>LR999957.1:80872337-85872337 GCA_905220385.1 Xylota sylvarum | reverse complement strand
CAATGTGTCGTAAAAGCCAAGTCATGTCCTGCCCCCATAATTGGCCAGTAGTAGTTACCTTGGCCGTTTTTGCCGTATACCAGGGGACCTGCAATAAAAACAAAGTATCACAGGAAATACATACTCGTACCTACCAAAAAGAATACACAGCTTTACCCAGTTTACGAGTGCAATTTGTCCGCTTCCATTCGAACAACTTTCACTCCTCATTAATTCCCCGTCCAATAAAATTCACATGCATCCAAATGTTGGCCCACACCAGCTTAGGTATAAATTACCTATGTACATGTCTGTGTAGCGAAAAATCAGTCAAGCGACCCTGTCAAAAAACTGTTGCCAATTTAATTGCTCCCAAGTAGAGGCATCACCTAGTTTCACCCCCAAAAACACATGTCTACGGTTCTACCCATTCAATATCCGCTTCATATGCATGTTACTGCCAATAGGTTTTACGATCTCTCTCTCTCTAACTAGACGGTCTACTAGGGTATTGTGCGTGTGGTGGATGGCCGACCGGCCGAATGGATGCATGGCTGATTCGAAGGTAATTAGAGCGGAATTCGGAAGAAATCGACTAGGAACATTTTTATAGCTCGTCCTTCGGACTCGATACTTGAATCGACGAACTAGGAACGATGTAAATTGCTTTCCACCAACATCCGTCCTCCCTCCGCCCCCACACGAATAAGGGTAAAATGAAGCCCGCAAAGAAAACTAATCAAGCACCAGACGTAGACAACCGTCTTGCAGCAGCAATCAATGAAATCACTTTAATGGCGTAGCCATAGGATTGCTTGTGTAATTACCTCGATACATGAAATTTGTTGCGATAAAACTACAACAGTTGAGTTTAATCCTTCAGCATTCAGTAGAACCAGAGCCACCACCACCACCGTACTGCTCGGAAGACACTAAAGATAATTTTGCAATTCCATTTCGATTTCTCATTAGGGACGTTCCGATCTCTGAGCAACAACAATCAGTACTGAGTCCTGACCCTTGAATGCGACTTCCTTCTTCTTCTTCTTCTTCTTCTTCATCTTCATCCACAAACCATAAGTAGCAGGCAACACAACAATCAAGGATCATTTGACTGGCTATAAAACGGCTTGTGTTTTGTTTCGGGCACTAATGATTCGAAGGACTTTTCATGTGTTTTCTGTGGGATTTCGAAAGAGCATAACAGCACCGTCTAGCCCATAGAGTATGAGTATTGTTCCATAACAATGTTGCAAACGCATTAGAAGGTTTTCGCCGCCGGCAGCCTCTCCATTGCTACGTCAATTCAAAATGATGTGATTACGATTCGATGGAGCATGAAGTTCTCCGAACTGTTATTGTTATCCTATAGAACGAAAGAGTACATTGGGCATCTGTTCTTGAGTTTCTCTAATTAAAGTAGACTCTCTCCATCTGGCTTCACCTGTCTTCCAATCCCAACTTGCTAGCGCTGCAATTTTTGGAATGGCAACGGTGCGCGCATACCCCCCTGCAGTAAATCAACGGAGCGATATTAAAATACAATTTTAATGTAAGGGAACGAGGCAATTTTCACCTTGGATACGCCTATTCGAGTAATCATCCGGACCGCTGACAAATTTATTGAAATGGCTTTCTCAATACAGCGAAACAGCGACTTGAAAACCACCCTGTCAACAATAAAGGATGATGATAAAAGTTCGAATGATATCCTTAGTGGGTTACTTTTTTTTTTTTTCCTTTTTTTGTTGTACCAAAGATTTACTACCGTTAATGGCGAACAATTTGTAATAAATAAAATATTCTTTCCTCATAAATGTCAAAAGGGAGAATTAACGGTCTAAGGTTTGAGTAATGGCGTGATTGGAGTATAGGTATATGAGTGTGTATGCTCCTGAAATATTTTGCGATTGGTTTGGTTGTAATAGCAGTGTGTGCGTCGCGCAAGTTATCTCTCGATAAAATTCCAACACCTTTTGATCTTAAGTAAGTCACTTGAGAATTTTATGTTTGTAATAAAAAAGGGAGAAACAATGTATTGCAGTGGATTTGTTTCTTTCACAGAATAAAACATCGAATTTTCCAAATGATGAGTGGTCAGGAAAAGAACGTAGCATTAGCTTTGTTCAATGAATTTTAGAACAGCGTAGAACAGGATAGAACGGAACAGTTTCGTGAAAAACGTCAGACAAGTTAGAAGTGCAAATGTACTGGCCAGTATTACAGTACCCAGTACATGTACTTAGAAGAGAGTACTTGGAATAGTACTTGTACTTGGTGATTTTAAAGTACCAAGTACATTGTACTCCTTTTTTTTAAGTACAAGTACAAGTACAAGGTACTGGGTACTTACACAGTACTGCAGTACAAATGTATTTCAGTACTTTACAACTCTGATTGAGATGTATCATAGTTCACCTCTAGCAAGATTTTCTAGGCAATTCGCTCCTTTGATAAGAGGATTTCATTACTACATATGTAAAGGGTTTTCCAATAAGGACTTGACAACTTTTTTTTTAAATAAAACGCAAACCATTTGAGATATTTCAAAAACTTTATTATCGGCTCGAATTACAATCAAATCATTTATGAATGGAACTCGACTTCGTTCATATGGCCACCACGGGCACGTTTGCAGCGGTCGATTCGTTGGACACAATTTTCAACACTCAGTTATTTTTTGTGGATGAAGTGGTGATTCATGAAGTACATGTGGATTTTCACCCGACCAATAACGCATATTTTGCTTATTGACGAACCCATTGAGCCAAAAATGAGCTTCGTCACTGAAGATTATTTTGCGATGAAATTCATCATCTTGGCGCATCTTCTCCAGAACCCAATCGGAGAACGTACGTCGCTTTAAATGGTCCATCGGCTTCAATTCTTAATTTAGCTTGATCTTGTATGGGTGTAAACCAAGTTCCTTACGCAAAATACGCCATAATGTGGTCTGAGCGATGCCCAATTCTTGAGAACGCCGTGGAATTGACTGATTTGGCTCGTTTGCTACGGACGCCTGAACGGCAGCGATATTTTCGACACTTCGACCAACCCGTTGTCTCACTGACACGGCAACATCACATAACGAATATGTAGACTCAAATTTTTGCACTAAACTTGTTATTGCCTGTCTACTAGGGCGAGAATTACGCCCGAAAATTGGAGTTAACGTTCTTGAAGTTGCAGTCACCGACTCCGAATTTCGGTAGAAAATTTTTATAATTTGCAGACGTTGCTCGTTCGTGTACTTTACCATGATGAAAATGTTGAATGTACTGAATAAATTGACAGTGACAGTTTGATGATTAGTGAAAGAGTGCGTTCACAAATTAAATTCAAAGTTGTCAAGTCCCTAGTGGAAAACCCTTTACATATGACATTTGACTTGCTAAGCAATATCGTTGCACTTTTACAGTGCGTCATATTGTATGTATATGTGTTTGTATATAATCAGCAAGGAGAGCTATAAGTACGAGTATACGGTGAACACTTTCGAACCACTCAAGACTTCAGTGTTACATTGGTTATAAAGGTGTACCTGATCTATCCAAGTATACCTACACAGATCGAGTTGAAGATGGTTTTAATATCTATGATAGATTACGCCTGGTGACCTTCCAATCTTTAAGAACTTCGAAACGTCAAATTCACCTTGTATTCAGTAATACTTAGTGTGAGATTTTCAGCCCTGGGTTCCATTGACCTGTTGCGCCAAATTGGTGAAAATTTTGTTACAGCATGTTTGCCAAATGTTGCCTTTTTGGTTAACTTTCCTACCATTGTTGAGTATCTTTTCCGATTTTCGTTTAACTAGTCTGACTCTCATAGGCGTCGTTCATTCCCGTAAGGTCCATTTTTTCAAATAAAAAGGTAATCTAAATTCCAGAAGCACTCAGACAACGATTTCGTTGATTGTTTTTTTTTTTTTAAGATTTTATTTATTTCCGTATATTATTATAACAACTTAATTTAGTACAAATAAGTTAAATACAAACATCAAAATTACTTTGACCATTTAACACGGTTCTCATTACTTGGCATAGATAACATATACTTAAATATTTAGTAAATTTAATTGAACTTTAACTTTAACTTTTTATTAATACATCAATTAATTTATTAGTGTGAAAAGAAAAAAAAGGAAGTTAAAACTTTTCCGCAATATCTTTTTTTTTTTTTAAAAAAACTACTTATACAATTTAAATATAATTCCTAAACAAATAAAAAAGAAATTAAAACTAGCTTAATCTAGTCTAACCTAATCTTATTCGGCATGTTCCATACACTCCGCCAGCACTAGCAAAAACAACACTCTCACATTAGGATAACAAATGTTGCTTTCGAGTATACACTCGTTAGCTGGTTATAATCCTTATGATGGTAATGTTGCTTTCGCTAGTGTTAGCGGAGTGTTTGTAACGCGCTAAGTTTAAATAATAGCTTCAACCCAATCAAGCCACCAGTATTTTTCGCGATTTAGTCTGTCAATATTATTTGAATTTTTTTTCAGGCACATCCACGCAGTATCTCAGAATAGCATTATCCTCCCCCAAGAACATAGGGTCATATAAAATTCGTTTGCCTGTTGCCCTCCTAGCGACATGATATATGATAGGAATGTTTGATGAGTCTGATAAATAACCATTTGCATCCAGATACAAAAATGCCTCAGGTGGTATATGTCCGTTTACTAATGAATTTCTAAAATATTCAGGGTTAGGATAAAAAAAGCCCAGAGACTAGTTCATTTTCATTGTAACATTCGCCGATCGCGCGAAGTGATTCCTCGCAAGGTCCAAAATGACATTGTCATCCAAAAGTCTTTTGTTTGAAACATAATGCCGAAAGTCGGAATCTGCGCTTCTGTACAATCTCATGCAGGCTCGAAGACATTTTAGATCGGAAATTCGCATTTTTTCCATGTAAAATGGAGTTATGTTCCACCATACTGGACTCGCATAGGTCAGAATTTATGACAGATGACTTTCACATCAGATCTCAACCAATTGGAGTAGAAAAGGCTTTTGAGGGTCATAAATGCCGCTTTTGCTTTTTTCAGCTGCATGTTTATGTGTTCATTATAGTATACAAATTTATCTAATCGTTTTTGATTCTATGTGATAGCCATTAGCACCAAATATTTTTATGTTTTTCCAATTGCGTCTCAAATCTGAACTACCGCGTCTTAAAGGGATGCGGAACAGTATGGTTTCACACTTAGTGTTATTTATTTTCAGCTTCCAATTTTGACAAAATATGAGGAGATTGTTGAATTTAACTTGGAGCTCATTTTGAATTTCTGCGATCTTAGAGCCATAAGCATAGAGAATAACATCATCAGCGAATGCTATAGAATTATCCACATTCCTGAGCATTTCAGAAACATAGATGTTAAAGAATATTGGTGCCGTAACTATACCCTGCGGTAAACCATTGGCGATATTAAAAACTTTAGTCGTTATGTATTGCCTATCTGTTACAACAAATTTCTTCTCGCGTACCATTGAGATTATCACCTTTATGAGGCGATGTGGAAAATTATATGTGATGAGTTTATAATTTAACCCGTCCATCCAAACCTTGTCGAAGGTTTTTTCGATATCCACCAGGCAGGCAGCTGTACATCTTTTGGCGTTAAGATTCCAGTTGACATCTGAAACCAGTTTAGTAATAGCATGCACTGACGTGTGTTTTCTTTTGAACCCAAATTGATTCCGCGGTATTATCTCCTTTCTTTCGCACGCGAACAATATTGACTTGCTAATAACCATCTCAAAAACCTTCCCAATATTAGGCAGGAGACTTGGCCTATAATTCATAAGATCAGAAAGATGTTTATTTTTTTTAGCTATTGCAAAAGCCTTCAAAGTTTTCCAACAGGTTGGGAAGTAGCAGTTATTCAGCAAATTGTATTGCCGTATCATTTCGATTGGTAAATGTTTTAGCACAATATTTTGAAGCACTCAGACAACGATTTCGTTGATTGTACTTCCAGGCGTATTCCAGGGCTTTTTTGGTACGATGGTTCGATAAAATTAGATTTCATTCCGTTCTTCTTACAAATAGTTTGATGGCTGTGTTTGCTGTTTCCCACCTGGGATCAAACCTGTATATTTCGAGTCAGAACAAAACTACCCGATTGCCACCGCCCGATTGCTATCTAAATGTTGGCTTTATTGCTGATCTCGCTTTGCTTACTTCTTTAAAACATATCCCGCAAGTAGAGTTGTATCATCGATTGCTATTTCGAACCTGTCACATGTAATGAGTTAATGAACTCTTTAAGAGGTTTATATTGTGTTCCCCTTAGCTCCCGAATGTATGGAACTATACATGATTCTTACAATGTAAGGTTATAGCTTAAGTAACTTAAAATCAAGCCAGTTCCTGCAGATACATATTTTCTGCTGTCTTGTAATGTTCTCTCAACAAACTGGTCACCGACCAAAACCGAGTTTAGTTTTCTCATTTATTAACCCGTTGCTAGCAGATCTATAGAGTACTTATACGGGAAAGTGAAAAGGTGACGAGATCGCTTGATAGACCTCTAATATCAGAATTCTCCCGAAATGATTCAAGTCATATCAGACAGAGCAATGAAATGATTTTCGTACTCCTCGTTTCCAGAAAAATATTGATTTGTCCTAGTAGAGGTTCTCCTTAATGACTTCTCTGACTTGGTGAAGCATTTATAAAGAGAAGCATCCCGTAGACCACGGGTTCTGTACAGGTCTCTTGCGACTCCATAGGCTCTTATTCCTGAAGTAGCTTAAGATTACTGAAAGAATCCAGTCAGTCTCTATCCAGTAGAGACTAACTTAGGAATTTAGACTAACTTAATTTAATGTTTTGAGTATCATACCACCACGTTTGTATGTAATAAGTACCAAAAGACCAGGTGCTCAGAATCTTTTCTTCCACAATCAAGTCGAACAGAGTATCTATTATTGTGTCTTGGACTTTTACTCGATTTGTGGATTGTAATAATATCGTATATCCTACCAATCGAATGGCGACAAGGATCTGCCTTACTTTTCCTATGTAGCTATGGACAACTAAACCTATATATGTCAGTATGTATCTGAAGTCTCCGATTACTTGTCGAAATGTCTTGTCTTTATAAATTTATGAAAAACTCACACCACTATTAATCCCCTCACATCTAGTATGTATATTTGACATTCATAATTTACTTCCATTTTTAATACACACAAATACTCGTGCAAGTTTCAATTGATGTTCTCTGTAGAAAGATAAGAAATGTCAACTGCCTCCAGGGGGTAACACATCTCAAATATATCAAACGCGCGGCTATCGAATTTTCCAAAAGAAAAACCGAAAGGGTTGATGCGTTCAACCCAACAAGCCCTGACAATTCGGTGATATGGTGATATGGTTCACGATAAAGGGATGCCTATTTTGAAGCCCTCTACTTAACGCTTCTCGAATGATAATTAGTTGAATTTTAATATTTGTTTAGTCAAGTTTTGTTGCTGGGAACCCTTGAAAGGGCTGTCATCATCTTAACCATCGTATAGTATACACCAGCTACCCCATTCCCCAATGCGAAAGCATTGAAACTCACTGTACACCGCCACTTATGTGTGTTCACATAAGCAAGCGCCGCGCGCGTTTTGTGATTAAACAAATTTATTACACAATAAATTCATATTAGGCAGTGTCGCGGGTGTAAGGGTGAACGCCTTTATTGTCTTCTCCTTCACTTTTAAGGAATATTCATTATAACAATATGAGCTCTGCGGTGCGATGGAATGGGTATGCAAAGCATACATACATACATATATGCCCAAAAGTATCAACGCGATAATTTTGATGGTAACACATAAAATTGCTCACCATGGGCATGGGTTAAGGGCGGCGGCAAAGGGTTATATATATACATATACATAGACTAGCACATAAATATTTCAATGGGTAAAGGATATTAATTTACCCAGAAACCAAAAGAAAAAAAAAAAGACAAAATAGAATCATCCCTGTTGTATTGTTGTGTTGTTGATTCAACCCCTTTTTTTGAAAATTAATTTTTTAATAAGGTAATCCGCTGATGAGTAGACACGGTAGTGGTATTCAAATCAAAGGACATCTTTTTCTCATGTATTTATTTAGGGGTTAGAAATTTAGAGAATGTCAACACAACACAAGATACACATGTACATATGTTGAATATCTCAGGCTCCCGAGTTGACAATAAATTTCAAGGAGGTAGTGCACATTTGTGTTATCTCGCACACCCGCGGGAGGACGTGTGCGACCCAACAACAAAATGCATATGAAAATAGCAACGAGCTGAAAAATTAATTACAAGGATATAAAATTTGGTTGAAAAATCATAGGATGGCGGAGACAAAAAGAAATGGACATTACTATAATGTGTGGCCTTAGATATCATAATTTTCTCTGTTTTTTTTTTTTTTTTGTGTCCTGTTGTTGGGTTTTAGGGGTTTGTCGTATCTGCGCGTCCGTTTTTTTTTTTTTTGTGTTAGAAACCTCACGGAGACTTGCACTCTGGGCACAATAAGGGAAGTTCTGAAATTAGTATGAAAATCTCCTGCGGCTTACAAATTTTTTAAAGTAGACGCGATGTGGTTTCTAAAAAAGGCAAGCTGATGCCATTTAACTTAATATGCACAGCGCTTTGTTATTCCTTTTTATTTATTTTTATTTTTTTGACTGAATTTTGTCCTGAATTTATGTTGTGATATATCCGCCTTGGTCACATTACAATTTGTTACTTTTAATTTAAGCAATTCACATTTGGGCAAGAATGAATCACATCCGGTGAAGCGCTATACCCTGGATAGAGCTCAAGTCTATTCAAATTTGGATGTCAAAATGTTCTGTATATAAGCAGAATAAAAAAGAATTGCCAAGGTATTGATCGTTCTGTTCGGATTTGCCCATATCTTATAGTTTAACAAATTTTTTATATACGTGGTCACACTCCGAGAAACGTAACGCCCCAATGAAACTAGTTTTGCAGTATAAAGTAGGACAACGTTGATACAGGTACCTACTTAGTTACTACGTCCTTTTCCCGTTGTGGTTCCTAGGGTTTCTTCTACGCCTATGCGCCTTATGCCATGATTACTGGCGATAAGCTTCCCCTCCTCCACTGTTTCATTTCATTTCAGTAAAAGGCAAGGACTCTTGGAAACCTTCCCCATATAAGGCGTTAAGCTAAGATGTAGTAAACTTTTCTAAGTTCGGATACCGTATAACCTTTTTTCAAGGATTACTTGGCATATTCCAGAAAAGCTCATATTTTCTTTATAATTCACTACAACAACAAGGCACGCAAACCATGAGTGTCAGTATTTTCTCTAAGTCTGTTTTTAGTTAAGCTCCTAAAGGACAAGCAGGAACGTCAAAAGCCATGGAACGCCTAAAAGCCGAAAACGAGATCAGTTGTTACCCTAGGCTCAAATCAAAAACGTTACGGTATTTCAGCCTTCAATAATTTCAACGCAGCCATCGTTAATATAACAATGCACACGTGTGCCTTACTGGTATTCTGACCCAAGTCTTTGAGTGTTTTTCACACTATGGCAATTCCTCTTGATCTGGACGCAGCGGCCGAATATTCTCGATGAAATCAACGGTGGCGTCCACAGTTTCAGTTAGGTCGAACTATCTAGTGTCATTCCTATATGAGCTCCTGCAACATACTCAAATCCCAGGTCTACACGCATCTCCATTACTGAGCCAGGGTGGTGGAATAGAGTTAGTGGCGGATGAACCCTTAATGAGCCAACGGCAGCGCTCATATCCCTGAAGCGAGTTACTGACTGAAAATCTGGAACCTCGTCTTAGGGCTATTAAAGGTAACTGGTCCTCCAGGTTGGTGGTTGAATATAAGGGTAACTTCTCGACCATGGAAAAAATTCCATAGTTCCGAAAGCCACTCAAGTCACGGATAAGCATGACTTCACTAGACGACCCTAGCAACCGTGTACACGGACAACGACCTTCGGATCTGCACGTGGACTGGTCAAACCTTTAACAAACTACGTGCAGCCGAAGAATTAGCAGAGGCTCGAGACTGGGTGGGGATTTGTCATAAGCGGCATAAGCTAACGACTTATGACAATCCGCATCAAGGCTAAATTAACCTACATTAGCCTTATATGCGCCATGCCCCCACAGAAGACAAGGACGTCGCCACCAAAGAATGTTTCTATGACCTCCTCGACAAAACTTAAGAGCAGTGCCCTAAATATGACGTTAAAATCGTCCTAAGCAATTTTAGCATCAAGATAGGAAAGGATGACATCTTTAGTAGGACGATTGATAAGCACAGACTCCACGACATCACGTCAGAGAATGGACTTAGGCTTACGTCACTATAGCAAGCACACGGTTTCATCATCTCAATATCCATGAGGGGACATGGCGGTTTACTGATCATCAAAGGGTCAACCAAGGGTCAACCAAATGCCTCCAGTATACTGAATGTCCGAACCTTCTGAGCATCCAACATCGACTAGGATCACTACTGTTGGAGCCAAGGTACAAACGCGGGTATCTCAAACGCCAAACACCTTGATCATTCCAGTCCTACTGTATGGTGCTTAAGCATAGAGTTTATCGAAAGCGGATGAAGTTTTCCTCGGTCACTTCGAGAGTAAAATTTTTGGTCCCGTTTGCGTTGACGGTCTTTGGAGGAGAAGATTCAACGATGATACGATACGATCTCTGCACTGACATCGACCTAGTCAAAAATATTGCGCATCAGTTGTTTGAGATGGCTAGGAGATGTAGAGCGCATGGACACAAATGCTCCGGCCAGTAGAGTCTTCGAATGTAACCTCGATGGTTAACGCAGTAGTAGAACGGGACCTCAACAAACTTGGAGTGCGCAACTGGAGGCAGTTAGCTAAGGAGCGGCTAACTGGGGAAGCTTTTTGGTTGAGTGTCATGTTCACCCCAAACTGTAGCGCCACCTAAGTGAGTAAGGAAGTCTTTTATCCTTCGTAATAACTCAGTAACTACTAAGCCACAGCGTCCTAATCTTATTGGAGCATTCGTGACTTTCACGAAAGTCATGAACAATTTTGAAAGAAACTAGTCCGGTGTCTGGTGTACGTTCCTCTTTACCGTAAACTATAGCTACCTCGGACTTTACTTCTCTGACAAGCATTGTGACTTTAGAAATATGTATCTACAGCCGTTCTGCGGTCACCTATCTCAACCTACTTACCAAGAATTGACTCATAGCACAACATAAGAATAAGCTCGATCAGTGTGCAAACTCGTCATTTAAATGCAGTTCTACGGCATAGATATGTACTATAAAAGCCACAGTTCTTCCTTTGGTCACTCGCAGGTACTCGAAGCGTTAAACTTGCTTTTATTATTGAATACCAATATAACACATTAGAATCATATTTTGTATTCATACGCTAAATAAAATAAACAATTCACTTCCTGTCTTTAGAACATAAATCAATAAACACAGACATGTAATGAAAGTGCTATAATCCCAGCCACCCCCATCCGCTCTTAAAGGAATTCCAAGAAACCAAGTCAGAAATCAACAAACAAAATCTTGATTCAATTAAAATTATTTGCAAAAGGGGAATTCCTCAAATAACAATAAAAGAACATTCAGTCCGTCCCATGTCAGTTGAACAATTTGAAATTCAATCAAAGATCAGGAAGGTTCTCGAATGTTTGTATCTATTTGTGCGGTCATTCAAATGACCATTCAACATGGTCAAAGTTTTCTTAAATCGCTCCGACAAGGGTTGAAGCATCATTCACACATTCAGCATGTATCCTTGTAAGAAATGATATCAATGACCAATAGCCCCTTGGGATGCCTGTGTGTAAGTATTCATATAACCTTCTTCATAATAAGTGCTGCTTGTGCTTTTGTTTTGTGTTGTTTAATGTGAGGAAGTACATTTGACACGTCGGTCGTCGTCGTCGTCATCATGGTGGGGTCTTTAGGGTAATGAATAATTTTACCATGTCGTTGAAACGTGACGCATTTGAAAGTTTGAATAGTTTTCCATAGGTGTGTGTCCTTAACGCAACATGTGTAATTGTTATATGCACTTACAAAGTTGACTCTCAAATCACCCATCAGTATGTCGTTTGAAAAAATCCCTGCAATCTCTTAGACAAGTTCCTTAATGTAAATTAACAAAATGCTTGCAAAAGGTTGTGGGGGTGTTTTACGCCCAGAAAAGGGTAAATGCAAAAGCACTCATTTCCCGTCCTAATATCAAAAGAGATGTAAAAATTTATGCGAGAACGCATCAATGTTTATTTGCGATCTGCTGTACACCATGAACAGCTTTGTCATTATCATCGTCATTATCAAGAAACGGCCTAAATATTCCGGTTCCATGCATAAACATTTGCTTCTTGCACGTCTCAAGATTTCACTCCTTCTCTGTGTATATGTATGTACATATGTGTTCCTTGGCGCAACGCGTCGTCATCCCATCCCCAGAGTATTATTTTAATTTTGTTTTATTACTCACCTTACGAATGGGTTCCGTATATGTACGTATCCACAAGACACGAGAGCAGCTCTCACATATGCCCTAACATCCATTCCGAATTCGATTCCAGGTGACTTGAGTGAGACTCGCGCCACTGAGAAAACATTAAAGCTTTCAATTTCTTTCTCTTGCAAACATACATACATATGTATGCAGATAGTATGCCAAGTCCCCTTCTTGACTTGACACACCACCATGGTACAGAGAAAAGGGTGCTTCATTAAGGTAACGAATATTTTCATTTGTTTTTATTCAAATTACATTTCGACACAGGGGACCCCTGATGATGACTGCTGCGACGACGATGAAGAACAGGATTTTCCTATTTGCCTACTCATATAAATCTTACATGCTCGAACGAAAGGACCTCCAAAGGGGCTTCCCATTTCATTCTTTGGCGTCGTAGTCATCGTCGTCATCATCATCATCATCATCATCATCATCATCATCATCGTCGTCATCGTCAACATAAGATGTTACTTGATAATTGAAAAATGTTTGCGCTCTAAAGAAGATAACCAAACGCCCATCCACCCTTGCCCACCACCACCATCACCACCCCCCGCCCCATTCGCATCCGCAAACTCTCCATCCTCTCATGCATCCAATAAATTAACCGCTGAGTTAAAAAAATTACATTTTGTAATTAAAAATCTTCGAGTTTAAAATTTATAGCAAACCTTCTGATAAAGAAAAGAAACCATTAGTTGTAATAGAATCCACCCTTGTTGTGGTACAGCACCATTACCAGCAAAACCAAACGAAAACGAAAAAAAAAAAAACAAACCAAACCCTTATCGAGTCATATCGCAAAACCGCGATATTTTTAATGAAATATGAAGAAAAAATGTAACGAGCTATAAAATAGGAATATTTATTGACACTCATAATTCATTGAACACAAGCTTTACAAAAAAAAAAAAAAAACTTTTTTTCAGAATCCGTCGTTCTATTAATTTTTTTTTTTACATTTTTTTTTTGTGGTGAGTGGAGGGAAAACCATCCCCTCTGTGCGATAGAAAGCAATTGCAGTTGGCTGATATTTCGTTTTTTCCGCATTTTCTTTCGATTTTTGTACAGAAAGTTTTTTCCTTTCTTCTTTGGCTAACAGTAGATATTGCTTCTTGAATTATTTTCACTTTTCGGTTTTACTTAGTGGAAGTGGAAACAATGCAGGTTGTGGTGGAATACAGCGTGCATCGTCGTTGCATTGATGACTATTTGCGCTCTGAAGGCAGTTTCTTCTGAATTAACATTCTCCAGTCAACAGGTTCATGTCCGTCTGTACAGAATGAGTATGAGGCAACGACCTTTGACCAATACTTTTGTTGTCAAAAAAAGGATTTAGGCAAGATAAAGGGCTATCACGTGACTTCTTTACCATAATCATTTTTGATTGAATAGCACAGGAGGCACATTCTTTTAAAGTCAGTTCAACTTCTAGCTTGCGCCAACGATATTGACATAATTGACAGAATCTCACGGACTGTCGCTGAGACTATTAAGGCACAAACGGCTAAAATGGGTTTAGCATCTCAGGGCTAAGTTAACAACATACTTAGTATCAATGAAAAAGGGGATAACTTCGAGATGGTAAAAAAGAACACCTCAAATTTCTTTCACGCCCTCACCTCTCGCGAACGTCTGACAAACATCCGAGAGTATATCTTTGAAAAAGTGTCTCCAATTGCCCCTCGGAAACGGCGTCCTTTCTATTCGTGTAAAGAATATTACACGCCCAACATGAATGATTTTGACAAGCTAGGCGCAGGGTCCCATAGACCTGTCGCGCCAAATATATATATTGTTTTTGTTTAGTAAAAGACTGCTGGATCTACTGTCATCTCGGACAATGAAATCCAACCAGGTATGGTTTGGTTTGGTTGAAGCAGCTGCCAGCGTAGAAATAATAACATACTTGGACCAGCAATAGGTCAATTGTGATACACCATGTGGATCATAGGAAAGATGCTCTTAATATCCAAGTTTATGATATCGCCTACATCGTTGTAATAGAAGGCTCCTAAGTAAAGCATTCTTCTGCTGTAGAGATTTGGCCAGAAACAAAGAAAGTTCTTCCTTTTCTTCATTCATGCAGCATTTACAAATCTCGTTCGCAAAAAGGCTCAAACTTGTAGCATACTCGCCTATTAGACAGTGCCTAGTGATGACACGAGATATTAAATTCTTAGAGCGTTCTAAATTCAGCTTTAGCCAAATTTATTTTGTCGCTAGACATGTTGGTCCACTTGTCCACCCAAGATGTGTACTTTCGATAGTATCCAGCTTGAATATTAGTTTGCAAATAGCGATTAGTATACCTAAGCTGCATTTGCCAGGCAGGATGGGTGTATATAGTTGCTCCTATACTGTGTAGTTTATCGGTCTTACAATTCTCTGGCCTTGGCACCCAACACAAATGAATATTGAACTGCTCCACAATCTTCACAAGAGACGATTGGATGCTTAGGGCTACTAAAGAATTTATAGAGGTCAATTCCAAGGATTCGATTGCTCCTTCGCTGTCTGAAAAGATACTGATATCTCTAACGGATATCACGTTTTTCTTAAGCCAAGACAAGACTTCTTTAATCGCCATTATTTTCGCCTGGAACAGATTACAATGATTTAGTAGACGGAAAAAGAGCTTAAGATTAAGACTCTTAGAGAAAACACCACCATCAGAAAACCCAAAAAAATAGGGCAATGGGACTAACTAGGGACTTCGGAGAAACTAAGCAATTTTTTTATAAAACCCTATCCTCGGTAACTTCGAGCGAAAAGTGCTTTCAATATTTGGAGATTAAACGACAAACTAATGAACATCAGGGTGTTGAACTACAGAGTCGAGTCCGACCTAGTAGAGAAAGACCACATGCACAAGTAGATGGGCACCACAAACAACTTGGTTTGAACAACTTTAGGCATTTGGCTAAATACCGGGCTAACTGGACAGGCTTGTTGGTTGAGGCTTAGGTTGAATTCGAGCTCCAGCGTCACAATACATTTATAGAGATATTCTAATTATCCGCTATAGAAAGATATCACGTCAGGTAGTGTGTGCGTGTGACAAACATCCGAGAGTTTGGCACTTACCTTGTTAAACAGTAGTGTTCTTCTTATGCATACAGAAAGTCTACCTCCACTTTTCCGTCAGTCTGATCATTTCCTACAAGATACATACATTCTTTCATGATACGCATCGATTGAATTTTTAATGCTTTCGCAACCATATGAATATACAACACACATCCGGTAGTTTAATGGATTGTTCAAAGTCTCATTAGCGCGGTATGTACTGAATAACTAAGTCTGTTGTTATTACACATTTGATCATATGTAGTACAAAAGCGTGTGAAAGATATTGGTGGTTTCATTGAAACCCAACAATTTTCAGGGAACGGAAGTTGGCATTAAATATCGCTCGATATGATCGTTTCGGTCTCGGAATCGAAATATACTTCCATGATATGTTGCCATGATATGATCCTACTCTTTTCCACACTTTTTCGGTACCAAATGATACTCCAAAGAACATCAAACCAGTGTGACATAGAATCTGACACTTTTCCTTACTCATGGCACCAAATGTTTGCATGAGACGTTAATCGTAAGTTCTGTTTAGGTAGAGCGTCCTAGAATTAATCCTTACCGTTTAAACTATTTTGGGACCTGTATGTTATGACAAATAACTATTTAATTAGACATTGTCTCTATTGGTTGTGGTCGCCGAGCTTCAGTGGTTAGTGCGTTCAATGCGTTTTCTGTTTTCGTAAACATGCCATAAAAAAGCTTCGCAAGCAATGCCCGAATTTGAATACGGCTCTAAGGCAGTCGCACTTTCTACGTTAATATCTACATAAGCCTTTCCAGAGCTAGGCAAATCGTTGTCAAACACACTCTAAACTTCACTTTAAATTTGGGATGGTTCTAGGGAACCGATTATAACAGTTACTATTTTCATTTCTCATAAATTTTCAGTCCTGACATCCCAAAACCGGCGATCACTATAGATCCACGGATACTAAGTAAGAGATTTCCATTGAACAGATATGACTTCAACATAACGCAATTACTTTTCCGCTGGATAGAGTAACTTGTCATGTCATGTCCTTGTTTTGCTGAATAGGTTTCGGCTTCGAGTAAACCTGAGTTTGATGGAACTCGAAAGTTTCTGTAAGCCGATGGTAGATACTTACTGAAACCGAAAATCCTATTAAATGCATACTAGTTCTGACCAGCTACACCCTAGGGTCTAAGTGATCTGTTTGAACGAAACATTTATTTATAAATCTGTCGTCATCACCCCATTAAAAGTCAGTTTAGGACTTCATTTTGTTATATCCTTGTACATACTCTATTAACGTTCTAAGCATCTGCAAATATAAAGGTCATTGCACTTTAAAATACTAAACACAAATTTCGAAAAAAAAAAAAAAAACACTTTCTTCTTGATTTCGTTTTGTCCGACAAATTCCGATGGAAATCTAGAAAACCACATGAAAATCTTTATTTTATTTCCCATTCATTCCTTATTCCAAACCGGCAAAGAGCAAGTCTACTGAAAAGAGAATATAAATCGCGAGGTGTACGTATTTATCTGTGCTCACTTAAAGAGGGTGGTGTAAAACACCCGTAACGGATTTTTTAATGTGTTTTTGTTCTTTTCTTTCTATTATCCTCCTCCTTAACGTGTTCCGCGCAAAGAGGAGATGGAACAAATCCACCCGCACTTAGATAAAAATAAAAATTCAATGTTAATAATTTATGGTTAGGAAAATTATTACGATCTACTACCCCCGATGCGATGGTGGGTACGTAGAACAAGAACTAGAGCAAAGGAGAGAGAGAGAGAGAGAGAGCCCGCTTGCCAAACGAATATATGTAAATTCGAAGCAATAGCAATCACCTTTCCTGTATACTGTTGGCAGTTCTTCCTTCGGCCCGGCTTATTAACCAGATGAACCTTGAACAATGCGGCGCGATACGATGTTATTATGACAATCGTATACTCAGCACCCTACCGCTGCCGCCGTCGTCCTGTCTGCCTGTATGCAGTTGTAGCTCATCGTTGGCGGTAAGCGGAAATATACCAAAGGCCATCATAATCATCTATATTCATGGATTAGGATTCAATTTTTTGTGCTTATAAATTTTATCCGCAGCACCTTTAGCGGGTGGTAGTGGGTGGAGTGGTGGAATATACATACATAGCTGTTCACTCAATGCCAGTGGGGGAGGGTTGGAATTGAAAATGTTATTATAGGTAAAATGTAAAAAAGGAAAATAATGGAACGCGTACATTATGTTTGGAAATTTATTTCAGCAGGAAGATACAAGAGAAAAAAAAAATGTATTTATTAATGAATAATATCGCTGCGGGGGTTAATAATATATTTGACAGGAGGAGCAGCAAGTATCGTAGTCGCTTGTTGTCGCGGTAATGTTGTACGTTGCCTGAGCTTAGTGTAATTGCCCAAGGAGCCAGTATCATCCCGGATGAGAAGAAGGGCATCTGAAGAGAATGTTAACAGATGCATTTTTGGAACAATAAGATGTTTGATTAGTTGGTGTTATTTTTTATAATAATCATTTTAATACCATTTTAGGTCTGAAGGAGATAACGAAAATAGTAATCAATTCTAGTGCATAGGATGGATGAGATTTCGTCATTCATCTAAACCATTATATACTATTTTTAGAGGCAAATACATACATCGTTTGTCGGGTCCTTCGAAATGTGTTTACTTATTCCATCAATTCACTAGCTTTCAGGAGGAATATTTTGAGCAGATTCTTTTTAAATGGCAATACCTACTGTTAGACTAAGAATAACATAATAGTAGACATAATGGAAACGACATAAATAAAGAGAATTGATGTAATTGGTTGTAATGGTATAAAGAGTTTACATCGTCTACCTCTTATAATATAAAAACTAGTAAATTTCCAGAACCTTTTGAAAGACGTTAAAATATGTTTTCAAACTAATAGAGTGTTGCAAAGGTATCATTTTGCCCCTTAGTCTGTGTGCCAATGATGTACATATGCTTAAAATTAAGAATTTCATGATGAAAATTGTAAAAAATTGGGTAAGCATCGCGGTTTTTCGCGGAAAAGAACCAACCCATATCTATACTCATCACTCAAGAATCTTGGGTTTGAACCTCGGAATTGCTTGCAGTTGCTGTTGCATATATCATATGTATGATCATGCTGGTCAAATGATGTTTGCGAGTCTGGAAATTGTTGCCACAAAATACATGTACATATGTCCTTGTTTGTAAAGTGTGAATGATTTTGCTACATTGCTGGAACTCCATGTCATCATGGCCCATATCAATAAGTTGATCCCATTAATTATATATATTAAGTACAAACGAATCAACCCCCTGGCCATTTACCAAGACTTTTCTAACCGTTCTACACTTAAATCCACAGAATGCAACTGTCGAACTGCTATCGCTTAGATGATCTTGTCTTAAGGTCGTGGAAACTGAGGTGAACAAATGTGAATCAATTTTCCCGAACACTAAGCGAAACTTCCATTTATAGAGACGGTATTCTCCATAACATGGATGGAACGGCCGTGGAACCATTCTACAGAGTCCATCGCTTCAGTTAATATGTACATGAGTCCATTGATTCATAACTGATCCTGTTTTTTTCCTATTCCTGGTGAAAGGTCTGCATTTTTCTGAAAAATACGCAGGAGGAGCTTAAATGCAGTGAACCGACTTATACGTCTTAGGATAGACTAGCCTTCATACACCCATTTCAAGGAATTTATGAAATATTTGATTTGTGTTGAAGGGGGCGGTTTTCAATCGAATTATCCTCTCTTGCAGCAGCTTGTGATCTCGTCCTTGAAGGCGAACCAGCTAGACATAGCCAAGACACTAGGAAAGATATTCCAAAGTAGCTAACCATAACTAATGTAACCGACAAGTGTCCAAGCACTAAGCTGCTGTTAAATAATTTAAGAAGAATGCCGAAGTTATTGTGAATTCAGCAGCACTCTTAATTGGTTGTATGCAGAAGATGGGTCATTTAGGACCGTGAATTGGGGTTTCTCTTAGTTTAAGACCCTCTTCTATCCTCCCTGGTAAATTACCCCAGGAAGGCAGTCCTCTCAGAAGCAGAACTTTCGATAGATGACTTCCTGAAATGGTATTATATACAGTTATGATTGAAAGGCTAACATAATAATTAGCAAAAACGTGTTGTTTATTTTTGCTGTCAAGACGAGGTATTTTCCAATTATGATATAATTGAATTGACCTCTATAAGAAATCCACTTTCTTTGGGCTAGTACGGAGTCTTCCCGATACTTACAGTTTGATTATTGGCACGTGTCATATGCCACTTTAATTCAGCGCTTAAAAGGGAATATGGAAAGAAGGAATTCAAAATATGATGTAATAGTTATCTCTTGGCTTAAGCTCGACCTTTTTTACTCCTACATTAGGACATACACCTGCGAGCGCCCTTATAGTTATTTAATGCACCTGTAAGGACCAGAGATACATAAGTTAAACGTTAAAGAAGACTTTTACTTTACTATTGGATCGAATGAAAATCCAATTTCCATTCGTATTTGCTGCAGAACCTTACGATCAACTATTAAGTTGATAACATCCTACGATTTTAGAAGTTATCTTTGGATTAACTACGGCTTTACTAGCAGCTTGACTGTCTACGTCATATGGAGATATACTCTTGTTACACCGCTAGTACTTCCGCCTAATTGGTAGTTTTGTATGGGGCTAGAATGTTTGCTTGAAAGATTCAATGTTGTTTTTAGTACCTCGGCCACTAGGCAAATTGTTCTTTCGAGTTGCGTTAGTAGAATAGGATTTCACACTATCTGCGATGTTTAAGCTTCAGCTCAGCTCATTTGCACTCTTTGACAGATTGAGCGTCGAATCTTCAAGTGTCGCTATTGTGAAGTCTGAAATTGAAATTTTGTATTTTAAAAGAACTAGTTCCGTTTTATGCGTATACAAAAAGCCAAATATTTACAATCGCATTGGATGAGAGCTAAGTATAACCACGAAGACGTAGGCCATCTCGGGGAGCATTTGAAATGTCACTAGAAATCAGAATTGGAAGTCGATATACATATGTACATTTCGTCTGTCAGCATACTTCTAGATACGTATGTATAGCGTATTTTTATACAATTATATAATCACGTCGATATGCAAGTCTTTCACCCTTATTACGACTGGCGTTTTAGTTCATCGACTCTTATCGTTTTTTGGTTAGTGACGTTTTAGTGTCGGAATTATGAGAGCGAAACGCCTTGAGTGTCGTTTTACTTATGATCCACATACGTTCCACAGAAAAAACTGACAATGACTGACTTATATTTTGCTATATAAAGTTGCTGCTTACATTGTTTTTTATTTCCGTGAGTGCATACGTAAAATAATTGTCGGTTTTTGTGCAAAATAAAATTAGAAGAAAAAAAAATGGACAGCATTTCGATATTTTTGTTGTGGAGTAGCGATGATGAAGACCAAGAGGAAGCTTTAAAAATGGATCTAATGCGAATGCGAAGGAGAATAAGATCAAACTCCAATGAATTGGATTTACCAGATGCTAAGTATGTAAATAGAAGGGCAGATTTTAAAATGGAAAGTTAACCACCAATTTCAGATTCCAAATGTACTTTCGTTTAAACAAAGAGGCATTTGTGTATGTTTTGAACGCAGTGCAGGACAAGCTTCCTGAAACAACAATGCCTTTTTCTGTGCCAGCCATATTGAAACTTGCCGCAACCCTGAGATTCTTTGCTGAAGGTACCTACCAAAAGGGAATAGGCAAAGATTTTCTTTTAGGTTTAGCACAACCTACAGTAAGCAAAATTATAAAAGAAATAATTGTCGCAATGGAGACCTTTATTTGTCCGCAATGGATACAAATCCAAACCACGGAGGAAGAAAACAATCAAGCCAAAGTCGAATTTTACAAAAATCTGGAGTCCCAGGAATTATTGAATGTGTAGACGGTACCCACATACGGCTCCAAATACATCAGAGCAAAATAGGTACTACAACCGGAAAGGCTTTTACAGTATAAATGCTATGATTGTAAGTAGAAAAACATGAATTAAAGGCTTTGTTTCGTTATTTTTTTGACTAAATTTTAGGTTTGTGATCATAGATTGTATATAAGGTTTGTTGATGCCAGACTTGCTGGAGCCAGCCATGACTCACATGTTTGGAATTCAAGTGAGCTTTGAGGAATACTGAAAAGATGCTTCGACAGAGGCGAACGAGCTGGATACCCTCTTGAACCAAATAAATTTCAACACAGTTTATTCTAAAACGCGAAATATAGTAGAAAGAACAATTGGACTTTTCAAAAATCGATTCCGATGCTTACTTGGGGCAAGACAGCTGCACTACAGCCCTCAAAAAGCAACATTTGCCTTCATTTTAAATCCGATCCACCAGTGACTGAAGTTGCTGAATTTGACAACCCAACGGACGCATTCATAGAGGCATATGAGGACACCAATGATGACCAAGTGGCTATAACCATTAAAAACAACTTAAAAAATGTAATTTTGTATCAACCATGAATAAACATTTATTAAACACAAATATTTGTTTAGTTAAATTAAGTATTAAGTTAAGTAAGTATTCAAATAAAGGCAACAATAAATTTAGTCATCTGGTTTTCTGTTCTCCTTGCATTGTTCACTGAAATACATTTTGTGCTCCTCAATTTCTAGTTGTCTCTTTCTGATTTCTAGGTCCATCATTTTTAATTTATTTTCTTTTATTATTTACTTTTCTTCACGTTCCAGTTGCACTTTATACAATTTTAAACGTTTTTCTTCCAAATAGAAACGCTTTCCATTGTAACGAGAACTTTCTGTCAACTGGACCTCAATACGATTTAAAGAACCTTTCACCTCGTTATATAAATTTTCTTGTAATTTGATTTGCTTCTCCAACATATTTTCAAAATGTTCTTTATTGCAAGCGTTTGATCTTTTTGGTTTTATTGTTGCATCTAAAGCATCTTCAAAATGCACAACAGGCGATGAAATTATTAGGTCAGCGGCTTCAATTATACCTTCAAATGTTTCTAATTTAGCGTTTGTTGTTAGGATAGGCAAAAGTATAGACTGATTTGAAGATTCTAGTATTGCTGTAGATGTTGATGAAAGTGTTGTTGGTATTGGTGTTAATGTTGTTGATGGCATTTGTGCAGTATGTGTGTAGTCTGTATGCCGCCAAACACTTTTCCCACTGGGTGAACTAGTTCGCTAAGACCAAGAAGTTTTGCTATAGCTTCATCTGTTTCATTAAGATATTTTTGCCTAAACGATCCTCCCCCTGTGGCTCCTACTTCTTTTTTGTTGAAAATTAGCTTCTTCTTCACTATAAATTTCGCATCACACCAAACCTACATAGGTACATACCAAACCATAATACAATCTGAGTTTTCTTTAAGTTTAAATTATATAAACATAGTTTCTGCCATTCTTTATCATCTCGAATCGGTGGTCCTAAGCCATTTAAGACAGCGAAACCGTTTGTGGAACGCCTCTTTGAAAATTGGTAGCCAAACAAATATTTGTTTCTATCAGTTCAACCAGACGTCTCATTTGTCGATTATTTGTAGCTTTTACCCTAAATACATAAAAATTAAACTAATTATATGGAGAAATCAAAGAAAACTTACATTTTTAATTTATTTTCAATGCGAGGCGTTGACTAATTCCTTACCGATAAAAATAGGCGTTTAGCTAAGCGTTTTGCCACGCTAAACCTACAGCCAGAATAACGATAAAAAACTTAAACGTCAACTGTCGAACAAAAATTACGTTCCACAAAACTTAAAACGACAATTGTCGGAAATGACGTAAAACGACTGGCGTAACGCCAGCTATAATGCCGAGTTCGTACTGTCGTTTTTTGATGATGAGCGTAACGCACGTCATAATAAGGGTGTTTATTGTCATTTAAGTCGACTTATGAGAAAGAGGAGCAAGGAAAAACTCTACTTTCTTAATAAATTTTTCATAAATATTTTGAAGACAATGGATGCTATCGAAGCTCTCGATCAAGCTATCGGTCGATTTTTAAGAACTTTTGTGGGTTGATTGTAACTGTCTTACAAATTCCTTCTTCTACCTATAAATTCGTTACAGTACACGATTGACACCTTATCACCGTCTAATATGTTTGCCTTCTTTCATCTATATCTAAGACCATGCAAGACCAATGTCCACCTGCCAATCAACTGTAAAAAAAAACAACAACAATAATCCCAAATATTTCAATTCTCTGGTAATTTCCATAAATATTCATTAAACGAACACCACCCTCATACTATATAAATTGAATTATCTAGTTAGCAATTAAAAATAAAAAATAGCCTCGGTGTGCCTGATATATCCTCCATCAATCTGTCAAAAGGCAATTTTAAAGTGATTATTATTTTGTCGGTTGGATAACCGAATCGAGGAGAAAGTCCCTCATTTCTTGAGAAAGTGTCCTTTTTGGTAATTAAAAAAACACATAAAAGTATAATTAATTTTTTTTTTTCGCTCGCTTATCCCCCCTGCTTCTGTTGACTGTTGCGCGCATTTGTTTGAAGGAGGCGTGCAGAATGGGGTGGTCGCAACTTGACTTTGTATGTGATCTGAAAACACTTGAAAAGCATCCCTCGTCTTTTTTTTTTTTTTTTTTCGTGTTAATCATCTTTCCCTTAATTATAATTCACGGGAAGCAAAGAACAAAGTTTTGAGGTGGTCGAACCCTCGGCGGTATGTGTCAATAGGAAGGAACAAAGTATTTTTTCGAAAAAAAAGCGCAACAACCGCAACAATGACGAAGTTGTTTTTTTTGTTTTTTTATGAAAAGTTTTTCTTTTTTTGGCTTCGCTGGTAATTGAAAACATTTTAAGAGCCTTCTCGGGTTTCGGCGACTTCACAGTGAAGTCAAGGGACTTTAAGTGGCAAATCATCTATGAAAGTTCCAACAACGTCACCTTTAATTGGTGACGGGACTAATTGGGAAAAAATTAATGAACTTTCGTTTTAGAATACAAAAAAAAAAGTCGATTTAATGGAATGGTTACATTTACGGAATTCTAATTTGATACCGTTGGATGGGAGTGAATTCAAGTGGATTAATATATCATCATGAGTTAGGCAGTCATGGAAAAACAATAAAATACTAAAGGGGGGTGGGGTTCATCAGGAATTCCATGAAGATGTAAGTTATTGATAGCCAACAACAGAAGGAGGCCATTTATCAAAATTATAGTTTTGTATGGAAGCGATTCGGAATTACGGAAAAAGGGGGGGTTTCGGCAGAATTGAAAGCATGCCAAACAGCGATTACTTTTCTATAAAAGAGATGTTTGGGCTGTGAAGCCGGTGGATTCTATGATGTGCTGCATAGCTTCTTCTCCATCCCACCTGCGTAGGACGTGGGATGTAGAGTCACTTAACAGGCCTAGACCCACCGACAGGCACTTTTTCTGCCCATAAATTACAATCCATTATTGAGTTGCCATTGTCTGAGATGCTGGGCGAGTTTTCCGCTTCGACAAAAGCGCAATAAATTTCGTTTTCTTTGCGTTGTTCGTTGGGTTTTTTTTTTTTTTTCCTCTTGCGTATGGTGGAACACTTAACCCGAATAGCACATATACCTTTGTTATTTCGAATAACGTAGTTAAGTAAACGGAAGTCCTTTAGCAGATAATTCGAGAATTCGAAAGAGATTTGTAATTGGGGGGCGTGCGTTCCCACTCATTGAGGATATTGTGAATTATAGCTTGTATCCTACAATTGACTGCAATCGGAAGGACTTGGAAAGCAGAGAATGAGTTCTGGGGAATGGAAAGGGTAGACCTTCGTTTCTGGGTAAAGTACGTACAATTCAGCACTGCGTACTATTAGTGCTGTTGCTGTAGTGTCTGTTTAAATTTGTATCAACTTAGTCGATAGTACGTAATAACATACAACTTTATGCAACGCAATTTATTAGTATTCAGCCGTAGGTAATCCATATATTTTAACAATGTTTGTACTTGTCAGAGATTTGATTTGGTTTTGATTTGTACATCATGTTCATGGTCCTTGGGTTCGAAACCCAATTTTACAAACTAAAGCCATTCTGCACTTTCCATTCGGAAATAACTACCTCGTTGCGGGGAATGGTCAGACAATCACGTAGCAGGTGACAGACCGATTCTTCTTCCTGGAAAATTTCCGTTTCCTTTTATTTTTCTAGAGATTGGAACAGGTATCCTTCAACTACTTGGATATCTCCTCATCGAAGATATGGGACAGGTAGTGCCGACTCCATTTCTTTTAGTTGTGATGCACTCATGAATATTGTGTCAGAATTCCAACTTTTATTGTTTTTGTTTATGATTTTTTTATTGACAGAGAACGCTTGTTAACAATTAATATCAAGTGCAGTCTATGCGTCCGTTTGTCTAGTTCAGTAGTTCAGACTTCAGAGTGCTCTTGCCATTCTCGCAAACTTGTTAGTCTTGATGTTGACTAAGTATAACTAAGTGTCGTCGTTTTTGACGCTGTTTCTGTGCTAACAAAATACTTTTTTTTGCTATTGTCCCGGCAAATGGAGTCAGCTATTATTCTTTGAAGTCTTATGAATTGTATAGTTCGAAAAGCACTGCATACTCCTAACACATTGATTATATTCTGCCTTTTTGCTGTAGAATTTTGTCTTCATAGCATCGATATACATACATACATATATTTGAAACCCGTAGATACATCATTATCGATACTGAAGCTCTTGCCAACCACAGTGTCCTCCTATCTTTTCTTGCAAGTGCAGCCTTTTCTACTCCTTTCTCAGATGTATGCTACAGATGTTCTTTAAAAGTAAGCCTTGCATGATTTTCAATCATGACATGTGTACCTACGTTTACGATGACTATCCTTCTGCAATTTGTAGATCCATACCAGTCTCCAATTTTTTTTTATTCGGGTTAGGAAACACTCCACTGGAACACTCAGACACAACTGGTCCATTGTACTACCAGGAAGCAATATCTAGTATTACCCATTGTACTGGAATTTCTTCGACTTTCTGAGAAAGCCGAGAATGCACTTCAGTGATGAGGAGCTTACAGGATCAGCACTCATCACATCAGCGCCGAAGATCTGCCATCTGATCCGAGCAAAGGCAGGGCAATAACAAAGGGAAGGATCCGAAGTATCGTCGCCTTCTCCACAAGCGTCGCAGACAGAGGTATCTCTTAAGCCTAGCACACTAAAATGTTTAGCAAAAGGAAAGTGTCCCGTAAGAACGCCAATAAGTTGTCTGCAGTCTTTTCTGCTGAGAGACAGCAAGAATGCCGCTGATTTCTTACAGACGTTTGGGAGCATACGTTTAGTCTGCCTGCATCCTGGAGAGCCGTGCCACACACAATTGTGCTCGTAGGAGACCCAATCGTCAATGGAAGCCCTGACCGAGGACGCGGGAAGTCCTAACGCAGGTTCAGGTCCTGAGAAATCATCATCTGAGCCTAGCTTACCAATCTCATCTGAGATCTCATTTCCCGCAATCCCAGTGTGACCTGGGACCGAGAAAAGAGTCAATGAGTTCAGCCTTGCAACCAAATTCAAAGAATTCTTGCATTCTCGAACTATTTTGGAATGGGTTACATGGTTAAGAAAGGCCTTAAGCACAGCCTGACTGTCACTAACCCCGACCCCGCCACCTATTCTTAACAATATAGCCGGCAGCCATTAGGATAGCATAGATCTCCTCTTCGAAAACAGAGCTATGCTTGCCTAGCGAATAGTGAAGTCTAGTGTTGTCGGTCTCCACGAAGATACCAGAACCGGCCCCTTGACTAGTTTTAGAGCCATCCGTGAAGATTCGACTACAGCCCAGTCCAGGCTCAGACTCTAGCCGAAGCCAGTCCTGAACGCAAGGAAAGTCGACTCAAAATTAACACAGCAGCCGAAGTTCCGGTGTCATTGCATCAGACGGCATATCCATGGAACTAGGGTCGTAAGCGTCATCGAAACTCCAGTGCGGATGATACCAAAAGCCACCCCGTCTAAGACGATAGATTGCTTTGATAGTACAGCCCATGATAAAAGTATCAAGGGGAGGTAAATCAAGCAGAGCATCTAGAGCAGAGCCAGGCGTACTCCGCAAAGCTCCCGTGCAGCCGAGACAGGCCGTTCTTTGGAGTTTGGTTCAGAAGGCAGTCACATACTTACGCGAAAGCCCTCTCCACCAAACAACCGACGCATAAGCTAGAAAAGGTCCTACCATAGCCGTATAGATCCAGAGGACCTTTTTCGGTGATAAACCCCATGTCTTGCCAAAAGCACCCTTACACTGCCAGAAAACTGAGAGCGCCTTGGATGTCTTCGACTTGACATGCTTTGCCGGAGATCTGTATGGTGACGCCTTTTAGCACTGGCTGAGTCAGACCGGTCACAATCCTTCTTCTCGTAAAGAGAACAACCTCAGTTTTAAAAGGATTGACCGAAAGCCCATTCCTAGTGCACCATTCATCGACCAAGTCTAAGGCTATCTGCGCATTAGCACATACACTCTGTAGGCATGACCCGGCAGAAAGTATGGCAACATCATCCGCGTATGCCTGAGCGTAGACGTTTGAACTATTGAGAGTATGCAACACAGAATCAACTACCATGCACCAAAGAAGTGGAGACAGAACGCCACCTTGCGGGCAGCCTCTGTTTACATCTGCCATAACATGGCGGCCACAGTCCGCATCTACAACTAAAGTTCTATTCATCAGCATTGCCCTAATCCACAATACCAATGTCTCATCTACCCCGTGTTGTCTAGTAGAATCACACATGCAGTTAAAAGTCGCATTGTCGAAGGCGCCCTCTATGTCGATGAAAATACCCATTGCGTATTCTTTCCTATCGAGCGCGCATTCAATTCTAGCAACCAGATTTTGAAGCGCAGTCTCGCAGGATCTTCCACGCTGGTATGCATGTTGCATCTCCGATAGAGGGTGCATCCTCAGTGCAGACTTGCGCACGTGAATCTCGACTAGTCTCTCCAAGCTTTTCAGCAAGAAGGAAGACAGACTTATAGGTCTGAAACTCTTAGCGAGGGAGTAGTCATCTCTACCAATTTTTGGTATAAAAGCCACTCGAACCGTACGCCAAGGTGCAGGATTATATGTATACCAGTGCCAGACACGCAATGAAGATTTTTGCATAATGGTTTCATTGGAGTCCTCCATGAGTTTGTTTACCACAGCATACATTTGTTTCATTAGAAATCTGGAAGGTATTCCGTTCCGACACTATTTTAGTGATGAATACTTTCAGTTGTACTGTCGATCGACTTTATCGATCATTGTGCGATCTGTCTGTCTGTCGGTTATTAATCGCTCTTATATTTTTTCCACCGCCAACATGCTTATCAGTTAATGAGATGGATGAGTGATCCTGCGGGGTTGTATTTCCTTTCGGTAATCAACCTTTGTTTCTTCAATTGATCCGGGACTACTCCTTTATACTTGAGATATGTACATATATGTATGTATTAGATATCTGCATGAATGTGATAAAATGAAGAAAATGAAAATAAAATACAGAGTATTGGCCTAATTGGGTTAAGTATGCTGGCTTCCTGTGAACTATCGCTACAGTTCTACAAAACGGATCAACTCAAGTTATGGTTAATGAAGTGTCTATCGAATTAAAAAAAAAATAAATTAAATTTTTACCAAGAAAATCTGTGTTATCTTAACCTATTACCCCAATACTTCAATGCACCTTCTAATAAGTTTACTTTTCATGCGATATCGCTACTAGATATTTCCCATATGCAAAGCCAGCGGTCTTTTTGCACAAGGAACCAAAACAAACTTTAATGGTAAACGACTCAACTTGCTTTACAAAAAAAAAAACAAAAAAAAAGATGGAAAAAACCCATCACCTTCTCCCAAAACTGCTGGTGTGTTCTTTACATGTCTGTCGGTCTCTCTTCTCATATGATTGCTGTTGCAGCAACAGCAACAGCAGCAGCAGCCAGTAATCTTGATTTTCTTCAACTGTGTCTTTGAAACAGCCACCAGTCACGAGCAAACATCATATACACCAACTGGAACTGGAACTGCTAGAAAGTTTTCCTTCAAGTTCACTTTGGGATTTTTTTCTGATTTTTAATGTTTATTTCTTTTTCTTCTTCTTCTTGTTCTTCTTGTTCTTGCATTGCAGCACACATTTGTGTGTTGTGCTCCTGTCAGGGTTTTCCTTCATTTTTTGCCCACCTTCAACCACATCAAAATAAATTCAACTAAGTAAAACATCGCTTCCGGGCGGGAGTAAGTTTCTCCAGATGTAGAAGACACAACAAAAAAAAAAAAAAGTTGAACCCAAACCGTATACGTTTCATGCATTCCCATCTGACTGATGGCACATGATGTGTGTGTGTAAGAGATACAAACTTTCACTGAACTTCCAACCCTCGCCCTTGCCACGGTGTGTGTCAAATATCCAACCCCACTCGCATCATGTAACCCACCACACAGCAGAAATTGTTCGCCCCATCATCATGACATCTGTATGCAACAAAGAACACTGCCAAAATCAATTCAGAGAGGAAATTTTCAAATACTTAAAATTTATTGTTTCGTTAATAATTCAGTGTTGTAAATTGCATAAAAGGAATAGAACGAAACAAAATTGAGACACATATCACGCGGAAATAACAGCGGCAGTTGAAAGTCTATAAAAGTTTATTCGGGACCTCACGTTCGTCATGGTAATATTAAATTTTTGGTTACGCGATTGGCGTTGGGAGAATCTATAAAAATTATTTATGAAAGGAAATTGCTTTCTTCTCATATTGATACAGACAGACAGTGATGTATTAAAATGATTTGGAGATTCACAAAATTCACAAGATTCATTCAAAAGGAAGCCGTTCTCTTAAGTACTTGCGCTACGTAAGCTTCGTGAAGTATGTGGCATGGAATCAACTTTATAATTATATCAAACAAACCTATTTCCGATCTACTATTTTATTATCCTGTTAAATAAAGTTTTTACAGTGAAATTGCTGTGACGCCTTCACGCCGGTAACTAGTCTTTACGCCTGAATTACACTTCAAAATTTTTACTTGCACCTATACCTATGGGGCAAGTATTGGTTTCGTGAAAAAGTTCGAACTCGAGATTTTAATCAAACTTGACATTACTATGATAGAGAAGTCTAAAAAAGTGGGTCCGCCAATTCCGTCTGTCTGTCTGTCTGTCTGTCTGTCTGTCTGTATATTCAACTGCAGCCTAAACTGGTGGACGGATTTACTTCAAACTTCATATCTGAGATCTGTGGGATGATCCCTAGAGGCAAAATTGAAATTTTCATTCTAACCTCAAAATTAAGGGTACTTTACTTAAGGCCGATTTTACTAAAACTGGATTTTCTCGAAAACGGCTCTAACGATTTTGATAAGATTTTATATGTGACTTAGTTTGGGCATATCCTATTAGATGGCATACCACGTTTTGCGCGAAAAATGCGTATAACGATAATTTTAGAAATTGACTGTTTCTCGGCTATTTCTTCAGTGATTGGGCTTAAAATTAATATCTGAGGTTGATATGACAAATACAAAGATATGACGTACCAAAATTTTAAAACTGCCACGCCCACTTTTAAAAAATTTAAGTTTTTTAAAATTTTTACTAGAAATTGAAAAAAATTGTTAAAACAAAATTAATAGGCCTTGAAGTTCTTTATAATTCACCTGAACGCTATATACGGCCACGCCCACTTTTTGAGAGCATTTTTACAAAACAACGATTTTGTGAAATATCTAAGATACGTAGTATCAGTTAAATGTTATCATTTTTATCGAAAATGCAAAATGCCACGCCCAGTTTATTAGGCTTCATATGTAAGAAAAACAAGACTTTAATTTCAGTTGTTATAAGATTGTAAACTTATCGCAATAAGGTGCAAGTTCGTACGACCCAGTCGTGTACTTTATTTTTTATAGCAAACCTATAGTACTTGATGAACTGATTGGCTCGAACAGCTCGTCACTTTATTGCGTTCATCAGTGTATCTACTCTTACGACGATAGTATCTGTAGTATGCATAAAAGCCTAAAAATGCGAGGTTGAATATTTGTCCCATTGTCAAGTTAATCCTCTGACAACATGTCCTACGATCCCATGCATTAGGGTCGTCAATGAAAACCATTGTCACTTTCCGATCTAGCTTTTCTCCTTCGTGGGAATATGAAACAATTACTCAGACATAATAGGTCCTATGTGCAAGATGCAAACCTTGCTTTACCCATTTTACTAGAACTAGCTTAAGCAAGCCGAATAACCATGATGCCAGCATGTGCAGGACAATCACAAAGCAGCTACATATGTATACCGAGGAAATTATTCGTCTTTTCACAATTGCTGGTTAAGTCTAATCCATCCTATTAGTGGGTTAAGCAATGCATTAAACGTAGTCTAGATTTCACTAGCGATATAGACACTAGTTGATTTCTTGCAACAAAGCTCTTTGAAAAAAAAGCATTAGACAAATCCCCGCTTGAACAACTGATGCACGTTTGACTGATGTTCAATGAAACCTTACGTGTCGTGAGGACACTTGACCACTTTTGGAGCCAACTGTTAAAATTCAGCTAAAATCCAATTAAGCTTAAAATCCGATTCGAATCATACTCATCTGCATGTCCATTACAACGAAGTTCAGTTCAGCGCGAACCACTCGTATACCTCACCTAAGATGGTTGATAAGTATGTCCTACAGTGCAACTACAGCTGAGACAAACCTTTCTTTGAGGTTAGTCCCAACAGACAGTCATGTATTTCCCTTCCACCAAACTACCGACGTGTATTCAGTTTTACTATAGTCTCTTCTAACCAAAATACCCTTTTAGGTGAAGAAAACCATTCCTGAGAAAAACAGCCTTACACTGCAAGGGATGCCAGGAAGTCTGAACTTTCTTCGACATGTAGATACTTGCCAAAAAGTTTTTATTCATCGATATAACTCATAAATATTTCGATAGGCTCAGTTTTTAAAGTATTGACTGAAATCTCATTTCAAGTCTACCATTTATCGATTATTTCTAGACCCAAGGCAGACAGTCTCGCATGATCTGAAAGGGATCTTCTTTGATAGAAGCTGTGTCATCAGACCAATTTTAGTTCCAGTTCTCAACCAGTCCTTCCATGATTTACAGAACAAAGATTTTTTATGGCTTCTTCGGTTTCTGCAGAATTGTCCAAGTTAAACTAATGAGGAATAATTGTCAGGATTATACAAGTTCAATGGCTTTTTAATGCTCTTAACTTGCGTTTCGAATTTGAGGCGTTACCTTGGCTTAATGGCTTTTGGTATTGTATATTTAAAATGGACTTGATCTAATTTCTACAGAACTATAAGCCTTTATGCCTACCTGACTGTTAACCACCATTAGTGAAGCTCGAATGGTGGCTGTATTTTCAACTTGAAAAACTTTTTAGATGGTGAAAAAGAACGGTTGACTCCAAAAAATTCGTAGCAACCCTTAGCTCAAACGATACACCGATTGAAGGAGGCCAATTTCTCTCTGCTGCTGACTTATTGTCCTTGAAATGCCAGCCATAACGATCTATTTCATTGCAGATCCTGTAATGTACTGGCTGGATATCAGGATGACGATATTGTCATTCCAATTCTTCTGTCGTGCGGTTTAAAAAAAAACAGTGATTGCCCTTTAATCTTGGGTTCGTCATAGTGTTTCATGTTCACCCATATCCAGTCTCTTCGTAGTTTCTAAAATACTTATAGATAGTCCATCTCCGGAGACATATGTACATACAATCAGGGGAATGTTTTTTTAATGAGAAAGTCCAGCGCTTCCTTATGCGAACCACTTCAGGTATCATAATTTTTCTTGGTAGAAGAAATGGTGGCTTCTGAAGGGTTTGTCTTTAAGAACGCATTGTTACCGAAAACCTGTGTGACATGTGGCGCTGTCTTGTTCAAACCACATATGCTTCAAGTCGCCTTCTTCCAATTTGTCCCAAAAATAGTCAGTCAACATAGCAATCCTAGCGATCTCCATTGACTGTGATTGCATTCACGGTTTTTTTTTTAAGAAAAAGTACATATGGGTGTATAAGTATGACCACTCCGTCAAAAATCCCACAACAAATAGTCAATTTTTATAGGTGTACTGGCATTTGGTACATGGGTTCGGGTTGCTGACTTACCCAAATGCGACAATTTTGCTTATTAACGAAGCCGTTGAGCCAAAAAAGGGCTTCATCGTTGAGAATAGTTATTCTAGACCGAAGCTAACTTTGATAAAAAAAATTGGATAGTTTACAAACGTTGTAGAATAGTATACTTTTTTATTTTTTTTTGATTATACATATGTACGTGTAGGTATATAGCAAGTATAGACGAGTTCAAACGTCAAACGAACCGCAGCTAAATTCAGTCTACAAAATGGCTGCGTCAAAAGGCAGTGAATACTCGCCACTCCCAATACTTGGATACTCTTGAACTATTTTTTTTTTAATAAGCCTTGCTCATATGGCTGATACTGCGACCTGATAAGATCTATTGTATCAAAATAGGGTATAACTAAGCCAAAAGACGTTCAACCTCCCTTATAAAGGATAGTGCGCCCTTACCAGCAAAGTTTCTCAACTCCGCTAATGAATATATTTCTTTGTGGAAAATACGCCTCCTTAACCAATGTAATGCTGGGCAGTCACAGAGAATTTGCTTAGAGGATTCGTCATCTTCTAAGCAGAACCTACATTCCGTTCCTGGGTACAGATCAACTTTGTTAAGGTGATCAGCGCTGTGGTGGTAGCCCAGTTGACACCACAGTAGGGTTCAGGTCCTATGAACGCAGATTCTGAGCCAACACTGGCTAGTTCATCTGCAGATTCGTTGCCTGCAATTCCTTGATGACCAGGAATCCAACCGAGTTTCACCCTGTTGTGTCTGGCAAGAGATTGGAGTGCATCGTAGCAGCATTGGACGGATATAGAGTCCATTAAATTGGACGACAACGCTTTGAGTGTTGCTTGACTATCTGAAAAGATATATGTACATATATCCTAGTACTCAAGAACTTTCAACCACCAAACGATGGTCGCGTACGTGGTAATGGGGCTCACTATCATTGTTGTACAACCAATATATCATTTTTGGACTTAGACCCCAAGTTCTGCCGTATAGGCGTCTACAGGCCCACATGGTTCTAGTGTCGCGCTCGATGGCGGGCTTGATATGAGAGCTAAGTCGTTTGTCAAGGTAAAGTGGTGCCATTGATGGTGTTAGGTCCTAGATTGACCAATCTTCTCTTTGTATAAGGCACTAGAACGGTTTTGCAAGAATTGATAGATAGTCCTTCTCTGTTGCACCATTCTAACACGGTGTAGTAAAGCACATTGCATGAAACTAGAATGGTCGTACTGTACTAAGAAAAATCGCCAAGTCATCTACATAACCAATGGCGATGTAGTCTAATCTCTGAATTGACTAGAAGATTACCGATGACTAGTGTCCATAGAAGGGGAGATAGAACACCTCCCTGGGGACAGCCCTTAACTGCGGTCACAGACACTGACACTCCTGCGGAGGAGGAAGTAATAATTCGACTTTCAAGCACTGTTCGTATACATTGGTTGGTCGAATCCTCGATACCTTTGCTACTAATTGCTTTTGCTATTGAGTCGTAGCCAGTGTTATGGAATGCGACCTCAATGTCAAGGAATGCGCTTTTTCCTTGGAACGTTAAGTTCCTTCTATTTTCTTCACAATATAGTGAAGAGCACCTTCTGTTGATTTACCTTTCCTGTATGGAAATTGATTTGAGTGCAGAGGGGTAGACAAATGAGTCTCTGCATGGTTTTGAGACCAAATGGTGTTAGACTTAAGTATAAGTCTATAAGATTTAGGCAGCTCACTAGACCCATTCCCTGGTTTGGGGATAAAGATTACATTTACCTGTCTCCAGGTAGTCCGGATTTAACCCCAATTGTAGCTGGCTCTAATTAAAGCAATCAAACCCGACAGACAGGATTTACAATTACCTTCTGCAAAATCGCCGGAAATATACCATCTCCGCCGGGGGCTTTGAATGGTTTGATGGACCCTACAGCCCAATTTATCCGGACTAAACATTTTACCGGATAAACTATTTACTCTACTAGCAATGCAAACCCTATGGTCAGATGCGTTCAGGTACGTTTGGAGTACACGAGTTGACGAACTTGGGAAATGAATCTGAAGTAAGGTTCTTATAGTATCCATACGGTCCGTCGTGTAGGTGCCATTTGCCTTTTTGAGTAAGTCTACACAATTAACACAATCTTTCGTGAGTGCCTTGTGGATTCGTGTAGCTACTGGCATGTCGGCAGCATATCCTCCATGTGGCACGATTAGATCGTCTCAATTCTGAATTTTATTCTGTAAGATACAGGATCGCTCTTCATGCGTTTAGCAGAGTTGAAGATTTTTCTAACTTTCTTTCTAAGTTTGGCTAGCTGGTCATTCCACCAGGGAACCTTTCGTTTCCACAGACTGGTTTTATGGACAGCTGTCATGATAGGAAGTAAGCAACATATGTATCATTCAATTGGTATGCTGCTTCATCTAGGTCCCCCGTGGACTCGATACCTATTACTCCAAGGTGAACTGCTACAGAGTCATCATTCAAAAGAATTACTGGAAAAAATGTAAAGATGGGTGAAGGCTACAAAATAAATAGTGAATTTAGATCCTGAATATTTGGTGATAGATGCTCTCGGACGAATACATACTCAAAAATCTTCATTCACACTTACGGCATCCATAACGAATCATCATATTCTTGAAAAGCTAAGACAGTCAATGAATTCAGCAACATAGCAATTGACACTAATCCTGGAGACTGTTAGACTATTCGCAGGGAAGTCAATCGAACTGCTCCTGCGTTGAGCTCCTGTTTAAAGTATCGCTAATGTGCACACTTGATTAAGAAAATAAAAAGTTGAGCAACTTTATCTTATGGAAAATAGGTTATGAGGCTGTTAAGCGTAATGTAAAAATGGTTTTATTTTTGGTACACCATCAGCTTCCGAGATACGCCAGCTAGTATAGCAACTTGTATAGGTCGCAATGTATTGATAAAACACTGTTTTAAAAAATCTTTTGTAATATTTCCAAATTTAGGAGACCTTTGCTATCCCCATTTTACCACTTTGGTGTGAATAATTCGAGGCATTATCCAACATACAGGTCATACGAAGATTACAGGTACACTGACACGAAAGGTTATCCAATCATGCGACATAACTGACTGGAATTCAGTTGAACCTAATTATATCTCACACAGTCACTCTGGCCTGGTCGCTAAATAAATAGCCAATCATTAACACAGTGAATTTTTCCATGGCAAACTACAGCCATCAAATCACGTTAATCTAAAAAGGTAAATTATGTTCTCTTGCTCCATAGCTATGTCAAGGGACTAAGACCAGCAGGACCTTTGCGTGCTAAACGTCGTCAATACAATCATTGCAAATATGTACTTTTCTGATATCGATAAATGTCAATCTGCCTAGTCCACTGTCAATCGAACAGCGAAAAAGAAATCTGCAATCAGTTTGAATTGCATTTAAAATACCACCCAGAAGATCGATAGTTAGATACGACAAGGCAACAGGCACGCAATCGACTCATTGGCGCTTTCGCGTCGATTCTGGGATATTTTGTGCGACTACCATACCAAACAGGACACTCCAGGAGACTCAGTTTCTTTTAAGGACATGTCCTCGACTGAATGAGGCTCGTATATCTGATGGCTGGCAATAAATGTGACAATAAAAATCCGTCGTATTCGGTTTTTATAGTCGGCCGGGAGACATGCGGACCAGCACTGCGGGCGTTTTCATACACAAATCCCGAAGCGGCATCATACCATGCGCTATCAAATTCTAGTGATGTTCATCCCTTTACATATTGTCATTTCCATATCCGTATTCAAAATACCCAAAAAAATGTTTTATACTACTTTATCCGGCGTTTATTTATTTTTTTTTTGTTTTTTTTTTCTTCTTGCCGCCTCTCCTTTAAGGATATCAATTCGTTATGCAAAGGAAAATTCCCATCAATTCGTAGTCGTTGCTCTATTTTCCAGTTTTCATAATCCGAAAAACATATTTTCATATAAATGTGGTCATAATTCAGAATATAAGAAACGAGAGAATGTAAAAAACCATAAACAAAAAAAAAAGCCAACTAAAGATAAGGGTTTGAGTTGTGGATTGTTCGACGACTATGACGATGACAATGATGTCGTTGGTATTAAGAACGATTCCTCTTTCAAGGAATTGCGCGTATAGGGGGTTTGTTTGACTATTGATGTCATCGAAATGGCATTTATGTGCAGAGTTGTCTTTTTTTTTTTATACTTATCTTATGTGATTAATGGAGCCGATGTGACTGACGTGCCTTAGTTACTGAACGTGATGAAATGTATCATTTTCATCGCAGCTGAAGCTACGATACATGATATTTTTCAAAGAACATACCTTTGGAAAGCAACCTATCGCTGGTGTTGATCATACTTGTTGTGAATGAAATAAATAAATAAATGAAGCATTTAAGAAAACACTTGTTGTGGTGACTGAATTTTGAATTGAAGAGCTCTAGTTACAAGTACAAGTTTGTAAGATTACTTTGTATGGAACGTCCTTTGCAATTCGTGCCTTCTTTTCTTGGAAAAGTCCTTTCCAATTAGTGTCTTCTTTTTTTTTGATTCTTGAGTCTTGGTGTAATGATTACCGACCTTGAAGGAGTAGCCTGTAGCGATTTTTTTCACATACAAAAGAGTTTGGTAAGAATGGCACACTAAAATTTGCGAAAGGGTATTTTGTCTTGAGACCTCCTGGTTAGTTCCTCCTAAATACAAGAGCTATACATATTTTCAAGCCTGATATACTAGTTTAACCTTGGTGATAGTTCACCCTAATGCAACCACTTTAGGTCCGTTTATCACAGGAATTTGAATATGATAAGACGGGTATGGTTGACAATTACTTATCTGATTTTGTAAGTCACTGTTCCATGAGATTCCAGAATGTCAGATCTAAAAAGACTGACTTCTATCTATCTTTATCTAGTTTCCTTACGTGCTCATTAAGTTTAGCCCATTAGGAATCCTATTAGAATACGTAGACTAGTTCTTGTTCGAACCATGATTTTCTTAGGGTAACAAAGTCAATCTGCTATAATTCTACTAAAGATGTTCTGTGTTCAAATATTTAAGGTTAAAACCGCCCGGATTGGGAGTTGTTTCCATCTTTGAAGGTATTGATCTTTTCCTCTTTGGAACCAGGTGTGCATATTAGCTAATTATCATATCACGAAGCACTCTTTTTAAGGCCGGTATCTGAAGACTTATTTGGACAGAACCACTGTAAAGGCAACTAAAGCCTTCTAGAGCTGCTCTAGACTTTCGGAAAAAATGGAAATTGAAATTAAAGATAATCCACTGGCTTTCCTCTCCCCGTCACATCCATAATAGCCTACGAATCGCTCATAGGTATTATTTGTGCAATGTGTACCTTTTCGACTGCTGGAGTCCCTCTTAGTTATAAGTGCTAAGAAGACTGCGGCGACAAGCCTTCGTAAAGCTTCACCTTCAACAACATAACCCCCAACCTAGTTCAACATATGATATTCCTTCAAAATTTCCGCAGTATCCACCGCAGACTTCTTCCCCTCAAAGTTGTCGGTACCTCAATCCGAATGGTACACTGACGGTTCAAAAATGTTAAATAGGGTAGGAGTCGGTATTTTCACCTCCATTTACAAACCCCTGTTAGGAAGCCCGTTAGGATACGGAGGTTATTTTTGCTCATGCTGATGCATGCATCGAATCTTTTTTGGTTGTATTGCCCTAGAAGTTTCTTGGCTAGCCTCATTCCATGGGCGTTGTTCCAGGTTCTTGCCCTGTTTTCCCTTTCTTGTTTCCTCAATTCTTCTTTGAGGGTATGATCCCCTATTCCGCAGAATGGTTCAGGACCTATGAAGGATTCTGATGCTCCTTTTCTTGCTAGCGAGTCGGCCATTTCTTTACCCTCTATTCCCACATGACCAGGTATCTAATAGAGGGTTACTTTGTTTCTACTGCCTAGTTCATTAAGTTTTTGCAGGCATTCCCACACAAGTTTGAACTTAATGATATAGGAGTCAAGTGCCATGATAGCAGCTTGGCTATCTGACAAAATAGTTATATCACAATTGACATGGTTTCTATCAAGATTGATTTGGACACATCTATCAATGGCATAGATTTCAGCCTGAAAGATACTGGTATTTTTGCCCATGGATTCAGAGTATTTGGTTCTGGGCCCAAATACCCCTGCTCCAGTTCCTTCATCAGTTCTTGATCCATCTGTATACCACTTTGTTGTATGATTGCTCAGTTTGTAGGTAGTGGATACATTGCTCCAACTTTTTTTTGTTACTGAGCTTGGCAACAAAGTTCTTTTGAAAGTTAAACCTTCTAATGATGTCATCCCTAGGAAAAGCTAGGAGTGGTAGTTTTTTAGCAGTGCATCGAATTGCTTCGATATAATGCACTTGTCCCTTCCTATTCCTTCCTTAGCCATCCTTAGGATCGTTTTACTTGCACATTCCTCAACCACGAGATGCAAAGGAGTCAATTTCAATAGTACCTCCATGTCCGCAGTTGGACAAGTTCTCATGGCCCCTGTGATACAGAGATATGCCAGTTTTTGCACCTTGGTGAGTGTCTTCGTCGTGGTGACCAGATTGGTTCTTTTTGCCCAGGCCAACGCTCCATATGTGATCATTGGTCTCACAATAGCAATATACATCCACCTAAGGATGGTAGGGCTACATCCCCATGATTTGCCCGCCAGGCTTCGACAGATCATCAGAGCCCGCGTGGCTTTCCTGGTTATCTCTTCTGTATGTTTTTTCCAGATGAGTTTACTGTCTAGGTTTAGTCCCAGATATTTAACTTCTTTGACTGGTGTCAGTATTGTACCCGATAGCCTTATTGGCCTCAGTCTTTCAAGTTTTATTTTCCTCGTGAAAGGTACTATTGTAGTTTTTGCTGGATTAAGGCTTAGCCCAGCCGTCAAACACCATTCGCTGGATGACACATAAGCCGTCTAAGCTATCTTGGAATTGTCTTCAAACTCTCCTACAGCTAGCTGTGTAGTCACACTAACTTGGGTCCCAAGACATAAAGCCAGCTATGGCAACGAAACTACTGATGAAGTTGACAGATCTAGTACCCAGTCTCCATTTATAAGCCCAATACCTTTCTATGGTCTACCTGTTAGCCAGATAAAGATGGAGCTAAATCACTGGAAACAAAAAAAAATGTCTCTTACGTTGGACTGCGGAGCGAAGGATTCGAGATTCGATATCCAGACAATATCTAAATTTTTTTTTCACTGCTTAGCACTGCCACCACTAATGCCATCTAATGAGCTCTTCCAATGCCATTTAGGTTCAAGATAAAGTCCAAGATCAGCCTCTTACGTAAAGATCCGTAGAAGTAGTTTCCAAGGATCACCGCAAGTTTGTTACAAACTCTAGACTCTAGTGTGAACATGAAGCGTGTTTTGAACGATCTCAAGCCAGTACGTCTACTTTGTAGTTCTTCTATGAAAGGATGCTCTTTTTGCGCATTCATATGTGTTGTATATGAAAACGAGAAGCCTAGTGCTTCCTGGTCTAAATCATAATGGAAGCTGAAGATTAGTGAGGCATAATCTCATGCTAGTGTGTATTTTCACATATGATCTTGAGCCAAAAAGTGTTAGATTGACGTTTGTCTATTTTTTTCTAAGTAAGTGGTGACCAGTGAGGAGGTTTTCCAAGATCTTTCCGCCATGTTTGCTTATAGTAATTAATCTTTGTAGAAGACGAAGGCGGTAAGTTGAATTCTTCGTGCGGAACATGTCTTCTAGTCCTCACTCGTAAGACACAGAGATTGAAACCATTTTCACTGCTGGCTACATTACTTTGAAAGGTGTGCAATCTATTATGGACACTTTCTCAGCAAAGAGCTATTACAGAGCCATGGCTTTTTAAGACATTTCTTTCTTCCTGGAACTATTTTATCAGCGATGACGACGACTGTTTTTATATTATTCCCATCCATTATGAATCCTGATTGGCAACAAGAATTTTATTTTCTTTTTATTTACATTTCCATTGAAACACCTACACTTCCCTTTTTTTGAAGATCAAACCACCACCTCCATCAAAAAAGTAAATTATTATCAAAGTCTGTTCAGGCTCAACCTGTAAATGAGACTTTCCGTGAATGTTTCATACAACTTTTCCATCCAGTAAAACAGGACCAAGTTGAATAACACCATCTACTAACAAGCAGTGGGTGGTAATAACATAGCACGCCTACTTTGACTTTGTATCCCGTAAAAGTCATCGAAGTGAAGAATTTCGGGTGTCATTCGGTACTTCAGCTGTCATTCCACCACCTCCCTTGATAATTTCCAATAATAAAAGTGAAAGAAAGAAAAAAAAAAAAAAAAAGCGGCAACTTTCTCGCCGAAGGAAAGTCTCGTCTCTAGAGTCCTCTTTCTCGTGCGAACATTTCTTGATCTTTGACGCGCATTTGCGACAGTTTTGAATCCTTATTAACATATAAATGATACTCCAGTTATCCATATTAATTTAGTTATTATTCCACTAACTCAAAGGATGCCAACATCCAGCATCCATCTATTTACAGCGCGCCCTCACCCAGAGTGCTCTCTCACTCGCCTTCAGTCAGTCAACCAATCCTAAGCTAACATCAATCCTATGTCATTAGATCCAAAGCTTTTTCTCCCTCCAACACTGTGTGTTGCTTTCTTTGCTGTGTAGTCGGTAGATAAAGATATGCCCCTCTCCTTGTGTTCTTCTGTATTTTTCATTAAGTCGGAATTTTTCACGCGCCGCACTCCGATCCAAAGGCACATTCGAGCATCCATCCAACCAGTAGCCAAACAGCCAACCAGCCTTCCAACTCCCAGGAAGCGCAAATACAAGCGCATAGGAAAAATTTTATTATGATTATTAAGAATTTTCTTTGATTACGGTATTCCATCGTACACAGATGAGCTACCAAGTATCTGGGCGTTCGTTGTGGCGGTGATGGCTATGATGGGTATTCCTCCGAGTCTAGGGGGCATAATATTAAAAGTCAAAACATATAAAAACATAAAGTTTTATTAGTTTCAGGGATGACAACGCGACCATGCTTCAATGACTACAAATGAGTTTGAATATTTTCGCCTAGTATTCGTCGGGTGGTCACAGTGGATTGGGGTGGCGGCGGTGGTGGCGATTTGCGTAGGCCCTCGCTCTTTCTCTAAAGTCGATGTAAGTAAGTAGTCCTTCTTTTTACTAACACAAATCAATCACTACTATTGCCCTGTGTAATGGAAGGCCAGAAGCCAGAACTCAAGCTCCAGGCCTCTGTGCAACATGTGCGATGAACACTGAGTTATGGCATGCGATTGCCATAATTTATTCAGCAAGTGTACAGACAATTTGGCAGTTGCATTGCAGTTGCAACCCTTGCGATTGGTTATGCTTTTCCGATAACAATTGGTGGCATAAGGGTGGATATGATTTATCAGCCGTTTGCTGTCCAGTCATTCCAATGGGGTAAAGGCGTGTATCGATAAAAACCAGGTCTGATTTGAGATGGTTTGGGCGAGTTGTAATAATCAGACACAAGAATGGATACAAGTTTCTGAGTGATCTATTTGGTTAACATTTTGGGACCAAAATTGAACGTGGTGTGGTACTTTCACTGAGATCCGAAAAGTCATTTACTTCATGCTGCCAAATTTCACGAGGCGAGTATTAAGGATATTTTAGAGAAGGATGGTCATTTCTACAACTGAGCTTGTTTGAATTGCAACATCTCAAAAAGCCATTCCGAGTCTAGTATAATTTTTGAAATGTTTAGTGGGGATGGTGACTTGTTGAAAGTTCGGCAAAGTGAAATAAAATTCTCTGAGTTTCTTTAGTTCTGTTTAGGCTTGCAGACTGTGTCCTAATCCGCTTCTTCGTAAAACATTGCATAGGTTACTTACTTACTTAGGTGGCGCTTCAGTTCGGGGAGAGGCTGGGCCTCAACCAACAAGCCTCTCCACTTACCTCAGTCCTTTGCTAACTGCTTTGGACTCCAAGTCAATTGAGGTCCCATTCTACTTGCGCTCGCCACCTAAGGCGAGGTTTTCCTCTACTATGTTGTCCCTCGGGTTAGGTTCGAAGACTTTATGGGCCGAAGCATCTGTGTCCATTCGCTCTACATGTCCTAGCCATCTTAGACGAATAATGCTCCATTTTTTTAATGGGTCGATGTACATAGATCGTATAGTTCGTCGTTGAATCTCCTTCTTCAAACCCCGTCAACGCAAACGGGACCGAGCATTTTATGAAGAATTTTTCTCGCGAAGCGATCGAGGATGTCTTCATCTGCTTTAGATAAACTCTATGCTTCAGCACCATACATTAGGACTGGGATGACCAAGGTCTTATACAGAGTCTCCTTAGTTGTTTGGGATAGGTCTCTACTACTCTATTGCCTTCTCAGCCCAAAGGAACAGGGATAATTTCTGCTGAGGTGTTTTTGTCAGAGTTTATACGATAGCAGAGCCGAGGTAGACAAAGTCCCTTACTACCTCAAAGTTTTAGCTGTCGATTGCGATGTTCTGTTCAATTCGTCGATGTTGAGTGTCCCTTCGGGTTTTTTTTTTTTTTATAATTCACTCGCGCTCAAGGGGTTATTACTACCCTTTTAATGTTAAGACAGTGCGCGGGCGTTAGGGAAATTAGGAAATTAGGAAGTTAGGGAATTAGGTACGTCCGAAGATAGGCTTGATGAGCATTCAAAGCGGGACGGGTATTGTTGAAGGGGCGGAATGCAGCTGGCTATTTCGCTGGAGCACTGTTTATGAAAAAAGCGATAGAATAAGGAAAGGCAAGAGACATTTCTGCGATGTTCGAGCGAGTCAATAGACTCCGCTATACTTCTGTTCCCTATTAGTTTTAACGCGCGATTTTGAATTCTATCCAGCAGGTGCAAAGAAGTCTTAGGAGCACCTGACCAGACATGAGCATTGTACTCGAGCTTGGGGCGGATGTATGCCTTATATATTGTAGCCAGATCAGAGGGGGTAGAGAACTTCTTGCATCGTTTGAGGAATCCTAGACATTTCGCAGCATTCTTAGCGGATTCGAATATATGGTCATTCCAACGCAGATGGTCGTTAACACATATACCGAGAATGGAAAGTTTTTCGGTTTCGACGATGCAGGTGCCATTCATTGATAGTGGCAAAGGGCATTGGGTTTTTGAGCATTAAATTCCACTCTGTTGTTTATACCCCATTTAATTATACTGTCAAGATCGGAATTTAATGAGCTTAACATACACAGCCGAAGAGCAGGGACGTGAGTCTGGGAACGAATATGAGAAGCTGAAGGTGCTGTCGTCAGCGAAGGAATGTATTGCATTAGAAGTAGCAGACAAGAGATCATTTATGAATATACATAAGAAAGAGAGTCGGAGACAAAACAGAGCTCTGGGGAACACCAGCATTTATATGGTGGATAGCAGACTTGAAACCGTCCAAAACGAACGTTCCGAAAGTTAGTTTCTAATCCATTGAATGCCAAACGTCTGTCAAATGCCTTTGAAATATCGAGCGCAACAATCTTACATTCACCAGAATGATGTAGAGAGTGGTTCCACTTTTCGGTGAGATATCAAATCACCAGTGGACCTTTTGCTACGAAAACCGTACTGACGGTCATTGTGGAGCTTTCGTGATTCAAGACAGCATATACTTGGTTTTGCCCTCGTTTACCGCTTAACCTATATTGACAGCTTCCGTTTCAATACTAGCGAACTCACCGGTAACAACCTGCTGTGTTCAGCCAAATATGTCAATGTCGTCGGCGTACGCTAGTAGTTGCACAGACTTTTGAAAGATTGTGCCTCCGGTGTTGGATTGTGAGCCAACAGCACACTTGCGGCACTTCTGTTGGCGTGTTGGTAGCGTTGCCACTGGTCTTCGGCACTGGACGTGGCATAGGAGTCTTTGAGAGATGTCCTCTTGTGAATATTGAGATAAGGAAACCATGCGCTTGCTATAGTGACGTTACGCCCCGCCGCAAAGTCAATAAGCCTAAGTTCGTTACCAGACGCGGTGTCGTGTAGGCTATGCTTGCCAACTGTCCTACCAAAGATGTCCTGCTTTCCTATCTTGGCGTTAAAATCGCCTAGCACGATTTTAATATCATACTTAGGGCATTGCTCATATGTTTTGTCGAAGAGCTCATAAAAATATTCCTTGGTGTGCGTCGTCCTTGTCCTCTGTGGGGGCATGAGCGCACATAAGACTTATGTTGGCGAGTTTTGCCTTGATGCGGATAAGACGGTCGCTCACGTGTTGACAGCTCAAGACTTCTTCCCTAAGTCTGCCGCGTATGACCAATTCATATCCGTATAAGCGCTGCTTCTGCTCCCTATGGCAATCACCGTAGTATACTTCACAGTTTTTTATCTTCCTTTTGCCCGACCCATCCCATCGCACTTCCTGGATGGCGGTGATGTTTACAGCAGTCTAGGGCCTCTGTGGAATGTTAATGGTTCAAACATTCCAAGTGCAGATCCAAAGGTCGTTGTCCTTGTTTCGTTTGCTAGGGTCGTCAACTGTAGAGTCATCCTTATCCGAGGCTCGTTGTTATTATTATTAGTATTTATTACCTGGAGGGTCAGATCCCTTTTACATCCCAAGGACAAGTGCTGGATTTACCGGATTTATGAGCGCTGCCGTTGACCCATTAAGAGTTTGGTATGGGTTTACACCGAAACTGGATTCCCTGTCTCCTATCCCATTTGGGAAGTCTCCATGTAAGAAGGTCTCCGGTGCTTGGAATCCGGTTTTTCATAGATGTCGGTCTCACAATGGACCTTCTTTTGGTCTAAGTGTGCCCCGGCTGAGCGGGGACCCAACCCAACGAACCAAGTATTTTGGCTTAAGTCAAATATAATATCTGTCAGGATATTGCAATACTCATTGATAGTTATGTAAGTTGTCATAAAATCTCTGGAATCAATCTCTTCCAGGTCTAAGGTAGCTCTAAACAAATTAGACTTCTTTACCTCGATATGACAGCTTAATAGAGTTCATGAATATAGACGTCTGAAACCCCCTACGCTTTATAACAAGATATGGTAAGAGTAGATAAGACATAGGTAGCCTCGAACCCAACCTACATACCTAAGCGCCACTCCATTTTCCTAGTCGAGAATGCTGCTAACTTCTCATTCTTGAGGTCACGTTTGCTATCAATAAAAGTACCAAATGAAATTCCATCAGCACAGAGCAAAATTCATCGCTAGTCGCAATGGTTCGTTGGCACGATAACAAGAGGTTTCAAATTCACAGCCCTGTGCCAAGATTTAGCTCAGAAATGCCCTCTGTGGATGCTGATAATAATCGTATGCAATATTTCTTTTGTTTCACTTTGCATTTTGCATTTAATCAATTTGTTTGCATGTGCTCCTCCACAAGGAAACGATCCAGTGACCTCCTCCATGCAATTGGAGACAAGCAGCACCTCCAAAAAGAAACCACCTACTCGTCGTACAGCCATAGCCAACCCAACAGAATGTGAATGTATATGCTATGTGTTGAATTATGAGAATTTAGCCTGTGAAGGATTGACGATGACTTCGAGATATGCACAGGGAAAAGAGGCCTTCTCATAAAAGGGAAGGAAGCAGGCCAAAGAAGAGAGAGAAATAGAACGAACACAGAAACTGGGCCCAAAAGCAATAGTAGTAGTCATCAGGCTATCAGAAACCATCCACCTACAAAGCTCAACTCATATGCTGTTGAACGGTTGACCAAATAAACGACGGAAAGACGAGAAATTGCCATTCGCCTTGAATAATATGCACGAGAGTTCTCGTCCTTGACTGTAAGGATCCCGAAATGCAATGGAACGAACATGCACATACGTACTGTGTGCACTGCACATTGAACGTGGGAGGCTGGGGGAGTGTAGATGCACTCGTACAAACAAAACGAATTGCTAATAAAGGATATAACTTTTGTTTGAATTAATGTTCGGAAGGCGCAATGCTCAAGGATTGTGCTCTCGATGGAGAAAGGGTGAGATTCCATCATGATGCATTGCATTTGTTGCCACCAACCGACCATGGCTAACCAGTTGGTCCTTTTCTTCTCGGGCTGTTGCATGGTTGTTGTTCTTTATTGCTTTCCCTCTCGCTTGCTCGTTTGTGTGCTCCTCCCCCTTCTACATACATATATGTACGTATGTATGCTCCCCTTTGCTCGGCACATCTTAGTCTAATTCCATATATTATGATGCAAGATTGATTTACGTTCGAATAGATTTTGCCAAATTTCTCAAGTTTGTTGAAATGGATTTCCTTCTGGTGTGTATGCGCTGCCTTGCCTTCCCTTCGTCTCCGACATTTGCTTGTTTGGTAACAAGGAAACGAAAGCAATGACTGAGATTTATCAAAAGGTAATTTATTTCGGTAGGTTGTTTCTCTGCGAGAGTGCGGGTTTGGGTAGTGGGTAGTGGGTAGTGGGTAGTGAATGTTGCATATGCATGGCGCACCAAACAAATGGCCAAATTTAAGAGAATTCACAGCAATAAATCGCCTTAAAGCAAACTATTCAAATTGTACTCACACGGTATTTGGTTATAGTCAGTGAATGTGCGTTTGAATTTTGATTTAAATTCATTTGAATGCTACTAGGCACAAGCCGTGCCTACCCGAGTGGCGACTTTATCCGGTTGTATGGGGCTGAAAGTAAAGTCAAAGAATTTTGGAATACATATATACTCCTCAAGAGAAAGAGAGTTCTTATATGAAAAGTTTGTCAAGCCCCCAAATTGTGTCTCGTACCTTGCAGCTGTCCTCTGTTAGAAAGGGTATTTGTTAAGATTTCCAAACATGAATGTGGCTGAATATTCGATACCACCACTAATAAAGTTCTATCGCTGCGTTGTCAGGAATCACTAGTCTCAAGCATGCTGCAACTCAAGAGTTTCAAACCAGACTTTGAGACCAATCGTCTTCAAACTTTTATAAATGAAATGACTAGTCTCTACATTGTTTGTCTTTAAAGTTGTTTTGAAGAACCAACCCTTAATCAGGCACTGTTCAATATAACCAAATGGCTAATACATCTCTTATGAATTATATTGATAGCCCCAAAGTTGATGAACATGAAGATTGCCTAAATAAATCTAAACTTAAATCCTGTTCTACCTATGCCTGCGCCTTTTCTTAGAGGGAGCGACAATGTTCATAGATGCGGAGATAGAAAGCGATCTTAAAACACTCCCTCTCTCTCGTGAATATGCTCATTCTAGGGCATTATTACTTTGTAGTTAGATTTCATTCGAAAAGGTTCCAAATCCTTAATGATTGAATATCTGAGATTATTAACAACATTAATTCCGGTAGATATCTTTGAGAAAGGCAACATTACCGTTGAGGGAATGCTCACAGCTCGTACATACTAATGTGGGCCACTCTAGTATCCTAAACAACAGATAGTCCTTATTGCCCGTTGTACGGACCTCAATGTGAAGTTCAAAAACAGAGTCCCTAGCAGAAATACTTAAGAATCTGGAATAATTCTGAATGAGTTTGCGATAGAGCTATATATAGATGGAACCAAGACAATTTTTGGTATAGATACATCATCACACGATTGCCGGATAATTGTAGAGTATTTCAGGCAGAGAAATTGCCTTCCATTGTCTGGTAGGTAACAACGTCAAAAGGTTGGATATCCTCCCCTTTATCGATTTCTATAGAAGCTATAAAGATAAGTAGAATGAAGAAACTATGACCGACATTCTGTGCTAATGTTCCCTTCTATCGACATTAAGAAGGAAACCCCCCCTCTTAGAAGTAGTTCTTTTCTTCAAACAAAATTAAAAGCTGTGTGTATCTCTGGGTGAAACTTCGCTATCGGTTACCCATTCTTTATGTGACCTTCGTTTTGATCCAAAAATGCCTCTGCCTGCACGGGGACAGTTACCTTAAAAACAGGTTAGTATCGAAATAACATTTTCTTCATCTTCTTCCCATCTTACAATTGTATTATCGGGGCAAAAAGGCTTAAGATGCATGGATCCTAAGATTTTGCATAGATCCTGGAGATCTACAACACCTACACAAATGAGACATCAAACTAAAAGTTGGAGACGACTTGACGGTGATGGTAAAATATGTCGTTTAACAGTTTGTTGACAAAAGCAATAGATTTGATCACAACAAGTGGTAGTCCATTAAACTAGGACTCATGAAAGGGTTGTAGGGGCCTTTATCAGAATACTCAAGACCCACGGCTTCTAAGGCAGATATAGAGTGCTGGACGCACTGTGTTCTTCCGAATACAACTTTAGTTCTTTAGTTAGTTCAACTGCAGTTTCTTTGCTTGAATTGATGGCATTTTCCCCACAAAATATCTGGTGGACGTGGGTGCTATTATCCCAAACGATTTCTTCTCCAAGACAGAATGTTTGCAGAAAACGGATAAAAAAAAATAGCGTGGCAGGTCTTATTGGGAATTCGTACAACTGACATGGTTTCCAATGAGGAAGGAAGAAGCTCTGACTATTTGTCACATTATGTCGTTCAGCACAAAGATCGATGCCGGCAATTTGTCAGGTAGAAGATAGTACTATAGATTTGATAACGTTTCAGAGCTTGAGAGTTTAACAAGGATGGAACAAAAACCCTTGATGTTGTATCTCGCCCATAAGATAAGCAGGTACATGCTCACCACTGAATTTTCAGACCATGCAATTTAGAAAGATGAATTTGAACTGAGTACTGTTAAGACTGAAATTAAAGTCAATTCATCAACTGATACCGGTTACGAACTACATACTAAGGTTTCACTTCAACATCCATAGTTCGAATTTACTACGAGTTTTCAATAGCAGTGATGATTCAGGAAGGCAAGCTTACGTTACAATTTCATACAGTTTGTGAAAGTGCCCACACGATTTAGAGATGGTCCACACTCTAAGAAGTGTCTGTGCCATTATTAAACCCAAATCATGCTCTAATGTCAATATTCTAATATCAGGATCACTTTCGCTTGATTTAGTATTATTAGTCTTCTGACTCATAAGGAGCTGTGAAGCTTTCTTTCCATGTACTGACGCACATACGCATCGGAAGTATCGTTATTACTGAGTCAGCATTGGCTCAACAAGTATTATGATCAGGCTTCTAAATGTTTGTAACTAAATAATTGAATCAAAACAAATGTCCTACCAAGAGGAACTATATCACTGGGAAGATCAGGGATAGGTTAGGGTTAGGTACGTGGGTCGGCGGATGGAGGAATCCACAGCGCCACACTCAGGTCAATACAGACCCATTGTGATACCCATAGGGGAAAGATGTCCCTTGCCTGGGCAGTAGCAGAGAAAGTGGGTTGTATCCTCATTAACTTCCTTATCACCACATCCAAGACATATGTCTTCTTCTGTTAATCTTAGTTTTTTCATATGATACGGCAGAGTGTTATGACCCTTGATAACTCCTATCAGGGTAGAAAGGGTTTTCCTATCCTTCTGTATATTTAGGACCGACAGCTATTCTTATCATAGCAAAGCCATATACTTCTTGTGATGACACAAATGTCTAGGGAGGACCACCTAGGACCCTCCAGGCCCTAATCCCTGCTTCGAGCTTCAGTGAGCAAGGTGGGAAGCGCACCGATGTGTCGACATGTTCTGATGTAAATTCTGAACCTCTTCATGCCAGCTCGTCAGCCTTCTCATTACCCGGTATATTTTCATGTCCGGGAACTCAGCAGAGTGCAACCTTGTGCTGTGTTCCAAGAACCTTAAGCTCTTCTCGACAGCACTTCACAAGCCTTGATTTTATGTCAGTAGCAGAAATTGCTTTTATTGGGACCTCCTCTTGGAAAACACTGCTATGGTTCGGGAGACGGACTGATCTGGATATGCCCAGTGGTTCAAAAAAGATACCTGAGCCTACGCCTGCATCCATCTTTGATCCATCAGTGAAGACAGAGATGGAACTCGTGTTGGTAGGCTGGCCGCTTTGCCATTCTTCTCTAATCGGGAACGAGCTTGTGAGGGGTCTCTTGAAATCTAGGTACGGAGTTAGATAATCCGTGGTGGGGACATTTCCGAGATATTTATTCAGGATCGTGGAATGACCCGTTGTATTTTGCCTACAGCTGTTCGACTGGCTTATTCTTAGGGCGCTTATAGCTGCCGAGGCTTGAACGAAAGTATCAAGCGGAAACAGGTTGAGGATAGCCTCCAGTCCTGCGGTCGGAGTGGTTCTCATGGCGCTCGTTGTGCCAATACAAGCCAATCTCTATACTTTCGTAAGAGCCGCTAAGTTGGTGGTCTTGCTGGCGGACTGCCACCATACAAGACATCCATAAGTCAGAATAGGCCTTATAATAGCCGTATACATCCACAGTATAGTTTTGGGTTTTGGTCCCCAGGTTTTGCCAAACAATCTGCTGCATGAATAGAATGCAATAGTGGCTTTCTTGATTCTTTCATTAATATTGGGTCTCCAGTTCAATTTCTTGTCGAGTGTGAGGCCTAGGTATCTGGCGCTGTCTGAGATACTAAGGGGAGTGGCCCCCTATGGAAGGTACTGTAATTTCAGGAATTTTCCTTTTGTTAGTAAATAATAGCAGCTCGGTTTTTTGTTAATTGACCGCCAGTCCACATTTCTTGCTCCAGGTGTCCAGAATCCTCAGCGCACCTTCCAGTTGTTCAGTAAGGGTAGGGAGGAATTTGCCCGTAGACATCAAAATGACGTCATCTGCATAAGCGATGGTCTTGACCCCAATATACCTGAGTTCTCTAAGTACTTCATTTAGAATTACTCCGCCTTGTGGGGTACCTCTAGAGGCATAAGCTTCCAATTTCGTTCCCTCGTGTTCCGTTATGATATGTCTTTCCTCAAGAAATTCCACAATCCAATTAATCAGAGTATTATGGGTATTGAGATTTGCGAGTGTTCTACGCACTGCGTTTGTTCTTACATTGTTAAATGCTCCTTCAATGTCTAGGAATGCAGGTAAAGTGTATTTCTTATCCTTTAACGATTTCTCGATCGAGCTAACCACACAGTGCAGAGCAGTCTCAACACTTATACCTTTGATGTTGGCATGTTGGGCTGTTTATAAATTCTCTGGATGTCAGCTAGTCTCTCAAAAGTTTTCAGCCTGAAGTCTTTTGCGGTAGAATGACTTGCTTTACCAGCCTTGGGTATAAATACCACCTTGACCTCTCTCCACGTTCGAGGGATATGTCTACGTATGAGACTACTTGTAAATAGTTCCTTAAGCACCGGAGTAATCGTGCTCGCAGTCTTCTGTAGCATGATAGGAATAATTGCATCCAGCCCTGGCGATTTCTAGGGGAAGAATAATCCGATTGCCCACTCAATCCTCTCCTCTGAGAGCAAGTCCGTTGGTAGTTCATATTCCGAGTTTGTACTAACTCTGGTGCTATTGACAGATTGAGTACTACTTCCTGGGAAGTGCGTACTTATCAGTAATTTTAGTGAGTCTGAACAAGATTCAGTCCAATTACCGTCGGGATTTTTGAGTGACCCTATAGTCGTCTTTTGCCGGGAGAGGATTTTCCTGAGCGGCGCTTAGCTCCTTGCATCTCGTTTTTAAATTTTCTCTGACTGGCTTTATACTGATCCCAGTCTATGTCTGATTTTGTCCTTTTGGCCACATTGAGGTGGTTTCTGGTTTCTTTCCTAATGTCTGCCAGCTCTTTACTCCACCATGGAGGAGATTTTTTGTTCTTTCCAGGGATGCTCAAGACCTCCACTAGCAGAAGAAAGAACAAACTTCTTAATTAGTAAATGTGGAACGTTAGTCACACACACTTGAATTCTGCGAAAAAGGATGGTTCACTAGGAACAGCATTAAAAGGAGAAGATGATCTTTTGCGAACTTGTTTGCAAATAATTAAACGTCCTTAGTTTAGTTTAGAGATTCTCTCTTTTTAAGGATGGGACAATCGTTACTGAGATTCCATTCATCAGGCATACCTACCTAACAAAGAATCTAGTGTATGTTTTGTGCCAAGTTATCTCTGACTATTTGCAATAGCTTGAGAGCTCCCAATGAATTTAGGTTTCAATACTGCAATTGCCATTCACCCATCGGCTTAGCATTGTCGATCGCGTGAAACGTCCAACATCAAAGGCCGCTTCCTGACAAAGTGTTCAATATTGACAATGCTATCATTGGTCTTTTGTAGGTACTTGACAAAAGCGACATTAGTGTTATAGAGAAATTTAGAAAAATCGATCGCAAAAAGTTTTGATTTGACGTTATTCACTATCGCGTTTGGGATACCCACATTCGTGTCTATTAATCCGAGTATAAGTCTGACTATAACCCAATACAGGTACCTACTCTATCTTAAACGAAACCTAACCTAACCTAATCAATGTGTCCTCTCCCCTTACATTGTATGAGAACAAAAAAACAAAAAAAAAACTTTTCATTTTAATTAACTACTTACCTTGCTATATCAATATCAGTTGTGATTACCCCTCCAATGATAAATTGCACGACACGAAAATAAATTCTCCACCATACGGAGAATTCCATTACAAAAGTTACACCTTGTTCTGCGGCAATACACCAACAACCAATTGCAATTAATCTTCCCAACGCCGAAGGATAACATCTTCTTCTTGTCTTCACAGCATACGCAAGTACAATTGTCGAGAGTGCAGGGAGCTGCTTTTTCTTATGCGTCCTATTCTCTACCAATTATTTTCTACACATACCCACTGGGAAAGCATACAATTTCCAAAACGTTAAATACCAATTTATGAAGCTGATGGTCTCATCCCCGGTGTCGATGCCGACAAATCTGCACTTAATCTTCCGCATTGTTTAATTTAGTATTTCACACACTCACCGGGGGTGTGAGGCCTGGCCACCAAACAAAAAGCCACATAAATCGTGTACTTCTTGAACGTTCGACCGCAAGGAAGAGGTGTAAGCTTGTCTCATAAAATATTGAAAAAGCCCTTGCCATCAGGACCACCATTGCCACCGAACGTGTTGGTGTTTGTGGCAGCGCAGCGAAGGCACAAAAAAGTATAACCCAAGCAGATTGTCGTCTTCCGCTCTCTGAATACCAGTACAGGACCGACCGAACGTAAGTCTTGTGATCTGAGCCAAACTAATGAAACATCGAAGGTGTAGTCACACCTGTGTTTCTATAAGAAGGCCCTGTGCAGGTAGAGGCACGCCTTGGAAAAGAAACTTGATCTTCATCAGGTGTTAAGTAAAAGTTCTTCTCATGCAGCATGTATACGGTTCCTCCTGGTAGATAGTTTTTCATCCTGGGGGGGGATGGGGGAAAACATTGAAAACTTTTTGAGGATAATAGGCAAAAACACACAAACCGATTGCTTTTCTCACCTCAAAACACCGGAGTAGTATACCTGCTCGTACATGTGCGTTGGGCCAGACCACCCACCCGGCCGCCTGCCCGCACACATCCGTTGGTGATGTAAGCTATACAAGAGCAATTTGCGGACGAGAACAAGGACGAGGACAACAAATATGAGAAAGGGAATTGCGGTATATTAGATTTTAATAATTTAACATCCTTCGGTGCTGCAATCTCCTCGGTCGAATTGATTTCGGAATTCCAGCGGCAAGGATTCGCTTTTACGATACTTTTCGAATAGTTGACAAAGGGCGCCCGGCCCGGTAAAAGTTTACAAGAATCTTTTCGGAGCAGAACGGTTCTAAGTTTTTCATCGTCTTGAGGTAGAGGTATTTAACAATTATGCGGTCGACCTTTCTGTTTGTGGTATGTGTGATGAGGGAATTCATCGATTTAACTCATAGATCAACATAAACGCCCACTCCCACTCCCACACACAACCAAACAACAAACCGAATTAAGTGTAATAATTTGAGTGGTGGGTAAATATTGAATCTGGATTAACTTGCTGCCAGGATGAATGCAGCAAACAATGGTGGAGATAACTTCAACTCAACTCCACGGGGAATCTGTTTCTTCTTCCGCAAAACATGAGCAGAGCATGATTCTTTTCTTGTTCGTCCTTTGTGTGTGTGTCGACAATCCGGTGCAGTCGTCTGGAAGAACAACGCGTGTAGGAAACCGTCTTGGGCGCGTTTGTTTTACCCGAAAATGTTGTAATACGACGAACACAGAATTGACTTTCAATCCGACATTCGACACAATGGTACATCCCGAATAATTTTTTTTTTTTCGTTTTTTTTTCTGTGAAACTCTGCCCAGGGATACAAATACAATGGATGTGGAGTTATAACAGGGTCGAGGAAATTTAAAATTCAAATTAAATCGTTGATATATACAAGGATTGTCGTAAAAGTCTTTCACTCGAAATTAATTGGTGGAAAATTCAATTAAGACAATAAATTATCTGATCAAATATTTGCCCACCGAATTTTAATGGCTACACAAAGGCAAACACAACCGGGATAGGTAAAATAAAAAAAAAAAAAAAAAAAAAACACGCCAACCGAAGGGTGAAAATAAGAAGTCTTGCTTTCCATTCCATTGATTGTTCATGCCGGCAACCGCAATTGGTGTTTCGCAGAAGCGTATATTAAATCCCAAAACCAATATGTAACTTTCTTAATATTTGTCTTATCCCACGCTAGGATCCCTACACTACATGCACCCCGTCGAGCAAACACTAAATATAGGCCAACAGTTGAGGAGTTGCTTTGATTGCTCCTCGGCTTTTGCTCCTTTGAACTTTATTGGTGTTAATAGGCATACAAAATGATGCCCGCCCACCTCGGGACGGGGGGGGGGGGGGGGGGAGGCCTGCCGCAATTAAATAGTACCTCCTTTCAGAACGGGTCGAGGGATGTGCTTTATGTTTTTTTCTTTTTTTTTTTATTCTGGCGGGGTATCTCCAATATCTCAGGGTAAAAGTTTTTTTCCGTATGCCAACAGCAAACATGTATGGCGGCGGAGGAAATATGGAAAACCCAATTTTGAAAGTTTTCGAGTATTTGATTTGAGGCATTCCCCAAGCAAATAGATTCCTTCGCACATGATTATTATTGCACACTAGCAGCGAATGAACGAAATGACGACCGTAGGAAGAGCTGGCTAAGGATATTGGATTTGAAAATTTCAAAATTAAAATGCCTCTGCACGGAGTAGTAGGCTGAGTTCTCTCCACCTACTCCTACAGTCGACTCTTTTCGTGGAAATTCAATCTTCAGGCGTGTCTAATAGACGGCATAGCATTATGTGGATGGGTTTATCAAAGCAATAGAAACTGTGTCTATGTATGATATGTATCATCACATTCCTGAGACAGACAGACAGAGAGAGAGAGCGAGCAGTAGCGTTAATGAGTTTTGGTTTTGGTCGGTCTGATCAAAGTTTTAGAATACCAAAGCTACGGTTTTTTTTCCATCTCATCTAAAAGGAACAACTGCATTTCTAAGCGAAACGACTGCAGTGATGGGTTTTTTACGGAGAGGTCTAAATACATTTCAAGACTACTGGTTTTTGGCTTAAAAGTGGACATTCCAGGACATATGCCTTTGACCATGCAAAAGTGTGTTTTGCCCTACGACCTACTGCTCTTCTAATACATTGGTGAGGTTTGAATGGTTGGAATCTATTCTAGTTCACCAAAGTTTCTGAGATTTCAGTTTCTTCTAATTGAGTAGAGGGTCACTCAATTATAGTATGTTTGCCAAAGCATTTGGTATTTTAATAGCCATTTTCGCCTGCCTGCAACCATTACCACCTTCTCTAGTGTTCCGTCACGGTCCAGTTGCTAATTAGGCGTTCTACCATTCCTCTGTCAATTGCAGCGAATGGTTCCGCACTACAAAACTCCAAGGTTGACCCTTGCCTTGCTAGAGAGTCCGCCTTTTCATTGCTCTCAGTCCCTACGTGCCCTCTCACCCAGAGCAGCGTCATCTCATTTCGAGATGAGCACTCATTGAGTTTATGAACACATTTCAATGCCAGTGATGTATTGATATATGTTTGCTCCATGCGTCTAATCATTCGATCGATTGTCCAGTGCTATGGTAACGCTTCTACCCTCAACCTGACCCTCTTTCAGGGCCAAATCCAAATGCTTGCAACAGAGAAATCGTCTCGGCTTGATAGACTGAGTTATATGTCCCCCGACGAATATAACAGGCTAGTTCCAGTTCTTCTGAGAAGATAACTGCCCTGTTCCTATTGCACCCGCGATCTCTAAACATGCCAGACGTTGAACCCTATCTAATTGCTTCTTTACAGAAGCACTGATGAAGCAACCTTTCCGCCTTTCTGATCATCTCTTCCACATGGAAGTTCCAAGTTAGTCCAACATCTAGGTATACACCCAGACACTTAATTTTCCTGGTAACATGTAGTTCCGATCCGAAAAGTGTCAAGGGCTGAAATTCCAGATCTTTCCTCTTCCTTGTGAATGTGATCAGATCTGTCTTTTCCGCATTAATGGAGAGCCCTTGTTCCTGACACCACTGCTCCACCACTCTGAGAGCATTTCTCATCGTGTCTGCTGTGATGTTCATAAATTTACCTCTTGCCATTATTGCTATATCATCGGCATATCCCATGTGGATGCCAGTTTCTTCAAGTCTTCTCAGGAGAGATTACACACTTACATATATTCCACAAAGTAGGTGATATAACACATCCTTGTGGGCAACCTCTGCTAACCCTACCTTTAAGTCTTGAAGTTCCCTGCCATCTTCTAAGGCTACTCTCAGACTTTCGAAGCACATCTTATCGAAGGCACCTTCAATGTCCATTATTATGGTCATTGCGATGCCTCCGGTATTTATCTGACACGCTTTCAGCGTGCTCTCCACATGGTCCACCACAATTCTTTCCATTGTTTTTAACAGAAATGATGTTAGACTGACCGGTCTTTAGGACTTCGCTTCGGTGTAGTCCTTTTTTCCCGGTTTTGGAAGAAATACCACATTTGTTTGTCTCCATGTTATCGGTATGTAGCCTATCGCTAGGCATGTAACGTATATACCCCTAAGCCTTGGTACAATGAGATCTGCACCCCACTGAATTAAAGCTGGAAATATACCATCTGGTCCCGCGGTCTTCTAAGGAGAAAATGTTTTTGTAACCCCACTGACCGCTTCTGGAGTTTTTATCCGTTCCGCTTCTGCCCTATCCATCCTGTTTGGTCCTTGTTTCCTCAGAGCCCAGGGCTGATCTGACTTCAAGCTTCCCGGAAAGTGTATTTCCATGAGGACTTCTTTTGTACGTTCTATCCCGAATGCATCCGAAACTGGATCCCTCGAGACAATTTTCTGAAGTCTATTGACCTCAGCTGTGCTTCTCATATTCGAGCAAAATTCTCTCCACGACTCCCTTTTACGTCGTCGCAGCGTTGCTTTTAGCTCTTTCTTCTTTGCCTTATACTCATCCCATGATTCAGGACCATCCCTTCTCATGGCACGATTAAAGGCTTTTCTCACCTCCTTCCTTAGATTTTCAAGTTCCCTACACCACCAAGGCGTAGGTTCCTTCTCATCTACCAAAGTAGGTGCCTCTTGGTATACATTTTTAACAGCTGATTGTAAATGCTTCAGCTGCGACTCTACATCCCAAGTGGTGTTCGGTGTTTTGGGTATGCTCCCATTCAGTTTATCCTATTCTGTACCTCTGTTGAGCATGTCAGGGGCACATAGTTGCGGCAGCATAATTGCTTTAACTCCGTGCCTTACCAGTACACAAGATCGAACTCTTCCGCCAGATCGCACATAGTGTAATACTTTCAGGAAGACCTCTAATACTTCCTTTGAAGATACAAATCTGCTGCAGCAAGGCATTATCAATCGACTCCTTCACAAAGCATCTAGTCAACATTGCTGATGCAGCTTTACTGTGGTGAAGGTTCAATTGAATCACCCTGAGTTTTTCCCGGTGCGGTTCGGGTTGACTGACCTTCTGTTGCCTGGTTTGTCCATCAGCCTTTCTACTTTAAATTAGTCTTGATTGATTAACATAGGCTATCCATCACCTTATCCGCTTTTCACCTCCATCACTCTGGCTTTAGCTGAACTGAAGGTCTCGGTATTATTTTTGAACCGTTTCCTAGGTCCTGCCTCTTCTGGGGTGGTTTCGGCTGATGTTAGACTAGCGATCCTATCAATCAAATCATTGACCGATGTGTCGCTATTGCCCGAGACAGATTTTGCCAATGACAACCTCTGTCTCCCTATCGCCCTTTTTATCTTTTGCTTAATCTGCTTTCGTAGCCTCCGCTCAGAATTAAGGTCTGCACCGTTATCTTTGAGTTCAGTTTCCAAAACCTTTTGGCACCTTGCAGCACCGCATTGTCAATCGGCATCGACGATTGCTCAACTCAATCTTTTGGTTTCCCTCCGGACTCTATTGTCCTCACGAGCTCTTCCGCTGTCGATCCCGCGCCTTCCGGTACTTTCACGACATCTTCGGAGCCTTCCACCTTGCCTTCTGATGACTCGTTATCTTCTTGTTTTTTAAAAAAATGGATACATTTAGATCCCACGAGTCGGGGAGAAATTACGGACCAGATAGGCGGAGATCCCCATTACCTTACCCTACTCAACTAACATACAACAGAGGATTGAACTGCCACTGAGGAGTTACCACTAGTGGTTCAATTACCCCTGAACTCTGTGTTCCAGTAGTATCATTACCTAAAAACAGCTCCCTCGGCGTGGCGACTACCACCATGGAGTTAAGGGTTGTTTTATCTTAGTTTTCGATTCACATTCAGATCTGCCAGAGTAGTGTTAGCTACATGGTAGTGCATCCTGCTCCTCTAATTAAGCCACTCCACCACGACAAGGTGTCCAACGTCCAGAGTGGTCTACATACATATGTAACTCAATTCACGTTCAACAAGATTTGATCAAAGTCTTGTATAACATCTCAGCATTTGTCACCTCTCCTACAAGCTTGAAGACTTCAGACGGAAAGTTGTCAGGATGCTCTTATTAGGTTCTTCTGTAGGATTTAGTTGTCTGCGAGGGAACTCCATGCTCGACAGTTCTTTGTACTCTTTGTAGTATTCTAAAGTGCTTTAACTACGCTATCATTCGTAATTCGTTTTTGTCGCTTTTATCTTTTATGCTTGCTGTAGTGCTCCGTTTTAGGTTAGGAGATTCTCAAGTTTCTTCAACATATGCCACATTTCAAAAAAAAGCTTTAACATTGGCCTGCACATTAACATTCTACTATCTTTTTGGTTTTTATTTGCCCTTTTAACACACTTTCATAGCTTGACCACAGTTCCTATTAACCTTCGTACTGGAAGAAGTATCCTCCCAGGAATTTGTTTCTTAGGTGGCCGAGGCTTGGGCAATGACACAGGAAATGGGTAGTATCTTCTTGCACATTCTCATCACCGCACCCTCTACAAAAACCTTCATTGATCAATCGTAGTTTCTTCATGTGGTACTGCAGAGTGTTGTGCCTCTTGATCACTACTATGAAGGTAGATTGGGATTTTCTTTCTTTTTTTGTGGGTTCTTCCTTCATTAGAATAGAGGCCACGTTGTAGCACATGTGTTAAGAGAACTCCATCTATTATTTGGTTTTATTTCCCGTTTCGTGCTTAAGTGCAAGGCGAGATGTTCACCGTGCGGTTGGCTTTCTCCAGATCAAGTGCTTAGACTTTCTTAGCCAGTTCATCAGCCCTTTCATTCCCTGGTATACTTTCATGACCAATAATCCCGCAGAGTCTTAGCTTATGACGTCTTCCACAAACCTTAAGTTCTTCTTGACAGAAGTTAACTTATTTCTGAAGTAAATATCGCTTTTATCGCTGACTGGCTGTCGATGAAAAAGATGATATCCTCACGAGGTATTGCGTTCATCGCAGAAAGCAGACAGCTAATGTCACTGCTAGGACATCTGCTTGGAAAACGCTACTGCGTATCATGTTACTTAAAGATTTAGGATTGCGTAGTCATTATGCATGTACTTACCTACATACACATCCACTAACATAAGTCACTCGAAGAAAAAGGTTCTATTCAAAATACCTGAATATTCACAGAGATAACCCAGCACTAATTTTTTTTTGTTTTAAGTCTAATAATAAACTCTATCATCATATTTTGGCAAACAAAAACTTTGACTAGATAAAAGTATCAGAAAAGATGCAATCTCTAAGCAACTGGACCACATTTTTTGGATCCACTCTCCCTGGGGAGTAACCGAAGCACATCCCAAGCAAACTAATATATCCTTAATTAGACCCTGATAAGTAACTTTAAGTTACAACTCGTAACTAAGTGTTGAACCAAGTAATGTATCATGCCGAAAATTCCTCTCTCTCTCTCTTTTGTTCCGGAAAAGAGGTAAAGAAAACTAACTCCTTATTTTCATCAATCCACCGAAACAAGCACATAATACACAATTAGCCAGCACGAGCAATTGGAAAAGTTTTCATCACTTAGCCAGAATAGGCTGTTCCGTTGTAAATTTATCCCTCTCGAAAATATGTTGAAACTTTCCACTCGTTCCACTTTACCCCGCCCGGCCCTTGAAAAGGGGTTGAAGAAGGGGTGCAAAGTACTAATGTATTAGCCGCGGTGCTATAAGTAAAACTCCCTCCACCTAATGGCTGATAATAATAATCGTAAAAAATAATATTCTCCTCGAAGAGGGATAGATACAAAGACAAATGGAATGAAGTGCCAGAGATGGATCTAACCAATGTACAAATACCAGATCAAATTCTTAAAAGTCGTAATTTTCAGAGCTCGAGTAGACAGATATACAAACAGACAAATAGATAGAGAGAGAGAAAGACAAAAAAAAAAAAAAAAAACTTCATCATCAATGAACTGAACCAGAGAACAAAACCGGGTGTCTTCTGTGGATCTGCTACTGCTGCTGCTGCTCTGGGTAATAAGCGAAAGCCACTTGATATTGATAATGGGACTATTTTACAGCCAGTGGAATAGGACTGCCCCCTTTGGCATTCCCCCACACCTCCTTCGTTGGTAGCAACCACCAGCACAGCACTCGAGCAATTTCAATTGTCGAAGGGTTGATTTTCATCATCTCTCGCCGAGGAGGTGAAGTAGGTTCGACTTTCTTATCAAAGTGCGGGGCTTCTGTTCTGGTGTCTTAAATTACACAAAAGAAACACAGGATCGTGTCCTTAAGTGCTGCAGCTTAAGTGTGTGTATCGAAGAAGGAACATTTTCCTCTCAACAACAACAACAACAACTTCTCACGAGGACCGCGGGCGGAGAATGAATTGTTTTGCTTTCTTGTACAAAATGTGTGTTCTTTCTGGATGGCATTGGCGCGTTGGTGTGGCACACGATGGTGGTGATGGTGTTGATGGTGGCTTCATGAAAATTATACTGATTTCCAGATATTAGGTGTTAATTTTCAACCCCTTCACACTTCGTTCAAAGACATCGATCTCGTGCGCGAATAACATTCAACCCCCTACCGCACCAAAACCGACCACCATCACCATCGCCGCCGCCGCCAAATTATAACTGCCCCCAGGGGAGTTCTGCTTTACTCGGAATTATTAACGCGCAACGCCACCACAGGAACATGGACCCGCGATATCGTTTTGTGTTTTCTATTCCTTTGTATTGAGTTAAGCATCTGGTTGTTTGAAATTTACTTTTATTACAATAGATGATGTTTGGTTTCGAGCCGGAGTGGCAAGGAGGAGCCTTTTGAACGCACGAATTACCAACGAAACGTGCCGCTACTCCCCCCGTGAACCTTACTTATCGTACACCTCACACATAAATCGAAATCAATTCAATTTAATCCTTATTTAAACTTGGGTTTTCGTCGGATCTTATATTTATATATCGTCCTGTGGCCGCCAGGCCAAATGCCAAATGGGCGAAAGAAACTTTGTCGTCTTTCGCTGCTGGGACACAAACTTTTTACGTGATTTTTTGTCACCTTTCGCTTAATCCAATAAGGCAGGAGAGTAGCTAAATAAAAGAAAAAAGCAAAAAAACAAATCCGAGAGACAAAGGACGAGCGCATGTGAGTATTTGGGACGATATACTCCTGGGTTCGTGTAAGATGTACGATAATTGTTTGAGTGGTGAATAAATTCGTTCCGAGTTCGCTCTGCCTTTGTGGATCAGACTTTTGTCGTTTGAAAGGCAATTACTTAGGAAATTTTGTGTCGTTAGTTTTCAGAGTAGGTACTTTAAAGAGGTTAGGTTGTGTGTAATGAAGTCGTGAAAAGATTTTTAACTCCAAAAGCGGGTCTTGGTAAAGATATGTATAGGTACCTCCCCAAAGGCAACAAATGTCAATAATTCGATTTGTTTCATCCTCGAAGGCAAATAATAAATGAACAACATGCAGCAGAGAAATTATATGAAGTTAATTAGTACGTTACGCATATGAGGCAACAGCTGAAGTCCCGTTTTATTAGGTTATGCAATGTGTCCGCAATATGCTGTCATTTATGCTGGCACAGGTCGCGGCCCGGCCGTCCGTAATGGAATGGCATCGCTATTCGAGAGTCTGTTTTCAAAGTTGATTAAATTAGCCACCTCGAATATTTCGTGATTTTCCAATCATCAGGTGTCGTGTCTCGCCATGAGACTTTCTGCTGGTCAATGTTTCTGCCATTCATATCCATCTGCAGATACGTATGAGAGAGGGTGGGCTGTGTAGCGTAACGTGTCAAAAGGGCAGACACTGTCGACACTTGGAATGATTCATTTCCGAGTCGCCTGTTGTCGAAAATTCCACGGTTCTGTGGGTTTTTTTGTTATCCTTTTGCTGAGTGCGCATCCATAAGGACGGGTTTACATCACATGCAGCCACATAATGGAATATTGATACGACCAAACGAGGGTTCCACTCACCTTGTTTCTGTTTAGTTTTATTTTCTCTCTCTCTCGGGCTATCCATGTCGGACAACAAAGAATTCAGGATGTGGGTGACCAAAGTAATGTCTGACCCGGCACCACCCCAAAATTCCATCTGGATCGGAATTGCTTCCTTGAACATCGAATATTCAAAGGCTTTTTCCGCTTTTGCGCCAATCTATTACCAAAAATCCATCAGATGCCTTCCTTCCACGGCAACACACTACACTGACTGGGGGCGCTGGACATCGCGCCAAATGGCTAACAACCCTTCTAAGCCTTTTTCGGGTATTTGCAATGCCATCTGGGAGGAGGACTGTGTGTGTGTGTGTTTCTCTTTTTTTTTTCCTCTGCATGATGCATGCATGTTTGCCCATTGACATTTCGTCGCTGCTATTTGTAATGGAGCATTTTTTATTCAATGGGCCAACAGCTTTGTTTATCCATGCTCACGCCCGATACACTGCAATTTGGTTTCGTCGGAGGAAAAAAAAAAGTCCGGTGGGTGTGTGACGATTGGTGGGAGCAGCACGAGAGACACGACCAATTGATTTACTGGACTTTGCTTGCCAAAAATTAATTGAGTTGACGACAAGTGCAATTGATTTATGATGCGGAGAATGCGTATGCTATGGAATTCATCCCTTTTATTGAATTGATAGCTGTCCCGGGGTTATGGGTGTAATTTAATGGATGTGCCAGTCATTTTATTATTATTTTTGTTTGCCCTCCTTCTGCTTGACTGTAGATGCACGATATATGGGGGATATGCAAATTATCGTAGACCAGCATCACGTTTGGGTAGGAAAGTGTGGGTTAGTTAAAGGCGAAGGATATTGTATTTTGTTTGCCATATGTATCGTTGGTTCTTATAGCAATTTGCTTTAGATTAGTCTAAGGTGCTTCAAGGCTGTACAAAATAAGTTGGTTATACATAAATACAAGTTTGTTACTTTAAACATTTTTAATTTCCATATAAAGAAGTGGGGAAGCCTTCTTTTCATGAACACCCATGTTCTTTATTTGGTGAAGATCCATAATTCTGTGAGAAGATCAACATAGTCAAAGTTTTTGAGTTGAGATGTGTAAAAGTTCATCGAATATTCAAAGTCGATAAACTGACGCTTACCACCAATAAACCAACAATATTGGTGGAATAATGCAGCCTTGGGTTAGTTCACTATGGATCCCGAATTTTTAGGCAACCTTCCTCTAATTGAACGTGACATTTGAATCAATGGTAGGTAAACTTGATAATTGCTTTTATTTGATTGTGGCTCCTCATAAGCAATGCCATATAAATTTCTTATTGACACTATCAGACTTACTTATGTACTTACTTTACAGGCTTTCAACCCGTGAAGAGTCTCTGCCTGAAACATGGCAGCCCTGACACTATCAGAAACCTTTCAAAATACGTGGTGACTGCAGATGAAGTGCAGCTCGGTTCTCAACGTATGTATCTACTGTTTATTGATTATTCAACGAGTGTTGGATGGAATGTGTCCCCTTTTCTCCCATCATTAGGGCTCTCAGCCTCCCAAGCTCGCTCTTCCAGTAGGTGCAGAACCCTAGCCAATCCTTTTGGTGCTGTTTGTAAGAGCTCTGTGGGTATGCCATCAAGTTCTATCGCCTTGTTCCTTTTTGATATTTTGATAGTGGTATCGCTCTGATTATTACTAGAATCTTTACGTCTTTGGGCATTTGTTACCCCAGATATTCCGTCGAGCTTCAATTGAGGGGTTCAAAATAGGAACAAAACTATCTTTCCACATATTGATCAGATTTTCATATATAATAGGCAAGGAACCGTCAAGCTATCGTATCTGCAGCTCTGATATCTGATGTCACTGTCTTTGCTTCTATAACCAACGCATCGTAATACTTAGCTTCGTTTGATATTGTAATTAAGCTTTAATCCACTCCCGCTTTAACCCCGTCCTGCTGCTCTAATAATTGAACAGTAACTATCAAAATGGTGACCAAAGAGTAATGATGCAAATATATGAGAGCACAAGCGTTCTCACGATAGTCTCTCACTATGAAAGCCAAAACTTCCGTCCACCTGACCAAAACGAAGTGAGGATAGCAATATCCAAACTTAAGTCCAAAAAGGCTGCTGAACCTGACGGCTTACCAGCCGAGCTGTTCAAAGCAGCTGGAAATCATCTGGTAGAGAGCATACACCTAATCATTTCTAAAATTTGGTCATATAAGTTTATGCGTGATGAATTGAATCTCAGCCCCGTTTGCCCGATCCATAGAGGTATCAGTCTCCTCAATATCACGTATCTGCTATCCTGTGTCAACGTCTGAAACCCTTCGTCAACAACCTGATTGGCCCCTATCAGTGTGGTTTCAGACAAGGAAAGTCCAAAATCAATCAAATCTTCATACTTCGGCAGATCCTGGACAAAACTTAAGAAGTTCAAATCGATACCCACCATCTTTTCGTCGATTTTAAGGCCCCATATGACAGCATTTATAGATACGAGCTATACAGGGCCATGTCTAGTTTTGGCATCCCTGCCAAATTCGGTCGCCTTTGCAGGATGACGATGGAGAACTCTCACTGGTACATCAAGGTCGCTAACGATCTCACCGAGACCTTTCATGTAAAGAAAGGATTTAGACAAGGTGACGCGCTCTCATGTTACTTCTTTGAAATCATATTTGACAGAAGTCTTCAAAATTCACAAGTCAACACTGGATGCACAATCTTTCAAAAGTGTGTGCAGCTACTAGCGTACGCCGACGATATTGACATAATTGGTAGAACACAGCGAGCTGTCAGTGGTATATGCTGTCAACAAGAATGGACACACAACATCGACGAATTGGGCAGAACGTTACGACAGCTACAACTTTGAGGTAGTAAGTGACTTTGTCTACCTCGGCTCTGTTATCAATTCTGACAATAACAACTCAGCTGAAATATAACGAAGAATAAGTCTTGTCAATCGCTGTTTCTTTGGACTGAGAAGGCAATTGGGTAGTAAGGCCCTATACCGCATAACTAAGAAGACTCTATATAAGACCTTCATCTTCCCCGTAGTCCTTTATGGCGCTGAAGCATGGACTTTATCGAAAGCAAATGAAGACTTCCTCAGTCGTTTCAAGAGAAAAATTCTTCGTAAAATCTCATTTACTTCGACGGGCTTTAGAGGAGAAGATTCAAGGATGAACTATACGAGCTGTACAGCGACATCGACCTAGTCAAAAAATTTCGCTGGAGTTGGAGTGCACAACTGGATCCAGCTAGTTAAGGACCGGGCTAACCGGAGAGGCTTGTTGGTTGAGGCCCAGGTTCACCCCGAACTGTAGCGTTACCTAAGTAAGTAAATAAGTAACTAGAACAGTATTCCACTAGATCCAATAAAACAATTATTTGCTGGAATGTCTAGATTGGTAAAAAAAGTAATACAATGTAAACATGTGTCCAATGTAAAGGTGTAACACTCCAGAAATGTTTGTTTTCTTATTCTGAAGACTTATACTTACGTATTCTCTTCAATCCACATTGGTTTTAGGGAAAGTGTGTTTAATGGTGGTCTCAAACTTTTGCTCTGTAGTGCACAATAAACCAGGAGAGGTTAATGAACTACTCGGTAATCTCTGGAAGAAGCAATTGCCATTAAAATCCTTTGGGTTGACTTTTAGAGAATTTTTCAACTCGAAGGATCGTTTTTATTAAGAAGAGATACGTTGACCCATTAAGAGTTTATCCGCCAACAACTTTTTTCCAACACTATGGTTCAGTATTGGAGATCTCTATACACCTGGTATTCAAATATGTCGAAGCAGCTCATATAGGAATATCACTAATAGTTTGACGTAACTGGAACTGGTCGACGCCACCGTTGATTCCATCTAGGGAATTCGTCCGTTGCCGCCTGGATCAAGAGGAAGTGCCTTAGTGAGAATCAAGGTACTAGGCACCCAGCAGCCACCATCGTGGAGGTGCAGATTAGACATTGACAGTGAGAGGCAATCGTTAGAACGCTTGTGTGCTCTCTTCTATTCGCATCACTACCTTTTGGCCACCGAAATATGTCAGAATATACCATTATTAAATAGGCTCTTAGTCACATATGTAAGTACTATTCATTTTAAGGTTAGAATAAAAATTTTAGATATACATTATGCGCAAGTAAAATGTCTTTCGGATATGTCATTAAACAGTGGATGCCTTCCATTCGCGCCGAGAATATAACACGCACAACACGCACAGTTGCAACCTAAATAGGCTTGTTGTGCTAAATATTATGTAAGTGTCCCAAATTCTCCGTGAGCACTCTTCAACGTGAGCACTCTTCAGCAGTGCTGGTTCAGGAAACGCGAATTACGAGACTTCTTAAACTCTTGACTCATAAGTCACGTGGAAAACAGAACTTGATATGCTAAGTTGACAACCTGCAGATATCCAGCGTCTCTATACTTGCGATATAGTACCCTTTTAGCATTATTCGGACTTACGTTAATGATGTTTACTCATTCCAACAGCTCGAAAGGTCAGTAAGCTATTATGGATTACACCAGGTTTTACCAATTCAAGGGTAGCTCACTGAGGTACCAATTACCGATTTGGATTGTCTTAGGACTGCGTTATGTACAAGTTATGCTTCAATAAGGTTAGACTATACAAAAGATCTCAGTTCTTGGGATCAGCTTTTTTGCTATGACTCTGCTTTAAGTAGATTTTTGGGATAAGTGTAATTATTTCGTTTCTATGTGAGGCAGTTGAAAATTATTTTCAATGTCAAGTCAGTTTAACTGCCGACTTAATGGCCGACTTTAAAGTACGGTACACTTTCACTGGCTAGACATATGTATGTACGATCGGTAGACGGTAGACGTTGCGTTCTAGTTAGTCAAACAGATGCCAGTAATTACATAAAGTTCGTCTACACAAAAAATTCTTTCTTTCTTTGATCGTTGTCCGTTGACTTAGAGTTGTCTTAGTTTTATTATGAAATTTATATTTCATCTATTGTTTTCTCTCGCTGATCATGAGTAGTGCAATTATATTAATGAGACGAGTTAATTGCAATATCCGATTATTATCAATGGAATTATAGGCAATACTCCACGTGTGATATATTTAAAGCAGTTTTAATCTAAAAATTGATTTTAATCCTTTTAAATATCTCCATTGAACTTTGAACAACATTTTTAAATATTTGGCGTTGTCATCACATGTCATTAGTATTAAATTTTATGACCAGAAAAAAAAATGGATTTCCTCACCGATAATCTAATTATTATTATTAAAAAATTTAATTTTCACCAAATGCTAACCTGAAATATTTTATATAAACATGATTGTGCCTGGAAATTTCATCAGTTGCTCTACTAAAGTTCAGAAGGTAATAAGCTTGCAGAGAAAGAAAATGAAGCAGGATATCAAGGTTACATATTTATTCGTACTAATTGCGTTTTTGCCAATAGCTTTATTAGCTGACAAAAGTAATGTAAATGATTTTGAAGGATGAAGTGTGAAAGTTAAAATATGTTCTCTTTAAAGAAACTTGTCCATACAACGAAGTATATAGAACTTGTGGCTCGGCTTGTGAACCTACATGTGCAACACCGTTTCCTAAATGTAAACAACATTGTGTTGTCGGATGCCAATGCGTCAAAGGTACCGTTCGACATACTCGTAAAAACAATAATTGTGTCAAACCATTTGGATGTTTCTTTTAACAAATCGAAGCAATGGATGGAATGGGTACTGCAATCAAAGGTGTTTAATATTTGTAAAGATTTAAAATATTTGTATTCACTTAAAAACACAAATGACTTATTATTATTATTATTATTCTTTTGCGATATAATACAATTTTTTTTTTTCAAATTTTCTAATGAGAGACCTACCCTAAACTGAAGTCAAATAAAATAAATCAATTCCATCAAATCGTTAAGTTTTTGATTATCCTGAATATAACTCAATTTGATCCAAGTTTCTCCAAATCGATAAAAATCGATTTCAGGCAGCACTCAAAGCAATATCATCCAAATTTGTGAACTTTATGAAAATCAAATGCTGCTACGATGCGTTTCAATCTTTTGCCAGACATAACAAGGTAAAACTGGTGGCCAAAGGGTAGTGATGCGGAACATATGGGAACACAAGCGTTCTCGCCTTAGCCTCTCACTATCAACTCCTACTCTACACCTCCACGATGGTGGCTGCTGGGTGCCTAGTACCTCAACTGGAGATTGGGTAACCAACCCCTTTGGAAGGTTGTTGGTGGCAGCGAACTAGAGAGGGGGGGAGGAGTGTCTTCTCACTAAGACACCTTCTCTTGGCGGCGGACGAATTCTCTAGATGGAATCGACGGTAGCGTCAACCAGTTCCAGTTAGGCCGAACTATTAGTGTTATCCCTACATGAGCTGCTTCGACATATTCGAATTCCAGGTCTAAAGGGATTTCCAATACTGAGTCAGAGTGTTGGAATAGAGATGGTGGCGGATGAACCCTTAATGGGCCAACGGCAGCGCTCCCGAAGCGGGGTACTGACTCCGGAAAAATCGGCCCCTTGTCCTAGTGGTAAAACTGGTTCTCCAGGTTGGGGGTTGTGCGTTGGGGTAACTTCCCTACCACGTAAAAAACCAGTAATTACGAAGCAACAACAAGCCTCGGATAAGGATGATCCCACTGTTGACGACCCCAGCAAACGAAATAAGGACAACGAATTTCGGATCTACACGTGGAATGTTCGGACCCTTAACAGGCCGCGTGCAGCCAAACAACTAGCAGAGGCCCTAGACTGCTACAATGCAGATATCACCGCCAGGAAGTGCGATGGGATGGGTCGGGCAAAAAGAGGATGAAAAACTGTGACGTATACTACGGTGATTGCTATAGGGAACAGAAACAGCGCTTATTTGAATGTGGCAAGAAGTCTTGAGCTTTCGACACGTGAGCGAGCGTCTTATGACAATCCGCATCAAGACTAAATTCGCGAACATAAGCCTAATATGCGCTCATGCCCCCACAGAGGACAAAGACGACGCCATCAAAGAAAGTTTCTACGAGCTCCTCGACAAAACATATGAGCAATATCCTAAGTATAGTATATATAGCCAAGATAGGAAAGGAGGACATCTTTGGTAGGACGATTGGTAAGCACAGCCTACACGACACCACGTCTGGTAACGGACTTAGGCTTATTGACTTTGCGGCGGGTCGCAACGTCACTATAGCAAGCACACGGTTTCCACATCTCAATATCCACAAGGGGACATGGCGATCTCCTGATCATCAAACGGTCAATCAAATTGACCACATTGCGATCGAGGCATGTTTCCAGTATTCTGGATGTCCGAACCTTCCGAGCAGCCAACATCGACTCGGAAACACTACCGTGTTGCAGCCAAGGTACGAATGCGGATATCCCAAACGCCACAACTAAGAAGAACTACTGTGAGAAGATTTGACGTCGAAAAGCTGCAATCGCAAGAGATCGCCAGAACCTTCACCGAACGCGTATCCCGAAATCTCTCAACGACTCCTATGCCGTCAGCATCAAGCGCCGAAGACCAGTGGCAATGCTGCCAACAAGCCATCAAAAGTGTCGCAACTGATGCCGCTGGGTTTCACCCGACCACCACCAAGAAACCCCTGGTTTGACGATGAGTGCCGGCAAGCACATGCAGCTAAACAGCAAGCATACAAAGTGGCGCTGCAAAAAAGGACAAGAGCTGCTCGTGAGCTCTACGAGGAGAAGAGACGAGAAGAACATCAGCTTCTCCAAAACAAGAAAAAAGAGCATGAGAAGCGCGCGATCGAAGATATTGAGAGATTATACTCCAGGAACAATGTACGGAAGTTTTACCAACAGGTGAAACGAACGTGTCAAGTCAACAGAAGCCTGTAGAGATGAGGAAGGAAACCTCGTAGTAGAGTCACAGTCAGTGCTGAGAATTTGGAAAAACTTCTTCTGCAGATTGTACAACGGCGACGAAGACCAACATCCCGCTGTCAAGCAGAATGAACCATTCAATCTAGACGATGATAGGCAAAGCTTCCGTCCACCTGACCAAAACGAAGTAAAGATAGCAATATCCAAACTTAAGTCCAAAAAGGCTGCTGAGCCTGAGGGCTTACCTGCCGAGCTGTTCAAAGCAGCTGGAACTGATTTGGTAGAGAGCATACACAAACTCATTTCTAAAATTTGGTCAGATGAGTGTATGCCTGATGAATGGAATCTCAGCACCGTTTGCCCGATCCACAGGAAAGGTATCAGGTACCGACTACAGAGGTATCACTCTCCTCAACATCGCGTACAAGATCTTATCTGCTATCCTGTGTGAACGTCTGAAACTCTTCGTCAACAACCTGATTGGGCCCTATCAGTGTGGTTTCAGACCATTAAAGTCCACAATCGATCAAATTTTCACACTTCGGCAGATCCTGGAAAAAACTCAAGATCTCCAAATCGATATTCACCACCTTTTTATCGATTTCAAAGCCGCCTATGACAGTATCTATAGAGAAGAGTTATATAGAGCTATGTCTAGTTTTGGCATCCCTGCCAAACTCGTTCGCCTGTGCAGGATGACGTTGGAGAATTCTCGCTGCTCCATCAAGGACGTGAAAGACCCCACCGAGACCTTTGATGTCAAACAAGGATTTAGACAAGGTGACGCGCTGTCATGTGATTTTTTTTAACATCGTTCTTGAAAGAATTTAGCGAAACTCACAAGCCAACACCGGAGGCACAATCTTTCAAAAGTCTGTGCAACTACTAGCGTACGCCGACGATATCGACATTATTGGAAGAACACAGCGGGCTGTCACCGATGCGTTCGGTAGTATTGAAACAGAAGCTGCCAAAATGGGTTTAGCGGTAAGTGAGGGCAAAACCAAGTATATGCTGTCAACCAGAAGGGACACGAAACATCCACAAATTGTCACAATCGACAGCTACAACTTTGAGGTAGTAAGGCACTTTGTCTACTACCTCTGCTATCAATTCTGACAATAACAACTCAGTAGAAATTGAGCTGAGAAGGCAATTGAGTAGTAAGGCCCTATCCCGAACAACTAAGGAGACTCTATTTAAGACCTTGATCATCCCAGTCTTCCATTATGGCGCTAAAGCATGGACTTTATCGAAAGCGGACGGACGTCGTTGGGCTCTGGAGGAGGAGATTCAACGACGGACTATAAGAGCTGTACAGGGATATCGATATATGATATGATTGAACTCAGGTCCAAACTAAAACTAAAACTTATGTAGCTCAAAGATTCTACAACCTTCCTTGAGAAGATGTCGCTACTCCTGCCCAAAAAAATATGTATAAATGACCTAGATTGTCGAAATCACTAACGATATTGAAGCAATCTTCAGCTCTGATCAGCTTTTAAAACCTCGAGTGATTTTGATTCTGATATGACCTACAATCAACACCGTTTATCCAGTGAAAACCCTCTTTCAACATAACCTAGACGTACATTATCAATTAAAACTTATATATTACAAACCGACGAACCAGAACTGACATCTTCAATATTTCCGAAAACAAATCTCAGTCTCTGTGTCACCTCATTATGGGGAAAGTGTTAAAACTTTTCAATGCTGAAATTGCACAATTATTAACGGTACACAACAGCCATCTTCAGCCGAAGTGGTAATAAATTTTGACAGCAAAATGCTCACATTCTTGCCTCTGCACCATATGACTGAATACAAGAGGAGGTGGATGGGAATGAAACGTGCAAGTGGTGAAATAGTGAAGTGAACGCGCAACACCAGTGGGTGGCCAAACTAAAAATCCTTGTAACTAAATATCTTGATTAGCACCATAACTCTTAAGATGTTTAGATATTCGCCGAGCACGAATGCGATATGGAATTAAGTAAAGAATCCTTGTACCCACATCTTCGCGTCTCGTCTGCAGTGCTTGCATTAACCCACATGTGTGTACACACGCTTCGTACACATCCCCATAGCTAGTCGCTTTTTCTTTATTATTTTATTATGTTATATCCTTACACCCTTGTCTATAAATCGCATTAATGATTATGATGAGTTCCTTGTGCTTATGTCGTCGAGATGTGTACCATTCTCTCGTGTGCTCATCCTTCTTTTTCTTGTCTTCTTCATCGGATAAATGGGGTAGAAATCTTAAAGTTTTCTCTGCTACTTTATTACTTAATATGAGCCAATAAAAGGATGTGTGGATGTGCTGAGTTTTCATCTTATCTTGGGGGTTGCAGTACACACATATACCGTATGTATGTGATGCCCCACCTGCGAGGTATTTTCGAAAAACAGGGAAATGATTGTAAATAAATCAAATTGTTTTTTTTTTTTTAAGGAGCTAAGAAATGAGAGCATGCTGATTTATGAATCCATTTCTTTGGCAATAAATCAATGACAAATATTTATAGTACAGTTATCAGGATAATAAACAAAACCGTATAGAAGGTCAAATTAAAAAGCAAACGCTTTTGTGCTTCATCATGCTTCCTTCCTGCTTCCATGTCCTGCATTGATGCATTGTCATTCGATTTTGTGTGACACGCAACTTTAACCGGATGATTATTATTAATGGATCGAGAAAAGGATTGAAGGAAGAAAACAATGATGACACAGCGAGACAGCGAGAGGAAACCGAAACCACACCTTAATGTAATAAATTCATCGAACCATCAAGCGCAGAGATGGCTGGCTGGTTACGTTTTGTAGTAAAGAGCAGCAGGATTCCAAAAGTTTCTGTCTCATAAATCCTTGGGTTTTCTTTTACTTCATGGTTAATTTCAATACAAGAACTAGCAAACAATACTAGGAAAAATAATGGGCCTATCCGACCGGCCAACAACCGAAGAAGAACTTCTCGCAAAAGACACAAATCTTAGGAATCCCTGCGCTGCAGGACTGGGTATCCCCACAAACTATTTAGTCGGACAAATAAAATTCCCAAGTTCTTAGTATCCTGTGTTTAATGTTCTTAAAATGTAAATCGAAAAGGGCTTTCGAAGTTCTTACGATTGACAAAATCCTTGAGTGTGAGAAAAAGGACTTTTGTATAGTTCCGTTTCCTTAGCGAAAGACTGTTTGGCTCGTTTACTGCTGTCGTCCGCCGACACGAAGTAGTCGGTCGGTACGCAGGCAAAATTATTGAACAAAGTTTTGGGGCTCTCTTGTAAATGCACTCACTTGATGGTGTCAGTCCTAAATCAGGACATAAAGACGACACCTTCTTCGGCAGCAAAACAATGCCCCATTGTGTGTTTCTGTGGAGCGGAGTCGGGCGGAGGGTTGACAGCCACTTTATTGTTTCGATTGCCGAAAAATTGCACTCGTTCTGTGATCAGATGAGCGCGCAAGTAACCACCCACTTATACTGTGGGGTCGGTGTGGCACCCTTTAAACCAAGTACTTCATCTCGGTATGAAGCCAGCGCGTGTTCTGTGGCCTCATAATATACTTTGGTCAAACGAAAATGTATCCCTCTCCACGCAAACACGAGTCCGGCAGAGGAATTTCCTTGGAATGTTGCTGTTACTTATCTTCACCACATCTATCTTTTGTCCAAACACACACACACTCCCGTATACATATATACATGGGGAGGAGGTTAACAAGGAATTAAATGTAGGTGAGACCACCAGAAGGCCAACAATAAAGAAAAAAAAAACAAGTAACTGCCTTCGTCCAGATTTTGAATATTAATGTCTTGCATGGCAGAAGAGATTCAAGGATAATCTTAGACAAGCCCTCGTCTTCGTGTATGCATGTATGTACATATTCGAGTGGGTGGGGGAGAAAACTTTGTTTTGCAATAAATTCGCTAGACGCAAGGGTAAGTTATGGGCCGTTTACTTGTGGATATGTTTCACATAATTCGCCTGTAAGTTTGTGGTGAAGTTTTTAGCCCCGTCCTCCTTGGTTTGCTTAAAAAAGGGCGTTTAGTTGAAAAATCAGTTTAGGTCCCTAATGCGTTAAGGAAATCAATGTGCCGGGCTAAATTTCACTTGTAAGTATGCGCAACATGTTGAAGTAGATAGTGTGCGGTTCGCAATTACGATGACCATGATTCAAAGTTCGTCATTATCCTTAAAGAAATATGTATGTAATTTTGCCCTCACTTAATTCCGTCTACGACAGATTCGACATTATGCTCGTACATTTCCACGGCCGGTGGTGTCATGGTGTGCCTGCCCAAGATAACTACCATAATGACATCATAAAAAAGTACCGCAGTCCATAATGGTAAGCGGATTTTCATTCTAATTAGCCAATAATCCTTCATAAAAACCCATTAAGTTCCGTAATTGGTCCGTTGTAAAGCGAGGCTGGGCTAGACAGGCGATGCATGCTATGATGCCGCCGTCACGATAACACCGGGTATAAATGACATTTCGGTAGCAAACCTGGCCCCATCAGCAGCATCAACGTTGTCTCATCATCACTATAAGTATCAGGAGGAGCTGCTGAAAGATTCCACGGTATTTAACCAGACTAAAGCACACACACGCATAGTACCTGTTGGCGGCGCGCGGTACGATGGCAGGTATATTGGATTACAAGGGAAACCCCACACAAACCAGGATATGGGGCAACCATATGCTGTGGATTGTGAAATCATGTAACACCTTCTGGAAGGAAGAAAATTAAAAATCCCTTTAAACTTGCTGCTAACACTACACTCATACACATGCTCCTCGTACGTAGTGGAAATTCAAATCTCCGCCAAGAGAAACCCAACTCTCGCGTCTTTGTCTTGGGTGTTGGGTGTTGGATGGGTTGGTGTGAGGCACAAGGATGGATATGCAAGAATATTGTTTTCCGAGCATCCTTGTTGTGTTCTTGGTTTCGGCTTTTTCGCTCAACCACGGATAAATAGAGAGGGAGAGAGAGAGAGTGGTGGTAATATTCAGTGGCGCGGGTGTGTAGCGCTCGATAAATTTTACCTTGGATAGCGCAGACCAATTTCGAAAATTATCTAAACATCTTTTGGGTTTTGCATTAACGCCTGGGACACGCTACACAACCGATGTTATGCAAATATCCTAAGTAAATGCGGGCATATGTGTGGAGGGCAATGCGATGGCTTGAATTTCATTAGCTATACACATGGACACGGGCAAACTACTATAGTATCATACTTTCAAATCGATATTTCAGTGGAGTGAGACTTCTTGTACATACGTACTATATGTATTCTCGCGAAGCATTTGTTGCAACCCCCGACAACGTATGGTGTCAATTTTAATGACTCCATCATTACAAGTTTAATCCGCTTGCAATCCGCATCCACTTAACGCTGAAAAGTCCTTTTTGACAAGTGCAAATTGCAATTGCAATAGCATCAATGGACGAGCGATGATACATCATAATCAACATCATCATGGCAACCATTCCATGAGTCTTCATCACCGTTCCGTATCGCAGCAAATCATATTTGCAATAATTGGAATGAACGCTCAAAAGTGCAGCAATCAAAACTCAACGAGCCAACATCCCTAACTACTACAGACGACCGACGATGGCAACGACAACGACAACGACATCAACGACGCGAGTTACAACAACGGAGGGCGTGAAGCCCCCTTTCACGAATTTCGATTACCGATGGTGAATCTGATTCTGATTCTGATTCTGATTCTGACAATATGGTTGCAGGTTGGCGGTGGTTGATGGTGGTAATGGTGGTTTGTTTGCCCAACATGCAGTGTTCTGAAATTGAGAGCCGGCCAAGTGCGGAAGAGGGAGCAAGCACCCCACTGAGGCTGGTCATAGGGATGACATGTCACGAGCAGCAATGGCAATGATGATGATGATGATCCATATGGGTACTCCACAGTTGCATGCCCTCAATATCCTGCTGCTGCTGTTGCTGTTCCTATTGCTGCTGCCTCAGCTGCTTCTGTTGGAGTGGCAGTATGTAATCCTATGCATCCGCAAGTATCGTAATCATTTTGTTTGGTTGGTTGACTCTGGCATTATATGACTAGCGTATCAGGTGGCATGGTGGGTGATGGTGCTCTTGGCAAAAGGGGGCTTCATTCATTAACCAAATATTCGCGCTAAGAGGATGGTTGCAACTGCTTGATAACCCTATTAAAAAGGTGTTACAGCGTGAATCCATCAATTAAATTAACATCCTGTTTGTTCGGTTGTCTCTCCCCCACCCGATCGCATTTTGTCTCATCGAAATAAAGGACAATTGAGCAACACACACGCAATACCATTATCCTGGAGACTCTTCAATGCATGTGCTTGCATTTAAAGAATATTTCCATAGAAAATAACACTCCGCCCCGCCAGCTCCAGGTAAAGGCACCACAATATTGCGGCGACATATGGCACCTTCCGTCTGCCTAATTTCAAAACACTCTACGCTTCACTAGCTCTAGCTGCACACACACATGTGTACGTGACAAGGATAACGTGTACCAAATTAAATTCATACTTCTTCAGCATAATAAAACTCCATTTAAACTCGCATACAATTAATACGTTTACACGATTTCGGGTCTGGCTAGGGATATACTTACTTACCTCTATATGCATTGGGGTCTGGGGAGGGGACAATGCAACCCCCAACTCGTTGGTAAATTTATTTTATTTACATTTAATTCACAAAAGCTTTATAGTACTTTAGATTACAACGACGACTATTGCTGCAGCTGGTTCCGTTGTTGTTGGTGCCATTCTCATTCCCATTCCCATTGCCATTGGCATTGGTATTGCTATTGCCCTTTGCCGTTGGTCAGGTTTTGGCACGAATCGCAGCTTGAATCATTTTGTTATTTTGGTGGAGACATTTTTCGGCAGCAGCGGCGGAAGATCCTAATTAACTGTGTGGCGAACAATTGCCGTGTGATAGTTTATGTTATCCTGTGGTCGTTCTGTGGATATTTTTCGGCCAAATTTACTGAGGCTGTCATAATACACTGAATCCCCGGTCTAAGCCGAATATAAATTTATCTTTTCATTGTAATAGTGTATACTTAGGAATTGCGCTACGGATGTGTAATTATGTTTTCTTTTAATTTCTTTGAAAGTAGTGTTGTTCCACGAGGAGACAAAGTAGTGAAATGTAATTAGATTTAAAAAGCCGGCTTCAAGTAATGACGCAGACACATAGTGTCGTTCTTTTTTTTGCCTACTTGTTTGGTTTAAGATCACATTTGGTTGTGACGGATAGAATACTTTTCCATCTTTACTCTTGAAGTTGTTTTAGCCTATGGTATGACTTGTGAACTGTTTAAATCTATAAGTTTGAAGACATCTACTACAATCCATTTCTAGTTCAGATTCAGGTCACTCACGCAAGGAAAGTCGACTTTAAATATACCCAGCAACTGTAAGTTCGGTGTCATTGTGGCAGCCAGCATTTCCATGACATAGCCGTGCATACCCAAAGGATCTTTTTAAAGACAAACCCCCTTTCTTACTATAAACACCCTTAATAAATATTTGTCTTCATTGGAAAAATAAATAGTAACTCCCGTAAGTACAGGCTGAGTAAGACCGGTCACAATCCACAATTATGGCAAAATTGTTCGTGAGTATTTGCAGACAGGCTCTGTTTGCCCCTCTTGGGATAAACTCTTGGCAAGTAGACCTCTTTATCAATTTTTGGTATAAAAACCACTCTTACTGTTTGCTACGGTGTAGGAATATATCCGAGTACAAAAGTCTTATTGGAGATTCTTTTCAGAGATAGCAGCAACTGGTTTATACCCTGTTGCAACAAATACCGAATTGAAGATGAAGCTGATGTTCTAGTCACGATGCATGGTTTCGTTCTTCAAAACTTGTCTTTATATTTGTTGGACGCATAGTCCTTCCTAAGCATCGCTTCCCTATTTGAACAGCTGTGGAATTCGCTTTCTGCTACATGTTCATCTCCGTAGATAGGGAACTGCTTCTTTATTTCCTAGAAGAGGGTTCTGTTTTGCCACTCGAGCTCTGAATCTAGCTTCTAACTAAATGATCAAAATCGGTATTTAGGATATTAGATGAGTAGTCAATTCTGGCGGATTCGTAGTACTACTTATCGACGTTTAACGATCTATTTCAACGCCGATGAATTGATTACGTTTATCTCATGTTGTATCGTCAACGTTGTACAGTAAGCCGTTGTGCAATCCAAGTTGGATTTTACGTTTGTTTTTCCGTGTCTGCTTTTATGAGCCACTTAAGGAGTAATCTTCTTTTAATACATTATCCCTACATGTTAGATTCTAAAACTCTGAACCTAGGATCGTCGCTGTACATTCACTCTATTGAATGACCGCAACAAACGTTAAACAAAAGTGGTAAAGTCAAGATACACAAGGTCTTTTACTATTGTGAAGTTGTAGCTGTCCAATCTATCAATATTGATTATCATATTTGGCTCCTTTGCTGTCTGAAATACTCATGAGTATGCATTGTACCCAACAAAGTCACTCGCATGCTTCGATCAATTAAATATGGTTTTCACTAAACTGTCAGTAAGCATACCATTTTTGCAGCATGAATATTACTCATAACGTTGGCATGGAAATACTGAATTTTCTGCGGCATACATATGTCAGCTTCATTCAATCTAATCAAGCCAGAAGTAGCTAAATAAGAAGCCCATCTGTCTTTAAAAGTTTTCTTAAAAATTATTGGAAACGTCATATACAAATTTTCGTGTTTAGCTTTACAGCACTTACCACTAAAATCTCACCCACAACGGATAAAATATTTCAAATTAACGAAACGATGTGAAAACATAATCTATTTCACATTTTCCGTTACATTAATTTAAACCACAACATTTTTTAAGTACGCCATCTGGCTGTGATAGTTTCTCTCATATTTCCATCCCAGCAAATGTCAACAATTTGGCGCTGAATGGTTTCCCAAATTTTGACAGTTAACTGTTAGCATTCTTGTGTCAATAAGCCGCACATTTCTAGTGTTTTCTGTTTGTTTTTAAGTTTTTTTAGTGTATTTCTGAGTGAAATTCGTGAAATTAATCGCCATTGTTTGCAAAATGTCCACAACTGATATATTGAACTTTAATAAATCTCAAATGTTTGAGAAAATACGCTCCAGTTTGCCCATTGATGCAGGAAGAACACAGAACCTATTGGAATGCAAGGATGACTTACTCTACGCCTGGGACACCAACGAATCCTGCCTGTTGGTCATAAATTGGAGGGCAGCAAAGTTAAAAGGATTCAACGAGATAAAACATCAAGTAAGTTAACAAGAAGCAGTTGAATCTGTATCGATTTTTTCAGTGTGTCCATGTGTATTCTGAGAATTCCCGCCAAGAATAATATCAGCTGTAAACTTCTTGCGATAAAACTTGAACGAGGAACTAAGTACTGTGTAATTTAAACAATCTTGAACGACCCTCTGGAGGGTAGTTATTCTTTCGCTTTTATTGCTCTTGTAGTTTGCATATTTTTTTTTTTGCAAAGTTCGATAGATTTTTTGACTGATTCCACTCTACTGTGGTGCATGACTGTAGACGACGAAACAAAGAAGCGATTGCCTTTGCATTCTTAGTCCCAAAGGGTGTCATACTGCGCTGAACCTTTGTAATTAGTTGGATAAGCCACTCCAATCCAAACAAAGCTGGACAAAGTGACTCCTCCTGCATTGCACAGTAAATGATTCAACACAAATGTTGACACAATAAAAGAGAATAGCTAATATGCAGCTTCGTCCGTCTTCAATCGATTGCAGTAATCCGCAGCAAAAAGTTCAACTTTTTTCTGTTCCAACTCTGGTCTCAAGTTATTGAGTGAGTGTACAGACAGCTTACAGCGAGGCATGGAATCAGATCATTACTCAGGTGAATAGTTGATGATTATTATTGCTCTGGTCACAAGTACAATGAAAGAACCTCCGCTTTGGTTTGTTAAATTATTTTTTTTTTTTTACTTTCTCTCGCTTTGTCCCCTTGCTATAGAGAGATGCGATGTAGCCTTAAGGATATAGACTCTTTGGACAAAAAGATATCCTATTATTTATTCATTTCCCTCGTTACACGGGCGCATGCAGCAGTCAGCCAACCTGAATCGTGGATGGGCAGCGGATATGAAATGAAAACGATGAAGGAGGACACAAATCATCGTTAATTTGGTGTGGCCTTACACATTGCTTTGTGCTGTTTGTAGCGGGCAGGTCGATGTTTACTTGTGCCTTGGGATATTTAGCTAATTTAAAAGGAAGGCGAAGGAAAAAATCTTCAATTTCGCTTCCATCCCCATGATGGGCAGACGACGAATGAAAGAAATTCAATTTGTTTACCTTTGCGAACAGAATTTTTGTCATAAATATTAAAAAACATTGTAACCACACGCAAAATTATTAACTGTTGATCGTATTCTTTAGGAGAGCAAAAAATCATTCAATTTCTTTCTTTTTCCTTTTTCCTTTTTCCGTGGTATTGTTGTAAGGACGAAGGGTTAGAATTTATTGGACGCTTTCACGCACCCTTTTCTAATAGAACATTGCTGCATTGATAGAAAGGGCGAAACTTCGATGAAAAGAATGTTTTGCATTGTTGGGTATGGTTGCCAGTGTGTACTTTGTGTTTAAAGTGAGTTCGTTGTGACATGTAACCATTTGTACTGAAGAGTGAGTGAGTTAAGCTGGACCTACATATGTATCAATAAAGTAACAAACTTTGGTAAAATGAAAATGAAATCTCTTCCAACACTTATTTCCCAAAACAACTTACAAAGCTTCTTTAGTTTGAGTTTCTGTAGAAAGGTTAATAACAGATTAACTGAAAAATAAAAGAATAATAGCCTGCTTGGTGGTTAAAAGTATATACATAGTTCTCTTCAAGAAGCTCGAAGAGACGAAGGCAAAGCTAAACCAAACATAAATATCTCTATGGACCGTAATTGTAAGTGGAACAAGACGAGGAGCTGCATACAAACTTGTCGAATCCTACGACATTACAAATCGTTTATGTTATCCTCTAGAACAGTAGAGAGTTTGGGAAAACCCGGCTGTAAAGAATCTTTAGAACGGATATAGCAGAAAAATTGGAGAATTGGAGATGTTGGACGGATAGATGACCCTCTGTGAAATGTTTTAGTCTGCAGTGGCCAATGGTGTTTACATAGACTGTGCTATGTAGTGTCTTATTCGTCAAGGCAGAGCTTATGTCCTTTGTCTTTTGTGATGATAGATAGACTTATGAGCATGTCCGTGTCTAATCCAAAGAATTGTCCCTATGAAATGAATTATTCAGTGATTTTATTGCATTTAATATTATGAGAACTATTTAAATAAGTTTATGTCTCTTGGCAAAAAGTCTGTGGCACTCATTGTTGATCTAGGTTATCATATTTACAAGACGTGCCCAGTTAGGTCGCATAGTTTTTTTTTATTGGGACTGGCTCTTATGAATTTTTACATGCAGCGGACGTAGATTCAAGAGGCCTTCCACACCACTAGTAGAGAATGAGAGCACTGTTTAACTTAAATTTTTGAAACTTTTTGGGGAAAGAAAGTTGTAGCCTAGTTAGCGACAAAAAGCAGTCTTGGTAAAGACAATAATGATTATTCAGTTAGGCCTTTGAGTTGACACCAATTCCAGACATTAGTTAAAGCAGATTACATTAAGACTGATCAATTAGTTTCATGGTTGCCTCTGATAACTAAGACTATGTCATCTATAAAGCTTGGGGTGCTAAAAAGGGATATGAAGTAATCCCCTTCTTGGAGATTCCGATGACATCTGCTAATGCCTGGACATAAGAGCGTGGTTCTCTGAGGCAATCTTCATCTTCTCCGGTTGCATGCCGGACTGTGCTCTGTTATAACTCTCGTACTAGATGAATTAGCTGTCGTATAGAAGACACTATCTTTATATTTCTGCCGATTTGGATATTTTTCCAACAAGATCCTTGGTCGGCTGTTTGCAGTTGGGTAGGCGGAGTTGATTGTGGTCACTCTTTGACGCTCAAGGGCGCACTCAAATATTCTAGTAGTCGGAGTATCAGTGTTGTTCATCCACTGTACATGATTTAGTCACTTTAAATATCAGTGCGGGATGATGAGGGTCTTATATAGCATCTCCTTAATTCTGCTAGGTGAAACCTTCTGATATAATTGTCTCCAAAGCAAGCTATGTCCTACATATGAATTTTTGTTTCTCAACAATATGTATTTGGGTCTGTTTTCGTTGGGCATTAATAGAATGAATGTGCCTATGTACATCCTTCTCAAACATAAAGATGGTAACTGCTTACATTCATCCTACATTCTTCTCAGATTCTAGGGTTCTATTATATATTGAAGACGATAGATATTGGAACCAGTGTTTTGAAAAAGGTTCTGTCTCAGATTTATCTCATAGAGATCTGTTCACAATTATGCTGGTTTTTGCCAGTTGTTGAGAGGCACAGAGATAGTTTGTGTGAAGATATAAAATAGCAGTTGGAAGAATAATGTCTGGACTGTATGACCAACATAGTATGAATGCTGTCTACAACAAATGCTTAATCCTGATAGCGAATTTAGTGGTTGAGGTGGCAGTTCGACCTTTTAATCATAATGGATTACCACGGCGTCATATGACATAGATGATCTATAAAACCACCCACTTTTCAACTGTTATCAGAAGAAAGCTTACAATGAAATCATTCAAAGTTTCAAATCTACAGATGATAACATTTTCTTCTTGGACGCTCCACGCAGGACGGGAAACACTTCTTATTAACCTGTTGCTTGCTAAGATAAGACCGTTGCTGTCGTTTTGTCTGGAAAAGCTGAAACACTTTTGGAGTGGGATTGCGCATTCAGCAAGAGGGGGGCCTCTTGCGAGCGTCTGACAAATATCCGAGCGTAAAACTGTCATGAAAAAAACTTCTGAAAACAAAAATTGTCCTTTGGATACGGCATTAAACAGTAGGCCCCTTCCATTCAGATATTTGAATCTGAAACTTTGCAAATTTGGTTTGATATCGAATTTTAATGAGAAGAATTAAAGCTATGACCGTTCTTATCTACTTATTCATACTATGCACTTCCAAAATACACGAGCGAAGCCGGGAGTATGAACTAGTAGTACATACATATATGCAGTATGCATACGTTATTCGTGAATGTCGACATTGTTGAAATATTCGTAACCAGGGCCTGGAATGGTAATGGACAATGCAATAGGCAATGCAAAATGTTTGGCATTATTTATTAAAGAGATCAACGAACAAGAAATGGAAACTGTAGAGAACTGACTAAGAACCAAGCAGTCTGGGAGGGCAAGTTGGTTGACGCCTGGGAATCTACCCTGAACTGTACCTTCGATTTAAGTAGCTACACATTGCTCATGTTTTTCAGTCGTTCAACTTCTCTTTTTCCAGCCGTCAACAGGATTTTCTTACTTAATTGATTTCTTATTGATTTTGTTTTACACCAAGCAAGCAAAGTTTTCATTTACGAAATTTATATTCAATAAACGTAGTTCGATAAATTTATCTGACCTAACCTGGTAACCCTTTTTCCTTCCCCCTTCACATCATACAGGAAAAAAAAAAATCTATTTTAGGGGATAACTTCCCTCATTCACTAAGTGGAAAATAGATTCTATATTAAAAGACATTCTTCAGAAGCAATAAAAAAGCAACCATAACGCACTGTCGTCATCATGCCTAGCGTACATATAAGAATAGGTAGAATTGTAAAGAACACGCAAAACGTTTCTCAATGATTTATGTAATTGAATTGACCATTGTCCTATAAGATTTTTCTCTCACTATCCTCTTGGCATGTTCAATATGTTGAGTCGTCCTTGTGGAATGTTTTCTTGATAATAGTTTACAAATGAGAAGGGTCAGCACGGCAAAAGGTCGTCTGGGACAGTTTTGCCCAAAATTGAAAGGGGTTGAACACGATGTTAATCGGTAGTCAATGATACCGGGGGCGTGAGTAAATGCTCTGACAACCTGACCTGTTGAATTACAAAGGGTTCTGCCAGATCCCTCTTTGTCTTTCACGTTTGCCCTTTAGTTAAAGAATTTCCCAATTTTGATTTGAAGAAAACAATAATAATCGACATTCTTTGCATGCCTCGCAGCCTAATATACTTTAGACACACTTTCAGCACAAACATCTTCGAGGATTACCTATGATTTATGCAAAAAGATGACAAATCCACACCGAGGAGTACACCGCACAGACATTCTTCGAGTACTTTACGCACATATATCACTCTCAAGCAGTACGTCTTGAGAATGGCAAAAGAAAATGATTATTTCTCTCAATGATATTGGAGAAGACGGCGAAGGAAAGAAAAAAAAAAAGGGCAAGTGGCAGATGATCCAGCAACACACACACATGACATTTCTTATAATTCTGTCGAAACCGAACCAAAGGGATGGTTAGACGGTATAATATGACATAATATCTTTATGAATGCAATCAGTGATTTATGAGGGTTGCCAAAAATACGCATATCCTCTTGATTTATGAATCGCCCCCTCGTGTGCAAATCCACTTCAATTGTGGAAAAAAGGATATTTGCGGTTTTTTCCGTTTCGAATTTGATTTATTTACTTGTTGTTGAGGAGGATGGTAGCGGGGTGCGGAGGACGTGCCACTCAATAGTGGTGTCATTGGTGCGACAGCCTCGCCCATGTCATATGTTGATATGCAGGGAGTCAATTAATTAATGGCATCTCTCATAACACACATAAACAGTAAGGACCTGCACAACAAACTAATTAGAAGTCAAAGTTTCTGTGTGGCATACACACCTTGATTTTGAGTATTCTATGTCATCCCATGGGTAATAATGATGGGTGGAGTTGTTGCCGTTGGATAGGCGTCTAGCTATCTATAGGCTCATCATTGGGGGTCATGTACACGTCCTTTTTGTCAGTAATTTATTCATTTGTTCATTAGTCGCACAGTTGATTAATCAATTAATTGCAATAAAAAAGAAGGACATGAATTGTATCTACTCATATTTTGTTTTCGTTATTTTTTTTTTTTTCGTAGGCTTGGCCCTTCGGTCTTATTCTTAGCCTGACTAATTACTGGTATGTTTACAAACACACCGAAGGAAAATATGTACATTTTTTTTTTATCGCTATTTATCACCTGTGAATGATCAATTAGGAATTACCTACTGCCTGTTGATGTCGCTTTATGGCTGATGACTTTGTTTTCATCTAGCAGGAGAATAGCTGCGTAATAATTGAAATAAAAAATAGGTGTGTTGCAGTATTAAACAGCAGGCATATACCTACATACGTTTACTCATTGTAAGTGTATGGTTTGGCAAACAAAATTTCTTTAAAACCCATTTCTATTCCTTTTCCAAGCGTATTGTCATGGGTCCTGCCTTAATACCATAAATAATTGCATTCAATTAAATATTCTAGGAAAGTATATGCATTCAACATTACTCCGCAGTTCGCATTAAGGGGGATAAAAGGATGCCTGATTAAGGACGCAATGACAGGGAAGAAAAATTTAATAGTTTTCAATTAGGAATTGCCGTCGCCTCTTTTCTATCTTATTTCACATTTTTCTTTTCCCAATGAACTGATTACACAAGTCACTCCTTGTCCTCTATATCTCGCCTATGCGTTTACTCACCCATGCTTGAGTTGTTGGATGGAACAAATGAAGTCACGATTTGCAGTCTCGATTTTCTTTTTTTCTTTTCCTCTCCTTAATTTCTCTTAATTTGAAAAAAACGGGACAAAACGGAGAAAGAGGACTAAAAAAAGAAGCGTTAAATTTATTTTATTTTTTATCTAATGAGAAATCGTGACAGTCGCGTAGATCTTCTCGCATACAGCGGTGACATTCTATTCACTGTCTATGACGGCGCTAAGTGAAATTCCAATTGGAGTTAAATGAGCATGCATTAAGAAAGAAAAAAATGCTTTAAATTAGTTCTTCGGATAGATGGGGTGGTGGTTAGTATTAGTAGAAGGATTATACAATCGATTTTTTTCTTTCTTAAATAAATATTATTCTGATGTTCAATAAATAGATATATAGGTGCATACTGGTAACTACGAGTATAATAACGATTTTGATGTGAATATAAAATGTCATACTGATTTATGCTTATTATTTGGTTGGTTCCGATTCAGTCAACCCGTGTGCCCAGAAACCTCTCCAAACATGCGTATCTTTAACTAACTCTACTTAGGGCCTGTGGCTAATTGTCTTAAATGATGAATTTGAATCTTTCTGAGAAGGTCGATGTTGTACAAATTGCATGATTGTCATTGATACTTTTTTTTCGATATCCTACAAACGGTACCAAAAGGAGTGTTTTCATCCACCTTTGAAGAATTTCTTCTGATTGGACTTTGTACAGTGCGTTCCAGTTCGCTACTGAGACAACCATAATGCACCAGCGAGTGTTATCTGATACTAGACATTATTCTTTTCTATAAAGTTGTCATATGTTGTCATTAGTTAAAAATTTCGTAACTACTGTAGTTTTTACAAAAGCTGTTAAGGAATGGTATGAAGCCCTCTTCAGATAGAGCGGGACTAGATCTTGTGCGCAATGTTGAGATGACTTGTGCCTCGGTACATGGTGCAGTTTAGAAGGATTCTTATTTTTCTACATCGGATGAACAATGTTGAGATTCCATTCAGCACGTATATTTGTAGGCTGCATTTTTGTGATTAACTGAAATAATAGGTACCAAACGAAATAAAGGACACTGCAGCATCACTAGCATGACCATATTTAAGCCTGAATTTAAGCCTCAACTCCTCAAGAGAAGGAAGGGCTACATATTCATCTTTATGAATATTTCGAAAATGGACAAGGATCCTGCGATTGTCGAGTCGATGCGGCTTCAAAATAGTGAAAGCGTATTTGCAGCAGTTGTTATGATGAGCTTCACTTAGTCTAAACATAACATGATGTCCACGGAAACGAAAAGCCCGATGAGCTGACAAGAAGAATCTTGCTTGCACGTAAACTTTTACGAATCCAAACTTTTAACCTGCACAACTGATTTTTTTTTTACCATTTTTTTTGTAGGTTCGACAAGAGCAACGTCACTGGTAGCTGGTTCTTTCGTAGCTCTGGCTTTTTAGGGCAGTTTCCCTGATGCACAAACTCAACCACTAGGACGATGGTTTATATAACCGATCCCAGTAACCTTCTTCGAGAGCGCGGGCGCTATCATTGTGTTATTTAAGATTGCTTCGCCAACAACTCTTTTTCCTAAAACACTAACACTGTCGTAAAGGATTGAACAGGAACTGTAGACGCCACCTTTGATTTCGTTTGAAGAATTTATTTGATCCCATCAAAGAAAGTGTATCGTAGTGAAGACACTCTTTTTTCATAACATTCGTTGGTTGTCTTAAACAATCTGCCAAAGTGATGGAAACTCAGTTTTCAGTAGAGACCCTAGGTACGCTGGTATGCTGTGGCATTGTCGACCCTTCAACATGTACTCGTCACGGTCAGTCCAAAAAACAAAAAAAAAAGAGAAAAACGTTTCCATTTGTACATATGCCACGACATTTCTTAAGCTGAAGTTTTGAAAGCTATCATGTCGTTATTTTTAAAATAATTTCAAAATCTTTCACATCTGACGAATCATACTTTCAGCATTACGTCGATCAATTGAAAATCTCCGGATTAATTGCGCGCAGTAAAAAACAGAACCACTCGCTGACATTTACACGATTTGATAAGTTACTAATAAGACAGCAGGGATGGGGCAGTCCTCGTTGAACAGTGATTTATTGCTTGTTCCGCTAAGGATACTGACATTCGAGCTTACTCCGGCCTCCGGTTTTTTTTTTTCTGTCCTTATGAAAATGAGACTGGGGTCGATGATTTATTTTTTTAAATTTGGCTCACGTCTGTTTCTGCATGGGGGCCGTATCATTGACGATGTCAAGCGACCATATTTAGCGGAAAATAATTTTATTAAAAGGATATCGTAATTCATCTTCGCTGCTTATATATTTGCCTCTTTTTATGTATGTATCTCACTTATTCAATGTTGGAGTTTCCTTCGGTTTTTTTTTTCGTTTTTCCAGTATGGGCAAGAGGGTGCAACGGTTCCTTTCAATTAGAGAAAGTAGATTTTCGTTTATGTGTGTTTGTTTCTTTTTTTTTTAATATCCTTGCTTTACTTTACAAGTCATTATATTATCTTCACAAAACAAATGTCCTTTCAGCATGTACTCTTGCTCAGAGTGTTTTGTTTTTGCAAAAAAAAAAACAAAAAAAATCCAAACAAAAAAATTGTTTGTAATAATTGCGTGTGCTCTTCCTTGTTGCTTGCCATGTTTGCATGTCGTCAGATATTTATCTTTTCTCGCAGTAGAAAAATAAATAAAACACATAAAAAGCTGGGTGAAGTTTTACAATTAACGACACAAAAGTCAAATCATATCCTTGAAATAGATGCGTGCATACGGAGGCGGGGCGTGAGTAGTTTTCGCTCTCTCTCCGTTTCGAACGTGAGCCCTTCTTGTCCATACAAACGAATAGTTGACATAATAGATTTAATTAAATTGAATAGAAAGTAAAATGGCTGTTGCGCCCATATGTAATTTGCATGACATTTGTAATTTTTTTATATTTAATGTAAGATTAGATTGATAAGAACGCAATGTTTTGTGTTACCTGTCGCATTTACCTACTTACCTTGTAATCCAGATTAGAAAAGCCCATAAAGTGTGCAAAATGTAACTACACCTTTTCGGTTTTATTCAAATTTGTAATGTAAATTGGGGTCATATCAAATTGTGTGGTGTTGTATGTAATTTTGATGATTTATCTTGTTAGCATGTGTGCATAAAAGTGGAAGGTTATGGGTAGTGTTAGACGAAAAAAAAAAATGTGTTGGTGTCAATAGAGGTTTTTATAATAGGGTAGGGGTGCTATGATTGAGCTTTACTAATCATTCGCATTTGGATTTTTTTTTAATCAAAGACTCACTAGCTCCAAGGATGAAAGCACAACTTAACCATCTTAAGTTAGAAGTTCTTTAAGTCGTGGATGAAAAATACAAAATAGAGCAGAATATAGAAAATAATGAAGAAATGTGTCCTATTTTAGGTACATCATCCCCTCATCGATTCTTTGTTATCTAATCTGACTACAACTTCGCCATAAGAACTTAAGACTTATCCACAATGTAATGTCTTACCAACTTGTATAAGTTAAATCTGTGTTTGTATTCTCTGCTAGAAGGGAAGGCCAATTATCACTGTTGCTGTGATTTAAAGCAAGAGAACTAAACACGATGGAAAAAACACCGACAACTGGTGTATAGCATGAGTAAAGGGTAATGTCTAACATTGTTGGAAAGGGTGATCCTCGATCTTTCACATTTGGTTGGTTGGTTGGCTAAAACTGGCCCCTTGATGGAGAAGCACTTAGACCAGAGGTGGTCGATTGTGTTGCCGATGTGTAAGGTGGAAACTATCTACTCCTTTCTATGAAGGAGCTAATCTTAACCGTGGAGGCATTGTTGAGATCGTTTAGATCGTTGAAAAGGTATTCACCTAATGTAGCCTTTCTGATGTTGGCGAATGTACGTGCACGTGTATAGGAGGTGACTGATGGTCTAATCTTCCTATTCGTCCATACAGCTTCTACAGAAGTCGTTGTGTGGGATGCCCAATCTTTGGGCATGTCTTCCTATAGCACAGTGTCCAGTAAGGGTGTTAACTATCTTGGAGAGGGCTTCTCTCTTATGTTTTAGGAGTCCAATGGACCTGGTTTTATTTAAAGTCGGTCAAAGCAGCTTAGAGGTATGACATTGGTCGAGTTGATGCCATCGATGGTTGGCCTCATTCACCGTGTCGGCGTTGATAAGGTATTTAACATAAGACGTAGGCGCCTTGATGTCGGTGACGTTTATGCTGTTAAGACAAGGAGCTTCGACTGGCAAGTTTGTCAGCCTCACAGTTCCCTGGTATGTCACAGTGACCTGGTACCCAGCAAAGAGTGAGGTGAGTCTTTCACTGCCTTGGATCTCATTGTGCTGGATGCAAGTGATTTGATGGCTGCCTGACTGTTGATGTACTATATGACAATATCCGATACTGATACTGCATTAACCGCCAGCAAGTCAGCTGCTTGACGAATAGCAGTGACTTTGACTTGAAAAACGCTGCAATAGTTTGGAAGGTTAAAACAGAGGTGGATATCTAGGTCTCCAGTACCGACTCCATCTTCGGTTTTGGACCCGTCCGTAAAAATTGACAGCTATTCGTGGTACAGGACATCCCGTTGTGTCCATTCAGTTTTGTCTGGTATTGAGAAATTGTAGCCCATGTTTAAGTTGTGTTCAGTGGGCAGTTAGTCGGTGACCTGTGGAAGATGACGATGCATCAATATTATTCTGGCATGTCCAATGTGTTGCTCTTTCCATTGTTTAGAGCTTCTCAGTCTTATTGTTAAGCAGGTGGCCAGTTCTTTGCTGCCGATGTCGATTGGGAGTAAATGGAGCATGGTTTAAAGAGCAGCAGTGGGAAAGGTTCTCAGTGCACCAGTAATACTGAGACATGCAACTCGTTGGATCTTTTGCAATATACATAGTTAGGTTGGACTTTTTCTCAAGGACGGGCCACCAGACCAATACTCCATACCTGATGATCGGTTTTATTACCGAAGTGTAAAGCCAGTGCATAAGGTTTGGTTGTAGGCTCCAAGTGGAACCTACTGCCTTTTTGCATATGTATAGGGCAGCCAGGGATATCCTGGCATCTTTCAGCTTTACATTTTGTGAGTTTAGAAACATCAAAGGCGCCATAAGGCTTGAATCGTAATCACATATGTACATACACCCAGGGTATCAGCCGAAGTTTGTGCTCATTCTGCTAGTTGTCATTCCCAAATGGCCAGTATTACACTTCTGAGGCAGAAGCGTTTCAAGGAAAGTATTACCTATCAATGGATTTGGTGAAGGAGAGATAACTTTTTATCTAAACTTATTCTAATACTTATTGGAGGGTATTTCTTGTTCTCAGAGCCATCCCTGCCGAAGATATTTCCAATTGTTCTCGATCGTGGAGAATATCTCCTACTTTCCTAATTTCAAATTCGCATGTACATAGAAGTCTTAGTGAATCTTAAGACATCGGTCTTTGACGGAAAATACTTTAATGCACACTGAAAGAAAATTGTCGAGTTGTAGAGGGAACGAAGGAAGGAATGCGAGTTGAACTTTAAACCCCAATGGTATCCTAAGACCCAACTTTTTCACATGGTACGGTGTATTACTAGCCCTATAATTACTGTTACAAAGTTTAATAAGTAGTTCATGTCTTTAAGCACCAGGGTGTCAGTTGTGCCTTTGTAATGCAGTGGCCATAATTTAGTCATTGTAGCGCGGGTGCACAGGAAGTTTCACCTGCTGTTATGTCCTATGAATGACTCAATCATTCAGACTCTTATTTATTCCATTTTACTACACAGACAGACTCCTATTTTTTTATAAAACTGCGATTGGTTTCTGGTTCCTGCTTGGATTTGAATCTACAAAGTTGATTGCTAGTGAACACACTACCCACTACACCATGTAGTGCTTAATCGAATTTGATTCTTAATTTCTTAATTTTTTCTGAATCACGAGAGATTTTGATTTCTCTTGGAGAGACTGATTGTGACCGGTCTAATGAATTGGATGTTCATCATCATTGGGTTCGGGCTGTTTTACTTCTCTTTTTTGTCAACGGTATGCGCTGACGTGTATTGAAGATTTATAACACCCAGATTGTTTTTGAGGTGTTATAATTGTAATTGTAATAATGTGTAATTAAACATACCATTTTCTCTCAACAACAATCATTAACTTAAAAACTACTTAGCAAGTGCAATAATAATTAAAGCTGGACATCACCATTAACGATAACAATTGAAAGAAACACCTACAAGACCATACAACTTCTTAAGTACTGTTAGTTCAGAAACTTTCTGAATGTCATTCTTTCATGGAAAGACATCGTCCGTCGTCCATTGTCAACGTACGAGTCTGTATGTACGTGCCATCATCTCTCATTTCCCCATATTGCAAGATAACACCATCAAAATAATAAATTTAGCCAAACACTCTCAAAATGAGGCAATCTAAGCTGTCACCGTTACCAGTGAAAATAGCAACTATTGGATAATTTACAGGTCATTTTAAAAGACAAACAATCTTTTAATGAAAATTCTTGTAGTTCATTAATATCACATTAAGTACCTTTTCAGTTTTTCCCTAACATACCGCCGCCGCCGCCGCCGCCGCCGCCATGCCGTACCACCTTCATTCTCGAAACACAATGTCATGTCCCGATCAGGGTGTAATAATAAAATATTAGCAATTTATTTTGTATGTAGCGTTTTGTTACAACACTGCTAGTGCTAGAAGCATTAGTATAATGTCAATTTATTATCCCAGCATACATACGATGCCGCCATTAAAATATAGGTAGATAGTAGATACTGTGGAGTGTTTTGTGGGACCATAAACAAAACTGTTGCGAATTGTCCTTCATTCTTCAATATTTATAGGTCGTTTGTTGTGATACTACTCCCTGTTTTACCCATCCACACATATTGTTTGGGTATATGTATGTACATTACTGTACGTATGCAAAAAGGGTTCTTCGCCTCCACTTCTTTATGGGGTTATGTGTAGGAAAAAAGGGCTTTCGGGTTTGTGTTAAATTATTTTATAGTCTGGTTTTATATTAACGTCCATAATATTCGCACACTAAAATATCACATTAACACGTTCCTGTCGTATAGGAAATTATTTGCGTTGTTAAAACAGATTGGTAAAATCCGAAATCTTCAGGTCTCTACTCATCTCTATACTCATCTCACGGCAGCGGTTACGGCAGCGTGTCAAAGGGGGGAGGAGGGACTATTGCATTTGAGGTGTAATTTCGAGTTACTCTTAATGTAGTAAAGCTGTTTTCAAAAATTATTGCTATTCCTGTAATGGTTGGCGGTGTTCGCATTGGTGTATCATATTTTAATAAATAAACTCCCCAAGGATTAATGATTTCATATTTCTAATTAGTGTTAATGAACATGAATTTTCACAAGGTATGAGTTATTGTGTTTTGAAATATTAACTGCAATGTTAATGATGTCGTTTCAATGGTGTGCTACCTTTATGTGTCCATAATTTAGATACATTTTTTTTTTTTTTTCAAATGTTGATTATATATAGTACATACATACATACATACATACTTATATATATTTATTAAAAAATGTACTAACGTGTAGTTAGTAAATTTAGTTGTGTATTATATTCTATACTTTTTTACAGACTTATGAAATACAGATTCCATTGACATTCGAATCGGCTCTATGTAAGCGTTTCTTCAAAGGGAATAGAGGAAGTTTACTTGGTCTGCAACATTTCATTTCAATCTCCAGATCCAGCTTCGAACATAGGTACAGATGTACCAGATGTACCAGACGTGACATCTTTCTGACTTACACTTGGCGATTTCATAAGTATGCAACTTTTGGTCCGTCCTGCCTGCTGTCTTGAAAAAGGTCTTTCTTTACTGGATACCCACCCATTATGGTATCGAAATCAATTTACAATCCAGTAGCCTCTTAAGATAGAAGTTCAATTCCTGACAGTTTCAGGATAACTTACATGAATAGAACTCCTAAAAGGTCTCAGTTAAGTTTTTTAATTCCGCAACAAACCGAAAAGTGAACTCTCTGAACTCTGTCCTTAGGCAAAGATAACATAAATTACTTCACGGACTATGGGTGGTTGCCACTTTATCTCAAAAATAGATATATACATACATATATACGAGTTTATATATCAATGGATATGCATTCCTACTCTGCCCACAATCTACCTGCATTATGGATGCCCTGATTTTGTCCGTTGCAGACCAAAACATATTGGACCGCATAAATCGGACGATATGCAAATAATTTGGCATTCGTTGTTGATCCTGAGGTCGTCTTTAGTTTCTGGGTTATTGGCATACACTATGGTCCCAAGAAAAAAGTTCAGAGGTTCAGTTCTGGAGATAATACGATCACCGAACTCCGACTTTAATAACTCGACTGTTTGTCCAGCTGTGTGGCATGTGGCGCCGTTTTGTTGAAACCACATATGCTCTCAGTTATCCTCTTTCATTTTGTACCAAAAATGCGGTAGTGATCTCTATTGCCTGTGACTGTATTGCCAGAATCCCTGCAGCATGAAACCCGTACCAAGCAGTCAATTTTTATGGAAGTAAAAATGAATCGATTCGGATTGCTGACTTGACCAAATAGACAATTTTACTTATTAACGAAACCAGAAGTCAAAAATGGGCGCTTCATCGCTGAGAATGAATTTTAATAATAATAAAGGCGGAAGTTCTTGTACGAAATTCGCCATAAACTGGTCACAAAGATGCTCAATTCCTGAGATCGACGACGAATCGACAAATTAAGGACCTCACTTGCACTTTTTGTATGTCTTTATCTCCTTTTGGAAAAGTGGCTTAACCTCGTTTAAGTGTATACTTTTTCATGGTTAAATGGCAAGTATATACATACAAGTTGAAACGTCAAACAAACCGCAGCTAGCTTCAGGCATAGCCGAGAAACCCTATTCGGAAAATGGTGCGTCGCAATTGAAAAACTCTTTATATAGGTGCCTTGTGGCGTTGGTGACTGCTTAGACTCCTGTTGGCTAAGGCATGTCAGTTGCACATCAAAAGACGGACCGATTCAATTGCTTCCTCGTATCTGCAGATTCAGCAATAGTTGTTGTGAGGTATCCCAAGACACTTCGCGTGAGTACCAATGATACAGTGGGCGGTAACGTCGCCGGAGATAGTCTGCGCGTCATTGAGACCTATAATGCTTTACCAGAGACAGCTTTATAGGTTGGCTATAGGCTTCCGTTGCGCATATATCCATATTGTCCTAGTGACTGTCGTGAAAAGTCTAGGAGTCGTTGCAAGTTCATCTGATCTTTCGTTATCTAAAATGTCTATACGTCCATCATACGATCAAAGTGATATATTTTAGATATTTTATTTAGATAGCCTAGATCTAATTACTGCAGAAATTAGCGTGTTAGGTTAGGATAAGAAGGGATGTGTGACGGAAAAAGTCATAACGTCCACTCAGAGATATACTCGGAGAAAAATATTGAAAGAATGAAATCTAAAAACATACCAATAAACCAAAACCTATCGCGTTACTGGTTGGATTGGGAATTAGTTGGTGCTCTTGATGAGATCCGATATCTGGAAGCCTGATAACTCTGCGGTGCTTGCGAAGAACCAGGAACCTACTAGAGTGCGAAAGCGTCGTTCTTGAAAAGCGGGACAGTACCAAAGCAGATGTTGGATTGATTCCACCTCTTCCTCGTTTTCGCAGCTTGAGCATAAGTCGTTGGGCTCTACCCTTCATTTACGAAGCAGGACTCCGATGGCGCAGTGTCTTGTGTTTATACCATTAAGGGTACGGATAGAAGATGGAAGTAGTGGCCTTTGTTTTTTTTATCTAATTTCGGCCATAACGTGCGAGAGATTGTACAGTCCTCCCTAGATAACCAGGACGAGTTGGCTTCTTTCTCTGTTATGCCGAGAATTATGCTATACAATTTTCCAATCGGTGGCAGTATGGATGTGTCCGCTTCACTGATGTTCATTTCCGACCCCATTTTTGCCAGAGAATCTGCCTTCTTGTTACCTTCAATATTGTTATGTCCGGGAATCCAGCAGAGTTTAACCGATTGGTGCCCAATCGTGATCAGTTCATCTTGGCATTTTCTAACTGCCTTTCATTTGAATGTATTATATTTAATCGACTTTAGAGCTGCTTGACTGTCAACGAAGATGGTTATATCCGATGAGGGAAGGTGACTGTCTTCTATGCATCTAGCAGGTTTTTCAATTGCTAGGATTTCATCTTGGAATACACTACATGCTTCTGGTAAAAATTCCTGTTTTTGCAGTGTTTCCGAGTAAAATCCTGCTCCCGTGCTTATCTCCATTTTTGAGCCATCCGTATAGAATGTGATCCCTTGATCGTTGTCTTTGCTATTGGACTCCCACTTCCCACTTGGGAATAGGATTGGGATATCAAAATTAAAGTCATTGGCTGTGGAGCATTCGGAGTTATATTTCCTGTTCATTATCTTTATTGAGTTTAATATTACCGCATGTCCATTGTTGGTCTCTTTCCACAGGTTTGATTCTCTATATCTGAGAGCTCCTTTCGTGGCAAAACCTTTGGTGAAGGATATGAAAAATCATATCACAACTCCAGTGGTGCACAGTACTGTGAGCCTTTGCCATTTGTAGAGTTCTTTCATATATTTTTTTTTATACCTGTTGCTGTGCACCAGTCTAAAGATCCATCAAGAAGGGTCTGATAATTGCTTTGGACATTCAGTGAATGAGGCGCGAGTGCAAACTCCATCTTCTTTCCAATTCCCTCTTACAGAGAGCATTCCTTCCTTACTTTGTCCTTTCTTCAACATATCTTTTGCAGGATAACTTGGAATCTAGAATGACGCCAAGATATTTCGCCTCAGATGAGAGATTTATAGTGGTGTCATCTAGCTTTGGTAATGTGAAGTCGGGTATCTTCCTTCTCCTAGTGAACCCAAAAAAATTAAATTTTCTGAGGATTAACCCCCAAATCGTTCTGTTTTGCCCACGCAGAGAGCTCTTTGAAAGCCGATTCTTTTAGTTCACTGATTGTTGGCAAGAACTATGGTTATTTATCCTAAAAGAATGGTCGACTCCTAAGGGTTCAATGGAAACTCTAGCTCTAATAACGATATCATCTAGGTATGTATGCTATTGTATCATTTACGTTTCTTGTTACGTATAACTTTATGTAAATCCTTTTTTGACATCAAAGGTCGTTACTGAGCTTGGTAGAGTAGATCCATTTTCATCACTCTGCACACACGGATAAGTTTGGAAGCGATGCCAAAACTAGACATGGCTCTGTATAGCTCGTCTCTTTAAATGCTATCATAGGGAGCCTTAAAATCCATGAAAATATAGTGGGTATCAATTTGGACTTGGGAACTTTCCTGGTCTGAAACCACACTGCTAGGAGCCAATTAGGTTGTTGAGGAAGGGTTTCAGAAGTTCACACAATCTGGCAGATAAGATCTTGTATGCAATTATGAGGAGACTGATGGCTCTATAGTCTACACAATGCCTTCATTGCCTTCAGTCTCCTTTATCGTGGATCATTCAAACAATGTTGGCTTTAAGTCATAAGCCTTACTAATGGCTCTCCTTTATATCCAGTGAGTTGAGGCCAATTTTTTTCATCTTTAAATTAATAATTTTCTGCACTTAATATGTGGAACTTCTTTTTATAATTCCTTACTGCATTTTACTTGAAACAGTTTATAACTGACAAGTGTCCTTTACCAAAATATATAGGTATTAATCCTATGGCAATGCTTATAAGCATATACGAATATCTATGTATGTGTGGACATACATATGTATGCATAGTTAACTTCACAAGGAAAACTGAAGCCACGAATACCCCAGCAATCACAGGAAGGTGATAATTTCTCAAGTCGTTCATCACTTCTTTTGTTGTCATCGTTGAAATTTATTGCCGTACTTTTTCAACTAAATAAAACGATACAGGGCGAAGACGTTAGGCAAAACTCCCTCTGACGAAAGATTCTCCTCTGTTCGTGTTTAACATATCTCACTGGCAGCACTTTAGCGACAGTCCTCGCAATTTTATTCTCTTCTCCTTGTCTATGAACTAATTTCACAAAGTTGTTAAAGCTTCCACATTTTGTAAATTCTATAAAACAACTGATGAAGGATGAGAATACCTCTTATCTTAACCTACAACTCCATTTCTTAATTTTTACAGATGTACGCATTGTCTACTTTGTTCACAACAACAGAAATACATTCAAAAAAGAAAAAAAAAAAAAAAAGGATAAAAGGAAAAGAGGAATATGACTTGATTTCACAATTTAACGGGTCTTACATACACAATTAATGTTTTGACTTGGCTTGTACGTCTTAGAATTCCCAGCCAGCCTACGAGTATGAACAAAGGATGATCCTTAACTTCTTAATCGAGTAAAAACTCATAGCACAAACACCATACATGAATGCAAAATGACATACCAGTTGGTTTTGTTTTTGTTCAATGAAAATTTCGGTATGGGGTGGTGGGGAGGTATGTGTACCGCTAGCAACCCTTAGCACTAAAAATGGAAAGAATAGGGACAAAAAGCGCAGTTAACAACATGAATATATGAAGCATAATAATTGTGTATAATTATTTTTATCGCTGCTACATAAATTTCTTAGACCGAAAGAGAGAAAGAGAGTGAGTGAGGAGGGAAAGGAAAAAAAACAAAAAGAAATAAGGAAACCATTTCGGGTCTGCTGAAGCTCGTAGTTGTAGCGGCGGTGGTTCATATGTATTCATACAGATACTACAGAGAGATCCCTTAACGGGAAAAATCGGTGAAATAGAAAATTTTCTTGAAAAGTCATAAACACACACAACATTTGGAACGTCCTCATCATTTGTGTATTGTTGCGGAGGAGGCTTCATTTGATTCGCTCGAAATTTGTCTATTCACATTAAAATTACTCGTGATAAGGAGGAGTGCTCATGATGTGACGTTGGCGGGTTATCAGATTTTTGTGTGCTCAGCAGTCGGAACAATTATCAATTGTTAAATGTGCTAGAAAAAGAATCGTATCGCATCCTTGAGTAGGACAAAACAGAAAACTCCTTTTGGGTATAAAAACTGTTTTTGTATGCACAACCTATCGCCGAACAACATACATAGGTGCTTCGATGGACAAAAGCGCAAGTCACCTAACGACATAGAGGGTGGTTTTCCAAATTTCTCCATCGACTCCAATCAATGGGGGTATTGGATATCCTTCGACATTCAATATAGAATGCGAAAAGCCAATCGTATCGAAGCATTTACGTTGCCATTGGCGAATCAAAATCGATTATCGAGTGCGACACTGCCTCTTGTTTCAGGGTAAAACTGGGGGCGTATAGTCATTGCATTAAGTAAACTACACACATAGTTTAAATCTCTTATAAGATCAATCATGGTGACCCAGAAATAAATATGGATTTGTTTTATTTATTCACCCATTTCGACTCGTATCTCATTGAGCCAGACTTTTTTCCTGCAACTAAATAAATGTCCATGTTTATTTTTTTTAAGACTCTATAGATGGAGCGAGGGGCAAATCTGTTCCCTTGAAAATCCTGAAAAATAAAAAGTCCTTTTGTTTCTATGATATTAATGATGGGCAATTTATATATCTTAAATGTAACGGCATAGCATTTTTCCTGGACATTTTTAAGCATTTTATTTTCTTTCGTTGCGTCCTTCGTGGGGTACCATAACATGTCCTCATTTAAATTTTTCACAAGCATAATGTGACATTTCAATCAATCAGAAAGCAAATAAAGTTTTTTTTTTTTTTTTTTTTTTTATTTTCGCCTTTTAATTTTTTTTTTGTACGTTTACTGGTAAGTTCTTTTTGAATTAAAATTGGTTATTTCTTTTATTTTTTTTTTGTTGTTGAGTATTATTTAAGATACACGAGACGAATACAAAAGAGTCGGATAATATCTACCCCACCACCCCAAGAAGAGAAATCGCATTGAAATTGAAAATAGCGAATAAAAAAAAAATATAAGAGAATAATAATCCATCCATTTCATCATCATCCACCTTTGGAGGATGTCTGACAATGGCAGGAAGGTCTTTCCAATCACCGCTAATGCTCTTGTTTGGTTAGTGATGAGGCTTCACAACTCCCACCCACCCTTAAGATTCGCATGTTTATCTCTGATGGAATTAAATGGAATTAAATCAAATGCAAAATTGTTTGTTTATCGGTGTACAGGTTGTTGTAGTTGTCATTGTCAGAGTGAACTTTGTAAGGGGAAGCAGGAAAAAGTACTTCTTGCTTAACAAGCATAAAAATTACAAATGGAAAAATGTTAGTTCACTTCCGGATAATGGTTTTTTTTTTTTTTTTTAAGTTTCGATAACATTTTATCGTGTTTCAATGCTAGTGTACATATTTGAAAAAATTACAAGAATGTTCATGTTTGTATTGTACAATATTTCCCAAGAAAGACTTTAGATTGATAAAAACACTTCGTCCAAGTTTTCGAAAATGGATTAAGCCACATAATGGAGTGCAACATCGTCCTGTTGTGGTGCATGCATTTTAGAATATCTTCTTAAAGCTGCATCGGCATGACATCCTAGTCATATAGAGAGAAATTTATAATAATCGAAGGTGATTTTTTAAAATGTCTTTTAATTTGAACAAAATTTAGATTTAAATAAAACGAGACTTGCCAAGAGTGAGCAGTAAACAAAATGAATGCCAAATGTACGGTTGCAGACCATTTACACGACGAAAACCTTCTTCATTTCGTAACACCGAACGACAAACAACTTCAAACACTGTCCTATTCCGTAGGTTCACTACAATGTTACTGAACTCTGAAAGTCTATTCATGAACTTGGATTCTAATTAGCTATTTATAGGTTCTACCTGAGTTCTTGGCAAATTCAATCAAGTTTAGAATGACACCTTTTCCAGGTTTTTGAATAGTCCATTAACCGCCTTATCAATGCATGTCGCGACGGAGAGATCTGTCCAAATCTGTACTCAGCGACATTTAGAATAACTTCCAACTTCATTGTGTTTCCATTCGGCATGGTAAGGTCGATTTTCTTCAAAAACAGCTTATTCGGCCTTACCGATCACAGGTTAAATCTCCGCTTTGGCTCAGAAATTATGTTTAGTTCGCAGGCAATAACTTTGAAAAAATATAAAAATCCCCATAAAAGAAGATGAACACGTCCAATTGCACAGTCATGCTGGTCAATTCATTTCAGGTTTGGACGAGATGCAACAGCCACGCGACGACCATTCTGTTATAACCATATGTTATCAAAATCCACATCGATTTAGTTCACATGTTCTCGGTTATGATGAAATAATAACGAAAGACGTCAAAAAATGACGGTCCAATCCACTCGAGCATTCTATGTCTTCCAAGTTCGAGAAATTGGTCTAGAATCTAGAATAATAACGAAAGCAATATATGGTAACTACATTTTAGACTTCGTCGTTAAAAAATGATGGTCCGATTCCTACGTCTTGAAATTGTTCTCGTATGGCACACTGGAGCTTTCACTGGTCTAGAATCATCGTCCTTCTCTTCGTTTTCCGGAACCCAAAAGACGAATTGTAGGCGCTAGTTTGCTTGGCTTAAACAAGATTTGTAAGCATCGAGTCACCTAGACCTAATCATTTAGGTTTGTCGAAAGATTTCTGGATAAAGTTGATGTGGAATATTGTCTTTTGAGCCCATGAGTAGATTTTTATGTTTTATAACTGGAACGGAGCATTTCTTGTCGGGTTCCGTTGGACGTTGTAATGGTGATACTACCTGATGATGATTCGAACAACCTGGTGCCGTGCATAGATTGTGTCCCAAGTGTAAGTAAAAATGTTCCCAAGCGGATGATGTAGATGATTTTCGTACCGAACTCTTAAGTCACTTTTCAACAGTTCCAGAACTCGATCAGTGAAGAATCGTGGTCAATCGCTGCAAGTGGTTGTATAGCTTATGTTACTGGTTCAACTAGATTTGAGGCGAATGAAAACTCAAATTTTTGGGCGAAGTTCTCCAAGTTGAGATCTGTGAAACTCCCAGTTCTAGTAATCTACTAGTATAAGGGTATTTTGAGTTTTTGACTCTTGTTCACGATGGGTGGCTTATATTGTCATATGTTGATTATTTGAAGTTAGTTGGAACGTTTTTGTTCACAGGCATCTATTGACAGTACTCTGAATTCTAATGGTTTTTAAATCAATGATCACCCTTCCGGACTAATATTATATTGGATGTGAAGTTTTGTATTCAATGGTTATGCTAAGCTAAGGATTCATTTTAAGCGCTGTCTATGTCTGTCATAAGTCATCGGCGTAGTAATTTAGTATCACTCAAAACTTGATCATTAATGATTGGCGATAACAGGCATTCTTGCTTGGTCCCGGGATTAGACTACACCTAGCTCGGTGAGAACCTCTTGAATGGAAAACGAAAGTGGCAAGAGTGTATTCTTTGTAGTGGAGAGACTTTTCTACCGTACGCGCTACTTAATGAAGAGCTGTCTCTGTAGGCCGCCGGACAGGCTTATTGGTCTATAATCCCTCGTGGATTCATGTGTCCACGTCGGTCTACTTTCGGACTGAAAACAACTTTGACACGTCTCCAAGAATGAGGAACATAATATCGATATAATCGGTATTAGCCAGGGAGTTGCTATGGCTTCCAAATTCTGTAGCATAGAAGGCATAATGCTGTCAGGCCCAAGTAACTCTTAAGGGCAAAATCATTTTATGGACCGGGAGATTTTATCTTCTGTGACAATGTTCGTAATGCTATCCCATGATGCCGAAACGGTGAACTATCGGTTCAAACGGCGCTCCAGTGATTCTGCAGTGAAAACTGTTCCATTTCCATCAGACTTTTTTAAGAAAGAAGGATTGTTATGTTCTTTGGACACAATTTTGCTGAGCCTATCGCTGTTTAAAATTGAGCTTTGTAGAAGGTCAGTTATCCATATCTATCTTATATCTACGTTGGATATGGTTTTTTTTTGTCCATCTGGCTTTGTAAAAAAATCCCTTTTCGTTGCAATTCGATTAGTTGTGGTCGTGGTTAACCTTTGCTACTATTCTCTTGGCTTTGTGCTTTCGCCTTCGCCCTCTGTTCTTCTACAGTTTATTAAAAGGATTTCTTAAGGTCAAGGGTACCCGTACTGCTGTTGTTTGGACACTGTCGGAAAGTCTCTACTCTAAAATTGACCATTCGAGATTTTTCGAGATCAATGCACTTATCTTGTTCCAAAAAAAAAAAACACCCAAAAAGTATTCTAAATGTTTAATACATTTGCATTTGGTAATATTTAAATTTGGTCACTCAATTCCCCTCATCATCATCGTCGTGGCAGTGTCTGTTGAAAACTTTTTGAATGATGCTTCAATTTCAATTTCCAAAGGCGCAGCATGAAACAAGACTAATCAAGCTGCGAACATTGAATTTTCTTGTTAATCTGTATTGCCCTAAATTAAGTTATGTTCTTCTCCAGAAACGGAGGCATGTGTAAACATTCGTTGAACTCAAACTCGTCCCACTCCCTCAGCCAATCTTTTTTTTTTTTTTTTTATAATCAATTTGCCTTCGAGATAGAAAATTGTTAAACAGAAAAGAAAAAAAAAAAAAAAAAACGTAAATTTATATTTGTTTCATATCTTTTGGAAATCCCAATAGACTGCTGCCACTGCTATCAGCCCTTACCTTATGGGTATGTCTTGTGGACAGCTGCAGGAACATGGGGATGGTAGTGAAAAGTACAATCCCTATTTGCATATTTTAGGCGTAAAAATTAATCACTAATTTTAATTCTTCGCTATCTGTCTTTTTACTCTCTTCCTTCGAATGATGGAAGGTCGAACAATGGCAGGGTGAGTAAATGGACAAACTTTCGAAGAAAAAAAAAAAAAAATCCTCCCCAATACCGTAATGTTAAGGAAAGATCGTGTAGAGAAAAAAAATAAGAGAATGACTATGAAGACGAAAACAAATTGGGCGATGAGGCGACGTCATTTATCCCACAGTGTCCTTATAACCTGCAGCTATTAAAACTGATGGGAAGCTATAATTTCGCTTGGTCGGGCGGGAAGGAGCGGAAATATTTCGGTTTCTTTTTGTACCGCGCTGCCTTCCTGGACCAATGGAATAACCGAAAAAAAAAAAATCTCTTCATTGACGCGATACAATAATTGTGTATATATACACTTTTTAAGTAAAAGGACATAAAATTTTAAGGATGCTTATTATCAGAGGATAAATATCTACCTATCTGAATTTTTTCCATTTCCTTTTTTTGTCTGCGTTGTGTGTCCTTATTAAGCCCTGAGGTCCTGTCCATTGGGAATTACCTTTTAAGGCAAATTGTACAAAATTTAACTTCAGGAGACGATGGGGAAGAAGAACTCAAAAAAAAATAAATAAAACGGAAAACAAAAAAATCATCCCTTATTGATAGGCATTCATATTTTTCCCATTTCATTTGCACAAGTGCTAAAGGTGGGAGTAAATTACCATTTAGTAATGGTACTGGACTGACCCTCTGTCCCAAGCCCAAAGAAGAAATATTATTAATACGTTAATGGAAAATAAGGCTCTAGATGTGTTGTGATGGAAGTGGAAGCTGGTGATGGTATGTTGTTGTTTTTACCTTCGCTCATACCATGCGGTATTTTGAATTCGTGATTTTAATCAAAATTGTCGTTACCGATGTAGAGAAGCTGTTCTCGACCAGCTAATGATTGTGTTTACATACAATATGTGGATTAGTTTAAAAATATACTATCTTGTACTTAGTAACTGCATTTAACCCGAAGCAGCCCAGCAGAAAACACAGATGCGATTTTTCCTAACACGGCACCTGAATAGAAGACAAGAAAAGATTGCTAATCAGAAGGGAGGGAGCAGTATTAAAATTGTGCGCATTATTTGAGTAGATACCATTGATATTGGCTACTATTTTCGTGCACTATTCGTATTAATTTTGAAATACATATGTATGTATAGTCAAATTGAATCCTTGCCAATATGACTTATTTTTGATATCGATCGCGTCCTTAACGGAAAAAAGTTTTCAACCCTCCCTATTCTCACTCTACTTGTAGAAGTTGTTTTGTGGAAATCATAATTCTAAATACTAACGCAGCGGTAGCTTGTTTTTAGTTTACTCAGAATTCTGTGATCTGATAAAGGCCCTGAATTCCCAGAATTATCGGCATCTTGTCGGATGCGAGGAGCTTTTTTTCTGCTTTTTCCGCTCTTTTGATTTGGTGTGTTTCTTGTCAATGGCTTAACTCGCGTCAACCAATTTCAGTTCACGGATACCTTTAGATGTTGAAATACCTATTTTTGACACTTATTTCATTTACATCGGTAAGAGTATTTCCATAAGAAAACGCCGTACCGTATCATGGGCGTCATGACTCCAACAGTAGTATTGGGTTTTTTCTTTATTGAGATAGTCTCTACTGGCTTTTAGCCAATATTTTCTGACAATTCTGAAAACCGTTTAGTCGTATTGGGGGGACCCCTACTTATTCCATCGCCGACATCATTTGAATCAGCTGTCTGTTGAAATTAGAGGGTTTATGAAGGAAACATATCGAAGTACATGCATCATTACCTAAAAATCATTAGAAAAAAGCTAGTAGGTCCTTCTAAAATCCTTGCTTCAGTCGAGTGAATCACGGGTGGACATTGGCTTTTACGAGTACCGCTTGCAGTTTCTAGATCCTTTGGGTCTTTCCGCCTTATTATTTGATGAAAATTTTAACGTCTATAATTTCTTGTGCAAGGTGCTTTGTCACTGAATTTGATGAATATCTGTAGTCTTCTAAACTTGTTCATGACTATCTGGAAGGGCGAAGGTTCTGATCAGTCTCAATTCATAATTCATTTAAAGATATTCGTTTACTTTTGTAAATTACTATTTTGACAACTTTCCGTAATGACTCTTGTAATTCGAGAAAAAGCGACTCAATTTTTTGTTCTTAGAGTAGGATTGCCACAGTTAACATAAATTGTATTTCAGGTTACAATCATAACTAGCGGCTTGTAATCAAGGCTCCAAACATAGGATCGAACGGTTAAACTCATAGGCAACACCATATTTACGTAGCACCTTTCTACTGTGCTCCTGGACAGGTGATGTAGAAGGAAATGAAATTGCATTAAAAATTAACAAACAAAAATTGAAGGTTGCTATTACTTTCTTACTATGGAAGCACTGCAATTCGTGGTGATCGGAAGATTTAATAATTAACGAACAAATCTCTCGAGTTAAGCCGGTTCTAACTAACTGCTTCCAGTTGCACAGTCCAAGTTGATTGAGGTTGCATATCTTCTACATACCTATGCGTCCCACCTAACCTGAGGTCTTCCACTACTGGTCTGTTCTTCCGAATTGGATTCAAATACTCTGCAGGGAGGAACTCTACCATGTTAGCTATCTCAAATGACTGATGCATGGTTTTTATTCCTCTCAAGCCTGTCGACAAACAGGACCAAATCAGTGCTGTTGTTTTTCAATTTCAAAGAGTAGCCTATTTGCCACCGAAAAAGTATCGTAAAAACGTGAATAGGATTAGGGAAGGGCAATATTGTGCCTGGAATAGAGATGTGCAAATTATGTATGAAACTAATATTTGCTATGAAGTTCTAATAGAATGCAAATATTGTTTGGCATATGTAGGTATTAAAATGTACCTTATTATTTTTGTTCTTTGTAAAATTTGGAGAGCCTTTTTTTTATGGGGAGCTCAGTGTTCTGCAAAGACGCCAAAAGCTTCTAAAGAAGCCATAAGGGCTTTTTTTTATAGTGTCCGAGAACTTTAAATTGAAATAAAACACAAAAAAATATTTTTAATATCCATGAAATTGGCTTTATTTGACAAATAATGATTTTTATGGCATTAATGTTTGAATATGATTTAGGGTGTGTTGCCGCCGCGACTGGCGCGTACATGGCGTAATCTGGAGGTCCAATTTTAACACACTCTTCGCAGTAATTCAGACTGTATTTCGGCAATAACGCGTCGAATGTTGGCTTCCAAATACTCAATTGTTTCTAGTGTACCGGCGTATTCGTGCGACTTTACATATCCCCAGAAACAATAATCTAATAGCGTCAAATCGCATGTAAAATAAATTGTATCGCACGGTGTGTGGCATGTGGCGCCGTCCTGCTGAATCCACATGTCTGCAACATTAATGGCTTTGAGGCACGAAAAAGTTAGTACCTGTTAGTGACCATAATAGTTTTTGAAGAAAAATGAACCAATGATTCCACCGGTCCATAAAGCGGTCACTTTTTCTGGATGTAATGGTGTTTCGACAATGACTTCAGGATTATCATCGCTCCAAATGCGGCAATTCTGATCCATATTTTCTCGAATTAATCGCTCTGATGAACGATTGCAATCACCACAATGCACGTAATGCTCAATGAGTTTCTCGAATTGAACCATGTTTTTCAAAATAAATTTGATTAATTTGCAAACGTTGCTCCGGCGTGAGTCTATCCATGATGAATTGCCAAACCAAACCAAACTAACCTAAAAACAACCGAGAACTGTCAAATTGGCTGTCACAGAAAACAATGTTGCCAATTTAAAGTTCTTCGACTATAAAAAAAAAAAACCCTTTACATAGCTCTCTATAGATTGTCTCTATAAACACTGTAATAGGTGGCCTTAAATTGATAAAGAAGTGACCAGTATCAGTTTGGACTTCTTGGACATTCTCCAGGATCTGCCGAAGTGCTAAAATTCGGCCGATTTCTTGGCCTGGAACTGCACTGAGTTATAGGGCTTTTGACGAAACGTTTTCGACATTCCCACAATATTCTAGACAAGATCTCTTGGAATAGCTCGCCAGGTAAAACATCAGGACCTTCTTGAATATTAACCCGGAAATGGGCTATCATAGTTTAAGTTGAATGATTCCGTCAATCATCCGTGAAGTCTTCGCCACCACTTTAAAGTCTGTGGAAGTATCTTCGCCAGCTTTTCTTCGTTCTGAATGAAAGAAAACCAGAAATTTTAAGAACAAAACAGTCGTATATTATTGATGGTTGCTCTGGCAACATTATCGACTCACTGTTGTTTACAAATGTTTATTTTTACTTTTCATTTCTGAAGCAGATGCATCTTTCGTAAGGCTTGACTTAGTATTTAAATATACTCACTCCAAATAATGCGATTCCCTTTTTCGAGAACCGCAGCTACTATGATAGTGTTCACTTGTATATGTATCTACATATATATAGGTAGTATACCCTAGTAATCTTAGCTATGCAGCCATCAGAGAGGACAAAATCTCAGGAAAAAAAAAAAACAGATTTAAAAGGACTATATGGTCATGGTGTAATTTTCCGTGCAATCAAAACGACAAATGTCGTCAATTTTTTTAAATGTGTCACGTCCACCGCTGCCGAGAATGTTGAGCGCGTTCTTCTTCGCTTTGCGCATACCTAGTCCTCACAGGGAATGGGATTTAAAAAAAGAGGTAGAAGGAGTACCACACATACCCAGATACAGTACCTATGCAAATATGTATGTGCGGGGAGGAAAGCCTTGCATTCTGAAGGTGAAAATATGAAAAATTACCCAAAAGTTGTATTCGTCACATATTTAGAAAAAATATATCTACACACACACTCACCACACCCAGCTATACATATGTATACATTTACATTTCGTTTCTCAACAGTCGCAGAGTCCTGATTTATGGAAATTTAAATAAGACTTCACTAGAGACGTTGGAAATGATGAAGAGATGGTAGTTTGTATGCAGCAATAAACGAAGCAGAGGGGGCTTGACTTTAGTATTTCGAGGAAAGACAAATCCAGAAAAATTATTTGGAATGTGAATACATTTATGTATGTATATGTATATATTTCTTTTCCCCTGCTATTCTCTTTCCTCGCCGATATATCAAATGTTATATGTCTTACTTACGAATGCATGTGGCATTGTGTTGTGATCCTTTTTGCTTTGGTAGTTTTCACAAATGTCCTCTTCGCGTTATAAACACATTTAAGATAAATTATAGAAACGTGAAGCTGTGTTGTCTTTGATATTTCGTAATCGGTAGGCGCGTTGAATATTTGTAAATTTAAATTTGACACATGGATGCGCTAAAAAAAAAAGAAAAGAAAAACGCTGAAGAAATCCCTTTGGTGCGTGACTTAGAATTTTATATTTTGATAGAATACGGATTTAAGATTCATTCATTTGCAGATGCTAATTCCATTGGTTCCACAAACTTTCCAAGTTGAACGTGTCGCAGCGTCTATCGAGGGATCACTCATTGCTTTGGCTGGACCACATGGGCTGACGATTCTTGAACTTCCGCGACGGTGGGGAGTAAATGGCCAATTCATGGAGGGCAAGGACACTATCACTTGCAGGTAATTTGAACACAACTGCTGGCGTGCATTTTTCATAAATATTAATGGCAAAACAAAATTTGCAATTCCAAAACATGGCGAATTCTATCACTACGCGCGACATCGTTCTCCACACCCTCAACCACTGCAATGGGGCGATATCAAAAGCCCATTAAGCATAAGGCATAATGGCGGGGAGTATCAGCGCAGACACGATGGTGGCAAGGTGGCTGAGAATTGTCATTAGTCATCCATGAAATTAGTTAATGATATACTACCGACATTAAGTGCCCCTGCCCGCACAGTGTCTCTCATTTTTGAGACACGGAAAGTATTATAACTTCTTTGCATAGGTACCGCATCTGTATTTTATGACTTAATCGCCAGAGAGTGCTGGAGAAATTACTCTTACCGTTCACCTTGGATAATGGTAATAAGTCAATAATATTGCTTCGTTTTTATTTCGCCACCCAGTGTCCTATAAATTTGGGCTTAGTTGCAGAGTTGCGCGCCTGTACTGACTTGGAATATTTTGTGCAGGAGTCTCTATTATACTTTCGGAAGCGCGAAATCCTTTTATTACTTTAATTGCAATTCTATGCAAATAAATTCGAGCAAGGAATTTTGTTTTGGAGTTTTTGGCGGTTAGCTTCCCGCCGCCGTTTCACTGAGTATCAGACTCTATCGTATACCTTACGATGTACCTACAATTCATAATTTTTTTCTACTTTTGTGTTCGTCCATCGTGGCAAAAATTTCTCCCTGTTTAAAAGTTGAGAACTCTACACTTCCTATGTGACGACATCGCGAATGAACTATCGAAATTTATGTAAAATTCACCGCAGAACTGTGATGGCGAAAGGGCGTAAGGTGCGGTGTGCCGTTTCGTATAGTATTCCCCATCTTCCGTGCAATTCATTTGAAAGTTTTGTCTTTAGCTATTGTACAGAAGGAAGTTAGTTTTTGGTTGGAAATGAATAGCAAAACAGAACTGTTTATTGTTCTTATTATTTTCTCGATATTTCCTTCCTTTATGAACAACTTTACATGGATTTAAGTTGATTTCGAAATGAATTAACTTTACCGAATGGCTTTTGGGAAGTTTGAATCGTTGGATTTTTTTTTTCAGATCAGTACTTTTGTTAGAAATATTTGTCTGGCCTAAAAGTAGGTTCCTACGTGCTGTTAGTATGCAGAAGTCTTTGACCCTAGCTTTACAAATGTACCCACAAAGTTGTATTATGGACACAGTAATACTAGTTTTAAATTTTTTAAAGATTCGAACTTAATAAAGATTTTGGTAAAAGAAAGTCTAATCATATTTGTGCAAATGGTAAGGAGATCATTTATACTAAAGCACTCTAGTTCTAGTTTTCTATACCCAAAGTTCTGACATCCACAATAACTTGGTCTTTGTATAAAGGATTTTGTCTTGTGGGCTCAAACCTGGAGGCTTGGATTCGAAGATCCTCTTGATGCACTCGGTGTTGCTGAACTATTGTAATCGATGAGTTTGGCTTTCTGGACTACATCCACATTTTCATAGAGTAGAGCAGTAGAGCTCATAGAGTTCGTGGTTGTGTATTCTCCTCCATCTCCCCTATTTTCCAGCTTATCATCCAGCACTCGACATATTTTATTCCGAGTAAGGAGTTTTGAACCTATTTTTTCTTTTAGATCGAAGTAGGAAAGGTTTCCTAGTTGGTCAGCCTTCATCGAGCTTGATATTTACTGCTTAACTAACTCGAAGTTCTAGTTATCAACATTCACGTCTTGTCATGGGGATTTACAAAAGTCTCTCTCATAACAAGTACTTTGATTTGCCTTCAATTACTTCAAGACCAACTCGTTTCGCTTTTTCATCCAGCCATCGCCTTCTTGCCTTCGAGGCAATGAATATTATTACATATGTATGTATATGTACATGTTTGTATGAAGTTTTAGATGCTACTTGATGCGTTGGTCTCTAACTGCTTTCGTATGCAACAGAAAGTATGTTGGATAGTTGGTATAGAGCTCCCAATGCCTATCGTCCTGCCAGACTTCGGTAATGATTTACTGTGTACAGCCTATCAAACATTACTTTCGTCTTCGTAAAGCTCCGCAAGTAGGCTATCATAGTAGGTGACTTTGCAGTGTGGCACCATTATTAACTTTTTTTTAGTCATGTTTGGATGATGTCTGAAAGGGTTTCTTTAAACCCTTCTTTAACTATCAATATTATATCGTCAACATAAACTTGACATGAATTTTGAAAAATGGTTATCTTGTCAAAGAAACTATCGACACGTTGTTTGCTTCAAGGTTTGGGTTCAAACCTAAGTCTCAATCAGTAAGCCTCTCCAGCCAGTTGCCTTCAGTTTCGCAGGGCAAGTTACTTTCCACTTGAGTGCGCCACTTAAGGCGAGATTGTGCTAGACTGCGCGGTCCCTCGGCTGGATGAAAGACTCTCAGGGCCAGAGTGTTGTTAATCATTTGCTCTAAATGTCTATACATTTGTGTTGTTAGATTTCTGCTCTGACTCTGTCAAAGTCACTATATATGTAACTCGTACACCTCCACTTCAAACGAGAATCGCACTCCAAGTATTTATCTCTCAAAACAACACAAGTCGGTCCTTGATTTAGTCCGGTCCTTATGTTGTTCAAGAAAGGAAGGGAAAGGTTTATTCTTCAGTTGATCTCAGTGCCGATGCCTAAATTAATAGCGGAGACTAGGTGTAAAAAGTCCTTACGTATCTCAATTTTGTATCTGTAGAGGGTGTTTCATCTCAAATGCTGGATGTACTTTTCTTCGCCAATAAATACTTTTGTTTGCCTTTATTGGGCGGCAAACCTATATTAGCCTCTACGGCCTTAGTACTGTCAATATACTATATTCTAAATCGTTCCTTCGCAACAAGAGGTAAGGTCTTTACCGACATCCATCTTGCACCATCGGTAGAGAACAATACTGCAGATAAAATTTCAAAAAGATTTAGTCCCGTATAACGTTTAGCACAGTGCAGATGGTCTCCATTCTTGAGGAACCGCAAAAAATTCTAAGTTCCCATTCATCGAATATTCTTTGATGAGTTCGATGACTATATACAGGTCCTCGGACTTTCATTCTTCCGGTGAGAGAGCTTCATTGTTTAAAGAACAGCAATGTGGAAGCACTTCTTGTCCAGCATTAAGTTTTTAAAGTTCAATTTAAAATCCAATTCAGAGGCCATGCCATCTTATGATAAACACTGTTATATGTTAGATAGCTGGGTATTAACCTGAGAGTCTGTAACTTAGAGACGTCGTTAAATTTGAACTAAAAAAAGTCATACTGACAGGTCTAATGTTTTTCGGAAGATTATAGACTGTTATCTATGTCTATATACTCGTACTTGGTATGGTTTTGAGCATCCTAACCTTTTCTCACTGATTATACCAGTTATATCATGTCGTACAGTATATTTGGATTTAGGGTTTTCGTAAAGAACACGTAGATTGAGTAGTCCACTTGAGATTCTGTCTGAAAACTTCATATTTCAGACATATACGTTAAAATTATTGGACAGCGTTCCTCGCTGTTTAAAAAATATATTTCTCCTTATCTTGGCTTCCGTCTACGAATATTAGCCCGTCTTTATGGGAGTAGTACACCTCTCAGTCCAGCCTAGTCTTGTTGAAATAGCTCTGTTGAAGTCCTTCCTCCTCTTAAACCGAAGGATGTTCAGTTCTGCACTTTTTTCCCCTATAAAGGCTTTTCTTTTGTTCTTTATCACACAGATCATGTACATAGTTTTGGATTCGAAATTAGCCTACGGAACAGAATGACAGGATGTCCGGCTGTCCTTACATTCAGTAACATCAACTGCATGGACCAAATTAAAGTCACACTATTAAGAAATACATTAGTATGCATGGAAATACCGCTGTAGTTTTATCTGTGTAAGATAGAGTGAGCTGCGAGAAGGGGATAGTCGATTCAAATCTAACTATACGAACATGGACAACGAATACGAAACGAATGTGCTCTTTACTCCCTTTTTCCTGACCAGGAATGAATATTATTTTATCTATCTTCTGTATGTGATCCCTTAATATCTTTTTCTTTTTTTTTCCGCCCATTGTGAGTAGATGAGGAAAAGGGCTTCAGCATATGGAATGGGGATGTCCTCGGTTACTATTTGTGCAGCATCACTAGAGCAGAGTAAGCGAACAGAAGATGAAATTGCAATGTATGTAGTTAGTCTACATACGGATACGTGTATGTATCTGTTCTGTCTCTTTTTACATTTTTAATTTGTTGGTTTTTTTTTTTTTTTTTTGTGTCCTTATTTGTGTAAGGCGACTTTCATTATTTCAATTATTCACCTGCCTACCGGAGAGGATAGTTATTTTTAAATGCAACGGGTACTCCTCTGTATTCTGTATGTACGTACATATAATTCAATAATTTACGGAAAAATTTAATTTGCCATTTTTGTGCTTGTAATAAAATGGATGAATGAAGCAATTAATTCCCCAGTAATAGTCGTAATAGTAGCTCGATCCTGCTAGAATCGGATACAAGCAATCAGACACGGTGTGTCTATAAATATTGTTCTGCTTTTTGTTTTCATTTTTATTGCTCGTGGAACAGTATAGTCGAGTTTAGAGGACAAAGTTTCCTGCTGTTGGCTTCTAAAGAAAGAGTTATTATAAGACGACACCAGGACAAACAAGCAACATTTTTGGGTGTAAACATAAATTTTCTTTTTGGCTAGGCGGGAAGGTTGGGGATGTTTATCCTTTTCAACATTCCCTGTGTATTTGGAAAAATTTTATGTTTTATACGTTCAATAAAAGTTTTTGCAAGTGAATTTGGATGCCTACAACACCGTCTTGGATTCGTTGGAAGAGTCTCTCAAGAGGAAGGTATTTTAGGTTTGACTGCCAAATCATATATCACATTCCTTCCGCGACGCCTCCACCCAAAGCCTGTAATAAATTTGAATTTACCGCGCGCACATGAGAAAGGATAGCAGAAAAATGCAGGCATAAATAAATGACTGTAAAATCTCATTAGTTGCCCATCGCGCAATTAAACACAAATGGCGTTTTACTCTGCCAAGGTGTGCAAAATTTACAGAATTTTGTCGTCAACTTCCTGATGACGATATCTTTATTGGATGTGGAAGAATTCAACATTTCCACATATATATATATATATGTATGTACAGTATATGCACAATAAAAGACTCCTTGAAGCAAACTAAAAATAAATTGTTTGACCCAATATGAATGTACTTTGATCTTGTGACATTGGTTCGCTTCTCAAATTCAATATCTGAATCCTAGTCAAGGAACTGCGTAATTTCGCAATGCTAAAGGACTTCTATTCTCGTTTCATGACTTTCCCTGTGAGCCACATGAAACACCACCTCAAAACAAAAGAGTTCTCAGTGCAAAAATAAAAACAGAAAAAAAAAAATCCCAGGAAGCATTCTTCAAGTCTTTGTAACGACGACGACGACAGCCATACGTCTTGTAGAGTATGTACAATTAAATAATTTTGTTCAACTCTTCAACACCCCGGATCAGTGGAAAAGAGAATTGTTTCGGGGCATCGACATTGGATGTTTGTTGCTGGGGTCTCGACTTCGGCTTGCACTCCTCCGCTTGAATGGGAAAATTGAAATAATGAAATCCGTAAAAGGAGGTTAAAAAGATTGTTCATATTCAAATTAAACGCACACATTGCATTGCAAACAACTACTGGGCAAAGAGGATGATGACGACTACATACATATAACGATAGCAGAAGGGAGCAGCCTGATGATGAAGTAAAAAATAAATGCAAAGCGATTATTTTGAATTATGAAACAAATACTCGAAAATCCTTTGGCAATCACAATAATTAATTTTCGCATACAAACAAATTACAATTTTACTGCTGTGCTGAACTTTAATATGAAACTTTATTCCAAATTTGGTCAAAAAATGGTCACAATGACGAATTAAATTTAAGTTTAGACTCGAAGTATCCTTGTGTTGTGGAGAGTCAAGAAGATGACATTGAAGATACTAAACTTAATCACAGTCTTAGGTCGCGTCTTGCCTTCCTTCGAAGAATCTTCGTAGCCAGAATTGTACAATGAATTTGTTCAGAATTCCAATCTGACTTCGATTAAATACTTTTGATTTCTATATTTGTTTATAAAAAGAGCGATGTCCTGCCTAATTTGTATAGATTCACCGCTTGTAAAAAAGTTTACAGTATATGTACAGCCCACTTAACACTTCCTGGTCCGGTGACACTGTACCATTAGTCAACATATTACATTTATCGCCGTCATAAGCAATTCTTAGATATGTGCATTTCTGTAATGCCTCCTGTGTAAAGCTCACTAAATAGAATTTAAAAGTCGCCAAAGCTTTCTCGAAGTCGATGGTAAGCGGGTATATCCGAGACTCGCTAGTTTGTGGTCTATGCATAAGAATCCCAAGCAGTAAACTGCCTGTCTACGCCATCATGTCAGTTAGCCATCTCTATAGTGGTTGGAGAATCTAATACTTTTTTATAGGCGAAGGTTACGTCAGTTGTACATTAGGTATATTACGTTTTCGTAATCCTCACAGCGATATTCTTTTTTGGCTTTATTAAAGGCATGAGACATATTTGTACATAACTGGCAGAGGTCTATAGTGCTTAAGCCTTACCTTGAGGTGTACTCTTTCTCTATCTAATTCGTATACAGCACACTGAAATTTCGCTATGTCCAGATACGGCCCTAACTTCGAACCCTAAAAGAGAAATGAATGACCGGGTCCGTCAGGAGAACTAAAGGACCATTCACAGCTCATCGACCTGCGAATGCGAATAAGCGAATATTCGCAAATTTTGACATTTCATCCTCAGTCACTTTTTTCTGGTCGCAGCAATCTGCAAATTTCACTTGTCATTTACGAGCACTAACCAACCACCAAGAACAAAGCAAAGGAATTGTGAGGTTAAATTCTCGCGAATGTTTTGGTCGCGAGAATGTGGATTGCGTCCTACATTGTGTGGAATGTGAATAAACTTTAACAGTTCGCAAAAAGCATTCGCCTATTCGCGGAAAAATCAGCGAATTGTTAATTTCTTCACAAAAACTATAATTGAAATTTAACTTTTTTTATATCAATCCATAGATAAATGATGCTCCTTTGTTTTGGAATAGTCAAATTGCCATTGCTTGCAGATCGCTGAACTGTGAATAGACCTTAACTCACTCGGTGCAAACACTTGCTTATGCCTTGTATTTTATTTTTCATACCCAGACTAAAGTCAATTTCGAGGAAAAGAAGGTTATTATTATTATTATTTGAAGATGGAGTATGTTGCACTGCGACCTGTTGGTCTATTGTGCCCCCAGCTAACACCTTGGTACAGGTACATGCTCTTATTAGAGTTCCCCTCGCATTTGGATTTCTTTCGGAATCATTTTGAGGGTTATGTACTCATACTACGCCTTGGCGGAAGAAATCTGTCCAAGAAGGTTATTATTTAATAAAATAATATACCTGTTGCTCTCAGGAAATCTGTCAGCCATAGGAGAGAATTCATTAAAACTATGGATGTATCGAAAAAGTCTATGATGAGAATGTAACGTTCATAGTTAACAGCTCAACAACTTATCCCTGGTTTCAAAGATACACAATTCGCAGAGTCTTTTCAAATACTTTCATTTTGAATTTTTCTTTTCGAAATTAAGCCACCAGGCGTTATACCATTCGTTATATAAGTCTAATGACCGTAGTACTAATACGCATGTACAACCAATGCATTGTTTTTTGCAGTACAGTACAACTATGGATTTCTAAGTTACTTCAGCGGTATTTTCCTTCCACGCCACCTACTTTTCCGTCTGGTCTGAGATTGAAGCCGGTCACATCTTTAGTCTTTGACCAGGTTTTTTGAAAGCTTGTAATAATATGTACATATATATAAAGATTCCGGAGTTCTTCCGGTACAGATATACATAGCAACGTCGTCTACATAAGCAATCACTCGACACTATACATATGTATGTACATACATGTTCGAAACCAATACTTGCCCTATAGGTCTTGCCCTCTTAATAAAGGTGGTGAATTGGAGCCTCCGAAAAGTGCATTAAAGCCTCTAGGAAATTTCTCCTGAAATAATGCGGCTCGTAGTCCCATTCTGCCAAAAAGATAAGTTCATGATTGGGGCATACGTACTTGCACATTTTTGCTGAAGCTTTATTATTTATTCAGGATTGAAATGAAAGTTTCCTTATACATGAAGGAACTACTGCGATAACTTATTTCATTGAAAAAAGTTTTTTTTTCTTAAAGAAACGCCTGCAAAAAGTGGACGCGGCCCTACATAAGGTGTGACTGATTTCTAGAGAAGTTTATCGTTTATAAAATTTGTATTAATAAATTTTGTCCATTTCTAAACAAGATATGAACGTTTTGAAAAGTGGTAGTGGCTTTCTCAAATTTTATCGAAATTGTTAGAGCCGTTTTCGAGAAAATCGATAATCATAATTTTCTTGAAAAATAAACATCATCGGCCAGGTTCAAATCTTGAGTCAGCTGAACTTTGTAATGATCCATTTCAAGATCGTTATTCAAAATACAATGCAGGCTGGTTTGGGATATGCCTTATTGTTGCGAACGTATTTCAATGAACAAACCTGAGTTTTCTTTCAGTCACAACAACAATGTTTTCGACTGACGGCTTTGCGCGCACGAGTTGGAGTCTTCAAGTCACTAACCTGGGCGATGGACTGAAATGTTTTATTTTTTGACTGATCTGATGAATGTGTCGAGTAAGCAGCACAATGGTTGAGAGATATTTAGCTTCTTAGAAAATTGATTTGAAAATGATCGATTGTATGACTGTTTAAAGATATTTGTCGTTTAACTATGAGTTGAATAGTTAGGTACCTACTATCTACGGTATCTTTGATAGAATACTGAAGAACTCTAGAGTTGTTAATAGAAAGAACATCATGGCGAGTACTGGCATTATGATTTTTTTTCTTCTGATTCTCGCAAATAAGATCTTAGTTGGTTCGCTGACAGATTTCGAAAAATAAATTGTTGATGGGAAGTCGGTGTACATTACGTAACATATCATGGTTCTTTGTAAAGAATTTTCGCAAAAATTCAGTTAGACTTTCGTGCCTTCCTTTTCATAGAGCATTCTACCAGTCTTTTGTTGTTTGTGTTAAAGTTTCTGGCTTTAAGAGCGAAGGGTGTGCTGTTCCGCATTCCACCACGATAATCATTTTCTGTTTTTTTTTGTGTGTCTTGCTTATCTAACTATCTATATTTCTAGGGAGTTGGACAGAATCCCGAAAAACAAAATCCCGAAATGCGAAAATCCAAAAATCCGAATATGAAAATTTTTGTATGGATTTAAAGAAATTTTGCATATACCCAACCTCAGACTTACTCCAAATCCAACAGTGACTCCAAGCAGGGGGGTTGCATGGGGGCAACATATATATTCCACTGTTTATGCACAAATCGAATTGTGGACTTATGATCCTGCACCGAAAAGGATTAGATGCTTTGTTACATTGTTATATTGTTATATTTCGTACCCAACCCAATTTTTCGGGATTTTGGATTTTCGGCATTTTGAATTTTCAGGATTTTGGATTTTGGCTTTTCGGGATTGTGACCCCAACCCATATTTCAACCGTAGCTTAGGTAGGTAGATGGAGTTGCTTTTTTTTTTGCTGATTGAATCCATTGTGAACTTCTGTCATGGAATAACCTAAAAAAGAAAACAAATAGTTTGTAGCTTTGGGATAGCTAAGCTGAACCAACCCGAGATTGTTATAAATTTTGGGTCGGGTAACCATACCTTAGTATTGTATGGGATTATTACTGAATGAATCCAATAAATATGCAAAATGGCGAACTATTTTTTCGAAATAGTGAGAACACCAAGGGATATTGAGCTATTGATGGCTTCATTAGCATGTTCCATTCACGGGTAATAAGCATTAAAAATATTTTAAATGTTTTCTTGCAAAATGAGTGCAAAAAATAAAATAAAAAAATCCATCGCATTGAATATTTTTTTACCAAATACACTAGTTAATCTCTCAGCCGATTTTTTTTTTAGGTTTCTGGGTTTTCAATTCGCAGTGTGAACTGCAGCACACCCCTTATATGCAGTTATTGGTAGGTATTTGTTAACTTAAGGTATCTACATACATTATTTTGAATTTCTTATGTGAATGGAAATTACTCGTTAAAATGTAACAATGCTGTGTATCCTGCAAAAAAAAAAAACTCACATATTCACCCATCATTCATATCTGCCGTTCGTTGTACAATCTGAGAAGTGCATCGCTCTGAATTTCTTCAAAACTTTACACATTTTATTTGAAACAAAAAATAATTATTATTTTGAATTCGAAACGAGTATGTACTAAAATAGTACGCAGAGAGGAGGAAGGAGGTCATATACGTACATACATTCATACATACAACCTGCAGGTTGATTACCTGTACTCAAGCTCTCTTCAGAAATCGTTTACATTTTTCTACTTATAGCTGAAACTTTTGTGTTCCTTTCTCATTTGACGAGGATTTCTTTTATTTGACTATGGAATACTTCGAGTGCTTAATTCTTTTGTACCTGTGAGTACTTTTTTTCAAAAAAAAAAAAAAAAAGTCCTCATATCACTATGTCATGAGAGTATAAGCAGATGTACACATTTGTAAAAGAATGCACGTCTTTATTTACATATGTATGCGTGTGTACCTATATTAATGACACCGCCCTTGATAAGGTTAAGGCAAAAGTCCCAAAAACTGCCAAAACTATATTATCTTTATGACAAACTGAAACAAGAGTGTCTATTTAATTTCCTCACCGTATCACTGTATCGCTGTATCGCCGTAACTCGTTCCCGTTTGTTATGATAAAATTATGCGGCACGGTCATTTTTTAATCTAAATGACAATCGTTCAATTGTCATTTAGTTTGCGTAAGGAATTTGTCGAACAGTATATCCTCTGACCGGAGACGATAGTTGACGATAACAGTGGTGGCGGAGGCTTCTGATCTTCAGTCATCATTTCTATGCTAATCGAAACAATTTCCAACGCCTGATGCTGCTGATGATGATGATGGCAAAGGACTCACCAGTTACCAGTCACCAGTCACCCGTCTTACCTGAATCGTTTTCTCTCGTCATCAAAAAATACTTATTAATAACGTCAAATTTGAATATTTTAATATTCTCGAATACTTTTGAGATTAGCGAACATTTACCGGGATCCATTTAACATAGACTATCTGCGACGGTACATTTGAATATTTCATCCCTTGCCGGTGCTTCCTTTAGTGTAGCGAGCAAGGTTTAAAACGGCTGATACCAATGTTTTTATGATAATTCATATTTTGGATACCTTCACCAAAGCCAATGATGATGATTATAGGCAATAAAAGCGTGTGGGGGTACATTTTCGAGGGGTTAGAACCGAAAGGAGTCTTTTTAATCCGTTTAATGAAAATTAGCCCAGTGCCAGTGCCAGTGCCAGTGCCAGTGCCAAAAAAGGGGTTATAGGTGATGGCACCAGTTCTGTTGTGTTGAGGTGGTGAGGGTAGCTCATCATTTCAGTCATATTTTCACTTTTTGTTGAAATTTATATGCAAGAGTGCTGGCACCACCCATCCACCCACCATCACTACCACCATTCACCATTGCGTATATACATTGTTATAACCGAAAATAATAACAAAATCTCCTCGACAAGTAGACTGACAAAAATATTTGGAGTTTTGCCTCGCAAATTGGAGAGGTGTGAGCGAGTGCCACCGTCACCAATATTGAAGCAGTGAAATATGATTTCCACTTTTGATTACTTTTCTTGCCGTGTCTTTGGATAAACTCTAGAAAGGGTTTAATGGTACATTAAGGATTTTATTATGTTGGTTTTTTGGTCGGAGATAGCGTAAGAGAGCACTAGAATTTGTCCTCACTTTTGTAATTTGAATTAATAACGTAAAATGCGACATTAATGGAATAATTAAATAAATTACAGATTTTCACATTCAAAAATTGCTGAATGGTAAATTGTCCTTTGCTCTATAGGTTTAGTAGAATGAATAGTCGGTTTTATTGTTGTAATGTTTACATATTACTAACTTATCCACTTAGATGGAGCTGCATTCTGTTTGGAATGGTTGTCAGCGCCCTCAAATTGTGCCCAACACATCAAATGAAGTCTTTTGCAACTTGCTAGCTAGGGTAGGACCCTCAGGGATAATTTTAAAGATACACAAAGACAGAATGACTTAGACGACTACAGTGCCTTGCAAAAGTATAACCGCACCCTGTAAAATCCGTTTTGCAGGAAATTCTAAACAGATACAGGCCCCTTACTATTTTTTTATTTTATGGCATAAAAAAACAAGTAAGTTGAACAAAAAAAAATTTCCGATATTTGCTTTTAGGATTTTTAGCAATAAAAAACTGTTTTGGCTAGCTTGCAAAAGTATAACCGCACTACAATTTTCTTAATTTTTTTTTGTTTTGGGTAATTGTTTTTACAATAATTGGTATGAGGTTTTCTTACCCCTTCAATAATACTAAAAATTCCATTGGACACACTCCCAACTAGTTTTCTTAATAGGGAATCCCCTAAGGAGTTTCATGCACCCATAATTGATTCTTGGAGCTCGGGAAAGTTGGGGAATTACCAATTTTGGGTACAAACTTGGCGTGTAATGATTCCCCAAAGATTTCTTTCGGATTGCAATCCAGAGAACGTGCCGGTCACTCCATCAATCTAATATTTTGGGCTTGAACCCATTGTAACTTTTGACGACTGACGTGAATCGCTGCGTTTTCTTGTTGAAACACATGAGGAAATCAACGATATCGTCTTAAATATGGTCTCTTCGAGTATCTGGTCTTGGGTTGCACTATCCATTTTGTGGAGGTAAATGTAACGGGGATCTTACCCCGAGCGCAGAAAGCCCACATTACCATACAACTTCCACCGTCGAAGTTCCTCGTCAGAAAAAACCTCAGATCCTTCCGTAAATCGTGCCAATTTCGAGAGTAGTGAGGAAATGAAGTTTAATCTTGATGGACCAGATGGCTTTAATGGATATGCGTATTACCTTCTGTCAAAGGCCTGTTTTTCATTATGTTCAGATTTGTATTCTCTGCAAATCATTTTCATTGTTCTGCATACGTTTTCGTAGAGCACCTCACCCTTCTGACAGTTTGAATTTAATTGCATTGCATATTTGTCAGCGTATGTTTCGTCTTGTAATGTCCATAGGTTCCCGAACCAATGTCATTTAAAGCTTCTTACAGCTTTGACTTTCTTAATTCTGTTTTCAGCTTTGTAAATGCAGTCCAGAGATTTAAGAGACTGTATCAATGATTTTGACGAAAACCAGTAGTGGTAAAAGTATACAGCCTTGGTGCTTCCCATTTTACACCTCAAAATCATCAGACATTTGCAAAACCAACTCATAGGATACCTCTCCTGCGCAATGTATGCAAATTTAAAGTTTTTTCGAAGTTACATACGTCAACGCATCACTTACTTACATATTTGCATAGGTGGACCTACACTTCAAGTTGCGCTCTCCAAGTTGGTTAAAGTCCCCTTCTGCCTGTGCGCACCATATAAGGCAAGATCTTCCTCTACTGTGTTGTCCCTCCGAATTGGATGCAATTCTGGGCCCGGAGCGCATGTCCTCGCCATCATAGACGACTGATGAGCAATTTTTTGATCTCAACAGAGGGTGTGAAACATGCGCGTTCTGATCTGGTCCAGTTGAAGAACCAGTCTCCTATCGATGACCTCAGTTCTGGTATTATTAAGTGACGAAGCTTCCCCTTTCCTATTGAAAGTGAAAATAACTTCCGCAAAGTCTATTGGAGTAATAGAGTTCTTTAAAAAGATTCAATTTCTAATAGTACACTTGATGTTCTCCGCCTCTTCTAAACAGAAGTGGCAATCAGTATCTTCATTTGATTCAAATAATATTTTGTTGCCAGCTATCAAAAAGGAAGCTTCCAATTCTTTTAATGTCAGAACTCCTAAATTTGAAGAATTCATTTGACGAAGAATTCAGTATCCGTAGCTCTCTCAGATTGTATGACGAATATAACAATAATATGATATTCGGACTAGAACTTCTTCGGAACCAATCAATAAACGTTAGTACCAAATATAATCCATTTTTGATTCATCTTCCATCCAATAGATAGGTATTGTGTTCTCAGATCATTAGGGTAGGGGAAACGATTCAATAAATTGTGTAGTGGCTAATGACTCGTCCTTTTCAGCTAATGGTAAGGTGAAGCTACTGAACCTTGTCAGTCAGTGGTTTTATTCAATAGTTTATACATTGGTGACTTTCTAATTGAACTGTCTCCTTATACATGATCCGAGATCTGACAAAGATGTGTATTCGTTCACTTTTATTTTGAAGCATCATTGGCTTAGCTCTTAACGTCAAAGGTTTCGTCACGATATTTATTGAAAGAAGGTTTTTTTTGGAGAAGGTTCTATAAAGAGGGATATTGCATCATGAAGTTCAATCGTCAATTTATACAATGTGATCTCGCGAGCGTCTGACAAACATCCGAGAGTAAAACTGTCATGAAAAGCTTCTCAAAAACAAAAAAACTGCCGTTCGGATCCGGCATTAAACAGTAGGCCACTTCCATTCGTGTGAAGAATATAACACGCACAGCAGGAGTGGTTGTGAGAAGCTAGGCGCTAGGTCCCATGGACCTGTTGCGCCAAAAATTTGTATTTTTGTATTTTTGATCTCGCGGCACTAGGTCGATGTCCAGTGGTCTTAAACTTCAAGTGGTTCCAACGAAAAAAACTACTGCCACATCCTAATTTCATAAAACTATTCGCTGTTTAAAAATTTCCCTGAACTTTAATATTTCAGCACTTTGCTATCACATTGCTATTATTCAAAACCGCGTTATGTGGTTTAAAAGGTTTGCTGACTTGGAAATATCATATCTATACGCTTTCATGGCTTGTTCTATCATACAGAAACTGTTCAAATGGTTTGGTTAGAATGCTTTTTTCCGACATTGATGGTAGCCTCTAAGTATAGGGTTATTCATTTTTTGTTTCAAGGTTTCAAAATTGAAATAAAACCTAACTTAGCCGCTTTAAACTTTGTACTATGGAATTATGTATTGAATAAAACGTTTGGTTCAATGGCAGGCATAGGAGTTTTTCCAAACTTTGATTCTGGTGATGTATGTAATTTTCGATGTCTTTTCGGGACATTTCTGTGCCTATATTGCAGCCATAACTTCACGGACGTTGGTTTTTAAGTGCACCAAAGTTTAGGAAATACGTGCATACACGCGATCGTTAGGATAGCCCCAAAAAAAGAAATTCAACGCCGGCGAACTTTTTGTACAATAGAACCAAATTTGCCTCTGTTGTGTGAGACTTAGTTCTGTCCTGTTGAACCTCATTTTGCTCACATCAATATTTTCACTATTAGGGCAAACAAGTTGGTTATCATTTGACCATAGTGCAGAGAATGGAATTTCTGAATGGCGCAGAAATAGTGGCCGCATAGTAGTGTGGGACTCTAACACCACTAAAAACACCAACCTTTGATTGCACCTAGTCGTCAGATTAATCGGCAATTTCGACCTGATTAAATAAATGTTTAGGTTTAAATCCACCAAGAGGCATTAGTTGATGATCTCTTTGGATCTGGATTATGTTCCATTTCAGGTGAAATTTGCTTTTAGTTGGTCAGTTCGAATGGTTTTACCCTTTTTAGTCTTCTTATTAAGTTATTAGTGGACAAACGCTGAGAGACTTCAGCGTTGTCGCGAAAACGAAGCCTATGTTCATGGCACCTAGCGGATTTTTTTTATTTCATTTTCGATTTTTTCTAAACACAGCAATCTCTGTGTATGTCTATGCTTCGACAGTAGCAATTTCGAAGCACTTTATTTTGAAATCCTTGAATGCATTCTTGATTCGAGGTACTAGTACATCCCCAGAGTTGTAACCCGTAATCCATACACGTTTTAGTATTTGTTTGTAAATTAGTACTTTGCTGTTAACTGAAGTTCTACCGATAAGCCAGTACAGTTTTTTGAACTTTAGATAGATTTGAACTTAGTTCTTCGCGTTTTTTTTTTTTTTTTGACATGGGGCCAGGTATTTGGCAGAATTTGAATAAGGAATTATAGTGTCGTTTACGAACAATGGTGAGTATTCCTGTCTTTTGTCTGTGAAATTGACATGAACGGATTTTAGTTCGTTTAATTTCATTTGCCACTTTTTCGTCCATGCGTCAATATGACAGATTAACCTTTGATTGTTGTACAGAATCTCCCACGGTTAAAATAGCAGTATCATGTGAAAATCTGACAATGGTGGTTTGCTCGGTTTGAGGTAGGTCATTTTTATATAGCAAGAACAGAGTGGGTCCTAGAACTCTGCCTTATGACACGCCTGCATTAATTTCTTTTAGTCCGGAATATTCTTCGCATTTACTCTAACTGTACTCTACTGTTATATACGATTCCAAGATTCTAGCGAATTGTTTTGGTAGATGCATATTTAGCTTTGATATGAGACCGTTATGCCATACTCTATAATTCCTGCACTACATCTAGGAAGATTGCAGAGCAGGTTTACTTGTCTTCTTATGTTTTTTTTTTTTTCTTTTATGTCCGTTGTTCTGTGCACCTGGTCAATAGTACTGTGTCTATTCCTGAATCCGAATTGATTGTTTTCCATTACAGGAAGCGGTCGCCTTAGCAGATTTTTTTTCAAATAATTTTGACAACATAGGTATAGGTATTGGTCGATACGATATAGTTTCGGTAGATGGTTTCCCCGGCTTCGGTATCATTATGACCTCAGCTACTTTCCACATATACGGTACATGTTTTATGCTAAAAGTAGCATTAATAATCTGTGCTAGCTTAATTATGACTTTTTTTAGTAGTTGCTTAAGAATTTCTGCTGAAATTAAATCAAAACCTGGAGCTTTTTTAGTTTTAATGCTTAATTTAATTTTTTTCACTAATTCTCTAGAGGTAACTGGTCTCTCCTCTTCGTTTATATCATCCTGGCTGAATATACATACTTTCTAAGTAGTCCGTTCTTTGTTGTTTTTAAATTGAGTACTCGGTACTTGCATCTTTTGTGAGTTTCCTCAGATAGCTTTGGAAATCGAAAAAAAATCTTAAGATGATATATGTATTTAGGTATTCAAATTATCATACATTGTCCATCGTCCCGCCTACTTTTTGGAGCCGTTTTCATTAAAGTAACCCATTTTCATGATATTTTGGATACGACATCCTCAAACGTTCGAAGTTATCATAGTAATTCAAAAAAGAATTACAGTATGTCACGCCCACTTCAATAAGACTGATGCAAAAGGAAGTAGGATAAGGTATTAAACCATTCATTCCAGGCGGATTGTAGCCTTTCGGTATTTTTGTTTTTTTTGTAGTTAGATGCAACAATTTTAATGGATTGAGATGCGGTTAAACGATCCATATTGTAAAATGGCTACCATCTATCACTATCGATGACAGATGTCATATGGCGGGAATGTGAAATTCAAACGCGTTCGAGCAAAATAGTCTCAGCTTGGTGTTGCTGTCGGCGCTGTATTTCCAAATTTTCGTCCAAATGTCCTTCTATGACCAAAGGGTTTGGAATCTCAGTTGTGGTGCAGCTATGCTTGAACACCGCCAAGTTTAACAGTCTATCATCGATGTCAGTGTAGAGGGTATAGGGTGTATATATAAATTTTCATTATGAATCTCACTCCCAGGCTCTAATTACAATTTCAATTTATTATGGCCCTGATAGAGAAAAAACCCCCCCTTCACCCCCTTTCTTTGCCAAACATTATTTGGGCTCATATTTTTACTTAAAACACTCATAAAAGTCCAATGAAATTTTGGTAATTCACTCGTGTTCGCAGTCGTAATTACATTTTCGTTAGAGAAAAAAAAAAAGGGCAACACCCATCATCCCCTCCACTGTGGTTTTTTTTTTTTTCTTTTTTACCAACGTATAATGCTAAATGCCCACATTTCTGTTACTGCTGTATTAATTCAGCACAAAAATTATCATTGGTGGCAGGCTAAGTGGCATCGTCGGGTAACCCTGGTGGTGGTTCTATTCGTACCCACCGATTTCCCCTTGGGTTCCGCATTATTTTCTTCTTCCTTTTTTTTTTTTTTTTAATTCACTACGCGTTCCAGACATAAAATTAAGATAAAGGGTTAGACAAAACGACAATGCCACGCATCCTGAATCCTATAACGTTTGTAATCATTTTATGCGTTATATCATGGTTTTTTATTTAATTTACATACATATGTATGTAAGTACATAGGTAAGATCTAGCGTAGAGAGGATACTTGGTTTTGTTTATTTTTAATCATGTAACAAAATCATCCGTCTGTATGAATCTGCCGCTACCCCTATGGTAAAGTTCTTTTGAAATTGTAATCTTCCGCAGCAAACTAACTCTTAATTAGTTGTTCGCAATCAAAATCTAAATTATTTCCATCGAAAAGTATATCATGCGCCCAACCCCGAGCAAGCACCTGGACACAGCATTTTTCCATATACTCTATGGATCGCTCGACATTCGGCCCAACTGCAGCCAAACGAAAGAACATTTAATTTGCTAGTTATGAACCGCACTAGGATAATAATTGCGAAATTTACAATTAGTTTAACAGAGAAATTTATTTGTTTGAAATTTACCACTGCGAAAGGGGGGTGGAGTGCAAAAGCTGATCCCTTTCACCCACTCGGTGGAAAAACGAAAAACGAAAAACCGGGCATTTGATTCTATTACACAGAACACCCCGTCCCGTTCGTCTGTGCTCGAAGTAAAGGTGGATATTTTAACTAAAAGTTTCCTAATAGGTAACTAACCCAGATGATGATTGAAGTTCTCCGAAAAGCCATCCACACTCCGTCTATTGGACGCCGACGACGCCGCCGCTGCCGCCCAGCCCGAACGTCGGACGGTCGACGAACGAATCTTCTTGATGTGATTTCAAACAGAAGAAAATTTCATTATTATTCTTCTTCCATTTGGCAGGCAGTAGCAGGCAATAGTGATGGTTAGAGTCGGTAGTGTGAGCACAAAGAGCTTGTTATATGCATATACCGACGTTTTGAGTAGTTCATGAAAGCAGAGAGAGATAACCTGAGGGATTTAATGAAATTCTATAATTTGCTTTTCCATTTTGCATCGAAGTCAGTAATCACCTTGAAGCTAGGAAATCGCCTGCCGCCTACCTTTCCCCAGAATTAGAATAGTTGATGTGATGCGAGAGATACGCACTTGGGTGGATGTTTCGAAAACGACCGATATTCAAATTCATGTATCTCCTTCCATCCTTTTGACTGAGAGAGTGAGTTTTTTCACAATCACCAGTGGAAAAGGATTAGATAGACATGAAAAAGGAAAAGACGCACACACCCTGTGTGTTGGCGTTTTTGTGCCTTCCACTCAGTGTCGTTGTCGGCACGGTGCGGCGCGATGATGTCAAGCATGATTATGCATTAGCACGATCCAGAATATTTGGCATTTCGCTCAGTATCTCTCTCAGTTGGTCGGCAAACATCAGGCAAACACACATATTCCCACCTGCAGCCAAACGAAAAACGAGGGCAATCTAATAGCTGAGTCGCGTTTACACCTGTCAACCTGGCCGTCGCCTAACCAACCATTATTGGAACACGTTAACATTGCGCCGCGCTACCGAGTTGTCCTAAGTCCTTTTACAGCCATTCTCCCCCTATTCTATTTTTTTTTTTTTTTTTGTTTCTTTTATTTTGCGCTTCTCGATTTTGGGCGAGTAATTAAAAGTGTTTACTTAAAGTTTATTATAACTCGAGGTTCGAGTGAGTAAAAAAGCGGATACACAGCGGCAAGCGGCGCAGCTTGTTCCATGGCAGCAAGAGGGTTGTATGCCGACGGCCGTCATATTTTTCTCTCGTGTCAAATGGTTGAAGCATATCTAAACCACGAGGGGTTAGGTGTACGCGGATTTTTAATCGCTTTTCGCTTCAACCAAATTCGGGAAATGATGACGACGACGATGCTGCGGCAACCACCAGATGAAGGTTATCAGGGTTTTTTTTTTGTTTTTGGTAACCCTTCATCTGTGGACTGTGCGGGTTTTACTTTTATAATTTATTAGAAGAGTGGATTTATACATGTCTGCAGAGGAGGATTATCAATGTTATGTCAGGAGGCGCAAACAAAAGTCATTCGCTTTATCTGCTTACCTTTTGGCTTCGTCGTGTCGCACTTTCAGTTCGAAATTAATTCAAGGATATCGAGAGGTGCCATAAAACAGGCAAAGGGTTAAGGAAAGAAAATAAGCAAATTAGCACGAAGAGAAAGTAAAAAAAAAAAAGAAAGAAAAAAAAAAACTGCAAGAGAAACTAAGCGTACGGACCATTAACCGACACCGGTTGGGGGAAGGGGAGGACTTTTTCCCATTAATGAGCTAAATAAATTAAATCGTGTCCCACCGCCATCGTCTTCGTTACTCATCAACCCTTTATCGGCCCTAGAGGCGACAAAAATTTTTAATGGCGTTTATGCGCGAGCATTTCCCAACCAAATTAACTAAACGTCATCAATAAATCGTCGTTGAGTAAAGTTTAATTAAAAAAAAAAACAACGCTCAGAGAGGAAAGACATGTATAATGAGGAAACGAAACTGGGATCATACCCATGAATAGGTGTCGTCCTTTCGTCCGCATATGAATTACACTGAGTAACCTTATACATATATGAAATTAATACAAACTTTGCAAGCTCACATTTTTTAGTTAAAATAATTAAAATCATGTCCCTTAAATCTTGGCGGAACCATAAATTAACTGAGTATTCCAAAGGACATATATTCATATATCCGCTTTAGAAGTTCACATAAAAAGTTGCGATGAAAAACTTCACATCTTTTGTAAATGGACACACATACAAATAAAAAAAAATAAACGTTTGGAAACAGCAAGTTCTAAAAAGGATCCGGGGGTACTGATATGCGCACAATGTGCACATTTGAAAAAGCAAATAGAGACGTTTGCCTGGTGCATTTGCATAATAAAAATGGGTGTATCTACAACTGTTAGGTATTCCAATGCGATGGATTTGGATGTGTTTTAGAAATTGTTAGACTTGTTCTCGAGAATTGAACTTTATGCACAAAACTGAACGCAGTCAAATACCATGAAGGAAGGTATTAGTAATGGTTTTTATTAGTGTGGACTACGCAAACAACGTCGCGGGCAGCAGTCTAATTTCAATGTGTGTCAAAGGTGTTTTCCCTTTAGTCACAGTCTTTGCCTTCCAAAATAAGTCATTAAAATTTATCCGTAGTTATGTAGATAGTCTCGATGTATTAACTTACTCCGTCGGATGAGGAATCTCATCGGAAAATCTAGGAACCGGATTTTTATGTAAGTCGTTGATCGCTTGATTTTTACGACGTGGTTGATACTTCAAGGACTTATTTTGTAAATGAATATGTAGATAGTAAAAGGGGTGCAAGAACACTGCGATCTTAATAGATCTATTTAGTCATCCAAACTATTGGTCTAGTCGACGAGATACCGGAATTCATTGCACCTCCTCTACTTCAACAGTTTTAAAGTGGACCCAACAGAGGCAGATCCACCCCTCAAAGAAAATAGGTTTCTTCTTTCGTGAATTACTGCTACTTGATGTTTCTTCGGGGTCCATGCAGAATCTTCTTCAGTCCTAACTCTAGAATGCTACCATGTTTTTCCTTATGCTTAAACATATACATATGTAGCTTTTTCGAGTTTTTAATCAAACTTGACATTACTACGATGGAGCAGTTAAACAAAATGGGTCCGCCAAGTCAAAAGAAAGGAAATAATTATGCCGCGATTATCCGTGATATGAAAAAGAATAGTGAAGATTCGTTGTTCATGATGTCTTCGAATCTGAAGTCAGTGAACGCTCTTGTGGTTAGGTATTGCTGGTTTGACTCGATGTGCTGTCGGAAAAATGGTTGAATTCCTTCCTTCGGGGGATGTTGGTGAGATTTCCGAGACGAATTGTCGACGTTACTGTCATGGATTCGTTGATGGGTACGGGTACTATCCCCGCGGTTTGCTAAAGAATCGTTGTTGATTAGTACTTTAATGAGTACATGATCGCAAGACCTTCCTTTCAAACGCCTGGATCCTGTCCATATGAGGCAACCTTAGGTGATGATAATCTGCTTGTAGATAAGTAGTATGGTCTACGTCTGCTTGTTAGTGGGTGCACTAAATGCAGTGCAACATTAACCCGACTTAGAATATGTATTATCAGCGTTAAAACTTAAACCTCTTGCTGAAATGGATTCAAAAGATACTTGGTTGATGGTTTTGGTTGAGTTTCTATGTTGTCTGGGAGTATAAGCTGCAAATTGAAGCAGCGGATAGCAAACCTTCGGCGACTACGGACGGTTGCTGTTGGAACCAGATTACTTCTGTCTGACTTATTGATATTTAGTATCCATATTAAGTAGTACTCCCTGAGGTGTCTTTTATGTACATACATATTTATGTGCCTCTACCATTGTAGTTTTCCAGAACTTCTTTAGTTGGAGGATGTCATTCGTCAACACTTCCCTATTTTGTGCGGTATTAACCCGCAAAAAGGTTCCGGTTCCAAGAATGTGTGGTTTCTACTTGTCCTAGTATCCAGTAAAGGGTGACTTTGTTACTCTTCCCCATCTGTCATTATTAGTCAGGTACTTCGACACTAATCTGAATCTGAATGCCTCCTGACTGTCTGACAGAATTTGAATATATTGCTCGCAATATTTCCTGCGGAAGTTAAATATGACGCATATTTCAATTGTGTGAATCTAATTTTCTCTTAGCTCCTGTTGTACATATGCTGTCCAGTCTTTGCACTTTACCTAGTCATATCCTCTGCTGGTCACGGCATTACCCCGTATTCTAAGATGGGTTTAAATACCATTGTACATGTACATACAGCATCTCAGTGATGCTGGACTGCATTCCTAGGTTTTACCTGAGATGATTTCTGTTCTCTTGAGATGTGGTCAAGTGGCCTTTGTACTACAGCTTCGACATGTTCCTTTTTGTGGAGTTTATTGTCTAACTATTAGACCTTCTCTTGTTGGTCGATACCTCCTTATATTATTCACAGCATATATTGGAGCTATCTATTTTTAGCCAAAGGTAACCTTGTGGTTTCAATTGGACCTATGCTTAGTCCTATACCACTTCTTTAAAGGGGCGTACAGACACTAAACATGTTACGCATACATGGTATGGTATGGTATGGTCTCAGTTAATGTTTATCGTCTGTTTGTTTAACTTCTACAAAGTTGAGCAACCAATTTTATGATTGATGTTTGGTACGAGTAAAATCAAATATGATTTAATTTTTTAGGGCGGAATCTACGGTTTCTCAACCATGTCTCAGTGTGTATACAGGATTTCATAACATTTCGGTCAAACATCATCAAAATGCTAACATTCAGCGAGTTACAATCTGTGCGAAGAGAATGAAGCAATTATGTAATTAGAGACATTATGGTATCTATTCCGAACAATAATGATTGGAGCGACATTTTTGACGTGTTGATTAAAATATCTAGGCTTTGGAACGTAAAAGTAGACCTTTTTTAAGGATCGGGATGCAAGGTTTATGATTCTAAGTTTTGACGTACACTGTGGTTGATGAACATGTTTTCACTGTGTGTATGCTAAACTCTCAATATGGTATGCGTACCATGTTTTAGTGTCTGTATGCCCCTTAAGGCTCTAATTCATCACTAAATAATTTTGCAGGGTGTTTTCTCAAATTGGCATCTTCCAATGATGGCTGTTCGCTGACAGGATATGCCTGATACTAGGATCCACTTTTTTAATAAGAGATAGTTCTAGTTCTCTACAACTGATATACTTACATACATACACTGTCTACTTGCTTCTTTATGTGACCTCTCCTGGATTACCTTTGATGTACAGCTTAAAAAGATCCCAAAGAAAATTTGGCCTCAAAGAAAATAGTCATAAGGTGTCAAATCGCATGAGGCCAATTGAATGGTTCATTTTGCGAATCCACCTTCTTGCCAAATTTTGATTTCAATAAATAGATGGCTTGAGTTGCTGTATGGCACTCAGCACCATCCTGTTGAAACCACAACTCTTTTTGAATAAACCAGCAACTATTGACCAACCACTTGAAATGTTATGATTAACTTTATTAACGATGTACAGGCTGATTTACCTGAAACGTGGTCAAAAATTAAACTGTCAGGAGATGACCTTTGAAAAACATAGTCGTGGTGGTCATATGCTCAAAATTGTATTCAAACTTTAAATGCCAAGAATTGTTTAATCAAATAAAATAAAAACTTGGCCATGTAATGGATTTTTAAATGTTTCATTTCAATTGAAAAAGTTCTCACACTTAGATCAACGTAGATCCATTGTGATGCCCCTAGCCGTTATACCTCCCGTACTATAGAACCTATATATGAAAAACCTATGGATCTTCAAGCCATCCGGAGGCGATTATGAATTTATGCAAAGCTTTTAAATACTTCTTAGAAAATTCCTCTAAATCTTGGAAGAAATGAATTAAAATTTTGTTTCTAATTTGACAGAGTGCTGGGCTATGACAGGAAGTGTGGAGTATCCTCGTGCACCTCCTCGTCACCACAGCCTCTGCATAGGTCGTCCGTGCTAAATCTCATCTTCTTTGTGTGATATTTCAGCATGTTATGTCCAGTAATTGAACTCACAAGAGAGGACAAGGATATTTTACTCATTTGTAAGATCTTGTCTTGGTTTTTTGTTTGTTGTAGAGTGGCCACGGTTTCCTGATTGTAACACAGAAGTCGAGTCTGCTCCATCTCTCATTTGCTGCTAGTAGTGTTTTGTTCCCAATCGCTTATCTAAAATTACAGGATGGGATTTTTACTGTAGTGTCTGCCTCGTTTAGTTCAAGTTCCTTTTCTTGCCAGTTTAGCAGCTCTTTGATTTCCCGGCACAACTTTGTGTCTGGGAACCCAGCAAAGTCTTACGACTTACTAGCTTGGCTGTCAATAAAGAAGGTAATATCAGCGTGTGGTAATGCCCACATTGCAACCTGTTTAGCAGCTCTTGTCACTGCCAAGACCTCAGCTTGAAAAACACTGCTGTAGTCAGGGAGTCTGATCGAACTGGACATTCCGAGAATTTCCGAAAATAAACCTGTGCCAACGCCGGGGTCCATCTTGGAGCCATCCGTGTAGATGGGTATCATTGATCCAATAACTGGTGGTTGTTTTTCTTACCATTTTTCTCTACTGGGAAACTAAGTGACCAATAGTCTTGTAAAGTGAAGACGGGGGGCTATATAGTCTGTGCATACATACATATTTCTGTAGAATCTGCGCATGCCCTATCAGACTGTGTTTCCAGCTTCAAATTTGGCTTATTCGAAGCGCACTACTTGCAGGGGATTCTTGTACAAAAAGGTCTAGGGGTTTTAGGTTGAGTATTGTTTCCAGCCCCATTGTAGGAGTGGTTCTCATAGCCCTAGGCCATTCTTTGAATGTTTCTCATAATCTTAGATAAGGTTGGTGGCTTTTTTCGTCGATTGCCACCAGACCCAGTTGCCATACGTCAGTATCGTTCGTACTACCGACCGCCGTGTAAAGCCACATGATGATTTTAGGCCTTGGATCCAGGTTTTGCTAAATACCCTGTTGCAGGCATGATATGCTATCATTGCTTTCTTTACCCTTTCCTTTGTGTTTAGGTTCCAGTTTAGTTTCCTATCTAGAATGACTCCCAGGTGTTAGTGTTTTTGCTTACCATTACTACATTTTTGTATCTCGGTTAGTAGCTTATAACATAACTGATATGTTTCAGAATCTTTGATCTAAGAAAGTGAGATATGAAACAGGTTTTTAATGCCTTCGAAGTAGTACCTTCCTACAGATGGTAACCCCGTTACTACACACTTACTTAGATGGCGCTACAGTCCGGGGTGGACCTGGGCCTCTACTAACAAGCCTCTCCAGTTAGCGCGATCTTTGGCTAACTGCCTCCCGTTACGCACTCCAAGTTGGTTGTAGACTTTTCGGGCCGTAGCGTTGATGTCCATTCGCTCTACATGTCCTAACCATCTTAGACGATTGATGCGTACTTTTCTGACCAGGTCGATGTAGTTTGCGTTCAAAACGACGAAGGATATTTTCATCCGCCTTCGTTAACGTCCGAGCGCTGCAATCACCAATAATAAGATTTAAATTAGTAAAACAATATCCCGCATGTCTGAATGAGATATCGAATAATAGTATACGTTTTGTGCTGGGTTCCTGGTCACTCAGACGTACAAAGAAATTGTGAAGCAGACGAATTAACCAAAAGTGGCACTAAACAGGAGCTCTCTACTGCTGAAGGGGGGCAAGATACAATATCTCTATATTAGCACTGCATTAGGCAAATGGAAGATACTTAGGGACTTAGGTAGGCAAATGTGGCCATAGTTAAGCAGATGAAAGACAGCAAATCTGCCACTCATCAGCAAATCATGCATAAGTTTCCTGGTCGGACTACTGACGGGCCATTGTGCGTTGGGCAGGAACGCCTTGATACTTCAAATTCCGGCCAAAGAATTCTGTCGCAGCTGTATGGATGAAAAAAGAAAGCAGATTCTGGGTGAACTTAAAGATATTACCGATTTGGATATCAATGAAATCTGGAAACTCGTCCAAAATTCAAAATGATTCCAAGAGTAACACAATGGATCTCTCCTGGTTCAAGGTTATCCTACCTAACATAGTTTGGTTCTTAAAAGTTATTTTCGCCGCTACATAAGATTTAATTTTAATGTGACGGCCAGTGAGTACACTTATTAGTACATAGCAAAATGTGTTTATTAAAGTTTAAGTAAGTCAACATTCAAGGCAATTTAGGCATTTCCTAAAATTTGAATGTACCCAATTGAACTCAATTTTCAGTCTTCCCCTTTGCAGATTTTAAGAGCATTTTTCGCAATCAAATCCCTTTATGAATCTGTATTTTATTTCAATTTCTTGTCGTACAAATACTAACGTCAACGAAGGCGGATGAAGTTGTCCTTGATCGTTTTGTATAGCGCTACCTATGTTAGTAAGTTAGTTAGTCATGTCGCAGTTCTTCTTGGACTCTACCGCCATTTGTTGTCAGATTGTTGGCATTCTCAAATAGATTGCTTAATTTAGTAATCCACTTGGTAACTAACTCTCGGAGTAAATTCGTACTTATTAGCTCAATTCCTTGACACAAGTTTGGCATAATCACAATGCCTTGTTTGCTGTAGTGTAAAGTCGGTTGCTTATTGCGTAGATTTCCACCTAAATGGTTCTAAAAAATGAAGCTCGATTTTGGATAGTGAGCCGAAGTTTCAGATAACAAACTGTAAAAAACTAATCTACACATTGACACACACTTAATATGCAAGCCAGTCTATAGTATGTACCTCTGGAGGTTTCCCTATCGAGTGATAAAATAGTGTTACTTAAGTTTTATGGACGTTTTGGAGGACTGAGTGAAAAAAAGGTGCTCGTCCCTTCGGATGCGGGACAAAACTGTACGTAGATCTTTCGAAAAATTTCTACCATCGGTTCACTAATACTTACTGAAAAACAGTTAGATCTTTACCTTCTTGTCATATGTCACATTGAGTGATGGTTATTTTTAGCGTTTCTTAAGATAGCTCTTATACATTATATTTCTTATGCATATATTCCTCTACTGAATTTAGCAGTATCTTAAAAATTGTTTATAAATTTATAATATTGACTTGAATTTAAGAGAAAATTCATATATTTATATATTATTGATAACAATTATAATATAATTGTTGTATAGCCTTAATATTATTTCACCGTAAATTAGTAATTTTTTTTTTTTAAGAAATGAATGCTTAAAAAGCACATTTTTACGTGCTTTGCATACTCTTTACGCTTAATATGTTTGAAAGGATCTGAAGGATAAAAATTAGTATATGGAACATATAGGAGGAGGTGGAAAATAAAAATGGCAACCACTTTTCATTTTTTTTTTTTTTTGTATTCCCATTTCCATTTGCTTTTGCATGTACTATATCCCAAGAATGAAAAAAGGACACATCCTTTTTAAAAATCCCCACCCATCAGCAGAAGGAATAAAAAAAATTAAATCTGGTTTTGGTCCGCTGCAGCAGCAGTAGCGGTGGCAAGACATATTCGTCCTGCATAAATGATGTAATTACAACGATATAGGATGTCCAGTTGTTAAATTTGCCTTCGTTTTTGCTCTGTTATAATAAATGTACGTATTTAATAAGGATATGTGTAAAGATACTTATGCGCCCCCAATTTTTTTTTTTTTTTTTTTATTTTTTAACTTGTACGAAGATGGAGGATTTATATAGCAGTTAAATGTAAAAAAAAAAGGATATTCAATGTACGCGAGATGATGGGTGGATCCGCCAAAGAGTCCGAGGGCCGTACCCACTTAGGTATAACATATCGCCAAAGGACATACTTATACTAATATAAATTTAATTTTACTTACAAAAAAAAAAAATGGTAAATGAGTAAATGGATATTATAGATAAAAGGACATTTTTTTTGTTTTTTCTATTTTATGGTTAGGGTTTTATTTTTGTTCGTCGTTCGTTGTTCGTTGTTCGCCTCTCCCTGCTGTGCAGTCTTTCCCTGTTGTTCGTTTCATTATGAAAATGTATGTTTTGGAGAAGCACAAAGTAAGTGTGTTTTATCTATTTTAAAATCCGTTTAAAAATTAAAAGCACGTTCTCGTGCAAGGATGAGAGATTTTAACAACTGTTATCCGGCCAAACGAAGAGTATGTACGAGCGATTAAAAATCCTCTAAAAAAAGATTTAGGACTTACTATGTACAAGCTACTAGTCGACTAATTTTTTCGGCGAGAAAATAGCTTTAAATCAATTAACAAATTCACTGTAGATGGCAACCACTATAAATCTTAATTTAAATGCGCTACTTTGATAAGGGTATTAATAAAGACAAACGAGAAACAGAGAACTAATAATAGAAAGAAAAAGAAAAAAAAAATATTAAAATCATAATTAAATTAAAATAAAATGGTTTATAATGCTAATTCAATGTCGACTGTCGCCAGTAAATTATTAAATTAAAAAAAGGCAACCTCATGGAGAAGCTCACGAAACTTATGGTTAGAGTTAGGAGTAAAAAGGTATTAAAAGCCGTACCAAATGCGCGGGCAAAGAACGAATGTCATACCTACTTAGTTTCAAATACCTGTGGTAAGTAGTCTCTTTTATTTTGTTCTTTTCTTTCTGTTTGCAGTTATTATTTAATTGAAAGTTATTAACTTCCAGAGTCTTTTTGTGGCTTTTATTTACCGGCTGTTGCAGGATGAATTAGGCCCAATAACAGTGGCTACAAATATGACAAATGTCGACCATTTGAATAAATCTGAAAGTAGCCATTTCAATCAATAGCAAATTTATTAATATTAGCCACTGGTATAACATACCATTAAAAAAGCAATTGGCCACATATTCCACATCGTAAATAAAAAAATTATTTCATTGGTACTTAGTACATTCCGAACCTTCCTTACCATTTAAAAGATTTCCTTGTCATTTAAAGATTTTTTTTAAACAGATCGATCGCTGCATTGGTCTCTTTATGTTTAATGACCGATCTTTGTGGATGCAAGACGAAGGGAAGTTATTGACGTGACTCTGTGTAGTAATAGAATGCTTGATAGAATATCAAATTGGAAGGTAATGGTTCAGACAATGATGTCGGACCACAGAGCCATCTCATTTAATGGTCGATACGAATCTAAAAGGAAAAAAGATCGGAAATATGTCAGGATTCCCATGAACACGGACAAAGTAAAATACCAAGAAGTGTTACGGAATAAACTGAATGGTACCCAAAATATCGAAAACCACTTGGGATGTAGAGTCGCAGCTGAAGCATTTACAATAAGCTGTTGAAAATGCATACCAAGAGGCGTGTACACCTACTTTGGTAGATGAAAAGGACCCTATGCTTCTTTGGTGGCGTAGGGAACTTGAAATTCTAAAGAAGGAGGTGAGAAAAGCCTTTAATCATGCCATGAGAAAGGATGATCCAGAATCATTGGATGAGTATAAGTCAAAGAAGAAAGAACTAAAAGCAACGCTGCGACGAGAGAATTTTGCTCGAATATGAGAAGCACTGCTGAGGTCAATAGACTTCAGAAAATTGTCTCGAGGGACCCAGTTTCCATAGTCGGACTCATTCGCGATAGAACGGGGGAGGTTGTTGAGACACTGGATCGTACAAATGAGGTCCTCATGGAAATACACTTTCCGGGAAGTCTTAAGTCAGATCAGCCTTGACTGAGGAAACAAGGAGCAAACAGGATGGATAGGGCAGAAGCGGAACGGATAGTAACCCCAAAAGCGGTCAGTGGGCGATAAATGATGCAGATCTCATTGAACCATATACGTTACATGCCTAGCAACAGGCTACTTACCGGAAACGTGGAGAGAAACAAATGTGGTGTTTCTTCCATAACCGGGAAAAAAGGGCTACACCGAAGCGAAGTCCTTCAGACCGATCAGTCTAACATACGGAGAGAACGGCGCTGAAAGCGTGTCCTTTGAGTAGTAGACAACATGCATACAGAGCTGGCAACTCTACGGAAACAGCGTTACTTGAAAAGACTGGCACCCACACTATGGGATATGCCTATGATATAGCAATAATCCCAAGAGGTAAATTCATGAACATTACAGCAGATACCATGAGAAATGCTCTCAGAGTGGTAGAGCGGTAGTGTCAGGAACAAGGGCTCCCCATTAATACGGAAAAGACAGATTTAATCATCTTCACAAGGAAGAGGAGAGATCTGAAATTTCAGCTTTTGACTCTTTTCGGATCTTAACTACCAGAAAGATTAAGTATCTGGGTGTATATCTAGATGCTGGACTAAGTTGAAAGAGAAGATCAGAAAGGCGAAAAGGGTGCTTCATCAATGCAAACGGGTATGTGGACTAAGGTGGAGAATCTCGCCGAGGTCAGCATACTGTATGTATACGCTGATAGTAAGACCAATTATCACATATGCGTCTTTTGCATGGTGGCAAAAGCCGCCTAGAAAACTGTAAAGCAGCTGTTAGATCGGGTTCAACGTTTGGCATGTTTAGAGATCGCCGGTGCAATACGAACGGCACTAACATGCGCAGTGCAAGTGATCCTAGGTATTCTGCCGCGGCGGCATCGACGGTACTTCGTCTGCACCGGGATGACCACTAAAACTGGCACGGTACTATCTATGGTCATAGGAAAATCCAGGATCTCGTGAAAAACGAGATTAGGGAGTTGAGTATGCCCATGGATGGAATAAAGCGAATGCTTATTATCGAAAGGTATCACAAAAGTCTTATTGAGGATAGAACACCCGGTAAAGAAGATTGATGATGGATGGGTCCATGATGGATGGCAAAGCGGGAGTAGGTATCTTCTCGAAAGAACTGGAACACTTAGTCTGGTGAAATATACCTCAGTCTATCAAGCCGAGATGATTGCTCTGTTGCATTCTTTGGATCACCTGAAAGAGGGTCAAGTTGAGGGTAGAAATGTTACAATCAGTGATTAGACGCATGGAGCAAACAGATATCAATACATCACTGGCATTGGAATGTGTTCATAAACTCAATGAGTGCTCAGCTCGAAATGAAATGAATGGATTTTCATTCCTATCGTCTCAAATTATTTACTTAAACTCAGTCGTGCCCTTTATTTTTGTTGCCACTCTCGTGATTGTAACCAACAAATATTTATTTGATTTCTTGTTAGAATAGTAGTTAAGTGTTTGGTTCAATACTACATAACATAAGTTTCTCCTTTGACATCCAGATAAATTAAATCTATTTCTTGTTCCTAGGTTTCCTGTACATATTATCTTCACTTTTGGAACATTTTTACCCTCTGTCAGTCTTATCTCCGTTTAATTACTTTTCCTTAACGTTGTGATTAGTTAACAGTGCCAGTGCTTACGTCTTAGCAAATACCCATGACAATATGACAAACATTGCAGTGCAATAGGCGGTATCATCCTACATTTTCATAATCCTTTGTTAATTGCTATCGTAGGTGAAACTAAACTTTCCCACTTTTCGTTTTAATCGTCATACTTATCTCTTCTCTCCAAAAATCCAAGTGCATTCCGCCTTATTTATTCCTGCATTGCAAACACGATAAGAACTTTGTTTCGCACAAAATTTCTCCACTCTCTTGACAACGTATGTATTTTATTGTTTTATGCAGATCCAGCAACATAGATGCTCATTTCTTCAACAACAATCCCCATATAGAGATTCGCCAAATACGGTGGCATCCGGCTTCGCCCTCAGACTCACATCTTCTGGTGCTGCTGTCTGATAACACCATACGGTGGGTTAGTATAATAAAGTTTAAACAATAATTTTGGCGACGGCTGTTTCTTCTAGGGTCTATGACAATTGTATTTTACGCCACGTATGGCAAGTTGGACCGTTTCCCATAGCACTTCTCAATAACACGAATGGATCGACTACATTACCTACGCCTCATGTTTTGGGAGAGTCTTCCGTTGATTTTGATATTGGCCCAGCTGTAATATCTTCCGGTGATGCCACATATCCCAATCAAAGCTTCATTGCTGATGTTAGCAATAATCATAATAGTGTAAGTAAAGACGCCAGTAATGAAAAAGTCGAGTGGCCAATCATTATTTTACGTGAGAACGGCAATATTTACGTTCTTTCTGCTGGGATCGATACTGACAAGTAAGTTAGATTCTTATGTTATGAAAATATTTTTTTTGGAAAATCATTTTGCAGACCTCGCCTGCAAGGACCTATAACAATGCGACCGCAAACAGATGACAATTATGGATTGGACTCATGTGCTATTCTTGTTATACCTTCGCTACCCCCGACCATTGTTATTGCTGAGTCAACGGGTAAATTACATCACGCACTGTTTCTAGAAGCTGAAGCGGCCGAGGAGGTACTTAAAAATACAGACTCTATTGATAAAATTATGTTACTATAATCCTTTTCTTTGTAGTCTTTCAACGAAGTTGATTCCAGCCTTTTAATCCATCCTTCTGAGTGGACTGTGGAGGTTTTAGAAACAGTCGAACTGGAACTTGGCATCCCCGATACAAAAAGTAGTGGAACGTCGGGATATACATGCCCTATTCATCTTAAAAGGTAAATTTTTGGAGAAGTAACAAATCAAATCCCAGCAATAATCCATTGGTATTCTAGGGATTACATAAATGAATTGCGTTACTTTGCTTATCACAACACAGGTTTACATGTAATAACTGTTAACTTAATTCGAGAATTGGACCGATATATGGACTCAGATAGTAAATCAAAGTCAATTTTTTGTTTTGTCAGTTTTGCTTACCCGTACTTATTAGTCGTTTCAGATATATCGGCACTTTTAAATCCTTCTCGCGCAGAGTACCTTGTGTGCACTAAAATCAGTAGTGGAGATAAAGTCAACGCTGTTCTTGGATTCGTCCTCCTTCAAATGCCATCAGGAATTGTTCTCCTCTTGTCAAGCGGTCAAGTTATTAGTTTGAACTTGGTCATCGATACAAAACTGTTACCTCCATCAACAACCCTTATTGACCATAAAACTCTTGATGGAAAAGTTGATTCGTCTTTGGACAAACTCCTAGGTTCTTCCTTTGTCGAACATATACAAAATATTCTTAAACGTTCGGTTACTCAGCCGATAATGTCACTTAATAAATCCACCCAACCCAGTCCACAGGACTCTTATGAACTTCTAACCCAGACAATGGAGGTTCTTCGAACTCAGTACATAAAGAAACATGAACAAGCTCGCGGAGAGTTCTTACAGAGACTAAATACCATTAAATTGCGCAAGGAACAGCAGAAGAAAGACATTGAATATTTGGAGAGGGAACGAGATTTGATTCGAGAAAATGCCCACCGATTGGCAGAACGATTTGAGGAAATCAGCGAAAATCAAGAATTGCTTTCGAAGAAGTAAGGTTTTTGGTCATTTATTAAAAACACATCAGTATAGCTCCCGTATTTTCAGATGTCAGGATTTAATAAGACAAGCCAATACTTGCCTGCCAAGTAATACACAGGCTGGGAAAGAGTTTGGCCAAGAGGTTGAAAAACTCAATAATCAAGCAAAAAGTTTGACAAATGCCCCACAGAAAGCCAAGGAAAGCATCAGCAAGCAATACTATCATGTAAAAAATTTGTTTAGCTCTTCTATGAGTTCATGGGATGATTTATTTTCTTGTCGTTTTAGATTCAAAAGTACACAGAAAGCACCAAAAATAAGCCATTTGATCTGCCGGAAAAACAGGAAACGACTATTAAGGACATTCTTTTGCAAATGTAAGATTGTTTCAAATTATTTTGAGCTAACCAGAGTTGTGGAAGTTGATTAAACAATACAAATTTAGAATCCGTGTAAAATGCCATCGAAAATTATGTTCAGGAATATACATTTCTTGAGTGGCCGAGGGATACATACACAAAAAGGGTCGATAAGTTCTTATTACTTTAAGTCCAGAGTCATATGAATCTAGTGCGACAGTCTAAAATAGCTTGTTGTGCATAAAGAACTCTCATCATTTGGGTTGGAGCTATACGAAGCTTTACCAATGAGCTTTGAGAGCTCTATTTCAGTAGATGACTTATCTCCCGACTCCTCCAATAAGTCGATGGTTGAAAATTCAGAGTTCGTATTAAGCTATCTGTTCATATGCTCTTCAGTAGAGAAAAATATGCAGGTTTAATTTGTATCAGAATAATAGACTGCATATACATATGTTCGTGTTACGTTACGCCAGAATTTACTGTGACGTCAGGAAGATATATGACCTTAGGTGTAATTATTTCAGCCTCTATGAAAATGTGTAGTCCGCAACGTGTTTCTTCGGAAAAGTAAAAAAAACTCGGCTATTTTTTCTTAAAAAACCGTGCCCAAGATTTAGAAAAATTAAAGATAATGGGTGGTATTCAATCCGGTGCAGTTACTTCTTGTTATTTGCGATAAATTACACTAAATCGCAAGTTGACGTCATCACTTCTATTAGAATTGATGGTTTCACTTGTATAAGGTCTAATCAACTTTTTCTTTGGGCGTTGTGACTAATGCGATATATTTTAGATTTTGATTTTTAATAAACAAAAAAAGACAACATCAACATTCCTTGTATTGGGCTTTTCCTAAAATTTAAAATACAACTTAGCTAAAAATTAAAACCAAAGACAATTCGATTAAATAATAAATTAATGATTATGAGTATACCATACAAAGGTAAATTTTCTACAAAAACACTAATCAAATTCATACACACACGAAGTTGTTAATTTTCCTTATTGAATTACGTAATACAATACCTACATACATATAAGCAAAAACAGAAAAGCGTTTTAAACGTTGGTCTTTATAGGTATTAAAGGTTCAAAATCGTTCTATACTCTTGAATGATTGGCGTTGCTTTATTTGGTCTCCATTGAGAAACAGAGTCAAGGCAATATTATAACTACTAATTTAAGAAATTTATAAATACATAGATGTAATAATATTTGAACGGAAGACATTTGTTTGTACAACAAGATAGTAACATAAACATGTTGATGAATACTATTATCTAGGATGCTTAGTTGATGATGGTGCAAAAGAATCTAACGCTGTTGATAATTGTGTTTCATGAACCAACTTCATGCGTAAAACTTGATTCCACTTAGAGGGAGCTATTAATTTACTGCTGCATACTTTTCTTTCCGCATATTATGCAACAATATCGGTTATGTTTTGGAGTGAGAACCCACCATTTTAAGGCTGAAAAATTAAGGATAACAAAATATTCTCCAACAATCGAATCACAAACAAACTGATGGTTTGGATTTAATCACACAATAGTGTTTATGGTTTGTGACGACAGAAATATGTAAAACTCAAACTCAACGCCATAGGCTTTGTAAAATTTGCAGAATTTCAAAAATTCAATCCAGAAAGTGCTCTTAAAGGAAATATATTTCAGGCCGACCTTGTCACGTGTTTATTGGAACTACCTTATTCTTTTATGCGAATTACTCAGTACTTTAGTTTAATATTACTTGTAATTCATAAACAAAAATTATAAAAGTAAAAAAAAGTGCAAAGTAGGCAAAAAGTCCAGTAGAAAGAAATTAAGTAAACTCACTAGTGTTATGTTCATTTCGAAATCAATTAACTTACAATCACCTTAGTTCAACTCAAAATGCTCAAACAAAATACATTTCCACTTTTTCCAGGATGACCGAAATAGAGGGACAAATCAGAGAAGTCAAACGCATCAACACCATCCTTAATTTATAAACGAACAATATATGATTGATAATGATTTCTAAGAAATAAAACTTTGATATTTTTGTTGTTTTTTCTTTATAATTTTTTTTAATATAACTATTACTATGTCTTTTACATCGATTGGGTAAACAAACGAGAAAAATAAAACTAATGAATTAATATATAAAAAGAGTCTTATGTATGTATCTAGCCATTCTGTTTCAAAGAATTTGAAATCTTCATTAAAATGATAATCCCACTCTTCTAATAGCCATGCTATAACCAGGGATTGTCAATGATCAATCAATGGTCCCCAGAACATTTTAGATATCTTACGTTCGTTCTCGGATAAGAAATATTGCCGTCCGAGATGAACAAATTCTTTCATTGACAATTGGCCGTCGCCATTTTTGTCTATCACAGCGAATGAAATTGCCGCGTCTTGATCAGTCAGTCCAAGGCAACGGAAAAATAATTTAAATTGATCGAGATCCAAATGACCCGTATGATCGGTATCGACCGCTCTAAAAACGTACGGTAAGAAACGTCCTATTTTCTTCACCAAATCCTTGTCATTTAGCTTATGATGCAAGTCGGTGAGAAATTGTTCGGATGTTACAAGATTGTAAGGATTTATTTCACCCCATTGTACTTCCCAAGTTTGCTATAATATTTAAAAATAAATATGTTAATTTTATGTCTATAGGGTAAATTTTAATATTTATTTACCTTCATAACGTCAAGAAACTCTTCAGACATTTCGGGTGATAAATTACCGACATCAGTGAATCTTTTGGTGAGCAATTTATAATCATCGAAAGATATCACACCATCCTTATTAACATCCAAAATTCGGTGGAGGGTACGCATTTTTCTGCGCCAAAATTCACTGTCGCCCTGTAATTAAAAATATATTGCTTAGTTAGTACGTTATTTTTATAACAAACAAAAAAAACCTAATAGGGAGAAAAACAAAAAAGTACCAGTAATCTATATGCAACACATATGTAACTACAAGTTGCGCAAAGCATATTTCCATGAAGGATCGTTTGGGTATCAACCAATGAGAAATTATTTGATATGTTTCATTAATCCTTCACTAATGACATCAAAGGGCGTGGAAGCTTTGGGTTACTGACTTCAAACAAATGAATGGTAGAAATGCTACTAAACGGACAACGGAATTATCACAACAAAATAAAAATAAACCTACGAATTATCGTCAGCATTGCACAAATTTCACAGCTACTTTTTCTAATAATATAATGATAAGTTCAGAAAGGTGCAAACTTTATCTTAATCGTTGTCTTAAATATCTTGGGTGATCTATCCAATATGTACAGCAAACGAATAGTTTTAAGGAACGTATGGACGCATTGTACAAATCTATATCTATATCTGTCGCAAATCTTCAGTAAAACATTCAGATAGGAATTAAGGTTGCTAAGGAAACGGTGAACAGTGTCATCTTTAGGAACTGTACACTACAGATTGTAGATATGATAGATGCCTTAACATAAGGGATTAAAAATGTCTAAAACAAGAAATCAGTTAGAAAGATGATGAAAGATAATTGTTTAAAAGTTTTATACGCTTGCGGCCTAACGGTTTTGTTTCCAACTTTATATTTTTAGGTTCATTAGCTTGCGTTTTACAATAGAATAGAAACTACAAGTTCATCGGGAATAGAATATTTCTTTTCACAAAAAAAAAAAACTGCTATAACCGTAGGCTACAAGATGATACTAGTCGTATTTCAGACACGTAACTATCAACAAATCTTTGAATCCAATAACGAAAGACGAATAGACAGTCTGCAAAGTTATTATATAAATTTTAACTAAGTGACGGTTAAAGAATCTTTCCTATAAAAAATTGCAAAAAGGTATTGCCTTTGCTAAAAGGGTGTACAATGAGAAAACTGTTGTATTCAACATATCCTCGAAAGTACTTCACAGACTCAGTGAAATCCTGCTGTTGAATATTTTTTTTGTGAACAACGTGAAGACATGCACGTGAACAAATGCTAAAGTGGCTTTTTAGTAAATTTCGATGTGTTTACATTTTCTCTCATACCCTTCGTTTTTTTTTTTGCGCAACCGAAGAGTTACGTGCGATTCAGTCCCTCACTTCATTTTCGCAGATATCTTGAATTAGGAACAAAAAAAAACGGGTACTAATTTCATTTCTAGAAAGCAAACCAGCAGATTATTTTTGCTTTCTCTTTTTTTAATCAATTATTACAGATGAAACAACATATCGGTTGAATGTACTCCTAAGTTATCAAAACTAATTTAAACACATTAACCTTTTTTGGATTATTGTAGGTACAGATACAGATGTACAGGTCTTCTTTTATCTGTATACCAACTACTCGTATGTATGTATGTATATCAATTAAAAAGATCCAAATTAACATTCGTTTAAAATTAGGTCACATAACGTCTGAAATTATGCAGCGTAGAAGAGGTGCAAACGCCTGCGTAATAATTTTTTTCTCAACGATCACTCGGAAGTGTCGTGTCATATTTCATTTTCCTCAAATATCAAAATAGAAATGAAAAGATAAACTTAATCCGCAGCCAATGTCAAAAACAAACATTAGAAGTGAATGATAACTTGCTGCGCTCTCCTCTAGTATCAGTTCTAAACTTTTCGGGTCACTCAAAATACGAATTCGCGTTATCGTCGCACCAAAGATGATGATAGTACGTTTATGTATTTCGAGAATGTACACAATTGCCACCGGTTGTTATTATTATATGCACTTACATATGTACATAACTACATAAGAGGGTGTAGGCGCTAAGCTACTAATGAAATACATACTATGTACACTCGTGTGTATGTGCCCTACATTTAGTCCAAAAGATCAGGTTTTATATTAAAGGCATACATAGATGTGTGTATATCAACTTACCCTTTCTATTATTTTCGGTTTTTCTTCACGTTGTGGCCTACGGGACTTTTCATCGTCCGAATCAGAGTCTGAATCCGATTCAAGATCATAAGCTTGAGACGACATTGGAGTCTTTGCATACTGGCGGGCGGAAAACAGCAACATTTTTTGTTGCAGATCATTTCTTAGCAGGCTATAATTCGCTCGTGGAACCAAAAGTATCTGAAAAAGAAATTTAATTTTTATTTGGCGATAACAATTTTTTTTCAAAAACAATTCAGTATATTTTTATTGAAATAATTACATAATATGAAAGTATAATTTGTTTTTCAGTCAAACGCCAAATTGTATGATAATGAGATTCGGTTGTTTACCTTGACTTGAGCACTGAGCTGGTGGCGTTACAACTGGCCGGCCCATTTCTTAATTTGTGTATACACAGTTGGACTTTATATGTGTTTTCGATTAGTGAAGGGTTTCATTGAACCTTATAATGTCTTGGCAAAAACAAAGCCAGAAAAATAGAAAATTTTGTTTATACAACATATACAACTTTTGAATAACGATCAGTTACCATAAATGTAAATATTATATTATCATAAGTTATGACATGTTTGGTCCGTTTTAGAATTTATTCAAGAGTGCCTTTCAAGTTGTTCCAGATTGAATGGTAGCGACGAGTAAATAATATGAATTTTCTTATTGGAAACCGGCTTAGGAATGTATGTACATACATAAATCCTTGTATTGTTGTTTATATAAGGATATAACATGGACAAACAAAACACTTGGCAGGTAGTAAACACCAAAAGAGCTGCCAAGTGGAAAGGCAATTTCTCCGGTACAAAGAATAAATAGAAGAGCATTAACCTCGAATGCAACTGTAATTTTACAATTTATGTTTTTCTTTTCTTTTCTCTTCGATCGATTGAAAACTCAACCTGCATACGTGTTTATTTATGGAAGAAGAATAATACTTCTTTTATCGTCGCTTCACTGGAAAGTCAACTCACCCTTTTCTCGAAATCCACAAAGCTATTGATTAGTCCCACCGATCCGACAACTCTTCTATCTAGGATTTCTCGCGAAGTGCTTAGCAACGCAGATCTAACCATCGAAAACGCCATTGCACATATAATTATTTATTAAGTTCCTATGAATTTTAAATTCACTAAAGCATATGAATTGCTGTACAATTTTAAATCACACAATTTCACTTGGTATAGTATTAAAGATAGAATCTTTAATCACAGTGTCACTAGGAAAAGTTTAAATTGGTTTCGATTAAAACACAACCGATCGTGATCGCAGCCGAATTCACATTGAAGCTAGACCACATCGAGATCTGAAGAAGAAAACCGTGTAGAGAGTTTTATTATATAAGACGCTTCGTGTCACACATAAACACTATAGTCACAGATACGTGAATGGCTACACTGAACTTCTGCATGGAAGTGCTTCGCTGCGTTATGCACGTTCATCTTTCAGAACAATGTTACAATTGTGTCAGTGTAATGTTTATATGTACATTGGCATTGGGTGGGGGGAAAAACATGTTCTTGGACTTTAATTTGGACCGCACATTAAATGATGCATAGATGTTTCAATGAAAACAATTTAGGGAATTATGTATTTTTCTAATATACAGTGAGTACCTATTAGCCTTGAAACAGCTCTCAGCTGTTTTTTGTTTGTTTATATGGGATTTGTACCTAAAATTGATAAACATTGCGATCAATTTTGATTACATGGAGGTTACGTGATATAGCCAATTGAGTTGGATACTCCTAGAAAAATGGAAAACGTGCAATGTGCACGTGTGTGTGATGGAAGTGCGGATGATCCTCAGCCTACGTGATCGTGGTAAATAGATGAGGCGAAGTAGGGCGTCATTTACTTTATTTATTTACTTCTTTTTAAATGTGGTGAATATATTGAGTGGATGAAGGGTTTATATTTCTTTATTTACTTATGATGTGTGGAAATGCACGTCCTTTAGAATAGCATTCTACTTGTATGGGATAAAAAAAAATCACCAATTCAATAATAACTTTGGTAATCCGCAGAAATTTCTCGTCATCATATCCGCACGGGCGGGGATCTCCATGGCCAAACATTTCTCTAACTACCTATTGGAGTATGGAAATCTGCACGTTTTTTTTTTGCATAAACATCGCGAAGATAAAACGTGAAATCCACCAACCACCACCACATAACATTAAAAAATTAAAATGACGTCTGATTAATTGACTACCAGTGGTTATTGCAGAATTGACCCTGATTCGAAATTTCCGCTTATATGGGTGTCTTAGTTCAATTTTTGCACGTACACCATCTGAATTGCAAATTGCTGCGTCTCGCACAAGATCTGCCAATGACCCCGCGTCTGGATAGAGAGTCATTTTATTTATAACGTGCGCAATTGAGCGTACTTTGAAATGTTTACCACACTCTTTCATCAGAGTCTGTTTGTTTGTTTACTGTTTTAGTTTGTCTATCGAGAAACCCTATTGTTGAAGGAAAAAAAAAACAAAAAAAACTATCGAGGTCATATAACCGCTTATCGTTATTTTGTTTATACATATTGCAGAAGCTGTTGTGCTCGGTTTTTTCTTCATTTCGATTCCTATTTTTGTACATTGTTTTGATTATGTCGTATTGACCTAGTAAATTAAATTTTTCATTTATTGATAACAGACTAATGAAGAATAATAAGAAAATGAAATTTGTGTAGATACCTACGTATGAAATTTACCACGTATGTATGTATGTATCAAAAGAGAATTTCACTGCATGAATGTGGTTCATGTTTGAGTTTTGGATAGTAGTGTAGATACAAACCAAGCACGGATTTCTAGAACGCCTACAGCCATGACTAACTGATTTGTGTCTTAGCTACTGTGGCGCTGGAGGAGCTTTTATTGCTATTTTATTTGTCCCCAAAAAGGTTTGGTTATCTGGGTATTTATAAAATGTACTTACCAACAGTGACACAAAAAAAAATTCATATAGTGCCGAATAATGTTTTTAAGAATAATAAAATATATAAAAAAATTAAGAAACAATTTTTCTTTAACTAAATATATTTTCTTTAATTTTACTGGTATAGCTATTAAGGCACGTGAATTTTATCAGCGTTTTCTACAAGATAGAAATTATTCACCTTTCAAACGTAGAATACTATTTTAGTTGATTTTGGAGGTAGTAAGAGACTTCTTCTTCCTCGGCTGTAAATTCTAACAATAACATCTCAGTAAAAATTAAACAAAGAATAACTCTTCCCAATCGCTTTTCCTTGGACTGAGAAGGCAATTGATTAGTTAGGTCATATCCCAAAGAACTAAGGAGCCTCTGTATAAGACCATAATCATTTCAGTTCTGTTTTATGGCGCTGAAGCTTGGACTCTTTCTAAAGCGAATGAAGATATCCTCGGTCGCTTCAAGAGAAGCGCCTTAGGTGGCGCGTACAAGTAGAAGGAAACCTCAACAAACTTGGAGTGCGCAACTGGAGACAGAACCGAGCTAACTGGAGGCAGTTAGCTTAGGACCGAGTTAACTGGAGGGGCTTGATAGTGGAGGCACAGGTTCATAACTGACATTTGTTCTTCACCAGACGGGAATGGTCCAAATGGTCTCTAGAAATTGTGAAAATCGAGATAACTATTCCTTGTTTTGCATCAACATGACTTTTGACAAACCTGAGCTTGCCAATGCTTAGGATTTCTATCAGAAAAGAGTTCAGTTGACTAAAGCTAGCCAACCAATTGGAGTGTCAGCTCTACTCTGAGACTAAACCCAATTTTGGTAAAAAAAAATGCTTACTTCATGTGTCTCTGCACGGGTCTTAGGGCATCTACCATGCCTGAACGCCATCGTGTTCTTGCAAAATATTTTAACTTAATTCCACGACCCACCCTTCTTACTAAGTATCTGTTGCTTTTTTGAAGAGTCTGAGCGATACATTGTTAATTCGGATTCTGTATAAATTGGCTACCCGCTTTCGGTCGCATTGTGTGACTTGCGACAATGATTAAGAAAAATTTGCAGATCTCTCCGAATCCTTATGACAATCGTTGAAAAGCAGGGAAGTGTTACTCCACCAACTAAAGAGCAACCAAATATTTTCTCGAATCTTCAAACAAGGCGGCCTTACTCGTACTTCTCAATTGCCTTCTCAGTCGGAAAAGCAGGAATAGTCAAAAGTTATTTTATTTATGCTCTAGTATCATTTTTTTTTTAATACTTTTGGAGAAATACTTTACGCACCATAAGGAAGTATACCTATTTCCCCGTGTGCCGGACTCTCCAAGGGGATTTCATTCTACCAGTGTTACAGCTGAACGTAGGTGGACAAAGTAAGACGTTAGTCATTTAGGCCCCAGTGTTGTGTCTCCTTCATGATGAAAGACTGTTTATCATCAGACTAACCTCTGAATGATTATGCCACTAACTTGTGATGGCGAGAGAGTTTCGCATATAATTTCAAAAAAACGATGTCTAAAAAACCGCTTGACGGAAGGTCACCTTGGGTTAATCTCGTAGTTTCTGATCTTAAGCAATGGGTGTTGTGCATTTTAATTCTGATTAGATGCACAAGTTTTCCGGAGATGCCAAAATTACACATTGCTCTGTATAGCTCGCTTCTTAACCAGATCAATACAAACACTTTATTATATTTGGTGCGAAGAATGTCAGCATCCTAATTCAGTCTAACTAAATTGGAAGCTTAACGAACCCTCACTTGACTTGCATTTAAAATATTAACAGAGCCAATATTATTGTCAATGCTCTAAATAACCAGAGAATTTGAAAGGAATTTATATGGCCTTGATTTGATCCAGTTTCAAGGACAAGTTTGAAAATTGTGTCTTAGGTCAAACGATTTGTCTTTCGCCTTAACTTTCTTTGAACTGTTTTCAAAATTGAGTGTATCTCAATAATCCGCAAACACTTCAGCAACTATTTAGAAGACAACGTTCGTTCAACTTTTATTGCGAAAACTTATTATAAATTATGACTTCTGGGAGTTTATTGTTTATTGATTTAAGCTATTCTGACAATATGAACAATACATATTGTTTTTTTTTGTCACCTTCCATGCAAATCGTTAAATTCATTTATATTTGACGGAATTGGAAAAGTCGAGTAGTAGTTGAAAGTACATGTCTCGACTGAACTGAGCTATTGAAGGAAAAACAAAAATCCCAATAACATTAGCAAATGCTACAACCTTCTTCAAAAATTATAGCACTCTTAACCAATTCAGCGCTTTTCGTGTTTCCTATGAACAATGCATAGAAACAAGTTATTTAAAACAACACTTCATTAAGGTGTTTATAAGTTTATTTACTGGTTAATCAGTTGTTCAGCTGTGTTAAGAGATTCAAATCAAGTCAAAAGCCAAAGAATGACGTCACGTCTTGTTCTCAACTTATTTGTGATAACACTAGCTCTTGCTTTGACTGAAGCAGCTGTTCGCGATAAGCGTAAGTAATTTATATTTTTCGACTTCTATGAGTTTTGATTTAATGAAATATTTTCAGGTGAAAATACGCCGAAAACATGTGGTGTACATGAGGAATATTTACCATGTGGTCCTAGTTGCCAGACCGAATGCCCAACTTTGAATAAACCGTGTTTAATAAGACACATTCGTTGTCCAGATGGATGCTACTGCAAGAAAAATTTTGCTAGACAAACAATAGGTGGACGATGTATCCCAATTAGTCAGTGCGGTAGCAAATAATTACATAAATAATGTTCATTAATTTTTAAATCACTGAAGTTTTATTTTCTTCGTCTATTCTCTTTATGGACTAATAAATATACCCATCACAATAATGAGATAAGCTCTAATAGTTTAGTATCATCATAATTCTAGGTAATAACTATAAAACCTTGGTTTTGCATATAAAAACATGTTTTTACAATGAACTACAGTTTGTGGTTTTGTAGAATGATATGTGTCAGTATATTGTGGACAGATATGCACCTACATATAAAGTATTATAAATTAATTACATACATTCTTAAATAATGTAGTTAAACTAAATGAAAAAGAGTCTGAAACGTCCCGCTGGAACGTGTAACCAATAATTTTTTTATATTATATTATATGAAAATTTCGCCTGACAGGTCTATGGAACCCAGGGCCTAGAATCTCACAAACATTCTTGTTTCAAAATATTTCGATGTGAAGGAAAAATTTTAAAAAACATTGTTAAGTTAAAAAGGAAAGAAGTTTTTTCCTACAAAAAAATTTTAATTATCATTTTCTCTCTCTCGAAAGATTGCCACCTTGTCGCGGTGAGAGAGCTCAGTAAATACTATGATCCCAAGACTCAAGGTCAAGGGGGAGCATTGAAGCTAAGAGCAATCTACAACGGGGGAAGCTAATAACATAAAGGGGAAAGGCGATAGATAAAGGGGATAAAAGCAATAGTCTTGAAATCTTATTACCTATGCATTTACTCCTTTATGAGTATACAGACCCCGGTCCACTTGGATTTTATTGACGAATATTATGGTACCGAAAATAGAGTGATTTAATGGATTTAAACACACAAGAATATTGAATTATTTTCTGCAACATCGAATGGATAATCTATAAAAAAAACTGAAGACAAAAACATAAGTGCTTAAAAAAAAGAAAGTATCAAAGGCACGTTATTACAAAAATAAATTAAGAGGATGGATGGATAACACAGGACTATTGGTTAATACAAATGGTGACGAAGACTAATCTTTCAAATAAAATGGAAAAATGGAGTTATTCCGGGAAGAATATCATGATGTCATTGTCATTCACCGTCATGTGACAAAAATCAGGATAAGTACTGAAGTTAAGACTAAGACGGCAGTTAGAAGGCAAGCTAGACAAAGAGAAGGCAGCAAAACGGAAAGTCGTGAGCCTCCAATTTTTATACCAGGAAACTATCCTTTGACGAAGTATCACGAAATATGGTGTGGCTAATTACACAGCTCAGGTCGGCTCAGCTATCAAAAAGCTGAAGAACAACAAGGCCGCCGGCTCTTTGGTATCGTGCATGCACCAAGTCATCAACCAAGTATGGGTGGATTAAGTCATGCCTGATGACTGGACTATCAGCTCTATATGCTCCATCTTCAAGAAAGGCGATCCTATGTCTTGTAAGAACTACCGAGTCATATCCCTACTTAATGTCGCATATAACATCCTATCCAACATGCTGTGTGAACGTCTGAAGCCTTTCTGCAACACACTAATCGGCACGTACCAGTGTGGCTTCCGGCCCGGCAGATCGACGATCGACCAAATTTTCACACTAATGCAAATCCTGGAAAAGACCAACGAATTTCTAGTCGAGACTCACCATCTCTTCATCGACTTTAAAGCCGCATATGATAGCATTCATCGTCTTGACCTCTACAAGGCCGGGATGGCCGAATTCGGGATCCCGGCCTAACTGATCCAGCTGTGTCAAGTGACGCTGAAAAACACGCGGTGCAACGTGGAATTCGGAAATAGTTCCTCTGAACTATTTCAAACATGCACCGGATTTCGCAAGGGGATGCGCTATCATGTGACTTCTTCAATCTTGTGCTGGAACAGATAGTGCGCAGGGCAGGTGTAAACACGGAAGGCACTATCTTTAACAAATCTGTCCAGCTGATGGGATACGCAGACGACATCGACGTCATCGGTCGCTCCCAGCGCGCCGTGTTAGAGGCTTTTACGGCAATTGAAGAAGAGGCGAAACGAGTTGGCCTTGAAGTGAATGAGGACAAAACCAAGTACATGTTGTCAACAAACAAAGAAGCATCTGTCCACCGCCTAGGACAGAACGTCACTGTTGGCAACAGTAATTTCGAAGTGGTTAAGGAGTTTACCTACCTCGGAGTAAATATCAACTCTACGAATGACACCTTAGTGGAGATTCGGCGAAGACTTACCCTGGGAAACCGCTGCTACTTCGGTTTGGCGAAACAAATGGGGTCAAAACTCTTAACTCGGAAGACGAAATGTATGCTCTACAAAACTTTGATCCTGCCAGTTGAACAATTTCGAGAGAAAAATTCTTCGTCGGATATTCGGTCCCGTATGCGAGGAGGGCGAATGGAGGAGAAGATACAACCGCGAACTCTATGAGCTGTACCAAGATGTAGATGTAGTCCAAAAAGCCAAAACACGTCGACTACCCTGGCTCGGCCGGACAATAATGCTCCAGCAAAGAGGATCCTCGAATCACAGCCCCCAGGTTCGAGACGACAAGGAAGACCGAACCTCCGTTTTAAGGACCAAGCTATCACGGATGCCAGAGCGCTTGGTCTAGACAACTGGAAGCAGCGTGAACGGGATCGAAGAGAGTGGAAGGCTGCCGTGTCTCAGGCAGAGACTCTTCACAGGTCGGGAGCCCGTTAAGTAAGTAAGTAAGTACTTACACAGCAGAAAGGTATTAAGTCAACTTACATCCTCCTAAATAAAGGTGTATAAGGCAAAATGTAAAAACAAGCAAGTATCCTGAGCAAGATCTTGTATGGGACATTGAGTAGGGATATGCCTCTATATTTTTAACAAGATCTAGGATCGCTTTTGTAAATGCAAAAATAGAGGTGATACTTTAGTCGTCGGACATGGCATATTGGGTTGTTGATTTGCTGCATGCATAACATTATAATCAGGACCGACAGCTTTGTTATTCTTTAGTATTTTAACTGCTATGATTCCGATTGATTCCTATTTTGAAGTTGCTGGAAGTTCTCTTAAGACAACCCTATGTAACTGGTACATGCAGATGAGTGGTTGTATTTTCTGTGCTAAATCAAAAAACTCACGTTCCGAGTTTTGAAGTTAGCAGGGATTGCGTACGGAAATATCTCTTTTCCAATCTTTTGAATTGAAACTCATACCTCGTGCGCGCGTATTTGTAGTTCCTTCTTCTTTCTTTGTTTACAGTCATCATCATACCATGAGTTTTTCTCGGTTAATACCTCTTTGTCCCCTTCCTTCATGATGGTGCAACATTGAATCTAGTAATCATTAGCAATTGTAACTGGTGATAAATCTCTCGCAGTCTCTGTTTGTCGACTTTTTCAATTGTTTGTCGAGCTTTGAAAAGAGGCACAACCAAGATTTAGTCAGAACTGAAGACTTATTTTATTCTCTGAATGTGCGCATATCTATTTATATATATATGTACATGTATCTATAGCCCACTTTCTCTGTACATCTATTTTAAATGCACATTTAGCTTTCGCAAGACTATAGTAGCTTACGGAGATGACGAGTTTTCCGAGAAGGTTTGCTGGATGCATTTGCTAGCCTTGATCTTGTTCTACAAAACCAAGGAAACAAAGAAACCTTCAATAACGCTAGAGCTGGCTCAATCGTAGACCTAATAGACGGGATCCCAAACTTTGTCCTGCAGGACCAACATTTGCAGACCTCTACACAACGTCCCTTACAGAAGGAAAGTTTCCTCTGGAATGGAAACAACAGAGGCTGGTATTAATCCCAATAGGCAACAAGCCCCGAGAGCAATCGTCATCATACAGATCGCTGTGTATGCTAGATACAGTAGGGAAAGTTCTGGAAAGAATTATTCGTGACAGACTTCACCAGTACGCCGAAGGACACAACGGGATGTCCAACCAACAATACGACTTCAGAAGAATACGAAGCACCACCTATGCGATACAAGAAGTTTGCGCTATTGCACGTGAAGCCATATCTGGGACTAGATGGAAAGGAGGTATTCTCAGAAATACCTTTAACTCGGTCAATTGCAGTTTAATTAATTATAAGAAATAATTACAAGTTATTTTGAAGACAGAAGCCTCTTCTACGATGCTGACGAAGGCCCAAAAATCAGTTCTAGGTCCTGCCCTGTGTAAAATTATGTACATATGATGTAGTACTACGTATGTAGAGGTCAGGAGGAGTAGATATAATCGGATACGCCGATGATATCGCGGTAGTGGTAGTGGCAAAAACCCTTGAGGAGGTGACACAAAGCTGCAACAATACCATCAAAGACGTAAATATGTATATGGCTTCGTTCATCCGGTCTGGAACTAGCAGATCAAAAGGCGGATACTGTCCGCATTAGGAGCCTCAAGAAAGTCGAGCGCCTGACCATACAGGTAGGAGAAAACAATATCGATTCGACGTCCTTCATAAAGTACCTAGGGGTATTGCTTGTTAATAAGCTCAGCTTCAGAGAGCACCTGACACACACAAGCGGGAAGACCATTTGGGCGGTTGCCACAATATCCCGGCTAATGCCAAATATTGGAGGGCCCAGGAAGCCAATAAGAAACTTTCTAACAACATGAGCAAGTCAATCCTCATGCACGCTGCCCTATTGCTAGACCAGGGTTAGTGGGATGTTTTAGACACATAAACATGCAGGAGTATGGTGTCTGGCGTAACTCGTAGCACGGGCTATGGAGTGTCAATAAAGGATTTCACCCCTCCAGTGTATCCTACCTACCTGCCACTCCAAATTTTTTTGGATCCTCTTTATTAGTCCACTTATACCTGCATACAAATACATATGTGTGCATACATATCTTCTGATGATTGGCTGTTTTGTATTCTCTAAGTCAAACTTGATACCTAAATGTCCATGAGAAGCGAAGTAAATTATTATTTCTAGAAATCACCAAATCACTTTTCCAGAGTTCAACTGAAATCTAGCTCTTCATTGGTCTAACAAATGTCGATTCTGCCTACGTTTAGGTCATACACATTATTCCGTAAACTACAACTATCTACCACCTTTTCTTGAGTCGTCTACCATTATTTCAAATTATTCAAACTCGAATTCCAACATTGGGCTCAATCCAACAAACCTAATAAAAACAATTAAACCACCAATTAGCAGATGTCACAACCATTTTAAAAAATTATAGCATTCTTAACCAATTCAGCGCCAATGGTGTGTTCTATGAGCTGCCCATCCAAACAAGTAATTCAAAGCATCACTTCATTAACATGTTTTTCTTTTCTATTAAATCAGTTGTTAAGCGATTGCATTTAAATCAATATCTAAAGAATGTATTCACGTCTTGTGACTAGTTTATTTGTTATAGCACTTTTCTTTGCATTAACCGATGCAGCTGTTAGAGATAAGCGTAAGTATTTTCTAGTACGAATATGCTATGACGAACATAGATATGATCTAATAAACTGTTTTCAGGAGCAAATTCGCCGAAGACTTGTGCGGAAAATGAGGAATATTTACCTTGTGGTCCTAGTTGCCAGACCGAATGCCCAACGTTAAATGAACCATGCTTAATAGCATACTTTCGCTGTCCAGACGGATGCTATTGCAAGAAAAATTTCGCTAGACAGACAATAGGTGGACGTTGTATCCCCATTAGTCAGTGTGATAAGCAATAATTAAATGAATAAAGTTTGTCTATCTTCAATCTATAAAAGTTTTATTTTCTCCGTCGACATACTATTGTTCTCTCGTGATTGTCTCTGACTAATCCAATTATAATAATTTAGACAAAGTAACTATCTATACAAACTTGTTTGGGCACTTAAATTCTGTTTGTCGCTTAATACAGATTAATGTGATTTATTTTATTCAGTATGTTGTTGCTTCATACATATATACATATATAATATTAATTATTAAATATCAATAAGCAAATGTTTTGTTATATTTATCTAAACTACTAATAGTGACCTTGTAATTATCATCAAGCTATACACATGGGTGAATTCCCTTTATAATTTGTATTATTATTACCTAATCTGAAAATCTCTAAAAAAAAATTAAAGTTTACAGTCTCTATTACAGTCTCTATCTAGAATAAATTCGTGATTGCTCCCATGAATTGTCTTAGTTCTCTATTGAAGGTTTGAAAGTAAAGTTGCAAGTTGCAAGGATACAGAAAATGAAAGGATTCGAAATGTTACTATATCTGTATGTAACGATTCTTCTGTCAGGCTGTTTCTTAGTTGCTTCAGGTAATGTCAAACAAATTGTTTAATAGATTATTATGAAATATAGACTTTTATTTTTATTTTGAAAGATAACTGTCCAGAGAATGAGATGTTAACTGTTTGTGGCGCTGGTTGTGAACCTACGTGTTCACAACCGAAGGTGGAAGTATGTACCCTGCAGTGTGTCAGCGGTTGCATATGTAAGGAAGGGTACCTTCGAAAGTCCGAACGTAATTGTGTGAGACCAAGGGATTGCTAGAACTTTTTTTTTTCACAAAACAAAATAAATGTTATTACGGTGATATTGGTTAAAATTTAAAAGGTTGTTGCTTTTAGATGCTGGCAACAGTGCCGCCGTAAACTAGATAAAAACATAAGTGATTTCCACGACGTAATCTAATACAAATATCGGTAGGTAAAAAATTGGACTACTATTTGGTCAATGCATTAGGCGCTCTAGTCTGCATATATCTTGGAAATAGGTACATAGTTAAAAACTCTAAAAGAACCCCGCTTCACATATCGAAAAAGTATGCTTTGTAAACCACCGACATTCTTTCGAGATTGGCTGGGAAACTCGGCGAAATATTTTCTAAATATTGATATGATCGGTGGTATAATCAATTCTGGCACAAACCATGGTTTGTAGTTCGGCGTGAGTATATCACAAAGAGTCAGGGCGTTAATAAAAAGTCCAAGAAGATTCGTTACTTGACAGATCCCTTGTAGATGGCAGCTGTCAGCTCGCTCATGATCCTCTTATGGTACCCAGATATTACTGAGGCGAGTTTCTTTTTGTACTATTTTAGTAGCTTGTGGGATGTCAAAACCATGTCTAATATATCACTGAAGATCATTATATTCACCCTTATTCCGCGTGGCATTTTACTAAAAGGCATTTTGTTTTTTAAGAGTGGATCGTATGTGGAGTGTATGCCTAGTTCAATTTCTGGAATAACTCTCAGCGTCTCAGTGTTCGACAAACTCAACGAATTTCCAGCAATTCTGGCTGGAAGCAACCAGATGAATTTCACAACCGTTTGTATTAAAAAAAGAGCTGCTTTCAACACCCTTGTAACCTTACCATTTTACTGTAGGCTTTTTGTGCAGGTGACACTACTTTTAAAACTTTGATTGGTTGTATACAGTCAGTCAGAGTGGTGTATGCAGTCAGTCAGAGTACTTGTCGGATCTGTTGGTGTCGAATCTAAGATGTTTCTATGAGCATAGGGTATTGCATACCATCGCCCCGACTCTTTGAGTTTGATATATTTATAGCATGTCAATGGTAAGTGTCTAAGTCTAAGCTGAAATTCAATAAAGCTGCTGGAGCTGATGGCCTAACTGCCGAGCTATTCAAAGCAGGAGGGGTTGACTTGGAAAGGAGCATGCACCAACGCATTTGCAAAATATGGTCGGACAAAAGCATGCCCGATGAATGGAACCTCAGCATTGTTTGCCCGATCCTCTAGAAAGGAGACCCTCTAAACTGCGAAAACTATAGAGGAATAAGTCTCCTCAACGTCGCCTACAAGATTTTATCTGCTATTGGTCTATATCAGTGTGGTTTTAGCCCAGGAAAGTCCACTATCGACCAAATCTTCACACTATGGCAAATCTTGGAAAAAACCAAGGAATTTCAAATCGATACTCACCACCTTATTATCGATTTCAAAGCCGCCTATGACAGCATCTATAGAGAAAAGTTATATAGAGCTATGTCTAGTTTTGGCATCCCTGCCAAACTCGTCCGGTTGTGCAGGATGGCGATGGAGAATGCACGCTGCTCCATCAAGGTCGTGAAAGACCCCACCGAGACCTTTGATGTCAAAAAAGGATTCAGACAGGTCGTCGCGCTGTCATGCTATTTCTTCAACATCGTTCTTGAAAGAATTGTGCAGAAATCACACGCCAAAAGCAGAGGCACAATTTTTCAAAAGTCCGTACAACTGCTCACATATGCAGATGATATTAACATAATCGAAAGAACAAAGCGTGATGTCAGTAGTGCTTTTGTGAGCATTGAGACGAATGCGGCTAAGATAGGTTTAACGGTTAATGAGGGCAAAACAAAGTATATGCTGTCAACAAAAAAGGACACACAACACCGACGCACGCCTCGGATAGAACGTCACCCTCGACAGACATAATTTTGAGGTAGTTAAGGACTTTGTTTACCTAGGATCCGCTATAAATTCAGACAATGACACCAGCGCTGAAATCAAACGAAAATTACCTCTTGCCAATCGCTGCTTCTTTGGGCTAAGAAGGCAATTGTGTAGCAAAGCCCTCTCTCGAACAACTAAAGTATTCCTATATAAGACCTTGATCATCCCAGTTCTGCTCTACGGCGCAAAGGCATGGACTATGTCAAGAATGGATGAGGACGCTCTCGGTTGTTATGAGAGAAAAATACTTCGGGTGATTTTTGGTCCCGTCAATCAGGAGCTGTACGAGCTAATAGCGTCATCGACCTAGTCAGAAGAGTTCGAATACAACGACTAAGATGGTTGGGTCATGTAGAGCGGATGGACAACAATGCTCCGGCCCGGAGAGTCTTCGAATCCACTCCAGAGGGACGACGCAGTAGAGGAAGACCTCGCCTAAGGTGGCGCGCTCAAGTGGAAAAGGACCTCAACCAACTTGGTGTGCGAAACTGGAGGCAACTAGCTAAAAATCGAGCTGGATGGAGAGGCTTGTTGGTTGAGGCCCACTAAACTAAACAACGGTAAGTGGGTAGAAAGTGGAAAAGTTTGTTCAGAGTTCTGACATAATCGTCTGGTACCGTCGTTCTCCGCACTTTGTTTTGCCATTTTACGTTGTTTGTCCAATGTGTGACAAACATCCGAGGGTAAGTATGATTGTCATGAAAAAGCATCAACAATTTACATTACGTCCTTTCAATAGCTTTCTTGCGGTAACTGCAGCAAATGATCTGTCAATTCTTTTTTTTTTATTTATTTTTCTATTTATCAAACACAAACACTTACAACCAATGTCCATTTTTTAAATAAAAAAAAAAAAAAAAAGTGGCTCTATCTGTATTTTATTATCTGTAGCTAAAGTAAAATTTGATAGCAAAAACCACAACCTTCTAAATAATTACAGCACTCTTAACTGATGCAGCGCCATTAGTGCATTCTGTGAACTAGTCATTCAAACAGTCAATACTTCATTAGCCGCGTATTATGTGTTTACTTTACGTATTTATTCGGTGGTTAGAGTTGAGGTGTTAAGAGATTCAAATCAATTAAAGCTCATAACATACGGAAACGTTACAAGTTATTTGGATCGGATTGTACTATCGTACAGTCTTTGCTCTTCATTCAAGAGGCGTGGTATTATGCATGATGTCTGGGCACTTATTAGTACACTTGTTCTAAACAGCAATTTTCTTGAACACATTTTTTTTTGCTCTCTTGAGTTTATCATTTCATATCAACGAGTACTTTAGAATGAATATGATATGTGCATGTTTTAAAATTGTCACCAACTTGTTGCAAAAACCTGATTACCTTGATTTAACAGTGTTAATATACTTGGATGCACACTAGACAAATATCTCGAGTATTGTACAACTGTATAGCTCGTCTCTATAGATGATGTCATATGCGGCCTTAAAATCTATGAAAAGATGGTGTGTATCGATTTGGACTTCTTGAGTTCGCTTGTGGAATGTCCTAGTCTGAAACCACACTAAAAGGGAGCAATCAGATTGTTCACAAAGGGTTTCAGATATTCAGATAAGATCTTGTACGCGATGTTAGGGAGACTAATACGTCTGTAATTGGCCTTCTTTCTTGTAGATCGGGCAAACGATGCTGAGATTCCATTCATCAGGCATACACTCATCTGACCAAATTTTAGAAATGAGTTGGTGTATGCTCTCTACCAGTTCATTTCCAGCCAGCTTTGAATAACTCGGCTGGTAAGCCGTCAGGTCCAGCAGCTTTGTTGGACTTAAGTTTAGATATTGCTATCACATTGTTTTGGTCAGGTGGATGGAAATTTTGGTTATCATCGTCTAGATTGAATGGTTCATTCTGCCTGAAAGCAGGATGGTGGTATTCGTCGCCGTTATACTGTCTGCAGAAGAAGTTTTTCCATATTCTCAGCACCGACTGTGACTCTATTACGAGGTGTTCTTATTCATCTCTACAGGTTTCTGTATGGGTCTTGTCGGTTAGTCCAGTTCTTTTTACCTGTTGGTAAAATTTCTGTACATTATTCCTGGAGTATAGCCTCTCAATATCTTCGATCGCGTGCTTCTCGTGTTCTTTTTTTCTTCTTTCGGAGAAGCCGATATTCTTCGCGTATCTTCTGTTCGTAGAGCTCACGATTACCCCCCCTATTTTTTGCAGCGCCGCTTTGTATGCATCTTGTTGAGCTGCATGTGCTTGTCGGTATTATTCGTCTAACCAAGGGTTTCTTGGTGGTGGTCGGGTGAAACCCAGCACATCAGTTGCGACAGCATGTTGGCAGCGTTGCCACTGGTCTTCTGCACTTGATACTGGCGGCGTAGGAGTCATTGAGAGATTTCGGGATATGCGTTCGGCGAAGATTCTAGCGATCTCTTGCGATTGCAGTTTTTCGACGTTAAATCTTTTCCCAGTAATTCTTCTTTGTTGTGGCGTTCGGGATATCCGCATTCCGCGGCCGAACATTCTACGTGCAGATCTGAAAGTCATTGTCCTTGTTTCGTGTGCTGGGTCGTTAACAATAGGGTCATCCTTATCCGAGGCTTGTTGTTGCTTCGTAACCATTGGGTTTTTCCATGGTAGGGAAGTTACCCAAACGCACAACCCCTAACCTGGTGGGCCATTTCCCTTTTTATACCGCTAGGACAAAAGACCGGATTTTACGGACACAGTAACCCGCTTTGGAGATTCGAGCAGTGCCGTTGACTAATTAAGGGTTCATCCGGTTTTTATGATCAGTGCTGGAGTTCAAACAGCTCGAAAGGCCAGTAAGCTACTATGGATTACACCAGGTTTTACCAATTCAAGGACCGTCAGCACTGATATGTTCACCTTTACCCGGTAGCTCACTGAGGTTCCAATTACCGATTGCGATTGTCTTAGGGCTACGTTATGTACAAGTTATGCTTCAATAAGATTAGACTATACAAAAGATCTCAGTTCTTGGGATCAGCTTTTTTGCTATGACTCTGCTTTAAGTAGATTTTTGGGATAAGTGTAATTATTTCGTTTCTATGTGAGGCAGTTGAAAATTATTTTCAATGTCAAGTCAGTTTAACTGCCGACTTAATGGCCGACTTTAAAGTACGGTACACTTTCACTGGCTAGACATATGTATGTACGATCGGTAGACGGTAGACGTTGCGTTCTAGTTAGTCAAACAGATGCCAGTAATTACATAAAGTTCGTCTACACAAAAAATTCTTTCTTTCTTTGATCGTTGTCCGTTGACTTAGAGTTGTCTTAGTTTTATTATGAAATTTATATTTCATCTATTGTTTTCTCTCGCTGATCATGAGTAGTGCAATTATATTAATGAGACGAGTTAATTGCAATATCCGATTATTATCAATGGAATTATAGGCAAAACTCCACGTGTGATATATTTAAAGCAGTTTTAATCTAAAAATTGATTTTAATCCTTTTAAATATCTCCATTGAACTTTGAACAACATTTTTAAATATTTGGCGTTGTCATCACATGTCATTAGTATTAAATTTTATGACCAGAAAAAAAAATATGGATTTCCTCACCGATAATCTAATTATTATTATTAAAAAATTAAATTTTCATCAAATGCTATCCTGAAATATTTTATATAAACATGATTGTGCCTGGAAATTTCATCAGTTGCTCTACTAAAGTTCAGAAGGTAATAAGCTTGCAGAGAAAGAAAATGAAGCAGGATATCAAGGTTACATATTTATTCGTACTAATTGCGTTTTTGCCAATAGCTTTATTAGCTGACAAAAGTAATGTAAATGATTTTGAAGGATGAAGTGTGAAAGTTAAAATATGTTCTCTTTAAAGAAACTTGTCCATACAACGAAGTATATAGAACTTGTGGCTCGGCTTGTGAACCTACATGTGCAACACCGTTTCCTAAATGTAAACAACATTGTGTTGTCGGATGCCAATGCGTCAAAGGTACCGTTCGACATACTCGTAAAAACAATAATTGTGTCAAACCATTTGGATGTTTCTTTTAACAAATCGAAGCAGTGGATGGAATGGGTACTGCAATCAAAGGTGTTTAATATTTGTAAAGATTTAAAATATTTGTATTCACTTAAAAAAACAAATGACTTATTAACCAAATTCTTTTGCGATATAATACAATTTTTTTTTTAAATTTTCTAATGAGAGACCTACCCTAAACTGAAGTCAAATAAAATAAATCAATTCCATCAAATCGTTAAATTTTTGATTATCCTGAAAATAACTCAATTTGATCAAAGTTTCTCCAAATCGATAAAAATCGATTTCAGGCAGCACTCAAAGCAATATCATCCAAATTTGTGAACTCAATGAAAATCAAATGCTGCTACTATGCGTTTCAATCTTTTGCCAGTCATAAGAAGGTAAAACTTGTCACCAGGGAATCGGGTACATATGACCAGAACCTTACTGTGGCGTCATTTGATCTGCTACCGCAGCATGAATATTGGTTGGTGTAACTATCTTCAGAAACGCAAAAAGATTAATCAAGCATTAATCCTACTAGGAAATCCTTACCTTAGATACGTGCACCTACATATATCCACAAGAAAGTATCTCAATTGCTCCAACTATAGAGGTATCAGTCTCGTCAACATCACCTACAGGATCCTATCTACCACATTGTGTGAAGTCTGAAACCGCTCGTGGCCCCCATCAGTGTGGTTTCAGAATAGAAAATTACACAGTCGATCAAATCTTCACACTTCGGCAGATCCTGGAAAAAACTCAACAACAAGACCAAAAAGATACCCACCACTGTTTTATCGATTTGAAAGTTACATATCACAGCATTTAGACAATTTTTCAACTCAAAGGATCGTTTTTATTTAGAAAAAATACTTTGTTAAGACATGTAAAATTGGACTAAGTTTCATATCTCAATGATGGCCTTGTGCGACGTTTTGTTGGTCAAGAAGTCAATCGTATTTCCTCTTACAAGTCTCCACCTCTTCTGTACGTGCCAAGCTCTCTCCGCAGAAGTAGGCACTACTTCGTCCATAAGGCAAACTGGTTAACGCCAACATCAATAGCCTTCAACCCTTTATATTAACCTCCTGCTGAGGTAGTCTTATGAAGATTTTAGATCCATGTGGTGCCACTATGGACAATTACTGGTCTAAGTGAGGCAGCTCACGCAGACTGGCACGACAAACCTACCTACCTACTTACAAGTCTGGCGCCAAGTCTCGGCAATGGCAGGATAGGTAACATTGGGGTGGTTACAAAAGGTACTAAGAGCCAAGATGTAACAATCTTCAATACAAGCAAACGTCGAGAGTTTCTTGAGAACCGGGACCGGTCCAATGCCAGTACTGCGAGGAACTTGGGTCAAAAGCATCGAAACGGGACCTCGAAAGATATAGAATGAGGCCTTCTATGCCACTTTGTTACTCCAGTAATCACGACAACAACAGTTTGGTCAATATGAAAATTACGCTATTACAATGGTTATTGTTCGCTGAGAAGCACAAATATGCTACTGGGTCGGTATGATCTTGGATGATCGTCCACTTTTTGATTGGTAATGATCGCAGGTAAATCTCCTTGAAAGTTGTGAATTCGGACATCACAAACTAAACATTTTATGGTGACTTTGGAACTTTGGTCCTGACTTTTAGGTACTTGGTATTTTACGATAAAAAAAAAATTGGCATGGCAGGTCCATGGGACCAAGGGCCTAGCTTCTCACAACCATTCGTGTTGTGCGTGTTATATTCTATATACGAATGAAAGCGATCTATTGTTTAATGCAGTTTATTTTTTTTGTTTTGAAAAGTTTTTTCAGGACAGTTATACTCTCAGATGTTTGTCAGACGCTTACGAGATGTGGGACAGTGAAAGGAATTTTAGGTGTTGTCTGGGGATTCAACCTGGAACCTCTCGCTTCGTAGTCCAACGCACTAACCACTTGAGCCACGGCGTCCACGATTTTACACAACGGTGCGATGAAAATTCTCAATGTCGTCCAGGATTTCAGCAGTTTTAGTATTCAAACTGAGTCAATTTTTCAAATCGATTGTAGAATAGAGTACAACGACCATAGCACTCCTCCGTGGTTTCAAGCAGCTATCGAAAATTTCGTCAAATGGTATCAGTCCTTAGTACCAGACTGATCTTTATAAAGTGGATGTAGATAAAAAAATATTTGGAATTCCCGACAAAATGGAACAAAACCAAACCCTTTACTTGTGTCTTTTACATGCCAAAAATCAAATTTTCGAAAATTCCGCATTTGTTTGACATTATGTAAGCCATAACCAAAAGCGCTCCGCAACATCCACCACACAGTGCTAATATACATAATAACACCGGCGCGATAGGAATTAATTATGTAAAATTAATCGAGTTCTCCTAGTGTTCTGGCACTCATTCAAAAATCTTCGACCACCTCATGCAAAGCATCCTCAACTATAAACTACAAAAACAATCCGTAAATTGTTGGAAAGCGTAGACTGTCGACAAAGCCAGAAAAAAAAAAACACACACACACAAAATGGAATTTTTAATTCAAGCGGACGCGAAAAGGACTACATCGCTGTGTAAAAGGAGTAATTTACAATTTATAGAAATTTTCTGCATTCCTCAGTCAAGATTTATTTCCCTTTTAAATCTAGTTTCTTGTATCATTTCTTTTCTATGTACTTTCGTTCACAATTCTAGTAAAAAGAAAAAAAAAAGAAAATAGAACAAGAAAAGTCAAAGGAAATCCAAACAAAGACCATCGAAAGAATATCTTTTTTTTTTTTTTTCCTTAACAACCTCAGCTTCATTTTCAATGAAAAGTAAGGAAATGAGTAAACAAATTGCAAACTTTTCAATGCAAGGACGAAAGCAGAAAAAAAAAGGTTTACTTCGCAATCAGATTGAAAAACTCATTGAATTGAATCGGCTTTAAACTCACTGAATCGACAGATCTCCGTACAGACTAATTTGTATTTCATCCTCACGTAAAGCTGGAAGCGATTCTTGGATGATTGGGATGAAGGTTGCCTTGACTTTCCCATTGCGCATATCCTTTTTATCGGTCGGTCCATAATTTCTTCAATTATGACATAATCTTTAAATTCCACGGTTTTTTTCCTTTCGCAAAAATATATTGTGAAGGTATACGTGAGATGTGATTGTCATCGTTACTCGTCCATATCTCAATGGTTACACCTCCACAGGTTCGTAGTTACACTTCTTTAAAGCAGTAAAACCAACCCTCAAACCATTAACTTGAAACATTCTATAAACGGCTCCCAGCTCGTGATACGCTCTGCGGTACTATTTAAAATAAACAATCACCCACTCCCAATGCAATGGAAATCATGAAGTACTCGTACTCGTACATACCACCACAGCACAGAGGGAAAACAAGAAATCGAACGTGTTATACTCCTGCAGTTAATTCTGGGTATCGATTTCGACAAGGGATGCTTTCTAAGTGGTCTTCTCTTATAACCACTATTGGCGGTTGGTTAGCCCGAGGTGTCATGTCATATCACTTTCTGCAAATGCACATTCTGTGTGTAATTTCCCATCGACAGAGCATATAGTAACTGGGCACCACTCTGTGTGCGCTTCTGTGCTAGTCGGGCCCCAAAAGAGTGATTATTTTAAAATTCACGAATTTACTCTTATCCTCCGATCGAATGGAGAGCACCGCAGTAGACCTTTTCCGTTGAGCTACCAGAATGGCTGGTCTATCGTGTCATGAAATCACGACTTGCTACTTTTGTCTGTTGTCGTGACATTGGAGCGGAACAAGCCAACAAAGATGTTGCACATCCGTATGCAGGCAGTTTTCAAAGGACGCAGCAGCACCAGCATCGTCCGGCGGCGGCGTGCAACTTCCTATTTCGGTTTGTTGAAATGAAAAATTTGATTGTAATGTGGGGGGGGTGGGGGATTTGTTTTTGTGGTTCGACATGGAGAAAGCTATTTGTAAAAGCGGTGATATGACATGAACAATTGGTTTAAATGGATTCCAGTAACTTACTGACCAGAGAAATGAGGTTTTTAATAGGTTGGCATCTCATAAATAAGCTTCGTTAAATTCTCCCAACCACCATAACACGCGCGCCGTATCTTTTGTTAAAATCCCAGCACAAAAGTGCTTACATATCATTAGGTAATATTTGCAAATTCATCTTGTGCAAAAGGTTTTATGAAACACAGCAAAGTAAAAAAGGACCAACAAGAATGGCGTAGTATACGCTCAAGGGTGGATCTCTTATAAAATATCATCGAAAAGCTATACTCATGTACGACTGCATTCTGCCACTCATCCGCTTAGCTGCAAACTCATTCTCTATCGCTATCGTTCTTCATCGTCATTCGTCGTTGTCCTGTAGCCCGAAACGATTCACCAACGTCTTGCAAATTCTGTAGGATACTTTGTCATAAAGAAATATTATCCATCCATTCAACATCTCATGAATCCATTCCTCTTCTTCGGAGTGTACCATACTTGAGTGCAGTGTCATTAGATTCTTTTTTTTTTTTTACTTTTTGTCGTATTTTTCTCTTTCTTTTCTTCACTATTATCTTTCTTATTATAGTTATTTTTTCTACTTCTATTCTCGTTGTTTTCAACATCAGCGTTTCCATTGCTGGTCCTGGTATAGTATTTATTCGTCTTGGAGTTTTATTCTTTTTTTTTTTTGTTTTTTTCATTATTTCGTCTCATTTGCAAATATTGTTCATATTTCAGAGAGACGTAGAGATACGCCTCACCTTATAGATAGTAGATCGGTTTATATTCCTTAATCTTATGAACAGGAACAATATTTTCCAATTTTCTAGTTTGCAATGGGATACGACGCGACGAGATAATGATGGAAGCAATCGCTTTGAAAGTAAATGGCTTTTGCGAAGACAATTTTCTTAATGCCCTTCAAACAATGTTGACTAAGCTTATCACAGAGAGTCGTCCATGCTGTTCACGTCTTGTTGAAGCATCTTTAGTCAGATCAAATGAAAGAGAAAATAAACTGTACATGCTGTCATTTTTAGCGTCGCAACAGTCATCATAGACGCTGAATGTAGTAAATTGTAGTTTTTCGTTGAATTCTCTAAATAGTCCGAAGAACAGTGATTAGTGCAGTTGACTTACAGCAAAGTTTAGATTAATACAATTTTTAAAATATATGCATATACCTACATATATTACATATGCAGGTAGGAATAATGATTCAATAAGAACCTAATAAGTACTGAAATTTGCGATACTATGGCTCACGTGACCTGACTGTTTGTACATTCTTCACTTAGAATGGCTGAAGCACTTTATAATTATAGATTATACTACTAGCATTTTACACTGTGACTTGGCTATTCCTGGGGAAATTACCAAACAGATATTATATCGTTGTCAATTATCTGACTCCTTAAACATTTGTGAGCCTTTCCGTTGCAATTTCATCAACCTCAGTTCATGGTCTTATTTTTTTATGTCAGTTATGTCTAATGTTTACCCAAACCGGACTATTTATCGCCTCATAAGCTCCAGCCTTAGGTGTTCATTGTCCCTTTATGATGGTTTATGCCAATTGCCTTGGATTAGCTCTCCACCAGTTTCTCTGTGGGCAAACCTGACACCTACTCCAAATCCAACAATGATCCCAAGTAGGGGAGTTGCAGGGGGCAGCATGCCCCCCCCACATGTATTGCACTGTTTATGCATATAAGTGACATCAAGCCAAATTGGTCTAATGTAGCTTTAAATGGGACGACCGAAAACTTTTAATATACTTAAGGAGTTTGAGAAAATAATAGTTAGAAATGCGTGTATAAATTCAAAGCGTAATAAGGCCGACTTTGTCAAAGTGAAATAAGGCCGAATTTTAAAAGTCGGCCTTATTTCGCTTTCATAATGTGAAATAAAGCCGAATTCACGGCACCCAATAAGAATAACAATAAGTTTGACTATGTCAATAAATTTAAGAAGACAATCAATAGAATTAAGAAATAAACAAACAAAAAAAAAAATTTTTTTGGCGTGACAGGTGCATCGGACCCATGCCCTAGCTTCTAATAATCTTCTGTGTTGTGCGTGTTACTGTTTTAATGCCGTATCCGAAGGGCAATTTTTGTTTTGAGAAGCTTCTTCATGACAGTTTTACTCTGTACTCCCGGATGTTTGTCAGACGAGAGGTGGAGTCGTGAAAGAAATTTTGAACGCACTAACCACTTAAGCCACCGCGCCCAACAATAGAATTAAGAAGAGTATTGCACAAGTTGATGCCTGTCGGAGTTACTAGTTTATCTATAGTTCTACCAGGTCGTGAGTTGGAGTCTTTTGACCTGCTCGCTTTGGTTAAAAAAATCTAGATAACTCTTTATTTGTGTGCTGTCTTAGTCTTTTTGTCTGAGCTGCTGCATGCCTCGAACGAATGAAAAATAATGCCGTGTCCGAAAGGCAATTTTTGTTTTACGAAGGTTTTTAATAACAGTTTTACTCTCGGCTGTTTGTCAGATGCATGCGAAAGGTAGGACCTGGAAAAAATGTTGATGTGGTCTGGGATTCAAAGCTCGAATCTCCAGAGCAGTAGTCCGACATACTAACCAGTGAGCCACGCCATTCACAATTACGAATAAGACACAAACAAATGTACTACAGACAGTCATCTTTTCTTTTTTTTTTTCTGCGGTGCTCTGGAGGGGCAGGTTTTGACATCATGTCTTTTTCTACCTCTTAAACTTTCGGTTTGGTTTTCCCGCGGTATTCCTACATATACGTTCCCAATGCGGCAAAATGAGTCATCCACGATGTTGTATTTGTGAAGGTATTCTCGGAAGCTTCCGTGTCTCGTTAGAAATTGGGTATGGTAAAAGTTTACTTCACCGTGCTTTCTTCTGGTCCACACTTTTATGTTCGGCATTGATTTATGTGTCTAGTGACCGTTTCCTGAGGTGTTCTAGATCTGATGGCCTTTCTCTCTGAGTTTTCGCCATTATATATTAATGCTGCCACTTTGACTTCCATAAACGATACCGTTCTCTACGCGCGGCATACTCTGAGCGATGCTCTTCTGGGCACGGAGCTTGTCCATATAGGGGCTGCGTACATGAAAATTTATTTGCTCACTGTCGCAAACAGGTTTCTTATTGGCTCCCTGGGTCGTCCGATATTTACCATTAGCCCAGAGTTGTAAAGTACTGAAATACATTTGTACTGCAGTACTGTGGAAGTACCCAGTACCTTGTCCTTGTACTTGTACTTAAAAAAAAGGAGTACAATGTATTTGTTACTTTAAAATCACCAAGTACAAGTACTATTTCAAGTCCTGTCTTCTATGTACATTTACTGGGTACTGTAATACTGGGCAGAACATTACTGGGTACTTAGAAAAAAGTACTTGGAATAGTACTTGTACTTGGTGCCTTTAAAGTACCAAGTACATTGTACTCCTTTTTTTCAAGTACAAGTACAAGTACAAGGTACTGGGTACTTGACTGGTACTGGTACTTGAAAGTTTACAGGTCTGCATTAGCCTTGATATTGCGACGACAGCCATATTAGCTTTCACGCTTATTTGCCTTAAGTAAAATTGAGTAAAAGTGGTCAAGCAGTACTCCTAAGTACTTTATGTAAGACTTTGACTCGTTCCTGTATGGTCAGGCGCTCCACTTTCGTGCAGTTGCTAATGAGGACACCTCCATTTTATTATCCCCTAGGTCAGGCCTGATGAGTGAAGCCATACCTTGGCGTTTTTGATGGTGCTGTTGCAGTCTTGCATAGAATTTTAGTTACTAGCCACCACTGCGGTGTAATTGACGTTTCCTTTTATGTCTACTCGCCTTGGTGTCCATATATCTAAGTACGTTTCGGGGGGTTACGTAGGGGTTTCCTGTAATTTTATTTCAGACTACCGTCTTGTTGAATCCATAAGTATTTCGTTCCGAGTTCAAAACATCAAAAATTAACAAAATTCCAAAAGTATGTCGAAACTTTTTCATGTTGATATAAGTACTCGTACCTGCTTTAATTCTACAAACAACATTTAAATTGCTAGAGATGTCAGATCGATACAAGTAGGTGCCCTGTATCTCCCTTAATTAAGATAATTTTACATTGGAACCTGAGCAAGAGAAAAAACATCTCTAAACTCAAACGGCTTCCTCACCCTTTTTTTTTTTGGGACACGGCATCGTTTACTCGGTTAGAACGAAATTAATTAACCCTAATGTACAGCAAGAGATTAAACAAGCACGTTACTTGGTTCACGTACTTGCAATTTGCAAAACCTCTTTCCCTCTCCTTTAGTTGGGACTAAAATTGTGTAAGAACCAGTTGGCGTATTCAACTTTTATAAATCCTGATTAATTGATTAAATTTTTTCGTAAGGGGCAACCTATGTACATATGTATGTATGAACTTGTTGTAGGTATGTATGCAAAACTCTATAATTTGCTATGGTAAACAGGAAAGTATTAAGTTTCCACAATCGAAGGCATCGTTACGTTAATTATTTCATTTGTAGACTGTTGTTTTTGTTTTAGGGTCATTATTCCACGTGACTCATTAAGACGGGAGTATTGATTGGATCTAACCTTGTTAAAGTTCCAACAGGTAATACTCTTTGCAATTATGATGTAAATTGAATATCTATAGTTCAGAAGTGAAGAAGCATCATGCACGAGAACATAACCTTCAGCATAATGGACATCAGCAAGTGCGATACGAAAAATAATCTACGATTTAATAAAAACTTCAATATTTACCTACCAATAGAACGAAACTCAAGTTGATTAAAGCAAAGTTATTTTTTTATTTCGTCGTTTAAAAATAATTAAATATTCAATTGTTTACTGTTTACCTTGCGGTCTTTTGCGTAGTGAATGGGTGTACTTGTAGTCTGCTCACAGTAGACATGTGTGGCACTGGTAGACATACGCTTTTGGGTGTCATGAAACTAACGAGGAGGATAACAAACACGAAATCGTTATTTTGCATCTGTGTCAATGGTACAATCATCACAAGAACACCAGTAGTGCCTTTGCAATGGCAAAATGCTATTGATTCCCGGTGTACCCACATACATAATTAATTCCCCTGTAGTGACCAACTTATTGCAATCATCTTTAAGAGCAATTCGGATGATTAGTGTGCCCCGGGTCGTACTCAAGAAAGTACACAATTATGAGTCTTATTGTTATTATTGTACACTGGAGTTATTCTAATGGATACATAAACAAGATGTGTGTCAAGAAATGCCTTGTGGGCGGATACAATTAAGCTCCGCTATTAAGAGCATTGATTCTTTTGTATCGCGCAACTGTCCGAGACCATGTAAGCGTATTTTGCATACAAGTGAGTGTTATTGGGACGAATTGAAGTACATGAAATAAAGATTTAGGTACTCTGAGAATGAGATATTGGCAGAAGAAGTATCGATATTATGTAGTGAACTGACCAACATATGTATGTCGGTTATTGGATTCACTTTTAGAAATCATTTCAGAATCACTTTTATATAAACTTATTATTGTACGCTACTAGCAAACTTGTAAATACAGTGGAACTCACTTATAACGACGGTGAATGAAGTGAGGAAATGAGATCGTTATAACCGGCGTGGTCGTTATATCCGACTGCAGATATTCAGGAAAAAAATTACGTTTACACAATTACGTCTTCAAAGTATTATCAGTTTTTTTCACACCAAAGTTCTGTGCGATTGTAACTGATATTGCATGACATTTCAACCAGGACAAAGCTTCCTACATTATATGTAGATGTAACGCAGACCTGTAAAATTCAAATACAAGTACTAGTACAAGTACAATTACCTTGTACTTACTTTCGTTTAAGTACAAATACAATTCCTTGGTATTTGTACTTAAAATATTCAAATACCAGTACCAGGACTTGTACTTAAAATAAATAAAAAATTGTACAAATACATTGTACTTAAGTTGTAAGTACCAAAATACTTCATTACTTTATAGGTATGGATGTAAGGCTAGCTCTTAAACAAGAACTGCAGAAAACTGTTGATAAGGCATTACAGGCAACCACTTCTTTGACAAGGCTGATGAGATTTAGATCTCCAATATAGAAGGATGGATCAACAGGACGCATGGGAAGCGAAATTTCTATATGACTGAAGTTTTGATAGACCATGAATGCTTAAGAGTATTAGGATCTTCCACAACCCCTATAGGCCAACTTGTAGGGAAGCAGGTTGAAAATGAGAAGAACGTAGTTGGTGTGGTGTTTGGCCTTACGACTTTTTTTGGCCTAGGGTTGATGTTTTGGACACATGCCACACAAGTCAAAAAACAATTATTATGAAATGTTTGATGGTCGTGAAATTTCTTTTAACATTACCAGAGAGTATCCCTATCCCTATTCTTATATGTGATCTGCTGTATGCTCTACATCCCACTGTCCAAGTACCACGTATATACATACATATGTAATCTGATACGATTCTGCGTACCAAACGCCCTGAACATTGTGCGGCCATTCCTGGCTAGCACCTTTAGCTGATATTCCTGTCCAATATTGATCTCACTTCAAGTAATTCCGTAGCTTTAAGTATGATACATCTAGAACATCTGCTTCGAACACACTGCATGTGTCCCGAAGTCTCAGAGTCACTTGCTTCCATCCTAAACCATCCGGTTTTCGTGATGAATTTTAGGGTGGTTTTAGGTGATATAGATACCTTTCCCAGGGTCGAGTATCTTGTTCTGTTGAGGCTTGGGTGTTCGCGATAGTAGTTCTCTAGTCCTTCTTCTGTTGTATGTTGTTGTTTTTTGGAAACGCGGCATGAATAGAGTGTTTTCCATCTTATGTTGGCCATGTTGAGAAAGTCCAAGCTGATTTTGGACATAAGGAGACTAATGGACTGAATAAATCAAATCTACTGTTAGGTCTTTTGATTCCAATCATTTTTTCGCTAGTTCATCGCGCATTTCATTCCCGTGGAGGCCCATGTGTCCCGGAATCCAGTAGAGGGATTTGAGTTTCTCTTTGCATCTCTTGACCAATTTAGAGTAGGTTGAGATGGCTACTTGGCTGTCTATATAGAAATTTAGAAATAGATGTGTTCGTTGTTATTCAGAGTGGATAGGTCCCGGCGGGCCTCGGTTATATCATATATTGCCGCCTGAAACACACTTGCGTGGTTGGGGAGTTTCAAGGACCGAGCAATTGGAGGTGCCTCTGAAAATATTCCTGAGCACGTACCTTCTTCCATTTTTGTGAAGATGGATATGGAATCGGAATTAAAGACATTCCCATTTGTCCAGCTCTCTCTAGAGGAAAATTTGGAGTCGAGGTTGAGGCTGAAGTCCGTGTGGGGAGAAATGTAATCGGAATGTTAGTTGACATTTGGCCATTTGGTGATGGTGCTGTGTCCGAATTCATTGTCTTTCCACATCTAGGTTTGTCGGAGGCGTAGTGCGCTTTTAGCTGCTATTTCCTTATTGAAGAGATCCAATGGGCAAAGCCCTAACATGGTTTTCTGTTATCATGGTAGCACACTTTTGTTAAGGGATTTCGCTTAACCGGTACTTACTGATTTACCGAGTCACATGCATATAACGAAGTCAAAAGAACGTGTATGAATCTCAGGAGTTTGTTCAGTTCAACGTTTCCAGTTCCGCAAGAAAGTAGCTACCAAGAATGTCTTTCCATTTGGTGGTTAATGCTAGACAATCACATAGCAAGTGACGAATAGATTCTATTTCCTCTTTGTTCTAGCCGTGCTGTACGCAAATGCCTGTCACGACGCCAACAGCTTTCCGAATACCCCTGAGTTCCATGAGATCTGTTTCTCGTAGACTGGACAAAATGATTTGGCTGTATATATTAGATACCACTGCCTGTTAATTTCCTCATTGGATTCAGTATCTACGTCAAATTACCCACATGTAATTTTTTTTTAGGTCTAGTGGTAAAAGATACAGAAACACCCCGAGTACCATCTCCGCACAAAGAAAAACCGATTGTTCATCGTTTGGTTTCAGCTTAGACTTTGTTTTCAGATTTTGTAGCAGAGCCACAGTAAATACAGTCTCTTACTATGACTATGACATTTCATCGCTATCTGTCTACCCCTCCTTGTTGACAGGATTTATTGGATTTTGCTCTCAGCTACCGTGTTTTTTAGTACATGCATATATATGTATGTATAGGTATCATTAGTGGTAAGTTGAAGAGTTATCGACGTCAACTTAGGAAATTTGGTGTTTTCTCTTGTCGCTAAGTGACAGTAGGATTATTTTATTTTGATTGACAAATAGCTTGTGTCTTGAATTTTATTGACTGCGATCTTCATACTGGCTTCAAACTTGAATAGTTTATACCTTCGTAAGCAGCACCTATGTACTTTGTCACTAATTTCGTTCAACTTCAACTCTAATTTTAGCGACTTATTTATTTTTTTCTTTCTAAGAAGTCTAAATCATGGTTTGAAAAGCATCCATCTTGGGCATGTAAAGACAGAAACCAATAAACTCTTCAAGAGACGTGCTGATGTCTATTTAGAAATACTACAGATAGCAGGTTTGTTTTCCAACCGAGCTGTCAATTTTTCAGCAAAAATGAAAGCAGGGTCATGTGTCCAAAGCTTTTTCTCAATGACATTGATTTTCATTTAAGATATCGATAACTCACTTAACTTCGAATGCCGATATTTATCGATATCTAATATTTTTTTGCCCATCCCTACTTCATCTCTTTGACTGTACCTACTAAAGAAATTGTGGAAAAGGAGAATGTATACACAAGGCGGGAGTTTGTAGCTCAAATGGGTCAACATTAAAGCCATTGTTTTCATAAGAAACCGTAAATTGTAAAGTAAATTCCAGAATCAATTGCATAATCCGCTTATTAAATGACTCTCATCACTTGTTGCGCGCTTTCGAGAAGAGTTTCACTTTCACTAAACGAAAAGAAATTACATCGAGCTGGTGCACTAAGAGTAGTTAAATTAAATTAGACTATTGTCAAGTACATATACTTCCCAAACAGTCTTACGCTGCAAAGTTCCCACCCGAACTTTATTGCTCCATCAGAATCGAAAGTGAAAGGCAGCCATTATGCATGTCATCAATACACTACACCCACATTAGTCACCGTGGATCCTACGTACGTGCATGTACATATTAATGCTGAATACAAACCCGGCCAATATCCGATTTATTGAAACCACCAGCACCTTTTATACCACAAATAGGTCACATTCTCTTTAGCAAAACAATGGACCACGTCTCTTGTTTTTTTCCCGGACCATCACTTAATTGTTAACTGCATATTTTGCGGGATTTAATTTCTTTATTCATTTCGTTCAGATTTGCCGGCCGCATTAATTTGGATTATGTGTAAACGTTTTTATTATCGCCACCACTTCTGTTGCCACGAACCGTCGTCGTGTCGGTTGGTCGACCGTTCTCAACTGTGGATTATTGCACTGGGCACAATGTAGCCCATCGGTCTACAGACCAATACCATGTGGCGATAAATCATTATTTTTCCGGCTCGTTAGATAAAACGAACTCATGGCGACCATAAAATATGGATGTGGAAACTGTAGTGAAATATGCAGTATAGTGCCATGTGAAATATGGGCACGAGCCCCAATGTAATTTCAAAAGTTATTATTCCAGTTCAACGATTCAATTACTTTGGTCGACGAAGTCTATCCGCAATAAGTGGACATTTTCCGTTCGATCCGTCCTGCATCCATTGGCAGGTGAACCTCGTCGTCTCCTTTCTTCTCTTCCCAGTGGAAGCACTTGTTGACACTATCGCCGCGGGATTTCGGATTTTGGTTTCCATCGAATGGCATTGGGTGATGGTCACTTGCGAGTGATTAACTCGAAAATTATGTAGACGATGTCCTCTGATACAAAAAAAAAAAAAACATTAAACATATCGAACAAGAGTAATTTGATAAATGACTTAATTAACTTTGGGTCAGGTTGAAAATACACTTTATCCTTTCAAACATACTCTCGCAAATACTTAATTCATCCGACGGCGAAATTTTGAATGAACCGCGTTTTCAAATTTCATCACGTACTGTTTTTACAGAATTTGGAACTGACGTCAGATCTGTCCAGTGGCCCTGTTCCGTTTTGGACTTCACTGAGTTAAGTAATTTAAATGCGAGAGCCGCAAATCGAAGGTCTCTATAAAGTTGTGAGACAGGTTTTGACGTTCGAACCAAAGGAGAGGAGAAACGACAAAAATCATAAAAAATAAAAAAAATCCTTCGACATTGCATTTCAATGCACAGCACGAATGTCAGAGATTGTACATATGAAATGGAAATTGGACCGCACACTGCACAGACTGTGTGTGTTTACAGTTCACGAAGGGTGAATAAGTAATTTCAAGGATTCCCATCGATTTCCATTAGCAGAGAAAGGAAGTTTTACTAGGTAAGGTGGGTAGGTAGATACTTTGGTAATATTTGTGCCGTCCACTGACCCTAATGTAGACAGAAAAATCAGACAGCAAAAGGTAATATTCAAACGGGTTTTCTGTGCAAATGCATTGGGGATTTGTTTTGGTCAATCGGTATTCGGCACTGTCGCCGAGCTTTTCAACTTTGTTTTGGTCGACTATTGCTTGTCGATTGACTTGGGATACCAGGTGGGCTGGCGCGCACAAACTCTGTAAAGTGATTTCAGTTCGCAATTCATTTTCTATCACTACATCTATACCAATGGCACTGTAGTTCCTTCTCTGTGCACTCTTTCGACAAAGAAACTTTTGTCAGTTCCCAACATTAAATGTCTACAGGATGTTATTTGCAAAAAAAAAAACAAAAAAAAAAAAACCAAAAAGTTTTCTGATATTTATTTAGATGGCTTATGGGGTGTTGATTTATGCGCAAGTATCCTGGTGTGCAGATCAAAATTGAATATCATTGTTTTCCTTCTGCTTCTACCCCCTCTGTTTGTTTCCATAATGTATTTTTCATCCTAAAGTATTCTTGCTCTCGGTATTTGAAAGTATGTATTGCAACATTTCACACACAACATCCAGGATTTGTTGTGTGTTGGTTGCTTGGAATAGGTTTATGTGGACATTTGGTCAGCATATAAATTTCCTTGTTTATCTTTTTTGTTTTATTGCATTTTCCCCATATAGATTGCATATTAAAGTTTTTCGATCATTGTTTGTTTTTTTTTGGTTTAATACTACATACCATGGTGGGTGTTTAATGCTGTAAAAAAATGTACATATTACTATTAATGTTTTGGCTTCACCGTCCTTTATATGAACATTCTTACTTTGTCGTCCTTTGATGTAATTTCAAATATTGTTTTCTAAGAAATATTATAGAAAAAAATTGCAGTTTAAGGTATTGCTATCAAGGCATCAACTCGTTTCCAAGACTCTAGATTCCTCTTCAACCATCCTGCTACAGTTGCTGACGGATGTGGTATGTACGCAAGTGTATGGAATTCATCATAAGTTTCAGGTTTCATGCTTTGCTTTCCAAGCTTTCCAAGATATGGGTTTACCTTGAGCTATTGTTATAAGCATTATATCGAGTGTGGCTTTGTACCCTCTTTAGCCAAATCCAAGCTTACGATCTCGGTGGCATCTTCTCATTATTGATTGCAAGTTTTTTTCAGTAATCGGTCAATTCAAGTTGTATTTCTATCTCACTCTCAACCAATGCTGGTCTACCCAGTGCTCATTACTCTCTATGACCCTGTTTCTAATATTTAATAAAGACTTTCTCTCACTCGCAATCCAATCCATTCCTTTGCGAACGGGAATACAAGTGACTTCGCTTATTCTTTAACAACTCCAAGCTGTGGAGTGTCACCCGTAGCGAGTGTCTACCGAGCTAAACTCCCATATTGATCCAATCATCAAGTGGGTTGCGAAATACCGAGCTGAGTTCAATTCGTCATAAACCTAGTGTTATCTCCTGTCTCTCCTGTCTTTCTCCTGTCTCAGCACGATACTAATGCAGCTAAGTTCATAATAAATAGAGCTGATATCGAGGAATCTATTGGTTTGTCAATACTTCACATACAAGTTACTACAGACCTTCGCTGGAATCATCATATTTCTGAAGTTGCGAAAAGTGGCGCTAAGTGCCTCGGATCCCCCAAGAGATGTATGTAAATTGTAATTTGCAATCGAATCCGAATCCGAATCCTCTATAGTTGTGTCCCGTTTGTCTGTCAGTTTAATTGTACTACACAAGCGATCTCCCGTAAAAGATTCTAGACCTATCAGCCTAACCTCATTTGTTTTGAAAACATTCGAAAGGCTAATTGATATGAACTTTCGAAATAAAGGGCAAACAGCACTCCACAGTGTCGTCAGTATCGTGGAGAAAACACTGAAGGGCAAAGAATACACTCTAGCTGCTTTTCTAGATATCGAGAGGGTCTTCAATAATGTCCAAACGGATGCAATAAAAATAGTTTTAATGTGAACAACACCATTATCAACTGAATAATCTGCATGTTAAAAAAACAGACAAATCAGCTCAGAACTAGGTGGTGCACAAATCACGGTGTCAGCATCCAGAGGCACTCCTCAAGGTGGTGTACTATCGCCCATTCTCTTGGTCCTAGTGGTAAACGAAATCTTAGTTGAGCTAAAATTTAGTGGAGTCAAAGCAGTAGCATATGTAGATGACCTAGCATTGCCAGCGAGCGGAAAATTTCTGTCCACTTAGTGACTAAATAGAAAAGGCTTTATCTATAGTTAATACCTGGATCAAGAACTGCGGACTTGTGGTTACGTTTTTCCACAGAATACAGTACCGATACTGATTTTTACTAACAAAAAGGACAATACCGGAACTTAAAATGTCATCAATTGAGAGGATTCCGCCAAAAATTTCCGACTACGTCAAGTATCTGGGAGTCATCTTAGTTAAGAAACTAAACTGGAATCTCAACATAAAGGAAAGGGTAAAGAAAGAAAATGATAGCATACCCTGGCTGCAACAGGATATTCGGCAAAACCTGGGGCCGAAGACCTAAAATTATCATGTGGCTTTATACCGGGCAGCTGTAGTTTACTTTACAAGACCATTTGTCACTTATTTTCCCAGTAGAGAAGAATGCACGAAAGACCAGTAAATACATACATAGATCAATGTTACCCATTGATGGCTCCAAGATGGACACTGGCGTTGGCGCAGGTTTATTTTCCGAGATTCTCGGAATGTCCAGTTCGATCAGACACCTTAACTACAACAGTGTGTTAAAAGCTGAGGTCCTGGCAGTGACAACAGATGCTAAACAGGCTGCAATAATGGTATTACCACGAACTGACATTACTTTCTTCATTGACAGCCAAGTGGAAATAAAAGCGATTTCTGCCATTGAAATAAAATCGCAGCGAAGAGTTACGGGTTCTTGGAGCGCAGCACAATGTAAGGCTTTGCCAGGTTCCTGGACACACAGTTGTTCCGGGAAATGAAAGAACTGATGAATTAGCAAGAAAAGGATCATCACTTGAACTAAACGAGGCAGACTCTACAGTAAAAATTCGACCATGTAATCTTAGACAAGCGATTTGGAACAAATCTCTAGGAGCTGCAAATGAGAGATGGAGCAGGCTCTACTCCCCACTCTACAACACACAAAAAACCGAGAGAATCTTACATATGAGTAAAAAATCCTTGTCCTCTCTTGTGAGTGTAATTACCAGACTTAACATGCTGAAATATCACATAAGAAAGATGAAACTTAAAACGGACGACCTGTGCAGAGAATGTTCATGAGGATACTATACTTTTCCTCTGTCACTGCCCAGCACTCTGTCACATTAGAAACAAAATTCTGGGAAGACATACATATCTTCCAAAACTTAGAAGAATTTTCTGACAAGTCTTAAAAAGATCTGCAAAAATATGTAAACGCCTCGAGATGGCTTGAAGATCCATAGGATTTTTATAGATTCTAAATTATAGGAGGTATGACTCCTAGGGCATTACAATGGATCTGCATGGATCTAAATGTGACGGGTGCAAGTTTCTCTGTCCCGCAAACCCAATAACCTAACCTAACATAACATAACATAACCTCTTTCGTACTCCCCTTATCTTTTAAAACTCTTTTCGGTCGCACAGAGAAATTCAGAAGATCTTTCTTTAGCCACTCGACACTTATGCAAAGATTTATAGTCAACGAGCATCGTCACCTAATTCTCTTTCTTTTCGTTCCAACTTTTAACTTCCCTATACTCTTTCCTTTCGCCATCGTTGCATCCAATCTCCTATCTTACATTTAGCATTTTGTACCTTTTCTGTTGCTTTAACCACACACACACGAGTATCAATACCTAGGATTCCCATATCATCTGCGAATGTAACTATCATTATGAGTCATTCGCATGTTGTATATGATAAATCTACACAGTTGGTCGACGAATACTGTGGAATTCCATGTGGAATACCTGCTTGTATTTGTTTATGTTCAGAACACTCTTTTCCACAATAATCTATGAAAAACCTATTGCTGTATAATATATACATATGGGGATCTAAACTCTTATGCCAGACTTTATCCGTTCCCGCTCAGGCAGAGACATAATAAGACCAAAAATAAGGTACGCTACTAAAATTCGCTACCCAAAAAGAAATAATCAGATTACCAGCAATCTGTACACATAGATTTCCTGTCTGGATCACTAAGATCTTTGAAGAACAATTGGCCATAATATTAACCTTCTTAAAATGCGGAGAAGATGGGTCATCATTCCTTCCTTCCTAGTGTCCTGTGGAACTCTAACTAAGTTTTCCCAATTAACAGAAATACATAAGAATACTGTTTGAATAGATCCCAACCAAATGGATCCCTAGAACCCTTTTGTTTGATTACAAGATTCATTCCCCACTGATTTCAAAATTCCACCACGAAGAATTCCACCACTTGCACAAAATCTTCCGTCAACTGATTGGGCAGGCTTTCTGTTGGGCTTTATTCATTACTTCTGTTAGCACATCCACCATCTGTTTGTCGGATATTTTCTTTCATACCGAATATTTTCTGTGCATTCCGCACCAGGTGCGTGGTGACAAGAATGTTTCCTATTGATATCCTTGGAGATGAAGGCAACGCCCATTACCGCTGCCAACAAATATAAACCATTTAGACGGATAAACATGCAAATGCAGTCGACGGAAGCCATCACTCAGAAAACTAAGAGGTGAGTCAATTTTCGAATTTATTCTTTCTTCACACCTTATCTTATGCAACAAAGGAATCATACCAACGTTTCATAACCGGGATAGAGAAGAAGTGATCGATTTGACTCTAGTGACAGATACCAAGACCAATATTGTTGAGGAATGGAGAGTTTCCAATGTCTGCTCTATTTCGGATCACAACCGAACCGGCCCAAACACTTCAGAAATCCCCAAAAAGTAAACTGGGACCACAGAGCTTAGAGTAAAAACTAGGAAACTTTTCAATAGGGCCAAAACGAGTAAGAATAGCGAAGACTGGAACTTATACAGATCCAGTTTTAACGAATATATGTAAATACGGTATTAGAGCAGCTAAACTAAGATCATGGCAAAAATTCTTTGAATCCATAGAGGACGAAAACGAGGCAGCGAGGCTCTAGGGATCCATACTAATCTAAAGACCCCTGCGTCCTCGGATATATCCAGAGGACTGGCGGTACATGGGCAGAATCCAGCCAGGAATCTTTGGAACTGCTAATGGATACTCACTTTCCCGGCTGTATAGAAATTGAAACTGCCACCCCTTGCAGGACTGCAGTTCCTCTAGAATACGGAGAAGAGGAAGTGATATCCAACATTATAAATGAAGACAAAGTGGCATGGGCTATAAATTCGTTCAAACCCTTCAAATCTGCAGGACCTGACGAAATTATACCAGCCATGCTGCAACAGACTCTGAGCAAGGTGGTACCCCATCTCGTGTACATCTTCTCAAGCTGTATGCGCACGGGATACATACCTTGCAAAAGGAGAGAGGTAAGGGTAGTTTTCATTCCTAAAGCAGGAAAATCTAACCACTCTACCGCTAAAGACTATATTCCAATTAGTCTCTCATCGTTTTTGCAAAAAAAAACCCTAGAGCAACTCATTGACCTTTATATCAGAGGATTGATCAACTCCCAAAACCTATGTGAAGCACAGCACGCCTACCTTAAAGGTAGATCGGTGGATAGCGCTCTCCATAGCGTGGTCAGGGAAATTGAGCATTCCCTTCGTGGGCAAAACAGAACGGTTTGGGGGTCAATCCTCAGAAAACTGAACTAGTTTTGTTCACTATGAGAAGAAAGATACCCGACTTCACATTACCAAAGCTAGATGGCACCACTATAATTCTCTCATCTGAGGCGAAATATCTTGGCGTCATTCTAGATTCCAAGTTATCCTGGAAAAGAAATGTTGAAGAAAGGACAAAGAAAGGAATGAATGCTCTATATGCTTGTAAGAGGGCCTTTGGGTAAAGGTGGGGATTGCAACCGCGCATCATTCACTGGATGTACAAAGCAATTATCAGGCCAATCATCTCATATGGATCCTTAGTCTGGTGGACAGCTACGAGTACAAACAGCTACATATATGAAAGAACTCTACAAAGTGCAAAGGCTTGCAGCACTCTGCACCACTGGAGTTGTGAAAAGCGCGCCGTAAGCAGGTTTGGATATAATTCTTCATATTCTTCCCCTAGGATCTTTTCCACTTTATCAAAAGAACCAACTGGTTCCTAACCCAACCAGTGACGCGATAGGTTTCTGTATTTTGGTGTTCCCACTCCATCTATTAAATAGGGGATTCACAATGGACCTTTAGGTCTCCAAGTGGACGTGATGAGTTTTTAACCGTCACACACCCCTTCTTAACCTAACCTAACGTAAGGGTGAGCTATTAGCATATGCCGCCAATTCTACTAGACTGATGTATACAGAGCCAATCCATGTGCTAGTTTATCTTATATACCAAATAGAGATTTATCTCAGTTTCACTGGGATGGATGAACGCAAAAGTAAATAGAGAGACGATGTTGTAGCGCAAAACAAGTCAAAGGGCAAAAACAAACGCTGTCCTCCAACTAAAACTGTATCTATGAAACCTGCCCATGTAGCTGAACTAGGAATGATTTTTTGATGCGTTCCTTTACACATAGTGCTAGAAAGGAGCGCGAAGAAGACAACACTGAAAATGATTGGAGGGGATATGGTAAAGAAAATCTGCCTTTAAGAAGAATCGTCAATCCAACGAGTCAATAATTTAAACAGCACACTGAACTATTGGGTTCTGCAACCTGCAGGCCGTATACCGACTTGAAGTGCCGCAAAATACAGAAATCTTTGACGGAAGAAAAGATCAAATGCTAAGCTTTAGGACTATGTTCCCCAAACGGAAAAGAATGATTGTTAAAGGGTTGTAAATGGATCACTGTATACTTTTAAAGCACCACAGAATACTGAGCATAAAAAAGTGGATTTTTCAAGACTTTCAAGGAAACACCAGTATGTACATCATCTCATGAAATATGGAGAAATACATAATTCACAAAAGAACAGACTGAAAATTATTACAGATAAAAATGTTAAGCTTCGTTAGATTTACTTCATATATTCTGCTTCATTAGGAAAATTAGAATGGACTGGGCGCTTTAGTTTGAGTGTGCCTCTCATCAACTAGAGGCCCAGGTCGAGGGGCACAAAACATTCTTAGGTGGCATTGCACTTACTCCTTTCAACTCATATATATACATATGTACCGCTACTATGTTCACAGCTCCTTCATTATTATCGTTCTTACATTATAATTCCTATTACCATAACGTTGGGATTATCATACTCTCAATTTATTAGAATTGGCATACGATCTTATGTAGATTCACAGTAGAATCCTTTTCCATTATCCGAAATTAATAATCTACTCGCATCTGTTCTAAATGCTTCAATCTACCAGATTTGTGATAAAAAATGTATCAATCACACATCGTCTCTTCAAATTATCTTCTTTCACGTTCGTACGTAGGTAGGTACTCGAAGTTGTGTGCTAGACACTTGTTTATAGTTTATCTGGAATTCGGATTGAAGCCGCAATTGACGACAATAATAGCGGCAGCAACTCCATTCGTAATGAGAATTGTACGAAAAATGAATTCGAAACTAACCCACATTACATCAACAGCATGATCGTCCTAAATGCCTAACCTGATTTATTGTTTTTTATCAAACAATTCGCCCCTCCCTGCTGGCTATCTGTCTGATAGAGAGTGCTTTTAAGTGCGGCGAGGCCATCGGTAGCTCTTAGAATTCTTAGCGATTGTTGATCCGACACGACAACAATATATATCCACATATGTACATATGTATATGGGAATTAATTTTCAGAAAGCGACGTGATTTGCGAATAGATTTTCGGTTCTATGACAACTTGGCTGGCACCTGTTTGAATGGCGCACATGTAGCGTAAACTGTCACGAAAAAGTTTTCGAATATCTTCATATACATACATATGTACGTCCCATTTTAAATAGCAATTCAAATCACGTTGCCAACCATAGCTACCTACTTTAATCCTTAAATAATTGCTCCTCTCACAATATAGTTAGAAGTTGGTGTGCATGTGTCAATCAAACTACTATGTATTACACACGCACCTTCCGCAAAGAGGTAATTGGCCCTTCTGAACCGTCATCAACACAATGAATGGGTGGATTATATCCTAAGCTTGTTCGCCTTAATTGTTTATTGATTTTCCCCAGGCGGAGTGTGCAACATGGTGCAACAACAGTGTTGGTTGTTATTATTGTGGTGCGTTTCTCGTGCAGGTACCTTCTAATGGATACTTAAAAGTAAAGTTGATAACAATCCGGTGGGCTATGGGCTATGAGGATGAAAGCAACAACAACAACAGTGTGTGCCAGTCGTTGGATACAATTTGCAGGTGAATTTAAAGTTTACTTCTTGATTTCATGTTTTTGATTAGATTTCCTACCAAGGTGTCGATACTCTAACTAATCTCGAGAGCAATGGCACGTTTATCTTCATTTCCAATCGATTTGCAAAGCGTGTGCAGTTTAATATGTTAACAAGATTACGAAACTAGGTCAAACCAAATTCGTCTTCAGTTCACAATGCCAAACCATCCTTATAGCCGTTACTGATCAAATTTAGTTTTGAAAATCGAATTAACTTGCAGCATCCATCAATTAAACAAATACAGCGCGCGTTTAAAATTCCTTTCGAAAACAAACAACACAACAATTTTTACCAATTTATCTATCATTGTGCAAGATCATGGATAACCATTGGAAACTTTTTATTTGTATGCGCGATGTGTGTGCGTGGACAAACAATATATAAGAGATATAATAACAAAATTTTGAACATCATTGCGTCAATATGTTGATCTTACTAGTGCACCAGGTGCGTGAAAAATAGGTCAACGCGTGTGAAGGCATACCTATTTCAAATGATGTGTGTAGTGAAGATGTTATTCAATTCAATGCCGTTTGAATTGGTGTATCAGTTACACTTAATGAGCGATGCAAATGCTACATAAGCACTTATTGTTTCGTTGGTCATCTTATCGAGGTTAATCCTGACATTAATGCAGTTGCGCAACATTGAATATTCACGCCACGTACTTACGTGACCGGCGCGTATGGAGCAATTAATTTTTCAGAGGAAAACGCGACGAGTTTTCAGTGTACTACCTATTCGTAGTATGTAGTCATCCTTTTGGCGCTATGGTTAAACACAGCGCCTTATCTTAGCGTTAGGAGTTATGGTGCTATGCATAGGTCAACAAGCCAATGCAGAGTGCAGAGCGGGTGCGCTGTCGCAGAGGATGCATATTACGTATGCATGCGCTGTGCGCTATATGCTCGCGCATGATCAGATTGCAAAACCTTCAAGTGACATCTTAGTTGAGCAGGAAAAAGATGACAAGCAAACTAATGAGCAAAACACTGAAAATAAAATAATGTTTGTTTTATATGAAATTGGTTCTAATAGGGATTTTTTATCACAGGACGAGCAAATCTTCTCAAAATAGAAAATTACTATTTAATAGAAGTATAAAATGAAGTCAAGAAAATACCAACCGTTGACAGGATTCTATTCAAGATATCTAAAGTCTTGTGACTTGTTCTTGATTAAAAGTTAAACTGGAAACGGATTGTAATTGTAAAGACTAATAATAATAAGTTGTCTATACATATGCTAAAAAAACAACAACATTTCTCAGCGTAATACATACTAGAATCCAAGACTGCGGACACTATATGCTTCTAGAAGAGCCTTCGGTAAGGCCTTTTCTAATACGTACTTTTGTGTTTGTCTGGTAAGAAGAAATATAATCTTGAAAGCATCATAACACTCCAAAGGGCACCTGCATCCTCGAAACCGAAAAACTTTCCATTCTCGGCATGTGTGTTAACGACCATCTCCGTTGGAATGACCACATATTCGAATCCGCCAAGAATGCTGCGAAATGTCTAGGATTCCTCAAACGGCGTAAGAAGTTCTTTACCGCTCTGATCTGGCTACAATATATAAGGCATACATCCGACCCAAGCTCGAGTATAATGCTCATGTCTGGTCCGGTGCTCCTAAGACCTCTTTGCACCTACTGGATAGAATCCACAATGGCGCGATGAAACTAATAGGGAACAGAAGCATAGCGGAGTGTATTGAGTCGCTCCAACATCGCAGAAATGTGTCTTGCCTTTCCTTATTCTATCGCCTTTTTGTACAAACAGTGCTCCAGCGAAATAGCCAGTTGCATTCCGCCCCTTCAACAATTTTCTTGCAATACCCGTCACGCTTTAAATCCTCATCAGTATACCCTCAAGCCTACCTTCGGTCGTACCGTGAAGTATAGAGATTCTTTCATAAATCGTACTACACGAATGTGAAATGCTCTACCAAGCTCTATTTTTCCCTCACATTATAATCCACAAACATTTAAAACAAACGTTCATCGGTATCTCATATCTTCTCCTTGTTTCCTCCTAATTTCCCTAACGCCCGCACTGTGTCTTAACATTAAAAGGGTAGTACTAAACCCTCCTTGAGCGCGCGAAATTTAAAAAAACAAAAAAAAAAGGCAGATTGCTTGGGCAGCTCTGAAAACGATATTGTATTTGTATCTTCCTCCAATGAACATCTGCGGCGGGAACTTGGGAACTCAAACTGCATTCAGACTAAGGGCTGCTGGTTTGTGGTTACTAACGCCAGCTGAAATATCTCGAAACTCCTCTGTCTAAATCGGATATTTAATATCTAACTCCTGGGATGAGGGAGAAGTCTGTACCAAGGACGAATCACGTAGGTGGATCCAAATTGGATAGTGGCACAATAGCTGGTCTGTGCCCAGGACGAACCACGTAGGTACACATCTATGCTGGTGGATCCAAAATGGATAGTCGCAGAGGAGCTGGTGTCTTCTGTTAGTCTCGGAATACATAGCGTCTTTCAAGCCGAAGTTGCTGCAATAAAACCAGCTGTGGAAATGATCACAGAGTGAAATATTTAAGGGTAAATAATCACCATCTATGTTACCATCCAAGCAGCATTACAGGCGTTGTATTTTAACCTCGATAAATTTTAAAAACTAAAACTGAACGAGATATGGACAGCTCACAAGGTGATTTGTCTGGTGACATGGGAATGTCTTCGGAAATACAAAGAATCTCTCAAGAAAGGTAACAAGCTGCATGAGCTACAATTATATCAATCAACTGAAACCTACCCGAAAGGACATTCGAATTGCTGTCACCATTCTAACTTCGTAATAGGAAAGTATGCAGTCCGACTAGGTTTGGTTATACTCGCCCATAAAAGAAAAGTTACCATTGGCAGTTATTTTTTCCCAGTGTTTATTAATATTTGGTCAAAATAGACTCTATGTAGTATAAATGAGCCGTTGACACACAGCTCAGAAAGACACCCAATCCATACACCATACCTAACCTAACCTACAACTATTCATGGATGACTTCTGTAGGTAAAACTGCTCTGAAACGGAAAAGCCAGTCTTACATTTATGTAAACAACAAGGACTGACTACACTACGCCTCATCTGGATATTACGTAGTTTTCATACATAGTTTCTAGCTGGTAGAGAAGAATAGGTAACTATTCAAGTACTTAGTGCTCATTACGTATTCCTCCACAACATGGCCCCAGAATATAAATGCGAGTACTCAGTTGGGCCTTGTTACGCCTTGTGAGGCATAGTACATTCACAATGTCATGGTGTTTTGGTTTTTGCTAAGCGCTTTACTTCTCTCTAATTCATCCGCAAAGACTTGGATAACTCTTAGGTTCCATTCCACTGTATAATACACTTTTCGATAAAAATGTCGTGTCGCCCTAAAGTATGATCGATCAATTGCTATATTTTTCGCCGTATTGCTATGTCTTTAGGCTCTACGTACCTTTTGGTTCAAAGCTATTTTTGGCTTACGATAATGTATTGTTGGCTGTTTGCGAAGAAGGCACTTAGTACTTACTTTATATTGAAACAATGCACTTTTTCATTTTACAAATCTTTTGGCTGCATCCAGTGCTGTGATCGGATTCGTAATCTCATCCTTACTGTTGATGTTTCATACATCGGATACCTGCATATCTCTAGAGAATCCTTTTGTAGTCAAAAGTGTGCGTCCCGTATTTATTAAAATTCCTCAAGGGTTTAATCTTTCACTATTTCTATCTCTACTAATTAATAATGGCCCTCTTCAGTCAACAAATTGCAAGACTTATAGTTATAATAATGGCATCACCGTATTATCAATCACATCAGTACAAATACGGGTACACTGGTATACCCCTTATTAAATAAAGATTTTCATAATAGTTTATAATACAGAAGCAATTGAGTGAGATTTAGAAATCAATCAGCCAAGGCTCATCGTCTTAAGGACCACATGAAAAGAAAACGTGTAGTGTATCTATGCTCTCTTTTATCCATCGTTCAGAATTCGGCACGATACAGAAAAAAACTGGATTATGGTTCTTGTTCGTCGCATTATAATTGTTAATTAAAAATTTCTGAAATTCATGAGAATAACTCGTATATGAGATCTTGAGTGATCTATACAAATTTGAAAGTAATAACTAGCACAGATCTAACACGACTAAGCATGAGATAAGTAGTTTAAACGAATATATCCCTTTGCTGATCGCTACAGTTCTCGGGTCTTGTTGTACCTCCACCGGACTTTTATCTATGTAACCTATTTAACCTGTAAAAGCCCTAGGCTTGAATTTCTTGATCAGTTATTTTCCATCATACAGTGGGCAGAAACCCCCTTTCATTTCTGAAAATTACTTTGGGCGTAATAGTGTTGATATGTATAGGAGTAGTAGAGTAGTAGAGTTTTGCGGGATAACGCCCTGATTCTATGAGACCCTTAATGATCGTTTTGGCTTGAAGTTCAATTGGAAACAATTTTGTCGACATACATATGTGTACATTGTATGAAAATAACTGGAACAATGCCTTTATTAGAAAATCATGCCTACAAAACTTAGAGACTGACTATAAGTTCAACTCTAAGCTTTTGTAGATGGCCTGGGTGATGACTCGACAGTTGTTATTCTTGACGATCATTAATATATGTATAAACCGGTCCAGTAGATAGGCTAGCGCATATTCTTCGATAATAAGTTTTCCACAGCCCACAGCCAACACAGCATGATTCAACAAGTTCTCGTCCTCGAGATTCTTGGGTGAATAAAAACTTTAGCAATCGAAAATCGACATATTGGTTCTTATTTAGAATACAAAATAGTCTCAAAGAAGTAAAAATGCCGAATAATCTCCAGTCGATTTGCTCCGGCAAACTGTCCTTCAACTTCTTGATATTTTACGAGAAAGGTTTGTCAATATCTAATAAATATAACAGATGTTTTCGAAAACTTTATTTGAAATATCATCATGAGAGTACCTATCATATTCCAAGTAACAATGATCATAGTGGAACATCTAAAGGATGTTCCACTCGCTCAGTTCGTAACAAAGTAGAATTTCGAGGCGACGAACAAAGTTATTTTTTATTTACTGCCCTTTCTTTGAAAATACTACCTTTGTACTACTCTCATACGTTGCAAAACGGCAGCACTGGTACCTATAACAAAATACTACAAATGATTGTTAAATAAGTGAAATTCAACAACTGTTGAAAATTTATGTGACACGTAACAAGTCTACGGGTTTTATAACAATTGTTTTCGAATCTTTCAATAAGTTGGAAATTTGAAAAATCACCCGTTTCTGGAACTGGAAACAACGAGTGTGTGTTCGCTAGTTCTCCGACCCATTGCGAAGTGATTCAACAAATCGAGGGTAATTTTTCTTTTCAACAATTTTTATGGTTTTTGTTGTATTACATAAATGATCTTCACTAGTTAAACAGCTATAGCTGAACAAGTACTTGTTGGCTTGTTCTTCTGTGTTATGGGCACCAGGTCTAAATCCCAGTTTTTTGTACTGATAGTAAAATTTGTCTGGTCACGGATACATAGACGCATCTTCCTAAGCATTTAACTCGGTTTATCCTAGTTTTGTTTTTTAAACTCTACAATGTCTCCTGCAGTGCATAGTTGAAGAAGTTGCATGACAGCACGACTCTTTGGTAAAATCTTAAAAATGGGAAAACTCCAACAAGTTGATTCTAATTTTCCTAGTACAACGATGGCTTTTTTTTTTAAATTTACACAGTATAACTAAATCAGTTTCTATCGATTTGTCGAACGGCTTAATACGATCAGATAGTTTGCTCGATAGTAGCTTGCATGCGACATCAGTTGGATAGTTCCAGCGAGACATATGATCGACTTTATGGTTGATGGAGCATATAGAACATGCTCTCATCTATTCTTATCCGGTTGAGAACTTGGTTTATACTCCTTACCATAACACCATCACTAGTGATATTTGAAAAGTTAATTAGAAACACACATTGACTTCTTGCCCTACTACACCTTGAAGCTGGTAAGAAATGTTCCTAAACACCATTCCCTGCAGACCAGTGAACATCTTAATATTAGGTAATGTTCTAAACAGGAGGAGTCAAAAGTGTTTTCTATTAGTTCGGAACAGGTAAACGTACCTATACCAAAAACAAAAATTGTTATGTACTGATACAAGAACACCACCTTCGTGGGGGTTCCTGTGGTCCGTGAACTCTTTGTCGGTGAGCTCAGGGTCAAGAAAGCCATTATTCAATCATACATCGGTCTGTACAATAATTATAATATTTCCGACAGTTGCTGTTGCTAAGCAAAGCATATTATTTTCTCTCAAACATCTAATTCCACGGTTTCTCAGTAGCAATCAGCGAAATTTCGTTCAGTGTAATTCCTGCAATGGTTTTGTGATATCTATTTGTTTATAACCACGTCGGATCTACGTAAACTACGTCTACTCATCTTGTGACGGATTGTTAGGTAAGCTTTTGTTCACTGTATTCACTTCTTATTAGCTGTGCAAACTTTGTTAAGAATTATTTTCGATTCACACAAAAGAAGATCGTATAGCGATTATGTCAGTAGGTAATACTTAAATCTTCCTTTTGACGTTCACCGAAAAATCGGTAGTTGCGTTGGTTAATTGATTTTGGTTTTTGTTTTTTATTTTACATCCGTGGAATGCGGCACATCTTATTTACGGTATTGAGGTAATTCATTATGTCTATGTACCGACGAAGGCCAGACACTGTATCCGTCAACGAGGCTTTCAAGCTTTCAACAGATACATTGTACCAATTTGCACCATTGTTGTTACATTTGAATTAACACCCATATGATTGGCAGTATATCTTGTGTTTTCTTTTTGCTTCTTTTCCTCAATGTGTCGGCGAATTTGGAGCTTAAGTTATCGCGTAATTATACCATGGTGCTCTAACGGCCACCGCGCTTTGCACACACACACACAGATATACTGGGAATTGCATAATTATTACGAAATTAAATAATTTGTTGCATTTATCGGCAACAGATGGAAAGTATCTACAGGGGGAGAATAATTCTCCTTGGAGATGATTCTATGCATATGAATAATAACACCCGTGCGCCGTATAATTGCATTTTATTAATGGAATTTACCCCCTCAATGTGGCTTTGTTATTACTTCATTTGTACTCGGGGATTTAAGTACTAGCATAATAGACATGGGTCAAGGTCTTGATACGCAACTTATAGCTGACAAAGGTCTAATGAGATGAGTAATTACTTGCACGTACTACGGAACCGAATGCACAACAACGTACATAGAGTTAATATAATAGAACCTAGAATATGACAAAGCTTATTGCAACAATACTGGGTTAAGCTGAGTTGAATGTCAAAAGGCTAAAAAATTCAAACGGAATGTGTGCCACAGGTCACATCAAAGCATCAGCCATTCGTTTTACAGTGAAAGTCAATCAATAACTTCTACGATACATGAATATGTATCTTAAAAGAAACGCACAGCAGCATAGGTTTTTCCCGCTGTTAAAACCATGACTGTTTCATTCCGCATTCTTTTCTTTGCAGTGGAAGAGTGACTCTCTTTTTCTCTCCTTCTCTCAGTCTGTAAATTGGACTTTTGTACATTCTCTGGTTCAATTTCATTTCGTTTCGATGCCATGACAATTTCGTTTATTATCATTATGTTTGTAATGCTAACACTTAACAGTCCAACGAATGTTGTTTGGTAAACAATGAGTTCGAAAACAAATGTCTATTCATAATCACTTCAACGCGTCTGTATATGAATTGTTTACAAGGTCACTTGTTGTAAAGAAATCGCTTGGTTAAGTTATAAGAATAGGTGAAGAGCGTTGTCACCCGAAAGCAAAATGGTGTAGGAAGTCGAGAAGAAATTATTAGACCTTTGCTTCGTTCACAGCTGTTAATTTGAGTCCACAGCTGGAAAACGTAAAAAAAAAAAGTAAAACTTTGGCATTTAAGAAATGCTTTCTCTATTGTGTTTAGCACTAAAACATAGTTTAGCCTGAAAAATTGATACTGATGTCAAAACATATGTCAAGGGTCTAGAAATGGCTCTCTTTCTTTTAAAATAATAAAAAGCTCCTCTTCACTGACCATACTTGCTCTTGTCTACTTTGCATGATACTTACTTCTAACAATAAAGCCATGGAATATCTTAAATTAATATCCTAAAATTATCCACACTGCGATAGTAAGACCAATACTGACGAATGGTAATTTGGCCTGGTGGCAAGCGTAATGCAAAGCTACCAACCTTAAGACTATGATTAAGATTCGAAAATGCTCTGCATCAACACCACTGCAGCAATAAGAACCGAGACTGGAAGATATACTCAATCTTAAACCCCTAGATCTTTTCGTACAAGAATCTGCCGCAAACAGTGCTCCTCGGTTAAGCCAAACTGAAAGCTGAAAACTCAGTATGGCGGAGCATGCCCAAATCCTGCAAAATTATACGCACAATACATTAGCATAGACTGCACATGTAAGGTCATCCATTACCATCGACTTCACAATTCCCGTCTAGATTTTGCAAGACCATTCGTTAATTCTTTTCCCAGTAGAGAAGTGTGGCATGAAAATCAACTATCTGTCAACGAATCAACGGTACCCATGTACACGGATGACTCCAAGATGGAGCCAACTGGCGTTGGGGCGCAATTCTACTCTCAAGTTCTCGAACAAAATCCAATTTTTCTTGATTACAGCAGCGTTTCCCAATCTGAGGTTCTGACAGTGTCAGCTACTAAACAAGTTTCAATGATGGCACTACCATACGCTCATATTACCTTTTTCATGAACAAAATGAGAGATAAAGTGAGCTCGAAAATCTTCGTCCATTCTTGTGGGTGTTCGCACTGGACATAGTGAATGTTGTGGTTTAAGCTTCTTTTTATTCTTTTCTCCCGTTAACCCATTAAACTTACCTAACCTTCGATACTTCTTTTCTTCTACCTATAGTGAATCTTGTTCGACATTCTTTGTGATAAATATTTTTCGCGAAAGCGATCAGTAACTCGAATCCTTGATAACAACAATTGGGTGCCGTGAAATAAAGCCAAGTGAAATAAGGCCGAGTTTCAATGTTCGGTCCTATTTCACTCTGACAAACTGAATTGAAGCCAAGTCGACCTTATTACGCTTTGAATTTATACACGCATTTCTAACTATTATTTTCTCAAACTCTTCATAGTAAAAGTTTTCGGTCCTCTCATTTAGAATTTGAGAATATATATTCGGTGCCGTCACATAAGCGTCATAAGGCGAAATCGTTAAAGTGACATAAAGCCAAATTTTAGTGAAACATGTAACCCCCCTGCATGGGGTCACTGTTGGATTTGGAATAGGTGCAAAGTTGGGTGTATGCACAGTTTCTTTATATCTATATTTCGCATGTCCTACTGGTCCTTTGTAAAATAAAACGCCTCCTTCGAAGTGTCTCCCAAAAATAATTTCTCAGCAATTTTGCATTTTTAAATTTTCAATCCTTGTAAGTCTTATCGCACTTCACGGAAGACAACACTTCTTGGTATGCATTCAAGTTGAGGTTAGCTGCTAAGGTGGTAGAGCTGGTATTGAGTATTTGGAGATTTTACTACCAGAGCGTACTTTTTGGTATTTAAATCATAAGTACTCTTAGGTCACAATCTTTTTATGATTGATGACAGGAACTAACAAGAGAAAAGGAACAAAGTTTTATGTTAAGGAATGCTTCTTGGAATTAAGCAACAGATGAATTGCACTTCAACTTAGACTTGTACTTCAAGCTTTCAACTTAGACTTAAACTTTATTTATTGTAAAGAAAGAAAAAAAAAACATATTTCGCAACTGGCTACTATTAAATAAATAAGGAAGACTAACACTGCCGTGAATGAGAAACTCGTGTTTCATTGAAAGCGTGTGCTGCACATTTTACGTCAATGCGATTGTTTTAACTTCGCAGACAGCTTGTTATGTATGTTAGGTAAGTTTACCGAAATGAGTTTGCAATAAATTACCAATTGAATACATATTTGCTGATCCGATTGTTCTTGTAGATGCATTAGAAAAATACGCTGTAGACTACAATACATATGTAAGTTAATATTCCCACGTGGAAATAAAATATTTCCTGCCTTGGATCAAGAAAGTATGAAAACTCTTACATACTCCGATACTCATTGTTGTACGTATATTTGGCACGATATGCTCTAAAGGCCTCAGGTCCTGAACTCTCACAGGCATTCATCTTGTGCATGTTATATTCTGCAGGGGACCTACAGTTCAATATTAAAACAAAGATTTAATAAATTTTTTAGAAGATTTTTTATGACAATCATACTCTCCGATGTTCGTCGGATGTTCACGACTGGGGGGACAATAAAAAACTTGACTGTTGCCTGAGAATCAATTCGCAAAATCGCGCTCAATAGACCGATGAACCTCAAAGGCTACATCCTTCAAATTCACTTGTATCGACATTATAGAAGGTCCATGGTATTGCCACTAGGTGGTCAGGGTTGGAATATTAAACATTCTCAAGGAATCATGTATTATTATCTAAATTATTTAATGTATTAATTTTAGAGATGAACTCCTTTTAATAAAATTGATAACCGGGGGTTTCTCTTCTGTGATTTATGCAGATGTTCGTTATAACTTTTTTCATCTAGCTTCACATGGTAACTTGTAAAAAGTGTGCCATATGTTGGTTTTCGTTTTAAAAAGGCTATAAAAAAAATATTTTTCAACGATTGTTTGGTTTATTGAAAAGAATAAACCTACCGATTAATTATGGAATATTATTTCATTCAAATGCCTGCCTCGACTGGCTTGGTAGTAGACCACCCTGTCAACCCAATTGTTCAATACATTTTTGATGATTTCTGCCCCTATTTCACGAATAGCTTGACCAATATTGTTCTTGAGTGCCTGAATCGTCTCTGGATCGTTCATATAGTACCGATCTTCAATGGCACCCAAAACAAAAATGTCCAACGGCTTCAAATCGCTGATCCGTGCCAGCCAAGCAATAATATCACCAAAGCGACTTAGACTTATTACACGATTATTGGACGGCTTTTGTGGCACGCAGCCTCATCTTGCTCGCCATAGTTCATATCCTTAATTTCTGGCTATAAAAAACGGTTATCACGCCTCGGTAGCGCTCTCTATGGACTGTAACATTTCTTCTATTGTCGTCTTGGAAGAAAAATGGGCCAATAATGCCGCCACTCCAAACCAAAACCACACCAAACAGTCACACGTTCAGGATGCATTGGCTTATCTACGACTACGTGTGGATTTTCCGAGCCTCAAATACATCAATTTTGTTTGTTTATATACGTAGCCGTCGAAATGGAAATGTGCCTCATCTGAAAAGATGATTTTTTGAGCAAAATTGTCGTCAAGCGGGTGGTCATTTTGCTTGAATTCCTGACTCAATTGGACCTTGTAAGCGAATAATCCGAGGTTCTTATGCAAAATTCTCCTTAGGCTAGTGCGACTGGTGTTCAGTTGCTGAGATCCTTGACACGTTGAGGTTCTCTGTTTAAGGTGCACACTTTCGGCAACAGCTGCGCACACGACGAATACGGGAATATATTCGGTTATCAATGAGCAAAAAAAGCTGCAGCTGGTCCTTTACATATTTCGACAGAAATTTCTTTTTAAAATTTGCACTGTTTCGGCAACATCCACGTTCGAAGTAACGTTGCAATCTTTTCCAATGTTTTTCAAGCGTAAATCGATTCATTTCGTTCCGCGAAAATATAATTGTCAATTTTTTTAGTGCATATGAGCTGTCAGTGTCAAAATAACATTTAATTCCAAAAGAAACCAACAGATGGCCTACCCTTTAAATAGCATTTGATGTCGATTATATATATTATGAGACCAGGAAAGCCTTGTCAGGCTGTATTGTTTTGCATTTTATTTATGCCGTTCGATCACGGCTAGTCAGCGATTGTACATCGAACTAATATCTATAAACCTGTCCGTGGCTCCCCATAAAAAAAAGGAGACTGACGAGGTTGATCAGTCAGTTTGGAAGTGTCTGTCTGATGTTCGCCTCGTCTGTTTAGTCCGAATAGATACTCAGTCCTGCTCACTTTCATTCCATCTATCAGCCTCTTTGAATTTTGATGTAAGTTAAATTCATGCTACATTTGTGAATCGACGAGCAGCAGCCCATAAAGGCAATAAAGAACCCTTTCTGGGTAGATCATCGACCATCACAAAGTTACATCGCTATAGCATATTAAATAAGCTTCCATGGGCATATTTCATGAAATAAGGTTTCACTGTTAATCCTTTCCCTTAAGGGGTATCACCTGGCTTAAAGGCAATCCACCTTTTATGTAAAAAAACAAACACCGAAATCGGAGCTAACGATATCGAGTCCTATCCATCCTGATGGACGAGTATGCTATTAAAAGAAGATTCCTTCCGCGATATTGATGCGCCATCCAAGCTTCACTTTTCAGTAGCATGCTGTAGCTTACATAGACGACTTCTGAGGATGTATGTAGGCGTAAATTCAGTACGTACGAGTATATCTAGTATACCAACTTGAGCCATAGTCCCCGGTCGCCAGAATATCCAAGTACCTAACCTTGTGATAGCTTTTTCTCATATCCTTCTATGATGGGTTGACGGATAATATTAGCTCACGGCACCAAGCAACAACTACCTTAAGTGTCGATTCTATGTATGTGCTATGTGCTTATAGAAATACGGTGAGTTACGCCCGCTGACAATGATACTTTAATCAATGGCGTACTTATTTGCAGGGTATCCTTACCTATTAAGATTCCTCAACGGTACCAAAAGGTTCCACAAAATAATAGAAAGTAAGACTATTCATGCAATGCCTTTGTCAGCTTGCACAGACCTGTCGCAGCCGTGATTTCTCCACTCAATTCGCCCTAGCTATCCTCTGGGCTAGGGGAATAGAGTGCTAAATCTTAGTTTAACAGTTTAAGCATAATGTGTAAATCCTTGCCATGCTAGATTCAAAGTTTCGCAATTTTCTGAAACGTTTTAGTGACCTGCTTAAATGAGGCACCAACTTGGCAAAGACTTCGCCCTGAAAGCGCTCCAGTGTCCTCAAATGCTAAACATTAAGTCAATATTCATAAAACTGGTGCAATATGTTTGACTGTAGGCCCTGTTCAGAATCAATTGCTTTCTAAGGCAACAAAAATTCACTTCAAAAACGTCATCAGGATGGCGCGGGACACATGCAACACAGGTGGTGAAGCAATGGCTCTATTTCTTGCCAAATTTCCTTAACGTGTGATTTCTCGAAATAGAGACTTGGCCGCCGACTTAACACCATTAGTTTCCTATGTTAAAGATAAGTCCTACATCAATTTTCCACCAACGATTCATACACTAAAAGAAAATATCAGAGCTGTTATTCGCGATTATGCGAAAATATTATGAAAAATTTCATTAAAAGAATGACTACTTGTAGACATAGTCAAGGCGGACATTTAGCGGATAATGTATTTCATTTCTAACATTACAGTTTGTACTTTAGATTAAATTAAAAATATCATGTTGAATTTTTCTTTCGATTAAAAAGGACAGCTCTTGTTAGATGACTCTATACATACTGGAAAAAAAAAAAATTTACGCATTTATTTTGCTGAAGAATTTTCTTAAATTCATCTGTACGCAGACCACTCATCCAGGAAGTTGTCTTAAATTAATATCGCTCCCCACATGCAAAGATTTTGCGATAAATTACTCACTCTTGCCAACGCATCCAACAAAATAAACATCCAGTAATATGATCCTGTTTATATTACTGGATGTTTATGAATGAAACTATTTTGGGCTTTCGAGGTGTGTCTCTGATAAAAACTACGATACAACAAAGTACCCCGTAGGGTAAAGAGATATTCAAAGCATTTAAAACATCTCAATTGACTTGTATATAAATAAATTACGTTAAAATAGTTCGCGGGTACTCAAAGGGACGCAATTGCTTACTCCAAATGCTTGCCCTTCTCATGGCGCGTGTCTATCTCGCATTGCTAATCAAATTAAAATATCAAATTTTTTTTTTTCCTGTAACGTATTTAATGTGTTACGCTTTGTTGCACGGTCTCCTCGGTGGCTGCTTGCATATCTACGCATTCGAAGCCAACAAACAAGGGAAATTCAAAAAAAAAGCGCGGGTGAGGGAACCAAATACCCACGACAGCGTGTCTAGCAAGGTGAGTAGTCACCCTTTCGCATACAAGGTTATGTACTCCATCGCGACAGTGAAATAGTGTTGTAAATTAATCGAAAGGAAACCCAATTGATACCTCTTCCCCGTTACAGTAGGTACATGCTTTGAAAAACCAGGACATGAGATTATTTATTGTCACTCGACAAACAGACTCTTTCAGAATGGTTTGATAAATGCTCGATGAGGAAACATATTGCTGCAGAACCAATCGATGTGATGGCATGCTTGAGGGTTCTTCTGTTTCACTAATGCACAGAGCTCTTTACATATTCGCGCGGGAGTCGCACAAATCCCGATACACCGCTTCAGCTCAGCGGCTGGAAGCGAAGCCATTCGGCTGTGCGGAAGTCGATTCCGTATCCTGCGCAAATATTCCACTCAATTAGCTGAAACGGATGCAGCAGTTAATCCGATTACGTTGGAGAGTGCTTAATCAATCGAAGCAATAACCGATGCGATACTCCGCTTAGCTTTAATATAAATTCCCTAATGATAACCCATTGACAAGAGCATCGTAGCGAAACTTCCTACACAATTGCTTTATATCGACGACGTACGGGTAGGTACGTGTAGAAAGTTTTACTCCTTTTCAAGGTGTGAACGACAACGATTTCATCTCAAATGGCACGAAGTGGAAGTTAATAATATCCTGTTCTCTAGAAACGTGGAACAGACATGGTGCACCACTCCTCTCGCCGAACAACCGACAACATTCGCATCGCAGCAGCAGCAGCTTTGCGGAAATGGTTGGCAAATAATATTGTGAAGCCCTCTTACATGAGTAATGTGCTCTGGTCTTAAGCAGAATAAATGATTTCCATTTCGTTTCGGGATAAATTGTTGGTGACAGGTGACGCCGAGCTAAACAGATTTATCTTCAATTTAATATCTTAAACCACCAATGACACTCTGCAACATGGGGACAATTTCATTTCGAATGTGTTCAAGTGTGTACGGGAGTATCTGCCAGGAAATTGAAATAGAATTAAAAAAAAAAAATGTATATATTTTTTTTTTTCTTTAGGGAAATGAATTTATTTGGGAACTTAAGTTGTTCACTGCACCAATACGAGTATAGTTTGCTCTAGATTTTGTTTCTGTTTGAGTGGGTCTTGATTTAGTCAACAAAACAATTTCTCAACTCCGCTACGCAAGAGTAGACAAATTACCAGATGATGATGGGGGATGGATGGACTTATATGGGTCACAGAGTTAACATTTGCATTATTTCGTTTTCGCCAATACACACTGAAGGATGGAATGGGGGTGCCCAAGTTTGAATGGCAACTATCCCCTAATTTGGTGGAACCGAAACGCAAACAAACAAACTTGGCGAAATTATGCTGGAATTTCCTTAAAAGAAACTCGCTCCTTGCCAAGTGAACAAACTTTTCTGGAATTCCAAATGAATTTCTGCCGAAATTTCGACGAAAAATCGGTCAAATTGTCTAAGGCGGAAATAAAAGTAAAAGCTTCAAATTGTATCACTTTCTCAGAACAAGGTCAAAGCGCGCAAACATTTGATTTTGTTTTCGTTCACTATTTTGCTTGTCCACTCAAGCGGCACAGAGTCAAAGCTGTGCGGTCAAACTAGAAAAACCAGATCCAATTGTAAATCGTGCCGATTATTGCTGGGGACACTGAGATATCCGCAAGTAGGTACTTGGCGATACTATTATTTACAAATTATTTGGATCGTTACCCTGAGTGGCTGTAAATAGTGCTACACCTTTAACACCTACGACTACGATAGACATATAGAAGGAATGCTCTAAATGTGTCGATTAGTAATCATACAGTTATTCAGAAGTGACTTATTTGGATGTGGTCATACGAGTTTTTGCAATAAATTGTGTGACAAGATTTCTTATGGGTTTATTTAGTAAAAGTGGGTAGCTGGGCCGTTTTAAACATGGTTGTGTCTGCTATTTGACTTTTACCAAAATGATGAGCATTTAATCTATAAAGTTTATTTAATGTATTCGTATATTTATTGCAGACCAGTTATCCGGTCCTGTATTCGTTTTGACACATATATAGTTTATAGTTTAAAATGTTCCGTACCTACCGCCAATTCAGTGAGCTGTGCCTGTCTATTTATTTAACCACTTCTAGCTTTAAAATTTTGGGTTAGTGTACATAACTTACTTCGGGCTCCTGTGAGTCTCTGTACTTCATACTTTGGTCTTGGGTTTGGTCTTCCTTTTCGTTTCAAACATGGGGGCAGGAAATCGAAGATCCTCTTGTTTGAATTGCTGTTGTTCATTCTTTTGATGTCTTATCAATAGTGACATTTTCTCCAAGACAGTGCATTGACGGTAATTTGTTGACAGAGTGTATTTTGTCTTGTCCTCATTTACTTTAAGAACAACTAGTCTCGCTTGTTTGTCAATTGCCATATAAGCCTCTTAAACGGCTCACTGGAAACGATTAATAATGTATATGTTGTCTGCGTATCAATTTATTAAGAAGAATTCACCACTGAATGAAGCACCCTGAAATCAGCGGTTTCATTCTTCGAAGCGAAACAGGACATTCGATGGAATAATAAATGGCATAATGTCGAAGAAAATTTTAAATTGGATGGACCCCATGGCTATAACTTCTATTTTCATGATTTGAGAAAAGGTGAACGAACATTCGAAAGACGACTAAGAAAGGGAGGTGGTGAGATGGTATACGGAGCAACATCATTTTGATTGATTGGAGTTGATATAGACCAAAAAAAATAAAGTGCACGACTGGGTTGTACATATGTACGTACTTGCTTTTTATACTGAAGGTACATACATATATATAAATTATTTAGGATTAAAGTTCAAGTCTAATAGTTATCGTCAATAGTTCCTAGTAAAGTGCGCCTGGCATTTTGTATTTTTGAGAGCAATACTGTGATAAGTTTTAAAGGATGTTTTTCGCAAAATTTAATTGGAAAAATTTTTTTTTTTGTAAAAAAAAAAACGGACCCAAAATGTGGGCATAGTTCTATATAATGTATAAATGATTTAATTATAAGAAAGTATTGTACCTTATGCATGGCAGACTTCGAAACATTCATTTGCATTCAGTTTGCATCCAACATTCTGAATGTGCAAACTTTCAGAGGGGCAAACTTCGACTCTGACCATTTTCTTGTTGCAGCTAAATTCAGAGCTCGACTATCCAACGAGAAGAAGCTGCAGGCCGCCCAGAAAAAAAAATTAACGTTGGAAGTCTTAGCACGACTGGAGTAGCCATAGTCTACAGAGGGCGTCTGAGCGAGAGACTCTCCGCTGTGCATTCACCATCCACAAACGCCAACAATCTGTAGAACCAGTATCACGACATCACCAAAGGGGTAGCAGAGACCACCATAGGCTTCCAGCCACCACCGAAAAAGAGCTCTTGGTATGATGATGAATGCGTGCGTCGGAAAAAGGTGACAGAAAATGCACACATGCAAGCGCTGCAGTGCAAAACAAGGGCAGCGAGAGAAGAGTATCGAGCCAGAAGAAGGGATGAGAAGACGATCCTGCCCACGCAGTCTCCCATCTCAAGGATATCGAAGTGTCCCGCGATAGGAACAACATCGGATGTTTTTTAGGAAAGCCAAGCAACTAGCAGCTGTCTTCAAGCTCGGAACGCAGGCTCTTCGAAACAGTGAAGGAAACCTAGTCACCGAAGCACAGGGAATAGAAGATGTTTTTAACCTGCATTTCCAGCAGCTACTTAATGGGCAGGTAGAGAGAGTGATAGGGCAAGAAGAGAACCCGCACCCAGTCAATGAAGAATCCATCCCCCCTCCTAGTTTTGAAGAGGTCGGCTCAGCTATCAAAAAGCTGAAGAACAACAAGGCCGCCGGCTCTGATGGTCTACCAGCAGAGCGTTTCAAACATGGTGGTGATGCTTTGGTAGGGTGCATGCACCAAGTCATCAACCAAGTGTGGGTGGATGAAGTCATGCCCGATGACTGGACTATCAGCTCTATATGCCCCGTCTTCAAGAAAGGCGATCCTATGTCTTGTAAGAACTACCGAGGCATAGCCCTGCTTAATGTCACATATAAGATCCTATCCAACGAACTGTGTGAACGTCTGAAGCCTTTCTGCACCACACTAATCGGCATGTATCAGTGTGGCTTCCGGCCCGGCAGATCGACGATCGACCAAATTTTCACACTAAGGCAAATCCTGGAAAAGACCAACGAATTTCAAGTCGAGACTCACCATCTCTTCATCGACTTTAAAGCCGCATATGATAGCATTCATCGTCTTGAGCTCTACAAGGCGATGACCGAATCCGGGATCCCGGCTAAACTGATCCAGCTGTGCCGCGTGACGCTGGATAACACGCGGTGCAGTTCCTCTGAACTATTCCAAACATGCACGGGATTTCGGCAAGGGGATGCGCTATCATGTGACTTCTTCAATCTTGTGCTGGAACAGATAGTGCGCAGGGCAGGTGTGAACGAGGAAGGCACTATCTTTCACAAATCTGTCCAGCTGCTGGGATACGCAGACGACATCGACATCATCCGTCGCTCCCAGCGCGCCTTGTTAGAGGCTTTTACGGCAATTGAAGAACAGGCGAAACGAGTTGGCCTTGAAGTCAATGATGACAAAACCAAGTACATGTTGTCAACAAACAAAGAAGTATCTGTCCACCGCCTAGGACAGAACGTCACTGTTGGCAACAGTAACTTCGAAGTGGTTAAGGAGTTTACCTACCTCGGAGTAAACATCCACTCCACGAATGACACCTTAGAAGAGATTCGACGAAGACTTACCCTAGGAAACCGTTGCTACTTCGGTTTGGCGAAACAAATGGAGTCAAAACTCCTAACTCGGAAGACGAAATGTATGCTCTACAAAACTTTGATCCTGCTAGTTCTACTGTATGGAACCGAGTGTTGGACGATAAGCAGGAATGCAGAACAGACATTGAACAATTTCGAGAGAAATATTTTTCGTCGGATATTCGGTCCCGTATGCGAGGAGGGCGAATGGAGAAGTTATAACCGCGAACTCTATGAGCTGTACCAAGATGTAGATGTAGTCCAAAAAGCCAAAACACGTCGACTACACTGGCTCGGCCACATCGAGCGAATGAACAATAATGCTCCAGCAAAGAGGATCTTCGAATCACAGCCCCCAGGTTCGAGACGACAAGGAAGACCGAACCTCCGTTTTAAGGACCAAGCTATCGCGGATGCCAGAGCGCTTGGTCTAGACAACTGGAAGCAGCGTACCCGGGATCGAAGAGAGTGGAAAGCTGCCGTATCTCAGGCAGAGACTCTTTACGGGTCGGGAGCCCGTTAAGTAAAGTAAGTAATTTTTGTTGGTGCTAGAATAGTCCGCTCCCTTAGCCTTATAATTGGTTTGTTGGTTATGTTCTTCAAATCCGGAGCATCTTTATTTCCTTCACGATTTGACACAAACTGTTAAGAATTTGTATTTTTCCCTTTTCTTCTTCTATGTATATTTCCGTCGTCTATATCTATTTTCAAGCTGCGCAGACTCCCCACGTCATATATACCTAACCCATTGTATATATGTATGTACAATATTACTTAAATATTTTCATTCCTTAAGTGAAATAGTTACTGAAATACCACTGGGTGGACTCTTCCCACGTTCCTCTTTTCTTTTCACGTTTATAATATGCAATAAATGGCACAGGTACAGTGCTATAGGAGACATAAACGAGTTCTTGAAGCAATCATTAATTTTGCTCCATAAATTTATGCAAATTCGCAAGCGTTGTAGAAAAGACTAAATTTTCAACCTCACGCCTAACTTCTAAGCTACCTTTCTGTATAATCGATTGCTTTCCTCGTGAGAATCGTTAACAAATTTTAAACACTTATTTACAATTTTATTACTGACTACATATGTATGTAAGTACATATAATAACGTATATCGCTTTGATTTAGGACGAATCATCTACCAGAAAATACGTTTTTCCTCACTTGCAGATTGAAGAGAGTACAAACGATTGACACATTTTCTGGATCAGGTATGTAGTTAAGATCCATTATTTCTGCTCATGTTTCCGCATAATAATTATATTTCTAATCGAAGATTTAATGGTTCTTCTTTGCTATAATTTTCTATGTACAGAACTTTCCACATTTTCGATGCTATCGGCATGTCGTCTTTCATCTAGTATCATAACCAAGTTATATAATACATCTTTCCTGTTAAACAAGTTGATCCAGTTTAAAGTGAAAGCAAATCAACAGGATTTAACAAACTGCTCCAATTTACTAAATCAGAGTATCTTTGACTTACATACATATGCATGTACATTGTACATCTCGTTTATGCTCATCCATAGTTCAAAATTATTTAAAATGTTATTTTAAAGTGCTACTGTAATTTTGATATCCGTTTCAAGAACAGCAATGGACAGCTTTTATTTGAAGTGTTTTAAGCTCCCACAGCAACTGGTTTACGCTTTATTGTAGCCTGGCTATACTCCATCGGTATCAAACAGTTTGAAACTATCGAATGATGATACAGCATGTTTGATAGCACCACCGATGCAATATACCAGCTATACAAGCTACATAAAATGATGATGGAGATGTTTTTTTTTACAATAAATTAAATGTATCTAACAGTTGCAAACGAGCGCATCTTTCCACAAATGGATTTGACTTTCTCTAAAGTCTGGCTCTGAACTTACGTAGTTCGTATGCGTCACATTCAGAACGTGAACGTAGTACATACTTATATTATTGTAACTTTAACCTTGTTGACTCTAAAGCTAGTAAAGCAACACGATCTCAGGCACTTGTATAAATTATTTTTTAAATGATTGTATTAGTATCTATACTACTAACTATTGCAATAAAACTTGACAAATCTGGTCTCAACCAAGTCCATAACCATTTGTAGTGTAGGTCAATCTTAGTAGACAATTTGTCTATCTAGTATGACATTTAGAATTGTCTGCTAATCTTCTTTTGTGAGTGCGACTATTGTTTGTGCATAAATGTATGTATTTGTGTTTAATTTTTTTTGCAGAAATAAAATCCCTTCTTTAGTTGCACACCTGTGTTCTTTCGTTTTATTTTCGATTCCGTTTTTGCAAGTTGATGGGTTCACCAATCACGCATGGATATCGGCCTTGAGTTCGGGAATTGTCTGTAGTTTGCTGGCATAAACATGAAATTAACAAAAAAACAAAACTCGACAAAAAGGGGTCCCACGGCTTTGAATCGTATGATTTTGCTGGTCAATTGATGCCGGCTCTTTGTGCGATTGCGCAGCCTGGATTAATATTGCCACAACGAATCAATTGTTTTTCGCGCTGTGTTGCATGTAGCGTCGGTCGTCCTACTGGAACTGCATACACATGTCGTCAAGGTCCATGCCGTTCGGTTGAGGCCACCACGAGAACTCAATTATTGTGGTGCGGTAGAGAATGCCCTTCAAGGCTACTGCATTTCTTACATCATCTTCGCAAGTCCGGTAATTAACACGGTGTGTCTTCACAGAGACACTCATTTGAAAGTGCAACTAATCACTGAAAACAATTTCTTTTACGCAAATTCATCGTCCCCTTCCTGGTTTTTCAGAAATCAATCGAAAACAATTCGATGTTTGGAATGGTCTGCTAGTTTAAGTTTCTCAGCTGAATTTTTTCGTCGTAGCTTCTGGGAATTTTGTTTTCTCCCAGTCGAACCATGAATCATGTACCGACAGCAACGAAATTCACACTTTAGCTGGAAAGTAAGCCACAAATAGGAGAATATAAGGACGAGTCAAGTTATACCTGTATGATATATGACCAAAGATATGTACATCTGTATATCAAGAACATTCTAATACTTACTTATGTCCTGTACCCCCTTGCGGGTCGTAAGGCCTCTACAACGCCTACGCGCCATCGTGTGCGGTTTCTGGCAATGTGCCTCAGCTATTGGAAACTCTCTACTCTCTCAACCGTTTGTCCAGCAATGCATATATGAGTTGATGAGTTCGGTCCTAGGCTGATCATTTTTGTTTTTGCCGAGTTAATTTTCAGCCCAACGATGTTAGCTTCTCTCTCCACATTTGCTGTCATTTGGTGAAGGTCTATTATTCTGTGGGACAGTAGGCATACATCGTCGGCGTAGTCGAGGTGTTTGAGTTCGTATGTAAGAGTCCATCGAATTCCTCCCTTAGCACATCGCTTATCACCAATAGATATAATATTGGTGAAAGAATGCAGCCTTGCCGAACCCCACTTTGGACTTCGAATTCCTCAGACAGCCTTCCTCTGTGCAAAACGTGACATGTGGATCCATCGTATGTAGCCTTGATAATAGCTATTAATTTATCAGGAATGTCTCTCCTGCGCAAGGCAAGCTAAATACATTCCCGAGTGACACTATCAAACGCCTTTTCGAAATGTATGGAAGTGGTAGACAGGGACCTATCGCTTGTCGCCGCCACATAAAGCCAGGCTGCAGGATCGGTACCAATAGGGCGGGCAGAAAGTCATGATGGAACTTTGTGGAATTAAATATCCGATAGGATCGTTTTTAATTCGGACCTCCCTACATAAACATAGGCGACCATTAAGCACAAAGAAACCGCATCTGCGAGTCTTAACCGAGACCTAATTTCCCTACCCGATATAACTTCGATGTATTTAAGGACTTTGTCTACCTAGGATCCACTATTCATTTTGACAATGACATTAATGTGGAAGAGTAAAATAACTCTTCCCAATCGTTGTTTTTTGGGGCTAAGACGCCTCGAACGCTTGATATGACCATATACAAGACCCTGAACATCCCATTCTTGTTTTATGTCTGCCTTTTTTTTGAGAGAAAAACGCTTTGAATGATTTTTGATCCCGTCTTCATAGTTGGTGAGTGAAGAAGAAGAGCTACATATATCCATCCTGAAAGAATGGCTGAGTAGAGGAAGACTTCGCCTAAGATGACGGTAAAACAACTTGGTTTGCATAAAACGTAGTTACTAATCGAGTTTAGTGATGAAGGTTATTGATATAGGTCCAGCTCCACCCGAATTGTAGCGCCACCTAAGTAGGTACATAAGACTTCATTTTACACATAAGTACGAGCAGGTATATAGGAAATTCTTTCTTTGATTTTTATTCAACTGTGTTTGACATCAGAAAAATGGAGTTGCCAACACGTCTACAGACGCCCAATATTAGAGTAACATGACTCGTTGGCAACGATCTGGTGGTCTGAAGCAGACTTTATATATGCATCTATGTATATACATACTTATGTATATAAAAATGAATTGGTCGCCGTTCGTACGCGCATAACTCGGTTGGACATTATTCGATTTGCATGGAGATTTTTCGTTGGATTCGTATTGCAGCAGGTAAACACAGTACGGAGCCAAAAATTGAAAATTTCGACAGGAAAAGTCGAAAAATCGTGAAAACCCGAAATTGCATACTTTTAGGGGTCCATTTGTATGGGAAGCGCACATTTTTGAAAGGCGGTTGGACAGCTCATTCAGTGTTAAAATTGCCATTAAATCTTCAGATGAATGATGAACCAACATGCGACATTTCCTGTTCAGTTTCATTCTTTCAATAGAGAGGCCCGACTTTCGAAAGGGTAATTTAATCAATGAACGAAGTTCGCAAAGTCAGCTTGCAATGTAGAAAAGGGTGAAACCTTTTGTAATTCGGCATCTCAGGAACATTTTACATTTTTATTTTAAATAAAGTTCGACTTGAGTTGTTCAGTTGGTCAGGTGTTTAGTGACTTTTGGTGACAATAAATTCTTCCTACTTTCCATTCGAGTGTTAATGGGTTTCCAGTCATTAGTCTAAGCATGTTTTCTTTAAAGATATCAGAGAAATAGATACGCAGTTTTAAAACACAATCTTGACAACGTCATTCATTGTACGCTTGTTGTAATCTGTATATTCATTTTAAACACCTCTTTCGATATATGTATCTTTTAGATGTTCCATCAAATTTTCAGATCAGATAATGGCGTCTAAACTTCAGATATTCTAAGTAGAATGTCCAAATAATCAGACATCACATTGTTGCATGAATATCTATAAATAACAAATAGACATTTCAATGTGAAAACATAATTTACAACTTGTCTATTCTCATTAGCGGCATTACGTTGGCTTTAATAGACACTCCATCTAAAATATTACAGTAACCGTATAATTATGTGGACATCATATCACTTCATTACCTATTACCAGTCAATAGTTAGCATCCATTAATTTAACAAACATACTTTCATGATATGCGTGATTTTTAAACTCAATGAAAGAAACCTGAGTCATTAACTTAGAGGTCTTAAGTGAGTTGCAATTTTCAAAAGTTATCATCTTCAAGTGGCAAGACGTCGAAATTGCGTGACAATTAATAGTTGTTTTTCCCACTTAAAAGTTATCAAATCCCAACGATTTACGTAATTGTTTAAGTTCTTCTAAAAATTCAGTTTTTCATCATGCAAAGGTGAATGAAATGTCGATCTATTAAACTGGTTTTTTTTTTTCGCTGTTCAAATTTATTTAATTCGGGTTGTTAAAAAAAAAATTATTATATCATGAGGTGTAAATACATACATTTAAAAATAAAAAAAACAACCATATTCTTGTAAGGTTCATCGAATGACATAATGATACCTAGTTGAGATCCAAATTCAATTGAATTGCATACCTTCGTGTTTTTGCATATATTATTTGCATAATTGCATTTAAAATTGCCTACGCCAGTTAAATTGATAGTAAGTTACATATATGTTAAAGTTGGTACGTGACATATGTCAAATTAACTTGTGCATGTGCAAGCCTCATTTGGCGACGGTTCCATACAAATTATCGTAAACATCGAACAAATTATGTTAAGCTTGAGATTTTTCTGTAAATCTGCTGGTTATTGGTTAAACCGCACGCAAAAGTGATATATTTCCGACAATACGCTTCGAGTGAAACCGCTCCTGTGAGTGAAAAAGAACAACTTTTATAGTTGGCTGAGTGCTGCCCATAATGTAATACCTAACAGTTGACATTGTTATCGAAATTAGGTAATGATAACACCATACTGAAGCATATGATGGGTGAGCACGTCCTCGGAGACCGAAACGATTATTAACAATCGTCAATAGCCTCTTTATTGGAAGCACGCTGGCGCTGCTAACTGGGTCTCAACCGATGTACTGGCTTTATTGAACAATTGGCCGAAGTCGTTTAAAAATAAAGTTAGAGGTTAGAAACAAAGTCAATTTTGATTTGGTATACTGCACCATTTTGTTGCTGCACTAGTGCTCCGATTCGATGCTGTCATTTTCAGCTCACGATTTGATATCTTATTCAGGCTTAATGCATGCATACGCATACAACATGAAGATTAACTAGTATTGCCTATATCCTGCTAAAATTTAGTACTCGTTTGGAGGCACAGCTACTGATTTTTTGATGAACCCACATTTTACCACTAGTAACAATTTTGTTAATAACTTCCGCTGGATTGTCATCATGCAGATACTTTACTTTATACAAAATGTATTAATATTATTTAGGACAGGTACTAGATAACATACGTCATTGAATCTCTAAAATATATTTCGTAAGCAAGCCAAATTAATAAATTAAAAATCGATATCAAAGCAAATTTACAAAGTTTCATATTTAAATATGTCATTTTTATAAACCGTGTATATATTATGTACATATATACTATTTAATTCGAGGTCGATAATTTAAGTATTGTGTTACGAAACTTTTAGACCTGCGGGTTTGCTTATTTTTTCACCAACTCTTTATGCGGGTTTGCTGTTGTTCCAATAGACTGTACATTGGGCATACTGTGAGTTAAGTTAAGCCTTATTTATTGTCATCGCGAAACAGACCTATGATGAAAATTGCAGTCATATGGAATAAAAAGGATGCGAGGTGTAAACACAATTATCTCTTGGCCGCACCTGGTAAAGATTGTCGTCTCTATCACATTTTATGGAAAGCTTTTACGTGCATTCTGGTTCCGTTGCACATTTGGGTTTAAATTCGTTAGGAGCATAATAAGAGTGTCTACCTTCAATATTATATTGTATGAAAGAATACCTGGCGGGTTGAGAGCATGCAAGTATTCCAACAGGTAATGCACCGCCGTGGCTCAAGTGGTTAGTGCGGTGGACTACGGGGCAGAGGTTCGAGGTTCAATCCCTAAACAACACTTACAAATTTCATGGCTCTACCTCTCGCGAGCATCTGACAAACATCCGAGAGTATAACTGTCACGAAAAAGCTTCTCAAATAAAAAATTGTACTTCCTTTTGTGTGAAGAATATAACACGTACAACATGAATGGTTGTGAGGAACTAGGCCCTGGGTCCCAAGGACCTGTCGCGCTAAATATTTATTTTATTTAATTCACCACTTCTTCGATATCTCCGATTTACTATGCCTATAGAGTTGCAGGTCATATCAAAAGCATTTAATTTAAGTTAAAGCTAAGCACTAATTTCGATTGCATAATGTTTTTGGTTTTAATATAGCCCTCTCCCTTAGACTTGGAATTGGTTTGTGGGTTATGTTCTTCAAATCCGAAACGTCTTTATGTCCCTCACGATTTGACACAAACTATTATGAATTTCTGTTTTTTCGCCACTTTTTCGGTTTTAAATTTGCAACTGGGAGAATGAAATTTCATATCTGGTCTTTAAGAAGGAGAACCAGTAGAAGTGTAAAATATTTAACTTCAAAGATATCGTAGTATCGCATTTTGGTACAGCATTCAAAAATGCAGTATGCAGTATATAGTAGCTGTTCTGTATGTTTAAGACACAGCTGCATCATTTTTGGTCACAAGTAGGATGATTTTAGGCAGGCCCTTATTTCGTCAGCACAAAACTCTTTTGTTTGACATAGTGCACTCATCCCAGACTATAACATTGCATATGACTTTACTTATATATGTTGCAAAGAGGACTTGCAAATGTGTTTGAATGAGATGTAGCTTGAATGCCGAATGCGCAATCCCACTCCAAAAGTGTTGTAGCTATTCCAGACGAAGCGACATCAATGCTCTTACCTTATCAAGCAACACGTTATTGAGAAAAAGGTTTTCCGTCCCCACCTGCAGCGTCCAAGAACAAAATGTTGTTTTGAAACTTTGAATGATTTCATTATAAACTTTCGTCTTACAGTTGATAAGTGGGTGGTTTTATAGATCATCTATGTCATATGACATTTCTCTTAAGTAATCAAGGTTGACAGGAGTTTCAATAAGGGCTGTGGTAATTCATAGTGATTAAGGGGTTGATATCCCAGCGCAACCACTAAATTCTCGAGCAGTATCAAGAATTTATTGTAGACATCCATACTACGTTGATCATACAATCCCCGACATTCAACTGCTATTTTATATCTTTACCCAAACCTTCGCAAAAACCAGCATTATAGCGAACAGATCTCAATAACATAAATCAGAGACAGAAGCTTTCATTATCTGGTTCCAATATCTTCCGTCTTCCAATAGTTCCTGCAAACTGAGTGGAATGTAGAATGAATGTAATCAGCTACCGTCTTTAAGTTTGAAAAGGATGTTGGTCCTCGAACTTCGTGAAGCAGGAGATGCACTCGACGTTGATCGGATGAACAATATACTCGTAAATCATAGCGAGTACAAGGTCTTTTTTTTTATCCAGAGTGTTCGGGTACTTCCGTTCTCTGGTTCATCTTACAAAATTATTATTTCTCCAGACGTAATAAAATACCTTTCAGTACAAAGGTACATACATATGTATGCATTCGGCGAAATAATCGATGTTGCTTAGTTCAAAAAATGCCATTAATGTTTTTTGAAGGATTTTTGGATCTTTCCTTATTATCTTCTGATCTGTTTCGTGATAGAGCACGTGGTACAGTTCGACCATCTGCGGTTAGTAGCGTTAATCAATATTGCTTAAATAAGAATGTACACGTAGCCAGAGGCATGTAGGGTTATTCCTTCTCCGGTAGAATCGCCGGTTTCATATACTTATCATCATTTTTCTTCTGCTATTAATGTCATAATTAATAAAATTACAAGAATGCGAACGTTTTTACTAGAATTTAGAATGTTTGGGAATACCTGGGGACCAAAATCCCAAAATTCTACTATGGATTTAAAGGGCTATAGTAAGACCTATTCTGACTTAGGGCTGTCTTGTATGGTGGCAGTCCGCCAGCAAGACCACCAACTTAGGGGCTCTTACGAAGATACAGAGATTGACTTGTATTGGCACCATAAGCGCTATGAGAACCACATCTATTACAGCACTGCAGGCTATCCTCAATCTGCATCCGCTTGATATCTTCGTTCAAGCTTCAGCAACTATAAGCACCTTGAAAATAAGTCAGTCAAACAGTTGCGAGACAAAACACAACAGGTCATGCTATGATCCTGAATAAAAATGTCTAGGAAATGTTATCTGACTTCGTACCTAGATTTCAAGAGACCCTTCACAAGCTTGTTCCCGAGCAGAGAAGAATGGAAAAACGGTCAGTCTACCAATACACGTACCATATCTGTCTTCACAGATGGATGTAGGCGTAGGTTTAGGGATCTTTTCTGAGTTACTGGGCATAACCAAATCAGTCCGTCTCCCGAACCATAGCATTGTTTTCCAAGCGGAGGTCCTAGCAGTGAATATAGCCGCCCGTGAGACTGCGTTGAAGGAAATACCACTGGAAGGTATCATCTTTTTCATCGACAGCCAGGCAGCAAGAAAAACTATTTCTGCTATCGAAATAAAATCCAACTTTGTGAAGTGCTGTCGTGAAGAGTTTAAGGTACTTGGAACACAGCGCAAGGTTGCACTCTGCTGGGTTCCTAAACATGAAAATATATATATATGTACAAACATATACATGCATATATATGAGGATACAACCGACTTTCTCTGTCTCTGTCCAGGTCTTATCCACCTTAGATTTAAGTTTCTAGGGCGACACTTCTTCCGTGACCTAGAAGAATTATCCAGTAGACCAGTCAATGGCATTTGGAACTACATCAAATCAACTGGATGGTTTGCTAATTCATAGGAACCATATTTGTAGAACTAGAGCTAGCCAATGGGCAAGGGACATATGCATATCCCCTATGGGTATCACAATGGGTCTGTATTGACCTGAGTGTAGCGTTGTGGATTCCTCCACTCCCCTACCCATGTACCTAACCTAACCTATATTAGTGTCAATCGTTTGGAAATGGACAGATATATACATACATATGTACATAAAGGCATACATACATACATACATACATGGTTTTGCATTGAGAAACTACAGAAAACCTGAGAAACTTGAAGCAACAAAAAATGACGTAAAATTTCAGCTGAAGCACTAGTCGCCCAGAAATTGTAGCAAGCATCATCTTTCTCCACAAAAGTCTATGTTCTCTATTTGTGTGTATATGCCTACTAAACCTAAGCTCCTCCTATTAAAAACGGGATATACTTGCCTTTATTTGCATGGCGAAATGGCTAGAACAGGGTTGCTATTGAGGAAGCAAACTATTTTACGTAAACATTTTAAAAGGTATTTCTGCTTTAACTGTAGTAGTACCTACTACCGATGTGATAACTTTACTATTTCAAATAGGGTCTAATATTTTTGGATCAGTAACATTACTCGTTCTTTTGTATGTTTCAGTGCAATATCCGATATCGGATTTATTAAATTACTTGATAGACAAAGACATTTAGAGAAATGTGTACATAGATTCATACTCTGAAACTCTATCAACAATTTATACCAAAAAGATAAAAACTGCGTATTCTCTGTGTTTACAAAAGTTGTCGTGGCAAATGATCTATTGTCCCATTCTACCAATATGGATAGCATTAGCTGACTTTTTGTTTTGCTTATCATGTGCTCTAAAAGTGCAAAGCAATGTAAGCAAAAGTTGTGTCGCACCTCCGACCCAACCAATTTTATTTGGCACATGTCTAATTATTCAGGTCTCCACTGGCAATAATTCATTGCAAGAAATATGTCAGGAAATTTAAATTTCCAATTGACAAGACATTTATGGCAAGACATTTATGTCTGGTTTTATTTCTTCTTCATATCGGTGGACATAAACCCTGACACAAATTTCGCATTGACTGTTTTACTATAAAGAAAACATGGCTGATTGTCGAATTACTTTCTAAATCATGCAAATGTCTTTTTTCTAAAAAAAAGGATTTCTCTAATTTCTTTCTGATTTTTCTAATTTTTGGAGTTACTTTCAAGGCAAGAATTAGTTGTTGGTTACTCTTATGCGACATGGTTGAAAGTGAATTGTATCGACATTATTTGACCACCCGAACATAAATATGTCTTGTGGAGACACGATGTAAGGAGTAGGTCACTTGCATTTCAATTGCGAGGTTATGGGCTATCTTATCTCCTAAAAGAATCAAATTATAATGAAAAATGATGCGAAATCCTCCTCATCCTCGTCCATTTGCTTACAACTTTCTTGCATCCACAGATAATGTACTAGTTGCCCAGGAAATGCAACAAGCATCACATTTGTTTAAAAGAAATCTTCCTAGCTTGATTACTCCTTATCAATACATCAAATCAAAGCCCATCCTTTCTAAACCGGTACTTTGTTCTCATTATTTGTATGGCAAATAACCAGATCAGGGTTGCTATTGAGGGAAATTAAATTTTATGTGAATCGTTTGGAACTAGTAGAATTGTAAAAAGAAAAACATTTCAAAAATGTTTGTGTTTCAGCTTTTGATGTACATACATACATATGAGCATACATACATATGTTTGTATATAGTAGAAAATATATAGTGATGTAGGTATTTGTAATGCAGCTAATAGTAACTACATTTACTTACTTACTTATTTACTTACTTAACGGGCTCCCGACCCGTGAAGAGTCTCTGCCTGAGACACAGCAGCCTTCCACTCTCTTCGATCCCGGGCACGCTGCTTCCAGTTATCGAGACCAAGCGCTCTGGCGTCCGCGATAGCTTGATCCTTAAAACGGAGGTTCGGTCTTCCTTGTCTTCTCGAACCTTGGGGCTGTGATTATTGTCCATTCGCTCGATGTGGCCGAGCCAGTGTAGTCGACGTGTTTTGGCTTTTTGGACTACATCTACATCTTGGTACAGCTCATAGAGTTCGCGGTTATAACTTTTCCATTCGCCCTCCTCGCATACGGGACCGAATATCCGACGAAAAATTTTTCTCTCGAAATTGTTCAATGTCTGTTCTGCATTCCTGCTTATCGTCCAACACTCGGTTCCATACAGTAGAACTAGCAGGATCAAAGTTTTGTAGAGCATACATTTCGTCTTCCGAGTTAGGAGTTTTGACTCCATTTGTTTCGCCAAACCGAAGTAGCAACGGTTTCCTAGGGTAAGTCTTCGTCGAATCTCTTCTAAGGTGTCATTCGTGGAGTGGATGTTTACTCCGAGGTAGGTAAACTCCATAACCACTTCGAAGTTACTGTTGCCAACAGTGACGTTTTGTCCTAGGCGGTGGACAGATGCTTCTTCTCATTCACTTCAAGGAAAACTCGTTTCGCCTGTTCTTCAATTGCCGTAAAAGCCTCTAACACGGCGAGCGACCGATGATGCCGATGTCGTCTGCGTATCCCAGCAACTGGACAGATTTGTTGAAGATAGTGCCTTCCGTGTTCACACCTGCCCTGCGCACTATCTGTTCCAACACAAGATTGAAGAAGCTATCTGTTTGCCGAAATCCGGTGCATGTTTGGAATAGTTCAGAGGAACTGTTGCCGAATTGCATCTTGCACCGCGTGTTATCCAGCGTCACGCGGCACAGCTGGATCAGTTTAGCCGGGATCCCGAATTCGGCCATCGCCTTGTAAAGCTCAAGACGATGAATGCTATCATATGCGGCTTTAAAGTCGATGAAGAGATGGTGAGTCTCGACTTGAAATTCGTTGGTCTTTTCCAGGATTTGCCTTAGTGTGAAAATTTGGTCGATTGTCGATCTGCCGGGCCGGAAGCCACACTGGTACGTGCCGATTAGTGTGCTGCAGAAGGGCTTCAGACGTTCACACAGTACGTTGGATAGAATCTTATATGCGTCATTAAGCAGGGATATGCCTCGGTGCTTCTTACAAGACATAGGATCGCCTTTCTTGAAGATGGAGCATATATAGCTGATAGTCCAGTCAGCGGGCACTTTACTTCATCCACCCATACTTGGTTGATGACTTGGTGCATGCACCCTACCAAAGCATCACCACCATGTTTGAAACGCTCTGCTGGTAGACCATCAGAGCCGGCGGCCTTGTTGTTCTTCAGCTTTTTGATAGCTGAGCCAACCTCTTCAAAACTAGGAGGGGGGATGGATTCTTCATTGACTGGATGAGGGTTCTCTTCTTGCCCTATCCCTCTCTCTACCTGATACCCATTAAGTAGCTGTTGGAAATGCAGGTTAAACACATCTACTATTGCCTGTGCTTCGGTGACTAGGTTTCCTTCACTGTTTCGAAGAGCCTGTGTTCCGGTTTTGAAGCCAGCTGCCAGTTGCTTGGCTTTCCTGAAAAACCTCCGAATGTTGTTCCCATCGCGGGACTCTTCGATATCCTTGAGCTGGGAGGCTGCGTTTTACTACATTTACACCTAAGCTTAATGAGTTATTTCTACGTAAATCACAAATAATAAGGGTAATCGTCTCATCTCTCATTGTCCACAAATGATATGGCAATTACATAGGTACAAGGCCAAGTTTAACAACATACATTGCTGAATTAGGTACTTCCAATCGCAATACTGCTGTAGCCATTTCGTTGCTCAAATGACGATGTTCACACAGCATTGACGGACTGGATTCTTTTTTCCGTTTTCGCGTTCAGATTGATAGTCCTGGCTGAACACTTCCGCAGACTCATTTTGACGTATTAGTTGTCAGCGCCAATTAAACTGGTTTGCGTTTCAACAAGAAATTCTTTTTACAACAAAAGTAATGCTTGCTCAAAGCTGGAGCCCATAGGTCCATACTAAGTTTAGAATTTGGTTATGTACTAGTATAAAGTTGTAGTTTATTGTAGTTGGAAAAACAAGAGTACCTCCCAATAAGCCATACATTTTGTTGTATTGCATGTTTAATTCTTCTCTTTTTTTATATGCTATTTCCAGTGCAATTTGCATCTAGAGTCAACATTTTTAGCTGTAACATTGATATGAACCGACTTTAGGTCATTTAATTTAATTTGCCATTTCATGGTCCATTTTGATATATTAGCTATATTAGTAGCTTTTTCGTTGTAAGTTCGATAGTTTCACTCACAGTAAGTACAAAAGTATCATCTGCAAATGTTGCCATAGTTATTTCTTCACTTTTTGGTAAATCAAAGTTTTTAAATGCTTCACTTAACATTTTTGTTAAAGACTAATTCATAAACAATACTGACGCTATTCTGAAAAGTAATTGCATTCATGAAACAGAAGTGCTGCCCAGTGCTACAATCGATTTTAATAGAGAATAAGAGAGCTAGTGATGTAAAAGTGGATAAGAGATGATTACCCTGTTACCTGATTAGGTAACGCGTTAGTCATAACCCTATAATCACGATAACATTAATATGTGAGCATTTTTCTGACAAAATCAAGCAGTGACATACTACTACTATAAAGTATTCTGTATTCTCGATTAGGACGTGCTTATCTTCGAAAACCGAAGCCGAGGAACATGGTTAAATTCTTAATCAGCAAACCCACATCTCTTTCCTTTTTCATTTAATTTCCAACGATACCTACCTACCTACTAGCGCCTCGTATTTGTTGCTTCTACTATCGAATAAGTTTAAAAGTCGCGACATCACATCCGAACATGGTAGCTTCCTTGAATCACCTCAAAGCATTGGTGGGGCGGGCGGGTTCTAGGTCATCGTAATGAAGATATCATGATTTCAGCTATATGGTTTTTCCGCCCGGAGGGGTTAGTGAAAAGTTGGTCGTACTGTAGTGCGAGCTAAGAGTTTTAGTTTCAGTTTCATAGAACTGTACCGTACGCTCCGCCATTCATTCATCGATAAGATAAATTAAGTCTATCCGGTAATTCAAGCCATGCCATCCGGGGAGGAGGACATTTCCCAAAATTCAATTTCAACAATCCTCACAACCAAAAGCTGTTACCGGATAGCTTCTGCTTAATACTTCCACCATCGCTCTTTCAAAGATAATTACCATGGCACCATCGCAACTACTTCATTTCATATCTATTTAATGCGAGATGAGAAAATGGTAACGAACTAACTTTTCAAAACTTTGACTACAATGAAGGGCGAACGCTGTGCGACAACCTTTTACTCTCACCCTCATAGTTTTAATTATGCAATGCAAATTGACCAGTTTATAACGTGCAATTAAATTATCGGCACCAACCACCCTTATACACAAGACTGCTGCAACACCTAAGAACAGTGCTACATGATACACGATATTATGGGTCATGTCGTGATTATACACGCAAAACTTTACTGGTGACAAGAAAGGCCAGAGTATGTATTACTTATTGCCCGATCCTTGGCCTACAGTAGTGTAATTACATAAAGTCACAGCATTTAATTGAATAAAGCCAGCATTGCATAAGATGAAACGGTCCGCTCTAAGAACCCTTTATCACGATCTTTTTGCTATTAATAAGTTTTCCAAACACGGAAACACACAAAAACACACCCACCGCACGAGTTTTCAAAACAACAAGACTGTAATTAGTGCAGCAATGCAGAAATCCATGCTGCAAACCTATTGCATAATCCACCTCATTTAGACCTTCGTCGAGTACTTTCGTTTTACTTTCATCGTCGGTAAATCACTTCTTACGAATATGAAATTGGGCAACGGAAGACGGAATTAGTGAATGTACATAAGTTCAATTAAGACCGCCATCCTTGGACCTTGCGGTGGTATGCGACTGCAACTTGGCTTAGAGTTGCTCAAACAACAAACGATTATTTATTTTCACTCAGCACAAGTTGTTACTCAACGTCGTCGTCGCGCGTCGGGTCGGTCGCGCTCGGTCCGTGTCGTAAGGATGATTTGCACTATTCTTTGCTGCATCCTTTAGAGGGCCCTTGTAGTTTGGCTACGTTTTTAAATAAGTAATGATAACTATCGATTGTGTAAACAAAACGGGAAGAAAGTTTACACAAGGTACAGACATATTTTTATAGATCAGATGCAAGCTTCACTTACTGTTGTAAAACTACGCGATAGCACGCGGTATGAATTCCGGAGGAAGGAGTGCAAAGTGCTTTCTCTCTCACTTGAGCGTTGCCATAGTGGAAGGACAAAGTTTTCCCTCTAAATTGGATCACTATATCCACGCAGAAATGGGAAAGATGTGAGAGCTTCTGCTGCATACGACGCGCTACATCGTTCTTGGCAAAAATTAAATCCACTTATTGCAACTTCTACTGCGTGGATTAAAAGATAGAAAAAGGCAGAAAAAAAAAAAAAAAAAAGAAATGAAATGAACGAGAGGATGTCAAATATGAACACGCAATGTCTAAAAGCCGAAAGGGCTTTCAGGGAAATAAATTAGGCTTCTTGTTTCTCTGATGATGCTGTTCGTGGCTTTATTTTACTTAATCTACTCAAGTTGTTGCTTATAATGTCGTTAGCAGATGCTATTCCCATCGACTTTTAGTTGGCGCGTAGAATTCTTTATGATGCAGTGCAGGGAACTTTGTTTGCTTCAGTTTGCTGTTGTGGTCTCATCTTATTGTTATTGGTATTCAAGCTACTTATGAGTTATTATCTGCCAAAGAACTTCTTCTTTCCGTATAATTCATAAGGTGTACATTGAACTCAACTCCTAAAGAAACATGCTGGCTCATTGTTTCTAGGCTACGGTTACATTTGGAGAAATGCGAAAGGAGTGCTTATGTTGGGTTAAATGGTTATGTTATGTTAAACGCCACCCTAGATAATTTTAGACTCAACAATTATCACACAATCTGTAAGCGAATTGTGTGATAAGAGCGACTTTTAGGTAACTTTTAGGTTATTAATTCTGAGCATACACTCATCCGGCACTTTTTCGGTGAGCGTTCATTTTCTTTTTTTTTTTTAATATGCGTTTTATCCTTTTACTGTTGAAATTTTGAAATTAGAATGAGAAAGTAGGAGATTTTGTGGATTGTGTGTGCCACAAACATAACGCAGATACGTGATGACTATCTTACGGTAGCTCTTGTACGCTTTCGTAGTGCATCCGTTCGAAGAAACTGCATCAACGCACTTCGGTTTTCAGATATAATACTGATAGGCTTCGGGATCCCAAAGTGCGCCAACATTTAAGGCACCATTTCAACGAATGGACCGAAAAGATTAACAGCGAACTAATAGTAGGATTGAAATCTAGTGCCAACATTTTTAGCGGTTTAAGACAGGTCAGAAACAACACATGGCTATCTGAAAATACCTCCAGATGGATCGATGATCATACAATACTTAAAGCTCAAATTGCAGTATAAAACATACAGAATAGCTACAATCCGTATGATACCCTATCCTCCTTTCTATAAAGTGGGCATGGCCAAATTGCATTTTGTACTCAAATATAGTTATAAAGTCGAACGTTTGAGGATGTTGCATATAAAATTTCATCAAAATCGGTTTTTTGATGAAAACGCCCCCAAAAAGTGGGCGTAGCCAAAACTTTTGTATGGGTGAATTGTAGAGAACCTAAATGTCTAAATATTTGGTCTTTTCGGTTTCACATAATTTAGTGAAGTTATGAAAAAGTGGTCGTGGAAGTGGGCGGATTTAAAAATTTTTACACTTATACTGTATCTTTTTCTCAGAAGCCCAGATATGAAATTTCGTCATACCTCAATATTTAAGGCTCAAAAAGCGGTGACATACGGACGGACGGACGGTCATCGCTCAATCGATCTCGCTATTGATGCTGATCACGAATATATATACATATGTACTTTATAGGGTCTATCTCGATTATTTCTCTATGTTACAAACTATGTGTCAAACTTAATATACCCTTAGGATAGGGTATAAAAAGTGCAACGTAGTGTGAGACGTGAGAAACGCAACCGTATCAACGCCTTTGCAGGACAAGTAGAGGAAGCAGCTAGTAGATGCAATAGAAGGACTGTTTACAGAATCACAAAAGAGCTAATGGGTGATCAAATAAAGTGAAGAAGATTGGGGCACACGACAATTAAAAAGAAGCAAGGTTTCTGGGAATAAGTTGGAGAGGCATTTCGTAACACTCTTTTTGACTTCAAATATGTGGTCATTCCAACGGAGAGTGTCATTGAGTTCAGCGACGCAAGTGGAATTTATTGATAATGACAACATTGGAGGAATACGCAGCCGCTCCAGTCCCACGGTCAGAGAGCAAGAATTTGAATCTGGAAGAGAAGAACTGTATTGCATTACAAAAAATTGACAAGAAAGCATTTACAAAAATAAGAAAAAGAATGCCAGACAAAACTCAGCCTTGTGGAACACCAACATTTATATGGTGGATCGTGGACTCGAAGTCGTGCAAAATTCATATACTCGAAAGGTATTTTCTAATGTATTTAAAAAGATTTTGATGTTACAATCTTATATTCACATGAATGATGCAGATGATGGTAGTTAGAGGGTGAAGAAGATTTGGGGCTCAGGATATAAATCCTGATTTTCCTATACATACTCGAAAAAAGTTCAGAAGAATAGGACAGAAGCTAGTGCTGTGATTTTGCCAGAGAGGAAGAACAGAACACTCTGAGAATTAAATACATTTGGATCAGCGGATGACAGCTGGAATGTCATTACAAACCAATGATGGGATGGATGAGGTATATTTGTTGTATGTTTGTGACGAACTACCAAGGATTTCTTGCCTCATTTTTTGGTGAAAACAGTACTTTACACGACGAATAAGAATTTTGCAGTCATTTTTGGCTAGTTTGATTGTTTTTTCGGTTTTCCTAAAATGGGTCGGCCGTAACCTCATAGTCACACCCTAACATTATAAAAACAAAAATTAACACAGAAATGAAAACTCCGACTTTTCTAGGTAGACACAAGCACAAACATACATAGTAGATCCTACACAACGGCATTAATCAGTAGGTCTTGACAGTGGAAGAGGATGGGACAGTATCCACTGTGTTGACCCTGTCATCCGGAACCACCTTCCACCATCTCCTCCCAAACACTCTGACTTAGTGTTGTAAATCATTTTTGATCAAAGTTACGAATATGTCGAACTCACAGTGCGAGATCCGATTCCTAGTTGACACAGTTATGTAGGACTAGCTTTTAGTTTGGCGAAGATGTAGATAGTGCAATTCCCAGTGACGATACCAACCACCCTTAGCATCTCTGAACCTGATGTACAACTCGCCTCCACGAGTTGGACGGGAAAAATAAATTTGTTTTTATAAAATGATACTAGCGTACCTACTATTTATGTGCGATGTTGAAAAGTTTGGTCAAACAATATGTAGGTACCTGGCACACTGCATCTACATATAATTCAGCAGAAGTTTCGTCTGGTCCTGTGATTTTATTATTCACCATTTTTTTTTTCTTGCAAACCTATTGTATCATTTACCTACTGCAATGTAGTACATTACATAACTATGACTTCAGCTTATCTGGTTCTCGCAGGATAATCAAATAAAGCCAACTTTGCAGTGCTCCACATTAACCCTAGGAGCTACTACACTACGTAACACATTTAACTAACCGAACAAAATACGTATTAAATGCTGTAACACACTTTGCAAGCTACTTTCTTAAATAAGGGACGGAATATTTAATTTGATTTCTGCTTTAGATAGGCGGAAGTAGTTTATACAATTTTAATTTGATTTCGCCGAGAATGGCATTACAAGTTCTCTGGGAATAGGGGTTAACTGGGAAATGGCTTCGTGCTTGTGCGGAAATAAATAAAAATGTTTTTTTTTTTTATCTGACAATAATTTCCGACACAATGTGGTCAAGAGGTACATGCTTGGAGGTACTTCATAAAAGTACTTGCATACATGCTTAGATTCATGTGTAAGTACTACATAATCGGTTGGAGCTTCTTTGGTTTCACATCTGAATGTATCTGCACGTATGTAAATTAAAAATAGAATCAAACATATTTACAGAGCAAGAGATGCACGCATTTGCATAGCGTCAACTTCTTAGACTGCTTCTCTCCCAGTTCTGAGTTCAAATACCTCACAGATTGTAGCTGAAAATATCTACTTATAGCCACATACGTTATGGTATCCCAAGTGTTTAGATTCAAGGTGAATTTATAAATTATAAAGAACCCAACGGGAAGTGGTGTTAAGATTTGAAGGTTCTTTGATCGGTCCTCTTAAGAAGAATAACCTCTACCAGTTGAAGTATTTCTCATCCATACTGCATACATACCTATGCAAGTATAGGTAGGTAGTGGATCTCATAAATTATCAGTGATGCAATGCGGTGGTATCTTATGTTGCATACCGGTCTTACTATATATATACCCTTAAGTGTACGCGTTTGGTATGTATGTGTGGATAACCTCACTTACTCATTGTCTACAGCTATACAAGGGAAAACTTAATTTTGTGAATTTCTATTTACGAAAAAACAAAGAAGACAACACAAAAGTAATTAATATGTGCAACAATCTCATTGCCGGTGGCAGGTGGCAGGCACTCATCCTCATCTTTGCATTAAATTTGTAAACCATATGTTCCATTGGAAGACCATCATACAATGCACATACTAACTGTATGGTATCACGTAACCCAATGAATCCCGGAATGTATGCAATTTGGGTATTACCCATCCCCAAGAAGAAAACCGACAACAACAACAAACAAACAAGCATATACATCTCATAGACACCAACAGCAGTTCCTTACGTTTCTGTCCTCGACCACCTCATTGAAAATAAATAGCACTTTGCAGCACCAGCAAAAGGTCGCTGATAGAGAAGTGTATAGCACCAACAGTCTGTGAATACGTACTCAGCAACATCTATAGCAGCAATCCATTCAAACCATAAGTAGTTCTTTCAAGTTTACCTTAATTGCTTTTCCCTGTATAGCAGCAGGAAGTGGGTGTAGTACTTATTCCTGCGTTGCAGGTGATAAATGAGTCTAAATAACGAAAATGCATTAAAATCACTACTCTTCGTCGGACTAAAAATGGGTGGTAAGAGTACATTGCACTGCGGCAGTAGTTCATTTGTTGGATATACCTGTGTACTTGAAAAAAAAAAAAAAAAATATCTGTTGAAGGACCACCACCGCCTGATAAGGAGGACATTCAAGTATTTGCTTAGTGGTCTTTGTTCTTTACTGTTCTCAACGTCGTCGAGTGCTCATACCACAAAGTGTGTATTCAACTAGGAAGCACACAGGACATTGTCATCTGGGTGATGTGTTATTTGCAGACTCAATAACCTATAAAAGCTTGTAAGCATAGGCATTCCATAACTTTGGCATCCACAGAATGTTTAGTTTTCGACCTGCACTCGTCGTATATGACGAGTTCTATAACATGGAGTATTGCAATTGCTCATTGCTGTTTGGTGAATGCCTTAACATTGATTGAATTTTGTGCCCGTATTGGCTTTGATTACCACAAAGAATGCTTCAAGACGAGTACAACGAGTATGTGAATGAGTAACTTGGTCGATGGCTCGCCTGCCAAACCAGATGGGTTAACCACAATTGTCATTGGCAATTCTAAAGATAATCAGCCATTTCCCCTATAATGCAACTGCGAATTGTTGTGTTGAACGTTGTCCTCCATTCCATTTCATCCATTCGATTTGTGGAATTGAATAATTTCCATTGTCTGAATGTGTATGATGGTATTTACCTTGCACGATTTCTCTTACGAGAATCCTTCTGTGATAGGCAATATCCTCTGTTCAGATGCAAAGGAAATTGGAGATGAGTTTACTGTTGTGCCGCATGTAGGAAATTAGGGCAACACAGCACGGGGTACTTACATACAATCTGTATCAAAAGTATCTTACATCTTTACAGATTATTGAAATATTTAGTAGAAAAGTGAGGTAGAGTTATTGCGTGTGCGGCTTTAATATTGATGATTTTTTTTCTGTACTAGTATAATTGATCTTTCTGGGGTGCTATACCGATAAGGCCTTTCAATAAATGTTATCGTCATCCGTATAATTCCTCGAAACCCTTACTACTCAACCTGCAAAGGGTAGTCGCTTCTTGCAGAACGATCAGACACAGACTAAATGAGGTAGCCCAATAATTCACAGAGGTAAGCTAAGATAATTAGAGCAACGAACGGCAGCTAACTTTACACGAGAATACTTCATACCAATGGAAGTAGCAGAGAGTTAGCAATAGTGTCTTGAAAAGCAATCAACCGATGCAGGATGATAGCCCTATACTAGCAGATTTTTGAATCCATAGATGCCAAGTCACTGAGAACTTAAAATAGCGATTGAGAGGTTGCCTTCCTAGTAAAGGGGTATTTCAACCGAAGATAGCCCTTTATATGAACACTGCGGTAGTACCGCATGTGGTAACAACTACAACATAAGATATGTAATGAGCTATAGATATTACGAGTGCCATTAGACAATTTATAATTGGAGCTCTAAATGGAGCTCTAAATTTTAAAATTCGGCCTTATTTCACAATACGAAAGTGAAATAAGGCCGAATTTCAAAATTCGCCGAATATTGTTTGTGAAATAAGGCCGAATTTCGGCCGTTCCATTTAGAATTTTAGAATATACATATATTCGGTGTCGGTGGCCAAATCTCGTATGACACTTTGATAAAGCGACATTAGTCAGTGGAATATGTATGGGGGGCATGCTGCCCCCCTGCAACCCCCCTGCTTGGGGTAGCTGTTGGATTAGGGGTATGTGCGAGGTTATGTATATGCAAAGTTTCGTTAAATCCATGCTATTTTTTAAAAGAAACTTTGCACATACCCAACCTCGCACCTACCCCAAATTCAACAGTGACCCCAAGCAGGGGGGTTGCAGTGCTGCAGCATGCCCCCCCATACACATTCCACTGTTTATGCATATAAATGACATAAAGCCAACTTGACCTAATGTCGTTTTATACATACACATGTATGTGTGAATAGGTTTTCACGGTAAATTGTCTGGGGTGCAAATCTGAACACAGGCTACATACATATGAACATATAAACATAGAAATATATGTTTATAAATGCCTGAATAAATTGAAAGCGTAAAAAGGCCTACTCGGCTTTATTTCACTTTGACAAAGTTTGAAATTCGGTCTTATTTCACGGCACCGCTCTAAATGTACTTACACACCTTTTACCCCTTGATCTCATAAATATCATTATACAGCGTCTACCCAAAAGACACGATATTTTTCTAGGATATTTTGCTGTCAAAGCAACATCTTGAATTAGCTGCAATGAGATCTGTCAGCGATTCTCACGGACTATGCCCAAACAGTAGTAATTTCACTGTGATTGGGAAAGAGGTGAAGTAACAAAAATATTTTAAACATGAAGTTACACCGAAGACTTAAATATTCATCTACCTACTGTCTTCCAGATAAAGTTGTATTTAATTTCCGGAACTATTCGAAACCCAAGACCTAACCCGTACAAAACATAGCCATCTTCAGCAGCTAATGCGCAAGTACATAGTGCCTTGCCTATACACTCTATTCTTCGAATCATGGTCAGATCGCTGAGGTACGTACTACATAGGATAAAATAGGTTTGACGACAGCTGTGTACATCCAGTGTTTCATGTCAGGCTTAGGACCCCATTTTTTACCAAAAATTTTACTGCATGTATGTAAGACTATAGATGATTTTTTATCGTTTCTGACGTCTTCTCTTTCCAAGTCAGCATTCGGTCGATCACACAACCAAGTATCTCTCCTTATCTGAGAGGCTCAAAGGCCCGATTTATTGTATTGTTCTCTTGTCTATTTTCAGGGGGTTAACGTTCAATCTACATCTCACCCTCCATTTGTATAGAGTATTGAATGCGGATTGTAGTACTTCGTTCTAATATGCAAGAACTCGAACCCCACTGTATTCTAGTTTCGTTAAAATATCGTTCGCGATCAGTAGCCATAGTAGAGGAAGTAGGACCCCTCCTAGCGAAGTTTCTTTAGAGGCCAGTGCATTTATTTACTTGGCTGTCTTCCATTTCGGAGTTGATATGTCTCGGTTTGACCCTATCTGAGATTTTTTAGTCAAATGCTATCCTTATGGATACAGATTTCACACTCCTTCTATGTCTAGGAAGGCCGATAGCGTGAATTCTTTCTGGTAGAGTGAACTTCCGATTGTTACTATTCCTACCACTTCTTGAAGGGTTGACTCAATAGACCGGTGAACTGGGGGAACCGGCGCGTGTGTCACAATTTACCCGCTTTGGGTGTGAAAATAATCTTGACTTCTCTCCAAGCTCTAAGTATGTATATATGTACAAGCAAGGCACCTACAGAAAATGTTCAGCTGCGGGCTGATATACTCCTTGTGGCTTTGTAGCATGACTCGACACCTACAAATAGAAGGGGTCAATGGTGGTCCACTTAGACAGTAAAAAGGAAGTAATATTGGCAAAGTAATTTATGGGACATATCTGCAAGTTTGTCGACCTATTAGGAAGATCGATGGTTTAGGAGGTTCGATGGATTTTTGTAATTACGTCTGATCTAGATGCAGATGACCCCGATCAGACAGTTGACGAATGCATGGTAGACAACATCAGAAATGGATAACAATCGACCTCTGTTAGACCAAAAGTTCGAGACTATTCCTAATTTATTGCGGAAGGTATAAATTGTCATTGCTGATGGAATTTTAAGTAGCCTCACTTTGTACTGCTCTAGCGATTGAATTGCTTAAGTCATATAAATAGTTCCTTGTGGTGGACGAGATCTAGAAAATTCTATAAAGAAATAGCTTTACTATGACAGCCTGTGTTGACGATGTCTTAACCTTGGTGCCTTGGTAATCACAGCCATCCTATAAGCTCCAAAAACAATCTACAAAAGCAACATTGTCGCAAGAGCAATTACTATATACTTTGATAGTCCGGCAATCCTTAAAACATTTATTTATTATTAAATAATTAAATTTAGGCTAGTAAGAATCGGCAGGTGATATCTTGATGAAATATCTAGAGCCAATACGGTATTAGGGCACATGGATATCTTAGATAATGCCAGAGCAGTTGAACTTTAAAGAAAAATGGCAGCGCTACATACTTCAAAGGCTCTCCCTTTATATAAATTCCTCTCACCGCCATGAAAAAGTTTATCGACAACGATCCTATCTAGGCAACCATTAGGAGCCTTTGGCCAGTCTACGACAGAAGAATAATACTTTCCCTGGTAAAGCATAGTTGCACTGACTCACAGACCATCTTCAGCATCATTACCATAGGTAGCGCCCATTTGGAAATGCAAACTTTGCGCAAATAATGCAAAGTATAGCATTCAGAAATTCATATACGATAAAGCAAACAATTTTTAAACGTAGTAGCGCAGTTATTTTTTCCGCAAATGTAGTTAAAATCAAAAAATTTACGTTTTGCTTGCTTTGTACCCTTTTGTTTTGCGCAAGATTTGTTTTGCAAAGTTTCTATTTCCGAATAGGCCCGTACTCATGCTGGGCATCTGAGGATACTTCACAACGGCTATTGCAGAAGCTGCAGAGAAGAGCAAGAAATGGGTTGGGGCCACAATCCCGAAAACCAAAATCCCGAAAATTCCCGAAAAAAATCCCGAAAAATTGGGTTGGGTAAGAAATATAACAATATAACAATGTAACAAAGCATCTAATCCTTTTCGGCGCAGGATCATAAGTCCACAGGTTATAAGTCCACAATTTGATTTGTGCATAAACAGAGGAATATGTATGGGGGGCATGTTGCCCCCCTGCAACCCCCCTGCTTGGAGTCACTGTTGGATTTGGAGTAAGTGCGAGGTTGGGTATATGCAAAATTTCTTTAAATCCATACAAAAATATGAAAATATTCCGGATTTTGGCGTTTCGGGATTTTGTATTTTCGGGATTTTCGCTTTTCGGGATTTTGTTTTTCGGGATCCTGTCCGACTCCCAGAAGAAATCCATCATCTGTGAATGTTTTGACCTCGCCAACAGGCGAATTATGACTCTTGGCAGTAACTTCTTCACGAAGTTTGGAGGACTTGCGAAAAATTGTGCTGAAAGACCTGCTAAGATTCTTATCATATCTGGAAAACTACTAATCAGGAGTTTATTCATTATAGGTTCCCAAGGTAGGTAGAATTGGCACAATGGACCCAAAAGTTGGTCAAAATGGACCAACGTACATATGTAGCACAAATATACGAGTTCTAGAACGATTCCTTCCACATCTAGTTAATAATTGCATCAGCAGATATTATCCTTTTCACTAAGAATAGATCACTTTATACTTTTATGCCTTAGACCGGACCGGAGACATTGCATTGAATAATCCATCTCGAATTTTCATCGATTTCAAAATAAACTGAAATATGAACAATAGTGATTGTATTGTGTAAGGATGAAGTGAGGATAACCCTATATAAGAATCTGATCATTCTAGTCCTTCTCTATACCGCAGAGATATCAATGAACTTGGTGGTCGAGTTTGCTAACGATTGAGTTTACTGGAGAGTCTTGTTGGTTGACATTTAGTTCCACCTCGCCACATTTTTGAAGTAAGTCAGGATATACAAGTGGCATGAGATATCTAGGGTCAATACGGTGATACAATCCTAAACATATCTAGAGCATATGTACATATCTAGGTATATGTTTGTACAATGTATACCTAAAGCTTTTGTCTATCAATTAAAACGAGAACACACACAAAAATACAATTTTAGTTTCATTTTCTAATTATTGTTACACTTTTGCTCTTCAGTGTACATATATCCATGGTCCATCGTTCTAAATAATATCCTTCTCTTGGTTTGTTGCTTCGGTTATGCAGTTGATTGGAAGTATTTGCTCAAGACAATCTCAATTCAATTTTGTTTTTTTTTTACATGTGCTCTCATCAAATATGTTATCAACTCACCACAACAAAACACTTCTACCACAGTTCCTATCGATATTTCTTGGTTTCAGATAGACTTTATTCGAAGAAAGCCGATATACCGGTCTCACATAATACTCTCCATTAGAAGGTGCATTTATGTTGCATCAATCAGGTTCGACGCCACAAACACCGCTAACAAGTCATTTGCATAGCCACATTTACATTTTCTGCAAAAATCAAATTTAGCTGCTTATGGCCAAGGCTGTATATACATAGGTATATGTAGATATCCACTTATAGATACAAATATTTTAAGTTGAAGTATTTTTTTATATCATGAAAAAGAAAATCAATAAAACCGACCCAATTATTCGTGAATCCTTTTCTTGACACATATCCTCTTCAAACTGTGTCATTGGTCATTAATCAACGATCAGCCACAAAAAGACGACACTTGATGTTACGTATATTTCCTGCTCAAACAAGGAGTACATAAACCACATTCAACCATTTCGTCATCATCATTGGCAACCTGTTCGGCTATTGACGTCGATGCCTGGAGTATTTTCGTTTTTGGATCTGAAGCTGGCTGTCATGAAACAATCTCAATTTTGTGCGGTCATTCGAAAGGTTAAGTGAACGTTAACGTGGAGAAAAAATAAAAAAAAAAATAAAAATAAATAAAAAATCGATGGAGGTCGATCGAAGAGGTCTTTGTGTGCAACCGCCGAGGACAATTACCATTGTAGTGAAAGTGCCAATGTATCGAGCCGGCATCGAGAGTAACGTGCGAGAAAAATTGTAAATCACCACCAATAAGGAAATTGAAAAGCATTTTGGCGGTGACAAAAGATGCTTCCGCCAAGTTTTTTTTTTTTTTATCTGCATAGCTCTTGCGTTTCTGCACTGGTGAAAAACTAATCAGCAAATTGCTTTCTCTATATTGATTTTCTTTTGTTTCTCATGCTGTAAGAGTTGCATTTAATAAATCACAACTCTTCTCAGGGTATTGTGAGACAAAAAATTTCATCCAAAGGATTGCAATCAATATGGATAATTACAGTGAGAACGTGAACTATATTCAAAGTTGAACCTATCATGGATTTTGTATCGGTGGAGGAGCGCAAATATGTGCATACATCACTTCGCCATTAGAATGGGAGTACATATTACAATGGAATGTGCCCATTGCAACAAGTTGAAGTTGTAGTATAGATACTTCCCTCCGTGCTGGATTCATTAAACGTTTCGTCTAGGTAGTAAAACTTTCCTTTCAAAGAATGCAAATTTAAACATATACAGGGGGATGTAGGTATGCAGATTTAACCGGAATTCAATTAGGATTAGATTGAAATGAACCGAGGAGTGAAAACAGATTTGAAGGACTGAATATGGAGCAGGTAGATCAATGTATACATTCATTCGTGTGCAGGAAACCAGTAATATTGCATTGCCCCTCTCATCGCTCTCAGTCAGTAATTAGTTCAACCCACAGTATGTACATACATACATATGTACATATGTGTGTGAAGATCATGTCTTTCGTCTTCGAATCCTGTAATTTAATGATAGCCTTTCTGGTTGTAAATACAATACATCTTGTCCAGAATCCAGTTGTCCCCACTTAAGGCGAACATAATATGCAAGCATCAACTAGAACGACACAACCTATTAAAATATAATTCTCATGGTAACGAACGGATCGCTTGAACGTGCATGGCGACCGGCGGTGTTATAAATTGGTTATTGCCAATTCCAACTGTTCTTAGGACAAGTACCCCGGAGGCTGTACAGAGAATTTTCATCTAGAGCAGGATGCACTCAAGCTGTTGGAGAGTGGAATTTCTACTTAACTAATTAGTGCTTTTTGTACGAGAGCTGCTAATTTAATCTGAAAGACAGAAATTACATCATACGAGTTGGCAACTTCTATGAGACGTCCGATATATTTTCCTGGTTACATTAATTGACAGCGATGTGTCCATTTACCCCATCATAGTTTGATAACACAAAACTTCTTCGATGACCGACCACAACGAAATTGGATTCAATGAAAAATCGATGACATTTTGCAAAACTTTCCCGGAATTTTGTGTGTTTTGAGGTTTTCATATTGTCACATCGGTGACAGCAATGAATAAATTTCAATAATTTTGCAATTTCATAAGATGGCAAAGCTGTCAACAGAAAATGAGGACTTCCTCGTGAAATGTTATGAAATAGGGGTTTACTTTGAGCTACAGTGTGTGCTAGAAGTATATGGTCATTTCATACATACATGCATTTTATGTAGGTCATGTCACGTCGTGGAGAAGATATTTCTTATTATTTCCAAAGACATGAAGTCCTGCTTGACGGTTCAGTTCCATATTTAGAACGGTGCCATGCAATAACTACATTAAGTAAGGGGTTAGGGGGCCAATGTTTTACTTTTTGTTGAAATGACTAGCTTTTGAACACATGGTCCAAAGAGCCAAACCATCATTTCTAAGATTTGGTCAGAAGAGTGTATGCCTGGTGAATGGCTTATTACAGAGGTATAACATATATTATATCTCGTACAAGATCTTATCTGCCATATTGTGCAAACATCTAAAACCCTTTCTCATGGGTCCCTATCAGTGTGGTTTGAGGCCAGGAAAGTCCCGTCGATCCAATTTTCACAATTCGGCAGATTCTGGAGAACACTCAAAAAGTCCAAATCGATACTCATAATCGTTTTATCGATTTAAAGGCCGCATATAGACGAGTAGGTTCCACGACAGACTATACGAGCTGTAGAGCAATATCGACCTATGACTATACTCACGGACATGATGTTCGAGAAATCAGTATGATGGCAAAGTTTTGGAGTAATATAAGCAGACCATTTTTGTAGGACCGGAGTTATAGTATTTGTGCATAAGAACATACATAAGTCCACGGGACTTGAGTGCATTATGGACTTAGTTCAGTAACAATTGACTTCTGGACTTATGTATCACCCCATCGAAATATTGGTTGGTTGATATGGGAGGGGGAGGATGACCTCATCGCATAGACCGCCGATTGGGCCCATTTTGCTCCTCTCTAAAAGAGACTGTGTGGTAAAGAAGTGTAAAAAGGGAGATGTAGGTAAAGGGGAAGTTTGATTTGAGAATGGAGAGTTGGGTGGGGTTCACTGTTTTCGGAAGCGTCCTGTATTTCTGACGAACCCCAAGGTCTTTCTCGAAACTACCGGCTAAAATAATTTAGTTCAGGCAGGACGTGTCTTCTCAGGTATTCGTATCTTGGCGCCGCTAGTGCGGGACATTCACAGAGGAAGTGCTCGAGGCTGCTCTATATTTTCTGCCCACTTCCTCACCAGTTCATCCGCAGCTTCGTTCCCAGATAGCTCTGTGTCCCATTGTGGTCCGTTCATTGAAATGTGCTAAAGTCTTGAGTCTAAGAGCAGAAAGTCTGGCTGATCTTTTCACCTCTAGTTCTATAGGGAGTAGTTTCAACATTGTCTCCATGGCTGCTGTGGATTGGATGTTCGATAGTAGTGAAAAGGCATATTTCCTCTCTACTATTGGCCAACATACAAACACTCCATAGAGTAAGATGGGCCTGACGATTGCAAGTCTAAATCCAGTAGACTTGCTTCGGTTTCAATCCCCACATCTTACCAAAAGACCTGTGGTATATCCAGTACGCCCTCTGGCTTCTAGTTTGTATTTTCTCGTGAAGAGTACCATTTCGGTCTTTCCAGGGTTGACGGCAAGGCCGCAGCGGTCCGCTTCCATAATTCCATACCTCGTAGCTTGATTTTATTGAAGGCTTCTCTATATCCAGGCAGACACTTTGTACTTGAAGGCATCTTCAATGGTGTGAACGACGACTGTGAGAGCTGTTTTCACGGACTTCCCTTTAGTGTACACGTGCTGGCTATTGCTCAGAGATGAGGTGGGTAGGTTTGATCTGATTGTTCGTCACAATTCCTTTCCAAAGTTTTTAATAAAAATCATCAAGTGACTTTAATTCATGCAATATAGTGGTGATGATGCATAAGTCAAAAGTATCGATCCTAACACTCACACATGAGGAAGTCCATTATTAAGTTTTCTTGTTCGATAATATATTTTGTAAGGAAGATGTTTTGAAATGATTTTAATATTCGTTTCGAACAGGGTTTGGCTGTTTTTTTTTCGAAGGATTTAAGGAGTGCACCGCAAATTCATTATAAAAATTATCTTTTTCTTTTAACCTTCCACAGATACAGTGGTTGAGATAATTTCTCTGCAGATAAGCCATGTACGTACATATATAATTCTTAAAAGTGGGAAGAAAGATGCAAACTATTGTTTGGAGCTATTTGCAGATGAGCCCCGGAAACTGATCCTAGCGCATTCTGCATCTTTCATTGTGGTTGGGTTATAGATGCTTCGATAGGAAATTATATGCCGGTCTGGTGTGGCCTAGTAGGAATTTGGATATGAACAGATTAATGGGTATTTTTACAACTTTAGATCGTTATCGGGGTTATAGTACTTTTGCGACCATTTTGATTTGAAAGAATCATAATTCTCAACCTCAAAGGCGACATTTTTTTGGTTGACTTCCGTCCACTCAAATAACTTAAAACCACTCACATTATTCCTTTCAAACTTCTAGAATGTAGGTCGTGAGTGCATATGGCAGGCAGCGGTAGTACAATTAGTGACCAGAAGTTATTTAGTGGTTTGTTAATGTCTATTCCAGCTGTTGTTCCTTGTGTATTGTCTGTGGTTCTTTATTAGATAAACTCTTTGCGTGCTATTTAAGTGTGAGGCAGATTCATAATATTTTATGGATCTATCTTGGTAATTGTTTACTCCTATATATTCTCCTTTCGGCTTCGGATACCGTATGTGTATCTTTAATAACTGTTTCGTCGACAATGCTACTCTTTATCAAATGGTTGGATTCGTTACAGTATGAATTGATGGTCCAATTCTCTTTGTCAGGAAGCTCTTAGAATTATCATTTTGTATGTATAGTAGGTTTTGTCTGCTGATTTCAATCAATGTATCCTGTTTGATAGGAGATCGATTGAATGATATTGTTCGGTAGCATACATGCATACATAGTTGTGATAAATCATTTAGCGGTTCTCAGAGTCTACCACGATCCATTCGTACACTCCATGCCTTTGTAATGGAAAATAGTTCAATTAGTTCCAAAACCTAATAACTCAAGAGAATGAGTGGTATGAATACAGAGCTATAATGGAATTTAAATGAATCACTGTACTTTTTTGAATATGTATTATACATTTTTTCTTTTTCTGATGACTACATCGAATTGGTGAATAAATGACTAACAATTGCAAAAGTTCTTTTTTTTCAACGGTTGAAGAATAAAAATTTCATTTCTCATTTATGCGTAACAGAAGAGCTGACCAACTTGTATGTATACCAAACGGACTGTTGACAGTAATAAATTATTTTCAATAATTTAACAATATGACAAACTGTCAGTAAAAGTGAAAATTTTTACATGAAATGCTGTGAATTATGGGGTTTTGTTTTTTTATTTGCTGAAGACGATGGAATATGAAAAATAATATGCAAGAGCTAGTCATGATCGGTTATGGTAATTAAATTGAATGAAATATTTTCAATTTCTTTACCATATGCCGTAAGCTATGTTTATTTTGGGACAAAGCTGTAAATATCTATATAGGTATGTATAGAGAAACAATGGAAGAGTATCTGTATTAGATGTATTAGATCTGTTGAACTATATTAACATTACTTATGTTCGACTAGGTTAAGGGTTTCTTCTTCAAGATTCTACTCTAAGTTAATTACATACACATGTACCTAAGAAGAAACACATTGATGATTATTTTATGCGAGAATGCACAGCCTTGACACACTAGCTCCAGCTAAAATATGACTACTCACTGCACTATGTGCGAAAGCTCATACATATAAAAATAAAGTTTATTTTTTATAGTACTGGTGGAATATTTCCTCTTTAACTTCTTCTACAGACGAAGCATCTCCCTCTCTGGTAAGTTAATCTCTAACTAGGATTTGTTATTTGCATAATTAAATAGACATAATCATATAACTGACAAAGCGTTTTCTAATGAGTCAATATATCTTCATCATTCTTGGAAAAGAAATATTTTTCATTTAATATACGATGCTTTGCAATCACATGACGAGTGTGGGCGCCGTGGATTGGAGAGGAAGGTTTGGAGGTTCGATCCCTAAAAGATTTTTAACCGGTCCACGTGTCGCAAGCGACTGACAAACATCCGAGAGTATAATTATCACGTCATTACACAGAAGGCACACTAAGCGTGACAGTTTTTCACTGCAATAGGGGGGTTCGTCCAATCGGTACTATGACTCTAAATTTGATAACTGTCAACGTAATTTTTCTTGTTAGATGGTAATCAATGCTTCGCTGACAATGTCAATAATTGTTGACTACTATTCCAATAATAATAATGTAAAACTTATACACGAGTACATATATTGGTATTTGCCTGATTTTATCTACCAAGCCATGCATCTAGACCGTGGCAATTCGGAACGGTCTTTGATGTGTAAGAGATTGTTTTCAATGAGATTCTAGCAACCTAAGGAAGATGCTAATATCCTTAGAATTCACATATGTACTGAACCATGACACACAGTATAGTCAGTGTTTCTTAAACTAATTATAGGCTATTAGGAATGGTTGCCTGCACATACATACATACATATACTGGGATGAAGTAGTTCTAAGTTCAAAAGCAAGATCTGGTGTTTTGTGTGGAAGAGAGTGTTTAGTACATCGGAACAAGTAGTACAAAGTTCCCCGTAAAGAACAGAGTTTATTAGAGTGCATGGCTGTAGAGAAAGTAAATGTATCTATGTATGTAAGTATGGACCTGATTATGGACACAAAAACCCTTAAGATAGTAAGCAGTAAGTAAGTTCCCATGCTTACTTCTTATCGATGACTCTTGCAGGTGTAGAGAACATTACTAGCCTCTGTGACCCACTCCTAAACTAAATCCAGAAATTTTACTTTGTCCGCGAAAACGAGGATGTTGCAGTTTATGAATGTCTTCATATTTCCTGAGCATAGGATTGATTCAGTTTTCTGTCCACCAGGTCATATATATGAACCCAGCTGAATAATGCTTTTTGTATAAGGTGCTTTCCCAAGACAGCTATAGAAACTTCATCTGCATAGGTTATTACTTGCAGCGTTCCGCTTATAGGTAGTAATGCAGATACATATATATGGTAGTTAATAGGTTAATTGACACAGCATTACAAGAAAGAGGAGACAAAATAATTGTACTATATATCACATCAGTGGTTACTTCATCGAACTACGAAGCAGGAGGTTTCAAGTTTTATTCCCAGACAACACCAAAACGTCTTTCACGGTCCCACATCTTATGAGCGTCTGAAAAACATCCGAGAGTATAACTATTATAAAAAGGCTCCTTAAACAAATATTATCCTTAGGTAGTCCCCTTGCATTCGTGTGAAGAATGTAACACGCACAACACGAATGGTTATGAGGAACTAGGCTCTGGCTCCCGTACTTTGTATTTTAAGATTTATTTAGATAAGATTTTAATTAAACTTGACATTACTATGATGGAGAAGTAAAAAAAAAGTAGGTCCAAAAATGCTGTCCGTCTGTCCATAACGAAGAGTGGAGCCTAAACGGTTTGACGAATTTGTCTCAAACTTCATATCTGGGGTTTGTGAGGTCGATTCCCGAGCCAAATATTATACTTTTTATACTTTACTTAAGGTCGATTTCAACAAAAATCGATTTTCTCGAAAACGGCTTTAACGATTTCGATAATATTTCGATTAGTTTGTGTATACTTACTCTGCTACATGGCATATCACGTTTAGCGCGAAAAATAAAAGTATTTTTGAAAATGGGCTATTTCTTCGGCGATTAAAAAATTTAAATTAATACAAGTACATATGAAGAATATAAGGCATGTAAAAAGATTCTGCGTACCTAACTTTGAAACAGTCCCGCGCACTAAATATGTAAATAAAACGATAAAATTCTCTATTCAATGCCAACTTTTTGGGACGTTTTATTGTTGACAAAGCAGGCATTTCGTGGATAACATCTATTAGAAATTATAGCGATAGTGCCCTCAAAAATGTGAAATGCCACGCCCACTTTACTATGACTCATGTATAAGAAAATGGGTGGAATTTCATTGGAATCGCTTCAGACTATTGACTTTAACTATTTTGCTTAAACTTCAGTACTGAATATTTTAGACACCTTCACAATGAAGATGCAAGTACATATACACGATCCAGTCAAGCACTATATTATACCCTATCCAAAGGTTATATTAAGGTTAATACATAGTTTGTTTTGTAACATGGAAAAATAATCGAGATAGTGTCTATAAAGTGCATATGTACACTGAGTTACCAAAAAAGTGGCGCACCTTGATATTTCGCAATTACTGCAAGTAAGTTGGAAAAAAAGGTTTTTTTAATACAGTTTCGTTTATTAATATAAAAATAAGTAATTCATGTTAAAAAAAAATCTGATCTGACAGATCTGATCATCTTCACAAGGAAGAGGAGAGATCTGGAATTTCAGCCCTTGACACTTTTCGGATCGGAACTGCAGGTGACCAGGAAGGTTAAGTATCTGGGTGTATACCTAGATGCTGGACTATCTTGAAACTTCCATGTGGAAGAGAAGATTAGAAAGGCAAAAAGGGTGGTTCATCAGTGCAAACGAGTATGTGGACTAAGGAGGGGAATCTCGCCGAGGTCAGCATACTGGATGTACACGATGATAGTTAGACTGATTATCACATATGCGTCAATTATATGGTAGCAGAAAGCTAACCAGAAAACTGTAAAGAAGCAATTAGATAGGGTCCAACGACTGGCATGTTTAGGGATCGTGGGTGCAATACGAACGACACCAACATGCGCAATGGAAGTGATCCTAGGTTATCCTGCCGCTCGACTTATTTATTAAGAAAGTGGCGGCCTCGACTGCACTTCGTATCTTCTCAGAAGAACTGGAACTAGCCTGTCATATTATTCCGCGGAAATATACCTCAGTCTATCAAGCCGAGATGATTGCTCTGTTGCATGCATTGGATCACCTGAAAGAGGGTCAGGTCGAAGGTAAAAACGTTACCATAGCACTGGATAATCAATCAGTAATTAGACGCATGGACCAAACAGATATCAATACATCACTGGCATTGGAAAGTGCTCATAAGCTCAATGAGTGCTCATCTCGAAATGAGTTGACGCTGCTCTGGGTGAGAGGGCACGTAGGGACTGAGGGGAATGAAAAGGTGGACTCTCTGGCAAAGCAGGGGTCAACCTCAGAGCTCTCCGGTCCGGAACTATTCGCTGCACTTGGCAGAGGGATGGTAGAACACCTGATTAGCAACTGGGCGGCGGCGGAACACCAGAGAAAGTGGTTAACCGTAGAAGATTGCAGACAGGCGAAAATGACTATTAAAATGCCGGGTGGCACCACTCACAGAGAGGTTCTAAGCTTAGGGCGAAGAACACTGAAATGGGTGGTAGCGTTATCTACAGGTCATGGGAATTTCGGGTATCACCTAAAGAAGATGGGTCTTCTGGAGGACGACACCTGTGAACTATGCCTGGAGGAAGTCGGGACGGCAGTACATATATTGTGTCAATGTCCAGCGTTAGCCAGCAAAAGAAGGGAGATCCTGGGGAGTCACTGAGTAGAAACCCAGAGGGTGAACCAGATTTCTGTTAAACAGATGCTAGCGTTGACGAGACGATTCCAAAGACTTTGAATCACCAAATGTCGGTCATCCCTTGGGCCCTAAATTTTGAGCTAAGATAGAAAACAAACGTTTTTCTTCGCATTTCCACTGGATTCCAAGATATCTACAAATCCTGTAAATATTCTCAAAATAGTAAGATATCATTGCACTTGAAATAAAAATGGTAACAATGGCCATAACCTTAAGAAAGCCTTACAAAGAACGAACTAAAAAATATTTACTACAAATATTAAATTGAATAAAAATAGACATTGGCCTTGTAAGAATAGTGACAGCTTAAGGGCTAAGAGCGAATTAAAAAAAAATTCCAACTGCAAATATCAACAGTCAAAATCAAGAGACAAATGTGTCAAATAATCTTAATTTAATTTAAGGTAGACAATCTATGTATGTAGTACCATCTCTACAGCTCTACAGTACAAACGATGCATTTAAAATAATATACCCTAGTGACACGGAATATACAAACATTGTTGCCAGCTTAACGTTGGTAATTCCACACTGAATTCCATGGTTTCAAAGTTAAAAATAACTTTTTAGAGACAAGTTTTTTTTTCCTGTTCTCCTTTCTCCCTTGCTGTTGGCGATGGTAGCAAGGCAAACGCAACAATAGACAAACTTCATGTGTCCTTTCACGGACGAAAAACATAACATTTTTTTTTTTTTGCTTTCATTTGAAATATTATTATCTGTTAGAGCGCAGCACAAAATTTTTAAACTTTTTCATTCCCAACAAGCTGTTTTTAAATTGTTGTAAAACTGCTAAAAATGGCTGAAAATTCAATTGCGTCACTAACTATAATACAATGATAGAATCAGATAAGTTAAGATTTTCATTTTTAAACCTTTAACTAAGATTAGGTAAACGGACATGTGAAATATTTTTATTTTGAAACATGTGAGGGTCACGTAACCCTCAGCTTCGTGACTTACAATCTTCAGTGTCCATTTAAAAAAAATAAAAAAATCGATGATATAAGTGGGATGCCCTAATCGTGATTCGATGACAATCGATTTAATGTCTTTGATGGATACTGACATGTATAGGTAGTAGCACGTTCCACATGAAATGTGTCGTAATGAATAAACTAAAAATGCATTTCTTAGAACTGAGCTGTGATGAAGAAGATTCTGTGATTCGATAAACATCTTCAAAACCTTCTAATTAACAAAACAGTAGTAGATTTGCGACATGCAAGGCTACTTCATCTCACGAACTACTCAGAAGCCATCTTAACGACAGACCTGTCCGGAGTTTAGATTTACCCATCTGACCCCATTGCACATATGTTGTAAACAAAATTCTAATCATCAATACTCCCTAATTCGATCACATTTTGGTACAGTAGCGTTGACGACGAAATCTACATTCAATTGGATCGAATGATTGATTCTATTTAAAGGGCTCCATAGACACTCAATGCAGCATCAGAATACATTCCAAGTGCACTTAAGGTAGGATACACAAGCAACATAAGTATATATGTACATATGTATGTACATTCTCTTAAATAAATGAAAAAGGCGGATGTGTATACATACAACATGCGTTGCCGTACATGGACAACGTTGAGAATGTTGATGATAATGATATTTTGATGACAACATGCTATTCTCATCTGTGCACTGTGCACAGTATGTGGAGGTACAAATAAGAACCTGTTCCTTGAATGAATAGGTGATTCGTGTCTCGTGTGCACATCGAAAGTATATTTTGTATTTCTAAGATACTGTCGTGTAGTTAGTCTTACACAAGGATGCTCAATGCTATCCATTTGTGTTGCAATGGGTACTTTCCCAGATAGGTGCAGCAAATTGAAAGCCTTGTACTTATCTGCATTACTTACAATATATGTATGTACATTCTTCAGGCAGGATCCCCCCTCTCCATTAAAATGAAATCTTTACTTGGTCTACTTTCTGTAGAAATGTGTTTCATTTCCTGCATTCATTTAGTTCTTATTTTACAACTTACTACTTATGTCTTTCGTGCGTAGCCCTAAATACAATTCGCGCATCATCATTAGTGGCCACCGAGTTTAATGTCTTATTTTCTTTCCAATCGTAATTTGAAAATATGTATCTAGGAAGCCCAACATCGATTATAACATCATTAGTGTTTTTTTATCTTGTGTGTACCTGCTTCATAGTAATGCTGATTCATTTAATATTTATAGCTCTGACTAACTTTACAAACAAATGTTTGTATAAATCTTCAATTCTTATTTTAAGTTGTCAAAGGTCTGCTACGCTACTTCAAGGTCAAATTAAGTATTAATTAAACGAACATGTTTCGCAATTTAATCATGTATTCCCATAGCTATCTTCTCCGATGGACATTCTTACATACATATATGTACGAATGGACATATATTGGATTTAGTATTCCTGAAGTGGTTGTTTTCAAATTTCATGAGATAAAACAAAAAAAAAACAAAAAACAAAAAATTGTGTGCATGTGCGAGGTTAGTATCTATTATTCTATGAGTTTACGACCATTTTCATCCAAGCACAATTTAAATATGCAGTTGCCTTTAATTGGGAGTGTTCTTCACAGTGCTGGTTGAGGTTCCTCCACGGAAAGTCAGCTGTCACTTATATTGCGGATTCGTTTCAATTTAAAATTTCCCGGAACTTTGACTTTGCATTGTCCAAAATGGTGTAGTTGACAACTGATGTCAGCGCGGTGAACGACTGTCACTGTAGAGATGTACAGCTGGTGGTGACATACATGGATTTAATTGGGGATTGGAAGATGAGCTAATGAATAAATCTGCGAGAATCTGACAATCAAGCGAGCATGAATGACGCTTTTGGCTAAATGAGGTAGTGTTAGTGACAGAATTCATATTTTGAGGTTTTATAAGCAAATAGGATACCATTTCATCATTTTGATTTCCAAAATGTAAAAATAATATTCATCCGACTGGAGTAGTTTGTATGAAATCATATTTGTTGTCATTTAAGCTAGTCCTAATTAAGTGGATGTTGAGTGAAATGTGTATAATAATAGGTACGATAAGCAGTCTGCTTAAAGTGGAAACCACTAAAGTAGGTTCACTTTTTTGTACACCACAATACCTCCCTCGAATGGTGTCCATATGTACTCGTATGCTATAGGTATAGATTTCTCAATGATGTGTACTGGTGCACTGCTGAAGGACTATTTCTATAGCTTGGTAGGCTTAAAATATATTCAGAATAATATTGATCTTACAGTTTTATATATGTATTTGAGGACCGCTTAGTAATAAGTCACCTTCCCTCTAATCTTTTAAGTCCGTCATGGTATTCTGAACATAGATGATCCATATATGAGGTTAATCTATCTTCCTATGATCTCAAAATCCCAGTTTCTTCATAGGCTGGTTTATCAAGTGGTTTGGCATTTTTATGCCTATACATACGTAGATACAGACATTAGATACCATATATACAGCAGATTGCTCTATTTTCATGTTAAATCTCGTAACCGCGTGAAGCTAAAAATTCGTTCACTTCATTCCATACGAGTACAAAACTCATTTTCAGTAAAAATATTTCCAAATGTTAACAATATCCGGTTTCTCAAGAGTAGAATCAATAGGCTAGCTTCCACTCTTTCTGACATTCTATGTGCCTCCTTTCCTTTCTAATATTAAGGTTTAGGTTAGGTTTAGGTTGATTAGGGTTATGAGTTTGTCATAAAACCTAGGCACCATAGTGGGCCCAGTGGTAGGAAACCTTACACCAATTCGCCCATACATTTAATTTCCCTACAGAATCTAATTATGTTCTGAATTTTGGTCAGTGAAACAACTTCCTCCAGATTGTTGAAAAAGTATCTTCCGAGGTACTTCGCTCTGCTCCTAGCAATGGCTTGACAGTCACATAATATGTGAGTGATGTCCTCTGCGACATGTAGGTCCTCACAATAACTGCATGTGTCCGTGTTTGTTAAGCCTAATCTTATGGCGTGCTCCCACAGGAGGCAATGGCCAAAGAGTATTTCTATCACTGTTCTCAGCTTTGATCTGCTTAGCTTAATCAATTCTCCAGATCTTTTTCGATTTAACTTATGCCATAAAGCCTTGCCCTCCTAAGTTTGACCATCTTAGGTCGTCCATAATGATGATTTTTTCGAGAATAATTATCTAAGCCACGGCCATTGGTGGTCTGATGCCCTTAAGTATATCACTTACAGGGAGCTCCGCTCCTTTTTTACCCAGTACATCCTTTATGTCACAGTGTCCAGGAACCAAACATAATCTGACTCGGTTCTGCGAACATAATGCCCTAAGCATTGTGCGGCAACTCCTGACTAGTTCGGATTTAATGATGTAGAACTCTAGTGCTTTCAGCGCAGCCTGACTAGATGGCGATATTCTTGTTGGATATTGATCCCATCTCAAGTAGTTCCGCAGCTTTGAGTACAGCCAGAACCTCTGCCTGGAACACACGGCATGTGTCCGGAAGTTTTAGAGCCACATGTAGGTCTATATCTCTCGAATATACTCCTGACCCCATACTCTCGCTAGTTTTGGAACCATCCGTATATATTGAGATTTCGTTTTCGATCGATACTTCCTTCGTAGGGTGTATCGAAGTCAAGTGTACCAAGGCTTTCATCCGTTTCGTCAGGGATGTTGGGGAATGACCCCTGAAGAATAGGGCTATCTCCGATATAGCTAGATTTGAAGAACACTGCGTTAACGAGATGGATCGCACTGTTACCTGCCTGTAATTTTATCTGTAGATCAAATGGTAGAAGATACATAAAAGCCTCGAGTGCAGCCATTGGCGTGGTGCGTGTTTTTAGCATTAATGTGCTGTACCTTTTTTGATTTGCCGTAAGATCTTCTCTGTTAATTACGCCATTTGGACACAAAATCTGAGCAGAATTCCCGTGCTCATCTTTCCTACACTTTTTGGTCTACTCAGATTTTTCCTAGGTTTCTTGATTCTCTCTATCTCTTTGAATATGTTTCGTCAATTTCTACTTGGGTTGACTTTGCACAACCATGTTATGCTAATTTCGAACTAAAATTATTAGCACGTTCAAAATACCTTCACCAAATCCTCTGAATAAATATTACTATTCGTTCGAGAGAGTAGATGTACATACATATGTATGTATGTATGTACATATTTATCCGTAGCGCAATACCTGTCTTACCCGGTACACCGAATACCTGTCACATTGACGCCTAAATAAATGAAATTCTTTCTATTTCTTACTTCCTATCGTACGAAGGTTTTAAATTTTTACCTATTTTCGTTACATCAACTTTTCTAGCCTGCACCCCTAAAGATGGGCTCCCAGGCAGAGGACAAGATTAATGTTTAAGACGTAGGTAGCTAAAATTTTGCTGCTTTGTCGAAGTTCGTACTACTTACTCAGATTATACTAAGTACATTCGCACGATATCCATGAATGAGTAGATACATGATGTACTTTCCTAATGATATCCGAAAAATACGTTAAAACTTGACCTGAAGATTGAAGAAATGTGGAAGGAAACTACATTCGGTGCTCACAATTTGCAGACTACCCCATCAAATAAAATAAATCATTTAACTTGGACGTGGGCAGCCCATATCGGCGTCCGATCACTAACATAAACTGAAGACAACAAGTCGAATTAAGGTTAAGGCTTAGCCGCAGAGCTATTCAAAGTAGTAGCTGCGCATTATATACACAACTGGGACTTACAAAAGGGTTGTCGCTGAAAAATTTCAGAAAATCGCAAAAAAAATCACGGTCAGTCGCAACAATAATGAAGAATGGAAGAAGTAAGGACATTTCTGCTTCTGTACGCTGCTGGGGACAGAGGACATTGTCATTATAGGCTCATTACACAATCTGGAAAGCTCTTTATCAATCTATGTAATTTTTCGCATACTTGGAGTTGAAATACCTAGTATATAAATAGAATGTGAATAAATGTGTCCCCAAGAAGGACGTCTCCAGCCGGGTAGGTCCCTATCCCTGGTCTTCCTCTACTACTACTCCCTTCTGACAGTCGGTAGCTCCTATTCGTGCGAAGCTATGCACTGGGTGCTATGAACCTGTCGCGCTAAATATTTGTATTTTTTTTTTGTGTATGACTTACTCTTCATTGTTTAAAGGTGACAAATCAGCCATCTTCCTTTCTAATTTTGCCTATACGGCGGGTCTTTCAAGAAAATAAATATTTTTAGCTTAGATCGGTTCTGGCCATGCGTTTATATACATAGTTTCGAGGAAGTCACTGGATCTTAGTGAATTTATTTATGATTGTGACCTTACCTTCTTTTCATTCCACTCTTACTTTTGAATTAGTCTAGAAATCTGTAGGTATGATATGAACGTGCATATATCCAGTGAATGGTGAGAAGTGCACTTTTTCGTTTCTTATCGAACATCCTGCTGCTGAATTTTTCTTCCTTCTCAGGAACTCGAAAGTGGAAATTATTCGATCATCACTGAATTGAATCACTTTCAGTTCTGTGAAACGTATTCCCTTATAAAACGTATCTGAACCATCTTTGCAACAAACTCAAAAATGAGCTACAGGATCTAAGAAATCGCGAGACTTCTACTTACCTCGAGGGCTTGACTGCTGATAAGAGTTCAAACTACTCACTTTGGAAAGCCTTGAAGTCCATAAGGAAACCCAAAATGCATTCGCCACCAATAAGAAAAGCTAACGGCGAATGGGCAAAAGGAGACAAAGAGAAAGCGGATTTATTTGGGGAGCATCTAGAAGAAACGTTCAGGCCGTTCGATGGACGACCTTTAAACGAACAACCGAATGCTAATACGACACCCGACAACTATACAGTAAAAGCCGTATCCCTGTCCGAGCTTCGAACGACAATAAAATAGCTGAAAAATAACAAAGCTCCAGGATAAGACTTAATCACTGGCGAAATTCTGAAGGAGCTACCAAAAAACACATTAGTTAAGTTACTCTACATTTTAAATGCTTCTCTGAGACTTTTATATGTTCCAAGACAATGAAAAGTAGCCGATGTCATTATGGTTCCGAAACCGGGGAAAAGTACAAACGATAAGAAATCATATAGACCTATTTCGCTGCTGCCAATAATATCTAAGGTTTTCGAGAAACTTCTCCTACTGGTTGCAACAGTAATTGAAGAAAGACGCTTGATCCCAGATCATTAATTCGGCTTCCGGGTCAAACATTCCACAATCGATCAGGTGTATCGAATAACGAATGAAATTGAAAAAGCTCTGAAATGGAAAAAGATTTGCTCTAGCGCTTTTCTCGACGTATCGCAAGCCTTTGACAAGGTATGGCACGAAGGTCTAAGGTATAAGCTAAGGACAATCCTACCGGAAAAATTAAACAAAATACTGGAATCCTACCTCGAAAACAGACTCTTTCGCATTAAACATGAGACTGAATACTCGGAATTCAAAGTAATCCACGCTGGTGTTCCGCAAGGAAGCGTTCTCGGTCCAATCTTATTCCTGCTCTTCACAAGAGATATACCACAAGATGAAGGGACCATCGTAGCAACGTTCGCAGATGATACGGCTATCCTCGCAATGGATGAGTCAGTCGAATCATCAACGGGAAAACTCCAACGGGCTCTTGACGCAGTATGCGAGTGGACAAAGACCTGGCGAATCGCCCTTAACGAGACCAAGTCAACGCATGTCAATTTCACGTACAAAAATATAAGCAACTTACCTGTTTTCATTAACTCGGTACAAATACCATACGCAAACGAGGCAAAATATCTAGGAATGACCTTAGACGCAAAACTTAAGTGGAAGCCACATGTTAAAAAAAAGCGAGACGTGCTCGCAATCAGAGTTAGAGAAATGTATTGGCTACTCGGGAGATACTCGAAGCTAAGTGTATACAACAAACTGCTCCTGTATAAGCAAGTGCTAAAACCTTCTTGGACATACGGTATACAACTTTGGGGTTGTACCAAACCAAGCAATATGGCTATACTGCAAACATTCCAAAACAAAACGCTAAGAGCAATCTTAAATGCTCCATGGTATATAAGGAATAGTGATATTGGCAGAGATCTAGGAATTGCTACCGTGAGTAACGAAGTAACAAACTTTGCTCGCAAACTTTGTACTCGTATTCATGCTCATTACAAGAATGAAATAATCCGTACTCTGGACGTGACAAACCTTGAGCGCCGACTACAAAGAACAAGACCGTTCGACATAGCGCCATAAGGAAAAACTGCATGTAATGACGGTATTAGTAAGTGCGTTCGCTGGAAAGGTACTTACCTAACGCGATCTACACTACAGAAGCGCAAACTACTTATTAAGGTAACTTAGTCGTAGTCATCACAAAGAAAAAAAAAAAATGAAAGAATGAGAGGAACGAATTTCATACTCCGGTTCTCATAGTGCCTCTCTGAGGGGTGAGGTTTAGCCCGTATGCATATATTGCCTGGCACTAATGATATTGTCAGGCCAGATAATATATGAATCGGGCATCACCAATGGTACGGACCATTGGTATCTTTTGAAGATTCCTCACCTCCAGGCGCAACCGAAAAAAAAAAAACTTTCAGTTCTTCTGAACTGTATTTAGTATTTCAATGATTAAACGCATCTTTCAATATCAAGAAAGTTTTAAGAGGAAAACAATATCGTGTGACTCTTCGCTCCAGCAATGCATCTATTTGTAGATAGACACCTTTGTAAGTTCTAGACAAGCCGTTGCCACACACGTACAGTAGTATGTAGGGTTATACTTTTTGTGTATAGTATTTTGAGCTCTGCCTCGATGTACATACATTCATATGTAAATTCTATCTATGGTGGTTCCTATGGAAGTAAGTATTGATTTGAAATTCTGAACAATTTATGTATATTCTTAGACTCGTAATCCTACCTATTCAGGAGACTTTCGTTACTAAAACTTGAAATCTCTACTAAATTCACTGGTGTTAAATAGGTACGAAGTTAAGTTTGGAAACTGATGGCAGCAACTTCATGCTAACACCTCAGCGTGAAATAATCAATAAAGCATAATTCGCTGACATCATTCTATGAAACAGATACATAATATCTACAAGATATTTAACAAACCACCTTCGAATCGTATCAATTTTAGGTAAAAGACATTGCAAGTTGGGATGAACCACATGTTACGTCAGCTATTATACTTCATTCCAAAATTATAACCAAACCTCTTAGCCACAACACCATACCATATGGCATCGATGCGGCCCCTAATTTTCAGTCTGCTCGCATACCCGTACACATGTCTATACATCGAATTCGCCTACGGATTGTAAAGGCCGCTGCTTTTTCGATGACCTTCTGCGACGCACTTTGAATTTAATTATCTTTGCGATGAACAACATTTCAAAGTCAACTATTTGCCCGTGAAGGAAGTGCACAAAAAAAAAATATGTTTCATCACACAAATATGTGCGAACGCACCACGTAATCGCAGGTGGTGCGGAAGACAACCCGAAAGGTAAGTACGTACAAGCATTTGTTATGATAGACTTCTGCAGGGCACACTCCATTCGTATGAGTAATCACACACTAAATACCGTTTCATCGAGATAAAAATCAAATAAAGCAAAAGCCTTATTCATCCATCATCTATTTATTTAACCACAGCACCAGGTAGGTAGGTAGGTAGGTAGGTACCTACTTGTGCCTGCCGGAGTGACCACATTTCCACTGCAAGAAATCAAGTGATACAAGTAAGACGTTTACTTTGATATTGACTTTGAAAGAGTCAAATGTTCAGAGCAAGCAAAAATAAAAATGTTCAAGAGACTTTTAAGGTTCGTTCACATTCGCTGACCTGTGAAATTAAATGTTGCCGACGACTGATGAATAGGTAGAATGATGCAAATGGCCTTCGATATTCGTAACGCTCAGGTGGCGACAAGACCATAATTAAGATTCTAAAATTAATAGCAAGTTATGCAACTGCAAAATTGAGTTCATCCAACATACATACAGCATATACATACATAAGTGGGATGGATTCTTCTCAGTTGACCCTGTTTAGCGTGGTGGCCGTGAAAATTGTTGCATCAACATGTTGTTTTGACATTACATACATATTTGGCACATCGTTATTGTTATGTTTCAGTTCAGTTGCAATTGAAATGTACAAAAACCTTGCCGCCTCAGGGAGGCAACGAAACCTCAATATCAATTTCTGCCATCAAGCACTTCCGTCAACCAGAGGCTTCTACTAGACGAAGTATCAAATAGTAATGAAAAACAACATATGGGTAGGTAGTTAGCCTTCTAAAGTGAAGTACAACACTGTAGGTATGCTGAATCGTCAAATTATGCGTAACCTTTGGAGGTTACTCCAAACAAAAGCGTCGTAGAGTGTCATAGGTTTAGGCACACAAGAACTCTTAAATGTTTGTTATGATCGTTTTAACTACTCATCATTCAAATAGTTGATGTAAGCAGTCTTAATAGATACGTAGATAAACTTTACTACCATACACAAATCAGTGCAAAGATCAACATCATTGCTGGCCTTAAAACCTGAATAACTATTGTCATTGAACGATTAGGTACACCAGTCACTGCATAAATCTGGATCACAATTTAATTAGAAACACCTAGACGGGCATTGGAGCAACGACACTCTATAACTCATATTTCAAGTGGTTGAGCATCGAAATAGAAACAACTCAGCTATTATCATGCTATAACGTTCAGTTTCGAACCATAATATAGCTACGCCATTGTACCATACTTGTGCTACTGAATTCGGCACACCAGCTTGCAGTATATACTTTATTAATAAACAATGCGAAACGTGAGAGGGCTGCGCTTTAATTGCAATTGCATTTTTAATTGCGGCAAATTTCATTTATTAAAAATTCATCTGCAAGTATAGCCCTTTAGAATTTTGAACAATGGTCTTCTTTTCTGTTTTTTTTTTTAATTCAGATTCTCGGTGGATGAGTACAGAAGAGATCTTGTGAAGGTGCAGCACTGCATTTGAATACATCCCCAAGCTACGTACATACATGAAAAACAAGGATGAATGAATAAAGATTTATTTGTTTTGGTAACTACAGGAGCCACAATGACGAATGAGATGCTGGCAGAGTCATAACATTTACATTGACCAACAAAGCGATATGTGATTTATGCTAACCGCATTGTGAGATGTGTACGTTTGCGATTATCCAATGAATAACACTATCGTTTAGAAAATGCGTACGTAATGGAATAAATATGTACATTACGTAAAAGATTTACATACTCGTATAGCTATGAGTTGCTTGAAAGGAATGTTCGAATAGTCTTGGAGATTAAATTTAAGAATTTGTTTGAGTTGTCCCATTCAATTTTATTACGATTTGAAGATAGATATGTAGATATGAATACTTACTTCAAATAGATGCGGAATGTTTGGGGACTATGTACCCAGACACCTACATATACTGCTGACAACTCCAAGAGCCCTTACATATAAGAGTTACCCTATAGGACTCAAGTTACATATAGCAGTCAAGCTAAGAAATTCACCAATCCAAGGTAACGTAAAATTCTTACAGAATTTTCACAGACCGTTGCCACATCACCAACATAAGCGCGCCGTGCCGACTTTGACTTGAAGAACTGCAGCAGAACACATTCTATTCGAACGTCCTGCCACTGCTAGTTGCCGACTTACACATGTAAACATTTCGGCAGAGGGCTTATCTCTCTATCCAACATTTTCTATTCAATCTATCCTCATGTTTTCACACTTAGGCCAAAATAAACCCACTGTGATACCACGGATGGCTATTACTACCACCAAGCTTACCCAAGGAATAATTTTACACAGCTCTGACCAAATCAATTTTACTTGGCACATTCCTAGCTTAGTCCCTCGAAAGAAGGAGTCTGTGGTTATATACATTACCTGCCTATAAGTAGCAAGAAAATATCAAGAAAATGACAATTTCTTCGAATTTAAATTTTACTTTACAAAAAAAACCCCCCTTTCCGTAAAATTTCCTCACTGCAACACGTGTAAATCTCACAAGTACTAGTCGCGCAGAAATTGTAGCAAGTGTCACTTATTCACAAAAGTATATTTTGGTACAATACCCACGATATCCAAGCTCCTCCTATCAAAAACGGGACTTCGTTTCCACCATTTGTGTCGCAAAATAGTCAAAGCAGGGTTGCCATTGAGGAAAATTATCATTTTAATAAACAAGTTGCTTTACGAATTCATGCCGAAGACTATTAGATCATTAATTAATATTATTCAGTACGAGAGGTTATGACAAATTGCGCTTGAAAAGGGAATTTCTGTTGTTCTTTTAGAATGTAAGTTTGCTACAATATCATCCCTGCTCTGGCCATTTTGCCACACAAATGATAACTAAAAAGTCCCGCTCCTCCGTGATAGGAGGAGCTTAGAATTAGTTGGTAAAATTAACAAAATAGATTTGTTGCGAGAAAGATGATACTTGCTACGATTTCTGGGCGACTAATACTTCGGGCAAAATTGCTACAAAATTCTGTGGAAAGTGACGATGAGGAAGTGATGATATGGTGTAGCACACACAAGCTACCATAACAAATGATCTACATACTTCTTCTTTGAATAGAAGTAGCCTCACTATGCTAGGAATGTACTCGTGTTCCGATTGAAGTCAACACAACAGGCGCATGTACGAAAAAATTGCTATGCATATAGTACAAAATAAAAGACCTCCAGTTCTAGCAAGAGGATAGTATCTACTTTGTGTGGTGATATTCAAAACTTCGCAGATGAGCTATGTTCCATAGTTTCAAAGTGGGACGTATGCTAGTTTAAAATACAAGATTCATAACTAGTCATCTCTACGAAAGATTAGGAACTACAAACAGTGTTTATAATCTTTTGGAAAAAACTTGTATTTGTCTTCTATAGAAAGTGCTTAATCATTTGTACCCTAAAGGGTGATTTTACATACACTATGGCATATTCAAATGTATCGCTACATCAATCTTAGCTTAAATTAAGCTTATAGACTATATTTGTCGAAAAAAAAAATACTTTAAATTAACACAATCAAGTAAATCACTGATATCTTGCGTTCTCCTGTACTTTTTTTAAACATTTTTCAAAACTTCTTGTAGTACCTAATATTAAATGATCTAAAAGTTTTAGCCCTAAATTCTTGCACAAAATACTAAAACAGTTTAAGCTGAAATTTTTTTCAATTTGTTTATTGAAATAGCAATTTGCCTCAATAACATCCCTGCTCTGACCATTTCGATACACGAATGGTGGGAAAGAAGGCCCGTTTTTGGTAGGATAAGCTTAGATTTAGTGAGTAGATATGGTCCAATGCAGAAAATATACTTTTGTGGAGAAATATGACACTTGCTACGATTTCTGGGTGACTACTGCTTCAGCTGAAATTATACGTCATTTTGAGAACCAATTGTCAAAATTAGACTCAACTTTATAGCTGGGATAATTGATGGTCTAATCCAACTTTGACTGAAACGCCATAGAAATTGAATAACCTAGGATCACAGTACTGTTCAAATACATGATTCCACATTGGAATGCAATAGCAAATGAAAGCATTGCAATTTTTTTGTGTTCCTCCATGCGAGAAGAAAAAAGCAGGCATTTGTTCGGAATTAGTTCTTTTCAGTCGATGTCGGGCTCTCTGATCCATCCCGAGTTATGATTAACAATCCTCTGTCATAGTTTAGACTGATGAATTTCAGTTTGATTTAATCATTACGGATGAGATTGGTTTGATGGCTGCTGGACGAAGGAAGAAGTCAATTCAACAAAAACTTAATTCCAAGTCGGTGGAACATTTAAAAAAAAACAGACGAAAACCATAGTATCATTCCAGTTTTAGTATGCAACCAGAGGTTCTCTATTACAATTCCTTACCAAAAGAATAAAACGATCTTTCTATACCGTCAATTTTAAAATACAGACTTTTACAGGAGCTGATATGTAATGTGAGTCTCGAAATAGAAACCCATTTTTCACACTAACTGACAGCCATAGATTCGTAAAACTTCTATTAAAAAAGCCGATGTAAATTCGTCAGAAACGTGACTGAAGTGAGGCCTTTACAGGTCCTCCCAGAGAAAGTAATCAGGGAAAGTAATATTGAATCCGTTCAGAGAGTAATAAGCGCGTGAATTAGATATATGTATGTATGTACATCTGTCGTTATGGCTCGTCTTCGATATCAATCCAATAAAGCTTATTCGCAGGGAAACTCGAATCAATGATGGCAATGCCCGATCATGCTAACCCATCAATAGAATGACTACTGCAGAAGCTATAGAGAAAATGGAGAACTACACTGTCTTGGACTAGAAGCTTCTGATCAGAACACCCTGCTCAGATTCATATTTTTAAGTGTGGGTTTAATTAGAAGGCTCTAAAACTAGTCAAGTGCTGGTGTCTTCGTGGAGACCGACAACACTTCACTATTCGTTAGGCAAGCATACCTCTGTTTTCCAAGCGGAGATCTATGCTATCCTAATGGCTGCCGACTATATTGTTAAGAATATGTGGCGGGGTCGGATTATCTGCGTCCGTAGTGACAGTCAGACTGCGCTTAAGGCCTTGCTGAACCCTGTAATCCGTTTCAAAATAGTTCGAGAATGCAAGAATTCTTTAAATTTGGTCGCAAGGCTGAACTCATTGACTCTTTTCTGGGTCCCAGGTCACACTGGGATTGCGGGAAATGAGATCTCCGATGAGATTGCTAAACTAGGCTCAGAGGATGATTTCTCAGGACCTGAACCTGCGTTGGATCTTCCCGCGTCCTCGGTCAGGGCCTCAACTGACGATTGGGTCTCCTACGAGCACAATTGTGTGTTGCACGGCTCTCCAGGATACAGGCAGACTAAACGTATGCTCCCGAACGTCTGTAAGAAATCAGCGGCATTCTTGCTGCCTCTCAGCAGAAAAGACTGCAGACAACTTATTGGCGTTCTTACGGGACACTTTTCTTTTGCTAAACATCTTAGTGTGCTAGACTTAAGAGATACCTGTGTCTGCGACGGAGAAGGCGACGATACTTCGGATCATTTCCTTTGTTACTGCTCTGCCTTTGCTCGGATCAGATGGTAGATCTTATACGCTGATGTGGGGAGTGCTGATACTGTAAGCTCCTCATCACTGAAGTGCATTCTTGGCTTTCTCCGAAGGTTGAAGAAATTCCAGTAAAATGGGTAATACTGGATATTGCTTCCTGGTAGTACAATGGACCAGTTGTGTCTGAGTGCACCAGTGGAGTGTTTCCTAATCCGACAAACAAAAAATAAAAATTAGAAGTTGAATATGTTCAGGTTTCCAAGTTTTCAAATAAATTAGACACAATGGACTCTATGTGCCGTTCTAGACAGTTTCGAAAAGGACCAGGAGCCCTAATCGATTGATACTATGTACAAGTACAATTTGGAAATTAGACGGTACGCTCCCGTCCAGTTTGAAACAATCCATGAAGAGTGATATGTTGAAGTCAGTCACTCACATGTCAGATCGGGCTTGTCCATCCAATATATGATCGATAAAATAAATATATGTATGATCGATGGTTTCTTTGTTCGTTCAATGATATTATTTGTCCATGTCCGGTTTAATATATGAACATCCAATATAGCTTGGCTTTTCAAAGATTTAAAGTTGTTCTCCGTTTATTAGCGGAAGTTCATATTGGCATTTATACTTCCTCCAGTTTTTTTTTTAGAAAATTCACTGTTCGTGAATTTGAACAATATAAGACAGTTCACAGACAATGTAAGACAGCTTAACCAACGAACCTTGGTTATTGTGTATCGTCTGGAGCATAAATTCTATTCAGTCCAAGAGAAAAGGCTCTTTGCACATCCAAGAGTGCTGCAAGACCGACTTTTACGATTGTCGCTACTATTTTATGCTACACTGCCTTTTCATGTAGTCTATGTCTTTAATGTCTCTAGTGTTTTCGGGAGGTAGTGCATGAATCTTTCGTAGTTGTCTGGTTTACCTTATCCGCAATCCTTTACGTTTCTCAATAGATGGAACACCGTAGATACTACCAATCATTGTATCTTGGATCCCCCTTTGTGAAATTACAACCAGGAAATTGAGTGTCGGTAATAGTTAAACACTCCATCAGAAGGAGTATACAACAATATATTGAAGCCTTTAATTGCTTGGAACACAGATCATGTAAAAGCTTTTTGATTCTTTCATAGTACGCATTTGCTGCGCAACAATAGAGTAGTGTAAGAGACTGCAGCACCAGAACTTGTTAAATACTCCCCAATAATCTGTCGATTATAGTTTCTGTACTGGAAGTAATCCAATCTAAAAAATTATTCCAGTTTTTTGTGTATGTAATATAAAACTGCCAAGAGTCTGTAACGCACCAAGATATTTCACTTTAAAGGTCAATTCAAATACATGTCAGATCTTCGGAGTTCTAAAAGAAATCTTCTATAACTTCAACGTATCTCCAAATGATGAACGTACTCTTTTTATCAATTGTCAACAAGTTTTTGGCTCAAATATGGGTACAAGTTGCCATTAGGGAAATTCAAACTCTTTTCATCCCTGCCAACGCTGTTCTTGAGACTGTGCTTTCGCATTGCATTTTTTTTAAAGCGTATCGCCTTTTTAATATTCAGGTCATCTAGAAAAGTGATAATGTCTCCGTTTGTTGCTAGATTGTATGTAGCACCTAGTTGATTATAAAAGTTGTCTATGGATTGCGTTATGTTGTGATCAAAAGCAATTCTGTTTTAACACTAACACAAATGGTGTCTCGCTTTTAGAGCGGTTAACCAAACCCCAAATAAGGGTCATTTTAGAGGGATTACAGTTCTAGCTCTATTTTGTGAAATTATAGATCAGATCTTCTGAGTCTTCCTGTAAATAAAGTCAATATGGTTTATAGCAAAACAAGTATCTGAAATGAGTAGCAAACAAATGACTCTAAGCAAAATACCTTATTTTTGAGGAATTATGAATTTTGGACGGAGTGTGTGGCGACAGTGACTTCAACGGCTACGATAAGCAGGTGAATTGACTTGATTGAAAGATGTGTACCGAACATTATCCAACATATCGATAAAAGTGAGAAAACTCTCCAAACCCTTAACATCCAGATCATAAGGTCATGTGTAATGAATAAGATTATCTACTCCAGTTTTCTTTACTATAGCTATAAAATACCATTCGGAGACAATGCAGAGAAAAATATTACAATAACCCGCCACGCTTTAATGCAGACCAAGAACTCATTCGGTCTTTTTTGTTTTTTTTTTTTTGCAAAACAAATTAACTGGGCTCTACTTATGTCCATTCACAAATCCCCCTTTTGAAAGATTAAAGAAGATTGGCTCATTAAAGCGCCATCAGAACCAATTTTATACCATACCCTCTTTGCAGAATCTTGTGATGTTCTTTCTTTCTGGAAATTAATTATGTACTCGATGCGTTTCAATGTTACCAACCATGTACAAATGTATATATGTATGTCAGATGATTTATTACTATAATATTCCATCAAGGCGTCTCTCATCACAAGCTTAAAGATTTTTAATTACTCCCATGTCTTAGGCGGCAGCTCGTAAATAAGACGTATAGAAGACGATAAGCGTTCAGTGTTATGATGGCACTACACTCATTGAGTTGAAGGTCGGCCTTATAATGCGATATAAACAAAATCTGTCCAAGTCATTAAATATGTATAACCGGGCGGCCATTGACTTTTATCACTTCACATCCCGTGGAGTAGTAGGACATCGGGTCCAAAGAAAATTTACACGAAATCTCAATAATTTTTTCCCATGCCCTGTCGCCATCTGTCGGTTCTGGATGTGTGGATGTGTGGATGTGTGGATGTGTGGATGTGTGTATTTTACCTACCTTCTCGGTTAAAGAATCCGTAATGGCGACAGTGCATGCACATACACATTTGAAAATCTTAGCGTAAAGTTTTAAATTAATGACGGCAAGGCGATTTAACCGCGGTTAAGTACTTTTACTCACATCCAAGTGGATATTTTATGTTACCTCCCCTGGTGCGAGTGGTAGCTATTCGGCATTCATGGGCCGTGGAAAGGACCTGACTTGCAACAATTTTTCCTAAATCATTCCAGTTTGGTTTGAATATTTACGAAGGCATACCCTCAAGCTGGGGGGTTCTTGGTGGTCATATGCAAATTTTTCGCTTAGTCAAAGGGAGCATACATATCCCTATAAGGGTCGTCGATGTTTTTGAATTTAACTTTTCTTTTTTTTTTTTCGGCTGTCTACGAGTATTCAGCGCATGAATTATGATAGTGAATGAGCACTGTGCGAAACGGTTTTTAGAATAAATCAACGAGTTTGGTTCGATAATGGTTGCGTTTAAGAAGAATTGAGAATGAATATAGTGCAAGTAGTTAGGTTGCATCCGTAGTATAAGGTTGCGCTTTTCCAGGAGGTACACATATGTACATATTGACGAAAGTGGAGACGGTGATAGGTTAAGGGACTGAGAAAGACCCGCACATACTAATTTAAGCTCTAGCTATCGGATGGTAGTGGAAATAAGTCGAAGGTACATTTTTGTTTTGAGTGGGTCAAACCCGACTGAAATAATCACACTTAATACAGGTTTATTGTGGGTTACTGGCTCCTAGGGGTATAAAAAGGGAACTAGCCCTACAGGTTGTGGGTTATGCGTTGGGATAACTTCTCTACCATGAAAAAACCACCCAGTTGCGAATCAACAACTCGAATACTCCTACTGTTAACGACCCCAGCAAACGAAACAAGAGCAACGACCTTCGGGTCTGCACGTAGAATGGTCGAACCCTTAACATTCCGCGTGCAGCCGAGCAATTAGCAGAGGCTCTAGACTTCTATAATGCAGACATCCAGGTATTGCAATGGGCCGAGCAAAAGGAGGATAAAAAACTGTGACGCATACTACAGCGAACAAAAGCAGCGCTTATCCGGATGTGGATTCGTCATACGCGACACACTTGGGCAAGAAGTGTTGCGCTTTCGACACGTGAGCAACTGTCTCATGACAATCTGTATCAAAGCTAAATTTGCCAACATAAGTCTAATATAGACTCATGGCCCCACAAAGGACAAGGACGACGCTACCGAAGAATGTTTCTACGCGCTCCTCGACGAAATATATGAGCAATGTCCTAAGTATGACGTTAAAATCGTGCTAGACTAGGCTAAAATCGTGATTAGGCGAAAACAAACATCACGAGAAGCGTGCGATTGAAGTTATTGAGAGATTATACTCCACAAATAATGTACAGAAATTTTACCAACAGATAAAATGAACGTGTCAAGCCAACAAGACCCGTACAGAAACCTGTAGAGGTGAAGAAGGAAACCTCGTAGTAGAGTCACAGTCGGTGCTGAGAATATGGAAAAACTTCTTCTGCAGACTGTATAACGGCGACGAAGACCAACATCTCGCTGTCAGGCAGAACGAACCATTCAATCTAAACGATGATAGCCAAAACTTCCATCCACCTAACCAAAACCATGTGAGGAAAGCAATATCCAAGCTTAAATCCAACAAGGTTGCTGGACCTCATGGCTTATCAGACGGTAGACCTGGTAGAGAGCATACACCAACTCATTTCTAAAATGTGGACAGATGAGTGTGTGTCTGATGAAAGGAATCTCAGTACCTTTTGCCCGATCCACAAGAAAAGAGACCCCCGCAATTGCGCCAATTACAGAGGTATCAGTCTCCTCAACATCGCGTACAAGATCCTATCTGCCATATTGTGTGAACGTCTGAAACCCTTCGTCAACAACTTGATTGGGCCCTATCAGTGAGGTTTCAGACCAGGAAAGTCCACAATCGATCAAATCTTCACACTTCGGCAGATCCTGGAAAAAACCCAAGAAGTCCAAATCGATACCCACCATCTTTTTATCGATTTCAAGGTCGCATATGACAACATCTATAGAGACTAGCTATACAGAGCCATATCTTGTTTTGGCATCCCTACCAAACTCGTTATATTGTGCAGAATGACGTTGGAGAAATCTTGCTGCTCCACGGTCGGTAAAGATCTCACCGAGACCTTTGATGTCAAAAAAGAATTTAGACAAGGTGACGAGCTGTTATGTGACTTATTTAACAACATACTTGAAAGCATTGTGCAAAACTCACATGCCAACACCGAAGGTACAATCTTTCAAAAGTCTGTGCAACTACTAGCGTACGCTGCCGATATTGCAACTTGAAACGGAAGCTGCCTTGATCATCCCAGTCCGGCTTTATGGCGCTGAAACTTGGACTCTATCTAAAGCAAATGAAGATATTCTCAGTCGCTGTCCCGTTTGCGTTGTCGGGCTTTGGAGGATGAGATTCAACGACGAACCATACGAGCTGTATAGCGACATCGACTTGGTCAAAAAACTGCGCATAAGTCGTTTGAGATGGCGAGGATCATACCCGGAGGGACAACGCAGTAGAGGGAGACCTAGCCTTAGGTGGCGCGCACAAGTAGAAGGAGGCCTCAACCAACTTGGAGTGCTCAACTGGAAGCAGTTAGCTAAAGACTGCTAGTCTAACTGAAGAGGCTTGTTGGTTGAGGCCCAGGTTCACCCTGAACAGTAACGCCACCTAAGTAAGTAAACAAGTAAGTAATCGACGCTTGATCATCAATGGATTTAAATAAGGAGATGTTCATAAACAATCATAATTTCTGTGAAGAGTTGGTAAATTGTACAAACTATCAACAAGAGTCAAGTCTTATAGACATATAGATCATATAGATTTTAGGAAAACTAAAATATTCTTTAGTGGCGTATCTGCCGCCGATAAGGAAGATAAGAATCTCGTCTTCGCCGAAACCCGATTAAAAGTACTTATCAGCCAATCGCCTTTTATGTCCAAAATGTATTTCACTTACCGAAATAGTCGGCCACCTACTTTCCAACTCGTCTTTTGTGAAGAATCTTTCGTGACGCGACCCTTGAATGGTTTCAGATCAATGAGATCAGTCTTCATACTTATCTCGCTACATTCGCAAGTTAAAAGTTAAATTTATGAAGGAAAGACAATTCTACAGAATCATAAATCAGGGGACGAAACATCGTTTCACTCAAAAAGAGCAGAATGTTAGCTAGAATGAACATAACCTACAGTCTAGCCTGCGTAGATTAAAAGGTTGTAAGGATCTCAGATGTATGTATATCTTTACAGACATTCAAGCAGCGTTAACGACAATTGCATTTTAGAACGTATAATTGAGTGTTCCTTCCATATCGCCATAAGTTGTTGAATCTGAGTCTGAAAGCTAGAATAGTAGGGTCAATGCTTGTAAACCTGAATTCCATCCTATGAAGGCTTCTAATAAAATCAACGTATCTGCCAAGAAAAGGGGCATATCTTCTACTCGTTGGTTGCATAACTAGTTTTAGTGTACCATATAGTAGTGTCCACTACAGAATAATCGAACGGGAGGTAAACCGGAAGATCAATCTAACACCAATACCCTTTCCCACATTTTATGAATTCTTATTATGTTTCATGTCTTATTCGTATTCCCGATGACTCGAGAACTTCACACATACATATGTCAAATATCAGTAACAATATAAGAATCTATAAGACAATAGCTAAACTAAAATTTTTATCCGTGTGCCTCGTACATGTACTTGCATGTCAACCGAATCAGGTTTGTCATTTCCACCCTATCGCTTGTGCATTACTCAACTGCGATACATTTTCGCCAAAAAATTGAAATTCAGATATCGATTTTAAAATCGTTTAGGACGATGCATATGTATGAGTATGACTAATGCATCTAGCTGCAGCACTTGTATGGAAATTCCTTTCCTTTTCATCGATATCCTTTACTTTGGATTCGCATTTATTACAAGTTTTCTGTTTGTTGCCAACTTTCGGATAAGTCAGGTTGAGAACTAAAGACACAGAATTTCGTCATTAACTTAATTGCTGGCACAGGAAGCGCTCGCTTTTTATATTTCCAGATCAGCTTGCGCCTGAAGCCAGTTAATCTTAATCTGAATCTTAATTCGCTACTGATTACTAAAACATTTGGGTGGGATTTTTTTTTGTGTACCTAAGCCAAATGGTTTATTTAGCACTCGCTTCTGCAGAGTTTATAACCTTTTCTTTGAATAGGTTAATTTAACTAAAGTTTTGAGTAGCGATGCGTGATACAAGATAAGGATACGAAATTCGCAGAACGATATCGCATCTTTGCAGATTTCTTTAATGGTTCTATGGAAGGCTTATCGAGATTGATTTGATTAACAGGTAGGAATGTCTTTACAAATATAAAGCTATGCAGTTCTGTTGAAACAGATCGTATGTTACCCTATCCCTAGTTTTTTTTTATCCCTAATTAAATTTACTGCTTAGTGGGAGAGTGTTGATCTATGTCAAGATGACATAGGCGCATGGAGTCGTTCCAATGAAATGGTAAAATCGGAGTAGACCAAGTCTAGGTTTCATATCTGTATAAGTTTGACTTTGGAGTGGCTCCAGAATTACATTGAAGATGCAGTGTGGATGGAGCATGAGCAGACATGTAAATGGATCTGTTAACCACGGAATACAATTGAAGACCTAGTCCGCAATTTCATTAAGATTGCTCAAATGGGTTTGTCGATGGTTCTGTTGATAATTGCATTGCCGAACACCTTGTAGATGACAGCTCTCCGCCTTGTGTAATATTTCTAAAGCCAATGAGCCTGGTTAAGTAAGCAACGTTAGTGGACCTAGCATTAAAAGACTCGTATTTTCATCGCAAATAGCAAGAAAAAAACATTGACTAGTACCAAAACATTGTCTTCATTTTTGAATAGTACAAATAGGAGTAAACTTTAATAGACATTGACCATTATAATTTAAACGATGAGTTTGTTCAAGTTATTAGACCCGCATAAGATGTCTTTAAATCCTCCCACCATTCACAACTGTCTGTCAAGCAAAACTTTTTCGATTTATTTCTTTTCACAAGATTTCCTAATAAAGATTGCAGTTGTTCGTAAGGCAAAGAAGTTTGGATCACACCCCCCCACATGAAATGAAATCATTTTCCCTCAGATATTTGCGAATAAATTCACTTGCCCGAGCACCAGTGAAATGAACAATGAAAACTCATTTATCAAATCGAAAAGTTGAGATACAGGCCCGCGCCCTTTCAACCATTTCGGAAGAGCTATGTACGTACTTACAAAAGATATTTTTACGTATAGCATTCCTTGATTTTCAATATCTGCTACTGCTACACATTTATTCATTCATCATCTATTCATTTAGCGCTCATTTCTTAAGTTCAGATTTCTTAGTTTCTTTTGATTAATTTTCAATACACACATAAAAAAGAAGTCCGACCAATTGAATTGAATATCAATTGACCCAGTTCTTCAGTGGTCTCTTTCACACAATGAAAGTTGTAGCAAAACTCATTCTTCATCTTCCGCAATCCTTCACAATTAATGAAAAAAAAAAAAGCGAAAAAGCAAAAAAAGAAAAAAAACAATGAGAACACAATTCTTCGTCTCTTCGTATCAAGAGATTTCTGGACCGAATTCCGTTAAAACTTCACCTCTACCCTTGAGTTGAAGTTGGTGTTTTTCTTTGCCAAGTGTATCCGAAGTTTTGATTATTTTATCGATGCGGTCTTAACCTTATTTTATTTCCTTACTTGTTTTAAAGCGTGTGAGCTCATGTCTTCATGCAATGATCGAGTTTCATGTAATGAAGTCACTCAATGGTCAATTGTGTTGGCATGGATGTTAGGTATCTATGTACATATGTATCTATTTGATTGGATTTTATTTAATTGAAGTCGTGCTGGAAGGGGTTTTTTCTTTAAGAAGTTTTATTAAAAGTTTTTCCTCTTACGCAATATTTGGTTAAAGTTTTTTTCCGGTTATACGAGTGCCCGAAGCAGACGAAGCTCTGTTATTTGCTCGTACATTCGTTGCATATTAAGGTTATCAACTAGAGTGCATGTTGTTAAAGTTGTACACTGTCGACATTTAAATTTTCACTCCAAGATAGGATATGATCACATACCTAAACGATTAGCAATTTTCTTCCGAGCAGTATGACCGAAATCTTCTGCCTTTGATGGGCTGCTTTACTCTGTGGTTGACTATGTTAGAGAGGGATGTGTAGAGATTTGAAACTTCGCCATGTTCTCTTGGAGGAATACCTCTTGGAGGAAATCCTTCCATGGTTTGGAGAGAAAATTTGTATCTTCATGTAAGATTCAGCACAAACGATAAACGATATCTTGTAAAATAGTTCAGTGGCACAACTAACACAAATGTAAGTTGGATTCTTACTCTTTTACTTGTTGATTAATTCACTATGGCTAGAGAATGAAATTCTTGCACCCCACAGCAGCACTCAGATGCAAGCACTCTATTGTATTATAACGAAGGAAAATCCTGTTTTAATCTTCACGGATAAAAAAAATTAAGTACGTACATACATATATCAGCACTTGCCACATCAATGCTGAAGATCTGCTTCCAGATACCAGCAATGAAGGGCAATTACAACAGAAGTGATCCAAAGTACATTGACTGTATTGTCACTCAATCCTAGTCGTTTTTCAAGAAGATCCCAGCGCCGGTCATCTGTCTATTTTTTAAGCCATTCGTGGAAAAAAAAAGTTCGTTACGTTACGTTAGGTGGCGCTACAAATCGGGGTGAACCTGGGCCTCCACTAACAAGCCTCTCCAGTTAGCCTGGTCCTTAGCTAACTGCCTCCAGTTCCGCACTCCAAGTTTGTTGAGGTCCCCTTCTACTTGTGCGTGCCACCTAATGCGAGGTCTTCCTATACTTCGTTGTCCCTTCGAGTTAGATTCGAAAACTCTACGGAACATTTGTGTCCATCCGCAATTTTTTTCGCTTTTTTCGATGTCGCTGTACAGCTCGTATAGTTCGTGGAACCAATGAAAATCTAAGGATTTCCAAGCCATCCCGAGGAGTTTATGAATTTATGCAAGTCGTCTACACACTTGCCCAAAAGTTTTTTTAAGTCGTGAACAAACTGTCCTTCAAGGATTTTATATCTAATGTCATAGAGTGCTAAACCGTGAAAAAGAGAGTGTGGAGTATCCTCATGAACATCTTCATCGCCACATCCTCTGCGCTGGTCTGCTGAATTTCATTTTCTTTGTACGATATCTATCTCAACACCTTATATCTGGTAACAGCACCGACAAGAGAGGACAAACATTTTTTGTTCATATGTAAGATTCTCTTGGACTTGTTATATCATAGGAGTTGAGTTCACTGCATCTCTCATGTACTGTTACTAGTATTTTGCTCCCAGTCGTTTGTTTAAGATTAAAATCTTAGGTCAAGGGATTATCCTTTTCTTTTTAGTTCATCAGCTCTTTTATTTCCCGTCACACCTTTGTATCCCAGCAGAGTCTTACGTCGCGATTAATTATCAAGACACCAGAGCGATTAATACCAGGAGCTATCCAACATAAAACAATAAATTGCTTTAATAGTAAAGCCCATGACATAAACATAAAGAGGAGGCAGATCCCGCAGTGCAACTAGAGCAGCGCTAGGCGTCTTCGGCTCTGCGAAAAGAATTGTTACACTCCCAGAAATCTAAGGACACCATAAATTTCTTCGACTTGAGATACTTTAACCAAAAAGATTGTTTATAAGGTACCACTTCAGAATATTTGGAAATCCTTTCCTGGTCCTGATCTCATTTAAATACTTTAACCAAAAAGGTTGTTTATACCAGATCACTTCTGAATATTTAGAGATCCTTTCCTGGACCTGGATTCGGTCCTGATCTCATTCACCTCAGATTCATATTTCTCGGGGGACACTTTTTCCAGGATCTAGATGAAATATCTAGTAGACGAGTGAACGACATCTTTCACACAGTTCACAAAAGTAAGAATCACATCTGTAGAACAAAGGTATGGGTATCACAATGGATCTGTATTGACCTGAGTGTGGCGTTGTAGATTACTTTCACCTCACTTATCCACGTACCTAACCTATCCTATCTAAGGGACGAACTGCTTAGCACATCTCTTTTTTGCCGCTGTTAGCATGCGTATTGGTGATTCTCTTTGCCTTCCTAAATAACGCAGGAGCCTTTGGTAATACTTAGCATGAAGCTATTAAACGAGGCGTGGATAGAAAAGGAGTCAACAGCACAATTTCTAAATGGATATATGTAGTTATGAGTTTGCTGAGCATAATATTGGCTAAGACACAAATGTCCCTAAAAACTTTCAAGGGCAACACAGCGAAAGGATGTAGTATTATCTCCGCTAATATAGAGCTTTGGGTTGTTGATGAGATTGAGACAAGGTGATCAACTTGGACATCAACTGTCAAATCTACGCTGACATACTAAGAATTACCACAGGGACGTTCAAATAAATAATTCACGAGGAAACAGTCGTTCGGGCACGACACTGATAATAGTTAAAAAAGCTAAATAACTAAGACTATCTTAAATAGCAGACTCCATTTTGCAGAAAGCCCCCAAGGAGGAGTCTTATCCTCTCTAATATGGCTCCTTATAGTGGATGAGATCTTAGTAATATTGAAGGAAAACGGCTTCAACGTGACGGCCTATGCCGACGACGTGGTTACCCTCTCGGGGAAATTCCCTTCAGTCCTAAGCGAAAGACTCAATCTCGCACTACAACTAGTGGAGAATTGGGTTAACAGCAGAGGGCTTGGAGTGAACCCTTCAAAGACGGAGGTAGTTCTCTTCACTAGGAAGAGATCAATTCCGGCCTTCAGACCCCCAAGCATCAGTAGTACTGAACTAAGTATCTCAGGTTCAGCCCGATACCTGGTTGTGATTCTGCAGCGTCTTTCAGGCCGAAGTCACAGCCATCATACAGGCTTCTAAGATTATAAGTGAGATTACTGTGTATGTAGACAGCCAGGCAGCCGTTAAGGCTCTGGACTCCGCTATAATCAGATCAAGGCTTGTGAAGATCTGCAAATCGGTATTGAATGAGATATCTAGAGCTAATGCGGTGATCATCTGTTGGGTGCTTGGGCATATGGATATCGTAGGAAACGAAAGTGCTGACGAACTTGCTAGGAAAGGGTCGGCGCTGCACTTATTGCGTGCCCTCCCTTTTGTAGTAATCCCCATCAGTTCCTTACGGAAGAAAATAGAGGATGAAGCCATAGGTCGAGCAAATAGTCGCTGGGTTCATCTGGAAACATGCGCAACAGCCAGGGCCTTATGGCCGGGCATCAGCAGGAAGAGATCAACTTCTCTGGTGAAACTGAGTCGTTATACAATGGTCATTGTGCCATTGGCGTCCACACGGAGCGACTCGCTGTACTACATAATGACTTCTATAGAAGTTGCAGGGACGAAAAAGAAATTGAGTCAGTTCGTCACCTGCTGTGCGACTGTCCTGCCCTATCCGTCAGAAGAATGAGGACTCTTAGTAGTTACTTCTTCTCGGATTTGGAGGACTTGGGTAACGTAGAGCTGACGGACCTCCTGAGATTCATATCATTATCTGGGTGGTTCCAATAGCAGACTTTACAGGTTTCCGGGGTTAAATGATTGGGCACAATGGACCCGAACTGTGGTCTAAGTGAGCAGTGACAATGCCATAAGGCACCCATTTACCTAACCTATCTGGCCAACCTCTGATTTGGAAGTGATTCTGGAACTGACTCTTTTACACCTTGTGATCGAGGAATCGTCTACCCGTTTTTGACTTTCCAGATCAGTACTAGTCTTATTGCTTCCAGGAATTGCATTTCTTCTGTACCCTCTCTTGCATTCATCTTCTTCTTTACGCTCTATTAAGCTTCCCATGTAAAAGACATTTGGCACGATCTCAAAGAGTGAACTACTTTTGGACACTTTGATTTCATTTTACTTGGATTAACGCTAGATTCACAATCTCTTCTTACTTACTTACTTACTTACTTACTCACTTACTTACTTACTTACTTACTTACTTAGGTGGCGCTACAGTTCGGGGTGAACCTGGGCCTCAACCAACAAGCCTCTCCAGTAAGCCCGGTCCTTAGCTAACTGTCTCCAGTTGTTGACCATTATCACTTTTTTCTGTATTTGATGCGCTGAAAGATTGAAATCCTTTATGGACTCTTGGTAGCCCCTGCTAAGAGTAATGTCCGACTCCATGGTCCTAAATTGCTCACTGTCTCGAAGCAGGTTTCTTATTGGCTACATGGGTCTTCCAATATTTAGTATTAGCCTGGATATGCAGCAACATATGCCTCCTGTCCATTATGGGAGCCTCATTGCTTTTTATTGAACCCACTAATTACACGACTTCTGCAATCCCTCCTTAGCAAGATGTAATGATATCACACCGGACACTGGACATGATTATGGGTTCCATATCACGTCACCTGTTGAAGTTCATTTCTCAATTATTGCGATAACAAAAGTAAAATCTAATAAAACTTAAACTGCTCCATACGGCCCTAATTAGAGGCAATTAACTTTTTATCACAACTCATTCTAAATCTGCATAAAGTTTACACCCACGGAATAAATTAGCGTGACTTTTGCGCATCTAGCAAATTCTTAATTTATCAAAAGCCTGTGCGAAATAAAAGAATAATGAGAAATACAACAGATCTCTGTATGGCGGCGGCGGCCTATGTGCTGATACCCAATCAAAGGGTAATATTAAATTAATTGAGTCACTTAATTAGGTCATGTGATACGAGAAGTCTCACCACCTCCACCCATAACATGACACTATGGGAGCACTAATTATTAAGGTTTTCGACATTGCTAAAATCCGTTCATACACAATACCTGTGCCCTGAAACTCTCATAGCAGCATTCTCCTAACAAGGTGGCCAAGGCAACAACAAACTGTACATACATAAATAGTGGCAAGGATGATGCGTGATGATTATGTACTCCACCAGCTCCGCAGTGGGAGCCACCGATTACCACCACCTTTACCAACCTAAATTCTCCAAAGTGCTGTGGATGATTATTACAGCAAGCCCCAAAAGACTTTCCTGGTTTATAAACTGAGTACTCAACGGGAATTTCATGTTGTGGAACAGCAGCTGCTTAGGAGGTTGTTTTAAGTAAAACTCAATGAAAATATGTTACTAAAGGTAGGGTAAGGACGTTGTGAAAAGATTTTTCATCACGACGACGTCACTTTTTTGTTTGTTTGTAGGAAAAATATGTGCACTCTGAACTGTGAAAGCAGCTTTAAGGATGTTTTCGTTTGACTCGGGTATGTGTATGTATTTCCAAAGGTATCATTATGTGTGTGCCTTCTTAGTAGTCATTTTGTCTAGACAAATAATTAAAACATGATGAACAATATGTATTGGTTCGCAGCCGAAGGTATCCTTTTGTCATCATAGATACTGAATGGGGCTTTTCCTTGGTGCCATATCGTAACAATGGAATATGAAAGGTTCCCGACAAAGAAGCGCAGGAAGTGAGTGGGGTTTAACCACTCTTCTTCATTAATAATACAATGCCGTTGACATTCATGCGTTGGGTGTTGAATAATGGTTTCCTGGTAAATGAATGAGAGTATAGAAATAATTTTTTCGACGCCACTCGGTAGACTATGAGTTAATCAAATAAAATTTGACAGAACGGAACGCAGACAATTTAAAATGCAGTCAGAATCAAAAGTGGAAATGGATTTTGATATTATTCACAATTCTACGTATATTTTCGTTCTTTTTGGCCTTTAAAAGGACTGTTGCGGATTTGTATAACATAATTTGATACTTAACTGAAAAAAACAGATGAATTGGACAATCTATTCCGATACGCAACACATTGTGGGCGATGTCGTCGACTCACCTCGAGATACCGAAAGATAAGAAACGATTAAAGAAGAATTATCGTCAGAGACTTTCCTGCGATGACAAAAACATCCTTTTCACCTCAGAAGAAGCGGAACTCAAGGAGTGAAGGTCTTAAAAACATCAAATTCCTCCAATACCAGCGAGATTTTAAGAAGTCAATATGTAGGTAAATAATATTTCGTATACATAGCCATCTTAAAAATAAAACGGGCATACGTGGGTTCTATCTCGAAAAACAAAATACTATAGAGCACTTATCAAATTATTTATCCAGGATTAAGAGTCTTCAACGTTTTAACATTAAACAGCACTTATTCCAAAATAATAATCAAGATTGAAAATTAAAATTATCGGGAAAAAGGTGGTATACCCTACCTGCCTAAGACAAGAAACTAACAAGAAATATATGTACATATATGATGACAGTTTCCTTGAATTTAAATTTTATTTTTCATAATATTCTCACAAAATTCTTTTAACTATCTTGCCCTACCACCCTACTCCCTCTTTCCATAAAACTGCAATGCCTTTAATTACAACAAAGTACTAGTCGCCCAGAAAATGTAGCAAGTGTCATATTTCACCACAAAATGTGCATTGTACCCACAATATCTAAGCTCCTCCTATCAAAAACAGGACTTCTTTCCTACCGTTTGTGTGACAAAATGGCCAAAGCAGGGATGCCATTGAGGCAAATTGCCATTTAAATGTATATTATTATATTATGATTTCAGCTTAAATAGATTTACAATACAGATTTACAATACTTGAGTACAAGCGATGTATATTATTATATTATGATTTCAGCTTAAATAGATTTACAATACAGATTTACAATACTTGAGTACAAGCGATTCAGGCACTCAAGAACAATATTGGTCAGGCTATTCGTGTAATAGGGGCCGGAACCGGAGTGAAATAATATTCCATAATTAATCGGAAGTCTTATTCTTTTAATAAAGTAACAATTCGTTGAAAAATATTGAACAGTGTTTTTTTTTATAGCCTTTTGAAAATACACCAACAGATGGCCCACCTGTGCTTTTCAGAGTTGGCGGTTGGCGAGTTATCTTTTTCCAAACTCTTATTTTTATACGCCTGCTGCTACATCCACTTTTTCATAATTTCTCTATTTTATATGAGATTTAAAAATTTTATTAATACCAAATATTTAGATATAAAAATTGCCTACAATTCAGCCATCTCATTTGGCCGCGCCAACTTTTGGGGGCATTTTCATCAAAAAACCAATTTTGATGAAATTTTGCATGTAACATCCGCAAACGTTCTAAGTTATCGTTGCCCTTTATAAGGAATGCATAAGAAGCACGATAGGTTATCATACGATTCGTTCCAGACGAATTGTAGCTTTTCTGTATGTTTTAAACAAAAATTAGTCTGCACATTCTATCAGGTCGTATCCCAATTGGATGTTGCTCTGAAAAATGCAAACAATGGAGCGAGCTTTGTAAAACAGGAGAACTTGTATTTGTGTTGTCTTTTCTATAGGAAGTGATCACTTGTGCTCCAATGGGCGATTCTTTTGCACTATTGATCTATGAAAATTTATCATAGTCACAATTTTAGCTCAAGTTTGAAAAAATATTCTTTAAAGTAAAACAACCGAGTAAATCTGATATCTTGCGTTCTCCTATACTTTTTTTGTAACATTTCTTAAAACTCCTCGTTATAATATTTCACGATCTAACAGTTTTAGTCCTAAATTCTTGTACAAAATACTAAAGCAGTTTAAGCAGAAATTATTTCAACGTGTTTATTAAGATAGCAATTTGCCTCAATATCATCCCTGCTCGAACAATTTCGACACATGAATGATGGGATAGAAATCCCGTTTTCGGTAGGAGGAGCTTAGATTTAGTGAGTAGATAAGGACCAATGCAGAAAGTAGACTTTTCTTCAGAGAAAGATGATACTTGCTACGATTTCTTGGCGCCTGCTGCTTCAGCTGAAAGCATGCATCAATTGTGCTCGTTTGACGTTTGATGGTTTGATGGTTACAACGTTTGATGTTTGATGTGAAAGTCAAGTACATATTATGAAAAAATATTTAAGGATTTAATAAACCTACATACACATACATATATTTTCAGCAGCCCTACGCCGGAAATGTACTACTTCCTCATAGGTCAAGTTGCAATCTTAAGCGGTCTGTGATGATAGTACTCAAAGGCCACTAACTATAAAATGTGCTAAAGAAAAGAAATTCTGGTGAGACCTGTATGCTGTTGGTCGATTACTTGGAGTTCCTTAACCCGAATCAGCCCAGCGTGTCCATATGATCACACTCTCGATCGTCATTTAACTAAAGTTTTTTGTCTGCAGTTAATCAATGGAATTCCCCTAAAATTAGTGTCAAGAACTGGATGGTATCTAGGGCTGTGTCATTCTCTGACCACCACTGAAGTAGATCAGATGGTGGATGTAATTACAGGAGCAATGAATTCAGCCTTACGTGAAGCCTGCCCGATCAGTAGACACAAGAGTGGGGGTAAGCCCCCGTGGTGGAATTCTGAAATAAGCAGGCTTAGACGTGAAGGCAAGAAGACTTTGGAAAGGCTAATCGACGTACACATTAAAACTAAATTAGATAGTAATCTCCTATCGTTGTCCCAACACGCATATCTCAAGGGAAAATTGGTAGAGACTGCTTTACATTCGCTGGTAGGAATCTTCGAGAAATCTTTTGAAAATAAGGAGGGTCTTTCCTTGACATTGAAGGAGATTTCAACAATGTCAAAAAATATAAAAGCTAAATCTGCTGCACTTCTTGACTTGAAGGTTGACAACTACCTTTGCTATTGGATCGAGCATATGCTTAAAAGCAGGCTTATCCATGCTGAGCTAGGGTGCTGTCTAACCAGAAGGTCGGTGTTCGGGGGCACCCCCCAAGGTGGAGTACTATCACCACTATTGTGGTGAGCAACATCGCAATACTTGAGAAAGTTCAAAGGCTATCCTGTGTCTGTATTACGGGTGCCCTTAGAACTACTCCTACAGCTGCATTAGAAACTTTACTTCATCTTCTTCCTGTTGATATCTTTGGGAGGCTGATAGCTGCTAAAGCAGTATTGCGGCTTAGGGAATCCTTGCAACTGGCTCATGGAAATATGGCATCCTAAACGGCCATAATACTATTCCTAGTATTTCGGACTATATAGTCCCCCGGACTTCAACGTCAAATATAGAACCAGGATTCCTAGCAGAAGTGCTTGGGAATCGGGAGAAATTTGAAACGAATCTGCGACAAAAATCTACACAGACGGATCCAAGACAGGTATTCGATCCATCCAAGTTAGTAAAGCAATGCCACGGATCTCTTAACGAGATCACTGTCAGGTGCGACGTATCCCTGTGCTGGGTTCCAGGACATAGGGATATTCCAGGCAATTGCAGAGCGGACGAGCTAGCTAAGGAAGGTGCAGACCGGGACCTCCCTGACAGTAGGGATGTAGCGTCAGCACCTATTAAATCAATTAAATTCCAATTAGATACCGCAGCCAGTAGTATGGCAAACAGTAGGTGGAACAATATCAGCACATGTCTCACTCCTAGGCAAATCTGGCCAGAGCTAGTTTGTAGGAAAACTAGTAGACTTATTTCCAGCAATAGGATCAATCTTAGAAAGATAGTTGGAGTCCTCACAGAACAGTGTCTGGTAGGCAGGCATGCTAGAAGACTTGGTGCCCCCTTCAACGATTTCTGTAGGAACTGTATAGACGAGGAAGAGGAGGAAACCATGATACATCTTCTGTGCACCTGTCCTGCTCTATCGGTCTTGAGAAGGAAAACCTTAGGGGAATACTTCTTCGAAGATCTAAATGATCTAGCCAGACTAGACTTAGGCAAGATTAGAAGCTTTGTCACCGAGTCAAACTGGTTTAATGATTAAACAGCAAACCACACATGGTTGACAAGGGTCTATACTGAAAATGTAAGTCTCAATCCGGTTTTTCCATAGTGGTATCACAATGGACCTCCCTTTTGGTCTAAGTGTGTCCCTGCTAAGCGGGGACAACCACACAACCCAATCGACGGAAACAGTTTCCGAAATAAAAAAAAATGCATTCTGAGCTGATTCGGATTAATCTTAATACTGACCTGGTAGTCATTTATTTGGTGACTATATCTGTAGGGTGAAGATACAATATATTCTGGAGTACCACTCTGGAGACGTTTTTACTCGAATGATAAGAGTGAGACAAGGAATTCGTTGAATATCTGTTTAGCAGTGTACAAAGAATCTTTGGCTCCTTGAGTTTCATTTTTCCTCCAGTTAAACTTTCAGTTGAGCTTTAGTATTTATTTTAAAGAGTGGATCCTCTGAAAAGGTTTTTAAGTTTTCGATTGAAAAAAATTCAAGTCAGTTTTGATTGGGTTGACACAGACACAACAGTTATTGCTCCAAGTGACTAGTTCATTGAAAGTAGATTATACGACTTGAGCAAGAATCTCTTGAAAGGAATCTAGACCTTTACCTCCTAGAGGTCATAATGGATCTTATAGTTCTTTGCTAGTAGCAAAGGAATTGTTTCAATTTAGCGGCTTTTATTTCTTCTTCGGCTCTTCACCTAACTTCCAGTTTGATTTTTACTCAGCATTCTTGGTACGTGAAGAGTTAGGATGGATGCGAATGCGATTGTAAAGGCAGTTCATCAAAAGATTTGGAAGTGATCTCAGTCATCGGTAGAGATATGACGCGAGACGAAGTGGCCTTAGAGCTGTAAGTTCCGGCAATTTGTTAAACTGTACCGCGACGATAGTTTCTCAGGCATGTATTTTCCCTTCTCCTATTTCCAAACCTTTCCGCGTTTTGCCAAGTCCGTCGAGAGCTCTTAGGTCTCCTGCATATGTACAGTGCTTTTGGGAAGCTGGCAATACCCGAAGGTCCGTGATTTTATGTTGAGGCCCGCCACGTCTCCACCCATGATAATAGTAATCGAGAACCAGAATAAAAAGTACTTGGGATAGAATGCATACCTGACAACGTTTGTTTATATAATATTAACAGGAACTCGACTTCTTGTGAACACCCACAATATGTTTTATTTAAGCCATTGAAATTATTTTTTTAAAAAAGGATATAGAACTGGAAAAGATATAGTTAAAGTAGACCCTATCGGAAATATTGGAAATATTCAACCTTGATTAATGACAAAGACTACCAATAATTGCTTCTAACTTATTTCTCCCATGATTTCCTGAAACGTTGCAATATACTTACTCTCGAGGGTATTGATTTCAATAATAACACATACGAGTCACTTAAGTGGGCCACTAGGACACACTATCACAATAATTAATTTTTGATCATGAAACAAAATATACTTATTATGTCTTCATGCCATAATGATAGGAGAAAAGAAAAGTAAGCAACCTCTTATTTATTGTGAAACACAGATCTTCAAGTATTTTGAAATTTCACGCTAACATCATTCCCTCCAAGGTCGTCAGAGACAATAGCCGTGATGATATACATCAGCGAACATCACATTCTGCAATTCGCATTGATAAACATGAAAATTAATCCAATTCCATAACTATTTCTGGGTCATAAATAAAAAACAAAAAAAAAAAAAAAAACAAAGTAATAATCGGTCAATATGATTGCGAGGTCTTTAAAAAACAAAAAAAAAAAAACAAAAACCATTAAGTTTGTCGAATGGGAATGGCTTTCCCATGGACTGTATGTACAAACAAGAGCCATGAAGATTCTGATTTATCCATAACTGTATCCTATTTTGGCAAAGCATCATCCATTAATGTACGGAAACAAACGAGCAAAACCTCAAGTCCCCGAACGGATAATATCATCACTATTGAAGAAAGGGCTCCTTGGAGCACTTATGCAACGAACTTTGGGAGCATAGTTCATCACCAGGCAATACCAATTATTACTGGAAACATGAACCACGTAAATGAGAAAATAACAGTGTGGAAACCGTACCGTACTGAACAGTTGTGCAAAGGCTTTACGACCGCCTTAACGGTTATAGGATATTCGGTCTTACTTCACCCTCTCGGTTTTCTCTACTCGTTATCTGTGACTATCGCAATGACCACATGCGAATGCTGTGGGAGTTATGCCTCCTATTAAACATTTTATCCCAGTGCTATTCTTCCGCCCCGAAAGGCAGACAAAAACCGTCTGGGTTGTTCCGCAGTTGGATTTGATTGCTGATTTACATAGATACACTAAAGCTCTCCTCTGCAGGAAAGTTTTTGGTGACTGTGGGACCCAGGGATTCTTTGATGATGAGCTACGCTTTAATTATTCATGAAGTGAAAAGTATAATTAAAGGGATAACATTTCAGAGGTGTCAAAAACCGATGCACATGGGATGTTGTTGCTCCTATAGAAGGTATACATACGTTCTGTATGGAAATCCTCATGAAAGTGCAGTTTACGTATTTAAAACTATTTCCTTTGCATTACTATCGGAGGAAGGCTAATATTTAACTAGCTTTGGCTGTCTATTAGATTTTAAAACTAATTGAAAACGTGTGCAGCAAAGTGAAAATCGAGAGGGAATAAACTTTCTAGAACAATAGAATTGACGGTACATGCTGCGTAACCTATTTCCCTACTGACCCTTTGGCGTGAGTTATTATCATTTCGTAGCCAGACTCAATCCCATTAATCTGAAGCCAACAACAGTCAGGTAAACACAATTTTGCCTGTTAAATGCAAAGCAGCAATAACTTAACTCATCCATCCATCGATCACTATTGCAGCCGTTTAGATTTTTTTTTTTCTTATACCACGTACATACATATTGTACGTATCTGCAGCAGTTCTTGCTACCTACATGTATCCTATGGATGCGATTACCTATCAGCCCGTGCCGTTGGACAAGCCAAAGATGAAAAAGCAATGGTAGGGAAGTTCACTCATATGTAGTGTACTGCAGTCCGTATGATACTTGAACATTGATCTACATACTTGGGATGTAACTTCTTTGGTTGTCTCTTTGAGATACTTTGCATATCTTATGTGATGGAGCAATTTGTAGAGCCCATTTTGCTTGGCCATATGTAAATCCAAAAACGTTTACCTCAATAAATTTTACAGGTGAGTTGGTAATTCATGTGCCAAATGTGTGATGCACAAACCACTTCAATTCTACTTCAATAAATCCATCACATTTTCTAAGGAGGAGGTCAGAAAAAAAAATAAAAAAATAAAAGAAGAAATTTTACTTTTAACAAAAAAAGGCGAATCTAGGATGGCTTTAAGTTTTCTTTTTCTTATGCTAGGCATTCTCATAATTCTTTTTTACTCTATGTGGGGTTAAACCGTGAATCTATTCATGACATAAAGAACGAAGAGGAAAATAGCACAGATTCTTTCGTGAGCGAGTGAATGTGAAAAATAGAAAACGATGGCGTTGGCAAAGATTTCCATAAAAATGGATTTATAAATCATGGTTCTGGGACGAGTTTGATTGGTTACTTTTTCTTTGTGCCAAATCGATTTGATTTTAATTAGAGATAAATTGTTATTGAATCAGTTGACAGGAACTGGAAGTTATATAACAAATCATTGTTAAATAGATTACAATGATTTTGGAAGTATTTTTAAGTAAAATAGCATCTAAGAAGAAATGAACTATCATTTGAATCATACTGGTACTAATTCCATTAGACCTATACCTATAGGAAACAACTGCAAAAAGTGTTCTGCGCTTGAAACAATCCAACTTTTGGAAAGGGAGCGACATGGTGTAAGTACTATTGCGAGATGGGAACACTTGGGTACCGAGATAGAGCATTTATCGTTTTATATATAAAAAAAAAAAATAGAGCATTTATCACCATCCCACGACTTCATCCTAAATGTTAGAAAGACCTTCCCGTCAAGGAAGGACTGGATAAACAGTAGGGCCATCACCCCATACAATATCTCTATTTTCACGGACGACGGGTCAAAAATGAAGGAATAGTTCTGGCGTATACTCATCTAAACCCGAAATTTCTCTCTCACTTAGACTTCCAAACCACAGCAGTGCGCTCCAAGCGGAAGTATTAGCAGTCACAGAAGCTGCACGAGAAATATCGACAAAACTGTACTCCAGAAAGATGATCGACATTTATATTGAAAGTCAAGCCGCCATGAAGCCCATCTTGAACGAACGAACTGGCGGATGAATTAGCAAGAAATGGGTTCGAATAAGACTTGACAATGGTCGTTATCTCTGTTCTACCGCCCCTAAGACTTGTTAAATCTGACATAGAACAAGCATTCGTGAGACTACCCGTGTCTCCAGAAATCTTAGAACAAAACACAATAAAACTAAAACCCAGCAAATTCTAGTTCTAGTTCTAGAACGAACTTAGCGCTCATCAATTTTGTTTTAAATACAATCAAATGAGATATCGATGAAAAAATTATTAGATACGACCTGAAATTCGTTTTTTTTTTTTTTTTAAATCACTTAGGACTAAAGTCCTTTAAAGTTATAAACCCCGTGATGGAGTGAAAGGAAGGGGTGAAATAAAATCGTTACAAAAAGGCGAAAGCTATTCGTACAGAATGCCAGACCTTTTGTGGAACCAAAATTCTTGTAAGATGCGATTAGAACCGATGCTTCTCTCTATTCAAAGATACATAACACCTCAAGTGGGTTAGTGCGTTGGACTACGGAGCGATAAGTTCTAGGTTCAATCCCCCACAAAACACATAAAAATTTCTTTCACGGCCCCACCTCTCGAGAGCGTCTGACAAAATCTAAGTCCTATTCACTTGACTTTCCATCGTATGTCCTCGATCGGTATAATATTTGAATTTTCTGGTATTGAGGGTAAACTATAGAGTGCACGGCATCTTTACGAGCTGAGATGCATGCTCTTGCATATCTATTGGAGTGGCTTTGCAATGAAGTTCCACTTAGTCCAAAAATAAAGGTTAGGCTTTCATTATCCTCTTGATCTCCACACAGCTTAAGTAGAATTTCTTGTAGGAAATGTCTAAGCTTTGAAAATGCCTATCTATAGCACAGTGTTCAATGATGATTGGTTCATTTTGTGAACCTTCTTTTTCTGTATTTTAGAAATCTGTGACACGTATTGGATCTAAGCCTAGCGTTATGGCATTGATTCAGAAACTTTCACTATATTAGAATGAATATCTTATGATACGACATTCACGGAGAGGAACGAAGACGTCTGGGCCTACAGGTTGGCGGTTGTTTATATTGAGAAGGTAATAAGACATAAGGGAAATTTTGGCTTTCAGTTTTAATGCTGAGTAAGCATCTAATCGTTTCCGAACGAGATGGAGTAGAATTAGTTGAAGCGTCGCTTTAGAGGTTGTGAGTTCTCCGGTCGTATTGATTCAGAACCAATCGATAGAAATGCTCTTTTCTATAAACTCAGCAATTTAGGATTGTCAACAAAAATGACCAATGTAATCCGCAGTCTCTACGAAAGAAATACCGCAGCTGTTTGGAACGGGAAAAAATTATCCGAGTGGTCTGAAATGGGCGTAAAACAAGGATGCTTGCTAAGTCCACTCCTTTTCGCAATTTTCTTAGATGATCTGACATCATATTTGCCGGGTGGAATTCTGTTCACTAGCCTCACAATTAAAGTCCTAATGTACGCAGATGACATCGTTTTATTGGCAGAAACTCCTAATATGCTGCAGATTATGATTAATAAACTGCTTCAATATAGCCAAATGTGGAATTTAAAAGTAAACACAAGCAAGTCAAAAATTATGATTTTCCGAAATGGATCAGATTGCTACTCAAGACAGGAAAAATGGACGTGGGGGGACCAAAAGTTGGAGAAAATCAAAGAATATAAATATCTGGGCATCATCATCACTCCCCGACTTTCATTTAAAAAGCATCTCCAGTGGAAACTAAATGAAAATAAGACTGTCATAAACTGCAACTGGAAAGGAATAGTGTAAAATACAAGCTATTTGAAGCGGTTATGAGAGCTATAATGTGCTACGCTGCGCAGGTGTGGGGTGTTTTTCAATATGAAGATGTCGAAAAACTTCTTAGATACTTCATTAAAAAAATATTCAGATTGCCCGAAAATACTCCAACTTACATGATACACCTGGAAACAGGTTTACCACCTTTGTACATATTTACGCTGAAGATGCATTTTAACTACAGTATGAAGGCTCTGGCACTCCCTAATCACCGACTTCCCAACTTAGTAGCGTCCCATCTCATACTGTGCAAAACCCAGTACTTTGGTGCATGGTTGAGGTTGTGTGCGGAGCACAATGTCGAGCTGCCTGGAGATAACCTCTTGTTCTGGAAAGGCACTCTTCAATTGCTGTTGGAGAAGATACGACAATCTAAGTTTGAGTCATTTACACTAAAAGCACAGCAAAGTGAGACCAGAATGATGTATCGTGCGCTACAGCACAACTTATTGCAAAATATGTAACTATTTTGACGACAGCTATTCCATCGACACGATTTCCACTATTTTCAAAGTGAGGGGTGAACTCTTGCGTCTCAACTATATGCCACACAGAAACGATAGCAGTGAGGAATGCACGGTTTGCAACCAAAGATCAAGAGAGGATATTTCGCATTTTGTAGGAGTATGTCCAATCCTAAACGCTATCAAACGTGCTCATTGGGGAAAAACCTATCTTTCAACGCATGAACTAGTTACAATATTAAATGGTCAAAACTGGTCAATACTGGTTAGTTTCGTTAAGACTGCCTGGAAAGTAAAGAAGTAAATTTTAATGCAAAACAGATATATATGTATTTAGTATTAACTTTCTTTTTTGGCTGACGGCTTAAGCCATTGCAAAAATTGTGAATTTAGAACGAAGAATTATGCTACATAAATAAATCACTTTTTAACTAACTAACTAATTTAATTCAGAATTGAATTCCACTCCAGCGCGGTTTCCCATATTTACTAGTACTATACTAAAAAATCAGTTTGTGTACCGAAATGTACAACTAGTGCAATATGTTCAGCTGCAGCTATAGTCGAAATACGGATCCTCTGTTGCATTTAAAATTTAGGCTTTATCGTCTAGCCTGCTGGGTATCACCGGGGTGATGAAAACGTACGTTTGGTAGGCAGTTATAGAACCAATGCTTAGCCTGATATACTACCAGCACTGAAAGAAACTATGCTGACTGCTTTAGACTGCTTCAGATCTTAGACCCTAAGGTCGGTGCTTACTAAAGTACATTCTCAACTATCCAATTTTAAAGATCTCAGATACCATCCTCAAGAGGATATTGTTTGTGACCGTAGGTTTCCAAGTCAAGGTTTCAAAGGCCGCACTGTCTGCAAGAATGATGAAGGAAATATTGGCATATAGTGAGAATGTAATATGTGTTGTCGTTACAAAAAACTCTTGTCCAATCTTTAATAGTAAAGCTCTATTTAAAAGAACCAAAAAAAATTTACACAAGGCCTACACATACATATGTATGTTCCCAATAAGACTTTAAAAAGGTACATAATAAGATACGCATGTAATGTCAACTATACTCAAGATGTAGTACCCGACCCTAAATAAGAACACAATAGGAAAACGATTGACTTGAGGGGACAGTTGGATAAAGATCGAATTAAATGACGAGCATTTTTGGTTAAGGGTAAAGTTCACAGCAAACTATGTCACCTGAAAGAAGAACAATAGGCCACTTCCGACGGCACCAGTTACCTAGAATTTAAAGACATCTTTTTCAAAATCTTTCACGAGCTCGATATATGCATGTATCTTGAATTAGAAGTAAAGTCTAAACAAAGTTCAAGCCGTTAAAATCGATATATTTTGTCCACTGGCATTAGGATCATGAAAAGTGACATAGAATAAGAAGGCATAACTTTAACGAAACTTGTCTAAAAAGTGTCCAAGTGTACATGTATGTATTATATTTGTATACCTACATATGTAGATACTTTTATTTTGCGTGTTTTAAAGTACCACTTTAAAAGGTCACAATTTCAGTACATCACGAAAACACGAAAACACTAAAATTTCCATTTAAACATGCGAAAACCAATTTTTGGTTAGTCGCATTCAATTACTAGGTAAGTAGATACGAGTAGAGTAGATACGTACATATATGGACTAACGTACTCATATTAGCTAAAATCCAATGGAAACATTTTGAAGGATTGTTTGTATCATTCATAAATGGAGAGCAAATTGCAAATATTTTTGCCGCATCCCTAATTGAAATGCATTAGGGAAAATTGAATTAAAATATCTCTCGATGATAGATGAATATGAATACTGCCTACCGTGTGCACGCAAGTGGCATAGTGATGTGAGAACGTCATCGCAATCACATGAGTGACAGCTTTATGCAATTGATGTTTTTTTTTTTTTTTCCTTTTTTGTGATTTGGTGATAAAACAATTTATTTGTTCTTTTTTTTTTTTCTTTGAATCTATTGCGTTTGAATTTACACACGTGGGAAAGTAGTAAACATCAAATGATAGTTGGTCATTTTTTGTGCAAACATTACTAGGCATTTTTTTTTCTCTCTCCCAGAGAGATGAAAGATGACATAACTAAGGATTGTTTCTATGAGCTCCTCGACTAAACTTACATACGTACGAGGAAAAAAAAAGAAAGGAGGACTGTCGGAAATCAAAGCCTATATGACATAACCGCTCACTGCTAATACCATTTTCAGTCTCATAACAAGCGACAAGCCGCTGCGTTCTCTCAATTATCTCATCAGTTTATGCAACCAGATATCTAATTGTGCAGTTTTCAGATAGATAGTGCGACAGGTTTCTCTTTAAATATGTAGGTACATATAACCTGCAGAGAATCACATGAAACGAATTGCCTTAACTAACTTATTTTTAATATCACTGAAGTTAATATGGGGGCCATGGTTAGTAGTTAGTGCGATGGACTAGTGAACGCAGGGCTCGATTTCAAGCATCTGACAAGCATCCGAGAGTAAAACTGTCATAAAGCCATTCCATTCGTGTGAAGAATATAACAGGCAAAGTGCGAATGGTTGTGACAAGAGGGAGCCTATTTGAATTTTTTTTTAATTCATTAACGCGTAAATGGAAAGCGAGCATTTTCCATCGTCATCCTGCATGGACTGAAGAGATTGTCACTATGTTAGAATTTGCCAAAATTAATTAATGTACGAATAATTTAGTAACCGATATTGAATTTTGAGTATTAGGACCAATATGGGTGAGAATAAGCAGCCTAGTCAGACAGAACAACCAAAGACTTCAAATCTAATTGTATCTTTGCTAATTTAATAGATTGACTTTCTGGACTGAAGAAATCTCAGATGAAGAATACTCTATCGAGGAGCAATTCCAGAACTTGCACTTGAAATTTAATTGTATGACTAAACCTCATACGGGTTAATCTGGTCTACATAGGACCGACCACTTCCTTACTACTCGGACTGTTAATGTATGGGCGCTCACGGACACGTTGTTCGAGTACGATGTTATTCGAACACTATAGTCGGCAAAGCTAAAAGAATCATTTGTAGAGCATTCATTAATATGTAAAAGGAATAAAGTAGGGGAAGGAATAGAACCCTGTGGAATGCCAGAACTAAAAGAAATGTATTAGCTGACACTCTGTTAACGATACATTGAATTGATCTCTCCTTTGATCTATAGTTATTTTGCTTAGTTGGGCTTCATGGTAGAATTAATCGAATGCCTTTGAGATATCCAGCACCCTGCTTTGACTCACTATGATGACGGTCAGATCACATAGGTCATGTGGGTCCCATATGTACATAGGCCGACAGGTCCATATTACCACTCGCTTATTACTCTGTCTCTGCTACGGCTAGTGATCGGTCGTTTTTTACTATAGGTGCCCAGGAAGAAAGACAAAATTTGTTTCTTAGCACTTTTGCGACAGAGAGAGAGAGATCTACTGGGACTTTGAAGAAGTTTATTGTTGTTGATTCTAGAACTATGTGTCTTCTTCGCTGTTACAATAGTGATGTTACATCTGTTTCGCAAGGTCACAAAGCTAGTTCTTCTTTCTTCTGTTGGATTGAAGCGCCACTGCCTCAGCTGCCTACTTAGAAGTAAAGAGTTTTTCATAATTTTTGTTAAACTATAATTTGTTCAGGGATGATCTTTAAATAGATTGAGGGATAATTAGCATTTAGACTTCCTGTAGTTTCAGATCAACCGACGACGGTCCTGTTTCTTTATCATTGAAGTCGGTAGTAGGTGTTATGCAGTTATTAAAGTGCGGTTTAAATTTCCTAAAGACACAGAAAGTTTTAGCAAACAGTTGTTTGGCACTGATGAAAGAAAAACTATTCTAAAGTATTTCCAAAGTTGTTTGGGTTATATTTAATCTAATGGGACTTCCATCATCTGAGTGAGATCGCAACTGATAATTATTAAAGCCAAATCTAGTTCAGGTCGCCACCGTGGACAATTATTATAATTATTATTTGAAGACGGGGTATGTTGCACTGCGACCGGTTGGTCTATTGTGTCCCCAGCTAACTTGGAGAGGTACATGCCCTCATTATAGTTCCCCTCGCATTTGGATTCCTTTCGGAATCATTTTGAGGGTTATGTACTCTTACTTTGCCTTGGGGGAAGAACTCTGTCCTAGAGCACTCTCTCCAATCAAGTTTTCTTTAAGATTCTAAGGATGAGAGCTGGCTCTAGTGACGGTATTTCTTCATCTGATAATTGCTACTTGCCCAAGTATTTCAGTCTATTGTGTGTCAGTGCCCCACAAGAACGCAGCAGATGTTCTGGAATTTCACTGGACTGATCGCCAACTCTGCATAGACCTCCTTCAGATATGCCTAGTTTGCTTAGAAGCTCCTTGAGTTTACAATGCCCCGTTAGGAAGCCTGTTATTCATGGTGATGCTAATACATGCTTCGAATCCGTTTCGGTTATGTGGCCCTAGAAGTTTCTTGGCTATGCCATGAATGTTATTCCAGGTTCTTGCCCTGTTTTCCCTCTATTGTTTTCTGAGATTTTCTTTGAGGGTATGAACCCCTATTCCGCAGAATGGTTCAGGACCTATGAAGGTTTTTGATGCCGCTTTTCTTGCTAGAGAGTCACCTTGTTTCTACTACCTAATTCATTAAGTTCTTTAAGGCATTCTCACACAAGTTTGGACTTAATGATATAAGAGTCAAGTGCCATGATAGTAGCTAGGCTATCTGACATTATAGTTATATCACAGTTGGCGTGGTTTCTATCAATTGGACACATCTATCTATGACAAAGATTTCAGCCTGAAAAATACTGGTGCTTTTGCCCATGGATTCAGAGTATTTGGTTCTGGAGCCGAATACTCCGGTTCCTTTATCAATTCCTGATCCATTTGTGTACCACTTTGTGGTGTAATTTTTTAGTTCCACTATCTAGGATACATTGCTCCAACTCTTTTTGTTACTGAGCTTCGCAACAAAGTTCTTTTGGAAGTTGAACCTTCTAATGTTGTCATCTCTAGGAAAGGCCAGGAGTGGTAGTTTTTTGAGCAGTGCATCGAATTGCTTCGATATAATGCACTTATCTCTTCATATTCCTTCCTTTGGCCATTTGTTCTTTTTGCCCATGCAATCGCTCCATATGGGATCATTGGTCTCACAATAGCAATATACATCTATTTAAAGATGGTCGAGCTAAATCTCCAGGATTTGCCCGCGTGGCTTTCCTGGTTATCTCTTCTGTGTGTTTTTTCCAGGCGTGTTTACTGTCTATGTTTAGTGAATACTGTTGATCGTAGTAATACTTGTTTGAATGTCTTTTAGTTCCATTTTGGCGGGTGGATACAATTTGCACTTTATTCATTTTTCCATTTAATAAGCTTACTACGTTTTTCTAAGAGGAAGCTATCACCATGATGATTCTATGACTATGCGCCTATTAAAGAAAAAACCACTGGATGGCAAAGAGAGTAGGCCCTTTTTTACTACCTTGAGTGTTACCATCATATGATCCCAGTTTGTTGTTTTGAAAGCATTTGCTATATCCAAAGTATCACCCTTTTCATAGCATTTATCGTGGAATGAATTTTTTCTGAATTCATACATTGGTGTTCCAGTTAGTTGCACACTATCGGTGCTAATGTGTTGGGCATTGTGTTTAGCATGCACAACAAACTTTTAGCAACGTAGAATTTCTGTGGCCCTATGGGTGTCGTTAACTTAAAACAAAAGATATAACTAATCACATCATTTAGTTTAAACACACCTTTGAACATCCATGCAAGTTATTTTTTCTCTTGTGCATATCTCGGAAGTTTGAACACCTACATTACCTTGCATAAACACAATTGCCAATGCAAATCTTACTAGAAGACCAAATTTAAAATATTTGCCATTGTTGGATAGTTTTTGAATGTGTGTGTATTATTCTAATGGTATTAATGATTGCATCATGTTCACATTTCACGCTTGCTTTAACATTTCAATTCCACCGTTCCTCTCTCGTTTTCTAAGTTTTTCAGTCTGCAGAGAGCGCGAGAGTGCTGCAAAGGCAAATACATTACATTTAATTTCAGTTCAGTCAGCCTCAGCCTCAGCAGATACAGATACAGATACTCGTTCGTACAAAGGTTTATGTTATTGTTTAGTTTCATTGGGGGATTGTATATCTGTATGAGATTCTTCCGCCACACTGCACTTTTTCGAGCTCACAAAGCAAGTCTCTTGGCTCTTCCCATTCGGTGCGTTCCAAGGTATGCTATGTGCTCTGCAAGCAATCTGCCTAACAGCTGTTGATGGTACAGTGTGTTGTAGTGGTTTCTCTGTTACCACTGCTGTGCTGTGCTGTGCTGTTATATGCTAATGTAGCTTGTGCTGAAGTTAAATTGAACAGTTTGTAACCGGCTTTGCATCTGTGCGGTAGTGTATTTAGTTGTGAGAAGATACGATACTATTCTTTTTATTTACTGTGTACGCGAAACAATCGAAGGAAGTATTTATTGCACTACGGCATTCATCTCAGGTAGCAATGCATAGATACTCTATCTTGCGGACGGAGTGTTTTCTCGGTTTATGCATCTGAGCAAGTGTTGTTTCACTTTAAGATTAAATTCGAATATCGACAGTGTGTTTGTGGAATAATAATAATAATAAAATTATAATTTGTGTCATTAGAAAAAAATTCACAAAATACCAGCAACAAGTGATATTTTATAAAAAAAAAAAAAAAAATTGTTTTTCTTTACAAAAGCAGAATCAAATACCCTTTGCCATAAACGGATTAAGAAGAATACCATACTCTTCTACCTTTTCTAATTAAATTACCATACAAATTATCGGAATAACACTAAAAAGAAAATCAGGTGAGTGGCTTACCTGTCTATTGTACCTTCTATTCTGGAACAAAAATAATAGAAAGAATGCGCTATTAAATATGAGCAAAGTTTTTGTTTTTCACAAGCACATTTTATCGAGAGTTTATACATATTATTTTTGTATTGAATTTGTTAGCCGTCCGTCCATCCGTCCATTCGTCCGTCAGACGTCAGAAAAGGCATCCACCACAAAGCAACAGGAGAAAAAAGACGCAGCCAAGGAGAAAAAGAAAATAAAAGCAAAGAGCTGAATACTAAAAGGAACCGGTTTATGACCTTCCTTCTACCACTGCTTCGCTATTTTTATTTATTTTTTTTTTTCGCCTTCGTCTCCTCTCTATCTGTGGTTTTAGTTCACTTCTTCAATCGGCATTTACTAGTTTCACATTTCGATTTTGTGTTTTTTTTTTGTTTTTCTGTGCATTTTATTTGTCGTAGGTAGTAGAGGTGCACGTGTTGTGCAGATGGATTGCATGCCATACCACACCAATTCGATGGTGTAGGACCTCTACCTCTACATCTACTCGGCTCGCATACAATACCATTTACATTCACCAAACTACCAAGCGATGGTATCTTGGTTTTGTCTTTGTTTCTGATTGTTGGTTACATTATTTCAAAATTTTGATTGCTTCTTCTTTTCGGGCTATAGGAGGAAAAGACAAAAAATGAAATGTTGAAGTACAAGATTGTTTTAGGATTAGGGGAAGCCATAATCGTTACGTTGTCATATAGATTGGCATAAAATTATACCTCAATTATTATTCAATGAATTATCCATCTGACTCCTGACGTTTGTGGGTATTTTCTTTTCTTTTTTTTTTGTTTTTAATCCTCTTAACTTGTCTTTTGAAATGAAAGAATGTCCATCGTGAGAATTTAATTTTATGCAAAATGCACCGGATAAAAATGTTTACCGGACAAGGGGTTGTTGCTTGTTTTACGTCAAGGAAATGCAAGCAAGGTTGAAGGAGGTCTGTCTTGTGCTCACGGTTACATGGTGTGCAAAAACTCTCGATGATTTATGTATCTTCTTTAATTTTTGGAAAAATCTTCACTGGTACGATAGATAAAACTCTAGCTTTCACCGCATAAGAGTTCCGCATATAACCGAATTTTAGACCTCGGTTATAGGGACCTCCCTTTTAATAGACAACTTAAAATGTAACAGATACATTAGACCAAAAATAGATAGAAATATTTTTGGTCTAATGTACCTAATCATTTTGTAAAATTTTAGTAAAATGACGTACCTACCTATGTATCTAATTTGATCATTCTTTAAAGACTTATATACAACCGTAAACGGTCAACCATAATAGACTTCGGTGAGCTAACGCCAGTTTAATGAAACCACAATGGGATTATGGTCGGTTTCGTCAAGTTTTCGTTAACTTCTGTGGGTGCACGGAAAGTCCCAATGAAATGGAATATTCAGTACGGAAATTTGACAGCTGATACAAAAAGAAAAAAATAATTAATTTTGGGAATATGTATTTTAATTCCAATGATGCAATAATTTTATTAAATATTTTACTTTTTTTTTTCTTATTTTCTGTTTTTTGGAAATTTTTTTGGTTTCTGCACTAAAACCAAGCCGAATGTAAATAATTTGACAGATTGTGAAGTTAGCTTAAATTCATTATGCGTAACTAAAGCGTTTGATAGAAATTGAGTGGGTCTTTCGTTCAGTTGAGTTATAAACTTTTAAATCAAAATGGCTAAGAGACTAGATCGATAAAACTTTAATTACGTGTTGTATTGAGTTAAAAACAGAATTCAAACTAAGACGGAAACTACTAGTTTTGTTTCTTTGAACAAATATTTGACCATAGTTGTGATTAAATGTACTGACATTTGTGAGATTATTTTTGAGGATGTGAAGCACAGAAGAGGATCAAAAAAATTATTAAATTAAAACCATTCGTGTTGTCCGAGCCATTTTTAAAAAGATCTTTGAAAAGCATCCTTGCTGTGACAAAAAAAAAAAAAAATGTTTGGTTGACTGGTCCATGGTACCCAGGGCCTAGCTTCTTACAACGATTCGTGTTATATTCTCTACACGAATGGAAAAGGCCTGATATTCAATGATGAATCTAAGCATAACAATTATACTCTCGAACGTTTGTCAGACATTCGCGAGACCATTAAAAAATGTCAGTGTTATCTGGGAATCGAACATCGAACCTTTCACTCAGAAGTAGAAGCACTAACCACTACCCACGGTGTCTTCAAAATAGGAGGAACATCCATCATAATTTTATGCTGCACTATGAATGAATATTGAACATTAAATCGGCATGTAATCGTCCTTGTAACAAAAAAAGACCGACAAGTGCAAACATCATAGTCTCTAAAGAGCATTAACTTTAACGCATAGAATATAAGGAAAGTAGATCTTAAGTAAGATCCAAATCCCTGGGAAGAGCTACATATTACTCACATAAATATAAACAGTAAACGGAATAACAGTTTTTGAGGAACATATAACATATAAAGGTAATTCAAATCTTTTAAGCATCAATAGTCAGTTTGTCCGATGCAACTTAAAATAGGCCCTTAAATCGTACAAAGTTAGAGCTTAAAAAAAGTTACTGTAGTGCCTAAGTACCTACCTAAGTAAGTAATGTCAGTAAATGATGAAATATTTTACTAAGATTTGGTAGAAGTGTCTATACAGTGTCTATACATATAATTATGTAATACGCGTTACCAACATTATAATTCAACTGCAACTTAGGTTATACATACTTTGCATGGAAAACAGGTATGTAGGTAGCCTTTTTGGGACTTCAAAGAGAGCCATTGGTTTGTAGATGATAAGTTTTTATTGGAATTGATCATAATCTGAAAACTTGGACTGGATGTTGGTCTTTGACTCAGTACACTAGATAGCCTACAAAAAGATGTTAAAAATAATTTTGGGAGTGTATCTAAGGTTTTACGTACCCGGATAAATAATCCACTTAAAAAATCCAACCACAAACCAAGGGATAGAAGACACATAACGTGCAATTTTGGTTCATTGTTCAAATACATATTTGATTCGGTTAACCCTTCGGCTAAAGTATCTCTTTCAACTCTATGCCCCTTAGTAATTTCGAAATAATGTTAAAGGTATTCCATACGAGCTTATATTAGCTTGCTCATCTTAGACGACATACATATAAGATGAGCTCAAAGCTTTGATAGTAGCTTGGCTGCCTTATATGATGAAAATAGTTTTTGTCGAGGCACCCTGTCCTATAACGTAGATGTAGGCTTTTGGTTCAGAAATTCTATGTTTATGTAAAAAAAAAAATGCTAAAGAAAGATTTGGCATCTACGAATATTTTTTTTAGAAAAAATACTTTTGTCACAGATCAGAACAGTGACTTCAAAGCATTATAACACCATTTGCTCATTTTGGGGATCTTCACGTAGGATCCCAACGTTTCTTGCCTGTCAGAAAAATTTGTATGGATGTGACCCGGATCCTAAGATTCAGTCTCTTTATCAAACTTTCAGTTAATGCAAAGAGACTTTGACATGAAGTCCGAAACTAAGCACAACTGCACATTAATTACGATAGGCTTTCTTGTTAAAGTGCGTTTGCAGGTGAAGCCAAAATTCGACTTTATCATCTCATCTTGGAGTCTGAAGTGCAAATCTACCATTCACGATCGCGTTAATAAAATCAGAAATGGGCTTAATTTCGTTTCAGATTGTGATATATGTACGTACGTAAGTTGCAAAAAATGTAGGCATATGTGGGTACTATCCGTACTTCTTCACTAATGAGTCACTCTTTAGGAATCTACACGGCTCTCGTAAATGGGTTTCCCCAAACCGAATGTTCTGCATGTTGACAAACACATTGAGGTCAAGATAACCACACTTCCTTTGTTGACATATTGGGTGTCACGGGACAGTAGCTGACTAGCTAGATATATATGTATGTAAATATATATCTTGGTTGGAAGACTACCAAGAACTGCCAATCTGTATGACGTTTCGTCTTGCTGATTCTGCGGTTGTTGTTCTTCACTTTAATGCACGTCATTCACACTTTCAACAGAAAAGCTTGTTCGCGTTTAGAGTATGACACGATGGCTCATACCGTGCATGGATATGACTATATTTCTGCAGAATTCGGGCAGAATCAGAGCAGTAGATACATACTTTTGAATGTGTCGGGATTGTGATCTAGGAATTCGGACATATTGGAACTTAATTAGGTCATAGACAAGAGATCATTTTGAAAAAAAAAAAACGAAACCCCAGCAAATTTCACAAAAGACACAGGATTTGAAAAATCTACAAAACAATTTTTGTATGAACAAAATTCAAAGCCATAACTATTTCCAATTTCAGTGAAGGTGACTACAGTGACTTTGGCCATATCCATACGGAGGTTATTTAGGCCTCATTGAATGATGTCACTTAAGTTTGAGGTAAATTTACCGAAGACTAAGAGGACTACCTCGTCCGCATAGTCACGGCAATGGATATTTTCTAATTCCATTAAAACCTCATCCACAGTGATGACTAGTAGCGAAAGTGCCCCTCCTTGTGGAGTTCCACCTGTTGTGGTTACTTTCTTCGTGGAATCTGCTAATCTTAAAGTAATTATGTGGAGTTTTAGTATTTCTAACATACGTGAGCCATAATTCAACATTTTTTATGGAATACTATCCAACAATCTTCAATCGGATAAGAGATATACATACATACATGTATTCATATGATTTTTAAGTTAGACAAAATGAAGAAGCAATTTTTCTCAAAAATGCGATAAAACACCTCAACATTGCAATTTTTTATGTCTCACATTGTGGGACAAATCCAATTTAAACACTTTATTATGAAAAAAAAAAAACACAAACTCTCAACTCTAAGACTTCCCCCCAAAGATTCTAAACAGAATCGCGCTGACAATCTACAAGAAGTCGTCTTGAATGGATGAGTAATTAGAAACTCCAAGCAACCAACTTGCGTCTGAATGAAAAGCACTGATGCGCGCACTCTTGTCTTTAACGATTCATTTAATATAAAAATAAAAACCCCATAATTTCTCTTCCGAGCGTTAAACCCACAAAAGTGTCTTTCATAGCATAGAGAATGAATCAACAACAACCGTCAACGCGGAATTGAAAACCGGAATTTCATCGACCGATTTGCCTTATTACATATTCTTCAACCTCCGCAAAGATTCAAACCGAAAGGAGGCACCACAGCGATTGTTGTTGCTTATCGTAACGCGCCTGAATTATTCAAACATATAAATATAGGTATCGGATATTTTTAAATTGTTTTCATTCATGCATATGTATGTTTACGAAAAGAGACATTCGATGACATGACATTGCCTTTTTGGTTCATATCTCCGATAGACAACTTGAAAGCGATTGCGACCCAACCGCACCCACAAACGAACTATTTTCTTTGCATTCGAATAATAGATGATGTCCGCCATTTGCACATGTGTGCGACCGAATTCTTTTAGAATTTGTTTCATGTCAGTTCGAGGGAAAAAGAAAATGTTTCTTGGTTTTAGAATTCTAGGAAATTTTCTTGCCGAGAGTCATTAATCTCTTGTTCGCCTTCGGTGTTGTGTTATGCTTATGTTCTTGGCATACCGGGCCAGGGGGTGTTGCGAAAATAGAAACATTTTTTTGCATCAATATGTTTATGCACATATGTTTTAGTTAAACAGAATCAGAACCCTTGTGACAGTTCGAATTTAATCCCTAAATGTATCAAACAAACACAACTTTTTTTTATGTTTGCTATCTACCGGCTTACAGCTATGAGCATAAATAGAAGTCCATTAAATAGGTATTTATCAACATAACGAAGCAGACCCAATGACAGTTAATTGATAAAAAAAAAAATGCCACGAATTTTCCCAATTTGAAATATACATTCACTAATAGCACATTATTAAGCGATTATTTAACACAAAACAAAATACACTTAACAGCCAAAGTCATTTTCGGTTAAAAATTGAAAGCATTCGTAAAATGGTTAAATGAAAGCTCTAGTGCGAAGGCTGTTAGGTAATTTTGACAGCGTTAATTAAATCCAATCCATTTAGCGATTTTTTTTTCTCTGTTTTAGTGATCGATATCAAGCGCACCTTAGCCGAATGACAATTGTTTACGAAAATATACAGGAACGATACAAGGAAGTGAGGAAAGAATTGTATGATACCCTATCCCTAATCTTTTGACACAAACTTTGCAAAAGTCAACTTTTGCCTTTGATCTATAAGCCTTTGATTTATAAGACATCTTATAGAAGAAAAGTATTTCTATGACAAGTTTTTATAAGCAAAGACGGCGTAGTTTGGCATACTTACTTAGGGATCCTTATCATATACGTACGAGTATTAAAATAAATACTTTAAAATCACTTTCATTTTTTTTGAAAAGACAAAGTTGACGCTAAAAAGTAGGCGTGTTCGTGGTCAATTTTAAAACATATTTAGTTATAACTTTTTGTTTTTTTTTTAATGGTTTTTAGTGACTGTCTGATCTATCACTAATTCCAACCTACCCGAGGGCTGACACCCTTTTGTAAAGCGGAAAGGGGGAAAATTCACCACCTCATCTTAGATGGATAAATCTTATTTGGACAGGGTCGAACAGGCGCAAAAGAAATGTAGAATTAATTCTTTCTGTTCATCATTTGTACAATGGTCACAGATGTGGTTAAAGAAGGGCTTAAGTTTGTGATTTATAACAACTCTCTACCAGCTAAGCAATGAAAATGAACAACTTTAAACAATGAAAAGGACATTTCAGTTTAGAATTAAATCCCTGTTCTGTGCAAATAAAATTTTAAATTCGACTACAGATATCCGGTATTGGACAAAATAGAGTACATTCGCAAACCAACGAATTATTGTCAATATCTACAAATATGTAAAATAGGTGCTTGAATTTTCAAGGGGGACCTAGGTTTATGAGTTGAAGTCGGCTTCTCAAAATTGCCGTTCGGATCCGGCATTAAACAGTAGGCCCCTTCCATTCGTGTAAAGAATATAACACGTACAACTCGAATGGTTGTGAGAAGCTAGGCCCTGGGTCCCATGGACCTGTTGCGCCAAAAATTTGTATTTTTGTAGTCCAGTGCAGATAACTTTTCAGCAAGCAGTATAAGGCTTTAAACTGTGAATGGCTGCCTTATATACATATCTTGACGAGAAACTACAGCGCTTGGTGTAAACGGTATACCTAGTCATTTTGACAGTGAATTATCACTGCTTAAGAGGCACAAGGCGTCATCTTGTTCGGTGTTTTTTTTACATTACTTTTAGCACACTGCACCTGATGGAAGACTGATCTTCGCCAAATTTTTTTCGGGAACTACTGCATGATGATCGTACTTTTGGATGTTTGTCAAACGCTCGCGAGAGGTAACCCTGTTGAATGGACTCCTCAACATACATAGGTTGCAGTAAAGATGATGTTATGTCGCAAAGTAAGATATCGATCGATAACCATTTTGCTCTTCATTTTCTAGTAAATCTGATATCGCTAAAATCATTCTTACTATCAGACATCTTAGTATAAAAGTTCTTTGCTAGCGGTATTATCGCAGCTTAGATGTTATATTTAAGACTTTGCTTTTTCATAATTTTATACCATTCTGCCCTATATTCAGTTTTTCACTGATGGTCTAGACAATTCTTCCTATATATAAAAAGTCTTTCGTCGTATGGAAGATGAGGTAGATCTTGTTTCACGCCACTGTGATCCATTAAAAATATAGTGGGCTCTATCCTGTGTAAAAACATTGATTTCCTTAACTCACCGCTACTCGAAGAACCTTGTTGATGACCACTAAGAACAACAGTGGTAAATAGTGTACAACCCTGTGGCACCCCATTATTCAAAGTACTCTGATAACACTAAACACTGCACTTATTTCAGCTAGGGTCACTCCAAACGAATGAACAACATATGTATGTAATTGTAACTATGCAATTTTTTCTTTACGCTACAAACAGCCTATCAAAAGGTGTATACCCTACGTGATAAGATACAATGAAGGTTTAAAGTCGATAAGACATTTTGCTTTGAAAATGCTGGCATTTATATACATAGGTAAACCTATGACACAATAGTAACGTTTAAGAGCCAATGTCTAACTTTTATTAGTTCCGCATGGCTTTGAACTACAATAGTTACCCGTTTTTATTAACGCATTATAAACGATATCATTCTGCTGAAATTCACAAACTATGCCGTCATAATCTCTCCAACTAGAAGTATCAGACATAAATATGAAGAGCAACCAAATGACTAATAGATTGCTTTTTATTGTTATTAGTGCATTAGCAAAAAAATACTTTTTACGATTAGTCATTATCTTTGGATCAAGGCGAAGTGGCGAATAAATTTGCATGATAGACCTCCTGTGACACCACCAAAATTAAAAACTGCAAGTTTTTTTTTTATTTTTTTTATTTTATTTATTGCAAATAAGGAAATAAATAGCTTTATACTTAACCAATTAAAACAATATTCAAAGTGCAATTTTTTGTAGAACAAACATAATTATGGCTCCCATAATGGTTAGATTTATGAAGTGTGAAGCTCCTTCACTTCGGGCAGACTTCTCGACAAGTTTAGTGGGCGCAGGATGGCATTTGGTTTCGTTTTTGACAAATCTAAACATCGACTCGATAATATTCGAGGGAGTAATGTCATTGCATTTTTCCAAATAATGCAAGACACACTCCTCAAAGTCCTGCAGATCGATGCACTCCTTTTTTCCCATAACAAACTGTGGCAGATTGTTGACATCTGGAATTCCATTCTTCGGAATGTAACCGGCAAACGACGCGTTCATGCAACCATTGATATTTTCCTTGTTGGCTTCAAGACATTCGGGTCCCTCTTCTGCGACGAATAAAGCGATTTGATCGCCACCCTTGTGACATATAAAACCCAACAGGCTTGTCGCAATTCGTATCATGGCGGCATTATGTTCCTTTTCCTCTTTGTTAAGACATGGCTGAATCTTGGCGTTAAAATTGTTGACACATAGCTCAACTTGCGATCGTTTATCACAATATTTGGAGAAAACCGTATCAAGCTCACCAATGGGTTTGGCTATATCGATTTCCTGCTGTAGAGCCGTCAAATTCGCCAAACCCGATATACACTTCACGAAATCCGCTGCACCTTTCTGCGCTTGTACGTACACCGTTTCATTATCCCCGGATACTTTGCGACACTTCTCTCGGAGAATTTTCTTCGCATCGTCCACTGTGAAATTTGCACCCGAAAGTTCAGCCGGAAGGAACTGGGCTTTCAGTCGATCCAAATTGCTTTGTTGCGCCGCATTCGATTGTGTTACTAAGACCACAGCGAATACCGATGCGAAGAGTACTATTAACTTGTTCATTGTGCACGTGGGCCCTAATTCACTTGGCAAAAGAGAACGATAAACTGAAATAGTTCGAACAATCTCACGAATGGAATACCCTCGTCTTGATGAACATTGAACCGAATTTGTTAATCTTATCTTCAATGTGCGCGCACACCCAAGTAGCCGTAGCCATCTAACGAAGTTCTTTTTTTTTTTTCTTTTTAAGAAACAAACGCCGCTCTGTGCTCTCTGAGTCAAAGCAATTTATAAAAGTGAATGTCCAAAGTGCGATAAGAAGTATGCTTTATCATTTTGGAAATTTTATGATCAGGCATGCTATCGAAAGAAGAAGGACGTCAATATGAACACAAATGAACTACTACATTCAATAAGCTATGTATGCATACCTAGGTGGCTTTATTTAAATAATTAACGAGACCAATTGACGGACATACGCAACATGATTACGGAAGCAACGCACTTTATGAAAAAGTGAACGTGTCCAGAGAGACATTTTAAATAATGGAAAGCTTCATTACATAAATTGGATTAAATACCGTTGAAATGGTTGTCACAATATATTGTATTGTTAAGAATATATGTACCTACTGTGTATGAAAATTGCTTGAATACAATGCTGCCTTCTCAATGATCTTGCTCGGTCATTAAATGTAACGATTCCAAGCAATACCATACAATACCATTGAAGCCTCTCATTGACCAATATATATTGTGATTTGATTTCGGAAAACATTTCATAACTCGTCATCACTTCACTTACCACGAATTTTTTATTTTTTTTTTTTTTCGACTTAACCAATGAAACTGAAAGTTAAGAACGCTTAACCGATTGCGCCATGTCGTAGATTTAGAATGTTTTTCATGGGAAATCCAATTAAATGCCAATTAAACTTAAGACTTATGGTTGGTACTCAAATGAGTTTTCTGTTTCATGATACATCTTACAAGGCGCATTAGATACTAATCACGCAGACATACTTTCTAAGCAACAGCATGTAAACAATTTTTCACACTAGTTGCAGAAAAATTATTTAGTGCAGAACATGTTGGCATGGGAGAAATTGTTTCCAAAAAAAAAAAAAATATGAAATAGTACCATAAAATAAACAATAAGAAAGTGAATGATAAAACTCTGACTGTAGGTATACTAGGTATGAATCGATAACAATTTTTTTTAATCAGTAGGAGGCGCATAAAGCGCGGAAGAGGTGCTTTCAATGGTCATAAACGAACAAGTGAACGTAAGGTTGGTTATTTGCTATCAGTTGTATCTACGGTCATGTATTTTCACAATTTATATTAAGTAATATGGTTATTTGAAAGACAAAGTTATTTTAGGTTATCATAATTTTTGTATCTTTACGGAAGATGACCTTCTTGAATATTTTATTCTAGTGGGCAGCCTACGACCGTCTCTTGGATTGCAAATTTATATTCGTTGTCTCCTATCCAAGAGCAAATCTTGTAAGACAACGCTACATGAAATTAAACACTCCATCGTAAAATCCCTCTCAATTGAAGAACTATCCTTGGTGCCTTTGTTTGATATAGGGGCGATTTCAAAAACTAGAAACTAATTCGACTACAACCGTTTTACATAGGTTCAACATCTGCGAATTCATCTACTGCATCATAGTGTATATGCTTAAGAGCTGTGCATCTTTCGGAAGGAACTTTATTAAGCGACGGAAACGTAGTGGGATTCTCAGCACAATAGTTGTTGACACAGAAACATCTTTCATCTTCGCAGCTCCACCGAATTGAGAAACTGTCAGGTATTTCTTAACGAGATAGTTATATAGTATAACCTCACCATCTGCTAGGTACTTAGATGCTGAGACATCCCGCCGGGAACCTCAAAGCTGACGAAGTAGCCACACAAAGCTTTTCTAGTACTTGGTGACCACTTGGACCAATGCAAAACCAATAGGCTACTAATGCTGGATCTAAATAAACATAAAAGATGAATGTGTTTACAACAAGAGACAACCTTTTTCATACCTATTTGATATTCGAAAAAGAGAGGTACTTAGACCATCGAACCATACATCGGTTAGAGAATGCCATAAGACTGTCTTGTTTTCTAGCCATCCAATCTTACTTGACCATACTCTTTGTTCTCCAATCTACTATTTTCATCACTATATTCATTTCGTTTTCATTTTTTACAATTACAGAGTACTCGATTTTTTCGTGAATCGGTTTGAAACCCAGATATTGTTAGTTTTTCGTGGTTGGTGTCCAAATTAATAAGAGAAAATATCTGCTGTCATTACTGTCATTAAATTGTAGAATTGTAATTAAAATAAATGAGTCCAGTCCTTTTGCCAAACATAGGCACCAGTTTCCCAGAATTAATCCTCCAGTTTCTCTGAGATAAGTAAACTTCTTGTCTGTCGAACTTCGATGTTGGAGTTATCAACATTGTCCTATATATTTTTTTATTCAACACATTCACGTCTTTCACAAGCCCACAAATGATACACTATATAAACCCCCGATGATGTCGATACTTACTTACTTACTTACTTAGGTGGCGCTACAAACCGTGGACTAGGGCCCCAAACAACAAGCCAACCAACAAGTCGATAACGTTATCATATTGGTATGTTGCTTCCATCGCAGGAATCCTCATTATCTTAGGAAGAATTTACTTCTTCTCCCTACCTTTAGCTCGATATTTTGGTCTAGCTTTGTTATTTGTTGATTCTAGTAGGTGCAGAGGAGGAATAAACTAGGTGAAATAATAGATCCCTGAGGTATACTAAGATCTGAATGGAAGACGAGTTTAACTTCGAAATATTTTGTTCAAAGAAGTGACATCGTGATTTCTGTGTTCCTAATTCCATCGGTCCATCTGCCAAGTTTCGAAACGTAGTCACGACCACTTTACGGAGCCTATAGCAAGATATGGTGGTGTCTCAACGGGCGACAAGAGTATGGATATACCTGTCTACCACCAACTGGATTTTGATAGTGTTGACGATCCTAATTAGTTGACAGTTTTTTCATTTATTTTATTTTGTTGGAAGGTGGAATAATTAAATACACGTTTCTGAACCCAATAAAACCATCTCCATTCCCTGTCCCGATCCCATTCCAAATTAGTACTACCATTAAGGGGTAAGCTTCAGTTTTCATCATTTTTCCATTCCATTTGACGAAGTTCTTTCACTACCTGGATGAAAACCTATGTTTCATTATGTGTTCAGGAGTTATTGCTTCTTCCACTGCGTATACGTTCGGTCCTAAATAGTTCAGGTCTCTGTCATTACATCGTCTCTGTCGTTCATGCGCCTATGTGTACTGGAAGCCACTTTGTCTGAGATTGTTCGAATGGGATTGAACTATGGCCTTCCTGGTTTTTCGGCCTCTAGCCAATATGCTCTATACTAAGAAAAAATTCCATGACAACTTCTAATATGCTTTATACAAGGCCTCCGATATTTAATAGTGCCGCGTGTACTCGACCGGTCGTATCAGTTTCGATAATTGAACTCATAATTTACTCTCGGGTACCGATTGACTGATGATTGTTACCGCTTCGGCTAAGGTTTTCAAATTGTTCCAGAAATTTGGTGGTTGCAATAGTAGAAATTTCATCGGCAAACTTAATTTTATATTCACAGAAGAATCCGTCATACATATATGTATTATGATCAACAAAATGAGACATAGTACAGAACCTTGTGGAATACCATCAAAAATGATTTATTCGTGTCTTAGGAAGTAGTTCATCATCATTTTTTGAAGATACCATATCACTGTCATTGGTCTAAAGGATTCGATTACATATTTGTCCTCAATTTCCTGACTGCTCCGTGTGGATTTCCATCAATTCTCTACTTTCTTTCTTGGATCGCATCTTCCTACTGTTCAATAGTTCGTCCATCTCGATGCCTAGTTGAACTTTTAAAAATTGCCAATCAATCTTGCAACAGTGCAAGGTGTACACAAAAACTATCTCGAAAAATTGACGCTCATATATTTTTCCAAACAAAGAAAACAATAATTCAAATCGTAAAAAAAAAAAATAGTTCAACTCCACATGAACCCACTTCATCACAGTTGGACTTCTTTTGTTCGATTAAAAAAAATAAAAAAAAAAATCACTCGCAAATATTCTTTCAACACTGCTGTCTTTACAGTTCACTCACTGAAGTGATCTACTCTACCCTCGTTCCCATTTTTCTTCCTCGCCAAACAATGAACTCTCCTGGCACATGTCGCTTGGCAGTACTACTGCGTTTTTTGATTAACGATCCTATAACATATTGTATGTCCGGGGAGAGGAGGACGACCCACAAAGGGTCTTCATAAATAAGGGTATTTTTCTTTTTACACCATTGTTCTTTTATGTATAAAGGGGAAACCCTCTAAAAGATCTCTTCCTTCTTTTGAGTTCTTTTTTTTTTTTCCTATTCAGACAGCGCGCCGTAAATTATTTCAGCGATAGATCCGATTAAAACTACCCCAAACCATTTAAAATGTCATGGTATCCTGACAAAACGATGCAAATCGTTACTAGAGTATCTTAATATGCACACATGGGGTTATTAATTGGAAAATTCATTGTCGTCTGTGTATGTTGTGAACGAGGCTACACTGAAATGAAGAAATAAATTAAGAAATAATCTCGTTAAATTACTTCGGGCAGTGCAGTGATTTCTGCTCTCTAAACTAAAAACTGAAGCAAACAATCAAACAAAATGTAAACAAAGCTCATAAAGGACACTAGAGTGGGAGAGAGTGTGTGTGAGAGAGAGAGAGAGCGAGAGAACGAAACGCATAGTTATTCAGCATGCAACATGCCTGCAGCAGTTTTCTCGACGATCCCCTTATCCAAGCTTTTTAATTCATTCATTCGTGTTTCTTTCCTTTTGGCCAAGCGAATGTCGGCTGAAACGTGCGAAGGACCGAACGACCAGCCACTCACCCACAGGAAATGGGTCATCGTCAGAACCTTGTGTATTTTCTAGGTTTACATTTTATTGAAGGATATGAACAGGCGCAGGCAAATAGAAACTTCGCTATATTGCTGATTATTCTGTTTGTGGAAGTAATTTTCGAATGTGTTTTTTTTTTCTTCTAAAATGCATACATGTATGTATCTGTGTTCTAATTTTATAACATTAATTATATCCGTGTCGGATCTTTGAATTGTGTGTTAACTACATAACTGTCATCAGAACCATATCTTGTGTACCTCGAAGATGTGTATACGATATGTGGCTACTTTCATTGACCTTAATGATTGTTTTTTTTTTTACGCTTTTCACTCTTGACTAGACTTGATGTGTTTCTTGAAATGACTATGAGTTAGTTTGTCATTAGTCTGGCGGGTGTCTGCTGCCCGGATACGAGCGCTCGTAATTGCTAAACGCTTATCTATCTTGTATCAACAAAATGTCACCCTAATCAACTTCACCCCAGCATCCATTGTGATCCGAAGTTGAAGTCGAATTCAAATAATCCTGTCCCTTTATCAATTGCAGTGGTAGTTCGTTCCCATTGGGAACTGACAAATTTATGACTTTTATCACAAATGGATTCTGTTGCCTGACCCGATTGATAATCTGCTTTCACACGGCTATAAGTGCTTACGAGTGAGTACACACCATTGTCCTGACTACTCTCCTCCAATTGAGAGACGCGCGCCCTATAGCCTCGAGGGGCTCCTCGTGATTTGTATGCAAACAATGGTAGTCGATTTGCGAATGAATGGTGAATGGGAAATGCTTACTACGAGAACGTTGGCAAATAGCATCCATCCGATAGATTTATTTATTATTTTTCAATCAAAACACAGTGGGCAAGCTAGCTCTCTATTTTGGCGTTTTTCGGTATAATCTACGCCTTTTGGTTTTCCAGTCCCTTATTGATCTTATTCACTGGGGATTTATGTACACATGCATATTCGAATTGTTGAGAGCACAAAAGTCGACTTTATTATGGAAATCTTTCAAATCGAAGAAGAAAAGGGAACAAAAATCAATTTGAGGAGCTGTACTTATTCCGCTTTTCACTGCATCTCAAGAAAAACGCGGAGGAAAATTCATGGTTCTGTTACCATTTGCGGGAGTGTATGGTGCTGTGTTAAGGTGTCAAAACCACAAGAGCAGTGTGAGCTGAAAATAAAGCTTTTTTTTTGTTGGCACTCGAGTGAAGTACACCCTTGACAGCGTAATGATACTTTAGTTCTTACCTTCACGCACATTAAACTCTTGATTTTGCATAAAATCGATTTCAATTGATTTAAGTGAAAATTTGATTGAATTTTTGAGGTTCTGCTACTATTTATGCGTTTTGTCCCTTAAGGGGGTTAGGGCATCTGCCATGATGAGCGAATTCGAAGCTGGTGAGTACATTGTGTTAAGTTTTTCAAAGGTAACAAGCTCGCCTTCCTTGTTATGTCACAGAACACCGTTGCATCGTCTAGCGGAACGATGCGGTGCAGTTTTATATATAAAATACTGCATTATTTCTCACAAAGTGCTAAGTAAGTAGTTAGGTGCAGCGGAGTGCAGCGTCAATCAGATCTCAACGGATCCATTGTGGTCTCCGGTATGAGAAACTTGAAACAATGAACAATATAGGTACAATTAGTCCTATAATCAGTGTACGACAGGAGCGGCCTTCCTACACCAAACCGGTTTCGTTATAAATTTTAGGGTGGCGTGCTCACCGGTTCGCTTGAGTTGTTGAAAGATACTTTTTCGAGGATTGTATATTTAGTCCTATTGAGGCTTGGGAATTTGCAAATGAAATGTGTTGAACCTTCCTCTACATCTGTATCGCCACATCCATTGTAACGATCTATGGTGCTGATTCTCATTCTTGTAAGATAGACCGCCATTGAGTTGCCGCCTGTGAGGATATCATAAGGACAATCAGTTGTGGCCTGCTAAGCAACATAAGTTCCCTAGTCCTACTTTCGATATATAGGGCCCATAGTTTTTTTTCGAAACACGGCATGGGGTATACGCCACATTTCGTTAGTCAAGTGGTCTGGTTGTAGTTCGTTTGATTCTAAACCTTCTGAGCTAGCTCATCTGCCATTTCATTACAGTGGAAGCCCATATGTCCCGGGATCCAACAGAGCGTGATGCTATAGTTCAAGCTTAGGATTTGAGTTCCTCTTTGCATCTCTTGATCAATTTTAATTTGATTGTAATGAAAGTGATGGCTTTGATCGCTACTTGACTGTCTATGTAGATGTTTATATGTTTATTACAGTTTAGAGTGGATAGGTCCCGGCAGGCCTCAGTGATTCCATCTATTTTTGCTTGAAACACACTTGCGTGGTTGGGAAGTTTTGTGGACCTACCCCATGCACTGTAATAAGGACTTTTGCCCATTTTGAACCCATCCGTGAAGATGGATGTGGAAGCGGAGTTTATGAATTCACCATTTGTCCAGTGCTCTCGAAAAGGAAATCTGACATCGTTAAGGCTAAGACTGAAGTCCATGCGGGGAGTAAACAATCAACGTTTTACCACTTGATGATGATGCAGTGTCAGGTTTATCAGAGGCGTAGGGTTTAAGGACGCACAAAGTACCTACTACTATACTAAACTTTCACGTCTACGTCACACGTTCACACATTTGTACTCATTTCCTTTCACAATCATAACCAATCAAAAGAAAAATAAAAACAAAACAAACAGACAAGTAACAGAAATGCCCAAATGCTATAATTAAATGTCTGAGTAGGTGTAAAAATTTGTTCCGTTTGTTATTAATTATTGCCATCTCACAATAAAAAAAAAAATATGTGTCATTCAGCATCATTTGCTGTCATCGACAAATTATTGTATCTTTACAGATTTGTTTATACATACATAAGTACATACGTACAAACATATATAGATACCGAATGTGTTTTCCCCATTTCAGAGTAACTAATTTGGCCTTGGTATATTACATCTTTAAGAGTGGGTTTAGTGTGAAATTTGGAAGCCGTATAGTTGAAATTCATCAACATCTATCGTAAGATACCATATTTCATTCATAATAAATTAGGCATGACTTTATGGAATTTCAAATACAACAATTGCTTAATGTTTTGATTAAACCACATCTTGTGAATCTTTAAGAGGTTAAGGCAATTAGACCTTTTTATAAAAGGCAGTCAACATTTTTAGATTCTGATAGATACGGTTTGTTTGAAAATCGCCATTATAATCATTGCTTTGTAACTATTCCGCTGGACACTATCGGGCTCAGATATTTAAAGCTTCTGCTCACACCAATTGACTTACCAAAATTGGTATGATTGAAGGGGCAGTAGAGATATACGGTTTTATGGACATTTATCCACAAGCTTTATTAAATACTGAACTGCACCTATTTAGTTTCCTCACATAGACCCGGGAATCTCCTTTCAGTCTATCCATGGAGTATTATATTTGTCCATCAATGTGGTATCTATGTATAAATTTACCTAACCTAACCATAACTTATCAAACATCGTCATTAAATATTCTTGAAGTTCCTATAATACCAGAACGCTAAATAGGCTTGTTGCGCAAAAATGTGAATACATTATGCAGTTTGTTTCGCCGAAAACCTCAATTTATAGACATTTTTGATGACCCATCTCAAAGACTGGTTTAACTCACCAATCGTCAATCATTAGAGAACATGATAACCAATGTAATTTTTAAAGCCATGCAATATCGCCATTGACACTTAACTCGTAAGGGCTAATAATATGACTTGCATACGTGCATGCATAGACCAAACTAAGCGGATAAAGCGAAGAGAAACAGAATTAACATTCGTGATGCTCATATAAAATAAGCATCAGAGATGAGGGCTCGCCGGCCGCAGTTCCCGGTATATTTGACCAAAGAGCTCCTCAGAGAGTCTGGTTGAGGTTATCCTCCTTTGACATTTTTTACTACATAGTTGAGTGGTGTGCAAACATTTTTTTTGTTCGTTCTTTTTACTAAAAAAAAACCAACATGTGGCAGCTGACATATGTACGTGGTATACCATGTCCCATACACCACCAACACCCTATACTTCTTTCTCGCCATCTCAAAGATATAAAAAAGAAATCCAACTAACTATACGTACAGTGTTTCAAAACATCAATTAAATGGCATCTAAAAATAAACCGAATGAGTAAAAGAAATGAAAATGCTGGAGTTCTGAGAATGGGTTGTTGTTATTTATAGTTTGTCTAGATCTTTTCTTTATTTTGAGACAAAAATTAATATTGTCGTTGTATTATCTTATGAGTCCGTATACTGACCTCGAATTGATATTCTTTAATATATGTATTATAGTTGTTGTTATTTCCAAAGACCAAGCTAGATTCTCACTTAAACCACAAATACTATCGAATTGTTTATACATACATACATACATACATATGTATGTACGTCGTTGTTTTGTATAAACAAAATTAATTTAAGACGTTATCTATTGAGTTTACACTAAACTCGGCACGTGGTCAATAAATTAGCGTATTTTTCTTGGCGGAAAACAAATCTTTATAGGCCTTCTCCAATACAACTGCTAAAGGTATGCGTCACTTCTTCTGAATTCGATTGCTTTCCTCAGATTCGCTAGTATTGTGATGTTTCTTTGAGCTGTTATCCCTTATAGGATAGTATTGCCATATATGGAGATTTTAAATGCATAAAAAGCGAACTATTTTGAACAATTTACACTTTGTACCACTTAAGCCATTGCGCTAAGCGTGCGTGCTCATTTTAAGCACACACTGTAAGTTTGTTTATAGAAGACATTGAATATAAAGAAATTTTCTAAAAGAAGATTAAAACATGCATGTGTCTAGTAAAAATCTAGAATTTTTGTCCAGTTTAAGCTGGCTTTACCAGACTTTAGCCGAAAAGAGTTTCATAATAATCTTATGTGAATAAAATATACCACTTTATCAGTTCTTACACATGTGGTAGACCGCATGTAGTATTAAAAAAATAAAATTAATTAAAATGAATGGACTTGATCCAATCACCTCATCTTTGGTTAACCGGAAGATCGGCTAACTGATCGCACGACCTTCATGACAAGTCTTTAAAACCCTTAATCGACTAAGGCTGCCTGAGGGCAATTATGCTTTTACTCCTAAATGTACTCTCCCAGGATGCCCTGAGGCAGTCTTATGGTTTTTTTAAATGGCGACAAAAAAAAACAAGATTTTCATCTCCGGATTTCAAACTATAATTTTGTATGCTAAAATCTACTAAAGAAGAAATTCTCAACTTTACTGTTTCAATGTTCAGCTCTTGGCCGTTAGAGGGTTAAAGCCAATTAAGAGGCATAAGAACTACGTAAGAAATAATTTCTCAACATTGAGTTTTTGCGTACTGACGTATTTCTCACTCGATCTTTGCAAGTTATTGGGAATCAGTCCCATTACCTTTAATATTTTAAGCAAATGTACAGGTTTCATGGTCAGATTTAATCAAATAGTGAGTTTAAGACAGATTTCGACATCAAATCCGGACATTTTTGTAGTCGATCGATCAAGATTCGCAAAATTAATCAAAATTGACGAATCCTACAGGATAACTCAGAATATGTTAAAAACATGTTAGGAACTATAACATCTGATTTGTTCACTTTTACCTTCATCGCCACTTTTACTCTTCATCCACAAAGACCAAATTACTAAACACTTAATGTGGCAATAGACAACATTCTCTACCATCTACCATTCTGCGCTGTAACATCCAGTTCATACTCAGCATAAAAAGCATAGGTGTAAGAACTCACCCTTAAGGGTGTCCATCGATGACGATACATCACTACAGTACACGAATGTACACAGTACACGAATATACACAGTACGCGAATGTACACTGTACACGAATGTACACAGTACACACTAAATGACAGTACAATAATTTCCATCTATTATTTTAGATTATTCTTAAAATGAGAAGCTTTCGAAAATAGAAACAAAAAAATTTGCATGAATTGGGTTATTGGTAGAATTTACCAGTCTCTTAGGAATTTGTTTGTCGCTAATGCTGGTCAAATCTTTAATTGTAGTAGTAACCAGTTTTAAGGTCAATATTGCCCTAAATTACTCAAAAGCGATCAGTGCAAGTTTTATAAGATCTTTTGATTTGCTAACAGCTAGGGAGAGAACAAGGAAACGTTTTGGCCTAGATTACACCAGGTCTAACGAGGTACATGAGAGCAGAGGACATTTTCCCCCTGAAGTTGCTCTCTTCGAGGACCTTTAGCTTAAGTAATTCTTTGCGAGATGAATGCTTAGATTGCCGTACTTTAGCAAAATGTTCCTGGTTATTATTATTATTTGAGAATGGGGTATGTTGCACTGCGACCTATTGGTCTATTGTGCCCCCAGCTAACACCTCGGGGAGGTACATGCCCTCATTAGAGTTCCCCTCATTTTTGGATCCCTTTCGGAATTATTTCGAGGGTAAAGCACTCTTACTACGACTTGGCGGAAGAAGTATAGCCTAGAGCTCTTTCTCTAATCCAGTTTCCTTTAAGAATCTAAGGATGAGAGCTGGATCTAGTGACGGTATTTCTTCATCTGATAATTGGTACTTGCCCAAGTATTTCAGTCTTTTGTGGGTCAATGCCCCACAGGATCCCAGCACATATTCCGGGATTTCGCTGGACTCATTGCAGAATCTACAGAGTCCTTCTTCAGATATACCTAGTTTCCTTAGGTACTCCTTGAGTTTACAATGTCCCGTTAGGAAGCCCGTTAGGATACGGAGGTTATTTTTGCTCATGCTGATGCATGCGTCGAATCTTTTTCGGTTATATTACCCTAGAAGTTTCTTGGCTTGCCTCATTCCATGGGCGTTATTCCAGGTTCTTGCCCTGTTTTCCCTTTCTTGTTTTCTGAGTTTTTCTTTGAGCGTATGATCCCCTATTCCGCAGAATGGTTCAGGACCTATGAAAGATTCTGATGCTCCTTTTCTTGCCATCTCCCTAGGCCATTTCATTACCCTCTATTCCCACATGACCAGGTATCCAACAGAGGGTTACTTTGTTTCTACTGCCTAGTTCATTAAGTTTTTGCAGGCATTCCCACACAAGTTTGAACTTAATGATGTAGGAGTCAAGTACCATGATAGCAGCTTGGCTATATGACAATATAGTTATGTATATCACAGTTGACATGGTTTCTATCAAGATTGATTTAGACACATCTATCAATGGCATAGATTTCAGCCTGAAAGATACTGGTACTTTTGCCCATGGATTCAGAGTATTTAGTTCTGGGCCCAAATACCCCTGCTCCAGTTCCTTTATCAGTTCTTGATCCATCTGTGTACCACTTTGTTGTGTGATTGTTCAGTTTGTGGATACATTGCTCCAATTTTTTTGTTACTGAGCTTGGCAACAAAGTTCTTTTGAAAGTTAAACCTTCTAATGATGTCATCGCTGGGAAAAGCTAGGAGTGGTAGTTTTTTGAGCAGTGCATCGAATTGCTTCGATGTAATGCACTTGTCCCTTCCTATTCCTTCCTTAGCCATGCTTAGGATCGTTTTACTTGTACATTCCTCAACCACGAGGTGCAAAGGAGTCAATTCCAATAGTACCTCCATGGCCGCAGTTGGACAAGTTCTCATGGCCCCTGTGATACAGAGGCATGCCAGTCTTTGCACCTTGGTGAGTGTCTTCCTCGTGGTGACCAGATTGGTTCTTTTTGCCCAGGGAATCGCTCCATATGTGATCATTGGTTTCACAATAGCCATATACACCCACCTAAGGATGGTAGTGCTACATCCCCAAGATTTGCCCGCCAGGCTTCGACAGATCATCAGAGCCCGCGTGGCTTTTCTGGTTATCTCTTCTGTATGTTTTTTCCAGATGAGTTTACTGTCTAGGTTTAGTCCCAGATATTTAACTTCTTTGACTGGTGTCAGTATTGTACCCGACAGCCTTATTGGCCTCAGTCTTTCAAGTTTTATTTTCCTCGTGAAAGGTACTATTGTAGTTTTTGCCGGATTAAGGCTTAGCCCAGCCGTCAAACACCATTCGCGAGTTATATTAAGTCCCCGTTGAATGTTCCTGGTTTGTCTAGACTAGATCGTTAGCTGTGAAGTTCACTGAAATATTGGTCAGCATTAAACTGATCGTCTTGAACTGCAATATAGAGGAATATGTCTGAATACCATGAAAGACGCTTATACATATTCTTGGCAGATATTACATTCTACTTCATCGAGGACAGATAATAAAGTCTGTGTGGATTAAGTGACAATGGTCTAGATGATGGAATGAGATACTGATGTTTAGCCTGTCGGAAGAACCTTAGGACGCAACCGAAATGTTTTGTTCTACAAGGGATGCCGACTCCATTCAAAGAGTCATCCGTAGTGCACAAACTTACTGATCTTTGCACAAGGCTTTCTTACTGAACCTAATTTTTTGCACTTTCTTCCCTCTCTAGGTCGACAAAGATTCCGCTCTACACCTTAGTAGATGGACCGTCACAACTAGTGTCAGACCATAATGACATTTCCGAAATAATTTCTCTTTCAATTCCATCTGGCAACACTGAATGAAATATACATTTACATTCTCCTTCCCAATTAGTATTAAATAGCAACAATCCCCTTTTTTTCTTCACCTTTACAATGTAAAACCATTTCAAAGCTTTTTATCTGAAAGGCAAATAAAATAAAACACAAAAGGGGGAAATCCATATTTATCATTTCAATGTCAAGCGCTCGGTGAAATTAAAGTGGACAAGCACCCAGGCACTGTAAACAGTAAAAGGTATAAGCCAAATATATGTCCTTAGGCTAAATTGTTTACAATATTCCTGCAATAGAAGCAAAAAATGTACAAGTATATATATACATATGTATGTATGTACGGTACGTGTACATCTTTCTGGCTAGATGGTGTTGTTGTTTGTTTTTTGTGTTATTTTCGGTAAGCTCTAGATTTTTAACTCACCAGGAGCAATGCAAGTCCTAATTTTGAAAGCCAGCGAACCGACACACAAAAGTCCGTGGTTGTTTACTGTTGGTTTAGGAGGTATTTTTTTTTCTTTTCTTTTTCTTTGAAATCAAAAAAAGAAAAACGGCCTACATTCATCTGGACTTTTTTTTTTTTGTCGAAGCAATGTACACTTTTTGATTAAGGTTCGTTACGTACGCCTCTTGGCTAGAACATCAACTGAATGATGTTGAATTTAAAAAAAAAAAACAAAAAAATCCTTTGATGGCATTAGCATGTTTACTCGAACAATTTACATACATATAAGTCGCCTGATGAATTGAATATGATTCTAGCAATCGTATTCAATAGAAGAATAGTGAGAGATGTGGTTTTGTTGAGGTATTTTGTTGCGAGAAAAATGTTGCTTTTGTAAAGTTATAGTTATGTACATATTTGGAAATTCTAGGATTTCATAAAGAAATAATTAGTTAAGGCTTGGTTGGACTTGGCAGTCGGTATTAATGATAGTTATCTGTTATATATTAAATTTTAAACTCTTGACCCTATAAAATACGATGAGTAGAGTGGTTGCATCTGAGTCTCAATTCTTTAAATTTGGTTGATGTGGTTGAAGGAATATCCTAAGTGGGCTACTTTTTGGGTTCAGCAAAGGCATTCATATGAGTGATGAATCGGGTCGTTTCTTCCATCTAAGCAGTCTCTAAATGGTTAGATGAATCAATTAAAGCTCGTCGTGTAGATAGATGCTTTCGATGTACCTAAAATCTTCTCTATGGGAATCCTTATCGACCTTGCTAGCTACCTCGATCAACGATTCCTGAGCATACACCTTCCTCCATACATACATAGGTATATGGGTTTATTTCCAATGTTCTCATGAAGGGGATCTTGTTTGAATACAATTGGGGGAATGGTCTATTTTAAACCTCCCTCAAAGATTACTGAACTACAATAACAACTCCAGTCATTTGCCAAAAACTAAATTCGTTCAAACTACTGTCTATACATTGAAATGGAAGAGACGCAGCCTTTTTTTTACGCCGACATCTTTGCCCTTCTTTTTGCTAATCTAACGCACTGCAGCTCAAATTCAGTTTGGTTCCACCGTCGATTTTAACCAGAAAAATTGCTGACATTTTATATCTGCTGACCAGAAATGTTTACACTCTAACCGCTTATGTTTTGAAGTGCTTTAATCCTACTTTTCTCGTTTAGTTCTCCAAATGTAGAGCCATTAAGTTCATTGTTCTGTAGAAAAGCATGACAGCGCATCCCAAATGTTTGAGGTAATAAGTCATAGTCCTTGCATTTGCAAGAATGTTCACCATTCATCGAACCATCGAAATCCTCTTAAGTGGCCCTAATAATACCAACCAGTGCTAAAAACATACCTCTGCTGCCACAGATGAAGGCAAAAGTTACTCTATCGAAATCCAGCTCAAAATTGTTGGAAACTAGGTAGACATATGCTGAATGTTTATGTAGAATCTTTAGTCTTCATTCGAGACGAGCAATAAGCCATCTACGTTTATCAAAGTACCTATGTATGTATATGTTGCTTGCTGTGGCAAGTTTTCTTTTGTTATTACTATCCACTCGGGCTTAAGGGTTTAAGGCTGCCCTTATAATGTCAAGACACGATGAAATCATACAATAAACTTTACTTACTTATGTCCACGCGCCATCGTGTGCGGTTTCTGGCAATGTGCCTCAGCTCTCCCCAACTCTTTCCCAATTGCCGTGCTTCCTTCTCGACTGTTCTGCGCCATGTACTTCTGGGACCGCCGCGTTTTCTGCCATCCTGAGGAAGCGGGTTCCATTGCATTGCGTAGTTAGCTATGGACCTGTCACCTTTTCGGAGAGTATGACCAATCCACTGCCACTTTTGTCGTTGTATGGTTGTGCCTATAGGTTCATGACCCGTTCTCTGATAAAACTGTTCGTTAGAGATACGGTGTGGCCAGAAAATCATTAAGATGTTGAGTAGGCACCTATTAACGAACGTTTGCAGCTTCCTCGTGATAGTAGCGGTCACTCTCCAGGTATCACACCCATATAGCTGCACGGATTCAACGCTGGAACGGAACAGTCGTAGCTTGGTGTTTAAGCTAATTGCATTACTACGCCAAATTGTGGATAGCATCCCAAACGCAGATTTTGCTTTCTCTATTCGGCTGGCTATATCCAGTTCGGTTCCGCCATCAGTTGAGACAATACTCCCAAGGTATTGGAAACTCTCTACTCTCTCAACCGTTTGTCCAGCAATGCATATATGAATTGATGAGTTCGGTCCTAGGCTGATCATTTTTGTTTTTGCCGAGTTAATTTTCAGCCCCACGATGTTAGCTTCCCTCTCCATATTTACTGTCATTTGGTGAAGGTCCATTATTCTGTGAGACATACGATAAACGTTGGTTGGTATGAAAACAGACCTTGGTAAAGCATTCACATTCGTGTTGTACAGTGTTTTACTTGTTTCATCTGCCTGAGATGTTGAGGAAGTCCGTGCTGTTTATTTTTTTAGTACAAGTGCTATACTAAACTTCCTTACATTATACTGGGATTCAAGCTAGGTCCTCTCATCTGTTGGAGTTGCTGTAATTCAATAGTTTTGAGCGATTTGCCTATCGATCCGGTTTCAGGTCCCTGGTGCCTTGGTATTTCAAGCTTACGACTCCGGTTGCAAAAACGATATTGACTGAACCCCAGTGTTAATACACATTTTCTTTTAATGAAGGGGTAATTGTGTCTTACCTAGGAATTTATGTCAAGTCAAAAAATGTAAAACAAATACAAATAGTTTGGCTTAGCTTTTCCTAACCGTTCGTTTCGTTGGAGATATGTTCTTTACACAAATGCCCAAAGGACAAGGGTTTTTTTTGAGAGGATTTTTCTTTCGAAACTCAAAACTTGAATAGTATTTTGAAATCTAGTTTCATTTTTATAAAAATTTCATCGAAAAACAAAGTAAATTCTGGGCCTCAACCAGCTTGATCGTAAGCTAATTGCCTCTAATTTCACACACCAAGTTGGTTGAATTTTTTTCCTCTTGTTTGTGGCACCTAAGACGATGTCTTCCTCTTGTGTGTCAAATGGACTCATGGCAGAGCGCTGGTGCATGTCCCAGCCATCTCAGTCATTATACATGTATGTCTATATATATAGTACCTACATACAGTGTTGCCGCTGAAAAATTTGAGAAAGTCGCCAAAAAAGTCGCCCAGAGCATAAAAAGTGTCCCCACTGAGTTATTTGCAGAAGTAAAGCACGCCAATACAATATAATCATGAAAATATCGTTTTAAATCATATTAAGAGAAGCAATTCAGGATTAAAACAATACAAACTATAAGATAGACATATGTATAGGCAGCACTACGAGTATTTACCCTTATCTTAAGTAATTACTGATATGAAACAGATTTTGTACCCGGCGGTCACATGAGCAATTTCTGGCAAAGGAAATTCCAGTATACTGGCACTTTTTTACGAACATATACAAACTTTTGCTACTTGCCCGTCAAACGCTATGGAATTTCCCAAACCAGTAGCAGAGTTATAAAAGAATGTATCGAAATGCATTCGCAGAATTAATAAAAATTTTTGATTGGAGCAATCAAGTTAAAAAAAATGCAATTTAAAAAAAAAACTTTAATTCACCATTATTTTAAAGTCAGTGATTAATGCATTTATTTTTTGGCAACCACTGAAGTTGAAGTCAGTTGTGAATTTACATATTTCGTTGAAGTCAGTAATGAATTCAGTTGAAGTCAGTGAATTCAATTGCAATAATTTTAATTCACTTAATTCCAGCTGGTGGAGCATGTTGATGTTGATATCTGATTATAGGACATTTGTGGACAAGATTCAAATTTTGAGGTAGTAAAGATACCGTGGTATTTAAAATGTGAAGGAGATTTTGATGTCTCAAGAAAATAGAAGAGGGTCCAAGCTGACGAGATTCAACATCGTTTAATGATTTACATAACAAAAACTTTATTTTTTACGTAAAATTTTTCAAGGTTTTCGAACACATTCCAATAATCTCAATTGAATTCACTAACTTCAACTGATTTCAAGAGAATTCACTACTGACTTCAATGAAATATGTGAATTCGGTTGACTTCCAAAATGATTTCAATTCAGTGTTTGTTAAATATGGAATGCATTAATCACTGACTTCAAAAGAATGGCGAATTATCGCAATCTTTTTTAGAAAAAAGTTTTCAAATCATTTCTAGATGAATTCAATAGACTTAACCTCCCAACAGATTTAATTCTTTTACAACTCTGGCTCACAGTAGCCAAGCAAGTAATTTGGCAGCACAATTTATAAATGAATCCTGACAAAAGTGTCGCAAAAGTCGCCTGGATTTTGAAAAAGGGTCCAATTTCGGCATTTTTCAAATAAGTAGTCGCCTGGTGTCCCAGCACTAAAAAGTCGCCAAAAGTTGCAACCCTGCATACATATGACGCTCGTACAGGCCATGGATCTTCAACTTATCTATCCTCTGCACCATAGAGCAATACTAAGGCTTGCTACTCAATTGCCTTCCTAGTTCAAAGAAACATCTTTGACAAGAGTTATTCTTTATTTTTTATTCGTTATTGTTATTATTTAAATTGAAGACCGATGCTACCCAGATCACCTTAAGATTATATTCGCCAAAGTTAACGTTCTGACCGAAATGTTGGTGTTAAGCGTTCCTTTTTCTTTTCGACACGTACTTTGTTTTTGGCTTGTTGACCATTTAACGCACTTTCATCGCTTCCAAGTCAAAACCACCAACCACTGCCCTATTGACATCATACTGCGTTCTTTCAATTAGGCTACCGTATACAAGTAAGTTCACAACGAATTAAAATTTAATATGAAAAAATTACAAAGTACTGGCCGTATGAATCTTGTGCCTTACGCCTTGAACCCCTTTTCGTGAGAACCACTTAACATCAAAAATCGTCACAATTCCGCACACCAATAGTACTTACACCCACTTCAACTGTATTGCATTGCGGCCAAAAGCAAAATATTTTTTTTCAATTGCAGTCCAACATCGAAAGGAGTTTTTCGTGCATATCGATGACGCTGTTGCACAAATCGATTTAGCTTTGATCTCTTGATCTGCACGCCCCCAGCATTATTCGAAAGTTTGTGGTACCGACATGTACATACATATGTATGTACATCACTTATTCGACGGGAGCTCAGTTCGATACCTTTGCCCTTTTATATGGCTCTAGGTACTGTTGTGTGTCAGTCAGGAGACCATCAAGAGCTCCAATGCCAATTGAACAAAACTTTTTGGCGCCACCACACTTAAAGCACCCTACTAACTCGTACATATCGCATAGAGCATGTACTTGAAACCATTTCGTTCGCAGAGGTATTTCTTTTTTTTTTTTTTTTTTGTTGGGGAATAACACCATGTTCACGCTTGCTGGCAAATGGGTTTAGTTGTTAAGCAGCTTAATGCCTTTCGTATACTAGTCGTATAAGGGGTGTGCTGGCCCGTCGACCCAGCAGCCTTGTATCGTTTTGTTTCACGCTCCAGTTGAAGACAGCCGCATATATATTTATTTTTTTTTTATAAATTGCTACTCGCGTACTACCTATATTATGTATTGCATTCATTTGAGAGTAGAATGGTTAGGAAAATGTCTCGACAATCAATAGAAATAACAAACAATTATTGGAAAGGAGTTCCTGGACTCTATGCCATATAGTTGTGCTATAAATGAAACTACCTCTTCAATAAGTTTGAATTAAATAAGCACGTGCGAATATCATTAAAGGAATACATTTCTATGAAAGCAAACTATGAAGACGTGGGTCATGCCTCAATAGTTATCCAACTCTTCTGTGTTCTAAGATGCTTCAATCGAATAACAAGCTGGTACGAAAATGGAGTACACATCCATTTGAATAAAGGTTCATTTATTCCATTCCATATGCACCTTAGTTCCTTATGAATCCTGGCAGAAACGACGCTGCTTGTAATTCAACGAAGGATTCACCCAGTAGCCGGGTAATTTATAATGCAACCTTAAAATGTCAGAGTTTTAAAAATGCAAGCTTGTAAATATGTTCACAGCAAATGAGCAAATATTTTATCTCCATTGCATTATGGATTTAATTTGAGTTATGGATGTAGAAGCTACTATACCTCTGTAAACGTTGTTTGGGTATTTTCATTACAAATAGTGTCGTTTTATCATTTTCAGCACATTTTTCCCTTCTCCTTATGTTTTTGAATAGCCGGAATATTAAAAATACATTATAACCGATGTCTGGAATGATTCCAAAATAGAGCTATCCGCTACAAAAAACAGAAATCAATTTGAAGTCCATTATGGTACAAAAATATTTTCCGGAGAATCATCCATTACACGAGTAGAAAACAAAATGTCTAGGGAAGAGTATTTAAGCATGGAGTTGTTTAAGCAGTGTGATCTTACGTCAATATTTTCAGCAACTGGCATTCAGGTCGATTATGTGGGTTTTTTTCCAAACCAAAGAACGTTTTGCTAATCCTCTCAATTCTAGTTCCCAACGAACGCACCTATGTATCTTTCTACAATTTGTGATTGTTCCTAGTAGCTTAGAAAATTGTATACTTATTACTATGAAGGATACTATATTATTATGTCCTGTTTCCCCTAGTGGGATCTGGTAACACGCCATCGTATATGGTATCTAGCGAAAATTGTTACTTTTCTTTACCTATTCGCCGAGATTCCTACTCCTCTGTACTGTCCAAAGTACTTTTCCCTTTTTTTCCATCTTGCGTTATCGGATTCCATTGCATAAAGTGATTGACTGTTTCTTTTTTTAATCCTATGAGCGATCCACTGGCTTTTTTGTCGTTTGAAGGTTATGCCTATCAGTCCATTCTCTGCGAGGTATATCCTTCTCGCTAAAGACAACACTCCCAAGGTACTGGAAACTGTCTACTACCATGATAGCCTTGTTGGTTGGTTTGTATTTTCAGTCCCACGGCTTTGGGATTCTTGCATCCATATTTTTGTGTAACACTAAGCACATGTCACTTGTTAGCGTTGTCTTAATTTTTTAGTTGCAATGTTAAGGTCCATCGAATTCCTCTGATTCCCAATAAAAACAAGGTTGGTGACAAGATGGATCCTTGTCGGATTCCACTTTAGATTTCTAGTCCTTTTCATACTTGCATAAAAGTGGAGACATTTAAGTTCATCAAGTTGCCTTTACAATCATTATTTTCTTGCGCCACATACTCGTAAATTCCCAATTAACACTATCAAACGCTTTTTTCGAAATCGATGAAATTTAAGCGGATTGGCGGTCGATATTCAACTCTCGGCTTGATAATGATTGTTTCCTCGGGTAGCTTAGTCAACAGATTTGAGTGCATATCACTGGCTAATACACACCATTGTATTCAGATGGAGTGAGCCATCCGTATTGCCAACTCATTCGTAATTTTATGCACGGTTCTGCTGTCACACCTGCATGCTGACATGACAAGAAAAACTACTCTAACATCCCTTTATATCGTGGACACCTGGAAAAAGTGCTGATCAAATTTCCTTCGGTTACACTAATAGCGAATCAGATAGTAACTTTTTGCCTTCACATCTGTAGCCCCTATTGGACAGTATTTCTTGAAGAATCCATACTGCTTCAGAACGAAACATGAATTCTTTTGGATAAAAATTTTGCCAATAGCCACACAGTTTTGTTCAAAAACTTCTGACACACACTCATACGATACTCCTATGAAGATATTTACAAAAATTTAGACGAATTCGCATTAGGGCCTCAATCAACAAGCTAGGTGTCTCAAGCTATCACGTCATGTCGTATGTCAAGTTGATTGAAATCCTTCACAACATGCACACCCCCTGATTACAAGGTCTTCTTTTACCACGTTGTCCCTTTGGAAAGGCGTCGAATTGTGCCCATTTCATCTACATGTTCCAGTCATTTCAGTCAATAAAGCTCGTGAATCTTATTTTCCATACTCCATCAATACACATTTGTCTTCCCAAACCAAAGAAGAAGCGGTTAGTATAAATCTTTTATTGATTTCTGTACTGTTATCGTTACTCGTTGTTACACTTGATCCTGGCTAGCTGATGTCCTTGACTACCATAAACTTGTAGCATGTAGATATTTCCAGACGGAGAAGATCTTAAGTAAATCCGATAAGCATGCATACATAATATATATGTATGTGCATGTAAGTAAGCAACACCCTCCTGATTGAAGTAACAGACTGAAGATACTTTATTCTTGAGTGGTATTGTTTGCAAACGATTGTTTCCCAGGCCATTTGTTTTGAACTGCCCACTACTGAATTCGCATCGCTACTTAAAGAGCGTAATGAGAGCCGTAGTTGCCCCTTAAATTTCAACAAATTTATATAAAATGGTACCAAAACAAGCAAATCGCCACACACTTAAAGCACTTAACAACACCTTTTCACCAAAACAAGAAAGCAAACAAATAAGCAAATAAAAACAATAAACCGTGGGCATTTCAGATATTAGATACATTTGGACTTAACATTACGTCTCTGCAGAGGCAATGGAGTAGTGAAAAGTGAAATGTGTGTTGGGGCTTCTTGAAAGCTTTTGTGGACCCTTGACTTGTTGGTCTAAAAACCATTCAAATACAACGAAGTGCAGACATTAACTATCAACACGCGGTATGATTTATTATCGAATAGTGTTTATCAGGCGTAGCGTAAAGCAGTTCATACAGTATTCAATTCGATTGTAAACTAAGTTGACAATTGAATTGATACTTGACCAAAGACTACTTAAACTTACTTGAAATTGGTCTGCAGCCTGTTGAGAAGCAACAAGCATTTACAGATATCCAGGAGAATATGCTTAATATGTCTACATCCTTGAGACTCATGTCATATAGAACTAGGTTGAGAAAAAATCCAATCGTCAATGGAATGCCTGTCTTAAATTTTCAACCAAGTTAGTAAGTCTCACTTCCCTCGATTACTTCGTAAAGAATAGAGAATGCACGCTTAAAGTTAACCAAGCACCATTTACCTAATCGAGTCTTTCCATGATATTTAGCAAACATGAAGTCCCACTTGTTTTTGAAGTAAGTAGTGAGTAATAGTCTTTGTTTTATTATACCTATTGGACAACATAGTGTTCCCTTAGATTTCATCAAAACAAGATGGGTTTATCTGAATCAGATTATTGCTGATTTTGTGGAAAACAATAAAAACATAAGAAGATACTCTCTATATCTATCTGTCATCATACATAGAGATATGTGTACATATAAAGGGTTTTCCAATAGGGAGTAGACAACTTTTTTTTTAAATAAAACGCAAACCATTTGAGATATTTCAAAAACTTTATTATCGGTTTGAAGTACAATCAAAACATTTATGAATGGAACTCGACTTCGTTCATATGGACACCAGCGATCGATTCGTTGGACCCAATTTTCAACGACTCGGCCACACATTTCGCGTTCAATGTTGGCTCTGAGCTCTTCCAACGTCGTCGGCTTGTTGGCATAAACCAATGACTTAACGTAGCCCCACAGAAAATAGTCAAGCGGCGTTAAATCGCACGAACGAGGAGGCCAATCGACGAACCCATTGAGCCAAAAATGAGCTTCGTCACTGAAGATGATTTTGCGATGAAATTCATCATTTTGGCGCATCTTCTCCAGAACCCAATCGGAGAACGTACGTCGTTTAAATGGTCCATCGGCTTCAATTCTTGAGTCAGCTTGATCTTGTATGGGTGTAAACCAAGTTCCTTACGCAAAATACGCCATAATGTGGTCTGAGCGATGCCCAATTCTTGAGAACGCCGTGGAATTGACTGATTTGGATCGTTTGCTATGGACGCCTGAACGGCAGCGATATTTTCGACACTTCGACCAAACCGTTGTCTCACTGACACGGCAACATCACACAACGAATATGTAGACTCAAATTTTTGCACTAAACTTGTTATTGCCTGTCAACTAGGGTGAGAATTACGCCCGAAAATTGGAGTTAACGCTCTTAAAGTTGCAGTCACCGACTCCGAATTTCGGTAGAAAATTTTTATAATTTGCAGACGTTGCTCGTTCGTGTACTTTACCATGATGAAAATGTTGAGTTAACTGAATAAATTGACAGTGACAGTTTGATGATTAGTGAAAGAGTGCGTTCACAAATTAAATTCAAAGTTGTCAAGTCCCTATTGGAAAACCCTTTATTTCTAAATCCAGATTCTTATGTTGTATTTCCAGTTCTGAGGGATTTTTCAGTACTCGCTATGTGAATTGTAACATCAGCGGAGATAGACAGGTTAGATAGATTGAGACCACACAAAACCTACTAAAAAGAAAACAGATGCATTGTAAAATTACCTCAAAAGACTAAAGAAAAATATACTCCGACTTCTATTCAGTTTAGTTCAAAATTGATTTCTAATGGTGCCTCCAACTGTGACCCACTTCTTTAAGTTCTCCTATGTCAGAACAATATTTATTGGTCAACATATCTATCAGTTGTAGATACAAATTTTACAAGAAAGCAATGGTTGCCCTCAAAAGCACAGGTAAAATCGAAAATAAAAAAAAAATGCAAAACAAAAAACATCCATTCAGTTATCTTTCCATAACGTGCTGTGATTTCATCTATTTTTTTTTTTTTTTCATTAAATTATACAATTATTCGATGGTTTCGGCATCTTAAAATTCATCATGAATACAGATGGTGGTGGCGATAGCTTGACGTAAAAACTTGTTCCTAACGTAGCGCAAGAACTCAGATATCGAAGTCCCATTAGAAATTCTCCTCATCACATATATAGAACCAGGTGGAATGTATCATCCCATTCTGATACAATACGTAGCCACAATTCTGTGTGATTCACAGTTGATTACAAAAGCATCATCATCAGTTTCAGACGAGAAGAGTAAGCAGAGAGAGGAACCTCTTTTCTGGAGAAATCATTGAATTTCAAACAAAAAACAACACGACGAGAGGTAAAATTCAAATTCACGCTGAAATTGTGATAGAAAATGATGAGAACAGAAATACTCATAGATACCCTGTCGTCACCTTGGTCCCCGCAATCCAGAAACGCTTCACTGGCTCAGAATCAACGCGCTGCTGCTAAAGCATTTATTTTTAGTTTGCTCGTCTCCTTTGCACCTATTTGTGAAAATTTTTTTTTTTTTTCGTTTTGTATAGTATTGCGACATATTTAGATTAACGACGACACAGCACAAACATATTGTGGCGCTTAGCATATGTTTGTGATAAATAGGCTGTGAATAAAGACGATTTAAATTGTCGTCCCTAAGTCTTTAATGATTGACCTCACTTAAAGGAAAAATATTGCTGTTATTTCTCTCGAAGAGTTCAATAGGTTAAAGTGGAAATGAGACCGAACCGTCACAAATGAATAATTCATCGTCAATCATTTGAAAATATCTATACATAAAACCTGTAGATATAAATCATTGATTCTCAATCAGGTGAACTTTTTCCTTCAAGTCTTTAATGTGAATTTCCATAAATTATTATTTTCTTCGCACCCATCTACTCGTATGTATGTTGGGTTAACAGACAGAGACTAAATTCAAGTCCAAACAACAACTCGCCATATATTGAGGAGACAACTAGAGCATTGACACTTTGGCAAAACGATTTCACCGCGCCGCATAATTCCCATTTAATCTTTCGGTAAATTAGTTTTATTAGAAAGTAGTTTTAACTTGAGACAATACTATTGCCTTAAATGTTTTTTTAATGTGAAAGTAATGATTTGTAGCTCATATTGAGTGGCACGTTCCAAAATGCAGTTCAATTACAATAATAACCGTTCAACTAAATTGTTTTCCAACGTTTTTATATAGTTTTTTTTCTTCTTCTTCTTTTATAGATAATAACACACAATGAGAACTCCGATTTAAATTTGCTTTCATTTTTGAAAGATATATTTCCAAGGTAAGTTAAATATGTAGTAATTATGCGACATAGATACTACATACATACATGTGTATATAATTCATTTGTAACATGATACAAAATACATTTGGGGAGCAATAAAATCAACTTAATGAAATCCATAGCTTTGAACATTTGTTTATATCCTTTGAGAGCTTCAGGAGTGAAATACATAATTATGTCCTAGAGTATGACATCTAAGGCGACAGTTTCCCGGGCAACCCTTGCGTATAACCCTTTGTCTAGTTTTTTCGCTTATTATTCCTACTGAAGCTAAGCTTAGATCAGTTGATAAAATATCAAACCATTTACGGAAAATATGGATATAAGTTAAATAAAACAAGGTCTGTTTCGGACTATGTCCGAGTTTGGGCGCCAGTTAAATAAAACAAGGTCTCAACTCGGACATAGTCCGAAACAGACCTTGTTTTATTTAACTTATATGCATGTTAAAAAAGCAACATGCACCATTTAAAAGAAATCTCGTCAAATAATGGCGGATGACAAATTCGCAGCCATCTTAGAGCAGCGGATGGAACCCTGGAAGAGCAGCAGCAGCAGCAATTTTAGCAAAATGTTAGTTAAGTTACTCGCGTAAAGGACTGTCATGCAAATAGCAAAAATCTTATGTAAAAAGTACAAAATAAAAAACAAAACCTTCTAGACAAGCCATTGATAATTAAGTAAAGGTGCATTGCATATTTTCATAAAGTGTTCGGTGACATTGCTGTCCTTGTAGATAGATACATGATTTACTATCATCAAGAGAGTACCATAACACCCCGAACACCGCCAAAAGCATAGATACATTTATTCCGCACCCACGGCTCCTGAATAGCTGTTATGTGGGGTTTCGTGGGCACCACAAACAGTCTACTATTTAGAAGAGCATGTAGTAGCTGCCTTTAAGTGTTGGAGGTTAATCTGAGTTAAACTCAGACTATAAAAAGAAGAACGCGCATTTTTCGCACACACTATTCCGCCGAGAGGAACACCCTGGTTATGGTTTTTCCTGCGTCAGGCATTTTCTGTCCACTGTTGATTGAATCATTTGAGGTTACAACCCCCGCTTTAACCAGATTTTGAGCGCAGATAACACCACCTGTAGATGAATTTTCAGGAGAAGGCCACGCGTCAAAAGCGTACATACTTCCGTCAAGAGCGCAACATGAATCTTGATTGTTTCGTCTTAGCCTGTTTGAGTTTTTAGAAGAGAAGGCAACGTTGAATTCAAGAAGTTGGTCAGTTTCAGTTTTAGTACCTTCTATGTACCGACCTGTTTCTTTTCCCGCCAAAGGAGTGCTGCTATCAACGATTGCGATCGCCGCCTTCCTCTTCCACTGACTCTTAATCAAGAAGCCCACCGAAGGACGCCGCTTCTGGAGCTCGTTCAGCTGTAACGACTTCCCGAAACAAACCATCAACGAACCCACTTGGATCTACTGCCTGTCTATAATGATGGAAATTAGACGTACCGGGTAAAACGTTTCCGCTCATCGCAAGTGGAAACTTCAGAAGTCCTCGATTTGTGGAGTTAGTTAGAATGCAGGTTTCGGCCTCTAGAATCCTTGCCCCAACCGCAATCGATAAGGCTATGGGTGGATCTTCGCCTTCACGATTACCACTTGGACTAAATCCCTAGGTTTAGCCGGCATACTAACAGTAATGACCATTTTAACGTCATAGTCAAGACGGAATGGATTTTAGTCGTCTGTTACGACAGGCATGCCTACCTCGGATATATTTTAACCCCTATCCGAAGGGGGAATCATCTTATCAAGCTTTTGACATTTTGTTAAACCATTCATCTGCATAAGACGAAACAAAGAATATTGGTGTTTTATTCGATTGACACAATTTCATTGTATATAACTATACAGATGATACAATTCCCGGGTGCTTTGCAGGTATGGCCTTCTTCCATATATCAACTTCTAGTAATAATATTTCAAAAAGGACTAATTCGACTAACCATTTATGGTGCAGTGGTATCTATTGAGGACAGCAATTACGAAGGTAATCTACTACTAGATTTGATCTATCCAACCAGACCAGATCTGGTTCAAAATATAGCACATCTAGACATTCTCTCATCTATGGTTGATTAGATGGCGTTCAACTGTAAGAAATACACGTCATGCCTAAATGTCGCCATTTCGATGAAATCCTAAGGCCGCTCAGACCGCAATGTGATAGATAATCATGTAACACTGGCACATTCTGTTGCACTATCCAAAATTAGTGGAACTCAGTATTAAATAGTATTATTTGTGTTTTTTGAATCGTCTTATTGTTTTTGTTCACGATTTTGACCTACGAGTAGTTAAGAATGAAAAGGTTGGTAGGTACACACATAAGATCTGGAATTTTTCACTTTACTGGACCACGACAAGGTTGGCAGAAAAATATGCATACATATGTAAGTTAGAGGTATACAGCTAAGAAATAAATACTCCCCTTTCACAACTTGTAAAGATAATCAATTAATTTGTTGGAAAGCCTTACTGGGAGTATCCCTACAGATCCTGAAACAAAATCAACTCGTTGTGTAAATTAACGTATTATATAAGGGTTTACGTTCACTTTCGGCTCCTTTTTTAAAATCGGAAAAACATATTGCAAAAGGACAAAAAGAGTATCTATTAAAAATTATTGATTATTTGGATGGTGTTGAAAGTACGAGTTCATAACAAGAATCAGTCAAATATCAAAGGCACACATTGTAGCCTAAGAAACCCTATTGCACTTGGTTGCTGTTCTAAATTTATAATTGTCCTGCATGAATCTACATACATATGTGAAACAGCGTTTCAATAGTTTACAATCAAAGAAAATGCTACAACATATTTTATCTGCTGCTTGTATTTTTAAACTTTGTGTCAAATTTATTAATTTCCATAATTTCATCATTCTTATGGTGTAGTTCTGAGTTCTCGAAATTCGGGCGAAGTGCCACGATGCAGGGTTTGATTTTGAAGGGTTGCGGAAAGACACATCTATTTTCGGATTCTCAACATAAAACAGAGCAATATTCTTTGCTGCTTCCATTTTCACAGACATATTAAAATCTAAAATAAATCTTCACTGTCATTTTGGAATACAAGCATTAAACGCGAATGTAAAATTAGAGCAGATCTTGAGTTGCCATGTGACTTTACAGTTTCGAATTAGTACCACTGAAATGCTAAATCATTGAATGTCAAAGAATAATTGAGAAAGGTAAGGAAAGACGTAGAATTTATAAATGCACACCTATGCACATTTTAGGGCAACCCTTCTGCCACGCGGATAGTGAAAAACGAAAAATGTACTGGATAAAATATATGCTGCGTCATCTGTCACACTGCTGGTAGACAATTATCCGAAGTAACTTATGGTTGTTAGTTTCGTGGAAACTGAACATAAATTTCTCAAAGAAACAAATCTAATGAAAGTGCATGACTCTGTATTCTGAATTGTATCGAAATTTCTGACAATTATTGACAATTACAATATATAGAACAAAAAGAGCTGAGAACGACCGTCTGCGTATCCAGAAGACGGATACGTATAAGGTATATGTATATAAAGGAAATACGTAATGATAAAATTATGAAAAGACCTCTATGCTGAATTTGAAGATTGAAAGACTGCATAATCTAGAAGTCTTACCGCTGCAGCAGCAAATGTAAAAGACCAATGCTCTCTTCCATAAATCGATTATAACGTATTCTGTGTGACTTATGGCATCATCCTGTTGAAACCACATGTCGTCTAAGTCCATATCTTCCAATTCGGGCCAAATATAATCGGTGATCATGGCGCGATAACGCTGACCATTCGCAGTAACGTGACGATCGTTATGGTGAAGTGGTGATTCATGAAGCACATGTGGATTTTCACCCAACCAATAACGCATATTTTGCTTATTGACGAACCCATTGAGCCAAAAATTAGCTTCGTCACTGAAGATGATTTTGCGATGAAATTCATCATCTTGGCGCATCTTCTCCAGAACCCAATCGGAGAACGTACGTCGTTTCAAATGGTCCATCGACTTTAATTCTTGAGTCAGCTTGATCTTGTATGGGTGTAAACCAAGATCCTTACGCAAAATACGCCATAATGTGGTCTGAGCGATGCCCAATTCTTGAGAACGCCGTGGAATTGACTGATTTGGATCGTTTGCTATGGACGCCTGAACGGCAGCGATATTTTCAACACTTCGACCAACCCGTTGTCTCACTGACACGGCAACATCACACAACGAATATGTAGACTCAAATTTTTGCACTAAACTTGTTATTGCCTGTCAACTAGGGTGAGAATTACGCCCGAAAATTGGAGTTAACGCTCTTAAAGTTGCAGTCACCGACTCCGAATTTCGGTAGAAAATTTTTATAATTTGCAGACGTTGCTCGTTCGTGTACTTTACCATGATGAAAATGTTGAGTTAACTGAATAAATTGACAGTGACAGTTTGATGATTTGTGAAAGAGTGCGTTCACAAATTGAATTCAAAACTGTCAAGTCCCTATTGGAAAACCCTTTAGTTCCTGAATGAATTTTTCATTTACAGAATGGATCAGGTCCTATGATCGCTTGGTATTGTACATATCATCGTTACCCTATGGCCGATTATAGCCCGATATCCAACAGTGGCATATGTCAACAACAACACAATCCAGTTCTTTGATGATTGTTTGGTTGTCTGATATTATTGTTATGTTGCAGTTCACATTTGGCTAGTTCTCGATCCGCGTGTATACCTCTGTATTGTTTCGATACTCGATACTTATAGTTGAGCTTTGTAAGGAAATTATTTTCAAAGTTGAATTTTCTTATATGCACTGTCAAGGATAAATACGAAATACGTCAAATTTTTTCGATCGAATTCATATCTTCCTTTCAATTTTCCAACCCCAATAGTTGAGGCGTATGCAACTGCATTATATTTACTCGGGCGAAAACTTAAAATTCGGTAGTATCAGTTAACTTCTTCTAGTTTAATCAGCACACAAATATACTTAAAGAAATACACGTACAAAAGACTCCGGTTATGAACAAAGCACTAAAAGTGTATCCAGATACTTGCCATGTACAGTATACTCTTCAAACCAGTTCAAGTATCATGACATTCAATACCGTGTTTACAACAAATTCCAAAGCAACATCCAGTGCAAAAAGAATGCTGGAGGGAGGTGTGTGCTTACAAGAGGGAAGCTGCCTTTGAGCACAAGTGCAGAGACACCCTGCAAAAGTATGAAGTTATGAAGGTTGTTGACAGAAATATGTGCATTTGTACCAAGAGGTGCACTTCTGACTGCTCCATAGAGAAGTGGACTTAATATAAATCAAAGACCATCGGTGTTGTTCGAAACTCGATAGATTTATCCCAGAATTAACAGATGCACATGTACATATGTACGTGCTGCTGCCCAATGAAACTATACCAAACTTCCTGTATAAATAAAAAATGCTTGAAACCTGATATATACATATGTATGTAAAAAAAACAAATGAAGAGCCTTCCTTCTAACCTTTTATGATACATATTATGCGTAATCGATAGCCCCGGTAGTGTTTTTGCCTAGTGAGTACCAATCGCATGCAGTTCTTCTAGAACCGTGTAGTTGTGAGAAAATGTAAGGAAATATCTTTACTTTGTCTAGTGTGAGTGTGAACAGTTATTTTAAATTGGAAATTATTCCCACTTGGCATGCGATCAGTATTAATTAGCACAAGTGTGTGGGTATCACCAATGCATTCGTTAGAGAGAATGAAAGCCAAGCCAAATATACTTCTTCTGGCAAAGAAGTGGCAATTACCAGCTGTTTCCATATATGAGTACCTTACCTACATGAGAAGTTGAATTTATAACTCGTAGCTCATATTTATTCGAGACACATTAAGCTACCAACTACCGCACTCCTGCAAGGGATGTTGGCAAACAAAACGAGTTCAAAAGTGTTGCCGCGTACACACTCTTATTGTTAACACCTGATGTCATTTACGTAGAAGCAGTAACAGCAGCTACACTTCTAAACTACTATATACGAGTATATGAGATGAATGGAAGGGGAGGGAAAGAAGTTCAGAACTTAAACTTCGTACGACACTTAAGGTGGACACTTAAGGAGAACACGTACGAGGGTAATAGTCGGCAAGCAACGTCCTTCGTGACAAGAATGAAACGAATTCTATATGTTTATCAAAAAGAGCCTGATGTTTTTTTTTTTGTTTTTTTTTATTTGAACAAACAAACATTTCAAGACTTTAATTGGGTTAACAACACAAAAAAATGTTTTGCCCCTCGTAATTACTGATACATAGAAATTTATTGAACAATCAAAGTGCAACAAAGTATCTATGTCCAATTGTTTGATTGGTGTAACCAGGTCATACGACCCGATGGATCAGAGAGCAGCGTCATTACAAAATCAGTGCGTGTTCTTAAATAAAATTGTATTAACTAATGCTCATGTGCGAATTCAGGAGTAACGCATACAATTCATCTGCGCGAGGTGAGCTATGAAAGGAGAGATAGCACACAGTGCAATTTCCGTCCTGATGTTTTTTTTTTTTTTGTATGCCATTCTTTGGGTTGGTGCATTCAATTTCAATACGCGTTCGTGCCCCAGAAAATTAAAAAAAGCAGCACACACATATGTGGAGGGTTGTTAAGTATTATATGTATGTATGTATGCCATCTACATTGAAACTAATTCAATGCTAATTAACTACACATTTGTTGACCTAAATAGTTATAGGTGCCTTTTGAGCGCTTTTATGTTTTATGATTACACAAACACCAACGAGTGCCGGAATCGTCAAAGTTGTGTTGTGTTAAACAATCTCAAAGAGATTCGTTTTTTTTTCCTTCTATAACCGTTTGTAAAGAATAAAAAGTGTATAAAGGATAAAATTACTACACGTTAGATAGAAATGCACTGGCGAATTGATTCTATGTTATGATTCTTAGGGAAGATGCGAGCCACTCTCAGGGTAGAAATGTTCGCCTGAGTTTTAACAGAGTTCAAAAATTCCCGAATTTGAAGGGATTTCAAGATGCTGGCCTTAAAGAAAAAACTACAAATCGTAGCTAGTATTTTAAGAAAGAACCGGCACTCAATTTTTTAAGACAGGTTATGCTTATAAACTGCAATGACTTGTGAGGATTAGCTTCTAATGTATCTCTTGTCCAAGTTGTAGTAATAAGAGTTTGCCTACCTATGAAAGCCGTCCTTAAATGCAGTAGCTGGGTTGACTATATCCACTTCATACACAGACCCAGTACTAGACACCGAATTTGATTGATTTCCACAAAGTGGGACATCAGTGGCGTAGGCCATTATAACTTTTCTCAAAATTTATTCCTGCACAGATCTCGATTGCACTTATTACAGCTTAATAGATCTGTACACAGAGACGGTACGTGGCAACGTTCGCCCATCCACATATAACGAGAACACACCAAAATCCTGCAATTTTAAATGAATTTTGAAAGCAGTACGCTATGGTCTAGCACCCAGCATAGCTGAATATTGCTCCGTCATCTCCACGACAAACGAAGGAAAATCTACTTGAAATGAATAAATACGATTCTAGGGACACCATTGCTGTTTGCCCATCCACTAAAATGCTAGTATCAATGATTCTTATCCAGTCAAGACAAGTTAGTTAGTTAGTTAGTTAAATCCTTTCACCCCTCGAGTGGCATAGCGCGTCAACAACGTCTGCAACGTGTTTGAGCTGCCTCCAACTCACTCCCAAAGAGCTTGATTCCTCCTCAACTGTTCTGCGCCACGTCTGCCTAGGGCGTCCCGCAGTTTTGCCTGCTTGGGTGAGCGGATTCCACTGCATGGCATATTTCGCAATGGAGTTGTCTTCACACCGTAGTTTATGTCCAATCCACTGCCATTTTCTCCTTCGTATAGTAATGTCTATAGGTTCTTGGCCCGTTCTCTCATAAAGTTGTTCGTTGGATATCCGATTGGGCCAAAAAATTCGCAAGATAATTCTTAGACATTTATTTATGAAAGTCTGCAGCTTGCGTATATTAGTGGTATCCACCTTCCAAGTATTGCACCCATATAGCAGTACTGATTCCACGTTGGAGCGGAACAGCCGCAGCTTGGTTCTTGTGCTGAGAACATTGCTTCTCCAGACTTTGGATAGCAATCCGAACGCAGCTTTTGCCTTCCCGATTCTGCTGCACACATCCAGTTCGGTGCCACCGCGGTTAGCCGAGACTACACTTCCTAGATATAGAAAGCTGTCTACCTTTTCGACTACTTGTCCGGCAGGGTTGAGTTGAGCGCGGGTGTCAGAAGTGCTCAGGGTTTTTGTTTTGCCTGTGTTTATTTTAAGCCCCACTTTGTTTTCCTCAGCTTCTAGATTTTGGGCCATTAGATGTAGGTCCATTATCCGATGTGAGAGTAGACAAACATCGTCACCGTAGTCGAGATGTTTAAGATAAGATGTCATAGTCCATCGAATCCTATGATTACCTTCCGTCAGTGCTGCACGGAGTACATCGCTGAAGACCACCAAGAACAAAAGCGGTGACAGTATGCACCCCTGACGTACTCCACTATGGACTTCAAAGTCCTCCGACACCTTACCATTATGTAAGACGTGACACTTACTACCCTCGTATGTAGCCTTGATAATAGCTATGAGTTTCTCTGGGACGCCTCTCCTGCGCAAGGCCAACCAGATAGCATTTCGATTCAAGCTGTCGAAAGCCTTCTCAAAGTCGATAAACAGTAGATGTAGCGGAGATCTGTACTCGACGCATTGCTCTATTATGATCCGCAAGGTGTTTATGTGGTCGATGCAGGAAGATCCAGCGCGAAAGCCTGCCTGCTCGACGTCGAGAGTTGAATCTAAATGTTCTTTAACTCGCTCTAGTATGATTCTAGCTATTACCTTGGCTACGGCCGGGAGAACGCATATACCTCTCCAGTCAAGACAAGGCTTCCTTAATCACTTGATACGATACGCTGCTGCAGTGATCATGGAACTCGAATTGTGCCAGGCCTCCCACTTCAAGTTTTGAATCCCTCTCTGAGATCCTCCATTCTAAATGATAACATTATAACAAGATTAGTTAGATTTCGGTGGAAAATTTGATAGCTAAACTGCTGCGAAGGAGATTTTAGTCAAATGGCCGCAATAGCTTCAGAAGTAACATTTTATCTATTGACCGCTGATCCACATAATTTTCCTGCGAATTTTGCCAGAACCGGCCTGTAAAATGTGATTGATAACCGACACGTACAGTCACAATGTGGTTCCTTTCTATAGCCTTTCTACAGGATAAGAGGCAGCTATACTTACTTACTTAGGTGGCGCTACAGTTCGGGATGAACCTGAGTCTCAACTAACAACCCTCTCCAGTTAGCTCGGTCCTTAGCTAACTGCCTCCAGTTGCGCACTCCAAACTTGTTCAGGTCCCCTTCAGCTTGTGTGCGCCACCTAAGGCGAGGTCTTCCTCTGCTGCGTTGTCCCTCCGGGTGTGATTCGAAGACTCTTCGGGCCGGAACAGTGGTGTCCATTCGCTCTACATGTCCTAGTCACCTCAAACGACTAATGCGCAATTTTTTGACTAGGTCGATGTCGCTGTACAGCTCGTATAGTTCGTCGTTAAATCAATTAATAGCAGAGCCGAGGTAGACAAAGTGCCTTACTACCTCAAAGTTATAGCTGTCGATTGTGACGTTCTGTCCAATTCGTCGATGTTGCGTGTCCCTTCTGGTTGACAGCATATACTTGGTTTTGCCCTCGTTTCCCGCTAAACCCATTTTGGCAGCTTCTGTTTCAATACTAGCGGACGCACCGGTGACAGCCCGCTGTGTTCTTCTAATAATGTCGATATCGTCGGCGTACGCTAGTAGTTGCACAGAATTTTGAAAGATTGTGCCTCCGGTGTTGGCTTGTGGGTTTCGCACAATTCTTTCAAGAACGATGTTAAAAAAATCACATGACAGCGCGTCACCTTGTCTAAATCCTTTTTTGACATCAAAGGTCTCGGTGAGATCGTTACCGATCTTGATGGAGCAGCGAGAATTCGAAGAATGACGAAGGGTTTCAGACGTTCACACAATATGGCAGATAAGATCTTGTACGCGATGTTGAGGAGACTGATACCTCTGTAATTGGCGCAATTGAGGGGATCTCCTTTCTAGTGGATCGGGCAAACGGTGCTGAGAATCCATTCATCAGGCATACACTTATCTGACCAAATTTTAGAAATGAGTTGGTGTATGCTCTCTACCAGGTCATTTCCAGCTGCCTTGAACAGCTCGGCTGGTAAGCCGTCAGGTCCGTTTTGGTCAGGTGGACGGAAGTTTTGGCTATCATCGTCTATGTTGAATGTTGAATGGCAGCTATACTGGAATTATGTATTTTGTATTAACTGTGAAAGTTAAATCGTGGAAAAGTATGTAAGGATTAACCAGTAGTTTTTTTTACATTGGAAGGACGGAATCTTTGAAAGATGAAATTGGGTCCGTTTTTCTTGTTCCTCGTAGTACGGCCGTCTTGGTCTCCGACTTAAATTCTCCACAATTTGTCTTCTTTCATGTTGCAAGCATTTAAGCGATTTAATAACTTGATTCTATTCTTCCTCTGATTGAATCGTTGAATCAATATGTTCTCAGAGGTTCGTATTCCTCCAGTTTTATTTTTGCAGCGCGTGCCTACAAACGCATGTTCCCTCTGTTCATCAATCTTAAATCAGATCGATTGTTGATACTCGCGGAAGTATATTTTACACTGTTTACAGTCTTGTCCATTACTTAATATGCTCTTATGCTCTATAAGACACTAGCTCCATCGACCTTTAGTTTATACGTATCGTAGTTGTTGCAATTTCTCCAATACTATTGGTTCTCTTTGATGTAGATGCCTCACCACGAACCTCAATTTTCTGGTTTCTTTCTATTTTCTGTGATTCTTCGTACATGCTTGAAGAAATCTTTCCCACTCTTAATCCATATTTGCTTATCTGTACGAGCTGTTTCAATGGTTTCCCCTTCATAGCTACAGCGATAACGTCTACAAATTTCATGATCTTAGATTTGGTTAGTGTATGAAGTGTAAGTCGCCCATTACACATTTAATAATAGTGAACCCAAAGTCGAACACTGCGGTACCCCTCCTATTAATCTGCATCTGTACTCATATGTATGTATGTTGGCAACCTTATATTTCGAAGTATGTATGTGTTTGGAATTAGTTCTCTTAGAGTATCAAGATATCGTCAAAATATTTGCCAATGACATTGTAGACCAGGAGATTACTAATCGACTGAGTGTGATAAGAATGTGTTCCGTCTTTCTTGTCATTTCTACCTTAGCTAGACTTCAATAGGGATTCTAAGAACACTTGACGAGTTCCTATATTTAAACACAACTCATTATTGCGTCTAAAGATATTTTTATACTATTAGTAAGAAGCTATCGTGACTAACCATTTTTTATGGCTTTTTAAAGCTTCCTCTATAAGTTAATACGACATGACTTTGTGAGCCTTTTTTACTTGTTTTTTTTTTGTAAAGTATGGAAATTCTTAATAAATTTAAATAACTGTCAGTGTCACCCTGGCGGTATCAAAGAAAAAATGTTTGTGCACCCAGTGGTCATTTTTAATCTTGTTCCACTCGATGATTTAAGGCCCTTTTCTAATGTATTCCAACCAAAATGAATTTGGTTCTCATGTACACAGCAGAATTTAAGAAGTATAATATATACATAAATTATAAAAGCGATAAGATTTAGGTTTTTAAAAACTAAATGTGGAACCCTACTGTGAGGTGAACTAATTAACTGGAAACTAAAAGCCTGTTAATTATTTTCTCACCTACTACTGCTATCGTAATCTTTTAGCCGTCCATAGGGTGTACCAGAAAGAGAGTCGATAACTTGAGTGCGAGTATCGCAAAGGTCCCTAGGTATACAATCCTACCAATGCAACCACTGAACTAAAAGTATAAATTTGTCTGATAAAGGACACTTTTTCATAATTTGATTACATCACTCTATAGATAAAAAGTTATTTAATTAGATTCAAACATAGAATAACAATAAAACTGTATAGACGAAGCTCAATAACAAATAGCCCTGAGCTCATCTTCAATATCGGTTTCATCGATGAGTGTACATATCTGTTTTAACGTCTGCCCATTGGCATAGATCAAAACAAGTCAACACCTGCGTATCAATCGATTTGTATAGATGATAAAAATAGCTTCTACTTGATAGTAGTGATGTGAATATTGTACACATTTTTTCATCATTCTCATATTATTATTTTTTATTTTTTTTTCCTTTCTGTAAATTAATGTATTTTTTTCTATTGTCTGTCTTCTTTCGTATTACGTGTATAACGAAAAACAGTATTAGATGCCTAGCACGTTATAGAGACTCGTACTCGTACCAACAAAGATTTTTTGTCGACCTTCTGAGCATCTTTCGGATGTTTGCTTGCAATTATCAAGTAAATATGTTTACTTCATCATTGCTATGTGTATCTTTAATAAAGGCATCACTCAAATTAAGGCTTTTCACCCGCTGAGTTTAATTGTTGATTCACTATGACTATGTTACGCTGGACATAATTACATGACAGCAGGTGCTATTAAGTTTAAGTGATGATATCATTTCAAGGAAATATTTGAGGGATTAATACATACGTACATATGTATGTACGTACATGTAGTTAAATCCGGAAGAAAACGTTATTACATAATTTGTTAGTTGAAGGTAGATCAGTATTGTTACTATGCACAGTATAAGGATTACATTTGGGCCTTTTTTAAAATTTGATTTTATTTGGGCTATAACCGGAACAATTTTAAGTAGGATTTTAATTACATAAGTACAAGAGATACTATGTCACTTGATACGTGGATATACCTATATATGTAAGTACTTAGTTGGCGCTACAGTTGGGGATGATTCTGAGCCTTATTCAAAGTTAATTAGGTATAGTGAATCAAAACAATTAAAAATTGCTCGTTTAGATAAAATAATTTTAAACTATCTTGAACAGTGTATCGTTTGGCAAATATTGATTGTGCTTCACAGATAGATAGAAGATAGCTAACCATTACCATACGGCTATCAACAATGTAATTATGTATGATGATCATTCTCAACTGTTGTGAAAGTCGTGTTACCTTAACATGTATTTAGAAGCTGATTTTCCGATTCCATTCGGATCAGAATCAAGACGGTTCACGGACCACCTCTAGTAGAAAAATGCTCAAACATCTTCTCGTCACATACTTTCTGGTTTATTTTTTAATTAAAAATACTTGTTTCTAATTTTTAGACCCCATTTGAAGGGGAGTGAGTGATAGATACCTTTGTGCAAACTAATCCCTTTTGTAGGAAACTGCTTTTTAGGTGTAAATCCGTTCATAACCGAATTGGTATTTCCTTAAAAAAAATGTAATAGACTGCATAGGACCAATGATCTAGGTATAAGTGTTATATTCTTTATACGAATGGAAGGAACCCACAGTTGAATGAGGTTTCGAAGCGCTGTATGTATCTCTGGTGCTTGTCAGATGTTGGCTGTGGTATTGTCTGATAATATAGAAACTCCCGACGCACTAATCACTGCGCAACAACTACGGGCTTTTAGCGAGTCAAAAAAAAAATAGTTTCTACCTTTTGTTCTCTTGGAACTGTTGTTGTTGTCATAGTGTAGCCAACTACTGTCCAATCATCCTCCGTGTTCATTGATTGCCTAGGGTTAAGTCCTTACCAAGTCCAATCATCATCTTACCACTGATAATAAAACAAGTCATGTAATCGTATCTTCGATTGAATCTCAATAGATTGGACAATAAGGGTTGTCGTTGTCAGTCGGTGCATGTATGCAATTTAAGATTCAGCTCTTCATTCTATACTCCATGATCTTGGGAGTATGGAATCCCCTGGATTCCCCCAGTGGATTCTGCCCTTGTGGATTCATATCATATTATGCAAACAGCAATAGAGATTGTTCCTCTGTACCAATGGATACTATTTGGATGGTCTTGACTAGAATAAGCACCCCAAGACAAATAGCTGTTACAAATGGCTACAAACAGCGCTGGGTACAAAAAGGATATTATATTGGTATACAGACTATTGGATACAGACTATGGCATACCTTGTACAGACTATGGCAAAATCTACTCTATTTGTCGAAGGACAAGAATGCGCCTAAGCTTACGCTATAGCAAATCACACTCCACACTATTAAAATCCTCTGAGGCATTCAACCAGGAAACAATGAACTGTAACAACAATTCCTGCTAGATTTTCGGATAAATTAGTAGATAGTTTCTTCTACTGTCTCGCTGTCTAGTCTCTGGCCGAATAGTCCCTATAAACCAAACCTAACCCAAATCAGGAGAGCCAATGATTCTTATCACCTGCGCTTGCCTTAGGTAAAATATCACGATGATAGGCAGATATTCTTATTTCTACTCATTACCAAAAATCTGAGAGATTAATCTACACCAAGTTTGCTGAGGACAATCTATTATTTTGCTAAATTGAGTAAAGGGGTTCCGTTGGAAAAGATATTTTTCAAGAAAGATATCTCATCTTCCTTTGAGATGTGACCAATCCCTGTCCATTCTCATGTGAAACTGTTGATTGGATATACTATGAAATTAGTGAATCCTTTTCCTAGTCATAGAGATATGCATATTCAGATGACTCTATCGAGTTAACTATCTATAACCATTCGAATAAGACTCTTTCAATTTTGAGAATTTTCTTGGAATTGTGGGGAGTAAGGACCCATCTTCAACTACTTCAGACTTTAATAAAACCGTACTTAAACGCAAGAAGTAATTTTGAAACAAAATTAATTTTAGTTGACAGCTACATCAGTACATGAAAAACTACTAAACAAGGAAGCATACACTGACCCGTAGTAAATGCAAGAAATTCCTGAGTTGCGCTTACTCATCAAAGTCGCACTTGCTTGTAGCACTGCCAAACACAGGCTTACAGTATGTTGTAAGAAATGCCTGCTTCTGTCGAAAATCTTCTCCTGAAGTGATTACTTGTTCTTCTCTACAAGGAGCAAGAAAACTTGTTATCCGTTTGCTTTTGTACAAACCAACCAGTAATGAGAGGTATTTTTTTGTAAATTATAGATACATTCGTGGAAATTGTATTTTCTTCTACAGATCAGAGAGTTTTAATTATCGTCGATTCAAACATATTTTCCAATTTTCTCTAACCCCTCGTGCTTTGTTTTTGTTGTTTTTTCTTCTTTCTTTCGCTCTCTCTCTCTCTCTCTATCTTTATGTCATGGAACGGAATAAACATGTAATAGATAGATAGGAAGGGGTCTATTTCCAAGATGACCGCAGATATAGTTAGGAGAAAACTAGTTTTGTTGACTTGTGGTGGTCGAAAGATAAAACAACATCTTTGACGCATAGCAAATAAGCAGTTCAACAACATTCAAATAAGCGTTTAAATCGTGACCAATCGATACACATACCTATGTATGTATGTATGTATATCGAATATTGAGTGTACATATTGGTGTTGAATCTATCCATGATCTATCACAAAAACATCACTGGACGAACAAGTTCAAGTTTGCAAAGATACTAGCCATATGCTTGTAGTAAACGGTTTCTTGAATGCCGCCTCTGGTGTGGTATAGTGTTCAGTTGCATTCAATGATATGTATCCGTATGCCTATACCTCCTCTGCGAGGAAAACGCGTTTTGCTAATGCATATGGAGAAATTGGTTTTTCGATTTTCGCGAAAAGGTGAAACGAGTTGTTCAAGTTGATTTTCTTGGCAATAAAAGTACACAACAGTCATAAGCTAACGGACTATGACTTTCGTTATATTTTAGAATTGATAAACAAAAACCTTAGAACGGTATAGATACATTTTAATTAAATTGCTATACTGTATGTGTCACTGTAAGAACATAATTTTATATCACATCTTCGAAGGTTATTGTACCTACTTATTAATTATTATTATTTTTCTTTGGATCGTGAGATTTCTCATCTCCAAATCATAAATCGTACATTCATATGTATGTATGTGCATATTTTTCTAAACGTTTTCCCACTTGTTCTCTGCCTTAGCTTTAAATAGGAAGTTTCCCGCTGTTATGCGTGAGATTGGTTCGTTGTCTCTGCTGTCGGATAATTCATCGGTTTTTTTCCGTACTCATGTTTCCTGGTACCCGAATAATTTAAACATTATTCTCTACCGGTTTCATTATTTTCCTTAATGGTTGCTTGGCTGTTAACTTTGTGTAAAATTTGATATATCCTCGCCCTTCTACTTGGAAGTTGACAGATTCATAGAGATTGCTACTTTCTGGAATTTGAAATTCTCATCGCAATGATCTGAATGAATTCCTGGATCCAGTTTGTGTATCATATCCTCATCCAGTTTGGAGGCTTTTATCAATATTCTCAACCTATTGTACAGAAATGCCTACCTTCCTTAACAGGCAGATTTTAAAAGACTAAATTCTTGTCTCATCCTTACTTTACTAGTTTTGGTTTTAAACTGTGGACAACTTGCTGCAATCCCATGAATTTGTACGAAAACGTCGTCAGCCTAGTCCAGTTGTATTTAAGCCGCTGTTATTCCCAACCACTGATTACGGTAAAAATATAGTTAAAACTTGCTTTGTAATTAAACATCATCAGCTTACACCTTTCGCTTGCATTTGAGACAGTGTCCTTGAAGATACCTCTCATACGGAGAACTTGTTACATTACTTCGATTCACATTGTCGATAAATTTCTCGGAGTCTATAGAAAAACTATTAAACAAAAGATAGATATGTAGGTCAAGGTATTCATGAGGTCAATGCGAAAGCTTGTTTGGTAAATCGTAAAATGAACTTCAGCCTTAATTGTTTCACTCGTTTGCTATTGCAGACTTCTGCTTTGCATATCTGTGACTCCTTTCGGTATTGTTTACCATTATTAACCATTCTCTCTGGTCCTCATACGACATGTAATGATACTTGGGGTTATGTCCTCCCCCAGTTTCTTCATCAGCAGCTCTCTACCTCCTTCTACATTAAATAATATAGGGCTCAAGCATTTGAACCTGTAAGCATTTGGTTCAGATAGAAGTTTAGCTCCCCCGTACTTTCTGTTAATCCGAGCGTCTATCCAGCTGCAAGGAGGTCGATTGACACCATTCCAGCTACTACATACGTCGTATCATATGAAGTTGTTCGAAAGGCGCATAATATCAGCCCGTTGGTATCAGTGATCGGCAATGATCATTGAGCGAATCAAAGAACACCTCGAAGACACACTCGACGCTGAACAAGCAGGTTTCCGCTCTGTATCCTCCTGTATCGACCACATCAACACCCTGCGGATCATCATCGAGCAATGCGTTGAATATCGATCACCACTACACCTGCTGTTCATCGATTTCGAAACGGCGTTTGATAGTGTCAATCGGGTACGCATTTGTCTTGCCTTGCGCAGGAGAGGCATTCCTGATAAATTAAAAGCTATTATCAAGGCTACATACGATGGTTCCACATGTCACGTTTTGCACAGAGGAAGGCTGTCTGAGGAATTCGAAGTCCAAAGTGGGGTTCGGCAAGGCTGCATTCTTTCACCAATATTGTTTCTATTGGTGATAAGCGATGTGCTAAATGCGGCTTTATCGACGGCAAATGGAGGAATTCGATGGACTCTTATATCCGAAATCAAACACCTCGACTACGCCGACGATCTATGCCTACTGTCTCACAGAATAATGGACCTTCACCAAATAACAGCAAATGTGAAGAAGGAAGCTAACATCGTTGGGCTGAAAATTAACTCGGCAAAAACAAAACTGATCAGCCTAGGACCGAACTCATCAACTCATATATGCATTGCTGGACAAACGGTGGAGAGAGTAGAGAGTTTCCAATACCTTGCGAGTATTGTCTCAACTGATGGCGGAACCGAACTGGATATAGCCAGCCGAATAGAGAAAGCAAAATCTGCTTTTGGGATGCTATCCACAATTTGGCGTAGTAATGCAATTAGCTTAAACACCGGGCTACGACTGTTCCGTTCCAGCGTTGAATCCGTGCTGCTATATGGGTGTGATACCTGGAGAGTGACCGCTACTATCACGAGGAAGCTGCAAACGTTCGTTAATAGGTGCCTACGCAACATCTTAAGGATTTTCTGGCCACACCGTATCTCTAACGAACAGTTTTATCAGAAAACGGGTCATGAACCTATAGGCAGAACCATACAACGACAAAAGTGGCAGTGGATTGGTCATACTCTCCGAAAAGGTGACAGGTCCATAACTAACCACGCGATGCAATGGAACCCGCTTACTCAGGATGGCAGAATACGCGGCGGTCCCAGAAGAACATGGCGCAGAACAGTCGAGAAGGAAGCACGGCAATTGGGAAAGTGTTGGGGAGAGCAGAGGCACATTGCCAGAAAGCGCACACGATGGCGCGTAGGAGTTGTATAGGCCCTAGGACCCACAAGGGGATACAGGACATAAGTAAGTAAGTAAGTAATGATCATTGAACTCAGCTCTTGATCGTTTCGACCCTTTCGACAAGAGGATGCCTAATCTGGGTGGAACGTGTTATATTCCTCACACGAATGGAAGTTTAAGAAGCTTTTTCATGTAATACTCTTGAAAGTTTGTCAGATGCTCACGAGTGGTGGGACCGTGAAAAAACTTTGGTATTGTCTGGGAATCAAACCTCAAGCCTCCCGCTCAGTATACCATGGCACCCAATGTCTACTGGCTAAGAGGTACATCTAGCTGACTTTATGACAAGCCTTATGTACAAATGATGTGATTTACATATCAAGCTTCGATTCTGGCCACCGAGGTCCTCAGTTCGTTTGAATGCGGTATTACCTGTCTTAGTATTGAAGTCCTCAATCAATATTTTGTATACTTTCCTATTATTAGGTCAGTCGTAGACATTTAGGTGACTTATGCTTTCGTTTTCATACATCTTCCGTCAGAATATTCCATATTCATAATAGAATACATAATATCCGTTCGTTTACTTACTTACTTAGGCGCTACAGTTCGGGGTGAACCTGGGCCGTTCGTTCGTTCGTTTAAAGGTTCCAAATAAATGAGTCTTTTGTGTGCCTTTGCAGTCCATATCGGAGGACAGTGTTTGTTGTTGGTGATTGATACGCAGTCTTATTTCATTCAAATCGAAGATAATGAATTTTTTTCTATTAAGTCGAGGAGAGTCCTTGATTTTCAGAAACCTATCGAAACACTTATTTGATAGCCAAAGTTCGTAAACAGGATAAGCTACCGTTTCCGAAACAGTTTAAAGTATTTTGGAGCTTCAGAAGTATCTTACGTTTGCTATTTGTTGTTATTGGAACCACAACCCAACCAAAACTTTATTTACTTTGTTCGCCATTCGAGATCTCCCGTTTACAATTTCCAGAAGAAATTCCCAGGGTGCACCGTACGTGGTGATCATCGTTTAGAACAAAGATACTTGAGTAGCAACGTGCGGGAAAATTTCCAACAGCGTATTATATTCATAAATAAAGTCCACAACCTTGCTTGGTACTAGTGAAAGCTAAGCTTCTACAAACTTTTGCTTTTCCTAACTTTAACGCTGAAACCTTAGCATCTGCTTAACAATATACATTTACATTTTTCGCCACATCGTTTCACAACCTTAAACTTTATAAAGTTCACAAAAAAAAGGCTTCAGTTGATAGTATGCATTATACAACATATGTATGTACATTTATTGCAGATTAATCAACCTGCCATCTGATCCCGTTTTGAACATGGTCTGGAAATAAAGGTAGGTAACATGATTTGATTAATGAAAATCAGATAGAAAAACCCCCACCCGACTAGGGAATATCTTTTGTGCAAAGGGACTAGCAACATCAATACCAATGCATTTTCGGCATACACACATCAAACGTGAATAAGAAAAGTTCGTTGTTTTTTTTTCCAGAATATCTACTCTACTACTGACAGCACATGGAGTGTTTTATGCATTTCCCCATCGACTAACCACACGAAAAAGTTAAACTCTTTTGTTGTTTACCACCACCACTCTCTGTTCTGTTCTGAAGGTTGCGTCTGTCCGGATGAGATAAAATGCACTCTATTGGAAATTTACTACTATCCATGTGTATCCGACAGACTGCAGGGTTACCAGAAAATTCTAACACGACAGCATAGAATGTGCACCCCTTTCTGACTTTTCTCGTTTTATACAGATGTACATATGTACGAGTATGTATGTATTCTAATGAAATTGAAAATTTGAGATCAAAAAAAGGAAAAAGCAAGAAAAAACGTTCCATGAATAACTTCTATCTGGATTTTGTACACTAAAGTTTTACTGCACGTTAAACAGTTGATAAACACGAGTTTGAAATATTTCTATTCAATCGCAGCGCTTTTAACTTTGGATTAAGATTGCGATTGCACTTGATACAAATGGGTTGCCAAACTATAGTCAAACAAAATCAATTTAAAAACCTCAAAACAAGTACGTATTTGACTATACATATGTATATGCGTAGTTACTAGACGAACTGACTACCAACTACGTATCGCGATAGTATCCCATGTTGAGTAATGTGAATAAAAACGAAATAATTGCTTTTAGCAGAAAGTACTTAGCATTAGCAACTGGTTTTTAGTAAAAGGTTGTGCTTCCAGCAAATGCTTATTTTAAGCTTAACTAATACGTATGGACTGGTAAATGTTTGCATATATTAAGCGCACGCTTCTAAGAATGCATCATACAATCTAAACATAGTGGTATAAGGTGCCGCTAAAAGTATTACTCAATTTCCGTTTTGAATTTTAGAAATAACAACGTTAAAACTTTTTTACATTCAGTGTGGAAATTATATTTATCATGAAGCTTTTTCTTAAGACTTCTGGTGTTGCATACATATGCTGTTTATCTCCAGTCGAACATGTATTCTATTTTAAATTCTTAAGAGTCAGCGACTTAATGGCGTACAATTATGTATGACTTAAAATAGTTCTAGAGGCTCGCCAAAACGAGATATGAGACGCAGCTAGCACTCGGATCACCAATGAATCCATTGTGAACTCCTGTCGGTGAGTAACTTAAAGAGACGATAAAAAGTTGGTCTGTGGTTTGGTGAGTACGAACTTACCTATTGCCATTATGACAACATTGTTCGCATATGGAACAACTTTGACCCCACTGTGTTTTAATTTCTCTAAAATTTCGTTTGCGACCAGTATCAATAGTACAGGGGATAGGACCCCACCTTGTGGGGTGCCTCTAGAAGCCAGTACATGTACTTGGCAGTCTCCCAGTTCTGAGTTGATGCGTCTCGTCTTGAGCATCCATTCAAGCCAGTTTGAGATTACAAGGTCTATGCTTTGGTGGTATAGTGCTAGTCTTATAATTTCAGATTTTACATTGTTGAAGGCTCCTCCTACATACATCTAGGAAGACCGCAATCGTGAATTCTTTGTGATAGACTGAACATTCGATCTTCGTTACTACTTCATGCACGGCTGTCTCAATACATCGGACTTTAGTATAGGCGTATTGGAATGGGGACATATCCCTAATACTTGATTTGCAGCGAATATATAAAGTTATTGACCTTTCAAATGTCTTATCGGCCTAAAGTCTTTTCGCTTCCAGTCTCGCAGGAAGGACAACCTTGAGCGAGATGTCTGGTCCTTCCTCTGAGCCTAGCTTAGCAATCTCATCGGAGATCTCATTTCCCGCAATCCCAGTGTGACCTGGGACCCACGAAAGAGTCAATAAGTTCAGCCTTGTGACCAAATTCAAAAAATTCTTGCATTCTCGAACTATTTTGGAACGGGTTATAGGGTTGAGCAAGGCCTTAAGCAAAGCCTGACTGTCACTACAGACGCAGATACTCCGACCCCGCCACCTATTCTTAGCAATACGCTTGCCTAACGAATAGTGAAGTCTAGTGTTGTCGGTCTCCATGAAGACACCAGCCGTCCGTGAAGATTCGACTACAAGCTAGTCCAGGCTCAGACTCTGGCCGAAGCCAGTCCTGAACGCAAGGAAAGTCGACTCGAAATGTAAACAGCAGCCGAAGTTCCGGTGTCATTGCATCAGACGGCATATCCATGGAACTAGGGTCGTAGGATAAGTGTCGCGCAAGGTTATCGACTCCAGTGCGGATGATACCAAAAGCCACCCCGTCTAAGACGATAGATTGCTTTGATAGTACAGCCCATGATAAAAGTATCAAGGGGAGGTAAATCAAGCAGAGCATCTAGAGCAGAGCCAGGCGTACTCGGGAAAGCTCCCATGCAGCCGAGACAGGTCGTTCTTTGAAGTTTGCTGCAGAAAGCAGTCACATACTTACGCGAAAGCCCTCTCCACCAAACAACCGACGCATAAGCTAGAAAAGGTCTTACCATAGCCGTATAGATCCAAAGGACCTTTTTCGGTGATAAGCCCCATATCTTGCCAAAAGCCCCCTTACACTGCCAGAAAACTGAGAGCGCCTTGGATTTCTTCGACTTGACATGCTTTGCCCAAAGAAGTTTCTTATCCAGGATCACTCCCAGATATTTCGCTTCATCGGAGATCTGGATGGTGACGCCTTTTAGCACTGGCTGACTCAGACCGGTCACAATCCTCCTTCTCGTAAAGAGAACAACCTCAGTTTTCAAAGGATTGACCGAAAGCCCATTTCTAGTGCACCATTCATCAATGTCTGGTCCTAGTACTGCCAAATTGCCGAGATAGCCACTTAAGGGTAAACTCATCCTGTCATGTTGTTATCTTTTATTTTGCCTGATATCGAATTAAGCTGGGCATCGTTCTGTTTGCTTAGAACTTGAAGTTCTACGACACGGTAGACAAGAGAGGCGTTATACGAAAGACGCGGTAGACAAGACATTATGTTAAATGATAAGAAAAATAGTTGGAGACAAGATGGAGGTCAGGGGTACACTATCATTTCTATGTGAATTGCAGACTTGATATCGTCCAAAACAACTTAAAGTAATCGGTGCAAAAGAAAGTCAAATTGATGAAGAGGTTAATCGATACCAAACGCTAAACAGGTTTTGAGTATAACTTGGTGTTAAACTCTGTCGAATACCTTTGAAATACTTAGCACTACAATCTTAATTTTCCATTCATCAGAATACCAGGAAAAGTGGTTACACTTTTTAGTAAAATATATCATTGACCTTAGCCACCGACTAGGACAACATCCATTTTATATCTCAGTCAGAACAAAATTATAGGAGAACAACTCATGCATTACAGCCACTTTTGAGGAAGTTTTCTTAGAAATAGATTTCCACAAAATCTTGCAAATAGCACCTAAACTTCTGGCTGTCGATTGTATCAAAAAGTTGAGAACACCATGCCTACTAAAACATTCAATAAAAATTCACAAATTCAGACCATCTAATGCCCTTCCATTCGTTAGCACAACACAATTGGTTGCAATTGCAAGAAGTTGGGCCTTGAACCCACTTAACTACTATGTCTCTCATTTTGATGTCAAATTTAGTTCACTTGTAGGACTTGATATTTCGCTCTAAAAATTTCATAAATAAAGATAATATTCAAACCAGTAGATATCAAGTTAAAGAGATACAAACTTGTCTTACTTTGATACTTTGTGTGAGTCTTTTTAACTATCAATATTTTCTTATAGCGGGTTTCTACATAGAGGTAAAAGTAAGTCATCGACTTGTTTATATGTAACATTGCACTCTACTGGAAACAAAAAAATAAAAATAAAAAGTGAAACTTAATTGACACGATCGCATTCGCATATTATTAGGTAGGCTGCACATTCATCGGTGCAAATCTAAGCTGCTCCAGTTAAAGTCAATGCGTGGTGGGTAGATTTATACCTGGTGTGAAATAAAACTATTTATTAACTTTGTAGCCGGCAATGCGGGCTATGTGCTTGCTAGGTCGTGCCCATATAACGTATGTAAGTGGTTCAAGGTTTACAGGAAATTGGCGGCAACCAGGCGCTATGCTTTCGAGAGAGTAAACAGCATTGGCTGGCTCTGTCAAGCTAAGTAACAACTTCATATTACATGCTTAGTTGTTATGAAATACGTAGTCTTAGTCTTTCAAGTGAGAGGTGTCCAAAAGGTGTGGACAAATGTTTGAGTTGTAATTGAACCAAAACATACCCGTTTGTTGTTCATAAAAGTTTAATTTCAGTTGGTCAATTTATTACCATAAAAAATTTAATATAATGCATGAAACGTTCCGCGAACAGAAGGCGGAATTTGGTGTAAAATACATACATATGTATATGTACATAAGCCATGTTCCATTTAGTAACATTCCGTAACTAAATAGCTAAAGAACGACTTCATAATCTTCTTCATCGGTGGTCTCAATAGCTATAAAAACAAAAAAACCATCGCTTCATTTGGAAAACTCCTTAAAGGAGGACCTCGATTCACATCATCAGCAATGTGCTCTTTTCTATTTTTAAGACACTAATAACCATATTCTTTTCTTCAGTAATCTTCTAACACTAAGTACCTATCGGATGGGAAATCAAATGGCTTAGTCATCAAATTAATCTCAAACCCGTGTCTAAGTGCGTTTCATTCAAAGTGGATTCCAATCGGATTTCAAACTTCACTCTTAATATAATTCTTACCGTAACTACGTAAAAAAAAAAAAATCAAAAATATTTAATTATGAAAAAAAAAAACGTAGACAAATAGTATTGAACCTGCCCTCGGACGCACGCGGTCGTTAAGTGACTACTGCTTAATTTAAAATGCTAATGCGTATGCGCGTGAGATGGTTGGAATCTTAATTGATTTCCATATTCAGTTTCATCTAATGGGAAATTTTTTACTTCATTACATTTTATGCCATCCATAGCGCGAACAAAGAAATCTTTTATCGAAACAAACACATACCTACCTACGGATGAGAGCATTGAATTTAGAAGTTTATAAAACAATTTTCAGTTGTAAAATCTTTGTTATCTACAACAGATGCACTCAATGTAAAGTAGATCATTTGTAATCGATATGTTACTCTCAGTACATTCCATGAAACTAAGAAAATATTCACCTCAATTCAAATTGAGATCGCTGATCAAATTTAATTAAACGAAAAAGCAACAAAAGTTTTTTCGGCCCACATTGTAAATCAGATAATGTATATGTATGTATGCAAATGAAAGAAACACTTAAATATATCAAACAGTTGATGATCAATTTCAGAAACGGAGAATAGAATACAAAACAGGAGAGAGGAAGAGGAAAAAACAGTTATAATTAGAATCAATGACCGCAATAAATAAATTCTTATACACACCATCTGGTGTTACCAAACTATAAACTTTTTGCTGATTGAAGGAAGTAGTGTCTCCTTTTTTATTTGTTTTCGTTGTCAAACAAAATAAAACTACAAATATTTATTCTCTTCAATAAAAGCAAAATATCTGTACAGTGTTCATCTCATAAACTCTTGATGAATCTATGATCGAAAGTATGCATGTATGTACATATGTGTGTACATAATATTATTCTTGTACTCAAAATTAACAAGCATAACAGTTTGTTTAATTTGAAAAAAAAAAATCAAGCATGGCTTGAACTTCCGTCTTCAGTGAATTGACGATTCATTCCTTTCCTTGGGGATTAATGCGTTTATAATATATTCAAGCCTCTATAAAACTGTGGTGGTAAAGTGAATGAAAAATAAAATCGAGAAAAGAGTTTCAAGCCATGGGTGTCTTCTTTAAATGTGAAGCTAGCCTTTGCCAGATTGTGGATCAGAGGCAACAGATTACTTAAAGGTCATGAGACACGTAACATTAGTTGGTCTCTTTTTTGTCCTACAAGCTACTGTAACTGGTGATGAAAGAATCTTAAATAGGTGCAATCACAGGTTGTATCTATCAACCTCTAAGAAGACCTCTAAGAGCGAAACGAATGAATCTGCGTTGAACTGCTTCGATTCGAAGGGAATGAGTGTCATGATATGGTGACCAGACTTGGCTCCCATATTCGAGGATTGGTCTAACGAAAGTAAAAAACAGACTTCTCGTGACATAAAGATTCGAGAATTCCTTTGACCAGCGCTTTACAAAACCTAGTGTTGGCTCTGCTGATTATATTGTGAAAATAACAGCGAAAATTCAATTCACTGTCACATATAATTCCAAGATCACTTAATGAAGATACGGATGGAACAGGCTCATCACAGATAAAGTAGGTTCTGGGCGTTGAAGGGAGCCGTTTACGGGAGTAAGTAATAGCTTGGCATTTTTGCACATTGAGCTCAAGGAAATTTTTTTGGCACCAGGTTGAGAAGTTGCTCAAGTCAACCTGACGTGCATATGTCTATAGATTTTCATGTCGTCGGCATACACAGATATGTTAGAATTGTCAATGATAGAGTCGACATCGTTGATAGATAAGATGAATATTAGAGGACCAAGATGGCTACCTTGTGGGAAGTTGCAGTTATGGGGTCGGAGATGGAAGACCTAAAGAGGACATTGTATTGCCGCTCTTTAAGGTATGTAGTAATCCAAGATATGAAACGCGGCTGGAATCCGAGAGCTACAAGTTTAAAAAGAATGACATCGTATGAGATTTTGTCGAACGCCTTACTAAAGTCGGTTGCAATCACATCTACTTCTTTGCCATCCTCTAATGCACAAAGAGTGTTGGATACGAATTCATTTAGATTAGTAGTTCCTTTAAGGAATCCGTGTTGGTTTGGGGAAAATACTGGTTTAGAATGGAAGAACATAGCATCAAAAACAATGCTTTCAAAAAGCTTCGGTATGCAGGATAGTTTCGCAATTGGCCGATAATTAGAAACTTCGGTCTTATGACCTTTTTTGTGGAAGGGGATTATGTAGGAGCTCTTCCAAAGCATAGGAAAGACACCCTGAGAGATAGATAATTAGAATAAAGATGTGATCGGTTGGGCCAAGTAGTCAATACATTTTTTTAAGACAATAGAGGGCACGCCATCGGGACCAGCGGAGTAATCGCACTTAAGTTTTTTTATCTTATCTACGACAAGAGCTACTGGTATATCAATTGAGCAGAGTGATGTCTGGGCACAGCTACATACATACATACATATATACGCTCATCTCTACATACAGTGGAAGTCGCTTATAACGACCTCGCTTATTACGACCAGTGCTTTAAAAGTTTTAGAAAATGTAGGATCTTTTTTGTATGGAAAATGCAGCGATTATCTTCTGCTAGAAAAAATAAGTGCATTTGCACAGGAGTTTGGTATAAAAAAAACTGAAAAAACAGTCAACAAATAATGATTTTTTCATAAATTTTAAGAAACCAAAATTTAATTCAAAAATATAATGAATTCTTTTTGTCTGTATATGTGTTTAGTTTTTTTGTTAATACTTGTGGAGGGCATATAACAACCGCCACTTATAACAACCTCATTTCCTTGGTCCTTTTACCGCCGTTAAAAGCGACTTCCATTGTACTATGCACTTTCAAAACACATGAGCCAACCTGGGCGAGTCAGCTAGTATGTTAGTGAATTTGTAAAGGAAAATTTCAAAACTTGAAAGTTTATCTACAGAATCAAAAGGAACTTTAAATTTCACCAAACTATACGTCTACAATGGTGCTTAGTGCCAACATTTGGTCTAACATTTTCTATAAAAGTAGTTTTCTGGATTATTTCACACAATTATTTTACAAAGTGCAGCGACCTTGTTTAAATTAATATTAAGACTTGTTGGAATAAGTTGATTAGGTTAGTCCAAATAACAAACAGCTGAGGATGGTGTTCCCTATAGTTAATCATCGCTGTGGTAGCTACCCAATTGACACCATAGAAATGTGGCGTCAAGCACTTCCTGACTATCTGCAAAGATACATATGTATTCTAGCGTTTTTAATACCTTTTTAGAGGTTAATCCCATCGTAGTTCTCAAAGGCAGTCCTATCGTAGTCCTTGAGATTTAATTTTCGATATGCCAAAGAACCAAAATGAACTCTAATATATATTACCAATATTTTTAGTTCAAATAATCTTCAGAAACAATATTTTCTGACAATGTCCGAAATATTTAAGAACATGTACATACATACTTTCAGGAAATTGAGGGAGCCCAACAAAATCAAATTGTTCATACTTTTGTTCTAGACATACTTTTGACGTTAAATGCGCAACCACAGCCCATATTTTAAAACCGCCCCCAGCGCCAAGCAGCCCTTTAATATGGCTTTTAAAATCTAAAAGCAGAAATCATTGAGTAAATCGAAAATCGTGTGTGGACAGACATCTATTCAAAGCAGTGTACTTTTCAAATACAGGCTTGCAGTCGGGAAAGTGAATGTCCGACTATGAATTGAATTCTTAAGAATACTTGGCATTAAAGGAGGATGTTACACAAACTGGATGTTGCGAGTTCTTATAAGAAACTACTCTTAGAAACTACACTAGAAGCTAAATTTGTCTTTTATAAAGCATAAAGCTTCTTTTATAAAGTATAAAGATTCATTTTACTTTTTTTGACACAGGTCATAATGTAAAGGCTTTATTTAGGCCAGACGTTAGGTCAATATTCATCTAATCTGGGTCCATTTTCATCCTTGTAGTATCAAGGAATTTACATTTCGAGGTGATATTTGCATTCTTGTTCTACATATAACAGCCGAACGCAACAGTACCTACCATACCTACCAGATATGTTTTCAAGCTCATCATTAAAACATACAGAAAATACCCTACCCTCCTTTCTATGTAGCCCCTATAAAGTCGGCATATTACATTTTGTACTGAAATACGACGATAACGTCGATCGTTTGAGGATGTTACATATAAAATTTCATGAAAATCGGTTTTTTGATGAAAACGCCCCCTAAAAGTGGGCATGGCCAAAACTGTTGTATGAGTGAAAAGTAGGGAATCTGAATGCCTAAATATTTAGTCGGACATGGCTCAATCGTCTTCGCTATTGATACTGATCACGAATATATATACTTTATAAGGTCTATCTCGATTATTTCTCTATGTTACAAACTATGTGTCAAGCTTAATATATATAAAAAAAAAGCTCGAACGTGATAGAATGAAGGTGGAGTAAATACCTCTACAGCAGAAGTATTTGAAATTAACTTTTCATGCAGCAACAAATATGTATGTATGTGCGTATTAGTGTTTCTAATATTAAGATTCAAATTTGGCAGAAAAAGCGTCGAGTTAATAGCACACTGCCTTTCAGCCGTTCATACAAACCTGCATGAAGATTCTAGTTTAGATCAAGTAACCCATGAAAAAAAAGGTATTCATCCTTAAGTTTAGGTCAGTACAGAGCTAGTGCGATGTTAATTTACAAAAGCATACGGTTACCGACTTTGCTTAATCCTGGTATAATCTAGTTTTCCGAAAATTCCACCATTTCTGTATGTATATTATTTTTTTTCTCAAATCACATACATACATAATTCAGAATTCATCGTTTTCTAGAAATTAATGACTAGTCTGCATTGGACTCAATTTCTTTCTTACTTCTCTTATTTATTCCCTTGCTTGCAGTCCTTAATCGTCTGCATAAGCTGTATCCCTGACCTCATTATATTTAAATATAGTTTATATGAAGTTTACTACAAACACACCCATTGAAGTGGGAACTCCAGGCAGCCAGTAATTCTCCAATGTCATTAGCCCTTAATAGGACACCCTTAGCTGTTTATGTATCTATTTTTTTATTCAAACTCAAATCCAATTAGTGAAGGTTTTCGTTTAAATTTTCTAAAGCCTTCGTGTAACATTGCTCCCCTAATGTGAAATGCAGTAAAAGTCCGCCAAAGAGAAAGAATGCAATGAATGCTGTATGTTATTGTTTTTGTTTTCTTTTTGTTATGATATTGAAACCTATTCTCGATTTCAGATTGCATCTAAGACCATCAACCACAAAACCAACGTGAATGAGGCATTAACCTGAATACTGTACGCGTCGTTAAAAACAAAACAAAATAAAAAAAATATTTATTGCAAACGTAAAAAGCTCGCAAAATGCCAGGCTCAAAAATTATTTTGAAAATACTGTTTACGCTATGCGTGTGGTCATTTGTGATGTTGGGATTGTTCAAAATCCGTGGCGGTCAGATAGTGCCACAGGAATATGTGTCGGTGCCAATAAACGGTCGGATTCTACTGCAAAAGGAGAATAAATATGGAGTGGATCCCACATCGACAACAACAGATCGTTTCGATCCGTCAGAAATATTGGTTGACAATAGAACTGGTACAGTACATGAACTTATTTAAAATAACTTTCCATTCGATTCATAGATATTTTTTTTCTTCTCTCTAGCTATGGACGATGAGCAGCTAGTCCGTGATGTCGAATCCCGTATTCCTTCACTACCCATTGCCTACTGGAGCAAAAACAAAAATTTCCTGCAACAAAAGTCTTCTACATGTGCCAAGTACCCATCAATTTTTGAACTGGAATTTAATAACATCTACTGGCAGACAATGCGCACGTCAAATGGGACTTTCCAACTCTTTGGTGCGTACTACGATATTCGCAAGAGTTCCCTGCTGGGCCCAACTGTTCGTATTTTGGGCATGATAGACCGCATCGAACCAAAGGTAAAGACATTTTGTCAATTTTGGTTCGACGGGCAGAAGGAGCCATTCATCGTGAAAACGTTCGAGTACAAATACATATGGTACAATAAGTGGGGTAATTATAAGCAGGGTATCTATCAGCCATATTTAATCGCTTGCCAGATTCCAAAACCTTTCCATGGAATAGTCCCATCTTCGGTGTCTATGGTTGAGAAGGAATGTGACACAGCCACCAACAACTTAAGAGTTATTTATAATCGACCGCCGGATGATCATAAAAAGGGATTCGCCGTATGCGTGAAAGGTCTTGACTTCCTGTACGATGACCTGTCAGTTCGTCTCATCGAATGGATTGAAATGCTCAACATTCTAGGAGCTGACAAGATTTTCTTCTACAACTTGCAAGTCCATCCGAATATCTCGAAGGTGCTAAGTCATTACGAACAAGAAGGTATCGTTCAAGTGATTCCCTTAACTCTCCCTGGAGGTCAACCAAACGTACCGGGTTTCCAGCATCTCTATCTAACGAAAAAAACCAATCACAAACGCCAAAACGAAGTTATACCCTACAACGATTGTCTGTACAAAAATCTGTATTTGTACGACTACATCGCTTTACTGGATATCGACGAGGTTATTATGCCAAAACATGACGACTTCACATGGATTGAACTAATGCAACGTGTTATACCGAAAGCTAAGAAAATCAAACCAGAAGGCTACGCTAGCTATAATTTCCGTAATGTGTACTTCCTGGACGATCATCAACATGAGCATGGCTGGCACAAGGATATACCCAAGTATATGCATATGCTGCAGCACGTGCACCGAGCTCAAAACTATACAAAACCAAATCAATACGTGAAATGCTTTCACAATCCGGAAAAAGTGCTCACTTTACACAATCACTTTCCTCTAGCATGTTTGGGAGGGGTATGCAAGTCCTACCCAGTAGACACAGAGGATGCTCAACTGCAGCACTATCGAGCAGATTGTGTAAAAACCCTACTCAAATCCTGCGAACAATATCGTGAAAACTCTGTAGAGGACAAAACTATTTGGAAGTACAAGGACGAACTGGTGCGACGATCGATAAAAACACTAGAAACGCTGGGCTTCTTTAGAAAGTCTTCTAATGCGCCTACACCTAATGCTGCAACAGAACGGTGATTTTTACTCAATTGGTGGCGTCTAGGTTGGAGTCAAATGCATGAAGCATATGAACAAAATGAATTTTTGTGACGGAAAACCGCCACCAATTCAATTTTTTTCGCTGGAAACTAATTACATACAAGGTTTCACTCTCATGTCAAAAAAACAAAAATCACATATCACATCCATCCCATAATTCCCATTTAACCACTGACTCTATGTAACTGTCTTAACTATTTTCGGTGCTACAAGTAGATAGAACAAGACTCTCACGTTATTAAGGAAAACAAAGGACTTTGAAAGAGTGTAAGCAATCATTTAACAAGCCTAAACGCTTAGTGTTGCTTAGTGTTTCTTCAACATTTTTTTTTTAGGCTAGAACACATGAGTTAATAATATTATCAACAAAAAACAAAAATCTAAGAAATCAAGTTGTGCCTTTTACAGTGACAAAAAACAAAAAAAAAAAAAAAACGTAACAATCCATGTTAGGAAAAAAATATTATTAGTGTTACTGTTCTCGTCAGAGATGTTTGTTGTTTCTTAACCAAGCGAAAGTGTATTACAATTTCTAGAGTATAGTACGCTTCAGATGAAAGTTTTTTTAAAAAAAAAAAAATAAATATACGTACATATATATAAAGAAAAATAAATGAGAATTCAAAATTGAGATACTATAAGTAAGAAGAGGTTACACGCTGTCCTCTTTCTAAACAATCATTGTACCTTTAACTGAGAGTTTAATTCAGTCATATATAAAACATTTCCATGCTATTTTATTATTTTTTTTTTTTATTAATTTTTTAATTCTCATTTGTTTTTCGACACATTTATGCATGTAGATCCCCTTTACGGTAAGTATTTTAAAGGACTAATTATTAAATTTACTTAAGTTAAAGACTGATGGCGTTGGTAAAACGAAAAAAAAAAATCTAATTTATAATATAATACACTGTTAAATAGGTGAAAAAGATTATTAAATAAAAAAAAACAAGAAAAATACTTGCAAAGTAAGTTTATATAAAAAAAGAAAAAACATAAATAAATAAATTATACCCATGTAAATATTAATATTTATTAAATTCGCAACATAAAGCTGCATATTTATTCTCAATCATTTAGTTAAAAAAAAATAAAAAAACAAGGGGGAGCAAATACACCTAGTAGTGTTTTTATTTTTTATTTTTTGGCGAATTTATATTTACTTATTGTATACTTTTATTTTAATGTGTTCTTTTAAAACCTCTATTGTTTTAAAAAAAAACTTCAAACTATGCACACACATATTTCTTTAGTTAAGACTCCTCATATCCTATACATAAACATATACATACATATGATACTTACTACACACTTTTTTTTATTCCTATTTTGCCAATGATGTTAATTAAGTAGGTAGTCACTAATTTTTTATGTTGTATGTAAATTACGTTCTAATTATGTATTATGTACTTATGATGTGGCAAAGAAATACACAATTTATATATATATACAAATATATATATATAAAGCAAAAAAAAAAAAAACAATTACAATAAATAAAAGACAAATAAAATTGCGAACAAGTATGAACTTTATTAGTTTCATTTCAAATGAGTCATTAGGTCAGCAGGATATCCCATAAAAGAAAATTAAATTCAATGTAATGCGAAATGGACGAAGCAACTACTGAGCCACTTTGAACGGAACAAGAAAACACAAGCCCACAACTGCCGGCCAGATACCAGAACCGCAGCCAATAACACACTTTAAAGTAGGAAACCCGAAACATACACACACATACTTCTCATTTCTCAAGAGCACACAAGAAGATTACGCCTACACTCGTGAACATTTAATAGGGCTGCCGTTTTATGAAATTTAAGAGCAGTACCCACAATTGGGGGTAAATATATGTACTTATATTTATGTACATACAAAATAATATTTGTTAGCTAGAAAAGAATTGTTCTACCCCTGTTGAAGTGTTTCTACTTGCACTGGATATTTCTATTAATTTTTGTATTACTATGGTATTAAAGTTATGTTGCCTGTTGACTATTATTCAACATACAACTCCCAGGATAACAAAAAAAAAAAAAAAATAGGTATATTCAGTTTAGAAGCAAAATAAACTTTACTTAAAGTAGATACATGCTGTAAAATAGGTTCGGACTGAGCTAAATCTAGACATTTTAAATAACCACCCGAGTGAATAATAAAAACCACATCAGAAGAAACTCTTTGCTCTCGATTTAGAACTTTTGATTTCGTATGTACCGCTTTGACATTACATGCTACAGCGTCAGCCCACTAGCTCATATCGGTTAATTTGTCGTACCTAATCCACTCAGTTTACTCAGTTTATGGTAAACCTCCAATAAAAATAGTTTAAGAGCAGATATCCTTGACATCAGGTGGGTACAAATTTCGATATGATCTCGGACTCGGACTGCAGTTAAAAATGTTTTTTTTACTTGCAGCTATACCTATAGGGCAAGTATTGGTTTCGTGAAAAATTTCGAACTCGAGATTTTAATCAAACTTGACATTACTATGATGGAGAAGTCCAAAAAAGTGGGTCCGCCAATTCCGTCTGTATGTCTGTCTGTCTGTATATTCAACTGTAGCCTAAATGGCTGGACGGATATGCTTCAAACTTCATATCTGAGGTCTGTGAGATGATCCTCAAAATTAAGGGTACTTTACTTAAGGACGATTTCACTAAAAATGGATTTTCTCGAAAACGGCTTTAACGATTTTGATAAAATTTCATATGTGAGTTAGTTTGGGCATATGCTATTAGATGGCATACAACGTTTTGCGCAAAAGATGCGAATAACGGTGATTTTACAAATTTGCTGTTTCTCGTCTATTTCTTTAGCGATTGGGTTTAAAATTGGGCTTAAACGATAAATGCACAAAAATGACATACCAAGTTTTGGGAACTGCTATGCCTACTTTTAAAAATTTTACTTTTTCAAAATTTTTACTAGAAATCGAAAGAAAATGTTAAAACATAATTCATAGGATTTCAAAATCTCTATAATTCGCTTTAACATTATATATGGCCTCGCCCACCTTTTGATGGCGTTTTTACAGAAAAACTTGAATTTCAGTGCTTATACGATTGTAAACTTATAGCATTAAGGTGCAAGTACGTACGACCCAGTCGTGCACTTTATTTTTTATAGTAAACATTGGTAAAACCTATAAATTGAGCCTACAGCATGGAAATGCTGGTCGAAGTTCACTTGCGAACGGCTTCCAATTGGCTAGCCTCTTGGCTTTGATACAACCAATGGCATATATCTCAGGTAAAAGTGGGGATGTACCACTTGAATATCCTACATATGTACATACCAGCGTGTGCAAAATACTGTAACACTGCGCTTCAAAATGAATGAACCGCGCCTCCGAAAATGCTTGACTACACACGGCAGATCGGCGCAGGGACAATGGTCTATAGTTCAAGTTCAGTGGAACATAAGTCCACAAAAAAAGTTTAGCCTTATGTCTCACCACCTATGTACATAGGCGGCAGACTACCAAATTCTAACGACGATCGTTAAAGAGGAGCAAGCCGGTGGGGAGAAGTAAATTTGATTATTATCTTCACAAAAATTGTCTACGCTCGGAAATATTCGGCTGATGCTGTCGTACTCTCTGTGGGGTCAGGCCTAGAGACAATCTGTGCTAACGCACATATTTCTCTAGGCGACATGATCGATAATTGGCACTGTCAAAATTGGGATTAGTCTCTTAAATAGAAAGAGGTCTGAAGTCTGGTCTGATTCAGACATCTCTTAAGGGCATCACTATCCAAGCCAGGACAATGATCTGGCTTGTAGGAAGGATCCTGAATTTTTGATCAAAACATATTAAGGCTCAGATTTTTGGTAAAACATAGGGCTTATATCAAAAGAAAACTTTACTCTGAATCTATATATGTATGTATGTACATATGTATGACTTAGGTAAGACCTTTCCTAGAATATACGTCGATTGTTTGGTAGATTGACTTTTCATATACAAATGCGACCGCACTTCTGGACTGAAATTCAAAAAACGATCAGCTTCGACAGCCCTTGATGAATTGCTGAATTCAAATTTTCAGACCCTCAACAACACATATCAAAAGAAAACTTTACTCTGAATCTATATATGTATGTATGTACATATGTATGACTTAGGTAAGACCTTTCCTAGAATATACGTCGATTGTTTGGTAGATTGACTTTTCATATACAAATGCGACCGCACTTCTGGACTGAAATTCAAAAAACGATCAGCTTCGACAGCCCTTGATGAATTGCTGAATTCAAATTTTCAGACCCTCTAATATGTGTTGAAAGGTGTGTGAATTTTTTCAAATAAAACACTTCCAAAATTACTTATACTCGTATGTATGTATGAGAGTTCATTTTATGGCATTTAGTATTTGAAGACAATTTCGGGCATATGTGCACCACGGCTATTTCTACAAAGTGTATTCGGGAGGTCCAATAGTCAATCGTCGTTATTTCGTCGGCATAGACCAGCGACTTAACATATTTCCACAAGAAAAAATCCAGTGGCGTCCAATCGCATTATCTTCGTGGTCGATTTACTGGTCCATTTCGTTAGATGATATTATCGTTTAACTGCTCCACCAATTACTCCATAGTTTGACCGACAGTATGGTATGTACGCTATGGTTTGACCGGCAGTATGGTATCCCTATCCTGCAAAATTTAGATTTTGTCCAGGTCCCGAAAATTAGGTAAAAACCACATATTACGGCTTTCCCTTGATTATCTGGGTCAAATGGGCAAGAAAGAATAAAAGGGTTGAACCAAAAGACCTACAATCGGATGACTTAAAACATAGGCAACTTCGTTGCAAGATATGTGGCATTTATGCAACAATGTATAAAACGTAAATGAAAGAGAGATTCGTTGCTGGAAAAACCCTATCCAGCAAAATTTTAGATTTTGTCCAGGTCCCGAAAATTAGGTAAAAACCACATATTACGGCTTTCCCTTGATTATCTGTGTGAAATGGGCAAGAAAGAATAAAAGGGTTGAACCAAAAGACCTACAATCGGATGACTTAAAACATAGGCAACTTCGTTGCAAGATATGTGGCATTTATGCAACAATGTATAAAACGTAAATGAAAGAGAGATTCGTTGCTGGAAAAACCCTATCCTGCAAAATTTTCGATTTTGTCCAGGTCCCGAAAATTAGGTAAAAACCGCATATTACGGCTTTCCCTTGATTATCTGGGTGAAATGGGCAAGAAAGAATAAAAGGGTTGAACCGAAAGACCTACAATCGGATGACTTAAAACATAGGCAACTTCGTTGCAAGATATGTGGCATTTATGCAACAATGTATAAAACGTAAATGAAAGAGAGATTCGTTGCTGGAAAAACCCTATCCTGCAAAATTTTCGATTTTGTCCAGGTCCCGAAAATTAGGTAAAAACCACATATTACGGCTTTCCCTTGATTATCTGTGTGAAATGGGCAAGAAAGAATAAAAGGGTTGAATCTAAGACCTACAATCGGATGACTTAAAACATAGGCAACTTCGTTGCAAGATATGTGACATTTATGCAACAATGTATAAAACGTAAATGAAAGAGAGATTCGTTGCTGGAAAAACCCTATCCTGCAAAATTTTCGATTTTGTCCAGGTCCCGAAAATTAGGTAAAAACCACATATTACGGCTTTCCCTTGATTATCTGTGTGAAATGGGCAAGAAAGAATAAAAGGGTTGAATCTAAAGACCTACAATCGGATGACTTAAAACATAGGCAACTTCGTTGCAAGATATGTGACATTTATGCAACAATGTATAAAACGTAAATGAAAGAGAGATTCGTTGCTGGAAAAACCCTATCCTGCAAAATTTTCGATTTTGTCCAGGTCCCGAAAATTAGGTAAAAACCACATATTACGGCTTTCCCTTGATTATCTGTGTGAAATGGGCAAGAAAGAATAAAAGGGTTGAATCTAAAGACCTACAATCGGATGACTTAAAACACAGGCAACTTCGTTGCAAGATATGTGGCATTTATGCAACAATGTATAAAACGTAAATGAAAGAGAGATTCGTTGCTGGAAAAACCCTATCCAGCAAAATTTTAGATTTTGTCCAGGTCCCGAAAATTAGGTAAAAACCACATATTACGGCTTTCCCTTGATTATCTGTGTGAAATGGGCAAGAAAGAATAAAAGGGTTGAACTAAAAGACCTACAATCGGATGACTTAAAACATAGGCAACTTCGTTGCAAGATATGTGACATTTATGCAACAATGTATAAAACGTAAATGAAAGAGAGATTCGTTGCTGGAAAAACCCTATCCTGCAAAATTTTCGATTTTGTCCAGGTCCCGAAAATTAGGTAAAAACCACATATTACGGCTTTCCCTTGATTATCTGTGTGAAATGGGCAAGAAAGAATAAAAGGGTTGAACTAAAAGACCTACAATCGGATGACTTAAAACATAGGCAACTTCGTTGCAAGATATGTGGCATTTATGGACCAATATAAAACGTAAATGAAAGAGAGATTCGTTGCTGGAAAAACCCTATCCTGCAAAATTTTCGATTTTGTCCAGGTCCCGAAAATTAGGTAAAAACCACATATTACGGCTTTCCCTTGATTATCTGTGTGAAATGGGCAAGAAAGAATAAAAGGGTTGAATCTAAAGACCTACAATCGGATGACTTAAAACATAGGCAACTTCGTTGCAAGATATGTGGCATTTATGCAACAATGTATAAAACGTAAATGAAAGAGAGATTCGTTGCTGGAAAAACCCTATCCTGCAAAATTTTCGATTTTGTCCAGGTTCCGAAAATTAGGTAAAAACCACATATTACGGCTTTCCCTTGATTATCTGTGTGAAATGGGCAAGAAAGAATAAAAGGGTTGAATCTAAAGACCTACAATCGGATGACTTAAAACACAGGCAACTTCGTTGCAAGATATGTGGCATTTATGCAACAATGTATAAAACGTAAATGAAAGAGAGATTCGTTGCTGGAAAAACCCTATCCTGCAAAATTTTCGATTTTGTCCAGGTCCCGAAAATTAGGTAAAAACCACATATTACGGCTTTCCCTTGATTATCTGGGTGAAATGGGCAAGAAAGAATAAAAGGGTTGAACCAAAAGACCTACAATCGGATAACTTAAAACATAGGCAACATCGTTGCAAGATATGTGGCATTTATGCAACAATGTATAAAACGTAAATGAAAGAGAGATTCGTTGCTGGAAAAACCCTATCCTGCAAAATTTTCGATTTTGTCCAGGTCCCGAAAATTAGGTAAAAACCACATATTACGGCTTTCCCTTGATTATCTGGGTGAAATGGGCAAGAAAGAATAAAATGGTTGAACCAAAAGACCTACAATCGGATGACTTAAAACATAGGCAACTTCGTTGCAAGATATGTGGCATTTATGGACCAATGTATAAAACGTAAATGAAAGAGAGGTTCGTTGCTGGAAAAACCCTATCCTGCAAAATTTTCGATTTTGTCCAGGTCCCGAAAATTAGGTAAAAACCACATATTACGGCTTTCCCTTGATTATCTGGGTGAAATGGGCAAGAAAGAATAAAAGGGTTGAACCAAAAGACCTACAATCGGATAACTTAAAACATAGGCAACATCGTTGCAAGATATGTGGCATTTATGCAACAATGTATAAAACGTAAATGAAAGAGAGATTCGTTGCTGGAAAAACCCTATCCTGCAAAATTTTCGATTTTGTCCAGGTCCCGAAAATTAGGTAAAAACCACATATTACGGCTTTCCCTTGATTATCTGGGTGAAATGGGCAAGAAAGAATAAAAGGGTTGAATCTAAAGACCTACAATCGGATGACTTAAAACATAGGCAACTTCGTTGCAAGATATGTGGCATTTATGCAACAATGTATAAAACGTAAATGAAAGAGAGATTCGTTGCTGGAAAAACCCTATCCTGCAAAATTTTCGATTTTGTCCAGGTCCCGAAAATTAGGTAAAAACCACATATTACGGCTTTCCCTTGATTATCTGGGTGAAATGGGCAAGAAAGAATAAAATGGTTGAAGCAAAAGACCTACAATCGGATGACTTAAAACATAGGCAACTTCGTTGCAAGATATGTGACATTTATGCAACAATGTATAAAACGTAAATGAAAGAGAGATTCGTTGCTGGAAAAACCCTATCCTGCAAAATTTTCGATTTTGTCCAGGTTCCGAAAATTAGGTAAAAACCACATATTACGGCTTTCCCTTGATTATCTGTGTGAAATGGGCAAGAAAGAATAAAAGGGTTGAATCTAAAGACCTACAATCGGATGACTTAAAACACAGGCAACTTCGTTGCAAGATATGTGGCATTTATGCAACAATGTATAAAACGTAAATGAAAGAGAGATTCGTTGCTGGAAAAACCCTATCCTGCAAAATTTTCGATTTTGTCCAGGTCCCGAAAATTAGGTAAAAACCACATATTACGGCTTTCCCTTGATTATCTGGGTGAAATGGGCAAGAAAGAATAAAATGGTTGAACCAAAAGACCTACAATCGGATGACTTAAAACATAGGCAACTTCGTTGCAAGATATGTGGCATTTATGGACCAATGTATAAAACGTAAATGAAAGAGAGGTTCGTTGCTGGAAAAACCCTATCCTGCAAAATTTTCGATTTTGTCCAGGTCCCGAAAATTAGGTAAAAACCACATATTACGGCTTTCCCTTGATTATCTGGGTGAAATGGGCAAGAAAGAATAAAAGAGTTGAACCAAAAGACCTACAATCGGATAACTTAAAACATAGGCAACTTCGTTGCAAGATATGTGGCATTTATGCAACAATGTATAAAACGTAAATGAAAGAGAGATTCGTTGCTGGAAAAACCCTATCCAGCAAAATTTTAGATTTTGTCCAGGTCCCGAAAATTAGGTAAAAACCGCATATTACGGCTTTCCCTTGATTATCTGGGTGAAATGGGCAAGAAAGAATAAAAGGGTTGAACCAAAAGACCTACAATCGGATGACTTAAAACATAGGCAACTTCGTTGCAAGATATGTGGCATTTATGCAACAATGTATAAAACGTAAATGAAAGAGAGATTCGTTGCTGGAAAAACCCTATCCTGCAAAATTTTCGATTTTGTCCAGGTCCCGAAAATTAGGTAAAAATTACATATTACGGCTTTCCCTTGATTATCTGGGTGAAATGGGCAAGAAAGAATAAAATGGTTGAAGCAAAAGACCTACAATCGGATGACTTAAAACATAGGCAACTTCGTTGCAAGATATGTGGCAGTTATGGACCAATGTATAAAACGTAAATGAAAGAGAGGTTCGTTGCTGGAAAAACCCTATCCTGCAAAATTTTCGATTTTGTCCAGGTCCCGAAAATTAGGTAAAAACCACATATTACGGCTTTCCCTTGATTATCTGGGTGAAATGGGCAAGAAAGAATAAAAGGGTTGAATCTAAAGACCTACAATCGGATGACTTAAAACACAGGCAACTTCGTTGCAAGATATGTGGCATGTATGCAACAATGTATAAAACGTAAATGAGATTCGTTGCTAAAAAAAACCCTATCCAGCAAAATTTTAGATTTTGTCCAGGTCCCGAAAATTAGGTAAAAACCGCATATTACGGCTTTCCCTTGATTATCTGGGTGAAATGGGCAAGAAAGAATAAAAGGGTTGAATCTAAAGACCTACAATCGGATGACTTAAAACACAGGCAACTTCGTTGCAAGATATGTGGCATTTATGCAACAATGTATAAAACGTAAATGAAAGAGAGGTTCGTTGCTGGAAAAACCCTATCCTGCAAAATTTTCGATTTTGTCCAGGTCCCGAAAATTAGGTAAAAACCGCATATTACGGCTTTCCCTTGATTATCTGGGTGAAATGGGCAAGAAAGAATAAAAGGGTTGAACCAAAAGACCTACAATCGGATGACTTAAAACATAGGCAACTTCGTTGCAAGATATGTGGCATTTATGCAACAATGTATAAAACGTAAATGAAAGAGAGATTCGTTGCTGGAAAAACCCTATCCTGCAAAATTTTAGATTTTGTCCAGGTCCCGAAAATTAGGTAAAAACCGCATATTACGGCTTTCCCTTGATTATCTGGGTGAAATGGGCAAGAAAGAATAAAAGGGTTGAATTTAAAGACCTACAATCGGATGACTTAAAACACAGGCAACTTCGTTGCAAGATATGTGGCATTTATGCAACAATGTATAAAACGTAAATGAAAGAGAGGTTCGTTGCTGGAAAAACCCTATCCTGCAAAATTTTCGATTTTGTCCAGGTCCCGAAAATTAGGTAAAAACCACATATTACGGCTTTCCCTTGATTATCTGGGTGAAATGGGCAAGAAAGAATAAAAGAGTTGAACCAAAAGACCTACAATCGGATAACTTAAAACATAGGCAACATCGTTGCAAGATATGTGGCATTTATGCAACAATGTATAAAACGTAAATGAAAGAGAGATTCGTTGCTGGAAAAACCCTATCCTGCAAAATTTTCGATTTTGTCCAGGTCCCGAAAATTAGGTAAAAACCACATATTACGGCTTTCCCTTGATTATCTGTGTGAAATGGGCAAGAAAGAATAAAAGGGTTGAATCTAAAGACCTACAATCGGATGACTTAAAACATAGGCAACTTCGTTGCAAGATATGTGGCATTTATGGACCAATATAAAACGTAAATGAAAGAGAGATTCGTTGCTGGAAAAACCCTATCCTGCAAAATTTTCGATTTTGTCCAGGTCCCGAAAATTAGGTAAAAACCACATATTACGGCTTTCCCTTGATTATCTGTGTGAAATGGGCAAGAAAGAATAAAAGGGTTGAATCTAAAGACCTACAATCGGATGACTTAAAACATAGGCAACTTCGTTGCAAGATATGTGACATTTATGCAACAATGTATAAAACGTAAATGAAAGAGAGATTCGTTGCTGGAAAAACCCTATCCTGCAAAATTTTCGATTTTGTCCAGGTTCCGAAAATTAGGTAAAAACCACATATTACGGCTTTCCCTTGATTATCTGTGTGAAATGGGCAAGAAAGAATAAAAGGGTTGAATCTAAAGACCTACAATCGGATGACTTAAAACACAGGCAACTTCGTTGCAAGATATGTGGCATTTATGCAACAATGTATAAAACGTAAATGAAAGAGAGATTCGTTGCTGGAAAAACCCTATCCTGCAAAATTTTCGATTTTGTCCAGGTCCCGAAAATTAGGTAAAAACCACATATTACGGCTTTCCCTTGATTATCTGTGTGAAATGGGCAAGAAAGAATAAAAGGGTTGAACCAAAAGACCTACAATCGGATAACTTAAAACATAGGCAACATCGTTCCAAGATATGTGGCATTTATGCAACAATGTATAAAACGTAAATGAAAGAGAGATTCGTTGCTGGAAAAACCCTATCCTGCAAAATTTTCGATTTTGTCCAGGTCCCGAAAATTAGGTAAAAACCACATATTACGGCTTTCCCTTGATTATCTGGGTGAAATGGGCAAGAAAGAATAAAATGGTTGAACCAAAAGACCTACAATCGGATGACTTAAAACATAGGCAACTTCGTTGCAAGATATGTGGCATTTATGGACCAATGTATAAAACGTAAATGAAAGAGAGATTCGTTGCTGGAAAAACCCTATCCTGCAAAATTTTCGATTTTGTCCAGGTCCCGAAAATTAGGTAAAAACCACATATTACGGCTTTCCCTTGATTATCTGGGTGAAATGGGCAAGAAAGAATAAAAGAGTTGAACCAAAAGACCTACAATCGGATAACTTAAAACATAGGCAACATCGTTGCAAGATATGTGGCATTTATGCAACAATGTATAAAACGTAAATGAAAGAGAGATTCGTTGCTGGAAAAACCCTATCCTGCAAAATTTTCGATTTTGTCCAGGTCCCGAAAATTAGGTAAAAACCACATATTACGGCTTTCCCTTGATTATCTGGGTGAAATGGGCAAGAAAGAATAAAAGGGTTGAATCTAAAGACCTACAATCGGATGACTTAAAACATAGGCAACTTCGTTGCAAGATATGTGGCATTTATGCAACAATGTATAAAACGTAAATGAAAGAGAGATTCGTTGCTGGAAAAACCCTATCCTGCAAAATTTTCGATTTTGTCCAGGTCCCGAAAATTAGGTAAAAACCACATATTACGGCTTTCCCTTGATTATCTGGGTGAAATGGGCAAGAAAGAATAAAATGGTTGAAGCAAAAGACCTACAATCGGATGACTTAAAACATAGGCAACTTCGTTGCAAGATATGTGACATTTATGCAACAATGTATAAAACGTAAATGAAAGAGAGATTCGTTGCTGGAAAAACCCTATCCTGCAAAATTTTCGATTTTGTCCAGGTTCCGAAAATTAGGTAAAAACCACATATTACGGCTTTCCCTTGATTATCTGTGTGAAATGGGCAAGAAAGAATAAAAGGGTTGAATCTAAAGACCTACAATCGGATGACTTAAAACACAGGCAACTTCGTTGCAAGATATGTGGCATTTATGCAACAATGTATAAAACGTAAATGAAAGAGAGATTCGTTGCTGGAAAAACCCTATCCTGCAAAATTTTCGATTTTGTCCAGGTCCCGAAAATTAGGTAAAAACCACATATTACGGCTTTCCCTTGATTATCTGGGTGAAATGGGCAAGAAAGAATAAAATGGTTGAACCAAAAGACCTACAATCGGATGACTTAAAACATAGGCAACTTCGTTGCAAGATATGTGGCATTTATGGACCAATGTATAAAACGTAAATGAAAGAGAGGTTCGTTGCTGGAAAAACCCTATCCTGCAAAATTTTCGATTTTGTCCAGGTCCCGAAAATTAGGTAAAAACCACATATTACGGCTTTCCCTTGATTATCTGGGTGAAATGGGCAAGAAAGAATAAAAGAGTTGAACCAAAAGACCTACAATCGGATAACTTAAAACATAGGCAACTTCGTTGCAAGATATGTGGCATTTATGCAACAATGTATAAAACGTAAATGAAAGAGAGATTCGTTGCTGGAAAAACCCTATCCAGCAAAATTTTAGATTTTGTCCAGGTCCCGAAAATTAGGTAAAAACCGCATATTACGGCTTTCCCTTGATTATCTGGGTGAAATGGGCAAGAAAGAATAAAAGGGTTGAACCAAAAGACCTACAATCGGATGACTTAAAACATAGGCAACTTCGTTGCAAGATATGTGGCATTTATGCAACAATGTATAAAACGTAAATGAAAGAGAGATTCGTTGCTGGAAAAACCCTATCCTGCAAAATTTTCGATTTTGTCCAGGTCCCGAAAATTAGGTAAAAACCACATATTACGGCTTTCCCTTGATTATCTGGGTGAAATGGGCAAGAAAGAATAAAATGGTTGAAGCAAAAGACCTACAATCGGATGACTTAAAACATAGGCAACTTCGTTGCAAGATATGTGGCAGTTATGGACCAATGTATAAAACGTAAATGAAAGAGAGGTTCGTTGCTGGAAAAACCCTATCCTGCAAAATTTTCGATTTTGTCCAGGTCCCGAAAATTAGGTAAAAACCACATATTACGGCTTTCCCTTGATTATCTGGGTGAAATGGGCAAGAAAGAATAAAAGGGTTGAATCTAAAGACCTACAATCGGATGACTTAAAACACAGGCAACTTCGTTGCAAGATATGTGGCATGTATGCAACAATGTATAAAACGTAAATGAGATTCGTTGCTAAAAAAAACCCTATCCAGCAAAATTTTAGATTTTGTCCAGGTCCCGAAAATTAGGTAAAAACCGCATATTACGGCTTTCCCTTGATTATCTGGGTGAAATGGGCAAGAAAGAATAAAAGGGTTGAATCTAAAGACCTACAATCGGATGACTTAAAACACAGGCAACTTCGTTGCAAGATATGTGGCATTTATGCAACAATGTATAAAACGTAAATGAAAGAGAGGTTCGTTGCTGGAAAAACCCTATCCTGCAAAATTTTCGATTTTGTCCAGGTCCCGAAAATTAGGTAAAAACCGCATATTACGGCTTTCCCTTGATTATCTGGGTGAAATGGGCAAGAAAGAATAAAAGGGTTGAATCTAAAGACCTACAATCGGATGACTTAAAACATAGGCAACTTCGTTGCAAGATATGTGGCATTTATGCAACAATGTATAAAACGTAAATGAAAGAGAGATTCGTTGCTGGAAAAACCCTATCCTGCAAAATTTTAGATTTTGTCCAGGTCCCGAAAATTAGGTAAAAACCGCATATTACGGCTTTCCCTTGATTATCTGGGTGAAATGGGCAAGAAAGAATAAAAGGGTTGAATTTAAAGACCTACAATCGGATGACTTAAAACACAGGCAACTTCGTTGCAAGATATGTGGCATTTATGCAACAATGTATAAAACGTAAATGAAAGAGAGGTTCGTTGCTGGAAAAACCCTATCCTGCAAAATTTTCGATTTTGTCCAGGTCCCGAAAATTAGGTAAAAACCACATATTACGGCTTTCCCTTGATTATCTGGGTGAAATGGGCAAGAAAGAATAAAAGAGTTGAACCAAAAGACCTACAATCGGATAACTTAAAACATAGGCAACATCGTTGCAAGATATGTGGCATTTATGCAACAATGTATAAAACGTAAATGAAAGAGAGATTCGTTGCTGGAAAAACCCTATCCTGCAAAATTTTCGATTTTGTCCAGGTCCCGAAAATTAGGTAAAAACCACATATTACGGCTTTCCCTTGATTATCTGGGTGAAATGGGCAAGAAAGAATAAAAGGGTTGAATCTAAAGACCTACAATCGGATGACTTAAAACACAGGCAACTTCGTTGCAAGATATGTGGCATTTATGCAACAATGTATAAAACGTAAATGAAAGAGAGATTCGTTGCTGGAAAAACCCTATCCAGCAAAATTTTAGATTTTGTCCAGGTCCCGAAAATTAGGTAAAAACCGCATATTACGGCTTTCCCTTGATTATCTGGGTGAAATGGGCAAGAAAGAATAAAAGGGTTGAACCAAAAGACCTACAATCGGATGACTTAAAACATAGGCAACTTCGTTGCAAGATATGTGACATTTATGCAACAATGTATAAAACGTAAATGAAAGAGAGATTCGTTGCTGGAAAAACCCTATCCTGCAAAATTTTCGATTTTGTCCAGGTCCCGAAAATTAGGTAAAAACCACATATTACGGCTTTCCCTTGATTATCTGTGTGAAATGGGCAAGAAAGAATAAAAGGGTTGAACTAAAAGACCTACAATCGGATGACTTAAAACATAGGCAACTTCGTTGCAAGATATGTGGCATTTATGGACCAATATAAAACGTAAATGAAAGAGAGATTCGTTGCTGGAAAAACCCTATCCTGCAAAATTTTCGATTTTGTCCAGGTCCCGAAAATTAGGTAAAAACCACATATTACGGCTTTCCCTTGATTATCTGTGTGAAATGGGCAAGAAAGAATAAAAGGGTTGAATCTAAAGACCTACAATCGGATGACTTAAAACATAGGCAACTTCGTTGCAAGATATGTGACATTTATGCAACAATGTATAAAACGTAAATGAAAGAGAGATTCGTTGCTGGAAAAACCCTATCCTGCAAAATTTTCGATTTTGTCCAGGTTCCGAAAATTAGGTAAAAACCACATATTACGGCTTTCCCTTGATTATCTGTGTGAAATGGGCAAGAAAGAATAAAAGGGTTGAATCTAAAGACCTACAATCGGATGACTTAAAACACAGGCAACTTCGTTGCAAGATATGTGGCATTTATGCAACAATGTATAAAACGTAAATGAAAGAGAGATTCGTTGCTGGAAAAACCCTATCCTGCAAAATTTTCGATTTTGTCCAGGTCCCGAAAATTAGGTAAAAACCACATATTACGGCTTTCCCTTGATTATCTGTGTGAAATGGGCAAGAAAGAATAAAAGGGTTGAACCAAAAGACCTACAATCGGATAACTTAAAACATAGGCAACATCGTTGCAAGATATGTGGCATTTATGCAACAATGTATAAAACGTAAATGAAAGAGAGATTCGTTGCTGGAAAAACCCTATCCTGCAAAATTTTCGATTTTGTCCAGGTCCCGAAAATTAGGTAAAAACCACATATTACGGCTTTCCCTTGATTATCTGGGTGAAATGGGCAAGAAAGAATAAAATGGTTGAACCAAAAGACCTACAATCGGATGACTTAAAACATAGGCAACTTCGTTGCAAGATATGTGGCATTTATGGACCAATGTATAAAACGTAAATGAAAGAGAGGTTCGTTGCTGGAAAAACCCTATCCTGCAAAATTTTCGATTTTGTCCAGGTCCCGAAAATTAGGTAAAAACCACATATTACGGCTTTCCCTTGATTATCTGGGTGAAATGGGCAAGAAAGAATAAAAGAGTTGAACCAAAAGACCTACAATCGGATAACTTAAAACATAGGCAACATCGTTGCAAGATATGTGGCATTTATGCAACAATGTATAAAACGTAAATGAAAGAGAGATTCGTTGCTGGAAAAACCCTATCCTGCAAAATTTTCGATTTTGTCCAGGTCCCGAAAATTAGGTAAAAACCACATATTACGGCTTTCCCTTGATTATCTGGGTGAAATGGGCAAGAAAGAATAAAAGGGTTGAATCTAAAGAAATACAATCGGATGACTTAAAACACAGGCAACTTCGTTGCAAGATATGTGGCATTTATGCAACAATGTATAAAACGTAAATGAAAGAGAGATTCGTTGCTGGAAAAACCCTATCCAGCAAAATTTTAGATTTTGTCCAGGTCCCGAAAATTAGGTAAAAACCGCATATTACGGCTTTCCCTTGATTATCTGGGTGAAATGGGCAAGAAAGAATAAAAGGGTTGAACCAAAAGACCTACAATCGGATGACTTAAAACATAGGCAACTTCGTTGCAAGATATGTGGCATTTATGCAACAATGTATAAAACGTAAATGAAAGAGAGATTCGTTGCTGGAAAAACCCTATCCTGCAAAATTTTCGATTTTGTCCAGGTCCCGAAAATTAGGTAAAAACCACATATTACGGCTTTCCCTTGATTATCTGGGTGAAATGGGCAAGAAAGAATAAAATGGTTGAAGCAAAAGACCTACAATCGGATGACTTAAAACATAGGCAACTTCGTTGCAAGATATGTGGCAGTTATGGACCAATGTATAAAACGTAAATGAAAGAGAGGTTCGTTGCTGGAAAAACCCTATCCTGCAAAATTTTCGATTTTGTCCAGGTCCCGAAAATTAGGTAAAAACCACATATTACGGCTTTCCCTTGATTATCTGGGTGAAATGGGCAAGAAAGAATAAAAGGGTTGAATCTAAAGACCTACAATCGGATGACTTAAAACACAGGCAACTTCGTTGCAAGATATGTGGCATGTATGCAACAATGTATAAAACGTAAATGAGATTCGTTGCTAAAAAAAACCCTATCCAGCAAAATTTTAGATTTTGTCCAGGTCCCGAAAATTAGGTAAAAACCGCATATTACGGCTTTCCCTTGATTATCTGGGTGAAATGGGCAAGAAAGAATAAAAGGGTTGAATCTAAAGACCTACAATCGGATGACTTAAAACACAGGCAACTTCGTTGCAAGATATGTGGCATTTATGCAACAATGTATAAAACGTAAATGAAAGAGAGGTTCGTTGCTGGAAAAACCCTATCCTGCAAAATTTTCGATTTTGTCCAGGTCCCGAAAATTAGGTAAAAACCGCATATTACGGCTTTCCCTTGATTATCTGGGTGAAATGGGCAAGAAAGAATAAAAGGGTTGAACCAAAAGACCTACAATCGGATGACTTAAAACATAGGCAACTTCGTTGCAAGATATGTGGCATTTATGCAACAATGTATAAAACGTAAATGAAAGAGAGATTCGTTGCTGGAAAAACCCTATCCTGCAAAATTTTAGATTTTGTCCAGGTCCCGAAAATTAGGTAAAAACCGCATATTACGGCTTTCCCTTGATTATCTGGGTGAAATGGGCAAGAAAGAATAAAAGGGTTGAATTTAAAGACCTACAATCGGATGACTTAAAACACAGGCAACTTCGTTGCAAGATATGTGGCATTTATGCAACAATGTATAAAACGTAAATGAAAGAGAGGTTCGTTGCTGGAAAAACCCTATCCTGCAAAATTTTCGATTTTGTCCAGGTCCCGAAAATTAGGTAAAAACCACATATTACGGCTTTCCCTTGATTATCTGGGTGAAATGGGCAAGAAAGAATAAAAGAGTTGAACCAAAAGACCTACAATCGGATAACTTAAAACATAGTCAACATCGTTGCAAGATATGTGGCATTTATGCAACAATGTATAAAACGTAAATGAAAGAGAGATTCGTTGCTGGAAAAACCCTATCCTGCAAAATTTTCGATTTTGTCCAGGTCCCGAAAATTAGGTAAAAACCACATATTACGGCTTTCCCTTGATTATCTGGGTGAAATGGGCAAGAAAGAATAAAAGGGTTGAATCTAAAGACCTACAATCGGATGACTTAAAACACAGGCAACTTCGTTGCAAGATATGTGGCATTTATGCAACAATGTATAAAACGTAAATGAAAGAGAGATTCGTTGCTGGAAAAACCCTATCCAGCAAAATTTTAGATTTTGTCCAGGTCCCGAAAATTAGGTAAAAACCGCATATTACGGCTTTCCCTTGATTATCTGGGTGAAATGGGCAAGAAAGAATAAAAGGGTTGAACCAAAAGACCTACAATCGGATGACTTAAAACATAGGCAACTTCGTTGCAAGATATGTGGCATTTATGCAACAATGTATAAAACGTAAATGAAAGAGAGATTCGTTGCTGGAAAAACCCTATCCTGCAAAATTTTCGATTTTGTCCAGGTCCCGAAAATTAGGTAAAAACCACATATTACGGCTTTCCCTTGATTATCTGGGTGAAATGGGCAAGAAAGAATAAAATGGTTGAAGCAAAAGACCTACAATCGGATGACTTAAAACATAGGCAACTTCGTTGCAAGATATGTGGCATTTATGGACCAATGTATAAAACGTAAATGAAAGAGAGGTTCGTTGCTGGAAAACCCCTATCCTGCAAAATTTTCGATTTTGTCCAGGTCCCGAAAATTAGGTAAAAACCACATATTACGGCTTTCCCTTGATTATCTGGGTGAAATGGGCAAGAAAGAATAAAAGGGTTGAACCAAAAGACCTACAATCGGATGACTTAAAACATAGGCAACTTCGTTGCAAGATATGTGGCATTTATGCAACAATGTATAAAACGTAAATGAAAGAGAGATTCGTTGCTGGAAAAACCCTATCCTGCAAAATTTTCGATTTTGTCCAGGTCCCGAAAATTAGGTAAAAACCACATATTACGGCTTTCCCTTGATTATCTGTGTGAAATGGGCAAGAAAGAATAAAAGGGTTGAACCAAAAGACCTACAATCGGATGACTTAAAACATAGGCAACTTCGTTGCAAGATATGTGGCATTTATGCAACAATGTATAAAACGTAAATGAAAGAGAGATTCGTTGCTGGAAAAACCCTATCCTGCAAAATTTTCGATTTTGTCCAGGTCCCGAAAATTAGGTAAAAACCACATATTACGGCTTTCCCTTGATTATCTGTGTGAAATGGGCAAGAAAGAATAAAAGGGTTGAATCTAAAGACCTACAATCGGATGACTTAAAACATAGGCAACTTCGTTGCAAGATATGTGGCATTTATGCAACAATGTATAAAACGTAAATGAAAGAGAGATTCGTTGCTGGAAAAACCCTATCCTGCAAAATTTTCGATTTTGTCCAGGTCCCGAAAATTAGGTAAAAACCACATATTACGGCTTTCCCTTGATTATCTGGGTGAAATGGGCAAGAAAGAATAAAAGGGTTGAACCAAAAGACCTACAATCGGATGACTTAAAACATAGGCAACTTCGTTGCAAGATATGTGGCATTTATGCAACAATGTATAAAACGTAAATGAAAGAGAGATTCGTTGCTGGAAAAACCCTATCCTGCAAAATTTTCGATTTTGTCCAGGTCCCGAAAATTAGGTAAAAACCACATATTACGGCTTTCCCTTGATTATCTGTGTGCAATGGGCAAGAAAGAATAAACGGGTTGAATCTAAAGACCTACAATCGGATGACTTAAAACATAGGCAACTTCGTTGCAAGATATGTGGCATTTATGCAACAATGTATAAAACGTAAATGAAAGAGAGATTCGTTGCTGGAAAAACCCTATCCTGCAAAATTTTCGATTTTGTCCAGGTCCCGAAAATTAGGTAAAAACCACATATTACGGCTTTCCCTTGATTATCTGGGTGAAATGGGCAAGAAAGAATAAAAGGGTTGAACCAAAAGACCTACAATCGGATGACTTAAAACACAGGCAACTTCGTTGCAAGATATGTGGCATTTATGCAACAATGTATAAAACGTAAATGAAAGAGAGATTCGTTGCTGGAAAAACCCTATCCTGCAAAATTTTCGATTTTGTCCAGGTCCCGAAAATTAGGTAAAAACCACATATTACGGCTTTCCCTTGATTATCTGGGTGAAATGGGCAAGAAAGAATAAAAGGGTTGAACCAAAAGACCTACAATCGGATGACTTAAAACATAGGCAACTTCGTTGCAAGATATGTGGCATTTATGCAACAATGTATAAAACGTAAATGAAAGAGAGATTCGTTGCTGGAAAAACCCTATCCTGCAAAATTTTCGATTTTGTCCAGGTCCCGAAAATAAGTTAAAAACACATATTACGGCTTTCCCTTGATTATCTGTGTGAAATGGGCAAGAAAGAATAAAAGGGTTGAATCTAAAGACCTACAATCGGATGACTTAAAACATAGGCAACTTCGTTGCAAGATATGTGGCATTTATGCAACAATGTATAAAACGTAAATGAAAGAGAGATTCGTTGCTGGAAAAACCCTATCCTGCAAAATTTTCGATTTTGTCCAGGTCCCGAAAATTAGGTAAAAACCACATATTACGGCTTTCCCTTGATTATCTGTGTGAAATGGGCAAGAAAGAATAAAAGGGTTGAACCAAAAGACCTACAATCGGATGACTTAAAACACAGGCAACTTCGTTGCAAGATATGTGGCATTTATGCAACAATGTATAAAACGTAAATGAAAGAGAGATTCGTTGCTGGAAAAACCCTATCCTGCAAAATTTTCGATTTTGTCCAGGTCCCGAAAATAAGTTAAAAACACATATTACGGCTTTCCCTTGATTATCTGTGTGAAATGGGCAAGAAAGAATAAAAGGGTTGAATCTAAAGACCTACAATCGGATGACTTAAAACATAGGCAACTTCGTTGCAAGATATGTGGCATTTATGCAACAATGTATAAAACGTAAATGAAAGAGAGATTCGTTGCTGGAAAAACCCTATCCTGCAAAATTTTCGATTTTGTCCAGGTCCCGAAAATTAGGTAAAAACCACATATTACGGCTTTCCCTTGATTATCTGTGTGAAATGGGCAAGAAAGAATAAAAGGGTTGAACCAAAAGACCTACAATCGGATGACTTAAAACACAGGCAACTTCGTTGCAAGATATGTGGCATTTATGCAACAATGTATAAAACGTAAATGAAAGAGAGATTCGTTGCTGGAAAAACCCTATCCTGCAAAATTTTCGATTTTGTCCAGGTCCCGAAAATTAGGTAAAAACCACATATTACGGCTTTCCCTTGATTATCTGTGTGAAATGGGCAAGAAAGAATAAAAGGGTTGAATCTAAAGACCTACAATCGGATGACTTAAAACATAGGCAACTTCGTTGCAAGATATGTGGCATTTATGCAACAATGTATAAAACGTAAATGAAAGAGAGATTCGTTGCTGGAAAAACCCTATCCTGCAAAATTTTCGATTTTGTCCAGGTCCCGAAAATTAGGTAAAAACCACATATTACGGCTTTCCCTTGATTATCTGGGTGAAATGGGCAAGAAAGAATAAAAGGGTTGAACCAAAAGACCTACAATCGGATGACTTAAAACATAGGCAACTTCGTTGCAAGATATGTGGCATTTATGCAACAATGTATAAAACGTAAATGAAAGAGAGATTCGTTGCTGGAAAAACCCTATCCTGCAAAATTTTCGATTTTGTCCAGGTCCCGAAAATTAGGTAAAAACCACATATTACGGCTTTCCCTTGATTATCTGGGTGAAATGGGCAAGAAAGAATAAAAGGGTTGAATCTAAAGACCTACAATCGGATGACTTAAAACATAGGCAACATCGTTCCAAGATATGTGGCATTTATGCAACAATGTATAAAACGTAAATGAAAGAGAGATTCGTTGCTGAAAAAACCCTATCCTGCAAAATTTTCGATTTTGTCCAGGTCCCGAAAATTAGGTAAAAACCGCATATTACGGCTTTCCCTTGATTATCTGGGTGAAATGGGCAAGAAAGAATAAAAGGGTTGAACCAAAAGACCTACAATCGGATGACTTAAAACATAGGCAACTTCGTTGCAAGATATGTGGCATTTATGCAACAATGTATAAAACGTAAATGAAAGAGAGATTCGTTGCTGGAAAAACCCTATCCTGCAAAATTTTCGATTTTGTCCAGGTCCCGAAAATTAGGTAAAAACCGCATATTACGGCTTTCCCTTGATTATCTGGGTGAAATGGGCAAGAAAGAATAAAAGGGTTGAACCAAAAGACCTACAATCGGATGACTTAAAACATAGGCAACTTCGTTGCAAGATATGTGGCATTTATGCAACAATGTATAAAACGTAAATGAAAGAGAGATTCGTTGCTGGAAAAACCCTATCCTGCAAAATTTTCGATTTTGTCCAGGTCCCGAAAATTAGGTAAAAACCACATATTACGGCTTTCCCTTGATTATCTGGGTGAAATGGGCAAGAAAGAATAAAAGGGTTGAATCTAAAGACCTACAATCGGATGACTTAAAACATAGGCAACTTCGTTGCAAGATATGTGGCATTTATGCAACAATGTATAAAACGTAAATGAAAGAGAGATTCGTTGCTGGAAAAACCCTATCCTGCAAAATTTTCGATTTTGTCCAGGTCCCGAAAATTAGGTAAAAACCACATATTACGGCTTTCCCTTGATTATCTGGGTGAAATGGGCAAGAAAGAATAAAAGGGTTGAACCAAAAGACCTACAATCGGATAACTTAAAACATAGGCAACATCGTTCCAAGATATGTGGCATTTATGCAACAATGTATAAAACGTAAATGAAAGAGAGATTCGTTGCTGGAAAAACCCTATCCTGCAAAATTTTCGATTTTGTCCAGGTCCCGAAAATTAGGTAAAAACCACATATTACGGCTTTCCCTTGATTATCTGGGTGAAATGGGCAAGAAAGAATAAAAGGGTTGAACCAAAAGACCTACAATCGGATGACTTAAAACATAGGCAACTTCGTTGCAAGATATGTGGCATTTATGCAACAATGTATAAAACGTAAATGAAAGAGAGATTCGTTGCTGGAAAAACCCTATCCTGCAAAATTTTCGATTTTGTCCAGGTCCCGAAAATTAGGTAAAAACCACATATTACGGCTTTCCCTTGATTATCTGGGTGAAATGGGCAAGAAAGAATAAAAGGGTTGAACCAAAAGACCTACAATCGGATGACTTAAAACATAGGCAACTTCGTTGCAAGATATGTGGCATTTATGCAACAATGTATAAAACGTAAATGAAAGAGAGATTCGTTGCTGGAAAAACCCTATCCTGCAAAATTTTCGATTTTGTCCAGGTCCCGAAAATTAGGTAAAAACCGCATATTACGGCTTTCCCTTGATTATCTGGGTGAAATGGGCAAGAAAGAATAAAAGGGTTGAACCAAAAGACCTACAATCGGATGACTTAAAACATAGGCAACTTCGTTGCAAGATATGTGGCATTTATGCAACAATGTATAAAACGTAAATGAAAGAGAGATTCGTTGCTGGAAAAACCCTATCCTGCAAAATTTTCGATTTTGTCCAGGTCCCGAAAATTAGGTAAAAACCACATATTACGGCTTTCCCTTGATTATCTGGGTGAAATGGGCAAGAAAGAATAAAAGGGTTGAATCTAAAGACCTACAATCGGATGACTTAAAACATAGGCAACTTCGTTGCAAGATATGTGGCATTTATGCAACAATGTATAAAACGTAAATGAAAGAGAGATTCGTTGCTGGAAAAACCCTATCCTGCAAAATTTTCGATTTTGTCCAGGTCCCGAAAATTAGGTAAAAACCACATATTACGGCTTTCCCTTGATTATCTGGGTGAAATGGGCAAGAAAGAATAAAAGGGTTGAACCAAAAGACCTACAATCGGATAACTTAAAACATAGGCAACATCGTTCCAAGATATGTGGCATTTATGCAACAATGTATAAAACGTAAATGAAAGAGAGATTCGTTGCTGGAAAAACCCTATCCTGCAAAATTTTCGATTTTGTCCAGGTCCCGAAAATTAGGTAAAAACCACATATTACGGCTTTCCCTTGATTATCTGGGTGAAATGGGCAAGAAAGAATAAAAGGGTTGAACCAAAAGACCTACAATCGGATGACTTAAAACATAGGCAACTTCGTTGCAAGATATGTGGCATTTATGCAACAATGTATAAAACGTAAATGAAAGAGAGATTCGTTGCTGGAAAAACCCTATCCTGCAAAATTTTCGATTTTGTCCAGGTCCCGAAAATTAGGTAAAAACCACATATTACGGCTTTCCCTTGATTATCTGGGTGAAATGGGCAAGAAAGAATAAAAGGGTTGAACCAAAAGACCTACAATCGGATGACTTAAAACATAGGCAACTTCGTTGCAAGATATGTGGCATTTATGGACCAATGTATAAAACGTAAATGAAAGAGAGATTCGTTGCTGGAAAAACCCTATCCTGCAAAATTTTCGATTTTGTCCAGGTCCCGAAAATTAGGTAAAAACCACATATTACGGCTTTCCCTTGATTATCTGGGTGAAATGGGCAAGAAAGAATAAAAGGGTTGAACCAAAAGACCTACAATCGGATGACTTAAAACACAGGCAACTTCGTTGCAAGATATGTGGCATTTATGCAACAATGTATAAAACGTAAATGAAAGAGAGATTCGTTGCTGGAAAAACCCTATCCTGCAAAATTTTCGATTTTGTCCAGGTCCCGAAAATTAGGTAAAAACCGCATATTACGGCTTTCCCTTGATTATCTGGGTGAAATGGGCAAGAAAGAATAAAAGGGTTGAACCAAAAGACCTACAATCGGATGACTTAAAACATAGGCAACATCGTTGCAAGATATGTGGCATTTATGCAACAATGTATAAAACGTAAATGAAAGAGAGATTCGTTGCTGGAAAAACCCTATCCTGCAAAATTTTCGATTTTGTCCAGGTCCCGAAAATAAGTTAAAAACACATATTACGGCTTTCCCTTGATTATCTGTGTGAAATGGGCAAGAAAGAATAAAAGGGTTGAATCTAAAGACCTACAATCGGATGACTTAAAACATAGGCAACTTCGTTGCAAGATATGTGGCATTTATGCAACAATGTATAAAACGTAAATGAAAGAGAGATTCGTTGCTGGAAAAACCCTATCCTGCAAAATTTTCGATTTTGTCCAGGTCCCGAAAATTAGGTAAAAACCACATATTACGGCTTTCCCTTGATTATCTGTGTGAAATGGGCAAGAAAGAATAAAAGGGTTGAACCAAAAGACCTACAATCGGATGACTTAAAACATAGGCAACATCGTTGCAAGATATGTGGCATTTATGCAACAATGTATAAAACGTAAATGAAAGAGAGATTCGTTGCTGGAAAAACCCTATCTTGCAAAATTTTCGATTTTGTCCAGGTCCCGAAAATTAGGTAAAAACCGCATATTACGGCTTTCCCTTGATTATCTGGGTGAAATGGGCAAGAAAGAATAAAAGGGTTGAACCAAAAGACCTACAATCGGATGACTTAAAACATAGGCAACTTCGTTGCAAGATATGTGGCATTTATGCAACAATGTATAAAACGTAAATGAAAGAGAGATTCGTTGCTGGAAAAACCCTATCCTGCAAAATTTTCGATTTTGTCCAGGTCCCGAAAATTAGGTAAAAACCACATATTACGGCTTTCCCTTGATTATCTGGGTGAAATGGGCAAGAAAGAATAAAAGGGTTGAACCAAAAGACCTACAATCGGATGACTTAAAACATAGGCAACTTCGTTGCAAGATATGTGGCATTTATGGACCAATGTATAAAACGTAAATGAAAGAGAGATTCGTTGCTGGAAAAACCCTATCCTGCAAAATTTTCGATTTTGTCCAGGTCCCGAAAATTAGGTAAAAACCACATATTACGGCTTTCCCTTGATTATCTGGGTGAAATGGGCAAGAAAGAATAAAAGGGTTGAACCAAAAGACCTACAATCGGATGACTTAAAACATAGGCAACTTCGTTGCAAGATATGTGGCATTTATGCAACAATGTATAAAACGTAAATGAAAGAGAGATTCGTTGCTGGAAAAACCCTATCCAGCAAAATTTTAGATTTTGTCCAGGTCCCGAAAATTAGGTAAAAACCGCATATTACGGCTTTCCCTTGATTATCTGGGTGAAATGGGCAAGAAAGAATAAAAGGGTTGAAGCAAAAGACCTACAATCGGATGACTTAAAACATAGGCAACTTCGTTGCAAGATATGTGGCATTTATGCAACAATGTATAAAACGTAAATGAAAGAGAGATTCGTTGCTGGAAAAACCCTATCCTGCAAAATTTTCGATTTTGTCCAGGTCCCGAAAATTAGGTAAAAACCACATATTACGGCTTTCCCTTGATTATCTGGGTGAAATGGGCAAGAAAGAATAAAAGGGTTGAACCAAAAGACCTACAATCGGATGACTTAAAACATAGGCAACTTCGTTGCAAGATATGTGGCATTTATGCAACAATGTATAAAACGTAAATGAAAGAGAGATTCGTTGCTGCAAAAACCCTATCCTGCAAAATTTTCGATTTTGTCCAGGTCCCGAAAATTAGGTAAAAACCACATATTACGGCTTTCCCTTGATTATCTGGGTGAAATGGGCAAGAAAGAATAAAAGGGTTGAACCAAAAGACCTACAATCGGATGACTTAAAACATAGGCAACTTCGTTGCAAGATATGTGGCATTTATGCAACAATGTATAAAACGTAAATGAAAGAGAGATTCGTTGCTGGAAAAACCCTATCCTGCAAAATTTTCGATTTTGTCCAGGTCCCGAAAATTAGGTAAAAACCACATATTACGGCTTTCCCTTGATTATCTGGGTGAAATGGGCAAGAAAGAATAAAAGGGTTGAACCAAAAGACCTACAATCGGATGACTTAAAACATAGGCAACTTCGTGGCAAGATATGTGGCATTTATGCAACAATGTATAAAACGTAAATGAAAGAGAGATTCGTTGCTGGAAAAACCCTATCCTGCAAAATTTTCGATTTTGTCCAGGTCCCGAAAATTAGGTAAAAACCACATATTACGGCTTTCCCTTGATTATCTGGGTGAAATGGGCAAGAAAGAATAAAAGGGTTGAACCAAAAGACCTACAATCGGATGACTTAAAACACAGGCAACTTCGTTGCAAGATATGTGGCATTTATGCAACAATGTATAAAACGTAAATGAAAGAGAGATTCGTTGCTGGAAAAACCCTATCCTGCAAAATTTTCGATTTTGTCCAGGTCCCGAAAATTAGGTAAAAACCACATATTACGGCTTTCCCTTGATTATCTGGGTGAAATGGGCAAGAAAGAATAAAAGGGTTGAACCGAAAGACCTACAATCGGATGACTTAAAACATAGGCAACTTCGTTGCAAGATATGTGGCATTTATGCAACAATGTATAAAACGTAAATGAAAGAGAGATTCGTTGCTGGAAAAACCCTATCCTGCAAAATTTTCGATTTTGTCCAGGTCCCGAAAATTAGGTAAAAACCACATATTACGGCTTTCCCTTGATTATCTGTGTGAAATGGGCAAGAAAGAATAAAAGAGTTGAATCTAAAGACCTACAATCGGATGACTTAAAACATAGGCAACTTCGTTGCAAGATATGTGGCATTTATGCAACAATGTATAAAACGTAAATGAAAGAGAGATTCGTTGCTGGAAAAACCCTATCCTGCAAAATTTTCGATTTTGTCCAGGTCCCGAAAATTAGGTAAAAACCACATATTACGGCTTTCCCTTGATTATCTGTGTGAAATGGGCAAGAAAGAATAAAAGAGTTGAATCTAAAGACCTACAATCGGATGACTTAAAACATAGGCAACTTCGTTGCAAGATATGTGGCATTTATGCAACAATGTATAAAACGTAAATGAAAGAGAGATTCGTTGCTGGAAAAACCCTATCCTGCAAAATTTTCGATTTTGTCCAGGTCCCGAAAATTAGGTAAAAACCACATATTACGGCTTTCCCTTGATTATCTGTGTGAAATGGGCAAGAAAGAATAAAAGAGTTGAATCTAAAGACCTACAATCGGATGACTTAAAACATAGGCAACTTCGTTGCAAGATATGTGGCATTTATGCAACAATGTATAAAACGTAAATGAAAGAGAGATTCGTTGCTGGAAAAACCCTATCCTGCAAAATTTTCGATTTTGTCCAGGTCCCGAAAATTAGGTAAAAACCACATATTACGGCTTTCCCTTGATTATCTGGGTGAAATGGGCAAGAAAGAATAAAAGGGTTGAATCTAAAGACCTACAATCGGATGACTTAAAACATAGGCAACTTCGTTGCAAGATATGTGGCATTTATGCAACAATGTATAAAACGTAAATGAAAGAGAGATTCGTTGCTGGAAAAACCCTATCCTGCAAAATTTTCGATTTTGTCCAGGTCCCGAAAATTAGGTAAAAACCACATATTACGGCTTTCCCTTGATTATCTGGGTGAAATGGGCAAGAAAGAATAAAAGGGTTGAACCGAAAGACCTACAATCGGATGACTTAAAACATAGGCAACTTCGTTGCAAGATATGTGGCATTTATGCAACAATGTATAAAACGTAAATGAAAGAGAGATTCGTTGCTGGAAAAACCCTATCCTGCAAAATTTTCGATTTTGTCCAGGTCCCGAAAATTAGGTAAAAACCACATATTACGGCTTTCCCTTGATTATCTGGGTGAAATGGGCAAGAAAGAATAAAAGGGTTGAACCAAAAGACCTACAATCGGATGACTTAAAACATAGGCAACTTCGTTGCAAGATATGTGGCATTTATGCAACAATGTATAAAACGTAAATGAAAGAGAGATTCGTTGCTGGAAAAACCCTATCCTGCAAAATTTTCGATTTTGTCCAGGTCCCGAAAATTAGGTAAAAACCACATTGTGAAATGGGCAAGAAAGAATAAAAGGGTTGAACCAAAAGACCTACAATCGGATGACTTAAAACACAGGCAACTTTGTTGCAAGATATGTGGCATTTATGCAACAATGTATAAAACGTAAATGAAAGAGAGATTCGTTGCTGGAAAAACCCTATCCAGCAAAATTTTAGATTTTGTCCAGGTCCCGAAAATTAGGTAAAAACCACATGTTACGGCTTTCCCTTGATTATCTGTGTGAAATGGGCAAGAAAGAATAAAAGGGTTGAACCAAAAGACCTACAATCGGATGACTTAAAACATAGGCAACTTCGTTGCAAGATATGTGGCATTTATGGACAATGTATAAAACGTAAATGAAAGAGAGGTTCGTTGCTGGAAAAACCCTATCCTGCAAAATTTTCGATTTTGTCCAGGTCCCGAAAAATTAGGTAAAAAACCACATATTACGGCTTTCCCCTTGATTATCTGTGTGAAATGGGTAAGAAAGATAAAAGGGTTGAACCAAAAGACCTACAATCGGATGACTTAAAACATAGGCAACTTCGTTGCAAGATATGTGGCATTTATGCAACAATGTATGACACGTAAATGAAAGAGAGATTCGTTGCTGGAAAAAACCCTATCCTGCAAAATTTTCGATTTTGTCCAGGTCCCCGAAAATTAGGTAAAAACCGCATATTACGGCTTTCCCTTGATTATCTGGGTGAAATGGGCAAGAAAGAATAAAAGGGGTTGAACCAAAAGACCTACAATCGGATGACTTAAAACATAGGCAACTTCGTTGCAAGATATGTGGCATTTATGGACCAATGTATAAAACGTAAATGAAAGAAAGATTCGTTGCTGGAAAAAACCCTATCCTGCAAAATTTTCGATTTTGTCCAGGTCCCGAAAATTAGGTAAAAACCACATATTACGGCTTTCCCCTTGATTATCTGGGTGAAATGGGTAAGAAAGAATAAAAGGGTTGAACCAAAAGACCTACAATCGGATGACTTAAAACATAGGCAACTTCGTTGCAAGATATGTGGCATTTATGCAACATGTATGAAACGTAAATGAAAGAGAGATCGTTGCTGGAAAAACCCTATCCTGCAAAATTTTCGATTTTGTCCAGGTCCCGAAAATTAGGTAAAAACCGCATATTACGGCTTTCCCTTGATTATCTGGGTGAAATGGGCAAGAAAGAATAAAAGGGTTGAACCAAAAGACCTACAATCGGATGACTTAAAACACAGGCAACTTCGTTGCAAGATATGTGGCATTTATGCAACAATGTATAAAAACGTAAATGAAAGAGAGATTCGTTGCTGGAAAAACCCTATCCAGCAAAATTTTAGATTTTGTCCCAGGTCCCGAAAATTAGGTAAAAACACATATTACGGCTTTCCCTGATTATCTGGGTGAATGGGCAAGAAAGAATAAAAGGGTTGAAGCAAAAGACCCTACAATCGGATGACTTAAAACATAGGCAACTTCGTTGCAAGATATGTGGCATTTATGGACCAATGTATAAAACGTAAATGAAAGAGAGGTTCGTTGCTGGAAAAACCCTATCCTCTGCAAAATTTTCGATTTTGCTCAGGTCCCGAAAATTAGGTAAAAACCACATATTACGGCTTTCCCTTGATTATCTGTGTGAAATGGGCAAGAAAGAATAAAAGGGTTGAATCCAAAGACCTACAATCGGATGACTTAAAACACAGGCAACTTCGTTGCAAGATATGTTGCATTTATGCAACAATGTATAAAACGTAAATGAAAGAGAGATTCGTTGCTGGAAAAACCCTATCCACCAAAATTTTAGATTTTGTCCAGGTCCCGAAAATTAGGTAAAAACCACATATTACGGCTTTCCCTTGATTATCTGTGTGAAATGGGCAAGAAAGAATAAAAGGGTTGAAACAAAAGACCTACAATCGGATGACTTAAAACATAGGCAACTTCGTTGCAAGATATGTGGCATTTATGGACCAATGTATAAAACGTAAATGAAAGAGAGGTTCGTTGCTGGAAAAACCCTATCCAGCAAAATTTTCGATTTTGTCCAGGTCCCGAAATTAGGTAAAAACCACATATTACGGCTTTCCCTTGATTATCTGTGTGAAATGGGCAAGAAAGAATAAAAGGGTTGAAGCAAAAAGACCTACAATCGGATGACTTAAAACATAGGCAACTTCGTTGCAAGATATGTGGCATTTATGCAACAATGTATAAAACGTAAATGAAAGAGAGATTCGTTGCTGGAAAAACCCTATCCTGCAAAATTTCCGATTTTGTCCAGGTCCCGAAAATTAGGTAAAAACCACATATTACGGCTTTCCCTTGATTATCTGTGTGAAATGGGCAAGAAAGAATAAAAGGGTTGAAGCAAAAGACCTACAATCGGATGACTTTAAAACATAGGCAACTTCGTTGCAAGATATGTGGCATTTATGCAACAATGTATAAAACGTAAATGAAAGAGAGATTCGTTGCTGGAAAAACCCTATCCAGCAAAATTTTAGATTTTGTCCAGGTCCCGAAAATTAGGTAAAAACCACATATTACGGCTTTCCCTTGATTATCTGTGTGAAATGGGCAAGAAAGAATAAAAGGGTTGAACCAAAAGGACCTACAATCGGATGACTTAAAACATAGGCAACTTCGTTGCAAGATATGTGGCATTTATGGACCAATGTATAAAACGTAAATGAAAGAGAGGTTCGTTGCTGGAAAAACCCTATCCTGCAAAATTTTCGATTTTGTCCAGGTCCCGAAAATTAGGTAAAAACCACATATTACGGCTTTCCCTTGATTATCTGGGTGAAATGGGTAAGAAAGAATAAAAGGGTTGAACCAAAAGACCTACAATCGGATGACTTTAAAACATAGGCAACTTCGTTGCAAGATATGTGGCATTTATGCAACAATGTATGAAACGTAAATGAAAGAGAGATTCGTTGCTGGAAAAACCCTATCCTGCAAAATTTTCGATTTTGTCCAGGTCCCGAAAATTAGGTAAAAACCGCATATTACGGCTTTCCCTTGATTATCTGGTGAAATGGGCAAGAAAGAATAAAAGGGTTGAACCAAAAGACCTACAATCGGATGACTTAAAAACACACGGCAACTTCGTTGCAAGATATGTGGCATTTATGCAACAATGTATAAAACGTAAATGAAAGAGAGATTCGTTGCTGAAAAAACCCTATCCAGCAAAATTTTAGATTTTGTCCAGGTCCCGAAAATTAGGTAAAAACCACATGTTACGGCTTTCCCCTTGATTATCTGTGTGAAATGGGCAAGAAAGAATAAAAGGGTTGAACCAAAAGACCTACAATCGGATGACTTAAAACATAGGCAACTTCGTTGCAAGATATGTGGCATTTATGGACCAATGTATAAAACGTAAATGAAAGAGAGGTTCGTTGCTGGAAAAACCCTATCCCTGCAAAATTTTCGATTTTGTCCAGGTCCCGAAAATTAGGTAAAAACCACATATTACGGCTTTCCCTTGATTATCTGTGTGAAATGGGTAAGAAAGAATAAAAGGGTTGAACCAAAAGACCTACAATCGGATGACTTAAAACATAGGCAACTTCGTTGCAAGATATGTGGCATTTATGCAACAATGTATGACACGTAATGAAAGAGAGATTCGTTGCTGGAAAAACCTATCCTGCAAAATTTTCGATTTTGTCCAGGTCCCGAAAATTAGGTAAAAACCGCATATTACGGCTTTCCCTTGATTATCTGGGTGAAATGGGCAAGAAAGAAAAAGGGTTGAACCAATAAGACTACAATCGGATGACTTAAAACATAGGCAACTTCGTTGCAAGATATGTGGCATTTATGGACCAATGTATAAAACGTAAATGAAAGAAAGATTCGTTGCTGGAAAAAACCCTATCCTGCAAAATTTTCGATTTTGTCCAGGTCCCGAAAATTAGGTAAAAACCACATATTACGGCTTTCCCTTGATTATCTGGGTGAAATGGGTAAGAAAGAATAAAAGGGTTGAACCAAAAGACCTACAATCGGATGACTTAAAAACATAGGCAACTTCGTTGCAAGATATGTGGCATTATGCAACAATGTATGAAACGTAAATGAAAGAGAGATTCGTTGCTGGAAAAACCCTATCCTGCAAAATTTTCGATTTTGTCCAGGTCCCGAAAATTAGGTAAAAACCGCATATTACGGCTTTCCCTTGATTATCTGGGTGAAATGGGCAAGAAAGAATAAAAGGGTTGAACCAAAAGACCTACAATCGGATGACTTAAAACACAGGCAACTTCGTTGCAAGATATGTGGCAATTTATGCAACAATGTATAAAACGTAAATGAAAGAGAGATTCGTTGCTGGAAAAACCCTATCCAGCAAAATTTTTAGATTTTGTCCAGGTCCCCGAAAATTAGGTAAAAACCACATATTACGGCTTCCCTTGATTATCTGTGTGAAATGGGCAAGAAAGAATAAAAGGGTTGAACCAAAAGACCTTACAATCGGATGACTTAAAACATAGGCAACTTCGTTGCAAGATATGTGGCATTTATGGACCAATGTATAAAACGTAAATGAAAGAGAGGTTCGTTGCTGGAAAAACCCTATCCTGCAAAATTTTCGATTTTGTCCAGGTCCCGAAAATTAGGTAAAAACCACATATTACGGCTTTCCCTTGATTATCTGGGTGAAATGGGTAAGAAAGAATAAAAGGGTTGAACCAAAAGACCTACAATCGGATGACTTAAAACATAGGCAACTTCGTTGCAAGATATGTGGCATTTATGCAACAATGTATGACACGTAAATGAAAGAGAGATTCGTTGCTGGAAAAACCCTATCCTGCAAAATTTTCGATTTTGTCCAGGTCCCGAAAATTAGGTAAAAACCGCATATTACGGCTTTCCCTTGATTATCTGGGTGAAATGGGCAAGAAAGAATAAAAGGGTTGAACCAAAAGACCTACAATCGGATGACTTAAAACATAGGCAACTTCGTTGCAAGATATGTGGCATTTATGCAACAATGTATAAAACGTAAATGAAAGAGAGATTCGTTGCTGGAAAAACCCTATCCTGCAAAATTTTCGATTTTGTCCAGGTCCCGAAAATTAGGTAAAAACCACATATTACGGCTTTCCCTTGATTATCTGTGTGAAATGGGCAAGAAAGAATAAAAGGGTTGAATCTAAAGACCTACAAATCGGATGACTTAAAACACAGGCAACTTCGTTGCAAGATATGTGGCATTTATGCAACAATGTATAAAACGTAAATGAAAGAGAGGTTCGTTGCTGGAAAAAACCCTATCCTGCAAAATTTTCGATTTTGTCCAGGTCCCGAAAATTAGGTAAAAACCACATATTACGGCTTTCCCTTGATTATCTGTGTGAAATGGGCAAGAAAGAATAAAAGGGGTGAACCAAAAGACCTACAATCGGATGACTTAAAACACAGGCAACTTCGTTGCAAGATATGTGGCATTTATGCAACAATGTATAAAACGTAAATGAAAGAGAGATTCGTTGCTGGAAAACCCCTATCCTGCAAAATTTTCGATTTTGTCCAGGTCCCGAAAATTAGGTAAAAACCACATATTACGGCTTTCCCCTTGATTATCTGTGTGAAATGGGCAAGAAAGAATAAAAGGGTTGAATCTAAAGACCTACAATCGGATGACTTAAACACAGGCAACTTCGTTGCAAGATATGTGGCATTTATGCAACAATGTATAAAACGTAAATGAAAGAGAGATTCGTTGCTGGAAAAACCCTATCCAGCAAAATTTTAGATTTTGTCCAGGTCCCGAAAATTAGGTAAGAACCACATATTACGGCTTTCCCTTGATTATCTGTGTGAAATGGGCAAGAAAGAATAAAAGGGTTGAACCAAAAGACCTACAATCGGATGACTTAAAACATAGGCAACTTCGTTGCAAGATATGTGGCATTTATGCAACAATGTATAAAACGTAAATGAAAGAGAGGTTCGTTGCTGGAAAAACCCTATCCTGCAAAATTTTCGATTTTGTCCAGGTCCCGAAAATTAGGTAAAAACCACATATTACGGCTTTCCCTTGATTATCTGGGTGAAATGGGCAAGAAAGAATAAAAGGGTTGAACCAAAAGACCTACAATCGGATGACTTAAAAACATAGGCAACTTCGTTGCAAGATATGTGGCATTTATGCAACAATGTATAAAACGTAAATGAAAGAGAGATTCGTTGCTGGAAAAACCCTATCCTGCAAAATTTTCGATTTTGTCCAGGTCCCCGAAAATTAGGTAAAAACCACATATTACGGCTTTCCCTTGATTATCTGGGTGAAATGGGCAAGAAAGAATAAAAGGGTTGAACCAAAAGACCTACAATCGGATGACTTAAAACATAGGCAACTTTCGTTGCAAGATATGTGGCATTTATGCCAACAATGTATAAAAACGTAAATGAAAGAGAGATTCGTTGCTGGAAAAACCCTATCCTGCAAAATTTTAGATTTTGTCCAGGTCCCGAAAATTAGGTAAAAACCACATATTACGGCTTTCCCTTGATTATCTGGGTGAAAATGGGCAAGAAAGAATAAAAGGGTTGAACCAAAAGACCTACAATCGGATGACTTAAAACATAGGCAACTTCGTTGCAAGATATGTGGCATTTATGGACCAATGTATAAAACGTAAATGAAAGAGAGTTCGTTGCTGGAAAAACCCTATCCTGCAAAATTTTCGATTTTGTCCATGAGTCCCGAAAATTAGGTAAAAACCACATATTACGGCTTTCCCTTGATTATCTGGGTGAAATGGGCAAGAAAGAATAAAAGGGTTGAACCAAAAGACCTACAATCGGATGACTTAAAACATAGGCAACTTCGTTGCAAGATATGTGGCATTTATGGACCAATGTATAAAACGTAAATGAAAGAGAGGTTCGTTTCTGGAAAAACCCTATCCAGCAAAATTTTAGATTTTGTCCAGGTCCAGAAAATTAGGTAAAAACCGCATATTACGGCTTTCCCTTGATTATCTGGGTGAAATGGGCAAGAAAGAATAAAAGGGTTGAACCAAAAGACCTACAATCGGATGACTTAAAACATACTCAACATCGTTGCAAGATATGTGGCATTTATGCAACAATGTATAAAACGTAAATGAAAGAGAGATTCGTTGCTGGAAAAACCCTATCCTGCAAAATTTTCGATTTTGTCCAGGTCCCGAAAATTAGGTAAAAACCGCATATTACGGCTTTCCCTTGATTATCTGGGTGAAATGGGCAAGAAAGAATAAAAGGGTTGAACCAAAAGACCTACAATCGGATGACTTAAAACATACTCAACATCGTTGCAAGATATGTGGCATTTATGGACCAATGTATAAAACGTAAATGAAAGAGAGATTCGTTGCTGGAAAAACCCTATCCAGCAAAATTTTAGATTTTGTCCAGGTCCAGAAAATTAGGTAAAAACCACATATTACGGCTTTCCCTTGATTATCTGGGTGAAATGGGCAAGAAAGAATAAAAGGGTTGAACCAAAAGACCTACAATCGGATGGCTTAAAATATAGGCAACTTCGTTGCAAGATATGTGGCATTTATGCAACAATGTATAAAACGTAAATGAAAGAGAGATTCGTTGCTGGAAAAACCCTATCCTGCAAAATTTTCGATTTTGTCCAGGTCCCGAAAATTAGGTAAAAACCGCATATTACGGCTTTCCCTTGATTATCTGGGTGAAATGGGCAAGAAAGAATAAAAGGGTTGAACCAAAAGACCAACAATCGGATGACTTAAAACATAGGCAACTTCGTTGCAAGATATGTGGCATTTATGCAACAATGTATAAAACGTAAATGAAAGAGAGATTCGTTGCTGGAAAAACCCTATACAGCAAAATTTTAGATTTTGTCCAGGTCCCGAAAATTAGGTAAAAACCACATATTACGGCTTTCCCTTGATTATCTGTGTGAAATGGGCAAGAAAGAATAAAAGGGTTGAACCAAAAGACCTACAATCGGATGACTTAAAACATAGGCAACTTCGTTGCAAGATATGTGGCATTTATGCAACAATGTATAAAACGTAAATGAAAGAGAGATTCGTTGCTGGAAAAACCCTGTCCTGCAAAATTTTAGATTTTGTCCAGGTCCCGGAAATTAGGTAAAAACCACATATTACGGCTTTCCCTTGATTATCTGGGTGAAATGGGCAAGAAAGAATAAAAGGGTTGAACCAAAAGACCTACAATCGGATGACTTAAAACATAGGCAACTTCGTTGCAAGATATGTGGCATTTATGCAACAATGTATAAAACGTTAATGAAAGAGAGATTCGTTGCTGGAAAAACCCTATCCTGCAAAATTTTAGATTTTGTCCAGGTCCCGAAAATTAGGTAAAAACCGCATATTACGGCTTTCCCTTGATTATCTGGGTGAAATGGGCAAGAAAGAATAAAAGGGTTGAACCAAAAGACCTACAATCGGATGACTTAAAACATAGGCAACTTCGTTGCAAGATATGTGGCATTTATGCAACAATGTATAAAACGTAAATGAAAGAGAGATTCGTTGCTGGAAAAACCCTATCCTGCAAAATTTTCGATTTTGTCCAGGTCCCGAAAATTAGGTAAAAACCGCATATTACGGCTTTCCCTTGATTATCTGGGTGAAATGGGCAAGAAAGAATAAAAGGGTTGAACCAAAAGACCAACAATCGGATGACTTAAAACATAGGCAACTTCGTTGCAAGATATGTGGCATTTATGCAACAATGTATAAAACGTAAATGAAAGAGAGATTCGTTGCTGGAAAAACCCTATCCAGCAAAATTTTAGATTTTGTCCAGGTCCCGAAAATTAGGTAAAAACCACATATTACGGCTTTCCCTTGATTATCTGTGTGAAATGGGCAAGAAAGAATAAAAGGGTTGAACCAAAAGACCTACAATCGGATGACTTAAAACATAGGCAACTTCGTTGCAAGATATGTGGCATTTATGCAACAATGTATAAAACGTAAATGAAAGAGAGATTCGTTGCTGGAAAAACCCTGTCCTGCAAAATTTTAGATTTTGTCCAGGTCCCGGAAATTAGGTAAAAACCACATATTACGGCTTTCCCTTGATTATCTGGGTGAAATGGGCAAGAAAGAATAAAAGGGTTGAACCAAAAGACCTACAATCGGATGACTTAAAACATAGGCAACTTCGTTGCAAGATATGTGGCATTTATGCAACAATGTATAAAACGTTAATGAAAGAGAGATTCGTTGCTGGAAAAACCCTATCCTGCAAAATTTTAGATTTTGTCCAGGTCCCGAAAATTAGGTAAAAACCGCATATTACGGCTTTCCCTTGATTATCTGGGTGAAATGGGCAAGAAAGAATAAAAGGGTTGAACCGAAAGACCTACAATCGGATGACTTAAAACATAGGCAACTTCGTTGCAAGATATGTGGCATTTATGCAACAATGTATAAAACGTAAATGAAAGAGAGATTCGTTGCTGGAAAAACCCTATCCTGCAAAATTTTCGATTTTGTCCAGGTCCCGAAAATTAGGTAAAAACCGCATATTACGGCTTTCCCTTGATTATCTGGGTGAAATGGGCAAGAAAGAATAAAAGGGTTTAACCAAAAGACCTACAATCGGATGACTTAAAACACAGGCAACTTCGTTGCAAGATATGTGGCATTTATGCAACAATGTATAAAACGTAAATGAAAGAGAGATTCGTTGCTGGAAAAACCCTATCCTGCAAAATTTTAGATTTTGTCCAGGTCCCGAAAATTAGGTAAAAACCGCATATTACGGCTTTCCCTTGATTATCTGGGTGGAATGGGCAAGAAAGAATAAAAGGGTTGAAACAAAAGACCTACAATCGGATGACTTAAAACATAGGCAACTTCGTTGCAAGATATGTGGCATTTATGCAACAATGTATAAAACGTAAATGAAAGAGAGATTCGTTGCTGGAAAAACCCTATCCTGCAAAATTTTAGATTTTGTCCAGGTCCCGAAAATTAGGTAAAAACCGCATATTACGGCTTTCCCTTGATTATCTGGGTGAAATGGGCAAGAAAGAATAAAAGGGTTGAACCAAAAGACCTACAATCGGATGACTTAAAACACAGGCAACTTCGTTGCAAGATATGTGGCATTTATGCAACAATGTATAAAACGTAAATGAAAGAGAGATTCGTTGCTGGAAAAACCCTATCCTGCAAAATTTTCGATTTTGTCCAGGTCCCGAAAATTAGGTAAAAACCGCATATTACGGCTTTCCCTTGATTATCTGGGTGAAATGGGCAAGAAAGAATAAAAGGGTTGAACCAAAAGACCTACAATCGGATGACTTAAAACATAGGCAACTTCGTTGCAAGATATGTGGCATTTATGCAACAATGTATAAAACGTAAATGAAAGAGAGATTCGTTGCTGGAAAAACCCTATCCAGCAAAATTTTAGATTTTGTCCAGGTCCCGAAAATTAGGTAAAAACCACATATTACGGCTTTCCCTTGATTATCTGGGTGAAATGGGCAAGAAAGAATAAAAGGGTTGAACCAAAAGACCTACAATCGGATGACTTAAAATATAGGCAACTTCGTTGCAAGATATGTGGCATTTATGCAACAATGTATAAAACGTAAATGAAAGAGAGATTCGTTGCTGGAAAAACCCTATCCAGCAAAATTTTAGATTTTGTCCAGGTCCCGAAAATTAGGTAAAAACCACATATTACGGCTTTCCCTTGATTATCTGTGTGAAATGGGCAAGAAAGAATAAAAGGGTTGAACCAAAAGACCTACAATCGGATGACTTAAAACATGGGCAACTTCGTTGCAAGATATGTGGCATTTATGCAACAATGTATAAAACGTAAATGAAAGAGAGATTCGTTGCTGGAAAAACCCTATCCTGCAAAATTTTCGATTTTGTCCAGGTCCCGAAAATTAGGTAAAAACCGCATATTACGGCTTTCCCTTGATTATCTGGGTGAAATGGGCAAGAAAGAATAAAAGGGTTGAACCAAAAGACCAACAATCGGATGACTTAAAACATAGGCAACTTCGTTGCAAGATATGTGGCATTTATGGACCAATGTATAAAACGTAAATGAAAGAGAGATTCGTTGCTGGAAAAACCCTATCCTGCAAAATTTTCGATTTTGTCCAGGTCCCGAAAATTAGGTAAAAACCACATATTACGGCTTTCCCTTGATTATCTGGGTGAAATGGGCAAGAAAGAATAAAAGGGTTGAACCAAAAGACCTACAATCGGATGACTTAAAATATAGGCAACTTCGTTGCAAGATATGTGGCATTTATGCAACAATGTATAAAACGTAAATGAAAGAGAGATTCGTTGCTGGAAAAACCCTATCCTGCAAAATTTTAGATTTTGTCCAGGTCCCGAAAATTAGGTAAAAACCGCATATTACGGCTTTCCCTTGATTATCTGGGTGAAATGGGCAAGAAAGAATAAAAGGGTTGAACCAAAAGACCAACAATCGGATGACTTAAAACATAGGCAACTTCGTTGCAAGATATGTGGCATTTATGGACCAATGTATAAAACGTAAATGAAAGAGAGATTCGTTGCTGGAAAAACCCTATCCTGCAAAATTTTCGATTTTGTCCAGGTCCCGAAAATTAGGTAAAAACCACATATTACGGCTTTCCCTTGATTATCTGGGTGAAATGGGCAAGAAAGAATAAAAGGGTTGAACCAAAAGACCTACAATCGGATGACTTAAAATATAGGCAACTTCGTTGCAAGATATGTGGCATTTATGCAACAATGTATAAAACGTAAATGAAAGAGAGATTCGTTGCTGGAAAAACCCTATCCAGCAAAATTTTAGATTTTGTCCAGGTCCCGAAAATTAGGTAAAAACCACATATTACGGCTTTCCCTTGATTATCTGGGTGAAATGGGCAAGAAAGAATAAAAGGGTTGAACTAAAAGACCTACAATCGGATGACTTAAAACATAGGCAACTTCGTTGCAAGATATGTGGCATTTATGGACCAATGTATAAAACGTAAATGAAAGAGAGATTCGTTGCTGGAAAAACCCTATCCTGCAAAATTTTCGATTTTGTCCAGGTCCCGAAAATTAGGTAAAAACCGCATATTACGGCTTTCCCTTGATTATCTGGGTGAAATGGGCAAGAAAGAATAAAAGGGTTGAACCAAAAGACCTACAATCGGATGACTTAAAACACAGGCAACTTCGTTGCAAGATATGTGGCATTTATGCAACAATGTATAAAACGTAAATGAAAGAGAGATTCGTTGCTGGAAAAACCCTATCCTGCAAAATTTTAGATTTTGTCCAGGTCCCGAAAATTAGGTAAAAACCACATATTACGGCTTTCCCTTGATTATCTGGGTGAAATGGGCAAGAAAGAATAAAAGGGTTGAACCAAAAGACCTACAATCGGATGACTTAAAACATAGGCAACTTCGTTGCAAGATATGTGGCATTTATGGACCAATGTATAAAACGTAAATGAAAGAGAGATTCGTTGCTGGAAAAACCCTATCCTGCAAAATTTTCGATTTTGTCCAGGTCCCGAAAATTAGGTAAAAACCGCATATTACGGCTTTCCCTTGATTATCTGGGTGAAATGGGCAAGAAAGAATAAAAGGGTTGAACCAAAAGACCTACAATCGGATGACTTAAAATATAGGCAACTTCGTTGCAAGATATGTGGCATTTATGCAACAATGTATAAAACGTAAATGAAAGAGAGATTCGTTGCTGGAAAAACCCTATCCTGCAAAATTTTCGATTTTGTCCAGGTCCCGAAAATTAGGTAAAAACCACATATTACGGCTTTCCCTTGATTATCTGGGTGAAATGGGCAAGAAAGAATAAAAGGGTTGAACCAAAAGACCTACAATCGGATGACTTAAAATATAGGCAACTTCGTTGCAAGATATGTGGCATTTATGCAACAATGTATAAAACGTAAATGAAAGAGAGATTCGTTGCTGGAAAAACCCTATCCACCAAAATTTTAGATTTTGTCCAGGTCCCGAAAATTAGGTAAAAACCGCATATTACGGCTTTCCCTTGATTATCTGTGTGAAATGGGCAAGAAAGAATAAAAGGGTTGAACCAAAAGACCTACAATCGGATGACTTAAAATATAGGCAACTTCGTTGCAAGATATGTGGCATTTATGCAACAATGTATAAAACGTAAATGAAAGAGAGATTCGTTGCTGGAAAAACCCTATCCTGCAAAATTTTCGATTTTGTCCAGGTCCCGAAAATTAGGTAAAAACCACATATTACGGCTTTCCCTTGATTATCTGGGTGAAATGGGCAAGAAAGAATAAAAGGGTTGAACCAAAAGACCTACAATCGGATGACTTAAAATATAGGCAACTTCGTTGCAAGATATGTGGCATTTATGCAACAATGTATAAAACGTAAATGAAAGAGAGATTCGTTGCTGGAAAAACCCTATCCAGCAAAATTTTCGATTTTGTCCAGGTCCCGAAAATTAGGTAAAAACCACATATTACGGCTTTCCCTTGATTATCTGGGTGAAATGGGCAAGAAAGAATAAAAGGGTTGAACCAAAAGACCTACAATCGGATGACTTAAAACATAGGCAACTTCGTTGCAAGATATGTGGCATTTATGGACCAATGTATAAAACGTAAATGAAAGAGATTCGTTGCTGGAAAAACCCTATCCTGCAAAATTTTCGATTTTGTCCAGGTCCCGAAAATTAGGTAAAAACCGCATATTACGGCTTTCCCTTGATTATCTGTGTGAAATGGGCAAGAAAGAATAAAAGGGTTGAACCAAAAGACCTACAATCGGATGACTTAAAACATAGGCAACTTCGTTGCAAGATATGTGGCATTTATGCAACAATGTATAAAACGTAAATGAAAGAGAGATTCGTTGCTGGAAAAACCCTATCCTGCAAAATTTTCGATTTTGTCCAGGTCCCGAAAATTAGGTAAAAACCACATATTACGGCTTTCCCTTGATTATCTGTGTGAAATGGGCAAGAAAGAATAAAAGGGTTGAACCAAAAGACCTACAATCGGATGACTTAAAATATAGGCAACTTCGTTGCAAGATATGTGGCATTTATGCAACAATGTATAAAACGTAAATGAAAGAGAGATTCGTTGCTGGAAAAACCCTATCCAGCAAAATTTTAGATTTTGTCCAGGTCCCGAAAATTAGGTAAAAACCACATATTACGGCTTTCCCTTGATTATCTGTGTGAAATGGGCAAGAAAGAATAAAAGGGTTGAACCAAAAGACCTACAATCGGATGACTTAAAACACAGGCAACTTCGTTGCAAGATATGTGGCATTTATGCAACAATGTATAAAACGTAAATGAAAGAGAGATTCGTTGCTGGAAAAACCCTATCCTGCAAAATTTTCGATTTTGTCCAGGTCCCGAAAATTAGGTAAAAACCACATATTACGGCTTTCCCTTGATTATCTGTGTGAAATGGGCAAGAAAGAATAAAAGGGTTGAACCAAAAGACCTACAATCGGATGACTTAAAATATAGGCAACTTCGTTGCAAGATATGTGGCATTTATGCAACAATGTATAAAACGTAAATGAAAGAGAGATTCGTTGCTGGAAAAACCCTATCCAGCAAAATTTTAGATTTTGTCCAGGTCCCGAAAATTAGGTAAAAATTACATATTACGGCTTTCCCTTGATTATCTGGGTGAAATGGGCAAGAAAGAATAAAAGGGTTGAACCAAAAGACCTACAATCGGATGACTTAAAACATAGGCAACTTCGTTGCAAGATATGTGGCATTTATGGACCAATGTATAAAACGTAAATGAAAGAGAGATTCGTTGCTGGAAAAACCCTATCCAGCAAAATTTTAGATTTTGTCCAGGTCCCGAAAATTAGGTAAAAACCACATATTACGGCTTTCCCTTGATTATCTGGGTGAAATGGGCAAGAAAGAATAAAAGGGTTGAACCAAAAGACCTACAATCGGATGACTTAAAACATAGGCAACTTCGTTGCAAGATATGTGGCATTTATGCAACAATGTATAAAACGTAAATGAAAGAGAGATTCGTTGCTGGAAAAACCCTATCCAGCAAAATTTTAGATTTTGTCCAGGTCCCGAAAATTAGGTAAAAACCACATATTACGGCTTTCCCTTGATTATCTGGGTGAAATGGGCAAGAAAGAATAAAAGGGTTGAACCAAAAGACCTACAATCGGATGACTTAAAATATAGGCAACTTCGTTGCAAGATATGTGGCATTTATGCAACAATGTATAAAACGTAAATGAAAGAGAGATTCGTTGCTGGAAAAACCCTATCCAGCAAAATTTTAGATTTTGTCCAGGTCCCGAAAATTAGGTAAAAACCACATATTACGGCTTTCCCTTGATTATCTGGGTGAAATGGGCAAGAAAGAATAAAAGGGTTGAACCAAAAGACCTACAATCGGATGACTTAAAACATAGGCAACTTCGTTGCAAGATATGTGGCATTTATGCAACAATGTATAAAACGTAAATGAAAGAGAGATTCGTTGCTGGAAAAACCCTATCCTGCAAAATTTTCGATTTTGTCCAGGTCCCGAAAATTAGGTAAAAACCGCATATTACGGCTTTCCCTTGATTATCTGTGTGAAATGGGCAAGAAAGAATAAAAGGGTTGAACCAAAAGACCTACAATCGGATGACTTAAAACATAGGCAACTTCGTTGCAAGATATGTGGCATTTATGCAACAATGTATAAAACGTAAATGAAAGAGAGATTCGTTGCTGGAAAAACCCTATCCTGCAAAATTTTCGATTTTGTCCAGGTCCCGAAAATTAGGTAAAAACCACATATTACGGCTTTCCCTTGATTATCTGTGTGAAATGGGCAAGAAAGAATAAAAGGGTTGAACCAAAAGACCTACAATCGGATGACTTAAAATATAGGCAACTTCGTTGCAAGATATGTGGCATTTATGCAACAATGTATAAAACGTAAATGAAAGAGAGATTCGTTGCTGGAAAAACCCTATCCAGCAAAATTTTAGATTTTGTCCAGGTCCCGAAAATTAGGTAAAAACCACATATTACGGCTTTCCCTTGATTATCTGTGTGAAATGGGCAAGAAAGAATAAAAGGGTTGAACCAAAAGACCTACAATCGGATGACTTAAAACACAGGCAACTTCGTTGCAAGATATGTGGCATTTATGCAACAATGTATAAAACGTAAATGAAAGAGAGATTCGTTGCTGGAAAAACCCTATCCTGCAAAATTTTCGATTTTGTCCAGGTCCCGAAAATTAGGTAAAAACCACATATTACGGCTTTCCCTTGATTATCTGTGTGAAATGGGCAAGAAAGAATAAAAGGGTTGAACCAAAAGACCTACAATCGGATGACTTAAAATATAGGCAACTTCGTTGCAAGATATGTGGCATTTATGCAACAATGTATAAAACGTAAATGAAAGAGAGATTCGTTGCTGGAAAAACCCTATCCAGCAAAATTTTAGATTTTGTCCAGGTCCCGAAAATTAGGTAAAAACCACATATTACGGCTTTCCCTTGATTATCTGGGTGAAATGGGCAAGAAAGAATAAAAGGGTTGAACCAAAAGACCTACAATCGGATGACTTAAAACATAGGCAACTTCGTTGCAAGATATGTGGCATTTATGGACCAATGTATAAAACGTAAATGAAAGAGAGATTCGTTGCTGGAAAAACCCTATCCAGCAAAATTTTAGATTTTGTCCAGGTCCCGAAAATTAGGTAAAAACCACATATTACGGCTTTCCCTTGATTATCTGGGTGAAATGGGCAAGAAAGAATAAAAGGGTTGAACCAAAAGACCTACAATCGGATGACTTAAAACATAGGCAACTTCGTTGCAAGATATGTGGCATTTATGGACCAATGTATAAAACGTAAATGAAAGAGAGGTTCGTTGCTGGAAAAACCCTATCCTGCAAAATTTTAGATTTTGTCCAGGCCCCGAAAATTAGGTAAAAACCACATATTACGGCTTTCCCTTGATTATCTGGGTGAAATGGGCAAGAAAGAATAAAAGGGTTGAACCAAAAGACCTACAATCGGATGACTTAAAACATAGGCAACTTCGTTGCAAGATATGTGGCATTTATGCAACAATGTATAAAACGTAAATGAAAGAGAGATTCGTTGCTGGAAAAACCCTATCCAGCAAAATTTTAGATTTTGTCCAGGTCCCGAAAATTAGGTAAAAACCACATATTACGGCTTTCCCTTGATTATCTGGGTGAAATGGGCAAGAAAGAATAAAAGGGTTGAACCAAAAGACCTACAATCGGATGACTTAAAACATAGGCAACTTCGTTGCAAGATATGTGGCATTTATGGACCAATGTATAAAACGTAAATGAAAGAGAGGTTCGTTGCTGGAAAAACCCTATCCTGCAAAATTTTAGATTTTGTCCAGGCCCCGAAAATTAGGTAAAAACCACATATTACGGCTTTCCCTTGATTATCTGGGTGAAATGGGCAAGAAAGAATAAAAGGGTTGAACCAAAAGACCTACAATCGGATGACTTAAAATATAGGCAACTTCGTTGCAAGATATGTGGCATTTATGCAACAATCTATAAAACGTAAATGAAAGAGAGATTCGTTGCTGGAAAAACCCTATCCAGCAAAATTTTAGATTTTGTCCAGGTCCCGAAAATTAGGTAAAAACCACATATTACGGCTTTCCCTTGATTATCTGGGTGAAATGGGCAAGAAAGAATAAAAGGGTTGAACCAAAAGACCTACAATCGGATGACTTAAAACATAGGCAACTTCGTTGCAAGATATGTGGCATTTATGGACCAATGTATAAAACGTAAATGAAAGAGAGATTCGTTGCTGGAAAAACCCTATCCTGCAAAATTTTCGATTTTGTCCAGGTCCCGAAAATTAGGTAAAAACCGCATATTACGGCTTTCCCTTGATTATCTGGGTGAAATGGGCAAGAAAGAATAAAAGGGTTGAACCAAAAGACCTACAATCGGATGACTTAAAACATAGGCAACTTCGTTGCAAGATATGTGGCATTTATGCAACAATGTATAAAACGTAAATGAAAGAGAGATTCGTTGCTGGAAAAACCCTATCCTGCAAAATTTTAGATTTTGTCCAGGTCCCGAAAATTAGGTAAAAACCACATATTACGGCTTTCCCTTGATTATCTGGGTGAAATGGGCAAGAAAGAATAAAAGGGTTGAACCAAAAGACCTACAATCGGATGACTTAAAACATAGGCAACTTCGTTGCAAGATATGTGGCATTTATGCAACAATGTATAAAACGTAAATGAAAGAGAGATTCGTTGCTGGAAAAACCCTATCCTGCAAAATTTTAGATTTTGTCCAGGTCCCGAAAATTAGGTAAAAACCACATATTACGGCTTTCCCTTGATTATCTGGGTGAAATGGGCAAGAAAGAATAAAATGGTTGAAGCAAAAGACCTACAATCGGATGACTTAAAACATAGGCAACTTCGTTGCAAGATATGTGGCATTTATGGACCAATGTATAAAACGTAAATGAAAGAGAGGTTCGTTGCTGGAAAAACCCTATCCTGCAAAATTTTAGATTTTGTCCAGGCCCCGAAAATTAGGTAAAAACCGCATATTACGGCTTTCCCTTGATTATCTGGGTGGAATGGGCAAGAAAGAATAAAAGGGTTGAACCAAAAGACCTACAATCGGATGACTTAAAACATAGGCAACTTCGTTGCAAGATATGTGGCATTTATGCAACAATGTATAAAACGTAAATGAAAGAGAGATTCGTTGCTGGAAAAACCCTATCCTGCAAAATTTTAGATTTTGTCCAGGTCCCGAAAATTAGGTAAAAACCACATATTACGGCTTTCCCTTGATTATCTGGGTGAAATGGGCAAGAAAGAATAAAATGGTTGAAGCAAAAGACCTACAATCGGATGACTTAAAACATAGGCAACTTCGTTGCAAGATATGTGGCATTTATGGACCAATGTATAAAACGTAAATGAAAGAGAGGTTCGTTGCTGGAAAAACCCTATCCTGCAAAATTTTCGATTTTGTCCAGGTCCCGAAAATTAGGTAAAAACCACATATTACGGCTTTCCCTTGATTATCTGTGTGAAATGGGCAAGAAAGAATAAAAGGGTTGAACCAAAAGACCTACAATCGGATGACTTAAAATATAGGCAACTTCGTTGCAAGATATGTGGCATTTATGCAACAATGTATAAAACGTAAATGAAAGAGAGATTCGTTGCTGGAAAAACCCTATCCAGCAAAATTTTAGATTTTGTCCAGGTCCCGAAAATTAGGTAAAAACCACATATTACGGCTTTCCCTTGATTATCTGGGTGAAATGGGCAAGAAAGAATAAAATGGTTGAAGCAAAAGACCTACAATCGGATGACTTAAAACATAGGCAACTTCGTTGCAAGATATGTGGCATTTATGCAACAATGTATAAAACGTAAATGAAAGAGAGATTCGTTGCTGGAAAAACCCTATCCAGCAAAATTTTAGATTTTGTCCAGGTCCCGAAAATTAGGTAAAAACCACATATTACGGCTTTCCCTTGATTATCTGGGTGAAATGGGCAAGAAAGAATAAAAGGGTTGAACCAAAAGACCTACAATCGGATGACTTAAAACATAGGCAACTTCGTTGCAAGATATGTGGCATTTATGCAACAATGTATAAAACGTAAATGAAAGAGAGATTCGTTGCTGGAAAAACCCTATCCTGCAAAATTTTCGATTTTGTCCAGGTCCCGAAAATTAGGTAAAAACCACATATTACGGCTTTCCCTTGATTATCTGGGTGAAATGGGCAAGAAAGAATAAAAGGGTTGAACCAAAAGACCTACAATCGGATGACTTAAAATATAGGCAACTTCGTTGCAAGATATGTGGCATTTATGCAACAATGTATAAAACGTAAATGAAAGAGAGATTCGTTGCTGGAAAAACCCTATCCTGCAAAATTTTCGATTTTGTCCAGGTCCCGAAAATTAGGTAAAAACCACATATTACGGCTTTCCCTTGATTATCTGGGTGAAATGGGCAAGAAAGAATAAAAGGGTTGAACCAAAAGACCTACAATCGGATGACTTAAAACATAGGCAACTTCGTTGCAAGATATGTGGCATTTATGCAACAATGTATAAAACGTAAATGAAAGAGAGATTCGTTGCTGGAAAAACCCTATCCAGCAAAATTTTCGATTTTGTCCAGGTCCCGAAAATTAGGTAAAAACCACATATTACGGCTTTCCCTTGATTATCTGGGTGAAATGGGCAAGAAAGAATAAAAGGGTTGAACCAAAAGACCTACAATCGGATGACTTAAAACATAGGCAACTTCGTTGCAAGATATGTGGCATTTATGGACCAATGTATAAAACGTAAATGAAAGAGAGATTCGTTGCTGGAAAAACCCTATCCTGCAAAATTTTCGATTTTGTCCAGGTCCCGAAAATTAGGTAAAAACCGCATATTACGGCTTTCCCTTGATTATCTGTGTGAAATGGGCAAGAAAGAATAAAAGGGTTGAACCAAAAGACCTACAATCGGATGACTTAAAACATAGGCAACTTCGTTGTAAGATATGTGGCATTTATGCAACAATGTATAAAACGTAAATGAAAGAGAGATTCGTTGCTGGAAAAACCCTATCCAGCAAAATTTTAGATTTTGTCCAGGTCCCGAAAATTAGGTAAAAACCACATATTACGGCTTTCCCTTGATTATCTGGGTGAAATGGGCAAGAAAGAATAAAAGGGTTGAACCAAAAGACCTACAATCGGATGACTTAAAACATAGGCAACTTCGTTGCAAGATATGTGGCATTTATGGACCAATGTATAAAACGTAAATGAAAGAGAGATTCGTTGCTGGAAAAACCCTATCCTGCAAAATTTTCGATTTTGTCCAGGTCCCGAAAATTAGGTAAAAACCGCATATTACGGCTTTCCCTTGATTATCTGGGTGAAATGGGCAAGAAAGAATAAAAGGGTTGAACCAAAAGACCTACAATCGGATGACTTAAAATATAGCCAACTTCGTTGCAAGATATGTGGCATTTATGCAACAATGTATAAAACGTAAATGAAAGAGAGATTCGTTGCTGGAAAAACCCTATCCTGCAAAATTTTAGATTTTGTCCAGGTCCCGAAAATTAGGTAAAAACCACATATTACGGCTTTCCCTTGATTATCTGTGTGAAATGGGCAAGAAAGAATAAAAGGGTTGAACCAAAAGACCTACAATCGGATGACTTAAAACATAGGCAACTTCGTTGCAAGATATGTGGCATTTATGCAACAATGTATAAAACGTAAATGAAAGAGAGATTCGTTGCTGGAAAAACCCTATCCTGCAAAATTTTCGATTTTGTCCAGGTCCCGAAAATTAGGTAAAAATTACATATTACGGCTTTCCCTTGATTATCTGGGTGAAATGGGCAAGAAAGAATAAAAGGGTTGAACCAAAAGACCTACAATCGGATGACTTAAAATATAGGCAACTTCGTTGCAAGATATGTGGCATTTATGCAACAATGTATAAAACGTTAATGAAAGAGAGATTCGTTGCTGGAAAAACCCTATCCTGCAAAATTTTCGATTTTGTCCAGGTCCCGAAAATTAGGTAAAAACCACATATTACGGCTTTCCCTTGATTATCTGGGTGAAATGGGCAAGAAAGAATAAAAGGGTTGAACCAAAAGACCTACAATCGGATGACTTAAAACATAGGCAACTTCGTTGCAAGATATGTGGCATTTATGGACCAATGTATAAAACGTAAATGAAAGAGAGATTCGTTGCTGGAAAAACCCTATCCTGCAAAATTTTCGATTTTGTCCAGGTCCCGAAAATTAGGTAAAAACCGCATATTACGGCTTTCCCTTGATTATCTGTGTGAAATGGGCAAGAAAGAATAAAAGGGTTGAACCAAAAGACCTACAATCGGATGACTTAAAACATAGGCAACTTCGTTGCAAGATATGTGGCATTTATGCAACAATGTATAAAACGTAAATGAAAGAGAGATTCGTTGCTGGAAAAACCCTATCCAGCAAAATTTTAGATTTTGTCCAGGTCCCGAAAATTAGGTAAAAACCACATATTACGGCTTTCCCTTGATTATCTGGGTGAAATGGGCAAGAAAGAATAAAAGGGTTGAACCAAAAGACCTACAATCGGATGACTTAAAATATAGGCAACTTCGTTGCAAGATATGTGGCATTTATGCAACAATCTATAAAACGTAAATGAAAGAGAGATTCGTTGCTGGAAAAACCCTATCCAGCAAAATTTTAGATTTTGTCCAGGTCCCGAAAATTAGGTAAAAACCACATATTACGGCTTTCCCTTGATTATCTGGGTGAAATGGACAAGAAAGAATAAAAGGGTTGAACCAAAAGACCTACAATCGGATGACTTAAAACACAGGCAACTTCGTTGCAAGATATGTGGCATTTATGCAACAATGTATAAAACGTAAATGAAAGAGAGATTCGTTGCTGGAAAAACTCTATCCAGCAAAATTTTAGATTTTGTCCAGGTCCCGAAAATTAGGTAAAAACCACATATTACGGCTTTCCCTTGATTATCTGTGTGAAATGGGCAAGAAAGAATAAAAGGGTTGAACCAAAAGACCTACAATCGGATGACTTAAAATATAGGCAACTTCGTTGCAAGATATGTGGCATTTATGCAACAATGTATAAAACGTAAATGAAAGAGAAATTCGTTGCTGGAAAAACCCTATCCAGCAAAATTTTAGATTTTGTCCAGGTCCCGAAAATTAGGTAAAAACCACATATTACGGCTTTCCCTTGATTATCTGGGTGAAATGGGCAAGAAAGAATAAAAGGGTTGAACCAAAAGACCTACAATCGGATGACTTAAAACATAGGCAACTTCGTTGCAAGATATGTGGCATTTATGGACCAATGTATAAAACGTAAATGAAAGAGAGATTCGTTGCTGGAAAAACCCTATCCTGCAAAATTTTCGATTTTGTCCAGGTCCCGAAAATTAGGTAAAAACCGCATATTACGGCTTTCCCTTGATTATCTGTGTGAAATGGGCAAGAAAGAATAAAAGGGTTGAACCAAAAGACCTACAATCGGATGACTTAAAACATAGGCAACTTCGTTGCAAGATATGTGGCATTTATGGAACAATGTATAAAACGTAAATGAAAGAGAGATTCGTTGCTGGAAAAACCCTATCCTGCAAAATTTTAGATTTTGTCCAGGTCCCGAAAATTAGGTAAAAACCACATATTACGGCTTTCCCTTGATTATCTGGGTGAAATGGGCAAGAAAGAATAAAAGGGTTGAACCAAAAGACCTACAATCGGATGACTTAAAACATAGGCAACTTCGTTGCAAGATATGTGGCATTTATGCAACAATGTATAAAACGTAAATGAAAGAGAGATTCGTTGCTGGAAAAACCCTATCCACCAAAATTTTAGATTTTGTCCAGGTCCCGAAAATTAGGTAAAAACCACATATTACGGCTTTCCCTTGATTATCTGGGTGAAATGGGCAAGAAAGAATAAAAGGGTTGAACCAAAAGACCTACAATCGGATGACTTAAAATATAGGCAACTTCGTTGCAAGATATGTGGCATTTATGCAACAATGTATAAAACGTAAATGAAAGAGAGATTCGTTGCTGGAAAAACCCTATCCTGCAAAATTTTCGATTTTGTCCAGGTCCCGAAAATTAGGTAAAAACCGCATATTACGGCTTTCCCTTGATTATCTGGGTGGAATGGGCAAGAAAGAATAAAAGGGTTGAACCAAAAGACCTACAATCGAATGACTTAAAACATAGGCAACTTCGTTGCAAGATATGTGGCATTTATGCAACAATGTATAAAACGTAAATGAAAGAGAGATTCGTTGCTGGAAAAACCCTATCCAGCAAAATTTTAGATTTTGTCCAGGTCCCGAAAATTAGGTAAAAACCACATATTACGGCTTTCCCTTGATTATCTGTGTGAAATGGGCAAGAAAGAATAAAAGGGTTGAACCAAAAGACCTACAATCGGATGACTTAAAACATAGGCAACTTCGTTGCAAGATATGTGGCATTTATGCAACAATGTATAAAACGTAAATGAAAGAGAGATTCGTTGCTGGAAAAACCCTATCCACCAAAATTTTAGATTTTGTCCAGGTCCCGAAAATTAGGTAAAAACCACATATTATGGCTTTCCCTTGATTATCTGGGTGAAATGGGCAAGAAAGAATAAAAGGGTTGAACCAAAAGACCTACAATCGGATGACTTAAAATATAGGCAACTTCGTTGCAAGATATGTGGCATTTATGCAACAATGTATAAAACGTAAATGAAAGAGAGATTCGTTGCTGGAAAAACCCTATCCTGCAAAATTTTCGATTTTGTCCAGGTCCCGAAAATTAGGTAAAAACCACATATTACGGCTTTCCCTTGATTATCTGGGTGGAATGGGCAAGAAAGAATAAAAGGGTTGAACCAAAAGACCTACAATCGAATGACTTAAAACATAGGCAACTTCGTTGCAAGATATGTGGCATTTATGCAACAATGTATAAAACGTAAATGAAAGAGAGATTCGTTGCTGGAAAAACCCTATCCTGCAAAATTTTCGATTTTGTCCAGGTCCCGAAAATTAGGTAAAAACCACATATTACGGCTTTCCCTTGATTATCTGGGTGAAATGGGCAAGAAAGAATAAAAGGGTTGAACCAAAAGACCTACAATCGGATGACTTAAAATATAGGCAACTTCGTTGCAAGATATGTGGCATTTATGCAACAATGTATAAAACGTAAATGAAAGAGAGATTCGTTGCTGGAAAAACCCTATCCTGCAAAATTTTCGATTTTGTCCAGGTCCCGAAAATTAGGTAAAAACCACATATTACGGCTTTCCCTTGATTATCTGGGTGAAATGGGCAAGAAAGAATAAAAGGGTTGAACCAAAAGACCTACAATCGGATGACTTAAAATATAGGCAACTTCGTTGCAAGATATGTGGCATTTATGCAACAATGTATAAAACGTAAATGAAAGAGAGATTCGTTGCTGGAAAAACCCTATCCTGCAAAATTTTAGATTTTGTCCAGGTCCCGAAAATTAGGTAAAAACCGCATATTACGGCTTTCCCTTGATTATCTGTGTGAAATGGGCAAGAAAGAATAAAAGGGTTGAACCAAAAGACCTACAATCGGATGACTTAAAACATAGGCAACTTCGTTGCAAGATATGTGGCATTTATGGACCAATGTATAAAACGTAAATGAAAGAGAGATTCGTTGCTGGAAAAACCCTATCCTGCAAAATTTTCGATTTTGTCCAGGTCCCGAAAATTAGGTAAAAACCGCATATTACGACTTTCCCTTGATTATCTGGGTGAAATGGGCAAGAAAGAATAAAAGGGTTGAACCAAAAGACCTACAATCGGATGACTTAAAATATAGGCAACTTCGTTGCAAGATATGTGGCATTTATGCAACAATGTATAAAACGTAAATGAAAGAGAGATTCGTTGCTGGAAAAACCCTATCCTGCAAAATTTTAGATTTTGTCCAGGTCCCGAAAATTAGGTAAAAACCGCATATTACGGCTTTCCCTTGATTATCTGTGTGAAATGGGCAAGAAAGAATAAAAGGGTTGAACCAAAAGACCTACAATCGGATGACTTAAAACATAGGCAACTTCGTTGCAAGATATGTGGCATTTATGGACCAATGTATAAAACGTAAATGAAAGAGAGATTCGTTGCTGGAAAAACCCTATCCTGCAAAATTTTCGATTTTGTCCAGGTCCCGAAAATTAGGTAAAAACCACATATTACGGCTTTCCCTTGATTATCTGGGTGAAATGGGCAAGAAAGAATAAAAGGGTTGAACCAAAAGACCTACAATCGGATGACTTAAAATATAGGCAACTTCGTTGCAAGATATGTGGCATTTATGCAACAATGTATAAAACGTAAATGAAAGAGAGATTCGTTGCTGGAAAAACCCTATCCTGCAAAATTTTCGATTTTGTCCAGGTCCCGAAAATTAGGTAAAAACCGCATATTACGGCTTTCCCTTGATTATCTGGGTGGAATGGGCAAGAAAGAATAAAAGGGTTGAACCAAAAGACCTACAATCGGATGACTTAAAACATAGGCAACTTCGTTGCAAGATATGTGGCATTTATGCAACAATGTATAAAACGTTAATGAAAGAGAGATTCGTTGCTGGAAAAACCCTATCCTGCAAAATTTTCGATTTTGTCCAGGTCCCGAAAATTAGGTAAAAACCGCATATTACGGCTTTCCCTTGATTATCTGGGTGAAATGGGCAAGAAAGAATAAAAGGGTTGAACCAAAAGACCTACAATCGGATGACTTAAAATATAGGCAACTTCGTTGCAAGATATGTGGCATTTATGCAACAATCTATAAAACGTAAATGAAAGAGAGATTCGTTGCTGGAAAAACCCTATCCAGCAAAATTTTAGATTTTGTCCAGGTCCCGAAAATTAGGTAAAAACCGCATATTACGGCTTTCCCTTGATTATCTGTGTGAAATGGGCAAGAAAGAATAAAAGGGTTGAACCAAAAGACCTACAATCGGATGACTTAAAACATAGGCAACTTCGTTGCAAGATATGTGGCATTTATGGACCAATGTATAAAACGTAAATGAAAGAGAAATTCGTTGCTGGAAAAACCCTATCCTGCAAAATTTTCGATTTTGTCCAGGTCCCGAAAATTAGGTAAAAACCGCATATTACGGCTTTCCCTTGATTATCTGGGTGAAATGGGCAAGAAAGAATAAAAGGGTTGAACCAAAAGACCTACAATCGGATGACTTAAAATATAGGCAACTTCGTTGCAAGATATGTGGCATTTATGCAACAATGTATAAAACGTAAATGAAAGAGAGATTCGTTGCTGGAAAAACCCTATCCTGCAAAATTTTCGATTTTGTCCAGGTCCCGAAAATTAGGTAAAAACCGCATATTACGGCTTTCCGTTGATTATCTGGGTGAAATGGGCAAGAAAGAATAAAAGGGTTGAACCAAAAGACCTACAATCGGATGACTTAAAACACAGGCAACTTCGTTGCAAGATATGTGGCATTTATGCAACAATGTATAAAACGTAAATGAAAGAGAGGTTCGTTGCTGGAAAAACCCTATCCTGCAAAATTTTCGATTTTGTCCAGGTCCCGAAAATTAGGTAAAAACCGCATATTACGGCTTTCCCTTGATTATCTGGGTGAAATGGGCAAGAAAGAATAAAAGGGTTGAACCAAAAGACCTACAATCGGATGACTTAAAACATAGGCAACTTCGTTGCAAGATATGTGGCATTTATGCAACAATGGATAAAACGTAAATGAAAGAGAGATTCGTTGCTGGAAAAAACCCTATCCTGCAAAATTTTAGATTTTGTCCAGGTCCCGAAAATTAGGTAAAAACCACATATTACGGCTTTCCCTTGATTATCTGGGTGAAATGGGCAAGAAAGAATAAAAGGGTTGAAGCAAAAGACCTACAATCGGATGACTTAAAACATAGGCAACTTCGTTGCAAGATATGTGGCATTTATGGACCAATGTATAAAACGTAAATGAAAGAGAGGTTCGTTGCTGGAAAAACCCTATCCTGCAAAATTTTCGATTTTGTCCAGGTCCCGAAAATTAGGTAAAAACCACATATTACGGCTTTCCCTTGATTATCTGTGTGAAATGGGCAAGAAAGAATAAAAGGGTTGAATCCAAAGACCTACAATCGGATGACTTAAAACACAGGCAACTTCGTTGCAAGATATGTGGCATTTATGCAACAATGTATAAAACGTAAATGAAAGAGAGATTCGTTGCTGGAAAAACCCTATCCACCAAAATTTTAGATTTTGTCCAGGTCATGAAAAATAGGTAAAAACCGCATATTACGGCTTTCCCTTGATTATCTGGGTGAAATGGGCAAGAAAGAATAAAAGGGTTGAACCAAAAGACCTACAATCGGATAACTTAAAACATAGGCAACTTCGTTGCAAGATATGTGGCATTTATGGACCAATGTATAAAACGTAAATGAAAGAGAGATTCGTTGCTGGAAAAACCCTATCCACCAAAATTTTAGATTTTGTCCAGGTCCCGAAAATTAGGTAAAAACCGCATATTACGGCTTTCCCTTGATTATCTGGGTGAAATGGGCAAGAAAGAATAAAAGGGTTGAACCAAAAGACCTACAATCGGATAACTTAAAACATAGGCAACTTCGTTGCAAGATATGTGGCATTTATGCAACAATGGATAAAACGTAAATGAAAGAGAGATTCGTTGCTGGAAAAACCCTATCCTGCAAAATTTTCGATTTTGTCCAGGTCCCGAAAATTAGGTAAAAACCGCATATTACGGCTTTCCCTTGATTATCTGGGTGAAATGGGCAAGAAAGAATAAAAGGGTTGAACCAAAAGACCTACAATCGGATGACTTAAAACATAGGCAACTTCGTTGCAAGATATGTGGCATTTATGCAACAATGGATAAAACGTAAATGAAAGAGAGATTCGTTGCTGGAAAAAACCCTATCCTGCAAAATTTTAGATTTTGTCCAGGTCCCGAAAATTAGGTAAAAACCACATATTACGGCTTTCCCTTGATTATCTGGGTGAAATGGGCAAGAAAGAATAAAAGGGTTGAAGCAAAAGACCTACAATCGGATGACTTAAAACATAGGCAACTTCGTTGCAAGATATGTGGCATTTATGGACCAATGTATAAAACGTAAATGAAAGAGAGGTTCGTTGCTGGAAAAACCCTATCCTGCAAAATTTTCGATTTTGTCCAGGTTCCGAAAATTAGGTAAAAACCACATATTACGGCTTTCCCTTGATTATCTGGGTGAAATGGGCAAGAAAGAATAAAAGGGTTGAACCAAAAGACCTACAATCGGATGACTTAAAACACAGGCAACTTCGTTGCAAGATATGTGGCATTTATGCAACAATGGATAAAACGTAAATGAAAGAGAGATTCGTTGCTGGAAAAAACCCTATCCTGCAAAATTTTCGATTTTGTCCAGGTCCCGAAAATTAGGTAAAAACCACATATTACGGCTTTCCCTTGATTATCTGGGTGAAATGGGCAAGAAAGAATAAAAGGGTTGAACCAAAAGACCTAGAATCGGATGACTTAAAACATAGGCAACTTCGTTGCAAGATATGTGGCATTTATGCAACAATGGATAAAACGTAAATGAAAGAGAGATTCGTTGCTGGAAAAAACCCTATCCTGCAAAATTTTAGATTTTGTCCAGGTCCCGAAAATTAGGTAAAAACCGCATATTACGGCTTTCCCTTGATTATCTGGGTGAAATGGGCAAGAAAGAATAAAAGGGTTGAACCGAAAGACCTACAATCGGATGACTTAAAACATAGGCAACTTCGTTGCAAGATATGTGGCATTTATGCAACAATGGATAAAACGTAAATGAAAGAGAGATTCGTTGCTGGAAAAACCCTATCCTGCAAAATTTTAGATTTTGTCCAGGTCCCGAAAATTAGGTAAAAACCACATATTACGGCTTTCCCTTGATTATCTGGGTGAAATGGGCAAGAAAGAATAAAAGGGTTGAACCAAAAGACCTACAATCGGATGACTTAAAACATAGGCAACTTCGTTGCAAGATATGTGGCATTTATGGACCAATGTATAAAACGTAAATGAAAGGGAGATTCGTTGCTGGAAAAACCCTATCCTGCAAAATTTTCGATTTTGTCCAGGTCCCGAAAATTAGGTAAAAACCGCATATTACGGCTTTCCCTTGATTATCTGGGTGAAATGGGCAAGAAAGAATAAAAGGGTTGAACCAAAAGACCTACAATCGGATGACTTAAAACATAGGCAACTTCGTTGCAAGATATGTGGCATTTATGGACCAATGTATAAAACGTAAATGAAAGAGAGATTCGTTGCTGGAAAAACCCTATCCTGCAAAATTTTCGATTTTGTCCAGGTCCCGAAAATTAGGTAAAAACCGCATATTACGGCTTTCCCTTGATTATCTGGGTGAAATGGGCAAGAAAGAATAAAAGGGTTGAACCAAAAGACCTACAATCGGATGACTTAAAACATAGGCAACTTCGTTGCAAGATATGTGGCATTTATGGACCAATGTATAAAACGTAAATGAAAGAGAGATTCGTTGCTGGAAAAACCCTATCCTGCAAAATTTTCGATTTTGTCCAGGTCCCGAAAATTAGGTAAAAACCACATATTACGGCCTTCCCTTGATTATCTGGGTGAAATGGGCAAAAAAGAATAAAAGGGTTGAAGCAAAAGACCTACAATCGGATGACTTAAAACATAGGCAACTTCGTTGCAAGATATGTGGCATTTATGGACCAATGTATAAAACGTAAATGAAAGAGAGGTTCGTTGCTGGAAAAACCCTATCCTGCAAAATTTTCGATTTTGTCCAGGTCCCGAAAATTAGGTAAAAACCACATATTACGGCTTTCCCTTGATTATCTGGGTGAAATGGGCAAGAAAGAATAAAAGGGTTGAACCAAAAGACCTACAATCGGATGACTTAAAACACAGGCAACTTCGTTGCAAGATATGTGGCATTTATGCAACAATGGATAAAACGTAAATGAAAGAGAGATTCGTTGCTGGAAAAAACCCTATCCTGCAAAATTTTAGATTTTGTCCAGGTCCCGAAAATTAGGTAAAAACCACATATTACGGCTTTCCCTTGATTATCTGGGTGAAATGGGCAAGAAAGAATAAAAGGGTTGAACCAAAAGACCTACAATCGGATGACTTAAAACATAGGCAACTTCGTTGCAAGATATGTGGCATTTATGCAACAATGGATAAAACGTAAATGAAAGAGAGATTCGTTGCTGGAAAAACCCTATCCTGCAAAATTTTCGATTTTGTCCAGGTCCCGAAAATTAGGTAAAAACCGCATATTACGGCTTTCCCTTGATTATCTGGGTGAAATGGGCAAGAAAGAATAAAAGGGTTGAACCAAAAGACCTACAATCGGATGACTTAAAACATAGGCAACTTCGTTGCAAGATATGTGGCATTTATGGACCAATGTATAAAACGTAAATGAAAGAGAGATTCGTTGCTGGAAAAACCCTATCCTGCAAAATTTTCGATTTTGTCCAGGTCCCGAAAATTAGGTAAAAACCACATATTACGGCTTTCCCTTGATTATCTGGGTGAAATGGGCAAGAAAGAATAAAAGGGTTGAACCAAAAGACCTACAATCGGATGACTTAAAACATAGGCAACTTCGTTGCAAGATATGTGGCATTTATGGACCAATGTATAAAACGTAAATGAAAGAGAGATTCGTTGCTGGAAAAACCCTATCCTGCAAAATTTTCGATTTTGTCCAGGTCCCGAAAATTAGGTAAAAACCGCATATTACGGCTTTCCCTTGATTATCTGGGTGAAATGGGCAAGAAAGAATAAAAGGGTTGAACCAAAAGACCTACAATCGGATGACTTAAAACATAGGCAACTTCGTTGCAAGATATGTGGCATTTATGGACCAATGTATAAAACGTAAATGAAAGAGAGATTCGTTGCTGGAAAAACCCTATCCTGCAAAATTTTCGATTTTGTCCAGGTCCCGAAAATTAGGTAAAAACCGCATATTACGGCTTTCCCTTGATTATCTGGGTGAAATGGGCAAGAAAGAATAAAAGGGTTGAACCAAAAGACCTACAATCGGATGACTTAAAACACAGGCAACTTCGTTGCAAGATATGTGGCATTTATGCAACAATGTATAAAACGTAAATGAAAGAGAGGTTCGTTGCTGGAAAAACCCTATCCTGCAAAATTTTCGATTTTGTCCAGGTCCCGAAAATTAGGTAAAAACCGCATATTACGGCTTTCCCTTGATTATCTGGGTGAAATGGGCAAGAAAGAATAAAAGGGTTGAACCAAAAGACCTACAATCGGATGACTTAAAACATAGGCAACTTCGTTGCAAGATATGTGGCATTTATGCAACAATGGATAAAACGTAAATGAAAGAGAGATTCGTTGCTGGAAAAACCCTATCCTGCAAAATTTTCGATTTTGTCCAGGTCCCGAAAATTAGGTAAAAACCGCATATTACGGCTTTCCCTTGATTATCTGGGTGAAATGGGCAAGAAAGAATAAAAGGGTTGAACCAAAAGACCTACAATCGGATGACTTAAAACATAGGCAACTTCGTTGCAAGATATGTGGCATTTATGGACCAATGTATAAAACGTAAATGAAAGAGAGATTCGTTGCTGCAAAAACCCTATCCTGCAAAATTTTCGATTTTGTCCAGGTCCCGAAAATTAGGTAAAAACCGCATATTACGGCTTTCCCTTGATTATCTGGGTGAAATGGGCAAGAAAGAATAAAAGGGTTGAACCAAAAGACCTACAATCGGATGACTTAAAACATAGGCAACTTCGTTGCAAGATATGTGGCATTTATGGACCAATGTATAAAACGTAAATGAAAGAGAGATTCGTTGCTGGAAAAACCCTATCCTGCAAAATTTTCGATTTTGTCCAGGTCCCGAAAATTAGGTAAAAACCGCATATTACGGCTTTCCCTTGATTATCTGGGTGAAATGGGCAAGAAAGAATAAAAGGGTTGAACCAAAAGACCTACAATCGGATGACTTAAAGCATAGGCAACTTCGTTGCAAGATATGTGGCATTTATGCAACAATGTATAAAACGTAAATGAAAGAGAGATTCGTTGCTGGAAAAACCCTATCCAGCAAAATTTTCGATTTTGTCCAGGTCCCGAAAATTAGATAAAAACCACATATTACGGCTTTCCCTTGATTATCTGGGTGAAATGGGCAAGAAAGAATAAAAGGGTTGAACCAAAAGACCTACAATCGGATGACTTAAAACATAGGCAACTTCGTTGCAAGATATGTGGCATTTATGCAACAATGTATAAAACGTAAATGAAAGAGAGATTCGTTGCTGGAAAAACCCTATCCAGCAAAATTTTCGATTTTGTCCAGGTCCCGAAAATTAAGTAAAAACCGCATATTACGGCTTTCCCTTGATTATCTGGGTGAAATGGGCAAGAAAGAATAAAAGGGTTGAACCAAAAGACCTACAATCGGATGACTTAAAACATAGGCAACTTCGTTGCAAGATATGTGGCATTTATGCAACAATGTATAAAACGTAAATGAAAGAGAGATTCGTTGCTGGAAAAACCCTATCCTGCAAAATTTTAGATTTTGTCCAGGTCCCGAAAACTAGGTAAAAACCACATATTACGGCTTTCCCTTGATTATCTGTGTGAAATGGGCAAGAAAGAATAAAACGGTTGAACCAAAAGACCTACAATCGGATGACTTAAAACTTAGGCAACTTCGTTGCAAGATATGTGGCATTTATGCAACAATGTATAAAACGTAAATGAAAGAGAGATTCGTTGCTGGAAAAACCCCATCCAACAAAATTTTCGATTTTGTCCAGGTCCCGAAAATTAAGTAAAAACCACATATTACGGCTTTCCCTTGATTATCTGGGTGAAATGGGCAAGAAAGAATAAAAGGGTTGAACCAAAAGACCTACAATCGGATGACTTAAAACATAGGCAACTTCGTTGCAAGATATGTGGCATTTATGGACCAATGTATAAAACGTAAATGAAAGAGAGATTCGTTGCTGGAAAAACCCCATCCAACAAAATTTTCGATTTTGTCCAGGTCCCGAAAATTAGGTAAAAACCACATATTACGGCTTTCCCTTGATTATCTGGGTGAAATGGGCAAGAAAGAATAAAAGGGTTGAACCAAAAGACCTACAATCGGATGACTTAAAACATAGGCAACTTCGTTGCAAGATATGTGGCATTTATGGACCAATGTATAAAACGTAAATGAAAGAGAGATTCGTTGCTGGAAAAACCCTATCCTGCAAAATTTTCGATTTTGTCCAGGTCCCGAAATTAGGTGAAAATCACATACTACGGCTTTCCCTTGATTATCTGGGTGAAATGGGCAAGAAAGAATAAAAGGGTTGAACCAAAAGACCTACAATCGGATGACTTAAAACATAGGCAACTTCGTTGCAAGATATGTGGCATTTATGGACCAATGTATAAAACGTAAATGAAAGAGAGATTCGTTGCTGGAAAAACCCTATCCTGCAAAATTTTCGATTTTGTCCAGGTCCCGAAAATTAGGTAAAAACCGCATATTACGGCTTTCCCTTGATTATCTGGGTGAAATGGGCAAGAAAGAATAAAAGGGTTGAACCAAAAGACCTACAATCGGATGACTTAAAACATAGGCAACTTCGTTGCAAGATATGTGGCATTTATGGACCAATGTATAAAACGTAAATGAAAGAGAGATTCGTTGCTGGAAAAACCCCATCCAACAAAATTTTCGATTTTGTCCAGGTCCCGAAAATTAGGTAAAAACCACATATTACGGCTTTCCCTTGATTATCTGGGTGAAATGGGCAAGAAAGAATAAAAGGGTTGAACCAAAAGACCTACAATCGGATGACTTAAAACATAGGCAACTTCGTTGCAAGATATGTGGCATTTATGGACCAATGTATAAAACGTAAATGAAAGAGAGATTCGTTGCTGGAAAAACCCTATCCTGCAAAATTTTCGATTTTGTCCAGGTCCCGAAAATTAGGTAAAAACCGCATATTACGGCTTTCCCTTGATTATCTGGGTGAAATGGGCAAGAAAGAATAAAAGGGTTGAACCAAAAGACCTACAATCGGATGACTTAAAACATAGGCAACTTCGTTGCAAGATATGTGGCATTTATGGACCAATGTATAAAACGTAAATGAAAGAGAGATTCGTTGCTGGAAAAACCCTATCCTGCAAAATTTTCGATTTTGTCCAGGTCCCGAAAATTAGGTAAAAACCGCATATTACGGCTTTCCCTTGATTATCTGGGTGAAATGGGCAAGAAAGAATAAAAGGGTTGAACCAAAAGACCTACAATCGGATGACTTAAAACATAGGCAACTTCGTTGCAAGATATGTGGCATTTATGGACCAATGTATAAAACGTAAATGAAAGAGAGATTCGTTGCTGGAAAAACCCCATCCAACAAAATTTTCGATTTTGTCCAGGTCCCGAAAATTAGGTAAAAACCACATATTACGGCTTTCCCTTGATTATCTGGGTGAAATGGGCAAGAAAGAATAAAAGGGTTGAACCAAAAGACCTACAATCGGATGACTTAAAACATAGGCAACTTCGTTGCAAGATATGTGGCATTTATGGACCAATGTATAAAACGTAAATGAAAGAGAGATTCGTTGCTGGAAAAACCCCATCCAACAAAATTTTCGATTTTGTCCAGGTCCCGAAAATTAGGTAAAAACCACATATTACGGCTTTCCCTTGATTATCTGGGTGAAATGGGCAAGAAAGAATAAAAGGGTTGAACCAAAAGACCTACAATCGGATGACTTAAAACATAGGCAACTTCGTTGCAAGATATGTGGCATTTATGGACCAATGTATAAAACGTAAATGAAAGAGAGATTCGTTGCTGGAAAAACCCTATCCTGCAAAATTTTCGATTTTGTCCAGGTCCCGAAAATTAGGTAAAAACCGCATATTACGGCTTTCCCTTGATTATCTGGGTGAAATGGGCAAGAAAGAATAAAAGGGTTGAACCAAAAGACCTACAATCGGATGACTTAAAACATAGGCAACTTCGTTGCAAGATATGTGGCATTTATGCAACAATGTATAAAACGTAAATGAAAGAGAGATTCGTTGCTGGAAAAACCCCATCCAACAAAATTTTCGATTTTGTCCAGGTCCCGAAAATTAGGTAAAAACCACATATTACGGCTTTCCCTTGATTATCTGGGTGAAATGGGCAAGAAAGAATAAAAGGGTTGAACCAAAAGACCTACAATCGGATGACTTAAAACATAGGCAACTTCGTTGCAAGATATGTGGCATTTATGGACCAATGTATAAAACGTAAATGAAAGAGAGATTCGTTGCTGGAAAAACCCTATCCTGCAAAATTTTAGATTTTGTCCAGGTCCCGAAAATTAGGTAAAAACCGCATATTACGGCTTTCCCTTGATTATCTGGGTGAAATGGGCAAGAAAGAATAAAAGGGTTGAACCAAAAGACCTACAATCGGATGACTTAAAACATAGGCAACTTCGTTGCAAGATATGTGGCATTTATACAACAATGTATAAAACGTAAATGAAAGAGAGATTCGTTGCTGGAAAAACCCTATCCAGCAAAATTTTCGATTTTGTCCAGGTCCCGAAAATTAGGTAAAAACCACATATTACGGCTTTCCCTTGATTATCTGGGTGAAATGGGCAAGAAAGAATAAAAGGGTTGAACCAAAAGACCTACAATCGGATGACTTAAAACATAGGCAACTTCGTTGCAAGATATGTGGCATTTATGCAACAATGTATAAAACGTAAATGAAAGAGAGATTCGTTGCTAGAAAAACCCTATCCTGCAAAATTTTAGATTTTGTCCAGGTCCCGAAATTAGGTGAAAATCACATACTACGGCTTTCCCTTGATTATCTGGGTGAAATGGGCAAGAAAGAATAAAAGGGTTGAACCAAAAGACCTACAATCGGATGACTTAAAACATAGGCAACTTCGTTGCAAGATATGTGGCATTTATGGACCAATGTATAAAACGTAAATGAAAGAGAGATTCGTTGCTGGAAAAACCCCATCCAACAAAATTTTCGATTTTGTCCAGGTCCCGAAAATTAGGTAAAAACCACATATTACGGCTTTCCCTTGATTATCTGGGTGAAATGGGCAAGAAAGAATAAAAGGGTTGAACCAAAAGACCTACAATCGGATGACTTAAAACATAGGCAACTTCGTTGCAAGATATGTGGCATTTATGGACCAATGTATAAAACGTAAATGAAAGAGAGATTCGTTGCTGGAAAAACCCTATCCTGCAAAATTTTCGATTTTGTCCAGGTCCCGAAAATTAGGTAAAAACCGCATATTACGGCTTTCCCTTGATTATCTGGGTGAAATGGGCAAGAAAGAATAAAAGGGTTGAACCAAAAGACCTACAATCGGATGACTTAAAACATAGGCAACTTCGTTGCAAGATATGTGGCATTTATGGACCAATGTATAAAACGTAAATGAAAGAAAGATTCGTTGCTGGAAAAACATTATCCAGCAAAATTTTCGATTTTGTCCAGGTCCCGAAAATTAGGTAAAAACCGCATATTACGGCTTTCCCTTGATTATCTGGGTGAAATGGGCAAGAAAGAATAAAAGGGTTGAACCAAAAGACCTACAATCGGATGACTTAAAACATAGGCAACTTCGTTGCAAGATATGTGGCATTTATGGACCAATGTATAAAACGTAAATGAAAGAGAGATTCGTTGCTGGAAAAACCCTATCCTGCAAAATTTTCGATTTTGTCCAGGTCCCGAAAATTAGGTAAAAACCGCATATTACGGCTTTCCCTTGATTATCTGGGTGAAATGGGCAAGAAAGAATAAAAGGGTTGAACCGAAAGACCTACAATCGGATGACTTAAAACATAGGCAACTTCGTTGCAAGATATGTGGCATTTATGCAACAATGTATAAAACGTAAATGAAAGAGAGATTCGTTGCTGGAAAAACCCTATCCAGCAAAATTTTCGATTTTGTCCAGGTCCCGAAAATTAGATAAAAACCACATATTACGGCTTTCCCTTGATTATCTGGGTGAAATGGGCAAGAAAGAATAAAAGGGTTGAACCAAAAGACCTACAATCGGATGACTTAAAACATAGGCAACTTCGTTGCAAGATATGTGGCATTTATGCAACAATGTATAAAACGTAAATGAAAGAGAGATTCGTTGCTGGAAAAACCCTATCCTGCAAAATTTTAGATTTTGTCCAGGTCCCGAAAACTAGGTAAAAACCACATATTACGGCTTTCCCTTGATTATCTGTGTGAAATGGGCAAGAAAGAATAAAACGGTTGAACCAAAAGACCTACAATCGGATGACTTAAAACTTAGGCAACTTCGTTGCAAGATATGTGGCATTTATGCAACAATGTATAAAACGTAAATGAAAGAGAGATTCGTTGCTGGAAAAACCCCATCCAACAAAATTTTCGATTTTGTCCAGGTCCCGAAAATTAGGTAAAAACCACATATTACGGCTTTCCCTTGATTATCTGGGTGAAATGGGCAAGAAAGAATAAAAGGGTTGAACCAAAAGACCTACAATCGGATGACTTAAAACATAGGCAACTTCGTTGCAAGATATGTGGCATTTATGGACCAATGTATAAAACGTAAATGAAAGAGAGATTCGTTGCTGGAAAAACCCTATCCTGCAAAATTTTCGATTTTGTCCAGGTCCCGAAAATTAGGTAAAAACCGCATATTACGGCTTTCCCTTGATTATCTGGGTGAAATGGGCAAGAAAGAATAAAAGGGTTGAACCAAAAGACCTACAATCGGATGACTTAAAACGTAGGCAACTTCGTTGCAAGATATGTGGCATTTATGCAACAATGTATAAAACGTAAATGAAAGAAAGATTCGTTGCTGGAAAAACATTATCCAGCAAAATTTTCGATTTTGTCCAGGTCCCGAAAATTAGGTAAAAACCACATATTACGGCTTTCCCTTGATTATCTGGGTGAAATGGGCAAGAAAGAATAAAAGGGTTGAACCAAAAGACCTACAATCGGATGACTTAAAACGTAGGCAACTTCGTTGCAAGATATGTGGCATTTATGCAACAATGTATAAAACGTAAATGAAAGAAAGATTCGTTGCTGGAAAAACATTATCCAGCAAAATTTTCGATTTTGTCCAGGTCCCGAAAATTAGGTAAAAACCGCATATTACGGCTTTCCCTTGATTATCTGGGTGAAATGGGCAAGAAAGAATAAAAGGGTTGAACTAAAAGACCTACAATCGGATGACTTAAAACATAGGCAACTTCGTTGCAAGATATGTGGCATTTATGGACCAATGTATAAAACGTAAATGAAAGAGAGATTCGTTGCTGGAAAAACCCTATCCTGCAAAATTTTAGATTTTGTCCAGGTCCCGAAAACTAGGTAAAAACCACATATTACGGCTTTCCCTTGATTATCTGTGTGAAATGGGCAAGAAAGAATAAAACGGTTGAACCAAAAGACCTACAATCGGATGACTTAAAACATAGGCAACTTCGTTGCAAGATATGTGGCATTTATGGACCAATGTATAAAACGTAAATGAAAGAGAGATTCGTTGCTGGAAAAACCCCATCCAACAAAATTTTCGATTTTGTCCAGGTCCCGAAAATTAGGTAAAAACCACATATTACGGCTTTCCCTTGATTATCTGGGTGAAATGGGCAAGAAAGAATAAAAGGGTTGAACCAAAAGACCTACAATCGGATGACTTAAAACATAGGCAACTTCGTTGCAAGATATGTGGCATTTATGGACCAATGTATAAAACGTAAATGAAAGAGAGATTCGTTGCTGGAAAAACCCTATCCTGCAAAATTTTCGATTTTGTCCAGGTCCCGAAAATTAGGTAAAAACCGCATATTACGGCTTTCCCTTGATTATCTGGGTGAAATGGGCAAGAAAGAATAAAAGGGTTGAACCAAAAGACCTACAATCGGATGACTTAAAACATAGGCAACTTCGTTGCAAGATATGTGGCATTTATGCAACAATGTATAAAACGTAAATGAAAGAAAGATTCGTTGCTGGAAAAACATTATCCAGCAAAATTTTCGATTTTGTCCAGGTCCCGAAAATTAGGTAAAAACCGCATATTACGGCTTTCCCTTGATTATCTGGGTGAAATGGGCAAGAAAGAATAAAAGGGTTGAACCAAAAGACCTACAATCGGATGACTTAAAACATAGGCAACTTCGTTGCAAGATATGTGGCATTTATGGACCAATGTATAAAACGTAAATGAAAGAGAGATTCGTTGCTGGAAAAACCCCATCCAACAAAATTTTCGATTTTGTCCAGGTCCCGAAAATTAGGTAAAAACCACATATTACGGCTTTCCCTTGATTATCTGGGTGAAATGGGCAAGAAAGAATAAAAGGGTTGAACCAAAAGACCTACAATCGGATGACTTAAAACATAGGCAACTTCGTTGCAAGATATGTGGCATTTATGGACCAATGTATAAAACGTAAATGAAAGAGAGATTCGTTGCTGGAAAAACCCTATCCTGCAAAATTTTCGATTTTGTCCAGGTCCCGAAAATTAGGTAAAAACCGCATATTACGGCTTTCCCTTGATTATCTGGGTGAAATGGGCAAGAAAGAATAAAAGGGTTGAACCAAAAGACCTACAATCGGATGACTTAAAACATAGGCAACTTCGTTGCAAGATATGTGGCATTTATGGACCAATGTATAAAACGTAAATGAAAGAGAGATTCGTTGCTGGAAAAACCCTATCCTGCAAAATTTTCGATTTTGTCCAGGTCCCGAAAATTAGGTAAAAACCGCATATTACGGCTTTCCCTTGATTATCTGGGTGAAATGGGCAAGAAAGAATAAAAGGGTTGAACCAAAAGACCTACAATCGGATGACTTAAAACATAGGCAACTTCGTTGCAAGATATGTGGCATTTATGGACCAATGTATAAAACGTAAATGAAAGAGAGATTCGTTGCTGGAAAAACCCTATCCTGCAAAATTTTCGATTTTGTCCAGGTCCCGAAAATTAGGTAAAAACCGCATATTACGGCTTTCCCTTGATTATCTGGGTGAAATGGGCAAGAAAGAATAAAAGGGTTGAACCAAAAGACCAACAATCGGATAACTTAAAACATAGGCAACATCGTTGCAAGATATGTGGCATTTATGCAACAATGTATAAAACGTAAATGAAAGAGAGATTCGTTGCTGAAAAAACCCTATCCTGCAAAATTTTCGATTTTGTCCAGGTCCCGAAAATTAGGTAAAAACCGCATATTACGGCTTTCCCTTGATTATCTGGGTGAAATGGGCAAGAAAGAATAAAAGGGTTGAACCAAAAGACCTACAATCGGATGACTTAAAACATAGGCAACTTCGTTGCAAGATATGTGGCATTTATGCAACAATGTATAAAACGTAAATGAAAGAGAGATTCGTTGCTGGAAAAACCCTATCCTGCAAAATTTTAGATTTTGTCCAGGTCCCGAAAATTAAGTAAAAACCGCATATTACGGCTTTCCCTTGATTATCTGGGTGGAATGGGCAAGAAAGAATAAAAGGGTTGAACCAAAAGACCTACAATCGGATGACTTAAAACATAGGCAACATCGTTGCAAGATATGTGGCATTTATGGACCAATGTATAAAACGTAAATGAAAGAGAGATTCGTTGCTGGAAAAACCCTATCCTGCAAAATTTTCGATTTTGTCCAGGTCCCGAAAATTAGGTAAAAACCGCATATTACGGCTTTCCCTTGATTATCTGGGTGAAATGGGCAAGAAAGAATAAAAGGGTTGAACCAAAAGACCTACAATCGGATGACTTAAAACATAGGCAACTTCGTTGCAAGATATGTGGCATTTATGGACCAATGTATAAAACGTAAATGAAAGAGAGATTCGTTGCTGCAAAAACCCTATCCTGCAAAATTTTCGATTTTGTCCAGGTCCCGAAAATTAGGTAAAAACCACATATTACGGCTTTCCCTTGATTATCTGGGTGAAATGGGCAAGAAAGAATAAAAGGGTTGAACCAAAAGACCTACAATCGGATGACTTAAAACATAGGCAACTTCGTTGCAAGATATGTGGCATTTATGGACCAATGTATAAAACGTAAATGAAAGAGAGATTCGTTGCTGGAAAAACCCTATCCAGCAAAATTTTCGATTTTGTCCAGGTCCCGAAAATTAGGTAAAAACCACATATTACGGCTTTCCCTTGATTATCTGGGTGAAATGGGCAAGAAAGAATAAAAGGGTTGAACCGAAAGACCTACAATCGGATGACTTAAAACATAGGCAACTTCGTTGCAAGATATGTGGCATTTATGCAACAATGTATAAAACGTAAATGAAAGAGAGATTCGTTGCTGGAAAAACCCTATCCTGCAAAATTTTAGATTTTGTCCAGGTCCCGAAAATTAAGTAAAAACCGCATATTACGGCTTTCCCTTGATTATCTGGGTGGAATGGGCAAGAAAGAATAAAAGGGTTGAACCAAAAGACCTACAATCGGATGACTTAAAACATAGGCAACTTCGTTGCAAGATATGTGGCATTTATGCAACAATGTATAAAACGTAAATGAAAGAGAGATTCGTTGCTGGAAAAACCCTATCCAGCAAAATTTTCGATTTTGTCCAGGTCCCGAAAATTAGGTAAAAACCACATATTACGGCTTTCCCTTGATTATCTGGGTGAAATGGGCAAGAAAGAATAAAAGGGTTGAACCAAAAGACCTACAATCGGATGACTTAAAACATAGGCAACTTCGTTGCAAGATATGTGACATTTATGCAACAATGTATAAAACGTAAATGAAAGAGAGATTCGTTGCTGGAAAAACCCTATCCTGCAAAATTTTAGATTTTGTCCAGGTCCCGAAAACTAGGTAAAAACCACATATTACGGCTTTCCCTTGATTATCTGTGTGAAATGGGCAAGAAAGAATAAAAGGGTTGAACCAAAAGACCTACAATCGGATGACTTAAAACTTAGGCAACTTCGTTGCAAGATATGTGGCATTTATGCAACAATGTATAAAACGTAAATGAAAGAGAGATTCGTTGCTGGAAAAACCCTATCCAGCAAAATTTTCGATTTTGTCCAGGTCCCGAAAATTAGGTAAAAACCGCATATTACGGCTTTCCCTTGATCATCTGGGTGAAATGGGCAAGAAAGAATAAAAGGGTTGAACCAAAAGACCTACAATCGGATGACTTAAAACATAGGCAACTTCGTTGCAAGATATGTGGCATTTATGGACCAATGTATAAAACGTAAATGAAAGAGAGATTCGTTGCTGGAAAAACCCTATCCAACAAAATTTTCGATTTTGTCCAGGTCCCGAAAATTATTTAAAAACCACATATTACGGCTTTCCCTTGATTATCTGGGTGAAATGGGCAAGAAAGAATAAAAGGGTTGAACCAAAAGACCTACAATCGGATGACTTAAAACATAGGCAACTTCGTTGCAAGATATGTGGCATTTATGGACCAATGTATAAAACGTAAATGAAAGAGAGGTTCGTTGCTGGAAAAACCCTATCCTGCAAAATTTTTGATTTTGTCCAGGTCCCGAAAATTAGGTAAAAACCGCATATTACGGCTTTCCCTTGATCATCTGGGTGAAATGGGCAAGAAAGAATAAAAGGGTTGAACCAAAAGACCTACAATCGGATGACTTAAAACATAGGCAACTTCGTTGCAAGATATGTGGCATTTATGCAACAATGTATAAAACGTAAATGAAAGAGAGATTCGTTGCTTAAAAAACCCTATCCTGCAAAATTTTCGATTTTGTCCAGGTCCCGAAAATTAGGTAAAAACCACATATTACGGCTTTCCCTTGATTATCTGGGTGAAATGGGCAAGAAAGAATAAAAGGGTTGAACCAAAAGACCTACAATCGGATGACTTAAAACATAGGCAACTTAGTTGCAAGATATGTGGCATTTATGGACCAATGTATAAAACGTAAATGAAAGAGAGATTCGTTGCTGGAAAAACCCTATCCAACAAAATTTTCGATTTTGTCCAGGTCCCGAAAATTAGGTAAAAACCACATATTACGGCTTTCCCTTGATTATCTGGGTGAAATGGGCAAGAAAGAATAAAAGGGTTGAACCAAAAGACCTACAATCGGATGACTTAAAACATAGGCAACTTCGTTGCAAGATATGTGGCATTTATGGACCAATGTATAAAACGTAAATGAAAGAGAGATTCGTTGCTGGAAAAACCCTATCCAACAAAATTTTCGATTTTGTCCAGGTCCCGAAAATTAGGTAAAAACCACATATTACGGCTTTCCCTTGATTATCTGGGTGAAATGGGCAAGAAAGAATAAAAGGGTTGAACCAAAAGACCTACAATCGGATGACTTAAAACATAGGCAACTTCGTTGCAAGATATGTGGCATTTATGGACCAATGTATAAAACGTAAATGAAAGAGAGATTCGTTGCTGGAAAAACCCTATCCTGCAAAATTTTCGATTTTGTCCAGGTCCCGAAAATTAGGTAAAAACCGCATATTACGGCTTTCCCTTGATTATCTGGGTGAAATGGGCAAGAAAGAATAAAAGGGTTGAACCAAAAGACCTACAATCGGATGACTTAAAACATAGGCAACTTCGTTGCAAGATATGTGGCATTTATGGACCAATGTATAAAACGTAAATGAAAGAGAGATTCGTTGCTGGAAAAACCCTATCCAACAAAATTTTCGATTTTGTCCAGGTCCCGAAAATTAGGTAAAAACCACATATTACGGCTTTCCCTTGATTATCTGGGTGAAATGGGCAAGAAAGAATAAAAGGGTTGAACCAAAAGACCTACAATCGGATGACTTAAAACATAGGCAACTTCGTTGCAAGATATGTGGCATTTATGGACCAATGTATAAAACGTAAATGAAAGAGAGATTCGTTGCTGGAAAAACCCTATCCTGCAAAATTTTAGATTTTGTCCAGGTCCCGAAAATTAGGTAAAAACCGCATATTACGGCTTTCCCTTGATTATCTGGGTGAAATGGGCAAGAAAGAATAAAAGGGTTGAACCAAAAGACCTACAATCGGATGACTTAAAACATAGGCAACTTCGTTGCAAGATATGTGGCATTTATGCAACAATGTATAAAACGTAAATGAAAGAGAGATTCGTTGCTGGAAAAACCCTATCCAGCAAAATTTTCGATTTTGTCCAGGTCCCGAAAATTAGGTAAAAACCACATATTACGGCTTTCCCTTGATTATCTGGGTGAAATGGGCAAGAAAGAATAAAAGGGTTGAACCAAAAGACCTACAATCGGATGACTTAAAACATAGGCAACTTCGTTGCAAGATATGTGGCATTTATGGACCAATGTATAAAACGTAAATGAAAGAGAGATTCGTTGCTGGAAAAACCCTATCCTGCAAAATTTTAGATTTTGTCCAGGTCCCGAAAATTAGGTAAAAACCGCATATTACGGCTTTCCCTTGATTATCTGGGTGAAATGGGCAAGAAAGAATAAAAGGGTTGAACCAAAAGACCTACAATCGGATGACTTAAAACATAGGCAACTTCGTTGCAAGATATGTGGCATTTATGCAACAATGTATACAACGTAAATGAAAGAGAGATTCGTTGCTGGAAAAACCCTATCCTGCAAAATTTTCGATTTTGTCCAGGTCCCGAAAATTAGGTAAAAACCACATATTACGGCTTTCCCTTGATTATCTGGGTGAAATGGGCAAGAAGGAATAAAAGGGTTGAACCAAAAGACCTACAATCGGATGACTTAAAACATAGGCAACTTCGTTGCAAGATATGTGGCATTTATGGACCAATGTATAAAACGTAAATGAAAGAGAGATTCGTTGCTGGAAAAACCCTATCCTGCAAAATTTTCGATTTTGTCCAGGTCCCGAAAATTAGGTAAAAACCACATATTACGGCTTTCCCTTGATTATATGGGTGAAATCGGCAAGAAAGAATAAAAGGGTTGAACCAAAAGACCTACAATCGGATGACTTAAAACATAGGCAACTTCGTTGCAAGATATGTGGCATTTATGCAACAATGTATACAACGTAAATGAAAGAGAGATTCGTTGCTGGAAAAACCCTATCCAGCAAAATTTTCGATTTTGTCCAGGTCCCGAAAATTAGGTAAAAACCACATATTACGGCTTTCCCTTGATTATCTGGGTGAAATGGGCAAGAAAGAATAAAAGGGTTGAACCAAAAGACCTACAATCGGATGACTTAAAACATAGGCAACTTCGTTGCAAGATATGTGGCATTTATGCAACAATGTATACAACGTAAATGAAAGAGAGATTCGTTGCTGGAAAAACCCTATCCTGCAAAATTTTCGATTTTGTCCAGGTCCCGAAAATTAGGTAAAAACCACATATTACGGCTTTCCCTTGATTATCTGGGTGAAATGGGCAAGAAGGAATAAAAGGGTTGAACCAAAAGACCTACAATCGGATGACTTAAAACATAGGCAACTTCGTTGCAAGATATGTGGCATTTATGGACCAATGTATAAAACGTAAATGAAAGAGAGATTCGTTGCTGGAAAAACCCTATCCTGCAAAATTTTCGATTTTGTCCAGGTCCCGAAAATTAGGTAAAAACCACATATTACGGCTTTCCCTTGATTATATGGGTGAAATCGGCAAGAAAGAATAAAAGGGTTGAACCAAAAGACCTACAATCGGATGACTTAAAACATAGGCAACTTCGTTGCAAGATATGTGGCATTTATGGACCAATGTATAAAACGTAAATGAAAGAGAGATTCGTTGCTGGAAAAACCCTATCCTGCAAAATTTTCGATTTTGTCCAGGTCCCGAAAATTAGGTAAAAACCACATATTACGGCTTTCCCTTGATTATCTGGGTGAAATGGGCAAGAAAGAATAAAAGGGTTGAACCAAAAGACCTACAATCGGATGACTTAAAACATAGGCAACTTCGTTGCAAGATATGTGGCATTTATGGACCAATGTATAAAACGTAAATGAAAGAGAGATTCGTTGCTGGAAAAACCCTATCCTGCAAAATTTTCGATTTTGTCCAGGTCCCGAAAATTAGGTAAAAACCGCATATTACGGCTTTCCCTTGATTATCTGGGTGAAATGGGCAAGAAAGAATAAAAGGGTTGAACCAAAAGACCTACAATCGGATGACTTAAAACATAGGCAACTTCGTTGCAAGATATGTGGCATTTATGGACCAATGTATAAAACGTAAATGAAAGAGAGGTTCGTTGCTGGAAAAACCCTATCCTGCAAAATTTTCGATTTTGTCCAGGTCCCGAAAATTAGGTAAAAACCACATATTACGGCTTTCCCTTGATTATCTGGGTGAAATGGGCAAGAAAGAATAAAAGGGTTGAACCAAAAGACCTACAATCGGATGACTTAAAACATAGGCAACTTCGTTGCAAGATATGTGGCATTTATGCAACAATGTATAAAACGTAAATGAAAGAGAGATTCGTTGCTGGAAAAACCCTATCCAGCAAAATTTTCGATTTTGTCCAGGTCCCGAAAATTAGGTAAAAACCACATATTACGGCTTTCCCTTGATTATCTGGGTGAAATGGGCAAGAAAGAATAAAAGGGTTGAACCAAAAGACCTACAATCGGATGACTTAAAACATAGGCAACTTCGTTGCAAGATATGTGGCATTTATGCAACAATGTATAAAACGTAAATGAAAGAGAGATTCGTTGCTGGAAAAACCCTATCCTGCAAAATTTTCGATTTTGTCCAGGTCCCGAAAATTAGGTAAAAACCGCATATTACGGCTTTCCCTTGATTATCTGGGTGAAATGGGCAAGAAAGAATAAAAGGGTTGAACCAAAAGACCTACAATCGGATGACTTAAAACATAGGCAACTTCGTTGCAAGATATGTGGCATTTATGCAACAATGTATAAAACGTAAATGAAAGAGAGATTCGTTGCTGGAAAAACCCTATCCTGCAAAATTTTCGATTTTGTCCAGGTCCCGAAAATTAGGTAAAAACCGCATATTACGGCTTTCCCTTGATTATCTGGGTGAAATGGGCAAGAAAGAATAAAAGGGTTGAACCAAAAGACCTACAATCGGATGACTTAAAACATAGGCAACATCGTTGCAAGATATGTGGCATTTATGCAACAATGTATAAAACGTAAATGAAAGAGAGATTCGTTGCTGGAAAAACCCTATCCTGCAAAATTTTCGATTTTGTCCAGGTCCCGAAAATTAGGTAAAAACCGCATATTACGGCTTTCCCTTGATTATCTGGGTGAAATGGGCAAGAAAGAATAAAAGGGTTGAACCAAAAGACCTACAATCGGATGACTTAAAACATAGGTAACTTCGTTGCAAGATATGTGGCATTTATGCAACAATGTATAAAACGTAAATGAAAGAGAGATTCGTTGCTGGAAAAACCCTATCCTGCAAAATTTTCGATTTTGTCCAGGTCCCGAAAATTAGGTAAAAACCACATATTACGGCTTTCCCTTGATTATCTGGGTGAAATGGGCAAGAAAGAATAAAAGGGTTGAACCAAAAGACCTACAATCGGATGACTTAAAACATAGGCAACTTCGTTGCAAGATATGTGGCATTTATGCAACAATGTATAAAACGTAAATGAAAGAGAGATTCGTTGCTGGAAAAACCCTATCCAGCAAAATTTTCGATTTTGTCCAGGTCCCGAAAATTAGGTAAAAATTACATATTACGGCTTTCCCTTGATTATCTGGGTGAAATGGGCAAGAAAGAATAAAAGGGTTGAACCAAAAGACCTACAATCGGATGACTTAAAACATAGGCAACTTCGTTGCAAGATATGTGGCATTTATGCAACAATGTATAAAACGTAAATGAAAGAGAGATTCGTTGCTGGAAAAACCCTATCCTGCAAAATTTTCGATTTTGTCCAGGTCCCGAAAATTAGGTAAAAACCACATATTACGGCTTTCCCTTGATTATCTGGGTGAAATGGGCAAGAAAGAATAAAAGGGTTGAACTAAAAGACCTACAATCGGATGACTTAAAACATAGGCAACTTCGTTGCAAGATATGTGGCATTTATGCAACAATGTATAAAACGTAAATGAAAGAGAGATTCGTTGCTGGAAAAACCCTATCCAGCAAAATTTTAGATTTTGTCCAGGTCCCGAAAATTAGGTAAAAACCACATATTACGGCTTTCCCTTGATTATATGGGTGAAATCGGCAAGAAAGAATAAAAGGGTTGAACCGAAAGACCTACAATCGGATGACTTAAAACATAGGCAACTTCGTTGCAAGATATGTGGCATTTATGGACCAATGTATAAAACGTAAATGAAAGAGAGATTCGTTGCTGGAAAAACCCTATCCAGCAAAATTTTCGATTTTGTCCAGGTCCCGAAAATTAGGTAAAAACCGCATATTACGGCTTTCCCTTGATTATCTGGGTGAAATGGGCAAGAAAGAATAAAAGGGTTGAACCAAAAGACCTACAATCGGATGACTTAAAACATAGGCAACATCGTTGCAAGATATGTGGCATTTATGCAACAATGTATAAAACGTAAATGAAAGAGAGATTCGTTGCTGGAAAAACCCTATCCTGCAAAATTTTCGATTTTGTCCAGGTCCCGAAAATTAGGTAAAAACCGCATATTACGGCTTTCCCTTGATTATCTGGGTGAAATGGGCAAGAAAGAATAAAAGGGTTGAACCAAAAGACCTACAATCGGATGACTTAAAACATAGGTAACTTCGTTGCAAGATATGTGGCATTTATGCAACAATGTATAAAACGTAAATGAAAGAGAGATTCGTTGCTGGAAAAACCCTATCCTGCAAAATTTTCGATTTTGTCCAGGTCCCGAAAATTAGGTAAAAACCACATATTACGGCTTTCCCTTGATTATCTGGGTGAAATGGGCAAGAAAGAATAAAAGGGTTGAACCAAAAGACCTACAATCGGATGACTTAAAACATAGGCAACTTCGTTGCAAGATATGTGGCATTTATGCAACAATGTATAAAACGTAAATGAAAGAGAGATTCGTTGCTGGAAAAACCCTATCCAGCAAAATTTTCGATTTTGTCCAGGTCCCGAAAATTAGGTAAAAACCACATATTACGGCTTTCCCTTGATTATCTGGGTGAAATGGGCAAGAAAGAATAAAAGGGTTGAACCAAAAGACCTACAATCGGATGACTTAAAACATAGGCAACTTCGTTGCAAGATATGTGGCATTTATGCAACAATGTATAAAACGTAAATGAAAGAGAGATTCGTTGCTGGAAAAACCCTATCCTGCAAAATTTTCGATTTTGTCCAGGTCCCGAAAATTAGGTAAAAACCGCATATTACGGCTTTCCCTTGATTATCTGGGTGAAATGGGCAAGAAAGAATAAAAGGGTTGAACCAAAAGACCTACAATCGGATGACTTAAAACATAGGCAACTTCGTTGCAAGATATGTGGCATTTATGCAACAATGTATAAAACGTAAATGAAAGAGAGATTCGTTGCTGGAAAAACCCTATCCAGCAAAATTTTAGATTTTGTCCAGGTCCCGAAAATTAGGTAAAAACCACATATTACGGCTTTCCCTTGATTATATGGGTGAAATCGGCAAGAAAGAATAAAAGGGTTGAACCGAAAGACCTACAATCGGATGACTTAAAACATAGGCAACTTCGTTGCAAGATATGTGGCATTTATGGACCAATGTATAAAACGTAAATGAAAGAGAGATTCGTTGCTGGAAAAACCCTATCCAGCAAAATTTTCGATTTTGTCCAGGTCCCGAAAATTAGGTAAAAACCACATATTACGGCTTTCCCTTGATTATCTGGGTGAAATGGGCAAGAAAGAATAAAAGGGTTGAACCAAAAGACCTACAATCGGATGACTTAAAACATAGGCAACTTCGTTGCAAGATATGTGGCATTTATGCAACAATGTATAAAACGTAAATGAAAGAGAGATTCGTTGCTGGAAAAACCCTATCCAGCAAAATTTTAGATTTTGTCCAGGTCCCGAAAATTAGGTAAAAACCACATATTACGGCTTTCCCTTGATTATCTGGGTGAAATGGGCAAGAAAGAATAAAAGGGTTGAACCAAAAGACCTACAATCGGATGACTTAAAACATAGGCAACTTCGTTGCAAGATATGTGGCATTTATGCAACAATGTATAAAACGTAAATGAAAGAGAGATTCGTTGCTGGAAAAACCATGTTCAGCAAAATTTTAGATTTTGTCCAGGTCCCGAAAATTAGGTAAAAACCACATATTACGGCTTTCCCTTGATTATCTGGGTGAAATGGGCAAGAAAGAATAAAAGGGTTGAACCAAAAGACCTACAATCGGATGACTTAAAACATAGGCAACTTCGTTGCAAGATATGTGGCATTTATGCAACAATGTATAAAACGTAAATGAAAGAGAGATTCGTTGCTGGAAAAACCCTATCCAGCAAAATTTTAGATTTTGTCCAGGTCCCGAAAATTAGGTAAAAACCACATATTACGGCTTTCCCTTGATTATCTGGGTGAAATGGGCAAGAAAGAATAAAAGGGTTGAACCAAAAGACCTACAATCGGATGACTTAAAACATAGGCAACTTCGTTGCAAGATATGTGGCATTTATGGACCAATGTATAAAACGTAAATGAAAGAGAGATTCGTTGCTGGAAAAACCCTATCCTGCAAAATTTTCGATTTTGTCCAGGTCCCGAAAATTAGGTAAAAACCACATATTACGGCTTTCCCTTGATTATCTGGGTGAAATGGGCAAGAAAGAATAAAAGGGTTGAACCAAAAGACCTACAATCAGATGACTTAAAACATAGGCAACTTCGTTGCAAGATATGTGGCATTTATGCAACAATGTATAAAACGTAAATGAAAGAGAGATTCGTTGCTGGAAAAACCCTATCCTGCAAAATTTTCGATTTTGTCCAGGTCCCGAAAATTAGGTAAAAACCACATATTACGGCTTTCCCTTGATTATCTGGGTGAAATGGGCAAGAAAGAATAAAAGGGTTGAACCAAAAGACCTACAATCGGATGACTTAAAACATAGGCAACTTCGTTGCAAGATATGTGGCATTTATGCAACAATGTATAAAACGTAAATGAAAGAGAGATTCGTTGCTGGAAAAACCCTATCCAGCAAAATTTTAGATTTTGTCCAGGTCCCGAAAATTAGGTAAAAACCACATATTACGGCTTTCCCTTGATTATCTGGGTGAAATGGGCAAGAAAGAATAAAAGGGTTGAACCAAAAGACCTACAATCGGATGACTTAAAACATAGGCAACTTCGTTGCAAGATATGTGGCATTTATGCAACAATGTATAAAACGTAAATGAAAGAGAGATTCGTTGCTGGAAAAACCCTATCCAGCAAAATTTTAGATTTTGTCCAGGTCCCGAAAATTAGGTAAAAACCACATATTACGGCTTTCCCTTGATTATCTGGGTGAAATGGGCAAGAAAGAATAAAAGGGTTGAACCAAAAGACCTACAATCGGATGACTTAAAACATAGGCAACTTCGTTGCAAGATATGTGGCATTTATGCAACAATGTATAAAACGTAAATGAAAGAGAGATTCGTTGCTGGAAAAACCCTATCCTGCAAAATTTTCGATTTTGTCCAGGTCCCGAAAATTAGGTAAAAACCGCATATTACGGCTTTTCCTTGATTATCTGGGTGAAATGAGCAAGAAAGAATAAAAGGGTTGAACCAAAAGACCTACAATCGGATGACTTAAAACACAGGCAACTTCGTTGCAAGATATGTGGCATTTATGCAACAATGTATAAAACGTAAATGAAAGAGAGATTCGTTGCTGGAAAAACCCTATCCAGCAAAATTTTAGATTTTGTCCAGGTCCCGAAAATTAGGTAAAAACCACATATTACGGCTTTCCCTTGATTATCTGGGTGAAATGGGCAAGAAAGAATAAAAGGGTTGAACCAAAAGACCTACAATCGGATGACTTAAAACATAGGCAACTTCGTTGCAAGATATGTGGCATTTATGGACCAATGTATAAAACGTAAATGAAAGAGAGATTCGTTGCTGGAAAAACCCTATCCTGCAAAATTTTCGATTTTGTCCAGGTCCCGAAAATTAGGTAAAAACCGCATATTACGGCTTTCCCTTGATTATCTGGGTGAAATGGGCAAGAAAGAATAAAAGGGTTGAACCAAAAGACCTACAATCGGATGACTTAAAATATAGGCAACTTCGTTGCAAGATATGTGGCATTTATGCAACAATGTATAAAACGTAAATGAAAGAGAGATTCGTTGCTGGAAAAACCCTATCCAGCAAAATTTTCGATTTTGTCCAGGTCCCGAAAATTAGGTAAAAACCACATATTACGGCTTTCCCTTGATTATCTGGGTGAAATGGGCAAGAAAGAATAAAAGGGTTGAACCAAAAGACCTACAATCGGATGACTTAAAACATAGGCAACTTCGTTGCAAGATATGTGGCATTTATGGACCAATGTATAAAACGTAAATGAAAGAGAGATTCGTTGCTGGAAAAACCCTATCCTGCAAAATTTTCGATTTTGTCCAGGTCCCGGCTTTCCCTTGATTATCTGGGTGAAATGGGCAAGAAAGAATAAAAGGGTTGAACCAAAAGACCTACAATCGGATGACTTAAAACATAGGCAACTTCGTTGCAAGATATGTGGCATTTATGGACCAATGTATAAAACGTAAATGAAAGAGAGATTCGTTGCTGGAAAAACCCTATCCTGCAAAATTTTCGATTTTGTCCAGGTCCCGAAAATTAGGTAAAAACCGCATATTACGGCTTTCCCTTGATTATCTGGGTAAAATGGGCAAGAAAGAATAAAAGGGTTGAACCAAAAGACCTACAATCGGATGACTTAAAACATAGGCAACTTCGTTGCAAGATATGTGGCATTTATGGACCAATGTATAAAACGTAAATGAAAGAGAGATTCGTTGCTGGAAAAACCCTATCCTGCAAAATTTTCGATTTTGTCCAGGTCCCGAAAATTAGGTAAAAACCACATATTACGGCTTTCCCTTGATTATCTGGGTGAAATGGGCAAGAAAGAATAAAAGGGTTGAACCAAAAGACCTACAATCAGATGACTTAAAACATAGGCAACTTCGTTGCAAGATATGTGGCATTTATGCAACAATGTATAAAACGTAAATGAAAGAGAGATTCGTTGCTGGAAAAACCCTATCCTGCAAAATTTTCGATTTTGTCCAGGTCCCGAAAATTAGGTAAAAACCACATATTACGGCTTTCCCTTGATTATCTGGGTGAAATGGGCAAGAAAGAATAAAAGGGTTGAACCAAAAGACCTACAATCGGGTGACTTAAAACATAGGCAACTTCGTTGCAAGATATGTGGCATTTATGCAACAATGTATAAAACGTTAATGAAAGAGAGATTCGTTGCTGGAAAAACCCTATCCAGCAAAATTTTCGATTTTGTCCAGGTCCCGAAAATTAGGTAAAAACCACATATTACGGCTTTCCCTTGATTATCTGGGTGAAATGGGCAAGAAAGAATAAAAGGGTTGAACCAAAAGACCTACAATCGGGTGACTTAAAACATAGGCAACTTCGTTGCAAGATATGTGGCATTTATGCAACAATGTATAAAACGTTAATGAAAGAGAGATTCGTTGCTGGAAAAACCCTATCCAGCAAAATTTTCGATTTTGTCCAGGTCCCGAAAATTAGGTAAAAACCACATAATACAGCTTTCCCTTGATTATCTGGGTGAAATGGGCAAGAAAGAATAAAAGGGTTGAGCCAAAAGACCTACAATCGGATGACTTAAAACATAGGCAACTTCGTTGCAAGATATGTGGCATTTATGAAACAATGTATAAAACGTAAATGAAAGAGAGATTCGTTGCTGGAAAAACCCTATCCAGCAAAATTTTCGATTTTGTCCAGGTCCCGAAAATTAGGTAAAAACCACATATTACGGCTTTCCCTTGATTATCTGGGTGAAATGGGCAAGAAAGAATAAAAGGGTTGAACCAAGAGACCTAGGATCGGATGACTTAAAACATAGGCAACTTCGTTGCAAGATATGTGGCATTTATGAAACAATGTATAAAACGTAAATGAAAGAAAGATTCGTTGCTGAAAAAACATTATCCAGCAAAATTTTCGATTTTGTCCAGGTCCCGAAAATTAGGTAAAAACCACATATTACGGCTTTCCCTTGATTATCTGGGTGAAATGGGCAAGAAAGAATAAAAGGGTTGAACCAAAAGACCTAGGATCGGATGACTTAAAACATAGGCAACTTCGTTGCAAGATATGTGGCATTTATGAAACAATGTATAAAACGTTAATGAAAGAGAGATTCGTTGCTGGAAAAACCCTATCCAGCAAAATTTTCGATTTTGTCCAGGTCCCGAAAATTAGGTAAAAACCACATATTACGGCTTTCCCTTGATTATCTGGGTGAAATGGGCAAGAAAGAATAAAAGGGTTGAGCCAAAAGACCTACAATCGGATGACTTAAAACATAGGCAACTTCGTTGCAAGATATGTGGCATTTATGAAACAATGTATAAAACGTAAATGAAAGAGAGATTCGTTGCTGGAAAAACATTATCCAGCAAAATTTTCGATTTTGTCCAGGTCCCGAAAATTAGGTAAAAACCACATATTACGGCTTTCCCTTGATTATCTGGGTGAAATGGGCAAGAAAGAATAAAAGGGTTGAGCCTAAAGACCTACAATCGGATGACTTAAAACATAGGCAACTTAGTTGCAAGATATGTGGCATTTATGGACCAATGTATAAAACGTAAATGAAAGAGAGATTCGTTGCTGGAAAAACATTATCCAGCAAAATTTTCGATTTTGTCCAGGTCCCGAAAATTAGGTAAAAACCACATATTACGGCTTTCCCTTGATTATCTGGGTGAAATGGGCAAGAAAGAATAAAAGGGTTGAACCAAAAGACCTAGGATCGGATGACTTAAAACATAGGCAACTTCGTTGCAAGATATGTGGCATTTATGAAACAATGTATAAAACGTTAATGAAAGAGAGATTCGTTGCTGGAAAAACCCTATCCAGCAAACTTTTCGATTTTGTCCAGGTCCCGAAAATTAGGTAAAAACCACATATTACGGCTTTCCCTTGATTATCTGGGTGAAATGGGCAAGAAAGAATAAAAGGGTTGAACCAAAAGACCTACAATCGGGTGACTTAAAACATAGGCAACTTCGTTGCAAGATATGTGGCATTTATGAAACAATGTATAAAACGTAAATGAAAGAGAGATTCGTTGCTGGAAAAACCCTATCCAGCAAAATTTTCGATTTTGTCCAGGTCCCGAAAATTAGGTAAAAACCACATAACACAGCTTTCCCTTGATTATCTGGGTGAAATGGGCAAGAAAGAATAAAAGGGTTGAGCCAAAAGACCTACAATCGGATGACTTAAAACATAGGCAACTTCGTTGCAAGATATGTGGCATTTATGAAACAATGTATAAAACGTAAATGAAAGAGAGATTCGTTGCTGGAAAAACCCTATCCAGCAAAATTTTAGATTTTGTCCAGGTCCCGAAAATTAGGTAAAAACCACATATTACGGCTTTCCCTTGATTATCTGGGTGAAATGGGCAAGAAAGAATAAAAGGGTTGAACCAAAAGACCTACAATCGGGTGACTTAAAAAATAGGCAACTTCGTTGCAAGATATGTGGCATTTATGAAACAATGTATAAAACGTAAATGAAAGAGAGATTCGTTGCTGGAAAAACCCTATCCAGCAAAATTTTAGATTTTGTCCAGGTCCCGAAAATTAGGTAAAAACCACATAACACAGCTTTCCCTTGATTATCTGGGTGAAATGGGCAAGAAAGAATAAAAGGGTTGAGCCAAAAGACCTACAATCGGATGACTTAAAACATAGGCAACTTCGTTGCAAGATATGTGGCATTTATGAAACAATGTATAAAACGTAAATGAAAGAGAGATTCGTTGCTGGAAAAACCCTATCCAGCAAAATTTTAGATTTTGTCCAGGTCCCGAAAATTAGGTAAAAACCACATATTACGGCTTTCCCTTGATTATCTGGGTGAAATGGGCAAGAAAGAATAAAAGGGTTGAACCAAAAGACCTACAATCGGGTGACTTAAAAAATAGGCAACTTCGTTGCAAGATATGTGGCATTTATGAAACAATGTATAAAACGTAAATGAAAGAGAGATTCGTTGCTGGAAAAACCCTATCCAGCAAAATTTTAGATTTTGTCCAGGTCCCGAAAATTAGGTAAAAACCACATAACACAGCTTTCCCTTGATTATCTGGGTGAAATGGGCAAGAAAGAATAAAAGGGTTGAGCCAAAAGACCTACAATCGGATGACTTAAAACATAGGCAACTTCGTTGCAAGATATGTGGCATTTATGAAACAATGTATAAAACGTAAATGAAAGAGAGATTCGTTGCTGGAAAAACCCTATCCAGCAAAATTTTAGATTTTGTCCAGGTCCCGAAAATTAGGTAAAAACCACATATTACGGCTTTCCCTTGATTATCTGGGTGAAATGGGCAAGAAAGAATAAAAGGGTTGAACCAAAAGACCTACAATCGGGTGACTTAAAAAATAGGCAACTTCGTTGCAAGATATGTGGCATTTATGAAACAATGTATAAAACGTAAATGAAAGAAAGATTCGTTGCTGGAAAAACCCTATCCAGCAAAATTTTAGATTTTGTCCAGGTCCCGAAAATTAGGTAAAAACCACATAACACAGCTTTCCCTTGATTATCTGGGTGAAATGGGCAAGAAAGAATAAAAGGGTTGAACCAAAAGACCTACAATCGGATGACTTAAAACATAGGCAACTTCGTTGCAAGATATGTGGCATTTATGAAACAATGTATAAAACGTAAATGAAAGAGAGATTCGTTGCTGGAAAAACCCTATCCAGCAAAATTTTCGATTTTGTCCAGGTCCCGAAAATTAGGTAAAAACCACATATTACGGCTTTCCCTTGATTATCTGGGTGAAATGGGCAAGAAAGAATAAAAGGGTTGAGCCTAAAGACCTACAATCGGATGACTTAAAACATAGGCAACTTAGTTGCAAGATATGTGGCATTTATGGACCAATGTATAAAACGTAAATGAAAGAGAGATTCGTTGCTGGAAAAACATTATCCAGCAAAATTTTCGATTTTGTCCAGGTCCCGAAAATTAGGTAAAAACCACATATTACGGCTTTCCCTTGATTATCTGGGTGAAATGGGCAAGAAAGAATAAAAGGGTTGAACCAAAAGACCTAGGATCGGATGACTTAAAACATAGGCAACTTCGTTGCAAGATATGTGGCATTTATGAAACAATGTATAAAACGTTAATGAAAGAGAGATTCGTTGCTGGAAAAACCCTATCCAGCAAACTTTTCGATTTTGTCCAGGTCCCGAAAATTAGGTAAAAACCACATATTACGGCTTTCCCTTGATTATCTGGGTGAAATGGGCAAGAAAGAATAAAAGGGTTGAACCAAAAGACCTACAATCGGGTGACTTAAAACATAGGCAACTTCGTTGCAAGATATGTGGCATTTATGAAACAATGTATAAAACGTAAATGAAAGAGAGATTCGTTGCTGGAAAAACCCTATCCAGCAAAATTTTCGATTTTGTCCAGGTCCCGAAAATTAGGTAAAAACCACATAACACAGCTTTCCCTTGATTATCTGGGTGAAATGGGCAAGAAAGAATAAAAGGGTTGAGCCAAAAGACCTACAATCGGATGACTTAAAACATAGGCAACTTCGTTGCAAGATATGTGGCATTTATGAAACAATGTATAAAACGTAAATGAAAGAGAGATTCGTTGCTGGAAAAACCCTATCCAGCAAAATTTTAGATTTTGTCCAGGTCCCGAAAATTAGGTAAAAACCACATATTACGGCTTTCCCTTGATTATCTGGGTGAAATGGGCAAGAAAGAATAAAAGGGTTGAACCAAAAGACCTACAATCGGGTGACTTAAAAAATAGGCAACTTCGTTGCAAGATATGTGGCATTTATGAAACAATGTATAAAACGTAAATGAAAGAGAGATTCGTTGCTGGAAAAACCCTATCCAGCAAAATTTTCGATTTTGTCCAGGTCCCGAAAATTAGGTAAAAACCACATATTACGGCTTTCCCTTGATTATCTGGGTGAAATGGGCAAGAAAGAATAAAAGGGTTGAACCAAAAGACCTACAATCGGGTGACTTAAAACATAGGCAACTTCGTTGCAAGATATGTGGCATATATGGACCAATGTATAAAACATAAATGAAAGAGAGATTCGTTGCTGGAAAAACCCTATCCAGCAAAATTTTCGATTTTGTCCAGGTCCCGAAAATTAGGTAAAAACCACATATTACGGCTTTCCCTTGATTATCTGGGTGAAATGGGCAAGAAAGAATAAAAGGGTTGAACCAAAAGACCTACAATCGGGTGACTTAAAACATAGGCAACTTCGTTGCAAGATATGTGGCATTTATGAAACAATGTATAAAACGTAAATGAAAGAAAGATTCGTTGCTGGAAAAACCCTATCCAGCAAAATTTTCGATTTTGTCCAGGTCCCGAAAATTAGGTAAAAACCACATATTACGGCTTTCCCTTGATTATCTGGGTGAAATGGGCAAGAAAGAATAAAAGGGTTGAGCCAAAAGACCTACAATCGGATGACTTAAAACATAGGCAACTTCGTTGCAAGATATGTGGCATTTATGAAACAATGTATAAAACGTAAATGAAAGAAAGATTCGTTGCTGGAAAAACCCTATCCAGCAAAATTTTCGATTTTGTCCAGGTCCCGAAAATTAGGTAAAAACCGCATATTACGGCTTTCCCTTGATTATCTGGGTGAAATGGGCAAGAAAGAATAAAAGGGTTGAACCAAAAGACCTACAATCGGATGACTTAAAACATAGGCAACTTCGTTGCAAGATATGTGGCATTTATGGACCAATGTATAAAACGTAAATGAAAGAGAGATTCGTTGCTGGAAAAACATTATCCAGCAAAATTTTCGATTTTGTCCAGGTCCCGAAAATTAGGCAAAAACCACATATTACGGCTTTCCCTTGATTATCTGGGTGAAATGGGCAAGAAAGAATAAAAGGGTTGAACCAAAAGACCTAGGATCGGATGACTTAAAACATAGGCAACTTCGTTGCAAGATATGTGGCATTTATGAAACAATGTATAAAACGTTAATGAAAGAGAGATTCGTTGCTGGAAAAACCCTATCCAGCAAACTTTTCGATTTTGTCCAGGTCCCGAAAATTAGGTAAAAACCACATATTACGGCTTTCCCTTGATTATCTGGGTGAAATGGGCAAGAAAGAATAAAAGGGTTGAACCAAAAGACCTACAATCGGATAACTTAAAACATAGGCAACTTCGTTGCAAGATATGTGGCATTTATGCAACAATGTATAAAACGTAAATGAAAGAGAGATTCGTTGCTGGAAAAACCCTATCCAGCAAAATTTTCGATTTTGTCCAGGTCCCGAAAATTAGGTAAAAACCACATATTACGGCTTTCCCTTGATTATCTGGGTGAAATGGGCAAGAAAGAATAAAAGGGTTGAACCAAAAGACCTACAATCGGATGACTTAAAACATAGGCAACTTCGTTGCAAGATATGTGGCATTTATGCAACAATGTATAAAACGTAAATGAAAGAGAGATTCGTTGCTGGAAAAACCCTATCCAGCAAAATTTTCGATTTTGTCCAGGTCCCGAAAATTAGGTAAAAACCACATATTACGGCTTTCCCTTGATTATCTGGGTGAAATGGGCAAGAAAGAATAAAAGGGTTGAACCAAAAGACCTACAATCGGATGACTTAAAACATAGGCAACTTCGTTGCAAGATATGTGGCATATATGGACCAATGTATAAAACGTAAATGAAAGAGAAATTCGTTGCTGGAAACACCCTATCCAGCAAAATGTTCGACTTTGTCCAGGTCCCGAAAATTAGGTAAAAACCACATATTACGGCTTTCCCTTGATTATCTGGGTGAAATGGGCAAGAAAGAATAAAAGGGTTGAACCAAAAGACCTACAATCGGGTGACTTAAAACATAGGCAACTTCGTTGCAAGATATGTGGCATTTATGCAACAATGTATAAAACGTAAATGAAAGAGAGATTCGTTGCTGGAAAAACCCTATCCTGCAAAATTTTCGATTTTGTCCAGGTCCCGAAAATTAGGTAAAAACCGCATATTACGGCTTTTCCTTGATTATCTGGGTGAAATGAGCAAGAAAGAATAAAAGGGTTGAACCAAAAGACCTACAATCGGATGACTTAAAACATAGGCAACTTCGTTGCAAGATATGTGGCATTTATGGACCAATGTATAAAACGTAAATGAAAGAGAGGTTCGTTGCTGGAAAAACCCTATCCTGCAAAATTTTCGATTTTGTCCAGGTCCCGAAAATTAGGTAAAAACCGCATATTACGGCTTTCCCTTGATTATCTGGGTGAAATGGGCAAGAAAGAATAAAAGGGTTGAACCAAAAGACCTACAATCGGATGACTTAAAACATAGGCAACTTCGTTGCAAGATATGTGGCATTTATGGACCAATGTATAAAACGTAAATGAAAGAGAGGTTCGTTGCTGGAAAAACCCTATCCTGCAAAATTTTCGATTTTGTCCAGGTCCCGAAAATTAGGTAAAAACCGCATATTACGGCTTTCCCTTGATTATCTGGGTGAAATGGGCAAGAAAGAATAAAAGGGTTGAACCAAAAGACCTACAATCGGATGACTTAAAACATAGGCAACTTCGTTGCAAGATATGTGGCATTTATGGACCAATGTATAAAACGTAAATGAAAGAGAGGTTCGTTGCTGGAAAAACCCTATCCTGCAAAATTTTCGATTTTGTCCAGGTCCCGAAAATTAGGTAAAAACCGCATATTACGGCTTTCCCTTGATTATCTGGGTGAAATGGGCAAGAAAGAATAAAAGGGTTGAACCAAAAGACCTACAATCGGATGACTTAAAACATAGGCAACTTCGTTGCAAGATATGTGGCATTTATGGACCAATGTATAAAACGTAAATGAAAGAGAGATTCGTTGCTGGAAAAACATTATCCAGCAAAATTTTCGATTTTGTCCAGGTCCCGAAAATTAGGTAAAAACCACATATTACGGCTTTCCCTTGATTATCTGGGTGAAATGGGCAAGAAAGAATAAAAGGGTTGAACCAAAAGACCTAGGATCGGATGACTTAAAACATAGGCAACTTCGTTGCAAGATATGTGGCATTTATGAAACAATGTATAAAACGTTAATGAAAGAGAGATTCGTTGCTGGAAAAACCCTATCCAGCAAACTTTTCGATTTTGTCCAGGTCCCGAAAATTAGGTAAAAACCACATATTACGGCTTTCCCTTGATTATCTGGGTGAAATGGGCAAGAAAGAATAAAAGGGTTGAACCAAAAGACCTACAATCGGGTGACTTAAAAAATAGGCAACTTCGTTGCAAGATATGTGGCATTTATGAAACAATGTATAAAACGTAAATGAAAGAGAGATTCGTTGCTGGAAAAACCCTATCCAGCAAAATTTTAGATTTTGTCCAGGTCCCGAAAATTAGGTAAAAACCACATAACACAGCTTTCCCTTGATTATCTGGGTGAAATGGGCAAGAAAGAATAAAAGGGTTGAGCCAAAAGACCTACAATCGGATGACTTAAAACATAGGCAACTTCGTTGCAAGATATGTGGCATTTATGGACCAATGTATAAAACGTAAATGAAAGAGAGATTCGTTGCTGGAAAAACCCTATCCAGCAAAATTTTCGATTTTGTCCAGGTCCCGAAAATTAGGTAAAAATCACATACTACGGCTTTCCCTTGATTATCTGGGTGAAATGGGCAAGAAAGAATAAAAGGGTTGAACCAAAAGACCTACAATCGGATAACTTAAAACATAGGCAACTTCGTTGCAAGATATGTGGCATTTATGGACCAATGTATAAAACGTAAATGAAAGAGAGATTCGTTGCTGGAAAAACCCTATCCAGCAAAATTTTCGATTTTGTCCAGGTCCCGAAAATTAGGTAAAAATCACATACTACGGCTTTCCCTTGATTATCTGGGTGAAATGGGCAAGAAAGAATAAAAGGGTTGAACCAAAAGACCTACAATCGGATAACTTAAAACATAGGCAACTTCGTTGCAAGATATGTGGCATTTATGCAACAATGTATAAAACGTTAATGAAAGAGAGATTCGTTGCTGGAAAAACCCTATCCAGCAAACTTTTCGATTTTGTCCAGGTCCCGAAAATTAGGTAAAAACCACATATTACGGCTTTCCCTTGATTATCTGGGTGAAATGGGCAAGAAAGAATAAAAGGGTTGAATCTAAAGACCTACAATCGGATGACTTAAAACATAGGCAACTTCGTTGCAAGATATGTGACATTTATGGACCAATGTATAAAACGTAAATGAAAGAGAGATTCGTTGCTGGAAAAACCCTATCCAGCAAAATTTTCGATTTTGTCCAGGTCCCGAAAATTAGGTAAAAATCACATACTACGGCTTTCCCTTGATTATCTGGGTGAAATGGGCAAGAAAGAATAAAAGGGTTGAACCAAAAGACCTACAATCGGATAACTTAAAACATAGGCAACTTCGTTGCAAGATATGTGGCATTTATGGAACAATGTATAAAACGTAAATGAAAGAGAGATTCGTTGCTGGAAAAACCCTATCCTGCAAAATTTTAGATTTTGTCCAGGTCCCGAAATTAGGTAAAAACCACATATTACGGCTTTCCCTTGATTATCTGGGTGAAATGGGCAAGAAAGAATAAAAGGGTTGAACCAAAAGACCTACAATCGGATGACTTAAAACATAGGCAACTTCGTTGCAAGATATGTGGCATTTATGGACCAATGTATAAAACGTAAATGAAAGAGAGATTCGTTGCTGGAAAAACCCTATCCTGCAAAATTTTAGATTTTGTCCAGGTCCCGAAATTAGGTGAAAATCACATACTACGGCTTTCCCTTGATTATCTGGGTGAAATGGGCAAGAAAGAATAAAAGGGTTGAACCAAAAGACCTACAATCGGATGACTTAAAACATAGGCAACTTCGTTGCAAGATATGTGGCATTTATGGAACAATGTATAAAACGTAAATGAAAGAGAGATTCGTTGCTGGAAAAACCCTATCCTGCAAAATTTTAGATTTTGTCCAGGTCCCGAAAATTAGGTGAAAATCACATACTACGGCTTTCCCTTGATTATCTGGGTGAAATGGGCAAGAAAGAATAAAAGGGTTGAACCAAAAGACCTACAATCGGATGACTTAAAACATAGGCAACTTCGTTGCAAGATATGTGGCATTTATGGACCAATGTATAAAACGTAAATGAAAGAGAGATTCGTTGCTGGAAACACCCTATCCAGCAAAATGTTCGACTTTGTCCAGGTCCCGAAAATTAGGTAAAAAGCACATATTACGGCTTTCCCTTGATTATCTGGGTGAAATGGGCAAGAAAGAATAAAAGGGTTGAACCAAAAGACCTACAATCGGGTGACTTAAAACATAGGCAACTTCGTTGCAAGATATGTGGCATTTATGCAACAATGTATAAAACGTAAATGAAAGAGAGATTCGTTGCTGGAAAAACCCTATCCTGCAAAATTTTCGATTTTGTCCAGTTCCCGAAAATTAGGTAAAAACCACATATTACGGCTTTCCCTTGATTATCTGGGTGAAATGGGCAAGAAAGAATAAAAGGGTTGAACCAAAAGACCTACAATCGGATAACTTAAAACATAGGCAACTTCGTTGCAAGATATGTGGCATTTATGCAACAATGTATAAAACGTAAATGAAAGAGAGATTCGTTGCTGGAAAAACCCTATCCTGCAAAATTTTCGATTTTGTCCAGGTCCCGAAAATTAGGTAAAAATCACATACTACGGCTTTCCCTTGATTATCTGGGTGAAATGGGCAAGAAAGAATAAAAGGGTTGAACCAAAAGACCTACAATCGGATGACTTAAAACATAGGCAACTTCGTTGCAAGATATGTGGCATTTATGGACCAATGTATAAAACGTAAATGAAAGAGAGGTTCGTTGCTGGAAAAACCCTATCCTGCAAAATTTTCGATTTTGTCCAGGTCCCGAAAATTAGGTAAAAACCGCATATTACGGCTTTCCCTTGATTATCTGGGTGAAATGGGCAAGAAAGAATAAAAGGGTTGAACCAAAAGACCTACAATCGGGTGACTTAAAACATAGGCAACTTCGTTGCAAGATATGTGGCATTTATGCAACAATGTATAAAACGTAAATGAAAGAGAGATTCGTTGCTGGAAAAACCCTATCCTGCAAAATTTTCGATTTTGTCCAGTTCCCGAAAATTAGGTAAAAACCACATATTACGGCTTTCCCTTGATTATCTGGGTGAAATGGGCAAGAAAGAATAAAAGGGTTGAACCAAAAGACCTACAATCGGATAACTTAAAACATAGGCAACTTCGTTGCAAGATATGTGGCATTTATGCAACAATGTATAAAACGTAAATGAAAGAGAGATTCGTTGCTGGAAAAACCCTATCCTGCAAAATTTTCGATTTTGTCCAGGTCCCGAAAATTAGGTAAAAATCACATACTACGGCTTTCCCTTGATTATCTGGGTGAAATGGGCAAGAAAGAATAAAAGGGTTGAACCAAAAGACCTACAATCGGATAACTTAAAACATAGGCAACTTCGTTGCAAGATATGTGGCATTTATGCAACAATGTATAAAACGTAAATGAAAGAGAGATTCGTTGCTGGAAAAACCCTATCCAGCAAAATTTTCGATTTTGTCCAGGTCCCGAAAATTAGGTAAAAACCACATATTACGGCTTTCCCTTGATTATCTGGGTGAAATGGGCAAGAAAGAATAAAAGGGTTGAACCAAAAGACCTACAATCGGATGACTTAAAACATAGGCAACTTCGTTGCAAGATATGTGGCATTTATGGACCAATGTATAAAACGTAAATGAAAGAGAGGTTCGTTGCTGGAAAAACCCTATCCTGCAAAATTTTCGATTTTGTCCAGGTCCCGAAAATTAGGTAAAAACCGCATATTACGGCTTTCCCTTGATTATCTGGGTGAAATGGGCAAGAAAGAATAAAAGGGTTGAACCAAAAGACCTACAATCGGATGACTTAAAACATAGGCAACTTCGTTGCAAGATATGTGGCATATATGGACCAATGTATAAAACGTAAATGAAAGAGAAATTCGTTGCTGGAAACACCCTATCCAGCAAAATGTTCGACTTTGTCCAGGTCCCGAAAATTAGGTAAAAACCACATATTACGGCTTTCCCTTGATTATCTGGGTGAAATGGGCAAGAAAGAATAAAAGGGTTGAACCAAAAGACCTACAATCGGATAACTTAAAACATAGGCAACTTCGTTGCAAGATATGTGGCATTTATGGAACAATGTATAAAACGTAAATGAAAGAGAGATTCGTTGCTGGAAAAACCCTATCCTGCAAAATTTTAGATTTTGTCCAGGTCCCGAAATTAGGTGAAAATCACATACTACGGCTTTCCCTTGATTATCTGGGTGAAATGGGCAAGAAAGAATAAAAGGGTTGAACCAAAAGACCTACAATCGGATGACTTAAAACATAGGCAACTTCGTTGCAAGATATGTGGCATTTATGGACCAATGTATAAAACGTAAATGAAAGAGAGGTTCGTTGCTGGAAAAACCCTATCCTGCAAAATTTTCGATTTTGTCCAGGTCCCGAAAATTAGGTAAAAACCGCATATTACGGCTTTCCCTTGATTATCTGGGTGAAATGGGCAAGAAAGAATAAAAGGGTTGAATCTAAAGACCTACAATCGGATGACTTAAAACATAGGCAACTTCGTTGCAAGATATGTGGCATTTATGGAACAATGTATAAAACGTAAATGAAAGAGAGATTCGTTGCTGGAAAAACCCTATCCTGCAAAATTTTAGATTTTGTCCAGGTCCCGAAATTAGGTGAAAATCACATACTACGGCTTTCCCTTGATTATCTGGGTGAAATGGGCAAGAAAGAATAAAAGGGTTGAACCAAAAGACCTACAATCGGATAACTTAAAACATAGGCAACTTCGTTGCAAGATATGTGGCATTTATGCAACAATGTATAAAACGTAAATGAAAGAGAGATTCGTTGCTGGAAAAACCCTATCCAGCAAAATTTTAGATTTTGTCCAGGTCCCGAAAATTAGGTAAAAACCACATATTACGGCTTTCCCTTGATTATCTGGGTGAAATGGGCAAGAAAGAATAAAAGGGTTGAACCAAAAGACCTACAATCGGATGACTTAAAACATAGGCAACTTCGTTGCAAGATATGTGGCATTTATGCAACAATGTATAAAACGTAAATGAAAGAGAGATTCGTTGCTGGAAACACCCTATCCAGCAAAATGTTCGACTTTGTCCAGGTCCCGAAAATTAGGTAAAAACCACATATTACGGCTTTCCCTTGATTATCTGGGTGAAATGGGCAAGAAAGAATAAAAGGGTTGAACCAAAAGACCTACAATCGGATGACTTAAAACATAGGCAACTTCGTTGCAAGATATGTGGCATTTATGGACCAATGTATAAAACGTAAATGAAAGAGAGATTCGTTGCTGGAAAAACCCTATCCTGCAAAATTTTCGATTTTGTCCAGGTCCCGAAATTAGGTGAAAATCACATACTACGGCTTTCCCTTGATTATCTGGGTGAAATGGGCAAGAAAGAATAAAAGGGTTGAACCAAAAGACCTACAATCGGATGACTTAAAACATAGGCAACTTCGTTGCAAGATATGTGGCATTTATGGACCAATGTATAAAACGTAAATGAAAGAGAGATTCGTTGCTGGAAACACCCTATCCAGCAAAATGTTCGACTTTGTCCAGGTCCCGAAAATTAGGTAAAAAGCACATATTACGGCTTTCCCTTGATTATCTGGGTGAAATGGGCAAGAAAGAATAAAAGGGTTGAACCAAAAGACCTACAATCGGATGACTTAAAACATAGGCAACTTCGTTGCAAGATATGTGGCATTTATGGACCAATGTATAAAACGTAAATGAAAGAGAGATTCGTTGCTGGAAACACCCTATCCAGCAAAATGTTCGACTTTGTGAAATGGGCAAGAAAGAATAAAAGGGTTGAACCAAAAGACCTACAATCGGATGACTTAAAACATAGGCAACTTCGTTGCAAGATATGTGGCATTTATGGACCAATGTATAAAACGTAAATGAAAGAGAGATTCGTTGCTGGAAACACCCTATCCAGCAAAATGTTCGACTTTGTCCAGGTCCCGGAAATTAGGTAAAAAGAACGTGTATTTGCCGTGTGTATGACATAAGCACACAGTATGCATACAGCACACGCTCATAGGCGCTTACGTATTTGTTGTTTTTTTTATGGACGAAATAAGATGTTCACTTAAAAATGCTTAATTCACGAACCCGTCGATCAATGCGTCCTTCAAACCAGAGCCAGCTACACGACCATGCGAACAAACCCTAAAAATTTGATCTAATTCCGTTGGACCGTTCTTGAGTTATAAAGTCACAACGCACTTGCAACAATTTGTTATGTACATATATATAGAGAAGAGATTCTGTTTTTGTTGCTACTTTCTGCTTACGATGCACTTATAACTTGACACGTCTTGGACTACGCTCTGATTACTCGTCACACGATATTGTGACTCAATCTCATATCTATCTACTGGTGATGCTACTGCTATTCGACCTTTAAGTGAAATTCGTACTTCGATCCGTTTTACGTCTTTACGAAGAGCATTGCATTGTAATGTTTCTACTTTACACCAACAGAGGATTCTACCCCACTTATGAGAAGATTAGGGCTACTTGCCCTTTTAACTGGTAATGTTGTGTTGCTTCCTGAGCTAAGATAACCACCTTAGTTCAGGAAGCAACATATCTATAAAAATCATCTTTCCCATCTTAAATATTGGCATCATAGCGCTGAATAATGGTAACTCTTGATATTCTACTCAAAAATCTTGCCCTCAATCCCCAGTCATCATAAATTTTCCAAGCTATGGGGTCTTTGTGTTATGTTGGTATTAGAAGCAAACTCGCATCAGACTACTAGCGATTGTTTACTTTTCAAGAGCGGTAGTCCTCAGTCTATCTCCGAGGCATTTGTTAGTATTTCAAATTCCAAATAACGCTTTTTTATGGCCCAGGGAGTTCGCCATTCGTCCTCTCCTCTTCGCAATTTCCAAAGAAATCCCCAGATGGCACCACGAGGAGTTGGGAGTAGAACTTGCCAACAGAGCTGCAAGATTTTCGGCTGCAGTTGCTCTTTCTTGTTATTTAGCGAACCAACATCTATCGAGAGATGCTAATTCTACGAGGTCTATGTTTTTTGTGCTATAGATTCATCCGGTAAACGAAGTAGACAAGTAAAAATCGTACTAATAAACATTTATTTATTTACTTTTTTCTTATTTTGGAACATGCAATTCTATTTTAAACAATTTCTTTTCAACGTAAAAGATCTAGTCAAGTCATAAGTTAATTAGTTTGAAAGACGTGTTCTGCTTTGGCATACCATCTCGTACACTCTAAACGTTACTTGCTTTTACATGCAACAGGCGTTTTCTTCCAGAAAGATTTCCAAAATGTCCCAAACTAGCGCTTAGCTGGCAAGACTCGTATGCAGTCTGAGAGCGCATTTCGTGGTTTAGTGAACAAATGGTCAAAGACTGCGTATATCGTCTAAGTTGTTGTTTGAACGTCGCTGTGGTTAATGTGTATAGTACAGGATTTAGAGCTGAATTAACAGGAAGAACCAATACAGCAAGCCACGCGTACAGAGAGGGTGAAATCTCGGCACCTGGAAAACGTTACAAGAATAATATACTAAAATTCAAAGAGGGTTTAGTACAGGATATTCGAACAAAATAGGTGTATTTGAATTTAATTTTCAATAATAAGAGGCCTTAAAAGTTCATCATGGAGTAATCCGGTCGAATATATCAAGAAAGGATTTCTTTAATTTCGAATAAAATTGTGTATCAATATCACTGTAATGGTAGCTCGACGCAAACGACGTGACCTACTGGATCATAAAGATATACATGTCTACAGTATGTAAAATTCTGCCGTATTTAAAGAACCAACTCAAATGGTGAATTACAAAAACCGAGAACCATAGTTCACTGAAGACGTTATTAGTGTGTGTGAAGAAATTTTTGAAATGATGAGACCCTTTCATCAGGACTGAGTCTGTATATACAATTGTACATGAAGATGTGCACCTAAAGCCTATATTACACATAAGAAATTGGTAATGACCCTGAATTTTGCAAGGAAACTTCACTTCGATATCAGTGGTTTCATTAATAAAAATAATAAACATATATCGTAGTAAACAAAATCCAGAGGGCAGTGTAAACGAAAACCCTTTAAATATGATGAGTGCGTTCTTTGTGGGCTAGATTTGGTACTGCTCTGAGAATACTCAAGGCAATGCCGATTTAGAGAGTTTGGCCTCCATTACAAGTGATTTTAACAAGATGGCGTCATACACCATGCGACACAAAATAATCTAAGAACATGATATTACCAATTATATTGCGTTTTAAGATCACCAGGCTTAGCCAAATTTTAAAGGGTAATGTTAATGCCAACAAGAAACTACTAAGCAACCGCCGAGACGATAACACAAGTTACAATATCCAAAAATGTCCCTCAAAATGTGATCAGAAAGAAACACTTCTGTATGATTAGAAGAGTCTTTCATTTAAACAAAAAATTAAATAATATTAAAGCCTAATACATGTTTTGTAAAACTAGAAATGGCTCTTTTTTAAATTAATGATTCAAAAATAAATTTCACACGAAACCCTGTACTTAATTCAACGTACTTACCACATAACGCAGCTAGTTTTACAATAATTATTGGAAGCCAACAAGCACAATCAGTGATCACAATTATAGCGAATCTGAAAGCAAAAATTGAACCACGTTATAAACATTCTGCGAAAATTCAAATAACATTACATAAAGGCAAGCTCTGAAAAAGAAGCCGTGTCGGTTCGAGAGCTATACCTTACACAAGACCATCTAGATCTCCATCGACCGGGACCGAAGATCTAACCTGTTCTGCAATATCCTGTGTATTCCGATTTAAGGACAGATTGTGGCACAATAATAGCCATACTAAGCAAACAATTCGAAACACAATCGGTAGTGTTTGTGATGTTATAAGGTCTATGCATCATCAGAATGCTCGATTGAAAAGACAGCCGCTGTTAGTCCCTCACTGCCCGAAGACCCGGAATCGATAATAATTCCACACCATGCTCAACAATCGGGCATTTTCTACAGCTCCATTTGATACGGATTTGATGACGAAAACGACCAACGTTTCTTGGTCCTTTCTTTGACTTAATTGCCCCGAGAATTTTCTAGATTTGTCAATATGAATTGGTTACCAAGATCGTGTGTTCGAAACCCATTGGACTTCCTTTTGTGCGACTATGGTAAACATCTTGTCTACGCTTACAATCCCCAAACTTTGAAGCACTTAAAAAGCAACATCTGTGAAGTTATTAATGCCATACATAATAGCATAGTCCAAAGTTTAAAACATTAAACAAATTTCAATTTCATATGTTTAATACGTTTAGTTTTATTTAAAGTTAAAATCGTAAAGTGCAAAATAAATAACCCTCTATGAGGACCTTATACACACGGACGTACAATAGTGACAATTTCGCAAGAACAACTTGATGACAAGGTCTGATCCTGAAGCGCAGTAGGAGTGGGACTCATGAATCGAACGCCTCTTAGGGCGATGATTGAATTTGGGATCCCGACAAAATATATCTTACTTACTAGAACAAAATCTTCACAGATCTCGGAGAATATATCACGAGCCTGAGAAACCATTGCTACTTCGGGTCGACAAAACAAATGGAATCAACACCCTTTTATTTGGAAAACAAAATGTATGTTGTAGTGTTGAGTACTAAAAGCAGAGTGCAGGAGATATTGGGTTTCTCTGAGCGAAACATAATACATCGAGCATTTGGTCAGCCAGCGAGTGGAAGACAATATGTACAACTTAATGAAAGCAAGACACTTATATCATACAATGCCTAAGGAAGACATTACATATTAACCTCATCTGCACGACAAGGAGACCGTTTGGCCTGTTCAAGATTACTGGTTTGCGTGATCAATAAGTAATTAAGACAATCGAGAAAAGTTTTTGTAGAAAATTCATCGATTTTAATTCCAAGCACATAAGTAGGTGGTAGACAGGGATCCACTCCTTTGTCGCTCGGTGAAATACCACCACATCTTGCTAAAGGCTCCGTGAAATAATGATATTTATCTATGTTTCGCAGTTTGGCAGATGGGCCGGTGTATTTAGGATGGGACGAAAAAGCATGATGTTACTTTCTAGAGTAAAATATTTTAAATGTAAATTCTATTCCACTTGGACCACAAGAAGGGGCTGTAACAGGAGGTTATCATGCCAGTCATACACCAAATTGTTTACATCCTCATATAATGCGGAAAGGAACAACAAAATCTCTTGAGACGGTCTTGCCGGTTTTTTTGTAAAAAAATAGCTTAAGTAAATATTTATGTATCAAACAAGTTTTATTCATAAAAGGGGTTGAAAAATGTATAAAATATATTATTTTCTATGGTGGTAATCCCAGAAACAATTTTTATCGAGTGTACCACATAAATGAAGCTAGCATTTGGAACAAATGACTTGTGTATCCGACTTTTTACAATGTTTGCACTTTTTTTATCATTTCTATCAATCCAAATTGGAAAATGATTTTCACCATCAAACCGAACATCCGCAACTTGATGAAGAACTCTTTTCCCAACACTTGATGTGCAAGACATTAGGGATATTGTCCGATCGACAATCATAGCCCGGTTCACCTTTCTTCTTTCGTTGCGATTCATCTTGGAACGATAAATATCTCTTGATAGCAATAAATCGTTTCACTGGCATACACGTTTGAATTGGCACAAAAGCATTTTTACCCCAATAGCTATCTACATATATTGGGATAGCGATATACTGACATATATTTACAACGTTATTCCAATGTAATTTCTGATTTCGGAGGCAGTTGTTTTGAATGTGGTGTTTATATTTTCTGTCAAAGCACAACGATTTGTCTCTTCAGCGATCAATTCAATAATTTCGTCAGTGAAAAAGTAATTAAAAAGTTGCATTGGTGTTTGAAGTTCTTTCACATTCAACGGAAGTGATGAATCGCCACAAAAAGCCACTTCGTTTACATGTAAACGCATGGAGCGTTTGCGCCACATCAGTTTGGATAGCTCTTTCGAGTCCTTCGTAATTTCATTTAGAGCTTCGAGAAAAAATGGAAACAATGAATGTTTATTTTATAAAGTAGCATAAAAGGTATACCTCCTCCAGTGTAGCCACCCGCAGTAGGTTGAACTGATGGTCCAGTAGCTTCGAATGTTGGCAAGTGAGATCGGGCTCTTTTGGGTGGTTTGAGGCGTGAGTTTGTTAGAATCGCAGTTGATGTGGATGGTTCTTGTTCAGTTTTGTCCTTCGCAATACCAAGAACAAAAGTTGAAGAAGCTTCTGGATTCTCGATTTCACTAATATTTATAGACAAATTTATAGCCTGTAGAAATGCATCTGTTGTCTCAGCTTCATTCATCTCCTGGATGCATTCTTCAATTGCATGTTCATTGTTCTTTGGGATCTCATCTAAGCTTTCAGGCTCAATGTTGTCGACAAAATAGTCCGGATCAGAGACACTGTCATCACTGCTATAAATTTCGTCTTCGCTTTCCCCGGAATTGATGAACTCGATCAATTGATCATCCGACAATTTTTCCAAGTTGAATTTTTTATTATAATTTCGCTTAGAACGATCCATCTATCATACAAAAATTTCAATAAAAGGGGGAAAATACTTAAATAATAGGTAAACAATGATGTTTTTTAGCATCAAAGACGTGAACAACAATGAAACAGAGGGGGACATTTTTTCCAAAGCACACTTCACATTATTTTTTCACTTCAACTATAAGATATAACTCAAATATAATATAATACCTACTTACGGTAAAATTATATATTGGATCACTTGATTTTAAATATGTTTATTTAATAATTGAAAACAAAATTTTTTGCGGAACAATTTTTGTTGCTATTTCGTTAGCTGTTTGCACTTAACGGATGATAACACCTAAACACGAGGACGAATTGCAATCATGTGTTATTACAATGCCAACTGGACTACCCTAAAAAGGTTTTCACTACTTTGACCAAAAAAAAATTGATTTGACTCTGAAGGTCAAACATCAAAGACCGTGTGGAGACGGTCTTACCCGATAGTGGGATAAGCTTCAGTACCAAACATTTTATCAAAATAAACATAATCATTATAGTACACCCAGTATAATCGCTTGATAACTTCAGGGCTCTACACTTTCACAATTTCCATTTCTACTACGTATTAAAGAAAAAAATTGTTTTTCTGGATATTCTTTTGCTCGAACAAAAAGTCCTTTAATCTCACCCGTTTAGGAAAACAGCAACCAAACTCCTTTATTAATTAAGACTTTGGGAAAATATATAAACTTGCTCGATTTCAAAGCAGAAAAACTCCATAAATACAGAGAAACCATCATGAATGTCTAACAAAATAGCTTACAAGAAGTCTAGCAACTTGTTTTGAGCAAGAGGTTGTTTAATTCATACTCTTATATAAAACACTAGTTATACCAGCGGTTGAGTATTCATCACTGTGATAATTTGTACTCATGATACAGATACAACTAGACGAGATACTAAATACGAAATTTGGAGTCTAACTAGTCATCTGACAGCTCCTTAATTTCGGCGTTCAGATCCAACTAGAGACACTGTGAAAAGCTAAGCCCTGGGTCCCATGGACCTGTCTCGCCAAATATCTGTATTTGTATTTTAGATCCAACAACAAATCATAAGTTGCACTTTTCTTTTCAAAAACTCATATTAACTCACCTTCCAACAACAAGATTTTCTCTCCCGCTCAGCGTACTTCGCATTCCTACACCAGAATCACGTATCGCCTGCAACATCCTTACGTATGAAAATGATATAAAGCACAAAGACAGCGTATTGAGGCAAATAAATAATGTTGCTGAATATTCCCAACCCTATGTTGATTGTTAAAGGATCAGTCTATTAATAAGCATCTAAATATTTTAAATCCAATGAATTCAAGACACAAACCTTTGCATATGGATCATGAATATGCAATGACAAACATACGCCATTGTTTCCATAGAAATGTTCTCCAAAATATGAAATTGATGATAAGGGTGCTGACGCCAACAAAAAGGATATCAACCACATTATGGTAAGTTTAAAAGTAGCCCTGGAAATTCGTACAATTAAAAAATTAAAATATTTTTTATTGAAGAGATGAACTTACGTTGACTTGCTGGTACTTCGAGTTTGAAGTGGTCTTGTCACGGACATCAATCTATCCCATGTGACTAGGGTTAGTAATAATGTTGAAGACTGACAACTAAGTGTGCTTAAGAAACCTACAAGAAATGTATTTTTTATTTAAAATTCTTATATTAAAATGAAAAATATTTAGCTCACCACTCAATGCACAAGCTGTACTATGACGCCAAGCTTCCTCATGAACGATATAACTTCCACGAAATTTGATATCTGCTGACGCTATTACGGCCAAATATATACCCATCAAGAAGTCACTGGCAGCCAAATGTGTAAGGTATAGAGAATGTTCGACGTTGTTGCGATTTTTATGAAAGCATCTACCCAGTAGAACAATCTTGTTTCCCACAATAGCAACAGCTGCCATAGCCCAAACACTTTAAAGACATGTTATTAAATTGTGACAAAAAAAAACGGCAAAACATATAAAACAAAACATCATTACTCAGTGAAGTTTATTAGTTTCCGAAAGAAAATAAAATCTATTCCCAAAATGCCGAAACCCAAAATATTATAACACAAAGTCAAAACTCGTAGTCCTTTAGGTTACCAGATATATTTCTATCGTTTCAATCAGTGGTTACTAAAATTGACTTCATCACTGCTTCGTAAAGGTTTTCGTGCAAGTTAACTTGCTCATCCTTGAATATTTTAACCGCCCTTCTTTAAATTATCCGAAGTTGATGTGTCTTTCAATGATTTTTTGATAAGCTCACTAGCTTACAGTAAACTACCTACCAATCACTGATGATGATCTTTAGTCACGTCCTCCAAGTTGGTTTGCGTTTGCGTCTCATTCTACTTAAGCACGGCACATCCAATGGTTTTACAAGGTCGATGTTGTGCAACTCCTGTAGTACGTCGTTTAATCCATTTCATTCTTCAACTGATCTGTAAATTAAGGGATGATGAGCAGTTCGGCATCTCCGTAGCAGATAAAACACCAAACCAGATCTTGGCAGCAATAAATCCCAGCTTTGGCGATCTATCTTAAAGAATCATTTTCACATTTTGGCATCTTAAAGTATGTAGGCTGTGCCACTCAGACAACCGTGGCATTTTGGAATGATAACGCAAACAACAGCTAGCTTCGACCGTAATAGAGGTAATCGCATATAACGCAGAAAACAGTAGAACAAGGCTTCAATACAAAAATCAAAACGGCGACTTTGTTACTGCATTCTACTACTCTTCTCTCCTAATCATTGCTTTACTTGCTCTAAGTTTTGTAGGTACTTATGTATGTGGACAATTCATTACTCCGAGGTACCAGTTCCTGCGTTGGTTCATTAAACTGTGGAGGATTTATGTTTCGTACTTTTGTACGACTAAATCTGCCCCGAACCTTAGATTTTATTGCTGAAAGTCAATTTCCCAGTAGTCCTTATGGGAACCAAGCTCTAGCTTTTCATGACACTGATCCTCTTGCATGTTTGTAAGACAATCACCATCCCGGATGTTGGACACCTCGTCGCGGTGGGGTGGCTTAATTAGACGAACAGGATGCACTACCAGGTAGCTACCACTACTTGGCAGAGCTGAATGTGAATCGAAAACTAAGATCCAACAACCCTTAACTCCAAGGAAGCTGTGTTTAAGTAGTGATACTACTGGAATACAGGGTTCAGGGGTAATTGAACCGGTAGTGATAACTCCTCAGAGGCAGCACAATCCTCTGTTGTTTACTACTTGAGTAGGGTAGGTAATGGGGATCTCTACCTACCTGGTCTGTGATTTCTCCCGGGCTCGTGGGAACATTATGTACCCATTTTTCAAAAATTATAAAAAAAGAGAACGAGTCATCAGAGGGCCATGCGGAAGGCTCCACAAAGGTCGAGAAAGTGCCGGAAGGTGCAGGATCGACAACGGAAGGGCTCGTGTGGAGAAGGGGGTTCGGAGAGAAACCAAACGATTCAGTTGAACAATCGTCGTTGTCGATGGACAATGCGGTGCTGCAACGCGCCAAGAGGTTAATCGACGTTATGGAAGCCGAACACAAAGATGACGGTGCAGACCCTGATTCTGAGCGGAGGCTGCGAAAGCAACTTAAGCAAAAGATGAAAAGGGCGAGAGGGAAATAGTGATATATCGGTCAATGAATTGACTAATATGATTGCTAATTTAGCCGAAACCACCACAGAGGCAGCACCTAGGGAACGGTTCAAAATGGATACCAAGACCTTCAGTTCAGCTAAAGCCAGGGTGGTAGAGGCGGAAAGCGGAGAAGGTGATGGAGAAGGTGATAGAGATAAGGTGGAGAGAAGGTGATTGAATTAGATTGATCAATCAAGAACACGTGAAAGTGGAATGGCTGATGGACAAACCAGGAAACAGAAGGTCAGTCAACCCGAACCGCACCAAGAAAAACTTAGGGTGATCCAATTGAATCTTCACCATAGCAAAGCTGCATCAGCAATGTTGATCAGATGCTTTGTGGAAGAGTCGATTGATATTGCCTTGCTGCAGGAGTTTTGGATCTTCAAAAGACGGATTAGTGGTCTACCTGAAAGTATTGCCACTTTACACTTTGTGCCATCTGGCGAAAGAGTTAGATAATTTTTTTTTTTTTTTTTTCATTTTCAATCTTTATTTCATTTCATTTAAGGTAAAACAATTTACAATAATTGTACTCAACCGTTTTAATAGCTTAATGAATTGTATCTTGTATCTTGTGATCTTGTGTACTGGTGAGGCACGGAGTTAAAGCGGTTATACTGCTGCAACTATGTGCCCCTGACCTTGTTGCTGTGCGAGTAGAAGCAGGTGCAGACAGTTTTGTCATGGCATCTGCATACTTGCCGTATGACTCCCTAGAGCCTCCCCCAACAAAAGAGCTAGAGTCTCTAGTGAATGTCTGCAGGGATAGGAGTGAAGTTCTAACGATTGGTTGCGATGCTAATGCACACAATGAGTGCTCATCTCGAAATGAGATGACGCTGCTCTGGGTGAGAGGGCATGTAGGGACTGAGGGGAATGAAAAGGCGGACTCTCTGGCAAAGCAAGGGTCAACCTCGGAGCTCTCTGGTCCGGAACCATTCGCTGCAATTGGCAGAGGGTTGATAGAACCCCTGATGAGCAACTGAGCCGCGGCGGAACACCAGAGAAGGTGGTCAACCGTGGAAGGTTGCAGGCAGGCGAAAAGGGATATTAAAATGCCGATTTTCACCATTCACAGAAAAGTTCTAAGCTTAGGGCGAAGAACACTGAAATGGTTGGTAGCGTTATCTACAGGTCATGGGAATTTCGGGTATCACCTAAAGAAGATGGGTCTTCTGGAGAACGACACCTATGAACTATGCCTGGAGGAAGTCGGGACGGCAGCACATATATTGTGTCAATGTCCGGCGTTAGCTAGCAGAAGAAGGGTGGTCCTGGGAAGCCACTGGGTCGAAACCCATAGGATGAACCAGATTTCTGTTAAACAGATGCTAGCGTTGACACGAGGAATCAAAGCCAGAGAGGAACTGTGGAGAAATCCAGAGAGACTCTCCGGCTAAGATGGATCGGGGAAGAGAGACAAAAAGGGACCCAAACCAGTGTTCTGGTTCGTAATCTCTCGAACATATATATAAGACAATCACGAGAGATGGGATCAATAACGTTGGTGTTGCCCAACAATCGAACTTCGAACTCCTGCTTAAAAAACTGAAGCACAAACCACTGCGCCAAGTCGTTAGCACGCCTTGCATTCAATATGATATTTAAAGTATAAGGAATCTATAATCATCACAGATATGTATACATTGTCTCCAAACCCGATTAGTTGTTCTATCCATTGCCAATCCATACACGAAAATCTTGTAATCCATAGATGCATTACTTTTCAAAATTTGTGATTTCACATTGTATTCTTAAGTTAGTCACTTTATTGATCGTTGCAAGTTACCTTTCTAAGAAACAAATCATTATCCTTATTCTTGTACTTCAATCTTTTAAACTATTCTTGTCACTAAAATTCCCAATTCCAATAGCACTTTCACGTCACGATATACATAAGTATGAATTTTTCTTTTTAAGTTTCGGCATTTTGTAAATTCACACGAAAGCTTATAAATGTGTACATATTTACAAACAGAAATAATCAATACTATTACCTTCCTCGAAGAATCTTGTTGTCCAACAGATGATAGGTACTACTGATACCATCTCCTTTCGGTTCACAAACCCTTACATGAGCTGCAGCCCGACATAAATGAAACCATGAAAAATACCTTTAAATTATAAATCATGTTAACTAGTTGAAGGATATTATTTAATTATTGTGTAGCTTACACATAGTTTAAACTAGTTAAGTTTTTCAAAACCACATTACCGATCGTCTTAAATTTGTTTCCCGTTAATAGCAATGATGTTAAATTTTCCAAACAATTAAATGCGCCGTTTTCAAATGAATTGATTTCGTTATCATTTAAGTTGCTACAAGAATACTATGCTGCAGACAAATCTCGTGTTTCTAATTCAAACAACTTACAGTCCCTTCAGCTTGGTGAGGTTACAAAATATGTCTGATTTCAATTCTGTTAGAGCATTTGAGGCCAAAAACAAATGTTCTAATTGCGGCAAAGGAAAGGAGTTCCACTCAATATCGGTAATCAGATTGTGAGCCAGTGATAGAGTACGTAGATTTGGCAAATTAGGAAACATGCCAAGCGCCATGCAACGTATCCTGTTTTCATTTAAATTTCTGTTAAGGAGTTAAAAATAAAGTACGTGAAACAGGTGTAAGAAATATTCGTGATTTACAAGATTTCCAGATTTTTCAACGGTTGAAAAACGTCCCCTCTGAAATCTTCTATTTGATTGTGCCGTAGATCTCTAAAGTTTGAAATTTTAGAATTGATAAAAGTAACACTTATTGTAGTAAATTACATGTTCAAGCTTACAGTTTTGTGAGAACATCTAGATTGAGAAAATTATAGCTGTACAAAATGTTTATCTTATTTCCAGAGAGAATCCTGTAAAGAGAGACAACGAAAAAGTTTAAAAAAAAAATCATCTACACTAAAATAAAAGGCGACGCACTATCCAATAAATTAGCTCTATTTCAAAAAACAATACGATATGTGATAAAACAAGGCGGTATAAGTACATATGTATATGTAGGTACCCAAAGGGTTATTCTTTTCCCGTTGTGCTTGTCCATTGTCATAACCAACTTCTAGACGATCTACTTCTATGTATATCTATGAACTGACTTCACATTCACATATAAAGGCTAAACACAGATGATATCGACATAATCATTACAGACCGCTAAGAAGCATCTTACATCGTCAAAAGTAGTCTCATATCATAAAGTTAATTTATGCCAAAATCTTGGGTACTCTAAACACTGCCCAAAATGCACTACAACGCATCCATGGCGCACTTGCGTCGATATTAAGATAGCATGTGCTTTCCACCCATGTGGTCAGTACATGGTACTACTGAAGGAGTTTTTCCAGAGCAATGGAAAAAGCAACGTCTGGTACTGCTGCCTAAAGCAGAAAAACCACCAGATGAGCCCTCGTCGTATCGTCCCATATGCCTGCTAGACACAATGGGTAAAATACTAGAGCGGCTCATATGCAACCGACTGGAGGTGGCAATTGATGAAGTCGGAGGACTTCAACCTTGGAGGAAGCTATCCAGGGTAGGAGATGGAGAGGAGGTGCAAAGAAATATGGAGCCGTAAGAACGCTGGACGTCAAAAATGCGTTCAACTCTTCAAACTGAGGTCTCATAATGCACTCACTCAGGTCAAAGATGGTGCCATGGCCATTAATAAAAATTATGCTCAGCTACTTCGAGAAACGGTTTCTGTTCTACGATACCGATGATGGAGTAAGGCAGTACCACATATCAGGTGGAGTTCCACAGGGATCGGTACTAGGACCCATTCTATGGAACATTATGTACGATATGGTTCTAAAGCTTGGAATTCCTAATGAGGCGAAAATCATAGGCTTTGCCGATGACATAGCAATTGTGGTGGTAGCGAAACACCTGGAAGAGATAGAGGGCATTGCTAATGAATGCATTCGTCAAGTAAAGCGATGGATGTCAACAGTTGGACTAGAGCTCGCAGAACACAAAACAGAAGTTGTACTAGTAACCAGTAGCAAGAAAAGAGAGGCAATCACAATCAAAGTAGGTGATCATGATATAATGTCAAAACCGGCTATCAGATACCTAGGTGTGATGATCGATGCTAGACTCACTTACAAGGAGCACCTTGAAAGAACGTGCAATAAACCTGCAAAGGTGAGTACTGCCCTGTCCAGAATAATGACGAATATTGGAGGACCAAGACAACAAAGGAGACTAGTCCTGTCAAGAGTGGTGCAGTCCATCATACTGTATGCCGCACCAATATGGGCCAAGGCCATGACAGTCAAGTCGTACGCAAAAAGAATAAAATCAGTCAACCGACTGTGTGCATTAAGGGTTTGCTGTGCATACCGAACAGTATCACAGGATGCTATATGTGTCATCGCGGGATTGCTACCAGCGGATATCCTGGCCATACATTGCTAACCAGCCCCGCGAAGTAATACCTAACGGTGGTTCCGCGGGGAGAGTGGTGCGTGGTGTGTGTGTTTAGTACGTATTTAGGAGTATTCCTGGAATCGAGTAATCAGGTCTGCGAATCGTGCATGCCAGGAACCCGGGTTACTGGTATCTTTAGAAGATTACACATCCGTTGGCGAAACCGAGAAAAAAAAAGAAAAAAAATGGTACTACTGACCAGAGAAGGAAGTAAAAGGTTCGATTCCCAGACAACACCAAAGACTTGACAAAAATTGTTCTTCAGACACGGCATCAAACAGGAGGCCCCCTCCATAGAATGTAACACGCACAACACAAACGGTTGCGAGAAGCTAGACCCTGGGTACAGTACGGACATGTCACGCCAAACATTTGCATTTTTTTTTTTGTTTCTGTAAGTGAAACCACTCCGAGACTGTCCTCATCGACTACTTGTATCCTTGACCCCCTTAATTCACCTCAATGCTCTACCCATCAGTTAGTTGAATATGGAGCTAACTCCATCAGAGCAATTGCATAAAACAACATGGACACCTATGTATGTATATGTATCAAAGATGATAGAATATTGGTTCAAGAAAATACTAGAGAGAACTAAGGGACATCGCGAATAAGAGAGCACGATGCCACGACTAATGCTATAATATCTTTCAGGGAATATAGGATATAATCTCCATCAACAGTAGGAGGATTCCTGCCAAGTAGCATGATCCCTTTACTCCGAAGAGTAAGATTTTTCTGCAATTTGAATGCCATAACACAAATTTTTACGTTCTGGAAAGATCCCGAAATTGTTCGTATTATCCAGGATTCTGGAGGCCCAACCAATATACTACGAATATCCTTACACACCTTTTTAAGCGTTAATACAGGATTTGAAACGATGTTTCCTTCCGGAGCCTCTTGAGCTTTGGGAGAAAGCTCGTACTCGGTATGTCGGTGCAGCCGGAGGCTTTCGCGAGTAGGCCTGGCTCTGCGCTAAATACTCAGCTAGATCAGCTTGGTCTTGATATATTTGTACATCATGCGCAGCACAAGCAAAGCAATGTACTACCTATGGAAAGGTGCCTATAGTCCACACTCACCTATTCCGATCCCAAGGATATGCAATGACTTCCTTGAAGTTAGGTTTAGGTGAGAGTGAGGCATTTAGACCAGAAGAGATCCATTATGATACCACGGATCTATTTGGGGATGTCCTGTACCACGAATCGCTGTCAATTTTTAAAGACGGGTTAAAAAAAACGAGGACGGAGTCGATGCTGGAGTCTTTTCCGAAGACTTAGATATCCACCTCTCCTTTAACCTACCAAACAACTGCAGCGTTTTTCAAGCCAAAGTCAGTACCATTCGTCAAGCAGCTGACTGGCTAGCGGTTAATGCAGTATTAGCATCATATATCGTCATATATATCGACAGACAGGCAGCCATCTAATCCCGCACAATGAGATCCAAGGCAGTGAAAGACTGCCGAGTATCTCTTAACGAGATAGTTGAACAGTACAACCTGACCCTTTGCTGGGTACCAGGTCACTGTGACATACCAGGGAACTGTGAGGCTGACGAACTAGCTAGACGAGGCTTCTTTGGTCTTAACAGCATAAACGTCACCGACATCAAGGCGCCTACGTCTTATGTTAAATACCTTATTAACGCAGACGCGGAGAATGAGGCCAATCATCGATGGCATTGGTCAAGTCGACCAATGTCATATCGCTAGGCTGCTTTGGCCGACTTTAAATAAAACCAGGTCCATTGGACTCCTAAAACATAAGAGAAAAATCATCTCTAAGATAGTTAACACCCTCACTGCACACTGTGCTATAGGAAGACATGCTCAAAGATTAGGCATCCCCTACAATGACTTCTGTAGAAGCTGTAGGGATGAAGTGGTAGAGGACACCATCATCAGAAAGGCTACATTAGATGCATACCTTTTCAAAGATCTAAACGATTCAACAACGCCTGTATGGCTGAGATTAGCTCCAAAGGAGTGAATGGTTCCTAGAGTAAGAGGATTATCTACACACCTTACACATCGGCAACACAATGAACAATGGTCTAAGTACATTTCCCATAGAGGGCCGTTTTTAACCAACCAACCAACCAACCAACATGGACTAATTGAACCAACCGTTGCTGTTTAAAAAGCAAAGGATCCGAAGCGATGGATCGAAGGGCACCAGTTCGCTGAGCTCGTCGAAGAAAAAATCCCATAGATGGAGCAGTCTTCTTTAAAACAGAGGCGGACAAGTATAGGACGATGGAGGATAGTTCCCTTTCCTCTCCTTTCTTTTCCTGTAGCTCCTGCAATATTGTCTAGAAAATAGGTCCAATCTCTTAGCACGCCTGCCTATCAGGCATATCTGATCTGTGATATTACAGTACAGTAATGTCAATCCGAATTAATTAATACAAGAGATAGTTCAGATTATCGAATTATACGGATTGGAAAGCATATACATAGTTACAGGTTAAACTAAAAAAAACAAACGAAACTTCCACCTATTGTCCGAGGTGCATACCAGTGTTTACTATTTCAGGAGAGTCTAGTTAGCAAGGCCTATTACCCATCATATCATCTCAATGACAGACAAACAGCAGTTTAAAAGAATACGATTCCAGGGACTTGATTGCTTCCTGATCGCCAAGATTTCCGCCTGAAAAGCCCCTCAGTGATCTGAAAGGTGGAAAGAGATGCTCACATTGAGGTATTCGAGAAAAACGCAAATCGTCTGTTCAGAAACAAACTAAACTTCCATCCAAGATGGCGCCTTTCGCTGCGGCCAAGGATGCTGGTTCAGTAGTTACAGGTCAACTCAGTTTTGGCGGAATGTACTTAATGTTTTTCATAAGTAAAGTTTAGTTCATCGAGAATCGAGGACTGCCTAATATGATAGTTGGACCACTGCAAGAAATCTTTTAGTCGAATGGCCCACTGGCAGCCATCTGTTTGTCAGATATGATAGGTCGATATCTAAGGGCGTCAGATGAAACATCAAATGCTCCAGATGGAGTTGTTCTTAGTCTACTACTAATATGTAAATATTCAGATCTTTGCACTTTCTCTAATTGATTCAGGTGTACGACCCTATCAACACCTAAACGTTCACGCCAGTTGTGATAAACAACCAAGTATTCATTTCCTGAGGAATAAAAGAACTTTAAGGATAATTCTATATTGCGGTCAAATAGAAGTTTTATTTATGAACCTCTACAAGTTATGTGGGAGACAGACTGCTGGTATTGATGATTACCATGGTATAGTGAATACCACAACCCCTGACAGACTGCATTTCGTAGTACACGTTAATTTTTGTAGTATACTTTGACGTTTATGCATGAATTTTTGAATTCAATGTAACGTCATTGATTCGATTACTTTTGAACCTTCCTATGAACAAATTATTTTCGATGAAATATTTCCAGTTTGAAGGCCCAATTTGTTTTTTCTCGGATCTAGTATATTATTGAAACAGTTTAGATAAAATGGTGTCCTCTTTCCATTTTCCAAACTTGACGATATACTTCTTCGTTGTGAAAAAGCTACGAAGAATCACCAACAGAGAGAAAGTGGCGCTGCAGTCAATAAAAACGTGGTATACCACCAAAAAATTACGAGTTTCAATACCAGGTTTGTTTTGTGGTATACTAGCCTTTAACGTGGTATTGGGATGACAGACACGTGGTATAGAACATGGTATTGCTATACCATGGTATCAATACCAGCAGTCTGTCTCCCACATTAGCTAGCCTCGATCCTCGTGCCAAACAAAGACATTACCATAACCAACGTCCAAGTTTAAGAAGGTATCTTTTGGAATCAACACCTTATGGAAGCTGCAATGCAATGATTAATATTCCTGAACGAACTAATAAATAAGTATGTACATCGAGTATGAATAGTATGAATATAAATTTCAAATTCTAGGGTCACTTGTGTCCTGTTAAAAGTATTTTTGAGATATATCGTTAACAATCACACACGTAGACAAATAAAGGGCCCTATAGGCCAGACAAAGTTAATTGGATACGTAGAAGGAGGAAGAATATTCGAAATGAGTAAATAGTCTCATTTGATTAAATGTTGACTCATTTCACCCACCCTGCTGAAAGACGTAAGTGATCAAATCGAAAAGCATTTTACTCTTTCCAAAAAGAATCGTTAAATGAATATTATGAATAAATATATAAAATATGATCATTAAATAGGTGCGGAAAGGGTATATACTTACAAAACTTTTAAACTATTAAATTTCGGAAAGAAATCTTTTGGCAAGTCCGTAATATTATTTTGGTCCAGATACCTGAAAAAAATAACAAACCCAAGTACATAGTATGTATAATATGCCATTCAACTTAATCACTTACATAGTTTCCAAGTTGATTTGTGAAAGCCTATTGAATGTATTCGGAAGAATGACGTCAATTGAACAAAATTTTAGAACTCTGAAAAAAATTATAGGAAATAATTATAAATTACCCTATTTGCATAAATTATTTTTTTTTATATGAAAGTTTGTATATTATTACATTTCACTTTCTAAGAAGTGGTCGACCCAAAAATTGATAGTAGATGAGACAAGAAGTGTAAAAAATGATAATCTTTCATCAAAGACATTTATCCTTAAAGCAAGAGACTTCATGGGAACCTAACAAGTATTCTACTTCGTTTGCCTCGTGTAAGGGACACAATCGATCTGTAAGGATGCCAAAGCACTTGCACTCCTACAAGTTACCCAGGAAATATGTATAAATATGTACATATGTAAAGTTGACCAAACCAAAGAAATTGTTAATGTTATAAAGACCCACGACAAACTAGCTCCAATTGAAGGGAATTCTGGGAACTTGAACTGATAGAGGCACCTTATTGAAATTAATTGCGACACTAAACAAATTACGAAAATCCGGTTGCACGGTTTTCAAAAAAGGGGGTAGGCTGTGTCGCTTTTACTGCGGAGAACTTTTCTACGTGATATCGTCAAACAAAAAGTTCGCTCGTTTCTCCGCGAGATCTTTTCCGTTGATCACCTGTTGATCTATGATCCAAACTACCTTAACAGTGCATTTTACTGATATCAAATTCAATAACGAACTACTCGTATATGAACTTTACACTAACATCGGATTAAGAGGATTAAGAGCACCTATACCTATAGGGCAAGTATTGGTTTCGTGAAAAATTTCGAACTCGAGATTTTAATCAAACTTGACATTACTATGATGGAGAAGTCCAAAAAAGTATGTCCGCCAATTACTATGATGGAGAAGTCCAAAAAAGTATGTCCGCCAATTCCGTCTGTCTGTCTGTCTGGATGTCTTGCTGTCTGGATGTCTGCTGTCGGTCTGTCTATCTAATCGACTGCAGCCTAAACGCCTGGACGGATTTGCTTCAAACTTCATATCTAGGGTCTGTGGGATAATTCCTAAAGGCGAAATTGGAATTTTCATTCTAACCTCAAACCTAAGGGTACTTTACTTAAGGCTGATTTCACTAAAAATAGATTTTCTCGAAAACGGCTCTAACGATTTTCATAAAATTTCATATGTTTTTTTAATTTGGGCATATGCTATTAGATGACATACCACGTTTTGTGCGAAAAATGCGTATAATGGTAATTCTAGAAATTGACTGTTTCTCGGCTATTATTTATTTAGCGATTATGCTTAAAATTAATATCCGAGGTGCGTATGACAAATGTAAAGATATGACGTACCACGTTTTGGAACTGCTACGCCAACTTGTTAAAAATTTACGTTTTTTCAAAATTTTTACTAGAAATCGAAAAAATTGTTAAAATGAAATTAATTGGCCTTGAAGTTCTCTTCAATTCACTTGAACGTCATATATAGCCATGCCCACTTTTTGAGGGCATTTTGACAAAAAAACAAATTTGCGAAATCTCCCAGATAGCTTCAGAAATAGAATCAGTTCAATGTTATCAATTCCATCAAAAATTCAGAATGCCACGCCCACGTTATTAGCCTCATGTAAGAAGAAAAAAAACTTAAATTTCAGTGCCTATAAGATTGTAAACTTATAGCATTACGGTGCAAGTACGTACGACCCAGTTGTGCACTTTATTTTTTTTTTGTACTTAAGGCCGAAGAAACAAACAGAAATTTTTGATGGCGTGGCGGAAGTGGAAAGTTCACTCAGAAATTTGCTCTTTACAATTTGTTCTCATTGTGTCATAAAACAACTTACATAGTTTCCACATCGGGTAATGTTTCAAAAAACTTTTCGTCCAATGACGGAAATCTATTCCCTGTCAAGTCTCTGAAAAAATAGTGTCATTAAAATATACTTTTTAAGACAAATTCTTAATTAAATTTACAACATTCGCATTCCATTCTCAGGCAAATAACCGGGTATACTGGTTAAGTTTTGAAATCGGCATAGAACCTCATAGCCCCTACAAGGACACCTTGACCAGGAACTATTCCAATCTGAAAATTAATAATACTTTTCAATAACAAAAAAAAAAAAAACAACTTGAAAACAAGAGTATAATAATTTACAACATGCTCCAATTCCAACGTCATCATTTATTCCAAACGGCTGTTTGGTATACAAATGGTTATAATATTTAGTGTCGTCTTCGTTTTCGCAATTCTGTTCGTCGGATGCATCATCACAATTCGCAGAGCCATCACAGTTCAGGCTTTGTGGTACACATTGCGCTGATATGTTGCAATGAAAAAATCCCTCTTCACAATTACCCAGCTCATCGGGCAATTGTATAGTTTCGATAATGGGCGCTCCAATGTAAAAGCTCGATTCAACTGTATGTTAAATAAAAACAAAAAACACTTTAATACGAAACCTTTGAACCTTGTACACTTATGAGAAAACAACCACATATTCATTTTCACAAGATAATGCCAAACTATTTCATCGAAAACTCATTTGGTTTTGAAAAGTTTTAAGGAACCGATTATAGGAGGAAGGCAGATAGGCAGGTGGTAGACCACCACATAAAGCTATGGGGTCCGTGCAATAATCGTGATTACGTATTGAAGCTTGGCAGATGATTGGGTGCAAATCGGAATTAGACTTGTCTTCCTCTTAGATTAAATAGGATAGACTTACTCAATGTTGAAAGAATTTCTCTTCCATATCAGTGGTAAAAGTATGCTGCCTCGTCTCGTACTTCCCTTATGAGTTCAACCAGATCAGTCACATTACAGTCGGGTATATTTCGCTGAAGACTCTATCAAGGAGGAGTTTTATGAGCTCCTGAATGCAGCCTACGGAGCTTGTCCATTTTCTTGTTGCAGCCAAATTCAGAGCTCGACTATCCAACGAGAAGAAGCTGCAAACTATCCAGAAAAAGAAATTCAACGTTGGAAGCCTTAGCACGACAGGAGTAGCCAGAACCTACAGAGAGCGCCTGAGCGAAAGACTCTCCGCTGTGCATCGCCATTCACAAACGCCGACAATCTGTGGAACCAGTATCGCGACATCATCAAAGGGGTAGCAGAGACCACCAAAGGCTACCAACCACCACCAAAAAAGAGCCCTTGGTATGATAATGAATGCGTACGCCAGAAAAAGGTGACAGAAAATGAACACTTGCAAGCGCTGCAACGCAAAACAAGGGCAGCGAGAGAAAAGTATCGAACCAGAAGAAGGGAGGAGAAGAAGATCCTGCGTAAGAAGAAAAGGGCCCACGCAGCCTCCCAGCTCAAGGATATCGAAGAGGAACAACATCCGGATATTTTTCAGGAAAGCCAAGCAACTGGCAGCTGGCTTCAAGCCCGGAACGCAGGCTCTTCGGAACAGTGAAGGAAACCTAGTCAAGAAGAAGAAGCACAGGGAATAGTAGATGTATTTAAGCAGCATTTCCAGCAGCTACTTAATGGGCAGGTAGAGAGAGTGATGAAGAATCCATCCCCCCTCCTAGATTTGAAGAGGTCGGCTCAGCTATCAAAAAGCTGAAGAACAACAAGGCCGCCGGCTCTGATGGTCTACCAGCTGAGCTTTTCAAACATGGTGGTGATGCTTTGGTAGGGTGCATGCACCAAGTCATCAACCAAGTATGGGTGGATGAAGTCATGCCCGATGACTGGAGTATCAGTTCTATATGCCCCATCTTCAAGAAAGGCGATCCTATGTCTTGTAAGAACTATCGAGGGTTATTACTGCTTAATGTAGCATAGAAGATCCTGTTCAACGTACTGTGTGAACGTCTGAAGCCTTTCTGCAGCACACGCCGGTAGATCGACGATCGACCAAATTTAACACTAAGGCAGAATCTAGAAAAGACCAACGAATTTCAAGTCGAGACTCAACATCTCTCGACTTCAAAGCCCCAGATGATAGCATTCATCTTATTGAGCCTTACAAGGCAATTGCCAAATTCGAGATCCTGGCCAAACTGATCCAGCTGCGCCTCGTGAAGCTGGAAAACACGCGGTGTAACGTTTCCAAACATGTACCGGATTTCAGTAATTAGATGCACTACCATGTGCCTTTTTCAATATTGTGCTGGAACAGATACTGCGCAGGACAGTTCTTTAATAAAACTGCCCAACTGCTGGGATACGCAGACGACATCGACATTATCGGTTGATTCCAGCGCGCTGACTTATGGCAATTGAAGAACAGACGAAATGAGATGGCCTTTCAGTAAATGAGGACAAAACCAAGTGCACAGGGCAGGTGTTAACACGGAAGGCATTATCTTCAATAAATTATTCTAGCTGCTGGGATATGCAGAGGACATCATCGACCTTATCAAAAGAGTACTAAAGAGAGCACAACGACTAAAATGACTAGGCATGTAGAGCGGACAGACAATAATATTCCGGCGCATTTTCGCCTAAAATAGCACGCTCAAGTGGAAAAGATCTCAACCAACTTGGTGTGCGAAACTGTATAGTTCATCTTTGGACAAGCGTATTAGAGGGGTCGCAAAAGGCTATCCTCAGCCTTACAGTGCCTATCGTTTTTGTTGCAAATTTACCAAAAATTCAAGGAACTATAGAAAGTCAGTAACATTTTTGACACATACATAGTTTGCCTCACTTCTTCTAGTAGTCTAGTTCCATAAAAAATGTTGCATAGGAAGGAGCATAGGGTATCATACGTTCCATTATAGCTTTCTGTATGTTTATCATTAATGGTTTTGGTAGGTAATAATCAATGAATTTTTAGAATAACGTAAATAGTACAATACTTCACTTTTTACGACTAAATCTCTGAATTCTTTACTAAATGAAGAACAATCGTAGCGCCCCAAAATTAATATTAGCCACGCCCACTTTATTTTGAAAAAAATTGATTAGCCATAAAAGTAGGATTTCTAAGAAAACCTTACAGTAATTTTATAAAATACTCAGACTTATAGTGGTACAGACAAGAAGAAATTTAAGACTCAGCTACACATAAACATCACCTTCAATGCTCATGCAAAAGATCTAACCAGCCTTCTCGAGAATAATAACAAATTTAAGAGGACCAAGGAAAAACAATGACTAATGCAAGAGCTGTGACAACATGCTTGCGAGTCCTATCAGAAAGGAAGCCAGCAGATTCATACATATGTATATGCATATGTTCATATACATACACCCCAGCAAACTCCAACGCATTTATGACAAAAACAATCAGAAAAATCAACGTTCATGAGACACGATTTAAAAAAACAGAACCGATTAACGAAGAGAAAGTAAACCAGCTAATTAATATCTAATGTATTTACGTAGATAAATTGGAAACATGAAACAGGCTAGATTTCCACCTAACCCAATTCTTTACTGGACATGCTTCTAATGCTTCTAATGCTTCTAACTAAATTTGGTTGAACCCAACTAAGTAATGTCTAGCAATCGTTTTTTTTTCTACTAGGGTCAAAATCAAACAAAATTTTCGAATTAGTAAAACACGATTGGATTTAAAGTAAAACTTACCACATTTAAGTTATTGCAAATGTTTTAAAAGATACAAAACATGATATCTTGTGGTCGGATTCAATTGGATAGTATAATATAATTGTTAAACAAGTAAATATTAAAATAAACAGGATGGAGGCATTAGTAAAAATGATTGTATGTAAGTATGTTATAAATATAACCAAGATCATTTACGTCATATAATAAGATAATAATACATACCGTATAAGAACAAAAATACTTGTAGTATTATTGCAGTCTTTAGGGGATTCATCATTTTCCGCACTTAAACAAGTGAAAAAGGTCAGATAAACTTTCAGTGAATGTGTGTCCAATAGTTTTCTCCTAGCACGTCTCATCAATAAGATGTGATCGAAGAAATTACACTTTGCTAAATTACATGAATGTCATACTAACATCCTATAAATTATTTTTAAAAAAAAGAAAAGAAAGCATTTGACAAATCATTTTAACTTTTTAAGAACTGTTCTAGACTAAATTTTCTTATATAGCTACACACCTACACGTAAAATACAGTTTAATAAACAAGTTGAAGCTAAAATACATATGTACATACATACATATTTACATATTAGCAATTTATTTTCGAGCAACTAAATCGTGAACAAAATATTCAAGAAAAATATTAACATTTCTATCTATGCAATAGCATACATATACAAGTACCTGTCTTTACTTTATCAATTTATGGTCTACGGGTATAATCCTGAACAATTCACCAATTGAGCGTTTATCTCTCAATGCTTAGAAATTTCTCTTGTAAATTATTCCGACATTTTAATCACCATTTTGATTTGCCTTCATCACACTTCCACACAATCCACAGTTCACTATAGTTTGAACTGTGGATTGAAGATGCTACCGTGCATATTAATGAGGATCTAAAATCAGTTGTTCACTGGGCCCACATAAACCATCTTCAACTTAATTATAATAAAAGCCAAACTATCACTATAAGCCGTGGAAATATAGACACATCCTGCCCTATCCCCTATCGAAATTAATGGAGTTCGACTTCAGTACTCTCCGAGGGTTAAAAACCTAGGAATTCATTTCAACCAATATCTAACCTGGGACGATTATATAACAATAACTGTAGGCAAGGTTTATGGTGGTCTACGCGCACTGCACCAATCCGGACACTGTCTTCCAATTAGAATGAAAGCGATATTGGTGAAAGCTTTAATTCTTCCAATCTTGCTTTACGCACATCCAGTTTTTTGTGATTTAAGCAGCGTAAGTTCACGAAAATTAAGAGTGTCTTTCAACAGTGCTGTGAGATTCATTTATAATGTGCGCCGTCATGATCATATCCCCGGATATGCTAAAGATTTTCTTGGTATGGACTTCCAAAAATATTTGGATTTTAATGTTCTAGCCTTTTTGTTCGAACTCAAGGAGAATAAAATGACGGAGTACCTTTACCACAGACTTCAGTTCGCAACCTCTGAAAGAAGTCGATCTTTCATTGTGCCTAATTTCAATTATGTATAATACAACTGAAAAACAATTTTTTGTATACGCGGTACGACTCTGGAACTCACTTCCAGCCAATATAAAGAGATGCCAAGATATCGGTGACTTCAGGAGAAAGATCGGGCAGTATTTGAGTACATGAAAGCTATGATTTATTGATTGTTTTTGAAGAGTGAGCTAACCTTAAGACTAGGGCAATAGGGACTTTCTTCTTTTTAGTAATTTAACTTTACTTATATTCTAGTTTTATATCTAAATTTTTTTTTTAATTTTCCACCAAAGATTTAAACTCTGCACAATTATGGATTTGTATCTACGTGTATGATTATTTGAAATAAATTGAAATTGCAATAGTTTATCGTCCAAGAAATCAAATAATCAAATCGTCTGCCTAGAGCAGCAAAATTTTTATGCCGAAGCTGTTTTCTGTTCTGTGAGGTCCCCTTACCACCTTTTAATATCCTTTTATTAACCCACGTGGACTTTGTCTAATGTCAATTTATTTTGAATTGCGCATTCGCTTCTGAGCACATTCCAAATCCAGTCGAATATTAGTAGAGTCTGCTAACTAATCCCGTTTTAAGATCAAATTCCTGCTGTTAAGTAGAATTCAACAGATTGAACCATAAACAACTGTAAGCTGTTAAAATTTTGGCAAGGGAATCGTTGATCACTTCGATACGCGGATGATGAATAGATTCCAAAATTTTGGATTTTGTGTTTTACACTATCTGTCTTAGCAGGTGATGCAGGCTCTCAACTATGGTTACGCAGTCCACAAATGTATATTAACCCGCTCCAGTTCTATATACACATGTACATACACAGGCTATGTAAAAGGAGTAAAGAAGTGGTTGAATATAAAAAGAATATGTTGGTTCGGAGTGGCACTCGAAAACGATGCAATTAGACCAAAGAGATTGTTGTCCATTAATGTGGATCATGATTATGGATGCACAGTATACGAGCATTTGCATTGATGTCTTGCAGAATCTTGCTATCTTCGCTAGGGTTTGGGGTGAACCTGGGCCTCCACTAAAAAGCCTGTCCAGTTAGCCCGGTCCTTAGCTAACTGCCTCCAATTGCGCACTCCAAGTTTGTTGAGGTCACCTTCTACTTGTGCGCACCATATAAGGCGTGGTGTTTCTCTACTGCGTTGTCCCTCCGGATTAGATTGGAAGACTCTACCGGCCGGAGCATTTGTGTCCTCTACATGTCCTAGCCATCTTAAACGACTGATGCGCAATTTTTTGACTAGGTCGATGTCGCTGTACTTACTTACTTACGTCAATGTCAACGCAAACGGGACCGACAATTTTACGAAGAATCTATCTCTCGAAGCGACCGAGGATATCTTCATCCGCTTTAGATAAAATCCAAGCTTCAGCGCCATAAAGTAGGACTGCGATGATCAATGTCTTATATAGAGTTTCCTTAGTTGTTCGGGATAGGGCTCTACTACTCAATTGCCTTTTCATGCTATATGTGTTCTGTAGTTGCGCCAAAATAAATAACACCCGGTTTCGGAGACTTTAAAGGCTCGAAGCTGCTAAAAACCCACCTTAGCTTCTCCTCACTGAATAGGTTATTATGTAGAATTGAGTGGCTTATTATATATTGTTTTTAGTGGATTGTTCAATATAGAGGATAGCGATGTGTTCTAAAAGAACCTGCGCTAAGATTAACGTCAAGCCTTGTGAACTTGAGGCTGTCTAACGATAGATGTGTTGATTTAGCTCTGTTAAGGCCTTTGAATTCGACCATAGAGGAAAAACACATATGTATGTACGTAAGTTATTAAAAAAAAATGTTAACTTGCAAGCGGACATCATTCAATTAATTCTCGTCTCAAGCAACACTCATCAATCTTAACAAACATACGTTTAGACTCAGGCTAATAGAAACAAACATCTGCGCCAACAGTGAAAAGGAGGAATTACATATTGAACACTTCGTCTGCCACTCCCCTACAATGGCGAGTTTAAGGCTGAAGGATCCTGAAATAAATCACGTTTTCCACCCACATCCCCCACCATCACATTATTCAAAATATAATATACAGTTTTAAACGAGGGGAATACCATGGACTCATAAGTGAAGAGTAAAAGTTTAACCTTAACCAAACCTAGGAGTAATTTTTTTTTAAAGCACAAATTCACTTGTATGGAAATCGAATCCGCGAACTTACTTATATGTATATGTACATACATAAACAATCTATTCACAACACTTCTCCTTAATTTCAGTTTATGCAAGTCTCCAATTAAATTCAGAAACGTCGATACATAATTCAGTGTCCACTAAGCTGAGTGAAATAATTTTGTTCACGATAAGAATATTCGTTAAAAATTTGCTAAAGGTAAACAGTCCCTTACACTTTAAAAATACATACTAGCAACTATTGGGTATACGCTTCAAAACTCGAATAATGTATTGAATATTCAAAAAACAAATCCTAATGCGGAATGAGTACTAAATTTATAAACTGCAACTAGGTAGGCACTTAAGAGTATTCAAATGTATTTGTGTATATCTTTCACAGATTTTTATAGAGTTACTAGCGTAATTCTCAAGGTATTTCTCTTATGTTTAATCTTAATTAGTCTGAATAGAAATAATTTGTTTACATTGTTCTAAAATTAAAGAATTCACGGAATGCGAATAGCAGTGTTAAAAAAAAAAATCTCGTGCATGTTTTTTTAATGATGCCCGCATGGCCCGCAAAGGTGAATACTTCGTTTTTGACAAGAAGTAATCTACATCAAATACTGCATATATAGAGTACATTTGTATGCTTATTCTCTAAATCGTTTCAAATCACAAGTTCACATAAATAGGGAATACTTTACTCACAGTATTATTAACCTCATTCATTCTTCATTCTTTGCAGAGTTCACGATTCTGGAATTTATCAGATCACGTGGGTGCTAATGTATTTACATATGTACATACTTGTGTATATATAAATATAGAACAACAATTAACTGTGGGTGATGCGAAAAATTCAACAAATTGCATGTTTGCGATATTTTATTTGTTCTATAGGTATATAAAGAAAATACATTCTGAATAAAAGGTAAGTATACAAGAAATCTTTTAAAGGAATATGTGCATACATTTTTAAATACTAGATAGATATACATATACAGATATTAACAAGTGTTACATTTCGTATAAATAATAAAAATATTTCCATTATTGTTATAAATTTGAACATCTTAATAAAACTTCCCTATTTTATTACTACATCTTCTATCGGTAATATCTAGCCTCAAATTTAAAATTCTACGTACTTTTACAAGGATCTTAACTGTCAAATCTAATTAATTCTAATGTTAAAAATATTAAAATTATTATATTACAAAACTTTGTTTTTTTGTTTTCTCTTAAACAACAATATATCGATGGATATCCAAAACAAATTGTATCCAAATCAATAACACATCCTTTCAATAGTTTCAATATTCCTTTTTACGAAAACAAACATAGAAAACATAAATACAAATTAATTACCTGTACTTTTCGTTTCAAACCAGACTTTTTTTTTATGATGGATGCTTTAGGGTAACATTTGTTAAAAAAATATATCACATGTTTGAGTAAAAAAATAGTGCCACTATCGAACGCTTATAAATGCACGACGCAAACCAAAAAAATCAATGTGCATACAAGAACATCTGAATTCGATGTATGTAGTACGTCAATAACCTACTGTAGCTAAATCCTAACTACAATCAGGGAAAATAATCAAAAGTATTTCAATGTATAAAAACATATGTTTAAAAAAGTACTTGTATAGATGCGCATGTTCCTTTAAAAAACATTGAACTTTGAAAACAAATAAACTGCGCAAAGCGCTTTTAAAGCTTTTCAACGTCTTCGTATTCTACATCAACGTATTCTTCTTATTCTTTAGAATATAAACAAATTATTAATACCAGACGAGCAACTAGCTCTTTGAGAGTTTTGTCTCCATCTGTGTCTTCACAAGATAAAACAAAAGAGACGTATCGAGTTAGCTTTTCTCTGAACACTTTGGGCGTGCAATTCTAAAAACCCTACTTAATTCAAGGTTGACGAAAAGAATGAGGGTTTTTGTAAGTTTTCTGCCTAGAAATACTATCATACTTGTATTTGTCACCGCCTAAAGGGACGAATTGTAATAACATTGCTATATACGCAGCCAGGATATCGAAGATATGTTAGCGGAGTCAGTTGATGAATTATGAAATTTAAGTTCCGGTTAAGACTAGCAGATGCGGTTTCCGACTGTGCTGACTGACAAAGCTCTGGTGGTATCTTATCCTGGTCATCATCTGCTAATTATTGTAAATATTAAATCTGTTCGTGTATTAAATTTCGAATTTAGATAAAAATAAAACTCGAATAAGTCTACAAAAAATGACGTCATAAATCAGTCCAAAGAAATTTCTTAAACCAAAAATAGCAGCATGGGGAAATTTCTTACTCTCTCGTAAGTATTCTCTTTTATGGTGATGGTGTTTGCGTTGGTCCATTGGTTTAGCCGGTTTCGGGATTTGAAGTGAGTTTGTTGATAAGTTCAAGATTGATGTGAGGTAATCGGAGCCAGAAGCGCTTAAATTCAGACATCAGTATTAAGTGAAGTCTGGCTCATGATCTGAGAAGTTGACCGCAGGTAGTGGAGTTTCCTCATAGCGCCCTTTTGGGGGAACTATTTTATTTTTATTTTTCAAAAAATTTTGAATTTATGTACTTTTTTTGGTCTTCTTGGGCAACAGAACAGCTTAGATAAAGAACACCTCCTTATATGAAAGCAAGTCGTTAAGGATGGACAATTGCAAATGGCGATGGATGATTCTTGTAAATTTGTATCGTAGTTGCTTAGCAATTCGTTATCATTTCTCAGAATTAAGTTCACAGATTCCGTGGTGTGATGGGTCGCATTCGTCAGCATAATATGTAATGTGTTTTAATCAGAATTTTCTTACGTTTCAGAGCTGTATCCTTATTTCCATTCCTTTGCTTTATCCGCCAAACGTTTCATCTGGCTTAAACTCTTAAAACTATCTATTCGAAATAATCCGACGGCAGACAGAGGAACCTTTCATTTCGATTACTACGGTGTAGTAGTGAAAATATTTATACTTTCTGGTAGTAGAAATTACAGAAGATGTATTCTTGTACGCGATGTTGAAAAAGTCTTGTATGTATGTATGCACCTCAATGGTAAACTCCGATGAGTCGGGTAAACTTTCGCCCAAAAAATTTTGCGGATGAAGTTGAGAATGCTCCTTGCTTATCATTGTCCAAATTTAATGACTCATTCATCGTCTAATACCATTATGTGTTGTCTGGGGATCCTCAAACCCCTCGCTCCGTAGTCCAACGCATTAACCACTTGAGCCATGGCATCCATATACGCATTCTTTAGCTGACATAATTCCATCGACAATCGAACGAAATTTGTGATTCTGTAAATTGTTAACTGGGTTTCTGGATACATGTTCTAGCACACCCATAGATGAAAATTTTAATCACCCTTATTCCGCGTGGCGTTTTACTAAAACGCCATTAAACGCCGATAGTCGTTCTTTAAGACGGTTTTGTTTTTTAAAGAGTGGATCGTATGTGCGTTTTTTCGTTATTTATTTTTAAGAATACGGCTAACTACGGGTTTTCTCTGTACTTTCTTTAATTTCAAAAGCAGGTAACAAAGGACTTGCCTACGTGCGTACGATAAGTGTGCAGCAACATATAAATAGGTTTTAACGTGGTTTACTTATCATTTTCTTTAAGCTCGCAGTTGGCAATAGTGCGGTTGTAAATAAGTATTTTAATAAGTGGAAAATTAATTTGGGAATTAAATTAAATAAGTTGCAGTTAGTAGCATTACATATTTGTTAGAAAATTAATATATATACCTCATAGAAAGTCGGAAACTTTATTTTAATTGATTTTTATTAATATTGGTAAATAAGCCGACATTCCTTTTGAAAAAAAATCACAAGTTGCTGCTTTGTTAACTGACAAGAAGTCCAGCTATGTTTAAATAGCCTAGATTGTTGGAATGGCAAAGTCTTCAGTAGTCAACATAGCAAAACACGTGGACGTACCAGGCGGTTCAACCTTGATTACTCCAAATAATCGGCAATACTGTGGCAAAAAAAGAAAAATAACGCCGTGGACTGACCGGAAAATTATTCATAAAGCTCTACAGGAACGTAATCCACCAGCTCACTGCATTTTGAAGGTTTTGAACGAAGCTGGAATCGACATATCGGTGAGAACTCTTCGGCGTCGATTGGAGACAAGCGAAGGAGGCAAGCAAAGAAGCCCAAATTGACCAATGTCATGTGCAAATGGCGATTATATCGGCCACAACTTCACATAAACTGCGAGAGTGGTTATTGGAACAAAGCAAGTTAATTTGTTCTTCAAATTTCTTTTCACAATAAAAGATGAAACAGTTTTAGCAATTTTCCCGTAATCACGATTTTATTTTAGGTTGTGTTTAGCGATAAGTGTCGCTTAGAAGTCGTGACGGAGATGGCCAAATTCGTCTGCAGAAGGTCCAATGATAGATATTTAGAGCATTGCGTAGTTCAGACGGTCAAACACCCACCCTCAGTGATGATTTCGAGTTGCATAATATGCGAAAGTACGGGTTCAATTTATTACGTTGATGGAACAATAGACCCCAATCAGTATATTCCTGTCCTGAGGAAATTTCTTCGGCCGTATTTGAACACATTAGACTCTCCCAGAGAAGAATACGTCTTTAGGTAAGATGGAGCTCCATGCCACACATCCAAAACAAGCATGAAATGCTTGAGTTCCATGAACTTGGAAGTCTTACCATGGCCTGGTAATTCTCCGAATTAGAACCCGATTAAAAACTGCTTACCCTACCTAAAATCTCGCCTTTTATAGTGAATGAAACAATACCATACAAGAGCTCATGCAGAACATTGAAGATATCTGGAAAAACGAGCCCGAAACGGGCGAAATGTATTGAAAGCATGCCCACACGAATAAAGGAGGTACGAACAAAAGGGCGGTAGTACTAAGTATTAAGATTTAATGATTTTTCTTTTACTTTATAATCACTGATATGCCATGTAACAATAAATATGTGCAACAAGATTTTAAATAATCAAATTAATTTTGTCTTTATTTGCGGTCAAAGCGAAAAATCGCATATATTTCTCATCGGTCATAATTCAATGGACCCATACTGTATACCTACTTACCGACGAAGGCGTTTTGTGACGTTCAATTTCTGAAATAACTCTTAAAATACGAAACACCTTAAAAAACGACAATCGGTGTTTAAGTAAAACGCCATGCGGAATAAGGGTGAATATGTATTAGTATACTTACTGTAGTATCAGATATGTTTAATTTAAAACTTTTTTTCAAAACAAGGATTTTTTTTTACATTTAATTTGTTAATTTCTCCCGTCTCCAACACTTCTGTTCACTTCGTCGTTGAATAGTCGCTTCAACATGTCTACATACATATGTATGTATGTATGCACATACGTAGATAAGGGGCCAAGTCGATATTGGCAGTTAGGAAGTGTCATATGTCCACTAAACAGAAAGTATGTCTTCTGTCAATTGCATTGTCTTTGCATGAGGATCATCCGAGGACTACCGGCACATACTACATATAAACCTTAAGGTCCATAATATTTTCTTTGACTTCACATTCCCTTTTTGGTTGTTGAGTTTCCTTTTGATGTGGATCGACCCCCACTTAAAACTCCGGTATTAATATCTCCTAATAGACGCTCACGATTAAGGTATACAAAAAAAACAGTTTATTTCGGTCTATGTACATACATTTTTATTATTTTTACACGATTTTTTCTATACCTATTTTTATATTTATTTTTTGTTGGTTTTTTTTTTTAATAAATATTATTTATGTCTTTAGTCTGCTTCAAAATTTAATATCTTTCGACTCATTACTTCTTTGTTTTATTTTAATAACTATTTGACGTAATACAGTATTAAAATTGAACTTTTCACGTATATAAAAGTGAATTCTGTTTTATAATTTAAACATACAATTTTCTGTACAATAGAAGTCAGTCATCAATCCTTTTCTCATCATGTTTATATATGTATATATATAAATATATATATATATATGTATGTAATATAGTATTTTGCATTTTTTGAATACAATTTGTTTAAGAAAGAAAATAAACATTTGATTTAAAGAAACAGTTTTCTTTAAATTGTGTTTAGTGTTGAACGTACATAATATAAATTGAGCTACTTTATTTTATTTACATAGAATACTACAATAGTATAAACTCAATACAATTAGTGTATATTTCAATTGAAAAAATTGTTTAAACTTTATGAATTCTCTTCTTTAAGTATAAGAGTTCGAGAATCTCTGAAAACATGAGAGTAGAGTGTAAGTGAGAAAAGTATTCCATGATTATGAAAAAAAAATGTTTTGTCAATTGTTTTTTTCTTTTTTTTAGTTAATAAATATGTAAGTATATAAATTTGAAATGAGAATGTACATGTATCCACATAGAGAGATGATATGCTCATACATGTACGCCTTCTTCTTTCTGTTGGGCATTTTTGAATATTTTTTTTCTTTTTTTTTTTTTTTTGGAAACAGTCTTACATTATGCATAAATTATCTTTCAATGTCACAAAATAGAAACAAATTTTGTAACTGAATTCAGCAGCAACAATACCAAAAGTATATGAACAAAATATATGTGTGAATATGGGATATAAGGAAACTTTAGACATTCAATAACCTCCTGAAGAGCGTTCCTCTACACAAACAATTTATATAGGATTATTGCACTGATTTTTTTTTTTTTTTTTTTAGTTATATAGTCAATCACACATCCAACGGAAGCAAAAAGTATATGTTATATTGTGCGTTAAGCATCCTGATTGACACCGGCTTCCGTATAATCAACGCCACCATCGTCATCGAACCCATACCAATATCACATGACCATAATTTGAAGTGCCACTCATTGATCTATTGTCCGATATATTCGACGCTGTGGCTCGGGGGTATAGTGAATGCGAGTTCGGAAGTGTTGTGGTGACCCAGGAACACTCTCGGACCCACGTCTTGGTGGCGGGAGAGGTGGTGAAGCGTTGATATGTCTGAAATTGGTTTTATTGTAATCTATATTGCAGCTTCCTTTGAAACAACAGATTTCTATACAAACTGTTGATATAATTGTAGTCTTAGTCAAATTAGAAAATGAAATAGGTAACTTAAATAGGCGACAGAGCTGGAAAACTCCTGGGGAAGAAATACACACTTTCAGAAAACTCATATTTTTACAATCCTTCACTACATACAATATGCAGTGAAACCGCCCAAAAAACTCGTTTCTTACCAAAGACGTTTCTAGGTTACTGCCTGAGTTGGAATGGCAAAGCAATATTTATAATTTTATTATTTTTTGTATCACTCTCAAGTGTGACCTAATCCTGAAAGAAATATGTTTGTTATTCCAAAGTCACAATTCCCTTCTACCACAGCAAAAGAGATATGTAAATAGAAATATTATATAGTTTAAGATTAAGGATTCACAAGATGCCATATCCGAAATGTAGAGGGATAAAGTCATCAATTCCGCTATTGAAGCGACCAGAAACTCGATAATCCGCGATGACCTCACCCCGATGCAGAGAAAGAAATATGACTGTCTTTTTCAAAGGTTTTTTGGCTTTGACAACGCTCTACAGTGGCCAAGAATAGTGTTCCATCGCCATGCGACATACGAATCAAATTGGATAAGGTTGGCGAAGACGTATTAGTTTTACTTATTCTTCCGCCCCTACTTCAGAGAGACAAATACACTTTCGCCGTCGTAAATAGAGTGCTTCATGATCTTATCGAACACAAAACCGATTGATGGTCCAGGTAGCGTCTCATTTATTTCCCTAAAAAGGCGTAGTTTTTTTTCTTGATTCTCCAAGTAAATAAATTTATCAGAAAACAGTATGCGCTATTTTCTCTCCACATTCGCTGCAGATTCCGACATATTATACTAACAATTTCGCTTCCTTCCAAGGTCATAAAAACGCTGATAAATCGCCAGCTTTTAACGAAGTGGGTTAATAAAATTATTCAGTTTTTTCTTATTTTGTTAAAACAAGCATATATTGTTTCTTTTCTCCAGAAAATATTATTGAAACAAAGGCCTTCTCAGAAATGAGCTACGATCTTTCGTTTCCGTGAAATTTTAATAAACTGTTCGATGGGTAGGAGGTGTTGTCATTCTCATACTGAATCTTTCCTCCTGTAAATTAATTTTTATTCTAAATAGTTCCGAAACAAAGTCACGACTATTACGGAACTTTTGGCAAGATATGATGGTATCTCACCGCGCTTCAAAGGGATGGCTACCTGTCTACCAACTTTGTATTTGTGTGTGTTACTGAGAATCTTCAATGAAAAGACACATATTCGAAGTCACTAAGAATGCAACCTCAGTCCTTCTAATGTATTTATATAATATCTGCTATCAAATTTTACCGGACTGGCTCTGGAGGATTCTTTCTTCATTTAAAGAAAGAATTAATTCTTTGCATCTGTGCAAATATCATGTATGTATGTACATATATAGCATTCATAGTTTAGAAGGAACTCGGGTCGGACAGTTGGGCAAAGAGCGGCAAGAGCAATAGGAGTTGGGTTTCCGTTATTTTTTTTTCGGAATCCCTGAAAAGGAAATAAAACTGTAAACTAAGGAAGTTAAATGAAAGTTAACGAACTCTCACATACATATACATAATATAAAATATATAATAATTATGTGTTTAAGTTTGCACGCTTTTCAAACACAAATCATTATTAACATCGCTTCTACACTGTTTTCTCAAAGTCCATGATATACGAATTCAAAGTTTAAAAAATACATTTCAGGATTTTTATAATACTTGAGACTCTTGAAGGAAAGTAAAAATGTGAGTTTTTTGGAGATTTTCTACCGCCGCCCATTTCAGGCCAAAACATAGACCATTTGACTGGACTAGTGTTGACTACTTACCGTCTATTAAACAGAGGTGATCCTGGTGGCTGTCCACTAAGTTCTAATAAATTTTTCCTCAATAACAGTGGTGATTGACCGCGATTGTATCTAGGTGGTGGATCAGGACTACGGTGTCTTCGATCAACACCTGTTAATATGTGTGGACTAGGTGGCTGCACATAACTTCGCTGTATTGATTCAGCTGTTTTGTCTAATCTTTCACCACATATGGAAGGATCAGCATCTATCGACTTCATAACGGTAGCATTACTATTTGATGACAATGGCAGGTTCACACTGCCACAGGGTTCAGACTTTCGATAAAAGCCCCCACAGTTATTACCGCGATCTGATTTAACATCTTCATTAGTTCGATGTGAAGAATTCAACTGCAGTTTAACGTATGAGGAGAACTGTCGTTTCATCGCACCTGCAAGGGAATTAAACCATCCTACAAAATTCAAGGTTGGTGTTGATAGCGGCGTTGGGAAAAAAAGCACATGTGTTTAGACAAGCGAGGAAGCACAATATAAATGTTTTGTGAAATAGTGTGTGATGAAAAGAAAAGTGATATTTTATATGGAATGAGTGAAAGCAAAAGATAAAATGTGATGTGTGAATTGTGCAAACATATGAATGTAACGAGAAATTATAAAGAAAAAGAGAGGTAAACACAATTCACAGAAATATGCAAGATTGAAAAAGAACAGGCATATTAAGAGAGAATGCACTTACCATGTTCATCCTTGAGAGTATTTTCTTTTATTGCATTGTGCGATGGAGCAATTTGACGATTGCTCACAAATCTTTCGTATAACTTATTCGTTTTCACAGCCTCGTCATCAGGACTTTCCAATAAACCGGAAGAAGTTAAAGCAAAATCATCTGTCGTCGGGGAAGGCGGCGATCGAGTATTTCTTAGATTATTTATGGGCAGATATTGATTTTTACTTATTGCAAGCGAATAATGGCCGTTACCATCCACATGAGACGAGTTTGGTTTCGATGATTGACTAGATGTTGATGGTATTGAGTGGTTGGTAGAAATCGGAATATGAGATGATTGATAAGTTGTGGCATAACTATTAAGAAAGGGATTTGTTACGCCGTCGGAGCTTAATCGCTCCTTTTCCCGGTATTGGTTTTGTTGGTGATAAAACCGTTGAAGTACTACAAAAAAAAATAATAACGCATTACTCAATTCATATTTGATCGCTAGCACAACTTTCTTTCCCTTACCAATAGGACTTTGATTACCCTGCATTCGTACCGGGCATTGTAATGGCTGTGTTTCGATTTTACTATTTACAGGATTTAAAGGCATTTGAAACTTTTTTCGTACCATTGCTGGCGACTGTTGCATTCGATCAGCACTAAAACTATCAGTACCATCAAAAGCTGTTTCTTGTGGATTCGCCATTTTCCATGTGGTATCAACCTGGATTGGTTGGTTTTGATTTCTCTTTTGACTAAATGGAGAAGTCGTAAGATTACGAATAATGGATTGACCTTTAAAAAAAAAAGAAAAACAAAAACTTAAAAATGTTTATAAGTAGAAAAATCATTAGAATATGATACCAATACTGCTAAACATCGATTCTTTTCTGGGGCTTTCACCAAACTTTTGAGCAGTTCCCAATTTTCTCTGCATAAATGGCGATTTCTTGTAGAATTTGCTCATATCGTTAACGATATTGTCGTCGTCTTTAGATATTTGAGAGTTATTTGTGTTTATTGATATTGCTTGAGGTATACATGATGATTGTTGTGATCGCATTTCCTGATGATTATTGTACTGAGAGATAGTAGACGGTTTTATAGTTGTATTTGCTGTTGTTGTTAAGTAGTACTGATAGGTTGGTATTTGAGTTATTTTCACAGAAGGATTTGAAAATTTGGTTTTTGAATGGAGTGTTTCTGAGCTGGAATCTATTGGTGTTGCTGCGGAGTTGCTTGGCATTAAAATTCTGTAATTGAAAACATTCAACGTAGTATAATGGCGTTTAACATACAATTTTGGTTGCACCAACCCGAAAAAAAAAGAAATATATTGGAGCGATAGAAAAACGTTATGCGGTTTTACTGTACAAATGGTGTACAGCAAAAGACGCATATGCGTCAAAGAATTAGTTAAGAATCTAAACTCAGTTAATAAATAGATAGATTGAGTTTCCAACGTTCCCATATTTGTGTTTAGAGAAATAAGAATTTTTGTCTATTATGCATACGTATGTAGTGTAGCAATGTATTCCAGTTACGTATGTATTACGTCAGACAAACTGAAGTCTCTGCCAACACACTATTCATTTAGATAAGCATGGACAGGTATGTGCAGGTAACTCCATAAGCAAGTACATTCACATTGTCTCCGACAACAAAAAATGCTCTAGTAGTCGGCAAGACCTAGGAAATGGCATCCATACTTGTATGGGAATCCGTAAAAACCTCATTTCAGGGGCAGAACATTGAGGAAATCGCAGACTTATGAGGCAGAAAATGAGTACTACCTTTCACGTCAATCTTTTTTTTCGGTTTTTGGGGAATCCATCAAGTATTTTCCTTTCTTCTTCCTTCTTGGGTTAGCGGATTTTGAATCTCTTGAAATCTCTTGACTATACAAAACTTGATTTTGATCAGTAGTACAACTACCAAATTCGCAACCTGCAGGTAGTATAATAAAATTCTGGACTAGGTGGCTTCACATTACAGAAATAAATGTGCATTCGAAACATCTGCATTACCTTCGATAACAACTGAATATATTGGTGTCACCGCATTAATGACTTTTATTAAGACAAGTCAGCCGCAAAATGGAACGTACTGCAGAGCACCATTGTGATTTAAAGAATCGTTTAGTCGGTAGATGTCTTAAAAACCTTGGATACCTTTGGTGATTATTACCTACACAAAATAATGAATTTTCATCAAATGACAAAATTTAAAGATGACATCAAAATAAATTATAAGAATTTATTTGTTTCTTCGTAACGGTGAATAAATTTCTTACCGAATACTCTCTAAATGACGCAATAACATCAAAGGAATGTGCTTACTGAAGAGAATGTCACCGCAGTAAACGAAAATTTGCTGTCTTCGGTCGTATTTGTGGCTTTGTTCTTCCACTACGTGCAAATACATACTACAACCGAACTGATTTCAAGAAATGAACTGCCTAATGGAATCCAACAACGTGCGACTTGACACCTCTTGATTATTTCTTATGGGGCTACATGCAATCATATGCAATAAGCAACAATAATTTCTGGAAGCAAACGTTGCTCAAGCTATTCGTGTTCATTTTTCGAAAAAGTGGACCAAATTTCGAATGACAGAATGCGCTTTGGCAAGAACAGCCGGGTTGGCCATGTGTTTCAAATCATTTTCAAAGCCCATGAATGAATCCTTCGAGTAAAAAAAGATTTGTTTAGATAAAAGTTAATTACATTCTTAATTAACTGACTTCCCTCACAATCAGTCTTATATCAGAGAATAAAGAACCCATTAGAGTTCTCCTAAAAAGTCGCACAATAGAACCACGTGCGCGAGTACATTTACACTCCAATCTGAGTGTTGTTATCTTAATCCTCAGAATTGAATTTTCCACCTAAAATTGTACATGTACACTAAATAATTTAAATATACATAGCTATACATATGTATGTATATGTATAAGTATTGTATTGTACATTGTATAACGAATGGAGTATGCAGAGAAGACAGTTTAAAGCGTTAATAATGAAAATGAAGAGTATGGTATGTTATTTTAAATGATGGAATTACTACATAAGGGGGAAATGTTAGCAAGAACAAAAGAAACAAAATAATAAAGAACAAAAACGATTAACCAACAAAAATTAAATCAAATATACTTACTGGGGACAAAAGATTAGGAATTAAGTAACCTACAAAAAAATTAAAAAAAAAAAAAATCAGTCAGTAGGAAAGAACAAAAAACAAGACGAGTGTTAAAGTCATGTCATGAATATCAACTTCAAAAATAATTTAGGCAAATATATAAAATTGCTAGGAGTAGGGTCTCAACAAAAAGAGAAAACTGTTAATTTTTGTCAAATCCATAACATATCTTTGCATGCAGTAACAAAATTATTAAAGAAAGGCACTTTTATGATGACACAAATGTCCTCTCACCTTTTACACTAGTATTGATATTGCACCTACATATGTTGTTCAACGAATAAAACAAAATGCAAGTATGATAGATTACCTTTGATGTGTTCTAATTCCAGATGTTTCAACAACTGATCTGAACCAAAGTGGTATGTCGACAAAAGCTATTTCATAATCTTTTATGAAAGGTTGCTCTAACAGTTCAGGATATTTTGGCCTTTCTTGATGATTTTTTGTTAAACTGTTGTAAATTTTCGTTCGTTAGTTACAAAGTTTATGAATATACATATTTTACTATATATTACCATTTCGTAACAAAATCATGAAATTCTGGACTAAAGCCCTCGTCTCGTGGTAAGCTTGGAGGATCCGAATCCAAAACTTTAGTAAGCACTTCAAAATCGGTATTACAACCCTCGTAAGGAGATCGCGCAGTTGCTAGTTCAACAAGTGTTATTCCGAGTGACCATACGTCGGCTCGAATATCATATTTAGGTTTTTTTGGATCTATTCGTTCGGGCTAAACAAAAAAGGTACATACAGGTATATTTATATTTCATTTCATTTAATTTCAATTCCGGATACATACTGCCATGTACGCCGCACAACCCGCCGACCTCGTGTTTGCTTTTGAGTCCACTAATCGACCGCTAATGCCAAAATCACAAAGCTTTATATTTCCCCGTTCATCTATGAGAATATTTGAGGGCTTTACGTCTCTGTGTATTACACCATGCTTCTCCTTGAGGTAAGATAATGCTTTCACAGTCTAAATAGATTTTATTTACAGATCGGAACAGTATAAATAATATTATTCGCTTGCAAATGCTCTGCTTACCGCGACTGTGACTTTTCCGAGGATTTTCTCCGGAACGGGCTTCTTAGATGACTTCAATAATTTATCAAAACACATTGCCATCAATTCCATGCAGATCCATACATCAGGATCGCGTACAAAGCATCCTAGGCACTGAACTATATATTGGCAGTCGTGTGATTTGAGAACCACGTCCAAGTCCATAAGTATCCGCTTGTTCTCCTCGGTATTACCTGTGCGTCGCATTTGCTTCACTGCGATCACTGTTCCGCTTGGTATATGTCTCATTTTTACCACATGCCCGCTGGTTCCGTTCCCCAGGTCTCCTATATGCTCCAAATCTTTTATGTCTGTCTTGTATGACTGATTGTTTATTGTGAGAATCCCAGTCTGCTTCATGATCTTCTTTAACTTTTTGTCTGTCTCTGTCTCTGCGGCGGGAGGCTGAGCAACAACTGGTAAATTCATGGGCTTCCTTGGGCGATTGGGTGTTGTTTCCACTAAATAACAATTACAAATAAAACATTCATTGTATTTAAGTGAAACATAATAGGTAAAAAACGTTTGGCAGAAATTATGCAGATGCAAATGTCAAACTTTTTTTCAGCGAGTGAACTGCCTAGAAAAGTGAACCAAAAACACAGAAAATGAAATTTTATTTGTTCACAGTCACTGTAGCAAATAAAGTAATGTCAAATGCAAGAGTTTAGTAAGATTTCTAAAATATATAAAGCAAAATATTAGCATTTTTATTTCACGGTTCTTACATTGCGGCGGGCGGGGTACCTGCCGAGGGGGTGGAAATACCATACGTGAATCATTTTCAGCTTGTAATCGTTCTTCTAGCGTCTGTAATTTCATGCCGATTGTGTCTATAGAACTAGACATTATTTGAAGGAAATCTTCTCGCTTTGTTAAGTATTAATTTAATTTTTGCAATATAGTGACAGAATTTTTTTTCCCGACAAAAAGAAAAATAGCAGAAACCACACCACACTAAGATACTTCTCCACTGCGGAGAAAATAAATTTGAAGTAAACTATGAGTGCTGCCAGTGCTACTAAAATAAGTCTCCATTTTATAGTGCCACTGATAATATTGATGTGTGCTGTTTTGTGTGCGCTGAAAATTTAAAGTTACATAAAGTTCAAATTATAGTAGAAACATATTGACACAGCAACAGCTACTTTAATAGACACAGCAAAAATTTTAGAAACAATGTTTTTAATGTAACAGAACACATGCCATCAGAAGTGCCGCAACTGATGTGCTGGGTTTCACCCGACTACCACCAAGAAACCCTTGGTTTGACGAAGAGTGCCGGCAAGCTAAACAAGAGACATACAAAGCGGCGCTGTAAAGAAGGACGAAGGTTGCTCGTGAGCTATACGAGCATCGACCCATCGACTTCCCCAAAAGAAGAAAAAAGAGCATGAGAAGCGCCCGGCCGAAGTTATTGAGAGATTATACTCCAGGAATAATGTACGGAAGTTTTACCAACAGGTAAAAAGAACGTGTAAAACCAACAAAATATGTACAGAAGCTTGTAAAGATGAATAAGGACTCACAGTCGGTGCTGAGAATATGGAAAAACTTCTTGTATACCAGCGACAAAGACCAACATCCCGCTATCAGATAGAATGAACCATTCAATCTAGACGAAGATGGCCAAAACTTCCGTCCACCTGATCAAAACGAAGTGAGAATAGCAATATCCAAACTTAAGTCCAACAAGTCTGCTGACCTGACAAAACATTTGACTGACCTGGTATAGATCATACACCAACTCATTTCTAAAATTTGGTCAGATGAGTGTATGCCTGATGAATGGAATCTCAGAACCGTTGCCCGATACACAAGAAAGAAAACCCCCTCAATTGCGCCAATTACAGAGGTATCAGTCTCCTCAACATCGCGTTCAAAATCTTATCTGCCATCATGTGCGAACGTCTGAAACCCTTCGTCAACAATCTGATTGGGCCCTATCAGTGTGGTTTCAGACCAGGATAGTCCACAATTGATCAAATTTCCGCACTTCGACAGATCCTGGAAAAAACTCAAGAAGCCCAAATCGATACCCACCACCTTTCATCGATTTAAGGCATATGACAGTATCTTTAGAGTCGAGCTATACAGAGCCATGTCTAGTTTTGGCATCCCTGCCATACTCGTCGGATTGTGGACAATGAGGATTGAGAATTCTCGTTACTCCATCAAGTATGGTAACGATCTCACCGAGACCTTTCATGTCAAAAAAGGATTTAGACAAGGTGTCATGTGACTTCTTAAACATCATAGTTGAAAGAATTGTGCGAAACTCATAAGCCAACAGCGAAGGCTCATTTTTTCAAAAGTCTGTGCAACTACTAGAACTCAGCGGGCTGTCACCGGTGCCTTCTCTAGAATTAAAACGGAAGCTGCCAAAATGGGTTTGGCGGTAAACAAGAGCAAAACCAAGTTTATGCTGTCAACAAGAAGAGACACAACATCGACAAATTGGACAGAACGTCACAATAGAAAGGGACTTTGTCTACCTCGGCTCTGCTATCAATTCTGAAAAATACACACTCTTGCCAATCCCTATTTCTTTGGGCTGAGAGGACAATTGAGTAGTAAGACCCTATCCCGAACAACTAAGTAGACTCTATATAAGACCTTCATCATCCCTGTCCTGCTTTATGGCGCTGAAGCATGAACTTTATCGACATCCTTGGTAGTTGCGAGAAAAATATTTCGTAAAGTATTCGGTCCCGTTTGCGTTGACGGGCTTTGAAGGAGGAGATTGAACGACGAACTATACAACCAGTACAGTGACATCGACCTAGTAAAAAAACTGCGTATTAATGGCGCAACTGGATGCAGTTAGCTAAGGACCGGGCTAACTGGAGAGGCTTGTTGGTTGAGGTCCAAGTTCACCCCAAACTGCAGCGCCACCTAAGTAAGTAAGTAAGAACACGTTGATCACAGCAACAGCAACTTCAATGTTAATCCTAATCCTAAATTCGCGGTTGCTGCCCAAATGCAGCCAACTTTTCGTCGAAATTTTCAATCGTACCTGTCCAACCTGAAAGCATTTCATATTTCGGTGCAATCCAGGAGAAATGGTCCCACAATGCCAAATTTCGCTGTGTGCCGTTTGCTGTTTTTTGCCATGGAACCAAACATTTTTTGCATAGTTTTGGAAGTTTTTGTCTCCATATACGTGCACATGTACATATGTATATACCTATAATTTTTGTGTATATACATATGTACATACTTTGTTATACGCTGCGCAGCGTCGCCCTGGGCACCTGCATGTGAGGTCGAAGCCTCTCCGGAATATGAGTCGAGGAATACCCCAGAGACTGAAAATCAACGAGCCACTGTGGTAACATCTAAAAGTAAGCAATAATTTGCCTGTTTCACGGCAACAATATTGCATATTTCAATAGAAATTTCATACAAAAACTTGAATTTTAAAATCTAAACTAGGCTAAAACGAAATTTAAGTACATACTTTATGTTTTGGTCTTATTTCATCGATAACTACAAAACTGCGTTTTCAGATCTTGGCGCCTCAAAAACTACAATCGTGCTAAAAACATAAAAAATACATACCCGTGTATTTTTTGTTCATTCGGCGGGTGCTTATTTGTCTGCAAACAAACCATTTTTCAAAAAAACTAATGCAGTCAATGTATGGGGGAAAAACGTTTCAATAGTATCGCCCACGAATGTTTTCAATTCATGAAAGTTAAAGGATTAGTATAAGTATCTATTTGCATCGACACAACTGTGGAGAAGTTTCGCTCTCTTGAAGATTTTTATCTAATAGATACATTTTGATTTGGTGGGGCGTCGTGGCTCAGTGGTTAATGCAATGGACCACTGATCTGGAACTTCGAGATTCGAATCTAAGAACAAACCATCGGCGATTTCCTTGAACTCGAAGTATTCAGATCCATGTTTAACCAAAATATGTAATATGTTTTCGAGGTAGGATTCTAAGATCTTAAATAAATATAAGTGCTCCGGCTAGTTCTTCAAGTCAGCGGGCCAAACCCTGTCGAAAGCCTGAGACGGCAAGAAAGGCGCTAGAGCAATTTTTTTTTCAATTTCATCGGTTATTCTACAATCCTGATCTATTTTGAAATGCTTGATTCTGAACCTGAATTGGTAGTTAGGAGAAGTCTTTCTTCAATAACCGGTTGGATGCGTTTCAGTACGAGTCTTTAATCAAATACCTTTGATGTATCATATCGGTCTGTTATATTTCTTGTCGTTAGGAGATTTTCCCGGTTTCGGGAAATAGAAACAGTCTAATATAGCATATCTAAGCGAAGCGAATATTAGATATAAAAGCTTAATTAGTGCTTTTTTGTGGCAATGGCTTACGAATTTGTTCGGTTATTAAATCATAGCCAGGAGCTTTATTAAGTAAGTACAGGACTCTTTAGAAACATAAAAATAAATCAAATCGTCGTTTTTCTTTTTTTATTCTTTAATATAAATACAGATGCCTATGACTAAAATGATTTCATTCATTCATATTTCTTTATTAATTATGTTTTCATGAAACAATAATACTTATATGTATATTTATTACCAATAAAACAAAAATGATTTACTTGGAAAATCGAATTTATTTTTATTTATCACAAAAAATACATTAATTTAAATTGTATTTTTAATTCGTATATGGTGTTTGATTACATCAAAACGCATGTACTACAAAAAAAAAAAACAAAGTGTGGCTGCGAACTACGTTTATATGTATGTCATTTAGTGGATAGTTTTTAAATTCATAAAAAAATCATACAAATTGACTTTTACTTATTGTATAAAATAATAACACTTAGTTTTAATTGCATTTTTCATAGACATGGTCTTAGAATTCTAAGCGTTTGAAAAAATATAGATAAGTATAATAGAACTATACAGCAATGCTGATACTTTCATATTCATATTTCATGGTAATTTTTATAATTGTCATGCTACTGTAGCGTATATGTATAAAAAAAATGGGATTAGAAATATATTTATTATGTATTTTGAATTGTATTTTTATTTTATCCGAATACACATATACTTATCACTATCTGTGTAAGTCTAAGTTTTTTTTTTATTAGATCCTCCTTTGAGGAGTAATTGGTGGCAAGTCGGTTATTTATAGTTTAATATAATACACAAAATAATGTGTTTTGCAATACATATACACACGAATGCATATGGAAAGATTTATTGTATATAATGTTTTTATCCTACTCCGATTCCGTTTTGTTGAAACAGAAGTGTAAAAAACAATCTTACATAATCAATTAAGTCTTTTTGAAATAGGTTCATTTCGCACAAATATTTTGTTTTTGGCATCGCAGTACATTGCTTACACTTATTTTATTTTTTAGTTAACATGTATTTCAGACAGTCTTTGTGAATTTGAAATGTATTTGCCACATTAAATTGTTTTTGTTTTTTTTTAATCATTAATTTTAATTATTTTTTTTTTTTGTTTTTTCTAATGTCTTTTACTTTTTATCAGACTTATTGTGGCTTTCTGGAATGTTAACATTTTATCGGAGAGCGAATAATCCGGATTTTAGTTTCATTCAAAACAATATAAATATTATGCAATTTAAAAATTATATAACTAAAGGATAAATTATAGTTTTTAATAGCAAAACATTTTATTATCTCATTTCTAGAAAATCATATTTATTTACAAAATATTGGGAAATTTCGGAATGAACACGAAGTTATTTCACTTTCTTTTAATGAAAAAAAAAATTAAACATATATCTTTACTAATACAGCAAGTCAGTTTTTAATGAACCTTCGCTGTAAGCTATCGTGAGATCATCTGATGCAGGCTTAAGATATTCCAATGACGGATTATCTAGCTCTCTGTAGTAGTCCGTTGGTAACGGTTCTTTTGCTTGGACCACATCGCCGGATTTATCAGATTGAATATTTGGTACACGTGTTACACCTAATTGAAATATGTTTTCGGTTTTTGCCTTTATAGGAGTGTAACTACCTAGGGGCGCAGAGCCTAAAATAATAAAAGATTATTAATACAATAATAGAACCAAATTAATTCTTAAATTTCAGGCTACAACTATATAAAAAAGACTTATTAAAAGTTTAGTATAACAAAACTTAAACAAATCTCTGCACAAGAATAATGAAATGAAATATTAGTAAATTTTTTAAAATATTAGTTACCTCTTAATCATAGTTCTACAGTTTGGATTTTTAAAACTCTTGTTTCAATGAAAAAATAGCTACTAATTTGCTGATGAATTTTTATGTTATGGATATACATTTTTTTTTTTTGATGTAGTGAATTAGGCACACAAAATACTCGGTAATTTTTTTTAAACAACATCTGGAAATATAATAATTTGAATGTAAATATTTTTAGGCCCATGTTTTACAAAATAAAGCTACATATGTTGAGTTAAAAAACTGTATAAACCGAGGGTTCAAAATATATTTAGGAACGGATAAATCCTTGGGAAGGTGTTCTTTGCTTTCCTCTGCCAATACCTAGAGCAAAGATTATCGTATGGAAACGCGAATGAATGCAAGTAACTTAGAAATTTAAAAAGAAAATAAGCTTAATACTTTTTTTACGGCTCAGATACATTTTTCGTAATTAATTATTAGAACAGTCATCTGAGATATACATACTATCCTAGCTTGAAAACTTGCATATAAGAGATATAGCCTGTTTATAAACTTCAAATATCAGATAGACTAGGCATTTTCAAATCTCTGATTTTTATATGAAACCCGATTGAGCACTAAGGTCTCATATGACTGACAAATTAATCTAAGATTCGTTCTTTGGGTCCTCTTAAACACTGGAATAGTGTTTACACATAAACATTTTTTTGTAATTATTAACTGCTAACAGTTAATTAGCAACAAAGACTCGAGGGCCATTTTCAAAATGAAAAATTGTAACTTCGCGTTACAATGACCGACTCAAACAAGTCTAAAAGTACTTAAACCAAAAAGCAAATGAATAAATCCAGAAAAAAATTCGTTATGATTGGGGCTGAACGGGCCAGAAATAGCAGGGAACGTTAGAGGAGCGTACGAAGTTTGCCCTGCCGCGTATGAGCGCTGCCAGTCGTTTTAAGGCTCAGATATTCAACATTTATATGTTGAAATGGCGTGGTCAACAGAGAATCAAAATACGAAGTTGCAACTCACTAATGCTAAGAAGCATAGGACGTACAGGAAAAGTCAAAAAGCTGTCCGTGAAAAATCAAGCGACTAGAAATCTTAATATTGAGTGCTTAAATTACATTTAATGATTCTCGTATAGTTGTTCTGTTGAATAGAATGCTGAGGCTAGCCATCTATCCCAAATCTCCGGCTTTATCTGAGTTCAAAAGTATAAAAAGTTAAAAGTTTCAGACTATTTTTAGAAGATGCGCTTCTTTTCGACAAAAAAACTTATTTTTAGCTGAATATTTTTTATTTCGGGGAAACATAAAATTTCTGAAGTAAATCACGCATTAAAATACATCTAATTAACAAAAATATTCCTTAATAGTAAGTAAATATAACACAAGTCGTTAAAAATACTCTTTTCAAATTTTTGGATGGCTACCCGAGTGAATAGTAGGTATACAGAGTTAATCAATTAGCTAAACCAGGATAATAATCTTCTTCAAAAACGAGTAAAAGAAAAACGAGAGTAAATAATCAAGACTACAACTAGACTCTTTTTAGATTTAAGATTTTTACCACCAACCCACTAAGGTTGTTTCTTTAGATGTGTAAAACATTCAATTATGTATTTAAAATCTACATTAAATGACAAATTAAGCAATATTAAAATGCCTAGCCTCCTATTAATTCATTTGAAATTGATGCATTTGACTCACTTATTAATTCGAAAAACAATATATGGGAGCATACTTCTTTGTAGTTCAAAATATAGGAGTATACTTAATACGTACTTCATCCCCGTGAACTTACTAGTAATTAGTATTATATAGGTCGATTTTTTTAAAGGTGAGCTATTAAAATAATAATTCAACACTTTTATTATTGTTGGTTAAATCGTTTTTAAAAGCGCCACTTCTATTTTTGCTATAACGAAATACGTTCTTTTGATTAGATGAAGATTTAGTTTTTTTATTTGCTGAAGTCAACATTGCTGATTTTAATAAATTTGGTGTAGATAGTTCTAGCTTGTTCTTTTTATCGTTGTCATTTAAGAAAAACCGAGCATACTGTGGATTGTTAAAAACGGAATTGGCCGACTTATGAGGCCGATGTGACATTATATTCTTCGGACCACTTGGGTAATCTGTAAAAAGTTTATCTTATGTCATTTTATTCATAAATAATTGGTTTTGGAAACATATGATACTTTTTTCTTTTACTTGGAGGCTAGCCTGACTACATTTTTTTTTGTTGGACCGTGTTGAAGGGATTATACATATAATGTATGTTCTATGTAATTGGTACAAACAACTAACCTGAGAATTTTGCAAAGCTGTCGGAATGGGCAAAGGAAGATTTTGAATAGTTTATTTTTCTTTTTTATTTTACACGGTTTTATCGCTTGGAAACAGTGTAAGATATCAGCGGAAATATTTCCTGTAAAATTGCATATTATATTGAAATTTACATAGCATTATTATTGTCTTATATTTTCATGCACAATTGGCAACATACATGAGTTGTATTTTGTACCAATGTTGAGGAGAGTGAAGAGGACTTTATTCTTTTACAAAAATCATAGGGTATACATAGGAAATGATGAATGATACAGTATTTTTAAGTAATCTGACTTGTGTGCAGGATTCAATGCATAATATTGAAGACCTTGGTGTGTGTTCCTTAACACTTACCTAATGATAAATTCCCAAGTACTTTATTATTGTGTGGAATTGGTATAATTTCGTCTACGGTCACGTGATGATGGTGAATAATATGTGGCTCTGTTCCATGCGATGTCTGCATCGGAGCAGATGATGTTGACGAAGACGCGTCCAATACATCTGAACTTAAATCAGCATATTCACTGCCTGAGTCTTCAATCACTGATGATTCCGAAGGATACTCAAATGTCGATGTTAACGTGTCATTAAATTGCACTCTGAACTAAAATGAAAAAAAAAAGAATTAATAAATGAAATTTCATTCAAATTGTTGGGGCAATACAAAGTCATACATTTTTAACATATTTCATTCAGGTTTATTGCTTGCAATGTCTTCAGAACCCTGCATTCTTCGTTCATTGAAATAACTTGCAGTGTTTTTAATATTATAGTTAATTATATTTTCTTTCCATGACTTCAGTCAATCGCAGTCATTTGAAATGTTTATTAAAGCGGTAACGAAACTATGGTTGAAATCATCCGCTAAAGAATTTAAGGAACCATTTAGCACGGAAAGAGTTGAAAGTATTTATATTACATATTGCTATTTGAGCGCCCAAAAACCAGCAACCATTGCCCATCTGCAGTCTTTGGATATTGTAGAAAACACAATTAAATAGGTAACTAGTAGGACTACCCCGCTAATAAGGCACGTTGTTCAAAGTCAAATAAATAAATAATTCACGTTGCAAAATAATTTAAAACTTAAAAATGCTGTTTTCTCACATATTAAATGTCCCTTTGGGTTGTTATCTGTTGGTATATATGCATACATATTTCTATAGGCAGACGGTGTATAATGTTTGAGTCCAGCAGCAAACAAAGAATTCGCGCTAATATTTTGTCTTCGACCGTTGTTTTTCCTTTTTTTATATACACAAACAGGTGAAAGGGCAAAAAAGCACTCTGAACATCTGGTACAAAAACCAAGTTATCGCGAGTCCCGAGACCCTTGGTTTATATAACTGGATGTAGAGCGCCTGGCGGATAAATTGCATTGGGAAAAAGTGAAGGCTGAAGCGTGCATACATCATCGTAAATTAGATCCTGTGCACGAACAAAACGAACTGAGGTGATCAACTATCGTAAACTCTATAAGCAGTACCAAGATGAGAATTTAATAATAAAATTCGAGCGCAGAGGTAACACCCTCCAAGTTGGAGACAACAAGGGAAACGAAACCACCTTTAAGTAAATATCCAGTTGTTATGAAATTAAAAATAATTGCCTGAGGATATCCATACTTCGGCAAAAGAACACATCATTGAAAATGTGTAAATGATCCGGAAATCATCCTCAAAATATGGTAAATTCAATACAAAGTACGGCAAATGACGCAGCATAAAATAAATACCGCGTCACCAAATTGAAAGTGTACAGATTTTACTACCGTAATATAAAAGTGAATCACCGTTGATAAGCAACAGTAAGAGAGTGAATATATTGACCTACTTTTTAAATGTACGCATACACAAAGGAAGCATATGTGGCCCCGTTAAAAAATTGTCTCCTCAGTATGCATTGTTTGGGCCTTACTCCTTCGCACACTCATGTATATCCTTCCAATGCCCGAGCAGCCAAATTTAATAGAACTCATTTGTCATAGCTAAGCGATATTTTATTCTGTATGTAGTCTGCCTATACTTTTAAAATTGTACTGCCTTGAACTCTGACATGTCACTGCTGCTTGGGAATTTAATAAAACTCATTTGTACTAGCTAAGCCATATACTACTTGAGTTTTTAAAATGGTACTGCCTTGAACTCTGACATGTCACTGCTGCCTGTGACCCAGAGAGAAAAATTACTCTTACATGACTTCCAAAGTAGTTAGGTACTTTATTCTACGAATTTGTAAAATGCATACATAGTTTATATTAGGCTTGAATAGTTGCCTGTGTCTTGAACGCAGACACATTTAGACCAATGTAGACCAATCGTTATACCACAGGTGTTTGGAAACTTATTGAAGCCTTAAATAAAGGATTGTAAGTCGGAAATGAGACAACATAGGATATTCCACAATATAACGAAAGAAATGAATTCACACCTAAAGACTTTCACACTTTTCACTCAAAAATAAGTATATACATATGTATATATGTATGTAACCTAACCTAACCTACTTACACACATATCACAAAGAAAATTTCGGTTTTCTACCTATACTTTGTAAACGCTAGAAACAAGCACTTGTGAATGCAGGTAACAAGAACACTAATTTCCCTAATTCTTAAAATGTCAACGGCTTCTACAACAGATGTGATTTTCTGTACCCTATAGAATTCTTTTTTATTTGGATTTCGTACCTGCAGCGAGAAATCCTGTTAAGGATAGTAAATAACAAATTTATAGAACAATTGATTTATGAGATTGTATTGACAAACCAAGAATAAATTCAGGCGAGAATTTTTAGGCTTAGGATTTGCCTAGATTGCGATGTTTTCTGAATTTTCAAAACGTGAATACAAAAATTGGATTCATGAATTCAAATGAGAACTAGCTGATTCCTCATCTTATGTAATAATAAGAACCAATTTGATGATACTAATAAATTAGTCAGCAATTGATCAACATTTCAACATGCATGTACAATTCATCTGCAATTGAAAGACGATGATAGGAGACGACATTCGAATTTAGAAAACCAGTAGATTAACTAAGCTTTTGTGTGACTATTGATCTAATTTGAACGCATGTTTTCGTGTCTACTTAATTTACCATGCGCTGAGAGCTATGGACGCTAATTGTATAAAATTAGCAAATAGTAAAAAAAAATTTTTTTTATATGTAATATCATCATTCTGATGAGAAAAATTAAAAAAAATATATATAATTTTCACTCTTGATTTTTATATTCAAGCACAACCTGGTTAATTTGTTAATTTATGGTATGAATTGATAATTATAATTTAATATTGTACTTACATGAGCTTCTTTGGGTCGATTTTTAATGCTGGACTTGCCATCGATTATAATATTGGCATTTTCGAATTCCACATCACAAGGTGAAGGTGGACACATTGGCCATTCATCTTCTGGATCTGTAGAGGTTTCTAGTGAAAGATCTCCTAACAGTACGAAACCAGATTCGTTTGGCTATTTGATATAAAGAAATAAGCACTATACAGTAAAATGTTGTAAAATAGTAAATAGTAAATATATTAAAAAGCTTTGAAAACACCACAAGCATTATTTTATAAATACATATGTACATATAAGCCTATTTTCATGAAACACTATCAAGCAACGTTTACAATTTCCAGTCTTCTTAATTTAAGCCGACATTATAAATACACGATTTGCTGGATTTTTTGTGATGTATGATAGTGGTTTACACAATAAGGCCTCGACATGTACTTAGAAGAATTCTGATATTATAAAATGTTTGCTATTGCACTCATAAATACACCTGAGCACCATTTTTTTTTTATTTACAATGTAAGGTAGCCAAAAGAGGTATAAGAAATTATTCTACGTTATTCTTAATATGACCACGCACTTTTTGCTTTTCTCTATTCATTTCATTACGAATTTTCTACTATAAATATATTTGGGAGCAATGATCGTTGTTTCGCAGACGGTTCCAACGATATACAACATAACTTTGTTACCGTCCAATAATTTGCTGTTCAATTATATACTTAACCTTATTTGTCCGATTGGTAGTGTAACCATAATGATCGAAAAGAAAAAAATAAACTTTTTTGTGTCATTTACTTCACTTAATTGTCATTTATGTATCTACATTCGTAACCAGTAAATACAAAAAAAAAAGAAAAAAAAACAAACGTATCTCTGTTCCACTTTTTTGTGGTTCCTCGTGGAAATATGAATAACTGAATTTAATGGATGTTTTGTTCTGCTTTGTGCGCATTTTACGTATCAGAACAAACAATTCAACAGTGAACTGCAAGATTATTATTTTAATTACATTTTTTTGATTTTATCACGTAGAAAAGCAAGAGTATCGAACATACTAAGTATAAGTTAAATGAAAATAAATTCCACACATAAGCATAGCGGAAGTAAGACTTCTATAATATAAAAACAAATCTCAGCACAGATAATATCTATGAACGTACATTTATATGTACATACATATGTACATTTTTGTATGTTCAACTTAGAAAAAGGAACTAACAAAGAAAAATCAAATTGAGTATACTGACTCTGAACTTAACAAAGAAATTCTTCTCGAAATAATTACCTACATACCGCTTGGATACATACTTTTATACTTTATAGGTATGATGATTACCTGACAGCCGGTGGATACATACTTTCGAACTTTATATGATGAAAAATACATACTTGCTATTTTACAGAAAGGTTGGAATTTTCTTAAACAAATAGCCAAATAGATTTAGGCAAAAAATCAACTTCAAAAATATTTACTGGAAACAATGTACTCAGTTGTAGTAAATAAAATACTTAGTATCTTTATAAAAGTACATATTATACATATGTAGGTACACATTATACAAGTACATATTATATGTATGTACATATTCTAGGCACCCATGTTACGAAAAAATAGTAAATTGAACAGATACATTTTGTTTTACTGTTTTCGGTTTTTGCAAATTATAACTGACTTTTTCTGACAGAGTTGCAAAGATTTTCATTTGCCATATTCAATATTTGGTAACTTCCGTTAGACCTCTTTTGCGGGGCTAAGCAAAATAACGCGTCTATGCTAAAGATCCACAATCTTGACGCGGTTAAGGACTACATCCATGACAATGTACCCCGGATATATTATTACGTTCCATATGCAATGTCAAAAACAAATTCTCAATTGAAATGTGTATGTAAATACATTCACAATAAATTAACGATGTGTGTTTTATTTTAAAAACGAATTCATACTGAATAAGCCTGTATAAAAACTAAAATCTGAAATAGCGTCTTTTTAAGTTCTGTTCTACCTATATAAAAATATTTTATAAATTTCTGAACATCGTTGTCCCAATCATAACTTGCACCTTTTGCCATTTCCTACCCATCACTTCAAACTCTATGAAAACAACCCTTGCCAGGGTGAGCTGTGCGTTTCGCCACTTGATCAAAGATCTTCGTTATATCGGAAATAACCCTCACTTCTAATTGCAATTTTTATTGCGTTTGAATTGCTCACGCCTACATGGGCAACGTTGCAGTCCTTAATCCTTTGAAATAGTAAGCATAATGTAATTCATTTTCGTTAAGTAACATTAGACCCTAATTCCGAAAATAATAACTGGAACGTCATTTAGTGACACAGTTATGAATGTGCTAATCGTCATAAAATTTGAACCAAGTAGAATAACGATTACACTTCGAAGTGATCCCACAAGTCTCGGATATGTTTTTCTATACATGTAACGAACGAATCACGGACTCATTTCGTTTCATTGATTGTTAATTAATTAATATACGAAAAACGTATTCAATCCAAATATATGTACTGTTCTTTCTACTTGACAATTTCCTCGATTGTCGATTATAGAACAAAGTTAGGGAAGTTTGCACATATTTCTTTAAACAAAGGAGTGTGTTAACAAAAGAAATTTAACTTGTGTATATTTAAACATACTGCTATCTGAAATTAAAATACTCTACTATAACTATTCCAAAGAAGCAGAAATAGAAGAAGAAATATTCCACAATTTGAACACGCTCTGTACTTATAGCTATTTGAATTAGTGGGATAAAGTTTATACATATCTCGATATTCCTTTGTATTTTCGATTATCTCCCGAAATAATTTAAATACATGGACTCAAATATGTACAACGTACGTATAGAAAAACTAACTACGATCCTCATTACAAAAGATTAGCAGTTTGCTTATTATTATTATTTTAATCAGATCTATAACAATAATAACTATTAAATATCAGACTAAACTCTGTCGTCAATGATGTATCACGTAAATCTATTTATGTATGTATGTACATAAATAAAGAACTTTTAGACATTGCGATATGTACATAATATGTACATATGTATACGTATTTCACGGCAACTATTAATCATACTTAAATGCTAAAGAACTTTAGAAGCAGTCATTGTGATTAGAATTACGCTCATTTAGATTACCTACACTCTTACCCCTCTCGTTAAACCAGTATATGCATGTATTTCCTGTGCTTTCGCATTTATATCCGGCCTTTAACGATCGTGAAGTACTTACATACATATGTATGTTTATTATCTTATAGGTAGTATACATTGTGAAAGTATTTTGTCCGTTTGAGTCCTTTAAATCTACTTAATGACGTCGATAACAAATAAATCTACTTAATGACGTCGATAACAAATAAATGCCTACCTATGTACATATGCATGTAGTATGTACACATGTACATCCTACTAGCACTTTTAATATCTTCCTTTCTTCAAGACTCATTGTGCCTATTACGTATTACATACATACATGCTTGTTTTGATAAGGCACTTTTAACCAAATATAGTGTCATGATTAATTCAATCAAAAAGAAAGAAAAAAAACAACTACCAATAAAGAAAGAAAGGAAAGAAGCGAACAATATTTGCTTACAGTCAAATACAGCATATTACCACATCGTCAGGTGTTTTTTTTTTTCATAAATTTTGACACCAAACAAATGCAAGCAAATATGATAATGAAACCCCTTGGTTTTAAATCAATTATGCGCCGTCTTCTGAATAAGTAATAATATCAATGCACATACACATATACATACATATGTATGTACATGTGTCACCATATCTTGAAAAAATTATTGATAAAATGTGTTATAAGTGATGAGTATAAGTAAATAGTGCTGCCATTATTCTAAGCATGTATGTGTAATATTAATGTACACCGACTTTCAAAACATTTAAAGCGTAATATAAGAAAGTACTGCTCAAGATAAAAAAACAAAGATTCAACAAAATATGTATTTAATCTAAAGGGAAATACATATTTCGTAAAATTGAAAACTGTTTCTTAATGAAAGGGAATGACTTACACATGCGTGTATTTATGAGTAATTTCGTATTTACAAACATAGCATACCTACTGTATGAGTCACTCACCTTTGGTAATTCTCGTTTTCTTTTGAATATTAATCCATCATTTTCAATATAGTCCGGTACTTCTTTGCGATCTTTGAAATTGAAGACCATTGTGTTGTTCTCGGGTGCACCTCCCACAGGATTTCGTTTCTTTTTAGTGATGATAGCAGACGACCAGGCAGGAGCTTGTGCAGTTTCATCGCCATCATTTGTTGAAGTTGCAGAGACAATGTTTTTATTGACCTTAGAAAATCCTACACATCCTAATTCATCCATTGAGCTATTGTTTCCAGATATCTCGATCTTTTTCTCGTTATTAATTCGATTTTTCTCAATTTCCCTACTGGTTAATGTCGATGTTGCCTGTATAGTGGGACTCTCTTCAATGCATCCTATGATGCAATTATTTTCCTTATGCTGTGGTTCAGCTAATAGCGGTCTGATGACACCAATCTGCTTGACTGTGGTAGCGCCTGCACTTGGTAAAGTTGGTATATCATGTAGAGGTTCCGAAAATTTCGCGAGTGAACTTCCGTTCGAAAGTGACGCAGACGATTTCGCTTGAAATTGAAACTGTTGGCTACTGCCAGCTTTCGCGATATTCTCGAGAGCTAATTTCGAAATGTGTTTAGTCGAACCGCACTCCTCGTTATTTACAACGTATTCACCGTCAATAGAATCGTCGTCTTCCGAATCGCGATCTGAAGATTCAGCGGAGAACCTACTTTGAAGTTCTTTGCGTGGCGGCTGTTGCTGCTGTGTTTGTGTCGTTACTGGTGACTCTATTCGAAGCTTTTCAATTTTCTTAGTTAATTCAGTGACAGGCGAGTCAGCAGCTATGACTGTGGGCAGTGCCTTATCAAGTAACTTATGGCGCGGAATAATATCGGGTGAATTCTCTGATAAACCCTCAACACCACTGACACATCCAGTGTTTCTTATCGGTGTGAAATCCATTTTCGGACGAAAAGCTGCTGTAGTACGACTACTAGCCGCTGGCGTTGAGCTTAGAGGCACCACATTCTTTTCCGCCTGTATTATTGGACTTGCAATAGGAGTTGTGGGTGGTGTGGGAATTGCCTTTTTTACTTCCGGAGACGTCTTTTTTAGATTTGATTTTTTCGGACTAACAGGAGGTTTCGGAAAAGTAATTGCTGGTTTGTTTTGTGTAATAATTGATTTATAATTTGCTACTTTCGTTGCAACTTCACCTCCACTATTACGATTGAGAACGCGACCTCTACGATTCGCTGAAGCTTCGAAAATTTTGAGTGTTTGCTTAACAAGGTCAGGTGGTGGTCGCTCTGTATCGTCTATAATCGATGTTAAGCGTTTAGGTGGATTGTCTGTACCCAAAAGAAGGCGATCCCGTGCATTATTTATTTTATCTTCTATCGTAACTGAATCGGTTCCATTATTTAACATCGTTGGCTGACTGTTGGAAAAATTCCAAGGTGATTTCTCGCATAATAGAGCTTCCACGGATCTCGCACGTTTTAACGAATCGTTTCCACGTTTAATATGCCTTGAACGATGTTGGTTGCCATATGCTAATGTTGTGCCTGTAATTCTTTCGCCGGGATGATTTTTAATGTTTTTCTTAAACCCGCCATTTGTTTCATTTGATTTTACCAAAGTATCTTTGATTCCTATTTGTGGTACTGATACTGATGTTGGACTGGTTTCTTCTTCTTTGTTTCTAATATCCTCGGTATCATCTTCTTCTTCGTCTTCATCGTGAACATCATTATCATCCAAAAGATTATTTAATGAAGTCGCACGCCGTAACGTATCCATGGATAAGCGCTGTTTACCCATCGACTGACGCAGTGCCAAACTCAAATAACGACAACGCAACTTTGATACAATACCCGGACCGTATTGCAGCTCTTCAGAGGGATCAAAATCCAATTCATTGTTGGTGATTTCGTTCATTTCTTGAACGGCGACCATTTTCTTTTTATTATTAGTCACTGTTGTAGGTGATTCGATAGCGGAAGACGTCGTACAAACGGGAAGAGAGGAAGTATTATTTTGATTTAAGCGATACTTAGTATTTATTTTATAATTATGGTGTGACGAAACCAAAGTGGAATTACTGATATTTTGATTTTTTACAAACTGCGACGACGACGACGACGATGTTGGCGATGATCTAACCGACGCGCTTGCAATGCCGCATGGCTTTTTATTTAATATAACTTTTGGTGAAAGAGAAATATTACCGTTTGCGTTATTATTTATTGGGAATAATTTTATATCAATCTCTTTAGCAGCAGCTACATTAACACTCGCGCACGCCAAGTTATCACTTTCGTGTTCGGACTTTAACTGATGGTGCAATTGGTGTTCGTCGTCACCGCCACCGTTGCTGTTGTTGTTACTTACATTTGTAGTTAAAGCAGGTTCTTGTAATATGTGTGTTTGCTGTTCACTAACACACACACTAAAATGGTCTTTGTTTGATTTTTTATAAATTTCTGCTGCGGCCGCCACTTTTAAACTCGAACTCAAACGGGATGTTGACGTTATAAGAGAATCAGAACTTGTAGTGTTGGTCGCTTCATGCTGTTCAGTAAGATTCTTTCGAAATCTCACATTCTCTTGTGCTAATGTTGGACTGCCATCGTTGTTGGTTTGTTCTACTATACCAAATGATCGAGTCACTGGAACTGGTGCTAGTGCTGGTGCTAGTGCCTGTTCCTGCTGTATTACAGATGCTGTTCTTGCTGCCAATTTTTCATTGTAGTTGTGAGAACCTCCGCTGGATTTATTATTAACTTGCGTATAATGACCTCCACATGATGATTCGATTTCGTCTTGTTGTTGAAGTGTAGCCGGCATTTTTAACATATTGTTAACGTTAACTGCTGAGGCTACGGAATGTTGACTAGTATTAATCTTTGTATCATTAGTTGTATGGGCATTTGATGCTCGTATCATTAATTTGTCACTATTATTATTATTATTAGCAAAGAATAGCGAATTTTTCGAATCAGAAGTAGGTGATAGTGCACCTAACGTGGCTGTAGCTATATAAATGAAAATAAATATAACACATATGTAGATAATTATATAAAAAATTGTAGGTACGTAATAGTAAAAGTATGGATAAGTTCGTATAAAAATAAATAGATAGCTATTCAATCGAATTATCATTGCACGCATACGTATGCAAGTATCTATGCCTTATCTTTCGGGCTCAAACATATCTTCGGGATTTCAGTTTTGATAAGATTACAGTCTCTATAATAACAGAATCGTACCCATATGTATGTGCACCATATGTACATAGGTCATCATTTGCAAGCTTTAATTGGTATTAAAAATTGTCAATTTGTAGAGGGACCTAATAGGTATGTACATATGTATATATAAAAATTTATCTTTTACCGTCCTACCAGTTCAGCAAATATTGAATTCCTATGGAATAGATAATATGTATGCACATAATGTACATATGTACTTACTATGAGTGTACCTATATTGAATATACTGCGAAAACAATATCAAATATAGATTAGAAATTAAAGATTAGTAGGGGGCTTCCTCAGGAAATAATAATTCCACGATAATTTGGAAAATGGGGTTTTTCGAGAATATCACGTGAATTGTGAGAACATGCATGTAGTACTAGATATTTGATATGATCAGCCAAACTTGTATGCACACTCATTTTGAAAAAAAGAGCTGAGTAAACATTAGAATTTGCGCAATGGAACGGGTAATAATTTTGGAGAAATGATGGTCAAACAGTTCGGTAACCAATATCGAAAAATGCGCCCACCAGCACTATTTTAGGTATTTTAAATTTTAGTTTGCTTTTCAAGGCCGCCTGCCTTACCGAAATATATACATACATACGTACATATGTATGTATGTATGTATATATGTACGTATGTATATATGTACGTATGTACATATAGAGAGAAGGATAAAATCTGACTGCTATGGTGCTTTTATTCCTTTTTCAAAACGTGATCATAAAAAATTATATGTATGTAGGTAGTACATTTATTTTATCATGAAAATAATAATTATTTATTTATATTTATATTTTCTGGGTTTTTCCTTATTTTTAAACGGATGTAAAAAAAATTACTAGATGTTGAATATAATAGTTTCTTTATGCTTTAGATAAGGAAATTACTGCAGGGTGGTAATGCACAATTATGAAAATTATCAATTTGTTTCAGAAGTGAAATTCGTCATAATAAACAAATCCGATAAATAATAATGGAAGTAGGTAATTTGTGTTATACGTATTGGCATTCGACATCTTATTGGTATTTTATTACTCCGTACTCCCAGACTTCAATGTATGAACTAGTTTTTTGTCTCTAATGCGTACATTTTCATACAAAATAGAGTTAACGATAGCGACAAGCAAGAAATATGGAGGTACCTACATTGTCAAAAAAATTTAATGGTATTATCAAAAAGTTGCAAAAGTTGAGCAATAGGGCTTTTTTAGACATTAGGCCGCGTGGCATTCTGCATGTTTGATGGAATTATAATGATGACATTGAACTGATGCTATCTGAAAGAATTTAAAATTTTTTTCTTTAACAAAAAAAAAAACACTGAAAAAGTGGGCGAGGTAATATATACTTTTAGTGAAAAACGTGGTACGTCATCTGATACTACATACATACATATATGTATGTATGTACGCCCAAGCTACCTAAAATATGAAATCTTATCAACAAATTGGAGAAGTCACACTTTTTCATGTTTCACCATTTATTGAAGTGCATTTTTGGTTGACGCAAGTGCACACGTTGCTATGTCCGTCACAGAGTACCTAAAAAAAAGTGGGAATCGATGTAATGACTTAAGCGCTAACATGAATCCCATCGAACACATCTGCCCTTCCAGAGACATTCAGTGGCTTAAAATCTGCTCTAACCGAGAAATGAGAGAATATAGGCGACACGGTCATTAAAAAATCTCATTCAAGGTACATACATACATACATATGTCCAGACGAATTTCGGAGATACTATACACTCTCTGATAATCCCAGCAAAGGTCTGGGTAACTTACGTGCCAAACCTTGGCAATTCATTAGATGACTTAATATAAACTCCATTAATTTTTCGTCTGGCTACTCTAGTATCCCGATTCAGAGACAGGAGACAGTATTGGATTTTTGACAACTTGAGCTCAACTCGGTTTTTTGGTCGGAGTTACTACTGAGCCTTGCTGTACACCAACATTGGTTAGAAATGAGATAGAAGTATGTACATATGTATGTATGTATGTATGTATATACATACATCCAATACAATTTGTATTGATCAATTACTTCATCATCATTTCATAATCATTTAGAAGACGGTTTCTTTCAATATACCTCATTAGTTGGTAATTTACAATGCTTTCCATGACCGTAGAGAGCACTGATGTTATGGCTATGGGTTAGTAGTTTGAAGGTGAGGTTTTACCGCCCTTTATAGGGAGCGGAAGGACCCCTGTAGAATTATGACAGGTGAAAGCTCTTTGAAGAAAATCTCTTTAAAACAAGGGGATAGACCCCATTTGGACAGAAAGAATTCCAACTGATTAGAACTCGAGCTACTAAACAGGTTAGGAAAAATATATATTCTAAAGTATATTTAACTGGATTAAGTGGTGGTTAGAGAATTATCTGGCAAGGTGCAATTTGCAGCGAGCATGACTGCTTGCAGATTAGCTTTCTCTTGGGAGTCAGTGATATTTTGCAAGTGGATTGATAATGAATCAGGCAGAACATTTAATTCTTTTAACAAAAGACAAAAAGATTTACTGCCCTTAGGACATTGCAGTATTTTTTGCCTCACATTTTGGTCTCGTAGGAATTTTGCACCGTTTAAAATTGAGTTCCAGTCATTTCTAGTCCGTTTATAGAGACTATCAAAATATGTGTCAAATTTAATATACCCTTGGGATACGGTATAAAGATATCATAGACTACGGCTTAAAAATATAGGAAAGACAAGAAAAAATATTTAAATAAATGTATCGCACAAGACCACAAAAGTTCTCAAAACCTAACTTTGATATAAGATCTATGAAAAACTTTGGCCTTTCAATCGAACCTTGAACGTCCGCTCAATAATTTGAGTAACTAACCAGTCACTGCATTCAATGCATTGAAAACTAAGGTAATCGTATACTGAAAGAACACCTTAACTTGAGAAACTGAAAGGTATGTACACCATTCGTCGCCGAAAGTAGCTTGGTGGATCCTACAATGCAAAATTGATTTTTTTATAGCAAAGTATGCGATGGAATGGAATCGGTTTACCCAATATGGTGAAAAAATGTATCGACAAAGAAATATGTATGTATGCACATAGCACGAAGAATCAAGGAAACAGGAGAAGAAATAAAGAAAATCATCGCCAATTACCGTTCAAGATGGTATATAAGCATAGTAGGACCCCAAGGGGAAACAGGACACACGATGTAAGAAAGAGAAAGTAAATTATGTATACATGTGTCGAAAGCATTGTTAAATGAATTTAGGTTTATGTACATATGTATAGGCATATATAAAAATAATTTACTAATTCATATTCTGTTCTTAAATCACTGACTGACGAACATGAGAAAGACTTCGCTCCTTTAGTCGTATGTACATACAATGCGCAGCTACATACATATGTATGTACATACATATATGAATGCATGTATGTAAATCCATTTAAGGTGCCTCATACTAGTACTATGTATGTACATATATATGTATGTAGAACAACTACAGACAACTATGAACAACTATGATACCACCCTGATTTCACATCTAAAACTCTCTAAGAGCTTAAAACAAACTTGCAACAAATTGTATGTTAAAAACTTAGTACGCAGTTTATTACCATATGCCTAAACTAAGTAGAACATAAAATTTTGTCAAAATTGTTAGCCGTTTTCAACAGAATTTTTACAAAATCAACTACAAGAAAATATAATTATCGCATGGAATTAAGTCTCCAAACACCATCCATATGCTATATATGAAACCAATCCGCTTAGCCCCTTAACTGCAACCAACAACATATATAGACGGAATATGGAGACACATCTTACGAACGAACATTTTCAAGTACCCAATACTTGACCCTTACATAAAGGTGCAAGTAAAAATACCAAATAATAAGAAAAAAAAAACTCAAAAACTTGTTTATATTTTAAAACATCAGGTTAAGACGAAACCTGTTTATATCATTATCATATTTTTTCAGCATCTGTATGCGATCTGCATTCTTTTCCGTTTTGTAAAATAACCACAAACTAAATAAAAATAATCGAATTGTGTTTAAATCTATGAAATAGACAAAGTAGCTAACTACTTTTATTTTAAACAATTGATCTTATACCTACTATCACCCAATGTGTCATTCTTATCAAACATTGCTTTTTATTTATTTTTAGAGTGGTGTTTCACAATGTGCTCTTACTTTTTATCAATAAAATTGCAAAAGGTGTTTACTTCAACAGAACACTCTAATAGATAAGTTTTTCTAAGGCATCGGTACCCGAAATAAATTGGTAGCACGTTTAATTGCTGCGTGATTACCGGGAAAGTGTAAATTGTTGAATAAAAATGTTACGTATTCGTGTGCTCTTCTACTTGAAAATTCCGTTGGTCATTAACAAAATTGACCAAGGTCGTTGGTTTACTACATACAATGCATACAGCAACTGCACATAAATATGTGCATACAATGCATGTTGCTTTTGAATTTTGATGATAAAGGGACTAATGACTTGTTTAACCTGTAAAATCGAGGTCTAAGATTCCACAGAATGATTCGGTGCCTATGTACTTTTCTGAGGAATTTTTTTGGTTAGCAGGTCGGCAATATCATTTTTTCTTTTTATATCTTCAAGCAGCTGGTACTACATTTTATACCTTTAAAAAATCCAAATCCCAGAACTCTATCAAACTTTCACATTGTAGTTATCTTTGGGTGTAGCTGTTTGACGAACTTAGATTTTAATTGTTTCTCTCTTACATGCGTGTCTTTTATGCGGTATATTGCACTAAGACAAGAAAGTTATAAGATTGCGGCAGCGATTTTTTGTGAAACATTTTTCTAAACACTGTGCAATTAAAAAATTGTTTTGATGGAACCTATTTTTTTATGCAATGTATAGAACTCTCCATACAAATTCATGTTTTTACCGTTTGCCGTTATTAAATTTATCAGAATTATAATATTTGAAATAAACGGATTCACATTGTCATTGTGAAAACGCATTACAAATATGGAACTGGAGAAAAATATACAACCGCGGGCTCTATGATGGAATCTAGAAGTTCGGAATCGATAAAAATAAGAAGCTGTGAAGAAAATTATCTTTAGTGATGAAGCGCTCACAACGAAATTGGCGGTTTTGAGACTCAACAAATTTATAAGTGATCTATGCAGGGCAGATGAATCCATGAAAAGCAGTCATTTGATGTGGGTTTCATACAAGCGGAGCCATTAGATCGCATTTTTCGACATTACGTCAAAAATACAGTATTTCGGTATATGGCATTCGTTGGCGCAGTATGATAACGTAGTTCTTGTGCCGTCTACTGATCGGTATGAAACGTAAAGACGTGAATTGCGATGCGACTTCTTTTTGTGATATTTCTTAAAATCTCAAGGTTTATGCCAATGAGAAAGTTGAAAACGTCATCAAAAGATCACAGGATTGCAACGAGAGCAATAAAGAACATTTAGCAGACATTTTGTTTATACATATGTACATACATTATATTCAAAGAATTTTATTTGTTTTTCAAAGAAATGAAAAATAGTCGCTTATTCAAGAAAGTATTTGTTTTTGCCATCATATTCCGTTCTCCCAACAGCCAACATTCACAATCTCAAACAGCAGAACTAATTTCATACAAAATGGTGATAGAGAAATGACTCACGAACTATTCGAAAAAGTAACTTGTTTTCCAAAAACTTCTGTTTATAAATAAGAATAACAAACGTACAGAAAAGCTACAAACCATCTGAAAGGGATCGTATGATACACTATCCTCCTTTCTATGCAGCCGTTATAAAGTAGGCGTTACCATATTGCATTTTGTGCTGAACTACGACGATAACTTCGGACGTTTGAGGATGTTACAAGTAAAATTTCGTAAAAATCGGTTTTTCGAATATCTAAATATCTATTTGGTCTTACAAAATTTTTCGGTTTCACATAATTTTAGCCAAGTTATGAAAAAGTGTGCGTGGTGGCTCAAGTACTTAGTGCGTTGGACAACCGACCGAGTGGTTCCAGGTTCAGGCCAGGCCCCAAATTTATATACTTTGTAGGGTCTATCTCGATTATTTCTATATGTTACAAACTATGTCTCAAACTTAAATATGCCCTTAGGATAGGGTATACAAAACTGGTTAAAATAAAAAACACGATAATTACAGGGTGAAAATTTATGCTAACAGATAAATTCAAGCAGAATAAAACACACCCCACAATAGACTAGGACTCACCACACCCTTTTATTTGCAAGATATGCAAAGTACAAATTACAACATAAATGTTTCCCTCTTTGAATAAAACTCGGTCAACGTTAGTATGTACTGAAATTATTAAATTCAAAATATTGTGTCCCAGTTTATAAAAGATATCTCGCTTGACAAAATTTTTCCAATAAACAGCTACAAAGCACATTATACATAAACACTGCCATAAAGAAATTACATTAAACTACGAGGCAAAAGTTCCATAGAATGAAATGGGAACTTTACAATTATGGAATGTGTACGAATTGTTTTTGCATGAAGCCTCTCATGTATTGCGTTTTCTTTACCAAAATTGGAGGGCAAACAGCTGTAAAACAAAAATGAAAGTAGCAACATAGATACATTCGAATTTTTTAGAGACGATTGAAGTAGAATGAAACTAACTGTAAATAGCTGCATGAATTTATATTTTGAATCTACTCACATATTTCTATTTCATAATCCCCGCTACAGATCATAAATGGTTACGTGAAATTTGTTTAATGTGCAGATTAATTAAATAAACGAATTTGGTCAGCAGTATTTTTGTTTTACTTTACTAAACTACAACATAAAGAGGGCTTGTTGTGTTAAACGTGTCTTACTTGCGTAAATGAAACAAAAATATATTTTTAATTAGTCAATTTTTTAATTAGTCTTGTAAGTGGAGAAGAAACTGAATTGTAAACAAACCGTGTGTAATTTAAACGGAAAAACATAGTTTAGAAAAAAAGTACGATACTATTCTATCACAATAAGCCGTTATAAGGACAAGTTAAATGGTCTGGAGAATGAAATGCAATGTAACGCAAGTTAAACAGCATGGTCTAAGATCGATATTTTCTTGTTTTTTTTTGTGACGCAGTCTGGTTTCAAATTACAGTGATCCAAAGCTCTTCGTTTTACTATATGTATGTATGTATGAACGAATATGTATGTACATACATACATATATACCGAGGACATGTAATTTCTTTTAAAACGGCGGTTCTTTAAAAGTGTGACTCGTAAACGTAGAAATCATAGCAAATACTATCAAAATAAAAAAGGCAATTATTTTAAAGAACAAATAAATAAAGATAAGCCATAGGGCGTAAAAAGAAATATGACCGGTAAATATACTAAAGAATCTGTACGTATGGAGTAGGTATGTGGTTATTACGATAAAACAATCCGATTAGATTTTTTTTTTTGTTATAAAGCATACCTGCTTCCAACCAAATGCGATGATTAAGTAAGCAGTTATATTATCACCACAATTTAACCATCGCAAAATGTGGTTAGATGAAAAGTAAACAAAGAAATATATATTGGTATATAAGGTTGTTGTGAATTTTCCCAATAAATACAATTAGGATATTTTTTATCGATTTTGTTTTGATAATTTCTAGATAAGATTAAAAAATGTGAATCAACTTGCGGGCGTTTGTCTGAAAGAAATATGAAAAAATAATGCCAACACACTTCTTAGGAAAGCGAACAAGTATGCCTATGCACATATTTACTATTATAATTAGCTACGCATAATCATATCTATGGGATTTGCCTATTTAATTAATTTTTGAGTGAAGACTGGTTATACATAGATCCCATCATAGGAATATTTAGCTTATTTTTTAAACGGAAGATCTTTGCTTTTATTAAACAGAAACCTGTTTAAAACCGAAGCCACATTAAATAACGAGTCCATAAATGTATTCGATTTTATCACAGTTTCTGAGCCTCGTTTATCATGTCTTAAGCCAAGATAAACTCTTCCCAACTTAATTTTTATTTCTTTTTTAATATTAAATACATGTGGGTACGATTTTATTATTCAAATGAATAGGCTATCGTTTGATTTTAAAACACACAAAACAAGATATTAGATAAAATGTTGCCATACAAATCCTAATACAGTTTAATTAAGGTTGCATTAAGTAACCTTCTAAGGCTTCCAAGGTAAACATGAATTCACATCGAAAAACGAGCTTTTTTTAGAAAACATACCTTTCGAACTATTTGCAGTAATTGATACACTTTGATTAGCGGCAATGGTTTTGGCGATATTGGTCTTCCTTCGTTGGATCAAATCCTTTTTCCACTGAGGTATATCAGCATAGGGTGGTGGAGATGTTGCATCGTTAGTTATTTGATGATTGTAGGGTGAGGTGAGACTTCGAAACGAAGAACTCTCACTATTACCCACAACTTCGGCAGTGTATTCTTTTCGTTGAAATGTACACACGTCTCTAGATGTTTCAATATCGGGATCAGGCGTTATCACCGACGAAGTAGGGGACGCCATATTGTACGACGTGTGACTACTGCCGAATCGACGAACCGTGCACTACTGCAATTCTAGTGTAAATCGAAATGTTCTTTCCGTTTGCGCGCGTCGCACCACAAATATAGTGCACACTAAAATTAATTATATACGCTGGTGGAAAAACTTTGTAGGTGGGTGGATGAAATGCTACACAATTTATAATTGGATTGAAACCCTTTTTGGATATGTATGTTTGTATTTAATTAAGAGCACGCTATGTAAATTGGTCCACCAATGCCTTGGTTCATTCATTCAACGTATGCATTTCACCTACACTGCTATCCACAAAAAACCTTTCGTACAAGAGTATAAATAGTACAAATACAAAACTTAGACCACTTTATGGCAAAAAAAAAAAAAAAAAAACATCGACTAGACGAGCAGATTATCGATTTTTGTAGATAATTGCAAAACAGACGCCATTTGTTCACACACTGACTATATGCTCTGGTTTAAGATGTTTGTTGTTTATATTCTCAGATAATAAATAAAAACAAAATATCTTTCAGATAAAGATAAATAGTGAAAATTATACCAGTATGTTAATAGTAAATTTGGGAATATCGACAATAACTTGCAGCCATTACGATTTGCAGAGTAAATCGACCGAGAAATAAACGCTTCTGTCTGAACTGACAGTTCTCGTTTTTGCTTTGACTGCGCTGCACCAGACAGCCAGACAGCCCGTGGGGTAAGTTCAGACTTTTGCAGACATCACATTCAACAAATACCGTAAAATGGCTGTGTTCAACCAATGGAAACATTGCTCATAACTTAGCGGACGAAAAAATACTCTTTGGGTATTATGAAAATAAACACGTTATGTACCAAGTTAGACAGTTTTCGAAAACATCACTTTTAAAATTCGGATTTTCTTTTAACTATTAAAAAATCTAACGTAGATTAAGTTACTTACTTAGGTGGCGCTGCAGTTTGGGGTGAACCTAGGTAGATTAAGTTAAGCAAAGTATATGTGCACTAATTTCTTTTCGAGGCAAAGTATCATGCTTAAAATGTGTTTAATAGAGCTTTATAATAATTAGGGTTTGATAAGCTTCCAGATGTCATTATTCGATTTATTTTATAATTTTTAAATATTTTGAATGACCTAGATGGTAATAGAGAAAGTAGTCAGAACTAAATTCTCACTAAGTGTGGGTTGGAAGAAAGACGGAAGTTGGTGGTTATTTTACTTTGGCCACTGATCAAAATTGTCTATTGAATCATGGTTTGTTCTGTGATGGACTTGAACAAATGACAACATTTTGGAACTCTTAAAACATACATACATACATATGTATATAGGGACGTAAGCTAATAAGTTTGGTGTCTTGCAACTCCAGCTGCGTTTGATTCTGTTTGAATAAATTATCAATATATTTCATTCATACATGTCCCTCCCTGTTTGCATTAGTCCCTCTGCCGAGCCCCGAAACCGAATTACGACTACTTTACAATCAATAGCAAGATGATGGAACAGCTACCTATAACCAATATTCTGTAATCACATTCAACATTCCGAATTCCGAAGCTTTCATTTGCATACCACCAAGAACTAATGAGTAGTCAACAATTTTCGACTTAGTCAATCGTAGCTTCTTAATGACGGCTATGAATATGTTATACCTATAAGTTCCCACCACTCTTCCTGGTATGTAAGTGTTCATTTGAAAATAAATTCAATACAATATTTCGGTTTTTTTCACTGAGGCGAGGTAACTAATGAGCGGGAAGCTCGATTACCAGAAATTACCAAGGTTCTTTCACGCTCCACCTAACTCTCGCAAGCGTATGAAAGCGTTTACTCGAAAGCGCGACATTACTTTTTTTTGCTTATTCATAGTCTTATCAAAATTTATTTAAACTCGACACTGACATTTCCCACGAGACCATAACCTTTCTTACACATATGTACTTAAACGAAAGGCTTTTTTTCAATTTCTCCTAAAACGGAAGTGCTTCTATGCAACTCTTACCTGTGTACAGTTATTTACCAGTCAACCTTATACCAGGTTCTTTTCAAATTCAACACGCGCTCCAGCAGATTCAATTCAACATACCTACCTTCTTTTTTAAAAAAAATAAACATTTGACTATTTGTACATGAATAATCTCTGAACCTGCATTATCTGCTGCTCATCCTTCACACATCGACATTACTTCGGTTATCCTGTTCATATACTAAAATTAGTCGAGCTTCACAGATGTTATGTATTAATTTCTTTGCGTCATTCGTTTTTAAAAATCAATAACGGAAACCTAAGATTATTAAAATCATGTTTTTATTTCTCTTTAGGATTAATAGTCATCTTCGTCATCTTCATCCTCCGGTGTGCCCTGGGCTGCCTTCATTTGTTTGTGCATCAATTCAGCGCTATGTTGAACAGCTGTAGCTTGTAGGCTAATCCATTGAGCTTGCTCTTCTCTAGCTTGTTCTTCCCTTGCCTTTGCAAAAAGTTCTTGCTGCTGTCGTAATAACTCCTCCTCAGGGATACCCAAATGTTCGAGTCGTGTACTCTGCCGTCTTCGCTTAGCTGCAACTTCTTTACAATCATTCAATACAGCCTCAGCTTCGTGTTTATAGTCCTTAAAACCCAAACGATCAAGTGCTTCAAGAACGTGCTCAGCGTTGATAGTTTTTTTATTCCTCTGATTACAAACTTCGTTTGCTTCGGAACTTATAAGATGAATGAATTCTGTGCAGCAATTTAATATCAATTCTCGACTTTCATTAGCCACACGTATACAAGGAACCTAATAGAGTAATGCACATATTATAATATATTTAGTAATCGTTTTTTTTTTTTTCACGTACTAGTTCTTTTATGATTTTGTAAATGCTTGCTCTAGGTAATGTTAAGTCATCGTCCTCGGTTGGGGGTGGACATAATTCGTCTTGTGGATTACTCATTATATTATTATTGTTCCTAATGTAATTGTTTAAAATGCAGCAAAGCTTTGTATCGAAATATTGTAGGAATCTAACACTTTTTAACACTTAAATTTGACAGTTCTTTTTTGTATATAAATCTACCGTAATGAGCGTGTTCCGTGGTGAAAATGTTGCGTATGTACAAAGATTGCATTCGAGTACGTAAGTTACATCAGCACAGCTTATCATCGGATCCGAAACCAAATGGTACGAGAAGGTACTATCAGAAACAATTTCGGTTCACGAAAACCTCATCCAAAATCAGTACAAAAGAGGTACAAAACTAAAAGTTGGGCATGATATTGTACGTTACGAAACTAATGCAAAAAATTTAAATACAAATATTTGACGCAACTGGTTCATGGGACCCATTGACTAGTTTCTCACATCCAATCGTGTTGTGGGTGTTATATTCGCAATAAAGTTTAATTTCGGTTCGGTTCTATGAATTTTATCTACATGTCAACAAAGTCTGCTTCTGTAAATGTTTGTTAGGTAGTCAGCCAGTTATACCCACCAACCTTTAATTTCACTGCATTACGAAAGTTGGTACGGAGCATTGTACGAAAACTAGGGACCTATCCGAAAATAAATTGCACAATTCACGAAATGATACGAATTGCAACGAAACGAAACGAAAAAGTTACAAATCGTAAGATAATTCCGATTGCAACGCATGACACCATCATGGTATACGTTTTTGTACAGAAATTGCCAACGCATATAAATGTATTTAAAATGGGAAAATTTCTTACTTACTTACTTAGGTGGCGCTACAATTCGGGGTGAACCTGGGCCTCAACTAAGAAGCCTCTCCAGTTAGGGAAAATTTCTACGCTACGAATATCTGTTGCTTTGTCTCTGTAACTTTGAGGTAGTAAGGGACTTTGTCTACCTCGGCTCTGTTATAAATCCAGACAACAACATCTCAACAGAAATTAAACGAAGAATAAAGGTACCCCCAAACCAACGCAAATTAATCCCTGACGCTGCGACGCCGATGAATATCTGTGATTGCTGTCACTCAAATTACATGGCGGTATATGAGAAAACCCACACCAAGGCGATTTTTAACGCCGCGACGGCGATTTTGCAGTGATTTTTTTGAATGTCGCTGCAGGCAACGTTTTTGTCGCTGTCGGGGATTTGTCGTAGTTGAAGTGAATAATGCGGAGCCTAATGAGGAGTACCTAATTGCAAATACTGCGACGAAACTATCGCCTTGATATGGGTATACTCGCGAATTTCTTTGTCGCTGCCGTCGCGACGGTGATACATTCGCAGCGGTAGCAATTAATTCGCTTTGGTTTGGGGGTACCTTAAGTCTTACCCATCGCTGTTTCTTTGGGTTGAGAAGGCAATTGAGTAGTAGAGGCCTATCCCGTACACCTAAGGAGATTCTGTATAAGACCTTGATCACCCCTGTCCTGCTTTATGGTGCTAAAGTATTGACTTTATCGAAAGCGGTTGAAGATATCCTCGGTCGTTTCGAGAAAAATTTTTCATAAAAAAATCGGTCCCGTTTGCATTGACAGGCTTTGAAGGAGGTAATTCAACGACGAACTATATATATAAAAACTGCGCATCAGTTGTTTGCGATGGCTAGAACGGGGTCACTTTCCTTCATGGCCTATTCGGAAAAAAATTAAAAAAATATTTTTATATGTAAAATGGCCCCCTAAACTAGAAAATGAAATTTATTTTGCGATGAAACTATTATTAATAAAGTTATTAACAATTAAAGTTCCCGAATGACGTCTAAATTACAATTCGCCCTTTCAACAAGTGAAATAGGTATGGGGGCATGCTCCCCTGCATTTAATCGCTGTAGGATTTGGTGAAGGTGCGTTGTTGGGCATATGCAAGTTTATTTTGTATTGCCTGTTTCTAGGCAATTACAAATATACTTGTCATTTTTGAAAATTATGGCTGCTGTTATTTATTATCTTTATTTGTTTATTTGTACTAGTTATTTATAGTATTTTACGGTTTTAAAACAAAGAATATGATGTTAAGATGTGGAAATTAAAGAGAAATTGCTATTTATCTGTGAATAATACCCTGAAAATGCAGTCCGTTTAGACGCCATTCGGATACTTTAATTGCTAAAAACTTTGTTAATAGTTTCCTCGCAAAATAAATTTCATTTTCGTGTTAAGGAGGCCATTTTACGTATACAAATTTTTTTTTAATTTTTTCCGAATAGGACATAAAGGAAAGAACTGCCCATTTGATTTACACAACAGACCTATTTTAGGGGTACTATAGTTTCCGAAGCGCAAAGATCTGAAAACAAAGTTTTGTAGTTCTCGATGAAATAAGACCAAAATATGTATAAAGTTCGCATCTCATTTAATAAAATATACATATCTTCTTTTCGATTAGTTTAGGAGATAGCGAGATTTCAAAATTCAATTTTCCCTATGAGATTTCTCTAAGAATATATAAAATTTTTTGGTAAATATTCACAAAAGGGGCCTCCCCCTTGATTTTGATATAATTTTAGTATATGCTAGAGGGAATTTTTCTGATGTATATGTATACATATGTATATAGGGGTCGCAAACAAATAGTTTGCGAGAAAATTTTATCAAAATCGGGGGGAGGCCCCTTTTGTAAATATTTACCAATTTTTTGCATTGTTCTAGTTTTTTGTCTCCATATACAAATATGCACATACATATCATTCTTGTGTACATCGGAGCACCTGCATGTGAAGCCGAAGGCCGTCCAGCGTATGAGCCCAGATTGTGAAATCATTTTAACCCGTGAGAAGTGGGCCACCACTGTGATAACATCTAAAAGTAAGCAATTATTTGTCTGTTTCACGGCAAAAATATATTTCATAGAAATTTCATAGGAAAGATTTAATTTTCAAATCTTATTTCACTGAGAATAAATTACTAACATCGTAATTCTTTGTAATTTTTACCAAAATATAATCTGTATTTACCTTCAAGAATTGGATTCATTTTTTGTTTCGATTTTCAATCAATCATTCAAAGTACCAGAGATTTCGTATATTCACGACCTGTTATGCAGTGCCGTTGTTGGTAATGCAGAAAAGTTTTGTTTTAGGTAGTTTATCATCGGTTCTTCCGGGTTTTATTGTTCTTTCTTTTACTACCGCCATTTTATTCAATCATCAACATCGGTGTTTTTGTTGATTGAATATAATTAACAAAGGGCCAAACAGTTCTAAAACAAGATTTACTTGACTTTTACATCTTCATTAGCTTGGGTTCGTAAACAGAACCGTACTTCGTGATTCGATTTTTTTTTGAGTTAAGGACTAATAAAACTTCATAAAAGTATGTGTTAAGAAAATATGTAAGCAGTAACACTGTTATTAACTTGTTATCACACAAAAAAAAGGATCTTGAAAATTTAGTATCCAGTTGAGCACGACTTCAAAAATAGAAGAACATATCTAACTATTGCAATTAATCTCACTTTAGTTTTCTTTATTTTATTATATAGTTTCTTCTCATTTAGTGATAATCAAAAAGAAACTAGCATGTACTAAAATAATACATTACACAAATAATCATTAAAACCTATTAATATATTCTTCATACATACATATGTATATAAAAACGTGTGTATACGGTGAGCAATAAATGTTAACTATTTTCTTCCAATGAGTGGGTCTAACTACATAATACATATCTATTAAATGTGGATATAAAAAAGGGAATAACTAAAACAGGATTATAGTCTCAATTAATTTGATAGTAGAAAGGCTTGTTTTTTTTTTAGTATTTTTGTTTTTTATCTTAATTTATTTCTCTGTATACATATTTATTTATTCTAATTGAATAGTATTTAACATGTGTACAAAATGCTTAAATTTCATTTTCGTTTTATGTATTATATAAGGCTTGGGAATCACTAATTGATCTGTTAATATATCTTTTTTCACAAACACAAGTTATAATTTTGTTGGTTTTTTTTGTCTTTCGGTGATTGTTCCTTTTGTATATAAATATATATACGTACATTATATGCCTTACAGGCAAATTGTCAGGCTTGCGAATTAAAAAAAAAAAGTTTATTCGCCTGTCGCATGCTTAAAGCTGACAATCTGCCTTTTAAGTTATGAAAATAATTAGCATGTTTTTTTTTATCAAATATTTATGTATAATTTATAAAAAATACATTGGTTTTACTTTTTATGATTGTTTTCTAAAAATTTTGCTTAAAACGAAAAGGTTGTAAGTATTTCTGTTATTAATGCTCACTGAAATAATAATCAATTTAAAAGTATAAATGTAACAGAATACTTTTTGTTTTGTATACGTAGAGTCCTTGAGCTGCATTTTTATATATTGCCACTATAGATATGGTTTGGGGGACGAAAATTATAAAATAAAACAAAACAACTATATAATATTATATACCTATTTAAATTTGCAACTATGTATGTATATAAATAAGAAAAAAAAATTATATAATTTTACTTTATTTAATTACAAAAAATCTTTAAATACAAAATAATAATAAACGTAAAAACAATAATGTGGTAACCCTAATATTATTTTACAAAAACAATCAACGTTAAAAAAATACAGTTCCTACATTTTACCTTATTTTTCTACTACAGTTATCTTTTTTTTTCTGGTCTTTTATTATATTTAATGAGTTTTTTTTATTTAGTCTATCCTGGGAGGATATTATTTTTTGCTCAAGTACGATAGTTTAGTGGAAAGCTAGCTAAAGAAAAAAAACTTCATCGTGATAACTTTTTTTTTAACTTTTTCACACAAACGTACACGAAAAATTTCTCATTTAGTTTGTGAAAATATAAATCAGTAGCCAGCATTCCTTTACGTATGTATATGAACATCAATTGCCAATTTCATATTTTTATGAAGTCTTCCTTTTTTCTTAATTAGTCTTTTTTTCTGTTAAATTGACTAACAAAGACTGTACGAACTCCACAAAAATTTTGTTTACTATACATCTGAATTTTCTAGAGATTTTTCTTAAGTTTACATATGTATAGTAGCTGCTGTGTATCTGGCTTCGCCTCGTCTCCACGACCATTGACTTGGACGGTACTGAAATATAAATATGTAATTATTTTTTGTTACAAATTAATAAGAAAAATCAAATAAAATCACTAGGTACGTAACGAATTAATGGTTATAAAAGAATTAAGAGTATTAAGAATTTTATTTTAAATACATGTAACTTATACACAATATAAAAATCTAAGATGAAAACTAACTAAGAAAACGGAACTAAGTAAAGGGATCAGTTTGTGCCACTAAAAAGATAGAACCTTTACGCCGTACTTATATACTTACATACATACATACATGTGTTTGTGAACGTAAAGAAGAGTAAATTGCTTCGACATATGTACGTACATTTGCATGCATCTAAAATATGTGTGTCACATATGTACAAACATAGCCGCCTTGCATTGCAATTCAATAGATTTTCTTATACATAACTTCTAATCCATTGACACTACACCAAACTAACGCATTACTCTAACAACCAACCCATTGCAGAGAAAGTAAGTACTTATTTATATGTACTAAACATCTTTCTAAATAGAAAAACTCAGTTCATTATTTTGTGATCTATTGCAACGGTCCAAGGTCCGTTGAATACAGATCACACCTTCAAAAGGGTACGACATTGTCAACAAAGTTTATTTGTTTTGCTTTACGCTGTAGAGATAAATCAGCCTAAACTAAAATATAATAAAGTTAAACTATGATGGCTTAAAATATCATGTTTTACATACAGGAAGGCCGACAGAAGAATTCGAAATACAAAGTTATTGATGTGGGTGGGTGGGTATTATATGGGTGCTGTGACTTAATGGTTAGTGCATCGGACTACTACCCGCGAGTTTGAGTATAGATTCCCAGTCATCATAAAAGTTTTTTTTATGTTTCTACCTTTCGCACCGAGAGGACAACTGTCATGAAAAAGTAGAAAATAGAATTGCATATTGCTTCAAATATCCATTTCTATTGTGCTCTTCATCGTAGTCCATACTTCTAGGGTGCATCGAGTCATCTTTGGATAATAACTTTTGAAATATCCGGTACAGACATATGTATGTATGTATGTACATATGCATATACATATTTACAAAATCTAGCCACACTTTCTTTTTTCTTCGCAAAGTTTTTCCAGTATCCGAACTCGTCACATTTTGTACTATAAAAGTAAAGGTTACAAAGTTTCAGCTTTACCTTTTACAACTTTTTGTGGATAGGAATAGAAAGTAAAACTAGTGAAACAAACAAAAAATAGTTTCGTTGTGTAGCTATTTTTCTTTTCATAACATGGGTGTACATTCTTTTTTTCTACTAAAATTGTCCGAACAGTTGTTAGGAATACAAGCTTAAATAAAAGCTAAGAGGAGGAATATAATAGAGTTTTAATTTTTGAAACAATCGGTGCTGGAAACTTCTAACTTTTTAGTGACACTGATAATCAACTATGAAACAACCAACTGCATTCAATTAAATCCTAGCTTATACTTCTATACAAACCTGTAGATGTTTGGTCTGCGTGAAAGAGTTAGATAAACATTTTAGACAATGAACTCGATTCGTTCTTGTGTTATGTGATTTCCAATTCGCACAATTATACATACAATTATATTATAATAACTTACCTGAATCAAAAGTTGGCCACTCTTAGTATGTGGATTGCGATATGCGTATAGAATCCAAACAAGGACGGTCATAACCAAACAAATTGGAAGAAGAAAACCTAGGGCTACACCCATACTATGAGTTTCACCCTCTTCCGAAATGGACATATCACTGGCAGCCGCTTTGTTCACAGGAAGCACAGACTTTGAAGTATGTGGTATCTCAGGACTTTCTTCGCTGGCTTTCGGTGGGTAATAATTAGTGCCGGTATGGCTGATGTCGCTGTGATCCGTAATAGTGGTATTTGCGGACTGTGCAGCATTATTTCCCTTCTGACCAATAGCTGGACATGCAGTGACAAAATTTATTTGTCCTCTGTCGCAACCTGAAAATAATTATATAGCAAATAAGATTAAATACAATCTAAAATAAACCAAATTTGTCTAATATGCTAACACTCTGTAATGTAACGTGACCAGAATCAACAAAATTTCACTGGTAATCAAAACTCATTTTATTAGCACTGATGTTTCATCAGCATTATTTTGAATAAATAAACTGCAACTGACATGCACCAGAAATAACTAAACAATCGTAGTCATTGTACAATTTAAACTTTATATGTATAAAGAAACTTACCTTTATGCAGCCAATCTTGGCGTTTCCGGTCCGTCCCTGTTGAGCATCTATTTAAAATTGGGCACCATGCACACTATTAATAAAGAAAATAATAGTTTGTTACGACTATCAGTTGAATATGAATCGCAAGTATACCTCAAATGTAGTATCATGTTGTATACAAGATGCACAATCCGTATAGCTCAAGCAAGTGGGAAGTGCTTTCAGGAAAATAATTGTTGCATTATTTATATCCGAACTGCCAAAGTTTACACGATGGTACTCATAGATTGTTTTCCTTCTGGCAACTGCAAGTATGCATGTATATTACATTGTTTAACGTTTACTACAAAATAAAATATAACTCCTTACAGAAAACAACTTTGTCAATAATATACGCATCAGATAAGCCCACTTTGACAGGATGCTTATCTTCCTGAATCGAATTTATCAAAATCGGCACACTAAAGTAGGTGAAAACTATATCACCATTTTTATGCAACGTGGTACTAAAGGTAAATGTGCCAACATGTTGTTTATCTTGCAACGACACCTTCTCCCAAATTACTGTAAATGCGGTTCCTTCAAATAAACCAATATATTAGAGAAAGTGTTTCAAAATTATGTTCTTTTTAACAAACCATTGTCGTAGAATTTTACAAAGGAATCATTCGACAAACTTGTGTCGAAGTTAGCCATCAACGGTGCTATATACTGTGTTGCGGCTAGCCATGAATGTACGTACTCGCCTGTGTACAGAAAACCTCCTGTTGCGACAGTTACATTTCTAACCGGATTACCATAAAACGGAAAATCAAAACTAAGCTCTACAGTCTAAGAAATAGTACAAGAAATATTAATAAACATGATTTTTTTTTTTCGCTATAATTCATTTACCATTGCTCGTCGATGGGACGCAGAGAGCATAGCATTTGGACTAACATTTTTAAAGGAGTTCCAAAATTCATCCGCCTGGTCCTTACTAACGTAGATCGTGCTGTTATAGTAAATATGGTGGTCCTGTTAATGAAAAAATTATTTTCGTTTAAGTTATAGCAATATTAAGTGATATACACTTATAAAGATTCCTCTGTCTATCAACTTCTAGTCATAACTGTACGAGTTTAAATTCATTTTTTTAATCCTTCGTGGCAATAAAATATGATTATTGAAGGTACATTCGAGATTGATGAGCTCGAATGTAGGCAGTGTAATTTATAAACAATCTTTCAAGGCATTTAAGAATACTAGGATTGTACAGATGTTACTTTTGCTCTGACGATCATCATCACATAGAAAATAATTCGTCAAAACGGAGATCTTGAGACATTGTATGTACATACATATGTATGTATGTCAGGCTAAATAGTTTAATAACCAAGACTCCAAAGAGCAACGACAAGCTAAATCGAAAAGACAAACCTAGCGAACTCAGGCACAGATAGATAAAAAGTAAAGCAGACGATATAGAACTTTACACTTAGAATTCTACGTGGAACAAGAACACTTACCGAAGTTTGATTGACCGTAAAGTTTCTATTTTCTAAAGCTTGTATCGTCTCATTTTCAGGTACGTCAACATTATCAACGATTGCCTCCAATGGTGTTTCTGTGGAAATCAAAATTGTCGGTACTGCAGCAGTGGGAGTTAAAGCTTTCTTTGGAAAGAGAGTTGGCTTTTTAGAACCTGGTTGTATTGGCTCCGAAACAACAGCTGGTTTAGTTGTGGATTTATCTCCATAATCTATCCGTTGACCCGTACCGTTCACACCAAGAAGTGGTCTTTCATTCGTATCCATGGGAATAATAATCGATGGTGTTGGAGTTGATTGTGCGACATTGCCTGAAAGTTCTTGTTTGACATCAACATTTGTTGTGTTGTTATTAGATTGATCTGTTGATGATACAGGTGTATTTGGATTCTGTGGTATACTCTGGTACTGTGTTTTCGAATCCGTCTGTCTTTTCTCTCTGGACTTGACTGTCAAACCTAATTATGATAGATAAAAAAAAAATGATAAAAAAAATTTATTAAACGTATCTGCAGCATAAACCACTTTGAATTGGAAAAAAAATGGTTTATTCGTCCTAACTAACGTTTTAGCTCGTACAATAGTATAATTGACTACAGACAAGATCTATAATTGCCGCCGAAATTTGGCAGCATGGGGTGATTGTTGCCTTTCTTTATTAGGCGCTTACCTTGCCAATCTTCATAATCTGTCCGTTGACCCGCACCATTAACACCAAGAAGTGGTCTTTTATTTGTATCTATCGGAATATTTGATAAATTTGAAGTTGTTTGTTCGAAATTGCCTGGCGGTTCTTGTTTGACATCAACATTTGTTGTGCTGTTATTAGTTTGATTTGTTGGTGGAAGATTCTGTGGTATAATGTCGTACTGCGTTTTCGAATCCGTTTGCTGATTTTCTCTCAATTGGACTATTGAATAGGAACCTAAATTTGATAGATTTGGTAAATCTGAATAAACACTGTATCTACCTGCAAAAAAAAGAAAATAATTGTGGTTAAATATGACATACATATGGATATATGTATGTACATACATATGTATATAAAAAGAAGAGTCAATATAACAGGTTTGTGTCAATAAATGTGCTGTATTTGTAAAGTTTTCGATCTGTTATTTATGCGTGTAAAGAATTGCAAATGACAAGGTAACAGTTAAGTAAGGAAGAAATAGGGATAAAAGGTGACATAAACACGTACAATAAATTTTCAAATAACATAATAGTCGTTACAGGGAAATTTTATAAAATATAGTTGTAAATGCCGTGTTATTGCGTCCACCGCACTCGGAAAAGTTTCCTTACAGACGAGACAAGCTTTTCCTGGGAGTATTGTTCAAAAAGCTAGTCAGATACTAAGACGAAAGCCTGCTCTACCAAACAAACGACACAGCCGTTCGTATCCAAAGCACCGTAGAACGCATTGTACATATGTACATATATTCAACTTTTTTTTTGCGCAATGCCACTTTTTACGGTCTTTTAACAAACATCCAAAATTATAATTGTCCAGAGAAAAATTCCGAAAAAATTCCCTTTGGATACAACGTTAAAGTGTGGCTCCATTCCATCTGTGGGAAAAATATATTACGCACAACATGAATGGTTGTGAGAAGATATCCCTTCTCAGGCCTGTTGCGGCAAATCATTATTTGTTTTTTGACATGTTATGACCATACAAGGTTATTATTATTACACAGCATCACTACTAGAAAGTCAAAATCCTTCTCGTAAAGAGAACAACCTCAGTTCTAGACTTTTCATTCTCGGTATGTGATTTAATGGCTTTCCAGTTTCTATCTATGTCTTTTGACGTAACCTAATCTTACTTCAACTATAACTATATCTGTATCCACAAGGATAAACAGCATAAGTCCTTTTTTATAATTTTTCAGGAAAGCAGTTTAAAGATTTGACATAAGTTTAGTTTTCCATATAAAATTTCTCCGGCCTATATGTAACTCAGGAACCGTAAGACATAATTAAACGAAAAATTACGACATTATAGAATCGAGTATGGGGCATCCAATGGTATTGATAACTCAATTTCGATATAAGTCGACTTATGCTGTTTTTCCTTGCTGCCACATGAATTTATAATTCATTACCACAAAAATTATTTTTGCAAAAAACGTATTTATAACTTACAATACCTTAAAATAGAACTTACTCTATCTAATTCTACTCTTAATCTAAGGTCATAATGGCAATCTCCGTAGACATGACCATATCAGACATTTACGAGTCCGTAACAGAGTAAACTACGAAACATTTATTTTCCTGTTGCTTTGTTTGATTTAGATAAGTTTGTTAGCTACCGACGTTAGCTAAAACTGATACATAGAAATAGGGATTTTCGTACCTATCGTTTAATAATATTGTCTTTAACTATTTTATTTGAACTAAAATCCTGAAGAATTTATAATCGTTCAGCATAAAGGTGCAAGTACGTACGACCCTCTCACTCACTAGTCTAACGTACTAATTAACATGTCCCAAACTCACTATATGCATGAGTTCATTCTTACATTTTTAATAAATCGATAGTCCATTTAATAACAAATTCTTCTACAAGAATGTTGGATATCACCCTTTAACGGCGCTTCAATCACAATTGTTTCGATGAGTTTTATCTTGTCCATTTATCAATAGAACGGAACAACTACTTTAACTTAGTATTCATAGAAACCTATAAAAATAAGTTTAACAATCTTACACGTATCGCTGTCTATAATAATTCGGTCTTTAATTCATCCCCATACATTTTTTTACCCTGCTTGAAAGACCTTTAATAACATACATACAATGTACATGTATGTATATACATATGTACTTCTAAATGCTGAAAAATAAAAAAAGAACTTGCATCGATTTTTGTATAAATACTAAGTATTGAGAACGCCCAACATATTTCTTTCCTTTTGAGGTATAGGCTAGAGTATATTTTGAACTTGAGGCCACTGTCATTGGCTATCTTTGATTTAGCACACACTGACACCGACTAAAACCACTTAGCATAATACTTTTACAACATTGCTTACGTACACGCTTCAAGTCGAATACTACCCCTCAACTTAAAACGGTCTGGCGATGACAATAGTATCCTACGGACCGTTTAATTCAAACTATAGACTATCCTAGAAGTACACAGTACACATTAAGACAAGCCAGGTATTCCACGGTTCTGTCGGTCTAATAAATAACTTATGTACATTGTTGTACATAAGTTTCAGCCATTACTTTTCCAATTAAAAATAATGCAACATTTTTTTTACATACCAACGACGTCGTTAGATTGGTAACAATAAAATCGATATAATCAACTTGAATTCATGGACGCTTCAAAAGCAAATAACATTCTGCTTAGTTAAGCAGTATTGATGTGCGCGACGAAATGCAAAAAAAAGGGAAATATAAAACTTTCCGTTCCTACATGGTCATAGAAAATGCCACCCATCTGTATTTCACCATTCGTTGTCACCTATTCAATGTGCGTCCTTGAATTGAATGAAAGTCACTTCGGCTACCAATCATTCTAAAAGGCGAATATCTGCATACTACATATTAACCAGCAATTCAAATTCGAGTCTGGATTACTAAACTTTAACAAAAATTTTCAATAATCACACAAGTCATTTACAATAATCCTGCGTACTGAACGATTACAAATAGAGTGTATCAAACTTGTCGACTTTTTGCAAAAGGTCATTGGAACAACAAATTGAATATGCTAATTACATGAGTCTAGGCAATGTCTGATTAATCGGAACAAGTGTCCATTAACTGAATGATTGCAGCAAAAGGCTGCACTATCATTGGGTGTCATGGCTGTTGTAATACATGCATACATACATGTAATATGCAGATAATTAAACGAAAGACGAACGTAGAGAAATTTTCATCATAACAGAAGTGTATGGTGTCGTTGATTCATAGGTCGATCCATTTGATCCCATAAATTTTGTACGTACATATACATAAATAAATACAAAAACATACATACGTACATATGTATTCAGTTAACCTGCATTTGAATTTTCTTGGAATAGAGGACTTTGCTGCCTTGTCGTCAAGTATATATTTCTATCTTCTGATTTATTTCATTTGAATTGTATTGCATCAACTTAACGCTACGTTTGTGGCATTTCTGCATCAATATAACATCAACGTTAGTAATTCGAATTTTCGTTTTAATTATGAGACGGATATGCATACATACATTGATATATATGTATGTACGAATCACATGAATATGTATATTCCAATGTATAACTTGGTCAATTAAATTGACAATGCATGATTGGCATGTGCTTGACACTACCATATACGAGTAATCTAAAACAATATATTTCCAGCCATATTCATGATGATCTGTTCTGTAAATGAAAATTCCGATTTCACCCCTTAGATATAAACTTTTGAATGAATCCGTCCCCTTGCTTAGGCTGCAGTTTAAAACGACAGGCTGAATTGGTTAGTTTAAAATGGCATTCGATGAGATGCACTTAGACTGAAAATAGGTCCATTGTGTTGCCACGAAGACGGAATGGGTGGATCACATAGTCTACTCCCAGACCGATGGGTTAATTCAACCTGAGCTGTTGTTATCCAAAGTCCAAAGTCAGTCGGAGTAAAACCGAAGTTTTTACTCGTGATAGGTTTACAAAGAATGGGACGGGTTCAAAAAGTGCGACAAAATATACTCCAGAAAGGCTAAGACAAATTCAACAACCTCTGACTAATCTCACAATTACAGAACCCGATGAGAAATATAACAGAACTTGCTTAGCTTGTGCTAAGCAGTGTTTCATGCTTTATAGCGATAAATTTCAGAGATTGTTCGGTAGGTCGAGTAAACATTTTGATCGGAAAAAATCCTTAAAACCAGATGGGATTCCTCCTTATATTTTAAAAAAGGTTCCACTACTGTGGTCTACGAACATAAGTTATTTCATTCCTCATATTGCATAAGAACCTTTTCGGATAGATGAAAACTTACGCACATCCCAAAAAGGGCGAAAAAACTTATAGCTCTAATGTCAATATGGATTTAGATAACCGAAGCTCTCTAATGGCTCGAAAGGTTAAAATGAGAAATTACTGCTCTCGATGCTGAGCCGAGAAATGACTGCTTATGATGCCAGATTGGGTCAACCAACTATTCAATTTCATCCAGCTCATTTCTCTTCGTTCTTTAAAATACCTCATCTTCCTTTAGGTCTACAAAGTAGTCATGATTATGCTCGAAGCTTGGTAGAGTGGGATCAGAAACTTCGATGTCACTTGCTGGGATAAAATATTTTAATGTTAAAACTTGTCCCTCATTCGAATCCATGGGAATAACATACATACAACCAACCCAAAAACGACGACTACACCTTTATCTTCTGCGGAAACCATTAACAGCCAAATGCTGCGGTGTTGTTGACTGCAACCAAAATTGCTTCATCAATAAACTCTAGATTTAATTAAAAATTCACAACCGAAATGATGCCGCTGACGAAAGTCTAGATTCTAAATCAGAACTGACGATGGAAGAAGAAAAGCTGAAGCCCTTGTTATCAGCTGCTTTAAGAGAGAAATCCAAATATCTTTATTCGTTGCAGAAATTCCTATCCTAATTCGAAGGCTGATAGAGATCAACCATCCTATTTATTCATTTCTGGATTGCAGTTCAATGCGTTGAACGTGAAATGCTGCTGCATCAGTTTTCTTCATTCGTCTCTAAAACATTCAGTGATGTCAACAAAAGTCAATATAAAAATCAGCGGTAAAAATTCTTCTATTTACATAATCACGGAATTATTATTAAGCCCAATTCACAAAAAATTATTTCACCGCGCAACGGCCTTCTTTGAAAGAACACATACACTTCACAGCGCTTACAATCTTATCTTATCTACTCTTATAACGCAGGAGGTATTTGAAATACATACATACATGCATTGAAACGGCGATAATTTTTTCGTCAACTAATCAGTACCCATCTCATTCTTTACACCCCATCATCGGAGACCTGACATCAAATTTATTTCAAGCAGGTGTTTATCAAACTAGCCAGCCAATATTGGTTGAGTTGTTAAAGAAGGAAATTGTTTCATATTTATTGTCGCTGACGAAATACGTAAGCGATGGTCATTTGAGCATGCATCGGCGTAGATCAAATTTCGATTAGATACTATCAATCACAAAGTATTTCTACCAACATCAAGGTAAGTAAGAAAAAGAAAAAAACTATCTCTGATTTTAGTTTTGTGGTTAGAGGGCTTGCCATTCAATCGGTTTACAACACAATCTGCCCACCAACCGGGTCGTTTCATATGTGCCATTTGATTATATAGCACCGAGTGCTGTAATCGAAACCGAACTGAGTTGATTTTAATCCCTGAAGTGGGGATACGTAGGAAGCTTCAAAAAGGTGTTTGACGTGTGCTTGATTAAGTCGTAGTGACCACTCATGGATGGTGGGTTTTTGTGACACTGCAAACAAATGCAATGCTATTCGTATTTTTTGTTGTTTTGCAATTTTTAGAGCGCCGATAAGTGCTTACTGGGTGGATGCAGTACTTTTCTTTTTGTGGGCATAGGAACGAAATCCAATTTGTATCAGATTGCAATTCTATTTCCGTGCTCTTTGCTCTTTCGTTGCATTAAGCATTGAAAAAGATGATTTGGTACAGTTACAGTATTTTGTTTATACTTTACTAATAGAACTTATTTAAATCTCCATCTACGACAAGCTGTGTCCAAAATTGTTTCACTAAACACTAGACGCACTAGACGAACATTGCGTCACACTCATACCGAAATAATTCACTCTGCAATTAACTATAATAACATGCACTTGCACATGGCAAAGGGATAACCTTCACTCACAACAGTTTCCGTTAGAGGCAGCAAATGAGAGAGTGGCGGAAAGTTTTTCGTTTGGTATCGGAAAGATTCTCAAGGCGGAATCAACGACGACGCCTGCAGCTCCACTCGGGATGAACTACTACTACTACACCTTATATAGATGCTATTCATACTTATTTAGTAGGAAGAAAAGAGAATTGGGCGCTGTGGCTGAAGTGGTTAGTGCTTTAGACTACGGAGCGAGGGGTTTCACGTTCAACACCTAAAATTTCTTTCACGGCCCCACCTCTCGCGAACGTCTGACAAACATCCGAGAGTAAAATTGTCATGAAAAAACTTCACAAAACAAAAATTGCCCTTTGGATACGGCATTAAACAGTAGGCCCCTTCCATTCGTGTAAAGAATATAACACGCACAACATGAATGGTTGTGAGAAGTTAGGACCTGGTTCCCATGGATCTGTTGCGCCAAAAATTTGTATTTGTATTTTTTAACAAATAGAATTCTAATTATGAGAAAGACGGACGGTCGGAATGAAATTGAAATATGGGTTCGTCATGAGAGAGTAATGTCGATAAGCGGTCGCCTGAGTAGTATCCACAACAAGGCCACTTTGTGTAACATCAGGTTAATACTCAGTCACCTGCTATAAGGAGGACCCTATGGGATGAAACATGTACGGAGTCAACTGGCATGATTCCCTAAAATGATCCAACCGCCAGAACAAAAGCGCTTTCCAAAGCAAAATACGCATCAAACATTTCAGATGTGCAGACCTTTAGGAGATCAAAAGTCGGTTGTGGCTCAACTTTCAGACCACAATAAATTACGTCCTATTCCAAAGAAAAAACTGAAAATCGAATTCCTAACCACTTCTGATTAAACAGAGACTAAAGGAGGAACCCCTCGCTACGCCACATAACCCTCACCCAATAAAAACTCATGATATGATGGTTCATACGCACAGAAACAGATTATGTATTTGCACGCGCTGCAGCGAAAAACACGGTCAGCAAGAGAGAGTATTGGTCCGGAAGATTGAAACCACTCTATGATTTCAAAGAGTACCTTGACATTAACACCCGTTGGTTTTACAAAAAAAAGCTAAGCAACAGGCTACTAGGAACACAAGATCTTCGAAACAGTGAAAGACTTCGGGTCGCCGATCTGCAGGGAGTGTTAAGTTTGTTGCAGAAGCAAGTAGGCTCCTAAGTAGGCTCCAAATAGTCAAAGTAGAAATGCAAGGAGAAAATTCAAATGCATTTGATAAGAAGTGTCCAGTTTTTAATAAATTGGAATAGCTGAACAAAGATTTATTGTATGGAAGGAAAGAAAGACAACCATACACGAATACTTTTTCGATGAATTGACTGCCGAGCCAAATATTTTTATAAAATGTTCATACAAAGGTGATGGGTAAAGTTTCTTTGCGAAATTCGATTTGTTTCGTCATGCGAGGTGAGGTGAATGTGAAAGATCAAGTATACTTTTCCTAGTAGAATAAACTGTTTAAATTGTTAATAACTACTTTTTTTTTCTCAAAGAACACATTAAGTTATGAAATTCCAACGACAATACAAAAAGATAACTTTTGTTATGTGAACCCTTTATTTCACACTTGCGAAATTCGGTTTATAATCTCCATAGTGACAGAAACCTCAGAGTCAACCTGTATACTGTATTATTTTATCGAATAATTTCTTTTCACTTTAAGCAACAAAATCGCAAAAAAATAAATCAGTATTATAAACGCAAAGAAACGTCTGTCCCTGGTCGACTCACAAATCAAAAATCAATAATCTGCTAAGCTCTACGAAAAACCTGAACATTTCACTAGTCACAAAGCCAATTATATTCTTGATAGTGAAGTCACAATACGAATAGTATGCACATACATACATATTAATGCAGATAGGTATACAACATTTATCGATTCAGACATTTTTGGGGGAAATAATTAAATGTATTCTTATAACTGCCTTTGTTTTTAACTCCCCCAAACCACAACAGGTTATAGCATCGATCGTAAAAACACCTTTAGTATTTATTTTTGCCATGTGACATAAAAACCTTTATTCAATGGAACACAGAGTAGCCTTCGTTGCAGTTGTTTATCTGATCTTCATTACGTTGCAGTAATTATTGGAAAAACAACTCTTCGTAGTATACTGGAAATTTCGCAATAAACAGTAATTTCCTCCTTGAACATATGGATGTTCGATAATAAAATGACTCATAAGGGGACAAGCCAAATTAAAATGCTAATGGGAAACCTCAAGTCGCCATTAGCACGTTAATCGAAAGTAGAAAGAGTTGAGAATTCCTTGCTTGGGTACAATGAATTGATTAATAGACACACGGAGAAAAAAAAAACTCTACCATTATATACCTAATCAACGGTGGACTACTAATGTGGTTAGTATATTTGTTTAAATCTACAGTGAAGTACACGACTGGGTCATACACTATTCCACTTCTGTATGTATGTACATATATATACATACATATATGTATGTAAATACACATGTAGGTATATGCTTCTACTAACTTGGCTTAATTTCTCACAACCATTCATGTTGTGCGTGTTATATTCTTCACACGAATGGAAAGGGTCTACTGTTTAATGCCGAATCTGAAGGACAATTGTTTGTTTGATAACCTTTTTCATGGCAGTTATACTCTCGGATGTTTGTCAGGCTCTCGCAAGATGTGGGAGCATGAAAGAAATCGATTCGACTTTATTACCATAAAATCGGAAATAATGTCGAATATGGAATTTCCATATGAAAGAGTAATTTACTTGCGCTCAAGATTAAGATTACCTCTAAAGTGTTAAGTCACAACACCAGCGAAACTTGTTAACTTACGCCTATCAATGAGCATGGCGTACGTAGAAACTTGGTGAGATAGGATAGATTTTTGTGGTGTAGTGGTTTTGAAAATCAGGTGATCTTAGGTTCCAGTATTTGCTCCACGTCAGCACTAAGCGAGGAGTTATTGCGAATCCTTGCATTCGTCATAGTTCCCAGTATTTTTCTAGAGTATGCACGAGGCTACTCTTGATGGAATTGAGGGGCGTGACATTTAATGTTCAAATATGCAAATATTTAATGGGTATGGCTGGGAATTGAACCAGATAGACGAACACATTACCATTACACAATCCTGTCTCTATATTCATAAAATTGAAATTCATTGTTTCTCTTCTATCGACCTCCTCTGCAAATAATAACCCCATCGCTGTTTTTTTTTTTTTTTAATGAAATTTGCATATTTGGAAATAAAGCTAAAATTCTGCCAAAACGACTTATATCATTTACATACATATACCCAGACGAAGTCAAACAGGAAATTTACTATCTACATATAAAGAGGCTTTCGACAAATATTTATTTATTAATTTCTTATTTGATTATGAGCGAGAAAAATATGATTCCAGATACAAATAGTAAACAGTCCCCGACACTGATATCATTAGGTGTCAATACAGCTTAGATAGCAACATTGTAGCAATAGCTATCCAATCAGATAGCATGCACATGACATTCTCATATTCCAGCTTAAAGATTCATGGTCTACAACGTAAATGATATTAAAATGATTCGTTTGCACTACATAATCGTACAAATATTCAAGCCCAAATAGTAAATGATATCAATCTTCTGACTTAGACAGCACCTAGGTGATTAGACTATCATAATCTGCATATGATAAGTGATAACATAACCTAAGAGTATGATGAATGATTTACGTAATCTAACGTAATTTAGTAATATTCCTGAACTTTATTTAATTTTTATACTAAAAATCCAATCTAATGTATGTACATATTTTACTAATCGTGCAAAATCTCGGAAAATTGAGTGTATATAGTCATTGTAGTATATCATTTTAGTCATTTTTAGTATATATGTATGTACATAGAGGTGAATTTAGTCATTTTAAAAATCAAGCCGCCAATATCAATTCAAATTTACCACAACCAAATGGTCAAATAAATACATAACTGTTAATTAAATTACAATACTAGTACTAAAATCTTTTAACAAAATTCAACTTCATATGTACATAGATATGAATAGACATGTAATCCTTTACTAAACTTAATATTTTAGAGCGTTAATTGAAGTCGAATAGGAGGTCTATCTTGACTATGATTTAAGCTTATTAAGGCAATTGGTGATGCGCAACGTTTTGAGACGAAAATGCATTTTGCGTGAAATTTTATATAAAAATGGGTGTATAATCAAAATAACACACACTTTTGCAAAGGAACTATCGAAATACATAATTAAATGCTATTTCTTGAATTTGAGTATCCAAATGATTTATGTAGGTATGTATGTATGTATTTATAACTTAAGTGCAATTATTACCTAAGTTATGATCATAAGTTTTTTTTAATGGACAATAAAAAACTATTTCACAGTCATAATTCCATTTCTCATGTTAGAAAGCAATATACATACATATATACACATATAAAACAAATAATAAAACAATGCCACGTTTGTGGCTATAGTAACGACCTAATAAACAATTGCCTTAACAGCTCTATTTGTTTATTATCCATAGAATGAATTTCAATGAAAAAAAGCCCGGCAAAAATATAGTAAACTGTGAGACGATTCCAATGAATAGAAAAACTACTGTTTAGGTAGTCATTTATTATCAGAATTATTTTTAAAGGCAATTAAGGTTTCATTACCCAAAAATAATCTGCATCGAAGTCTAAAACCTCTATAGCAAGTGAACCGGATCCATGCTTGCCAAAATACGGTTGCATTCAAATTTGACACTACTGCAAACAAGACAATTAAACACAACATACAGACATTTTTTCACTGACTAAAATCGTATCGAAATAACGACATAAAAAAAAACCCTTCCTAATATTCTTGGTGTTTATATTTGTGTCTACTGTTGTAAATATGTTTTAAACTTATTTTTAAGACATTCCCAGCAAACTGCAACGTCGGTGTATATAAATGTTACATATAAGTAAAGAGAACTACCTGTAGGAGTAAATGCAATCTGACGGATTAATTTTGAAATATCACTCTACTATATGAAAGCAATTAATTATAAATAGAAAGGGTATACGAAAGGACAACATATCTTTGTTCAGTCTTAGTGTTGTTCGCGTTGATCGCAGATATTTAAGATTGTTTCCGGGTATGTCAGATAAATACCTAGTACAAGAAATTAAAGATATACCGTGATTACTAGGTTTCAGCCGGCAATGTTTCGAAACATAAAGAGTATTAAACGCGTTCGAACAGCAGGGAAACCCCGAAACTTATTCAATAAGTGCAACATCGTATTCATCAGGTGCCTAGAACGTTGATGAGGTCAAGCTATCAACTAATTTTTGAGTAATTTCATCCAATTTACGAGACCTTACTTTGAATGCGGCGGTGTTAGACATAACAATGAACTCCAAAATACCATCCAAACTATGAATAAAGGACACCATTGTCTGAATGGTGGCCAACATTAACAAGGACCATTATATTCGACCATGAACAATTAAGTAACTTTGTAATGTAAATAATATTTCGATTGAATATGTTGTTAAAACGTTACATGATTTCAGTCTAAATTCTCAGAGTGTTATAAAAATAATTGAAATTATATAGTACAGTACTATGACTATTTGCCTTGCTTCGCGTAATCCAATTTCGATTTACATCTCACATTAATTTAGCACCATAATCTGAATAATATGCTAGTGGACTTTAATTTGAGAAAATTTCTCAGCGATTGCGAAGATTTTTTCCGCTGAAATGATTGTCTGTTGGGAATAGCCCATTTGGGAATAGCCCATTTTGTTGCCTCTAATGGTTTATACATATGCACTTAACTTGATGATTTTTGTAATCTAGTCAGACCGACGTAAATCTGTTTGCTACCGTATAAATAAATACACTTTCTCTTAAATAATTTAATCCAAATACTAAAGCACTCAAACCTCAGAACGAGTCACGTGTGAGATCAGATATGGAGAAACTTAGAGATTTTCTGTGTTGTCTGTACATGTGGTTGTTGGGTGCTGCACATCTCCGATCAGACACAAGAATATTATCAGAGGTCAAAAACGTTTTTAATATTCATACCAGCATTTGCAGTATTCGTTCGTAACTAAGATGTTGTTAGCTTTCTTCTAGTTCATGATGGGTGGTGTCCGAAAAAGAAAAATCAAATCGTTATCGATTCGACAAAATCTTGGCCTGATATGCCGCAACTTCATCTTCATCTTCATCGAGCTCGAGGGTTTGGTCCTTGAAATGGGAATACGGTTTCCCCTGCATTCATCTGATCTTCAGTAGTTTCAAAAAAGTATATTTTGTGTTGACTGGTTATGCGTAGATGATGGAATTCACATTTCGAAGAATTATTTCCGAATTGTACAGTTCTCAATAGGATTAATTTATACGGAATCCGAAAGTTAGTAATTGCCTTGTATAGTTGTGGACAATTGGAATTGAAATTCGTAACACCGATCATATCTTAATAGCTTCCTCAGTTCTGGTAGAACATGTAGCATGTGCGCGAATAATCGGGCCTCTTATCAAGAATTAGTTCTTGTTAACTAGCTGCAGAATCATCGATGAGTGTGTCGACGAACTATGACTACTTTGAGCGTTATAACATATTAGCTATTCATCACTTGGGCTACTGAGACCGTGACCATGGCAATTGAATGATATAAATTCTAGTAGGAAACTCAGCCGGGAAAAGTTAGTTTTAGGGATAAAAGTGAAAACCTCATATGTAGTACATTGCATTCGGTGCTGAGTATTTGAAAACATTAGTTCTGCAAACTGCGATGTCGGCTAAGATACACCTGAGAGATAGAACGAACCGAACTATTCATTCTACAATATACTCGTCCACACAAGTATAATGAAGTACATACCGATTACAAGGCCGCACCTGATCATACCACTACCAGTCCTGTCTACCTGAATGAGGCTACCACATAGTTGTAGAAACTTGTTGATTGACTTGGTCTGCTTTGTAGAATAATAGTTTTATACACCTGCCGTCTAAGTTAAACCAGACCTGGTACATAATTTTGCACCGAAAAAACATATTCCCGAGTGATCTTTAACGATGACGTCTGAACCAATTCCTTGACTATTACTAATCATCTGTTTCTTTCTGCCTGTGTTTCTCATTCAATTCACTTGCTGTATATGCGTGTTTTCCATTTCTTAAAAAAAATTAAATAAACAAGCCCAGGCACTCTCTAAATTCAATCACACACTTATAATAGCTCTATTTCTACGTTTGCCCTATCTTTGTCGACATCTATTACCCCACTTAACACATGAACCGTCGCGCAAACTATCTCTAAATATTCATACGTCGATCTTCGTAATATACGTCGTTGTGCTGCACACTCTTTCATTTTCTACTGTTTGTTCTAATAAATTAGAGTTATTACCTCCATACTCGACAGATTATCTATGAAAAATAAAAAAATTAACATGTATAATGCATACACGAAGGTTGCCTTGCTGGTTCTGATGATTATAACGATGATGATGGTCATCCGAAGTACATACAAACAGTACATACATATAGGATTGAGTACATGCAAAGCAATTTAGTCAATCACTTGAATATTATACACTCTCCAGCAGTCGAGCAGACTATTTAAGACAATTTCTCAAGTCGTGAATAATTAAATTATGATGATTAAAACCACGTCCGTCTCTTAGCCCTCACTACCTACAGAGCGTGCATCGGACTGTTGTGGTACAACACGGTGATATCCCCCCTATTTAATCCAAATTTGGAGGCACGATGACGACGATTTGGTGGTCATCAGGTCATCATATTCAGCAGTGTGCCAGACAGGCAAACTATTCTCCAACCACACTTTCCTGAAACGAAGTTCTGTTCCCAGAAATGTGTGAAAATTAACACCGTGACATGTTATTTGCATCAAGAACTAAAATTTGTTTCGTTTTTCTTTTTTACGGCATAATGGATTTTTCAAGCAGAGAAATTTTTCTATCCACTCCATTGAGACTTTTTTTTTTCTTGTTGGTAATTGACACTGTACAATCGTTTGTAAACAAATCAAAGCACATTTGATAACACATTTTATTAAGGACTAATAGTAGATTTGAGAACTTACTTTGTTCAAATTCTAGTGAGACACAAAAACTGTAGTTAATTAAAATGAATGTTAATAGTCCAATTGCCGTAGCACCGTATATGTTCGCCATTTTTTATAAAACTACCACTGCCATCACCAATTTGACCGATGGTGCGAGATGAACTGGAATGAAATGAAACAGTCCTCCAAATTGTGGATGTTCCGGTTTTCATTTGAACACGCAAATTTTTAGAAGTAATAGCGGGGAAGTGTTCAAAAATGTATATTAATTTATGAAATGGAAGTGGGCTAAAAATAAAATAACACCATTCAAAAATGTATCGTGATAAGCATAGTGGAATCATATCAATTCGAGAAATTCATAAATAGAATTGACTATATTTTCTTGTACAAATATATCGTAAATTAAAATTTTTGGATTACCTGTAGTAGGATTGGTAGCACTGCCAATAGTCATGTATTTTAAAAGTATGCTATGTCCCCACCAAAACTAAATCCGGGATTTAGCCATGATTTCCCTAAATTCACCTAAATCTTCACTAAATCTCGAGGATTTACCATACGATTTGACGTCTATAAGTCCCATCTAAATCCGAGATTTAAAATAAATCCCACTTAGATCCTCATGCGACACAAATCGAACAATCCTTTTTTATGTCAGCACATGTCATTTTCGTGTGCTGACAAAAAAAAAATTTAAAAAAAATTAAAACGTAAAAAGAAATCCAAAATGCATTGAGCAATTCGGTTTTAAATCATTTTTGGTATCCATTTTAGTAATTCTGATCTTTAATTAATTATAGACAGCAATTTGTATTCACTTCCAAAAATTATAAAAATTTTACCAACTGTGACTATCTACTTCACAGCAAACGTCAATATAAATCCTAAATCCCGGTGAGGACAGCCTACTTAAATCTAAATCTTTTTTCGCTAAATCCCGGATTTAGGTTTGGTGGGGACATAGCATAAGACTCTAATCAATCCAGTCCTGTTTTACGGTGCAAAGGCTTGGTAGATGAGTTTGTTCTTGGTTCCTTTGTCAAAAATAATTCTTCGGTCTTATCTACTTAGACAGTAAGTGAAGAAGAAGAAGATGTGAACATGAGCAATACGAGTCTTATACAAAGCGACCCGACTTAGTCAAAATAGTATAAATACAGCGACTAAGATGACTTGATCCTGTCACCAACACTCGGGCCCAACTTCATGTGGAACGGGATCTCAAACAATTTGGTGTGCGAAACTAGAGGCAATTCACTGGCTGGCTGGCGGATTTTGTTGAGTCCCAGATCCACTTCGAGTTTGAATGTATGTACATATGTAAGAAAGTAAGATTGGGCCGGGACATAAACCATCGCTGATTAAATTAAATTAACAGTCACCGGAGTATAAAGAAGAGACAGGGAAACGAATAACATTGAGGCTTCTCGAAGCCCTAAACCAAAAAGGAAATCTGTTTGGTAGCACAATGTACTGGCTCTATGTTTGAGTGCTCTAACTGTTCTACCATCGAGTAGAAGAGCGCCAAATGCCGGATTGAGTCGGATTAGGGAGAATTGAAACTCCAAGCGTGTTGTTGAACTAGGTAAATTCAATCAACCTATAAAAGATACAAATATTGGACCTGGCCCTGGGCCTAGCTTCTCACAATTATTCGTGCTGTGCTTGTTATGTGAATGCAGTAAATGTGAATCTTTTTAATCTTCATAAATAATATTAACTAGCATTTCCACCTGAAACTCGTAGTCCAGTATAGCAACTAGGAAATAAGACACTGCTGCATATCTAAATACCTTTTCATGTTCTATTGCGCCTTAGAAATACCATTTAACATAAGTGCCTCCACATTATTGGTCATGGGAATGTAGTACTGGCATCACTTTCTTGCCTCTGTCGGTTTATCATGTTCTTTCGCCATTTTATTTTTCCGCTTCGCGAATTCACCTCCACCACTACTGAGTGCATAAGTAGAGTAAAATAGTGACCAATGTGAAAAAAGGAGTTTGCCTGCCTGTTCTATGTCCAAATAGTTTTTCCATTAATCTATCCCCGAAAAAAAGCAATATTAGTGGCAAACATCCCCTCCGAAATCCGCACCTCATTAAAATGCAATTTATATTCTCGTAAAATGTGAAGTGTACAATATATCTCGTAGAAAAGCGAAACTTGTGTTGCATTCGCAGACCTAAGGAGCAGAAGAAAAAAAAAATGTCTTCGCATTTAGTGTGGTGAAAAAGGGAAATGATTTTTATGTCGGTCGGAAAGACATCAGCACCATACCCATACCAAAAAGTCCTAAAAACTCCGAAAAAAGTGATTACCAAGGTTTACTAAAGTAAATCAACGAACTACATTTGTCTGTCTATTAGTTTCTCTCTCGAAAAAAAAAAACAGAAATACTTCAGAGCACGATATTTGGTTGAGAAATTTTTTTGCTGCAATTGCATTGTTCTGTCGCCCGTTTAAGGAATGTAAGTGACAATTTTTTCTTTTCCTTTTCTTTTTCTTTCAAAAATTCCATGCATTATTCTCATCGCACGAGTGCTGCAGTTCCGAATTAAATAATTTATGTCGGTGGAGCTAAGATTTGTTTTCATGTGGCCCCCGAGAGGAGGAGAAAATACCAACACCCCTGAATTAAAAGGTGCAAATGTTAGGGATCCTTTATCCTTGTAAAAAAAATAAACTAGAAAAAGTCAATTCTAGCCTTATGCGCGAATTTCGTTCATAGTTTGCTAAAAAAAAAAAAAATAATGAAAAACTCAGTGATAATAAAAATACACGACACTAGTGACGGTGGTAGTGGTGGACGACAGACGAGGTTCTACGTTCGACACAGCGACAAATGAATGTGTAGTATCCACACCCAAAATAGACGATAATAATGTTTTGCAGCTGAAAACATTGAAGGCTTTTCAACTTTTTTTTTTCTTTTTTAATTCTTTCTTGGATTGAGGTGTTTTGGTTTTGGTAGTTTCATAATTATTTTTTTGATAAAATGTATTTATCTAACTGAGGTACAATGTGCACACGGTATACCTAGTCTGTTTTTTTTTCTTTTAGATAGGGTTGCGTGCACATTTTGCGGGATTACGATAGTACTCTTGCATTTGGTAGAATCCAATAAGCCGACTTTAGTTAACAGAACAACTCTGACATGCGTTTATTTTGGGAGCTTTAGTTAAAATGTTCAGTAAGCTGTGTAGTTGGTTGGAAGAGAAAGTGAAGTTACTGAGCAGAGTAGAAGTTTTGATACAATTGACCCAAGTCGGCAGTTGTTCGATTGAAGGTAATTTGCATTGATTTTTGCCGAATTTCTTTTATACAATTTTTTACATTTAATGCATTTCTTTGACTAAATAGAGTGTTTTGAACAAATTTGTTTGTACCTACATAAACATACACACATTCATATGGATGTATATATGTACATATGCATACGTTGTATATTCTTTGGACTAGTTAGCAAAGGTCCCTATTCGCAGTTATTTAACTTCCCAATTCAGGACAGTCCTTATCTTTTATCTTTGTTTTGCAGGAACGTCTCGAGCGCTGTGAATGTATTAAAATGTTTAATTAAATTCCCACGAGTGTCGTACATACATATGTATGTACATATGAACCTTCTTTCTTTATGCCTCTTAAATATGCAATGATATTGATAATGATACATATTTACATTATAAAGTAATGAGGAGCAAGAACCACAAACACAATCAGAACAGTAACAAAAAGCGTATTATGTATGTATGTACATAAATCTATCGACGTAAAGCCATGCAAATACCCTTGTAATTGTTCCTTATTTTGAAGAACATATTTTAGGAAAAATTCTTATAGTCTATCGTACGACAAATTGGGTTTTTAGGGTAGGACTTGGTACTAGATGCAACTCAGATACTCAGAACTTGGCCAACGAAATCATAAAACATACAGAGCCCTTTAGAATTTATGTAACACAATAAAAATCTTTACGTTAAGAGACGCAACAATATGGAATGGATCTATGTGGTAACCAACAACCACGTCTTAATATTCGTACTTAAGTCCTTTCCTTAGTTTGCAGGGTCTGGCACGTGCGATATAGGGTTTCAAAAACACATGCGCGTAGTTGTGTTCTAAATTCTATAACATGTTTTAAATCTCTGCAGTTGGGGTTCTAGTTTCTCCCTGACAGACTCGATAAATGTATTCCACTACGCAGTATATTTTGCAATGAAAGTGTTCTTACGCTGTAAGCTTATATTTTTATATCTAGGATGGGCACTGTAGTTCAGGGGACTAAGGAGCTGGAGGTTCGAGGTTCGATTCCCAGACAACACGGCCCCATCTCTTGGCAGTATCTGACAAACATCCACGAGTAAATTTGTCATGAAAAAGCTTCTCAAAAAAAGAATGCATTTTGGACACATTCGTGTGAAGAACAACGCGAAAGGTTGTGAGAAACTAGGTCCTGGGTTCCATATACATATCGTGCCAAATATTTTTATTTTATCTTTAAATTCTGCAAAGATTTGAGTTGTTATGCTAACCCAAAAATTTACGTTACTACTTACTGACCGGTTTTCTAATATTGACTATTTTTTGTCTATCGATTTAGTCTAAAATTAATACGTAAACATCATCGACTTATTTGAAATACACCCATTCTATGAACAATTTAAGTCTCTGCATCATATGATTAATTTCGATAGAATAGTAGAACAGGATAATCTTAACACTTTAATTTCTTATAGACAATTTCTATTTTTACAGCTTTAGTGTATTCAGTTCAGTTATTGAACCAGTAATTTGTGAATGCACTGTACGTACACTACATACTCATTTATAATCAGGAACGTAGACGAAAGAAATTGTCTAATCAGCTGCGGTTTTTTTTTGTTTTTTTTTTGTTTTTTAGATATCTTCAATAAATTACATGAAGTGAAATCGTTTCTTTTAGTGTTGTTCAGTTTAATACCAACCAGCACGAAATATTTGTGATGTGGTTTATCTTTTCGACGAAAAATAAATAAATTATTACCATAAAAGCAATTTTAAAATCAATAGCCACATGTGACGTAGTGTTATTCCTTCTTCATCGAGTGTGTACTGTGAAAAGACAAAAACATAAAAAGTAAAATAGTTCTACTGATTGAGAGTAGAAGTATTTATGTGATTATTTATTTTTAAGGTCATCCGCATGGGTTGAAGTTGCATTGCTAATCATTTGTAGTGACTCTGTGTGGTATGTTTGGTAATTCGCACTTTTTTTTTATCAAGTGGAATTTACGAATTAATTGTGTAAAACATGGAATTAACATTAGTCATGGTTTTCCGGAAATATCGGATTTAAATTGGGGACTCCTTCAGCGAGAAATATCAATACATTTGGGGTTTTGTTTGTATGAACCGTATTTACATGTATTGAAAAAATATTGGATAGTATAATTAAATAAGTATACTTTAGGTGCTTCTGTGCAATCCTTTGGATGTGATTAGACAATCTCAATTGGTCACTCTATTTAGGATCAAAATATGCCGAATTTCGACATTCGACTTTATCTGCCATCATCACTTCCAACGTTAATTTTTGAGGACTGCATATGACCTTTCTGCTTACTTTCCATAGTGTTTTATCTTAATTCACATTATAATGCTCAAAGTATGTATTCGTATACTTAAAAAGTCAACAATAGTGGTGCTTTAAGGCGTGATTGCTTTGCGTGTACACATTGCAGTGCAATAAAAACCGAGTGAAATTGCGTCCACTTTCCAACAAGCGTTTTTAACCTGTACGCTATTGGAGATTATATCTAGAGATTGTAGCTCGAATCTGGTGCGTACTGAAAGTGCAGGAATGAACGATGTGCAATGAATGGCGTACGCATCATCTTTTGGTACCAAGCATACCCGCATTTCATTACGCATTCCAAGATTACACGTGTTATAAAGTTTAATAATTGGTTTCTTTATTCCGCTTTGTTCTATCTCAATTCTTACCGAGGATACCGAGCTCTAATTCATGCGACTCTCCTACTATATATGTACATATGCATAAACACTCAAAAATTCTTCATTTAAATTATAGTTAAATTTATTAGGCCAAAAGTCTATCTATGTTAGACCTTTTTGTCTACAAAAACTGAGACGACTGATTACATAATTTTGTTGTTCATCAATTAAAGGTCGGCTGTTTTTTTTTTCGGAGTTTTATGAAACATAACTAATGCAAACATTTTATTAAACGAAATGACTGATCTGGCAACAATTTTAGACATTAGATGATTTTTATAAAGTCGTTACTTCCTTTCATTTTAGAAACAATATTGAAAACGGTAAGAAAAGTTTTAATCTTTACCAGATAACTGGTGAAATGAATTTGCGTTAGAACTTTAAAACAAATCGTTTTGGAAGTTAACAAAATAACAATGCCATAGTCAAACAATGCCATGAAATAATTCTCTAAATATTCGTGTATCAGTGTGTAAATTTTATTGAATACGTAAGTTCTATGCATAGGAAAGTTTCCAACAGTGCGGAGTTATTTGTTGGAAGTTTTTTTTTAGATTTATTCAGTTTTGAAAGACTAATTTAATAAAAATGGCGCAGGCTATAAAGTCTCCCATTTTGTATTTATTGGTGTGTGATCCGTTCCAAATCACCTTTAACGCTGTCATGATATAGAAGACTGTTTATTAGAAAGAACTCCTTCGATGTTCTCCATCGTATTATACTTAACTTATCGCTGACAAAGGTGTAACAAAGCCTTATGTGCTTTCTGGAGCATCTTCCAAAATACTCCATCGTTATCTGCATTAGAAAATTCCATCCAAACTGATAATTTGTTCCTGCTTTAATTTAGATATTTTTCCTTTGTTTAAACTGGTCTATAAGCTTTGCATATAAAGAAAGAATTTTGGCAAACCTTTCAAGAAAATAAATCCCTACGTTTTTTTTATAATTTTATCTTTTAATTGTTTTTAAAAACCATTATATACCCCTTTGTCATTTTTTGACTTTCACTTTCACAAAGCAAACCTTTATTTCTATATTTTACATTATACATACATATATATATGTACATATATACATTAATATCATAAGATTGCTTACTACTTTTCTATAATTTGAACAAAATGTACTGTTCGTCTATTATAATGAATAGGAACTATTGCCTATAAAAATTACACTGATATTTCTCAATACTTACTTACCTATTTAGGTGGCGCTACAGTCCGGAGTGGAACTGGGCCTCAACCAACAAGCCTCTCCAGTTAAGGTGATCTTTGGCTGACTCCAGTTGCGAACTCCAAGATGAGGTCCTTTTCCTCTTGTGCGCGCCACTAAAGACGAGGTGTATCTCTACTGGGTTGCCCCTCCGGGTTGGATTCGAAGACTCTTCGGGTTCTTTTATGTCCATTCGCTCTACTTGTCCTAGCCATCTTAGACGATTGATGCGTACATTTCTGACTTTTCTTAACACATACATATGTACATAATAATAATAAAATTGCTATTCGATTTATAACGTACGTACTAAAAATGGAATGGAATGGAAAGGATTTAATTAAACCATACATTACGTTCAGGTTTATTCTTGTTTTTAATTTCTATTATTTTTTTTTATATAAATTCAATAATTCAACCAACTGAGAGCACATACACAAGTGCGTTGTTCTCCAGGATTATTTGTAGTTTTCGCGTTAAATTGAATTTTACCGTATGAACCAAAATGGATGCTAACTATCTCTGCAAATCTCTGATAATCTGTACAATCTGTTGGTTCCGATTTCTTATGAGCAAAATTTTTTTAAATCTATTTACTTGGCGGTCTTTATTAAACCTCATTTGAAAATTTGATCAGAATTCGTGAATTTCTTTTACAAATGAACTAGTTTACCAAAAACCAGGAATAGAACAGTATAGCTCAACATAGCAAGAGTTTCAAAAAAATGAAAAATAAAGTTTCCTCCAATTTTTAAAGTTCATAATTCTAAAATTCGGTCCCTGCATACTGAGAAAAGTTGAAGTGATTTTTTTCACCAATTCTAATTTTTCTATTTTTTTTTTTTTTTTTAATTAACCATCGACAATCTTTTTGTAAATAAATATAAATAAATAAATAAATATAATATAATAAATGTAAATAAATACACAATTCTTAATTTGAAGTGTCCAAATTTACATCGTATCAATCAACAAAATATTATTTAAGTAAACAATTTCAAATAAATATAATTTATTTTTTTTTTATCTAGGTGAACATACTTAAGAAACCCTCACTTAAATAATGAGCAATGCCTTCTGCACGACCTGGTAGCCTAAAAGATCCTGAAATCGCTGATCTATTCAATAAACATGATCCCGAAAAGATATTCGAAGATCTCCGTGAAATCGGCCATGGGTCGTTTGGTGCAGTTTACTACGCCCGATGTAATCTTACCAAAGAAATTGTGGCCATTAAAAAGATGTCATATACAGGTAAACAAAGTCTGGAGAAATGGCAAGACATCTTAAAAGAAATTCGGTAAGTAATCACATATGAGATTTTTCCAAAATGTGTAATTTATAACCTTTATCTCGTAGCTTTCTTCGTCAATTAAACCATCCCAATACTATCGAATACAAAGGTTGCTACCTGCGCGAATCCACAGCATGGCTTGTAATGGAGTATTGCGTCGGATCGGCATCCGATATTATCGAAGTTCACAAGAAGCCATTACACGAAGAGGAAATATCCGCAATATGCTGTGGCGTACTCAGTGGTTTAAGCTATCTGCATAGTTTAGGACGGATACATCGTGACATAAAAGCGGGAAATATTTTGCTGACAGACAATGGTGTTGTTAAATTGGCAGATTTCGGCAGTGCTGCCATTAAGTGTCCAGCAAACAGTTTTGTTGGCACACCATATTGGATGGCACCCGAAGTTATACTCGCTATGGATGAAGGGCAATACGATGGAAAAGTTGACGTTTGGTCACTTGGCATAACCTGCATTGAATTGGCCGAAAGGAAACCGCCATATTTCAATATGAACGCAATGTCGGCGCTTTATCATATTGCACAGAATGAATCACCATCGCTACCGGTAATAAGTCTTTTTTTTGTCGGGGTTTTAGATTGATGTATATAGATGTGTTATATTAGCAGAAAGTCTAGTTCGTTTATAAAACCGTAGTTCTTATTTAGCACACAAGATCTAATGTTTTTTTGTGTTCAAACTTTTTTTTTGGTTGTCAATTCGGGATCCTGTAAACAACTTTCTTGCAAATGATCTTTGCTACTTTATCACAGCTCAGTTTAGAATTTTCTTCAATTTTTGTGTGTTCTTACAAATCTAAATTTTTAGTGCATCTGTCAAAGAACACAAAACAAATCGACCAGAGTTGTAATGTAAGACAAGGATTTACCATTCATGCACGTTTGGAATGTGGTCCATATTGCCGGATCTGTAGGGACAACTTCTAACCTAATAGTAGCAATAAATGTAAAAAAAAACTTACAATCAGTGGACGTGGCATATGTTCATTCATAAGGGATTGAACAAGGTGGTTAGACTAAACAGTAGAATTAATAACGCAAAGAATATCCTTTTCAGATTTGGTCATTTCAAACAAATTTCAATTCATTACGCATTCACTAACGTTTTTCCTTTTCCAGACAACGGATTGGTCGGACACATTTTGTAATTTTGTTGAATTGTGTCTGAAAAAGTCACCAACAGATCGCCCATCATCAACAAAACTGTTAACGCATTCGTTTGTGACGCGACAACGTTCCGAAACGGCACTGCTTGAATTAATCGCTCGAACAAAAGCTGCCGTACGTGAATTAGACAACTTAAACTATCGCAAAATGAAGAAAATCCTAATGGTGGATACGTGTGAGACTGAAAGTGCAATCGGCGATACGGACGATCAACAGGACGAACATGCCGGAGGCGATAGTAGCAAAAGCAATAGTATTACATCGGAACATTCAATACATTCGGTTGGTGTGTCAGCGGCCAGTAGTCAAGTAGTACAGAAATCCAACAATTTACCTCTATCGAATAGTGATTTTATTGACGCGTCTTTCTTTTTATTGTTTTCAGAGCTCCTCATCAAATTCAATACCACCAGCAAATCATGGTGCGCCTCCTCCACCCAACTATCACAATCTGCCAGCATCAGGAGCTGTCTCACGGAATTCATCACGGCATCGTAATTTTCCACCATTGCCAAATATGATGCATATGAATAACAATGTGACACCAACTAACTCAACGTCTGTTGTACCCGCACCTGTGATGCAAAATAATAGTAATACGGGTGGTGGTGGTTCACCCGCTTCAAGCGGAATGATGAGTGGTGGTCAGGGTGATCGTGTATTAATGCAACCGCCCCGATATCTGTCTTCACCTGCAGCGGCTGCAGCAGTATATGCTGCATCATCACAGCAAGCAATATCGAATGCAGTGAATGATCATGGGCCAAATAATTTCGCGACAATTCGAACGACGAGTATTGTTACGAAACAACAGAAGGAACATATGCAGGTAAGTTGTTGTTTTACTGGACTAGCGCTTAACAAACGTAGTCGAAATCGCAGCAAACATTTCAAGATGTTTTCGCCTATGTTTTCTTTCTATTTGTTCTTTTTTTTTTTGTTTTGACTTTATAGGAGTTTCCGTATCTTTGTTCAGCTTTATGTGGAGGCAGTAGTAACTGCACGGTTTTATAGCAAAGTTATTTCCTGACTTACACATCCTAAAACAAGGATAACTCTTGTTTATTTTATGATAATTGGATGATAGTTTTTGTTTCAAATTTAACGACCTGCCGCTGATATCTGCAACGTACGTTATTATTTCTTGCCTTTCGAATGTTTTATTCTGTTGTTTATGTTTAAAAATGTTTTTCTCCTATGGTGACTGATTTTGTGAAAGGGTTGTTGTTTTTTTTTTTTGGAATGGCTTTTCCTTTCGTTTTCGTGTCATAGCTTGTTGATAGTGTAATCATATCATATTGAATTTAATAAGATGTAGTATCAGCTACAAAGGTTTAAGTTGTTATTAACATTTTGAAAGAATATTTCTTAATTCATGATTAAAAGAAGTATCAGGCTCAAGGTGTTTTTTCGGTAGAATAGTTAATTTTTCAATCAAAGCACATCTCCCTAATTTTGTAATCTCGTGACGACATCATGCATTTTACAAAATACAAATACAAATTTTTGGCGCAACAAGGTCCATGGGACCCAGGGCCTAGCTTCTCACAACCATTCATGTTGTGCGTGTTATATTCTTCACATGAATGGAAGGGGCCTACTGTTTAATGCCGGATCCGAACGGCAATTTTGAGAAGCTTTTTCATGACAGTTTTTCTCTCGGATGTTTGTCAGACGCTCGCGAGAGGTGGGGCCGTGAAAGAAATTTTAGGTGTTGTCTGGGGATTGAACCTGGAACCCCTTGCTCCGTAGTCCAACGCACTAACCACTTGAGCCACGGCGCCCACCATCATGCATTTTGCTTTTGCGAAAACAGAGAATCAAGGGGTGAATGTGATGGTATTTGAGCACTTTGTTTTCAAAGTACCTCGACACGGTTGACTCAGTATCGTACAGCAGAACTGATAGAATTAGAGTTAATATTCTTTGCCAAACAGAAGTAGCGACTGTCAGGATCAGTCTTCATTTGCAGTTATCAACAGTGACGTTCATATTCCGGGCCAGGAGACACTGGTATTTGCCAATTGGTGCATTGCAAATATGCTTTTGGTACGATCTTATAAGCGACATTGATATGCATGCTTCAATATTTGGCGCAAGGCGTAAGATCGCCTCTTTCGTGAACGGGACGCACTGATACTTCTATCATTTGGTATGATTTTTTGTTCACCCAAACTAGGTGATGGTTTAGTGTATTCAATCTACCAAAGGAGCACCTCCATATTTGCAAAGTCCACTAAGTATTTAATTTTAAGTTCTTGATTGTTGCGCCAACTTATTCAATACTGAGAGATGGGATTGCTTCTTACTTGTCTGGATGAGGCTGGTATCTGATTTTAGCATTGAAGTCTCTGAGTACGACTTCATAAAAATGCATTTTGACAGAGTTTTTTTATCTTGTGTTGCAGAAAGTAGTACTTATGCGATTCACTACCGACTTAAAGACAAGATTCTCAACCTGCGACGGATTCCTGCGATGAATCCGCATCGTACCATATGCAACCTTTTGGAACAGCTGTACAATTTTTTTGATTTTGCATATTTTATCTATTCTTAGATTCCAGTGGTAGCTGCCCAGTTACAACGCTATGATATTTTCAGTTTTTCAAAATTCAATTTAAATCCGTTGTCTATGCTCTTTCCGGATCGTGGCTTGTTTGATTTCTCTTATAACTAGTTTTTTTTTTACATGATAAGGATATTATATTAACGGCACAAATCCCCATCTTAGAGCGCCGCTAAGTATACACCCAAAGGTTGTTTGTCATTTTATGTACCGTGCACGCTTCTTGGCGATACGTACATATACTCAAATATGTAGATATCTGCAAGTATATGCAAATATAATCATACACTTATCATATATAGCCGATTAAACAGTTTTGTGCAGAGACCTTATTCCGCTCTGGAAAGGAAGACATCAGATTGTGTGACGTATTTCAGAGTTTTATTCAACGAATATAAATAAACCCCTTCATGTGCTTGCAATCCTAGTCATGTTGAGTATTATTTGGTTTTCTATCATTTGTATAGAATATGTACCGTGCCCTTATTCACCTTTTCGAATAACCAAGAACATATCTCATATTTCTAATTTTTATTTTAAGGAGGAGATGCATGAGCAAATGTCTGGTTACAAACGAATGCGTCGTGAACATCAAGCCGCACTTCTGAAGCTGGAGGAAAAATGTAAAGTCGAAATGGAAGCACACAAAGGGGCTTTAGATAAAGAATACGACATGCTTTTACATAATTTCACAAGAGAACTGGAACGGTTAGAGGTATGAATAATGGAAAAAACATAATATAGAAAACGATTTAATAAATTTGAATGAATGTGTTTTATTTCTTTAATAGACAAAACACCAACAGGAATTGGAGCGACGTATCAAACAAAATGCAGGCGCTGAGAAAAAACTTTACAAAGATATTTCCTCGAAGCAAGAGGGCGATCGTAAAGCGTTTGACTTGAATCGAAAGAAAGAGTACAAAGCAAATAAGGAGCGATGGAAACGAGAGCTATCCATGGATGAGTCGACACCAAAGCGCCAACGTGATTTGACTCTACAATCGCAAAAAGATAATTTGAAACAGGCTGAAGCGCAAGAGGAACAGCGACTTTTGCGAACTCAGAAGCAGTATATAGACTTAGAAATGAGGAAATTTAAACGAAGGCGTATGACAACGTTGCACGAGTTGGAATATCAATTGATGCGAGATGTTAGTGAATTTGAAACTAAATTGTTTAATGTACTAAATGTAATTTTCTTATTGTCTTTTAGGAACTGAGCAAAAAGCAATTCCAGTTAGAACAAGCTCATTCAATGCTCTTGAAGCATCACGAGAAAACTCAAGAATTAGAATATAGGCAACAAAAGAGTGTACATAATTTAAGGGAAGATCAAGTAAGTAATAATTTAGTGTTGAGAATTTCTTTAATTGAATAGTTATTTTTTTTACATTAATTTGACTTGTATTTCTGCAAGTACATGTGTACGTTCAGGGTAAAGGTAAATCATTTTATTGTTCTTAAAAATGAGGAAATCTTAGTTTTATCTATACATCAGCATTCACAAAAGCATATTTTAAACACATTTCATTTGTATTTTGTTAAAATCATAAAAAGAATCCGATTATATTTACATACTACTGAACTGAACATATTGTAACTGATCTCGATCTAGCTCTTCCCGATTCGCTGAATGCCTATTCAACTACCTTGTGTTTCTATCTTCTAAAATCATTTAAGATATGTACATACATATGTAGTGTTATTATACCCTTTAATGGCGGGTATTAAATTAATGTGTATAGAAAACTGGTAAGACTCGAACCTATTTCGTAAATTTAAAAGTAATTTTGAGGACTATTTTGTACATGTGTATGTACATATGTATGTACATACATACAAGAAAACATTCCGCCGTAGATGATTTCATCAAGTAGACTATTCCTTAAGTTAAAAATACACGAAATAACTAGAGCTTAGGCAAGTTTATTTTCTCAACTGCATTTTCGTATTCCATTTTGTTTGTTTTCTTATGGAACGTCGAATTATTCTTTTACTCTTACCCACTTAATACTACCTACTTTTCTTTCGTCAGGTATTGACATTAAGTATTTGCTATCTGAATCTGTGCAGGTACATATGAAAGTATCTGTAGTTATCAAAAAGTTCACTCGTGTATGAGTCTAGTCCTCAGTGTCGCTGGTTTATACGTATTTCTATTGTAAAAGGCGATATACGTACCCAATCATGCTTTGGACTCTACTTTTATGTTCCCTCTGATGATCTATGACTTTCTCTCTATTCCTCTCTATTACCATTGTATAGCCGCTGCATTTAATCTGCTGAAACTGAACGTAACCCACTGCATATTGTTAGTCGACATACAGACTTTACAGACCTGTTGAGCGAAATACTTGATTTTTTTTAGTTAGAAATGTAACGGCTAGAAATGAATTTTGAAAAAATCGTGCAACTCATTTGTCTTCCAAAGCTGGTATGCGCGTTTTTTTCGTTGAAAGCTTACAAATCTAGTTATGTATCGATGTTCGGCACAAAGTATTTAGAAAGATATTCGGGTACAACGTGATGCTATATATTGTGTAATACTAATAATTGATTACCAACTTAGATTAATAAACAACATGATACTGAACTGCAAAATCAAAAGGACTATATGGAAAGAGTCAGAAAGGAATTGGTGAGGAAGCATGCCCTCGAAATACGACAACATCCAAAGAGTTTAAAGGTATCGTATAACTCCATATGTTTGCTAACTTTTATATACTCATCCTGGCGTTATTTAGCAAAAAGAACTGCAAATACGTAAACAGTTCCGTGAGACATGTAAAACTCAAACAAAACAATACAAAAGGTATAAGGCTCAAATACTCCAAACCACACCGAAAGAGCATCAAAAAGAAGTGATAAAACAGTTAAAAGAGGAGAAACACCGTAAACTTACATTGCTTGGTGATCAAGTAGGTTATCATCAGTACTAGATTAAGAAAGTTGATTTTTAATATTTATGCATTTAATTTTAGTATGAACAAAGCATCGCTGACATGTTCCAAAGTCAGAGCTATAAACTCGACGAAAGTCAAGTTATTGAATGCCAACGAACAAAGGAATTGTTGGAATATGAACTTGAAGTTCTGACCACTTATCAGATTAAAAATAAGAAACAAGCCCAAGAGCAACGTGATAGAGAACGTAATGAGTTGGAAAATCGCGTAAGCGTTCGTAGAGGTCTACTCGAGAGCAAGGTAAGTAAAATATAAATATACGTATACGAGCAAAAGAACATTTGATTTGAATGTTTAATTACTAGATGGAAGCCGAGCTTCAACAATTCAATCAAGAAAGGGCCGAAAGGCTAAGAATGAAGCACGAGAAGCAGGCCAAGGAGCTGGAAGCGTTCGACGAAGAGTCAGCTGCATTGGGTTTCAGGTAAGAAGAATAAAATAAAGTAATTTTAATTTAATTCCTAAGCGAAATCATGAGTGTCCCTTGTGTCGAAGATTAAGATTGTTATTCCCAGCAGACTATAATTCTTTGATGAGTTTAAATACCCTACCGACACCAATAAACACTCAAGCAAGGTTCCTGCGTAAGACCACTGGCGTGCATTGGGAAATTCCAAAGATGTTCAATCGCAGTTATAGTAAATTTTAACAATTATCTCAACATTGCAAGAAGCAAATGCGACATTGAATACCTATGTATTAATATCTCGGGAACTTCTATTCATATATCTTTTGTCATATTTGTGTCAAACGGGCCAGAAGGTTATCAAATAGTAAAATGATATACATCTTTTCCTGATTTAATAAATGTTAAGCAAACTTTAAAACCCCCCTCGTTTACTAATTGTTCAACCTCTCTTGTTTTTCAGTGCATTATCCATAAACGAGGTATCACGGGAGACTTACCCAGATGAGGAGGGTAGCTTATCAGGATCGATGATTAGTTTAGCACATAGTAATAGCTCTACAAGTTTTCCGGCTGGCTCCCTATAGCATATAAAAGTAAATAATTTTAATGCAAATTATAACACTAATAATTACCGCATTTCTAGTGATGGTAAAAACCAATTAAAAGACGACATTGAAGCAAATCGAATACAAATGTCGCTTTCTTCAATGTAAAATAATAATAAAATAAATCTATTTAATTAAAATAAGTAAATTAATTAATTAATTAATAAAAATGAAACAAAAAAAAAATTAAATAAATAACATAAACTCAAAGGTTAAAATTAAAATTCAATTAAGCAAAATAAACATTCAACAACACAGCAAACCCATATATAGTACATATATATAACATAGAAGAGTAAAACACAAATCACACCCCATATTATTACATTTACATCTTCAAGGTAAAAATTACTAAACAGCAATGAAAAAAAGGAAATAAATATTAATAAAACAACAAGATTGAAATTCCAAATAAGAATAATTCAATTAAATGCATACATAAAGAAAAAAAAAATAAATTACAAAACCTAAAGATACATACACCAATCATTTTAGAGTAACCTATATAAATTTGTAGAATTTATAAAATAAAAACAAAGAAAACAAAAACCACATAAAACGAAAAAAAAAAATAGTTTTTTATCCGTAAATTAATTTGATTAAATAAATAAATAAACATGTTTATTAGTACGTGTAGTACATGTACCTAAAAGAAAAAAACTGCACGCATCATTTTTATACTCAAGATTGCAAAATTACATATGAACATCTGTTCAAATGAAGATGGTTGCTCGCAATGAATTTCATTTCAGAAGTTGTTCATTTATGATTTAAAAATATGTACATACATACAGTGTTTTTCGAGTCGAAGTCTTGACATAATCCACACGGATAAGGAGATCAGAGAAGGCAATATCGTCGATTAGTACTATGCACTTTGGTCAAGGCTACCAAAAATGCATCAGGTCACAATATGGTGACCGAAAATCTGATTGTTGGGGTCCATGGATATTTCAATGATTGTAAGAGCTACCGAAAATGGAGAATATGAATTTGCTTATTATCTGCTTTGTAAATATTTTTCTCTAGTCCATATAAGATTGAGAACTCGTATTACTTCTTAGGTGAGATACAGAACATATTTAAAATTACATTATGTGACCTCATAAGGATTCTTCTGTCTTTTGGTATTCATCTGTCCATTTCTACACAAGCGACTTGGTACAGCAAATATAATACTGATTCCATATCTTCTCATGATACCCCTCTACCAGGAAAGTAACTAACTAAATCTGCATAAGGTCAAGTAATGTCTCATTAAAAGATCGAAGGATTCGTCTTTTCCTAATTTTGTGTATCGATTGAGGTAGAATTCTAGAATTTTGGATTCGAAGAAATACCGAGTACGGATGACATGAGATTTCTTGTTCAATGTCATCGATCTAGTATGTAAAGGGAATAATAATAAAAGTTTCACTCATTTCACCTCATTTGAAGTAAGTATATCGAAGTAATTGTAATATCAACAGGAAGATACCGCACCATAGATGCAGCAACACAATCAGACACTAAGTGCTCCCATTATAGATGAACCGTGAGGAGTTATGACATAACATTTCAGAAAAAAAATCAGCAGTTAAGACTAAGACTAGGCTTAAAGTACTCTACGAAGTGAAAAACAGTGCAACTACATCATGACATAAAGATAAATAGCCGACTTTTCCAAATCAACAAGGTTATGATACGTCCTCCAAATTTTAAATAGTTTGAAACTGATTTACTTCTTAGTGGCATTAAAATAAATTGTTGCATACATTAACATCATTGGATGGATAACAATTTTCCAACCTGGAGAGTCTTCGATTCCACCCTTGAACGACGATTTGTTTGGCAAGGTATACGCTATCTGAAGGATCAGGTGTTGTGCAATTTTATTGCCGTGAGTGAAGCTTACACATTTCACAATTTGTACTGGACTCGGTATTGCTGGTTGTTTGAGTGAATGTAACGTAATGTTATGACTAGTAGTACGCCTTGTTCGAATTTTATGAATCAAGCAAAGTATTTTATTTCTTGTTTTACTCAGTTTAATTCATTAAATAATAATACATATATAAGTCGGGAATACACTTTTAATAGAAATTACTTTAGCAAATGCGCTTATAAAATAAAATTATCACATACATATGTATAATAGAAAATAAACTTTGTTCAAAATTTATGAATGCGTAGGATATTCTTATACTTTAAGCAAATTCAATCAAAGTGTCTAAGAAAGAATTTTTGTTTAACAGCTTAGTTGTGGCAATAACGAACTCTACATTTTTGTCCTCTTGTTGAGAAAGAAAACGTAGAGCTGATATCTCCGCAAATGTACAGCCACCAACAAAAAACACCAATATAACACGTGGAATATTCAGTGATGAGCCCTCACTGGGAGTTGATGATTGCCGCCCGTTAATTCCAATTAACTGAGCTTGAAAATCTTCGAAAGTTCTGCCTGGTAGAACGTTTATACCAGCTTTGAGAGATTGCCAACCAAGGGGCTTTAAACTTTGCTCTACAATTCGCACAGTTAGTGGTGCATAAAAACTGTGAACATAGCTGATGTCCTTGGGAGCTACTTCCACAACGTCGTCTACTGTAAGATTGAGTGTCTGAAATTGAGAAAGAAAAAAAAACCTTGAAGAAGTAGTAAGACTTCAGAATACATATAGCCACTCCCTCAGTGGAATGCTGGAGCCAAATAACGTTAGAAAATCAAATTACCTTTCTTAAAACAGCATACGGTCTTGCTTCATTCTGTGTCCGAAGTAGCCCTGTTTTTTCCAAGTTGCTTATTGTTAGAAGAACTTGTATACCATATACTTGAACCAGTTCCCGCTTGTAATAATCCAAAACCTGTAACGTCGAATACAATTTACATATATAAAATTGCATATATAGAATACCATATTAACCTTCTGTTTAAACCCCGAAGCAGCTGCACACTGAATACACATTAATCGCAGAACGTTTCTAAAATCAGACTTCTTCGCAATCAAGTCCTCAATATATCCACTTGGCTTATCGATGTCCTCGCATACCATGAACTCTTGTTCGGCAGCTAAGTCATCAGTAAATTCATAGGAATCCAAGTACTCCCTAATCAACTCGGCGATTGTTGTATGTGTGGCGATTGATTGTTTCTGCACCAAAAGATCCGGCAGCCTGTCAACGAATTTCTTCATATCCTGAACGGATTTGCCTTGACAACTGGCATCCATTAGGGAACTGATAGACTTTGCACTTTTCGAGAGGATCTTTCCAACTTCATTGAAGTTTTTGTCCCGCAGTTCAGCGTAGAGTTTTTCTCCGGAATTCAAATACAAAACCTTCTTCTCTGCCACCAAGTTTGCCTGCGATGAATCTTCGTTGGATTTTGCAAAGTTTTTCCCCGGTAATATAACTTTATTTTGATGAATCGAGTAAATTTCATCGATAAGACCTTCATAGGTTAGTTGAGTTGCCAGCACACTCATCAAGTCTATACTGCGATCGAGTATGATCATCTGATCTATTGCACCTTTGTCTGAGTTGTACATTGTTTTGTCCTCGGTGCCCATTAGTTTGGCATGCTCCCATACTTTTTGAGCAAAATTACCCTTTCCATAGATCTTGGGAATTCTTCCGTATATCTTCTGTATATTGACTAAACCAATTGCCGCTTGATACAAACAAGTAGGATCGCCATCCAGTGCCAGATCTCTAAAACTATTTGGTAGTTCCATAGAGAGAACGTCTTTATCTACTGGGAAAAAGTTCCATGAAAGATCTTCTATGTTTGTAAAGTTGCCATATACGCCTTTGATTTCCAGCTGCTTGGTACAGAGGCATGATTTTCGAGGGACGAAAAAAAGATTATACGATCGGGCGGCATTGGGTGCACCATGAATATGACTTGCTATAATGTCCATGTGCTTCAGTTCGGGCCTAGTTATGTAAATAATGTTCTTGGCATCTTTAGGAAAGCGTGTATCTTGTCGGAGGCGTAGTAATTTGATATTTCTATCGGAGAACAGTGCAGGACTAGCAATCAATGATATCGGGCCAAGCAGATTATCATCCAATACAATAACTTTGGAACCATCACACTTTTCAAGAATTTCCAAAAGTTCGCGACAAGCAGTTTCTTGATATAGCTGAAGATTTACTCGCGTACTCCCGAGGTATGGAAACATTTTGGAAAATAACCTAGAGTTGATAAATTTTCGTAAACAAAAAATGTTTCAAGAGTTCACTCCCTTTCTGCAAGTGACGTTTAAAATGAATCAGCTGGCTGCTGGATGCCAAGTACTGAAAAAGCATCCAGTAAAACTCATGATGCAAATAGAGGAATTGGGTGCGTTCCCACATGTTTTGAGCAATAAAAAGTTGTTGCCAACTGGAGGAACGACTATAGTCCTCGAGGTGTCAAGATATGAAAACGCAGTTTTGTACATAGTTCTCGATGAAATTAGACCAAAAAAATAATGCAAAATAACAATTATCTCGTTTTCGCCTAGTTTAAGAGATATCGAGATTTGAAAATTCAATTTTTCCTATGAAATTTCTAAATTTCATAGAAAATTGAAATTTTAAACCTCGATATTTTCTAAACAAGGCGAAAACGAGATTGTTGGTACTTAACATTTTGGTTTTATTTCATCGAGAACTACAAATCTGCGTTTTCAGATCTTGGCGCCTCGAAAACTATAGTATCACCGAACTCTTTGCTAGCGGCAGTTTTTCCATTTATAATGTCAATGGGTAGTGTTATCTTCCCTTTAACCCCATACATTTCTATTTCCATGTCAGTGCTTGACAGCAAAATGAAATGTCAAAATTTTAAATTGCAAATAGGGAACAACAGTTGTCTCTAAAAAATAAAAATAAAAATAAACCCCAAATACGAATATTGGAAATAAACTGTTATTAATAGCATATTATCAATTAAAAATATGACAGACCAAAGCGGAAAGGATCCAGTTAGAGTGACTCTGAGGACACTAATCGAAAAGTCGGGGTACGTGATACAAGTTTAACATTCTTTCTCCTATTTATAAACATTTGTTTTGTTAAAGTGCAAATTTTTCGCCAGAAGACGTTTTACGTGAATTTCGATTAACTAAAGAAAAAAATTCGAATAGAAAATTGTTGAAAATATTGGATCTTATTTCGAAACATCAACCGAATGCAAAAGATCACTTGATAGAAGCTGCCAAGAATTTAGAGAAGTAAGTGATGGTTGGCGCAAGAAAAGAATGATTGTTGTGTTTTTGTTTCTTTACAGGAAAGACCCAGTTTATTGTTTGCTACAATTCCTCAATCACTATTCCGAGATAAATATAATGCAGGTCGTGCGGAAGAAAGAAATTCCAACATCGACGCCCTTGCTTAGTTCTACGAAAATATTTGAAACAGTTACTCCAGAAAATGTGTCCGACGTAAGTAATGGTTTTGAAGATTATCAGGGTTTCGATTGCTTGGTAGACTATATTTGTGGTATACACTCTAATTTAGCTTTCTAGTCCCACCTCATTCACCATTCGTCTCAGGGTATTGGGTATAATATCCTCGATAATATTCCAAATTGCACTCCGTGTGTTTGTTGATAGTGTCAGTTCCAATTCTTAGAAAGTTTGTCTTGAAGTTCATCAAGAAACTTACACTTTTTGTTGAATTTGTTATAGGGACTAATTTGGAGGATTTTTGTCTAATTGTAGAAATTGCTGAGTTCATTTTGGAGTAGGGTCGCTAAATCAAAATTGGTGTTAAATTCCCCCTTATACTCTTGAATGGTAGTATAAGTTAAATTTGTGGGAATAATAGTTTAAGTTGAAGCTTGCTTTAAACCAAATTTTAACCATAAAGTCTATAAAAACCTGAACAGAAAAACGTCCGCTATCCTATCAAGCGCATCAGTTAAACCACCTGGTTGTTACTTTTTTTTTACCTGGTTTCGTTTTTATGTACCTTTATTATTTCTAGATAAAAGAACGTGTTGTTCAAGCTGCTTCAGGTGGTATCAGCAAATCGGCACAGAATACATCAATCGGCAATGTTCCTGCTTTGGTTACTACGCCAAATCTGTTCCCTGGCTATGATAAGAATCGAACAGATGCTCTGTGGGATTTTCATAAAATCGATATGATGAATTTTCAACAGAGCAATATCGCTGCCATTCCAATATCAAGCCAGGAGAACCTCCTTCTGTTCGATTTACTCTACTGTTTGACGGGAATGCGTGGATCGTATATAACGCCAGAAGAAAATAAAACCAATGAGTATAGTTTAAAGTTCAAAATTTCCGATCAAATTCATAGTTCGTTGCGGGATATTGCTCAAGAAATTTTGCCGTTAGCATCCCATTACACGTGTGTGCAGAAATTCATACAAAAAGCTAGTTTCGCCAATTGTGGGCAAGTGCTTCAGGCACTCAGTGCATCATTGAGGGATCTAGTTCATGACTATTATGTAAGTTTATTTTCTATACTATTGAGAATGCTATTAATTGGTTGAATACATAGCTTCTTCTAGCACAACTTGAATCCGAATTGATGGCTGAGAATCTCACATTGCATAAAATGTTATTTTATGTCCGGCCTACACTGAATACCATGGAGGTACTGGCTGGAGCTGTTTCAGATATTGTTTGTGTAAGTTCTTAATAGAATTTGTTTTGAGATTGAGATTTATTGTATTATAAATCTAAGCACGATCTACGAGGCGGTCAGGCTTTAACTTTGTTATATGACAAAATAAGTTCACTGACGGGCGATGAGGAATCTCAAAAATTTATGATACAACTAACGCAGCTGGCTGCTGTACCCTACATGGATATACTACAACTTTGGGTACAAAAAGGTGTCATAAATGATCCCCAACAGGAGTTTCTGGTGGAAGACAATGAAGTTATAAGGAGAGAAGAACTTCCAGAACATTATTCTGCGGATTACTGGGAAAAGAGGTAAAATGGATTTGTTCTTACATGTCCATCTCCGTATTAGAATTCATGTATTATTTTATCTTTTGCTTACTGTCTATTTTAATTTTAGGTATACGATCCGTCGTGAGCGAATTCCTCGTTTCCTAGAAAAAGTATCCGACATAATTTTGCGTACTGGAAAGTATTTAAACGTTATTCGTCAATGCGGCAAGAAAGTTACTCCACCACAAACAATGAATCTCCAATTTTCTCCCGCTAATCAAAATCACATCACTGTTATTCAAAATGCCTATCGTTTTGCCTCGAAAAATCTACTTGAAGTTTTACTAAAGGAAAACGATCTAATGGGACATCTTATGTCCGTAAAACGATACCTACTCTTGCATCAGGGTGATTTTATCACTCAATTCATGGATGCCTGCGAGGAGGAACTAGCAAAGAATGTTGATCAGGTCTTGCCCATGAAACTGGAGAATCTATTAGGTTTAACACTGCGTCTATCTTCGGCCAAACACGATCCTTATAAAGATGATGTTCACTGTGAGCTACTGACATATGATTTGGTCACACAAATGTCCAAGATTATTAATAATGAAGAGGGTGAGTGTATTTTGATTATTTTGAATTTATGGAGACTCATAATATCAGTATTCAATTTACAGAGTATTGGCAGTCTCATGATCGATTGGATCTGGTCGGCTTGGAGTGCTTTGCATTTAGATACGAAGTAAAATGGCCTGTATCGCTAGTACTAAATCACATTGCTATATCCAAATATCAAATGCTGTTTCGACAACTTTTTTACTGTAAACACGTGGAGCGGCAATTGTGCAAGTAAGTGTTTCAGTTTGATTCGACATTTTGATTTGACGAGTTTAGTTAAATTTTTTGAAATGGCATAGAATTTTTTTATTTTGGCGTAATATTTCATAGAATTTCAGAAAAGTGCAAAGGAGTTTTTTTTTTGACAGCTATTTCATTCCATTACATTCTACAAAATCTTTCCTTTGGATGCTCACCATGAACACCATTCTTAAAGCTCTAGTCATACTAGTAAAAGGGGAAACACCGAAAATAGGACGAGCCGAACTGCAAATTCGAGACACTGTTAAGAATAAAAGAATCGGACACGAAAATAGAACCAATAAGAAAGAGTATCCAAAGCTAAATAAGTGTAATGGATTCAGAAGGATCTTGGCGATCAACATGGGTTTGATATTATTGCGAGAACTTTTCGGAGAAGAGTGCAAAAATGGGACTTTTTGGACGAAGGCATCAAAAAAGCTTAAAAAATCAAAATTAGACTCTGGCCGATTGGAAATGGGCAATGTTTACAGATGAGCCAAAATTAACCAACCAGTCAAATGGTATCTTCTATGTACGCCAAAGAGTGCATGAACACATAAAGCAACACTGTGTTGGATCTTAGAAGAAGATCCCGTTGGTTTAGCATTCCCATACCATAGAATGCTTTAATTTTTACGGATTCAGTTCATTCATTAATTCATTATATAAACATGCATTTTCATTAAACCAATATTCAAAATGACTAAAATAAGAGACAAACTTTTAAAGTTAAAGATATAATTTGAAAAATCTCTAAATATGAAAATGGTACCATTTATTTCGCTACCAGTGTACATATACATAGCTACTCTTAACGGTATGTCACACAAAAATCACTTCACATACTTGCAGAAGAGCCTAGAAAATCAAGGCAATTTCCAAACTGAATCTACTAGCCACCGGTTTGCCTCATATAAGTACAGAATCGTGAAAGTCTAATGGGCAGTGAAAACCCAGACGAACTTGCTTGTAGGGGAAACAGTGACCTGAACAGCCGAATGGAGGCCTAGATAATGAGCTAATCAACCAACCAACCATTTTTAAAGTTTTAATTAGACTTCACTTTGACTTTATTTACAGAATTGATAGCGCTTATTTTAAGATAACCTAGATATTGTTTTTCATTAAGTATTTATTTATCTGTTCGAATTTTCACTAGTGCAGCTGCTAATTTATAAGAGTTCTATTCGTTCTTCTATTAAGGGTCTGGAAAGAAAACAGTACCGCGAAAAAATTTTCACCACAAGCAGCGGAACTGTACCGATCAGCTTTCACCCTGCGCCAACGAATGATGAACGCTGTTCAAAATTTGGAGTATTACATGATGATTGAAGTGATTGAACCTAATTGGCATATATTTATTCAGAATATGGGAAAGGTGGGTATAACACTTATTTGTACAAGATCTCACGTAAATTTTTGTCTTTTTCTTAGGTGGAAAATGTCGATGAAGTTTTGGCAGTGCATCAAGACTTTCTTGATTCATGTTTGAAAAATTGTATGCTAACTGACCCCACGCTATTAAATCGTTCCATATTCAAACTGTGCAATATTTGTTTGAAATTTTGTGAATTCATTCAGGTAATTTATCATCTACTAAACAAAAGTTCTAATACCATTTCGCTTTTACTACGCAAACTAAACATGTATAGTAGGTTGTGGATATGTATTCATATAAACTAAAATTGGACCTCATTATCATTGCACAGTGGATAACATAACAAAAAAGTCTTGACTTTTGTATAGATGCTTTTTCAAAAGTTAGTTGTCCGATTTTCAATCTTTTGAGTTCTGAAAAACGCAGGCTTTCCAAGATAATCAGCTACACTTTGGCTCTAAGTTGAGTTTTGTAAAGAAGCTAAATAACAGCAGATTTTTTGCTAAAAATCATGATAACTGCAAAAGTCCCTGACAAATTAAATATCAAATATTTGTAATCTTACGTAAAATCGTCAAAAAACAAAATCAATTTGTTTGCTATCTCGTACCTTAGTCAAGATTACTCGTTTATTTAATTTTAAGTTGCACCTGTTGATTTGGTTTCACTACCTATTTCCCTAGGGAATGTAGTGAGAAAAGGGCAAGAATAACAGCTCTGCATCACTTCAATTCAATTTCGTCACTAAGGTTGGCGTTAGTACTTTTTTGGTTTGAACTCTGAAATTGAGTTGAGTAATTTTTATTGGGTGTCTCATGCCCTGAGAACAAGAGTTTATGTTTACACAGCTTTAAATTTATCCATTTAAGGAATGTTTAGCTGTATTCCTTAAGACATTTCCTTTATATAGTCTGAATACAGTCATATGGAGGCATAAAATTAAGAAAACATAAAATAAGCAGAACATATTTATCTATCACGTAATCATCAATTATTTGACGAGTTAACTATTTGCTTGCTGCTGTTTCATTTGTATTAAGGTTGGCTCCTTTTTACGTCTGCTCCGATCAACCACACTGGCGCCCAACGCGAGGTTCGAACATATCTTCTTGAGTTTAACACACTCATTCTCTATCCTCTCAGGCAACCAGAATAGTGATTTATCTGAAACGACTCTGGAACTTTCTGAAAAGATAGAAAAGATAACAAGTGAAATGCATAAGTCTTTGGGTATTCTTAGGTCTTATTGCATTTTAGTTTTTTTTTAATTTCTTGTAATTGCACCAAAGGGATTGCTCAGTAGGGGTAAAGTAGCACCGTATTCCTCATTTGCACCATTACAGAGGCAGTTCTTTTTGATTAATTAATTTAGACACCTACACTTGCACTTCAATATAGACAGTTTTTTTTAATTATTTTAAACATTTACTCGGAACACTGTATAGTCTTCTAAATGTGGCGTATTTTAAATTGTTGTTAGACTAATAAACTAATCTTATAAACTATCTGTATACCTACATATGCTCATTATGTTTCTAAATTGTGCGGATCAGTGTTGTAGAGATCTGTCCATAATAAAGCTTTAAGAACAGTTCAGGCACTTGATCGTTTAAAAAACTGCATTATAATAGTAATAATGAACCTGAAAATGTCTTGAAAAATTCCTAAACATTTACTTACTTAATTTTCATGAATATATCTCACTATACGTATTTTTGCATATACATACATACTACGAAATGAATGTGCACCTCAATCAATAAAACTATCTGTTAGCAAAACATTGTCATACATAAACCCTATCCTTCAATTACATTCTATTGTAACTAATTAATTAACTTACTAACTTTCAATCCTTTGCGCACTAAAAATATTAATAATAAAAAAACTGTAGAAATCCCAACGACATTTCCTTGATGCTGAATTAAAATCGATGGTTTGTGATAGCAATGATGAGGATAATTCTGATTCGGATGCTGATTTTTCGAGTCAGAAACAGGTATTTCTAATTTACTTGGTTGTAGTTGATTTTATTTTCGAGTGGTACTCAATTTGATACTTCTTTTTGCATGCAATTGCGTTCTTTCTAATTATATTTGTTTTCCAGTGTTTTAATTTTTTACAAGAACACAGAGTTTAAAAAAAATGATTTTAAATTTACAGACAGAATCATCACTAGCTCCGACCGATACATTTTCCGAGCGAGTAAAACGTTTTGACCTGGAATTTACTGGCCTCTTGATTGGACTTTTAAAACAAATCAACGATGTAGCCTCGGATAATCCTTCGGATCGTTTTATCAATCTTGTTCATCGCATTAATTTTAATTCATTTTATAACGAACAGATGGATAAATTGTGTGCTAAAGACTCAATGACAACGAATCATAGAAGCACAAATTAGAAGTAATAATTTATTTTTCGTTATTTTTATTAATATTCACTTTTGCCCTAATGTTACTCTTCAATAAAAAAAAAACATTCCCCAGTTAGCTATATTAAAACTTTAAATATTTCTTGTTATTTGAGTAATGAAATTTGGTACATATTCTTGCTGTTATAGTATGTATTACTGCCACCTACGTTAATCGTTACGTGAGTCATCTATTCTATGTTTAGTCGATCTCACTCATCAACCACAACCGTTTTGCTTAAAACCTTTTAAACAAGAGATATTCTTAATAGCTATAGGCAATTAACCATGACAAGCTTTTTCAAATTATTTTTTAATTACTTAATATTAATCATAACAAATATTTTAACAATATAAGCAGTGTTACCATTTGGATTAAATTAAAATAAGTATTTAAAACTATTTTAATAGTCAAAAAAACGAAATACATATACAAAATTATGAAATAATGTTTTAATTATATACATTCTTAAAAGTACTTTATTTTAACTGGTCTAAGGTAACCTTACTTTAAATCTGAGTTGCCTTGTTGTTCACAATCTAGTTTAAATATTGAGGACACGGTGTGTAAATTCAAAAACGTCAAACGATGCGGTGCACAGATGATGCTGATGCTTTCCTGATCTGACTGAGAATATTTCGTTGGTGTTTAAAAATGCATTGTTTATATCAAACATATTTTACGTCATTGTGGAAGTTTCGTTAGTTAAATTTTTAATAATCATAAAGACGATAGGTTTTTATTAAACAGAAAGAATTCTTTCCCATAGAAATGATTTTGATTTTTTCCCTGAAGAACATATTTTTTGGAGTTAACTATAGTTTTACCATTACGGCGTTAAACACTTTCTGTAATTAAATTTGATAGCAAATAATTACTAATCTACTGTTAAAAATGTTTTTTACTAAATTTTCTTTCTCCGACATTTTTTATACTTCTTTCTAAATTTTCTTGCCTGTCTAATCAAAAAACCATCAAGCTTTTCAGTGATGCTTCTTTTTGTTATGTATACGCATCAGTTTATTCAACATTGCAATAATGAAAGGTTGCTGGTGATCCCATTTGTTTGCATTATTGAAGGTTTTACAAAGTATCATGAGCATCATGATGGCTGCTTTCCTAAATTCAACCAAAATGCGCATTGTGGCTGCACCTTACATCGGTGCTGCAAACACACGAAGTTTTCACGATGCGATACGCATTCTGTTGCGTTGTTAATTATGACGTTTTGGAATGTCAATGTCATTTGGAATGTTATGCTAAGCTCATAATTTCTTTTTTTGGTAATCTGAAACAATGTGTAACATAATAATTGCAACTCAGATAATTGATCATTTCTTAAACAATTGTGTTGCTGGTGACAACCGAATATTGACGAAATATATTTTAAAGCTAATTCAAAAAGGGGAGCAATAACAAATATCATTTGCATCGTGCTAGTTCACGATGCGCTGGTTACTTTTGTTTGCGCAGTATATTCGTTCACAATGCATGTCGGAACGTAATGCGATATGTCATTTGAGTTTCCATTTAGGAATGATTGCTGATTCACAAAGAGCGCTTTTACACGGTGCGTTTTTCTTCTTGGGGTTTTTTCATATTCTCGTCGCGCCTTACTTTTACACGGTGCGATTGTGCGCAGGGGACTATTTATAATTCTTTCACTCTTCTTTTGTTTGTTTGCTCTACTCCGACACACGGTGTTTTCAACACGAACTTAACGCTGAGAACACAAGAATAAAGCAAATGAATTAAACTACGAACAAGATAAAAGAGAACACTCAAAAGTGCCACGCAAATCCTCTACCCGTGCGACTCGGTCTACCGCTGCACTTTTCACTTCCCTTTACTAGACTAGACATTCGTGTGTCGCGGGCATAAAAACTCACCGTGTAAAAGTGCTACATTTGGGAAAGCAGCCAATGTTAAACATGAGTTACTGAATTTATACCAACAAAAAAGGATACCTAAAACGGATGACTCTTACCAAAAAATGACAGCCAAAATGTCTCTTACAAAACGTTACTGGTTGGACAGGCTTGTTGGTTGAGGCCCAGGTCCATTTAAGATTGCAGTGCCACCTAAGTAGGTCAGGCTTAATAAGGATATCGCACTTACGAAACTGTCATTCGCTCATATTGAAAAAGAATCTGGGAAAATATATTTAGTGGTAAATGAGGGCAAATCCAAGTATGTATGTATGTATGTATGACAAATTAAACAGAACTTTATTGTGGACGGCTATAACTTTCGAGGTTTGAGGTAATAACGGCCTATACGAGTCTGACATCTAGTCATAAATAAAACGAAGAACAACTCTTGCCAATAGCTGTTTATTTGGGCTCTCAGCCCTTCACCCTCCCAAGAACGGAATTAAGTAATAAAATGTTCTCTAGAAGGTAATATTGGGTGTGTTCGGATTTCAATGCCTTGTTCGTTTTGAGTTAAACGTCGTACAAGTGCAACCCTGTCATGGTATCCGATCGGAATGGAATTTCCTCCGAATTGTACGAAATCTACACTACGAGGAGGTAAACGCAGGTGGTAGACAGGGACCCACCCCCTTGTCGCCCGGTGAAATACCACCACATCTTGCTATAGGCTCCGTGAAGTAGTAGTGATTACTTACGTTTCGGAGCTTGGCAGATGGACCGGTTCAATCAAGGTGGGACCACAAACGTCGCATGGAGCTGTTGTCTATTCAAATAGGTAAAAAATTATTAATTATTTATTATACTAAAATAATTATAATATTTATATATACATACATATATGTACATACATATGTATCTATATTAAAATATACACCGATAGGCAGGTTTCCATCTCAGGCATTGACGAACACAAAAAATCGAAACCATGGTCCCGACATCTCAAGGTATTCAATCGAGTCTGAGAAATCTTAAGTCTTCTGTGGATCTGGAAAATCCAAGCCATAGCTTCTCTCAGGAAAAAAAACACTTCAACTGTGCCATAACTATAAATGAGCAGTCGACACATCTCTGTTAAGAAATCGACCACTTTATCGCAGTCAACTCTGCCTTAACATGGCACGACGATATTGTCCTGCATTGCAAAAACAACATACTTACATACATACGCTATGTACATTACCAAACACCAAACTTACTCGTATGCACCTACATATGTATATACATACATATATATATATATATATATGTACATATATACATAAATATATATATATATATATCTTTATTTTACATTGTACTCTCACGAAAAACTCAATAAAATAATCGCTGGAAACAAGATATTTGGACGTTTTGATGTGCTCTAGGACCTAGCAACCAAATGATCATTTCCATTTAAAAAATATTTTAGTTCTAGAATGAAAAAGCTTTGGAATACACTTACAGCAGATATATTTCTAGTAGCCTTTAAACTCAAGCAGTTCAAGAGCAGAATCGTCAATCATCTGCAGACAACTCGAGACGCTATCTTAGTATTATAGATTTGCCTCTCATGAGAGGAGATTAAAAAACAAAATGTCAAGGCTACGGAGCATGTCGCAGAGATAGAGAACGTAGACAAAACATAACACAAAACTTATTCCATTCTACTCGATACGCCCTTTGAAAGAAACTATAACAGGCACTACTTTTGTACTACTTTGCAATACTTGTATACACTTTGGAGGTACAGTAAACTTTTACTTCAGCTTCAAGTTGTCATACATTTTTACATAAAAAAAATATTGCAAAGTGTAACTTTACTTCGACCGTGACAGGACTCGAACCTGCAATCTTCGGATCCGAAGTCCGACGCCTTATCCATTAGGCCACACGGTCTTGTCGTCAAGATTTCCAAATGCGTTATTCGATACTATACTAGAAATTTGTAGAATTGTTATAGGTTTGCAAATTGATTTGTTTACAAAAAAAAATTCAGATAAACATGTTACCCATGTATGTAAGAACCTACATAAGTGGGTACATATGTATGTATATTACGATGACGTTGATTTGATACGAGATTTATGTATATCATAGAAATCAACTTATTACGTAATTTGAATTAATTATTTATGGTTTGTCATTGGATTATGTGTTTGATTCTGTGTGACTACCCTCGCAAATTAGAAAAGTAAATATGAATATAAATGTACAATATGAACAGCTTTAGAGTCGGAGAGCCAATCATCGAGGAGGTGAAAAGTTTTACGTAAGTACTCGTAATTTGGAAAAATCGGTTCCACAAACGGCGGAAAATGAAGGCATAAGAACAGCAAAATCAAAGAAGCCTTTTATGTTAACGAACAATCGCAATACGAAGACAATCGTAATGCTGTGATGTGACAAGTGGTTCGCAACTGACACCTTCTCGGAATTTGGAGGTCAAACTTAATCACAAAACTTCAAAGAATTGGAAGTTGGTCTTTTTAAAAAAAAATCGAGGGAAATTTGTAGCTAGGCCTTGCAACATTTAGGTGAATATATGTACGTATATTCGAGAGATTACGAACCAGACCACTGTATATTATTTATTATTATTCTACCCAGTGGCTCCCCAGGACCTCCCTTCTTCTGCTAGCTAACGCCAGACATATATATGTATGTATGTGATGCCGTCCCGACGTCCTCCAGAAGACCCATCTTCTTTAGATGATACCCGAAATTTCCATGACCTGTAGATAACGCTACCACCCACTTCACTGTTCTTCGCCCTAAGCTTAGAACCTCTCTGTGAGTGGTGCCAATCGGCATTTAATAGCCATTTTCGCCTGCCTGCAACCTTCCACGGTTGACCATCTTCAGAGAGTCCGCCTTTTCGTTCCCCTCAGTCCCTACGTGCCCTCAGACCCAGAGCAGCGTCATCACATTTCGAAATGAGCACTCATTGAGTTTTTAAACACATTCCAATACCAGTGATGTATTGTCAGTGATGTTTTGATAGCTGACGCTCTATGCGTCTAGTACCTGACCCTCTTTCAGGTGATCCAACGCATGCAACAGAGCAATCATCTCGGCTTGATAGACTGAGGTACATTTCCTATACTAATATGACAGGCTACTTCCAGTTCTTCTAAGAAGATACCTGCACTCGCTCTGCCATCCATAATGAACCCAAAGATGATTATATCACCAATTTTCTTTTCCGGAAGTGTTTCATCTCCGATAAGAGTTTTGTGATACTTTTCAGTAACACGCACTCTCTTTATTCCATCCATGGGCATATTCAAATCCCTAATCTTGTATTTCACGAGATCTTTGATTTGCCTATGCCATAGATAGTACCGCGCCAGTGCCAGTTGGCATCCCGGTGCAAACGAAGTACCGTCGAATCCACCACTTTCTTAATAAATAAGTTCAGCGACAGAATAACTAGGATCACTTCCATTGCGCATGTTGGTGTCGTCCGCAATCCCTAAACATGCTAGTCGTTGGACCCTACCTAATTGCTTCTGTACAGTTTTCTGAGAGGCTTTTTGCCACCATGCAACTGACGCATATGTGATAATCGGTCTAACTATCATCGTGTACATCCAGTATGCTGACCTCGGCGAGATTCCCCACCTTAGTCCACATACCCGTTTGCAGTGATGAAGCACCCTTTACGTCTTTCTGATCTTCTCTTCCACATGGAAGTTCCAAGTTAGTCCAGCATCTAGGTATACACCCAGATACTTAACCTGTATTTTCCGCATTAATGGAGAGCCCTTGTTCCTGAGAGCCCTGTGATGTTCATGAATTTACTCTCTTGCCATTATTGCTATATCATCGGCATATCCCACAGTGTGGATGCCAGTCTCTTCAAGTCTTCTGAGGTGAGAGTCCACAGTTATATTCCACAGAGTAGATGACAAAACTCCTCCTTGGGGGCAACCTCTAATAACCCTTCCTCTAAGTTTTGGAGTTCCCGTCTAAATATTTATCGCCCTATTTTACAGGGACTCAATCACAACCAAGTTTCATGTTTAGGGGCCTAGTAGGCACTTGTATCCAGAAAGATTTGCTTACTGGCTTTAATAACGTTTTAATCGAGGGACTGAATTTCTGATAATTTCAGTTTCCTTCGTTCCATCTCTATGTATGTACGTACATGTGTATGTTAAGTGTCTCTGTTGCTCGCCTTAAAGTCGTCGCAGCGAAGTAAACATGTATCTACATCGCTCGTACTATCTAACACTTTTTGGTCTGATAATGGAAAGTTGTCATTCTCATATGCATTTACATATTTCGAAATAGTGGCGTTCTATGTTTATAGATATTTTAAGAAATAAAATGAATAGACCTTAGCTCTATGGGTAATTACAATGTGTAGGCGTAACATAACCTAGATAACTCTGTAATAAACCGTGTGTCAAATTTGCAATTATTTTGTAAATATTTTGACAATAGACCCCTCCTGTGCGTGCGACTTTAAATAGAGCCAATGTTTGCGAGACTACGAAAATCATATTACGAATAAGTCACGTGTTTGCACTTAGCCTTAGTTACACACAAATATACACACTATCGTCAATTGAGCAGGGTGTCACCAAAAGTAGGCGGTTTTCACAATTCTCTGACACGTGCTCTATATTAAAGACGCAAATATTCCACATGCTGTGTCAAAGTTAATTCAAAGTCACCTCAATGGAAACCAAGAGATTCCTAATTCGACCCAGTAGGACGTCTGGGAAAGGTAGGATGGTGTATGTAGCTCGCAATGCCATTTCATTTCATGTATGTACCCTAAAGGTAGGTACATATAACAAACCGTTGCGTTTTTTATGTTCTATTAATTGAAATGTTGGGGTGTATTTGGTTAGGTGGTCTATTCGAATTGTCATGGAAAAAAGTGTTCGATTACACGTGAACTATAATTCTGAAGGGATGAATGTTGGGAAAAAAAAAATTGAAAAAAAGAGAAAATCAACAATATAGCAGAAGTCTTTGTTACGTGATGAAGCTGATTCAGAGTCCTACGACGTATGCGATATTTGATTAATGCAATTGTTGACACACATATAACACAACAAAATTGTAATTGCATAAAATTTAGAATTTATTGTGACCACCGTTTTTTTTTTTTTTCTTTTCTTTTGATTTATTTTGTTTATTGAATATTTTCCTTACACACATAAAGAGCAAAATGATAAAATAAATGAATATGTTAGCGTTAATTGATTGCATTGAAGTTGTGGAAGGTAACCTAGGACTGGGAGCCACTGTGGTTACTGTAGCCAAAAAAAAGGTAACATTTTAATGAAAACGTGCCATTCGATACGAGACAGTGTTTTTGTTAAAAACGATTTCTGCAGGTTTGTAAAACGTACGAATTTTCCTTGTTGCCTATTCTCTGCTGGAATTATTGTCATGAACCCGTAGATTATTATCGGTGGCAGAAATTCTGATACTAGCTAAATGATGAGTCTTCTGTCGAAGAGGAAATTGTAGTTAAGGTGGTAATAGCCGATGAGAAAAGTTTTTAGTTGTGAAACTTAATGAATTTCTTAGCTTAACAAAAGCTTATGGAGGCCCAGGTTCACCCCGAACTGTAGCGCCACATAAGTAAGTAAGTAAGCTTAACAAAAGCGCATTTTATTCATATACTTTACGTCAAGAAGTCATTGAGATTGGAATGAGAATAGTGTGAACAGTAGAATTCTCTCTTACTGGCTTACTCATTCTTATACAATACTGCAACGTCAAACGTTCCAAAATGCAAACGAAAACAGTATTGCAAGCATCACGTTTCAAAACGCATCAAGAATGGATCAGCTGCGGAAATAGCGCATCATAAATTCCTATGATTCAAATGATTTTTCTGTTGTTGATTTGTTTTTGATTGGCGATTGAAAGTTTTTGTAACTTATTTAACGAATTATACCTAATAAATTATAGTGCTCAATTTGGTGGAATTATTGACATGTAATTATTTTCAATTAACAAAAGCATCGTGTTGTGTTCTAAAACGTCGAAAATAAAAAAAAAAAACATTATCAGTGTGTCAAGATGCGCTTTTTTACGTTTTGTAATTCAACCATTGTTTTTCGCCATTTTCATTGCCATGAGATGATTTTTAATTCATTGCGTCTTATTTAGAAAAGCTGTGACTATCTGAATTTGACACCCAGTTAATTGTTTGTTAATCGTTACTTCGTGCAAGTAGTTTTTAGCTTATCTGCTACTTTCAGTTTGTATGCAGTAATCATGCACCTTACGTAGTGCTGGGTTGTGTACAGAATGGTCTTGGCATTAAATGTTATTTGAACAATTTTGCCAATATCGAGGTTTTTAAATTAAAATTTTATAAAAAGTGTATGCGGCGTTATAATATATTATAATACTCAGCACAATTTTAGTACAATTTGGTACCTATAAATTTTGCGTTAACAATTTTTTCGATTTCTATTAAAAATAATAGAATGACTTATGTATGTATGTACCTACATATTTTTCTGAATAAGAACCTGGTACGCGATCTTATAGTATATGCCCAAACCAACTATGAAATTTTATTAAAATTGTTACTTTCGTTTTCGAGAAAACCAACCGTAAGCGAGGTTAAATTTGAGACTAAAATGAAAATTCTGAATTACTCCAGACCCCAAATATGAAGTTTGAAGTAAATTTATTAAAACTTTTTTTTTTATAATTCACGTGCTCTCAAGGGTTTATTGCCACCCTTTTAATGTTAAGACACAGCGCGGGCGTTAGGGAAATTAGGAAGAGAAGACATGCGATACCGATGAACGTTGGTTTTAAATGTTTGTGGATTATAATGCGAGGGAAAAATAGAGCTTGGTAGAGCATTCCTCATTTGTGATGTACGGTTTATGAAAGAAGATCGACTTGAGGGTATACTGATGAGCATTCAAAGCGTGACGGGTATTGCGAGAAAATTGTTGTAGGAAGGCGGAATGAAACTGGCTATTTCGCTGGAGCACTGTTTGTGAAAAAAGCGATAGAATAAGGAAGGACAAGAGACATTTTTGCGATGATGGAGCGAGTCAATAGACTCCGCTATGCTTCTGTTCCCTATTAGTTTCAACGCGGGATTTTGAATTCTATCTAGCAGGTACAAACAGGTCTTAGGATCAGACATGAGCATTATACTCGAGTTTGGGGCGGATGTACATATGTCTTATATATTGCAGGCAGATCAGAGAGGGTAAAGAACTTCTTGCACCGTTTGAGGAATCCTAGATATTTCGTAGCTTTCTTGGCGGATTCGAATATGTGGTCATTCCAACGGAGATGGTCGATAGCATACATACCAAGTATGGAAAGTTTTTCGGTTTCGACGATGTAATTGCCATTCATAAATGATAATGGCAAAGGGTTTTGGTTACGCATAAACTCCACTCTGTTATGTATATTGCATTTAATTATACTGTCAAGACCGGAATTTAATGAGCTTAACATCCGCTGCTGCTCCAGTTGACACAGACATATTTGGCAGATTCAATTTATGAGTTTCTCTATCCAGGTGCATTATATTAACATTCTGGATGGTTTTAAAATAAATGTCATTTAAGAACAATTCAATAGTTAAAAATAAAAAAAAAAAATTTTCTAAACAAATTTAGAAATTCATATGGCTTTATGCTCCTAATAAGGCCTACATATATAGTTTTATTTTATGTTATTAATCATAAGCTACCAGGAATAAAAAAATAAAGAAAAGTCTAATAGTTTTTTTTTTAACTTTGTTGTAATGAAATAGTTGGTAGACCAACCAAGGGAATAATTGGTAGACCAACCAAGGTTTCTTTCAGTGGAAGTACTTAGTGTGGTACTAGAAACCTCTTGGAAAACTAAACCTTTTTGGTACTAGAAACCACTTTGAAAAAATGAATGTAAACAAAATTTTTTATATTCCTAGTAAATACATTTTGGGATGGTCATATTAGGAACACGCAAGGCTCTTGTTTACTGGAGCATCAACAAAAACCTTGGAACAATATTAAATAAACAATTTTTTTATATTCCGTATAATATTCAATATATTTCGGAAAAATATAAAATGAAATTTTAATTTTTAATTTAAAAATATATATATAAAAAAATATATATAAAATACAATACAATACAATACGACTGCATTTCTTGACACTTTACATTACCGGACCTGCTAATATGCATACATATGTATGTATGTAGATATGTATGCCATTATTCCAACCGGTTGACATGATTTCTGGACACTGGGCCTTAGGTATTTAAATTAACAACCTTACAAGGGTAGGCCATATATTCCAGCGAAGACTCCTTCATTTTCGTTACCAAGTCTGTTTCCTGTTGTTTTTAGACTGGAAATGTTACCTTAAAATTAAAGTTCAGTTTAACTTTAAATTTGACAATGTTTCAGGAATGAACTCGTCTGTAATTTCATACATATAAATCTTTAGTTTCTTTTTTTAATGTAAAGATTGAGGAATGGAAGGGTAAAAAAAAAACCTCCAGGAAATGTGTTTATTGTGTCTGCTGTACGGACTTCTGTATGCACCTAATCTTTAGTACTATCTTGAGTAAGACATTATCTCGTTTTGTTCACGTTATAATTGATGTTGCTATCGTTATGTGTCTGTATAAACGCAGTGTTTCTTTGGGTTGTAGGTGCCTGAGATGTGCTGAGAGTCTCAGTCTGATCTAGATTCCTTCTGCCGCACATTTGTAAGGCCTTCCCTCTTAGGAAGAGTCTTTGAAGAGTCTTTTTCGGAAATACAAAAGCCTCCCATTCTTGTGTAAGCAAGGACGCTACTTTTACTTCTGGAATCCCTGATCACCAGATCTGGAAATCAAAGATCTGAAAATATTTTCTATGTATATTCTGTCGATGTCACCGAGTTAATGTTAATAGTTTTAGTTTTTTAGACTATTCTGGTACAGCTTTTCAATTTCTTTTTGTTTGAAATGTTTTGTTTTTGCCGGGAAATGATATCAATACTATCTGCACTTAGCGGTTCAAGGTATGACTTTTGTGTTGGCACATCCGGAATTCTAATTTTGTTTGAGACGATAAATTCTGTCAAATGAAGTTTAAAGGTGGCGAATTTCAATGTAAAATACATCGGTTCTGCACTGGATTTCCAACAATGGAGGAGGTAGATATGTACATACGTGACGCTTAGTGTATTGCAGAAAACCGGCTTAAAACCGTAGCAAAAAGGAACTTCTATGTCGTCTGGTATATAGCAAATTCATCTCGTTTAAAGAATCCGCATGCTCTCTACAATATGAATTATCAGTGCAGATCACCTAATGGATGGTATGTGGATTAAAACCTCCGTGTTCCGAAAAAACTAGATTATTTTTATTTTTCAATTTTTTTTTAGAAAATTAAAGTTTTTCATTAAGTATTGATATCCAACACTTCATTAGAAACTTGGACTGGCTGGTAAAACTGGGAGATCCCAATATGATGTAGCGTGTGGTATGATAAAGCTTCTCTAAACTGTTTTTTGTACGTGTACAGTATTCGCTACAAACGCTCACAACATGAAAGAAAAAAGGATTCTTTTTTCTACTCGATATACATATGTACATATGTACATATGTAAATAAATTTGTAATAACATGTGTGATGTAGTATTTTCCTTTATTAACAGTTATTCTACTTCATCTTGATAAAGAATGGTAAACGTATCATGTTTCCCATAATTGAGTCATCTCCATTTCACTTCAACCCTAACTTGTAAAAATCTTTAAAATTCATGTATGTACATTTGTATGTATGTACATATGGCTCTTGTTAGTATGCAATCACCCTCTAATTGTAAAGGATTTTTAATGCATTTATTAGCGTATAGTATTTAAAATTTGTTAGTAATTTGAATACTATCAGATAAGCACAACAAAACATCATCTATCATCTGGTCGATTTCGTTATCACTTTATGCCAACTAACAGTTGATACTGTATCTGTATATGGATACTCAAAATAATAATAATTTTGCATTTATAATCTGTTTCATGTGTATGGGTATCAATAATGAAATGTGGTATATCCAATTTGGAATTTCAACTCATAGGACATGCATTTGCTTCGGGCGTAGGATTTCACTGTACAGTGCACTATCGTCGTCATCAAGATATGTAGCTCCATCACGTTTGTGGGCTCAGCTCAGCTCAGTGCTGTTGCTGTTGCTGGTGCCTGGTTCACAAAAAGAGCTTTAATCATCAACAGATATTGTAGTGTGGAGATCTCACTCACCCAATCTAGCTGTATACATATATCTGGCTGTCCAAAGACGGTAATTGAAATTTATATATTCATGCGAAATGAAATTGGTAATTTCAGCTTTGGAAATTGCATGCATGCACGTTTCTATTCATTTCTCTTTGAGCAACCGAATGCAATCCATGATGATGATGATGATGGTGCGGATGATGATAGGGAATTCAGCCTAAAGGATCCTATCATTATTCACTTTAAATGCACATACATACACGCATACCTATATATGAGCAAATGCATTTGGTTGTATGTACCCTGTGGGATGACTTGTTTGATGAAGTGTCGTACTCACGGAATTGTATCAACTCTCTGCTGACTTATACTTTTCGCGTCCGTTGGACTTATTATAAATTCATACAAACGACTTACTGGAAATGTCATGTTTTTAAGTTTACCCCCTTCAACACTATGCATGGTTTTAAAAAGATTACGTTGTTGGTTACTTATGTGAAGTAGATAATGTACTCCTCTCTGCGATACATATACTACATTGTGTAGTTTTTATTAGAAACAAAATAAAAATGTTGGCCATGAGTTCTTAAAAATACGAATACATTATACCTACCCAAAAGACACAAGCCAAGCTTATGATACATAAATATTACAAGTGGATGGAAAGTCTTTTCACCTTATCATAGTGGCACTAGTTATGAAATTTTAAGCATTTGGCTACGATAACATGTCTACGGTTGGATTCTGGGATAAAGATACTGTCTTACTCCAAATTCAAAGAGAATTCATATGACGCAAATAGAACAAAATGGGATTTATCGAATATACATAGATTGTTAGATGCAGGGGAAAGGGGATTACCGATCTGGAATCCTATCCGAGAAGCGCTAAAACGCCTTATCGCCTAGTCTCAAGGAGGAGATGTTAATATAGTGCTTAGCCCTGCAAAACGTCAGTGGATGCAAAGAATAACTTTTTCTATAAATAAGCAAGAAGGCCTACTGTCCACTGTAGCTGCACTTTATATGCACGCTTTCGTTATTTGTAGCTTGTTGTACGCTTGCTTGCAGCTTGAATGTAAACAAACGAAGATCTGTCCACAAAGTCGCATTTGCGTAGTCACAAGCAATCGTCTGCAGCCTTAACTGCAGCAGCAGCCTTAACATTACTCAAACGTATATCAATATGCATGGTAAAAGTAACATTTTTTTAATGGCGGCTTCTAATGTAAAAAATGTTAAACTTTAAAGAAATGATCAATATTTGTAGCTTGCATGAAGTTTGTATGACGTTTCATGGTCAGTGCTTAGGTGCATAATACACTTGCATACAACCTGCAAATGACGCCGTCGTGGTCAACAGGCCTTAGTTAACAGTTTTTTACGGAACCACCAATTCGCTGACAGGTAGTCACAGCTACTGACGTGCCGACGTTTACGATATTTACTAATATCGATACTTTCTTTCGATATATCCGATATTTGCATCAATACACGTTAATGCCAGGCAACAGTAAGAGAGGAAGAACAGTTCCTGCTAAATCTGCAGTTTCATATTTTGTTATATGGTTTATCTGTTGGTATGTTTTTGATTTGTTCGCATTCGGTTTTTGTTCATTCTGAGGTACTTCAGGGTACCTATTAATATCTCGATTACGCAGCTCAACACCCAGTAAGAATGAAGACCATAATCACTGTTAGAGCAATCTATTGGAAGTAACCACAATGTTATAATATAACAGAGGTTGGGTATGCCTTTCACAGCGGAGTTATTTCAAATAAACAAATATCTTAATAACAGAATCACTCAGACAGATTGGTACAGATTGGTACAGTACTTCCCAATTTTGATACAGTTGCAGTGGTTGGAGAAACTTAAGAATATTATTCAGTTCTATTTATTGCTGGCTGTGTTTGAGTTCCTCGCCCGGGCTCGAACCTGAACAGTTCGGGTCACAAGCAAGCAAACCATCCACTACACCAAACTAATAGTGATTGGCATGGCAAGTCAACATATTTGTATCAAAGTGGTGATAACCAACGTTACATCCTTTCGTCTTTTTTGATGATTAGTAATATTCTTCGTTATTCCTTATTTCCGGAGAAATAAGAAATTCGATAGAAAATTACTTATTTCTTAAAACATTTGGTCTACGGTAACTACGTATCCCTTCTACATCAAAGCGTAGTGATCAACAAACGTAAAGAGAGAGAAACAAGCGTCATAGTCCATAAATATTTCAAAACCACAAATTCGTATCCTTTAATAATAATAGCGGTTTACCGAACCGAACATACAAAGGAAACTAATCGATACTGTCACAAAAAAAGCTACAGTCGGTTGTGATATGGATTCTAAATAAATTTTCTGATCAAACGATATCTTTAACCAGAACAGTCAAACATTTTAAAATGTACCCAATGCAGTAGAGTGAGTTGACCGGAAACATATACATAGCACAGAATAGTAGGAAAATTATTAGGCGCGTTTTTTTTTGGCAAACTTTTATAGGATTGGAAGAAAAATCGACATCAGGGCTTAGCAACGTCATCACAGAATCTTGACAGTATTGCGTATAGACTGACACTCCAACTCTTCAGCTGTAAGGTAAACAAACAAAATAAAAATTATCAACACAAGCCACAATAAAAATAAAGCAGTAGCTTTATTAAAAGGAAAAACTAGTAAAGTCATCCAAAAATGGATATTTAAGATTTTTTGTAACTAAAAATTGTTAGCTGTCATCAACGTACATACATATGTACATCAGTTTTGACGTTTTAATACAAATCCAGAAGAAAAATTCTAGTTTGGTATCACTGTTTTTATCGGGTGTAATAGTTTAGCATCGAAATTTATGTGGGTTCAGCTAAGACCATTAGGGATTAGTTGTTGTTGTATCTAAACAAACGTCTATTGTCAAGTACTGTGTGAAATGGCGATGCAAAGACGTATAGAAGTCTGAGGGACAAAGTGACATCTATTATGTCTATCTTCGGTTAGAAACGCTAAACATTTCCGGGCAATTCAAAAGGAACCTATCAATATTCACTACAAATATTCAAATTGCTGTCCCCCATCTTTTTGATTAACACTCAATCAATTCAATCAGTTCTAGTAGCATTTAATTTTTTTTTCAACGGATTATATTAACTTAGCGGTTCGTTCAATTATCGTTATGGTCAAAATAATTTAAAAGATGTTTTTATTTTTTGATGTTAAATTCAGATAGAACATAAAAAAGTTCAATTAATGGGAATTCATTTCCAAGAACTGAGAAAACGAAACAATTAAAAAAATTTAACATTATCCTTTTGATGTTGAGAATAAAATATATGTATACATGTAGACATACCTATCATGTATATTCATTCGGATTCTATAGCATGTGTACTATAAGTATGTGCATAAATATATATATTGATTCAATGAGGAGTTGTCGGATTAATATTCCTGTTAAGCACATCATTCAGCCAGGCATAAGATACAAATTTCGCACACCAGTACATAACGCATAGGCAGGTCTATTGAAACATTCTGGTGGTGCGCTTGCTATATGTTATAGGATTGTAGAGAACCAACCTACCCAACATCATTCCATAGCACCACATAGAAATCAATCAATGATGCTAATGGAGAGAACAGCATAAACTCTGAAAACATCAGAGCGAAGAACATGGAGACCTCTTTGAAAATTGATTCCCTATACAAATTCATTTGTGTATGCAGGCTTACAAATTTGTTTCCAAGCAAATGCATTGGTCTGTTGGGTACCTATCCTAGACGAGTTGTGCCTTGTTGCCGGCTCGGCATAATATTCATGCATATGTGGACAAAGTGCATAATGAATTATTATGTATTTGGGTGGAAAGCTAGAAATACCATCATAGTCAGTATTATGATCATTAGCATGTCATCCTTGTTGTTGTTCACATCAAAACGTGGTACGTGGTTTTAGCAAACGAATAACTGATATCAAAGCCAGAGGTAGTTTCTATTTGAAAGTTGATACAAAGCTATATTTTTATATAACCTGAATATATTTAAAAAGATTTTAGTACTTAGAGTAGGTCTAAGTTATCTCCCTCAAATCTCATAGATGGTGTGTTAAGATTAAATAGAAATAGGCGCATAGCTGCCTCTCCTTGTTAAATTTTTTCACAGTCAGTGCCTCAGTGAAATAGTCGACCCTTAACAGTTTTCTGGCAATAGCTGTCATACCCATTAGTCCACTCTCAAGTCTATTTGTCGACGTACGTTGCAGTTTGGTTATTATTTTCTGAACAGTGCAACATGGATGTGGACTGTGGAGTGCTCTATATAGGTTTGTTGTTCCTTCACATTATAACCCTCAAACATTTAAAACCCATGTGCATAGGTATCTCCTACCTTTTCCTACCGTTTTCGCAATGATTTATCTTTAAAAGGCTGGCTGTAACCACATGACTGCGTCTTTATTACAATCAATAAGTTTTTATGCAAGTTTTCTAAACCTTAAACTATTGAACTAGGAATATTTATATGACTCTTAATTACTACATATATCAACAATCTAAAAAAATAATGTAAAAAAGAACCTAGTTGAGACTATTCCTCTCTATGTTGCTGTACTTTGGAGGTGTCCACCACTATCAATTGAAATTCCTTGTAAAAAGGATAAAGGAAAAAATAGAACAATTTTTATAATACGTATCAAGAACCTAAGTAGGAAGAGGTGGGGGTTTATAAGAAAACCCCATTAGCGTGATTGTGCGCCGTTTTGATACAACAAAACTCATGTTACCCGGTTGTGTAAGAGCATTATTTGTATGTTGAATCCAGCCTGTCGAGTTCAGGTAGAGGCTGAGTTCCCCAATTCATTTGTTAGATATCTCTTTCAAGGGGTCTTTACCACAAAACTACCATTTAACAATTTTACAGGCACTTGCTAACATTGCAGATTTAACAAGTAACTATAATTTCTGTACCACGATTGTTAAATATGAAAATTTCCGTTTTACTTATGTACAAGTGTACAAGTCAATTGTTACAAGTGTTCTCGTGACGGCTAGACAATGCGTAAACAAATAAGTAAGTGTTGTGTGTAAGGAACTGGTTTTAGTTAAGATCCGTCAGAAAAGAGTATTCTTTTTGGGGTATTTTCTGAAATTTCTCATCGAATCTCAAGAATGCCTTGAGCAGAATAACATTAAACCACACGACCAACTTGTATTTCCAAATCTTTTGCGATCCAGGTACATGAAGGGCGGTTGAAACCATAAATCCTGCCCAGATGGTAAAACGATGGGAAGGCTTGAGAGAGGAGGGTGCGCTACACGGAATAGGGAAACAGTGGGTGGAAGTATGGAGTGGATTGCTCTTTGTCTTATACAGCAGACCACAGGATGGTCACAAACATTCGGGAAATGGTAGAGAAAACAATTTCCAGTTGTTTGTGCCGCCCATGAGGCTATTGTATAATTTAAGCCTCCCCGCCAACGTCAAGGCGGCAATCCAAGGGGAGGACCTAACTAAACTAGCTAAAGGCCTATACTAATCGCGAAATTTAGTTTCGCTACTCCGAGATATCCTTCCTAACTAAACTAGCGCTATAAAATATATCAAGCTATCCTTCAGGCGATTAATCTCCGTCAGTCAGTATGGAGAAAACCTTAAGGGTCGTCACTCTTACAACCGGTCTTCAGGGGATTATCACCTCTAATCTGATTCTAGCTAACGCCTAACTATCTCATCCCTCACTAACTTAATTCCTAACTAAGTAAACTAGCTAAAAACTATACTAATCGCGAGATTTAGTTTTGCTACTGTGAGACATCCATCCTAATTAAACTAGATGAGATCCTAAGCAAATCGCGAGATAAAGTATCGCCAGTATCCTTCCTAACCAATCTACCTAAAAACCTAAACCTAACCACCGAACTAATTTGCTATCTGCCCAACTGAAGTTAACGAATCGCATTCATACATATAACACAATGGCATCCTGTCTATCAATTTAATCATTAGCGAACACCTGTTAATGTTCTAACTACACTCACGTTTCATAAACATAGTATGCCGAGAATAAAAATAAATAAATAAATATCATAGAAACCTTCCCACAGTTAGCATGGAGGGAATAAAAAAAAACTCCTAAAAGCCTCCCTACAGTTCGCAGAGAGGGAATACAGACACCTAAAATCCTTCCAACAGTTCGCTGGAAGGGAATAAATCCTGAAAAGAGAAGAAAAAAAAGAAAAAGAAATGAAAGGTCCTAGAATCCTACCAATATTCCCTTGCAGTTTGTATGAAGAGAATACTACAAGTTACACAAGTTCAAATGTATAATCTATCACCGGATATTAGGTACCACCACTAGGCAAAATTAAGGCAATGTACTAAGCCTAAAAGCTTATTCATTAAGATTGATTACATTAAGCTGTAGTAAGGTTATATAAAAAGATTCCAAAGCGTATAAGAGTCTTCATCCAAATTGCAGTTAGGGAATAACCTAAAAGCCTCCATGCAGTTCGTAGGGAGTGAATAAAAAGAACCTAAAAGCCTCCATACAGTTCGCAGGGAGGGAATAAAAAGAACCTAAAAGCCTCCATACAGTTCGTAAGAAGGGAATACAAAAAAAATTCTCCCTACAGTTCGCAGGGAGGTAATATTGCTGCTCTTCATTGCTAGTGGCACAGGTAAATGTAAATGTTAATGTAAATGCAAATGTTAAATGACAAGTGTGATATATTTTTAAAAGTAATTAAAGAGCATAAATGGTCTGATGGAACTATTAATACGTATATAGAGAAAATATGCAAAAATTGAATCCGTTTCTTCCTGATATGGTGGTTGGGGTCGTTACTAGACGACTACCTACCGAGTCAAATCACATTGTTTTTGTTCAACGTTAATCGAGGTTTTACACAATTCCCACTGCAAGAGCAGATGTGATTTATATAGTTGCACTTGTCTTGAGGTGAAGACTACAAGTAGAAGTCTATACGTATAGCCCTGGACTAAACTTCGAAAATGGAGAATGTTAAGATGAATTAACTATTGCTAACACGTATCAACATTTCCGATTTTCGAAGCTATACACATAGTATGTGTATAGTCCAGGGCTATAATACATAGACTCCGACTTGCAGTTTAGAACCCAAGACGTATGCAACCATATGCCATGACATAAGGCCTAGTAACACAAGGACAAATCTAAAAATTTGCCCTTATGTCAGTTGGAATTATGTCAGGGCACTTAAATCAAATCTGCTTCTTGCAGCGATAATTGTGCAAAGCCTTTATGAACATTGACCAAAAACAACACGTCTAGACAAAGATAGGTGGTCGTCTACCGCCGAGCCTAACTACCAAATCAAGGCAAAAAGCATTCAATTGTTTGGAATTAAGACATGAATTGAGACTATAAATATGCAAGTACATAAAGGAAACACTTTGCAAAATATAGAAAGAAATTAGAATCCCGAGCTAGCAATGTTAAGCAGCGATATTGGTAAATCATGAAAAAAAAAGAAACTAACTACAAAATATGCTCAAGCCCATCAAGAATGTTTATCTTTGTATTATCTGCGTTATGCAGTCACACTACTTGAATAGTATGGATGAAGTAAATGAAAACAGAAGTAAATGATTGCATTCATGCATTAAGATATGAATTTTAACTAGATAGAAAAATTTAAAAAAGGAAGTAGATTAGAAATCTAAATTGATGTTAAAGGAAGAATAGATATTCAATTGAGTACACTGTTTAGTTAATGTTATAGATCTGTGAATACTATCTGTTGGTAAAAGGGCTGAGTGAAAAAGTAAAATAAAAAATATACCTTTACTTTTTGTTTTTGTGTATGTACCTCAAGAATACCCTTGTTGCTGCTTCTCCAAAAGGGATTCTAAATTCTGCTTCAGGTCTGAATGCATTCAGCTCTGCATGCTGCATACACACAATGTCACACGCGACGCAGTACTGCAGTACCACACCCGTCAACAACTCACTAACTTACTAACTGACTGATTAACTAGATATGACTGATTGGCTATGGGACCCGAGAATCGTGGCAACAATCCACAATCAAAAATCGACCACCCACCGAACCACCCACCCACCGAACCACCCAAACACCGAACCACCCACAAATGACAAACTGATTAACCACCGACGACCGACCACCAACCACCCACCGGCAACCGATCGACCGATCGACCAACCGACCAACCAACCAACCGACCAACCAACCAACCGACCGACCAACCAACCAACCAACCAACCAACCAACCAACCAACCAACCAACCAACCAACCAACCAACCAACCAACCAACTAACCAATCAACCAATCAACCAATCAACCAATCAACCAATCAACCAATCAACCAATCAACCAATCAACCAACCAACCAACCAACCGACCGACCGACCGACCGACCGACCGACCGACCACCCACCAACCACCAACAAATGAATAACAGACTGACCACCGCCGACCGACCACCCACCACCGACAACTGAGCACCCACCATCCACGACGGACGGACTACCCACCACCGACAAACGACCAACACCCACCGACCACCCACCTCTACCCACCACCACCCATCGCCGATCGACCGACCGACCACACACCACCGCCGACCACCCACCAACCACCAACAAATGAATAACAGACTGACCACCGCCGACCAACCACCCACCACCGACAACTGACCACCCACCATCCACGACGGACGGACTACCCACCACCGACAAACGACCAACACCCACCGACCACCCACCTCTACCCACCACCACCCATCGCCGATCGACCGACCACCCACCGCCTGCCGCCCAGCACCCATGTTATAAGTAATACCAAGCTTGGCTGCATGGTCTCGTATAAGCCAATGACCTGTACTTATAGCTAACATTTTGGCAACCTGCGGTCTTGATCTGCTTAGTAGCTCATTTGATGTAACTGGGCCATATCTTTCTCGAACGCAAGTTGTTTTTATCTTCTAAAACGCAAATTGAAGACCTGTTCCAATCTAAGTTTCCCTGATTTAGGATTGCACGGCATTGCTGGCATTGCTCTCCCAGTTTTGAGGAGTAGCTTAGCCATTAGAGAAGATAGCAAACTTGCGGTTAGTTATAGGAAGTTATTCAGAAACTGGGAGAATTTGGTAAACGGAAAGATTTTGACATCCGAGTCTTTAATTAGGTACTATTTCGTTGTTCCATTTCGTTCTGGTCAAGAAAGAAACTGAAGCGAACTTCCTTTAAAGTGCGAGTTTTGTAATCAGCCGAAGGAACAACTAAGTTATTTGGTATCGTCTCGAAGACTTTACTATGGCCCGCTGCGACTCCTACGCAAGCTGCTCTTTGTTTTTTTCTGAATTAATTTCAAAGCCACAGCTAATGGCTCAAGTGAGTACTGACTCAAGCGAGTAGTAAATCCAAAGCGCTCTCCATGAACCTATAAACATGTTATAGAAAGTGGCAATGGATCGACAATCTTCCCGGTTTTGCATCACTTAGTCTCTGAAGCCAACCAAATGTTGATATTGTTGCATTTGTTCAAAATCAGAAAATTTTAAGCTTGCTTCTTCTCCGCGATTGTACAGGAATTAACATTCATATTACACTTTGGGCATGACTCTCAAGATCTATCCCTTGAAAATGATAATTTTGTATTAGCTGAACCTATGGCGCTCTGTTTTTATGAGATGGTTTCTTTGTCGTAAAGACTTCCTCGAATCTGCGTACCTCTTCATTTATAAGCGTTTTTAACTCCTGCTGTCATGCGAATCATCTTCACTCTAACATTTTGTAGACATTGTCTAACATTGCCAAGGACCGGGCTAACTGGCCAAGTTTCACCCCGAACTGTACCGCCACCTAAGTAAGTAAGTAAGTCCAACATTGTGAGGCATATGTGAGTGCTGCGATGAAAAGCCTTCTATTCATCTTCGGTATCGCAGACAGCGTAGTGTTCCCTCCACTTCATCGCTTTCGCTATGATTGACGTAATCATCACAAGTTGCTTTGCTGGTGAGCATAGATCCCAGATCCCAAGCCTTCCCTTCACCTTAGGTAGCGTAGACAGCATAGTGTTCCCTCCACTTCATTACTTTCGCTATGATTAATGTAATCATCACAAGTTGCTTTGCTGGTAAGGATAGATCCCAGATGTTTGAACTTTTCGCACTTGATATTTACAGAACTGTTTCATTCAAATTAATTTTTGTAATAGGCTTTTGTGGATCAGAGAATAGGCAGCACAAGAATTTGGTTGTTTATGGACTAATACGATACCCATTTCCCTCCAAAATGTGAAGCCATACGTTAATTGATTGTTTCAGGGACGTAGGATCTTCGATTATGATGGCTCCTTTGTTACCTTAGAAGGTTGTTAATGGCTTTCGAAGCAAGCGTTCGTCAATGATTCTAGTAGTCTTTTGTGATTACAGATTCCCATGTTGTAGCTTCTCACAGTGATTGCTCTTTTTTGTGGCGCTTGGAATATTAGCATTCGTAACTTGACTGCAACAATGTAGTGATCCAGATTGATGTCCGCATATCCGACATATTTGAGGTCGATCGCAATGTGATCAATTTGGTCGATCATGGTCAGCAACCATGTCTCTTTGTGTACCTACATACAACCGTGGGCTTGACAAATAGACTGTCAATGTCTTCTCAGTGGATGGTACATATTTGATTCGAACTACACGAATTCAACATCTGAACTTATTCTAGATCCCACCACAAAGGTGAAGTAGATACTCTCCATTTATGTTGGTAGTCAGATGAAATGAGATCGACTCGAGACGCGATATACCTTGGACACTTCGAAGAGAAACAATGTCCAAACAAATACACCATCATGAGGTCCTCTGCAGTTAAATTCATATGAGTGCCATTTAATTTATAATTGTAAACATGTTTCTCATTAAGCTCATCATTTATGTCTTACAAATATATTTTCAAAATATATAGTCTTTATTAAATTGTCTGCATTTTATTCCGATTCAACTTCAAAAGATACATACAACCACTACCATCGTCATCGCCAGAGTTACACGACATTTGTTCGAAAAATCAAGTGCTACGCCCTCCTGCTGATGTCAATTCAGCCTCAGGATGCACATATGTCATCTTTTGACTGTAACTGCTGGTGTAGCTGCTATCTCGACTTGTAAAGTAGTATTTAAGTGAAAAAGTTCTCTCCCCCATAGAAAAATTGGAAATCGGAAACTTTGAAAGGCCACTCGTGGAAATTGTGTGTAATTTGAATGTAATTTGCAGTTGAAAGGGAAGTAGGAACATGTTGTGCCTGTACCCCTTAGACCTGTGTACTTGGACAGGACGTTTGTATTAAATTTTGTAGGTTGTCAGTTTGGGACGTGAGCACTGTTTTTTTTTTATCTCAGAGTTCACCTGGTTTTCGTTAGAAACATGATTGATCAGAGATATCTACAAATGTAGATGCAGTCGAGTGGTTACATTTTACTATTTCACTGCAATCGAGAGAATCATTCAATTGAAATTAAAAAAACCACTTGATTGCATCCACCTCCGAGGTTACTTACTTACTTCATACTTAGGTGGCGCTACAGTTCGAGGTGAACCTGGGCCTCTACAGGTAGCAATTCTTTTTTGTACAAAACAATTGTTCTAGATGTTATCATTAAACAAACAGTCTTCACAAAAGTCCTTCAACAATATCATTTAGAGCTCGCACCTCTGTGCATACATATGTATGTATGTACATACAAATTGACACCGGATGAACATCAAAGCACAAGTGCAACCGCTTTTCATTCAAAGGCAATTGAACAGTCGATTCCCGCCTATGAAGAATGAGAAGAAAAAAAGTCCTTTAAACCCCTAACAGGATTAACAGATGAGGGTGTACAATGGTGAGATGAGCCTCTGGTATAAAAACTCAGTCGAAAATCATGAATGCAAGGGTAGTAATTATACTCTAAATAGTTTCACGAGGGGAAGGATGTTAACCTCTGGGCCATATGAAGTTCGGCTCTTCTTAAAATTCGTCGTCGCCATTGCCGACGATTCACATTCATTCCAATTGACTGACAACACCTTGGGGTGCCGCTTTCGAATGTTTCGATAATGTTGTAATTTGAGGAATGCCATCAGGGGACTTTTAGTCCATGTATGTGGTATTACTGCTGCAAGGACATTTTCTATTATGCCACAAAATTTGAAATCAATTTGTTGCCGGGTGTCGAAGGGTGGTGATGATACGACGAAAGATGTGAGTACATGCCCACCTAGTTAGTTCAGCAAAGAGGGTACATTTACGGGTGGAAACAAGGGTAGGCTTACGTTGTTGTTGGTGTTGATGTTGATGATTTCGAGAACGAAAACGAGCAGAGTGGCACTTCAAGAACCATTCGATAACAAGTGATTACATGCATATGAATTCGGAATGATTGACAGTTCATAGCGGACAAGTTGTTTTGTTTACGGATCGTGAATGACACAAGGATGCTCATTAAACAAAACGATTCAGTGTCATTTGGAAAGAGAATTGCTTTTGTAATAAATCATGTGTAGGTACTTATTAAGGTATAAACATAGGTACAATTACTTTTTGTTGAAGTCTGTTAAGTAGAAAACTTGCAAACACGTTTACATACATAATATGTTGAGGTACACTGATTAAAAAGTCTTTCCCAAAATTCGTCCTTATTGAGAAATACTGAAAACTAGTCTTTAGGTGGTAGCCAAGGTATCAAACCCTTGTCGCCCGGTGAGATACCACCACATTTTGCTATAGGCTCCGTGAAGTAGTTGTGATTACGTTTCGGAGCTTGGCGGATGGGCCGGTGTAATCAGAATGAGACGTTTTCTGTAATAAAATATTCTGGAAAAAAAACTTGTCTCCCATTCGAAAATTCGGGTACCCTCAGAGGGTACAATATGCATGTAACATACAACAAACACACCGATATAATATACATTTGCACATACATACATAGGTAGATAGACGTCTACCGTGAATTCGTACCTGTATTTTAAAACATTTTAAATCTGAGGCTCGATCAACATTTAGAGTGCATGATACTGAGTATACCAATCTCGACAGAAGTAATATATAGACTCCACATTGCCCCGGATTCAAATTGCAAATCTAGTTTCATTTCAAGGGTGGTCTATGTCCCTTTCCTGTTAGAAAATCTATGGCATGTTCGATGTTACTAAAAAATTTGCCCTCCATGACTTCATTAAGCTTTTTTGCTAAGTTTCTCCAAAACACCTAGACGTAGAAACTTGAAATTTTGTACAATAATTTCTTATGGTCTGCAGATGCAGAAAGGGTAGATGAAGAAGGGATTTTTCGAAATTCAATGTCTATGTGGGAGTATATCAGTATGGTAAATTTAGCGTCCATGAAGTTGAGTTAACTCTCGGTATTGGCGGTAAGATTTCTATTAAAAGTATTTTGTTGCAAAAAAGAATGTATACACATATACAGGTGCTATTCAGGTGGTTTACTGTATGTGCGTATACACTTCAAGCCAACTGTTTTCAATTCTACACGTTAAGTTTGTTGAGATCCCTTTACATTTCAACCATTCAGCTAAAGTCTCTCTGGGTTGGATTCGAATCTTGTCCTTTTATAAATCCTTTTCTTATAATATCTTTTCGTAAAATACCAAAAACTATGATGATCCGAGCTTATACAGCTCATGTGGAATTATTTGAGTGAGAGGGTTTTTCGCCAGTAGTCTTAGTTTTTTCATGTGGTACCTCAGAGTATTATGCCCAGTGATGACTCAGGGTAGAAAGGGATTTCCTACCCTTGACGATAATCCTGTCGGCCCCACTTTTATCGAAACGAGGCTATACACTTCTTGTGATCATACAACTGTCTATTGAAGACCATCTGATGTTGGCCTCTCCAGGAGCCTTATTCCCTGCTTTGAGCCTCAGTGTGCAAGTCGGGATAAGCACAAAGATATCGCCTTGGTCTGATGTGGATTCTGAACTTCTTCTGGCCAATTCGTCAGCCTTCTCATTATTCGGTATATTTTCATATCCGAACCCAGCAGTGCTCAACCTTATGCTGTGTTTCAAGAACCTTAAGCTCTTCACGACATACAGCACTTCACAAGCGTAGATTTTAATTCGATTTCGATTGCTAGGAACCTAAGAAATTAATGTACTTTCAATCTCAAGAAGACTTCAATTTATATTGTCAAGTATTTTACTTCCCAATTTCGATTAACGTTGTCATAATTTGATTTAGGTCGTTTCTCAGAATGTATGTATGTATGGCTGAGTTTCAAAATATAAAAAAAAAATAGTTTCGATGAGGTAGTATTATTCTTTTGATGCGCATCTGCAACGCAACTTCGATAATTTGTATACATTTTACACTACACAAGTTTAATGTTTTGGAACGTAGTTTATACAAAGCAGGCAATTGCCAAAATTAAAATGACAAACTTCGAATTAAAAATAAATTTAAATCAGTGATTTGAATGTCAAATGAAAGCATAGAAAAAATTATCGATGCATAGTTTGCTCAGTTGATGCGCATCGATAACATTTAGGTTACGTTTAGAAATTTGTGACTTTGTCAAAACTTTCTCATTTGACTTTTGGAACTTATGACTATGCATCTATGACGCATCGGATACATTTTGGAACTCACCCTATATTTCGCTGATTTCGTGCACGTGCAGGTCTTTTTTGCCCTTGTAGATAATTTCATTTTCGATATATGTACATATACAATGTACATCGTTTCGATTTACGTCGCATTTTCTTGGTCCTGAAAACGACGTGCATACATATATCGAGACCTTCTTGCAGTTGATTTTACTTAAACAATCATTTTATTTAAACAATCATATCAAAGCAATCATTGAAGGACTATGTGAAGCTACTACTTGATGGACCAACCCAAATTCTTAAACACAAAAGAACCACCTGCTTTGAATAGCTTGTTAAGAATTCTGTCATATATACTTAGGTGGTGTTTAAATCCCCAGAAATGGGTTTGAAATATCTGTAATAACTTTCGGTACCTACCGCATTGTGCATATTTGGTTGATTGCAAGCCTTACATACTTTTAACCTCATTGATATTATTAGGTTCCTGACAAAAAACAATGCCGTATGTGTGGTATTTAAGAATTTAATGTCTCTGCAATTCGAACAGTTTATGAGTCTATTTCTTGTTTTCTGAGCAAACTATGTTGATGTATATTTATAAAAGAGCGAAGGTGCTCTTCTCCGCTAGAATAGATTTTTCAAAACCTTGACATGGCCTTCATATTACATTATACTCGTGAGTCTGTATTTTAAATATATTGCAGTAGTTCCTTGAATCAAGAATCAATTAATTTTTTTTTTCTATTTTCGTCAACCGAATTACTTAACTTATCCCACAACTTTGTTCCCTAAATTAAATTTGACCTTCATGGTCTATTTTTATAATTTTAGGATTTTTTTTTTAAATATTGATAAAGATAAGAACTACGATGTCATTTCTATTCAAAACAGGTTGCGTTCAAAAGAAAACACACATATTTTTCAAAGAAAATCAAATTTGTATTCTTTATTGAACCTGTGAATCTTTCAAAAACCCATTCGTTATGTTATTTTTATACAATATATTCTATTTTAGAACATCATAATAAATTTAAGATCTTATTACCCTAATCCGAATATATGTATTTAAAAAGGGAAAAATGAACAGTGTTTGCAAATATACTCATGTGTACGAGTATAAACCCACATCAACCCCTCCAAAGTGACATTCGAGTGAGTATTTACGAGGACATATGGGCTAGTTGGTTGATAATTTGACACCTCGAACTCGTATATTGGGAAAATATAGGACAAAGCCTACATTCACAAAATAACTGTAATTGAAAAGGGATTAGTGCATTAGCACATGCACGTAAATAATGAAAATACTTCTCGACCACTCGGCGCACATGTAATTGAGCAGAAACCCATTAGATCTAGTAATTTATCTGTAACAAATGTTGTGATTTATTTTGGTTTTATTTAAACAAAGAAAATGATGGTGTACACTTTCTATTTTGGTTTGATGAAATGTGGCTTTTAAACTACATACTTCGTTTTAACAAATTTTTCAAAATAAAAAATAGCGACAACAACAGGCTGCTATAGCACATTACATCTATGTTTTATTATTTTTAACCTTGCACATATGACTGACACTGCGATACCTACCTATTTTATCAAAAAGGGTGAATTAATCTAATCGACGTGCCATCTCCCTAATGAAGCTTAGTATGTCCTTAGTAAGACAGTTTTTCAACTCTGCTGCCGTACGTGTTGCTTTGTGGAAGACACGTCTCCTTAACCAACGTAGTGACGGGTATTCACAGATAATATGCTTAGATGAATCATCATCCTCCAAGCAGAACCGACATTCTGTCTCTGGGCACAGATTCAATTTGTTAAGGTGGTACCTCAGGGCACAGAGGCCTGTGGGAAAGGTGATCAGCTTTTTGGTGCTTTCTTTATCTAAGTTAAGGATTTCCTTGTAGGAATTAGGCTTGATTAATAGTTTGGATTGTTTAAGGATTTCCTTGTAGGAATTAGGCTTGATTAATAGTTTGGGGGATAGATGAAATTTGTATTCCCAGCCAGAAAGGGAGGCGAATATATGGAAGCACAAGCTTTCTCACCTTAAGCCTCTCACTATCAATCCCTACTCTACACCTCCACGTTGGTGGCTACTGTGTGCCTAGAACCTCGGCTGGAGATAGGGTAATCAACCCCTTTGGAAGGTTGCTGGTGGTAGCAAACGAGAGAGGGAGAAGGAGTGTTTTCTCACTAGGGCACTCCCTCTTGATCCGGACGGCAGCTGATGAATTCTCTAGATGGAATCAACGGTGGCTTCCACAGTTCCAGCCAGGCTGAACTATCTAGTATCATCCACCACTGAGTCAGGGCGTTGGAAAAGAGTTGGTAGCGGATAAACCCTTAATGGGCCAACGGGAGCACTCATATCCCCGAAGTGCGTTACTGACTCCGGAAAATCCGGCCCCTCATCCTAGCGGTATAAAAGGGAACCGGTCCTCCAGGCTGTCGCGGATAACGTTGAAATCGTTCTGGGCGATTTTAACGCCAAGATAGGAAAGCCTCCACAACACCACGTCCGGAGAGGGACTTAGGCTTATTGACTTCACTGCACACGGTTTCTTCATCTCAATATCCACAAGGGGACATGGCGGTCTCCTGATCATCAAACGGTCAACCGAATTGATCATATTGTTATCGACGTAAGGAGGCATGCCTCCAGTATTTTGGACATCGACTCGGATTATTACCTTGTTGCAATAACGGTACGAATGTGGATACCCCAAACGCCACCACAAAGAAGAAATATAGTGAGAAGATTTAACGTTGAAAAGATGCAATAGCAAGAGATAGCCAGAACCTTTGCCGAACGCGCTACGACTCCTATGCCGCCAGCATCAAATACCGAGAACCAATGGAAACGCTGCCAACATGCCATCAGAAACGCCGCAACTGATGTGCTGGGTTTCGCTCGATCACCAGAAAGATATCCATGGTTTAACGAAGAATGCCAACAAGCAAATGCAGCTAAACAAGAAGAATACAAAGCGGTGCTATAAAGAAGGACGAGAGCGACTCGTGAACTCTACGACCTAAAGAGACGGGAAGAACATCGGCTTCTCCAAAAGAAGAAAAAAGAGAACGAGAAGCGCGCGATCGAAGATATTGAGAGATTATACTCCAGGAATAATGTACGGAAGTTTTACCAACAGGTAAAAAGAACGTGTCAGGCCAACAAGACCCGTACAGAAGCCTGTAGAGATGAAAAAGGAAAACTCGTAGTAGAGTCACAGTCGGTGCAGAGAATATGGAAAATTTTCTTCTGCAGACTATATAACGGCGACGAAGAGCATACACCAACTCATTTCTAAAATTTGGTCAGATGAGTGGATGCCTGATGAATAGAATCTCAGCAACGTTTGCCCGATTCACCAGAAAGGAGACCGCCTGAAGTGCGCCAATTACAGAGGTCTCATCTTGAGTGGACGTCTGAAACACGTCGTCAACAACCTGATTGGCCCCTATCAGTGTGGTTTCAAACCTTTAAAGTCTACAGTCAATCAAATCTTTACACTTTGGCAGATCCTGGAAAAAACCCAAGAAGTCCAAATCGATACCCACCATCGATTTCAAGGCCGCATATGACAGCATTTATAGAGATGAGCTATACAGAGTCATGTCTAGTTTTGGCATCCCTGCCAAACTCATCAAATTGTGCAGAATGACGACGGAAAATTCTCGCTGCTCCATTAAGGTCGGTTACGATCTCACCGATACTTTGACCTTAAAAAATGATTTAGATAAAGTGATGAGCTGTCATGTGACTTTTTTAACATCATACTTGAAGGAATTGTGCGAAACTCACAAGCCAACACCGTATATAAAGAGATGATCTTGAAGCAGTATGCTTCTTCTATCTTTTTGATGAAATAGTAGGAATAGGAATTGCCTTTTCTATACACATACTGACTCGAGTGCGGAGGGCTAGACAGATTTAGCTGGGCTTCTAATATCAACGTCTACATCCATATTCACCTAGCAACCGTGGGCACATCTCTAATAAATTTTAATGTTTTTTACCAAAACTACCTTTGGAATGTACCGCCAGGAGACATATTTTCAATAGCTTTGTCCAGTCCCAATTCAGGAACAGAATCACCAAATATATGCAAACCGAGTCTCCAAAAACATAATTTATAAAAATAGACATTGGTGTCATGAAACTTCCATTGTGGAGACCAGGAGTTTACGGTTCGCTATGTAAGCGTTATAGGTTTGTTTCTCCATAGAGAACAATTAGTTTCTATTCATCTGTTTCCATTTCACATTACTTTTTCTACGGTCTGTTGATGGACGCTTCACATCTTATCAGATATTCAGCCGCACAATGTCCTTTTTAAGTGCCTTCTATGCAACATATTCAAAATTATTATTTTCCATCTAATTTCACATCGAAATACATACCTACATACATATGTATGTATAATGGGCCAAAAATTATAATGAACGCACATTCATCCAAATCAAATATACACACACACCGCCAGACATACACCTCGGTCCGTACATCCATGCATTAATAATTTTGCTCTCGATAAATGAGATTGTATGTCCTCTAGGCAGTACGCAGAATGACAAAATTATACAACAACCAAGTCAGCTACAGCAACAACAACTTTGAAATAGCCTGTGTCCCGTTTAATAGATCCAAATATTTTGTTACGACCAAATTATGGCTCTTATGCGATATACAATCATACAACCATACATAGTATCTACATATATGCAGGTACAGGCATCCTGTATTTATATGTATAACTACTATATACACCAACAATATTCGTGCATTTCTGTGTTCCCTTAAGCGAGGGTGAACATTATAAAAATGTATCTACAAACAGTATTTTTGAGCGGGATATGTCGAATGAGCACATTGTGTAGTACAGAGGGAATTTTAGATAATACAGCAACAGGAATCAACATACTTACATACTACAAGGATGCATATGAGCATACACAAAAATATGCAATGGTAAAGCTAACAAACAAAGTTATTAAGCTGGGTTAAAACAGATACGAAACATGCATACGTATATACATATGTGTATGTAAGGACATGTATCCATGTTTTAGGAATAGATGCACGTTTAATGTAACTTCATATACATACACCTACATACATATGTATATCTCAGTAGTTAACCATGATATGAACTTAAAAGCCTTACTAGCCAATTACCGTCTGAGAGCAACTGATATCACTCCCTTGAATACTTCATCCGTTTCGTTGAATACAGCGTTTGTATGCAAAAAAAAAAAATAAAAAAATAAAAATAGAAGCAAGAATCGAGGAGTACTGGCCGTTGTTGGAGCCTAATACTTTAGGAATGATGAAACACCAATCACATATGCACATACACATTTTAAAAGCATCACCGCTTTTTGAATTGCAATTGCTACTAGCGATACGAAGAGTATCTACATATGTAAATGCTTTAATGAAATCATATAATGGTAGAAATAGTTTTTATTTTTAATAATGATATTTTCATAGCAAATCTTAAAGTGGCTTAGAAACTACTTCTGTAACATAGATCCAATACCCGTTTTTAGACCTTAAAAACTCTTACGCGTCATGGTACGTGCATACATATGTATATAAGAATGTAATTATGACTTTTAGAAATTGATTCTTGGTTCGCAACTTCTCTTGAAATATATTTTCTGCTACGATTATGTGTTTCTTAAACGGACTGATCCTACGTTGCTTAGTTAACTATGAGATTGAAGGTAATGGCCACTACTCGTTTTTGATTAGATAAGTCGTAACCTGGTGCTAGGTCAATCTCATTACCTAGATTATGTTTTCAAAAGATTCCGGATACAACTTTTTGCTAATTTTTCTGAACTTATCACGTCATGTTTGGGTTGAGTAGCTTACGCTAGGTTAGGTCAGATTAAGTAAGGTGCCTATCCCCTCTCAGATAGAGAAACACTTAGAACAAAACGGATGTTCATTGTAAACTGCATAAGGAAAGAACAAAAGAAAGATTTCTCTTTATCGGACAAAAAGGAAGGGATAACCAATTGTAGTATTGATCCATGCCTCTTGATGATTTGCCGTTTAGACGCGAAAGCAGTTTGACCCAGAGACAAGATTTTTAATTTAAATCAAGCATGGCTGGATTACTAAGATATTTGAAGAAGTATCTACTCCTTAAGGACGGGATAAGGTTGGTCATCGTTTCTTCTTCTTTGTCGTCTCTACAACTTTTACAGACGTCATTGAAGGGAGCAACATACTGGCGTGTCTACCTTCCAGACAATGCCCAGAGAGGTCGTCAAGTAAATGAGTTAAGTTTTCTTAATTAACATACTGATAATGGTTGTTTGCCATTCTACTGATTGCAGTATTTAGATGGAACTTATTCGATCCCATACGCATCCTCGTCCGCTTTGCAATTGCCTGGAACATCTGTGTTAGGTGAAACCTATGTAAGACAAGGATACGTTGAAGTCACTAGGGGATTTCTAGTCCAATCAAACTGGGAAAGAGCAAATGGAAGTCTTCTTTAGTGCTCTACAACTCCTTAGGATGTGATCCGAAGTTTTTTCGGATTCCTTGCAAAATCGGCACATTCTGTTAGTCACTTAAGTCCCATTTCCTGTGAATACTCAGGCTTTCCTTGGCCTGCTTTGGTTTTCTAAGATGCTTAGATTTAACTTTCATCGTCTTTACGTAACTCTTACCGCTAGGCTGTCACTTATCTCATTAACACTACACAGAAATGTCTCATACCATCTTAAAAGTGTTTTCGAAGGACTTCACCGGTTTGATGGCATTTTGGCTGTCTGACATAATTGCTACGTCTGGTTTGTGGTAGTTCCTGTTGAGTTTCGTGTTAATTTTCCCATGGTAAATGCTAAAGAATATGAAAAGTAGCATGCAATTGACAAGTCTTCTTTGATAATTTTGATAGGATGGTTTTTCGCTTTGCGAAGATAAGATACATATTTTTTAACTGTATCCATATAAAGCAAAAGTGCGCGATTTCGATGCATTAACACTACCTCCCTTCTCAAATTAGGTTATACAGGGTTATTAGTTGGTCATAAAGGACTAGGCACCATAGTGAGCCTATCGTGATCCCTAGTGAACCTGAAGAGTGACAAACCAAAACCAATTCGCCCATATTCTTAATTTCCTTACAGAACCTAAATATGACCTCAATTTAGCTGAATTTTATTAATTTTCCGAAGGCCTCAAGGCTTTACAAACCCTGTGCCCTTCTAAGATTGACCAGGTCGGCCATATGGATGATTTTTTGGAGAATAATTCTCTTAGTCACAGCTATTGGTGGTCTAATGCCTTTAATAACTTGTATCATTTACCGGGAGCTCTGCTCCTTTTTCGGACATTACGTTGACATTTTCGTTACCCTCTGTATCACAGTGTCGAGGTACCCAAAATAATATGACCCGGTTCTGCGAATATAATCCCCTTTGTGCATTGTTCGGCAGTTCCTGACTAGTTCAGATTTAGTGATATAGGACTCTAGCCCCTTTAGAGCAGGCTGGCTATCAATGTAGATGTCGATATTCCTGTCGGATACTGATCTCATATCTAGCAATTCCGCAGCTTAGACCACACCTAGAACCTCTGTTTGGAACAGAGTTTTATGTAGGTTTATATCTCTGGAGTATATACCTGACCGTACCGTATATCCTCACTAGTTTTGGAACCATTCGAAATTTCGTTTTCGATCGAAACTTTTTTTCTTTGCTTAACCCTCTCAATTAGGGTATATCGAAGTCGAGTGTATCCGCTTTGTTAGCGATGTTGGGGAATGTTCCCTTAAAAAGAGAGCTATGTCCCATATGAAGATCCTTGCGTTAGAGAGACGAAGCGCACTGTTACCTCCTCATAATTTTATTTGTAGATACAGTGGTAAAATATACATAAATGTCTCGAGTCCACCAGTGAGCGTAGTGCTTAAAGCACCAGTGATGGCAATGCAGGCTATTCTTTGTACCCTGGGCAACATATCCCGTGTATTTTTCTTAATTGTAGCCTTCCACCAAACAAGGGTCTTATATGTATGTAAGAATGGGTTTGACTACCATAATGTATATTCAATGCATCATTGTCGGTTTTAAGCTTCACTGTTTTCTCGTTTTACTCGTGCAAATGAAGAGAGCATTGTGGGCCTTACTGACTCTTTCCTGAACGTTAAGTTCTCTAGTACTGTATCAAGATATCTTCAGCAAATTTAGGCATTTTGAAGGGTGGTATCTTGTATTTCCTGTTAAAGATTACTAGTTCTGTTTCTCCGGGTTGACATGAAGTCCAAACTCTTCAGCCTATTTTCCGAGCCAGTTAAGGGCTGATTCCATCATTTCGCTCCATGTATCTAAGAATTTTCCCTAAACTAAAATCACCACGTCATTCAGATCCTTGAGTATGTCGTCTATGACAAGAACCCAGAGAAGAGGAAAGATTGAACTATGTATGTCCGAGAGCGGAATTGATATTTAGCGTGACGAACATCTTGCAAAGCCAACTGGTAATGCTATACTCGGCATTTATCCTTTCCAGGGCACGTTTAATTGACTCCCTTCTTACGTTATTAAAAGCCCTTTTAATATTTAAAAAGGCAGCTAGTGTTAATTCCTTTTGGTGAAGGCTGGTTTCTAATTTACCTAGTACTTCATGTAGAGTTTCTTATATGAATATCGAGAAGCTTTGCGAGAGTTTTGAAGAGAAATTAATGGGTCTGTAGGCTTCCACTAAAATATGGCCTGGTTCACCTTTTGTGTTTTCTTTTGTGAAAGGAATTTTAGGTGTTTGGGTGTAAATACAAATACAAATTTTTAGCGCGACAGGTCCATGGGACCCAGGGCCTACCTTCTCACAACCACTCGTGCTTTCCCCCCCATTCCATAAGTAGATAGCCTCACATTAGACAATTTATAAAAATTACGCTGACCCTGTTTATAACTTTAACTGGAGCCTATTTACCACCATCTTATGAAGGAATTCCATCTTTCTTGTTATTCAATCAAGTCTTGTATTATTTCTCTCTTCTTACGTGGTGGTAGACCTTTTTTATTATCATGGCCGTGTTTCTTTTTATCACGGCCATGGTGCCACAGATTTGTTACACTATTCTATTTAGTGTTCCATGTTTCAATTAGCTTATATGTATGTATGCACATATATTAGAAACATCTCTTCTGCAAAAGGGAAAGAAAGATCTTCCGAATAGATGAAATTCTAGAACGTTATGAACATAGATTGATAGATTGTTTACTTTTTTTTGTTAAGCAAGAGTATTGTCACAACTAGCTGCATTCATTTTCAAAATGATTTCCTTGCCGATTCGTAGCTTGTAGGGCAGATCAAGCTAGGTTTATGTTCTAATCGAAAATCGCGTTCAAAGTTTTCTTGATTTCACCTCGGTCACTATTTTGGGCACCATCTTAAACCTACAAGCCTACAAATCTAACTTTGTGTATATATATATTTTAGAGAGATTTCGAACCAGACCACGGCCCATCTTAGCCCGAGAGTCTCTCTGGATTTCTCCACAGTTCCTCCCTGGCTTTGATTCCTGGTGTCAACGCTAGCATCTGTTTAACAGAAATCTGATTCATCCTCTGAGTATCTACCTCCCCAGGACCTTCCTTCTTCTGATAGCAAGCGCCGGACATTGACACAATATATCCACTGCCGTCCCGACTTTCTCCAGGCATAGTTCACAGGTATCATCCTCCAGAAGACCCATCTTTTGTAGGTGATGCCCAAAATGTCCATGACCTGTAAATAACGCTACCACCCATTTCAGTGTTCTTCGCCCTAAGCTTAGAAATTGTCTATGAGTGGTGCCAATGGGCATTTTAATAGCCATTTTCGCTTGCCTGCAACCTTCCATGGTTGACCACCTTCTTTGGTGTTCCATCGCGGCCTAGTTGCTAATTAGGTGCCCTACCATCCCTCTGCCAATTGCAGCAGACCAGAGGGACCACAGGGCTCCGAGGTTGACCCTTGCTTTGCTAGATAGTCCGGCTTTTCGTTGCCCTTAGTCCCTACGTGCCCTCTCACCCAGAGCAGCGTCATCTCATTTCGAGATAAGCACTCATTGAGTTTATAAACATATACCAATTCCAGTGATATATTGATATCCATGCGTCTAATCACTGATTGGTTGTCCAGTGCTGTTGTAACATTTCTACCCTTAACCTGACACTCTTTCAGGTGATCCAACTCATGCAACAGAGCAATCATCTCGGCTTGATAGACTGAGGTATATTTCCTAGACTAATATGACAGGCTACTTCCATTTCTTCTGAGAAGATACCTGCCCCCGCTCTGCCATCCATTATGAACTCATCCGCAAAGATGATTATATCACCAATCTTCTTTACCGGAAGTGTTTCATCTCCGATAAGAGTTCTGTGATACCTTTCGGTAACACGCATTCTCTTTATTCCTTCCATGGACATATTCAACTCCCTAATCCAGGATTTTCTTATGACCATAGATTGTACCGCGCCAGTGCCAGTTGATATCCCGGTGCAAACGAAGTGCCGTCGAAGCCGCCGCTTTCTTAATAAATAAGTCCAGCGGCAGAATACCTAGGATCACTTCCATTGCGCATGTTGGTGTCGTTCGTATTGCACCCGCGATCCCTAAACATGCAAGACGTTGGACAATATCTAACAGCGTCCTTACAGCTTTCTAGGTGGCTTTTTGCCACCATACAACTGACGCATATGTGATAATTGGTCTAACTATCATCGTATACATCCAGTATAATGACCTCGGCGAGATACTCCACCTTAGTCCACATACCCCTTCGCCTTTCTAATCTTTTCTTCCACATGGAAGTTCCAAGTTAGTCCTGCATCTAGGTATACACCCAGATACTTAACCTTCTTGGTCACCTGTAGCTCCGATTCGAAAAGTGTCAAGGGCTGAAATTCCAGATCTCCCCTCTTCCTTGTGAAGATGATCAGATCTATCTTTTCGGCATTAATGGAGAGGTATTGTTCCTGACACCACCGCCCCACCACTCTGAGAGAATTTCTTATAGTATCTGCTGTGAAGTTCGTGAATTTACCTCTTGCCATAATTGCTATATCATCGGCATATCCCACAGTGTGGATGCCAGTCTCTTCAAGTCTTCTCAGGAGAGGGTCCACAGTTATATTCCACAGAGTAGGTGATAAAACTCCTCCTTGCGGGCAACCTCTGCTAACCCATCCTCTAAGTCTTGAAGTTCCCGTCTGAATATTTATCGCCCTATTTTTCAGCATATTGTCCACCCATCTCACCACCAATGGGTTACCCGTGCATTCTTCTAAGGCTATTCTCAGACTTCGATAGAAGGCACCTTCAATGTCAATTATTATGGTCATTACGAAGCCTCCGGTATAGCGCTGTTACACAAATCTAACTAGGTACATGACTGAATTCTGAATTCAGCTTCGTAGTAGATGGTGTGTATCCCAAGTACTGCCACAATAAAATAAAATTACCTCATTAGGCATAGAGCCATAACCGTAATGAAATAGGCTTTGACAGCAAAATACCGGACGGATATATTGGAAGAATAACCTTTCTGAACTGTTCTATTAATCTTGGCTATTAATGCATAAAGTATTGTTCTTTAATCTAAGCTTGTAAGCTTCATTTACCCTGAATATTAGTTTATTTAGATACCAAACGCAATGCACATGCCTGCTATATTATCAATACTGGTTCTTGCATCCATTTAATCCAAAATCCCTGTGTATCATTCAGCGAATTTCCATTAAACCTAAAAACTATTCACTTATCACAGGATCTTAGCGCATTGTGGAGCTGCTGGAAACAACATAAAAAAAATTTATTTATTGCGTACAGATAGTTCATAAAAATCCATTACCGGCCCTAAGCCCCACCCAAATCCAATGATGTCTGCAAATACAACCATACATATCCTACAATAACAAAAAAAAAAACTATTATACCCTAAAGTTTAATCCCAAATCTAACTTTCTGCTAAATCCTGATTTCTGCTAAATGGGATTTCAGCGTATTAAAAATTTGGTGATTGAAAATATTTTCCTCACCACGCCACTTTTTCGTGAGGTGAGGTGGTTTATTGTTTTTTTTTTGTTTGGGATGGAACCAAAAACCATCCATTTACATGTTTCTGCATTATTCAAACTTTTTTTTTTTATGTAGGTGAAATAAAAAGGGGTTAGGTTACCCAAAGTAAATCATGACCAATCACACAAAGATCGATAAATGATTAAAAAGTTGAGCTTATTTGTTCTCAGCTAGAGGGTGAACAATTCGTCGGGCTTCTCATTACCTGGTATGTCTTCATTTCTGGATACCCAGCAGGCAGTAACCTTGTGCTGTGCTCCTAGAACATAGAAGCCATCTCGACACTTTTATTATTGCTTGGCTGTTGGTGAAGAAGGTGATACCTTCTTGTGGTATCGCCTTCGGGAGGCGAACTAAAGATACGTGTACATCCATAGTATACATTTCGATTCTGATCCTCAGGTTTTCTGAAATATTCTGCTCATGGCTAAAAGACAATAGTGTGTTTTTTTTTAATTCTTTCATTTCTATTTAACCTCCAACCTCCAATATTTAACCAGGTGTCTAGGGTCTTTAACGCCTTTTTAATTATTCGCTAAAGGTCGAGATGTATTTACTCGTAGTCATCAGTACAGCCATCTGCATATTTAGTGGCTTTGATGCCCCAATAACTGAGTTGAAGGAGTAGGTACTTCGTTTAGAGCAATAAGTCATAGTAGTGGCGGGATTATTTCGTCTTGATGGGTACCACTGGAGTACTTCTAATTTCGTTCTCCTGTGTTCAATTTTTTATGTCTTCTCTTCAGTATTTCCTAAATCCATTTGATCAAGGTGAGTGCTCTGTGTACCGCATCTGTTCTGACATTGTTAAATGATCCTTCAATGTTCAAGAATGCAGCTTTGTAATGTCTTTGTTTTTTTTAAGATTTTTCGATTGATTTATTTCTATACTTTTTCCTTTGATTTAGACGTGCTGAGGGCGTAATCTACTGTATATGTCAGCTAGTTGCTCAAATATTTTTAGTACAAAGGAGCTAAGACTAATTGGCCTAAAGTACTCAGTGATGGTAAGGCTTACTTTGCCACCATTGGGTATGAATGCCAACTTGAACTCTCTCCATATAAGTACGTGAATAATGCCTTCATACGAGACTGCTTGTAAATATTTATATAGCTCCTTGAGTACCGGAATGATCGTATTGGCAGTGTTCTTAGCATGATAAGGACAATACTGTCAAGTCCTGAGGATTTTTAAGAAGAGAACAATTCCACTCAATTTTCGCCATATCACAGACGTACATAACTCTTACAGTTAGCAAAAAAGGAGGGTGCTCCCTGGTTCTTAACATTAGTGTCATTTGCGCCCTCAAGAATAAATAACTCCATCAACCTCCAATGGTATTTGGTTAATCTACGATCTGGGTTGTTGAAATCAGCGATTGCATTGGGTTTGACCACTATATTGGTTTTTTGCTGTTGCTCGGGGGCGATATCATGTTGTCGGTACAGCCTCTTTTAAAACAATCCATAGCCGATTCAGGTGAGGATGATGGCATGTGGCGTTCCCTCCTCGTTCCGAACAGCCTCTTCGCCGTTCCCCTGGTCTTACCTGCGTTAGTGTCACTATCGTCCCTGTCGGCATCAGAACAATGTGGAGATAGTAAAGGTTCACATCAATATCACGTGCGATGGGTTCATCCGTGATTGAATTGGTTTGCAACTGCGATTCTAGAAATCCAACTGACTAGCAAAGTACCCTGAATGGAGCAGTCGACATTCAGATTCCAATAATAATGTCCTTATCGTCACTAGTGGGATATTCCGTATCCGGGGCTTGATGCTACGTAATATGAACCGTTAGATCTATGTGATAGCTTCATTAAGGGTTCATCTGCTATTGTTTTTTTTTCCAACACCTTGGCTCAGTGAAGTAGGTACCAGAAATGTGTGGTTTATTTTGAGGTTGAAACGCAAATCTCTGTTTCACTTTAGGATATAAGCCCATAGACCTCATTCACGAAGTTCAAAGTAAATATGGTTGTAGTCTGAATTCTAGACGGACCGACATACACTTAGGCGGACAGATTGACGTACTGAACTACAAGAGCCACTTTTTCCAGCGGTAATAATAAGTTTGATCGAAATCAAACCTTAGATAGAACATGTATGCGAATATAATACTCTTGTCCTATATTATACGTGCAAGTAAAAACGTATGTATCTACATACTTCATTAGCTTTAGAAAATACAGACGTCAAATGCATAAACACACATAGCCAGAGGTTTGTATGCACATATGTACATATACAAGCACATCCATACTCACTGAAAGGGTACTTTCAGCTTGTGTAAAAAAAAAAAAAAATCAAAATGAGCAAATGAGAAAGGAGCCCTTTGAAAATCTCCTTTTAAAAATTTAAAAGAAGCTTTTAGTGGTAAATAATGAAAAGTTAAAAAGCCACATGAATGGCTGTTCCTTTTTTTTTCTCCATCTATCGTACAGCAAACAAGGACATTACAAAGCGAACGAATGACGATGATATTATATCCTCATCTTCGGCAAGGCAAGGGAAAATGGATAGAAGCAAAAAATGTGCGCAAAATGTGTATATATACTATATTTTAGCGAAGGCTATTAGCAGATATGTTTTAAAAGAGGTAATCACTGCTAATTGGAAAACAGGATCCCCTTTGGCACCGACCAGTTAAATTTAGAATATTGATTTGCATAAAAGCATTGCTTTATACTCTTGTCCAGTATAATATGTGCGATGATTATTACGATGCGATTTTAGGAATACACTTGACTCTGATTGAACAGATTTTGTATCTGGTTTTTAATTTAGGAATTGTTACTGAAATTACTGGCAAAATTTTCTCTTAAACCTGAGTGCTCATAGCTAATTGTCTTCTAAGTGAACCATGGATCAAATTGGCTTTAGTCATGATATAATTTTGCCTTGTAAGAAACTGTAGGATTCGGAAGAGATTTTCCTTGTAGTCTTAACCATATGAGCTACTTGTCAAACGTATATATTATGAAGTAACCGTTTCTCTGGAGTAAATTGTATCTCTATTGAAGTGACATTGTTAAACGTAATTACGTCTTACTAAGTAGGTCCTTTTACCATAGTCAGAAGATGCCTGACTACCTATCCACGTTTGCCTTATACATGACTTCCAAACGCATTTCTTGCCTTACGGGTTTTGCCCGTATATCTCAATGCTATTATATCTTATTGATGGCTGGATGCTGTAGGAATAGAGTAGACGTCAACCTGGAGATGTCCAGTGTTGTAATTTTCAGTACACATGAATTGTGCTTATTTTACCTCGTTGTGAAAGGCATCGGGTACTGGTCCATCCAGATCTGACTTGCTGAACTTATAATCGGGAGTGCTGAACAAGAAAAAAAATTAGCAATATAAATACGCCAGCGGACGAAGTATCTCTTAGGAGTCAACGGTGTCGTCACAGTTTCAAACGGAAACAGAAGCACACTTTATCTGGTCTTATTCGACATACTCGGAGTTGAGGCCGATAAAGATTTCCAAGAATAAGTTAGGTTTTTAGAAAAGAGATGGTGGCGGATGCTCCCTTATTGGGCCAACGGAAAGGCCACATCCCCGTAGTGGGTTACTGACATCGGTTTAAACCGGTCCCTTATCCTAGGGGTTTCTAAAAATTTAACTGACCTGTACGTAAAAAGATTTAGTTATGATTTAGTTATATAGCAATTACGACTTGAGAGTATGAAGCTGGAACGTACGTACACTGTACACTCCTGGTGCTGCTAAAAAAGTGAACCTCACGCGGTACAAGGCAGATATTACCGCGATCCTGGAGATACCGGTGGATAGGGTAGGTGGATAGGTATGCAAAAACGGAAAAATCGCGACATGTATTACAGCTGTCACAAAATACTGGACACGTCAGGATGCGAATTCGTCGTAGGAAATCGGCTACGCTCAATGATAATTGTTAAGCCCATCAGCGATCGCCTGGCTGTGATCCGCATCAAGGCAACAATTTAAAACATCAACATAATATGTGCACACACCCCTATCGACGAAACTGAAGATTCTATCAAGGAGGAGTTCTATGACCTCTTGGAGAAAGCCTACGGAGCCTGTCCGGATTATGAAGTCAAAATCATATTTGGGGACTTCAATGCCAAAATCGGTAAGAAAAACATATTCAGTGGAAAGCCCAGTCTCCACGACACGACAACAGATTACAGCTTCCGGCTAATCGATTTTGCAGTAGCTCGTAACGCGGTGATAAGTAGGTTTCTGAGACTACGAATCCACACAGAAACCTACTAATAGATACGAGGCATGCATCCAATGTTCTGAATGTTCAAACTTTAAGAGGGACAAACGTCGACTCTTTTTTTGTTGCAGCCAAATTCAGAACTCGACTATCCAAGTAGAAGAAGCTACAAACCGCTTAGAAAATTAAATTCAACTTTAGAAGGACGACTGGAGTAGCCAGTGAGCCTAGAGAGAGCGCATGAACGAGAGATTCTCCTCTGTGCATTTACACTCCATAAACACCAACGATCTGTGAAACCAGTATCGCGATATAATCAAAGAGGGAGCAGAGACCACCATAGGTCTCCAAACATGACCCAAAAAGAGGCCTTGGAATAATGATGAATACCTGCGCCAGAAAAATGTGACAGAAAATGCACACATGACAGCGTTGCAGCGCAAAACAAGAGTAGCGAAGGAAGAGTATCGAGACAGAAGAATAGAAGGAAACCTAGTCACCGAAGCACATGGAATAGTAGATGTGTTTAAGTAGTATTTCCAGCAGCTACTTATTGGACATCGGATAGAAAGAGGGATAAGGCAAGAAGAAAACCTGCATCCAGTCAATAAAGAAGCCACCTAACCCCTTTTTTGAAGAGGTTGACTCAGCTATTAAAAATCTGAAGAATAACAAGGCCACCGGCTTTGATGGTCTAACAGCGGAGGTAATCAAACATAATGGTGATGCTTTGGTTGGGTGCATGCACCAAATCATCTCCCAAGTATGGGTGAAAAAGCCATGCCCGATGACTGGACTATCAACTCTATATGCCCCATCTTCAAGAAAGGCACGCTATCCTAGAGGCTTTTACGGCAGTTGAAGAACAGGCGAAATGGGTTGGCCTTGAAGTAAATGAAAACAAAACCAAGTACATGTTGTCAACAAACAAAGAAGCATCTGTCCACCGCCTAGTGGACGTCACTGTTTGCAAAGGTAACTTCGAAGTGAATTTACCTACTTCGGAGTAAATATCAACTACACCAGTTCTCCTACATATATGTATGCTGGAACCGATATTGAACACATTCTAGAGAAAAATTCTTCATAAAATGTTCGTTCCCATTTGCATTGACGGGCTTTGGAGATATTCAACGACGAACTATACGAGCTGTAGGGGACCTCAAAAAACTTCAAGTGTGCAACTCAAGGCAGTTAGGTAACCTGTACCAAGATGTGGATGTAGTCCAAAAAGTCAAAATACGTTGACTACATTGCCTCGGTCACATCGAAGAAATGGACAGTAATGCTCCAGTACCCCCAGGTTCGAGGCGACAAGGAAGACCGAACCTTCGTTTTAAGGAACAAACTATTGCGGATGTTAGAGCGCTTGTGCTAGTCACTGGAAGCAGCGTATCCAGGATCAAACAGAGTGGAAGGTTATCGTGTCTCAGGCAGAGACTCTTCACGGGTCGGGAGCCTGTTAAGTAAGTGAGTATAGTCTCTTTCTCTCTCTGATCTGCCCTGCCCTCTATACATAGAACGAGTTTATAGTACTGCCACGTGCCTGTCCGTTTGGTATCAATATGTTAGAGTTTGTTATCAACTCTATGTTTTTCTTAATTCCCAAAAATTATTTTATCATATTTTTATCCTTACGAAAACAAGTTTTACCCCTAACTATGTATAATAATAATGAACTATTATTTTTTGATTTGAATACCTTTCATGATCTGAAAAAGAATATGATCGTTCGGGCCGCGGTGTTTTACTAAGCAATCCGTACTTGTTACGATTCCAATCTTTTTAAAAAAAAGGTTCTACTATAACTAGCTTTGTATATGGTAGGCATCCCTATTCATAATCGTTATATGTATAACAAGAACATGTTACATGCGAAAGTCCTTAAGTCCTTAACGTGGTCAATTCTCTTTTTGAACTCAACCAACCAGTCTTAATTTTTTGGGAATTTCTGTCTTCCAGTCTGAAGATGAGTCTCACTTTATCGTTTATGTTGTCAAGGAAATTCTAATAACTTTTATCAAGTTATTGGCATTAAAAAAAATTGAGTAGACAATTTGATTTCATCTATTGTAACTATTGTCTTTTGTAACTAATACGGTTGTCTCCGAGAGAAGTGATCTTTTTTTCAAATTGGATCGTTATCATCCCCCTCAGTGATGAAGAGCTCACCGTACCAGCACTCACCACTTTAGCACCGAGTACTGACCTTTCTACAAGTGGCCCAGACATTGTCACTCAAGACTTAAGCCTAAGATGCGATGCTAAGCAAAAGGGAAGTTCGCTTTAGAATACCAATACAGTCTACAGTCTTTTCTGTTGAAGGCCAGCAAGAATCCAGCTAATTTCGTATAGATAGACGACCTGCACCATTCATTTAAGGTAGGTGACCCAAATAATGCACACCTTATTGTTTAATAATTTGCAGATGCTGTAGAATAATATACTAATCTATCAATCAATCAGAAATACCTAAATAATTCTAAGAAAGTGGAATATGTTCTTTGACGTCTATTGCAATGAAATAATTCCTACACCAAACAAGGCTCGTAACAGTGGAACTATGTACTACTGCGGTGCCTCTAAAAAACCTCTTGGAAGCATTCAGTTCCTATGAAATGCCTCTAAAAAGTCAACTAAAACTCTCCTCGTGTATATGTATGTATGGTACTTACCTATCTAAAACGAATGTAAACATTTTTTTGTATTCCTAGTAAGAATAGATAAATTTTGGATGGGCTTTATTAAGAACACGTAAGGCTACCTTCGGACAATAATAAACCAAAGCTATGACAATATCATACCTTAATATACAATACATCGTATTAAGGCAAATAAAATAAAAAAATTCGCCAGATATCATTAAAAAATAATTTCGCTGTACACAGTTCGTATTTTATAAAAAAGAATGTGCATGCAATCCCACTCAAGTTTTTCGACTGCAATTCTTTCCACGTTTGCGACAGATCACATTTTGCATTGAATACGATCCACATTTATGAACCTCCAAATATATGTATTCCGTATCGGTTTTCACGATTTCTGGATACTGGGCCTTATTTGGGTCACCTAACTTAGTCTGTCTAGATTCTGAAAAGCTGCGCCACACAGAAATGTGTTCGTACGAGCCTCAATGATTAGTGGAAGCCCAGACCGAGGACGCGGAAAACTATTAAATTGGCCATACATGACTTCACCAAGTTTTTGTGCTGTATTTACCATTCCCTAAATGATGATCTATCAACTAGACTATTCCAGTATTAATCTGACAAGGTCACCTGAATATAATCGAAATAATTGTTCCGGCACGGTAAATAACGAAGGAAGACAAGCAGACAACTAAAACCCTGCTGAAAACATTTATAAGATCTTCTCTCATCAAATCAATTATACTCTTTACTCGAATTCGAACCATCACCTAATATCATCGCTGCCTAATTTGGGTATTTAAGTCATTGTACATACATATCTAGGAAAAGCTGCATATTTATACGTGTCATTTCCATTAGTATTGAACTCCACGCGTGTGCTGCAAGTTCTCATTGTAACTTATCATAAAGATTGTGTAAGTAATTAAGAATAGACAATGGAGCTCAATGTAAATTTTCGACCTAATGTAAGCCGATTAGGGTCATAAGAGTATTTCAAAAATCTACGATCCTTATACAAATGATATTCAAAACATTTGGCCTATAGCCAAAATTATTTGGAATTGTTTTCCATCCTGTGGAGGAACTTCAAGTGCGAATCCTTTTAAATGAACCTAATTTCTAGATATAGACTGAGTAATATTTCAATAAAAACATAATGTTCCTTTTCCAATACTAGGTAGATGTACATATCTAGGTATAACATTTATGTAGATACAGAAGGATAAAGTAAAAAGAAAAATGCTATTACTCCTGCCGTTATCCACCCTCGTATAGTATTGTTCGTGATTAACCTCCCTCTACACTCCATATAAGAACAGTTTTAATAATAATAATTGCAAAAAAAAAAAAAAAAAACAAATTCTCTTGAAAAGATTAGCAAAAAATGGAGCGATCTATAAACGCTTCTGGATATGGACAAATAGAAATGATGTCCTCAGGACATCGAGTTTACAAAAACCGTACGACAGACACCCACCCATTCCCACAACGTACGCCAATTGCATACTAGTAGATACATTGGAGACGTTCCACGCGACTTGTGCTTGCGCTCGTGTAACCGACCGACCGACGAAGGAAATGAGTTTTGTATCCGTGTCTGTATGCTCGTGTGTTGGGGTGGGGGTCCTTTTTTCTGACAAAAAAATCTTAAAATTCCCTCTCGCACAAAGCGACGGATATACACAGCTTAAAGATCTCCTCGCTGGCTGGTGGTTATGGCGTACACTCGCCAGATAACATCATATACATATAGTAGGTACGTGCTGACTGTATCTACTTGCGGGTTGTTTCCTCTGTTTTATTAAAAGGATGCCAAAGTTTAAAGGCATTTTCCCCTCTGGTTTTTGGTAGTTGGTTGAAATGTACAATTGGAAGGAAAAGCACAACTTGGTGGATGTCACTACAAATATACGCACATATTTTTCTCATTTCATGGATGCTACAACATACATACATACATACATATGTATAGATACATACAGCTACAGTGTGTTCCTGGCATTTACAACGGGAATATACAACAACAATTGAAATTAAGAATAAATAAAAAAAAAAAAAGCCGGTATAGTTCAGTATCCGTATAACGAAAAAAGGAAAAATTAAAAATGATTGTCCTTTTTTTCGCCATGTGTCTTTTATTTTTGGAGTCTTCTTCGTGTGTCGCTTTTTGTCCTATTTCTCGTTTTTCATCAATGGAAATACAGAAATGAATAAAATTTCAAAATGGCACATGAAGAAATAAAAAAAATGATGGTATGACAGAAATAAAACCGATGTAGAGGAGATGGTGCAAAAGGGACGAACAAAAAATTATTATTTTCATCCCTCCCACTTAGTGTGGTGTGCATTGTTTTCCATTCCTTACATGTCATCGTTTTATGTTATTTTGTATAGTAGATGTACCGGCGCAATGAGAGTAAGTGGGAGATCGATTTGATTGGCTGGAAGGATGTTAGGCGGAAGGACATTTTTATAGGGGTAACTAAGAAAGAGATGGCGTGTGTTTTGTGTAAGCGAGATTGTGTTGAGCGACTGTCATTTGTGTGTACAGTACGAAACGAAGTCGGTAAAAATATAAATCCGACCCTGTTTGAATGAAAAGAATGTGAATTTGGAGAATTTTTTTAATTTTGGCTTACGAGCTAGACTGCGTTTCAATGGTATTCCTTGTAACTTCTTAAGTATGATACGTTTATATCTTGTCAGCACAATTAAGACAGTAGAAAAGATCTACAAAGGTACCTTATAAAGTAGGCCAAGTATACCAATACTGTAAAAAAAAAGGGATTAAAATGAAAGAGGATTGATATCGGAAATTTCGTTTGAGTTAGTACGGATTTAGTGCCAACATCTACTTATCATACATGTGTATGTACTAAGTATCTTAGTGCGTTGGACTACGGACCGAGGTGTTCGAGGTTCGATCCCTAGAAAACACCTAAAATTTCTTTTACGGTCCCATCTCTCGCGAGTGTCTGACAAACATTCAAAAGTATAGGTAATTGTCATGAGAAAGCTTCTCAAATAAAAAAAAAAAAAACATTGCCCTTCGGAAACGGCATTAAACAGCATTCGTGTAAAGAATATAATACGCACTGTGAGAAACTAGCCCCTGGGTTCCACTGATCTGTCGTGCCAAATATTCGCCGAATTTAATGACAGTAAACTTCTTTTTGTGTGGTTATTTGAGAAAAGGATTTATAAGGATTTACTAATAATAAAACCGACTCTGGGGCACCTAAAATTTAATACTCAGAAATAAATTGCTAAAATATTTAAAAACATTAGTTGACATTAATTGTATAGTCAGTTCACTAATGAAGTTTTCATACTGCAAAAAACTTTATGCAGACCTAAGATCCCTTTACTTAATATGTGGGGATTTAGTAGAAGAGTCACACAAAATACTTTAAGTTTATCATTGCGCTTAAATGGTGTTTAAGAAGATTACATATGTACATACTAAGTTTATTCCTAATCCGGCAACCTGGCTTATGAAATAAAATGACAGCACTGTCTTTCCGAACTCAAGCTCTCGAAAATTGCTCTAGCACTTCAGTTTTCAAAAAGTTCTCCGACATCAATGCAGGCCAGTTATGATGGTAGCATTTTCTGTGGCATTCCCGAACTGCTATGCCCCCATCATCGTTGCATAATTAACTACGTACTTCTACAGGATATACGAATATGCAAGCAAATATTCCTCGTGAACACATTTTTGTTGCGACAGGTCTATGGAACCCAAGGCCTAGCTTCTCACAACCATTCGTGTTGTGCGTGTTATATTCTTTACACGAATAGAATGGGCCTACTGTTTAATGCCGTATCCTAAGGGCAATTTTTGTTTTTGAGAAGCTTTTTCGTGACAATTTTACTCTCGGATGTTTGTCAGACGCTCGCGAGAGGTGGGAAGGTAAAAGAAATTTTTTTCGCTGCGTAGTCTAACGCACTAAACACTTGAGCAACGGCGTCTATGTGGGCATTTAGCTACTTATAAACAGGTTTTCTGCTTGTTAACAGATTCTTTAGGACCAGTATAAGCTTCGTTGCTTATGACAAGTTTTGCGTCAGTTTCTTTATCAGGCTTTAGATTGGCCTAAGCTATAATTTCACTCTTGGTAGTCTCAGTACTTTATACATACGGGAACATATGTATATGTTAATTTATCGTCGTCTTTGTGATGATCCCAGTGCTAAGTTGTTGCTCCAAGTTACGCTACGATCTTCTAGCATCGCATACTTATTGTTCATCTCAAGCGGCTTGAGGACTTATTCTATTTCTCCACTAGTAGGCGCCAATAGTACAAGGCATTTAGTTTATAGATATGTAAAAATGTATATTCTATTGAAACTAAGCTAAGCTTGGATTAGGGGTGCTTGATAAGAACGATCCTACCTAATTTTCTGAAATGTAATTAGGGTCCAACTTTGTCTTTTTTTGAGTTTTTGTTATGCGATCAATTTTACAACTAAATTGTTTTCAAATACATACGCACAATTTTTATATAGTATTCGTAGTTCGATATACTACATATGTATGTATATTTCCTAAAATCGGTCGCACTGTTAACTATACCACTGACTGGTCCTAACTAGTGTCATTCGATTTCTACATAGAATGCAAAATCACCACCCGTTGTGTAATTTGAAGGGCTTACATAAGTATGTACTTGTGAAATTACAGTTTTAAAAGGGTTATTTAACTGTTCTGTTTTGTGAAAGTCTGGCTTAGATAGGTAATAATATAAAATCCATACGCTCCCTATTATAACCGCTCTGTAAACACAATCCTTTCATACTAAAATACTCTCCTCTAGTAAGTCTGTTTTCCAATCCTTGCAACTAACTATGGTCATTTCGTTCTTACTCACTTGAAACTCATATGTGACTTGTTCCCCTATACTGGTCTCATCATTATTATGGGTGGTGATTTTTCCTCTACGCATCCTGTACAAACGCATCCCTTATTGGACCAAAACGACAAAAACCCAAACAAGCTGGAGAAAATCTTCATAATGTGTGCGAACAGACAAGATAGTGTTTGTCATCAATGTGAAAAAAGGAAACATTGCATCCTTTTTCCTCCATAACAGAAGGACCCTGGGTTGTGTGTTGTTTGTGTATGATGGTAGCAAAACCCATCATCCCTTCTAAGGAAAGCTACACACAGTTGTATCCCCTATAAACTCTACCAGTCCACCTTCATCATTATTATTTTCATCATCAATAGTGGTTGGTGGTGGTGCAATGCAAAGAGCAAGGCAACCAGGATACCCCGTTTGCACATGATCCTTAATTTCGTTATAATTTTGTATGCTGAATGGAATAGTATATCATTTTAAGTTTGATCGGCCGCGAATACGTACGAATTTGCAACGACGACAAACGATTTGCACCACACGACGGGGTTGCTTAAAAGCGAATTTGTGTTTTTGTTGTCCTTTTTGGCCTGTATCCTTGTGTCGCATGTACAAAAAAAAAATAAAAAGGCAAAAATATAAATAATAACAAATATAATTGTATATATGTATATAAGATTATCCAGAGACAAGGAAATCAAATTGCGAAAGATTTGTAAATATTAGGCGGATAACATTAGACAGCAAGGATTTAGGGCTTTTTTGTTGTTTTAGTTTCGATTTCGTGGTTCCCCTTGATCCGTGGTTCCCGTGAACCGGGCGGTGTACACACTTTCTGCTTGATGATACCAGTGTTTCGTGTTGCGTTTTTAATTTATTGAAATTATATAATTAATTAAGTTATTCCAGTGTCAACATTGATCCCACTTCTGGAAGTGTGACCTTGTTTGCATTTGTGTGTTAATGTGTTGATGAGGGTTTTTTGGCCCCTTTTTGTATGTGGTGCTCTCTCTAAACCAATTAGACAAGTGATCTGAGAGTTTGCTCTCTATTGTGATTAAGTTTTTCATTGAAATTGGAATTTAGCGGCAAGTTAAGTGTTTATTTCGTCAATTGGGACTGTTTTGAAGGATAACATGTACTAGAAAGTTTTTTTTTATTGCTTTGACTATTCATTAGAAAAAAAAAACTCAGTTAAGGGTCGGACGTTAGAACAAAAACAGACTACAAGTCAAGTTTGTAAGGTTTAAACCGTAAAAGTTTCGTATACGGCATTACAATTGAAATTTTCAAAACGTATATCGATTCAAGATTCTACGGCCACAAATTGGATTTCAAACAACACAGTTGTGCCGGCGGCCCTGGTAACGGTGGTGGCGTCGTCGGCAGTGCTTCAAGCCATCATCACCATCAGCAGCAGCAACAACAGCACCAGCAGCACCACACAGTTGCCGCTGCCGCTGCTGCTGCCGCTATTCAACAACAGCAACAACAACAGCAACACTCAGCAGCTACATCGCTTCACAACAATAGTGCAAGTTCAGGCGGAGGTAGCGGTACGCCGGGCAACGGAAGTACTTCGAACGGCGGTACCGGCGGCGGTTCCTCACTGGTCGTTGGAAACGGTCCCACGTCGGGGAGTACGGCCAACACCACAACCCATCATCCATCCAATACCCCCATTGGTGTCGGAGCCACAAATCTGGGCTTAAGTCCTCAATCTAGCGCAGATTCGCAACAGTTCAACATTTTTCCGGCCATTTTCAGCCGACAGCTGAATTTCTCCGCAGGCACTTGTGGCCAGGGCAAGCTAATGGACGAGCTGAGACCCAACTTGGTGGGCGGCTTGTTGGGCCTGCAGCAGGGACTGCTGGAAGATCATGCTATATCGCATGGCAATCTACAGCACGGTGGTCAGGATTCAAAGTTCATGTCGTTTCAAGACAACCGCCTGATGGGTATTGCATCGTCGCATGAGAACCGATTGCTCGGACTAGCGTCATCTGTTCAGGACACCCGTTCGTCGATAGCATCACTGGATAAATCGTCATCTGTCAATCAGAGAAAATGCAGTAGTACACCGGAAGATTTCAGTTCATTGTATACGGGTTTGCCAACACCTGGTATGGATTCATCGTCGCATCATCACACGCCGGCACACACACCCCCGACACGATTGTCCGACCACTCATTGTCCGGTAAGTGACACAAAAAGGTCATCGTAATCCTTTTTTCAGAGACTTTTTTCCCTTTTCCTTTTGTAGCCTTTGTACGTATGTACATAAGTACCTAAACTAAGAGCCACTACAATTTGTGGTCCCATTCATAGTGTAATTGAAGAAAATCTGGCAGGATTAAGAGATTCGCACGCGCCATAGCTTAACCTCTTAAGTCCTTACACTTAACCAAGCGATTCATTAATTTTGTAAATAGAGGTCGCTTGGTGAAATCCATCCGTCAATTTGAGGATGAATTTCGAAAACGATGAAATTTAATTTCTTAATCGTGTTTTCCAAAAACGAGGAGCGACAGCCTGATGTGTGAGCGTGGCTCCTCTGGACCGCTAGTTGCTTTTTATGTGTAATTTCATTATCAGCGCTGTCCTTGAATTAGTGTAAAATTTACATAAATTATCCCAACATTGCATATTCATGTTGGACTGACAAACGTCGTCGTAGAAAATCTCGTGACATGACAGAAGGAGTACTGCAATGATGTACATATACCTTTGTGTAGGAAAGGTGTCCTTGGCGGGTAAACAGTTTTGCTTCTTTTTTTTTTTTCTTGTTATGGAAGGTAGGTAATTATTCAGTATTTTGGGGTCAGCAGCATTAAACCTGACATGAATGGCAATTTTTCTTAATTGACTGCGGAGATTTTGACTCTTGAATTTGTAGGTTGGATGTTGGAATGTTTAGCAGTTTGACGTATTTTCCGTCACTTTGTAGTAATTTGTGATTTTAATTAGAGCTGAAATTATTCAGTTTTCTGTATGTTATTATTATGACATAACAATATTAATTCTGCTCCAGTTTTAGTTCATGATATGGAAAAGGGATTTGTTTATGTTTGTTTTGGAAGAGTCCTATGTATATACATCCTGGTGGTTATCATTGATTAGAGTTAGGTACTACCCGTTATGGTAATTCCCCGCCGGCATTATATCCGCATGTTTGAAGTGAAATACCGTCGGATATTATTTTGCTTTAAATGGTTTCTGACCTCTTTTATAAGTTGAGTAGATTTTGCATTTTAGTTATTAGTTCTAGAGGTTTCTTAGAAGCACTACAATGTGAAATGTCGATTGTAGATGGCATTATGATTTTTCTTCTGGATTAAACACCTTAGTCACCTTATTTTGGTGGACGAATCGAAAAAGACTGGCATTGTTTTTATTTTATAATTCAGTCCATACTCTCTTTCGTTTTACTACAGATTGTTGTCCTTCAATTTATTTTAATTACCTCCCTCAGAGCTTATCTCCCAGTGTTTACAAGCGTTTAGGACTCTTCATATCCTTCCAAGCCAAGGTGGCCTACTGACCAGTACAGAACAGCATTGTTGATTTTACTTAATGGGAGAGTTTGTTTAGGCAATCGTAGGCAGCTTGCCTCTCTGGCATTGACTATCTGTTATCCAAATCAGGAGCATATTCTACCGCTTTTTCTAAACATCATTAGTTACATTGTATTTTTAAATTTTTATTTTTTTTTTTTGACGGAAACATTCCAGGTTTTGTATACCGTTTCTTTCTGTTAATCATCAGTTACATACCGTCATTTATATCGACAGAAAGGTTATATAGTCACCTTACATGAGTGCAGAGATCTTTGAATTACCAACTTCAATACCGCCTCTAAGAGGTTGTAGCATCGGTAATATCATTGATAAATAAGATGAATAGCAGTGAAGTTATAATGTAGACGTCAATTGGTTTTTCAAATATAGACTATCATTCACGATTTTGCTATAAATCCCATCTCAATGCCGCTTAGTTTTAAAAAAACTGGTTTCATGTGGTATTAAATCAAATGACAAAGGCGTTGTCCATCCCAAAAGAGATTCTTCGGCCTGGAGCGTTTATGTCCACTTGTTCTAAATTTATTTTAACCATCTCAATGCAAAGATTTTGACAACCTAAAGTTGTATAGTTAGTTTGACAGCTCATAAGATCTTTTATTGCAAAACCATTCAACCCAAACGAGATCGAATATCTTACGAAAAGGTTTTGTTAATCAATGATATCTTATTCCGCTTCCGATAGAGTTACGTGCTTCAACATCTTAAGGTAGGAATGGGATGATTAGGTCTAGATGTGGATGTAGCACTACCATTTTAATAACTTTATTGTGCTACCGATCTATTGGTGTAAGTGTGATGATAGCACCTACTTTAATCCAATACCTTGATCAACCGAAGTTTCTGAAGTGGAACTGGTAGATTCGTCTCTAAAGGAAAGTTTCTAGTTCCTTTTTTTTTTTGTAAATCACTTTCCATGAAAAGGAATTCATGCTCCACACAGAATTGCAGATGTCATCTAAATGTCATGTAAATGTCATCTATACCCATTTTCCTAGGCTACTCCTTGAGTTACTGTACACGGCCTACAATGCCCCATTAACATGCATGTTACATACTTCTTTTCTGATTAGAGTTTCCCATAAGTTCAGCGACAAATCTTAGTGGGGGGACGTTATCCCAAAGTGTGGCCTGTTACAGGCTTTCACACAATTCGGCTGATAACATCTTGTATACGATGATGAGGCGATTGATGTTTCTGTAATTGAAGGGGAATCTCTTTCTTGTGGATTGGACAAATGCTAGCCTCACTAAATCTTAGAGCAGCAAGCATCTGTGCTAGACTTTGAGTCTAAACTGATTTGGAACTGTCTTCAAACCCTCATACAAGTAGCTGTACACAATAAAATCACATTAACATGAGTCCCAGGACATATACATAGGTATACCTGTCCATGAGGGTGCTAACGAACTTGTCAGACCCGTTGCCTAATCTCCACATATTGGCCCTGAACCCTTCTGTGGTCTATTTGTCTGCCAGATAAGATAGAGCTCAATCAGTGGGCACAAAACGAAAAGTTCTCTTACTGGGATTCATAAACCAGCTTAAGATATAAGAAGATTCATTCATTTCTCAAAAAGAAAAAAAAAACGAAAGATATTCTAACAAAGACTAAATATAACGCTAAGATACTGCCGGACTTCTTATCTGATCATTGCACTCTCAAATATCACCTTAAATTGGTATTAGCTAAGCGGACACGTGTCGACTATGTTTTGAGGACAATGAAACTGCCGAACATGTTTTATATGAATGTCCCGCTCGGACTAGGCACAGACACCTCCACCAACGCTTTAACACGTCTTCTGATGTCACCTCCTCCTCAGCTCAAAAAATCCTAAGTTTCATTCATTAACCTGATTTCAGCTGCGGACAGCCCTTATTCCTTATTCCAAAGTTCTCGATAGCTTGTTATCCTTTGAATAGAGTAAAAGGTATGTATATCTACCAGCTCATCAATAACGAAAAGGAAGTTCATATTGATACAGTCGATAGCGTATCCAAGATGTGATTTAATATAATGTTTTAACGTCCATTTATAAGGTAAATATTTTGTTTTCGTGATACTATCACATATTTGTCGCTCATGAGATATGGAGCCGTGAAAACCATGATGTAGTCTGAGAAGCGAACCTCTCGCTCGTTCATTTATTTGGCTGCAGACAAGGTTAGTGCAAGATGAATGTCTCTTAAACATCGATTGACAGGATAATTAAATGTGTGTGAATTTATTAAACGCTAATGGGAGAGTTAACTGATTGCTTTTTGACAGTTTGAAATTTGAATTGGGTTGTTGATTTTGTACTGTATCAGGATATCAAACTCTATCGAATATGCATATGCATATCTACAAATGGCAGTTGGATATTTTGCTTGATTTAAGGCCCTCAAATTTGACATTTAACCAATTTCAACATCTCTATGTAAAATATAGCAAAATGAATCGATTTTCTATGTTGTACATACTGAGATCGGGAAAATAAGGATATAGTCCCAACAATCAGTAAGAGTTATTCTTCGTTTCATATTTCTGATTGTGTAATTTTCTGATTGCACTAATTGAAATTAAGTTATCTGCAGCTGTCTGTGCATTGACTACTGTGAAAATATTATTGGGTTAAAGCTTCTCTGTCAACTTGAGTTATTATCTATGATTTTACCTTATATTCTGACACACTTACATTTACATTTGTAAATGGACTCTTGACACGAAATGGGAGCCACGAATGGTTTATTTGATGTAATACCTATCCCAATGTATGGGGCACTTGTCTCCTGAGCAGCAGTTTAAATTCAATGTAATATGCATCTGCATAACGGATGCGATTAGAAGCTTAAGCGGATCTAAGACTAGGAGTAACCGTCACATAAGTATGTACATACAAAAACCTAAATGAAGAAACACACGTATGAACATCCTTGAAAATCCTCATACTTCATGACGAAAATAATCAATCCCTATCGACCCTTTAAAGTTGTCATTCCAAATCGTGACTATTAGGGTAATCTTTAAATCCCTCAAACCGACTGCTACACTGAAGTGAAAACTGTTAAATGGGATAAGAGCTGAAACTCTCGGCCCCAACTATAAATTGTCCGCGTCATTACGACGCTCTACTTCTATCTTCCCAGCGGAAGTGTATGCTATTGAGATCAATGCCAGAAAATCAGAAGAAACCTGCGAAGATCACAGATATACAGTTTATCAGACAGCCAAGCAACCCTAAAAGCCCCTTAACTTTGAGTCTAAGCTGGTTTTGAGATGTCTTCAAACTCTACTGCACTTAAACAGTTTATAAGACAGCCGAGCAGCCTCAAGCCCCTTTAACTTTAAGTCTAAACTGGTTTGGAGATGTCTTGAAACACTACTACAACTTGCTGTAAACAATAAAACCAAATCTGGCCCCAGTCTCCAATTCATCAACTTCTCAACAAAAAAAGAACGAAAAATCTTCAGTTATTTCCTTACTGGTTATTTTTATACCAAATACCATCAAGAAAATAGGTAAGTACTTATTAGCCAATTGGATATGTGCCGATGTCGACTATGCCTTGAGGACACTAAAACTAACGAACATATTTTATGTTAATGCCCCGGCATTGTTCGGGGCAAGTTCAAACACTTAACACATAAAGGGACTACTTTGCCTTCTGATGTAACCTCCGCTTCAGCTCAAATAATCCTAAACTTCATTCACAGCTGCAGTTAGGCAAAATCACAATACACTTATTAAGGCGATAGCACAAAGGTCCTAATGCTTCTTGAGGCAATTTCAATCCCAATCAACCTAATCATTTTAAAAAAGGACTGTCACACACGACTTCTGGTCTACAATTGTTCTTTACTACAATAAGACTCTAGTGGTTTAAGGGGCTCTATACACAACACATGCATGCAATAAGCAGTGCAGACATATGCGAACTTTTTTCAAGCTGGGTCGTAAGTCATAGATACTTGCAAACTGGATGAACTAGTAAAATAAGATGCCAGTGGAGAACGTAATAAAACCCTTTCTATCCCCATTGAAATTCTTAAATATCACTGGTCAGATCTGAACATTAGAAAGACAAACACATTATTCAATTAACAGGAAACACATCAACTGCATTCCAGAGCGGGCATTACTTGACATGATAGAACAGTGGTAGTGTGCTCCAATAAATTCCTTAGAATCCCACGTTTTGGGCAATTAACCTGCACTGTCTGCATTAAGAAGGAACAATCAAAAGCAAGTACTTATTCGGACGGGCATGGCTCCGAATTTTTTCGCTTAACCCGTTAAGAATGTCAAACCTTGTGATGCTTTATGTTCTTTTTTTATATACATAATAAATGATCAGTCATTTGCAATATTTGCGGAAATTGCATTCGTGACCTTGTGATAGCGAATACCTCCAATGCCAAATTGCCAACCCAGACCTGAAACCAATTCATAACTATGAATGTATACATATCGTACATCAGGCATGTGCAAAGGATTGTAAAAGACTTATTATTGTTGGATTTTGTTGGACTTTCAGACGCCTGTTAATGTTTAATTTCGAAATTGTTAAACAGGAATTTTATAGGAATGATGAATTTTATGATAAATTTTATATCTAAACCGAAAATCTACAAAACCACACTCTATTAGTTAGTTAACCAGTTGGGTGTTATTTTAATTGAATGTGGTGATAATGGTAATCATTTTGGTAAATGTGATATTTTTTCACGTTTTTTTTTCTGCTTAACTTATTTAAAATGAAATGGTTTCTATAGGCTTATACTGCAATCGCGTTGTTTTACTCAACGCCGGCATTATAACGAACAATAGTGGCCAACAGATTTGGGGTTTGAGCTGAATCAGGTAATGTCGTTCCTTTTGATGGCAAGTTCGTCGTTATAGTGGGGTGCTGCATGATAGTCTATCACGCAGTGTCCTGTCATGACACCAACAGCTGTCCAAATATCCCTGCGACTGAGTTTCATGAGATCTGAAGATCTCTTTTTGTCATATGTTATTATTATTATTACCATCGCCTGTTAGCCTTCTCGTTAGGATCGATATCTATTTCCCTGTTCGAATTGCTAAGCGGTATACCAGCCTCAGGAAGGGCCTTCGAGGAGATATGACCCTGTCCTAGCTAGTTCATTCATTAATCCAAATTTGTTTGAAGACGACATCGAAACTGGAAGGCATAACTTGCAGAAATATGTAGATAGATAACCGACTATCACTCGAAATACCTTTCATTAGCATCTTGGATTGTTAAACTCAACGTATGAAAGTGTGGCTTTTAAGTAGTGGGTATCTATAATCTTGAGCTGAATTTGTGTGATTATAATTTACAGCCAAAAAACTTAAAATTTTCTGATGATTTTTAGATTTTCGAGAAAATATGCAAACTTTGTGAATGAGATCCAGTTCTGGGCTGAAGCCAAAAAAAAACAATTCCATGTTTATGTTTTGACTTTCTTTCATTCACAATAATTACTGTATTATTAAAAAAGAAGAATAATGGGAACCTTTTCATCCCTTTTTATGGCTTTTTACCCTTTATGGTGTGTTTTGACTTTTCCATCCCTAGTCAGTAAAAAGGCATATGATTTGTGTTTCGTTTTTCATGAGCATTTTCCAATTGCATTAAGTATTTTGCACAACTTAAAGTGATGTGTATTATACACCCAGAAATGTCTTTAGCCGACTTGTAGTCCGTCTTGGTCTGTCCGCCTTCAAGTCGTATAGTGTAAAAACGAAGAAACGATATGTCCTCCGGTTTGTCGGATGTACCTATTTCAAATTAGTTTGATATTTTAGTTGACGGATGGCCTTATCTATCTGAACTTATAGTGCGAACATTGGTCTGTGCCACCTGGTTTTATCTTGCACAAATTCGCTTCCATTTTCCTTCCTGTTTCCTTCTTCATTTTTTCTTCTTTTAAAATTCTATCGGCCACGAGTACTGCTACAACTACCAGCACGTTCACCAAATTTAAAATTAAGAGAGGCACGCGTCGACAAGTCGGATATAAATGTGAATGCAATGTCTTTGGTCGGACAGGACGGATAGTGTGGACCCCACTTTTTTCCATGGCGCTACCTGTAATTGATGATTTGTCCCTTGACAGTGTGTGGCAAGATTCTTTTTCCCCAACATCATATATGTAGAGCCACTTTCACTTTTCAAGTGGCGAAAACAAAATTTCTTTCGAGATCTTTAAGACCACTCCATTTTACCGTAAAACAATGAAAACAACTCGGAAATGTAGCTCCGAAATTTTTAACTGAAAATATTAAAGGTTTTCATAGCAAAAACAAAACACACAAGTGCGTGACCTCATTTCCCACCTAACCAATGTACATAGGCGCCTGCCTACCAAATTACTATGACAATCGTTAAGGAGCAGCGAAGCGCAGTGAAGTAAATTTGTTTGTTTATCCTCCCAAAAATTGTGGACTTATGTCCCATCTTCGAGAAAAGAAAGTTCTGGGCTTATGTATATCCAGATGGGGTGGGACATAAGTCCATACCTAACTCATTTGCGAACTTATTTTCGACTGAAGTGGGACTTATGTCCCTGCCCCCGAATTGTTACCATTGTCTCAAAAATTGATATTAATTCTAGATTTTTGTCATTCGAGATTTTTTTCCTATATTTTGTACTATTCGAGATTTTTTTTCGAAATCTAGATATTGTGATAGACCCGGTATTAAGACTTTCTGCATCATAAGGAGATATTTAACTGTTTTGAGCGAAAACTAATTGGTTCTGAGTAGAAAAGATTTAACCGGTAATATTATGAGCTGTTTGAGGATGCGGATGGTTTTTAAAACCTCAGACACGTGAACTATAGTTTTGCAAAACTGATCCCTATATGAAGGAAAAGATATCCCGCAATTAGGAAGATATTCGAAACTAGGAAGCAGGCTTAGGAACGAACTGACTAAAAAGGTTTATCACATGAAGCCCTACTCCACTCAAAACTTTAGCGTCATATTAAGTGAGTTTTTGAGTCTTTACTTCTTTTGGTTAGCCGGCAGACAGAAGGTGGTGTGTGAAATTACCATGTCCTCATATCACCTAACTAGTTGAATGTGCTTTACTCCATGCTTTGAACCTTTCTTTTGGTATATTCTTACGATACTTTTATTACAATTTTTGCTGGCCTACAATTATCCACAGGTGTATGATAAATCTTAAGGTGTATATCATTTTTCTGCCTACTGTAGTTATGTACAAAGACCATGCACATACATATATTGTAATACAGGTCATATGTATAGGCAAAGAAATTCTATGGGTGTCCATCTTTTTATTTATTTCCATCTTTATGTGTCCTTTCATCCAAGCTGATGTCGATGCATTTTGCATATCTTCTGAGTTTCTGTACGCATTCCTAAAACCAGTAAAATAAAATGTGTTGAATTTCATCAGAGAAGATATGTATGTGCTACATGTCTACCACTCTTAATTACTTACTTAACGAGCTCCCGACCTGTGAAGAGTTTCTGCCTGAGACACGACAGCCTTCCACTTTCTTCGATCTCGAGCACCCTGCTTCCAGCTGTCTAGTCCAAGCGCTCTGGCATTCGCGATAGCTTGATCCTTAAAACGGAGGTTCGGTCTTCAGTGTCATCTCGAACATGGGGGCTGTGACTCGAAGACCCTCTTTGCCAGTTTTGTCCACGTGTTTTGGCTTTTTGGACTACATCCACATCTTGATACAGCTCATGGAGTTCGCGGTTGTATCTTCTCCTCCATTCGCCCTCCTCGCATATGGGACCGAATATTCGACGAAGAACTTTCCTCTCAAAAGTATTTAAAATCTACTCTGCTTTCCTGCTTATCGTCCAACACTCGGCTCCATACAGCAGAACTGGCAGGATCAAATTTTTGTAGAGCATGCATTTCGTTTTCCGAGTTAGGAGTTTTGAACCCATTTGTTTCACCAAACCGAAGTAGCAGCGGTTTCATAGGGTAAGTCTTCGTCGAATCTCCACTAAGGTATCATTTGTGGAGTTGATATTTACTCCCAGGTCAATCTATCACTCTACCTACTATCACTCTACCTACTATGAATTTACTTCGAGGTTAATCTATCACTCTACCTACTATGAATCCATTTTAATAATATCTAACATCCAGAGGTATATTATCAATTAATCTTATTATTCCTAAAAACAATCGTTTCCGCTTTTCTGGCTTACATCATATGGAAGATTTTTTTTCTGATTCACATATGTACATACTCGTACTTCATGATGACATTTTCTTTTAAATAAAGTAAGATAGTGTTATGGGTTACTTTGTTAAATCTCCAATACTCCAGCGCATCCCCAATGAATTCTATTACAGACTTCATTTTAGTAAAAGAGTGCTCCCAATTGCGGGGAGACGCATACTAAATTGTTGCGGTTGTTCCTGAGGCCACTAGGATGCCACCCCTTATTTCTAGACAGCAGACAGCAGTATTCCGGCGCTGTACGATGCGGTTCCCAAAAATATTTTGATTACCTTTGTAATTTCAACATTATCATGCATTATTAATATAATTATATTCCATATTAACGATACAACAAAATTTATGTTTGAACTATCCAATAATGTTTTGTTGTTTTTTTTTTTGTTTTTTGTTTGGATTTCATTACAGCGGAAGGTGCTTTTAAAAAACTCAAACCCGAACCAAATAGTGGACTTTCATCCGTATCCGGTGGTGTTACATCACCCGGAAGTGGAGTCTCGTCATTAAGTCAGCATGCAGGCCATACCCCCACCACAGCATCCTGTCCGACACCGGCGAGACGAAGGCATAGGACGACATTTACACAGGTCCATTAATTTTCTCGTAATTTTTAATTCAATTAGTATTAATTTGATTAAGAAATTATTTCGGCGGATACAGTCTCTATTTCTGCTTAGAGAACGAGTGCATGAATTTTTCAGCGGTTACTTTCATTGCATTCTGCTAATGAATTACAAAATAATTTGGTATATACCAAATCGAGGGGGTGAAAGCTATTCATTTAAATAGATAGTTTTCGTCAGAGATAGGTAATGTACATCGTTGATTAGGTATGTATGTAGATATTTGTATATGTCTATTTTAAAATTGTGCAGGTTTAAAACAAACCCTTTGAAAGCGCAATTTTATCTACATACTTACAGATTAAAACATAATACTCATATGAACGCTTGTAGACTGATAGAATCCCCTCATGAATTTGTTCAATTTTAGTTCTAGTTTATGCTTAATCTGTTTTATAACATGAGATGTCGTGATATGTCAAATTTCGTGATCTTTGATTAAAAGATACCTCTGATGAATGAAACAATAATTAAATTGGTAGAGAAAATTCTTACTCACAGACTTGCTCTTATTCGATCAATCGTCTTTTTAAAAATTCTTTTAGAAATGAAAGACTTGTTTTTTAATAAGTATGTAGTAGAATTTGGATCATAGATTAAAATAATGGCCCTAAGGCCTGATTTGAACTATTAATCTTTACGTAAGTTATTTAAGTAAGCAACTTCTAGAAAAAATTCAAGTGTAAACAAAGCTGTTAGTTACTTAAAGTATTGGTTTCGTGAACAATTTCGAACCAGAGACTTCAAATTGGATATACACTCTGCGTCAAAGTATTCCTATTCAATACGGATTACACAGGTCTACAAAATAAAAAAAAATTTTGGTGCCGCTGAGACTTAAACGTAATTTGAACACATAGTATCTGGCAACACTCTCAGTAATATTAATCCGTTAAAACTACGTACAGTTTTTGAGTTACCCACATCGATAATAAATTTTTAGCAGTAGCGGTGTTGTTTGTTTGATTACAAATGCGCACAAATAAGATATTTGAAATGTTTTCGTCAAGGCGATCTTGTTTAAATGATCCAATTACATTTTGTTATGTTTGTGGCGAATATACAATAAAAAAGTGTCGAAGACCTACGTATATCTGAATTTGTGCAAAGTGCGTATTTCGCTTATTTCAATAAGACAATCAAAGACGTTGACAAAGCTTGGATTCCAAACAACGTTTGCAAAATTTGTTGTGAGCATTTAAGACAGTGGATGAAAGGAAAAAAACGTCATTTGAAGTTTGGTGTGCCTATGCTTTGGAAGGAACCGATGACTGCTATTTTTGTTTAGTCAATCTGCGTGGTGTTAACCGAAAAAAATGACGTACCCCGATCTGGAATCTGCTAAGAGACCTGTGCCTCATTCACGAGATGTCCCTGTTCCTACCTTAGGTGACCTATCAGATCTCTCAAGCACAGAATCAAATACATTCCAACATAGCGAACATAGTATTAGTGATTTTGAAGCAACGTCATCAGAACCCATACCCTTCACTCAAACCGCTTTAAATGACCTTATCAGGGACCTTGATCTTTCAAAAGAAAGATCAGAATTGTTGGCATCAAAGGCTCAAAGAGAGAAATTTGCTTACTATCGTATTCGAGAAAAAGAACTGCTACAGTTTTATTGCTCAGAAAATGATCTTGTGTTTTGTAATGATATCAGTGGTCTTTTAACAAAAATGGGTCTCGTAAACTACCAGCCAAACGAATGGAGACTTTTCATAGACAGTTCCAAACGTAGTTTGAAATGTGTTTTGCTACATAATGGCAATAAGCATGGTGCGGTTCCTATTGCTCATTCCACAAAATTAAAAGAGGACTATCAAAACATTTCTTTTGTTTTAGAAAAATTGAAATACCATGATCACAAGTGGTTTATGTGCGTTGACTTAAAAATGGTAAATTTTTTGATAGGCCAACAAAGCGGCTATACGAAATTTCCATGTTTTCTTTGTTTGTGGGATAGCAGAGCGAAAAGCGAGCATTGGATCAAAACGGACTGGCCTGAAAGAGGAAATTTGACAGTTGGGAAGCAAAATGTTATAAATACCCCATTAGTTACTAGAGACAAAATTATTTTACCCCCATTGCACATAAAATTGGGACTAATGAAACAGTATGTGAAATCATTGGACAAAAATGGATGCTGTTTTAGTTATATATCAAGGAAATTTCCTGGCTTAAGTATGGAGAAACTTAAGGCTGGTATTTTCGATGGACCTCAAATTAGAGTTTTGATGAAAGATAACAATTTCATGCTGTGTATGAATGATTTAGAAAAATCAGCCTGGACTGCTTTCGTCAATGTTGCAAAAAATTTCCTTGGAAATCATAAATCTAAAAATTATCGCGAGTTATTAATAATTATTAATGAGGAGTTATGTATATCAATTTTCATTAAATTCTAAATTTTTTAAGGACAACGTTCCATTTTTAAATCGCTGACCTGGATTTTTTAAACATCAAATCAATACCACATGGTTTAAGGGAATACTGGCATTGGCTTTTCACAACGTAAAACTGAGTCTCCACAAGACATATTTATGTCAGACTTTATGTTATAAATTAAATTATTATGATTATTAAATTATGTCAACAGATTCATTTTCACCCATAACCCATAAGGTAAGTAGCGACTAATTCTTGAATTAAGGACTTTAAATGAAGTCGAGCAATTTAAAAAAATTAGAAAGAAAAAGATGGCATTGTTTTGGAAGTAATCTATTTCTAGATTATAGAAAATGTATGCAATAGGTAGTTCGTACTGTTTAAAATTCTAGCCAAACATATTACGTCCGAGGACCACTAATTGGTACAATTCAAACAAATTAACTCTCTCTATTATTAACTAATTTTGAATACAGATTACTAAAGAATCGTAAACAAATTGTTTTGTCAATAACAATTGCTTAAAGGTTGAATGCATTTTTTTAAAACCTATTCTAACAAGTAAAAACACATTTTTTTTTAAATTAATTTTAAATAAAACAGATTACATCTAGCTCTCTAAAAATTCATACCTATTCAGTTTCAGTTGTGCACTTTATTTTATCGTTTTAAATGCGAGTAATGCGTCCAGAACATTGTATAGGATCCAATGGCTAAAAGGTTTCAGATCACTATCTTGCTGAAATCGAGAATGACCTGAAATACCTGATCTTCTATTCGTATTATAAATTCTTTAAACAGAATTTAGAAAGAACCATGACTATTTCTTCTTTGCATCCATTATCCAGCGCTTTCTTTTTGTTTTTTTTATTATATAAAATCGATATAAGATCTGTATTTTTGTCCGTAAAATAATATAAACGAATCTGTAGGTGCTTTTACTGTAAGTTCATCTATATTGTAAATATAAATCACTTCTTTAAATATTCGTCCGCAAGTAATGCTTACTAGTGTGAAATAGGTTAATACAAGAAAGGAAACTGCCTTAACAAAATTAATTCTTCATCATTTTTTTGTGACACTTACGAGTATGTCCAATCACTGTAGTTAACTCGGAATTATGTAGTTTAAATTTTCGTCGAGCATATTACCTTATACTCTTTGCGACTAGTTTCTACTTGTATTAAAAACAATTAATTAATTCGAAGATTGTACATAGTCAAGGTAAGATTAAAGAAGTGACTGCACAGTATATCGTTCAGTCTTATTCAAAGCTTTATGGATCCATTGTGTTTGGCTATCTAGGATTCTTGATGGGCAGACGTTTTTATCTTATATTTATTATGGATTTTAGTGGTTTTTCTAATAATTCGCCCAATTTGTTAAAGGGTTATTTGCTGAACTGTGGTGGGTTGTGTTCTTCTCTCAAACAAAGTCACCACAGTTTTTGCACTAAACTGGTAAACCCAAGACCATATAATGGGCCGACCATTAGAGTTTTTGACGTTGTTGCCCGATCTTTGTATAGCCAAACGTCTTTTTTTTTGGTCTGGCTTTTGCGTCTGGCTGATGGTGCAAGACGCTGCATTTATTGTTAATTCTTAATGATTGAATAATTTATATGCTCTTAACCTGCCTATTCACATTGGGGAACTTTCAAATTTGCCTTTCCTTGATCAAGAAAAACTGAATGTGTACATAAATATGTACATATGTAGGTATATATGTAGATATATGTATACATCTAAACACCGAAACTCCACTGAAACTAGTATTTATTTATTCCCGCCTGTAATGACCAATATGTTCTTGCCTATAGGAATTGTTGTAAAGTTCCCCTTTGTACATGGGTTGGTTGGGTTGGGTTGTGTGGTTGTCCCCGCTTAGCAGAGACACACTTGGACCAAAAGCGAACTCCATTGTGATAGCACTATGGAGAAATCGGATTACCAGCACCGGAGACCTACATTGAGACTTCCCGGATGGGCCAGAAGGCAGGGCAACCATTTTCGATATAGACCCATGCGGGTCTGTGGTTCGTTGATTATTCATTAAACCAGTTTGACATGGTGACAAAGCTCCTAATCATGCCTAAGTCTAGTCTGGCTAGATAGTTTAGATCTTCGAAGAAGTATTCCCATAAGGTTTTCCTTCTCAAAACCGATAGATCAGGACAGGTGTACAGAAGATGTATCATGGTTTCCTCCTCTTCCTCGTCTCTACAGTTTCTACAGAAATCGTTAAACTGGACACCAAGTCTTCTAGCATGCCTGCCTACCAGACAGTGTCCTGTGAGGATGCCAACTATCTTTCTAAGATTGATCCTATTGCTGGCAATAAGTCTACTAGTTTTCCTACAATCTAGCTCTGGCCAGATTTGCCTAGGAATGAGACATGTGCTGATATTGTTCCACCTACTGTTTGCCATACTTATGGCTGCGGTATCTAGTTGAAATTTTATTGATTTTATAGGTGCTGATGGTACATCCCTATTGTCAGGGAGGTCCCGGTCTGCACCTTCCTTAGCTAGCTCGTCCGCTCTTCAATTGCCTGGAATATCCCTATGGCCTGGAACACAGCACATGGATACGTCGCACCTGACAGCGATCTCGTTAAGAGATCCGCGTCATTGCTTTACCAACTTGGATTGGCGATTCCAAAGCTTTTATCGAAGCTTGACTATCTATATAGAAAACAATAGCGCTGCACTCTATCGAGTTAATCGAAAGCCAGGTCGCGGCTTCACGGATTGCTGAGACTTCTGCTTGAAAAACACTGCAGTGATCCGGCAGTCGAGCGGCAATGCGAATGTCTAAAACACTGGAGTAAATTCCCGCCCCCTTTGTACATACTTTCCCGAGACCATATGTAGTTGTAGTCGGTTGTGTGAGCTTCAAGATTATTGTTACATAGTTCAGGGTAACACTAGTGTTTCACAAAGATGGTATAGAGCAAAGAAATATTCATCTTCGCTGGATGTCAGGCCAGGATATTTGATTTATTAAATTTGACATTGTTATATAGTACATAAAATATTACTGTTTAATCGGTGCTTAACTATTTCAAAAGTATGTCAAGTATGAGGAAGATGCGTAACAAGCCACTTAAAAAAAACTACAAGTGGCACAAAATAAGCTGTTCTAAATGATGCTAAATTTATTTAGATATTATTCTACTACTGATCTTCACTATAAAATGAATCTTGAATTGATGTCCGATAGAATTCTTAAGCGAAAGGATACATTTTTACGGATCTGTGATATTTCAGATATCGTACTCTTTAACCAATTAAATGTTTAAGCATGTTTCATCTTTAATTATATATAATGCATTTACCTGATTATTTTGCTATGTTTTTATTTATTACGTTTTCTATGTACTTACATTTATTACCGTCTTATTATTTATTTTTAAATGTTAACTTAACTTGTTCGCCTACAAATGATATTTGATTTGATTTGATTTGACGCCCCCAGAGGGGCACTTTATTAAGCTTAGTACAAGCCCAAAAAAACTTAAACAAACTAAACTTACAAACTAGAGCCTTATAACTAAGGAGAGAAGGGGAGAGGAAAAGAGCGATAGACATGTTTAGGCGGAATTGGTGCGATGCTTTAGATTGTTACGGAGGGTGCTTCTAGTGGAGTGGAAGTCAAAGGTGTTTCCTCTATTGTTGGCTAGGCGCAACATTCTGGATATTGGTGCATTATAACCATAATTGGTACGATGAGAAGTGACACGGAAGAGGGGAATGGATCTTAGGTTACGGGGATTTGTGTTAAATGAGATCAGTTCGAGGAGCTTGGGGCAATCGATGTGCCCAGTAATTAGCTGATGAAGGAAGAGTACATCGGCAATTTCGCGACGATTTTTGAGAGACTGTAGATTGATCAATTTTAAACGATCAGAGTAGGGAGGTAAATTGTATCTATCAACCCAAGGAAGTCCGCGTAGGGCGAAACGAATAAATCTGCGCTGGACGGCTTCAATACGTCGGGTGTGGGCATCGTAGTGAGGCGACCAAACTGGGCTAGCATATTCGAGGATAGGTCTGACGAAGGTTACATAAAGTGATTTAGTGACATAGGGGTCTGAAAATTCTTTGGACCAACGTTTTACAAAGCCAAGAGCAGAGTTGGCTCTGCTTATTATGTTGTCAATATGGGAACGGAAGTTGAGTTCCCTATCACAGATGACACCTAAATCACGCAGAGATGAGACTGATGGAACAATCTCGTGGCAGAGTAAGTAGATCCTAAGGGGCGGAGGAAGGCGTTTACGGGAGTAGGTTATGGATTGACACTTGCTAACATTAAGTTCGAGATAATTCTTCTGACACCAGATTGAGAATCTATTTAGGTCATCTTGAAGCGGGCGAGAATCTGTGGGAGACGATATGTATCTAAAGATTTTCATGTCATCGGCATAGACGGAGAGATAGGAGTTTTTGATAATGCAGTTTGATGATAAATGTTATATTAACATTTTATTTTTTTTACCTACATATATAGTCATTTCTTTATTTACTTATTTATTGATTTATTGATTTATTTATTTACTTATTTGTCTACTCATTCATTTATTAAGTAATTAATTTATTTATTCCTTTGGTATTATGTTGTAATTTGAAAACTCTATCTCTAGTATTTGAATAATCTATTTATTTATGTTTTCTTTTCTTTTTTGTATATTAAAGGTGTCTTCAAATTATCTGTTTTTTCATAAATTTTGTCAAACACTTCTAAAATAATATTTCAATAGAAAGATTCATATGTATATGTAAGTGTAATATCATATCTCTGTACCTGTGTAAATTGTGTAACTACAAATCCATTATTTGGAACAGATTGGTATATTTATATTTTCATTGGCACCAAACTCGATGAACCTGCGGGTTCTTCATTAAACCAGTCAACTTGGTCCAATATCTTTATCTTCCAAAACTGTACTAAGTGACCATGATGTCGACGATGGTCCTTCTTAAAATTAAACTTAAACATTTTCAAGTGTAGCGCATGATATGTTCGAGCATTTTATCACTGATTTGTACCAAGATCTTTAAATTTCAATACATTCCTTAGCTGATGATACATAGTATCATAATTCCGAGACTTTCGGTCTTGTTTTGCCGCGGTCGACATGTATAGAAAGTGATTGCAAGCAAAGGCAAAGGCCTATCAAAATTTTTACTAGAAACTATACGTACATACTTAACCTAGAGCTATGTATAATACATAATTGTTCTCCTGGGTGCATTCCAATCGTTCATCTGCGATTAGAACGAAATTCCTTATTTAATAGTTGGCTAGTTAAGAACAGAAGTGATCCAAGTAATATTTTGTGATTATTGAGATAATGAGCAAAACGTGTTTTCTTTATTATTACAATTGTGTCTAATAGGTTTATTACAACATGTCTTTTTTTATGATAGATATTAGAAGAAGTGTTCGATAGCACTAGGATCACTTTTGCACTAACTAAATTACTGTTTTAGAAGTCCAAAGACATACTTAGCTCAGTTTTTCTAAAATGTTACTTGGATCACTTCTGTTCTTAACTAGCCAGTTATTGGTTCTTCCAGTAGCCTAAACGGTCTTTAGTATCAATCTCATATTTACCGCTCGCTTCGCTACTTACTCGAATATGACTTCAATTTGTCTCAATCAGGAATCTTTCCACTTCTTAGCCAAGCGATTATAAAAATTGTCCTCTAAGCTACATATGCTTAGTTTCAGTTTTTTTTTTTAAGTTAGCAGGCTTCAGATATAAAGTGCAGCTATAAACTTGTTGGTATCAGTTTTCTTCGAAAGGTTAGTTTTATACTTGAACCCTGCGTCCTAGATTTAAACACCATTCAAATGAAAGTATTAGTATTTAACTGCTATATACGAATATTTCATTTTTTCAGGTTAATGTAATGTACATACCTACTTTCACAATCCGTAAACGAATCCTTGCCTTCGAAAGGAAAAAAATTTGGAGCAACATTCCAAATATTTATGTATAAATGTGTATACATACGTATATTTCCGGTTCTAAACATGCATTGCATATTGTTTGCACTCATGCTATAAAATGATAAAAATATAGTTCCTTAACTACATGATAAGGTTTATTGAAACTTTCTTGCCACTTTTATTAATTCTATTATTTTTTTTTATTACAGGAACAATTAGCTGAACTAGAGGCCGCCTTTGCCAAATCACATTATCCAGATATTTATTGTAGAGAGGAATTAGCACGAACAACGAAACTAAATGAGGCCCGAATACAAGTAAGTGAGATCGGATTTTTACACGGAGATTTAATCGGCTATTACAAAGAGATTATTCCAATCTGGTAAACCCACTCTTGGGTGTCCGACTTAAATGTATTATTCGTGTGCATTAAAAGCGTCACTCGAATTCTACAGAAGGCCGAAGACGTCTAACAGGAACCCCCCTCTGTGTTTCGATTTAAGTTGCCCCGCGGTAATAATTAATTCCCAGTTTTATCTCAATGACAGTGGTGGTGAAATTGGTGTATGGTTTCGAGTACATGCTCGTTCTTATCGTCGTCAGATTTCGACGTAACAGATGGAAAGGGGTGGAGAATAAAATGTGTCGGGCTCGATTGGTGGTCAAATTATAGGGGTGGGATTGCTCTTGTATTATTATTTGAACATTTGTGCGAAAATATGTTTTTTTTTTTTTGTTAAGGAATATTAGGACGTTCCATTGGAATAGAAAGTGTAATACTTAAAAACGAGAAATTTATCAAAGTATCAATCTTTAGAGATTTACTGATAAATAAGAAAAGATTTTAAGTGAATTGAGGGGTTCTTTGATCATTTTATTAGTAATTGTTTATTAATTGGGTAAAAAACTGAAAGGAGAGTTAGTCAAGATGTTCAATGAAAGAATAGCTGAAAATGGATGCACTCGTATGTTTATTCTTTCCTTTCCTCTTTCTAAGGTTCTAAGTACGTTCATAATGCCCACTGGACTCTTTACAACTAGCTCCCACGCCTATTGACCTTTAAGTAATTCACCAAAACCAGGGCCCCCGCAGACTCAACGCAACACAGCCTCAGTGTACGGCTGGAAGGAAGTATTTCTACCTTTCTTCTACGTGATCGACACGTTCATGTATTTTTCTGTAAAGCGAAGTTCGTTTATTTTCTATCAAAGGGGTAATATGTTGCGTATGTATGTTTCATATGATATAATTTTGATAAACACTGTTGTAAATATGAAAGTAAGGAAAAAAAGAACAAGAGAAGGATGGATAGAAATTTTTGTATGATTGAATTTTGTTCTATTTTCTCCTCTTTTTATTTCTTTGTTGTGCTCTATATTTGCAGAACCCAAGCGAATGGAAACAGTGATAAAACGACATTTCTGTTTACAGCAATTTTACTTTTAGAATAATGTTAAGGACTTTTCTGTTGAATAGTGTAAAATACAAGCTTCCTGCAGTTCCCCTCAATTTTTCTTTACACATTTTATGCAAATTGCAACTGTTTCTTGATCACCACTCTCTTAGGTTCCTGGTAAACTCTTTCGTTCTAATCAGGAATGCCAATTTCGTATAAAGTTATTGTCTCTCGGAGAAATCCATAGGATATGGTAAAATTTTACCATGACGTGTTTCTTCTCGACCCCTGGACGAAATTTACCAAAGAAACATATGTATGTACATATTTGTTTATCTGCATTAAGCACAATAGAGTAGCATTGAGTTCGATGAATATCAAATAAAACTCGTCTTACAAGGTTAATTTTTTAAGCCCAATACAAGTTTAAGTTAAAAAACAAATACAAACATCAAAATCAAAAATCAAAAAATTAATTCATAACATTAATATTTAAAAATACATAATATTTTACATTTTGAAGAAATATGTTTCGATGATTCCATCAACGTGGATACCTATCTGTAGTGTCTCTTCTGGATTCGTCTTACTCTACACGCAATCATTCGGATCTCATCTTTTAGAGAGTTTAGATAGAAGTGGACATTTGGATTACTCAGATGAACTATTATAAGATCAGAGCTCGTTACTGGTTTTTAGTCAGTTTAAGCTCCATGAGCATTGCGCGCTATCTGTATGTTTTTAATTAGATACTCGTACATACACATTGTCAAGCGAAAACATCCATACTTCACAAGGAACTGTGTTATGGAGAACTCCACCTCTCCATGGCGTTTTTCGAACCGTGCTAGGTATCTGTCTTTTGAAAAGGGATTTTAATACCCTTGCCATTTTATTTATACTTGTGGTCCCCTAGTGTTAGACTAACAGGAGTGAGTTAAATAGGGACTATCTATGTACAAATGTTGTTTCATTGCCAATCTGTACAGCTCCAATAAAATCCTGTACGTACATATTTACCTAGCACGTATCGATCGAGTTTTGTGCCTGTTGTAGTCCACAATTTTGATAAGGTAAATTGGAATTTAAATATTTTTTTTTGCTTGTTTGATTGGGTTCTAGTTAGCTGCATTTTTAACTTCATTTCTTCACTGAATGATTCATTGAACGACTTTGTGTTTTGCTTAAACCTTAAACCTTTGCTCTGAGACTCTTCCCGCTTCTTGCACTGATGCTTATCACATATCGGAGGAAATATCTGAACAGATTCTGATTGCTGTCTTGAGGAGCCTATTGTGGATATTGTTCTGGATATTGTTGTCGATTTTGTCGCTATTATTTCGTCTTCAGTGAATGTGTTGATCTTGGCTGTTCCATCAGTTACTTCATATACGATTTTCTTATTGATGTAGTAATCCAAAAACACTTAAATATAAGATCTGAGAATGTTGAGATCAGTAGCTGTCATATCATGTACTTTATATCTTTACCCTACTCTACTCTACTCTTCCCTAGGTATTTTGGTCAACATAGTTGTATATTTCTTGACACAAGTTTTGTTAACTTTTCAGCATAGCTTCCCATGCTCCTAAAAACCCTTTCTATTAGTTCTATAGTGTGCACTGTGACTCAAGCGGTTAGTGCAGTTAAAGTAGGTGAATCTTAGCAGCTTTGAGACGTTCAAACGTTTCGATTTACACCTGGAAAACACGCTTTCGAGAAATACAATACACATCACTACTTTTTGGCTGGTGTCGCTACCCACACATTACAATTCTTACTTTTGTTGACAAACATACAAATGGCAAACACTTACCTATGTAGTACATATAAAATACAAATCTACACAAAATAGGAAAAGCTATAACGTTTGTACAGCGCCTTCAGATGCTTGTTAATTGTGGTCTTGAGTAGATACTTAAGGATTGTAAGGTTCTGGAAACAGTGCAATCCAAAGTGAATTATGTTGTCATCTGACTTAGTCCGGTTGCTGCTGACTCTCTCTGTTTCCTTAGATAAGAATCTTTCGTATTTGACGCGATTTACTTTGAGAAGTTATCCAATAATTTGTTTTTTTCCTTGTCCTTGACTGCATCGTTGACCACAAGTGATTATTTTTATCCTATTTTTGCACTTCTAATAAGCAGGGCGTAAGCCTTCAACCAGCGTTGCCGCAGAAAGGTGCCATTTTGATCTATTGTGTGCCACCAGCAAAAATAAATAAAAAATCTTTTTCAGTCTTTTGCAATATTAATATTTAATTCCACTTCATTATTTGAAAACTTAAACAATTGAAATAACAAGAATTAATAAAATAAAAATGAATTTCATATATGATCAATAGAACGTACCTAATAAAATATTAATAAATAAATAAAAGAAAAAAAAAACCGATGTTTTGTTTTTGCAGAAACTTATATATGTATTCATCAATGTTTTTTATGCCTTCAGATGTTTTTTAAAAAATGTATTCAGCAGTGATTTGTCAATGTGAAATGGTGCCATATGAAATATTAAAGTGCCAGCTTGCCATAACTTTGTTTTCAACCCTTTATGAGTACTTATGTACCTATGTACATATGTATGTGCGACGAAATTCGCGGTGGTTGTACACGTGCTTGCTGATCCATTTGATCTTTGGATCGCAACGAACAGCATTGTGGTGAGTGTCGATCAGAAATACTTCGAAGTATTTGTAGGCAACCCCCCAATCTGCGACCAAGACGTTTCTTAACCTTGATTGCCAACAACGTTTTTAAAAATACAAATCATCAGTCAATGGTTGATTCAAACAGCTTCCTTTTATTTTGGTGATGAAATCAATACATATTTAATATTCCACACATTATGTACATATATGTATATACATAGCATGTGCATATACACCTTAAGTGAGAAATATTAATTTATCAGTTTGTAATTGTAATTGTAGAGGTTCCAGAACAAAGAATATTTCAATTATTCCAATCCGACATTTTTCGAAAGATATTTATAAAATAATGGTATGAATTCAAGATTTAAAAGATAGCATTTAAGTTGTCGTAAGTTTTCTAGATAAATCTGAAGGCTTGAGTTGTGAGTAGTCCTTACATATTTTGTAAAACTGTATAACATGTCGAAATAACATAACAGTAAATACGAACATAAGACAGTAAATACCCTTTAAAACGAAATAACAGAAAGCTCCTGTAATAATTAATCTTTTTTTTCGAGCTTACTTCCGCCACACGTAAGAGCCTATAATTCTTTTTATAGGATTGACTAGATTGATATTTTCAAAAAGTAGAGGCTTTCCTTAGAACTGGTTTGAAAAAATAAATTATTATTCTTAAGAAGACCTGGAATCGCCCCTTAAGTTAGTCCCTTGCACTTCAAGACAAAGAAAGTCATAGTAATATCTTTTATCCACAACCATCTTAACAAAAGTACATTAAAAATTACAACAAAAAATATTTAAGAATACAAAATTCAAGAATACGACAAGGAATTACATACATCCATACACACACATAAATCTCATAATTTGTTTCTTTAAATTCCCATATTTCATATTTTCTCTTAGAAGATATGATACATACCCTACCCAATATAAGAAACGTATTTGGTAAGAAAAAAAAAAAAAAAAAATAATAAAAATAAAGCCGTCGAAAAAGTTTTCTTGTAAAGAGAAAATGTGTATATGCCATCAAATGGATCCTTAATTGAGTTACTCCGCCCACAATCTTCCATAGTACACACTCCCTCCATCATCACCCATATTCTAGAGACGAAAAACCCCATCGCAATATCATCAGAGTCATCATCATCAGCATCTTCATCATCATCAGAATTATCAGCGTTGCCTTTACCCAAAGTTATCTTCATCCAAGTTTCATCAGAATACTTTAACCTCTCTCCCCATGTCCCGGGAAGATAGTCAGCCAACCAACCAATCCAATAGGGTGAAGAACACAACCAACCTCTCTCTATCGTATGATATTTTCTATCGTCATCTACCAACCACCGCCATACGCCATAGTACAGTACAAGGATAATAACGATAATATAAATAAGGGAGCAGAATCATCCCCATGCTCACTTCGACACCACCCACTATCGCCGCCGTATTAAGAAAGTGGGATTTTTTTTTCTTTTTTTTTTGTACTTTTTCTTTTCGTTGAAACCTCATTCTTTCATTTCGTTCACTTCTCTAGGGGGAATCGGAATGCTACCACATCCCTTAGTATCTCTAGAAAAAGATTCTTATATCTTCGAAGAAGTCTTTTATGTTAGATGTATTTTTTTTTTTTATATATTTTTTTCCTTATCCTCCTCATCGTCTTCATTCCCTGCTACATCATTCTCACATTCGTTGTTTCTTATTTTCAATTTCCATTTCGCCATTTTTGTCCTTCTGCTTATGGTAGAAAACTTACATCGTACAACTAGGGGGAGTGTGTTGTGTTGCGTGGATGAATGGGGCTAAAAGGAATTCCTTTTCACCCTCCTCAAGACGACGTATCTGCCAGAGAATAATCCCAGCCTTTTAAAAGATAATAGGCTAAGCTAAATAGGAAAACGCTGTAAAGTGAAAACCCAACATAAAATATAGAAAGGGAAAAACGTCAAACCGTACATATACATGAACACATACATACATATATAGGTACATCGCTATTACTGCTGCAAAGGAATGCGGATAGGGAGTCGAGTGAACGTACAATTACCGATTTAAGATATTTAAAGAAAAGAAAAAATAATACATTTTTAACGAAGAATACATTAGGGCCTTTAAGTTGGACCTTGCTTAAAAGTGTGGCGCTTTTTCAATAGAATAGTTTTAGGGTAAAGTTTTTATGTTTTGATTGAGTTTAATCTTTCAATATAGAAAAACCCGTGGAGTTTTGCCTAAAACTGCTAAAATTAAAGAGAATAGAAAATGTGGACTATGGTTTTAATTTCGGCTGCATTCGCTCTCTGCGTACACACATATACCATATACAAAATATACAAGACCATACATATCTATATACGTAAATCCGAGATCATATTCTTATTAACCGCATCTTTTAGCCTGCTCTACAATTCCCATTTAGCAAAATATATAGTCGGCACATTGGCTCTGTGGTTAGTCTGGTTGGCATTTGAAATGACTTCAGATTGAAGTTTGAAATGATTTCAAATTGGTGGGAACGACTTTCGAGGTCCATCCATTGAGTTTGAGTTCATCCATCCATGCAAGGTCGTCAAAACGAACAAACTTACAGCATGAACTTTGGTTTATTTTGATGTTCATTTCTATTGTCATTGCAGCTGCCAACAATATTTTTGCTTTTTTTCATTTTAAATCGTACAAAGGGGTAGTATTTTTTAAAAAAAATATTATAATTATACAAATAAATACATTTTTCCAGCAAACGAAAAAGAAAAAATACAGAAAACGGAAATTGTTGACTTGAATTGTTTTGTCAGCCTCTTTAAAACTGACACCGTATTGACATTTGAAATGATTTCACGCCTTTCAAAATTTTGGTAAAAGTTCATTGAAATCTCGAGGTTATTGTTTGGTGGGAACATAGTATGAATCACCTTTCGAAACTGTTTATTCGAACGGACTGTGCTCCGGACTTACATTTATTTGTCGTAAACTTGTCTTGGAGACTAGTCGACCTTCTATGTTTGAGCAATAATGTGCACCCTTCTACCTACCGTCTATGAAATATTTTTTTTTCAGATTTCTGGCTCGATAATTCGCTTTGAAGGGCATTGTTCGTTGCTGACTTGTCACTTTACAAATAAAAGTTCTTCTTTTTATAGAAAAAGAAGGTAGAAGGATGGACATCGAGGGAGGGTTTTAGTAGTGCATTTATGATTTCATATATGTAAACCCTCCTGGAGTTCAGGGCAAAAAACGTGTAGGGTTTCCAATATATTTACCTACTCGTAAAATGGGTATCATGAATCCCTACTACATCTCAGCAAACTCACCGCATTGCGATCGAGAAGGGTTTCAGTGTGCATTTATAACTTTACAATCGGAGACCCTCTCGCATGTCAGCGCAAAACAAAGCGGATGGAGTTGTATGTACATACATACATACATTCGGCAAACATAATGGTCGTTTTTCTTATTTAGTTCAGAGCAGAGCCTGAGTTGTCAAAAAAAATATTTGTGTTTCTTTTTTAGCTTAGAGCACTCGATTCGTGTTTCTTTTTTCGTTCAGAGCGTGCTCAGAGCATGAATTGATTGAGCATCCTGAGCAAAACCCGAGCACAGTGAATTTGACGTTTAACAGGGTTACCCCCTATGAGAAAACGAAATCAAAAACAATTGAAATGGAGTTCGAGGCTTTGTTTTTAATTAATTATTAGCAGTTAATAATTAAATGATAACTTTATTTGTGTATAAACGCTATTTCAGTGTTTCAGAAGACAAAAAGCATGAATGGTCGATTAATTTTGCAGTCATATGACAGGTACTGCTCAATCGTGTTTCTTAAATAAATCAGAGCGTTCAGAGCGCGCTCGACATGTTCAGGCTCTGTTCAGAGCTTTGTTCTGAACTAAAAAAGAAAAACGCCTAATGTCAACATACTCCTCGATGTCAACAGAGTCGTAGTAGGAATTCATCTCTAATAGATCAAAAGCTGTATCAATTGTGACCATTGATTGCCACGAAAAAAATGAGTTTAAATTGATACAACTTTTTTTTATTTCGGTTTCTTTATCTTTATTTCGATTTGAACCATCTCAATATTGTCGGAGGGCCTTGCAGTCTAAGACGGATACTTAAAGTCTGTTGTTGCCATATGTAGTTATTTGTGGCCAGTAGTTAATTGAGAAGTGAACACCATTAACAAATTCTGTTTGAAACGCATACCAAAGGATTAGACGCAACATCTAAATATTCAATCTACCATAAATATCCAATCAACCTTGGAAGGTATCTACATTTCATACAGAATGGTTAAATAGGAATCAAGGTTTATAACGTTTAGACTATTTTAGGGGACAATTCTTCATTTGTCTTGGACCTATTAAGATCCGTCCGGTGATTAAGCAAATAAATATTTGCAAGGACAAATCGGGAGTCCCTAAGGAGGCTAATAGAATTTCTGATAGGCGCATTTGGTAACTAGGGGTTTATCACACCTTTTTTTTTAAAATTACATAGATTTTCTATCATAATCAATAAGATTATGTCACTAAATAAATAAATAATGAAATAATAAAAAAATAATTTATTAACCCGGGTTTTACCATCCAAACTGAATGACGAGTTTTAATTCTCATTCTAAGAAATAGTTTTTGTTTTTACTGATTTACTAAATCCCAGATTATATTCTAATAACGTGTTATTTAATTTAACAGGTTTGGTTTCAAAATCGACGTGCAAAATATCGAAAACAAGAAAAGCAATTACAAAAAGCATTAGCACCATCTGTGATCCCTTCATGCAATGGTATGATGAGAAATATTCAAGGATATAGCGTTTCGCGAGGCTATCAACCCTATCCGCATCATAACTCAATAAATCGCTACCCGCAGGTAAATGCACATATAATGCTATTTTGATGACCATTACTAACAAATAGTTGTACTGTTTTTTTCTTATCTAGGACCTATTTCAAATGGGTGCAACATCCTATCCAGGTATGACGCAACCATTTTCAATGACACACGGTACAAATATGAGTTCAGTTGGCGTCCGACAGGATTCAATGGGTAAGTTGGTCATTTATTATATCATATTACTATTTGTATAAGTCCCTACACATTCTGACTCATAAGTCGAAACGGAAATTACACAATTATGCAACATCTTGAGACATCTCCTTAAGACGTTGAAACGAGTTTCTTAATCATTTTGAAAGCACTATTTCCGGTTCTTAAGACATTTTCCTTACGAAAATGTTAGAAAGCATCGAGTTAAGTGCATTGATAGGATATTAGATGCAGTTTACACTGACAAATATATTTTATGTGATTAATCTCTCAATGAAATTTATGTATGTATACGTATTACACTGAACAAGCAAGTGAATAAAAATAAATGACATACAACACGGAGCTGTACAGAAGGACCAGAGCTGCTCGGGGGCTCTACGAGCAGAAGAGAAGGGATGAACCTTTTCAGAAGGCAAAAGAAGAAGCATAGAAGCGCGCGATTTAGGATATAAGGAGATGATATTGCAGGTTCGGAAATTTTACCAGAAGCTAAAAACAACATTTCAAGGCTACAACGCCAGAACCGAAGCCTGCAGGGACGAACAAGAAAACCTAGTAGTAGAATCGCAGTTGATGTTGAGGATATGGAATGATCACTTCTGCAAATTATATAACAGTGACGATAACTAAAATTCCGCTGCCATAACCAACATTACCGTCCACCCGATATGTATGAAGTTAAGATACCGATATCTATTCAAAGCAGCAGGGGATTACTTGGTAAGGAGTTTGCACCAACTCATTTGCAAAATGTGTGCCCGATCCTCAAGAAAGGAGAACCTCTAAACTGTGCCAAGTATAGAGGAATAAGTCTTCTCAACGTCGACTGCAAGATCTTATCTGCTATACTGTGTGAACGCTTAAAATCTTTTGCCAGCAATTTAATTAAAAACGACATTTCACCATCGATCAAATTTTCACACTACGGCAGATCTTAGAAAAAAACCCACGAATTTCGAATCGATACGCACTACATTCTTACCAATTTTAAGGCCATCCGTGACAGCATCTATAGAGAACTGCTGTATAGAACTATGTCTAATTTTGGCATCCCTGTCAAACTCATCCCTGTGGCAGTATTGGATCGGTTTCATTGTAAATCTTGCAGATTTTGTTAGACAACGTTTTCCATTTACAGAGTAGAGCTTTGATGTCACAGTGTCCAGTGATCTGTCTAGATGGATCAGACTCTTCAGATATAACAGAGTTGCTTCTGGACCGCTGTAAGGGAAGTTGCGCCTTACTGGCGCTCAAATCTCAAATTACGTGACTTTGCCTTATACACATATTTTGAGAATTTCTATCCCACGCTACTGTTCATAAGAGGATAACCTGATTGACTGTGGAAACTACAGAAAATTATGATTAATTAGAAAAAGCAACTGAGGCAAATAATCTCTCCATTTCCTGAACAATAGATTAAATGCAGGGTGGGTTAAAGTCTTTAAACGAAAATGGCAACAGTTTTAATACAATTTGAATAATTTGAAAAAACTTGATCGGATATGAGCAGATCATTCCACGCAATTACAGTTGGTCAGTTTGATTCTAAAAAATCAAAAGAAGCACGATTGTCACTTTTGTTTTGTGGACTAAATGACTTGCAAGATTAAGGCATGATCCATAGGAAACCGATTCATTTTCACCGAGCAACTGTTTTGGCAGATGCCCATTTTTCGAAGATGATGAATGCAACAAACATTGTTGAATAAAAAATTGGAAGTGTAATATTTGAGACATGGACAATACTTTTACCAATAAATCATTTAAAAAACGATGTGAATGTTGTGGGTCGAATAAAATAGATTGAGTCTAAAAAGATAGATATTGGACAATTTGATACTTTCTAGAATCTTCTACCTCTTGAGACATAGAAGTATATGACATAATTACCTACTAACCAAAATATAAGCAAATGATTAAAAGAGAATATACTGCTATGTACAGAAGAGATTATTTAGTAGTTGTGTAAGCAGTCAAGGTTATGGTACCAGCTACAGGTTACAGTAAATGCATAGAAGAATATATTACAAGAGTGTTACTGAAAGCATTCAAACATTAAATAACCAATATCCAGAGTACCTACCCATGCATGTGATTTGCCTTATTTCCGCCTTTAATGTGTTTCTTACATGTAACTAATTGAATTTCCCTTTTTATTCCAGGTATGTCTGCTGAAGACGAGTGGTATAATAAAAGCTTATCTGCCCTACGAATGAACAGTTCGCATCACCCTAATTTAGCAGCCCCAATGCTGCAATACCAAACATAATCCAGAACCTTTGATGATTTCTTCTAAGATTCTGTAGCACATATTCGTGTATTGTTTTAGTTTTTTTTTACTTAAGTTATGCACAGTTTAAACATGAGATACGTATACAAAAGCGAAACAAAAAACCCATGCACAAAGTATATATGTACATACATGTACATATATATTATGCATGTATGTATTAGGTTGTACTGTTTTTGTTAAACTTTAGAAGCTGTCGTTACCGGTTTATAGGATTTAACAACAAAAAAATTGTTGATGGTGAGTTTAAATAATTTCTGAATTGGAATAGTAAGCATTCAGGTACAGGTCACTAAATGTGATTGTCCCATTACTCATAGAACGCAGAATGCAGATTACCATTCCTTTTCCCATTCGGTTATTCAGACAACGACAAAAGACAACTCTTTTACAACGTCATTGATTCAAAAATGATCACTTCTACTCTTAATCTTTATAAAAAGACAACATTACCCAAGGTCACAAAATTTGTCTATAGACCACCATGAAGTGCAATATCTCTTGTTGTATAATTGGCCCTGCCTGTTTGAATCACTTGTTATACTGGCAGAAATCTATAGACTATCTGACTATCGTTAGATGCGATGCAGAAGGTGGATAATAGTTAGAAGGTTAGGGTTCAAGTGCCTTGATTTAACTTGGTGTGAATAATTCACCTCTCTGGCTGTCGGTAGATTTTGATGAGTATCTGTATTTATGTACATAGTATATATGTATATCACGCAAATTCTTTGTATATATATTTTCCGCGCCCATAACACTACAGACTTTAGAACACTACTCATTCAATGCTTTAAGTGAATTAAGGTTGTCCCAAGAAATATTTATAGACCACTATTAACCATATGTTAGTCTAATTGCACCTCATGAATCTAATTTCATATACAATGCTAATACGCATTCATCTTCAGCCCATAAAGCCTACTGTCAGTGTTTTTGGCAACAAAGATAATTCTGGAATCAGTTGTTTATCATAATTACTTGCACCTCATTTTTTTTCTGATTTTTCCCATATAATCAATTACCATTTTTCTCTTCTGTGCTTACGATAAGGTGAAAGAGTAGTTTTACCCGGTTCAACATTTGTTATAAATAGTTTGCTACAGAATTCACCACATACTCTCTTTTTAAAAAGGCTATAAAAAAGAAGCCTAACCAAGTAAAGTTAATTTTAAGAATCCGATTTATTTTGTGCTTATTGAATATGTGCATACTCATCTAACAAACATCAAAGGTACTGCAATTGAGTTTAATTAACAACTTTTTAGATTTATAAATCAATAAAAAGTATAGGAATAATGGGTGAACAACGTTGGCATTAGCAGATAAAAAAAAATTTAAATAAGTACATTTGTAAAACTACTTCATAAAAAAGAAAATAAAACCTGTTTATTTTTAAGTATACTTTATAAGTATTTTATTATTTATTTTTTTAATTATTTGTCTATTATATATACTTAAGTAACTTGAATTATTTTGTAAATATTTTTCTCATCGGTCATACCTATTCGAATTCTTTTTGCTTGACTTTGTTTTAAGTGCAATGCACTTTGTAGGACCTTAATATAAACATACATATAAATACATACATATATGAATAGCTTTGATCTTTATCTTTAGATATAAATTTAAAATTATGAACTATTATAATTATGTAAAACTCAATGAGAAATAAAACAAAAAAACATAAACGTGTACCCTTTATGTGTTGTAAAAAGGTTATTGATTTAAAAACAAAGAATAAAATATTAAGCAAACATGATGTGATATTGATATATTAATTCTAAGGCTTATATGGCACCAAGAAAACAGCTTTCAAGCCAATACACATGTGTACACATGTAATCGAAGAAATAGGTAGGGATATCTCCTTTTTTGTACATATTTATGTCGTTTAGAATATTTTTCTCCTTACAGGATTTTTTTTTCAGGTGAAGAAACATAAACACTTCAAATATTAGGTGCAAATTCGAATCGGAGTTAGGTACTTACGTGGCAACATTTTAACTAAACTAAGCAATTATTATTATTAAAATCTTTCTCTCCATAGAAACCGAAAGAAAGCAAGACACCAGACCATCTTTAAAGTTTTGTAAGAATTACCTAAGCTATTTTGTGACTGGTCGTATATCAAAACTGACTGTGAGACTATGCGACTGTATTAAGCCCATCCCACAATCAACCGTATTACCATCTTTTTCTACAATGTAAACTACATACACCAGCCTCCAGTTCCATGTAGACACCAACAACCTTCGTCATATCTATTTTAAAATTATTATTTATGAGAAATAAATTAATAAAAAGTATGTAATGCTAAAATAAACTGCGCAGTTTTAAATGTTGGCTTTTGTTTTACTTTGCCAATTCACCTGAAACCCAAAAAAAAAAAAACAATTTTATTTACCACTTACAAAAATATGGATTTCCCTGTATGTAAAAATACGTCAAAAAATAAACTACACGCATCCTGTGCTACAAATTTTGGTCCCCATTCCATGCGTCTAGCTCATCTGGGACCAACAAAGACAGTCTCCCAAACAATATCGAAAAATTCCACTAAAAATTTTCATGAAACACCAGGCCAACAGAAATTCACAGAAAAGAGTAAGGTTACCTACCTACCTTCCCACATACATGCTTACACTTACACAAGCCGGGAAACTCTCCACTAGAATAGAGAGAGATTAAGTAAACCAACACACACAAAAATCTGCGAAGCACTGAGCGAAGCTTAAGTTTAAGAAAAATATTCGCAGGGCTTTCTACAATTTATGAGCAACTGGTGTTTCAGTGAATTTAAGTTCAGAGTCTTTATGGTAATTTATGAATGAGGTCTTCTTGCATAAAACAGAAGACCTAAAATTTAAGTTTTCCATTCACAAGAAATTTGTAAATGACAAATTTTACTCTGTTAAAATTATTTGTAAAGCTGGAGCTAATAAAATTTAGCAGTAAACACTAAGCTTAGGTAAGTAACGTCGATGAAGACAGAATCTCTCCACAAAGAGGAGAATACGTTCCAGAAATATGTACTTTTTATGTATGCAGTTTTATTTCTGTGCCAACATTTTGTAAAAAGCAGAGTTAGGCGAAGTGTTTAATTGTGCTTTACAGGCTCACTTACTCGTACATACATATGTATACAATTCATTTTAACTCCAACGTAAACATTTGGATATGTGGTTGGAAGTGGTGATAAACAAATTTACATTTCCGCGGTTCTAATAGGTGATTTGGGCAAAATGGATGCGACAGCTATCATGGACCCAGTGAATCTGAATGAGTGCGTGAGTAGCCTGCAAATACACTGATACATCTTTGCTCACAAGGTCCAGCTTGTAGGTCGAAGGAGAGACCGCATTTCTGCTCGTCGAAGTTGACCATCTAATGTATGCTGGTAATTTGTGCTTTACACTAGCTTCTGAAAAAGGCATAGAGAAGATAGCAACTGCAACACATCGGAGTGTAATTTTGTAGTATACATATGTACATATGTACATACATATGTACATACATACATATGTATGGATGTGTACCTACTAGTCAGTTTCGGCAAACTACTTTCTTACTAAGCTAAGAACAATAAAAATAAAGAACACGACTGGTTCGTTCGTACTTGCACCTTAATGCTATAAGTTAACAATCTTATAAACACTGAAATTCAATTGTTGTTCATCTTACACATGAGGCCAATAAAGTGGGCGTGAACTGACATGGGACTGATGCTATCTGTGAGATTCTTCAAATTATTTTTTAGGCAGGTTAGGTTAGGTTAGGTAGATGGGTGCCTTGTGACAGTGTCACTGCTCACTTAGACCACAGTTCGGGTCCATTGTGCCCAATCATTTAACCCCGGAAACCTATAAAGTCCGCTATTGGAACCACCCGGATAATGATATTAATCTCAGGAAGTCCGTTAGCTCTACGTTACCCAAGTCCTCCAAATCCGAGAAGAAGTAACTACCAAGAGTTCTCATTCTTCTGACGGATAGGGCAGGACAGTTATTTTTAAGGTAAAAACGCCCTCAAAAGTGGGCGAAGCCATATATGGTGTTAAGGTGAATTATAGAGAACTTTATATGGCCTATTAATTTGGATTCAACAATTTTTTTCGATTTCCAAAAAAATGGCGTGGCACTTCCTAATCTTGGTACTTCATATTTTTGGATTTGTCTTACTCACCACAGATGTTAATTTTAAACCCAATCGCTGAAGAAATTGCCGAGAAACATCTCATAACATATACCCAAACTAACACACGTATCAAATTTGATCAAAAGCGTTGTAGTCGTTTTCCAGAAAATCCATTTTTAGTGAAATCGGTCTTAAGTAAAGTACCCTTAATTTTGAGGTTAAAAACTCAAGTTCGACATTTTTCACAAAACCAATACTTGCCCATGTTCGATAAACCGAGTGGAAACTATAGCCTCTGTTCTATATGCATATGTATGTATGTATGTGCATGTATTGTCCGATGCTGTGTTCTTCTTTTTCTTCGATAATCTATGATGTTTATACGAAACTTGGTGCTTGCTGCTAACTGTAACGGACGCCTGGTGTATGAATTGGTTTCACAAAACAAAATTTGGTTCCGTAATTCTCTAATAAATATGTAAATTCTAAAGCTAATAAAGAGCCTTTATCTAGCTAAAAAATAAAACAATTTATGCAGGTATGTATGTATGTACATGCATACAACAAACAAGTAGGTTTTATCCACTGGAAGAACTACACTGAAGCACTTAAGCTACCATAAATTGTGGCTGCTTTCCCAAATGTAGCACAGATCGCATTACGTTCCAAAATGCATTGTGAACGAATATACAACGCAAACAAAAGCAACCAGCGCATCTTGAACTAGCACAATGCAAATGATATTTGTTATTGTTACCGTTTTAGGTTTAGCTTTAAAATATATTTCTTGTATATTCGGTTGTCACCAGCACCACAATTGTTTAGTTACAATTAATTTGTTACACATTGTTTCAAATTACAAAGAAGAAATTGTGCGCTTAGCATAACATTCCAAAACGTTATGATTCACAATGCAACAGAATGCGCATCGCATAGTGAAAGCGTCGTGTGTTTTCAGCACGGAAGCGATGTGCAGTCACAATGCGCCTTTTTGTTGAATTTAGGACAGCAGCCTGTAGCAGACTATTTACTTTAAGAATATCTTTTCTAACCTCAAACATCACAGAGTGTTCTGCAAAGTTTTTGTGTCTTACGTTTCTTTAGCATCTGTCAAACCTTCAATAGTTTACTCACACGTGCATAGATTTATATCCAAGGTAGAAAACGTTCTATGTATGTGCTTGCTTCCACGCTCACTAAAATTATCTAGTAATTACTTCTAAAAGATAATAAAGAGATAACAGGTAGTAGAATAGAATGTAGTGGAGACTCTGTCGGTTTTAAGTACTATGTACATACGTACATATGTATGTATATCTAAAGTTGGACCTAGGTTGAACACGGATCGAAGTGCATGTATACCACCATACCATACATGTGTATATATACATATTTTTAATTTAATCTTTTATTTTTTTTTATATTCGATTTTAAAAATCAATATACGACGGGCGATGTTATGCAACACATTTTAGGTGTCTGAGGAGGGTAGGTACCTCTACTGTTTTCTGAGAATTTCTGTTGTCCTAATGTTTCAAGAAAATTTGCGATGCAATTTTTGGATTTTGTGTACGACTTTGCGGGTAAAATAAAGACCAAATTTTGTAGCATAAGTTTGTTTGGGTTCTGGGTAAAAGCCTGTAATTGTTATCTTGGTTAGATTTTATAGTTGTGTGTTGCTTTGCAGATTTTCCTACAAAAGCTCCCGATCCTTATAGTAATGTTTGTATGTTTAATAACCTACCCAATTTGAATGAATCAATTACTGTCGCATTTGTCTTATCCTTAAGAGTAATTCACGTAAAAACTACAAAACAAAATTAAACAGCAAATAATTGTTAGGTCTACTTATATTTATTTCTATTCACGGATTTTTCGGAATAATATTTTACAATTTTTAAAACTAATGTGATCATGTGACCTTAAAAGTTCGTGTGCACTAACCACATTTAGTATTACAAATAGTTGCATTGCTGCTTTGATATCGTTATGATTTGTCTTACAATTAAAGAGTTACTTCAATTTGCTAATTATATATAGGTATGTTAAAAAAAAATCAATGATGAAGCGAAATGAATAGAAAAATAAAATACAAATATACACAGTGATGTATCAATAGTCCGAGCTAATAATAGAGTAATGCGAAATCAATATTTTTGTTTCAGATGGCGTTTATAATAAGAAATAAATTTATAAATTGGTGTTATTTTAGAAATCCGTTCATGTAAGTCCGATTACTTCATAAGGATGTCTAGAACGATTGCAGTGTGAAAAAAAAGATATTTTCTCATTCTAAATTAACATTAACAATCTGCAAAACGTCGCAAAAAGATGTAGAACCAAAGCACAATAGTTGGTTTAATTTTGTAAACCTTATACAATTTGTTTTTTTTTTTTTGCATCTTAAAGATTTATGGTGCAAAGTAAAACATGGAAGATAGGATTTTAAATAGACAAAGATTGACTTTGATAATCCTAAATTGATCTGGAACTAATTGCTTAGTTCGAATGAGAAGAGTAATACTATTTTTTAGTTTATTTTATAGATTTATCCTAAAATAGTATTTTTTGAAAACAATTTTGTTTTAGGTATTGTATTCGATGTACATTTTGAATAATGAATTATGATAAAAGCTAAAAATAACATTTCGTATTCAAATTAAGGATTGGCAATTGGGGGAAACAAATAAAAAAAATTCCTTGCAATATATATGAAAGGAAAATACATACTTACAATAAATTATTTATACTCTAACAGCCTTATTCATAATAGTCAATTAGCGTCGTTTTAGGCCCATCACTATTCGCGAGTTTGTTTATTCGTATTCGCACGATACTTTTTCACTATTATACGCACGATACTTTACAGTATTATAAAATCTATAAGTAATATCAAAACATTTTTTTGTAACTGTTATTTTTAGTAACAGAGTTTCTACAGTTTTTATTAACATATTTGCCACCTTGAGCAACAACAGGAGTACAAAAAGAAGACAGGTTATCGAAGTAAAGCAAGGTGACAATCTGCCAATCCGACTACCAACAATTTGATATAGAGAAATTGATGTTAAGATATAAGGCGGTAGTCGAAAATATAAAAGCTATGCAGAAATCGTGACAAAAAATTTAATTTATTACTGGAATCGACTACGGAAAATTCTGAAACAATATGCATCGATCCAAATGAAAAGTTTTAAAGAACTGTGTGTCGCTTTTGAGAGGCTTAATCAAAATAGAGTGTGATTCGATCAACGACTCAATAAACACATATATGCAGTTATGAAATAAAGTTGAATTTATTTCAACTCCCAGTCAAAGATTTATTAATAATTAAGAATATCTCATAAATAAGGCTGTAGATCTACAACAAAAAAATATAATTAAAGTCCTATTTTCCTTTTTTATATTACATACATATTATTAATTAATGAAGGAAGTGTTTTGCAGATCCACTGCAAAGTTTTATTTCCAAATATTCATATTCAAGCATTACAATATAAACTAACGATAAATAAATAATATTAGGTCAATTATGGGGAACGAAATATGAAATTAACTAAAACTCTTATCAATGTCAAAGGAAAGGGGAAAAGTATCTTATGATGTTAGTAATAAATTGATAATATACTAAATTTATGAAATTGGAGGGAACTTTTCTTTCTACGTGGACTTAAACCACTTTTGTAGAATCTTGTTGAAGACCAGTTGCTAAACGCTTAGCTGGTGGTTGCTCTGCAATGTCATTGTCTAAATCGATCTAATAAAGGAGTAATGCATGTTAATAATTTACTATATATTCATATAAAATGTGATTTACCTCAGTAACAGTATCCTTATGAGTGGTATTTTGAGTGTCAACCGATTTATTTGAACTGTTATCATCGTTATTATTAGAACCTGATTTTTCTGCACTTTGAACTTCTTTCTTTTTTTGTTCCTCTTTAAGTTGTGCCTCTTTTTCCGCTTCATATTCTTTTAAAACCATATCCAAATTATAGCGACGACGGTAGTTAACATAGAATGTGCGAACATGGGCCTCAGTTTTTGTTCCAAGTGTATCGGCAATAGTCTAATGAACATGAAAAATAATCCAAAATTGAATTTAAATGAACATACATAGTTAATATATAGTACTACAATAATTGCCAACGATCTACACATGTTGATGCTGATGAAGCACTAGGACATATGTACATATGCCAAAGTAAGGTCTGCACATAAGGCAGATTATGGTGACAGTTTGGTGGTCGACAGCGGGAGTGATTTTTTTATTATAACATATAGCTGAATGGAAAGGAAAGGGTGTAAAAGACGAAACTAATGATTATACAGAGACGAAAAGAGTTAGATGGGGATGGTCGTTATTTTTGAAACATTTAAGATTACATATACATAAGTTATAGGGATCACCGGAGAATACATCTGTAGTGTATCCAAATTCCTGTTGACGGTCTAATACACGACTTGTGGCCGATACATCTTGCTTTAGGTTCCGTGAAGTAGTCGTTATTACGTTTCGGAGCTTGGCAAATGGACTGTCGGACCTCAGAGCCAAACGATTACATACACAATATAAAGCTAAAAATAGCTGCCTTTAGGTAATCAGACCAAGCCTGAATATGTACAAATGCTACCGACTCCAATGATACAATAGGATCATCGTCGCCTGATCTAAAACTGTAGGATGTCTAAAATGGACTAACTTGCGATACTTTTTCGAACTCGAATATATTCCAAGTCTGCCTGAATAAAAAGTATTTGGTAGGGAGGAACAGAAAGCAGGAGTGATCAACACTGGATTGTTATTCTTCGTGATGAGTTCGATAGATATCCGCCGCTACTTAATGTATGTATATAAATCAAAAATTGAATTTAAGAGGTGTTCACATCATCACATCTTCACATAAAGTCTCATCAACAGAATGGTCTATTTACTACATTCATATAATACAACCTGACAATTTCAACTATTCGGAGGATAATGATCCAAGTTTTGTTGGGTATACCAATACATATATTGTAAATTTCTAGTGACCTATGCAACACAAATTTTATTCATACCTTATTACTAATCGTAAGAAGTAAAGATTATTATTTATTTCCTTAACTTACCTGAAAATCTTTGCCATATTTCTTCACGCCGCTTACAGCAAGTAAAAGCTCTTCGTTAGTCCAGCGAGAATTGATACGATTTGAGGATTCATTAGGACGCAAGTCTTCTAAACTATCTGAGTTTTTCCGTTTAATTGCAGATATATTTTGCTTGTTAAGTTGAACCTGTAATTATCAAGAAAACGTCTATTAACTTTTTGTCAACTTTCAGAATGTAACATTTAATATTCTAAAGATGTGAACTTTTTATACTAACAAATTACTGTGTAAGACAAAAGACAATGAACAAATGTTAGATTTGCTAAGAAAGCGAGGGCAAATCATTATAAAAACTTCAAAATCATTGCCCTCGATTTTCTTCTCTACACAATAAAAAAAAAAGTTAAAGAACAAAATAAATAATCCAAACAATAAAGGACTTTTCTTGGATAGGAAAGAGGAGGACAATGACTCGATTTGTTTAATATGTACTGTGATTTTACGCCTTCTCTAAAGACAAACTAATTAAAGTAGTAGAAGAATTGTATTCTTACTTGACTTAGCAATGAGACAATTTCCCTTTCGGTATTCGCGAGCAATTGATCTTGATTATTGTTTGAACTAGCGAGTGCAACAATATCGTCATGGTTAATGTGCATGCCACGCGGTGGTTTGCGTTTATGACGATCGGCATTACGATCACGGTACCTTTTGCCAAAGTATGGACCAGCAGTTGGCCTTTTATTACCCGTTCGTCTAAATGGCGCCCAATACGACAACATAGAGGAAGAGATAGAGAAAGAATTTCGATTTCAGCGATTCTATTTTTTGTTAATTTAATATTTTATTTTAGGTACCTCCAATGATGATGGCAACTATTGCACAGTTTTCCATGCGGCGTACCATTTAACATGTTACAAGCTACCCCACAACCAGAGCAACAGCCCCCGATTGTGGTAGTAGACGAAGAATTGACCGTATTAGTAGTGGTATTAATCGTATTGCTTGTAGTGACTTCATTGTTTGAAGAATTTGTTTGATTACTATTCGGTGTCTGCGATTGTTGTTGATTTTGCTGGCGTTTACTTGCATTTGGGGTTGCCGTAGCAGCAGCAGTAGTAGATGTAGGCGTAGGGCTATTTTGTGCATTAACACCAGCAGTGCTAGCAACATTACTAATAGCTAGACCAGCAGTTGGACTATTTGTCGATAAAGCTGTTGTGTTGCTTGATTGCTTGCTAATCTTGTTCAAGGTATTGTCTCCAATAAGACCAACGCCATTACCACCAACACATCCACCACCACCGCCAAACCCACCTACAGCACCAACACCACTACTACACAATTTGGATTCTTGTAAGCCAGAAGAGGAGGCCAATGCTTGATCCTGTATTGTGAATTGGAAGAAAAAGAGAACGCAAATAAAACCCACATAATGACAGGAAGTATAATAAAATACAATAAAATTCGCAAACAAAACATCAACAGCCAAAATATCTAATTAGTTAAAATATGTATTCACATTTTTAAGAATCAAAAATAACATAATGGAATATTTTAACAGCAAAGAATTAAAGAAATAGGAAAATGTTTGAAACTAAATATGCAAGTGTTGAATTTGAACTATAACAGTCAAAGAATTCAAATAGTGTGGGGTTAACGCCTTGGATATGTTTTTAAATAAAATAGATTTACTTGTACACATCCTTATATTAAGCTTATTCCATAATGAAATGCGAATATATGTACACATGTACATATATGTAATAATAAGTCATTGTTCTCCTTATCATTAAATAAAAAAATTATATTGGATTTATTTATTGGAATTATAACTGGAACCTCATTTAAAGAATACATATGTATGTATGTACAACAATAACGAAAATTACGTAATCATATGAGTTCTCGAGTACATTTCAATGATTTTTATCTATTCTACTTTTTATTTACAAAATTTATTTGTGTTTCGTTTTGTTTTATGGTTATACGAGTCTCAATGAAACAATGGCACAGTATGTTCCCACCGGGCAACCACTTTTACATATGTACATATGTACATACATATGCATATGTGTAGGCTAAAACTGCACACTATCTAATGATTCTAGTTTATGTAATGTGGGATAACATTTCGTATTACTTTTAACTCAAATTTATATTGTAATTCTGAAACTCTTCTCAAATAACAAACAAACCATATCCTTCTACGCGTTTCAACCACAAAACAATTGACTTGCCTTACTCGGATGTCTCGGTAATACAGGTTGTATCCGATAAAGAACAAGGCTGATTACTCTGAAAGGCCTCTACTCAACTCATTCATTAAAAAACATAACGCCATACCTCTATCGCTTACACAATCCAGTGAAGAAAGTATAACTTTAGTTTACAATACCAGATACTTTCAATAAACGCCTTGAGCCTCAAAGGCGAAAAATGAAAAGATGTCCTCGGCAATCTGAACAAAACAATCTATTTCTATCCTCCAAGTCGAAGATGTAAAAAAGCATTAATGAGCAAGGGATGCTTAGAAATGTGCGCTTATGATCCTTGGAATGAGTATTTTTTTTAATTCAAAGACCGCTCGAAAGGGTACTTCTCTTTTACTTAAATGAATGAATTCATAATTCACTAATTCCGGTCAACTACAGGGCGGAGAAAAGTAATATCGGCGGCAAATGTACATATGATTTGATGGTCATTACTAGACTAAGATGCTTGTTTTTAATAAAGAACAGATTTTGTGTACCCTGACTTCCTAAGTACTACAGCACACGACAGGACAATGCAAAAACAAACAAAGCAAATTTTGTTGAGTCGACGATCATTCGCTTGAGGGGCAAATCCCAATTTGTTGGCATTGATTTCATCCATTGATTTTTTCAATGCCAATGAATGTGCAGTAATGCTATGAAGGAATTATTTTTACTATTTTCATTTTGACTAAAGGAAGTTTTTACTTTTTTTTTATATTCAGGAATTGAATTGAATTGTCACTCTTTTTTTATTTTTAATTCCACTATTCACTGCGCGTTTTTTGGTTTAAAATGAGCAACCAACTAATATTTGTGTTCTTGTGGCTTTGTACATACATATGTTTCAAACACGTTTTTTGTTGTCAACACCCAAGTGTTAACACTTAATAACATTATATGTACGCGACGTCTAAGTTACACTGAACACTTTATAGCCTGCGCGTGAGTAGATAAGTTTACTCGACTATTAATGCTCGTCCCCTCAGTAACAAAAAAAAAAGCGCTACAAGCTGCTCATTTTTTTAAATTTTCGCTTCATCGTTTTTATGCGAATGATTGAACCTGTTTCTGGAAATGTCCTAATCTCGAGAAGGATCTGCTTATTTCAAATCAAATTTGTAAGCCATCAGTAGAGATTAAATAAATATTTTCGAACTTTCGCTCTTTCTTAATCGCAGGATGACTCGTAAATATACGTTATAAGACACAATAATGGAAAACAAATAAACCAGTAACTAAAAAATGACTTTAATGCAGAAAAAGATGAGATGGGATAAAATAAACAATTTTGATAGCAAAGGTAGAGGTCCTCTGATTGCATTTACTGCTGACTATGCAATACATATTTTAGAAAATGCAAACAAATATGAACATATTCATTTCTTTGACAAAATGATTAAATTTATTTGATTATAATTAAACAGTCTTCTTAGAAATTTTTTACTAATAATAAAAATAAATCTATAATGAATAGGAATGTTAAATCAAAGATACAAATAAAAATTATCTGGAGATGATTGCGGTATTGCACGCATATATATGTGACGAACCTTGATTTAAATATGTGATAATGGATATTATCCGTTGAATATAAATTTTTTTATTTAATTTTTATAAATAAATTACCTTATCATCATTATCGGAATCTTCATTGCTGCCATTGTCGCTGCCATTATCCGATCCTTCTTTGCTGGCTTTGGCTTTTTCTTGACGATCCATTACGCTCTGACGATTGCGTGTCTTCTTCCAAGAGTAGTAATATTTAACCAAACTTGCAATTGATTTATCTGGTAACTGTATTAAAATAAACAATTTAAAGTTAGTTATCAGATAGTAGAGTAAAATGATTTGTCATACCATTTGTCGTATGCGATGAAAACTCTTGCCATGAAATTGAAATGCTTGCTCGAATAGAACCTTATCCTCAACTGTCCATTCATCGGGGAAAGGAGTAAAATTCGCCAAGTCCATAACAGCACGTTCTAGATCATGTTTATGCCAGAAGAGCATTCCAAGTGCTTGTTCTCCATTATAGCCATACTTTTCTTTAGCCACTGATATGTAGTCTTCCACTGTCGTAGGACAAATATATAATTCGTTTCACATAAATATAAATCTGTTATGAATGGTGAGTCTTACATTTTGTGTCTGGGATTTCCTTTGTTGGTGACCACACTAGCAATGCACGGTCATTTAATACTTCGGGTTTGCGTTCTGGTTCTGGTATAAGGGGTGGACAAACAGCTTGATAGTCACGTCCGACTCGAATTTTTTCTAAAAAAAAAAGAAGGGAAAAGCGTTAGGAAATTAATATACGACAAGGTAGAATCCCATGAAATCGGCGGCAAAAAAAAGAATCATTTCTACTATTAATACATAGTTTAGTTAGCACAAAGGTGCCGCAGAACCGTGTCAAGCGCCCACTAACAACCAAATAGTTGCTTGAAATGCTTTTCCCAAAAACTGCTTGTATTGTGCCTTGGTAAGACACCGAAAAAAAGGAAAGAACATTTTGGATAACAATAGAAAAAACATCCAAGAAAGTTTATGAACTATGTATTTCCGCTTGAGCGTGGAAAGTTTTGATAAACTTTCGGTGATGGTAGGACCTTGTATTTCATATCAGGCTATAATATTGCAGAGGTACTGTAGATACCGTTAGACATGGAGAAGATCTTTCACTTGTAAACTGATTGATTAGATTTGTCTTTGACATTACATACGTATGAAACAAATGAGGAATACATACGTACCACGTGAGGATGTGAACAAAACCGAGGTAATAATGCATTGTCACACCTTAAATGTGTTATAATTTTAACACATCGTAAAATCAGAATGCTAATTTTTAACTACAAAAACAATAAAAAAAAAAAACTCCTTGTTATATACATATGTATGCATGTATGTATGTACATACATTACTTAAAGATCCTACTAATAATAAGCCGAACAACAAATTCTGCCAATAACCTCCCAAAAAGGGACGAAACCACATCAACTGATTTAAACAATCAGTATGCAATCAATATCTACATACTTTTCTTTTACAGATTACAAGAACAAAAAAAAAACTACAAAATCCCAGCAGCGTCTTTCTTACCTTCATATTCACTTTGTTTCGTTTTCGATTTTCCATTCCTTTTGATTGCTGCAAATAGAATAAAAACACATTCAATAAGTTACCCCAATAATCTCAAGCATTACATTACTTACAATTATCATCATCTGAACTCGTTTCAGGCGTTCCACCCGTACCAACCACATTTGTACCATGACCATTGGGGCTGGGCCCCCTCGATCTACGGCCATTTCGTACGATCTCTGAATTTCGTTCCGCTAAAACCATTTTATCACGGATTAATTTCGACCTGCTGTTCTGTTTCTCCAGTTTTAATAATTTTATAGACTCGTTATAATTTATAATTTGTCAATTTCCAAGTTCCTCTTTCCGAGCAAACAATTTTTTTTATCAAAAAAAAAAAAAATAAAAATTCAGCGGCATGCACCCACAATGACACACGAACTAATGAAAAAAAAAACACTGACCGACTAGCTGGCTGTAGATTTTCGAAATCAAGAAACAGTCAAATGAAAAGAAAAATGTAACGCCAACAGATAAATAATCGACTGTCCCTCACAACAACACTTGCAAGGTACACCCGTAGTTTTCTTAGGCAAATAAAACAGTCACTTCCTTTTCTCCCTCTTTTATCTCTCACTGGGAGGTGAACACCAGATTCTTAAATTCTTTCTTATATTTCCTTGAAATGTCTGCTTGTTTATTTAGTATTTATGTCCATCATTATTACCACATTAAATAAATTAACGAAAAAATATTTGTAAAACGAAACAAAATGTAACTTTTTGGTGAGACACTCTCAAACCGTTTGACAGTTCAGAGAAAAAAACACAACCCACTCGGAGAAAAAAAGATATTGAATTGATTATACGTCGAAATTAACAAAACAAAAAACTCCAAACAGGGATTTGTTATTTAATTCCACTGCATGCAGGTTTAATTAGTGATAATTTTTACTTTATATTTCATCTGATGAAAACGCGTTTGAAATACACCATCTTTCAGCAACGACTGAAATGAGCTGGGTTCGGTGACAAGCTAGGTACACTTTATTTGCAGCCGTACAGCAGGTAATTTAAACGCGTCGGCTTGCGATGGCGTGCTGAATTGTGAACATTGAGAAAAGCAGTTGCATTCACGTGGATGACATAATTATGAATAAAGTAACAATAAACAACTTGCTACTTAATAATTAATCTCCGCTAATGGATAGGATTATTTTTCTTGGCTTTGTTCAGACAGTTTATTGTTCTATAATCGCATCACATATTTCACTGGAAGCTTGGAAAATTAATAAGCGGACACGTTCGTTGAGTGCATACTTTTTGTTTGCAGTCGCCGCTGTAATTACATAATTATTATCCATTGGGATGTGTAAGCGAAATTTTTTCGTCACGTGCACATAATTTACATAGAAACATAAAATCACGTACAGAGTACTGGAATTAATATTTAAGCCTAGTATCCTGCTCGCGTTAAATTCGGCTATCCAAGTCTCCATTTTGTTTTCTCCACACTGCAGATAAATATTTAACACTGGTAATATATGAGACAAAAAAAGGAAAAATATGCTATTGACAGATGTCAGTAAAAGTTATTTTAATTAGTGAAAAACTTGTTTTAATAACTCAAAATGGATCAACAAACTATTTGTATTTTTTTTCTTTTTTTGCCTTCTAAATATTCCGTGAAATATTCTATTACGAAAATTTAGTTTTCAATCTGTCAAAAATTTAGCTCCGATTTTAATATTCCATATTCCAGTAGAGACTTTTTCTTTGGCCCATCTGTATGAAGTTAAAAATTTAACGTACGAACAGTATACTACTTTGCCAAATTACCACGCTAAATTTTATCTTTGCAGACATTTTTGTATGAGAGCTAAAATTTAGCGCGAGCAGGATACTAGACTTTAAAGTCTACAACAGGAAATGCATAATTCTGTCATTGCTGTATGTAAACTGACAAACATCCGAGAGTAAAACTGTCATGAAAAAGCTTCTCAAAACAAAAAACTTCCGTTCGGATCCGGCATTAAACAGTAGGCCCCTTCCATTCGTGTGAAGAATATAACACGCATAACCCGAGTGGTTGTGAGAAGCTAGGCCCTGGGTCCCATGGACCTGTCGCGCCAAAAATTTGTATTTGTATGTAGACGGCCTAATATATAAAAGTATATTTGTTTTTTTTTTTCATAAATCGGAGTGGAGTCAGTAAACGCGTTTTTGTGCAAATTCATATGTGATTGGACAACAAAAAAAATGACTCGGGGCTTAAGCTCGTATGGCACTATCTTTTTTCAACATATTTAATGCTCTGAAAATAAAATTAGAGTAGTACGAAAAATTCCCTACTGAAACTTCCATTACGTGTGAATGCGTACGCACTAATCTTATAAATGTGAAAACGTAAAAAATGCTTTAAAAATGTAACTCAAACTATATTTTCAGCCTCTGACAGCTTTTTTTTAACATTTCTGCATTAAAATTATACATTGCCATTTACTTCCGTCCTGCTTTATTTGAAAATAAATTTTGACAGTTTGTGTTGCTTTCCTTTTCTGGCGTTCTTTCTTTTTCGTGTTGTCTCTTTTATGCAATGCTGAAAACTAAACGTAATTTAATATACAGTCGTTTAGGCTGTCACAGACTTCTGGTGCCCACACAAACAGTATATTTGTATTAAAAATCTATTAAAAATGGAAAGAATTATACAATGTGCGATATTGGTAATGTATTTTTAGGTTTCTTGTATGCAAATTTATACACGCACATGTTATTATTCGGTTTCTGCAATAAAATCCCGAATGAGTTATATTTATAATAGTCTAGTGTTGTGTGCAGCATTACCTTTCCACTTGACTTTGTTTATCATGTGGTATATTTAATGAAAGAAAGTTAGTAATTAATATTCTTTAATGAAGACAGCAGTCCCTATCAAAACGTCGGCTAAATCAGTGATTACTTTTATTTTAATCGCCATTTTATTGCTAAAACTGATAAATAACAATTGTATCTATGAATTTGTATACAAGAAACTTAAAAATTTATCACAAATATCGCACATTCTATAAAGCTACTATTACACGGTCAACGAAATCAGTCAATGCGTTGACTCTCTGACGTCAAAATGACGTAAAAATTTGTCCTAAATCGGTCACTTCGCGTGATAGTCAACGTAAAATGCCGTCAATGCGTTGACGGTTGCGTTGACTGCCACATTGACTCAAAATTTTGGGTCAACGCGTTGACTATTTTCGTTGACCGTGTAATCACCTGTCAATGTCGTTGAGACTCGTTGACAGATTTTTTTCGGATTGCTCGTCAAAGCGTTGACTGTGTCCCAACGTTGATATAGTGTAATAGTAGCTTAATAATTCTTTCTACTTTTGATTCATTTCGCATGCAAAACACCGATTGCTTATTGACTGTCTGTAACAGCTTAAACGTCAAAATTTTGACAAGCAGGCGAAATGGTCTGAAAAAATGCAGTGTCATACGGACTTTAGCAACGTCGTCACAACGACACAGTATTTCTGAGGTATAACTGTAACAAATAAAAGGAATAACTTTTACTAGTTCTGTCATGTCATATGGATATCTACAATTTTTTATAACAAAATATTGTTGGATGACCACCGTTTTGACGTTTGCATACAAATTATCGATAAGACAAGAGAAATTCAGATCTGGTATCACTGTTTCTATCAGGGCTTAAGAGTTTAGCTGCGAAGCCCATTTGGGATTAGTTGTTGTTGTTTTTAATAAGCAAATTGCTTAGAATCGATGTCGTTTGTTGTACAATCCCATACGGGCTTGCAAAAAAATACGCCTAATGACAGCTATGCTAAATCATGTGCACAAATTGAGCTATTTAATAGAAATTTAGCATTTCGACATTTGACATACTTTATCTGGCTCTGTATTGATAAAGAGCCACTCCCTGACTTTCAATCATTTGTCACTTATTGCGGAAGCAGTCTCCAATATCGCTTCTCCGGTCCTTGAATTGATGACAAGATTTTCCTCGTATAGCTCATAGATTTTACGGGACTAAATATCGAAATATCTTTATTCTTAAGGTACTAGTATATGGATATGTATGTATTCTTTATTTTATAGTTACCTTTCGTATGGCCTTAGGTTTACGCTGTTGTTTGTGGTGATAACTTTTGTTCTTTACTTGGACACTCTAAGTTTCGTTAAGTATTAAGTATCTACCATGACCGCCTTAAGGTACCCCCAAACCAACGCGATTTAATCGCAGTAATAAATTCGCGGCGACAGCGACAAAGAAATTAGAGAGTATATTCACACCAAAGCGGCAGTATTTGCAATAATGTTCCTCATCAGGCGAAGAAAAAACACTTGTATTTTTTGCTGTCAGTATACATCATATTATCTTTGCGACAGCGACAAAAACGCTGCAAAGTCGCTGTCACAGCGTCAAGTAAGTAATCACGTTGGTGTAGGCTCTCTCATATATCGCCATGTAATTTGAATACCGCGATTCGTCACCGTCATGGCGGCGAGGGTACCTTTAAACAAAACAAAATTACACGTGCTTTTTGTACCCTCAATCTAATGTCTAAAAAAATTTCCCAAGGAAACGCTCTGTATTTAACTTTTGGCAGCATTCCCTTGTCTACAACTATATCCCCCTAGATGTCGTCTGCTTTCTAATTCGATTACAAAACAAACGTATCTTTGTACATTTTGACACATCCAATTAAATCCCGCAGGCAAAAGGGAAAATCACTCAACTACATCATCCACTTTTCGGTGACCAATAAAAAGTAGAAAAAAAATGAGAAATTGTTTCCAATTCAAATAGTTAATGATAAATATTTCCGGAAAAACCATTCGTGCATTGAATATATTTCAAAAAATTTCATACTGTGAGCAAATTCGCGTTGTACTCACTCGACAACCACATTGTTTAAATTTTGCTAATTATCCAACAACAAGAAACGCCACCATGGACGGAACTGCTGCAGACGGTGTCAAATATTTAGATTCGCCTGATAAATCTGAAAACGACAAGAAGCAATACAAGTAAGAAGAAATCTTTACAGGACTTACATACTTTACTAAGTAGCCTTATCCCGTTTTTAGAACGCTTAAGCTTTCCAACGGTTTACTAGCTCTTCTAATATCCGATCCAAGCCCAGTGCCACATGACGGTTATACTACATCTTCGTATGACTCTACAGATGACTCTTGTGCCGAAGAATCGGACAATGTAGATGACGAGGATGAAGATGAGGACGTTCTACTCGCTGGTGTTGATCCAGATGAGGCGGAAGACTCTGAAGACGAAGGAGATGAAAAGTTGGCTGCGTGTGCGCTAATGATAGATGTTGGGTCGTTTTCGGATCCAAAAGAGTATCAAGGTCTGTCACATTTTCTGGAACACATGATTTTCATGGGATCGGAGAAGTTTCCGGCCGAGAATGCTTTCGATGCGCATGTGAAAAAATGCGGGGGATTCGATAACGCCTACACGGAGTGCGAGGAAACCATGTTCTATTTTGAATGTTCCGAGGAGCACTTGAATAGTACAGTGGAGATATTTTCTGCGCTTTTTAAAGCGCCTTTGATGAAGAAGGAAGCTATGACAAGAGAACGAGATGCAGTTGAATCCGAATTTCAAAACACGATCCTGGATGATGAAGCACGTAGAGATCAACTACTGGCGTCTTTGTCTAATCCTACTTATCCGAATCATACGTTTGCTTGGGGCAATCTTAAATCTTTGAAAGAAAACATTGACGACGAGTTATTATATCAAAGAACGCATGAATACCGAAAACAGCACTACAGCAGTCACCGAATGTATGTCTGCATTCAAGCGCGACTGCCAATCGAAGAATTAGAGGATATGGTTGTCAAGCATTTTGCCGATGTTCCCAACAATGGGTTGGAGGGCGATAAATTTTCCGAACTCAATTACCGCGATGCGTTTAGACCAGAGTTCTACGAGAAGGTATACTTTGTCAAACCCGTTGAAAATGTGAGCAAGGTTGAGCTGACATGGTGCCTACCTTCGTTTCAAAAGGTAAGAGATAAAAACCAATTTGATAGGCAGATGGGTAGTAGCTTTTTAGTATTTTTAGCTATATCGCTGCAAACCAGAGCATTTTCTATCATACCTGATTGGCTATGAGGGTGAAGGAAGCCTTTGCGCCTACTTGCGCAGCAAGTGAGTTTGATTGTTGAAGGTATTTAAGCAAAATCTTATTTAAAAACTTTTCTTAGATTGTGGGCTTTGGAGCTGATTTCTGGGGTCGATGATTCTGGTTTCGATACGAACTCGATTTATTCGCTGTTCAACATTTGCATATATTTAACTGATGAGGGATTCATTCATCTGCAGGAGGTAAGTGAAGCGTTGTGGAGGTGATTATGCGTTCCGCCAAACTCTGGTTGGATTTTCTCATTTTATATTGCCACGTACAAGCTATACATGTTAAAGGGCAGATTTCCTTTTGAGAACAGGTCTTTTTTTTGTTCTCGATTTCTTGTTGAAATGAATGGCACGCCAGAATGTATTCGATGTACCTTGGAAAGTACCAAGTGTTTATTTTCGATTGAAATATATTTCTTAAAAACAGATTAGCTGGTATCTGTTAGTCACAAATATCTAGAAATGCTAGATGGACCAAAGCAGAAAATCTTTAATCTTTTAAAGGTTCCTAATTTTATCACCGAAAGTTGTCCTAAGAAATCCAACTAAAAAATGTTTAATATCTGACTCCGTTTAGGATTTCCTTTACTACAGTACTGTACCCATTTTTTTACAGGTGCTCGAAGCAACATTTGCCTACATCAAGCATCTTTCCACTTGTGACTCTCTAGAAGAGTCCTACAAGGAACTCCAATACATTGAAGAAACTGGTTTTCGTTATCAATCCCAGAAAACCGCCTTTGATAATGTACAAAATATCGCAGTAAACATGAAGTATTATCCTCCCAAGGAAGTTATAACCGGTCCAGAGTTGTATTTCGAATACGATGCTGATCTGGTGAAATCTGTTATTCGTCAATTGAACGAATTTAAGTTCAATATCATGGTCACATCGGAGAAGAAATATGATGGCGTTACCTATGACCAGATAGAGAAATGGTTTGGTACAGAGTACACTACAATTCCGATGCCAAGTGAGTGGATAAACGCCTGGAACAATTGTAGAGAATTTCCTCAGCTCTTCATGCCTAAACCCAATATCTACGTTGCTCATGATTTCCGAATTTTGTGGAAAGAGAATGGAGAGCCAGAAATACCGGCGCAGCCTAAGAAAATCCTTCAAACCGACGTATGTGAATTGTGGTTCCGACAGGATGATAAATTTGGGTTACCCGACGCAATGATGTTCTTTTACTTTATCTCACCTTTGCCTCGGATGAGCGCCAAGAATGATGTTATAACAGCCATCTATGTGCAATATATTAAGTACGACCTAGCTGAAGCGTTGTATCCGGCAACTGTGGCTGGGATGCAGTATAGTTTCTATCCTGCTGAAAAGGGTGTGGTCTTGAAGGTGAGTTTCTAGATGTTCGTTCCGCATCCAACTTGCTGACTTTATTCTCCTTTCAGGTGAACGGGTACAATGAGAAACTGCAGTTGCTGGTTGATGCAATTACCAAGACAATGGTTTCTTTGGCAGATAACTTCGATAGCAAGCTGCGTCAGATCCAGTTAGACTGCTTTCAGGCACATCAAAAAAAGTCGTACTACAATGCTGTAATTAAGCCGAAGATGTTGAACAAGTAGGTGAGTGACTTATCGTCTAGCAAATCGAATCCAATGCGTTTCTTTCTAGGGATATCCGTCTGACTATATTGGAAAACATTCGTTGGCCATTGGTTGAAAAGTTTACGATTCTGCCAGAAATAACCGTGGAAGACTTGCAAGACTTTGCAGCGAAATACACCAAACAGTTGTACGTTCAAACATTGATGCAAGGCAACTTGACAGAGGAAACCGCGCATAATATAATGAATTCCGTGCTGACCACATTGAATTGTCAAAGGGTAACAGATGTAAGTAGACAGTTGTTCCTTTCTCAAGACATAACTCATCTTTTTGAAAACGCCAAAGTGCAACAGGTCATTACACATACATATACATGTATACTGCATAAATTTAGAGAACTTGTTTCAGGATCGAAATCGTTCCTAGTATCTTCCTTTCTTCGGAATGCATTATTTAATATTGGGTTAACTGCACCCGTCCCTTTTTTTGTCCGAAATTCTCATAATTCTTTGTCTCCCTACAGACACATTTCATCGAATCGCGGACCCGTCAAGTTCCCAAAGGTTCCAACTACATCAAATGCAACGCCATTAACACTGCAGACCAAAACTCTGTGGTCTGTAATTTTTATCAAATCGGACCATGCTCCCTTCGTATGGAGGGTATTCTTGACTTGTTGATGATGTTTGTCGAGGAGCCTCTCTTTGACCATCTTCGCACGAAGGAACAACTAGGCTATGATGTTTCGGCTTCTGTAAGGATAAATCACGGGATCGCTGGATATTCCATTACTGTGCAATGCCAGGAATCAAAATTTACCGCTCAATATGTCGAGGAACGCATCGAAGCATTCCGCACGCAAATGCTAACGATTCTAAATGATCTAGACCAAGAGGAGTACGAGCATGTTCGTGAATCGCTGATTAAAATTAAACAAGTTGTCGATACCTCGCTCGCCGAAGAGGTTAATCGTAATTGGGGAGAGATCTCTTGCGAGGAATACCTATTCGATAGACGAAAGCGTGAAGTAGAAATACTTCGAACCATCACCAAGGAGAATGTAGTCGACTTTCTGCTAGAAAACGAGCGCAATAACTTGAGAAAGCTGTCAGTTCAAGTAGTAGGCCACAAAAAAGATGCCGACACCGTTAATTCGAACGAAGATGAGCCTCCACCATGCGAACAAATTATACAAGGTTACATCCCCCGTTTCGTCGAGAACACGCTGCCGTCTGTGAGCAACTTCAAGAAACAAATGACAGTCTACCCAGTGACCAAGACGAAAATTGAACCCATCGAGAGCTCGCCCATGGAAATCATAGAGAACTGTTAAGAAATTTGTAAAAGTTAAGAAAATATACTTAAAATTTAATTCACGTGGTATTTGCTTTATTATGTTTCTCCTGTTGGGAGGTTTTGCGCTGTGCAATGAATTGGTTGAAGTTTTGCTCCTCCAACTCATCGTCTGCGAAGCCGACTGGTTTGTCTTCGTTACCTTCTTCGTCGTCGGAGCTTTCATTTCCTGGGTGTTTGAGGTAGATGTCTGAGAGTTCCCGCCCTGAGGAAACCTGAAACAAGAAATGACACATTTGTTCTACAAAATTATGTGTGTGTATACCTCTTCAACGAATGAAGTGATTGGAACTTCAACACCAGCACCAGAGCTTGAGGCGATTCGAGAGAGATTTTGCTTGGTTTTCTCTTCTTCCTCTCCAAGTTTTTGCAAACGCAGCTTGTTATACTCAGCTTTGTAGTCACTAAAAAGATTTAACTTGCTAAATTTGATATCAAGATCTAGATGAACACCTTACGTTTCATAATCCTTTGCTCCTTCGAGAACTAAGTCGAAGAATCGATCAAATCCAATGCCCGTCTTAGACGAAACTCCACATGTTTTTAAATCTCTATAGAACTCGTCTAAAGTTAACGACATTGTGCGGGTTAGATTGCTAACGTATGTTTGTTCCTTTTCTAGAGCCTCTTGGAATGCCTCAAAGTCCTGCATCCACTCTACTGCAAAATCATGATCCTGTACATCAATCTGAATGATTCACGCCAGTTAATTCGTGCTATATATGTAAGTGGCTCTCCAACTTACCTTATTCAACGCCACAATGAACGGAAGTCTCGTCTTATACAGAATAGAACAAGCATACAACATATTCGACATAAACGTCGTTGGACTTGTGGATCTTACCACATCCATCACATATACGACAATCGTGGGAAAGCCAGTTGCGAGCGCTTCTGTAATGATTGTACCCGATGCAGACCAAGTAAACACTTCAATCTGTCCAGGAGTGTCAATTATACACCACTTGTGTCCTTGTTCACCGGCACGCTTAATCAATTCTACGACTTTTTCGAATTTAGTAGCAAACAAGTTCAGTGAAGTGACAATACCACCATTTGGCCCAAGTTTGTATTGTTTCATTACCTCTTTGTAGTTCACGGTATCGCGAATGTCTATGTTGGCGTGATATGGTGTTTCACGACATGCCGGGTCGAGATTTATCACATATGGCTTGAAATGTTGAAAGGACACTTGAGTGAGCTTCTGAACAAATGTCGTTTTGCCAGAGCCGGCCATGCCAAGTACAATTATGCAAATCGGGGAGTTAGCCGGCTCACTTTCGAGGACTTTCTTAAAAGTGTTGGTTGAAGTCGATGCCATTGTGAAAGAATTAATAAATATTTAAGAAAGTAGAGAATATTTCGCGTGGAATACTTTTATTCGATGTAACTTTTAAAAGATGTTGCTTTTTGTGATGTCAGATTTTGACGTTTGGTACGAAATGACATATGAAGTTCCGTTAAGGTTGGCACACATATTAGAATTTAGGTTACAGTTAAACATGTCCGACCTATCAGTACGGAAATCTTTATAGATAAGTAGAAAATTAGGAAATTGCCTGTCTTTGCCTTTCCCTTACATTTTGGTTTTTTAATAACTAATTTAAAAATATATAAAGATACAAGGTTCAATTTGGTGTATCTGTTTGCGATCGGAGAGAAGTGCTGTAAATGATCAAAAATATAGGAAATGCTTACATATGTAAGTACATAAATTAGAATTATTTATTGGTGAAAAGATAATTGCAATATCGGAAAGTAGACATATGTAAGTGTGCATTGCTTTTCTATATCTGGTAGCTTTGAACATTCAAATAATGCAACGTTTCTGACTGTTCCCACCCGAAATTTAGTCCCTTTAAAATTTCCCAAAAAAGCGCCATCTACATGTATATAGAATCAAAATATGTAACCTATAGCATGTAGCTCTCCAGCTGATTGTCAAATATAGAAAAAAATATATCTTCCGACGTTCATATATTTTGTTTCCAACAAATTTCGTAATACGTATTTTCTTATTTTCTAACAAAAACTTCTAGTAAAACATGACTTCTATTTTCCGACAAATACTCAAACAAACTCTTGCTACCGCTGTGAAAACCGATTTTCAAATCCCCGCCAGAGTATTTAGCGCTGGACAGGAATTGAAATTCGATAAAGACACTTTGGACAAATTGGTGAAGACAAATAAAGTCGTGGTATTTATGAAGGGCAATCCAGAACAACCACGGTGTGGTTTCAGTAATGCTGTAGTACAGATAATGCGAATGCATGGAGTACCTTATGATGCACACGATGTGCTGCAGAGCGACGACTTGCGACAGGGTAAGTTACATTTGAATGTACATACATATATGTCTAGAACTTCGTACTAATTTTCGATTCGTTTCGCAGGAGTGAAAAATTACACAAACTGGCCAACAATCCCACAGATATTTATCAACGGCGAGTTTGTCGGTGGGTGTGATATTGTCCTCCAAATGCACCAAAGCGGAGATCTGATTGAGGAGCTTAAGAAAGTCGGGATTACAAGCTTGCTATTGCAAGAAGCTGCAAAGAAGTCTGAGAAAAAGAAATAGATAGAAAATATGCATGTTTTAATCTTTATTTGCGAAGCAAGATAAACATTTATGACTTAGTTTAGAATAAATAACGCAAAATTCAAAGGTTCTGTGTCATTAGTTGAATGAGCTGATTTTCGGCTTCGTTGATGTTAGTGATTTTTAGGATCGATTGGCATTTCTTGCGAAATTCGTGATTGGTTGATGTTTTGAGGATTTTTCCAATTGATGCCGCTATGGATTTAAAGTATCTTAGTTCGTCTTTGTTACGGACTTTGTGTGAAATTTTCCATTTCCCCATTTTTCAATTTAAGCAGCTCTTTCTTCTCTATTCAATCGCAGGAAGTAAGAAATAGGAAGTACCGATCCTCCATGACTGCTATCGTGTTGACTTTCGTTGTTTTTTTTTTTTACTAAATTTGAGTAATTTATTTCCCTTTCAAGTGGTGAAGTGGTGAGTTAAGTGTGTTTGTATCACAGATCATAGTGATAATTTTTAACAGGCGATGTCACGCCGTTTAACTGTAATTTTAAGGGTCAAGTATTACAATCAATAAGGGTTATGTCTGAAGCTTATCAGCTAAAACAAAATAGAAAAGTATCAGTGGAACTTTCAATCTGGCACGATAACAGGCATTTAAAATCGATTTCAATGGTACATTTGCTAGGTCGTGTAGTACTCTGAAGGAAGTGTTATCTAAAAGATTCTATAACATTTGCAAGGGATTTAGCATGAATCTTACCAAAGATTTGCCAATGAAAGCGGCAATGTAAAAAAAACGTGGATTGCAAACAACCGCTGTGTGGAAGCATAGACTATTGTTTATAAACAAAAAAAGTTGTGGGGGACAAAGTTATCCGCCTCCACGTGGTGTCCCCTGGGTAACGCTAAATGGATAACAAAGGAAATATGTACATATATGTATGTATATATGACAATTCTCAAATTATGTAAAGCTGCATTACTCTCTTGTACCCGACAAACGAGATCAAAAAGGAAAACGCTAAAAAAAGAAATCGACATATTGCAATGCAGGATGACTGTTGAATAACAAATTGCTGGAACTAAAGAAAGTATATGGAATGGTTGTAATCAAAAACAAAATACCGGAAAGAAGCATACTCATAAACATATACTCGTTTAATGTATGTATACATATGCATACCTATGTATATAAATTTACCAGGTACCAATAAATACCATAAATACCAGTCGTAAGCGTAATTATGTAAAATCATGGAACTAGATACCTGGAAGAACGATCAACAACAATCAATAACATATGTATAACACACGAAATAATATAAGTACTTATATCAACCGAATAGCTTCATTACTTTGTACAGTGGATATAGCATAATGCAAACAAATGCGGGGCCGTTGTGGAGGAGTTCTTTGATTTAAGCGTCTTTGAACTGATTGCACAAAAACAAATATCCATAAACTTCATTTGACTAATGTGTACATTATTTCCTAGTCAAAAATAAAACAAGACTTTAAAGTTTAATGAATATCTAAATATGGTTGGATTCAGACTACATTAGTGACCGTGAAGATATTTTTTTTCCCAAAGAATAGTAAAGTATTCATATATGGAAGCATAAACATGTATAGAAATATGCAGACATACTTTCAGATATCAGAGGATGTGTATATGCACATACATACATACATACATATATGTGCATATTTAAAAGTGGTAAGTGGAACGGAATTGTCTAAAGCCGCTGTTGGGGTAGTTCTTAGTGCTCTCCTAATGTGTAAACAAGCCGACATTTGCACCCGTCCAAGATCGTTGGGATTGAACGGCTTTCTCCAAAGACGATCACGTTTTACGTCAGTATAGGCCTGATGACGAATACATAGAGCCAGTATGTTATTCGTGGCTGTAGTCCCCAGTTGCTTCAGAATATCACTAATTCGACTGTACTACCTCCCTCTTTGTTAGATCCCCTGCTTTCGCCTACTACCAAACTTACGAAACAGCTTACCGATTCTGGCAAAGATGGACGTTCTGTTCTTTTATGCTTGCGCGGTCGTAAGATCTACAATAATATGCGTGTAATACTCAGTCTCGGACTGCGTACAGCTTTAATTTCCGGAGAGCTAACTTCGCCAAATTAACCAGCTTGTTCAGTAACGCCATTTTCAACTACAGAGGTATTTCTGTGGATACTGGTCTTGTATCAAACCTATTCGCTCACTATTTTAGCCAGTCGTTCACTGACCGTATCCTTGAACCCGACCTTGACTACTTTTCTTATATGAATAACGGGGCGTAAACGTCCTTAGTCTCGGTCAATATCACCTCGCAACTTGTATTAATAGATAAGATTAACAAACTTAACGATGACTACTCTCCCGTCCAGACGGGTTGCCCGCTATTGTTTAAAAAAAAAAGTGTGACATACATACTTGGCCGAATCCTTGAATTTACTTTTTCTCTTTCCCCCTCCTTTGGAAGAAATCATTTATCATATCCATTCATAAGAAAGGTCCAAAAACGATATAACCAACTATCGACCTATCACCAAGGGGTCCATACCTAAAGTCTTTGAGAGCATTGTATACGACACAGTGTTTTTTCATTGTATATCCTTATTTTCTACTAAGCAACACGATGTCCTCAAAGGTAGAACGACGATCATCAACAGAATAATAACAGAACAGAATTTGTTTCTCAGGCGCTGTGAGCGTTTGAAGATGGTTGCGAAATCGATGTAATAGTCACTAACTTCAAAAAACAAACTAACTTCAGTAAAGCATTTAATAAAATCTTTCACCCAATTATTAGTCTTAATTTAAAAGCTCTCGGTTTTCAGCCCGGTTTAATCAAAGGGATCCAATCTTACCTTGAAAATTGACAGTACGAGGTTAACTTTAGATCTTCTACCTGTAACCCCTTTGTGGCTACATCAGGTGTTCCTCAAGGCAGTCACCTGGGTCTTTTGATTTTCGTCCTTACTAGCAACGATGTCGACGGCATTATAAAAGACTCCTATCTCTCCGTCTATGCCGATGAAATGAAAATCTATAAATTCACATTTTCATTTAGGAAATGTCAATCCATCACATACACCCGTAAACGCCATTCACTTCCCCATAGGTACTACACACGACGACAGGTACTAATCTCCAATGAACCTGTCCCTTCAGTCTCATTGTTGCGCGATTTAAGTGTCATCTGTGATAGGGAGCTTAACTTCCGGTCGCATATTAACAAAATTATAAGTAAAGCCAATTCTGTGCTTGGCTTTGTGAAACATTGGTCTAAGGAATTTTCAGACCCCTACGTTACTAAATCACTCTATATCAGCTTTGTAAGACCTGTCCTCGAATACGCTAGGCAAGCTTGGTCCGCTCAATATGCTGTCCACATACGACGCATTGAAGCCGTCCAACGCAGGTTTTTGCGTTTCGCCCTTCGCGATTTCCCTTGAGTTGATAGTTTCAATTTGCCTCCCTACTCTGAACGATTGAAACTGATCAACCTTCAGTCCATCGAAAATCGACTGCGAAAATGCCGACCATCATCATTTAATAACTGGTCACTGGTCATAACTGCTCCGCGCTTCTTGCATAGGTCTCATTTACCACCAATCCCCCGTAGCCTGAGATCCATTTCCCTCCTCCGTCTCAGTATTTATCGCACGAATTATTGTTATAACGCACCTTTGTCTAGAATACTTCGTTTGGCTAACAATATGGAAATCTCGTTTGACTTTCACTGCAGCAGAGACACCCTTGGGAATATCCTTCATTCCGTCTAGCCACTGTCCCACAATTCTCCTCTTCTTACCCTACTTCATCTCTTCCTTCTCTCGATAGTTCGTAAATTTGTCTTTAGTACTTATGTTTAGATTAAGTTTAGATTGTTTAAGTATTGCTTGTATTAACCTTAATAAAGTGCCGGCAGTGCGTCAAAAACAAAACCAAACATACCAGTTTGTTGCACCTATGTATATACATGTAAGTAGGTACCTACTTTCCATTTTCTTCATTGCTAAGAGTGCCTTGAAATATCAAAGATTGCTTAAAAGATGTAATAATTACTTTATTTCCTCTGATAAATATGTGTACATCCGCTCCAAGCTTGGGTATATCGCCTATGTCACAAATCACCTGTAGGTGATCCAAAATCCATGAGAAAACAGGTCCATGGGACCCAGGGGCTATAGCTTCTCACAACTATTCGTGTTGTGCGTGTTATATTTTTTAAAAGAATGAAAGGGGCTTACTGTTTAATTTCGTGTCCGAAGGGTAATTTTTTATTTGAGAATCTTTTTCACGACAGTTTTACTCTTGGATGTTTTACAGCCGCTCGCGAGAGGTGGGGTCCTGAAAGAAATTTTAGGTGTTGTCTGGAGATTGAACCTGGAACTCCTTGCTCCGTAGTCAAACGCACTTACCACTTGAGCCACGGCGCATACATATGTATATTGGAGTACCAACGACGAACAGTGCATTTTCAACAATTCCTGTTGTAAATTGTTAATCATTACATTGTACATATATGTACATACATATATAAGGTTAAATAAGAAACACATCTGTTTTAAATTAATAGTTTTTATGTTTTATTGTTGTTTTTCTTTTCATTATTATTATTATTTTTATTTAGCTTTAATTACTATGCGTAACAGGCAATTTTAATATGTTCTTAAGTAAATACTGATTCAATTCTGGTTCCAGTTACTTAATAATATGCACACATAATTACTTGACTGAAACTTAAAGAAAAAACAAAAATCACGTTATTTAACAATAGTGCTTTGAAGTATTAAGTTTATGATTTTTCAAAATAAAGAAAGTTATAATATGAATACTATATATAACATACATAGTTTAAATAGTAAAACTGTAGGATGCACAAATAAAATATAAAGATTTTATGATCTATCATAGGTTAGTGTGACGTATGTAGGTATAAACTTAATTTAAGATTCTTAGGAAAAGATTGTAAAATACTTGACTGATCCTTACTCAAATAAATATGTAAATGCCTAAACCAATGACCTTGCCTAGACTGTATGAGACACTTCTCCAGTTTATGCAAACTGATCACTTATGGAACTTTTTGGGTAGGCTACTCAACTGAGACAGAAAAAACAGAATGAATATACCTCTGTCACAATCTGGCTTTAGGCAGATACAATTAATTTATGTATATCTATTTCAGTCTATTTATGATGACGAAATAAACATGGAATCAGGCATCAAATAGGAAAAGGATCTGAAGAAACCCAAATCCACTCATCGAGGAAGCATTGTACAAAGAATATAAAATATGTCACCTTCTTAATGTCTTTTCATAAATTTTCGAGTTTGGGGCAATATTTTGATGGGTTAAATATGAATTTTATATATACGTACCTACATAAAGCTATGGCGAACCTACGTCTATTAAGAATTGCTGGACTGCCCGCATTCAAGGACAAAACAGTTCTATTAAGGGAAATTCTCACAACTGTCAGTTTGACGATAATTATTTCGGAATTTGATGAAACGTAACCAATATTATCGAACTTCAACCAAGTCAAATCCTGCCTTTTACATATTTAATGCCTTTAAACCCTCATGTAAAAGTGGGGGTGAGCGTAACCGGTGGCAGCTGGTTAACGAAGTAGCTGGCTGACACCCAGGTCTACTATCGATTGTATCTAAATTACCATTTTGTAAGATTTTACTTAATCGGATCCAAAAAATTATGTAAAAATGAATTACTTTATAGAACAAAAGATAAAGTCAATACAATGCTGCCTCATTATTTAACCAAGTTTTAAGAACCAAAAAAAACATTTGTGAACATTAATCAAGCGTTACGGTTTCAGTTATAGTATAGATCCTTAAAATAGATATTTCAATTCAGTTAGCAATATTATTTTAACGTAAAAAATTACAACAAATACAGTATTTGTAATTTTCTTAATGTATTTGCTTTGTGTTTTTTTTTTTTTTCTTATTTATTTTTTTTAAGAAGTTATCTTCTGTAATACTTAGTTGCTAATCAAAAAACATTACTTTTTGTTCATGTCTTTTTTTTTTTTAGGAAGAAGTATTGAAAATCAATTTGATCAGTTTCATATATATTTGATAACAAGCACATTTAAATATAAGATTTTTTTCTTTGTAACTACAGTTTATATATAGAATGTTTTGTTTTTTTTTTTTTTAACATTTTTGGTGAGCTAATGGGAGCATTTTTTTTTTGTAGTAACAGTGAAGTGCGAATTAAGGCGGAATTAAATATAAATATTTATGGTTTTAATGATTTTTGTTTTCGTATAAATATATAGATGTTTTAGTTTAGGTTTTTTTTTTAGAGTTTTGTGGTTTTATATATGAAAATTAAATTTCCATCATATATCCTACGCTACAGTACACATTTATTGTTGTTTTTTGAATCTATAGAAATTCATTTGATTTGTTGTTACATATGAAATTTTTTTTAAACAGTTTTACAAAAAATTCTTTTCGTTCTATTGTCCTACTAAACTTTTTTTTTAATTCCCATTGATTTGTAACATATGGTAATATATTTTACACCAAAATTTGTATAGCCTTCTGTTGTAAAATGGAAGTATATGATCGCCGAAAGAATCTACAATATTTGCATTAAATAGTTGCAATATCGATTTAGGTTCCCTCTAGTGGACAGACACTGTATAACAGAAAACTAAAAAAAAGGTCAGAAATAGTGTGAAAGTTTATCTGAAGAAGTTAACAAATGAATAGTAGAAGTGACTTAGAAATATAATACATTATGATACTTAAATTATTTTTGCAAACTATTACTAACTATGGATGGAACTGGCTTTATATGTATGTATATATATAAAAAGTGAAATTTTACTTAGAAGCTTGAGGTTAACATAAATGTGCGGCAGGTACTGGATAGTATTTATATAAGCAAAATAATGTAGTAAGGCTTACTTGTCCACGAATTGTTTAAAGATGCCATTGAATGAATTTTAAATGAATTCCCAACTTGTTGCAGTTGAATATGTATCTTTAAGTTGGTCATGTACAATTAAAAAAGCTTTCCAGAGAATACAAGTGGGGGATGACTAGGGACCTAGGATTAAATTCTTCATAGCCTGCCTCTCTGTGCGCTACTGACACTTAATACGTCAATTCCTCTCTACCGTGTGTCTGCATTTGATCGTGGACAGTACCCTCAAATGAAATGAAACATTTGAAGTCTTATAAAGGGATGAATGGGAATCTAATGTTGCCGGTCTTCCATATGATACGCAAGTAAATGGAACGCTTGTTAAACAGTAGCTTTATCTTTTCCAGAAGCCTTCAAAGTACTGGACAGGTTGCGGAAAGATATCACTTGAGAGCTATTGAAAAAATATTCAAATTCGCAGCCTTATCGTTCTATACAGGTTTTCGAGAGCTCTATCATCAAAAATCATAACTGAAAAGCACTTGGTATAGAAATGAGCACATTTACCATATTTATTTTATTGTTATTCAAGGTGCTTACAAGCGGACCTTTTTGATCATAGTGATCTTTTAATCTTTTTCTCTTTCGATTTTTCGACTTTTTAGTCGTTTTATTGAAAGTCAAACCAAACTGTGTTTTATTTGAATAGCATTTAATGAAACGACCTTCATATGAGGTGATCTAGATTATGTGGTTGGTCTATCCTGTACTTTGAAATCTCTTGTTCTAATTGATGTTGCCTTAATCACTTCTCTGGGAATATACGAAAACATTGACTTATGTACAAACATATGTAGGTATATTTATAGAACCTGCATGTGCTACTGATAACTAAGCAACTAAAGTAAAGAATAACATTGATCTTTGTGGTGACAGTGGAGAACTCATTAGTTCAAAAAGAGATCAAACTTCCATACAAACCAGTCTAAAATGGACATCTAACAATAACAATACTCAATCAATTCTGTATCGCATGGCCTAGCACTAACTAAATTCCATTATTGTTCTATTTCACAGTATGTCTGCTTTTATATCGCCTTCTTAAAAGTTTTAAAATTAATCCAGATACTTTTGCTTAAGTAGATGCGCTACACATTAAATTTGTATTGTTTTTTGCATTTTTAGTTTCACTTTTTTTTTTTAAATTCAGAAAAAGGATAATTCTATCTACTTCTATCACACGTTTACAAAAATAACTATTTTTCTCGCTAATTTTTATTTTAAATTTTATATTTTTTTTTATTTTGTTTGTATAATATTGTATCATTTTGTTTTGAATATAGGTATCCAGTTTTTCATCATTATTATTTTTAAAATGTTTTAAACTTACATTACGCGGTTGCTTGTTGCTTTAAAATGTGAAAATTTCGAACTTAAGTTTACCGGAAAAGATTTATACATTTCATATACATATATATATGTTTGCACAGCTATAATAATATATACATATGTATATAATTTTATATTTTTTTGCTTGTAAATATTAATTTTTTTATCTCTTACAGTCTTTTTTGCTTTTTTTTTATATTTTAAATATTATTTTAAATACTTCTTGTTGTATGTATGTATATTTATATGTTTTTGTGTTTTTTTTTTTTAAGTACATAAGTAAATGAGTGGAGAGTATATATGTATGTAGGTAAGTGTATATATATATAACGTTCGGTGATTTTTAAATCGAACTTAAATTATTTAAATTTTTGCGCATTTACTTAATATATATTTTGTTTTTTGTGTTTTAAATTTTTGTTTTGATTGCGTGGTGATTTGCATATTTTACTGCAAGATGGCATAAGCTTCGCTTAATTTTGTTTTCATATGGAAATTTAAATATTTCTAGAGATTAACCTAGACTTGGGTATTTTAATCATCGTCTGATAGGTTAGAGTTTGTCAGGAGGGTGGTGTTGTCCTCACCAGCTTCTTCAATGTCCTGAAAAGCAGAAGAATGTTTATTTATTTAGAAATGTTGATCTTTTACTATTAAAATACTTAGGAAAGTTTATACTTGTAATTCGAACTTTTATGAATGATCTGTTGTTTACTAATTCTAATTCAATAAATTTGTTTAACATTCTTCGACCGTGGAACGACAGTCTGTTGAGCTCATTAAATTACGAAAGGTCTATACACAGCCGAATTGTCAAATCAAAATCGTCGTTTAAATGAATCCTGAAGCAATATGTCTGTTTCATTCCACTCAGTTTTGTGGGTACATCAATTCGAAAGTAATAGCCACAACCACCACAATGAAGCTGTAAACGTTTGTCAATCGCAATCTACGAAGCCTATTAGAATTCTCTTGCTGAATCGCATCTCTAACGAACACCTCTATAAGACAACAAACCATGCACCTGTAGGTACAAACGATGAAAGCGACCATTTCTATGATTATTATTATTATATATACATATGTATGTATAAGGTATATTTGAGTATATTACAAATTCGATGTTACATAGGTACCTACGTACATTTCTGTCCATGGTCTCCACTGGCAAGAAATATTTCATGCAATGAATATTTCCAATGGAGACCGCAGACTTCTTGAAATAATTATGGCAAGACATCCATGTCTGGTTTTATTTCTTATCATCTCTGTGGACATAAACCCTGAAATAAATTAAACTGCGAATTCGAGTTTTACTACAAAGGAACCATGGCTGATTGCCGAGTTTCACGAACACATATCATCTAGAAATGGATTAATCCAAACACGCTGCCTTCTTTTTCTTCCTAATTTTTCTAATTTTTCGACTTAATTTAAAGCCCTCAAGGCAAAAATTAGTTGTTACCAACGCTTACGCGACATGGCTGAAAATGAAATGTCCACCCAGTGAAAAAATAAAAATTTCTGAAATAAAGTCAGAAATTAAGTTTGGCATAAACATGCCTTGTAGGATACACGGTGTTATATGCATTCGATTCACTCGTTGCAGTGGGATTTTTGAAGAAGATGTATTTCTGCCGCCTGCGATTATTTACCCTAAAAAAGTACCTCCCTGACTGTAACGTATCGCAGCAATGCGGCAAATAAGAGGCATTTCAGAGACCATGCATCCTGGGAATACTTTAGGAGTAGGAAATGCGGTTCTTATAAAGTGATCCTAGTGCTAGGTTCTGGTGCAGTCGGACTTAACCGAAAAATTCCGAAATTTTCCAAATCCAAGGCTGAACTTCATTCTTTACAGATTTACATCTCTATAAGCTAAACACTTTAATTTATTTTATGTAGATACATAGATTGCTGCAGAATCAGCTAAAAGTGTAGCGTTGTCAAAGCCTAAGACCAAGGATAATGTATCGGTGAATTGTAGACAATTTTAATAGTCAATTTGGTCTCAAATTTTTATTTTTAGTAAAAATATCCAAATTTTTGAAAATGCAGCGAGTCCAGTGGGTAGATTTTTAGATTTTATTTACACTTCTCATTTTCAAATGCCCCTAAATTCTCCTAGCGCAAGATTTAAGACCGAAAAGTGGTGCAATACCCGACGGACATAGCTCGAATTTTTGACTCAATTTTCGGAACGAAATGTATTCTCATTCCCGTTATTTAAACTGATTTAAAGCTATTTAATAATGTATAAAATAAATTTTGTACACATACATACATATATAGTAATTATATACTCACATTTCGATTCCTCTTTCTAACTGAGCTGACAATCGTTCGCTTATTACGTGCAACCAAGTACAAGGCTACTATCATGATAACCACAATCAATGCAATTCCCAAAATAGCCGGCAGGAGGACACTATCTTCAGCCTTGTAACCCTGAAATGTTAAATGAATTTTAATTTTAAATACTTTGCCTTACAAAGTCCTTATCCTACCGTCCATTGAAAATATGTCGACGGATCTATGTACGGCCAATGCGAACGTATCCAATCGTTCGGCCCATTCGGATCCTTCTTGTCTATTTCCTGCTGTTGTTGGTGTTCATCTCTAACAAAAGCTCTTACACTCTCTCGTCCGAGAGAATTTGTTTTTGCCAATACTGGTGGTATAATAGGTTTCTTCGAAGCGGACTTTAACAATGGTACTTGCATAACACGGCTGGTCATGTTTTGCCCACCTGATACTGGAATTGGCCTAATTGTTGACATTGTTGTGGTAGTGACTGTGGGTGGGATTACTCCTTCGACCAGTCCTGCTTTGTTTTGGTCATTATTTCGCACCGTGGTAACAACTATGGTTGGTGCTATAGCTGCTGCCATTTGGCCTCGCAAGCCCTCAAAACGTACCTCGGCAACAAAATCATTTCCATTGCTTAAATCTGGGTCTTGAATGCGCTTACCATCATTATTACTACTGGCTATGGTGCTGACTGCAGCTGGTGCTCCTGCTCCTACATCTACTTGTGGATCTGATATTTGTGGTAGTACTATACTACTACTTTCCACAGGATATGGCTGAATTGTACTCTCGATTAGGTTATTATTGTTTTTTGCATCGGTGGTGGTGGTGGGGCTAGTAGCCGTCGTCGTCGTCGTTGTCGATGACGTACTCATTGCACCAAATCTTCTTGCACTGCCAGTGAGTGCGGCTTTTGTTTTCAAAAACCAATCTGACGGATTTGGTAGACATTCTGCTGACACCAAGAATGGCACAAGAACAGCTCCAATGATCACAGTGCAAACGAACAGCAGACCTAAATACGCGAAGAAAGACCGCCTCCTCGCGGAACGTTTCGATTTCGATTTACCACTACTGCTGCCGCTGCTGCTAGCACTTGTTAGTTTGCCTTCAATCCGAAAATCGTCGTTTTGCGGAAGGATTGTGTACTGCAGGCTGTTCTCGCCATGGCGGATGGTTTTGTACATGTTGGGTTATTGTTCTCACAATGATACTCACGCACTTGCTTAGTCGGGGAATATAAAAGAGGATTTAAAGGACTTAAAGGATTTCAAACACAGTTTCTATTCACTTTGACATTCTATATACTCCACCGGGCTTATCGATTAAACAGGGTCATAAACTAGTGAAAAAAAAAAGAAGAAAAACGGTTCCTGTTTTTGCCACGAAAAAACGCACTCACCAAACAAGGATGTATCTGTAAAATGTTAATTTTAGCACAAAAGGATGTTTTTGCTCTTTGATGGAGTACGTTTATCAAAGCTTAAATTGTATTAGACGGATTATTGGAAGCAATAAAAGAATTTTGTATCCTTTGGTCCGGAAATAACTCTTTTTTCGTTAGTATTTTTTGCAATTTCCGTTTTTTTTTCTTTATTTAAATGGCTTTCACTATCTACGGCGACTTTTATCATGGAGTGCGCACCAGGAACTGATTGGAAAATTTGATAGCTAGTCCTTGTTCGGTGGGAAAAATCGATAAAAAGGACCTGTAGTACGTAGAACAGGTTTGTTCGTTTAATGAGAGTAGTTTAATAATAAGGACTTTTTGCACACAATTTCGAAACGATTTGTTATTGTTATAAAACCATTGGTCTTGACTTTTATTTTTCCTGAGGTCTTAATAAAATACTTGTGTTCATTTCAATAAAGCCATTCATTTTTTTTAATTTTAGCGTAGTATTTATATTACTTAACTTTTTTACAATTATATTACAAATTAAAGATTTTTGAAATGGATTTGAATTTGCATTAGTCATCTCGTCATGTAAATTAACCCATTATCTATAGAGCATTCAGCTCAGTTTATCATATTTAAAAAGATTGGGTTAAGACTCCTTCAAGTAGATGATAATCCGCGTATAACAAATATTTGAAAACAAAAATAGGTACACACGAAAGGCACGTTGAATGATTTCACTAACCACGGTAGAAAACATTTCTGTTACTAGGAATACCAGCTGATTCGCAGAATATCTGTCCATCGCTGTAGAACCTTGAAAAGATTTTCTTTATTATCAAGGATTTTCTAAGACACGATTTGTTGCGAGACTGTTACGAGACTGTTTAAATCCATTAGACTGCTATATTACAACTGTGTTTGGACAGAGAAAACGTCCTGGGATTTGCTATGAAACAAATACTACAAGATGTAGCAATTGATAGACAGATATTAAAAGCTATAGAAATAAATATGGAAATAATAATTGAAACGTATGCATTGCGGCCATTAAAAATTCCGTGTTGTTTCCGTTAAAATTTTGACTTATTAACTTATAAGATGAAATAGTATATAAAACAATCGTAATCGTATATAGAACTCCATCGTTAGATCCCTTTTTTTACTTTGGATAAGTAATTCAACTAGAAACCCAACATTCAAGAAAGAGTTAATAAAGCATTTTTTCTTGCAAACGAGCTATTGGGAATAAATGCGGTGTGCAATCCCGAATAACTCATTGGATCTATATCTCGGTTATAAGATTAACTTTAAATTATTGTCTTATTGAAGTCTTATCTTGGCTAAAGTAAAACCTGATATCTGCTATAGATATTCATTTTTACTTACCAGAAAAGGTACTGCAGGTATACCTACCGCTACATGTAAACCTAAACTAAATATGGATGCTATGTAAACAAAAGTTGTTGTACAAGTGGTACGACGTTTGAAGCGACTAAACAGATTTGGCCAAAAACTGGATCTTAAATACTCTAAGAATTTTATCTCACTCAACAGATTGGATATTAGCTTTACAATAGGTGACGTCACCCGGACATCGACTTGGTGTATTATATATATATATAGACATTCCCAACTCTATCCTACAAAAGAAGACTAATGTTAGCAGTCTTGATGAATATTAATGCAGATAGATAGACATTAGAAACCTCCTACGCTTCATTAGAAGATCCGATTGGTTCAACGAGTAGGTAAGGAAAATTCTTTCAATGACGAATGGTATGGACTATACAAGGCTGTACAATGAGTAAGCTGGCTAATTATAAAATTGGCGAAGGACTTTTATGGCCGAGCCCTAAGTCGATATGAATCACGAAAGTGGGTTCATATTAATTGTGGAACAAGTTGTGCTATTCCTCGTTTGAAAAATGTTTAGTTGACCATTTGAAGTTACCTCCATTCAACGTCCATATTCTCTTCGTATATTCAACAAAACAAAAGTGTATCACCTCTTACAGATTATTTCAATTTAATATAATTTAAGATGAAGATAATCCTTAAAGTCAACAAAGATCACTTTGATGTGTATTCAGCATGCGCATTTGACCCAAGTTCAACACAGCAAGATCAAAACATCTATGTCAAGCATGACTGATAATAGTTCAGCTCAAATGAGTACAATTTCTTTGACGTCAGAGTACTTCCATTTAGACATAATTATGATCAGGAAAAGGTCACCTGTGCACAACTGGCACAACTGAGGGTAAAAGATCAGAGATGAGATTTTACCAGCTCCTCTTTCTTAAGAGTTGGATTTCCATGTAAAATGTCTTGAATTATTAGAAGATATTTTTACAATGAAGTTGGGCCAAGCGTTTCAGTCTACACCGTTCCTCTTCAGCATAAACATATCCAACTAGTGATTTATTATTTATTTTGTTTTGATTAAATGGAAATAATATATTCACCGCACTATCTATAGGTATATACTACATATGTGTTGATAAATTTGTCTACAACTACTGCTGATAAGGAATACCCACTCTCATGAGGAAGCAAAATGAAAGTGTACCAAATCCATTCCTAGCAACAGGTATCACACACGGCATACTTTTCATCAAACAACCTGAAAAATACATACATATGTATATTCATATGTACATATGTACATCAACAAAACAATAACAAACGTTTCTCTTTACACTTCCAATTCGAAATGTATTTTTGTGACATTTTGTAGATAGAATTGAATTGAACACGTGTATCTATTAGATAACTTGTACATAAATGAACACACACCGCATCTGTATCTACGCTCCATGTCATTGGCATTGAAATACATTGAGAAGTGAAACGCGATGGGAACTACGCTATTGGAAATGTGTTATGATTCTAATTATAGCGCCTGGAAACTTGAAAAGCTCCACGTTTTTGCTCGGAATATTCTTTTGATAGCAACGCAAAAAATAATTTGAAAATTTTTCGATTGGAACGTATAAGTCTGGGGTGATTGTGTGCGTGTCCGAAAATATAATTTGCCATATGAGGCGATTAGGCTACAAAGGTTGATCATTGTGGTGTGATAAATGTATGTATATATACATATGTAGCCAAAATTAGTTCTAACTAGAAATTTCTAGATAGATTATGATGGTTTATGTAAACAGGCTATGAAAAATAAGTTCAAAACTCACTAAGCGGGGCGTAAACGATGCTGTTTTCAACTTTATAAGGTTATTGAATGTTTTTAGTTTGAGAGGTTTAGCCGGGTAAGGTTTGTAGAAATGGTGTATTGATGGTAGCTATTGAAAATGGATACATTTTGAGGTTTAGGTTTCTAAAATACCTGCTAAGAATAGAGAAATTAGTTCATGTATGAAAAACAAGTGTCAGTTTAAGGAAAATATGAAGTTTCAATACACAATATTTCGTATGTTTATGTATAGTTTTTAAGAATTCAGTGCAAGACAAAAGACAGATCTATTTTATAGTAGTTTCGGAAAAAAAATTATTTGAAAAGGTTTTGAGAAAAATTTTAAAAATTAATTTGCAACGATTATAATTTGAAGACAAATTTTTACGTAAGGTCATTATACTGTATGATCTTATGAGATCTATTAAGCCTGGGTGTGACATCGAATATTACGTATATAACTGTTGCAACCTATCAAAGCTGTTGTTAAGAAACATCGTGATATCATACCATTAGTAAACTTGGTTTCTACCACTCGAAAATACTTCAAAATATCAGATGGAGTAGGTACGTTTTGTATGAAAACAAAAACCGAATTAATTTTTTTTGGAATTTTGATTTTATGATTTTAAAACTTGTATACGTGTTAACATTGTGGCTCATTAGTACGAGTACATAGCGGTCTTATGATCATAGAAGTATAGAAGTATATATAGTATTGAGTTAGCTGGCTCTCAGATCGGACCGATAGACAGCAAATAACAAGCTTAAAAACGACAACAAGCCTCATCCCTATGATATTATTCAGTGACTAATCGAAGTCGAAACTGACTTCTAGTGTAGGAGTTGTTTTAAGTTGTAGTCGTTTTGGCTGTTGTTGCATTTGTTGTCCATTCAATTATGTTGCATATTTTCATTTAGTCAGAGACTTGTTATGACTGTAATGATTACTAAACCACAGGATGGTCTTAGCATCGTAATAATTTAAAGTAATTCGGTAAGGTTCCCTCGGTTTCTGCTAGAAACTAGATATAGTCTCTCCGAATTTACCTCTGATTAGAATTGCGATGTCTTGAGATTATCGACTTGAAACATATAGTCCAAAAATCTTATGGCCCAAGTAATGACATGATCTTTTGGAAAAATGCTGGACCTTATTTTCCCACCCATTCGGAACTGTAACTTTGGCTTATTTACACTTTTTGGTAAGCACCATGAAGCTGTGGCGTAGGTCGTGGATGTGTTATGTGTTATTTTGTCTGATAAAAAATGTCTCATCTCCACAAACCGAATGATTGAGAGAAGCTACATATGTTAAGATCTTACAAGTCATTTGCTCCTTGAAAGCCACTTTTTAGGTTTTTTATTTTTCCTGTATTTGTACTAAAAAACTTATAGCCCCTCGATTTACACATTTCAATTGGACCCCGTTTAGAAAACCCAGATAGGAATCCGATGTTCACAATCAAGTCTGTTTGACTTAGAACAAATCATCGGCATCTATGTATAAATCTGCATCTGCACCAAATTTCTGTCATTATTCAACATACGATTATAGATACTACCACAACACCAAAATCCTGTTGTACAACCTGCATAAAGTAAAGTTGCTAAAAACCTGCTCTTTCTCAAAGTAAAATCGCAAAGTGTCAGTACCATTGGAAATGATAAGACATCTCCATAGCTATAGGTTTCTAAATCCGTTTTATTTGCGCATTTCATTCCACTCATAGACATAATACATTCTAACATCTATGACCGGTGATTCCAAAAAAAAACACTTATTCCAGTGCCTGAAATTGTTCCACAAGCAAACTAGAGCCGATTCTACTAAATCAGTTCTACTGAAACCATCGACTTGTTCGCAACGTTCTAGGTCTCCTCTAAGTGCTTCCTGATAGTATTTAATTTTTTGTTTTTTTTTTTCCAAAGTGCCTTTTTGTTAAGATGTCTCTTGTGCGTTTGATTGGAGTTGAGGTAAGTGCAGTTCGTGCATCGTTTCATAAATCGATTTTTCAATTTCATTCATTTTCACTGTTCTAACTAGAAGCAGCTGAGTCGAGTTCATTAACAAGTCTTTAATAGAAAGTGAAAACTTTTTAGAAGCGTGTTCACTCAGGTGATAAATAATTGAAGGTTACGTAAGATTGGTAACATTGTTTTTTGCGAAGCAAATGTTGCGATTTTCATTCAATTTTAATATCACACTTGTCAGCTGTGGTGACATAATACTAATTTATGTATTTAATTGATTTAGAATCATCGGAGTGCTTCGAGAAAATAGGGTGTGTGTTGGGGGTGTGTTTAGCATCTGGATGTCGTAGTTCATTCGGCTAGTTAAGTTCGTAGTATTTGGACCAAAGTCATATTAATTAAAGGGAATTGACATGATCGGTATGAGTAGTAAGAAATGGATTTGTAAGAATAGTAGTGTAGTATTTTGATTATGCAGTTCATGTATGTCATGTGTGTTTGTGCAGTTCATTCCTTAGGATTAAGTGTTTCTTTTATTGCGTGTATAGACGTCATACGCATAAGAATGTGTAGGTGGCGTATAACGACAGGCGTTCAAAATAGATTGAAAAGAACCTGTTTGTGCCGTTGTGGCACGTAGATAATGTATGTAGATACAGACACACATTTGGGTACAAGCAATTGTGTTTGTATAGCCATTTAAGGGGCCTGTTCGAATTTTTTTTTAATTTTTTTGTAGGAGAATTTACATATCTGTTTCATAAGACGGCACGGAAATAATTTAGAACGAAGAAGGTAGATCTTTGAAATTAGGTATTTAATAATTGGCAAGAACATATTCCAACTTTAGGTTGGTTGTTTTAAGGTAATAGTTTGTTTCTATTTCTACTTTCTGTTGAATTTCGATAGTGTTGTTAACACAGTTCTTACTATGAAGAAGATGAAACCCAGCACTTTATATTATTACCGAATCACAAATTAATTTGAATATTTCTGTGTACATACAAACATATGCACATAATGTAACTATGATCCAACGGAAAAGTCTTATTTTGTAGATAAGGTAAACGTGTACATAAGTTTTTGATAGTGATGAAACAATTTATTTTAAATGAATTCTCTAATTCAAATCCCGTAAAGCATACATATGTATGTATGTGAAGTTTTTTAAAACTTGGAGCAACTAAACTAATATAATTTTTAAAATTAATTTTATTTAATTTTTTTTTAAGAAAACCGTGTGGTACATTTAGGAGCGAATAGGATTTGAATTAATTTATCATTTTTATAAAATGCTAACTTAGGAATTGGAATAGATTTTTAAAATGAATAGGACGAAGCAAGTCGATATAAAATGTCCTTTTATTTACCTACAACCTACTATTTAAGTTTATAGTACCTTTTATAAATCGTTTATATATCTTTTTATATATATATTTTTTAAGTCAACTCTTCTTACAGTTTTTGCGCTAATTAATCGATATCAGCGATAGTTGCTGAAATAAGTTGTTTTTGATTTTCCAATTTAAAATAATGACTGAACAATAAGTAAGGTGCACGACCATTGCAGACTGAAACTTTCAGCACCTGACCTGACTAGGGAATCCTGAATTGTGAAGTGACTGTCAACTGAGGAAAATACTCTTCTTTATTCTTGACATTTTTTAGAAATACGTACAGTCTTTATGAATATTATAAAGACCAACCAATATTGTCTGGAATCGCAGGAAGTAGCTGCTAAGCCAAATCGTTGGTTTATACGTTTGAACGTACCAACAAAATTTGTAAATAAATATAGGGAAAGCATTAAATACAAATTGGTCACACAACCTCATCTCAACTTCAAGTTATGCTGTGAGCTTGGCATGTTTTCACGATGGGTAGAAGGGGAGAATAGACTCAATAAACGTCAAATCATAAAATACATACATACATATGTCTATCAAAAACTACACCAGGTGCATCTATGACTCTCATAACTTTCTAAAAACAAATGTATTGCATACCTATGTTTGACCTTTTCAATCACGATGTTGAAAGCATTTTTTAGTTCCAGAATTCGTATCGTAGACACTTATCGTTTACAGTATGCCTTTGGGGTCAGATTGGGCTCAGAAAAAGTTCAAGAGTGTTGTGACACACTAAGATGAGTCAGCTGAGCTATAAGATCAAAACATTTAATTTTGTGAACTAAATAAAAATAATAATAAAAATATTAAAATAAACATTATTATTTCAAGAACTGATAGAGGTGGTTGAAGTGGATGATGGATGGTGTGTGCCAGAGTTTTTGAAACCTGTTTTTTTTTCATTAACTTTAATGGAATACTAATTTGTCTGTAGAAATTTGCGAAATGTACACAATTTTTCCTAAGTCCAAGCCAAAACAGCATATGGTACATATGTATATACAAACATACATCCATATATATTTGAATCCAGTTTTGAAACTACCTAAGTCATATTGCAAATACCCAAACTTTATATGTATATGTACATACTACTCTTATTTATTCTAAATAGAAAAAATATTTTCATACAGATTTGAATCATATGTATGCATGTGTGTACACGTACATAAGTATGTATGTATAAAGGATCGATTTTATCTCGAATAATCTCGAATAGGGAAATCAGCTGTCTAGTGTATGCCATCACTAATCACTAGACTTTGTTTGCATTAATCCAGATTTTGCTTCTCAAATAAGTGTATGTGAACTCTGACACAACCTCTGTCAAATTATCATAAAATTTGTACACAAATATTAGATTCTTTAAGTCCAAAACAGTTGTACAGATGTTCAATTCTTATCATTTCGTTAGTGGTTGCCTAGTGAAAACAGTATTAGTTTGATACTGTGCGTACTCATCTGATTTAATTATTTATTTCCAGTGGTTAATTTAGAATGAGCAGATGTGATACATGCATCTAGATAATCCGTATATCACTTACTAACTGAATTGCATTGCAATAACAAATATTTTTAGATCGAATATCAAATGATCAGATAAAGTATGCAATTTACTCTTAGATTCAGATATTAACAAGCTAATTACTATGACAAACCTATCATACCCTTGTTTTATGCATATTAGAATAAATCTCTTAACGTTTTTTTTTTTCAAGTCACAAGGTGCTATGACGATAAGCCGAAATAAAGTAACAACCTGTCATACGTACCATTTTATTTCCTTACTGATAAGAAATTTTATTTCTACCATAAATAGTACGTACTATTATTTAACTAATGATAATGTCATTCAAGTGGGAGAATTATGAATTATTTTTGTCGGTCAGTTTTTGTTGTTATGCGTATTTTATTTTTATTTTTGTTTGTATAAAATATGCGTGTATGAATATGTGGAGGAGTTCCGGACGCTGTTCCTTATACATATTTGTATAATTTGAATGCCAAAGTCGTTGCATTGCCAAATGATTTTTCTGACGTTGAACTACATTCTTAGAAAATATGTCAAGTATTTAAATTCTATTATGTATCCACAAACAAGGATATTTCTCAAAAGTCTTTGAAGTCTTTGGAGAAAAATAGAAGTTCAACTAAATATGTAGATGCAAAATAGATATGTACATGCTATTGGTCGTGAAATCCAATCCGTAATATAAATATGTAACTATCTCAATTTTCATAGATAGGTGTTAATTCGAACGAAAAATTCACTCCCGTTGTTATTTCTCAAAGTGCATATTAATTTATATAAGTTTAAATATAGTTTTCATTTAATTTGGATGCGTTCGATAAATACTTCTAATCGAAAATAATTATTTGTTAATTAGATAACGCTTTCCTATTAATAATTTGGGGTTTATTTCTTATTTTATTTTTTATTTTAATTGAAGTGATAAGTATGCGATAGCGCGAACTCATCTGCAGGAGGTCTGTTTCTTATCTTCGACCATGATTAGTTTAGCAAACATTTTCGATGATTATTTCAGCGCATGTGACGCATGAAAGTGTGGAAACAACAATTAATTAAAATATCTCCGAAGGCCACAGAGTATCAACATATGTATGCAGTCGTTTTCGTACATATTCTTAATGATGATTTGGTGAAATGAGGAAAAGGTCTGTGTATATCGGATGTACATATGTATACAAATTACAAACATCATTTTCGCAAGTCACCGATACTTGTATATTGGCCTCATTTGCGGATTGAATTCCTATGCCTCTAAGATTAGCGTAATAGAAGATTTATTGTATTTCCTTTCTTCTGGATACAGCTGTCATAAATCTACTCCCATATGCTAAGTTGCGTACCATTTTGAAGTAATAATGTCCTATAATTCAGTTAACCGGTTAGGATGCCGGCTAAAAATTCGGAGGAGCACACTATATTGGGTTACTCTTCTCTTTCTTTCAGAAAGAAATCAATTTTCCAAGAATCTGTTGTTGTATTTCGCGGTACTACTCGATTACTATATTTTTCTTCAGTACGCTTTGCTTGCACTACAATCTCTGTGAATCCTAAAACTTATTCTTATATATTTTTGGTTTAAATAATTAGCTTATTCGAAATACTATTTGTATTTAATAAGCCGATTATCACCAAAGACAAGGAAGATGTTTGACTTATTCTAGCTATATGTATGTACAATTTAATTAAGCCTCAGGGGTCATTCAATTTTGGAATAAATTCCGAAGAATTCTGGTACCACAATTTTCACTCAAAACTTTGTATCCAACGAAAAAGACATTAAGAAAAAAACTGCTCAAACCTGCTAGTCCACATTATCGTTATGTACTACTTAGTGAGTTTGTAATTCGGATTCGATTTAATGTCCATTAATTTCAACTGCATCGACCATACTCATTAATTTATTATTCATTCGAAATCGTCGATAATTATGCACTTAGGCATTGGAATACAAAAATGTTTGGAATGCACAATGTCTTCATTAAAATTTAATGAAAATTTAATTAAACAGGCTCGCTTCTTGTCGCAACGATGTTATTCATCGACTTCTGCGCCAACTACAAAACTCTTCATCGATGGCAAATTCGTGGAATCGAAAGCCAAAGAATGGATTGATCTTCATGATCCAGCTACCAATGAAGTGGTCAGCCGTGTGCCAAAAGCCACTCAAGAAGAAATGCAAACCGCTTTGGAATCCTCAAAGAAGGCTTATAAGAGTTGGTCCCAACAATCTGTTCTATCCCGCCAACAAGTAATGTTCAAGTTCCAAGCCCTTATCAAGGAGAACATGGGTGAACTAGCCAAAAATATTACCAAGGAGCAAGGCAAGACTCTGGTCGATGCTGAGGGTGATGTTTTGCGTGGTCTTCGTAAGTCTTTTTTTTTTTCATTAAAAGATTTCGTTATAAGCTAACATGTTTTTTTTTTCCTATTTCTTGTTACAGAGGTCGTTGAACACTGTTGCAGCATCCCGTCCTTGCAAATGGGAGAGACCGTTGCGAATGTTGCCAAGGATATGGATACATATTCTTTGGTTTTGCCGTTGGGTGTAACAGCTGGTATTGCTCCATTTAATTTCCCAGCTATGATTCCCCTGTGGATGTTCCCCGTCGCTATTACATGTGGTAACACCAGCATCATCAAGCCATCAGAACGTGTTCCTGGAGTTACTATGATGCTAATGGAGCTGTTGAACCAATCCGGTTGCCCACCAGGTGTCGTGAACGTAATTCATGGTGCTCACGACGCTGTGAACTTCATCTGTGATGCTCCTGAAATTAAGGCTGTGTCATTTGTGGGTTCCGATCAGGCTGGTAAGTACATCTACGAGCGTGCTGGACGTAATGGAAAACGTGTCCAGAGCAACATGGGTGCCAAGAATCACGGTATTATCATGGCTGATGCGAACAAGGAGAACACATTAAATCAACTTGCTGGTGCTGCTTTCGGTGCTGCCGGTCAACGTTGCATGGCTCTGTCTACCGCCATCTTTGTAGGAGAAGCCAGGAAATGGATTCCAGACTTAGTCGAACGTGCCCGTAAATTGAAGGTCAACGCTGGACATGTTCCCGGAACCGATGTGGGACCAGTTATCAGCCCACAATCCAAAAAGCGAATCTTCGATTTGATACAGTCCGGAGTTGATGAGGGTGCTGACTTGGTTTTGGACGGTCGTGACCTTAAAGTTGCCGGATTCGAGAATGGAAACTTCGTCGGACCAACCATCATTTCTAACGTCACACCAAACATGAGGTGCTATAAGGAAGAGATCTTCGGACCTGTGTTGGTCATTTTGAATGCTGAAACCATTGACGAAGCTATCCAGCTTGTCAATAACAATCCCTACGGAAACGGAACTGCTATCTTCACCACCAACGGGGCTACATCAAGGAAGTTCGTCAATGAAATCGATGTTGGTCAAGTCGGTGTAAATGTACCAATTCCAGTTCCTCTTCCAATGTTCTCATTCACTGGTACACGTGGCAGTTTCCTGGGAGACAACCACTTCTATGGCAAGATGGGTGTTAAATTCTACACCCAAACCAAGACTGTAACTCAATTGTGGCGTCAAACCGATGTTAGCCATGCTCAGGCTGCTGTCGCCATGCCAACCATGAAGTAGACGATTTGAACTCGACGTATGTGTGAATATGAATGTGTGTATGAAATAAAAAATAGAAAAAACCGAATGTATAGAGTATAGGGGAGGTAGATTAAGGAGTAGTACCTGCGAACTAGGAGAACGGGGGAGAAGGAGACGAGGAACACTTGGGCGTGAGGGTTATCTTAAAATCCAATTTGTCTTCCTTTGCTTAGTTTGCTGTACAAAAGAGAACCAATTTGCATTTATTTTTTGTATGTATATAATTCTTTTCTTAGTTTTAAAGAAATAATTATATATTTTTAAAATTAAATTTAATTAAATAAATATAGTGTAGTTAAACTAAGAGAAAATATAATTGTTTGCTTTTATACGCTTTTCAAGGACTTGCAGAACTCTCCACTATATTCTGTTCTTTTCCAAGAGGGGCTATCATGTTACATTTTGTCATTCTGACAAGACCACTTTTCAGCGTGGCACATTCCGCAGGCTTGGCTTATTGTTGGTTTGAGAGCGTCTACGACACATACATATTTAAAGAGTTGCGGAAAGGTTTTCAAATTTTGCAAAAATTTTTATAAAATAGTGTCCGCTACAATGTATGGATGGATGGTGGTTTGCAATGGAGTGCAGTTGCTTGAATGACTGACTCTTTAAGGCGGTTTTTTTTTTAGAAAAAACGAAAAAAAACATACAGAGAAGCTACAATCTGTTTGGAACAAATCGTTTAATATCCTATTCTCCTTTTCATGCAGCCCCAGTAAAGTGGGCTTGGCATACTGCATTTTTTCCTGAACTGCAACGATAATTTTGAACATTTAAGAATGATATGCAAAATATCATGAAAATCAGGTTTTCAATGAAAACACGTCCAAAAAGTGGGTGTGGCTAAAGATAGTGTTTAGGAAAATTGTATCAATTGCAATATCTAAATATTTGGTCTTAATAATTTTTTTTGGTTTCATGTAATTTAGTGAAGGAAATTGTTTACACTTGTGCTGCTCCTCCTTAAAAGCCCAGATATAATATTATCCTCCTAGCTCAAAATTTAAGGCCCAGAAAGTGGTGACATTCGGACAGACGGACGAACGTGGGTAAATCGTCTTCGCTAATGATACTGATCACAAATACATATTCTTTATAGGGTCTATCTCGATTATTATATAGTTTGTAACTATCACATTTAATATACCCTTAGTATAGGGTATAAGCCACAGATTAAACAGATATTCAACTCTTTTTTTAGCTGGCAAGGTGGCTAAAAACCTCAAATGAGCGGAGCCTAAATCCTCTCCCATAATTCTTTATCCGTGAATGCATGCGAGTAATATTATATTACGGCCATCAGCTGATTGAATTTCCTTTAGTGCGAACTAAGTTTTACATGTGTTGGAGAAATTAGAGATAAATTTCCTTTTTGTTATGATCCGTGAAATTGAAGCAAAAATTAATTCAGCTCCACACTATTGTTGTTCATGTCGATTGATTAATCTTATTGCACTGAATTCAATCTTGCAATTAGATATTGTCATACTCCTTTCATTTGAGAGTTACTTACGTCACTTTCAAATTGCAATTTTGAATAATAACGATTTAAAAAAAATTTTGGACACCAAAATGGCTGCACCCATGCATTTCCGCTCAAAGAATGCGTACGTGAGCTCCCATTTGATTTGCCTATATGGAAACACCTATACACCTAAAGAGCCACGGGGAAAACGGTAATTTTGCATTAGACTGGAGTTAGTCTATGCTGACAGTTTTCACCATATTGGATTAAATCGATATTGGTTTTGTATCGGCTGTCAAAAATGGAGGTGATTTTCCTATTTTATTCCATTTTTTCTCACTTGTTTACGTTTTAGCTCAAAAAGGAGTAAATATATTTTTGATTTTAAGGAACTTTTATATTTTGTTTAAGCCACTCGATTTGACTTATTGCACTGAATTCGATACTGTACTCAGATATTATCGCACTTTTTCTGTTTAAGAGATATATGTACAAATGTACATAGCACTCTGAATTTGTCATGGCACAGTAAACAAAATCAGTGAACCGCCGCGGATGTGTTTGGAAGTACAGTGTGGAATTAAATTTTTTTAAAACAATATCTTTTTGTTATAAATGAATGAAATTGCTTTTGTGTTCTTATTTTACTTATGAAGTTATTATTTTGCTATTTTGTTACTAATTTGTTTACTGACTTGTAGAAATGATTGATTCGAAGTATACATATGTATGTACAAAACCTCGCCCGCTTCTCCAGGCATTAAAAAAAGTTTTTTTTTACATTTTGGGTAAAATAAAAAATTTATTGCAATGCTTTTTGGTAAAAAACATTTTTGTTTTTTTTTTTCATTATCGCTAAACGAATTCATTTGAAAACAGGAATTGTATGCCTTTGATTCTGGTGACGTTCCAGAAACCAACGAATGCAATGGTTCTGGTGGACAATTCAATGCTGGCAATCTAACTTTCCCATTTGCACAGCACAAACCTGATGTTTCAGTGCTGAATTTGAGTGCTTTGCAATGTTCACAAACTTTATTCATTGTACCAATGGTCACTGATGTGTGTGAACTATAATCCACTTAACTGTCATAGTTAAATGCAGCTCGATTGAAATTATTACGTTCTCGATTATCAGTGTTCCTTGCTTCTCGTAACCGAGAACGTGATCGCGTACTGCGTTCTCGTGCAGCTTCATTTCGCTGTGTGTGCTGTTCTTCACTTTCTTCTGCTCTGGCAGCAGCTTGCCGGTAAACGGTAGAAAAATACACTCACTTTTAATTGACCTTGAACAATTCCAAATGTAGTCAAAAGATTGTGTTGTATTTCCAATGTTGAGGTAACAATCTAATCGAAAATCATAAAAATTAAAAATTAAAAAAATTATTACCACAAAATTCATCCGATATTAACAATCACGTCGATTATTGAATCCGGCGGATTGATAGCGGACGGATTTCATCCGATCCGCAACGATTCACTTTTTCTGTGTGATCACATTATAGAAACCGGCGGATGAACCGCGTTATCGATCCGCAAAACCTCTTTACCGACGACTTCGTCGACAGCTGATTTATTGTAAAATGGATATATTCCTAAATAAATATACGCTTGTAACAGGTCAAATTTAAGTTATTCTGAGAAAGTCATGGATACAATAGGATTTTTTATTAATCTTGAAAATGAAATTGATAGCAGGGGTATACGAAGGCACATAAAGATACAAGCGAAGGATGTATTAGAGTTGGCCGATACTCAGTAAGTAATAACATAACAAAATCAATTCGCCATAAGAATCGCTCAGAAATCGTGTTCAGATTTATTAAAAATTTTAGACTAAATAAATCTGCATTCGTCTACGTTTTGAACGAACTAAAAAGTAAGCTCCACCACTGGCAAGAACTTCGTCGCTCACACCCGAAGAAAAAAATCCCAGTAGTTGTTACCGTAAATCCGCAGCAATTTTAATGCGAATTGAAAACGTCAGACTTTGTATGGAGTGCGGATGGTTTGCGTTTTCAATAATGGCTACATTCTTTCACTTTCTTACCGACATTCGTTCACTTGCTAACCGAAGTTTTCAATAATGGGGAAAATGTAAAAGTCAACTGTTACTCCCTCCTCAATCAATCCGCCGGATTCAATAATTGACGTGATTATCAATTCACTCTGTTTCTTTATTTTACTCTGACTTTTTTATTTTTTACTTTTTTTGTCGCTCAAAAACAAATGAAATGAACGAACGTTCGAGTCGAACATTTGTGCATGCTTTATTGGTTTCAACAGAGACGCTACTCACACAGACGCTATAATGCACAGAGCGCGTCGATTGCATTTTTTCGTTGCACTCAGCTGTATATACATACAACAACGGTATCGTACACAAAAATGCCAATCACCCTTGTACCGTAACTATCTATATTTAAAAAAAAAAACCCACTAAATTGGTTGAAAATTACGGGCGGTAGAGGGAAACATACGCATTTTGCCACTTTAATTTTATACATATGTATATGTACAGTGAACGCTCGATGTAGTGAACATCGATATAGTGAACAATCTGGCACGATTACGATTTCCTAGGCACCAAGTTCTGAGAACGCAGTTTTGTAGTACTCGATGAAATAAGATAAAAATATAAAGTACCAAACAGACAAATTCTTGCTTACTTTTAGGTGTTGACAAAGTGGGTCGCTTCGCGGGTAAAAGGATTTCAAATTCTGCGGTATTCTTCGACTTATACACTGGACGGCTTTCGTCCTCACATGCAGGTCCTCAGGGAGCTTCTACACGGCGTATATCGGAGTATATATGTAAATACACGCTCATGTATGTACATATGGAGACAAAAAAAACTCCTAAAACTATGCAAACATTTTTTGGTTCGCTACAGTGAACAGGCCCTTTTTTCATTAGTTCACTATAGTCGTTTTTTTTTTAGTTTAGAGCAGAGCCTGAGTTTGTGTTTCTTTTTTAGTTCAGATCGCTCAGAGTACTCAATTCTTATTTCGTTTCGAGAGTGTGCATAGCGTGCTCTATCAGCTCAGCTTGAAATTGACGAGCACGGTGAATTTGACGTTTAACAGGGGGTAAAGCTATGAGAATATAAAATCGAAAACAATTGAAATGGAATTCGAGGCCTTGTTTTTAATTAATTATTAGCAGTTAATAATTAAATAAATACTTTATTTATGTATAAAGGCTATTTCAGTGTTTAAGTAGACAAAAAGCATGAATCTTCGATTAATTTTGCAGTCATATGACAGGTACTGCACAATTGTGTTTCTTAAATAAATCCGAGCGTTCAGAGCGTTCAGAGCACGCTCGAAATGTTCAGGCTTTGTTCAGAGCTCTGTTCTGAAAAAAAAACGCCTTATATCGAGCGAGCTGTATAGATTATTCATAGTAGGAGGATGTATCGGTTCTTAAATTTTATCGTTAGACTTTTGAAATATATATATAAATGCACTTGGGCTTGGGCTCAGATTATTACATACTTGCATATATAGATAGCAGAAAATATACTTACATATATGTATACATATGTACCTATGTAGTTGAAAAAAATAACTTTTTAAAATAATAATGTTACACAAAAAAAAATTGTGAAATCTCCCAGATAGTATCAGTTCAATGTTATGAATTCCATCAAAACATCATGTGTACGAAGAACAAGACTTGAATTTTAGTGCTTATAAGATTGTCAACTTACAGGGTTAAGGTTCAAGTACGTACGTCCCAGTCGTGCACTTTATTTTAAAAAGCACTCGTAGAAGAGATCCCCTGTTGGAGTATGTATGTTATTTTAAAGAAAATAAATAAAGAACCAGTCATTTTTGTAATTCAAATTTAATAAAGCAATATTTGTTTGACGTATTACACACTGGCATTCACGATAAATGCTTATAAAAAAATGTTTACTTGCTAATTTGATTTCTATTATGATGAAAGGTGGATGATGTAGTCAGAATGATGGTCTTACTTCAAGTGGGAGCTCTTCTCATCATACATACCTACCATACAAGATGAAGTTTTCCTTTGTACTCTTCAATACTTCATAATAGTACAAAGGTACATTTGTAGATTCAACAGTTTAGAATCTAAGTGATGGTGATTTCCGACTGATAAAAGACTGTGTACGATTAATCTGACTTCCAACATGGACCATTGCTGCAAAAGGAATCGGAGTTCTACTCTTTGCATATGGAGTGCATTAATAATATTATAAATATACTCGTATTCAGTAGAAGATATGAAATTAATGCATTAAAGTTTCACATGCATTACTTCACTAAAAAAGAGGATAACCCCGGTTTAACAGTAGTTGTATTTGTACAGTTGGGCTCCAATCCATCAGAGTAAACAAGGTCTACCTTTGTAAGGCTTTCGAAAACATGCAATCAGTCCTAAAAGAACTTATAAGTTGTATGTACAAATATATCTACATATGTATGTCTGAACAATGAAAGCGTAACTAACGAACTGCTTGATTTTACCAGTGCCGTTCTGATCGTTATATGGAAAATACCTGCGGATTAAGAACCGGCTATGTACATATATGGTTATCAAAATAGCCTAATAAATGGAAGCCTATTAAGTTACGTTATTCGTATTTTCACTTCAACTATTCAGCAATATTGGGAATCAAGAGCTTATCGTGTCGGGCAGAAGAATCTAGTTTCCTATAGACTACCGCTCTTCGGATGGATGGGAATCTTCTCTCAAGACAGATCAATTCATTTATTTTTCGGTTCATTTGTTATAAGCTCTTGTTCACGACATTGTTCTATTAGTTCAACAATTCTCTTTCTATGTTATTGACAGGATAGAGTCGGCAACTAACAAGATATTTAGTTTTGCCGATGGTACATAGTGTGTATCGTAACGCTTAACAGATTCTTGTTAGAGCAACATTCCCATGAACGCAAACCTCTGATCTCTAGAGATGGGACTAGTTCCAGTCATTAAATAAGGAATTGCAGAAAATCTATATATATTAGCTGTTGAAAAAAAAAACTTGGTAGAATTCAATGTGGTGACGACCCATTCTGTCTGTTTCCAGAAACTATTCGTTGACCGAACCTCCTCTGTATTAATCCATATCCAACATTGGAATATTAATAATCAAATTTAATACTTTACATAGGCACTTCGTTCACGACCATTCGTTTATTTACAGCATTTCCAGCTATATTTGTCTTTCTGAGAATATGGTTGTAGTTATGAGAACCTTCTTGATGATTTATTTTTTTAAGAAGCACTCATAGGGGAGATCCCCTGTTGGAGTATGTACATATGTATGTTATTTAAAATACCAATTACTGTGCGATTAATGTCTATGGAGTAAAAATTCACTCACGGTCATATAATGTACCTATAAAGTATTAATAGAACCAGTTATTTTAGTAATTAAAAATTTATTAAAAATTTATTTGTTTAACATATTACACAACATGCACATAGTTACAAATATTACAAGGAAATATATTGCGCACGTTCAAAATGGAGGACGATTATGACCCCATTCAATGACAATTAATTTTTAATTTAAATTGCCTATAAATACTGACAATTTAATCAAAACCAGAACAAATTTTTATCAAATAAACTAACCGGTTTCTTTTTGCACATACATATGTATATGTATGTATTTACATATGTATCTGGCATTCACGATAAACACTTATAAAGGAAGATGTTTTTCTATGCCTACAATTCATTTCATTTCTGGGCGTCGTGTCGACTCGTTGTGTTTAAATTAAAATGAAAATAATCTTGGCTGGTATCTTGTTGATGGGCATCGTTGCTGCGGTGTTTGGTATGTTTCACTAAACGAACTGCATACTTATGTACATACGTAACGAATATTTAAATAACCTTACTTTAAGCTGGCTGCGATTTCCAGGGACAAAAGCTTAAGACTGGTGAAAAGTACTCTCCATCTGGAGAGTGTTTTCAATACACATGCAATGAAGATGGTAGCGTTGGTGGATTAACGTGAGATTTAGAATATTCTTAATTTCCTGGAACTGTGTCGATAAAATCTATTTTCAGTTGTCCAGCTATTTCTGCACCACCAGGCTGTAAACATATTCCGCAGGACGATTCAAAACCATATCCAAAATGTTGTGAATCTTACGATTGTTAAAAATTATTTGTTAAAATGTAAAGATTGCCTTAATTGGCTTATTGATTTGGATGTTGTCTCTGTCTATCGTCGAAGTCTTTTTGTTTTTACAGTTTTAGCGGATCAAAAACGAGCTACCCGGATCATAGGTATTGTAATTGGCGCAAGTGTTCGAAGCTTTGTAATTGTGTTTAGTATCAATAAATGGTTCTACAATAAAAGGTATATGGAATATGGATAGTAAGTTGTATCTATATACGTCGACCAAAGAGTCGTGTATTTAGCAATACCAGTACAGGAAGGAAAGTACATTTCACTATTGCAAGGTTTTGGCCAAAAAAGATCCTACACCACGGAAAAAGGTCCTGTCGCTGTATTGTTACTATCCGCAAGAAAATGCCGTAGAAGATGGCAAGGATTGGAATTATACTTTTTGGAGAGCCAACACGAAGACCAAATAGTCCCATATTTGCAGCGGTTGGCAAAGTGCTTGCCGAAGGCCGTGTGGATTGATGATTCAAAGAGGAGTAAACTCGATTGTCGGCGGAAAAAATCAGTTTCTGCTTGAACACACTGCTGTCGGATATTGCGTCAAGGTGTCCAGATTTGAGGGAATGAAATCATAGTTAATCAACACTTAGTGCACTAACGAACATAATTAAATCGAGTGTGGGGAGTAGTCGGAAAGTTTGAGTCAGGACTCTGTAGATTTGAGAATAATACGGCAAGGAGCTGCTGTTGCTCAATCGAACACGGTGAAGAAGCCGACATTTCAAACGTATTTCTCAGTTCCTTACAATCCGAAGACTCACTTTTTTACAAAGTACGGTCCAGCTTCAATCAGTTCCCGAATATGCGGGTGTGCGATTCGCCGACGAAACAGTCCAATGACGTTTCAACTTACACCAAATTCCCAATTCAACATTTACAGACGATCTTCGCCATGGCTGCTAAGAAGCTACTTACAAAGGAGACTCTGGAACACCTTGACGAACAGGCGAATGACATAATTGCTTTGCATCAAATCAAGGACTACTGCTACAAGAGTTTTTCGGAAACTCTCAACTTAGTGATTGTGACTTTGCTGCGGGAGTTGCTGCAGAATCAAGTTGATTTGCCGATTCCATTCGCCAAGGACGTCCAGGAATTTGTTAAGCAAGCAACAGGACCACGAAAAGGAGAAGAAAGAGGACAATGGCGGTATTCCCGTTGTGACTAATTACAAAGTGAAAGTCATGGCAAACGCGACTTGTGTCGATTTATTTGTCCGGGCGATTCGGAATGAAACACAGGCAGACAAGCTCTGTCGATAATAATCGCTTAAGTCGATTCTTAGTCATAAGATAGTTTTGGATCACATGCCGCTTTTAATGGTGTGCTTGGAGGGTTTGGTGAAGCTGGCACAGAAGTTCCCAAATATTGCTGAAACCTCTATATCGTATCTGCGTGATTTACTTGTTGATTCAAGTTCGATATTGGCCAAGCTTCATTTCTTCTCGACAATGCAGAGCATACACCAGGCGCAGAAGAAAGACACTAAGGATGTGGCTCCATTCAAAATTGTGGTCCAGAGTAGAAGCGAACTGCAGGCGATTGATGTCTTTGGAGATGGCAATAAGATAACCCTCACCAAGTCGATTCAGGCTGGTTTTGAAGCGCTTTACGATACAGCAATTGAAAATCTTAGCATTGCATTGAGATCTGCACATTGCTTGGATCAATTCTGTGTCCTAGCATTAGTGGCGAATTTTCCAAATCGGTTGTTTACAGCGGAGAAACATGAATCAGAATCGAGTCTGTTAAGCTTGAACATCATCGTGATGCTTGGCCAAGTCGCTGTAGGCCTTAAGGACACATCGAAGACGACTCAAAATACCCTAAAATTTTTCATCCAACGCTTCTTTAAGGTGCACTCAGGGCATAACGTGCTTATATGTAGTTGATCAACTTGGCTGTATGATTATCATTATTTCATAATGTGTCCGATGCTGTGGTCAACGCACTGGGGAATATTGCCGTTAATATCCAAGGTGACTATGAGATGCTGGAGCTTCTGGGAAAACTTTGTGCAGATTGGCTTGGATGGTGAACGTTCCTATGAATACACACCGGGGGCACAGAAAGCCAGCTCAAGTGCTGGGAACTTGGGCATGCTTATCCTAGTGATTGCGGTATTCCATAAGCTCTTCAAGGACTTTTGGGTATTGCGTGGTTATGGCATTCAATAATTCGCGACTCTGGCCAGCGGATTGGTATCAAGGTGTACAGCAAATTGCAGCAAAGTCCCCTCTGTTTATTTCACAGACGGCACTTATGTAAGTCCGACATGCGCGAGTTGAACTACACCACTGCGGTAAAGAGTGATTCCATCAGTTTGAACGAGTTGAGAAGTCAGATTTTGTTGCTGTTAGATCAACCTCCAGCCGAGGTGACAATCTGCATCAATAAACTCACATTCGCTCAGTACACCTTCTTGCTGAGTGTGTACTGGTTAGACACGCTTCGAGTGGAGAATTCTGAGGAACCACACTTAGAGCCCATTTTGGAATATCTTTGTGATACTGCGTTGTAGAAGGATAAGTCAGGGATCTGGCAATACGTCAAAACCATTGCTGATCAGGTGTTTGAGAAGTTCTGCAACGTTCTCTTTAAACACGATGACGTCCGTGAGAAGGTTCTCGAATCCAAGGCAACCCTCTTGCTAGTCTACTTCAACCATATCCACAAGTCAGATACAACTTTTTGCCGATCAATACCTTTCGCAATTGGTCGAGAAATTTCCACATTTTCTCTGGAATCGACGTGTTCTATGGTGCATGTTGGACATTCTTCAACTTCTTGCGTTTTCCTTAACGCTGGATCGAAATGAAGAGACACTCACATTGCGTGTAATGTTGACACCATATACGTTGCACCTCATGGATTCGCTACCTGCGAGGGAGGGTCGACTCAAGGATTTCTCCCATCGCTGTCAAGGAACCGTCAACGAAGCGATGAAATGGGCTCCACGATCGACACGGTCCCATCTGCTGGAGTATTCCAATCAGATTGCCACTCCGGAGCTGACTCATCATAGTGGCCTAGCATTGAGATTCGATTCGGTGGTTAGTAGCAGTAGGTGGTATCCCAACGCCTTGCCATTGATCAGTAAGAGGCCACACTCTGTTAACAGTGATACTCCAAGGAGCTCCCTAAAATACTCTTAAGAGTCGTCTTTTAATTTCACTTATGATACCTATGTACATTACATCTCAGCCCATCAACAAATACCATTTTTATAGACAAAACCAATCACCACTTGAATCGATACACTGTACAATATCAAAGAGCCACCATTTTGTATCCTTCATTTTGGATTACCCATCGTTTAACTCGTTTTACTTGCACTATTGTTTTCTTGAAAAATTTCGAGCTCTAGAAGTCCAACAATTTGGGTCTATCTGTTTTAGAAGATGTCTTTTAATTTGGTGTCGTCAAAATCCATAAACAAACCAAAAAGTTACAGTAAAAAGAAAATAACCCAAAAAGCAAGATACCGCAGTGGATGACATGCAGTCCATTTTGGGTATCTGAGGAGGGTTGGTAGCCCCACTGCTTTCTGAAAATGTTTGTTGGCCTCAATCAATCAAACTTGAATTCGCATTCACAATAACTTTCTTTTTCTTTTTGATGTTCACAATAGCTCTTATATTTAATGATTGTTTTTTGCAATAATATTATCAATTTTACTTGACAAAGTTATCAATCGTCAATCGGTTGATAATTGATCTCCACAATAGGACTGAAGGACTAGATTTTGTAGCAGAGAGTCCGGCATATTTATAGGATGGTCCATATTTTTATATAAATACATATATAGTAAGTAAAAATTTGCAGTTTATGTTCCAGGCGGGTTTGTGAAATAAAACAAATTCCATTATTTATGATAAGTGCTGTATTTTCTTAGCATACTTATTTTATTTACAAGGTAACCTAGAACTACTTGAAATAGTTTAATTTTTTTTTTGTTCACTTGTAGATATTAGCGAGTAAACGTTTCATTATTATGGAGCTGGAAGTGTATGTAAAAGTTTGTGTCCAGGAAGGGACGACTGTATTAATTTAGAGGTTGTTTGCCGGTTTTAGCTGGATATGCCAAGAGAAATGCCAAATTTATCGATGGTGGTGTCTGTTTCAGAAAATTCAGGTTTGATATAAGGATGTTTTATGATGAAATTATTTCTTCGATTCTGAATTCAAAGTGAACAAGAAATTTTGAATTGGATAAAAAGATATTGTCCAACTTACTTATAATCTGAAAATACTTTTTGAATGAATGGTGAAAATTCTGAATATAGGTAGGATAGGTAGAAGATAGTAGAATAGGATATAGATATATATATTAGAAAAATAATATTAAGGTGAGAAAAGCCGTCGCCTTACCTACAGATGGAAAAGGTCATCATAGGGTGCAGTTTTCTGAGTTAAATTTTTCAGAGCTTTGCTTGATCATATATTCCAGTTTTTTTGCGAAAAGCGAAGTGTTTAGATAGTAGATACTGCATGTACTCACCTCGATGGCAATGGAAATTGTAGCTACTCTAGGTCTTGGATTTTCGCTATTCAGAAAAGTGAGTAAAAATATACATACTTTGTCTTCTGATGTATGCTTGGTTGTAGTCTATCTACTTTGGCCTTCGATATATCACTTTATTTTCAAGAAAAGAAATGGAGCCATTGGCAGTGTCTTATAGATGACGTAGTAATATTTATTAATGCAATTTAAGCCACGTCGCGTATGCCATCATCAGTGTGGTCTGTCGCAGTAATCAATGTATGTGTGTATGTATAAGCTTGACATTTTGTGTACGTTTCAAACACAAGCTTATGCAAATTTGATAAACTATCGTTTTAGTTTTTTTGCAAAATTTTATATTTTCTTTTCCACTTTCGACTTTATACAATTGGTTTTTGTTTATTTGTTTTCACGGTTCTTTTTTTTTTAATTACTTTTTTTTCTTACATATTCTTTTCGTTTGTGATTTACATTATACAAATTAATTAATAAAAAAAAAAATATCAATAGTATTATAATAATTATAATGATAAGAAGAACACAATGTTTTTGTTTTGATATAATTAAAAAAATATATAGATAATTATAATTTATTTTTTTGATTATTTCTTTCATGAAAAAAAGAAAATCAATGCAAATTATTTGTTTTTCTTTAGAAGTTTGCTTCGTAAAATTCTCTTTAAAAAACTTTTACTTATTTTGTGTATGTTCGTGCGTTATTTAGTTTTTCTTTAATTCCTTAAGTTCTCCTCAATTATTTTTTTTATATATATTATATATAAAAGTATTAAGACAAATCACACTGGTAATTCATAGTTTTGACTTTTCAACTGGGGTGTTATTTAATTTTTTTCAATAACTCGGCTATATAGTGACTTAAATTTGTATACATAATTATATGATTCCTTGTTCGTTTCGTTTTTTTTTTTAAAAAAGTTATAACAAAAACATTAATTTTTGTGTAAAGAAAAAAAAAACTAAATTAAAAAATAAAATGACTCAAAACTATTTGTAAAAATAGTTTTGTAGTGATTTATGCTCGATTTTTTTCTTTTGTTGTTGTTAATTAAAACTTTCGAGTTTTAAAAGTAAGAAAAAAAAAAAAATTAAATTAAAAAAATTCGAAGTAATATTATAATTATACGACTGGTGGTTCTGTTCCTTCAAGGTCTTCGTCACTAAATATTGAAAAATAAAAGAAAATAAATAGAAAATAAAAAGTAACATAAATTAGAAAATGAAACGAAAATAAAACTTAATAATTAGAATGGTTGAAAATTGTTAAGGTGTGACTACACAAAAGCGAAACCAAACTAAACTTGCGAATGAACGAATGGATTAGAACCTACTAAAGATGACTTAGCGCTTAATAGTAAAAGGGGAATATCTGTGATTCAAAAACAGCTGTTAAGACCTACTGCTTATTGAGAGCTGCATCAATAGGTGCTCAATGACTGTAATTATTTTAGAAGAATGTGGTACTGTTGAAACGAATTTTTTAATTTAAGAATAGAAGTTGCCACCAAGCCGTTTGGTAGTTAAGTTTTGACAGCATTTACAGAGCATTTGAGAATAGTGTTTGTTCAAAGTCCCCCTTATAAAACTAATAATTTGTTTGTGTTAGATATTATAATACAAATTTAATAATTGTTAACTTTTTAATCTTAGGCGGAGCATTGTTTAACACGTATAATCGGAGTATCTTATTTCAAAATTTATAAATTTACCTAAGTAGCAAGCATTTTGTTTGATTAACTACTATGTCTTATAATAAGTATGTATAATAATTGATATTTACATTCGTTACAATTTTTACATAATTTTTACTTTCTTTCTTATAATTTAATATTCAACATAATAACCATACGTATTTATTAATAACATAAACATAATTTTCTTTTTAAAAATTTATTGATTAATTCACAGCGCAACAACTTTACAAATCTGTTGATTTTTCTTTCTCTAACTCCTAAATGCGTACTTACATATATGTACATATATGTATGCATACATAATGAATAAGAAACTTGGTTATATTGTATTACTCACAAGCATTATTGCATCTACATACATATGTAGAAGTGCTGACGCATTTAGTTCAGTTTTCAAAAAAGCTAATTATGCTAATTAGTTAAATTTTATATTTAAATACTTTATCTATTAGTAAATAATATACAAAATCTTTTCGCACTAATAATTCTTAGAATAAATATTTATTTTGTTACATACATAGTATACCACAAGTTTATAACTAAAAATAAAAGTCAAATGTTCATTGTAAATTTTTCTATCTTAAGAGAGAAGTTTAATTAATGCCTTCAGCGCAGAGATCATAAGTTAATGTCAGAAAAAGTATCATAACTAAAGCTTACAAGGATCGTTGTCAACAAAGATAAAACAATAAAATGTTTAATGGTCTAGTGGTAAATTTTGTATCAGGGTATCTGAATACGTATGTTTGGAGAAGTTAAATTCAATTGATCAAATGGAGGTTAGATGCGGTTTTGAAAATTGTTTTTTAGATGTCCGAAACAAGCGCCGGGCTAATAATGGAAACGATGCCGGTCGTCAACTTCTCCCAGCTTATATTCGTCTACGAATTGCATTAGTCTTTTTTCGCTGAATTCTTCCAGCTCTAGATTCGTATCTTCAAGAAAAGAAAAACACAGGAACGCTGTGAAATTTATTTTGTCTTCAGTGGAGACAACCTGGTCGGAAGAACAGAAATAAGTTGGAGTATATACGGATATCTGGCGATGGATCAAAGTGGGAGTGCCAAACGAAACGGCCTTGCTGAACAGGCTGAAAAAGGTGCTCTATCATAAGTAGACCATAGAGTCATTTACAGAATCACCAATGTAAAGTCAATGCCTGGTGAAGTGTTAAAATGATTCTCTAGGAAGCATTTGGTAGTACGTTGTGAAGAAAGAAATGCCTCAAAATCAGAATGAGCTACCCGATGCTTGTAGCTTTTTGGATTCGCTTAATTATTGGTTAATAATCTTAACCAAGAACAAGAAGCTTCTCAATCCGGGTTATCGAACGATCATCATGAGTTAAGTACTTTGCTATTCATCGATCGACGTCGAAAAGGCTTTCGCTTATGTGAGTACTGAATATACAGTAGCGAGCAAAAAAAAATGCAACCGATCACATCACCGGCAATTATCGTTCTTTTATCTCTTGTAACGGTAACCAATCTATATGTCCTTTTGGGATATTTGTTTCCATTGTTAACACATTTGATTTTTAGCAGCAGTATGTAGTGGCTCCTCTGCTAGTGTTTGCAAATTTAGATTAGGTCCGTGAGTAAGAAATTTAATGCGAGCAAAAAAAAAAATGCAAATGGCAAATATTACTACGAAGATAGGTACAAAAACTTTTTTTTTTCTTTGAATCAATTGTAATATGCAATAATTAGAAACAACTATCGACTGGATACAAAGAAGCGATTATTGCCGCTGTTAACAACGGAAGATTCATGAAGGATATTTCACTGGAGTTTGGTGTTGCAAAATCAAAAATTTTGCGCATTGTGTCCCGATATTGGGAACAAAGGGATATCGCAAAGCAACTCCTCGACAAGATCGTGAGATCAAAAAGCAAGTTATAGTCCAAGTCCTGAAAACTGCATACTTTGTAAAGTAGGCCATACCTGGAAATACGAAGATACGATGGCGCGTAAGCCATGTAGATGCGCTAAGACTCCTAATGGGATACAGGATCTGACTGATGTAGGTGTCTTAAGAAATACATAGTAGGTAATAGGATAATCATGTAGCCTAGGGGAGGTGACTGGTACTATGACTAAAGTTAATAAATGTCTACGAGTTATTTTACAGTTTTAACATGTTTGAGAATGGAGAATGGGATCACAATACAGTAAAGAAAGATGGCACAGAACCGCTGAGGAGAGATCCATATCTCTGAGATCGAATTGGCGAGCGTTCTTGAGACACGAACACGATGGCACACCAAACTTAACAACATAGAAAACTTATAGCACATCGTTCGTAGGATCACTTGCATCAAAATTTGCAAATAAAAAAATACAATAACTTCATGAAAAAAGATTTGCACTCCTTCTCAATTTTTTTTAGCACTTACTTCTAAATCTGGCAATTGAGTATATGTACATATACAACATTATGTCTCGTATATCTAACAATCGTTATTCTTATAATCGTTGTATCTTAAATAACTCCTCAGGTAGGAACTAAAATATATAATAACCTAATTTAACCTATGCGAATACGAATAGAATCGCCTTTTACCGAACATCTATTCTAAAGCTATCTAACCTACTAAACTTTAGCAAATACCAGCTTATCAGTACTAAACTAATTCGCCAATTGTAACAGCTACGCCCTGCTCTATTCAAATAAAACGTCTTAAATGTTGGACGTGGGTATAATATATGTACTGGAGGTGGCTGATCGACCTCATCGAATGCGGTGGGATCAAATCGACTCCCAAAATCACTATCGAATTCCTGATAGACTAGACTGGACGGACTCCAGCTACTGTTTTAACGATTAGTAGGCATTAAAAGATTAGATTATAACTAGATTAGTTTTTAGATCATATAAAAGAAGAATGTACTCACTCTGGACACGTGTCAACGTTGACAGCGCTTATCGCAGTCTCACTAAGTTGAATTTGCCCGCTGTTTTCAGCTTCAACAATGCGTACGCAACCATTGAAACCACTTCTGTAACGATTGCCAGTGAATTTCACTAAATCTGGTGCGCCACCTTGAAAGTAAGAAAAAATATTTCCATCAGATATGCCTCATAATATGATGCTGTAAAACTTACCAATGAACACATTTCCAGGCAGATTCATGGTACTCTTGCCCGTCGGTATTGATTCACCGACTTGTACTATATGATTCAGCTCCAAGCTGGCTTGATTGCCGAATCTCTTCAAGATGACAATATGTCGCTTGCCATCATCAACCTTTGTGAATGGACTGCGAATAGTTTGCTCTTCACCGTCCAAGCGGAATGAGAACTCCACAATGCCATCAACAATGGCCAAAGCCATAAAGTCCTGGCCATTGTATTCCTCACCCTTCGTTTGGCCCCACCAGAGTAGCAGACCATTTGGTTCCGTCGTCGAGAAGAGAATAGCAACAAATGAAGATTCTTGTTCGATCTCCTCACCGAAAATATTGCGATCTAACTCGAGGTAACCATTTCCACGGAAGTTAGCATTGTAGTGGATTTCCACATCTTAAATAAAATTAACGTAACAATACTGATAGGTAGGGTTACCTAGAATCACTTACGAATTTCACAGTGTTGTCCAGAGAATCCAAGTGGACAGTTACATTCCACGTTTCCATTGTTCATGATACACGTTCCACCATTTTCACACGGATCTCGATTGCATGACTCACTTTCCAGTTCGTCGATTTCGTAGCCACTTCCTGATGGTGGTTCGATTTCGTTGATATCTCCGCAATTTTGTATGTTGGCAGCATCCTTGATTTCAGCGATTAAGTTCACCTTTCGGTTGGATTCCACAAGCTAGAAAGAGGCATAATGTCAAGAGAGCGTAGCTTTAAGGTTTGTAAGAGTACTTACATTTGAAATGCATCCATCGAATCCACGAGAAATATTCACGTCACGGTTCAGAGTTATTTGTCTGTCATAACCGCCAATGTACAGCGGAGTCTTGATGTGCAGTGTTCTGGCTAGGCCAGAGGCCTTGGCCTTTTGCTCAGGCTCATCGCCAACGCGAAGGATACCCTCGCCGAATCGACGATTGATTTCGATTTCAGTCCATTTGTTCAGTGGCAGTGGGTTAAGAGAACGTATGATTACAGGTCGTAGTCCTGAAATGAGGAAAAACAAAACAAATGAGGAAATTATTTGGATCAGAGTTTTTGTTTCAAGCGATTTGTTCCACAATATGGAATTAAATTACTAGAACTACTTGTGCAGCGAATGTGCCGCCGACATCTTTAATCGAAAATCATTAAGTATTGGTTGCCAAGCAAAGTTGGATCTAAAACCTCAACTATTTATATGTTATCACTCACTTGCTGCAGTGTTAATCCTTAGTTCAACGTATTTGTTGTGCAATACCACGGCGACAAAGTCACCGCTCACCACTTTCGATTCAGCGATGTACAGCAGAACAGAGTCTTCCAAACTATTCGGTCGAACTGAGAATTTGATGTTCAACTTCGATGGTCTTGGTGTGCTACAAAACAAAAACGTTTTAGTCAGAGAATGAATATAATATTAGTCGGTCCGAGTTACCTATAAGCAGCGTAGCTGCCACCCTTGAACGACAGACTAGCCTCATTCAAGTGCTCAATGTACTGACACCTGTCACCAGTCTTGTTCAGTGGACAATAACATTCCATTCCCAATTCAGTATTCTCACAACGTCCTGTTCCGCAAATACCCGGCGTACACGAAGTACCTTCTATGGCACAATTACTTCCTGTAAATCCTTCTTGACATATGCAAGTGTAACCCATCTCTGTCTGACTCTCCAAGCAAATGCCTTCATTCTGGCATGGATCTTCAGCACATGGTTCGCACGATGTTATACCTTCCTTATACTTGGCGTCTTTGTATAACTCGATAATTTGATCTTGAAGAGTCAGCCGACTTATGCAACCGACAAAGCCGACTCGTTTCTCCACAGAACCGGATGGTAAGTCATCCCACTTAGGTACAGCCCCGATGAAAAGATCCTCAACCAGATCCAATGGGGAGACATTCGACAGGAGTGGGAAGCCAACTGGATGCTGATCATCAACTGTCATATAGCCATCTCGTCTAAAGCGATTCACACGAATCGTATGCCATTCTCCAAGAGTGATAGGTGCCTCAGCACGCATTACAACAGGTTTGCCGTCGAAGTCAAAACGGAACTCGGGATATCTGTCATTTAAGGAAAGAGCAATGTAATCACCACTTCCCTTCTTTTGTCCATTATAGAGAAGCAATCCATTGGGTTGCTTTGGCCGGAATGTGATGTCAAAGTTGAATTTAAAGAATGAACTTGGGAGCACAGGGAATGACATGTAACTCAGTGGTGCCTGATGAAAATGAGGAATGGCCCCGGTAACGACTAGAATAGTTGGGTAATCTGTTGATTCACCATTGCTGGTGGCAGTGCATATATAGGTTCCGGCATCACGCGCTTGAACGTCATCCAAACGGAGTTCGTTCTGCAAATATTTGAAGTTTTGGGAATATTATTTCTGTATGTATTCAACAAACTTACATTGTATAAGTCCTTTCCAGATTGGAGCGTGCCATATTGACGTGACCATCTAAACGATGATGAGCTGTCTTCGGCATCGCACTGTAGTTTCACATTGGTTCCAACTTCAGCGTATTCAATCTTTGGTTGTTTGGATTTACGCGCTGTGTCCTCTGAAAAGTTATTGATAAATATTTGGTGATCAACATGACTACATTCTTACCTGTAATCTCAAGTTTATAGCTGGTGGTGTAAAGATCACCCTCGTCAGTCTTGCATTTGCAAACGTATTCTCCAGCATCGGCAGTATCAGCGTTTGATATAATCAATTTGTTTCCTACTTGCTGTTGATGAGATGATAAAAGAAGAAAAGAGTTAAGTTTGATTGTATCAAGAAAAGAGGGTTCATTCGACACTCTTTTAATTCTTGTCCTTAGCAATCTCTGCCTCATTTTTCTTTTTCCTGGGGATAGCCAAAAACTTGGAAAAGACAGGAATAAGTCTTATCAAATTCGTCTTTTTCAATATTGCTTCAGAAGAGTGGAGCCAACATTGAAATTAACAGTCATGAATATACAGTGATTGCGACTTTTTGTACGCGCTCTGTTAAAGTATAATTGCAACAGATTCCGGAGTCCCATGATGGGCCGAATCTGGCTAAAAGGGACAAGGTCAACAGAAAAGCTGTGAAAAGTGTTTTTGCAACTTAGAAACTCGGCAATAAAATTAAAGCAATGTATTCACGGTCTACAAACTAAGTGATGAGATACATAGTATTCATAAATTTTTCGACCAACAACAAAATATTTAGTATCTATAGGCAAATGTTCCAACATTAGCCATCGAGACACGTGATATACGCTTTGCTAGGTCTAAACATTTATGGGAATCGCTGCCCAAATTTACTATTAAGTTTAAATTTGCTATTTAAGTTTAAAGACAATTCAAGTTTCAGAGCACTTGGACTTCGGTTTGGTCCATTGTAAGTATGCATGTTCTCTTTTTTTTATGCAATGTTGGGAGAAGGCGCCATGGCTCAAGTAGTTAGTGCGTTGGACTACAGAGAGAGGGGTTTGAGGTTCGATTCCCAGAACGAATGTTCGGTCGGATACTACTACTTTGCCATCTTCTATCCAAATCTGATCTTTCAAGATGGTTGATGTCCTTAGCTCGATGCCCCACCTCTCGCGAGCGTCTGACAAACATCCAAAAGTAAAACTGCCATGAAAAAGCTTCTCAAAATTAAAAATTGCCTTTCGGATACGGCATTCATTCGTGTAAAGATTATATGTATGTAGCTCGCTCAACACGAATGATTGGGAGAAGATAGGCCCTGCAGCTCATGGACCTGCCACGCCAAGAATTTGTATTTTCTTTTGTTGGGAGAAGGCTATATTTTATTTATTTCCCCTGCATTATTTTGGTGGCTGTAATTATTGCTCCGTGCTCGAATTTGGATAATTCGGTTTACAAGTTAACACACTATCCACCATAATATTGCCATCTCGAAATAGGGTACAAATACTCAAAAAGAAGAATTTCTGAGATTAAAAAAAGAAACGCAGGGCTATAACTAGGAAAAACTTCAAGGCTTGAGTAAGTTTTAACCGAAAACCGTTCATAAGCCAAATATAACTCATTCCAACAGGCTTCCCAATGGGACACTGTAAACTCAAGCAACACCTGAGCAAACAAGATGTATTTAAGCAAGTTTCAGATTTTAGATAAGGATATTCCTAGGAGAAATATGGCTTAGAGAAGGTGCTGTAGGGTGGACTATTCTTACATATACTTTACAAGGGTACAAGAGTCTGTCCAAAGGGCATTTCACTTAATCCTTAAAACTTGTCTGAGTAGTGTTGTCTAGGAGTCGAATCTCGAACTACCACTCAATAGTTCGATGGACTAACCACTGAGACATTGCGTTCAAAATAGAGAATATTGGACTTTCAATTAAAGTTTTCCAGCTTAGGGGTTTTGGGTACCTCAAGGTAATATATTGTTTAATGTGTTGTTAAGTGAACGCTTGCTGTTTCAAGTACCAAATTAGACATATACAACTATTCTCCGTAAATGTTTGGCACCATACCGTTGAAAGAATGAAACCTACCCAAAGTTTCAAACCTCAAAAATCGACTAACTTGATGTGATGTGTAGAACTGAAAGGTTAAAGCTGAGGTGCAGTTTTCAAAATTAAGCTACTATTATTGTTAGCAATATTGATTGCGAGTTTCAAAATATACCACGTAATGGCATCTATTTATCTAAGTCACAAAAAGAGCAGATTGCCCTAATTTGATGAAAGATAGAGATATATGCAAGTTACTGCAGACCACCGTGCAGGACAGAGCGCTGGTGTTGTCCGCACTCTATGTTACAGGGATGACAAGACCTTTAAAGTGACAGTGACAATTTAAATTTAACTGATACTTCCAGCTAAGGACATCAACCATCTTGAAAGATCAGATTTGGATAGAAGATGGCAAAGTAGTAGTATCCGACCGAACATTCGAATCTGGTTGTAGCCACCTTCAGGAAAACCTGCAGTTGAATGGGTTTAGTTTCAACGTGCTTTTTTGGAAATTCAAAAAAGCGAAAGCTACCAAAAACATAATTCTTAACGTTACAGTGATTGCATTCAGCTTCATATAATAAGAATGTTTCTTCAATTTTATAGCTTTATGCACTAACCAACTATGTAAGTATTTAAAAAATAAATTAAAAGAGTATTTACAAAAAACTCACCTTAATATGTAATGGCAACGGTTCGCCATCTGCTCGTTCCCAAATCACCTCAGTGTAGCTATTATCTGATGAATAACATTCCACTTCAGTTGATTCTCCAATCCTAAGGTTTGAGTGCTGTTGATCTAATTTCAAAACTGGTGCGTTTTCGAAAATCCGATTGTCTGTTTGCTCCCATTGTGGCGGTTGTGGTGGCGGTATTGCCGCTGCTATTTTATTTCGAAGTTTTTTTTTTCGAAATTTTCGTGTATATATCCAATTGTGTGTATTTTAGGGTTTAAGAATTTTTTTTAGAAAGAAATCATTTTGTTGATGATGTCGTGATGATTTGGATTTTTGATTTTGTATATCAAGTTGACATTTAGGCGAACAACGAACAAACACATGTATTGCGTTTTTTTTTTTTGGTATTGATGATGATTTTTAGGCAAAAAGAAACACACATAGGCGATACAATATTTTTTTTTTAAAACATTGAGATATGATGTCGATTGTCGCAGGTGGAGGGTACAGTCACAAGAGAGATATTTTTTTTTTGATTCAAAGGAGAAAAAAACAAAAAACACATAGATTAAGATATGATCTGATCAATGAAAAATGTTATAAATACAAAAACTAAATTTTAAAGTTTTCAGAAAAATTTGGAAAAATAAACATATTGTGAAACAGTTCATTTTTTTTCGCTCAGCGGTCCTGGGAATGAACTGTCTCGTTAAAGTATATTTTTTTTTTGTTGATAATAATTATATGTATGTACATATGTACATACAAAACTTATGTTAAAAACAAATTTAAAATTAATCAAATTCAAGCAAGCAATTAGTAATATTTCAAAATGTCTACATTCTACAAAAGGTAACTACAAGTTAAATCCAAATAAAAGTTTTTGTATTTACATTTGGTTGGAGGGGTGTGTGTTGTTTTTTTTTTCTTTTTGTTTTGGGTTGGAGAAAGGGGAGAAAATTTCAAACCAATATCGATTCCAAAATAAAGTTTTGTTCAAGCAGTTTATAATGAAAAGCACAACACAAGCGATATAAAATATTAAAATATGTATATATGCATAAAATGAGAAAAAAAAAGTCAAGCCATTAGGAGAAAAGCATTTCATAATTCCATATACTTACTGAATTACAATCTACGTTGTTATAAATTTCTATATAATACTAAATTGTTCATATTTAACATTTTTTTAGTGAACTTTTGTGATTGCTATAGATCATCAATTTTGAAATACGTAGGTACATCTTCGCAGGGAGTATGCCCGGGTATAGGATATTAAAATATCATATATGTATGAGTTCGATTTTTGTTAAGTTCCTAATTCTTATACGTGTTTAGTGTAAATCATCTTAAGTTCAGGGTTCTAATTTCTTATCTAGAAATGAAAACTTCGAAAAGGGTATATAGACAACGTCCTGAGTTTTGCACTATTTTTAAAAAGTGTCTTTCATCACAGAGTTTATAGTTTAAGCTTACATAATCATAATTCTTTATATCAAGTTTCTGAAGGTACATAAATAGTTTTTCTGATCACATGATCGTAGAATAGCAACTAGGGTCACTAGATCCATTCATCATATAAGAAAATAAAATGTAAGGGTAATATGCTTGAGTTCACGGCTTGAGCTCTGAGTTTGTTTGAGGAAGGCAGAAGTATAAGTCTTATGTGATTAAATATTTGGAGAAAACATGATTTTTAAGCAGTCTACAGCAGATCAAAGAGTTTAAAGAATACGGCACTTTTAACTGATTACATCAAGAAGATGAATACTTCAGCTTTATATAAATCCTATAACGCTCAAGGACTATTGAACAATTAAAACGAATTCTTTTCTATTGCCAATCATTAATGTCCTTATATGCAAACAGAACATAGGCATTTATAAAGAGCTGTCGAGACAGTCGTGAACGAAATGGTTTCAGTAGTAGAAGAATCCATGTTTTGTAAAGAATTTACAATAACAAACTCGAGAGCGCAACTGCTGTGATATTAAAAAGGTATACCACAAGAAAAAGAGCTATCACCTACTTTCTTTTTTTTTATCCATGACTCAAAAAAAAAATAAAAACATAAATAAATATAGCGAGGCAGGATTTTTCGGGTGCAAAATGTATAGCGCACCTTAAATTGAAAGACGTTTTACTTAGTTGAATCCCTAAAATAATCGTAGCCTAAGGGCTTCGGTAATAAAAATAAAGTGAACGACTGGGTCTTACGTACTTCCACCTTAATGCAATAAGCTTACAATCTTATAAGCACTGAAATACAAGTCTTGTTTTTCTTGCACATGAGGCCTAATAAAGTGGGCGTGGGATTCTGCAATGCAATGATAACTTTGAACTGATGCTATCTGAGAGATTTCATAAATTTTTGTTTTGTAAAAAGGGCCTCAAACAGTTGGCGTGGTCATATAAGGTGTTCAGCTGAGTGACAGAGAACTTGAAGGCCTATTAATTTGTTTTAATAAATTTTTTCCATTTCTAGTCAAAATTTCTAAAAAGTTAAAATTTGGAAAAGTGGGCGTGTCAGTTCCAAAACTTGGTACGTTACATATCTCATGCCCACTTCAGATATTCACTTTAAGTCCAATCGTTGACGAAATAGCCAAGAAACAGCCAATAAAAAATCGTTCGAGCCGTTTTCGAGTAAATCCATTTTTAGTGAAAACTGACTTAAGTAATCATTGGCGTAAAGTACCCTTAATTTTTAGGTTAGAACGAAAATTCCAATTTCGCTTCTAGGGATCATCCCACAGAACCCCGATATGAAGTTTGAAGCAATTCCTTCTAGCCGTTTAGACTGCAATCGAATAGACAGACAGACCGGCAGACGGAATTGGCGGACCTTCTTTTATGGATTTGTCCATCATAGATAATAATGTCAAGTTTGATTAAAATCTCAAGTTTGAAATTTTTCACGAAACCAATACTTACCCTAGGTATAGGTGGAAGTAAAAATAGGGGTATGTCATGGAATGGATTCAGAACCATGGGTTGGTCCGTCGACACTATGACGACGATAAAAACAATACGTCATTAGTTTGGAAAATAATCTACAAAAGCGTGTTTTGAGTCCTATTCCATTTAAAAATTGAAAACCTAACGAGTTTTCGGTTGAATAAAATTAGCTCAATACTTGTTATATAATATGGAGATAATTTGACGAGTAGGATAGACTTTAAATTTTTAATCTCAAAAAAAGATAAATCAACTCAATGCTAAAAGGATTCCAAAGTTTGGATTTGATGCTAGGGTATTTTGCAAGGATGCGTGCTATCCATATTTTTATAAATATACGTATTAGCTTGCCCTATAATATCGGTGTCAATAATTAGTACCTTTATATGAGTGGCCTAAAAGAAAAACTGAATGAATGTCCTTTTTGCAGTAGACTTTTATCATATTCTAAAAATATGTCTCCTTCGAATGATATATCAGGCTTTCTAAAACTCAAAACGAAAGTAATCAGAAATATAATTCCGTGTTATGCTTAACTATTGGTATCCTTCCCACTTAATATTACATTATTTAAAGGCACACATTTAAGACTGTTCTACAGGACAAATACATTATCATGATTATGAAATATTACATTATAAATTTTGTTTTGTTTTTTTTTTACTAAAATAATTTTTTTTTAGTACTTTTCTTTTGTATATAAAAATATAATTTTCTAAATTCTACCAATTACATAAACTATTTAGGTAATTGAATGGAATAGTGTGGGTAAACGTATAGCAAAATATATATATATATACGGTGCATAAAAAGTGAGCGTGTTCTAGATGCGTGTTCTCTTATCTTCTATATAAAATTAAATTTTAAATAATCATAGAATATTTATTCGAATCTATTTACGGTGCAATGGTGACAGAGTGCAGAGATTTTTTTTTTTTTTTTAACTTTGCTAGAGTATCGCAACTAGCGAGTGTTCTGTGTTTTTGTGTGTTGACGTAAAATAACTAAATACAAACTAAACAAAATTTAAATATAAATCAACTTAAAATGAAATAAAAATATAAACAAAGAAAAAAAAAATTATAATTAAAACAAACCACTAATTGATCTCGATCTGTACTGATCCTTTTTCCATCGCTTGAATCGGTTCGTTGAGTCACGTGTGCAATTAAACTCATCCGAGTGATCGGTGCAATCGTAAATGCCATCGCATACCATTGAGGCTTTAACACATGTATGCGGATGTGAGATGCATTTAAAGTCATTCGGTTCGCAAACGTATGGAACGGGCTTGGTTATGATGGTTTTCGGTTTCAGGTCTTTTTGGATCCAATTTTTGTATTTTTTGTTTTGTTTTCAAAATGCATAAAATTCACACATGAATGGGAATTAGGGGAATTTATGTAATGTGTTTTTTTTTTTTTTTTTATTATATTTTACATTCTCAGTTGGAGGCAAGGAGGCAGGCATTTCAATTAAAAAAGAATATTTTAATATATATTGTACATAATATATTTGTTTGTTTTCAAGTTGAGGAAGAAGGCAGGAAAATGGAAAAAAGAATAAAAAAAATTAGAAAAAATTGTTTGCTGCTTTTTTGGAGAAAACAAAATTAGAACTTAGAAAATGTGTTAAAAAAAAATTAGTAAAAGGAAACATACTTGAAAACCAAGACTACATAGTAAAAGTTTTTCAAATGGATATGTACAATTGGAAATTTTGAAGGCAAACAAAGGTTTTCAAATATAATATTTTTTTTTGAGTTGAGTACACTTCAGCTACTAGGTTACAAGTACAATTATACACACAGTTTAATTGGATGTTATAATGATGACTTTTCACGAGCATTGGACAAGAGAGTATTATTTATATTTCCTGTTACACAATAATCAGAGAGTTAGAATCTGTTTTAGAGATGGTTTTTGTTTCTTTATTTTTTTTTTTAGTGAACGTGAAGGAATGGACACTAAGAAGTTGCGGTGGAAGTTCAATGAATTGATTTTATTTCGAAAGTGAGATTGTATTATGTATTTTTTGGTTTTTGTTTTCAATTTAGTTGTTATTTGGGGCTGTAAATATAATACGTACACATTGAGAGAGGTTGTTATACAGATATGTACACGTTATGAGCTACACTAAATTAACTACATACGTTTATAGACTGAAAACAGAGATAGGGGTTCTACTGAATAGGTTGATATAAATTCAATTTAGAATAATTTTAGATGAAAAAAAGTATTTTTTATTTGTATAGGCTACGTCAGATGGAAGCTATTTCTGTAATAAGCTGCACAATCGACACTTTAACTAATAGTGGGCGTTACCGCTCTGACCAAAAGAGCAATTGCCGCAGTATCCACTGGCCGTTTAAACATTGGAGAGTAAACCTAGCTGATGGTTGGATGCTGTAGGAATAGGGTAGGCACTGACTGGCGTCAACCTGGCGACGTCCAGTGTTGTAACTGTTACTGCGCATCAATTGTGCTTATTTTACCTCCTAGTGGTAGCCATCGGGTACTGGTTGGTGTCCATCCGGACCCGACTTGCTAAACTTATAAGCGCGAGTGTTGACCAAGAGAAAATTGCAGCACTATAAATACGACAGCGGACGAACTCTCTCGATGGAGTCAACGGTGACGTTAAAGCTTCAAACGGAAGCACAACACTTTATCTGGGCTACTTCGACATATTCGGAGCTCAGGCCGATAAAGATTTCCAAGAATAAGTCAGGTTTTTGGAAAAGAGATGGTGGCGGATGAGCCCTCATTGGGCCAACGGCAGCGCTCATATCCCCGAAGCGGGATACTGACTTCGGTTTAAAACCGGCCCCTCGTCCTAGGGGTTTCAAAAAATGGAACTGGCCCTCCAGGTTGGGGGTTGTGCCGTCGGGGTAACTTCCTTACCACGTAAAAAAAAATTTAGTTATGAGAGAGACACAAGCCTCGGATAATGGACCCCCTCATTTAATACCACGACCCGGAACGTACACGGACTATGATATAAGAGTATGCACCTGGAATGTACGTACACTGTACACTCCTGGTGCTATTCAAAAACTTGAATCTGTCCTCACGCGGTACAAGGCAGATATTACCGCGATCCAGGAGATACAATGGATAGGATCAGGTATGCAAAAACGGAAAAATTGCGACATTTATTACAGCTGCCACAAAAGACTGCACATGTTAGGATGCGGATTCGTCGTGGGAAATCGGCTACGCTCAATGGTAATTGACTTTAAGCCGATCAGCGATCGCCTGGCTGTGATCCGCATCAAGGCTACATTTCAAAACATCAGCATAATATGTGCACACGCCCCTACCGACGAAGCTGAAGACTCTATCAAGGAGGAGTTTTATGACCTCCTGGACGGAGCCTACGGAGCCTGTCCGGAGTATGATGTCAAAATCATACTCGGGGACTTCAATGCCAAAATCGGTAAGGAAAACATCTTCGGCGGATTAGTTGGAAAGCACAGCCTCCACGACACGACAACAGACAACGGCTTCCGGCTAATCGATTTTGCAGCAGCTCGTAATACGGTGATAAGTAGCACTAGGTTTCCAAGACTACGAATCCACACAGCAACCTGGCGCTCTCCAGATGGTCGAACCGCCAACCAAATCGACCACGTGCTAATAGATGCGAGGCACGCATCCAACATTCTGAATGTGCAAACGTTCAGAGGGGCAAACGTCGACTCTGACCATTTTCTTGTTGCAGCTAAGTTCAGAGCTCGACTATCCAATGAGAAGAAGCTGCAGACCGCCCAGAAAAAGAAATTCAACGTTGGAAGCCTTAGCACGTCTGGAGTAGCCAGAGCCTACAGGGAGCGCCTGAGTGAGAGACTCTCCGCTGTGCATTCACCATCCACAAACACCAACAATCTGTGGAACCAGTATCGCGACATCATCAAAGGGGTAGCAGAGACCACCATAGGCTACCAGCCACCACCCAAAAAGAGCCCTTGGTATGATGATGAATGCGTACGCCGGAAAAAGGTGACAGAAAATGCACACTTGCAAGCGCTGCAACGCAAAACAAGGGCAGCGAGAGAAGAGTATCGAACCAGAAGAAGGGAGGAGAAGAAGATACTGCGTAAGAAGAAAAGGGCCCACGCAGCCTCCCAGCTCAAGGATATCGAAGAGTCCCGCGATAGGAACAACATCCGGATGTTTTTCAGGAAAGCCAAGCAACTGGCAGCTGGCTTCAAGCCCGGAACGCAGGCTCTTCGAAACAGTGAAGGAAACCTAGTCACCGAAGCGCAGGGAATAGTTGATGTATTTAAGCAGCATTTCCAGCAGCTACTTAATGGGCAGGTAGAGAGAGTGATAGGGCAAGAAGAGAACCCGCATCCAGTCAATGAAGAATCCATTCCCCCTCCTAGTTTTGAAGAGGTCGGCTCAGCTATCAAAAAGCTGAAGAACAACAAGGCCGCCGGCTCTGATGGTCTACCAGCAGAGCTTTTCAAACATGGTGGTGATGCTTTGGTGGGGTGCATGCACCAAGTCATCAACCAAGTGTGGGTGGATGAAGTCATGCCCGATGACTGGACTATCAGCTCTATATGCCCCATCTTCAAGAAAGGCGATCCTATGTCTTGTAAGAACTACCGAGGCATATCCCTGCTTAATGTCGCATATAAGATCCTATCCAACGTACTGTGTGAACGTCTGAAGCCTTTCTGCAGCACACTAATCGGCACGTACCAGTGTGGCTTCCGGCCCGGCAGATCGACGATCGACCAAATTTTAACACTAAGGCAAATCCTGGAAAAGACCAACGAATTTCAAGTCGAGACTCACCATCTCTTCATCGACTTTAAAGCCGCATATGATAGCATTCATCGTCTTGAGCTCTACAGTTGCTGGGATACGCAGACGACATCGACATCATCGGTCGCTCCCAGCGCGCCGTGTTAGAGGCTTTTACGGCAATTGAAGAAGAGGCGAAACGTGTTGGCCTTGAAGTGAATGAGGACAAAACCAAATACATGTTGTCAACAAACAAAGAAGCATCTGTCCACCGCCTAGGACAAAACGTCACTGTTGGCAACAGTAACTTCGAAGTGGTTAAGGAGTTTACCTACCTCGGAGTAAATATCAACTCCACGAATGACAACTTAGTGGAGATTCGACGAAGACTTACCCTAGGAAACCGCTGCTACTTCGGTTTGGCGAAACAAATGGGGTCAAAACTCCTAACTCGAAAGACGAAATGTATGCTCTACAAAACTTTGATCCTGCCAGTTCTGCTGTATGGAGCCGAGTGCTGGACGATAAGCAGGAAAGCAGAGCAAATACTGAACACTTTCGAAAGAAAAATTCTTCGTCGGATATTCGGTCCCGTATGCGAGGAGGGCGAATGGAGGAGAAGATATAACCGCGAACTCTATGAGCTGTACCAGGATGTGGATGTAGTCCAAAAAGCCAAAACACGTCGACTACACTGGCTCGGCCACATCGAGCGAATGGACAATAATGCTCCAGCAAAGAGGATCTTCGAATCACAGCCCCCAGGTTCGAAAAGACAAGGAAGACCGAACCTCCGTTTTAAGGATCAAGCTATCGCGGATGCCAGAGCGCTTGGTCTAGATAACTGGAAGCAGCGTGCCCGGGATCGAAGAGAGTGGAAGGCTGCTGTGTCTCAGGCAGAGACTCTTCACGGGTCGGGAGCCCGTTAAGTAAGTAAGTAAGAGTAAACCTAGCTTATATGTGAATTCAAAGTTTTCTTCTGGAATGGAATTGTATTCCTTTTTGTATCTTGTTTAATTAGTGCGGAATCTTTGACCTTGACAATGTATACTACAGGAAAAGAGAATTACAAACTTATCACGGATAGTTATGAAATATAAATAAATAAGTGACGCAGATGAATGTCTAGTCAAAAACGTGATCTGAAAATTTTTAAGTTCAAAATGTGTGATTAGAATAGAGCACCATTCAATAATGGTATGGAGATTCATAAAAATGGCAATCATGTAAACTAGAACAGTTATTTTGTTGAGTTCAGAGATTTTCATAAAAGTAAGCCTCCATGAAAATATTGTAAAGCGCAGCTTATAGCTTCACTCTGTAGCCTTAGGGTTCTGGATAACCTAGATAACTTACATGTAAACTAAGGATGTAGTACTTTGCCTATGGCAAAGGTGAGACTTTATCCATGGAAATTAAATTGGACTTAAGACCATAAACCGTAGATATAAATATTTGTAGAGTTAAGTATCATGACGTCATATTTTTTTTTTCATATTTTAACAAAATCAACCTCTTCAGTAGAACTATCCTATACAGACAGAGTTACTTAATGTTTACAACTAATTGAATTAGGATACCGACAAAACTAATGGATTATTGTTATTTAAATGATTACATCTAAAGTTAAAATAGAACTGCTAAACTTACTGCTAAGGCAGAATATATTTTTGAATATCAATTAAAACACCAAGGTTCTACCACAATCAACGAATCATAGCTACATACTTCATCCTCCAAGTAAAAGAATTAAATTTTGTTTTCAACCAAAAAAAAATTTAGAATCTGCCCTATCAGATTCAAGTACGCAACACTACATAACACAAAATTATAATTTTCTATGTAATTTTCACAGAAAAATCAATGGCTTCGAGGTACAAATGGAAAAAATTTTGTCAAAATAATTAAAATTATTTTCGAATAGGAATTTTTTTTTATGTCACCATTAAATTTTTCTCCTTGCTACACAGACACAAAAAAAAAATGGAAAAACGATTTGTATTTGTTTATAAAGAACTACTTCCACAAAAAGGTACAAAAAAATTAAAGATTACTTTTATTTTTTTATGTAAATCTACTTTTAACATGAATTGCAAAGTTTTATCTACGATTAAATAAATAAGAAACAATATATTTTTCTTTTTTTTTTTTTCTTTATAAAAATTAATTTGAGAACACACCTGTACAGATATAGAAAACCATGCAAACAACCTCATTTTTGCTGAGACGTCCTTTTTTGTATCATATATTCAATATGAAATACAGATGGGGTTGGGTCGATATGTATAGATACGAGATACGTGTTTATATAGTTTTTTTTTTAGTCCCAATGCGTTAGTTTTTATTTTTATTGATATTTTGTCATTTGCAGTAGAGTAGAGACAGAGTTGGAATATTATATATATATTTTTTTTTAAATTGTTTTTGATCAGAGTTCAATGTATACAAAAGGAAGATCGAGGAAAGAAAAAAAAAGAGAAAGTAGAATAAGTAAAATATAGTTTTCTGTACATAAAAATTAAATAAGAAAAAAATTATGTATTGTAATTCATATAAAATGGAGTTTTGTAAAAAAAAAAAAAAGATAATCCCTTGCCATAAGAACAACAAATTTTGAACTGATTTTTACTTATACATATATTTTGATTTGTTTTTATTAATTATACAAAAAGATTTGCAAAGTGTTTTGTGCAAGAAAAACTAAAAGTGCGACATTTTAGTATCAATTATAATACATAGACTATTACTTTTGCACAGAGAGAGACAAATTATTTACAACACAAATAGACGATCAAAAAACACAGTTCACAACATACAAAAAAAAAATTGAAGAACAGAAATATAATCTGAAAAAAAGTAAATTGAATTGCATTGAAAGCGGATGTTGTGATTGTGAATCGCGAAAAATTTTAAACAAAATCATGTCCTAGTCTAACAACGAAAAGGTCTTAAAAGTGTTGAAAATTAAGATCCTAATATATAGTCTTTGACTCCATTTTGTTCCACTTAAGAGCAATTAAAATTCTCTTAGAATATTCACTTTTGGAAAGTCAAAACTACACTAGTATGCTCAACATTACCATAAGAACAAGAGGGTGCATCAACACCGTAAGGGACAGGAGCTAATTTTGGTCAATATCATCATATTACCTGGCCGGAGATAGTTTAACATAGTAAATTAGATCACAGAAAAACTAAGCAAATGTCAACGTATTGCTCGTAATAAAAGACGTACATATTTAGGAAAATATTGATTCAACGATTTTGAAGAAATACATACATAGGTAGTGTCAAAAATGACAGTTCTATTTTAAAATTTTATAGTAAACCTAAGTGCTTGCAAGAAAATGAGTATGTACTTTAAATGAGGGTTATCCAGATATTGTAATGGTGAGTCTTTCATAACAGCATAGTTCTTAAACTCTGTATAATCTAACCTAACCAGTTTTCAAAGAAAAGAGTAAAAGTAATGCACAAAGTATGCCTACTTTGTCACATTGTGTCACCAATTAAACAAAGCAAGGCGAACAGACATGGGACATACATATGTATGCCACTTGTCAAATAATTTGTGAATATCTGGAGGCATATACAGCGTGCGAAATAACTGATTATATGATTTAAGATTGACACCAGAAACATCCACCAGTAGATAGCACCTTGTTTATATAGTTGGTTTACTAAGCCTAATGCTATGATATTGAGTTATTTTTTTTTTCAATGGTCAACATATTTGGCGCGACAGGTCCATGTGTCCCAGGGCCTAGATTCTCACAACCATACGTGTTGTGTTGCTTACAGGAATAAAAGGGGCCTTCAGTTTAATGCCGTTTCCGAAGGGCAATGTTTTATTTAAGAACTCTTTTCATTACAGTTACACTCTCGGATGTTTGTCAAACGCTCGCGAGAGGTAGGGCCGTGAAAGAAATTTTAGATGTTATCTGTGGATCGAAACTCGAACCCCTTGCTACGTAGTCCAACGCACTGACCACTTGAGCCACGGCGGGTGAGTTTAATTTTTAAGTACGAAGAAATGGAAGATTCAAATTCAATCGATTTTAAGCTGGATAAGAAAGTTTACATTGACTGCTTCTGTTTTGATAAAGAAGAATTCTGCCATGAACAGTACGCATCTCAGAAATTGTGGAGAGAGTAAAAGTCGGCTTACAGTAGAGCCCACGTCGTGTCGGAATATTCTGCTAGATGTTACTTATTGACTGGTATTTTCAAGAAGAAAAATTCAAGAACTGCCTTGAGATTTAAAATTGCTATTGAGTAAATTAGAAATGCTGAGGAAATGGACAATGGAATAATAAATTACTTATTTCACAATTTTAAATCGACTAATCAATTCTGGTGCGCCCTGTATTTGAATAAGTTCTGAATAATTCTCTGACTATTTAAAAATTAAATTTAAAATTAAGATCCAAAATATGGGTGTTAGGTCAATAGCTTAGGGATTATTGTAAAATAAAGGGAAATAATTATTTAAGCGGTTTCTGTCAACATTCGGGAAGTTATATCAGGCAGTATTAAACTTTCCCGCGGTTATTAAATTGATTGGGAGTAAAACGTGGCCAGTAATATAAAGAATCTGAACGGCTGTTTAATCCTAATGAGGCAAAACAAAACTTATTCGAGAGATAGATTAAATGACTGATCAGTGGAATTATTATTTGAGTGGTACGTTTATATAAATGACAGTCTAAAGTCGACAATTTTTTTACGGCGCAGGGACATATATGTCTCATCCCATCGGGACATACGTAAGAAAAGGAAAACAGTGTTTTGCTTTATGTCCCACCTAACTCACATTATGTATATAGGCACCTGCCTGACTAAGCAAAAGCTAACTTAGTACTTTCAACAATAACTTCATCATAAAAGTACAAATCTATGAACCTTAAGTGACAGTAAATTGCTATGCAGGTTAATAGTTGAGAAAACAACTGATCCTTTAAAATATTAACACTTTTTAAAGGTTCTTTTTTACATAACTTGCTTTCTTTTCCCGCAAAACACATTGATTGAAAAAAAAAAAATAAAAAATTGGCTGTATAAAATATTTTTGAAAAACTTAAAAATATATTAAGTCTTATGTCTTGCTTTTCCTAATTATAAGTTAGATTATAAAAACTGTGCGAATGATATGTGCATGCATGATTTATCAATGTAGATTTCCAAAAATTGTTCATAATGAAATGCAACATGATTGAAAAATAAAAGATAATTAAAAATCAACAAAGAAAAGAGAAACCAAAATAAAGCCGAATAGAAGAATAGAAAAATAAGAAAAGAAAGAACAAAATTCCGTAAAAAAAAAACAGAAAAACGTAGACACCAGAGGAAAAAACAATAATTACACCACCACCAATTGAAATGTAAATAAAAAAATAAATTGAACAAAAAAATTTTAATTATTCTTTGCATAAATTTTGCTTGCCGACAACATTGAAACTTAAGCCAATCCTTTTTAATTTAATTTGTTTAAATTAAAAAAGAAAAAAAATTAAACATAAAAACGAATTTTACAGCTTTTTTCGAAGAACAAAGGACTACCATAAAATACCAAATGTTATTTATTGGCATAAACAAATTAAATTTCCACTTACAAAAGAAAATAAAAAAAAAAACACGAATAAACAAGTAAACAGGGAGAAAAAAACGAATTCATTTTAGCAGTAGAACATAAACAAAAATGTAAAATTAAAAAAAAATGTTATTTATATATATATCATATTATTATTAATTTTAATGTGTTTCATTATATTTAAATAATTATGGCAGCCAGTAGTTATATATAATTTTTGTTGTTAATACAAAACAAAACAAAAAAAAAAAAAAAACAAAAATTAAAAGTTAAAGTTAAAAAAAATATTTTGTTATGTTAATAAATCTCTTTTCTTTATGCTTAAATATATATGCGTTTAAATATATATATATATATATTTAGTACTTTTTTTTTTTTTGTATAATTATATTTATATTCTCGTTGATATGGCATGCAATCGACATTTCATAGCTCTTAATAAAAAAAAAAAAAATATGTAAAACACAACAAATATTTGTAAAAGCTGTACCATTGTTGCTCGGTTTTCAGCTTTTGGAAACGGTAATTTCAATAGGATTGAAACGCCCACTTCGATTGAATCAAAGTGAATCTTTTTTATGAATTTACTTATATGCTGAATCTCCACCACCGTTTTGTTAATTGGTGTATGTGTTGGAATTAATTACTATTAACTTTTTTTTTCAAGTAAAATCAGGGAAGTATCGATTTTCTGTTTGGATTTTTTTTTTCTATATAAATTGTTTTCAAATTTACTAATTAAGTTTGTTTTCATCTTAAAGTTATTATTTTTTTCATTAATTTTTGTTTATTTTTATATAAAGTTTTAATAAACAAAATTTATTTCGGTCGATCGTGAATAATTAATAAGAATTTCGTTTTCTATGCGTACGGCTACGGCGTTGTCGATACTCACGCTTAATGATGAGGTCAACATAGGTGGGATCGGATTCGAGTCCCGATGATGAGTGCAATTCACAGATGTAGCGGCCCTGATCTTCGGGACGCACTCCACGGAGATAAAGTATTTGGTCCCTAGCGTAGGAGGATTGCGGCAGTGGTCTTCCTTCAACCCGGCGCCATATGAACTAAAATATGGAAGAAAAAAAACAAATTATTTCATACGCATTATGAGTACATGAGATGAGTAGAGATTGGCTGTGAGTATGGGTTTATCTTATTGGATATTGGTCTAATGTAATAATTTTTGCTTTATTGTGCGATTTCTACTATTGGTCCAAGTTCGAAACGCCTTCCAATTCATCAGTGAAACTTAACGAATACAATGGATTTGGCAGTCACGGCGAAAGTGTTTGATAAAACCTATCTCTGTTTGTTCTGCATCATAATGTCCTTTCTCTACAACTAATAAGCTTCTTCATTGATCGTCCACGAAATTTTCTAAGCACACAATATCATTTCTAAGCAATAGACAAGTGCAAGTGAAGTTGAGTCAAATACAGAGCTTAATTGTTTAGTTTAAAAATATTGATTGGAAACCAAAAGTATCTAAAAATCAAAAAAAAAAAAAAAAACATTATCCAGAACTGGCAGTCGTCCCTTTAATTAGCGCCAGTAAAATGTAGCAGCTGAAAACTTATAACGATTTTGTCAAACTAATGAATGGCGAGGTAGTATTCTATTTAAACTAATTTTCACAACTATTTCGCTTACCCTTAAGTCCGATCGGATTGCTTCTCTTGACCTTGTAATATCACACGATAGCGTTACGTCTTCACCTTCGTTGATTTCGTGACGACGAACATTTGGTGGTTGTTCCACAGATGCGCCACGATTTACTACAACCTCGGCTACCTTTGTGGTATTACCGTATGCGTTGTTTGCTGAACAGTAGTAACGTCCAGCGTCGGCGGGTGTTATTGCATTGAATCTCAAATACTCTCTGTCAGCTTTAACAGATCTAAAATGAAAGTATTCAAAAAATGAGTCATTCATTCATTCAGCAATAGAATGTCATTCTTACAATGGCAGTGGACGATTATTATCGGCGTACCAGATCACATCAATTGGTTGAGCTCCAGTTACCTCGCACAGGATTTCAACATTCTCATTGGCACGCACATTGATTGGCATCTCTGGGTGGAATCTTATGTGTGGAATCGGTACTAAGGTTAGTTCTGCGATAACGAAAGTAACAGGATTGCCGCGTTGATCAAAAGCTTTGCAGCGATATTGTCCGGCAGCATCGGACCCGACTCGGGAAATGATTAGATTGTTACTTTCCCGGTATGAGTTACTTGGTAAGGGATGTCCATCGACACGCTCCCATGTGGTTTGCAATTGTTGAGGACCCTCTGCGAATGGATATGTTAGGGATAGCACTCTACACTCAGCTACAATAGAACTTACCAATGTCGCAGCTCAGCGTCGCAGTGTCACCAATTTCGGCTCTGTATACAGAGCTAGTCACATCTGGGGGTGGACCATAGACTGGACGATTTGGTTGTGGTTGATCTATTTCACTAAGACCTAAACGAATGAAATGAGAAAAGTAGTTTGTTATGTTGATGGATTCTATGGATGTGGTAAAAAATTACCAATCACTGTTCCCTTCGCTACATTCACCCGCAGCATTAATTCAAAGAACAATTAAATTGAATAATCAACCCACCTCTAACCACGCCCACCACACTTACCGGTATCTCCTCGCCTCCTCTGTACACGGACTGTCACATACTTGGCATCGGTACCAGCATCGTTGGTTGCCTGGCATACATACGTCTTAGCGTCATTCATTGTCACTCGGTAAACTTCAAGAGTTGCTTGCGATGTGATTTGGAATGGTTGAGCCCTGAGGACCTGAGTGGTGACTTCGTCGACCCATTGAACTGATGGTTTGGGTGTGCCAGTGGCTGAACAGACAATCTTTAGTTCTTCACCTTCGGTCACTTCGATATCATCATCGCTGGGTTCCAGTGTGATAACTGGTGGTTCCTGGACAATGATGCTGACAGTTCCAGTTACTCTGCCGACAATATTTTCAGCTAGGCATTCATATTCGCCGGAATCGGCTATTTGAACTTCAGTAATTCTACAAGAAAATAGTCATAAGAAAGCTTTCGTTTCTTCGAGGGCACTTCACTCACGTTCCAGTTCCTGGATAATCCTCCCTGAATCGTGATGGCATTGGACGACCATCAATACGACGCCATGTCAGCTTGGGTGGTGGTATTCCCGATACATAATGACAACTCAATGAAGCCGTACTGCCGACATGTAGCGTTTGTGGCTCTGGTGGATAGAGCTCAATAGCTGGACGCTCACGGGCTGCAATCAAGTAAATAATTGATGAGCATATAACAAGAAGTAGATAGAGATTTGGAACAATCGTATTACCGACTCCAGTTTTGAAAGCTTAGTATGGTTAGAATTATTATTTAATGAAATTGTGACGTTAGTTTTACGAGATACAAAATGACGGAAAGACTGGTTTTAAAGAAAGTAAAGAATGTATTCTTACGTTCAACATCGATAGTAGTACTAGCTTGATCAGAGCCCAGAGCATTTTCTGCAACACATAAGAAGACTCCACGGTTAGATGGCTGTGCATTAATAACACGTAGCACGTTTCCGGTTTGCTGAATATTCGAGTCAAGGGCGTCATGTACTTTAGTCCACTTGATTGTTGGATACGGTGTGCCGCTGGCTTCACATGTGATACTAAAATCTTGGCCTTGATTGATGAGATTTTCCGCTTGCAATGGCTTAACAGTCGGTGCAACTCTGTAAAATCAAGAATTCTGTCTCTATTTTTTTCTACAAAAAAAAAACTTGTAATGTTTACCCGCCAGGGATACTGCCCCCACCACCTCCGCTTGTCTGTCTTTCTTCAATACTGACGTAGGCAGTAGAAGTGTAGTTTCTTCTAGCACGCTGATCCATTCCGGTACAAGTGTATCGGCCTGTATCACGAACTGTGGTTTCCCGAATAATGAGCACATTACCATTAACTACGATGTTTCTGTTCCAGCGTACTGGAGCGGTATCCTTGGTCCAATCGTAGATTAATACCACTTGGGTTCTGGGTTGGCAAACCAATCGAACAGTATCACCGACGATACCTTGAACTTGTGCTGGTTCAATGTAAACGATGTCACGTGAAGGTGGTTGTGTTGGTGCAGGTGTAGGTTGCGGAGCTTGATTCACATAAATGTTAATGGTACGTTCAGCAGTTCCAATTGAATTGGCTGCATAGCAACGATATACGCCCTCGTCGGACTTCTGAACAGTGGAGAAGCTAATACGATCTCCATCGATACGAGCATCACGTGATAAGGCGCCACCGAGACGGGTCCATGACACAGTTGGCTGTGGATTTCCTTCGACTTCACAATTTATTTCAGTTGAACGGTATTCATCGACCGTAACATACGGGGTGCTGAGATGGATAACCGGTGGCGATTCCTGGCTTCTGGCTGTAATACAATTTACATATTTATATAACGACATTGAACTAAGACTGAAAAAAATATGTAGGATAAAATCTTAAAAAAACCTATAATTCAGCTGTGCTGAATGGCTTTAAAAATAGTTATTCTTAAGTTATTGTACTGAAAATGCTTTTAAATGTAAGTTATTGTGAGCTGAATTTGAATTGAATTTGAAATTGGTGTTGAAGCTGAATTTTAGACCTTTAGGTCTAATTTAAACAGCGCTAAATACTTTCCATTCAGCTCAGCTGAATTCAATAATTTCTATTCTTAATAAATCATTAATCAAAAAAACATTGTATACCATATTTTGCGGCTAATTCCTTAGCATATCCTTGTAAGGCATACAAATAAAATAAATACAATTTTATCGCAAATAAATATGTCTAAGAACTTACGTGACACAGTGATGGAAACTTGATCTTCGTACGTCTGGCTAGGGCCTTGGGCTTGGCAAATGTAAACACCAGAATCTTGTATTTGCAAATCTCGCAGGTAGAGTGATCCACGATCTTGTACAGCTTGATATGGTAGACGTCCGTTCAACTTATACCAAGTAACTTGGACAGGTACCTATGGTTACATATAATAAATTTATACATATTCCGCATTATGCACAGAAACCTTACCCTATTAATAGTGAACATTCCCGAACAGATCAATGTCAATGATCCACCGATTGGAATTATGCTAATTTCTGGTGTTGTGATTGAGACTGTAATTTCCGTATCGTATGGTGGAGGTTGAGGTGTTGTTGGTATTGGTCTGACATCTGTTTAAAATTAAGTTTTGTTTTAATTTTGAGTAAAATATAGTTTCGATAAACATATAACTCCATGGTTAGTTACATGAATGGTGAAATATGAATTTTATTGATGTATCATAGATCGTTCGCAGTTAGACATCAAAGATCATATCAAGATCGAGTGATTTTGCAAGAATTAAGATAGATTTGGAAAGGTGCTCTGATTAGTTCATTTTTTTTTTATTCTAAAACTAGAAATCGTAGATAGTTCCATGGTACATACATAGAACAATTACTGAAAGAAGGTGTTTCCCGAAAATATATGGACAAAAACAAAAGCGATAGAATTGACTAGAACTACATACTTAAATTTAGATACAAATATGGACTAAAAAGATTCGGTTTATAAGTCCAAGGTTTTTTTTTTAACGAATACGGTGCTGAATAACTTCTTATCCATTATTTCTTAAAGTCATCAAATAGTATACTAAATCCTGGCGTTGAAAATAGTAGGTGTAAGAAGTTTTCGTTAGTTTTTTTTATTGAAGATTGCTCTATCAGTTTTCCATTAAGTATGCTTGCTTTCGCTATTTTATTAACATGAGTCGTAATGGGATCCCTTACAGTTTTAGCTGCTCGCAAATTTTGCAGAACAGTACAGGTTTCAACTTTAAATAAATTAATATGGGTAGGTGTTCTAGGTTAGATTCATGTCAGCGGCATCCCAACGAGGTCGAAAAGCTTCAGTTTTCAGATTGTTGAAGACTACTAAAAACTTCGATGGGACAGAGAGAGACATTTACGTGCGATATTTACAAGATCTTCACCAACTCAATCGCCATATTGATCAAAGCACATTGATCAATAGAACCGATCGAGATGATCATAGTTTATTTACACATAAAGACATATCATAATAAAAGAGATTACCTAGAATTGATACATAAGAAAGGGTAAGAAGCAACTTAAGAGACCCTATAAACTTGGTACGTCAGTATAATATCTGTTGTGCATTAAATGTTTAAAAAAATTTCTTTCAAATTTAAAAGTTAGTACGTTTTAAATCTCTTTCTAACATGTTAGTACAGTCTTTCTACGAAAACAGATTTAAGTCTAAATAAACGGCAACATAACATTAAAAAAGGACGGACTACATTTTGTAGTTTTTGCAGTGGAAAATAAATTTCATTCAGATGAAGTACACATGTAATAGATTGGCCACAAATTGTGTCTGTTCAAAAAAATAGGAAACAGACTTTACTACAACAGAACAGAAACACGGAACGAATCCCAATTTTATTGAGCACCTTGTCTGGATGTCGATGAAGGCTGAGATCCCGGACTAAATGAACAATTCGTATCTGGATAAAGATATCCCAGTGGAGTACCATTGGCGTCGGTAACATATAACGTTTGGTTTGGGGTGATTGTTTGGTTAAAAGTCTTCACTTTATAGCCGCCGCAACAGTGTGGTCTATCATATAACTGCTCACTGTTCGGGATTTCGGAGTCTACTGGACCTTTGCATATACATATATAAATATGAATATGTATGCGGTTGTGAGAAGTAAATGAACAAAATGGAAATGAAATAAAATAAAAAAAAAAAAACACAAGTCACGTAGGCTAGTTATACTTTGTGATTAACTTACCGGATCCTGTATTCTGACAACGATCACCCGAGTAACCTGGTTTGCAACGGCATTCCACGTAGCCACGATCGCTCTTACTGCACGATTCGGCGCCATCACTGCATGGGCACTGTACACATGAGCCAAAGGAAGAGCCATTCAGATCACTGGTGTCACGGTAGTACATTGGTGAGCAAGATTGACAGCTGCCTCCGGTGTAACCAGCTGGACATTGGCATATCTCAATGTCGGTGACACGCGGTGCACCAGGTTGGGTACTGACCTCACCGGCCGACTCAAGGACCACATTGCCAATTGACGACGATTGGGTGGGTATCTTTGGAGTGGCACGAATCAAAATATATTCCACATTGGAGAGAACAGTCAAAATGTCGGTGCGTGAGGCTCTAGTACCATCATAACGAGTCCAGTTCTCGTCTTCGTGCAAAAGCACTTCCAGATCTTCCTCATCAATTGAGTCTTCTGGACGAGTCCAAATCAGTTTGTTTCCATTTCCGATGAGAATTACGTCTTTGCCGGGTTCAAAGTTACCATAGCTTTCGACGCGAAGTTTGAATTGGAGCTTACCACCATATGACTTAAGACGATCGCCTACAATCGTGTTCGGAAGGCTCCAATATTTCTGCGTGTACGATGTTGTACTATAGGTGTACATGTTGATTTCGATGTTAAGACCCATATTGCCGCTGTCTAAGAGGTCACCGTTTTCATCGGTGATAAGTGGAACCTTTTCGATGAAAGGAATTGGTATGAGCTGTCGGAAGAGGTTGGCAGAGTAGCATTGAGTCGATGCTCCAGCGCAGAAACATTCTGAACATCCATCAGGGTTTGATGTAGATAGACTGTATGTACCACGACGACATTGGTCGCAATACTGTCCGACGACATTACGCTTGCATGAACAATAACCGCCGTCACAAGACAATGTCCCAGCGTTACTACATTGATTGCAGGTACCTTGATCACCACCAGTTGGTTGGCAATCGCGTGGAGATCCATTAGTGGCGTTGCCTGTTAACCCTGGAGCACATTCGTCACAGAAGTCACCGATAGTGTTGTCTCGGCAGTTCTATAGTTAAAAGTGATAAGACAAGGGCTTGCTTTGAGGATTAGGCGACTTACCAAGCAAACTCCACTTTCAGAGTCGCACTCTGTGGAATGTCCATTGCACTCGCATGGTTCACACAGGCCTAGGTAAAGGCCAGATTCAAACGTCCTCTTATAACCCGGTGCGCAGTCTTCGCATGACAGTCCGGTGTATTCCGGAGGGCAACGACATTCCTCCACTTCATAAGCGCGATTAGTTCCGCGGTTGGTGGCTTCAGCAGTGTCCAAGCTGACATATGTCAAAGTACCGTCCTTGGTGACAGTGGTGTAGGTAGCCTTGATGTAAATCGCTTGAATGTCAGCAAGCGCCATTAGCAAGTGCTCACGATTGACGGTAATGCCATCGGAGCGCTGCCAAGAGCTTTCCAAAATTGGAATGGTGTAGGTCTGCGATACACTTGGGTTGACCTGAGACTTACGGAAGTGATGGATCGAGATGTCATTGGCCTGAAACCAAAAATATTAACATGTATCTAGTTATAAGATTCCTTATACTTACACTCTTGATAACAACGTCGGGAGCGACATTTCTTGATATATGACCACCTGGAAGTGGGCTATAGCTTAGAGTATAGTTTAGATTTCCACCATACGAGGTGATCTTGTCGCCCAAGAAATCAGCTGGCAGGCTCCAATAGAGCACGTCGTTCGGCTCCGAACGCCCAAAGGTCAATTGACTATTAGTCTGAGAGAACTCAACAGGAATTGGTTCGCGGCTGTCATAGCCCATAATCAAATTAAAACCATGAGGGGCACGAGAACGTCCAAAGTTTGTAGCTACCGAACTGCGGTACCAGGAACTACTCGAGCACTGTTTGGCCACGCCCATACAGAAGCACTCAATGCAACCAGAGTAAGTGAATGAGTTTAAGAAGAACGACGATGGCGCGCATTCATCACAACGTGCTCCGGTGACATGTGACTTACATTCGCAGGTTCCATTTGGACGTGCGGTCAAAGTACCATCGGCATTACAGTCATTGTCTGGTCTTGGGTAGCAACGACCTCCTGGACGCAACGGATTACCTTCATAGCCCTCAGCGCATTGCTGGCAACGACGACCTGTGTAACCCTGAAGGCAATTGCAGATGACATCACCATCCGAGCTCAGCGAACAACCATTGGCGAAATTGTTTGCTGAAGTTGTCAGAGGACATGGGCAAGGATTGCATTGAATTCCGCGACGAGGATCACCGAAAGTACCTAGTGGGCATGGCTCTGGTTCATGTGGTACACACCGGCCCAACCATGGACCTCCGGGTTGACGGACATAGCCCGGAGCGCAACGTTCGCAAGAATCTCCAATATATCCAGTTGGACACGAGCACTGTTCAACCAGTGACGCGGATCCCAAACCACGGTCATTCACTGCTGCTGAATCCATGTTGATGTTGATTAACTCCACTTCCCTTTCTGTGGTATCGATGTAACTCAAGCGAAGCAAGATGTTTTCTACATCGGCCAAGATCATCATGATTTCTTCGCGTGTTGCACGTCTTCCATCGGGCTTCTGCCAATTGCCAGCGGTGAACTGCACCGCTATCTTGTTGTTGATATTTGGCTGCGGTTGAGTGCGGCCACGATAAGTCAAAGTGTATCCGTTTCCGATCATGATTACATCAGGAGCATCTGTTGGACGACCCTGGCCTTGATATTGAACCTCGTACTTCAAATAGCCTCCATACGAACGCAGTTGTCCACCCTGATAGTCAGCGGGAAGAGCCAAGTAAGGAAGAACGCGGGAATATCCCACATCTGATGCACGGAACTGAACACCATGATGGAGAGCCATAATGTTATGTCCAGTCGACTCGGTGATCGTTATATCTTGATACGGGCGAATTTCAACTCCCACCACACGATGAGATGTGATTGGCGGTTGCAACGAGTAAGTAAACAATTCGGCGCTCTTGCAGGATTTCGAAATTCCAAAGCAGAAGCAGTTGATGCAGTCATCCTGTTGTCGAGCGAGCTTGTTAAAGAATCCAGCGGGACATACATCAGTATCATCTGAAGTCACTGTGACCAAAGTATCGGGAGTGACAAACAAAGTTCCCTTGGAGTTGATAATTTCACAGGAATATGCTCCGCTGTCGCGCACTGTCATATCAGGGCAATAGAGTGTTCCCAAACCGGCGTAAGTTTTCGACTGGCATTTCTCAGGCACATGACCCCAGTTGAGGCGCCACACGATCACTGGCACTGGAACACCAGTTGCTCGGCAGGTGATGTTCAAAACGCCGCCAGTTGGTAGGATTACCCTTGGTGGTGGTGGACGAATGACTGCTGGAGCAGCTGTAAAATAAAAGGTTTCTTAGTTTCCATACACATCAGTTATCCCTCATCAAACTTACTGCAACCGATTTCATCAGACCCGTCATTACAATCATTTGTATCATCACAATGGAACGATTTGGGGATGCAATGTCCACTCCTGCACTGGAATTCATCATACCTACATGGACTGCCGCTGGGTTCAGCGTCACAACTATCCTCGTCGGAATTATCACCACAATCATTCTCACCATCACAGCGCCAGATGCGGTCGACACACTTACTGTTTCTACACATAAACTGGTTCGGGTGGCACTTGCGACCATGACTACAACTATGCTCGTCTGATCCATCTGAGCAATGTGGAATTCCGTCACAGATTTGGTTCTTGTCGATACATTCGCCATTCATGCAGGTGGCTTGGTTCTCATGACATGCTGTTGGGGGACGATCAGCATTTGGATTATCTGAAATAGAAAACATTAGAATAGAATTAGGCTTCGAATTAAACTAGTCGGATCCTCTTAAGGCATTTACCGGTACACACATTTCATTGGAATGCATTGGAATAAAACAGAGTTTAAAGTTAGAATGGAATTCAATTATTTTTTCTTTTGATTTTCATACCTAAACCAAAAAACTCAAGACCTATATGCGGTACAGTACCGTACTTGATCTTGGTAGATGGCGCTTGATATTTATGAACTCCCCAAGCTGAATGTAGCATGGAATGTTTTGTTTTGATGCTTAGAAGTTATTTTGCTTTTTATTAGACTTTTTGATCGGTGTGGTTCTGTGATACTTACATCGTTCGACTGTCAAATGGACGGAGACCGATTGTCCTTGAATGTGTGTTGGATAACCGACAGCTTCGCAGATATATTTACCGGAATCATCGACCTGGAATAAGAAAAAGATTTTTTTTTTTTCGATTTCAGTTGAAGAGGTGAGTTATATAAAAATGCTCTAGATAAAATATTGGAGTGCAATATAATTCTTTGATTAAAATTCATGATTTTAACAAAATGAATAATCGCCCAGGATACTAGTTATGGTTTGGATATGAACGCTTATTTTTGTCGAATGTACATATGTATGCAATGTATTATACATAACCCATCTGCTTCGTTTTGTACTGACATGCAGAAGGGTTTCCAAATGAAAATGAATAATTAAACAACTGAAACCCTAGTTGAGGTCAGCGCAGAAACACAGGCGGGTTTGTGAGTTAATTTCAATGGTGTATTCCAAAACTCCAAGACTCTTGAGGCCAAACAGATTAAGGGGCTCTAAAATTGGATCGCCTACTAAAGTCCAGCGGAATACGGAGCGGAGGACGGAGAAACATCTGGGTAATAGAATGTACTCCAACCTCTTTTATCCGCTCGAATAGGTGAAGGCGGAAGAAGCAAGCTTCGTGTGTTTCTCTCGATTGAAGCATGGGCGAATACAATGCGTGACCTTCTATGAAAACCCTTTTACTAATGGCATTAACTGCTCGCAAATTCAGTTTGCAAATGTCCTTCTCTGCTTTCGTGTCTGATATTCAGTCTATTCTGGTCCTAACAGACAGTTAACGAGGCGCCATAACGAAAGGTCTAAAGTATTTATTTATAGATTGTCTAACTATCCTGAATTTTCTCTCAGTTATTAAGATTGGGCATTTAGTGACTGGAATTGTAAGGTAGATCATCAAACATACATATATGTACATACACTGCTGTGCAAAATAATAAGCACACTTACTATAGGTGGATGTTTTCGCTTTTCACACTCTTAAGGATAATAGAAATTCTTTGTTTGGCATTTATACTCCTGACTTCAAAGTAAAGGTACAAATTAGAGACAACAACAGTCTAAATAATATAGAGTTCAATGAAGTATACGCTTTTGTATGATGAAGTCACGTTTTCTGGTGTGCAAAATAATAGGCACAGAAACAAAGTCGATAATTTTTTATTTGCCAGAATATTTATTTTAATTTTTTTGTTAGTGAGGATGTAAGACAATTAAAATGTTAATTTGAATTATAGGGTTTGTCAATTATTTTTCGGAAATGATAGAGACAATTAAGCACTGTTCATTAGAACTAGGAGAAATGATAAACAATATGAGAAAGGATGGAAACTCTTTGAGAGTTATAGCTAAAACAGTCTCGTGTTCTTTAGGAATGATAATAAATACCTTAAAAGATAGAAATTCTTAAGAAACTCGGGGTCAAAACGGCATGGCTTCTGTTAAAACCGACCTTCATATAGTAAGTTCTATCAAAAAAAGTCCAATCATCACGTCTACGCAAATAAAATCGGAGTTAAACCTTGACATCGATATCTGCGTGACTAGAATAAGACTGATAGAATCCAATTTGAAAGTTTACCATGCCAATAAAAAAGTCCCTCTGTTATCAAAAATTTATAAAAGACCGAATACGATTTGCTACAACTCGTTTACATTAGCCTGCCGTTACATATTTCGGCCAGATGAGAAGAAAATCTATTTATTTTGACATGACATCAACAAAGGATACGTAGGGGGTCAACTGGAAAAGAATTCGATCCAAAATTTACTCTATTAAACGATTAAATATGGTAGTGGCAATACCATGTTCTACAGATGTTTTACTTATTATGGTGTTCGGCTAATTCATGGGATACAAGATACTCTGACGATGGAAAAGTATGTTGAAATTTTAGAAACTGATATGATTCCGTATGCTGAAGAGAATAAGACGTTGCTTTGGTAGATTCAACAGGACAGCGATCCCAAACACACTGCGCAAGTAATTAAAATGTGGTTCCAGGATACAAATGTTAGAGTTCTTGAGTGGCTAGCACAGTCCCCAGACCAAAATCGTATTGACACTCTTTGGGCGCATGTAGAGAGAGGTCTGAGCATTGCTCTGAACCCACAAAATAAATTGGAGATGTGGCAAAATGTCAAAAAAATTTGGTACGAAATATCCAACTCATTATACCATAAACTGGTAAATTCAATGCCACACAGGTGCAAAGTTGTGTTGAAAAATAAGGGTATGACTACCAAATTTTAATCAGAGCATTTAGACTAATTACAAATAATTTGCATTTGTTTGAATTTTTTACTACTCACATAAATATACGAATTTTCTACTTAGTGTGCTTATTTTTTTGCACAGCCAAAATGTGTTGAAGTTCTTTAAAACTTGAATTTTTTTTAATGTTATTATTTGAAGTACAATTTTATGTTTTGATTGTTATTATTTCATTCATCAACACTATTTTTAAGCAGATATTGTTCTTTTATTTCACTACTCCAAGAAGACTAGTATCAAGTAGCCTGTGCCTATTATTTTGCACAGCAGTGTATGTACTAAAAAAAGAAAATTAAGAATTACTAACTGAAAAATTCTACCGAAGGTGTCCGTATTATCATCACATCGCTTTCCGCATCGAATGCGAAGCTGGAACTTCTCCAAACTAGAAAAGTTGACAGAAAATGAACTGAATAAGTTTTAAGGAAGGACTAAACAGTATTTGTCAAGACACCTATTAAATTTAGAGAAGGTAGAGGATGTTATTCACTTTAGGTGCATAGATTTACTAACGTAATCGAGAAAGCTCTTGAAGGAGAAAAGATATGTTCAAGCGTATTTCTTGACGTCTCGCAAGCCTTTCATAAGGTGTGGTACGATGGCTTAAAATTAAGACAAGTTCTTCCCGTATGTCTATATGATATTCTAGAAACATATCTCGGAAATAGGGATTAGACTCTTTCGTGTTAGATATGGCAACGAATACTCGCAGCTCAAAGAAATTTCGGCCGGCGTACCGCAAGGAAGTATTCTTGGGCCGCTTGTATACATGTTTTATACTCGTGATATACCGAAATATGATGGCACTATCCTTGCCACGTTTGTCGATGACACCTAGTAGTAGGTAAAACAATTGAAGAAACTACTTCAAAACCCGATATTTTGAACTGACTTGACATATAAATCAAACACACATAGATTGCCAGTTCTTTGGTAAAACCTGGAACAAACCAGTATGTAAAAAATTCTATAAGCAATGGTGCATCTTTTCAGATAAAAAGCTAATTCCGGTGTCAAAAAGTGCTTTTTATGGAAATTTTTGTGAAATGATCCAAACACTTATGTGTTTATCAGTTTAAAACATTATATGGTAGGTACATACTTTCATTGACAGAAAGCGAAGATTGTGAGTCGTCTGCTGCAAAATTACTTAACAATTCGTAAATCGAGTCTTTCATATCCAATTTCGGCTTATCTTGTGGATGGTGTAAATGTCAAAGTATCAAGTGATGTAAAATTGTATGGATATTTTTTGTAGCAATTTCAAGAATTTTACTTATATTGTGAAAATAGTTGTATTTCATTTGATTGTACTTGAAATTTTGAACAATATTTACATATCAATTTTTTTAGAAGAAAAGTTTAAGCTTATGCGCTTCGGGTTTTTGATAATACATATGTTTGTGCTTTATGTATGTACACATATTAATAAGTTTATAAACTTACCCGAATATTAGGTATCTCCAATCGGCCATTCTTGTCAACAAATCCTGCTGGTAGTGGTCTACCGCCTGGGCGGCTCCATCTAACCTTAGCTCTGAGTGGACCTTCGTCACGACATCGGAAGATGACTTCACGACCTATATACAGAAAAAAAAAATATTAATCTTCAAGGTAACAATGAATCTTTCCAATATTCTGTTGGTGCAGCTAGCAATCAGCAAGCGCTGTGACTTATAAAATTAATTCATATACATATTGTTTTCTTTATACAAAATTTGCTTTTACGAATTATATATCATATTTTGAGGGTACTCTTGATTTTTGGGGATAAATGTTTTTTTTTTTTAAATGTACACTTTCCAATTCGTAATTTGTTCTTGTTTGTGCGTGAATAGGGGAGATTAACGTTTTTTATTGTTGCGTGCTTTTTATGTACATACGTATACTATGTATTTTGGTGGGTAAACTTTGTGGTTTTCGATTTGTTTGTTAAACTTACCCTCCATTATATATCCTTTAGATTTAGTTAGGAATAGTTTTTATTTTTTTTTTTGTATTTTTTTTATTTTTGTATGTATTGTTAAAGAAGAAAGAGAAAATTCAACGTTAAGAATATTTAGGTATTTGCTTATGATATTATTAATAAAAAAAAACGGAAAAGAAGAAATCTTTCTAGGGAGGGTTATAAAATTGTATCTTCATTTCTTTCCGCTATATTGAAGGAAATTAATAAAAAAAATAATGATACTTACTTTCTTTAATTATTTGACTGTCGGGATATGTCTTCAAATTCAACTGTGGTTCCGATGGTGTATGTGCTATGAATAAGAATAAAATTTATGATTAATTTTTTGTAAAAATTAACGCTATGAAGGTGAGGACTGCAATTGTGATGGGTTAGGGTTTAAAGCTTTTCGGAGGATTTTGTGCTACCTTTCCGCAGTGCACTGAACTATAAGTTAATCATTTTATTGGATTCATTTGAACAAATAACTAATATAAGCAGTTAGTTTCAAGGTTCTTTGGATTCAGGCAGGTAGATGGTTGATCTTTTTTTTTATGTAAACAATTATAAAAGGTTTTGACTTAATAATATATTGCCGTGATATTGCATACGGCTTAATACCGGCTTTCGGCAAATACTTTAAGGCTTTTGAAAATTTGATAAATTTATGGTATCTGAATTTTGCGGGCATTCTTATCGGCTATCTTGTTATTTGGGCGGGTATATTGTGTGTCGTGCCGATTTGGTAGTAAATCATTTTTTCATTTAACTATGCCACCTTTAATAGGTATTATTGTTACTTTTCTAGTCTGTCTAGTTTAGATCTACCATCAATGTCCTGAAGCAAACGAAGAATAATTCGTGCCAAATGGTTTTTTCTCCGATGGGTGACATCGACATCGATCCACATACATATGTATATGTAAATGTATAGTATGTATGCATGTGTATAAAATAAGTATAGAATGCAGAGTGCTTTAGTCCGCAGAATATTTGAATCCAACCCGGAAGGACAGCGCATAACAAGATGAAGATATCGCCTTATGTGGTGGGTTACATACATACACCCATCACCTAAGGCGATATGGGACCTAAATAAATTTAAGATGCACTGGAGCTATTCAGATAGGAATCAGACTAAAAGGATTCAGGTTCAACCTAAATTGTTGCATCTCCCAAATAAATAGATATTCCCTTCAGTAAAACAGTATAAATCACTAGCTTTTACAAACACATCTTCGAGCTATATTAATTGTATTATACCAATTGTATTAAAACTGCAGAAATTTGTAGCTGTAAAGCTTTGGTCTGACCTGATTTGAAAAAATTTCGGTAAAACTTCAAATTATTCTTCTTACGAGGTGTACAAATTTGATGGATTGGACTAGGTCAGTGCTTAAAGTTATCACAATCCAGTTTTATAATAAAGGTAGCTATTGAGGACTTGAGCTAAATAGTAATCTTTTCTCCTCAAAACATGATAAGTCAAAAACAGACACATTGCTGTCAGGTTTTCTGGTTATGCTAATCAAAGAATAAGTGTGATGGTTCTCCAAAAAAAAGAACTTTTGATAAAAATCCCTTTCGCATGACTATGGCTTTTCACTACAAATCGAAGAGAATAACTTGTCTTGTTGGAATTGTCTCATTCTGCTTTTAATATATTTCGGAGTTTTCCATCATTTGATAGTTATATTGCAGGCAGAATCATCAAAGAAATATTTGTCTTAAACCAAATGTCTTGATGACTTCTTCAAGATATGCCAGTTAAGGGCAAGAACTATAGTAGAATCATCAGATATAGTAGCAAATAAGGTTACTGTCTTCACTTGATTTCAAGCAAATATGAAACCCATTTGGTTGGCATCATTGGCCAACATTCAAAAGATAATGGTGTAACAGTTTCTGGTGATCGCAAAATGTGGATCGCACGAATCTGAACTAGCCATTTGCCGATATAATATTCCATATATAGTTGTTATAAACAAACTAATCGGCAAATAAAAAAAGTTGAACTATTGTAATACCAGCTATGGTGGATAGCAAATGTTTAAAACTAAAAATCTTAAAAATATTTCAGGATAGACAGACGACGGTATACCATTTTAATTACGAAGCTAGATTGTCTTGAATTATTTTATTGTTAAAAAATTAGTTAGACTCCGATTACATTTGTTACTCATGTTAAGTGCAAAACAGTTATGCTCATCTTCAGCTGCTTCGTTATTTTTTTAAGACTGACACTTACTATCAATTTGATTGGTGATTGGACCACAATCCAATTCATCACTTATATCCAATGGGCAATCCACACGATTATTACAACGCAATGTGGCCGAAATACATGGTCCGTTCTCACAACGGAACATATTCGGGCCACATGCCTTGCCATCAACTTCTGGATAGGTGGGGGCTACAGATAAAGCTACACACATACAATGGGATCACATAAAATGTCATTTGGAGTATTTTTTTTTTTATACATAGAATGGGAATGGATTTTGAAAAGTAAAAATAAAAACATTTAAACAAAATTGGTCTACTCACGGCAATTCCATTCATCTGATCCGTCACCGCAGTCTGTATGTCCATCGCAACGAGCATATGCAGTAATGCACTGACCACTTGAACAACGGAATTGGTATGGATAGCAGGAACGTGGCACTTGTTCTGGTTCACGGCAATCGTCCTCGTCGGAATCATCTGGACAATCAGACCGTCCATCACAGACGGCCCTTTCGGGCACACAGTGCCCTGAACGGCAAGCAAATTGATCAGCTGCGCAACCTAGTTTGTATAAGAAATTTATGCATATTAAATTCAATTAACTATAAAATAAAAAAAAAACACATGCAAAAAATACACAAATCATTCCAGGATAATAAAACTAAGGCAACAGGTGTAAAAAGTGCATATAAACATCTAAAAACGGATAAAATCACACCAAGGAAAGAAATCGAAAAGAAAAATAAGTTTTTTTTTTTTTAAAGAAAATATTAACCAAAACAATTTTGCTCATCGGAGAAATCTTTGCAGTCATAGAAGCCATCACATCGTTGTGTCAGATTTATACAAAGCTGATTGTCGAAGCAGGAAAATTCGATTTCCTTGCAAGGACCTTGTGAGTGAAATTTTTGTGTTGATTGTGCAAGTTCATATGTAGTATGTGCAAAATTTGTGCAAAAAGAAAGAAAATTATTAATCAATTTTAATTTGCATTATTTCATATTAAGAACTTAAATAATAGTTGAAAATTAAATTCTTAAGACATAATTAAAAGCTTATGTATTTGTACCTAAATTGGTCGGCATTAGCTGACTTTAATCTATGCCCTACGGCATTAATTAAATTTCAAAACAGAAGTCATTCGGACAGTTTAACCAATTTACGATACTCAAAACCCAAAATAGAGAAAAACAATTTACAAAAGGCATGAGTAACAAAAAAAATTTAATTTAAATGAAAAAGAAGAGGTTTTGACACTCAATTTTCAAACTGCGAACATTATTAATTTTTAATACACATGAGTACAAAAAAACTCGTAATTTTGCCCTTCCAGAAGTATTTAGTTTATTCTAAGCAGAGGTTTTGAATAAACTCAAACGAAACAGAGAAATCACTAAAAAAGAAAATTAAGGTTTGCTTCAAAATTTGTTTGGGGTAATCCTCCACTACATCCTGGCACATATAGCAAAGTCATTCCTCATCAACAACGAAGATGAGGTCTTTGGTGAAGCAATGTAAAAATGTTAACAAACTGGATTGTTATTTTTACTTGATACGATAAGGTTCTTTGTAAAAGTAACTACAAAGTAAACATCTACACAAGTCTGAGATCGGAGTGAGATAATTGTGAGGACATATGTATCTTTTCCCTGGTAAGAAACCCTGGTATTTGCCGGAAGTTGTGACCCAATAAGAAGCCAAATCGCAAGAGAAATAAATTCAAGCAAAACTAAGTTCTTCTGCACTGCCTTCTCAAATGAGCGTTGATATCGAAATATAAGTTAACATCACTCCGCTATGCATGTGTGGAAAATTAACATCGATGCTCCTCCTCGGTTACCTAGCTATGTCACAAAAATTAAATTTCGAGAAAATTCAATGGTATACTTATGAAAGTACATAATTTTAAAAGGTCACTGCGTGTTACATAGCAAGTGGACTCTACCCCTTAGGTACCAAAAAATAAGTTAGGACCAATTATATTCACCACTGTATAAATCTAAGTTCTATGAAATATACAACTCATTCTACAACATCGCATCGTTATGGACATATTCATAGAAAGCGGCGCATGGGCATGGCACAATACCATAGGAACAAAGGTTGGGGTCACAATCTCGAAAACCAAAATCCTGAAAATCCAAAATCCCTACAAATTGGGTTGGGTACGAATTATAACAATATAACAATGTAACAAAGCATCTAATCCTTTTCGACGCATGGTCATAAGTCCACAATTCTATTGTGCATAAACAGTGGAATATGTATAGAGGGCATGTTGCCCCCCTGCAACTCCCCTGCTTGGAACCACTGTTGGATTTGGAGTAGGTGCGAGGTTGGGTATATGCAAAATTTCTTTAAATCCATACAAAAATTTTCATATTCGGGATTTTGGCCTTTCGGGATTTTCGATTTTCGGGATTTTGGATTTTCGGGATTTTGGATTTTCGGGGGTTAGGATTTTCAGGATTTTGGCTTTTCGGGATTTTGTTTTTCGGGATTCTGTCCGACTCCCGAAGAACAAAAGTCGCAAATGGCGAAGCTAAATAGCCGACAGAAATACGGGAACTGATTCAAAAAATGGAGAGAAAACGCAAATGCCAACAATTCCGTGCTTCCTAGCATAAATGTAGACTACATAGATGTAGACTAAAAAAATTTATCAGATTTCTACATACATACATGTACATAGTATCTCGTAGGTTTGACTGTCAACAAAAGCTCAAAATTACTCACCTTGGAAAGCTATAAAAGGTACCAAAAACCCCACAAAGTCGAAACGAAATGTCAAACTTCACAAGGCAACCAAAAATCTAAAAAAAATCTCAGGATATATACATATATTAGTTTCCCGAAATAGAGGAGCCCCAGAAAAAAATAAGAAATGTTTTTAAGAAGGTATAGAAAGAGTGAAACATGTTTAAAAGATTCTAGAATCCTACGAGTCAATCACAAAATACCCAGAATATTAAGAAATTCCTGGCTGGAATTCCACCAGGAAGTGTGGTCATACCTTGTTCACTCACGAGTCAAACACAAAATACTGAGAATATTAAGAAAATCCCGTCTGGAACTCCACAAGGAAGTGTGGTCATACCTTGCTCTTTCTGTGTTTTAAGAAGTAAGCGAAATAAGGTCATTTTATTAGAGTCTAAAATTGAGAAATGAAATGATAATCGGTCCGAAGAAAAAGACAACGGCTGTTGACAAAAAGCACACACTATGCGATATATTTTTAGGTACGGCCATGGAGATACATACATCTTTGATTTGAAACGGCAGTTTTTGAGAATATTAAGAAATAAACAAAATTTGCAAACACACTAGTAGTGTTTGAGAAAAGGAAAAAGGGAATCATGAAAACATTGAAGTTGCAAAAACAGATCTGTTATTAAATTATTTTTTCTTAAAATTTTTCACAACAAAGTGCATAAATACTTTGCTCTTAAAATTTTCTAGACACCAAAACAAACAGAACGGAAGCTCACATATCCCTTCTGAACCTACAGTAATACGAAAAAATAGTCGAATAGCCAACTAAAAAGTGCTTAGTATGTGATTTAGTTACTCTTCATTTTATACATAGAAGTGCGGTTAGAATATACGAGTATCGTTAACTTTATAAAGTGCAACTTACAATTCTGTTCATCCGAACTATCTTCACAGTCAGCTGTTCCATCGCATTTCTCCGAGAACTTGTAGCATTTACCACTTCCAGGACATTTAAGTTCTTCGCATGGATATTGAACTTGTGGATAACCAGGCGATGCCGTGTCATTATAGTTACAGTTCTTCTCGTCGGACTGATCAATACAATCCGGATATCGATCGCAACGAATTAAAATTGGATGACACTTTTCGTCACAGAAGAATTCATTGAATGAGCAGTCATCCACACTCTCATGGGCTGTTAAATATAAATTTATTTTATACTTTTACTACATGGTTTTTATAGAATTGATTTATATACATTTTTAAACCAAAAGACTAAAAATTTCTTTTTACACTTTATATTGTATGTTTTTTTTTTTTCTGTAATTTAATATGCATGATCACCAATCAAAATAAATTTACAAAATTTCCATTTCAACATATTTCAAAAAAACACACACTAACAACATTCACATATATGTAAGTTAAAATTGTTAAAAAAAAAAAAAAATTAAAATCAAAATATTGCTTGTTAAATAAAAATTGTTTACCCTCCTTGTTGCATGTTCTCGGAGCCTCATCGGATCCGTCCAAACAATCATTGTGTTTGTCACATAAAAACTCACTATTTATACATTGTGAATTATCACATTCCCACTGGTCAGGACGACAGTTGCCATAAATTGTATTCAGTGTGTCATTATGATCTTGATAAGTGTATTTGTTTTTTGTTTTATATTCAGTGACATTCAGTTTTGTTATAGTGTTTTTTTAATTAAATGATGTTAGATTATGTATTTTGATTTTATTTCCACACCAAAATCACACACAGAAATCGAATGAGTGAGTTGAGTATATTTGTATGAGTTAGATGAAACATATTAAGAAAAAAAAGTTGTATAAGAAAAAATTTAACAAAAAAGATTAAAACAAAATCTACATCTAAAAAGAAAATAGTAATATTAATCGAATACTCGCAAATATGTGTTTTAGATCTCAACTTATATACTGTAGGTTTGTTGTTCCAACCGGAAGCTGGCAGATGGAGTGTGGATAAATTCTAGTTCCATTGTATGTACATATATACTCGTATGTATGTACGTAAGTACTAAGAAAAAATCTAGCTAGAGATGTACATGTAAAGGGTTTTCCAATAGGGACTTGACAACTTTGAATTTAATTTGTGAACGCACTCTTTCACTAATCATCAAATTGTCACTGTCAATTTATTTAGTAAACTCAACATTCTTATCATGGTAAAGTACACGAACGAGTAACGTCTGCAAATTATAAAAATTTTCTACCGAAATTCGGAGTCGGTGATTGCAACTTTAAAAGCGTTAACTCCAATTTTCGGTCGTAATTCTCGCCCTAGTAGACAGGCAATAACAAGTTTAGTGTAAAAATTTGAGTCTACATATTCGTTATGTGATGTTGCCGTGTCAGTGAGACAACGGGTTGGTCGAAGTGTCGAAAATATCGCTGCCGTTCAGGCGTCCGTAGCAAACGATCCAAATCAGTCAATTACACGGTGTTCTTAAGAATTAGGCATCGCTCAGACCACATTACCGATTAATTTTGGCCCGAATAGGAAGATATGGACTTAGACGACATGTGGTTTCAACAGGATGGTGCCAGAAGCGACACAGCACTCGTTACAATCGATTTATTGAAGAGTAAGTATGATGAGCGTGTTATCTCAAGAAATGGGCCAGTCGATTGGCCGCCTCGTTCGTGCGATTTAACGCCGCTTGACTATTTTCTGTGTAGCTACATTAAGTCATTGGTTTATGCCAACAAGCCGACGACGTTGGAAGAGCTCAGAGCCAACATTGAACGCGAAATAGCGGCCGTTTTGGCCGAAATGTGTGACCGAGTCGTTGAAAATTGGGTCCAACGAATCGACCGCTGCAAACGTGCCCGCGGTGGCCATATGAACGAAGTCGAGTTCTATTCATAAATGTATTGATTGTACTTCAAGCCGATAATAAAGTTTTTGAAATATCTCAAATGGCTTGCGTTTTATTTAAAAAAAAAAGTTGTCAATTACTTATTGGAAAACCCTTTACTTTGAATTAGTAGAAATTTGAATACAATATAAGGTCCCATTTATGGGAAGGTGGTTGCCTTGGGAGAAAATGTATCCGTGAACTGTATGAAATTGTAGTAGTACAAAAACCTAAGACATATCAACTTCTTAGCCTTGACTACATCGACTGAGGGTATAATAATACTTTAGAGAAAATATGTATTTGCTTATAGGAACGAATGCGTTTGTCTAAGCCATGCTTTAGTTGTCGAAATCGAACTAGATGCTTAATGGAATCTAGATGCTGATGATATTTCGAAAGTAGAAATCCTAAACTGAAAAAAAGAAGTCTGAGCTAAAATACAATTTGAGTCTACATTTTGAGTCCCTACAAAAACGTAAGAAAAACAAACAAAGAAAATCAAGTGATATTCTGTAAAACTAAAATATTACTAAGCCTAAAATTCAATGTAATTAAAGGTAAAAATAATAAATTTTAACTCAAACAGCAAATGATTTGGACTACGTAATGTTCTTTATAACAAAAGTGTGACTAAGCTCTAAAACACATAAACTGCATTATATAAATTTTGACTAAAAGAAAAAAAACCAATTATAGTTCTTTTGAAGTACTAATTGCTGTATTACCATTACAATTGTGCTCATCACTATGATCCAGACAATTTGGTTTACCATCACAAATTTTATCCCAGTGTAAACAAATATTGTCACAAAAGTAATATAGTCGAGGACATCTATCATTAACCGCTAATCTGTCATCTTGGATTTTATAAGTAAAATAATAAAAATTAAATCATGTCGATGATGATGTTGATAGTATAAAAAAAAAAAAACAAAAATATGAATAAAATTAATAAAACACAAAAATATTTTGCATGCACCAAACACAAAAGGTTAATTTAAAACATTAAATATGATTGTTTTTTGTTTGTATATACATAATTTCTATTCCACTGGTTAATGTAAGACCAAACACTTACCACAGTTTAATTCATCGCTTGAGTCAGCGCAATCGCTTCTACCATTACAACGATTTGTATTCGATGTACACTGGCCATTTAAACAACTTATTTTTTTTTTTAATTAAATAGATTTTTGTTTCATATGATTGTAACAAATGTATTCATGATTTATGTTTATTTTTTTTTTTGTTAAATTATAAATGGCCGTATTTGGGTAGCAATGATGTGAGACGTGTATTTTGTGTAGGTATATGTTTCGATTAAAGATGAAAATAAATAGAAAGAGTGAAGTGAAAATTAGGTAATTTTAAATAAAAAAAAAAGAAACTATGAATAAAGTAAAGTAAAATCAAAAACAACATTTTTTTATTTTTTTCTTAAAATGAAGACTATATTTTTGCGCATTTTTTGTTATATGACGTAGATTATATAAAATTAATGGTGTCTACGACTTTATCTTTAAAATATCTGTTGTATATAAACACTCTTGATTGCGAGACGAAGAGTAAGTATAAAGGTTGTAAATGCCCTGAATATATGTATTCATGTTCTGATTAGGACCTTTTCAAAACCTTTCTGGGCTAAACAGGTTGGAAGCAATAAATTCAACCCTAATTTTAAAAGAATTTTTTGTTGTCAGATTTTGATAAAAAAAAATAAAATCGGAAAACAGAGTCGAGGTCTAGTTTTTCATAATCATTCTTATTGTTCGTTTTATATTTTTTGGAGAAATGGAAACCTGTACTTTAACATTTCCGAAAAGCAGTATTTGTTTATTAAATCTTAATTAGAATGATTATGATTCTGGTTTTATGGTATTCCAACCTAAAGCCATTATGGATCTGGAGCGTTTTGCTCTTCAAGAACGTTCAGTATTTGTGAAAATGTATATCCAAAGGAACTTGCTATTAGTTTGACGCATCACGAACTTTAGAGAAAATATTTTTTGTCGTGTGACACCAGATGTGAAATTAATTTGACATCTTGCCTCTTGATTCGAACAATCCCGCGCTCTTTCATATGTGAGGAGTGGCAGACCACGAAAAAGTTGTTCGATCGAGAATGTCAATAGTGTGCTAGAGAGCAACAACTAAGGACATTGACATGACTACTCGTCAAGTTTGGCTTGAAAGACTAGGGCCTGAAGAATAGGTTTCAACCAAGATTTTCAAATCTCATCTTCTTCGACTACTTACCTTGCCGTGGTGGAGATGCTCAGTACGACTTTATGATTCCGGGGAGCGATTGCAGTAGGGTCACCCATACTGTAAGGTCCTTGGAGGAGGGTCCAAGCTAAAGAGTAGTCAACCTGACTCCAGTGGTGGTGTGAGGTCATAGCAAATCGTGGCCAAGGATGTAAGGCTAAGGGTTAAATCAGTCTCAGCAGGGCTTGTCGTAGTAGTGCCTTATCCCAGTAAAACCGGCTATGCTGAGGATGGACCACTTCAAACCGGCTTACTCGTGGGACCAATCATGAACAATCGAAGAACAAATTAAACAAAAAAGGCTAAGCATCAAGAAATGACGACGACAACAATTGAACGTACCGGGTGTGTCACTAAGACGGTGGAGAAGCAGCTGTACAGGCTAAGTATTGATGATAATACTGACGGCTCCATCATTCTTACTGATACGGATTCCGATTTGGTGGCGACCTCTGTTTCAGAGTAAACAGTAAAAAACACCAGAACCCAGGTGCAATAGCGTATAAGAAACGCAGATCGGCGAAGTTTGTCCTAGAGCTTCTCCTAAAGAAGGGAGAAGCTAACTGGGATGTGAATGAGAGGAGGTCTGCCAGTTGGGCGAGAGCGTTGCTCGATGACAAGAGCAGCCAACCTGTTTCGGGAGGGCACTCTTGTGAGAATCCGACAGGCCAACCCATTCCGTCCAGGCCACTATACCAGGGGATGTCATCCGAGAAAGGAAGGTACCCTGTTGCTGCTGGGGGAAGCCAGCTCGCCAATTGGGAAGGCTCCCAATTCATAACCGGCGGAGGAGTCACCTCGAATCGGGGGGACCCTCAACCAGTTCTGAAGCCAAAAGGTATCCGGGTCACAGGAAGATCCAGGTCACAGGAAGATCCTTCCAAGACCCCGAAGAAGACCGAAAAACCATTCCTGTTTCCAGGCCTTTCAATGAGGTCGCAAAGGATCATCTGATCTTTGGGGTCATTGACAAGGGTGACGAGGAAGGACGTATCAGCGCAGAGAACTGGAGGCTTTTGAAGGCACCAGTGTCTTCGGGCATCCTCTCCCACTGTCTGGCTAACCCCACGTTATCGTCGCCAACCTTTTTAAGGATGGCGGTCGGCATCAGACTGGTGTCAAATTATTGATCTGTAGCGACGAAAATTCAGCTGATTATATCAAGTCGGCAATCTCGAAAGTCGGTGCTGTGTGGCCTGGAGTATATACGTATATATATGCCCTTCTTTTGATGGCTAGAATATGGGCGAACTTGTTTTTTTTATTTTAGAATGTTAGGTATGAATCTGTTTAGAGATATGAATTATCTACGTTCTTCCACTGCGAGCTGTGAAGTAAACAACTTTATAGGTAGAAGAGAATACCTTTAGAATAGGGGTATAGTACATTACACTTGTACGCCGAAATCGCTAAGATAGTTTTAAGACTGGGTTTGAGATTTTTAGACGCATTGGTTTCTTTTGTTTAAATTCGAAGAACGACGAACTCAGATGTACGGGTACTTGTTAGGAATAACAAAAAGCAGAGAAATTAAGAGATGAGATGAGCTATTTGAAGCTATACTGCTACATGGATCTACAAGAGTGACCCACAATCTTGTAGTGGAGAGTGGTATAGCTCAAAATTGTTGTAGACCTGGGTGTCTCTCGATAAAATTTTAGATTTTAACTCGACAAAAGCTATGACCACCTTTGACAATGCATAGTAGCTGCACCAATGCAACGGTTGGGATCTTGTTAATAGACGATATTGGATGGTTTCCCTAATATTTGGAATAACCTACATTTGTCTGATTTAGTGGTTATACAATGTACCCAGCGAGCGAGGAGAAAAAAAATTTAAGAATCGGAAATTGTGGTCAATTATTTTAACAGCTATTTCCAAATTCACACGTATTGACATTTGAAATTTCATCACAATATCAATAAAATGGTAGATTTGAAAGTAGAGATCGAAAAATCATAAAACTAGGTTCCATTGCTTTTGTTTTCCTAAATAAATAGAACAAGCGTTACAAAGCTTAAAGACGTAAAATAAATATATAAAAATACGCAAAAATATTCTCTGATTCAAATTAAGAAAAAAAGAAAACATATGACGTTATATAAAATTATACACAATTAATGGAAAAATAATAATGAATCTTACAGAAAAGCACCACCTTGACAGTAAGTACAATTGAATTCATCTGTACTGTCACCACAATCCGGTACACCATTGCATCGGTGAATCTTTGGTAAACAAATTGATTTATCACATTCGAATTCATGAACTGAACATTCATATGCTGTGAATGGTATAATGATTTGTTTGTTGTTTTTTGTGATAAGTAAATTTATAATAAATAGTGTGTTAGTTCCAATTGGATATGAGTGAGAGAGAGAGGTTAGTAAAATAGTGGAGTGATTATGGTAAAACATCGACCAGTAGAAATGATAATTTTAATTTTCCAATTTTTCCTTATAACAAATAGAAAACAAAATTAAACAAATCAAAACATAGAAAAGCAACAGATTAAACCAAGTTTTCGTTTTAGATACATTTTGCTTTTGATTGGTTTTTTTTTTGACAATTTAGATACTATCATAACTACTGGTGGGCATAATATATCTGTGAGTGTTGGGTGGATAGGAAGTTATTCAAACATTCAAAAAAAAAAATAAAAATAATAATAAAAAACTATGTATATATCTCAGCCAATTTAATGTTAATCTTAGATTTAAAAAAAAATGAACTCTGTTTTCGAACTCTTAAATTTCATATTAATCTGGTCTGGGGTTGGTTTTAGACGTGGTAGCATCTTTAGTATTATGTTTTTGGTTTGTAAGTGGGCTAGGTGGATTTTGTATCTGATTTGTGTTTTCTTGTGTTACCTGTCAACTGTGGACAATTTGATTCATCCGTTTCATCGTCACAATCCGGATAGCCGTCGCATCGTTTCTCAATTGGAACGCATTGCGTTTGATCGCATTCGAATTCATATAATTCACAATGTGTTGTGTCCATGTCAAATGTGTCTGAGATGCATGTGAGAATGTTGTTGTATTTTTTTTGTTAAGAGTTTAAGTTAATGGTTTAAGTAAGTAAAATATAAGTTGATCTCACCATATATATACATATATTTAACTGGTTAAATAAAGGTTAAAAGAGTAATGTATTTACAAATGACTTATATGTTTTAAAGCTGCTTTGATATTATGTAAGAATTAATGTTTATGCACATATTCCAGCTAAAAATATTTCGCTGTTCATAAAATAAATATAACTTTAAATTTAAATCCGATTTCAGTGGTAAGATTGCAGTCTTGTGATCTCTGCTTGATTTCGTAGCGCAAGTCTCAATGCGAACCTGTCGGTTACCTGATATATTTTCTTTAAACGGAATGGTTAGATACCCAACTTGTACTAGATTTTTGAAAAAAAAAACCAAAAAAATAACTTGATTTTTCCATCGAATAATTAGGTCGAGGCTATGCAACGATACCTGAAAAATATTTCTTGCCAACCACTGTTTGTGTTAAATCCTATATAAGCCCCTGATTACCCTGAGACTCGGCGGATAAGGAAATCCTTACTCGATTTAAAAGAAAATTTCTTCAAATGGTTTCTGGTCCCATTTGATTGAGTTGGAGAGGCTTGTTGATAGGCTCGTAATTTCTAGAAGAACAACGCGAAAAATCAACTTAAAGACACCTGGCTAAGGATCATGACGTGCCAATCTATAGAACAGAAGTCTCTTTTCTTTCCTTCTTTAAAAAAAATTTTTCAATAATTTAGCTGGAATATGTGAAAATATGAGAGACATGATTTTTTTTGTTAGTTTTAGATTTATCAACATACATTAATTATTGATGTACATATGTTGTATAAAAAAAAAATAAGCTCCATATTTCTGTCCATCCATTGCCTACTTCTCTAATTTCTTTTACTAATCCTCTTTAATCTAATATCTATTCAATTAAAACAAAAAATAAAAAAAAAATACCATAATTCTCATCTTCATCTTTGTAGTCATAATTAATTGACTCCTGACAATTAATCTCATCGGAACCATCTGTACAATCGGTGATACCATTACAACGTTTATAACTCAATATGCATATCCCATCTGCACATTGATATTGGAAACTTAAGCAGTTTCCATTTAACCTACTATTATTATAATTTTGATGATGATCTATAAAAAAAAGATGAGAAAAAAAGCAGAAAAAATGGAAATGTATGGAAATGGAAAAATATACAATTTAATAAAGAATTGTTTTGAAAGAAAAAAAAAATAAAATAATCACATGAATGCAAAATGAAAATAAAGAATTGAAAAATTTGGAAAAGTACCATAACCATAAAGAAAAAAAAAAAAACCAAACCAAAAAGAAAAGAAAAATTAAAATTTTGTGCAAGTTCAAAGAATGCGGATTAGTTAAAAAGGGTCTTCCTATAATTTCCAGGTCCTGTAGTTTTTTTTTGAAATGCAAAATTTTACCTTCACCGTGAGATGTGTTTGGATATTTTTGCTTGTTTTTGTTTTTCAAGATTATTTATGCACTTATTAGAAAAATAAAGTTAATACGGTAATTTAGGATTAAGTATCATATTTTAATGGTATAAAAACTATTGAAATCCTTCTTTGTGACAGTGAATATCAAAAACACATTCTTGACTCACAAATCGAGGAAAATATTGAAGCTTTTCGAGCGAGATTATGATTTCAAGATCAGTACCGAGGATCGGCGAAGTTAGTAAGTAAGTAGAAAGATATAACTGCAAAGTAGGGAAAATTATAATAGTCCGAGTAAGAAGTGAAATAACGAGCGTGTAGTCAAGCGAGATTTGGGATTCGAAAAGAGCTTCCACAACGATATGTCTTGCCTTGGAGAGATTTATTCATAGAGTCCAATAGAATCTTACAATCTATTTGAAGCACTTTGATAACATCGATCATGTTTATCTTCTATTGCATAGAATTTTGGATTTATATCTACTTTGCGCAGGTAAGTGTAATGAGAAACGAGCTAATTGAGCTCAACCTTGATAATTTCCTTCTCTTTGAGAAGGTTATCGGCATGCATAGATATCTCGGCTTTTAATCCATTAACATATCACCGGGAAACACACACAAATTCCAGGAGGAAGTAAGCTAAGATCACAACCGCCTTTCAGAGACATTAATAGAATATGCTAGAGTTGAATATTTCAGCTGACAAACGGTAGTGAATCTATCATGGAAATTATCAGAAAAACATGGATTCACTCATTCACAAAGGAACTCAAACCGTCAGAGGTTAAACTAAAAAAAAACACTAAAGATGCTTCCACTACTTACAAAACTACAAAATATTTTTTTTTTTCAAAAAAGGATTTCATAGCTATTGTTATATCTGTATCTTTTGTATGTAGTTCAATTGTTATTTACCCAGACAACCAGAATGTGTATGGGGCAAGTCTACTCATACCTCAGTCTTGGATGAGGGCCAAACATGTGTTAAAACATTAAAAAAAAAAAAAAAAAAATAAATTTAAACTGATCAATTTCAAATAAAAAAAAAAAAAACAACATCAAATTGACCTAATAAAAAATATAACATACTCAACATTCACACTTATCATTTACCCATCAGATTATATTCCACAGTTGGCATTTAAATACTTAAGTATTGGTATTTATATTTATTTTCAATTATTTAATAGTAGTAAATTTATTTCTAAGTGATCATGCAAAATTTTCTATTGCTTCTACTTTTTAACTACTTTTTAGATTCTACTGTGGTATGTATCTACTCATGCAAAATAAAATAAAAAATAAATGTAAAAATTCATTATAAAATAATATGTATATAAAATTAGATCCCAATGTACTTACTGCAATTTTCCTCATCACTGCCATCTCTGCATTGTTTTGTATCATCGCATACTTGATATTTTGGAACACATCCACCAAAACGGAGACATTTGAACTAATTGTTTTATGGAAATTTTTATTTAAAAAAAAGTATTTGTACTTTTAGTTTTAAGCAAATAAATGTGAAAGCAACATATAAACTGGGTTAAGGCTAAGCCTAAGCCTTAGAAAAAAATGAATCGATCGAATGGATGAATCAAATTTCGTTGAGAAAAAAAGGATAGAATTATTGTGTATAGTCGACCTATATGTACGATCAATATTTCTAGATACTATAGGCATAAACTTGCTTTAAGTTCGAGTTTAAGCAAATTGTTTTCAATCCGGCCGGCAATGCCCTGAAAAGGATTTAGGGCTAAAACTATATCGCAGTTGGAAGCATCCAAAACGAAAGATAAGATCTCTTTACAGAAGCTTTGGAAAACAACAAAGTAAAATGGAACTCTTTTGTGTTACTCTTTATCTGGAGATAAAAGGAAAGCCATTTAAACAACACAAGACATTTAAGCTTTACAGAGGTTATAGCTGATACTTTGGTGACAATGGAGATACAATTATTTGCCACTATATGAATCACTACAACTGCAGATATTTTGTTCAATCTGAAAATGATAGAAATTATTGACGAAAACAGGGCTAGCCTCAGAGTTCTAGTATTACAGTAGTAATAATGACAAATGTATTTGCGATATAAGTTCGATGTATATTTCATGGGATAACTTCAGAAAATCTTTCAAAACCTAACGTTAAAATAAATGTTTCCATGTCCCGCCTGAGTGGATGTCTTTCAAACTTACCTCAGAGCTCCGACACGAGCACAAATGATCACTCTCATCCTCATCATACGAACAATCTGGTGTTCCATCACAAACCGCCTCCATTGGAATGCAAGCTTTATTCTGGCATGCGAATTCGTCTTGCCTGCATTCTTGGTCCCCTATGGTATAATGTGGCTTATTTATAGGGGATGGATTCATTTCATTCTTTAATTATGGTTAAAGTGAAAATATTTGTGTATATGAAACATGAGTGCATAATGTGTGCGAAGATTTAAAAAAAGATATAGTACATGAACTAAAAAAAAAAACAAACTACTTTAACTACAGCATGGTTAGGGAACAAACAAATAAAATAATGTTGGTGTGTATTAATGTTAATGATGATGTTTCATGCCATACATTGTCGTGGTCCTTCTGTCGTCATTATGGGCCGAACATAGTTCTCGCATCCCTTTTCATCTGAGATATCATTACAATGACGGAATCCATCGCATCGAAGTTCGATTGGAATGCAGACACCTGTTTGGACGCATTTGAACTGATTATAGCCGCATGCGATCTTAGTATATTCAATCACAGGATAATAAACACTTGTTGTGTGCGTAGCTGTTGTTGTAGGTGTAATAGGTTTTTGGTGGTGATGGCTAGGTGGCCTTGATGTGTGCCATTCTTGTTCGCCTTCATTCAAATTAATTTCGTAAGGTGCTGGTGTTTTGTTTTTTTATTTTTGTTGTGTTGTGTTGTGTTTTGGTTTATTTTGTTCATAACATCCATGCAGTTAATTTAAATTAATAATTACAAACGTGCAATATAATCCATTCCGGAACAAAAACAATTGTTTTGTATTAAATAGTAAACCAAAACCGTAAAATAAAAATTAACATATAAATTGGGAGAAAAATAAAATAAAACATTTTGGTTATCTATCAGTGTTTGTTGATTAGGTTCAAATTATCTTAGGAGCGGTACACAGAAAATAAGAACAAGTAGAACATATTGAGAGAGTTATAGAGAAAGCACCATAACCATTGTAATTAGTCATATACAAATATTAGGAGTGTTTTTTTTTTGGCAGGACATCACAGATTTGATTGCAAAAAATTACCTTGTATAAAAACCATTTTGATTCTACTCAAAAACACGGTTATAATTGATATGTAGGAGAAGTTAAACACAATGTATTATCTTATATCTGTTAGCTTTGGAAAAAAATAGCACAAAGACAATATTAAACTAACATTGCTTACATTCTTGCTAAAAAGTAACTTCAAATTTTGCTATGTACTCGTATCATAAATACGTAGCTAATATACGACCTGAGTGCGCTATGGATCAAGTGTAGTGCGTTGGACTACTGAGCGAAAGATTCGAGGTTCGATCCCCAGACAACACCTAAAAATTTTTTTCCAAGCCGCCCGTCTCGCGAGCGTATGGTTTGACAAACATCCGAGAGTATAACTGTTATGTAAAAAGCTTGTCAAATAAAAAATTGCCTTTCGGACACGGCATTGAGTGGTTGTTAGAAGCTAGGCCCAGGGTCCCATGAATCTGTTGCGCCAAATTTTGGTTTTTATGTAATGAAAAATTATTAGCCGTTCAAGGCAAAGTGTAAGATTAATCTTATCAAAGTTAATCCAGTCAATAATGGTTTACACAGTGTCAATCGCGACCGAAAACGAATAAAGTTCGACGAACCATGCATTTTTCACTGGATTGTTGTAACTTTTAATGCGCCACGTACGATTGAATAATAAGTGGAGATTGTAGGCCACCTAAGCATCCATATAATGAGTGAAATGGGCTAGAAACACCTGTTACGCTTCACTTCAATATATGATTATGCTCACGCAGAGGTGAAAAATAACGCCTATACAGAACGTTAAGTGGAAAAGCGTGGCATCTTTGAAAGAACATTCGCAAAATAGCAATTAGACTTGGGCATTTCCTTTTCAATAAACAGTCAATTAGATTAATCAGCTAGGTACCGATGCAACATCGACCTGAGCACTCATTTATTGCAGCTGTTGCACAAATCGCGGATATCTCTAGTGCCATAGAATTAAAGAATTACGATGACGTAGTTAAGGACTAACGAATGCGCTTTGTTCAATTGGTTAGGAGATATGAATTATGGTGCGATTGTTCACTTCGATGATATTTCTCCTCCGTTTTGTAGACTGCTGTATGCTTTGAACGATTTAGCTTTATTTTGAATTACTGATTTCTATGGTAGATTAGTATCTTTGAATGCAGATTACATATATCTGTAAAGTGGTATCACTAAACCGTAGATACCTTAAGACTATACATTTTTAAATCTTAAAATATACATAGTAGTACACATTTAACGACAGTCAGTTTCTAGAAAGGCAAGCCGACATAAAATGTGTATCTAATAATATCAAATCAAATTGAATAAAAAATTATGTTGGAATTGTGTGTCATCAGTTTACACACTCCTCATCTTAGTACGTAACCACTGTACCAAGCTAATCCCAAATTCTGTCCAGCAGAATCTAATTTTTCTAAATCATTCAGACGATGATTAGTATATCTGCTGCACTTTATAGACATACATACGTATAAACTTCACAAGCAAAGACCTTAGGATACATTCCCTGAGGTTAATTCTTTCAAGATTTTCTATTATTTTTACATAACACATTTGAAGTAATTTTAAATAGCACAGCAGGACATAATTTTCAATTCCCTCTTTCGGATAGAGAATAAAAAAGACAAACACAAACATTAAACACGAACAAATAACTACGTACCACCCACCATCACCCAGCGGAAGAAATTAGTTTGTATATCTACACACATCTGTATTTGTTTTAGTATCTACTTACAGCAATCTTTCTCATCAGAGTAATCTTGACAATCATAAATATTGTCACATAATTCCCGGTATGGTATACACTGACCATTGTCGCAACGAAATTGATTAAAACCGCAATCACCTTCACCGCCTAAATTGTTTTCAAGGGATGAGAGTTAGTTAGTTAGTAAAGCGTTGCACTATATACAATTTTTTAGTAAGCTTCTGAGAAAAAATAAAAGGAAGGCAAGGGATAAGGGATACTAAATATAATTTACCACTTTCGACAGACATGTAAAAAGGTGTTGAGGATTAAAATTACCTCCATACATATATCTATCTCGGAAATAATAGCATTTTTGGATAAAGAATGATAAGGGTTGGCTCATGGTTTGGGATGAAAATTAAAATCCTCCGACCATCTGGTTGTTGAGATTAGTTTTTCTTGAGCTCTCAATAGCATTACATAAAAACGCAACCGATAGCACACGAGATGAGGCTATAAATAATTTATTAATTAATGTTCCCTACAGCTACGATTACAATCTACCGCGCTACATTCAACCAACAGTGGATGCCGGTGGAATTTTCAATTGAAAATTGAAATTCCTGAACGTAATTTTTCTTGATTTACACTATTGGCTTCGTTAATTGTGGATAAAAATAACCAAAAACAAACTACACTAATACATTGGGTGGAGATTAAAGGAATACAAACGCGACAGGCTTAAAGACAAATGATAGACTTGTCAGCATAGTAACAATTGTTTTAAACAGTCACTCAGGCAGACGACAGAATGGAAGTCGTGTTGTCGTCTGACAAGCGAAGGAGATATTTGACGCACTTTACACATCTGGCGACAAGGTCGGATGTGTTTTAAGCTACCATTTGCATAAAGTAGATACACTTTAATGTACTCACGAGACTTTGGCTTATAAATGAAAATGTCGTTCAAGTGGGTATTTTTTAATGCATTTTTATTGGTGGTTGTAGGGTAAGAAAGTATTATATATATTACTGCTGAAATGCTATAGACAGAGATATAGGGTGACACTTTAAAGAATTGCATGTTATTGACTCTGATTTCAAATGAGGAATAATAGAAGATTCGTGTACAAAAAGGTCGTGTTCTTATTTAAAAACAAGTCCTCGACTTGTGTCGAAGTTTGTCAGTTCTTCATGTAAGTTGACCTCAAGAGTTAGGTGGTGATCCACTAAATACTAATCTCTAGTCAAACAACCATCATGTGTACTCCAATGTTTCAAGATCTTAAGTATCTCTAATGAAAATATTGTCATATGACCAAGGACAACTTCAAGATTCTACTCTAAAGGTTGCTTCTCAATAGTTTTGTACTCACTACAATTTCCCAACAGAATGTACAGTTGGTGCAAGAATGATAAACTCAGATTTCCATTAAAGTATTTACCACCCTGTATGAAATGTAAACAATTTTATTTAAAGTGGAGGTGGTTGTTTATTGTTTGTATGAGAATATTGCACGCCTCTATTAAAGGTGAAGAAGGAAACGACAAGAAATCCGGTTTTTATAATATTTTATCTAGAAACCTTACTATGGCGCGTAATGCGATACATCGTTGTTAAACGGCGTGACGAGCATGCACTAAATAGTTTTAAATTATTTGTGATGCGAATTTCGTTATGATAAACTGAAGGCATGTCAATATGAAGTACTAGCGTTAGCATGTGCACTTCATTGAAATTAAATCATTTTTCTTTTGTTTAGTTAAAAAATGAATAAAGTAAGTTCTTTGGTCGAGAGGAAGCATTGAATCTAAGAGGAGATCAGGCATCAAAAATATAAATCTTAAATATGAATAGAAGGCTCGAATTTATTTGGAATAGGCATCTAATGACTTTCTAATGGGTTTAGATATAGTTTTACTAATTGCAACTTGTGTCAAGCCTAGTCAATCCCAGATTCAATCTTAGATTCATGATGATCTATGTATAGTAAATCAGTTTTTGTAAGTGTAAGTGACACAAACAGCTTTTGCTTTTGCGAGTAATAAGACAACCAAATCAGTGCGATACAATCGACTGTTCAGTTTATGAAGCCTAGACCCGGCTACTATTGTAGAGTAAATGCTACCGAAACAATAAAAGAGTCATTGAAAGCAATATCCTTTTAAATCACTAATACAGACAAATTATTTGTAAGGTATTCAAGCGATGCCTTAGATATCTCGCCATGTAACAGTGATGATTGGGTGAAGACATTTAGGGACAGGGCTAAGTGAAGTTCAATTCTGCCACCAATGGAATGGAATTTGTAAAAACAAGAGCAACTCCGTCTTTACTAGCATAACTATTTCACAACTTGTTTTTTGTTATTAAAAAAAGTAAATAAAATGAAATAAAAGAATTGATAAAAAAGACTTATTCAATTTGTATTCTCAAGGACTCAGCGACTGTGGTATATGTATGTATATACTAAGGTATTTTAGTGTAAAGTGTTACAAGAAAGCATTTTTTTACAACGTTTGTTACTCTTAATGATTTCTTTTTTAAATTAAAAATATTAACATGATGACACATACAATGCAAACACATACTCATGAAACACTGAAAAACTTACCATTACTTCCAAGATGTGAAATGACTTAAACAAATATTAAACAATGTTTGAAAAACTAAAATCGTGAGGGTAAGCAAAGTGACCACATATCTACATTTGAAGCCAATAAATTATATCAATTTGTATTTTTTTTTTAATGATCGATGAAAAAAAAAAAAGTTACCCAGCTCACCATCACAATTCCTTTCATCTGAAATATCTTCTCTACAATCAATATTTCCATTGCAGCGTAATGAGATATCTATACAAGTTCCATCATCACACTGCCATTTATCATATAAGCAAGCTTTTTGTTTTTTTTTGGTTTGTTAGTAAGAATGAAAAATTATAAATTAATAACAATATAACACACATAACTAATCTAATAACAATCACATACGACATCCTTCCTCATCCGAACGGTCATTTGGACAATCTACTTTTCCATCACATCGACCGACTATTGAGATACATGATAAATCTCGACAAGTAAATTTACCCTCTGGACAGAAATATTTTAATTTCGGTATAACTACATTTATTCATAATTTACCATGACAATCGATTTATTTACACAATGCAGCAATGTGAAAAAAGAAATCTATTTTAGTATTAACATTCAAAAATATACAGACTTGTTTTTAGGGGGATGTTTCATTAATTTGACAGAATTTGATTAATAAAGTTTGACAATAAGAAAGTTTGTATTTGCATCAAATTGACAGTTTGTGGCATATGTTTGGTTAAGTTGTCGGTGTTATTTGTTGTCCGCTGGCCATGGGAAAAAAAGGAAATCTAGGAAAAATGTTCTATAAGTACAGGCGTACCTAATTAAAATTATTAGGACTAACAGAACAGTCGTATTAGATGATATTTTGTGAATATCAAGGTTCTATCTACCTGCTTCTTCAAGTAGTTTGTCTATAGACTTGTTTCAAAGAAGTATGTACCCCAAGCTACATTCAGTTTTTCACATTTAAGCTGAGCTTAATAATTCAGTTTTTGTTTTAAAAACTTTATGTTGATAGGAGATGAGACTCTGGATGTACATATGTTCTAAAAAATACTTTGCCAGTCGTAACAATGCTGGACACTGACTACGAAAGCGGAGATACTGAACTATTTACAGAAAAAGATATTTTATCAGATGTTATGTCTTGTTTGGCAGAAGGTGAAATGAGAGGAATAGTTAACTACAATCTCGAAAACCTGTACCATAAAGTGGCTGTAATCCATATAGCTGAGATGTACCAATTACAATGGCTCGCGAATGGATAACAATGCCTTATTTATGAGGAATTTTGATAGGAATTTACGGTCTGAAAAATTGTAAGCCGCATTCTCCCACTGATAGAAAGCATATGGAAAGAAAGGAGATGGACCTAAGGCCATTTGTAGCAGTACACAGTAGGTGCTGAGTCGGAGTTTGAAATTCTGGTCTCAGACAATCTCACTTCTTTCTTTAATATTTCACGGTTCCACCTCTCGTGAGCATTTGACAAACATCCAAGAGTATAATTGTCATAAAAAGTTTTTCAAACAAAAATTGACCTTCAGATACGGCATTAAAAAGCAGATATGTTTGTGAAAAGCTATGCCTTGTGTCCCGTATCGACATATCCGTATCCGAAAGGCCATGCAAAGAAATCGAAATCAAATTGAAGTTCTGTCAAGAAGAATTCAGTGTTCTAGAAACAGCGTGAATTTTGTTGCTTTCCTGGTCATGGGGAATAAATTTAAAAAAAGGGCTATAATCTTGGAGCAGGGCACTAATTGAGATAGTTATATTTACGTGTCTGTAAGATCCCATTTCTTTTAAGTCTGAACGTAGCCCTAGACTGTCGTCTCTCTTAGAAATTGCAGACCAGTTTCATATTCACCTTTGTTGGGTGCTGGTGCATAAAGATATTTCAGAGAATTTTAGGGCTGATGGCCTCACCGGACATGGAAGAGCTAATTCAAAAATTCAGTTCTTTCTTTGCCTAAAATGGGAAATACTATATATTGTGTATTTGATCGCAAGATGAACTAAAATCTAAATCTTGGAGTAATGATGTATCAAAAATACATGTACACATTCGCGTAAAGGTTGAAAATAACAGTCACATCGATCAGGATAAGAACTGAAATTATCATCTTATCGTGAAGAAAAAATTTGACTTTCAAAACGAACTACCACAAGGTTGTATAGAACCACCATTTAACAAATACCTTTTCCCTTAAAACGAGATTCTTATTTACACGTTAAACTTTATAAACTTTGTCAATTTTTATGAAACAAAACCCCTTCCTTATAAATACATCATACATGGGACGGGGAAGGATTTCAGGATTCAAAATATCACAGATTGGGAATCAATTAGGAAGAAAGAAACTCGATTTCGTTTTTAAAGTACTTACTCGCATCACAATCGTCTTCATCGTCGCCATCGGCACAATCGAAATTACCATCGCATAATTGAGATTCACTAATACACTGATGCCTGCCTCGGCATTGATACTCTAAGCTACTACATTCGGTAGCTTTGTATCGAGAATTTATTTGTTAGTTACACAAAACCAAAATATTTTAATTGTGCGATCCCAGGTGGTAATGGTTTAATTTATACAAAATGTGTTTTTGTTTTTTGTTCATTGGTGATGATGTGAAGTTAGTCCCATAAAATTGATTAGTTTTGACATAACAAAGATACAAAATATTATTATTGTTTATTTATTTTTTTTTTAAATCACAATGAAAAGTTATAGATTTTTGTAAAAAGAAATTAAAAGCATTTTTGTTGAGATAGCAAAAAGTTGCAGTAGATAGTTTTCGATAGAATAGAATAAACTGAGTATAGAAATATGTAGATTTGTAGTTGAAATTATGGTAGTGTACTTACGACATGACTGATCCTCATCATCTCCATCGGGGCAGTCTCGTACTGAATCGCATCGTTTGTTGCCAGGTATACAGTGACCACTTCGACATTGGAATTCGTTTTGCAGGCATTCTGTAAAGAAAGAAAAAAGAAATACAATTAAATTTTCCACCGAATCAATGCCATAAGAAACCACAAAACAGTTTGACATCAATTTCCCGCAGACAGGAAAATCATATCCAAGCTATCAGAAGTCGGTAGTCATCCCCCTAAGCAACACCCAACTAGTTGCGCATTCATTCATCGAATGACATTCCTTATCGTATGCACGCATAAATCTAAATCCAAGATCGTGACATGCCTCCGAAGTAATATCTGCACCGCACACCTATGAATCGCAAGCATATTTCTTGGATTCTACAATTGCATTGCAACATGTTAATCGGACAATGCCACCTCAGCCACCTGTGCATAGGGAATAACAACAAAAAAAAAAAAACTTAAACTTAAGTGTATTTTGATGTAGGGTTGCCAATGGTAGTGGAATTTTAACTTCAAACACCATTTTTTTGGGTATCATATGGCTTACGCTAGCTTCTCGAAATTTAAAACCTAATTCTCACCCCTTCGTTCTTTGTGTAGGTGTAGCCTGAAGCAGTTCTCAATTTCACCCTAAAATTTCTTTGCGCTACACGGATGTTGATCCCTTTTATCCTGAACTCTTTTTTTTTTAATTTCTGTATCTTCTCTCGTTTTTTGTCGCATGATTTAATTAGCTGTTAAGGATACACAGAGGCCAGGGATAATATTCCCTGTAATTGTACGTAATTACGTTCCCTCTTGGGTGGGTGTACCTATGTTCCTAATTAAAATTAGCGTTTGTTTTGGAAGATTGCAGCAAAGTATGCAATTTAGTCATAAAACTGACACATTCCACTTAAGGACCTTAGTAGACTTTGCATGCTTTTGTGACTAAAAAAACGAACAAATACATAAGAGTGTACCCTGATTGCACTCTTAACGAATTTACAATTAGTCTTTGACGGGCTAACAAAAAATGTATGTCAGCTTTGAGTTCCCACTAAAAAGGATACACACGTAATCGTACATAAACAATCGTCAATTATTCAAACAAAAAATCCAACAGGTGATTCTTACACCAAAAACCCCTGCCAGCCAGGATACTTGAAAGTAATCTGATTGTCTAAAGGCTTACAATAGCCAGAGGCATTCAATTGAAAGGATGTGGAGGTGGACTTGGAGTTTTCTTTTCTTGTTTGAGAATGAGAGCAACCCGCATCGATTTGTGTCTTTCGAAGGAGTAACATACCACCCGCAATCCAGCAGGATAACAACATTTGTTTTCCAAAAGGCTTACTACCGTAGGTTGATGGGCACTTGTGTGTGTTCCTTCTCTCATCGGCTTCTAGTGTATTTGTGTGCAGATTGCTTCCAGAATTTGTTTTGATATTCAATATCTGGGATATTTCAATGTTATCCTTGGCGATAATTCATTTCAGATGCACACATATATTTACGTTCGAAATTCTTTGTTTATTTTACCACCGGAGGAGCCCAATGTAACGCTTCGAAATTTTTGTGGGAAAGGAAAAAATATTTGGTAAAATAAAAAAAAAACACAAAATTTGCAGGATAAAAGGAGCCATGTGTAACATACACAAGGATTTGAAGCTTATTTGCCTGCAAGGGTTGTGCTGTGTTTGCTGGCATCGATGAGATGATTAGTTAATCAGACCCTCTTCGGGGGATTTCCGTCAATTACAGAGGATTTTTCAATTTTTGGAATTTTCTTTTCAATATTTTTGGTAGAGAAAGACTTTAATGGGAGAAACGCCTACAAGAACATTAAACTGAAGGTGGTAAAATATTCGTTAGGTAAATACATACATACATATATGAGAAGCTGAGAGTTATCATTCTGTTGTTCTGAAGGGATTGGTAAGCGTTCGCAAGATATCGAAATATGAAACAACGTTTTGTTTTTGTGTCTAGTGATGAAAAGTATCCTATGACTCCCAACATCATACGTTTCTTTGAAAGAGCCAACATGCCTAGGATATGGACTGGTTACATGTTATACCCCTTCGGATCATCATCAAACAATGTTTGCAACTCTAGCTTCTATTTATTATTGATTTCGGAAAGGATGTCGATAGTGTGAATAGTGAATAAATGAGACATCGTTTGTTGAGGACGAATTAGTAGATAACGAACAATGCAATATGCGACATGGGAGAGAATTCCAGTTGCTGCTGAGCATACTCAATGACTTCTATATCATAATTTTCAAGCAAGCAAAGATTTTTCTGTCCACCACCCGACTATGATAAGAAGAATATATGTAGGAGTATCTAAACCGAAATCCAGTATAGCTCTATGAGCAGATTGCTGCGTTTTAAAACAGCGCGAGATACACACACAATGCCAAAGACCACACATAAAATCTTCCAAAACCTTTTATCAGCAACTGTTTAGTCGATATCAGCGTTGTCTTGGTCCAGTCAAGTCCACCAAAGGCCAAATATTGGCATCAAATGAGGCTGTAATAGAGGCTGCTGCTTTAAAACAGGAAAATTCCTGTGTCGTATTTCTTGTTACACAGCAAAACTCATACCCAATTACTGGCTCTCCTATATAACGAGTCACAGTCACTGTTACTTCTTATATTTAGTAACAGATAGTTCTTTTAAGAAATGGTGAAAAATCACTGTAACCAGAAAAATCGACCCAGCTTCAGGGACGGGCCCAAATGTCAGGAACAAATTGCTTCTGATAAGAGTGGTAGCATTTATATGCCCTTCTGGCTTTAAAATCAGTGCATAAACAATGACTGTTGAATTTGCCGTACTTTGGACGATGTCGCATACAGAATCATTGTTCATAATCGCGGTTTATTTTACCTAAGAAGACAATCGATATTAATGGTGAATGGCGAAGAAGATTCGTATGCATCGTCATGGTTAGAATAAGTCTTGTACTTTGTCTAAGATAGCTAGGCAATGTAAAGCACTAAAGTTTTAAATATCATGAAAGGTAGAGTTTACAGCTCCGATGGTTTTTAAAAAGTTTTTTTTTCTGCAAAGCTAGCACAATACTTGGATTGGAAAAACAATTGTACACTGCAAAAATAATTTTATACTATTAGTTGCATAAAAACCCCAAAACACTCCTTTTCTTCAACAAATATTTCCAACAAGATGATGAAGGGATGGCATTTCTTTCTCCTATTCTTGTAATTTAACACTCTACTGACTAGAAAGGGTAAAATGTAATGAAATCTATAAACTTTTACTGAGATTAACTTTGAAAATCATGTTGTCTTCTATTGTTATCCGGTCTAATTACGAAGGGTCTTTGTTTTGAAAGTCACCATAATTGTACATGACCTTTACAATTCTATTTCAAGATAAATCATCTTGCTTCACTGGTCGGTTGCCTAATTTAGACCCAAGTCTTACTTGTCAATGCCAACTATTTTGTTTAAAAATAAAAAAAAAAACAAAAAGAAATTCAATGAAACTCCTTGTTTTGAAAAACTAAAACCATGTCCGATTAGAATCTTTAGTTTCACTACAACTTACTCCCGACAAAGAGGATCCTCACCACCTTTTTATACAGTGTGACATCAAAGATTGCGTGTGTCCTTTTAATTCCTTCACCGGATTCACCACCACCACAAATTAATTCGTTTACTCATCCAACCCCACACAGATGCATATGGGGTGATGGTAAAATTTCGAAAAATTCCAAACAACCTATCTCCCGGAAAAAAAAAAACACTCATACGCCCCATTGCATGCAGACAATAATCAAAAAACTTTCGCCAGTTGAACGCGCGCGCATACTACCGCAATTCATCCCTCGTTTGACATTTACCAGCTTTTGTGCCGCTTTAAGAGCCTCTACACCGGTTGTGTGCATTGATTGCGTGACATTTAAAAAAAAAAAAAAAAGAGAAGAAGAAAGATTTGTCAGCACATGGTGGGGTGGGGGTTGTTACTACCTGAGGATGAGTCTTGTATATTTTTATGTATTTTTTATTTTTTATTTTTTGCATAAGGGCGCCAATCACCCACAAACTGTCGCGATACTACTGCGGTATCATCATCATTTGAAGAATTTGGTTGTAAAACTTCTGCAATGCTGCAGAAGAATGCAAAACTTTTGTTTTTTTTTTTTTGCAACCAACTGAATCCCTTTACTAAGCCTGATTCTTATTTTAATGTATGGACATTCCATTGAGTTCCATGGTAAACAAACAACAGATATCAACGTTTACAAGTTTCTTATATCCTTTATCCTTAGGTTCGGTGTACTCTTGTATTGAATTGGGGCTTCTTATTTGTGGTTCGCGATTATTTTCCATAACGAAAACTTACAAATCGGAATTGGAGGATGGGCAGAATGGAAACAATTGTTGGTGAACTTCGGACAAATGACAACTGGAAAATGTTTTCTTTAGTCGTTAGTTTCGCTTTGTATGTACATAGATTGATTGAAATATTATGCGCAGTGTTGTATGTCTGTGGCATAAGTTCGAGATATCGATGGAGTAAATCAAGTGGCCCTTCCATCACCACAAACTCAATATGTGTCCAACTTGACCTTGTTGGATGCAACGCAATTAGCAAAGGCTGATATGTTACTTTCGCGAAAATGTCTACAAATCAACGTTTCTCACATAAAATTCGACAAACGTCATAGGTAGCAGTTGGTACTTCAAGTTTGATGGCGGTTAACATAGAGGTGTCTTTTCACAGTGGAGCCTGCATAAATTAATAGAAGCGTAGCCGTATGTAAGAGACCGGTAGAATTTTCGCCGAACGCGTATCTCGGTCTATGAGCAGAAGAGAAGGGACGAACATCAGTTTCTTCTGCAGACTGTACAATAGTGACGGAGACCAACATCCCGCTGTCAGACAGAATGAACCATTTAACCTTGATGATGATAGACAAGACTTTCGTCCACCTGACATACAACGAAATGAGGATATCAATATCCAATCTTAAATCCAGCAATAGTGCTGAACCTGACGGCTTATTAGGCGAGTTACTCAAAGCAGCTGGAAATGACTTGGTAAAGAGCATAGATCAACTCATTTCTATGATTTGGTCAGAAGAGTGTATGGCTGATGAATGGAATCTCAGTATCGGCTGCCCGATCGAACGAATAAAAACGCTCTGCTCCATCAAGGTCGATAATGACCTCATCGAGACCTTTGATGTCAAAATAGGATTTAGACAAAGTGACACGCTGTCATATGACTTCTTTAACATCATACTTAAAAGAATTGTGCGAAACTCATAAACTAACACTGGAGGCACAATCTTTCAAAAGTTTGTGTAACTACTAGCATACGGCGACGATATTAACATAATTAGCAGAACTCAGCCGATTGTTATCGGGGCGTTCGATGTTATTGAAATGAAGGTTCCCAAAATGTGTGAAACCAAGTCAACCAGAAGGGACACACATCATTCAAAAATTGAACAGAACGTCATAGTCGAAAGCTATAACTTGGAACGTCTACTTTGGCTCTGCTAACAATTCTGACAACAACAGCTCTGCAGAAATGAAAAGAAGAATAAATTTGCCATTCACTGTTTCTTTCGATTGATAAGGTCACTGATTAGTAAGAACTTATACTGAAGAACTATGTCTTGATCATTCCAGTCCTAGTTTATGGCACTGAAGCGTGGACTCTATTAACAGCGGATGAAGATATCTTCGGTGGTTTCGAGTAAGATATTAGATTCCGTTTGCGTTGACGAGTTTATGAGGAGAAGATTCACTAACGTACATCAACAACTTCCCGCTTAATAAGAACTAAGAACTAAACATGCCGTGTGAATTAAAAAAAAAAACAAAAAAAATTGGATGTCCCTGATTGCTACCACAGTCGCTCATAAAACAGAATGAATAATGAAAGCAGTATGAAATGACTGAAAACTCGTTGCATCTCAACGTTGTACGAGTATACCTACCCAGCACATCTACCAGGAGGAAATGATGCTTTTATCCAAAAATCCTCTTAATGGATTTACCTACTCTCTGTGTCTATCTCTACCCAGTGAGTGAACTCATCTGAGCTACCGCACAAAATTTTCGATAGAAATGCAAAATATTTGATTTTTGTTTAAACACTTTACCGAGGACAATGAAGTGAGTGACAGCCACACAACGGTGACTGGCGGATATATGCACAATTAAGGGTTGTGCTCCCTTGTCAAGGGTAAATATCCTTGCATCGGAAATTTTGTTTTGTTTACCAAATTGTGGTGAAATTAGGGTGAAAATATGATTATTGATGTACTTCGTGGAGGAAGAGTGGGAATAAGTGTTGGAAGGGGTGAGAAAGGACTTTGCAAATGTCGACAATTTAAAATGTTGAATTTTCAATCATCTCTTTTACCAGGCGAGAAGGATAATGCAGTCGAGTGCTGGTGCGATACTTTTATTAAACAAGTGAAAGAGAAAGCATCGTCTGAGTGGTGTATTGGTCCTGTCTCCTGAGTTATTCTTAAAGTTGAAAGAAAGTTTTGAGTGAAAATTTTTTCGCTCCGAGGCAAATGCAAGAGTGTACGATAGTTGCAGAGAAGAGAAATGGAAAAAATGTGATGCTCTTGCTTTAAAAGGGCAAATTGTAGCAGGATGTCAGGATTCGAAGGAGGAATAAAAGACATTTTATGTATAAGGAGGTATAAAATGAGTTGGGTGACACAATAACGTGATGAAATAGAATAAACAGTGGTGACAATAGTTGGGAAATGATATTCTTAGAAGGGGACAACGTGCAAATACGAGTGGAATTATTATAAAAAGTATTCTTAAGGGCTTTGCCTTCTATAGTGGGATGTAAAAAATCAACGTTATCACTGTAAAAAATCAACCCCTAATGTTTCCAAAACAGCAGCGACATTGTTGAAGATCATAAATGAGTATTGGCATCATATTGGTCTTTGATAGTATAGTCTAGGAATCTACTAGAACGTTAAAATGAACCTTTGAATCAGACCGCCTGACTGGTTTTCACAGAAGGGAAATACTTTAAAAATAGAATAAAATAACCAAGAACACCAGGTGCCTATAGGTTATGAGTGCTTTTGGGTCTAACTTCACAGATTTTGGTACAACGACAACGTTTATTATCCAGTCGAAGGTTCGGAGCACGTTTTGTTCCATTTCCGGGAGAGCAATGAAGATTGACATCTGTTGGTGAAAAAACTAGGTGAGGAGTAAACTTCACGCAGCATTACGAACAGATGATGGTTAGGACAGAGTTAGCGACATTGTGGTTAGTATAGTAAAGAAACTTCGCCAAGAGGAGTGCTAACGAAGGGCAGTGCAAGAGATTGCAAATACGAGCGTGCTGAACATCAGAGTATAGAGTCTACCTTGCGATGAAACTTTCGGGGATAAAAGGTAAGAAGTAAGAAGTAAGAAGAGCTTTTCCTCAGTAAAACTTCGACATAAGTACATCATTGTTTGGACCAGTCTTTAGTATTCTTTGGCAGATTTGTATGACTTAATCAAAAAAGACCTGGAAACTCAACAGTTTGTAAGTGAAATGCTTAAAAGTTTGTCCATCTGTAGTTAAATTTGGTTTTTGTGAGACACAAGTCAAAGTTTAAGGAGGTGAAGCATTTCTGCCAAATCCATCGGAATATCCTCATCCTTCGGCACACAAATGCAGTATTCAGGCCTTTTGTACAGACAAACGAAAATTTAAAGGCTGCATGACCTGAACCGAAACCTGCAGGGACGAACAAGCAAACCTTTTTCTGCAGACTATATAGCTTGCAAACGATAACCGGACTTCTTCAACCAGACCTGTTGAAACCGATGGCCTGTGAGAGAAATGACTTAGTCAGATTTTAGGCCTAGAAATGAATTGTGCTACAAAGATGCTCGTGAAGTGCAGGCGATAATGTTCAGTGTAGTATTTGAGATCTAGAAAAGTCTAGCACATTGGAAGACTTGAATGTGATTTATAAAGAGGGAATCTTTGTCCAGCCTCTGACAAAATCCAATCTTTATGCGGTTCTAATTGAATTTAACCCGACAGTGACTCATTGTTCACGGATCACATTGATTGGCTTGCGCATTCGTAAAAAAGTGGAAAGAAGCTTGCCACGGAATGTAAAGCTGGATATGTACTCAACGTAAGGTGAGATTAGAAAGGAAATCAACGACAAAGAGCGAATGGGTGCTGCCATAGAAAATTCAAATATTATAGAATTGGTAATAAATTGCACAAAGGACTTGATACGTTGATGCTATGTATGTATGTACATACATACCTATGCGATTAAAGATTATACAAAATAGTTTTTCGACTTGACATATGAATACATATCGACGAAGGTACAGTAAGACGTCCTACGTAGGTAGTATACGATGAACAACCTGTTTATTCCCCTAAATTGTTTTAAATTCAATAAAGTCAATCAAAATTCAATAAGTAAAGTAAAACACTCACCAATTGGTTGAAAAATTGAAAATATTTCCAAGAATTTGTCAGATGTGTACGCTCCACTTAAACAAATAAAGACTGCTCAGCACTTTTCTTCAAAAAAAAAAACACTTATCTGGCAAACAATTCATTACGAATTATACCTCATATTGAACTACCTTCCTTCAATTTTATGCTAATACTAGCTACATAGATTTATTCCCAAAATTTTTTTTTTTGCAAACTGTTTGGGGAATCGTACCCTTACGAATGTGAACCCTTGCTTTGCTCGCGCACAGCAAACTACATATGACTTTTTGCCTCAGGGTATGAAGTTAGTGATGGATCTCTTTTAATTTGGTTTCAATGAAATGAGAAAATTCTGTGAGTACAAGCCTTATCCAAATCACTATATAATAAGTCGCATTCATTTGCAAAATAAGTGATGAGCCAGCAGTCAAAATTTTTTTCTCTTGATGTCCGTAATAAGAGTGGAGTTTGAAAGAAACAAAACAAAGGTCATCAACTCTCGCAGTCGCAGATAAATTTAATGATCCACAAGTGCTATGTACAATGTATGTCCACTTCGAAGTCAGAAATACGAAAGACAATAACAATTTCAAGTGGTACAAATAAAGTCGGCACCACAGTGCATTGTCTGCAACACCCCACTTGTATTAGTTCTTACGTAGACTAAACCCCAATGAAGCTTCATAAATCCACACCACACCCCTTTTTGAGTGCTCAATTTTCTTTTTTTTTCTGTTTAGAATTTTTGTATGAAAGGGTGTCCTTGGAAATTGCTGCTTTGATCCGATGATACCACCCCTTCGACGAATGACTTTCTACCAGGTGCTCAGATATACCAAAGGGATTGCTTCGCTTCGAATTCCGTTGTTAGTCGCTTGCTGGGCTCTCACTAAATGACACATATCTGAATCGGAGCAAAATTGTTTTCTTCCTTACAACCAAAGCATCTCGGTGGAGAATGTTTCTCAGTTATGAGATACTTAGATACTTATACAGACAACAGCAAAGCATCTCAAATTGACACCGTATGCCCCTCGAGACTCTTTAACTTTGCTACATGAATGGTGGTACCATTTAAAAAATATTTGTTGCCGGTATAAAGGATGCAACACACCTACCGCATTGTCCTTGTTTAGCTGAAGGTGGCTTTGCATCTGGGGGAGAAAAAGTAGACTGTTGCTACTCCTTTGGTTGGCTTTTGTGAGCTCTCACTTAACCGAAAGTGATTGCTATTTGGTTGTTGTCATTGTTCGCTGTTGATTTTTGTTTTTTTTTTTCTTTTTCTTTTCTTTCTTCGGTATAATACAGTTATAGGAACTGGAAAAGAAAGATGATGACAATGATGATGGTGCCGATGGTTATGCTAGTGTGTTAGCGATCATTTTATGTGTGAATAGGAGGAAATTGTACATGACAAGTTGAGGGTGAACAGATTATGATGGCAAAGTGGAAATTTAATTCTGCGCATAAAGTGGTTTTGAGAATCCGATGCAAACGAAGCGTCTAGTGGAAGATATTTAAAAAAGGGAGACAAGGTCTTGTATGCAATGCAAGTACATAACTACCATTCACGATTCGGTGAAGCTAAACAAAAACCTCATTAGCCCTCGTTCCATCCTAAAGCCAAGGTCGAAGCCCTTGTAAACCACAAAACATTGCTTTTACATTTTTCGTTGCAGCTTTCACTTTGTAATTTATTGCAAAGTTACCTCCTGTTAAACTATTTAAGCAAACAAGTGATTTGTCAGATTCTCTTATTTTTCAAAAGGACCCCAGGCCCGTCTGTCCATTACACATACAACTTGAGAGTGAGAGAGGGATATTTAATCGTCGAGACGAATAGTAATCAACCCCCAGTAAACTCATTCGGATTCACTCGCTGTGAGTGTTGGCAAACATTGAACCATGCAAAAGTGACATCTATCTGAAAGAGCATTGTGCTTAGTTGTGAGGTAGAAGGTAGTAGTTATGGATTCAAAAACCTCCCCAACACTCCATAAAGTTAGTTACCTTTCTGCATTGAAATGGAAGAGGCAATTTTTAGAAGTTCCCCGCCCCTCACATCAGTCATAAGCACCAGTCGATTGCCGTGCAATCGAATTCCAAAGTCAATTTCGTGTGAATAATTATACCAAAAACAGATAATTGCCGGGTAAAACATCAGCCATAATCGATTTATGGATATGAGTTGGGGTGGGGCGGTCACAGAGGCTTTTACGAGTTGGAAATGAGTGCGACTTTTGCAAGAACATTTTGTGAATGAGATGTTATCTGGTTAATCCTTTTATTGAACGGATATTAATTGTAAAGATGTGGAGATAGTGGTAGATGAGGTTTGACAGATTATTGTGTGTTCATCAAATTTTGGGGCCCTCATACAAGTAGTTTGTAAATTAATATGAATTTGATGAGTGCGTTGTGTGAAAGAGTTTTGTATTACATTAGAGGAAGTGAAAACAATTCCCCTTTTAACGTGACTTGGTAGTTTAGATATAGGTAGGTAGTAGGGTTCCCAACCGTCCTCCTTTATGGAGGACAGTTCTCCTTTTCAGTACTTTGTCCTTCCGTCCTCCTTTAAGTAAAAATGTCCTCCTTTTGCTCTTAAAGCAAGCAAAATAAGAATTGTACCCTTTTCCGGTAATGACCTTGTTCACACAAGACTGAAGGACTGGATTTTTGTTGACGTTGTTGTATTCAGATTGATAGCTCTGTCTAAACACTTCCTTTATTATTTTATTTCGAAAGCATACCCCTGCATCTTCTCGGTATTTCTTCTCTTTTGGGATGTGTATCCCTTAGAACCATATTTTCTTCTTTTAATAAGTCTACCACTTTCTTAAGACCTTGGTAGAGTAGATCCATTTCATTAAGTTTGATTCAGAATACCGTATTTTCTTCCTCAAAGCTTTTAAATCTCGCTGAGTCCCAATTTCCGCGCTCTGGCGCTCCCGGTGGATTTCTTTTCCCAGGGTTATTCTATACTGGTGGAGGAGATCGAGGTACCCTTGAACTTTTTATAAAAGGATCATTAGATGGCAATAAGTGGCTCTTCACAGAATCCGTAGAGCCGACCGCCAAAGAGGATAGACTTTTCAGTAAAGCTGGACTACCACCTGGGTTACTAAATCTTGTCGTTTTGTTCATTACATACCATTCGGAGGTTGGATTTTAGTCGGCTTTTACGACAAGCATGCCCACCTAGGGTATATTCTGACCCCTACCCGAAGAGGCAAAACTAATGCTTTTCACAACAATTGAATTGGTTTGCTTTCGTTTTTCTTTTGTTTGCCTCCCAAGTTCTTAGATCTTTTATACTCTTTTATTCCTTTCGTCGAAAGACACCGATTGTCATCTCCAAACGTCAACAAAAATAGAAATTTTTTTAGAAAAACTGATCATCCAGATTGCCGTAACATGTCACCTCTCCACATCCTCAATTGCCTGTAAGCGTAAAAAAAAATTAAACCGTCAGTTGTATGTGAACATGGTCAATCATTCTGTCATTTTCATATTTCCAGCAAGTGTCACTTTTAAATCAAAACAAACGTGCAACCAGCTTCTGTTTTCTAGTCCCACGGTTTCTGAATTTTGTCCTTTGTTCATTCATGTGTTCCAGTGATTTACTTTATTTTCGTTTTATGTAAATAATGCCCAGTTTATTTATTGAAATATTTACACTATTATTTTAAACAATAAATGCAAAGAACTGAACTAATTGTAGTACAATCAGTGTCCTCCTTTTGTATTCCAATCAAAGTTGGGAACCCTAGTAGGTAGTCATTGTCTTATGCGTCAGTCATCAGTCTTGAAACTTTTTTGCCTTATGTCGTCTGTAATGCCGAGTGCATATTTAACATCAGGATACTGAGATACGAAATATATAGTTTGCTTTGATAGTAGGCAATAGTAATTTAAGGCGAATTTACTATGCATTGCACTATCTAGCAGAGTCCAAATTTGCTAGAAACTTGATCTCACTATTCAAGGGCTTATGGAAACAAGTGATACAATTCCATCCAGATTTAGATCCACATGCTTGGTTGGAGCACTTAGGTAAATATACGGCAATATCCATGTTAGGGGCAATCCCTGATATGCCTTTTCACTTTGCAATTGACGAGATTCCATCTCCAAAGACTTACAACCCTCTATACATTTAAGCCTACTACTGTTAAGGCTCCTAGTTCTTGTGGTTATTGGACCCTATTCTAGCTAGCAACATAGGCAATAGCTGCAATATTTATTAATATTTGGTGCGACAAGTCTATGGGACCCAGGGCCTAGCTTCTCATGCTGTACATGTTATCTTCGAATAGAAGGGTTCTACTGTTTATTTCCGTTTCCGAAGGGCGATTTAAGAAGCTTTTTCATGACAGTCATACTCTCGGATGTTTATCAGACGATCGCGAGCGGTGGGACCGTGAAAGAAATTTTAGGTGTTGTCTGGGGATCGAACCTCGAACCCCTCGCTCTGAAGCCCAACGCACTAACCACTTGAGCCACAGCGCCCACTAATGACTAGAAATAGAGGAGCAAAAAGTTAATCAAGGGCAAATATTATACTCCTCTAGAGCACAAACAATAAATTTGATTTGTGTTTTCTGGGATTTAAATCAACCGACGCACTAAGCCCGATGTTCATGATTTTTCGAATGAATTACCATGTCTCGATATTTTTCCAAATTTTCGAAGTCTAGAAGGATTTCTCTGAAGTAGGTATAATGAAGTACCCATTTGTTGCATTAACGAGTAAGTTATGAGTAAGTTGTATTTGGTGGGCTCTATACCGAGAGATTAGCAAACCGATGAACGCGCAAATCATAAGGTTAGAGGTTTCAATCAAAACAAACTTCGGTTGGCATATGTAGATATTGCCCTGTCTGTTTAAAAGATGACACTGGTGAATTGGTTAGGTAGGTTTGATTTTTGAGTTCCAGTTCAATGACATTTGATTCAAATAAAGCATAATCAGGAACATTTTTAAGTGAGCAGCCAACTTTCCTCGTCATATGTTAAGTTCCAAAAATATTGCAACTTAGTTGATACTCATAAAAAAAAATATATATTAGGTTCTTGAACCTTTGCCTCATAAATTTAATTTCTTACATTAAAAACGCAAACTAATGTACATATATGCTTCCAAAAATAACCCCCAATCGCGTGATCAATTGATTACTAACCTAACCATTATATTAAGGTCAATTAATCTAACCCTCCCCATATGGATATCCGCACACGATATTAACAAATGATACCATTTAATGCCACATAATCAAAAAACCTCCCAACGCACTAAAATATTTGCATAAGCAGACAGTTGGCTCCTTAAGGAAGTGTCTCGATCCTGGATAACTATTATCATTCCACTTGACATAAAAATAAGCTGAATTTTAGCGCACCCCTTCACCCTTCGAACAGCAGCGAAGCTCTTGGAGAAAATCAATTGCCGTGTTGTCTGGAATCATCATTCCGCATCGCATGCACGTCTAATAAATTACGAAGGATATTAGCATTCTCAAGCATTCTTCATCTGTTCTCATAGTTGTCGTTGGCGGTGAATGAATATTAATAACCAAAGATCATGGCACCCAGTGCTTCAATTCCTTTCGTTGCTGATCTATTAAAGTCTAAGAACATGTTTCCAAAAAGACATGAAAACGTACAAAAATCCTTAACTCTTTTTTTTTTTTTAGCTCTTCGCCCTATGTATATCAAAGGAATGGGGTGTTTATAGCGCGCTGCGATGACTACAAAGGTAGAGACAGACAGACAACAACTGTTGCAACAACTGTCATGCAATACAAACAAGCACAAACACACATACACATTCCGAGCGGGAGTAATTTGATTTGATTTTACGTCGATTAAAAGTCAGAGGACATGAGTTTCTGTGTTTGTTTTTATCCACACACACAGGATGTTTACCAGGAGCACCGCTCTAGACACTGTGTAACAGTGGTTAATGAAAATGAATGGAGCTTCGTATGCGGAGGTATAGTGGCAGAGGTTAAAACAGGCAACGTAAGTGAACAAAAAAAAAAAAAAAAAACAGAAGAAGCAGCACGGGAAGAGTTGGCTTATTAATGAGAGGACATTTTTAGATGAATTTCAATTCACCGACTGGCACCGAGTGGTACTGAAAGTTCTACTTCGCGGGGTCTTCCATAACCCGAAAGAGTTAACACAACCAGGTCCTGCTCCTGAGTTTGTAATCAAGAAAGAGACTGAAAAAAAAAACGTGCGCAGTTCTTAAAGGGAACTTTGACTTGATGACGGCAAAATGCCGCTTTAATTGTGGTCTCATTTCGGTGTTGGGGTTTGAGTTGTATGTATTATCCTCTTTAGAGGGTTAAAGGTTCATTTCGTTATGCGGAATTTTAGTCGAAGAATTTTTGTGGGAAAATGGAGTGATAATTTAGGACAAACATTGTCTGAGGTTAGGGCGAATCAATAGATGAGAATTCTCGAACGAAGCACAGTTTTTAGAGAAGTTACAAATAGATAGTACAATTAAATCGTTTTACTTTGTTGAACGTATGTATTTATAGTAAGACGAATAATTAAAAGTACATTTGGATGCAAATTTCATGCGAAGACACGAACATCACAATGGTATTTGTAAGGGCTGGACAGTATTTGAATAAGGAAGAAAGTGAAACTGAAAGGTATTGTGACTCGATTCTGTTTGTTATAATTCTTTAGGATAGTTTTGAAAGAATGAAATACTTATTTGTTTTAACTATTCCTAGAATCCTGTAGGTTTTGGTTGATCTCGAGTAACAAATTGAAAGCCTTAGCCAGAATGTTTGACTGTGTCATGAACTTTGGGGGAGTAGGTACCTAATTTCACTTGACAGTGCCTTGATGTCAAGGTTTTTAAAGACTTTAACCACTTACTTGCTTAATGGGTTGCTACTGTTTAGATTTAAAGGTTTTGGAATAGTTTTCCTATGTTCCTGCGTAGGTATGTACTAGATACTTAAATGCTTTTAGTCGGTTGTCTTCGAAGTTTCATAAAAGTCGAAGGAAGTAAGCTAGAGCTCAAACGGTCATCCATTCCATATTTCAGTTATCACCATTTGTGTCGCAATAGTATTAGCATCCAGACTGTGTAGATGTTCTCAAGAAATTGTTACCTCTCTCGTCGAAACGACGACAGGAGTAAAATTATTGCTTCCAGGCAGTCTGATCCCAGTCCTGCTCATGGACTATGTCAAGAATGAATGAGGTGGAGCTCGGTTGCTATGAGAGAAAAATACTTCAGGTGATTTTTGGTCCTGATTTTTGACATAGATGATGAGCGGAGAAAAAGATACAACCACAAACTCCATTGACCTAGTCAGCTTCGTGTGCGAGGGAGCTGGCTAACGATCAAGTTGGCTGGAGAGGTTTGTTGGTTGACCTGTCGCTCCAAATATTGTAATGTATTTGTATCCACAAGAAAGGAGATCCCCTCAATTGCGACAATTATAGAGGTATCAGTCTCCTCAACATCGCGTACAAGATCCTATCTGCCATATTGTGTGAACGTCTGAAACCCTTCGTCAACAACCTGATTGGGCCCTATCAGTGTGGTTTCAGACCAGGAAAGTCCACAATCGATCAAATCTTCACACTTCGGCAGATCTTGGAAAAAATTCAAGAAGTCCAAATCGATACCCACCATCTCTTCATCGATTTTAAGGCCGCATATGACAGCATCTATAGAGACGAGTTATACAGAGCCATGTTTAGTTTTGACATCCCTGCCAAACTCGTTCGCCTGTGCAGGATGACGTTGGAGAATTCTCGCTGCTCCATCAAGGTCGGTAACGATCTCACCGAGACCTTTGATGTCAAAAAAGGATTTAGACAAGGTGACGCGCTGTCATGTGATTTTTTTAACATCGTTCTTGAGAGAATTGTGCGAAACTCATAAGCCAACACCGGAGGCACAATCTTTCAAAAGTCTGTGCAACTACTAGCGTATGCTGACGATATCGACATTATTGGAAGAACACAGTTCGCTAGTATTGAAACAGAAGCTGCCAAAATGGGTTTAGCGGTAAACGGGGGCAAAACCAAGTATATGCTGTCAACCAGAAGGGACACGAAACATCGAAGAATTGGACAGAACGTCACAATCGACAGCTATAACTTTGAGGTAATAAGGGACTTTGTCTACCTCGGCTCTGCTATCAATTCTGAAAATAACACCTCGGCAGAAATAAAACGAAGAATAACTCTTGCTAATCGCTGTTTCTTTGGGCTGAGAAGGCAATTGAGTAGTAGGGCCCTATCACGAACAACTAAGGAGACTCTATATAAGACCTTGATCATCCCAGTCCTGCTTTATGGCGCTGTAGCTTGGACTTTATCAAAAGCGGATGAAGATATCCTCGGTCGTTTCGAGAGAAAAATTCTTCGTAAAATATTCGGTCCCGTTTGCGTTGACGGGCTTTGGAGGAGAAGATTCAACGACGAACTATACGAGCTGTACAGCGACATCGACCTAGTCAAAAAACTGCGAATGGACTTCAGTGCTCCGGCCCGAAGAGTGTTCGAATCACACCCGGAGGGACAACGCAGCAGAGGAAGACCTCGCCTTAGGTGGCGCGCACAAGTTGAAGGGGACCTGAACAAGCTTGGAGTGCGCAACTGGAGGCAGTTAGCTAAGGACCGAGCTAACTGGAGAGGCTTGTTAGTTGAGGCCCAGATTCACCCCGAACTGTAGCGCCAACTAAATCAAAAAAAAATCAATTTGTATTTACAATTGCAATTTTCTAAGCGAAAGTTAACCGAGTAGTTTAGATTCGACTAGTATGCACGGTATGCAGTACTAATGAATCATTTTAGGTTTTACAACTTACATAAGTAAGAGATTACATATATAGGTAGTAATAGCTAAATTCTCAAAGTCAGAAAGAATCGATATCGTAGTATCGCACTTGACGGTTTAATCAATCATACAATACCATCTCCTTATTTCAGCCTCTTCTATCGTAGCGTACTTATTCTAAAAAGTGACTTTGAAGCTCTTGTTGAAGTTGATCGTTGGTAGTGTATGGTCTGTGTTTTGCAAAGGCCAGTTTGGATGCCATAGTTAGATGACTTTAAGTCTAATAGCCCTACTACATGCAATTGTCTTGTATTATCTAATGAGAGATATTCAATAAGTTAAACCAGTAAGATTGAGTATAGAACTACTGCAGCATTATTAAAAAGTTTTTTCAATACCTTACTTAGTTGCTCGTGCAAAATAAGCCCCATGTACATCTGTAGCTTACTTTGAATTCAGAGAAGAATGTACAATTTACAATATTTAATATATGTAAGTTCTATAAACCGAACCAATTAGGTTTTGTGTGGTTTACATCTTAATCACACCGATTGGTTCATTTTGACAGAGTCTACATGTTTGTAGGAATTCTCTTAGATTATTCGGGTTTTGTCAATGATTTCTATAGGAACATCATTCGTCTAGGAAGTCACTTTTAGGTTCTCCCAAACAGAAGGTTCTCTATTGGAATTCGTGATAGATATTATTGAAAAATGACTGGAACTCACAGTGAAACCTTAGCAGTCAAGCTTTACCGTTGTAAAGACAACTATTTCTTATCCTTAAATGCGGATAGCACATCAATTAGATCAAATCTGGTTTAGGTTAAGAATCCAGGAAATTTGGAAAATATAGCCAAACTTGCTGTATGGGATCGGCGTTTCATAAGTCTCAGGGAAGGCGTTTCCTATTAGCTCTGAAAATGAGATGATTTATGATGAAGGAATGAGGTAGATATTAATTCTGGAGATATCCAAAGATGTGATAGGCCTGTTTTCGTCGACAGAAAAATGGGGCGTACGATTTTTGACGGAGTTAGAAGATTACCAATTGAAAGGCCCTCTAAAATTCGAATTCTAAGATTCTATTAAATTGAATGCCCTTTTCAAAGACAGTACTTTATTTTGAGAGAATTATACTCCCGAATGTTTCAAAATATGAAGCCGTGCAAAAAATTTAAGTGTTCTTTGATTCAAACCTCAAACCTCTTACTTAGTAGTCCGATGAACTAATTACTGAGTCTCAGTGTACACACCTTGGTTTATATTAAGAATTTAAATGCAGCATGCAATCTATAATGAAGGTATATTTAGGTTCTAATCTTACCACTCCTGTCTTACATAAATCTTGTATCATATATAGCAACACATACCTGTAAAGAAAGATAAAAAGAAAAGTTAAATGACTGGAATTAATATTTAGGACAATATGTTTCTAAACTTAGAGAAAATTTTTTTAGTTTTCAGAGTTGTTCTTAAAAAGAGACATTAAAATGTAACCTTTTTCTAGATATATCGAAATGATTTACATATGTATTTCAACTGAATCAACATTAAATTCACCATCTGATTCCCCACAATGACATATTAATTGTTAACACATTATAAACCGCTAAACGGAGCTGCAAAAAGTCTCATTTTTCAATCTTGATAGTCCGCTAATCGACGTCTCAAAACGAGCAAAAAGCATCGATTTATCGCACTTCTCACTAAAATGCTTATCGAATTGATGTTGGATTGGTTTGCGCGGCTGTCGTTGCACACTTAACAACTTTCAATAAAATGCAAATCAACAAGCAATCGCATGTGCGCCTCACATCAGTCGTAGAGAGCCTTTTCACCTGTCCACAGCTTGTCATGTTGGTATATTACATTCGTAAAATGTATAGAGATAGTGCGAGTGTACTATGTATCTCTTCGCTAAATTGTAGATAAACTAATGCACATCGGTAGTTGATCAGTGATTCAGTGATATCGCGGTAGATTTAATGCTACATTAACGTATCCGTGGGCGGTGGATTGTTTGATTAATTACTCAATTACACCCGTTTCCAATGGAATACGATCACAGGGGGTTGGATTTGTTAGCATTAACAACTATGTAACATGGAATAAAGAATAAAGCGCGCTTAGAATGCATGTTGAATTAATAAAATTCAATTTGAAAAGCGTTTGATCTTGAATCGGAGAATATAAATCAATTGATCTGCCGAAGGTGTGTACAAATTATGCATAATTGGGGCTTTAATGACATAATCCGGTAGGTATATCGGAGGAGAAAATAGAAATCAGTTTGTGCTGATTGCGTTTAGCGCTTACATAATCAAGGGTTTGGTGCTATATACACATTACATGTGTTATTACTTGGTGAACATATGTTTCGGATACTTAGTATTCCTAGAATTTAGTATCAGTTTTAAAGCAAATGAGCAATTTTCGTATTCTACTACAGTTCTGATCATCATGATATCATCCAGTGTAAAGGTTCATATGCAATAAACCCTAGTATGACAATAGCCATGTAGATTCCTGGCGGAGACTGAGGAGAGTACGTGTCACGTTATAGGTATCTATGTAACTATAAGTTGATAAGTCGCAATAGATGAAGTAGACTGTTGAGGACATATAAAATGAAGAAGAAAAACTGAAACTATCTAGACTTATATCTCTTTGGATTTGGTTACCTAAAGGAAGCTTCATAGACTGGCTGAAATTATTTAATTTGGTTCAGTTAACATTGATGCCTATCTTATGTGGTAGAGAGCAGGATAGGCTGCCGCCTATTAGGTATAGAAAACGAATGCCTTAGTCTTGAAACACTATCTCACTAAAGGCCGACTATTTTCATGCCGACACTGCCCACAAGGCTAGGCTCTCGCTAAAAATAAATAGTTGTGCAAAGCATCCTGCATCTTCTCTAGTTGGACGAAAATGGATACGATAATGCACTTTATGTGTAGCAAATAGTAAAAACTACACAACTACATAACTACTAAGCGTTGTTAAAACAGATATTATTTTTGAAATGTTAGCTTGAAATTCGTAACTTCCTCAATAGCATCCCTGCCTTAGATATTTTGCAATTCTCCAAATTTCAAAGTCACGTTTGCGATAGAAGGAGTGGGCACATGGAAAAAATAGAATTTTGTAGAGAAAGATGATACTTGCTACATACAATTTCTAAACGACTAGTCCTTCAATTAATTTGCTGGAATATTGCAGATATGATAGGACGGTGGGGTGGGATTGTGATGAAAGTGTATGTAGGTGTTATTTGAAGCAAATATTTTTATTAAGTTTAGTTTAACGAACTTTCAACAGACAATTGACCTTTATGTCTTCAGTAGAAGAAACTAGACTGATAGGGCTGGGAAGGAATTTTTAAAATAAAACCAATTTGACATTGTTCATGTATTAATAATGTATTGTTCAATAATTAATGAATAAGTTTAGAGTGCTGCGTATTGATAAAAAAAGTACTGTCAGTGGCCCAACATTCATATTGGAAAGGTAAATCAGTGGAGACGTGATTACACTCAACTAGTGCGTTATATCGAATATTCCCTGTTTTATAATCAGTACACAATGGTTGCTTTCCTGGTTATAGAAGGCGCTTTCAACAATGTACATAAATACATCAGCGATAGCAGATAATCTATCGAAGGTCGATTGTTCATTTTACAAATTGATTAATCTACAGCTTAATGGTAGGATTATCACCAAGATTTCAATGGTATCAGCTTAATTTTCTCTGACAAAGCAAAATATTTGGGTCTTATCCTGAATAGGAAATGAAGCTAGAAACCTTAAAATTTAAGAAGGAGTCCAGAAAGCTATAATAGCACTTTTTTCTCGCACTACATCTCGATCATAAGATCGATACGCACATATGAGGTGATTATCTGGTGGACAGCTTTAGAAAAAGTTATAAATCGTGATTATCTAAGCAAGGTCCAGGTCCAAGGTCTGTCTGTGCATAAGCGGAGTACTACATACAACTCTCTCTGAGGCATTAGACATCATGTTTCATCTGATACCCCTTGATGGATTTAGGAAGCAAATGGCATCAAGTGCAGCCGTTCGCCTTGAAATCTCTTTCGAAAACACGGACCATTCCTATTTTTACAAAAACTTCGTTGTCACTCTGCAATGACGATGTATTTTAGAAGATCATTCAATTCACTTCTACACTGATGGCTCAAAGACCAAGAACGGAGTTGGTGGAGGTGTTTTGTCTTGATATAAAGCTCTTTTTCCACCTACCAAACCATTATGGTGTATTCCAGGCGGAAATAAAAAAGTTTGGTCTCGGTTTGAACGTGATATCCGTTGGAGATATCAGCATCTTTTTAGACAGCCAAGCAGCAATGAAATCCTTGGAATTTAATAAATTCTTTAGTATTTCTAGACTACCGATCGCCTCTTACGCAGATGGGGGAGCTGTCCAATATTCATCTGTGTTGGGTGCCGGAGCATAGAGACATTCCACGGAATTGTAAGTTTGATGAGTCAGAGTCAGAATAGGAATAACTATACCCATCCTATAGGTATATCAAACAGCACTTCTAAACTCAAATTCTTAGGTTGGCAAGTGGACCAACAAAATTAGCCAAAGTTGAATCTAAAACGCTCTAAGAATTTGAATTATTTCAATAGCTTGCATATCGATACTACAAAGGTATCAGCACTGGGCACTGTCTAATATGTAGGCAAGCATGCTACGTGCATGTTAATCTTGCTACGTGCAACCATGCGAGGCAGATGAGGCCACAGTTAAGCAGACGTGAAACAAGAAGTCTGTTTTATAATAGCAGATCACGTAAAGGCACCCTAGCTGGATTAATAAAGGGTCATTTTGCATTAGGCTGGCACACCTTGAGGTTTGAAATTCCGTCCATTTCCATACACTATTATAAAATTCATTCATTCAAATATATGTATATACTCCCTTCAATGCTAGATGAATTAATTGTAGGTACTGTGGATCAATTAGATCCGAAAATCCAAGTTGCACATCCCAATTGCTTTCAACAATTTTTCATATTTTTATATCAACCACAATATGTCAATTTACTTAACTCTTTCTGTTCCTTAATAAATCACATTGTGATAAGCTGGACTATTGAAAAAAAAACAACCTTATTCATGAGTCCCATAAATCAATGTCTGGGAATGGCCAACGTATCACCGCAGCGCCGAAAAAAAAAACAACAACAATACTCTACATTAAAACAATTTGCATTCCAATGAATCAAAAGCAATTTTTTCTCTGCGAACTGAACCAACAAAAACAGGAAAAAAACAAAATCCAAGATACACATCCTCCCGTCACACTCTCGAATGTGCAACCATTGGATATACAAATGATGACCACGAAACAAGGGATTTTCAGAGATGTGGAAGAGTAGCAGACATGACTCACTCTCACTCACGCATAATTTAATTTGTTGGAACCACCACTTTAGATGACCACGTTACTCCTGCCATCATGTTTCAGGGTGTAATACAAAAACTGGAACACAAATCAGAGATTTAACAACAAGGACGAGTAATTCAACTAGTGAGAGGATGAGCGATGCACGGCTTTTTTTTTTATTTACTGTGACTTTATCAGTTAAAAGTGATTAAAAATTATGAGCCACTAGGGAAGGGAATTTTTTTTGTGTTTTTTATTTGTTGCAAACATACTCAACGGATTCATGCGACCCTAGGAGAGTTGCAGATTTTTATATTGATGTTGCATTCATCATGGAGTGCAACGAATTCGTTGACATTGACAGAGTATTGGATGTTTTCAAAATTTATTCATTTATTCAATGCGGAAGAACAATATGAATCCGTTGGCGTTTAATTTTGTATCCAAATAAGGGTAAGTGTATCTGAAGTCACGAATTTCTTCGGCGCTACTTTAGACACGATTTTTCGATTTGCTCGACATCTAGTAGGTTCGCACCACTTGGATAGAGACAATTCTATTTAGGTGGCCATAAATGGCTAACGTGTTGCCATAATGATCGGTAGTTTTTGTTTACATGATTATTTCGTGATCATTGTGGTTGAGGATTGGGCGAACACATTCGGGCGCCACAAGTATGTTGAGAGATATTTTTGAAATGCAATTTTCGAATGCTCTTTAAACAGAGAGAAGGAGGTGAAGTGAAATGGTGACATTTGGCGAAAGATAAATATGGTTTTTATGAGAGATCTGATTAACGACACGCTTGTGGTTATTATTTTAGATATCTATATTTAAAGGCGCCATCAAGTATTCGTTGTTCGTCGGATAGTGCAATCTACTAAGGCACTCGTATTTAAAATGATGACTTATGCGTCCTAGAGCTGGACTTGATTAGGAATACTATTTTATAGGACTAAGAGGGACAAGTTAGTCACTTAATGTAGACGAAAAAAAAAACGGGAAGGTGAGCTGTGGTTTAATGCCGTATCTGAACATTTTTTTAATGAGATTTTTTCTGATACCTTGCAATAGGTGGGATCATAAAAAAAAACGTTGGTGTTATCCGAGCAACTAACTGCGAAATGACGCTTAGTAGTTGACGCACTAACCACTTTGTACTCTCTACAGGTACTACAAATCACTCAATTATCAATTGAATGCGAACGGGTTTGGATAAGGATATTTTTGCTGTTATTATCTTGACTGTTCTGATCAATTGAACCTTCTTGGAGTCAGTTCTGATTTCAATGATCTGCATTCATCGACCAGTAAATCTGTTCAAAGTTCTAGTTTCGAGAGTACCTAGGTTCAGAACATGAGAGTTTTGCTTGAAGTCTGTGTCTACTCGGATATTTCTAGAACATTAAACAAAGTATATCATCTCATATGAGAATGACATACCTCAATATTAATAAATGGCATCCCTTTTCTCTATACCCTCGAGATGACATAACTGCATCGAAACAATTAAAAAAATCAAACAAGACGACAAATGCGATCTGATGGAGATTCAAGCAAGATACTTAGTAGAGCAGCACCAATTGACATCGCATGGTCAGATGGATCGTTGTGACGATCAATCACTCGATTCAATTGTCGACACCACCGCAACCACAGATACGGGCAATTGTTTTCTCCCTTTCAATCAAGCCAACAAGTACAACCACTGCTCGTCGCACGCGTTCTGCTCAATTTAAATTATTCGCGAATGGTGGATGCGTTTATGTAGTTGTATCGGATACATGCTATCCGTCTCCTATCATAATGCGTGCGTTCACTTTTGATTTGAGTTTTTGCCGCGTGTAGCGAAATAATTCGAATTCCGTTTGGTCCATTCGGATAATTAATCTATTTTTCTTGTTGCGATGCAATGCACACTCTCACTCAGACACTCGGCCACATACTACATACTTCTTGTCTAATGGGTTACCAGTGGCAAGTATATATGGCTGATATCAATGCTGGTTTCTAGCTGCACACAGATGATGGCCGGTTTGATCTTTCCGATCTTGTGTTTGCTTTTATTAATATTATTTAGCTTTTTGTGTTGTTATAATTTCTTTTCGTTTCATTTTGTTAAACGATTTGTTTTAATAGTCAACAGATGTTGGGATCATAAAAAAATATATCAACAATGCAAAAATAAAATAGCATCGTTCGTCGTTGCTTGTTGATTCCATTACGATCAATGTACCCAGTCATCGGTCTTCAGGGGCTTGTGCTGCATTTTCCATTTAGCGATGAGGTAATTATTTATGGGGTTAGTTGAGCATACTTATTTTTAAAAATCAATAAAAATATCTCAGATGGATTTTAAGAAATGTTTTTTTTGGTAAAATAGCCTGGTTTTCTAATTGTGGTATCCCCTTACTGGGTGGTCATAAGTCAAGTGTATTTTACGATTGGCAGTATTTTATAACTTTGGACCATTATTTTATGAATGAACTGGCTTGTTCATTGATCATTTGAATACGCACTGGTTTGCTGGAAAATTAATAATGCATAGTAGAGCATTTTATTGCACTCCATCAAGATCGTTTGAGTGTACTTTCGTTAACCATAAATCGACTACCCACCTTGTCACTCCAAAGCGACTTACGTAATCTGACTAGTCTTTGCAGTTATGGTGCCGTGTGCGAGATACGTCATACGGGTGAGTCTATCTACTAAAATATTGGGAGGAAACCCCGGTAATTTAAAATGAAAATTACTTTTAAAATCGAGGTACACAATAGTAAAAAGATAAAAATAGGCGGTTTTGCCCTTTGACAAATTTAGGATCACTAGAATATGGAAACTAGGCAGCATGTGCTTAAGACACGTGTTTGAAAAAGTATCGAGGCTATAGTGATAGATGAATTAATACATTACGCTATTGGAGAATCAAATCATCAGCAATGTACATACGAGCACACTGCACATTCGAAGAAGAACCACTTAAAGACTTTCTTAATAAATTAGAACTAGACTGGAAAGCTTATAGGCAGAAAAGAGTCCGCAAGACCTATTGTGAAGCTTATAGACAGAAAAGAGTCCGCAAGACCTATCATGTTCTCTTCACTTACAAGAGGATAGTGGGGAAAAAGTAGGATCTGAAGCGGTTATATGTATATCATGATAGTCACCCATCCTTACATATGGGGCTCTTGTATGGTGGAAAGCCACGACCTATAAATAAAAATACAGGCGGATAGAAGTACGCTTCGGCTCTCTATCGTAGGGCTCCTTAAAACTAACAATGTGGGGCCTAGCTCCATTGTTAGGGAATCACTTGGTACCTCGGGTTCGATACACCATACAAGGTAATGCATCTTAAAAAAGTCTCTAGTCTCTCTACCAAATAAGATTGCAATATATACTGATGGTAACAACATCAGTGGGGATACGGGGTCAGGTGTATATTTCAGATGTATTAACCTGCGGGTGGCTCTGAGACTTCCGGATACATGCAGTGTGTTCCAAGCAGAGGTTCTAGCTTGTTCAAAGCTGCGAATTTACTTGAGAAATACTGGAGACATAATCAATCTAAGTAGGTCACGGTCACAGTAGGCAGCGGTTGGGATTCTCGCTGGCCATTGTCACGTCTCGGAGGACATCTACTCTGTGAATGGTAAGGCATAGCCCGGAGTAGACTAAAACACTTTGGAAAGTACTTCTTTGACAATCTAGAGGAATTTGGAAGTTATTAAAATTTTGAAGAGTTATCAAAAGGGATGGGTTTACATTGATATTAAATATAGAAAGCAATAATCTACAAAACAAATATCTACAAAGTAAAAAAAAAACGCTGTCGGCTTACGAGGGGTTCTATAAAAATCTGGAAACTTCTGAAGGACGAGATAGAATCTTCAAAGTAGGTAGAATACGAACCCAAAGTAACCAATGTAGACCAAGTCCTACCAAAGTATAAGTGGATCTAGTGATAACCAATGAGGTAGCCAAGAAGCGATAGAAGGAATATTACAAACATATAATGGAAAAGAGCTGGCGCACATCATACTACAGAACCCAGAGAACGTACCACCTAATAGACCGTAGATAGGCACCCTTATGAAGTAAAACTGCGGAAACAACTTGGTGGATGTTTGTGAAGAAAATTAAATTGACTGCGCCAAGATCTTCTACTTCCAAAAAAAAATGGACATCTTCTATTTTTCTGTGGCATAACTTGTCGTCAACAAAGAAGATTTTCTTTATAGTTTTTTCATTATCCAATCAGCGGTGTCTTTCAGTCTGAAACTCATTTTTCGAAATCCTTAAGACGATCGAATGTCATTCTTCAACTCAAAATCTTTACCTAGACATCAAGAACTGAATATCACGACATCACAACCAACCCACCAAAGCTACTATAAAATCCTTAAAGTTTTAAGAAAGCAATTCCAAGATTCCTTTAAATATTAAAAATTCACATTCTCATTCCCATTGGAAGCCGAAATCCAAACAAATCTGAGAAAAATCCTAGGGTGTACCCCTTCGCAGAAAATTACCTCCTTTTCATGTTTACTCATATGTACCAGGCAGCTACTCACCCCCGCTCTCATAAATATCCTGTTTCCATTTCAACACTCCCCCATCCGGTCCTTTAATCAGAACGACACAGAATCAAAGGACGGACACACACATAGGAAACACAACATTCCCAAGCACAACAAGAATCGGAAGTCAAATGATGATTCCTCGGTCTCTGGACCGTGTTGTCCTTTTTTTTTTTTTATTTTCTTTTTTGTTCGGACCCTGTTGGGTGTATACGCAATAACCCAACGGTTAGAACTTCCGTTCTAGCTACTTATGTGGGTGAAGTGATAAAAAAAAAGTAAGAATTACAACATCCACTCTCTAATCATGAGCCTCTTCTCCTACCGCAATTATCACCCTATTGTGCATTTTGGCACCAAAGGAGAAGCAAAAGTAGGCGCCTTGACAGACAGACAGACATATAATCTCTCTGGCAAGACGAACTGAATGGATTTCGCGCGATTTTCACCCTCATCCAGCAGTGACACCGTTTTTGAATAAATTAACACATAGCAAAGTGGGTATGGCATGAAGTCTGCAATACTTGACACCTGAACGCGCGGTATTCTATATAGTGGGTTACAAGTGGCAATGATGCCAATCATCGATCAGTCAACTGGGCCGCTACCAAGTCTTAAGAGTCTTAAGAGGCATGCACACAACAAGTGGACATGCAAATGCCAGGCTTGAGTAGTTTATTGGAGAGGTCTAGTTGCACGATTCTTGAATGACCATTGAGATCGCTAAAGTTTCAGTTCTTGTCGGCATGAATGAACCGACTTAAGTAAGTGGGTGTGACTGCACATGTTGCGCATTAGCAGGCCACACGAATTCAAAATAGTTTGATCAGTAAGTAGAGGGAGTCATGTAACTCGATTTATTGAATATTGATTGATGACTTCATCATGTTAATTTGAGGGTTGCTATATGGCATTAGCATGTTGCAGCGCATTGTTGGATCCATTGGGAGTCATCTTTGATTAGTAGGTTTGTCACAATGATATAAATTGGTTGACATCATTATGAAAATATGATGTGGTTTATTAAATTCAAAATATGCAAGTATCTCGTGCTGGGAAAGCCTAAGTGACTCAGAGACTTCATTTGTGTTAAACGATTCAGTAATTATCATCCGCGAGGAGTTCGTCACTGGATGAGCTAGTTTTCTTTATTGCAATTAAATAGGGGTTTCGTGTCACATTATTTACTTCAGGAGATGATCCACTTTCATTATAAATTGGTGTGTTACGCCATTGGGGTATGAAGTTATAGCCCTCTTAGGGGATTTTGGCATACAAAAAAAAATACAAATTTTTGGCGCAACAGGTCCATGGGACCCAGGGCCTAACTTCTCACAACCATTGGTGTTGTGCATGTTATATTCTTCACATGAATGGAATGGAATGGCCTACTGTTTAATGCCGGATCCGAACAGCAACTTTGAGAACCTTTTTCATGACAGCTTTACTCTCGGATGTTTGTCAGACGCTCGCGAGAGGTGGGGCTGTGAAAGAAATTTAAGAAAGATTTTGGCATTCGCTTGATAAATTAGGGCCTTATCAATATGTAGGTCTATAAATCCTACTCAGCGATGTTATTTTGCCTTAATATGCCCAATTAGGTAGGGTATTATATAATGCATAGAAGACTATTGTTCTAATCGTGGTTTGGCTATCCGTTTGCCACACGATTTCTTGAGAACTAAACAGCAGCGGATATTCTCTAATCTAATTTAATCTGTATTAGTTATGACTGCACCTGTCCATCGAATAAAACAAAACGTCACTGTTGACAACAGTGGTTAAGGAGTTCACTTACCTCGGAGTAAATATCAACTCCATGAATGACACCTTAATAGAAATTTAGGGAACACTTACCTTACGAAGCCGCAGCTACTTCGGTTTGGCGAGGCAAAGGGGTTCAAAACTCCTAACTCGGAAGGCGAAATGCATACTCTGTCAGTTCTGTTACATGGAGCCAAGTGCTGAAGAGCAGAGCACACTTTCGAGAGAAAAAGTACGCCAAAATATGTCAACTATATTAGCACGGCCACACCGAGCGAATGGACAATAAGTCATAAAGTTTTTCGAATCATCCCCTCAAAACGAATAATATTTGTAAAGAGACCCTGAAGTTGTGAGTCGGTAATTCTAGGTAAGGAAAGACCTAACTCCTAGGTAGAGCTCTTTATGGAATTATCAACTCCACTAGAGTAAACATCGCTTCAACAGAATTCATTAAACAACTACTTTGAGAGGACGATGTTAATAGACCATTGGGAGCCTAGCATACAGTGAGTTAAATTTTTGGAAACAACATCATTACCAAAGCCCAACCTAATGCATATCTAGTTCACAAACTATCAACTTTTCTCCCACACGAACATATAATTTACCAAAAGTCAATAACCACCCTCTGCCATCTCCTTCAACGGACAATTTGCTTTGTTTACCCAACAAATAAAGTAAAACTTCCAAAAAAAATACCAGAAATTCGAGAGCCGGTTTCAGCTTTTGTATACTGAATCCTAGTCTACTCCTTTTTTTTTTGCTATCATGTTTGCCTTAGGTTTGTATTTATCCCCGGATAACAAAAGCCCACAACCGGATACACCTGGCTGACAGCTTAAACATCCCTTGCTGCTGGTCTTTCAAAACGTCTGACTTTCTCGTGGCAGTTCGCGTTTGTTTTTTTAGGAGAATTTTTAACTTTATTCTTTCTGATGGTTTTATTGGAGCATTAAAAAGGCGGCACGGAGAAATTAATTAACACTTTCGCGGACTAGGATGGACGTAAACTATTTTGCCAAATCAATTGAATTATTAAGCAGCCAATGCATTTTGCAAATTTAATCGGATTGCAGGGATGAAGTTCCGTACTTATGCTCTGGTTTTAAGGGATTTAATTTTTAAGAAGACGGCCGACGAAAGAATGGAAGCTGTTCTCAAAGCTAGAAAGGATTTAAAAAATAAAATAACGTTCCGGAAGTTACAGAGTGTGTATACAATAAATAAGGAGCAGAAATATAAAAAAAAAAAATAAATAAATAAATAAACATTAAAAGAGAACAATGGCGGTTGCAAGGAGGAAACCAAATAAACAGAGCGATATGTGTTGACCACAATCTAAGACGACGATGTGGACACGAGGATATGCTGACCTTTGTGGGGGACTCCTTTAGAGAAGTGTAGAATTGAATGGTCGAGAATGAAAGAAATGCATGCCCATTGAGGGGAGATTTTCAATTACGAACTGTACATAGATACAGTGTGTCTGACAAGTAGTTGGCATTTCCAGATTGAATGATCGGATTGCTATGTCCAGTACAAGGATAGATTTAAAATCGATGTTAGAATGGTGAAAGGGGTGGGCGGAATATCGATGGGTTTACTTTTTGTGATTGTGGTTCAGTATGAAAAATTGTGTGAATTAAAGAATGAGGAATCAGTACACGAGACCTTACATACAAATTTTCTGCAATCTTTGAAGTTGAAGTATATTTTTTAAATCCTATACAGTGCAAAGGTTTAAAAAAAATTTTTTTGCCCACAATCAGAGGACATCCATCGGAGTAGACTGTATATCGCATGAATGCCGGGTTGAGGCAATGAGGAATAATTCAAGAAAGCCGAGTGTAGCAGATAATCTGATTCCAGCAATGGTTTAGGACAGAGAATTTTACTACCAAGGCACCTAACCATACCTTAAAATAAAACGCACAGATCATTAGTAAAGTAAAGTAAAGTATAAAGTATAGAATGTAATGGAGATGTTTTAACAAAGATTCGGCTGCATCGATGCTTCACAGCATCTTGCCAGATAACAATGGAATCTTTTACCTAAAAAACGAAAGCATCAGGTTATCGGTGTTTGGTATAACATCGTAACCGGTTAAACCTAACTTGAAACAAGATGTGAGACATAGATCGTTATGATCGTTATGATCCGAGTAATTGGTTTTAGGCATAATGGCACTTATAAATAACAAGCGTTCTAATGAAGCATTTTTATCAAAAGCTCTGCTCAATAAATGGAGGAAGTCATGTTCTTATGATAGTACCTTCGTTAAACCGATGACTAAGGCAGCTGGTAAAAAATAGACATGAATATGTAGCCAATAAGGATCCTACAGACACTAAAACATGATACGCGTACCCATGTTGAGTATACATACAGTGAAACCATGTTCACCAACCGTAGAATGCGTCGAAATTTTGAATTGTCGTCCAAAATCCATTTAAGAAAAATAATGTTTAGCTTAATGCTTCCTTGAATATTTTTATCTTCTGATAATCGTCTTGTTAGCTACACTATATACCCATATCCCTGCGAAGTATATGTTATGTTTCTTTCTTACCACTGATACCATAATCAAGTGCATGGAAAATAAAAATCATTTTACCTCTCCCAAAATAGAGAAATCCTTGATTACTGTTTGCTTGGTCTTGTTGGGCTAAATCAATGTCATTTCTTCCTTCTTTTTTTACTCCGATCCCAAACGCGAAAATCAGTAGAAGTTCTGAAAGCATGCTTGTTTGTTGTTCTTATTAAAAAAAAAATCCACAATCTCCTTATTCGTATTCTTTTGCGTGAGATGGCGTGAAAAGTGCATTTTTTCTTTGAGAAAGAATAAACAAACAGTCATCCTGTTAAGAATATTTAAATGTGTTTCGGATACAATTCTAAATTTTTCTCTAAAAACGAGTCACAACAAGATCTTCATACGATGTTTCAGAAGGCGTAAGGATAGCGACAGAAGTGAAGTTTGCCTTGTTGACATTTTTTGTTTTTTTTTTTGTAGCATCTTGTTCCATGACATGCTAAAAGCAAAGAGACGGAGGACAAACATTCCTCCTGAGCAGAAAACAAGAATGAAGAGTCCCGATTAAGTCACGTATTTAATCAGTCGTACATTATATTCGTTTTTATAATCAGGGTGCACCATACAGTTCGGGGAGGTGTGCGATGTCAACTGTAGATACTTCTCAACCTGATTCTGAGAAGAAAAAAAAAAAAAAACACAGATTGAGTTCCAGCTCCATTAGGATGCAACTTTACCAGGATAACTAGGTGTATTATCGCCTAAAAGGATACAAACCCCTACTCCAACAATTGATGTTCTCATAACACCAGTTATTGGCACACAACCCTGGGTATTCTTTGCAGTACTCTTCTTTGCGGTGATGTGGTTTTAACTTCCTTATTCGTATGACTCGAGAGATGGAGTGACATTTGGTTTATTAAAAAAAAAAGCAAAGAAAAATCCGCCAGATAATTGGACGCGATGAAGTGTGAATGAGGTGTGACAGAGTGCGTCTCACGGTTTACGTTGTGAGTGGAATACGTGAATTTTAGGTTTTAGCTTTTTTTTAAGAAATGCAGTTGTTAACCAACTGATATAATCGAATATTAGTTGATTTTTTTAAACTATACTAAGGTTCATGGGTTGATTATTTTAATTTATAAACAAACTAGAGGTATAAAGCCAAAAGTGTCAGGGATGATGTATCGGTCCTCCAGTAACAAAAATGGGGTAACAGACTACGATGTAAGAGCATGCCGTCAATACGTGTTGGCAAACCTTTAGGAAAGTGTCGATCAAGTTGACTAAGTAAAGAATTTGGGATTGAATTTGAACTAGGACTTCACCTATTATTGCTCCATTGACGAAAACAAAAGTCACTTCACGTCGACGAGAAGGGTGAGACCCTAAGGCATTCGGTAATGGACTAATTACTTAGGGATAAACATGTACAAGGAACGGGAACTATGCTAACCCGATAATGCATTTATCGGTACAAAAAATGCTATTGCTTCCGTACAGGGTCAGTACTCCACCTGTAGAGTTTACATTGGATGGAATGTGGACTTCTCTGCCCTAATTTTTAGGAACTGAAGAAAACGTTTGATAAACAACTTTGAAAGGGTTAGAGCAATGAACAAAATGTTCGTAAGCTGATGTTGTAAGAGCAATTGTGGAATTCCACAAGGCTGTATACTAACGTTATTACTTTATTGGTTGGTGGTAGTCAGAGAAGCGGGATACTGACTTCGGTTTTAAAACCGGCCCCACGTCCTAGGGGTTTCAAAAAAATGGAACTGGCCCTCCAGGTTGGGGGTTGTGCCGTCGGGGTAACTTCCTTACCACGTAAAAAAAATTTAGTTATGAGAGAGACGCAAGCCTCGGATAATGGACCCCCTCATTTAATACCACGACCCGGAACGTACACGGACTATGATATAAGAGTATGCACCTGGAATGTACGTACACTGTACACTCCTGGTGCTACTCAAAAACTTGAATCTGTCCTCACGCGGTACAAGGCAGATATTACCGCGATCCAGGAGATACGATGGATAGGATCAGGTATGCAAAAACGAAAAAATTGCGACATTTATTACAGCTGCCACAAAAGACTGCACATGTTAGGATGCGGATTCGTCGTGGGAAATCGGCTACGCTCAATGATAATTGACTTTAAGCCGATCAGCGATCGCCTGGCTGTGATCCGCATCAAGGCTACATTTCAAAACATCAGCATAATATGTGCACACGCCCCTACCGACGAAGCTGAAGACTCTATCAAGGAGGAGTTTTATGACCTCCTGGACGGAGCCTACGGAGCCTGTCCGGAGTATGATGTCAAAATCATACTCGGGGACTTCAATGCCAAAATCGGTAAGGAAAACATCTTCGGCGGATTAGTTGGAAAGCACAGCCTCCACGACACGACAACAGACAACGGCTTCCGGCTAATCGATTTTGCAGCAGCTCGTAATACGGTGATAAGTAGCACTAGGTTTCCAAGACTACGAATCCACACAGCAACCTGGCGCTCTCCAGATGGTCGAACCGCCAACCAAATCGACCACGTGCTAATAGATGCGAGGCACGCATCCAACATTCTGAATGTGCAAACGTTCAGAGGGGCAAACGTCGACTCTGACCATTTTCTTGTTGCAGCTAAGTTCAGAGCTCGACTATCCAATGAGAAGAAGCTGCAGACCGCCCAGAAAAAGAAATTCAACGTTGGAAGCCTTAGCACGTCTGGAGTAGCCAGAGCCTACAGGGAGCGCCTGAGTGAGAGACTCTCCGCTGTGCATTCACCATCCACAAACGCCAACAATCTGTGGAACCAGTATCGCGACATCATCAAAGGGGTAGCAGAGACCACCATAGGCTACCAGCCACCACCCAAAAAGAGCCCTTGGTATGATGATGAATGCGTACGCCGGAAAAAGGTGACAGAAAATGCACACTTGCAAGCGCTGCAACGCAAAACAAGGGCAGCGAGAGAAGAGTATCGAACCAGAAGAAGGGAGGAGAAGAAGATCCTGCGTAAGAAGAAAAGGGCCCACGCAGTCTCCCAGCTCAAGGATATCGAAGAGTCCCGCGATAGGAACAACATCCGGATGTTTTTCAGGAAAGCCAAGCAACTGGCAGCTGGCTTCAAGCCCGGAACGCAGGCTCTTCGAAACAGTGAAGGAAACCTAGTCACCGAAGCACAGGGAATAGTAGATGTATTTAAGCAGCATTTCCAGCAGCTACTTAATGGGCAGGTAGAGAGAGTGATAGGGCAAGAAGAGAACCCGCATCCAGTCAATGAAGAATCCATTCCCCCTCCTAGTTTTGAAGAGGTCGGCTCAGCTATCAAAAAGCTGAAGAACAACAAGGCCGCCGGCTCTGATGGTCTACCAGCAGAGCTTTTCAAACATGGTGGTGATGCTTTGGTGGGGTGCATGCACCAAGTCATCAACCAAGTGTGGGTAGATGAAGTCATGCCCGATGACTGGACTATCAGCTCTATATGCCCCATCTTCAAGAAAGGCGATCCTATGTCTTGTAAGAACTACCGAGGCATATCCCTGCTTAATGTCGCATATAAGATAAGATCCTATCCAACGTACTGTGTGAACGTCTGAAGCCTTTCTGCAGCACACTAATCGGCACGTACCAGTGTGGCTTCCGGGTCGGCAGATCGACGATCGACCAAATTTTCACACTAAGGCAAATCCTGGAAAAGACCAACGAATTTCAAGTCGAGACTCACCATCTCTTCATCGACTTTAAAGCCGCATATGATAGCATTCATCGTCTTGAGCTCTACAAGGCGATGGCCGAATTCGGGATCCCGGCTAAACTGATCCAGCTGTGCCGCGTGACGCTGGATAACACGCGGTGCAACGTGCAATTCGGCAACAGTTCCTCTGAACTATTCCAAACATGCACCGGATTTCGGCAAGGGGATGCGCTATCATGTGACTTCTTCAATCTTGTGCTGGAACAGATAGTGCGCAGGGCAGGTGTAAACACGGAAGGCACTATCTTCAACAAATCTGTCCAGTTGCTGGGATACGCAGACGACATCGACATCATCGGTCGCTCCCAGCGCGCCGTGTTAGAGGCTTTTACGGCAATTGAAGAAGAGGCGAAACGTGTTGGCCTTGAAGTGAATGAGGACAAAACCAAATACATGTTGTCAACAAACAAAGAAGCATCTGTCCACCGCCTAGGACAAAACGTCACTGTTGGCAACAGTAACTTCGAAGTGGTTAAGGAGTTTACCTACCTCGGAGTAAATATCAACTCCACGAATGACAACTTAGTGGAGATTCGACGAAGACTTACCCTAGGAAACCGCTGCTACTTCGGTTTGGCGAAACAAATGGGGTCAAAACTCCTAACTCGGAAGACGAAATGTTTGCTCTACAAAACTTTGATCCTGCCAGTTCTGCTGTATGGAGCCGAGTGCTGGACGATAAGCAGGAAAGCAGAGCAAATACTGAACACTTTCGAAAGAAAAATTCTTCGTCGGATATTCGGTCCCGTATGCGAGGAGGGCGAATGGAGGAGAAGATATAACCGCGAACTCTATGAGCTGTACCAGGATGTGGATGTAGTCCAAAAAGCCAAAACACGTCGACTACACTGGCTCGGCCACATCGAGCGAATGGACAATAATGCTCCAGCAAAGAGGATCTTCGAATCACAGCCCCCAGGTTCGAGAAGACAAGGAAGACCGAACCTCCGTTTTAAGGATCAAGCTATCGCGGATGCCAGAGCGCTTGGTCTAGATAACTGGAAGCAGCGTGCCCGGGATCGAAGAGAGTGGAAGGCTGCTGTGTCTCAGGCAGAGACTCTTCACGGGTCGGGAGCCCGTTAAGTAAGTAAGTAAGGTAGTCAGAGAGATAGTTCAAAAGTGCACCACTAGAATAAGGCTAAGTACAACGAGTGTATCCCTATAGAAAGTGCGAATACTAGTGTTATAGGAACTAGCAACATAGGAACTCTGAGAAGCTCTCTCACAACAGCTCCAAAGGTACTAGTAAGATTTATGTACTTCTCTGCACATAGGACCTAGCTTCTCACAACCATTCGTGTTGAGCGTGGTGTATTCTTTACAGGATGACATCATCTTTGTACAATAGGAAACTTTTGGAAAAATATAACCACAAACGCAATAGAACCTAATTATATATAAGCTAAAACCGACCCTGTTTTCTAACAGTGATGTTAACGGATCATGATAGGCTTATGAATTATCTCAGCAATGGACGCTCATGGTATATGAAGCACGAATTCACAAAGAAGAAATAACCTGAGAGACTATTTTCTTTCAGAGACGGATCTGCCTTCTTTAAATTCACTTCAGATACTCTGGTTCGTCAAGCATACAGGATGTGGTATAACTCGAATATCTCAAGCTGGGTTTATCCCATTCGTTTCACATGTCCTTATTATGTAAGATTAGCAACTTGTGTAGATTGTGAACACTTTATCGCATTTTGTATTTAAGCCTTATAATTCACATTGAGAACCACAGGGGTCTACTAAATGATTTTTATTTAAATTTAGGAGTGATCTCAGACTAATTTGTAAATTCCTACATCACAAGTATAGTAATGGCTTTACCACCTCTTGTTCAAGTATGTCTTACATTTTTCAATTGAAAACGTGACTATGAATTTTTATTACAATTCGTTTAAAAATCTCACCTGGTTTTGCATTAACTCTTAACGGATTTTTATTTGACACGAAAAAGCTTTACGCTAGACATAACCTATCGCCGTGAAAGATTGCAATAGATTATCCCAATTGGCCTTCCATTCCATATCATTCATAAGAATTGATTATACACTTGAAATTCATGCTGATTTTACAATGCAAATGTTCACACCTCGATCCCACACGATGCAGATTAAGATACATCATCACTTGGACCAGGTCGTCTGACGTCGCGTTCGTTACGAAAACAGTACCAGCATTCGTGTGCAGAGATGTAAAGATGACTCCTCGAAATTGCGCGCCTTTTTTTTCCCCTATTGGAGTCAACATCTGGTTGTGCATATCCAAAAAACCGTGACGAGCTAAGCCAAGGAGCACTGTTCATACAAGTGTCCATGTAAAGAAGTATAATCTCATCAGAGTATCTTTTACAAATGAAATGAAAATGTATTTCCATGTGCTTGTTGAAAAGTTGTATTACCTACTTCTTAGTTACGCAATGTATCTGTACTGGTACTGATGGTGATTTCCATATTTAGTCATAAAAAACAAGGAAATCCAACAATTATAACAAAACACCACCTCATTGGCATGAGTTTTACGCTTGGCTTGAGGTGAATCTTCTTCCCGAAGATGTCTAAGGCTACTGTGCGCTCGGTTTACAATTACACATTTATGTATTACATTGTTTGGATAAAACTACGTTTTGTTACAAGTTTTGTTTAATTTTTTCCTGCTAATCAAGGTTTTCACTTATAATTTCTATTACGAGTATAATAGAATACAATGATAGATACAACGTAATGCGTAAAGTAAGGAAGTGGAGTTCTGAATGAAGGCTTTTCCTTGATCTGATCTTATACAAGGACAGAAAAGAGTACTGTAATCTTGGAGTTTTATTTATGTGTAAATAGAAATGAATGCATGGCGACTGGTCGCAACCAAGTCTGAGTTATTCAAGTCTAGTTCCAATGTGTTTACTGAGCCAATGTAAGTTGCACTCATTAGGCTTCCATCCGACTGTTGTCGAAAACTAACATTTAACATTTTTAAAACTAACATTTGTTTTGAAATTAAGTTCAACTGGATAGAATAATGAAAGATAGTTCAATATTTGATCATCCGATATCGTATCGGGAAACTGTGGCTCTGGAAATGTTCACTTAAGAGGCGACGTTTATTAAGAGAATGCTGTTGCTGCAATGATATTTATTAATCACCTGACTACACTAAGGGTGGGTGCCGTGTCTCAAGTGGTTAGTTCGTTGAACTATGAAGCAAGGGTTCGAGGTTCAATCCTCCGAAACTACCTAAAATTTCTTTCACGGCCCCACTTCTCCTGAGCGTCTGACAAACATCCGAGAGTATAAGGGTGAGTTCCAAAATGTATCAGATGCATCATAGATGCAAAGTCATAAGTTCCAAAAGTCAAATGACAAAGTTTTGACAAAGCCGCAAGTTTTCAAACGTATCCTAAACGTTGTTGATGCGCATCAACTGAGCAAACTACGCGCAATGATAATTTTTTCGATGCTTTCATTTGACATTCAAATCACTCATTTAAATTTATTTTTGCTTCAAAGTTTCTGAAACATCAAACTTGTGCACTGTAAAAAGTATACAAATTATCGAATTTGCGTTGCAGATGCGCATCAAAGGAATAGTTCTACCGCATCGAAACTATTTTCTTTCTACATTTTGTAGCTCAGCCTGACTGACATGAAAAAGCTTATATAAAAAAACACCCTTCAGACACGGCAATAAACAGTAGGCCCCCTCTATTCGTGTAAAGCATATAACGCGCACATATGAATGGTTGTGAGAAGCTAGGCCCTGGGTCCCATGAACCTGTTGCGCCAAATATTTTTTTTTTAACCAAAGGGTCCAGTGATAAGTTGATGTACCCTTTGTGATGACAGTGGCCACTTAACGTTCTTAAGTGCATTAGTATAGGGGAAAGAACTTAGTGCATTTCCAGATAGGTTTGGATCTGTCCCAGTCGCTATCTCAAAAGAGGCAGATAGTTTTGCCATAGATGCTCAATTGTAAATTTAGGCTTTGTAGACTTTGTAGGCTTAATGTTTTATTGAAGGTTAGCTCTGAATAGCATTAAGGGATACAGTGGTAGTGGGTATTCTATCATACAGAATCTCGACCGAACGTTGTATTCATCCCAACTTTCTTATCATGGTGGCTTCGCAAGGATTTGCCCAGAATACTATGGAAATTTAATTTCCTGCCATATATACGTTGGCAAATGCAGAGTGCTTGATTGGTTCTATAAAAGGTGCGGTCGATATTAGGGTTCCAGGACAACTTACGGTTAAGAGTTTTAGATTTTTCCTCTGTAAAAAGTGCTTGTCTTCATTGCCGCATCATCTCTATACGCTCTTCAAATATTTTATATTGCAGAATGTTTTAAGTCGATTGTGCTTTTAAGGGATGATAAAACCATCATAGGTTCCTTACCTATGATCGGTTTTTCGATGGAAAATATGTCAATGTCTTTGGAATCAAACTTTAAGGAACGGCTTTTCTTGGCTGCACTTTTAATACTGCGGTTGGTGCTGCTAATAGATAGTCAAAACTGTAATATAAAGAAGCAGTTGCGTGGAGCAGTATAGAGTTTCCTCTGCGAAAAAATAAATATGTCATCTTCTTGAACGGTTTTATGGAGGAAATGACAAATTGATGGCAGGGACATTGCGTTATCAGTTGATTGATAAAACTAGAACGCTGAAAATTTATCACATTCGCACTTACGACAACACTTCAACCAATATTCAATAGTTGGAGTTCTCTACGAAATAAAAGATTGTGCGATAAAAACACTGTGTGCGTAGGCATGAATAAAATCGCTATATTGCAAAATGCATTAACTTGTTTTATCCTAAAGAAAAAAAAAAAAAAAAATAATAATTATACCAGACCAAAATGTAGCCAATAGATTTTCCTCCTACGACAATATTTGTTATACACAATATTTATTTCTATTTACTCACTCAAATTAGTTTATAAATCCAAGAATTCACTTACCTAAAAAGAAAAAGAAAACACATGGTAATTATTATGTCAGAATATAAGCGATGAGAATCCTAGAAGAAGATTAACTTATGCCTAAAATTAGAACCTTGTCCCCACAAGAAAATACAATTAAGGCAATAAAATAAATTTATTGCACCCCAATCGAAATAACGACTTCTCGAATCAATGAAGTTCCAACGGGGCAGAGAGATCATTTATCAGGTTAAGCCTTTTCAAACTATTTCACCGAACAATCTCCAACATGCCACTATGTTATCGTCGCTGGACTCTCTGCGGTATTTGGGGTAAGTCTTTATTAATGTAGATTTTGCGATCACAAGCTGATCAGCGCAATGCCGAGGAAAAATTGTGTATCTCTGTCACGTTTTCTTGAAATGCATCCACATCAATTTAACGATCAGATATTTAGATAGCATAATCATAACATGGATATACATATGTATGTATGTGCATGAAAAAAGAAAACCAACGAATAAATGCATGCGCAAACATTCCTAACAAAGATTTATGCTGAAGTTAAGAGTAATTAACTATTAATTTGCACACGCTGATGACAACGATCATGATGCATCGGATGCTTGTCTCCGCAGATACAAAATATCAGCTAAACTAACTCATGCCATATGCCAAACGTCATCGCTAGTGTTTACACTGCAGTTTTGTTTTTTTCTACATCTTTTCATGTTATATACCACCCCCACCTACACACTCATACAGAAGGAGATAAAGTCTTGAGAAGATTTTTTAGAATCTTAGATTTCAATTTTCATTGTTCAGCGTGAGCTTTGGCAGTTGTACACTTTCGAGAAGTGTAACATCGAATCCAACATGATGTGCTATTCATGAACAATTCTAAGACTCTGTAGAAGTAGCCGTCTTCTTTTGGGGTCATGCATGACCGACTTGCATCTGGACTTCCTGCTGTACATATGTATACATCCAACTGACACATGTGTGCCTCTGACAATTATAAAATTTAGATACAACCACATACAGAGCGATAGATACATTGCATTTTATTATGTGAAATTATAATGCTTGTCGCTAATCGGAGTTTTGAGCTTTTTATTCTTGAAACAAAAAAAAAAGAAACAAAACGCCTTTTGGAGGCCGCCATTCGATAACAACACCGAGCATGCATCACTTAATTTAACTAGAACAATTTTTTTCTTAGATTTCTGAATGTGTATAAGCTTGTTGTGGATTACACGACAAGATCGGAGTTTAGTACTACTCATATGTATAAACGGAAACCAATTGCATTTGAAAAAGAGCGAAATAATATTTAGAATTAAAAAAAAAATAAAATCTTTTCTGCCAGCAACGTGATAACCCAAAGGCGATTCTTTTTATCTCAAAAAGCATTCAGGCATTTGAAAAAAATTGCAACATTCAAACACAGATTAGGAGAAATGAAACCCGTATGCATAGATTCACTTGTTCGGTGACTAATATTCGACAGGCCTTATCTCTATATTTTCTTATGTTCCACGTGTCAAAGCTACACGAGATTGGATTTAGAGTAGACGATAGAGAGAGAGAGAGAATTTCATGGCAAATGCACAAACAATGAGATAAGCAAGTGTTTCAAGGACTCATCGGTTTATAAAAAGAACAACTTAATATCTAAATGGATATGCAATAACATTTTTGCAAGTTATTTTTAATGCGTTTTGTGGTCGCATTTAATTTTAAGTTTTAAGGGTTATCTAATATGGGCTTCATGAAAACTGATTTCTATTCGCTTACGAATATGACCGCTTTCATGTCACAGATGTAGGTGGTTTCACAAATATTTGAATGGAGAGATGATATTTGGTTAATATGTCGAAAACTTGGAGGAATAGCTTACGAATGTCACGAAGAGATCATTTCGTATTAATTTAAATTTCCTCACAAACGAATGCAGAGGAATTTAAGCGAATTATTTCAACCATTTTATAAACATGAGTTATCGGATCTCTGATAGTCGTTAGTTGACTATCCTTCGATACCAATTCATGCTACAAGAAGTGGGTGCCCATCAGAACTGTGAACTCTCAGAATTTTACATGATTTCATTGTAGAGAAAAAGAAGGTCCATTTTGAGACCACCATGGAAAAACTAGACTACCAGCAACAGGTACCTACAAGGAGACTTTCCAAATGGGACAGGATGCAGGTGAAGCAATTTCGGTGTGATTCACCGAATCATGAGATCATGAGGTTATTGGTTTACAATTTAACTACGTCGCCAACTGATAGCGATTTGATGGTTTGATTATTTTTCTGACAAACTGCTTCAAAACCGATACTCTTCCAGTTTGAGGAGATGCTTTGCCTATTACAATAAAATCTTAGCATCACACTTCCAGCAGAATGCTTTAACGTTCTCATTATGTTTCAGCTACCTAGCTCCAGCGTACACTCTTAGTCTCTAATGAAATCTGTTTCTCAGAAGCATCAGTTGCGATACAAAATTTAAGGGCCTTTTTTATTGGCGTGTATTGTAATTGTATATTTATATAGTTGATTTGATTTGTCGAGAGACTCTTGCGGGATCAGAACCGGCCTTGATGGTAGCTGTATAAGGTTTCTCCAGGAACTCTTTCGTCTGAAAGTCTGTGCGCTGCAGTGGCAACGGTCAACATCAATCTGATATGCCATCTAAAAACTACACTTAAACGGCATAGGAGCTCTAAAGATTTACTTTTAGCAAATAAATACATGGGAGTCAAGCGGGATCTCCATAGCTTCAGTGAGAGTACTGACCACCGACTAGGTATGTTCAGTGCACACTCCATACACTCGAACATAGACGTTAAGTTCGCAACAACAAGGGTCCTCTTACACTATCCGGTTTTTAGTCGAACGAACGAAGTGTACTGAAGAAGAACGTCGCCCTTTTCACATTACACACCAACGGCGAAATGCCGTCCATTGCCACTGCAACCCACGCAGTGGACGTACGAGCCGGATAGTGTGAAACGTAAACGTGTCTTAGTTGGACAATCAGTTCTTGAAGAACGGCGAAATGCCGTCCATTGCCACTGCAACCCACGCAGTGGACGTACGACTTTTTGTCGAACGGCTAAGAGCCGGATAGTGTGAAACGTGTCTTAGTTGGACAATCAGTTCTTGAAGAAAGAGCGCTAGACGATCATTTTTTAATTTTTACGTAAATTAAATGGAGCTCAAACTTCGCAAATGAATTAAACCTTGATGTGACTGAAGTGAACCTATCACAAATTTTTTAATAGTTACATACATAGGTCGGATTTGGAATTGGTTCCTGAAACATCATAGGTGACTCTGGATTCCTATTCTGCTTCGAAGTGGGTAAGCAAATCCTTAAATCGTCAAAGCTAGCACTGTAGCTCTGCGAGTAGACTTGGACCGGGACCGGGTGGACTACCTTCCGATACGAGTGAGTCTACGCTTACAGTGCAGCAACCTAACTTAGACCGTAATTGCTTTTTCGAAGATAAAAAAAAAATAAAAAGTACATCTCCTAGACTTTTGAAATATCTGAAAAGTAACGCAACGTATCTGCTTTCTGATCTGTACATCTACAACCGGATACCACATGGCATTGAAGCAATAATTTGTATGGAGCTCATCTAATCGATACCATACTTAATGTATTCTGTAGCTAATTTTATGTCTATTTAGGATTTATTTTTATTTTTTAGTAAATATTTTGAAATAGATCACTAAAAATAGAGAAAAGCATAAGAAATTCTAAACTTTTTATCGCCACATTGTGGGGAACCTATAAAATTTTATTTTAAGAGCGACTATAAACCAAATTAGTGTCGCGGTGACATTTAGGCATTCATCAAGATACAGACTAGGTGTTTTTAACAAATAGCATCACAAGTGTCAAGCCGCAACATTTATGGAATGAGAACATAGTAAATAGTTTTTTTCAAATTTTCGCTATGGACCACTTTGCACTTTCTCCAAAAACCGCGTATCTTAGCTATTAACCCAATTTCATTGATATTTCAACTGTTCATTGACTTTCCAGTATTCACAGTTTACAGTGCTTATACAGATACCGCAAGCTCTTCATTTCACTTCACTTGTTTATCATTCAATCAATTTGTTTATTGTCATTTGATTTATGATTTGTTGCTCTTTATTTCTTCTTTCTTCCATTGTCCGCAACAACCTACCATTCATGTATCTAGATACGCATGCGGTTTTGCATGCGTTTGCAACTGCACACCATAACGTAATCCAAGTGATAGAGACGAACCACAAAAGGCAACCACGAATGGAGTTCACTGTTCGCTAAGTCTTAGAATAATAAACAAAAAATTGTGTTTTTTTTTTTTTTTTTTGTAGAAGCGATACAAAACAATCTGCACTTCTACAGTAGGTGCAGATTGTGATTTAAACAAATGATGGTTGCTGCGATCTGGTCTCACTTTTGATGATGTTATGATGCGACACACATCAAAGCTGGGAAGTTGATAAAAAAGCGAAGAAGAACTAATAAAAAAAAAAAAAACTGAAAGTGACGTTGGCAAGTGCAGCAGCAGCAACTCACGGTTGGCTTTCAATTGACACTGAAAATGGATCTGTACTCCGCATAAGTGTGTACTCGTACAACCGACCATCGTCCGTTGTCTGGATGTTCATCGTCGGAATATGATGATCCTACAGTGAAATCTTAGACGAGAGAGAGAAAGGAATTTGCAAACCTCAACGTTTAGGTATGACGTTGATTAAAAGTGAAGCTAGTGAGTAGGCACAGTATTTTCAGTTTTCTTCTTTAAGAAAAAATGGTTTGTTCGTCTTGAAAGGGAAAAAAGAAGCAATTTATATGTATCTCTGAAACAATATTGGGTTATATACATATTTGCAGCTACTTTGAGAATTTAAAAAAAAAAAAAAACTTGGTTAAATGGTAGAGTTGGATACAGTATGAAAGGCAGGAATTAAAATTAGGCATAGAGACATCCCCGAGATTGTAGCTCTCCATCGTTCAAAACCAGAACCCCAGCAATTCATCGAATTAATCATTTAACGAGACTTATGCACTGAAGGATCTAAGACGGGCTTTGATATTAGTGCTGGAGTCTTTAGAGGGCAACTGCACCTACAGTTACAGGCAGTTGCTAAGTTAATAGCCAAGGTATTGTTAAGACTCGAGATGTGCTGTGCAGATTCTTCTTCGGAGTAATTCCAAACCTCGACGGCACTGCATTCAAAACGTCAACTTTCCCTAAGTCGTGGAAGATTGCTCGGGTAATACCTGTAGCCAAAAAGGTAACTCCAGTCTCTGCCGCTGATTTCAGACCTATCAGCATTTTACCGTGCTTATCGAAAGTCTTTGAAAAACTCATAGCAAGACAGATTCTTAAACACTTGTCCATTCATCGTTTACTGTATGCGGGCCAATCAGGCTTCAGAGCAAACCATAGTTGTTCCACTGCTATGGTCAACATATTGGAAGATATTAGACAAGAATTTGATAGAGGACATATTACGCTTCTTTGTCTGCTTGATTTTTCTAAGGCTTTTGATAAGGTAAACCACAAAATTCTCTGCTGGAAACTAAAAAACTTGTTTGGGTTCGGTGACGGAGCAGTGAGACTAATTGGAAGTTTTCTCTCTGATAGATTTCAAAAAGTTGTGACTTGCGATTCGTCTTCAGCACTTCTAGCGGTGAAACAGTTCCTGTTTTGCATGTTTATCAATGACTTGCCGACTGTCTGTAAATACACCTCAGTTCACCTATATGCAGATGATGTCCAGCTATACTCGGCCAGGCCAATTAATGATATAACTGAGCTTGTTACTCATATTAACGAGGACTTGTCTGGGATACACAATTGGTCGGTTATAAATGGACTGCTTTTAAATCCGAATAAGTCCCAGATCATTCCAATATCAAATAAAATATTCAACTTCAACATTTTGCCCGATGTACTGCTTACCGGGAGTAAACTTAAGGTTGCTGAAACCGTAACTAGCCTAGGATTTGTCATTAACTGCAATTTATCGGGATACAATCATATCAACTCAGTAGTCAGGCGTATTTATGGTTGCCTTCGTAGGCTGTGGATAACTGCAAGTTTTACGCCTACTGAAACTCGGAGGAAGCTTGTAGTTAGTCTTGTTCTACCCTTAATTACTTATGCTGAAGTTGTTTATTGTAATGTTGATTCACTTTCTCAACGAAAGTTACAAGTAGCTTTCAATGATGCAGTGAGATATGTTTACGGTCTCCGAAGATATGACTATGTATCTGAGTATTCAAAAAACTTACTTGGTACCACTCTCCAACAATACATCAACGCCAGAAATTGTATTTTCTTACACAATATTGTAAAAAACAAGACGCCAGAGTATCTGTACGAAAAACTTAATTTTGCTCGTTCACGTAGGACCCTTAGCTTAATTCCATCACGTCATCGGTATTTAAACTCATCTCGTTTATTTTTCATCCATTCGATTAAATTATGGAACTCCTTACCACTAGTTATCAGAAACATTTCTAGTACCACACGCTTCAAGAGTGCAGTTTTTAACTATTTCTCGCTTCTTAGTTGAATTATTGTATATTGTATATTAATTCTCTAATGAAAATTTTGTTGATTAGATTTTATTGCATTGAAATTGATTAAACACGTCTAGCTCTTTGTATTAATGCTAAGTACTATAAAAGATTTATCTTAATGTACATACCACTAAATTGAATAAATTGAAATTGAATTGAAATTGAAATTAAACTATTTTAAGTTCAGAGTACATTTTTTTTAGAATTGATTTTGTCTTTATACTTGACCTACATATGTGTACTTTGGAACTTGAGATTCTAGTCAAACTATGACGGAGAAGAGCAACAAACTGCATCCGCCAATTACGTCTGTCTGCCTGTCTGTATATACGACTGAAGCCTAAACGGCTGGACGGATCATATCTGGGGTCTGTGGGATGATCTGATATTGATCTTGAGGAAAGATCAAGTTCAACCTCAAAATTAAGGGTACTTTACCCTCTTAATCCGTAGTCCAGACGCATGTAAACTTGAAGCATGCCCCATTGGCTCCTATATGCCACATATCGTGCAACAAAGTCGCCCACGCTGTCAACCAGAAGGGACACGCAACGTCGACGAATTGGACAGAACGTCACAATCGACAGCTATAACTTTGAGGTAGTAAGGAACTTTGTCTACCTCGGCTCTGCTATCAATTCTGACAATAACTTCTCCGAAGAAATAAAACTAAGAATAACTCGTGCCAATCGCTGTTTCTTTGGGCTGAGAAGGCACTTGAGTAGTAAGGCCCTATCCCGAACAACTAAGGAGACTCTATATAAGATCTTGATCATCCCAGTCCTGCTTTATGCTGAAGCTTGGACTTTATCAAAAGCGGATGAAGATATCCTCGGTCGTTTCGAGAGAAAAATTCTTCGTAAAATATTCGGTTCCGTTTGCGTTGACGGGTTTTGGAGGAGAAGATTCAACGACGAACTATACGAGCTGTACAGCGACATCGACCTAGTCAAAAAACTGCGCATCAGTCGTTTGAGATGGCTAGGCCATGTAGAGCGAATGAATACCAGTGCTCCGGCCCGAAGAGTCTTCGAATCACATCCGGAGGGACAACGCAGCAGAGGAAGACCTCGCCTTAGGTGGCGCGCACAAGTTGAAGGGGACCTGAACAAGCTTGGAGTGCGCAACTGGAGGCAGTTAGCTAAGGAACGACCTAACTGGAGAGGCTTGTTAGTTGAGGCCCAGGTTCACCCCGAACTGTAGCGCCACCTAAGTAAGTAAGAAAGTAACCTAAATTTTGGGACCTGAACAAAGTAGGCAATTTTTGGTGGATAGCGTTTTTTAAGTAAAGTGACTCTCTTAATCCTTACTCCACACCCAGTTCAACTTGAGGCATGACCCATTGGCTGCCACATGTCACATATCGGGCAACAGACTTGCCCATGCTCTAGTTCATCCGATTGTAGGTCTTTTGTTTCAACCCTTTTGTTCTCTCTTGCCCATTTCACCCAGATAATCCAGGGAGAGTAGTAATTTGTGACATTTCGGGACCTGGACAAAATCGAAAATTTTTGCTGAATAACATTTTTCAAGTGTTGTGGCTCTCCTTCATTTGTGTTGTATACATTCCAGAGAAATTATTATAAAACTGGTTTGTTATTAATATTTTATGCAAATGCAACCTTTCCTTGGGCAGTCGACAGTGGTGCAGGGACATATTAAATGCAAAGATTTGAGACTACCATATCCTACTTTTCAAAAATTTAACTATTTTTTAAATCTGTACTAGAAATCTAAAAACAAAATTAATAATCCTGGAAGTTTTCCGTAATTCACCTCATCACTGTATATGTGCAAGCCCACTTTTTGATGGCATTCAGATGTTCTCAGATGGACTGTTAAAAAACATTGATGTTGTTTGGGAATCAAATTTTGAACACTCACATTTTTTAAAAATGAAGTGAAACTATTGCAAGCTCTGTCAAATAAGTACTTCTGTTTTCAGATTTTTTGGTATCCTTCCGATCATGAGTGATCATATTTAGAGCAAACGTTAAAATACCTTAAGCTGATTGTGAGAATACAGACAATTCTAACTCTGAGCAATAAAACAAATAAATAATGACACTTACCGTTTCGATAACTAATTGCATTTTTTGCATCCGTATATGGCAGTTGTAAGCTGGCTCCGATAACTAAAAACAGAATGGGGTGTAACCACCCCATTTTGCTTGCTAAAATACGTCTCACGTTGTGGATGATTGTTTAATTGCGTGTGATGTTCGGTTAATCTTCTTAAATATGGCAGTACGTGGCTTCAAAGGATTTGCTTTTTGTATCCTTCTCTATGCGTATCCTTTTTGTTTTAACCAAATATTAATATGATTATTAATTTGTTTATGATTGTTTTTTCTATTTTTAATCCTTGCCGTGATAAAGTGTAGAGCAAAAAAACAAGCCACCCAAAGGTCTTTCTTAATGAACCGATTTAATTTAACAAAAAGTCTCGTTTTCTTTGTTACAAAAAAATGTCTACTCCATAGAAAAAAAAACTTCTAATTTCCTTCCACCCTTCGGTTAAGCATCCTTAATTTTCATATTCACACAGAAAAACATATTTCTGCATCCCACCACCCACCCAACACACCCTTTTATCACTTTTTATCAAATTTGAGGACGCGAATGCCTGATGAAATCGTTTCATAAACCAAGCGGGGGTGAAACGATTTCCAAACAACAAAAATTCTCTCGTCAATAATGGCGCTAACGAAATAAATAATAAAAAAAAAAAAAACACCGACGCACATACACAAACAACATTGAAGCTTAAAACGCGTGTATTGTGATGCAAATTCACCACATCCCATGGAAAGCAAAAAAATAAAAAAAATGCGAAAAAAACGTCCAAAATAGTATCACAAGGATACATAAGGGCGTCCTAAATGACTTTAAATGTTCACTTTGCACATTAAGTGTCGGAGAAGAAACTCCTTGAACCAAATCCTTAATGTTGTTTCCTTAAGAAAAAAATACGAGAAAACAAAAATTATAAACAAAAATTGAGGGCAAGTAAAACGAAAACATAACCAGAGTGCACATCCTTTTTTTTCCTTCTGCTTTCCTTTTAATTTTTTTTTTTTTTTTAAAATTCAATAGCAGTGGTCATTTTGGGATACTTGTCGGGAAGAACGATGTATCCGATTCCATTTTGTTGAGGACATTTTTTATTATAGAAGTAGGACTGATATCCTGCTGCGAGGTGGTTAATATGAATTTTTATTTTTTCATCCGAATGAATTTTATTTCACACTTTTGGAGGACTGTAAGACGTCGCATAATGAGAAGGACATTTTTTTGTTCAGGGTGAATTTTGCCCAGAAAAGCGGTTTGAGCTTGACATATGAAAAGAATACTTTAAGTATCGGAAAATACTTAGGTCATGAGAGGTATATACATACATACTTATATAGGATATTAAGGATCCTGATAAATTTATGAGTTTAAAGCAGTTGTAAAATGTTAGCAGCAAAGGAGACCTCTATCTCAATCCTCTTCTATCGAATGTCTATCTTCAAGTAGTAAGAAACAGAATATTGTATACAGGGAATCTTTGTCAAGTGCTTGGGGTTAAAAATATTACTACTGAGCATATAAGTCTCTTTCCTTAGCCGGATGAATATAACAACGGGAAGGTTTATAAGGTTTTTAGCGGTAAACGGAATGACAGCGCATGTTGACTGACAGGCAAGAGACGTTAAAGAACACCAAATCAAATCTATTCTATCCAACCACTCACCACAACCTCGAGAGTAGTCAATACAAGATGCGATTGGGTCCACAAGTTTATCAGACATGAGTCCAATAATTATAGGAAGCCTTCTCTAAGCCAGAGACGAGTTAGAAGTATTTTTTTTTTCCTTATGTAAAAGACTATTCAAGTTAGACATTGGCATCGTTGTTATTTACAAAATTTTCTTTCCAGCGCTGCTAGTCTTGTCTTCTTGATATCGATAGTGACGAGCTATTTCTATTTCTCATCGAATAGCGTGAACAAAGCGGAGATACTTATACTAGCTTACGATGTTAAAACCAGTAACGAGGGTCAAAAAGATACTAGATCAGAGTGCATAAAGTGATAAACTGTTTTATATTATACGAAGCCTTTTTCTGAGGCAAATGCATAGCTTTCGAATGGTAGTTCTCTTTTTGGAAATCAAGTCTTACAACAGAGCTTAAAATCATACTCATTGCAGTGCAGGGCACTCAGCCGTAAAGCATTTACTTCACTGCTTTGTCCTTTCCGAGGCGTGTAACTGAGTAAAATAGGTTTTAAATATTCATTCTGTTTTAAGACTTTGAAGCTTGCAACGAGACTTAGAATTATACTCAGGTAATTCCATTTTCAGTTGAACAAAAATGTGTAGGTCCATTATGTCTTAACACATCTGCTAATAATTTTGTTTGCCAATATGTGGGATATTGGTGAATTTAGAATAGAACTACATTTAAACAATCATAGTATGACAATCTGACGACTAGTCTAGTACAAAGCATAGGTTTGATAATGTAATCAATGCAGAGTAGGTTGTGCAGATACCCCGTTTGTATCGTATTAGAACAAACTTGGTCCTAAAGACATGCCGGCGTCTGCCGCAGCCTGTCTAATTCGGTGTAGAAAACTCACAGATATACGTTCCTCTTTGGACCACTTCAAATGTGTATAGAATTTGTTATCTGTGATTATTGGTGTTGGAAAGAATAATCTAACTAGTCAGCCTTTAGCTTCATGCCAATCAGGTCTACAGTCTTTTAAAGAGTTCATGCTCATTTGCAAAAAACGCATCTTGGCAACACAATCGAAATCTGCCATCAATTTTAAAAAGCCAAGTTGCATTCTTGATATTTCTCATGTAAAGCATACACCACTTTGCTTCAAGTAGCACATTCTTCAGTTTTTCCTTGTAAGAATCATTGAGGGTCACAGAAAAAAAAAAACAGAAACAACAACGCATGCAAACAAATGGCAATCTTTCACCTCCAAAAAAAAGAAAAAAATTCCTCTTCGATCAACAAAGCGGAGCAGATCTTCTCCAGCCTAAATGGAAAATGGATTTAATCTATAAATAGGTTAAGTAAAACCAACTTCTCTGTGTGATTCACGGACGAGGACATTACAAACAACAAGTCGCGCGCGTCAGACAGACATAACCAGTGGCCCGAGCAACACACCACTAAGATACATGACCAAACAGAACGCTTATGTCATTTTAGCATCTCGCCAGCCAACAACAACGGATGCTGCACATTTTTCTCTTTTATTTTTTTTCTCAGTTTTTCTTATTAAGATGACTTCACCTCACCGACGCGACGACTGCAAAGATATTGAATCTGAGATATGTATGCTCAGATACGTACACTCGTAGATGCATTCACATTTATAAATTGTTTCTCCTTCTCCGGGGGCTAATAAGGTGATCTTGAGGTGACAAATTGGCGCACGAGCGTGTGTTTAGTGCGTTTTGGATGGAAAAGATAAGATACCGACTAAGAACGTGAGTTTTGTACGCTTATCGTTTTAAGGAGGAAAGCGGGTGTTGTTGGGTTAATGATAGCGTAGGTGGAACTGAAGAAATTTATTCGTTTCAGTTTTTTTTTTTTTTGCTATGAATTCCTCAATTGATTCGGGGTTAGTGGTGGAACGAAGTCTGAAATGCAATGAAAGTGATTGCATTGGAAGAGGGAAGAGTTAGATTAGCAATATAAAGTATTTCCTTATGGCTAGAGATACAACAGATACTACAGTTTCGGTTGGTGCACAGATAATCCGTACTGTTCGACAGTTTGATTTTGGATAGCAGCTCTTGACATTTATCTAATTTCTGCTCCTTAGTGGTAGACATTTGGATAGCAAATCAGACATTTGTGCTCTGCTTTATTTTTGAATGCATACTTAAAACTCTATGACTACAGAAGACAAGGCAACGTCTGTAGTATGTACATTCGACAAAGATACAGTAAAGCTTACACTTTGCGGACTATGCACAATGCATGCCTGATTATGGTCTAAGATTATATTCCTTCTCTTCCATGATAGTTGCGAACAGAAGAAAGAATATTTATATCTTCTTTAGTCTAGATATCTTTGGTTTACGAGGGCAAAATCGTACTTTTTATGTAATAAAGGCAATAAAGTTTAAATGCAAAAGCGCGCCCAATAAAGTTCTCTCTTTACTGACAATCGGGAATTTCTATTTTCTGACTATAAATGCTAAGAACCAGGAAAGTATCTTGAACTGTAGATATTTATCGAGTTACTAATACCTTCCGACATAGTGAGCTATTTTGTGTCTCCCTTTTCCATTGCATAATATTTCATTTCGAAGCCTTTATACCGCAGATACAAAATATCAACAAACTTTAATAATTTCCACCACGTGAGGTGTCATCAAAAATCAAATTTCGTTTTCAAATTTTTGCACCGTCATTAAAAGCTTGTTTTTCACCATTTGTGTCTGAATTTATTTTGAACACTACTTACACACACGCGACAAAGATACTTGATATAATCGCTGTCAAAAAAAAGAGTCACTCTAGCCGCCAAGCAAAGTCATGGCCGAATGAACAAGACCAGGCAATACAAAAAAAAAACAAATAGTACTGCAGATGCTAAGCGGTGTATAGGTACGGATACATGAAAGAAATTGATGCCAAATTATGCACCGTAATGAGCAGTGAAATCTTCCTTTGCAAAAGATATTCTATCTAAAAATAAGTGATGCATCTTTTGAATGCGCTCACCGTTTGTACTGGTGGATGTTTTTATTTTGAAAGTGAATTTAATGTTTGGACGCACAAATTGGTCAAATTAACCACGGCCGATGGAAAGGTGCATCATTAAATGGTTGAATAAAACATTTATAACCTAACTGGGTTAGTAACTTGTTTTTTTGAGCAATGTGGTAAGGAAGTAAGTGGGTGAATTTTGTACCTCATTAGAGAGGTACATTTTATTCAATGAAGATGCATGTTTTACACGACAGTTTAGAGCTGTTGAGGGAGCATTGTTGGTTGGATATACATTTAGTGGAGGTTTTATTGAGTATTCACCTTGTAAAGGATAAATAATATCACAAAGGTAGCTTTGTGATAGTTTGCGTCTTTCTTTTCTAAAGCAAATTACAAGTTTTGGTATTTAAGATTTTTAATCTGAGGTTTGTCTATTATGTTGTCTTTATAGTTTACTTTGAGTTATTTGAATACACGCCAAGAAAACTTACATTAAGTTTCTTGAGTAAATTGACAAGGTTTCTCGAAAGATACAGACAGATTCATGTTTTGAAAGAGCCTGGTACTAAATGATTACAACTCATAATGAAAACCATGTTTTGTAGAGCTCCATTCACGTCTATGATAGCGCTTCTATTTTAAGTCATTTGGTAAACAGGGAAAAATGAGTCAGGCATTCTTTTGAAATAATGTAAATGATCTAAGCCAACAGATTATGTACATATAAATCTGATTCCCTTAAAATGGGTGGAGTGTTAATATTTATATTAATTTTTTTATTTTGACCAAGCGAGAATCCTTTTTCCATTCTAACAAAACATTGTATTCAAAGAACGAACGCATATGCAAACAATCTCTATTCGACTAATAAGTTTCTGATGCCTTGGGATTAAAAGAGCAAAAACGACTACTGATTAGGGACAACGTATTATAACTGACAGGCACAAACCAGTAATCCAGTATGGGAACCAGGTTTCTCAACTCAACTGATTTATGCTGATGGAGAATTGGTAGACACAGAGGTGAAAGTGATAAGCCAAGAAGGCTATCTAAACAGCAAACTTAACATTTATCCTTAAGATACTCACTAGCATAATGTGTACAAATTAAGTCCAGACCAAAGTAGTACAACAGCACAGGAGGGATTCCTCAAAGCTTCGTACTATGTCCTTTGCTTTTAAGCAAATAAGCCAAAATTATGCGATGTGGACCAACACGATACCACTGAAGTTTTAGGGGTATTGCGGGAATGACTGTCACATTTGGGATTGTAACAAGCGGAACAAAAATTGAAATAACACCAAAAGAGTCGCAGCTATGAAACTATGAGTTCGACCCTGTAAAAGGAAGACGAAAGCAGTTCCCAGGACCAAAGAACTGAGAGCAATGAGGTAAGCTGAGGTATAAAGATACAGCGGAAAGAGTCACAAAGTGTACTTCTCATATTCTCTATATACAAATTATGCAAATTGTATATTGAAGGAGAATATGTGTAAGGAACCTAACAGGTGTTTCAAAAATCCAGTTCCTACCAAAGTCGTCTACGAGATTTTTACTTGGATTGAAGACTCTGATTTAGCTTTGACAGCGTCACATAAAGTATAGAAAATTCCAAGTAAAGACGAAACTTAAGACGATTAAGGGCCTGCATCAGAAAAATCTAATGAATGCTATAGCAAATAGTACCTTTACCCCATGGGACAGTGAATAGCTTTTAAAGAAAACGAATGTCTAGGAAACATTCTTTCCGCATAGTAAGAGCATCTTTCTGTATTTATCTGAATGACGCCAAAGATTTATTGAATGCAGATGGTAGCTTAGTTCAGGGAGATACGGAAAATTCATACTGAAAAATTTAATTCAAAGAAATATTATGCAATTTAAAATCATAAAAGGTATAATTTCTTTAACTTGGAGTTTGTTTATAACTTGGGGTATCGATTGATATTGCTTTAATGCTTATCACAGAAATTATCTAGAATCTCAAAAAGAAGAAGTTTGTGCACATTAATTTTACGTATATCAAATTATTTATCCATGATTTTGGAAACAGTTCTCCTCAAAGCATTTTATCACTTTTAGACCACGTCCTGACATGTAAGGTACTCGTATACATCTCTATAGAACGCTTATCTGCAGTTATTTCACCGCATTCCATCAGTCAGTAAAACTCAAGTATCTATGACTGAAAAATGATACAACAACAAGACAAGCCTCTCCCAATAAATAATGCATCAGATTACCCCCCCCCAAAAAAAAAAAACATAGCACATCCAAACTAGACACGACTTCTCATAGACAGAGACACTCCAAGCAGCTACAAACCATTTGACACTATTTCCCAATGTCTGGTTTGTTTTTGTAAAACATGTCAATGTGCGACTTGCCGAGCGAATTCGTCGAACCAAATTTAATGGATTCTAATAATAGCCAAGACAGATTCTAAATTTGTGTCCCTTCAGTGTCTGACTCGGTGGAAATGTACAATTGAGTCAGACAAAGGGAACTATGATCCGGATTTTGGTGCCCGTCCCAATCTATCGCCTCCTTAACTTTGTCACTTAATATAGTACTAAATATTAAATTGTGAAATTTATTACGTACTAAGGAGGGAACTATTAAATTTTTGGTTCTTTATTTTTAAAACACAATTGGGGATTGCCCCGAGTGCGCAATAACTACAAATCTTATGAAAGAGATATTCTGTATTCGACTGGATGATGGTATTTTTAAAGAAGGATCAACTGATCCACTGGATGATCATTCGTTCCGCACAGACTGTGAGATCTTAGCTGCCGGAAAGAAAAAGGGTGAGCTGATGTGATTTATTAGGTGGTTTATGGGGTACATTCAGGTGATAAGTGACATATGTACAAATGATCTTGCGCGAATCACTATTTTGGAACCAATCCAGGGTATGAATGACAGCCACATGCTATGTTATCCATTTACACGCTCTTCTGGACTTCAAAAACAAATGAGTTGGGATGTTTTCGTTTGGAAGCATTTAAGAACAAAGGAAAAAGGGGCATTCAACTTGGCACGCGATCTTAGAGTTTAGGCGCTAACGCATGGAATGAATGCGTTATAATTTATAATTCTATCTGGGGGATTATTTTCCCGCGTTATGCACCTGTTTCCCTTAATTGCTTTGAATTGGCCCAATTTTAGATCGTAAATATGTACCATCATCTGAGGTTGTTTATATTTTGTTTTCATAGGAAATAGATATAGATTTTTGTTTGGCCTATTAAGGAAATGTTGCAGTGGTTATTTGTACATATTTGTTTTGATTAGTTTGTAAACTTGAGAATGCAGTTTGGAGAGAGATAATAGGCAGCTGGGACTGTTTATTTAATGCATGATTAGGGTGGATCTAGCGACCGAATGACCTACAATTGACTATGAAAGTATAAGTGTTTGTGGGAGGAATTTCAACATCTGCTTTATGAAAGTATTGGACTTCTGAGTTTGAGTCTGGGTAGTATAGTAACTAGTATAGTAATGAGATATTGAAGAAGAAAAGAGCTCTATTGACTGCTTCGGGATTCTCTTTTCTACTATTCATTGTCCTGTGCCAGCAAATTTTAAAATTTCAGATAAATTGACGTCAACAAGCAATTTTAACCCGAATCAGCCCACTTCCGATCGCCATTTAACTATAGTTTTTAGTCAGCGATTAGTCGCTAACGGAGACGGTTTCCGAAATAAAAAAAATGCATTCTGGGCTGATTCGGGTTAATGACTTAAAATGGTTTGATTTAAGTTCCTTTTCAGCATTTGAGGATTAAATTTGTTTAAAAGGTCTGTGTGTTCGATCAACAAGTGAAGGTTATCCCTCTATTTGGTGCAACCAAGCATTAAGGTAAGATATCTCAAAATTGAACATATTTGGATTGTTGACTATACATAAGGACATTCGAAGTGCAAGTTACACATGTACCCACCCATATATATATGGACTGAACAATGTGAAGAATATTTGGAGATGGCATACCAGAAAGTCTATGAATGAAAAAAGAAATTCGCAGCCAATAACAATTCGTGGATCGGAATGTTTGTGTAGATACTGATTTAGGATAAATAACTTGAAGACTAAAGAAAAGAAAAGAAAATCAAACAAGACACAAAATACATAAATCATACTTTGCCAAAAAAGGTGTGACTGAAATCGAAATTTGAATTGGACTGAATTAAAATTTAAAGGAATTAGCTGCTTCGTTTCTGAATACAAAATTAAGGATGACACAAAAAAAAAAAAAAAATGGGTGTATCATATCTCTTCTAAAAAATTGGGTCCGGCAAATATATACATATGTATTCGTGAAAAATAAAAAAAAATCCCTCAATTATGAGTGAATTCAGTGTGTAGATACAGAATTTGAGAGAACCAACCCATTTTAAAGAAATCCAAATATAGATCGTATTTCGTTTTCAATATTAGGATGCAGACTATTAATACTTCCACAATTTATTAGGTTTAACTAAGCTGGCTTGCGTGAGTCCAGAATCTAACGACGGTTCCTGTCCAACCAAAATCCACAATTGGAGAAATATATACATATGTATGTACGTACGTATCTGTCATTGCTTTCAGTAAGGGAAATGGTTACTAATTATACCTGACTATTGAATTCATTTGAGCGCCGTGGCTCAAGTGGTTAGTGCGTTAGACTACGGACAACGCCTAAAATTTCTTTCAAGGCCACAACTCTCACGAGCGTCTGACAAACATCTGAGAGTAAAAAAACTGTCATGAAAAAACTTTTCAAATAAAACATTGTCCATCGGAAACGGCATTAAAAAATAGGCCTCTTCCATTCGTGTAAAGAATATAATACCCACAGCACGAATGGTTGTGAGAAGTTAGGCCTTGGGTCCCATGGACCTGTTGCGTCAAATATTTGTATTTTTTTTTACTATTGTATTAGAACGTGGGTAAGCTGGTTCAAAATGCTCCTGTATAGACCAAATTAATGTTCTTAAGTCATAAATTTGTTGACTTCAGCACAGACTTTGATAATATTGGTATGATAGTATAACATTTGGAAAGCACTTGAGGAAAGATGGATCCCTCCTAAACGAATACCTCTGTTCAAATGAAGAATCTTGCATAATGGCATCCTTTCCAAAAATCTAACCTCCATCGATGTTAGCGATACTGTTTATCATTGTAATCGACCAGATTATACACAAATCAATCGAAGATCTCGATTACGCATAAGTCATCAGCTTGCTAATAGTGATGCAATCTAAACTCCGAAACGAGTGAGTAAAATCTGAAATCTTTCAAATACCTAGACATTGTTGTACTGACAAGAGACAGCGAGAAATTCTAAACTAAAGAATCCTACTTACAATTGGGAAACATTTAAAATTCTACCTTCACATCATCAAAAATGGATATTCAGATCATTAGGTCAAATGTTATCTGTGTTCCTATGTCTACATGTGGTAAGTCACAAATTTATCAGTCGTAAAGGTATGGTGGTCAAACGTTAGTACCCCAATAACGAAATACATACATATGTATATTAAAAATCCTACAACCAATGGTTAAACACATCCAGCTTCTAATTGAAAATGAATAGAATACAAGAAGACAAGGACAAGATCTATACACAAAGAAAGTTCATAGCAACAAAACGAATCCGCTGGAGCTCGACGGACGTTGGAAAAACAGGATAAAATTAAAATTCAAACGTAAACCATACATATGGTTTTGAATCCATTAATTTGTTGACAACAAATTTTCCAGAAGCGAAAAACGTGTCATGTGCCTCGTTGTTTTCCTCCGCCATACGAATGGTAAGGGCTTATGGAGTATCTTCCATGTTAACATTGTGGGTTTTGTCAAATTTGGTTCGAAAGCATCGCAATGCATGCACAAAACAAAACCTCGTCGAGTTTTTGGCCCACAGTAAGCTTTGATTTCTAAGAATTAACTATGAGAGGTTTTAAAAAAAAAAAAGATATGACTTAACTTTTTTTTTCGATCCTCGTAGTACAGGATAAACAAAAAAACGAATTTACTACAAACTACTCGTACATATGTACATATATCAACATTTCATGATTGAGTTTGTTTTTGCTTAATTTTTTCTGGATAATATAAATAATACATTAATAACGAAAAATGCTCCCTTCAATGTATGGAATCAAAGAGGATAACCTCCGTCTCCGTTGAGTAAGAAGTATATACGTATATTATGAATTTTATTAAAGAATTGTAGATCTACATATTTAAAAACAAAACAAAAGTTGAATTTATCTTCAACAAATTTTAAGAAACGAGAAATTGTATTTAAAATTAAGTAAAACTAAATGACTTTGCAAATGAATGAAACTGAAAATGAATTAATGGCCACATTAATCGAAATCGTGTAGAAGATCACTAGACTAAAAAATTCTCGATGTATTTTCTTAAACCTTTTGTCTTGGCTAATAGGAATCCTTTTCGCGAAAGAAATGGGATGTAAATAAGAATGTTGATGTTTTCATCAAGTCTTTATAGGTAGAACATATTTAAATTAAAGTGGAAGTTATTCAGCTTACTATCCTCCAAAATACTACAAATCCCCGAAATTTCGGGTATCACCTAAAAAAGATGGGTCTTTTGGAGAACGACACCTGTGAACTATGCTTGGAAGAAGTTGGGACTGTAGCACATATATTGTGTCAATGTCCGGCGTTAGCTAGCAGAAGAAGGGAGGTCCTGGAGAGCTACTGGGTAGAAACCCAGAGGATGAACCAGATTTCTGTGAAACAGATGCTAGCTTTGACACGAGGGATCAAAGCCAGAGACGAACTGTGGAAAAATCTAGAGAGACTTTCGGGCTAAGATGGATCGTGGAAGAGAGACGAAAAGGGACCCAACACAGTGGTCTGGTTCGTAATCTCTCGAATAATACATATACATATGTTTATATATATCCTCCAAAATATAAAGTCCAATATCAGGGATTGAATGAAGACTGGACCTAAACAATTGGTTTACTTTTTTGGTTCAGAAGTAATATTTCAAGTTAAGCAATTACATTTGTGAATATTCACTACAAATTCACTATTTATTGACATTTGATGAAATTTACTTAATCAAGGGATAACCTTGAGAAATAGAGTATTATACTTTAGAATATAAAATAGGTGTACTTAGGTTCAAGTATAAAAATGTTGAATACCAACGAGAATAGAATGTATGTATGTATAACTCCCACCGAGAGCTAAATTGCATTCTCCTTGTGTAAAGTCAAGTTTTAAAAATAGTAAGGGAAACAATTAGTCAATTTTACATTAAAGATTCCTTTTATGTATTTATTTGTGTCAGATCGTCAAGAGATTAAATGATTTCCTTAGAATTTTGTATTTAGTTAAAATATTTAACACTTTAGAAATTTTTTTTCTAAAATTCAGCGAATTTTAATTGAAGTTTGAATAATATTCTAAGCTGTTTCTGATTTCTAAATCTACATTTTGTATGATGGGTAAAGGACAGCATCACGTAAAGATGATTGATTCAGAAAAGATAGAAAAACAACCTTTAACGAAGTTAAAAAAAACAAACGGCTAATTTAACTCTGAAGTAAGTTTTTAAAACTTTTTTTGTGAAAAAAATTAAAAATAAAATTGAGACACTTCTAATGTGTTTTCTACAATAGGTGTACGAAAAGAAAAAAAAAAAACACTCGTGGAAGGAAATTTGAATATTAAATTATTTCTTATAATCAATTCAAAAATATTTGCTTAATTCTCGCCTACATTCTCTATTCCAAATTAAGAGTTTCATTTCATATTACAAAATTGCATTTTTTGTTTTAATTAATACTTAATTAGTTAATTCAAAAATCTTGATCCAAATTTTACTTTTCGTGGAAGACTTGAATTAAATTTTGTTTAACTCTTCACTTATTCACAGCAATTTTTTTAATTATGTATATTCATACCAATTAAATTTGCATTTAAAAAACTTGTTATTTTTATTTTATTTTTTTATATCCACTTTAATCACTATTTGCTAAGTTAAGTAATTTTATTTTATCTAACAAATTTATTTATTTTTTTTTTTTTAAATAATTTCTTCTAATATCACATTTAGAAGGATCACCGCAATACCGCAGATTCCCCGGGGTATAAATGAAAATTAGAAAAATCCAAAGAACAACCAGAAATCAAAATCAAAAATTCAAATTCACCCGCACACGATAGGAGAGGAGCTTTTAACTCGTTAGCGGTTGAATTCTAACTGAAAATTTTATTTTCCACTGTCGTTATAGAAAATCTATCCGCGCTCACTCGGTGTGGCGGAAAAGTATAATATGTATCTCAGATACATACACAGATAGATATGCAGACGGCAGGCAACATAATGACGACAATAGCAACAAAAGAATTCAGTGTATAGTGCATGGGTAACTCGAAGAGACAAAACATGAAATGCGTTTATTCAATTCACATGTTGGAGATACATTTTGTATCTATCCTTTATATCGAACATGTTAGAAGGAAATGTTTTCGATTCGATGCACTTTCGTACGAGACCAGAGAAGCTTCATTTGTGGCTTTTTTTTTTTCTCCTATAAACATTGCAGACAAATGTGTGGAGTATCTATGTTTTATACCCGTATCCCACCGATACTCAACAGCTAAGTGAAGGGGAATGATGACAACGTGTATGAAGCACGTGGTATTATTTTGCAGTGGTGGGTGTTGGTGCAGGGGAATTTGTTTGGTATGGATTGAAAAAAAGCTTTTATCTTGTTGCGAATAAAAGCTTGATGGTTTTCTGATTTTTAACTCAAATTCAAATTGATATTAAGGTAATTAATTGGAGTTTTAATACTAGTAGGTCTTACTCGTATAGCAGGGATCATTTGGTTGGTGAAAGAAATGTACACATCCTCCATTATTAATTATATGTCACATACGGGCTGAGAGTTGTTTGCGTTTCTCAGAATAATTGTTATGCTGATTGATAGGTTTCATCATTTTATTTTAATGAGTGATGGGATTGGGAAAATGGAAACAGGCCCCGAGTACTATTGGAATAAAAAGTAGTTGCACACACTGCACATAATGAAATAAAGTACTGAGCAGTCCAACGACAAATGGACGCCTTTTTGAAATTAGTTCTGCTCGATTTATAAATGAGGTAGAGATCAAAATCCAAACGATTCAATTCAGTAGGTATGACAAATTCAAAATGATAAACAAGGAATATGGTATAGGTATACGAGCATCCTTAAAGAGCAGCCGAAATGAGTTGGCCTTGAAGTAAGTGAAAACAAAAGCAAGTACATGTTGTCGACAAAACAGAAGCATCTGACCACCGCCTATGACAAAACGTCATTGTTGGCAACAGTAACTTCGAAGAGGTCAAGGAGTTTACCTACCTTGAAGTAAATATCAACTTCACGACTGGCACCTTAGCGAAGATTTGGCGAAACCGTTGCTACTTCGGTTTGACGAAACAAATGGGTTCAGAACCTCAGAAGACGAAATGCATGCTATACAAAACATTGATCCTGCCAGTTCTGCTATATGGAGCCGAGTGCTGGATAAGCAGGAAAGCAGAGCAGATATTGAACACTTTCGAAAGAAAAATTCTTCGTCGAATATTCGGTCCCATATACGAGGAGGGCGAGTGGAGGAGAAGATACCACTGTGAACTCTATGTTCATCCTATATCCAAGATGTGGATGTAGTCCAAAAAGCAAAAACACGTTGACTACACTGACTCGGTCGAATGGACAATAATGTTTCAACAAAGAGGATCTTCGAATCACAACCCATAGGTTCGAGATGACAAGGAAGACCAAATCTCATTTTTAAGGATCAAACTATGCCGGATGCCAGAACGCTTGGTGTAGACAAATGGAACCAACGTGTCCTTTATCGAAGAGAGTGGGAGCCTACTGTGTCTCAGACAGATACTTTTACGGGTTAGGAGGCCGTTAAGTAAGTAAGTATACGAGCACCCTTTGAGTAGACAAATAGTACAAAGAAATGCCAGTGTTATACGAAACATCCTATGAGACAGATTATCTTCCTTAGAAGATGTATCAACTAATTAAGTAGCTTCCCATTTATCGATAGAATAATGTCACAAGTTAAAAATAAATTTGGAGAAAATTATAATTTAGTTTTTTAAAGCAGAAGGCTAGACAAGTTATGTTAACGTAATGTGGTAGGACTTTGAAGTCTTCATACGATAGAAAGTTACCTACGGATTTTGATTAGGGAAACTGATTTGAGCTGAATGGATTAGAAATTGAAATTGCCAAACAAACGACCGCGTAGAGACCGCTCACACGTTTAAATAGCACGATCAACGGAAGTTATCTAATGATGATGTCACTTAGTAGTACGGAGGTGTCTGTTAAGCATAATGTCATATTTGTCTTAGGGCCAGTTGACTTCCACGGGGGAACTTCATTAATGTAAAGCTATTTTACTGTATCAAGCCACGATACGTCATACGTACAGATGGCTGCGTAGTCAAATATAGCAAGAGAGCAAAAGTAACAGTGCTATAGTGGAATACATACTTCAATATTTGTGAAGACTCAGGAGCGAAACTTTTAAAAGTTTTGACTGTTGACTTGTGACTTGACACTTGACTTGTGTCTTTAAACAGGCGATTTATAAAATTAGAAGTGAGGCAGAAATATATGTATAATAGGATAAGTATTTTGAACCGTCTGCGTGTTAAAAGATTTTACAAGGCTTGAATTAAAGATCCCAAGTAACTGAAAGGAAGGACAAAAAGCATTTGGAAAGTGATAGTTACAGTTTATGTTTGTATATACACGGTTTTGTATTACCATCCAGCCTAATATATATATGAACAGGGCTTTAACAATTTCCTATTTCATCAATATCAATTTTTGAACCAGATAGACTGCATTTAAAATCCTTCCGTAAAGTCATTTTGCTTTGGTTAAGTTTATTCACCTGTGTACCTAATAAATTGCAGCTCAAGGTTGATTATAACCGCACTTGACAAATCATTTCTCCCTTTTTGTTTTGAATTCTATAAACCACATCATTACTAACTGTCCAAACAAAAGTCCAAAAATAAATGATCTCACATATAAGATCTCTACTGATCCACAGACACTTCAAGTGCGCGTACTAAGTAATTTATTGCAGCGCCAGTCAATTCGTATTTGACACTATTTCAGTAACAAAAAAACTCCACAAAAGTATTAAGCAATTGGCGTTCCTTTCGAATAGTCAGTATGTCTCCGTGAGATCACCAGCTGAGCCCTGTATTTATGACACCAATAAGTAGAGAATGTATGCCGCCACCACCGCCACTGACTTTATGTATGATACAGTCAACAGACAAAATTATTATTATTGATGAACATTTAATTTTTAATCTTTCAACAAAACACAACCACGATGGTAGACGACACAGCTCCTGAACTCTTGCCCTGCATTTCTACATTTCTGGGTTTTGGAATTTGTTTTTTTTTTTTGTTTTTTTCTGAAAAGATGCAGGTTGAGATGACTATGATGATGGTGGTGGACGGTGCAGGAATATGCAAAGAAGGTTGATCGGTAGGAATTAATAAATAAATATTCAAATTGAATTTAATTTCGATTGGAAAGAGGGTGGGGGGATGGAATCGATATCTCTAGTTCGTCGGCGGTATGTATAAATAAATTGATTTTTATTGGGCTATATTTGGATATCAATATGTTAACTGATTGATCTTCGAAGGAGATGGTCATTAACACTTTCAGATCGATTAAGCACGCAACGGAAAACTACTCCTTTGCCGAACGCATGAAAATTTTCCTCATAAGATGATGAAGTGGGAAATGTGTAATACTTGCAACATGATGTCACTTCATTTAATTTATAGCAAGCATTTTTCAATTTGTCGTAATTAGACACAATGTAACAATGTTTGCTTTTTGAAATATGTACGATGTTATGATACAGGGTGATGGTAGTTTTAATGGTGATTTAATGCGTTCTTTTTAATACTTGAAGGTGACTTGGAAACTATGTTTTGGGATAGCAACTGAGACAATTTACGCGAATTGTTTCAAGTATGATTAACCAGTGGTGATTAAAGAAAAAAAAAAAAAAACGTTCCTGACTGGGGGTATTCAACATCATCTCCCCTAGTTACTTTTTATGTGAAATCAAGAATATTTGGCTGAAGATTTGCTGCGTAACGCAGGAGAACTCACAATTCCAGACTTTGCATTGGAAGTAGCTCAGGACTTTTCCAAACGCGTATCGGATAGCCACAAATACAAATACAAATTTTTGGCGCAACAGGTCCATGGGACCCAGGGCCTAGCTTCTCACATCCATTTGTGTTGTGCGTGTTATATTCTTCACATGAATGGAAGGGGCCTACTTTTTAATGCCGGATCCGAACGGCAATTTTGAGAAACTTTTTCATGACAGTTTTACTCTCGGATGTTTGTCAGACGCTCGCGAGAGGTGGGGCCGTGAAAGAAATTTTAGGTGTTGTCTGGGGATTGAACCTGGAACCCCTTGCTCCGTAGTCCAAAGCACTAACCACTTGAACCACGGCGCCCACCCAAAAGCTAAGCTACATTGTGATTTTTTCACTCACGTGCTGAAGCAGAAGTAGATAATATCATTGTATATAAATCTAGCGCTTGTTAGAGGCGCTAGTCTCGATATCCTCAAGTGATACTACTATTAGATTTATATACAATGATAATATATAAGACAAATCTCATCACGTAAGGCAATATGTTCAGCAAATTCACCCAGCCGTGTATTCGTCGATAGCAAGAGCATTGACTAGCAGAGGTATTAAAAATTCGACCAACCAGTGGATTAGGGCTATGCTGGAAAGTCGAATTATTACTTCTCCCTCTAAAGGAGTGTCGGTGTCTGTATCTTCAGCTAAAAGCTGTTCCCAAGGACGAACACTTTCTCCCCTCTTGTGGTCACTAGTCATTGACAATCTTCTAGATTGTAGATCGTAAAATATAGATCTACAGAGATTACGCTAGACATAACAAGGTAAAACTTGGTTGTGTCCCAGGTCACTAGAGAATTCCAGGCAACAAATCTGTAAATGAACTAGCTATAGGTGGCTAAGAATCTGCCTTTATGGGACCAAAACCTTACTGTGGCATCAGCCACACATTACATTGGTTAAGAAGACGTCTCTTATATGAAGAAGTACGTACAGCAGCACAGTTAAAAGACTCTGCTGTAAGGATATAAAAGTATCCCTACTATTTTTGCTGGATCATGCGAAGTTTAAGACAACTCAAGCTTTCCAAAAATATACTGGCTTGAATCAAAACAAAGGGAACAGTATCCTTAGATGCAATCAACGATTTTGTCTACACTTCCAATTAGGTACTGTTTCAAACATCCAATATACAGAAATCAGAATTACAACACCTTTTTAGGAACAAGCTAGAGCTTTATATAGGAAGAAATCGGCGATGGATAAAACTACATATGTATCTATGTCTGCAAGTGTTGCGGCATATAAGAAAGAACGCTAGACTATCCTAAATTTTCACGAACAAGTTACCGACATTGACAAGAAACTTGTCTGAAACTGAAACTGAAACTCTGTCTTGAGTGAAGGAGATCTTAAGTGGAAAATCCGCCTAAAGGAGAATTATGTGACTTACATCACCTGATTGATTATTTTGTGAAAAATCAGTGTAGAAAGGGTGATTGGACTCCTGTACCTCTTTGAGAATAATACAGGTATAGCCAAAACCGTGATTAGCCTACATACTTATGTCGTAAAAAATTATAGAATGATTTTTTTGAGGTGAAATCGGAAAGACTGAGCTTGGAAAATATGTGACTCAAGCAAGACAGCTCTAGATTACATACAGTCCATATGATTGACATCATGAAATGTACATGCATATGTTGGCGCATCGTTGCTTAGACACTACCTTACTTGACAGCACTGCATTTAATTTTATGTCGTTAAACTCCATAGTAGCTGAAGAAGATTGCATGTCAAGAAATTTCCGAGTAATAAAGTAAAAATAGAAAATAAGTAATAAGCCCTTTTTTTCTATTTTCGCCGAACTATAGGCAGGATATAAACTTCACCTAAAATTAATCTCATCGAGTAATTCTAGTACGGCCTAAGTTTTTCCTTTCGACTCGAACATGATTCCTTCACCCTGTTATTGATTCTACGAGTAGTGTTTCTCTCAATATTAAATCGAACAGCCTATCCAAATCACGTCAGAAAAAAAAAAAAAAATTACTCGTTTCAGCTCATAGAAAACAAATCATGTAAAATTGGCCTAAAAATGCGTGCCCAAGTGCTGGTCCACAGCGCAAAGTGCAATAAATTCTCACTGCACATTGAATTTACTCTTTCTAAACTATCGAAAAATATTTCTATTGCCACACGTGCTAAGAAGAATTCTGGAAAGTCTATCTTATGGTTTCATCAATCTTCTTGCAGCGGCAACGATATATACTAGATTAATTAAATCTGATTGCAACACATCGCACACAGATTTACCATGCGTATGCATGCAACTCATAATCTATGCGGTAGAGACAAATAAATCCTTTTGCGCGCAAGGCGGAAGCATCTAAACTTTGTGCAGAATGAATTCTTGCATAATTCCTGGGATAATTTATGGCCGCAAAGAAATTTCTGGAACCATGTTAATGAGCCAGGACGTGGTAATAAATTTTCTTCTAGGAGTTGATGATAGTGGTTAGGGTATTGCAGTATGCAGATGGGTGATTGACAAATTGTAGAATGGGAGACAGAGAAAAATGCATTCTTTTAGTCTGATCTTTAAGGAATTAGATTTTGAGTATTATGAGGAAGATTGTGGATGAAGAGTTTGTCGATCAGGGGATACCTATGATGTCTGCGGTTGGACAGTATGGTATTAATATTGTGAGATACTTATGTAATCTGGAGTCTAGTGTGGTGGATTGGTGAATATACATACATACATATGTAAGACTAGTATCAGAAACTCAGATTCAAGGTGGATTAACTGAAATTGACCCGAAAAAGCAGGAAAGGTTATAATTCTATCATCTGGAAGTGGAGTGCTACAGGCAAGCAGCTGAATATAGAATTCTGAAGAATCAGACTGATTCTGTAAGGGTCTACAAATTCAAGTCTTAAATATAGATGTCGCAATGAGTGGTGCAAGACTTATAAGCCAACATTGAGTTGAATGTTGATACCCATTACTTATGCTTAACGAAAAGGGACTAATAAATACATTGGTAAGGTATCTGCAAAGCAGTCGCTTCAATAGAATGTGGTCCAATGCTTTCAACTGTGCGAACTTAGACAACATTTCAGAGTAGGTACTCGTATTCTAGAAAAGTCTGACCACTGGAATATTGTATGAATGTCAATGATTTCCTGTTAATGAGGTAAACTTCCACTAGAGTCGTTGTAAAAAATTGTATTGCGAAATGACTATAGCAATGGTTTAAAGCTCCTATTTTTCAGGTAGCCCATAATATAAATTAAGCTACATCGTATGTACATAACAACTGCAAGAGGAGCAAAGTTCCTGCATAATGTTATGGAAATCTGCAACATATCTGTACATAATCTGAATATTTTAGACTGTACTAAATGGCAGAAGATACACAATAGAAGTCATAACTCTCAGAAACAACAGACAAAATAATACATTAGTACCTGGCAAAGATCATAGATACCATAGATACCGGACGCTCAGTCCAATACATCACTCATTTGTATGTACAATAGCAGACAAGTAGGTCAAGGTCTCTCTAAAGGACAACAAAATACCAGAAAGCAAAGTGTTAAGAAAAAACAACAGGAGTGAAAGCTTTCATCAACAAGAACGATATACCTATCAGAAAAAAAAATCATGCTGACAGAATGAAGTAGAAGACTTTTAAAGGAGTTAAATGGTCATATGCACTTCCTTGCGTATCTTTAGCAGTGTCAGCATAAATTCTTACAAAATGTGAAACATGTACCGAACTAGCGTATCGGTCTCGGATTGTAGAGGTGACAGTCAGGAGTGACAGTCTTTAAAATATCCATCAAATCGCAGTCATTATACTACTACATCAACTATATTAGAGTACGTTCAATGGCGAAGGAAGTGTATCCCCTGTAGTCCTTGTTTTTAGGAAGAACTCCAATAAATAGCAATATCGCCATAAGAAGAGAACATATAATGCACTGAAAAATTAATCTAGAAACATGTACATACAACTGCAGATCCTCTGCGACTACATTTTGAATAACTCTTGTTCAACCTAATTTAAGAAAGAGCATTCTTAAGCGATGATTCTTTGTTGAGCTGGGAAGCTAAGACGATTTTTAACTGAAAGATGTGCTAAAACTTATCGGATTATCTGCTTGGTTGTTGGTGCTCCTTTTTTTATTAAGCTATTAGTATGCTTTCAACAATCTTCTATCTTAATCTTTCTATATTTTATTCCTTTAAAGTTCAGATCTTCTTTAAAGCAGTATAATTTCTCCTTAAATTTTCAATCTGCAGGAGTCCACTAAAAAAAAACCCACTCATTGAAACTACCTCCTACAGAGTGGTGAATTATTACAAACCATAACGTTTGCCACAAAAACCAGTTCACACAGACAACAAAATTAATTTTCCCAAATGATAAGTCATACATAAAACCCGTGTGCATCCTTAACCTTCACGCCCTCGATTCACACCCTCAAATCCATTCACAACCATTCACAACCTCTAACCTGCATTTGGGCAGCAAGAAACCCACCGCACAAGCGATTTAGCCCCCCCTGCACCCGAAAAATGTTAAAACAATTTGTACACCGGATTAAAATCACCCCTTGGCGTATTGTCAATGTGTTAAGTTTAAGCGATGACGTTTACAACGTCCCTCAGTCTCCTCCTGCCACACAGATGAAAGACACTGTTCCACCAAGGACCTTCATATGGCACAAGTGAAAGTTAACTTTCCTCGAGAATTCAGGGATTAAATGCATAGCAGTACCGCTGTCGGTTGGATGATGACGAGCATGCTACTGGCACATAGAGGAGCTTCAGTTGAAATGGTCTTCGGAAGTGTGTCCTTGCTGTGCAGTGCTTATAGCCTTCCTTTCCTATGCTCTGTAGTTCACTTTTACATCCTCAATTGGTGAGATTACTCATCAGACATTCATATCTCTCGAGAGGGATTTTCATTTCGCGTTGTCTTTTTTTTTTTGTTTTTCATGGAAGCAAGAAAAAAGGATCAACATCCATACAACAGTATAGACCACCCATCCGATGATAGGGGTGAGAGAAAATTTGCATATGTAAAAAATGCATACTAAAATTTAATCAAAACAAAGTTCGTTAGAGAATAGACTGACATAGTAATTCGTTACACCAGAACCAGTATGGTGGGAGTTTACGGTATGTGGAATACGGAACTCACGTTCTTTAACAACGTTGTGTTCTGTCCATTGGGAGTATTTTGAAAGTCACAGGGTTGTTAAAAAAAAAAGTATACAAAACTCCTCTAAACAACTGCGAAACAGTTTAAATTAAGCGAGCTGATATAAATATTTTGAGAGGGAGGGGAGTTTAGCTACAACAAGGACCTTCACACGAGAGGACGTTGTGTGCAGTAAATATGTAAATGTAACTGAAGTGGGATAGGGTATGGAATTATTTTTAATTAGATATTGAGGACGAAATCTATTGATTTTGACCATAAAAATATATTTGATTGTTGAAATTGATATTTCCTTGTATAGAGGAACAGAACTTTCTTCGTTTGAAAAAAGTAAAGAGGAGTACCTACACTGCCATCATGAGATGACATCTTAAGTCTCGAGCTGAAGGAGTAGTAAGTGGTAGTAGATGAAGCTGTTAGAAGCATCACAAAGAAGATGAATACGGATTTTCTAGTATCTTTTGCAAACTTTCACCTTCCTACAGGAGTAAAATGAATGACAAGAGGAACCCACTGACTGCTCTTCTATGTATTTACATTTAGTTAAAGGACTGAACAAAATCAATCCGTTAACTATTTTCTGTTCTATGTCGAATACAAATTTGTGTGTCCAGATAAAACTAAAATTAATAAATATTTGGTGTGGCAGCTCTATGAGACCCAAGGTCTAGCTTCTCACAACATTCTTACATTCTTTACACGTATAGAAGGGACCTACTACTGTTTTATGACGTTTCCGAAGGCAAATTTGAGAAGCTTTTTAATGACAGTTATACTCTCGGATGTTTGTCAGACGTTCGCGAAGGGTGGGACGTGAAAGAAATTTTAGGTGTTGTCTGGAGTTTGAACCTCGAAATTTATATTTTAAAGAAAATGCAACGTGGCTCAAAAACATTTCAGTAGGTAGAAAAAAGTAGGATCACAATGATTGGAATAATTATTATAAAAATATAAAACAATAAAATAAATCATTGCAATTATTCCTCCAACGATTGAACGAAATCTAATTGCAAAACAAAAAGAGCCCTCTCTTCCTCTTGTCCAAATTAAACCACTTAATTCATTCAGTTCAAGGCTTTTGCGATCTAAAATGCGAACAAAAACGCAATCAGATAAGCGTCCCACTAAACTTAAAAATACCACACACATATAAGAGTACTACTCAATGTATACACTCCGTTTTTGAACCACTTGAACGCCTATCTGCAGGAAAAAAAAAAAAACAAACACATATTAGTAGAAACATGAATCCGCGTGCAATCGGCATCACTTCACTAATTGATATCAATGTCAAATTTGAATGGCATTTTGATATTTGCAAATGTTTTCTAAATCAAAGTGCACATAAAGTAGATAAATGTTTAGTACACTTGTAACTAGGGGAGGAATGCATTGTACAGATACGCGAGTACTTACGCATGTTGGTCTAGAAATGCAATGTCAAGAGGTACATATAAATACCTATGTATGTATGTACATTTGCCAGATGGTTTCTATTATTGTGCATGATGTGATAAATAATGAAATAGAAAATTAAAAACCACAAAAAGGACACCGACCTAGAGTAGGGAATAGTACTTTAATACCCAAGAGCATTTGCTGGTAAAGTAAGTGCATATGTCATCGTAATAAGGTCGTAATATAAATTATTAAAAACAGGAAACAAAAACACCTACAACATGAATGTAAAAGAAGCTAAAAACAAAACGAGATGTGTTATTCTTTGCTTATTACTATTACCTATAGTTTAATGTTTCAGACCGTGACCGAAGTCATACTCTATACAAGACGAAAATATTGCTTTTTATGACAACCGGCATTCTATTTCGGAAAGTCCTATACTCATTGAAGGTTGCGTTCAACTCCCATCCACTTCCTCCTGAAGATGGATAAGATCAGCTTGCCCTACATGATTGATAAAGTTCGAAGTAACGAATATAGGGACCTTCGTATTTTTATTACTTGGCTATTTTAAAGCTTATAACAAAATTCAAAGGTACTAAATATCAACCACTGCGTAAAAATGAGTTTCCCAGAGTATTTTGAAATTCCACAGATAAAAAGGAATATTTGGATACCTCAATGCACTATACCTCAATATAGTACATATATATAGGTAAGCTAGCTTAATACAGTTAAGTGGCAAATAGGATGGTATCATAATTATAGTATAATTATGCAAATTTGCCCTGTAGTTACAGACCAATAAGTCCGCTGAGCTCTCTTAGTAAGTGTCTGGAGAAGATTATCAAATAAAGGATTATGTCTTTCGTTGACAATAACGAAATATTAGTCAAAGAGCAATTTGGATTTAGGGCTTTGCATAGCACTACACAGCAAATAAATCGAATAACAAAACACATCAAAAGTAATCTTTCTGGAGACAAAAGTACTGGCATGATAATCTTGGTCGTAGAAAAAGCGTTCGATACCGTTTGGCATGATGGTTTGGTACACAAGCTTCTGAGTTTTAATTTTTCATTATATCTCATAAAAATTATAAAATTATTTCTTTCTTTTCGAAGTTTTAACGTGTCCTTAAATCAAACCCTAGCAGATAATAAACTGATTAATTCAGGAGTCCCACAAGAATCAGTAATTGGGCCAGTCTTATTTAATATATACACCTCTGATTTCCCCATGTTGATGAACTGTAATATTGCTTTGTTTGCTGATGATATTTGTATCTATTCGTCGGATGCAATTGGTTCCAACATAGAAACTAATCTGCAATCTGCCTTATAAAACTGCATTATCATATTATCACAATTGGAACATTAATATTAATGCTTCTAGGACTCAAGCTATCCTTTTCACACGTAAAAGAAAATCTTGCTTACTTCCAAGCAACCGCCTTCAACTCAATGGTGTTCCAATTGAGAGGAAATCTAGTGGAAAGTATATTGGAATTCAGAAGAACTATCGCATTTTTCTGATCGCGCTTATCCACTTTAGTTCTGGAATAAATTATCAAAGCACTATCTCCTTGAATTAGATGTATACTTCACTTACATATATGCCCTTCACTGACATGCACGGATTTATTTCTGATCCAGTGTCCTTTAATATTATATGACGTTCTGGATAAAATAATAACGAACAGTTCCCAACACTGCCATATGTATGTGGATTAAGTATGTAAGAAGAAGTCAAATAAAGCTACTGGACCTAAGGGCCTAGTTGTTTAATCCTTTCTTCTTAACCTCTCAGATAGTATTGTACCGCGAAAAAAATTGAATACATTACGAGGGGCAGGTGGGCGTTGGTACAAATAAGTACAAAATGGAATGTTATTTGGTACAATGATGTACGATGATGTCAGATGAGCTTTTATGAGTATTGAGATGAAAACACCTAATTCAAATTTAACGGCCAACAAAAGCAAACCAAAGTACATAATGTCTCGGACAGAGGATTACTTTCGAAAGATATAACTTTGCTCATAAGTTTCGTACTCATTTCTCTTTCCATTCTCTGTATGTGTGTTAACGACCATCTTCGTTGGAATGACCACATATTCGAATCCGCCAAGAATGCTGCGAAATGTCTAGGTTTCCTCAAACGGTGCAAGAAGTTCTTTAAACCCTCTGCTCTGGCTACAATATATAAGGCATACATCCGCCCAAAGCTCGAGTACAATGCCCATGTCTGGTCTGGTGCTCCTAAGACCTCTTCGCACCTGCTGGATAGAATTCAAAATCGAGCGTTGAAACTAATAGGGAACAGAAGTATAGCGGAGTCTATTGACTCGCTTAAACATCGCAGAAATGTCTCTTGCCTTTCCTTATTCTATCGCTTTTTTCATAAACATTGCTCCAGCGAAATAGCCAGTTGCATTCCGCCCCTTCAACCATTTTCTCGCAATATCTACCCGTCACGCTTTGAATGCTCTTCAGTATACCCTCAAGTATATTTTGGGACGTACCGTCAATTATATAGATTCTTTCATAAACCGTACAATACGAATGTGGAATGCTCTACCAAGCTCTATTTTTCCCTCACATTATAATCCACAAACATTTAAAACCAACGTTCATCGGTATCTCCTATCTTCTCTTCCTAATTTACCTAAGGCCGCGCTGTGTATTAACATTTAAAGGGTAGTACTAAACCCTTGAGCGCGCGCGAATTATAAAAAAAAATTAAATTTTTTAGGAATAAAAAAAGTAATAGAAATGAAATGTCGCGAAATTTATTATATAAAAAAAACTATAGTTGATACCCTTGTTTACCTAGATTCCACTATCAATCTGGGTGTGACACAAACTCTGAATCCAAAAGAAGAGTATGTTACTTTTACAAATAGTTTCTTATTGGTATAAGGTACTGATTAAGTACTAAGTATTCGAATTAAGTATAACTATATACAAGACTCCGACCATCCCAGTCACGCTCTGAGATGCTTTGATAGAATAATGCTTCCTATGATATTGGTCTGAATACTTAGATAATGATTGGAGAAGAAGATACAACCCTAACAAGTTCTAGCTAAATAATGGCATTATAGATTAATAATACCTATTCCAAATAAAATAACTAAGACCAAATCCGTGTCACAGAGCCTCCAAATGGACACCATCATAGGAGTCGATGTAATCTATCCACTAATTCCCTGAATATTGGAAATATTTCTAAAACAATTCTCAATTTGTATCCAAGTTTTGATCAAACATAAGCTTAGATTGTACAAAGTGAAATATTGAAAGAAAGTGATATTTTATGAAAAACAAGGAAAATTTGAAGGAGTCAGGAATATGTTTTATTCCAGGATGAAACTGGACAAGCATATGAACATTGCAGTACCAGGTATTGCTAATTCTCATTAAAAAAAAAACATTGAATTTAAAACTATTACTAATTCAAAGTCTTTCTTTACTAATATGAGCTCATCCATTTATTAAAGAAAAGTTTTCAAATTTGTTTGCAAAAATTGCAAATTGCATTCTAAAAGACAAAACCATAGAAAATAATTTCAATTGAGAAATTGCTTCTTTTCTTTTGTTCCACTCACGTCTATTTCTTTTGGTCAACATAAAACAAAAAATATTGTACAACTTAAAAGTTATAAAAGAAAATATATATATAAGAACGAAATAAAAAAATTAAACTTAAAAAAAGTACTCACCTTTTTCACCACAATCACGTTCGTCGGTACCATCACGACATTCGACATTACCGTCACACTTGTATTTCAAGGGCCAACAAGTGTTATCGCACTTAAATTCATTTGCTGTGCATTCTAGATACGAAGGAAAAGTGTTTTTTGTTTAGTATCTCTGTTGTAGTGTTTTTTTTTTTTTTCTATGAAAAACTATGCTACATGGAGCTGATGTCTTTTGTTGTTTATACAATAAATGGTGATGCAATTATTTACTATCTATCTATTTGTTTTTTTAAAGAGTAGAAACTGTATAAATATTTTACATACCCTGAAATAATTATTATTATTTTTGATTTAGTTTTAATTTATGAGTACTGAGTTTTTTTTTTTTTTTATTGCTTGTGTTTAGTGTAAGTGTAAGATTTTAAGGTGATATTTTAGTATTTATATACAGGTAGCTACGGTTTAATAAAAAATCCTAAGCAAAATGTATGTTTCAATCAGCATTAAAGCTAAACAAATCTTTGATGTATAGAAGACGATGTATGTAACTAACTACATCGGGGTTTATGTATGTAGGTAAAATTAGGTGCATTAATATGCAAATTATATAATTAATATACAAATTATTAAATCGAATTGTGTGGCTATTTGATCGACGCTGGTGATTTTGTTGTTACAACAAAAAAATTAAATAAAAATAAAAACATATAGACTAACCAATAAATTTGTAAAGGAAAAAAAAAAACTGAAAATACGCAAATAATAAAAATACATTAATAAATAACTACCCTGTGCTAACGTAGGACAGTCACTCTCATCCTCTCCATCTGGGCAATCTTCTCTACCATCGCATAGTAGATCTTCACAAATTGTCTGTCCGCTTTCATAACAACGGAATGTGGTATCCCCACGACATTGAAGTTCATCTCCTCGGTTATATACCGGGCTGTAGATTTCACCACCTCCGGAAGGATATTCTGTGTTAGCCTCTGTTTCGCCGGCTTCCTGAACATTATTGTCATCAACATCTTCTCCATCCTCAGGACCATAAACTTCTCCCTCAGTTGGTTCGGGGTATCGACCAACCTCTGGATAAGTATCCACTCTCTCAGTTGTTTCTGGAACATCTGGAGTAGTTTCAGGTTCATACTCATCTGTTGGTGGCGGAGCTCTGGTTTCAGCTTCAGGCTCTTCTGGTTCTGGTTCTGGTTCTCGTTCTTAATTTTTGAAGAAAAAATTAAAATTTTAGGTTGGAACAGCACATCATGATGATTGTTTCGCTTTGCTACGGGACAACACAAGGGGGATGATAATAATGATAGGCGGTATGCGCGCGATGATAAATTTTTTGCACAAACAAAATTTTGAATCCATTTTTTTTTTTTTTAGTTTTGTATCGAATACAAAGAAGCCGTGAGACGATCCATATAGATGAGAAAGGGAAGTAAGTCAGCAACACCCAGGACACGTTTTTTTGTTTTTTTCTTAAACATAACACACAACAGATAGAACTAAGCAGGAAGCAGAGTACTAAACAGCCTCTTTGATTCAATAAGGATTTAAGAATACAAGATACTTATTAAGAAGCACACATATATATAAAAGTAAAGCATTACTAAACAAAACAAACACAAAAGAACGATACACAGGAAGGAACTTAAATATAGATTCTTAGATAAGAATTGATTGTTAGTTCTGGTAGCTTTAATTAATCTATGTATTCTTTAAAAGAAAATTTTAGAGCATTGTTACATTGGGTAAATAGCTGCACATCTTCTCCAAATTCAGACACACTAATTTCAATGTTTACTCATTATAATGTAATAAAGACATAATATTATAAATTAAAGCCTGTCTGCTCGTTTGTCTACGCAATCGTATGTATGTAAGTTACCTCTTTTGTTTTTTGTGTACTTTCGAAATAAATAGTAATTTTAACTCAATTCTAATGTATCTTATGTAACTTCTAGATACGTTCAAGATATGTATTTTTGATATGCGAAAATAACGGTGATATTTTTCTGGAGAAAATTATTTTTATTGACCTGCTCCCAGCGAGAGTAAAAATCGCCTTTAGGAAACTCAGCAAGCAGTCAAATCGACAGAGAGTTCAAGAAGACAGGGAATCTATCAAGAGCTAATCCCCGCCTCTCCACATCGCTAGCTTATTTCCTAATTTGTTACTCTGCCCTAGCATCTGGAGAAGACTAATTTTATTTGCAGGATGATGTAGCCGAAACTATGTTTCTAATAGTAGTTTGACTTACGACAAGACTTTATAAGAACGAGATATTTATGTATGTTTGTAATTCAGGTCTAAGAAAAAAAATACAAATTTTTGGCTCGACCCATGGGACCTAGAGCCTAGCTTCTCACAACCATTTGTGCATGTTATATTCACGTGTGGAAGGGGCCTAGTGTTTAATGCCATTTTCAAAAGGCAATATTTTTTTGAGAAGGCTTTTCATAACAATTATACTCTCGGATGTTTGTCCTGACGCTCGCGAGAGGTGAGGCCTTAAGAGAAATTTTTTTAAGGTATTTTTTGGAATGCTACAATTAGGAAATCCATCTCATCGATGATAGGAGGATGAATGCTTAAATCAAATAAGATTGTATCAATCAGGATTATTAGTGGCGTTAATCAAATAATTCAAGGCTCAATCAACATTTCCACAAAATATTCACCAACAGCTGATGCAGTTTAATGTGAAAAAAAAACAAATTTAAATTTCCGACTAACACAAAAGGATCAAAGGGAATTATGGTTCGAAAAACTAACACACGTTTAACAGTTCTGCCAATCATTTTCCACTCGGTGCCCTAATCGTTAAATTAAATCAAATCCACTGAAGTAATCTTTCACCAACCTTTTCTGGAGCAAAACAAATCCTTTCTCTTAAATAATACTCTTTCAAAAGCCACAACGGCATTCGCAAATTACAAATATAATAATAATAAATTGTATAAAGTAGGGTACAGACTATCAGTTTTGAACTCACATTCAGACTGTCAGTTCTCAGCATTTCAATGCAGGCTACACACTATTATTTCAATCATGTCAGTCTTTCTAAAATTGTTTTGTAGATCGATATCCGATCCACTCTTGCTATCTGCCAACTTCCCTGCACATTATCATCCCTTATGTACCAGTTTGCGTCACTCCACCAAAGTCCATGAAAAATTTTAACTTAGTGGATTAAGACTAAGAGATAGTCTTTAAACATTAGTAGAGATTGTTCTCCTTAATTCCAGCAAAAATCATTAAGTATTCTGTGAAAGGACCTATGTACAAAATTGCATAATTCCTTTTCAATACTGCCGTCAAAGCAAAGACATGCTGAGGTATCGCCTCCATCAGTATCCTTATTTTGTGAAAGTGCTATTACACGTATTAAGTAAGGTGAACGAAAGATTCTTGAAAATACTTGACTATATTTCTATTGTTACCAAAAACCTTACATCGATGGTCAAAGATAAAACAGAGAATATGACTGTTTCAACTGTTTAATAAACTCTAAGCAAATTCATGTAAAATCAGTAAGATACCTACTCTTAAAACAAGGATTAATGGATCCGTTTTATTAAATTTTTTTTAATACCGTATTAGAGCAGGAATATCCAAACCAACCCTTGTATAAACCAATCCCCTTATTTAAAATAGTATAGTATTAAAATTGGTATTTTGATTTATATCCATCTGAACTATACATACTCAGAGAAAATGCTTATTTACATACAAGAATACTTTTTGTAAGTCGTAGAATCTACATATTTACATACAATGTTAAACAGTTAATACGATATGATTAGCACATGCACATCCTATATTATGTTAATAAACGTTAAATGTGCCCAAAAATTAGTATCAAAACACTTAAGAAACGACCATTGTTAGAGATCGCAATTTCCCAAAAAAAAAAAAAACAATACCTCTTATCGGACAACTAAGTTCATCCGATTGATCATTACAATCGGCATACATATCGCACACAAGGCTACACTGAATAACCGTACCATCACCACACTGAAAACCAAGTTCTGGGTTCGTTTCACAATCGTATGTCTGTGGAACATTTCCATTACCGTTTGGATCTGGATACGAATGTACTGGATATTCTGGTGGTGTATCTGAACCCGTACCTTCCCTATAATCAGGTTCGAGTTCATCATAACCAACATCAACATCAACAGGTGACGAAGGAATTGGACTCTGCGTACTACTAGATATCTTCACGAAGTATACATTATCGCTAATCGGTGGAACGTTACGAATATCTGTCATTGTATCACAAAGGGGTCATGAGATAGGATTAATATAAAATGATATGCAAAACAGACCACTTACCACTGATATGACGGTAGAAATAGTTGTCATCATACTCCGCACCGACATTGCCGATTTTGGAGAATTTGGTGATTTGTTTTTGAATGTAGGTGTTAAATTCATCACCGATATTGCCTGTGATTTCGAGTTGCACTGTCACATGAACTTTGAAAGGATCATTTGTGCGACTAAAAGATGAGAGACGAGAAATTTTATTGATAACAAACTCAGGTGAAAGAAATACAATTTGACTTACGAAACATCAATAAGACTGGCTTTAATGGTATCATCTTCATCGACCGCTTGAGACCAGTTATCGAACAAATCTCTGAAACCAACTTCCAGTTCGCGATGCAGTTCCATGAATTCATTACTATCTTTCCTGCGGTATTCATCAGTCCACATTTCATTCGCAATGAACATAACTCGGTCTTTAAGCAAAAAGGATACATGTTATTAAAATATTAAAAAAAAAAAAAAAATCAACTTCACTTACAGTACGAAACTTCACTACCCAAATCAGTCTCAGTGTCGACAGGAAAATCATCTCCGGAACCATCATATTCGTCGTAGGCATCTTGACGCTTTGGACGTATGGGCAGTGCGTTCTTCAACAAAGCAGCCTTGCGTGTCCTTTTTGCTGGATTTACTGCACCAACGCGTTTAGCTTTCCCTTTATCTTCCGTCGCACGTCGGCGATGAATCTTTCTTTTAGGAACTGTTACCTTGGCGGTCTTACGTTTGGCTCCGTCTTCCACTGGATTACCAAGTAAACGATTCAATTCTCGTCGGACACGTTTAACGCTCTTCATCAGCCAACTATCACTACTCGCGTTCGCCTCATCATCGTTGATGTCTCCACCGATAGTCTCAAGATCCTCGTTAATATCTTCGACGGGCTGCAGTTCGTCTTCAAGTAAGTCGGATGCATCCAGCAGTTCATCATTGTTGTTATTAATTTGCTGGGTGTTTGTTGCGGTTCGCCACCGTTCGTTTAGCTGTGAATCTTTGATATCGGCATCGGTGAGTTCATCGAATATCAGATCGGAATTTGAGTTAATTTGCTGAAAAAAAAAATGGAAAATTGTTTGAAATTGTTTTAATAAAGTTAGGAACAGAAATCAAATCTAGTCAGTGACTTAGAAATATGTACAGATACATATATGAAGTAATTGTGTAAAAAGTTTAACTTCTAAGCATAGCTAAGGATTGTAGAGGAAGAACCAACATACAACCTGCAGGTGTTTTCAGAATCATCGACTCATTCAGTTACATACCAAAATACTTTTTATATACTAACCCCAAGAATATTTCAAATAAATTTCCCTTTTAACATATACAGTACACCGCAATATGGCGCATTTCCCATTTAAAAGCCCGAAAATGGTACGTTTGCGATTGCTGAGAAAGTTTCCCCTCATTCGGTATTTTAATAAAACAGAATAAATTTCCCATTGTGAGAAATTGTACGAAGCTTTTATCTATGTCACCAACCATTTGGTTGTTGAATTAAATGCATTATGGTTGAGGTAGAAACTTTTAGTGGGAAATTAAGAATTTAGGACTTTTATATGAAAGTGGTTGCGGTCCATATTTTAGACCGATTATCACATATGCGTCAGTTGAACGGAGGTAAAAAGCCACCCAGAAAGAACCAGTTGGATAGGGTCCAGCGCTTGGCATGTTTAGGGATCGCCAGTGCAATACGCATGCAAGTGATCCTAGGTCTTCTGTCGCTGGACTTATTTATTAAGAAGGCTGCGGCATCAACGCCACTTTGCCCGCACCGGAATGCCAACTGGCGCGGTACAATCTATGGTCATAGGAAAATTTTGGATCTCGTGAAAAACGAGATTAGGAACTTAAATATGCCCATGGATGGAATAAAGAAAATGCGTTTTACCAAAAGGTATCATAAAACTCTTATTGAGGAGGGAACACTTAAAGAAAAGAAGAATAGTGATATAATCATTTTTACGGATGATGGATGCCAGAGAGGGGTAGGTATCTTCTCAGAAGAACTGGGGTATTAGTCTGGGGAAATATACCTCAGTCTATTAAGCCAAGATGATTGCTCTGTTACATGCATTGGATCACCTGAAAGAGGGTCAAGTTGAGGGTAAAAACATTATTATAGCACTGTACAATCAATCAGTGATTAAACGCATGGTATGGTTGTGCTGCTCAAACTGTTTTTTTTAAAAAGGCTTCGAGTGATATTCCAAGTTTTTAAGAGATATGTAAAGAGTTTTTCAATAGGGAGATAACAATATTCTATTTCAATACAAACGAATCCTTAAATTTTTTTTATGATCTGTCAATTTTAAAACGTTAGTAATGGTTTACATTTTTTTTTGTATCTTGAAGTTCACGAACGAGTAACGTTTGAAAATTATTTAAACTTACTACCGAAATTCTGAGTCGATGGTGGCAACTTTCTAAGCGCTTACTCCAATTTTTGGTCGTAATAATTGTCCCACCAGACAGCCTGTGTGTACTATAGTAGATAAATTCGAGTCAACATATACACTAGCTATTAATGTTTCTGTGCCAGTGAAACAACGCACTGGTCGAAATACCAAAAATATCGCAGTCGTAAGTGCTTCAGTTTAAAATGAGACAAATCAGTCGATTATATGCTGTTCACAGGAATTGAAAATTTTTCAGTCCAAATTGTGGCAATTTTTGCGTAAAGATCTTAACTCAAGAACTGAAGCTCTTGATCATTTGATTGATTATGCGAAAGGCCGAAACATCTCCGATTGGGCTCTGTAATAGTTTAAAGAAAATCCCGAATTTCATCGAAAAATCATCTTCAGCGATGAAGCTCATTTTTGGCTTAATGGCTTTGTCAATAAGCAAAGTATTGCAATTATGAGCAATACGATTCAAAAAGAAACGAAATCGCATGTATAAATTACTTCATGAGAGAGATCCTACAAGTCACTCTAAACAAGGAAAGTACTGATCATATACACAAGCCCAATTTGAAAGCGTCGCATATGATGGTATAATTCAAGCTTGGCAAATTGACATACTAAGCAAAATGGATATCCGCTTGGAACTTAGTAACTTACTTACTTACTTAGGTGGCGCTACAGTTCGGGGTGAACCTGGGCCTCAACTAACAAGCCTCTCCAGTTAGCCCGGTCCTTAGCTAACTGCCTCCAGTTGCGCACTCCCAAGCTTGTTCAGGTCCCCTTGTGACATTCTGTCCAATTCGTCGATGTTGTGTGTCCCTTCTGGTTGACAGCATATACTTGGTTTTGCCCTCGTTTACCGTTAAACCCATTTTGGCCGCTTCTGTTTCAATACTAGCGAACGCACCGATGACAGCCCGCTGTGTTCTTCCAATAATGTCGATATCGTCAGCATACGCTAGTAGTTGCACAGACTTTTGAAAGATTGTGCCTCCGGTGTTGGCTTGTGAGTTTCGCACAATTCTCTCAATAACGATGTTAAAAAAATCGCATGACAGCGCGTCACCTTGTCTAAATCCTTTTTTGACATCAAAGGTCTCGGTGAGATCGTTACCGACCTTGATGGAGCAGCGAGAATTCTCCATCGTCATTCTGCACAATCTGACGAGTTTGGCAGGGATGCCAAAACTAGACATGGCTCAGTATAGCTCGTCTCTATAAATGATGTCATATGCGGCCTTGAAATCGATAAAAAGATGGTGGGTATCGATTTGGACTTCTTGGGTTTTTCCCAGGATCTGCCCAAGTGTGAAGATTTGATCGATTGTGGACTTTCCTGGCCTGAAACCACACTGATAGGGCCCAATCAGGTTGTTGACGAAGGGTTTCAGACGTTCACACAATATAGCAGATAGGATCTTGTGCGCGATGTTGAGGAGACTGATACCTCTGTAATTGGCGCAATTGAGGGGATCTCCTTTCTTGTGGATCGGGCAAACGGTGCTGAGATTCCATTCATCAGGCATACACTCATCTGACCAAATTTTAGAAATGAGTTGGTGTATGCTCTTTACCAGGTCATTTCCAGCTGCTTTGAACAGCTCGGCTGGTAAGCCGTCAGGTCCAGCAGCCTTGTTGGACTTAAGTTTGGATATTGCTATCCTTACTTCGTTTTGGTCAGGTGGACGGAAGTTTTGGCTATCATCGTCTAGATTGAATGGTACATTCTGCCTGACAGCGGGATGTTGGTCTTCGTCGCCGTTATACAGTCTGCAGAAGAAGTTTTTCCATATTCTCAGCACCGACTGTGACTCTACTATGAGGTTTCCTTCTTCATCTCTACAGGCTTCTGTACGGGTCTTGTTGGCCTGACACGTTCTTTTTACCTGTTGGTAAATCTTCCGTACATTATTCCTGGAGTATAATCTCTCAATATCTTCGATCGCGCGCTTCTCGTGCTCTTTTTTCTTCTTTCGGAGAAGCCGATGTTCTTCCCGTCTCTTCTGCTCGTAGAGCTCACGAGCAGCTCTCGTCCTTTTTTGCAGCGCCGCTTTGTATGCTTGCTGTTTAGCTGCATGTGCTTGCCGGCACTCATCGTCAAACCAGGGGTTTCTAGGTGGTGGTCGGGTGAAACCCAGCACATCAGTTGCGGCACTTCTGATGGCTTGTTGGCAGCGTTGCCACTGGTCTTCGGCGCATGATGCTGGCGGCATAGGAGTAGTTGAGAGGTTTCGGGATACGCGTTCGGCGAAGGTTCTGGCGATCTCTTGCGATTGCAGCTTTTCGACGTCAAATCTTCTCACAGTAGTTCTTCTTAATTGTGGCGTTTGGGATATCCGCATTCGTACCTTGGCTGCAACAAGGTAGTGATCCGAATCCATGTTGGCTGCTCGGAAGGTTCGGACATCCAGAATACTGGAGGCTTGCCTTGCGTCGATCGCAATGTGGTCAATTTGATTGACCGTTTGATGATCAGGAGATCGCCATGTCCCCTTGTGGATATTGAGATGTGGAAACCGTGTGCTTGCTATGGTGACGTTTCGCCCCGTAGCGAAGTCAATAAACCTAAGTCCGTTTCCGGACGTGGTGTCGTGGAGGCTGTTCTTACCAATCGTCCTACCAAAGATGTCTTCCTTTCCTATCTTGGCGTTAAAATCGCCTATAACGATTTTAACGTCATATTTAGGGCATTGCTCGTAGGTTTCGTCTGCCGCGTATAACGAACCCACATCCAAATAAGCGCTGTTTCTGTTCCCTATAGCAATCACCGTAGTATACGTCACAGTTTTTCATCCTCTTTTTGCCCGGGCCATCCCATCGCACTTCCTGGATGGCGGTGATATCTGCATTGTAGCAGTCTAGGGCCTCTGCTGGTTGTTCGGCTGCACGCGGCCTGTTAAGGGTCCGAACATTCCACGTGCAGATCCGAAGATCGTTGTCCTTATTACGTTTGCTGGGGTCGTCAACAGTAGGATCATCCTTATCCAAGGCTCGTAGTTGCTTCGTAACTATTTGCTTTTTTACGTGGTAGGGAAGTTACCCCGACGCACAACCCCCAACCTGGAGGACCAACTTAGTAACTTACTTACAGTTTTTTTTGCTAAGTGACAGCAGATTGCTGCTGATTTTTTAGAGATGTATGAGAGCATTCGTTTAATATGCTTCCATCCTGGAGAGTTATGCCAGCCAAATATAAGTTTATATTCGTAAGAAACCTATTCGGCAATGGAGGTCCTGTCCGAGAACCCGGGAAGACCCAACGCAGATCCATGCCTTGAAAAATAATCATCCTAAAGAGTTTAAAAGAGTTGAGTTTTGCTACCAAATTCAGAAATTTCTCATTTCTGAACTATTTTCGAACTTGTTTAAATGTTGACAAAGGCTTTAAATACAGTCTGGCTATTAAAATAAATCTAGAGCATCTTTTTGGTGTGATGAGCTCAAGCTTATACTGTTAGGAAACTGAGAGACTTGGATATTTTCGATTTCACAATCTTTAACGAAAGGAATTTTTTATCTAGGGTCACTATAAGACATTTGGCTTTATTGGAGAACTAGATAATTACACTATTTAGTACTGGTTGAACCAAATCCGTCAAGAACCTCCTTCTCATAAAGAAAACAACCTCAGTTTGCAAAAGGATTGACGAAAAGTTCATTTTTAATAAGCCATTCTTCGAGCATACCTGGGCACACAGCAAGGATTCATCATCGGCATAGGATTCAGCAGAGAGATGAAAGCCTTTAGCAGGCAAATGAACCACAACGACACCTTGTGAACAGCGTCTGTTTACTCAACCAACTTTCGATTCAAAAGTATTTCTTTGGCAGAACAATGATTCACTAATAATGGAACAGTGAAAAAACCTTTTGTTATTTTCTGGGATTTGAACCTTAAACCATCAGTTTTCAGAGTTGTTGTCGGGAAGTGCTTACTGCATGGACTAATCAGAGCAATGACCAAATTATTTATGTTATAAGAAGGGAGTTACGAAGCGTAACTTTACTGCAATGGAAATCAAGGAAGCATTGCATGGAGTTTGCCAAACGCAGCATTCTAGTCATTGGTTCATTACGGCCGTAGTTCGTACGATGATGTTTAAGGCGAAACAAGAGCATGGATCTAAGATTGCGTGGATTGGCGTTGAAAGATATCATTGGAAGCAGAGAACGGCTGCCAATGCTACCCACGAGGAGCTGATGAATGAAAATGATGTCAGCAATTTCACGGCGTTTTGCAAGGGGCTGCACATTAATTAATTTCAGCCGATCCTCATAGGGGGGAAGGTTGTATCTGTCAACCCAGGGAAGACAGAGTAGATTGGAATACACTGTCTTTTTTGTTAGTTAAAATATTTCTTTGTAAGGACTTGGCATGTTTCAAGGAGCTGGGGGAAATACAAAGCTCATGGCTCGTAACGTATTTGAAGTAAGTATTGTAAAATGTTTAATTTTCTCCGGTAGAAGTATTCTATGACTATTGTTTTCTTCAAAATTGTACAGTATTTTGGAAGACAAAAAAAAGGGACTCTTTTTTTTCTTACTTTGTTTTGTACAATATTTTACGGGTCTGTTTCACTTTTACTCTTCCAAAACAGAAAATTTTTACGAAGTTCTACTAAATTCTATTTGACTTCGTAATTTTATCGATGGCGTAATTGAACAAAAATTTAACGTCTTCATTATTGAGTTTATTAATTTTTACACTTTATTAAACTATTTAAGTAAATTATAAACTTCATTAGCGTACGCTCTTTAGGGTACATGTACATGTAAAAAAGTGGGCAATTTTACCTAATTGTCCAACGCGTTCGTTAACTTTTTCGCAATTTTAACTCTCTCTGAGACACTTTTACCATGCTGCTCGGTAAAATTTGACAAACTACTAATTTTCGTCCAAACAATATGCGACTTTGTTGGGGCTACATTAAAACAATTAAAAGGTGGTAGCAGACTACCTGAGCTAAACCCCTAAATCCTACGCCTTTTTCGAAAGAATCTTCTATTTCAATTCCGCTCAAAAACTTCACAAATATTACTCAACAAATACTTAGAAATAAATAAATGATTTCAAAATTAGATGTCAATTGTGATGGGCGGCATAGATGTTAAGTGGAAATTCCACAAATTTTTAAGCGTTAAAGGTGTTGGAGAGTACTTACAAAATATATATAAAAAAAACGTAATCAAACAAAAACAAAACAATAATAACGTGTATGGTAATTTTATTGAACATTTTATTATTTACTCCGTACTCAACACTTTAAGTTTTTTTTTTTTTTTTTTTGCCGGTACGGTGTGGTGTGTTATTCTTAATTGATTTTCAGTTACGTAATTTTTCTGCATGAAAGAGGTTCTTCTTTTTTTTTTATTCGTTTTTAGATTGATTTTTTATATTCTTTTTGACAGTTTAATAGTTTAACAGTTGTTTGGTCTTGGGGCAACGTACCTATGGTAATTTTTATTGAATGAATTTTATCGTTATATCCATGTAGTAAGGCGATAATTGAATTTTATCAATGAAGTGAGACAAGCATTTGTACACGAATACCTAGACCTGTATATATATTTTTGATTGGAACATGGAGCTTAAGAGTAGTTGTGGAAATTAAACCTCAAGATAAATGGTCTAGGATTAAGTATTTATGAAATTAAAAAAATAAACTACATAGGGATTAACTCAACTTAATAAAGCTTAGTTGAATTACGTCATGTACATGACATTCTTGGCACGAGTATGTGTAGGTGATCAGTGACTCAAACGTGCAGACTTGAACACAGGCATTAAAAAGCAAATAAAAAAATACAGGCATTGAAATTGCTGAACTCACGACTAATATTCTATGATAATCAGTTAATTTTCGATTTCTAACAAAGACTAAAAAGATCTTGCTTTAAGAGGAAGTAAATAGGAAATGTATTTAATAGAAAGTTTTCGTGAATCATTTTCGAATCATTATTTTTATATTATGGACTTCACATTCAAAGGAATCTAATAGCTCGTTTAAGGGTTAGGTAGGTAGGTAGAGTGGCGGTTTTTAGAAAGAACCCAATTAGCGCTAGGGTGCGCCGTTTTGTTACCACAAAAAACTCGTGTGAAAAGAAATAACTTAGCTGATGTGAAATTAGACCCATCCCGTGGAGTTAAAATAACGAATTAGTTCTCCAATCCTTTTGTCAGCTATTTCGCCGAGGTCCACGAAGAAGGGTCTTCCTAGAATATTTTGCCTAGTCGTCGCTAGGGCCAGACAACTGCAAAGGAAGTGATGTAGAGATTCCTTCTCATTGATATCCTTGCAGCTTCTACAGAAGGCGTTGTGAGGAATACCAAGCTTGGCCGCATGGTCTCCTATTGGCCAGTGACCTGTAATGATAGCTACAATTCTGGCAATATCTGGTCTTGATTTACCAAGTAGATCGTTTGATTTATGTTTGTTGTAATCAGGCCATGTCTTTCGTGATATTACACAACTAGTCAGGCTTTTCCAGGAGCTGTAGGAAGTGATAATGTATGTTGCCCTTAACGACACCCAGCGGAATATCGGCTCTTTCTGCTTAAGAGCCGTTAAGGGCCGATCCTTGCCTGGCTAGCTCGTCAGCGCGCTCATTACCCTCATAGTTACTGTGCCCTGGGACCCAGATGCGTGTAGTTGTTGAGTGGACACTTAGGTGATCCATTTCAAACCGGCATTGCTCTACCAGTTTTGAAGATATGGTGACCGCATCAATGGCTTTGATAGCAGCTTGGCTATCCGAAAAAATAGCGATGTTTTGACTAGATATAGTGAGATCGTTTAGCAAACGGCAGGCTTCTCGAATCGCAAGAAGCTCCGCTTGGAAAACACTAGCAGAGTCAGGGAGACGAAAGGACTTCGATATATTTAGTTGGTCAGAGAAGATACTTGCGCCGACTCCACAGTCCATCTTCGAACCATCCGTATATATACCTATATCATAGTCATTGATAAAGCGTTAATTTTCCTATTCTTCTCTAGTAGGCAGTTTAACTGAAAAAGATTTACTAAAATTGAAGGTTGGTATTCTGTAGTCAGTTGAAGACGGAATCAATTCTCTTGGAATCGTTCCCAAGATCCTACAGTGTCCATACGGCTTAGCAGTCCAGCACTCAGATTCCCTGAGCCGGACAGCGCTACATGTAGCTGAATTTTTTATATGAAGTTCAAGAGGAGTCAGGTGCAGGATCACACTTAGAGCATCTGTAGGACAGGACCTCAAGGCTGCTGTGATGCCTACACACGCTGATCTCTGTACTTTTTTAAGTTTTTCGATATTGTATTTCTTGCTCAGGGCAGGCCACCAAACGATGGCGCCATAGGTAAGAATGGGACGCACAACGGCTGTGTACATCCATAGGGTCATCTTTGGCTGGAGGCCCCCTTTTTTACCGAAAGTTTTATTGCAGGCATAGAAAGCTACACGTGCTTTCTTTACCCGCTGTTCTATATTAAGCTTCCAACTAAGTTTCGGGTTTATTGTCGTGCCAAGGTATTTTGCATTGGAAGATAAAGAGAGTGACTGACCATTAAGTTTGGGGGGAGTGAACTCAGGTACTTTAGTTTTAGTGGTAAATAGCATCATTTCGGTCTTTTCTGGATTAACACCGAGGGCACTGCTCGTGGACCACGAGTGTACCTTATCCAGAGCACTTTCCATGAGTTGGCTTATCGTGGAGAGAAACTTTCCTGACACCAGTATTACCACATCATCTGCGTACGCAACCACCTTAACCACCTCTATCAAGTCGCATTAAAATCTTGTTAATTGCTATGAGCAATAGCAAAGGAGAAATGACACAACCTTGAGGGGTGCCGTCTTAATTTCAATGCTGTTATCTAATGTTCCCTGAATTATTCTGGTTTTCAGCATGGATACAATCCATTGACTAAGAAAACCTTCTACACCTAACTCGGTGAGAGCCTCATGAATAGCTTCCCTTCTATGTCTAGAAAGGTAGAAAGAGTGTATTCTTTGTAGTGGAGAGCCTTTTCACCGTACGCACCACCTCATGAAGAGCCGTCTCAGTAGACCGACCTTAGAGGTACGCATGCTGGGATTTCGACAGTGGGGGGCTCTTCAAAGTTTCACGGATGTTAAGGTCTAGGATACGTTCTAGAGTTTTCAGTACAAAATAGGATAGGCTAATAGGTCTGAAATCTTTCGCAGAAGATTTTATCCTCCGTGATAATATTTATAATGCTATTCCACGATGTCGACGGTGCGTTGGCGGAACTAGCCTGTTCTGCATCACCGTCACAACAACCTGGAAAGTGTACTCTCATAAGAAGTAGAATCAGTCCAGTTACCGTCCGACTTTTTCAGGAAGGACGGATTGCTGTGTCCTTTGGACAGAATTTTAATGAGCTGAGTCGATTGCTTAAGGGACTCGATAGATTGGCAGTAATCCATCCAGCCCTGTTTCTTGGCCATTCTGATTGACTTCTTATATATCTTTATAGGGCTGCCAGAAGTTATGGTTATAGCAGATATTGAAGATCACTCTGGTCAACTTTCTGAGTTTCGACAGATCTTCATTCCACCACAATGGGACTTTCTTTTTATTGTAGCTGACTGGACATGCAACTTTAAGAGCAACATTTATTGCTTTCTCAAAGGTTTCAACCTTAGAATCAAGTTCCGAAATCGAATCGATTAAGGGTTATTGGTTTCAGATAAAAGAGTTGCTTCAAATAATTTCACTGATTATATTCATTATGAAACTTACTCGCAAATTTCATAAACTTACGAAAAGTAAATCCAAAAATTATTTTATGGTTCTATGGGTACAGCTATCGTATGATCTATCCTTACTTATGGCAAACTTACTTACTTACTAGACTTACTTATGGTAGACAGCAAAACCAAAGATCTAATGAATAAGCTGTTAGAGCCGTTTTCGAGAAAATCGATTTTTAGTGAAATCGGCATTAAACAGTAGGTCCCTTCTATTCATGTAAAGAATATAACACGCGCAACATGGATGATTGTGAGAAACTACATAGGCCCTGGGTCCCATACACCTTTCGCGCCAAAATATGTACATACATATTTGTATTTCTATTTTATTTGTCCTTATCCAAATCTGTCAGACGTCCGAGCTACAGCAGTGTTTTCTAGCATAGGTTTCCCAGTTATGACAATAGCAACCCATATACTGCTATGATATCAATAATACGGAAAGATAATATCTTTTTCATCGAGATCTATGCACCAGTAAAAGCAAACAGTTTGTTAAGTACTGTCGGCGTACTTCGAGTTGAGTACAATTTAATATTACAATTTATGGTACATATCCTTAATCCATATATGTACATATACCCATTTAGTCTATATGTATCTAATCAATATTTCCGATTAAATTTTGAATAACTTGTGGCGCACCGATGATTGAATGGTCACTGTCATCAACGAGCATCCACAAACAATGGTTTCAACTAATCGAATTATTTCAAAGATACACACACATCTTCCACACACACACACATTCTGGCATTACGAACTAGGGTTAATGAAAATATTTTAAGCCCGAAACCTCTGCCCCATAAGTGTCATTGTCCATAGGAAATTAAAAGGAACCTCTCACACCGAATCAAAAGTTGCTGCCAACACAATCTCTGCCTCACTTCTCACACCCGTTCTAAATAAACTTCCTTTCACCACTTCAAGGACACATACATATGAGGAAGCACTTGACGTAGGAGAAGGTAAAATGGCTTTGTATCTTTCAACAAGGCTAAAAGTAGGTATGAGTATTCGTCGTCCAGCCTGTTGCCAATTTAAATGAGTTTACCTTGTGCATCTTGACAAGGCGGCTACCCACCAAAGACTCAGAGTGAAAGTTCCTGAGCATCGTAATTGCGTTAGTCGGGCAAAACAATTGAATTAAAAAGCTGTATCTATGTGTATAGACATGCATGCAAGGTTTACGCTATTTGTGCTGCTATCCTTCCTACTACAAGATACGTCGAGAATGGAATCCTTTTCAAGGCGATGACCTTACTACGGTAGGAAAATTTCACTTCCCCCATTTACTCGATGAACGAATTGCACTTTAAAACCTTTAAAACGTCCTTATTGTCTGATGAAATGCAATTAAATCCATTTCCGTGTGAATGGCGATAAGTCGCATACGTATCTAAACCACCTTAGTACTAGGAAATGAGCATTTAGTATTTTGCTGATTAATCCTTATCTCAAAAACACCTGTAAGCATCTATTTAGTATGTACTTATAGTTATAGGCAGAGCTTGAACTCGCGTGGTGCAGTTTTTTTTTTCCTACTAAAGTCATTGACTTTCTAGGTGAACAATGATAAGCGATAGATACAGCGTAAAGGGGGGACAGCAAACTGTATGAACAACCAGATATATTGTTGATGGATACTTACTGTTAAATTGTCAAGATAAAAACCCATTAAAAAGTAGGACAAATTTGTTAGCATTAACATTTTAAAGTTTTGTATCTTTTCTGTTGGTATTTTTGTATTTATCTGTGTATCTTCATTGTTTGTTGGTTTGATGTTTGACTTGTGTGTGCGTACTTTGATGTGAGATTGTTTTGTTTGCAATTGCATTGTTTTAGGTTTTTATAGAAAATGGGCGGTTGCAATGGTAACGAGCGGGCGATTTTGAAGGACTTGATAACGAAAATATGCAAGTGGTTTTATAAGTTAGCATTTTATAGTATAAGACTCTAAATGAAGGAATTCAATTTGAATTCGATTTAGTAATTGATACACTCACTCAGTTCTTGCAAGAACATCTTATTCACATAGTCTTTGCCTACCTATAGGTTGCATTTCGACTACATTTGATGATTGTTTTCTGGGAATGGATAGATAAGTTAGCTTTTCTGGACAATACAGTCACTGTTCCATTGACGCATTAAATCAACGTAGTGTTCAGTGACTGATAGTCTGTATGCACATAGAGTGACAGCATCAATCATTTAGATACGTAAAAAAACACGAATTCCGGAATGATTTAGTAATTGATGCACCCACTCAGTTCTTACAAGAATATCTTGTTCACACAGTCTCTGACTAATAACGAACAACCATCCAATCTCAGCGATTTAAAGTTCAACGCTGTCGATCGTTCAACTTTGGCATACGCGCATGTAACATATGCATGCAACTGCCAAAGGATTTAATCTCACTGCAAGCACTCAGAGTCACAAAAGATACAGCAAAACACTTGAGAATTCTTTCACATTGCACACATCTTACAACTAATCTATTTGTTTGGCGTAGATATTACAAAGAGTTTTTTTTTTCTCCAAAACTTAAGCTATTAGGAGCACTTCATTGTTCTCGAATTCTTGTTTCCTATTTTAAAACAACACAGTGCATCACTAAACCAAAAGCTAATGAACCACAAAAACGTTACTTGAACCTTGCAGTTAACATGAAATTTTCTGAATAATTTAATACCAAAGTCTTTGCAGTTTTTTTTTTTGCACTTGTACTGTGATGTGTCTTTATTTAGATAAAAGGAAAGATGATCTCCGTTTTCCACCATTTGACTCGCTTCCTTTTGATCCCATTGAAGCATTGCAAATGTATCTGAAAATCTCACAGTTGTGCCACAAACTGCCGCTAAATGTTTACATATCCATTGGCAGATACATTAAAGATGCGTTATGTGTATCCAAGATACACTATTCTCATTTTGTGATGTGGTAATGGGCCCTAGGTTACGATGTGATAAATTTACCAAACGTGCGGTGCCACAAAAAGTAAACATGAACGCGTGAGGATATGTACAATATATATTGTGGTATCCATTCTGTAACAGTAACATTCTGAGATATCCCCCTGCAAGGTGGATCGATGAGTGAGACAGCCATGGATGGAACGTGCTGCAGTTGTGCTGTTCAATGTTGATCATTTGTCAGCACTGCTTTCTTTTCTTACTGTGGAAAATAAGAAGCAATAAGGATCGGGATATGACTCTGGACGAGAGGGTAAGGACCTATTCTCTGCTTCATTTACTGATTTACAAAAAAAAAAAAAAAAAATTCTAAAGTTTCTCACACCGGCGATACGAGATAAAATATCTGAATTATTTTCGGTAAGAATGAAAGAATTTGAACACAAGTTCAAGTTGATTCAGTGCCAAAGAATGTGGGCAGTGTCGGATTGTTTATGTTATATGTGTACTGCAGATCATCTGCAGAAGCAGCTGCCACGAGTTGCACAGATGCGTTTGTTGAATGTAAGAGTACATCGCGACAAACAAAGATGAACTAATTTGTCAACTATTCTTAATTAGATGCCACCCAAAGTATTTATAAAAATATATCTGATAAGAATGCCGGTTCTTTTTTGGAAAAAAATATCTTATCGGCAGCAAATAATTCGCTTAAAATAAACAAAAGACTTTCTGAGAATAAGTGCATTACATCAATATGTGAATCACGAAAAAGAAAATTGTTCATTTGTGTATTTAATGTAACCGCAGTGTTTCCTGGAATCAGTTGTCTGATGGTAGATGGTGTTATTCACCAATTTCGGCTTCACAAAGTACTAAGGTCTTAGCTCATTGAGCTTCTTCAGAATAAGTGGTGACCACATTTGAGCGATAGCGTAATTCTTGGAGTACTTAGATTGAACAAAATTCAATGGACATTAACAAGAATATGAAAACGAATGCTAAAAGTATTTTTCATGCTGATAGCTATCATCCAGCGGTATAGCCATATACAAATTGTTGTATGGGTTTGATTACGCTGACCTTTACGAACATGCGATTGGGTGAGATGCTTTAATCCTTTCGTATATATATATGTACATTCCCGCTGACTGGGACTGCTCCAGGGAAAGCAAAGGTGTCTTTAATAAAAAGACAATATACGCTAAGAGGGCCCTATGGAGCAAGTTCTGCAGTGAAATAGAGTCCACAAAATATGCAGGCAAACTTACGAAAATCATATAAAAGGTACACCCACAGTCCCAGGCTTAAAAAAAAACCAGACGGCTCCTGGGCAGAATCATGCTCCAAGACCTTAGAAATCCTCTTCAGGACACACTTTCCAGGGTGCGATACCGATACATCACACACTGCAGTAAGCCCCCATGATTAGCCTTAGCTCGTTTCAACTCAAGACATTTAAATGGTCAATGGATTTAAGCATTTGCTCCAAACTATGTAAATCATAGGGATATGCCTCTAGCCCAACACGCCTATACTAAAGGCCGATCTGTTGAGACAGTCCTGCATGACGGGGTAACAGGGATCGAAAATTTACTTAACCACAAAGATTAGCTAGTGGCCTTCCCAGATATAGAAAGAGCCTTTAACAATATAAAATCGACAAGAACAGCATTTGACGAACAAAGCGTAGACCCAGAAATCTTAGACTGAGTTGAATACATACTCAAGACGAGGCACGTCAACTCAGAACATGGAGACTGCTCAGTACATGCACTGGCCTCTAGAGGCACCCCGCAAGGTGGGGTCTTACCTCTCTACTATGGATATTGGTCGCGAACGAAATTTTAAACAAATGAGAACAAAATTTTTGCATAAGCGAACGATGTTGCAATGATGACGTGCTCTGCAAAATATCGGTGGTCCAGCGAACTTCTTCGTCACTGCTATGATAAATGGTATACATGTCTACAGCTGCTACGCACCCTCTAGTCTGGTAGATAGGGACTGAAAAGATGCATCCTTCGACAAAGAGGCGTTCGAGGAAATGTTGAATGCTGACTTATTAACCAGCCACGGATCAGCGGACAACCTATCGCATCAACTGACCCAAGCAATCACAATAGCGTGCGATACAGCGATGCCCAGGAGATCAGCTAGCAGAAGGGGTGAACCTTGCTACTGGTGGAACGACGAGATCAAAACGCTCAGGGCAAAATGCCTCCAAGCCCGACGCAGATCCCAGCGTTCCAGAGGAAGACTAAAGTTCTAAGAACGTCTACGTATACCTTCAGGTTGGCTAAACGAGACATTGAAAAGGCCATAAAAGAGAGCAAAGCAAGATGCTTCAAACAACCCTGCAATAAAACAGACCTAGACCCCTGGGGGATGGCATATAGGATAGTGATGAAGAAGCTAAGGGGTAGTAGGTCGCCACAAATATCCTGCCCTACAACGCTGAGAACAATAGTATAGCACCTATTTCCTCGTAGACCATCTACTCTGTGCACCATCACGAGAGAGACCAGCATGGACCAAATCCCAGCAATCACGCCGGATGAACTGCACGAAGCATGCAGGAAGATAGGTTACAACAAAGCGCCCGGACCAGATGGCATCCCAAATATAGCGATCAAGGCAGCTGTCAAAAGGAGAGCAGATTTTTTTATAACGATGCAAAGGTGCCTCGAGGAGGGTTTCTTACCTGAACCATGGACCAGCATCTGGTGTTGCTACCCAAGAGAAACAAGCCACCTGGAGAACCTTCGGCGTATCGGCCAATATGTCTGCTAGATACAACCGGAAATATTCTAGAACGAATCATGTGCGGCAGACTAATGGCCGTGGCAGAAGGTAGAGGAGCTTTGTCTGACCATCAACATGGCTTTAGAAAATCTTGTTCTACCGTCGATGCCATAAAAGAGGTAGCAGATACAGCTGCTGAAGCGATACTGGGGAAAAGGTGGGACAAAGAAATATTGCGCAGTAGTAACACTCGCACAACACAAATGCTTTTAATTCTGCAAACTGGTCCTGCATTAGGAGACCTCTGGCCAGAATAAATACACCATATTACCTCGTGAAGATAATCCTTAATTACTACCCTAATAGGAAGCTGAGGTACCAGAGAGACGATGGCTTTAAATAGTATAGGTACAATGTTTCCGCGGGAGTCCCCTATTGGTTTGTGTTTGGGCCTATCCTGTGGAACATAATGCATGATGGAGTTCTACGATTAAGGCTGCAACAAGGAGTTAAGGTCATCGGCTTTGCTGACGATATCGATGTATGTAGTTACTACATATAGCCAAACACATCCATGAGGTTAAGTCCGCCGCAGATGAAGCGATAGCAGGATCAAAAATTGGCTAGAGGCTGCAGAGCTAGAACTAGCTGACCGCAACACGGAGGCTGTCTTAATAATCAGCCGAAGGATTGTGAAATACGCAAACCTCCGGGTTGGAAGCCAATCAATCAGGTCTAAACATTCGTCAAAATACTTGGGTGTAATGCTCGTCAACCGGCACATCGAGGCGTCAAAGATGCAAATAGCGCTTTCCGCCAAACATCGGTGGACCTGGATACGCGAGGAGGAATTTGCTTTCCAGAGTGGTAAGCTCAATACTTCTGTACTCTGCTCCAGTCTGGGCGGGAGCTCTTACAAAGAAAGAGACAAAAATAAAGCTCTCGTCTGCATACAGTCTCTGCGCAATAAGAACAATATGCGGTTTCCGGACAATTTCGGGCGCAGCAGCCTGTATTATAGCGGGTATGGTCCCTATCGACATTCTCCACAAGGAGATGTAAAGGGCTGACATTAGGCGAACCACAAACCGACAAGATACCAGCGTTATCAGGAGGGTAAAAGCAGAAGAAAGGGCAACGTCTGTAGCACTGTAGCAAGCCAGGTGGAATAACACGGAAAAAGGCACATGGACTCACAAGCTGATTCCCATAATCGATGTCTGGACAAAGAGAGCACACGGGGACTGTAACTACCACCTTTTGCAAATTCCTGTCCGGTTACGGCGGCTATTAGAAATATCTTCACAAATTTGGACACGATATGGACCTACCGACCTAGACCTACCGATCCCGGAGCTTCTAGTAAGTCACATGATAAGCTCAGAGGCTAAGAAGACTCGAACGAATAAGAAGAAGGTAGAAGTGTGTTGGGTGTGGATTAGTACGTAGGCATACTCCCGACATCGAGTATTTGGGTTTAGGAATCGTGCACATGCTGATAGCCCGGGCTATTAGTATCTTTGAAAGATTACCACATCCTTTGGCGCACAAAAAAAAAAAAAAAACATCAGGCTGCACATAATTACTACTGCTATGTGTATTTCCGAAAAATTCAACTCTTTTCTTGATTTGCTGCTACTGGGCTTAGCCATTCAAAAGGATATAATGAAACCAAGAAAAGAGTATTATTTGAACTTTTTATATCCTTCGTCATGTTATTTACGTAACAGTAATGTTAATAGAACAGGACTCACCCCCAAATATATGTAACTTCGCGCTTGTGCTGCCCCATTTGGAGGCTGTCCGTGAATTTTTTAAAAAGAATAGTCCTCGTAAGACTTTATCATCTTTTCAGAGGCTTTTTTTAATGGTCGCCAATGTCACAAGTAAGCTGGCGATTATATTTTTAATCGTGGTCTTTGACGAGAACTTATAGGCATGTTCACTCAAAATTGAACATGACAGTGGAACTAGCTACAAGGAGGACCACAAAAGGCTGAGTTACTTCTTTATATGTATGTCAGTGTATATGCCAAGTACATGCGACCCTCCAAGAGACCCTACCACTTTAACAAGTTAAACCATCCAATCGTTCCATCCTAAGCAACTTACTCTGATATATCCACAACACAATTCACCCCCTTCTGGTTCATTGTTTCAGAGAATACATAAGCAAATAAATCAAATCCCCATCGCGTACAATATACCGCCACTGAACAAAAAAGAAAAATCTCCCTTCAATCATCATCCCTCTCCAAACCCCCGGCGATGCTTAACATCAAATCACTACATAAAAGCAGACTTTTACAACTTGACACCGCATAAATGATGTCATTATTGTTATTGTCATTTAAACATCACCAGCAAGAGAACAGCAAGCAAGAAGAAAACCGCAAGGAATTTGATGTTTTCATCCCTTAAGCATGGAAGGGAACAATCTGTTTCAGAGCACACACCCTCCGACCGATATGCACTCGGCATCCAACCGACATCCTTCCATTGACTGTATCAGTATCACACACAGGCTACCAGAAAATACCACAGGAATGTATTCCAAGCACGCGTTAGCAATTTCTCATAGAACATGCACAGAAACAAAAAAAAAAAAAAAAAATCTGGAAAAAAAGAAGAAGAAAAAGTCGCAGGCAAATCCTTTCCTTAATGGGCAATGAAACAAGGACTTTGAGAAAGTTTTTCTCGGTTTTGGTTTTCTTTCTTTTTTTTTTTTTTGTCTCTTCCATGTCTGGTTGGTGTGGGTGGTTCACCAATTTCGGTGACACACTTCACACTTGGTTTGCTATGCTGTTGGGGGTGGTTAAACACGACGACCAAGTTAAAAAGCAATTTATGACGGAAAATGTCCTGTGTCGTTGTGGCGCGGAACTCGTGCTCAGGTTTTACACCTTACGAGGAGGTACGACTATCATTTGTCTATATTAGGACAATTTGCAGTAGCAGGACTCAGAAGGACTCGCCTGAAAATGAGCCCTAATTAGCGTTGTCATTATGCTATGGAACCAGAGGGTTCCACAGTCTTTAAATTTATAGGCTCTCAATGTTGGTTCAGATCAAGTGGATGCCTAATTTTTAGTGCGGTCATAATTGACTCTGTCGAACGTTAAGTATTGGAAATTATAATGCAAAGTAATTTGTGATTGTGCGTGGTTGTTATAAATTGGATAAAAATTGTATATTCATGGCTCTGTATTAATTTGAACATTTAAAATAAAATTAAGAAAAGAAATCTATATGTATGTATAATAAAAATACGTAGGTACTCATCCTTAATCGGTGTTGGGTGACATACCTGTAAAGAAAGAGAAAATAAGGGTTTTAGAATTTGAAACAAAAACGTTAATAAATTAATATGTGTATCCTAGTTAATTTGTATTTTTGTACTTTTGTATCTAGCGGTCGATGAATGAATAAGCAACCTTTCTCTTCCAATGAGTCCCTACAATGACGTCTAGTTATATGTTAGGTTGGGATAGGTTGAGGAATAATTTTAATGGTTATTCATAATATTGAGATGAATGCAATTTATATGCCCTTCTTATAGTGGATCGTATTGATTGCGTATGCGATTTTTGATTGTGTATATCGGGATGTCTACCATAGAATCACTTGACATCATGCTCGCTAAGAAAGCAAATAGCTCGCAGTGCAGAAACTGGAGAGGTATCACAGCGTTGAATACCAATTGCTGTTGCTATGTACTGTCTTCACCAATAATGGAAGCGAAAAGAACATAGCCAGTAGGATTAATAAAGCGAAAGTACCACGGTCTTTTCAAAATATAGTGAAGTAATGTAATAAGTTTAAACACCAAACTACGACTGTTTCACCCCAACCTCTGACCTCTACCTCAGCTGAAAAAGCTGATTAACATTCTATGCAATATGCTAATGATTTTCTGGTTCAACCGTATCACTTATGGGACGTCTCTATCAGATGTACTGTCAGAAGTGCCAGTTAATTGATAATACATTTAGAAAATGCTACAATCCCATAGCCAACTACGAGATGCATCGGGTTAACACAGGATTTGCTGAAGAGCACAGAGGAGTCGCAACAAATGGAACAGAGTTATAGAGAACTGATACTGGGACTAAACAGAAGACTGAATTCAAAGGGAAGCACATAGCATCCACAATTTATGGTCACACTTTTGTCAAAAAACTGTGGACAGCAACATAGAGCACCATTCAGACTCTGTGACATTCCTTCTTGTATTTCCATTTACATTCTTTAAGCCTATTATTCTTGAGGATAAAATAGTGAAAACTTAAAAACTTAGAACTTTGCAATTAAAGGAATTAAAGCTACTGAGCAATATCGAACATTTTAAGCTAGATCTCGACCTACCCGATGAAGTAAGGCAATCAAGTTTCTTATAAGTCATAATAAAAGAATGCCGTAAATATTTAGGCACAGATTTAGTCACCACTGACATCATGAATTCCACACCAGTCTTCCGTCCTCTATTCTAACCCAAGTAATATGTAAATTCCTCGGCTGTAGTGTAATTAAATTGCACTATTACTTAGTAGAAATTAAAATTGCATTAACATTACAATTGCTCAAGTCTAGTTCTTCTTCGCTTCGTAACAAATTACACATCTCTCGAGATAAGATTCGCGAAATGAGTAAATATTCTCGTTCGCTAGTGGCACAAGGTCGCCATCACACAAGCAAACAAAGGATCTAAACAATTTTTCACGTAATTTGTGCCAATTGTCTTTGCACTTGCTCCACAGACCCCGATATTCGGTCCAAACTGCCTGCCATCAACATTGCCACCCACTCCTCTCGACGAGAGCATAATCACTACATCAACGAGAGATTTTCTTCTGTGTCTCCATCGAGTCTATTTGTCACATTTGGGGTGAATCTCAAGATCACATGGTTCCATAGAAAAGAAACTATGTGTAGGGGGATGGACAGAGCGAGAAAAGTCGCCAAACTACGTTGACCATGAGATGCTCCACTACTGGACAACTGAGATTATGACACGATTATGAAATATTTTCCTGTCCTCCTCTTGGCGATTCAATTGGAAAATTAGATTCCCCATTGTCTTTGCAAATGTTTGTATCTGTATCTGCTTATTTGTTACTATTTACTTCAGACTAACTAAACTATGCTACTCTTCGGCGCAAAGTGCATTTTGATTTGTTTCAAGTGAGTCGTGGTCGTCGTGTAAACTAGAATGAGAGTGGAATGCATTTGCCGAACCGTATGGCAATCAAAGATTTACATCTCATAATCGGTGTTGTATCTGTGTGTGCGTTTTTAGAATCTTTTTAATTTCCGGTTGATGGATATCAGAATCATTATTCCAGCACTTGTATATTTTTCTCCATACTCACTTGAGTGTGTTGGAAGAAAAGCCAGACAGCTGGAGAGATTCCATAAAATCTTTGAGGAATCGATCAAACAGTGAAAGGATCAGAAGAATTTTCAGAAAAACATGAGTTATTGGCACATGTGCTGCTGGCGTGGGTGTATGTCATGTTAATCAGCATGAAATGTTGCTTTTTCGTGTAACTGCTGTTTGATGCCTCAGTTAGTTAACATATACGAGTATGTACCAGTTGTTTGTTTAATTAGGTTTTCGAATCTGGATTTGATGCTTTGGTAGGATATATGCTCTAAATAGTCGAACGTGTACATATGTATAACAAGATGATGTGATTCGCTTGATTAATCAGAAACACCGAGCATTTGGTAAGAGTATTCTGGGACAGGTCAATTCAATTCGGTGAGATGTAAAAATTTGCAATGTAGTGTTGAGTAGCACCAATAGTAAAATCAGGCGAGAGGTTAAAATGACTGTCTTAGGAGATTTGGACTAGATTAGGAGATGAATTAGTTCTATTTTTGTTTACCCAGAGATTAATTGATCCAACCGAAACTCTTATGAAGTGAAGGATACTCTTGGCATACGCCAGACAGAACATTCTTTTGTGGGACAAGGTCAAACAGGTTTTTATAAGATGTTTGTATCCCCATTTTTATCACTGTAGCTTATGGAGAAGGCTTTAGAACAGAAACCTAACATTTTAGATTGTTGGCTGTTGGCAGGTCAGGTGAGAAGATTAGTTTGAAAAATCCTTGCGATTTTTACGTAGCTCCTGGTATCTGATTGTCCGGAAATCTGATATCTTATACACCGAGAGCTGGTTCTTTCGGTATATTCAGTGGATCCTTCGGTATGTTCTAATTACTCTACTGGACTTACTAAGCAAGGCAACCGATACATCCTACTTAAGGGTTACTTTTGCGTTGATTCGCAAGAGTTGTGGCCTCCAAGTTATTACAGCAACGATGACCATTTGAACATTTTGGGATTCAATTTATATTGGCCTCGTAGATTTGTTGATATATTGTTTGAACTGAGGGTTCCATGTATGCGTTTTGTTAAGGTAATAATTGCATTTTGTGCATTATGAGTTATACTGGCGAAGTATTTAATACGTTGAAGTTGAATTCAAAAAAGTGAATTCATGGAGCCTGGATAGTGTACTGTTTTCGCTGATAGTGGCTAGCGTCAAACTGATAATAATCCAACGATGTAAGTAAAAAGTCAAACTCACAAGAGGCAAAGCAATTTTTAAAATGTACACAACTTGTGATATTTCCGAGAATAGTTAATATATAGTAGACGTCAGTGTATGTACATACCAAAAACTAAGAATCCTGCTTATCACAGATATGGTACTATTCATCGTTTAGACTTTACTATGAGTATGACAGATTTCTCTAACACATAACTCTTAAATTGATTACTTCCAATTAGATTGATTGGCCTTTACCTAAGGCCCTAATCGATTCGGTCCTGGTTCATAGAACAGAGACAAGTACTTGGTTGTTTGAAAAACTCTTCGAGTAATGTAGTTTGGAGAGAGTAATGTAGTTTGGAGAGGAAAGTGAAAAGTGAAAGAAAGAACTGTGTTATTAAAATTTAGATAATGCTGCTTTGAGCTATTTCGAATAAGATTTCGACAAAGATATGTGCTACATAGTATGTGATAGCTTCCACCTTCATATTCCACAAATCTGTTTTAATAGTAATCCTCAATAATAGTAGGTAGCATGTTCTAATAGACGAATCTTCGGCTTTAACGACCAATGATTATCAAGCGAATGAAGTTAGTAGAAATATCTATCTACATAGACACATACATAAGTACCTAAAGGGTTATCAAATAAGAAGTGTCATTTTAAATTTTGCGCCATTATAGAAATGTCAAAATGTCACGAATCGGGGCTATCAATGCGATGACTTTTGATAAATAAAATCTAGGAGATGATTAAATATGAGGCTACTGATGTGAAGAATTCAACACGTTCGCAAGCTCAGCTAAAAATATCGCCGCCGTAGTTGAGAGTTTGACTGGAAAACTCAAGTGAGTCCATTTCGAGACGACCACACGAATCGGGGCTATTCGCTTGCACCTAATTTTCCATATAGATCATGGCCTACATGCTTATAAGGTTTAGTTGGCACAAGAATTGAACACAGCAGACTACGCAAGATGCCGTACTTTCGCTGATTGGGTGCTGAAATTGAATGAACAAGATAATGATTTTTTACATAAAATTATTCTGAGTGACGAGGCTCATTTCCATTTGTCTGTTTACGTAAAGAAACAAAATTGTCTCATTTGGAGCTCCGAAAAACCAAGAGGAATAATAGAACCAACCTCTCTATTTAGAATGAGTGACAGTTTTGCGCGGTTTTTGGACTATTGGTGTCATTGGGACATATTTTTTCGAAAAAGATGGCTGTGCGACCATTTCAATTAATAGATTGCGTTATCGAACGATGTTGATTGACTTTTTTTTGCCTATGGACCTGGGCGACGTTTATTTTCACCAGGACGGCTCAACATGCTACATAGCATTTGCGTTTTTGTTGGATAACTCTATATATAAGTGTAAAACCAAAAGATGACAACAAATAATACTAAAGAATCAATCAAACACTTGAATTAAATGCAATTTTGTTAACAACCATAACAGAAAGTGCTTACCTTCTAGTACACACTTGGCAAATGATCCAATCGTCAACATTTAACTATAGATACATTGCTGTTTCACTTAATCTCTACCCTCGATAGTTCAGATAGACAAAGGCCAAGCTATTTCCAACTTTGCCAGACATTACTCATGTTAACACCACAAAATATGATTAGGCTACCAATTAACAGTCATTCCTATTCTTAAGCTACCAATCAAGTATTGAAATTGAAACCCACTCCAAGCTTAAGTGCCCTTGCGCCATTCTATGGCCAATTATCGAAAAAATTTACATTTCTGTACAAACATCACATTGTTCCGCTCATCCCTATAAATATTAATAAATTAATAATGATCAATAAAAAAAAAAAACAATAAGAAACTAAAAAAAAAAAAAATGTATCTCATTTAAGCGTAATGCTATTAATTACCAATCATCTAACTGGTTTCCGGCTTAATCTCTCTTCCTACCACAACACATTCCAAACGTTGAAAGAGCCATTTCCATACGCACAATCGTATTAATTTTCCGGCAACAGAAATCCATAAATCACCATAATCAATTAGAATGGCAGCGCGCTTCGATTTTGAAATACAGAAGAAGCCCACATTATGTGGCCACCGAACGACGCCGCCGCGCCGCCTGTCCCAGCAGACACCACACAACAGTAGCACTGAAGAGATTCAACGGATCTGTCTATCTATCTAGTTAGAAAAGTTTTATTAATGGAAAAAATAAGCGCACCCATGTGGGTGGCTGATCTTTGTCAATTAATATTGTAAGTATATTTAAATTAGAAGGTCTAATGGTTGTTAAATAAAAATTTGTTTGTAAATAAACACCATAATTGGAATCGTGGACGTGGACGACGTGGAAGAGGTTGTCGGATGACATGTTAACGATTTGTTTTGATCCCATTTCGAGTTTTTATGGGACACTTTTAACACTTTTAATACTTTCGGTAGAAGCAAAATAAAATATTTTACGATGTTTACAGTGGGATGACATGTTTTTGCTTTGTCAACATCATCAATTTGTTTGCTAATGCGGATTGCGTACGCCTATGCAGGCTGTATGCATTGTGAAGAAATACACTGCGTGGCATGTGCGTTAGTTCACTTGCATTGGAGATTGGTCGAATTAGTGAACCGATGAATCAGTTTCACAGAATGTTTGAGTATAAAGAGCTGTTTCAAAGTGGAAAGCTTTATGCATTTTCATATATTAAAAACGAGGTTCGATTTCCTACAACACAAAAGTTTTTCACGGTATAACTGTCATCAAGAAGCTTCCCCTTTAATTCATCTAAAGAATATAACTACACAATTTGAATGGATGGGATACGTTAGGCCCTGGGTCCACGCGATCTATGCCCTGAGTCCTATACGATCCTGTCGCGTCAAATATTTGTATTTTTTTTGTCTTCCAAATATAATCTTCAACTAGAAACGACTAAAAAAATTTTTTCTTTCGGTTGTATCTGAAACTACATCATTACATTCTTCTTCTTCTTAGCTCGGTCCGTAGCTAACTGCCTCCAGTTGCGCACTCCAAGCTTGTTCAGGTCCCCTTCAGCTTGTGTGCGCCACCTAAGGCGAGGTCTTCCTCTACTGCGTTGTCCCTTTTGATTCGGGTTTGATTCGAAGACTCTGAGGGCCGGAGCACTGGTGTCCATTCGCTCTACATGTCCGAGCTGTCTCAAACGACTGATGCGCAGTTTTTTGACTAGGTCGATGTCGCTGTACAGCTCGTATAGTTCGTCGTTGAATCTTCTCCTCCAAAACCCGTCAACGCAAACGGGACCGAATATTTTACGAAGGATTTTTCTCTCGAAACGACCGAGGATATTTTCATCCGCTTTTGATAAAGTCCAAGCTACAGCGCCATAAAGTAGGACTGGGATGATCAAGGTCTTATATAGAGTCTCCTTAGTTGTTCGTGATAGGGCCCTACTACTCAATTGCCTTCTCAGCCCAAAGAAACAGCGATTAGCAAGAGTTATTCTTCGTTTTATTTCTGCCGAGGTGTTATTTTCAGAATTGATAGCAGAGCCGAGGTAGACAAAGTCCCTTATTACCTCAAAGTTATAGCTGTCGATTGTGACGTTCTGTCCAATTCTTCGATGTTTCGTGTCCCTTCTGGTTGACAGCATATACTTGGTTTTGCCCCCGTTTACCGCTAAACCCATTTTGGCAGCTTCTGTTTCAATACTAGCGAACGCACCGGTGACAGCCCGCTGTGTTCTTCCAATAATGTCGATATCGTCGGCGTACGCTAGTAGTTGCACAGACTTTTGGAAGATTGTGCCTCCGGTGTTGGCTTATGAGTTTCGCACAATTCTTTCAAGAACGATGTTAAAAAAATCACATGATAGCGCGTCACCTTGTCTAAATCCTTTTTTGACATTAAAGGTCTCGGTGAGATCGTTACCGATCTTGATGGAGCAGCGAGAATTCTCCAACGTCATCTTGCACAATCTGACGAGTTTGGCAGGGATTCCAAAACTAGACACGGCTCTGTATAGCTCATCTCTATAGATGCTGTCATATGCGGCCTTAAAATCGATGAAGAGATGGTGGGTATCGATTTGGACTTCTTGAGTTTTTTCCAGGATCTGCCGAAGTGTGAAAATTTTATCGATTGTGGACTTTCCTGGTCTGAAACCACACTGATAGGGCCCAATCAGGTTGTTGACGAAGCTTTTCAGACGCTCACACAATATGAATCTGAAGCTACATACATATGATTAATTAACCACTTGACTGTTCCTCACTTTCGGCTTATAAAAAGTTCCATTCCAAGTGCCATTTTGGATTGTCTATGGTCAGCCATCTAGGTCGACGTCGCTGTATAGCTTCTCAACACTCCATTCATCTGGGATTATGATCTTTCAATCTGTATTTGATTAGTTGTGCCTTAGAAGCAGTGGTTGGGAACAGTTACTCTCTTATTAATTTTTGCGTTTGTTAATCATTGTCACATCACAACTGAAGACCCAGGAAGACAAAGTTGACTATTTCTCTTTGCGTTTCTTTCTTTTTTGTTACTCTAACACTTTTGTCTTGTATGTAAGTTTTGGATATGCAAGTAGTTGAACCATCTGCATGCCACTAAACTTGGGGTGGAGCTTTGCTCAATCCAAAATTGTATTGAAGCACGCCACATCCGCTTATTTAAAGCCTTTTTTGACATCGAAGGTCTTGGCAGAAAGATGTGGCCTGTTTGTCATTACATTCGGTATGTTTTTGAACAGATTACAAAGCCAAAAAAACATAATATCTAACCGTGTTAATACTTTTGTAAGGATATTTTTAATACCATAGCGATTAGGGATATTGTGTTTTACCAGTGATTCAGGGCGCGCAACAATGCGGCCATTTCGGCTTGATTCACGGAGGATCCCGATTGAGATTATCTCCATAGAGACTTTTTCCAGTTCTGTCAATAATTATGATTACGTCCTATTTTTCCCACCTTTCTATTTAGAATCCATCTTCAACTAGAGATCTGTGGCACCTTTTAGTGACATAAACCTTTTTCTTAACACATCCCTAGGTATATTCAAAGCGCCAATCTAATCTAATTTTACATCAAAAGATCAGATAGCTCATTTAGCATGAGCACATAGATATTCCCGATAATAGATTCTGGATCAGTGAGATGCTCCCCTCTAGCACTGATATATAGCTAATACATTGCAATTCAATTCCATTATGAGGAGATGCCACCAAATAAATACATACAAACTAAGACCATCGCAAAGTAAGCGTTCTGCAGTACCATCAAGGAGGCTGTTGTTGCATTTAAGTCTAGCACTTAAGATGCCTAGCAAAATCTGAGATATGTATAATTCTGGATATATCCTACAGATGGATGCATTATGTAGGAGTATTTGATTAGTTTGTCTGGTAAAAAGTCAAGTCAATAAAAAGGCAAAGAGTTCTTTCATTTTCGAACTATCTTGGAATTGGTTGAACAACGCCTTTGCATTTTTCCATCAACAACTCTTCCAATATACGTAGCCTATGGATATTATGCAAAAATGTGCAAGGGATACCTTTCTCAAGGAACTACAGTTTATTTCTCATTACAATTTTACCTTCGAATTTTTTGTCAAATTCTTACCGGCCTTGGAGGCCCGAAAGCTTGGTACTTTCACGATTCAAACCTTACTTAAACAACTAGCAGGATAAAAGTCATGCAAGGTAATCAAAAGTCTCGATAGTACTAAAAGACGATGATTGTTTTAATACTGGTGCCAGCAAGGCAAAGTCGTTTCTTGACACTTTTATTTAATTTGCGTTTGTGGCTCGTTCCAAGTATTTAAGCATGCACTGAACTCAATTAAAGGTTAATTATGAATTTAATAGCATAAATTAAGATGTACCATCGTGATGATCTAAGCTGTTTCAACACTGCATCAATCATCAATATAAACTTTTAACCTTTTAAAACGATCTATGTATCGATAATGTGGTACAATGTATACATTTGCCAGCGAATACATTTTTCTATGTAACGCTTTATTTCTAGACATTAGCTCAGGTCAGACGATCGATTGGTATTCCCTACGGCATAATATGATGTCATATCTAAAATTTTGCAATCTAAATTACCCTTATCATAAATTTTTGTCGCTGAGTGTACACTGACGCAGCATTATTAACACCAATGAACTCAATTGAAGTAGGTACATATGCAAGTACTATGTTAGCACAGCAGCTGTGGAGGCCGAGCGCTGCAAGTATTGCACAAATCATTAATCTATGACACCCAAGCCAAGATTATGGTGTCGGTTTAGTCACAAACGAGTCGGAATCATCAAGCATCCCATTTGTCTCGGAAAATTGGAAAGAACGATAATAGGCTAATTTGTCATGCTTGTAATGGCTTAGTAATAAGGCGTCGAAAGTGTTTGTGCCGATGCGCATACTTTTTGTCTAAATTGATATTTCGAACATGCCTTAAGGATAAGCTGTTATGGAACTTCTCTCATTACTAACAGTCTAAGTATCTGCAAAACACCTTGAGCTGGAATATGACAAATGTTGATATAATAACTCAATATTACTGTAAAATGTCTTTCTATGACTCAAAAGGGACGAAGTAAGTGGTATATATTATGCTAAGACATGTCGACTACGGGCGTTTTGTCTTATACTAATTGACTATGGACACACCTTTCTGCTAAATAAATTAAAGACCGACACGATGAAATAACATATCTTTAGTGCTGCACAACTTCAATGCATTAAGTGTCTTCTGAAATGCAACAACCGTGTCGACAGATTTGAGTCTGGTTATCTTAACCTTGAGGCGCTCTATAGAATGTACCAAACAGCATTGAACTCCGGTCTATATAAGTTATGATAGAATCACATCAGCTGAATCAATAAACACCGAATGCTGTGCTTACCCTCGCCTCAGAAAAGAAAACACATGAACACCCCAGTCATGTCCCACTAACACGATTTTTTTTTTAATAAAAGGTTCCTGCTGCTGCTGGTGCAATAGCCCCTTTTTGTATTCCATCATGTGCAATATAATTTTAGATCTTCAGTCACAATGCTCGCTAATTGTGTTTCTGTTCGTTTTGAGATACATTTTCTGTTTTATATGGGATTTTATGTATTTTTTTTTATTTTTATTTTTCTCTCCATAAACAGACTGTCAAGTGGCGGTGCTTGACAGTACGTATCTATCTCACTCGCGGTTGCCTCCTAATTACACTTTTTCTTTAAACTCATATTTTAGTTTATTTCTTGCTTTTTGAGATGAAGTGTGGAAGAGTATTTCTTACTGGGGTTATGTTGAAAGGGGTAAGGACTTTCAACGAACCGCTCTCTGGCAATGTGATGACTACCTTGGCGCGAGTTTTCCACAGAAAGGAGTATTGTGCGTCGTACAACAGTCTTAGAAACAAGGGTTGTCATTTAGTGGTAAATTCAAGGCTTGCACCAACAAGTGCACTATAAAGATGTACAAAAAAAAAAAAAAAACAAACTGAGTGTGAGTGGTGAATAGAGTGGATGAAGCCTTGAGGCGTTTTCTTTTCCTCTTGGACAAGAGTAAGTATTTGTATCTATACATCTAGGGTTGTGTTGTTGTGGAGTTTTGGTTGAACCCTTGACGTGGTTTTCAAAAGTGAACATTTTTACTGACAATGTATGTACATATATGTAGTTGTGGTTTTTTGGTAGAACTAAGAGATGGTAGATACTTTTAGCAGTTTATTACAACATATGTAATTCATCCCAATAAGAAATTACCTTGCAGATTCTTTTTAAATTCATCACAGTGTTTTCAAATGAATAGACTGGTAACTCTACACTCTTAGATCGTTGCGTTGGGAGGTTAGGGTGTAGTTGTAACCGCAAAAGACAAGCCACTGTTAAAAATTGCAGAAAGACTACAGTGCTTCTCCATTCTACGGCGAAGAGTGGACCAAGTGTTTTTTTTAATTATTTTGTTTTTTTTATATTATTACGAAACAAAAGTACGAGGAACATTCAGGAAATGAAAAATTAAAATTCATTGAAGTTCATTCAAACAGTTAAGAACCCCAAATAAGTACCTATCACTTTCCTCGCGCCAACTCTTAATAGGACCTAGTGTTCAGATTTGTGAAAATGGTCAACCGATTGGAATAAGATCATACATTTGTTTGGAGGTCCATAATTGTGGATGAAATATGTACAACGCAAATATTGAACTGCAAATGTAAAAAGAACTGCAGTCGAAAAATGACAGTGCTATGAAAAGTTCTATTATTGTTTACTACTTTCTGGGAGATTCTTCAGTTTTTTGTGCGATATATTGGATATTAAGTTATGATATTGTAGAAACCTTGACTTATTATTGTCCCAAGGAACTTATGGGGCCTTATTAGGAGCACGTGTTCTTAATAAGGCCCAAGATATATGTCTTTGAATTTGTTTAAAAAAAACTTAAATTTATATTTTTAACTATTGAATTTAATGTTGAATACACAGTTAAAATGATCTATATTGATTTTATTATATGTTATTCTACTGCATCTGCAAATTAGTCAAGATAAACAATAAGGTGGGCCTTCTACTGAGTTTGAGTAACAGCAACGGAAGTCGATGTAAACCCAGCTTAAGTAGTGCAACAGTAGGTAAGTATATTTAACCCCATGTCTGAAGAAAGTCGATAAAATAATATTTAAAATTCATTACTACCTCGGTAGTGCCCTGATTAATACGCTCCGGCTACTAGATTAAAATTTTTATTTATTAAAGTTTGTTTTCTTGATTATTGCTAGCAGAAATGCAATCCTGAAGAAGTTCCTACTGTTCATTAACAATGAGACAAACCATTAAACTTATGTACCAGACAGAACCATCCAGTTTGTCAATCTATAACTTTTGGACTTAAACCAAGTAAGTAAGGGGAAGGACTTTCAATGCAAACGAATATTTCTAGGTGTAACTAAACTAAAGATTATAAACAGTACAAGTACTTACGTACTATGTACGAGTACATATCATGCAAATATTGCCACTCCGTATAAATATGTCATGTCGTCTTTTATTAATATCATCTTATCAATATCTGAAGAACGTGCAAACTTTTTATTTGATGAATAAACAAATCTACATATGTACATATGCATCTAATCTTTTCGCTGGAAAAAATATGGTCGTTTGTGTGGCATAACTTATGTAAGAAAATATCTGCATGTTGGAATTATTTGAATAAAATAATTTAGAAAGAATTACCCCTTGGAAGGGTTACGAGAAACATCATCACTTATTGCATATTAGTAAATTAGAGCCTAGCTTCTCACAACCATTACGAATTCCAAGTTATATTCTTCACCTAATAGAAGCGATCTATTGTTCAATGCCGTGTCCGAAGAAGTTTATTCACTACTGTTATACCGTGAAAAGTCATTTAGTCATTTATATGTAATATATGTAGTCAATTTGCTCGAACATAAATAGTAGAAATGTCAGTCCCTCTTAACTGCAAGATATTTACTTGAACATATTTTGTTCTAATCAAGAAGTCTATTATACAATTCAAATCCTATCTCTGGATTCAAAATAAGATAAAGATATTCTTTCTTATCTTCTATATTATTATACCCAAATATCCATCTGATTACAGCGATGTTCGTCCGAATTCCTTCAATTTGAGGTCAAGCAAAAGTAAATTTTGAAAAGAGCCTACCAACTGCAAGATCATCCTATCTCTGCAAATTTTGAAATAAAGTCCAAATCGGTACAGAAATGTGATATATTTGAATCCAGATACATATGTACATACATATCCTTTGTGCGATCCTATGTAAGTGAACTACATACATATAGTGTCCAACTTCGTCTGCAATCTGTACAATCTTCCTACTTTGGTATGACCTTTACTTTCCCACAAATAAAATCTGCGAACCAACATGTAAAACATGACAAAAAAATTTATCATAAATAAAAAATGTACATATTTTATGGCGAGTATGTATTTCTATGACATAAGAGATGAACAATAGTAAAAAGTAAAAGACAACATTTTATAGACGCCGATCGGCTCTAATAGCTCCATAAAAATAGAAAGGATGACCTATTAGACTAATCTACACGCAGATGCATGTACATACATACGAGTATGCATGTAAGGCGATTATTGTTTTGACTCATCATTAGCCGATGCTTCCATCTTATATCTTGCTATGACTTGACTACTTCGCCTATCAACTTGTTAAATTATGTCACTCACAACATGCAAACTTCATATACATATGTATCTATATTTATGTTTGTATTCCCCAGCAACTCCAAATATAGAATTGCATTCGATGGATGACTAATGACGACGATGCACTTTCTCGTTTTTTTTTTTGGTCGGTCATTTGCTCCACACATATGTAAATGCATTTTTATTTTTATAAAAATAGGTAAACCTTCCTCGTCACCTCTCTGACGCACCGTATCTTTTCATCGCTTTACTGAGCTGTTGTAACGATATGCTTGCCGGCTGTGTGATTATTTGTTTTGGCCAAGCAAGCGCCACGAGGTAATAAACTTTAACAACCTTCAAACCGTGTATGGGCGGCCAAAGAAGAAGACCAGGCATACATACGAGTATTTTGTTTAAACAAATTATAAACCCATCCTCTGATTACTTACCCCAAAAGCAGTCGCATGGAAGTGGTTAATCGGTTAATTATTATAGGCTTGCGAAGCAGGAAGACGATAGGTAGATACAACCTACCTGCAAAACGTGACATAAATATGAAGAAGGTTGCAGTTTTTTTTTTTTTTTTCATTTTAACGGATTTTATCACAGTTATGAGAGATTTATCTATTAATTAAAACGTTACGTCAGGGTATATGAAAAATGATAATTCCAATTTAACAGGAAAAATCCATATTCACTAACCTACATATAATAGATACGAGTATGAGTTTCGTTTTGTTTTTTTTTTTGTTTGCAAATATTAACTAGCTTACGAACGATGGAAAGTTTAAAAATAGTCCATTTGTATCTTTATCTTTGTCCTTCAGAACAAAGTGTGCTTAGAGATAAGGAAAATTTGAAAGTGATTATGTAAGCGGTTTTCTAGATAAAAACGTATCTAGTACTAGGTATGTGAATGTTTCCGCGTTGAGAATAGAAAGGAATGGAATAAGAAGAGCGAATATCTTAGCAAAAAGAGTTGTTATCACACTGAACGATAAGGTGACGGGGTCATATTTACCAGCACTCTTTTATTAGATTGTGAAACTTGCACTGCTCGGTTATTCTTTGTGGGGGAAAAGTGAAACTAATTAGCTAGCATATCGGTTTAAAGGAAGTATCGGATGCGATAAATCATTCCATAACAAATTGAGAAGATAATATTTTGTATCGATAGACAAGAGGATGAAGATTCTTATCAGTAGATAAGGGTTTTCTTAGTGTTCATAATCAGGGCAAAGTGTTAAAGGGTCATCCAGTAAAAGGTGTCATTTTAAATTTTGCGCTATTGTTTAATTGTCAACATTCAACTATCATTGTAATGATTTTTAATAAATAAAAAAAAAAAAAAACAAAATGGACCTATTGGGTGCCAAATTTTCTGGATTTGTGATTTTTCGAAATAGGGACTTCAATTGGCCGCCGAGATCGTGCGCCATGTCCGAAGAGTAATTTTTGTTTTGAGGAATTTTTTTCATGACAGAAAGATGGGCATGTGAAAAACTTTTGGTATTGGCATTCGAACTTCAAACTTCCAGCTCAGTAGTTCGGCGCATGAAAGACTGATCCACGGTGCCCATGGCTACATAAGTTATGCGAAAATTAAAGCCTACACTGATTATGGAGATGCCGAAGATAATGTCATCCAAATGAGTTGAGATGTTCAAAGGAAACCTGTATCCGCATGGAAGGTTTAAATATACTGCTGGTTGTTGATTAAGATATTTCGTTAAAAATAAAATATGTATAAAAGCAATAAATGAGGTACTTCGACCTAGGAAGCGCATTAAAGTAAGTTAGCTACACTGGAATGTAATTCTACTATCTTCAGACTCAACACGAGCACTGCCGGAGATATGGACGAATGAGATATCTAAATACATAAATTCCTAATCGCAGCCTAAGTGACTTTAAGTCTATTTGAGAGAATTTGAACGAGGATGACAGTTCATGAGTCATATAATTTAAAATTCTTTCCTTGAAGCACTAATAAATCAAAGAAGCGAACCGCAAACTATTGTGTTAACAATAAAATAAAGTTTGCCCCTTTTCTGCCGGGCTTTGCCTAATAAGTAGCCTATGATAAATGACCATCGACAACTAAATACTAGGAGCTAATTAAGGAAAGTTAAGCTTTCAACAGCGATCCGCACGTTTATGAAGATAATAAGCAATTTATACCCAGAGGTATGCTGATACCTCACTCTTTAAATATTAATCTTGATTATGATTACATATTTGTTCAACAATGTATTCATGTAGTTTTGTTGATAATTAATTTGATTTTAATTATTCATCTCCGGTGTTTTTTTTTATTGCGCGAAGAGAACGTGCTATGAATTTTGTTTAGATACATTTTTTCTGAGAATAAGATTTGAAATTGAATTCTAAAAACATTAGTTACTGCTATTTAAGCTTTTCTTACATGAGTTAACGTAGAGTTCACTTTATTATGAGAAGCAAAATCCTCACCTTCTTGCCATTGATCACCAGAAAACAAAAGTACTTCCAAGAGCACTCTCACTGCGGAACGCATTATCATCATTATAATCATCATGAGAAAGGCCAACAGCAAAAGGCTTACCAGACAAAACTAAAAAAAAAAAAAAAAACTTCCTCAAACTATCATCATCATCGTGAATGCATGTGCTTCACTCCAAACTTGATATTCTGGAAGCCATTATTATGTATGTTGGCCTGATTTGATCCCATTATCGAGCATACACTTCTCCTGCTCCTCCTCCACCATATAAATACACGAATTATGATAGATACTTGCCTTGCAAATTTTTCAGATACTTTTTCTGTCGAATATAATAATGTGATGAAATACCCCTCTGAAACAAGACGAAAACTAAAGAAGAGACGAAGAAAACTCTTCCATCGAGGATGCCTTTACAGTAAAAACAAAGCAAAAGGATACTCTGAACGCGTGAACTGGTAAAGCATCTCGCTTAGGACAATCTAATGATTCTGATATATGGCTGAACGATATTCCGGTCACGTTATTGAACATTCTGCCACTTATTTTAGGATTTGCTTTTTTCCGCTCTTTGTTGTTCTTGTTGTATATGTATGTATGTAGTTTCGGGCATACAAAGTTTTGACTGAGGAATGGGTTTTGCGAAGTATGTTGTATATGAAGGCAGTTAAGGTTGAAAAGTTTGATACTTTGTAGAAGGAATCAGACAATAACCATGCAGTTCCTTATCACACTATCAACATGAAATGATTTTATAAAGCATATCAATACTACATATATTAAAATGTGTGTCATAAGCTTGTTACAGAGACGTATGATGGGATTAAAGTAAGACTGCTAACATGATCATTATCGTATAAGGCATTTCTAATGGCCCTACCTTTCACGAAAATCTGACAAACATAAGAGAGTATACCTAAATATCTCGATTACGTCTTCAGATAAAACTGTAGGACGACAAAAGTGACTGTATACAATTTCATATCTCAAGTGATGGGTACAACTAGCCTAATATATTACTCTAGCGAATGGCGATGCATCAGACTAATCTTTTGGCAAGGGAGATCGTGAAAAATACAAGTAATAATTGCGTTTGAGCTTCCGGAGGATGACACAATAAAATTCGAAGACACCAATATTATTTGATCAATCGAACTTCCTTTCCCCTACTTTCCGCTTAGCCACTCACGCAACTTCGTAACCGGGGACTGTTGTCTCTGCGCCTCAGGATACATACATATGTATTCGGTACGGCAAAAGTTTGCATGGTTTTGCATTAGTTTGCTAAGTTGTTTGAAGACGAAAATGAAAGTGATAATGACGAGTAACGTAATATTTTTGGTCTAAACTGTTAAAAGTTGACATACTTAAATAATGTTTTCTTTCAACAAAAAAGTGCGACTTGTCACACATCGATCAGCCTTATTGCAAGAAATATTGTTTCCAGAAATGGTAATGTCAACTGACCGCCTAAATGATGTAATCTCACACCCTGAAAGATTTTTATTGGTTTTTGTGAAATCTCTGATTTACGATAATAACATCCAACGCAATATTAAAATGTACCACGCTATGTAGTTATTATGTACCTATGTATCCTATATGAACTTCCATACATACATATGCATGTAAAGGGTTTTTATGTTCTAGGTTTTTTTTTTCTGACTTACTATGAAATGGATCAAGTTTTTTAAGGTTCGAGGCCTCCCCTCTTGCGAGCATCTGACAAACATCCAAGAGTATATCTGTCATGAAAAAACTTTCTCAAATAAAAAAAAATTGCACTTCGGACACGGCATTAAACACGAATGGTTTTGAGAAGCTAAGTCATGGATTCTGTAGACCGGTTGCGCCAAATATTTGTATTTTTTTTATACAACCCTAAATAACGTAAATTTTTTCGTATATCACTTTTCAACGATTATATAAAGGGTTTTCCAATAGGGACTTGACAACTTTGAATTTAATCTGTGAATTTAATCATCAAACTGTCACTGTCAATTTATTCAGTAAACTCAACATTTTCATCATGTACACGAACGAGCAACGTCTGCAAATTATAAAAATTGTCTACCGAAATTCGGAGTCGGTGACTGTAACTTTAAGAGCGTTAACTCCAATTTTCGGTCGTAATTCTCGCCCTAGTAGACAGGCAATAACAAGTTTAGTGCAAAAATTTGAGTCTACATATTCGTTGTGTGATGTTGCCGTGTCAGTGAGACAACGGGTTGGTAGAAGTGTCGAAAATATCGCTGCCGTTCAGGCGTCCGTAGCAAATGATCCAAATCAGTCAATTCCACGGCATTCTCAAGAATTGGGCATCGCTCAGACCACATTATGGCGTATTTTGCTTAAGGATCTTGGTTTACACCCATACAAGATCATGCTGACTCAAGAATTGAAGCCGATAGACCATTTGAAGCAACGTACGTTCTCCGATTGGGTTCTGGAGAACATGCGCCAAGATGATGAATTTCATCGCAAAATCATCTTCAGTGACGAAGCTCATTTTTGGCTCAATGGGTTCGTCAATAAGCAAAATATGGTCGTTATTGGTCGGGTGAAAATCCACACGTGCTTCATGAATTGGTTTATGCCAACAAGCCGACGACGTTGGAAGAGCTCAGAGGCAACATTGAACGCAAAATTGCGGCCGTTTCGGCGCGAAATGTGTGGCCGAGTCGTTGAAAATTGGGTCTAACGAACCGACCGCTGCAAACGTGACCGCGGTGGCCATATGAACGAAGTCGAGTTCCATTCATAAATGTTTTGATTGTACTTCAAGCCGATAATAAAGTTTTTGAAATATCTCAAATGGTTTGCGTTTTATTTAAAAAAAAGTTGTCAAGTCTTTATTGGAAGACCCTTTATAATGTTTCAATAACTTCAACACGTTTTTGGGGCGATAGATGCTCCTTAAAAATTTATTATCGACTACTCTGCATGACTGAAAAATATGTAGTGACAAACGACTGCCAAACCAAAATGAGAGCCAAATAAAAGAGGCCTGGAACATAAAACCCACCTTGTACATATGAATGTACGTAAAAAAGTAGTCATGAGTTGGGAACTTTAACACTTAATGCGTTACAAATGAATGGAATTCTGTGAACTTGCATTTAAAGGGTCGACATATGTATTTTACTAAACAAATTGCCTCACTTACTTTAAGCCCTAATCCAAGACTTTTCAGTTAAAGAATTGGAAAAATTGCATCACATTGAAATTACACTCAACTTATCTACCAAACTTCAAAATGGTGATGTTCGATACCAGTTCCTTTCAAAGAACTATCCCTTTACAACCCCGTAACAACTTGACTTCATTTAATTAATATCCCAAAAATGAACTTCCACATCAATCTACCGTCCATTCGAAATACACCCGTTAATTGCTTATAGATACCCCATTACAAGACTCCACTCGTATAGTCGTGACTTTGCCCTTGTTCATTTAAATATCGTATTCCTTTGACCAATTATTTGTGGAACGTAGACAAAGATTTACTTTTTCGTCGGCCAAATGCTCCTAAAATACCCTTTAAATTCCCCCCATCCACATCGTATTCTATTTAAAGGTTAGTATTTCTGACTTCATATCATTTTACCAAAAATCACAAGTGAATATATCTAACCAACAAGGATGGATGTGATGTAAAAACAAAACACTCGTAGCAACCACTTGCAGGCGGAAGTTTTCGTCTACTAGTTTTAGTTTCCTTCGTAGTTGTTTTGGTGAAACTTTGAACCTTCCTGCACCTGGAATCCGTAAAAATATCAAATTATTCGCAATCCACAACCTCGTATGGAGGATACGACAAACTGAGAACATTACACAGAGAATGGAACAGCGAACTTGCATGGATTCAGTTGCATGCAGCGTTTAAGATTAATCTTAAAGAGCTTGTCTAGCATGCTGCGCAATGATGGGGAGTGTAGTGATGAATGTGCGAGAGATACTCGTACACTACGAATGATAGGGACGATGGGCGGCAACTGTGATTGGGTCAAGGCTTCTGTTTTGAAATTTTCTTTTTTACTTTTAATTGACTGACATAATTTTATTAATAAGAACAATTGATAGGACAGAGAGTAGAACAGCCACAAGCGGATGTACGCTCGTTGTGACAAAGCTATTTTTGTGTTGTGATTTCGATTGCAAATACTAAGTGTGGTTGGCGACGATGTCAAGATGTTATCTCATAATAATTGTTTATGTGCGGTGACCTGAAAATTGCTGCGATTACAATTAAAGATTTCTCGAAATTGTTTTAATTTATTTTCCAATTTGAATACTTACAATTTGGAATGACATTAGACAATCGATGCAATGAGAGCACTAATGTGGTCTGTGTTTATTTGCAAGATTTCTTGATTAGGATTTGTAAATTGAGGCCTGTGACATTGTATAGATTTTTGAGCTTAATCCTGTCACCTATGATGGGGTATTTTTATATTATAGATGGTGTATTTATGTATTATAGATGTGGTATATTTATTTATGTTGAACGTCATTAACGGAGTACCAGTGTAGACATGATTCGATTACCAAGTACAAAAATGCTTGCAGCGTAAAAGAATCGGGTCATGACCACAAAAAATCAACTGGATACATCAGGACCTGACTAGTAAAACTAACTGTCGACACACAATATTACGTAATCGAGGGCAAATGATTGATGACGGAACTGATTTAAGTCAGTTCTAACAAATATGATTTTAGCTCAGCCTTGTGAGAATATATTTACAATAGGTAATATAGCAGGATATGGTGCTAGAACGGAAACTATTAGAAGAAGATTCAAGTATCACTCACATTTTTATTTTTACAAAAATCTTCCGTTTGATTACATACATAATTTGTTTGAACCAAACCTTTTGGAGCACCAAGTGACGTTTCAAACAGTACATACTCAAATACAAAACTGCTGTTGACATACTTAAATGTACTGTGTACACTGTTTCTAGTTAAACAAAAAATTCAATGCTGCGTAATATGTAAAGATGCAGTCAATAAATAAAGATGCATCTGATGAGCGCAAAGAACTGTACTTTAATGTTAAGCAGTTCACCTCCTAAGGAATAAATATCGGTTCCGCAATTCGACGAAGAATTACACTAAGGTAAACATAAATTATCTGCGTTATAAAATTCCATGTCCATAGAGTTAGGCAATCGTTGCACATCATTGATCTATGATACCTATTAATTGGTCGTTAGTCGTTAATTGTAAGCAGAAAAGTAAAGCAGATATTAAACCCTTTTTTGCTGAAAATTCTTTTTTGAATATTATGTTCCATATGTGGAGGTATCAGATGAAAACCAAGCTTTAATCGCAAATTCTGTGAAGTGCATCAAGATGTGTATGTTCGAACAGCCACATCGAATGTATAATAGGATATTTAAGCTAAGAGGGTGTTTCAATCCCAACTTATGAATTTAAGATGATTTAAAGTATTAAAGTACTATTCTGCAAAAAATAAATGATCGTGGATAGTATTTAATATAGCTGGTAGCTCGACACGTCAAGGAGGTCAGTAACTGATGGTGGAAAGAGCACTTTCGCAGATCCGGAAAAATCATACTACATCAACCCAAAAAGAAGAGCCATGCGAAAGAGAAGTAAGATTTTTATATTTAACAAGACTTTCACTACTACCCATGAAGAGTCAATAAATAATTTCCTAATAAAGGTAGATCTTGAAAGAAAATATCCTTACATGGGAATTTTTAATCTTTATGTACTTTCTTCACTGAAGAATCCATTCATCCAAAATTTTTTTGTTGCCACCATTTTTTTTAATCCATTTATTTATTTAGCACTTGAACTGCAATAGCCTCTGCAGTATATAGAGTAAAGCTTGAGATCCAATACAGTGTGAAGAGGAAGAAAGTGCGTCGTGCTCTAAAACATAAAAAGCGTAATCGCCCGAATGCAATTTCGTTCAGCAAGAACCATTTGCAAAGTCACTAAGGAGTTGATAGGCGATCAAATCTCAAAACAACAACCTGTGTAGAGCGTAGACAGTTCTTTGTAAATCTCGAATGAGGATCAGCTCAGTACATGAAGGAAACATTTGTGGGTGACCACGGTGTAGTGGTATTATGTATGCTCGTCTATTGAAAGGAAGGTTGTCAAATCCAGCCATACCCAGTCAATATTTGCAGTATTAACATGAACTGTCACGTTCCTCAATTTCATCTAGAGTAGCCTCGTGCATACTAAAAAAATAGATACTGTGAACTATGACGAATGCAATAATTCGCAACAACTTTCCCCTTTGTGCGGATACCACCCAAGGAGCAGACACTGAAACGTAACATCACCTGAGTTTCAATACTTCAATACAATACTTTTTGTAAATGGATGAAGTACATGAAAGGCAGTAGATCTTCATCTGTACATGACTTCGTGTCATTTTAAGGATCTTCTATCTAAACGGAGTGAGCAGCTTCACTTGAGAACTATACAAGAACCTACATACCTCACTAAACGACAAATAAGATGGTGGTGGGGCAATCCAGATCTTTGAAACTGAGTTGAAAAGAGTTAAAATGAGTTGCAGAAAAACGAACAAGATGGCGCAGAGGTGTAGTGTTCTTATAAGACACTGAAATCTAGAGGAAGGAAGAAACTGTAATCCTTGCATGTGGGTATATTGGCAAAATGCCTGCTTACTTTGTCTTTGACATAAACCAACTAAACATTCCTGAGGTATGATTCAGAGTGTTTTGAAATTCAATAAAAATGATTCCGTCGTTTTATGGAAATGTTAATAGGTGTCGCAATATTGTGCTGCTCATGAATAAAGGGTAAAGTTTAACACTCTCACTTGTTATAGCTTTAAATCTTTTAGACTAAAGCTATTCGAATCAGTAGCCACTACCCACTCGAAAATTTTATTTTTTTACGACATAAGACCTCAATCTCAATTTCAAACCTCAACAAAATCATTGATGTAGCTACACATCTGCCAACATACAATACATACAAAAGTATGTAAATGAAGGTGTTTCACTTTTCGTTCTTCCCTTTCGAATTGGGGCAGTAAAATTCTTATCCCACACATAATGAGCTCATACTAACCACAGTCGTTGAGATTACATCTGATCGTGAAGATTTTCAACGCACGATAATAGTTAAAACACAACCACGAGGCATGGAGTCAATGTCAAATTCCAAGAATACCACTTCGATGTAATCGATCAATTAACTAAAGCTCAACTCAATTACAAATGAGCCATGTCGTCGTTTTGTCGGCCCCATAGCATTTCTCATAAGTACTCGTTTTCTTTTAGAACTTAACACCTCTTATCGCCTTTTAACGTTACTGAGCAATCGAAGTCCGTAGTTATAGTTCTCTTAACCCGAACGAAGCAAAACCGAAAACAAAAATTATGCTAAACGAACATAAAAATATTCCCTGTGAAATACGTGCACAGAATGGGTAATCTTTTTTAAGTATATTTTATCGACATCATACGTTTCAAAGATCCTCAACAACATAAAAATTACGAAAAACAAAAGTTTGCCGAGATGTAATTGTAATTATTTGTACAGTCTTTGTTGAAAGTTAGGAATCACTTTGATAATAAAAATTAATTGAACGAATATCTCATTAAAAATTGGGACTTGCGAAGCCCCAGACTTTTAAAAATCCTAAGACTGGTTTGTTTTGAGCATAAACTTCAAAAGATGACATATTCAAAAAACGTATGAGTTGACAGTCTCAAAGCTGGAGAAACAAAATTCCTAAATATGTTTGGATTATTCGATGCAACTATGTAAATATCCAAACCCATATTACAGTACTGACAAACTTTTTATGTAGGTGCAGGCATAGTTCATTGAAAAATTGTCAAAATATTAGCGGATATGCTATCACTAATCAACAGTCCAAGTAATAGATATATACAAGTATAGAGAAGCTTTGACAAACGGATGAACGACAATCAATAGATGAATGAATTTAATACAACAGGATAATTAGGGACTGACATATATTCCATCAATCCATTGATTAACCACGGTATTAACTTATTTCGTAACAGAGCGTGTCCAGCAGAGGTCCTTCTTCTAAAAGACCTTGGAGTAGTAAGGTGAATTGATATCTGCTCCGACAGTAAATCAGTCATAAGCGCCGTACCAAATCCTATGTTAAATTTGCAACTAGTAAGTGCAAGACCGAATTGAATCTGTCTGCTAGCAATTAAGTTTGCTTTTATAAGTACCGTGATACAAAGTTGTAGTGGGTAAAGGAATTTTCTTCAAGAAGAAGAGCCGGGAACAGTGCACTAATAAGCCAAGTAACAATACCGCAAAGAAAACCCTTAGCTCAAAGAGTACAAAGGGAATATTGATCCTGAGATCCACAACAAGTTCAACAAAAAATTGTCTAGACTCGGATTGATAGACACAATAATCTGTTGTGACTATCAAGAACAATCAAGACTCTACTGACTGCGGAAGGACGATTGCAGCGTTTTTTAAGCCGAAATCACTGCAATAAAATAAGTTGCGGACATGATTATGGAAGGGAATATATCTGGTAAGATAATCAGTATCTATGTTGACAGTCAATCAGCCATCAAAACATTACAGTCAACATCGGTAAAGTTACTCGTTAAAATGTGCATCAAAAGAGTGGACGATATCTCGGTGGATATTATTGTAATCTTCTGTTCGGTACCGGGTCACGTAGATATCCCAGGTAACGAAAAGCCAGGGTCACTTTGAAAAGGAAAATATACATAGAATCCAACCAGAAGGCTAATAGGCAGGCGATGGTATCTATTACATACATGTGCTAGAGCCAAATCGTTATCGCCAGTCTATGACAAACAGAGATCCGCAAATCTCATGAAATTCAGTCGCAGATATTCCCGGGCAGCTGTTGGTGTCGTGACAGGTCACTGCGTGATAGACAATCATGCAGCATGGATAGGTGTACCCTATAACAGCTTCTGTAGAAACTGTAGAAGAGACCAAGAGGAAATAGGATCCATTTGTCACTTGCTATACGATTTGTCCAGCACTAACCATCAAAAGGATAGACACTCTTGGGAGTAATTTCCTTGCGGAACTGGACGATCTAGGAAATATTGAGCTAAACAACTACTGAGATTTGTACACGTGTCTGGGTGGTTAAGTTCAGCTATAGAAAAATGAAATTTGGTTCTCAGGGGACTTATAAATGGGGACAATGGACTCTTTGCTAGTCTAAGTCAGTCGTTGACAACTCTTGTCAACACGGGCACCCATTTGCCTAGCCTAACCTAACTATCAAGAGAAAGTAAAACCACATGAATACTCATTGTTGCAATTAGGGTATTTTTTCACGGCGATAGCTTCCTAGAAATAACTTATATTACTTATAACTTATATTCAGGCCTGACATGTAGTTCTTCGCATACTAACAGGGTATCAAGAACAAAATTGATTTTTAATATGCGTAAATAAGCTCCGTAAACTTCTACGCATAAATATTTAAATGAGACTCTTCAAACAGGCAACAGGTTTTAGGTCCAGATGCTCTACCGATACATGCTTAATAATAAATAAATCACCCATGAATAAAAAACCGTATTTAAATGCCTCACAAATCTAAGTATCCTAAAATCGTTTAAATGATTAAACACTTCCAACCTCAACTGTTGTATAAAATTTATTATTTTTTTGCATTGCAACAAATTTAGCACGCGTGTCTCATTTACTTTGGATTCGGCGAAGCGTGTGTGTACGCATATTATGCGTGCCCTAGCCCGTCTCTACTCCACTCCTCTATAGTTATACACACCCCCAAACGGGCTCGTCCCCCCACACTGCATTTTATTGCAGTGATCATTATATGCTCGTTTTCACATGACGGGTTAGTTGTTATGTTCGTGTTTTTGTAGCCTGCTGACCACGTATCTGGCATCGTAATAGCCGCAATTTATGCTGTCGAATGCGTCGCCGTCATCGCACGAGACGATCGATATAGACACCCGACCAACGACGAATGGATGAACGCATCGCGTAAATAGGGAGATGGTGATTTCATTGACAATGACATCACCCGTGGCTTATCATCGTCATACTATTGAGTGATGGTATGTGTCGAGCGGGGAGGGATAGCTTAAATTTACAATGCAAGCTTACTGATCGCCGTAAGGATTAATTTGTCAGTTTGAACATATCCTGTGCTTGGACAGGCATTTGAAATGTTTGCAATTTCTGTCAGCTTAAGGCAGTTTATGCATTTTTTTTTTCTAGATCTAATCTTATCTATTGCAAATGTAGTCCACCAGAAGATGACTCATTTCCAAGTTGAGTGGCTTTAATTATATTAACAACCGTTTCAAAACAGATGTCTGTCAAGAGATGTTAGAAAATGACATAATGAAATAAGAACAAGGTTTGATCCAAACATTCCTGGAAGGATGGTACCTATACTTGTAGTGGTTATAAGTAGAAAAAGTCTAATCACCACAAGTGTGAGAAATCTGTTAACTTAACGCACATCACAGAGAGGTTAGATAAAAACTAACTCACTGGGCGTAGGTTCTATTTATGCCGATGCACAACTTTGCGACAAGCACGATTCCCAGGTTTATTGACACAATGCACTGCGTGCTCCAGTTCAACAACATAGTACTACGTTGGCTATCTTCGTAGTAACTATCGGCCCCAAATTAGAAATCTTATCAATAACAACAACAAATATCGATAGAGAAAAAAAAAAAACGAGAACTTGACGCAAAAGTAGGTGAGAGCATAAAAGTAGTCTGCTATCAGCTATCAGCTTGAAAATTATGTCACTAGATTAATTAAAAAGAAAAAAACCAATACATCATATAATTTGTGGATAATTTTATCAGTGCGTTATGAACATGTGTGCCGCATTTTATTGTTTTGGAATTCCTCACATGTGCAACAAAATATGGCACATGAAGAGGGCTTACGTGAACGATTAGATGAGGTGGACAGGTGGTCGTACTTACCAAATGAGGTATTGCCGCACAAAGATTAAGGTTAAGTCATTTAGATACTTTATTAGCAAGCATTAGATAAAATAGAAACAAGGAAGTACCCTCTCAAGCAAATAATAAAACTTAATTTCAAAACTGAAAAACTATGCACTATCACCGGAAGAAGGCCAAGCTTAGGAAGTCATAAGACCTTTTTTTATGGAATACCCCGCTCTTATACATGAAAGAAAATACCACCGACTTTTCATAAAACCTAATAAAATAGTTAAGTAATACATAGACTCTGGGATAAGTGAACCAAAGTAATATCACTACTCCCCAATATTAATAAAATCTTTCTCATGTGTTCTTGTTCTCAAGTCTGGTAGACCGAAATTAAAAATGCTACGCCGCGGCGTAGTGCCTGATTGTCTATTTCTGCGAAACTACATACATATGTATGTCTATCATTTCAGGTATTTTAACCACAACGGCATGTACTTAAATACATAGTACAACTTGTAATATCTTTCAATGGCGCAGTATGATCATGAATCTGTTCTCATTTCTGATATACAATTAGTACCGTCGAACTCCCGCTGAATCTCTCCAACTTCCATTAGAAAACAAATATTTGATCGCATCGTACAAGCGATCTGTTCAATTTCATAATTGGAAAATCTGACTAATAAATCTATTTTCGACTCGAACACGCATCCACATACGCCTTTTGAAGTACAATGCTTTTGCATCCGTAGCGCACCACATGTGATTCGCACTAGAACCTAATGAGTACAACGACCTAAATAAAAATCTCAACATGTAATGTGTGCTTCCCCCGGGATCCCATCCCACCGGGTGTAAATATTTTCTAAATTATTTTTGGAAACCCATATGTATGACACTTCCGCGAGAATTTTCGCACAGCATTCTTGTTGCCAGGCCAAGACCAGAAATTAGACCAATTGAGTTACAAAGTGTTACGAAATCTATTACCGAATAATTTGTTTTAATTTAACTACTGCATCCAACCATTTTATGAGCATTCTGTTTGCTTCAATCGATCGATCGTAAAGCATATGCAGTTAACAGGAGGCCCCATATTGCTGCATCTTGAAAGATTTATTTCAAAAATTTGTTTGCTTTGCCTGGCCCATTTCGCTGAATTCTTTGCGATGCGTCAGAGGGCACAGAAATACAAAGTGATCCTCGCTGATGATCATCAGCTCATAACATGACATCACCCGCATCGCAGACAAGAAAGGAAGACTGATGGTCTGTGGCTCATAAATTTTCAGCTTTGTTGCAATAAATTTTTAACCCAACATAACAATTTATGACTTCACCCCATTTCTGTTGATGATAACAGATGATTGACGACTGACTCTTGTCCAGGAGCATAATCTCGCTCGCTCACTCATTAACTTGTCAAAACGAATTGATCGTCATCGTTCAGGACACAAAGTGATCTACTTCCGTGTCGTCCCTAATCATCAGAAAAACCATCAATCTTTTATAGATGTCGGCTAAATATAGGTCTTTCGGTTGGGGGTCCTTATTGGTAGATAAAATTTGTTCCGTCATAAAGTTAAATCGTATAATCGTGTAGAGCCTCGGGTAAAGTTGCGGATGCGGATCATAAAGTAGGGAATGCGAACTTGTAAACTGTGTGTCTACGAGGGTAATAAAAATATGAAGGCCTTCTTTTATGATCAAGTATTTAATATGTATTAATTTATTTTGTATGGGGGGCTTATATGATCGGCTTCATGGAATTTGCATCTTTGATGGTAAGCAGTGCTTATGGATGAATAGCGGAATCTTCTAGATACATACATATGATTAACATTTAGTTATGTAGGAAGTACTGCACCCAGAAGGAGGTAGTCATTGCAGTAGAAAAGTAAAGAGGAGTACACCTTGGTACAACTGCCAGCAGTCTCGTAAATATTAGTACGTTGATATTGTTATTAGACGCAGACTAGGTGGGACATGATTATATTCATGTGGTACATGGATTAAGTGTCCTACTACCTAATCGACGTTCTGATCATAACTAGTTGCAATCTTTACACATTCGGACATAATGACTGCTCTGAATGTCTAAACTTCACCGAGGATCAAGAAGATGTGGAACTCGTATTTTGTTATGTGGAACATGCAAAATATGTACATACAATATAGAGTGTAGTGGTAAATGCTACAGCAACCATGTTCGAAGAACTCCATCCAATGCAAAAAGATGAAATCAAAACTAACTCCAAATGGAAATCTTATTAAAGGCAATAAAAGCTGAAATACACCACCCGACTTGGCGGTTATACCATTAGAGAGAATAGAGTCTTTAGAATAGAATAGAGTTAGCTGGACTTAACGGGTAGAAAAACCATACGGGTTCTAAATCCAGATTGAGCACCGTTGTTGAAAGTTTCCACCTTCCTATCCTGCGAAGAAAAATGTATTGCATCATCAAAGCCTACAAATCTGTCTCCTTAGAAGACTTTTTCAGCTTAATCACAAAAACAACTCTGTAAATCTACTCACGAATGGTCTACAATAATATTAATTAAATTTTTACGAAAATGTTTCTAAGTGCCAGTTCCAGAATCTCGCAAGGCCTCATACGACTTCCTAGCTGAGTTTAAGGAAATTTTGGCCTTACTTCTTTTTAGCTCAGTTTTCGGCAAGGTTGTCATCTCTCAATATTCTATGTTGGAGTAGGCTCTACAAGGTGGTAGGTAGTTCGGTACCAACTGGCGACTGAAAGATTCTCCTGTGACTAGACAGTCAGCGAGGCCGTCATCTCCCAATGTGCTATGTTGGAGCAGGCACTGCAAGGTGGTAGGTGATTCAATAACAAAGAGTTCCCTAGAGTCTCTCATGTGACTAGACAGTAAGCTCATTCATATTCTTGAATATTGGAATTTTATTCCTGACTACTCTATCCAATTTGTCTATTTGTAACCGTTAGGTATTGTTATAATATCAATAGTCCTCCACTTACGAAGGCCTCCTATAACAACCTCAACTTTCTGGAGAACCCAAATTATTTGATATGGTATCTACTATGTATCTATTAGTTACCAGGATAGCCTGAAAGCACTCACGATGATACTCCGGTAGGCTAAATGGCAGCGTTTCAATTGGTGGAGTTTTTAGCCAGCAAGTAGGCTATTGACCTAGTTGTTTCATTATAAATCTTGATCAGGTACAAGTCTCATGTAAACGATATGTCGGGCTTAATCCATACTTTGTGTTTTCGAACAGATCAAATAATAGATTTTTCAGTGAGATTTGTCGTGGTCGTGAATCCTCTTCCTGGAAAATTGCGCAAGTTTTGTTTACAGGTCTAGAAAATAGATCAATAGTCCGTCTTTGGCTGGATGGGATTGAAATAATTGGTGACGAAGGTCTAAGAGTGGGACCAAGTTTAATCACAGAATAGACAGCACTGAGTTAGATAGAGATATGTATCTTATGCTTCTAAAATAAACTGTCGCTCGAATAAAAACATTAAAAAATAATTATTTACATGAACAAGATGTGTTCTGTTCATATACGTAGTCAAAGTGTAATCGAAGAGACAATGAAATCACTTAACTCAATCTGGCGAAATAGTGTAGATCGATCTTAGAAAACATAACCAATAAGCTGAAACTCAAAAGAGTGTGGCTAATCTAATGCGTCATATTGCTTCACACATAAAGTGAGTCGAATTTTTAAGTTCCCTCAAATTAGCCCTTTTAGTGTCCTTGAGTCAGTGTACGTTCCACAATGGCCATGACCCGTGCAAAGGTTGAAATTTATAGTAACATTTAACATTTATTATTTCGACATTAATTTCCCAGTAACCTTTCTTCAGTGTGTCTAATCAAAACGTCATTCGTAATCCTTTCTTAATCAGATTAAACCTTTAAGCTTTAGCCATCAACACTCAAAATGCAAACCCATGTCAAGACTCAGCCGTAAACCAATAAATAACCACTTATACCCAAATAAATCTCAAATCTGTGTTTTTTAGTATGTGTAGGTGCGTATCGAATACACGATTGCGCCCTCATCGTCTTGGAATTTGATGAAGGTTTGCATTTAGAAATTATTTCTTTTCGTTTCCACAAAATGTTGCAGATACTCATAAATTCAACCCGCTAGTGGTTGTCCCACTCAGCTGTACATACCTACACTCATAAGATTGGTTCCAAAAACAGAGAAACCACCAGTTTACCTTGTTAAACTATCTGACATTGCGCACACATCAAGCGACGACGTCACAGACCACTACCGTGTGTCTGGACCAAAAAAAAAAAAAAAACCAAAAAACCACAGAGACTCACTTGCGTCTGTAGATTGCCATTGCACAATGGCAAAACGGCACGTTGATGAAAATCGATACATGTGCAGATACATTTTATAAAATCGAGTATCTGATCATCAATTTCTAAAATATGTTTATTTGCCGTACCTTTGCGTATCATTATTTGCAATTTTGCGATAGTAAGGTGACAATTGATAGAAATTCACTTTTTTCGGGGCCGGATCACGATGACTTGGGTTTCATGCTAATCAATGGAAATTCAAAGTCAGAAACCAGTTTCGGTTTCCGCTGGCAGATCAGTGGGCTCTATCGCGGTATCGAAATCTGAAATCGAAAGTGTTTTCGAAATTTCCCCGTTTCATTGTTTCCTCTAGTGATCTGCTTTGAGTGGCTTTTGTTTCCCGCTTTTTTTTTTTTTTTGTTTGTATCTCGAATTTTGTATTTGTATCTCTCTGTTACATACGATGGAGCATGTACTTCAATTGAATATTAATGAGATGGCGGCAAGTCGGTGGGGGGGTAACGCGATGATTGACGAACTTTTTTTTACGTTCAAGGTCATGACGGCGCGTATGCTTATTATTTTCTTTTTTTCTTATTTCTTGAGCTCAATAAAAAAAAAAAAAAGATGCATGGGTGAAGGGGGCAGTCGCTCAAATGACTGTAGGTTTTTTTTTTTGTTTTGTTTTTAATGTTTGCTGGTGACATTGATGGAGACTTACGACTAGGGTTGTGGCAGGGCAGCCCTTTTGTGGCCTTTCAAGTCAATATTTTGTAACAATTTGAGGTATTAAAAGGTGTTATGAAATCTTTATGGAATGTGTGGTGGGAATTTGTCAGGTATTTATGATGATCGGAATAAAGAGTGTTGATATGCTATACATATGTACATATGCTTTAAATCAACGGATTTGTTTTAGGGTATTAATTAGTTTCATGATGGTTGATTTGACGTTGTAGGATACTTAGTGTCAATGTTGTAGATTTGAAGTATCATTAACATTTATCTATAATCAAATAACATTTGCTACTCTGTGAGCAAGGAGGAGATACATCCTTCTTCTTTCTCTCAGACTAGCCATGTCTACATGAGGGGTTCGCATAATACTTCACTCATAGGTATAATATATGGAATTCACTGATGAACGAAAACCTGAGCACGTAACCTAAAAGATTAAGGCCGATACCTTTTGTAAATCTCTCTGAAAATCCCCTTACCCTCAACTCAAAGTGTTCATTCAAACTGAAGGCTGATTTATTTTCAATGTTCACTAGAACCCATTCCTGAGCCCTTTAGTATTCAGGCTTAGTTATTCTATGAGACGTATATCCTTCACAAGCTGAGAGAAATCATTTTGACACAAATCGCGTATGTCCAATAAAAAGTATAGAAATTGCTTAACTACAGAGTTACAACCTTTCCTTAATCTAACATTCTTTGTCTTTATTTTATAAACAAATCTGATTACTGGCTATGTATGTTTATCTAAGAGAATAATAACGAAAATCAGTGAACTGAACTGATGGATGGATCCCAAATATGGCTTATAAGTCAGTTCTCACCTATTCATTTTGAGTCCACTGACATCTCTATCTAACGAATGATGAGAATTTTGACTACTCTGTATAACGAATGATATTTAATTTCAAAGAAAAGAAACAAGAAGAAAGACATGAAATGCATTGATCTTTTTTCTCATAGTCATTTAAAATGAACAGAATGAGAGTTATCAACATCAGTTGTAGCGAAAAGAAGGATTAAGACAGAGATGCGGGCATAGTTAAAAAAACAAACATGACAATATTGAGAGTTTCAAAAACTGTATTAAATGGGCAGAAGGAAATAACCAGGATTGATCCATAGTATTAGTACTGCGACAATTGCAGAACTAAGCTGCTCATAAATGGTATGATCAAACAAAAACCTTCAGGCAGACAGAAGTAAATTACTTTTTTCCACTCAAAATTAGTTGGATTTTTGTAATCGTCAAGAGTAAATATAATACAGAGTTTTTTAATCATCAGTCGGTGTTCTGTTTTCATTTTTTACTTATTTAGGGACGAACATTTTTGTTCCGATATAACGAATTTTTCGATATAACGAATGGGCTGAACATTATATCTTTTGTTATACTGAACGTCCAGTGTATATGAATATGTTCAGTCTTCATTGTAATATTTTTTTCAAAACACAGCATGCCAATATTCTTTTATATTAACTTTTGATCGTTAAACGTGGTTACATTTTATTTATTTCCATTTCAAAAAAAAACCATTTTATAAAACTAAGTCCTATTAGCCGATTACAAATAAAAATCATAAACAAAAATTTAAATAACAAGAAAAACTATCCTTAAGTTACTGAAAAATATTTAAATACATACCAAATACAAATGTCATAAGTATTAGCAGTTGAAACTCACCTGAAATACAAAAGAACAAATGGACACTGTTATATCGAAAATATAGTTTATATATAATTTTATTATTCTTTAGAAGTCAATTCATGTTATAACATCATTATTGAAAGTATCTCGTATCAACCATGTGTAGTTTCTACGAAAATCAATAAACAACAAAAGCAAAGAAAATTTGCAACAAAGTAAACAAAATAATTCTCCTTCTGCACAGACAATTTAAAATGGAATCTTCGAAAAAATTTCCTTGAAAACATGAGAAAAATATATAATAACAAGAAGAAGAATACAATCTCATAGATGCACATTCATTTAGCATACGGTCCGCGCGCCGCTGAGCAAACATTAAATCTAAACAAATAGAATTCAACACTAAAATAACAAAATACAACCAACGGATACTGTCCTACTTATGATCTCCCCTAAGTCAACACATAGATCATTGGCTTAATTTAGTGAACAAAATAAAAAAAAAAAAAAAGAAAAAAAAATTAGGCATTCTGCAAACAAAAACTATACAAAAAGTGTAATAATTATATTCAGCATTAAATGTTAACACAAATAGAGATCCGAGATGAGGATGAATGAGGAACAACGAAAGTTTATGATGCGCGAGAGACTATAAAGCCCTGCAGCTACAGTCGACTAGCGTTGGTGGCTAGACAGGGTGATCAGTACGAACAAAAAACTCCTAATTAATTTTATCTAATTTCTCAATCTCTCATCTAATTGATTTGAAGATGAATTACATAGATTATTTGATGGATTCAATATATACATACCTATATATTAGCCTATATTAGACGACTTTAAGCAAGTGTCTGTTTATTTGCGAATTTTTTTTTTTTTAAAAATAATACTGACAGTAAACAGACGGTAATATGAAACCAATACACCAAGAGTATTGACCTAAGTTATTATGATTCAGAGAGTAATGCCATTAACGCGTAGAGTGGGGTAACAAGTAGCAAGGTTAATAGTTTGGGTTTAAAAATATAGAATTCAAGCCATTTTTTTAAGAATGATGGGACATGTCAACAATTTACCCCAAATAATAATTACTGACGCATGCATAATGAGAACTTGAGATTCTAAAATTAACTCTTCAATACGAGTATAATTATTTTAAATATTTCCTTGTAAGCATTAACAGAAGTACATTTGCGATCAGATAGGTTAAATTTTTATATGAAAAGAATCAGAATATTCACCAAAATAAAGTTATAGATATACTTTCTTATTTTAATACTCTCTAATATGTTTTATAAGATGCCAGTTTAGTTGTCCAATACATGAACATAAAAGTGTTGAAAAAAACAACGAGCTAATGCGATCTATTTCAAATATTTGTCTATGTTACAATATACTATGTATCCTTAGTAAAGGATATACAGAATTCTCTGAGACTTTAAATTGGGTTGGGGTCACAATCCCTAAAACCAAAATCTCGAAAAGCCAAAATCCCGAAAATTCAAAATGCCGAAAATCCAAAATCCCGAAAAAAAATTCCGAAAAATTGGGTTGGGTACGAAATATAACAATATAACAATGTAACCTTTTCGGCGCAGGATCATAAGTACACAGGTTATAAGTCCACAATTCGATTTGTGCATAAACAGTGGAATATGTATACCCCCCTGCTTGGAGTCACTGTTGGATTTGGAGTAAGTGCGAGGTTGGGTATATGCAAAATTTCTTTAAATCCATACAAAAATTTTCATATTCGGGATTTTGTATTTTCGGGATTTTCGCTTTTCGGGATTCTGTCCGACTTTCCTTCAAAATTTCATACCAAAAGGTTAAAACCCATTAAACTATAGAAGTATACAATACTTTTATCATTTTCAGGATATGGGTCAAGAATTTCCTACGAACTAGCAAAAAGAGAAGATTTCTTGAGGTATGAAATGTCTACATACATAACTATCATCGTTTTAGTTAAACATCTGTAGGGTTAAGAGCACAATTACAACGAACCTTTCAGAATTTTTCTAGACTAGATCTTTTGTCTAAAACTAGGAAATAAAACAGAAATTATACTCAGTATCAGTAGAAAAGTCATGGAGAATATAAAAGTAACCCCATCGATGAAATAGAAACCGTAGCACAGCGGACTGGGGGAGATACGCAGAATTCACTATTTGCAACATCTTAAATACAGGACAATCTGCAACATGAACTCCCAAGATATAGAGAAGGCAGTAGACAACGTTTGCAAAATATTGAACATGGCATACGAGAAAGTCTGTACAGTCATAAGGGAATCCAATCTCCATGGTGGAATAGTGAGTATAATTCTAAGAAGGAGTGAAAATTAGTAGGGAATGATATTACGTGGGATGAATACATAGAAAGTAAGAGAGAGTTTAATGTACTTTATCAGGCAATCTAAAAATTGTGAAAATAATTTTGCGAGGCGATCACAGATACTAATAAAACTTTCAGATTCCCCAAGATGCTGGTCAAAGATGCGCCAGTCACCAGCTTTATCAAGAAATCTGATTGTTCGTAGACTGGAGGTAGGGGGGAAACTAGTCTAACTCACTAGTCGAAACTCACTTTCCAGGCAGTAGTACATCTGTGGTTTCTATAACAAATTGGTACTCAGATAATACGAGTTTGTCAATAGAGGAGGAGGTAGTGGAAGAAATGCGTTTGTCTATCATATGTAGCCAGTAAAAGCTAGGAACATTCTTAGAAAATCTTCAGACCCAAAAAACTTTCGTCATTCCTCCCCAAGGCGTTTGAAAAGTCTCTGGAAATCTACATTAGAACTAAGTGTTGCAACACCAGCATATGCGAAGCTTAAAATGTCTTAAGGGTAAATATGTGGAAACAACATTACATGAGGTAGTAGGGAAAATTGGAACCAGCTCTTTAAAGTGAAATTAAGAAAAAGAGTTAACGTACTGACCAAAAAGGATTTCACAAAATTGTACAATTAGATCCGTAAAACCACCAATCTGGGTGGTCAAGAGGATTATTCTCAATAGAATCATCAACATAGCCGATCTAAGATGGTCTAAATTCGTTGGGTCTTCGGACAAAATCAGTGAAGTATTAAAATTTTGTAGGATTTTGTGTAGAAATGGTTTAGGTTTGTCACCCTTAAAGTTCTGTAGACATTGCGATGGGGCCACTATGATGTCTTATGATAAGCTCATAACCTTACACTATTTAACCTAACCATCGGTGATCATGAACTATATCTTCGTGATAGATGCATGGCTTACTTCTAAACGACATCTACTAAAGTACGCAGATTACAAAGTAGTACATACAGCCACTGGCTTTACTGACAAGGATCATACCTAAAATTTCTACAATCTTGTCTTTGATAAAGTCTTACGGGTCTTAAAAACTAACCAGTGGAATCTATATCAAAGTTACAAAAGAAACACTCTGACATAAGAAAAGAGACACACAGGGCTTCTCATCATAGAAGTCAGGTGACTTCTACCTGACTTCAATATTTACACGCCATAAAATCCTTAGGCTTCTTCGAGAGTTTGGTCACAACGACCAGTCTAGTTTGTCCAATCCGAAACTATAGACGATGTGGAACATGTAATAATCCATTTTTCATGGTGTGAGGCATAAGGCCATTTGCTTGAAAATAAACATGGAACAGACAATACATTATGATGTTTATTCAGATGATTGGAGAGCAGTTACAATTGCGACACAGTATCATAGACAATTGCTTTAGTCGGAGAGAGAGGTAATATTTATTTTAGTATGTTCACAACATTTGTTTTGTCCATCAAAAGACTCGTTGGGACAGTGAATAAAATCAAGACTATAGGGGTACTAAAGTAATTACAAGGTTACGATGGTGCAGGATACAAAAGTATGGTGGAGGTCGGTGTTCTTTGTAACAGGAACAGGATAAAATATTCACTGCAAACTTTGCCATTGACAAAATGCTAAAGCACATTTTTTAAAAAAATATCTTACAACCAACCACTGCCTCATCTATGTTAAATTCCAAGACACCAGGATATATACCACAATTTTACTTTTTATTTTTGAAAGTGTCGCAGTTCTCAGTAAAAATTATACTATATTATACCGGATCAAGTTACGTATCCAAACACCTCGAATATCAATCATTCCATCACTCTTTCAACTCCCTAATTTTTCCACTACCATCATTCCAATTTCTCAGGAAATTCATTCCAATTGAAGTCAAAAGATCGCACACCCAACTATATCTGCTAGACAAATAAATAGAAAATTGCAACAGAAACATACGCATTCCCCTAGTGACCCACTTTCAAAATCGAAAAAAAAAAAAAATATTTTCAATAATATTTACATCTTTGATTTGAGTTATGAGTCTTCCCTACACATACCTACTCTCGATTGGACCAAGCAAATAATTATTAATAATTCTCCACCCATTTTTGGAAAGATCTCATCGAAGTATTCCGAGCAACAAATAAGCGATGATATTAATTGTATCTATGATTGAAACCACATGGACGAGGTGGGGATGGTCACATTTCGATTGAACTTTTCTCTGTCAAATATTTTCGTAATCATCTCGAATAAGAAGTGCGTAATGTGTGTGTACGATCGCATGTGCCCTTAAAGTACCGGCCCTCATTTAGACTTTTACTTCTGAAATGTGGCTTTGAAGGGCTCTTATCGGAATTATTTTTCGGTTTCTTTTTTGTTTTCTTTTCCATTTGTGGTTTTGATTAAAATGCGAGAGTTATAAATTCTTGGCTGGAGCTTTAATGTCTACTAGTCATTTCGTAATCGAAATGGTATTCAACAAGGCACGAGTATTTTGATTTATTTCATTGCGAACGGAGTAGCGATATGAGAATGAGTCACAAACAGATGTATGATATGCTGGTTGTGATATTGAGTTGACACTATGTCATGCATTGTAATTGAAACAAATTAGTAATTGGAAGTGTTTACGATGAAGCTGGAATATTATTTATCGGGAGCAATTATTCAAGCTTTGACATAGTATGAAGACCGTTTGGCCAATTCCAATAGCAAGCTGAACGAGTATTGTTTAGAGTGAAAAGTTAGCCTCACACAAGGCTATTGACATATACATACATTCAAAAAAATCACATTTCGTTTCCAAGAATTGGGTGATCTGATTCGGTCAAGCAACAATTTTTATACACCACATAATCTTCTGCGATTACATACCAGCCTAAAGCTAAGGTATTACATTACGCATACTTGAGATAACAACAGTCTGACTACACCTAGATCTACATTGTTGTTTTGTTTTGTACGAAGATAAACGTTTATTCAGCTTGTAGGTATCCAAGTGTGTAAATGTGTAACTTCCTTTGCTGTATGATGGACGATTGTGCATTGGAGATATGTTTGTGTTTCCCAGTAACTTAAGTGGTAACACAGGAGATTAGCACTATTTAGACTGTGTGTGACCGACGAATGAGACATGGCTTGGAAACATGAAATGACACTAAGAAAAGCAAGTAGATACTAAGTGTAAACAGATTTTGTCCAGTTTTGAATGTCAGATAGTTTTTTTTTTTTTGTTTCCGCCGTTTGTGAAACTAGAACATCACGTATGACTGCCACAGCCAATTTGAATATCGAAACGAAAAGTAATTTAGTTTCCAACATGAACATGATGCATGCAAAAGCTATAAAAACTTGGTTTCAGTTTCAGAATCATACTAAAGATAAATTTCGAGCAACCATAGATAAGAGATTTTGTGATACGACTGGGAGTAGGTGGTGTGACAAAACGTGTTTGGATATGGATCTGTATCTACTCGTGTATTCATTATTTTCGCAGCATTTGCATGTTGCAGATTCTTGAAATAAGATCTGCATAGTAATCACTTATTTTGATACTAAAGGTGGTTGATCTTTTTGCTATAGTGTGTGTCTCTAGATACATTACATATTATGTTACGATAAAGTTATCGTTAGATTTAAAAAAAGCAACAAAAAGATATTTATGAAAATATATTTTTTATAAATTTTAATGACATTCAGAGAAATTGTTCCTGTACGACAAAGCCATGCAGCAGTCATGAAGGCAATGCAATGACATACGTATGTACATAATCAATGTATATCTATATTATAAATTATACGAAACGTATTTTGCAAGAGTGCGACAAATGGAGAGATATTTGTATACAACCTGAGGTTATTAAAATTTGATTAAATTATTTTATAACAAATTTAACGTCAATCATTAATCATCTCTTACTCTAGTTACAATCTTAAGGTGATCTTGCTTCTTCTGGATGAAATTTGTTCTTTTAATAACAGTAATAAGTAATTCCAATCTTTCAACTCACACAATCTAGTACCTAACTTGCTTTTGTATGACTGATTTAATATTTATTTTATACGAGGTACAAATTTATGGGATTCATCAAATTAGTCAATTCTAGGAAAATCCATAGTTGTTTATAATTTCATTGTTTACACCGTGTCTTATTCTACATAATTGCATTCATATGTATATACAGCATTCAATTCACAATTAAAAATAATTAATAACTTTCATTACTTCCGGTAGAACTTTCATATGTAAATACCAATGAAAGTTCAGAAGATGTAGCTAGTGGTTTTAATTGTTCAATTTAATGGGATTGTTCTTGACCTGTATTTAAGAAAATTTAAACTTCCTCTAAAACATTTACACTCATGTAAAATATCTAAATATTATTCCATTTAATGGTTTTGGAATATACCTATGTCCATGTGTAAGTCATCCGCATAGGTAGATCTGATCAGACAAAATAGAAAGTACATGACACAGAGGTAGAAGTGAATTATATGACAGAATTGTCCGATGGCAACAATCCCTCTATCTTAGGCTAATGCTACTCACGATGATGACAAAAAAACAATACCTTTCGTTTCAGCACGTTTGGAGTTGATACTAGAAAATACATAGGCCTAACTTATTCTTTAATGGCTATAACTATACAACCAGTCAGTGTGAGTAACAAATTGCGGGTGTGCCTGGAATATGACTGAGGAATGAACAACCAAGTTACATATGGTTCATCTTGAAAATAAGTTCAGCAATATTAAAAGTCATTCAGTGAAAACTCGTTGTGTGAAACGAGTTGGTTGGGATTCTGAGAGACTTCAAGTGAAACATTAAAGCAGGACTCATCTTTTAGCATATGAAGAGATCATCTGCAACTGATAGGCGTTTAACGGCAGATGATTTTCAATCAGCATCTTACTTCATTCTCCTTAGATCATCCGCAATTACCCACAAATAGACAGTAAACACCTTATCGTTATGGAGGACCAGTTTAGTCTTCCATTCAAATCAATATGTACAAGTGAGATAGACTTTTCCAGAGCATGATTATTTTTAAATGAACCACCTTGTATCTGCCCACACCCGTCATTAAAAAAAAATGAATCAGGATTTTCGCTCACATTACCATCCCCACTGCCTCAGTGACTACATACATAAACCTGGGCGCACACAAATTTTATTAAAAGAAAAACGAAAACTATGTAGATATCATGATTCTAAAACTGGAATGAGGCAAAAATGAGAGAGAACAAAAAAAGAAGTCCTGCAAACAAACTTCATTCAACGTTGGCGTTTCACTGAAGCATATGTTTGGCTTTCGTCCATCGTTTCGGTATCTTCTTTTCCCAACCGCACACACTAACAGTGCGATTCAACACATACTACATATAGCCTCCCACTTCATTTCATTTTATCTCTCCTTACAACTACCGTTTAATCCCTGTAAGCAACAAGATCATTGTGGGTGGGAGCCATGATGGCTGCTCACCAAATTCCAGGAATCACTGTGATCCATTCACTGAGAATCAAAATAAGATTTATAGATACACATTTTATGCACGAGGGTAGAGTGCAATAAATAAAAGCTCAGACGAAGTTTTCGCGATTGTATTTCCAAGAAAGGATGATTTACGAATAGTTAAATTAAAACCTGTCTCGAATATGACATTGTTGGCCTTGCCAATTGATCAAAAGTGGTTCGTTGAATGATGGCATGCGATCCTCTATTGAAATCAGATCTAGCAATCTATTCACTGATGTCATCTAGATCAGACTGATTCCAAATTAAATTAAATTGATGACGCAAAAGCTTTCGATTCCCGCTGGTCGATCAATTTTCATTAGACTGATCGTCCGTCTTCTATTTATTTGTGTGTGTCACTCAATAAAAAGTCAATCTGTGTTCAGATTTTCATTGAAAACTCATCAACTGGGAACATCTGGTAAAGTGATTGATCCTCAGTTGGCCTCGCTAAAGCGCTAAAGTATCTGGAAATGTTGTGCGAATAACCCGAAACAATATTCTTTTGTATTGCAAAAAGAAATGTCTGGAATTATTTATTTTTTTTTTGTTTGCTTCACTTTTTTTTTTTGGATGGCATATGGAGAACGATGTTGATGACTCAAATTTATTTGAGACTTTAGGCTATTAAAAGACAGAAAGAATAAACCAATGGAGATGAATGTTGAATAGCATTCCTGGTAATTTGTTTACAAATCATTTGGATCAGTAGAAGGATCATAAAAAACAAAGAACATCGAGTGCGTTCATCAAGAAAGATCTCACCTTAATGCGTGTGTTAGATACTCTTACTGTCTTAATAGAAAGAATGAATTATTCTTCATATGTATAACAGTCTAGATAGAAACGATTCGATGCGTATGGATCTCTCCAGCAGAGAGAACTCCTTAGAATGCGGTACATTTTGCAGGTTCCTAAAGAAACTGACTGAATGAGACTCACCTGAGGTTTAACTCCAAAAAACTAAAAACAAATCTATGAACTACCGCGAGAAAGGAGAGGGAAGGTAGGGTTAGAAGATGAGAGGTTGAAGACTGTTCCGAAGGGTGGTTCTACTGCAGTGAAAGTCAAATGAGTTTTCCATATTGGTAGCTAAACGAGGCATTCTCAACAAAGTTGCATTATAACCATAATTGGTGCGATGGGTATTGAGACGGAAAAGGGGAATAGACCTAGGGGTATGAAGATTGCTCGAAGATGCAGGAAGAGGAGTATGTCATTTCCGCGAAAATTGTCGAGAGACTGAAGGATGATCAGTTTTAAACGTTCAGAATACGGGACAAATTGAAACTATCAATCTAAGGGAGATCGCGAAGGGCTTCAATACGTCGGACGTCTTCGGACCAAGTTTGACTAGCGTATTCGAAAATGGGTCTAACATCATCCCTTTTTTAAGCTTTCAAAGCTATCAAGAAAAATATGACCCATCTATAACGAATCAAAATCAAACGTATCTATATTATAGCTTCAAGCACATGCCACTCATTAGGAGAGCACACAGCCATGTTCAGTTAGCTCAACAATGCGTTTTGTCGTCACTGCAGGGATAATAACGAAATTGATATTTAATCAACTACTTTGTAGACGTCTGGCCCTAGCAAGGACAAGACAACGTGCAAAATATATCTGAAAAAATGATTAAAGAACTCATCCTTTCTCTGAACTCCACTGTTTAGTTTTAATATTCGTAAATAATCAGGTTACACGAGTTTCGTTATCAAAACGGTGCAGTTTTGTTCGTTTTTACATCATAACGCTATACGATGCACCAAATTCGAATGGAATATAATATTTGCAAAATCCAAGACAAACACGGACCTGCATCTGATGCATTATGGTCCAGAATGCGCAAAAGGTCAATGTTTTCGAATTTACTTTTTAAAGGAATAGGTTTCAAATATTCGCAATACAATCCTTCTTTTCATAGTTATTACGAATTAAGAACTAAAAATCATATAGGATGCTCAAACAATTATGGTAGCGTATTCGAAGTGCACGCCAAAATAATGATCAAGGCTACGTTTTGGTTAAAGATTATAGGTTGAAGCTTGCCGCTAACGTACTTATTTGACAAATACAATTTGATAAACACAAACAGTGTTGACGCCTTGTTCAAACAGAAGGCGTTGGTTCGGCTTTACATATATTTACAATTGAAGAACTGAACATCAAAAGGGTTTAGATACGATCAATAAGATCTGCAAGCCCCTGTAACAATCCAAAGGGTCTATGTGAAAAGATATGCATTGTTAGTTCCTACAGCGTTCAAAATATGGAAGACGGTTGTTTGGGTTTAAGTAGCATATGTATACGATTACCCCTTCACGAATAGTATCGGTTCGACTATTTTTACTTTTACATTTATCCACAAGAAAGGAGATTCCCTCAATTGCGCCAATTACAGAGGTATCAGTCTCCTCAACATCGCGTATAAGATCCTATCTGCCATATTGTGTGAACGTCTGAAACCCTTCGTCAAGAACCTGATTGGGCCCTATCAGTGTGGTTTCAGGCCAGGAAAGTCCACAATCGATCAAATCTTCACACTTCGGCAGATCCTGGAAAAAATTCAAGACGTCCAAATCGATACCCACCATCTCTTCATCGATTTCAAGGCCGCATATGACAGCATTTATAGAGACGAGCTATACAGAGCCATGTCTAGTTTTGGCATCCCTGCCAAACTCGTCAGATTGTGCAGAATGACGATGGAGAATTCTCGCTGCTCCATCAAGGTCGGTAACGATCTCACCGAGACCTTTGATGTCAAAAAAGGATTTAGACAAGGTGACGCGCTGTCATGTGATTTTTTTAACATCGTTCTTGAGCGAATTGTGCGAAACTCACAAGCCAACACCGGAGGCACAATCTTTCAAAAGTCTGTACAACTACTAGCGTATCGACATTATTGGAAGAACACAGCGGGCTGTCACCGGTGTTTCGGTAGTATTGAAACAGAAGCTTAGCGGTAAATGAGGGCAAAACCAAGTATATGCTGTCAACCAGAAGGGATACGCAACATCGACCAATTGGAGAGAACGTCACAATCGACAGCTATAACTTTGAGGTAGTAAGGGACTTTGTCTACCTCGGCTCTGCTACCAATTCTGACAACAACACCTCGGCAGAAATAAAACGAAGAATAACTCTTGCCAATCGCTGTTTCTTTGGGCTGAGAAGGCAATTGAGTAGTAAGGCCCTATCTCGAACAACTAAGGAGACTCTATATAAGACCTTGATTATTCCAGTCCTGCTTTATGGCGCTGAAGCATGGACTTTATCGAAAGCGGATGAAGATATCCTCGGTCGTTTCGAGAGAAAAATCCTTCGTAAAATTTTCGGTCCCGTTTGTGTTGACGGGCTTTGGAGGAGAAGATTCAACGACGAACTAACGAGCTGTACAGCGACATCGACCTAGTCAAAAAACTGCGCATTAGTCGTTTGAGGTGGCTAGGACATGTAGAGCGAATGGACACTTGTGCTCCGGCCCGAATAGTCTTTGAATCACACCCGGAGGGACAACGCAGCAGATGAAGACCTCGCCTTAGGTGGCGCGCACAAGTTGAAGAGAACCTGAACAAGCTTGGAGTGCGCAACTGGAGGCAGTTAGCTAAGGACCGAGCTAACTGGAGAGGCTTGTTAGTTGAGGCCCAGATTCACCCCGAACTGTAGCGCCACCTAAGTAAGTAAGTATTTATCTTGTAAGTACGATAAAAAATGTTAGGAACTAGAGGCCTTTTAAAACCTTGACGCTTGAGATACGTGAGTTTAAATATTTTCACCTGGCCCAACTTAACTTGACACTTAACCCCAAAGGAGGGCCCTCGTGTGAGTTGAACCGTTTTGAGTATCTCAGCTGATGGGACATGGACCTTCTGCAAGCCTGATAGTTCATGGCATTGTCAAATTATATCTACCAAACGATGATCAGTTTTCGCCTAGAGTATGCTATAAACGTTAATTAGGTACAAAAGCAGTAAATTAGTAAACATGTATTGATGTTCTTATATGTATTTTCGAGTATATATGATTTTCAAGTCTTCAATTATGATATTTTTAAAATGTAAAATGTCGATTCAAAATGTATCGGTTACATTTAAGACATCAGCTCTTGAAGGCCGTTTATATCGATAAGGAATAATTTGTTGGCTTGCTTCGTTTGATTTGCTTTGACGAAATATAAAGTTCAACCACGAGTCAAATGTAAAAAGAAAATGTACTTGACCTACAAATACATAGTATTATAGTAAGGTGGATATTTGTAAGGTACAGTACCCTCATACATACCAATAGGAAAACCAACATGAAACAGCACTTGCAATATACTGCTAGGCTATTTTTCACTATTATGCTTTGTTCACAGTTGATTTCATTGTATTACAGCTATAAAACAAAACACAATCAAAGTTTGTGGTTTAAATGAGTGAAAAACTCATTAAATTAACCCAGGCCAAGGCTCTTATGTTACGCTTGGCTCTAAAGTAAAAAGCCTTAACAAATATTTCAATTCCATCCAAAGCACACCTTAAAAATCTTTGTACAGCTTCGAAAACAAAAAAAAAACCCATAAAACCTTATAAAGTAGCAAAAAGTCTATAAAACAGACATTGAACATTGAAACAAAAACAAAAAAAAATTCTTAACTTATCAGATCAATAAGGAAATAGAAACGAAGCGACATGACGCGTTCCTATTCGCACTATAAGTTTATCTAAAGCAATTATAAATTGATATACTATCATGTGGAAGGAAATTTTGTGCTATTTTAATTTTGTATAGAAAGAAACTGAGGCGACTTTTTCGAATTTTTAATTTGCAATTGTTTTTATTGATCATTAATTATTGAAGGCAAAGGTTATTGGGTTAGAAAATGGATAAACATTCTTTGGGATGTGATTTCAATAAAGTTATGTGTATAAGTTATTCCATCACACAGTAGTATCATTTTGTTAACAAGTTGTGCCGATCATTAACTGATTGTGCCGACAGCTGACATAAATGACAGCTCATGTGAGTTCGGGTGATTTATTATGACTTTTCCATGACTATGAATAATTAGGTATTTGATGAAATAGGTTCCTACATAGCATTTTTGTTAAAAGTTTTATTTCTCATGTTGAAGACATACTCCAGCGATGACATGGTTTATAATAGAGCTTTGAAAAGCGTTAATTTGTAGCTGGTTTGTTGTGCAATATCTCAAAAATTTGTTAGAGGTTTAATTTGGAATCTGAGGGGAAGTTATCAAACATAACATCGGTGATGACAAGCATATAAATATAAGAAATAGTTTAAGAGGTTCATTTCAAAATGGAATTATGTGATATTGGTTTACGTTTGCAGTTAATAGTAATTGTTAAAAATTAATGTTATTGTATCTACCTAAGAAAAATTAAAATCCTGTTGAAGGAACTGCTAGGACGGGGATTCTAAGACGTGTCATTTGTGTCTGTTTTGCCAGAATACTATTATTACCTCTATGAAGAGACACTATAAATATGTAGATACAACTCTTCGACCTCGTTTTAGGTAATTCTAATCGCAACATCAAACCTGTGTGTGCTAGCCCATTCATCTAGTCTAAGTAACCCGTTTAATTAATTAAAACGAAGCTATAATGAAAATTACTTAAATTTCATCTCTTTTTCTCTAATCACGTGGTGGTAAATAGCCAGTCATTAATTTTAAAATATACATCTTTAAGATAAATCAATCAAAAACTCGTCTTTAGATACTACTTCCCCGTTCGCGGCAGTCAATAGTCCCCAAACTTGTGATAGTCGGTCTATTTCTAAGTCTAGCTCACAGTTTTGGTGGGAAATCGCAAAGTAGTCCACGATTTCCTAATTTCGCTGCAGCGATAACCTTTGACATATCTTTGGAAATAAAATGAAATTAGAAAAAAAAAAAGCAAAATGTATCTTAATGGTAGTGTAATCTTTCCGGTTGAACTTTCGCACTTCAGTTTATAAGCACAGACGCTTCTGTTCTCTCGTATACTATGCGTGTGCTTATTTTAATTTCAGTTTCGTTTTTATTTTATATGTAGATACTTTTTGTATATTGAAGTGATTGTCCTTGGAACGGAAATCGAAAGCGGATAGTGATAGCAACGGATGTTTTATTATTTTTATACCAGATGACGTAAGAGTTTGCTGATCGTTGGTTTTTCACCAGAAGAGATGATCTGAATTTTTATATATTTTTTTTTTTGTTTCTTCTGGAGCGATAATGTTTATTTGCGAAAGAGAAGTACATACTTAAAAAAAATGTTTTTTTCTTTAATTCCCTGAAGTAATATAAAACTCATAATATGCTTTTAAATTACTATGAACTTATAGATGTAATTAAGAAACTACATATTACGAGTTTGCTGACTCAAAAAGTTATAGTTTCACAAAAAAAACTATACACACATAGTGAAGAGAAATTGCTTGCTGAAGTGTTAATAATTATCGATTTGGCTATTGACCTTGATAACCATTTGTGATTATTTATATTTAAAATTAAAATTTATAATGTAGGCCAGGACAAATTGTTATATGACATGAACTTTCACATTGCGTGCTATTTAAGGATATTGCATAAAGTGCTGTCATATTGAAACCATGAATGATAATAATTTGCAAAAAGTGAGGATGCATTCAAAATGTCCCTTAATGTGCACGAAGAGTATGCTGTAATATACATACATATATACATAGGGAATTCAAAGCCAATTACATATTTAAATACGATGTAAATTTAAATAAAGGTGTAGAAGTCAAATATATCTGCATTCTAGTTTTCGTGATAATTTTAGAAAAAGAGGGCATGTGTGGACCAAATATCTTGGGAAAAGAAGAGGCTTCTAGTTAAGGCATTCACGTGTAACGATCATTTATGAAAATAGGCTCACAATAGACAATGATTAAGAATATAAAAAAAATGCATCTACTTTAAATATTTGTCTCTAATTCGTTTACTGTAAAGGCTGTTTATAAACCGGTCGGTTGTCTTGTAAAGACCTAAACGACGCACGTAGCAAATCATTGAAAATCCCTCGTACCACAGTAAAGTCATGATGTTCTAGAAAAGTGACAGATTGATACAACTAACTAGTTCACTCAATTCCATATATGTATATATATATATAGGTACATACATACATACTCTACGAGACGTGCTTTAAAAATTTCAGAAAAAAAAAATGTGCATATCCTATGGGTAAATCAAAATGTTTGCTCACACGATCACTCAGATCAAGACAGCCAGCGGCGGCGAATAGTCTTCTCGAAAGATTTTGATAAGTTGTTCCACTTAAACGAAAAAAAGAAAAAAGAAAAAGAAACAAAAAATTCCAAACGGGTGGCAGACGACAGGAATGTAAATAGCACAACATAAGGAAGCCAGCGATAGCCATTTAAATATACAACACACTCATGGATCCCTGCAGATCTCCTCACATCAAATTTTTTTCTTATTCTGTTTACACAGAATAAGATTTCGCTCAGACCATAGTAGAACTTTTTTCTGCAATATTCTTGGACACGATCTGGATGTGAACGATGTTTAAATGCTGGTGCTGTTCAGTTTGATTCGATATATGTATGTACATATCTACGCATGTACATTCATGTGTATAGATTGTATTTATCTACATCTGCAAAATGTTGGCAGTCGTCGGCGCCGGAGAATATGGCAAATATCATTGACCAAAGGGAAAACGATTTTCACAGAACAATTTTCAATAGAATAGCGAAAAGAAAATAAACATTTCGCAGTTATTTCGGAGAGATTGAGTGTTTCTTCTTTTTTTTTTTTTTTCGTTGGAAAAAGAAAACCTATTTGATGGCGATCGCCAGCGATCTCCGGTATCTTCAGATTCAAGGTCTCTCGTCAAAATACAAAAAGATGTTTTCCTTAACTTGTTATGAATTTTAGTTGGTTAATTAGCATAAATTTGGATCTCCACACCTCGCAGGGCTGACTAGATACTCGCATATTTATAGAAAGATATTCATTCAAAAGTTAGGCAAATACTCGTATGTATATACATCTAATTGGCGACCTGATGTCTCCAGCGGCGAGGCATATTTGTATTATTTTTCATCATTAAGCAGCAAATATTGACCGACTTCAAATCGAAGTTTGAAGAAATGATTGAATTTATGGGATACGGTACGCATCTGTGTAAATTATTTCACCGGTATTTGAGCTGATAATGCAAAATGAAATGGGTTTCTTAAAATAATCTACAAAAAATAAACTTAGATGGTATATACGAGTATTTCGATCTTCGCAAGAATTAGGTTTTCGTCATCAATCTTGTTACTAAAAAAGAATTAGGTTAAGGTTAAGCACATGCCCAAGCTGAACAAATTAACCTTGCATCTATCAGACTACATAATTGATTGCTATTTAGTTTTTCGATTAAGTTTGCAAATTGGATGTCAGAAGCTATCAATGACATTTGGTAAGACGCTGTTCTTTTGAACGATTTATCTAGTCTTGCAAGGCTTAATTATTTTCTAAAATGTTGAAGTCCTTTATTTTCAAACTCTTCGCATCTTAAGAATTTGCATAGGCATCTAGAGATATGAGTTTATTATAGGGTGATAGAATTTAATGCTAAGACAATGAAAATACAGAGTTTATAGTTTTGCATAAAATGGATGGATTATTGTTCAAATAATACATATCATACCTATTCTATCACCCAAACTTATCATTTTCATATGTCAATATAAAACCAACCTACCACAAAGCCATCTTAAAGGTTAAATCCATAAACTTGATATTTAACAAACGACATAGAATGCTCTCGTTTTTACCATTTAGGAACTAAGAATCAAGGAAACGACATGGGGGTCTGGCAGTGATCTGGCTACAATTATAGCAAATTATCTCAAGAGTCTCTCAGGTACCAATTTTGCTCCGAGTCTACTGACCAAGTATATGAGATTATAGTTGGAAATTATAGGGCAATGAGTTACAAGGAATGTTGTACGTACATATGTATGTACATATGTATCAAGAATTTTATTCTTAAAACTAGACATCAAACGAAATAGTCGTAGGTCAAAATTGTACAACATTGTTAGTGTTTCTAAAGTGTTTTAGCCCTATTTATCATTTTACCAGCTCATATGAGGTGATGTTCATTTCGACATCAATGGATCAAGAAGCAGATTATCTACTTTTAGCGTACTAAGAGCTTACATATGTATGTATGTTCGACGCACGACAGTTCTTTACATCCCCGAGTGGCTGTACTGACCTCAATGACTTCAGATGGTAATTCCATCTCCGCCCCTAACCCACGTTCTAGAGAGCCAGTTTAGAACTTCTTAGAGAGTAAATGGAAAGAAACAAAATCAAAAAAGTATCCATTACGAGTTTGTTTTAGACGACATATTGAAAAATTGTGCCAATCTGCATTGGTTCTTGATGAGATTAGAACTGCAATGGATTAAAGTATTGAATTATTTCATGAGGAGGAGTAGGTACATATGTATGTAGGTACATCTATATATAATCTTTCGTAAAGTAGACAAATTGTTCTCGGTCTTCGATTGCACCGTATCCGCTGGATATTTCCGTTCGACTTTAACGCTCAAAATATAGTTAAAAGTGTTATCTGTTTCATCATATTTCTCACCAAAGAACAACTGACAAGTTTATGATAGTCCAATCTAAAAAACATGCCATTTGACAGACATATCATCGATTCTAGTGAAAACCACTCATCGTCACTTTAGTAAGTACATATGTACATACCAGAGACTAGATAGATGTTTGCCAGTATAAGAAAGGCGCATTAATAAGTAGAATAGTCATTATTTTGTGGTCGTTATTTAAGATAATGTCATGTATGAATAGGTACTTAATGCAGATAGTATCATTTGATTTGAATTGAAGAACCGAAATCTATACAAGCGTATAGAACTCACTAGAACAAAACCTGTTAAGTCGTCTAACTAAACCCAAACTTGTTGAGTATGTTATAAAAACGTAAGGATCAATGAAATTAGGTTTATTATATAGACATAAGGCATTTCGTCAAGTAGGCTCACAGACAGCAGGCACGAGTTAAAGCTGCATTTGTGTTGAAATTCGAAAAGTCATAGGTAAAGCTACTAGGTACTCGCAAGTACATGCATCCATACATATTTACAGAATTCACTTGTGAAAATAACAATATTTTGTTTGTCAAGAGGTTGCAAACTTGTGCCCATAATCTCGTAATGACAGTCATTCTAACTTAAACTTTCAATTTACGGTTTTATAAAGGATGCACTAAGGCGCCAAATTGACTCCATGGTTACGTGTTTATCAGCAATAGGTACTCTAGTTCCTTGCTCATTAGCCATAGTTGTACGTGTAATTCGAATTTCCATCCTCAATAAGTATAAAACATTGCTTTCCATATAATAACATGGAAAGATTTAATTATGCACGCATCTACATAACTATGACTATGACCATGTCATACGCCCCCAATAGTGTCTCATCAAAATAATTAACCCTCAAGCTCTCTTTAATTTGCATCCCACAATACATACACGTTGATTCCATGCTCAAAATAACTCCAATCCAGTTCATGATATGCACTCCCTTTTTGCAAAAAAAAAAAAAAAAAAAAAAACAAAAACTAAATCCAACACTTCAAATGCATAACTCATGGATTTTTATGCCCGCAGGAGACGTGTCTCACTGCCCACGATCACTTTTTTGTTGTTGAGTTCCCTTTTGCCACACACAAAACCACAATGCGGCGACAACTATAAAACGTGCTTACCACTGAAGTAACCAAACAAAAGTATCTTTATATCTCTGCGCACAGCAAAATCGTAAAAAAAAAAGAAGACCCTATAATCCAAGCAACTTACTCACCTTAGCATAACTCGTGTATACTCCAACAGATTGTATAACAATGCATATCGCCAATAATTTCCATAGTAGCGGCATCGGTGCTGATGATCTACCCAAATGGGGTATCGACCCCATTCTCACACCAACGTACAAAAATTATTAAGAAATTAAATTAAAAAAATAACTTTTGCACTTTTTATCAACACCACTAGGGTAAAAGTGTATCTTTTCTTTGAGAAACTTTCGGGTCACTAAAAAAATTCAACTAAAACTGGCTAAAAATACAAAAAAAAAAAAGAAAATAAAACGTTTCTGTTATCACAAGGGCTTAGAACTAGTAGTAAATGGCGCGCAGAAGAAAAACCAAAGAACGCGAACCGAATGACGAACTCTCGTATCGCACAAGTGAACCGGATACCGGGAGAGAGGTTGTTCTAGGATTTTGCAGGTCTCAGCAAAAATACTTAAAAACATGAATAAGTTTATTGTCTTCCACAGTTCCACTGGGTATGCGGTGAATTTAAACGCGCGGTCCGCTTTTGATTTAGAATTGGGATTCGAGGTTTATTTTCAAATTCTTTCTTTCATCGTCGTCCTTTAGGATAGGAAAACAGTCACGTCTTCCACAAAAAAAAAAAAAAAACGAACAAAAAATCTCAATCAAAAAATACCGGCAAAAAAAGCAAAAACAAAAAAAAATCATTCGAAACTTTTATATGGACGTATATTTGTATCTGTTTTGTAACTAAAAATATCTTTGTATCTCGGACAGGATCAGAAAGTTAAAGGAGTCAATAGCGAGAGCCCGACCGATTAGTTCTTTTACTTTCGCTTTATTTGTTGGTATGAACTGATTTGTTTTTTTTTTTTTTCTTATTACCACGAATCCACAACGAACGATCTGCGTCCGTACCGTTTGACGGCGCGCAACTGAATGAAATTCTCAGTCGAAACCGTTCTCGTTCCCCGCAGAAAATCGAATGAAAACACGAAAAACGAACTAAAAACCGTAAGCAAACGAAAACGAAAGAAAAACCCGATAATCAGCCAAAGACGACGACGGCAACAGTGAGCGATACAACCAACGAAAAGGCCACTAATAAAAGTATCTACCAGAATAATAGCCCCCAACACGCATACATAGATATGTATGTATTTTAGACATGCACACACCAATGTGCCACATGTTGGTTGATTAGTTCGCGCACTCCACTAACAGCGAAGCCTGAAACCCCAAAAAGCCACCAACACTGTGAACCCAACACACCACCCACCCTCATCCAACCATCAACATCTTCATTCAGACTTTGCCTGGTGTTCAAGTGAAGATGCGCCTCCAAAAGGCACACAACTCAACCAGCATTGGGACAGTGGATGGATGTTGCTGTTGCTGTTGCTGGCGGTGCAAGTTGGTGAGGGAGAACTTACGATATTTGTTTGGTGCGTTGGAGATACGTGGGAGAGTGATACGATAAGAGGAGACCCATTCACACACTGAGAGAGCGGTGTTGGCAAAATGAAATCAAAACAAGTGAAACGTAATCGAGAGAAGAAAAAGCACGTGGGTATTATTGAATAGTGTTGCCAATGGAAGTGCTTACAGCAAAAGATACTTTCTGATGATGGCGATAAGACGATGTAGAATTTTTATTTCTAAGAGTAGTCTGGATCAATCGGGTTAGATGTGGTTTCCATTAGAACAATCAGACTTTTCAAATGTTTGTGTTTCGCCCCTGAAAGGCACAAATACAACAGTTTTGGTTTAATAAGGGTGTTTTGTTTGGTGCCATGAAAGGCCTAAACACAACAATACTACCCAAACTGCATGTCTGGACATTACAATAAGCTCTCGATAATCCGAACCCCCTGTAGGCCAAGTGTCGAGTAATCCGAATAACTTTGTATAGTACGAAAAATGAAAAAAGTCACAAAGCGTGTTTGTTGGCGCGTATGTTTTTCTTATTATGTGATTTCCCGAGTTATGTGGCTTTAGGTTTCAAGTGTATGCACTGTTCATGTTCTAACGTGTACTAAGAAATACTAGATTAAAACCTGTGAAAGTGTGAAAATCATTATGTATTTTGCTGGGGTACCTACAGATCAGAAGGTTTTTTAGGCGGAGTATCACCTGCAGGCGCACCGACAGCTTCTACAACACAATGGAATTCAAAAACAAATGCAGATATTTGGCACGACAGGTCCATGGAATCCATGGAAGCCTAGCTTCTCGTAACCATTCGTGTTATGCGTGTTACATTCTTTACACGAATGAATGGGCCTACTTTTTCATGGCGTGCCGGAAAAACAATTTTTCTTTTGGTAAACTTTTTCATGACAGTTCGAGACTAACTCGAATGTATGTCAGGCGCTGACGAGAGGTTGGGCCGTAAAAAATCGTTGGTGTTGAATGGAATTCGAAACCACTGAAACTCAGTTGAACAAAATTCTCCTATTAGAACAACTAAAGAATAGAACCTCGAGAAAGTATATACAAGAAAAGAGAGAAAGACAAAAACTTATAACAGATTTTATGTACAATTTATGTACAAAGAGTTTTCTATAGAATAGAAGATTTGTATTAGTTCCGATTATCGTGCCAAATATCTCAAATTTGTGCATATATTGTTTCGGATTAGGGAGAGCTACTGTATTGCACTTATAGAAATAGCCTAATCTCCAAGTTATTCCGACAATTGTCGCAAAGAGGATCGGAAGCAAGTATTGGATTGGTTTTTATATATGTAGATACATACCTATTAATGGATTCTGAAAAAGACAATTCAGTTCGGAATTCCAGTCGTTTTGGCTTTAATTTTATTGCATTATTTCGTTAATTTTTTTTTACATACTTTAGACCAAGTTATGACCAAGACACCTAACACCTAAATTTTAGAAAATATGTATGTTATGTAGCGAACCGTGAAAAAACTAAGGAAAATGTACGTATATAGATATGTATACGTATGAACATACTTAGCTAGGACTTGTAGAAGCTCCAGGAAATTCTTTAAGTTGAATTATGTCCAGTGAATGACCACGCCGGGAGGTTGGGCGCACAAGTAGATATAGCCTTACATCATTATTATTACTAAAATCAAAACAAAAAGTTAGACTTCAAATCTGAAAACTGCGGGTATTACATGCGAGTAGATGCCTACACACGAAGCAGCAAAATTGATCACTCAAATACCTTATCGAAAACATTAAAAATGTACAATGCTTATCGAAGGGTAGCCCAACAATCTTTCAACAGTACTTACATGAGTACTTACAACGGCAACACTCTCAGGAAATAACTCTCTTCCAAAATTTATATAGCATACTCCTTTTGCAGATATTTCTCCAGGTGCTTATTTCCCAACACAGCTACAAATAACTTTTTCTCCAATTCTTCAGTTTTGTTAGAAGTTCCAAGTTCGAAGTACCAAAATACCCACCAATGCACCTACTCTGCTCTACCTCACGCCTAGACTTTACTATTGACGCATTATTCTATTCCAACGTACCTACGTTTAAAGCAACTAAAATCAAAACTCACCAGCGACAAATAAATAAGAAAAAAATAATTTATAATACCGGTAAACCAAATGAAAACAAATCCAAAAGCGAAGTTCGTTAGCTTATTCTGTGTATCTGTTGCGAGTATGCTCTGACTTCGGTGTTATATGGAGAAGTAGTTTCCATTCATTCACAAATCAACACGAGTTTGTTGTTCCAACACAAAACGAGAAACACAGGTAAACAAACAAAAACCAACGAAAGGGCAATAGAAATGTGAGAGAAGAGAAAGATAGAAAAAAAAAAAAAAATAACCAAATCCAAACAATAGACACCTCTTAGATACAAACACACCGTGAAGTGTGCTGTGGGGGTGTAGACAAGTATCTTTTAGAGTTTTCTTCTCTGTTCTTGGCACTAAGAGAAGTTCCTATCTGCGAATAATGCATCATATGTAGAGGCTGCGGTGTGTTGGGTGCATGGAAGGAGTGGAGTCGATTGAGGTGTGGTAGGGCATTGTTTGGGAAGAATCGAGAATGGGAAATACATTTTGCTAATGAGAAATCGGGAAGTAAGATGGCAATTTACATGACACATGTTGAATAAAATGAAAATTAAAACATATGCTAAGTGCGAGTAGAAGGGGTCGTAGACGTTGTGCATGTGCCCCAAAGGGAGATACATTCTGGCGAAAAATTAAACACATGGTTTGAGATGCTTGCATCCGGTGATGTGGTGAAATATTTTTCAGAAATATGCGCTAAATATATCATCTTTTAATTCCAAAAGAGGGTTATATGGCATTGTGGTAATTAGGTCACGCTTGTTTGTACACGAAATAATTATTGGGCTGGGAAGATACTACATACATAGATGGTGAGATGATGAGATCAACAAGATATTGCATGACACTTTGGATGGTTTTCGATTTTTCTTAAATTTTATCCAATTAAAATAACATTTGGCTGTGTCATTGCAGAGACAGATATAAATCTGCATTTTATTACATATTTGAGTTGTTTTGACTAACTTAAGATGCACTTTAATCATTTGTGGGAAGATTTTCTATTGTCACTGTTGTGTCAGCTGTCATTCTCTATAGTTTGTTTTCTCACCATATGGAAGAGGACACTCGAAATACTTAGGTACAGGGGAATGAATGAAATATTTTCGTGACTTGTCAGACTCCCAATCCCGCAAGGATCTCTGTCTCAGTCGAGTTATAGTTGGAAAACCCCAGGGGTACCATTCCAAATCTCAATATATGGGATAAACATATCATTTGTGGATTGTATTGTACCCAAGTATGATATAAACCACAAATTATGTGAGAATCAAAAAGAGAGAAATAAAAGTACCTACTGAATTAAATTTTGATTGACAGATAGTATTACATGATCTCACAACATAGATAGATAGATTGAAAGTTATTCTCGAACAACCGGAACCATCTACTCTCTTTGATGAAGCTATTTATTTTGACAGCAAATTTTGTTGCGGTCCTTTAGATCGTTCAAAAAGTAGTCTACTAGAGTGTTTTTCTAATATGGGTAATGGAAGAACATCTGCAGTAAAAAGTCTCTTCTTCCTCCTCCCTTCTTTAGCTAACAATGTTCAGTCTCTCAGAATGTCTGCCGTAGTGTACGAATGCACACGTATGCACATACCTACATGATCGTACATGATCGTAAAAAACATATGCCTAAAACCATATTTCAACAACCTGATTGGTCGTTATCGGTGCAGTGTTAGGCCAAGAAGGTTCACAGTTGGTCTCATTTTCACAAATTGGCAAATTTTGAAGACAACTAAAGAAGTCCATGCTCGGAATCGACATCGGGAATGCATTACATTCCAACGTGCGGCACCGGGAATGTATCACATTCGCTCGGTACCGCCGTGACGATGAACGATTCGCGAGAGGAGGCGCGAAAACTAAGAGGTAATCACCCCCCACACCTAGTCTCTCACATCCTTCTTTCCCCTCCTCCCCCTTTACTCTCCCCCTGCGCTGGATCAAGGTGTCAACCGTACAGTGTCGATGATAAACTTGGTTAAGGGCCCAGGTATATCAAAAATAGCTCAATCGCGAACGGTGTATCCAGAGAAACTGGCGAATTCTGGATCAGCCCACCTTATCCGCATAACACGGGGCTCTGTGCGGACGTACCAACCTTTCCCTAGCTACTTGTGGGACCAAAATTCAAAAAATTACACAAAAACAAAACAAAAATAAAAATGAAATACCTTCTGAGGCCGGACCTCAAAAAATCCGGATATACCTATGTAACTGGCACCGACAGCAGCTCCGAAAACACTTCACGTGTTTAGGAGTACTTGCAAAGAATTTGCTTCGAAGATGCTGCAAGTGTATGTTCGCTACTGTCGGACGAATTTGCAAGAGCGACAGTCCCCCCCATCCCTTCCAAGGTGATCAGCGCGACACCGCCATGCTGCTCAACTCTCCCAACCATTCCCAAGCTCTCTAGCCAAGAGAAAAAGTCGCTAAGTCGTGAGACTACATCGGCTTTCCGTATCCTTGAGCGACTAGGCAAAAGTAGAATGTTTGGCAAACCCTGGAGGCTAAATGCTATGAAAGTATGTATACGAGTACAGTAAGACCTATTTTGTCATAGCTGCTTATGGCTGAAAACACACCGGACTCATAAGAATCAATGTGTTTTCATTTCAGCCTTAGGGAGCAGTCCGCCAACAACACCACCAATTTAACGGCTCTCACGAAGATACAGAGATTGGCTTGTATTGGCATCACAAGAGCCATGAGAACTACACCTACTGCGAGACTGGAGGCTATACTTAATCTGCTTCTGCTGGATTTCTTCGTTCAAATCTCCGCAGCTATTAGTGTGCTAAGAATAAGTCCGTCAGGCAGCTGAAGACAAAATACAACAGGTCATTCTATGATCCTGAAAAAATTTCTAGGAAATGTATCCACGATGGCTTACCAATATCTTCAGCAATTGTTAAAGTTCTTGGAACACAGCACAAGGTTACACTCTACTAGGTGCCTGGACTTGAAAATATACCAGGTAATGAGAAGGCAGACGATTTGGCCAGAAGAGTTTCGGAACGTATGTATATGGCTTTGATTCCATAAGAGAAGGATCGACAGGATTATGTTAAGGGATAGGAAATCCATTTCTACCCTAATAGGAGTCATCATGGGTATAACCCTTTGCGGTACCACATGATAAAACTAAGACTAACAGAAGAAGACTTATGTCGTGGATGCGGAGATGAGGAAGTCAAAGATGATAAAACCCCCTTTTTCTGTCACTGTCCATGTCTTCCACCACAGACTTAAATTTCCGACAACAATTCACAAACTTGGATTTTATTTCGAAAGCAAAAATAGCTTTTATTGCTGCCTAGCTGTCGATGAAAAAAAGAGATACCTTTTTTTGGTATTGCCTTCAACGCAGTGTCAAGGGCTTTCCATTCTTCCCTTCTCGGAAACGACCTTTTGAAGGATCTCTTGAAATCTAGGTTCGGAGTCAGATAATCCGTTGTGGATACATTTCCTAGATATTTTTTCAGGATCATACAATAATCTGTTGTACGCTCTTTCAATAAACATGTGGCTTATTATATGTACATGCATGCATACGTATATTTTGAGATTTTTTAAACAAAATTATTTTCCATCAACCAACTTATGAATCAATTCACGTTGTACAGGAAGCCCCTATATGACTTGTTTCCCATACTTCTTCTTCGTGTTAGGTCAATAACAAAATTGCTCTCAATAACACCAACATCTGCGAAAAAAACAAAAATACTTCCAGAAAATTATTCACCAGTCGCCTACAGTTTTTTTTGTGTTTTTCAAATCAAATCTTCAGATAGCTTTAGACGAGGTTATCAACGTTTATACCACTGGAGCCAATCAAATTAATTTTAGAACAGTTCCTACACGAAGTATATTCCTTTTTTTTTTGCTCTTGGGACCACTGTCATTTCAAAATTGGTGGACCAGCAAAACACGAGCTTTTCCTGATTAATCAAACCCGTCAATTGAATTTGGACAAATGTGTAGAGACAGTAGCTCAGGCTGTTCATGATAGCCTCTATCTTGATAAGTACGACCCCTTAAATGTAGCCGCCGAAAGTTAAATGATCATAGAATAGTGTCTGACGTTGTCTGAAGATGGGATTCTAGGCATACATATTCCGCAAAAAAAAACTAGAATTAGCGCCAAACTGATTATTTAAGGTTATTGACTTTGAGAGACATCCCATTTACACACACCCCTCCTTCCTACCATCTATCTTCAGTGACATTTCTCATTTCCGGGTAGATTTTGACACCAAAAACACTGTAAGAATCATGCGCTTTTCACAGTTCACACAAAAGTTACAAACAAAATGTTCCCATAATTAAACTCTTTCAACCACAAGCACAAGTAGCGTCAATAAATCATTCCAGAAGACGATGCAACAAGTGGTTGTCCTTTAATTGGTGGCCAAAAGGGAGAATTCTGCAAAGTGATACTTGATTGGACGCTGGAACAACGCATGCTCCATAACCTGCACCACTGACAGCGAAGCTCATTCTACCCTCGTACAGAATGAATTGACCTGTCAAAGTGTTGCTAAAATTGTTTTCAACTTCGAATTTTGAAATTTCACGATAACGACGACAGAAACAGTAATTCATGTAGGTGAATAGTTCATCGGTTTCAAAATTAACTTGCGGAAATTAGGGAGATAATTTGGCTTTGATTCTTGGTAAGTGTTTCAAAATTTCCAACAAAAAAGTATTTGTGGCTTTGTTGGTTTTTTCATTGTTAATGGTTTTCATTTTGGTTTCTTGTGACAGTAGGTTATCATTTAATTCAATGACATTGATTAAATGTTTGATTCACTAAACAGTGGAAGACTTTTATATGGTTTGCTTTCAAAAAACGAATTTAGAGCAATGCCATCCATCAAAGTTGTGGTTAAGAAATCTAACTTGGTCAAGATTAAGGTAGCCCTTAAAAAAAAAATAATGACAAGCTGTACTTTAAAATACATATGTGCGTAAGAATGTATAATGATGAGTACTGAATTTGATAATCAATAGTTTCTTCCAGCTTTTTTATATAGTGTTCTTAATGTGTAAGAAGGGTCTACCTTCTTGGTAATCGAATCCGGTTTAAAGGAGTAGATTTTGTGAGACTAGGAAAAGTTCAAGCAAGCTATCGAGAAGGTAGTGCTGGGCAAAGACGAACTATTTGCATTTGTCTGGAATTCCAATTATCTTGTTTGGATACTGGACTAGTCACAAACTCAGCTGGATGTTATTTGACAGGCAAGCAATCAAGGAGCAGATATGAGCATGACAGGAGATACCTCCATGAATTCCCCCATATACGCACTACCTTGTGCAGTTAAAAGATCCCTCGACGAATGTTCCCTCAAGAATGAATTGAACATCTTTTGCAATGTCTGGAAACAATCAGCAACTTATCCAAAATCATAGGTGTGATGTGAATTAATGTTTAAAACCGTTGCTGAGAAATTTATTAGTTTCTCACAGGGAAATCAAAGTACTTGACTTTCAGAGGATATTTGGAAACGGATCGAAAAACAAAAACAGTTCCAGGCTTGGAAATATACTCCAGTAACAGGCGAGCTAGAGTCTGTATATAGCTTAAAGATCAAATGAGAACAGAGTGCTATGTAACGTAACAAACCAGCTGGATTTTGGAAGTAGGTGTTATAGCATAACCGTTTACAGAATCATAAAGGAGCTGGCAGGTGGTCATAGTACCATTTAAACTATTCCTTGCCACCGATAGAGAGACCTTGGAAGAATAACGACTTTCCTTTTATTGGTAGACAAAGACAACTTTCGTTAAGGTCCCTTAAAAAGGAAATTGAATGTACTGTGACCTGAACTGTTAAGGTATCTGAGTGCCGTAGAACAAGTTCATAACTTTAAGTATGAAAAATTGCTGCGCAACCTTAGTAGTGAGTTTGCAGTATACTCGGTATGTTGTCCCAATCGATGGTGAAACCAAATAGGATATACCCCATCGAAACACCACAGTGAATGTTACTATATGCTTAAACAACAAGCTACGACTGTGTCGTTCCAATTTTACAGTCATACTGTTATACGGATGCATCACTTGGAAAGTGACCACCGCTTATTATTATGAGAAAGCTGTAAACGAGTTACTGTGGAAGAATTCTAAGGATTTTTTTGACCTAACCATGGCTTTGACCATATCTCTAACAGATATCTGCACTAGAATTTGTTTGACAGTAAAGCGGTTTCATCTTCTTCGACAACTTACTTTGTCATAGCAGAGATGCTCGGTAGGACCTAATGATTTCAGAGGGCAGTTCCAGTAGGGCTACACCTGCTGGAAGGTCTGTGGGCGAGGGTCTAAGTTAAAGAGTAATCAAAATGGTTTCAGTGGAGATGTGAAAATATTGCAAACCGTGACCAAGGGTGCAAGTCTGATACTTAGATCAGTTTCTAATGTTCTCCTTTAAGTACTTGTCTTATTAGTACCCCATGCCGGGAAAGCCGACTCTGCTGCGGATGAACCTCTTCTTACTGGTTTATTCGTGGGAATCAAAAAATGAAATCAAATTAAAAAAATCTACTACAGTGAGACTTGGAAAGGCATTTAGGAAAAAAGTCTGTGTTATTCCGTATCCGTCGTATCGCAGATTTGTCCTAGAGCATCTTCTAAAAAAGAGTGAGGCCAGTTCAGTCGGGTTGCTATTCATTACTGTAAGGCCTTCAATAAATTCAAGGCGGAATAGTCAACTAGTTCAACTTAGTGGCTTTTGGAAGTTCAAGTGTGTTGGGGCATTCTTGCCCATTGTCCGACTAATCCTACGTAAGTGGGCTCAATCTTGAAAGATGGCGGTTGGCATCGGATTGGTACCAAAAAAATGATCTACAACGATGATATCTCAGTTGATTTCAATCAGTCGACACAGATAGATTTAAGGCAAATTTCTGTACATGTGTGCGAGTTTTCTCCAGAGCTCTAGAGCCAGACATCCGAATTATAGGATCATTGTCGTAATCGCAATTTAGACACATATCATAGCAGTCCACGAAACCGCGGCCAGACTTTTAATTAATGCAGTAGACAGCGCTGTTCTATGCAGATAGACAAGCAGCAATTAAAGCATTGCCATCGCTAATATGATCCCAGTTGGTCAGATGCCACATACATAGTCTTGTGCTGGATGTCACAGGAATGTTTTAACTAATCGCAATATGGACGATATGGCTAAACAGGATGTAGGTAATAGGTCGATAAATTACCAATGGTATTGGTAATAGAATGGCAAACAGCAGATAGAGCCTTTCGGTTAAACAGATCCAGTCAAAAATGGATTTGAAGAAGACAAAAAAAATTATTTCCTTTAATAAGAAAGAGACTAAGAAATATATATTCAAAATACATACTTACATATAGAAGAAGAAATTTTTTTTTTAGACTACAGCAAAAACTCAGCATATTAAAAAATCGTGGGTTGGGTACGAAATCTTCAAAATTAAAATCCCCAAACTGAAATCCCCAAGTCAATATCCCCAAACCCAAAATCCCCAAATCCAAAATCCCCAATCGTTGACTTTGTTGCGGGTTGGCTACGTAATCCCCAGTTGCAAGAGTCCTAAATTAGAATCCAAATCCCCAAACGCAAATCGTTGACAATAAATCCTTCATAGAACGTCCAAAATTACTTCACCGCTCACTCCGCTACCGCTCCGCTTCATGATGGATGACATGGGTATTTTGCGCTTGGGGATTTTGTACTTGGGGATAGTCAATTCGGGTATTTTTCAAAAGGTGGGGATTTTGGGATTTGGGGATTTTGCACTTGTGTATTATGTAGGTATCCCAAAAATCGTATTTCTGAGTTTTATTTCAAACACTTTCTGTACGCATATCCTATTTGACAAACACAAGTTTATGTATTTCGAGACTCGATATCAAATGAAGGGACTTAGTCCAAACAATGTATATCCCTGGTCGAAATCGTATGTATCACTAAGAGTACGCATTCTGGAATGAGAGAATTCTAACTGCTCACATTTAAGTGAAATACAATAAAACATTTCCATGAAAATATTCCAATTTGCCTAGATAAATACTATTGCTCTTCAGCATTCAACAACGTGGTTTCAAGATTTCATCTCCAGCCAAGCAAATGTCTTATTAACAAATCTGTCTAGAATCAGAGTTCTTTATACATATGTAACTGCTAAAATATTTATTCACTAGAACACAACCCTTCCATAAGCCTAAGAACAATAAAGTTTGACCAATCCTTTAACCCTAAACCTATGCACATAATATTTATGATATTATATATTAAAGTTCAAAGCATTTATCTTCATTCATTCAGATATTTTAAAAAATCATATGCCCATCGAGCATTTAGTAAGAAATATGATCACAAATTATTATGCAATTGACATTTCTCCTCTTCTTTCCCTTTCCAATTAAAACTTTCGAAACAACCCAGTGGGGATTGCCAACCCACATCTGACTGCATACGTTCATTCCCAGAAATTGATTGACCCATTATTTATTTAACAGATCATAACGACTTATGAACTGGTGCTTAATAATTTGTCACATCTTGAGTAGTAACAATTTAAATGATATTGAGGGCGATAATAAATTTAAGCATAAATGGCATCTTAATTTGTTATTGGTAGGGTTGGTTTGTTCGCTTTTAATTAACTGACTGGAGTGAGCTAGTAAAACTGAATCCCCTCCCTTGTAAGAGCTAGTTCCTTGTAAAACAAATAGAAAATGTTGTAAAATATAAATAAAAGGGATAGGAAGTAAATAATCTTAGTTCAACTAATTCACATCCCTTTCTTCAATGATATAGTTATATGCAGGCTAAAGATTCTTTGAAAGGCTTTTATGGCTAATGGAATAGTTAAAGCTTAACGAATGATCACATAAAAATTAGATCCCTCATGATTTGGAAAATGAAATAGAACATGCTGTTTATGAGGCAATATTAAATCATGAAATTGCTCATATTTAGAGAAACGACTGCCCTTATTGCTATTCACTTATAATCATAGCTCTGAGGCACAGAGCTCATGACACCCAAATTATAGGGTTATACTACTTACTTAACGAAGTATTGTCCTATTTAAACCTCCATAGAGCATTCTCCTGCATGTTTTCAAATTCAAGATACTGAAAAATCAACCTACATCAGGAGATGGGTCTGTTACCAATTTGGGCGCTTAGGTTTTCGCAAGTATGACTGTAATATCTTACTCATGGTAATATCTAAGGTTAGAGGAGAAGCTTAAACTTTCAAACTCTATACTAAATGGAGCAGAACACAATTTCAAGTATAAAATATCTTGGGGTAACTAGCTCACAAATTCAATTGGAAACCTCGTCTAGATAGAACCGCAAAAAAGCCAAATAGAGTCTTCTGGGTCTTCTCTAGACTTTTCGGTCAAACATAGGTATTCAAACCAAAGATAATTCTCTGGACTTACCTCATCATAATCACCCCTATAATAACCTAAGTTTCACTCTTATAGTGGGATAAAGCTAATTAAGCCTACTACCCCACTGCCCTACAACGCAATGTGTAACAGACCGACTGCTGCGTTTAAAGTCCTTCTAGATTTTTCACCCCTACATACATATAAATAGAGAGTGGAAGGCTGCTGTGTCTCAGGCAGAGACTCTTCACGGGTCGGGAGCCCGTTAAGTAAGTAAGTACATACATATAAATGTTATGAAGACTGCGGCAGCAAGCGCTCTACAGCTTCATCTCCTATGCAAGAATAAGCATAAAGATACTTGACAAAATTCTACTGCTATCCCCTCCAAAAGGAGGAGTTCTATCTCCCTTAATGTGAAACATTGTAGTGGGTGAGCTGCTTGAGAAAGCCACGTTGGCTCTAATGATTTCCCTGAGCCTAGCGGCACCTATAATGCTAATGTACGGATATGGAGCGATTGCATGTGCAAAAAGAACCAATATGGCCACCACGAGGGAGACACTCAATAAGGTGTAATGACTGGCATGTCTCTGTATTACAGCGACCATAACAACTTGCCCAACTGAAGCACCTATTTGCACCTTGTGGTTGAGAAATGTGCAAGTAAAACGATTCTAAGAATGGCCAAAGAATGAAAAGGAAGATATAAGTGCATTACATCAAAGCAGTTCGATGCAGTTCACAAAAAAAACTACCACTCATGGTACCACTCCTAGGGACGATATATAGAAGGTTCAACTTTCAAAAGACACTTGTTACCAAGCTTAATAACAAAAAGAGTTGGATCAATGAATAACTTGCAGCAAATCATACATCAACGTCATCCAGGAAATACGATGAGACCTGCCTCAAGAGGAGAAAAATTGTGTTATTTAATGTGTTGTCAATAATCCGAAATAGCGCTTCTTTATGTTTGGATTCACTATTAGCGCCGACTTGAGTCTTAAAGACCGAACAGAATGTGAATCTGAAGCTTGCATTTTAAATAGCTGTTAAACACAGATAAACTGCTTGTGGATACCTTGAACAGAATGGTGACGCTCATTGAATCTGTATTTGTCCGATATCTGTGTGTTTACGTGTCAGAAATATTTGTGAGGTGGTGGGTCCTTCCGCTTTATCAGGAACGTAAAGCCAAAGGATTCTTTGAAACCACTTTTTTAGAATTTAAAAGAACGTGAAGAAGAGGTACATATTTGTTAAAACAAAAATATACGCGTTTTTACCTTCGTATTTTAATTTTTTTTTGTATTCATTCCGAACAGCAAATTAAATTAAAATAAATAAACTGCAAGCAATGCGTACAAGCAAAGAAACTTATAGCGATTCCTGGTTGCGCACGGTTTCAATAAATTTCTCTGCCTTCATTGTAAACAGCAAATCACAATAAAATAAATAAAGTCCAAATAATGCGTACAAACAATGAAACGTCAATTGTGAATCTGTATCGTGAAGTTGGATGGTGTTTAAATTTCTTTCACGGCCCCACATCTCACGAGTGTCTGACAAACATCCGAGAGTAAAAACTGTCATGAAAAAGCTTCTCAAAAACAAAAATTGACCTTCGGATATGGCAATAAACAGTATGCCCCTTCCATTCGCGTAAAGAATATAACACGCACAACACGAATGGATGTGAGAAGCTAGGCGTGAATCTGTACCACGAAGTTGGATGGTGTTCAGCATCAAAGTAGAAACACAAAGTGGCATTCGCGCATCAGTTAGGGAAGGAAAATGTCGGAAAATTACAACATACACGACAACATATTTTGCAGTATAACGAAATATCATCATAGCAAGCATTCTTGGAACTTGGATAAATCAATTTTTCAATTCCCAATTTCCTACGAAGACAAATCTGTATAACTAACGTGAAAATACAGCCATTGAAATGTTCCCATTCCACCGAAAGGCAATTTATCGAAAAGTGGATAGTGAAAGCTTTTCTTTTGCAAATGGTTGTGGAACATGAAACTATTTTATTAGAGTAAGATAATGGGAATATGTTGGAAATACAGGGAAGTGTATTTTGTACTGGATTTTGTACATGCTAACAGTATTTATTCTTTTTCTAAGCTTATTGTGAATTAGATTTATAAAAAGGACTTTTTATGCGACATTGATAGACATGTCATGAAAGGAAATGAAAGCAATGACTACCTTAAGTTAAAAAGAGATAAAAAGATAAAAAGATACTTACATCTGAAAGGTTAGAGTTCTTCATACAATAATATCGACAATGGAAATAGCGTCACAACGGCAGAATACCTAGAATCACTTCCATTGCGCATGTTGGTGTCTTTCGTATTGCACCCGCGATTCCTAAACATTCTAGACGTTGGACCTAATTGCTTCTTTACAGTTTTCTGGGTGGCTTTCTGCCACCATACAACTGACGCATATGTATGTGATAATCGGTCTGACTATCATCGTGTACATCCAGTATGCTGACCTACGCGAGATTCTCCACCTTAGTCCACATACCCGTTTGCACTAATGAAGCACCCTTTTTGCCTTTCTGATCTTTTCTTCCACAAGTTAGTCCAGCATCTTGGTATACACTCAGATACTTAACCTTCCTGGTCACATGTAGTTCCGATCCGAAAAGTGTCAAGGGCTGAAATTCCAGATCTGTCCTCTTCCTTGCGAAGCTGATTAAATCTGTCTTTTTAGCATTACTGGAGAGCCCTTGTTCCTGATACCACCGTTCTACCACTCTCAGAGCATTTTTCATGGTATCTGCTGTGATGTTCATGAATTTAACTCTTGCCATTATTGCTATATCATCGGCATATCCCAGAATGTGAATGCCAGTCTCTTCAAGTCTTCTCAGGAGAGAGTCCACAGTTATATTCCACAGAGTAGGTGACAAAACTCCTCCTTGCGGGCCGGCAACCTCTGCTAACCCTTCCTCTAAGTTTTAAAGTTCGCGTCTGAATATTTATCGCCCTATTTTTCAGCATATTGTCCACCCATCTCACCACCAATGGGTTAACCCTGCGTTCTTCTAAGGCTACTCTCAGACTTTCGAAGCATATCTTATTGAAGGCACCTTCAATTTTCATTATTATGGTCATTGCGATTCCTCCGGTATTCATCTTCTCTTCCGCAACACGTACCACCTGGTGTAGCGCTGTTTCCGTAGACCTGCCAGCTCTGTATGCATGTTGTCTACTACTCAAAGTACTCCCTTTCAGCGCTATGCGCTCCATATGGACATTCACCAGAGACTCTACTTTGTTGGGGGAGGCTCTAGGGAGTCATACGTCAGGCATGCAGATGCCATTACAACAGGGGCACATAGTTGCAGCATCATACCTGCTTTAACTCCGTGCTTCACCAGTACACAAAATCTAACTCTTTCGCCAGATCGCACATAGTGTAAGTGGCAATTCTTTCAGGTAGACCTCTAATCCTTGCTCTGAAAATCCAAGGCACCTGCAGCAAGGCAATATCAATCGACTCTTCCACAAAGCATCTAATCAACATTACTGATGTAGCTTTGCTATGGTGAAGATTCAATTGAATCACCCTAAGTTTTTCCTGTTGCGGTTCGGGTTGACTGACTTTCTGTTTCCTGGTTTGTCCATCAGCCTTTCCACTTTCACGTGTTCTTGATTGATTAACATTCCCGGACCTTCCTCTTCTGGGGTGGTTTCGGCTAAATTAGCAATCATGTCATTAATTGACCTATATGTCACTATTTCCCGAGACATATCCTGCCAATGGCAACCTCTGTCTCCCTCTCGCCCTTTTCATCTTTTACTTAAGCTGCTTTCGCTGCCTCCGCTCAGAATCAGGGTCTGCACCGTAATCTTTGGGTTCGGCTTCCACAACGTCGATTAACCTCTTGGCGCATTGTCGACATCGACGATTGTTCAACTGAATTCTTTGGTTTCCCTCCGGATTTCATTGTCCTCACGAGCGATCCCGTACCGTGGTCGATCCTGTACCTTCCGGCGCTTTCTCGACCTCTTCGGAGCCTTCCGCCTGGCCCTCTGATGACTCGTTCTCTTTTACATAATTTTTGAAAAATGGGCACACAGGAAACCATGAGTCTTGCACTCGTTTTTGTCAATGTAGCCCGTGACCCGTGACGTGATGATTAGGGAATAATTGAGTGACATCGAACTGGAATATATGTGGCTTCAACAGGATGGGATAACATGTCATACTGACCAACTATGGAGTTATTAGAGGAGTTTTACAAACTGATCGTGGTCGTTTGAAAATTTGGTATTCAATATCTTTGCATATGTCTTATATTCTTCATATATTTATTTAATATATAATTATGGATAAACAAAGCTCACTATGGCTCAAGACGTATGTTATTAATCTGTATTATGGCAGTGCTTAATTGACTCAAATGTATAAACCTTCTCTGTTCGAAAAACTTTACCATACAAAACCAGTTTTGTATAAATTTTAATACCACAACATTTCTACGTGTCCGTAGTTGAAATCTTAACAATTTGAATTTAATTTAATCTCAGTTTCTTTTATGTCCTTTATCGAACTACTCAAAGTAGAACAAGGAAAGTTACTGATTAAAGGTATATTCCACAAAAAACTTTGTAGCAGCTCACGACCTCCTTTGACTATGAAAAAGCAATTTAAAAGTTCAACATCATCATCAACGAATTTGCAAAATTTTCAATTATTTCTACCTATCCCCATGAAGTTGGTGACACTGTGTTCCAAACCAAAGTGTTTGACTTATTGTTAATTATCGTAACACAATGAACATAGCAATCGCTTTGACATTTGAGAACAGCCATTGATTAATAATGATTTCTTGAATGCTAATTGGTTTTCCCATGATCTTGGTCCTTTAGTTTTTATCCTTTGACATGAAACCTGCACTTGATTCTATGCAGTTGCACCTTGGACATGGACATAAAATAAATGGGAGCAAGGAGAAAGGTTGTTCATGAAAGGTTCTATTGTGTTTTAGTGGAAAACTTTTTCGAAGGCCCCTACCTGCATACTTTTACTTCCATCTTCGACTCATCAGTATAGATGATGATAAAATTATCATTTATGGCCAGACAGGTTTCCCATTCATCTCTCCTAGGAAATTATCTCGGTAACAGCCTAATGACATCCAAGAAGGGTTCTGTTGCATGTGTTTACAAACATACCATTATCCTAATGCAATGTCAAACTGGAAGATCAGATTGTAAATTGACTCAGTCATAGTGCGCTATATGTTGCAGATTCCTGTACTGCTATTTGGCACTATTATTCCACACAGCTATTTCGTACTGCTATGTATGTAAGTATATATGTTGTTGAACGTAGCTTTGAGGATGAGAGTAGAAGTTGAAATGTATAGGCTTTCAGCCCAGTCTGCAAATAATAACTTTATACTTTTCTATTTCAGATTATCAACCACGTTCAAGCCATTTCAAGAAACTTCAAAAACCTTAAAAGGTCTAATCAAAAAATATAAAAAAATGTAACTACATTTTCGGGGTAAGTGTTTTTTATTTTCAAGCCATTGTCATCCTTGCCATTTTAATTCCATTTGAGTAAAGTCCTACAAGCAGTAAAATGGTACTTTTTATTGGATCGAAAAATAAGTCAATCTCAATTCAGTAAGTAACCATCTTCCAATACCACTTCGGTTTTCATGTCTGTTTTGGACATACATAAGTATTCTTTTTATTGGCAAGTCCATTTGGAAATTGTAGCTAGTTACGTAGAAGCAATCTAATTATAAAAGCCCAGACCAGTTTTCGAATCTTGTTATCTGTCAGGTGAATGATTTGATGCAATGTCAATTGTCTACTTTTGACAATGACCTGTGCTTCATTGCTGGCCTTTGTTAAATTCAACGGATATACTTACAAACATATTTTCCTATCTTCGCATATTCATTATCGATGATACCATTCACCCTGAAGGACAATAATGCGAGGATGTCAAATCATTTTTCAAGCATTGTACTTATGTACATACATACAATTATTCATATAACTAGCCGTCCTTTCAACGATTACGAAAAAAAAAAAAGTGATTTAAAATATTTTCAATTACTTTGAACATGAAATATGTGCCCAGTCACATTGTTATGAAGAACACACAAAAGGATAACAAGAATTTTTTTATTTCAACGATTTTAAGTTAAAAAAGAAGTGGATATCCTTCAAGAAATTCCTTCCCCATAAAGGTGTCAATTTGAACTTAATAGGATATGTGTACGGCACGTGAAGGAATCTTTTACCCTTGTTCCTCATGCAATTGCATAACAGGTGTGACTTTGATGTGTTTCATATTGATTCGATAAGGATTCGATTTCGTACTTTTTCTCTTTCGGAATCACCTTCACGGCATCGGCTTCTATTAGGTATTGACATCAATTTGCCATCGAAGACGTGTTGCATTCGCCTTTTCATTGGGAATAGAGGAAACCTTAGATTTGTTAATTTAAAACTACGTGTAATTGGAATTGTAATTGAAAATAGCAAAGGACGAAGGGTGTTAAAATAGAATAGTGTTTGTGAAATGGTAAGCTGAAACTCATGGAATTATATAAATAACCGTTCAAGATTCATAAATATAGATTTTGCTTATGTGACTTAGAAAATACACAACAAATAATAACAATCATTGCATTTGCATTAGCAAGGACTCGTCTTCAACCCAACCACGCCATGACTGCCTTGGTAACTAATTTTACGTTAATGTTTTGCAAAATCTGACTTGCATGAACATATACATATATTCATTCATGAATGTACATACATATGTTGCTGTTGACTTGAGGTACATATCGAACACTAAACCTGGTAATTGATACTAAGACAACGATTGATAACAGTTTGCAGCTACCTGCTGGCATTGACAGTAACATTCCAATTATCACTAGATGTTGTTAGATATTAGTACTGACTTTACTTCAGTAGTTCGAAATAACACTTAAAGCCCTCCGACTGAAGCAGTACTTCCAGTACTTTAAGCATTGAATAGCAACTTCTTTATTTTCTTCGATCAGTCTTATTGGCGTAGTAAGAATATTCGTGAGAAAGGTCCCGAACTAGATTCGATCCTTGGGTGTAAGAGTTTAGGACGTTCAGATCTATTTCAAATGAAACAACGTTTATGTGTCCCGTATACATTCAGGAACATCAATTTCAAGTACATATGTACATATATGTATGTAGATATTGTTTGGTGGTATTCTATCCCTTTGCCTTTTTCCTCTGTTGATCCCAGCAGTAGTATTCCAACCACTTTTGAGATCCAGTGCCAGGCTTGGGATCGTGGTAATATTGTAAAGTTTTTTTTATTATTTTTATTTTTGTAGATTTTTGCAGGGTTGATATATAGGCAGGGTTGCCGCTTAAAAATTTCAGATAGTCGCCAAAAAAGTCGCCCAGAGCATAAAAAGTGTCCCCACTGAATTATTTGTAGAAGTAAAGATCGGCATCATGAAAAAATCGTTTTAAATCCTATTAACAGAAGCAATTATGGATTAAACCAATACAAACTATAAGATAGGCATAAATGCACTACAGGTATTTATCCTTTTCTTAAGTAATTACTGATACGAAACAGATTTTGTAACCGGCGGCCACAAGAGCAAGTTCTGGCAAAGGAAATTTCAAATTATTGGCACTTTTTTACGAACATGTACATACAAACTTTTGGAACTTGTTCGTCAAAAGCTATGGAATTTCCCAAACCAATAGCAGAGTTATAAAAGAATGAATTCTTGGCAGCATAATTTATAAATGAATCCTGAGAAAAGTGTCCCAAAATTCGCCAAGGTTTTGAAAAAGTGTCCAATTTTGGCATTTTTCAAAAAAGTAGTCGCCTTGTGTCTCGGACGCTAAAAAGTCTTTAGTCGCCTAACGGCAGCCCTGTATTTAGGGAACCTGAGAGTACTAAGAGCCATTTCTCTCCTCAATTACTTGTATGTATGTATGTATGTATATATGTATGTGTATATGTATTTGCAGTAGCGAAAGAGCGTTACTCTGGTGGGTTTCACTCTGGAATTCATAAGAAGCTAGTAATATTTTTATTAATATCAATATGCTGATACTATTATTGTCATTGTAAACTTCCAAGAAGTTCCAAAAAGACAGTTATGTCACTAAGAAAAAAACAATACTTATGCATTTTATGTTCATCTTTATCAGAAAATCATATTTTCACATTTTATTAACTGATATTGTTGTGCTTACAAAATTTCTTATATCTAACCAGAAGAAGGAGCAGTAGCTGTTCCAGTAGGTGTAGGGGTAGTCGGTGTTGGTGTGGGGGTAGTCGGTGTTGGTGTAGGGGTAGTTGGGGTTGGTGTAGGGGTAGTCGGTGTTGGTGTAGGGGTAGTCGGTGTTGGTGTGGGAGTAGTCGGTGTTGGTGTAGGAGTAGTCGGCGTTGGTGTTGGGGTAGTCGGTGTTGGTGTAGGGGTAGTTGGTGTTGGTGTTGGGGTAGTTGGTGTTGGTGTTGGGGTAGTCGGTGTTGGTGTAGGGGTAGTTGGTGTTGGTGTAGGTGTAGTCGGTGTTGGAGTAGGGGTAGTCGGTGTTGGGGTGGGAGTTGGAGGTGGAGTTGGTCGAGGTGGATGATGAGGGCGATGCTCACCGCTCCAACTGCCTTCTTCACTGCTCCAGTTTTCTGGACGACCGTGACCAGGTGGACGTCTACCACCTTCTGGACGTCTACCACCTTCTGGACGTCTACCACCTTCCGGACGTCTACCATCTTCCGGACGTCTATCATCTTCCGGACGTCTACCAATTTCCGGACGTCTACCATCTTCCGGACGATGAATACTTTCCGGACGACGAATACTTTCTTCACGACTGGGTACACGAAGGCTACCAGATCCTTGTCTTTGATTTAAAGTATTCTGTGTATTACGGGTTGTTTCCCTCTGTACTGTAACCCGCTGATCTTGAAGAGTGCGCAAGGAAGCTTCAGCTGCTACCAATATGGCTAAGAGCCCAAAAACTAAACCAAGCTTTGATGCCATTGCTAATGTTCGACGTTGTATTACTTGTGGTGAGTTGTTTTTCAAACTCAGCATTTTATACTGCACGGTGTCGAGCGAATATCCAAAAAAAAATACCTTTAGAAATATCAGTTAACAAAGCCTGTTTACATTAGTTTCCATTTGCGTATATCGATTGTTGATATTTTTAGAGACAGATGTGGAAATTCGCGTGTACAATTCATTTTTAGAACTTTGGTTTACACAAGTGTTACGAAAGTTGTTTTAAGTCATTTTGACGAGCTTATATCTAGGATGTGTGTACACAAATGGATGGCTCCGCAAAAATGTATTTAATTATAGATTTTGAAGGGGAATTGGTTCACGAAAACTCCACGTAGAAGCCCCATTCTATCGAAATAGATTCAGTATAATTCAGGGCCAACAAATATGTTTATCTTCTATTGAATTGTGGAAAATTTTCAGATGTTATTCAAATAAAATATAACGAAACAATCTTGACAATTTTTTCACGGCCCCACCTCTCGCAAGCGTCTGACAAACATCCGAGAGTAAAGCTGTCATGAAAAGTTTCTTAAAAATAAAAATTCCATTTGTGTAAAGAATATAACACGCACAAAACGAAAGGTTGTGAGAAGCTAGGCCCCTGAGTCCCATGAACCTGTCGTGCCACAAATTTATATTTGTAATAACCGAGATTAATATCAATGACGGAATGATGAATATCGGCTCAAAATTCTCATGCCTCTCATGGCACATATGAAACCGTGCTTACAAGCACCAAAACACACGATTTCGCAGAAAGTTTTGACCCTTAAACTCTTTTGTTGCATGAAAGAATATCTGAAATTTGAAATCGGTATCCTTATAAAGCATTTCTAGGCTAAACCTCGCTTTTTCGAAATTCTTTAAATTTACCCAAACCCAAATAGTTAGAACAACAATCGCAGTGTATGTACACTATCCTTAAATCACTAATTTAGTGGAGTTAATAGCCTCCCAAGACGTTCGTACATCGATATACTAGCTCTAACCTTAGTGCTCAAGTATATGATGAAGTGGATTATGTTGCCAAACTCGTTTGCATCATGTTTAGGACCTTTTGATTCTATTAAAACTCAGCTTCATTTCATGAGAAAGAGAACTATAATCAGTCTGACTTAGTCAGCGCTAAAGGAGGCCCAGATCTTTTTCAAAAAATATGAAGTCGAACGAATGGAAAGGGCTCTCAATTTTGATTTCAATTTAAACGCGCCTTTGTTACAAAGGTCGATGTTTGATCTTCATATTAAATTAAAACCGATCCTAGCATCAAAATACAAATACAAATTTTTGGCGCAACAGGCCATGGGACCCAGGGCCTAGCTTCTCACAACCATTCGTGTTGTGCGTGTTATATTCTTGACATGAATGGAAGGGTCCTACTGTTTAATGCCGGATCCGAACGGCAATTTTGAGAAGCTTTTTCATGACAGTTTTACTCTCGGATGTTTGTCAGACTCTCGCGAGAGGTGAAAGAAATTTTAGGTGTTGTCTGGGGATTGAACCTGGAACCCCTTGCTCCGTTGTCCAACGCACTAACCACTTGAGCCACGGCGCCCACGATCCTAGCATCAGCGTTGATTATTAGATGGAACAGGTTTTTCAATATGTTGTGCCAGATTTTAAAATATATTTTGTTTCGACTGCCTGCTTTATCCTACCTCCTCTTGATACCTATTTATCATGGGTAGCACTATCAAATTCATCTACTCTATTAGTATCTTTTGATACATGTAATTCACCTTGTGTGGCACTTTTTCTACAAGTCCGTTCTCATGGCTATACTTTCTGACACAATACCATCAGAACTCCGACTTTACACAGTTTACATAAAGATTCTGGCCAGATTCTAAGCACGAAGTTGATTGTAGTTAAATGTTCATGAATGACTATTTACGAATTATTTATTAAAAAATAGTTCCGAATTTCAATAACTGTACTACCTTCAACTTTCTATTTAAACTGGTCATACAGAAGCATTAATCTGGTCTAAATGGGAGCAATAAGTGCCTAAAATGTATGAACAAGGTCGCTGCTGGACGAAGTACGGAGTACATGACGCTATTTATCACAAAAATCTTTCATATCACAAAGACTTTTCTATACTATTCCATTAGACGATATTAGTGACAAATTTTCTTACATTTAACCCAAAAAAGTGGTGATTTCGTGCTGGTCCAGTAACTGATGGATATCCAGGCCTAACTGGTGTCGTTGCTAACATATATGGCAGATGTAGGACTTGGTTGCGTTGTTGGTGTAGGTGATGCAGGAACTGATGTCAACGTTTGTACAAATGATGTAGTTGGTGAAACATTTGGAATAGGTGATATAGTAACTGGTTACGTTGTTAGTACAGGTGATGTAGTGTCTGGTTGCGTTGTTGGTATAGGTGATGACAACGTTTGTACAAGCGACGTAGTTGCTGGTGAAACGGTTGGAATTCGCGATGTAGTAGCTAATTCTGCTGCTGGTACGAGAGCCGTTGGACTAGTTACAGTAGTTGGAATGGATGGAATCGTACAAGTTGGCTGCGTCGTTGGTACAAGTAATGTAATTCCGGGGGAAACTGTTGGTGCAGTTGTTGGTTGGTTCGTCGGTAGTGGTGAAACAGTTGGTATAGGTGATGTAGTTGGTGGTTCTGTTGTTGGTGCGGTAGATGTTGGACTAGGTGCAGTAATTGGAAGAGATGGAGTTGGAGAAGGAATTGGTTTATGTAGATGGTGAGGACGATGTTGGTGATGCGGACGGTGTGAATGATTCGGACGACGATGTGGATGATGTCTGTTACTCTGATCGTCATTTTCACTGCTCCAGTTTCCAGGTTGTGTATTACTTTCAAGATGACTGTTATTGCCAGGGCGGTTTTGTCCATCGGGATGTTGATGACCGTCAACCACGTGAGTGCGCAAGGAAGCTTCAACAGCTACCAAAGTGGCTAATAGCCCAAGAACTAAACAGAGCTTAAATGTCATTGTTTAAGTTTAACGTATTTAATACTTTAAAAAAATCACCGAGACTACAGATGTTAGAAAAAGATTGTGGATATAAAAGCAAAACAATCAAGCGTCGATGTTTACATTCTGGTTTAGGTTTTACGCATTTCAATTGTTATTATTTCAAAGCACAGATGTTAGAACCTGCGTATGAATAATTATTTAGAAGCTTAGGTTACGTAGGTGATTTGAAAATGGTATACTACCGTGTTGACAACGTTGTATCTAGTGTAGATTTATAAGTGGTTTAGAGAGCAAATGTTTATTTTTAAGTAAATCGTGCGTTGAAAGGGTTGGATTGGATATTGTTAGGTGACAGTCTCCGCTCAGGAAGGGAAACAGCAAGACAAAAAAAAAGGTTCATTGTGATACCACTTTGAAAAGGAGTTATATATTTTGTACATACATACAGGATGTACAAATTAATAATCAATTTAATTCGTAGTTAATTTTTTAGAAACTATTATCTCAATTTCTATGAGAGTACTTAAAAAATGAATTTTTTCATGTAGTGGAGACCAAATGATTTGGCTAGAGGTAATAAGAAACTAATTAGTTAACATTGCTGCAAAGGACAGAAAACAAGATTTTGGTCATTTCGTTGCCAATTTTGGAGAGTGTTTAAACAACATTTATTTTTTAAATCACCAAAAATACGAAAATGAGATCGTGTTATGAGTAATTATTGTTTTATAAATATTTATCAGTGTTTATGTGGAAATATTTTTAAGCTATGTTATTGTTCAATACTCAAGGAACAGAGTGAAAAAAATATTTAATAAATATTTTTGTACTTGGCTAATTATTACGTTTTATGTTAGTGTTATAACTTTATAAGTATAGATCAGGTATTCGCTATTCTGTTCGGTTTTTTTTTGAATAACATGTGAATTTGCGTATTTTTTATGTTTTTATGATGTTTTTGGGTATTCCAAAGTAAAACGAGCATGAGTGTGCTAATTAGCTTTGTGCCTAGACTGAGTCAATAATTTGCATTTTAGAACTGTTTACATACTTCTCTGTGTCTCTTTTGATCTATGGTACTTAGTTTTGAGACAAGCAAAATATGTTTTAACTCAATGTGTATTAACATTTTGATTAATTTTGTATTTGTTATGAAATTTGTCCCTAGAACCCGCGAGCATTACATACATACATTCATATATGTTTTTCCTGACATAAACAGTTTTATATTATTTATATTGTCCTCAATGCTGTAACCTCATCCTTAGTGGAATTTGAAGCCTACATTGAAAATATTTTCATTTAAATAAGTCTGGTAAATGCATAGTTCAAAAAGATACCTTAACTTCATTCGAAAAATTTAACTGACCAAATGATTAATTTGACTGGATGTTAATTGCCGAATCCTACGCTGATACCTAACTGACTGTGCTAGTTTCAAACTCTTACTGTGCTCTCTTACTGTGCTAATGCATACTTGATTATGAGTTCTGACGTAGTTTTGGGCGTTGTTCGTACCCATTAACAAACATTCATATATGTACATATATGTACATACATATATGTATCGTATGCTGTGCAGCTGCATAAGGTAATGTAACTTGTGTAGGCGTTATTGATATATTTATCTACATACTTACGATTGAACGTTCATACGCACGAATTTTAGTTTACACAGATGTTGGAATTATATTCCAACGTATTTTTAATACGTCAAGTTTGTTTAATTGGATTACTGTACGGAAGTAGGAATTATTGGAATTTGATTAGCGATGGGTACAAATTACCGATTATCGATAACTTTATAAATTTCCGCACTCAAAAAAGGTTATGTTCTTTAAGTCGATAGTTCAGAATTCATTTAGATCATAGAAAATCCCTGTAATGTGTAACTCCACAAGTTAAAGCTAAGCATTAAGATTTCTGTCAATACTTTCACTTAGATGTATCGAAACTACTTTAAGGCAATACCTATACGAAGTTATAGTGCTTTCACTCATAGAAAGCACTATAACCTTCGTGTTGTGTTCGAAGACTCTATGGGTCAAAACATTGCTCTACATCTCCTACTCATCTCAAACGATTGATGCCCACTTTTTGTAGCTTTGTCGATAGTTCGCTGATGAATCTCCTCCTCCAAACGCAAATGGCACCAAATCAAATGGCATAGTGTACGGTTTCTGACACTGAGTCTCAGATCTCTTCATTTATTTTCCATTGCTGGGACTCATTCTCCTCAACTAACCTAGACTCACCTGGAATCAATGTTTGAACAAAACAGTCGTAGCTTGGTGTATAAAGTATAAAGCATTGCTTCAGCATATTTTGGATAACACACCAAAAGGAGACTTAGCTTTGCTGATTTCCTTCGAATCTATTGGGTTCCACAATCAGTAGGGGCAGTATACTAAACTTACAAGAAACTCAGTACTGATCGTCTAGCGATGTATACTTGAGCTTAGTGTTTAGTTTTATCCCTTTACCCCTTTTTTTACACCCTTTCCAAACAAGCAAACAATTTTCGCATTGTTTAACCCTGCGTCCGTCCTTGGGGTACATTTGTACCCCAAGCCACTTTCAACCCAAAATTCAAAACATATCCAAACACCATATGACACTGAATCAATGTTTTCTGATTTCACAATTCTTCTTTTATGTGATAGATTTGTTTGCGAGCGAAATCTATAAATATTTAGCTTTCAAATTGTTTTATAAATAAAGAAATGAATTCAATTAATTTGCATTTAAATTCGAACTTTTCCATGTAAATATACTGGGGTACAATTGTACCCCAAAAGACGGTCCACGTAAATTTTTACCATGGACGGGTGCAGGGTTAAGGATATATTTATTCTCAGGGAGCTGTCAATCATTCTTTTTACTCATTCTTTAAATTCAGCTTCAAGCAGAACTTCAATCCTGGGTATTGATCTTCTTACTGCGAGTTGTGATACTTACAGGGGCATTTGTTTTCTCAGGCATATTTTCATTTAGTGTGAAACGCTGTCGAATGGCCATATGTCAAACGTTTGACAATTTTAAAATAAAATCTTCGAAATTTGTTTGTCTACTACTACTTTTAATATGAATAGATAGAATGAAGATTGTTGCATTTAATTATAGTATTTTACTTAGTCTTGCAGATTATCTTAGAAAAGCTCTCCTCAAGCGTTCAAAATTATTAATTTTTTGCATTAAAATCGTTGACTTCAACTTATCGAATATCGACTACATTTTTAGGAATGGTGAAATCGTTGCCTACTACGAAACTCCCGTGACAAATATTTTGAAAGAATGGCCAAACTCGAACCTAACTAGAAGGTTTTTCAAAACCCGGCTTACGTATTCTATTTATTAAGTACGGGTATTGATCAATCAATCAATTTAATTTTTTTCTTTGGGGATTTTTGAAAATAAAAATTAGGATTATTATGTTTTGCAAATATGTACATGTACGTAACGTATAAACTTTATCTTTAATTGATATAAGTAACAAATGTAGTTATATAAAGGATAATTAGTATGTATACTTGAATATACTGAGATAGTGCCTATTTTGCTGCTGCACTAGCTGATGGAAGTGTTGCTGTAGATGCAGCGGTTGGTCCTACAGACGATGATGTAGCATTTGTCGATATTACTGGAGATGATGTTGGGCTAGAGGAAGGTACATCTCCAGTAGAGGTGACTGCATTATCTTCCTCGCTCGAACTACTATCAGTGCTTTCACTACTTTCGCTTCCTGAACTGTTATCACCTTGCGACTCATTATTGCCTTTAGATCCTCTAGGTCCTCTAGGTCCTTGTTGGTCTTTGACTTCATTGGGACCACCTTTTTGGAGCCTTGGTGGATCCTGCCGATCTTGACGAGCTTCAGCTGCTACCAAAATGGCTATTAGCCCGAAAACTAGAACAAGCTTAGATACCATTGCTAACGTTCGAATACGAATTACTTGTGATAAACTGTATTTCCATTTCAGCTTTTTATACTGTATGGAGTTGCTGGAGTTGCACTAGAAAAAAAAATCAAATTCCGAAATTTGCGTGCGTAAATAGCATTTTGTGCTTACACAGTTGATAAAACGGTGGAAAAACACAGTTTAAATTTTAGTATTGTTAACAGTCAAATTTGGTTATAGGGGATTTACATGAGTCAACGACTGTGTTAACATATCAATACACATATATATACATATGTATAGATGAGGTGTGGGAAAAGGTATCGATTGTTGGTTATCGATGAACGTAGTAAATTCTACACAAATCAAAAATTCCTTAAAAAATCACACAAAAATAGTTCTTATGTTGACCTATCAGGTACTTTATTCCATTCAATTTGTCAAGAAGTCTGCATGCTACTAGCTTTTGATGATTCAACGGTGGACTTTGTATGTCATGCTTCGATCCCATTTAAAAAAAATAATTGCTAGGAGCTGTACGTGCGATCGAAATGGTCTATACAATTTGAAAACATACATACGTATAATACCCTGTCCTTTGTATCAGCCTTACTAAAACGTGCATGGCATCCTGTACTTTTTTATGGACTTACTACGATGACTTCGAATATGGTTGAGGAAGAAATTTCATCAAAATCGTAATTTTAATGAAAACGCCCCCAAAAAGTGGGTGTGGCCACATATGATGTATGGGTGAATTGTAGATAATTTTAATAACTAAATATGTGGTCTTAATAAAATTTTTCGATTTTGCATAAAATAATGAAGTTATGGAAAAGTGGGCGTGGCAGTAGGTAAATATAAAAATTTTTACACTTCTACTGCTTTTCCCTCTCAAACGAACAGATATGAAGTTTTATCTTCCTAGCTCAAAATGTAAAGCATAAAAGTGGTGACATACGTATAGACGGATGGCAGACGCACGGATATACGGAAGGACATACGGATCGACAGACTGACGGACAGATGGATGGACAGACGGACGGTAAGATGGACAGTCAGATGGACGGTCAGACTGACGATCAGACGGACGGTAAGACGGATGGACAGGCGGGAGGACGGACATGGTTTTTCCGTCTACACTATTGAGGTTTTTTTTATAATTTACGCGCGCTCAAGGATATAAAAGGCTTCCGTTATAATGTCAAGACATAGCGCGGGCGGTAGAGAAACTAGGATGAGAAGATAGAAGATACCATTGAAAGTTGATTTTAAATGTTTAAGTATAATATAACACGGTTTAGGACCGAATCTCTAGACGCGATGGTACGTCCGAAATAGGCTTGAGGGTACACTGATGAGAATTTGAAACGTGACGGGTATTGCGAGAAAATTGTTGGAGGGGAGGACAACTGCGGGCGGAAGTAACAAAAAATAAGGGACAGGAAACATTTCTGCGGTATTCGAGCGAGTCTATTGATTCCGCTGTTCTTTTGTCTCTTATTAGTTTTAAGACGCGATTTTGAATTATATCTAGTAGATGCAAAGAGGTTTTAGTCTTGGACAATCTTGAGTAACGTCAGCATTTTTATGGTGGATTGCAGATTTTGAATTGTTCTAAACCACTTGAGTTGAATGTTCCGAAAGGTACTTTCTAGTCTATTGAAGAAAAGATTCATCGATACCAAATGCACGCATTTTCAACAAAAGAACTTGGTGCCAAACCCTGTCATTTGCCTTTAAATGATCAAGTGCAACAATCTTACATTCACTAGAGTGATGCATCGAGTGGTTCCACTTTTCGATGAGATTTACCATCATATCACCAGTGGACCTTTTGCTACGAAAACTTACTGCGGGTTATTTAGGCGTTTTGCTAATCACGATTAGCAGAAAACTGTTTCTATTTTCTCAACTGGTTTTCATCCGAAAGCAGTAGGAAAATATTCTTCACTAGCTGTTCTTCAGAAAGCTGTGGCCATCCATTAGGTCTATAAATATTTCCAAGTGAATTTCTATGTTCTATTCTATTATATTTCTATTCTATTGAAACAGAAGCTGCGAAAATGGGTTTAACGGTAAGCGAGAGCAAAACCAAGTATATGCTGTCAACCAGAAGAACACGCAATATCGACGAATTGGACAGAACGTCACAATCGACAGATAGCACAATCGGCTCTGATATCAATTCTGAAAATAACACCTCAGCAGAAATAAAACGAAGAATAACTCTTGCCAATCGCTGTTTCTTTGGGCTGAGAAGGCAATTGAGTAGTAAGGCCCTATCCCGAACAACTAAGGAGACTCTATATAAAACCTTGATCATCCCAGTCCTGCTTTATGGCGCTGAAGCTTGGACTTTATCAAAAGCGGATAAAGATATCCTCGGTCGTTTCGAGAGAAAAATTCTTCGTAAAATATTCGGTCCCGTTTGCGTTGACGGGCTTTGGAGGAGAAGATTCAACGACGAACTATACGAGCTGTACAGCGACATCGACCTAGTCAAAAAACTGCGCATTAGTCGTTTGAGATGGCTAGGACATGGAGAGCGAATGGACACCAGTGCTTCGGCCCGAAGAGTCCTCGAATCACACCCGGAGGGACAACGCAGCAGAGGAAGACCTCGCCTTAGGTGACGCGCACAAGTTGAAGGGGACCTGAACAAGCTTGGAGTGCGCAACTGGAGGCAGTTAGCTAAGGACCGAGCTAACTGGAGAGGCTTGTTAGTTGAGGCCCAGGTTGACCCCGAACTATAGAACCACCTAAGTAAGTAAGTAAGTAAGAATTTCTATGTTGCGCAAAAGATTTGTACATTGTTATTCCACTGTAGGATCCCTTAGTTTGGCGGTATTATTTCTGGCTTAGAAACGCTGCATTTAATAAGCAACTATAAGGTGGCAGTCGCTTAAAGCTGACTGTTGTCAAAATATGGTCACTAAAAGACTTCAAGAAAATATGGCCTTTCTGTATGTTGAATGATAGAAGTGAGTCTATGCTAGGCTTAGTCGCACTGCTTCGAGTCACCTCATTTCACAGATGTCCAATTTCAGAATTTTGTTTTTTGTGTGGTGCTATATACCTGGCCTCTTAATATCTGTTCTTTGTAGAATAATGCTATGTCTCCACTAAAACTAAATCCATGATTTAGAAAGGATTTATCTAGATACACTTAAATCTTCACTAAATACCGAGTATTTACCATATGATTTGACGTCTATAAATCGCATCCAAATCTTAGATTTATTATAAATCCCACTTAAATCCTCATACGATACAAATGAAACAATCCTATTTCATGTCAGCACATGTCATTTATTGTTCGTTGCACAATATCGTCCTGTGGGATCAGTTAAGATCACAATAACTCATCGTTTATCATCGTGCGGTACCGAATATCACTCGTCACAATGTTACAAAAATGGCAATAACACCCCAAAAAGTTGGCAAACAATTTTTTTAAATTTTTTCAATATTCTGTCATAAAAAAAAATTTCAAATTTAAATTGATCATGAAACTAATTTCTCCCCTATAGGCATGTGTGCAAGTAAAAATATAGAAAAGTTACAATCCGTTAACAAAATATCGAGACTTTGGTAATATGAGATTACATTGCGCACCGCTAGTGTGAAATGTTATTTTCCTAAGGTTACGGACGCTTAAAAATATGCAATAAGTTTATATTGCGGGTATGTAGACATGAAAACAGAAGTACTGCCTGGAACGAATGGTTTTCTCTACACCGTGACTCCACGCGCAATATTTCATTGCTTGCCATCTGACACTTCTCATAGAAAGAAAGAAATATAGTAGGTATGCCATCAAGGTGAGCATTTCATAGCTTACTATTTTATTCGTGAAGAGTGTTGAAGAGTGAAGCATTTCGATGTATTTTCTCGTTAGATGCATTAATGGAATTAAAATAAATTGCAAAAAGAACGCAGAAAAGTTTTAAAGTTCCATAAGCACTCGAATTGTCAATAATTGTTAATAAATTTATTAATTTCATCCATTCGCCACTCAGCTATCGCAGAAAAAAATAAACATGAAACAAAAAGTGACAGCCCATATAATACTATCCATAGCAAGCCATAAGCTGAGCAATACATAGAAAGCCATTTTTCATAGAATACTATTTCTGGTCTCCACTAGCAATTTTCATAGAATGCCATATTGCAAGCTATGAAGAATTGTTCGTGTAGACACCTAGTCGATGTCGTCAGGTCAGGAGCAAATTTTTCTATTTGTCGAACTCATGTGAAAGGTACTTGTTGTATGCAGTACTACTGCTTAATATTCATAACTTAACCTAATTTAGAAATAAATTTAAACTACGGCGAATACATACATATGTATGTATGAATGAATTTGTATATGAATGGATAGTGGAGTGAATTTGTACCTAAACACTATCAACGGACAGAACAACTGAGCCCGGATATCATCAAAACTCATTTACTAATAAACTCATAAAAAAACAATAGTCGAATTAGTACGATTCTGCATTTTATTTATTAACTGATATTATCCACAAGTATTTATGTATTGCCATATGTCCATTTCTGGTTTTATTGGTACGCATACTGTTGGTGTTCAAGAAGTTCCTGTGGGTGCAGGTGAAGAAGATGATGTAGCCGCAAGAGAAGTTGTAGGCGGGGAAGAGGCGTTAGAAGTTGGCACACCTACCTCGCTGGAATTGCTTTCACTACTTTCACTGCTTCCGCTTCCTGAGTTATCATTACCTTGTGGACCCTTATTGCCTTTGGGACCTCTAGGTCCATTAGGTCCTTGTGGGCCCCTATTGTCCTTGGGACCACCTCCTTGGAGTTTTTTTTGTGGGGAATCCTGGCGTCCTTGACGAGCTTCAACTGCTACCAAAATGGCTATGAGCCCAAAAACCAAAACAAGTTTCGATACCATTGCTATGTTTCCACTTATGATGATATATACATTTTTGATTTAGCTTTTATAGTCTACGGGGTTGTTTGAAAAACTGAAGAGCAGACAACGTAAATAAAACACTTAGGAAAATTTGTCATTTGCTCAGCTGAAAAATACAATTTTACCTACTTAGTACAGGTACAAATATTTATAAGTGCATGTTCGTTTAAAAGTATATTAAAATTTCGATTAGAGATGGGTAGAAAGTATCGATCTGTATCGATGATCTTAAAATCGATATGAACAGTTAACGTTTTCACCTATGAATTAGCAATTTCATTCTATGGATATCATGTTAGTCATGTTGAGTATTTAGTTGAGATAAAAATTTATTGTCAAAAAGATAAGTTTCTCTGAATATTTGAAAATGCATAAACGTCATGCACTTTGAATTGCATACATTAAGTTTAAGCTTGTTTCTCTGTAACCAAACACTTAGTTCATCTTGTATTTTATGTAGGGGAGAGATGACTTGAAAGAGCTAGTTTAAGATTACATTTGTAAAAAAATATTTTTAACCAAATTTTAAAAATAACATGCAAATGTACATTTAATGTGAAGGTCCTTCTCAAAATCACGTGGTAATGACTTTCTTGTCATGAAAGAGTCGGATTTTCGCGTGAAATAAAGCAAATTAAAGGTATCTATTGCAAAATTAATGTAAATACATTTAATTTAACATGATTTGAGCTAAGCTATGATAATGTTTCTTGTGTGTACATTTTACGGACAGGAAAATAGTCAGCATTCGCATAAAATATCAAACAATTGTAGTATTTTCTTGAACCATCCTTAGTTTTATTTATTTTTATTTTAAGTTTAAAATTTTAGCTTATTCGATTGTTTTATTCAATTCATTAATTGTCTGTACATTATCGGAGTAAATGTCATTACCAACTTTTTCTGATATGAATATACATATTTCACCAGTTTCACTAAATTATTTTGAATAAAATTACAAAACAACAAGTTCTTGATCCGTGTTTAACAAAAAAAAAAATTTTTTCAAGCAAAATGCACAGAGAACATAAGTTTTAAAATAATACTCGGCGAAAAAAGTTTTTTTTCATAAAGAATTACTGTTTTTCATAGAATAATTTTACTAGTAAAAAGTTAGGAAATTTTATAATTGTTAACTAAATGGTTTTTGAAAAACACAAGAACAACAACGTTGTTGTCTACACAGGATAGAATATTAAAGTGTCGAATTAATATAATGTTGTTAGTAGATATGTAAGGTACAGCGTTAAAAAGTATTTATTAACTGATATTATCAGCAAGTATTTATGTATTGACATGTATGTACTTTTTTGGGGTAGTTTCTGGTCTTCTTGGTATCCACATCGTTGACGTTTAAGCATTTGATGCAACTGATGGGCTTCCTGGAAGGATTATTATCGGTGTTGTGACAGGAGTTGTAGCCGGGGAAGTTATTGTAGGATCAAAAGCAGGTCCTGGAGTAGTTTGTACCGGTGTTGTAGTCGCGAAAGTTACTGCAGGATCAATAGCAGTTCCTGGAGGGGTTTGTACCGGTGTTGTAGCCGGGGAAGTTACTGGAGGATCAAAAGCAGTTCCTGGAGGGGTTTGTACCGGTGTTGTTGTCGCGAAAGTTACTGCAGGATCAATAGCAGTTCCTGGAGGGGTTTGTACCGGTGTTGTAGCCGGGGAAGTTACTGGAGGATCAAAAGCAGTTCCTGGAGGGGTTTGTACCGGTGTTGTAGTCGCGAAAGTTACTGCAGGATCAAAAGCAGGTCCTGGAGTAGTTTGTACCGGTGTTGTAGCCGGGGAAGTTACTGGAGGATCAATAGCAGTTCCTGGAGGGGTTTGTACCGGTGTTGTAGCCGGGGAAGTTACTGGAGGATAAAAAGCAGTTCCTGGAGGGGTTTGTACCGGTGTTGTAGTCGTGAAAGTTACTGCAGGATCAATAGCAGTTCCTGGAGGGGTTTGTGTCTCCTCCTCGTTCCAACTGCTGTCAGTACTTTCACTGCTTTCACTACTTTCACTGCTTCCGCTTCTTGAACTGTTTTTACCTTGTGGACCTTTATTGCCTCTAGGTCCTCTAGGTTCTTGTGAACCTCTATGGTGTTTGGGACCACCTCCTTGAAGTCTTTTTTGTGGTGCAGCTTGCCGTTCTTGAAGAGCTTCAGCTGCTACCAAAATGGCTATGACCCCAAAAATTAACACAAGTTTCGATACCATTGTTATGCTTCAACCTGAGAGTTACTTATATGATGAAATATAGTTTTAATTCAACTTTTATACTGTTGGTGATTGTTTGAAAAATTAAAGAGAATACAATATAAACGCTAGGTAAATAAATTGATTACACAGCTGAAACATACAGTTTTGTTTATTTATTGGATGTACATTTATACATATACATATATATATCTTTGTTACTGCTTGTTTGTCCAAAAGTATATTTGAACTTAAATTAGAGATAGTCATGTTAAATATTTGGTCGGGCGTATCATCAAGATGGTATGTAGTGGATTGAGTATGAATAAGTTTAGGTTAGTTTAAATCTTCTTGCACGATTTAAAGAACTGCCCCTCTACCTACCTACCACTCGCTACTTGATGAAGGACTCTATTATTTACGAATTGACGTTGACGTTCTACGAATATTACTAAACATAGTAAAGTAGGATTATTCGTTCTAAGGAATCGACTAAACGGTTTTGTAGTATAAAGTGTAGGTATATGACAAACAAAAAAGTCCACATAAAATTGGTGGTCTGGTACATCACAATATGTACAATCGATATAGATTTCGATAACACTTTACTTACGATTATGCAATCATATCTAAAATATAAAAATTTGACAAACAAATATTTGTTCATTTTAAGTTGTAAATTCGCTAGAGAAACTATTTGAGATATGGAAATCCCCCAACTGGTCCAAACAGCGCTGTTTATTTGCCATGCTTGTTATTTGCAATTTATTGATTGCGTATTCAGTTGTGTACATTATTTCATACAGTATATTGATTTTGAAACACTGTTTGTAGCACAGAAATATAATGATATTCCGGTATACTCAACAAACGCGTTTATTGCGTAATGTTCAACAATCTGTTTACCTGCATTTCATAACTTGTGAGACCTTGAATTTTAAACTATTTCTTCATTGCTTAAATATTATATTGGATAAAATAGGAAAAGTACTCGAATATCAAGACCCAGCCTCCTTGTTGATGCGTCTAGTGTATTTTGGGCGTCACTTAAGGTGCATCGAAAGCTATAACAGAAACTATTAAAAACTTAGCTTCGATTACATAAACATCCTACAATGATCTGCTCCAGAATGTTCGAAATAATTTCACGACACAGTGAGATGTGAGTTTGGAACAAATGACTCTGTTGTCTTGGAATATGTTTATTGAGGCCCTAGGACTACAAATGCTAATTTAATGATTATGGGTTTAGAATTTGTTGAATTGTTTCAAGATTTGCCTATGTATGAACATTCGGGATAAACGATCTTTCGGACCACTTATGCTGTTGCATTGACATGCGATATTAGTTGCGCAGACTTATGTATAAGAAAAAAGGCCGCCATGTATGCCCCTTCTTTAAGTGTTTTTAAATGTGCTTGCCGGCATTTTTCGTCAAGGTTTGGTGGGTTCGGACATAGCTATAGAATAATGAATGCATGCGTTGTGTCATTAATTTAGTTGACATGTCTCCTTGCGTACATTAGAAAAACCTGTGCTTGCTATAGTGATGTTTCGTCATACGGCAAAGTTAATAAGCCTAAGATTGTGCCGGCTGTCTTACCAAAGATTTCCTTTTTTTCATTTTAAACGTATTTAACGTCATATTTAGAACATTTCTAATAGGTATTGTCGAGGAACTTGTAGAAGCACTATATTCGTTGTGTCGACCTTCTCCTCAAAGGTTGCGTGAATGCATGTTATCCTAATGTTAGTGAATCTAGCCTTGATGTGGATTTACATAAGATCCTTGTCTTATCTTGTCGCGTATGATGAATCTGCTTCCAAATAACCCCTCCTTCCCTTTTTGTAGCAACCATCACAATATATTGAAGTCACATTTTACGATAGCCCTTTTGACCGGTCCATTCCATGGCACTTCCGGGATGGCGGTAATACCTGCATTGTAGTAGTATTGACCTCTGCTAGTTCTTCGGCTGGTCGTTGCCTGTTAATGGTCGGAACTTACCATTTGTCCATTCGAGTTTGTCGTCCTAATTTTTTTGCTGGGGTATTCGACAGTATGGTCATTCGTATGCGATGGTAATAGTTGTCTCATACCTAATGTTGTTTTAATTTGTAGGGAAATAATAACGCACAACCTTAAACCTGAAGGCATTGATTTAAGCCCCCTAAACATAGGGCCGGGTGAACCGATGTCAGCAGCCCACTACGGGGATATAAGCGCGGCCGTTAACCCAACAAGGGCCACTCTGCGACTAGCTTTGCATTAAACTAAGCTCCAAATATGTCAAAGTAACTTAAAAAAAACAATCGCTTGTCTGATCTTGGACGTGACCATTGATTCCATCAAAGGATCTTTTTCGATGTTCGTCTTTCTTCTGAGGATATGTTGCTTGCTAGCCATCTGAGACACGTGATACCGCAAATCAGGGCAATAAGAGATGGCTCGTTTGGCATAATAGTACTAAAGTTAGACTCGCGATGCTTGCACAATTCAGTGGCCAACTCCATGTATGCATGACTATGAATCTATATCCCTTTGTTACTACCTAGATACCTACTAATTAAACCAAAAGATACATTTTATGAAGCGAAGGACACTCATGACGTCTTAGGACGCCAGTTAGCTGAGGTTGTCGAAGAAAAGACCCCCTAGATTGACCCCCTAGCATGGATGGTTTTCTCTTCCTTCTAGTGAGCAGTTCCATTATAATATTTCTATTCGACTAAAAATATTTCCACAAAACAGATGATATTTCTAAAAAAAAACTCGAATGCATCACCACCTTCATAACAATTTTATTTACTTTTTTATTCTAAGTTATTAGTTGTTGTTTTTTTGTAAAGTGAATCCATACACTCTCGGGGCTATGATATAAACAAAATAAATCAATAAAAATCAGAAGCACTCTCCCAAAGCAAGCAACAAAGTGGACTACCTTCTCAAAACTCATTGAAAAATTGTTGGTTTAATTGTTTAGACTTCTATGAAAGCACCTGAAGGTAATTTTTTTCAAAAAAAAATATTAATTGCTGATATTTTTAGATCAATGATTTTACGATGCAATTTGTAAAGTAGGAAAACGAACAAATTTTCAATGGTTTCGTTCTGGAATGATCTTGACTTTGAAAGAAAGTTTTTCTTTTTTGTTTGTGTAGTTTTTTGTATTGGAAATATCACATCAGATTGTTATTGTTTATGTTTATTCTGGCCAATTTTTATAAAAACTTTGTGTATCATAACATGTTGCTTACAATAAATATTGTCACAATTTTATGTCTATTTTAGGATAGTTTCGATACTTACGATTTGCACATGAATATGATAGTCCTTTCTTTTACTGCTATTACTGCGGATTTAATTCTTAATTTAGTTTTTCAATAACCATAGACAATGTTGTTTATATTTAATGTAATGGATGCTTTACCATAATAACTTTCTAATACATATATGTATATTACTTTGTTTACTTTACTTAAGATGAAAATCTATTTCAATGTTTCGTTTATTCTTAAGAGAAGAGAACTCAGAAAAGGTTAGAAGATTCCACTAATAGACTAAGTTTAACATCAATCAATTTAATCTTCTAAATGAAATGTACACAGCTTTGATCTCCGACAGGTTTGCTTACGATTTAATAAACTTAAGTGAGCATGTAAAAGCCATTGTATGTATTATAATAGATTTTCTATCAATCAACCCAAATTGCTTTGGTTCACTTGTTAACTTGTTGTGTAGACCTTTCAAGTTAATAAAAATAACCAATTTTTTTAAAAAAGGTTTTAAAGTCTGATAAAGTTAAATACACTTGAATTTTAGAGAGCTCAATACATTACACCTAAGAGGAATCAGTTTCATTTTCCAGATCACTTTGTTTTCCATTTCTTTCTTTCAAGTTTCTTATTATCTGTATTTAGACAGCCCGTTCATTACTGAATCCTTTAGGTTTTTGGTCGTTAAGTATGCCTATTATAAGGACGTACATACTGCGTGCGGGACAATCCACATCGCTGGTAGCAGTGCGTTCTTTCGTGAACTGCTTCCAATTGCCCTCATTTTCTTTGCAGGATCCGCTATAGTGCAAATATATTATTGTTTGTAGGCCCCTTCCATTCCATTCGTATAAAGAATGTAACACGCACAACACGAATGGTTGTGAGAATCTAGTCCCTGGATCCCATGGACCTGTCGCGCTAAATAAATGTATTTTTTTGTATATGCTCCCTACAAAGTCATTTTCAACTACTTTGAGCAGCTCAGGCGATAAGCCATCAGATCCAGTAGTCTTCTTGGGTTTAGGTTTGGATATTGCTGTCCTCACTTTGATGTGATTAGGTGGACGAAAGTTTTAGATTTCATTGTCTAGCTCTAATGGTCCATTTTACCTGACAGGGGGATATTGGGCTTTGTTGCCGGTATACAGTTTGCAGAAGAAGTTTCCGTCATATTCTAATCACCAACTGTGACTCTACTAAAAGGATTCTTCTTTCATATCTACAGGATTCTGTACGGGTCGTGCTGCCTTGACACATCCTTTAACCTTTTAGTAAAATTTACGTACATTCTTCCTGAAGTATAGTCGCTCAAAATATTAAATCGTGACCTCGTTTCTTTTGGATGAACTCAATGTTCTTCCTGTATCTTTAGTCGGCATTCTTCTACTGTTGCGATTGCAGTTTTTCTTCGTTTTTGGGAGGTTTTCCCCAAGACATAAGCCCCAAGAAGAAATCCCTAAACCGGAAATCCCCAAATTGAAAATCCCATCCGCAAAATCCCCAAAAAGAGAATCCCCAGGCCTAAAATCCCCTATCGAATAACCCCAAAAGAAGGACGTTCAAATAGTGAATCATTTGATTAAATCGCGGCCAATTTGGGTTTATGTCACTTATATCCATAAACAGTGGAATATGTATGCCTGTGATCACTGTTGAATTTGGGGTAGCTGCGAGGTTGGGTGTATGCAAAGTTTCTTTAAATTCTGACATTTGGCCTTCACATTATGTCACTTTGTCACTTCACATTATGTCACGGCACCACATGCACGCTAGGGTTTTGGGGACTTGGAGATTTCGTGGAGATTTTGGCAAACAAGTTTGTTTCATTGGAGGTTTTGTCCAAAAATATTTTCTCTCCGGAGATAATAGCCAGTTGGATTTAAATTTTTGGAGATTTTGTCCAATGGCGATTTTTTTCTTTGGGTATTTCGTACCCCTTTCCTTCGTTATACATATCATCTCACAGTTATTTATATTTGTTGTGGAGCTTAGTATATCCGCATTTGTATCTTGACTGCAACAAGATAGTGATCCGCGTCGATTTTGGGTGCTCAGACGGTTCAGACATCCAGAAATACTGGAAGCTCCCAGTTACTTACATATGTTCACCACCTGCTATCAGCGGTTATTATCTTATATTATAGCTTCGAATCAGTTACTCTATTCTGCTCATTCCATACTTTTCCAAACTAGTCTCAAATTTAGTTATGCAACATTTTCTTTTAATAGACATTTAATTTATCATGAAAACATTGCCTCAACAGTAGAATTTCCATTCAATCGGCAGAATTAACAATTATTACTATTACTGCCGAAGCAGTAATTGGATTTCATAAATCTTGCTATAAGCCATCTAAGACAATATAAGTTCATTCAAATTCATACATGCGTAACTGAATGTATTTTATTATACAAGCATTTATGTATTTCACACAAAACCATTTTCATGGAAGTCTGTCTTAAAAAGGCAGGCACACAGGCAGTGATACCATCTTCTGATCGTACCAAAGTTGGTCATGTTTTTAAGAAAAAAAAAAAGTACTTTCCTATTGGCAGTAGCTATTTATTTCTTCAAAGTATTTGCGTTGTAATACATGTTTGTATCGAGGACTTGAAGTTTGAATGTTATCTTCTATAAAGGATGTCTTGTTTTTTATTAAGCACTTAGCTCTCCTCTGTATGGTGTCGAGGAAATGTGATGGTGCTTTAATATGTCAAAGGTGAATGAGATGCCAGAAGATACACTTTGTCTTCAGGTCCTCATGATACAACGTTACATAGCAGGTCCCTTTTATTTGTATAGAGAAAATAATGCACACAATATGAATGGTTAAGAGAAGCAAGAGTCTGGGATCTCTACGGGCATGTTGCGCCAAATACTTTTATTAGTAAAAATAAAGAGGAACGCTTTACCCTTCTAAGACTTAAGATAAATAATTTTTTTCAGTCCATTTGGTATTAAATAAATATTTTAATTGGCAACACTAGGTATGGAAACGTCGACCTTTCTCGAAGTTGTGTAACCGAATACCTGTACAACCCAGAGTGTATCTATCATTTCTAGTCCTTCTCCCCCAATGCGCAGCACAATAAACTCAATCCTATAATAATACCTATACATACCACATCACGTCACGTGGTATGTACGTAAATCGTAACGAAATAACCAGACCAGAAGGCAACAGAATAATGAAAGTCACGTGGCTCAATCCCTTCCATTGACATTGCTTCTATTGAGTTTGTTTAATCGTAAATATTAATGTCATCACGGGGCAAATACTCACCAGCTGTCAGTGGAGCTATATACTGAGAATTGAGGAAACTCCACAACGAGAAGATAACCACACAGGCTAAATTACCTTTTTCACAAGTTGTTTTCCAAGTTCTTTGTTGGTCAATTCGATTCTATTGTCTTCTTGTCTCGTCCATGCTACGTTTCCTCATCCCAGTGACACTATCCACCAGACGGCATAATCTTGTGTCGATGTGAAGGAGAGGGTAGCCAATTGAAGTGAAATTTTCCAAAAGGACTTAAGGAATGCAATAAAATACAAGAGACCATAAGGAATGCATTCATGAAATTGCAACTTCATTGCACAACCCGAGTCCTTCTTCAAAAAAAAAAAAAAAACAACTTCTCAACGAGTTGTGAACGGTGATGTAATCTTTGCCATTCTCAAAAGGAGACGTTCAGATAGAGAGATTTTGGCAGCAGAATTTAAGAATGAATATGAAGAAAGTCCTTTTAGTGAAGAAAATGAAAAAGGAAATATGTTTCAAGTGTCAGAGAGAACTTGTTGAACAATTGTCAATACCAATAGAATTGGCAGTTGCTACTGTTGCAGAGAATTGTGCAAGTGGTCGGACACTTAACTTTAATAATATTCACACGAAATATTTAATTGGAACTGGGTTGTTTCACTTAGTGCAGTTTTATGATAAAGGACTGTGTTGAATGCAAGAGAAAAACATTTATAAAGGCGGTACTCGGAAGAACTTCAAGATTTTCCTGCAATTATTATGGATTCATTTATCGAACTGACTGATGATTTTTTCAAAAAGATAGTTCAAAATCGATTTCGATAGTGATACTTATCACGAATATACATTTACGTTTTATAGGGTCTATCTTGATTATTTCTCTATGTTAAAAACTATATGTGACCAAACTCAATAACCACCCATCACGATGATTACCCACCTTGTCGCGGTGTGATGGCTTAGCAAGGGCTTAAGATGCTCGGAATTGACATCGGGAATGTATCACATTCACTCAGTACCGCCGTGACAATCAACGATTCGCGAGAGGAGGCTCAAAAACTAAGAGGTAATCATCCCCACACCTAGCCTCTTACATCCTTCTTTCCCCTCCTCCTCTCTTACTCTCCCACTGGGCTGGATCAAGGTGTCAACCGTACCGTGCCGATGATCAACTTGTCTGAAGGCTCAGGTACATCAAAAATAGCTCAGACGCGAACGGCGTATCCAGAGAATCTGGCAAACTCTAGATCAGCCTGCCTTATCCGCATAACCTTACGCGGCCTTGTGCGAACGTATCACCCTTTCCCTAGCTACTCGTGGGACCAAAATTCAAAAAATGACACAAGAACAAAACAAAAATAAAAATGAAATACCTTCTGAGGACTGACCTCAAAAAAATCTGGATTACCACCCATAAAGCGAATCCCTCTAGCCAGAAGAGCAGCCCCCAAGTTAAGGACTCATCAAGTCGACTTGGTTTAACAAACCAAACTGGGAGGCAATCTCTTGCAGCTATAGAAACTGGGCCAAAAACGCACAGATCCGCAGACGAGAAGTCGAACGCCTCGAAGAACACCAAAATCCTCTCCGAGACGGTTAAGGATAGGCTTGTCGTCGCTATTGTGGATTTGTCTGACGACGAAGGGAGATTCTCCTACGATAAATGGAGGCTTATTGAAGGGCAGAGTGATGAACTGCTTTTACGAGCGTATCAACACCCATCCTAACTGTCCGCCCACCTTCAAAGATGCAGGCTGGAGCCAGGGCTACGTCAAACTACTAAACTGTGACGATCAAATATGGGTCGATTTCATTTGTGAAATCTGGCCAGGTGCCAGGCTTAAGGCAGTGGACCGGAGTCAAATGCCCCAAAGGCCAAAAGCTAGAATTTGGGATTCACTCGAACCTGGCGAACCAGCCAAACTGCAAAGTCTACTTTGCTATCAAAACCTGGACCTTCCAATCAAAGACTGGAAGTTTATCAAAGAGGCACCGAGCTCTAAAAAACCGGAAGAAGCAAAGAAAACCTTCCGCTCGCTGGTCTTCTCTCTAACCACCGACTCTCTCCCTCTACTTAAAGCCAAAAATTTCAGGATCAATTGTGCTCTAAAGGAAGTAGAGGTGAAGCTCCTTGCCGCGGACCGCACCAACCCTAGCAGTCCCACCATACAGGTACCACCTGCCTCACCCTGCATCTCGGGTCCAGATGATGACCCATCATCCCCCGAAGACAGGCCATCCCTGGAATGTCACTGTGACCAAATTTTGTGAATGTTGAATATTTTAACCACCTCGTGAAGATACATTCGACAATTTAGGGCAGTTTGTGAATTAAAAGTGATAGATTCCAGAGATTTGATTGCAGCTTGACAAACCATAAAAATTGTGATAGATACCACATTGTACTTCAGCCACGACAAGACTTTCTTGATCGCCATGATCTCCGCCGTAAGACACTACAATGATTAGGAAATACTTATATTTCGTCCTACTCTCGATTCTGTTATTGATCCGTTCTGACACTTCTTTCTACACAATATTTTATAAATAATCAACCAGGCATTGACACCAACAAACACAGCGCATTTTCTGAAATCATTTTCTATACAATTTCAAAAAAGATTACGAATATACAAGTATGCATGTGCTTTATAACTGGATATGTGGAAGTATACATATAAGGATTAACAAAAACCAATGTTTACATGAAAACTTATAATGATAATAAACATCTTTCCGCATTCAGATGTGACGTAATCTAGTGCTTTACAAATAATTTCTGAGCTCTGTGTGTAGATTACTTTATGTTTGAACACGTCAAGGTCTGTCATATTCATGGTCTAGTTGTGGTCTTAACAAAAATGTGTTTATACTTTGAATGCCTTCTACATATGGATCTATAGCATTTTGTATAAACAATTAAATGCGCTTAATTAAACGAATCGATTAATTGCCACAAATAAATGGCAATTGTTGAATTGTTTTCTTAAGAAATTTTCTTTGTATTTTGAGGTTAATGTTTACTTTAAATTTTTTAATCCCGCAAATCTTGAATGAATGCAATGAACTCAGTTTGCTTTAAGTGATGGCATAAGTCAATAATCTGTTTATTAGTTTAATTGTCGATGGTTTTTTTTTTGTAAATTGAAATACAGTAGTCACATGAAGGCGAAATTGCAATCAGAAAAGAAACTTTTTGAAAGTAAGACATACATGTACTTAGAAGAGTTGCAATCTTATTCCTCTGTATTTAATATACGTATCTGCACGCACTGCATTCAAATAACTCTATTTCAGAGAAGTAGAGCTTTAAATCCTTTGCTTTGACTCAAACATGTACATATGTGTTTTGGAAGGAGAAGTCTGCAGGATGGCTGCATTGCGGACGGCATTACTATAGCTGCCTCGAGCAAGTAGCTATGTACATCAAGCTAAATGAAAAAAAATACTTTTCATTAGGAAATACAAAATACCAGCTTTGTTTTCAAGTACAAAGCAAAATAGTTACTTGTGTAAAAATACAGTTTAGGAAATTATCCCTATATTTCACGGTTACCGTGAAGGTATGCTTGAGGGTAAACTGATGTGGGTATTGCGGGAAAACTTTTAAAGGAAAATGATGCAACAAGCTATTTCTTGTTTGGGGCGGATATACGCCTGCATGTTTTGCCCTTTTTCTTAATTTTTTCTTCTAAAATTCGACTTGCTAAGAGTGCTACTGTCGACCGACCAATTTCCATGAACATTTTTATGGCGTACTTAAGAAACCAAAGTCTATCAAGCCGCTGCTAGATGGAGTTCAAAATAGTTTGAAATTTGGGTAGTCAGATGGGTTTTAGCTACGTCCCATAGCCAGAGATCTCTAGCGGACAACACTAATTAATACGGATGGGTTTTATGGCCTTTGTGTGACCTCAATTCGAATATTTTTTTGCTCTAAAATTTTAGAGAATAATATAATAGTGCTGACAGTTGATTTCACAATGTATTAACTTTCGTCAACAATTCTCCATATATTTCTGCGTCCATCCTCAGAAAATTCGGCTAGTAAGTTAACAGGAAACAACTTTGTACGCTTTTTTATCCATTTATTCATTCGTCTTCTAAAATTGTATCTACGTCGAGTACTGCTGCCAGTACGTCTATCATATTTTAAATACATATCTACTGGTCTGGCCGACGTAGTTTTTTTTTCTTCTAAAATCCTACCGTACGAGTACGTCCGCCAAATGTGAAATTTCTTTATTTTGATGTTTCGAAAGGTCGGGTGAGTTTTATGACTTGGCTCACCCAAATTCCCATCCTTTCTTGTGCTTCTTCTTCTAAAATTCTACCTACCACGATCGTTTTTAGAACAAGTACGTCCACCAAATACATATTTCTCTACTTGTACTGCTGGTTTGGTGAAAATTTTGCTGAACATTTTCATAATGTGGACGCAATTGACTTTGGCTGGATGGTTTTCGTCAACCCACTTCTCAAGCAAATTTGATGAAGAATGTGATCAGTGTGAACCCCCTAATTGTAGAGGGTTCTTGGAGCATTAAATAAGCTTAACATACACTGCCGCTTCCGTTCTCTGCTCGAAGATCAAGGACGTCAATCTAGCAACAAAAATGAGAAGCTAAGAGTAGGAATGGAACAAATCCTTGGGGGACCCTAGCATTCATATGTTGGATTACGGACTTGAAATCGTCCAATACCACATGAATTGAACGTTCTGAAAGGTAGTTTCTATTCAATTGAAGAAGAGATTCATCGATGCCAAATGCACGAATTTCGACGAAAGAGCTTGATGGCAAACTCTGTCAAATGATTTCCAAATATCATTCAAATACAACCCTTGTCTAGAAGACAATTAACTTTTCGCAACCATTCGTTTTGTACGTGTCATATTCTTTACTATAGAATAGAAGAGCCTACTGTTCAATGCTGTGTTCTTTTTTTTTTATGGTTGCGTCAATGGATGTGGTAATCTTCTAGCACGATTCGCAGACCCGAATTACTCGATGCCAGGAATGCGCCTACGTACTAATCCACACCCAGCACTCTTCTTCCACTCTCCCCGCGGGACTGCCGTTAGGTACTACTTCGCGGGGCTGGTTAGCTTTATGCTATGCTCTCTGTTTCTGTTGTTACAGCTCGCCTTATTTTCTCTATTCTTCTGAGCTCGGTTTGAACATTTGTTACGAACCCAGAAATTTCCGTCCAATCATCCTCTGAGCGCAGCATTCGCTCTATAAGGCATTGTGGGCTTGGACAACTGTTTCTCCATTCCACGAAGCGTCTGCAATGGAAAACAGCATGCTCTGTGTCCTCTTCCTGGTCTGAGCAGTCGGGGCAAAAAGGTGAGCTATAGTGTCCAAATCGATGTAGATATTTCCGATAGCCACTGTGGCCGGACAAGAACTGCGTAAGATGGTAGTTGCAGTCACCGTGGACTCGTTTTATCCAGAATGCGATAGTCGGCATCAACTTGTAGGCCATCTGCCTTTAGTAGTGTTGTCCCACCTAGCTTGCCACGCAGTCATTAAGACTGATTTTTCCTCTTCCTTGATCCTCTTGATTGTTGATGGTTCCAACTGCCTCTAGGTTCTCCTGTTGTAGATCCTTAGCATCTCGTCTGCGAGGAAGTCCATAGGGATCATTCCGGCTATGACGAAAGCAGCTTCGTCCGAAATCGTTCGAAAGTTACTGATTGTCCTTAATGCGCAGAGTCTGTAGACTGACGATAATTTTCTTCTCGTTTCCTTCGTCGCTAGTGCCCTTGCCCATACCGGGGCAGCGTATAATAGGACTGAGCTGACTACTCTGGATATCAAGATCCTTCTAGGATACACAGGTCATGCCGTGTTCTATTGGGCAATTTTTGTTTGAGAGGGGTTTTTCATGACACTTGTGAGAGAATGAAATAATTTTTTGGAAATCGAACGCTCGTTCAGTAGTCGTACTGATACTGAGCCACTGCGCCATTTCCTATGTATTTAAGGATAAATAACATAAGGCTGATGAAACGGATGAATGTAGGGTTACAGTCCAAACATCTGCCCGGTTAGGGATCATTTTGTTTTTTTGGTTTTTTTTGTTTGCGAGAGTGAGTGGGACACTTTTAAACATACTGTGCGGAGAGCATCGTCAGCGTGTAAGATTTTGACACAATTAGCAAAAATAATCAACTGTTAGTCATTTTTCGTATTGAAGGTTTAAAGATGACATTTGTGTTCAGTATACCCTAACATATACTGCAACAAGGCCTTTAAGTGCACGTATATTTCAAGCGTATGTCTGCACTCTAAAGCCCGATGGCTTTCTATTACTTTTTTTTTTAATTTCACTTTCACTTGGGACACTGATTTCTCCGGCTTTATGTTTTTAAGGACATTTGAAATATTGTCTTATTTCTAGATTGAAGTATGAAACTCGTAGCGGACTTTCCGATTAGTTCTGATAAGTGTACCATTGTATATTCCTTTTGTTCAGTTTATGAAATACTAAATGATGGCTGTCGGAGACATTTGCGTTGATTTTCCACCTTTTGTTATTGAGCTAGTTTTGTGATCTTGTACGCAAGTCTGTAACCAGTAATGTTTTATAAATGGTAAGTAACTTCCAGTAGTCTGTAATCCTAATCACGTCAGTAAGTAAGGATGACAACCCTTATTCATTTGACTTAGCAATGGAAAAAATGTACACAGTGCGGGTGTTTGGTGCCAATTTCATTAATTACCTATCTTTCAAAAAATATCTGTGTCAAAAAAAAAATAAAAATTTGAAAAATAAAGCAAAAGGTCTATAGGAGGAAAAATATCTTCCTCACTTGATCCACATCATCACCTACACTACATAAGTACATAAATGGCGCTCAACAACGTTGGGAATGCAAAGTCGTCGGTTAACTTTTCTTTCATTTCTTTATAGAGTTCATTTTAGTTTCTTTCATTATTTTGTTTTTTTTTCACGTTTTTGTCAAACCGTCTTTGAATTGGGTTAAACTAAGGAATTAATGCTTAATGTAGCTACCTTGACAACATTTTTCGAATAGTTTATTCACTTAGTTAAATCACATAAATATATTCAGAGTTACAGCCTTAGTTTATCGAAACATCTAACATTAACGTAATGGCGACATGGTAGGATGGGTTGATTACCTGCTTGAATAATGAACACTAGGGTAACTTGGCTTTTTTTTTCTTGAACATACATATGTATGTATGTATAGTTTTTGTTTTTCTCCGGTTGAGTTTTTTACTCGACGCATCTTTGCATGCAATATTCGTTGTAGTAATGATACTAAGAAAGATCTGGTGCAAGGATCCACCCTGCGATGAGTTTAAGCTGAAACCAGTAAAACATTCGAGTCACCGAGAGTTCCTTTTTTATTAACTTCCTTTCGATTCTAACCCCAGTCCAACTTTCCGTAAAGTGTCTTTCCATCTTACATAGACAAATTCCTCCTCACTTGATCCACATCATCACGTCCATTATAACACCGTTGTCCTTGGTTTTCCATATTGAAAACATAGAACTTTAATAAATACAAATACCTAATAATTTTTTTAAGTGTAAGACTTGCCCCCTCATCAGTTCGCCATATTTCTAACAACTCTTCTAAAGTCCTTGAATGCATTCGATGTCTTGTATTCATGATCACTAAGGAAATGAAATCTTTAAATACCTTCATAGGTGAAAATATATTTTCAAATTCCAGATTCAAGCTAATCTTGTGCCTTATCACATCTGAGCTTCACACACTCAGACTGAATCATAATTTAATATTCCCATGCATTTATCGTAAAACTATCATTTACGTTTTCAAACCGTTTACCTCCAAGCGATGCAGTATGTCTAAGCGACTCCATGGAAGCACTCATCCTCAGAAATGAGAGAATGATACGATTTGAAAACCTATTTCCGGTATCATATAAGTGTGAAGTGTACACACATTCAAATTATTCCCACATGAGTGCGGGGAAACTTTCTGGTCTCGTCTACCATGGCACCATCATGATATCATCTTCAGAGGAAGCAGGTTTATTTTTTTATGTTCGACGGAGATTTATTCGCCATGGAAGTTGGTCTGTTAAAGGTCTTTTTTCTCGTTTTAAAAATAAATACTTGTCGATAGATTAAATAGAGAAAAGTTGTACGAAATACTACTATCCGAATCAGAAGTTGGCCAGTTCTAGTATTTCTGGTCATTGAAAGTTTGTCCCTATATTATCAGACTGTAGATGACCACCACCATCATCAGCAGCATTAATTTTAAAACCTTTCATCAAAGTTAAAGGAGTCAACTAGAAGTTACGTTACGACACGTGAGTGCATACTTATACGGAAGTATGTCTTTGCACACGACATCGTTATGAATTTCAATTGAGGAGATTTCTCAGAGATTGTATAAGAGGTGCCCAGAGTTTCAAAAGTTGAAGGACACATTTAATAGTTGGCTAAGTATGTGATTATGTGGTGAGAGATGTAAAGAAAATTGCGTGATACCTTAGGAACTCATGAGATAGTAAACAAGAGCCCTTGAGAAGTTGAAAAATCATTTTGTATGTTGTATTGAGAATTTGAATGAACGACGTAGGGTAGGGCATTTAAAGAAGTGCACTTTGTGGTTGATGAGATCCAACTAAATGTCCGCAATAGATCCACAATAGTAGTAAAGATTTTGTGCAATAGGTTATTTTCGGATAATTTGTTGAATACTGAAAAGTACCAGTATTGGAACGGCAGATCAATCGATAAATAGTGAATGTAGTGTATTGAATCTCCGATATGACGTACTTTTAAACAACTTAAAGGTTTTCAGATGTGCATCCAAATTAATCGACTTTGGTAATTACTAACTTTTCCAATAATTTTACTTGCACCTATACTTATAATTGTTTGGATATACTACCTTTTCTTCTTTTTGTAAGTCACCATTTTTGTGAATTATAACTGTAGGTACTAATTTGGTGGCCTTCTTCTTTGTCGATACTAAGCACGTTGTTAACCTCTATGATCCTGGAAGCGGTGAGTCAGATTCTTTTCTAAGTTCTGTATTGCATGTGTTCGAATCCATTGAGGCGACTTGATTTAGTTTCTCATATTTACATCTTGATACAATCCAAAACTCTATTTCTTATCTTTTGAGCTTCCTTCATATGAGAAAGGGCCTAGTACTTACTTACTTAGTTAGGTGGCACTACGGTTCGGGGTGAACCTGGACCTTGTATCTCCTGTGATTTCATCCTACATGCAGAACTGTTGCGAAAAATGAACTATATGAATTTCAAACCAGCAGGCCTTTTGCTTTTTTTCTTACAAGACCTCCAAATGTAGTTCCAGTTGGCGCAGGGACATAAGTCCCCGGGACATAAGTCCCATCAAAAAATGTTGGGTCTTATGTCCCACCTAACATATTTGTTTTTAAATAAGGTTAGAGAATTCAAATACCCACAAGCGCATGGAACAAGTAAGTACATGGCAAAGCTACATTAGGCAAATTTTGCTTTATGTCACTTATGTATATGCAAAAGTGGAATATCTATCTGTAACCCCCCTGCTTGGGATCACTGTTGGATTTGGGGTAAGTGCGAGGTTGAGGATCCATGCGAAATATGCGAAATATGGATATAAAGAAAGTTTGCATATAACCAACCTTGCACCTACCCCAAATCCAACAGTGACCCCAAGCAGGGGGGTTGCAGGAGGGCAGCATGCCCCCCATAGATATTCCACTGTTTGTGCATATACATAAGTGACATAAAGCAAAATTTGCCTAATGTCGTCTGATAAGGCCAATTGCTAGAATTTGGGACTTGTGTCCCATTTTCGGCGAAAAAATTTTTGACTTATGTCCCGATGAGGTGGGACATAAGTCCCTAATCTAATTTGGGTCTTATGTCCCAGTTAAGTGGGACATAATTCCCAAAAGAAAAAAATGGGACTTATGTCCCTGCGCCGTTCCAGTTACGGGACTCTTTCAAATCCTTGGGAGTTGCTGTTTATTGTACATGTTTGGCTCTTATATTCGTGTTTAGATGTTCGATGGTGATTTGGTTTTTCATCGTAAACTGCAATTTGTCATTATGTGACAGTTGAGCTATTAAAAAAGGCAGAAAATGCGCACGTCTAAAATGTTCGTTGAGCGTATCGCATGGTAAGCACTTGGTTGATTTGGTTGGACACCGTGATACCGTTATCTCTTCGGATTCTCACTGACTGGTCGGACCTCCGCTTGACGTAGTGTTAAACCTGTCATAGCTGAAAATTATCTACAGAATTACTGATTGTTAGGACTTTGAAAGTTGCCTCGAGTTCGGCGCTTGTTGTGGTTCTTATTATGGCAGTAGCTCCAATGTGGTCGCTAGTTTTCGTATCTTTCTGGTAGCCAATATGATGGGATCTCATTTGCATGTGGGTTATCACCATTCTACGATTCAGTAAGTGTGGGTTTCACAGTAGCTACGGAGCGGGTTTTACAGTAGCTACTAGCAATTTTCGGATACATGCAGGGTGTTCCAAACAGAAGTTCTAGCTGTGCTCAAAGCTCCGGAATTACTAGAGCTGAGATCAATATCTGACCCGAATACCGCCATCTACATAGTTGTTACCATAGCTATGCTTAAGGCGTTAGAATCCAACATTACAAAATCTGCATTAGTCAGAAATTGCCGCACAAAGCTCAGGGCAATATGTACACTGAATCGTGTCAGATTATGCTGGGTACCTGGAAACTGCCTTATAGAGTTGAATGAAAGGGCCGACGTACTGGTGAAGAAAGGTTTAGAGCTTCCACAAAGCGATACAGTTAAATGAGGAAAACCACCAAAATGCGTGGCTAAGAAGATTATTCTCGATGGGGTCATCAATATAACTGACCTAAATGGGCCCAACCCAGGAGGACATAGACCTTGTGGCCTATATTAGATCGGAAAAAATCTGGAAAAATAACTGAAACTAAGAAGATCGCGGTTAACAATAGCGGTAGGGATTCTCTCTGGTCATTCCCTTGGTCAGTCCCTTCTAAGGAGGCGTGCCATGAGATTAGAATTATTAAATATGTATGGATATATTCAGATACTGCAGTGACTTTCACGTTTTGGAGGACATCACATATCCTAGGTGTTTAAGTCTACTCTGAGCTATGTCTTGGCATTCATAGAGTAGACTTAAATACATAGGAAAGTAGTTCTTTAACAATTTAAAGGAAGGATAATGAGATAGTAAAATTTTATAGAGAGATTAAATGCATGGAATAGATGGTTTATTTAGGTTTGTTACCGTAATGGTTCTCTAGGGATCGCGTTAGGCCCACTATGGTGCCTAGTGACTTATGGCAAACTCATAACCCTACACTACCTACCTAGCTACCTATCTATAGTAGCTAGGTTGATCCCAATATTTTCCTGAAATTCTATTGCACGAGTAGAAGGGTATTCTGACTTCTTTAATCATCAAATTTAGGTTCTTGTAGAGCGCCGGTCTTAACAATTTGACGGTGTCAGAGTTTCTGGTGGAAAAACCTCATCCAATGCGTGAAAAGTACTGATCATAAACCAAAGGCAGGATTCAAAAATGTCATATGCATACTTAGAAACATGAAATACCAAACAAAACAACTGCCAGTCCTGTGGGTTGCAGATACCAGAAGTAGTGAAACTGCATAAAACAGCGGGTCATCTTATAACATTAAAGCAGACGTTGTTAATTCGGAACGATTTAAACTTATTTTTATCTCTAAAAATTGTATGCCATTAAAAGAAGATTTACAGCAGATATGAATAAAATACATTTTTATTTAGAATTTTACTTAACTGCTTGTCAATCGGACTTTCTAAAAATACATAATTCTCCATAATCAGTCTGACCTTTTCGCTGTCTATGTCGAATTACCATATTATGCATCCAAGAGGTATACGAAACGTTGAAATACATGTGACTCGGAGGTAATAACCTTACCAGCTAAAGCAAAGGAGCACAGTTTTACGTATCTGTCTCTTGTGTATCGTTGAGTGTATACTATGGGAGGAACGTGGCACAACACATTAAATCGACTAAGAAGCAGATACAGGGGTCGTTACATAAGGATTCAGATCCTCACTGTCTGCAATATTAAGTGACTTTTTAAAAAAAATTAATCATTCACCACGAATACTATATTTGTTCAAATTATATTATTTTTACTAAAAAAACGGATGACATCTACACCATTATGGCCCTTAGGGCCATTTGGTCAGTATTTACATTTACATTTACGACAAAACTTGGGGTTTGACTCCAAGCATAATACATTGGATATACATATGTACATATATAACGATGGTGAGGGCCATTTTCATCGTTTGGTGGTCGAAAGGTCTTGAACGGACAATGGCAACTAGTTTTACTAAGTTTCGGAATCACAGATGGCATGTGCATCTACCCAATGGCGGCATAAGAAGCCGTTGTTGGACTTTCACCCCTAAAAATCTCCATTGAAGACGGTCGCTGGTTGCGCTATTAACTTGCAATTAGAATACAAGCATAAACTACTATGTGACCATTTGGGACACCTAAAAATTTTTAATTCAATTCCTAAAAGGAACATGTTTTGTACTATCACCGACATCATGGTTAGGAAGCAGTATTTCGGTAGTTTTGTTTGAAGTAGGTTTTGTTAGAGGATAGGTAGGTACTGGACCGTGCAACCAGGTCTTATGATGTTCTGGCACCATTAGTTAGTGCTTTTGGACCCAACACCAAAATCTCCTTCACACCTTCATATAAGAATATATCCCACGGTATTCCAGGCTGAAATTCTGCCCTGGATATCTGCGCTAGGTCAACCCTTACTAAAGGTATTAAAGACGCTGGGATATATGTACATCTTTTCAGATAGTCAAGTAATACAAGGCTGGTGATATTTCTTCCAGGCTTCAATAAACTCAATCTATGCTCAGATACGACGATTCATCCGAGCACATTGTCTGCGAATATCCAGCATTACATTGGTTAAGAAGACTTATTTTCTATAAATAAATATGTTCGTCAGTGTAATTGAGAAATTCTGTTACTAAAAACGTACTATCCTTCATTAGTGCGGTAGTACGTTTTGAAGGCTAACTTAACACTTAAGATGCAATAAAACTATCAGGTCACAGTGTCACCAATACGTATATTAAAAGTGAATACAGAGTACAGATTGTGGTTTCCCGATTTCCCTGTTAGTCAGACAGAATATGCTTATCAGCATACTTTATGTACATTAGGAAAATATGTCTCAAATTAAGAAAAGTCAACAAGAGATACCACTGCTTATTTTCTCAAAACAAAACAATAATTGAATTCAAATGCAAAGTTTATCAGCAGACACAACCATACCATCTAAATTGTGTTATTTCGTCTGAAAACCCCCACCAAGTTTACCCAGCTCTTTGCCTACCAAAGTTGTTGTGATGCAAATTTAGCACAATATTCGTTATCATGGCAGAGCATGTCATTACGTAAAATAATTCAAATGCTCTACATTTCCACACCTCAATCTGTTCAAAATGTATCTTAAAATTACCCCTCAACCAGTAATTAGAAGATTTTCTCGTAAATTACTCACAGCATTCATCTTGAAGTGCATTATATTTTTCAATGCAACAGTGAAAATCATTTAAAATTTAAAAAAAATTCTTACGCGCCCGCACTTGATGTAATCTTCACATAGATGCAATTGTATCTCAGGCTAAGATGTAAGTTTTCCACCTGCAATTTAAGATCCGAAATTACTCCGAAAGCTTTCAATGATGCTTTTTTGACCATCCCCTATATATTGAGTCCGAATAAAAAGCTCAACCGGCGAAATGGATTTGATTTTAACATTGGAGCATGAACTGACTTCTTATCCATCCGACAGTATGTAGTTTAGATTCGGCTAGCATCTTAAATGCATCGTGCTGCGGCAGTACATACGAGTACATTACGAGCAAAGCATAAGAGTATTTCTAAAAACAAATTAATTTCTTCGGAGAAAGAAGCGTAAACAAACGGAAACGGAAAGGTGATTTGTTGTGTGTGTGGCTACTGAGAAGATAGGGATACCCTTAAAGATACATACACACTGTGCGGAGCACCATAAATGCATCAGTCAGTGGATTGTTTATTTTTTGAATGAAAAGGGTGTCCTCATTGTTGAAGTCACGTGGCTTTCTTGGATTTCTATTCTATAAGAACGCGTCTGCGTGTATTAAACTGATGCAGATACCTTCGTAAGAGAATAAAGGATAACAACATCAGGTTGTTTTTGTTTTGAATTATATGCTATCTATCTATTGGCAATTTCTTGAGTTATCGTTTGGTCGTTGAATGGATAACATCGAGTGTAAATGAACATTGTAGCTCATTTTGCCAATGCAATTTGTTTCGAACGGTTCGGTGAAGTTTGTACGGAATTTCGTTTCTAAGAGGGTTGGTTTGAATAGTTGGAGTTTTTCAGTTTTTTTTAATATATCTCCGCGGATAGATGAACTTTATTTTGGATTACTGTTTTCGGTTCAGTTTGCCTTGACATTGAATGGATTTCGTTGGAAACAGTGCGAATAATTTCTCATGGATTTTGGAAAAATTGTGCGATTCTAATTTTGACTCATATCTGAAATTAGTTAGTTTTAAATTTAATTTGGGACCATAGAATAAAAGGAGTATATTTAAGTGCAGTTTTTTTCATACCAGTGTGCTGATTAAAGAGTCGTTAGTCTAGGATTATATGAGAAGTTTTCAGTATTTTCCAGCTTTGTATTTAAATATTTCGCAGTGTTAAATATTGACAATAAATGCATTTTATTCTAGTGATTTCAATTATTCTCTTTAAAGGAAACGTTAATTTGGATAAATTCTTAGTTATACCATAATTTTAAAAATTTTTGAAAGAAGACGACTGCAAACATATTTATTTGTAATTGCTAAGTCAAAGTTCATATATTTGAACGTGCATCTAATTTTGGATAAATTAATACGAACCAATTAAAGTAGACATTTCTGGTTGAAATTACACTTTCATAATTGAATTTATTTCTGTGATTCTATGAAAACATTTTTCTACGAATCTTCTACATATCTTCTACAGTGCAAAGCCACAGTTGAATTGATTTTAAAATATGATATTTTACATTAAATTCCACATAAATTGAGATGAATTTTAAACTCAAGCAAACATATGTTTTGTGTGTTAAACAAGTAGTGGACTTCAAGCAAAATACCAACAATATATATTACCTGCAATTCTATATTTGACCTATTCTTTATTATTTATACGGCAGTTCTAAAACTATACAATTTTCAAAAAACAAAAATATTAATATAAAGAAACTGAATTTGGAGTGCTCAACAATATTTAAAAAAAACCTGCATTGGTTGTTTTATGACTCTTTTTTTCTTCCAACCTAGTACCTAAGTACTTAATCCTACTGTGCTCGTTGAATTTTATCAATAGACTATATGATATGAGTGGCTTTGTTGACTTTCGACATCAATTTTTCTATGTTTTCATACTGAGTTGATGAATTTATCTTTTTGGATATGATTTATCTTCCAAGTCTGTAAGTTCCTGGACTGAAAGCCATACACCCCAATCTGTTTTCCATATAAAAGTAAGCTTACCGTACTCCCCATTCAAGAGTGGCACCCGCAATGTGGAGTAAACGTAAACAGCTACGTTCAATGTCAGTGTTCTAGAAGTGGTGGGATTTTTTATAAATTCTTATAGTTAGTCTTTTTAGGCTAGCTCATCCCACTTTGATAAAAATACGATATACGCTACCACTCATAAGTATTTGCTTACCATAGATAGGTGGATAGGCGATGTAGAAGTGATCTAGAGCAATAAACAGAATATAAATATGTACACAACAGACGTAAACAAACAGATAAGAAAAAATTCGTGTATTTAATTTTCTTAAAAAAAGCAAAAACAAAAACAATATTTAAAAATATTAAATTTATTAGATTTTTGACTGGTCAATATATCCACCATTCTTTTTAATGAAACAGTGTTTCCATTGAAATTTTTCTTGAATCCAATTGCAAACTATTATACAGCTGTTCAGTGGATTTTAGGCAAAGTCTGCTTACATTCCAATCTATGAGGTTCAGATCTAGACACTATGGTGACCAAATCATATATTATATAGATGTGCAGTGGATTTTGTGCAAACTATCCTGACATTCCTATCAATATGGTTCAGGACTACAGACTATGGTGGCCAAAACATGACTTTGAGTTATCCTTTTCTTAATAAATTGTATATGTATTTTCTGCAGAGCTCGGAGGAGTGCTGGGCATTGCTCTGGTGGAGAATACCCAGACCAGATGCAGCATTTCATTTTTAGTGATTTCTCGGCTTTGCTCTTTCCTAATTTTTCCGCCGACTCCGAAGGTGTTATCGACTGTATCTCGAATGACTCGTAACTCTTAAATAAAAAAAAATAATAATGGCTCTTTTCCAACTTCGTTGAATTTTTAAAAAATACCATAGTTTTTACTACCCTCGAAATGAAATATGATATGCTCATTCTCTAATCTCTTAAATACTACATATTTGTGTAAGTTCATCATAACGAATGCTATTAAGTTTGTTTTAATTGTTTCTTGACTTTAAGTTAACACTTATAATAATAAAGCAGGAAGGTCAAATTTTAATACATATGTATGCAAGTCTGTTATAAACACAATTAGAATGAGTGGAATGCCAACTATGAAATTATGTAGTACGTATCAAACAATACGATTAGTAGTTGACCTTTTTAGAGAAATGTTAAGAGTATGATATTCAAGCTTACATACACACATTTCTTACTTAGACTTATTTTTATACTTAAACAAACGTGCCGGGTTTGTTGCTATGTACATAGCAATATTTTAATTTTGTTCAATTTGCAATAAATATGTAATCAACTATGTATATTGTTAGTGGACTACCTTTCTTCTCTTAGTTCTTTTATTCAATTTCTCCGATTTATACAGATTTATTCCCATAAACACATTTATAAAAATGGCTGCGAGAAACCAATGATATTTCCAGCTAAATCGATGTTTTTAAATGGGGTATCCGACGACTAGACTAAATTCAATCTATTTCGATCTGATAGAAACCCCCTAAGGTTCCTTTTTATAGATTTTCATTTAAGAAATCAAAGTGGTTCCTGCCATATTATTCGCATCGAAATCAACATCAACAACAACAGTGACAGTTACTCGAGTTCATTCAATGTCTGCTATTCATCCAAGACATTCCCATGCATCTCTAAATGTAGAGATGTGTACATTTGTTTATTTTTAATTGTAAAAATCCGAAAAACAATCAATATTTCATTTTTTTGTCTTTCTCAATTTATGGTGACAATAACAACCGGCGGATTTCCGTGCATTCTATGTGGACAATTTAATAATTAAAAAACGAAATAGTATCTCATAGAAGAGAAAACAAAATAGCTAGCCGTACACACAGACTGTTGGAGATAAAATTGCTATTTTTCAATTTCCCAATCAACAGCCCAGCCCGTGTGTTGCTGCCGGTTGGTTGTGTGTAGTGAATAATCGTAATAATAATTTAGTTTCTTTTTTTTTGCAATCTCTGATGTTTATGTAGGTTTTTCTTTACGTTTTCATCCCGGGTGACGTCGTGCGGTTTTTTTTTTTATTTTGAAATATACGAAAGAAAACAAATTGTGAATTAATTTGACGAAGATATTTATGCTTTGGATAGACGTTTAACAAAAGATTCAAAAAAAAAAAAAAATAAATAAATAAATAAATTAAGAAAAGAAAAGTGAAAGAGTTCGTGGAGAATATTTATTGGTTCATAAGGAATCACCGGGTGGTTGCCTTTTACTTGATCGATATTTTATTCCTGGCATTGGGGAGCGTTTCAAACTCTGAGGAGCAGCAAGGAAATTCTAATGAACACTGAATGGCTCTGCCATGTGATGACCTTTGGGTGAGTTATGTCTATTTGTATATTGTTTAATTAGTTTTTAAGTAGCTTTTAAGTGATAATTAAAATAAGTTGTGGAAATTGATATCAAATTCATTCATACGGAAAGTTAGATCTATACATACCTACGATGATTAGAATTTAAACACTTGACACAGCCCATCTAAAGATGTTCCTCTACCAATTAGCTTTCTCAATTGAAAGAGCTATCGGTTTATGAATATGTACATGCCCTCCGTAAGTACATACCTCGGAAATGGAAATGTATTCTTATACTTCTTATACTGGTTAGTGAAGTCTGGCTCCTGCGTAACTTTACAGGAAAATATGTTTTTCTACCTTCTTCAGATGGAATATTTTTTAGAGAACACATATTTATAAAAATTAGTATCTGTGCTCTACATAACTGAACTGATGAATTACTAGTCGAGTGGAATATGGTTGAATTTTATTGAATTCATATGGGAATGCAGCTAGGGAGTTCCCTAACTAGCGAAGTAAATGACAAACTGTTGAGGTTTCGCACTAGCGATACACCAACTCTTCTGAAATTTTCTGAGCGATTAAAAGCCGATCATTTAACAGATAAATAGACACACAATTACTTCACAACACTAGACGAATTAACATTTATATTCAAGCAACTGAATAACAAAAAAACAAGTGGTTTAGATAACATTCCCAGCATAATCCTAAAGCATATACCGGACGAAATCATAAAAAAAAGGAGGGATCCTTCTGATCCTTCTAACTATAGGCCAATTAGTCTCCTGCCAAATATCGGGAAGATTTTTGAAGTTATTATTAGTAAGTCTATTTTGTTCGTTTGCGATAGAAAGGAGATTATACCGCGAAACCAATTTGGGTTTAGAAGAAACCATTCGGCGGTGCATGCTATTACAAAACTGATTTCAGACGTTTGTTGAAATCTCAATCCCAAACGATGTACAGGTGCCTGCCTAGTGGATATCGAAAAAGCCTTCAACACGGTTTGGATCGACGGGTTAATTTATAAACTTTTGCGATATGAATTTCCGATTCATCTTGTATAGATGATAGCATCTATGATATATGAGAAGAAATTTGTTGTAACTGATAGACAATACACCACAACTAAAGTTTTTAATATCGTTAATGGTCTTCCACAAGGCACAGTCACGGCACCGCTCCTATTTATTATCTACATTTCTGAAATTCTTAGGGACATTGGTAATTCGTTAGCGTTTGCTGACGATGTTACTTTGTATGCAAGTAGTTCAAAAATACAAGACATACAGACTGAACTACAAAATAGTTTTGATAAAATTCAGAATTTCTGCTCAAAGTGGAAGCTCAAAATAAACGAAGAAAAATGTGTAAAAATGTGTATTCAGACTTGAGATGCAATTGTAAGAATTTGCAAATAAAGAGTGCTAATGGTCTTCGCATCAAGTCAAAGACCGTTGTGAAATATCTAGGTGTGCATTTAGACAAGTTCTTGTACTATAATGAACACGTAAATATTCAGTTGAAAAAGGCAAGAGCGGCATTTATGTCTCTCAAACGTCTATTTTTCTCCAGCTATCTAAGATCCGATGTGAAGGTCATATGTTACCAAGCCTTCGTTCGTCCTATTCTGACTTATGCGAGTCCAGTATGGTGCAACATAAGTCCATCTTACATGGAAAAATTGCGTTTATTTGAGAGAAAATGTCTTCGAGCCTGTATACGAATGTATAGAAGCGCACATTCCGACTTTCGGCATTACGTCTCTAATAAGAGACTATTGGATGCTTCCGGTGTATCCAGAATCGACAATGTCATCGTGGATCTTGTGAGGAATCATTTCGCGCGATCAGCTAACGTTACAGAGAACAAACTAGTATCGGGTTTGTTTTACCCTAACCCTGAGTATTTCAGAAACTCTTTGGCGAGTGGTTATATTCCACCTGAGGCATTCTTGCATCTGGATGCACATGGATACTTATCAGATTCAACGAAAGTGTCAATTATCTATCATATTGCTAGAAGAGCGACAGATAAATGTATCATCTATGAGCCAATCGACTTAAGAGATGGAAATGCTGATCTGAGATACTTCGTAAGCATACCAGAAAGGGACTCAAGCAATGCTGACAGGTATAATCGTGAAAAATACTGGTGGCTCGACTGGGTTGTGGCTAACGATTAGGTTAAGTTGGATTAGCCCCTGGCATGTGATCTCTGATGTGCCGATGATTCTGTTGTTAATTTGATCTAAGCATTGACGGATTGGGAATCACATGTCAGGGCCCAGTTCTAGGATAGGTTAGGTTAAGTTAGTATTAGGCTTTTTCTTTACATTATTATCTAGGTGTTTTTTGTTCTTGTTTAAAAAATAGATAATATTTGTTAACTTAATATCCGATTTTAAGGTATATTAAATATAATTGTTTGTTAAACTAGTTCTAGAGCAAACTTTAAGTTATCATATAATAATATAATAAGTATTGAGAACCCTTCAGGTCAGTTACTTTAAAAAATCATTATGTTTACATTAGTAGTTTAAGTTTATTTCTACAAAAAAAATTGTAAAAATTCAATAGTGGTTAATAAACAGGAAAAAAAAAACTGATGAATTACTAGTCGAGTGGAATATGGTTGAATTCTATTGAAATGCTAAGAGGGATCAGTCAATGTCTCATTTTCGGATATGCAAATAATTATTCATTAAAAAATAAAAGTTAAAACAAAAATAGATTAAACTTATTTGAAGACGTACCAATTTGCAGGTTATCTTTTTCGTCTTTTTTGTTGTCTCTATCTATTTGTCAGTTCTTTGTGTCCGTAATCCCCAAGATTGCCTTTCCTACGTCGTCGTTTGTTAAATTTTATCCCTCTGCATTATATTCGAGAAATTTCATTTAAACAAAAACCCACGTATCGTATGAGGGTGACCTCTGTCACGGGGATTTATTGAAATGCTTGGAAATCTTTTTGAATGCTGTGTTCTTTTGCTCTTATCATGATGTGTCCATAGATTTTCTTCCACTGGTACAACTTTTAAGCTTCTCCCACGTGGATGTAAATAATACAGATTAATATTGATGATCACATATGTACATAATTCTGGCGTTTACCGCTTTCTTGGGGATATGTTTTCTTGTTCACCTTCTTTCTCTCTGAAATATTTTCATTAATATCCTTAGTTACTCATGTATAACAAAATTTAATTAGTATGCCTCCACACCTCACCATTATAATGTCTATCGTTGGAAAAAGATATTTCTCTTAAGGCGAGATACTCGCTGCCTTATACATACATATATCTATCTTGGTTATTGCAACTGGTTTTTAAGCCACCACAAGGTTATAATGAACCTACAGATGAGAAGATGTGATTTGCTTTATAATTTTTCAACATTTGCGAATAATTTTTTTTAGAAATTTGTTTAAACAGTGGCAATTAAAGTGGACTGTTCCCTCTTTGATTTACTTAGCACAACAAACCCGTTTACGATTTTTTTACATTACCGACTGTCTAAATAATCTGTTGATCCAATCGAGTGCAAGGTGTAACGTGCATACCAAGAATTGACAAACTAATAGATTTCTTAATATTGCCGAATTTTTGAAAACATACCGAGTCTTCGAATCCAACCCATAGAAGACCTCGGCTTAGGTGACACGCACAAGTAGAAAGAAATCTAAACCGACTTTGAGTGCTCAACTGGATGCAGTGCACCCTGAACTGTAGCACCAACTAAATATGGAAATAAGTATCTAATTGTAGAAGTATTCCAAATTGATCAGAGGACGTAAGAAACAAATAAATGGGTTTGTCAGATTACTTTGGGGAAGGACAGACGAGATGAAAAAATTTGGCACCAATGAATATCAATTAAAAGTAGGGACTGCTGGCTCCCAGCATAAATCTAGATTTAAAAAGGGCCCTTGTAAAACCACTTATAAACAATTCTACAGATCTATAAATCTAGCAGAAATTATATGCGAATTTTTTTCCATCCTTATCACCATCCCTACATTTATCTATGTGTTGATTGTGTTCCTTTTTTGTTACGTATACGCCACCGATTTAATTTTAAATTAAATTTAAAAAGCAAACCAACAATCTCTACATTTTATTTTATGATTCGCTCAAAGTAGAATCATATTCATATAAATTGATTGGCATCATTTTTCATCCTTTAAAATTCATCTATCCATGAAATATGCGTTAAACTGTTTTTAAATTAACACGATTCAAGTGGATATTTTCCAAAAGACCTAACCAGCCGCTGTGGCTCGGCGCAGTGTTCGCTTTTATACTCTTTGGCATAGAATGCAATTAAAGCAATTTGGAACAAGCATTTGTGCTTAATAGGCTTACATGCAAAATACTGCGGATAATTGCATTCCTATTAAATGAAATGAGCTCATGTGGCACTAAAATGGTAACAATTTTGCAAGACCGGGTTGGGTGTTGAATGATTGACATGGTTAGTATGATTTTCCAACTTTTCGATTTAGTAAAATTAAATTAATAATTCTATCAATAAGTCGGTGTAAAAGTGGTTGATATACATAGATGAAAAATAATCTGATTTGAATGATGACTGGCTGTATGATGTACATAAGGCTTACAGTCCCACTCGAAACACTCGGAGTGAAAACCAAACTTAGGAACAGAGTTTAAAATTAACTGATAGTGTCTTTATCTCTACCTATACATTGTTTTCACTTGTTTTAGTAAATTCCTTTTTAGGTCGTGACCAGTTGCTATGTCTATTAAATTGCTAAACTTAGTTCACTGAGTGCAAGAATATCCATTGTTCTTTTGGATGCCCTACATCCAAATTTTAGTCCAAATGCTACCGTCTTCTGCCATCCAGCTTTTGAGGGTCCAATGTAATATTGAGTTTAATGGACATGAGAACCGTATTGTCGCAAACTTTTTGATCTCGTATTGGTGCCATTCTGACTATGTCATCAGCTCTCTCGTTTTCGTAGACTTCCAATATTTCGGAATCTTTGACCCGATTGTCTTAGGTGGCGGTAATGGCTGCTTGGTTCATAGCTCTCGCGAAGGTTCCGTAATCGATAGCACTTGACTGACAGCTCCATATGCCTTAAAATCGTTTAGATGAATTCAGACTTAAGTGTTCAATAGTCAATTTCTGTAGCTAATTTCTTATTAACATAGTATGTGATTCTAGAGTGTCAATTGTTAATGTGCATATATGTAAGTTGTTGGATTTTGGTTGATGACTAGATTGACTGCCCTGTTAGTGATAGACTGAAAATCGGCTTCTCTATGGTGCCGATTCCCTGATCTTGTTATGTCTTATTTCAACTGGTGGTTCTATCATTCTAGTTGGCATCCAGTTATCGGATTGTGGCGTCTTTCTTGTGTCTTCTAGATAAAGTTTGAGTGTTCGAGTGCTCTTGTTCTTCAAATATTCCATGAAGATGATCTTTGTGCTATTCATCACTTCATATCGTCTACTCTGTTTATCGAAATCGTAATACGTATTAACTATTGCTAGTTAATACTATTACAAAAGGCAGATCCGACCCTAACCTGAGGAGGAAAATGGAAACGATTAAAAGACAGGTTTTGAAATTAGTTTGTATTCATTTATTTATTTTTTACAAATTAGCTCACCAGACGTTGAGCAAAAACTTGTCGACTCCTAACTTGCAAGGGCTGGTTTTAGGCTCACCACTAGTTTCTAAGTTCTTTCGTGACGATTGGAAGTAATTATTTCTAGTTGCTAGTCATTTTTTATACCCTATACATACATACATAGAACAAACATGTGCATACAATACATGTGTAGCAATAATTGAAGAACTGCCATATTGCTATAGCATTTACTATTCCCATAGAAGTTGGGTACAGTGAGACAAATCTCGTCTGCTATAGATTAGAGTTACAAGTCTACTCTAAATGACTTAGGAATCTCAAAAAATACTTAAAATATATTCTAGAATATAATACTGTAAGGTTAAATGGAATTATAGTGTTCAACTGAAACAATTTTTCACTTTCCTCTACGCCTGTGAGTTCGGAAGTAAAAATTGGTGTCATTTTAAAGTACAATTCTATTTAATCACTACATAAAGAGACGTATCCTAGGTTAATTTCTTGGAGAACCACTAAGTGACTAGTGACGGTTTGCATACGAAAAATTGGATATAACATTATTCATATCACGGTGTGATGTTCGCTACGAATACAAAGAAATTTATTTAAGGTTTCTATAATGGATTTGTCATTTATTCAATCTGAAATTTTACAATCTCACTTCGTTCAAAACTCTGTTATCATATACTATAGTCACCACAACTTACGTTCTAATTCAATTATTAATCATTGTCTTGGAAGTGAATACAATAACAATTTTAATTATTCTCGCAATATCAAGTTCAAACACCTCTTGCAAGCACCATGACTGCAATCAGGTTTCTTTGAGCCTTAATTTTCAATTATCACTGTGAAACAAAAGTATCTATCCATAGATAATGATATATATATATATACTATTTGATTTCCAAATTAATTAGCATCCCCACGACGATGAAGGTATTATAATTTTGGTTGAAAACATCTGCACAACCGAATTATTATTGTTGATTTAGTGGGTATCGAGTTTCTCAGCAAATATTGTCATAGATAAAAAAAATTATTTGGAGACTAGATTTAGCTGTTTAATCTGAACTAATAGGCTTCGGAAGCATGGAAACAGTGACAAATGGCAAGGAGATAGTAATTAGGTTATCATTGGTGTGATGGATTGAAATTGAAAAGGATAGGCATTGAGAAACGATCTAATGATGTTGGAATAGTGCTCCAAAAATTGAATATGGATGTAGTTTACCATGGAGGCCTGTCTTCTTGGAAGTTGCTTTAACAAGTCATAACCCTTGCTTTATACAACTCGGTAGATAGGGCATCTGCTCCAGGAGCTGATATTGGTTGTGATCGTCCAAAATTTCAACTTCCATTCCGCCCAATCGTGGGAGCATTTGTAGGCAATCAATTATAATTAAAAGAACAGTGTACACGTTTCTGTACAACACACTGTGCTTTTCTTTAACATAAACGAAACCAATACAATTTTTTGTAATAGTGGCCTCATGATCGTCTGATCATCCTGCTAGTAGTCCGATATCCCGTATTATGCTTTATGTTAAAAATACAGCGTTCGATTGCTGTTGAGAGTCATGTTTTAATAAATCGTCGTGAAGTAAACAACTGTGTGTCTTGTTTTGTTACTTGCATAGAAATCCGCTCGCCTACACATTAGTAATCATTACTATTACAGAATCTGTAGACGCATTCCTTCTATTTCAATTCAATTGAATTTGACTGTTAAAAGTCAAAGTGATTCTCGTACTAAGTTTCTCATAAGACAAACAAGGATCTGATATTCTATTAATGGTATGCACTATCAAAGATGACGCATTTCATTATTGAACTTTATTCATGGCATTCGTGTTTTATACTTCCTTGGTGTGGGTTCGGGTATAGAAAGTTTGTTGTTTTCATAATGCGTACAGAGGAGAGAACTTGGAAAACTATGATAAAGTCATTGATTGGTGGAGCAGCTGTTATAACATTTTAGGAAAATATTCCTTTATAAACAAATGTTAATACTACAGAGGACCATTAAATGGTGTTGCTTGGAGATTCTGTCCATTAAGTGTTCTTCTTTATTAACAGAGTTTAGTTTTGTATCTTTTGTGTATACATTTTTTTATGCTCTTTCTGTACAAATTTCTGCTACTGGATACTGATTTTCACTTGATTGTTTAAAAAAATATATTTTTAGCGCATCGTCTTGGATGCCTTTGCCATCACCTCCAAATGTGTTATTTATTTTCAAGCAAACACTTCATTATATGAATGTCATTATTATGTCTTCCTTTTGCATGTATTGCAGGTAATATATAATTTTCTGCATATTTAAACATACTCCTTCTCCTCTGTGTTCGTCAGATTTTTTTCCATTTGTCAACAAAAGGTTTCGAATAAAATCTGAACGAACCATCTATCCTTGAACCTCAGCCTCTTGTAAGAAATGTGATGCATACTGAAAGTTGTTCCTTGTGTTATGATATTATATATGTATAGACCATGCAAAGGCCTCTCTCAGACGCTTGCTTGAATTTCATGAAACCTCGTTCCTCAATATTCATAAAGCAAAAAATTATTCCAAACATTGTTCTCACCGACAATCAATCGCAGCCAGGTCTTTGGATCATTCCATCATCATTGCCACGCAATTACTATTCAAATAAAAATTGTATCTACCCCCGCAGGATATTGCAAATATTTGCAGCCGTATTACGGAAATAAATCCAATCATCCTTAACACCACACTCACTCCGAATACCCAACTCTGTACCCTGAAGTCAGATCTAACCAATTATTCGCAATACATCCCAATCCGTACTCTTTCAAACGGGAACCTTCAACCACCCACTCTACCTCATGTCCAAGTGGTTGGTCTATGATGAGCGATATATTCCGAATGTGTGTTAGTGGTTAAACACTAGCGGCGCCTTGTTAAATGCAATTCACACAACATGGGCATATTCATATAAAAAAGGTAAAAGTAATCGAGTGACGTTTATGACGTTGACCGAAAACAAACAATTCACTGAAATGTAAAAAAAAAAACATTCGGATTGGTATTAAAATCAATAAAAATGCAGTGATGAAGTGTTTGCGAGTGGATCAAGGAAGGAGCCCATCAATAGTGAGGTCATTGCGTTTCTTTGCCTTCTATGTACATACGTATGTACATATATTTATGTGTGTTTCCTTGTGCAAGAGATTTCAACTGCAAATCAGTTACAAGGATCAAATTTTCGTCTTTTAAATTTTTCTAGACACAAGACACATCTCTTTCTAACCGTCCTTCCTGTTAAATATTCTATTCGATCATCAGCTGTGATGTAATCCCAGTGATTGGGCCCGAAAATATGCACGATGACTATATTTTCATTAATAAGGAACTATTTCTGGGTCAAAGTGGAATAAGATGACTTGAAGCATATGTGGTTTCAACAAAACGGTGCCACATGCCATACAGCTGGCCAAACAATCGAGTAATTGAGATCGAAGTTCGGTTAGCGTGTTATCTTCAGAAATTAACCAATCAATTGGCGCCCTCATTCGTGTGGACTCATGTCTTTGCGGCTATTCCAATAAGTCAGAGACTTTAGACAACTTCAGGACTAACATCGAATGTCGAATTGGCGGCATATCGCCAGAATTATGGGAAGAGTCATAGATAAAAGCCCATTCATTCGTTTCAATGGAGAACCTTTGAACAATGTTGTATTTCATAATTAATGGAATGGTGATACCTTAACACGATTTTGATATCTTAAACACAAGCTGTTTTATTTAAAAAACAAAATAGAACTCTTTTAAAAAAAAACCCTTCATTCTAAGGAAACAATTTGTTTGAAACCAAACAAGAGCTCAACCTGACAATTGTCATCCGAAACAATCGTGAGATTTTTGCATTAAAGCCTCAAACAGATTCTAAGAAAAACTTATGTAAGTCTCCACAAAAGAAAAGGAAACAACTGCGGTATAATCTTTTCTGAAGGACTAAAAAATTAGGCAAGAAATAATGCAGAGCAGTGAAAACAAAAAATCTTTTTCGTCTTTCATAAAAACAATATTAAAGTCTTGGCAGCTATTAACGCCTTAAGAATAAATCATTCAGATAGTTGGAGACAAAATACAATGGATCATTCTTACTTACTTACTTAGGTGGCGCTACAGTTCGAGGTGAACCTGGGCCTCAACTAACAAGCCTCTCCAGTTAGCTCGGTCCTTAGCTAACTGCCTCCAGTTGCGCACTCCAAGCTTGTTCAGGTCCCCTTCAACTTGTGCGCGCCACCTAAGGCGAGGTCTTCCTCTGCTGCGTTGTCCCTCCGGGTGTGATTCGAAGACTCTTCGGGCCGGAGCACTGTCCCGTCAACGCAAACGGGACCGAATATTTTGCGAAGAATTTTTCTCTCGAAACGACCGAGGATATCTTCATCCGCTTTTGATAAAGTCCAAGCTTCAGCGCCATAAAGCAGGACTGGGATGATCAAGGTTTTATATAGAGTCTCCTTAGTTGTTCGGGATAGGGCCTTACTACTCAATTGCCTTCTCAGCCCAAAGAAACAGCGATTGGCAAGAGTTATTCTTCGTTTTATTTCTGCTCAGGTGTTATTTTCAGAATTGATAGCAGAGCCGAGGTAGACAAAGTCCCTTACTACCTCAAAGTTATAGCTGTCGATTGTGACGTTCTGTCCAATTCGTCGATGTTGCGTGTCCCTTTTGGTTGACAGCATATACTTGGTTTTGCCCTCGTTTACCGTTAAACCCATTTTGGCCGCTTCTGTTTCAATACTAGCGGTGACAGCCCGCTGTGTTCTTCCAATAATGTCAATATCGTCGGCATAGGCTAGTAGTTGCACAGACTTTTGAAAGATTGTGCCTCCGGTGTTGGCTTGTGAGTTTCGCACAATTCTTTCAAGAACGATGTTAAAAAAATCACATGACAGCGCATCACCTTGTCTAAAACCTTTTTTGACATCAAAGGTCTCGGTGAGATCGTTACCGACCTTAATGGAGCAGCGAGAATTCTCCATCGTCATTCTGCACAATCTGACGAGTTTGGCAGGGATGCCAAAACTAGACATGGCTCTGTATAGCTCGTCTCTATAAATGATGTCATATGTGGCCTTGAAATCGATAAAAAGATGGTGGGTATCGATTTGGACTTCTTGGGTTTTTCCCAGGATCTGCCCAAGTGTGAAGATTTGATCGATTGTGGACTTTCCTGGCCTGAAACCACACTGATAGGGCCCAATCAGGTTGTTGACGAAGGGTTTCAGACGTTCACACAATATGGCAGATAGGATCTTATACGCGATGTTGAGGAGACTGATACCTCTGTAATTGGCGCAATTGAGGGGATCTCCTTTCTTGTGGATTGGGCAAACGGTGCTGAGATTCCATTCATCAGGCATACACTCATCTGACCAAATTTTAGAAATGAGTTGGTGTATGCTCTCTACCAGGTCATTTCCAGCTGCTTTGAATAGCTCGGCTGGTAAGCCGTCAGGTCCAGCAGCCTTGTTGGACTTAAGTTTGGATATTGCTATCCTTACTTCGTTTTGGTCAGGTGGACGGAAGTTTTGGCTATCATCGTCTATGTTGAATGGTTCATTCTGCCTGACAGCGGGATGTTGGTCTTCGTCGCCGTTATACAGTCTGCAGAAGAAGTTTTTCCATATTCTCAGCACCGACTGTGACTCTACTACGAGGTTTCCTTCTTCATCTCTACAGGCTTCTGTACGGGTCTTGTTGGCCTGACACGTTCTTTTTACCTGTTGGTAAAACTTCCGTACATTATTCCTGGAGTATAATCTCTCAATATCTTCGATCGCGCGCTTCTCGTGCTCTTTTTTCTTCTTTCGGAGAAGCCGATGTTCTTCCCGTCTCTTCTGCTCGTAGAGCTCACGAGCAGCTCTCGTCCTTTTTTGCAGCGCCGCTTTGTATGCTTGCTGTTTAGCTGCATGTGCTTGCCGGCACTCATCGTCAAACCAGGGGTTTCTAGGTGATGGTTGGGTGAAACCCAGCACATCAGTTGCGGCACTTCTGATGGCTTGTTGGCAGCGTTGCCACTGGTCTTCGGCGCTTGATGCTGGCGGCATAGGAGTAGTTGAGAGGTTTCGGGATACGCGTTCGGTGAAGGTTCTGGCGATCTCTTGCGATTGCAGCTTTTCGACGTCAAATCTTCTCACAGTAGTTCTTCTTAGTTGTGGCGTTTGGGATATCCGCATTCGTACCTTGGCTGCAACAAGGAAATGATCCGAGTCCATGTTGGCTGCTCGGAAGGTTCGGACATCCAGAATACTGGAGGCATGCCTTGCGTCGATCGCAATGTGGTCAATTTGATTGACCGTTTGATGATCAGGAGATCGCCATGTCCCCTTGTGGATATTGAGATGAGGAAACCGTGTGCTTGCTATGGTGACGTTTCGCCAATAAGCCTAAGTCCGTTGCCAGACGTGGTGTCGTGTAGGCTGTGCTTTCCAATCGTCCTACCAAAGATGTCCTCCCTTCCTAGCTTGGCGTTAAAATCGCCTAGGACGATTTTAACGTCATACTTAGGACATTGCTCATATGTTTTGTCGAGGAGCTCGTAGAAACTTTCTTTGGTGGCGTCATCCTTGTCCTCTGTGGGGGCATGAGCGCATATTAGGCTTATGTTCGCGAATTTAGCCTTAATGCGGATTGTCATAAGACGCTCGCTCACGTGTCGAAAGCTCAAGACTTCTTGCCTAAGTCTGCCGCGTATGACGAACCCACATCCAAATAAGCGCTGTTTCTGTTCCCTATAGCAATCACCGTAGTATACGTCACAGTTTTTCATCCTCTTTTTGCCCGGGCCATCCCATCGCACTTCCTGGATGGCGGTGATATCTGCATTGTAGCAGTCTAGGGCCTCTGCTAATTGTTCGGCTGCACGCGGCCTGTTAAGGGTCCGAACATTCCACGTGCAGATCCGAAGATCGTTGTCCTTATTTCGTTTGTTGGGGTCGTCAACAGTGGGATCATCCTTATCCGAGGCTTGTCGTTGTGTCGTAACTACTGGTTTTTTACGTGGTAGGGAAGTTACCCCGACGCACAACCCCCAACCTGGAGGACCAGTTCCTTTTTTTACCCCTAGGACAAGGGGCCGGATATTCCGGAGTCAGTACCCCGCTTCGGGGATGTGAGCGCTGCCGTTGGCCCATTAAGGGTTCATCCGCCACCAACTCTATTCCAACACCCTGACTCAGTATTGAAAATCCCTATAGACCTGGAATTCGAATATGTCGAAGCAGCTCATATAGGGATAACACTAATAGTTCGACCTAACTGGAACTGGTTGACGCCACCGTTGATTCCATCTAGGGAATTCGTCCGCCGCCGCCTGAAGCAAGAGAAGGTGCCTTAGTGAGAAGACACTCCTCCCCCCTCTCTCGTTCGCTGCCACCAACAACCTTCCAAAGGGGTTGGTTACCCAATCTCCAGTTGAGGTACTAGGCACCCAGCAGCCACCATCGTGGAGGTGTAGAGTAGGAGTTGATAGTGAGAGGCTAAAGCTTGTGTTGTGTTGTGAGAACGCTTGTGTTCCCATATGTTCCGCATCACTACCCTTTGACCACTGGATCATTCTATGGTCCTAAATAAATATCTAGAAAATGTACCTACCACGGATTATCTAACTCCATACCTAAATTTCAAGAGATCTTTCGCAAGTTCGTTTCCGAGCAGAGAAAATGGAAAAACGATCAGCTTACCAATACTATCTCTGTCTTCACAGATGGATCAAAGATGGATGCAGGCATAGTGAACCGCTCCGGGTATATCCAAGTCAAACTGCCCGCCGAACTATAGCAGTGCTTTCCAAGCAGAAGTCCTAGTCGTGACAATAGCCACCCGTGAGACTACGGTAAATGCAATACCACAGGAAGGTACCACCTTTTTTATCGACAACCAGCCAGCTATAAAAGCGATTTCTGCTATCCAAATAAAATCCAATCTTTTGAAGTGCTATTGTGATGAGCTTAAGGTTGTTGAGACACAGCACAAGGTTGTGCTCTACTAGATCCCTGGACAAGAAAATATGGCAGGTACTGAGAAGGCCGATATATTGGCCAGGAAAAGTACGGAATCCACATCAGAACAAACCGACGCGACAAACCTCAGTAATCATCCCGCCTTGCACACTGAGACCCGAAGATTTATAACATCAGATGATCACATGATATACAAGAAGTATATGGCCTTGTTTCGATAAGAGTAGGACCGACAGGATTATGCAGAGGGATAGGAAATCCCTTTCTACCCTGATAAGAGTCATCACGGGGCATAACAGTCTCCGGTAACACATGAAAAACTAAGTCTACCGGAAGAAAAATTATGTCATGGATATGGAGATAAGGAAGTCAAAGAGGATACAACCCACTTTCTCTGTCACTGTCCAGATCTTACCCACCTTAGATTTAAATTTCTCAGGCGACACTTCATCCGTGATCTCGAAGAATTATCAAGCTGGATGATTTGCTATTAACTGGATGATTTGCTAGTTCATAGGAACCATATTTGTAGAACTAGGGTTAACCAATAGGCATGAAACATCTCTCTCCTATGGGTATCACAATGGCTTTGTTCTGACCTGAGTGTGTCGGTATAGATCTTCTCCACTCGCCTACCCCTAACACGGAGAGCTTTGAAGTTATTAGACAATACAATTCCTAAGGCTCCTGGGTCTTACTTGTAATAGAACATATTCCTGGGAAAAACTAGTAATTTGAGTTTGAACTAGACTAGCTGGATGAGGCTGGGTATCTTCTTTAAAATAAACAAGAAGGCAATTTTTTTCCATTCTCTTGCAGATGTACTATGGAGAACAAAGTATCCTGAAATAACTGAAGACTACTTAGACAAGCTGAGTCTGAGACATCAGAGCAAAGAATTGATTTAGTAGTGTGGCAAGTTTTACATTCAAAAACTTTGCTTCTTTCTTCTTTAACACACAGAACGTATTTTAACGAATCAAGTGACATGAGGTACCTCAAATCGAGTTTACGTGCATGTATACAGAGCCGTACACAGTAGCAACCACTTCTACCAAACAATAATGCATAAAATTCCCTATCATAATGACCTTTTTTTGGTCTCAGTTGTGTCGCTGCAGAGCGGGGTCAAACACACAACCCAACCCAAGTTTTTACTGCAAGCATCCTGGAAAACGATTTATTTATAATTCTTAGATAACAAAAACGACAATAAAACATAAATTTGTCGTCCTGGCAGAGAAGTTTCTATAAATATATAATTCCATTCCATGTGTTATCCCATTGCAATTGAATAAACGAATACGAGCATATTGTTGTGTTCACGAGGATGCCCCCATTCATTGCAGCTTATGTGTAGACATGCTTGTCATTATCTCATTTTATTTTGTCGGACGCTTTCTTGCTTTTTCTGTAACCCTCTTAGTATTTTTTTTTACAAGCTTCTACGCCTCTGATAAATAGTTGAAAATAGCACAACACCGGTAAAAAATTCCTTCCGGAAACTACTTATAGTATATGAACTCGTACATATGTATTGTATTTCGCAAAAATAAACAATATGTGATACATATATGGAAATTGTTGAACTTGAAATGACTTCTGTACGTCAAACAATTTCAGAATGGCTTCAATAAAAATCCTCTATCCTCTATTCTCTCTTTGAAGCAATTATTTCCTAAGGGTGTTTTAAAGCTTTGCTTAAGTGTTAGTAGAGCATTTGCTGTAAAAGGAGCCATAGTATGCTCTGCACTTCGGACAAACAATCTTGGATTTCCGAGAGTTTCGTCGATACTTTTAAGTACACAAAAGGGAGTACATATTGTGTCTTTGTTCTTGTTCCGGAATTTAGTGAAGTGAAACATGTTATATACATAGAACTATCGAATTGAATTTTATAACTATGGAGTAGTAGAAGGAATTGGTGTGATGTCAAAGGTGTATGGTTGTTTTAAGTGGGAGGCATTGACTCTTTTCTATGTAGAAAAATGTGCATATGTCTATAAATGGAGATTTCTGTTTTCCTAATAAGTTTGAAATATATTGTGAAGAACTTATGTAAGAGCAAATTATCTACCCCTGCAGTAAAAGCCAAACTGCCCGTAAGCCTTTGCTTAATTTTTTAGTATGTGCTTTAGAAATATAGTCGCGATAATAAACTCACTGACTCTTATCTGGGTCCCAAAGTAATCCGAGAAAATGACGTATCCGATAAACGTGTACATGTAGGCTATATAGCATGGCTCTACAGATTGTTAATGAAAAGCCTATAAATTTTGCCTTAACGTTTTTTTCGATTTTTACTAAACATTTTAAAACAAGTTGCAATTTTAAAAACTTCGTACGCCATGTACTTGCGTACTTCTGAAGAAATAATTAGATAATATACTTGGTACGCCATGTACTTACATACTTCTGAAGAAATAATTAGATAAGAAATAATAATTTTTTAAAATCATCCTTATACGTATTTTTTGCTGAAAACCTGGTGTGTCATCTAGTAAAATAATATGTTCAAATTCCAACTAATCCAAATACGAAATTTTACCAAAATCATAGCAATAGACCCCTTCCATTGCTGATTGCAAGAAGGTACGCCCTGGAATCCAAACGGACCTGTCACTGCCAATATTTGTATTTTTGAAACAATGACAAAAAGAGAACAAAGAGAACAAATTAAATGCTATAATGGAAGGAGTTAGACGAAGAACTTTTTTTTTCTGATAATATTAATGCAGAGGGTCTTTAGAATGTTTAGATTGTCAATTTTAAACCTATATCGATTACATAGCTTCTGTCGTAACTTCTCTCAGAAGTGAAAGTTATCCAGACCAATAGACTTGAAAAATTATTATCTCCCACGAAGTAAATAAATACCCATAGTCATAAACCTCTGTGGCAGTATTCCACATAAATTAAAAAACGACTAGCCTTGATAATCTCCTGCTAGGTGCTTATGTGCTAATCTCACAAAACTAAATTCGAAATTTATATTTCCTTCCCCAAAGTACATTCCCTACCATGGGTGGACTTGTAGTTTCAAAAGTTCATATCTCTCCTTCCAATTGTAAATTATTGAAAATGGGTACTAGTTCCAAGAACTTGTATTCACTTACTACCTTGAGAGTGTTGAATGCTTGATTATCCTAAACTTATGTTACTCTTATTCATACTATAGGTACACTTTAATTTTCAAGGAAAATAGAATAAGCAGTATGCATCCAGCTAGAAAGCAGATATATAGTTAGTACTAGTAAGTAATGGACGTTAGAATCTTTAATACACATATTTAAGAATAACAAACATTTAACAAAATCCTCAACATTACATTTTAATATATTTTCAGCTCTTTTATGAGACTGAGACTCATGTTTCCATCTTTTTTCCAAGAAAACTGCTACTGTGTTGTTTAAGTTTCTTGACTACTTTCTCTGTTTAAAAATTATTACTTCCGGGAACTATAGTTCAGTTCGTTTTTGTAATACTTCAAAGCAGCAGTAAATTTTTATCAATATATTTCTTACAGGAAATTTAATAAGCATAAGGATGTTTTGACAATCTTCTAGAAATTTTGATCTATTTTTGACATGAATTCTTTCTGACAATTAATTCCCATCAATTAGGCATATATAATGATTTGTGTATGAATGTACATACATATGTATTTTAGCATGTGTATCATAATAGTGCAGTTTTCTACACTCAAATACCTACACTTGTATACGAGAATAGACTCAATATGCAACAATGACACCGACCTTAAATGTCTGTCCCCGAGTGTGCGATATTTCTATTATTATTTTTTTTTTTTCTTAAGGACATGAAATCTCTCTCACTCCTTCCATCCTGTCACCTCAGCATCATTATAGCAACCAAAAGTAGAATGCAATAAAAAAAAAGGTTTGAAATTGAAAAGAAAGAAGATGACGAGGATGTGATGGAGGAGAAAAAAACAGAAAAATCTTTTTCCCAATTGAAGGAAGGGCAGTACATAAGATTCTGTATGTGAAATGTAGTGGAGAGGTGTCAGATTTTTGCCTCACCCACCACCTCTGTTCACCAACATATACTTGCACTTAACCTTCAGCTTATGCTGCTGCTGTCATCGTTAGGATTTGGTCCTTAGTCTATTCATACTTTCTCACAATTTAATAGTTAAGTTTTCGGTTTTTTTTTTTTTTTTTGTCAGTTTTACGGATTCATTTTGATTTTCCTCCTTTGAGAAAATCAATTGAGATTAAGTTTCTGGAGATTTTTGTGATTTAAGAAAGTGGCAGGTGTCTTGCAACGATAAAATGTCTTCAAGTGCCAACGACGGCGATGGCGTGGTAATGATTTAATATGATTGAATGAAATTGAATTGGAAATGGGTTTCATTTTGAAAAAAAAAGACTAAGGAGAAAGCATTGCAAGGATAATTCAAGTTAATCTCGACTGAAAGCGAATTCAATTCTAGGAACTCTAGGTAGTATAAGGTAATGCAGTTAATGTCGCCAGATGGTAAACAAATCAGTTGAAATTGTTGACAATGGATTCTGTAAGCTTGGATATTATAAGTCTGAGAAGATGAAACTTACTCTATAATTTCATCTTTACTTAAATCCGACTAAAGTTGACCTCTGCCAACAAGGCTCTTCAGCCAGTAAAATCTTTAGTCAGCTTGTATTCAGTTCAGTTACTTATGCTGAATTGGACAAGGTCCACTTTCAATTGCGTGCATGACTTAAAGATTTCAAATAATCCTTCTTAAAGAATACGAGAACTGAAACATTGGTGCTCATCCACTCAACATTACACAGCGCTCTCAATCACTAGATGTCCCTTTTACGGTTCATGTGGTCCGATGATCGTATTTTCTTCTCAGAGACTCCAAGCATACTTTCGTTTGAATTTGATAAGGTCCATGCTTCTAAATCACATAGCAGGATAGGATTTATAAGGGTAACATACTGCTTCTCTTGGGGGAATATTATTATCGGTTGTCGTTATTGCAGTTGTTGCCTATGTAGATGAAATCCTTCAAAATTATAGCTGCGCATGATTTCATTGACGTCGGTGTTTAATGTCGTTAATTAGCAGTTTTTGATTCGATGTTCGAGAATACATTAGCGACTGCTGAAATTATTCTGCCGATAATGTCACTGTCACTAATAGAATTGTATGACTTAATGCGAAATTACACTTCATGGATTGACTTAGGAATTGTGTAGAATTATGAAGTTGAATTAGCTCAATGATAGTGAATCACTCTGTATGTAGTCTTTGCTGCTTTTAAAAGTTGGTTTTCTTATGACGAAGCAAACTACTACTATGGCGTAGCAAATGACCACATTCTATCCTACATAAGTGGATGAATTTTGTAGCTAAGTCAAAACTAGATATCCTGCTAAATAGGCCATTGAAATTCTCGGGTTCTTTCCTGGATTCAGATGATTAGGTTGATGGTTGATTTTGTTTGCCTTGAACTATATTGGTAATTGCATATCAGATTGTGTGATATGATTACACAGTCTTCCTTGCAAACTTTAAAAGTTAGATGCTATTGAAAGAACAAATCTCAGATAACATGTAACTTGTCTAGAATTGGAATGACAGCTTGGGGTAAGCTCGAACGATTACTGTAGAAGTTGTATAAACGAAAAAGAGTAAGAACCTATTTTCAACTTTCCATGTACTTGCCCAGCTGGCTCCCATAAAAAATAAAACTTCACTTGGAAATTTTCTACTTTACGATATCTGATAAAGATATAGATATATATATAGATATAAAGAAGCCTCTTACGCTTCATCAGAATGTTTTCTGTCATCTTATCAAACTCAAGTTTTTAATTCATTATTCATCACCAAGCTTTTAAAAATAAGTAGATTGATACTGTGGTTGATTTCTTTGAGGATGTGGTTGAGAAACTTGATCTTAGATGTCTAAAGCTTTTTAAAATCCTTTAGCTTTTTAAATCCTTAGCTGGAAAAACATCAGATAAAAACTCATAAGCATAAATGTACCAAGTACTTTTTTCGCTACACAGTTTGATAGTACTGAAAGTGTGTCTTAAAGATTGCATTGTTATTTCTAAAGTAGGTTAGACACTATCAGTTTCAGACTGACAGTTTTTCCTCAACTACTTGAAAAATGTTAGTGTGTAACTTGTAATGATGCCGAGAATGATATTTGTATAACTATTTTGTATATTATCTGAAATAATAATAATGATATCCTTTCATTTATCTTTTCAGGTAAGTGGCTAAAATTTTTTGGTAAGAATTATATAATTCATTGGGGCAGACTTTCAGCTATGATTCTAAAATGTATCGTAGTCTAGTTCAGGTTTTATTTACCTGTCTTCTAGTATGCATTTGATTTACTTACATACAAGTAATAAGAAATTTTGTAAATTTTCAAATTAAATCTATGAAGACTACTATTCTCAAGTTTAAACTTTTTGACTTTAAGTTAAATTTGTAGTACGAGTATTTTTCAGTCAGTCGTAGTTTAAAAATCTTATCCAACTTCCACCACTATCTGCCACTTTGTCTTAAGGGAACTACTACTATTTTATATTTATATTCAAAGTTCCATCACTGCTCATAAGGTTCTAGCATTCCATAAATTGTACAGTTCCTACAAAGGACAAGATTTTCAAGATTTTTTTGAACGGATCTATCTACGACAAATATTACAACATATAGATTACATATGTAGATTGTAAGTGATTTATTCTCGGTACATACGTCAATTTTTTCCTCAGTTTATCTTACCTGTAGACTGTGGATGCATAGTGTCCCTCCTACAGGGAGAAGATTTGGAGGAATTTGTCGAGATCTTTCAATACAAAGTATACTTCACTGCAATTCGTTTTTTTTTTTACCTAAAATGGGTTTCTCTTTAATTTTCTCAACCACGTGTTAGTTGGAGAAGTACCATGCCTGCGCGATGTATCTGCTGGGCAAGTTTGCCAATGGCAGTTGCTATGAACACCTATCTTTTAAAGCTCGAACTGCATGCCTAAGGCTTATGCCCTAAGATAAGTAAGAGCACAGAGACATCTCTTTTGAGACCTTTATGGAATATTTCTTTTAGATAAATCTACTATCTACTTATGTATAATCCTAAGTACTTATGTAACTTCTATAACCAATGCCAATGTCTGATTGGCTTCAGTCATTGAAGCTTGCTTTTTCGTGAATTTTACAATTGCTGCTGGTACAGATGATGACAGTTGATGTCAATATTGATCAGTTTATCAAGCATTTTCTCATAATTACTAGATTATGTGGATGCCAGTCACTCTTTTTACTGAAAATCTCATTGGAATCGACGAATGTATTTTCAAATTATTGTCTGATTGACATGTCGATGCGTTGGCTTCTCATTCATCATCAAGTCTATACCTAATCGTATCAGTAAGTACTAGATTTAATAGAAAAATAGTTGAATCATAATTATCTTCATCACTGTTGCTCCTGTAAACAGATGTATGTACGTATGTAAGGTGTATTTTTGAGACATGATACCTAAGCATGTTATGGGCGACGAATATGCCATCCTCCTGCATATTGGCACGTGGTTGCTAGATCTTCAGTAAACAGTGTCCTTGTTTAATAATGTAAGATTATAAAACGTAGAATTTGTGGAAATCAGCCCACGGCTACTTTTGGAAATTAGCCCACTACTAAATAACATTTCCTGGTAATCGTCTTACTTTTGTAGGGAATAATATTTACTGAATTGAAGTAGCTACCTACACACATACATATGTATGTATATACAAAAACAATAAATTTAAGTTTAAAGACAAATTGCTCTACTTATTTTTACGAATATTCGTAAACATTGTAATAACTCACCTGTCATCAATATCCTACTTTTGAGAAATCTCTACTTTAAACAGACACGATGCCATTGCTCCAAATAAATTTTGCATTTATTAGACGTCAACCTTCAATGACAGCTCCTTCCACTTAGTTTTAATAAGAAAATTCAAATTTAAAAATCATAAAAACAACATCAACAAAGAAACCGAAGAGAAAAACATTTACATAAAATATATTTATTTGAATATTTCGTTTCTTATTAAGTTTCCACTCTTATTAGAAAATATTTGTTCGTTTTCGCTATTTTGGTCTCTTCACTAATGTAGTCTCTCTTCCAGTATTAACCCATAGTATCGCAGTGTCTTTATTATTAGGTTTTGTTTTAAAATATTCGCACATTAACCGGTTTTACGATCTCCTAGTGATGAAAACCTGGAGTAAATAAAACAGTGTTGAGGTATCTTAAATAAATAAATCATCTTCTTTATATACAGTAAAAGAAAAGTAAAGACAGAAGAAAATAAATTTTTTTAAAGACACATATATGTACATATATATATAATCACTTGTTCGCATGTTCATTCATTTTTACTTAATTGCTTTTTTGATTCTTGAAAGTATCTATGTATCTCTATATTTATCCAATTCAACCGAGAATGTATGTACACCCATTTCATGCTTATTCTTTCTTATTCATTTTATTTCAAACTGACATACATACATAATTCCATAGCACTTCACCACCCCTTGAACTTCAGTTATATAGAGCAATAAACTAGCTATGGAATCAGATATTCTTAAAAACAAAGTTTTCAGAAGCTAATATTAAAAAACTACATAAATCCAAATTTAACACTCAAAATATCATCGGCGGAATGAGATATACATGCATAAAACATATATATACATACATACTATATGTATGTATGTTAAGACAAGTATTGTTTATATGCATAGCATAAAGTCAAATTATACAAATTCTAAATACTGTAATTAAATTTGTTTATAACACCTTGAAAAAGAGTTTTGGAATAGACGAGTTTGTAAGAATTACACACGTGCTAGGCCTTAAATTCTTTTGTAGGCGGTTATTTTAATTTTTTTTTTAGTTACTTAAAATTTTTCATTAAGAGTTTGTGAAGAGTGATGTTTATGCCTACTTCTCTCCGTTTGGTGTGTCACCTGTCTCTTCAATAGGTTTTTGTGGTTATTAAAGCTTACACCAAGTTTACTGTAAAAATAAAAATATTGGTGAAACTATTAATTTGCTGTAGGAATTCTCAAACTAACAGACTTGTGGTTCGGATGAACGATGATAGATAGTACCGCACCAGTGCCAGTTGGCATCCCGGTGCAGACGAAGTGCTTTCGAAACCGCCGCTTCCTTAATAAATAAGTCCAGCGGCGGAATACCTAGTCTCTTCCACAAGTTCGTCCAGCATCTAGGTATACACCCAGATACATCTGGCCACATGTAGTTCCGATCCAACAAGTGTCAAGTGCTGAAATTCCAGATCTCTCCTCTTCCTTGCGAAGATGATTAGATCTGTCTTTTCCACTCTGAGAGCATTTCTCATGGTATCAGCTGTGATGTTTATGAATGTACCTCTTGCCAATATTGCTATATCATTGGCATATCCCACACTGTAGATGCCAGTCTCTTCAAGTCTTCTCAGGAGAGAGTCCACAGTTATATTCCACAGAGTAGGTGACAAAACTCCTCCTTGCGCGACGGCAACCTCTGCTAACCCTTCCTCTAAATTTTGAAGTTCCCGTCTGAATATTTATCGCCTTATTTTTCAGCATATTGTCCACCCATCTCACCACCTATGGGTTAACCCTGCGTTCTTCTAAGGTTACTCTCAGACTTTCGAAGCATATCTTATCGACGGCACCTTCAATGTCCATTATTATGGTCATTGCGATGCCTCAGTTATTTATATCTTCTCCTTATCTGGTGTAGCGCTGTTTCAGCTCTGTATGCATGTTGTCTACTACTCAAAGGACACGCTTTCAACGCCGTACTCTCCATATGGTCCACCACTTCCTTTTTTCCTTTTGTCCCATTCACCACATTTGTTTCTCCCGGAAACACCACATTTGTTTCTCTCCATGTTACCGGTATTTGACCTATCGCTAGGCATGCAACGAATATACCATCGGGTCCTGCGGTCTCGAAAGGAGAAAACGTTTTTATCGCCCCACTGACCGCTTTTGGAGTTACTATCCGTTCCGCTTCTGCCTTATCCATCCTGTTTGATCCTTGTTTCCTCAGAGCCCAGGGCTTCAGACTTCCCGGAAAGTGTATTTCCATAAGGACCTCATTTGTTGCGGCAGCATAATCGCTTTAACTCCGTGTCTCACCAGTACACAAGATCTAACTCTTTCGCCATATCGCACATAGTGTAAAGTGGCAATACTTTCAGGTAAACCTTTAATCTTTCCTTTGAAGATCCAAAGCTCCTGCAGCAAGGCAATATCAATCGACTGTTCCACAAAGCATCTGGTCAACATTGCTGATGCAGCTTTGCTGTGGTGAAGATTCAATTGAATCACCCTAAGTTATTCCTGGTACGTTTCGTGTTGACTGACTTTCTGTTTCCTGGTTTGTTCATCAGCCTTTCCACTTTAAAGTAGTTTTGACTGATTAACATTCCCGGACACAGGCTGCCATCATCTTCTCCGCTTTCTGCCACCATCACCATGGTTTTAGCTGCATTGAAGGTCTCGGTACCAGTTTTGAACCGTTCCCTAGGACCTGCCAGATCCTGCCAATGGCAACCTCTGTCTCTCTTTCGCCCTTTTCATCTTTTGCTTAAGCTGCTTTTGCATCTTTGGATTCGGCTTCCACAACGTCGATTAACCTCTTGGCGCCTTGCAGCACCGCATTGTCCATCGATATCGACAATTGTTCAACTGAATCCTTTAAATTCATTATCCTCACGAGCTCTTCCGCTGTCGATCCCGCACTTTCCGACACTTTCTCGACCTCTTCGGAGTCTTTCGACTTGCCCTCTGATGACTCGTTCTCTTTTTTACAATTTTTTAAAAATGATACCACGAGCCGGGGAGGAATCACAGACCAGGTAGGCAGAGATCCCCATTACTTTTTCATTGGAAAGTGGATTGGGTATTTAGTTAAAACTGTGTAGGTTTTATACCTCCAATCTCCATCCATTTTCTACAATACCACCAAAACGCCTATGGTCTACGTCGCCTATGCATCTTAAACGACCAATGCGTAGTTTTTGGCCAAGTCGATGTCGCTGTATAGCGCGTTTCTGAGTTGTTCCTTAAAAAATCTTCTCTCGAAACGACGAATGTATCTTCATTTGATAGAACCCATGCTTCAGCGTCTTAAAGTAGGACTGGGATAATTCAGATCATAGGTAAACAAACTATCCTTAGATTTTCGGAAAATGGCAAAGAAACAGGGAGGCGCAACACAAATCTTTAAAGTTACATCTATTCCATACTACGTTCTGTTTAATTCGTTTCTGCGGTGCATGCTCTCTTTGACTTTGAGCCCTAGGCTAAACTCATATTGGCAGCTTCGGTCTCAATACCCGTGAACAGATGCAACTGACCGAAGCTGAAATCGCATTCGTACGACATACACCCGGCTGCCTAAATCTTAACAATTAATAAGTATATGCTCTGCATTATCGTCCAATTTCAAGTCATTCTCAACCGTTTTGAATCCGGTAAGCTTGTTAGTTAATTTACCGTTATTAGATTTGGCTTGTATACTGGTACCTTTTTATACCCATACCTAATGGTATATACCCAATCTTCGAGGCCAGTGGCTGTATTGAATTTACCCAGCAAGTAGGCTACTCTATTTATCTGCATCCCGCAAAAGGTAATACTTATGGATGTATATGTATGTATATGACAAGTTGACACCTAGTCTGATTCGGATTTTGCACGCTTCCTTGTCCTGTTAGGATACGACTTTCTTTGTATCCATTGTCAGTAGGCTCTAAGCTAGATCCCACACAGCCACCTGCGGCAGAGCCTCGTCTTTAACATGAATTCAGCATCAAAGAGCAATAACAATATGATTTTGCGGTTCCTCCTTCCAGATTATATTTATTTTAATTAATATCCCTGTGACTTTATTGTTTGACGTACTCGTATGCATCACGTTTGAAATCTAACATGTCGATGACTTTTAATTACCAAGCCGCGGCATTTCTTTCAAATCGAATCCTATTAGATTTATTAAATCAAACCTCATGTACATGGCACCTTGCCATTCATTAAATCCAAAACAAACAATTTCCAGACTCCCCATGATTCAAACACCTCCAAAACCAATTAGCAATTAAGACTCGAGGAATGCCGGAAATTTTCCTGTGGAAAATTTTGCACTTTACCACTGAAATGAAAATAAATCCAATTTACTGTGTACTCATCCATACCATGTGGTGTATTTCTTTAGCAAATTATTTCCCGCACACACATACTGTGTAAACAAATCTAACGGCGCGCATCGGCGATGTATGCACTCGTTCCTGCAAAAGTCTATTTGTCATCGTGTTTAACCAGAAGTTTTAAAGTGGTAGCACTGCAAGATCGCTCCACAAAATACCTACGTGGAAGTTTTTAAAAGCTATTTTAACTCCATGCATCATTTCACCAACAGGGATGTTTTGGTTTCTAGTGATTAATTAACCCACTCATATGCATTTCACTCGCACGTTTGCTTTTTTTTCTATTACGGCTATTCCTTGATACAGGATGTTTTTTCAGGTGTAATAACTAGACACTAGTTTTTTTTTTTGTTTTTAAATAATTTTCACGACCACTTGGCAAAAAAAAACACAAACCACGGAAAATAAAATATTCTCCTGTAGGTAGACGTTTCAAGAGCGAATAGAGCATACACCTTCATGCTGAGTTTTAATTAGTTTTTGAAACATTTTTTGATGAGGCTAAAAAACGGCCATTTTTAAAATCATTAACACGTTCGTAAATTTATTTTAATCTTCGATCTTCTTTGGTAATAAAATGATCATAAAATTTTAAAACGTGCGTGGAAAGGACACATTAGAAACATTTTAAACATTGAAACATGTGATCAAACAGATCACTATTTTGAAATTAATTTTAGAATTTAAACTATAACAACAAATTGCATAAGGATATGAGAAGTAGTTAAAGAAGTAAATTCTTTGGTATACACGTTCTATTTTATTGTAAACAAAGAGGATGATTTATATTCTTAAAAGATTTCAACGCCATTTTATGATCTCCAGGTTTTTCTCCCAGAGAAAAGTCGTAAAATTGAAGAATGTGCGGATATTTTAAAACAAATTCTTATAAATAGAAATTTGAATATTTTAACAAGTGTCTGATCTCATAAGATGTAAGATCTTTTGAAGGTTGTATGAACTTGAGAATCAAACTTTATAAAAAAAAATTCATTTAAGGCTGTCCAAATGGGAAAATCGTGCCGTTTTCTTTAGGGAAAGTCTGAGTAAAGGGGCTTTGAAAGCCTCAATAAGCACTACGATCCAATAGAGATCTTTTGTGGTATCCCCTTAAAGATATTGTGTAGTCTTGCCTACTAATTAAAATTTAGTTCATGAATGAAACTTAGGATTTTTTGAGTTGAGGAGAAGGTGAAATTAATCCTTTATGGAAGTGCTTGAGCTTGGTCCGAGTAATGTCGAGACATTCACATGTGTTCGGCCGTTCAGCGTTCAAGGTATAGTCAGCACGTGTCCGATTGTCTAATTACAATTTTCTTGAGGCGGTATTTGAGAGAGCAATGGCCAGTTAGGAAGTACGTAAGGATTTCACCGTCATATTTGGTCATTGCTAGATTCTCCTTTCGTTCTTTTTTGCTTAAGTTTTTTTGGCTTATCTTAAGCCAGTTTGTGAGTTCCAGTAAGACAGCTTTTCTTTTTGTTCCCAGTGATTTAGCAATATATTTATCTATCTAGAAGTTAGCATACCGAAGGATTCGGGTAAATAAGTGTAAACTGAGCATTGGATCTGGCAAATTCGTCAGCAGTTTTATTCCCAGCGATGTATATAAGTCCTGGGACATATGTGTACAGCTAGCCGCTGGAGTGTTTGCAGACATTTCCAGACCAGCTTAGACTCAATGTCAAAGGATTTGAGAACTTTTAAATCTTCTCGCCTATCTGATGTATAATTTCATGTTATCTTCGGAGGTTTCTTCTGGTAAACTCTCTGCCACTCTCAGTGTACTAATGAAACAGACAATTTGTTAACTTCTATCCCATTTCACATTTTTAAACCGTCAGGGTACCATTCGGATTGTGGTATTCGAGAAATATTCCAATAACAGTGGTGAGGATAGTAACGAAATTTTTTCAAGGATCTTCATTTGTCCAACTAGTGGTTTTGCTGTTTCATATCATGTCACTTATGTGTAGGCTTGGTCTTTGCACTTTTTACACGACGGAGCGGTTGTATGTTTGGTTACCCTTTTTCCACCATACCAGCGATGCGTATAAAAATAGGCACTAGGGATTCAATAAAAATGGCGATTCCATGTTGTATGAGGTAAGGAAAAATGTCTGCCAGTAGAAACTTTGTATGGGTTCTGTCAGTTCGTCACCTGCTGTGCGACTGTCCTGCCCTATCCGTCGTAAGAATGAGGACTCTTGGTAGTTACTTCTTCTCGGATTTGGAGGACTTGGGTAACGTTGAGCTGACGGACCTCCTGAGATTCATATCATTATCTGGGTGGTTCCAATAGCGGACTTAATAGGTTTCCGGGGTTAAATGATTGGGCACAATGGACCCTTTTTGAGGTCTAAGTGAGCAGTGACACTGTCACAAGGCACCCATCTACCTACCTACCTACCATGGGTTCTGTGTGGAAATGACCCAACTCCAGCGAATCAAACGAAAAATATATATTTGCAATGCTCCTTGTGTCCCTGTTCCGTTGAATAAATTTATAAATAGGATGGGTGAGCAAATCAGAAAATGAGCTAGCAGTAGCAATCCTAGCCATAAGTAGATCTCTTAATGTACCTGGTCCGTCCAGCACAATAGAGAGAAGTTTCCTTTAAGATTATCAGTTCTTCTTTTACTTTGGTTTATTCACTTTCCATGATATTAAACTCGGGAATATTAAGTTATTCCTTACCTCTTCAATACTCCTGCTGTTTTAAGGAAATATACTTGGGTAAGGGGTGACATGAGTACATATCTGTGCAGAGCCATATATGGAAACAAGGCGTTTTCAACCAGGAAATCCTGTCGTATCTGGTTTTTGAGCTCCACAAGGCCTTACCCGAAAATTAGTGCTCTCTCACTAAAGTTGAAATTTACCTCAAAAGCAAGGACCTGCTACTTCTTTTATAAGAGGTTGACATGTACACGTAATCATATTCCCTCAAATGACATCCATTTCCCTCAAAAGATTCAAGCTCACTTTGAGTTCTACTCCCCTTTGAGATTATTTTTACATCGAAATGCTTTACAATTTATTCATCCAAACCCAAATTGCTCCACCAAAGTAAATACTTTCAAAAACCTGCGCATACGTTTTCCGAAACACGGTCCCTGGAGGGCTATACAAAACCTCAACACAGACAGACTATGAATATCAATTTCACAAGTACGGTAATTTACAATTTCCTATTTATCATTAAAAAAAAAAACACAGTGTGTCAACCGATTTATGCACCTACAGCAACCACATCAATTAGGATAATTTAAGGATAATTTGTAATGGTATCCCTCATCATTATTTCGCCCATGTAAATCACATTATATTGAGTTAAGTTTTCGTAGAACAGTAACCGTGAAGGTGATGAGCCTTTATTCATTCATCCCATATTTATTTTTAAAGTCATCGTTAATGAATGAAATTCAATGTCGATATGTGTCCTTCGATGTGAATTTTTAAATAATTGCCTTAATTCACACAACAATCATTTGTATCAGTCTCTGTCCCTCGAGGGCAGTACATGGAATTGCAATCAGGATTTATTGTCTTCTTCATTTCATTTATTTTTATTCATTCATCATTAGTTACTTCCTACTAGTTATGAATTATTTATGAAGCAAAAATATATCCTTTTCCGCTTTGGATTCCAAATAATTCAAACACATTTGTCTCGAAATAAGGGGTATGTGGTATGCACTGGTACCTACTCTGTGAAACAAGACTGAATTTTACAATTAAAGAAATTATGTGTCAGATGGGGAATCCCTGAAAATTTAATTTTTCAGTTTTCCTTTACCCATATGTAGTATAAAATTCAGTTCATATGATGGATGCCTAAGACACCGGAAGTAGACCTCTGGTTACCAAGAATAATTACGAGACAACTGAAAATAGCTTTATGATGTCAAGAGAACGTGTGTGCATACAAGTTGTATGGCTTCCATGGAATCCTTAGAATTCTGGTTCTCATGAAGTGTATGTGTGTATATTGCATAGAATATCCTTAAAATGCAAATTTTATACGTAACGAGTTCCTGGGCATTGCCGCTTATGTTATTTGATATTACGTAAAAAGTGTGATTAACTAAGAAATGAATGAACAACTTATAAGGGTAGATGATAGCCGTAGAGTGCTTTGAATCTGAATTCTGTGGTTTTGTTTTGTTGACGGTTTGACTTTAAAAGTTCATTTTAATTATAATGAATCTGTAGGAAACAGATCATGTCTACATATGTACATTTGTGTATCTAAGCATACGTTCATATATCCCCGAGGCAAAATAGAGGATTTTTCCAGTTTCTACAACTTTCGCTAACTCTTTTTCTAAAGACCTCTTTTCCGCCTTGACGGTTTTGCTTCATGTTGGCTTAGGTTGATACTCTCTTTTGGTAATTTATGAAAGTGGATTTCATTGCATGGCATATTTTGGAATGGACACATCATCTTGCACCAATGTATCAAGCTATTGGGTCGATTCCCTAGACTCGAAAATATCTTTGGCAGAATGTCCGTACCATGCGATTCATAGCATTAGGATTGCATTCATATACGCCTTATACGTATGGCCCTTCCTCTAATTGTAACTACTCGAGCTATAACTAACTCGAAGGCTATTTAAATGAAATGCTGATCACAGTACTTTGGGGGTTTTTGACTTATATTTCCATGCATGTATTAATTTGTTTTGCCAAGAGCAGGAGAAAATCTTCTAAGGCCCAACCGTGCGCTTTTATGCTAGTTGTGCAGTGGTACTGAACTAAGTATTTCAGGTTCAGCCCGATACCTGGGTGTAATTCTAGTTTCCAAACTAAATTGGAAGGATAACACTGCTGAACGAGAGCGAATGGACACCAGTGCTCCGGCCCGAAGAGTCTTCGAATCACACCCGGAGGGACAACGCAGCAGAGGAAGACCTCGCCTTAGGTGGCGCGCACAAGTTGAAGGGAACCTGAACAAGCTTGGAGTGCGCAACTGGAGGTAGTTAGCTAAGGACCGAGCTAACTGGAGAGGCTTGTTAGTTGAGACCCAGGTTCACCCCGAACTGTAGCGCCACCTAAGAAGAAGCTTTCTATTCTTGCAAAAAGGCATTCAGTAACACGTGGGGTTTTAGACCAGCTGTGGTGTACTGGATATACACGGCGGTCGTAAGATCCATTTTTACATATGGTTCACTGGTATGGTGGACGGTACTGGAGAAGCAATACCAGCTTTCTTACCTCACCAAAATCCGGAGGTGCATTGGAGTCATGGGATCAATGAAGACAACACCAACAGCGGCAATTGAAACCATGCTCAGTTTCATTCCGCTTGACATATAATGTGGCAGTCTGGCGGCTAAAACCGCTGTAAGACTGAGGGAAGGCCGAATGTGGTCATCGAGCCTATACGGCCATGCCTCAATTTTGTCCCGATGGGGATCTACCAGCTGTTTGTCAGAAACTGATCACATGACCCCCACGCTAGCATTTGAAAGGAGATTCGCTATAAGAATTCCTGACAGAATGTACTGGAAGCGCCTAAGAACCATGAAGTAAAAGGAGTCGGCATTCTATACCGACGGTTATAAGATGGACGTTGGCACAGGAGCCGAAGTTTATTGTGAAACCTTAAGAATAAACAACTCCTTTAGAATAAATGATGATTGCAGCGTCTTTCAGACAGAAGTCACAGCCATCATACAGGCTGCTAAGATTATAAGCGAGGGCAATATCGTTGGCAAAACGATTACTGTGTATGTAGATAGCCAGGCAGCCGTTAAGGCTCTGGACTGGACAGGAAAGGGTCGGTGCTGCACTTATCGCGGGTTCTCTCTTTTGTAGTAACCCCAATCAGTTCCTTACAGAAGAAAATAGAGGATGAAGCCATCGGTCGAGCAAATAGTCGCTGGGTTCATCTGGAAACATGCGCAACAACCAGGGCCCTATGACCGGGCATCAGCAAGAAGACATCAACTTCTCTGGTGAAACTGAGTCGTTATAAAACACGGGTCGTTTTAGGGATAATTGCTGGTCATTGTGCCATTGGTGTTCACGCGGAGCGACTCGGTACATAATGACTTCTGTAGAAGATGCAGGGACGAAAAAGAAATTGAGTCAGTTCATCACCTGCTGTGCGACTGTCCTGCCCTATCCGTCAGAAGAATAAGGACTCTTGGTAGTTACTTCTTCTCGGATTTGGAGGACTTGGGTAACGTTGAGCTGACGGACCTCCTGAGATTCATATCATTATCTGGGTGGTTCCAATAACGGACTTTATAGGTTTCCGGGGTTAAATGATTGGGCACAATGGACCCGAACTGTGGTCTAAGTGAGCAGTGACATTGTCACAAGGCACCCATTTACCTAACCTAACCCAACCTAACCTATGCTAGTTGTGACATTTTTACTCATTAAAAACACCTCTATTCGACATTAGTATTACAACTAAGCCGATGCTTATTTAGCAGTTTTATTTTCGCTTACGACATTCGTCATTTTTGGATACGGATGTATCCATTGCAGGACACGGATGTCTATGTAATTTAAAAAGAATGTAGTACCTTAGACAGGTTAAATTCCAATGAAAGTTCTCCCGTTTTTCATGACTGGCATATACTAGACGCGAGGTCAAAAGGTTTTGTCCTTTGCAGATGACGAATTGCATTGTTCGCATCAAGTAGTTAAGTGACGGTACGGTTACAATGGCCATGAACACGATTTTTGTGTTTACGCGCAAATTTTGTTATCTCTTCGACGATACTGGGAATTCCTAGATCCCGATGAATATCTTCTTTATACTTTGTTCTAAGAACTTTATTTTCAAAAGTTTGTAGGATGTTTCTATTGCTTTTCCTGGCACAGTACCCCATAGTTGTAAACCATATGTCCACACTGGCTTTAGCAGGGCTTATAGATAAGCAGTTTGTTATGTAGGCTCAACTTCGAATGTTTTCCGAGTAGCACGTACATTTTTCGGTATTTGTTTTCTAGCTCGTCGCGTTTCTATTTTACGTGCGATTTCCATTTAAGCTTTACATCTAAAGTTATTCCTGCAATCCCCGCAATATCCTTGAAGATTAGAGGTGCCTTGGCATTAGTTGTTGTAATTTATACTCCAAGCCTTCGTGCAGAACCTTATCGAAAGTTTATGAGACGTCACGAAATACACCACAACAAATCGTTTTTTCTTCGAGAACTTTCTCACACATCACATTAGTTATTTTGTGGACTTGATCGATTGTAGAATGTTTGGTTCTAAACCCAAACTGATGGTCAGGAATGATACGTCTTTCGTCGATTACGGGTTGAAGTCGTCTGGAAAGTAGTTTTTCGAATATTTTAGAGATAAGCAGCAATAGGGAAATAGGCTGATATGATTTCTTCTCATTCAGAGGTTTGCCTGGTTTCGGGAACATTATAATCTCCGCAACTTTCAATTGTCTCGAAAGTCGGAACGTAGAGCAATCTGAACGAAGCATTGATCAGATAGAGCAGTTTGATAAGAGCCTTATTCGGCAACTCCTTGACCATCTACGCCGTTATCAAGTCATAACCCGGAGTTTTCCTCGTCTTTATATTTTTAATCACATCCCTCAGTTCAATCAATGCAACATTTTTTACTTTAAAAATGTCAGATGTGACTGGGGATTATCAAAGGACCGTCGAACGGCTTAAATGGTTCTTCTAAGTGCAAAAGATACATACATGCAGCTTAGTGCAATTTTTTTCTTCTAAGTAAGCATTTCAACTTAGTTAGGAGTACAAGATTAAATCACGATATTTAGCTTGTCTTGAAATTGCTTTTAAGTGTCGTGATTCCAAGTTTTTTATTTCCGTGCGAAATGTATTAGTTCAGTCTTTGGTGGATAGGTTTAGACAGATTTTCCTTCATCAAGTTGACAAATATTTTACTGAAATTATTACTTCGAAAATTTGTATGTTTTGTATTGTATTTCAAAATCGTTGTCCAATTTAAGTACCTATACTTTCAGCTTGAGCTGTGCCTCTATTGGCAGATCTTTTGTGCTTCTGCTATAAAGCATAATTTGAATTCAATTTTTATAAATTTAAACATGAAGTTTTTATTGCTTTTATATTAATATTATAAACGACCCTTCTATACAGCACCTTTTCTTAGCAGATCCCTTAAAATTGGCTACAAAGTTGAAAATCGATGAGCCTTTTTACGTATCTACATTGCAGCTGCAAAAAGCTGAGCTGAGTCTAAGTCTAAGTTCACAAGATTCATAGCCATTCCAACATTTCCACAAATTTGTCTCAAAACGTAATTAGTTATTGTTTGATGCATTGCACAAACCTAAAAAATCACGAAATGAAATCTCAAATCCTCTTAAAAACCCCACAAAAGTCAACACGTTCTTGACCAAAGCAAAGAAATCCCCAAATTCAATTTCCAAATTGAAAACTTCCACTGCTGGTCGGATTTGGAAAGCATAGACAAATAAATATCATGAAATCTGTTGAAAATTTCATAACTGCATTCCTTTTTGCAAACCATTTCTCCATTACCCCCAGACTAGGTTTTTATTAAATTTTTCTTAAATCCTAAAAAAAGAACTGCCACAGCTGCATATGCTGAAAGGACCTTGTACAAGGCTGACAAAAAGTCTAAGCAAAAATTTGCTATACCAGAACAATTACCGTGAAAATAACCATTGCAGGACACTTTCATTTCTTTCATGACATACGGAACAATGGGTGTCCCCACCCTGGATAGACATCAAGTTGTCTTGTTCTCTTTTTTGTGTGTGTGTTGTTAATACGATATTGTTATTAAGGATACTGTAAGACCTTGATCTTATGAGAGTGGATACTCTGTGTAGAAGGCTTCCTCTGTTCTTTACGTTTTTATTATGCAAGTGGATGACCGAAGTGACGGTCGGTGGTGTAGACGAAAAATCGATTTTATTCTAGCAATGTGAAGGCGAACACAGACGGGTATCCATATTTGATGCTATCAGAGTATCAGCATTAGTTGTGTTACTTAAGGATGTGGGATGTGGATAGATTTGAATTCAGTACTGGGATATGTGTATGTGTTGTTGTTCGGACGGGTTGCAACAGTGGGCTATGGCACTAATTGCACTTTTTTTTCTGTCGATAGTGTCTTGTTATGAGTACGGGGCGAGGAAAATGAAATTGAAAGCAATACCGGAACTAATTAAAGTCAGTATGTTGGAAGATTGAAATATTTGAAGAATTGATGTTTGAAATGACACTTTACAATGTGATTGGTTTTTGTTTTATAGTTGAGGTAGGGGACGAAACTATTATAAGTAAAATAGGGCAATTTGCAGTATTATATGGTTGACCTATCCGTCGAATTCCCAAGGCGATGAATGCCTAATTGTTCTACAAAACATGTTGCTTTTTCATATTGTTAACTTTTAATTATGTACAATGTAACCATAAATTCATGGTCGCAGCATAGATATAAAAGAGAAATAAGGAAAAGCAAACATAACAAAGAAAAAATGTTTCTTTATATTTAAGTAGAATAAGTGAATGGGATAGTAACGGATGGAACATTCCATTCTTAGAGAATCTTCGTCCTATCGTCGACACAAATGTTGGCATATCTGAGGAATTAAAAAAAAAAAAAAACAGAAGAAAAAATGAAACCTGAATGGTTTTACGCTCCCCTGAGGCAATTTAAAAGAAAGAGGAAGAACAAACAAGAATCACTGAAGTAGTTTTTTTTTTCCCTCTTCAAGATGCATCCGCCCACAGGCTCCTAGCGCGTCCTTACAAAAATAGTTTAAGTAGCAAAATCCAGTGTTGAACAGAAGTTAATTATCTAACTCCACACATATTGGCTAATGAGCTTCTCAGTCACTTAATGAAGGTAAAATTCCAGATTTATCATGGTTGCCTGAGTCCTGAGTCTGATTGGATGAAGAGACTTTCCATTCGAATTGTGTTATTAGTTGTATTGGCACTAGTTCTAGGAATTGTTATAATTTTAAAAGTGAGTGGAACATGGAGCTTTACATACATACATATATGTAAGTTCCATTAGTGTGCTGAATGTTGTGTGTCCTTGGATTGTGATTGTGTTTCTGGAAAAGGCTGTTCTATCTGTAGATCGTTATTTAAACGTAGGTTCCCTCTCATCCATGCAGAACTTGATCAAATGCTTTCAATATGTTAAGGAAAACGGACATTTACATTTTAAAAATATACTTATATGTACATTTCGGGAGATATGTATATTCGATTCACGCTATCATTATTGCTCTACATGTAATAAAACAAATGCTAGGACCTTGTCGAAACATGATCCAATTTAAGTTAAACTCAATTTTCGATAATTTTCAGTAAAGTTCTGTTTCTATTCTTGTAAATTTTTGACTCTAGTTTAATTTGGAGATAATTTTGTCTACTTGACCTGAAATTGGCCTCAATTTTAGAAAAATTCAATCAAAGCTTGTGCTATGCTTTCGACAGATAGATATAAAAGCAGTTTTTCAAGAGACGCACTTAATTGCGATGCTACTAAGAACAAATGATTTCGATCCCAAATACTGGAACCACCTACTAAAGTATCTCGTCAGGTAATTCGATAAGATTCTCAATTTTTCTTTCGTTTGAGTATAGATTTCGAAAGAAAAAGGTAATCTCTAAAATCTCCTGTCAAGTTTTATTAACAAAAATAGGACTAACAATAAAAAATAAAAATAAACATTCATTGATATTACACTCCGGTATAGTGGATTAGGCAGCTATCTATCTATTTATTTAGCTTAATACAAGCAACTAACTACAAAAATTAACTTAAAGCCAAGGAGAGAATTTTTTTTTGACCTTAAAAATTATCTTAAAATTAAAACTTAAAAAATTAGCAGATGATTGAGGGGGCGTGGGTAGGATTGACAGAAGATTGGGAAGAATCAAGGAATAGGGCATTGCGAAGCGATCTTTTGGTGTTATTGAAGTCAAAAATGTGTCTCACAGCGTTTAATCATAATTGGTGCGATGAGCAGATACGCGGAATAGGGGAACACACCTTAAGTTGCGAGAATTCGTATTCAAAGAAATTGCTTGAAGCAAGGCTGGACAGTCAATATTACCGGATAACAGTTGGTGTATAAATAGTATGTCGGCTGCGTCACGACGATATTCTAATGTCTGGAGATTAATCAGTTTAAGGCAATCCACGTAGGGCGGCAGGTTGAGGTTATCAATCCAAGACAGGCCGCGTAGGGCAAAGCGGATGAACCTGCGCTGCACAGCCTCTATTCTCATGGAGTGGGTAGCATAATGGGGAGACCATACTTGGCTGGCATACTCTAGCAACGTTTCACAAAGCCGAGTGCCGAGTTAGCTCTGCTTATTACACTGACGATGTGTAATCGGAAGTTGAGTTCCCTATCGCAGATAACGCCCAAGTCGCGTGCCGACGTAACACAGGGTATGGGCTGGTCACGAATAAGGTATATCCTGGAGGATGGTGGAAGACGCTTGCGGGAGTAAGTAATGGAGTGACATTTATTGACGTTAAGATCTAAGGCATTTTTGTGGCACCATATAGAGAAACTATTAAGATCGTCTTGTAGAAGGCGAGAATCGTCGGCGGATGATATACGTCTGAAGATTTTCATATCATCAGCATAAACCAGAAGATTAGAGTGTCGGATGATACATTCAGCGTCATTTATTGTGATAATAAAGATCAGTGGGCCGAGATGACTGCCTTGAGGGACACCAGAAGATGCTAAAATGGGATTCGACACTGACGATCTAAAACGGACTTTGTATGTACGGTCCTCTAGGTATAATTTAACCCATGAGATGAATAGTGGTTGGAATCCAAGGGCTTTTAGTTTGAAGAGAATAAGTTTGTGCGGTATTTTATCAAAAGCCTTACTAAAATCTGTGGCTACAACGTCTACTTCATCACCAGCTTCCAGTGTGTTCATTGCACTGGACACGAATTCGGTCAAATTGGTGGTTGTCGACCTTCCTTTGAGGAAACCGTGTTGCTTAGCGGAGATGATTGTCTTACAATGAAAGGACATTGCATCATACACGATGATCTCGAAGAGTTTAGGTATGCATGAGAGCTTCGCAATAGGGCGATAATTGGAAACCTGGCTCTTGCTTCCTTTTTTATAGATGGGGGTAATAAATGCGTCCTTCCACAATTGAGGAAACTAAAGCTAATCCTAGTCCCGCGCTATTCGCAGATTTGACCTAATTCCAACAACATATTTATTTCCGCCTAGCTTCGATTTCATAGAACCTGAATTTAAAAGTTAGTCTTGTTTTAACCTACATACACACATATGTGCACAGTTTGATCTTCATCTAAATTCGATTAAAATACAAATCAAATTCGATCCAACTTGTAAGCGTAGATATCTAATCAGTTTTTGAAACAGAAACAAAAGTGGACTATGTCTGTGCTAAACATCTCTATGATGCAAAACATCTCCTCTTTTAATTGAATTCAATTCCTTTAAATTGAAATCACTATCAAGAGTAATAATACGCAAAAGAAAGATAAATTATTTACGTCTCTTTCCGGCACAATTACCTGTTATCCTTGAACCCTTGAATAAAATGGTTTTTCATACTTTTCGAATCACCTACCACAGTCTATTGGAAACTCTCCGAAACTCATTTCGCAGTTTGTTTGATTTTGTTTACATTTGCCAGCAGTAGCCAAGTCTTATCAGGTAATCGAGTTTAAATTTATCCTTACTGAAGTTTCCCAAAGAAGTGCAGTTCAAGTTCGCATAAATAACTTTTGGCAAGTTTCATTCCCAGCGGATCATTAGAGGTCTGTTCAAAATGCCACTATTCGTCTTGTGTTTTACTTCTTTTGGCAGCAAAGATATCAATCAAAATTCACATCGCGAATCCTTTAAATTTTTGTGCATTTTTCTGCACGCATTAAATCCTTTCGCCGATCTATATTCCATTTAATTGCTGTTGGTTCTTTTTTGAGTTGGTAAATTGGAAAAAGGGGTAGCCTTGAAAAGAGCAAAACAAAAAAAAAAAACAAAACCGCAGTACATGGAATTTTTTCCATTTTCTATAGAAAGGACGAAGGAGGCACGTTAAAAATTTTTTTAAAGGCATACAAAAATCGTTTACCTGATGGTACTATTGCTGCAATGGTAGTTGCAGTTGAAAAGATGTAGTAGGCTCTATGTGTAGGCGATTTCATAACCAGCTGCGAGGATAACCATTATGATGTGATGATGGTGAGGATGGTGTTTAGAGAGCGGAACAAGCCAGTTTAATACACACAGATGAAATGGGTTAGATTGATGAAGGATTCATTCATTGGAGTGCTTTTATATTTTCTCCATGAATAATTAAGGATTAATAAGTTTCAGTCTTTGAGATGTGCACAAAACTCGGTAGCGAACGAGCTGTGCAGTCTCTTTTATTCCCTTGGCATAACAATAGGGTGACTTTTTGCAAACAATCAAGGTCAGGAGACTTTTCATTTCGTAGGAACGTTTTTAGACTTAACTTTCAGTTTATAGTAAATGGCAGAAAATTGATTTAGGTTACTAGTACCTAAGAGGGATTTGTGAAAGCAGCCACGAACTGGAAGTAGGGAGTATAACAAAAAAGAATTTCGACAATAAAGTAGAATATTTAACGAAAGGAATGCAGAATGAAGAAACGCTGTGAGGCATGCTCTGATTGGTATTTTTTTGGGCACAGAGAAATTTCTCCTTTGCATGTCAAACATCAGCCATGAAAGGAAAGCATTTTATTACTGGGTCCTAAGTTTTACAAAGACTTAGTTTATTATTTAATTCTCATTCCCTTTGCTTTCAACCACTGATTCATCATCTGCCGAGAATTCGCCACCTAGTGGAAAATTTAATAACTTCTTATTTGCAAACGCTCCCAGCTGAATTGCTGACATTCATCAATGGTCTTAACAGGACTTTTTATTATTTGTGAATGTACGTACATATTGTACATCAAGACATCGGGGCGCAGTACTGCGTGCGGGTTGACATCATTCATTGAAGGTCATGTACTATTATTACGTGGGCGCCCGCGTCGTGGCTCAAGTGGTTAGTGCCTGAACCCCATGGGCCTGTCGCGCCAAAAATTTGTATTGTTATTGTACTCTCACTACGCCTTGGCGGAAGAAACAAATCTGTGGTGAGAGTTGGCTCTAGTGATGGTATTTCCTCATCTGATAATAATTAGTACTTGCCTAAACATAACAGTCTTTTGTGGGTCAGTGCCCCCCAGCATCGCAGCACATGTTCTAATGTTAATGCATGCTCCGAATCTTTTTCAGTTATGTTATCCTAGAAGTTTCTTGGCTTGTCTCAAGCCCTGAGCGTTATTCCAGGTTCTAGCACTATTTTCCCTTTCTTGTTTCCTGAATTCTTCTTTGAGGGTGTGATCCCCTATTCTATAGAATGGTTCAGGAGATGCTCTCTTTCTTGTTAGGAACTCGGTCATTTCATTACTCTCTATTACCAAATTGCCAGGTATCCAGCAGAAAGTTTCTTTCACCCAGTTCATTAAGTTTTTGCAGGCATTCCCACACAAGTTTAGACTTAATGGCATAGAAAGCAAGTGCCATGATATGGCTGTATCACAATTGACGTGGTTTCCCTCGAGACACATCTATCTATGGCATAGATTTCAGTCTAAAAAATGCTGTTATATTTGCCCATAAATTCAGAGTAATTCGTTCTAGGCCCGAATATTCTTGCTCTAGTTCCTTCATTGTGGATTCATTGCTCCAATTATTTTTATTGCTGAGCTTGGTAACAAAGTTCTTTTGAAATTTTAACGTTCTTATCATATCGTCTCCAAGAGTGGCAGTATTTTGGAAAGTAATGTGCATACATATCTCTTCCTATTTCCTCTTAGGTTATACTTAGAATCGTTTTACTATACTGGATCATATAAGAATGGTCGGGCTACATACCGAAGATTTGCCCGCTAGGTTCCGGCAAATTATTAGAGCCCGCGTGAGCTCTCTTCATGTGTGTTTTTTTTTATTTCATTAAGACCAAATATTTAGATATTCAGATTGTCTACAATTCAGACATATTTTAGTTTTAGCCATGCCCACTTTTTGGGGGCGTTTTCATAAAAGAAAATCGATTTAGATGAAATGTAACATCCTCAAACGTTTGAAGTAATCGTCGTAGTTCAGTACAAAATACAGTATGGCCACGTCGACTTTATAAGCTCTTCATAGGAATGAGGATAGGGTATCATACGATCCGTTTCAGATGGATTGTAGCCTTTCAGTGTGTTTTTTTTTTCATACTTTATTGCACATGAACCTTGACCAATTATTATTCGCTTGCGTTCGGAAAAGTAATTTAAAGTATTAGCGGAATTTTCGTTACTTACATAATTGTATTAGGACTCGATGCGAAATCTCATACCATTGCCATCTAAAATTAACTTAATAACTTAATCCAATTCAGGGTTACTCGTTGGATTGTAACCATAGGCGTCCTATTAATTTTGACTTAATTTCATTTCCTCAAATTCCATTAATCAACGGCAAATTGACGATTAAACGGTTGTCTAACACCAACTGACACAGTACGCTTGCGAATCACCCTGGGTGGTATTCTGACAACCGATGTAGATATTTCCTCGAAGTCTGCAATAAGTATTACACAAGTGCCTACGTTAACAACGATGACATTTTGTGCTACATTTATATATGTAGATACTGGGTAGGAGATACCGACCGACAAAAGCCGATTGTGGACGACTCATTGAGCGCTAAGCCTTCAGCTGCATCGTTTACATGTCAATTCAAGCGTAGATATCCTTCATGCTGTAATAATAATCGTGGCCGTAAATTATAGATACAAATGAAACGGTAAGCTTTGAGTGGAGATGATGTACCCCCCCTAGTGGAGTAAAATTGCCTGACAGTTAGCAATAGGTACTAATTGTTGTTGGTTGGGGCGGGGCATACGAGGCGCCAGGAAATCTCTTTTTTATAAAGACATTTGAAGTGAAAAGGATTTTGGTTTTGTTATCTCACGTTTCACTCAACAATACTTAGGATTATTTCTGTTGACGTATTGTGTTAAAGTACAAGATAATGAGCTCGTAATTCGTTTGCAATTTGATGAGATAGCTTTCCAATTTAATTCGAATTCCAGATGTTAAAGATTAATGCATGTGCACTTGCGAGCACTCCAATCCGATTAGGTGAATAACTTATAAGTGGGATCGGATTCGCTTTAATTAGATCGTGGGAACACCTGCAAATGGAATGATGATATATGTTCATTTTTGAAGCAACCACATCGGATATATGACAATGATTCCTTCAGAGTTTCAAAGACTCTGTTTCTCATGATTGTAATTAGATGCACTTTTAAGTGAATGTTCACATAAATGGCAGTTTATTCCGTGCATATGTTAGTTAACTGGGGCTTAAAATTCATGCAAAACAGGATCAAATAAGATATATATGTATGTAATCTAAGGCTGCTCAACCTATTAGCGTTATAAAGAATATCCAACAAAGAGCGAATAAAAAAAACAAACATTTGAGCCGACCGGACCCTGGGCCTAGCTTTTCACAACTATTTGTGTTGTATTCTTTACATGAATGTAATTTTTGTTTGAGAAGCTCTTTCATGACATTTATACTGTCGAATGATTTATCAGCCTCTCGCGAGAGCTGTGAGCGAAGGACCGTAAAAATTAAAAATAAATGTGGTGTGTCTGGGAATTATACCTCCCACTCAGTAGCCCGACTTACTGACCACGTCGCCACAGTGACCACACACGAGAGCGAATAGATCTTTTAAATAATACTAGGTGCGCCAAATTTTTTTTTAAACTAATTGTTCAAACAATACACACCTTCAAGTGGATAACCAAATTTTACGACTATAGTAGTATTGAACTACTACCTGTACTCTTAAGGCAAGTATCCACTCAAAGAATCAGTACGTTTGTCTGCTTGGTCCTACGATAGCATCAACAACTCTGATTGATCTTGAGAAGGAAGAATTACTGAGAATTCTCTACTCTATGACATAATCTTAGACTGACTTAGATGACTTAGCCGCTAGACAATACAGACCAAACCTTTGTAGCACTCTGACTATCAATAAATACGGAGATGTTCGAATAACTTCAGGGTTGTATAACCGGTTGCGTCACATATTACCAGTAAACACCACACTCCGTCCTTGAATTGCCTTCTGTGCCATATGATATTTTTTTACAGTCTACCCTGGTCGGAAAATCTATCAATCTAATCTATCTAAAACTCGTTGCCATGTCTCGTAGCAGCGAATCGAAAATGTTTCTGTGACCGTGACACGTAGTAAACCAAATCGCTTAATTTAAAATATTTTTAATCTGAAAGTTAAGTATAGAAGAAGATATGTATGTATGTACATAGTACGATTACGATATGTAATTCCAAGGAATGACGAATATTCCTATCTGCAGAAAAGCATTGAATGCTAAATATTATCCTATTTCTAGAAAATAAGTAGAAACGCGATTCCTTCTGGTGACATAAGCAGATACTCGGTTGACGTCTTTACGAAAAATAATACGTTTGCATCATATTTATGACGTCGATTTGCTGTTGAATAAGTCCAGAAACTGGTGTAGTAAATAAAGGTTACTAGACTCAAAATAGTTCTTTTTCCTCTTTCAGTTTTTCTGACACACATTCGTTTTTATCTGTCACAAACAGCAGGAAATCCATACTTTATCTTTAATTACTCCAAACGAGTATATATGCACAAGAATTGAGTTACATTAAGGTAAGGGGATGCTTTCATGCCCAAGCTTTTCATGGCGACAGTGTCTGTGCCAAGTGGATGGAAAAGATAAGTAACACCGACCAAAGAAATAAACAACTTGTGAATATACACATTACCACATGGAAACTTACATGTGGAAAATTATAATTTTGAATCGGCTTACCTATTGTGTGGCATGCTTATTGTCTCTGAGATACGGTGCGCATCCACTTTTGATGCGCGGTTCACCCCAACCCTTTGTGGTTGGTTAAGAGATTTGCATAGAGTTTGTGGTGTGGTTTATCTACATAGATTATGTGACGTGTAATAAATGACATAAGCTAGCAACATACACAACTAAAACTAATTAGCTTTTAAGCTGATGTCACACAATTGACTTTAACAACCTCGACCCTACCTCCATTAATCTGTTTCTTGCTATTATCTGCTGACTTCAGTCTTCAGTTTGGAACTACATACATTTCGGACATGATTCAGAGTGACCGGTGTCCAAACTTTACAAATTATTAACTTTTTTTTACGTGCCTGCTGCATAAGTCATGTGATCCAATATGTAACGTGACGCAATTATACATAACTTACATCCAGAAGGCAGTTTTCCCCAAACACACACAATGCATCTGCCCGATATGCTTGTATGCTTCAAGAAGGACCCACTCACTGCCAAGCCACAATTCATCTATCAGGCACCACATGGTGCATACATCAGATAGTTTTCCCACGACTCACTGACACACACACGACTGCACTAACATCTATCCTCATCATTATTATTATCCAACGGCCATACGTTGTGAAGGAATGAGATTTCCCAAGCAACTTTAAAGCTTTGCTTAAAGCAATGACAGCCTAGTCAGCTTCAAGCCTTGAAAATAGTTTTCTCCCAACAAAAAGGAAAATAACTTTACAACAAACCAACATGTTCGCAAATATCCTTGGGCTACTTCCCACACCACACACACACATCCACAGAACCGATGCAACTTATTAGACAAATATTTTCTCCTTTTATTTGGAAATGTAATTTCATTTTGGGTGAAACGTTAACGTCCATCCTTTCGGCAAGGAATGCATCGTCAAGCGTAAAAGATTGACCTCTAACATCATGCAAATCCCACTCCAATTGAGTAGGAGTCTCGTTCGCCTAAGGGTAATTTACAAGAGCCATAATGTGCTCTCCACATCCGGATGCAAGACTTGTGCTTCATACATATAAAGGGAATTCCAATTCAATGAAGAGGAAGTATGCGCCTTTTCGGAATCTTGTTACAATGCAATTTCCTTCAAGGAAAAGGACAAAGGCAAACACATACTAAAGGGATACTGTGACTTTAGTTTTTTTTTTTGTTGTTGTGAAATTCATCTATAATTTTTTTTGTCGTAGTCCTTTAAAGAATTTTTGCTTCTTCTAGGGAAAATATGCTTGTCCTCGAAAAGTAGCAAAAGTTTATATCCCTGCAAGATGCGTTCCACTCATTTAGAAGACCGACAAAAGTAGTACCAAGTCGATAACGACTGCGACGACGACAAAGTTTTCGTCATCATCTGTCACAAAATTTTACTCTAAGAATAGTTGCAATGAGTTTTTTTTTATCTATTTTCGTTGCTTCGAAAAAAAAAAATGCAAAAGCAGTTTGTTTACTTTTAGAATATTTACATTCGCTTGATATTCGTTACGTTGCACAGTAGGGGTAGAAAGTAATGCCAACATTTAAAATCGTTAAATTTTTTAAGTACGGTATGGTATGGTAGATATTGGTATAACTTTGTGGGCACCGTGACTCAGTAGTTAGTGCTTCAAAATACTGAGTGGGAGGTTCGAAGTTCGATTCCCAGAATACGTCAAAAGTTTTTTTTCATGGTCCCACCTCTCGCGAGCCTTTGACATAGGTACATTCAAGTGTATAATTATCATGAAAAATCTTCTCAAACGACTAAAATTGAACTTTAGCCTCCTTCCATCCATGTGACGAATAGGGCCATGAGTCCCCTACGAACCTATCGCGTCAAAAATTTGTATTTTTTTTTTTTTGGTAATGCTTTCAATGTATTTACGTACTTAGGTGGCACTACAAAGTAGGCTGAACCTATTTTTTTGACTAAAAAGTCTCTTTGACGTGCTTGATCGTGAACTAGTTGCTTCAAGTTTCTCACAATGAACTCAGTGAAATCATTTTCCTCTTGAATAGGATATAATAGATAGGTACGCAACTGTAAATTTATTCCTAATATTCAGGGAACACGCACTGGAGAAACTTGTTTTACTATCTTCTCAAGGCTTCCTCAAGACTGGCTACTGGTTTGATATGCACTTATTTTTTAATACAGCTTCCCAAAGAAAGAATCGACGAGTTTCATTACTAAAGGCATTGACAGTCTGATCCGAGGATGTGATTGTCTCCCTTTTGTACTAAATCAAATCCAATCTGAAAATTGTCTTTTTTGGCCAGTTATTTCTTATTTCAATTTGGGCTACCTTCTGGTTCCGCAAGATTGTCATATTATTACAGGATTCCAATTAGAATCGTTTTTCGACTTTCTAAGGCTCATAGTGCCTGCAGAGCGCATGCTTTTGCATTTTAAGTGTTTTTTTTTTTTTACTTTTCGGATGTTGGTGGTCTTCCCAATACTGTGCTTCCTAGGAATCTCTATTGCACTTAAGTTTAGTATGTGTTTAACGGTGTTGTTACTCGACTTTGTTAATCAAGGTCTGGCCACTTTAATATTCGTCCAGTTCCTTCGCTAGAGTCTTCTTCAAATATTTGAACTGAAATCTTTATGGCAAAGCCTTCTACTTGAGACTACGGATGTTAGAATTTGCTTTAAGTTCGTTTCCATTTTCACTTAAGTGTTGTTTAGATTGTGCTCCCGCGTTCTACAAGTAAGTTCCTTGCATATTTTTATATGTTTCTGGCTAATATACAACCACACTTAAATAAAATCCTGCAAACGTGCCCCTTTTTGAAAAATGTCTTTGACGAACAACCACAGAATTCGAGATATTACCATCCGCCAGTTTATTCTATTACTGATACCTTCCTATCGCACATGATGAGTTCAAGAATTTTTCACCCTTTTGCAATAATATGATGAGAACTCGTCAGGACGTATATTTTTTCCTTTGAGAAGGAATATTCAACTCTGCCATCTCCAGCGGTCTGGGAAAATTCCAAACATTTCGGAATAAGGTTTTATTACAATTTTTAGGGCTATGTTGAGAATTCCGTCTGGTTCTGGCAATTTTTTATCCCCATTTGTGTTACATTTGTACATTTCTATCTCGATTGAAGTAACCACGGTTGTGTTCCATGTTCTTGCTGTTCTGGGTACAATCCAGTAAAGATATTGTTCAAATGTACAATATGGTAGAAGCTGTCATAAGTTATTTGTACTAATTGGTGATTGTTCTTATTCACATGATTTGGCCAAGCAGGAAGTGAAATGTACAAATTCCACCTTAATTACGATGACGATATACATATGTACATATGTACATATGTATGTATGTCAGAAAAAAAGTACTTTAAAAATGTTCAAAAACATTACCTTAGAAGTCACACCACGAAAGAGGAGACCTATATACCCCATATGTGGACCCTAGTTATGGAACAATCCGGGGTCAAAAATGAATCCGATTCCTTTATTCTAAACGCTGAAGTACCACACGGATACATTTTTTGAACAATACTATTTCATCCTTTCGCATATCTTCAGAAATGTGATGAAATTCATAGATTTAATGAACGTTTGCATACAATTCTGCTTAATCGAATTCAATGTTCTACCATAGTTTCAAACGGATGGTAAATTAAATTTATTTTAATTCAAAATGAATTATAAATGAAATCGATAATATTTTTCAAATTAAAACGCCATGACTTGCAACTAATACTGTAAAGCAACTCCGTTTTAACCCCAAACAATTTTCAATAAGTTGCATGTAATGAACATGAAAAAGTGTCGCCAAAGATCTAAAAAGTTTGCTTGGTTCAAGGAAAATCATCACCATCATTCCTTATTTCACAGGACCCTTCTGTTAAATATCACAACAACTTTGCATACGCTCGGGATCGGGATTGAAAACTGAATGAAATGGAAGGAATAATAATGTGAAAATAAGAGAATATAAAGGCAAATAGATGTACTCACAAGAACCACTTGGTAAAGTTCGCAGCAAAAAAAAACAGCAACTACAAGAGGAAATAATTTGCAGTTGCAGCAGTGTCCTTTTTGACATGACAACTGTTGACAAGTGTCGGGAAATATTTGTTCTTCTAGTGTTTTCTCTAGCATCAGCATGTCTTATGGACAACAATGAAAAATAAAGAATTCACTTTGTACAGCTCTTGGCGGAACGATGATGAGAATTGTGATGTTGATTCAAGTTAGGTGATGAGATGCATTTTGTTCAAAATGATGAATATTGTTCAAAATGTTGCAGCATTTGTGTCTAAATGGCAAAGAGTAAGGAATATTTCTGTAAACAAATAGAAGGATAGTAAATCATTTGCATCATTGAATAAAGTTTGTAGATGTCCAAATTCTAAAAGTGATAACCACTCAACCGCAAAGAGACTATGAAAACTCTCATACAAGGACAAAGATCCAGAATAGAAATTGAATTGAATCACTCCAAAAGGAATTCACTGAACTAAACGATTTTTAATTCTTACCAAAACAACTTTCATCTCTTCTTATCCTTAATAGCATATCTCCGAGAGCCATCACTTTCCTCAATATCTTAGAACTCTTTTTAAGTGTCCTTCTCATTGAGCGGCAAAAGGCGAAATATCACGTTTTAAGCTCTCTGCCATAAGTGTTGTGCTGACTACAGCAATTATTCAATTATCTCGCTTAGTCTGACGAAAATAATGAAAAGCAAAGCCACTTCATTCACTCCATTTATTCGTTCACTCATTTACTTGTCATTTTGGATGCCACATTATATATGTATGTAGATTCTCACTATTGTCCTTTATTACAATGTAAGAAAAGAGAAGGCTGGGCACATCAAGTATTAATATTTCATAAATGAAGAACTACTCGAATGCAAAATTTTTCCGCTGCGGAGCATAAATTTGTATGTCCGAGATACAAAATTCCTTTTGTTCCAACCCAGATGAGCCGTAGTCCTGGCTATGAATAGATGTCTCTAGTTTTGTGTGTCCCATTGCTTTTTGTACTGAAAGGCCATTAAAACCATAAACAGGACGACCTAAAAATTCATTAGTTTTGCTAGTCAGGGTAGTTTCTGTGTATGTTGTGTATATGCTATTGAAGAGTAAAATAACAAATTAATTATTTGTATTAATTAATTAGTGAAACGAGTGAAAAGGCGAGTGCCGGCGCCAATGGGTGGGAAAAGCGACATTTTGCGGTGCATTGGCAACTGTCACCACATTCTCGCCGCAGGTAATCAAGCGAAGTGATATAAATTTTAATTTCAGTTAATTAAATTAAATTTTCATCATGACCAGCGATGAAAACTGGCTATACATTTTTTTTTCTTCTTGCTAATTAAAAAGCCTTTGTGGGTTAACGGTATTAACATGTAAACGAGGACTTATTTCGGATTTTCGAGTTACATAGTTACCTATCCATATCGAAGGACATAATTTATATCCCATAATTAATGACGTACATAAAGCAAAGGTTAAGGACATTGAAAACCAAGTCTGTGTGGAGAATGTCGGAATGTCGCAAAGCTTATTGCTACTCCATTAAATGTTTTATAATAGCCCTTTATAGACTACAGTCTAAGTCGAGTAAATCTTAGTACATGTGGTAAATTAAGTTTCAAATTACGTACCTCTCTGAACGATGGATACATTAAAGTGAACTTATCTGCGTGTGTACATGAGTTCTTTTAAGACTAATATTTGGTATCGTAAAATAATATGATGGTCGTAAATGTAACAATAACAATCGAATTCACAACGTTTTGACTGCTTGGAATAAGGGTTTAATGCATTTTAATTACGTTTATTATACAGAAATACTGTATTTTAAATGTTGTGTCTTTTTTAAATAAAATTATAAACATTATGAGGAAAAATACACAAAACATAGTGCAGTATTTACTTGTGAATCTATTTTGTACTAATAGTACTTATTTAGTTAACGCTACAGTCTGGAATGTATCTGGAGCTCAATAAACAACCTTTTCCAGCCAAATCGGTCGTAAGCTACGTGCCATGGATATATGCCATCTAAGTTGCGATTTCCCTTTGTTTGACCATTCGAGGACCCCCCAAATCCATCCATTTTAGTTACTGACTTTTCAGTCTGGTTCGGGGTTACTATGCAGGTAGCTCATATTTTCTTCTCCACTTTACCACGACAGTACTTTATATCAAAACAGTCGATATCTACTAGTGATGAATTTCCTTCCTTACTGCATCACTTTAATTGTATTTTGAGTCTTGTCTAGCCATTTCATCGTGGATCTGATTCCCCATTGACAACCACTTAACAATTTCAAAATTGTTACTAAATTTATAGAGTAATTGCATTCTGAAACTATTTTGGAAGTGTTTAATGGCAATGGCTTAGCGCAGCCTATCATCCCTCGACCCACCCGTTACGTTCCGTTGGGAAACCAGCTGCAACAACTAGTAAAAACGTATGTTCTCGTCTTTTAGAAAGAACATCAGACTTCTGCCTTGCTTCGGAATTATCCTTTAAAAATCGGTTACAGTCCTGAATCAGACTCTGGCTGTTATCAATCCAAACCGCAAGAAATGTCAACTTTGGTGTAATAGTCAACGGTTTCGTATTATTGCGGCAGTTAGAAACTGGACTACGAGGACCTAGGATTTCAGTGTGGATTATAATAACAGGCAAAGATTTAAATTTCAAGAAAAGGTAGTCGAAATCGCCCGAGTATTTGAAACAAATCGTTCTTTGAAACCTAGTGCCTGCCACATGATTTACGAATACACACCAGCACCAATCCAGCAATGAAGATTCTCTTCTCTTCACCAAACTGATTTATACCCTTAAATAGATCCTTGCAATAAGACTGGTTATATTCATTCCATACCGGCAATTTGTAACTAATTCATGAGGTCATAGCATATCTGATAAGTGCATCCATTACGATGTAGTATACCAGCTAAGCTTAATGTGTAGCAGTAGATAAATAGATATTTCATCACTTGGAAAGAAATCTCAAGCAATAGACTGGCGGTCTTCACTTTCGTCGCAGGAAGGAAATTCTAAACCATAGGTTTGTTACTGCTCTTTTGAAGGCGTTTCACAAACCCCCTGAAGGCTTTTGACAAACAAATCTTCAGAAAATGACTGATTGACATGTATTGCATTTGCATTGCTTTCAAGGTTTTGGTAAAAGTTCATCGAAACCTCAAGTTTTCGGTTTGGTGGGAACATAGTATAACCAACTGCTAGCTAGAAAAATGATCAAGCATGGTCACTGAGGAGAAGTTTGGTACAATAAGAAAAGCTCGATTCTTCTTACATCATACGGTCAAGAGTACTGTGACACCACAAATAACTCCAGAATGACTTATTTTACATTCACGATTCGAAGATGGCTTTTAAAAGCGGCCTTAAATTTCTTTCACGCTTAAAGATAGGTTACAAATTAAAGGCTTCTGGTGCTATTACAGCTGATAAAATTTTGTGTCATGAAGTCTTTTGTAAGCAACGAAGGTTTCTTTTTCTGTCCCCAATTCATCAGCCACACTTATTCCTACTAAATGTTGTATGTACATGTATGGATTGAGGGCAATGTTAGTAGTTAACAATTCCTGATTCATTCTAAGAAATAATTCTACTTTATGCCAGAGTATGGGTTATGGTCAATGTTGCATAGTCTGTAAAAAGCTCAGCTCTTTTAACGTCTGCTCATATACATACATATTTTTTTCATAAGCTGTATGTAGCTTATATTAACGTTGATGTGAACTTTAAAACTAGAAAAGTCTGCCTTTTATGACATATCCGGACACAAATCATAGTTGTCCTCAGCAATATTAGACCTTTTTATCCCTTTTGTATCCAACCCATCCTAATTTACTGTTATGTACCTATGCATGTTCATTTACACACAACATATCAACTGGCGGTTACTTGATTGGAAAACAAAGCTACCAACTAATTTTTCACTTTTTTATTCCGTACGAACATCTAATAACGAAATGGATACTAAATGCGAACCCTGTTTTTATCCGAAATGCACCATGTTCCTTTTTAAAATTCCAAACATGTACCAAAATGTATTTGCTGATGTAAATGTACTGTACTGATTGTTCAAAAGCACAACACACTTTTTCTTCAAAAGACTACTTCAAGGACACATTTGTTTTCCCTCATTTGCATATATGCACCCCCAGAATGCAGTCTACGTAGTTCATAGTAGTTTAAACCCGTGAATAGGGATTCTGTCATGTGTTACCAAATAGCAATCTTCCAGAAATAAAAACCCTGAATTTATTCATAGATCTATGCAAAATTGCAGTAACTGCATGTATGGAAAAATTGAGATGAAAAATTTGAAAAAAGTCTCCATTGAGAAAATTGTGTTTGCTTATTTCCAACTGAAAGGTGAGCAAAGGACTGCATTTAGTACATGAAAGCGATCGTAGAAAGGGGCTATACAATAAAAAAGTTAAGGAAATGCCTCAAGGAGTATTTCATCGTGTTTTCATCATCTTTATGCAAAACGTGATTGGGGTAAAAAAAGTTGTTTATTGAAATAAAGACTTTTCCTTTTTATCGAGAAATGTTTATTATAGCTCTTAATAAAAGGGAGCTCGAGGGTGTTCTATAGAAACATCCTTAATTGTTGATGCAACAATTATGTTATAATTTTACGTTCTTAATCAATTTGGAATTTCTTTGGGCGCTTAATTTGTCTTCAGTTCCTTATTATGAGTCGGATTTGCTGGAGCGAATGTATTTATGATATACTAATTAGTTACGATTTTGACTTTATATAATAAAGGATATTTTTTTTGAGTATGTAGGTACATATGTACATATGTGGGTACATTATAAAAGGGGGATGAAATGTGACCTTGAATCTCTAACTAAAGATTATTATGAGTAAAGTTTTTAAAACAGTTTTGTAGCAGGAATAAATATGTCAAATTCAATTACTTCCTGGATTGTACAAAATCATATTCTATAATTACCTACATATGTATATAATCGTATCATTTTTAAATGAAACGTGTCTTTTGCAATTTTCTGTTTGAAAAGCTTTTTCGTGACAGTTATGTACATATATTCTGTAAAGTTTTCTGACTTTTTTGAGAATTAGAGGTGGGAAGCGTTAGTTTCATCGATTCTTGTCATTTTTTGAGTCGTGGCGGTTTATTGGCGTTTTACGCCTTGAATGTCGTTTTACTTATGTTCCACAGAAAAAAACTGACAATGACTGACTTATATTTTGCTATATAAAGTTGCTGCTTACATTGTTTTTTTATTTCCCTGAGCGCATAAATAAAATAATTGTCGGTTTTTGTGCAAAATAAAAGTGGAAAAAACAAATATGGACAGCTTTTCAATATTTTTGCGGTGGAGTAGCGATTATGAAGACAAAGAGGAAGCTCGAAAAACGGATCTAATGCGAATACGACGAAGAATAAGATCAAACTCCAATCCATTGGATTGACCAGATGCTAAGTATGTAAATAGAAGGGCATATTTTAAAATGGAAAGTTAACCACCAATTTTAGATTCAAAATGTACTTTCGGTTAAACAAAGAGGCATTTGTTTATATCTTGAATGCAGTACAGGGCAAGTTTCCTGAAACAACAATGCCTTTTTCTGTGCCAGCAATATTGAAACTTGCCGCAACCCTGAGATTCTTTGCTGAAAGTAGCTACCAAAAGGGAATAGGCAAGGATTTTCTTTTAGGTTTATCACAACCTACCGTAAGCAAAATTATAAAAGAAATAATTGTCGCAATGGAGACCTTTATTTGTATCAACCATGAATAAACATTTATTAAACACAAATATTTGTTTAAGACAGCAGCTGCCTCTTCCTACCCAGTTTTCTGCGAAACCGTTTGTTGAACGCCTCTTTTAAAATTGGTAGCCAAACAAATATTTGTTTCCATGAGTTCTACCAGACGTCTCATTTGTCTATTATTTGTAATTTTTACCCTAAACACATTCAAATTAAACTAAATTATATGGAGAAACTAAAGAAAACTTGCTTTTTTAACTTCTTTTCAATGCGAGGCGTTGACTGATTCCTTAACGACAAAAGCAGGCCTTTAACTAAGAATAACGATAAAAAAAACTTAAACGCAAACTGTCGAACAAAAATTACGTTTCACAAAACTTAAAACGACAATTGTAGGAAATGACGTAACGCCAGCTATAATGCCGAGTTCACACTGTCGTTTTTTGACAATGCGCGTAACGCCAGTCATAATAAGGGTGATTATGTAGTGAAATGGTGAACAATGCCAAATTGACGTTCTCGTAGTTTCTTCAGTCTTCGTAAGCTGTGCATCAGGATTGTATACAGTTTTGGTAAGCCCGTTTCAAGATATAACCCACACTTCGGCGTTCTAGAGGCAGGAGATACATTTTATTTAAGACATTTCTATGAAACTTCTCGAGAAAGTTGCCAATGAAAATATGTACTTCCTTTTCTGTTAATATGTTGACCTTTTGTCTTTTAAGGAGTAGTATACTCCTGCAAAACTACGGACTCTGGGCTAAGTCCTGCTTGTACAAATCACGAAACAATATTGAATACTTCCAAACATTGTTTATAATGTGACTTCTTACATATGTATTGAGAAATGTTATTAATCTGGTTTTCCTTCTTTAAGCTTACTTTGTAACCAATATTAATTGCAAAATATGTTTAATTGAAATTCTCTCATGATTTTAATTTTTTTTTTTTATGTCCTTTATTACAGATCTTTTAAGCCCATTCAGCAGCGCAATCAATAAATGCATACAACAACAAAGGAAATAAGAAAAAAGTTTATTCAATTTGTATGAACATACATACATAGCCGCCACATTCATCCTCATCGGCCTTGACACTAAACAAAACAAAAAAAAAAAAACTATCATCAAGAATTTCTGCATCATTAACAGAGAAGAACTACATCCACGATACAGCTGTACAGTGGCTGCGAGCCCCCAGGGCAACGGAAGGGAACACATATAAAAAAAATCGATACTGTTATCCTGTGTGCTCTATAATAATAAACACAGCTTTATTATGTTGACAATGAAGACCCATTGTGTCCCTACAAGGATCCATTCACGCTCAGGTAGATTCATGTTGTTGTCCTAGTTCTTGTGAAGTGCAACTGCAGCGGCAGATAAAAAATAGCAACACTGTGACAGTTGCTTCCTCTTCCACTTTCAATAACTGACAGTTGCCTTTGTTCTCAGGTTTTGCATCGATGCAAAAAGCAAATTTAATTATTTCACTCCCGCTCCTGGACTAGAATTACGAAGCAGCTCAAATAATTTTCTTCATCCGCACCCACTGTATTGAACCGTGGTGTAAAAACAATGGCAGAGATTGACAATGTCAAGTTAACGACAACAGACACTTACACTGGATTACGAAGCATTAATGCCGCTGCTGTGATAGAACCATTGGAACCAGTATCAGCAGCCATTACGTCTATCCGGTCGATTATATCACGTCAGCTGGTAGCATTTTCGAATATTAATGTTACGACAGCACCAAGTGGTGCAACAGATGCAACTACCGCGTTAGCATTGAATGCGTCCACCTTCTCAAATGGGCCGGCACAAACCATCACATATCCTAGTACATCACCAGCCATTTCGAATGAGAGAAATTGTTCGATGGCTTTTGAGGATTTCAGCCAACAGCAGCAGCAAACTGGTAAGTGGTGGCACTGCTTGCAAGTATGTATATTTAAGTGTGAAGAATTTAAGTTAATCTATTGAATTGGTCTATAACGTAGTCAACTAGATTTAAGTGACATTTTTTCGACAGGATGAGAGTTACGCCATGTTCCCCCTTGTGAGTTTGTCAGTTCTTTTAGGTCTTCGCACTATTTTGTATGATTATTGACGATGTGCGTAGGTTTTTCTTTTTTCTTTTTCACTCTTATATGGTTTAGGGGAAATAAATAAAATCTGCTGATTACTTTTATTTATTCTAAGGAATCCTTAAATGTTTATGCGCCGATGAGTGTTTATTTTGTCGATGTTATTCCCTTCTTGATTTTGCAGAATCTTTGAACTAATCCTTTATATTATTGATTTGCTGGCTTACTTACTTACTTAAGTCTCTTTACTATTGCAATGTGAACTATCTAGAAAGTATTAGATATCCTGTTGATGTAGGCTAGCATATTTTTGGAGCAAAAGTATCCTCGTACTATATATATATTAAAACACCAGATTGGGCATAAGTCCATTCATACAAACTTGTACGTCCCTCCTGATTATGGACACAGAGTTATAGTCAATGGTGAGCGGTATACAGACATGATTACTAACTTTTTCGTGCCTCAATTAGATTAGAAGGCATTAATGTTGCAATCATGTGGTTTCAGCAGGACGGCACCACATGTCACACATCGCGCGATAAAATTAATTTACTGAAAACAAAAAAAATTAACGAACGATCAATTCCACGAAATGGACCTGTTCGTGCGATTTGACGTCATTAGATTACTCTTTCTCGGAATATGTACAGTCGCATGTCTACGCTGATAAACCAGAAACAATTGAGCACTTGGAAGCCAATATCGACGCGTTATTGCCTAAATACAGCCTGATTTACTGCGAAGGGTATGTGAAAATTGAACCTCCAAATTACGCCATGCACGCGCCAGCCACAGCGGCCACATGCTATATTCATCATATTCAAACATTAATGCCATAAATAAATATTTTATTTCAATTTAAAGTTCTCGGCCTAAAAAAAAAGCACCCTTTACATACCGCAAATAATTTTAACATATCTATAGCACTTTCAAATGATTGTCAAAGGGTGCCACATGTCAGGATGAAATTCAATCCACATCTATGTATCTCCTGAATACTTAAATACAAAATATCCTTTCCCAAAAGCCATCGTCCTGAACCACTCACTAGTATTGCAATCAATAAATTCACTTAAATAAACAATTTAATCCTTGAATCAATTTTATTGTACTCGATTGGAATTTAGTTCAATCATCCTGTTGGAGCGATGCGATGCAAAACACCGCCTCGTCGATTAAATAAACATTTCCACCACACAACTAACAGTAAAGGTGATGTTATTGTCGAGCGCACTCACCCAAGGTGTTTTAATCCTTTTTGCATGCTATGTACCACCAGGCAAGCACCTTTCAACAATAGGATACTCCCATTACAGGACAATATTGCAGTCATTGAACTTTCATTTAGTTAGCGCAATGGATTGAATTATTGACGTGCGGAATATTCTTATGGACAATTTCCTACATTTAATCTCACGTACTGGACGAAGAACAATTGAAACCGGACGGACGGACGGGCTACGAATTTAGTTCAATAGCTGCAAATCGAAAGGTAAAATCCTTGTAAATATTTAATCAATCAATTCAATCATGGCATTGCAGTAAAATGATTGGATTGGGTTGGGAGTGTGTGTGTGTGTCCTTTTCTGATTGTAAGGACTTTAAAACAAAAAGGATTTCGATGGGTGGTCTCTTCAAAATTGGATGTTCTTGTCTTTTTGATAGTTTTTGTTATGAAAGTGGGTTAATAGGAGGAGGGATGGGTGTTCTATCCAACTGAAATGATGGAAAGGATACTGATCATATAGACTAGATTTATATTCTTGAATTTGAATAGTGACCAAGGTGTGCTATCTTCAATAATTTATGAGCCAGTAATTTGCTTTATTTAGAACTTAATCATTCTCATACATCTGAACTAAATCCATATTTTCATTTCAGGAATCTTCTGCAATTGGACGTGGGATCTATTCCTGTGCTGGCCACCAACACCTGCCGGTGCACTAGCACGTATGCGATGTCCCGCTGTGGGACATGGAATCGATATTACAAGTAAATACCCCTCACTATATATTACTTCTCCCTATGCAGTTGCGTCTCACATGTAGTTTTAAACGAAATGGAATTGCATATGTCCTTAGACAGTGTTTATTTATAACGATGCAACCCACTTCACTTTTGAATCGATATCCTTCAACTTTTCCCTACTTGATTCATTTCCTAATCACATTCATGATTCTGACTCCCGTGTATCCACTTTGCATACACAACAGCTACTCAGAGGATAACCTTCTTCTCTGCAAAATAAGGTTTTCAATTTTGCACGTGGATTTGAAATTCACGTTTCCTTTGTTAAGTTCTTACATAATCAAGGAACTATATTATCCTTCAGTCATTGACACATGACTTCCCTGCAACTCACGGATCCTTATTGAAACAATAATGAGTCTCATAAGCACAACGTTACGAGCTTCAAAGTGCAATATAGTAACTTTCTAATTGAAATATTAAGAAACACCCTAGAGAAGAAGTTTCATCGATTCAGGTTCATGTACATAATGAAAATTTTCAGCAGGGAATACCCGCATGTGCTGGCGGTTGACGACATTGAAGGAGTCGCATTCCTTTTGATAAATTACGTATGTACGAATTTAGAACAAAAGTTGGAAGTTCTCACTTCTAAAACTTTGACTATGTAAAGAGTTCTAAGATTGGAGGTAATGGTTTAACTTTCAAAAGCAGTTTCTTTAGAAATATTACATTCAATTTAAGAAAATATTGAAATTGACTCTGGGTTTTGCTGCGTTGGGATTGTATCAATGATTTTCACAATGTACATACATGTAACCATTAGGACTATAGTATCTAAAAAAAATATACTCAATAGGTCAATTAGGGAAGTGTTATTGGAAAACTTATCACACAATTTGAAACTGACGCCTGTACACCGGAGACATATTCTTGTGTAGTTTTTCCGTGGGAAGTGGAAGTTAATACCTGATTGAGATAGTACCATCATTGTAGTACGTCATGCCTATATTGAGGCTCTTGAAATGGTTAGCACCCAACTGGAAGATTATTGAGTTTTAAAAACAAATCAACCGCATTGTTGTCCATCCGCTCTACATAACGTAACCATCTTAGTCGTTGTATTCGAACTCTTCTGACTAGGTCGATGTCGCTATATAGCTTGTACAGCTCATGATTGTATCTTATTCTCCACTCTCCGTTTGACGGAGAACAAACATCACCCGAAGTAATTTTGTCTTATAACAACCAAGAGCGGCCTCATTCACATAGTCTCATGCTCATGCCTGAGCGCCGTAGAGCAGGACTGGGATGATCAGGGTCTTGTATAAGGATACTTTAGTTGTTCGAGAGAGGGCTTTGCTACACAGTTGTCTTCTTAACCCAAAGAAGCAGCGATTGGCAAGAGTTAATTTGCGCTGGTATCATTGTCTGAATTTATAGCGGATCCTAGGTAAACAAAGTCCTTAACTACCTCAAAGTTATATCTGTCGACAGTGACGTTGTGTCCGAGGCGTCGGTGTTGTATGTACTTTTTTGTTGACAGCATGTACTTTGTTTTGCCCTCATTAACCGTTAAACCCATCTTAGCTGCTTCCGTCTCAATGCTCACAAAAGCACTACTGACATCACGCTTTTTTCTTTCGATTATGTTAATATTCATTGGAATATGCCAGCAGTTGCACGAGCTCTTGAAAGATTGTGCCTCTGATGTTGTTGTTGCATGTGAGTTCTGCACAATTCTTTCAAGAACGATGTTGAAGAAATCTCATGACAGCGCATCGCCCTGTTTGAATACTGTTTTGACATCAAAGGTCTCGGTGATAGAATAGCGTGGATTCTCCATAATTATCGTAGTCAAAACTAGACATAGCTCTTCTCTATAGATGCTGTCATAGGCGGCCTTGAAATCGATTTTAAATTCCTGGGTTTTTTCCAAGAAAATTTGGTCGATGGTGGACTTTATTGGCTTAAAACCACACTGATATGGACCAATCAGATTGCTGGCAAAAGGTTTTAAGCGTTCACACAGAATAGCAGATAAGATCTTGTAGGTGATGTTGACGAGACTTATTCCTCTATAATTGACCCAATTTAGAGGGCCTCTTTTTGAGGATCGGGCAAACAATGCTGAGGTTCCAATCATCGGACATGCCTTCGGCCGACCATATTTTGCAAATGAGTTGATGCATGCTCCTTACCAAGTCGGTGCTTTGAATAGCTCGGCAGATAGGCCATCAGCTCCAGCAGCCTTATTTGATTGAAAATGAAAGTGATGAGAAAAACTTCAGCTTCGGCTAAGAATTAGCCTTCGATCGGACTTTAGTTATTACATCATCCCTTACATGAATTTTAATTAGAAATAGGTCATATGGCACCTGATGACCCCAAATACTATATGGACTAGATTTTTCTTTATTCCTTCTTGAAAGGAAATGTGGATTTCGAATGTCGAATGCTGTGACAACCCCTGATTAATTAAAGTAGAACTCCTTAGTCTAGAAAAATTGATGAATATTGGTTTGAGTCTAAATCCAAATGCATAACCAAAACAAAGATTGAAATTCAAGTCGATCTCTTCAATCTTCAATTTAAATACATGTGCATGTTCAAGTAAATTTACATGTACTAGCCTAAATTTAAGTTGAAGCGAAATTTGTGACGCCCAGTATTCTGTGTGGATTCCTGAAATGTTACAATTAACAAAATTTGGTTATTTTCTTCAAATGGTTTGCATTTGCCTGAGTTTTGCCAAATTTTTGTATTTCTTTGTCTAAGCCCGAATTCATTTGCAAACAAATTTTCAAATTGAACTCAAATTTTAAATTTTTAAGTCCATTTTCAAGTACAACTACATATGTACCGCTGAACATTGCAACTAGGACCAAACCCCATCGGGGTTGTGATGTAATGGAGCCATCCTCTCCTCATCAACCCACCCACCTACCTTTCTAAGGACAAATCCAAGTCGAAATCAACACTCAAAACTCAAGCCCCAATTATTTTGTATGTTTGCATTATAATATATGTACATACCTACAAATTTGATACTGGACGGAAACAATAGTATATACGTTGATTCAAATATCGTCTTTCTGAAACTAAGCTTATATCTACAACTTGGACTTTGTCCAAGTCCTCTGTCTTTGCATTATTCCTTTTGCATTTAATAATATAAATTAATATTCTTGTTCAGCATATCAGTTTGCTTAAATGGGTTACAAGGGGTATACAATACATCAATGGAGCACAAAAGGACACGTATAGATATGATCTTATATGAAAAAGTACTACCTACGTGTGGTTAGTCAGATGAAATGTTGAGGCACAATAGCTTGTCCCTCTTCAACCCCATCCCTCACAGATTTTTTCTTCACTGTTCCATCTAAAATGGCATTCGAAAGCATCAAATTTGATTCTTTCTTCATGTATCTTACTGTAAGGGTTAGACATTTTGAGAACTTTACTCTATACCGATTTGAATACGTCTTCCTGTATTCTATTACCAATTCACATACATATGTATGTAGATATCTGTGAATTTCACTTAAATTGAATCTCCATTTCATCCTTCTATGGACACGTATGTAAAATTTGAATGATAAATGGAATACTTACACACATAATTTTGGTATAAGTTTGAACTTTCTGAACATATATGACATACTGTTACCCAGATATCTACATATGTACTATACACACGTATTTCATAAGGAGGTAATAAAAAATGTTTTCTCATTTCGAAAGGACAATGATACATTTGTCCTTCATTTAAAAGCACATCAATCAAGTTTACTTTAGATTGAACCATTTGGCAGTATCATGTCAATGTTGTGGGTAGTTGGTTCTTAGAGGTTTTCAATGAGATGCAATGACACACACTATATTACCACTACTATTTGCTTTCCGCTATTATAATTAATTTGAGCTATACAGACACTAAAATTGTTGGAGAAGTAATTCTCATCGTAGTACTAAGCACGAGAGGAAGGAAACTAATCCCTGAAGACTTTGCTGAGAGGTGTATTCGTAGAAATGATTGTATCAATTTCGGATTCTCAACGTTAAGGAAGATTAATTTTCGCGATATCCTTTGTATACTCCCTATACCAGCTCTTGGTTAACTTGGCGAACTTCATTAAGAATTAGAACGAATAGTAAATAATAGAGAAATGTAAGTACCGCCCTGCATTTTAAGAATTAAAAATTAAGCAAAACCTTCGTCGTTACACATCACATTTTTTGAAGTCACTCCAAATAAAATGGTATTGACGTTGCAATGCTAGAAAAAAAAATATTATAATTAAATCACTAAAATAAATATTTGCATTCACTTGAATTCATTAAAACCAGTAAAGTCATTGAAGGCGCTTTCTCACCTTTTAGTTCCGGAGAAGTAAAAAAGAGTTGATTTCAAAAGAAAAACCTTCTTCAAATTTCACTCGAAAATTCTCTACACACTCTACAGCTCGTTTGACACCATTTTACCGCTTAAACTTGCTCAAATATTCTCAAATGATCCATACACTCTGCACAAAGAATTTTCATATACCTGAAACCACCTGTTATTTATATCCTTAATTAACTTTTGCTTTTCGCCCGCCATATTGTCGCCATAAACTTACATACATATGTATGTCAGCAAGTCTACTTAAACCACCCATAGAAATTTTTCAATTGATATGCAACGTTAATCAGGAATGCAATGATACGTTTCATTTTTAAGTCGGTTGTCGAAACCAAAGGACTACACCCAGCAGCTATATGTTCTTCCAGCATATTGCCGCCACCGCTCCACTCAAATAAATGGAGAACAGCCTTATGCATATGACCCAGTTTCATCATTACAAAGCGTGTATGCCAAAGACTAATGGGAATGGGTTCGCAAACTCAACCAACATTCAGTTGCTTTGTTCGGTATTGTGTGTCACAGTGGGGTAGGTCGTTTGGCCCCTCAGTAAAACGACGTTGACGCCAACGACGGGAATAAAAGGGTTAATTAACCAGCGGACTGCAATCCACCTCATCAACGGGCGAAGAGATTTTATTTCTCTGCCTGTTCACACATGGAAATGAAAAATAAAAAGGACGAAGTGGGTGCATTTATCGCTCGAATAAATTTTATCACGGGTTTATTGTCATTTCGTCTGTTTGCCCGATGGAAATTGGTATTAGAAATGACGGTAATTGGTGAGGACACTCGTTAACATAAGCTTCGTCAAAGGAAATTTATCAATGGCATGACGTTAAGGCATTATTAGGTGACGGCATGTCCTTTATTCCGGAACTTTAACCTTTACGATTGTAATAGAGAATTTTCCATGCTATTTTTGGAATCACATCCATTGTTTGTTTTCAGAATTCGCGGAGCGATCATGTCTTCCGGATGGACGATGGAGTGGCAAACCAAATGACACTGTCTATAATCCAAATGGATGGACAAACTATACGCCCTGTTTTAAGCCCGATGTGATAGACTTGATGCAGCAGTTCTATTCTGGAGGAAATTCCGAAGTTGTTAAGGTACTTGGTAGACGACTTAGAATGGTTATTAATTTTTTTTTTCTTTTTTTTTTATATTTTCCTATCTGCTTGTTTCCGATTGGATTGTATACTTAGATAAAATTTGCTGTTGCCGAAAGGACTCGTACACTTGAAATCATTGGCCTTATGTTGTCGCTGTGTGCGCTGCTATTGTCGTTAATAATATTTTGTAATTTTCGTAGCCTGAGAAATAATCGAACGAAAATCCATAAGAATTTGTTCGTAGCAATGGTGATACAAGTGATAATTAGACTGACATTATATTTGGATCAAGCGATCATACGAGGCGGTCGAGCATCGACGGGAAATTCCAGTGTGAATGGCATTGAAAATACGGTGAGTTTATTTAAATTTAACTACTTAAGTAATAATGGTAGATATGTTTGTAATCGATGAGAATTTTGTTTTTCTTGGATTAAGCTAGTTCCATCTTCATAAACACAAAATATTCGTTAAAACTGAATCTGAATAAATAAAATATATAAAGCTTCTGATCAATTTATTAACGTGAAGTGTATACTGTGCAATACCTACATGTGTCTAGAGCTCATCAGGAAGTCACTATAATTTTCTTGGGCTTCGAATTTGTCAATATTTTAATTCTAAGAATAGTAACCAGTATTGAATACAACTTACCTTAAACAGTTTAGTCCATCATTATGACATTTACTAATGACTTATTGTATTTTATTCATAACAATACTAAAGGTTATATCTAAGCAGCTATGTCTGTTCGATAGCATCCGTGTGTCGTTGGGTCCAAACTTGTGAAAATTAGACCCAAAACATTCAGGTCCTATAAGCATTTGGAGCAAATCTAATTTATTTTAGTTATAGGAGGACTTTACCTTTATTGCTTTCCTCGTCTTTTTGCAACACTTATACTGCAGACGGTTTCTTGAGAGGAGTTGATACACTTTAGTCGCCAGCCAACTGGTCTTCAACCTGTCCCTCAACTTCAGTGTGAACTAGCACGCAGTATAAAGGTGAACTGTTCCTTTTCACAGATAGTTCCGTTTGTCAAAAGCTCGTTATTTCGCGTGAACTCTGCTTCTTGATGGCAGCTTACTTTTATCTGACCTAATTCCAATGCTCTTGTTAGGGTTGAGTTTATGACACCTTTCCAACATTAGTATTGCAAAGAATTACACCAACTCATATGTCTTCTTTTCCTCTACTAACAAGCCTCTCCAGTTAGCGCGGTTCTTAGCTAGCTGCCTCCAGTTGTGTATTCCAAGTTTGTTGCGGTCCCCTTCTACTTGTGCGCGCCACCTAAGGCGAGGTCTTTCTCAAGCATTTGTGTCCATCCACTCTACATGTCCTAGCCATCTTAGACAACTGATGCGCAATTTTTTGACTAGATCGATATCACTGTACAGCTAGTACAGTTCTTTCTTGAATCTTCTCCTCCTAAGCCAGTCAATGCAAACGGCACCGAAAATTTTACAATGAAATTTTTTATCAAAGCAACCGAGGATATGTTCATTCACTTTAGAGTCCAAACTTCACTACCATAAACCAGGACTGGGATGATTAGGGTCGTATACAGAATCTTCTTAATTCTTTGAGATAGAGCCTTACTACTCTATTGCCTCCCCAGTCTACAGAAACAGCGATTGGTAAGAGTTATTCTTCGGTTAATTTCTGCTGAGTTGTTGTTGTCAGAGTTTAAAGCAGAACCGAGGTAGACAAAGTCCCTTAATACCCCACAGGTATAGCTGTTGTGACGTTCTATCCAATTGGTGGATGTTGTGTGTCCCTTTCTGTTGACAGCATATACTTGGTTTTGCCCCGTTTTCCGCTAAACCCATTTTGGCAGCCTCCGTTGCAATACTAGCGACCAATGACAGCCCACTGTGTTCTGCCAATAATGTCGATATCATCGGCATACGCTATGATTGTGCCTTCGGTGTTGACTTGTGAGTTTCGCACAATCCTTTCAAGTACGATGTTAAAGAAGTCACATAACAGCGCTGCTCCTTATCTAAATCTTTTTTTGAAATCAAATGTCTCGGTGAGCTCGTTGATGGAGCAGCGAGTATTCTTCATCGTCATCCTGCAGAGGCGAACGAGTTTGCCAGGAATGCTAAAACTAGACATGGCTCTGTATAGCTCGACTCTATGAATGCTGTAGTATACGGCCTTGAAATCGATAAAAAAATGATGCGTATCGATTTGGACTTATCCAGAATCTTCCGATTTGTGAAGATTTGATCGATTCTAGACTTTCCTGGTCTGAAACCACAAACGTTCACATAACATCGCAGATAGGATCTTGATTGAGGGGCTCTCCTTTCTTGTGGATCGGGCAAACGATGCTGAGATTCAATTCATCGAGCCTCATATGTACTGTTAGTTAAATTTGATAATTTTAAATTCTTGTTGTTTACCTTGGATCTGTCACGTTCATACCTTGAACTTGCATCATTCGAAATAAACAGCGAAATGCGGGGCGTATACGTAACAAAAATATTTTTTCCCCTCACTGGGTTACATCCAGTTTATTTGAAAAAAGGAAAACAAAACAAATACTCATAGTGTCACTCTATGTTGTATCAAACGAGAGTTTCGTATTGCCATGCCTACACAATCACTATTCCATTGCTTTACGTCATAATCCGACTCAAACCATTTTCATGTCATCACCAAAATAACAAAACAATCGATTTAATGTATCGTTTCATCTAACCCATTTTCCCATTGCCAGCCATACGTCTGTGAAGCATCGTATGTCCTGCTTGAATACGCACGCACAGCAATGTTCATGTGGATGTTCATCGAAGGATTATATTTGCATAATGTGGTCACTGTGACCGTGTTCCAAGGACGATTCCCACACACAATATATTCGATAATTGGTTGGGGTGTGCCAGTGATAATGACAGCCATGTGGGCTGTTGTAACAGCCCATTATAAGGCGAACGAAACATGCTGGTGGAACTACAACCTAACACCATACTACTGGATACTGGAGGGACCTCGACTGACAGTGATACTGGTAAGATAAGCAATGGACTAGAAGAATAGATACTTAACATACACCTCTTGCAGTTTAATTTCTTCTTTCTACTGAATATAATCCGAGTGCTGGTGGTGAAACTGCGCCAGAGTCAGACGAGTGATGTTGAACAGGTACGGAAGGCAGTACGGGCAGCTGCTGTGCTACTACCATTGTTAGGCATAACGAATCTTCTACACATCATTCAAGCACCAATCAATCGAACTGCATGGGAATTCGCATTGTGGTCGTATGTCACGCATTTCCTAACGTCCTTTCAAGGATTCTTCATTGCGATGATTTACTGCTTTTTAAATGGAGAGGTAAGTTTACAAAAAAAAAAGTAGCCGATGTCAATCAAATCAGGACTATTTTCTGTTCTTTTCAGGTCCGAGCTGCCTTATTAAAAAGTGTTACGGTATACATGTCCTTACGTGGCCATCCCGATTGGGTACCACGACGTGCCTCAATGTTCTCTGCTGGCTGCAATACCGCTCCGGATACTGAGGGACAAGTTCACGATTCAACGAGGTGTGTTAAACCTTTTTCTCTTTATAAAATTTATTCATATACTTATGTATACCATTTTTATCCTTTCTTAGAATTGACTCACCACCGCAGCGCTGTAGTAATGGCGGCAACAGTATTGGCCACAACCATAACCAACATCATCGTCACTCTTCACAGTATGTACCACATGCGCATATCCATCAGGCGAGAACAAACGAACGGAATACTCGTGAACGAAGCAATTGGATGATGTCGTTATGTTTCCGTGGCCAAAAGGTACTTAATGTACCGCCAGCAACAGCAGTTCCACCCGAGTCAGTTGTATTTGAGTTGTCAGAGCAGTAGTAGATCTCTTGTTACTATTTTTTTTCTTAGTGATTCCTAGCCCATACGCATTAGCAAGAGTTCCTATATTTTCTACCACTTTTTGGGATGACATTTTTTGCTTTTTCGAAAAAAAAAATCTTTAGCTTTAGCGTAAGCAAACCAAAAAACAAATGCAATCCATCTTCTTCATCTGTCACATACACACATATATCGCTTCAAAAAAAAAATAAAATTATCAATTCATCAATGATGCCACTGCATATGTAGGTATTAAAAAAAAATAATTTTTTTTTCTTAACTTTAGTTGTAAATAATTTTCTTGTTTTAATTGCATGGTATTTTTTTTATAATATTACTTACTAACACTGTTCAAGGTTTCAAAGTGTATAACTTTAAGTTCAGTTTCACAATCCGTCTTAAGAGTATTCATTCACTTACATTATAGTCATCAGTCTATGAATAGAGTTCTATAGGTATACCATGTTACGACCTCGCTCAAAAACAACTTTTGAACTTCTCTTCAAAAACTTAGTCATTTGATATGTAACACAGTTTCTGGCTTAAGACTTTAATACTACTAAAGAAGTTGTGAACACATTTTATAGGTTTTGCCTGTAAGTTTGGGTAATTTCTGTCAAAAGATTCACTTATCCCACTTTGGATTGTACTGATGATACTGAAAAGCATTATGAACCTCAGATCGTTTTCCTCCGTTCGTCAGTTTACTTGTGCAGACACGAGATCTTCAAGGGCTCTCACTATCCAACTGCGCCAACTCTATTTCATTAAGAGTGACACTGAGATAATGAATATGAATACCTACCCCTATAGGTACATACATATGTATGTACTCTATAGTCTACACAATACGTTGCGAGTTGCTTCTAAATATGTAGTTGCTTATCTTATCTGAGTAAATTTTATCTTTGCCTGAGTATATTTTTTCTGCTTATACCTACTCATCTACTTTGAAATCCTTTCACAACTTAAGAAATATTAAATAATTACTTTTGTATACTCGTATATCGTCAACGTAGGACTACTATTCGTATATGGGATTTAAACCTTCGCTTACGAGTTCTTCAGAAAGAATATATGTATATTGAGGTCTTTGCTAAGGTAAATACTCATACCACCAACACTCTAGATTTGTTTTTTTAGCTCGCAACCTGATAGATACAATATACATACACTATTGCTATATTTTCTCAACAGCAACAAGAATATCGCCGTATATTTGATTACAAGTACAATATTCCTTAGCGTGAAATCCTTTATTCCTATTACTCCTAACAGATTAAAGATAAGAGATAAAACAACAAGGGTTACAAATCGGCTAGTATGTTAAGGGTGTAAAGATTTCGATCGTATAAAGCCGACTTAACTTTATTCGTCATGCAATGTTTTTTTTAAATTTCTTTTATTCTCAATTTATTAATTTTTACATACATTTATTTAACTATACATACATATGTACATATTTCTATATTTTTAAGGTATTGAAACTAACAAACTACTATCCAAACTTTTTCATTCTGTTCTTCTGGATTCATTCCGAGTAGATGTAAAACAGCATTTGACCAGCCCGTCCCTTAAAAAGCTGAATCCACTTCCAACTACGAATCCATTGAACTGACCCCCATCTCACCATGACCATGGAAGAGCTGATTAAATTTACAAATACAAATTTTTGGTGCAACAGGTCCATGGGATCCAGGGCCTAGCTTCTCACAACCATTCGTGTTGTGTGTGTTACACGAATGGAAAGATCCTACTGTTTAATGTCGTGTCTGAAGGGCAATTTTTTATTTGACAAGCGTTTTCATGACAGTTATACTCTCGGATGTTTGTCAGACGCTCGCGAGAGGTGGGGCCATGAAAAAAATTTTAGGTGTTGTCTAGGAATTAAACTTCGAACCCCTCGCTCCGTAGTCCAACTCACTAACGACTTGAGCCACGGCGCCCACTAACTTAAATTTAAGTTTAAGAAATAACTTGAATAACAAAACCTCGTAGTAAAATGTCTTGTGCTCTGATAGTACATGTCACCGAATAATGAAACCACTATTGTTACACTTGACAATTCTTTTGTTGAGACAAATCTCTTCTTTAATAGTTTGGAAACTACATATTGGACCGTTCAATTCACGTCATCTTGGACGGTTTCAAATCTGCAAGGCTGGATAATGCATTAAATATCCTTCTCATTATTTATTGTTCCGATCCTTTCGTACATATTAACTAAGTTTTTTCTCTTCCTCAACAAACTTTCCTGAGCTAGCCATGATAAAATTTTTCAATTAATCCTTTCTGGTACAGAATAAAACTAGTTTCATGTAAACTTTGCAGTCAAATAATTATTATTTATCATCTTTTTTATTTGTCAGGGTTGAAATTAGGTATTTCGAAACAAATGCGTATTCCCTGTCTTCAAGAAAAATCCTTTAAAATAGAAAAAATAAACTTTTGATCCAGTTAAACACTCTATACAACTCTGACACTAGTCTATAGAATCTAGCATCTGTTTATCTAAACTTTCTGCAAGCGTTTTAATTCCCTACTAACAGAGTAACTATATACGGCGTGGCGGCATTTCTAACTATTAACTTGCATTTCTTTAAAATTTAATCTATTTTCTTTTTGTCTTACTTACATATATTATACATTTTATACAAGTAACTTAATAACACTTTGCTTTTGCTAACAGCTTTAGCAATATTGACATTTTTTTTTTAAAATAATTTCCATTAAAAAAATAGATTTTTTTTAGCTAATTTTACTAACAAGTTTTTTAACAAATAATATTACATTTATGCACCACATTAATTTAATTTTTTGTGTAAATTATTTTCTCTTTCTCTCTCTTTTTTATTCTTTTTTGTTTGTATTTTTATGCAATTACAGAACAAATGTGTGATGACAAACAAAAAATTGCCTCAAAATATATTTATGACGACAAAATCAAATGCTGTAGCGTAGTTACATATTTTTTTAAACAAACAAAAGTAAAATAAAATAAAATTTTTTTATACGGTTATAGCAAAATGAAAGAAGCTCCTAACTAAATAGATACGCAGAGAAATACTTATTCATTTAATTGAAAGATAAACAAATATATTTAGAATAATATTTACAACTTATATGAAAGTATGTATATACAACGAAGAATCGTTTAAGTTTAGATAATTTTATTTAAGAACTAAACATTTTAAATATTTAAATTATATTTACAAAATTAGGATTAAGAATGAAACAAGGTAAAAAAAATGGGACTAAACTAAATGTGTAAGTGATGGTGATGAAAGTATAGGGATAGAGATTGACACACGATGAGATGATACAGTCTGCATTATACGATACCTTGCCTAGTTAAGTTGAATTAATTTGTAGATTTTGTGATTATTGTGACAAAAAATTTAAACTTTATGCATACTTATTGGATTTAATCGCCTTACTTATTTACTCACCTTAAACTTACCTTTTCCACGGTAGCTCTTAATTTATCCAACGTCTCTCTTGGTGTTTTGGTATGGCACTGCCTGTCTGTGAACTGTCAACGATGTTGCACATACACTTTCGGTGCCTTCACACAGGTGACACGCACAAATAGCACAATAATTGAAAAATACAAATAAAAACAAAAAAATAACAAAGGTAAGAACTACTGAAATAACGAACACAATACTATACTATAAATAACATAGCAGTAGGACCTGGCAAGTTCAACTCTAACTCTTTGCCCCGAAGAGATGTTGTGATTTTCTCAAGAGATTCCACTCAAGATATGTTTCCAACGAATCTAGTTATTACTTAACTTGTATGTACTAACCATGAACTGTAATTACATAAGCTTGGATCATGATAAATAAGGCTAAAATTATATTTCAACAGCTCCATTACACCGTGATTGGGCTGCCTAAAGGACTAAATTCTAAAGGCATCAAGATGTGTTTTTCTATAGTTCTCATGATCGTCTAACCAACGTCCGATAGTAAAGCGGTTTTTAATAATATACGCCTCCATATGTAACTGCTATCAGAAAGTTTTTCAATATCGCCTTTCAAGGTCATTCTGAAATCTAGATTACAACGAGAATTGTCTTTTAAGATAAAGAACGATTTGCTATTGTTTTTTTTCTACGTTTCGTTATACCAGGTGGTAAATTAAACAAAAAAAATTATATATTGTCGACAACGATAGTTCACATCGATCTTTAGACCACAAATCATTCTTTAAATGTCACTGCTATTACGTACACTTTTTAATACATAAGAAATGCAGCACTGCGTTATTTGCAAATCTGCAACCATTCCCAAACGCAAACTCAAAATGACGAAACAACTCAGTATGTTCCGAAATGCATTGTGTACGAACATACTGCGTAAACAAAAGCACCAACAGATGATATTTGTTATTGCTACTGTTTGTGTTTTGGTTTTAAAATATATTTCGTGAATATTCGGTTATTGCCAGCAGCACCCACAATCGTTTGGGAAATGATTAATTATCTGAGTTCCAATTGTTACACATTATTTCAGATTAACAAAATTGAAATTAAAATTGAAATTGTGCGCATCGCAAGACATTTCAAAATGTCATGATTCACAACGTAACAGAATGCGTATCGCCATCGTGAAAACATCGTGCACATGCGAGGTGCAGTCACAATGCGTATTTTGGTTAAATTTTTGAAAATAGGTTATTACTTCAGTTAACCTCCTTAGCTACATATTTGTTATAGCTGGTTGCTAACTACATACATATGTATATATCATATAAGGCAGACTGTATGCAGAGTTTTAAGTGATATATTTTTATGGTATACATATATGTTAATCTGCATTTACTACCTACTTATTTAAAAACAAAAATCATGCCGTCAATTAATATATAAGAATTTATTACCATACTCGTAGTTTAGCATTTTTTATGTATGTATTAGTAACGTTATAAGTTTATTATTTTATTAATAAGTGTATATTAAAATAAACTTTATTGTGCAAATGTAAGCTTTAAATTTATGTATACTCTTACGTTTCCGTGACGCAGCTTTATGTTTTCTTGTATAAGTTACTATACATTGCATTAACTCTACATTACTAAAATACACCTTCATTGTCTAATGTTAAAATGTTTACTATTAAGTTTTTGTACAAAACATTAGGTATGTTTAAATAAATAACGCCTGAAAATAAAACAAAGAAAGAGTCTATTTAAAATAAAATAATTCTTTTAATAGTAAAATAAGTTGGTTTTATTCTTTCGTTGAATCGCCCTGCATTTGACAATTATGTACAAATAAGTTATAAACTTTAACGTAAGTACATGTAAACCTTTGTTTCACACCGCTGCCTTAATTCCAAAATATCATGTGGTTGGTACCAATACCTACATCCCATACCAACCACCCTTTCTCTATTCACGAATTATCATCTCTGGTCGTTGCTTCATTTCGCTTTTAAAACTGAAAATATTTCTTGCTCATATTCCCTTGACACACCAACGCAAAATTGTAGACCACCCTGTCCTCTAAAATATTCCAAAAAAAATACAACCTCTAACTTACCCTTCGGTCTTTGTCTCATTTTGCTAGTCCATCTAAAACAGGAGTTATCGACTGCACAAATACGGCCGCCATCCACGACCACAAAAAAAAAAATAGAAATCAAAAAATTCCATAATTTTCCGTAAAACACCAGGCCAACAGAATTTCTCAGAAAACAGCAGGCAAACCGACCTTTCAGGGGCTCCAAAACTGTTTTGCTATTCATTGTCCGTGAAATGATCGTTTTAACGTCGATTTGTTTTCGCTGTAACTTTTTTGTTTGTTGACGGATTTTGATGATTAAGGTATTAAATGAAAGGTATTTTTTTGAAGAATAATAATATGATGAGACTTGACGAAGAAACGTTGAATTTTTTTAACGAAATTTTAATGATGATTTTACATATAGAATTCATGAATTGGTGCAGAATAATCGGGATCGGGTCAAAAGAATCAGAAATAAAACAAGATTCTTATGCAATTTATAAACGTTTCTTATTTATTTTTATTTTCAACACAAACAATCTATTATTCGAATTACTTATTGTTAACTGATAGTAATCAGTTACTTGTGCTTCTTACAAAAAATATATTTATTATTTTATTAATAAATTGAAAATTATTAAAATTAAAAAAATTATAAATAAAAACAAGAAAAATGTACAATTATAATTATTGTTTCTACATTCGAGGGCGTTTTTTTGTGTATAAAGTCTTAAGGTTTTTTTTATTAAACTAAGAATACAAATACATTACATAAAATAAAATATATAATGAAGCATTGCTTTCAACAGGAAGAATTGATAACTTATATTATAAAAAAAAAATTAAAGTTCTTATGTTTAATAAACAAAATAGATATACCTACTCGTATATTATAAAAAAAAAAGTCTAAAGCCAGTCATGGGGAAAGGAAGAACTTAATGTTAATTGTTATAAATTTATGTTTTCTTATTTTTTTTTTTTTTTAAATGTATCTATAAATATTATAGGACGGAAAACTGAATAGTTATTCATTTAAAGTAGTTATATAATTATTATTCATTGTTTCATTTTGTGACTAAGAAAAAGATTTGAAATATACAAAAAATATTTATAAAACATCAAACCATTCTTACGGTTTAAATACATTTTGAAGTTGCGACGCATTAGCTGAAATCGAACGTGGATGTCTTAAACGAATTCTGTTTTTCATTACAAACATTTGTTGGATCTTTGAGAGCAATAGAAAAATTATTAGCGACATTTTCCTCGTTTCTATGTGTGGATATGGCAGACGTAATTTAGCATTGCTTACTGGTTACAAGGGAAAGAAATAACCTTCAAAAATAGTTGAGTCTAAGCCGGATATTTCCCTAAATTCATTTAACTGAAGTTTGGAAGTAATAAGCTGTGCATCTAATGAACATGTTACTTTTAATATAGTGAACAGTAGCAAAGAGTTATGTTGAGTCCACCAACTGCATGAAGAGGTTGAAATCAACGTAATATGTGGGAAAATAAACGACGAGAAAGCAGTATGCAGTTTGGACAGTTTCACTACGCATCTCGTTTCAATTAAAAAGTAAGTGAACAATTATTATTTAGACGGACAACACTGTAACTTATAGGCAATATACGGATGCTTTTGGGATTTCGATGCCACATCTGTAGATATTTTTATAGCATCGCGAAACGTATGCATTCAATAGCTATGCGTCGCATTAATCAATTTGTTAAGTAGACTGTTAAATAACATAATCATTTTTAAGTTGTAACTTTAAAAAAAATTGCGTGATCTATCTATATGTATGTACTATTATTTACAATTTAGTAACAAAATGTGTAATATTATTTTGATCTTAATCGTTACAAAGGCATGTTTTCTTATTATTTATATATTTAAATGTTTGTATAAATAAATTAGTGTGTCATTTATTAATAAAATAAATTTATGTAACGTGCGTTAGATGTGTATCGGATATATGCAAAGAAAATCAAACTCCATCCATACCTTTACATTTTTCTTCACTGACTCGCAATTTATAAATAGACTGTCACGTTTCTGTATAAATGGTTAAAAAAAAACTGAACTTAGAAATTGAAGCGTATACATGTAGCTTGGAATGCATACCTTTTTAAGAGGTAATAGCCGATTGTATATAGTAACAACAATGATAAATACATGCATACCCAGGCTCTTATGCAATACAGAATATACAAAACACGTGCTGAAGTATACAATTTCTACAGTTTGCCTATACATATATTATTGTGTATTTTAGCAGCTTGTAGATCGGATAAGATGTTGATTCTATTTTTAGACTGACAGCTATTCACATAAAATTTTGCTAGAAAAAAGTTAATAAAGTTAAAAAGTGAGAAATTTTTTTGGTACTAACAATAGAATATGAAGATGTTCTTTTGCTGAGAGCATATGCCGTTCAACGTAGGTAAGTACACTGAACTATATTTTGTACAATGCATATTCATTAGCTTTAAAGCTATCAGGGATGAAATAAAAAATTTTACTCCGACATCAATCAATTGTGTAGCTCAAAAACTTGCTAAGACATCCAGTAACTAACAGTGTACCATTTCAAGCAAACTATATCATGCAAAATTTCAATCAAAACGAGTCTATACAGAATCGATGTAAAGTGCAGACAGTTCAACTCACTTCACATATCTCAACACAATTTTATATTTAGTACTTAACATTTCAATGGCTTACTCGCACAATTCAGCAGGTCAATTGGTTGCTCTAACAATGTTAAAATTAATACCTAATAACCCACTGGATAGGATGGCAAGCCCTCAAGTCTTTTTCTTTTTGTTTTGATTAAAAAAAATTCCTTTCTGTCCAATTATCACACACACTACGTAAAATTGCTTCTTACGTTCTACATAAATTAAAGAAGAAAAAAATTTACAATTTACCATCACACGCCCACTAGTCTGGACCTTGTTCCTCAAACCTCAATACTGTTCAAACTCCCTGATGACATATTTTCCGTATGACTACCCAATCGGTTTCTCTTCATCATCCCACCACCACCAGTACCACCTCTATTCGGCATCGGTGACCGTTGAACACGCGGACTACCAGGTGCAATGGGGATACCGACCCCACCATTGTTGTTGTTTGTATTACCGGATGTTCGTCGCGTCCGCCGGAGCGATGGTATCCGTGTTGGTAGACCATCGATATTCATCGCGGAGTCATGGGGTGTTACACCACCACCCGGTTGGGGATAGTGTAAATTTCGTGCACTGCGCTCAAGAGTGCGCCGGTGGGCCTCCATGGATGGAGTTAGAGGTGGTGGTGGTGGTTGATAGTGCATTGTCGGTGGATGATGGTTGTTGTTCTGATGTGGCGGCACTGGAGGTGGGTGCTGTTGGTGCTGCAACTGATGTTGATGATGGTGCATTTGTTTTTGCAACAATGTTGGTGATTGAGGTGGTGGCGAGGTATGATGGTGATAAGGAGGGGTGGACATTGTTGTTGTGGCTGGCTGATGAGACTGTAAATAAAATTAGAATCTTAGTTATATGAAATATGGAAAAATTTTAACTAAAATTACCTTGTCACCATCTTGTGCTAGAGGGTTTGGTGTTATGTTCATTCGTGGCATTACGCCGTTCATGCGATGACTGGGCTTGTGATGTTGTGGACCAATTACAGAGGGTGTTACGAAATCAGCTTGAATGTGATCTAGTTGGGGTTTGTCTTCATCTAAATAAAGAGAAATCCATAAGAAACTGATCGCGTTTATTTGCTGCCTACTTACCTTCTGGTTGTGAATTTTTCCTCCGCCTCATGCATAGACATGCTGCCACAGATGCCAAAAGTAAAAGTAAACCTCCACCGGCAGCTCCGGCTACCACAGGATAGATTGAATTATCCTCCTCATTCGCCTTAGTCGCAGGTATTACAGACGGAGTGATCGGCGACGCTGTAGTGGGAGTTTCTACAGAAATAGAGACACAATTTTAGAATAATAAAACCAAACATGTCACTTCTAGAACTTACTCTTCGTCCTTCCTTGCAGAATCGTGCTAAAATCAGAAGCCGCAGATGCAGTGAATGATTGTAACTTGAACTCATAAGCCGTCCCTGGTTCTAACATATCAATCTTGAACTTCCTCGTATTCATTCCATCCACAGTGGCCTTCAGATATTCTCCTGCAGTCGAAGTAGGTCTGTAGTATGCATAAAATCCATCCACCATGTTAGAACGGTTAAATGCCAGAGTCCAGTGCAACATTATTGCCGTTTCCGAAATTGCCTCGACATCTGTCAACACTGGCGCTGGTAAATGACTTCTAGATGGTCCCAAAGCTGCACCGCGTTGCAATAGGAACTTACTTGAACCTTTCCCCTCCTTGTTGTCATTATTGATATACACGGCGAGAATTCTAAATCTGTAGTACCGATCCGGATGCAGACCGGACACAGACGATGTAAAGTTTTTCATTCCATTATTTTTGCGATCCCATTTTCCATACGGTATAACTTCGTTTGTAGTCTGCCAGTTGTCTCGTGGCAAAGTCTTTAAGACATCACCCAGCATACGATATTGGACCTTGAAAAAATCGATTTTCAGACCGTCATTCCCTTCTACAAACCATCGCAGCATCACTGAGTCGTCTGATAACCGAGTCACGTTCGGATGACTAGGAGGCTCCATTTTAGCTGTAAGTTAAGAAAAAAAAAAAAAAAAACATAGTATACTAGAATTAACAAATCAGTTTCGGAGCATAATTCAAAATTTTCAGTAATGCCAAAAAAAGGTAAAAGACAAAAGGATATTGATTGGGCAGATGATGCTCACTTCGATGAGAAGCGAGTTATAGTCTACGTAGAGCACACGGAAGAGTGTCCAATCTTCAGGGTTAAGGCTATAGAACTGGGCAGCTATTTACAAAAGGAATTTCCAGAGAAAATAATTCAAGTCGTACGGAATAAAAATGGAAAGCAGTTGCCACGACCTGGTGCATTCGAAATTTCATTATCACAAAACGCCAGAACATCAATTCACGATCTGTGGTCTGGTATTGACAAGGGTCCACCAAGGAGGGAAAAAATTCCTTATGACTATGAGTCGTTGATGCCGGAGGTGGGCAAAATAATGAAAAAGATTTACGTCAAAGTGGTGGCCCAAGTGGAAGATGACCTTAAAAAAGAAGTTGTTAAAGAAGATGTTGAAGATCTTGAAGACGAACTGTGAAGTCGAACTTCTTTTTTACAAGCCTTTTGATTTCCAAAAAAAATAGTAAAATAAACTCAATAAAAACTAGACGTGTGTAAGTCTTATCTCTTGTGAAGTAGGGAAAGCAGTAGTTATAAACAATGGAGAAGACCCCAATATCATAATCCTTAAATGTTGTATCAATCACTTAAGGAGTTTAGAAACGATTGCGATTGTAACTGTATGGCTTCCTATACTGAGAAGTAGAGGAATCGTAAAAAGGTGAATCCAAATATATCTGCACAATATAAAAATACTATCCAGTGTTTCATAATCGAATTCTTCGCTGTCGCCATCTATTACCGAACACTTTTCAACCACAGTCACAGCACTCAATGCACAAACCAAATCCAATTCAATTCGGAAGAGAACGTACATTTCCCCACACTCTCGCGCTCTCTTAAAATCATTTTCGAAAAAATTTAAGAAAAATCGACAAAATCGGTAGCGACGCACCACTCAACTCAAACTTACCTACGTTGGTCAACGTCAGTTGCTCATTGATAATCGGAGTGAGTGGAAACGTCGCGTGTTGTGCTCCGTTCCGAGTCGAGTGTTCAATTTACAATAATATTTAGCCGTGTGTAGTGGTGTATGTGCACATTAAAGTGACAGTTCTGCCTGTATGTTTATAAACATACATATACTCAATCTACACATAAAGATTTGTAGAAGTGGAAATAAAAAATAAAATTTTCTCTCATCCGTGCGTCTACAGAGAATAACTGCAAATTTCCATTTTTGATTCCAAATTTGATTGGAGTTACTCAAGAATTTGAGTGGATAAATGCAAAAGTATGTCTAGTGGGGGCAGTAATACAAGCAGCGGTGCACTAAAGACCGAATTGGGAGGAAACTCAAATTCTTCGCCAGCGGTCAATGCCAGCAGCAGTGGTGCACATGGCTCCACCGCTGGTATTTCCCTAACACCCCGATTCACAAACGAGGAGAAAGACATCCTGTACAGCCTGTTTCACCTGCACGAAGAAGTCATCGATATTAAGTACCGCAAGAAGCAGAAGGGCAAATATTCTGTGCGAGATGCCTGGCAGCAAATTGTTGACGGCTTCAATGGACACCCCAGCGTAGCCACACAGCGAAATCTCAAGCAGATTCAGAAATTTTGGTTAAATGCCAGGTAAAGTGTAGTGGAGTGGATTTCCTTGGGTTTTCCTTGTGGAGTGAGTGGGGTTTTCTAGGACTAGCATTCTTCTTTTTTTTCTACATATTTCACTTGCGTATGAGCACCACTCGAAAAATTAAGTGAAATGAAAATGGCGGCAATGTATTTGACTCATGTATATGAGTGAGAAAGAGAGAGGTGTCGGTGACAGCAGTAAGACAAATTTACGCCATCTGGTTGTGGTGGATGGTTAAATTTGACTATTGACAGGGAAATTTTAAATAAATACAGTAGGGTCAAGGAATGTGTGGCAGACCTTCGTTCGGTAAAGAATATCCACCTGCTTTCAAATCGGTGGGATTGGTGCTCCTTTAGAATTGATATTAAGTATTGCTGCACTTAATCATCTGATAGCAACATCGGGGGGAAACTCGTTGGGTAATGGTTTTTTCCCAATAGATGTATGTACATACATATGTATGTTCGTTGGCATTGTTGAGAAGGATATCGATGTTTATGTACTATGTACATTTCGGAATCGAGTTTATGGTAATAGATAATTAGGGAATGTCTGTTCTGGAAAGGGTACGATTAAGAAAGAACTGTTTACAATCTGACTCAGCTCATTGTGCGTTGTTTGGTGCATCTAGGGATATGTATTTCTTATGAAGTTGAGGAGCTTCAGACGTTTTTCAGAAGACGAGTGAAGAGTGAAAAATCTTTAGGAAGATTCAAAATTCAATTCCAAGTTGCCAAAAGAAAGCCAGAGCAAGTCGACTATCCAGTACTAGGTACTGGGGGATCTAACAGAAGAAAATAATACTCGAAATACGCAAGCTTTTGTAGGTGACTCTACAATCAAAGATGGCTTCTTAATAAACTTACAAAGGTGGTCAGATTCATAAATATAGGTATTAACAATTACTCGATACTAAAAATAAATCAGTAATTCATGGACTTGACGAAGTACAATCAACGGTTTTTTGTCAGGCAGATCGACTGTTGAGAATTTACTGGACATACCTACTTACACATGTACAGAAGTTAGTCCACATGCAGCAGTTGGTCGTCGAAAGAACAACCAGTCTAAAGTATGCTTCTACCGTTTTTTTTTTAGAAATTGATGATTTTAGTGGAATGAGACTTAAGAGTACATAAATATGCAATACTTTTTCAACATAAAATTTGTTTGCTATGCAAACATTCTCGACATTATGCTATTTCTTGAATAATTTAGTCTCTAATATATAACTTTTCTTTTTCCAGATTACGTAAGCAGTACCCCTTTCAACCTACATCAGGGGCATCGAAAACAGAAAGCGCCCGAAGAACCTCTACCGCTAGTTCTACCGCCGCAGTTACAACTGTTTCTCAACAAGCTGTCATTGCTGTGCCAGCACCGATTAAATGTGAACCCGAATATGCACTGGCAGGCAGTGATACCCCTGACACCACGCATAATGCTGATGAATATGAAGAAATCGAATTACACGCAACAACAGTGAATGATCCACTTACTGTGGATTCTATGGACGACTCAGGCGAAACTCAACAACAAATTCAACAACAGAATCATCAACAAATTCAACAACAGATTACTCAGCAGCAAGTTCAACATCAGCAGCAGCAACAGCAACAACAACAACAACAGCAGCAGACAACTATTCAAGCTCAACAGATCAATGTCGATCAGATCAGTGCGGACAAACTCACCCTAAACGATTTACTTCATTTCAAGAATGCTCGTCCTCGAGAGGAGATCATTTTGCAAATCAAACACCCCGATGGTGGATCTATTACTTTACCTTCGCCGACACGCATTACTATCCCACATCAACAGACTACGTACAATCAAATCATCGGAGAGATCAAGGGTCAACCACAAACGCAACACATTCAAGTGCAACAGTATCAGGCGCAACAAATACAGCAAGCGCCACAGCAGCAAATTCAGCAACAGTACAATGCGGCGACCAATTCGACATATTGTACTTATACGACACAGCATTTGCCACAGGTTACTACACCATCAAACATTACGCAGGCAAATACTTCGGGAAGCACCACTAGCTATGTAGTTACAGAGTCCTTTGAGGATAAAATTAACTTTTTCAAGTTGAAAGAAGCCGAGTTGCGATACAAGGAAGTTCAAATTCAGTTAGACCAGAAACGAATTGATTTATCTCGAATGCAGGAAGAGCTAAAGCACCAGAAAGAAATGCATCGTTTGCAGGTAGACGAGATGAGACTTAAGATAAGAATTTTAAGTGAAGAAGAAAAGCGATTAAGAAATAAAGAGAGTTAATCGTTAAAAGTAAGAAATAAAGGTTTTTTATTTCACTTTTTTTTTTTCAGAAATAGTTTTGGTCCTTCATACGGGGTTAAGCAAAACGCAACGTGTAGCAAAAGCTTTTGACTTTCACATCAGTCTCCTTTAGCTCCAGTCAATCATGAGACCTTCTGCTTCGTCTGCTGTAAATAAATGCATAACATGCACAGGCCCAAAGTTTGGATGGCGTTTTGATCAAAGCAAACAGATAATTTCCGAAAGGCAAGTACACCCAAGCAACGCTTAAGGTTTTACCATGATATTTTAAAAGATTAACAAGAACTAGGTACCCCAAAAAATTAAAAACTCTCCCTGTATAGCCATTCAATCGACAGACATTTGCCGACCTACGGCGGCATTTTGAAGTCATTTTCAATAAAGATGAGAGCATCAGAAAATTCGTCAATGTTGGTGGCTTAACACATGTAGAAACGAAGATGCATTTTTCAGCAGACCTTCATATCAAACCTAATAAATGACTAATAGTATTAAAACAATCTGTTCATCTGATTGTACATTCACAGCGGAGTGTATTAAATTCGTTTTGCGTTCAGTGGCAAAAAAAAAAAAAATAGTCTCAAAGTCAGGAACTGGATTGAGTTTTATAAAATATGAACCAATGCACATAGTTCATTAGACTTTGCTCCGCCCATTCCTATTAAAAAATAATTCTGAACTCACCCGCTTTGTGTTTCCGCTTCCCCTTGTTCTTGTTGCCAGAATGTTCAGAGTTCGGCTTTGGTGAAAAGTTTCCCAGAGGCGGAGAACCAGGTTCTCCTTCGATTTCCTTTGGATTCACTTGAAGGAGATTGCTTTCACTTGTCTGTAAAAAAAAAATATCTATTAGTCACACCAGGTAATCTCATCATTTCCACCATGGATATTACCTCTCCCACTTCATTCTTCGCAAAACACTGCACAATGCCAGCATGTCGCTTCTCCACGCGTTTAATCACCAATCGCCCATCTTCATGGAACGTCTCATTATCCAATGAGGTGTCCTCGCCATTGATCAACCAGTATATATCCGGCTTTGGATTCCCAGTCGCCGAACATTCCAGTTTCAATGATTCTCCTTCATTCTGCAGTGTCGCCGCCGGACCACGCATTATCACTGGCCGCTCCAGTACTAGTAACTTTATTATATGCACCAGGGCTGGTGAGATTCCATTGTCCAGCCGACACACATAAGTTCCCCTGTCGTCCGGCGCAACATTTGTAATTTGTAACCCATACGGAAGAGTCTTCGTGCGATTGTTGTTCATATTGAATACATCCGGACTGCTCCATACCGCCTCTGGCGGAGGACTTCCCACACCTGGACACTCCAGTACGATTGTTTCCCCCGGATTCGCTGTTACACTCTTACCAGGCTGAATGAGGAAATGCGGTGACGTTCGTTCGATATAATCGATGCGAATGTCGATGCGTTGTGGCAGCTGCACCTCAATTCCGGTAATCGCATTCATCGCCGAGCAAGTGTAGTTTCCGGAATCCTTAGCTGACACTGAATTCAGTATCAGAGCTCCCGATGAGGGAAGAATTTCGGTTTGCGGAACCTTAATGCCATTGCGATAGAAACTCCAAACTGCCGGTGGATTTGATGTGACAGCACCACAGCGAATGAGGATGCAATTCTTGGGAGCCACGCTCCATCGGACAGCGTGTCGTGTATACCCATTCGCGTTGTCCACAGCGATCGATGCGAGTGTCAAACGAGCCGTCACTGAAGCTATCGCCGCTGATCCAAACCATGCTACGCACTGATAGTCGCCCAGGGTCTCAGGACTCACATAGATGCGTAGCTTTGCCACATGCTCCTCATTAGACACGTTGTGCCCGTCTGCCTTATTCAGATACTGAAACGAATCAGTGGTGTGCGAATTTGTATGTCGGAACCGCCACCTCAGGCGCTCAGGCTCAAGATTAAGTTCACACTCAAACAGCACCTCGTCGCCCTTGGGTGCGACAATGGACTCTGGCGATCGAACCATGTGAACTCCCAGTGGTGTCGGCTGCTGTGAGGGCATGATACTTGAGCTGTTTGTCAGTGAGGGCCATTGTGCGAGCAGCAGCAGAATGATGGCAAAAAGGTGGCAATGTTTGACGTACAACATGGCGTCTGATTTCTGAAACAGAAGAGAAGTTTAATATAAAAATGAGAATCAAAATTTTATTATTTTATTCAATCTTAATTTATTGATACAGATACGTTTTTCCATCCCAGAAGGATGGCGCAGAGCGAATTCCTCTGGTGGTGAACGTGCCGCGGGCATGGCGCTCCCCGTAAAAGTTATAAAACTCGATGGCGGTTTTGATGACGGAGTAAGCGAGTCTCAGCACAAAAGAATAGTACTCTTGCTAGGGCCGAGAAGAAAACTTGTTTTTTGTTTTTAACTGCATTCACAGGTTAATGGATACGTGCAGGAGAGTTACAAGAGCCAACATATAGGAGATGTGCATTCCATGATCACCATCATCATCTCCACATTCAGAGCAATGGTGCAATAAATCAAAGAAATCTTTAGAATCGGCCGGGCGGATGGATGTTGGTTTGGATTAATGAATTCATATTTTTACGAGCTTTTGTCGCAAGGATTTTTTATTCATAGTCCTATGTACATACATATGTATGTATATGTATATGTATGTTTGTACGTACATACATACATATATAGTTGGTTGGATTTCTATATTCGTATGCGGTCAAGTGAAAACTATTTTTGATCGAACACTTTAATGTACCTATTATGCAAGTGCGTTTAAAAACAGAATTAGTTCCGTGGGAATTTAAGGAATCTATAATTCTATTTGAATGAATGCAGCCTTTAAATCTAAGAACCGAAGTGTATTCGAAATCTGATTTGAGACTATTGGTAAACCAAGATGCACATACACGATACTGGGAACCAAGTTTATCTGAAACCAAGATGAAAATGTTGTACTGATATGTTTTTTGTAGTGATATCTCTTAAGAGTACAACTTAAAAGTAACTCCGTCCAATTGATAGACTCAATTTTAAACCGAGGATACTAACTTATTGAAATGCTCAGGTGCCACCGACACTCCATGGCTCACCGAAACGGCCTGGTAACAGTTTAGTCTGATAAATATCACCTTTGAAGAATTATACTTGAAGATACTCTTTCTTTTTTATACATGACGGTCTGTCGCTGGGTGACATGAAACGTTTTTAGGGTTGAAACCACAGACGTCATGCAGACATACCACAGACGCTAGTCTGTTTATAGTCAGGACCTAGTGGTTTATTTTGTGAAAGTTTAAAAACTTCTCTTTCAATAATGCTTTTCATAAATGTGCACTTTATAGCATTGATTCCCATAATCTTAACCTGAAATCCTACTCGCTTCCATATCGTAGTTGTTTTTATTTTATCTTAATTTTATTATCTCCCCAACCCGGTGTAATCCCATAAAACCATTGCACTTTGTTGATGCTTATCAATATCACAAGAAATGCATTCTGGATTCCATTGGCAACTTATCACCGGTGCCATACATTTACGACAGCTATAAGAGCGGAAAAAAAAATACACTACCAAACCATAAACCAGGACGAGACCTCCTGCTCCTTTTCCTTCTTTCATTCTATATGACGAAAAATGAAAAAAAAAAAAAAACTTTGATAGGAACAGGTTCAACCTCAGAGATATCGAATTTTTTTGTATCGCGTGTTTCCTTCATCGTTTTTCTGGCCAACCAGACCGAAAGTGCGCACACACTGTGTAACTTAATACCCCACAAATTGCGCATGCGCAAAACCTGCGTGTGATTTAGCGATGAATGCGATCGCTGATGGCGGTGGTGGTTGGTTGATTGTGTACGTTTTTTCCTTTTTTTTTGTGTCCAGGGCAAGCTGTAAAAATTAATTTTCCCGCGTTGCTCATCTGTCCGTCCATCCGAATCTAAACTGAGGAATTTAATGTTTATTTTTTCGAATGGTTCCTCTCCTGTTTTCTCGGGACCTCGGTTTTTTTTTCTTTTTTGTACACTTTTGCGAAATGAGAAATCCAATTTTAATCGAATGAAATGGACATTCATCTGTCCATGGCACAGCACAACATATCATTTATCTTTTCTTAATTGAGCGCGTACTAGCAGTAGTAGTAGTTATGGTAGAAAGCCTAATGAATAAATACTTTCCTTAAAAAAACGTCAGGCAATAAGCAAGACAGACGCCACAAGTATAGATATGTAAGAGTAAACCTGTGGTAAGGCTTTGTCCTGGCGAGTCGAAAAGCATTGAAGTTGCGATTACGTTTGGATAGGGTAGCCATCACTGCTTGTATAATAAGCGCAAATTGCGAAAATCAGAAGTTAATTCACAAAACAGTGTAGATTAAGTATCAACATCCATCACGATGATTACCCACCTTGTCGCGGTGTGATGGCTTAGAAAGAGCTCGGGATGCTTGGAATCGACATCGGAGATGTATTATGTACATCCCTACGGTACCCTGACGATGAACGATTCGCAAGAGGAGGCTCGACAACTAAGAGGTAATCACTCCCCCACCTAATCTCTCACAACCTTCTTTCCTTCCCCCTCCTCCCCTGGTCTGAATCAAGGTGTCAACCGTACCGTGCTGATGATCAACTTGGCTGAGGGCCCAGATATATCAAAAATAGCTCAGTCGCGGACGATGTATCCAGAGAAACTGGCGGACTCTGAATCAGTGTGCGAACAAGCCACACTTTCCCTAGCTACTCGTGGGACCAAAACCAAAAAACAAATAAACCTACCCGTGGCGCACGACAACCCATAACTCGTGGAACGAGCTACCACCTCAATCGTGACCTGCACCAACTCTCCACTCGTTGCACCAGCCACCCCATTACCCAAGGAGCTAATCGCTCTTATCGGAAGAGTAGCCCCCAAGCTAAGAGCTCCTCGAGTCAATCTGGTTCAACGATAGGCGCAAATCCGCAGACGAAGAGTCCAAAGCCTCGAAGAAGACTAAAACCCTCTGCTAGACTGTTAAATATACCCTCGTCGTCGCTGTAGTAGATTTGCCTAAAAACGAAGTGAGGATCTCCTACGACAAATGGAGGTTTATTGAAAGCAGAGTGATGAACTGCCTTTAAAGATGCTGGCTGATAATGATGGTCAAACTAGTACAGATTAACTTCCATCATTCGACTTTAGCGTCCGCTACGTTGAAACTCCGCTTCAATGAAAGAGGCTTCGACAATGCCCTCATTTAGGAACCTTGGATAAAAGATGTAGAGAAAGCTACACCAATACGCTCCCTTTTTGAGTATTTAGTAGGCACCGACCTAGTAGTTTGCAATGGGGGAAATATTCCCATCGGTAGGAGTTATTAGATGTCACCTTTGCTTCTCTGAATATATACAACGTTATCTCTAGGTGGACTGTATCCGAGAGTCACTAGAAACAAGCGGCAACTCTGCACCATTAATGAGTGGGACCTCCGTTGTAGCTGCAGTCATCCCGTCAACCTACCTACCTACCATGGTGTGCAACATCTTTGTATTATATGGTCTGTGCTTTCATACTTTATCAATAACAGGAAAAGTGCATCCGTAACATAACAACCGAACTTAAACTGAGATTGTCCCATTCATTCAAAAACCGAACAACATGAATGATGTTATGAGAATATTAAAAATTATGGGTGCTATTTGGCAACTTACAGGCACTCCAAATGAAATTACTCATCAGCAAATACATATTGGAAATTGATTCACCATTTTGCAGAAAATATAACTCAAATCAATTCCAAATCACCGCCATCACAGTACCTGCAGCTTGCAGTGTCCACAGCACCTACATAAGAAGATCTCTACATACATATGTATGTATACATATATCGATTGAAATCACTTAAAATTATTTCCATTGGTAATTCCATCACGAACATCAAAATAAACTGTCAAATCAACTTGAATGGCATTTGAAATATACAATTTTTTTTTGTCTTCTACCGGTCATTTTGTTCCTGTTGAAGCCATCTTCCTTTGAACGCGTTTAATATTTATTTTTCAGTTCGATTTTCTTCTTCGTCTTCTTTTCAAGCCTATTGTGGCATCTCAGCAGTTTTTTTTTTCGTTTTGGTTGTTTCAATGGTAGAACATATCACCGTTTCGTTCACAACTTCACATCTTATACTATCCCAGAGACAACGACTTAAGCAGGTCCCTTTCTCTATTGAAAAGATACAGCTAGACTGTGATGGTTGGTGGTGGTGATTCTGATGCAGGAATGCAGCATCATCATCGTCCACTCCACACATGCATTGTACAGCATTCTTCATCGATTCAATTGGCATGTATTCCCTTCATCTTTTGTTATTCTTTTTTCCTTCTTATTCTTCTTCATCGGGTTCATATTTTTTTCTCATTCTATTGAGTTGAATGTATGCAACATTACTTGCTCTTGTATTTCATAGATACGAGATACTAACTGATGATGCAGGTACCAATGCATCATCATAAGCCAAACAACAAAATTGATTCCAAAACACTCGACCAAAGGAAGTGAACTCTTACATCATTGTGCCTACAAAAGCAAAGTGCTAAAGTGAATGTGTGGTTTAGTATTTGGTACATACAACCTGCTTGTGCTTAAATCTGTGTTTTTCGAGATGCGTTTGGAGGCGCGTTTAGAGGTCATACAAATCGAGAAGGTTCTTCAAAAAGAAAATATTTTTTAGAAAAGAAGAATTACCAAAATGCAATTGGAGAACACACGAGAAGCATTAATTTTTTTTTTATTTTTGTTTCTTTTGAATACTCTTCCTCCATCGCGATCGATTCGATGGAATGTGGTTTGCAGATACAATCAGCTTTTTGCCGTTTCTTGCCAGAGATCTGGTTCTGGTTCTTTGGACATGGGTTCAGTTTATGTGCCGCAATTCAAAGGATGCAATTAGATTCGTTCGATGAACGTGTGTTAGAGTTGGGATGGGAAAACAACATGCGCATGCGTGGAGGTAGTGGGATGTTCCGTTGGGGAATTGACGATTTTATCCGGTCATGGAAGTTGTGGGTGGATGGGCAGTACAATATTTTTTTTTTTTTTGCATTTCATAGTGGTGGGTCTTGAAAATTAATTTGCTAGATTAAATTAAGCCCCTAAGCCCTTCTCATCATTGTGTCAGTCATGTAAGTCAGAATCAACCAAAAGGTAATCTCTGGACCATAACAGATAAAGTGTACAGTTGAATGTCTTGCAGAACTTTCATCTTCGATACGATCTACGTGTTGTTTCAACGTATGTTTCCAGAAAGACTAATAAAATTCTAACTGTCCGTGAATTTACATCTAGTCTGAAAACATTAAAATTTCTGAATATACAGCTACTAAAATTAGAGCACATCAGCTACTAAATTCACAAGACATCCGTATAGAAAAAAAAAAAGTTTTCAGAACCCAATTTCTTACTTATTGATCTAGTTCCAGAATATGTTAATTAAACTAGAGCAAATAATTTGAATAAGTTGAAGATTCTTAGTTAGATATATATGTATGTATGTATGTATGTATGTATGCACATATTACACAATACAAGGGCAATACAGCGTTAATACATCATGATGACCACAAGCTTAGACTTCCGTCATTTCACAATTCATTGCTCTGTTCAGTAAGAGGTTTAAATAAGGATTAGATGGATTGATAGCACTCCAAGCTATTCGAATTAAAAGACCTTCCTATCCCAACCGATGACTTGCACTTTAGCTGGTAATAGCCCACAAAACAAGTATGTACAATATTTCCATCCAAGCCACCACCCATCATTAATCTCTTTAACGAGTCCAACGTGCATGGCTAAGACTTCAAAAATAATTAAATTAAATTTCCATTGCAAGCTCTCTTTCGTTGTGATGTGCATCTCTGCAGGCGTCCACTCTTCAAACCCATCACCAGGGAAGAACTCACATTAATCTTAACGTTTTTTGAGGAATGAAAAGGATTCACCAGGAGATATAATTTCATTAGAAATGCTCGCAGCCAGACCGGTTTCCTTGTGCGCATATACACGCTGAGCGGCGAGGATCATTAAATGATCAGTTTGTGTGACAAGATCGCCAAGGATTTGGCATAAGAACAACCGCACCTCTTCTCGAAAAGCTGCAAGCAAATAAATTTGGTCTCTTTAAGCTGGGGTGCCTCAGTCGGTTCATCAATCTTGTGATTTTATCTTTTGTAAGACGGTATACGAATGGAATGCTACTACACCACAACATCCTTTCTGGAATTTTATGACGACACCAAGTGGGCTACTGTTATTCAGCCTGAACCGACGACTTAAAAGTTATTTTCAATTATACACTTTGGCTTCATAATGAGGTTGCGAAACACACCCTTTCAGCGTGCACCATTCTTAAATAAATTGATTGATTGACCGAAAGGCGGAAGTTCAGTCCTTCAGACTAAGAACGTCAATAAAAACCCAGTCAATAAAAAATTGAATTTTATTAATTATTTTACGTCGTAAGCAAGGTGTCATGTTTTACCCTGTGCCTGCTTGTTGCTTCTTTTACTAGACGGTCCACACGAGACGCGCAGTGTTTACGGTTTGCCTTTTTCTCTGTGGCGGCGCAGGTGATAACTATGCTAATTTATAGGTGTGATCTAGTGTATTGATGTGATAATTGATAGATACTTCTGAGGCAGTAGTAATATTGGATACGGTTGTTGGGTGAGGGGTTTTCTTTAGAACGAGTTGTGCAGCAGCGCTGGGAGGTCTTTTCAGGTCATTTGCATTATTCCCGTGCCGTTGCCGCTGAGAAGCAGTTATAGACGCGGAGACTAATTTGTGTTCTTTTTGTTTGTTTTGATGTTTCGCATAATGAATTGGTTACCATTGGAGCATGGTGTAGTTGATTGGAAGCTCATCGCAGGGGGAGATCGAATAAATACACGTTGGTGTGTATGAAAGTGATCAGCGTGACACTGTTGTAGGCAGATCTTTAAGATGTGATGGTTACAATTTATGTTTAGCTCTATATTTGTGTATCTATTTAGATCTTTCTTTCTTAGTGTGAATTGAGAATGAAACAATAGGTATTTCAAACATTCCACTGCAGTAAAAGATGGATCATACATTGGTTGAGTAGCAGTGAAAGGCGTGAAGTCATGTGGTCATAGATGCAGTCAACGTCTGCTTTCAGATGTCCAACTCAACAGATGGAAGGAGTATTTGCCTTTGGGTTTCGAAGTTTACATTCACAGGTAATATGCACCCAAGTCAGACTGAGATGTCCGAGGCAACAAATGCGCAATATGGACCACAACTTCCAGATAAGATCAGTACCGCGATTAAACCACTGATAAGCAACAAAGCACTAGGACTTGACAATACAGCCGCGGAACTTTTACGACCAACGCCACTGGTCGAGTTATCTTAATGGGCTGAGAGATTTCCTGATGAGTAAAAGAAAGAAAAGTGCAAGCCCTGGAGGGGTATCTGCGTGCTAACTGTCCTGTATGTTCAAGCTTAAATAATCATGGAACAAATAAAAGAAAACACACTCAATGGTAAACAAGCAGCAGGACAAATTAAATAGATTTAGCAATACTTAAGGCTAGATGCTACGTCCATTGCTGTGGAACGTAATGTATGAGGATGTCTTTAAACTAAGCTTGCCAGAATCCGCCAAAATAGTTGGCTTTGCTGATGACATTGCCATTGTAGTAGTTAGTAGTAGTCATACGCGTAGATGATGACAGGAATGTATTAAAATCATTTGGAGCGAAAAACCCATACGTGAACAAGAGCTAATGACGTGTCGGAAGACCGATTTTCGTTTGAAAAGCACTGACATGCCAGGAATAAACAGAAGTGGTAGTCATCAGCGATAGAAAGATAACAGTTGGTAACTAATGCTATAATTATCTAACTGAGGTAAAGTTCATACCTTAGCGTTATAATTAATGCAATACTTTGTTGAATGGAGCCCAGGAGAAGACCAATAAGAGCATCGAAGGATATTGGTTTACAGCCAAACAGGCGAAGAACTAACTCATATCCAACATTGACACGTGAATACTTTGACAATATGGAGATCAGAATAGATAACCCATACGCTAATAGGACATGGATGCTTCCGGTCGAATTAACACAGCTTCTGACATGGCAGAAATTTCCCCAGCACCAGCAGCACAGAAAACATAAAGACACGGAACATGTCGTATTGTAATCTACATGTTGGGGGAGGCTATCACCCTGAAAGTAATATAAATATTCGACCCTGAAAGCAATACCATGCATTTTTTAGGTCGCAGTGTCGGTAAGGAATTTTAAAAAAAATACACACACACTGTGATGCAAGACGATGGCCATAATAATGACCAGCGTCATGAAAAAAGACTACGGGCAGCAGCAGAATGCAAATTAGGCTACTACATTTCTCAAGTACTGAAATCGCTCATGATTATGTAGCGTCCATACAATGCACTAAGAGATGATGAGACGGTAATCCTTGGAAAATCGTTTTGACAGGTGTATTGAATAAATGTGTCTATACAATAATAGTTTATAACAATTTCTCGCTAAAAATTCGTTTTCACCAAACATTTCGCCGATTTCATGAAATTTAAGGTCAAGCCTACACTATCACGAGCTTTCAAAGTCTTGACAACAGAGGACGGAATATTATCGTCTTACTTTAAAGTGTACCGTAGAGTCGACATGACTAAATTCCTCGCTAATCGCAAGAACTGGGCCCTTCACACACATCCGCTTAGTGAATTTTTGTGCAGACTTGAGCCTTCAAATAAAATCTAGTTGATCCAGAAACTCGATCCATTTGCATCGCCGAAGTTTTGCTGATCGAAGCAGTTTGAAACTGATCCCAATTTTAGGGAATTAATGCACTTTTGGAATGGAACTGATCCACAAAAGGTCAGTCTTAAGGTTTAATGTATCCAAGCAAACGTCGATTTGTGTGAATTCTGGTAGTACTTTTCGAATCTTTCTGTGAGGGTAAGGTAGTCATCTTGATACAGGATGATTTATTTTCGGTCTTATTGGATATCCATTCACACGTCATAGCTTTATTTACTTTTTCTTAGCAGAGATACGCGTATTTTATTCGAATTAGTTACAATTCGTATATAGCAGACATACATAAGTATGTATACCTCTGCTATACACGAATCATTCATTTAATCGGCTTTCTGTCTTACTCAAACCATGAATCACTACTTGAAATATTTTATCCACAACATAATAGTTTCTATCGCACAAGATATCTATTTATGTCAATCAAGATTTTTATTTTTTTTTTTTTTCTGAGATCTTTCCATCTTTGATCTACACTCTAATATCCGCAAAGCGATCAAAAAACCAAACAGGAAAAAATATACTTCGATTCAGAAAAATGGTTAACAAAATACCTAAAGAGCATCAAGATCGGATACGATCGGACATGACAATGGCGGAACTCATAGAAAAACCGACATGGATAGAATTATACGAAATTCGATACATGATCGTTGATCGTTGTTTGCCCAGATATCACGATCATCAACTCCATCGTCGTTGTTTTTTTTTTTTTTTTTGTTGGCTACGATTACTATTACTCCACTCGAGAGGCATCTGATTTGTTCAATCATCCAGAAAAATGTTATTCTTCATGAGAAAAAAAAAAACAACCAAATCTATCTATTCGCAGTAAATTGTCGAAAAATTTAAATATCATTTGGAATTATTAAATTTTATTGACATTAATAATCTCATTCGGTGTTATTCGCTAATTGCCTTAACAAACAAATCACGCAGCGCGAAGAGTAAATACCGCTTCCGACTGTTGTAGATACTTCTTTTATACATCCATGTATCTCATGGTATCTAAGTTATTAGGTATTAATGACGCGATCATTATAACTTTGGGTAATTTGGAATCGAGAGTTTATGATCGTAATTAAATTTTCTACGGTTATTAACTTGAAAATAAACAAAGTTTTTTTTTTTTGTTGAATTTTGCAAACGTTTGTCGTCGTGACTGACTAATTGCGGGACATTAGTTTGTGGGGAAATTTTAACCACAAGTGGGAAAGTTTCTGCATTCGCGCAAACGGAACAGGATTAAAATTCCTCCTGACATGAGAAATGTCTGGCTTAATTTGCTCAGTAAAGATGCCGCCAAGGCAACATTCACCTGTGAGGGAACGAAAGAAGTCTACGGGTATATGTTGGCATGTCATGCATGTGGCATGGATGCATTTAATCAAAATAAAGTGGTCCATGCCAGTGGTTTATCAAAACTGGATTAAATTTCTTAATTAGTTTTGCATATTCTGCTAGGGGCTCAACAGAGAAAGGAATTTTTCAATTAGAAGATGGAGAACCAATGTGCACACCCGATCTGGAGCAGTGGAATTGCTTGTCAAAAGTTTGAAATTATGTGATGTGTGACAATTAATCGGGGTTTACTTGATAAACTATTTGAATGGACCTACTTTCGAATTTTTATCTATGTATGTTCATCCAATTGAGTTGATAGTGGTGTGTTACTTAAACTTTAATCTTTCAATGGTAGAACTCCAGTTTGGTTTAAAATGAAAAGTGACTTTAGTGAAGTGACTGCAATCGTTGCCCTACAAGAAGTGTTGAACGATGAATTTGTGACAGGCGATACATACGTTTCTAAGTGGAACAAAAGTAAAGCCGTCTTGTGAACATGAACTTGTTATTAAAGACAAGCAGACTGTAATCTATATGAAATCTTGGTACACTGTCCTAACAGAGAAGTCAAATTTAGTTCATTTGACAGAACTTCCAGAGGAAGGCTGAGATCATAGGTGATTGGAATCTGAAATTCTATATACCTACTATTTAATTCCAAATGCTAACTATCAAGGGGAAGATATGTATATTTAATTTTCTGTAGGTCCATAGTCTCACAGCAACTCACAGCTTGTTGGATATAAAGCGGTATTGGGAAGAATTTGCAAAATAGTCGAACTATAAGTAGACAATAAGGAAATTGTGACCTACATTACAACTACAGAGGCACTCCTCACGTGGCTGTACGTATTTTCCCAAAATATACCCCGCATTAACATCATAATACGAGGAAAATTAATTTGTCAAATATTATGGCGCTGAGAACATGAAAAATTTGTCATTCAGTTGAGTCACCCTTACGTGGGGGGAATAAAATTCGGAATCGGAAATGAAATTTTTAATCGTATTTCGTGTTGTAACTACTGACATAATTGGAACCTAGTCTTTAAATACTTTAATTAGTAAATGTATCCACATAGTGGGATGGCAGCTCCAGCGTCAAAGTAAAGATATACAAACGACCCGAAATAATCTAGCAGCTAAGAAATGGATTCTGTTCATTATTTTCAGAAAGTTTTATATTTCATATGCTTACATACATATATTCATTCCTAGCTAGAGGCACTATATTATAATCGAGCATACTTAGCAGGCTATCCAGATGACCAGTCTCACTAACTTTCATCAAAAACTTGCGTACACTAGCTGCAGTTGGTGCATTATTTCGACTGAAATTTCGAAAATTTTTAAAATCCGCACTGTTTTGGCAACACAGCATCCACTTTGGAAGTAAGTTTGCTATATTTCTCAACGTTGTTCAAGTGTAAATTGATCCATTTCGTACTGTATAAGAGCTGTCAGTGTCCAAAAAACATATGTTTCAAAAAGAAACCAACTGATGGCCCGCCCTATATTTACGGATACTACATAGAAGTTTATGGAGACCAGCCGCAGGTTCAGAAATTATTTCTTCGATGACCGAAATGCACACAGGTCCGATGTGGACATAGAGCGAATAACTACTTTATGGTAGCGTACATTCCCTTGCAAACTGCAATTATCTGAAAAAGTCGAACCCTGCACAAGGCCTGGCGTAAAACCGATGGACTAAGGATCCATTCACAGCTCACCGACCTGCGAATGCAATCTGCAAATTTTACTTGTCTTACTTTACTACCTTTAGGGATCCTATAGTGCAGCAACAGTATAGGGGCTATCTTGCTCAAAATGCGAATTCAAGCAGACATTTACGTCGGTAAAATAAAGACGAGCCAGTGGTCTTGGATGTCCGAAGACTTGATCCCATCCTTATACTAAATGTACCAAACATTAGGAGATCTTCCTTTCTAAAAAGTGAAGGTAGAGAATAATTGTCAAGATGTCAAAGAATGGCAATTTGATGGATAACGCCAGTTGTTATTCATTCTCGAACAGATTAAAGACCAACTAGAAAGTCCTTATACGTAGATCAAATTAACACCTTACGGATTATCAAAGAACAATGCGGGAAGTATTCATCTCCGCTTCATTGATTTTGAGAAGGCTTTCGTCAGTGTAAACAGAGTTTATTTAGCTATTTATGAAAGCAAGCGACGCGACGGAGGTCCAAAGGGTGTGTACTGCATAGGTATAATTTGTCAGACGAAGTTGACAAATTGTTATTGTTACTTTTTAATAGGCGATTGGTTTTGTGGTTTGCAATCTACGTCTAGAGGAAGCAGAAGAAAATTTGGGTGTCATGTCATAGTGGCTATGAAGGTAATGAAGACAGAGATGAACTAGCGTAAAAAGTATCCGCAGAAAATTTCACGGTGCGTCATGACCATTCTCTGGCTTCTACTGCTTAAGGAAAAGTACCTCAAAGACGAAGCTAATCAACTGGATTTTGAAGTTGACATAAAGGCAAAAATCTTATACATATGTATATACCAAGCACTACAAAAAAAATTTAATTCAAATCCCAATGTGGCAGACATTTCTTACATATGTATCTATATTTTCCAAGTGATTACCATCAAACTTTTGACGACCACAATATTGCCCTAAGGATACACAAAGTACGTACTACATATGTATGTATCAATGTTATCTCTTTAATTTGCATAAAAATTAAAAACTTCTTGAAGGTCGTCTTTAGCCGAACTATTGATAACCCTTAAATAACCTGTCTTTATTTCCTTTCGCCTTTTATTTCATCACATACTCATTAACAATCGCTTTACCATCTAAGTAGGTTTCTTCAACGAAAATACTAGGTATTAGCGTTCTCAAGAATATGTCGTACAATCTCTTCTTCTCTAGTTGCCGCCGGTCATCATCTAAACACCTCTTTGCCGAAACAATCACCAGTGATTGATGCAAATTACAAAAACAAAACAAAAAAAAGCAAGAACGATGTGTAAGATAGATCTCTGAAAAGGTGAATGCTTTCACAACCTAAGAAATATTCGTCAATTAAAAACCTATCATCGGACGGCACCGCGCATCACTTCAGATACCCTATCTGAAATGATGTCACGTACTGCCAATGGCGTGAATAACATCACATACGTTTGTATATAAGTATGTGTGACTGAAATAAAAATCAAATTAAATTCGACACATAAAATTACCAGGATTGACATTAAGAACCATTAGAATAATTGTGCTCCATTCCGAACGATGGACAAGAATCTTAAGTTTCGTTGAAGAGATACGATGGACAGTAGTAGGAAAAAAATTATGCCAAGGTTAAGAACTAGCAATCTGAGAGTGAAGCATTCATAAGTAAGTTGATTATTTATAATGATACATATATTTTTAAAGAACCCCGAGTGAGATGCGTATTACAAAGATAAAAGTATACCTCTCAAATTCTATTTCCCAGAATTCCTCATGTGACTACATTCTTTTGTCCAATACTGTGCAAAAAAAAAAACAAAAACTTTGCACCTGATTTAGCACCAAAGAAACCAAGAGGCACACGGGAACCACCTAATTTTGGACATAATTTAGAGAGAAAAATAAAAATAAAACACAAAAACACCCAAAACACATCTCAAAACAAATTTCGCGGCTTAAGATAGGTGAACGTGTTCCCTTGGTGATTCAAGACACCATTATGTTGTCTGGCCACAAAGTATGAATCAGATCAGCAACACCACATTCTTTTGCGGTCAAAGAAAGAAGGTTTCGCTTTTTCTAATTTTAGGCGGACCCCGCGATTTTTCTTTGAGATTTTTATTTTTTATTTTTTTCTTTCTTGCAAAGGTCGGGGTTAGAATTTTTGGTTTGAGATCTTTGCGTGTTGTTGGTGTTTTTATAATCTCATGGGAAATGTCAAAAATTAAAAAAAAAAAATGTTAGGTGGCCGTACGCTGTTCATCATCCATTCATCAATTAAGGGCCGGAAGCGTGGCATGTAATTTACTATCTTTCGTGATGTTGAAGCAATATATACAGTTAGGAGTTGTTTTTTTTTTAAACTTTTGGCAAATTATAGTTAATTTCATAGAAGTGCCAACAAATTTACATCAAAGCAATTCATCATCTAGAGTTTCTTTTACCGCACAAGCATTGATTCAGCAATAGGCCCCCAAAGGCAAGAACAGAACTTTAACTGTTTTTGAATACAATTTTAAGTAGGCCGGGTGATTTCAAAATCAGCCGGTTTTAATGGGTTGAGTTTTGATCAAAATATGACGTCATTGCGTCATTAGAATGTTAGGCTTTGTTGTCTAAAGAACGAGATTTCGATAGTTCCACCTCTTCTAGATGGACATACAATCAAAAAATAGAAAAAATTGTTTGTAAACTAAGTAAGCAGAGATTATACACTCAAACAAAAGTTCTACAAGCCTTAGAGCCCGACCAGATCTATTAGGTAAACCACTGTTTAGAATAAAAAACAAAAGACGCAGTAAGGTGGCGATAAGAACCCAGGCAAGTACCCACTTCATATCCACTTCAGCGTATTGGCAAAAATTCTTGGCTTATCACAATGAAGTTGTCGCCTTAAAAAAAAAAAAAAAACCGTAATTACGTAGATTTGTTCGTATTGACTGATTGACCAACAATAAGACACCACAGTCGTGATCTGTATAACACTCTACACCCTGCGTCGTTTCATGTAATACTGGGGCTAGGCTTACATACGTCAGTATGAAAGCTAGACTGGGTTTACAAAGGCTGTTCCACCTCAAAAAAATTAACCAGAAGCTCCTCCATCTTCTTGTTGCAAAAACAATACCAGCGATGCAATGTTATTGCGTCAGAAGATAGATTAACATGAGAACTCGGTTGAGGGCATACGTAGTCTTTTAACTTAAGGAAATCGAGGAAGAATGTCAAGCTACTTGCAGCTGTTTGCAAGGCTCGAATGACGGTTTTTCGCAATAAAGAAAAGAACCCAGTAACCGATACACAAGATAAGATATTCACAGGAAATTTAGATATTTCAAGAAGACATACGTAGAGAGAAGCTGCGGATCGTCTGATACCCTATCCTTCTTCCTCGTGGTGGTGGTATACTACATTTTGTATTCAATGAATACGATAACTTCGAACGTTTGAGGATGTTGCATGTAAAATATCATCCAAATCGGTTTTTTGATTAAAACGCCCCCAAAAAGTGGGCGTGTCCAAAACTGATGTATTGGTGAATTGAATTTTTCGCTTTCATATAAAATAGTGAAGTCATGAAAAAGTCGTCGTGGCAGTGGGTGAATTTCAAAAGTGTTTACATTTGTACTGTTTCTCCTTCTCAAACGCCCAGATATGGAATTTCATATATCAAGCTCAAAAATCAAAAGTGGTGACATACCGACGGACAGACATGTCATTCTAAATGACATTCAAACATCCACATGTTTAAAGTTTAAGCCAAATTTTAACAACTATGCTTGGTAGAATATGCTGAAGGAACTGTGAAAAATTAAAGATAGGAAATTCGTATTCATAGTATGTCTTATGTACTTTAGAAGCCAATTAAATTCAAAAATCTCAGAAGCACGCAATACCATAACAATGCTTAAGATCCAGAATTTTCGCCAATTTGCCCCAAGGTCACCATTTACTCATTTGCTTTAATAAACATTCTGTCTCATGAACCAATCATAAGTTCAAAGCCTCCTCTCAAAACCTCTTTGACACTCCTTAATTTTTCCTCATCATCTTTAACTCAATTTAACCGGAAGCTTAACAAATTTATTTTCCTTCTCAACAAAATCTCAAGAGCAACAATTTAAATTTAAATATACCCGCGAGTGGTACTAAAAAAATCCAAGATACATCTCGAGTACAATTATGTCGAATTGCATGTTTTGCTGAAGCTGTCCTTTAAATTGCTGCGTTTCAAAAAATAAAAAAGAAAAAAAAAAACAACAACACAGCAAGCGAGTGTGCACACGCAGTGCAACATCCTTCCCAATGTTGCCCATTCATTCATCATCTCAACTGTATCCGTTCAAAAACAGATTCCAGACGAAAAAAAAAAACAAAAAACAAACAATTCGTCGCAAGAAATTTTAAAATTCTTTTCCCCTTCGCAGAGAATTCAGACCATACTCATGGAATTGCGGCCATGATGATGAGCTCTAAGCTGATGAAGATGATTTAAGGTCAACGCACAGTTTTCACATTAACGCATCAGGTGCTGGACTTAATGAGTTCTCCACGTCGTTGCTGGTTTTGTTGCTCCACACACAGCGAGTGAACGAACAAAAAACTGTATCTTCATCTGTAACACGCGATCGGAATAGCAAATCTGTTCAATATTTCCATCTTTTTTTGGTTTTTCTCTTGAAATCTTAATTTACTCTCAAAACAGATGCGCGCATAGTTACCAACCGAGGAAGAATATCTTTTGAATGCTGACCATGTCCCCGATTATAGGAACGAAAACGAAAAAAAAAGAGAGTTCTTCCTCAGGATGATTAATTTCTGCACGACGACGACGACGTCCTCTATTTCATATTGAGAAGCTGTTAAAACCACAAAAAAAGAGGACAAACAGTCAAATCAAATTATAGGGCCATTAAAAGAGTGATATCCCCTCACTTTAAGTCAGGCACCTTTCTAACCATATCTCGAACGGTCTGCAGCAGTTTTTTTTTTTTTTTTGATTTTTAATGACCAAAGGATGTCGAATAAAACAGAATTTTTAATGGTTCATCCTCGACCAAACCGACAACAGACGAGGTGAAAATTCCAAACCAAAGCAAGTTACCGAAAAGTGAACAAACATGAAAGCAAGGAGCAGGCACACGCAACAGGTAGACAATTAAAGTGGTTTTGTTATGATTTCGATTTGGTTTCGTTGGAAGTGTACATACATATATCTAACCAACCTGTTTGTCGTCTCGTCGTATCGTCCTGATGCATGCTGGGCGAGAGATAAGTGCTGACAATTTTTTAGGGGTATCTGGTCACTTCACAGCAAGGGAATTAAAGGGATTAAAATTTTCGGTGACAAAAAACGAATTTAATGTGATTGTTTATTATATCCATTGAGAAAGGGAGAAATAATGTTTTTTATTTCACTTCTGTCAGAGAGGGATTCATGTCTGATTTTTGAATATGTCGAACAGGTAAAGGGACTTTTTAATTCCTCGTTGGAAAATCATTTCATATACGTATATACTAGGTGTACAAGTAAGGTTTAAGGTGATGTATTAAGGATTTACTTTATGTGATAGCTTCTTCTTTGATTATTTTGGCTTAAGAATGTTTACCCGAACCACTTATTTCCTATTTGCAAAATAAACGAACTCCATCCAATCGAATTGACCTCAAATAGCAAACACAACACAACCACCAACTCAACCACAATTACCAATTCTCAATTCCTTAGCGCATCTGCTACTGAATCCTCACCTCGTTCGTGGTCACCGCCATCATCATCACCATCAACATCAACATCACAGAGTACCACATTATCATGGGTTATTCTTTGGCCAAGAATTTCTCCTCGAAAACGAACCCAATTGCAACTGGATGCTGCTGCTGCAGGTGATTGGTATCTCTAGATACAAAAGTACAATCAATCTTATGGAGTCCACATTCCTAACCGATGCCGTATGCCAATAATTTTTCCAGTTCAACCCAAGGTTTGGAATTCAGCGCAAAACGGGTGCTGTATAAATTTTCAATTTTTCGTTTTATTAACTTTAAAAAGAGGATCTGTTTGTTGCCACAATTTTATGGCAGCAATTTGATGACTTTTGTTACAGCACCGGAGTGCTCTTAGATGGCAGTCTTATGGTGGTATATGGTGAAGAAAATTATATCGCCAAAGATAAGGTTTTGAAATTTATGAAGTCCATTCGAGAAATTGTTTTCTTTCGGGACACCTTCTAAAATCGCACCTTTTTCTTCTCATTCTGTGATCGGTGGTAGTACTTATGGTGGTTTGGTGGTGATTTTATGCCTCGAGGTTTATTCATTCTCTTCTCGCACCTTCTCGCATCCTTTTTTGCATCACCGACACGATAATAAAACCAAAAAAAAAAAAAAAGAAGAGCGGGGAAAAAATGTACACTATAATTGAAATTCCATTGCTGCAAGAGCTGCGGACCTCTTTTTAGTTCTGGCTTAGGGTCTCTGTCTTCAAAGAGGGCGTTCTAGATGGTTATTATGTATTTGTTTTCTATATCGGTACCGAGGGAGACCAAAGCGAATCTCTCAGTGAATCTTTTTCCAATCGACTTGGTCGACATGAAATTTATTTGCTATGCAACAGGAGAAACGAGGAATGCCTAGTCCAACAGGATAAGGTACAAGAAGTAAATTAAGAAAATGTTCGGTAAAAATGTATAATTTGTTCCACGATACAATTGATTGAGGCATGGTGGAAATAGATTTCAGATGTTTGTTGCAAATAGAACGATATAAAGGTGGTACTTACTTGTCTTTTTTCCTATAAGCTCTTCCTTTGTTTTAGGTGAAATGCTGTTTTATGTTCACGGTTTTGGTTTATAAGCGAGTAATCGACATACTTCGAGTTGTATCTGGAAAGAAGAAAAGAAAAAAAAATAACAAATTGAATTAAGGCCGTAAATAAAGGAAAGGAATTTAGTGAAAATAACATATTGTGGTATAGTCTGCATAGCGGGTGGGTAACGATGAACTTTCTATTAGGATCTAGTCAGAAATATTTAACGATTTGGAACCATCTGTGGGAGTTTCTCGAAACATTGAACATTGGTCCCATTTGGTGCCATGATCTTAAAAGCCGAGTTCATATAACCAGCCGCATAATGTATGATAAAATCTCAAATTTACTTTACTAGTGAGTACCTTACTTGGAAGTCATCAGACACTCAATGCTTAAGGAAAACCTTTACAGGAAGAAATAAATGTAACTCTAGATGATTGTAATTGTGAAATTGAGTAACGAAAATACAGCGATGTTTCCTACAAATGAAAATATTTCAGACGACAGTTCTGTATGGGAAAACTAAAGTTTTTCACGGTTATACCTCTCGCGAGTATCTGACAACCATCCGAGAGTATAACTAACATTAAAAGCTTCTTCAAATTCTCCTTCGGACAGAGGAAGCCCCTTTCATTCGAATATAACATAAAGACCTGATGCGCCAAGTAGTTATATTTTTTTTTAATTAAATACCTATATTAAGGTTTATACCTCCACTTTAAATTTTAAAGTTTTGAAAGTATTTGTTCTATGAAACCAAAATTCTTTGTCTTATTTGTCACCCTCAACCACCCTAAAAAGCCTTGCATTCCATTGGTACCTAGTCTGCGTTACACTAGTCGCATTACTACTTCGGTTGTCAGCGTTGGCTCCCAATTATGTTGAAAAACGCAACAGTTTTTGTGAAAAGTGGTGATTTCGGCTGTATTTTGCAAATGACAGCTCTGATATTTCCTTTTAATGCATGAATCGTTGGTGGATCATTGGCGTAGACTTTCTCTTTACAACACATATGTAGCAACAAAGGAATAAGTGTATCGCCGTGTTTGAAGGACATTTTTTTATTTGAGAAGCTTTGTCATGACAGTTTTACTCTCGGATGATTGTACAACGCTTGTCCATGAAAGAAACTAAGGTGTTGTCTGGGAATTGAACTACCCTCGCTCCGTAGTTCAACTGACCCATTTGGTTACGGCACACACGGAAGTCTACTGATGCTAAATCGCATGATCTCGGCGACCAATTAGAGATTTCGAGAAATCAAACATCCAGGAAATTTGTCACGCAATAGAGCCATTGTTTCACCAGCTGTGTGGAATGTGTCGCGATATTTTGACCATTTTGAAGTAAATTTTAACTATTTCGATTGATCCATATACAGGGCGGGCCATCTAGTGGTTTCTTTTTAAATCATAGGTTATTTTGACACTGACAGCTGTTTCTCGCTCGAAATCTTGACATAAAGTCAGTATCATACCTCCGCGGAACGAAATGAGTCGCTTTACGCTTGAACAACGTTAAGAAATATTGAAAACTTATTTCCAAAGTGAGTGCTGTGTAGCCCAACCAGTGCGTTATTTGAAAAGAAGTTTTGGCCGAAATGAAACACCCACCGTGAGACTGGTATGCTAGTAGACAACACTCATGGTCCCCGTCGTCGTACGGTGCGCCACAGAGCGTCACAGTTTTGGTACGAATTGTGGAGTGGTGGCATCATTGGACCATTTTTCTTCGAAAATGAGCCGGGGAACAAAGTTTCGGTCAACTGTGGGCGTTACAGAGCCTTTTAACCGACTTTTTTTTTTACTGAAATTGAAGACATGAATTTGGACGACTTCTGGTTCATGCAGGATGGCGCGCCATGCCACACTACCCATGCCACAATCGATCTTTTGCGCACCGAATTCCCAAATGGTGTTATCAGCCGTCTTGGCGATGTTAATTGGCCGCATCGGAGCTGCGATTTGACCTCTTTGGACTTGTTTTTGTGGGAAACCGTGAAGGACCGATGTTATGCCAACAATCCGGAAGGCCATTCAAGCACTTAAGGCCAATATCATCCAAGCACCAAATGCATTTGGTTCGTCATCCTCCATTAAATGCTTGTGTGTAATGCATCAACAAGGTCTTGGAAAATTGGAGTTACAGAATGCGCTACTGCGAAGCCAGCCGAGGCAGCCACTTGAACGACGTTGTGTTCCATAATTAATGGGAATGTTTGCTCTTACTAATGAAGCCATAATATATGGAAAAAAATTCATTTTGTTCATTTTATTGCATTTTTTGGCACACCCTGTATACATACATTGTATATTTCTAAAAATGATCAAAAACATGAGTTTCCTTGAATTTAACTTGACATAGAGTTCAGAAAGTGTTTCAATAATATCACGAAACTTGAGGTCGCGGCATATCCTTCAAATTCTTAAAAACCCTGGGTGTGGCAATTCCCATCATTTCGTCTCCGATCACAAGTAAACGTATAATTGGGCTAATGGCGAATAAAATGTGAGAATTTACAAAAACTTACGCCTTTTCGTTCCCAAAACTCTAATTAAAGGCTTGAATCTCTATAAAAATAAAAATAAAAAGCGAAAAAAGTAAAACTCAAAGTAAATACTGCAATGGTGTGTAATCCGATCCGAAGGAGAACCCCAACCAGATTGTGCAACGTGTAATTTCCATTGATTTAATCTCACAAACTCAGCCTCAGAGTGCATGTATGTATGAATGTACGTGAGGCTATGAAAAGCTTCGTCATAAAATTCCTTCTATCTTATTTTTTTTTTTTGTCTTGCCATCCCCAACTGTGTTGTGATCCTTTGCTGCACCAAATGCACTTGGTTCGTCATCCTCCATTAAATGCTTGTGTGTAATCCGAGATTCGTACAAACCAAGTATCTGTAGGACGTTGATAATTATACATTATCTCCAATAATACGGGCTTGAGTGCGCACAACAAAAAACAAAAAAAAAGAACTGCTTTGCAGGTCTCGTAACATAGGATCATTCGCATTTTTGATATCGATGATGATCAATGATGTTGATGACGATTAAAAGGTTGGATGAGAGGACGATCGGGAGGAAATGAAATTCGAGTGGAATGTCAGAGTTATTAAAATGCTCTCTCAGTGATTTTCCTTTTTAATATCTTCATTGATTTGTAAAATGGAATTTGCGGTTGCAATGAGTTAACCAGGCAGATTGTTTGATTGTGGTAATTAAAGCAATTTTCTGAAGAATTTCATATGAGGGAGCACTTAAAAGAAGGACACACATAAATGTAATGTCTGCGAAATTTTTAAATCAAGGCTGAACGTATCAATGGGAATGTATAACTCTGGGAATTTTATACCGTCCTACGTGATGCTAATGAAAGCCAAGTTCTATTAAGGAGTTGGTCAAATAGAAAATGTGTATGATTTACGGTTCATACTCTCTGCATTGTATATAAATATTTTGGAACTGTTATATATACTTTGCTTTTGATTCATTTCAATCGGGCAAAGAGCTCTTTTGTGGAGTTACATATATTCAGCACACATATATGCGAGCGACTTAAGCGGAGGACACTGCACTATACCTGACAAAGTGGTTAAAAGAAGACTTTAATTAAGACCAAGAACCAATCGTTCTTGTGATGGGAGACCTGAATGCCAAGGTAGGCAGCGACAACGAAGGGCTCAAACATGTTATGGGACGACACGGATTAGGCCAACGCAATGACAACGGCGAAAGATTCGTTGACTTTTGCAACGCAAATCCCCTTGTCATAGGTGACACCATGTTTGAGCACAAAGCCTGCCATAAAATCAGTTGGGTGTCAACTGACAGGCAAGCAACCTCCAACCAAATTGACCATTTTGCCATCAGTCGCCGTTTTAGAAGTAGTCTTCTAGACGTCCGAAACAGACGAGGAGCGGACATGGGGTTGGCACGAGATCACCATCTTATGATAGCTACTGTCCAATTACGCACTGCCGCCGTTCGAAGATCCAACTGCATGAGAACGCCCAGGTTCAACATTGACCGACTGAGAGATCCCACAGTGCGCCAAGAACTAAGGGACGATCTTTCACGTGGAGTGGAAACAATCAGCAGCTCACTGCGCGCCACCATTCAAGACCATTGGTATGCTGTGAAAACTGTTTTCACATCAAGTGCAGAAAGGATTGTCGGTCGATCGCAAAGAAGTCATACAGCGTGGCTTTCTGAGGATACCTGGAGAAGGATCGACGAACGAAAACAGCTAAGAGCTCAAATTGCAGCAACTCCAGCAGCAGGGAGGATCGAGCTAGAGTCTCTATATCGAATGAAGATGAGAGAAGTGCAGCGTAGCGTGCGACGTGACAAGCGCAATTACATTAATGCGCTGGCTACGGAAGCAGAAGAAGCATCAGCGAGGTGCGATAGCAGAACCGTTTATAGAATCGCCAAAGAGCTAATAGGTGGCCGAAGCTCTACTCAACACCCAGTGAAAGGCTTAGACGGTTCGTTGCTAATATCGGATGAGGATCAACTCAAGAGATGGAAGGAGCATTTTGCTTCTGTTTTAAAAAGAGTATTCGCCAGCAATATGCAACTGAAGTATCCGTGGTAAGAAATTCCCGAATACGCACCTCAACCCCCAGTAAAAAAGAGATCATTACCGCGATCAAAGCACTGAAAACCAATAAGGCGGTAGAACTTGATGGCATACTGCATCGGCTGAGCTTCTATTTCCACTTGTTGGGAGAACATGGGAAGCTGAGAGTTTTCCAGATGAGTGGAAGAAGGGAATGATCGTCAAGCTCCCTAAAAAAGGCAACCTAATGCAGTGCGGAAACTGGAGAGGTATCTGCGTGCTACCTGCTGTGGCTAAAGTAATAGCTAGAATTATACTGGAGCGAATCAAAGAACACCTCGAAGACACACTCGACGCTGAACAAGCAGGTTTCCGCTCTGGATCCTCCTGTATCGACCACATCAACACCCTGCGGATCATCATCGAGCAATGCGTTGAATATCGATCACCACTACACCTGCTGTTCATCGATCTCGAAAAGGCGTTTGATAGTGTCAATCGGGAATGTATTTGGCTTGCCTTGCGCAGGAGAGGCATTCCTGATAAATTAATAGCTATTATCAAGGCTACTTACGATGGATCCACATGTCACGTTTTGCACAGAGGAAGGCTGTCTGAGGAATTCGAAGTCCAAAGTGGGGTTCGTCAAGGCTGTATTCTTTCACCAATATTATTTCTATTGGTGATAAGCGATGTGCTAAATGTGGCTTTATCGACGGGAAATGGAGGAATTCGATGGACTCTTACATCTGAACTCAATCACCTCGACTACGCCGACGATGTATGCCTACTGTCTCCTTCACCAAATGGACCTTCACCAAATGACAGCAAATGTGGAGAGGGAAGCTAACATCGTTGGGCTGAAAATTAACTCGGCAAAAACAAAAATGATCAGCCTAGGACCGAACTCATCAACTCATATATGCATTGCTGGACAAACGGTTGAGAGAGTAGAGAGTTTCCAATACCTTGGGAGTATTGTCTCAACTGATGGCGGAACCGAAGTGGATATAGCCAGCCGAATAGGGAAAGCAAAATCTGCGTTTGGGATGCCATCCACAATTTGGCGTAGTAATGCAATTAGCTTAAACACCAAGCTACGACTGTTCCGTTCCAACGTTGAATCCGTGCTGCTATATGGATGTGGTACCTGGAGAGTGACCGCTACTATCACGAGGAAGCTGCAAACGTTTGTTAATAGGTGCCTACGCAACATCTTAACGATTTTCTGGCCAAACCGTATATCTAACGAACAGCTTTATCAGAGAACGGGTCATGAACCTATAGGCACAACCATACAACAACGAAAGTGGCAGTGGATTGGTCACACTCTCCGAAAAGGTGACAGGTCCATAGCTAACCATGCGATGCAATGGAACCCGCTTACTCAGGATGGCAGAATACGCGGCGGTCCCAGAAGTACATGGCGCAGAAGAGTCGAGAAGGAAGCACGGCAATGGGGAAAGAGTTGGGGAGAGCTGAGGCACATTGCCAGAAACCGCACACGATGGCGCGTAGGCGTTGTAGAGGCCCTAGGACCCACAAGGAGATACAGGACATAATTTAAAAAAATTAAGAACCAATCGTAAAAACGGAGTTTTTTGGTAGAATGACAGTACCTGTTAAGAATGTATGAACTAAGTGCGTTCCAAGTAGTAATAATCTGCTCTTATTGATTCTGTATAGACTTTTGGATATTTTTCAGAGCACACAGGAGTGATAAAAAACTTTACCGCACGATTCCTTTTTTCTATTTTAATACCTACTTAAGTTAAGCATGTTAATCTAAAAATACGTGTGCATAAAATAACTAATTCAGTCGAATAGATCGATGCTAACCTAGAAATCGGAGACATGTTTTAGCACCTGGCATAAATGGCAAACAAATCTCCGTTGATACTTATAAATTTACCATTAATCTTGCAAATTTCTAAGTAGGATTGGCTTATGAATCTTTCATAGAAACGTATTTTCCCACATTGACATTGAATGTGGTTTTATGATTCAGTTCTTCTTTGGTCTGCATAATCTCAGCGTTAACGCTTACTGTTTTTGCTACCAAAAACGCATAAATCATAGTTTATTTTCAGTCCCTGATTTTATGTTAATATCCCTTAATTCCCATTTACAATTATCTGCCAGATCTGTAAGTGGAAGACACGAGAACTTGCCGACCTGTTCCATTTGTCATCTATTCTAGTTTCCATTCAAACAATCAGAACAGAGCGTACTGCTTAACATTCATTGATTAATTGGTTTGGCTAATAGATTTAAACGTTCCGTCTAAATGAAATCAGAGATCAGGATTGACGTATAGAGACGGCCACCACGGCCTTTTGTTCCGCATGGTTAGTTTTTTTTTTGTTTTTCTCCTAAATTTGCATAAATTTATTCATTTTGGTCTTTTGTCGTTGATTTGTTTATAAGCGAGCGATAAAAATATTTTGCATTGCAAATATTTTTAGGAATTTTTTTTTTTTTCAGTATTTCTTCTTAAAATGAATTTGTTTGATGTTTTTTTTTTTTTTTTTTTAATTTATTTTGTTTATTATTTTAGTAACACACCGCATAGAAGTGGCAACATGTCAAAGTCCAGCATTAATTGATATAAAATATTGTTCGGCAGTCCCACTTAAAAGACGACACAATGAAATTAATAAAAAGTTTATTTAAATTTAAGCCGGTTGTGTTTTTTTATTTTGTTTTTGTTTTATTTACATTTTTTTGAGTGTCTGACCTTTTACTTTATAAAACCATACGACGACATGATGACTGGATAAACTAAAGCTTAGTCATGGGAGGTATTTGTTAGCTCTGATGACAGATGGTGAAATGGACAGACAATCAATAAGCCTTTCTAGACATGCTGTATAGTATGCCTTATAGTTATAGCTTCATAATTTTAGAGAAGACTTACTACTTTTTTTTGAAGATATCCGATTATATGGGATATGGTTGGGTGACATAATACCTACATATACCGGATATCAGTCTCTGTGACGATAATTTTCAATGATATCAACATTTTCTACGCCTAAAGCTACTAGAATAGTATTGCCTGAGCGAAAGAAAAGAGTTCATTCACAAGTATCTAAAACCGATCAGATTGATCTATTTTCTCATAGAGAGAAATTTGTATCTTCATATCAAAGGTAACTTTAATATCAGCGCTTGATCCATCACTTAAAGGATCTATTATCCAATACGTTCAAGGAATTCATTATGATGGCATTGGTAGATAGCGAGAAATTTTTCTTTCTTTGAAACTCATCAAACCAAGTTAGACAACATCGTTAGTCTTTAGCGACAAGTCAGAGAGTTTAGCGACTGCTACGCTACAGCAGCGTTTTTATACTGAGCACTGCATCTGCATCGAAATATCTAATTAGACTATTTCCGGACAGAGGGCTTAGTGACTACAAAGTCATCCGAGAGTAAAACTGTCATGACAGAGCTTCTCATAACAAAAATTGCCCTTTGGATACGGCATTAAACAGTAGGCCCCTTCCATTCGTGTAAAGAATATAACACGCATAACACGAATAGTTGTGAGACGTTAGGCCTTGGGTCCCATGGATCTGTCGTGCCAAAAATTTGTATTTTTTTTTTAATTCCCATCGACAACAAACATTACCATGCCCAGCCACTTTGTTTGTAGAGGATCGGATTGTTTTTGAACATAATTCCGATAAAAGCAGCACTAGTTGATTATATGCATCCTTTCCAAGATAACAGGCTTCACAGTGTAAAAAGTAAAAAATACGTACAATCATGATTTCAAGACCTTTAGACTCAGTTGTCTGATTACACATTTTACTTACGTGCCATCGTAATGACCCATATGAGGCCTATCGTCCTCTTTTCATTTCACATTATGATGTGACATAATACTACCACCCACTCCTTTCAAAAGCCAACCAACAAATCACTTTGTCTCATTATTTAATCATCAGACTTGATGTATCGAATTACGTCAAACAACACTATCCGCACTGCAATCATTTGATTATATTTATATTTATGACCTTAATTAAGATCTCCACTAGTGAGTGGATAATTGCGCACCATAAATCCGTCTGCATAATGTGATATTTTCAAATCAATGGATTGGCCGCGAGAAAAATCTTTTAAACACTGCACTGCATGCGAGAACAAGATGCATGGCATTGCAAATAGTTACAAGAACCCATTGACTGATGGTGAGTCATTCATCGCCATGTCGTCATTACGGAGTTCAAGCTCTGACGGAGTGGTTAAGTTTATATTTATAGTTTGCCAATTGAGTACGATAGGCGAGTTTTCTTTTTTTTTTTTTTACCATATTTGGTGATGTTTCTTTATATACTCGTATGAGCGGAAAAGATAAAAAGATACAATTTGTTCAAATGAGAGAAGTTTGAAGTGGATGGGGGTCAATGGATGCAGTTAGTTACGAGTGCTTAGGATTTATTTGCCCAAATTTGTTCATTTATGAAATGTTTTAGTATGAGTGGTGGATTAAGATTGAAGTATGTGTATAGAAATAAACAGATAAATTACTGAATAAGGTTAGTAGAATGAAGTGGCCTTGTTGTAAGTTAATTTCGAAGAGATGTACCTACTTGTTGTATCATATTAAAACGATATTTGTTTAAAGTTTGTTTAAAACATGCTACAGTGGAAGGTACTGACTATTCCTAACTAAAAAAAAAATTACCACCAGCATCAACGAGTTGTCCAAAACCTTCATATACAAAGAGCGGATTTCACAGTCTAAGCCGACATAATATTGACACTGTCATTTTAGAAAGTAAATGATGGAGTCGAATCTGACCAGTCCGAATAAGGATTGAAATAGTGTAGTAGCATGAGAGTCAATAGAGTTATATGGTTTCCAAGTTGGAATTAATGTACCTTGGTAATATTACAAAAGCAAGACTAAAAAAGTACGGAGCGAACAACTTCTTACGTGGCGTATAGAGTAGCTGACATGTTGCTACGGTTACTCGAAGTGTACACAGTCAACACCAGTTTTGGGCATGATGACAAACCCTATTGCAGAGCATCTCATATTCTATTGACAGAGACATAACCGCCGATAGCATTGAGAAGCTGCTAATAAAGACAGAACATTGCTTAGCTTCAGTAAGCAATACTATGGCAACCAGCATAAAGTGTCAACACCCACAGGACTGACAACGAAACCCAGTACAAGCGACAAGCGATGAAATACTTGATGGCAGTCCCGCGAACATAAAGGGTAAGCAATTATAAGTAGACTGGAACTACACCTTTAGTATCTCTACAAGGTTTTCACCTTCCAACCGATAAAAAGTCCAAACTGATAGTCTAAGTAGGTACAAACTGCGACTGGTGTGCTCGGGGACTCTAATAGACATCGAAATCTCTAGTTCGTAGGCCAAAACCAACTGTTGCTGATCATACTTCATTCAAAGACATTATTTGGGCATCTTTTGCAATTTATGCATACAGGCACAAATATGTATATGACTATTCTATATCTGTGGATACCTACGATGAACTTTGACCAATTCTTTGCTAACATGTTATTTGTGATGTTAGTGACTTTACTTCATTGATTACTTCTAACTATAATATACTCGTACATAGAATGCAGCTTCATATGCTTTATTAAGAACTAAATGCTCTTATCGTGAGAATAACGCTCGTTTCTATTCAACTGACGCGGAGTGTACCTACATGCATGCAAAGTCGAATGTTAGATTTTTATTTTAGTGAAATGTGATCCTTTTGTTCAATTGAACTAACGTTCGTGTATATTCTTGCACACTGAGGCACCAATTCTTCCTTTATATACATACAAACAAATAGCCGTTAGTAGCCGTCTCATAGACCGCGACCAATTTAACTTCAACACCAGTAGCTTAGCTTATCTGCATTTAATGTGCACTTATCTCCTACCTAACACGAACATTATCCGCTAAAGCGAGAGAAAATCTTGTTAATTTCCAATTAAACGCTCCCACCCGAATGCTGCTGCTGCAACAAATTTCCACCCACTTAACATTGCAACAAAATATATTGTCACGCTACTTAAACCACGAAGATACAAAACAATACCCACCAAGCGAGAGGGAACATAATTCTCTCAAGAAACTGCGAAGTTCACATTTCATAACATCATTAAATGGCTGAAAGACGATCCACGCAGTCATCCATCCGAGTGTCTCGTCTCTTCATCGAGCTGTTGCTTCTATCTGGCCACATCTTGTTCGTATTGTTGACATTTTCTTCATAACTTCCACTGCCATTCCACTCCCTTCTGGGAAGCTTGCACTTGGACTGTTGCTGCACCTTAGAATTTGTGGGCAATAACAATGAAATGGCCATTTGACGAGAGTACGCGCTGGTAATTCAATGCCACAGAGACCAAAGGCTTATGACGTGGTTGAGCTGTGGGAACGTTTCGATGGCTATGTGCGCGGTGGGTTGCGTTATTGCCATTCTAGGGGAATTTTTGTACCATAATTGAATAGAAATAGAGATGAGCAAGTTATGCATTAAGATGCGTCATCAGTAGATACCTTCAATTCCCGGCGGGACAGTAAATGAATACGTATGTGAATTTTTCCGATAGCTTTGATGTCTTTTTCCGCGACATGGGATTAAAGCTGTTTAAAGCAAAAACCTTAGAAGGATCACGGGAAATATGCAGAATAGAAAGATTGCTAGATTCTAGTTGTAGGATTGCACAAAAGAGTTTTGAAACTAGAAAACCTTTGCAAGAAACAAGTAAATACATAGTGCTCCGCTGTCCAAATTAGGCACAGATGACTAAGAGAAATCCAGCTCCAACGAATTTGTGTAATAAATTGTGATAATTGCACGAGAGAGTGTGGTTGTTTTGTTCGTTAGTGACTGGTATTATTTATTAAATTCCAGGCTTGGGAAATTCCACCCGAAAATAAAAGAGTAACTTATAAAATTTGAGTTTCTCTAACTATTGCACAAATAGAAATTTTTTTTATAGTACACAATGCATTAAATAAAAAAAAAATTATTGCCTCTTAATTATAGCATCCTACCAAACTAACCGTCAAAGACAGCATCGGAGATCATTATATATGTTGGTATATGTAGGTATCATTCCATTGCATTGGCACCCCAGTAAAAACGCTACTTAGACTAACCTGAGCGAGATTATACGAACAAAAAGGAACTTCCCTTCTACGCTGATCTACTGCACCATATGGATGTCACTACAAGAGCTGGAGCTTATTGAAGGACCCCAGTCAACCGATTTGTTTTAATTAACGTAGACAATAGTAACCCATGCTCTTCAGAAACTACAAGATTCGATAAGTTCACCAAAAACTAAGAGATTGCATTGACCTGCTTCTTGGACATCGAAGGAGGAATGCTAAACGGAAATGTTAATATGCTACATAGGTTAGGTTAGGTTAAGAAGGGGTGTGTGACGGTTAAAAACTCATCACGTCCACTCGGAGACCTAAAGTTCCATTGTGAATCCCCTAATAAATATAGATGGAGTGAGAACAACAAAATATAAGAAACCTATCGCTGGTTGGGCTGGGAACCAGTTGGTGCTTTTGATAAAGTGGAGAAGATCCAATATCTGGAAGCCTGCTACCTGTGCGGTGCTTGCAAAGAACCTAGAACCTAAAGTAGCAAAGCAGATGTTGGATAGACTCCACCTCTTCCTCATCTCCGCAGCTTCATAACGTGCGAGAGGTGGCACAGTCCTTCCTAGATACCCAGGACTAGTTGGCCTCTTTCTCTATTATGCCGTCAATTATACTATACAATTTTCCAATCGGTGAAAATATGGATGTGTCCGCTTCACTGATGTTCATTTCCGACCCCATTCTGGCCAAAGCGTCTGCCTTCTCGTTAACTTCAATATTGTTATGTCCGGGTACCCAGCATAGTTTGACCGAATGGTGTCTAATCGTGATCAGTGCATCACGACAGTTCCTAACTGCCTTTGATTTAATTGTATTAGATTTAATCGATTTTAGAGCTGCTTGACTGTCAACGAAGATGGTCATATCCGACGGAGGAAGGTGACTGTCTTCACTGCATCCAGCAGCTTTTTCTATTGCCAGGATTTCAGCTTGGAATACACTACATGCTTCTGGTAATCTGAATGATTCCTGTTTTTGCAATGTTTCCGAGTAAAATCCCGCTCCCGTACCTATCTCCATTTTGAGCCATCTGTGTAGACCGTGATCCCTAGATCGTTGTCTATATTATTGGACTCCCACTCTACTCGGCTTGGGAATAGGATTGGGATATCAAAATTGAAGTCGTTGTAGGGGACTATATAATCCGATGTGGCTGTGAAGCATTCGGAGTTATATTTCCTGCCCATTGTCTTTGTTGCGTTTAATATTACCGCATGTCCATAGGTGTTCTCTTGGATTCTTTCAGTCTGATAGCTCCTTTCGTGGCAGAGCCTTTAATGAACAAGTCTAGGGGAAGAATATAAAGAATTATATGCAAACCTGCTTGCGGCGCGCTTCTCACAACTCCAGTAGTGCAGAGTGCTGCAAGCCTTTGCACTTTGTAGAGTTCCTTCATATAGCTCTTTGTACTCGTAGCTGTCCACCAGACTTAGGACCCATATGAGATGATGGGCCTGATAATTGCTTTATACATGCAGTGAATGATGCGCGGTTGCAATCCCCACCTTCTCCCAAAGGCCCTCTTACAAGCATATAGAGTATGCATTCCTTTCTTTGTCCTTTCTTCAACATTTCTTTTCCAGGATAACTTGGAATCTAGAATGACGCCAAGATATTTCGCCTCAGATGAGAGAATTATAGTGGTGACATCTAGCTTTGGTAATGTGAAGTCGGGTATCTTTCTTCTCCTAGTGAACAAAACAAGTTTAGTTCCCCCAAACCGTTCTGTTTTGCCCACGTAGAGAGCACTTTGAGAGCAGATTCCATTAGTTCACTGATTGTTGGCAAGAATTTGCCTTTAATCAGTATTACTAAGTCATCTGCATATGCTACAATTTTGATTCTCTTCTCTGTGAAGATTCTTAGGATTTTGTTGACGGTAAGGAGCCAAAACAGTGGAGAAAGGACTCCTCCTTGTGGCGTGCTCCTTGTTGTCATCTTCCTTACAGAACTAGGCCCGATGGCTGAGTTGATGATCCTGCAGTTAAGCATGTTTTCAACCCAGTTTACGACGAGCATGTTTACTGTCAAATCTTCCAAGGCTTTCACTATTGAGTTCGTTTTTACATTATTAAAAGCGCCATCAATGTCCAGGAACGCTGCCATAGTGTATTCTTTCGCATCTAGAGAATGCTCAATTTCCCTGACCACGCTATGGAGAGCGCTATCCACCGATCTACCTTTGAGGTAGGCGTGCTGTGCTTCACATAGGTTTTCGGAGTTGATCAATCCTCTGATATGAAGGTCAATGAGTCGCTCTTGGGTTTTTTTTTTTTGCAAAAACGATGAGAGACTATTTGGCCTATAGTCTTTAGCGGTAGAGTGGTTAGATTTTCCTACTTTAGGAATGAAAACTACTCATACCTCACCCATTTGCTAGGTATGTATCCCGTGCGCATACAGCTTGAAAAGATGTAAACGAGGTGGGGTACCACCTTGCTCAAAGACTGTTGCAGCATAGCTGGTATAATTTCGTCAGGTCATGCAGATTTGAAGGGTTTGAACGAATTTATAGCCCATGCCACTTTGTCTTCATTTATAATGTTGGATATAACTTCCTCTTCTCCATATTCTAGAGGAACTGCAGTCCTGCAAGGGGTGGCAATTTCAATTTCTATTTCCAAAGATTCTTGCATGGATTCTGCCCATGTACCGTCAATCCTCTGGATTGGATCCCCTCGGGGACGCAGAGGTCTTTGGATAGTATCTTTCGGAGCCTCGCGGCCTCGTTGTCGTCTTCTATGGATTCACAGAATTTTTGCCGTATTTATATTCGTTAAAACAGTATCTGTATAAGTTCCAGTCTTCGCTATTCTTACTCGTTTTGGCCCTATTGAAAAGTTTCCTAGTTTTTACTCTAAGTTGTCGAAGCTCTGTGGTCCACCAAACCGCGTTGGTTTTCCTTCGAGGTCGACTGATAGGACACGAACTATTGAACGATATTAATGCTACATACATTAGACCAAAATCATCGTCAAGCAAGTCATCTACTCCTTCATATTGTGAATCGTCGAGGTAAGAACTCCAATTATGTCTTTTGATGATGATTCGAACTCCAAACTATTCCATTCAAACATTATCCTCGAAATAAACAAAAAATTGCATTACATCTCAATTCACCTCTATTGCTTATCATGCGATGCAATGGAAGCCACTCACCCAGGACGGAAGAAGAGCGGGTCGACCACATGGCGCAGAATAGTCAAAGATGATTTACAGGAGCTAAAAAAAAGTTGGACAGAACTGCACTACAATGGCACGTAGAATAAGGACTTAAGTTAAAAAACAAAGGACTTTAAAGGACTCGTGCTCCTATCAGTGTTTTTTTCAATACGAGTTCTCAAAGTAAGCAATCGAGACCCAATTTTTGTAGCAGTTGCTAAGGTCACTAGGTACTTTCCTCCTAACTACCTAGAAACGGAAGTAGTAGTACAAAAGTACCCATTAAAATTGCTTTCTACAAAATATCCTTCAGTCTATAAGGCTTGGTGATGGTTATTCAAATGTCATATCTACGTATAGCAACAAGAGACAGTATATATACATATGTACGTAGCGGCGTACTAAATTATTCTATCTTGAAATGCAATAAAGATAAATTTAAACTTCTTTACTATTACCTATTACTCATTTTTATCCAATGGATATGAACGTACATACGTAGATATACACATATCTAGAAATTGTAAGTTTGAAGAGAACACCTGCTTGTTATGCCCACGGTTGAATACTGCCACAGTCCCGACAAGTATTTATTGGCATCATAAGCATACTATGATGCCACTGCACTACTTTATATGTATACCATGATACGTAGTACCTAATAAAAAACCGGTGGCTATCTAGGAATGGCAGAATCCATTATTGACATGTAGGCTGTATCAAGTGTTTACCAACGAACTTACTTTTTGGAAAACACTGATTGGTTCAGTATACACTTCTACTATGTATTGTTCTAAACTGTCCTTTTAATGAGATAATGAGCGAAATGATTAATGCCATGTTCCAACGCGATGAACAGCATTCCTACTGACTCTTAAGGCGGAAGAAATATTACCATGCGTTATATTAGAGTTCAAAAACTATAACCTCGATCTTTTAAAATAAAATCCTACCATTCGCACAGGGTTTTTGTAATAATCTCCGATGTCGCAATATCCCAACAGAGCATAAATTTAGAAAGAAAAAGAATTCCATTCTAATGACAAATGCCTCCGCTATTCACAACAGAACCATTTCTATGTCAATAACTCATGTGTCACTTGGAGACACTTTGCACCTACATTTGAAAACTTCACAAAGAGAGTATTCATATTTCTTTTCTCAACGTGTGTTCCGTTGTTTTACAAGGTTTCCCTTTTGACTTAAAAATATTTCAAAAAGAAAAGAATCTAAAAATATTCCACCATACGATAGAGCTTTAAAAATTACAAAGGCAAAACTAATATTCCACATGGGGGACATTAGTGCTTTTCTAAATTTTTTGAAACAAAAAAAAAAAAATTTATTTTTGAAAATGCACCAAAAACCGCATTTTGTTCGCCTCCTTCCCATCATCCCCGGCAAGGCAAACTGCATGCAAATGAAGAAATAATTGAAGCAACTCGACGAAAACTGAAAATGTATCTCAAATCTATTTTCGAGAACCCTAATGGAAATGGGATGGGAGATGTGTTTTGACATGTCGCCAAGTCGAACACAGTGTTCTCGACTGGTTACACTTAGAATGGCCAATTTTACAACATACACACACACACGCACATATGTAGTTTTATGTAGGCGCGCAAAAGTCAAAATGGCTGTTTTATGTATTTGGCTCACTGAAAAGATGTCAAATGGCGGCGTCAGATAGCTGTCAAATTGAAAAATGACGAAAAAAAAAAAAAAAAAAAATCGGACGGACCACATCGAATTTTATTCGATTGAGCGCGTGATCTGTGAGTTTATTGACATCTTCATTGAATAAATATTTTCGAGAGTGCGGCGGTTGATATGTTGATGTGCGGTTGCAAATGGGCCAATAAATTGATAGTCACCATAAGTGTGATGGGGGTTGGAGAGGGTTTGACAATTTTGTCTTCTTGGTGGGAGGTGGTGGACAGTAATTGAGAGCAATGCGAGCTGGGAATGTGATTCATGGGCATTCACGAGGTAAGTTCTTTAATGAATCATTCGACGAAATTAGAAAACGAAATGGTTGGATGTTTTGTTTTCAATTTTAATTGATGGGAATTTATGGTGAGTGGCAGGTGCTTTCGGCTTGATGGTAGAATGAAGCAAGTAGACTTATATGTTTCTATACTTTAAGTCTGACCTTTTTAAGGCCCAGTGTTCTCATAAGTCCACATGGCACAGAATCTGAAGCCGGATTACAAGTGCTTAGATTAGATAGTGGAGGGTAAAGACTATACAGAGTGGGGTAACCAACTATAAACATGGCATTGCGGAAAAATGCATCTCGAATATTGCTTGGCTTGGTCTAGGTAAATACTTTGAACTAACTCATGAAGTTTGAAGAGCTTGTGAGATGTATAGATGTTCCACATCTCTTGCTAAGATCTTGCCAAAATAAAAAGTTAGTTAAGCTGCTACTAGGAAAAACTCTAAAACAGAGAGATTGGCATAAAGAGCGTACATCAGTACTTTCTTCTTATCCAGGTTATCCCCTTTTCTATTAAAGACTTTGGAAAGGCTGATCGACGTCCACATTAAAACAAATTTGGATAGTAATCTCCTATCGGTATTCCAACACGTGTATCCCAAAAGAAAATCGTTAGAAACTGCCCTGCACTCGTTGGTAGGAATCATTGAGAAATCTTTTAATAACAAGGATATCACTATGGTGTCCCTTCCTTGATATTAAAGGATATTTTAACAGAAAACAGAAGCTATGTATATCTGCTGCGCTTCTTAACTTTAAGGTTGACAACTATCTTTGCTTTGGATCAAGCAAATGTTTAGAAGTAGACTTATCTATGCTGAGCTGTGCAGTCTCTCTCTACACAAAGGTCGGTGTACAAACTTTGTATTAAAACCATTCAAAAATCTCGCTATATAAAGATATGAGCTCTTTTGCACCACTCATGACAATATAAAGGGTGTCCCATAATTCACGCAAAATTTGAATTTTGCGCCATTTAATAGTACAGTGATGCCAACGCAAAAGGATAACAATGTGACAGTTGACATTTCGGGGTTAAAGACTACTGACCATGCAGCTCGAAGAGAGTTCGTTGAACGGATTTTGGAACAACAACAAGTGGATGATAATTTTTCGAACAAAATCACCTTCAGTGATCAAGCTCATTTTTATCTTGATGACTTCGTTAATTGTCAAAATTGTCACATTTGGAGTTCAGAAAACCCACGAGCAATTGTTGAGAAACAAATGCATCCACAACGTGTGACTGTTTGGTGCGGATTTTGGGCTGAAGGCATTATCGGACCATTCTTCTTCGAAAATGCAGTAACAATTAATGGTGTTCGTTATCGTGACATGATAACCAAGTTTTTAATGCCTAAATTACACGATATAAATGTGACCAACATGTGGTTTCAACAAGACGGTGCCACATGCCATACAGCCAGAGAAACAATTCAATTACTGCATGAGTCATTTCCTAATCGTGTAATTGGCCATCCAGATCTTGAGACTTAACTCCATTGCACTTTTTTCTTTGGGGTTTTTGGAAGTCGAAGGTCTATGCAAAAAAGCCCACGACTAGCAACGCCTTGAAAGAGGAAATTGGGAGGTGTATTAATGAAATTCAGCCACATTTATGCGAAACGGTCATACAAAATTTCAATAAAAGAGTACGTACTTGCCAGCAAAGCCGTGGAGGCCATTTATTCGATCTGCTATTCAATACACAACCCCAATCTGTATAGTCTATGAATCAATAAAAAATTTAAGCTTTCTAATTAAATATCTGTATTTTCTATCAAAATTACATTTTGCGTGAATTATGGGACACCCTTTATGTATATACCTATATTTATTAAAATCGAATACTCCTTTAGAATATGTGGTTGGAAAGAATACGGGAAGTATTTGGGTGGTTTGGGCATAAGCCTATCCAATATAAAGATCCTAGATTACGATCTATACACAAATGCAAACCTTAGCACTAAAAAGATAGTTTGTGTCAAACAAATCACCAGAAATATACCAGTACCTCTAGTTAAAATTTACATCTCTTTTCAGAAACCCAACCGAATTTAACTATTTTCATTACTACACGTGCAAGAGTATCCATTAGAAATGGAATTCGATCCACGGAATTGGTATACTCGATCATCATCAACATCCCACCTTCATCCGCTGAGAGAGAGAGACAGTAAACTGATATCACCTTAAGGCGCAACGTAGCACTATTTAACTATTGCACAACACACAGTCTCTGTGGGCCCGCTGCTAAAAATGGCAACTAAGACAGAAATATCAATTAAATAACTTTGTACAACTATAATGCACCAACGATCTGGCGAATGCCCACTCTCAGCTGTTAAAACGCCCGCACCACCACCACCACCACCATCACTACCAACCTCGCTGTGTCGTTCTTTCAGCAAGTTCAGAATGCATGCAGCATGCAGTGTACCAGCCGCAGCACCAGCAGCAGATCTATTTTAGACCAAGACTATGTGTGTGGTGACGATTTGGCACGAATATGTTTTAGATACGATATTATGCTGCCTCCGCACCTCGCCAGTATCTAGCGAACCCAACCAAAGTAGGCCACATCTGTTCAACTGGAAAATGTGTACATACGTGTCGACGATGTTGTCGTCTTCACGGGTTGTTGTTGTGGTTCGCCTGAAATTTGCATCCGGGAAGATAGTACAAAATTGAGATGTTTCCACTTGCATGACATGCAAAAGATACACACTTACACGAGTATAGTATGAATAACACACGCCAGGCGGTGGACGCAGTTTGACAAGTCATTATGTAGGTGAGTTGTTCCCAGAAGAATGTACGAATAGACTTAGCAAGCTTGGGGAGCATTGCACTTAAAAATATGTACATATGCATGTGTACCAATTGAGGATCGAATTGATTAAATTTGAAATTAAACACGTACTTAGCTAGTATTTGTTGATATAACCGGAGGAGAACAAACAGAAAGGAAGTGGGTATGATGCACTTGTTGCAGTCCAGTGGAATGGAAGCAAATTCAACATCTTGGTCACGTTTCAGACAAACCGTTAAAATGCAAGAATGCAATTTTGTGGCATGAAATTCTGTTTGCTAAGACGATGGTGCAATCCGCCTACGAGGCAGCTTGTCGTATGCACAGTAATTTGATCCGATACGAAGAATGTTTGTTTTCTTTTTCATTTTGGAAGGAACTTTTAAATAGAAAACTCATAAAAATAAGATTGCTTAATTGCCTTTATATCTTAAAAAGAAAAATTTATAAGTAGACGAGGATCTTCCACGCTATGCACAATGACGCTTGTCTGTGGTATTTTGGGTAATTTTTGCTATTTTGCAGCACGCGCTCAAGGAACCAAACGAAATCGCTCGAGAAAAGTCTGAATTGTAATAAAAGTGTTTCTGACGCTCTGAACCAGACCTTGATGATGTTGATAAACCCTATAACAAACATCATCTGATTTTAGAACTTTTAACAACCGAACGTCATGGCTTTTTTTTTACGATCCAGGATTTCTGAAGACCAGGGCCTTTTATAACACAAAACAACATGTACGACGCATTTGTGTAACACAAAACTCAACTGATACTCTATGATGATAATCTAAGAAAAATTTAGTAAAAAATATACGTAAGTACTTTATTGACTAGAACTTACAAATATAAATTGTTGGCGCGACAAGTCCATGAGACCCAAATCCTAGCTTCTCACCAGCATTTATGTTGTGCGTGTTATATTTTTTACACGAATGGAAAGGGCCTACTGTTTAATGCCGTATCTAAAGGGCAATTTTTGTTATGAGAAGCTCTGTCATGACAGTTTTACTCTCGGACGCTTGTCAGACGCTCGTGAGAGGTGGGTCCGTGAAAGAAATTTTAGGTGTTGTCTGGAGACCGAACCTCAGTAGGGCATACAAATTCTTACTTCACGAAAAAATTTGATGCGTTACAGTATTAGACGATAAGTAAAAAAACTGAGCAGATAATGAACTAACTATAGTACAATATTAAGTCCTTTGTGCGAGGAGGGCAAAGAGAGAATAATATTTAACCTCGATATCTATAGCAAGTACAAAAATGTGGATGTAGTTTAAAAACCAGAACACGTCGAATATGGCTTATTAAATCGAACGAATGGACAAGGTATTTGAATTTCGCCCGCAGTGCGAAAACTGGAGAGGTATCTGCGTGCTACCTGCTGTGGCCAAAGTAATAGCTAAAATTATCCTGGAGCGAATCAAAGAACATCTCGACGACAGACTCGACGCTGAACAAGCAGGTTTCCGCTCTGGATCCTCCTGTATCGACCACATCAACACCCTGCGGATCATCATCGATCACCACTACACCTGCTGTTCATCGATTTCGAAAAGGCGTTTGATAGTGTCAATCGGGAATGTATTTGGCTTGCCTTGCGCAGGAGAGGCATTCCTGATAAATTAATAGCTATTATCAAGGCTACTTACGATGGATCCACATGTCACGTTTTGCACAGAGGAAGGCTGTCTGAAGAATTCGAAGTCCAAAGTGGGGTTCGGCAAGGTTGCATTCTTTCACCAATATTATTTCTATTGGTGATAAGCGATGTGCTAAATGTGGCTTTATCGACGGGAAATGGAGGAATTCGATGGACTCTTACATCTGAACTCAAACACCTCGACTACGCCGACGATGTATGCCTACTGTCTCCTTCACCAAATGGACCTTCACCAAATGACAGCAAATGTGGAGAGAGTAGCTAACACCGTTGGACTGAAAATTAATTCGGCAAAAACAAAAATGATCTGCCGAGGACCGAACTCATCAACTCATATATGCATTGCTGAACAAACGGTTGAGAGAGTAGAGAGTTTCCAATACCTTGGGAGTATTGTCTCAACTGATGGCGGAACCGAACTGGATATAGCCAGCCGAATAGGGAAAGCAAAATCTGCGTTTGGAATGCTATCCACAATTTGGCGTAGTAATGAAATTAGCTTAAACACCAAGCTACGAATGTTCCGTTCCAACGTTGAATCCGTGCTGCTATATGGATGTGGTACCTGGAGAGTGACCGCCACTATCACGAGGAAGCTGCAAACGTTTGTTAATAGGTTTGTACAAAGATCAAGCGACCGTGATTGTCACAACATTTGGTTTGAATAGTTGGATACAGCGTGCCTGGTATCAGTCAGAGATGAAAAGCTACGACTGTTAGTTTGTTGGGCGCCAGTTAAGTAAATAAATGTAAATGTTTACATAGTTAAAAATTGTTTTGAACTTACTTATAACATCAACAGCATATAACTAGGACTCACCTGAAATAAAAAGGACAATAATTTAGTTATCGTGTTATAAAATACGTGTAGATATGTTTGTACATAAATATATGTATGACAAAAAATCGTATAATAATAATAATATGGTAATAATGGCTTTACTAAAAGTTAAACTGTATGACTAACCACAAAAAATTTTTTCCGTTTAGACTTTTCTATAAAACGTGTCTAACGACAGCCATATGACCAATGCTTAGCCTCATACCGCTAAATAGTGCAAAGAAAGGTAAACTAAGAGCAGTCGCTTTGATGAAGCTGATTTTTTTACAGACCCATGTGAGAATACTGCGTTCAGAAGCACTGTTTTCAAACCCTCATACAGTAGCTGTACACAATAAAAATACATTCCCATGGATACCAGGACATAAATATAGGCATCCCTGGCAATGAACGTGCTGACGAATTTTCCAAATCTGGTGACCAGTCACCACTTATTCGCCCTGAACCCCTCTGTGGCCTCACAACATTAGGTCAATAGAGATTCAAGTGACACTGTGCAATCGGTAGCGCAAACATCACACACAGCCCAAAACTAACCTTGGGTCAAGTTGACAAGTGTATCAAAAGCTTCTGAAATAATAGAATTATGCGGATTAGGTTCTGAAGACCAACATATACATTCCATCTCCAGCGATCGTCAACAATGTTTCAAATATTTGTATTTATTTTCCTCTTCTTTATCGTCCAATGCTCTTCATAAAAACCACAAAGCCGCATTTTTCAAACTCCATCCAGACATGAAAAAAAAAAACTTCTTTAAATAAACAAACCACCGCTCCACCAATTGATTTAGTGAAGCCACATAAAGTCCACATCGATATGAAAATCAATATCTGACCAGCGACTCGTCTCTACCACCTTCTCCATGGTAAGCCTTTTTTGACGCCGAATAAACACAAATTACGCTTAATTAATGTATGTGCGTTGAGCGTGCTTTTAATACGAAAATGTTAACCCCAGTGTTGATCCCTGTGGTTTTTGGCATGCGCGCCTGTGATCGAAAGAAAAGTACACAACTGCGCAGACCTGGTCAACCACTGAAGACCCACAAATATTCTCAGATGCACGCATGCCAAAGGCACGTGCTTCCAATTTCGGATATATCGATATGGAAATATCAATTTTCTCCAGTCTTGTTAAAGAAAAAAATGTCGTCTTGTCAACAATGTTTATCTGATGGATGCAGAGACATATTATTATTTATTTTGTAATTTTCGTCGGTGAGAATCTCAAGTCTAATCTTCGATTTCCGATGACTTTATAGACAGACGACGACGACGACGAGTGAAATGTCAACGACGACAAGGCACACAAAATGTATCTGCTGTACAAACATTCGGAAAAAAACATCGATAATTTCACATAATTTAGGCATTTATCAGATATTTTTGTTACTCGTGTACGACACAATACGGAACAAGCCGCCCAAGGAACGTGTTAGAATGAATTAAAGATTTGATGAGTTGTGACGAAGAAGCCAGCCACAGCCGCCACTTCATCATCTTCATCGTTACCATCGAGTCGGTAACTGTAATATGCTGTGGGATAGCTGAGCGTGCTTATTTGCATTCATTTGAATATGAGTACGTTTTACAGGCGCGAGCGCTCCGCTTGAGAAAGTGTCTTGCAGTTAAATTGCTCTTAAGAGATCCAAGTGGAAGACCACACAAGAGGCAGAGACACTGACGTAGATGTGGACGATGTGTATGCCAAAATGTAACTAATGCGGGCGATCGAGGAGGGTATTTGATTACGTTTGTCAATTGAAATTTATCAGAGCAATCAAATCACGCCGATAGAATTGGTTTTGAATTTAAATTATTTATTAAATCAAATCAGAGTTTCGGTGTAGAACATGGAATAGCAAATTTCGAAGATGTCTGTTCAGGAAATTGATCCTTAATTTGCGAGTACGCTGACCTTGACTTGACGTAGATTAAAATTTGAATTATAATTTATACTAGCGACTAAAAATTTAATATTTTATCGAAATACATGGTCCTATGTTAATTCATTTCTATGTCCTTTAATGTTTTGTACTAAATCGATATTCGACATCGACCTTTCACAAGATTGAGATCAGGTCTAAGCTGGATTTTACAGTAAACATCATGGTAACACATTCATTGAGTTGACATTAACTTTGTTTTTGTTTCTGTTGTGGTTGATTGCTCTAATAGACCTCATTGATGGTATGATCAAAGAATGTATATGGTGATTTTTTGATCGCCAAAGGAATTCAGATTCTTTATATCTCTATGTTACAAACTAAGCATTCAAATTGCTACACCCTAGTGTGACAGTAACATACAAGCTTACTCGCTCCAATTGTGTATTTCAAGACCATTTCCGAACAGAGCTTGCAACACAACACCTTTCTATTGCTTACGTGAAACAAAAACAGAAATGAACCTAGTCCCGAGAAAGCAGTCTATTATATTCATTCCCAATCAATCGAATTCTTTCTAAGAAGAACAGTATGAACATGCTAATTCACTGTTTATAATATTACACAACTGTCACTCAAGCTCCGAGTCATGATTTCAGCATGCTAATCTCAACTATTGTGGTTAATTTGGTACTTAAACTAAGTGTGCAACAATCTGGCGCTTCAGAATAATTAAGTGTTAATTAGTTTCAAATTATGGCAACTTCAATGAATCAGTCATCTCCATAACCACAGTTGGAAATCCTAATAGAATTCTATTAAGTTTTGCGTCATAGAAAATCTCTTAAAGAATTCAGTAGTTGTCACATTCACACAATGGTCTGATATCTTTTTGGGACTTTTCTCAGGCATGTCTCAAAATTCATATCTTTCTTCTTCCTAAATGTCAATGAATAAAAAAAGGTTTAACAATTTATGTAGCCCTTACTTGGTATAACTCCTCTCCTATTTCATTAGGCTAAGATTGATACGACTATAACACCTTTTTTACCTTTCAATATCAGTTGCATTTACTTAAGCCATGGATGCGCAGAGTAATAAAACAAAGACAGACAGATAAAAAATCTGGTATTCGCTTTTAAAGAAAACCTCTTTAAGTCGTAAAAATTTTTATTCTTCTGAGTAGACAGGAAAATTACTACCCATACAAATGTACTTATATACTTGTGCACTTTATCTAGAAACATTAATTGGATTTTAGTGAATTGAGGACTTGCAGCATACGTTGACCAATAGATTTGCAACTAAAAAAAAATATATTTACAATTCAAATAGCCATCTTACCACATAAACCAGCGGACACATAATTTTTTTGGCAGCTAAAACTTTGTTTATATTTTTTTGGCTCATTTGCGGGAGTACTTTGGTAGTTTGGTAATTACCATGGCAATTTTGTTGGCAACAACCGATGAGCTTCTCTTTTTGTTGTTATTTGTGATTTATACTTATTTTTAGTTTTGAGTGGTTATTGATGTTTTTGTTTATTTATAGCTCTACTATGGTCTCAATGTGTCTAGCATCATTCAAAGTCCATAAAACATTTAAATTACCTATTAGCCATCATCCTGTTTAGTTGAGTTTCATTGGGAAACGAATTTTTCATAAATTTTGCTTGCAGACAGGATTTTTATTGAAATATTCTAGATTTCAATGGAAACTATGAAAAATTTGATGTGATCTTAACATATAACAATTAATAGTTTTATTAATTATTTTGAAGATCTTTTAGATTTCTACTATAAACTTTTGATTTACCAGACGCTATTGATCATTCCTAGAACTACGAGAACTGCCACATCTAAAACTGAGCTATTCTTTCAATAAAATATGATATGTTCCATGAATATATGGAAATACAGAAGAAAATGTTTGAAGTTGAAACTTAAGTTTATGAAATGATACGAAAAACATAAGTGTTACTGAAGGACGTGCTGTTGAATGAAAGGCAGACATTTCCATCAGGAAAGTCAATTATGTGACAAAACAAATAAAGCAAACATTCTGGATTCGACTGGACACACACATAGTCGCAGGGAAAAAATTTTCTTCATACATACATTGTATATGTACGTAGATAAACGACAGAATGAGGTAAGCTGTAACTTTAAACTACCGACAGATCAATAAATAGATTTTACGCATGCGAAGACTAATAAAGGAGAAGGGTTTATGGTGTCTAACTCTGCGTGACAACCAGAATTACCCACAAATCAACGAAGGGTCAGTAAAGATTCATCTGTCACTTGACTCCTCACGGATTAAGTGTTCTTTAGGAATGCAAACAGAGTAATATTACGAGCTACCAATGGATGAGAAGGATAACAGTCATTTTTACCATCAATATTCATAAAGTGGTCAGTATTAAAGTAGGGTTTTTCATTGTCTGTTTAGAGGTTTCCAGAGAGCCGTTCATCGTCGATGAATCACTAACTGATGTCAAAAAGGATTTCATTAATCCAATTGCAGCCGAATCTTGTATCAAGAGAACGTATAGGAAAGGCTTAAAATGAAAGCTAGACCTAAAGTTAAACATTCCAGCGAAGTGTAAACTGGAATACTAATCGCTGAGAAGAAATCGTTGACCAGGATATGAAAAAAAAACACGTTAGTATCAACCGCAATTTAGTCTTGTTAGACGTCTTTCAAGCTCCGTTTTTTAAGTAATGACACATCAACAAGTTGAATTATGCCTTTTCATGACGTGCGGTCAAAATAAAAGGCATTATCGTCACTCATATAAGAACTTGTAGCTTGAAAAAGTTTTAAGGTCTTAATTCCTCATCCAGTTGACCTCAAATATTAACACTATCGCTTACAGTGTCAATGCTTTTTATTAAGCTTCAGGCCAAAATTTATGACTCAAAAATTCTCGTACTACAAAGTTAGATTATTTAAATTTCAAATTTTAAACTCGAGAACTATTTTTTGTTCATATTTTGAGGTCGAAATGTTTAGTAGTTGTTTAAGTTTAATAAAACTTGTTCTTTTTCTACATAGATTGGATAAAAAACATACAGAAAAGTTACAATACGAATCGTATGATACCCTATCCTCCTTCATATCGTATCCAACCTTTATAAAGTTAGCATGGCCATATTGGATTTTTTATTGAACTACGACGCTAACTTCGAACGTTTGAAAAAAAACGTAAAATTTCTTCAAAATTAGTTTTTGATAAAAAAAAGGCCCTCAAAAAGTGGGGGTGTCCAAAATTGTCGTATAAATGAATTGTAGACAATCTGAATGTCTAAATCTTTGGTCTTAATCAAAGTTTTTTCGATTTCTTAAAATGTTAACACTTGTACTGTATCCCTTTCTCAAAAGCACTCCTTGCTCAAAATTTAAAACCCTAAAAGCGGTGACATACAGACGGACGGACATGGCTCACTTCGCTATTGATACTGATCACGTATAATATAAAGTATATATCTTTATAGCGTCGATCTCGATTATTTCTCTACGTTACAAACTATGTGTCAAACTTAATATACCCTAAGGATAGGGTATAAAAAGAGCTGAGACTTGTCCCAGGTTTTGGTTGTTTGATCGTATATCTGAAAACACTCAAAGTTAAATGCATTAACATCTGTGAGGTTTCTTTCGATGATTCCAGAACATACGATAACATCATATGTAAGGGCTAAATGGGATGTTTTTAATTTTGTACCTCTCAAGGAAAAAAATTCTATGAAAGATCAAAAGGACTAGTTATTATTTTTATAGTACAGGAATGCGTCTTCCCTATTAATTCCATAGTTACATGGATTTCTGTGCTACTGGTTGTTGAACAAACGATATATCTGATAATTGGAATCTAAACTTTCTTTGTGTAATTCAGAAAGTGGAAAGCCGATCAACTACACACATTAGAGCGTATTAGTCTCCTTAACATCCCAATAAGTTCTTATCGATCAGATTTTATGAAAATCGGCAACCCTTCATTACCAACTTTGACGTTATTATTACTCAGTAGGCTGTTTGCAAGTAATGAAAATTGGGAAAACCAAGTAAACGCCGTCGAAAAAAGAAGACAACTCTGGTAGTCTATATCTTATAAGAAATTAAACGAAGAATTACTCTTGCCAATCGCTGTTTCTTTAGTCAGAAAAGGCAATTGAGTAGTAAGACCCTATCGTAAACAGCTAAGGAGGGTCTATATTACATATATGTACATATGTATGCATGACTTTAATTATCCTCGTCCTACTATTGAGAGCAGAACATGGTCTATATCGCAGCCGGAAGAAAATATTCTCGATCGGTAGCGAAATTAGAAGGAGAAAATGGGAGATACCGATTCCCATTGGTTTTAAATGTTTGTGGATTATAAGGGGAAAAAATATAATGTGCATTCGAGCCATGAAAAAAAAACAAAGGAAGAAGCGGAATGAAAATGACTTAGACGGACTTATACAAACTGTATATGAACTAGACGATGTGTACAACGGCGTTGATCAACAAAATCATGTGTTAATTTTTTTTTTTTTTTAAATCTAAATCCCAAAAGTCCTCAGACTCCTATTCTGTTTATTGTACTTCCTTTTATGATGCAGTGGTTCGAGAAATTTAAATTTTTGTTCGATTCTCTCATTTGGTTTGGTGGTTGTCTTTACTGTTCGCCGTCTGGGCTCGAACTTGGGACAAAAGCAAGTACACTACCTACTATACCATTGCCACATTTATACTTAGTTTAAGTTATGTATGTGTTTCATTTAAAAAACAACCAATTTATTCTAAGCATAATAGTTAATGAATGTACTATACTACCCATTGCCAAAAAAAAAACATCGATGCAAGAGCAATTGAGTTTCCTCAGAGTCACAAGTTCTGAGTCTTTTGTTTCGCATGGGTAACTCTTCTTTTCAGCCGAAAAGATTAATTTCAACCTATGCGATTAAATCGGCTATACTTTGTTGATCTCTTTTGTTAATACACTTAGCGGCTATCTTTGATGTTACGAACTAGAACAATTTATCGTTAATCTAAACTACCGAAAGACCTACAGGCACGCGTTGATTTACATAGAGCAAGCCTTGTCCCTTGAATGGAATTTTAATAATCATACCATGAACTGCTCTACTTTCATTACACACTGTATTTGCATTTTCTACACCTAAATATTCAATTATTTTCTTTCTTTCAACTCTTTTTCTCTCGTCTTTTTTGAATGAACCATCTACAGTCCTAATCTCCTTCTCTCTTCTAATCTGTCCATCATCATTCGTAATCCGATAGATGTGATAGAGATTAGCGACCAGAAGAGAAACACTTCTTTCGTTTCGGTATTTTTTCCGTTTTGTCGGTTCGGTCAAATGACAGTCAGAGAGACTCGAATACCATAACAACAACAACGAATGTCATAAAAATGAATTAGAATGATACAAAGTCGCCCACTGTCGTCGTTGGTTGTTCTTTTTATAACTTTTCCGATTATGTTACCACTTCCGATGACAGCGCGGCAGTTTGTCTTTGAAAATTTTCATATTCGGGATTCCTTGTAGGTATTTCTATTCCTATGGTATCTGTTTTTGTTTGTTTTTTTATGACATAAAGTCCGCTGAGACTTCGGTTCAGTTGTAATCAATTCTCATTAAGTAAGAAAAAAAAAAAAAAATTAAAACTTTCGTCATTTTGTAACTAGTAGTAAAACAACGGTGAAAATTGTTAAAAGTGTGTTGTCGAAAGGCTGGTAATTTTATTGGTCCTCTATCCGCTTGGGTAGACTTTGTTCGAGATAGATTTACTATCTGAGACGCGATGCGGGTGTCCGGTAGTGAGTGGGTGTTTGGCGAGAGGTGCCTCATTAAATCATTTATTACCGTGCGCGCGCGATTTTTTTTTTGTTTCTTTTGTTGTTTGCTCATTTTGGCGCGTTAATAATTTTGTTTTGGGTCATTTCTCTTGCGGGCTTTTTGGAATTTTAAATGGCCACAGGAGGAGTTATGGGCTACTCAGTCATTCTTTATATGGGGGTTTCTCATGTTTTAAAAGCGGGTGGACATTAATTGTGTAAAGTGGGATTATTCATGGAATTTATTGAAGGTATTCGAAATGTGTGTGAAAACATGACATTTTACATCGAAATGTTTTATGAAGGGAATATTTTGCGAGAAGACATGTCTCATACAAGACATGTTGATGGACATGTAGTAATTATTGTAGCAACAGGGTTCATGAGGGCGCAAAAGTTGTAAAATTGTGGCTATTTCAATCTCAGAGGTGTTTCTATTTTTTGTTTTGTTTTGACTCAAGTGGGCACGAAGCAGGAATTCGAAAGGTACCTATTTGAAACCGTACAAAAAAGGTGTTGAGCTTGCCACCAAAAACACATTTCTGTGTTTCCTTTTTGAAACACTTCATTAGGATCAAATACCAGACTACTTCTGTAGAAAAGCGAGTTGGTACATATGTACATGTGTACATAGAAAATACTGAAAAAGTTTCTTAAACAAAAAAATACCCTCTGTGCAGAGCATTAAACAGAAAACACAATGCAGTGAGAAGTTGGGCTTGATGAGACGATTTTTTTTTTTTTTTTTAGAACGAAGAACGAAGCTATGAGTTAAACAAGAAAAACCCAGAAGGATTAAAATTCTAGAAATGAGCAATCAGCCTTATTAACCCTATTTCTGGTGCAACAGCCAATAATGCTCGGACCACCATTTAATTTCAACTGAGAAGGAGAAACTGCCTTGATTTTCAAAAGTTTAACGAACAGAACAGAGAGTAAATAAAGTATTGACTGGGACGTTCTGAGTAACATCTAAAAAAACATTCCAAACTTTTTATTCTAAAGCAAAACATATCACACAATAAACAAGTTACTACAAGAAACTTATGAGATACCTTCTGTTAAATTTATGTTTAGAACCCTTTCCTATTCGTGATCTTGAATTTCCTAACCACCTCATCATTACGCATTTTAATGCAGTTTTTTATGACATACTCGTTTTTCCTTAACCGTACGCATATCTACTTGATTACACATCTTTTATAGCCCTGACTAAAAATCCATTAAAAGGCAATTAAGTGAATTTAATTCCGTTTTTCTTTACAACTTCTTGACTTATTTGTTTCAATTTGTAACTACCTACGCACTACACCTTCGATCATGTTTTGATCTTGATAAACTATGGAATGCGATCTGTCATACGATCCACTTGATCAACGTTTATTTAAATTTTCAGATTAGCCACGCCTAAAACCAAAAGAACAACTCACTCTATGGGCAATTAAATATCAGATTTCAGACCAAAATCTCATGGTTCACCCATTAACACATGGATCGGTACCCACGCACACAATTCAAGACCTATCCCCCGTTTATGCAAACAAATAATTGTAATTCAGTTAAACCTCCATTAGGCCTGGTTATCTTGGCTAGTAATCTTAATTTGATGGTTCTCAAGTTCGCCTACATCGCTGGCGGATCTTCAAAACCTCTCGAACAGAAGTTGCTCTACAACCGATACGAAACGTGTCCAGATGCCCACGCTATTGTTCCACTGGCCATTTGGATGACAGAATTTCATCAAAACGAATCAAAGTATTCACATTCTCTTGGCCCTTTCTCTGTGATGACTTCCGTGTGTGGGATGAATGGGTTAAAAGTTTCCCCAAAAAAATTGGAAAATTTAAATTTCTAATTTGGTTCTTCACTTAACATTTAGGGTTTTAACAAGATGCACGTAATAAAAATGTGTTTAGGGTTTGAAAAGGCAGAAACCTGTAAATCAAACCAGAACGTAAAATGTTAATTATGTCAAATCCACAGACATGGCAGACAACATCACCCACCCACCCAGCCGTTGACACAAATGGGGGAAGCTGGTGTTTATTTTTAAAATTCAGTGGGCACAAGTGTAAAATTTAAAATATAGTGCACTGTGTTGTATGCACTATGCCAGCCACCATCAGTGGGTAGATTGATGGAGCATATAATTGGAACTAACCGAGAAGGTGTGAGGTGTTTGTTTCTCATTTTTAGTAATTCTGTCTGAAAGCATGACAGACGTTGTAGTAGACTTGCTGGCCTGAATACGACACGTTCAAGATTAGAAATGAAATAAAATTAAAATAATTATTATTGGTCAGAAATGCTATGTTTAAGTCATGATCCGTATTCAACTTAGAAATGACAAAAACTCGAATACTCGATAGTAGACTTTCAATGCGGATATGTGCATGGTAACACCGGACTCCGAATTGAAATATTTACCTAATAAAATGTGGAAATCAATAGAACGCATTAAAAAACTCTAGACAAGTCTCTTATGGTGCTAAACGGGCTTAAAGAAATCGGCAGGGTAGGTCCTTTAGGTGCCAATCACATAAGGGCCAGTCACTGGTGAGAGACAGAGGAAGTACGGAAAACGACAAAAAGCCGTGACTCTGTTAAGGTCAATCGACCCAAATCGATTATGAATGGGAACTTTGTGGATGCAGTACTGGCGGATACGTCAGTTTTTACCCAACAAACTGGTAGAACCAAGCTCTTCTAGTTGAATCTCGAATATTCCATGAAACAATTCGATGAAGACAGAGATGTCAATAGAAAATGTCACCTAATACCGACGTAGTTTCGTCTACCAATGACATTTGTGAAACTACCATCAACTGCGTATGTTTTCAACTGAAAACAAAATCAAAACAAACTGATTAAGTATGTATGTATACATCCACAGATGCACAGATCTACAGAAAAAAAACTAGTCTACGTGTTTTGCATTTGTTTACTTCATTTCTGTATTACACCATTTTCGTGTTAATTTCGTCTAGCCGTCACGTCAGACTGTTGTTTTTTATTTAGAAGAATGCATAAACTAGATCTTGCGAAACCACAGTGAATCCCACTATATCTTCTGCGATATTGTAGCTAGATAACTTACAGACTTGTCTTCCATCACTCGTGGGGATGTCACATACTTTATTCACCACAGAGGCAAAGAATTCATATGCAGTCGGATGATGTCATTATTTAACCTAATTCCGATTAAATTAGAAAAAACTGCATCAAACTTTTAAATTCAAAACACCTACAAACATAAACATGATTCTATCTATCTAAAGATAATGAAACAATTGAATGAGACTTACCACCAAAAAAAGGGCGGTTTTTTCTTCTTTTTATTGACTTCCTCGAACCACCTGAAAATAAAAAGGAAACGCCATCAAAATTTGTCACGAAATCACATTCATTTCATTCATAAATCAACAAAATTACTGGTGCGTTCTGAGAAAGCAAAACTCCTTCCCGACGACTCCCTTGATTATTATTCACAGCACTGCACAGTGGTACCCACACGTTTGGATTGTTTAGTTGTTGTTTCTATGAAATTTGGATTTTCCCCCATTCAAGAAGAATGCGAGAATTTGGTGAATGAAGACGATGAAGAAGGTGGCAGATCTAATCAAACTGCTCTAAATAATATTCCAATGAGGATGCTAGGCATGTGATCAGGCACTTTATTTCAATAGTTTGAACTGACTGCTATCCATAAAATTGAAATTAAACTGGTGTTGCTATCATAAATCTTACAAGTCTTGATGTTATCTTAATGCGAAATGTAGATAGAAATGATCGCATTTAACGATCGTATTCGCAGTGAATATTGAAATTGCGTTCAAGGTGCTCTAGCATTCTTCTTTTTTAATTGCACTACTACTGGAAGTTAGAAATTGGAAAATTACTAAGTGGATTAATAGCTCTCCCAAATCGGATGCAATACTCTCAAGACATCGATTGTCTTGGGTCTTTAGATCTATTGCCCTGCATTGCTTACTTTTAATGGCGATGGGTTATTCAGGCGGAGATCTTCGAATTGGACTTAAAGAACACCATATTGCTTTCTCTCCCCAAACCCATGCTCATTTAGGCAAACATCGTCAGCGCATAATCCTATCGTTTTTTTCGATAAAGTACTGCGAAGCACATCAGTTCTAACCACAAGTAACATTAATGACGACAGTATACAGTCATGAATCTCGAATTCCTCTGACTATCTACCTCTACTTAACATGTAAACCTGAACTAACTTCGTTTTTCATTTTTCTTTCCACAATTTAGAACGGCTTCTTATATCTTTTTAACTGTACTTATCCGAAAGTAGAGAACAATAAAAGCTTACCACTTTGTGCTGGCGTAAGCTGTGGCCACCTGATGGAACAGTTCGTGCTTGAAGAAATAAATCTTCCCAGATATGTAGGTAGAAACGACAAATAGTAGAATTCCTCTCAAAGGGTTCAAAATTCCAAAGTGCGTCTGGTAAGCTTTTACAACGCACTATCTGCAGTAGAATGGAGCCAGCAACTGAAGACACCGGAGGAACCGGGAACTGTCAGAACACCAAGACGGCTTCCAGAAGGCACACTCGACAACAGATGCAATTAATATGGTATTGAAGGTGGCACAGAAGGCTATACAGATGGTAGCAAATGATCAAGATCCAGTAAGAATTAATTACACTAGTACATATGTGTCAAAATTGTAAACAACTCTGCTAGGGTAGGGTTGGGTTGTGTGGCTGTCCCCGCTTAGCAGGGACACACTTAGACCAAAAGGGAGGTCCATTGTGATACCACTATGGAGAAACCGGATTACCAGCACCGGAGACGTACATTAAGACTTCTCGGATGGGACAGAAGGCAGGGCAACCATTTTCGGTATAGACCCATGCCGAAGATGTGTGGTTCGTTGATTAATCATTAAACCAGTTTGACCTGGTGACAAAGCTCCTAATTATGCCTAAGTCTAGTCTGGCTAGATAGTTTAGATCTTCGAAGAAGTATTCCTCTAAGGTTTTCTTTCTCAAAACCGATAGAGCAGGACAGGTGCACAGAAGATGTATCATGGTTTCCTCCTCTTCCTCGTCTCTACAGTTTCTACAGAAATCGTTGAAAGGCGACAAGTCTTCTAGCATGCCTGCCTACCAGACAGTGTCCTGTGTGACGCCAACAATCTTTCTAAGATTGATCCTATTGCTAGAAATAAGTCTACTAGTTTTCCTACAATCTAGCTCTGGCTAGATTTGCCTAGGAATGAGACATGTGCTGATATTGTTCCACCTACTGTTTGCCATACTTATGGCTGCGGTATCTAGTTGGAATTTTATCGATTTAATAGGTGCTGATGGTACATCCCTATTGTCAGGGAGGTCCCGGTCTGCACCTTCCTTAGCTAGCTCGTCCGCTCTGCAATTGCCTGGAATATCCCTATGGCCTGGAACCCAGCACAGAGTTACGTCGCACCAGACAGCGATCTTGTTAAGAGATCGGCATTGCTTTACCAACTTGGATCGAATTATTGGCGATTCCAAGGCTATTATCGCAGCTTGACTGCGCTGCACTCTATCGAGTTAATCTAAAGCCAAGTTGCGGCTTCACGGATTGCTGAAACTTCTGCTTGAAAAACACTGCAGTAATCCGGCAGTCGAGTGGCAATGCGAGTGTCCAAAACACTGGAGTAAATTCCCGCACCTGAGCCAGACGCTGTCTTGGATCCGTCTGTGTAGATTTCTGTCGCAGATTCGTTTAAAATTTCTCCCGATTCCCAAGCACTTCTGCTAGGAATCCCCTGGTTCTATATTTGACGTTGAAGTCCAGATAGGGGACTATATAGTCCGAGTTACTAGGAATATTATTATGGCCGTTTAGGATGCTTGCGTGGCCCATATTTCCACGAGCCAGTTGCAAGGATTCTCTAAGCCGCAATGCTGCTTTAGCCGCTATCAGCCTCCCAAAGATATCAACAGGAAGAAGATGAAGTAAAGTTTCTAATGCCGCAGTAGGAGTAGTTCTAAGGGCGCCCGTTATATAGACGCAGGATAGCCTTTGAACTTTCTCAAGTATTGCGATGTTGCTTTTTTTGTCCAGTGCCGTCCACCAGACTAGTACTCCGTACACAAGGATGGGTGTAACGATTGCCATATATATCCAGTGGACGACTCGGGGCTGGAGCCCCCATTTTGGGCCCAGGACTTTCCTACATGAATAAAGGGCAATCGAGGCCTTCCTGTAAATTCAGTTTCCAACTGAGTTTTCTATCTAGAATAACCCCCAAGTATCTGGCGTGATCTGCGAATTGCAATTCAATACCCTTGAGTTTTGGAAGTATTTCGTACTTTCTTGTGAACAATACTAGTTCAGTCTTCGACGGATTGGATCCAAGACCGACACTATCCGTCCACTTTGCAAATTTATTTAGAGCAGACTTCATTAGGTCTCTAACTGTAAGGAGGAACTTCCCCGATATCGCTATGGCAATGTCGTCCGCATAAGCTATAACACTGAACCTCTCTTTACCCAAGGTTACTAGTAACTCATTTACTACCATGAGCCACAATAGTGGTGATAGTACTCCACCTTGGGGGGTGCCCCTGAACATCGACCTTCTGGTTAGACAGCACCCTAGCCCTGCATGGATAAGCCTGCTTTTAAGCATATGCTCGATCCAATAGCAAAGGTAGTTGTCAACCTTCAGGTCAAGAAGTGCAGCAGATATAGCTTCTGTTTTGACATTGTTGAAGCTCCTTCACTATCAAGGAAGGACACCAAAGTTAACTCCTTATTTTCAAAGGATTTCTCGATGATTCGTACCAACGAATGTAGAGCAGTCTACTGATTTTCCTTTGCGATATGCGTGTTGGGATATTGATAAGAGATTACTATCTAATTTAGTTCTTATGTGTACGTCGATTAGCCTTTCCAAAGTCTTCAATAAAAAGGAGGATAGGCTGATTGGACGGAAATCTTTAGGAGATGCATGGGAGGCCTTCCGGCTTTTGGTATAAAGACAACTTTGGCCCTCTTCCAGGATCTAGGGGTGTAGCCGAAGTTTACACAGTCCTAAAGATAGTGTGGAGCCACGGGCTTAAAATATCAAAGCCTTGCTGTAGTTCCACTGGAAAAATACCATCGAGACAACTCTGCTAAATGGAATCATATCTTACAAGTACTGAAGGATATGCGGGTACCGAGATATCTTATTTAGTGTTTTAGCTGATTACTTCAGGCATGGGATGATGATACACAGTATGAAGAACTGCCCCGAAACAACTATCACCGGCAGCATACCACAGGGTTTTGTTTGGTCCGGTACTGTGAAATACAACAAACGAAGACATACCTACTGCGGTTATCTTTACAAAAGAATACAAAAAAAATATACATATACATACGTATACGTATATTTGACGCGACAGACCACGGAACCCAGGGCCTAGCTTCTGACAACCATTGACGTACGGGTTATATTCCTAACATGATTGGAAGGGGCCTACTGTTTGACGCCATGTCCGAAGGCAATTTTATTTTTGAAAAGTTTTTTTATAATATTTTGGGTATTGTTTGCGATTCGAATCTAGAACCTCCAACTGTACCAAATGTCTGATAGTTATAGGTGCAAGTAACGACGTTAGTACAATATTGGTTCGGTGACAATAAAACGTAGCTCAAACATTGAAGAAAATATCGCTCTCTACTATTTTAAACATTAGGATATAGCTTGGCTTCCAAATAATAATTTGAACTATAGACTTCTTTGTTGCATTTACTTGAAATCAATGCTCCATTCGAAGAAGGCTACCTTAAGTAAAAATGCTCTTCTATCCAATTTTTATTTAATAATGCCAATGACATTTAACCTACATATGTATGACCTACAAGAACCAGAACCACCACCAGATAGAACAGTCCCTTTCTGATGTATCACATACCATCATACACCATTTTAACTTTCACTCATTAATCAATCACATAAGGAAGTCTTTTGTCCACCTTATGTCACCTCTACCTGTTCCTACTTCTGTACGGATTTCATATCTGTTGATAAGGATCACTGATTCGGCAATCACCAGAAGCGCATTCAGACACCCTCTCGGCGAACAGAAAAAAATGCAACCTTCAGCAGGGTTGAATGGAAATTGGTAAATGGTTCGAGGTAAATAAATTGACAAGGATTTCTTCTTTTTTTCATGGAATGGTGCAACGCAGTGTTTATTTTCTTCTTTTTTTTTTGCATTCGCATTCAAACACACATATCCGTCGGAGTCGGAGTCGGAGGTTATCGGTTTGTCCTTGAAATATTTTGTTTGAGAATATGTTGCAATCGTTTTATGTTGGAACAATTTTTATTTGGTTCCTTTTTGTCTGGACTTCTTTTTGATTCGGTCTTCCTTTCGGGTTAGTTGCCTTCTTTGTGTTATGTCTGTGCGTTTTTCGGGTGAGAAATTTATGGGTTAGTGTTGCAGCTGCTTTTAAGAGGGTCATAATGACAATGTTTTTATGGTACAAAGGAAGAAAAAAATATTGCGCGAATATTTCGGTGTGTTACAAAAAAAAAAAAAGGCTGAGAACTTAGATATCACGAAACTAATGGAATTTTTAGCATTACATTGTTGCAATATCTGATATATGTATATACAGTTACGGACAAAACAATAGGACCACCGAATATAGTTTTAAATTTCATTTAAAGCCTCAAATATTTATTTACTTTAAAAATTTTTTTTTTTTTCTACTTAGCATACGGAAGCACGACATCCTTCAATATGTTGGCGTACCTTCTGCCTTTCATGTAAAATATTGGACCTATACCATGCCACGAAAAACATCCCCAAACCATGATACTTCCGTCTCCATGCTTCACGCTTTTGTTTGCGTGTTGTCTGGTATGTTGTGTGTTTTTGACGTCTAACGCACCAAATGTATCTTCGCCTCATCGGACCTAGCCATTCTACATATGTACGTGTTCTTTGGCGAATTGGATACGATTTTTTCTGTGCCTTTAGGTAAGAAGTGGTACTTTTTTGGGACTTCCTCCGAAGAGATGTTGTTCTTCTAATTGCCTTCGCACCGTGTGAGCAAACAGGCATCTACAGTTCTCGTTTGATTTCAGGTTTTCGACCTGTTAATCCAGATAGAAAATAAAAATCCCAGCGAATACTTAAAAGACCAGATAAATTGTGAAAACACTGCATACACTAGAACTGGACGCATACAATTTGTTTTGCTTGTATTCGAACTTGTATTTGGCAGTACAAGGCAGTACCCATTACGCTTTAAATGTCAATAATGATCTATATATCGCGCATTTAGCAAAACTACCAATTAGTCCTCCACTCGTTTAAATATTTAACTATCATTAAACAAACGTGGACTCAGTCTATAATTACTTAAGAATAATAATTATAAAAAAACATCCAAATAGGGGAAGGTGGAGCCTCACAAAAACAGCTCTGTACCATCAAATTAGAATCGGAATGCAGTTAAGCCAGAACACTCCTCAAGAAATTGATATGATTATGGCGTCAAAGTGCTGGCGCTACCCAATAAAACGAGACAATGATTAAAATAGTTCTTTCACCGAATTGGCTGATATAGAAATAATTAAATAAATTACGTAGGCGGGAGGATGGCAGTTAAAACGTTTATGCTAATCTCATCCCAAAAAAGGCTCTAAAACTTCAATAAACCATAAGAGATCACTTAATTGATTCTAAATGAAAACGCAAACAAACATGTTTTTTGTTTTAAATTTTCGATTTCATTATACAAATCGCAGTAATTTATAAAAAAATATATATATACATATGTACATATATCAGCTTCACGTCCCACACGACATCATCTCGCAAATCCATATTTATCGCATTTCTCACATAAAATTCCATAAAGACAGTGAGAAAGAGAGAAACCGAATGGAAAATGTATGCAAATGTATCTCGAACCTCGAGCCAAACTCAATAAATAAAGATCAGACACTCTAATGAACTCTTTTGACCAGCCACTCTCGGCTCAGCGCTCAGATCAGGCTAAAAGGGACATTTTTGTTGCAAAAAGGCAGTGCACTGCACTATGACTCTGGTGCGCCCCACTCCATATGCCAATGCCAATCTTGAGGCATTGCAAGGAATGAATGATTAACGATTCAGGCGGTTGTCAGTTGGTTAGAGAGACCTGAAGCTGGAGGGAGTTTTGCTTTTGGAATTCCAGAGTTTGCCACTTCTGTCCGGGTGAACCATGTTGGGCAGCCGATCATAAAGACTGCACACGGAGGGCAAAAGATAAGGATACACGCGAGGAAAATTGATGGTATGGTGTGCTGTTTGTCGTCTACCTGTTCGTTGGAAACAGACATACACATTGGCACACAGTGAAACCGCTTTAAGACACTTTTTTTTTTTTTTAGTTGGAAGGGAAGACTGCGCATCATGTTGGAGGCTCTACTACTACTGCTTTTGCTTACCTGTTAATTTTGGTCTAATTATAGGGGATGGTCAAAGTGGTTAAGATAATTAAGAACGAGACGATGCTGGAGATGAGCGAGTTCGTGCAAAATACTTACCTCCGGAGATTGTTAAATTTTCCAGTTCCATGTTGGGTGGATGCGAGCGTGATGTTTGTGTTAGCGGCTTTTTTAAATGGGAGAATATAGACGAACTAATTATGTTAGGAAGCTTGAGGGCATGAGATCACACTTATTAGTGGAGAGTATGCGAAATTAGACCGAATCGAATTTTATGCATGCGTCAGTGATTCTTTTGTTATTAAATCATGCGTGAACGGATTAATTAGATTTAGTGGGATTTGGAGTTAAACTGATTTGTGGTAAAAGCTCTCTTCGAGATTTCGAGATACAAACTGAACACAACATCAAGTGAAGAGTTTCGATGGTAACCTTATAATTTCGGATGAAGATCAGCTCAATAGATGGTGAGAACACTTCGCAACAGTCCTTAACCACTTAGACAATGGTGATATAGTCTCGAACTCGAATGAGCAGCAACAAATTCCCGAAACAAAGCAGTGTATACTGCTGACATCCCCACCGGATTATTGCAAGCGGTGCCCAATATATCGGCAGAACTGCTACAACTCCCATATGGAGCGTGGGAAAATGAGCAATTTCCCCAGGAACCATTATAAAACTTTCGAAAAGAAAAAAATCCAATGGATTGTGGAAAATGGAGAGATACATACATATGTATATACGTTCTCCCGGCCGTAGCCAACATAATAGCTGGAATCATATTAGAACGTATTAAGGAACATTTATAGATTCAACTTTCGATGTCAAACAGATAGGCTTTTGCGCTGGATCCTCTTGCATCGACTACATAAACACCTTACTAATCAAAATAGACCAATGTGTCGGGTCCGCTCGAAAAACATGCACGTGAGTGACTAAGAGTCAGAGATACGATCAAATGTACGCTATTGAAGATATTGCAAAGACGGATAGGGAAATTATGTACTGAACTTCAATGAAAAAAAACATAAACAACCACTTTCACTGCATTTTCTTGGTGTTGCTGTGAACTCTGAAGAAAATGGCATTACCACATATCCAACATCGTAAAATCAGACAAATTGTGCAACCTATTCAGCAAAGATACTTTGCTGATACCCTTCTCTGATATCAAGTGAAAGCAGTAGTGGAGTATAATTATCCCGCTTCGAGCTTGACCCACAAAATAATATTTAAAAACAAGCGATTAGACTGATAAATATGTAGAACATTCAACCTCCAAACACTTGTATATCGAAGCAGTGTGATTGACTTTAGCATACACGAGTACTTACCTCAGATACTACTAAGGAAAGCTCTAGGAATCTCTAGAAGAGAATCACTATAAATACAATACTTGGACGCCCTTTCCGACATTCCGCCAAACCAAAAGACCTCAGGAAACGAGTAAGATCGCTGACCTTTTCCATTATAACAATACAGATCCGACCACTGGCAAGCTTCTGTAATTTATGGGAACATTGGAAGACATTTTGGAAGAAATTCAAAGCTTCTGCGCTTCATGTTAGTAAAACAAGAAGTCATTATTTTGAAAATGAAAGAAGACATTAAAATTTCAAAAGTAGCATAACTACTTCTGGTTTCCTGACTTTGAAACAAATAAAAAGTTGTTAGACCAAACACTTCGTAAAGACTGGTTAAAAAACAGGTAAACGATGTTCTGGCATTTACGATTTTCGAGTATGGTCCGTTCGTTCTTATGAAGTCTGCAATGTAGACTTGTGAGTCTAACCCAATCGTTATTGTCCTTCCGCTAAATCTAAGACTGCATTCGTTCATCAATATTTGAGTCAGTGAAAGCTGTCACAGATAGGTATTTCTTTCACATCTCTCATTAACCCCTTTTTCCAAACTACTAGGTGGCCATAATCACTTATGACTTTATGCTAATTTTTTTTCTATAAAATAAGGTTCTACATAAAAATATGATACTTTTGGCAGTAATATCAAATGTAAATGAAAAAACATATATAATCCGAAACTACATTAGTTGATTGCCCATTAAACAAAAAACCAAAAAAAAACTTGCAAATTTTCATAGCAGTTAGGTAATATGCGCGCCATAAAAAAGGAAATGAAATATACGATATGTATGTATATATACACATTTAACCATCTCCATATTCATTAATTTTAAGAGCAAACTTGCATCTTAAGCTGATCTCTGCGGTTCTCAGCAGTCCGCGGTCGCACACTATCATTTCAAGCCATTAAGAGTCAGTTTTAATGCCGCACTTTCGTCTCAAATGTACTCATTTGTTGGAAATTAAAAGACCTAAAATTATAAAATTATTATTATGCCCGCGAATGAGTAACAGACAACCAATTAACACGAAACAGAAAACCAAGATGTTTTGATGATGGTCATCTTCGTAATGATGATGATAATGATGTCGGTTACATTGACACTCACGTTGTTTGCACATCTCAAGGAGATGGTTAATCTGATTATATTTTGCAAGATATTGAGGAAGCAGATATACGTGGTGATATGTACATACCACGTTAATTAGGCTACGGTTTATGGGAATTACAAAATACACCGTAGAGAATGTAGAAAATGTTATGAAAAGGTAGAATTTTTGAGTCTTTTTGGATCAGAATTCTAGCTTTGTAGACAAGCAGGAAATTACTGGCATCATATCGATCTACACAAAAAAATTTAAATGACCGTAGTAAAGAATTTCTTCATGAACCGAATAATAAAGCTTAATATGCAGGAATGCCACCTAGCTAAAGAGACCCATGTGGAAAACATTGCGCAAGGATGTTTCGAAGTATCCAATCGCCAGTAGAACTAATTGTCACTACTACAAGGGTAGTAAAAAAAAAAAAAAAATATATAGAACTTAGCTTCTTACAATTCTTCACATAAATGGAAGGCCCCTACTGCATAATGTCGTTTCCGAAGGCCAATTTCTGTTTAAGATAGTTCTTCATAATACATAACACTCGGATGTTTGTCAGACGCTCACGAGAGTTGGGAGTGTGAAAAAAACGTTGGTGTTGTCTGGGACACAAACCTAGAATCTCCCACACCTACATAGTCCCACTACGGCACCCAAGGGCAATCAGGTACAGAATAAATCTAATGGAGCTTAAAACAACAGTGTTAATGAACAACAGACAGAAACAAAAGACACTATTACAATATAAAAATATGTAGTCACGACTATTAAGTATCAAGGCATAAAAGGTATTTTGTTAAGAGGGCTATTAACCCTTAATTGACTAAGGCTGCCTCAGGTTAGCTATGCTTTTACTCCCAAATGTGTCCTCCCAGGATGCCCTGAGGCAGCTTTATGTTTTTTTTTTTTAAATGGCGACCAAAAAAAAGCAAGATTCTCACCTGCGATTTTTAAATTAAGATATTGTAGGCTAAAATTTACTTAAGAAAAAATTCCCAAATTCTGGTTCATATGGAATACAACATCATTCAAAAGTCCTCCAAGGAAACATCTGGACGTCTGAATGACTTTTCGCTTCAATCAGACATTATGCCGGCAATTTTGCGTTTGATTTTGGTCCTGAGGTTGTCTTAAATCTCTGCTTTATTGGCGTAGATCATGGACTTGACATAGCTTCAAAATCACCTGAACGAGGCAACCTACTCACTGGTCGATTTCTAAAAATAACACGGTCACCAAATTTAGACTTCAACAGCTCAATTGTTTAGCCAGCAGCGTGGAATGTAGCCCCATCTTGTTGAAACCACATAAGCTCTAAGTCATACTCTTCCAATTTATTTCAAAAATAGTCAGTCAACAAGATCTGGTAGAGATCTTAATTGAATTATGACCATGCGCTTACTTTTTGAGCAAGCAGCTGATGACCCTAAGTTAATTAGTCAAAGATTCCGCAACACAAAACCCTGCAATTCTCTTAGCATGGATTTTCTAAAAAGGCGACCCTACTTAGCTAGTGTTCTCGTGAATGCGTATTGAATATAAAGGGCTTAAGTAGCAAATCCAAGTGGTGAATTGTCTCTAGTTATAGTCTCATTTATATGGGAACGAAAATTAAGTACATCAGCGCCTACGGAAAAGTCATGGCCCCAGTTGGCTACCTTGGGGACCCTCGTAATTGCTGTAAAACAATCCGAGGTAGAAGAATTAAAATTAACTTTGTATTGGCGTTCATTCAAGTTCGATTTATGTGATTAACATCGGTTATATAATTATTAACATCAGTTAGGTAATTATGTATTCTCTTTTAGAAATGGCGAAGCATTTAGCACGCACACCATGAATGGTTGCAAGCAGCTAGACACATTTCTCCCTGTGACATTAATTGATTTGAAATACCCTCTACCGGCTATAGTGGCTCTATGGTCAGTAGCGTTCGTAATTCTGTGATGTTCACAAATAGAAAAATGTTTACAAGAACGATTAAACAAAACATGGCTTCAAGTGTACCTATTATGTTCGTTGGTGTAATGTTAAAATCTACCTTAAGAGTCCATTAGTTGAGTGAATCAAGTCAAGCACGTTTTAAAACTTCTGTTCTTCCATTGAGATTAGTAAGAATCTATCTAGCAACTCTTTTTATGTTCTTTTTTTTATAAGCAATTAGAGTGAATACTATAAGCTTCGATGTCATTTATAAGACTAACCTTCTAACGGATAATACTTTGGGAACTTCTTCTGTGTGACAGATGAATTCTTAATCAGATTTGACAGTGACTGTTAAAATATCTGATTAACATTATTTTCAAAGCTGTGGTTCACATAAAGACTGGTTCATCATGACTGGACTGAGATGAAACTGGACTTATAGTACTAAGGCTGCCTATAGAATAATGGAAAACAATTACTTAGCCAGATAAATTGCGCTTAAAGCGTACTTTAAAAATTCGCTTCAGCTGATATTTTTTTTAAAAATTCCCATTTCTGGAACATATACTGTAGCTAGACTTATAGCCATGTTCGTACTTAAAATGATGCCTACCTATGTAAGTCTCATTTATAACGAATAATTCAGAAGCTGTAACACGGAACCTACTACCACTGTCGCCAGAAAACTTCGCGCATCCCCAGTGCACAAAGCGTAAACACACATGGGACATTCCGCAAACGATACAACAATTGGCAATTGACGCAGGAATTGTCACGCGCGCATTGGGGCACATATAATTTAATTTGCCCTCGAGGAGGAATCTTATGCGCACTGACGCCGCCGCCGATACCCCCACATTGTCGTCATTGTTGTCGTCCTGTATGTCTGTATGTGCAACTGCAAAACCAAGTCGCGTCGTCTATACGTTGATACACAGAAGCTCATTGCACCGAGAGATGACAGGCTAAGCTTCTGGGCCATGTCTTGCGGTCTCCAAGTATTAGACTGAGCAGGAAGGAGGTTGCCAGTCTGCCTACCTTGTGCAAGAGGTTAGTTTTTATTTTTTCTTCCTCGGTTACCGAGAAGATAATGATCATGGCGGCAAGCGTTTCTTATTCAATTTAAAGTCATACAGCAGGCAGCAGCAGCAGCACCAAAAGAACACACCAAAAGCCTAAGCAACTCTGAACCTTCATCCAATATGGTGAGGAGTCGTTAAGAAGAGAATGAGAAGCGCAAAGTGTGTGCATGTAGCCCACCGCGTGCGCGTCTGTTTGATGAAAGTTGGCGCATGTACATATTTTAGGAGACAGACTGACGGACGGACGAACAGACAGATAGACGGACAAAGTGGCAGGCTGGCATAGCAAAACGATTGCAGGCGACAGATATGATGGCGTGTGCGTGCAAGGAAATCTTCATTGCATTCTGCAGTGCCTGCCTTGTCTGGAATCGTTTTGTTTGCTTTATTTATTTATTTATTTTTTTTTTTATGGCACCATGAAAAGGGGCATTTGCATTTTTAGTGGGAACTAAAGGGGAGTCGGGAACTCTTGGCATAGATTTTTTTTTCCGAACTAGCGTTACAGAATAGGGACTTGGAATGTAGTTTGATGTCGCACATGGATAAAGTACTAACAGATGGACAGGCGCTAACACTTTTAAGGTAAGTTCGGCAGAGGCGTTTTAATGTCAACGATCTGTAGGATAGAATGGCCCAGTGTACGTCGACAAACAAGTAAGATTTACTCAAGAGATGACTCTGGAACAAGTATAAACAAACATTTCAAAACTGCAACAAATATCCATCCTGCATTTATACATTTATACATATAAATACGGGAACCGGGGACCCTGGACCTAACTTCTCGCGTTGGGCGTGTTATATTCTTCCCACGAATGGAAGGGCCTACTGTCTAACGCTGCGTCCGAAACTCAATTTTCATTTGAGAAGCTTTTTCGTGACAGCTTATACTCTCGAATGTTTGTCAGACGCTCGCAAGAGGTGGTACCGTGAAAGAACTTTGGTGCCGCGTGGGATTCGAATCTCGAACCTCCTGCTCATTAGTCTTACTCCTGCTCACTCAGCCAGGTTGTCCAGCTATTACTACTACTTGATGAAAGTAGTGAAACTAATGGAGAGTGTCAAGAAATCCAAGAAAAGTCCACTATGACTGGGTCAAAACGACGGGGAATGCCAGCTAGGTATTGTCATCCAACCCCTTTTTTTTGACTGACTCTGTACTTAATTTAATTCAGACCTCATTTACTCTAAGAATTTCATTCAAGGTATTCTATGTATCTCATGTGAACGATCAAAATGTTAACACGTTCATGATGAACATTTGTAGCTATCCTACAGATCAAAATGGTTGTGCTATCAAAACGCCGACTATTCCACTCTTCCTCTTCATTCCCAGGAATGCACATATCGTTTTCGAATAATATATAGTTTGTCAAATATAGATCACGTATTTTAAAAAAATTCCTATCTAAATCCTCCTCTATCCGGAGGGAAGTACTTTATCTTGTAACTCTGCTATGGTTTTTCTCCATCTCAACCACAACGTGACAATATTCGTCACACGAAAATCTGACAACAAAATTTGAAACAAAATTCCATAGAATTCCACAGAATCACGAAAATTTCGGTCCACCGAGAGAATAAAACGTTTTCTACTCGATGACATGTTCCAAAGACCCAATCCGCGAATAAATCATGAAAAATCTCAAAAAAAAAAAAAACATTGTCAAAGGAAACAAAGAAACAGACGAATAAAAGGAACGACAAAACACATTTTCGGCTCGTCATTAAAATTTGAAACTCGTCCGCAAGTCGACTGTATTTTCGTCTATGTTCGTGTGTTTTGTCGGTTTTAAAGAGTCGAAGATCACACAAATTCCTTCCGCCAAAGCCACCGTAACATGTCCGAAAGGAAACCCATATGAAAGTGTTTTCAGAGGAATATTAATTAGACGCCTGAGAAGCATGCAGTGACGGATGCTTCGAAACGATTGGAATTCGTGCTATTTTCAACCAAAAAAATCGCAAATTAGTCTAAACACAATCGAGATTCGAATTTCAGTCGTTAGCTTGGCCGCTCATGTTGCACAACTTAACATCATTTAAATGGCGAAATCGTAACGAGGCGAAACCGCCGACACAGAATCCGAGGGATACAGGGTAAGAGCGGGCTCACTTCAGTAATCGATTGGACCATTGTTCTGCCATATCGGGGGACGATCTTCGGTAGTCTTGTTGTGCCGCGCATAAAACTATCAAACGGCGGAATAAATTTTCGTTTCGATAATTTGACGACGACGATCGGAATTGGTGCACAAACCATTGAATTTGTATTTAAATATTGAGCCTGGGTGCGCATAGTCTGGTGATGTAACTACAAAGGATTCCGAGAGGGATTTAGTGCAAACAACAATTGGCGTGATGATTCGAAATGAAACTGTGTTTAACAAGAAAGGATGCAGGGTGGAGATGTAACGAAATCGATTCATCAACTTTGTATTTTAAAGCCCAGAAACCATAGTCCCAAGATGGAAGAGTTTGAATATGAAAATAGTGAAAATTCTAAATGCTGCACTATCAAGCAGAAGTGAGAATATATTGCCTTGACTATTGGTACAAATCTCTGAAAACATCGCTGGGCTGTTAACAAAGGCCGAAACCTCTTTAAACAGGATGACAAGATCACTCTACAAGTTTCAACAATAAGACATATCGTGAATAAGAGCAACAAATTTCAAGTTGAAAACCCGTCTCCTATTTTTGTGAAGAAGTTGAATTACAGGATACTTTTTTAGAAATATTTTTGGCATTTTTACCACAAACTTTTCAGGCAGAAAAAAATAGCCAGAAAAGAAATTCCTCAAAAAAAAATTGCTGGCAAAAGCCCAATTTTTCAAAGCTTCTCGAATTGCTAGCAGTTGGCATTCAAGGACCAATAAGTGGATTGAAATAGTATACTCGGACGCAAAGCAGTTCATTGTACTGAAGGCACTCATTCAGCGAATAAGCTCAATGATGGGTATGTCCGCAATGAGTTTGTGTTTGAAGAGCTTCCAAAGTGCCCTAAGAAAACTAAACAAATTTTCAACTATATGCTATAATTGGCGGTAGGTTGATTTTTGTAAGTCCTCGGTGGAGTTCACATATTCCCAGCGCTTTAACATAAAGAATCGATCTTATTCTACAGGGAGTCATAGCGTTTTTAATGAAGAGCAGGCTACAACTTGGACTACATCATATTTATTTGGAGACAAGTACTCGTAAATGTAATCTTCAACCCCAAACCTAGTCCCTATATACCTTGGTATCTAATATTATTCGTCCTGTAAACGATGGAGAGATTCAGTGGTGTTTATATTAGATGCCTCTGCACTCGAGTCAATATGCCTACAGAAGAGTGATATAAGTCTACGGAAGGTAACCTCCACCATTCCGTCAAAAAGATACAAGTTTCAAACCGCTCCAAGAAAATCGAACTTAGTGCCTTTCAAGACATCGAGGGAAAATGCTTAAATAGCGAATTAATTAACCGCGTTTTTTTTTTAATGAGAAGCGTCATCTGTACCTGTCAGTATCTGTCAGGTTGCTTTAAAGAGGAGTGCTTTCTCATCGGTTTTCTCTCCCTATTCTTGTAGGACACCGGTATTTGATTCACTGTCCAACAGAACACTAATCCGTCATTTAATTCAGTGATTTTCGTATAAACACCACAAAGCTTCAAACGATGAAAGGTCTTACACAATATTATTAACATGATATCAAAAGCTTTTTTGATTTTAACCCGTTTATTTAGCAATTTTTTTAAAATGTTAGGTTTACCAAAGCCTGAAAAACCATCCCAAACCAGTAACAAACGATGAAAGTACCTAGTTACCCCTTACATCTTTCCAAATATTAACAAAAATAGTAACAATAATAATTCCTTAAAAATGAGTCACCTATGATAGTAGAATTTAAAAAAGAAATTAACGAATTTGTTTGAACGATCAACGAGCACTAACCTGAGCAAGCAAATGAATAAAGAAACATTTCTCTGCATCGTTTTTCGCAGAAAAAAAAACTTATTTACTAAGCAATTCACTATAAAATATACTTCACAGTAAACTGTTTGATTTGATTTTTAAAAAATCACAAAATTTTCACCGAAAAATGCAAAACTCAAACGATTTCGATTAATATTTGCAAATTCTTCGCGGAACCGAACCGCACCATTGCAATCGCGCACAACAACTGTCATTTGTGATCAGTCAGGGAAGGGAATGTCAATATTATGTTGGGAGATAGATTTCTTTACTTTTCAGAAGTTCAAGTTATTGGAAAAATATTACTTTTGGTGCAAAGTTATTTTTACACTCATTTGTGATTTTCCAAAACCAAAATTATTTGAACTTTCACTAATGAACGATTGTGGGTTTTTGTTCCTAAAATGAATACATGACGCAATGGTGGCGTATTCTCTGTCAGGTCATGTCTGTGATAATGTGTAGATGAGTCTCTACCTCAGTTGTTCTATTTACGAATCCTTAAGTATAATGGTGCTACACACTATCGTTTTTTCAATGACATTCCTGGACAGCGATGAGATGCTCACATTACTATTGTAAACTGCCGAATAACGAAACATGCCTACACATTATCATTCCCAATGCATCAGTATCGGTCATTCCAGCAAAATCCACAAAAAAAATTTCAACCTTCATCATTCTCGACATCATTTCAGTCCTCATTTTCTAAGCTACTGACATGTCCTTCCAGCAAAAATGTAATTTCAAATGATAGTGTGTAGCCTACTTAAGGTTGCGTTTGAGAACACATGCGCCTTATGACTGAAGAAGATCCTTTCAGTCTATACGGCTGCGGTAAGACGGTTCCTAACTTATGTATGTATCAATGGTTTGGTGGAAGGTTACTTCGCGTGATTGACTTTTGGCACCAAACTTCACAAACGATGACAGGTCTCAGCTTTAGGAAAGATATTAACCCAGGTCTCATACTCTTAATATCATTATCATGCGCAGTATTATCGAAGCAATACATCGCTCATGTTTAGGTAAGCTAGGGCAGTAGTTGTAGTCTACGACCTTCTGTTGTCGACAGAAACCTTTCTAATGTTGATGATGGCGAAATATGCAGATATCTTTATGAATAATATCAAGCCTATAGGCATGCACAGTGACCGGTGAAAACATAAAGCCAGGAATAGTAGCCTGATGGTGTTGCATTGGTCTAAGTGGTGCTTATCCTTTTTGTACCAGAGGAGCCTTGTCGGGTTATTAGAGTGTCCCGGTACATAAATAAGGGATAAGGTTGTACTAATCAGCGACCTTCTTAAGATATATGTGTGTGACAGTATTTCAGAAAAATATTAGAATGTATAGGAGGTACTTATGTATTTGATGAGACAAATGGTTTCCTGTAAAGTTCACAATAATTGACTCTCAATAATCCTTTCCTGCAGTTTACATTAAAACTCCATTAACGTTGTATAGCTGCATTACCACACTATACCGGCTGATTTAATAAACATTCCATTCTGCCTACAAGTTTCCTTTATCAAACGGACCACCCAAATTTAACAGCCAACACAACAACCTTACCACCAGCAGCAGCAGCAGCAGCAGAAAAAAGCAATCAATCTTTTGAGGTTTTTTCCTTAACTGTACCGCATTGCATTACAATATTTCTGCTGGGCTGTTACTAGTGCCGGTGGTTCTGGCTGTTGATCCCTGCGTCACGTTTTTCAGTTTTTCTTTCTCGAATCCCTTGCCACTCTGTGTAATGCCTTCACCTTCAATTCAATTAGCATTACAATGGTCTATGTACTTTGAAATCCAAATTCGACCCACAGATACACCGTACACACACACACACACATTCTCTTGCAACCAGCCTGTGAAGGTTGAAGGTAATGTAAATTGTAACGCTCCTCAAATCCACTTATGACATGATCTCAAATTGAAGAGAAAAATAGGAAATCTGTTTTTTTTTTCTTCATACCGAGATAAGAAAAGTCTTGTCATATTTATCCAACGCATTCCCCTGGAACAATACCTAGTCTGGGAGTGTGTACATACACATGTGTACTAATGAACGGACCTCGAGAAGGGAAAATTTACTTTTTTTTTGGCAAACAGATTGGAAAATTCCGATGCTAAAACATACAGACTTAGTTAAGTGGTACCATGTTCTTGGTTTCTGTATTTTTCTCTGTAAAGGCTTGGTTTGGTGATTCTCATCTCATGCACGGGCGCGAGAGACAATAGCCGGCATTATGAAGTGTCAACATGACTTTGGGAAATTATTTAATTATTTGCTGACTTTAATTGCCCCGAAATGAGGGTGTGAATTGTGACAAAATATTTATGGACGGAAAGAAGACGGCTTAAGTGTGGGAACTTTGCTTTGAATGACATTTCAATTGAAAGACTTAGACAACGAACGTTCTGTGTAAAGAAAGGTTTGCTGTACAATGGATACGGCTAATTGCGCTGCTAATTAGAAGCTTTTAGGGGAACTTGTTACACGAGACGTCTTTTTGTAGTTAATTAAATGGTATTTCCTTTTTTTTTGTTCTCATATTTACAGACAATGTAATAATAGGAAGGTATAGACTAGGCTTAGGAGTGTAGGATGACTTGTAAGTGGAACTATAATAGAACAAAGAATGTTACAAATTTCGTTATTGCGCAGAGAGAACTTTTAAAGATTCTTTGGTGACGTGTTTTTCCAACTATGGAGGAAGTTGCTGTTTGATTATCTCCTAATCTCATACCCCGCTTCCTAAGAAAGCAAAGATCAGAGAGACACCCTATCGCTTATGCTTATGTAGTTCTATTATTTCCCCAGATTTTTTCCGATCTAACACTGGTCACAAGGCCTTAGACTCGGGCATATTGATGATGCTATCCAGAATAATCCTCTTGACCACGAAAATTGGTGGTATTATATTATTTGTATCATTTTGTCGGAGCTCTGATCATTTTTTGGTCATAATGACCAAAGCATTGCGTGGCAAATCCTGACAATTTCAGATTTTGCGCAACCTGACTATCTATGTAGATGGCGATATTCCTGTCGGATATAGATCTCATCTTAAATATTTTCCCAGCTTTGAGCACAGCTTAAACCTCTGCTTGGAACACACTGCACGTGTCCGGAAGTCTCACAGTCATCTACAGATTTATATCTCTTGATTATACATATATCTGACCACATACCTTCACTGGTTCTGGAACCAACTGTGTATATTGGAATTTAATTTTGGAAAAAGACTATATTCCTGTGCCAATCCTCCCTTTCAAGGTACATTTACTTCGCATGGTGTATCCACCCGCCGCTTGCAACCAGCGAACAGTAGAGGTATCGCACCAACACTGAGCAGGGAGCCGCGGATAGAATATTTTACTCTAGTGTCACCAGAAGAGGCCTCGGCAAACTCTGATGGCAAGAGGAGGATGCGTCTAAATGTTGAACTACCGCACACCAAAAGGTGTTGAGTCATCACGGACTTCCGACCACACCTTAGTCTTCCCTCTGCCCCACTAGGGCAGGCTAATGCCTACCCAGGAAGGAGCGGCGGAAGTACTGCCTGAAAACCGGAATACAAACGCCCAGTACCAAATTTATCGCGAGGTATACGTGGGAACCGAGCCATGGAACCGAATAAATACCTAATCAATTTCAAGCGGCCAGGCAGTGGCAACCCTTACATTCCGTGCCACGAGATCGTATGGGGATGTAGCAGCCAACATCCTAAAGATGATGGTTTACAACAGTACAGATGAGGAGGAAAAGAAGCAGGAGGAACTGCAAGGACGTCTCAATCAAATCGTCTGCGAGGACCCGACAGCTTCCCTAAAAACGGGCTTCAAAAGTAACCGCTATCACTTTTTGTGTCAGAATAATGCCTCAACTGAATCACTGAAAATGATAGCAGCCAGACTGGTGGGTTGCTAAGATACCAGTCTAGACATCCTCTCAGCGGAGAAGACGCCAAACCTAACCAGGGTGTCCGTCTGGATCCCAGGAATGATCAAAGAACCTGCAAGGCTGTTTGCACGGATGAAGCTGCAAAACAAAAACATGAAAACAGAAAAGTGGAATCTCTACCACACAACGGAGCAGACACACAAAGACCAACTGATCGTAATAGGGATTGACGAAAAATCTCTGGGGTCACTAGTTTCAATCGAAAGCAAAGTACGGTGCGGTTTTCACCAAATAAGCTTGGTCATCCCTTCTTTTCATGAAAGAGCAAATGAAGGTAATCCAAGCCAACCTCTTTGCCTACCTCACACATGGGAAGGCGGACATTTGGTTATATCGCATAGTAACAACATCGGTCCGTGAAACGATAAGGAGATATCACCTTATTCATCAATAGTCAGGAAGCCATATACATACATATATTTCATGCTATCATGAGGTAAATAAAGTGGATACAGGATACGGAGTAGGATGAGGATGTACCAAAAACCGACTGTGCTTGGTATAAACAGAATATTTTCCAAAGAACCCGCTTAGCACACTGAACTTTTAAAAATGGGTGGATGGTGTTGTTTGAACACTTGGACTTCACTCGATTACAGAAGACCTGGACATAAGCGTATAGCAGGAAAAAGATTTTTCTTTTATAAGGTAAGGTAAGGATATGATCAGGAAGATATTACAGAAACTTAGCAACGTAGATATGTACATTGGACTTCAGGATTTATCTCTTTAAATTAAAAACCTTGGTATCTAACATCGTAGGTAGCAAATTCATAGATGGCGTAGTAGCTTATTCATCTATGATTTAGACACTGCTTCTCGTAACCAGCAGCCGACTGCTGGGATTTAATTCAAAAACTTGTCTTCTGACGAAGAATAAACTTATTCTCTAACTAAAAATGGTGGCAAAGACAATTTTACCATTGTGAAAATGATAAAATTAAATTATCGAAAATTAGTTGTTATTCCGAATTCTACTCCAGTATCTTGGATATATAGATCTCCTCTGGACATTAATCAAAAATTTCTAGGAATCCAACTTCTTTATAAATAGCCACCAGTTGATCTACCAAAAGAATTCCTGATGCAGCTTAAAAGTTCATCTGACTTATAAATTTCCAAGAAACCCCAATCCCCATTACACTGTAGAGTCAATCGATTTATCATTCGAACCAGTCAGCGCACGATCCGACATGATCAGCATCTGCGGTATAAAAGAATTTGTATCTGACACTCTCCCACACACCTCGGATGGAATTCGATTCATTCCAGTATCTTACATACGTCGAACTAAAATAAGTATTCTCTACATTTCTTATTTTGTTCCATAAAAGGCATTACAAGTCCTTACAACACCCACCGATCACGTTGAATAGTAAGAATTCGATCACGATCACCGAAAAAAAAAAAAGTATCTACAATCTAGAGTTGTGCTGTGAGACAAATGGAAGAGGTTGAAGTATAGGGGAAACGCTACCCCGCACTTGACTTGGTTAATTGGAAATTAATTGTTTCGTGTCTCCATAGAGTTCCAGCAGACATTCATTCACATCCAGATGGCACCAAAAGGAAACCAAAAAGACAGACAATCTTGTTACCACACCATCCCGCTGCGAAATTGCGTTGCCCGGCTGTCATCGTCGGCAGTAGATATCTATTTTAGCCCACGCAACGTGATTCAGTTAAAAAAAAAAAAAACCGTTTCGAAATAGATATATAGTTTCTTTTTGATTTTTCGAATTTTTATCTTTTTCTCTTGCGTGGGTGGCGGTGGTAGGTATAGTAAGTTCTTCGGTTAAAACGAAACGAAGTATTCATTCATTAAATTTTGAAATCCGTTTTCGATGTGAGAATGGTTTACTTTTTAGTTTTAGATTCTTGCTGAGACAATCAGCGGAACGGAATTAATGAGCCGCTGTTGAAGCTGGTTTGCCAATCAAGATAATTTTATGAAATACTCGTAAATGCTTTTTAAATTAATTTGTGGATCATAACACAAATGGAAGCTTAATTAATTGGAATGAATTGGTTTCGGTTGGACAGAGTTTTTAACCCTGTAATTAGGTTTTCATAAAAAAAATAGGTTAATGGGCACAGTTAGTGGTCGAAAGGCTAGCTATCGCTTCAGAACTTGATTGAACTCTCGTTGATATAGAAAAAGGCTGATGGTCTGTACATCGATCAAGAATTCAATGAAGGCTAAGATATCGAATGCAACTCCGGTTGGATGATGCACTTGTTTAAGATGATGAGCTCTAGGTGGGGCTCGTACGGAACGTTATGACCTAGACTGGTTTAACACATCTGTACGGCCCCGAGATAGGATTTTCAGAAATGGAAGTATCGCAAGAGTCTTTATATGTCGAAATCAATGCATATGAATGTCCCACCCACTCCTGATTCCAGCAAAAACAGTTTCACCAAGGAAGGGCACATCGTTAAGCCTATCCGGTGCATTATTTTCAAACAGTAATAATTCATCGGCACATTGTTGCAATAATGACATGAGAAAACAAAGTAAAAATCTGCAATTGTAAGCAATCAAACAGCGAGCCATGTAATGTTGCAGCATATCGTTACATCTATACCATTGCTACGCACAACAAGACAACAATTTTCGTACATCAGTTTGAAATCTAAATCAATGCAAATGGGAATATTTTCCGCCATTAGCATTCGTGTATAATGTCACTTAATAGAGACACCACACAACATATTTTCCACAGCTGCCTGAGGAGATTTTCAATTGGAATCAAGATACGAGTAGTTGGCCAGAGAGTAAGAAACGCAACGAATTTTCGGTCATGAAAAACTAGCTTTCCAATTCATCTGGATTCGATTTCATTGGATCGACGAAGGATAGAATTTGCGTGGCTCTCTGGTACTTGATTTATTGCAGAGTGTAACATGTAAATTGCATGCACTTACTATACATACGTGCACGTATCTCAGCGGACACCTCTGGAATGACAAGAAAATATAATTTGTTGACAAACAAAAAAACAAAGGAAACTATATCAATACAAAACGTCAATAAGCTAATTTAAATTCTGTGTCACTTTGGCGGGGTAAATATGTGTTTATGTTTATGATTTTGTTCCCCCGTGTCACAGTGGAAAGTGAAAATAGATTTTTGTTCCCATTTTCTTCCCTTTTCTCGTCTCTTTGGACTCGTTTTCTTTGACAAATTTTGTATTTTTTTTTGTCTAGGTGGGTAGGTGGATGGAAAATTTATAGGATGTAGAAAATAGGCTGAGAAAAAACTGAGATAAAAGTGAGACACACAGTCTTTTGTAGTTTCCGACGACGACGTCAGAAGTTATGGAATTTCGGAGAGGACTTTTGTTTGTAAAAAGACGACTAGCGAGATACGTAAATAAATTATGGACCACTGACATATGCACTATCATTTGCAGAGTCTAAAGATTACATTTAGTGTGGCTTAAGTAGATGGATAGCTAGAAAGTGGTTCTCGGTGTGATCCGCTTAGGTCAACATAGGTGCATTGTGGTACCACTATGAAGAAAAGAATTCAATACCTACATATCTACTCCTGAAACCATCTACTTTTTTTGATGAAGCTACTGCCCAAGATTTTGCTGAGCACGTCACGAGAGACCTGGGCCCTATTTCACCAACCACTTTTCACTTTGCAATTTTTCAAAAAACATAATTCCTGCAAAGTATAAGTGCGATGTGTTTCACTAAAAATGCCAAGTTTTGAGGATTTTGCATTTTGCACTTTTTCAGACTTTTTTGTAAAGTGAAAAGTGTAAGCATGTCACCAATTAAAAAGCGAACTTTGCCTTTGTAATTATGTTTTGCAAAGTTGCAAAGTAATATAGAGCAAGTTTTGTTTTCGTAAAATTAGTTGGGTTCGTTCTTAGTGGTGTTATTAACCATTCACTTAAAGAATAAGCGCTATCTCCTAAAAGTACTGCTTTTGGAAATGGTCGACATCCTGCACTGAAATTCGCTGCCAAACGAGAATTCCTTAATACCCTTGCATCGTGCAAACTACTTGGCCAGCTTACGTTAATGGCATAGAAAGATCGGTGCGGCAATAGAAGTTGTTGTAAGGGACTTAAGAAATTATTTCTTTGGCTGTTAAAAAGCTTATGACCAATTTTTCACAAAACACATTCAATATTCGTTTTTGTTAAACGGAAGCTTTCCAGGGTTGAAAAATTATTTCCAATTTCAAAATTAGTTCTTAATTTTACAACTCTTTGTATACTATTCGTATCCTCGTCGTCTTCAAAACGTGCTTCGAAACGGTTCATTTAATATTTTTTAATTATTTTCACCAACTGTTCACAACCAAAGATCAACTGCAAATGAATTTTTTTCTTTGCATATTATTGACAACTTTTGTACAAAGTGCAAATCTAATTTGTTTAGTGAAACGAAATGGAAGAATTTTTTGCAAACTGACAATAGTTTGTATGTATTTTGCAAAAACATATGTACTTGTCACTTTGCAAATTTGTGTTTGATGAAACGAATTTTTCGCAAGAAGGTAATTTATACAACTTTTCAAAAGAATAATTTCCTCTTTGCGAATTTGCGTTTGGTGAAACGAAATTTGCAAAGATAAATTGAAAAGTTGAAAAGTACAAAGTGAAAAGGGCCCTGATTACTCCCTGGCTATATATGTATGTATGTAGATTGGTATTGGATTCATTAAAATCGAACTGATAGCTTAAAAAGTAGCAATGACTTCAGCGTGGAAGACACTAGAATGGCTCGGTATGCTGAAGAATAGGTATAAATTAAGGTCCTCCAAGAATACGCTTGGACCAACTTCTTGGATTGTTATAGAGTCATCGTAAAGATAGATATTGAGTTGTTATGAAGAACGTGTTGGTATTTCTACGTTTTTCTGCCCGGTATTAGATACTTGAAGCAAAAGTCAACTATTGAGGGCAGTAGATTTCGAGTAGGTAAAGTGTAGTTCTGTAATGTAAGACGTTGTCAGTCGGCCCATTATACTGTGGCATGCTATATGAATTTTTTCAAGTATCATTATATTTGATCTCATTTCAATACAGTCAACTATATATGTATGAATACACTTCCACATACCGTAGATTACTATTACTGTTTTTACTCACATAGGTGTACAAGGACCATAACAAGTGACGACATAAATCCAGAGTACTACACGGCACATTTCCAATTTGAATGCTCAAACATCGATAGAATCAAAAACCTGGGAAAATATTCCTTTACAAAAAAAAAACATTTCAGGACACGTTATGGTTTTGAACAAAAACGATTCTTTGCTCTATTCAAAAATTTCCTGAGTAAGTCTTAGAGGTTGTTTTTATGTTCTTTTCATCAAACCACACATTTGGACAATACGATACACCAATAGTTTTTAGTTTTGTGTATTCTCCAGAATATTCTGCACATAACTAAGGATGGGAAAACAATGGCAGAGAACTTAATTTAATTTGCGTCACAGGTCTGGCAATGTTTAGAATAAGCATAAAACACGTAGTCCCGAGCAAAGACGTAAGCAATAGTGGAAGCGTGCCTCTGAGTCAGTATAACAAACAGCAGATACTGGAATCATTGACATTCCAAATACGTACATAAATATAATAACCAATGTACTTCATTGACTAATAGAAAAGAATAGAGTTGGGGAAATTGTAACATAAGTTGGGGAGATTGTAATATAACTTAACTTCAAGAACTGCATACATATGTATATACAAAAAGGAGCAGAATTTCAAAATAGGCATATGAGTAAGCCTCTTTACGTCTACTATGCCTCAGCAAAACAATAATGACTCCAATTCTGTTTTTCGATGCCAAATTCATCATCATCATAATCATTATGAGTAATGATCATGTAGCAATCACCTTCTTTAAAGTCTGTGTCACAAACGAATATGAATCATAATTTCTTGTTACAAAAACGATGTTTTTCGTATCACCAAAATTCCCACGATATATGCGAAATATAAAGCCAACAAAGAAAACTTGTAAACTAAAATGTTCCACTTTGCCACGATTGCCTTAATAAAACATTTTTCATTAACTTTATAAACACATTCCGCAAAATTGTTATTGTTTCCTTATATTTCAGTAAAATATATGGTATATGTATATTTTTTTAAAGTCATCTCATGGCGCCATATAATAAAGAAAAACCTGACATTTCATTTTCTACATTCTTAAAGAGAAATTAAACTTAATTGCCATACATATATGTATGTATGTAATTAAATATTTTATTTGAAGATACAAAATAAAATAAAATCTACAAATAGCTACAAAGTAACATTCCAGTCTTTCTAGCTAAATATAAATTATAAAGAAAAGAACATATTAAATAATTTATAAGAAGAAAATCATTTCAACTAATTAGATAGATATACCTCTTAAAATGCAAAAGGAATTCCAATAAATCTTCATAAGTGGAATATTTATATTATTTCTTAGCCAAGTTGACAAATAACATGATTTTTTGATTATAAGCTAATACTATGCAATCTATGCGATTGAATATTTTCTCGGGAATTGAATCGTGCGTCGCTACTTTGAGCTCGAATTTCATATTTTAAAATGTATTCCAAATAAATATTATTTGTTTATTAACATTGACATTGAAATAAGATACATGTTTTGATGCTTTAAATTCTTGTAAAAGAAGCGCTGATTTCTTTTTCGAGTTATGGCAATATTTAAAGACTAAACATTCTGTATTGGTTTATGATTATGATTAAACAATCATGTTCAGGTCTTCCATTAAAGTTATCTATTGAAGCAAATACCTTGTAGAAGCAAATAACTAACTTCCTGTCATACAGTTGCGAGATAAAAGTGTATAGCCAGGTAGAGGAAATCAAGCATTATCCTTGTGGATTTCAATTATGAAAAACAGGGGATATAAAGGAAGACAGGTATAAAAATGATTAACCTTTTGCTCTGTCAATAATCTGGTTTGAGGGATAATTGTCTTATGTTTAAAAAGTACCCTTGAGGTAGAACCAGCTAATTGATTTTTCTTGTCAGGGGTTGTCTTTAGAAATGTTGTTATAGAGTAGTCCAAATGAAAACCCTTAACAGTGAGTGGGCGAAAAACCACCAGGTACCAGAACATGGCAAAATTACAATGACAAAATGAAATGAGAAAGGGAGCTCAGACTTCTCTAGTCTACAGGTACAGACTATTACAAACAAATCGTGGGCTTAAACGAGGTTTTCAACAAGAGGTTTTCCTAAGTGCCTTTTCTGTTGTCCTTTGATCGTCAATATAGCAATGAGAACTCTTTCAATATTCTCGGTACTTCATTTTAAAAACCATTACTTCATATACATATTTACGAACTTATGACAATCAACCCATTTAGTGACCTAAAAGTTTAAGGTCCGAATCCCAGAAAACAATAACAAACAAGCGTTTTTGTAAAACTTTTTATTATTATTAAACATTTGCTTTAAGAGGAGCCTCAGCGAAACACGAAACTCGAAAATGGAGCGCTTAACAATATTCGTATGCATTGCTAAAGAATATTATGTGACGACGCATCTATAAACTTATACCTACCGCTAGTTGTACGGCGCCGCAAGGACATACATATGTCCACGGGACATAAGTTACTGCGCCTAGTTCTACTCGGTGATCAAGTGTGGGAAAATGCTGAAATCGAAGTGAGGAGGACGTTAAGACCGCCTTTCAACGATCTCTACCATAATTAGAAGCTTCTTCTAACCTTTTTCAACTGCAACTTAAGCATATTCGAAATAAGTAACGAAAAAGTTGTTGTTTCCAATTAACCAACGCAACGATACATTCATATCAATCTAATTAACTCAAGCGATTTCATCAAACATCTTTGACAAACTATTGAATGAATTACAATTACAATTTAGAAACAAATTTTGTTTAAACACTAAACGTTGCAAAATCGTTATATTAGGCTCAACGTCAACAGAAATAAAGTATCAACGTAGATGCATACATATGTACATATGTATATGTATGTACATTCCAACAGTTTTGAACGAGTTATGCAAATGGTTAGCCTTAGTAGTCTTTTGATTCTTTTTTTGTTTTTTCGTTCTTCCTCACAGGACACGCTGTCAGCTTCAGTATTTAAGTTCCAGAACATTGAATTCCTCGTCTTCTTCATTGTTTATCTTACCGACGACGCACGGCGTAGTAGGAGAAGAAAAACGAAAACCCAACTCAATACAATTCTGCTTCGTCTCAAGGAACGTGACTTGTAGTTTTTTACTGAATCTTCTTTTGTGAGAGGAAAACGACGACAACCAAAAGAAGAAGAGACGAATAACAAAAAAGGAAAAAAAAAATTAATGCATTCCTATCCCTTGTGCTTAGCCACTCGTTTGTATGTGTACTTACAATTTTAACGACTACTGTACCCGGGACCAAACCTACCCACTGTGGCCATAATCATCACCAACCGAGCGAGGACCGCGTCCCGTAAATAAAGTAGTTAAGGGCAGCAACGTCGGACGGCGCAAGCGCGCCATAAGATGTAATGCGACGATAGGTACCAGGAATCCAATAAACTAAAACGTAATCACGGTCAGGATCAGGTAAGAGCGGATAGCTGAATAACAGAAGAAGAGTCCAAAACAGAAGAATACTCCCAGCGTCCCTGGAGGGATTGAAAGAAGAAGGAGATTCTCGCAGGATAAGTGTCATGAAGTTTGGGAATGGCAGTGATTATTGTGCAACCGCCAAGTGCTAAATGTGATCTTAAGCGATCCAATTAGAGAAATATTCCACAGAGTAGAGAACATGAAAGTCGAAAATGGAAAATAAACAAAATCGGATTTTTGTTTAAATAAAGGAGGTCCCCCGATGTCTGTGGCTGTGCTGACGAGTTAATCTCTGAGACCTAAGTCAAAATAAAAATAAACATAGCACAACACATGGGAAGGCGACAGCTTTCGCGACATTTTAATTAGTCACAAGAGAGAGTCACATAGGTTAGACACCAATGCACACACACTTCGCGGTGGTACGGACAGAGCCGTATGTTAAGGCTTTTAATTAAGAAACAGAAATCTTCGAGTCGGATGACAGCAGATTAGAGAGCCTGATAGCGTAACAAAACATATTTTAGAGTTCTTTATTCGATTCGGTACAACTTTACAGAGGTGTGGACAACCTCTTGACAACAGCTTGAAGTTGTCAATTTTTTTCAACATGATATCATGATCTGTTCTTATAAATAGCTAGGCTTAATTCTGACGAATTCACAGTTCTTAGACGACTCATGTAATACATAGAATAAACAGACACGTGGCTAGGTGACTAACATCTCATTTCTTGATCAATATACCCTATCCTAAGGATTTAATACTTTTTGAGAAGCCTTAATACGACTAAGTAAGTAATGCCGTTGTACTTTGCAATCTCCAAAAGTTTACGAATAAAATGTGAAATCTATGACCGAAATTTGACACATGACACTTCTGATGAGCTACCATATTTGATTGGGTCTTTTGACAGTTCTGCAGTCGGATCAAGCGGTGAAAGAGTTGCATAGCTTTATAAACATATGTATATACATATGCATATGTGAACGTTAATGACTCGTAAAAGTAACATCACCCAATGATCTGTGTTTCATAAAAAGAGAAAAAGAATGTCTCTTCTCATTTTACTGTGCTGCCATCTGTGCATTTCTAAAGAAACAGCGAAGTGGGTACAATAAATGATGAGCTTTGTCTCAAATAAAAAATATATCGATTTCTGAGACGTGAACTCAACACTCAGGCGGACCGCACGAGAATGCGCGGTATCTTGGAAGTCGTGGTGAAGGACTATTGACAGCTGGAATCCGGAGTAGAATATGAAATATAACCATCTGACTGGGTCTTACCAGCAATGTGGTGACTTTTTATTACCAGCATCAGGTTGATGGACATACGGTTCTAAAAGACCCCACGAAAGATACAAGCAATCACATTCAATCTTGAAGAACACTGTTTCATGCCATCTTGTAGAAAGATCAATATGACACATACTTAGCCGTTTGGTCTATTTGAAGTTTACGTCAACAATATACAGACTCTGCAGATTTGGAAGTAAAGTATTCGACAGGAGCTATACAACATAGGCGAAATATTTAGGAAATAATTCAAGTATGCAAAAGTAGATGGAAACCTTGTGTATCTACTCTTGTTGCTTTAATCTAACAATGAAGTAAATAATAAATGACTTGTCTAAGAAGTTTGGGCAGTCATATTATATCATTTACCTTGCATTTTTTATGGTTATCAACCTTTTCTAAAGGTATTCTTCAAGCTGCTATTTAAGAGGTTCTTTTCAGCGGTTCCTAATTCGGATTTATTCGGTGACCAGATACTCTTTATACGACTACTTTATGGTACTAGTTAACAAAACCTAAGACGATAAGACCAAAGACATGTTGATGATCTTATCTCAATGAAGAAGACACTCTTGTCTACAAGGCAAATGTGCATTTTATAATGGACATTTCTTATGCGAATGTTTGCCTCACTATTAAGCACTTTCAGGTGCTCGTACCTCAAAAACCGACTTTGATGTTTCATCCACGCTCATTAATTAAAAGTTCTATTTAAGGATGATGTCTACCCCAAAAACGTAATTTAAAAAGTCGATTTACTCTTTTACGCAAGAAAAACACTTTAATGATCTTAACCATATTCCTCATGGCGGCACCAAAAACAAACAACTCCCAACATCATTTTCATTAAATTAAATTACATTATGTCGGCAGATTTCAATCTCCAGAAGCCAGCTCCAAAAAAAAGCACAAAAAAAATCAATCGTTACATGATAACTAGGTAACCCGCCTATCAAACAGGTGGTCGGCCATGCAAATTCCTCCCAAAGTAAGATGCCCAAACAAATTCGGACGCCAAATGCAAAGCGAATTCCTATCAGCGGAAAAAAATCAGAATACATGATTCGGTTGAGATGTTCCCCCTTCGGTACTGCTCTTGCTCACCCAATTCCAATTCCAAGTCAGACACGATCACAATGTACGATTCTTATCGCCCCCGAGGAAAACAAGTCGGGACTATTTAAACGCGTCGAGTATTTAAATTAACAATCCAGGCAACGCGTTGCTGCTTAGTTTTTTTTGGTCACTGCGCGAAAATGCCATCGAAACAGAAGTGTACCGAGTATCCATAAGATACACCCACCACTGAATCGAAGAAATGCAAGAACGACAAGTCGGGTGACCACTCACTTTTGGGCCGTCACGCAGAAAAAAATCGTAGAGATAGTGTGGTTGGACAAAGTGTACACAGAGAGTATGAAATCGTTAAGGATCGCCTTATTTGGTTTAAGGGGGCGTTGCAGCTATCCATCGATTAAGGGGGGATAAACTCGATTAATTGCGTCCGCTATTTGCAATTGACAATCAATCAATCAATGGATTTAGAAAAGAGATCGATTGGGTGATAACAGGATGAGGATGTGTGGTTGGTGAATTTGGCATGTGCCAGTGGGATGTTTTTACCAAACTCTTTAACGTAACAAGTATGGATATGTGACAAAGAATAAATATATAAAGAGGTGTACTTACAGCGTATACAACGACAAATGTCACTCACCTGCAAAGAAAAAAAAAAAGAAGAGAAAATGAAGCAAGAGGTTAAAAAAATGTCAACATCCAAAAACAAAAACCATTCAAACTTAATACCAAGACAATAATTGACGTTAACCGTTTCTCATCTTCCGGTGCACAATTTTAATTAAGTTGATTCTCCAAAAATATACTAATCAAAACTGGAACATCGAAAGCTCCTATATTTCAAACAAACAACCGACTAAATACACAAAGAACAGATACATATACTTTTTATTCCAACTGACACAATTAATCATTGGTTTTGATTTATGTGTGTCGCCTGAACTTTTATTGGTCTTTATTTTTATTTAAATATAAGAAAATCATATTTCTCCCTCTTGTGCTCCGGTTCTGATAACAATTATCAATTTACGGCAACTCGGGAGACTTGGGGGTGAGAATGGAAATAAAAACTATGTTTTATGACTAATTTGGGAAATTTATGTTGATAGTGTTGATAAAGGCTCGTCGTGTAAACGCTGATTGGTGTGCAGAGCAGTAGAGAGTTCTTAATTTACGACCTGACTGGTGCTTATTGTCATCAAAATTATCGTATTCATGTCAACGTTGTTTAAGATGTTTTATAGATCTCATGTGGATTTCATAGGAAATGTTAGTTTTTTTTTTTTTTTTTTTTATTTCCTTTTTGTTTGTAGTCCATTGCGACAAGTGGTGCAATCATAAATATTGTTAAACAAGGCAAAGGTCTTTAGGCATTTGATGAAATAAAATTGAAAAATATATTATGCAGGGATAAGGCTTGTTGTTTTAGCCTGCATGGGATCTTTTGATGCGCCGGCGTCTGACCAATCCATTATATATTAAGTCATTCAATTGGAATTTTGGAATCTCTTAGGTTCTCTTTGATATTTTAATCCAGCATAAGTTACACCTTTGAAGTGGAACGGACTTAGTTTTTTGATGAAATGCAAACCAAGGAAAACATGTCTTGCTTATACCTATAGAAGAGACAAGCGGCAAGAAGAAGCAGTTTCGGGTTCAGTGGTTCAATTTACTTGCGTTAGAAAATTCCAAACTTTGAACGATTAAAGCTAACTAATCGTATCGATATAAGAATGTATGTAGTATGTACACAAGGTGAGACAAACCCAAGACCAATTCGAAAACTATAACCAGTAGACGAGTTGGGTATCTATATCTCTTGCATGCATGGTGCAACTGACCCAAATAAGAAGATAGACACACTTTAGATTCTGTTGATTTAAGTATAGAGTTAGATAAACGAAGGCGGCTCCGTAAAGCTCTAAGGCTCATAAATTTAGTTTCGTTATGTATAGTAGAAATATTGGAAAATGGGAACGGAAAAAAGCTACGTGGCTGTTCCAATACTTAGCACGCCATATTTTTGTGTATGTATATAAATATATCCCATAATTCTAAGATATTAAGTTTAAGCCTAATCGTGGAACAAATAACCGAGAAGTGGCTGGTTTTCAAAAGAACCGTGGAAAGTAATTTGCGCGAAAAACATAGCATGCAATCTTATGTAAAGGGTTTTCCAATAGGGAATTGACAACTTTGAATCTAATTTGTGAACGCACTCTTTCACTAATCATCAAACTGTCACTGTCAATTTGTTCAGTAAACTCAACATTTTTATCATGGTAAAGTACACGAACGAGCAACGTCTGCAAATTATAAAAATTTTCTACCGAAATTCGGAGTCGGTGACTGTAACTTTAAGAGCGTTAACTCCAATTTTCGAACGTAATTCTCGCCGTAGACAGGCAATAACAAGTTTAGTTCAAAAATTTGAGTCTATTTAGTAGTATTTAGTAGCTCTAGCACATAAGATCAAACCATTAACTCAAATTTGCCTATTTTTTTTTATCGTGATAATTCAATTCTGTCCCAACCTTTTAGGGACTGTATAGAAATTTGGAACCTCCTATAAACATTTTAGTGTTATTTTAAAACCTTTTTTAATGCAAAACAATACTTTTCACAGATCAGCAGACATAAATAATACCGATTAGGTCATACTCCAATTACTTAATCGCGTATCGGCCAAATTTTTTCTACCAACATGTTTTCATGATCTGTACCCTAACCTCCATTTAATGTCAACATTGTTCTAAATTTGTATACTTTTACGACTTCCGTGAGCACACAAAGCGCCACAAATTCGATCATTTAATTTCGTCGACAATCATCGCGTTCAGCCATTCAATTGACAAAAAGCAAACTAGATACAAATAGTGAAGATAAATCGATATTTTGTTGGTTTTTTTTTTTCTTCTAATCGAATGCAGCATAGACAGCTTAGACACGACATGCTCCAATGGACCGGGCGCCCATAAAACTCACGAAAAGTATTAATCAATCGTCAATGCATGTACATACATGTGCGACGTTGTGTGTATCTAACGGGAGTGGATCATATCGGAACTCGAAAACTAGATACACTGTAATGCTGGGGCTAAGTAATGGGAAGTTTGTTTTTTTTTTTATTTTTTCTTTACTTTTGGGAGCGGACTATAGATGTACATCTACATGGTGGCCTGCGAGATATTTGCTGTTAATCGAATAAGGAAATTGACTTGCATATGGAAATATGTACATACGTACTGTGGAACACTGAAGATCATTGGGAGCTTAAGTGGGTGCGAATGTGATGATTTTGGATATACAAACTTAGCTCAGATGTTGCGGCTAATGAGCAAACAGTGTTAGCATTGTTGATCACCTCGTGCTTTGTCGAAACGATTAATCATTATTAAATTTGACTTTTATCTCAAGTTGATTTTTATCTAAAGAATTTATTTTCACAAAGTCAAGTGCCAATTTCTGTGATTTTTATCGTTTTGGCTTTTGTACTTTCGAGTAGTCGAACCGTAATTGGTTAATTAGTAGTGGTTGTGGTAGTGAGTAATTTATATTTAATCGATTGGACTTAATGACCCAATTAATGTCATCACTTTTCGGATCTAAGCAAAATCGACTCTTTCAAGATATGATTGACGGAGAACGAGGGGCAATTATGAGTTCAATTGGATAATGAGCTGTAAAATTGTTTATTAAAACAGAAAAGTTATAGTCGATTATATCAGACGATCAAGTTAAATGGTGAGCTACGCACGCGTAGAGCACTTATAGCTTGTATAAGCTGCTAAAGTGTTGAGATGCGTTAATTTTATGAATGTAATTAATTAAGAGAATTGCCATGATTGTAAAAGCGATATATGTACCTCGTAGATAACGACCAAAAAAAATGACATTGGCAGACACTGCGATGCCCTGGGATCTTTAGGTAATTTTTAACACAATTATGTATGTACACATATAATAGGTAGAAACCCGTTTAATTTAGGTAAGCTCCAGGATAACCGGTGATTTATGTCATATTACTTTTTGGTATAATGTCATGATTGATTGTAAGTATCTCATTTTTGGTCACCGGGTAGTAGCACTAGCAGTCCACTCTGATATTCATCGGCAGATTGCTAATTGGTACTCTCCCGTTTTGGCGGAATAATTCATAATCTGTCGTTTCTGGGTAAATAGAGTTTCGTATTTGGCAGTCATTGATAATAATGTATACCTCATCGCGATCGACCTCGCATATCACTACTAGTTTGCACTCTGTCATAACGTCCTAATAATCTCTTGTGTCTAATAAGTTCTTTGCAATTAATTTTTGATTAATCTCTCGTTACATCTTTGGGAGTCAAACTTTATAGAGAAACGTTGAATAGTTTTTTACAATTGGTACTTAGTAACAAGACTTGCCGAATGCGTATCCTCGTAATATGGGAAAACTGCCTCTCCACCAATATCCTGTTGTAACCAAAACGATGACAGCTAAACCTATAGAAACGAAGTAAAGGGAGTAATATCCAAGCTAAAATCCAACAAGGAAGCTGCATATTCCAATTAATTTTTGGGATTGGGTCAGACGAGTGTATGCCTGTTGAATCGAATCTATGCACCGTTTCGTCTGTCTAAAAAAAACGCCTCTACTGTTCAAATTCCGTCCTCATCCTGATTAACTCCCATCACCAAGGAAAGCAGGTACATATTAAAAAAAACAACAGAAACTATAAACCGATACTCATCATATCTTTATCGATCTTAACCTTCCTATACCCGCGCATTGGTCTGTGAGACCGACAAATTACTTTTAATTTTAAGAGGCTTAATAAAAAGACTTCCAATTATTTGTTAAATACAATAACTAATATAAACTTGTTTTATTTCGTTAACAATATATCACTCTACTGATTAAAAAAAATTTTAAAAAAGTATTCGAAGTAGAAGAGAAACTACGGGCTCTTGAGTTTCGGTCCCAGAGACCGTGCGATTTATTTTTTTTGACGCTTGTATAGGAAGGTTAAACTCGCCTATGACATCACTTACAAAGACGAGCTGCAATGATCGTGAGAGTCAATACGAAGCATTCTAGTAAAGGATTTAGGCAAAATGACACGTCATACTCGATCTGATTATGCGAAACTCACAACCCAACATCGGCAGACTAATTTTCCCGTCTGTGCAACTACTAGCGTGTGCCGCAATGGATTCAAACGTTTGAGAAGAATAAATTAAACAAGAAATTATTCTTGCTAATCGCTGATACTTTGGTAGTAAGGTGAGTTATGTTTCAAAACATTCTAAAAACTTAAATTGAAGATCACGCACTCAAATTGAACATCTAATGCCTATACGACAGATACAAGTGCTACCATAAAGGATCTTCCGAAGAACTTCGAAGAATAATCCCTGGAAATACAATACTTGGTCGCCTTACCACTCCATTTCCATGTTCACGTAGTAAGCTCACGAACAATTTCTTATAAAAATCTTTTTTTTTTTGCAGATTTCTGTCGCTACTCAAGAGCAGAATCAATAGAAATCTGCGGACATCCCTGAATGGATTTAAATTAAAAAAAAAATAAAATTACGGGTAAGATCTCTTTAAAGCTACCATGGTAAAGTAAAAGGTCAGTTGAAGAGAAGATGAGGTAGTTAAGGGCGATGTCTTACTAGGCTCAAATTTAGTGAAGAACCAAACAGAGGAATCACCACATCCGTCCATCCATGAGTTCCCCAATGAGTATCGAATTGGCACCCAGTAAGGAATATGCCACTTCCGCAAATTTTTAAAGCAGTTCAACGTTATCAATTCCATCAAAAATGCAGACTCCCACGTCCACTTTATTAGGCCTCATGTTTAAGAAGGACAAGACTTGAATTTCAGTCCTTATAAGATTGTAAAACTTATAGCATTAAGGTGCACGTACGTACGACTCAGTCGTCCATTTTATTACTTTAACAGAAAAAGGCCATAAGGAAGCTTCACTCATGAACTGTTCATAATGGTATGCAGGAACACTCAATTTAAAGTTTACGTATTTAATATCAGATGGGTTAATATGTTTTCTAATTAGATTATAGCATTTAAAAACGTTGGATGGTACATACATTGGTTCGGGCCAAGATGTGGATAATAAGATCATCTGGGAGGGTGTTTATATGGAACTTAGAAACAAGAAGTCAGTGCATTGAGCGAAATACATCCAGTTTCAATGAGTTCATGATTATGATTATGCTTAAATTTTTTTATCAGAATTGTTTCTGGTTCATAGATTGATGGACCGAGAACATTATCATCATCATCGACGTCATCAGTAGTGCAATAAACACATTTGCTTTTTGACTTCCTTCACCAACAGTGCCATAGTCAACGGGAGTGTACTGACCCGATTCAATAGTAACTTCTACCCTAAATATATTAGCAGTACCGATTAATACATCATCTGTTTTGTCACCCATAACATCATTAGCGGGTGTATCTTCGGTGCTGACACCCAGTTTATTTTTTGTACTCTTGGAGTTGACTGATTCTAAACTCTGAGATATTGCAAGAGCACTTGAAGATATACTCGCTTAAAAGTCAGGTTGCTGCTCTGGAATCTATTGTGTTTACATCAGTATCTGATGAACCACGTTTAAACAGAGTAAGCGTGAAAATGTCACGTTCATCATAACAGATAATAGATACTAACTATGCAATTCTCAGTTGTTGAGGGTCATGCCATCGAGGTCTGGCAGAGGTTATGTTACACGCACCAAATCGGGCCTCAAGTGGTTCTAATAGGACGATCATATGTACATTATGTATGTATTTATGAAGCTCATGCAAATCAAATATTTTGTTGATCCTATGGCAGCCGGATCAGAAGAGATTAAGTATTATTTGCGTTAGCTGACAACTTGTGACTTAGAATATGTGGTCATTACAGCGATGGCTGTCATTAACACACATACATATGTAGATAGTAGCAGTAGTCATCAAGTCTCAGCAATGCATATTCTATTCATGATTAATGGCTCTATCGACAGATTTGAGATTTTGAATCGTTTAATTCCACATCATTTAGTTACCTTGTAATTTGCGTAATAACTTTGACTTCGATGGTCAAATTCTTCAGTTTCATTGGTATTCCATCCGAAATAAAAAATAGATCAGAACTTTGTATGAACAATGAAAGAATGAATCGAGTTCTTATCTTACCTGCCCTAAACCAACTCCATGTCAGTCCCTAAAACATCCTTAATATTAAATCAAACTCATGTGTACCTACTTAATTCCAATTTAATTTATCTAAACATCTTTTACCTATGCATCAGTTGAAATAACTATCTAACAATCTCTCATCACACACATTGTACTGTTCCCTCTTCTGTTCGTCTATCCGTCTGTTCATTACACAACTCTCACACACAGGCAACCATAATAAATCAAAAATACACACAGTCAAGTCATTCCATAGTCGTTCGTCCCATCGAACTTGAGTTATTAATAGCAGAATATAATTTATTTTTGTATCTGTAACTTCTTGTTTGCACGATCCATGCATCTCTCACTAGAACGATGACGACGACGAAAACGACGGCACTGATTCTCATTCTTATCTATCTTAGAAGAAAAAGTACACCTTTTCCTAGGTAGATGATGAAAATTTTTTATTCCCTTATCTACCTGCGTCACTTTAGAGTGGCATGCACCTGTGACGTTTCGAACGATTGTTGTGTATCTACAAATACGTAGGTCGTCGCATACTACAGATACATACATACATAGATTTTGTTTATCTTTTAGATATCATTTTGAAAAGGTTTGAATAAAAATAAAATTCCAAATAGAGGTTGTTATGATTATGTATTTGCTCAAGATAAATATTTGCAATTGGATTACGGCTAGACAAGGAATTTGGGGAATTTCTAGTAAAATCTTATGTCGAATGGTGTAGATAAGGTAGAAGATTAGGTTTGGTGGATAGTTTGATGCAGTGTGTTCTACATGTTCCAGATGAGCTTGAACTTTACGTTATTTAGTGTTCGGTAATTTCTTAAATGGATAGAGTATATGTATGTATTTCATCATCCTAATGTGGATTTCATACACGAAAATCAGTAGACAGCAAAATAACAAGGGGCTAACAGATTGAGTGTTTGTTGGATGGAACTTTATAGCTTCCTCCAATGGGAAAATCTCTTTGATTTAATTTGGCATTATCTTCGTAATCTTATTTCCATAACCTTTTGTTAATGAATAGAAGTACCTCACTATGGTTAGTATCATTCAGGGCTATGAAATCTCCTCACAATAAAATGACCCCGACTTTAAATCTGTCGATATTTTTACCGAATAAGTCTTACAATTGCCATATTTCCTTTCCTTCTATGCAGATGTCCAACTTGTGGCTTCTTTCTATCAAGAGAACACTCAGTCTCATCAACCTAGTACGTAACTGAAGTTACACAAGTGTCTAGAACTCTAGTCTGCATCGTATTGTACCAGACACATCCCAGAGTTTGTAAACTAACCAGTGAAGAAGTAATTTGCAAAATATTATCAAAATCTGTTATTTTTTTTAAGAATACGCATACAAAGTTTAATAAAAAAATCTTGGCAACTACATAGATTACATACATACATATGTATGTACAAACGAAAGTATCGACCACTATCTATGGAGTAGGTTAGGGTGTTGATCCTCTAAGCAATAAACTATTTGCCAAAACTAAAAAAAAATAACACGAGTTTTTGATTGGTGTACTACATATGTAGGTACTTGGTGGACGAATAGTAACATCCACTACTGAAAACTTTCTAGACTACATTAATGCTTTGAAAACGAAATTCATAGCTAAAGACCTCTAGCATTATCTAGTCGATCAAAGATTTGAAAGATTTAAGGCCTATGTAGTTGTCTAATGAATCAATCTGTTTAAAAATATAAAAACGCCTTCTTTTGACCGCTCAAGTCATCTAGTATCAACCTGGAAAACTGATCCATTTACCGTAGAGCCATGCCCATTAACTTCTAATCCGACTTCCATCGAAAATAAATTGAAAACTTTTAATAGCCAACAATACAGTCAATAAAACGAAAGACTACATCTGCGTTCATTCATTACCTGGGACCGTCCCATGTATTCAAGAATCCAATCCAAAACAGTGCAGCGCACGATCAAAAGCAACAATACGCACTAGTAATACTAAATGAGAGAACAAAAAGTCGATCGTTTAGTGCCACAAGAAGTTCCTTGCTGTGTCTTCTGTTGAGCGTTCGAAGTAAATATGTTGCAATGCCTACCTTCTAAATGAAGTTCATTTCCAACAAGAACACGAAGAGGCATAAAAAAGGAACAACAAAAGATGCCAGAATATGCATCTTCTTCTGACAAAAAAGACGATGGACGCAAAGTTAAGTTAAACTGCTGTGTGTGTGATGATGGTGATGGTGATGGCATTCCTTTCGTGAAATGAAAACAATGCAAGGAAATAGGCATTTTCCAATATTTTCCACTTCTTCGTCTGCTTCGTCTTTCCCTCTACTACTGGTAAGGTTTGTTTTGTATTCCTTTTTGTTTTGTTTTGTTTCTTTCTTTAGTTCGATTTAATTTTAGGTTAGGAATCTTCTTTCATATCTTTTCTTTTGCCTGTTGCACATGAATTGAGCAAACATATGTATGTATGTATCTTCTAACTACCTCAGAAGTGTACACACAACAGATATAAGGTAGGTACATACACCTATCTATGGTAGGTGCTCATTTTATTATTATTGTATGGCAATTGTATTATGTTGCCCTGAAACGAGTCCAATTGTACAATAATAACAAAATCCAAGAAGAAAAGCAAAAACCAACGAAGTAGATATAAAACAAAATAGCAATACGAAGAGAACGCAAAAGAATCCCATCTGTAGGAGAAGAGGAACTGAAGGAATGAATGAAAAAAAAATTAAAATTAAAGAGAAATACAAATGTTAGAAAGATGCTCTTTACATCACACAACTAGCAGAAGTATGATCGTGGTCGTCTTCGTTGTCGTTGTCGTTACTGCCTCTTTTTGGTGGAAAATTTGATTCTTGTTGCTCTGTCTTGTGTTTTGGTTTTGTGCTGCCGATAATGAAATACAGTGGCAGAGGGAAGTTTTACTGTGGACACATTAAAGAAGAAGTAAACAAAGAAGTGATCGTGTCCGCTTGAACTAGAACCTATTCAGTCTAAAAAACAAATACAGGAACAGAACACAAACCCACGAAATATGACATTCAAACCTCCAAAACTCAAAAAAAGCTAAGAACACAGTAAGTGATTAACAAAGCATCTACTGCGTTTATTTTGACAGACATCTATCGAGTCTAGTGGCACAATAGGATTGAAGCCCCCAAAACTACATATATAGGTATTCGTGCAAAAAAAATTTATTCATACAAAACCAAAATTTAGTTGTAAGGGCTCTTTGTGCTTCCAGCAACTCAACTTCTGAAGAAAGTTTTTGGTCGCCACATATCCGTCTGCCAAACGGAGTGTAGACCCGGAATTGTGCGGAAGAAGTATCCAAGTCTCCAAACGCAGACATGAAGAAGTTCGCCATTGAGAGATGGAATTCACTTTCATCATGTCACTATGGAAGCTATGGACACGGCAAAAATTATAACCAATCTTTTCAAATCTAAAAACGAACCCTGATCTGTGACTGATCGCTGATGTCAAATAGAAGCAAATCGCAACAGTGAAAACATACACCCCTTAGACTTATAAATAATTACTGGAGTATAACCCTGAAAATTAACAATAGTATACTAGCAAAATTCATACTTCCTACCCGGACTATTCAAAAACTGATACAAGCTAATTGGAAGTATTATTTTACTTTGGTCGGGAAGCGACGGCTATCAAAAAATCAGTTTTACCTGCTCAGGATATCACCATCTTCATTGATAACCAAACCGCAATCAATGATTTGGCTACTTTCACATTGAATCTGAAGTGAGGACTTATATAGTTCATAATTCAATAGTTTCCTATGATGCTCATAAATCCGGTAGGTGTCTTTCGATGCTGCAGAAAATTAGAGATAAGACACTTAACAAATGTTATTTGCATCAAAAAAATAATTCTCCAAAATATAGGAGTCTGCCTTATACCTATATTTAACATCAACAATAATGTGGGAGACTCGCAGCAGGACATTTTAATTTAATTTAGAGTATGACCTATAGTTCTGTTTTTGTTTAGATTTTGCCCCTCTATCTATTTATCTGCCTGTGGACCATTGGACAATTAAGACCGCCTCCAAAATACTTTCGAAACAAAGAACAAAGTTTTGAACAAGTTTTTAAATTCAATTCGCTAACCGAAAACTCGAAAACTCGAAAACTGTGATGTTTATGAGCAATATCAAAAATAGGCCTTGAAAGGAGTATATGCTTCACATACCTATGTACATATGTATAATTGCATGTGTGTTTAAGTAGAAAAGTGGACTAAAATGTCAGTGAATAAAGTCAAGTCATTCAGAAATCAAGGGCTAAACCAAATCTGAATGCATAAACCAATTTTATCTTTTCTTCCATATCATTGTTGAACTAATTGTTTTTCAAAGAAAGAGAAGGAAAAACATGCTGACATCTAATTCTTAAACGCAGTGTTGAAATTCAAACATTTGCTGCTTATATTAGTGAGACACCAAAATACAAAAAAAGAACAATACAGATATTTGGTACGACAGGTCCATGGACCTAGGGCCTAACTTCTCACTATCATTCTTCACACGAATGGAAGTGACTTCCTGTTTAATTCCATGTCCTAAGGGCAATTATTGATAAGCTAGACAGTTTTACTCTCGGATGTTTGTCAGACGTTCGCGACATATTTCTTAGGAATACCTATGTACTTGCGTATAGTTATACTTTTGCCTGTTTGTCAGACGTTCGCGAAAGATGGGAGCGTGAAACAAACTTTGATGCTGTCTCTATTGTCTAAAGAACTAGGTACATATATAATATTATTATATATGTATTGTGAGAAATGTAAAAATTTTGGTTTTTAAATACGACTCTTTTTTATATAAATATCAACTCAGCGAGAAACAATCAAATTTTCAAGATTTAATTGGTGATCAACTGAAAATTTTTGTGCAACTCGAACCTCCTTTTTCATCTCCAATTGTCCAATTGTGGACGGAAATAATAAACTTGAGCTAAGAAATGAATTGTCAAGCAGGCTGATCGACTCTACATCGTCAACCAAATCAATGTGCTTAGATCAAACAAAACTTGTTAGCTCTTATGGTTTATGTCGATAGTTACCGGAACAACTTTGAAAGTATGCAATATTTGTTGAATATACAAGAAAGAGCCTCACCTACGCTATTACCTTACGCAGTTCCGAGAGGTAAAAGTATGTAATGTACATCTTTCCATTATGATAAATAGTATTGGAAAAGTTTTAGATAACGCTAAAGTAAATTTGTTTTCAATCGAAACCTAATTATTTTTCAGACTTCAGAAATTATAGCACAGTAAATTAAAGATAAATTTTTCCGAGTACATAGTAGAATTTCGGGACCAGAAATCCATGTCGCTGGGAATGAGTTGAGGATACCTACCTAATTGAAACGCGTTTCAGATATTCTAAGGTAACGGAAGTCGTATTTCTCACGTCCTATGTTCCATAAGGAAGATAAGGAACGACTGACGTCATAGTCGACAGCTACATATGAATAACTTTGATGTAATAAGAAACTGTCTAGTAAGAAATTCTGACTATGCTATCAATTTTAGTGACATCTCCAGGGAAATAAACCAAAGAATAACTGTTCCTTTGGGCAAAAAAGGCAATTGAACAGTCCCTAACAACTAAAGAGATTCTATATAACACCTTGATTATCCCCCCGTCCTATGTACATACCTACTTTATGATGCTGCGACATGGACTCTATCGAGAGCATATGTAGGTATCCTCTGTAGGATCAAGAAAAAAATTCTTCGTAAGATATTCGGTCCCATTTGCTCTTTGAAGAGATTTAACGACGAACTACAAGAGCTGTATAGCGACGTCCACCTAGTCGGAGATGACTAGGACATGTAAAGTGAATGGACACCAGCACTTCGGCCCACAGGATGTTTGAATTTGACTCAGAGGAACTGGAGAGGTAACTGGAGAGGTTGGTCGGTTCAGATCCAGGTTCACTCCGAACTGTAGTATGTATCAAGTACATAAGTATTGATATGACCTAATAGAGGATAACTATCTACGATAAACGGATTTTACTGTTTCGGATATGTATTGCTATTTTTCTCTTCGAACAGTTCCTAATGTATGTATGTAGGTATCAAGCATCCTTCACCAAAATAGGGAAATTTTCTTGGATTATTAAACTCCATCCTCTAAATCACACATAAAACTCTGTTGGAAAAGTAAATTGTCACATTAACGGACAGATGGACGAAAGACGGACAGACAACCATGCAACATACCAAACCTGTCAACTAAACAAACTCTAGACAACATCAAGTAACTGGCTTGCACTGATCATAACCATATTTTCGCAGCATACACAGTTAAACTGCCTCTTATTTGATGCAGTTTTCCTTTCCCCCGCAAGACTTACCGTTTTCAGATTGAGATATTTTCTTTTACTTATTTTCCCCTCCTCCGTGGTGCTTTGTTGGCTGTTTGAACTGCTTTCGCAAGTGCGTTACACCTTCGCCTCAAGCACAGCTACACACATATGTAGATGTCAGTGCGTAGTTACAAAAATTAAAAAAAAAAAAAAAAAACAATCACATTCACTTGTAATTTATTTGACACATGCTCTCTCTTCCGCTTAAGGACACTGTCCCCCTTTTGACACTTTTTCGCTGCGATGTACTGCACTTGTTCGGATTCCCAACAGAGTAGATCACAGAACACTTGTATTGGCACCACCACTACCGGTGTACACAGTCGCGTGTAAACGTAACACTTTTCGATTAAAATTCCACCGGCAGATAATCAATAAAAACCGACGACTGCCCAAAAACGAAAACCACGATTTTTATTGACTTTTAATTATGTGTGCAAATGACAGGAGGAAAACAAACAAAACACCCTACCGTCGCACATTTCCGAAACCATTCAACATGACTTCCTCATGGAAAAACGGTCCAAAACTCACCTCTAGCTCTACGCACGATCAAAAAACTATAAGATAAATTATAGCCCAAGAGGGCGGCGAATAACAAAACAAAACCCGATGAAACACGCGCGCAACTGTCATACACAAAAAAAAAATTACTGCTAATCGAACTCCGTCTACACATCAACTTACTTCGCCGGCTGATCGTTAAAAACTGATCGGCATGTCAAGGAACGTGTTCGCGTTTATGTGAAACACTCTCAAGCTGTGACTGTTTTCTTTCCTCCACTTTGCCTTCTTCTTCTTCTTCTTCTTCTTCTTCTTCTTCTTCTGATTCGGCTGTTGTGTATATGCCGGGCAAAGTGGTACACCGTACACACAACAATCGTTAGCTGCTATTGTTGTTGTTCCTCGTCTTCAACAACAGGGCAGACGAACGACGACCATGATGACAAAAATCTAAGAGGAAAGAAAAAACACAATTAAAGCGAAAAGGAAAGAAGAAGAAAACACTCTTCGGTGGGTTCTTTTATTTCTTTCGGATTTTGCTTTGATTTCTTGTGTTGAGTTTTTGTCTTGATCAATTTTCTATTTCTTATTTCCTTTTGTTGTGGACTTGCAGTCGTTTTTTTCTGTTTGTTTCTGTCGTTGCTTTAACTTCTGTGTTGCTCGTAGCGTTCCTGGATGTGATGAGACGAAACGACGAAAGCGAGATAAGAGATTAGAGTGGTGGATAGAGGTGAATTGACGAAAACTTGCATAGAGGCAGGTGTACGTGCTATCTGCATCCGAACGTGGTGTATTGCTGCCGGTGCGTATTAATCTTGAGGTGAGTCTCGCATTGACAATGAAGAGAGAATTTTCGAAGATCGAAAGTGAAATTTAAGGGAATTGATGCTCAGCGTTGCCATATGGAACGATTTAGTGCAGTAGAATAGATAGTACACTTCTTCGTCTAAAATCAGTGACAGTAATTATGTATTCCAAAAGTATTCGATTGGGCACGACTATAGTTTCCGAGGCGCCAGGATCTGAAAACACTGTTTTGTTCTCGATGTAATAAGAGGACCAGTTTCCATTATGGCCTATTCGGAAAAAAATGCAAAAAAATATTTTTATATGTGAAATGGCCTCCTAAACACGAAAATGCAATTTATTTTGGGAGGAAACTATTATTAACAAAGTTATTAAAAATTAAAGTTCTCAAAAGACATAGGTATAAATGGAAAGCATTTTCAAGGTATTATTCGCAGATAAATACCAATTTCTCTTTAATTTCCACTTTCTAAGACCATATTCTTTGTTTTAAAACTGTAAGATATTATAAGAAACTAGAAGAAATAAACAAATAAAGATAATAAAAAACAGAAGCGATAATTTTCAAAAATGACAGTTATATTTGTAATTGCCCAGAAATAGGCATCCTACAAAATAAACTTGCGTATATCCAACCTCGCACCTACCCCTAATCCTACAATTATCACAAGCAGCGGGGTTTCAGGGGGCAGCATGGCCCCCCATACATAATTCACTGTTTATGGGACTTACTTGTTAAAATAGCGAGTTGTAAAATTACAGGTACTGATTTTTAGGCTTAATTGTATGCGACCAACTTTTGCACATTTGTATTGCCTATTCTTAGGCATAAGTGAGTATAATCTGTCATCTAATATTATTTTGTATTGTTTATTTCTCCACAATTACAGCCCTTTTTCATGACAGTTTCACTCTCGGATATTTGTCAGACGCTCGCGAGAGGTGGGACCGTGAACTAAATTTTAGGTATTGTCTGCATACCCCTCTCCAATGCATAACCACATTGTGATTTGAAAATTCAATTTTTCTTATGAAATTTCTATTGAAATATGTATTATTTTTGCTGTGAGACCGGCAAATTGTTAGTAAAGTGGTTGGATGGCCCGCTTTGCAGGTTAAAAGGATTTTAAACTCTGGGGTATACTTCGACTCATACACAGTATGGACTTTGGCCTCACATGCAGGTGCTCAGTGACAGGGTGTCGTTACACGGTGTGTATCAAAGTATTTATGTACCGTGACACAAATAAGTATACGTACCTCCTTAAAAGTGTCAGTTCTAGTATTTTTATTGTACACAGGGGGATTAAAATTATATGACATGTTTCACATAAAACTTGCGTAGATTCACTGTTTAGTTCTTCGAAAAATACACTCAATTTTCATTTATAGCAGCTTAACAGTAAAAGGAACACAAAAAAGTATACATACGCTGTCCTTTTTATGCGAATATTTATCGCTATCTTTTCCACTGCGATCAGTTCATTATTTGTTATGACTCATAAGTTCGGTGATATTGATTTGAGACGGTTGTGCGAGCTTTGTTTTCAATAATGAGTAAAAAGTTCAAAGAAATCTGTTTTGAAGTCCGCTCACAAATGGTGAGAATTAAGAAAGATGGAAGATCATTGCGAGAAATGGCAGAAACCGTGGCAAAACAATTCTTTATACGTCAAACCTAGGAGTGGACGACCTCCAAAAATTGATAACAGGGCTAAAAGACAAATTTTGAATTTACATGTGCATGTATGTATGTGTGTTCACATATAGAGCCAAAAAACTCCTTAAACTATACAAAAAAATTTCGGTTTCACGGCAAAAGAAATTCCAAAGGAAAAATTGAATTTTTAAACCTTCCCATTTCCTAAACTATGTGAAAACGAGATTTTTGAGACTTTTTAATTTTTTGTTTTACATACATATATCCTCGAGAACTACAAAACTGCGTTTTCAGATCTAGCCGCCTCGGAAGCTATAGTATCCGCTTCTATCGACTTTTTGAAATTTTGTACGCAATTTTAAAGCATTTTGATATTTAAGTACTGACTTAGAACCTGTAGGATAAGTACAGTGCAACTAACAATCATTTAGATCCTTTTAACGATTCAACGAATGTATTGTGCACCAATCCAAGAATTGTATGACCTAGAATTATTGTTCAACTTTCGTTAAATATTCTTTCTTTCTTCATCAATCTAGTCGATCACCCCTATCGTGGAAAACGCACGGATCGAATCTCCCCATACATTTGATATCCGCAATTATTTCACTGCGGATTTGGTTGTTGTGTTGTAGTTTTCTGAAGGATTTCCACAAAAATACAAAGGATAGTTTAAAAAACCGACAGAGGATAGTTGAGAATACGTTGCTTTTTGTAGTTCTAGTAAGATTTATTGGTCTAAATAAATGATCAGTTTAAAAACTCAATTTTCTCACTACACACTAGCACGCTGATTTTAAGTAGCTCACAGGATTGGAAATCCTGCATGTATTTGGATTGAAGAAAGCCGAAACAAAATAACCAGGAGGAATCAGTGAGGAGTGCCTTTCGCTATTTCCCAGTTTTTGTAAAATTGTACTTTATCTATCAATCAACACAAGCACACCACTAACAAAATGTCTCATATCAGAGATTCAGAAATTCAGAAGTCCTCGGACATTCTTAACTCGCTAACAGCGATCTTCAAGGGAATTATGGATTTACGGAGGTGAAAGTATCTTCATTCTCATTTCATTAAGAGAAGAGAGAAGTCATCATTAACCACTAATTTCTTCCTAACAAGCTGTCAAACGAGCACTTCAACAATAGTCGTCGGTAAGAAAGCTTATCCGACGGGTTCCACGATATCTATAAGAGATTCACGTAAATCAAATAGGTGAAGTGAATGTCAAATCCGTCGGGTTCCACGATAGAGGTGGATGACTGTAAACCTGCATCATAAGAATCCGGAATAACAAAGTTAAGGCAAATCAAATTAACACCAAACGACTAGGTACCTACCTATAAATCGGAAAACCAATCTGGAAACATCTGGAGAATCGATTTTCCTTCTAAATATTGTCTAAAAAATTCTGGTACCAAGCGAAGTGTTTCATAAATTTAAAAATTTTAATTTCCCGCAGTAACAGGCGTTATATCTGATTATAGATGGCCTAGGTGAATGTAGAAAGCTTATTTTTGTGGTAGTGCAAGACAAGTATGTACAAGTTATAGTTTGATTTCCAACATATATGTATCCTAACACAGGTTTATGGAGTTGATATCTTCGGTTTTAAATGGACTAGACAAATTTTACATATTGATGTAAATGGATCATTAAACAGGACTAACAAGAACTTGAGAGCTTACCACAAATAAGACAGACTCCAACGAATGAGATCTACTTCCTCTTGCAAATTTCAAATCCCAACAACCAGAAATTGAAGTGATAACTACAATACATCTTTTTTTTTTATAAAACAATTTTTTATAATGATTTTTTATTCACATTTGAAAACAGCGCAGTGTGTAGCATTATTAATTAATGGCTCTGCTTATATTTTTTGTTTCTATTTCTCTTCACAATCTTTCTAATTCTGATAAATAAATTCTTCTTAATCTTATAAATTCTTTTAAAATAAACCATTTAACAAAAAGGAAATTCGCTTAGAAATTAGTTTTAAATACGTTTTTTTTTTTTTTTTTTAAGAATGGTAATGTTTTGCACTAACTCAAGAGACGACTTTAAAAAAAAGAACAGAAGTAAGAGTAAAAACAATATATTATACATATATGTTTCTTGTTTGTTAAGAACGCTTTGTCGTTTGTTTATTCACAATGTTTTTGTTTTATAGTTGTTGTTTGGTTGTAGCATACAAAAAGCTTAACTACATTATTTTGTTTTGAGTATTTTTCATTTAAATTTTTTTATTAACCTAAGCTAATCAATAGGCTTTATTTTGGTTTACTTTTTGTATAATCAATTTGTCTAAATGTTTGTTTTAATTATATTTTATTTATTTTTATCGAAAGCTAATTACTTGTTTTTTTGTTTAACTAAGAATATTTTCAATTTATTTACATTGCGTGCGAATTAGTTATTTTAATTTTTTTTTTCTTTAATTCAATTCAGCTTTCTACAAAAATTTACACATGAAAAAGAGAAATTAAAAATTAAATTTTTAAAGCTTTTAAGTTTTATAGTTTATTTTATACAATTCACTAATATTCTCTAAGTTAGCGCTCTATGACTAGAATTTATTTATTTACTTTTGTTTAATACTTTTAAGGCTTATAGGCGTTTCTTTGTTTTTTTTTTTTTTTGCTATAACTACATACATTTATATGTACATATACATATTGTATGTATGTTTTTTTTCTTGTTTTCGGTATCCATATGAATTCAATGATATAAGTTTTCTTTTGTTGTGTAGAATTTGTTTAGTTGTTAGTGGTTTTTATATTGAATGTATTACTATTATTATTATTGTTATAAAGATATTCAACAAAGTATGGACAAATATTTTTAGTTTTGTTAGTGATATTATTTTTTTTATTTTTATGTTCAATAGGTAACAATATGCTTTATACAGTTTGAATTATAGATAGGGGTTAATATTTACAGTATTTACAGAGATAAATTGTTTAAAATATAATGTTAACAGGTACAAAATGTAGTTTTTTGTAGTTTAGGTTTTTCTTTGTTAAAAAAAAACAAATACACAAGAGTAATGATTACTGACAAAACATTGACTAGAGTGTAACTAAGAATTTTTTTGTATAGTGCATTCACTTGTGGACAACTATGGGATTGCTGCAGTATGTCTGTTGATATTCAAGCCGTTTGGGGTCTCGAGTACATTGGGAAAAACTCTTAATTTAAGCCTAGTCTCTTATTCAAAATTGACTAGAATAGACTTATGACAATGCTTAGGAGTGTGAATTCTTTGGAGAACATCGTTTAGAAATGCGTATGGAAACTGGAATTGGGGCCACTACTTTTTTGGCAGGACTAGTTTTAACCACGGAATCAGAAAATGGTAATATTATTTAAGACATGGTCTATACAGTCCTAAACTGGTTAGTATGCTTATGTACATAGACTTTATTTGGGGATAGTTTCCTGACGGACGTTGTGCTGTTCTGGAGTTGATGATACTTCCAGAAAACTAAGCATGTCCTGAGTTTAATCAGTAGGTATTGTACATTTAAGTATGATAAGAGTGCGTATCAATATTTAATTGAATCGTAACAATATTTCATTTAAAGCTAATATCTGCTTTATAAATTTACATGAATCTTTTCGAAAAACAAAAATTCAAATTTTTGGGGAAACCAGTCCATATGTGTTCCAATGGTAGGGACCTACTGTTTATGGCCGTATCCGAATGGCATTTGTTTTTGTTTCGAGAAGCTTTTTCATGACACTTTTACTCTCGGATTTTTATCAGACCTCGCGAAAGGTGAGGCCGTGAAAGAAATTTTAGATTTTGTTTAGGGATCTCGAACCCCGCATCCTTCCCACTAACCACTTGAGCCACGTCGCTCACAATCTTTCCATCCGATAGTTTAATCCTGCTGACGAACTATTTTTTTGATTCAATTTTACAGTTTCATGAGGTGGGCTGAAAAATCTGTTGAAATAAATTAATCCGGATGAATATGACTATGCGTTTGTCCACAAACGGTACATATCACCAACTTAAAGAAAAAATCATAACAACATAATTATCAAAACTGAATTAAAATTTCATTATTTTTCTTATTTCATTTTTTAAATATATATAAAAAGCATTTTGTTTTGTAAAAAATGCGAATAATAGTATTATTTTTGTATTTCTTTTTGTTTAAATTTAAATATTCGATTGTCTTTCGTTTTGCAAGCTGCTAAGTAACCTATAAATTGATTTTATCATTAGTAATATGTATGTATACTTATTTACAAGTTTAAACGAAATGAATTACGCAAAGTACTATGTATGTATGTATATAATATTATCCTTTCTTCGGAGCAAATCAGTTGTATTTTTAAATATATTGCTTTTGTTTTTACTATTCTAATTTTAATTATTAACAACATTAAATGAGTATATGGTTAAATAAAGATTGATATAAAGTGTGTAATTGAAAGGGAACTAAGGGGATGACGGAAGCTAAGTATAGGTCAGGTGTCACTCCAATTATGTTTTTTTAGACGACAGTTAAACGGCATAGATAAGTAGTGAATTTTGTTTACATGATGACTACAAACTATTGACAGACAAAAAAGGTTGGTTAAAATACAAATAGAAATTTTTGGAGCGACAAGTCCATGGTCTAGTTTCTCACAACGATTCGTGTTGTGCATGTTATACTCTCGGATGTTCGTCAGAAGCTCGCCAGAATTTGATAAAAAGAAACGAGCAAAGAAATAAAACTGGAGAAGCAATTCATAAGTGCATGCCTGGACTTGCGCGGAATAAGGACTATCGAACCTCATCCCCGATAAACTCTGTTATAAAAAAATCAAGACACCAGCTGGGGCAAATATCTATTCTGTTCTAATGGAATAGCTAAGAAGAACAACTCTTCAGTTGAAAGTTTCGGTGAAGATCAGGAAACACAGGACATATAATAAGACAAAGGTAACTGGAATCATAGTCCGACATATCTCACTTTGTAATCCTGAGTTGAGATACAAACATATAAATATAAAAATACCTCAGTCTAACAAGCTGACATGATTGCTCTGTTGCATGCGTTTGATCACCTGAAAGAGGGTCAGGTCGAGGGTAGAAACGTTACCATAGCACTGGACAATCAATCAGTGATTAGACGCATGGACCAAACAGATATCAATACATCACTGGCATTGGAATGTGCTCATAAGCTCAATGAGTGCTCATCTCGAAATGAGATGACGCTGTTCTGGGTGAGAGGGCACATAGGGACTGAGGTGAACGAAAAGGCGGACTCTCTGGCAAAGCAAGGGTCAACCTCGGAGCTCCCTGGTCCGGAACCATTCGCTGCAATTAGCAGAAGGATGGTAGAAAAACCGTTTAGCAACTGGGCCGCGGCGGAACACCACAGAAGGTTGCAGGTAGGCGAAAATGGCTATTAAAATGCCGATTGGCAACACTCACAGAAAGGTTCTAAGCTTAGGGTGAAGAACACTGAAATGAGTGGTAGCGTTATCTACAGGTCATGGGAATTTCGGATATCACCTAAAGAAGATTGGTTTTCTGGAGGGCGACACCTGTGAACTATGCCTGGAGGAAATCGGGACGGCAGCACATATATTGTGTCAATGTCCGGCGTTAGCTAGCAGAAGAAGGGAGGTCCTGGGAGCCACTGGGTAGAAACCCAGAAGATGAACCAGATTTCTGTTAAACAGATGCTAGCCTTGACACGAGGAATCAAAGCCAGAGAGGAACTGTCAGTTGATGTCTACCTTTTCTTTTATTTTACTTTGGTTAGGGTTAGGTGGGTGTCTCCTCTCAGTAATGACATACTTCGACCAAAAGAAGGTCCATTAAAATACCACTATTGAAAAAGGATTACCAGCACCAGAATCTATATGAGAACAAAAGTCAGGGCAACTAGTTTCGGTGTGAACCCGTGCTTTAACATCTTGAATCTATTAATGTAGCAATGACGGATTTTTTATTTCTGTACGAATCTTCTATATAGAAAATATTGACCAGAAGCATTAATAATTGGATGTTAGACACTAAAAGCTTTCGAGCAGTAACTTAGGCTTTTACATCTGGAAAAAAACTGTTTAAAACACAAGCTAATCTAATGACAAGTTTCGAGAGCCAATGTTGTTCCTTAGTAAAGGTAAAACTAAATTTCACTCAGTCTACACTCAATTTCCACTCAAACCTTACACCTCATACATTTTACTGATTTATTTATTTTCAATACAGCATAGTACTCTGTATTTTACTGATTTATTTATTTTCAATACAACATAGTACTCTGCATTGAGTATCACTTGGTATCACACACCCTTTTCTGAACGAATTGCCAATACGATTAAGTCACGAGCCTTTTCCGTTGGGTTCAAAATCAGTAAAATACATTTTATTTTTAACTCAATTGCACGAATTGAGGATAGTTTTTTAAGTAATTCAGTAGATTGATTAGTATTTGAAAGTGTGAGTATGAGTGAGTAGTACTTAGTATGAACATTTTATTTAACCGTGTATCCACTTCTCTTAAGCTTAACACGATCCTTTACATGAATTCTCTGAGCTAAGGCCGTAATCAAATATTCATAAAAAAATTAATCCTTCTCTCTTCATGTCGTGTCAATAATTCCTAAATATTAATATATATAAACTATATATTAATCTTCGTAAACTATACTTTAATTTGACACCCAAATCATCAAAATCCACCAACTTATAAGAAAGTTATAGCAAAACTAAATTAACACAAAAACAAACAAGCGAATAATGACTAGGAGCACCGTCTGGGGCCTCAGGAATACTGTTTTCTAAGAAATTCTGTTAGCCTGGTGTTTCACGGAAATTGTGGATATTGCTTAAATTTTATTGGGTGCTAATTTTGTACAGTCCATATTTCCTTTTAACTCTATATCTATAGGGCAAGTATTGGTTTCGTGAAAAAATTCGAACTTGAGATTTTAATCAAACTTGACATTACTACATATAATAAAGATGTCCAAAATATGGGTTCGCCAGTTCCATCTGCCTAAATGTCTGTCGATCCGTCTGTCTGTATATTCAACTGCAGCCTAAACGAATTGACGGATTTCCTTTAAACTTCATATCTGTGGTCTGTGGGATCCCTACAGGCGAATTGGAATGTCACTAAAAATGGAATTTCTCAAAAACGGCTTTAACGAATTTGATAAAATTTCATATGTAAGTTAGTTTGGGGATATGCCATTAGATGGCCACGTTTTGCGCGAAAAATACGTATAACGGTAATTTTTTAAACTGACTGTTTCTCTGCTGTTTCTTTAGCTATTTTTAGCTTAAAATAATATCTGAGGCGGATATGACAAATACAAAGATATGATGTGCCGAGTTTTAGAACTCGCCCACTTTTGAACAATTTTACTTTTTAAAAATTTTAACTAGAAATAGAAAAGTAAGTGTTAAAACTTAAAGTTCTCTATAACCTGAACAGCATATATGGCCAAACCTACTTTTTGATGGCGTTTGTATAAAAAAAAAGAATTTTTGAAATCTCCCAGATAGCATCAGTTCAAGGTTATCAATTCCACCAAAAATATAGAATGCCACGCCCACTTGGCCTCATGTGTAGGAAGAATAAGACATGAATTTCAGTCGTTATAAAATTGTAAGCTTATAGCATTAAGGTGCTAGAACGTACGACCCAGTCGTGCACTTTATTTTGATGGGATAGCGAAATGAAAAAAAGCCCGAAGGTTTCGTTGTGGCGTGTAGTCTATTTTTAACAAAGACTTGAATGTAGGTTCATATTTCTACGAGTATATTGATTTCAAGTGAATTATTACAAATAAAATTCTGGTTTCTCAACGGACTAGAAAAGTGATCGGTAGTAAACATTCATCTTAGTTAGGTTAGCGAAAAGAAGCTGCGAATACGACTAATGCATAGTTTTACATACGGGGCTAAAGAGGTGTAGTTTATTTTTGTTTATACTAAGTATATGCTTATTGCGTTTGGTAAAAAAAAAACAATATTTAACAGAAACAAGAAAGATCTAATCTGTTTAAAATATTGACTTGATAGTAATCTTTATTTAGTTTCTAAAATTGTGTAACGATACAGAAAAGGGTTTGTTGATTTATTAGACAATCTTGAGGTTGCTTGGAACTTTTTGGTTGTATAGTTGCCTTTTGGGTTACAGAACACATTTCTACATGTCAGTAACTATGGATATCTTAAGTTATATAGAAGGGATGTATAGTTGCTGGTATGCAAGCAATTGGTAAAAATAACACTTAATTGGTAAAAGTTCCATCACGGAAGGAAGCACACTAAGCCTGCAGTTAAAATACAAATCGGAGCCACCTATCCTTAGTTCTAAGTACATATGTGGATGATTAAAAGCGTAAGGAAATGAGTACATATAGAGAAGAAATAATTCGATAACTAAAAACTAAGACAAAACAATTCGAAGGAGTATGGACGGTTTGAAAAGTATCTTTTGGACTAATCTCAATGTTGCAGCATAATTATCGTAATATTTTTTTTTTTGTTTGTTTACAAGCTAATAGTTTTTTTTTTTTGTTTTTGTTTTCTTTAATAATTTTTCATCATTAAATCCACTTATTGCTGGCAGTGTGCAAATTATCAATTAATTATAAATTTAATTTTTTTTTTATTTTTCTGTTTCAATGCCAGTTTGTGAGAGATCAAATGAAAATGTCCATATGCGTATAAAGTAATAGATATCAATTCCTTTTTACTCTGCATGTGATAATCAATTGAGTTTCTGTTTCGTTTCAGGCGTAAGTAGTTATTTTTTACAACTTTGTGTTTAATTTTACAAATATTGCAAGCAAATGGTATTCATCTAGTCTTTAAACTGAAATATCATAAAATTTTGTTATTCAACAGTGTGTTGGACTTAATTATAGCTCTGTTTAGACTCATTTCTTTAAATTGATAACAAATATCACAAATTAATTTGTAAACCTCTTCTTCATTTGAGTGCGTGAGTGAGTGTATGTATATTTACAAATGTGTGGTGGAAAACTAAAATGTGCGCCATCTGTTGAGAAGTCGATGAAGTTACTGCTCAAAACTGCTATTATCCGATTGATGGCGCACCAGAATTTTTGGCTAGAGAAACTCTCTCTTGGATCGTCCTCCACCACCGCCACCGCTGCTTGATGACGAACCACTGGGCCCTGTCGCTGCCGCTGATCCCGATTGTTGTCCAGGAGTTGTGGCCGTAGATGATGATGGTCCACCACTCATTTTCTCACTAACTGCAATCAGCTCTGCCTCCAGTAGTCGAACTTGTTCGGGACTAGTTTGTGTCTGTTTTGGGGGCGCCGGGGCTTTCCTGCTCTTAGATCGTCGCTTCTTGAGCATCATTGGCCCCAGGCCATTGCCCCCGGAACTGGACACCGCCGGATTTAATAAACTCAATTGACTAGTTGTAGGCGGAGCTGGTACATTGCTCACACTAGCACCAGCAGCAGTAGCAGCTGTAGACGTCGGAGGTAATACTCCACCACCGCTGCCACCACCTCCGCCACCGCCAACCGTACTGACTGTCGCTCCTGTGGCTGTTGAAATCGTTATCACTGTATCGATAGTCGTTGTGCTCGACGGTGTTCCCGCTAAAGGAAGGGCGGACGATGGAAAGCCCTCAATACCACTTAATATACCATCACCCGGCGTTGTCTGCCCCGATGAGTCATGTGACGATAGTCGCTTGATCAACTCACCGAGCATATCTTCGATTCGTCCAATACGCTGAGACATTCGTTGCATTTCCAGTCGGACGTCCACCTTCAGGTCCAGTACGGTTGCGATGAGATCACGTTGCGCGAGTGTGGGCGGCTGCTCGCGTAGGCCAGTATCGTATGTGTCTGAGGTGGTGGCGCGTGATGAAGCCATTTCGATCTGACGTTCACGCTCTAAAGCTAAGTTACGTTCTTTAGCCGCATCCAAGCGACTATCGCGACTCGGTGGCGACGAGGAGTCCACCTCGCCACCTTCATCGATTGTATCTTGGCGGGCTAGGGTGGCTTGGCTAGCCTGGAGTTTTGGTGCCTTCGGGAATACCTATACATAGGGAGAGATTCGATTATTTCAATATTAACAATTTTAGACTACGACACATCTACTAGCATGACAACACTACACAGATACATTTAGTATTATGTATGGAAATTACTTTGTTCCCTTGTCCACCATTACTACTCGATGTACTACTCTGGCGTCCTTGGGCGGTGCTCTCGCGTAGACTTTCGCGGGCGCTCAGACTTCTAGAGACTGCTACTTTGGTGCTAGTATCGCTAGCTGAATCAACACTCGAGCTACCTAGTAGGCGACCCCATTTACTAGCGCGTGTACTACGGGCTGACGGTGGGCCAGATGATGGTGATGGTGAGGGTGATGGCGAAGGAACTGCTGTTGTTAGGATGCGTGAGTCCTCTGTAAGTGTTAGCTTCGCTGGTAGCTTCTTGGATAAGGAGTTGGATATTTTCGAGGGAAATGAGTGTAATGAGTGAAAGATTTCAGTTAGTATTTGGATTTGTTTGTTTTTTTTTTTTTGTTAAGATGCCAATATATATACGAAACACAAATAGATACCGTTAGTTTTATTAAATTTTCATAATTTACACACCAATTCACGTTGTAAGGAAGAAAGAACATAAAAAAGTACAGAAAATGTTTGTTTCGAGGAAGGAAACGTTTCAAGGGCAAAAAAAGAGAAAGCATACATATTTACGGCATAAGTTTGACATTCATACGCACAAGGTTAGAAAATTTTCAGCTCCTAGAGGGGACAGCGGTTACTGAAGGTAATTGGTTTGTAAAATTAGCTAACTCAGCGGTTTCTCTCTTAATCAGTCAGAGTTGTTTTAAAAAAATGCTACACTAAAATGTTGCAATGACTTTTTTAATCATACTCGTGTAAAGAGCTTCCATGAAAATCGAAGGATACACTCTTTTCATTTTATCCCTCTTTGTAGTGCTAATTGATTAGCTTCTGCGACCATTTCCCACCAGATGCAAGCCTCAATGGAGCAGCATTGGGACATCATATTGGAAAATGGAGGACAAAAGCAATCACAATAAACTTTGTTAAAGAAATGTGTTACACTTCCTGCTAATCGATCTTCGAACTCTGAAGCAGTAACCACTGAGCCACAGTGATCCATCGGCAGTCGAAAGTCTCTGTAGATAGATTTATGTGAATAGATGACATAAGGGCAATACAGTCTAGCAGAAAAGAAAAAAATCGGATATAAAAGCTTGATTATGTTCTGAGCCAGTATTTACGATGATATGTGATTCATGCAACTGGTTGCAATAATTTTGCTTTGAATTACTCTACTCCTTCTACCTTCAGTAACCGTTGAACAAAAAATATAAATAAAACATCGATTTATCATGTACACATTAACAAAACAAAAAAATACAACAAACAATACAGCATCCAACAAACCTTTGTCCGGTCCGAATCTCCATCACCCTTCTCTACATCGCTAGCGCCCGACACTAATTCCTTCGAGCCAGCCTGCACCTGCGGTGTCCGTCGGAATTTCGAAAATATCTTCCGTACCAAATGATCCTGGTTTTGAGGCAACTGTGGTTCGTTTTTCCGCCTTTCGGCCAATTCCTTCTCTCGTTTCACGTCGGCCACTTTCCGGAATATCAACCGGTGCCGCAAATTGTACGTTAGCACTAGATTTCTAGCAAAGCTATTCGCAAAAGCCGAATAGAAGTCCAGTACTTCCAACAACTTATCCCGTTTAATCGCATGTAAATCACAATAAGTTAACGCACGTACATTTGCAGCGCTTTGGCCGACGGCTGAGTCTTTCCAAAATTGGTCACCGAATACGTCCCCTTTACCTGTTGACAGAAAATCGGATGTTACTCCCACAACCACCAGGCAAATATTTGCTACTCACCCAATATTGCTACCACTTCATCGTCCTGTATCACTTCTAAACTTCCGGTCACAATGAAACACAAACTGTCTATGCTCTCGCCGGTGTGATAGAGTAAATCACCAGGCGCCGAATGTGACATCATGAAGTGCATGGCCAGCGCCCGAAGGCATCCATCAGATGCCAATCGAAATGCCGGGTGTTCATTGAACACTTTTCTATTTAGGTGCACACAGATATCGGCCTTCATGTCCTTCGGACAGTAGTTTAACACCTGCTTACAAGATACACATCACGGAATGACAATGTTGCATCATCAAATGTTGCCAGATAAAAAGTGTTTGACACGCAACTTACCTTCTCCGTGTCGAGTCCTTTGGTCATTGCCCATGTTGACACAACGTAGTCCATGACACGTTCACTCAGCGCCTTCGGAACCTCGTGTAGCTTCATGAATTCCCTAACATTGTTCAGCATGTCATGGTACTTAGCGGTGGCAGATGTCATTTGCTGGATGATGGTTGTTACATGACCAAAGATGGTGGCGTATAAAAGGGCTGCATGTCAGGGGATAAGTTAAATATAGTTAACTGGACTATGGTTAAAGGCGATAGAGAGGAGGAGAAAAATCCACCGAAAGGATATAACACAGACAGCTAGAACAGTAATAAACACTAAAATGATGATATATGCAGTGCAGGGCGAATGTCAAAGGACATCCACATATCCCTCTTTCAATTCTAATATTTCACACTCACACACTCGATTGCGGCTAGAGGTTTTTGGTACTGCAACGTGATTAATGCAGTCGGGGTTAGGTTCGGTGCTTTTAAGTGTCCTGGGGCAGTCAATTTTACGGTTTGTTGACACAATGGGAAGAATGTGCAGTGAAAGTTTTGTCTTTTGAATTGCTATTCAGAGGGTTAGAATGATTGTATTACTGCGAATAGAGAGGGTAGTGGGCGTGGACGATGTTAAGGAAGGAAATTCTATATTCTTCCATTCAGGGGCGAAAGACAGAGAGACACTTTGTCGCTTGTGGGTATAAATTTGAGAAGATAATTAGAATAGTTTTCTATGTCACTTGTGAAATGAAATTTCAGACAACGATGTTGGAGGAGTTGGTTTATGGCAGGCAGTCTTCAGTGAAGTGCTCGCATAATGCTTTTTCGTCGAACTATACATATTTATGGGATTTTTATGAAAATTGTGGCTTTCTATTGGAATGCCATTAAATTTATTCACTTTGAGTTTGTTAGTTTGTCAAAGACATCGTGTAAGTGTTTGACATCGTAGCAGTGCAACGATCCATGGATAACGAGTGTGAAAGTAGATTCGGTACATTTGTAAAGTACTTTGTTCCTGATATTACGAGTTCAGTAAAAAGAAAGAAGTAGTTATTATTCTACGAATTTTTGGATGTCTTAGAAACTGTCGAAAACGTGGATTGAGCCAGTATTAAAGCAATTAGGCAAATGATCAGTTATGGTATAGAAGGAATTGACATCTGAAATGAAAAAAACGAATAAATTCAAGCAACGGCTCAACACACATGACTAGTAGCATTTACATGAAAAGGCATCTTCAACACCGGATGCCAATTGATTTTTTTTTCGGACGATAATGAAAAAGAAGTGACTATACCTACAGATGAAAACTCCTCATCCAAAAAAAAAAATTCTTGGGTAAGTCTTAGTCATACACAACGAGCTTCGTTAGGTGAATGTTTGCATATTGGCATTGTGAGACTAATGCCAACCTATTGTGCAATTAAAAAGGCAAAGTGCACCAGTCTAGTGACAAGGAGGGAACAAATTAATAAAGCGCAAAAGACAAACATGACCAATAAGAACCTGCCCCATCTCTGCAGTGGATGGACTCTTTGACGAGTCCGAGGATATAACAAATAAGGAGATTCGGAGACTGAACGCATTGGAAGAAGAAGCACTCCCGGCAAACCTTGGAAATTGACACTATCAAATTCTAGTAAAAAATTTGAAGCTTAACAATGAAAGGCGAAACTGTTGCAATCGTTTTGCGTACTGACCAAATAAACTCAACCTATTAACTCGATTCACATTCTCAGATAACAACTGGCTTAGGGATGAAGTTCTATGATAAATTATTCGTATCAAGACTACGCTGGAATATATGATTTTGGTTTTAAGTAGTGTTTGTATTGTTATATAGAAAACATATCTGACTTGTTCAGTTGCGAAACCTGATAAATTCGGGACTCAAGTAAACGGAATACAAAGAGGTATAGAGTCATCTAACAAGAGATGCCTTTTTAATTCCGCGCCATTGTTAAACCTGTCAACATTAAATTCTTATCATTGTAATGACTTTTGATAAGCAAAAACTAAGAGGTTATAAAGAATGGATCGATACATACTCACACAATGTGTTGAAATAGTGAAAATTCCCTACCGAGATCGTGCAATTTAACACCATTTAAATTTTCCTTTGGGGCTTATGTTAAAGAAAAAGATGAAAAATTTCATCAATGACTATTGATTTTTTTGTAGGCAGTGCCAGACAGACATTTGGCAGATATTGTATTCCATTATTAACCTAAGAATTTGTACTTTGGATTAAAATAAAAAATATCACCACTTTTCACAAAAGTGTTTTGTGGGGTTTTCTATTGATTTAAAATGACACCACTTGTTGGATGACCCTATACCACAACTATTCGCAATATTTTTCGCATTATGGCGTAATTAAATGAAGCCATGACCTTTAAGTATAATATTATTTCTCCAGTTCTGCCTTATATCGTAGTAAGAAAAATTTAAGGTCCTCACCAAAAATTTTAAAGTTATAAAAAAAAAAACAAATGAGTGGAAACAAATAAAGGGATAAGTCTGCATATGCACATATCATCAATAATTGGATAATCAGAGGGTTATTCCAATTCCTACTCACAGGTGAATTTTAAATCTAGTCGTTCTGTAGTAAATTGCTAAATATACGTACATATGTATTTATGTAGTTTGTGAAAATGAGAAATGTTACCAAGCAGTGATTACTATTAGATTTCAGTAAAGATTTAAGTTGTGTGATGAACATTTATAGTTGCTAAATGAATATGCATGTTAAGCGCATGATTTAGTATGGTTATATAGTTTCTTAATATTCTATATTGTATCGATTTACGATTCCAAGATGTGACTTGTTTAAAAAAATAGTAAGCGGGTGACGTTTTAATGGTTCCAAACGGAAGAAACTGGATTGATTTAAATACAGATTTGTGCCCAAATGTAAACTTTTATAACTTAACATTCACTAGAAGAATAAACCTGAAACTAACAGTTGATAATCCAATGTCATCACAGTATAGTCTACACTTATCCAAAATCAAACATAAGAAAGTCACTGGAACTGACGGGGCAGCCATTCAGAGCAGCTGGATAAGATTTGGCATACAATGTTGATAAACACCATCTGTCGTTGGACCAAAGTAAACCGATATTGATACAAAAAAACATCATCCAAACAACAACCAAAGCTCTTTGAAAGGTTTTAACCTAAAAAAAACTGCTTTTGAGAGTGAAGCGAATTCTTTGAAAGAGCAAGGCACTTCAGTTCATGTTTTTGTCAATTGAAAATTCAGCATCAATAACTTTTTTTTGAATCATTTTTGATGGCCTTATGCTTTGCTTACTTACTGAGATTGATTTATTTCGAGAGTGACGGGTACTTGTTCCCTTCTCGCTAATTGCTGCGATTCTTTTAGTCTTAATGCTGCTTTCTTAACTGGAAGTCGCCCGAAAATTGAAACGAGAATTAAATGAAGCAATCTCCCTAAAGCAATAGTTAGAGTTACATTACACAAGGGTAGGTCTAACATCTGCCCATAAAATAACAATAATTTCCGTTTGGAAGAAAAATCTCTGTAAATACTTCTTCTAGAAATAAATCTAGGTGTCAAATCGTTTATCAGTCTAACATAATCTGCCCTATGCCCTATCTTACGAAAGGAATGCTCAACTAATGGATGCAGAACTAAAAATTCATTTGAAAAACTTGGATATCTTTCGATATTTTTCTACAATCGTTAGTTCAAATTATGAGAACACATATGCAAAATCTTGGACGTATTAGAAAAATATAAACACACAACCTAAATCAATGATCTTACAAGTAAACACCAACTGAAGATGAAATCAACTTTTACAGAACATCCACACAACCAACCAACATCGATATTGGAAACTTCCATCATAATGGACTCACACATTGCAACAAATTGTCCAACTATGATGTCAAATGCGAATGTTTGATATATTTTTTTACGTTTCTCACTTATAGTCCGCGTTTTATACAAAGCCAACATTTTCCAATAAAAAATATAAGGTACGAGTACGAGTATTAAAGAATGTGTTTCTCAAGAGAATTCGTAATATGTATAAAAAAAAACAACTTAGCAATTTACTTTAAAAAATATCTACTTCAAATGACTGTGTATTTGATGAAGATGAATTTGAAGAAATCTTAGATAGAGAAATTCGACTCTGTGAGTGACAGTCTACCAATTCTAGCGCTTATTAGTTCTAGCGGTGTTATATTATATATACAAACACACACAGAGATATAGACACACAGATACAAATGAAAATGAATGAGTATCGGTGATATATTGATATTTTTTTTTTGTTTCTGTTTGTTTGTGTATTTTTATAAGTGGACGTGGCAACGGAACGTGTCAAACACAGCACCTGCAATTATCATCATGCAGATGGTGAACACCTTCTCGTTGTCCGTCTCGGCGGCGACATTTCCAAAGCCCACCTGAAAATGGAGAAGATTCATAAATACATTTGGTAAGCGTTTTCATATACATAAATACATACACACATATGTATGTATGTCAATAGATATCAAGTGTTGTTTTATTGTTTTTACTTAACTCACCGATGTCATACAGGTCATTGTGAAATACAATGCCGTTACATACATACTCTTTCTCGAAGGACCGTTTATTAGTTCCGGACCTGTTTCGTTGCTTGCCCACACATACGAATATGGGCTCTGTGTGACATTTGCCAATTTCCACAACCAACTGTATTGTATCTATTGAGAGGAGAAAATGTATCTTTATAAAATTGCTTCAAATGTTAAATGTATACTTACTCCATTATCAGCATCACTGCGTCCAATCGAATACCAAATGCATGCAAGCCAATGTGCAACCAGCATGTAAAAGCATAAAAGTAAAATTAACATAGCGGCACCATATTCGAGGTAACGATCCAATTTACGCACGACACGTCCCAAACGCAATAGACGCACGACTTTAAGGGCACTAAACAGTGAACCAATGCCATCCTCGTCGCGATCGAAGGCATTGAATACATCATAAGGCAGACAGCTTAGCAAATCGATAATGAACCAGGATTTCAGGTAATTCATGCGAATGACTTTTGGGTCGCTGACCACCTCGCCGCCGGGTCCAACGAATGTGGTGTGAAAATTTAAAACTGAAATAGGAGATATGGATACATATTTAAATGGTAATGGAGATACTGATTTATTGACCTATTCTGTTGACCAATATAACGTAGCAGGGGCAAGGAGTATAGACAATGAGCTATAAGGCGCAGAATAAAAGGGTGCTCTTTGACCCAGATGAAATCTGAACCCAAAAGATAGTCAACCCTACAATTTCCCATACTATCAGTGAACAGGATTGAGAACTTACATTCATATTATCAGTGTCAACCGAATTGCATTCGGAAAGAATAAAAACAAAGCTAAGAGGAGTTAAACGGATGTGTGCCATTGGATTGCAACTCTATACGTATTGAAGAAAAAATTGGCGGCAAAATTTGGTCTTCACATCTCATACCCTCCATCTATGGAGGAACAAACAAATGACACTAGACATAGTCAGCCGGCTAGAAATGCTTCAACAACAGCATATTAATAAGGCGTTGAAAGTGAGTGAAAGGATCGAATGAGCACCCGGATCTGGAAATAACTTTTTTGAAGGGGGGATTGATTAAACTTGTGTTTCTCCCAGCTTCCCAAATAAGAAAAATTAAATTTATTGAAATAGAATTAGGAGACTCTCAACGATGAAAGGCAAATAATAACTCCGCTTCCGATCGAATTTAAGCTTTGCACCAAAACAGGTGTGAAGCATTTTTAAATTCATTGATTCTCTGACCAAAGGTTAGGTTTAAAGGATTTTACAAAATATTTTGCAATTTGCTAAAAGTCTAACGATGAATACGTTATCATCATCTACAAATGTTATTCAATCAAGGGATTTTTGTTACAAAAGGTCCTTACGTAACCTTTTCTTGCCATCTTGGGAAGACAACCAGAGCTGAAATACTATTTTGCAGTGGAGGCACTTAAGGAGAACTTTGGGTTTAGGTTCTGAGTAAGCCGATTATAAAATTGTTTCGAAGATACCTTATCATTTAGTAACTTGACCCATTTTGGAAAGAAAATTCTCAGTGAAATAATTTAAAGACCTAAACTACCAATCAGCCGAGTTACATACACATCGGTTTTGCTAAAAAAAAAACACCATTAAACAACCCATATTAAAGAGGTCAAAAGTGGTTAACTAAAGTAAACATTTTTAGAAGAACCCTACTCAGTATCCTTATAGGTTTCAAACTCAACAAAACGATTGCTTTAATTCTTCTTTAATTCCTGAACAACACCGTCACTGTACCTTGTGTGAGTTATTTATGTAAACAAATAACTTACTCCATTGCCCATGGACCTATACCTCTTCCTATATATTTAAATAGCAATTGTTTGGCTTAGTTGCGGGTAAACTGAAGAACCATTAAACTGGTTAAACATGTGGTTTACATACTCCCGTACAGATTTTAGTTGGAAAATCAAATACAATTGGTTTCACTTCTGCTTAATGCCGGGTTGTTAGGTACGGTGGCGAAAATGTTTTGCTTTCATCTGGTTGAACTAATATCCGGAGAGCAATGCCACGAAGAGACCGGAATCTAAATTGGCCGAGTCAGTGGTCAATCAACTAATGAGTACCGTACCGTATGTATTTGCCAGTGGTATTTATTTGACTGCCAATATGATTCTGTCTGTGAGCATAAGCAAGTCAGAAAAGGAGTCAAATTCCTAACAGCAACAGTAAGTAGAGAAATTTTAGAGTTAGAGAGGTAGGTTTGAATGTGGCACTTAAACTATGTACCAATACAGCAGCTTTGACTTAGTTGCGATTTCTTTAAGAAATCACACAGGGAAGGACAACCTATAACACTGTAAAGCTGTGAAAGTAGGTTGAACGAATGCCTAAAATAGGTGCTAGAATTATGATAAATGTTTATGTACATAGGCCATTCGCCAAAGGTGTTGAAGAAGTGATTTGGTCCTAATCCTAGGAAAGGACAACCTATAACACCGATTCATTCCGCTACTGAAATGATGGGGTTTAAACGCCAATAATGTAATAAAGCACTGACCCAGAATATAGTTTATCCTTTAATGTGAAAATAACGTTTTAAAGCATTTTTTAAGAACAGAAAAAGTCTGAAGTTTCAGAAAGTGGTTTTTCTCCCAGCACTGTAGCTCAGAGGGAGAGTTAAGTGGTTAGCGGTATATAATATGAACTAGACCAACGTGCACTATAGAAGTAATTTTAGGAACCCTGCGAATGTATCACAGAACTTTGATTTATGTGGGTTTGTCTCAGACATGATGTTGTTCTCCATCTGTGCTATGAATATTTTTCCAGAAGAAGGCTATCTAACCTGCCATTTGAGGTGATCAGATTCAATATAACATCATATTGTATTATGGGGAACGATAAGATCGCAGGGGATGCAGTGTCAAAGTATAATCTAGCCTTGTAATCTCTTGGTCGTAAAATATTTGTTGTACTAGATAGAAGCGCGATACAACTGAATGTTCCAGAAGAAGATCAAGGGTAGTAAAGCGTAGACAGCCCTGAATGGCAATTGAACTTTCGAAAAGCATTATACCAAAACAAAATTTTGGAGCAAACAGTACTCATGTAGTAGTTCCGATGTTCAAACAAGTGCTAGTTATAACATATTGACTTGAAAACAAGGAAAATGTAAGGATAAATCAGGGAATAAAAATGAATGGAAATTCAACAAGATAGTCCAATTGGGTATCTTTCACGCAATATCGCTATACATAGGCGCATAATATAAGCAAGGCAATGTACAAAGGGATGCTTTATGTATGGTTAGCAAGTTCAGGATTTTGTATGAGTTAGCAAGTTCAGGATTTTATTGGTAGACATAACCACACGTAGCTTTATTTCAAGTATATTATTATTCATTACAGCTGCCAGCGAAATACAATAATTACGGGCTTGGGTACATGGTTGTTGCAAATCGTGACAGTGACGGTACATTGGACACTTTGACTATTACCTTGAAATTACTGTTAGAAGCGTGTAAATCAATTTATTTATCATGCGCAAAAGAGAAAACCAATGGTTATAAATAAATATACGACAGCGATAAACATTAATATGGTTCTCCTCGACTTAGCTCTATTTTTATTTGACTGACAGGTAAGCCACAAAATGGTTCTGGGCCAATGAGAGAGAGAGAGAGTGAGCACTCTTGATACTTTAATCATATAATCAAACTGAACTTAAAAAGTTGGGCTGTACGAGCTACTGATATCTACAATATGAGCGCTGAATAGAGCATGAAGTCAAAAAACCTTGATCAACAGTTTTACTTTCTTCAAAAATCTAGCCTTGTCTTTTTTTAATATGCAGACATTTTTGTTTTTGGTTCCAATTCTTACGAGTGTCCACTCGAAACTCCCAAACCAACCAGCAGTATTCATAAAGGGAAAGAGACTAACGAGGTTGAGTTCAATCAACTTACCTTTTCGGAAGAAGTATTTTCCTAAGACAGACTCGAGTTTATTCCACCAGTAATCTTAAGATGTTCGGCTAACCAAAATTAGCCTAATTTCTGCCTAATATCAGTCCCTTCGATTGTCGGCTAATTTTATACCAATGTACACAGTGTTAAGGATAAGGCAGATCAGTTTATGCACTAACGAGTAGCATACAGAAGGTTGTTGCACAATAAAGGGAGTTTACCGAGCCATTCCTAACAAGAGCATAAGCTCCTTAATCACTCTGAATACCTCCTTGAACAACCAGACCAGCATCACAGACTTACACCGTCCAAGCCTCGTCTCCTGTTTTAGATGCCTTAATTTATAAAAGCAAAGACTTTGGTAATCTCTTGACTATCAGAACAGATATAATCAGTCTAATCAGGACTATAGATAATTTGATTCTAGCATCGCTAGAGCAAACACTAGATCCAGAAACGAAGACAGTACGCCACTTAGTTTTAAGCTTATCCAGCCCTCACTGTTTTTTACTGGTACATATCCTATTAAGAACACATTCAAGATATACTACTGCATCCCTCTCTGATATTGATTTGGCATCAAAGCACGTCATTCATGGCGGAAAAAAATCTTTCTGCTAATATTTTCTAAGCGGGAATGAGGTACAGCAAGACTTCCATGGCAGCTGTGGGATTTTCTGTCATCATAAGCAAGCGAGCTACTGAAGCTAAAAAAGTTGAATTCAGTTTCACTTAGATGACTCGATTTTGTATTTTGACAAAGATAAGGCCAAGTTGTGAAAGTAGATTGAACGAATGGCCTAGAGTAGGTGCTATAATTATGGTAAAAAAGGTGATGAAGAACTGCTTTGGTTTCTGTAGAAACGGGTCCTAGTTTTATAATCTGTATAAAAAGTATTATATGTTTGTAGCTTAGCTTAGTGTTTGGAAACCAGCATGCTTAGTATTCGAAAAAAAAAAACAAATTCAATTAAATCAGTGTTTGCAGCCAAAGTCTGTACAAAAAGTTATACATAGAGCTAATAAAGTAAGGACTTAAAGAGAAAAGACCACTTGAATGAAAATTAAATACCCCTACATTCCTCAAGGGCAAATATACTCTAAATACATTTCATAAAATTGCAAAATATACGTATATATGTATGTAGGTACATTTGAAGGTACTTACCAATGTCTATAAAGAATATAACATCTACTATTGAATCGACTACTAACAATGAAACGTCTTCTGAGGTTTTATTTTTAAAGGCTACATTGTATGGCACCTACAAAGAAACCACCAACATACAGATGTTGTACCGTATAACAGCATTATTACAAAACAATTATTATTGTTTGACAGGCAGCGACAGCATTGTGACATTCTAAAACAATCCCTCATCCAAAGCAATTTTATGTGTGCATCGTAAAAGTCTTCTATGCAGCAACACCTGCAAGTGACAGATGAATAGAATTGTAATAAATTGAAACAACACAAAAAAAAAAAAAAAAAATACATACATATGACGACTAACACTTTGGGTGAGCTGCCATGAATGAAAGTTGGGAGAGGATGCTGTCGCTGCCGTCTGTTTATCATAGTACTTACCATAATAGCGGTATAAAATGTTAAACATAATATCACCCAATCCCAAATTGCTTTAAATGCACAATAATGTAACAGAATGTGCGGTGGTGTTTTAGGAGCTTCCTGTCGGTACTGTGGCATAATATCAGCACTAAGTGACATCATCTATTTGTTGGTGTATATGTGTGGGTGTTTTGGATTTCACGGCACATTTGATGGATGGTTGTGACAGGACATGGAAGTAGAAAATCGTGTTAATGCTCAAATAAGTAATTATGAGGTTAGTTTTATAGAACGCAAAAAAAAAAGCACGTATACGCCACTATGTCCTTACAACCATATCGAATGTAGTATCTGTATAAAACCGCCGTCATGCTTTGCTTTCGTTGATGTCATTAAAAACCTAGTTGAACCCTTCAACTATTTAATCTTTCCAAATGCAATGGAATGTACATGCATACATAAATTGTGTCAGCAATGCATAACTACGTACATAACGAAGGGTGGATGGGTAAATATGCGTACTCAACAAAAATGACAATAACAATCATTGGTTATCCTGTTTTGTGGATATACCAAGATAAGAGGACATAAATCGTGTAAAGCTTTTAAATCAAGATTGGACGGAAATTTATTGCAGTTGACTGGAAGCATGATAGAGGCTGTTCTAACATATAAAAAGGGCTCTCCCACTGTCAATGGGGATTTCCATAAATTGGTATGACAACTTAACTCACATGATGACTTCGTTAAAGTTATGGCATGCATATCTGATTACGTAAAATAAATTCAATGGCGTTGGATTTTATGATTTCAAAGGTTTTCCGATTAGCATACGTACATATGCAGAGCTTTATAGTCAAAGATTCAATGTGTTTCGTCTAGGATTGGAGTAGTCCCAATTAGATTACAAAGGAATACAAGAGAACTATTAAATAAGAACTTTGGATCTACTGCAGACGAATACCTATTTTAATAACTAGAGGAAGGTGACAGAAATTTGTTTACATTTCTCGTTCTCCTCTTACTAAGATAGTAAAAGGTAAGCTAGAGGATATTTGGCGTAAAATGAAAGGATTTTTGTTTAGTAACCTGTAATGAATTCGGTGGTTTAATGATGAACAATTAACACATGTGTCAAAGTTCACATATAGTAGTAAGAGACTACATATACCATCTGAGATTATCCTTTGCAAATTCAAGATACAAAAATTAAAATTTTTGGCGTGACAGGTCCATGAGACCCACGGTCTAGCTTCTCACAACCATTCGTGTTGTGCGTGTTTTATTCTGTACACGAATGGAAGGGGCGTACTGTTTAATGCCGTATCCAAAGGGCAATTTTTGGTTTTTGAGAAGCTTTTGCAAGACAGTTTTACTCTCGGATGTTTGTCAAATGGTCGCGAGAGGTGGGGCGGTGAAAGAAGTTTTTGGTGTTGTCTGGGGATTGAACCTAAAACCCCTTGCTCCGTAGTCCAATGCACTAACCACTTGAGCCACGGCGCCCACCCTTTGCTAAGTCAGTAACCACAAAGAGTGGATTCAGTATTGTAACATTCTCAAGGAGTTAACAACAACAATATGGAATAACAGTCACTCCCAAAAATAGTAGTGATAAAAAAAACAGAGTAAGATAGAGTATCTTATGAGACAAAGTAGAGCAAGGAGAGTACCACTTAAGTCGATAGGGGCGTATTTCGACTTTCAAGTTAAAATGAGTCTCACAATAGCCAGATAAATTTAAGACCGGATTGGAGGCTTTCCGAAAGATCAACATCAAATTATAGATGTGTTCAAATAATATTCTCAGCAACTACTGAAGGGTCGTGATGCTGAAACAGGTTTAAATCAATGAAAAAGCACGCAGTATTGACAAAGTTTGCACAACTATTTAGACTCTGCAATATTAAAGTACTTTTCAAATTCGTATAGGTGATACGAGTAGGCTACATACCGCCAATCATTCGCCAAGCCTGGAGGACGAAACCATGTCTATTGACAGGAATCTTAGCTGCATATGCCTCATTTACTAAAAAGACGATACTATATCTTGCGTCAACTCTCGAGGCATATCCCTGCTCAATATGGACCTCCAGCAAATAATATTATAAGTGAATAAGGTGCTCTCGAATTCTCGATGTGAGCAAGTGAACAACTGAGTACTTTCGTGTTATCACTACATCATCGACGTAGGTTAATAGTTCACAAACCTCAGAGTAAATATCTACTCCATGATTGACACCCTACGTGGAGTTTGATGAAGATTGGTCAAACAAAATCGTTGTTGTTTTCTATGACGAAACAAATGGTATTAAAACTTCTAGGTCCTAGGACGCTTTATTAGCTACACTATATTAATTTGCACATGTTCAACAAAAGAACGAAAAAGTTTCAGTCAAGAGAATTTTCAAATCCCAGTTCTCTAGTTCGAGACAATAAGGTAGACCGAGACCTTGTTATAAATGGCATCTGAGATCTTTAAGCATTTATCGCTAGCAATGATTTCGATGAAATACAAATTTACCTCCCCATACTTCTTGCGGCATAGGGTGTAGCAATAATACAATCACAAATGGAAGCATTTGAAAATTGGAATTAATAAGCATACGCTAAACTAGTTAATATTTTCAGACTGCTGCTTGGTCGTACAAACCTGCTTTTGGAACTAGGTCTTTGTTTAAATATTGGAAAAGTATCCAAAAGTGTCCGCTTTAACTGATTATCAGAAAGTGATGTATAAGTGTGCAAGTTGCTAAAAAGTGTCCATATAAACCCTTTAGTGTTCCACCGCCAACGTTGAGACCAAGTGATCGGTAATGCTTTCAAACCTGGTGCAAACGTTCTGTGGTTTGTTCTTTACTTGAAAGTGTTCTCCAAAAATTATAACGTATGTAGCTTGTGAGTTTGTTCAAAAGTGTAGTTCGCTTTCTTGTTTTGCCTAAAAGTATGCTTCAATTTAAATACAACTTCAACAAATGTATCCCTTGAAACCTCTGACGCAAGCTTGAAAGCTCGACAGTTATTTTTTAAGAAAACAAAAAATGGTGTGATATGGATTGAATTGGGGTGATACGGACTTGGTTAATCAGGTTGTTGTCCAAGTGTTGTAAGGGTTCAGACAATAAAGCAAATACGATCTTGTAGATGACACCTTGAGGAGACTTATTACTCTGAAGTTGGCGCAGTTTGAAGTTTCTTTCTTGAGGATCTGGCAAACAATACTGAGGTTTCATCCGACATACTTTTTTCCGACTATATTTGCAGATGAGTTGGTGTGTCCTAGTTACCAAGTCATTCCCCAGTGTTTTGAATAACTCTACAGTCAGGCCTATAAGCTCCAGCAGCATTATTCGATTTTAGTTTAGGTATCGCTATCTTAACTTCATTCAGGTCAGGTGAACCGAAATGTTAGTTAACATCCGTTCAGATTGAATATGTATTCGTACATAGTTAGTTAATGCAATTGTCTCAAAAATTAATTGCTTCAAAACCTATTGGAAATGACCGCACATTGATTTTTTGAATAAAATAAATTTTGTTTTTATTTTATTTTCAAATAAATCATTCTTATCATAAAAAAATGTTCCGATAAAACAAACTAGTATTCCAAGATATTAAATTTATTTATGTATCCGTAAAATGCAAAAAAAAAAAACAATCAGGCATTTTCCGTGTTTGTTTTTTCAGTTCTCCACAAAATTTGTCTGAAACACCAGGCCACCATGAATCCCAACTATCAGCTCGGCATGTAACCTTTCTGTAAGTTTTTCGTCCACATACACTTGAGGATGTGAGAAACTGCGCCTACTTTATGGCTTGCTAAATCGATTCGGTAACTATATGCAATCCAACACATAAACATGAAAGCATGAGCGGAGTATAGCCGAGCAAATAATACTAGGCTCACCTACGACCGAGTTGTGCTAATCGTCAGCACAATTGTAGCTTATACATAAGGAGCTATGTATTCAAGTATACTCGAAGGTTTAATAACAGGTGATTATGAATACCAGCAGGCAGAGCTACAGAAGATTTATTTTTTCGTGTCTGTGAATTAACTTCTTATGTCCGAAGAGATCTCCATTTTTCGGGATTCTACAGTGTGGAACGCTTAAGAATTTTTGTTGTGGCATCATTTAATCGCAGTGATGATGGCTTAAAGGGCTGTATAATTGTCTATATAACGTTCGTCGACATGTTGATTTGTCGGTGTGTAAGTGATGACCGCAAGGTTTAACTCTAGATTTTATTTTAATCGTATGAACTCAGTCAAAAATTACACCACAAATAATAACTGACAGCAGAAAAGTAAGAACTAGATCAGAAACTATCGGCAACTACTGTCTCATCGATCTAATTATTATCTAGAAAGTGATAATAAGCTTGCGCAAATCAATGGAATTTTCTATGAAAAAGACGGTCATTCTTCAATTTCATCATACTACTCAAGTTGTAGATCTTACAGAGACCTTGAGATCTGTCGGAATTCATTATTTTGTTGACGAAATACTGTTTTAATTTTTCAATTCTTTCATTTCACATTATTAGAGCTAAGGTAGTTAAAATCCCTTGTCCTATGTGCCCATTCCATAACATTCGTTGATGTTGATCTCTTGATGTCATTTAATCATAAATTGAATACAACTACGATATTACATGCTGGAATGAGGTGAATATTATTGCAATGTAGTTTGGAGGTTTAGATCATTTTTATGCAGATGGGTCCAAAACTGAAAGTGTGGTGGTAGGTGGTGTCTTCTTGAAAAAGTTCAATAGGAGTAAGTTCTTGGCTGTTCCGCATCCGATTAAAGCGTTATGCAATATCGAGGAGAGATATTAGCATTTTCACTCACAGTCAAACGACAAATAAGAACCCTGCATTCAGACTCGGCTTTAGACTCCTACATATCTCTTATGGCGATAGAGATATTCCGGACAACTGTAAGACTAATGAGCTCGGCAGAAAATGCACACCTTTTTGGATTTTGAAGAAATGGGAAGGTTGTATGTTTATATGTATGTCCCTCGCTACGTGTAGGAATTTTTTAAAGCTCTATGCTATCAGCTGCATTAACCATAGATGAAAAAATGTTTCAACGTACTAAATCTTGACACAAGCTGGATCGTAAATGTAGTACTGAATTCGTCATGCTTAAGCCATCACAGATTAGATACGCTATCTGTTTCATCACTGGACACTTTCTCATACGCAAGGTTAGTACTCTTGTGTAATAAATTATGAAGAATCTGAATGGAAAAGATACTGCATCTGCTTGGGATTTGTCTGGCCATGTTCCAAAGATTGTTCCACCTATAGCGGTAGTTCGCTCTTTAGACGCCATTTTCAGATTCATATAAATCTTCGTATGATTCAACTAATCCTAGGGTAGTAAGGTAGTAGTGACATGTGTGTGTGTCATAATGTGTGTCATAATGTATCTTCTTCAGTCTAAGTGTATCTGTCAACAAGAAGATATACAAGTCCTCCTTAACAAAACAAAGAGAGAATTTAACCGGCCTACGGGTACTATATCAAGCTTAAGTAACTCTATATTTTCCATCAAAGAAAATAACGAAACTCAAAGACTTAACTGTACAATAGGTTAGTGAGATTTAAGTGCATCTCTTTAAACAGAATGAAATGTCTTCACCACATTCCACCATATAACTACCTTATTGCGTAACCCAGTTGTATAATGTATTTTCGTCAAGTGAAAACGTAGTTATCTTAATTTTTTCATTGCAACCCTGATAACTTTTATTTCTCCAAAAATTTAATTATCCTCCCCAAGAAAGTTTCCATACACATGACAGTGTTTGCTTGTTCACTTGAAAATGGAAAATATAAGACCAGACACCGCTGAGTCTCTCTTTACGCATCCGGGTCTGTGTAAATAAGATTTTCACGATTTATTTCATCTGATTCTATACTCTGACATAAACTTTAAACAGGAAATCATGTTGCCACGCTGATTTCCTGATTCACTGTGGCGTATACGTAACTTTTTTGTTTGTTCGTTTTATTTTTTTTATTTCGCTTGTATTCATTGGACTTACATGAGCTAAATTCGATTGCTTCGTTGGATCCTTCAGTGTCGGCAGATGTGCACTGAATTGTCGACTTCGCGTAACCGATCTCGCCAGCTTGGCGAATTTCGACAGACCTAAAACTTTTGAGTAAATATCAAAAAGTTCTTAAATTAAATAAACATTGACACACGACACGACACGACATCAGAAAGAATATTTGGTTGTTTGCTTTAAAAATTATATTTAAGAAAATTGTTTTTTTTTATTTAATTGATTTATGTAAGAAAAATAAAAAGTTTACTGCGTTATTTATGTAAGTATTTCGGGGTTTATTTATCGTTTATCGTTTGTGCAACACATAAGCATATCCATCACACATTATGCACACATGCAATATGACGACGACGATGACGAATTGGTAAACACAATGAAATACGGTTGTGAACAATAAAATGCAAACAAAAAGAATTCAAAGAATGGAAAACAAAAAACAAAAAATACAAGGAAGCAATTTGAAATTTTTTTTTTTCGTTGTTTTTCGATGTAGATACCTACCTCCCTTTGTATCCTCGCTGTCGATTGGTTGCTTCAGTGCTGTTATATCGCGAAACGTCAACAAAAAGAGTACAACCAAATCGCGTTCGTTTCGGATCGGTGCCACTTGTAATAACAGCCATAGTGGAGTTTCTGCGAAAAAAAAGGATACATATCAGAATACGAAAACAATGAAAGGATAATAAAAGTTTGCTAGGCATGTTGAATATGTCCGGCAGATAGGACATATTTTATTTAAACTTTGTTGATTGAGTTTTTATTCTCGCAGAGGTCCTTTAAGCAGGATATTCTTTGCCAAGTGATGTACATACATCGGATATCGGATAGATTATTTTAATTATAGTCGCATAGAGAATGACGTAAGCCATACTACATAAAAGGAGATTAATTCGCTTATTTTTAGTTCAGAAAGATATTGTGGTTCATGAACCTATCGAGTTTCAACGAAGTAATTTACACTTCCGATAAGGAGAGAAGGGAGATATACCCTTCAATAATAATGTTGAACAAGGACTATGGTTGTTGTTCACTTAGATCTTAATTTGATAAACTTCAATATATAAAATGGCATGAAATATTATGCAGTACTGCTAAGGACTGTAGTTTTTTTTTTGTTTTAAGATCTGTCAGATTTACAAATGGACGCATACATAGACAAGTTGAAACTGAAACTGAAACAGGAACAAAAGTGCAGAGCTTAACGTTTACTACTCTAGCAAACATTTACTTATGTATAAGATGACAACTGGAACAATGCAAAAGCTGGTGTCCGTCAAGGGTTCGTACGAGGTATTTTGCTGTGGAACGTAATGTACGTTCTTAAGTTTAGAATTCCAAAATGCACCAAAATAGTAGCCTGTGCTAAGGATATTGCCATAGTAGCCATTGGAGCGTTGAACTACGGAGCAAGGGGTTCCAGGTTCGATCCCCAGACAACACCTATAATTTATTTCACGGTTCCACTTCTCGTAAGCGTCTGACACAACATCCGAGAGCAGCCATTTTCTAGATATATTTTGTCTAGGATGCGTTAGCGCAGACATTCTCTAAGCATGATTCGATGGGGAGTATGTCGGTTTTGGTTACTTTTCTATTTTTTTTTTCTTTATTTCTAGATTCAGACAACTCGGTTTGCATTTAATGAGATGGCCTCCCCCTGATAGTATAAGTAAAAACTAACGTCCTCATGCATAGCATTGGGCTTATTCTTGAACGTTTTATTATCCCCAGATAGTTCCAAAAATAAATACTATCGCTATCGCGACCAAAACATAATCTCCATTAACAAAATGAAAGTCGTAAGAGACCAACAATTTTCACACGAAAATCCTTCAAATTAAAGGGATCAACCTTCAAGCAAAGACCAACACACCCACCTATTGCATAAAATTTGCCATCAACATGCAACATTGCCAACACCAATTTCAGTTCCAATGACAATTCTATTTTTAACCAATAAAAACTTTGAACGGAAATAAACAGAACCTCCAGCCACACTCTTCCTCCCCAAGGACTTGCGAGGATGGGAAACGTTGGTCCCTCATCTCAAGGTTATTTTATATTCGTTCAATAATAATATTTACCACTGGCAATGGCAACAGGGGCGTCCGTCGGCTGTTGCACAAGTACAGAACGATTGCTATTGTTGATGCCTACTGAAATTGGTGGTGAGCGATGATGGGGCAGGTATCCTTTGGGAGAACGAACTTTGCTCACAATGGAAAACACAATGGAAATGTATATGGTTGTGATGATAGATGATGAAGTTGTGAATCGTGAAGGCGTTTTGAAAAATGAAGTGATCTGGAAGGAGGTATGGGAATTTGGAAATTCCAAAGGCATTGTTCCGCCCGATACATCAACTAAGTATTGTAGTTTGAGGTGGTGGAAGGGCTATACATAATTTTCAATTCAACATTCAAAAATGTTGTAAATCAGCTATATCACCCGGCTTTGCCCATGCAAATATATCCTTTGTTGAGACCAGGTCCTTTGGGGTTATATGGGTAGTTTCCCATTAAATTTATTTTATCAAGTTGAATGTGATAATAGAATAGACAGACAGTCGTTAGTAAAGTTCATATGCTCTTTCCTTTCTGAAAAGGTCAATCTAAGGGAAACGCCTACTATGGCATCAGAATTCTGAAACTCCAAACTCAACGCTATATGAATTGAACAGTTTACTACTTTGCGCAGCTGGTACAAAGTTCCAAGAATACTGTCACATTTGCCAGTCATTTGCATAAGTCATTGTATAAATACCAATCAGAAATTGCCATAAGGCAAATATAAAGTCAACTCTAAGCCCCCACAATTCTCGGCAATCCCTACGACAAATTGCATGTTTACGATAAGTTCGACGACCGTAAAATTGGTTGCTACTTTTAATAGGAATTCCAAGCCTCGCGTGGTTCTATTACGGCCAGACCGATATTAAAACCACAGAGCACATTTATTTTTGTACAAACTCCCGAATTTATAGTCGCCCATTTCGATATAAGCTAGCACACGTTGCAACTTACAATTTCATGCACTCCATATGTGATGGGAAACAAGGACTATAACAACGACATACATAAACGACCGGCGCTGCGACGATGATGACGATGATGATTGTTGGCTAAGTGCCAAAAACAATTGTTTGCCAACCGCCGACAACAACTGTGGAACTGAGAAATGGAAAGCCTTCGATCCTTTTGGCTGTTTTTTTTTTTCACTTTGCCTCTCCCTTGGTATGTGTATGTTATAGCTCCCCATTGGCATATTGCAACTGCCACCGCCACTGTGAATCTGTCACCACTAACTGGTTTCAAGCATTTGATGCATTTGTGGCATACTGTATGTGACAGCCAAAGCAGCTAAGGTGTTCCAAGGGGTGACGAGTCACGACATCATCCCTTTTGGGGATTACGTTAGAAAAACGATATTTTCATGTTCATGCCTACTTGTTTGCCTCGGTTTTTGCTACCCCATTGGTCTTTTTGAATTGCCTTTGATGTTGTCCATCATTCAATTTAATTCGCTGAATGGACAAGGGATGAGAACTGAATAGATAGAGGGTGGCGATTTTAATGCTTCTGTTTTTTTTTTTTTTTTGCGACAAAAGAGTTATCCTTGAACTCTGTGATGGATGATGGTGTTACATTACATAATTTAAAAAAATAGAATAGATTTAAATGGTTTGTCGCATGAATAGAACAGGACACTGATGTTTGTGTTCAAAGATGACTCCACAAATTTTAATGGCTTCTAAATGTTTTTCGATATAAAACTTTATCTCAACGAATAATTTTCTTTTATGAAGCGTATGCTCTTTGGATTCAACCGTAAGGTTAAGCTCCTTGATTCTTGATTGAGTTCCATATATCACTGGTATAACTCGGAACGTCTGTTACGTGCTCAGAAAAGACTACTCGATGCGAGGAAGTGGATGAACTTGGAGCTGATAAGCTCTACATAAAATGCCAGATAGCTGAACTTATGTATTATATCTGGTACTAGTAGCTCAGTGGTAGTGTTTAAAGGAAAATTTCAAAGATATCAGAAGACTTGTCCTCAATATCTAAAACTTCAGAAGTCGGTCTACTAAAAATTATGGCAGTTCTGTCAGCATATCCCTACAATAGCTATGCGATCAAAATAAAATATAAATATCAAAATAAATCTACAGCATGCACAACCCGCCTTTGTTATATTAAGTAGATGTTGGCTTTATCCAGGAGCCATATATGTACATACGCGGACTAGATAAGGGTCTCTAAGGCAAGTTACCCTACGATTTCGTAAATGTAGAAAGACCTAAAGTCTGTTTTATGTTAAATCAGAATATAAAAGCTATTTGAATTAGAGCACATTAGAACACATCGACAAAGTTCTGGTTGCGTTGATAGTTGAACTACCCACTAAAGACTGTAAGATAGACGCATTAATTTGCTCAACTTAACTGACTATGACTTCGTACGTCTGCAAGTGCTTATGGAGGCACAAGAAAACTCCGAATAATTAGATGTTATGGGCAGCTCAGAATTTATTTATAAAAAAGATCTTGAAATAGGCCTTCAAGTCTTTTTAAACAGAATTAGAGAAGAAGTCCTTGACCTCACCTTATGCACCTTATTTATAAAAATTGTTGTTAGGAAGATCAGTTCATCGGCAGATTCGATTCGAAATCTTATTAGGCTCGTAAATTTTGGACACCTTTAGACAGCCAAGTTCCTACATATTGGGATATACATACATATGTACATATATGTGTATATAGTATATAGTATAGAGCTCATGGCATCCACGGCCAATTCCTATAAGAGCATCAGTGACAGCCTAGAACTTGCGAAAATCTTAATTCTGCACTTAAATCTGCCTTTATACAGGCTTGCCTAGAGACAGCAAAATCAGGGAATCGCTCTACTTTATGGTGGAATAATAAAATAGGCTCTATACTTCGAAACACTCATTAATACGTGTATATTAAAGATAATCATGTCAAACAGTCCTCCTAAAGTCTCTCTGACATTTGAAGCAGGGTTTGCATCCATAGAATTTTATTAGAACAGCATACTAAACAAATCGGATTAATACAAATTGGATGACAATACTAGAGCTCTTAGCCTAAACTCACCTCCCAAACTGCAGGGGTGATTCACTTCATAGGAATCCACATCACAAAAACCAATATGTTCACCACAAAGATTGTCTTCAAAGAAGTTTTCGACAACACTGAATACGTCCTCAAATATGTATGTAGGTGCATTCAGAATACAGGAGTAGATAATACTACATGTAACTGGATGAAACAGACAAAATCAGCGTCACGGCTGCGAAAGGCTGGCCACAAGGTGGTGGTATATCCCCCGTACTATAGTCTATCCTAGTGAATGAACTGCTAAGTACATATACTATGCAATGACGGGTTTTATATCCAACGATACGCTGATGACATTGTGATCATAATTAGTGGTAAATTCGTAGAAACAATTCGGACCTCCTCCAGAGGGCACACTGCCTTCTTGCTGACTGGTGCAAGTAAGTCGACCTAAACCTTAACTCCTAAAAAAAGTACAATAGATGGATTCAGGACAAGCTGTGAAAACCCATCTTATCGGGGAAGTAATAGAGTTCTCCAAAGAAGTCAACCACATGTGCCTAGCTCTAGACAAAAAATCAACTTGGAACTCTCATCTCACGAAACCCAATGCAGGATATCCTTATAGACCACGATCTCCTTATGGAAGTCTTATTGGTAAGAGCTGAAGTATAAACCGCAAAGTAATGCTGTGGCTTTATACAGCTATAACCAGATCGATTCTCACCTAAGCAGCACCAGTATGGTCTACACAAAACAGGCTAAAAATCTTCAACAACTATTTTATGTATTAAACACAACTGCAATGAGAATGACTCCGACTGCAGCGCTGGAAGTCATCCCTTACCTATCACCCCTCCACCTTAATACACAGAAATAAAACATAATAATGCATATGTGCTCATAGCTGAATATGATGCTAACTCCAAACTTTGTAAAATAGGCAAAGATGAACTACTTAGAATTGCCAACGGGGACAAATACCTACAAAATTTAATTTCAGTAAAAACTTCAAGGCTACATTCCCAGATCGAACAAACCTGCTTAGGATATACATACATATGTACACATCTGCCAGTTCACCCAAAGACATTCTTCAATTTATCACGAATTTAGGAATCATGAGCGAGCTTCAATGGGAGGAAATCACAATATGCCTATCTGTGGCCGCAGTGATAATTGGCCCTCAGTCTACAATCTACAATAGGCAGGGTTCAGAAAAGGATTCTAGAAAAACATTTTCTCCTTACAAGACCGCGGGACCGGATGGTATTTTCCCAGCTTTAATGCAATGGGGTGCAGACCTCATAGTACCAAGGCTTAGGGGTATATACGTCACATGCCTAGCAATAGGCTACACATACCGGTAACATGGAGGGAAACAAATGTGGTGTTTCTTCCAAAACCGGGAAAAAAGGACTACACCGATGCGAAGTCCTTCAGACCGGTCAGCCTAACATCATTTCTGTTGAAAACAATGGAAAGAATTGTGATGGACCATATGGAGAGCACGGCGCTGAAAGCGTGTCCTTTGAGTAGTAGACAGCACGCATATAGAGCGGGCAGGTCTACGGAAACAGCGCTACACCAGGTGGTACGCGTTGCGGAAGAGGAGATGAATACCGGAGGCATCGCAATGACCATAATAATGGACATTGAAGGTGCCTTCGATAAGATATGCTTCGAAAGTTTGAGAATAGCCTTAGAAGAATGCAGGTTGCTTGTATTTTTATATACAAAGTCTAGCCATAATAGCCCGACAGATTTCAGGTCAATTGGTGGAACATCTTTCCTCTTGAAACACTGGAAAGATTAATAATCATTCAGATAGATCGGTAGAAATAGTGTTATAGTTGAGGTGGATAATTGAAACATACCTATGCCACACAGATTTCAATCCAGCATTATTCTTTTGTATTGAAGAAGTCTTCAATGTCTAACGATGACTTTAAATATATTAGGCAATAGAATGCCTACTTGATGCATTAATCCACAGCTGAAAGGACTTCAAACACGTGCTCTTGCCTTAAAGAAACCTTAGAGCTAAATGAAATTAGGGCACAGTGAAGCAAATGCTAATGAAATTAACCCAAGCCGCCTTGAACACTAAGCATAATGATGAGTTTCAATGAATACACAAAGAAGATTTATAATCTTATTTACAAACGAAAGAATACAGATATTTGATTCTAGGGGACTCAATGGAGAGCGATCCCTAATAATTACCATTTTGCAATAATTTATAATATTCCAACTAAATTTGCCGAGTTACTGTTAGCACTGATCTAAAAATGATATTAAATACTCTGCGTTCCAGAAGGATTGTAATAGTTTTATATGTTTAAAGTGGTGATTGTTTCAAATCTGTCCCTTTTATGTTTTTACTTGTTGATTAAAAAACAAGTACATTAATTATTCAGTTGTACCATACCCATCACTTACTCCAATAAAAATCACTAAATACCCATTCCTTAATCCATTCCCACTAAACAATTACGGCTTTGAAAAGAAAAAACAAATAACAAAATTTAAGAGTTTAAGAATTCAAAGGAAACAAAATAACGAAATGTCAACAGCTCGAACAACAAATATCCCATCCACTAAATAAATGGGTGTACAACGATGACATAACGAAGGGGTGGTGCTGGAGCTAAATCACGCACCAGTAGGTTGACGATGAAGGAAGATTTCCGTCAAGCTGCCTGCTAGAATTCATGATCGCCTGCTGTCAAAGTTCGTTGGAAAAATTTACGTTGCTCTGTTTTAAAGTTCTGCTCGGTACTAGCTGTTGTGCCTGGATTTTACTCCGATCGTGCTGACATATTAGCACAACTCGATTCAACATGCGCCCAGTAATAGTCGCTAGGCTAGACTGCGGTCATGCTTACATGTTTATGTGTGGAATACGAAATCGTTCACCACAAACAAACAATAAACAAACCTTTTGGGTGGAGCTTCTCCGATTTCTAAGAGTGTGTGCGAGTGAAGAACCGTGAAAAAGTCAAAGAAAGGTTGCTTGCTGAGCTGCTGGCTGTGACTCATGGTGGCCTGGTGTTTCAGACGAATTTTGTAGCAATTTTTTATTGCTTGCGAGAATGTCATGGCATTTACAAAAATGGAGAAAAACGAAGATGTGAATTGTTGCTTTTTATTCGTTGCAGGAAATAAGAAAGAAGCGACGCGACCACGGCGGCGGTGGTGACGTTGTTGTATCGAAATAAAAAAAATCCAAAAAAATCTGATGATCTATTTTATTAGTATTATCTTACACATAAATAACATATGTATGAATGCAGTATTTTCTACGTGTTATTACAATGCAACAACCTAAAAGTCAACTTCTTTTTCCATCTGTCAGGCGAAGTTTAAGGCTACAAAGGATCCTTTTCACTGGTGAAGTAGAATGAAATCTCTGCCAGGACTGGAAGGACATTAATATCATATTTAATATACCTAATCTGGCTGTAATTAAATTGCTTTCACTTAAAAGGTTGCTCGGAATTGTCGCCCATCTCCCAACGAGATGACTGAACGATTAACTATATTATGTTTTGTTTGTACAAATTCTGACAGAATGCTTGATAATGGATAATTTTCTTTACACGCCAACAATTACTTAAGCTAAAACTGCAGCGACTCTGAGACTCTCCATTAGAAACAAAAAACTTTCTTTTGGAGATTGTTTTTTTTTTTTTTGTTTTGACAATCCTCTCGCCTTTTTGAAGTAAGTGAGTACAGATATCCAAACTCCTGTTGTATCAGAATAGATTTATATTGTATTCCCCGAAACAAAATTTCCTTTGTACTGAACAATAAAGTGTTTTGCACAAAGACCACCCTTCCTTTAACCCAGATGCAAGCGATTGAACATTTTAGTGAATACTTTGTATGAGTTACTTCTGCGTATTTGAATAGAATCTTGAAAAGGGTGCCAGGGTTTTATAAGAGAAATGGTGACGGTGAAGCCCTTCATAAGTCAACGGCGGAGCTGACATATCTGAAGTTAGTTGTTGGCTTTAGTATATTCGGTCCTTTGCCGTAGGGGTTGTTCCCGTAAATCTGGTTCTTCAGGGTGAGAGTTGTCCGACTCAATGTCTTACATTTGAAATAAACGATTTAACTATTGATTGCATCAGGCAACAAAATAGGAAGGCTTAAGTCAGATGGCTAAAGCTTCCAGCAAGTAACGTTTTAAAATAAATTTAGCAACATCAACCTAATATGGGGACATGCCCCAACATAGGACATGGACGGCGGGACCAAAATCTTTTTCTATGAATTCTTCGACAACAAATATGTACATATGTATGTTTGTACATATGTAAGTACGTATTTACGTTTTGGCGATTTAATGCCCAAATAGGAATGAATGATGATATAGAATACCTGTTAAGCATAGTCTACACGACACCATGTACATGTACATACATACACACATGAGTGAAATGCAACTACAACAACCACGGAGTTACCTCCACGGTGAATGTTAAGATTCACAAAGGGAAAATGACGGTCTCCTGGTTATTTAATTATTCTAGAGGATCTCTTAACTCTTTAGTTGCAGTCAAGATATCTTCAAATGGTTGGAATTGCCATATTCTAATAGAATTTGTGTGCTGAGAAAAAATGGTAACTCTGATAACATGGCATCAGGAATGACGCATTTTATGTTCTGCGTTTTATTCGATTGCCGCCACCAACCCCCTCAATTGACGAAGTATTCTGTCGACCATATGCAGCTAAACAAAAGCCAAATAGGTCAAAAGAAGACAGATTACACAATTTATTTAAAGCAGCTAGCGAAGGCTTAATACTCTTTCATATAACGATCCAAAAAAAAGGAAACCTCATCAACTACGCATTAACCTCCTTATTATCCGAACTAGATCTTATCTGTCATTTATTGTGTAAATTACTAATTGAAGAGAGTATTAGAATGCACTTCGAGGTAGTAAGTTGTTTTATTTTGGTAGTAAGATGCTTAACTCACTGCAAAAATTAAACGGAGCCCCACACTTGCTAATCGTTATTTCTTAAGGCTATGAAGGTATTTAACTATCGGCCCTATATCTGTCAACTAATAAAAAGACAAATAACACCTTCATCATTACTGCCTTGCAATATGAAGGATGTAAATGTCCTTGGTTATTTTAAGAAATTATTAGAGTGCACTGAATGGACACCATTATTCAGGCCCTCAAAGTCTTCGGAAATACCCTGGAGCGAGGACGCAGTAAATAGCGATCTCGCCTTATAGAAGAGAGCTTCAACTAACTTGGAGTGCGTAACTATAATAATAATAGAGTACAGTGGGAGCTAAGTAAGTAAAATAAAATGAAACCAAACAAACCCTTCGAGAATAATGAGGACTAAATCTGTGTGTCAGCTATCTATACAATTCGTACTTACGGGTCAATAGTATCCAAGCGAAAAATACGATATCGATATAACGAGAAGGGTCTAAGAAGTGGCAAGTAAAGGAAACCTAACATTCTGTATGTATGTATGACACTGTCATACTAAGACAGAAAACAAAATCGAGGGTAAACAAGTAAACGACTTTGATGCAAAAAAGACATCAAGAACTCAAAAATAATCACGTTAAAACCAGCAGGACACTACTGGCCGGGATCTATTGTACCTTAGACTTACCTCACATTGAAGAACAATTAACCTTTGCTACGCACAGCTAAACTCATATTAAGGTAACAAATTTAGCTACATATACCACAAACTGCTAAAAGAATGTTAGATCAAACTCATTTCGCGACACGGACATATGTAGAAGGAAACCAGCAACATAGCAAACTGGCCGGCTTTACATAATGAAATTGCAGTCAATAAGCCCTATTAATCCTTGACACATGCAGTGTTGTTCCAAATACTATGCCAATTGGATCTTAATCCGGCATATACCTATATATCAAACTACAGACAGAAGCAAACTAAAGTCTTAACTCTTATCATCTCGAATTCCTAACAAACTTTGATATATGTTTTTGCTCCCCCGCATGTTTATCCCACACAACTTTTATTGGTTCCAAAACTTTCCCACATAATTCCGAATATCTGCTTAACTTTTCTCCCTCACACGATCCGAGCCAATTATTCTTAAAAACTTATCTCCGACAAAGCAGAGACGAAGTGTCTACAAGGAACTTTTCATCATATCCACTTGGCCTGGTATCTACATACATATGTATCTTTCTTATCTCCCACACCCGACCTTTTTGATTTTTTTCCTTTCTATCTATTAGCATACTTAGTCATTTAAATATCACACTTCTGCTGGCACTGGAACGGGATATAGAAAGAATTAATGAACGTCTTCTACGCGCTTTCTCTTTACAGTGAAACAAATCTTCCCTCGAGGATATACGAATCCTCGCTCCTCGAATTGATGGAAAATGACATTCATTGTCTTGCTTCCTCCTCCTCACTTGAATGCAATATCCTGAAAGAAAGTATCCATGTAGGTGAATGCATCTGAAGGACCTTCCGGTAAGTTTTTTTTCTTCCACTTGTTCTACATAAGTATCCTAGATACGTATCAAAAAGGAAGCAGTAAAAAAAAAAAAAAAAACACGACGCAACGTAAGTCCACTTTGCGAAAACACGACGAAAGACTACAAATGGAATACCAACTACACATGCACATGTCACTCGCTGTCGGTGAGAATCAACAGAAAAGTGGGATAAAAAGGACGAGGAGTAGGATAGAAGAAAATTACATTTTACTGGGAAAACATCAAAAAAGGACATTAAGAAGAGAAATCTTCGAATTATCCTGTCACTAGAAAGAGACATAGAAAAATGGTACTCCAATTGATGAAGGGGACTTCGGTGAAATGTGTAGCAAGGAGGTCAATCAAGGATTTCGATATTCGATTGAATTGAATCGGATCTGAAGGAATAATTGTGGAACTAGTGAAATGATGATGACAGAAGGAGAAGGATATGGATTCGCATGGCTTTGTAGGTCGTTAGGGCATAATTGAGTTGTTTGAAACACATTAGGATCTTTTATGAATTACTTATGAAAGAGCACGTGGGGATAACTTTATTATGTGACACTAATGAAGTGTGTCCTGGTTTTTTTTTTCTTTTTTTTTTGTTGTTGATACCTGGCGCAACTTGTCCGTATTTGGATAGAGCACAGCCGCATTGTAAATCTGAAAATATAATATGCATAGGTTAGGAAATAACATTTCAGTTTAAGGCAAGATTGGAGCTACTGTTTAGCTTACTTCAAACTACTTGCTTGCTGCGACTTTATACTGTGGAACCGATAATGTTTTTAACTTACAAGTTAACTGCTTGGACACATGTAGTTATTATAATTATGAAGAGGTAGTTCAAATCTAAATATTTATATACAATTTACGGCGTTCCTAGACATTGAAGAGGCGTTTAACAACGTAAGCACCGATGCGGTCCTGGGCAGTTTACACAGATGCTTCAACCGTGAGTTATATCTTCATCGCAAGGAGATGTAACTATCAGGAGAAGCGTCTGCAAAGGAACCCCTCAAGGAGGTGTCTTATCCCCTCTAATATGGCTCCTTGCAGTGGAAGAGATCTTGGTAATACTGAAGGAAAACGGCTTCAATGTGACGGCCTATGCCGACTACGTGGTTATCCTGGTCTCGGGGAAACTCCCTTCAATCCTAAGTGAAAGACTCAATCTCGCACTACAACTAGTGGAGAATTGGGTTAGCAGCAAAGGGCTGGAAGTGAACCCTTCAAAGACGGAGGTAGGTCTCTTCACTAGGAAAAGGTCAATTCCTGCCTTCAGACCCCCAAGTATCAGTGGTACTGAACTAAGTATCTCAGGTACAGGCCGATACCTGGGTGTAAATCTAGATTTCAAACTAAATTGGAAGGATAACACTACTGAACGCGTCAGGTAAAGGAAGCGTAGCTTTCTAGTCTTGCAAAAAGGCATTCAGTAACACGTGGGGTTTTAGACCAGCTGTGGTGTACTGGATATACACGGCGGTCGTAAGACCCATTCTTACATATGGTTCACTGGTATGGTGGACGGTACTGGAGAAGCAATACCAGCTTTCTAACCTCACCAAAATCCAGAGGGCAGCGTGCATTGGAGTCATAGGATCAATGAAGACAACACCAACATCGGCAATGGAAACCATGCTCAGTTTCACTCCGCTTGACATATACTGTGGCAGTCTGGCGGCGAAAACCACTGTAAGACTGAGAAAAGGCCGAATGTGGTCATCGAGCCTATACGGCCATGCCTCAATTTTGTGCCGATGGGGATCTACCAGCTGTTTGTCAGAAACTGATCACATGACCCCCACGCTAGCATTTGAAATGAGATTCGCTATAAGAATTCCTGACAGAATGTACTGGAAGCGCCGAAGAACCATGAAGAAGAAGGCGTTCTATACCGACGCTTCTAAGATGGACGTTGGCACGGGAGCCGGAGTTTATTGTGAAGCCCTAGGAATAAACAACTCCTTTAGAATAAATGATGATTGCAGCGTCTTTCAGGCAGAAGTCACAGCCATCATACAGGCTGCTAAGATTATAAGCGAGAGCAATAGCGTTAGCAGAACGATTACTGTGTATGTAGACAGCCAGGCAGCCGTTAAGGCTCTGGACTCAGCTATAATCAGATCAAGGCTTGTGAAGATCTGCAAATCGGTCTTGAATGAGATATCTAGAGCTAATGCGGTGACCCTCTGTTGGGTGCCAGGGCATATGGATATCGTAGGAAACGAAAAGGGCTGACGAACTTGCTAGGAAAGGGTCGGCTCTGCACTTATCGTGGGCTCTCTCTTTTGAAGTAACCCCAATCAGTTCCTTACAGAAGAAAATAGAGGATGAAGCCATCGGTCGAGCAAATAGGGTTCATCTGGAAACATGCGCAACAGCCAGGGCCCTATGGCCGGGCATCAGCAAGAAGAGATCAACTTCTCTGGTGAAACTGAGTCGTTATAAAACACGGGTCGTTTCAGTGATAATTACTGGTCATTGTACCATTGGTGTCCACACGGAGCGACTCGGTGTACTACATAATGACTTCTGTAGAAGCTACAGGAACAAAGAAGAAATTGAGTCAGTTCGTCACCTGCTGTGCGACTGTCCTGCCCTATCCGTTAGAAGCATGAGGACTCTTGGTAGTTACTTCTTCTCGGATTTGGAGGACTTAGGTAACGTAGAGCTGACGGACCTCCTGAGATTCATATCATTATCTGGGTGGTTCCAATAGCGGACTTTATAGGTTTCCGGGGTTAAATGATTGGGCACAATGGACCCGAACTGTGGTCTAAGTACTACATAATTAGTACTAGTCTAAGTGAACAGTGAAACTGTCACAAGGCATCCATCTACCTTACCTAATCTATATACACTTTACGACATGATTGCTGAAGAGCTCTTTCGAATACATTTCAGAACGCTGTTATGCAACCGCTTTAACTGCAACGAGGATAATATTACATCAATGCTGTCAAGGACTCATCTAGCTTAAGAAATTCAGCTTCATCAGAATAAATTCAACAAATGACTCCTTGGCGATGTGTCGCAAGCCAATCGGGCAGGGCTACAGATTTATTTTTATATATTTACACATGTATATTGGATCCCAAATGTTTTACAAAGCCATCCTTCCTTGTATGCGATTTAATCATAATCAGCATAAACGTCGTTACCTCTACGACTGAAAATAAAAACGTAATCCAATATGGATTCCAAACACAACACGGATTCCGAACACTTCAGCAGAGTGTTCGGAACTAAACATCAGAATTGTTATAAGAGTTTTGAAACCAGTGGTAAGATTGAACCATTGTATCTTTGGTTTTTCAGTAAAAGTTTGTCTCTCAACGGAAGCCATCATATTCATGATTGTATCAACACATAGGTATGTATATAGACAACGATTCTAAAGGACGAATACTTGTAGAGTTGTCTGTTAGGTGGGTCATCCGTTTCTGGTAAACTATCTGCAAGCATTTTCACAATGTTCAGGTCTTGAGAATGTACATAATTGCCAGCAATGATCTAGTTTACACCATAGAAAGTATAAACTCCACTGTTCTACCCCGAGGAGTCCTTTACTTTTGAAAAGATCAACTCCTAATCTACGTACATGGCCTTGGCAACTAGGAACAACTGGCTAAGCACCATACAATCTGGATAAGCTTATAGGTTGACTCATTTCTGATTATTTTTTTTGGTAATGTGTTGATATCCAAAACGACATATTACACGTTGATACTTGAGGGTGATGTAAGCATCCATTTGGTACTACAATCCGGGAGGTAGAAGTTAAGTATAAAACTAAGCATTTTTTTTTTAAATATTGGTTCTTATGTTCAACACCTCCTTTAATCCTTTTAAAAACGTAGGGATACTGAAAGATGTACCAAATATTAATAAATATACACTTATGGATAGAATTCATAAAATGTTTAAATGTATTCAAAGCCACTTTCATCCAACCACTGTCACATCCCTGGATTACTTAAATCGGATTCTAAGCTCATAACACATCTGAGTCCAACCTCAATGTCACTATTAAAACCGAAAATCGAACAACAAGGACGCTTTCGCCCAATCAAATCCGATGCGGATTAGGAATGGAATTTAGCTTTATTTCTGTGAACTCAACCGGGAGAGAAAAATGCTGTAGAGCAAACCAAAATTGAATACTCCCAAATACGATGCAAAAAGATTTTTTTCTCCCCATTTTCATACTGTGTCCTGCATGTGTCAACTTAATGCCAGATCATATTTTCCTTCATCCACTCTGGTCTTCGAATTCAAGTGGCAAATGCCAAGGGATATTAGATTTTATGAGATGGATGCAAGTGCAGAACTATATTGCATTCTGCAAGGATAATAGCCTTTGGGTCGTAGTTTCCTCCAAATGATGTCAGCAAACGTATCCGATATCTGGAAATTCCCGATGGGCGCTTCAACGCGCCCAGGTGATGGTTATAGTGTTTGCAGTGATTTCGTGGAATAAATTTATTTGATCCGACTAACAGGAAATGACTTGAATGGGTTTAATATTAAATTTCAGTAGATACAGTTGCGGAAAACTAAAATCTTAAAAATCAACTGAGTAGAGCAAGCACACCGAGGGTAAATACATATAACACTCACTGTACCTGTGTTTTCAAAAATGTTCAAACTAAGCTCATTAAAATACATAAGCAAAACGAGCGCAGTTGTTTCACATTTTTTCCATGTCCTCCTGGTAGAGAGAAAGACAACACAACCAAAATAAACTGTTGTTGACCTACAACAATGAACGGATATACGAACGGTCTAAAACATCCTCCAGAGAGAATGGGGAAATGGTAAATATCCTCCCCAGCTTATAGTAAATATTTTTCTTTTCTACTGGACCGTGCGTCGTTATCCATAAGTGGAGGGAGGATGTGGATTCTTACATACTTTCGTGTATTTCACGGTTGATTGCGGAATATTCTGGCAGCGACTCGAGAGGGGTTAGCATTTGGTTCCTTTCCTTTGGGCAAACAAAGGGATTTACCAAAATTTCACTAAGCAAGGACGACCCACCGGAATGGATTTTTATTACCAAATAAAAGCGAACATCTAGAAGTTACGATGGGTAAGTCTGTCCGAGCAAAGGCGACTTAAAAAAAGAGAAGCAGAGAAGACGAAAAAAAAAAATGTAGGAAAAGGACTTTCGGGATTACGGTGTGTTGAAAAAGTAAATTGTAAGATGTTTCCCGGATAGGCGAGTTCGTATTGTGGTCATAAATTGATGAAGGCACAAACAGACAGAATGATTTCATTAAGGGCCACTGGAGTAGAAAATCCGAATTCGATTGCATTTAAAGGAGAACTAGGACGGTTTTGATTTAGGGTAAACGAGTTTGGTTAGAAAAATTATTGAGGGAAGTCTGCACTATTTATATGACAGAGGTGACATCGTATACATACATATATGAGGTTTAAGGGGAAATGTCATAAATTTCCGGAACGACAGCGCAGATACATACATATATAAAAAATGATTTCAGATGGAAGTGAGTGAGTACTTACAATGTAGATTTTCACTATAATGCGATAGCTTATAACTTATTATTTCAGGATTAGTATCATAAATAACAGAAGACTTAAGAGTTGAGTCCTAAGGTAGTTATACTCATCCTTTATCTCAAAGGGAATGATATTACTCTTAACTGATGGAATTTTTTTTAGTCATTTAAGACAATAATTTGGAAACTCTACGACCTGCATAGTGACAACGAATGGAATTAGGCCGTTGCTCTAATCCTAATGCGTTGAATTAAACGGCCCCTTAGTGCATGAGGGGATAAAAGTCAATTCTAGATACACATTGCTCTTTTCACATTTTAAAAAAGTCACCGACTTTATCTTTTCGAATACGACAGAACGAACTACTAAAAGACATTTTAATGTCTAACATGAAAATGGACATAAGAACTGGAGCCGGTTTGTTTTCAAAGAACTGAAATTACGAGCTCATTCAGACTTCAGGATCATGACAGCCATTTACAATCAGATAGCAAAGTAATTGCTGGAAAATAAATGAAGTTCATGGTTGAAAACTTGGAACTCATTTATAAATAATGAGCGCAAATGAATCAAAGACTCAAAACTGACACAAACCCTCAACAGAGGTCCAGTATATCTTGAAAAATAAAATATAGAAAGCAAAAATCTCGAAGAAAACAAGTCTAGAATAAAAAAAAATCTCGAAACGAAGTTCTCGGAGCCAAAATCTTGAATAATACAAAATCTAGAACAAAAATTATCAAGACTCGAATGACAAAAATCTAGAAATAATATCAGTTTTTGAAACAATGGAGACAAACCGGGCATGGGGACATAAGTCCCACTTAAATGGGACATAAATCCACAATTGAATTATGAACTTATGTTTCACTCCATCGGGACATATGTAAATCCAACATTTTTTTTTGTCGAAGATGGGAAATAAGTCCGCAATTTTTGGGAGGATAATCAAGTTCTTTAACGATGGTCATTGGAATTTGAGGCGCCAATGCACATTGGTTAGGTGGGAAATAAGTTTACACACTTGTGTGTCTTTTGTTTTTGTTATGAAAATTTGTTAAACCTTTATTATTCTCAATCAAAAAATTTCAGAGCTTACATTTTCATTAATCTTACAGTTAAATCTTCAAAACCTCGAAAGAAATCTTAGTCATTCGAAATTTTTGTACTTTCAAGAGTATGTCCCATTCGTGATTTCAAGATTCGAGATTCATAATAATTAAATTGATTTTCGGGATTTTTTTTTCATCCTAGATTTTCTAGCTAATGGAATGATCCCAACAATGCATCACAATGATTTACCTTTCAACCTAGCCTAACTAATTTTATTGCAATGCATACATTTTGTCAAATGACGAATCTAACACATCTAACTTCTAAAGGTTATCTGATATTAGCTTACTTTTAGGCACAGCTAATCTAGATGTTTTTGATCATATCAACAATGTCCTTTCGTCTGTCAATTTCTATATATAAATTTTTGAATTGCGGTATTCATGATGATAAAGTGACAAGCTTCGTCTATTTTGAATATGTCAAACTATGTATATGCCAAAATAACCTCAAATGTTTACTATCACAATAATCCCAACCCCCTTCTACCACAACAATGTGGTAATTACTATTCCCACAAAATTTGCTCGTTAACACCAAAATCAGCAGGAAGCACTTCATGGTCAGCGACAAATGGAAGATGTCCATCTACATCGCACTGGCAAGCGTAGTTTCATTATTATTTCCGGTTAATAATATCTCCTTCATTAATTAAAGCAACTCCCATCGGCAGTTATCGTCCGCACCCATATGGGTCACAAGGACAGAAGCAAGTGAAAAATAGTACAAACATTAGGGACACCAGCCACCCATCGGGTTGACTTTTGGTCAACCAAACAATGTCATAGGTTACCCAGAATAGTCTTTAATCTTAAATTTCGTTTACAGAAGCAACTAACTGGGGATTGCCACTGACCAATCATGTTGTTGACATGATAATGGAACAAGTATGTAAAACATTTTCCTAATCATGTTTCGCCTCCTAATTGCTGACACAGATACACTCATAGAACGTTACAAATTAAAGGATTTAAAACAGTTAATTGATGATGATGATGAGCTGTGGATGGATGGATGCTCGTAGATTAATGACTGTACGCAGATCCATTATCTGACTAATATCGAGATGCACTCGTATGTACATATATGTATGTGTAAATGTCAGTACTCATTTGGGCTTTGTTTAATGAAATTCAATGTAAATAAGCAGATATTTTGTTGGTCTAGCATAAAGGAGAACGTTTATAGAAGCGATATAAGATAGTGGTACTCACTGTTCTTTTTATATAATAAAATTTCAAATTGATCCTGCTGCTGGTTCTCCAGGGTATACTCCAGACGTGCTACCGTCTCCTTGTCTGTCAGCTCACCATACATGAAGCCACATCTGGAAATAGACAAAAAAGACTTGTGATATATTTGTATTTAGATACTTAAATGTCTAAACGTTTTAATGTAACTGAGGAAGTACCATGAAAGCGTCGTCGTTGTACCTAATCATCTTACTAAATAACGCTCAGCTATGACATATGTGGGATTCCACAAGGTTCAGGTCTAGGCTGCCTGTTAATAATATATATATAGTAAAATTTAGCTGTTGAAAAAGGTCAGCGTCTCTACGGTGTTTTTTTTTATCAAAGATCAGTGTTTCCACAGACAACCGATCAGAATCAAAATAATTGCGAGTCTTAGTCTGAGATCTTCCTTTGTAAAAAACAAGATCTCGAATACATTTTTATCTATCAAGCGGAGGTATGAAAAAAATAAGCAAACTGACATTCACCAATTCTTTAGTCGCTAATAGTTGACTTAGACGTCGGCAAACCTGATCTCTGGTGCTTCTAATTTTTATGAGGTATTTTGGACAATGAACTCGAAAGTTTCTGATTCTAAATATCAACATGATGTACATGATGATATTTTAATGAAATGCAAAGTGTTGCTAAAAACAGTTTCGCCAATTGACGGTCTTACAATGACAGGGATTTAAGGCTAGTTCTCAGCACGCTGGTCATTAAATACGTCTTAAATATAACGACTTAAAAGGTATCGTATAATTTTCGAAATTGCATGACAAATGGATCGACGTACTTGGAACTAAATACAAGGTTCTTTATCGGACGGTAGCAACCTTCTACGCAGGGATATTGTACTACATATGTACCTACATTTCATTCGAATGGCAAAATAAAAATCACTCACATTTTATCGCGACACAATAAATAACCTCCATGGCACTTCTGATTAACATTCGAAACCGCAATCAGAATAAAATTAACTTTATCGCAAATCCGACGTTCTCCCATTCCCATGTCACGCAATTCGCATTAAAAAATCAAAAGCCTTGGTAAACCCGAAATAACAAACAAATCACACGCAATATCGGACTCGTCTTCGTTATATCGTTATCCTTTAGCGATACTCGAAAACGAATAGCGAATTGCCAATCTCAAATGTCCTTCTAATTGAAGATACTTTTTGCCTTTGTTTCAAGTCCTTCATTCAATTGCTTTGTGCTATCCGAGATGCCCTCGCAGCAGCTGCATCTATACATCACTGTATCCTTCTAGGTTTTTTTCCTTCGTTCATTATCCTGGAATTGTATAAATATTTCGTTGGAATAAATTTTGCGTGCGCTCAAGTCATTCTGATTTCCATAAAATGTGGTTGTTTATTGACATTTTCAGGTTATGGTGGAATTCCGAGTTTTACAAGTGCGTTGTAAATAACAATAAAGCGTCGGTCGTCCTGTTTCAGGGTTTCGTATATTTCGGGCGGGTATGCTTCGCCACCCTTAATGTTCTATTTGAATCGGTATTACATATATTTTTGTACATGTTTAATGCTGGAATTTATGTCCTTCCTCCGTTTCATCCTTGGATTGCAATTTTTTTTGTTTTTTTTTTTGCATCCCTACTCTGTGTTATTGATTTTATCCTTGAAAGTCTAGGTGGATATTTCTATAGGTATTTCAATGGATTAAAGGGATTTTGTGTGGCATTAGGATTTATTGTACGGTGATTTCGATTTACCTTCAGCCTGGATTGAAGAGGAATTCCAATACCACTGTTTAGTTCGGAGTTTTACGATTAAAAAAAAGAGTTCTTCGGAATGAGTAGCTTGTTAAATTAGCTCGAAGAATGAAAAAGAAAAATCGGATTTGGTATCAAATTGAATGAAAAATTTGAATTTCGAGTAGGTATTATAAGAAAGTTTCTGAAAATAGAACGTACTGCGATGGTATTTGAGGTGATAGGAAGGATTTAGGGATGGATTTGGATAGTCTTGGGTTGAATAATTGGATGTACTTACATAAGTCCGGCAAAAACAATCTGACAAGTATTTCTGATTGCTTAATACAATATATAGGCACACATTTATAGATCAAAATGTAATGTATCGAAGCTCTTGGTCTACGAGGAGAAGTAAATAAATGTCGCAGGGAGAATATTGTTCCAAAGGATTACAAATAATGTCCAATACCATCATCGGTAAATATGAAAATGGTTTGGTCATAATTTTGAATGAACTATAAGTGTAAGAAATACGGGAATATGAATTAAGCTTGCAAGCAACACTGAGGTTGAATTAAATTTTTTAAAGCTCTAAGTGTGGCTTAAACTCCTGCAAAAGAAAACGGTTTTTAGTAGGAGCAGACTATATTGGAGTCATGGGCTCAAAATGTTTATCATCTCAGATAACCTATGCTTAATGAATGTGATGGACAACACTAACAAGACACTTAGTGTTATAATGCTTCTCTTAGACAATTAGTAACGCCTGTCCAATATATGTAATGTGTATTATAGCTGGTTATCTGCGGTCCAAACCATCACAACTGTGAACGCCTTTTTGTTTCTGATTCCAATTCTAATCCCTAATTTAAAAAGAAAATAGTACTTTATTCTATTAAACTCTTTTTTGACACAAATTATGTTGGACTGAAGATAACTACTTATAAGATCAAAGCTCTCAGCCTCACAAATACCACTACTAAAGTAATGATTTATTTATTTATTATCTATTGTCTGAACCAAGGGCACCACTGGACTGGATGTAGACAACACAATCAACTAAACCAAAGCTATGTTCGGATTGGTATCAAAAATCGAGATAGATACTTTTTTTATGCCATAAAAACCAAGCTGCGACTTTTCCGCTCTAATGGTGAGCCAGTATCCAATGTTCTGCAATGTTCCCAGTATATGGTACGTGGCAGATGACCCCCATTCGTTAGCTGCAGTTTTTCATCAATAGATAACTATGCATCAACTTCGACTATTGACATCATCGTTAACCAATGAAGAAAATAGATTGGTCAGACCTTTCAGTTTCAGTAGCCAAACAATGCAGTGGAATAAGCTTATCCAATGCGCCAGAAGAGCATATCGTCCAAAGGGAACGTAGGGCAGAACGGTTTTAGAATTTAGAGCCTTGAAAATGAGTTAGTAAGTTTTGAAGCGTATTGTAGAACTCTGGACACAAATGTGCGCAGGCATTGTTGACACCTTATGCTCCACGCGAGTTGAGATGAACTAAGGATGAAGAACAACCATCTGCTGTAAGAGAGCAAGTTCAGCTCATTTTTGAAAGATTAGCACCAATTGATTTTATTTATTCTCCCACTGGCACGGGAACTCATAAACCTCTTCCATATGAATATAAACTTAAAATGTTTGTTTGAGTTTGGATTTTGAAATATTTGAAATAATTTTTGAAATAATCTTAACGTTACCCATTTGTACTCTTGGGCTTCAAATCGACTTCACAAGCAAAGAAGAATTTAGTCATTACAAACCGAATCTCTTCTTATAAGAATCAAACAGCTTTTGAAATGGTAGATTCAAAATAAAATTGAACTAGAATGAGGGTATAAAGATAAACTACTCAGATACAGAGAGGTTTAAATTCCCAAAGAAAAGAAGCTACCAAGCTCTGCGTATAGGGATACTGTTTCAACCTAGCTTTGAGGGCTATATTCTCTAACAGGATCCACAATGTTGGTCAAGTGATGATCATACATACATACCTATGTATTGGGTCCCGACAATGATTAGCGAGACCATAGTTCTGCAGTCTCTCCTATTCTTGATTTTAGTTCTGGTGGGTCAGTAAGCGTCGGATCTATTAGCAGTAGGCGAATCAATCATCAGTGGAGTAGAAGGCATTATACTGAGTACATTTTGTATCAATTACGTTAGTTCGGTATACAATAATCTAAGTGCACCATGAGTTTTTACAAGTGAATGATCAGTGTTCGTATAACATTAGCTGTGTTCTTTAAGTCTAATATCATCCTTATCTAAAGACTCCAAAATACAGAATGCGATCATCATGGTGACGATCTCATGGCGTGCAATAATTTTGTTAGCAATACAGTATCCAGATAACTTTCTAGCGACCAGGTCGTGCTAGTTATCATCTTTGTTATAATATACAATACGACGAAAGGGGTATTATAATTATGTACAAAATCACCTGCCGCCAGGATAAGAACCGACTCTCCGCCTTATATGTGAGAAGGATAATAGAATATAGCGTAATATGTATAATGAGATTGCCTTCTCGCTTCGGTCGTACATCGCTGCCCGTCGCGATAGATCGCGTTCTGTGAGCTTCTTTAAAATTCGTTGTCAACGTGATTGACTTTGCTAGTATATATTTCTTGCAACACAAAACATTTCTATAAGAGTCAGATTATTCTGTTGATCTAAATCACATACACATGGATATATGTATGTATAATCAAAATCAGTGTACGGTAATAATAATTTCAGGTCTTACCTAAATACTTTTACCGGCGATATACAATTTGTATCCGAACCAATGCTTCCAAAACAAAACTATTTAAGTAAACCTATGAGACCACAATACTATGTTAAGGATTATTTAAGGCAACATTTGCATATTACTCTTCATAAAGAAAAAATTGTCCACCCATCCAACCATCCCACAAAAACCACCAAACTACATTAGTTTTATCACACCCACAAAATAAATCAAACCAAATTCTCTATCCGCGGTCAGCATCCTACTCCCCGTGTCCTTAAAGTGTCCCACAACAAAAACTTTAATTAAATTTTGTGACACAGTTAACCCTTCGAGTTCGGATGATAAATGACTCCACTAACCGACCACACATAGTCCTTCTCCAAGTGAACTTTCCAGAGACTAAAAAACGAAAAAACTTTTTCTCCATACAAATTTTTGGCTCCAACATATGCAAACTGTTGTTTTAAATGAAAAAAGGATATAGGGATGTGTAAGTCCAACGTTACTAGAGGGAGATATTTTTCAGAAAAGAACCATTGATTAAGTATGACACACCTGTACATTTGTTTCCGTTGTAAAGAATTGAATTTTTTTTTTGACCAAAATGAGAATGAAACCATTTCAAAGGAATTTTTATATCCTTTTGTTTGAAAACAATGCTCCTGTGTGACTTCAAACGGAATCGAGTGGTAATTTAAAAATATATGTCTGTACATGCACTAGAGACATTTTGTGTACGAGGGATGCTTATGATGTTCCTTCAATTTGTCATTGTACTCAATTTAAATATAAAAAAGTTTTTAATCCACAGTGAACACATACATATACGAGTAGATTGGGATGTTTTCGTTTGACTTCTTTTATTTTGATTAGAGTTTTGCCATTGTTGGCCTTTCTTTGATGTAGCAGCTATTAGGGGTATATTCATTCAAAGATGAACTTCAACATTTGTTGAGACAGCTAAAAGTTGATCATTAAATTTCGAATCTTTTGGTTTAAGAGGTTCCTGCTGTTTCTATAGTTTTAAGCAATAATGGCTAGAATATATGTAATTATATTCTATATAATATAGCAATACCCTATTAAATCTCTAAAGCTGATTGCTACAGATGGTGTTCTACATTTCAAAGTTTTTAATTGACTCGTTAAAAAAAACTCATGGCAATACAATGTATATAAATAAATATAATTTTCGTAGAGTTTATTAATAATTTTAATGAAAAAAGTTTATTAATTTTTAATGAAGCTTAACACAGTAATACCACCATGCTTAACATGTATTTTTGATAGTGATACCGAGTAGATTTGAGCTATATATAGCAGAAAGTTTGAAATGAAAGTTGCAGGATTATTATGGCCAAACACTAAGTAGGTAATAATAATAATTTGAAACTACCTACTATGTGTACAAATACGAGTATTTTGTACTAACGACAGTTTTCAGAATATCGTGAATTTTTCTGTCGCAAAAGTATCGTAATTAATTATAACATTAAAAATCCTATTTATTTCGAGAAATACTTATTCGACGTTGTTTGAATGAGGTGGAGGAAATACAATATTTTAGATTAAAAAGGGTGAAAGTCAAAGTAACAACAAAACTTTGCATCCAGTGTCCTCAACTTATAGAATATTCAGTATTGGCTTATTTAGCGGTAGTAACTGAAAACCCAGGTGCAGGGTTGCCGCTGATAAATTACAGAAAGTCGTCAAAAAAGTCGCTCAGAGAAGAAATAAAGCACACCAATACAATATAATCATGAAAATATCGTTTTAAATTATATTAACAGAAGCAATTAAGAAGTAAATAATACAGGCAGCACTACGAGTTTTACGAACTTTTTTACGAACATACATATACAGACTTTTGCTACTTGCCCGTCAAATCCTATGGAATTTCCCGAACCAGTAGCATTCGGAGAATTTATAAAAAATAATTAAAATTTTTGATTTGATCAATAAAGTTCAAAAAAGATTGTGATTTAAAAAAATCTTTAATTCACCATTTTTTGCAGTTAGTGATTAATGCATTTAATTTTTGGCAATCACTGAAGTTGAAGTTCGTAGCGAATTCACATATTTCGTTGAAGTCAGCAGTGAACTCAGTTGAAGTCATTGAATTCAACTGCAATAATTTTAACTCACCTGATTCCAGGTGGTGGATCATGTTGATATTGATTTCTGATTATAAGACATTTGTGGACGAGATTCAAGTTTTGAGGTAGTAAAGATACCGTGGTTTGAAACTTGAAGGAGATTTTGATGTCTTAACAAAACAGAAGAGAGTAAAATTGCTTAACTATGCTGACAAGACTCAACATCGTCTAATGATTTACATAACAAAAACTTTATTTTTTTGCGATAAATTTTTCAAGGATTTGAAACATATACATTCGCACATATAAATAAATTCCAATAATTTCAATTGAATTCACTGACTTCAACGAAATACATATGTGAATTCGATTGATTTCTAAAATGATTTCAATTCAGTGTTTGTTAAATACTGAACACATTAATCAGTGACTTCAAAAGAGTAGCGAATTACGTTTTTTAATTCCCAATCTTTCTTAGAAAAAAGACTTTAAATTATTTCTAGATGAATTCAATAGACTTAACCTCCCAAAAGATTTAATTCTTTTACAGCAATTGCCCAGTAGCCAAGAAAGTAATTTGGCAGCTCAATTTATAAATGAATCCTGAGGAAAGTGTCCCAAAAGTCGCCAAGATTTTGGAAAAGTGTCCAATTTCGGCATTTTTCAAAAAAGTAGTCGCCTGGTGTCCCGGACGCTATATGGCGACTTTAGTCGTCTAACGGCAACCCTGCCCAGGTGAGTCCATTTCGCTGATTGGGTGCTGATAATGAATGAACAAGATCATTATTTTTACATAAAATTATTGTGAGTGATGAGACTTATTTCCATTTGTCAGAGTACGTCAAAAAACTAAACTGTTGCATCTGAGGCTCCGACAACCCAAGAAAAATAGAGGATCAACCTCTTCATCCACAACGAGTGACAATTTGGTGCGGTCTTACAGCTGGTGGTGACATAGGCCCAATTTTTTTCGAAAATAAGGAGGATACCGAAGGATGTTGACTGACTTCTTTTTGCCTGAAATTGATGGTATGGACATGAAAAAGATTGTTTTCAGCAGGATGGTGTCATATGCCATACAGCTGGTGAAACAATGGCTCTATTGTGTGACAAATTTCCTGGACGTCTGATTTGTCGAAATGGAGACTGTTTTGAACGCAGAGATCGTGCGATTTAACATCATTAGACTTTTTCTTCGGGGATATGTAAGATGAAATCTACGCCATTGCTCCGCCATTGATTCATGCACTAAAAGAAAATTTTAATATTCCGCCCATAAAGTTTACTCGTTCAGTACCGAAATTAATCTTGGTTCTGAGTGTGAGACGTATCCGATTGGCATTCGAAGTATGATCAATATTCCCAGAAAATTGTTCTTTTGTAAAATAAAGAAAATATCGTAAAACGAAGTCTTGGAAAAATATCAGCAATTAGAATTGCAGACTTAAAGCCGTCCAAAACAACGAGAATTGAACGAACACAAAAGCAGTTTCTAATCCACTGAAGACGGGACTCATCAATACAAAATGAAGCTGAATTCTTATTTCCGGTACATACATATTGCAATATTAAGAGCTATTTTATTTTCTTGTGAGATATACCATCAGATCAGCAGTGGAGTTTTCTCTATGAAAAGGTTTGCCTTTCTTTTAGCTTCGGGCTGGACAAATGACAAAAAAATAAGATATCTGAAATTTACGCTCTAAACTGAAAGGGGTCGTATAATATATAGGCATTACTTGTAGTAAAGGTACCAGCTTTAAATAAGCATACAACTGGAGATTGGTTGTTCAAGAGGGATCCTCTATTAAACGAATTACCTGGATCTATGTAGTGTTAAGCAGGTGTAGGGGAATATGCACAAGTGTCAGACTAAATCCCGCCACATATATATAAATGCAGCTAAACCTATTGGCTTAGATTACTTAGCCCTAATCTGTTGAGGTCTTAAAACCGCCAAGTGCACGAAAATTGTTACTGTAGAACGATCAGAGCTACTAATGACCTCTTTAAACACAGAAAAGAACAAACAAAGGTTATCGTGGAAGAGAATAAAGGATAGGGTACAGAGTCTACTGTAGTTGAACAAAGTCTGAAAGAAAGAAGAAAAAAGTTCAAAAATTGTTGGTACATATGTAGATATGTATTAAAAATTTAAATTTTCTATCTACATATGTAATCTCTTAAATGACATGACGATGTAAACTTGCCTTCTTTTTCAACTTATCTGTCAATGATTTCAATATCTCCTGGCCTGGCCTATATATATGTATATGCACATAATAAGTAATCATCTTATGAATATTTAAGCGTATGATTTACGACGCATGATAAAGGAGGCAGAGTATCGTTTGCTACAGACTGTAGGGTTATAGGGGCATGAATACAAGTCACACTCCTATCATGTAGTATGTTTATCTTTTGTTCGATGAGGATTGAATAAAATACGAGTTATAAAGCTTACGCCAATAATGCCTATTGAATTAATAAAGCGTAAAGCGAACAACAACAATGTTGGACACAAGAATGATACCACAGTTTTTACATCATTCTTTGCGAAGATACCAATTTTATTTAAAAGGATAATACTACCATATAGTTTCTATATGGTATTTACATTACAAATATTCGTCAAAATTCATGTTAGCCATAGAAGTTTAGGTTTAGGTTAAACGCACGGAAGAATGATGGAACATAACGCGAAGTCTGTATGTTTTTTAACTCAGTGTCACTAAGTATTTTAATTAATTTTACGTACCTACCTATACATTGTATGTATGTACCTACATACGACAAATGGGAAGCTCTTAAAACTTTATAGGTTGAAGGCAAAACATGAAACTAAAATATCTAAATGGATAACACACCTTAATGTCCTTCTAACCCACTTCGATGTAACCCGGTTGCATAAGTCACGTTTTCATACAACAAACCATTTCCTCGCTACTGTCCATTTTCAATTTTATTAAATTGACCCGACACATTAATTAACAACATAATGCGTTATTTTTACTGCTGTCAATTTTCCCACACCCTCCACTTTATTTTATCCATTCCCTCTGCTTTGTGTGTCATTCGTCGTACAACAAACTGCGCGCCGTCAAGCCACCGACCTCAAATGGGAGCGGTTAAATCAATGCAGATACAATGAACAGCAAAATTGCAAGGGAAAACAAATCCCCCGCTGGGGGCATACGAACAATGAACAAAGAATCCAAATCCTTAACCTCACCCAACAATATGCCAGTCGCCAAGAACCACCACCACCAACCCCCCAATGATAGCTAGACAATGAGAAGCAAAAAAAAAAAAAAAAATGTCGTCTCCTTTGCCCCCTTGTAGAAAAACGAACACATACACACATAACCGTGTAGTTAGGAAAAAGGATTTGACATAGAAATTGAAAAACAAAACAATTGAAAGGAAACGAAAGGATAATAAGAAGATGGAGCCTATTCTAGTCCACCAGCCTGGTGTGGTGGTGTCTATTTTTGTCCCCAAATGCGATGCGGTTGGTAATTTAATTCCTCGAGTGCGGATTCTATAAATAGGATATTGTTGTATGCCGCTACGACTCTGCGAGATACAGATACCGGTGCTATAAAAGGATATTACGTGCTCTCCTTTAAGTCGAATGGATTTATGCGGTTGCTTCTGTCCGTCTTCAGTTGACATGCATAGTTGATGTCTCATGCGCCTTTTGCAGCGCGATGGCACTACGGGCATGGCATTAGCATTTCAAGTTGAGGATACTGCATTAATTAGTAGCACTTGTTAAGTCCTAAATAGATGGTAGGATAAATTCACAAAGAGATTTTGAATATGCTGCATTGTGTCCAGGGAATTTAGAGTCACGTTGGGTTCGTTATGAACGTGCATCTTTATGCCAAAGATCATGCGGACACGTGAATTTTATGCCATAGCAGTCAAAAGGATATGTGGACATAGAAGTTCGTGAAGAATGGAATTTCAAATCAAAATGTTCTATTGGCTTTCAAGGAGGATCCAAAGACACGGCAGAGTGTCAAGTCGAGTTCGGCACACCAGCCATCTATTATATAACGTGAATCATTTCGAGCTACTTTCGAACCCCCTACAACTCAAAATATATATGACATACACACTTCCAATTTTGTGTGTCTATGAAGGCACCCCCGATTACCTAGAATCCAAGAATTTTAGAAATAAACCTGTTACAATTCTAGAGATATTGATTTTCGAAAATCACCATTTTATTACTCGCCCATCAAAAACCTAGATCACTTCCAGGTGACTCGTAGTATTAAATTAAATGTCACGCCTCTCTACTCCGTCTAGAGCAGCCTATATGAATGCAAAAATTCCCAATAATTCCCTGCTCAATCGAGACACCACTCATGGAAGAAATACTGAAACCTAGCGTCGAAAACCTGAGGTTCAAAACTATTACACCACAAAAGTCCATTCTATCTTTCTATTCATTTTCGACTAACAACATGCTGTGCTTACTATTAGGCGTAAGTTAATATCTTACATGTGTTTTGTGTCTGTATATTTTAAAGGTAAACATGAGTCCCCAAAAAAATTATGTGGCCTTGTGTCTCACATAACCTACGTACAGGCGCCAGCCTACCAAATTCTTAGGACGATCCTTAATGAGAAGAGAGCGGTGAAGTAATTCTGCTTGATTATCTTCCCAATAATTGTCAAACTTATGTCCCATGATTGACAGAACAAAAATCTGGACTAATTGTGGACTTATGTATGTACATATGTCCCACTGAACTATGTCCCACGCGAACTTATGTCCCTGCCCCTAACCATAACCGTTTAGATGTAAGTAAGTATATTACAAAAATATTTGAGGCAGGGGAAACCTGGTAACAAGGAACTTTAGTATTGGACAGCATATAGGGACTGAAATGAACACTCACTATCACCTTTGTGAGCATTGAGTCGGAAGCTATTTAAATGAGTTTAGGTGTAAACGTTTACAAGGTATAAGTCACACCTCGGCATCCTCGGGATGAAACATTAAGATGGATAGCTATAATTTTTCAGTCGTAGAAAATACAAATATTTATAAGCAATTTTTTTCAATTCAATCTGTTGTTGTAATACTCGGTAAACTAATGTTCAAATAGGGAGTCATCTTTGTCAGCAATTTGAGAAATCTAGCCAGAAGCATCCTTATAGTGACACAAGCCTAAATACATATTTTTGAAAAGAATTAGTGCAAATCTATGTACATTGTATATAATAACATGGAACTGTGCTTGACTGCACATAAAACAGAAACGGAAGCCGTTAAGTACCACTCCTGACAATAGTTTAATCAATAGTCCTGTACGCAGCGAAAATTGTGGAAATCGCCCTGAGATTCAGGCTCAATGCAAGAAAGCCAATCACTGTGTAGCTATCGACCAAGTACGTCCGGCTAAGAGCATAGTGTCGGTTGATATATGTATTTTAGGAAGAATAATACTAGTTGATAAGGTTGCGGATGAGATGCAGCGACTATGCAACCACAATAAACAGGAAGTCTGAGGTCATCACAGGAAATGACGGAACAGAGAGGAAGCACGGATCATGATTGATTGACTGGAGAGGAGAAAGTTTTTCATCGAAAGAACAACGACGGACGTACAGACTAATACCAAACAAAGAGATGGGAATAAACCACCAGCACGATGATGTAGATTTCTACATGAATAAATTACTGCTCTGTCATGCGTATCTACATGAATTTTAACATGATTATTTTTGATTATGTTCCAGATTTGCAAGCAAGCTTGATTTTAATTTTGGGATTTAAGAAAAAGTAGAAGATATTCAGTGGTTCTAAAGAGGGGGTAGCCCATCGACGGAAAAGAAGTTGAAACAACTCATTGGGTTCACTGGAGCTTAGGAAAAAATATATTAAGCAACGCAGCTAAAGTCCATTACTAATACATGAAGCTCGGCATTCTCCGGCAGATATTTAATTTTTTTTTTTCATTATATTACGTATTTTTGATACACATTTAAAAGCGAAATGAATTATCAGATGACTGACAATATGTACATAGGTGCTCAGAAGGACGACGCAACGGTGACGTTCACAGCCAGACAAGCGATCTGTCAAAACTAATGCACGGTCTTGAAAAGCACTGCATCTCCGAAGACCTAGCCCTTTTCGCTTTTTTACTCGTATACTATGGTGATTGCTATAGGGAGGAAAAGCAACGCTTGTTTAGATGTAGATTTATCATCTGCGGTAGACTTAGGCAAGAAGTCAAGAAGTCAAGAATGACGTCACAAAAAAATTGTTTCTACGAGCTTCTCGACAAAACCTATGAGCAATGTCCTAAATATGTCGTTAACATTGAGTTAGGCGATTATACCACCAAAATAGGAAAAGAGGACATTTTGATGGTGCCGTGACATATTTCAAAATATGGCCTTATGACGCTTTCATAAAGTGACATGAAGCCATATTTCGGGGTTGCAGGGATGCCGAAGAAAGCCCACACAGCAGAGACGGAAAGAACATCGACTTCTCAAAAAAAAAAAAAAGAGCAGGAATAATGTACAGAAGTTTGACCAACAGGTAAAAAAATTGTATCAAGGCAACAAAATGAAGAAGGAAACCTCCTAATAGAGTGAGAATTACATTTCCCTAATACTTTCCTCATTAAGACCAAATACATTTTTTTTTTCAAATCACGGCACCTAATCCTTTTCCAGTCATTCTTCTCACGTTTCAAGAACGCATTATTTCTCAAAGCATGTCTACCTACATTACCCATTCCATGCGGTCTTACCTAAATCTCACATTTTCCCCACTAACAAGACATTGTGTTTCACATAATTTGGAAAGAGTTTCTCTTAACTTTTTCGTTTTGTTTACTGCTTCCATAATCATAGCTAATTTTGACTGTAAAATTGTAAAGCCCACCACCATCTCATCATCATCTACCCTCTGGAGATATGAAATTTCATAGCAAACGAAACAAACTAATAGCGAAAGCATGTCCTGAGTGCAGGCATATACATAAATATTAATACTCAAATGTATACAATGTAATAACGTATCCTGGCGCTGGTCTCGGAAAATGTTTTCCTTCTGCATTATGAAGATTTAAGAAAATAACGAAAGGGTTGTTCCGTTAAGTCATACAATGTTTCATGGATGACGCCATAGTTCCTCCTCATACTGTGAAAGTACTTCAAAAAATTTTTACTCTTACGGCAGAAAGCTGTTGCTTTGGGAATTCATGTTTTACAAGAGATTTTCTCTAAAGTTATTCACTTGTATATATGTGCGTTGATGGTAGCTAGGTTGGGGGATTAGACATACTGCAGCAAGTGCTGCATGTAACGAATAAGGGCATAATAATGTTGAATTGTTTAATGTTGGAATGCAGTGAGAAAGGCTCTCTGCTTGTTGACTTAACATCTTAGGTGGACGATGTTGTAAGTAATCCTTGTCTCACTTTGGGTTTGCTGTAATGTAATACTTAAAACAATCACGCAACATTGTTATTCTTTTTTCATCCCTATGGCCAACATTAAGAGATGGAGTTCAATCGAATTTAAGACCTAGAATAGTCCTTCATGTATAAGCAGCTTATACGCATGCAGCAAAAGATACTTTGTAGATAGGTTTCTTGGCAGATCTTTAAGGATACTACTTCTACCTAAATTCTACTTCTCTTGTTAACAAAATTTCATACATTTCAGATTCTCTTTATCAGAATGTTTTATTTTGTATTCAAAGAGACAGATTTTATAAAACCAAATCGATAAAGCTGCTGAAGAACTTGCCAGATCTCCAGTCATTGTGGTCTATCTGTCAGGCAGATAAAGGACGGGAATAAAAAGACAAGCTGTCTTACTGACATCCGCAAACTGGTGGAAGCTTCGAATTTTATCAATTTCTCAAAAAGAAAGACAAATGATTCTAGTAATGAACAAGTGTAACGCTAAGATCCCGACTGGCTTTCTAACTGGCCTCTGTTCTCTCAAATATCACCTTACGAATTACGGGTATTACCCAATCGAACATGTTCAGTCTATGCCTTGAGGACACTGAAACTATATAAAAGTGTGAATGTCTCCCGCCGTTGCTCAGAATAGGTTGAAAGACCTTTTCTGCATTCTTTTACTTTGCATTCAGATGTCACAAGGTTTGCAAGGGGATATCACAAAAGATCTCTATGAGGACGTCATGATTTTTGAGGCAATTTTTTTTTAAAAAAAAAGTATAATGCCTCTTGACTGTACTTTTTTTTACTCGCAGTTTGTTAGGATAATCAAAATTAGGCACAATGGATCTAACTGAGTAGTTTGCCTTATTACGCAAATTAAAGCATATTTCCCCACCCCAAAACTTGACCCTAGGAGGTGTGAAAAAGTCGTCTTCTAACATCACAGGTCACCCAAATATTTTTCCATCTACCAGGGTTAGTTGTCTAAATGAAAAAAAAATATTTTAGAATTTATAGATTCAATGGGCTGTCTTAAATGTGTACACCCGACTTTCACTCTCTTTCCAAAACACAGCAAACATTCAGCTTATAAACACATACATATATTTCAATATTCATTTAATAAAATCCCATAAAACACTTTTCGAATAAATGCTTCCTAAATCTTTTTCATGACCCACCCTCAGAGATTGTATGGAAGGACATCGTTCCATATGCAAATCCAAACATTTATTGGTCCAGAAAACCTCCTCTTATTCATGTAAAATTCCCAATGTGTCAACAATAAAAGCTATAATCCTTGAAACAAATACAACCGTCTGTCTCGAAGGACCATAAAACATACTGCCTTGCGTAATATTAACACAGTAATGCAATAAAACAGATGTCCCTCCACCTCGCTTTGGGTAGATATTCTACCAGACCGGACCTTGGTTTAAATAACCACCATAGATTTTAACTAACCTCCATTAAGCAGTCTTAAAGTCATGCAAAGAATATAGTGAAAAAAAAAAGTAGAAAGTCCTTGGGTCATAAATAACCGATGCGAATAAAAATAAACTCGTACACCATGCTGTGTGTCTGTTGATCCATTCTTAATCTGGGGAAACATCTAGCAAAACATCTCAAAAATCGTCCACTTCAGAGGAGGCAAGACCAAGAAGACAACGGTGTCATCAGGCGTCAACACAGATAAATAGAGTGGGCAAAAATTTTAATTAACACCAAAATAACGACTCGTTTGGTATAACTCATCAACTGGTTTTGTTGTCATCTAGTACTAGTCATCATCTCATCGTCATCAACGTCACCATCGAGTTCTACGGAAACTACAACTGCCACTTGACATTTGCCTCCATCTTGTCACGAATTATGCACTCAAGCGTGGCTTGAGTCGAATTTATTATTTCTTACCACTACTGATGAGGATGTAGCATCCTTCTATCCCACTGTGTCTCTCGAGCACATCGTATACATATGTATGTTAATTAAAATTGAATTTAAACATCCGCCCAGTGGGTGATGTTCCCAGGAACGGAATGGATGCCGAAACCCCCGAAATGATTTAGTGACAATAATAATTGTCTCCGGGAGAGAAATTTACAACCCTCTTACGACAACAAAAGGATTTCGGAGGAAAAGAGTTTCCAATTTCCTTGATTGCGTAAAGAATTAATTGTTTCGCGTTGCCAGAATTTTTTTTTTCTTTTGTTGGCCCAATAAGGATGTGGGTGGGTAGAAAGATGGTTTTAAATGCAACCCAGATACTCTCATTCTTCATAGTGTTCACTGTGGTTTCTGTGTCAATGAATCATTTAAAGGGAGGGGACGAGTGTGAGGTTCCATTAGTGTACAATATATCGAATAATGGCCAAACGATATGCAATCCGGCAGATGAATTGAATGAGTGAGGTGTTAGCAATTGGTTTTTGGGGTAGAATACATTTCAATGAAGATTGAAGGAGGTTATTCGGTGAAAATAAAATAAAAACAATAACAGATGGCATCAGGCGACGATGCAACGATTGACAGCTAAAAATGGAGCGGAAGGTTTATTTTACTGGACGATAACGAACCGGATATTTTATTACCCCCGTTAGCAGAATATGATTTGGATGCTAGAGGCAAAGTTGTAGCTTTGTGACGGAAGTCGGAACTTGAGTGTCGATAGTCAAGATTGTAATGACGTTGAGAAAATATAAAATGATTCGTAATTTGCAGCGACTGTTATACGATATATCTCTGACCTAATGAAAAAATGTATTGTAGAATAACAACCATTTAAAAAAAAAAAGAACCCAAATTGTAGTTATAAATAAGGAGAATTTATGAAAACTTATTTAGCTTCGACAATAACAGAAACGGAAATTGTGTTCTTACTCTTTTCGACGGTCACTGGTGCCAACAGATATGTAAATAGGGTAGAAATTGTTTTCAGATGATTGATTAGAACTTCTACCACTTAGTTGTGTATAAGCAAGAAGTTCTTAACAGATTCAAACGAATTCGAAATCAGTGACTGGAAGGCACCTCAACCTTCAAGAATAAATTGTTAAAAATACAACAAAACAGCGCTCAGGCAGCAAATAAATCTGAAATATAACCAAATTTATTAGAGAACATTCATTGAATATTCCTAAATCAAAGATTTAGGAATTTCAGCTGAGCAGACTCATGAATAATAACAGAGCTGCAATATCAGTATGGATTGAAAGTATGCCCTGCAGCAGAAGAATCAATGCCCAAATAGGCCCAAACAATATCAAAAGAGCTGTCCGTAGTGATATAATGCTACACATGTTATTTTTCGGTCACAGACTGTAACAGTGATTGCTAATTTTAGTGTTCAACTCCCAAAGCCTATGTGAAGCACAGCACGCCTACCTTAAAGGTAGATCGGTGGATAGCGCTCTCCGTAGCGTGGTCAGGGAAATTGAGCATTCCCTAGATGCGCAAGAATACACCATGGCAGCGTTCCTGGAGATTGAAGGCGCTTTCAATAATGTAAAAACGAGCTCAATAGTGAAAGTCTTGGAAGATTTGACAGTAAACAGGCTCGTCGTAAACTGGGTTGAAAATATGCTTAACAGCAGGATCATCAACTCAGCCATCGGGCCTAGTTCTGTAAGGAAGATGACAACATGGGGCACGCCACAAGGAGGAGTCCTTTCTCCGCTTGGGCTTTGACTCCTTACCGTCAAGAAAATCCTAAGAATCTTCACAGAGAAGAGAATCAAAATCGTAGCATATGCAGATGACTTAGTAATACTGATTAAAGGTAAATTCTTGCCAACAATCAGTGAACTAATGGAATCTGCTCTCAAAGTGCTCTCTACGTGGGCAAAACAGAACGGTTTGGGGGTCAATCCTCAGAAAACTGAACTTGTCTTGTTCACTAGGAGAAGAAAGATACCCGACTTCACATTACCAAAGCTAGATGGCACTGCTATAATTCTCTCATCTGAGGCGAAATATCTTGGCGTCATTCTAGATTACAAGTTATCCTGGAAAAGAAATGTTGAAGAAAGGACAAAGAAAGGAATGAATGCTCTATATGCTTGTAAGAGGGCCTTTGGGAGAAGGTGGGGATTGCAACCGCGCATCATTCACTGCATGTACAAAGCAATTATCAGGCCTATCATCTCATATGGGTCCTAAGTCTGGTGGACAGTCACGAGTACAAAGAACTATATGAAAGAACTCTACAAAGTGCAAAGGCTTGCAGCACTCTGCACTACTGGAGTCTTGAGAAGCACTGCATATAATTCTTCATATTCTTCCCCTAGACTTGTTCATTAAAGGCTCTGACACGAAAGGAGCTCTCAGACTGAAAGAATCCAACCTGTGGAAAGAGACCACCTGTGGAAAGAGACCACCTATGGACATGCGGTAATATTAAACACTACAAAGACAATCGGCAGGAAATATAACTCCGAATGCTTCACAGCCACATCGGATTATATAGTCCCCCCCCTACAACGACTTCAATTTTGATATCCCAATCCTATTCCCAAGCCGAGCAGTGTGGGAGTCCAATAATATAGACAACGATTTCGTTATGGCCGAAATTAGATAAAAAGAAAACAAAGAGCCTTCTGGCACTAAATCGATTATCTATCCGCATCTTTACTGGTATAATCACAGGACACTGCGCCATCGGAGTCATGCTCCGTAAATGGGGGGTCCAACGACCTATGTAGAACCTGCGGAGATGAGGAAGAGGTGGAGTCTATCCAACATCTGCTTTGACACTGCCCCGCTCTGCAAGAACGACGCCTTCGCACTTTCGGTTCTAGGTTCTTCGGAAGCACCGCAGAGGTAGCAGGCTTCCAGATATCGGATCTTCCCTACTTTATCAAAAGCACCAACTGGTTCCCAACCCAACCAGTGACGCGATAGGTTTCTGTATTTTGTTGTTCCCACTCCATCTATTAAATAGGGGATTCACAACGGACCTTTAGGTCTCCGAGTGGACGTGATGAGTGTTTTTTTTAACCTAACCTAACCTACTTTTAGTGTACCAGTGACAATGTATCAATTTCGGTTTGCTATTCAGTTGTTTACTTTTTTCAATGCGTTAAAATATTTTTAGTAATGTGATCATATGACTACATGACTACAGGATTACTTACTTACTTAGATAGCGCTACAGTTCGGAATGAACCTGGGCCTCCACTAACAAGCCTCTCCAGTTAGTCCGGTCTTTAACTAACACACTCCAAGTCGGTTAAGGTTCCATTCTACTTGAGTGAACCACTTATGGCGAGGTCTTCCTCTACTGCGTTGTTCCTTCGGGGTCTTCCTCTACTGCGTTGTTCATTCGGTTCGATGACTCTGTGGGCCGGAGCACTAGTGTTCATTCTCTATATGTCCTAGCCATCTCAAACATGCGCTTTTTTTGTTTTTTGACAAGGTCCATGTCGCTGTACAGCTGGTATCGTTCGTCATTGAATTTCTTCCTCCAAAGCCCGTCAACGCAAACGGGACCGAACATTTTACGAAGAATCCTTTTCTCGAAGATAGATAGAGTCCACGCTTCAGCGCCATAAACTGGGTCTGGGATGATTAAGGTCTTATACAGAATCTCCTTAGTTCTTCGGGATAGGGTTCTCCTACTCTTCTTCTTATCAGCCCAAAGAAACAGCGGTTGGTAAGAGTTATTCTTTGTTTTATGTCTGTTGAAAAGTTGTTGTCAGAGGTTATACCAGACAAAGTACCTTACTACCTCAAAGTTATAACTAAGCCCATGATAAGAAGTTACCCCAATGCACAACCTGGAGGTTAAGTTCCTTTCGTTACCCCTAGAATAAGGGGCCGAATTTCTCGGAGTCAGTAATCAGCTTCGAGGATACGAGCGCTGCCATAGACACATTAAGGGTTTATCCGGCATCATCTCTTTTCCCACACTCTGGTTCAGTATTGGAGATCCCTATAGACCTGGTCGAAGGAGTTCATATAGGGATAGCATTAATAGTTCGACCTGACTGGAAGTGGTAGACGCCACCATTGATTCCATCTAGGGAATTCGTCCGCCGCCACCTGGATCAAGGGGACCTTTTACCTCGCAGTGGAGTTAAAAGTGGCTTATATGTTAATTTTTCCAAAACAAAGCTGGAGCTTTTCACAAGAAGAAACAAGACTACTCAGTTTTACACTACAATAGTCATACTCCCAGATATTAGGCAGATGCTCGCGAAATGTTGGGCAGTGAAAGAATCTTTGGTGTTGCCTGTGAATCGAACCTTGAAATCCCACACAGTTGTCGGATGCACTAACTACTAATCTACGGCGATCAACTAAACAGTAGTCCTTTACAGTTTTCGAATTAAGACGGACACCAACATTCCGAAGAACATTCCTACTATGTATGTATGTTATCAATGTCTTACCACAAGGAGCACTTCTGGTGAAATTTACAAAAGAGATCTATACTAATGGTTCCAAATTAAAAGCGGGTATTATCTCAATCTCATCTACGATAAATCCCTCCTTTCGATTGCCAAAACACTACAAATTTTTTTCAACCAGGAGTTATCGACATAAAAATGCTGTCAGTTGGTTATTGATTAATTCAATTCCACAGTGTGACATTGTAATTTACATTGGCATCCAAGGTACTATTAAGACATTGGAAGCATAGACTATATATGAGATACAAGTTGAAAAGGAGCTACCATAAATCACTTCGTCGTACTGCAATTACAGAACACGATTCTGATTTAGATGAGTCCTTTAAATTAATAAAGGTAGCGAAGCACAAATCCTCGTCTGAAAAAAAAAGGTCAGTACGAATTATTCGACTGGTAACTAGACAAATTTGTCCCATATGCGATTGTAGAAAATCAAACCGATTAATAACAGCAAGGACACCTAAGATTTACTACAAACGATTTTTGTCCCAAATCTGGTTAGGGAGGAGAATCCGTAGAAGAGTTTCATGTCTCTAAAAAAATTGACTGCAACACACCATTCAGTTTTTCTTATAAGTTACCTCATTACGTGCAGCATGACAATCAACCAAAAACGGTCTAACTATATTCCATCGCAACAGTTGAATGGCTTAAACTGATGGACCCTACACCTTAATTCATTTTATAAAGACTACGCAAGACAGTGGCATGTGAACAATGGTAAGGTCAGAGAGCTGTGTATGAGAAGACTCAAAAATCAATTCAGGATAATGAACTGGCTCTCACCTAAAATGGCCCACAATTCAGAAGCATAGTCGAACAATGTAGAATCGAGATAAATATGGCGAAAACAAAAGCTGAGAATTTCCTTTATTTAGGAACCATTGTTCCAGCACATGGTGGACTGAATGTGGTCAGATAATCAGAGCTACGTTTGTTTTTTTTTTTTTTTTTTCAAAATATGGACAAACAAAGTAATCAACACAACAATAGATCTACGAGTTTAAGAGTTTAAAGGGACCAGCTGGAAAGATTTGTTAACTAAGGATTGTTTAGTTGAATTGAATCTCAAATAAATAGCTTTATCAGAAAACGGGTCAGAAACTTATAAACATTTCCATATGGAGAAAAGTTGTCTGCATGTAGACAACTTTTTTGCAAAATATTCAAAGCAGTGGAATCCACTTACCCAGTCAGGTGATAGGTTGAGGGTCTCTAAACCAATGTGCTGCAGACCAGTAGAGAACAAATCGAGATCTTTGTAAGTGACCTGGGGAAAGTAGGTATGTTTCACATTTGATAAGAAATAAGTGAAAGTCGCGAAGTAAGGCATTCCTGTTTTATCCATACACCTCCCTCTTAAGTTAGTTAAAAAATATATAAGCACAACTCAAAAGTTGGCCCAGATTACTTTAAATTCTAATTATATAGTTTTCCTTGATTAACAGAGTGAAAGAGTGTGTGATTATGTAAAGACTACGTTCGCTAGAAAGTTTGGTTTGAAGAGCTGTTTTGCGTTTAATTAATCCCCTCAGTCCTTGTTGATATCTAGGAAAGGTACTTCTTAGTATAGTAATTAAGCAAACAAGTCTGTTTTGTCTATTGGGAAATTTACTATCAAAGTAATTAGACAAGGCTAAGCTTCTAGGTCTTAACTGAAATACAGCACTTCCCTTTACAATTAACGGCATGAGCAAATTACATAGAGGCTTCACTACTAAACTTGGAGAACCTTCTGCAGTTTAGACACAAGTAACATCCCTTGTGAGTGTTATTCAACAATATTTCGCATATTCAACTTAACAACCACATTGACGAAACGTTGTTCAACATTTCCGTTCAGCCTTGTCAAATGCAAAATTCAACACCAATTTAAAAAAATCGACAATTTGTTGCTCATCCTGTGGCGCAACACTCCAATAAACACTGATTCCCATGTGATGTCTTAACAACCGGGTCATATAGCAAATTCAGAAAATTGGATATGTAACGCAGTCTTCCCCATCAGTTCCACATACACTTATACATTTGATTATAATTAAAACCCTATACCCACCCGCAAGTACAACAATGGCAGCCGCACTATGGCGGTGCCTGTGTGCGGATGAAATTCATGACACAAATATTTATGAAGTACGCTACACGGAAATATTCCTTCGACGGCATTCAGTCCGTGCATAAAATTGTATAATAAAAGCAATGTCACGGCAGAAGCCGTGCAATTTACGCCAACACCCCCACAACCACAACGATAACCAGAATTTGTATCTAATTGTAGAGCGGATTTTCCAAGAGACAATGAAAGTGAATCCTTAATAATTAAATCGCGCAACAATATTAACGTGTTATTATCGTCAAAATTAATGCTTTCTGTTTTACTACTACTCATCGCAAATGCAAATTTTAATTAATAGTCAGAACGAAATGCGTACAAACTGTATGCGTACGTACGTGTGTTACTTTGAGACTTACCTGCACGATTTCTGCATAACCTCGGCACGATTATAACCGCTAATTTTGCAAAAGGACTCATTGCAATAGACTATCGGGAAGTCGACAATTTGGGCGTTGGCCAACAAGAAGGAACTGTCCGCTGTGGAATTGTAAATAAACAATAAAATTTTAATAATATTCCAATATTTATTTAATTTAACAGAAAATATAGAATAAAGGATATTTCCTCACTCCAGTGAGTACTTATTTTTAATTTTCCTCTCACGGGTATAGTTGCATAATGGAATACATATTCACAATTTCACTGTGAAAATAAATGTATCTCTCTTCACGCAGATGAGGTGAGTTTGAGCGCGGTGAGCGCCTCCCTATTCCTGCTGTGCACTGGATGCGTTTTTTTTTTTTTTTTTGTTTTTAATTTTTAAATTCATGAGGAAATTTGTTATTCAGGAAAGTACCCTCCAGTCAGACATGAATACACAAACACACAGACAGAGTAATGCGATCCTTCTCCTACTGGAGAGAAACTACATTGCTGGTATACAACAAAGTTAATTTCAAAGAAAATATGAATGCAGAGAGCACTATACACAAGTCATTTTGAAAATTTTGGACGTGGTATACTTTTTAGAAACATTTTATAAGTAGGAAGCAGTAAACAGTGGGACCGAAATGGTTCTTAGTCTGAAGACAAGGTACTTTGCAAAGCATTGACGATTAAAGACTTTCTCACAATATTGACATGAGGAACTTAAGGAGTTGCTGTCAGACTTTGATGTCGTACAGTGTTCTTAAGTACCGTCAGAAATGTCTGGGGAGTTGCTTTCTACAGAAAACTGCATGCATGATGTTATAATAGAGTAGTCAAAGTATAGCCATTAGTCAAAAGCGTCAATACAGTATCCATTGAATACCAACTCTTACGGGTCCATACCGAAACTGGTTACCCTGCCTCTCATCACATATGGGGGTTCTAAATATATGAAGAAGGAGAAGCTGCATATGCAACTAACACTCGCATCACTAATGGGTCCATTGTGAATAATTCTACGTGTAGGTTCCGGTGCTGGTAATCCGGTTATTTCTATTGAGGTATCACAATGGACCTCCTTTTAGTCTAAGTGCGTCCCTGCCTGAACGGGGACAGCCACCTAACTCAACCCAACCCGACTCCTAGTTTCACCTCCACCCTTTGAAAGGTCATTGGTGGGACCAAACATCAGAGCCGGATGCATGTTTTCATTAACACACTCTTTCTAGATAATCAACGATACTTACAATCAGGTTGAACTACTTAGTGAAACTCTATATCAACTGCTTCTACGTTATCGAAGCCCGACTATGCCTGTATTTGTAAAAAGGGATAGTTGTAGAGGAAGACTTGATCGGCCAGCACTACCATCCATGTACTGGGTTACTTACGTAGTTTTATCCGATCACTTGTCCTGGAGGTTTAAGTCAAGAATCTGGTAGAGGATTGTGTGTCGACGAAACTTCCCTAAAAAAAACAAATGTCGATCTCCTAACAGTCGAATGTTCGGACCCTTACCAGGTCGTGTAGTGTCGACCAATTAGAGGAGGTCCTAGACTGATATAAGACAGATATTACCATCAATGGAATGAAATAAAGAGAGTAGAACCAGCGCTAATTCAGATGCGGATATGTTATACGAGGTCGACTTCGATACCTAAGGGAATGCCTTATAACAATCCGTATTAAGGCTTAATTTTTCCAAATTGGTCCACATAATGGGTTCTTATACCACCCAAAAGATAAGGATGACGCCAACAAAGAATGTTTCTACAAGCTTATCGACATTATCGACTCGGATCACTTACTTGTACATGTACTTTAAAAAAGTAAAAATGCTGAAAGAGTAAAAATTAACCACATTAGCGTTGCCAAATATCCCAAACGGCTGACTGCTTATAACAGTCAATGGGAAAGGAAATGTACATAGTCCAGAGAACTAAAAGAGGATCAATTCAAGGTACTTTCTTGATTGTACAGGAAAGAATATTATTGTGGCCACGAAGGACAAAATGATTTGAAAATACATGCGTCCACAAAATTCAACTTATATATTGTCCGGAACATGGCAATCAAGAGTATGCAATTGTTTTTCGAAACCGGAAACGGCTATGTCAGATTCAGAACCAGAAGACAAAGTTATTGTTACAGAATTAACATCTGTCTTTCACACGGTAAGGCATTCCTTAAGTTATAACAGCAAGGGTTACACAAGATACTTTCACATATTATAAGAGACTCCAAAATAGTCCAAATAATTAGCTCTGAAAGGACTAAAGTAGAAGCTTTAATGCAATAAGTCATTTTTAAAGATTAAATTATGTAGGTACTAAATAATACTAGATATACTACATAAATGTATGTATTTTTATTTTGTGGAACGTATTTATGGAAACATAGATCCACGTTTTTTTCTATAATATAGTTATTTCTCCCGAGGGGCAGCAAAAAATATCTGGCAACCCTAGACCACATATAACGTCGAAAGGCTGCAATAGCAAGAGACTTTCAGAATCTCTGGCGAACGTGTATCTCACATTCTCCGGAACTCCTATGCCACTTGCATCAAGTACTAAGGCCCCACTTGGCTAACATATCAGCTAATCATAAAGTGTATAAAGCAGCGCGAAAGCAATGAGAAGGATATCAAGTTTTCCAAAAGGAAAAAAAGTGTTTATGGAAAAAAAGCTTGTACTAAAACTTGTAGAGATGAAAAAGAAATCCTTCTATTGGAGTATCAGTCAATGCAGAGAATGTTGAAAAACGAGTTAACCAGACGACAAAAACTTATATCACGCTTTGAGGAAGAGTAAACTATTCAACCTGGACTATGAAAGCTAAGACTTACCTTCACTTCACAAAAAAAAAAATTAAGATAGCAATAATAAAGCTTGAATCCAACGAGGCTGCTGTATCTGACGGTTTACAGGCCGAGCGATATGTGAACTCCAGTGCGGTTTTAGGCCAGGAAAGTCAAAGTTGATCAAATTCTCAAACTATAACAGATTCTGGAGAAAACTCAAGAAGTCCTAGACACCCATCATCTTTTTGACGATTTTAAGGCCGCCTATGAAAGCATTTATAGACGCTATACAGACCCATGTTTAATTCGGTGCATCTCTAGCAAACTCATCTGTCTATTCAGCATGATGATGGAGAATGGTCGCTCCTCCAATATGGTAGGTAGACCTTTGCTATCAGAAAAGGATTTAGACAAGGATCTACGCTGTCATGTATCTTCTTTGACTATTTTGTAAATATCGAGAGACAACAGCAGGTCCATGTGAGCAGGTTATTATTGTAACAAGGAACCAAACGATCTTTTTGGCCTCGTAGAGCTATTGTATGGTGCGCCATTTGGGCTAGCGCAGCAGCAACATTGCTTTCAAGTCACAAGCAGAAATGCTGTAACAATTACTAGCGAACGCAAAATGTAAAAAAGATCACGTATCTGCATCGGGATCAGAGTCGGTCATTTAGCCGATATTATATTCTAAACGTAATTATTATAAAAACGAAATAATCGCTCAATAAAAAAAAATAAAAATTGCGTGTCTCTCTTGAAAAGATAAACTACCTTAAGTCGAATTATGTGAATTTCTTACATTTTATTATATGGCGTTTCAATACGCATAGTTGTATCATGTCTTTATAAAACTTGTATCTCGATTTATTCAATAAAGTTTTTCATCTTAAGTCCAAAAAATTCATATAACTTCCTAAAACAAAACAGCAATACTGTTGAAACAGACTTAACTCTGCTTTTCTGACACTTATGACGTTATAACATGGCCCCAAATTTAAAGTACAACAAATTCCTACTAAAAAAATTCACCGGTTAGGCCCCACAGTTGCAACGACATGCTATTAGCTTAACAATAGAAAATATTAATGAGAAAACAACCGTCTTATACACGTACATAAGTACACTGTCCTGTATTATCCTTATCGGTGGCAAAGAAAAGGACACCGACATCAACGTCGTCGTAGATTTCAATGACGATGAAGCAATAACGACGGATACGAAGAAAGTTGAGAATTCGCAAGAATATAATTCCATATAATTTATGCAGTCCGTGTGACTAAGTAAGTTTGTTCCAAGAGGGTCAGGGAATTGAAATGTACTTACATTCGTGACTGGCTAAGATTCCACGGGTACATGGATGAGAATTCCTTTTGTTTTTGTGATAACAATAACTTTTTTTTTTTTTTGCGTTTTGAATAAATAAAAAGTAGAAATATTAGGAAAATCTTAATGAAACAGCCTAATGGTCGGTAAACTTGGGAGAACTGATGTCATTAAATATTTTTCCTTGGCGAAGTAGCATTTCAATTGTTATAGAAGGAAGGAATGTTGGTTTAGAATGTCAGTGGGTCTGGGTAGTGGGTTCAAGTTTCTATATCAATCTTTTCCACGTGACAGAGAAATAAATGATTTAATCCAGATGTGTGTGTTTTTGTGAACAATTTACATACACGCACGCAGTTGCAAATTAGAATTCCCCTCTTCTCTTGGGATCAAAGGATATTTAGAATACAAAACAAAAAAAAATATTTGACGTGACAGGTAAAATAGGGCCCTGGGCTTATCTTCTTACAAATGATGTGCATGATATGCATAAGTATGCTTCATACAAATAGAATGGATCTACACTTTAATACTGTACGCGAAGGGCTACGCTGACTTTGATAGTGCTGATCAAAACAAAACTGATCTGATTTTCCTATTTCTTATCTGATGAATTTTGCTTGTAACTCGTTTTTTACAGGAACTCTTGTGAATAACGACTACAGTCTGATCATGCTGAAGATAAGCACAACTCGATTCAAGATGGACGTAAACAAATCCTTTGCATGGGTAGAGTTTCTAGAGCCTACAAGTATATGTTCAAAACGAAAACTGAGTAGCAGACAAGAAAGTTGAGATGTGAATTGGGTGAATACTGTAAATACATCTTGTAGCGAAAACCCAAAGGATCAGAAACTCAGTTCAACCTAACATGAATGATCAATGAAGAACTGTGGCAAATATTTTTGAATCCAAAACAGAACAGATCGTGAACGCAACCCAAAAATATCATAGCCACATTAGTTAACCATATAGAGATGGAAGCAGATCGAAGAACATACATTGCTCAAAGCTGGACTGGATTGGCTACCGATGTAAAGCACTTCTTTGATGAATGCGTTAAACTTACACGTGCAGGCGTTGTCGAGATTACTTAGATCATAGGCTAGCGTAATCTTATTAATATTGGCAAGAGTGTAACACATGAAAAAAGTTGCCGATATGTATTCTTCTTCCTTTATATCTCCGCAGCACTTGAACAATTATTATGAAAAATTCTCAGCCTACGGGTATGTTTGCCTTTAACACGCTGGTCAGTAATGACGTTGGTTATTATAGATGAGGATTCTTTTCTACGTTTTAGAACTTCGATAGCTTCTTCTGCCAAAATGGGTTTAACGGTAAACGAGGACTGAACCAAGTATACGCTGTCAACAAAATGGGACACACAACATTGACGAATCCAACAGAACATCACAATCAATAGTTATAACTTTGAGGTAGTAAAATACTTTGTCTACCTCGGCTTTGCTATAAACTCTGACAATAACATCTCAGAAGAAATTAAACGAAGAGTAACCCTTGCCAATCGCTGTTTCTTAAGGCTGAGAAAACAATTGAGTAGTAAGGCCTTATCCTAAGGAGATCCTGTGTAAGACCATCGCAGTCCTGCTTTATGGCAACTGGAGGCAGTTAGCTAAGAACCGGGCTAACTGGAGAGGCTTGTTAGTAGAGGCTCAGGTTCACCCGAACTATAGCTCCACCCAAATAAGTAAGAAGTTCGATAAACCTCTTCTTATTTATTATCAGCCATAATAGCCTAGCGTTGTTCCATTGGTCTATGTTGGGCTACCAATTGTTTGCAGTATTCACCGCATTCGGTGTGGAAAAGATACTTATTCATCGACATTGTCAGTGATGCTTATGCTGTGAATACTAAATGAGTCTTGCACTAATTCCGCGAGTCCCTCGGTCGTAACAGTGTTCTGCTGGTATGAAAACTTCGCTCACTTCACAGCCCTTCAGAATGAAGTCAAAATACCGCCAACGCATTTTGAAAGCTTTGTTATCTAGTCTCGGCACCTTGGAAGTTTCGAATCTATTCACAGTTCAATTTTGCTTTTTCACACTGATTAGGTAAGTAGACTTTAGTGGCTGTGCAGCATAATCTGAGGCAGGTTTATCACTGAAATTAGGCCTGCAACTAGTGCTGTGAATCTCCAAAATTAGATTCCCTTAAGACACTTGGTAAATCAGAAGTTTTAGAGTCCAACTATACGCAGTCCGGAGGAGGACTTCGCGGAGATATCGACATTTTGGAGCTAAAATCTACGTCGGATTATGCGAACTTAACCCTTGCAAATCTTCAGGCTATGCTTGCCGCGGTCACAGTTCATTGGTTATCGTGTTCATTCGCCTTTATCAAAGTCTTTTCCACATTAGCATAAAAGAAGTCTTACGATTTCCTTCATCCAAGTAACACTCAAACTAGGCTGAAGCGTAATACAACGAGAACACCTACACTTAGTGATTTTTTCCCATTTAACATTAGATAAGGCCTTAGTTATTCGATGGAATCGTATTCCAATTTTTCTTGGAAGCTTTTGGTTACAAGAGATTTGCACAAATAGCATATTTATAAAATCCACTCTTTTCTGTCCCTGTATCTTGCGTCTGAAAAATAGAAAACCTCTTCAACAATGGAATATAGAATAAATAATGTCAATAGACTAAACATGACAAGAGACTATATCTGATTAGAGTTCGAACTTCTTTACCTGGATACTGGACAAGTCTAAATACTTATCCTCCGTTAAGAAGTTGAAGAAGCCCTCAATTCCGTCCATTCCCTACAATCAATAGTGCGAGATAAATTGATCTTGTAAACCAAAAATAACACTTTAAGGAGTTGCACTGTATGTGATACACGATTTCAACTTGTGCTGTCTAAATGCCATTGTCAAGTTCCAGGACAAAGGACATAAAATCCAATAAAATAAGAAACATCCTTCTATCTTCATTTCAATGTCACGAAGCCATCTGAATTGAATGCATTCCATTCCACTTTCTTCGAAAGAAGAAATGAAATTTCCAGCACGTCTGCCACCCAACACCAAGGCTTTCACTCACAATAACAATTGAATCCACAATGTCAAATGAAATACACAACAGAGCGCGGCAGCGGAGCGGCGCGCGTGTATGTTATTGGCTTCGCGTCTCACTTTGACATTCATTACGTCAGGCATCAGCAGCTGTCTAAATCGTCACCTGCACAATCCAAATACAATTCCAGTACTGCTACTAGTTATAAAGGCATGCAGGAGGCATCAGCTAGCTGTGGCACAATGTCGTGCCACCTTCACTGGCGCGCTACATTGTGTGTACTCCGCAAGTACACCAAGGTTGTTGCTGCTTGAAGGGTGATGTTGGGGGTGGTGCGCTGGTACTTTTGTATAAACCTTTGACATTGAATTCAACAATGCGTCGCCACACTCTCTCTCTGTTGTGGGCTGGCTTCTTGCCACCCCTGTAACCACACATTACATACACATCTATGTATATGCTATTCAGCGTATATTCAGCCATAAAAATAGTTGGGCATGCAATTTATGAAAGCGAATTTGCTGTATGAATGCCCTGCGAGGCAGCAGTGCATAGTATTCGTCCTTTTGTCGTCGAAAACTTTGTGACCTCAAAGGATGTAAAACAGGGACGTAGTATTTGATGTAAAGGAATTTCCTTCGAAAAAAATTTTCTTTTCCATGTGACAATGTTAGGGCCGATGGTTTTATATGACTTTGTTATGATACATTGAAGGTTGCCTTCCGGCTAATTGACGGTGGCACGTCATGAGTGTTTTGGTGCGGGACGAGTTAATCTTGAGATCTGTCGTTCTGGGTAGGGAGAAGTAGTTTGGTTTGTTTGAGATGACTCGTGCTTCGCTGCTGAAAGGCTGTGTATTGTTGTGGGACGTGATTTTTATCTGACAAATTTACAAGTGGTGTGCCTCGTGGAATGAACAGACAACTAGCTTTGATTGTTTCCCTCAAGAGAAACATTTGTGGAGTGCTTTAGCAGTCAAGTGGAAGAATTTTCTAAATTAAGGACATAATAAGATCTACCTTCTGAAAGGAGTGTAATTACGCTCGTTATGGTAACGAACAGCTAACAAAGCTTTCTAACAAGTAGAGTCTCTCAAAAGACGTTGGTTCCAAAACAAACTTCTATCGTCTTTGTGACATTTTTTTTTTTAAAGAAGCTGTGCACATAATCATTTGCTTATTTACATTTCTGGAGTTGTTTTCAAAAAAAGGTCACAGCTGTTGGAACTCGTCGTACTGCATACTTTGCAACCTTTTACCTTACTTAGCATCCACAATTTAATTTCAAAACTACACACAGTTATATCCTGTTTCTAACAATTTCATACCATTAGCTGCTTCTGCTTCTTTATTTAAACAAAAATGGAAAAAAGATAAATATAAATGTCTGCCCAGGACCCTACCCTATCTACTTAAAATCCTTTGCAAACATTTACCTTGACATTAAAAGGACAATACTTTCTCATTTCGTGTGTTTTGACTTCCAAGTACATTTCATTCCGTCGTCCATTTCATTTCGCAAATAGACACAAAGAAAGCACTTTTTAGCGATTATTTACCCGTTAGCGACAATGAAACGCATAAGAAATAACAACAAAACGTGAAATGAAAAATCCCAAACATAAATTTAATTGCGACGTTTGCTTTTTGACATTTATACAGATTGTCCCGGTTGTGTTTTTTTTTTGTTCCGTGGGTTTGTGTGCGAATCCCTTATCGTTGAAACAACAGAACCTTTTTCGGGAGGGTATATTTTCATTTTGCTTTACTGTTATCAACCTGCAGGGTAGGTTACCCCGGTTAGTTGTTGGGGCCAACATTGTCCAGTAGGGTGTGTAAAGATTTACCTACATTAGTAGGTATAGGATAGAGGGTGAAAGGTGTTTTATGACACTTTGGTGATTTATGGTGCCAACGAACGCCGAAACATAGAGGAGAACCCAAAATATCCTTCGCTCTTTGGGCTTATTGTAATTTAGTTGTGAACAAAAATGTTGAAACTGAACTGGATACCTACCGCATAGTCGTGGTGTGGTGCTTGTTGATACTTCCTTTCCGTGAAAAAAAAAAGTAGAGGATGGCCAACCGTAGTGTCATAGGGTATATTTGTTCTGAGGTGACAGCTTGTACCACTGAGAGGAATAATTGAGATTTATTTCTGAATGTTGGTTAAAGTATGTATGAGCAACCACGCGGAAAATCCCCACAATCAAACTAGCTGGCTGACATGGCAAGGACCGTCCTCAGAAAATTGTTGAAGTGTATGTTAGGAGAAACATACTGCACAGTTTTGTTTTTTTTTCAATAACCATAACCATAACTTGTACCTACTCTTTGTCAGAAAAACCTTAATGTGAGAATGAACACATTAGCTTTAATTGAAATAGACTTGACATTGGGTCTTTATTCACGCCACATTGTTTTTAATACGAATTCCTCTATCTTCGGCCGTACTGGGTCGCTGTCATTGGCTGTGTTTTCTTATTGACTTTCAGTCCCAGTGATACCTCGTCACTTAGTTGATTGTACATTTGAAAATAATGAATACATCAATTTCATTTTACTCGCTTTACCCAAACACCGTTAAATAACACCAGCACTCCTTCTTTTATTTCTCGCACAAATAGTCGTTTGTACAGTTCAGTAGAAAAAAGCAGCGATGGCTCTGTGTAAATTTTTCAGACAACTGGTGAGTTCCAAAATCTGAAGTGTACCATAGGCAGGACAAGACGGAGACAAAACAAGACTCATTCAGAAAGTAAATCAGCAAATCCTGATTTACTGATTTTACTCGATTTTTTCGGTCTTTCGTTGAAAGCCGAGTAAGGGCTTCAGTGAGAGGAGCTAACGACTCTATATTGCTTACTCTTAATAGTCCTAATACGTGTATACAAACGTATGGGAATTATGTATCTATACCATTTCCTGAAAACAGGCCAAACAGGTAACAATTTGTCTCACCTGCGGTCAGCGGCATATTCCCAAGGAATACCATTGTTCATATTTTCCGGATAATAATGACACACAATATAGAAACAGTACCACTCGTCCAAAATGCAAAAGTTCGGGAAGTAGCGGGCTCAATGCAAAGCAAAGAGGTTGGCGGAATAGACGGGATCCCAAACGTCATCCTAAAGAATGCCATTAAAACTCAGACAGAGGCATTTGCGAACTTTTATATAAGGTGCCTGGCAAGAGACGGTTGCTTCGGCAATGAAAATGGCAGAGGCTGGTATTGATCCCAAATGGTGACAAACTTACAGAGCAACCGCTGTGCATTCTAGAAACAGTAGGTCAATTGCTGGAAAGAATTATTCGCGACAGACTTGACCGGTATACTGAAGGAGGCAACGGGCTCTCCAATAGACAATACGGTTTCAGGATACAAGTAGTTTATAATGTTGAATGGGAAGCCTTATCTGGGACCAGATAAAAAGAGGAACAAATCAGTTATCCTCGACATCAAAAATGTGCTTTATCAAAGCACTGAGGAATATGCGAGTGACAAAGTACATGCTGTGAATAATTACAAATTATTTTGAAGATACCCCCACAGGGATCAGTTCTTAGCACATCCATATGGAACATTATGTCCAATGGAGCACTACGTATATATGTGCAGATTAAGGAGTGTGAACATAATGGGATACACCGATGACATCGCGTTGTTGGTATTGGGTAAAAGCCTTGAAAGAGTGGCGTAATAATGTATGAAGATATGAACACATTCACATTTATAACCAAAGTTTTATACCTTACCTTAGCTCTGATCCACAAGGGGCCTACCAATTTTTCGTCTACACTGCTTTGTTTTTGGTATCTACATATAGTATATTGATGAAAATGATTATTGCTGCCTAGTAGAAACTAGATTTTGAAAAATTGTTTCGCAGGACACCAAGTTGGTATAACATTTGAATATCCGACAGAGAGTGCATCTTCCAAACAATCCTCGGCTCGCGAATCTTAAGCAGCTTTTCCATACTTTTTAGTATGAAAGCCAGTCTTATAGATTGGAAACTCTTGGTGAATGAGTATGAGTATTGTAAATACACTCTAACAAAGTCAGGATATATGTAGATATGTATGTATACGAATGAAGCAATGCAGCAATGAAGGTTCTCTTCAGAATTGAGAGTAATTGGTTTATAGTCTGTTACGGAAAGGCGATTTAAAAACTGTCAAAAGATGCTAGAGCATGTTATCATATTTGATAAGTTAAGATTTCCAACAGATGGATTATCCTAACGAACAAAGTGACGACAGAACGTGTCAGCTCTTTTTGCAGAAGAACCTCAAAATTGAGATGAGAATACGCTTCCACGTCGGTTGATGAAATTAGAGCAACTACCAAATTACTTTGAACTTTTCTTGTCAATATTGACGTATTAGTCATAGGTATTACTATGTACATAATCATTACTACACCACTAAACTCATTATTAGTGATTCTTTTCCAAGAAACTATAGAAATTTGAAATATGTTTCACAGAAAAACGAAAACGTTTATCCTGTCAACTTATCCCAATATACGTATATCATTTACCATGGCATGTGCGTAAGCGTAGTTTGTCTAACGTCACTGCAGACAACCCCTGAAATATATATACATATGTATGTATGTTATTAATATTCGAATATTAGAACTAACCTCGAGAGTCCTTCATAATAATAAATGACAAACACAATATATTACGTATGTGCATTTGTATGTGCGTACGTTAAATGAACGTATTTGTCTTTGTCCCACTAAAAATGTCCTCTTAATGTCTCCACCCTCGCGTTTCTTATATAAACATCCCGACAGCAAATAAATCTTTTAACTGACTAAATAATAAAATACGACACCAAGAGTTATATTTTCTTTATACACGATCGTAAAATGAAAACACTGCGTTAAATGATGACAAACACCGGACCATAAAAAGATTTAAAAACCAACGGAAATGACAACAACGTCAATTAAATGATTATAAGTGGCCAGCTAAAAAAATTAAGGACAACAAACAAATACTGGTACTAAATAAATTAGAAAATCACACGGATGCGGCTAATTATGCGGAAAATTCATTTGGGAAAACAGTTGGCCATTGACAAAAGGCTGAACAAAGAATTTACCCTGCGGTGAAAATGAATTATGTAACACCCTATAAGCTTTGTATTAATTAAAGGGAGTGAGTACTTAGACACGAAGTTATAGACATTACCTTAGCAAGTATTCAAATCAAATCAAAATTATTTAATTTCTCTTAAGTATTATAGTAAGATAGTGTGTAAAAGTAGCAGATGCCTTCAGGATTCGCAAAGTTCCTCAGACATCGACCGTAAAGCCGAGAAAATCACTACTGCCTTCAAACAGTTTTTCAACGTAGCATGTCCGATGACCAAAAGAAGGAACCAAAAGCGAAAAAAGAAGCTGGAAGATATAAGGAGATTTAGTCATCTTTCATGTCCAAGATGACTAAATCAGGAACAGACTGGAACAGTATGAGGCCAATCAGAAGAAGATCAAATTGAGACGCAAAGAGCTAAGCATCGTGCATAGCAGCATTTTTGCGACGACATCATAGGAACAACAGAATCTACTAAACTACGAAAGATCCTCTCCAGACAAACCAAGTCTATGGGATCACTCATGGATATCGATAGTAATTGAACTGAATCTTGCTCGGATTCAATGAATCTACTGATAAGCACGCACCTATGAAGTGAAAACCAATCTGTCGACAGCACCAGAGCTACATAGTACAAATATGGAATTTGTGTTACCAGCGGATTGATCTTAGGGAAGAGAATTAGTGGACAATTGGATCGTTCCACGGCAGGCCTTGACAACATTATCCCGATCATACTACAGAGCACTGTGAGCACGATTATTCCGGTATTAAAGGAACTATGTATATACTAGTGGTCTCACACGAAGATACATCCAACTAACATAAAAACATACAGAACAGTTACAATCTGTTTGGAACGGATCGTTTGATACCCTATCCCCATTCTGTGCAGCCTTTGTAAGTTGGGCATGGCATGCTTAATTTTTTTCTCGAATTACAACGATAACTTCGAACGTTTGAAGATGTTGCATGGAAAATTTCATCAAAATTGGTTTTTTGATGAAAACCTCTACAAAAAGTGGGCGTAGTTAAATATGATGTATGGGTAAATTGTAGATAATCTAAATACCTAAATATTTGGTCTTAACATTTTTTTTCGTAAATGTAATGTAAATATGTATAAATGTAAAATAGTGAAGTTATGAAAAAGTAGGCATGGCAGTGGGCGGATTTCAAAAAACTTTACACTTGTACTGCTTCTCCTTCTTAAAAGTCCAGATATGAAATTTCAGTTCATTTCTAAGGCTCAACGTGCACATTAGACATCCAAGGATCATTTAACAATGTCAGAATGGACGCACTGCGTCTCACTAATCTCAATATCCACAACACCCTGACCAAATGGTTTGTAGAAATTCTTGAAGAAAGACACGTTATAACTGAGCACGGGGGAACGAAGTTGTAAGCATACGCCTCCAGAGGTACCCCCAAGGTGGAGTAATGTCCACACTACTATGGGCCATTGCTCTAAATTAAGTCTTCCTCTAACTCAGGTATAGTGAGGTCACGACCATCGGCTCAGTGTCAGAATAGACGCACTGCATCTCAATAATCTCAATATCCACAACAACCTGACCAAATGGATTGTGGAAATTCTTGAAGACATTATAATTGAGCTCGAGGGAACGAAGTTGTAAGCATAGGCCTCCAGAGGTACCCCTCAAGGTGGAGTAATCTCCCCACTACTAAAAGTCTTTGGTCTAAATTAAGTCTTCCTATAACTCAGGTATAGTGGGGTCAAGACTATCGACTCTTTGTGAATCTGGTATTATTTACTAACAATTTGGAATCCACTTGTATGGCCACAAGAAGGATGCGGCCTTCGTCAGCAGTATGACCAGTAGAATTATGTAAAAAGATAGGATATCGCTGCCTAATAGCAGTCATCACTAAGACTAACAAAAGAAGACTTACGTCGTGAATGTGGTGGATGAGAAATTCAGTGAGGATTATGCAACATGCAACCACTTTTTCAGCTTAATGGGGATACTGTTGATTCTACATTGTTCTCCGTTACGTGACGTAAGAATCATGGTGATAAGCTCTATGCTATGCAATCGACTGATAATTTCTTGCATACCTTACCAATCCAGAGTATTTATTGACCAGATTTATGACAACAGATGAAATCTAATCGAAGAAGAGACACGACAGTATTGGAAAAGCGAAGGGGATACAGATACATTGCTAGAACTGAAGTTTATAGCGACTAGGGGTGGACTCAAAAGTGGACACAGAATCCAAGGTGTATTCTAAACAGTTTAAGATGAAATGAAGAGAAAATGGAGCTTCTTTTCTTAATTCACAATATTTAGCTTTACTTCTTTTTCGGACTATTAACGTACATTATTTCAGCACACGAATTTTGTCAATGCGCATTCAGGCGTACCTCAAGGATTGCTACTCGGACCATCCCTGTATAATATCTAGCTTTAACATAGATAAGACGACACTTTCACACTCCAACCCACTTGTAAGATTTAATGCACTCTAATATCAACGACAGTTTGAATGACAAATACTTTTTATTACCTTTAAACCATTTAAACAAAAATTCATTAATAACAAATAGACACCAGCTAGCGCCGTTCTATGAAAAATCATCTTTTCTTAGAAAAGAGCAAAAAAGTGAATAAACGCCGAGAGCAAGCGTAGTGATTAAAATTGAATCAATAAAAACAATTTTAATTTGAATTTGGTACATTATTTAAAATTAGCTTTTCGCTTCGAAAGACTTCAGTGAGATTGTGATCAATAACGTCCTGTATTTTAATCACTAAACGGCGGCTTTTTCCTATTAATACTAATCACTCTACCAGAGGGCAAAATCATTTTGAGGGACTGTAAGTAAGAATGTAAATGGATACGGAGGCCTAGAGGTATGTAGATGCAGGCCAATGGGAAAAAGCTGGAATACTATAACTGGTACTGGTGGTACTGGTACAAACACCAACCACCAAATAAATTACGGCGCCGCGCTTATAGATCATCAAAAATTACGCTGAGTCGCCGAGAAAAAAAAAGCAAACGTAAACCTCAGCCAAACACCTTATCCTCATAAAATCCTGTTTATCATACTTCATTGTCTTCACGTAACATCTGCTCACAATCACCGCAGGATATCCTTGCCCACCCGCAGCTGTTACCTAACATTTTAATGGCAATCGAATGGGCAAGACGACGACGATGAGATGAGCACCAAAAATCTGATCCATCATAAAACGCGCAAAATGAAAAATGAAAAACAACCCATTGAAAGGATTTTCTGATTCACCTGAGAATCCTTGATAAAATAACCACACAGCGCCCACCCACCACAAGTTGTATTCTTTGAAATTTAAAAAAAGAAAGCGACGCCATAAAGCGCCCACAAAATGGACTACCACTTCTGCTTCTTCTACTGCCTGTATTTCAAAAGCTACAAAAAACAAGTTGAGCCGCCAACCATAAAAGAATAAAAGCACGTAACAGAGAAAGATGGGGTACATACGCCCAGCTCATGTCAACGGACGTCCTGTTCCTAGTTTGATGCTGATGGGTGGCGGTATAGTCGTACAATCCCGCAGTCATCAAAGGTTTAACGTAGCGCAACGCTATATGTAACATGTACATATGTATAAGGGAGCTCCACACCACACCGGATAGGACAGGATGGTTTATCCTGCAAGGTTGGCACAAAAAAACTGCTGCCTTAAGTTCATGACTTCATGAGGCGCAATTTCAATGGTGCGTTACTTTATTACTATACACCCACGGCCCCTTGAAAATGGGAAAAAATGTAAATAACGCAGTGATTGTAGGAGGTAATGTGCCATTGAGTACGGTCCAAGGAAACAATTTGAAAATGAGAAAGGATGTGTGTGGCCTAAATATGTGTTTGTATGTGACCCTTTGGTAATTTTGGAGGCTCAATTGGTGTTGAATAAAACGTTTGGACAAATGGCCAGACATCCTCATTATTCTCGTGTCCTCTTACGGTTTAAAAGACGAAGAAAGGAAAAAAGGAAAAAAAATCCTTCGATAGAGAAGAAGTATAACAACAGGCCGTCTGAAGTGGATAGATAAGAATTAAGTGGGCCTAGGAGGAGGAGAAGGAACAAGAAAAAGCTGTTTGCGGTTGTTTATCTAGTCATCGCTCATTATGCACGAGCGGTGTCCTTCAATGGCATTAAGGATCTCATTGAAAGATGAACGATGATAGTGTGCATTGTACTTGAGTGCATTGTTAAGCCTTAAAGTACTTGTCACTCCTACAGATTGATCTGTATGTGCAACAGTTAATGGTTATGTTTAGAGCAGGGAGTTGAAATGAGTGAATTTAAAAAGTTTGTGTATGGAATATGTTACTGCAATGCTTTATGTATTTTATTCCAATTTCGATGATTTTCGTCTTCGTAAATTATTGCCCTATGAATTTTAAATTTTATACATATTATGTTAATCCTGACATAATTGCAGGTCGAGCAGAAAATTCTATTTCCTGTTGATTTAATGTAGGAAAGTGGCACTTCTTATGGAATATTTAAAGGCAGTACATTTGTATAAAATAAAAATAGCAACAGAATAACTTGCTAGTTCAATTTCAATCGTTTATGTGTCTAGTTTGTTTGAGTTGACCTTGGTGACAATATCCATAAATCTTTGAATCATTTTTTTTCCAGAACTATCTCTACACATGCTATGGTGACCAATTTGTCATTTCCTTCTGATTTTCAATTATTAGAATTGTAAGGCTCTTTTGAATGTAAATTCTTTTGTATACCTTACGCACGCAACTGCTGCCTCCGAAAGGCATTTATATCTATCTGGTAAAAGGTCACCTATAAGAATTAAATCCAAGCATTAAAAGGAAATGACATAAGTATATCTTACGAGTAGCCCCAAAAAGTCTGGCGTGATAAAAACAATGACCCGTACCTTCCTACAAATCCATTTTTGAACATTGCTTTTAATATACGTTACCTACGTTACCTGCAGTTCATCGAATTTGATAAATTATTTGATTGTATCAATAAGGATTTTATTTGGCTTACTTTACCCTTGAGAGGCATCCCATCTGCTGGACATGAGCCAAATGTTACGTCCTATATAAAGCTCGAAATTCAAAGTGGGATAACACAGGCACCATTCTTTCACCAATATTATTTTTATTGGTAATTGACGATTGATTTGACGTAACGAAATACAAATGAGTAAAATTCCGAATATCCCATCTCGAACGAATTGACTATGTTGGGGATGTTTACTCACTCTCTCACAGAATTTTGGCCACCCACCAAATGACAGAAGTCAAGGCGAAGCAGGAAGATAACATCGGAATAAACTCATCATTTTCCAATATTCTGGAAACTGGGAGTATTATCTCGACCGATACTGGGACCAAATAGGATATAACCAGTCTAATAGATAAACCCCTGGGGATTAGGCTATAAGTTAGTTATGCGTAAGCTGGGCACACAAGCAACAAGCCCAGTAATGACTCCAGAAAAGATGAGGCACATAGTGGACACATTGTTTCCGACACATCCTGTCAGACCCTCTGACACCACTTCGGTCCAACGGGAAGACGTCCCTATGTTCACTGAAGAGGAGCTGATTTTGGCGGCAAATAAGCTGCAAAATAAGAAGTCACCCAGACCAGATGGCATACCAGCCGAAGCCCTGAAAATCATCGCTAGAACATGTCCTCAGCTACTGCTGAACATGTACAACAGCTGCCTAACGGACGGGATTTTCCATAAGAAATGGAAGACGCAGCGCTTGGTTCTGATCAACAAAAGGAAAGGAGATCCGGAACCCCCAACAGCTATCAGTCCACTGTGTATTTTGGACATAGCAGACAAACTCCTGGAAAAGATGTTTAAGCCACGCCTCACAGCAGCAGTCTAGAGCACAAAAGACCTGTCTGAAAGACAATACGGATTCAGGAAAGGCCGCTCTACAATAGGAGCAATCGAGGAAGTGCTTAAGACAGTCCAAACCGCTCAACAGGGCAATCACTACTCGAGAAAAATAGTACTACTGGCAGCTCTAGACGTGAGGAATGCCTTCAACTCAGCCCGGTGGGAAGGTATGCTAGGCTCTCTGGAAAATACCTTCAAGATCCCGCAATATCTCTTACGAATAATAAGGGACTACCTTCGGGACCGAGCACTGCTGTATGACACCACAGAGGGATCTCTAAGAAAAGACAGCACAGCAGGAGCAGCGCAGGGTTTTATTTTGGGACCTGACCTGTGGAACGTCTCCTACGATGAAATCCTTCGTATGGAGATGCCAGAAGATACATTTCTCGTAGGGTATGCAGACGATATCGGCGCGGTAATAACTGCAAGAACCACGGAGGACGCAGAGAGAAGACTTAACCAAGTCATGAGACGGGTGCTTACCTGGATGACAGACAACGGACTGAGTCTAGCTCCTGACCCGGAAGCGAATTCCAGCACAATTCTCTAATTTCATGTTGCGCCAGATATGATCACCAGTAAGGATGCAGTAAAGTACCTGGGAATGATCCTGTACTGCAAACTTACCTTCTGGCAGCAGATTAAGTCAGCATCCGATCGAGCCGCTAAGATCACAACGTCTCTTAGTAGGATCATGGCAAACGTAGGAGGGCCAACTATAAGTAAACGAAGACTCCTTATGTCGATCACGCACGCCATCCTCCTGTATGGCTGTGAGATCTGGGTCGACGCACAAGAAGACGGGAGTTGGAGCAGAAACGGCAATTGCAGACGTTGAAACGAGAGGTAGATGGACCGCGAGGCTCATAAGGGTCGTGGCTACGTGGACCGATCGAGAACACGGTGATGTGAACTACTTCATCACCCAGTTCCTAAGTGCAGAGGTATCGGTTACTTTAACCACAAAATGGGAAAAGTGGAGAGCGCAGCCTGTCAATACGGCGACTCCCCGGAAGACGACGCTTACCATACCTTCTTCACCTGCAGTAGATGGATAGTAGAGAGGAACAGATTGGGGTCAGAGATAGGTATTTTTTCTGTCAGACAACGCCGTAAGCAAGATGATCTCGAGTCCCGACTCATGGGAAAAAATATCTTCCTTTATCGAGACAGTACTGAGAACCAAGAAAAGGGAGGAACAGAGAAACATAGACCAATAAAAGGCCGAAATAGAAAGCGGAGCCCATAGGCAAAGAAAGTGGCACCACCCTGAAGTAATGCCAGAAGCAGTTCCGGGGTGGACTTATGCCTGTCGAGACCCAAAGGAAGGGAGGAGTTTAGTCAGTAGATGTACTGTATGACTGTACGAGCACACAGTACGAGTCTGACACACCAAGAGCTTGAAAACCTCTTGACGGTGCATGATACATTATCCGCCTTCCCTAAAGGAAAAAAGAAAAAAAAAAAACCAAAATCTACATTCGGAATATTGTCCAAAAAATGGTGAAGTCTTGCTTCGACTGTTTTATTTCAACGTTGAGTTCGAATCCATGCTGTCATGTAGGGGGGACTTAAACATTGGCCTCTACTAACACGAGAATGCTACAAAGTACATACGAAACATCCTAAGAATTTTCTAGCCCAACCTCATCTCTACCGAAGAATGGATCAGAAAATAATACTACTGAAGAGAGGGAGTGGCTTTGAATTGATCATATGTTCAGAAAAGGTAACAAACTTCGTCTTACAACAAACCAGGGAAGCCAATTCAAATATTGTCATATAGTCACTTCACTTGGAGGGGGTACTGTAGTGATCTGGTAGCACTGTATCGATAGCATCCGATACCACCGACCAGATATCGATAGATGTCAAATGTCAGATTTTCTTACAACAATGGAGTGAGTTTCCGGTTTTCACTGAGTCCATTCCTCGTTTACTCGTGTGTCTGGAATGATACGTTCGCCACCGCCGTCCGCCAATAAAAAGTAGTGTAAAATTAGTAAATATAGAAACTCGTGTGAAATTAAATTTTAATTATTGTCAAATAAATTAAATTAAGTAAAATAAAGAGAAAAGAAAATAAAAGTTAAAAATATAAATTAAACACTTCAAGTTCAAGGGAAGATTGCGACCTGAAAAGGATATTTCCGAATTCACCAAAGAACGTTGAAGGAATAGATGATTTCCTGATGTCAAGCTATGTCGGACGGAAAGTCTGGAAGAGTAGTAACTTGTTCTTCAAAGCAGAGTGGGTACAATTCCACGGAGCTTTTGTCTATCTCTTGAAAGATGATAAGGGGACCCACCACAGAACAGATTTAGCTTGTTCTCGTCGAAGGCCTTGAGAACAAGACTTCCGTCGAACTGTGTATAAGTTTCCGACCAGATTCTCCAGGTGATTCAATATTCATCATTTCGTTGTAAACGAAAGTGTGCGACTCGTCGTCTGTCGCAGCAATAGGGACAGAATAGGGAGATGGACAGAACATCTACTATTATACATGAAAAATTTTGGGCAATGATTTTGGTTTACAACCTAATAAGATCCAGCTGGGGTGGGAATTTCTCCTACAACACCGTCATTTGCTTCAATATTTCGACTATAGACAAATTGTAAGCTAATACTTTGGATGGATCTAGAATTCAGATTGAGGGGATCCGGAAGTCTGCAGTTTTAGTACCTTACAACGAAAGATGGGGATGGTAATACACCCAGCCGTATGTCAAAAAGGTTTTCGGAGCAACAGTAAGTACTCATGATGTCACCATAGTTTTTTACCGGGATCTTTGGGACAAAGATTCGTACTGCTTTTGGTCATCATCAAGCGCCTTCTCGTACAGATATAGTGAAATTGACGTCTTCTATAGTCTCGGACAGGTTTGTGATGTGAAGATTCCAACTCGTGTTCCGTCGTTAATAATATCACCGCCATAGCTGAGAGTGTGACTGAAAAACCAGTCACCCCAAAAACCGCAGCTGTGGCCATTTCGAAACGATCAGAGAACTTGGGCCAATCCACAACCACCTTGCACCGCATTTTGCACAACGATCTTGTTATACAAGGCATACTTATAAGGTTCGTCTGGCATAAGAATTGAAGCCAACAGACCACGCAATAACGCCGTACCTTTAGTTGATTGGGTGGTGAAAATGAATGGACAAGATCATGATGTTTTACACAAAATTATTCTGAGTGATGAGGCTCATTTCCATTTGTCTTGGTACGTAAATAAACAGAGCTGTCGCATCTGGGGCTCCAAAAATCTAAGAGAAATAGTGGAACAACCTCTCCATCCACAATGAGTAACAGTTTGGTGCGACCATTTTAGTGAATGGATTGCATTACCGAAGAATGTTGACTGATTTTTTTTTGCCTGAAATTGATGTTATGGATGTAGACGACGTTTATTTTCAGTAGGATGGTGCCACATGTCATACATCTGGTGAGACAATGGCTCTATGGCTTGTGATGTGCGATTTCTCAAAATGAAGACTTTAATAGGCATCCAAGATCGTGCGATTTAACACCATTGAGCTTTTCCTTTGAGGATATGTTATAAATAAAGTTCCTCGACTAAAAGAAAATATCAGAGCTGTCATTCACTCTCGCAATTATGCGAAAACGTTATGAAAAATTTCATCAAAAGAATGACTATTTGTAAGCAGAGCTAAGAAAAATATTTGGCAGATATTGTATTCTATTACTAACCTCAGGGTTTGCACTTTAGAATAAAATAAAAATAGCATCACTTTTATAAAAATTTTGCATTTTTCTTTCAATTTGAAATGATATCCTTTATTGGAAGACCCTGTATTTTAACGTGACCCTATTGCATATACATTCCTATGTAGGAGTTTATGTTCCAATAAACACAAGTCGTTTGTAGATTTGTTCCAAAAACAAAAAAAAAAAAACCGTCCAGGACTTCTAAACGATTACGTTTATGTCTCGAACAAACGATGTTCAATTTCCTACAACAAATGTGCCACACACTATTTGTCGTTTCCATTGCTATCACATCCCTTCTTTGTTCCCTTCTGCGCCCGCAGCAATCGATTAATTAAGTGCAAACACAACAAAATGTATGCAAACACACTTGTATCTGTAAGTAATGCAATAAAACTACGCACATGCTCGTCCATCGGTCCGTACGACATCATTTCGGACGATTAAATCCGCTCTGCATGTGTTTTCGGCCAACGAGCCCCATCTACTACTACTACTACTAACATTTTTATTGATTTCCATCGACCCAATTGTCCTGTACGTACAATGGACACGGACCAAGTGCTACCTACCGATAGTTGTTTTCGGGTCACGGTGTAATGATGCGTAGGCACTCTCCTCAAAGGACTAAGGTGGCAATTTAAGCCATTCAACATTTATCTCTCTCTACAGCCTGTTATTACTGAAAGTAGGTAATCAATATTTACAGTGCAAGTATCTAATTGAGTAAATCTTCCAACATTTACATTTGTATATATGTGTAGATACTTCAGTTGTATGCGGTGTGTGCTTGTATGTAAGTCTGTTTCGTTTTGCCAAATTGGATTATTGCTTATATCCTATATGCAGTTGTGCACCTAGAACCAATGTATCTATGGGCATTTCTCATGCAGACCGAGTGACTAAATGTCACATAAATTAAACCTAGTGACTTTTTTAATCCATTTCGAGCATTGAGCTTATTCCGAGAGCCTATGTGAAATACATACATTTGTGTAATGGTATTATGCCAAACGGACGGCCTTTGTTTACTGTACACGTGATTAGAAAGGTGGTGGCTTTAATTGCATTGCTTAGCAGCGTTTCACTTTTTTCTCTTTTATTTTATTGCCATCGACATTCGAATTTTAAATGTAAATCTAATTAGGTTAATAGCTGTTGATAGTAGTGAAGCCAGAGAAGGGGGTACATGGGGTTGCTGGCCCTGTATTCCAACAATTTTTGCAGCGCATTAATGTTTCATGGGCTGTACTTCCTGTTTCCGTTTTCGAGGGGGTTATAGTTGTAGTTGGCGGCGGTGGTGCTGGAGCTGAATTGAAATTTATAATTCATGGGGATTTTTCGGGGTAGATAATATGCTGCTTTATTATTCTCGTGCAATTACACTCAAAGTTTGACGTCGTTTTAGGGGGCGGCCACAGACTGAGAGGAGGGGGTAGCACCAGCAATTCGCCAGGGAATGACCCTTAATTTTGGGGAAGTTTTAATGGAATTCTTTTACATCGTTCGACCGGTGTTCATTAAACTGACTTTCGAGTAAGGGTTGTTTTTTTAGATACTTTTTAGCTTAGTGCCCTTTTGCCCTCTGGGAAAAAGACTACTAATAGCCCCACGTGCGGCAGGATTTGATTCTTGATGTTGATTTGGAATTCACCACTTTGTATTCGTCGACTGGAATTTAGATGTCTTTGATATCAAATTCAGTACTTGGATTCTCGATCTTTTCAAGTGGCTTATCTTAGAGAGGATATACGAAATGACTTTGGCAGTCCTTTTCTCTTAAAGGGACTTCTGAGTTACAAGATACGCATGAGTAGTAAATGTAAACCTAGGAGTGAGTATTGGTAATAGTCATTCCATCTTGTAGCTTTCTAATTAAGAATATTAGTAAGAAACTTTGTCACCCGTAGAAGGCAGGTCGTGGTGGTTCCAATTTTCTAACAGAAATATATACGATTTAGATAAAGGCATTGTGTTGTGAAAGATAAAGCCGATCCAATTTAAAGTTGATAAACTCCAGCCTGTCAGAAAAGCAGTCAAAACGATTTGTCCAGGCATTTTTGGTGGGTTGTGCAAATGTTTTTACCCTTGTCGTTCAAGTTTAATGGGCGCTGCAGCTCAGTAATTAATACGTCGAACTGTTAAGCGAGAGGTTTGAGATTCGATTTGAAAACAACACCCAAGCCGTTGTCTTTGGTTTCATATGCATAGTCGCTGAGTGGACTAGTCAAAAGTATTGTGGTACAACGACCAAGTTTGCTGCGACATAGACAGGTGATAGACACTAGTGTTCGGATCCGAAAAGTCTGCGGATCTAACCCAAATCGATGACGCTGTAGAAACTTACGTTCCCTTTGGTGTCGAACACAAATACATAGGTGTTTGAATCCGAAAAGGGCTAGTTAACGATCGAACTGACCGACGCGCTTGTTGGTTAACGTCAAGTCGATCCCGTACTATTAACACAAAAATTGTACATCGGAATACAAGGATCTGGTAAAATCCTGTTTCTACAAGAAATGTATGATTTATTTGCAGTTACATTTTTGAAATAAGGAAGTAAGTATGTTAAGAACTTATTTTAAAATTTAAGAACTTTTAGAAGCAGTTTAGTTTTCTTTTTCTCAATTTCTCCGACACAATCTTTATTCTCGATTGTCCCATACGGTATGTCGAATGCATTCTCTAAGATTTTACATAAAATTCCATTAAAAAACATCTGTTCCACCAATACCAAAATAACAGGATTGTTTTCTTCTCCAATTTAAATTAATTGACGTAAGTTATCCTGCACCAGTTTCCTGTGGATCCATAAATTTCCACGAAAATAAAAAAAATCTCCACTCTCTATGCAAATGCGTTAGAGGCAATTAAAGAATTACATAGAGTGCCCAAGTTACTCTCTCTGCGCTATTCTTGCAACCGCAAAAGTACACAAAGTGAATTAATTACCGTATCCTTCGCGCCCACCCAAGTATCCTGTGCATGAGAAGTAAGAGGCTTTCAAGGGGTCTCCACCATTATTTAGTGGTCCTCTATGTATACTACTGTATACATCCTTTACTGTTTGTTTGAATGTGTATATATTTTGGTTTTTTTTTTTTTGAGTTAGAAACAAGCAAGGAGTAGAACACAAAAATTCTCTTATCCTGCAATTTTTTTTTTTACACTGCTAACCACAGCTAGTGGGGTGCTTTGGACAGTTGTGCCAGTTAATTTGATACTGTAGTGTGTCCTTAGGGTTTGTTTAGGAAAACCATAGTGTTTGCTAGTTTTTATCCATTTGAAAGTGATGGTGTTCCAGTTTTGAAGGAATACTTATCATTACACAGACACACACTGAGAGACTGAATAATGTAATGATATGAAGTTAAAAATGATTGTGTGGTCCTTTTTTATTCTGTACGTGATTGTCCTTTATCGCGAGCACTATGGTAGCCTTACTTTTTGAAGAAATTTCCACTCTTTTTTTATAAGTGTGTGTATTTGTACGGAAGTGTAAAACACCTGCAGCGACAGAGGAGCATAAAAATGGCGCGGAAAATATAGGTGATTACATGACATGAAATGTGGGATACCGCATTGTATTGTATTCTGCAGTTGGAGGGTAGGACACTGCTTGTGCTGCTCTGCTTGTGGAAATGAGGATAAGTGTTGTAGTAATCGGTGGTGAGTACATTTCAAATAATTGTCTCAGAGATATGCAGCTATTTTCGAATACACAATGAGAAGCTTAGCAAGTAATTTGGAACAAAAACCCGGCAGAGTGGCCTAAATTATTCTGTGGTGCCGTTGTTTCTTTTTATTTGTTTTTTTATTCTTTAAGTCAAAATACAGGCGATCTTTTATTTCGACAGAATACTGGAAGCCGTGTGTGGTCGATTAAATATTCCACACACCGTTAAGAGTTGTCGGGATTAATTTAGTGGGAATGTAGGAAGACTAAAGACTATCTTTTAGTTTTGAAATAGACAGAAGCGGTGGAATTGTACAGTACATATGCATACACTTCCTGCTACTAAAGGAATTTTTAAGTTGGAAATGCACATGTATTTGGCGGGTGGTTCTGACCAAATTCTATCTCAAATAATATGATTATGGAGAAAAAAGTTGCAAGGAATTAGAAAAACTCTGCCATAGTATACAAATGACCGATTCATTCAGGAGTGAGCTGGGGTCCAAAGTGTGGGCAATGAGGCTGGTTATAACTACAAATTTCGCTATAAAAAGTACTTTCAAAGAGGAGGCACTAACTGAGAACAGAATTGACGCTCTACTTAATGGGTTTAACAGAAGGAATTCCGACATTATAAAAAGCAAAGTTTTTATAAATGTAAATAGATATACATATGTATATACATATGTGGATCATGGAAGATTGGTTCATTATTAGAAAATCGTTGATTTAAGTACTGATGTAGATGCCTTTGTATTTTTTTAAAGTAAAAAATCATAGAAATGGACATACATACATATTCTTCTCGAAAAAAATCTAATAGGATTACAGGACACAAAAGGGAACTGTAATAAAATAACTTAATCAGCATTCTTACCAGGATCATTCATCAGCATTACCAAAAGCAGTCTGCAAGATTCGCTAGAAATTATTCATCACTCTTGATAGTTACTTTGAAAGGCTTATACCCTTTTAACCAGAGCAAGAAGACTCATTCTTCATGACAAAAAAGCTAAAAAAACAAGCCAAGTGTGATTGTCCATTTGTCCATTTAGTCCAATCAAAATGCTAAAAACTCTGCAAAACTTATTTCGGAAAAGATCCGACAAAATCAGAAAAGTTTCAACAATTTATTACCTAGATTATTTACTGAACGTAGCCTATCTCATGGGAAAGCAAAATATCTCTCAGAATTGATACGGATACAAGTTAGTCCTAGCTGAGAGGACGGGCCACAAGACCTGAGTGCAGAAATAAATCTTCTAAACCCCTTCCGACGCTTCCGCCTCTACGGGTCTTAAAGGTGATTACTTGGGCATTAGCTAGACTAACCAAAGTAAGAAGTGTTCAGAAAGTCCACTAAATACGAAGTCTGATCCTAGCCACCAATAAGTCCCTGCTTATCCCCTACAACAACAGTAAAATTCATGGAGAACATGTTAAAACTGAAAAACTCGGCAGCCATTTAAAGAGCAGGTGACCTATCTGTGAAGCAACACGAATTCAGAAGACATTGACTATCCTCCAAAAGCAGGATAATAGGAAACCAATTAATTAAAAGAATAGCTATATGGTTAGGAACTTCTTTAAGGCCTTGCTCAAGAAAAAAGGCCGCTGACAACTTTAAAGCTTGTAACTCTGTCAGGTGCAGTGACTTATTTAATGCAGTCCATTAAAAACACTTTTGCTGTACAGTATTAGCTGCGAATAGAGAAAGGTTACCTCGTATTGTCCCGTCCTCCGAGACGATTCCATTCCTAACTTCCAGAAGTATCCTACTCAACAAGAGACGGCCGTAAAGGTTTGTCATAAGTTCATGTTCATTATAGAACGAGCATTGTCTAAAGGTTTGATTAATAAAATCGCAAATCTGGGAGTAGAAAAAAATGCTTATAACTTATGCCCCCTGGGATGAGAAATGTGAAAATATTAAAGTAGCGAGTTCATACCAAAGATTCCTGGAACCAGTTATTCTTGTACTTACATCGATGTTTGAAGAGGAGAGAAAGAAAATTGAAATTGCAGAAACAGCAGAGTCGCTGTTTACTGTAATTCCAACTTTGAATACCATCCTCGACTCTAACTACTAAGCCGCCACGGCACCTATCCAGAATATATTCAGAAACAAGCATGTCTTAGAATCATGTAATCTAATGCTTCGGAAGGAAATGGGGACTTCAACCGCAAACCGTTCTAAAGGATATTACACACTTGTATGTTTGTGCGCACTAGTAAGAGGTAACAACTTTGATTAACTAAATAAATGCACTGCGGTATGGGTATGCCAACAGGTTACCTTCTTTTTAAATTAGATTTCAGAAAAGTACTTTTTACACGTGTTCAACTAGAGTAAAATACAATACCTAATACCTTTGTAGTTCTATGCACCAACAGTCTTAAATATTCCACCATAGCCTTCTAAAATGAACTTACGTAGCTAATTTATCAACTCCTGGACCGAAGAGGCAATAATACAAATAATACAAGCTAGTCATAAGGTATACGATGGGGGCATTACCAATATCCCTCGTCACCGCAGAAGAAGTTCTGCAAGTCTGCACAAAAATCAAGGACCAAAAGGCGCCTGGTGTCGATGGAATCCCTAACATTGCCTTAAAAGCGACATTCAATTGGCGCCCACACATCTTCGCAGATATGTATAACAATTGCCTCAAAGAAGGATTATTCCCCAACCAGTGGAAGAAACAAAAACTGGTCCTCCTACCAAAAGGTAGTAAACTACCACAGGATCCCTCATCCTATAGGCCTCTATGCATGTTGGACACCATGGGCAAAATACTGGAGCGCATCATAAGTTACAGGTTAGAGAGTGCAATCGATGCGGCGGGAGGCCTTGCAAGTCACCGGTATGGTTTCCGTAAGACACGGTCTACGATCGACACTATCGACGAAGTCATGAATACCGCGACAAAAGCCATAGAAGGAATACGATGGAAGGGCGGGAGAACGCTTTTAACACCGCAAACTGGAGACACATCTTGCGAGCATTTACCGCCAAGAGAGTACCAGAATACCTGCAGAAGATAAGGCTCCGTATTAGGTCCGCTACTGTGGAACCTAATGTATGATGACGTCCTCAGATTTGGAACCCCGAGGTCTTCGAAAATAATTGGTTTCGTCGATGACATAGCGATGGTTGTAGTGAACAAACACCTTGAGGAGTTGGAGCATGACTGCAATGAAGCTATTGGGATGGTCCAGGACTGGCTAATTCGCATGGGCCTACAACTTTCAGAAGAAAAGACTGAAGTAAGGCTCATCAGCAACAGGCGAGTCATGGAGACTATAACGCTATGTCCAGCGTAAGCACGGACAGATTTCAAAATCAAAATTGGAATATGTAGATGTCCAACTTAAACACGATATTGCGGGCAACGCGTGCGTTCCGACGTCCCCGCATCGCACGCATTGTTTGAAATTCAAACTGGTTTGATTTTGCCCGCAATATCGTGCGGAAATTAAAGGATGGATGTTCTTATTTCAGAAGTGCAAAAGCGAAATGTGTTGTGGAACAAGAACCGGGTGAACACATTATAGTGTTGTAATTAGACACTTCCGCATTCACCGCAAATAAATTCGATGCGTGTGTCGACCGCATCGCACGCAAAACTCTTGCCGTGCTTACGCTGGACACAGCGTAAGAGTAACCGTGGGCGATCACGTCGTAGCTTGCAAACCAGAGCTGAAGTACCTTGACATTACCTTAGATGCAAGGCTAACCTATAAGCAGCACCTGCAACATGCAGCTGAAAAGGCAGCAAAGGCAACGCCTGCTCTATCAAGGATAATGCCGAATATCGGGGAACCGAAACATAAGAAGAGACTACTCTTAGCAAGAGTTGCCGCATCAATAAAGCTCTACGGTTCCCAAATAAGGGCTGGTGCCATGAAAACAAAGGCATGCAGAAAGAAGACTGAGGCAGTCTACAGAACCAAAGTGCTAAGAGTATGCAGCGCCTTCCGAACAACATTCCATGACGCGGCATGCGTAGTGGCTGGTATGGTACCAATAGACCTTCTTGACAAAGAAGCGCAACAGAAATACCGTGTCAGCAGGACAACGGCAACAGCAACGATTAGAAGTAATACTGAAGGACAAGAACCAAGGACAAGTCTGGAAGAATGGCAGGAGAGATGGTGTCACTCTGACAACGGCAGGTGGACGCAGAGATTGATACCCAATATAGACGCCTGGATTAATGAGGAGCTGAATTTCTACCTGACCCAGATACTTACTGGCCATGGATGCTTCAGAGCCTACCTGCATAGATTTGGACACGACGACAACCCCTATTGTCCAACGTGCAATAGCGAAGAGGCTTGGGACGCAGTTAACGACACTGTGACTACAATAATGAAAGAGCAGCGAAGGCAGGCTAGCAGGCTGCTAACTTGTATGAGCCGAGCACATAAGGCGGAAGTCCCCCCTCGCGATGAAATGCTTGACGGCAGTGCCGCGAGGACCAGGGGTAGAAGGGGAGGTGAGTTTAGTGGGTGAAAATCCCACACTGTTACTGAGTATGGGCTCAGTTTCGTCTTTAAAAGATTCCCACCTTCCTACGAAAAAAAAAAAAAGTCACAAGGTATAGACAGATTTCGTAGGAAAGTCGACTGAGAGAAGATTTCGTAAGGCGACAGTATGAGGTGAAACCTCATAAACCATTGAGCTAGTGCATGCATAATTGGTTTAACTTCCAGAGTAAATATACCCTACACTCATATAAGATACATACCTATAATATACACATATTTAATTTAAAATTTCCTATAACCAATATTGTACTCACGTTGTGAATTCGATCGCCTGATGATATTTTCCAAAAATGTATTTTGCGGTGCAACCAATCCTCTCCGTCCGCCCGGCATTTTTAATGCAAAATTGTCAACACACTTTACCCGCACACTATTTATACATACGAACAGAAAATTTATTAATTCGTGGTGCTGATTTTGTTATTATCCACAAGGATTGTGGCTGTAGGAGCACAAGCTTCACAACTGGAACATATTTTTTTTTTCTTTTTTCTTCTTTACACGAGTATTCAAATTTAAAAACACACCCGTGGTAGGAGATACTTTTAAAGAAGCCCGGCTAGTACCGCATACAGGATCATCATCATCATCATCATCATAATTATTTATGTGGAGTATCCCGTTTATCCCGTCATGTGTGAGTATTTTGTTAATTTTGGATTAATTTGGTGCGAAAATAACGAGTACATTTCCGTTTCCAAGGCTGCCGATGGGATACTCACGGTGGTGGTGTGGCTGAAGAAGGAGACTGTTGAAAATTTCACATGGCATACGCATTTTATAGTCTCGTCTCTGGTGGTCTGGAAATAAACATGAAAGGGGGTAAAAGGATTAAGTTTTAAAATTCATTTTTGTACCAAAGTATAATTGAATGTTGTTGTTGTGACGGGGACAAACATGACTGAAGGGGATGTTTTAAAAGCAGTCCCCCTTTTAAACATGTTTTTTTTTTTTGTAATTTGCTTAGAAAAGATTAAAGACAGTATTTAGTAATGAAATTAAAGGAGTCACTTTCAGTCGTTTTTAATTATTCAAGAAATATTCTTTTCAATGAGTTTCCCCTGCGAGATCAAATGTTACAAAAGGTAAAGGATCCTTAAAGTAGGTTCCACAGACATGTTTTATGTCAATGCATTATCCGCAGACCGTCGTACCAAATACTCGGCATCAGCCGAACCAGAGTTCAGAAATGGTTAAAGCTTTCTAAACATTTTTATGTAAAACTTTTCTAAATAAACATTTTACCTTAAACGTCGTTTCCTTTAAATGGGATGTTAGGCTGACAGAAGCATATTCCATAAGAACTTTTTTTTAACTACATTTTATTACAGAACTCGACTAGACGTTGACATTGCTTGCATAACGACAGAGCAAATCCGAGGTAGTCAAAGCTAACCCTGTAGTTCGGCTAGTGGAGAATGTCCCCTATGCACTAGTGATTTCACCGACCACTATTTATAGAAGAGAAATATACACACATGAAGGTTAATCCCTTTATGTTTAAGTGGAAAGGTACGTAAGATAACTTAATCTAATTAAAGTCATAAGCCCACAGCAAATTATGAGAAGAACTTAAGCAAAACGTGTTACAAATGACGCTAAACATGACCGCTTATAAAATAAATCGATTCACTTAAATGCAATTTGTTTTACAATTCCACAAGGCACAAAACATGTGTTGAAAGGAAGAGTTTTCTACATATTTTTAAGAAGAACGTAATTGAAAAATTAATTTATTTAACTGATGTGTATAATGTAAGAAAATGTATATAAATAAAATGGAAGAGTTCTTGGCCGTACAAACAGTGTGCCCAGTCTTTTGTTGAGAAAATTCCCACAAGGACTCTCAAAAATTGACATTTTTTCTTAAGTTCCATGAGTTAAGCATGGAATACATGATACAACCCTTGTATAATTGTTGTTCCTTGCGACGGTTGTATGGAAATTGTACCGTGTGTTTGCTCGCTTTCGATTTACAGTCGATATCGTAAGGTCGTTGCACTCGAGTGTATGAAAATTGTATCGTGTGATTAAGTACGTCTATGAAATGATTGTACAAACGCCATATAAAATTCAACTCGTCTAATTTGTGGCATTTGAAGTGAAAATACAACTGAAGAAAAATATTTCTTGTGTGAAAATCCCACGCATATTGTATGATGTGTCTGCTAAGTACAACGGCTGGATCGATATCGATATCGATTGTCCCGGGTTACGGCCGCCATTCAGATGAAAATTATATAACTTAAAAATCTTTTTATGTTTACCAACCAATTACTGCACTGTGATATCAATTTAATAAATTAAAGTTTCATTTCCAATTTTTTGCACACTTACAAACAACTGTCATTCAAGTTGGGGAAAAAGTATTTGGGAATTTTTTTCTGTATTTCGAAGACGAGTTTCTCTTTATACCCTATTCTAAGGGTATATTACGTTTGATACACAGTTTGCAACATAGAAAAATGATCAAATGATTTTATGTTTACATTTAAAAAAATAAACATGAACAATCTTAACTTAAATTTTTTATATGCAAAAGAAAATTCTTCTGATAGGTCGATGATATTACTCAAAGTAGACTATTTTTATGGTTCTCGCTATGGATCCTGATAATGTAAGGACTGCTCTGAATGTGATGTGAAATGCTTACAACAGGCTCAAAGTCAACTAAATGCTGGTAGCATCACTTCCAAATTTACTATAATTTGTCAAATGTTATGTACCTCTAAGCTGGACATTGCTATGGTCTCAGAAACATGGTTTAAAACTAATATATCCTCCCAACTTGTTAATATATCTGGTTTTAAATTGTACAGGAATGACCGTGTTAATAGAATTGGAGGTGGAGTGTGCGTGTACGTCAAAGAATACATCTCGTCCAAGATTTTATGTTCGTCGACTGTGTTAGACCTTCAATTCCTTTGTGTTGAAATTCGTAATAGTTTTGAAAAATGTATTGTTATGGTGGTCTTTTCCCCACCAAAATGTTTTAAAGAGAAAAATATAGTGGAGCTTGAGAGTACGATTGTAGACCTAAATCGAAAATATAATAACATCCTAATTGGTGGTGACTTCAATGTCAATTTATTCTTAAATAATAGATCTACTAATCTTCTCCAGTATTTCTGTAACAAAATGGGTTTATCGGTTATAAATAATCTCTTGCCCACTTGTTTTCAATCTGCTAACAACCCATCTTTGATTGACCTCTTTTTAACAAGCTCTACGCAGAAAATACTGGGAAATAGTCAAGTTAGGCCCACCTCGGAGTTTATACATGACTTCATTTTCTGTTCATACCAATTTAGTGTAACCCAACATGCCAGTAATAGAACGATACCTTTCAGATCTTTTCGTAATGTTGACTTTTCTGCCCTGCAGAGTGGAATTGATACGCTTAACTTGAGTGATATTTACTATACGGAAGATGTAACTAACAAGGTAGCATTATTTGATAACTTTGTGATCAGGCTGTATGAGGAATACGTTCCTTTAGTTAGCAAACAAATAAAACCTAAAAACTGTCCGTGGTATAATAATCATATAAAGTTAAGCGTACGAGAACGAGAGCGTTTTTTCCGACGGTACAAACGAAATCCAACTGAATTTAACAGGAGACAGTACCAAGTGGCTCGAAATAAAGTAACTTCTCTAATACGTAACTCAAAGAGAACATATCTTCTTGAAAAACTTGACCCTTCATTAAGCTCGAAAGAGCTTTGGGAAAATATTAAGGACGTTAGAGTAATTGAAGACAAAAATAGTTCTAAATGCATGATTGACCCAGAAGTAATGACATAATTTTTTACAGCAAACCTGCCGTGCTGATAATGTAACCAGCCTTTGTTACCTTTGAATGTGTGCGGATATCTGATATCTTGAAGGCTATTCAGGCCATCAAGTCAAATACTCAAGGTATTGATGGTATTTCTCCTAAATTTATAAGGTTAATTCTCCCATTCATAATTCGGTACATACAACATATATTTGATGCATGTATCTACACCTGTAAAGTTCCAAAGCAATGGAAACTCCCTCGGATAATAGGCCAACAAGTTTGTTACCTTTCCTGGCAAAAGTGTTTGAAAAAATCATTGCCAGTCAGATTCAGCATTTCTTGTATGAAAGGAATTTGATCTCGAAATGGCAGTCAGATTTCAGACACAAACACAGCTGTGAATCCGCTGTTATAAAAGTTACCTCTGACTTGCGTATGGCATTAGACTCTGAAAGCACTGCTTTGTTTGTGCTTTTGGACTTCTCTAAGGCTTTCGACTCTATTGATCATAAGATTTTGCTGACAAAACTGAAACATGATTTTGACTTTTCCACTACTGGACTTAAGTTAATGACTGAGTATCTAAAAAATAAACTGTTAACTGTTGAAACTGCTATGGGTGTGGGGACCTTTACTATTTTCTTTATTTATTAATGATCTTCCTCAAGTAGTATCCAATTGTAAAGTCCATATGTACGCTGATGATGTGTCTATCTATATGTCTTGTACCAAAAGTCTGGTAGAGAACTGTGTGACAAAAGTAAATGAAGATTTACGTAAAATACAAATATGGTCTGATCAAAATAAACTTAAACTAAACTCACAAAAAACACTTGCGATGATCTGCTGTAGAGGAGAAATTAACGTCACGAATATTTCACCAGTCCTATTAAATGGTGATACTATATCTTACGTAGATAAAGTTAAATATCTTGGTTTCACAATAAATAAATTCCTAACATGCTGTGACGCTATCTCAGACACCATTAAAAGAATCTACTGTGGGTTACGTAGCTTGAGATACTCAACTCATCTACTACTTCCCGATATAAAGAAACGACTGGTTAAGAGCCTTATTATGCCGTTTTTTACTTTTAATTAATGTGTGTATCCTTGTCTAGATTTTGAATATAACCATAAAATAAATGTAGCCTTTAATGACTGTCTTCGTTATATATACAATGTGCCTATATGTATATAGTAGCGTTGCACAATTTAAATCGAGCTTATTTGGAGTGCACTTCGATGATTACCGTAAAATGAAAAACCTATTACAGCTCCATAAAATAATACACAAAGATAGTCCTCAGTATTTGAATGAAATGATTGATTTTGCTCAATCAAGTAGAGGTTGCAGAGACCAATTTCATCAACCACTGGTCAAAAAAATTTAATTTTGCATATATCAACACAAACATAAATAAATACTCCAAAAATTTAAATTGTTACTATTATTTTTTATCTTTCTCTTCCTTCTTGCTAAGTTTAAATACAAAAATCAAGTCATGCCGAAATAAATGTTAATTTTTTTTTCTTTGTAATATTCATGTGTTAATATCTACATTTGTAAATTTGGCTATAGATACTTATAATAAGATATAAAATCTTGTAGTATTATGTTACAATAAATAAAATGAAATGAAAATTTTTTATTAAAGCCAAAATATTTAAATATTCAGATTACCTACAATTTACCCATATACCAAGTTTAAAGAAGAATTTCATAAACCACATGCAACAGAATAGAATGCTTACAAAGAAGTACTGGATGAAAGCAGCAGAAATGGCTGTGAGCTATAAGCGAAAGATACAAAATGAACACCATCTTCTCAAAAGCAAAAAGAAGTAACATGAGAAGCAGCCTATGGAAAAAATAGGCAGATACTGTGGCAGGAATGATATTTGTAAGTTTTACCAAATGGTAAAAAGAACATGTCAACGCTGCAGGCAACTGGAGCTCGTAGGGGGAAATGGAGATCTTGTAGTAGAATTGGAGGTAATGCTATGGAAGAATTACTCCTGCAGGCTGTATATTAGTGATCAATTCAATTCAATTCATTTTTATTGAGGCAAAATATCTCAAGTTTTGTTTTGATTACAATGTGTTTTTTTTTTACAATTTACCGACTTCGTAAAATATGTCTGGTTAATCAAAATGTTTGCAAAAGATACAAAACATATATTTATGAATGAATGCAATAAATAATTAGTTCATATTTTTATGTATCTTCGTATGTTTGCTCCCGACATACGCTCTAATGTATATTGGTGATGATGACCAAATTCCACTATCAGGCAGAATGAATTATTTAAAATGGACGATTATAATAATTCCATTCACCTATCCTTGATGATTATAACACCTACATATGTCTTAACTGAGGCCTCATAAAGTTATTGGAGATCACGTCATAACTGCCGAGTTAAAATGTAGAACATACATAAGGTTATCTACAAAATACATACATACATATACTGAGTCGACCACCGTCTAACTTAAACTTGACCGATCCTTAAAAATGAAGGACTATAAAGACTAACGAGTATGATAATCGTTAGCAAAATCTCAATACATCCACTGCTTACTGTATGGTCCATATCATTCCGGCCTTAAGTAAGGAAAATCTACCACTGCCAACTTCGGTAGATTTTGGACAAAACTTGGGAATTCGCAGTCAATATTCATTGAAGAATACCAGCAACAGTACAGAAGACTGTCAATCCGTCTTGTAGTCTATGAATAATAAATAAAATAATTCCATTTAAAGAGCAATCCAACTTTGAAATGAATTGGTATAACAAATTTATGCGTCCTTTTTGCTGAATAACCAATAAGCCCTAGGTAGTCATAAATGTACATATATATCAACTGGACTGGCAACTATGCATTGCTGAGGTCTTTGACTTACGTGCCACGTCTAGTTGGAAAGCAAGAAATTGTGTAAGCCAGACAATGTTCAGGAACTATCAACTCATAAACGTTGGTATTCTACGTCTTCTTCCAGCATATAATTTCACGTCAAACATTACATGCTATCCATTGAAATAGGTAAGTAGGTTGTGAAAAATTACCAAGAACCTAGTCATGCAATCCAAACAATAGAAACCCTATTCTCCGAGTGCCTCACGATATCAGTATCACACGTAACCGCTTTTAGCATTTAACCCCACCAAACTGAACTGAACTCAGTCTAGGCATTCCCACGTGTGTCCCGTATAGAACAATCAACCAAACAAAGGTTGTTGGCTATCGATTTTATAATTAAAGGTGAAAATCCAGCAAACAATAGAAAAGCAAAAGAAACGCGCAAATACACAATTAAATAAAAAAAAAAACGGACTACGAACGCCATTAAAATCGATTTTCATTTCCATTTTCAGATATTCAGCACTAATCTTCCCCTCACCATCGGCAGCTAATCTTAGCCTCTCTCTTCGGACTTTTGTATATACTATGCTGTCTGCAGTGGCGTTAAATTGTCTTCACTTTTGTCGACTGACAGGGGTAAGGTAACAGACCAATGCTAACGAATGGTAAACTTTTCCTCGGGGAATTTCTCCAATTTGCGAGAATTTTTTATTCTTTGACGGGAAATTAACTTCCTCAGAGGATAGGAAATGCTGGGAAAATTAAATTCAAAGTTACGAATCAATGACGGAAAAAAATCGTTCTCCCATCCCTTTGCAAAGAATAACCATAGAACTGTAGCCCACCCGTTTCACTTGAGTCCTGAAATGCAATATTTTTCCCAAGTACATACATAGTTCACTTTTCCGAACCTTGCATTCCTTTAATGAGATACAAACTACAGCGTTCGTGGTTTTTCCTTTTTCGGTATTTCCCAAATTAATTAGCTGCGTCCACCGCGTTTTGTGAGGATAACTGCCAAATTATAACCAAAATTTAGCGGGAAAATTTAAAAACAAATGAAAATGCATTTTCGTCCCAAAAAAAGGGCGGTCGGGGTGGGTGTAAGGAGTTAGGTTACGCGAACTGTTTGTCGAAGAGGAAATCGCACAGAAGTTACGCTCAACGAAAATAGAGTCAAAGGTATGGAAATTGCAGTTGATGAGAAAATGAGCGCCGGAGGGGAGAGCTGGCGCTGCCAAAGTGGGTGGGTGGAATGGCAATGTGGATGTAATTGTGACGTTGGTGAGTTCTCGTTTGGAAGGGTAAATGTGGGTCAATCGATTTTTTTTATTAGAATTCCTTTTTTCACAGAACACAATAAAAAAAAAAACAAAAACAAAAACAAAAAATATAACAACATTGCAAATGTCCTTGTTTGGCAGTTAGTGCGAGAGATAATGGAAAGGGTCGCTCATTTAAAAGAAGAAAACTAGTTTTATAAACAAAGTGGGGTGGAAGGACAGGAACCTTATGTGTAATACAATCTAGTAAATTGTAGAAAATAATGATTTGGAAGATCATTTTAAGGACCATCTTGAATAAATTGCCTTAACAATTACACGGAACTGAAAGGCTTTGTAAATTTAAGCAACAAAAGTCAATTATCATATCTTTTTTTTAACAAATGCCATTTGAAGCTTACTCAAAATAAGACACCAACTTGTTGACTATCTCAAAAGTTTATAACCTTCGATGCTGATAGAAGACAGGATAATACCGATTGATTATCCCTGTAACACGTAGTGCAACACATACAATAAGCGACGTGAAGTAAATCCGATCTGAAGATGATCTATGATCTGAGTATTTAAACAGTTGCTGAGCAATGCATCCCCGGACAGGAACATCTTCGTCCTGAGAAGCATTTGGCTAGAAATATCACTAGCATACATAGTCTGTCATCTATGGCAACCTGCAGACATCCAAGAAGGGTTCAATGGCACTTGGGTGGTAGGTGAGTCCCGTTCTTAGTTGGTACTACCTATAGTTGGGCTAACAACCCGTCAAAAGTATTTCCAACTAAGTTCTTCTCTTATCATGAAATTTAGGGGATGCTAACTGAAACCATGACTCAATGCAATACTTTAGAATTCTGTAGACTCATAGGCCTACAAAAAAGGTGATTTTTTAAGCTAAAACAAGCAGAGAGTGAAAAGGCTCTTAATGACCACTAAGCAGATGTATGTATCTAAGATCATCCCACAAAACAAAGTATACGCAGAAAATAGGGTAGAAGGCAGGAGAAGAAGACTTCGATAAGGAATTACTTTCTGGAATCTTCTCTTCAGATGCAGTAATAACAAAGCATAAACGAGATGACTAGAGCGACTGGTCAATGTTAAGGGCAAAGGACGGAGACCTTCATCCACCGATTTATTAGCGGTAACTGCACTGCTTTGTGTTAAGTGCTTTCCAATGAGGAAGCAAATGGATTAGATTAAGGCTTCGATAACTATTCACAAAACTATGCGAAAATGCTTTAATAGAATATGCAACGAGGCATATTAAAGTTCTTGGTTCATAGCATACCAGTGAATAACTTTGAGGTAGTAAGGGACTTTGTCTACCTCGGTTCTGCTATAAACTCTGACAACAACAACTCGGCAGAAATTAAACGAAGAATATCTCTTGCCAATCGCTGTTTCCTTGGGCTAAGAGGACAATTGAGTAGTAGAGCCCTATCCCGAACAACTAAGGAGACTCTGTATAAGATCTTGATCATCCCAATCCTGCTCTATGGCGCTGAAGCTTGGACTCTATCTAAAGAGGATGAAGATATTCTTGGTCTCTTCGAGAGAAAGATTCTTCGTAAAATGTTCTGTCCCGTTTGGGTTGACGGTCTATGTAGAAGATTACATACGAGCTGTACAGCGACATCGACCTAGTCAAAAAATTAGACTTCAGTCGTCTAAGATGGCTAGGACATGTAGAGCGGATGAACACAGATGCTGCGGCTCGTAGAGTCTTCGAATCTAACCCCGAGGGTTAGGTGGTGCGCGCAAGTAGAAGAAGACCTCAACCGACTTGGAGTGCGCAACTGGAGGTGGTCAGCTAAGAACCGGGGTAACTGGAGAAGCTTGTTATTTTAGGCCCAGGTACACTCCAAACTGTAGCGCCACCTAAAAACAAGAAGAAGACCAAAATAATTTCATCATGATGATATCTACGATCAAGAGGATTGAAAAAATAGGCTCCTAGGTGTAGTTTTGTTATAAGAATTGGACACCAATAAAGGGAGAACCGTTTTTCTACTCAACCTCTACAGAAATTATTTGAAAGGAGGCTTTTGTAGGTAATGACAGGTTTTTGTAGGTACTGACATCTATATGTACATATGTGCAATTGTCTTGAAAACATTTTCCAACCAATTAGACTCTATGAAGTCTAACCAAGTTAGCCAAGTTATTATAACGTGACAAGTAGTGCCATCTATCCATTTGTGGTTGGTTGATTGACTGAATTAAATTTGAGTAACATGTAGCGAGGAGTATGCCGCAACTCCTTCTTACCGGTAAAATCGGTAAAGTTATACTATACTTGGTCAGTTCGTCGGTCACACAGTTCCCCGAAATGTTCCTGCCAGCAAAATGAGGTCAATGTTTTAAAGTTAGAGGAAACTAATTCAAAATATTTACTTGCGATTGACTGTCAGTAACAAATTGTAATATTCTGAAAGGAGGCGGAAGGAGATGTTAAGGACACTTTTTTTGATTTTTTTGGTCTTAGTCTTAGGAAGGAGTTAGCTAAAAATCTAGTAAATCGAAAAGTCTTGTGGATTAAGATAAATCCAACTATCTTGACACCTGAAGTATACAAGAGGTTTGTGAGAGGTGTGAAAGTCCTCGTCTTATTATTTCTAGAGCTAGAGCTTATTATTATTATTTGAGAATGGGGTATGTTGCACTGCGACCTGTTGGTCTATTATGCTCCCAGCTAACACCTCGGGGAGTTACATACCCTCATGAGAGTTACCCTCGTTTTTGGATTCCTTTCGGAATCATTTTGAGGGTAAAGCATTCTTACTACGCCTTGGCGGAAGAACTATATCCTAGAGCACTCTCTTTAATCCAGTTTCCTTTAAGAATCTAAGATGAGAGCTGGATCTAGTGAAGGTATTTCTTCAGCTGGTAATTGGTACTTGCCCAAGTATTTCAGTCTTTTGTGGGTCAGTGTTAGAATACGAAGGTTATTCTTGCTCATGCTGATGCATGCGTCGAATCTTTTTCGGTTGTATTGCCCTAGAAGTTTCTTAGCTTGCCTCATTCTATGAGCGTTGTTTCAGGTTCTTGCCCTCTTTTCCCTTTCTTATTTCCTGAATTCTTCTTTGAGGATATGATCCCCTATTCCACAGAATGGCTCAGGACCTATGAAGAATTCTGATGCTCCTTTTCTTGCTAGGGAGTCGGCCATTTCATTACCCTCTATTTCCACATGACCAGGTATCCAACAGAGGGACACTTTGTTTCTACTACCTAGTTCATTAAGTTTTTGCAGGCATTCCCACACAAGTTTGGACTTAATGATGTAGTAGCTAAGTGCCATGATAGCAGCTTGGCTATCTGACATTATAGTTATATCATAGTTGACATGGTTTCTTTCAAGATTGATTTGGACACATCTATGGCATAGATTTCAGCCTGAAAGATACTGGTGCTTTTGCCCATGGATTCAGAGTATTTGTTTCTGGGCCCGAATACCCCTACTCCAGTTCCTTCATCAGTTCTTGATCCATCTGTGTACCACTTTGTTGTATGATTGCTCAGTTTGTAGGTAGTGGATACATTGCTCCAACTTTGTTTGTTACTGAGCTTGGTAACAAAGTTCTTTTGAAAGTTAAACCTTCTAATGATGTCATCCCTAGGAAAAGCTAGGAGTGGTAGTTTTTTGAGCAGTGCATCCAATTGCTTCTATGTAATGCACTTGTCTCTTCCTATTGCTTCCTTAGACTTCCTTAGGATCGCTTTACTTGCACATTCCTCAACCAAGAGGTGCAAAGGAGTCAATTCTAATAGTACCTCCATGGCCGCAGTTGGACAAGTTCTCATGGCCCCTGTGATACAGAGGCATGCCAGTCTTTGCACCTTGGTAAGTGTCTTCCTCGTGGTGACCAAACTGGTTCTTTTTGCCCATGCAATCGCTCCATATGTGATCATTGGTCTCACAATAGCAACATACATCCACCTAAGGATGGTAGAACTACATCCCCAAGATTTGCCCGCTAGGCTTCGACAGATCATCAGAGCCCGCGTGGCTTTCCTGGTTATCTCTTCTGTATGTTTTTTCCAGATGAGTTTACTGTTTAGGTTTAGTCCCAGATATTTAACTTCTTTGACTTGTGTCAGTATTGTACCCGACAGCCTTATTGGCCTCAGTCTTTCAAGTTTTATTTTCCTCGTGAAAGGTACTATTGTAGTTTTTGTCTGATTAAGGCTTAGCCCAGCCGTCAAACACCATTCACGAGTTATATTAAGTCCCCTTTCTACTATATCGCATAGGGTTTCCTCAAATTTGCCTCTGGCAATAATGACTATGTCATCAGCATATGCCTGACAGTTGATGCTATAGTTTGTGAGATTATGAGCTAGAGCTCAGTATTTGAACACGAAAATCCTTTGCTTATTAGGTGCAATAGAACCTTTGGCGACTAGGCCTTAGGTCACAACTCCTACAACCGTGTGTATGAGTATCCAATTTGGCAAAAGTGATACAGTGGATGCGAAGGATAGCTGGCCCTGTGCTATAAACAAATACCTTGTCCACTAAACTCTTTACCATGGAATTGAAGGATTGACCTAAAAGCCTACCTATGTTTTCCATTGCATCAGAGATAACGAGTACATTTTGTTGGATGATTTAATGTTGTAAAAATTTACAATGTAATAATATTGACTTGACTTGTAATTGTAAGATTTCTTTTGTTTATTTATAAAAGTCGTAAAATAAAAGTCAAAATAATTTTGTATAAAAGCACACAGCAGTTCACTTTTGCTTTAGAGTGTTTCCCATAATTTCTTCTGAGTGTTTATATCCATTTTAAAATGAAATTATTTGTATTATCTCTGTTGATATTCGTGTCGTTCATGATTTTTATTTCCACGCAAGCAGATACCACAACTAAACGGCCTCCGTGCGGAGCGGTTTCGTGTACCGCAGACTATAAGCCTGTCTGCGCTAGGCGGTATCGAGAAAGAAGAACATTCTCAAATAGTTGTAATTTGTTTGCACAAAATCTTTGTGTTAATAAAGGTAAAGTTTCTATTTCTATTTTCAATTGCTTTATGTTGGATTTTTATGTTTTTTTTTGTTTTAGGTGAACTTTGGCAATTTCTATACAATGGAACTTGTGGGAACTTCTGTGGTTTACATTAAAGATTTGTTTTTTAATTTTATTATTGTAATGTAAATAAAACGTAAATTGTTGTGTTCTATAGTAAGTTTTCATGACTTTTTTCTTAAATTTTTAAGAAACAACATTTTGGTTTATTTCTGGTAATTCCGGAGAATGAGTGAAGAATGTTTTCTATACTTGGAGCCGTCTAAAAACTCTTTAAAAGTTCTCGTGCAAAACACATTAATGGTGGGCATGTATTGAGGAAGATTGGATATTAGCCAAATACGTTTACAATCCCCAACCAATGTGTGCAGTAACTCCAAATAGTGTAATAAATAACTCAAGGATTCCACACAACTACATTCACACATAGAATAGAATTTAAGTGGAGAAACCACAAATCGCATAATTGTAGTCATTTATCACAGGTTAGGGTTATAGGAATACAAAGAGGAATCGAAGAAAATATCGGCTAGTGTCGCTAACGCACATTGTTTGGCCCCGTGCTCAAGTAATGGGGCTTTGTCCGTCCGCTATGTGGAAGATTTTACGAAAAGATTTTGGCTTTTAAAACTCAATTGGAACAGCAATTGAAGCCAAAAGACCATCATTTATGCCATAATTTCAGTACTTGGACCCTAAATCAATTAGAAGTGGGTCGCTTTTTCTTATCGCAATATTTTCTTCAGCGACGAGGTGCCTTTTGGGCTGAATGGGAATGTAAAAAAGTACAATTGCCGCATTTGGAATGAAGATTTCGCGGACTACTTACAAAGTATCAACCCATACGCAGAATTAAAAACGAAACTCCAGGATGACATAAACGAAGATTAAAGACCTATTCGTCGACTTACCTCTATAAAGTTTGAAAGAAACTAAAGTGTGCAAAAATCTTGCAGCAACTACCAAAAAAAAGCCATAATTAAGCCAGCACAGATTATTAATACTCATTTCCAATTCGTATTCAGGAATAGACACAGTACTAGCACAGAATAATGAGCATAGTAAAATATTCCTAAATATAGCGCTAGCATTTGATAAAGTATGGCATAAGGGTCTCATATCTAAAGTAAATACTTACTTACTTACTTATGTCCTGTATCCCCTTGTGGATCCTAGGGCCTCTACAACGCCTACGTGCCATCGTGTGCGGTTTCTGGCAATGTGCCTCAGCTCTCCCCAACTCTTTCCCAATTGCCGTGCTTCCTTCTCGACTGTTCTGCGCCATGTACTTCTGGGACCGACGCGTATTCTGCTATCCTGAGTAAGCGGGTTCCATTGCATCGCGTGATTAGCTATGGACCTGTCACCTTTTCGGAGAGTGTGACCAATCCACTGCCACTTTCGTCGTTGTATGGTTGTGCCTATAGGTTCATGACCCGTTCTCTGATAAAGCTGTTCGTAGGAGATACGGTTTGGCCAGAAAATCCTTAAGATGTTACGTAGGCACCTATTAACAAACGTTTGCAGCTTCCTCGTGATAGTAGCGGTCACTCTCCAGGTACTACATCCATATAGCAGCACGGATTCAACGTTGGAACGGAACAGTCGTAGCTTGGTGTTTAAGCTAACTGCATTACTACGCCAAATTGTGAATAGCATCCCAAACGCAGATTTTGCTTTCCGTATTCGGCCGGCTATATCCAGTTCGGTTCCGCCATCAGTTGAGACAATACTCCCAAGGTATTGGAAACACTCTACTCTCTCAACAACAATGCATATATGAGTTGATGAGTTCGGTCCTAGGCTGATCATTTTTGTTTTTGCCGAGTTAATTTTCAGCCCAACGATGTTAGCTTCTCTCTCCACATTTGCTGTCATTTGGTGAAGGTCCATTATTCTGTGGGACAGTAGGCATACATCGTCGGCGTAGTCGAGGTGTTTGAGTTCAGATGCAAGAGTCCATCGAATTCCTCCATTTCCCGTCGATAAAGCCGCATTTAGCACATCGCTTATCACCAATAGAAATAATATTGGTGAAAGAATGCAACCTTGCCGAACCCCACTTTGGACTTCGAATTCCTCAGACAGCCTTCCTCTGTGCAAAACGTGACATGTGGATCCATCGTAAGTAGCCTTGATAATAGCTATTAATTTATCAGGAATGCCTCTCCTGCGCAAGGCAAGCCAAATACATTCGCGATTGACAGTATCAAACGCCTTTTCGAAATCGATGAACAGCAGGTGTAGTGGTGATCGATATTCAACGCATTGCTCGATGATGATCCGCAGGGTGTTGAGAATCTTGGAATCCTATACAAAGCGAAATATGTTAGAGTAAAGCAATTCGAAGAATATTCCGGACTAAAACAAAATGAATGCAGCTACAAGTCTGCATATCGAAGAAATTTGGATAATTTTTCGTAAAACGCCAGTCCAACAGAATTTCTCAAAAAAGCAGGCAGACCTCAAAAGTTGAAAAATTGAGCGTTCAAAGTATGGACGGACGGATGCACTGTCGATGTAAATGGTAAGATAATACTTGTCTCCATGCAATCAGGGATTCCACTTGATGTCAAGAATGCGTTCAATAGAGCAAATTCCATCTATTTAATTAATAATTTGAGATACATGACTCCGCCCGAATATGAATATCCTCAGAATAGTGCTTACTAGTAGCCCACAAATTAAAAAAACCATCAAAATCAAGACATACATTTTATTTTAAAACAATTTATCTCCATATGTATTATGTTAAATAATTCAATTTATTTCCAAGTAGATCGAAACAAACCACAAACTTCATCACAATCCAAACCGTAATCAATAAATTGTTACTTCAATGCAAACGCTTCAATTATGATAGCACTTTATCGATCAGAATGGCACTTAATTTTAAGAGTCGTATCGTAACCAATAAGTAGAGTCAATTGAGTGGAAATCATAAGTACTACGATAGAATTCATAAAATATCAGAAGGACCTCTCTATCTCACATTTCCACATTTAGTAGATGCTGCTCCTCTCAATCAACGGTCCATAAATTTTCCAATGAAACTTTCCAATTACTAATGAATGACTCAATTAAAGTTTCGTTTTCAAAATTTATTCGACGCTCCTTAGTTGGTGCATCAGGGTCTTCTATGTACTCATGTACCCTATTGCCCCCATCTGGGAAGGACTAAAAGTTATTTGCATATTGAAGGATTCATTTGACACCAGAATCAGGCTGCACTTTGTACTGAATCAATCCCAACAGCAGCAGTAGAAGGTATTATGATATACACACACAATTTAATTGTCCTGTATCTTGCAACACATTTCGGTTAGACAGAGTTGCGCGCATGAAGGACTACGTTGTGAAGCAAACATCCGTCCTATGGTGCTTGCCTCCGCACTCAATGAAATTTAATTAACTCAATTTTACACAATGATGAATTTGAATACGTTAATTTCTTTCCCAGTTTGCGGTGAATTGCTTTATGTGGCCCGGGGTAAAGGGTAGATACACTGCATTGTAATGGTTAATTGGGGATTTATTCGAATTTAACGAGTAAGGTTGGGTTAATTTCGCATTCTACAGAGCGGAGGTGAGTTATGTGTCTGAAAAGTTTCAGTACTACATGTATATGGCAGACCACAAGAATGATGACCTGGAGCTGTGAGAGGGAAATAAATGACTTTTTAACCTTGAATTTGGTGAAACTGAATGAGTTTCTAGTAATATGTCTATTCATCAGAAGAAATGAACGGAAACTAGGTCATTGAAATTCATTAAAGTATCTACAGGACGTATGCAATGGGTAAGATTGAGGTGAGCTCTGCATAAGAGTTGATGGTAAATAAATCAATGACTTGAATATACACACATAAATGAATATACATTACATACTTTTCTACTTAAGTCTTTAAGAATTGAGTTTAATCCTCATGTTTGCTCCTTCATATCTCGCCATGCAAGATTGGTCTACAAAACAAACTTGTGTTGTCTTTTGATTATAATAGCCGGACCAAAGTGCTGATCTTAATATGTTCCACTGTACTGAATAAGAGCTTCAGTGATGAGGAGTTAACGAAATCAGCACTTACCACATCAAAACAAAAAAAACTTGTTCCCGTATGGGAAGTGTCTCTAATAGTATCGTTGAGACTAGCACATTTTGATTTTTAGTTAAATTGTAAAAGCCTTTAATTTTTTACACAGCTCTAGGAGCATTCAAAAAACCTGCTTGATTCCTAGACTATTCTGTTACAAACCAATGGTAGCTTTGACTTAGGAACCGAAGACCCAAAGCGAATTCAGTTTCTGACAAATTTCCTGATCAATTATCGCATTCCTTGTCTTACACAACTGGGACTCAAACTCAAATCAAAAGCTCAAAAGCCAGCCAAAGGCAGTCACAAAAGTGTTTATACAAAACTCCTCCACCACATAACCAACACATATATTATGACGGTCTCATTATAGTTCTAAGAAAAAAAAAAATATTTGGTGCGACAGGTCCAACTGATTCCAGGACTAGCTTCTCACAACAATTCGTGTTGTGCGTGTTATATAGTATTCTTGACACGAACCAAAGGGGCCTTATTTTTAATGCCGTGTCCGAAGGGCGATTTATTATTTGAAAAGCTTTTCATGAGAGTTATACTCTCGGATGTTTGTCAGACGCTGGCGACAGGTGGGACTTTGAAAGAACATTTATGTGTTGTTTGGGGATCGAAATCCGAACGCCAGGCTCCGCAGTCGAACGCACTAACCACTTGAGCCACGGCGGCCACAATATAGTTCTATAGATTTAAAATACCTTTTGTGTAACGTCTCGTTAATAGAAGATATCCACAAGGAGATAAGAAGATGAGGTCTCAGCTCTTGCTCCATTGACAAATTTCAAGAAATACTAACCAAATGTATTAACAGAGTACAAAGAATGCAGTGTTCGATGAGATTATGACATCATTGTCGATGATATCATGACATCAGTGTCGATGACATCATGACATCAGTGTCGATGACATCATGACAGCGGTGTCGATGACATCATGACAGCGGTGTCGATGACATCGTATGGAAAATGTTGCAAGATGGAATCTAACTTCACAGAAATTCGACCTTAGACAAGTCTCATTGGAAAAGTGGTCCATTTATCATTCTCGCCCCTGAATAAGGTTACCAACCTTTTACTACAGGACTATATAAAAGGTTTTTCAATATATGTACATACTATATAAAATTACTACCGAAATTTTCAGTCTATTACTCCAATTTTCGTTCGTAATAAACGTCCCATCTGACAGGCTGTGCGTGCTATAGTGGATAAATTCGAGTCAACCTATTCACTATTGAATATTTCTATGCCAGTAAGACAACGCACCGGTCGAAGTACCCGAAAATATCGCAGCCGTAAGTGCTTCAGTTCAAAATGATCCAAATCAGTCGATTCCATGCCGTTCACAGGAATTAGAAATTTCTCAGTCCACTTTGTGGTGAATGTTACGTAAAAGTCTTGGCCTACACCCTTAAAATCTTAAAATAACTCAATAACTGAACCCTCTTGAACATTTGAAGTCCGAAAATTCTCCGATTGGGCTCTGTAAAAATTTGAAGAAAATCCTGAATTTCATCGAAAAATTATCTTCAACAATGAGGTCAATTTTGGATTAACGGCTTCAAACATGCTTGCGGTGGTCATATAAACGAGATCGAATTCTATACTTGAATATAACATGTGTACTATACCTGGAATAAATTTCAGCCCGATATCTCAATTATTTTAGACTTATTTAAATACAAAACTGTTCTTATTGGAAAACCCTTTATATGTACACCAGTATGTAGCATGACTAAGGAGAAGAGTCAAAGAATCCGTATCTATGTATATCATATCAGAAATGCAGATAGCGTTAATGTATGTTAAATCCTTGTCTGGAACTTTCTCAATCTCCTCGAAAATTTTGCATACCTGAACAAAGTTAACTTATGTCTAAGGACATTTCAAGGGAAATGAATGGAATGATAGTCTAATGGTAGGAGCTAACATTCTTCAGTGCCAAATCTTACATAGCACAAAGAACTTTAGTTGTTGTTTGTTAGGATTACACCATGTTCAAATTGCACAACCATATTGTCAAGAGATACCCCATTATCTAGAATGACATTTCATGTGAAAGCTCAATTCCAGAGATTTTACAAAGCCTCTGTGATCCGTTAATTCTGTTATATTGATCTGGAAGACGAAAAAAGATGATGATTATTATTAGTCAACCACCCATCAGACACTCTTGGTGGAGACGCTGTTTGAGTTGGGTTTCCCTCACAGTAAAATCTAAACTATTTATCCGATTTCGTACTATTTAGGTGAGTCAACGTGTTGTATTTTGTATTTCCTGGTGAATAGCACAAGTTCGGTTTCAGTTCTTATTATTTATTAGCCCAATTGAAGGGTTTAAAGTTAGTAGTTCGCACCTCTTCCAGGACAAGAAATAGCTAGTTGGCCACAAAACACCAAAAAATTGACCAGATCAATAGGTACGCAAAGCAAAACCTCTATTTTAGACTTTGAAGGTTCCATCTGCAACAAAAAAATGCAACCCTGTTGTACGTCCTGCACTCTTAATGTGCAGTTTCCCTACCCATATGCCAATACGATATTACGAGCAATATTACCAAATGTGACGATAAGATCATGGACATAAAAGAGTATGAATAAAAGGGGAAAGAGTGCGGAATAGAAGTACAAGGGAGCTAGACTGTTTAGTCCCTTTTGATTTGGATTTGATATGATTCCTTTAAACTTCTGTGAAGCATTTTTTAAAAATACCGCCTTTCCATCTTTCTACAAAAGACTGAAACACTTGATGCCCATCAGTTTGACACTAAATGTATAATGTATGGAGTAGGAGGTTGAACAAATTTAAGTTAAAGCTACAATCTAGCATTTGGTACATCGTAATAATTTATTTAAAACAACATCTTCTCTTGAAAACTCCAGACCCAACATGCTTAGCAATTATTGAGAAAACCCCCCCAGTCAAGTACGTACATATAGATTTTCCCTTTGAACTCCAAATGGAATACATCCAAAAGTCTCATAGGCTTATTCATATAATTCGTTTGGGTACAGTGGCTTTCCAAAACGAACGACAATCTCCTGTCAACCACTTTACCATTAGCACTTTTGAAATTCAACATTTATTACCTACTCTACTGAGGAAAGAACATCTACAACCAATTCGATCAATGAGTGTTCTAACCTCATGCTTGACTAGTCATTCAAAAGTTATAAATATTTCTTCTTACCCAAATCACGTCTTCAAAAACAAAAAATCCTTTTCAATCCCACAACTCATAAACGAATGCCACTGTTGATCTAAGAAGTCAGAGAAACACGAAAAATAAGCTTCAGTCATACTTCCTAATGTATTCACTTCAAGGAATTTAACATTTTCCAGCAGAAACATAAGAATAAAGAAAAATTCCAAAAAAAATAAGCATACCTCCATCAGCTCCATCCAACCGAAAATTAAGAGATTCAAGATGTTCTCTCGGCATTCCGCTCCATCACCCAATTTCCCCATTTTCACAATCTGAAGCTAAATTTAAAGGTACGCTGCACTCCCACGCATACAGCTACGCTCCCCCTTCTGTAAGGAAAATAACAAAAAAAAAAAAACAAGTCCTCGAAGAAGGACAAATAGGTAAGAAGCGAAAAAAATATATACTTTCGGTATTATCCGCTCTCAAGGTGTTTAGCATATCCCGAAAAATTTACTGTTCTTGATATATTTGTGTTTGCGCTATGGCTCTGCCTTCTGCACTTGTAGAACCAAATGAAGGGTGGTGCGAGGCAGGGGGTAAAACAAAGAAGGGCAAAGAAGACGAAAAAAAAAACTTTATGGTAATCGGATGAAATAAAAATTTTCACAGATCTAAATTTTCTTCTGATTAAATTTTAAACGCAAATTTGTATCTACAAAGCGAATGAAAAGGCGAACTGCTAGCTTGCCTCTAAAAGGAAAGATAATTTCCAGTGCGGATGTGACGTGAATTCTTTTGTTTATCGGCAGGAAGAAGAAAAAAAAAGGTCTTCGATTGGTGAAAACTTAAGATTAGTATCGTGTTTTGAATGGAAAAATAGACTACGGCAGATGTGCATGATTGCTTGCCAATGGAGGAAATGGTTTGAAAAGGTACATACCTACTTCATATAATGGGCATTACATGAGCTACAGCCTTTGAACTTACTACGTACATGATACGAATCATTTTAAAAAGACAAATCAAGTGGGCTTTGAATAAGCATCTACGGAAACCGATTACTGGTGAGAGAGCTGTTTGAGAGATGTTGAAAAGGTTTCAGCACGATATGCTTGTTGTATTGAAATATTCTAATTCGTACAACAATTTGAGTTTATTTGAAGATTGGAGCAGCATATATACCTAATTGAACAGCTTCCAAGATTGACATGCACACATAGTAACCCTAAAACAAATGTATACAATGGCAACATGTAGAAAGTGCTCGAGTGGCAGGGTGGACTATGTAATCACTGTGAAGTAAACAGAAGGTTATAGAAGGAATCTTTTCGTTATTAATGATCGCAAGGACTAAAAAATAATATTTTTCGAGGTGATTGTTAATAGTAAGAGGGGGGCATGTGCTGGTTTATTTTTAAAATTAAAAAAAAAATAACATTACTTACTTCGTTAAAGAGAGTCCCCTTTCTGACTATATAATATGATAAATGGTTTTATTTAAATGGATGCCGAGTCTGGCTTGGCAGTAGCCCATCCAGCCAACCCAATTTTGCCGCACATTTTCGATAGTTTCGGGCTCTATTTCAAGAACACGTGAAGCAGAAGCAACATTACGAAAACGGCTGACTATACAATTATTGAACTTAGTGCTCTAAAGATAAATTGTTGGTAACGTGGTCTAGCCGGAACCAGCGATCGTCCAAGAACATAAGGATGACTTGTGTTATCAATTAACGTGCCAATCTCATGAATTTTCTTCAGAAACTTGGGTACAGCAGGCGCGGTTAGTGCATCATTTCGACCGAAATTTATTTCCAAAATTTTAGTGTTTTGAATGCGAGAAAGCTATATAACATGTAATTTAACAAAACAAAAAAATTGATTGCCCAACCTTTATATAGTCGACACCATGCCCAAACTATGACTCTACATATGCCTTGTAAAGGAAATAAACAAATTATTTAAGGATTAAAGGTCCCCTCACTGTTGAACAAGCAGGATTCAACAGATTTACTTATTGACGTAAAGCAGTAGGTTTTTATCACTATTTCACGCTTCAACTAAATAGAAGTCTTGACTCAGTTTTTAATGCATGGATCGAACTGAATAAGAACATCTCAGAAAGCACCCACAAGTTTTTCTCTGCCTCATCTCTGATTAAAATACGGATTTGTTATTGTTAAGGTGGCATATGATGGATCGTAAGATCATTACCTATTATTTCCTTTGTCGATACGTCAGAAATAAGGTGCTGTTAACATTAGTAATAATTTGCGATCTAGTTTCATATCAGTATTGAAGGAGTTCAAGACACAATTATACTAACAGAATGACTTGGACATACATATGAAAATAGATTTCAAACAAATTCATGATGTTCCCTATCGTAGGACTAGGATTGATCTTAGTACTGGTTTTTGTTATGTTAATATTTCAGACAGAATTAACCATTATGATAACTAAAACTTCAGTTCACCTGTCCATACCGAAGTGCGAATAACAATATTCAAGCTTAAAACCAACAAGGTTGCTAGACCTGATATTACCCACCACCTTATCATCTAGTTTAAGGCTGTATGTGACAGCATTTATACAGACAAGCTTTTGAGAGCCATGTCTAGTTTTGACATTCATATCAAACTTGTCAGTATTTGCAGAATGACGATGAAGAACATTCGCTGCTCCATCAAGGTCGAAAACGATCTCACCCAGACCTTTGATATCAAAAAAGGATTAAGACAAGGTGACTTCTTTAACATCATACTTGAAAAAATTGTGGGAAACTAACAAGCCAACACTGGAGACACAATCTTTCAAAATTTTGTGCAAATAATAGCATACCGCGACGATATTGACAAAATAGAACTCAACGTGCTGTCACCGTTCTAAGTATATGCTGTCAACTAAACACACAACATTGACGAATTGGACAGAACGTCAAAATCGACAGCTACAACTTTAAGGTAGTAACGGACTTTGTCTACCTCAGCTCTGCTATAAACACTAACAACAACATCTCAACAGAAATTAAACGAAAAATAACTCTTGCTGTTTCTTTGGGCTGAGAAGGCAACTGAGTAGTAAGGTCCTTTCCCCTTCACGGGATGCCTTAAGCTAGGATATATTCCTAAAGCATGGCGGGTTGTACGTGTTGTATTTATTCCCAAAGCGGAAAAAACAAGCCACACAAATGCTAAAGGCTTGAGACCTATCAGTCTGTCGTCTTTTATGCTAAAAACACTGGAACGTTTAATAGATCTATCTGAATCACAACATGCATACATCCGCGGTAGGTCGGTAGATACAGCCCTCCACAGGGTCGTATCAAGCATAGAAAGATCCCTCCATTTCAAAGAATCCACTCTTGGGGCGTTCCTAGACATTGAAGGGGCGTTTAACAACGTAAGCTCCGATGCGATCCTGCACAGTTTACACAGAGCTGGGCTGAGCATCGGTCTCTCCAACTGGATTGCTCAGATGCTTCAATCGAGAGTTATATCTTCATCGCAAGGAGATGTAACTATCAGGAGACGCGTCTGCAGAGGAACCCCTCAAGGAGGTGTCTTATCCCCTCTAATATTGGCTCCTTGTAGTGGATGAGATCTTGGTAATACTGAAGGAAAACGCCTTCAACGTGACGGCCTATGCCGACGACGTGGTTATCCTGGTCTCGGGGAAACTCCCTTCAGTCCTAAGCGAAAGACTCAATCTCGCACTACAACTAGTGGAGAATTGGGTTAGCAGCAAAGGGCTAGGAGTGAACCCTTCAAAGACGGAGGTAGTTCTCTTCACTAGGAAGAGATCAATTCCTGCCTTCAAACCCCCAAGTATCAGTGGTACTGAACTAAGTATCTCAGGTTCAGCCCGATACCTGGGTGTAGCTTTCTACTCTTGCAAAAAGGCATTCAGTAGCACGTGGGGTTTTAGACCAGCTGTGGTGTACTTGATATACATGGAGGTCGTAAGACCCATTCTTACTTATGTTTCACTGGTATGGTGGACGGTACTGGAGAAGCAATACCAGCTTTCTAACCTCACCAAAATCCAGAGGGCAGCGTGCATTGGAGTCATGGGATCAATGAAGAAAACACCAACAGAGGCAATAGAAACCATGCTCAGTTTCATTGCGCTTGACATATACTGTGGCAGTCTGGCGGCTAAAACCGCTGTAAGACTGAGAAAAGGCCGAATGTGGTCATCGAGCCTATACGGCCATGCCTCAATTTTGTCCCAGCTGTTTTGACCAGCTGTTTGTCAGAAACTGATCACATGACCCCCACGCTAGCATTTGAAATGAGATTCGCTATAAGAATTCCTGACAGAATGTACTGGAAGCGCCAAAGAACCATGAAGAAGAAAGCGTTCTATACCGACGCTTCTAAGATGGACGTTGGCACGGGAGCCGTAGTTTATTGTGAAGCCCTAGGAATAAACAACTCCTTTAGAATAAATGATGATTGCAGCGTATTTCAGGCAAAAGTCACAGCCATCATACAGGCTGCTAAGATTATAAGCGAGGGCAATATGGATGGCAGAACGATTACTGTGTGTGTAGACAGCCAGGCAGCCGTTAACGCTCTGGACTTCGCTATATTCAGATCAAGGCTTGTGAAGATCTGCAAATCGGTCTTGAATGAGATATCTAGAGCTAATGCGGTGACCATCTGGTGGGTGCCAGGGCATATGGATATCGTAGGAAACGAAAGGGCTTACGAACTTCCTAGGAAAGGGTCAACGCTGCACTTATCGCGGGCTCTCCCTTTTGTAGTAACCCCCATCAGTTCCTTACAGAAGAAAACAGAGGATGAAGCCATCGGTCGAGCAAATAGTCGCTGGGTTCATCTGGAAAAATGCGCAACAGCCAGGACCCTATGGCCGGGCAACAGCAAGAAGAGATCAACTTCTCTGGTGGAACTGAGTCGTTATAAAACACGGGTTGTTTCAGGGATAATTACTGGTCATTGTACCATTGGTGTCCACACGGAGCGACTCGGTGTACTACATAATGACTTCTGTAGAAGCTACAGGACCGAAGAAGAAATTGAGTCAGTTCATCACCTGCTGTGCGACTGTCCTGCCCTATCCGTTAGAAGCATGAGGACTCTTGGTAGTTACTTCTTCTCGGATTTGGAGGACCTCCTAAAATTCATATCACTATCTGTGTGGTTCCAATAGCGGACTTTATAGGTTTCCGGGGTTAAATGATTGGGCACAATGGACCCAAACTGTGGTCTAAGTGAGCAGTGACACTGTCACAAGGAACCCATTTACCTAACCTAACCTAAGGCCCTATCCCACACTTTCAGCAACATGATGTGATCAACTCATACAAAGAAGATCTACGGAGTTATTGGTTCAAATAGAAGGCCAAATACTCGTACACTTGGTCAACGTCATTGCCAACTGTGATTTAACTTGCGTATATCACAAAATCAGAATCCATTAAATTTCACTTTAGTATCGCAGAGATTTCTATTTGTAGAGCAGTTTCTAATTGGAATTTTATATTATATGGAATATGGAATTTTAAAACTTCACCCAAGATCTGTCTACTAACGAGTGCTTCTATGTATGTCAAAGATGAGATCCTTCACTGGCAGGTTAATGAGCCACATTATACGACTTGAGACACATGCAACAAAGGGGGGAAACATCCACTTTCTTCAAATAATACAAGTCTCTTAATGTCCGCACAAATTGTATATAGAAACAACCCTACATGAATAACATTTCAAAAACATTGATGAATGCCACTCCGAAATAGCTCCCTGACGTGAGAACATAACATTACAAAACTCATATTAAGGAAATGCTCTGAGCTACGCATACACGCAATAAACTGTTGACACATGGGAGTCCAGAAAAACTGCGCGTCTACAGTTAACCATATCTAGATGAGGTTAAAATTTGTAATTATTTGACGCAAGGACTCGTGATACACACAAAGAAAACAGCGTAACCCTGTGTTTTTTGTTTTTCTATTTATATAACTTGGCAAAGGAAACTGCTGTAGCACAACTTGATTGATGAAACTGATCCAAGCCAACTGTAATGCCAATTGCCCGTCCTTGTCGAAGAAAATGAGAAATGGAATGTCAATGTTTACGTCAGTGTTAGGCTCTCAAATGCCAGGAACTACAACAATTTTTTCCCCTCAAATGTAATAAAAGAAAAAACATAAATCACCTTTGCCGCTACGAAGGACTTACTGTCAACAATTATTATCTTTTTACAAAAGTAGAAAAGAAAAACAAAAACTATCTAGAGGTACATCCCTCTCCATAATCTGTTTTATCCATCCCGACAAATAACTTATTCATTGACCTGTCAATTTGATTACGTATACGCCACCATAATTTTCCGCTTAGATTCCCGTATCTACCAGCCTCGTACTCATATTTTCCTAATTAATTCGCCTTTTTTTTTTTTTTTCTTTTACTAGCACTTTCTTGTCGCCGGTACACTTTGCTGCGTTATGTCACCGCCGACGATGACGGTTTTTTGCCTTTGCTGCGAAAGAAAAACTAATTAAAGCCTAGGCAAACAGGAAAAATCAATTTCTTCCCTCACTACCGCTTTCGTGAAATATAATGTATAACTCACACTACCACACGCGCCGCCGATAGGGTTGAAAGAAAAAGCGAAACATTTGCCCACTCGAAAAGGTCCTTAAATGAATGAATCGAGCTAATGTACGCTGCGATTCTTTATTTTACTTTTTTCCCTGTTCCATATGGCTGTGTGTGTTAGTGTTTGGTTATGAATAACTCAATTTATCATGTGAATTGTCCTGGTAATTGAATTGAAATCACATTGAGTGGGTTAGTAGTGGTGTAAGAGGTTGCTCAAGTGGAAAGCCAAGCATTCTTGTAACTAGGATGATTGAAAGAAGTGGAAAACATTCCGCACGTACTTATGGCATCGAATTGAACAAAATTAGGTTATTATTTACACAGTTATGTGTATGTAGTTCTTCTACTTGTAGAAGAAGTCAATACATATGTATGAGATACATGTTTTGATGTTTTTTTTTTTTTACTTCAAATAAAATATTTTCTAGGAAGTAGACTTCAATTTCCAATTTCAGGTTATCCAATTATTAGGTTATCTCCTCTTAGAAAACACCTATCGGTGTCCCTACTCGCATATCGCAAGAAAAAAATCAGTAGAGACATTGAGAAATCTTTTGTGTAATCGTCAGACCCATCCTTAAGTACGGAGTATTAGTCTGGTGGAAGGCACTGGACAAGAAAAACAATATTGTAGTACTTGAGAAGATGCAGAGGCTATCCTTCGTCTGCATAACAGGCGCTCTTGGAACCAGTCCACTCTACAGCTGCACTAGAAACTATGCTTCTTCTCGTTGATATCTCTGTGAAGGCTTAGCGAATCCTTGCTACTACCACAAGCCAGTGGGCTCCGGCATCCGGAATACTATTGCTGGTAATTCGGACTACATTGTCCTCTATCTGGACTTTAATGCCAAGTACAAAACCAGGATTCCTGGCAGAAACGCTTGGGAATCTCAGACCTTATAACAACATACGAAATTTTTCCAAAATCGTGAAAGCCGTTTTCGAGAAAATCCTTTTCTAGTGAAATCGGGCTTAAGTAAAGTACCCTTAATTTTGAGGTTAGAATAAAAGGGATCATCACACAGACCCCAGATATGAAGTTTGAAGCAAATTCGTCCCCGTTTAGGCTGTAGACAGACGGAATTGGTGGATCCATTTTTTTGGACTTCTCCATCATAGTTATGTCAAATTCGATTAAAATTTCAAGTTCGAAATTTTTCACAAAAACAATACATATGTATGTACTTGCCTATAGGTATAGGTGCAAGTAAAAATGAGAATTTTTCTGCGCTATATAGGAGGCTCCAGATGTCAAACAGGAGTTGGTGAAGACATTAGTGTACATCAATCAACTATATCTAGAGTAATACAGCAAGTTGCAGAAGAAATCGGAGGCCAAGCGAATGATTGACTGCCACATACTTCGGCAGAAATACAAAAAGCCGCAAAGGATATGGGGCAGTAATCAGAATTTCCTCACGCAATTGGTGCTCTTAATTTCACTCATATTCGTAAAAAGGAACCACTAAATCACTATAAGGAGTACGGAAATCGCAAAGAATTCTACCCAATAAATGTGTAGGCTACATGCAAGGCAGAGAAAAATTTGCCAGTGTTGAAGTTTGTTGGCCAGGATCCGTTCACAACTCCTGTATTTTGTAATCCTGACAATTTGCGCTTTCATCGGGATATGGAACAATAAATAAATTGGTCGCATTAACATGCATAGCCAGTCGAACATTCATACCCTCAGCATATAATGAATTTTTAATTGAAGTACGCTGCACTTGAAATACCAACGTTTATGTTTTAAAAGAGATGTCTCGTCATATCGATTCCTATCCAATATGACGCCACTAGTTATACTTTAAAATCCACCCAAATATGTCCTCAATATTGTCTATCCACAAAAGTTTACGAGAGACATTCTTCTCGGATGGTATTAAGTTCGTGATGTCGTGGTACTCCTATCTGCATTTGTCGATTAAATTTGAACACGATTCCACCCCGCTTATCTGGCCAATGGGATCATCTATCCACTCCTATTGTTCGAAACGCGCAGTGTCTATAAAATAAATGGAAGTCCGGTGTAAAATGGCATCGTTAAAACGAATATGTTCCACCACCAGAAGCCATCCACAAACTTCAAACAGCTAGATTGGATATAAAGGACATCATAAGAGTTGGAAGGTATATTTTAAAAGTCCTAGCACGTACAATGTTCATTGGAAAAACTTAACTTCTGCTTTGGCCATAAAGATATCAAAGATACTTTAGTGGGTGAAGGAGTGGTGTAAAATGTAAAAATGAAACAAAAGAGGAAATGAAAAATCGTTACAGTTTTTCCACATCAGAGGAAAATTTCTAAAACATATTATGTCCTACAGTGTTTTCTTTTTCTTTTCTCTTCTGCTTTATATGGTGTTCCCTGCGGGGAAGTTATGTAAAAAATTTACAAAATAATTGGTAAAGTCCTTCCAATGGGTCGATCTGGGAATAAACTTCAAACGCCTTTGATATTGGGAAGGTTCTTTAAGATATGTTTGATCTTATGTCTAATTGAAAATAAAAAAAAACGTCGGCTTTAAACGCTATAACACCGAATCGATTGAATGTGAGTTAATGTCAAAGAAGAGGGAGTTGCTATACGTATAGGTATTTTTTTAAGACTCATTCTAGACATTCCTTAAATTTTTGGTCACATCTTGCTTTAGGGTCAACAACCTCCCCATTTCCAATCAATTTCACAAGTGACTTGCTTCCCCACTTCACTTTAAACTCAAGTGAAGGGTATCGTTTTCGCCAATCAACTAGTTGAACGAATCTTTATATCGTCCATCGCCCATCGTCCATCGTGGACAGAGTAAGGGATTCGTATGCTACGCTCCTGTCAGGAATGGAATTCAGCGAATAATCGCTGACTCTGATGGATGCCAACTACTCAGACAAACAAGAAACTTTTTAACTCCTTACTGCATGATAAGTGTAGTATCCTTGAAGAATTTTTGAAGAGCGCTTCCTGTCAGAAGAGAATTTCTCTAAGTTTTAACTCTGCCGTACTTGATGTGAAAAGTTGAAGCGGATTGTTCGTTTCAAGTTTCGTCCTTTAAATGTTATTTAAATGCTTTCGGAGGAAGTTTTCATGAAACTGTTTTGAAATTATGGGTTTAATTAAATTTTATGAAATTTATAGTTGGCAGGAGAGGCTATGCTATATTCAAAAGTTAACTGACAAGCAAAATAGTTATTGTTTATGGGATAGTTGTATTGTGCTTTTGATTCCTGCTAGAAATTATAATATGATACTAGAGGACGTTTCATTAGAAGCAAACAAATTTTTGTTTTTTTCTTCTAGTATGAACGGCGTCCTTTAAGCTATGATATTTGTTATTGTAATTTAATCACGAAATGCCATTCAAAGGATCAAGGTAAAATGTTATGTAAATTAATACCACTTATGGTTACACTAAATCTGAAGACAATTCTAAGGTTTAATTACGAAAGTTGAACACAGTGAGTGTGGTATAAACTAAAGATCTTGCGTGCGTGAGACAAGGAGATCTAGCCATCAATCCAGTATATAGAAGTGTTGCTGAGAATTTGACATTTAAACCTTTTGAGAAGTTCATTGTAGCAAAATTCTGCAACATCATGTTCCCAGGATTCTGTTGATGCAAAAACTAAAGATAAAATATTCTTATAGTCAATTTATTCATCGAATCGCTTCTAGTCAATAAAAGGGGAAGGACGAAGAACATCGTCAAAGAAGAGGTGTGCTATGACATCAACGACAAGACACTGTTTGGGCTTTAAAGCTGATGAAGAGATGGTGCGCATACTTTTTGAAGATACCGCCGAAGTAATGTGCAGCAATAGTTATGTGCATTACAAGTATTTCTAAAACGAGTATTGATTGGATTTGATGCGGTAACAATTTCCAGCCCATGTATGTACATACTTAATTTCTCCTCTCCTGCTTGTCAACCACTAGAAAGAAACTGTATAAAATGAGTAGCATATGCAGATAACGTTGTCATGCCGGGGAATCACTTGTCAATTAGTACCTACTTTCGTACCTCGGAAATAGAAGTAGTATTCAACTGCGAGATAGGGACAGTCCAGATCCAGATCCATTCACAACTCAAATGAAGGACATATAGTAGCAGAAAAATCAGTTCAAATACTTCCGAAACACCCCCAACGAAGGAAGGCAAATATATGTACATCTGCTCGGACAATAAGGATACCACTTAAGCATCGTCATAAATCCCAAGTCCAAATAGGAAATAATAAGAATATTTCAAATATAACTAAAGCTACTCACTAAAATATACAAAAACTGCACAGATTTGGTGCGAAAGTTCTGTACGGGAACCAGTGCCTAGCCCTTACACAACCAATCTTATTGTGCGTGTTATATTATTTACTCGAATGGAACGGGCTTATGGTTTAATGACGGTTTTTTATCATATAATTGCGAGCCGTAATAAAAAAATTCATCTCTTATGAATATCGGGACATGAACTAGGTGAGTAGCTAAAAACCGGGAAATAAACCCCCCTAGAGATAGAAAGTGACCCTCTGTACTTAAGTTAAAGCAACTTCTCTAATTCAACAGCTTTGATGAACCAGACTATCTGAAGTGGATCCAGCGAGACCAAATCCGTCTTTTATTTCATCTTATGTGAGGGCTTCACATACTATATGGTGTTTGCCTAAAACTTAATCGTCGTCTAAGAATTTTTTTGTTCTTTAGATCAAGGATAGACTTCTCTTCACCTTGTTGTGTTCGTATCTCAGTAATACGAACCCTTTTATTAGGTCCTGAATCTTTAATAGGCGGCCAAGACGCCATTCATTTGGGGGGAGGTTCTCTTTCTTCACTATGACTAAATCATTGAGTGCAACTCTCTTAGAATTCTCTCTCTCTTAGAATTTTTCCATTTATATCGCTTGTTTAGTGCACGTAAATATTCATTTTTCCAACGACGACTAAATTGGTGGTGCAAAACCTTAACCGTTTCAAATCTGTTTACACAACTAATCGAAATCTGATCTTGAGGACGTTCGGGGGAGCTAGCAAAGGACTAACGCAAAGGAAATGACTTGTAGTCAAAGGAGGAATGTCAGAGAAGTTGTCGGATGTGAGGGAGATCGGTCCAGAATTAAGGCATGCTTCAAATCTTGCCAAGAAAGTGGCAAATTCTTCAAAGACAAATTGGTGGTTTCCGGGCACCTTTCGAAAATGAAGCTTAAAGCTTTTGACCACACATGAACCAGTGAAATCTACACCCATATTAGGAAATGGTAATGAAATAGTTCTACGTTCAAGATGCAAAGCAGTCATTATCTGAGTCGCCATATCCTTTTTATGTTTGATACAATTTGAGCATTTGCCAATACATTTCCTTAACAAGTTCTTGACCTTGGGAATACAAAATTCACATCGACTAATCCGCATCACAAGTTAAATTCCTCCATGAAGTGAAACGGGGTGTAAAAATTCCACAAGTAGAGAAGATAAAGTGCCTGCATAATGCAATATTATTGGATATCTTTTGTGGTATGAAAGCGTAGAACTAGAACTAGAACTTAGTTACTCATTAGAGTCAAGCACTTTTTTGCATGAGGCACCTCCCGTTGAGTTAAATCGAGGGATGAATTCGCCTTTATGGGTTTTTGTTCTAGATTAATCTCATCGGGTTTTTTTTTTGCAAAGCAACCAAAGAAGGGCCACTACACCACAACCTATTTTCTTTCAAACCTCATAGGATACATTTGAACTGCATGCAATGAAAGACTATGCTCACTCTCATTCAAATGCTAGCGGCTAGAATTGCACCTAAACCGAGGTAAGCCGGATTTAGGTTATTAGCAGAACACGGTAATGAAAAGTTGTCGAGTCTACACAAAGAGTTACTAAAGGCTGTAAGCCCCATTCGTCTGAGATTAACAACGACAGCAAAGTGTTTCAAAATGAAAAACAATTGCCATACATATGTATGTATTAATCGGGTTGGAGTCACAATCCCGAAAACAAAAATCCCGAAAAGCCAAAATCCGGAAAAATCCCGAAAAATTGGGTTGGGTACGAAATGTAACAAAGCATCTAATCCTTTTCGGCGCAGGATCATAAGTCCACAGGTTATAAGTCCACAATTCGATTTGTGCATAAACAGTGGAATATGTATGGGGGAGCATGGTGCCCCCTGCAACCCCCCTGCTTGGAGTCACTGTTGGATTTGGAGTAAGTGCGAGGTTGGGTACATGCAAAATTTCTTTAAATCCATATAAAAAATTTCATATTCGGGATTTTGGTGTTTCGGGATTTTGTATTTTCGGGATTTCCGCTTTTCGGAATTTTGTTGATTTTGATTCATGCTTCTCAAGTTCTATGTTCTTTAGTTCTACCAAAAATAAAGTCATTAAAACCCCTAGTACCCCTAATATAGGTCGGTACAGTTAACCACTAGTACAGGCCGGTCTATAACAGGTCTCTGAATAAGCTTAGTCTCAATAAGCCACGGATTTTCTCTGGCATCAGTAGTATCTATCATTATTATTAAAGTTTCAAAAGGAAGAAGGTATTTATTTATCAACCCATGCGAATATTCTGCATGACCGCTAGAAGAAAGGAAATTCTCGATAGTTACTTCTTCAGGGAATTGTGCTGAAGAAACTGAAGAAATCCCTGATATTCATATTCTTATCTAGGTAATTTTTAATCTGCGGTGTTTCCTTTACAAGTTCCTGGGGTGGACACCCTGTGTGGTTATGTGGGTTAGAGCACTCAGCTACTAAGCGGATATTCAAAGTATTTCACATCCCCACCTCTCAAGGTAGCAAAGAACTTTCTACTTCAGATCGGAGGTAATGTCTGTTATCGTCATCGTTACTTCAAGTTTAATTGAAGGCAAATACAATGGAAAAGATAAGAAAAAAAACCTTCACACCCACGTTTAAGGTAACCCGTTAAACAGGCATATGTATGTACATAAGTTTCCGGCATGATTCAAGTACAAACTTTTTCGATTTGACACGTCCCTATTTCCAGTAGTCAACAAAATGTTTATCCCACGTAAATGACATGGATGGAAACACTTTGTAGGCTTTTCGATCCGATATTGGGATGACAATCATGGTTGCATAGAGACCTCAATCAACTCGCTGTGCGAAATTAAAGGCACCAGGCTTTCTACCAAACTGATTGGAGAGAGTTACTTATGATTTCAATGCTATAAAACGAAATGAATACTATTGCAAATTGATCTGTATATGCTAAGATATTCATTCTTAGATTCACAGATGGCTCAGTAAGACTAGTTAACTTTGATTTGTGCAGCTTTAAAAATAACATTTGTTTAACTTGCTGCACACAAATTCTTCTCTGCGCCCTTCAAATAAAAAAATACTTTCTTAACTTAAACAAAAACAAAATAGCAAGTTTTTTTATGTCTTATGCTTCTGTATACAAATGGAAGTAGTTAGTCGTTATGCAAAACTGATTCAGGAAAAACTTACTGCATACACTTAAGGAAGTTCTATCCTGCCTGTCTACCATTACTATAGAACCGAAAGTAAGAACTTCATGTACAGTCGGAAATTTTCAAATTCATTGAAATAAAAATCCAGTTACAGCTCAAAGAAAATTCTTTTTCGTATATGTATGTATATGTATGTATATACCTCAAAATTCTGCTTACATTCTTGTCTTTCTTTCTGCGTAACGTTTTTGAAGTACGTACATACAATATGTATCTCTCGCAGAGGTGTAAAGTTTTTCCTTCGTACAAATTAAATAAAGAAAAAGAAGACAACCAACCCCTAGGTGTAACAGAATACTTACACAACAACTTCTCCTTTTTCCTACACCAACCAGCGGTGAATTTGGAGAAGAAAAGTTTCTAATTCAAGTGATGAGCGTGTTACCGCACAATCTTGTTGGATTAATTCCTCGTGCGCTCACAAATTCAAACAAACAATCAGATTAGGCAGCTCTTGTGAAAATTCAATTAAGATTGGCTCCTTATCAGTTTCAGTGTGCTAGTCACATACAAGGACCACAGAGATGAGCCGACAGAAAGACAAAATTCATCATGAAGCATTTTTTTTTTTTATTTAATTACGAATTTATCTATTATCTACCGAGGTGGGGGGAGTTTCATTTAAAGTGCAGCAAAAGTTTAACTAAGCACCCAAGAGGAATAAAGTTTATCCATGGCAGTCGCCGTGGGGTATCGTTATGCGTTATAAGCATTTTTCTCAACTCTGGGGTAGGTAAAATGTTTTTATCTAAATTAAATTACTTTTTTCCCCATCGTAGGGTAATTTAAGTTGCATAAAAAGATTACATCATAGAGCCGATCTAGAAAAAACCAGAAATGAAAAATTCATCTTTAGAAAAGAAGTCAAGAGAATACACAAAGAAAACTGGCCAAGCATTGAATGGCGAGCATAGTACGTTATTCTTGTAATAATGAAAAGAGCCTTCAAAGTAAAGTAATGCTAATGAACGTTCTTACTAGAAATATTCCATGACAATCATCTGACATAGTTTATGAATAAAAAGTTTCGGCCTTCGGGACAATGTAGACAACCTGCAGTGTATTAATAAAATGAGACTTTTAATTTTGAACCATACCAAACTATGTATGTATGTCAAAAAGTTGTTCATCATAGAATAGCAAAGCACATAAGATTGATCCTTATTTAAAACAACGCTGTAATTTGAAAGTGTCTATTGAAGCAGTAAGCTATAGCCCATCATTTCCATATTTAATAGAAAACGAACTTTTCTCTATCGAACATTATTTCAAAACGAGTAATTCTAACAGAGTGAGTAATATATTTCCTGGAAACACTGTTGCGTAAGCTTATAAGCTTCAACAAGACGCTCCCCTTCAAGTAACGTGCGTTGTAAGAATTTGTATATGTACATATGTAGGTTAGGTGAGACATATGGCCATACACTTTTTTGTGAACTTGTGTCCAAAAAGTGTAGAACATACATAAGTCCATAATTCGATTGTGGACTTATGTACATATGTATATTATATTATATCCCTGCGCCTTACAGTTTGCCTCTCCGAAGAAAAAATATAAACTGAAGTATCTTAATGGCAGTCTCAATGGGAACCTTTTGGAAAAAAATGGATCAAATGCAACCTCTTGGCTCTGAGATTTGCCAATTCTTGTTTTTACCTGGCATTGCTACAATCGATGATAGGCCTACAATCACTCCATGATTCCCCCAGGACAAAACACTACACAAACACTTTGCCACATTAGACTTTTCCTGTCGCTGCAGAACTTATTACAGCATTGAGTTCAATTTGAGGATCAAACCACTCTCACTGAGAACGCAAGACCAAGCCTTAAAATGTGATACAGTTTCTGTGTGAGAATGGGATAGCTAAAAAGCTAGATCGTAGAAGTAAATTGAAAAAAAATTACCAAAAAATTTTAAAGCTAAATACGTTGACAAAACACGAAGACAGGTCCAGAAAGAAAAGATTCGTCTTGAACTAAAGCTAATATGCATTTCCTCTACCTTTAATTTTAACTTTTCTCTGGCTTATGAGGTTAATAAATATAAATAAAGTACACAACTGGGTCATACGTACTTTAATACGAACTTACACCTTTATGTTTTAAGCGTGCCTAAGTCCTTATAGCTCAAATGCAGTTTTAAGCATGCCTATGACCGCTTACCTCAGAGTTAGTTTTAAACGTGATTAGTTTAAGCGTATCCATCACCGCATAGCTCAAAGCAGTTTCTCTATGACCGTCTAACTTCTGATAGCTCAGGAGCAAGTTTGAACGTGTTTATGACCGCATAACTTAAAAGCAATTTTAAGCGTGTCTATGCTCAAAGGCATATTTAAGTATATCTATGACCGCATAGCAAGTAAAAACGGCATAGAGTGGAATCATTTCTAAATGTTTAGTCTTTAAACAAACTAAGCATTCAGTAATTTTTAGAATATAGTAGAACCTGTTACATCGCAGAATGTAAAACCCAGGAACCACTATGTTCACTTAAATAAATATATTTAGTCATCATTTGCACGAGGTGATTGCGTTCGTCTTCAATCACTTAGGTAGACATACATATTTGAATATTCAAATTAATTCACTTAATTCTTGACTAAAGTTTTCTTTTTGGTGCTTTTGTTTAAAAAAAGTTACCAAATCGATATAAAACCTACAAAATTACCGAACCGACAAAGAATTATCAAATTTGGAAAAAAAAATACGAAAGTGGCAACCGTGCTGATGCTTCATCATCTTCCACAAGTCACCGACCACCTGCCCACTGGACACAACTTCAACTTGGGCTACAATTTCTCAATACCAGACAGAACTGAATGGACACAACGGGATGTCCTGCACCACAATTCGCTGTAAATTTTCACGGATAGGTCCAAAACCGAGGACGGAGTCGGTGCTGGAGTCTTCTCCGAAGACCTGGACATTCACCTCTCCTTTGACCTTCCAAACCATTGTAGCGTTTTTCAAGCCGAAGTTACAGCCATTCGTCAAGCAGCTAACTGGCTGGCGGTTAATGCAATATCAGCATCGGATATTGTCATATATATCGACAGTTAGGCAGCCATCAAGTCCCTTGCATCCAGCACTACGAGATCCAAGGCAGTAAAAGATTGCCGCGCATCTCTTAACGAGATATCTGGACAGTTTCACCTCACCCTTTGCTGGGTACCAGGTCACTGTGACATACCAGGGAACTGTGAGGCTGACGAACTAGCCAGACGAAGCTCCTCTGGTCTTAATAGCATAAGAATCAGCGACATCAAGGCGTCCACATCTTATGTTAAACACCTCATTAACGCTGACGCGGAGAAAGAAGCTAACCATCGTTGGCAACAACTTGACCAATGTCACACCGCTAAGCTACTGTGGCCAACTTTAAATAAAACCAGGTCCATTGGACTCCTAAAACATAAGAGAGGAACCCTCTCCAAGGTAGTAAACACCCTCACCGGACACTGTGCTATAGGAAGACATGCCCAAAGATTGGGCGTCCCCTACAACGACTTTTGTAGAAGCTGTAGGGATGAAGAGGAAGAGGAGACCATCAGTCACCTCCTGTGCACGTGCCTTGCGCTGCCCAACACTAGGAGAACTACACTAGGCGAATACTTTTCCAATGATCTAAACAATCTCAACAACGCCTGCACGGCTAAGATTAGCTCCTTCATACGAAGGAGTGGATGGTTCCCAGAGTAAGAGGGTGACCCACCCACCTTACACATCGGCAGCACAATGGACCTCCTCTGGTCTAAGTGCATTTTCCCACCGAGGGCCGATCTAAACCAACCAACCAACCAACCGTGCGTAGAAGACCACAGCATTGAGATTTTGATTTCTAAGTTATTTCCGAATTTTGATGTTTACTACTTTTTCTTTTAAATAAAAGTGTAATATGTCAAAGTGTGTGCATTTGTGTAGTGCATTACATAGGACCAATTGTAAAGTGATCAGAAGTAATCTTCGTTGGAATTCAAAATAATCATAAGTGTCGAACTTTAAATCTAGTGTTGTTTCTTCAAAATTGACATCTTTCTTGCACATCGAATATGTACTATACATATGTATGTAACTATGTATGTATTAAGGTTTTTAAAAGTTCCTTAATGTCCAGGATTAGAATAGAAGAGAAGGGTTAGAGTAATATCAAAGTCTTCAGGATTAAGAAAATCAGCAGATCAGCAGCTGGCGTATTTTCTCCGGAGGGACAATCTATTAACGGCTACACAGCACTTTGAAATGCTTGCAAATATTGATTTTGATTTTATCGAAGATTATAAGCTTCTGAAAAATTGTTTTCTAAGAATAGTTAACGAAGGTGATTATTTTTAAATAAAACGCATACAAAACTATAAAAAGTTGGATGTCACGAAAATTGGGAAAGAAATAATCGCTGATCAACATTCGGTAACGGGCTCCATTGGTGATAATGCGCTCCAATCTCATTTCTGAAAAACATAGAGTGTATTTTTGTGGATATTAGGACATTGTATGAAGCTCTTATGGGTTATCTTTACTCCAAATGCAACAATTTTGTTTGTTTATATCCATTAAACCAGAAATGCACCATGTCGTTAAAGAAAATCTTTCGATCAAAAACGATCCACTTTCAGCTGACTTAGGGCTCAAGTAAAATGAGGTGCCGTGAAATAACGCCAAACGTCACTATTGCATACACTATTGCATGACACCAAGCAGGGGTGTTGCAGAGGGCAGCATGCCCCCCCATATATATTCCTCTGTTTATGCATATATGTAAGTGACATAAAGCGAAATTTGACTAATGTCGGTACATACATAGGTTCGATACCTCTTTTGCCATAACTGGAGCAAAATTCTAGCATTTGGCTTTATTTCACTTTAGATTAATGAATTCGTTTGGCCTTATTTCACTTTCACAAAGTATAATAAAGCCAAACGTAAAAATTTTACCTTATTTCACTTACACAAAATGAAATAAGGCTAAATTTTCAGATTTCGTCTTATTTCGGTTGGCGTTATTTCACGGCACCGTAAAATGATTGTTGTTTGGATTCAATCCTTTCACCAATTGAAAGTTGTAAGAATTTGAGCTAAGTCTTTTACAATAGTGAACGGACAAAACCCCTTTCTTATGCACGGTGTCGAATCGATAAATTTCTCAGTGACACTATCCTCTTCTGTGTTCAATAGAGCGGATTGAATTCAAAGATTATTAATAACACGTAGAACCGCGTTTTTCTTATATTTTATAGGATTCAAACCTTACCTCATTTCCTTTTAGAAGTCAATCGCCACTAACCACAGATCCAGGGTGCCCACTATATTCCCTGATAATGTCTAGCAAATACCACTGGGTTCTATAGAAAGTGAAGTCATGACCCGCAGATCTTCTAACGATATTCATCATTTTGAACGGAACAACATAAGATTTCACTTGAAGGTACGTATGATAGTTTGCGTTTTTCTCGCTGTCTCTAACTTCTTCGATACTTGATTCGAACAGTATTTAAAGTCTCAAGGAAACATCTCATGAAGACCAGCAAAAAAATATTGATAATACTAATTAATAGCAAAATATTTTGTTTCTCACCACGCCTCTAAGCAAGGACAAGGAGAGAACCTATTTGAGTTCGACTGATATGACGATCCGATGTTCGTAAACCATACAAAGGGCATTCGCTTATCCAAAATTACAGCCCACCAAAAAGTACAAGGTTACGTCTAACGTAGTAAACTAAGCTTTGTTATCTAAAATAAAAAGTATATATGAAGAAGGAAATAGCATAAATATTTAGATTGTGTATACACCATTGTAGTTATCTACTTACATTTTTATTGTAACGTCAAACCATCAGATTAATTCAAAATCACTACCCATTTATATAAGAAGGTCATTTTGCACCTCTATAAACCAACCTATATATTTCATTGCCTACAAGAGTCATGTGTTTAAATCCCTAACATTCACAAGCCTCCGGAGCTTCTATAACACTCACAATAAATTTCCGTGGCCTTATTTTCCTATTTTAGTATAGCTTCTTGTCCATTCATAATCCGGGTATCTAAAAAGGAAATGACAGCGGAAAACGTGCCGGAGGTACAAGTTTCAATAGACCACAGAACAACAATATTCATAACTGATATTAATGAATCTATTAAGAATGTTTTTGTAAGCGGAAGAGAAGCTGACAAGTTGACATGGGTCTTCGCCTCGGAATAGATCATTTATATCAATATACGAGTTGATACTAAAACTTTTACAACTATACCTAATTGAATTATAAAACTGAAATGTGTTTGTTGATATATAGGTCACCACTATCCCACTATCAGTGTGTTAAAATAAAATAAAACAAAACAACCCAACAGCAACTGCATGCATTTATAATGAGATAGGTTTTTCAGGTCCATTCAATAAAAGTCCATCAACGCAATGCATTTTTTATATACAAGTGTCAGTGGTTCATCATATAGGAGGAGGAGGAAGAATGCAAATTCAGAGAAGGGGTCAGTCATTAAAATTCTTCTACACTAAGTGCACATTCCAACGAGGCAAAATTAATTATATTTTAATTGAATTTCCACGAAATGAATTTATTAACGAATAATGTTTGTAATTTAAATTTATTCTTTTTTTACATTTATTTTATCATACTTTAAAGCAATTAAACAAAATTTATAAGCTCGCTACATGCCTATCTAAGAATGAAAATAATTGTGCATCGTATCCACTGAAAACACTTAATGCCAGAGAATTCTATTTGAAATTATTTATTTTCTTCTTAAATTTCTAAATAAACAAGGACGAAATGTACAACAGACAGGAGAGGCATACAAATCAACAACTTCGCACCAATCCAAGCAAACATTTTGAGTATTTTTTTTTTTTTGTGGAATCTTTAATTCTACCCATAGGAGATATATGTATATTTGAAATTATTATCATCAAGAAAATTTTGTATTTTTCAACTTTTCAAATAAAAATTTATCACAGTCATTATTCTTTATATTCCTCGACCTCCTGCGGCGGCAGTGCAAAAATCTAATCGCACCACAAGTGCCTTTGACTTTTGAGATCAATTTTTATTTTTAATATGTTAGGGTGGGGTTCGTGAATATTTACAATTTAAGAGATTTAAACATTTAGATTTACACCCGTGAATGTCCTTATATAGGCACATCCATCATCAAGAGGTGTCATTTTAAATTGATAGAAAAACGCGTCATTTTTATGAAAAGTGGTGATATTTTTATTTTAATCGGAAATACAGAATCTGAGGTAAGTAATGGAATACAATATCTGTAAAATGTCCTCCTCGGCTTTACCTACAAGTATTCTTTATATTGATGAAATTTTTTCTCACGTCTTCGCATAATTGCGGTTGTATTTCACGAGTAATAGCTCTGATATTTTCTTTTATTGTAGGAATCGATGGTGGAGTATTGGCCCCAAAGGAAAAAGTCTAATGGTGTTAAGTCGCACAATTTCGGCGGCCAATTGAAGTTCGCATTTCGAGAAATCGCACGTCCAGGAAATTTGTAACCCAAAATAGCCATTGTTTCACCAGATGTGTGGCATGTGGCGCCGTTCTGCTGAAAAAATAAACGTCTTTCGCGTCCATAGCATTAATTTCGGATAAAAAAAAATCAGTCAACAATGTGGTCCATTCACACAATTCATTTAGGCACTTGATGATTACCAAAAGAACTTTACCAAACATTTCCGCGATATTTTTCTACCGTTTTTGTAGTGAATTTTCATTAATTCAATACTTTGTGTGTTCACTCATCAAAAGTTATTGCAATGATACTTATATGATGACAGTTCAACAGTGGCGTGAAATTTAAAATGACACCCCTTGTTGGATGGCCATCTATCACAGTTTTGTAGTAGTACTATATTAACGCGAATTCTTACAACTAATAGTTTTTTGGAACGACGCAGTATGCATTCTGACAAAAATTACTCCTATAGACAAATTACACTAAAGTGATCATTCAATCCTGATTGCCGGCAACAGTCCTCAAGCAATAATTGCAATTAAAATTAAATAAATAAATACATATTAATCATTCATTGACGTTGACGTTTTTTTAGGACAATGCGATGACAAGATTAGTCCTCTACCACTAGTTCACAATATCGCAAAATATATCGCACTCATCATTGAAGCGTGAATTTGGTGTAATCTTCTGCTCTCTATTTTTGCATTTCGAAACTTTTTGATGAAACATAGCGAACCTAGGTGAAACTATAGTTCAGGGCCTGGATGAGCCAAAAATAACAAGAATCTATGCAGTTCATTACTGAATCTTTTTCGCAATATGTACATATACCATCATAGCAGATTCATCGCTACGTACACCTTGACAATGTTTATAAAAAATATAAATATTTCGACGACAGGATTGACAATGTCTATGCTTCTATAAGTCCAACTAGCTCCTCCGTTGATCTATTCGACAGGCCTTTCCAACTTGTCGTAAAAAAAACCAGCAGTTGCAGAGATTGATTTTCCTTTTGATCTTTGATTGAAGTAAGAAGGATAAAATAAGTGATCCCAATGTTAAAGGCACCAAGTGTACCAAAGGCCATAATATTGGCTTCTTCATGTGGAAGGCTTGGACCAAATAAACTGATTTAAACACACTATACACTATACGCTACACAATACTCGCTGTACAGCATAAAACTAATAATAGTTGTTTTTTTCTAATCCAGGGGATTTCTTAAAGTCAATCCGAACCATTACGTTGAGACAGAAACCAAAAAGTTTTTGTAATTTGCTATCACACACACAGAGTTAGGACTGGGACCCTATATAGGCCGGCCGGCATCCAATACATCGATGCAATTTCATTCTATTTTAGAAATCAATTTATGTGAAGTCCGGAAATGTGATGTGAGAACTGCAAGGCGAAGTTCTGTTGTCACAAAAATAACATCCGAATAAACTGTTGACCGCGTTAACAAAGCCCTGAGATGTACCTACTCTTAACAGAACTTGGTGAACTCCATTGAAACTGCTTACATATTTATGAAAATATGATGAAAATTGTCGAAAGACATCGCATGCAAACTTTGCGATAGAGCGGAACTTTAATCCACTAAAAACACCCGGAAAAAGTGTGATTTTTGACATCCTTTCAATTAATTATCAATTATCAATGAACACTTAAGAGTATATATATGTATATAGGTATATTGAGGAACTTCCTTTTGTGAGTTACCCTTTGTTTTGGAGTACCTAGTAGGTATGTTTAATCACTTATTTTGTGTGGTGATCAATAGTTAACTATTTTGAAAGGTTTCATCCTTGTCAATCTTCTAATTAAATTTTTATTATTAAGTAGTTCAGGTACTTCTAAATTGGCGGATGTGAAGGCTAACTTTATGTCCTTCCTGACCTCGTCCTCCACCATTTCTACTTTTAGATCTCTATGTAGATCGGCGTTCCTTACGTACCATTAACAATATTGCGTAGTACTTTATTTTTGAAGCTTTGCATACTTTGTCAGTGTTTCTTATTTGTGGAGCCCCAAAGTTGGAGGTCATATGTCCATATCTACTTTAATATTTGCTTATACAGTAGTAGCTTGTTATATACTAAGAGGCAGAAATATCACCCTAGGAACTAATGCATTTTTTATAGCGAATATTTAATTCATCATGTTTTTTTCTTAACATTAGCCTTCCAATCCAATGTAGCATCAAAGTCATGCCTAAGTATTAAGCTGAATTCGAATAAAGACTACAGCAAAAACAGCAGTGTCATCTGCAAATGTGGTATGTCCTCATTTTGTGGTAGATCGTTTGGTGTATAAAAGAAACAAAACTGATCCTACTATACGTAGAACATAGTGTGGAGTACTCATCTTCTTGCTTTATTCTAAATGATCGCGGCATAGAATATATGTATGCGTATTGTTTTGGCAGATATTTTTGCAGCTTATATATTAATCATTTGTGCCTCAATTTGTGTAACATCAAGAAAGATGGTAGAGCATATTTTTCTCTTCTAAGGCTTTATTCGGTGTACTTATAGGTATAGGTATAGAATACCTAGTTCCAAAACCAAATTGAGGGTTTGGTATCAATGTCTTTTCTTCAATGATCGACAGAAGATGTTTCAGAAGTATTTTTTTTTAAATAGCTTAGACAGTATTGGCAGCAAGGAAATAGAACGATATAAAGTAACTTAACTTGGTACTCTGCCGGTTTTTGGTACCATAATTTCTTTCCACATTCATGGGATATAACTTAGTCTAAGGGCTGCATTTATTATCTGTGCTAGTTTATTCATACCTTTTTAGGAAGTTTTTTTCAGAATTTCTTCTGTAATAAGATCAAATCCCGGAGTTTTTTTCGAATTGATTCATTTGATATTTCCTTAGAGTTAAGTTGTGCTATTAATCTATCCTCTTCGCACATTTCTTCAGTTTGTATAAAAGACGTTTTCAACATATTCAGGGAATAAATCTGCTTTTTGTTAGTATGTTTTTGCCCAGTTTCCACTTCCGCTTTTAACTGGTCTTTCATTTTCTTTGCAACCTTCTACAGTGAGTCATCTACACTGGAATCGTTTGTTAGACTATTAAGGTATCTTTCTACAAACGAATTTTCAATTCTCAAATCCCTTTTCTTTGCCTATTATTTAAATTATTGAGTCTTGTTTTATGACTTGGCGCTCTCGATTGTTGCCAGAGTTTACGAGCTTCCCTCTCTTCAGATATAAGGTCGCATATTTCTTCGAGATATATATTTCTTTTCACTTTGCTCTTAGTTTTAGGTGTAGCCTTCTGTATAGCTAAGATGAAAGCCTGTACTTCACTATCTAATTGCTCAATTGTGTCCATTGTTGAGGATAGTTCAATGCATTTTTCCAGCAATCATCTGAAATAACTCCAGTCAGTGAGTCTCCTTCATTATAATCTTATTTCCAAATGTGTGTAAGCAGCACAGATGAGTGATTTTCGAATATAGGAGGGATAAAGGAATATTTAATTTTAATGAATCGTTTTGTATTCGAAGCCACAAGCGTTTCAAGCTTCAGCAGTCTGTAGTATTTGGTGGAGTGTGGAACCGGAAGATTTAGCAGTAATCATGGTAAACGAAATAATGACTGAGGTAAAATTTAACTTAGCTGTAAGACCCAACCTTTTGTTGGTCAGAGTGGAACCAAATTTAGTGGACCCTTTAAGGCACAAAATATGAGAGATCAAAAAGAACTATTTGAATGAATGCAATTTTCAGATAATTAACTTATGAAAGAAAGTCAAGTAAAAGCTAGTTTTAGGTTTAGTTTAGGATGGCTGCCTTTACAAGGACACGCTTAGACCAAAGAAGAGATATGGCATGTCGCAAAATGCCCCACCCTACTACGTATGTTTAGTTCTGCTATTATTATCAATTCTTAGATTTGGTGGGAAGTAGTAAGTAAAATTAGGTAGTAAGTTAGGCCAGACCATATTTAAGAGCATCAGACAAAACATTTAACAATCTAACAACCTGATATTTCGATCTTCCACAAGAGGGCTTAGGTTTATAGCTTCTTCAAGAGCATGGTACGGGTTTGGCAAATTACATAAATATTTAGTGCAGCCAATTCATGTAGGACCATAGCTTTACCTTCTCATAACCATTCGTGATGCGCGTGCTATATTTTTTTCACGAATCGAAGGAAGCTATGGTGTAAAGCCATATTTAAAGGGCAGTATTTGTTTTTAAAAACATTTCTTAGGATAATTCTAGAGGCGGGACCATTAACATAAATAATTTTAATGTTTTGTGAGATTCGTACTAGGAAACCTTCGATTAGTAATCCGATGTAATAACCAGGACCACCCAACATAAATCCAATTTATGCTGCACTTTCTATAAATAAAAGACTAGGTGCTAAATAGTAGGAGGGTTTATAAAAGAAACTTAACATTTCCATATAAAGAAGATCAGTTCGGTTTTGTGGGATAAAATTTCACTCTAAGGAGTTTTCTTGGGGTACCCCAGGTCTATTCATAGTAGCAATATTAATGTCACCTGCTTAATCACTTTACATCCTCGAATCTGTCGAATCAGAAGATACATACATATCTATTGCAAAATCGTTTTTATTGTACTCAATCACATCACTTTATTCCTTTTCATCTTGTCACTTACAAGAGACCGAAACATTGTCTAATCTTGTTGGGGTGTTTTTAAAATGTAATGATGGGTATTCAGATTTCTCCGAAACATGCTAAAAATTAAGTCATTCTTACTGTATACCTCCATTCAAGGTCTAGCTGATGACATAAATAAATAATGCAAGTACGAATCAACAACATGAATGAATAATAATGCTTCATTGCAAAACGCCTACACCATTCTTAGTGCACCACGCATTTTCAAAATCTAAGAATAAAACCCTCTCCACTGTCCTTGCACTACAGAGAACTGTCTTCAAGTCCTCAAGGCATTTCCCGTACCCATTGACGCAGTTTTTTCTAATTTAAATGACTTCCGATGACAAAAATGCTTATGTAGGTGCATACTTACAATTATCCTGCTCGGTGCAACAACTGGCCCCACTCCCGCACTCCTGGCTCTGTTGCTGTTGCTGCTGCTGGTGATGGTTGTATATCTTCAAGTAGAAGGTGGTACTGGTGTAGTGATGGTAAATCTGATTTATCACACCCACCCCCGCCGCAGTAAAACGTCGTTGTACTCCTCGTGTCAATCCACCTCACTGCCACTGTGTCCTGCTGTCTTCGTCTTCTTATGCATGTGTATGTGCGTCTTGCTGGTTGTGTAAGCAATCAACCCCCCTGACGACAAATAAGAAGAAAAACTCTCGTGTGCCGTGTTACAGCATGTAATTAACTCTTCATATCCTTGAGTATGTTTTTTTTTCACATTCACTCTTTTTGAACCTTTTACACTTGACTATTTTTCACTTGCACCTGCTTTTTTTCTTCTTCGAAACGCACGGAAATTTAATGAATTTTACACTCACACTGGCTCGTGTGCCGCACCGCACAAAGGATATTCACCACGGTATCCCTTTTCAATCAACGCAATCATCAAACCAAACAAAAGGATATTTAATTCACCAGCAGCAGGCGGCCACTATATATCCTTTTTGCGAGCTGCTACTCCTTAAATTTTTAATTTTTCAATTGAACTTTCGGCTCGCAACACATTTTTGCAACAGAATCGGGGCCAGAACACACAATTTATAAGGACACACGAACAAACGGACGAAAGAAAAAAAAAACCTGCATACACGGTTGAAAATGGGAAAAGCACACGAACGGTTATACCACTCCTTTCTAACCTACATATACGCGTACACGACAGGAAAGGAGTTTTTCTTCCTTTTTTCTGACGTTTTTCACTTTGAGTCGATTTTTTCCCAAGGAATCTTACGATAGAACTTTTCTTTGGCGTAATCTCCAGGAGTATCCTTTGGGAATTTATTAAAATTTTATTGATGAGGATTTCTTAATTTTTTTTTTTTTAGTATTTTTTCAGAATATTTTATCCACTGGTAATTTTTTTTTGCTTTAGAGACAACAATTTTTTTTTCCGCGGAGTAAAGCGACTCTCCTCAACTACGCTCCTAATGGTCGACTACAAAATTCTACACTCTTTCAGTTTCTGTGTGAAGGAATTTTTCCTTCTAATGATTGCATATGAGAGTGCGCTAAACAGAAATACGGGGAAATTCTTAATTCGATTGTCTGTCAGGTGGTACGAAAGAGATGGGTGAATTGTTTTGATTCCACTTGGGATGAAATTCAAGTGACAGATGTAGTGGGATCTTTCTTGAGTTTGTTAACGGGAAATTGTTCCTGTTGACAGTAAGAAGTAAGAGCTTGATTAAGCTGGTGAGTGGGCGTGGTTTTCTTTTTGAACGTGGTTTGAACTGTTTGTAGCTTCATTTTTATCAATTTGACAACTTAGATCTTCAACAATATGCACGACAAAAATGTAAAGGTAAATGTGTGATTGACATCAAAGACATTTTAAAACAGCATTTTCTTTTGTGTTTACGGCAGCATTGACAGCACTTACAAGCCATGCTGTTACTATTAGATAATAGAACACATCTTGGAAAGGAGGACACATTCATTGCACCCCAACAGCAATCTGATCAATTCATCTGTAGCCACTTTGCAATTGGAAAAGAAGAAATCTAATACAGTAGGTAAGTCAAAATTTATAATTTTTTATTTTCTCTTAGAGATACCAAGTGACACACTGTATAGACTCATTTTAACGTCGCTCACCATTGTTAAATGGTTAAGCTTGGTTAGTTTGACTTTGCTAATTGTTTCCAAAGGACTCCTAGCCCAAAAGCTATCCTGTTCTGATTCTATTATGTGCTGGATCTTTTAGCACTCGTATTCACAGAGGATTGCACTTAATACTTGCGATGGGATTGTTAGCCTTTTCTCTTACTCTTCTAATTCATTTAAATTGCAGTTACCGTGCATTTGATGGCATTTACCTCCTGCCTCTGCTCTTTTATTTTTCATTTTCGCATATCTTGTGGACTATAATTTTGTATATCCATCGATATACGTCAGAAGAGGCTCATCTTCGTTGCCATTCGATTATACCTGTCACCCTTGGTTATGACCAGATATTCTTTGGTGTTCTTGTTACAATTTTCTTTGCTTTATACATTCTCTTCAGTTTCATTTGCTAAAAGCCATTGATTGCTACCTTTCAATAGGCTTGATCTATCATGGCTCCTGCCCGAATTTATATTTGGTCCTTTTGGATTGTTTTATATTTTGGTCCACCATTACTTTGCATTATCGTATATGCTTGGCACAAAGTTAAACTTATCATGACTATACCATGGATGCATTATGGTCCTCACTGCCTTTTTCCCACTGATAATTACCACTACTCAGCCATTAGAATTCCGTCCTAATAGAATAATTGCTTTCATAATCTAACTCAATATGTTTGTCTACCTTTACAATGCCAATACCATAAGCAATATTAGCTTTTTTGGAGGAACCTGGAATTCTTAGTAGACAACACCTGAAATTTATTTCATGGTCCCACCTCTTGTGAGCGTCTGACAAACATCCGAGAGTAAAATTGTCATGAAAAACCATCTCAAAAACAAAAATTGCCCTTCGACGGTATGTCCTTATAATATGCTTCCACCATGTTGGATGAAGGGTTTTTGAAGTGCCTTATTTTATTTTGGAAGCATGACCAGTCTACACATTCCACTTAACCAGAGTTACCCCTTCCTTCAGATATGTATTATACCCCTATCAAGACATAATCGAAGGTGACGGGAAATTTTTGTTGCGTTCTTTCTGCAGCTCTTTTATCAACTCTTTTCACTCCCTAAAGAAAGAATTTTTGGAAGAAACGAAATAGTGCAGAACATGTGAACGGCCAAAAAACCACGAGTAGTATCTCTAAAAATATTAAAGGCACAATGTTAGGGTCCTTCTGAAGCCTACTGAAGTTGGTTGTATTCAGAAGAACATTCCCTGAGCATGTTAAGAGGTACCATCTTTCATGATATTCAGCCTATCTCTCGCACCTATGTTGTCTTTGAAAAGTGTGTTTCTGTGGATATTTTATCTAAATTGATAATGGGCATTCTGCACCTTTAAGCCCCTCAAGTCTCCAGGACTGCATAGTATCCTTTTTATGTTTAAATTAAGAGTTTAATCTAAATCATGGCCCATGATTAACACACTCAAAATCAAAAGCGTGTTAAGAACTTGTTAGTTCCTCTAAACTCATTATAGAGACTCTTATAAGTATGTCACAGATATGGGTACAACAGAACATGATAACTAGATATTCACTTCCGTTGTCAGATCAATACTTTAAACTAAATTTTCCGTTTTATTGAACTAAAGTTTCAGATTTCAGTTTTGTAAATTAATATCTTCAGAGAGGTTTTTTCCATTATAAACCCATACAGGTTCCAAAACAGTGGTTATCATTTCTCATTCAATACGACATCTAGTGGCTAATAGAAATTCACACTTTCACATTACTACACCGTTAGAGCTCATGCGCTTTAAATCTGTCAAATTACAAGTCAAACCAAACAAGTATACACTTAAAGATGAACACGTCAGACGTCAAGTACATACTCCCACAGGTTGATTTTATGATTCCTTGCAACGCATTTCCTCAAACCAAGCGGTGAAATTCTTAAGTACACTCCATTTATCTCACCAACCAACTATGCTTTTAGAACTTTCAACCCCCCTTCTACCAGCATTTCCTTATATAAAAATATCCTTGACAAGCAAAGCCTTGTTTTCTCAAAGGGGGGTATAGGCTTTTCAGTTTTGCTGACGTTCTATTCATGTAAACAGTTCGGTTTGTGTTAATTATTTGCTTTTGTAATTTGTGTACATATCAATTTTTAAAATAAATACTTTTATTTGTAAGTATTTACTCTAAAGGAAATTGATATAAGAGTATTGAGTGTCAGGTTGACTGATGTTCGTGTTTGAAACGTTAATTAAATTAGGTAGGATTTACTCAATATGGTAGTACCGCTGTTGTGTCTATTACAATTTTCTTAATTGATACAATGTCGCAGACGGGATAAATATGACATGTTTCACTATGAAAGATTTATACTTGTTTAATAAAATTACTGACATATTAAAATTCTTTAAAATCAAAAACTAAATAATAGGGAAACTGAGAAGTCCTTTGCGTAAAATAATACGTTTCGATAAGAATTGGGAGTGATTTCGTGCGCAGTCAAGTTCTTTCTTTGAATTCGAGTACACGCCCGTTAGCTGGTTATAATACTTATATGAAAATGTTTACTCCGCTAATGCTAGCGCAGTGCATGGAACGTATCACAGTATCTCAGAATAGCATTATTGTCCCCAAGAGCATAGTGTCATATAAAATTCTTTTATCTGTTGACCTTCTAGCAACATGATATACGAGTATAATATTAACGTTCGACGAGTCTGATAAATAACCATTTGCATCTAGATACAACCATTTGCGTCAGGTGGTATATTCCCCTTTACTACTGAATTTCTAAAATATTCAGGGTTAGAATAAAAGAGCCCGGATACGATTGTGATTCCTCGCAAGGTCCAAAATGACATTGTCAATTCTGGACACACCGAAAGCGTTTTTGTTTAAAACATAATGCCGAAAGTTGGAATCTGCGCTTCTGTACAATTCGACGGCTACAAAGTCGAAGACATTTTCGCTCGAAAACTCGCACTTTTTCCATGAAGTTATGTTCCACCATACTGTACTTGCTTTTTTCAATTGCATGTTTATGTGATCATTTTAGTATAAAAATTTATCTAAGGGATCTAAGTAAACGATAGCCATTAGCACTTCATTTTCAGCTTCCAGTTTTGATAAAAACTTTAGGAGGTTGTTGAATTTAATTTGGTGCTCATTTTAAATTTCTACGATCTAAGAGCCAGGAGCATATAGAATGATATCATAAGCGAATGCTATCGAATTATCCACTTTCCTGAGCATTTCAAAAACGTTGATGTTAAAGAATATTGGTGCCGTCACTGTATACTGCGGCAGACCATTGGCGATATTAAAAATTTTAGTCCTCATGTATTGCCTATCTTTTACAATAAATTTCTTCCCGCGTACCATTGAGATTATCACCTTTATGAGGTGATGTAGAAAATTCTATTGATAAGCTTATAAATTAACCCGGCAATCCAAACCATTTCGAATGCTTTTTCGATATGCACCAGGCAGGCAACTGTACATCTTTTGGTGTTATGAATTCAGTTTATATCTGAGACCTGTTTGGTAGTAGCATGCACTGACGAGTGTTTTCTTTTGAACATAAATTGATTGCGCGGAATTATCTCCTTTCTTTCGCACTCGAACAATATTGACTTCCTAAAAACCACTTTGAAACCTTCCCAATGTTAAGCAGTAGACTAATTGGCTTAGAATTTACAAGATCAGAAGGATCTTTATTTTTTTAGCTATTGGAAAAACCTTCGAAGTTTTCCAACAAAAAAAACATAAAATAACAGCCCTTTAAGTATTTCTTTACGAATCTGACATTTACCAGGCTTATGGTTCTCTGCGCATTTTACGCACCTACGCCCCATGCCGCAATTAGATGAAGAACGCCCAAATCGTTGGCACCTACGACTCTGGAGGACATCACAAGACAAGACCAAGATATTTTATACTTCTAAGAGCTATTAGGACAACTATTACTAAATAACTATTAGGAGACAACTGTACCGCAATAATTGTGTAAGGTTTTACCAATTTACCTTGATGTACCTAAAGGATTTTTTTTTAAACATGTCAACATATTGTATTTTTAGATCTTGGAGATCTTGAAGAACCTCTTCTGGAGTAAAACTATTGCTCAGACTTTTCAAAAAAAATGTTTGAAAATTGTCTTCTTTATTTGTGTAAGAAAAATATTCTGTAACAGTTTCTTTTACAACATTCTTAAATTCGTTGCTGTCATTGGTTCTATTTAAATTGACAGACAAGCTGTCACCTGAATTTTTCATTGTAAAATTACCTTTACCTCCAAAGTCATCCAGTAATTTAGTAATTCCTCGGCTATCTTGTTTGAAATATTTGATTGGCGGCTGATTCCTCTTAGGGGCCACTGATAGATTTGCATTTTTACGTAGATTTGACCCATCTTCATTGATTATATTTAAATTAAAGCCTTTTCTCTTTGTTTTTTTGTAATAGTGTCTATAAAATCTGACACTGTTGATTTTTCGATTGGTTTCTCAGGATTCAAATGTTCATGAGGACGGCTCATTTTTTCACTGTCCCCCGCATACCTACGCATTACTTACTTACTTAGGTGGCGCTACAGTTCGGGGTGAACCTGGGCCTCAACTAACAAGCCTCTCCAGTTAGCTCGGTCCTTAGCTAACTGCCTCCAGTTGCGCACTCCAAGCTTGTTCAGGTCCCCTTCAACTTGTGCGCGCCACCTAAGGCGAGGTCTTCCTCTGCTGCGTTGTCCCTCCGGGTGTGATTCGAAGACTCTTCGGGCCGGAGCACTGGTGTCCATTCGCTCTACATGTCCTAGCCATCTCAAACGACTAATGCGCAGTTTTTTGACTAGGTCGATGTCGCTGTACAGCTCGTATAGTTCGTCGTTGAATCTTCTCCTCCAAAGCCCGTCAACGCAAACGGGACCGAATATTTTGCGAAGAATTTTTCTCTCGAAACGACCGAGGATATCTTCATCCGCTTTTGATAAAGTCCAAGCTTCAGCGCCATAAAGCAGGACTGGGATGATCAAGGTCTTATATAGAGTCTCCTTAGTTGTTCGGGATAGGGCCTTACTACTCAATTGCCTTCTCAGCCCAAAGAAACAGCGATTGGCAAGAGTTATTCTTCGTTTTATTTCTGCTGAGGTGTTATTTTCAGAATTGATAGCAGAGCCGAGGTAGACAAAGTCCCTTACTACCTCAAAGTTATAGCTGTCGATTGTGACGTTCTGTCCAATTCGTCGATGTTGCGTGTCCCTTTTGGTTGACAGCATATACTTGGTTATGCCCTCGTTTACCGTTAAACCCATTTTGGCCGCTTCTGTTTCAATACTAGCGAACGCACCGGTGACAGCCCGCTGTGTTCTTCCAATAATGTCAATATCGTCGGCATACGCTAGTAGTTGCACAGACTTTTGAAAGATTGTGCCTCCGGTGTTGGCTTGTGAGTTTCGCACAATTCTTTCAAGAACGATGTTAAAAAAATCACATGACAGCGCATCACCTTGTCTAAAACCTTTTTTGACATCAAAGGTCTCGGTGAGATCGTTACCGACCTTGATGGAGCAGCGAGAATTCTCCATCGTCATTCTGCACAATCTGACGAGTTTGGCAGGGATCCCAAAACTAGACATGGCTCTGTATAGCTCGTCTCTATAGATGCTGTCATATGCGGCCTTAAAATCGATGAAGAGATGGTGGGTATCGATTTGGACTTCTTGGGTTTTTTCCAGGATCTGTCGAAGTGTGAAGATTTGATCGATTGTGGACTTTCCTGGTCTGAAACCACACTGATAGGGCCCAATCAGGTTGTTGACGAAGGGTTTCAGACGTTCACACAATATGGCAGATAGGATCTTATACGCGATGTTGAGGAGACTGATACCTCTGTAATTGGCGCAATTGAGGGGATCTCCTTTCTTGTGGATTGGGCAAACGGTGCTGAGATTCCATTCATCAGGCATACACTCATCTGACCAAATTTTAGAAATGAGTTGGTGTATGCTCTCTACCAGGTCATTTCCAGCTGCTTTGAATAGCTCGGCTGGTAAGCCGTCAGGTCCAGCAGCCTTGTTGGACTTAAGTTTGGATATTGCTATCCTTACTTCGTTTTGGTCAGGTGGACGGAAGTTTTGGCTATCATCGTCTATGTTGAATGGTTCATTCTGCCTGACAGCGGGATGTTGGTCTTCGTCGCCGTTATACAGTCTGCAGAATAAGTTTTTCCATATTCTCAGCACCGACTGTGACTCTACTACGAGGTTTCCTTCTTCATCTCTACAGGCTTCTGTACGGGTCTTGTTGGCCTGACACGTTCTTTTTACCTGTTGGTAAAACTTCCGTACATTATTCTCATTATCTCTCAATATCTTCGATCGCGCGCTTCTCGTGCTCTTTTTTCTTCTTTCGGAGAAGCCGATGTTCTTCCCGTCTCTTCTGCTCGTAGAGCTCACGAGCAGCTCTCGTTCTTTTTTGCAGCGCCGCTTTGTATGCTTGCTGTTTAGCTGCATGTGCTTGCCGGCACTCATCGTCAAACCAGGGGTTTCTAGGTGATGGTCGGGTGAAACCCAGCACATCAGTTGCGGCACTTCTGATGGCTTGTTGGCAGCGTTGCCACTGGTCTTCGGCGCTTGATGCTGGCGGCATAGGAGTAGTTGAGAGGTTTCGGGATACGCGTTCGGTGAAGGTTCTGGCGATCTCTTGCGATTGCAGCTTTTCGACGTCAAATCTTCTCACAGTAGTTCTTCTTAGTTGTGGCGTTTGGGATATCCGCATTCGTACCTTGGCTGCAACAAGGAAATGATCCGAGTCCATGTTGGCTGCTCGGAAGGTTCGGACATCCAGAATACTGGAGGCATGCCTTGCGTCGATCGCAATGTGGTCAATTTGATTGACCGTTTGATGATCAGGAGATCGCCATGTCCCCTTGTGGATATTGAGATGAGGAAACCGTGTGCTTGCTATACTGACATTTCGCCCCGCCGCAAAGTCAATAAGCCTAAGTCCGTTGCCAGACGTGGTGTCGTGTAGGCTGTGCTTTCCAATCGTCCTACCAAAGATGTCCTCCTTTCCTATCTTGGCGTTAAAATCGCCTAGGACGATTTTAACGTCATACTTAGGACATTGCTCATATGTTTTGTCGAGGAGCTCGTAGAAACTTTCTTTGGTGGCGTCATCCTTGTCCTCTGTGGGGGCATGAGCGCATATTAGGCTTATGTTCGCGAATTTAGCCTTGATGCGGATTGTCATAAGACGCTCGCTCACGTGTCGAAAGCTCAAGACTTCTTGCCTAAGTCTGCCGCGTATGACGAACCCACATCCAAATAAGCGCTGTTTCTGTTCCCTATAGCAATCACCGTAGTATACGTCACAGTTTTTCATCCTCTTTTTGCCCGGGCCATCCCATCGCACTTCCTGGATGGCGGTGATATCTGCATTGTAGCAGTCTAGGGCCTCTGCTAATTGTTCGGCTGCACGCGGCCTGTTAAGGGTCCGAACATTCCACGTGCAGATCCGAAGATCGTTGTCCTTATTTCGTTTGCTGGGGTCGTCAACAGTGGGATCATCCTTATCCGAGGCTTGTCGTTGTGTCGTAACTACTGGTTTTTTACGTGGTAGGGAAGTTACCCCGACGCACAACCCCCAACCTGGAGGACCAGTTCCTTTTTTTACCCCTAGGACAAGGGGCCGGATATTCCGGAGTCAGTACCCCGCTTCGGGGATGTGAGCGCTGCCGTTGGCCCATTAAGGGTTCATCCGCCACCAACTCTATTCCAACACCCTGACTCAGTATTGAAAATCCCTATAGACCTGGAATTCGAATATGTCGAAGCAGCTCATATAGGGATAACACTAATAGTTCGACCTAACTGGAACTGGTTGACGCCACCGTTGATTCCATCTAGGGAATTCGTCCGCCGCCGCCTGAAGCAAGAGAAGGTGCCTTAGTGAGAAGACACTCCTCCCCCCTCTCTCGTTCGCTGCCACCAACAACTTTCCAAAGGGGTTGGTTACCCAATCTCCAGTTGAGGTACTAGGCACCCAGTAGCCACCATCGTGGAGGTGTAGAGTAGGAGTTGATAGTGAGAGGCTAAAGCGAGAACGCTTGTGTTCCCATATGTTCCGCATCACTACCCTTCGACTACCTACGCATTGCTGAAGTTATTTGTTCCACTATTTCACTTTTTTAACTACACGTTTCAGAATAATTCTTTCTTTTTTTTATCTTCTTAATTGTATTTTGTTTTATATTTTTTAAATTTTCATTTTTTTTTTTTTCACCCAAAAAATTAAAAACTGTTTGACTCAAAAGTCTAAGTTTCTCTCCTTGAATTTATGAATCATTTCGTAATGTTATGATATAGTATGAAGAGTTTGAACTTGCATATGCAAATTTATAAAAGATTACTGTAAGCAGTGTTTGTTATAAGATTAATGTTCCTATTTGTTGCGGCAGTAGTTTTATGTCACTGAAGATTGAACTACAAAGTCAATATATGTATATTTCTAACTAGAGCTACGATTCCACTGTAGGATCATCATGGGCCACCACAATCTTATAATAAATTTTAGGGTTTCTAAAGTTGATTTTTCTTCTATTCAACTGCAAAGTTAAAGAAGTAATCCCAAAAGAATTATATGATATATGGATAAAGTAAGCCAATTGGAATAGGCCTATATTCTTCACGCTAAATAGTTACTTGAGAAAGATGTGAACGCTAACGGCTGCCATAGTGTCGAATACGATTGAACTCGACAACCTTTATTTTAAATCGTATACTTATTATTTATATGTAAAGTATTTTTGTATACATGAACATCCATATACATATAATATAGAATTTGGCCTCTCAACGGTCATTTACACTATTTACAGAGACATTGAAGTTGGAACTAATCTACTTGTTTCGCAAAGTACGAATTTTAATCTCATTAAATTCTGAACCTAGTGGAGCGTCTTGTAATGACGTACTCATACACCAAATAAAGTGGAATTTAATGTTTCCAAAAACTAATTTGCTGTCATTAAAGCGGTACCTAATAATTCAATCATTATCCATGAATGGCACTTGTCTGTCGAAACCGAGATCTTTTCACACGCGATATTTTTATCTACATAAAAAAAAAATATGTATGTTCCTATATAACAAAACAAATGATTCGATTACAAAAAAAAATTTCAACAACAGCTGCCAAAAGTTTGGATGTGTTTTTTTTGCCATTTCTTATGCCATTCTATCAAATAAAAATAGGAAAGGTATTAACTATAACAGCTTTTGTTTCCTACAAGAGTATCCAAAAAACCTAGGACGCCTGTGATAAAAAAAAACAAGCCTCCTGTCAAGGTGCTTAGGGCTATATCGTCTATAAGCGTAGAATTTAGTAGAATGTTAACATTAATTAGTCTTATCCAAGGAATTTATTTTAATTTAAAAATATATACATATATGTATATGCCTGCATATATACATATATGTATATGTACATAAGTTCTTGTGAGCTGACTTGTGTACACATTCGGAAAATACTATGTATACGAAGATTATTATTTGGCTGAGTTACAAATCATGTGTACAAAGTAGTTTATTCTACGGGAGTGGTTGCCAAACCTTTTATGTACACTATGCATATCTAATAATTGTGGCTGGGTTAGGTAAAGATACTCAGTAAAGGAAACAAGGAGACCCATATTTTATAAAGTAATAGTTTTTTTTAATTCATACGCCCACGAATCCATATAATTTTTGGAATTAAAAGAATATTTCACGAGAACTGCGACAATCATTTTTTGATGAATGTACATATGTATATATGTATATCTCGATAAAAATACATACATATGTACATATATTGTTTCCTATACCTTTAAAAGAAAAATGGATTGGATGAAAACTTGGACTGAATTCTTAGGATGAATTTTCCAGTCGAAACAATTAAGCATATCTTCATCATATTTTCAATTGCTTTTTCAGCTTATAGATAAAATGATTGACAAAGATTATTCTTCATATTAAGTATTTCTGATGTGATGTTGTTTTCAGAGTTAGGAATTGCCTTCTTGTCTTCTTAACAGTTTTGATTTTTGTTTTTCTCTTGTACACTGTTTAGCCCATCTCTGGCAGCTTATTTCTCAATACTCAACACTCTCTTCTCAATATTTGTTGAATTCTCTTTTGACCTCAATGATTTCCGTAAAGTTGTTAATATGTGAAAATTTGCGCCGTGACAGCAATTTTAGGTGTCTCTGTTCAGGGGACTGAACCTCGAACCCCTCGCTGCGTAGTCCAACGCACTAACCACTTGAGCAATGGTGCTCATGCCGAGTTGGCTATCACTTCTTTCATTTTAAATTCAGTAGTGAAGGAGATAACTTATTTGTATACTAATGAACCACTTCGCTATTTCTTTCACCTTCTCTTTAACGATGCTACTCCCATGAGTACTTTAAATAATCCTGAGCGACCCGTGAACATGATTTTGCAGTTTTATGTGTAATTCTTACATATATGCATATGTATATAAGCGTTTCTATCCCTACGTGCAAAGAGGTTTTTTCCTAAGACTACTGGAAAATATAACAAAATTAACAAAATTGGAATAAAGAATAAATTCTGTCTCTAAAACTAATTACAATCCAAAGTTAATCATACTTTTACAATACAGTACGATTCTCATTTTTTTCTTTAATTGACTGCATGTTGCAATATGTACCATTCTAATCCCCCATCAGACACAACACTTTCCCTATTGAGATTTATTCCTAAAACAAAGAGAAAAAATTTCAGAAATTTGTCACTTGAAAGCAGGATTTTAGATAATAAATTCTCTGCAGTTTATGTTATTCTTATTGTAGTTAAAACTAGTTGAAGGCTGATTACATTTGCTTAGAGCAAAGAAATATTACAGGAAATTCGATGCATTTCCGAACAAGTTTGTTATTGATTTTTGTATGTATCAAATTATTAGCAAACGTGGAAACATGTTATAAAACACATACAGTATCCGAACCAACGAAACCATGCAAAAGACAGTAAGGTTACCCTGAACTAAGTTACTAGATACATATTGTGTAACCTATATACTATACATTTACATTTACAAGATAATGAAAGCTCCTCTCCTCTTATAATTACTGCCTATTTTGAAATACATTTCTGCCATTGAGCTATAGAAGGTTATCAACCTTACAAAGTGCGAGAATATATGTATGTAAATACTATTAATGCAGTTATAAATTGCTTGAAATATTCAAGATATATTCGTGTTATACAAATGCTAGTACAATGATTACAAATCAATGACCCAATTTTAGGAATTTCTTCTCTTCAACAATAAGTACATATGTATGCATCTGCATCTCTAAACATTCCGATATTGCCTACACTTTTCACCAATCATATAATGTCACTAATCGCTCTCATTTACATAACACGGTTCTTAATTAGCACTAACTTTCAACGTCTACCACACCAGTACGCAACAGTGTTGTCGTTGTCCCTCTTTAAAGAGTATCACAAATCGCCATTTTTTGGTATCGTTTTGAAACAAAGAGTTTCATGGAATTATAGAGTGTTTTTAGACTGTCCTATAGAGACATGTGGCCAAATTTGAGTCATTTGTGACTTTTGTGTTCAGTATACTCTGAATAGTATACAGTGCAACAGTGTTTTCATTCAAATTATGGGAATTTCTAAATTTCTAAAATTTGAACTCAATTATACAAAATATTCCATAGAGCAAACTTTTTTTCATTTTGTCAAAAAATTAGCGCCGATTTAATGTACTAAATAATAATTATTTCGCGTAATAAATAGTACGTCTTCAGTAGCTATGAAATAGTATCAAAATGATACTATAGCATCACTTATGGCAGCGCTGGCACCCAACAAGCCTCGGCCAATAAACTTAATGGAAAACCAGAAAGAAAACCAGAAAACGCATTCGCACTATCAACTTCACAAAACGATTTCAACTAAAATGCAATAAAAAAGACAAGAAAAGAAGAATTCCATCCAAAAATAGACGCACAACTTTAGTGTTAAGACTTTTCATCCATCCCATCCCACTCAACCTAAAACCACTAGGCCGGCGTGGCGATCAATTTCAGTGTGACCAGAATTTTTTTTTCCCAAAATGTTTCACTTTAGATAATAGTCATATACATGCCTAATGTACATATTTTACTTTTGCAATTTGATTTTAAGATAGTTAATCTAATCAAACTAAATAATTATGCATTTATACATATTTACCATAAATAATTAAGCCAGCTGAACAATTTCGATGAAGAGTCTGTCAGTAATTGTTATTGCCGACTAAAAATTAAATAAAAAAAAATAAATAAAATCGTAAAAAATAGCGTCATATTGGTCAGGAGAACCAATCGTCAAGCCTATTGATCTTTCTATCCTCCAACGAAGAGTCCGAAACACTGTAGGTATATGAATAGTGGTTTTTAAGAAGCTTCCTCGTTGTAATGCTCTCGTACATATACATATGTATGTATTTATCAAATGTTCCTAATGCGAACATTAAACACACTAACCAAACCACTAAGCATTATACCTCACCCTGGTCACACTGATCGCAACTAATGTACATACATATATACTTCACGATCAATTCCACTCATCCCCGATTGAGTGATAGTACAAAGTTCACAATGTGGTTGAAGATCCCGGTGAAAACTTTTCCCATCTCATCGTACTTAATGATTTGATATCGTTATTTCCGTTGTACATAATTTGAATGAAATAATTCACATCGCGCACCCATCGCCGCCGCTTTGCCGGTTAGATATCAAGGAGGCACGCCAACGCCACATCAACATCAACTCTCTCCTACTCGGTAGTCGGTCGGTGGTTTTTGAGTGAATTTGTTTTTCGGCGCTCATTCACTCGACAGACATTCAATCAGTTCGCATTCATTTGGTGGATAATTCGGTTGGGTTTTGTGTGAACTTATTGACGTGCTTTAGTAGTTTCTTTTTACGGTCACTTTCCGTTTTAATTTTAATGTTGTTTATTTTGTAATAACAGTTGTACTGTGTTTTTAATACCAATAAAAGTGTTATCAAATTGATAGATAAGTGCACGATTTTGCGGTGTGTTGGAGAGCATTCCAATTATTTTTATTTCAAAGTCATAGGTGATGTAAAAGTTAATTAATAATATTTTTTTTTTATATATATATTTTTATTTCAATTAAAATGACGAAAGTAATTTATTATTCTTGGTTGTATAATTTATATTTACATTTCTTTTTATTGGGATGAGAACGTAGATGTTATCAACATAAAGTTAAAGGCAGTTTGAAGGGCGCGAGCGGACAAATTTATTACATCGAATGTAGCATTTTTTTTTTTGAATCTATAATTGGTTTTTTTTTTTTTTTTTTTGAGAATTTGTCCTTAGTGTTACTAAATTTAGTTTCTTTTTAATTTAATAAGGGAAATGGGGAAAAAAAATTTGAAGTCTGATTTATGAAGATCAATAATTATAAATTTTTACTATTCATATTTTAAACACGCTCTTAAGTGAATTCGAACAGATTTGTGACCTAGTTTTTTACCAAAATAATAATAAAATGTTGCTATTTGATAAGGAAAATATAAATTAAGAAGTTTCATAGGTAAAACAAAATGAAATACCACAATCAATCTTTACCCCTATCACATTGATAAAATTAGCTTAAAATTAGATAGATTTTGATAAGATTTGATACGTTGATTCGATGTTTCGTAATTTTTTTTTTAAATATAATTATACCTTTAATATTATTATAATTACACCTGCATATAAATTTAAATAATATACTTATACCAATTATTTAAATAACATATTATTAGCTTAGATTCTGATCGTTTGAAATAACGAGGTAAATGTTGGCTACGCTAGGGTAGACCATAGGCTTGGTATCTTAGGAACACGTGTAAGACAAAAGTCCTAATAGTCTCAAAAAAATACTTTTAATAATTTGTTCCATGTTGATCCAACTTTACTTCTAAACCAAAACTAGATAGGTTTAGAAACCAAAACCAGATATAGAAAGGACTATCTTCATAATTTTATTTTCTTAAAACCTCGAAAATATTTACATTCTTCAGTTATCTAGAGTCATGCAATCAGTGTGAGATAGAATTCTGCAACTAAACGGAAACAGGACATGGTTATCTTTAATTAAACCATCCATAACAAATCCATAGATTTATCTTTCTCCATGTTGGTGGAATAGAATAGTATGCAGAAAGAAGTTTGCCTCTTGAGTTTGATTCAATGTCATTCCTGTCTGTATTTCAAGTTATTAGACTATAGACTATAGACAAGCGAGATGTTCTGTCTGAAAATTTAGAGAATTGCATTGGTGAGAACATTTTTAGTCATTTTCAGATCACATTCAAAAATATTAATTTTTAAACGTTCGTTTTTTCAATGGAGCTCGTAGATCTTAACAATCAGATTACGTTTGTTACACATTTTTAATATAATGCTCAATATGGCACTGTTTTTCGAAATTCGTCATCAACTACTATTCTGCTGTTTTGTGGTTAGCAAGCATAACAATATACATACATATATTACATAAATACCAGCTATCAATTTCTTGTAAGAAATATCTTTATTTTCCATATTACCATTTGCAAAGGGGGCATTCTGCACTTTAGTTACATATCTACTATGCCTCCTATTAATATGTAGGTGAGGTTTGTTACCTCGTTATGGTTCCTTTGGCCATTCGAGACTCCGTCATTCTACCTCTTTGTAGATATGCATACTATTCTTAACTGTTCCTTGAGTTGGTTGTCGATCGTGGTACTCCATAAAAAACCTTAATATAGCTTTAGGTTCCAGGTTGGGAGTTTCCACTAAAATGACAAGGCCCCGCGTCAGGCAGAAGAATGTGCTTTGGCATCTCTTTGTGCTCTTCATAGAGCCTCCATATATCAAAAAATAAAAAAATAAAAAATGTACAAATATTTGGCGCAGCAGCAAAACCTTGATTACGATAATGAAAATTGTTTTTACTGATGTGAAAGCATCATACGGCATTGAGAGTTTACAGAGAAGAAAGGTTTTACAATTTAAATTCTTCTTATTTTGCCGGCTTCTAACTTAGGTCCTCATTTGGAAATACTCAGCTACTAAACTGGTTGACCGAAAACTTAGAGCACAGTTACGAAGTAATCCACAGAATATGGGAGGCGTACTGGAGAAAAGGTTAGAACGTTTGATTCGACTCACACGTTTAGGGTGGTTAAGATAAATGTCTGGGGTTTCTGCTCTGGCTTCCTCTATCATCTAGTCTAGCCTAAAGCCCTTAACACACAAATTAGAAAATAAAAATGGGAATTCGGAATTAATAAGGCAATATGTTCTAGTTTTGATGTGCAAAATTTTATTTTTTTTTTCTTTATGCATCTTGGAGGAGGAGCAAACCAAAGACACTTTAAGGCCTCCCAATAAAGTCCTATGATTAAAGTTTTTTTTTAAAATAGAATGCAATAGTGTAAAAGTTTTATTAACTAAAATAACTACATTTTGCTTTGTTGTTTGTTTGTCATAAAAAAAGAGCGTATAAATATTTATATGTTAGTATTGCACCAAAAGGCAGTTACAAGGATTTCAGGAATCAGGAATTAAAGAAAATCTCTTCACATAAATTTGCATTTTGACTTACTATAGTTTGCGGTGCTATGAATAAACAATATTTTTATACCTCAACAGACTAAAGTTCACCTAGTTAATGAATACTTCGGACAGATACTTCATTACTTTTTATTGATGCTAATCCGTGTTCGTGATGGCACAAGTAATGAACATGCTTTGTTATATTTTCTTTGTGAAAAAAATTCAATAGTATTAATTGCACCTCATTGACAGGTGGACTGATATTATGACTTATGAGGTGCGAGAAATTATTCCAATTAGTGAATAATTTATTCTGTGGCAGAAATCCAAATCTGTTTGCAAATAAATGCTAATCGGGAGTAATTAGTCACAATGGTTTTAATTGTTTTGACTTATCGTTATGAATGGCTCGCTTCATTGTAGAATAATGCTTTATGGGAATTAATTGTATCCACTTGATGTAGTAGATACCATTCCTAAACTGCAGTTGCATTCGATACATAGTGTGTAATATAGAGAAATAATCTAGATAGACGAGAAGGCGATTTAGCCATTTCAGTTCGTTCGTCCGTATGTTACCACTTTTTGGGCCTTAAATTTGGAGCTAGGAGTATGAAATTTCATTTCTAGGATTTTGAGAAAGAATAGGCATTGGGTAAAAATTTCTGAAATCCGTCCACTGCCACGCCCGCTTTTGCTTAACTTTACTAATTTATATAAAACCGAAAAATTTTATTAAAACCAAATATTTAGATAGTAGAATTGTCTACAATTCGCACACACATTATTTTTAGCCACGTCCACTTGTTTGGGATGCTTTCATTAAAAACCCGATTTTCGGGATATTTTCCATGTACCATCGTCAAACATTCGAGGTTATGTTATGGTAGTTATTCGAAAAAGAAATACCCACGTCCCCTTGATTAGTGCTGCTGAAAGATAGGGTATCTCTATGTTTTGTTATATGTTTCTTTTTTCCATTAAATTCAGTCACTTCCTGTTTATTTTAGAAACTCTTAACAGATTTTCTTTATAACCTGTTCCACAACAATACATTGCAAATTATATAGTATTAGATGCTAAGTAATTAAGTATCATTATTTCTATAATAATGAAGCACCCACTATTACTGATCCCGTTTAATTTAACTACGTATTCGTTATATGTCCGTCAATATAAATTGCATAAACCATTTAAAATAACGCCAATATCGTATACATACATTAACGTTTATTGGTCGATATAATAATATTTGTTGTCACCTTCAATAACCGTGTTTACAGTCTCTCAATTTCGGGCATGATAACACCTTTATATGTATAAAAAGCGCGGAAAAAATATTAACTCAAACGAAATGCAAATAAACCACTAAAGTCAAGCGTGTATCCAAAACGTTTAAAAAGGCAGTAAAAAACAAACAAAAAACAGCTGGAGTGTAGATATTATATAACCTTGAACAGAAAGTGTGCGCGAAATAATTAAATTACAAAAATGGAAAAAAAGAATAATTAATTTCTCACAGAGGCAAACCATTTGTCCAAGTAATAAATTTTGGTAACAAAATAGGTATCGAAACTGAGTGTTGAGAATTTATGACTCTTGTTTAAGAGGATTGTTTAATCTCACAACAAATATAAACAGGAAATTGAAGGTTAATAAAACGGTCGTTAGAAAAAAAAATTACGCAATCAACAATGTTTTTAAGTGGTCCGGTTTTATCGGAGTGCAACAACCTTAGGCATATTAAAAAAAAGTTCTACATTCTTTAGTAACTTTTGTACAAAAACATACCTTTTTTACATGTACATACATATGTAGATACGCTATAAGAGCATGAAAAAGGTTAAGGTACCTCAAAACACAGCAATGAAAGGAAAAGAGGAACAATATCAAAACTCACGCTAATATGGGCAATGTTAGATTTTGTACAAAATTTAAAAATTCCATAAAATACATTTCGAAGTTTTGAGACGCATTCACTAATTGGATTGAATAGGTAGGACGAATCAAGTTGCAACAAATTGACAGTTGGAAGTAGAATTGCAGAATTTAATACGCGACGTTGGGACTGGTTTGCTTGGCAGATGACGAATTAGTCATTTGGTGTAGAATGCTGTGTCCCAAAGTGTGAAATATGCATGGGCTACTCACCAGCTATTATCTAGATACTACCAATAGTCAAGGCTAAAATGTCAACAAAACAATTGCTGGTTAACGTCACTTCTAAATAAACAATTTTAAGTAGCAACATACATAAGAATAAATATTGGTTGTACCGTACTTCTTTGAGGAAGCTATCTCTATCCCTCGCTCTCTATAGGAAGATACATATTTTTATATCTCTGCTGCTCTGCCATTCTCTTCGTGTCGCTGCCTCTTTATTATTATGGATAATTTTAAATCTGTCTGGTTGTATCTTATATAATACTAGTCAACCCGGCTGAGCCGCTCGCAAAATGAATAACATGAACAAATATACAGTGGTGACCAAAAAATTAAGGACAGTCAACTTCTAGTTTCTTAAGTTTTATATTTATTTTCAAGTTTTTATTTTTATTTTTATTTTTTTATTATACGAGTAATAAGAATATGTAAACTAACATGTTGAATTTAGATTTATCGCTCCAAAGCATTTATGTTCAAAATTTGAGAAGTTTTTATCATATTGTTTTGGGAGCATCCGTCGTTCCAATTTTCTTTTTTGAAACTTGTGATTTTTTAGGCAGTTCATCTACGAAGTCTATTGTCAAGGAGTTTGGCCCCGATCTTAATTTGCGCAGAGCTTAAAAAAGGGTATGGAAATAATATGATTTACTCTTGCAATGGTTTTCTTTAGTCTTGGATTCCCTTTCTATTTTCAATTGTTCAATTTTTTGTGAACTGTTTAATAGCATTGCGCACCATAGTATTAGAGACAAGAAAGGTCTCTTGCACCCTTTGGAATAAATTTCTTTCTTTGCAGTGCTTAGTAATGATAATTTTTCGCAATCAGTTGTATAATCTTTTTTTGGGACCTATGTCTATATCAAATCGTTAGTTGACGAATATCAACTATGCACTTAGCACCTACTTCTGCATTTCTTAATTTTTTGTTTTTATAAAGAAATTGTTAAAATTTTAAATGACCAGTCCAAATACATTTGAACTTGAAAATGAATTGCTACAAACTTTTTTTTTGGGGCTTGTTGACTATGGTCATAATTAACCATTACCGTTAGTATTACATCCATAAACAAGTAGATGTCGATGGAAACCATACAAAACGGTGTTTTTAATTATATGACCACCACTGTATATGAACGTTCATAGTTCCAATTTATTGCTTGTGTCATCTTTGTCTTCCGGATACCTTATTTTTGCTTGTAGGATCCGGTATATGCAACATCAGTTGATTAGTGCGCGTTGGACTACTGAGCTGGAGGTTCGAGGTTCGAATTTGCGAGCGTCTGACAAACATCCGAAAGACACGGCGTTAAACAATGGGCCATTGGTGGGAAGAATATAGCACCAACAACGCGAATGGTTGTTAGAAGCTAGGTTTTGGCTTCCGTGCATCTGTTGCGCCAAATATTTGTATTTGTATGTACAAGATCTTCAGCTGTCGATGCTGGTACCTTACTTACACTGTGCCCAGTATTACGTCAGGAGATATAGTTTTCTGACTTTCTTATAGGAACCTTTTCATTCACCAGAGTATTAAAACAAATTTTATGAAATTTGGTACATAGTACCTTAAAATTTTTCTTTAAAAACGAGCATCAATATGCAGTAATATGCTTTTAACCTTTGCTATTTTTTTATTTTTAACCTGAAACATTCAAATCGTTACATGATGGGAGATAATTAATATATCATTGTAGTGCACAATGTCTCTACAAGTATTAACAAAATAATATTTTTTATTACCATTTTCTACCGGCTGTCATGAAGCATTTATCCACAAAGCATTTATCCATCTGGCCAGGTTAAATGGCTCCAAGGTTAAATAACTGTGACAACTTCTCTACAACGTGATTAAACAGAGTTTACAAAGTAATACACAATATTTTTTTTTTTTCATTGTAAAAAAGGTAATAAAAGTTGATAAGTGTGTGACGCTTTCGTTACGGCTTGCTTAATACTTTTACCTTAAATTGCAATTAAGAATTAATGGTATAAAGGTCAAATTTTTTTTTTGTGAGTTTTGCTATTAAGCAATTACATACATATGTATGTATATGTATGTATTTACGTACAAATAAGCGGTATAAGTGGTTAAAGTATTTAAACGGTGAACTGCACCGCAAATATAAAAAACTTCTTGGGGTCCTCTACTGTAGGGTTCGCCTAAAATCTATACTTCACGAAGTAAATACATATATCTAATCACAAAACTAAAATACCCCTTGATTTCCACTCTATAGATAAAATTGTACGTTTACGCAAAGGTGCTCCACTCATGACATACATAAATATAACAATTTGGAATAAGTGTGGAAATGGTATCTGGGATTAAAAAACGAAAATCTGATACTGTCGGACCAAGGTTCAAGGCTGAACTTTATTTTTATAAATACAAACAAAAATGATAGTTATCAAGACAGACTGAGCTCAATTTTTACTATAGGTACACAACTATTCAAAAAGCCCCTCTAATATACATACTAAGTATACTTGCAGTATTTAGTAGTATATATCACGAATCAATCATACATATTGAGACAGAAATAGTTTCCTAGATATTCAAGTATCTCTTCGCTCTGAACAGGTACATAGTTAATTTACTGCACCGTTGACTGTGACAAGATGTAGGTAGATAGGTTGGGGGAGTGACTCCATCTACAGGAGTGCAGCCTCACTTAGATCTCAAAGGATCAATTGTGTTGCCCGGTGTGTGATACCTATTTTAGGTGTTTTTTTTAGACAAGAGAGATCCCTACATTTGCAAAGCTTTCTTGGTTAAGTAGTCCACGTGTTCTCCGAAGCACCATACATACATATGTATGCATAGGTATGTACATAGACTACAATATGTTGCTCGAACTGGTAGATGGATAGGCCTGGGTGTTGGTGTTAATCGTTTACACATATTCTGTGTTTAAACAACCTCTGACTTCAACACCTAATGCATATATTAAATTCAGCAAAAACTCTATAGGTTAAAGTATGAAGTCGGCAATCGATTGGACCTATTAAATCAATTCAGTAGCAAGTGTTAAATACGTCATATTCATAAGATAATTATCAATGATTTATTTTAATAATTTTTTATATGAAATCAAGAGACGTTTCCGTCGAGCTAATAAATTATAACTCGAATTGCAATTATTTACTCAATTGGTTACAACGAAATACTAATCTACATATAGTGTTTTCTGTGACTAAAAACTTAAACCTACGAACAAATGGCTGCATCACGGCGCCTAATACCATACATATTATTATATCAAATAATCGTATCTTCTTCATTAAACAAAAAACAAAAACTTTATATGAGGCTTGCAAATTAAATAACCTTCAAATTAATAGCGTGGTAGTAAAAGTATAATAACCTAATAGAAATACATATGTAGGTAGTCCTTGTCAGGTAATTAATTTTTGTCAAAATAGGATTACTTTATCTGCAAACTAGATAAATTTTGGTTATAAAAATATTGATAAGAACAAATAAGGGCAATCACTTAACATATTATCCATTTCAGACTATTATATTATGGAAGGAAATAGGCTGTAACACAAAGGGCATTCACATATATTTTTGGTTTTTTTTCATACATTAAAATAACTTAGCATTTAGTGAACATATTATGTTTTTTTTTTTTTCTTTGTAAGAAAGTAATTCAGTTCAACGACCACCTGGTGGTTATGCAAAGTTGAGCTGATTTAATTCTCTATTATATAAAACTATCCTTCCAGAAAGCAGTTTAAAGACGTTGACTGGATTATTGTGTTAAAGCAATTTAATAATGCATACATGACTTATGTATAAGTATATAGAAGTGGCAATGAGTTAACATTTAAATGACGGTCGAGAGTGTGAGTTTAATACAAATAAAAGTATTCTTTCAATCCTGAATGTTGGAATGGTTGTTTATACAGAAAAGAGGCACAAAGCGCCTCAGCATGACACGGTTGACAAATGAGTATTGCATTAATGATAGCGCAAATATCGTCATTTAGATTCAAACTCTTATGCCACCGATATGTATCTCTAGAAATCTATTAGACGAGGAGAATCTTTTTTTTGAACCAATTTTCATTAATACTTAACCCAAAACCTTACTCACATAAGTTATGACTTTCTTTGTATATATGTACATATGTATATTCGTTAGGATGTCTGTCGGTCCGATACATTATCTCTGTACCCACATTGGTGGATACATTAGCAGGTACAATAGATTTTTAATGTCTAGTGTTATAACTAGACAGCATTTTTTTGACGTCTCTGCTCGATTTTCTTCCTACCATGTTAATTGCATCTCTTGTCGAGCCTTCCTTCCAAATGGTAGCCAACTCTATCTAGCATGCTAGCTGGACAAAGTCGCCACAAAATCATTCACACGTAATCTAGCTTATCTTATGACGTGTAGGCATAGAGCTTAAGTGTCTTCACACGCTATTTTCTTAGCTTGAGTATAGCTGTTGAAATGTTTGAAACGATCAAGTTCTTAGAGATCTGCGTACCTTCTTCTCTCATGCTTTTTAGTTTCAATAAACTCCAACACCAATTTAGTTTTAACAATAACGGTTAAATCGATACGTAGACCATTAAGTTATTTCTTTGGATTAAAATCTTTGTCAGTCGGTATTTCTTAGATCTCTACTTGACTATTTTTTTGAGTTTATTCTAAAGTAGATAACCTGAATACCTATACAAATACATACATCGAAGTCAAATCCAGACAGGCAGATAGACAGATTATCTGAAAATTAAAAATATTCATTAATCATCGATTTACCACACCGAAACTACGTAGGTGCTAAATAAATTAAAATGTTTGCAGACTGTGTTAGAAGATAAAATTTTCTACGCAACATTTTTCATGGAAATATAAAACAAATATGGTAGACATAGGATCGTTCTTTAGTTGATTGTGTATGGATATAGAGATATTATTCTAGTTTGTCAGCATAGATCGTCTTTTCTTCAGTATGCAAAGAGTGTTTCTCTATAAGTACGGAGTGCAATACAACCTGCACAAGTATCTTCTTCTCATCAGCTCCGACTGTTTGTGACGGTAGTCTTTGAAATCTTAAATTTATCCTTGTGGTATCACAATAGCCATTTACTGATCTAAGGGTGATTACATCTAATGCAGTCTATCACGTTAACATATACTTTTCATTTCGATATCTCTTGGTATAAAATAATTTTTAAAATACCGTAGGGTATAGCTATTAGTGAAAGTGCTGAGTGGCGCTTAATGAAGTCAATACGATTTTGGACATCATCACTTACACAGACAGTCAACTCGCTAATAATAAATAGTTTGCGTGATAAATTATCCAAAATAAGCTGCAGGAAAATAGATATCAAGCCGTCTTCGATATGTATGTATGTATGTATGTATGATGTATGTACATATCTTTAATTTAAGAAAACTAACGTTAAAAATAGAAAGCAAAAGTTTGCGTGAGAAGTTATCCGTAATAGCCTTCTAAGTACTATGTAAATGTCTGCTGAGAACCTTTGGTTGACGCAACTTCAACCAATATCGTACAATTACTTACCCCACAGTACAATTAACCGCATTACGTTTATATCTGATAAAGCAACTCAAGTAGCTCTGGTGGTTCTAGTGGTTTTACTTTAGCTAAACCAACAAAACGATACCTATGGATAGTAATCCGTCATTATAACCTCACATCGTAAATACACGACAATCGTTAATGTGAATGACTTCTAATTACATCGCAAGCGTATGGCGTAGTATCTACGACTACCTCTGTGCGTGCGACAAATTGAAAAATAATACCTACATACATATATCCACGGAAATTCTAAATAATTAACCAATCTCAATCTGAAATAGAATAGATTCGAGTAATTACATTGTAACTAGAAAACATCCACATGGGCGAGAGGCGGATCAGATTACCCTTTAATGACCTAAACCAATGTCAACGTCCGACCCAGGAGTCCTTGTGAACAATTTGTTTATTGGAATCAATTTGAATCACTTGGTGGATATTTTTGACCTGCAAATAGTTCCAATTAATCACATACATACATATGTAGATACGACACTTGTGGTTGGCATAGAGTCAATTGGATGCGATGTAAATGTGTGCCAATTATGTAAGAAAATTTCACTAACAACAACAGAAAGAGAGAGAGTGTAAGTGCACTGAAAATGTTGGACTTTGGGCACAACATTGGGGAAGGTCAGGTCAGTTGTTGTTTAATGTGGTTTATGCTTTATATTGTATTTGTATTTGGCTTGTAAGCTATATCGCGAGAAAAATAACTAAGAAGTGGAAGTGAATCGCAACGGTTGTATGATGTAAATACGAGTAGTGTGATTAGATTTAAACATAGTTGCTTCATTGTATTGTAGTGATGGAGAGGTTTGTTGATTCTTGGCCACTTAACCGCATCAAAATAAGTAATTATCGTGCCTGAGCACGTCTGTGGTTACCAACATTGGTCTCCAAGTGTATTTCGTGAAATAATGGTTCTTCTGCAGCCGTTTAGCACCATTGAGTCCATGTTCGACAAGATTAATCGCAGCGGTTTGCTTGGTTAACTTTATCATCACGGGTCTTGTTAGATTGGTGGATTTCTAAGATTCTTTTCACAAAGGTTGTCCTCAGTTTTATCAGATTTGGATTGCTTTGAACCTTAAATTCTCCGACAGTCTAAGATGAAGCACTTTATATTATGTATTTTTGTAGCTTGTAACAGTTTGTTCAAAAAGCATGTCGCCTGCTTAACCTTGACCTTGATATACATACATACATAGTTCGATCAAGATCCATTAGACTCTGATGGGAAATTTAAATGTTGAATTGCCTTGAGGTATTCTTAGCTTGGCTAATGACTCAAGCTGAACCTCTACGTCTCAGCTCCTCTATTCGCAATTCGCAGACATATGTATGTACATACACACATACATATCCTTGCTTCTGAATATGTAGTGTGTCGATGTTTGTGATTACATGGTTCTATCCTTACTGCCTGTTGAGGCCCAGGTTCACCCCGAACTGTAGCGCCACCTAAGTAAGTAAGTAAGTAAGTATCCTTACTGCCAAGCGAATTGAACTAACTGGAGCTTTTTACAAAATGAAATCTGAAACGATTATTACAGAGATGACTCGTGTCAGTGCAAAGCGGGTTCCACTTTTATGTTTCAAAAGCCTGTAGAACTGTTCTTAATTAATACCAGCGCGTTACATAGCATAGCGGTGTTGCATGGCATGAAAAGTATTCATTAGTTTCTTAGTGCGAAATATTGCTGCTGACGCTTACGGTGCTACAACCAGAGGAACCTTCTCGAACAACAATATTCTGGTACCCAATGAAGAGCGTGATTATACCAGCGTTACCAACTCAATCCTATGATCTGCGATCCAATCTAGAGTCGAGAAATGGTTCCAGCCGCACGTCACCTGGCTGCTAGGTCGAGATGATTGGGTTTAGTTTTAGTAAATAGTTAGATTGGGTTGAGTTTTAGTAAATATTTACACATATCGAAATGACGCGTACCGTATTGACGGCAAGATTTCCTCAGTCACTGTATGCGGACCGGAGATTACCATCTAACCTTAGTCGATGATTCATTCTGTCCATTCTTTTATTTGGATGGTTAGATGGTTTTCAGTGCTTCACAACTCATTGCATTGGATTACTAAATAGGAATTTGTATGTACATGATCCCAAATCTTATAAATAGCTGAGCGTGTAATTTTCATGTGAGAGACTCGAATCAAAATACATGATCCCTACATGAATATTTTTAAATTGTACTCCAAACTTCCTATCACGGAATGGATCCATAACTTCTCTGTTATTTACAACAATGTTATTAACCATGTGATTGATCATTAACTAAACTCACCCTCAGGCTGACTAGTAAATGTGATAAGAAATGTGTCTCCATGAACTTCTTATCAGTGAATAACTACGACATGCTCTCCTTTACTCAAAGTGTTGTCGAAATAATGCAGTTGAAGCAAAATAGATGACAGTGCAGTTTGATGAATTAGCTTTTTCTTCAATTCGATAATAAACAAACCTTTATCCTCGATGATATGAACAAATATACGCATCGTCATTCAATGAAAGTAATATATAAATACATACACGATGACTGACGGTTTAATATAATTTACCGAAAACTGTGGCCTTGATATCGGCGAAATGTACATACATACATACGTACATATATGCAGTGTATTGATTTGAAATTTACCGATCTATTAAAAGAATCCATAAGTAGTACTACGCAGTAAGTGAAATTTCACCTCCAATCTTCCTCTTTTTTTGGTTTGAAATAAATCTTTGATAATTTCTAGATAAAACATCATAAAGCCTTTAGTGGGAGTTGATAAATTAGCCAAAAGAAACAGCAATAATACTTGACTACATGATAAGCCAAAAAAAGTGAAACTAGTATTGTGACACTGAATGTATGTATGTACATACCAGTGATAACACCTACTAGACATGCCCCTCTTGTTATTTTTTGTCGCATCTTATCAACAACTAGAATTTTTTTTTTGTGAAGCTAAAATCTAAGGAATTGTTGTTTAACCCCTCTCCACCTTCAAAATGGCACAAAAAAGTTAAATAAAATATAATAATTGTTTTTTTTTTTTTTTTTTAATTTCAGATTACGTTTTGGTTCAGTGTGTGAAGGCTCAGACGAGACATTTACGTAGCAGTGAATCGCAACCTCAATCAGAAGTACGGTGTCGCTTGAAGACGACGGACTTGTTAATTGATATCGAAATACTTTACTCTTCTGACTTTCAACTTTTGAAGATTTCTTTTGAACTTTATTGAACTTGAATAATCGAGATGATTCGCACAACATCCAGTCGTCTGGCTGCTCAATTTATAAATGCCTCCCGTGCGACAGCTGCAACAAGTCCAACTACTGTCACCGATAAGAGGTATCAAGGTACTGCTGCAACTGAAAGATCAGGCGATGCGGATAAACATTTGCTTTATACAACGGAGGAAGGATACTGGAAGACATCACCATTTGAGCCAGTATCAGTGCAGAATATCACATTGGATAAGTACGTGTGGAGAGATTTCAAGAAGTGGGAGAATAAAGTTGCTTCGGTGAGTTAAATATAAAATTAATTTTGTGCACTTTAAGTGGATTGAAAAGTGTAAATTAAAAGGCAGAGGGTATTATTAATGAAGTAATATAAGTAGACGCGTGATCCTTTGCCCATTTTCCCTTGAAGGGAGTGATCCATAGAATACTTTAAGTTATGTAAATTAATTTATATTTCCAGTAAGTCCATTAAGCTTACTGCTAACCGTTCAATCTTGCATTGTTCTACTAAGGATTGATTCGAATTTAGCAAACGTCTGACAAACATTCTAGAATATGATTGGCATGAGAAATATTTTCAAATCAGCTCCTTTGGGAATGGGAATAAAATAGTAGATCTCTTCCATTTGCAGGAAATGTAAATCATGCTAAGCATTGGGCCCTTATTTTTTTTAAATAAGTAGTGTCTGCATACAAAGATATGCTGGTACCTAGTTCCGGGCCCTAAAATTACAACTTGCTTATGCGTTCCTGCGTTATTCGTATTCATTTCTCATGCATAGTCATCGAAGTGAGTCAGAATATCACAGTCTTTAATAGAATTTTAAGGAGACCTTCATGTCGTTTATACACGTCATATAGACATGTCAATGAGTTCGTGTCTTTTGACTTCGCATCTGTGATAAGAAAGTGCTTGACTCAGACCGAGGTCAAAATTCGAGAACCAGTTAAATGATCGTCCAACCTCAGTCAATGATCTTTAATTTTCTAAGTTACTCCAGTTCTCGGGTGGAGGTCATGTTGATTGATTAACTTTTATTTTTATTTATACAATTCAAATAGAAATTGATTGCACTGTTTAGACTGCCTGGCTGTTGGAGTTTCTATTATTTGAGTTCAAATCGATATTTCTTTAAGTTTAACGTCTTTTTGTTTAGAATGCATTTATATTCATTTTCCGAAACTGAGTGAACTTGGTGTTGTGCTATTACCTCTTCATGACACAACACCACTTTTTTTAATTTTTTTATTCTATGCAGATTTGTAACATCCTCTTCTCACTCATTTCAACACTTGTCCATTGCAGAATATCTCTAGACCAGCCACTTCGGAATCATTCCAAAACGTTCTGCTTTTATGGTCATTATGATACAGTCCGTATGATACTACTCGAACTATCCTAACTACATATGACCAGTGCTTGTAAAATTTATTTTATAGCTTTTAGTCCTTTTTTTTTAGAGGAGTTTTTGCAAAAACATTAGAACTCAATGTAATCAAACAATTTTGTCCACCTCTTGCCTAAAACCCTCTCCAATCTGTTACTCAACTATTTAAGAATGGACCTTTGCTCCCCAGCTCGGTCAATGATGAGGTTCAAAATCCATTTCGTTATCATGATCTCCCTCACATTACTGCTGCTGCCAAAGTAATAACGCTAATCTAAATTGAATGCTCCATTTTATCATTTCACTGCCGTCATTCGTAAGCACACATCGTTGCATCCGCATTAGAAAATCAATAGTAAACAGCTTCTACCCTTTGGGTGACACTTTATGCAACACTTGGTCGCCATCGTGCATCGGTCGAACAACACTGAGATCTAACTCATTCGGTGCCAACTTGGTTGTAATTTAAATAATCAACAAGCTTGTAATTTTCATTTAAATGGACCAGAGATACTAGTACTAGTATTTGAATCCATGTACATCATATCACAGATGATTGGAGGCTAAAAATAAACTCTATCCCAAAGGCGTCAACAGAGCTATCATACATATAGTCTATAGTCTATAGCTAAATTGAAAAGTGTACAACTCATCCTCCCATACTTGTTGCAATACTCATTCACCTCACCGACGAAGTATCTTTTGCATAAATTGATCGTTGTGCCGCAGATAGATTTATATTTACTTTTCTTTTTATTGTTGTGTTTCACTTTCGTCTTATCATCTTCAACAACGTTGTCGTTTTCGTCGTTAGCGTCGTGAATGAGCTTGTGAATTTTTTATATTTATTGTTGTCTTGAGGGACTAAAAAAATATTGTTAAAATAAATTAACAAAATCTGCCCCCAAACAGTGCAGACAATCTAGGACTTTGGACGTTGAACCCGTCGAACCTTGAAAGAAGAGAGTGTGCAAAGCGTGTTTATAATATATTTTATTTTTTTTTTAGAAGTGGGTAGCTTTGATTCTATAGGTACCTCTTTAGATACACAGATAGACTGATATCTAATTACTTTATTTTCTGTTTTATTGATGATATGTTCATTGCCATTATTGAGGCGTATTGAGTTACGGATTTTTGTAAACAGACTGTATATGACCTGAATAGATGTGTTCGCTTTTATTTGGTGATAAGAAAAGAAAGATTTTTTGTATTGGGCGAGAATAAAAAAAAATAATATTTTGTTAAATGTTTTTTATTTAATTAAAATGTTTATGATGTTTATGTTTATAGCGACAGAATAATTGTTGCACTGCTGATTAATGCGATTGTAATATGTTTTTTTATAATGATGAAGAGTTTTTACAGTGGAACATCACCTGTGTGCAAGGCAATAATATATGTAATATAAAATAATAAGATAGTAGTTGAAGCTTATTGCAAAGTGCAAAGTCAGATCCGATGCCTTCTTATCAAAGCTGTTTACGACACAACATATTGAGTTGGCAAATACCATATAAGATACGTACCGGATTGTTGTGTAAGCAAGTTAAAGCAAGCAAGCAAGAAACGAAACGATAAGACATTTCGCATTGCGTGGCTAGATAAGTTTTGTATCATTATGCAGTGTGTAGAGTTGTCGAAGGTTGTCAGCAATTTGTTCCATTATTTGTCTCTTGTTGTCATTTCTCTGCTTTTTCACACATTTCACAAGTATAACTTGTTATTATGCTTGATATTGACGGCCCTATAAATAAAAGTGGGAATGGGTACTAAAAATATTCCGAAAGATACTTAAGGACCTGTCCAAACAGTTGCACAAATATGTCGGATTTTTACCATCGAAAACTTCCCACTTCTTACCCTTTATCCTCGCGGACTGACGTCACTCCTAATCTCAGTTGATCGACCCGTTCTTATTTGCTAGAATTATGCTCTCAGTATTCTCTCAGAATGGAATTATCTTGAAAAGTTTTTGAACATCAAACATGTGTTGATCGCTTCACATGTTCAGTCTCCTTCTCTAAGTTAGTCTTGAAGTTCTGCATAAACATCTGGTTTTGCTTCGTTTGCTTAGTAAAATTTGAATGTGGTGATTGTAACGTATTAATTTTAAAGGATACCACTAGCCATCTGAGACAAATGTTGGTTGGGAAAAGACTCACTATCTCTTGTGAATGTAGCGTAGACCGACAGCTTTATACTGAGAGTTAATCTTTTGTCTGCTCTTTATATTGAATTTAGTATGTATTTCACTATACATTTGTACATACATAACAAATTACTGTCTAGGCAACGTTGCAATATTGTGAATAACATAACTTTGACATAAGCTTTAACTATCCAATTTGTCTCCTTTCAGGTGTGCGTTGTCACAGGACGTCAATATACCTATGCGCAGCTACGTGATGCAACCGTCGCTTTCGCTATTCGCCTGCAATCCGCATTCAAGCTAAAGCCCAGAGATGTAATCGCCATCTGCTTGCCAAATTTACCAGAATATCCAATCGCTGCACTGGGCGCCATTGAAGCTGGTTTGACAGTGACTACAGTAAATCCGATTTATACCGCAGGTGAGTTATGATGAAATTTAAATTTGTATACATACGTACTTACTTATCGTCCTGCGACCGTCCATTACCTTTAATAGCTTCTGAAAATGCTCGTTAAAATACATCCAGAATTCGCTGAGCATTAGTGACTACGTTTCCTTCATTTAAAGAGTCTGTGTTCCGGATTTGAAGCCTGTAGCCAGTTGCTTGCATATCTGTAAAAATTCCGAATAATGTTTCAGTCACGAGACTCTTCGATATATTTGAGCTTGGCAGCTGCGGGCTTCTTCCTACGTCGGGCTTTCTGTGCCATCTGTCTTTTGGATCCGTACAGCGTGCTTCGCATTGTTCAATTTGGTTAATGCTTCGAATATCTGGGGACCGTGTTACGAGCTGCCACAAAGTCGGTAAATGTGAAGCCATTGTCTGATGGTGTGTCATGTATAGAGACTGTGCTTTCCCCGACTACGCTGCCAAATACGGTTTACCTTCCGATTTTCACATTATCCTCAGAACAGACTCCGCCCAGGAGGTCACACCGTCTTCAGTTTCTTCGGTAGGAGTGTGCACAATGTACACATATTATGGGCTTAATCCTTGATTGCAACCCATTTTCAAGGATAAATCTGCATTCCAATATTTGCAGCCTTTTGTGGTAATGTATGGCTCATACTGCGCGGGGACAATTTCTAGTTATTGCGCTGCCACCGGAGCACGCATGTAGGTACTACATTTTACGAGTATGTGCAGACTCTCAAATTGAACGTTCATGTTCGTTCCAGGTATGGTTGAAGGCGAGTGGGGCGTCTTATTTCATAAGTCTATGGTTGTGGACGATCAGTTTCCCCAACGTACAATCCACAACCAGAAGGCCCGGACATTTTTGGGTACCTCTTGGGTAAAAGGGGTTGATGTAGACGGTTCTAGCAGACCTCTACTTCGAATATATCGTACAAGGTTTTCACTAAGTAGTTCTACCTGAACCGTTGACTCGATCGTGGAAGTTTCTCCACTGCTGTTTTAAAACAGGAAAGAGTGATATGTAGGACCACCCTTTCTCCTCTCTCTTTTTTACTGCCACTAAAACCTTCCAAAGGGGCTAGATCCCAGTGTTTTTTTTTTTTGTGTTAGTTATGTCATAGTATATAGTTAGTATGAAAGGTCTGATCTTTGGTTAATCCAGAGTTAATAGACTTTACTAAGTCTTGCGGCCGATGTCTTTGTCAGGAAAGCAGATATGGCATAGACATTTCCATTCCTTATGTGGAAGTATTGTAGTTGTGAGTGATATCGTCGATTTTAATTAAGCATTTCCTACCTTTTTTTGACAATGGTATTCTTTTTCTTAATACTTCCACTGATATAGTCATTCGTTGACTTTTCAGAAAGTTCTACAAGTTCCATGAAGGTGAAATATTTGATTTAAATCAACAATAATTATTTAATACACATTAAACCTGATTTTGCATCATGATACCAAATATCTAACCTTATCCACGCCTCTAATAACAATTATTTCACAAACGAAATGTCAATACCTACACAAACTTACCTCATTCATGTCTGAGACAATAAAACTGAGCGCCAGAATAAACAATACAAAGCGAAACATTTGTCGTTAATTCCAACTAAAAACACGTATTTTCCAAGAATATTCGCAACTTTATCTATTGTGGCGGGAGGCTATTTAATTCTGAGTTCATGTCTAAGATAAAAATTCAACAAATCGACATGTAAATTCTAGAACTGTTTGGGTGTGACAGATACAAGAAAAACATTTAAATTTCTATCTACAGTTCTCAATTGAAATCAATAAAAAAAATTGCAAAACAAAATAACGCATCTAAACAGAGGGTATAGCGGCAAATGTATCTTCAATATGTAAATTAAAATTCCATGAGTCCGGTTGTGAGTTAATTTGCTGCTTTTTTTTGTTTTTCTCTCTCCCTTCTGAGTAGCTATAAGTTTTTTTTTTCTACATATATAGGCCATTCACATCGGTTCGTTAAATTGGATACGAGTATCTATGTATAACGAGTTTTGTTTTGAGTTGGCGGAGGAGTGCGAATAATAGATACATACAGACACAACAATCATTTGAGGGACCTTGGACTTTGGCTTAAAGTTTTGTTTACACTTTCACACCGATGCATGTGTGTAGAGTTTGTTCTATCCAAAAATAAACTAATGTTCCCTGTTCTCTGTGGGTCTGTCATAAATAAGATCAATTAGAAGAAAAAAAAAATAAAAAATTATTTATGTTAGATGCTCTGACGTACGAGCAGTGTGCGTATCTATGCATAAATTTACGATATCCACACAAATAGAAAGTGAACCTGACCTACGTATGTACATATTTTTGTTTTAGTGAAAAAATGTGCGCAGATGGGGTTAAATTTAGTAAACAGTATTTGTTGACAGATATACATACATACATATGTATGTACGTATTTATTTGACACAATATTTTCAATTTCGTTTAAAATTTTAAGATGGATTAAAACGTTTTCTAGAAACCTGATTTTCGGGTCTGCGCATTAAAAACTAAGTTTGCATCGTACGTATAAATACCTAAATACATATGCATATTAATTTTTTCTACACTTATACCATATCCGTGGAGGCTATGGGGACCACGCAGCCCGCATCGCTTTCACCGCACAGCACCGCACTAGTTTTGTCTTCTCCCGTATTGGAACTCGTGAAGTCCCTAGTACAGAGCCTTGTGATATTCTGGGTATAACTCTATACTTGGGCTTTGTTGTGGCATACTTTGAAGTTACTTTTAAGTTCAAATTGCTCTATGATAATATTATATGTGGTTGGAGATAGATGACCTGGGAACTAACGCCTTTTCTCGCTATATAGTCCACTTCATAGTATTCCAGTATATATGTCAAGTTTATAAGGATTTGGAGTGAATCCCATACAAGCCTTAACTACTTCCGTCTAGTATCGTGTTAATTTAGGTTCCTTTCCAATCGAGCGCTGGGTTTAGATCTTTGTCTAGTGTGCCCTCCCTTCAGGTTGGACTAAAAGACTCTTCCCAAAGCCAGTCACAATCCTCTTTCTCGACCTCAATTTTCAGAGGATTAACCGAAGGCCCATTCCTAGTGGAATTGGGGTAGGTCTAATATAAATCCGCTTTAAATATCCTAATCATGTTAGTGGGTTCATTGTGTAGGTGATTCAATATCTTCAAATGGCTTATAAATTCATTGGCTTTGGGTTCAGAAAAACCTTAGGCTGTTTTAGACTACTTATCACAGTCTCTCTTTTGGTCCTAAGATTGAATAAGGAGAAATTAAGAATAGCTCTAGCTGCGGTAGTGCACATTTTCAATGACCCTGAGATACTCAAATATGTCAAATGTTATATGTCTCAATATGTTTCAATCTCCAAGTTCTCCAAGCCTTATTGGTATCTTTTTTTGTAGTCTGTACACCTACCCCGTTCAAACTTCTAAACAAACTTCTCGCGAAAAGTGACTTAAACCCGTGTGAACCTCTGAGTTAAGCAAATAATTGTTGTGTTCAATCTTAATCACTAATCGAGGACTTAGGCACTCAATAGTACCACGAGGAAGGTTTAGCTTATCTACTAAGAAAAAAAAAACTCAGTCAACATCTTATGAGTTCACAAGTCAGTCATAAAGCGTTTGCATTGTACTCTGGCCTCTTGATAAAAGCCTTTCATCTCCGCACGCGATACTATATCTTTCATCTCAAAGTCTATTCTATTCAATTTTACAAAAAAAAAACCTTGCCTATACTTTAGACTTTCGAATCTAAAAGAAATTGCATAGGTATCCACTACAACATGTATGACCGTTGGCCCCAATCAAGTCACATTTCTCAACTACCCCTCAAATGACTTTCCACTTTTCTTTTATTCACAATTTCCGGAATTAATCACTCCAAAGTGCAAACAAATAATTCTCTACACTAATACATCAGTATCGATTGTTCCTATCTATCATGCGAGACGGCTAGGAACTTGACCCCTAAACCAGTGATATCAATTCAAAAACCAGACAACCGAATGATTTTAGACGAGGTGACACATGCGATAAGAACTACTCACAAAAATTGCGTCAATAGGAGGCAATGCAAAAATCACGCAACACGATTATCGACCTTGTGATGTTTGTATGAATGGTCTTCCCCCCATTAAGTTGACATTGAAGTCCTGACTAAAATTAATCAAACAAATACCATCACTTTTTCGTTTCAGAGGAAATCGCACGACAACTCACCGTCAGTAATGCAAAGTTTCTCATTGGAACTGTCAAAAATCATCAGACTCTCAAGGATGCTTGTATACTTGCTAAGAAGAATCTTCCAATTGTTATTATCCGTACAAAAGAGCGAGATCTACTTCCCGATGCTGCTGTTGATTTCTTTGAACTCATCAACACCAACAACGTGGACTTCTCTGCATTGAAAGAGACTGACATCACCGCTGAAGATATGGTCTTCTTGCCCTTCTCATCTGGTACGACTGGAATGCCGAAGGGTGTGAAACTATCTCATAACAACATTAGTGTCAATTGTGACCAAATTCAAGCAAAAGCTCCGTACGAGGTACTAATGATGGAGACAACTGAAAACCAGCAGGAAGTCGTGCCATGTGTTTTGCCATTCTTCCACATTTATGGACTAACTGTTGTTATGCTGTCGAAACTTTTCTTGGGTATTAAGTTGGTTACGCTTCCCCAGTTCAAGCCCGAATATCTCCTCAAGGCCCTGCATGAATATAAGGGTAGCGCTCTAAATTTAGTGCCACCAATTGGTAAGTGCAAATAAGATGTAAAGGTGGTACAATTTTAATCAGAACATAAACTTTTTAGCCCTCTTTCTGACGCATTCCCACAAGGTAACAGCTCAGTATGCTCCGAACCTAAGATTAATTATGTCTGGAGCTGCACCGATCGGACAGAAGGATGTTGAGAGATTCCTTAAAAAGTAAGTATTTTGATGTGAACATTTTTGAAACGATTTCTGATGAAATTTCGTTAGATTCCCCAAAACGCAATTCCAGCAAGGCTACGGCATGACTGAATCCTCTCCAGTGACCCTTGTAACTCCGAATGGATGTAAAAAATACAGCACAGTTGGAAATCTTGTAGGCAGTACCGAAGCAAAAATCATCGCATTAGATAGTACTGACGGCAGGGGTGTTGGCCCCAATGTTACCGGAGAGCTTCTCGTCCGTGGTCCGCAAGTCATGAGCGGGTACTTGAACAACGAGGAAGCCAATGACGATATATTCCGAGAGAGTGCATCTGGAAATGGAAGATGGCTTCGTACAGGAGATGTTGCATACTACGATGACGATGGCTTGTTCTACATCACCGACCGCATGAAGGAATTGATCAAAGTCAAGGGCTTCCAAGTACCTCCCGCCGAGCTTGAAGAATGCCTTCGCAGCCATCCGAAAATTCTGGATGCCGCTGTAATTGGTATTCCTCACGACCAGCATGGTGAAGTACCAAAGGGCATAGTAGTTCTTAAATCAAAAACGAAAGCTACCGAAGAGGAAATTAAAGAATTTGTGGCAGAGAAGGTAGCCCACTACAAACAGTTGGAAGGTGGTGTTCAATTTGTTAAGGAAATCCCGAAAAATGCCACAGGGAAAATCCTCAGAAAAGAATTGAAGGAAAAGTACTGTTAGGTTACGATATTAATTCTTTTTTTTTATTCTAAACAAATTCCGAATTAAGATTGTTTTTTTTTTTTTTGTTTTATGTTTAAGTGAAAAAAAAATTTGTTTAATTATTAAGTGCAACAGTGTTTAAGTGATTAGGAGGAGCAGTATGTTAATGCATTTAATTGTGAAAAAGGAAGAAAATTGTTTATGTAATAAGAAGATATTTATATGAATTAATTGATGATGAGAAAAGAAAAGGAGCATAATGATAGTGCCCCACAGGACGATTTTTAAGAAAAAAAAAAAAGAGAAAATATTTTTCGATTTTATGTTTAAATAAAGAAAAGATATGACTTTTGTAAGGAAAGTGGATGCTTTATTGCTTGTTGAGAAGGGGCGGTTTAAAATTCACAACAAAGTAAGTTCAAGTAGTTGCATTGAAGATTTGTAAAATCGGGACAGAGAGAATTTCCTATTCCCGCTATTGTAACTCCAACCAATGGAAATAACTCACCAAAGGCTGGCTAGTTTGCAAGCAATTCGAACGGCAGCAAGTGAGCCACATACCAACTAGAAATTTTTTAACTCCCGATCACTAACCCGAACTCATACAAAATATTTCCAGTTCTAATTGCAAATCAAAAACAATGTCCCCTCCAAATAGAATAGTCACACACTCCACAGAATCATCTACTCAACCCAAAGCGCATGTCTCCTACTATTAAATTTTCAACTCGTATGCCCAATCATCCAAAAAGTTCATTCAAAACTAACCATTCAAAAATACACATGAACATGTCCATAAATGTTCCACAAACACGAGAAAAAAAAACTGACCAGTTTTATTTTGCCCGCCACCCAAAAATTGCAATCTGAAAAAACCCAGATTTCAGAAATACACCAGGCCACCAGAAATGACAGCAGGTATATTCATTTGAAATAAAATTTAATTTCCATGAAATATCCTTGCATACCTCTTGGTGCGTTTGAGCAATGTCAATGTACAAGTTATTTATTGCATATGTACTGGGGCTATTGTGTTCTAGAATTTCTTGTTGTATATTTATTTTAGCACATTGGTAAATACGACAATTTCTCGTTGGATATCATTAGGCTCATTTTGCTACCATTTGCTCATTTTCAACCTCTGCCATGGGTTTGTGTATGTAGTATACATTTTTGGTTCTAAACGGCCGGCTTAGCGACATGAAACAAGCGCCAAAATGTAGGTGTGTAGATTTAAAACATATTTGGGTGGTTCCAATTTTCTTACAATGTCTCCGATACGAGTGCCGGAACGGATACTATGAAATTAAATATGAAATTCTATAATTTCGGACGAATCGGATAAAATTCCATTCCGATCGAATACCATGATAGGACTGAGATGGTCAAGAAATTTGTGAGACTAATATGTTTTTCGGGTTCGAAAAGAGTTGTAAAGCACATAAAGAAAAGGGTTCGTGGGTTAGATTTCTAAATCTAAGAACTTACCTCAAAACTCTCCTATGACAAATAAAAGATTTATTCTTTATTTTAATATTATTTACGTTTGTTCAATTTTTATTTATATCTTTTTGTTTATTTCATTTTTATATCTAATATTTATATATTCTCTTGTATATATAATCATTTCAAATTCCTAGTTACACCAAAAAAAAAAAAGTATTATATTTTGCCATATTTGCTTTTCTCGTTTTCGTTTTTTGTTCTCTTCTCTGTATTGTATATTTATATATTTGTTTTTCACTTTATCAATAATATTAATATACGTTTTGTTTTAAATTTTACTACATCATCTCTTCCTTGTTTTTAAACTCAGTATAAAGTTATTTATTTAAATAATAGTTTTTTTGTTTCACCTTCCCTTCTATTCATTTTTCTATTTATTTTTTTTTAAACCTAATTAATGCTTTCATTAACGAAAGGGCTGTTTTTGTTTTCTGTTTAACATTGAAATTACGTTGTTTATACATAACTTTCTATTCAATACGAGTAAAGTTTTGTATAGTTTTTTTTTTTTTTTTAAATCTCGAATCACCAAACGATTGAAATTGGGGAAGATACAATGAATTTTATAATATATTTCTTGTTTTTACATATAAATTAAATTTATGTTTTTTTTTTTTTTTGTTTTTAATTAAATTTCTATCAACAAAACTGCGGAAAACTTTTTTTTTATACTAAAAAAAAAAAAAAAATTGGATGTTTTTTTATGTACTTCTAGTTAACTTCTTAAGGTTTTTTATATATATTTTTGTTTTTAAATTTAATAGAATATTTGATATAATCAAGTTTTTTTTTATGTACAACGATGAAATTTGAATTACACTCAGTTGTGAACTTTTAGGTTTTGTTTAATGTTTCTCTTTCGCTAAATTTAAATTAAAAAAAAAACAAAATAAACAATATAACTTTTGTTGTGGTTTCTTTTATACAATTTCTACTTTATCTGTGTTTGAAGGTTTTTAATGTTTTTTTTTTTTTTTTTATTATTTAGAAGTAGACATAAGATCGCTTGTTAAGGTGTTGTTGTTCTTAGCTTTGTTTGTGTGTTTTTTTTTATCTAAAGTTGAATTTTAATGTTAAATTTTCTGTTTGTATGTAGATTTGTTGTATTATTCGCGTATATATATGTATAGTATATATACATACATACAAATGTATATATATATGTATATATGTTTTTTTGTTTAAAACCCTAAATTATGACTCGTCCCGTACGTTATGTACCCAACTGGCCGGTACCCATTGTGGTTCACGTTCGAGGGAATTTATTTCGGCCAATAATTGGTGATAGGCTCTTTCGGTGTCGTTATTTATAATAATCATATCGAAGAGATGGCCCCAGCGTGCCTCCATATCACGGGCGGTGGCTATGATGTCTTTAAGTTCCTCTTCCTACAAATGGAACAAAATATATTAGAAGGTGAAGAAAGAAGTAGATGTATTGTGAAATTAACCTTAAACGGTTCACCATTTCGAAGTTTCTTTTGCCGAAGTTTATCTAAGCTGGGTGGTGCTACCAGCACTACGTAGGGTTTCAAATCGGACGCTCTTAGTAATTTGAGACTCTGTGGATGCAGATTGAGAACACATATCTTACCGCTGGCTACAACGGTACGTATTGCTTCCAGTGATGTACCTAGAAAGACGTTAATAAAGCATAATTAATCATGATGTGAAAATGTTTTTTTTTTTAAACTTACCATAATAGGCCTTTTCGTATTCGCCATGTTCGACAAAGCGTCGAGCTAAGATATCAGCTTCGAATGCAGCGCGAGATATGAAATGATAGTCCTGGCCAGGAACTTCACCATCTCGTCGGGCGCGGGATGTATCTAGAAGAGAAAGTGAATAAGGAATATTAAACAAATACAAGTAGATTTAGAATAATAATTTAAGCGCTGCCATTATCTTCGACAAATATTGTCGAATCCCAATTATTGCGGATACGTATGGGTTTCCGGAAGCTACAGTCAAATCTCAGCTTCGGCGAGGTGTAATCATGTGTAAACTTTAGTTGATCTGATAGTCAGACACCTGTGAAGATGCTCTTAGTTGCCTAGTTTCTGACCATATTTCAGGAATCGACAGGTATCCTTTATTTTAAAATACTTAGCGAATGGTAAGGCGTAAAATAAGAAGATACTCGAACTAAACTCCAACCAATGTGCAGTCGCGTATGATCACAGTTTGTGCGAAATGTGGAAAATAAAGAAAATCCAGAGAAAAACACATGTACATGGTCGACGATGTAGATGATAGACGACGCCAATTTAGTATTAAAAAATTTAAAAGCAGAGAACCTAATTTCAAGGAAGATGGAACGAACTGTCAGGAAAGTGCTAACATACGGCGAGGATGGAAACGAAATATTGACCCCGAAATATTAATCGAGGTGTGATCACGTTAAACAAATATATACGTTAGACTACAAAATCGCTTCTTATAAGAATATTCTACTCACAGAAAAAATACATTCATATCCTAACAAGTAATATCCTAGTAAGTAAATGGACTTAGGAACAAACCTTCGAAGATCCAAACGATATCTACTCCAGACTCAGTTAATATTAATGATTAGGGTGTAAGGATATGTACCACCTTTTGTAATACAGTGAAAAATGAGTTGATCAACAAAAGGTGGACATTTCCGGTCATCACTTTGCATATGCTAAGCTTCCCACCGACTATCATGAATTCCCATTTCCATCTGTAACCCTTTATGATATAAAAAGAACAAAGACTCTGAATTTCTCTGAAAAACAAACGAAAACCATTTGAAAAAAATCAATTCCTACCTTCTTTTGAAGATTTTTCCTCAATCAGATAGAAAACTACAAAAAGTTTAATATCGTTCAGATTAAGATTTAAAAGGTCTAAACCGGGCACAAGCTATACAAGGGTAGTTCCCAATTCAATACTACAAAAGCGTGTAGAAAATTTTAATCAAACTTACGTGGCACAGCAGCGGAGAAACGATCTGAATCGGCCATCAAACGCTGTCGCAACTCATGTCGTCCAATATTTGGCGGTCCTATCAGCACAATTGGTCTTTTATGTGTGGCACGTGGATAGTATAGGGCGACTTCTTCATACGTGAGTATTTCATCAATATCTGGCTCATCGGGTGCCGTGGTGGCATACAAGGGATACCTGTAATACATAAAATTGTTAAATTACAATTTAAACTTTGATTTGTTTTAAACTTACCCAGCTTCGGAACTGGCTTTCTTCTTCTTTTTTCTACCCTTACGTGCGCACAGTAGCGTCGCACCTTTACTACTGTCCTTCCCTCGGCTACGCGCCAGTCCCGCCTCTTCGGCAATGGCCAACTTCATGGTCTCCCTCTGATGTTGAAACGATTGACTAGGTATCAAGCCGGCCAGAGTTTGATCTTCCTCGCCTTCACGGTACGCCTGCCACCAGTTAGGATCTTCGCGTGAGATTACATGCAGGACATCACCCTTTTGGAAGCTGATACCCAGCTCTCGACACGGAATATACAAGTCATCCTCCGGATCATAGTCGAAGTGGGCTCGAACATGTAATACGGCAGAGTCACGGCCGCCTCCTGGTGGTGGACTACCAGCGGGCACTATCAAGAACGTGAGTGTGCCCTGCATGGCGCCCAACAACGAACACACCTCGTTCACTGTCTTGCCACGCAGTTCCTGGCCATTTACTTCCAGAATCTCATCACCCTCGTGTAAGAGACCTGACTTTTCGGCCGCTCCTCCTCGCACTATTCGCCCGATGACAACAGCTTCACCCTCATTTCTCACAGTAGCGCCCAGAGGTTCTGACGACTTCTCTATCTGTATGATCCGTATGTGATCGTTTTGATCGTTCAGCGTTCCAAACGGCGCACTCAAAGGAGGCGGTGATTCAGATCGTGGCTTAATAAAACTATTCGTCAATGGTGTCTGTGGTATTGGCACCGGCATAGGTTGCCTATGCTGGTTTCGAACAGACGCTGAGACAGATGCTGATGCTGCTGCTGCTGCTGCCGCTGCTGCTGCTACTGATACTGGTTTTGGGGGCACATGGCTTGCGATCACAGATGGGGTACAGTCAGTCAACGTTGCGACGCGATCGTGCGCCAACAGAAGGCCTTCCATTTCATGCGACGTCAGCAAATTGCCTAGCTCAATTGCGATCGCGGAATTCGATTGCGACAATACTTCAACAATATCTTTGGACAGAGCCTGCGCGTTGGCACTGATCGGTTGGGCGACACGCGGCCTTCGCCTTTGGAGGACGGCAGTTCGAGCCGCGAGCGCATGAGCGACACCCGGTCCCAGGAGAATATTCTGAGCAGCTGTCACTCGACCAGCAAGCGTTGACATACCACTTTTCGTAAGCTGATTTTGTAGTCTTTGGAGGGCGGCTACCAATTCGCCATAGCCTAAGGGTGGAGATGTAAAATTATTTAAAGAATCTTTATGTGTATTGAGATGTCTTACCAAGAATTTTCTCCGCTTCCTCGTCATCAGTATAGGCATCGTTGTCGACGCCAGTGACACGTTCAACAGCCGCATGCTGTTGTTGCTGTGCAACTGGTTTGTCCTGAAGCGCCTTAAGCTTTCGAGAACCACGCAAACTTGCTCGTAGGAACTCATTTTGTTGGGCTATTCGTTCCTCTTCTTCACGTCGACGACGGAGTTGTTCCTGGAAAGATAATAGTTGAATGATTTATATGTAGACCGAAATTATATCAATTCTAGTTCATGAATTGAACAGTGTCAAATTAAAATACTTTCACGAAATCAAGGGCCAGTCTTTGTACTTTACTTTTCTAAGAACTACTGCACCCTCGGACTCAGTTCGACTTTGTCTAGAAGCATCAATCGTTGATAGAAGTAATTATGTTAAGCGAACTGAATACTCTACTTGTGGACTCCTACACCATCCATAACCGTGTCATAGGTTTCGGATGTACATATGTATATCAGAAGCTCGCGAAAGGTGGGACCGTGAAATTCCATTTTGGTCTTACCTGGGTATCGAACCTCGGACTTTTCGCTCAGCACCACTCTGCCACGGGACCAACAATGATCAAATTGATCATTGAGAATATCTCTTGCTGATTACCTATTTTCTGACTTTAATTCTATTACATCTGCGAGTATTTTAATTTCTATTTCTGCTAAACTTGATAGCTTATTTAAAATGAAACCTATCAAGTTCTTGTGTCTTATTGAAAAACATCCGTCTTACCCATCACATCATGTCAGTAGTTTATATCAAGAGTAAAGCGTATACCTGTTTACATATGTATTTGTTTAGTTAATACTCGTACATACGAATAAAAGATACATTTTGGAATTTATTATATCTACTCATCATCAAAACAACTTAATACGTGTCGTCTCGTTTCAAAACAAATTCTCCCACTACCAAACACATTGCATAACACAGTTCCAAATCCAAAGGCCAAACCGCAAAAATCGAAGCTTCAAAGCCATGAGAGTGTCATTCTGCGAGCTTCTCATACACATAAGCAGAAAATTCCTTGGGTGCTAAACAAAAAGCCCACTCACAACAAACCAGCTAACAACTACCACATCACCGTGGCGCGGTGATGGCTTAAAGATTATCCGAACCGAAGGTTCCTTTGGTTACTTTTTTTCTGTCGCTACTACACCCGCCATCATTCTGTGTGTTTGTCGCTGTTAATTGAATTATTCTCTTTGCCAATTGGTGTGAGGTCGTCTATCTACGATACAAATGTCTTGTCGAAGACGGCTTCTATGACGAATGTGTGTTGTATGTACACAACAAAAAGCAGAATGTAAATTGTAGATTTAATCAGCAGATACGAATATTTGGTTTTCGTCGGTGGTTGTCTTTGACACAAGATTTAATATGGCAGAATAAAGCGGATTTAGCGGTTTTTTCTTCTGTTTATTTGTTCCTTTTCATTTTAGCCAACGAATGGGATCTGAAAACTACGGGTGGTGTAGAATACATGTCTCCCACATACCAATGATTCAAATATTTAAACTTAAAAAAAAAAAAAATACACAATTAGAGGAGGGGGGACATAAAACACTTAATTGTGGGTGGGATCGGAGGCTTACCAGAGGAATTGTTTAATTCGTTAAATATTTGCAGAGTTGTTGGAATACTTAATTCGTAATATGTTAACTGCATAAGTATCTATTGGTTGAGTGTATGCTTGAAATATGTAGTTCAGCTTACTATTGGTTTAAGCTTAGATTAGGAGAAGTTACTTTATGAAAGTGACACACAAAGTTCACCAAAGGATATAAAAATAATTTTTCTAAGATTTGTAAAATTTCTAGTATAAATCCTAAACTTACTACGATACTATCGAACTCGAACTTTAGAGGCAAGACTCTCTTAATTTGAAAACGAGTATATGCCGTATACGTGGCAAATCATATAGTTAACCGAATTAGAATGGTTAGAGAACAGTGCTTTACAAATACATTAAATAACATTGGCGTAATTTAATACTACGCTTCAACGAATACTTCAGACATTTTACTAGGAAATACATATGGGCTTGGAAACTGGTCACCTAGCAATTAATTTTAGTGTTCAAAAAAGTTTATCGATAGACGATAGCTGATACAGCAAAAAGTAAAAATTTATGAGGCTAAAATAAACTCAGTATGCAATCTTAGTGGAGCGCATATTTCACACATTATACGAAGAAATATCTGTGGATATCCTTCCAAACCAACCCCAGAAGCAAGGCGAGTTTTCAAGAATATTCAAATGAAAAACGGGACCAAAGGGATTCTAAATGATATATACATATGTATATCAGGATATCAGGTATGTGTTAAATATAGGTAATACAAATCAGTACCTCCGAATAATAGCAATCCAAAAGCAATGTGAAGATAGCTTGCAAAAGAAGAAAAAACCATGCTGAGGCCCACTTCAATGCTTGGTGATAGTACCGCATACAAATCTGGTATGGACTTGAATTTTACAATACCGATCTTTTGAAAATACTCATCTTCCAATGAAAAAAAACTGTAGCTAAGTTCCAATCGCAATGAAACGAGGTGCCTACCTTGGATGGGTTGAAGGCGAATATACTAAAGGTACGAAATTGGTTTCTCAAAAATCCGAAGGTTCTATTCGGTACCTTTGATTTTCAAAATCAACGCAAACACCTTTAATGTGAATCTAAGACTGTTTTACGTTCAAATATTCAATAATGTGCTATTAAAAGACTTCAGTGTTGTGAAAGAAGGAACTATAGGAAAATATCTGCTAGGATACCTCATCTAATAAATATTTTGCGCATTTCTTAACTAACAAATGTATGGAAGATTGCACCCCAATTGCAGTGGACTAGTGCTGATAGGTAATAATTTTTGTGTAACTAGCAAACGTATCGTTGGACCTAAATATTGAAATCCACAAGGTCATCTTTTTCAGATATTCACTACTTTTTCTAACGATACCATAGACTAAGTACCAATAACAGCATCAAACAAACAAGTGAATTTTTCCATCAACATGTCACTAAAAAAATAACATTGCATCGATAAATAGCGAAAGATACCCTACGAATAAGAAGTCCTACCATCGCAATCATACAAAAGCATAGAGTAAACATAAATGTGATAAATATTGGATTCAAACCACGTACCCTACCATAGATCCTGTACGATACCCATGAGCCATGCTACCCGAGGTTACTAATTAGAATTTCAAAGTGTCTAATTTGACTACACCAACGCAAAGTAAGAGATGCCATAGGAATTTCAATGGTTTTCACATCAAAATTAGTTGTTGACCATCAACTTTTTTTTATAAATATTGGAAAAGTAATTCTATTGAACCTTAATAGAAGCTGTACTTCAATTGAACCACAATTATTACACAGACGTAAATTGAGTCATGATCTTGGATCTTACTGGAAAATTAAAAGCAATTGATTGTTGGTCTGTCATTATAAAGATAATTCAACCGTCTTAGCAAATCCCTGTTCAAATAGTTTAAATGCATATCATTTCTCTAATTATTCATAATTGTGAACAAAAGAAATTAAATACCTGACAATAGGTGTGTCTTAGTTGGAATAACTTCGCCCGGCAATTTCTTCAATATCAGGCACTATAACCCTTCCTATGACAATTTTCTAATACAAATTATTATTATTTCTAATAAAGTGGAAGTTGAACAAATCAGAACGAAGTCAGCAGCAATGGAACTACCAAACAAAACGAAATGCTTGTATCCCATGGCATAGCAAATACCCATTTAAAGCTACAGTTCAAATCGTGGAATTTATTGAATATGTGAGAAAGCGAATCAACACCTAATAAAGGGTGGCCCATCTGTTGGTTTCTTTTTAAATTATATGTTATTTTGACACTGACTGCTCTCATGCGCTCAAAAAATTGACAGAAACGCAGTATTATAGTTTCGCGGTACGAAATGGATCAATTTCTTTTAAAGTGGATGCTGTGTTACCGAAATCGTGTTAAGTTTGAAAAGTAATTTCTTTGTGATGAAAGTGAGACTGGTTTTTCTGATTGATAACCAAACATATTGCCGTGGTCGTCCTGTGCGCTCTACGGAGAATGATGTAGCTATTGCTGAAAGTGAGCGCAAAAGCCTGAGAACCTCAATGCGCCAAAGTTCTCAGCAACTGAATATCAGTCACAATGGCTTGAGGAGAATTTTGCATAAGGATCTCGGATTATTCGCTTACAAAGCACAATTGACTCTGGAATTGAAGCCAAATGACCACCCGCTTCGTTATCGCTTCTCTGTTTGGACTTTAGAACAGCTTGAAAGTTTGACAAAAATTTTGCTCAAAAACTCATTTTTCCAAATGAGGTTTATTTTAATCGCAGCGGCTACCTAAACAAGCAGTATTGCTGTATTTGGGGCTCGGAAAATCCACACGTAGTCATAGAGAAGCCAATGCATCCTGAACGTGTGACTGTTTGGTCTGGTTTTTGCAGTGGCAGCATTATTGGCCCATTTTTCTTCGAAGACGACGATGGAAGAAACGTTACAGTCAATGGAGAGCGGTACCAAGGCATGATAACCGATTTTTTTTAGCCAGAAATTAAGGATTTGGATTTGGGCGATCTATAGTTCCAACAAGATAGAGCTACGTGCCGCACAAGCCATCCAACCACTAATTAAACGGAAGGTTTACTCTTGTCAATAAAGCAACAATCGTTGAAATATATTGAAGTGTTTTTTTTTTTTGAATCCTTTATAAAAAGAAGCCAACAGATGGCCCACCCTTAATTTACATAATTTGTTTCGGGGCTTTGTTATAAAACCTTTTACGAACAACAAATTGGAACTGGAACCCTATTTGGTAAAAAGTCGAGTTGTGTAGCTGGTGTGCTACCTTTCTAATGAAACCACAATGATGGAGCATTTGCGATGCAGATTAGATGAAATCTCTCTATTGAACAAACATAGGATCAACTACCCATTTGTAGTTATTATCGCAGATTGCAATCACTTGATGTAAGGAGTTGTATACCAGTGAGATTCATCTGTAGTATATAAGTAAGCAATGCTTGGTACCTCACATTTACCCGAAATGCATATTTTTAAGCTAAAGCACTGATCTGATTTGATGATAATTAATTGGAAGACATGCCACGATCTGGTAAAGTTCTTGAATTGGAGGTAACTGCTTCTCGAGACCTAGTATTGTAGATACTACACTTCCGTCTCAATCACCATTATGTATAAACATATGTACATATGTCTCCTTTAAACACTCTAGACTGACCTAATGCACGGAGATGCTAACGCATTCTCCCACCCCGCTATCAGCTTTGTAGCTATTTGTGTATTAGTGTAGGGAAATTCTTCTGGAACATACTTTTTTACACCTCGTAATCAGGCAGACTGGAAATAAAATAATTCTAAGAAGGAACTCATTCAGCAATAAGAAAAACCGAAGCGATAGAGAACTGAGGAATTAACGTGTTTGCACCAAGAACAGAACACGTCGCCTAAGGTATAAGCAATCTTAGTAACGCTCTGTACACAAATAAAAACCAACCCTTGTGGAAATAGAGGGCAACCAAGCAGATACAATACCAACGTATACCACAATGGGCAGCAGAACCCTTCATGGGAGCTGACCCTTTCTGTGGAATACGAAACTATTACCTAAAAGAAGCATTCAGGAGGATGGAAAAGAAAAACAGAGAGAACCTAATGGGGTACTGCAAACTCAAAAAACTCAAAAATTTGAGAGACACCAGAACACTTTTTTGGGCATACGAATTTGGGAAATGAAATAATTGGACTAGTTTCAGAATTGGCTTAGAGAAGGTTACGCTAGAGTACATGACTCTCATACCAATAAAACTATCTTATCAGAATTCTGGAATAATTATTTCTGAGGAAAATTTATGAAACCCCGGGTTCTCCTAAAAGTTATACTAACGCACAGGCTATCTAATCTTATACACCGCTTCGTCATAGTGACCCACCAAGTGATCACCGTATACAAAAGTACTGGCCTTAGGTGAAGTTCTGTTGAGAAAATATTCTTTTTGTTACAAAGAATATTCGAAATACGAAAAAATAATACTTTTACCCATTAGTCACAAATAAGCTTCCATTTTCCCGGTCTAACCACTGTAGTTACAGGGAAATGCTTCGAAAGTCCCCTTTTCAGAAAAACTGGATTCATTACTACGTGTATGTACATATATGAATTATTTTTTTATCAATGACGCGATATTCGTCACGCCTTGTTTGCTTTTCTACCCCATTAAGGGGACAGGAAGCTCCAAACTTCCGATTTAAGTGAATATTTTACTGTGTAGCGCATGACCAGTACTATAGAACTGACAATTACAACTGATAAAAATTACACACGATCATTTTTATATGAATGCAGATAAATGTGAACATTTAGTCTCTTTAAGAACAAGTCACCAACTATAACGGCGATGCATGTTGCATATTTTAAAGTGTAATCTTCATAGTTATTCAATTCCATAAGAAGAGATGAAACTCGATCGACTAATCATCTTCAAATCATCACAAAGCCGTCTCTAAATACCAATCAAAATATGTTCGACCTTTTTAACGTCAACATTACCTTTGGCATTATCGAATCCATTCACTTAACGCGAATGAAATAGGTCAAAAGCTAAACAATTTGAAATGTATCTAAGAGATTGTATGTATGTATGTATGTATGTATTTGTGCATGTATGTTTGTATGTATATACTTTTACTTTGTTTTGTATGCAATTTAAATTAAACTCTTTTATTTAAAGTGTTTACCTGTTGTTGTCGAAAACGATTCGAACGATTCACATGCGTGCTACGCCTTAATGATACTCGTGCCGTGGCGTTCTTATCGATGTCATTACTGCAGGACTTGTCCAAATTTTCCGAATCGCTTTTGTTATTATTATTGACATGATCACTATTGTTGTTATTATTTAAAATATTATTATTGTTTAAATTCACTGGCAAATCGGTTGCCGCTACAGAGTCATTATCATCAAAGTCACTCCGACAATTGCTAAGAGTTATGTTTAACGTAGACACGACCATTTCGTTTTAATGTGCGTAGTAATGTGCATTTTTTTTTAATAAAAAAAAGTTTTTAATTTTTTTCTTCTTTTATTTACTATATTAATTTATTCTTCGTCGTTTCTTCGTTTTGTTTGCTTAGTCTGCGACTTTTTTTAAATTTTTTTTTTTTTTATTTTCGTTTTTGTTTGTTTATTGGAACTCTTTTAGAGGAAAGGTAAACAGAATTCATTAGTGGAGAGACGACGACGTGTTGGTTGAAAAATGACTCAGAGGTGGGAATATGCTAATACGCAGAAAAGGTATGAAGGAGTTAAGGCATGAAATTGAATTTTATTTATGTACTCGTAGTGGACAATTGCGTTGCAAGGAAAATACGATTTCCGTTTGTTAACCCACGGGACTTTGTTCTAAAAAAAAAAATAGTTGTGAATGTTGTCATCAGAGTAAATCTACTGTATCTGCTTTGTTGGATATGTACAATTGAATTATGTGTCCGAGAGAAGCAAAACTCTACACTGCTTCCAATTATGACCAGCGAATTTAGTCCATATTTGTATGTACTTAACCCTAAAGGTCGTTTCTCTAGCTGGAGTCTATGGTCGGATCAAACAATCCATAACTTTTGACATCTGCTTCGATAACCAATCTGCTTTCAAAACCTGCTGTTGTAATGATTAACTCCTAAACTCCTTTATTTTAAAGCCATTTGCATTATTAGGATCAGTGTAGCGTTTTTATTAATGTGTTCAGAGAAAAAAGTAGCTTTAATTTTCTAACTATATAAATATGTATGTACAATGTACACATATGTATGTTGATTTGGGAGGAGTCACTGGAGGTCTATTTGCAGCAATAACTCTTACAACACTCAGGCCCATATTTTATAAATGAAAACATTAAAAAATTAAGTTTTCTCCTCAAAACAAATTCAGGTAGTCTCGCAGCCTCCACATTCTTTGGGAATCATCTGCGCTTCTCTATAAGCTTCGATTCCACGCCTCATTTACAACCTATTCAGCCGGCATTATTGGCCTCAGAATAATGAATTCTGAATACCATTACGAAATCCATTACTAAACCTCTTATAATGGCCCGGCCCCGTATATGAGTTTTTAATGACTCTATGAAGCTTACTGTTGTAAAACCAGTTAAGGAGTGACTCCACCACCCTAAGTTCGCGAAAATATCTTAATTGATGATGATTTTTGACAGCAAAAAGAAAACTCAGCGAAAAAATCAATTAGTGTCTTAATGACGCTACCAGAGTAGTAGGTGGAATCTAGAGAATGCCGCATTCCAACAAAACAATCGAGTTTGTTTTGTGCCAAAAAAAAAAAAATTAAACTAAACCGATTGGAAAAATACATCGATTTTATTCATCGATGATGATCGGCACGTCGTCGCACTTTGAATAGAATTTATGAACAGAAAAACAAAACCCACAAAACAAAACAACAAAAATCTTTTCCACAACACGACATTTATCGCCGTACGTGAACAGTTTGCATATTTGGTCATTTATCGTGACAGCAAGCATTCCCAGTGACAGTGATTCACTGGGATTTACACGCACACGTCGCCGTTGCCGTGTTAAATCTGAGTGGACAGTCGGTTTGACATCATTTGATTATGACCTTCTAAGTGAAAATTAATTGAGCCCATTTTTAAGCTGGTTTTATTGTGCGGAGTTCTTCTTTTTTTTTCTAATTTAATTGTCGGAACGATAACAAAGTTATATGTATATATGCGCGCTTAGAGTTGTTTTCATCACAATAGGTCTGCTGACAGAAGGTCTGAGGGCCGTAAAATTAATGAAAAAATCGTGCTATCTAATGGATGTTGTAGTTGGAGCTTGTAGGTGTTAATTTTATAGAGGGGATTGATGTAGATGACACTTACACGGTGTAAAACTAAGTCCTAGAATATCACCACAATTATCTTTTTAAACATTAAAGTGTATGACACACAATTTCTTACACTTAACACCCCCGAATGCAATGAACAGTTTGTATGATGAAATGAGTCATTTTGTTTAGTTTAAATAAGAAATTATTCGACTCATGTTAAAAATGCAAGGGCATTGACTTTATGAACTTCCATAATTTGGTAGAAATATTTTTGATATCGTTTACTGAGTAGCATCATTTCAGATTTGTTGAACATATCAAGAGAGGACTGCCTTCGTATTATTTTTTTCCAGTATTGTGGTTAAAATAATAACAACTTTATTCCTCACTCCTATTACGCCATGAATGGTAGTCTGACCGCCACTTCCTTTTACCATTAGAACGATAATACTTTACATACTTTACTCCGAAAATCAAAACACTGTTGACAACACAATAGCTAAATACTAGAACATAGCGAAAAATTCGTTGATCAACTCTCTTGAAAAGACTTGTGACACCACCTAAACCACCAGCACAAAAAACCGAATAGATACGGCTTAATCGACTTAAACAAGCCTACGCTAGAACATAGCTCACAACCTTTTTGTAAGGTCCAAGGGTTGGCAATACTTATAACCATTATCGTTGTCTTTTTTTTATTTTCTACGTATGGATTGGACTTAGGTAGAAACTTTCTTATTACATACTATTGGATATTTTGTAGACGTTCGCGAAAGAAAGGACTATGAAAATACTGTTTGTGTTAACAAGAGTTTAAACAATGAAACCGAATACAATACTCCAACTGGACTATTTTTTTTTCATTTATGATACCAAAACCTCCAGAAGAATCTAGTCTAAACGAACTTAATAAGAATAAAGTAAAAGTGTGAACTTAAACTTTAGGCTCAAGAGTAAATCCTCAATTATTACAAATTAAATAACCAATGGTTCAACCGATTTGTTTTTATAAAAGAAAAACAGTAAGCACCAAGTGGATTTATAGATAATAACATTTAGCTGTAGTACGTCTAACAAACTTTTCTTTATTGTGTTTGCGTTTGTAATTCAGCTTCGAAAAAGATTAAAATTAATGACACCTAGGAGACTATTTAAACGCCCATTTATCATTAATCTGAAATTAGTATTTTAGATGCTTTGTTTATGCCATACAAAAATATGCGATCACTAATATAACTGACAAGTTTAATAAATTTATTTAATGGCAGAAAAATGCACTCTAAATTGTAGTAGTGATAGTAACATTAATTAGTTAGGTTAGGTTAGATGTTCCAGTTTATACTGATACCAAGTCAACAAAAAAATAATAAAGCAACACTAAGTGCAACATAATAGTTTAGGTGATTAGGTTACGATAACCATCTAATACATATGTACATATGTACATACTATGTATGACAATAATTGAACGAAATCAGAAGTCGTTCCACCATAGACCGTTGAATATTAAGACTAAATCTCCTAATCGGACTACTGAACGAGCTTTTAAGTTTCGAATGAAAAACAAAAAAAAACTTATTTCCACTGTCTTTCTAGAACAAACATCTGAAAAACACTTGAGGGTAGATATTAGTTTTCATGAAAACCTTCGCAATTTACCCCTTCGGAAACAACATAAAAACTATATGCTAGTTCTACAAAATTCTGAATTTTTTTAGCTAAATCAGAGTTGCGAACCTAAGTCTTGGAACTTGCATTTCTTTGAGTTCTATTATGCTAGCATGCACCCATTAGTGTTCAATCTCATTTTGTATTGTCGAATCAGGGCTCTTTACGTAAAACAAAGTATCACTGCAAATTAATAGAGCATTATCTTAGTTAAAGGGGTATGGTCCAAGTACATACAAAGAGAATTCAAGAATAATAATTGTTTTACAAGACAATTGCCACTCAAAAAGAAAAACACTTTGGTAAGTGGGCGTCTGTCTACTAATCTCAGTAAAAAATCCAAAGGCTATTCACATCTTCCTATGTGGGCACTAATCCCGAAGAATCAGTTTCATTCAAGGGTCTAAAGTCTCCTACTACGTAGCACATCAATATTTGTCATTTCAACCAACACAATTGATCCAGGAAAATCCCCGCTAAATTACCCTACATTCACATGATCAATCATTTATATTCTATGGATTTAATTTTTAAACAAAAAAAAATGTCTGATAAGAAAATATCTCAAGCACTACCAAGTTACTTGATAGCGCAAAATTCTTTCATTCAACCCTCCTTATCACTGTTCACACATCCAGCTTTTGTTGGAAGTATTTATTGATAATTATTGTTTCGCATTTTATGACCACATACACATGCACACATGTACATATTTTTTGAATTGTATCATCTTTTATTTCCACTAATATCTACATTGTATTTTTCTTTATGTGTCACGATCGAATTTCTCCGCGAAAAACACAACGAAAATGTTCTTCGGACTAAAATGCAACAGAACCTCTTTTCATTAGAAAATAACTATAAAACTTGTAATTGCAATTTATGCAGAAAAATAAACAAAAACAAAAAATACCCAACACATGCAAATGGATCTGTAGGTATACAAAAGTGGTATTTTGCAAATTACTTGTCGTAAAACTGCTGCACTTTCCATTCTAAAGGCAGACGTACGTAACTTGAACAAAACACTTATTTGTACTTAAACTCGGTTTGAGAGCAACAGAGCACTAAACATTTTTGTATCTATTGCTGTTTGGAACTGGAAGAAATTCATGGTCTAAGAATAGATTTGTGATTTTTTATTTTTTTGGTTTGTTTTTACTCTGCTGAGATGCTGTTTGGTTGGAGATACGAAATGGGTTAGAGACACTTTGATGTTATTTATTAGTTTTCACTGACTGGGCATACAAATGAAACAAAAATTAAGATGGGTTAAGCGGGTGGACTTATGCATACAGACGAATCGAGAAAAGTATCATAAGGTGGGTTCCAGAGTTTTGTCACAAGATCAACGCAAATTAACGATAAACCACGCTTAGTAAAGTTGCAAATCGATATAAGGTAGTGCGTACAAATTATATATGTACATAGTGTGCGTTTGTATGGGGAGATCACGTAATTTTTATTTTTTCACAAGATCAACACTAAAATTTTTTTTTTTTGTAAACTTGCGCCATTATTTACACTTTTTTCACATGATTAACTGAACGAATCGAGCTTCAAATATAAGCACTTATCGATTAGTTGATTACAATATCGTGCAGAGCTTAGACAAACTAGGTACATAATCGAACTCAAGAATACTAAGATGAATCAATAGGAAAAAAAGTAAGACGTCGAATTGAAAATATCACAGAACATAAACCGCACTTGAACAATCTGATTGAGCTTAGATTGCAAATAAATGCACCTCTAACTACTGCAAAACATTAAGTCAAACTAATAAAAAGAACTTTATAAATTTTCAATGAGTAGATATCTCTAAGTAAAAAATCGAAAAGAATCTGCTTATAGACTTATAATAAATATCCAACCGAACTTAGACCACAAAAAACTGAGCCGAGTTTAACCAAATCTATGACCAGATTTCAATGTTTACCGAAAAAACTTTCAAACTCTATCTAACCACAATTGAAAAGTATCTACATACATATAGGCAAGATGAACCGAAATAAAACCGTGAACCTCGTATCTATTAACACTAAATACTGAGATCGCTTTGCGTTCACAAATCAACCAAAAAGACAACCAGCGAGAAACAAAACAAATACCAAACAAACCACACGTAGTGTAGAGAGAGGAAGAAAAACTCGAATTATTTTTTTTTTTTTTTTAAATGTTTGACCGTACCGTACGTAATCATTTACCAACTGGTTTTCTCGGTTTAGCTCGTCGTTGTAGCACGTTCCTGGTAATAGAATTCTTCATCCACTAAACCAATGTGGTAGTTGGTGGAACTCGTACCTCGCTCTCACTACCCACCAGAACGGTCGGCTGGTCGTGCAATACATCAGAGTTCGCATATAGTACGGTCGCGATACCTTTTTTTTCGAAAAAAGCAAAAAGGTATCTTTTTTTAGTATTCCACGTACCCACACAAGCATTAATACATTGTATCTATAGGAGGGGAAGTTGGGTGGTTTTATTAATTTTTAAAAATATTTCTAGCTGCTGAAGGTGGTAGTGAATATCGGTACAGAGTGTGTGAGTGTTAATATTTTTTAACAAAACCATTTGCACATTTATTTATTTTTTGCTTTGGTAACAAACTATGTAGTAAAGGTGATGCCCGGGGTTGCCATGTTGCTTCGAAGAGGGAGAGTATGTATCTTGTTTATTTATGTTGCTCATGGAAGCGAAAAGTGCACTTGGATTGACCACATGAGGAGTAGTAGTTGTAACGATAAAAGAATCTAAGCATGCAGGTGAAATTAAATATACAACGAGGGGGAAGTACCTATAGTTTTCTTTTTATAAAGAATGCATTGTGCACTGACGAGAGGTAAAATCTGGAACAGATGTATTCTGAAGCATTTTAGGAACAAAGTATGCCTTTTACACATTGTACGGATAAAAATAAATGACTCGGTCTATATATGAATGGGGCTTTTAACTTTAGTTTAGAAATGGGGGATACTTAGAAATTCAGCAAATGACGGTAACAGACGATGGTGCTCTGGGTGGTTCTATTTAAGGCTGTATATGTATGTACATATGTATGTCCCTACTCGTACTTCAACTTGATTGAAATGAATAATTAACATATGTATATGGTTAGCACAAAGAATGCATTCTACGGAAGAATCGTTTAAATTTCTGGTGCAGACCGATGATACTATAGGCTTTGATCTTTAAGAAATAGGATCTTAGTAAATCACTTTAAAAACTAACTCTTCTTGGACTCTATACAACTGGATTTGGGAACTTCTAATGGGCTGCATGCATGTCTATTAAAGCAACATTGAATTATTGTTTGAAAACTAACAAAAATGTGGGCTATGACCTTTCACTTTTAAAATATTATTTTATTAGAAAATAAGAAAACGTATGGACACGAGAAATTTAACTTCTCTTCTTATCACTGACTACTCGATATGATTTGCAATGCTGTCCTAAAGGAAAGCAAACATTTTGGGATTGGCCAGCGGCGTATCTGTGAACCTGTATAAGAAAGGCATACTTCCTGTCAATATTTGATGTTCTTACCTACATCCACTACAAACAAACCCACACCGAAAACACTTTCGTGCGGGAGAGCAGTGAATTAAATACTCATTGCTAACCACAGCATAATTTTCCTCAGCTGATTACCAAAACATAAATGGTCGATGAAATGAAACGGTTAGAAGCAGAGAATAAAAAGTTCTCTTTTTGAAAATCAATTAATGATTAAGTATTGACATCACTCTTACATGATCCACTGAAGGAATCGAACTTATAAAGTAATAGACTAAATATTTGATTGATTGATGGCGCGACATGTTACTACTTTGTCACATCTTTCCAAAGTAACCTGTGTAACTTTTGTACTAAATAGTAATATTGCGTGCTATCAAAAAGTACAAAGTTGAGCTTAGGGGAAGTATCTAGGGACTATCTAGAGCACCACCTTTAGAACAATAGTGTACCCATTTTGGAGTTACATACATACATATGTATATCACACAATTTGTAACAAAATTTCGAGTAGGGCTTAAAAAAGGCCTTCTAAGCTTGGCTAATTTTGAAAAATATTTGCAATTCTCTCGCAGGATTTTATGAAAGATACAAGTTGAATACACTAAGTCAGTACGTAATTGTTAAAAAAATTGATAAATCTACACTAAGTCAAAATTACGAATATTAGATATAAAATAAGCCTTCCGCCCCCTAATCATATATAAACGTATGTACATATGTACATATCTATTTATAAATACTTTGTTTTTGGCATTCCAAAGTGCCATTCGCCTCTAATCTAAGATTATGCCAGTGCAACAAGTAATGTACTACTTGTCAGAATCTAAGACGTGATAGTCCCACGTAACTCTGTCAAGACCACAGTTAAATACTTGGCAAACATTTCTAAATTTACATTAATCCACTTAAAAGTGAAACCAATCGTCAGCGCTTAGTTTTTTTTTCCACCCTCCAAGAATGCTTTCCCAATGTTGTATACAATTCCACCTGCCAACAACGAAAACCTCCCCATTCAGTCTTATGCACGTCACATTCCTTGCATTGCCTTATATAATCAACTTGCGCGTCATATAGAAGATGCACGAGACAAAAACACAGTGACACGAGGGCAGAAAAATAAACCAAAAGCCCACGTTCCAGAAAACATAAAAGAATAACAACTGCCACGTTACGTGCACCTTCCCACAGTTTGAAGGGTTGAGTGAGAACACATACATATAGTTTCCCCCTCTAACCGAAGTCACTCTAATATTAGATGTTGACTGAGAGTAGGGTTGTGGTAGCAGACTTAAAAGCCATGTGAATGGATCTATTGCAGAAAGGGTAGAACAATAACATGGATAAATGCATATAAAACGAAAGAAAAAACAAAATGAAAAGTGAAGAAAAAAAAAGGACACACATTCAACCACTAGCTTCCACTTCACCTGTTATCCTAGACAGATAAAAATGCACAAAGCGACCAGTTAACGTCAAATAAAGTAGGGTAGAACAAGAAAACATTAAATTGAATGGTGACACAACAGTGGTGCGGAAAAGTTCGTTTGCAACAATGTAATTAATGTGTAAAATCTTAGAATTACGCCGTGGCTCAGTGGTTAGTTCGTTGAATTAGGTTCGATTCAGTGACAACACCAAAGTTCTTTCAAGGTCTCACCTCTAGCATGCATCTGAAAAACATCCGAGAGAATAACTGTCATAAAAAAGCGTCGCAAATTAAAATTGCCCTTCGGACTCGTCATTAAACAGTAGGCCTCTTCCATTAGGGTGATCAATAAAACATACACAACAGGAATGGTTTTGAGGGCCCTTGGTCCCGTACGGACCAGTTGCGTTAGACTAGATTACCTAGTTGTAGAAATCTTGAAAGATCGTAATTTTTTTGATGTTGACTTGAAAATTTAACAATCCTTTGAAATATTGATGTAAGTGGTTGGGTGTAATAAAGTACCTACTGCGATTTTCTAAACATTTGGAAATCGACTATACCAAATCACATGGTTTTGTGTGATTTCCCATTTCTATGAAAAATTCAAAGCCATGGAGCTGCTTTAATGCATAATCAAGTATTGTCAAATTTTATTAGGACTAAGGAAAACCTTTGAAAGACTAAATTTCGTTCCAGCCAAAACGATATCCTCTGGAATCTACTCTACGCTGATGATGTAGCCTACTGCCAGATATTAATTCCAGGGCAGGCACAAATTAAGTTGTAGTAAAATTCGAAGACGACACTGTCAAGAAGGTAGAAGATTTCAAATATCTTAGTTCACATTTCTCCACAGATCGGTCCATCAAATAAGAAATCTGGCGTAAAATCCATTATGGTTGGCAAATTCACCACTACCACTTAAGATCCACAAATCAGGTCTAATATGCATTTCTTACATAACTGAGATAAGCTCTGTTGAGAACTTAAAAAAAAGGCCGATAGACCTTCAAAAACATGTAGTACTTGTCTGTAAGAATCAATTGCAGCCTACTGTAGTCATCTTTTTTTAGTAGCATTTATTAATTTGAATTTATTTCTAGTAACGTACATCATCAACGTTTTGAATTTATATTTATATAAATTAAAAGGTACACAAATTCATTCGGAATGCGTGCGAAAACTTCAAAGCTTCACTGTTTCAGTATCATGTATGTATGCCTGTATACGATACGACAAATTAAATGCAAATAAAACTAGTTACACCGATTTTCCTCCTCATTTTTCCATTCTTTTATTAACATCCCCCGACCGCTCAATTGCGCGCTTCAGTTGCCTGATGATGAACGCTTTACGTCTACCCATCTGCAGAAAGATGTATCACATCAAGCTCCAAGTAGCATTTTTATGGGTCATTAAAGTAAATACAAAAAATATAAAAAATAAGGTATATAAATATCAAATGGATATTCCACGTTTTTCCAGCATCTAAACTGGTTATGTCTTGTATCTGTTGGATACCGGTCGACAATTAAATTGTTAAGTGGAGTTTTTTTTTCGATTTTCTGTTTCTTTTTTTTTCAAATGAATTTCGCGCAATGAGAGTGGTAAGGTTAGGTCGGTTGTAATGATAGTACGGAAGGAATACCAGAGAGAGAGAGAGAGAGAAAGAGACGGACCAAAAGGAACCTGAAAAAGGTAAAGGAAAATGTAAACACTGACCTAGTGTCCGAGTTTCGATTTGATTTTGCACTCTCTTGCCCTGCTTTTGTCTGTTGGAGGCTACTGCAGGATGAGGGGATAAAAATCAATTTATTTTGCGATTTATTTATTCTTTTTGTTGTTGTGGAAAATTAAATTACACTCTGGAAGTGGTAGCACAACAAAAAAAGAAAAAAAAAAAAACACAAAATAAATAAAAACAAGGGGAATTTATATTTACGTGGATTTAAAGAAAATAATGAAAGAAAAAACCTGAAAAGTAATTAACGGGGATACCCGTATAGGTGGTGTGCATTTTTTGCACCTGGGGTTCCGTTTTGATTGATATTGTTTTGATCATTATGCTGGATAACTTGATTCAGATATATGTAGTTAATCAAGTGCGATATGGGTAGAGAATAGGGAAAGTTATAATGGAATGAAGAAGGAAATGAGAACTGCCCCAAACAGGTTTTAATTAAATGTGTGTGACTTATTCTTAACATGATGTAGATATTTTTGAAATCACGAAATGTGCCTTATGACCTGAGAAGATGATGCACAAAATAAGGGCGATGAGCTTTGATAGTCAGATGAAGTAGAAGATCATTATTCATTGTAGTTGGCAGTTTATGCCGGACATTTTGTTATAGATCATGTTATCGATTGAAGAACTAAAAAATTAGTGTAGGTTTTGCAGATAGCTAACTGTGAAGTTTTATTAAATTGAAAACTTAAGCAGAACCAACTGATGCCAAATGTTTTAGACTAGAAAATAGTTGAAGTACATTTTCAAATAGCTACATATGTATGTACATGTCACATTTAAAACTGCAAGAGTGAATGCTGATATAGAATATGTTACGCTGAACTTTTAAAAGCGAAGTTAGATTAGAAAGAGTCTAACTGATACTTGATGTCACGGCTAGATTTATGGAACCATGGTCATGTGATTCGAAAAAATGTCTGCAGTCCAAGCGCAGCATAGAAAAGTCTAGTTCAGACTCTATCGACACCTAAAGAAAAATACGTCCTTGGCTTGAAATGAAAACTATGAAGAAAGCTTACCAATCATGTTGCGTACTAGATATTAAATAGGGCTTCAATAGGCCCTTTTATTCTCTACTGCGTGTTCTACGTGGCACTACTAGCAGCCAATAGGAGATGTACATTTGGTGAAACTAGTATACGAAAGTGGTATTGTTCATAAAACATTGAATAATTCAATATTTATCCATCCAGAGTGAAAATATATACATATCAGGCCTAAGTATTCACTTCACTTCAACTAGGACAAAATATTAGAGAAAGAGCAATGACTATTATAACCACTTATAGACTATTTGAAAACCTGTAAGTAAAGCCACTATAATCTATCCACAGTACGAGGAATGTATAGGAGTACCCTGAGCAGTTAGAAGCATATCAACAATAAGGTTAGAGACCGTTCTTAACCAACTGCCTTGCCTTTAGATCTACATATTTGCACATATTTGCCGGTAGCAGCATCGATTCAAGCCCAACCCCATTCCCAAAAAAGGTGTGGCGGCCTTTACTTACACTTATGCAATCTCTCACCTGCATCCAATTAAGCTCAACTCTATTAATATGTACATACTATTAACATCGCAATAAAAAACGTTGAACTTCTTTGTAATTTAACCGGCTAAAACTGGTTTGCATCTCATCTCCCTGCAAATTTGTTAATGTAAACAAACAGAAATATAAAAACGTTTTTCGCCACCTACCATTCAGTGGCTGGTTACTGTTAAAATTCAATAAGATTGAAAAAGTTTATCTATTTTCATGGTCACAAAAAAAAAACTATCATCAAAATCGCAAAAAAAAATTGATTTATATGCAAACACTGAGTCGTGGAAGTGTCTATCTTAACCAAAGATTACGCCTTAGGCATGACCAAAACGATAAATTAATTCCATCTCAGGTTTTGATGAGTCACTCTCAGTCTTTTTATTTATCGTCAGCCTGCCTCATACAAAAATAAGTTGTTTCCTACTCAAGAGGGTACGCCGTTTATGTCGTCTTCAAGTAGAAACTGCCTATCTTTACTACTTGACCAACAAGCTTGCATTAGACGGAAGTCAATGCTGGCTTATCGCTTATTAATTGAACAAAATGACATATGCATGTAAATACATAAGTTGCTTTTTGCATTTTTAATTTGATTTAGTAGGTATATCCCATCAGACACACAGAAGAGTGTAAAAACAAACAACAGCCAGTGCGCGGTAGAAAATAATACAAAAAAAAGGTACAAAGTGAAACAATATCTTTTTTTTTTCTTATTGTTAGCCTTTTAAGGTAAGGTTAAAGGTGGTAACCATCGCCCCTATTGTGGCAAGACCGTTAAAATCGCGTTAAAATCGAAATGAAAACTTGTGTATTGTTTGTTCATTAACATTTATTTTTTGTTTTTTGTTCTTTTCTCTTTTGTTCGCTTATAAGTATTCAAACATAGAAACCATCTAAATGTGAGCAATGGGTTTTATATTAATTTAGAATAGAAATTGATATTTTTTTCTCCTGATTTTTCTTTTATAAGCTCCAGTAAGACGACCTTAAATATTAATGTACAATGCGCGTGCTGTAACTAACCGAACGTATTTTTGTCGATGAATTGCTTACACAGTTGATGAGTGGGTAAAATGAAACGATACGAAAATGAAATGGAAACAGTTTGAGGGGCAACGGTGATGCATCAATGTATATTACGTTGCATACCTTTGGGTGAAATATATCGGGAGTAGTGGATGGATTTGAAATAGAGGTACTACTTAGTAAGTAGGTAGTTATACTATATAACAGTGACAATTTAATAATGCTGACAATGTTTATGACGAACAAAAGACGCTGGGATAGAGATGTGGAACATAGTGAAATCCTCGATGAGAAGACTCCCACTTTAAGATTAGATTAGAAACCCAAACAATTAGTTACTCGGGTTTTAAACCTGGAATGCGTACTGTTCGACAATGGAACACATGCACCAAACCATCAATCAAATATGGCTGGACAACAGTAGGTCTGATAAATGAAATGTTAGCTCTAAACATATTACAACTCCGTCTTCAAAAATGCGATTCTTTGTCAAAGAAAACTACAGAACCGGAAAAACTGACCAATTTTTACACTCTGACAAATTTTAGGAAATACATCAATGAATTTTTAAGAAAGATGGCATTTGATAACACTTTAAAAAAAGCTCTGCATAGAAAAAGATTCAACAGCATACCATCAAAGTGAATGTATGAGCACAAGATAGGTAAATACGGAAATATCGCTTCGAGCAAGGACAAATGATCTCCCCTAATGTAAGGCTTAGTTTTAGATGAACTTGTTGACAAGTTGACCAACCTGAGCATCAACATAATAATGGCATAATAACAATACCCAAAGGAAGGTTTAAGTATGTTAAAGTCCAACGAGCAAGTTCTGTATATCCAGACCAAGGATCCTGAGATGCAGTGAAACAAGTACCAATCTATTGGGTGAATCTTACGTCTGCCTGTGTAATAAATTAAAGCGAAGTGATGCAATAGAACTCAGCTTTAATAGCAAACCAAAACTATTGATTCATTTTAGTACGTAATTCCAACAGTAGTCAGCTTAGTTAGAGAGTTAGAAAAACATTCTAAATTTGAAATCAGCCAAACGTAATTTTTAGTAAATAAAATAGATTTTAAGTGATTTAGAATACGACATGAAAACTTAAACATCTTGTAAAGGGATGTCCAGCAACGCAAGTACCTACCAGCTAATGGTTTCGCGCATGTACAGAAAACATTGCCTTTTAAAGCAATGAACTACCGTATCGTTTCTTTTTCGATTTCTAATTCAAGTCCTTTCCCGTTTGATCTAACATACCAAAGTAGCCAACAACGGAATACCGCACCAGGAATACCTATGCTGCTTTAAATAAAGTGCCTTTCATCCAATAATCATAGCTTAACTACGAATTTGCCCCATTATCTCCCTAAGTGAACGAATTTTAGTTATTAATATCGCTTAGCAAAAATATAACTTCCATTAAACTGAAAGTACTTAGTGAAAGTAAAAAGACGTTAATACTATTAAATTATTTTTAAATAGCCATTTTACGGTAAGTAGTTTATCGGTACAGACATCCGTTCCACTTGAGATAACATGATAGATACCCTAGTTGCATTAATTTATTAACTATAACTATTTATGTATCTGTAGTAGATCAGACAATACACAAAGCTGAAATTCACAGTGCTGTCTAAACCCATAATGTACTTTAAAACTATTCCTTAAGAATATCAAGCTAAGATCCACCTACTTCACCCAAATCCTATTAAAAAGCAAATAACGCAGCAACTTTGTTCATTGCTGGCAACTGTCAAAGTCAGACTTTTACGGCCCACAACTCCTACATCCACCCGTTATGGACTTGAAAACTTCAAGAAAACGGACAACGTAATTCCTTGATGCAAATAGAAATTCAAATTGTCTTGTTCGTCGCACATCCCCCTTAGCCGCACAAGGTACGTAAATTGAGAGATAGAAGCGCAGCAGCTCCACACAATCTATTTCAGGCACATGGTGTGTGCACTTCAAATTTCTGCGGTTTAATTAAATGTGAAATTTATTCCACTCTTGTAGCGCCGTCATTGCCAGCGTGGATGAGGCACCAGAAGTGTTTATACATTAAATGCATGACGACGATAATAGTTTTTCTTGGAATCCTAAAGGATTCAGTTACACTTTGGTTACACTTTATGTATTTAAACCGCAACGAGCCACGTACCAAGAACTTAATATGAAACTATTTTTCGTTCTAATACAAATGACTGTCAAAAATATGTAATATGACTTACCTGGTATTTCTTGATGCTGTCCAACTGTTCCAACGTTGGTTCAACGATTTGGGCGATCTGCTGTTGCTGTTGCATTGATCCAGAGCTGTTGTTGTTGTTGGCCACTTTGCGATCGGGCAATTGTGGCGCCGGTGCTCGATTAACCAAACGGCCATCCTTTTCAATACGCAAATGATCTCGAGGCGGTGGAACTGGCTTTACAGAACCATTTAGCTGTTGGAGAAATAATTTTAGAAAAAAGGTTTTCCACTCAAAATGCACTTGGTAGAGTTTTTGTTGTGAAATGTTACATGAAGGTGAAGGTGTTTAGTGTTAGACAGAATGTGTTAGCCATTACATTTACGTGACAGTGTAGTGGGTCTATGGATACGAGGGATGGTTAGTTAGATCGGTGATTCAATACAAAGTTACGTGGAATCTGAGCACTGGAAGAAATTTTATAGGGGTACTATCATAATCGAGAAGAGCTATTATCTGGAGAAAAAATATAAATACTAAATACTAAGGAAGGCTTTCAGAGGGGAAGAGAATCGAGGAAAACCACGGGATGAAAAAAAAACAAGAAAAATCATATTAAAAGGCTTCAACACCAATAGTTAGGCAGGAACTTTAAAAAGAAATCTGTAGATTGCACAATGTATTTTGCTGTAGTACTAAATAGGAACCTTTCCAAATGGTATTCCGTTCGTCAAGAAAACATTCACTATCTCCAGATACTATATAGAATAAGTCTTTACAAGATTTACATATGTATGTCTATACATATGTATGTACCCGTAGTAAAGTTTCGTGGAGAATAATGTAACTACAGCAAAAAGAAAGATTAGTTGGCAAACATAACATCCAATCGAACGTCCTCTCCCAATCAGACCTTTCCATTTTCATAATCAAGGATGGCATAGACAGAAAATTTAGATTTTGAAAACTATTAAACCTTGATTCCAGGACATATGTAACTAAAAAAGATCTTAGTGTAAGTATGAAACAATAACAAAATATATTTCATCAAAAATCCATCGCCTGCCTTGAATTAAAACTGGTTAAGTTTAACAATGCAGTGTATCCACATATTCATTCGCCTGAAAATATGTCATACAAAATGTATCTCAAATCGATAGTTCACAACTTCACCAGCAAATTGTTCGTCTGATCTTTCCCAAGGCAATGCCACCTGCGTAAGCGAGACTCCATCGACTCCTATGAAAACTACACTCTCGCCCGCAGTCCACTTCCTAGGTGAATCATTATGGGAATATCTGCATTCCTCTGGGGCGAACTTCTATTAAAAACCCATTTGTACTACATTTGAGAAACTTTATGGGGCCGACTGGGCCGTCCCACTTGCTGTTCGCTTAACAGCTAGCGGGCCAACACCAGTTTTTCCATCGTGAGAAAATATAAAAAAAATAAAACTGCAAAAGTAGGCAAACATTTTTCCTCACCTCGAGTGTAATCATTTGCATTCGTTCAGCACAAAGCCCAAAGAAAACAACAAAATACAGCGAACAGGAACAAATAACTCTCGGCCACCTCATGGCACCTCTCTCTGGGTATCTTGTATCTGTATCTGGTTTCCACACTCAGTTTGGGTTTATTAATGCAAAAAAGAAACTGAAATACTAAAATACACTCTTGCTGCTGCAGAAATCTGGAAATACTAGATGCCCCCCAATCTGAGCACTGAATGACGACGATAACGACGACGACGACAGACAGAAAACTGGAACTCTTGCTACTCCAGTGACTTGGGCTACTTTCATCGCCCGCGCGTTGTCGTCGTCCTCGTCTTCGACGTCGTCGTAGTCGTCATCCAAAGTGCTCCGGCACTCCGGCAGCAACAATAATAATTTTTGTTGAATGGGTGCCGATGATGGTGTACTCTGTGCTCTGAGCCATTATGAGTTGTCTCGAGGTGGGGGTCGCGATGCAGCACGTTTGAATGGGCATCGTTTCCGCTTGCGTTCTGCTCAACTGGTCAACTTTATCGTGGCACCCATAAAATTATTTTTTACTTTTTTTTTTATGAACTGTTCTTTGGTTTGGTTCGCTGGGATTTTTATGATTCGATCTTGTTTACATGACACCTAACGACCACTGACGGAGCAGTAGTAGCTAGAGACATACCAACAGGTCCACAAGTTGAAAATAGGAATCTGGAACGCAATGCTTATGGTAACCGGATTAGAGTTTCCTTCAGTTTGACGTTTGATAAGACTTGGACTTCGTGCGCGTTATTAATTGCTATATTATTGCGGAATGGCTGCAGATCAGTTTCATAGAATGCAAGAGAGATACACTATAATTGAGTTGGACCGCACTGGTGGTGTTGGGTGTGAGCGGATAATGGTCATTAGAGGCGTAGTTAGTTCAGGTGTACTAATACCCGCATTGGAACGGTGTATTAATTAAAATGTTTGAACTTTAACTTTTGAAGTTAAGTGCATGTTCCAGTCAATAATTGTTGGATGGATTAATGGACTTCGTCTGCGACCTACTTTATTAGAACCTAGAGTCTGACCACTATTTACCAAAGACAAATAACATGAAATAATTTTTAATCGCTAGTCAGACTTAATGGTCCTCCATGCGTTTGCAAACTCTTTGATCTTTATTTCTCATTTTTTCTTCATTTGTATAGAAAATAGCCTACGTTATCAGACCAATGCTGACTGGTTAGTTTCACTTGAGAAAACTGATTATGTACTAACCAAAGGTATTCTAAAGGAAAGTCGTGCAAGACTCATTTTGAAAAATATGTAACCTGTCTAAAGACTCCTATTTTTGTCACCAATGAAATGTTTGTTGTGTATTAAAGGCATCCAATGTGCTTGGGATATAATCGCCGGAAATAGCATTTATCACAAAGAACTATAGCTCTAATTAACTACATAAATTAAACAAAAACTGGTCATTTAGCTATTTCGGTCCGTCTTTCAGCAATCAAGAGTTTCGCACCAGTGTCTTCATTAATACTGTCTGTATCCAAGGAGACTTGTTGCACGTGCTATAGATACTTGGAATGACAAGCTACCAAGCGGAATGTGAGACCGAACTGTTCTAGATCTCAGTGCCCTTGATTTAAAGTAACCCAAGACTAAAGTTTAACGAATAATTTAACTGATCTCGGGACTAAAGAAGCAATAAATGTCCAGATCAATCGAGAGGACACCGGAACCGACTCCTTTGTTTACTCTTGAGTCATTTATGAAACCGAAGACCGGTATATTGCATAATTTTCATATGTATGTCCAGATTGAAGTCATTTCAATGAATTTTTGAAAAGTTCCTAAGGAAAAGTGGAGGTGGAGATAGTCTAAAAAAAAGGTTAAACACGTTAACTTCATTGGCTTCAAACAAGAGGATCTTCGAAACTCAGCCCCTAGGTTCGGAATGCAAAGGAATACCGAGCCTCTGGTATAAAGATCAAGTGAGCGATATACAACTGTAAGCAACGACGATGAAGTACTGCTGAATATTAAGCAGTGATACTACACTGGCTGAGAGCTCGTTAAATAAGGTAGTTATTAGACTACTTTACAGTATTAAATTGTATTTGAATAAGTCCTCAGGTTGTTATGTTTATAAGCCAATATCAGGCTTGGGTATATTTGTTGAGCCAAATGTATAAGGTAACTACTGAATTTTAGGAGAAAAGGACAATAACTCAGAAGCCTCAGCGACCACTTAAAAAACAGCCATGGAGCTGGTAAAAAGCGATTTTACAAGGTGCTCTCAAAAGTAAAAAGGACAATAAGAACAACAAAAAGTTTTTTTTGACAAAATAATATAGCCCCCTTCTCAATACAGCGATTTGGAACCTTTTGGACCGGTTCTACCTCCATAAAACGCTATCCTTTTATCGGCAAATGCATTTACCGAAAAGGTTAAAGTCGCAGGGTGCCAAAACAGGCGAATACGGGGAGTGGGGGATAGTTAAAATCCCATTTTTAGTCAAAAAATCGGTCAGAATAAGCAATTTTTGGTCGTCAATCAAGCCATGTAAAAATTGAACGTCAATAAAGACTGTCTTGGTAAAACAAATTGAATTGGAAGCAAAGTAGGAATCTACTTAATAACCAGGATGCAGCGAAACCACAGACATTTCGATGATATCAAGGCGATATTTGAAAATGTTGTCTCCAGGACATCAATAATGATAAATAGTAAACCAAACACACATAACTTTTTAAGTGCAACTTAACCAGACAGTAAAAACAGTTAGTTTTTATACATATACATATGTATACATATATAATATATTCAAATACATAGCACATAATCGAAGACGAAATACAACCCTACAATCGACTGAAGCAAATGCCAAGGTAAAGTCAGATTGAACTTTTATTCGACATTATGTGGCTCAATCCACATTATGTCTCACTACTCCTGTCGTTTGAATGAAAAAATAATGATATCAGAGCTTCCTGCTCTGACCTGCCGGTTTCTTTATTACAACTCTTGACAACTGTTGCTTCGAAATAAACAACACTATGCCAGTGCAATTAACACATCACCAGCCTCTTCACCCAAAATGTTGCCACAATAAGGGTACTTTTCTACAGAACGACAGGATTCAAACTTAAACACTCCCAACTTACGAGTCCTTAAGAGCAAGAGTGCCAAATGGGTTTTTCTCACGCAAAGAGTGAAAGTGTAAGAAAAAGAAAAGGAAAACCAACAACAAGGACAATGAATAAGGCTGATATTGTTGATGATAATGATAATGATGTTGATGATGGTTTTGCAAACTGCATAAATACACAAAAACTAAACTTCTCCGCCTTCTTTAAAGTTTCGGTTTAACACTGTTTGTTGTGGATGGTAATTAACACCTAAAATATGACAGTAACGCAAACAAAATAAAAAGGATGGAAAAGTATCAGAAACAATGTTGCAAGCAACTAACTACTACGTTGGGCGCGAAATACAGCTGACTACAAGGATACCCAGAAGCGGAAAGGAAGTTTCCAACTGTCAACTAAAAATATTCATACATACAGAGAGGAAATGGAAAGGACAAAACAAAAAGAAAACAAAAAATAGAAAGAAACAAAAACAGAAAAAATTAACTAAACAAACCTCGTCATTCCGCCTTACGGCCACTTGGGGCTGAGGCTTTTGACGCTCAATGGAGCCCTGCGAAGATGATAATGAGCTCTTCGCCTTAATCACCTCCTTGACGATTTGTGGAGGACGCTTTGTTGTAGCCATTTTTGATATTGTTGGTGTTGTTGTTGAAGATGTCATCGACGACGCGGATGACTGCGTTGTTGTTACCATAGTATTGTTGTTGTTGTTGTTCGATAGCGTTGACGAAGAGAACGACGAGGGTGACGATGACAATGACGTTGTGGTCATCGTAGTGTATGACGCGTTCAGGGCATTGCCAGACATAGAATTCAACAGATCATGCGGCGAATTATTATGCGGCGGCAGAGGTGTGGTGGTCGTACTAGCGTTCGACAATGTCGACGATAGCGATGACAGATGTGGTGGCGGTGGATAGCGAGGCGGTGCCTTGATTACCTCAATAAAACTATCAGGCACATCGACAGGCAACTCGCGATGCTTGCGGACCGACACCTGAGGTTTAAGCTCTCGCAATTCATACTCTGGTGGGCCCAACTCACCGGAGGATGAACTACGCGTACTCAACGAACCCCCACATGAGGAGGTGGTATTCGCTAGCAACATATTGCCATTGGTAGCCTTGGCCATGTTATTGTTATTCTGAAGCTGATGATAGCTAATGGAGTCAAAAGACTCCTTGCTGCTGTCATCAAATGACAGCGATCCCTTTCGATAGAGATCGGAAAGGGGATCCAAGTCAACAGACAGAGTGTCTGTGACAGCCGAACTACCACCACCCATACTACCGCTGCCACTACCACCACTCAAGTGTTTGTGTTTCAATGTTGTTGCATGTTGTTGTTGGTGTATCTGTTGTGTTTTATTTGTGTTGTGTTGTGGTTGTGGCTGCTGTTGGTGATTACTAACCACGGTGTACTGTTCGAATTGTTGTAATTTGGCATGAATGTGTTCGTTATCAACATTTTGTTGCAGATGATCATTATGATGATGATTGAGATGATAGTCATGTTGTTGATGGTCATGAATTTGTTCATATTTAGAATGCATAACAACCGTTAGTTTACCGGTACCACACAACAACAAATTTTTATTTACCTGTGCAGCGGCATTGTTGAGTGTTGCGGTTGGTGTTGCTGCACCCGGTGTGATTCCTCCCATCATCATCGTTGTTGATGTGGTTATTGGTGGACGGGGTGGTGGATATCGCGGTGGTGTTTTATTCCTTGCTATAAATGTATCTGGGCAATCGACTGCCATCTCACGATGCGGACCTTAAATAACAAAAAACAAACAAATTATCTCAAGTTTTGATGGAAACTTATGATGGTGACTAACCGTTATCTTGATTAATCGAAAGCATTGTCAACATTTCCTGATCAATCTCTTTACTACTATCCGAGTGCTGACGATAATGTTGACTACTTATATAATCATCTGGCAGGCATGGCTTTAGATCATCACCATCGATCACAACAATACTCGAGCCCGATCGACGGCGGGGCCTGAAAACAAAATTACCGATTAAAATTGTTATACGTATCTACATATGTATATAAGTGTATATATGTATAAATGTAAGTAACTGTAAGTTCTGTAAAAATAAAATAAAATATTATTGACAATGCCACATTTTCAAGATGGCTGAATAAAACCAAGCCATTAATCAAACCCAACCAACTTGCTATTCAATAACAAGTAGACTGTTTTATAGTCCAAAAAGGATTCACTGGGATACAGAACTATATGAGACTAATATAAACTGGTGCACATCGCCAGAAGTGATGATAAATGAGTTACTCTTACCCTTAAACTGTTTTTAAGAATCGTTTTAAATCTACATAATTTTGTATGTATGCCCAAGATAGACAGACAGATATTACTCCATTTTCTAATTCATATTTCTTCAAATGCTTTATAATTTGAGATAGCGAGAAAGCTACACATGACGGTTAGTACTGTTCTCAGTGTCACTTGTCAAAATATATCAGTTTTCGTTATTCAGCACTTTGCGAATTCCATAATTTTGGAAAGACTATCACATGCGAAGTGCATTTTTAAGCTCCGGCGAACATATGAAATTTTGAATCACAATCGCAACTGGAAGTTTTAAACTTTGTCCTTGTCATATCTTCGCAAACTGTGGCTCTTGTTTTAAATGCTTATATACTGCTCCACCTGTATAACATTCTCAAAGTTATCGGCATTCATTTAAAAGAAACAAACCATATGCACCTCTGCCTGTTTGATTAATTTTGAGGCACATTCATTTCATACATATCGTTAAATGCAGTTTGCTTTCCGATGCATGTACAAAAAAACTATCCAAATTATAAACTAAAAAATTCATTCATATTCCACGCATGGATAATTGCTCGTCTTCCCTAATTACTGTTCTGGAACCTTTTCTTCTAAAGAATTCAACACAAAATGGAACGGATCCAATTAGCAGACAACAACTAATTCCCATTATTTCGTGCACTGTAGAACGGAAACAGTATAATTTACTGAAACTATCATGCAAAACACTTGTTCCCGGCGGCGACATACATACATACTTAGATGTATCTATATAAATATGTATACCTGCCTCGCTTACGATAGGATGTGGCTCTCTAAACGAAGCGACGAAACGAAAAGTAAGAAAAAATAAAAACGAAAAATCAAAAAAAGGGACATTTCCCTTGGTCTATCCGTATTTGCGGAATACCCAAATGAAATAATTATAATAATAGAGATAATGATAACTTTTCAGTGAAAAGACTTCCCCATCACCTGTGGATGTGAGCGACCCTTGTATGTTCAGTGCACCACATCACCATTATGCATACAGAACAGGGCTTTTTTTCGTGTTCACTGATGGATGACGCCAAGTAAGCAAACGGGTTAGGTACCTTCTAACTACAGGTGCATCCATCCAACCAAGTCATGGAGTCATGTACATATGTAGGAGGACTACAACCCTTCAGGGTGCATTGATACAATGATGAAGACGAATTGCTTTCGTGTTTATTTGCTAGATACCTCTCCTTGGCTTATCTCTATGAAGTGGGTTAAAAGGATTCTCTCAATTTACATGGTCAATGCACTTTCTTGGGTTTCAGGCGGACCCAGTACAATTTATTGAGGAAAGCGAACCCCTGTGAGTCTTGTGGAAATTACATAATCGAGCAAGAGACTTATTTGTGCATTTGTGGTTGTTTATCACCGGATTGGTGGTAAGAATTTTCTATGTTTGGGGTTGTTTATCTCTTATTTATTGAGTTCGGGGACTTGTCTCCCTTTCAGGTTTACAATTTGCGGTGCGACCAACTCGTGACATTGTGGAATAGAAAATGAATGGAAGATATAGTTTTTTACTTGTGTTGACTCTTGGTCGGATCGTATTTGTTTTACGTACATATATACATATATATGTACATACATAAGTATGTACCCGGATTTGTTGGAAGAGAAATTGTAAAATTGCGGGACAGAAAGATTTATTTCCTGTTTTTCGGTTGAATTTCAGTCAGGATGTTTACATTGCTTTGGGATAGGGTATGTTCAAAATTGAAGGAGATTGTAGATGTGACACGGAGAAAAGAATCAAGTCGCAACTCATGGGAAGTAACCTTAAACAAAACGTTTTTTTTTTTAATCAAATGCATTGATAGATTTATGTTTGCTAAGGAGTAACCGAACATGCTGAATGATTGTTTAGTCTAGAAGGCATTCCTTAAAGAATTTCAGTTAAACAAAAAAAAAAGGATTTGCTTATAAAAATCAAAGATCTTAAGGCGTTCACTTTCAAACTATATACATACATATGTTTTGCCAATATATATATATACATATGTATGCATGTATGCATTTCCTAAGAGAATTATGTACATCAAATGGTGGAAACTTCCGTAATTAACTGGGGAAATAACTCACCAAATCCTAGAAAGAACCTACTATTCAGTTGGTGGAGTCTCAAACTGTTCAACGTACGACTACAACTGACTGACGGACCGACAAACAATGAACTGTTTACACACTTTTGTATACGACAGCGACCATTGCGGACTTAGTTTCGAAATAACGATTCCCAGCGAAATTGCGGAATTGGAAGAGTTTGTCCAAACGCATTCCTACAATTACAGTAGGACACGCTGGACACGCTTCTTCCTAGAAGCTCTAGTACTGACTGGAGCACTTTCCTCCAACTCATTTTACCCACCGCCCAATAGGAATCTGGTCGACGAGGAGATTGACAGATACCTAAAACAATTGGACCGGAGAATCAACCGAAATAAGGACAGTACGATACCTCGCTATCAATATATTGACAACGTAGACTTGTATATTCCGCAACGCGACTATCAACGCACTACACTAACAGAAAAGTAGAGTGCTGTCAGGATTAAAAACCTTGTACAGACAGTTTTCGACAGACAAAATTCAGAGGTTAAGCCACTGAAGTCGTTGCTCAGAAATCTCCAAAAATTGATCGAGCAAAATTATAGTTTGACGGTTAATGCGTTTTGGAACGGGGAGATTTCGGCGGTAAGAGCCAACAATCCCAGTATGTTCCCGCAGATCAATAATATTTTTCGGAAGAAAACGACCTTCTGTGTCTTAAGATACCCCGAACGACGAACGATGAACAAATACTTATTATTCATGTAACGCTGTCGAGGATGACAACTTCTTCGTGATAAAAGATCCGCAGGAGAAGGTAGAAGCTATAGGAGCGACTTTCTAGGAAGTGTATAAAGTGAATGATAGCATTCACCATGACCTTTAGGCTGGACCTACACGATTATCTATTCGTGTGAAGAATATAATTCGTACAACACGAATGTTTGGTTCGCCAAATATTTATTTTTGTATCCGAATCATTTGTAACAATTTTCTATGAGAATCAGGCAGATATCAAAGCCTTCAAGTTAGAAGAATAGTGGAGATTAGGTAAATGGGTGCCCTTGTTGGCAGGAAGTGCTATTTTTTAATTAGGTTCAAACTTAGCATTCTTCAAGAAAGGCGATCCTATGTCTTGTAAGAACTACCGAGGCATATCACTGCTTAATGTCGCATATAAGATCCTATCCAACGTACTGTGTGAACGTCTGAAGCCTTTCTCCAGCACACTAATCGGCCCGACAGATCGACGATCGACCAAATTTTCACACTAAGGCAAATCCTGGAAAAGACCAACGAATTTCAAGTCGAGACTCACCATCTCTTCATCGACTTTAAAGCCTCATTTGATAGCATTCATCGTCTTGAGTTCTACAAGGCGATGGCCGCATTCGGGATCCCGGCTAAACTGATCCACGCGGTGCAACGTGCACCGGGTTTCGTCAAGGAGATGCGCTATCAACAAATCTGTCCAGCTGCTGGGATACGCAGACGACATTGACATCATCGGTCGCTCCCAGCGCGCCGTGTTAGAGGCTTTTACGGCAATTGAAGAACAGGCGAAACGAGTTGGCCTTGAAGTAAATGAGGACAAAACCAAGTACATGTTGTCAACATACAAAGAAGCATCTGTCCACCGCCTAGGACAGAACGTCACTGTTGGCAACAGTAACTTCGAAGTGGTTAAGGAGTTTACCTACCTCGGAGTAAACATCAACTCCACGAATGACACCTTAGTGGAGATTCGACGAAGACTTACCCTAGGAAACCGTTGCTACTTCGGTTTGGCGAAACAAATGGGGTCAAAACTCCTAACTCGGAAGACGAAATGTATGCTCTACAAAACTTTGATCCTGCCAGTTCTGCTGTATGGAGCCGAGTACTAGACGATAAGCAGGAAAGCAGAGCAGATATTGAACACTTTCGAAATAAAAATTCTTTGTCGGATATTCGGTCCCCTATGCGAGGAGGGCGAATGGAGGAGAAGATACAACCGCGAACTCTATGAGCTGTACCAAGATGTGGATGTAGTCCAAAAAGCCAAAACACGTCGACTACACTGGCTCGGCCACATCGAGCAAATGGACAATAATGCTCCAGCAAAGAGGATCTTCGAATTACAGCCCCCAGGTTCGAGACGACAAGGAAGACCGAACCTCCGTTTTAAGGACCAAGCTATCGCGGATGCCAGAGTGCTTGGTCTAGACAACTGGAAGCAGCGTGCCCGGTATCGAAGAGTGTGGAAGGCTGCCGTATCTCAGGCAGAGACTCTTTACTGGTCGGGAGCCCGTTAACTGAAACTCAAACTTAGCATACTGTAACAGCCACTTATATTTACACCCATAGTCCTTAATTTTTCAATATTTGGGTGGGGTTGGTATATACATATGTATGTATCTCCTACTCAATTGCCTTCTTAGCCCAAAATACAGCGATTGGCAAAAATTATTCTTCGTTTAATTTATGCTGAGGTGTTGTTGTCAGAGTTTATAGCAGAGCCGAGGTAGCCTTATTACCTCAAAGTTATAGCTGTCAATTGTGACATTCTTTCCGATTAGTCGATGTTGAGTGTCCCTTCTTGTTGACAGCATATACTCGGTTACCGCTAAACCCATTTTGGCAGCCTCCGTTCCAATACTAGCGAACGCACCGGTGACAACCTGCTGTGTATTTGTCCTACCCACCTACTCACCTTAGATATTTATTATAAGCCCAATCGCTGAAGAAATAACCCAGAAACATCCAATTTGTAAAATTACCATTACACGTATTTTTCGCGCAAAAGCTGCCACCTAATACCTGCGTTAAACCCGTTTTCGAAAATCAAAATCCATTTTAAGTAAAATCGACTTCAGGTAAAGTACCCTTAAATTTGAGGTTAGAATGAACATTCCAATTTAGGGATTTATCTAGGGATCGTTCCGCAGACCCCAGATATGAAGTTGGAAGCAAATCCGTCCAGCCGTTTAGGCTTCAGTCGAGTATACAGACAGACAGACAGAATATACCCTATAGGTATAGGTGGAAGTAAAAGCGAAACACAGCATCAGCATTTTTTATAGCGATACACATAATAGTACAAAAACATTTTCGAATGCTGTTTCAGTTCAACTCATTTATGATTACATCGTTTTCATCATGTGCTAAAGAAAAATCGTTTTAACTAGTTACTTTCAGCTCTTTCTCCTTTCTTTGTATTTTCTTATTCCATATCCAACAGAGCAGTATTTTTGACACAGCACTTATGTATCCACAGAGAGCTTTGCATCCAAATTTTACTTCCTACTTCTCTTAGTAATATTTATTTTCTGATTAACTCATTAAGGACAAATTACCTCAAACAAAACAAAAAAAAAACACCCATTCCCCCTCAACCCCACCTCTAAAATTTCCTGTTCTATCATCACAAATCCGAAGACAAATGATAATGCATTTTACATTTATCTTTATATACGGGTTCTATTCTGGCACCATAACTTCCTCATTAATAACACCTTGCTTGCATCAAATTACCCAAAAAAAAAAAACCCCCATTTAAAGACTGTAAATTTATTGTTGTATCTAGTAATTACCTTAATGGACTTTTCGAAAAGAAAAAAAATACTAGTAAAGAAAAACAGAAAAAATGTAAGCTTAGCCAAACTAACTGCAGAAGGTTAATAAATCTTCTTCTATCGTTCCAACTCCTTTACGGAGATAATCGTGTGGTGTTATTGTGTTCCGATGCATGTTGGGTGGGTGTCCCAACTTTTTTTCTTTTTTTTTTTTTTTTTGAGAATAGTCCGATGATAAGTGGTTTGGTTTGGTTGGAGAGTTTCTATTTTTTCTACCCGAAATGACACCAACCAGTATTAATCGGATTTGGACAGCTCCATACCAAAACACATAAATCGGTTTTAGGACGTCAAAGGGCTAATCCCCTTTGGCTTAAGACACATTTGGTAGGTGTGGACGAAGCTACGAGTGGAAATGATGTATAAGACTGATAGTGGGGTGCATTCCTTTGGAATTTATAAGTTGTTATGGGAATTCAAATTTTCTGATTGAAAATTGATTTCGAAATTTTGAAGGAATTTCTCATGCTCTTTGGTGTGTTAATGTGAATGTGACAATTTTTTAGCGAAGTTCAAGTCAAATCCATAATAAAAAATCCATTCTAAATAGTACTTGAAACTGTCGACAAATATAGAGACATATTGACAAGTTCAATGTATTTTCTCCAACACTTTTCACTTATCAAGAAAAGATCTCGGGCCATGAGTACTATACACTAGGAAGGCACAAGGTTTAGGTAAATAAACATTACTCAGATAGATATGTAGCTGTTATAAATGTATATGTAAGGATTTTATGACTATAACCATTTATTTAAATATAAATTAAAAAATCTACTTTGTAGCACCATTTATTCCCTGGTATATTGAATTCCTTGTCAACTCCAAATCTTAAATGTTTAATGCTTGATTGTCGTCTTTTAACTGTTCAAAGCAAACATTCAAATGAGCAATCGGATATTCCATCAATCATGCTACAAATAAGCGATATTTAAATTGTAAAGCATAATGCTTTCATAATTTCATTGAAAATGACAATGATATACGAACCTGGGAAATTGATGAAATGAATGAGCTATTTCTAGGAAATTCTAATTACCAACCCCATACCTCATCATTGTTGGTTTTGAGTTACAAAATTGACAAAGTAATCAGAACGTTAAGTATGGTTTCAAGCAATTCTGCGGAAGGATTGAAGTGATAAATGGAATAATAAAGGTTTTGTCACTTTGTTCGTAAAATTAGAAAATCCGTTTAAAATTGAAGAAAAAAATTAAGTTCTGAAAACATTTCCAATGTCATGTAAAGGCGGAGGTAAAATTTATTACTCTTAGTAGCTTTTGTAACATTTATTTTTTAAAGTGATTACCCTTATTCGTCCGAATGAATTATTTAATTGGAATTATGTACATATGTAAATCTTTGTCCATAAGGTGGAGATAGTATCCGATTATAAGACTATAACAACCCTGCAGTCTTATTTACTCAGGTTGAGAGGAAATTTTGTAAATTATTGCAATTTGTTGCTTTTGAATAGTTTTCAGTTCAGTTTTCGTCTCGACAATAGTAGTGCTAGTTTGCCTAAGGATCCATAAATAGTAAACAAGAGCTCTGAAGAACACTAAAAAATGATGAAAAATGCAATCAGATTGCAGACCCCTCAATAATAGATTAGAATTAGCTGGAAGGATTTACAAGGTAGTGTAAGGTGTGACGAAGCAGAAAATAGATCCGACGGATTATAAAATAACAAATTGAAACTGTTTGGCTGTAATTATTCCAAAAAATACCCACCGATGGCTCCTTGCTAAACTCAGATGCGAATAAGCTTAGAGGGTGGAAGGACAATCATTTCTCCACTTAAACGAAAAGGCCGCTTCTTAAAACTAAAAAATAGTATTCTTTTCCCCAATAAAACTGAAGTTTCAACCGGAATTCGAGCACTTAAGGAATACTCGTATGGTGGTGAGGCTTGGTGACACTCCAGTGGCTAAAATAATAAGCAAACAAATTCTGAACTATATCGAACAAAATTTAGACCTACATAGCTCTATTTTATATTATATTTATAGATTGTAATATCGATCACAGATTTCCGGTCAGGATCCTTTGTGTAGACCATAACACTCAGGTCTACAAAATGGGATGCGACATGGCTGCATACTGATTTCTAGTAATAAGAAAGTGGGCATGCACATAATATGTATGTATATATGAAAATGGGTCAGGTCAGTTGATTTCCGACTTCAGGAAACGAATACAGCGGTTTGTGATATCAGCAGAAAACTATTCTCCTCCCGATCGATACAATTTTTTTGAGTTTTTCTCGGTACTTGTGAGTGCAACTCTAAGTGTGTCATTCGAAGCCTTTATTCTGTAGAAGTAATGTGTGCAGCATTTACTTACAGTACACAACAAGCTTAACCGAGTAACTTAACTTTAAGTAAACTTAAAGGAATACCAGTATTTTTTTTCTTTATTGGTAACTCTCATTTGTTTACTGATGCAACCACTCACACTTTTGTCAATTTTTCTCCTTCCATTGATAAAATCCGCCAGCCAGTTGTTAACTGCTCTTCCACTTTCAACGTCATTCACCATGACAAGTAATTCATTCCTCCGAGCAAACAAAATAATAGCCCTCATCCTAGTTCTGCCTGTAATAATGTGCCCGAACACATTAATTACCCCTCTACCTATCCATCAATCTTACAAAATCTGACGAAAGGATAACCTGTCAAATTGAAAGAAAAAAATCAAATTCCTTGCAAGGGTATCATACTCTCAGCCCACACTGTTGTGCTTTTTTTCAATTTAATGATAAAAAGTGGAAGTGCACAAACAGATATCCAAACAGACTCACATACACTTCTATACATTCCTTCCAAGAACATAACGATGATCTTCATCGGCTCAAGATGATGAAGAGATGATGATTCATGCCGATGGACTGAACAGTGGTGTTGGTGGTAGTGGTGCCAATGGTGGTACATTTCAGGTCAGGTCGTTAACTGAAATTCCCAACCTGATAATTCAGAGGACAATACCTGTGCACAACAACAACTAGAACCGCATCAGCAATAACAAAAGGTTCGTCGACGTCGTCGTCGTTCCCTTTTATTTCCCTTTTTATTTTTATTTGATTTTTTTTCTTTTTTTTTTTTTTGTTTCCTTGAAAATCTCCTTTGTACACCTTTTTATTGGAAAAGGACGGACGGGAAAGGTAAGGAGAAAATACGGTCATAAAGGAATTACGTTGATGGCAGCGAGATTCTGTCGAAGGGTATTCAAAAAGGACGAAGAAGGAGAGCAGCATACGGTTTCAGCAGCATCCACACCTTTTCCAAGAGTGTGATATTGAACGTTGGGAATCACGGTTATCACGGAAGAGGAATCTGTTTTCCATTTACCATGGGTTAGTCCCTGGAATGGGGAAGTAGTAAACAAGTGAGGCGTGCTAACGTTGTTTCACCGTAGAAAGATACAGAAGTAAGGAGTGAGAGAGATCTTTGTCTGATTGTGGGTGGAATGCATGACTGATCTCAGTACAGATCAATCAAATTTTGATGGAATTTTTTGAGTAGATACCTTTTCTGCTCTAAATGACTTTTTCTGTTTTAGAATATTTTTTTTAGGAAAGGGAAGAAATATGCAGTCGTTTCAAGTTTTGGGTAATTGAGATACATATCTTAGGTACTTTTGTACCGAATGACGAATTGAGACAATTGTATCTAATGGATTTTGAATGCGCACATATGTATAATGGATTACCTCAAGATGGTGTATACATACACATATTTGTTATTGCGTCATTGAAGGTGTGTTATTCCATAAGATCGGACCAAAAACTATTTGATTCATTGACCGGATGATATGTAATGGGTATCGTATTGTTATAAAGAGTATGAACGCGTATAGTACATGGGAAGCAATCCATGTAGGACACCTAAGGAGTGTAGGTTACGAAAAAATTTATGCTTTTTTATACAATGTACTACAGAATGTTTAAAGTTTGAAAAACTAGTTCTGAACAAGAATTCAAAGTAGCAGCGCTCTGTTCAGACTTTCAAAAAATTTAAACTTGTCCAAGTCAGCAGAAGAACTAAGAAACATATTCAGGTTTATCTATCATCAAAGGCGCTAGAATGCACATATGTATTTCGAGACAGTTCAATACCAATTAAAATACTGACTTTCCACTCGACATCACTTGCTTTGGATAATAAATGCAAAGTGAACACAATAAGCACTGAAGACAATGTGTCGGCACATAAGCAAGGACAGTAACCTTTTTTAGGGGTTACTTGGATACTTGGATCCGCCTCGATTAGAAAAAATAACAAAAACTTTACTTAACCCATTTGACAAAGTATGACAGAGCTAAGGCAACTTAAAAAAACATTATCAAACTTGCGGGAATACACTCTTAAACACTTCTTACTGAGTGTATTAACAAGACAAGGTTGTTTGCAAAGATGAAGTGGATGTGCTAAAGAAGTGAAAACATCTATCTGTCTTTGAAAGTACAAACAAAATCAATAGACATGCACATAAACATTTTATAAGGATGTTTCAAAAATCGGCAATAATTTTAAAAAAGAGGTGTTCATAGTCTTCTCAACATCGCTGAGAAGATTTTGTGTTCAAGTACCTAAAGCCCTTCGTCAACTACTTGATTGGCTTTTATCGATCAAGATTTCACACCATGACATACTCTGACACTGACATCTCAACATCTTTTAAGCACCATTTATAGAATACCTATGCAGAGCCATGTCTAGCTTTGTCATCCCTTTAAACACGTCAGTCGTCTGTGCAGAATGATGATGGAGAATCCTCATTGCTGATCAAGATCGGTAACGTCCTCACCGTGACCCTTTATGTTTTCTTATTTATTTGTCTTCATAATTGAACGGTTTGTACAAAATCGCAATCCAACAACGGAGGGACAATCTTTTAAAAGACGCAACTGCACATTATTAGCGTAGATCCAATAAAAAAACACAATGTGTAATTTGGAAACAGTTCCTCCAAACATGTACTGAATTTCGGCAAGGAGATGCGATATCATGCGAGTTCTTCAATCTCGTGCTGGAACAGATAGTGCATATGGCAGGTGTTAACACGGAAGACACTATCTTCCACAAATCTGTCCTGTTGCTGGGGTACGTAGACGACATGGATATCATCGGCCGCTCCCAGCGACTCGTCAAAGAGGCTTTTTCGGCAATTGAATAACAGGCGAAATGAGTTGGCCTTGAAGTACATTAGGACACAATTGAGTACATGTTGTCAACAAACAAATAAACATCTGTCCACCGCCTAGGACAAAACGTCTCTTTTGGCAACTGTAACTTTGTAGTGCGTAAGGAGTATACCTAACTCGGGGTAATTACCAACTCCATGAATGAGACCTTAGTAGAGATTCAGCGAAGACTTACTCTAGGAAACCGCTGCTATTTCGGTTTGGCAAAACAAATGGGTTCAATAATGGCTCGGCTACATCTGGCGAATGGACAATAATGCTCCAGCAAAGAGGATCTTCGAAGTTCCCAGATTCGAGAGAACAAGGAAAACTAAATCTCTCTTTTAAGGAACACTAATCCCAGAGCGCTTGGTCTAGATAACTGGATAGGGAGATATGTACATATACCTATATATTGAAATAGGTGTAACGAAAATGCTTAAAACGTTTAATGAGGATAAAGTTGGAAAAAGGGGCAACCACAATTGACACCCAGTAATCACTTTCACAGTCCATCAAAGTAGTAAGTTACTAAGCTATAAGCTAATTAAGATCTCTCTCAATGTAGTCTTTTCAACAGAGTCTTAAAATGACATGGCTTAACTGAATAGAATAACTCCTATCATTCGATTTTCTTCCCAGTAGAAGGTAATTAGAGCTAGTGATGGTATACGGAGCAGGAAATATGTATGTGGGATCTTTGCATCCATAAAGAAAAGATGGACCGGCATCCAATTAGTCATTTAGTTTAATTTTTGAGATGATCTGCACTTTCAAGTACTCTATTTACGTATGGTTAGTATCTAGACTTGTGCCCCAAAAATGTTCATATGATATATGTATGGTACCCTTTTATTGAATAAACTGTTTTGAAAAAAAAAGGTATGTTATTCCTTGCAACAAATGAAATTAAGAAGACAGTCCCCTTACCAATGCTTTAAAATCCTCATTTCGACCAATCTTCAGATCCTTCCTCTCCAATTCTAGAAACTGTCTCCTCCACCGACTGCTTCTAATCCATTAAATTTCACTTTGAATTTATTTAACACGAACTAAACTTTACAGCCACGCTAATCGATTTGAAATATCTTCACACCCAACAATCTTCTCCGTTTAATTTAAATTTCTAATTTTTCCACAAAACGAAAAAAAAAATACACTGTCGCGTGCAACAAATGGCGAGCACATGCACTGTACTGTGCATTCCTTGGGCGCTGCCAAAACTTTACAAAATTAACAACAAATTAGAAAGTATCACCCCTCCGCGAGAGGTGTGGACAGTGCACAACAATTTCACTTTCAATATGCACAAAACAAACTGTATTCGATTTTTTTTTTCTTTAAACAAATAAATACATAAAATATGTATCTGCAAGCAAATAATGTAATTGCAAAGCAATTTCTATCACCACTCCGAATCGATCTACTCGATGATCATCATGGCACGGTAGTAGCTGATGAAGATCCGTTTTTGCATTATTTATGAGCGCAACGATATTTGATCAATTAATTTCACTACACACTAGACGAACGGACGGATGGATCAGACACAATTGGATGTATCGAATGCAATAACACTCTCTCTTTGTTTAATTGCGTGCGATCACCTCATATCGAAACCGCATCTCGATCGAATTTCAAAAACAAAAAAAAAATGTACAACACGCGGCGCAAATTTCACTGTCACAGGCGCAGGGTAATTAGATTTTAATGTGTTTAACTTCTGGGAATGTCCTTTGTCCGTTTTAAAAATGTTTACCTGAGACAGCGATCACCGTTACTTTATGAAGATTTCAAAAAACAACAAAAAAAAATTTGACAGGTTATGTAGGTATAGGATTTTGTCTATGACGTATCCGTGTTGTTTAATGATATTCGTTATGTAAACGTCGCGGAGAGACTGTTGTTGCCGGGGTATCAAAGTCAAACGCTGAGCCAGGCTTGAAGACACCATTCAGCGCTGCCAGCTAGTGCGAGTCAGCCAGTCAGCCACCCAGCATGAGCATGCATACATGATCGTCTCGTTGCGGACGGTTACACAAATACATGTTTGGATGGAGATTCGTTTTTTTTTTCAGCTACGATACGGACTGAGCTTGGTTTCGGTTTTCCAGTGTGCAATGGAGCGCGAGAGAGTAGGCAACAGGTAGGGGAAGACAGCAACAACAGGTAGATCTTTGTTTTATGTTGGCAAACATAAATGTATGCATGTTTGCTTGTGCGCACACATGGGTTTCTTTGGGCAGGGGAAGGGCGTATTTGATGGTGTGGAAGAGAGAGAAATTTGAGAAAAAGACCGGTACTTGATGGATTTTACCGAACTGTCGATGCAAATTGGTTGCGAGATCTTAAAAAAGGGTTTTTAAGTGATGGGCAAGTAATTTTTGATTGCAATTTTAATGAAGCAAAATAGTTTAATTATCTTTAAAGGCATTTCGCAGACACATACATACTTAGTTTGAAAAGGTAAACGCAAAATTAGAGAAGTAGTCCAAAACATTGTAGCAAAAAGCGCATAAAATAACAAGATGTAAATTATTATAGTGCAACCAAATAATATACTCGAGGTCTAACGTAATGGTTTGGTGAAACAGTGATTTAGAAAAAACCCTGTTATAGTTTTTTTTCTGTAAGCTTAGAGTCCTATAAATGAGAGAAATCGGTATATAATCCCGTTTAAGAGTTTATGGCAATAAAAAATTTTATCAATATTTGAGTGATACCAACGTAAACAACGCACAACCACGACTTAACCAAAGCTTACATTTACTATCCAGATTTCCAATAAAGCCAAATATCTACGAGTGATCTTAGTTAAACAAAATTTTTGTGCGCAAACCATTCGAAGTCGGCTACTCTTGCTACACTTAGACCAAAGCTGAGATCCACTGGGTTAGATGTTAGATAGGCGGGATGCTCCCGTACGCGAGATCTTAAATGTGTGAACTGTGTATTTTGTAGGAGTTATGGGTTGGAGGGAAGTGTTATTGTTAGCTTCTCAACTAAAAAAAAAATTGGACCTGGAAACAAGCCTGGTAATTCGAAGCAGATAGATCTCATAAGTCTTTGAAGAAGTACTTGTCTACAGTTATTACATAAGTTTGGTTATAGACCTTTATTTCTCATCATATCTACAGCTTCTAGAGAAATCGTGAGAAGTGACTTCCAATCTATCTATCCAGCTATCCAGCGATGTCCCGTCAGAGTAACAATGGTAGGTTTAATGCTTTCCTACCAATTGAGATTAATCTGCTTATCTTCCTAAAGCTCAGGTCTTGACCAGGTTTATCTAGACATAAATTGATATTTCTCCACCTGGAATAGAAACAGAAAAACTTCGCTATATTCAGCGAGATTTCAACTGATGCTCTCTTTGCTAGCTTATCCATTTGCGCGTATACTCCAATCATAATCAGAGACAGGAAAAAAGTGTGATCGAATTTTAACTCCGTTAGTTCCAATGTATGTAAGTCTTGCGTTAAGCAAACATGCATCTGCCTTTCAAGCGGAGATCTATACATGCTGGTCTTATGATCTTGAACTATTTATTTATGTACATATGTATGAAGGTATGTTATAGGTATGTAGTTTGGTGTAAAGGTCGGAGTATGTGTCGCGAGCAATATCTAAATCTCTAATATGATAGCTCAACAAGGCTTAGTGACACAACAGTCTGCGACATTTCTGGAGTGGTCAGCGAAATAGGTACAACGTGGACCAATAGGAACGAGCTGCGTCTGATTGTTCCAGTCGAGTGTCCATGAAAAAGTATCCGAAAGTAAATCGTGTTTGATTGTAGAATTTACCACAATGTTAGAGCTTAGTCAATCAAGAGGCAAAGGTTTTGACCTGATAAGTACCTTAATTGAGTAAGTACCACATCAGACGGATGTTCAAAATCATTGCGTATTCATCATTGCGAAACTCGCAAATATATTTCGAACACCGACCAACAACATTCTAAAATTCTTAAGACCTAGATCCACTTCGCTAGGCTCCTGAGAATACAAAAAGTTTGACTTTATCGGTTCTAAAAACTTTTTTGGCTATTCTACCTCTTCACAAAAATATCTCTTTCAATTCCCAAGCCGCCATTCCTGGACATTAAAGAAGCATTTGATCAATCTTAACATCTGTAAAACAGCCGTAACCATTTTAAGAAGCAAAAGTAGTGTGTCAAACACAGGTTTGAACCAGGTTTCCAACATTTAATACTGGCCTAGGCAAGCAAACGGATAAACACCAACTTTTGTCGCACCGATTCAATAATTAAATGTTCGGGTGAATGCCTTGTAAACAAATAAGTGAGTTGGTGACAATGTCGCATTCGGAATCTACCCCAAAAGCTCTTTAAGGGATGGCCTCATCTTCAGGAAGGTAGGTTATCTTTCGTAAATTTCAGAAGGAATTGTAAGACTGAAAATGGCGCGAATCATCGCACGAAAAAGGTATTAACAACTCGTCAAACTTTCCCCACTAGGGAAGTAATAAAATCAATAGCATTTGCAAGCATTTAATGGTAAATAATTTTACAACCAAACTTAGATCTACCACTTATCCTATCTTTTCACTAATTACCAAAGTGCAATCCTCACATACAGCTCCCAAATCGGGAGATTTCTCACATTTCCTTTCCTAAATCACTTTTTTTCTTAGACCTAACTCAACAGCACCCACACAGAGAAACATAAATACCTGTTGTTGCACACATTATTCGCCTTTACAAGTACATGCTCTCACGTAAACAAAGATGAAAAAAAAAAAAAATACAAACATTACAAAGAAAGAACGCCTAAAGCAAACGCCAAGAAGAACAACATAAACAATCTCCATGTGTGAGGAGAGATAAAGTATCACTTTACCTGTTAAAGAAAAACAAATCAGCCAAATGATACCTACTCTCCCCATACCCCGGCATATACCCCACCTACTCCGCAGAATTGACATGCATCAGAGACTCTGCACAACATCCGTGAGAGTCATCCATTTATTCTAAAACTTATTAGCACGACGAAACTCACATAATGAACACAGATTAAGATGAGAACTAACAAAAAACAACTCAAAGTGTAAAGATTAATTGAAGTGATTACCATAATCGAGATGACTATGGACTGAATCATTCTTCTTCAGCAAAGAGACAAGGTCAACATTTCGTTTCTCTCCATAGAATGCAACACGAACCCATTAGATTGACTGACAGGGGAGGTATGCATTAATTAAACGTTAAAAGTGCACTGCACTGGAATCTGACGTAAGTATCTGTGAAACATTTCCCCATTCTTTGTCGGAAAAGGTCGTCCACCCGCTCTTATTGAGAAAGAACAACAACAGAGAAACACGGTAATGCATTTTAATTTATCTAATGGATAAACATTTCTAGAATAGATACTTTAACCTTTGTCTAGGTTATATTATGATTCGGTATACCTTCTGACAAATTTACGATTTTTCGGATAGTAGTCAGAGCTATAAAGAATAATTTCCCGGACTTGACTGGATAGGTGCTAATGGTAGGTTAGGAGGGGTCAATTTTATAACTTCTTCCTTTTCACATTAAATTTTTTGGAAATACAGTATGTATGGCAGGAATGAACGGAGGTAATGAGATTTGGATATATGCGTTGTGATTGAAGGAATGAGAAAAGATAGTCAATATAGAGACTTTGTTGTCATGTGTTAAACACCAATATCAGTCTTGAGATCATGAAATTAATTGCATACATTAAACTCAGTCTAATTAATAAGAGTTCGATATAATTACATAAAAAGATGGAATGCAACATCCCATCGTCTTTGACTAGAATCTACTTAGAATTACTTCTGTTGAAATTTGAATCAATTTTGAAATCCTTGCTAATATAGCTACAGTCGCAGCAGTAAAGGGAATATTGCTGCCAGTACCGTATGAAAAGGAAGGAGGTCACAAGCCAGAACAAAACGTCAAATAGGTCCAAACAAGGTCCTGTGAAGAACTTAGACTTAGACAAAAAGACTACAATGATGGAACTTTATTATCAGACAATACTGACGTGTTTAGTACTCGGATAAGCTATAGCACTTATAAGATATCGACCTCTGTCAATAGATGCCTACAAATCATTTGAAAGCACTTCTGTTTAAAACGCAGAAACTCGATTTCGATGCTGTCCAGGCGTTGTTATCGCCCACGAGGGTTGACACGACCTACATATATAAGTGAGTATTAAGTTTACATAAGTCCAGGACCTTAAAATCGAGGGGAATTATCTTCACGTCAATTCTAAGATTATGGACCTTGAATGAATAAGGATAAGACAATTCTTCGAGTAATGTTTAATACCGCATCTACGAATAAAGGGTTTTTTCAATTGGGAGGGCCCATTTTTCCAAATGATCTTCCTGGCTATGCGTAAAGTTAGCTGTGGTTTGTTTGATGTTTCAATTTACTTGTCAGCAACGTTTGCAAATTATCCAAACATGGCAGGGATTTCCGTGGAGGACATTTTAATAGTATTTTGTTCCATTATTAATGACACCTTAACCTTGAGCACATTGAGTATTTCAAACACAAGCTGTTTTACTTAAAAAATAAGATGGGGAGGTACAATGACGAACTGTATAGTCAGAAGTTTTCGAAAAGATTTTTTATTTCTCCTACAGAAAGCGAATTGACACTGACGCTAGAGCCCTTCTTTAGGACCACCCGGAGTACCATCTAAGGTAAAGTTTAAAGTATTTTATAATTCAACTATTCATTCTACAGATGTCTATTTACGCCTTTTACGCCTTAAGTATGTAGTTCTCGTAGTGAAATAAAATTACTCCGCTTAGCTACCCATTTCATATTTTCCTACCTGTCCCACTACTTTGACTTCTGTCTTTCACAGAAATGCAATTTTTGACCCAGAGTGGTTTGAAATATTTCTCTATGTCTTTCTAGCGTAACTTCTAACCCACGTTCAGTTACCACTTCTCCACGCCAATGGACACGTACAGAATAGAAAAGCAGCAGTAACAACAAAAAAAAAATATATGATTACCCTATGGATTATAATTTTCATCCACAACGACCGCAGTACAGAATAACAACCAAAAGATGCATTGCACCGAACAACGCAAGAAAAACAGTGAATTTTAAAATGCATCTGAGAGATACCGCACTTCGCCTATGGTGTGTTTCCCTTTCCAACTAAGTACCGAGTATCTAAGAAGTATTTTTCTGTTACTGGTCTAGCGAACACTTACGGAATTTTAATTGGCCATTTTTCTTGTGTTATTAATGTGATTATTCTATTCCATAATAAAAAAAAAGACAAAAATACATTGAAAAGGAAAGGCGACGAAGAGTGCTGAAGGTATGGCCGATGAGATTGCAGTTTATTGAAAGGAGAAGTGGACAAACTATGCGCGGAGCTGTGCCTCTCTGGGAACTGTACGGAAAGATAGAGTTTTCTTTTTTGTTTTCAAACGGACTTTTCAATGGAATCTTGATAGCCCGAGGTGCGGTATGCGGTATGATAGTTGAGATTTAGCTGTTGGTTTTTATACTCTATCCCACAGGGTATATAGATTTTAACAGATAGTTTGTAACACAGAGAAATAGATACAAAACAGAAAGTGTATAGGTATATACAAAAATATAATCAGTACCAACAGACGGAGTATAAACTAAATTCTGAATTCGTACAGAATATTCACATTTGAGTTAATTCGAATCCGTACAAATACATGTGTTAACTTGTCGTCCTTTATTCAATAAGTGCAAGCACTACGAATTAAAAAAAAACATACATATACATATTCCTCTATGCCACGTCTACTTTTTAGGAGCTTTTTCATTATAAGTCAGATTTTGATAAAAAAAAAAACTGAAAACCAAACAATATCTACGTTGCAACGCGCATTTGCATTGCAATCAAAAACTTTGTATGGTTGATTTAAAAGGTAAGGTATAAGGTATCTTACGATACATTCCAAACAAAGTGTATGGTAACTGCGTATTTTTTTACTTTTCCTTTTTATTTACATAAGTTTCTTGCATATCGTTAAAATCAATTTCCGTTGCAATGTAGGTGCTATTTTTGGGTTTGTTCAAGACGTTTAATTGATGTAGGATGGTGTGGTTAACAAGAAGGGAGATGGTGCAGGTAATTCATTTGTTCTTCTGAGAAGAAAATGGAAGTTTTAGTTAACTTTATGTTAAACTTCGCCACTTTGATGGTATTATTGATGTCAGTAGTATATCGGTTGTCCCATCACAAATCCTAGTTAGCCAGCTACCCCTATTCCAACAGAAACACACTTAAACTAAGAAGGAGATACATTGTGATACAGGGTGGATTACCACCTAGAGGAATTTTTTACTAATTGCGGAATCGACCCATGTTGCTTGATGATTTCATAATAGGGCGGGCTATGTGCACATAAAGTGGATCTTCGTTTCTTCATCTTTTGACTCTAAAAAGTTCCACAGAAATCTCTAAATTAGAGCATCCACCCAACTGCCATGTTTACTAACTAAAGAAAGAGACAAAAATTTGCTTACTCCGAAAACATTCAAAGAATACTGTGGGCTATCAGCGATGACTTCGAGAGCACAATAAAATACTTACAAATACATGCCGTCAACAAGAAAGGACAGACACTGTCAGCAGTCCCAACCGAATCTCATAATAGACTTGTGGTGTACGATTAGTTAAAAGCTTTACATTTATAGGTGACAGAAGTATAGAAACCAAATGACGAATCACCCTTGGAAAATGCATTTTTAATATTTTTTCTGAGAAGACAGTTGGCGAATGGAGACTATCTTTGGCTGTTGTGTGACAGCATCAATTGATTTTTGGTCTCACCTCAAGGTTACATACTTGTACTTAGGATTTCCTTATAGAAATAGCCATCACTCACGGCAGTGCTGTTGTATATATTGTGTAATAATTAGATCAAACCGAATTCGAAACTACAAGTGGGGTCTAAACGACCCTATTTCGGGCATACGAACTTAGAATAAAGGAATGAAGCAACGTTGAAAATTGGTCAAAAAATAACAGCATAATAGTTGGACCATTATGACTAGTATAAAATAGTAAAAAATTGCTTTCTCTGGTATCATTAGTGGGAGTTGTGTTCTTGGCATTTATGGGGTGCATTTCGAGGTACATATTTCTATTGCGAAATTTGAAAGTGTAAGGAAAACGACTTGGCGTTTGTTTTGACCTGTGCCAGAATACGCACAAAACATATTAATAAAAAAAATACTTCACAAACATAGTATTGCCTTACGAGGACAAAACAAAGCAACAAAAGACAGCAGGTGACGTTCCCTAAGGGTCCGTGATAGGTTCCTACTCGACGATCACATGAATAGACAGCAAAGGAAACATCGACATTGATGTGTATAATGCCAAACATGGGCGGGCCATAAAAGCTTCTGACAAAAACGGATGCCTTATCAATACTCTACGGATCTGAATCAAGACCATTTTATTTATAACTTTATAGGATAAATGCAATGAGGGCAATCAACACAACGATACGTATTTTTGCAATAGTCCTTGCGGATATACATATTGACGAGAGAAGTAAATTGACAAACAAATTCATATGCAACATAGAGAAGTGAATAAGAATACTACTACTAACTATAATATATAACCAATTGGATACATCAGGACATTTACACCCATTCGACCACAATAATAGAAAAAGGATGTCGCGACGAAAGAGTCGAACGTCGACTGGAAGATAGACCAGTAGGACTATCACCCCGATAAGGATGATAAAATAATAAAATGAACGGAAAAGCTGAAAAAATGTTTAGTCGGCAGAAATCCAGCATACTTTTGGACGAATCTTTTAAGCATCTTTAGAAGACTTGCACCTACCAATCGCAAGTCTGCACTGAGGATGCACCCTCTATCGGAGATGCAACATGCATACCAGTGTGGAAAATCCTGCGAGACTGCTAGGAAAGAATACGCAATGGGCATTTTCATCGACATAGAGGGCGCCTTCGACAAAGCGACTTTTGACTGCATGTGTGGCTCTGCTAGACAACACGGGGTAGATGAGACATTGGTATTGTGGATTAGGGCAATGCTGATGAATAGAACTTTGGTTGTAGATGCGGACTGTGGCCGCCCTCAAGGTGGCGTTCTGTCTCCACTGCTTTGGTGCATGGTAGTTGACTCTCTGTTGCATACTCTCAATAGTTCAAACGTCTACGCTCAGACATACGCGGATGATGTTGCCATACTTTCTGTCGGGTCATGACTACAGACAATATGTGCTAACGCGCAGATAGCCTTAGACTTGGTCGATGAATGGTGCACTAGGAATGGGCTTTCGGTCAATCCTTTGAAAACTGAGGTTGTTCTCTTTACGAGAAGCAGGATTGTGACCGGTCTGACTTAGCCAGTGCTAAAAAGCTTAACCATCCAAATCACCGATGAAGCCAAATATCTGGGATTGTTCCTGAATAAGAAACTTCTTTGGGCAAAGCATATCAAGTCAAAGACATCCAAGGCGCTCTCAGCTCTCATCCGAAAAAGGTCCTCTGGATCTATACTGCTATGGTAAGACCTTTTCTAGCTTATGCGACGGTTGTTTGGTGGAGAGGGCTTTCGCGTAAGTATGTGACTGCCTTCTGCAACAAACTCCAAAGAACGGCCTGTCTCGGCTGTACGGGAGCTTTCCCGAGTGCGCCTGGCTCTGCTCTAGATGCTCTGCTTGATTTAGCTCCCCTTGATACTTTTATCATGGGCTGTACTATCAAAGCAATCTATCGTCTTAGACGGGGTGGCTTTTGGTATCATCCGCACTGGAGTTTCGATGACCTTGCGTGACACTTATCCTACGACCCTAGTTCCATGGATATGCCGTCTAATGCAATAACACCGGAACTTCGGCTGCTGTGTAAATTTCGAGTCGTTTTTCCTTGCGTTCAGGACTGGCTTCGGCCAGAGTCTGAGCCTGGACTGGGCTGTAGTCGAATTTTCACGGATGGCTCTAAAACTAGTCAGGGGGCCGGTGCTGGTGTCTTCGTGGAGACCGACAACACTAGACTTCACTATTCGTTAGGCAAGCATACCTCTGTTTTCCAAGCGGAGATCTATGCTATCCTAATGGCTGCCGACTATATTGTTAAGAATAGGTGGCGGGGTCGGAGTATCTGCGTCTGTAGTGACAGTCAGGCTGCGCTTAAGGCATTGTTCAACCCTGTAACCCGTTCAAAATAGTTTGAGAATGCAATAATTCTTTGAATTTGGTCGCAAGGCTGAACTCATTGACTCTTTTTTGGGTCCCAGGTCATACTGGGATTGCGGGAAATGAGATCTCCGATGAGATTGCTAACCTAGGCTCAGAGGATGATTTCTCCGGACTTGAACATGCGTTGGGTCTTCCCGCGTCCTCGGTAAGGGCGTCCATTGACGATTGGGTCTCCTAAGAGCACAATTGTGTGTGGAACGTCTCTCCAGGATGCAGGCAGACTAAACGTATGCTCCCGAACGTCTGTAAGAAATCAGCGGCATTCTTGCTGTCTCTCTGCAGAAAAGACTGCAGACAACTTATTGGCGTTCTTACGGGACACTTTCCTTTTGCTAAACATCTTAGTGTGCTAGGCTTAAGAGATACCTCTGTCTGCAACGCTTGTGGAGAAGGCGACGATACTTCGGATCATTTCCTTTGTTATTGCCCTGCCTTTCTCCGAAAGTCGAAGAAATTCCAGTAAAATTGGTAATACTGGATATTGCTTCCTGGTAGTACAATGGACCAGTTGTGTCTGAATGCTCCAGTGGAGTGTTTCCTAATGAAATAAAAAAAAAATAAAAACTCTCTTTGCCACTTTATAGAATTTTGCACTTTGCAATTTCATTGGAAAGCCAACGGATTCCTTAAAGCCTAGGGGTGAATTGTATTCCGCGAACACGTATCTCATGTATTTATACGTACATATGTATCTCCATAATCAAATTCATCGCAACAATTCCTCTTCAAATGTCCTTGTCACTAATTATTGAAGATTTATTTTTGTTGTGTATATCATCTGTATACGTGCGACCGTCAAAAAGTAAATCCACCACCAAGTTCATGAACTGGAACTAGATTTAGCACTTTGGACACTGAAATATACATTGCTGATTAGTGGCTCTGCTATGTTGTGTGAAATATTTCGTTTGACTTTTCTCTTTTGGGATATCCTGTACGTGTGCGTGTATTTTCAACGTTTCAACTGCACCAATGTCGCTATAGAAGTACGTGGAAGTACGTGGATATAGGTGGCTCCCCACAATCAGTGGTTATTTCTATTTATAGGGACTTTTCTAGCCTCTACCTCTCTATGCCAGGAAGTGGTGTGAATTCTTTCAGTTTCATCTTTTTTTTTTTTTTGTGTGTGTGTGATTCCCACAAAGAGCGTATCTTGTGGGTGGACACATACGAAAATTGTCAATCATGGCCGTGTACAGCGCAGGAACGTGATTAGATTTTATTAATAGAGAAAATATCCTAGAGTCTCGGCCTCTATCAAAAAGAGTTAAGACCTGCATAGTTCATCGGCTGTATCTCATTGCGAGTAATAAAAGAAAAAAAGTAGGTACTAACAGGACCTAAATGTGCAGCAATGTGCTTGAAATCATATCCACAACCATTAATTTCCAACTTCTCTCCTAATAGCGCACACAACTCATGCATACACTAAGTGCATTGAATGTCACATAACTTATAATTACCCAACCCGCAACCACACATGCAGCAAAGCGCTTTGACTGCAAAATCTGAATTTATTACACAAACCTAATTTTAAAATTAAAAGGAACGAAGTCAAGTATAGATTCACGTCCTGCCATTCCCCTTGTGTAGCAAAACATTTTACTCAAATGAGGTTTTAGCGCTTTTAGCATTTAGTTTGTAAATTCAAGGAAGACAATGGATACAGGTTGGACTTAACGTCTGTACATAGATTCATACATATGGAGTAGGCTTATTAGTAGGTTTTCAACATTTTATAACAGTTATGGTTTTCAAAAGCTGGACTTTGTTAACAAACTTGGGGGATATTACATAAAGTCAACTGTGTGGTGCACAGGTTAGGAAGAATTTCAAGGAAAAATGCACACCAAACACCAAACACGCAATGGCTTAATATTTTACTCAGTGAAGCACTCCAAAATCCAAAGGAGGTCACAGAACCACTTACCCATGAACCTCCTCAGTTTTCCTTAACAGCGAATAAAAAAATAATTACCTGCTAAATGCTACAAGATTACCAAGCTCCGAGCAAAGACTCGCCTGCTTTTATCTGTCAGCTCTAAACAGGGTTGTAAGAAAACCCATACTTTCAAATCAACTTTCAACACATACATAAGTACATATGTAAGTTAATGTCTCGAAGCCGCTGTATAAACTTCATCGTCAAAATGAATTCTCGAAACAGTGTTTCAAATTGGATTACATGCTACACACGTAACCACTAACAGGATACTCTCAATTAAATGCTTTTTTGTTCGTTTTTCATTTCTTTATCTTCCTTCAATTCTAATTATGATTTAGTGATTTCAATTTCCATCGTTGTTCATATTTTTCTGTTCGCAGGATAGTATTTGACGATGACGATTGAAAAGGAATTTCTAATTTCCTTTCATTTACCAAGATCGGCGCCGTAAGAAACAGCCGAAATCCATCTCTCAGCTGCGTGGATATCCATTAGAGGGAAATCCCTCTACCGTAACCGACTATCCTTTTTTTTTTTGGAAAATCCCTACAAAAGGACTTTGTTTTGTCTTTGTGATGATGATCATCATTCAGAGGATCTTCCTTTTATGCACATCTCTTGAGTACACATAGCAGGACAGTGTGTGGAATTTTTCCATCTTATTCTGTGTTTACCTTGCCAGGGCGTGGGAAACAACAACTTGTTCTAAATTTTTCAATGAGCCGCTCAGGTAGCCACACCAGGTGGGTGTGTGTGCAATGAACTCCGAACGGTTTTTTACGTTAACGTATGGCCAACATGTGACTTCAGGTTTTGCGAAAATGCAACAAATTTCAACAAAATTCAAAGGTCGATACATTCAATACTAGAGATGATAGTGGCACGGTGGAACAAAGGCCGAATATATTCAATGGGTTACCAGGAAACCTGACTCAGTGGATAGGAATTCGTTTGGAGGTAGGTACTACAGCTCACAAGCAGCCGATTGAAGTGCAGTTGTGCGTTCATTCTTTTGTTTTCGGTGAATGCTTTGTGGGAAATCGATTAGGCTGCACAAGGATTGTGTAAGAAGTGAGTCAAGCTTGTGCGATTGGAATTGATAATCTAGTTTTCTGCTTCAGTATTCCATTAACTCTTAGAAGTCAAATGCAATGAATTCCACAATGGGATGTTGTGGTTTTGAAATAATATGCTGGTGGTAGTAAGTTACTTCAAAAAATTGTTGTTAAACAAACGAACAGACTCTAGTGAATGGACAGAATGAGAGTTAAAATCGGCATTAGAGGGTAGAATTCATTATGGACAGTAAAGGATGCACTATTATATTGAGAACTTGAAAGAAATTATTATTTTCATGTTATGTCGGGATTCAACAATACTGAACAATGCCGCAGTCAGCTTTCAGTGTTTCCACTTTAGGCGGAAGGGGTTTCTCTTAAAAACAAATCAACTCACGTGTATGTTGGTGATACATATAAAGCACTGCCAGCGAATGTGAATGACTAGAAACTTTGCCAGCAACTTCACGAGCAGTTTGAGAAATGCTGGATATATAAGCAACATCAAAAAGTATGCAATCGTCTACAGCTGAGAAAACTAGACCCAGTGGACAGTGGTGTCGAAATTATGGGGAAATGAATGGAAGCGTTTGTGAAAGTTTAAATGCGAGAACAGGACACTTTTGGAGAAATCGGAGTACACTAACTGTCTCCAAATTTTAGGTATAGGAGCACCATAGTAAAGGCCACCTATATACCTAAATAAAATTATAAATTGAAAGTCAGGGCATCCACAACCATTTGTGTGGTCCAAGCTAAAGATTTTGGCACGAATTGTCGGCAGTCTAATGGCATTATCTGAAGGGCAGAAGAAGTGAATAAAAGTTCTTACAACATCTGCAGAAATCTAGGGACTCGATTATGATCATGTACGGTTTTTTTTCTTTGTCTAGAAGAAAGACAAGACTTCAGCTGACCTTAGCACCCTGCTAAGCACTTGCTAATTCATTATAGTATAACCCTACATTATGAAGATTAGAATCCAGACTGCTATTTTGAAAAAACCAGAAATATTAAAATATCACGATGATTTCTGCTCCAAATTCTCACTTAGACCTGTCCAAGACAATGGTTTTATTTTACAATTTTAAGGAGAAATCCATCATGAACACTGAAACACATTTTTAGCTTAATGGATATGTCCAACAAGCAGAACACCCGCCTTTAGGGCACTAAGAACCACCAATACACTCTCCTGTGTAGTCTTAGCACTTCCCAAAAAGTGAGTGATTGGTGGAGAATCACTGCAAACATAGTGATTGATCTACATATAGCCAAAGCCATGATCTGTACAGAGATTTTATCTATCTATTCTATTTTTTAAGAACAAAAGAACAAAGTATAAGTGCAGGAGCAAATGTGGTTTGGGTATGAACGGCTTTTTAGACATTTCTGATTTAGGTTAAGGAAGGTTGCAGGCAGGCGAAAATGGCTGTTAGAATACCGATTGGCACCACTCACAGAGAAGTTCTAAGCTTAGGGCGAAGAACATTGCAATGGAAATTTCGGGTATCACCTAAAGAAGATGGGTCTTCTGGAGGATGACACCTGTGAACTATGTCTGGAAGAAGTAGGGACGTCAGTGCATATATTGTGTCAATGTCCGGCGCTAGCCAGCAGAAGAAAGGAGGTCCTTGGGGAACCACTGGGTAGATACACAGAAGATGAACCAGATTTCTGTTAAACAGATGCTAGCGTTCACACGAGGAATCAAAGCCAAAGAGGAACTGTGGAGAAATCCCGAGAGACTCTCGGACTGTGGTCTGGTTCGAGACTGTGGTCTGGTTCGAAATCTCTCTAAAATATACATATATATAAGTTAAAGATATCCTTGTAGAATTAAGTTTTTCGGATCACATAAGCACAGGTACATACATTCAATGGGAATAGTCCAATTGATTCAACAACAAAATTACTATCCTAAGAACGAGGAAACAGAGCAAGCCCTACACAATTATCCAACAATGAAGGAATTAAGCCATCTTAGCAACACTTCACTGGTTTATGAGTTCAAGTGCTCAAAGCAAGCCTGATCATCAAAAAATATAAAAATTCTAGGACCTAGAAATCAATGGCACGATTTCGCCCTAAAATGCACTGAGGTACATTCTAATTTGTACCGAGACTTTCGTGCTGCGTTCCCAGACGTCAGATTGAACTCCAGATTTTGTCTTTAACCCGTCGATGAACCAAACCAGTTTTCTTGCCTCGTTCTCCATTAGATTAGTCCACACGGTCCCAGATCTCTAGCTCAAATAGCATTTCAAAAAGGTATACTCCCTGACAAAAGAACAAAGCATGGCGCTGACAGGGCCATAAATGTCTAGAGGCATTGCTCAATGAGGAATAATGCCTCTAATAAACTAATGACCGTTAACCGTTGTTGAGGGGTAGTACAAGATAAACATTTTGTCTGTTCGTAAGAGACACTGAGAACAGTATTACAAGAATTGATGTAAAGTCCGCTCGTTTTACGTTTAGGCGATGTGGTAAATGTCCGTGATATCGCTCAATTTAACGGAACCAACCTTGTTTTTCTAGTGTTATATGAAAAGCAAAGTTTATGCCAGTAATATACAGATTATGGGAGAATATCCGTACATATTTAAATTTATAAAACAAAACAATATAGCTTGCAAACTGATTATGAAAATTGTATTTGATTCATTCGAATAGATGAATGAGTTTAAACATTTTAATTACAAGAAACACAGTCTCCTCTATTTTTGTAATTTGAGCTGAAGATTGAACTACAACACACTGTTGAGGAGAGCAAACGTACTTTAGCGATTAGATGGACCAATTATCATGAATTCTTTCCGGACCCACTGCATAGAAGTCAAAGACTTGATTTTTAAAACATGCGTGATTGGAAGGCGACCCTAATCTTCCCTGCTTGCGGCTGCTGACTAGAAATAATATCTACTGCATGAGAAGCGTTCTAGTTAAAACCAAATAATACATAGAAAAGTCATTCCAAACGAGCTGTGAGTTGATTGATGTTCATCTCGAATGTAGCGACGCGTGAGTGGATGTGATTAACGCAGTTTCGTTCACTTATTCTTCCTCACTTGTCACAAATTCGTGAGAACATGAGAATCAGAGCACTTGATGTGGATGTCTCGTCTTTTATACCGTAATTCTAAGTGACATCACGTGACGTGAAACATCGCTTATCTACTGCACATCAGTACGAGAATCAGTCCAATTTATGTCTCACGAATGGATGTGATTGTCAACCCAAGTATATAGTTGGCTGAAACTGTCGATACAAATCAATTACAACACTACTAATCGCCTTCAGAATTTCACCTCTAACCAGATGCAGTCGGGTGAAAAAAAATTAGTCGCTCTTAACAGTCGTAAGACTGTGTGCTACCACTAACCGCATTAAGTTGACGGTGATTTTCGATTTTCAGTTTGTTCTGCGCGCTTTTTAATAACATTTTGCCTGACTAACGGTGCATATAAACACTTCCTTGCACTTTTTCTTGCCGCACCTCAACCCTTCAGTCGCGATGCCATTAAATTGGATTAAAATATACTTCTATTCGAAGAGAAAGAAAATAGGAAAATCAAGAGAAAACAGCACTTTTCTCCACGCGGATTCACCTTTCAGATGGCCTATTCGGTTTCGGCCGCACAGTGTAATGAGTGTTGACCCATCGCGGTTCAGTTGTGGGTCAATGCTTATTGCATTATGCCATGACAGCATTGTGTAGCCACTGTCACGTAGAGCAGAAGAAAGCCAATGGCCGATTGGTCAGAGAACTAGAAAATGTGCTAGAGAGGTGAATTGCGTTTTGGGTAATGCATGTGAAATGAGCTGAAGTTGTCTCAAAAAAAAAAAATAAATAAATAAATAAATAAAAAACAACAAATTAAAATTACACAACGCAACATTGAGTTGTTCACTTGTTCTTCTTAGTTGTTCTGTTCTTTTATTCCTGTTTTCCTTTTTGTCATCCCACGATTATTTTTTATTCATTTCCGTACAAATTGCGCTTCCGGTCTGCGGCGGTATGAACAGTCATTTAGAGCATTGTTCAATATATGTATAAGGGGCCACCAGTATGTAGATACGCGCCCACTTTTCCATTGTTAAAAACTACTCAATCGGGTTCATAGAGTGGTAGTGGGAGTGCGGTACATATAAAGAACTTGTTCAAAGTTGGAAGTGCATAGTGTCCCCGATGGTCAGTACTGTGACCGTGATACTACGCAGTTACCATACTATCATGCCACTTAATGACTGAAAAATTCAACTAAGTGACTGATACCTGTCGATTTGTTTGTACTGGACGTGTGAGGTTAAACAGAGATTGGGATACTTTTTTTGTAAATGAATTCGTGGATCGTGGCAGATAAAATGGAGGTCCAAATTCAGAAACAAAACTCAGTCATTTCCAGAGGAATATGATAAACTTGTACTAATACTTGTAATAATGTCTGACACAACATGGCTAAGAGCCAATGAATTATAATTTTACTACATATCGTGCTCCAATAGAAATGATGTTGGACTTTGGGCTGTTCAACATCTTCATCGCCAATATCCCTGGTCGTTATCTCTTTAGATGCATACCCAAAATTAAATGGGTGGGCCATAGTACAGTAAAACCCTTCGTATACATATCATATCAAGAATATACTCCAAAGAAAGCCAAAGAATACGCTCTGCCATTTTTTTTTATCTCCTCAGAGCCGGCGAATAACAGTATCTGACAGTTTTATTTTGTGCAGATTGTATGTAAGTGGACAATGTCCCGTAAGATACCCCCTAAGGTTCTTAGATCGTCTTTGTTGAGATCGAATATAGCCTTGCCTTAAATTGGTTGAGGTTGATGAACTTTTTCGCTTGTGTCGATCTCCCATTGTATTATTTTGGAGTAGGCACTGTTAGGTGGTACCCAAAAACAGAACCAACGAGTGGGTGAAGAGATTCTCTTCTCCGCAGGCAGTCATTACCCTCGAAACCTTCATGAAATCCATGCTGCAGCTATGGTAACTTTGTTCAACGATGCAAGATTTTTGAAGAGATTGAGACAGTCCTACATCAGTCTATATCCTATCGTATAGGATTTAAGGACTTCTAGAGCTGCTTGACTGTCTGAAAAAAAATATAAATATGGGCTCATTTAAATCTTCTCCGAAGGTATTCTCACGCATACACATAGTTTAAAGGCATATGTATTGAAATAATGTTGGCGACTCTACAAGTGCTGTCACACGTTGGGACCGTATACACCGGCACCAGTGCTCCCATTTTGCTAGTTGGAACCATCCTTACCAAATTTGGGAATTATGTAGGTAGTAGGAATAATAAATTTATCACCGAATATTATAGTAGAACATGAAAATACTGCAGCACTAAAACATTGCAAGTCTTTAACTATTTTCTGCGTGCGAAATTTTGTAGTTGTCAAAATCTTATAAAAAACAATTATTGCACATTTCAAATGAACTGAAAGCAGCAATCACTAGAAACAGTGCTTCCTCTACTACCTTCAGGTGCCTCAGTTTTGATCCCAAGACAATATCCAAAATGTATTTTATGCCCCATCTTTCGCGAGCGTCTGACGAACATCGGAGAGTACAATTGTCATGAAAAATGTTCTTAAATAAAAATTTGCCCTCCAGACACGGCATTAATACAGAAAACACATTCTATTCGTGTAAATAATAAAAAACGCATAACATGGTTGTGAGAACCAAGGTCCTGGGCCCCATGGACCTGTCGTGCCAAATATTTTTTTTTTTTTTTTATTATTATTTTCGATTTAACGTTTAACAAACGAATGAACAAACTAAACACCTTACTAAAAAGAAGTTGCATTTAAAAAAAATTAAACCATTCTGACACGGAATTGAACTGATTCCATATAAACACAATATCAAAATTTGATAATGCAGACCAAAGCAAGTTTGAAGGTAGCGAAAAATGTATGTATAGTATCAATCAAACGTCAAATGGTCTCTCCAAAGTACAAAACTTCGAATACTACTTACATTAATCTATAGGAGAAATAGACCACTGTGCTTTAGTGTGTCGTTTATGACTTTTTCCGATAAAGAAGAGTTTTAACGAGCCAAGGAGTTCTCATACATTCTAAATTCTTTAGAACTGATAGTGATGGCGCTGTATATAGTATTTTTATTGTCAAAAAGTTTGAAATCAATAATTAAATTCAAGTTTTTGATGGCCAACCTGCGGGTCGTTTGAAGCGCGAAGGATACATCTTAGTAGAGTGCACAAAATCAGCTAAGTAGAAGCGGAAGAAACATTGTACGCCATCTAAAAAAAGATATACGAAGTCATATCAGAATTTGTCGGGAGATCCTTAAGTATGTAGGTAAATAGTAGGTACATCATATAATCATCATGTAAAGGTAAAAAAGTATAGCAGTTCCTCAATAGCTCCAGTCACTCCTGTCATTTTGATAGATCTCCGTCAGATTTTCCGAAGGAGTCATGTCGCCATGTCATTTAATACTTAGGAATAATGTAACTAAAACCTCTTAAGCGTATGCTATGAAACATCTACTTCCGATAATAAAAAGGAATAGCACTGTCTTCAATATTCTTACATTCTCACCAGTTCTTAAACCTTCAATTTAGCACTAAAAACGAAAAAGTCACAAAAACCGTTAAGGGACCAAACTAAAAAAGGACAAGTTAAATACATATTCAGCATGATCATCATGTCGTTTCACGTAATTTAGTCTATCATGACATAAAGCTATCTTGTCACTGAATCCTTTCGGCTTAAAGTACTAGCGTCACTCACCTAAGATCCTGTCGTAATGATTGGTCACCCAATAAAATTTCCGTACGTCCTTTTGATATGCTAGTTTGACTACTATGTAACTGTTCGTATAACGCTGCTGCTGTTGCTCGTAAACTTTCATCCGCTCCAATCTCACCGTCTACGTTATCTTCATCAAGCGTTGTTAGTAACTGAAAGAGAGAGAGAGAGAGAGATACATAGATATATTAATACCAATTTGCATTTTCAAATGAACTAATCATAAGGGGTACATGCATGTGAGTAGAGAAGTACTCACCTCACGCCTCGGTGGATGACAGTTCGATATTAATAGATCACAATTGCTACTACTATTACCGTAAAGTTGTGTTGCCGCCCCAGCTGCCGGATTAGACGCACTAATTAGCTGTGGCGGTGCATTCACGGCGGACAGCGATAGACTTATATTAGTTGTATTACCAGCACCAAAATTACTAGTATTATTGCTATTATTGTTATTACATAGATTACTATTATTTATCAATACAGTACTACTTGTATTATTGTTATTATTGTTTAATATGTTACTACTACAACTATTACTTATTAGTAGGCTGTTTGATTTGACAGATTGCTGCTGCGATTGGTGTTGCTGTTGTGGATGATGGAGTTGGTGGTGAATGGGTGCATCGGTGGACGTTAGCGGTGGTGGTGTTGTTGCGGTTTGCGCATCGACCAGCACCGCATGCGATTTCAAATTATTCAAATTGTTGCACGCAACCAAGTTGTGCGGCTGCTTAAGTACCACTCCTCCGGCACTAGCGTAATTGTTAATTAAATGGTTACTACTACTTAGACTACAACTATTTCCGATTAATAATTGGTTATTATGATGATAGCTGCTACCACTGTATTGGTGATTGGCCGCCACCGTTGATGATGAGGATGATGTTATTGAGGTCGTAAGCGTCGTCGTCGTCGTTGTTGTCGTTAACGGCGTTGGCAATGGTGTTACCGTCACCTCGCCTTCACCTAGTAAATTGTTAGTAATACCAAGTGTTAGTGAATAACTTTGGTTATTGTTACCTGTTACGAATGTCCCTGCTGCTGTTGCTACTTTGGTGTTACTATGGTGTATAGTTGGTGTTATAGTTTGTGTTGATTGCACGTTATTATGGAGGCCAACAGGTGGCGTTGGCTTATAATTTTGATTGATTTGACTGTAGCCACTGGTGCTGCTACTACTACTCGTTGCGTAGTGATTTGGTATCACATTGGCGGTGGTTGGTATCACTGTTGGTGCCAATGCTGGTACTGTTGTTGCTTTTATTGCTGTTTGTGTTGTACTATTGGCGTTCTTATCGGAAGGTATCACCGTGTTAGGTGTTGCCGATGCAATTACCGATGACGATGATATTGGTCCAATAGATGCCGCTGTGGCAGTTGTTATCGTCGATATACCCGCAGTTATGTGATTACTGGTAAACGATGTCACATAAATCGGTGACGCTTCTTTGAGGAAACTTAAATCTTGACTTGTGGTTTGGCCACCTTTTATACTGTTTTGTTGATTTAACTAGAGTGGGAATAAAGAGAAATATATGCGTTAGTATGAAAATAAAATACTCGAATACAGATATTTTAAACTTATTTCAAAGAATTCTGTCAAAGCAAACCGATAAAATGATCATTTCTGGAAATGACCGTTCAAACGTTTGGCTTTAGAAAAACTGATTTTCAGTTGTCAATTAAACGACGCATTAAGAATTTGTATTGTTTCGATTGAGTTTAGTAAAAATGATCACCGTTTATCGGTTATTTTATGTATAAGTACCCTGCTGGAATTAATTGATAAAATTAATTAAAATTTGGTGAAATGTCTTCTTCAGACTTATTTCATTCGAGTGATCGTGGAAGACCTTTAGGGTGACCTCTTAACAAAACATACACTATACAAAAGCGTCATTGAACATTTCCAATTTAAAAGACAGTGCGAATTATAATTAATAGATAGTGCGTTAGTACGTTGGACTAGGGAGCGAGGGGTTCCAGGTTCAATCCCCAGACAACACCTAAAATTTCTTTCACGGCCCCACCTCTGGCGAACGTCTGACAAACATCCCAGAGTAAAACTGTCCTGAAAATACTTCTCAAAACAAAATGTATGTATTAAACAGTATGCCCCTTCCATTCGTGTAAAGAATATAACACGCACAGCACGAATGGTTGCTAGGCCCTGGGTCCCATGAAAAATTTGTATTTGTTTTTTGTAGTTAGATACACCAGTCGGAGAATAAAAACTTTTCCAAAGATTGGGAATCCAGTAAATCAGTACACATACCCATTTTAACTGTTCAAGGGTGACAAATTCAGAAAGCTTACTGGACATTTTTAGATCACCTATGGCTCTTTTATTGTATTTCGATTGTTCTTGGAAAATATGAGTCAAATATGATAAATGACCTCAGTCTTCAAAAAAGCACTAATTCTTTACAAAATTTTGCACAACATAAAATTTAAAAACCTTTTTTTTTTTCTGAAGCAAAGATGCATTTAGACCTCTGATCGATTATGAAATCAATGTTTCCAACATAGTAGGCTGCAAACAAATTATGCTATGGTACATCAAGCACAATGGACCAAATTTTAATCATCGAATGGATAACTCTGCATTTGTAGTTAATAGATGGCCAGCTTTGTGGTTAAATCATTGTTGACATGAATGCTTCAATAAACAACCTGAAGGGGTGAAATTCCAATAATAATGGCTTGAACTATTTAAGTGCGGTTAGCTATTTGGTTTCCTTTGAAACAATTGCATTCTCACACAGATGAATGGTTTAACTAATTTCTTTGTGTTGACTGATTGCATGAATGCAATTGTAACAGTAAAGCGGTAACAAAACTTAACAAAGCATTCATCAAGTTAGCGAGATACCAACAGCTTCATACTAAACAACTAAGTGAACCTCATGAATATTCATGTTGTTGTTTTTTAGTGTTTTTTCTTAACTTTTTTTTTTTTGTTTTAATTAGTTTATCTATTCGAAGAAAAGTTATGAATAAGCGACGGATAAAAGGAAATTATACACTCACGTGCGACTACTGTCGTGGCGGTCATATTACGTGCAGCAAAAGTTAAACAATGTGTAAGCGCTACAGCTTTTGTATGGGACTTCCAGAGATGTTGCGAGATGGAATGGAAATTTCTCTTCCAAATGAAATTAATTAGTTTTTAACATTTTTTAATGATTTTTTATTTTATTTTTTCTTTTATTAGGGGTGACAGTCCGCGTGAGAGCTCAATGAGTTTATAATGACTTTTAGATCGGATATTTTTTTTTATTGTCATTGTAAATCATGATGACAGTATTAAATAGGCAAGTGAGGGCGATACAAACCAGAACAGAGACACGGTAAATTTTTGGTTTTAGGTGAAGATGGTAAGCGGTGACAACATGGCTTGACTTGTCGAATGGGAGTAGTATTTTGGCAGGTTCCATTTCCCAAGCATTCATTATTCGTCGTGTAGTTATATACATACGTAGGTAAGACCTTATTAAAAAGATTGAATTTAGAAGGCGACTGCACGTGTTGCGCCAAGCGACTTGTTATGGCACTCAACTAATGGCGACGTAGAATTCTTGGTACTTTAAAGGCACCAAGAACAAGTACTATTCCAAGAACTCTCTTCTAAGTACATGTACTGGGTACTGTAATACTGGGCAGTACATTAGCAAGTACTTTTCAAGTACAATTCCTAACGTGGTCTATGTGTGAAACGTGCTAAGAAAAAGCATTAACCTTCAGATTTGTTTTTGGCATCTGCAACTATTTTCAGTTCAGATATGCAAAAGGCCAATCAGGAGATCAATTGACCACCACTTACTTGAATGCTGCTGCAGATAATGACAGTTGACTGTTACAAAGGTGATCCCGAGTCTCGACATACATATGTACGTAAGTTAGATGTACTATCATGTCACACCATAGACCACGCAAGGAAATGTACTTGCAAATGTACTGGCCAGTATTACAGTACCCAGTAAATGTACTTAGAAGAGAGGACTTGAAATAGTACTTGTACTTGATGATTTTAAAGTACCAAGTATATTGTACTCCTTTTTTTCAGTACAAGTACAAGTACAAGGTACTGGGCACTTACACAGTACTGCAGTACAAATGTATTTCAGTACTTTACAACTCTGCACAGAAGTAGCGATTGATTGATTTGCGCTGGTAACAAGCTCTCACATTTTAGACTGTAGGCGTACCTAACAGAAGAACCGCACAGAATAACGACAACGACGAACGAGATTGGACACTGCGATCGATAAGACTAGACGTTTCGAAAGAAAAATTCTTCATAAGATATTCGGTCACGCTATAAGGCCGCATTGAAGGCTTTTGGAGAAGGAGTTTTAACGAAAAATGTAGTCAAAAAACTCGCCTACATAAGTAAGTATTTAAAGACTTATGATTCATCACAAACTCCAAGATCATAGATGAGTATAATTCCAAGTATGAGGGAAATAAAAGAAACTAGCTTTTGGTCGAAGAATCAGCTCCCACATTCACTCTTAATCTGTAATTCACAGAACTTCTTCCTAATATATTGAGCCAAACAAGTACAATGAAGATAGAGAGTTGCCGCTTCCTCGTCTTTAACTTCAACTTCAACTTCACTTCAACAAATTCCAGGCCTGTTCTGATAACTGTTGTGCTGATTTGCATTCTTTTCTAGACAAGGCTTTGATTTTTCAGATTTGGCGAGATCAGCAGTTCCGTAGTTACGTTGTGGGAACGAGTGAGAACCAAGAATTACCTTTGATGTGGAAGAGATTGGTTCCAGAATTCTTGTAACAATCTGACGTGAAGTGAACAAGTTAACACCATTAGCTAATAATAAAATACATACATATATTCAACCATCATAGAGCCTTTCTAATACCATTAAATACATTTGGAACATGCTAGGGAAAGACATTTTAATGTTGAAGAAAGAGAATCCTGGCAGGCTTACTACATATTATAATACTATATCATTGTAGACTTAAGGAACAACCCCGTAGACTAAATTTAGTGGAATATGATTTTTCAGTACATATAGATGTCAAACCAACCAGTCAACACTACAGCAACGCTTGAACATCGATTTGTTTCCATAATCACTAATCAGTTCGTTAAACTTTTCCAGATTCAATCAGTCCCTATAAAGTTTTCAGAACAAAATTGGTTTCATCCTCAAATGTAAACTTAAAGTACCCACCCTTTAAGAATGTCCAAGCAGAGTGATGAACGATAAACATTCAAGTTTACTTAAATAATTTAAATGAAGATTTCTAAAATTCAGAGAACTGAATATTCATTAATACAACAAGGGATTTCGTCGTTCAAGGATGTTAGGATGCTAGGTGCGGCTGGGCCGGTAAAGTTTTTTTTATTTAATTTGACTAATTTCTCATTCGTTTACATATTTTAAAAATGGTTGTCATACGATACACGCCTTCGTCGCAAAATTTATTCTTCTCTAATTACGCAAGAATGTCTGCGAAACGCAAACCTATTCATACACTGTCTGTATGCTACATACATCTTCTACCTGTACGAATGCAACAAAAGAGCAGCATCCACGCAGTTTCCAAATTTGCATATGCATACCCACATCTGAGAGGATACCACACCTAAAGACAAAAACCTTACGTCTGGTTACCCTATAAGATGAATTGATTGATACAGCATCACATATTGTCTGTCACTGATGATTAATTCATCAGAATCCTGATTGTCTAGATCGCTTATTTGTTGAAGTAGACGCAACACACCTCAGTTTTGACAGCAAAATGCTGACTTTTTGAGTGGAAATTATTCAAATGACTGCCTTGATTGGTATACAAACAACACTCCTACGAAGAAAGTAAGTTTGCTACAAATTGGAGTCCTAAATTACTTAGTCATTATCGAGCCACTCCTTTAGCTTCAATTCACCTGGCCATCTACATACATATGTATGTGTGATCAACTGTCAATTAGTTCGATAATTTGATTCCCTCTTTAGTTGTGCAATGAAATTCACCGGAAGTTGTGGTTAAAATAGAACAGGGAGAGTCAGAATTTGATAATTTTGTTACCAACAGATTTTTAGGACCAACATCTGAAACATCACTACCACTACCTGAGTATCTACTGTCATTCACAACATCGCATTACATAAACAAAAGCAATCTACGTGCTTTGAATCGCCAAAACGTCAGTCACATGGCTTCAAAACTTCACTTTCGTGACTTGAAACTTCGATGATTTATGCGTCTCGTTCTTCTTCTTGTTACATCTTCCGTCGGTTGCGTGGAATGAGATAATTCGGAGATTTTCCAAGATGAAAGGGGAGCGTACCGAAAGCGAATGTATGTGACAAAAATTTAAGTACCTTTGGTGTATAACTGATCGTTGTTACGTCTTTTGTCATATGTGTATGCGCGAGCGCGTACTCGCATAACGTGCAGACACAATGGTCAGTCGGGCAGAGATTACACTCCGGTCACACTCATCACTTTCGCTGTTAGTAGCGCTGCATGAATGTAATTTTCATTGAGAGAGCACGCGCGCGCGCGCATTTTCAAGTGACCACCATAGAGAAATTGAAAGTGAACCTCAGACGGTCCGTAATGTTGAACAACTTTCACTGACTGGTTTAACTTTTATGGGTCCAACCGAATTGGATTTTAGTATTGTTCAAAAGTTTGCAAAATTTTATTATGTGCTCCACTTACCTTAATTGATAACTGTGACATATCAACTGGTGTGACCCGTTTGAGCGCTGACAGACGTTGTAAACGCTCACGAGCCTGCTGTTCGACAGCAATAACGAAGGCATCTTGAACGGCATTGCCAAGTTCACCAGCTGTAAAGAGAGAAAGGAGAACATGATAAGTTTTACGGTAATTTAATTATAAATGTACGTTAAACTATTTAATTTACTTTCGTATCATGGCAGTACCCTGCAGAACAAGAATTATGAGTGGTAGGTGAAAGGTTATTTTTAGAGTGTAAAAGAGAATAATAGATAACACTAAAATACAATATGGTATTAAATCTTAGTACTTTCCAAGTAAAAAAGAGTACATTCTTAAAACTTTCCACAAATGAATAAAAGTCGAATGTCTGAACAAGAAATAACAGGTAACAGAAAGGGTACCACAAGGTTCGATTGTGGGACCGATGCTGTCGAACGTTGTATGTATATCACATCGCTTATAAAACTTTCCGACTTGTTTAGCTTGAGAGACAGATTTTTCTTTCTTACAGATAGCCCGGATTATGAGTAAAGCACTACACTTAGTTTTCCTAGAGGACTTGAATATGGCATGAATTTAGTTCAAGGAACCAAATCCTTTAGGTTATTAAGGAAGTATCTTTCAAGGTATTTTAGTATACTCCGAGAAATGGCTTGCTATTCACAGAGTAGATGAGTAATATCTTTTGCGACAAGAAGGCAATCACAATACGTGCAAATATCCATGTTCGATACTCCTAACCTCATAGCGTGCTTCCTCAGAATAGAATGACCAGAGAGTATGCCCATCACTATTCTTGACTTTGATCTGCTTAATCTAGATTTCCTAGATTTTTCCCGATCTAACTCACGCCACAAGGTCTTTTCCCTACGCACCATCTTGAGTCAAGTTGAGACAACAACAGCGTAAACATGTGGCCAAAGGTCTGCAGATAATCTTCAAGAACTTATTTATATATGTATGTACTCAAATGCATGCCTTATTGTAGGCATTTGCGACCATGTCATGTCTTGGACACCCGTGAAATTAAGAGACACATTTAACGATGCTTACAGCTTTGAAAGAGCCAAGGTGTGCCTATAACATATTTATAAAAGGATCAAGACGAAATTAGTCTTTGAAAAAGCTGAATATTGTTAGCAAAGAGAAGTATTAGCAGGAATATAGCTGATATGTGCTAGAACTATCCCTATATGACAAAGACATTCATTTAAGTCCAGAAGCTTGTATGGTCAATGCACCAAAGCTTGATTACATCGGGTCTCAGTTCAGACCATCACAGTGTATTTAATGATGAAATTAAATTCAGAGGTGCTTATGAATGGCGACGAAAAAAGGATTTTTTTTACAAATATGTATATTTATTAGTTTTAAAGGCAAAGTTTAAATGACAGTTTCCACTTTCGTGGAGAGTTCTTTAGCACCATTGCGATGTGTCTATTTTTTTTTTCTTCTCCGGAAGACATTGAAAGCATCACCATGCTACAATACAATACACGCGCGATAGATACATTCTTTTCAACAATTTGGGTGGTTTGTCCCTAAAGAAACCCAAAAACCTAGACATCTCCCGTATTTTCTATTTACCTTGTGTGTTTTACGTCCTTAAGAAACATCTCCTGAACAACAAAAATACATATTTTATCCTCCCTTCCCTGCAAAACAAAAGTTGAAAAGCATTTTCCACACACTGTTCAACAGCTGATAAATGACTTTGTCATGTTTAGCATCCTCGACTATAGGTAGTTCTCCATTATGCTAGTATCTACGTTCCACTATGAGTTTTAGCATAAAACTCGAAACATTTCCGACACACTTTCGGAAGTTTTGCCTGCCTAACCGTGTGCAGAGTATACCTTCTCAATGGAATGACACACTGTACACACATGCATGTCTCAGCTAATGTATAACTCACAAACTTTCCAGTAAAGCTGTGAGATACAGATAGAGAGTAGATACAGAAACGTGCAATGGGGAAACTGTCAACTAACAAAATTTATCTATAGATACATGTTTATACATTTTTTTTTTTTTTCTTTTCTTTTTCATAGAAACCCTCTTCCCTCTTACCCTGTCGATTGCAGCGCATAGCAGACATATTATGATAAATCTAATAAAGTGAAACATAAAAAGCACGCAGCATACAAAAACACTGCAAAAGATAAATTATCGAAAATGAACATGTGAAGTACGTACAAAGTATGTACATCATGGAAGTTTGTTGTTGGAGAAGTTTTCACTTCACTTATGGAGTGTAAACTATAAAACCTTGAAGTGGATTACAGATTTCAAAAAAAAAATATAGTATGGAGCCATCAAATCCAGAGACAAAAACAAATCTGGGAAGAGAGAGTGGCGATGGGTATTTTTTTACCAAAGATGATGTACGAGAGGAGAAACTTATAAAAGGGACCAAAGTGATATCGAGATCGAGAAAATAGTTTGTATCTAATCATTTGTCTACTTCAAACCATTTCAGAGGTAACAACAAAGTATGTACTACATTCTGCAAAAAGCATAGCATTAACTTAATAAGCATAACCCAAGCATATCACGAGATGACATGTCAGGCAACTGCATAAGATGAAACATAAAGTCCAGATTGACTATGTCCACCTTACCATAGAAAAGATACAAGGCACACAGTAGTAAGTCTAAGCCTAAATATGTGGTTGTAAAAGAGATTTTCTTAATAAGACCGACACGAAACCTACAAAAACACAAAATATACCAAAACATTATTTTGTGTGACTACAGGCATTGGAGATCCGAAATGTAAGCCACAGGAGTAAAATTTACAACAAAAATTACCATAGCTTGTTTGGATGGCCTACCGAATAGTAACGTACTCACAGTAGTCTAGGTACTACATCTAGAGGGTGTTGAACCGCATGCAATAGCAAAGAGAATGTAAATACACAGCCAAAGGCCTCATATGACCCCTAAAGACATAGCAAATAAATTTCACATTTCAACGCCATCTGTTGTTTCTTCTTTCCATACAAAATGGAAATTTCAGATATCATCCACCCCTGAAAGTATGCAATTTCGGGTTTTCACTATTTTCCAATCACGTCGTTTTTTTTGAGTGATTGTACGTTTATAAGTTTCAACCGATCCTCATACGGGGGAAGGTTAAACCGGTGGACCCAGGGAAGATCGTGTAGAGCAAACCGACCATACTTGGCTATCATATTCAAGGACTGGTCTAACAAATGTGAAAAAGAGAGATTTCATAACATAAGATTTGGAGAATTCATTCAATGTACACATGTTACTACCACTCGTATCAGAACTCTTAAAGAAAGAACATTTTTATCACATTGAAGGTAAGAGTCGAAGAAAAAAACACTGCAGAACAACCTCTATCTGGAAGCCATGCTATGGCTAATTATAGAACAAGGCACGACATTCCCAATCATTCAGCTAAATTCATCCTCAATCATCTTTGGAGATAAATTTTTCCCAGCTGACAATCAAATCAATTATATTCATATATGTAATTCAATCTATTGCAGACACCCTAACAAGACAAGGAGCAGAAGAATCCTTCACAGGACTTGAATTATAATGCAAAATAGAAAACCCTTCTCTGAAAGAAAAAAGTGAAGTAGAGCGAAGAAGGAAAACAGGGACAAAATCGAGAAACCCCTTCGGCATCAATCCTCTGTTTCCATAAGATACGTACTTGGTTGATTTTCCAAAAGAATACTCATCTTGGTACCTTTGGCTAAGACAATATGTACTTGGTTCTGAGATACTATCCAAGCATTATTGTTTGGTATTTTCTTTCCATTTCCGAGTTGTTACTGTGATTCACACATTCATACATGCATATGTATGTATATGAATAGTGGAAACAAGAACCCAAGCCCAAGTCCCAAATGAATGTCCCACGCTGAAACAAGCACCACAAGACCCATCGCCATACGTCATCTGTACTTCGTGTAAAAATAAAAATAAAAATAAGGTATCAAGAAAAACCTATTAAACTTCTTCTATCGAGGAAAAGCTAATTCATAGATACATATATACACCTAACGCGTCGCTGTTCGTTTTTCTGAATGAAGACAATTTTCCAATACTCAGTGTTACAATTGTCCTTCTATTCAACTTTGGTACACCGTTGTCATCATCGCCTACTAGTAGTAGGCGCTTCGTTATTTCCATTCATCTCCATGTTCTCTCCTCCAACCATTCACATCTGCCACACCCCCAGCTCTAGCCACCCAACGTGCTCTTTGACTTTTCTCATTTTAAGAACCATTCTCGTTCGCATTCAGAGTGCCAAGTGGCAATGGTACAGGAAAAAGTTGTAGTTCTAGTGTAGGCTTTTGTCCTCACCCCCTGAGGGGATTTCGTCGTCGAGAGGCGGTGTACATACCGTGTAGAGTGGATGATGTATGTGGCTATGGATGAAAATTCCTACTTCATTTTGTCATTGTTTGTGTCGTCATTATCGTTTGATGTGTAAAGTGGGAGAATTAAAAAAAAAACAAAAAAAAACAACGCATTCCCCGAGAGAGGAACAATAGATTTTCAGAAAGAGTTTCCTTTGGAGTTTGATTAGTTTTGTTCGTGGTTAAAAAAGTTTAGCGTCTTTTTATGTAGTATTTTATTTTGTATGGAATTTGAATTTATTGCTTTCAACTTCTATATTCCAAGAACTAAATAAATAGAGGGAGAAATTTGAACACAGGGCGATATTATAGCTACTAACCGTAGTGGTTTTAAAGCTTAATAAAATACACTTTGTGTCTGTGCGCTATGCGTTTTCTGTAACAAGAAACTATGAATACGATAATGAAATTGAGGATCGAGGATACGGAGAACCCAACACATGCTCTGGTTCTGAGAAATTATCCTTGTCTAGAAATCTCATGCTGTGATGCAAACAAGAGTATAATAGTTCAATCCAGCGATTAAATTCAGATAGTTTCCTTTCATTCTCGAGTTATCTGGAAAGTTGTTGTAGAGTTGAGCAAGGCCGTAAACACAGACTAACTACAGACCTACATGCACATACTTATGTTCGTATACTTCGATCTCTTCATTTATTTCTTACAATCTCCTAATATATGTATATATATATATTAGGAGATCTCTGCTTAAAAAATATATTGTTTTCGTCGCTTTCGTAACGAGTAGTGACCCTTGATTTAAAGATTCTATCAGATTCGTACACAATCGTTTTCTAGCCAAATCCAGTCCTTAACCCAACTACAGCCGAAGTTCCAACGATACACTATACAGTGACCGAATGAATACGTAACTTATTCAAATTCGAACCCCCCCATTAAGCTTATTATAGTGTGAAATACACGTTTTTTTAATTAATTCTCTAACGTTCCTTATTAAAAATTCTCTTAATTCTGCTTTATTATTTTTAGCGTAAATAATTTTATTCGGCAGAGTTATCGTCATGCCAAATTTCCATTACAAGTATCTATCATTTGTTTAGTTGCACTGGAACATCCGTGAAATTTGTAATTTAAAAAAAAACATACGTCTGTTAAATTAATATTTTACGAAATTAAAAATAAAAATTAAAATTCAATATAAAAATGATATATGATCAAGGTAATTGCAAGGAGTTCTTACAAGCGATTATGTACTTGTACTTTTTTAAAAGCAAAACACTTACAAAAAAAGTTTAGAAATGTCGGAAATCAATATAAGCTATTTGACATCACTCAATTAAAATCAATTTAAATAATAAAAACTTCTGGAACCACATTCACATTTGATCCAAACTAAATCCAACAAAATGAATACAAACGTTTCTCTCTTGGAATTGAATTGCAATTTGCAGATACTTAGGGGTTATTCTCGATAAAAAAAAACTCAGTTGGAAACTGAATATTCAAGATCGTAGTAGGAAGGCCTTAGGTCCAAACTGGGGTCTCCAGCCCCAGATCGTTCACTGGATATACACGGCAGTCGTCAGACCCATCCTTATGTACGGAATACTAGTCTGGTGGACGGCACTGGATAAGAAACGTTGCAATACTTAAGAAGGTTCAAAGGTTATCCTGCGTCTGTATAACGGGCGCCCTTAAAACCCCTCCTACAGCTGCACTAGAAAGTGTGCTTCATCTTCTTCCTATTGATATCTTTGGGAGGCTGATGGCGGCTAAAGCAGCCCTACGGCTTAGAGAATCATTGCAACTGGCTCGTGGAAATATGGGCCATGCAAGTCTTCTAAACAGCCATAATACTAATCCCTAGTAATTCGGACTACATTGTTCCCTATCTGGACTTTAATGTCAAGTATAAAACCAGGATTCCTAGCAGAAGTGCTTGGGAATCGGAAGAAATTTTAAACGAATCTGCGACAGAAATCTATACAGACGAATCCAGACAGCGCCTGGAACAGACCACTGCAGTGTTTTTCAAGCAGAAGTCTCAGCACTCCGTTAAATCGCGACCTGACTTTCGATTAATGGATGGTCAAGCTGCGATAAAAGGCTTGGAATCGCTAGTAATTCGATTCAAGTTGGTAAAGGAATGCCGCGGATCACTTAACGAGATCGCTGTTAGGTGCGACGTATCCCTGTGCTGGGTTCGCGGCCACAGGGATACTCCAGGCAATTGCAGAGCGGACGAGCTAGCTAAGGAGGGTGCAGACCGGGACCTCCCTAACAATAGTGAGGAACTGTCAGCACCTATAAAATTGATAAAATTCCAATTAGATACCATGACTGCATGAGAATGTCAAATAGTAGGTGGAACAATATCAGCACATGTCTCTCTTCTAAACAAATCTGGCCAGTAGACTTATTTCCATCAATAGGATAAATCTTAGAAAAATAGTTGGAGCCCTCACAGGACACTGTCTGGAAGGCTTGGTGCCCCTTCAAACGATTTCTGTAGAAGTTGTAGGGAGAAGGAAGAGAAGGAAACCCAGACACATCTTATGTGCGCTTGTCCTGCTCTATCGGTCTTGAGAAGGAAAACCCTAGACGAGTATTTCTTCAAAGATCTCAACGATCTAGCCAGACTAGACTTAGGCAAAAATAATAAGCTTTGTCACCAGGTCAAACAGTATAGTGTAAAAATTGTTCAAATCCACTTACTGAAAAAGTGGGCCCTTTCATAACATCACTATTTTACATGAAATCGAAAAATTTTATTGAGAAAAAATATTTAGATATTCAGATTGTCCATATATAAATTTTGGCCATGCTCACTTTTTGGAGGCGTTTTAATAAAAAAAACCGATTTTGATGATATTCTGCATGTAGCATCCTCAAACGTTAAAAATCATCGCAGTATAAAAATGCAGTATGCCACCCCCACATTCTTAGGGCTAATGGAAACGAATAAAGATAGGGTATCATACGATTTATTCCAGACTGATTGTAGCTTTTCTGTATGTTTTTTTATATCATTGACAAGTAGAACATCGGATTTCTTAGAGCCAACAATCGATGGTGTTTAAGTGGACGTTGTACACCCTATACAACTATTCTTATGCCGAAGTAGAAAAAAGGTTTAGGCACAGTAGATTTCTTAACACGAAAGAATACCATAATTTATCAATAAAAGAAAGCCGGATTCAGTGACTGTTCCTCTAAAAACGGTTTGATTTCTCGGTAACTTTGTGGTAATATACAATCATTATCACCAAAATCACGAAACTCAGTTTACGCTTTCCATTCACTACCTCCAGCGAAAGAGAACCTCTAACTATTTGTCATTATAAATTACATTTGATGTTAGGTATTATAAAAGCCTGTGGTAGGCCATAACAACCTCAAAATTACTACGCTTCCTACTTATGTGGTGTCGGTCTTCTACTAATGGTTAGTATCGATTATTTTGCCAATGAGAAAATTAATGACACAACCGAAGGGTGTCTCTAATAGATTGACGACGCAACAGGACATATTACTCTCTTCACGTCTTACACAGATAATTTTTCAACAACCTTACCTCACCGCATTGTCCTAATGATCAAAAATGCCTTTAAAATCTTTACGGTATTTCAAATCATCATTACCACCCTCAGCTAGTAAACGTCGAATTTGAACTGCTTAAACCTCAAACTCCGTAAAATCCATTAGTGAAAAACCTCTAAATGAGTATAATGTCACAAATGGATGCGGTTAAGCATCTCATAACCCACCGGAAGCACCCGCTGTTAATAACGCGTAATCAACCCCTACTACCAATTCACCATTTGATGGTACATTTTGGTCATAAATTCCACAAGATTGGGGATAATAAATTCTTGGAGAACGACCACACCAAAGGTGCAACAATGTCTCGGCTATCAAAAATCAGAACACTGAGGAAAGTTGGAAAAAAAAAAACAATTGTAATACAAGTCAACATGTGCATCATCATCCGCGGCCCGTTAATTAGGTTCATTTACGGGTGAATAAAGTTGAGCTGCATCATAGAGACAGAGTCTTTGTAAGCCATAAAGAGTGTGTAAGGCATAAAGCTTCCTTTGACGTTTGTGGAACGTATTATAGATACGTGGGTGGTGGTACGCTGTGATGATGTAAAAAGCACGTTCGAGTTATGTACAGATATCTACCACCAGTGTTGCGGGTCGGGGTGATGAAAATCCAATTAAGCTAGAAGTCGCGCCGGCATATCGAGTCTCCAATGACGATGGTGATGATGGTTGCGATGATAGGTGAGAGATGGCAGTGGGGTTGGGTTGGTTGTGTGGGACACCGCACCAGTTGCATGGTTGCCGAGATTGTTTTGTAAATCTCTTTTGTGCAGGGGATTCTCCTACATTTCTTCTTTTTTTGTTGTAACTCGATATTCGAATTGGTTATGGTCTGGCGTAGAGTATTCGAGGGGCCAGTAGAAAATACGTCGGAAAGTGCATGATTGATGTGTGCCAAGCTCGGGTTTCTACACCCCTCTGTGTGATGTGGAGAGTGTTGCAAAGTTAATGGATTCCTTTCGCTTTTTTAATTGTTTTTGTGTATAGAAAATTTCTCTGAAGAATTCAACGCTGCAAATTGCTAGCGAGGGTTGGTTATATTTGATTGCTAAAAGGTTTCCGGTTGTTACGCTGCAGAGGGGCGGTTTTCATTGCAAATGCAATGGCAAACTTAATTGAACGTTTTCCTATGTATGTGATTGATTGCATCAGATAAGAGTAGAAATTTATGTAATAAACCTTGAACCGACAGGACATGTCCACCACTCGTTAGTTATGTCCTAACCATATGGAAAAAAAAACAATGTGTTGTAAAGGTACTTATATAACTTCGTCAGTAATTCTATTGCTGATGTGACCGCGGAAAGAATTCGCACTCAATTGGTTAGCATAACTAAGTATTGGTTCAAACAACGTGTTTTAGGTTCGAAGTAAGTCGCAGATTGTATGCACGTGTTCTCAAAAAAAAAAAAAAAACTTCTTGCAAATCCAAACCCTTCAGCCAGGTTTTTCATATTTACTGTATAGTCCATTTGGACTGAGTTTAAAGAGTCTACACGCATAAGTGCACAAGATTTTCGTACAATTCAGTAGATCTGGCACCTGAATCGACTATGAAGTGATTTTGGAGCACATTTTTCAAAGCAAAATTGTGAACCGTCAAAGAAGGACATAAACTCTGACCACGTTATCCTATTAGCCTTAGAATTTACAGTAACAATACTCCAACGTTTTAAAGATCAATGGATAGGGGTTTTTAGACAAAGAAATGTGTTACCAATCTAGCCGTGATGGTCATCACAGTTGGTTATTCAGCATTATGTCAGTAAATAGCTTATTTCCAGGCTGCTTATTTATAAGATGGGCACCATGGCTCAAGTGGTTAGTGCGTGCGACTAAAGAGCGAGGAGTTCGAAGTTCAATCCCCAGACAACACATAAAGTTTATTTCACGGTCCCAGCTCTTCCGAGCGTCTGACAAACATTCGAGAGTATAAGCTGTTATGAAAAAGCATCTCAAATAAAAAATTCCCCTTCGGACACGTCATTAAAAAGTAAGCCCCATCCATCCGTGTAAAGAATTTAGCACGCATAACACGAATGGTTGTGAGAAGCTAGTCTCTGGTCCCATTTACCTGTTGCGCTAAATATTTGTATTTTTTTTTGTGAGATAAAAATAAAATTATTTTTAATTAACAATTATTATAGATAGTTCAGCCTATGCAGGTGTATTAAACTCTAACGACTATTTCGTGACAAGTGATACACATCTAGAAATGCCCCCACGATTGTTTGAATACATCTTTCGAAATTATATGAACTCTTCTAGAAAGGAAATCCCGGTTTCCTCAATTTAAATGAATAATTCCGTCGACAACAAATTTTGAACGATACCATGGGAAGATCCACTGATCTCTCTGACCTATATATTAATAAAGTTGCATCGTCGAAGTCGAAGCACCAACAACTTTAACAACAACAACACACAACAGATACCCAACCAAACTGGTTACAGGTTATTTTTGTATCCATTTCCTCAAGAATTCCATCCATTTGACCGGACTACAGAGAGAGAAAATTCTTCAGATGCATAACTTAAGATCCACAATCTCTCCTCATTTATAAACTTAGCTGCAACTTGTGTAGATTTTCTGTTAAAACAGAAAAGAAATATCTAAGAACATAATTTAACACATCAGATACACGATGGCGGCTGTTGTCAGATAACCAGATGAAGTAGAAGAGGTCGTTGGACCCCATCACACATACTAACTGCAGAGATACACAGCATCCGTAGTAATGCTTTAGCGTGGCATGTGTTTTTCATCTGTTCATCCCGCCACTCATCGGACCGTCCACCGATCGATGACCAAACGTGCTCCACTAGACGTACCAATCCCGCGTTATTTAGACTTCTCGTGGCCTGTACTGGTTTTTGTTGTTCGAGCCTATTTTCTCTTGAAATTGAATTGAATCACTATTTTAGGCAAAGATCATAAAAAAAAGCGGGCTATACAGATTTCCACTGATCTGCAGGGTTCATCGATCACCCAAACCAGAATTAGAAAAGTCGTCCGAGATATGTATGTAATTTCCACGCCACTCCACAAGTGGGAATGTCAATAGAATGAGTTTCGTTTTTTTGTTTCCCTCGACCGGATATAGCGAACCATTTGACAAGAATAACAAAAATGGTGGCGCGCCAAAAGGAAATAAAACAAAAACTCTGTACACTCTATTCTAAACGATCACTAAACGTGTGTACGTGTGTCCCACTTTAAAAGTCAGGCTTGTTTGATTTTTCGTTCTGTTTGGGCAGTGTGTTCCGTTTTGGAATGTCTGTCTGCCTGTCTGTTTGTCTTGATGAAGAGGAAGGGGTACATACATGCAAATTAAATCTTAATGGAAAGGAATGTTATTGAAGATCTACATAATGGAAGACTGTATACACACGTTTCAGACAGCTACTGTGTTGGTTTTTCGTTGCTCGAATAAATAGTCAAGTATGGTGGCTTTTAGGTTGTTAGATTGGTTGGATTTCTAGACGTCTAACAATCCTTGAATTTAAAGTTACACGTTATTAGTTACAATGTTGCAGTGGAAAGAATTTTATTTCCTCAAGACAAAGCACCTTACTAAAGCCAAATCCGTGGAGATCTGTCATGCTTACATTACCAAGTTGGGGATGCATGCAAACTAAATGTATGTATATATATTTTAAGATAAAGTCGTTGCATTGCCTGATATCTTGCAACATTGAAGACTTTTAACAACTTGCAGCAATTCCAAGTAACACATGGACATGTTTACGTCAAGCACACTGCTGTGAGAGATTATTTACCACGACTTTTGGATACACACTTGTAGGTATGTTAGGCGCAGAGATGCACAAATTCGCGTGTATGCTGGCAAAGGCGTGTCGATGATGTAGTGGGTAGCCTTATTTGTCTGTACTAGAAGGTTATTGATTAGAGGATGATACGAGAAATTAATACAAACTAAATCTCTTTACCCACCACACACAATTCTATTAAATTTAAAGTGTGGATTCGCATAAGAAATAGCGTAGATACCTATACAAACAAGGCTTTCTAGATTAAGCAATGGATTTTGAAAAATACTCAGCAAGAAATTGAGTGGTAAACAAAATTGGCATAATTGTTTTGGAAACCACCAAAAGCTTACCGATCGAAGCCTCAAATATTAAAGCTCAAAACATTTTAGAGACCAAAATGCCTCATTTATTACAAACAAGTGCAGGAAAGTTCTAACTATGACTATCGAAAACTGTTAATATTTGTATAGGTACCAATAATGTCTAAAACCATAAGTATAGGTAGCAACCCCTAAGTCTTAGATCTGTTGGATCTTGAAGAATCGCACTTCTTGATGGTACCATTAACATAAATCGAATGAGAGTGAGCGAGGGATTTCTTGATGTCACAATCAGCTCTAAAGTAACTTGGCATGAGACCCGAATTTACACTGAGATTTACACTTGTTTGTTTCTTTTTACTCTTATTGAGCATACTTTGCAGGATCCTAAGTTCCCCCAGATGTTACTTAGAAATTCACATCAACCTCATACCTAATCCTTCCATTAACGCCTGGTGCAACGTAGGGGTGGAACGTTGTTGATGCTTTACCGAATACGTTGTTAACCCCAAAATGCATTGTCATGATCCCAAATATACATACATTTGCATTCCACTAGCCATGAGCACAGTTAACAACTTCTTTTTTGACCCAGATCTACCTCTTTCAGTAGACATAAACTTGACCACAACCGAATCACCTCAAATTTGTCGTACTTTTCCTTAGACTTTCAAATTGGGAAGAAACAATAAAGCGCGTAATGCTAGAACTAATAAAATTTGTAGCTTGAACACTTGTGGCAAGAGAGTCGAAGCAAATGACCTTAATGAACAAAATTATGCAAAACAAATTTTCAAACACATGTAGTTTGAAAATGATTTAAACGCGAAAAAAGCTTAAACGAAAGTAAAGTTACAAAAAATCATCTTCAACTAAGTTCATTCTCTCAGCTATAGCAGCATTCATCTATCGTTGCCAGAGCTTAAATATTTCTCGACAATCGATTGTTCAATTTGCCTTTCCATTATTCAATTAATCCCATCAAAACAATCTAATTATAACCCAAACGATCCGCATCCGTCATTAGGTAAACAACTTACTCATTAAGACGAAAGTAAGTAGGTATCACGGAAAAACTTATAACTTAGATACTTTCAATTTTTGATCCTCGTACCAAAAGTAAATCATCATCAATCTGTCAATAAACAATTAACAAAAATCCATCAACAAACACAATCAATCAATCGATTACGTAATCATTATAATCCTCTCTCTTTCTTGAAATTTTCATTTTTCCAATGATTTTCCCTCCAGCTACATACAGTACTCACAGAATTTCCCACTGTAAGACCGCTATTGTTACGCATATTTGTGTTCACTTTTCAGTTTAACTCGCCACAACTACCGGCGACAATTACGCAGCACAAACAGACACTCATAGTTGGAGCACAAAGCTCTCTGTCAAATATTTGACTTAGTTTACCTGACGTGACATATAACGTTGTGTTTATCTTCCTTTTGTCATTTTCAATCTGTCAACAGAAAGTTTCGTAATATGATATGACACAGATTTGTGTGCTTGGTTGTATACGGTTTATTTGATCTGGACTCTCGTCTACGAAGATCACCCCCATTAAATAAATATTATTCTCATAATTCACAGAGGAATTTTGAAGTTATTAATACTAAGAGTATCTAAATAGGTACATGTGTCAATAATCCGGTCACATGTGTCCCGCTGAGTAAGTATCTGTTTACGTTTACTCAGTGCGTTATCTCGCAGCAGAATTGTGGATTGTTGGGTCATTGATTCGAGAATGTACGCCCCAATAAACGAGGTGCCTTATCTGAACTGTTGTGAGTGAATTCCAAATAAATGCCTTTTCATATCTACGTACCTAAGTGTTCTGGAATTTTTGTTTCATCTTTTTTTGTGTAGCACTCTTATCTTGAAGCGCGGTGTGATATGATTGTGTTTTGAAGAATTATTTGGCGTAATCAAACAAAATGATGTGTTTCTTATGGGTTAATTGATTTTTAAGTACCATGTGCCACCAAATTAGGTGACTGGTTTCACAAACAAGCTGTTAATAGTTCATAATTCAATTGAGAGCGTATGCCTTTTCAAAGCAGTAAATTAATGACTGGCAATGAACCGCAAATCTTAAACTTTTAATTTATGTCTCGTATTCAGTTAGTTATGAGATAGCTTATATTATAAGTAATAGAAGAACCATCTTAATTAAATGCGAAATCATCCAACAAATTAAGAAAAGATTTAAGCACAACTCATATCTATCGAGTCCGCATTTGGAACTGCAAAAAATTGGTAAAGGTTAATATGGAAAACATATGTACATATGTACATACAAGGAGGCAGGGCACTACGAGTAGGTATAAGCGTATTGTTTCATTGAATAAGCAGCAAAGGAAGAATATTGAGTCTAGAAAATCTGTTATTAATAATGTAAGCAAGATGTTTCCGCATTCTGTCTAAGATTACAAGAAGAACCCCGGTATCTCTCAAGCTTTTGGCTCTTTCTAATAGGTTACGAGTAGTACTAATAGAGTTTCACATAAACTTAGTCATTAATGACATGTCTGAACTAAACGTTCTCCCGGCCGTACCCAAAATAAAATTAGGATAGCTTTCAATAGTACAAACAATCACACATATACCACATATACTTTTCATAGACTTCGAAAAGGCTTTTGACAAACAGAATGGAGATACTATTTGGTTGGCTTGCGCAAGAGAAACATCCTTCTCCGGGCTGTATACAGCTTTCAAAAAACCAAGACACTGTGACTCTTCAACTATTAGGAGATAATAGTTGACAAAAGCGGGAGTACAGTAGCTATGAATTGGTAGCAGATTAATTCCGTTAAGCAAGGTATTGGCTAATTTATTTCGTCTCGTGACGCTCTAATCTGTGAGATCTTGGCTGAGATTAAAACATAGGTGGTGGATGGCAACAGCGAAGGACAAGGTGCTCAATATATAGCACTGACAAGATGAGCGATGGACTTCAAGGCCGATTGGACGATTCATTTCTAGTTAATAATGAGTAGACATCGAGGCTTGCTAGGCTTCCCTACACTTTGAAAGTCCAAAACGAAAAAAAAAGTAGAACAGAGCTCATTGTATGGCCGTTTCATTCTGGCATTGGCCCTGGTTTTTTATACCAATGAATTTAAGATGCAGTGGACTAACGACAAAGCTAACTGGAAACGTTTGTTGTTTGAAGACCGTTTTTGTCCTGAAGTAAGTAAGTAAGTAAGAACTGACGATCAGCCAATAATAGCTACTTTGGTATCAGAACATATTAACACTTATCTTTAAAAAGATGTGCTCTATAGTGGCGATAGCAAAGCTGTTTCTGTTAAAAACAATAGTAACAGTCTACGAGTTGTTTGAAATTGAAGCCCGTATCGTTAAAGTAAGTAATACAAGAAGCAGTCTCGATTGGACTGCCTGAAAGTAGAGAATTCTTAGTCGATAAGAGACCAACAGAGGTTTGTATGAACACATTATTTTGATGATGAATATTGAATTTCTTGGACAAGTAACTTATACTCAAGAATAGACATCTGCACGGAGTATGTGAAAAAAGCCACCAAAAGCCATTCAGCAAGAGCTAAACAGAGCACTCTCGGTTGATGTTTTTGTTTGGATTGCTCTATCCAATAATTAAGCATTAAAGGTGTCCTATTTTCATTGTTTTTTCCAAAAATTAAAAACTTTAAAAAGCTACCTTTACAACGCTTTCAAGATAATTAATTCGAATTCATAAAAAACACAAAACCCTTAGGGTATGAACGGCGGTACTTCCTAATCTCAGCATGCCTATACAGAGCTTATGAAAAGCCTACCCAGCAACTGAACCTACGAAAGATTATAAAATTACTTTACGGTCATTCTTTAAAGTATAAGGACTTATGTATCTACTCACCCACTTGACTTTTCGACCTTACCTTCTCTGCCTCTATTCTTCACATCACCTAACGCTCTCCCCCATTTAATTAAATTAAATATCTTTCTAGAAACAAACAAAAAAGAAAAATCCCCACAAAACAATCCCAATCACCATTCCATTGCCACAACTTAACAATTTCCCGGAAAGAAAACGAAGGAAGGAGGAAAAAAAAAAACGTCTTAATTAAAGTTCCGTTTGTTATGCTGTTGCTGCAGTCAAACTGCTTGATGGTTGGGTAATTACCCAAAATGGCTACCTTGCCAACTCAAACGTCAAACGACCAAATTGCAGTGCACAAGCTAAGACAATAACAACGCCAGCAACAACAACAAACGGTATAACTTGCAATTAATAGCGCGTCTTCTCGCTAACTATTGTCTGTGTGTTCGGTTTCAATTAGATGACAACGTCAACAGCAATGATGACAGCGATTAAGATTTTGGCCACAACAAGCTCAAGCCACAAACGAGAGAGATGCCGAGTCTTTGTGTATTCATCCAATTGCCATTCATTTGGCAATTGGAGATTAAACAAATAAATAAAATTAAAAACAGAAAAATCGGTTTCATGTTCCCGTTGGAAAAATAGATTATCTCCATGTTTGGAATTCTCCCCCTCCTAGGTCTGTAATGCGCGAAAACTTCATGGACAGGTAAGCTCACGCTATAGTCAGCCCACCACCACCCTCTCGAATATGTGCCCCTGTCGCCGCTTCTGCTTAACCACTTAGCGATGTCATGGAAAATTATTTTCGCGGTAACTACCTACCTACCTAACGTTTTTCTTCTTTTTTTTTTTTTTTCTCGAGATACTTTTTTCAATTGTTTTAGCACAGATATAGTTACAGCAGCGATGCGACGACCAGACCACATGGATGAGATGTTAGCAGCAATTATATTTGGCTTGATAATGATCGTGTGGTTGGCTAAGTCTCTAAAAGTCGTGTTTGATGGAAATTGGTGGTTTGTTTTAATAGGTGGGCTTCCCCTTCCTTTCCTCCTTCTTTTACTAGTTTTTAACGTTGTCGTCGTTGTTGTAATAGTTTTTCCAACTTGAGTAGGTGCAGCCTTATAGATGGGGGAAGTTCAATGCTGTCTATACAGTTACTATTGAATCGTGTTCACGTGATGTTTATGTTATTATTGTTTTACGATACTTTATGGTAGACTTGTGCCTGCGTTTGATGTGGTGATGAGTTTCATGATCATTTTCATGATCATGTGGGTGGTTTTTTCTTATATGTAAGTAGGTTGGCTAATTTAGAAGGAATATTTATTTTTATGGTAAATTACGAAAATTGGCAAAATGATCTGAAGATAGGCACGATATTTCACATCCGTTATCTGGACTTGTAATGATTTCGAAAATGTTGCATCTTAGGCTTATTGATCAAATGTTTTCCTTGAGATGTATCGTATGACAGTTGCTTAGAAAAAGCGAGAAGAAATAAAAATTTGGTACCAATCATTTGGGATTTGAATGGATAATTAGAGCCACTGTACATCATCTCACAAGGGCACTTATATAAAGTTCTAGCAAAATCCTTTACATTTTTAGACAAAAGTCTGGCAGATGTACATATGTATGTACTAAATGTAGTAATGGTAAAGCAGTGGAGGAAAATTTACCGTCAGACTCAGCACGTTAAAAAATTCTGCAATTCTGCATGGCGTACTACATATGTACATTTCTTTAATAAATTATAACGATAAATTCGAACGATTGAAGATGTTATATGTGAAATTTTATTAAAATCGTTTTTTTAATGGACGTGGGCGTGGTCATAAATAGTACACATATAATGTTTGGTTTGACAATTTGGATACCTTTATAGATATTTGGTTCTAATGATTTTTTCGATTTCTAGTAAAAGTATTTGAAAAGTTACAGCTCGGCTCATGCCTCCAGAATTTTTAAAAATAATTTACTTATTATTTAATTATTTGTTTTCATCAAGTGCACTTTTTATTGTCGTTTCCTCTTCACTACATCCGTTTAGTGAACTCATTTTTGCACGTGTTAAGCAATAAAAAGAATGAGACTGAAACAACGAACTGAGACAAAAGTTTTGTATACAAATTTGAGATTTTACTCATTGCAAACCCTTAGTCTCGTTAACTTTCGCTACATTTCACATCTCAGTCTACTGAGACTGAGCGAATGCTTTTTGCATACGACCCATTGACTACCTGTCTATATCTAAGACGAAATCTTTGCCATAGCGAAGTACTTGGAGAAGAGCTTAGGGTCTAGGAAGGAAGGCAAATTTGCATCTACTCAAAGAACATAAGCACCAGCTCAAACTCATGTCAAAATCGCGACTAGCGAAGAAGTGCGAATCCAAATCGAATCTTCTTTCGAGCCGCATGAAATTTACCTCTCATTAGTACCGGAACATAAAGAAGTAACAGGCAATATAAACCCTGACAAACTTACTAGGAAAATATGCATTAAACTTAGCCCCGCAACACACGATAGAACTGGAGTTTTATAAAAGAGTCGAGTAACAACTTAATGAGAATTCAGGCAAGATTGATGGCACGGCCTGTAATATTGCAAATCAACTACAGCAAACATTTGCCCATACTTATGTTAAGAGATACACAACAATCTGTGCCAACTGGCAGGAGCACAAAATTGACGTAAGACACTTTCATTTCCACTTACCAATCATACAAGTATGTACATACGCAATGAATTTCAATTTGGAAATACTGAATACAGGAAATACTGAATATTATATTCAAGCTGCACACATTGATTTTGCAACAAGTCAAGGATATGTGTACGATTCTAAAACGACCACTAGTAAGCGCCACGGTTCAGTGAGTATAGCCTCATAATACTGAGCGGCAGATCAAGGTTCCATTCCCATTCCAGTCGTTTTTTTGCGAACATCAGATAAACATCCGAGTGTATATGTACATAAATGTTATAAGAAAACTTAAAAAAGGAAGCAAAATACAGCCCTTTGAGTACGGGCTTAAACTATTGGTGCCATCAATTCGTGCGAAAATTCGAAAAATTATAATTATTAAATAGTCGAGTGCAGAACACAAACTTTTTTTTAAATTGGTTTGCAGAATTTAAAAGTAATTAACTCCATCATAGATTAGAGAAATGAAATACTTAACAATAGACTTCAAACCAAGGAAAGGAAGAGTAATCTCACTCCCACTTTAGCTTCTTGCCTTGAAACGTCACAAAAAAAGAAATATAAACAAAATTGTAGTCTATGCGGGAGACTTGGTATTTCTGATTGTAGACCGATTTGCGCTGACTGTGAAGGAAAATTAAATAGTTTGGGGTAATTCCTCAGAGTATCTATTCCTCAGTAAATCTACAACAAAAAAATATTTGTATTTGTTTGCGCATATACCATTGGAGTAGTTCTGACGATGCAAAAAGTGAAAATAACCAAATTAACACCAGTGAGGTTTTTTCGAATACAAAATGTATATGAGTATTAAAAGAAAACTAACATCTTTCCACGTCTCTAAACGGATTTACACTGAATACACTGTTAGCTGCTCAAAACTTTGTTTGAGCTAGTAGTGCAACAACCAAGTTCGTAAATTTGGTGGGCTGAAAAGCGCCACAAGTAAAACTAAGATTTGTATACCAAAGAACTCTTCAAAATCCCAAGTTAGCGGAAGAGTTCAAGACTTTCGATATCTTAGAAGCATTGCTTCAGTTAAGTGTGGTGCCTTAATAGATGTACTCGTACAAATAAGTGTAACAGTTAAGTCCGCCTTTGTTATGCTCAAGAAGATCTGAAAATTCGAAAATACAATATTATGTACCCTCTATTCACTGTCCTTTGACTATCCTTTATTCATTTTCGAATGATACATTATCAGAATGACATTCATAAAAAAAATACTCTAAAAAAAAGTCGCAGGGTTTTAGATTTTATCCCGCATTATTGCACCATTAAGATCTGTCCTTCAAAATCTGCCACTTTACCCTAGAGAAAAAATTGCACCAAGCGATAAGATCCAATACAATTGCTAGTCACTGATTATCCAATAATCCATTGAAGCCGTCAAAACGATAGTGGTGACGGCAACGTAATTACCATGCAACCACTTTTTACGGTAAATCCCCTCCTGTCATCGATAAAATTCAACGATATTTTGCGCGCTAAAATCCAAACGATAAATGACACCAATAGCACTTTAGTGTCAAACAGAGAATTAGTTTATGGGTTACCCTAAGATTATAAAAGTGACAGCTATGCTCCAAGTGTTGACTTGTCTTCTTTCTAACTACATTTATATGGTTGACCCTAAAACCCGATGGGGGTAGATGTCGTAGAGAGAATTCGAAGGAGGTCATGCAATAAATCGTACTAAATTGGATTTGCCGCTTTATTTGTATATATCTACATATATATACATATGTATGTATATTTTGACAGATCAAACTATGTGACATTAATTAATTTCTTTATAATTACAACAATATGCCAGTGGTAATTGAATTTTTGCAATTTATCTGATAGCCGTTTGTTGTGAGTTATGTGCCCTATGGACAAGGGAAGGTTTTCTGTGTGTTATTTTGCACTTGACTCAGAAGTAATGAGTATACATAAATGAATTTCAAATTACATGAAAATAAGAAAATACATATGTATGTGCATGAGAATAAATTGTTGTTAGTGGATATTTATGGCCGATGAATGCAAATTAAATTTGACAGAATATTTATTTTATTATAAATTTATTCAAAATTTATATTCTGCAATATAGTATGCAATTAATGACAACTTTAAATAAAATACATTTGTATATGTTTGACAGATCTTGTTTTTAATTAGTGCCATGTACGCATTTCTTTGCATCTCTGTGGTCCTTTCGGTCGCTGGGTAATTAATCACCCATGTGAAATGATCGTAAACCTTTTATTTGATGTGACTCGCTATGAATAGAAATGAGTTTCATGGAGGTACTTTATTTTAGTTATTTGTTTATGCCATAGGAAATTGAGTAAGGCAGTTTTACGGCTAATAGGAAAAGATATAAAGTTTACCGGTATTACCATCCGAATGGCAAGGAGTTTTTTTTTTGTAACCAGCATCATTTCATACACCATACAACCAATGTAAAGTTGTTCTTAAGATTTGTACAACTATATTGAAAGTATATAAGCTTAGACATAGATGTACATAATGGTAAAGATTCACTCTATCCTGATGATATCGAACGAAGACATAAACCCCTGCCTTTCTAAGATTAAAAAAACAATCAGAGATGATGATTTCAGATTCAGAAAGCAAAAAGGTTAAAAATTGACAATCGATAGCTTTTAAAAGAGTGTGCTATGCAGAACCCTCCATGATATCCCCGACAAACTTATCACTAAAGCTTTTATATTATGTAAGGGTGTAAGAAGCGACAATACGCTGTGATGCAACATTTTCAGCATTATACTAGAAAGTGGAGTACAATCGTCAAGGCATAGATCAGCGCATCTTTGCATTAGTGACACGCTCTATGTATGTATTCTACCCATTTGAATAGAATACTTAATCGACTACTTCCCATTTTCTTGCACCTTATATCTCTAGACCTCCTTTTGATTAATAAGGTTATGTCATGGTTCATGTGGTATGTAATATCTACTAAAGAACAGCAATAATATGTAACTAAACTGCTACAAAATTCCTGGCTCTGGATTATCACACCAAGGTAGATGATTGAATAATTTAAAAGTGGTATGTGCAATGGCTTAAAGATATTCTAGAGTACTCCAGGGCTGATGAGCTCAAAAAATATGCTTGTACCATAGAAATTCTGAAAGCAAAAGGTAAAATTGAATGTAAGTGCCATGTTCATCGACAAATGGAAATGCCTTGGAAATCGGTTAACACTTATGTACAAGTCATTAAACTTCAATAGCTATTAGCTCAAGTGCTCTTAAAACTTTGAGTTCATCGAAACTACATATACATACACTGAATTGAACCATGCACAGCTGCTAAATTCTCATATCATGAAATAATAAGTGAATAATACATTCTTGCAAATGGACAGAGCCTTTGACAACATCTCACAACAAGGCGTTCAAAGAAAATATTGGAGCACACGAATTATTGGGAAACAAAAAAATACAAAAATACTTACGGGCAGGGTTATGCCATAAGACATTAAAGTTGTTAATAAGTAGCTAAGAATCTAGACACGAAGTCTGATTGGACCAGTAAATACATATCATGAAATGGCACACAGGTACATACTTGGAGTTAATTGGAAAACTTTGAAAGCAACATTCAACTGAACATTATCTAATTTAAAACAAAAACAATAGAAAGCATATTATTTTGATCTTGACAGTCTTCAAGAATCAAAACGAGGCTTTTCTTAATTTTTATACAGCACTAGCTGTACCCGGCGCGCGTTGCTACGTTGCATGAAATAAAAAAAAATTTGTACCAAATCCTTTTTCACAGAATTCTGAACAAAGTTGCCAAAGACATCAGTGCTCTATCTCTTACCATTTAAGAGTCTATAAAGGACAAACAAACAAACAAACATTGATTTTTATATATGTATATAGATTAAACATATTTATCTTAACGTCTCCTTTTTCTCTAGACCTGTCAGAATGCTAATAGTTCCTAGGTAACCACCTTTGACTTGACCTATACTTCATGAGTTCAAATCGTTTATTAAAATCTTAACGTTTCATTGTGAAACTCGTATATGTATTTCAGTTTATAACATGTACTTATATATGCAGTATAATCAAGCTGACGCACTAACCTTTTGATAGTAAAAAAAGGTGATTAATAGGTTGGTTCAGTAATTAAATCATTTCATTTAGTTTTCAAGGCAATTCTCCACAAGTACCAGATACAATGACAACGAAGGCATACAATTACTACTCATACACAGAAGGACATTTGCAGCCTCAGAATTTCATCTATTAGTCTCTCAAACTAATAAGCGAAGCACCAGAGTAATCTGATAACCTTATAGAGCAAATTAGATGCGGATATGTCCATTTGTTGGAAATTTATTTTCCCTAGTTATTTACCACCCTTGTATGAACTTCGAAGGCCGCAGAAGTTTTTACCAAAGATACTATCTGATCATAGATATTAGAATGTTTATAATGTCACACACCCAATCTGTTCGCAAACAAATCAATCTATGTCCAACTAAAATCCTAAAGTATTATAACTAACAACTATTCCGTTGAAGAAAAACCAATTCCTAAAATAAGGACAATGCCAGCAAACTATGTACAACGAAAAGTGTTCACGAAAAATGTGCACCACTTGCACCTTCCAAGGATATAGAATAAGGACGATGTGCAGCAATACCATAACTATCTGTTGTTATAGAAAAATTTATTCCCCACGGAGAGAAGCACATAAAATTTTTACATTCATCTGTCCCTCCATCCACTTACAAATTATTACTCAAGGAAGAATATTATGCCACAATCTGTCCTCACATAGATAAGAAAATTGCACCAAGAAAGTAAATTCCCCTTTAAGACGCAAAAATTCCAATTGAATTCCCATGAATATATATGTACGTGCACTCAGAAATGCAATTATGGAACTCCTCGTGGCTGAATCCTCTGCCATAAGATTAATCTCTGGGGTAGACTGCGCACAAATACCCTCATCTGTAATTAAAATCCCAAGAAACCGAAGAGAAGAAGAAAGTTCTCGCACTTAGATAGGCCACAAATCCTCACTCGTATTTGAATTCCACTTTAAATAGCGGCTAAGCCATTTCGATGCATTTTCATTTTATTACTCTCTAATCCAATTCAAATTGCTTTGCCGTCAGCCGTCAGCCGCCTCAGGTAAACAGGAATGTGGTTGTCAGTCGTGTTCGCGCCTATCTAGTTATCTGTGTTTATATATCTTGAAATTAATTCGTTAATAGACTAGAGAACTGAATTTTACTCGAAACCATGTTGACCCAATTGAGAGAGGATGTGTGACATTTAAAATGTGCTACAAAATAATCACCTGTTCTACCGTTAAAAGACGGAGTTGCATAATGATTCTCTAAATGGAAAAACTTGTTTTCGGGAATTTGAAATATATTTTTTTTTTTTTGTTAAGGTTGACATACGGGTTGAAGGAGTCTTGAGATTAAGAATTTGAATAAATTGTGAATAAAGACGAGACGATATTATAAGTGGTATGGAATATTCAGTTTCGTTGACTGGCATGAAGCTTGAAATTGGAGACATTATTGGAACTATATTCGATAAAATTGATTTTTGGACAGCGAGGCTTTGTCACAATACGAATTTTAAGTATTCTTTCATTAAGACCGGTTTTTGAAAGACAAAACAGACCAGTTGAATTCTGAAGAAAAATGTGACTAAAATTAAGAAGTACAACTTGTGACAACCATACACAACTTCCATATTTCATAACAAGAAACAACACCTAACAGCCATTTTGAAAATATAAGGCAAACTGTGCAGTCTCACAAAGACTTAGTGTAGATGAGAGAGACCATTGCTAAGCTTTTTAAATGGCATCAATAGGAATACAAATTATGTAGCATGTTGGAAACGCTGGACTTAAAATAAGATTCTGGATATGCCAGGAAAAATTGTCAGCTTAGTATAACAAGGCAGCTTATCGAGATGGTTGAAATCGGTGGTTTATACAGAATATCTTACTGCAAAGTCTTAAGAACAACTGCTAGATTACTTTTCGTTGCTAATGATGGGTTCAGATCTATCGAGAAAGTCGATAAAAACTACTTTAGGTTATGGCGATTTCGATTTACCTTTGTAGTGCAACAGTGACTCGAGTCTTAAAAGTAAAAGAACAGAAAGGATACAAAGCACAGGACTGCCAATGGTGATGACCTGGCGATGGGTCGAGGAGCGGTAACAACTCAAGTTCAAGTTCAGTGTACTGTGCACTCTGACAAAGGAATCTGTGTATATAAACACATTTCCTGAATAGGCTGAGTAAGCTGAAGAAACTGTACCGTCATAATTGCATAATGTACAAAGGGTTTATCTGCACTTAAAGCCTAAAAGTCTTCCCCATTGTTAGAGTATCTTTTTGATTATGGTGTTAATTCTCACTTGAAAGTGAAAGCATTAGTTCATATGGCCTTAGTTCACGGCACCTCAAAAAGATCTGAAAAACAAAAAAAAAGACAAATAGATATCGATCGGATTCTTGTTTGAAAGAAAAACCTGAGTAGCGGGTTATTAACAAAAAGCACCTATGTAAATAGAAATTATTTATTAGCAAACCTCTTTCTACTTAGACATCGACGTACAATGTCAAGTCTCATATGTATCATTTGCACTCGAGGTACCATACATCTTGTAATGCTTAACTATATACGAAGCATATCATTAGGAAAAAATAAAGTCGTAGACAATTGTGACATGGCCTTGGAACTCTATCAATAATCAGCATTAACATCGCTGATTGCATGAGCATTACGACCAGAATGAATGCAAAAGTATACTAGATGGAAGAATGCAAATATTAATTACCCACTTAACTACCAACATTACCCAACGTTGAGCTTATTAGATACTTACATATAAGATACAGAGTTCATTTCGAAAACTTGTTTAAAATTTATTGATACTTGACACTTAATTTGTACAAAAATCTAGCCTTTACTTAAGGTTTAGACATCTTATCGATAGAAGAAAAAGAAACATTGAACTACGCGACCTAATAAACCACTCAACCAATCGATCACAAACTCGTAAACTGACCATGAGCACAACGCCGAGAAGCCTTGTCGTTGATAGATACTTGTATCCATCTGCTTAGAATACTTTCAAGCCTTTTAAGTTAAGTCCATCACTGACACAGAGCAAGAAGAAATAAAATCTAAAGCAACTAAGCAGTCATAAGTCTGAGAAACAACTACTCAGTAGTTGAAGCATTTTCTAATGACCAAGAGCTTGCAACAAAAACTAAGATGCTCAGGCATGATCGTCCCACTAAAATTTCGTTTTTCACAGAGTCTTAGTATAAGGCCCGTTATCCACGTTGGTTCGACAAGAACCACAAGAGTGTAACAATGAAAGGGTCTCAAACATGCCTTTTACTTGCCCATATGTTTCGCTTCCTTTCAGTCCTTTCCAAAAGTAAAAAGCCATAACTTAATGAAATAGATCACAAGGAATGACACAAAAAGAAAAGGTAATGTAATGTTTCCACATAAGGGCATTCTTCACCATTCGGTCTGAACAATTATTTGGACTAGCATGTGAACAGTTTTTAACTTAGCTTTTCAGAGATCTACAGATTCAGTTCCGAAAATCTCGATAACATAAAAATGGTTTAATACATTTCTAAAGGTTTCAGAGTTTTGTGGATACGTTCAAAGACAGTAATACCTAATCCTAAAAGATCTCTCACTTTATTGTCATTTGCAGAAACTACACTTTTCAAAGACATCAACTTGTCAGGAAGACTTTGGCCTCCATCCCCATAAAATCTAAACCTGATATCACCAAGAAAAATATTCTCATCGACGGAGTGGATTTTAAGATAAATGGGAAGAGATCTAAAACCATTCGTTATATTCAGACAAAAGTATTATGTAAAATGGATTGTATTCTGGTGGCATCATCAGGTCAGTTTTCATGACAGAATGAGAATGGAAACAACAGTGTTACGCGATTTGTTTTGATGCATTGCGAAACTAAAACATGCACTTAATGACAACACTGTCCAATTGAAGACCGTTGGACAATGCACGGAGTTATATATCTACTTATGTACGTAAAAAAACGTGTATCATTGATGAGAAAGAGCTGCATTGGATAAATTTATCGAGTGTTATTTACTCTGCGAAACATGGACCATTTGACATACATAAATATATTTATGTACTTGTAATCTGCATTCTGACGTTCGTTAAAAGACACAAATTATCTTGGATTTCCCCCTATATGCGAGACCCCCATATAATAAGGACAATGGTGCCCCAAAAAGTAAACATCAATTCAACAATTGAATACCTAAAAATAAAGCCCCATTTACATGCAAAAAGTCTTGCAATTCGAACCCATTCCTCTCATCATGAATTAAATATTTTGACAGCTTAAATAATTCATCGCCATCAAAAAAACAAGCTTGCACAAATATTTACGAGTAATCTGGGGATCATGAAAGCGAACTCTTATTTTGCAAACAAAATCAATCATCCTCAGGGAGAAAAAAAAACATTAAAGCTAATTTTTTTTTTTTTTGTAAGCAAAATATCGCATTACGAAAACGCATCAGACAGCGAACTCTAGAAAGCAAAAAACTCATAAAACTCTCTGGCGGCATTGACACAATTTCCCCGACAGCTAGTCATCATACATATGTTTCATAAAAGACACACAGCCATCAACCAAAATTTACGTTCTGCGTACATATTTAAATTTTGATGACGTTTTATGTGTGTATGATGTTGTTTGGCTTCATGGTGTAAAGCATTTCCAAAAAAAAAAATAAATAAATAAAACACCAACTCAGTGTTGTGGAGAAAGCAATTGTGTGGTAGATAGTCAGCGAAAAAAAGATTTTTTCAACTATTTAAATGCACATACTGGCCTGAAAGTACCCCCTTGCCCATCATCGTCATATACACACATGATTCCACGAAACGAATGAAACAAAATTCCACAGAGTCGGTCAACTAGCAAAACTAGTATCCATTGCACGTACACGTATTTAGATACCTGTAGTGTATGGTGGCTGGTGGTACTGCTACTGCGGCTGCACCTGTAAGCTTTGTGGAAATGCGAAAATTCACAATAACAATGGCGGCACCTAAAGTATTATTAATATTTTTTTTTTTTTGCGTCATGATTGAACAAGAAAAAAATAATAAATTTAACTGAAGCAATTTCATCGTTTTGCTTTGCAGTCAGATACACCAGGACAGGCTAGTAGTACAATGGAGAACCGAAAAAAAACAACAAAGTTATTGGAATTTCATTTTTGAAACTTTTTCACACTTTTATTTATTGGGAGATATTTTTTGTATCTTTTTATCCGCAGAGAAGTTTTTTTTTTAATTTTGTTTTTAGTGTTACGAAACTGGTTGCGGGGATTAAAGTGTAAATATTCTAAGCGTATGCAATGTTGTTGTTGACCATCTGAGAAGAGTTTATTTTTTCTATTGTTAACCCAAACAATGTTTTTCGAAATTGATTGTATTTGCTGGTCATGAGTTTTTACTACTGCCGGAGATGTTTTAGTAGTGCAGATTCATATCAATAACAGATGAAATTTAGATTGAATTTTGTTTTTAAGTTCTACATTATAGGAATTTTAATCGATGCACATTTAAATTAAATAATTTTTACTTACCAACTTTTTTTTTAAAAGCTGTGTAGTAAGCATGTGATCTGTGCACTCATGAAACTAAAACAATTCGTTAAAAAAATTATTATATATGTATGTATGTATATCGATCCAAGTCTTAAAACTCTAAAAGTTTAACTTTTTTATAAAGAATAATGTAAGAAGTTTCTGCCAGTTTGTTGTCATTAATACCCAGCTGGGATTATATAGCTCTAAGACTGGCCACAAATTCGGAGGGACAACGCAGTAGAGGAAGACCTCGCCTTAGGTAGCGCACACAAGTTAAAGGGTACCTGAACAAGCTTCGAGTCCGCAACAACTGGAGGCAGTTAACTACGGACCGAGCTAACTGGAGAGGTTTGTTAGTTGAGGCCCAGGTTCACCCCGAACTGTAGCGCCACCTAAGTAAGTAAGACTGGCACAGAATTTAGAAAAATACGTACTTAGAAAAATACAAACAAGACTAGTGCCAACCAGGCTATGCGAAGGTATAAATTCTTTTAAGACCAATCAATGAAATCAAATTAAAGCTAGAAAATTTCCATCAAATGCTTTAATGTAGGATGCTCAAAAATGTGCTGAATGGAGCTTGTAGACACAAACAAAGAGTAAGTCTCTGACATTATAAAGCTCGAAGTATATCGCCTTTGCAACAAGACTACCACCTTGTTCATATTATTATCTCCGTAAAAATCAGCTAAAGATTATCGTTAAACAATCCAATTATTGTCTCGAAAGAAGCACCTTTTTCTCAAAAGCCCAGCTATGAAATACCATCCTCCTAGCTCAAAATTTAAGGTAGTGGCATAAGTACGAAAATGGCTATTGACGCCGATCACGAATATATGTATGTATAAACTTTATAGTGTCTACCTCGATTATTTCTCTATGCTACAAATTATGTATCAAACTTAATATAATATATAGGGTATAGAAATGAGATGGTTGACAACGTGGGGTTCGGGACTTCGGCTGATCTATCACGATAAAATCATTTAAATTCCTAGACATTAGTACAACGAATGAAACATATGGAGAACAAACTCGTCAAATGAGGGTGACAATCTCCCTGCCAAAATTATTGTAAGCTTTCACTAATTCCTAATCGTCCGTCGCATAGTTGCGGTACAAAAAGTCAACATTTAAATGAACACTACTCACATACTGAATCAGAATTCATGTGAATTGTTCTATTATAAATTGAGAACTAGATCCCTTTCCGTAAAATCAAATTATGAATCGCTCGTTAGAACCGAACCTATTCCTCAGAAATAACGTAGAATTATTAGGAAATGTATGAAAAACTAAAATAAGATGCTTTTATGTATGTACATATATGTATGTATGTATGTATATTAGTAGGAAATTTTAAGAATTACAAGGTATCTACCCTTGATTCGATCAATTGCAGGCTTTTGTACTGAAATTGTGTAGAGAATTTAATACATACATGAAAATGGGAAGGATTACTGGGTTTCACTTGATAGAATAATGACTTTTTATTGAATAAAGAACTGAGGCGATCTAATTATGATTACTTCTTTTTTGAAGTATTTTTTACGCTAAAAAATTCATATTAGTATGATATTTTTAACAATCCTAACATTGTAAAGATGTTACCAGTCTACAATTGGAACAAATTGATGTCATTTAGTAATATCCCTGAAACTCCAAACGTATGACTTAACCCAACCCTCCAAGTGAAAGCTGTACAAGGGTGCATATTACTGCCCATATTGATATCATGTAAAGTATTATAGAGTGGGTTCAAATCGTATTAAGCTTCAAAAAGGATAGTCCTGAGTCGACCACTAACATACTTACTTACTTAACGGGCTCCCGACCCGTGAAGAGTCTCTGCCTGAGACACAGCAGCCTTCCACTCTCTTCGATCCCGGGCACGCTGCTTCCAGTTATCTAGACCAAGCGCTCTGGCATCCGCGATAGCTTGATCCTTAAAACGGAGGTTCGGTCTTCCTTGTCTTCTCGAACCTGGGGGCTGTGATTCGAAGATCCTCTTTGCTGGAGCATTATTGTCCATTCGCTCGATGTGGCCGAGCCAGTGTAGTCGACGTGTTTTGGCTTTTTGGACTACATCCACATCCTGGTACAGCTCATAGAGTTCGCGGTTATATCTTCTCCTCCATTCGCCCTCCTCGCATATGGGACCGAATATCCGAATATCCGACGAAGAATTTTTCTTTCGAAAGTGTTCAGTATTTGCTCTGCTTTCCTGCTTATCGTCCAGCACTCGGCTCCATACAGCAGAACTGGCAGGATCAAAGTTTTGTAGAGCATACATTTCGTCTTTCGAGTTAGGAGTTTTGACCCCATTTGTTTCGCCAAACCGAAGTAGCAGCGGTTTCCTAGGGTAAGTCTTCGTCGAATCTCCACTAAGTTGTCATTCGTGGAGTTGATATTTACTCCGAGGTAGGTAAACTCCTTAACCACTTCGAAGTTACTGTTGCCAACAGTGACGTTTTGTCCTAGGCGGTGGACAGATGCTTCTTTGTTTGTTGACAACATGTATTTGGTTTTGTCCTCATTCACTTCAAGGCCAACACGTTTCGCCTCTTCTTCAATTGCCGTAAAAGCCTCTAACACGGCGCGCTGGGAGCGACCGATGATGTCGATGTCGTCTGCGTATCCCAGCAACTGGACAGATTTGTTGAAGATAGTGCCTTCCGTGTTTACACCTGCCCTGCGCACTATCTGTTCCAGCACAAGATTGAAGAAGTCACATGATAGCGCATCCCCTTGCCGAAATCCGGTGCATGTTTGGAATAGTTCAGAGGAACTGTTGCCGAATTGCACGTTGCACCGCGTGTTATCCAGCGTCACGCGGCACAGCTGGATCAGTTTAGCCGGGATCCCGAATTCGGCCATCGCCTTGTAGAGCTCAAGACGATGAATGCTATCATATGCGGCTTTAAAGTCGATGAAGAGATGGTGAGTCTCGACTTGAAATTCGTTGGTCTTTTCCAGGATTTGCCTTAGTGTGAAAATTTGGTCGATCGTCGATCTGCCGGGCCGGAAGCCACACTGGTACGTGCCGATTAGTGTGCTGCAGAAAGGCTTCAGACGTTCACACAGTACGTTGGATAGGACCACTAACATAGACATGCTAATCTTTGCCACCTTGACTAGACCATACAACGTCTTTCTTATAGGAAAAGAGAGCTATTCTAGCCTTTTTGATAGATTAATGAAAGGCTTTCACATATTATATCTTTGCCAGCAAAAAAATCAAAATTTTAATTTTAGCTTTTAAATTCGTCATATGGATCATACATTTATAGGCTATTCTGAAAAAGTCCTTAAAAACATATCATCAAATCCTATCTCTTCTCAGTTCTAAGTCTGTCTGCAGACAGCATGAACTAAATTTCATTAAATGATATTTCATAAAATGATATTAGAGTAAGGTGTTTAATAAAACACAAAAACAAACAAGAAGATTGTTGAAAAAAAACATACACACACCATAAACATACGTACATGCTTTATTTAGACTCCTTAGCCACCCTATCAACACAGATCGCGTCAAAATCGATCTTCTACTATCCTGGATGCTTGAATATTCCGAATACAAACATAGATTTATTACTTAATTGTCGCCGTGTACATTTTCAAGATTAAAAAAGAAGTATTATAAGATCTTTGCCTAACGCATGTCACGAGTTTCTCGAGAAATCAAATGTTGAGGAGGTTAATATCTACGATGCTAATAAGCCGTCAGCGATGACGTTTCTAACAACAACTTTTCGTATTGAACCATGTTTAGAGGTAGCAACACTCAAGCCGAAATCCAACTTCTTAGTGGTGATGTCTTGAGTTTGAGATATCGTGGTAGTACCAAATCATCTGTTAATTAGCGGCGGATAAAAGTATGTCCAGAATGAAACCTCTGTATCGTTTGCCTATTTCTTAAGAAAAATAAAGCTCGAAAGTGTGCCAACTACAGAGGCATCAGTATTTTAAACATTGTATACAAAAATGGTAACCTTTTGTTAGAAATCTAATTGGTTGTAACCAGTGTATCGGGGCAGAAAAGTCATCGACCACATATTCCACAGATGTGGAGGAAAACTAAGAATCGATACTAACGACCCATAATTAAATCAGACAAAATTAAGAATATTCTTTAAAGATCGACAACTTGGTTAGAACTTCTCAATAGATAGCTACACCTTTGAAGTGCACCTATCAATTCACACTATCAAAAGAAAAACAACTTTCGACAATCTTTTTGTTAAGCTAAGATGGCAATTGAGCAATGAATATTTCAATTCTGCTTTATGGCAATAAAGCATGCTCTTGGCCATTTTGAATCCGAAATTCGCAGAGATTTTTTATGCCTTTTATATTGAAAGACTTTGGAAGATGTGATTCACAGATGCGGGGTACAGAACTTGTCCGAAGATTCCGAATGTCTCACAAGGTGAGGACATGTACATCTCTGACATAAAGTCTCTAAATACAATTCAATGCATCTCCAATACGAAAAAGTACCACCTTCTGTGGCATGCACATAAGGGAAGAACCTCAAACAACTTGGAATGAGCTAGGTAAGATCCGATCTGCCAGGATTTCCTGGTAGAGTATCTAAAAGAAATATTTTGACAAAAAGCGAATAGAATCCTTTTATAAAATCGTTGATTTTTGTAAATTATTCAAAGTTTGCCGTCTTTGCTGTGGACAATTAACAAGTAAGTGTTGCCAATTTCTATTTACATTAATGATATCAATCATGTTTTGTTTATATGGAATTATAATCCCACAGCCCAATAAAATCAAAAATTCCCATCACTAATGGATAATTAAAAACAAAACAGAAAATCTAAACAAACCTCTCGATTTCAATTATTGTAGTATCCGTTGTTTATAGTTTTCAATGACAATGACACACTCATGCAATTCAGAGATGTCTGTCTGAATGTGAGAATGTGAGAAAATCACTTTCTCGTATTCGAATTTCCACGAAAGCAATCCAAAACAGTGCTGAGCGCTGACCGCCGACAATTATTCCATCGAATTTGAAATTTCTCTCCGGGTGTAATTAAATTTTTCTTTGATTTCTTTTTTTTTTTTTTTCAACTATCACGTTCCACAAACATACAACATAATATCAAATGACCAAATCACAATAATAAAAAAAAAAACGTTTGTTTCAATTTTTGTTGTTATATTTCTTTTTTGCTTATTTTTCCCCACAACTAACACAATGACATAATTTTATTTTTCATCACACACTGTAGATATCTTTGAAGAGTAAGTAGATGGCGAAGAGCGGGGGGAAAATCACGGCACACCAACAACAACACTGAGAACGATTATGATATACAAAACCCGTGATACCGGATTGGATGCTGTGTTGAATTTAGAGATGTGGATCGTATAGCGCAACACCTGAGAGAGACAGATACCTGGTGATAATGATGACGATGGAGTTGAACTGAAGTAGTGGTAGTAAATGAGTAAGATCACTATGTGTAAGATGTGGAAATTCTTTCCACTTTTTGAAACACTTTTTGTAAACTATTTGTTAATTGGATACTTTTTTTTAATATGTAAGAATTTCCCACCTGATTTTTTGTTCACTTTACCCGCAACACTGCGCGATCCCAATAAGAATCGTGATGCGATAGAAAAAGAACTGCAGGGGACAAGTATATTCGTTGCAAACTTCACATCACAAATCCAATTAGAAGCAAAAATTCCATTGCTCGCAAATGGAATCCACAAGTATTTCAACCACTTTTGGTTGCACTTTTCTTGGTTTCTTCTTTGGAGGGCGGTTTGAGGCGATAATCCGATTGACGAATATTGATTTTTCTTCAGCAAAAAAATAAAAAATAAAAAAAAAAACCTTTACAACACTTTGGAATAAATATTCCCTTAAAAGTAAACAGAAAATGTGGCAAAAAAGCAGATACGATCCACAAAAGGTAAAATAATATCCAATCAGACGAAGATGTGGCCACGGCGCGCACACACGGGGAAAACAGGTAGAAAACTGTTTCCAACACGAAGAGGTTTAACCAACGACTGACTGGCTAACTGAATTTGAGTACGCTTAGTTGTAGATACTGTTTTTTTTTTTTTTTGGTTCCAACTCCAACCAGAAAAATTGTGGTTAGTATCTCCCTGAGTCATGAACGCAAGCGGAATCCATGTAGTTGGCGGCGCACGATGGAGAGCAAAGATAGAGTGCCTATCTACGACGAGTTTGTCTGTGTTTTTTTTTTTATTATTTTATTTTTATAGATCGACTTGAAAGAATACAAGCGAGTGAGAGAGAGTGGAGAGGAGTTTGATATTCTAACAACGTAAGCAGCGTTTCCGTTGGTGCTCCCCACACTCGGTTCTCGTTAGGGTGACTGGCATTGGATATCGTTGGTGACCGAAGTGGTGTACCAGGTGAACAGCGATAACGATAGTATGAAACGAAAACGTAACAATTGTTTCGGAAATGAGTACCCCTACAGGTGGAGATAGGCTCCACACGTAAAACATTAATATGTGTGGGGGACAAGAAAAAACAACAAGTGGAGCAGAAACAAAAGAGAGACCCACATACATTTACATACACACGATGAGGAGAAAAGGCCTCTTGAAAAGTGTAATTACTCTCTTGGGTTCTTTAGAGATTAGAGGAGATTTTATACCAAAGCGAATGCTGGACTGATTTTGAAGATTGGGAAGCACATTTCAAGTGGAGGTGAACACACTGTAAGAAGGGTGGCTTTTTTTTCAAAAGCAGGATATGAACTGAAGTCATTCATTTTGAAGTATACACGTGACGTTGAAATGACACCCATCACAACAGAAGCTTAAAGCTGAGACTATGACGACAATGAAGAAACAATACTTAACGTCGCTGCTTGTAAAGGTCCTTTGGGAGATGTCCTGTCTATCATTTCTATTAAAATATGTGTTTTTATTGGTAAACTAATTGTCTATGAAGCGATAGAGAGACAGCTGTCTTAACCATTCAACCAACCAGAACAACAGAAGGTAGATATAGTAAATATGAGTACCACTTGACAATTGGTCTCTATTGTACTTAGACAAGGCTGGTTTCATCGAATATTTCTAATCAATATAATGTTATTAATACAAATAAATCTAAACCATCTTAAAGCAGCATAGTCATAGAGAATGAAATTTCATATCTGGGCTTTTAAGAGAAAAATACAGTAAAAGTATAAAAAAATTTTAAAATTTAAATCCGCCCACTGCTACGCCGCCTTTTCATTACTTCACTATTTTACATAAAATGGAAAAATTTTTAAGCCATGCGAGCTGACGAGTTAGTCAGATAGGAGTCAGCGTCAATATTCCGCTAGGAGCTGATAACAGCAATATTTTCGGTCGCCTATAAAATTTGCCCAACTACAAATGCAATAGACTTAACGCCTGAGCCATTAGCCCAATTATAACGAAAACTAAGGAACTCTTAAACAGATCATGGCTAGTAGCCAAAACAGTAGCCCAAGTACCAAACTAGGTATCCTTAACAATAAATTTTTCAGTAGTTATAACGAATAGGAATCTCGGTTTAGATTTTTTTTCAGATTTTTGACAATAGGAAATCTAAAACAGATATCTGGTAAAAAAAAGATTGAAGAGTTAATTCTTAGTTTATTAACCATCAAATTCATACTCCATTCATACTCCGATTCATCAAAGTTGTCATACTATGGAAGGTGCTATAACTTAAGCATCACATTAATTGGAACGATAGCTGAAGCACGATCTATTAAGATCGCACTGCTCTTGCAACCCTTTACCACCTACATCTACATACATATATACATCTACATATGTACATCAACCATCAGACAACCATCTTATTTTAGCTGTAGCTTCAAAACGGAGCTCATTTGGAACCATTGATTTCAAATGGATACTGACAACTAGTGGCAAATGTAAAGGAATATTCCTGCTTTCGTCCCCGTATGTTGAATGGTCCAGTGCTGGACAAATGGTGTGTGTCTATAATTATCCACATGACTCATGATTTCAAATTGTAATCTATCGTTCGAAAAAGCATAAAATTCGGCTTTCCATAGACATTCGAAGACGAATCGAAGGAGGAGAATGACCTTCAAAATGAGAGATGATCATCATGGTCTGAGTCGTAAGAAATATATTTACACAAATAATGTGCTGACTCTATACAAATAATGACCTTTATCACAATTTGGTGAAAGACTTGAACAGCTTACACAATGAATGAAGCATTTCTCTGTAATCTTAGCCCCTTAAGTTTAATTGATAGTTTTTGTCAATGTGACGACTTTTCAAAAAAAAAGCTGCATAGGAAATAACGCATAGATTATAGCTCAGCTTATGCACATAATCTTTCTTATATTATCATCTAAGGACTATTAATACAAACTTTACTTTCTTATCTTTCCAAGGACAAACGATTGATAATATTTACTGATGCCCTAACCCATTGACTAAACGTTAATTTCTTGGCAAATAGCCAATAGGCGAATAATTATTCAGTTGAAGCATACAACAGAGATGCATTTAAATTTCAATATCAGAAAAGTACTCAAAATTAAATACCTACTTAAATACTTTAATCACAATTGCAAGAAATGTACTATAAACGTACACTATGCATGCTTATGTTAGATATCACGAATTTATCACTAGGTAAATATAATCATCAAGGAATAGAAGAAAAAAAACTCACCCAATCTGGAATCACTTCTTCGCTTAACCCGGAGCTTTATCATACATGATTGGATACACTGCAAAGACGAACAAGATACAAGAGAAATATTTAATATAACACATGGAATTTCCTACAAGCCAATATCTTAATCTTCATCAAAAGATAAATGAAAAAGGTGGCAACAGTGCATCCTTACCTCATGTATGTGACGTATAACCTCGGTCCGGGGTAAATCCTCCAATTTTCTCTCATTAACATCGAGTATCTCGTCTGCCACTTCGAGATTATCTTTGTCAGCCGGTGAGCCGTACAATTTGATTTTTCCATCTCGTCCTTCAACAAGGATTATCACGTAACCATTAAGTTCAACAACTTGCTGCAAATAGACAATGTAATTGAAGAAAATAACTGTGTTTTGAGTTCAAATTTAAGTACCTATACACATTCATATGTACATAGGTATGTACATATGTACGAGTTTGTTTATATCCTCAGATAAGAATCCTTTACAGGAAAGGTGCAAAGTAGAGAGATTCATCTAAAATTGGTATTTTTGGAACAAGGACATTTATTTTCATTGTCAGACGTAATCGACGCGCAGTCAGTGCGGGAAAGAAGAAGTAATGAGAGCGAAATTTATTCAACGGTTTAAGGTGAGGTTTTTATGATATCGGCCTAGATACACAACAAACAAGGGTTGAGTCGTTGATTAAATTGCGTAATTGATAAAATGATTGATTACATTGTATGCATAAGATTGTTTGATAACTTCGTCTCCGTTCAATAGATTTACAATTTAAAGGAAACTGATTTTCGACCCTTAGTCCTCGACTTACCTGTCCTCGATATAGCGATTTTGTTTTTGGTTTGAAATTGCTAAGTTACGACCTAGTAACTCCAGTTTTACCACTCCACTTATTATAAAGAAATAAAAAATACGGATTTAGATTGATGTACTTTTTGAAGGAGTGTACACAAATTTACTCTATAAAGTTAAAAGTGTTCAAGTCATTAGTTCAAATATGCGGTTTCAATGTTTATATTCAGTTCTACAACGCTCGCCTCAACCTTCATATTGAATACCTTAGTTGCTGTGAGAAACCAAATGTTTAAAGTAGAGTATCAGGGTCTCTGTTACTAGCTAAAAATAGGAACAATAATGGTCAAAGTGCAATTAACTTAAGTTTTCTTTTCGAGACAACTTCATAATTATCCCCGAATATGGTACATCGAAAAACTAAAGTATAATTAATCATCAAATATACCAAATGCAATTATTTTCAAAATGAACTTACCTGATTCCTTAAATCTCTTAAAAATAAGCAGTTCTCTTTACAAACAAAACATCTGTTCAGCAATGTACACTGCCGACCTTGAGTCGCTTAACCCCTGATAGAAAATGTTGCCAAAAACATCTGATCCTTCCCAGAGTAGGAAAGTCTTGGGAAGCACTCTATACATGCAATGACGTCCAGGGGAAAAAAGCATGAAGCGCAGACATGGATTTTTGAGCTAAATTTAAACTTTGTGAGATCTAGTCCATTCTTAAAGAACTGAACAGATGTATGGTTACTGGAATAGGCAAAATACTAGCCACCGAACTCAAGACTGTCCCGTTCAAGGACACATCCAACAAATTAAAAACGTATTCTAATCGGCCAGATGAGACAAAAAATTCAAGTTCTCACCCAAAGGCCTATGCACAATTTTTTTTGAATCTTTCTATGCAAAAATTTTAATCCTTTCCTTTTTTTGTCCTGGTGTACCTATACGTAGTGTGCAGACATTATTGAATTATATATTTAATAAGTAATTCTAAACTAGACTTTTGCTGTCAAATGTTTAGTCAGTAGTAGAAGTAGTAGAAGTATAGACATTTACTAAAATGTTGCGTTACACTTTAGAAGAACGTTTATTAATTGTGAAGATCCATTGAAGTAAATTTACAATGCATTCCATAATAAAATCGTCATTACGAACAACAAGCAGAATTCTGGGATCTGGGCAACAAAAATTCTTGTGTTATCCAGGTGTGTCATGTTGAAAGGATCGATCATCGAATTGTACTTTCGTGACTGTTAATGACTATCACTACCGTGGCATGATGACAAAACTTTTTTTCGCTGCACACGAAACAATGACGTTATTTGAAAACCAAGTTCTGAGGTCGGGTTATCTCTTATTTTGGAGACTTCCTAAGGTCTTCCTAAATTTCGTCAGTCTAATTACACTCCTGTCAATGGTCTTTCAAGTGTATTAATCGCTACAAAGGTGATAACAAGACATAAAGTGTTGAACAGTGTATTTAATAATTGCAAAACTGTTCGGTTTTCAAGTTGGGAACGACCCCTTGCATTTCCTGTAACTACTGACTCCGACATCACTTCTTCAACAATCTATCCGAGATACAGAATTCCTGTGGTTAAAATTTTTCTTCGATGCAGACAGTAAGATACCATTTCAAATAATTAAGTCTCAAACATCATGAGTCCGTGCAGTCCTAAGCAAATAATCTGTCGGCAACCCTTATCGAAAAGAGGGTGTAGAGTGTAGACTCGCGAAGGGAATCAATCTTATGTCAAACAGTGAATGCAAATGCATACTTTGGAAGACTCCAATCAAAGTTATAAATGTTCAATGTTCAATCACAATTTTCTTCACAAGGAAGATACTGACGATACTGACCATGAAGTACATACTAGAAATTCATGCAGTAAAAGCCTCCCAAAGCATCTAACTAAACGCTTCGTTAGTCCAAAATAAATTCATTGAGATCTACATTCAGCACTGATTGTACGAATAGCTATTCACCCGTTGAATAGTTTCCTAGTTCCTCTCTGAATCTCTTGCTTTGAGTTTACAAAAAAAAAACTTTTTCCTCCGCCTTTAAATCTAATCGCAAGGAAGCATAAGTTTGAAAAGAAAATTTTACACACAATCGAGAGGAAAAAATATAAAAATGTTTTTCTTGCAATACGTACACACATACTTTGAAAATGAAAAAAAAAAGGTTGCGTATACGCCGTGCATGACCTTCATTCATCCATAAACATTTCGTTCTCCTTCGTCCGGAAACTAGAATGCAACAACGAAAAACTTTTCCACACGAAAAAAGTATACAGGATACTCCAGATGAAAGAGAAAAAAACTTTCAATAAATTCACTTTGTTATTTCTAAAAGCGTAAAGCGTTGCTATTCTATTGAGCGTGCACTTTTTGTTTATTGCTAACTTCCTAATTGCAGTCAACTTAAAAGGATTCACAGACAAACACAACTCAAACAAAAGACTAACAATTATCTTTCTTACTTATACACACACACACACACTGATACAGCAAACACCTGATGTCCAAAAGTAGCATTTAAACTCTTGACACTCTGGCTGCTTGTTGAGAGAGATCACAACGTGTCCTTATTGTTGTCCTAGTGTACCTACTGGCAGTACACACGTATTACACTCTTGAAATGCAAACCAACAAAAGGCCTCAATGAGCATCATCATCATCATCATCATAAGGATAATGCAAAGCAGGCACAAATGGATGTACTTCGTGATTTCTTTTCTTTTTTTTTTTCAATTCTAACATATTTGGCATTGCGCCAGCATAAGTAGTTTGGTAGTAAGTACACTCTGAGCAGAAAATTACGCACATTTACAGGAAAATGCAAGCAATTTAGAAATAATATAAAAAAGTATAAACAATTAGGGAGAAAGTGGGCACATATGCATATGTATGTATATACATATGTATGTTTAAAATTGTCAAAGTAGAGGTTGATGTCTCGAAATGATTTAGGCCCGAACAGGGGTAAGTAGCGTGTAGGATTTTAAGGAGAAATTGGATGCTTGTAGAGAGAGCGGTAACAAATTCGAAAATATTTTCAGCAAGATTTATAGAACTACTTTTTTCGAAGAATTTTGTATACGATTGTGCTGCTAAGACTCCAATAGTTTAGACGAGGTTTTATGATTAGAGGTACATGGTCTTATGATAATAATATCTGCAGCGAGTGTCTGAAGGATGTTTCTACGTTGCTTTTGAGTACCTCACAGTTTATTATCAACTCCTTGTTACATAAACACTTCGATTTGTAAAATTTTGTCATACATATAAATATGTACATGTATAAATGTATATGTATGTATATCTATTGTATACATATTTTTTCCACATGCTACCCCATGCTTGCAGAATTCAGGAAATAAAAAAAAACAGCAGTTGATGCTTTATAAAGAATTCTCTAAATCTTGTTTTCATTTCCGAAATGTGTATACAGTCATGTTAAAGGCATCTCCTTTCATCCTGTCAACTGAAAACTCTTAAAAAATTGAGTAACATCTACTTACGCTGCTGCATTTAGTTAGATATTCCTTTGGCGTTGCAATATTTGTACTTCCAAGACAATTCAGTTGAGACAGCCCATACACTCTTCAAATAGTAATCGTGGGATTACTTTTCTTGATATTGAGTGAGAGCTGCCAACAACATCGATTCAGAAATAAAGTACATACTTGGGCTACTTAATTAATAGGTTTTTATTCTTTGAAATAGGAAATACACCAGTGGGAAACTTTAAACGCAACTGGTCCACTGTACTAGCAGGAAACCCTCTCTTAACCATTTTACTGAAAATCGAGTAGAAGTTAAGACTAGCAGATTAAGATTCTTAGCAAAAGATCAACGTCCCATAGAATGACAATAACTCGAAAATGCTGTTGACATTTAAAAGAGATACTAGAGAGTCAGATGCTATGTGCAACTATATTTGTGAGAAACGCAATAGCCAATGAAAGACCTGATCAAAGACGCTTCAATTTTTGTAGCGATTCCATCGGATCGCAATGTGACCTGTGAACCAAACATGCTTTACGATCTAACGATTAAATTCAGAGAGTTCTTGCATTTATAAACTATTTTGAAAGTGGTTAATGGGTTGAACAAGGAATTAACCTTATACTTACTATCACTGCAGATACATATACTCCAATCCTCGAAGTATTTCTTAAAATATAACTCATAGCGCTTTTGTCTCTATTCAACAGGAAGTAAGATTTCTTAGCAAGTGATCATCTTTCTAATTTTTAGTATAACACCTAACTGTTCGCCAGGTTATTAGATTATTTCCCAATACCAATCTCACATTGAAGATTTTCTTCAAACTTCTCCCTGTTGTAGGAAGTCTGGGTGTAATCCATCAGTTCCATGCGATTTGAAACTATCGACTGATGTCACAGAGCATATTTAATAGTAGCTCCGTTGATTTTTTCAACTTACATGACGAGTTGTAATTCAATCGCAATCTGAGTATTTCAAATGTGAGACTGAAAGAATTAGTTTCTTATAATCATTTTCCTTGCCAGTTGTATCTACATTTATCTTGAGAAGCTATCTGAAATTCTATCTTAGTCTTCGCAGTTCGAGGTTTTGCTACGGAGCTAAGGATATGCAAACAAGGCACATCACTTCAAAACATCTTGTAAGGATACTAGTCAGGTACAGCACCCTTCACTTTCCGACTATATTCTGAGCATTAGCATCGCAAGATATAACTAGTGCCATTTAGCGAGAATTACTATATGTACCCTATGACTTCAGCAACGGCCTTCGATCGTGAAGGCATTATCGAATCATAAGGATGAAGCTGAGAGAGCGGCAAAAGTTTTCCATTCTCCATTCGTTTGTTAGCTTCCACCCACCATCTAATGGATATTCTGGCCGAACCGTATCTTAATGAGAATGGGCCAGGAACCTATCTACCTCACAATAAAATGAATGAAGTAGCAGTTGATAGGTCACACCGGTCACACCCTTACTAAGCTTGGTGCACGACGGTTAAGAAGGAAACAAAGTTTCTGAAAATAAGCAGGAAAGAGTTGAAACACGATATCCGACCCGCGAGGAGATGAAGGAACTAACCATTTGTTTGATATTCTGCAACTGCAGCAACCAAATCATGAACACAAAATTGTCCAAGCATTTTTGTGCCCAGTTTAAAGAGATAAACTTCAATATTCCTCGGCGGCATATAGTCTGGAAAATATGTGTTTTATCCCTTCTTCTTGAAAATCGAATACTGAATGAATTACTAGTTAGCCTTGAAAACACACTATACAATTTGATCGGATTGATTGATGTTGCTATTGCATCTAGATATCTTTGAAGAAAGATTACCACTATTGGATCTATTGGCTTTAAAAACGTCTCTCTATCTCAAAGAAACTAACTTCGTTTCGAGTGTAACTTACGGTCGACAATTTCCACTAGTAATTAATGGGATATACAGATGATTTCATGGCGGAAGACAAAATGGGATTATATACCATAGATAGGATAGAGCTCAAATTGAACATCTTCATGCATTTCCCAGATCATTACAACATATTTTGATTGAGATTACATTTTCCTGGCTTTTATGAAATATTTGCTAAGACCGAACCAGATTGCCACTTGTCTGTCATGAAAATGAAAGATCAGTTCAGAATATATGTACACACCTTTGCTTAAATTCTTAGACTAACAAACCCTCAGAATTCTGATGGATAGATTAGATTTAAAACACTCAAAGCCAATCATAGTTACGTAGAACAAGAGTATGTTCTATCACTTATCTATGAATACAGATCTGACCTTAATTCTAATCTTAATATCGAGGTCTCTTCTCAAATGACTTTAACAGTGGTTGTAAAGACGAGGACGTCGAAGAAATTGTGTAACATTTCCTCTGCTCCTGACCAGCCGTGTTCAAAAGAAGAATATGTACTCTATTTGGGGGACTTGTCTTTGACTACCTCGGGAACATTGACGTCAATACCAACAAAAACATCTTCGTGTCGTTCAATTAAAACTTAAGTTTCTTTAATTGCAATGGACCGTCAGTACGCAGACTCAGACTGACATTCTAACCTTACTCAACCGAATTATGTCCAACTTATGAAAAAATTGAGGAACAATGTATACAACAAATGAGGAGTGACAGAACACTAATCTAAAGATGGTTTATTGTCCAGCTGCTCAACGATGAGTTGAAGTCCGCTTCGAAGATTCAGTCTCAAAATTCAGTCGTAATATTGCATATGGATATTTTATAATTATATTACAAATTTTTTGAAACCCAAGAGTGAATTAAAAACTGAATAACTGTCGATTGTTATTGTTTTTTGACCAGTGCACCCGAAAAACAACCGAGACAAAAAAAAGTGAACCACCCCCTTCAGCCTTCACACATAAATATGTATACATACGTATGTAGATATTTTCAATTCATAAAAAGTGGATATAAACGCGAGCCATTGAAAACAGGCATTATCACAAGCAGCAGCTTTCGAACTAGCATTCACAGCACCAGCTGTAGCAGTTGAGAATCTGAATTTCTAAAGGACTAACAAAGGGATAACAACAACAACAATTTGTAGGAATTAAAAATCTGTGGAATTTATTGTGTATAAATTTTAATGAGAGGAAGATTCTACTACTGAGAGAGGCAGAGAGATTTAGTACAGATAAAGACAGCATCCACAGAACTTGCACAAGGATTTTCATATATTTGTTTTTTTTTTTTTTTTCTTTGGTGTGCAAGTTTTGTTCTTTGTTATCGGTGGCGGAGGTGTGAGAGTGGGGAGCAGCGCTTAAGCCTGATGATGATGATTTCATGCGCAAGGACGAATTGCTGATTCGAAATGCATGTGTATTTGAGTGAGAGCGTGTTCATCATCAATTCTCTCATTTCATTGATGTGGAATGTAAGGTTCTTTTTCTTCTTTTCCTTTTATGTGTTACGTCGGTCGTCCTTGTCAACCATCAAATGAAACGCAGGAATTATTATCCTTTTGTCTGTTGGCGTGCTGAGGATTTTCCCTCAAACATCCCTGCATCCCATTGGTAGGTAATTTACAGCATCCTTTGCATTTGTAAGCATTTATATGGGAAATTTTCGCAGCAAACGGGTTACACGGAGTAGAGGTCCTCGTTCTTTTTATTTATTTATTTTTTGCTTTTCTGCTATCCTTTTTTTTTTTCTTATTGTCGCACAATGGATCAACGTGAGCAAAAGAAAATTGTTCTGGTAGGGTATGGGGAATGGTGAGATGTGTTTCTTCTTTTTTGTTTTTTTTTTTTGGTTAAATAAGTGTGACGGAACGTGTCCTTTGATGTGGCGGATGAGTACTCGTTTTTGGGACGAGAGCCAGGCACATGGGGCCGGGCTGTGCTGTGTGTGTACATGCGGAAGTTTTCTGCGTGCAATGGTGGTGGAACAGAGAAGTGTCGCCTGCAGTGTATAAGGAAATGTAATTAAAATTCTCTTTCATTAAGTTGTGCAAATGAATTATGTATGTGGAGTGTCAAAAAGTGGTGTTAATGCACAACACTATAGGGGGGTGTGATAGAAAGGATATTTCGTTTCATCTTTTATTAACTCAATATTTGTCTTTATTGTCACACACATGACAAGGAAGAACTAGAAGAGGAGTAAATAATTACCGACACTTGATAGTGTCCTAAAGCGACAGAAAATAACAATAGGGTTTTCCATGAATCAATATGTTTTTCTTAGGAATCTATTAAAGTAGATACATATGTACATACATATGTGCGTAGGTGTGTATCACAACTATTTATCATACCGTAAAGTAAGTATTTATTAAAATACCATACCACAGATGTGACTACTACATATGTAAGTCACATCTGTGGTAAGGCATTCAACGTGTTCTAGTCACTTTCAAACGAAATATTGTGACATTAATCGACTTATTATCTCCGAAAGCTATGCATATAATTTTAAGTTTGAAGGATGACAATACACCAAATCTCCCAGTTCCTTATTTATCCAGCAGTGCAGAACATTTTGCTGGTACCTTAAATTCCAGCCCTGCTTTTGAGTGAGTGCACTATGAAAATCACAAGACAGATATAGGAAATCAAGCTGTCATCAGACTATGTCCCGTATGCATCTGCCAAAGATAGAGACCATTTTTTGAACGAAATGTTGTGCCTTATCTAAAATAGATATAAAGTAACTATTTTGGAACTTTGGTGTTTTCAGGGATTTAAAAGTTGAACATTTCTTTCAGTAATATAGTGACCTAACAGCTCAGCTATGGCATACACGACTTTTATTCAAAAACAGAGAGGGTAAGCAAACTTCGATTTTCCAACAAAATAATGCTGACGCGGAAAACAGATCTTACACCTATGAAACTGTGACACAAAGAATCAGTACTATGATGTGCATTCCGATTCAGGAAATCTGGTTGCTGGACCTATGGCTATAGCAATGTCTCAGAGACGATACCAAACAAATTGGTTTAAGTTAAAATCGAGACATTTTTTTAGTACACCTCCCAACCGATCATTGATTTGGGAGCTACATCCTCAAAGCTAGTAGAGCAATGTCAAAACAACCTCACCTAAGACGTGTAAGAGGTTTAAGTTTAAACTTGACAGTGCTAAAAAAAAGTCCTTGTAAAACTAGGAAATCCCTTAATCACAATCGCAAAGAGATATCCGACAATTGGCGAGCATGGAATTCCTAAATTCCATGTCAAACAACCAGGTACATACTAAAACCATAAATTGCCTAAGTGCTAAGGAATAAGTACTAATACATACATATGTATACATAGGTATGTATATAACTATTGAATTACCGGGTTCGTACTTAACTAGAAGGATGGTAGAAAACATTATTTTATCTCAATATTTTTGATACAAAGATTACCCTTATGTTGATTTCTGGAACGCCACTGAAATTATCCTTGGACTGACTGAGTGCATAAGATGCATGCAAGCTACTAACTCTTTCTTTTTTAAGGAGCGCTATCGAGTACTTAAGGACATATGGTGTAAGTATTGATGTCAACAAAATATCGAAATACAGTAAATACTCGATAATTTTGAATGCGGATTCCATTATTAGACTCAGAAGGCAGTATTATCGATTTATCAGAATACTGTTACAATCAAATGAAGTGTACCTACTGTCTATGCTATTTTCCAAGATCTGAATTGAGGAGCTTTTTCATGTTAAATATACACTGGAACGTTTGTTAGATGTTCGCGAGACATGGGATCGTGACAAAAAAAAACTCCATGTTTTCTGGAATTCTAGCTCCCACTCAGTAGCCCGACGCGCTAATTCTGAATTACGGCGCTTATATAAAAAAAATAACAAATCTAATTCCGAGTTGACTCCTTAGGAAACGTGAGAAACGTGGTGCAGCATTTTTTAAAATTTAACATGTCACGTCTTAAAAACAGTCGAAGATATCCAAATTGCTGTAACTATAACTTTTCTTTTCTTTTTTCTAATTGTCTTGGAAAAAGTTAGGGTCTAAGGCATTGTGTACATCGGAGAAAATTTAGGCAAACCATAAAAATAAGCAGATTACGGATAAGATGGGGTACACTCTGGTCATTGCATTCTAAGGAAGCACGATATGAGATTAAGATTATCCATCTGTAAAGCTGATCAAGGGCGGAAAATTTTTTGTAGTAATGACATTATTATTGATTGTGTATGGTCTGCTGTGAGAGTTAAAACATTTGGTGGATTTTGCAGAAATGACAGAGACTAATGCATCAGGAATGATAATGTGTAGGCCAGTTTCGTCATTCGGCATTTTTGAAGATTAGAGTAAGCTCCACATCACAATTTTAAAAGTAATGGGTCTGACAGACCCAAAAGGACCTTGGAAGAAATTTATAACACAACAAACAATGATTACTTCCAAAGAAATTAAGAATAAAAACAATTTTTCCGATTATAGAATCTTCCATGCCGAAATTCTTGACAGTTATTGACAGTAATAAAATGGAGATATGTACATATGTATGATATTTGAATAGTTGAAAATTCTGAAAGATGAAAAAATCAGACCAAAAAATTGGGGCAATGTGACCCATCTGATCAAAACCTTTGCATAAATAATAAATGTTGGCAATCAGGCAAATAAAAAACCTTCAAAAGATGCTTATTGTACTGATGGATTGACATCTCTGTCAAAGTTCTGAAAAGTTTGTCTTCAAGTCGCTCCAGTTAAAAGTATAAATTTGAGTTTTTTAATACCTTATAATATATAAAAATCCTTTTAAAGTGATTCTAAAACACCAACACCAACGAATAATTTATAAGTGAGTTCTACAGATAAGACTATCTCAAACTTTGTGTCCCTGTGATAATATGAATATATTTGTCTAATAGCTGATTTTTGTTTTGTCTGAGCAATACTCAGACCATTTGCCTATCAAAGTTGAATTTGATGTAGTAGCAAGAGAACCAGAAAAAAAACAAAAAACATCCAATTTCCACCTAAACATTTGTGGAAGGCATCTAGGGTACCAGAATATGGGCTCAATCTGGAAAGTAACATACAAACACGCAATCATCTCAACATGGGCGACGTTGATAATCTAATCAAAACATCGTATCCGGTATCCAGGCAAGGAAAAAAAGAAACGATTTTATGAAAATGAAGCTCTGAAACGTACATGCTGCAAGGATTCCAAAGATTTCTGGTTTGCGATTAATAAGTTTAACGGGAAGAAACCTAAAATTAGTGCAGATCTTAGCGCCAATGAATTGCTAGAACATTTTTGAACACTGTTGAATCCAGTTAGTCATGTACTGCTCATGCACTATGCAGTACTTTTTCATTTACTTTTTTCATGAAATTTTGGATGTGCCCATTAGCCAAGAATATTTTTGGTCATGCGAAAACTAACTGATGAAAAGGCACCAAGAGCAGGTAATTCCTTGAGAATTCCTAAGGTATGCAACGGATGACCTTACAAGTAAACTGACTATGACTTTCAAGCAAATACTGGAAACTGGCATTAAACCCCAAGAGTTTAAGTAAGCTATAATATTCGCCATCCAATAGGCAATATATATATCAAATCCAGCAAACTGTCGAGGAACATCCTTTCTCAACACATCCTATAAGTTGTTCACAAAAAAATGATTATTGCATTGGATTGAGAGTAAAAAAAACTCCTTAAAGAATATCAAACTGGATTATATAGCGGTTATTCGACCGTAGATAATATTTTTGTTCTACATAGCATTGCCGGGTCGTGTATTGAACAGAAAAATAAATTATACGCGTTTTCATTGACTTCAAGGCGGTCTTTGATACAAGCTATACAACATTGGAATGACAAGCAAAATCGCAAGAGTCCTGGAGAATATATATGTACCAAGGTAACCAGTCAAATGTTTGAAATCGGGTTAATGTTTCAATCAGGCAAATGTCAAGGCCATGCTCAAATGATTTCTGTAATTTAAATCAGTGAAATTTGTACATTGAAGGCGAATAATGAATCAAAATTATCTATCTATTAATCATACTGATACATTTGTGTACAATCGATCTACCGAAAAAGCCAGAACAATTCATTTAACAAGGAAGTCCAATAGTGATCAATGAAAACATGCACTTGATTACAAAAACTTTAAAATTTAATCACGGGCATCTTAAGCGTAGCACTTAATTCACTTCAAAGATGCCAAACACAACTCGTTTGAAAATCGGTTAACAATGTTAACTATAGTAGGCTTTTAACATTTTTAAAACATACACTTGCCATCGTACTAAAGGTTTTGCGGCAAAGTTGCATTGGAACTAACATTCCAAGTAGAAATTGGAGGGGGTAAAGCCTACCTATAAAAACTTAATTCTATTAAAAATATATACATAGATATACATATACGTTCCATAGTGAATTGAATATTTGACCCATTAATGAACATTAATGGTAGTCAAATGCCCCTGGCACTGTAACGTCGGTAGATATAAAACGATTCCTAATTTCATGAATGAAATGAAGGACATGCATATGGTTATGGATAGAATAAGCTTCAACTGACGACTGATCAATACCAGAGAAGAATATTGGGAACTAACTTCATTCACGGCTGGATTCATGGATGGATCATCGGGATTGCCATAACCTCTAAGAACCTGTACTCAAATTTTTCAAAAAACCCATTACACCTACATACATACATACATGTATGTACATATATACATATATAGAAAGGTGTACGGTAACAGCAGATAGTAGTGTCAACTCGCAAACAATTTCGCCGAGGGCATAAGTTGATTGAGTATCCAACACCTTTGTCTGCCAATGCTGAAAGGCATAGATTGCAATTGACCAAAGTTGCCAGCAGGACAGTTAAATTCGTAGGGATTTGTATATAACTGAAGAAAGTACGTCAGGTTTAAAAGATTCATAAACCTGGCACAACAAATTTTAGTATCAAAACCTTAACTCATTAAGGTCCTTACCATTTACATCCACTACCTACTATGATAAAAAAAACTGCCCACTATTCATCCTATTTTACATGTGTCGATATGTACTTTAAAAATGTTTCATTTATGAAATGAGAAAAACAACGAACAATAACTCACACATTCCCAATAATTACACTTTAAACGTAAAACAATTTTCCACATCAGTAAAATACATTAAAAATGCAAAAACAAATGGAACACCAATCGCAAACATAAACAGCACACATACACACCCCGAAAAGGACAATAATTGCAAACCCCCTTGCCAAAGGAGTATTAAAAGGAAAAAAAAAAATCATTTATAACAAGAGAAATTTTCTTGTTTTCTCCTCTTTCAGTTTATTTACATGACAGATGACAATTGTCCTCGTCCTCTAGCACTCGTCCGATATATCAATGCCGCTCCTGTCACTTGAAAACGGAAGAAAATGCCCATTGGGTATCCCCCTTCAGGATGAATGCATGTCAATTGCACACAGATGAACGTTTTGTTCTCAGATTGCATTCAACAAAAAAAAAAAGGGAAATTAAAAAAAAAAGAACTATAATATTTTACAAAATAAAATCCAACGAATAACAACAAAACCATTAAATGTGGAACTTATTGTGGAACGCATTAATTATAGGTAGAGACTATCATCGAATTTAAGGATTTTTTCGCATTTTTTTCACGAAAAATCAGAACACTACCCTTAAGGATGGAATTTTCATCTTCAAAGTATAATGAAACAAAACAAAACCGTTAACATTTTGAGCATAAATTCGAATAAAACTTATGTAACCTTACCTTTCCGGATGATGTTGAGGCTGTCGATGATGTTTGTGGCCCAAGTGCCGATTTATTATTCGCTTGCATCTCACATTTAAGACGGAAATTTGTTTATTTAGAAGATATACTAATTTGCTAAAATCCCTGGTCGCCAAAGAACGAACGAAACAAAGAGGAGAAAGCCTACGGAGTCGACTACAATCACATTTTCATTTGGAATTTTATTTTTTTTTTTACTACGTACCACACGGGAGGACACTTATTTTCATTATTTTATCCTAGAACCCACACAGAAATGGGGCTAGGTCATCCCCAGGGCAGGGATTAGCTTAGGGTACACACAGGAGGGGGTGGAAAATTTCAAAACTTCTTTTCTATTTTATATTCATACAAAGGACAAGAGATTCACCCGAAACCATTAAAAACACACACGGCGATGCCCGAAAAAACTCTCGAATTCTCTTACACAGAGCTAGAGTAGTTTTTCAAAAGAATTTTCCGGTGAATTTTTTTTTTTTCCGAAACAAAAAGCCAATAAAAAAATTTAATAAAAAAAAAATAAATTCTACACACGACGGCACACAGAGGAGAGAATCAATATTTCAGAGACTTTCAGTTGCGGACTGCAGAAGCTGAGAACTTTGCGATGAGATCCATCCACATTCAGTGTGTCAGCCTCAGCATCCCCTAGAAGCCAGTTTACAGTCGTCACACGGTTGCCATGTGGAACCTAAGCATCCTTGCTCTATATACCACTACCACTCCTTAAGACCATGTGTCTGTGTGTCATGAGAGAGAGGACGTGTACTAAAAATGCGCGTAGTACGTCCCACAGGAGTGTGGCGCATGACCGCCGGTACGTCCCAATATCACTTACTGAGTGAATAATTCGCCTAATTAATGACGAATTATTAATCAATCGATGGTAATCAAGTAAAATTACCCTTAGAACAAAATAAAATGAAAAAAAGTAATACCGAAGGTTCTACCGAGATTTGAACTCGGATCGCTGGATTCAAAGTCCAGAGTGCTAACCATTACACCATAGAACCCGACAGATGTCTATGCTCAAATGGTGTACATGAAGAGGTGGCATTTGTAGCAGTTTCCAATAAAATACTAGATAAAACGGTACAAATATATAATAAAATTTATTGGAAGACAATCGAATTAAAAACATTGCACCGTTTTCGGACACGATTCTTGGGTTTTCCAGGTGAGTGTTTTATGTGGTTACACGGTATATAACCAAAATATTTTCTTTAGAGTGGTTCCTTCTGGGTGTTTTCTAATTTTCGCCTATTTCTTCACACTATTCGGTTCAAAATCAAATCTGTGATAACTTTTGTGATCTATGCCTAAGATAAGGTTTACCAACTTAAGAACAACTGCAAAAATAATTTTCTACCTCTTAGCGGGACCTTCAAAAACAAAATCCAGTTAGATAGATCTTCACACATTCTTTTATCCGAACATGTAACGAGCAAGTAAGTAGACCACACTCGAACTCTTTACTATATTTAAAAATCGAACACTTTTACAGACGCGATTAAATTTAAAGAACAAAACAAATCATAAAACAGGATACTGCAAATTTAAACACGATTCAAACCACTGATTAATTACACCACGTAGAAATGGACAACTTCAAGGTAGATTGATTCTCTTTGAACCTTTTAGCTGTTTCGTGTAAGTATGTGGTTAATTTCAAAAATGTAATTGTAGGAGAACGCACACACGAACACTTAATGCAAGGGATTCCAGACAGCGCGATTGAAGAAACCTATAGGTAATCCACATTCAACATCAAATTGTTTGGAAATATATATCTGACTGCTGATTGAATAATCTTTTTGTTGTTATATCGCATATCTTACTATCGTATGCATGCAACATTTTTGTGCAGTCGCCATTCTGTGGTTTGTTCAAAGCAAGAACCTACTCTTCGAGGGCTTAAGGGCTTTTCTCTTCCAATTCAATTCCAACCACAGTCCTCTATCCCCCAAAGCTCGCTCTTTCTCCTCTTGAATAGACACCTCACAAGCCTTCATTGCATAAATGACGACAGTACAGATCAAGGATATTTACACAGGAGTTGAGAAATAAGTTGATATCATATTATGTTAGCTGGCGAGTGATTTCAATTGTAGAGAAAAGCTACAATCCATTTGGAATGGATCGGTTGATAACCTATCCTCCTTTCTATGCAGCCCTACAAAGTGGACGTGGCATACTGTTTTTTTTTCGAAGTACAACTACAACATTCCAACAGATTGTAGCTTTTCTGTCTGTTTTTTTTTTTTTTTTTGCTGAACTGCAATAAAAGAAATTAGGTAAATGCTGGAAGATTCCTGTCTTTTGCACGTTCGATCAATTTGTACAATTAAAAGAACAAAAATTAAAAACAAAAACATTTACTTTACACTTTACATATGTATATGTGGCTGACAACTTGAATTTTCATCCATTTGTTTTAAATTGAACCAAATATATAATACTGTTCTAGTAGCGCCACTGTAAGACTGGTTAGAGTTTTGAAAACAATAATTGTGAGCTTTCACCCTATTGCTTCTTACCCAACTGAATTCTTCATTCATTCTGTTCCGCACCCAAAAGCATTTTCTCTTCGAACACACTCTGTGACAGTTCTCACTTTTGTTGACATTTCCCATCAAAACAATTCCCATCCTCCTCATTCACATTCCACAATGCATTAGTTCGTTCTGCCTCTCTCTTTCCCTTCCATAAGTCAATTTCCATGCTTGCCAACCACACAAATCTGAAAACTACAAAAAAGGAATTTTATGACATTAGTGAAAAATAATGGCCGATGAGAGCTAATTCCGAACTAAATCTCGAAAATCACAAATGATGTTGTTTCGCGTTAATAAACCCGCAAAAACTAATTAAATCGAATCGAAATTAATCTCAATTTGTTATAAAACGCGTAAACTTCTCCCCTAGTGTGCAAAATATTGCTGTATTGCCATCGAACCCGGATCATGTTTTGCGGAGTGCGCCCCACCGCACTGAAAAATTGACAAAAAAAAAACGAAATTGAGAGGAATTTCCATTTAAATTCCAATTGTGATAAGGGACGAGATTGTTTTTTTTTTGTTTTTAAATACGCAATAGAAAGGAAATAAAACTGCAAGTTCATCAAGGGGAGCAGTTCTAGGCCAACATCACCTCTGCTGTGAGGCTTCTCTGGGTTCTTTCGACTTCTCCGGATGCCACCGTTGATTCTATTCAACGATCCTTGTTCTAGTGGACACAAGACCTCAACACTGCTGAATGGAATGCAGCGTAGTGGTACCACATCTCTTCCTCAGTCAGCCAGTGGAACTGCCGCCCCACAGCAGCAGCAGCAGCAGCAACAAATGATTTCCATCAGCGAGGAGCTGCAGGATACCACGACAACCACAACAATGACTGCTGCTGGTGGTGCTTCTAATAATGGTGCAGTTCCAGATGGGACACTTTGGACCGCGCTGTATGACTACGACGCACAGGGCGAGGACGAGCTGTCTCTAAAGAGGGGCCAAATAGTCTGCGTTTTGTCGATGGACAGCAATATCTCGGGTGATGAGGGGTGGTGGACGGGTAAAATAGGCGATAAGGTAAGTGGATTACGCTCTTATTTATTTTTCTACACGTAGCCACGCTAGCCAAAGACATCTCCTGCCGACCCCGCTGTGCTTATCTCGTGGCGGGGAGAAGAGGTGTGTTTTATAATTAATTTTTCATATCTTATCTTCGCGCTGAGAGTTATTTGCAGATGTTTGTCTGTAGATTTCGTTGTTTTTTTTTTTTTTTTTTTGTCGGGGAGAATCCGCACAACATTGGCGGCGCTATTATTGGAAGACGACGCAGTATATGCTGGGAAATACTGTAAAAAACGAATGCTTTCCTCTGTATAGTTTGCTACTCCACTCGGAAAGGGGTTTCAGTACACTTGTCCTTTGTTTCGTTTTCGAGTCTATTGTGCACTAGCGCATTGTGCTCCGCAAAAGGTCACCATCAAGGGCGAAATGCACTTAAATGACACACAAATGTTCATTTGAATGCAGAAGGCAGAAGCAAAGATGGCAATGAAAATTTTACAAGAGCTGAGGTTTTGTCCTTAGATGGGAAGGTATTGAAGAGAGTTTGGTTGGCCCTTGCTATGATAGAATCGTTGGAAAACGTTCTGCTTGCTTGAACTTGATCTATGTAGCAAAAGGACGTCTACCTGTAGTCTGTTTTTAAAAGTTATCGATTTTATAAGGACGTGTTCGTTATAGTTTTTACTTGACATTCGTACATATGTACATATGTATGTATGTAGTATGTACATATGTTATGTACATCGGTCAAGTATTGGTTTCGTAAAAAATTTTGTACTTGAGATTTTAATCAAACTTGACATTACTATGATGGAAAAGTTCAAGAAATGGGTCCGCTAATTCCGTCTGTCATATCTGGGGTCTATGTGATGATTTCTAGAGGTGAAATTGGAATTTTATTCTAACCTCAAAATCATACGTACATAATGTAGATACTTTATTTAAGTCCGATTTCACTAAAACTGGATTTCCTCGAAAACGGCTCTAACGATTTTATTAAAATTTTATATGTGAGTCAGTTTGGGCATATGCTATTAAATAGCATACCACATTTTGTGCGATATACATACATATAACGGTAATTTTACAAATCGCCTGTTTCTCGGCTATTTCTTCAGCGATTGGGCTTAAAATTAATATCTTGGGTCGGTATGACAAATGCAAAGATACATATGTCGAAACAGGTTCTGAAATTTCCAAGCCCACTTTTCAAAAATTTAACTTTTTCAAAATCGCTTTAGTTCCAAGAGTTCTTGGTTGAGACTTAGCAGACAACTTGATTCGTGAAACAGGTTCATTTTTGTTCATAAGATGTTATTGGGTTTGTCCTTAAAAAAATTGCATGGACCCTGGGTTAGGTTAAGTAAGTGTACTTGCAGACGAGGAGCAAGTCTCCTTTTCCCCGTTGTATTTTGTTTGTATGCCAAGCATTGTTTGTAGGCTGTCAACACATGTGTCTTGTCGTGTTCTTATTTACCTAAAGACAAACTCGTGACGCCTGTTTGCCAATTGCCATCAAAGCCTCTAAAAGCCTCGGCAAGCTGAGATCGACCCATGATGTCTATGTCGTCTGGGTATTCCATGGACCCTGGGTTAGGTTAAGTAAGTGTACTTGCAGACGAGGAGCAAGTCTCCTTTTCCCCGTTGTATTTTGTTTGTATGCCAAGCATTGTTTGTAGACTGTCAACATATGTTTCTTGTCATATTCTCATTTACTTAAAGACCAACTCGTGACGCCTGTTTGCCAATTGCCATCAAAGCCTCTAAAAGCCTCGGCAAGCTGAGATCGACCCATGATGTCTATGTAGTCTGGGTATTCCAGCAACTGATTAAAGATAGTGCCTCCCGTGTTAACACTTGGCCTACGCACTAACTGTTCCAGTACGAGATTTAAGAAATCACATCGAAAAATATTTGGAAAAATTTAGTAGAGCTGCTTGCAAAATGCACCCTGCATCGCGTGTTCTCTAGAGTTATGCAACACAACTGAATCAGTTTTGCCGGGGTTCCGAATTCGGTTATCACCTTTTAGAACTCCAATCTATAATCTCCTCTATTGGGGAAAGGGGATTACTTCTTCGTTGACTGGAGGAGGACAATCTACTTGCCCTTTCCTTCTCTCAACACTATGCCCATTCAGCAACTGCTGGAAGTGCTGCTTAAGCACATCTACAATTCGCTGTTGCGCAGCGGTGACTAGGTTAATTTTTCTATTTGGAAGAGCTTGCGTTCGTCCTTGTAGCCAGCTGCCAGTTGCTTGGTTTTCTTATAGAACTACCGGATGTTGTTCCTATCACGCGACTCTTCGATTCCCTGAAATTATTTGTTAAACTGATCTAGTTTATACCTGAAGTAAAACTAGTTTGATGAAGTTTTTCTGAAGCTATAAGAATAAGCAAATCTACGGCTTTGTTTATTTACCTAAGAAAGAAGTTAATTTATGAGCAGTGGATTATCCAGAAGTGCTTGATAAACAGTCCTAGATTGCTGATAGTGATAAACGTATTTGTTCGAACAACCATTCGCTCTGTTAAGTTTCGAACTTATCTCAAGTTACCAATAAACATCTGTTGTTGTTATTAAAGGAACATTCCCTCAGCAAATTAGTATTCAAGATTATTATTATTATGTATTTTTAATAAGTCAATCTACGTCATATAAACATAATTCTTTTTAATTCAAAAGGTTGGAATATTTCCATCGAATTTCGTCACCAACGATGATCCAATGCTGATAAATGTGCCTTCGGCTATCGGTGAAATTCAACCGCTTGAAATCGCGTACGAAGAGCTGGATGTCCAGGAGGTCATCGGTGTGGGTGGTTTTTGTAAAGTTCATCGTGGTTTCTATGGCAACGAAGAAGTTGCAGTAAAAGCAGCTCGCCAAGGACCTGACGAAGACATCGAAGTGACACGTGAGAATGTTCTGCAAGAAGCAAAACTCTTCTGGGCCCTCAAACACGAAAATATTGTTGCATTACGTGGTGTTTGTCTAAAACCACCAAAATTATGCCTTGTAATGGAATACGCGAGAGGTGGCTCACTAAATCGCATACTAGCTGGCCGTAAAATTCCACCCGATGTCCTAGTGAACTGGGCAATACAAATTGCACGTGGCATGAATTACCTGCACAATGAAGCACCACTGTCCATCATTCACCGTGATTTGAAAAGTTCCAATGGTAAGTCCAAATATGTTCTACACGTTTTTTTTTTTTTTTTTGTAAACCCAAAACAGATAAGAAAGGAAACCAACGGGAAGGAAAAACATTATCTAGAGTTATTTTTAGAGTTCCGCAGAAGAGTTTGCCAAATCATATCGGCTATAAAAATCGGTAAACAATTTATTAATCATAACGTTTGTGTTTAATTCGACAGCGTAAGAATTTATTTTAAATTAGGCTATGAGAGTTGGGGTAGGAACTCGGAATAGAACAATCAAAATGCGATAGAGTGGACATAATTGAATCGATAATGGATTTAAATTCTATTTTTGTCGGCTGTTTAGTTATGATTTCATGAACGAGTTCACGTTGATTAATCCATTAGGCATGCTGAAAGCTGAGATCTGTCTTTGGGGTAATAGGAAAGAGTTAGCGGATGTGGTTTAAATGCCCCAATTCGTTCTAAATTTACTTTGAGAGAAATCTTGTGATCTATTGCTATTTGCTTCTATTCAAAAAATGCGATAAAGGTTATTCAAATGCTATTAATTTCGCTTTTTTTTAGGACGTACCATTTCTATGTTACTAATGGATTTATGTACATACATAGATGATATGGCTACTATGTTATTTCCGGTGTAACTTACAATATCTCACCTATATATAAAAGAAAGATGTTTACATCAAATCACATTCAAATTGAATAAGCTTGCATTGATGGCGCTATTGCTGCTAGTTTCAATAATCCATTTTAAACTTCTTCACTCTTATGCGCCCAGATATTTCAAACGCACCATTGTGTAAGATATCGCAGGATGTATTTAACGTTAGAAAGTCACCGATAAAACTTACCGTGGAGAGACAACAATGAAACCGTTCTGGTTGATAATGCTGGATTTTCATTTCATTCCCCGGGTATTCTTACAATTTCCAATGACCGGCTAGCTTGATTGCCATCTGCGGACGCTTTTGGTCTTTGCGATTTATAGTTGTGATTAAGTCTAAAAAGAAAGCTACGGTGCTTTTTCAAACTCAACCTTGCATTTTGTGCATTCACTCAAAACAAAGAATCTCTTCTCCATTCTGTGGAGTAAGCAGTAGTTATTTAAATCTCCATTTCCAGTACATATGAACAGGAAAGACCTTATAATTTTAACCTATGTTTGACTGGTCACTATTCTCAAAAACGACATTTCCATAAACTGAAAATAGCACTGACCCCAACCTGTAAACTACATGTATATGGCTTGAAAGTGACGAAAATTCTATACATATTCGTACGAAATGCTTCACACTCATCCACAACCAGTTGACTGCGAATTTGTAGAGCGACCAACATCACTGCAATATACACTGAGAAGTTCTTTAACTTCCTGAGAGACCTTTGAGAGAATATCATAACGTAATACAAATCTTCTCGCTATCAATCACTTCGATTCAACTATCCGTGTTTGGTATTCTACTTAATAGCAGAGTAGTGAATCGTTATTTAAGTTATTATTTTTCTTTCTTTCGTCGTGAGTTTTTTTTTTTGCAACACACTATCAGGCAAAAATGGTGAAACTTTCCACTAGATGTTGTAAACCTAGGTCTAGATTGAAACACTTTACAACCGAAGGTGAAATGCAACTCAGCACAGCAGTTGAGTATGATTACAATAGCCAACTTTACACTGCCTTCCAATATCTACAAACTTTTAATTATACCCTTTTAATTCCAGTGTTAATATTCGAAGCAATTGAAGGTGACAACCTCCAAAAGAAAACCCTAAAAATAACCGACTTCGGCTTGGCCCGTGAACTTTACAATACAACACGAATGTCGGCGGCCGGAACGTATGCATGGATGCCACCGGAAGTGATTAGTCGTGGCACCTATTCCAAGTAAGCTTAAATTTTTATAATCTATGATGATTTTGATTTCAAGTCTTTTTATTCACAGATCTTCAGACGTTTGGAGTTATGGTGTCCTTCTTTGGGAGCTAATTACTGGTGAAACACCCTACAAAGGTTTCGATTCCTTATCAGTGGCCTATGGTGTTGCTGTGAATACATTGGCGTTGCCAATACCAAAAACCTGTCCAGAGGCATGGGGAAAACTCATGAAAAGTATTGATCTGCTCTTTATACCTCTGCTGCTCGCTTATTCATTATTTATTTTATTTTAGGTTGTTGGGAGAACGACCCACATAAAAGGCCCGGTTTTAAAGATATCCTAATGAAACTGGAAGATATCGCACGATCTGGTTTCACACAGACACCTCAAGAGTCCTTTCACACAATGCAAGATGGGTGGAAGAAAGAAATCGCTGAGGTTCTCCACGAGTTGCGCATGAAAGAAAAAGTAAGATTTTGTAACCCAATTCTTTTTGTTAACAAACGAATTCCAGTGCGCTTAAGTTCATTTCGTTTTATTGCTAAAAAAAAAAAAGAACTAGCTCAACCAATATTGTAGTGAAATTCCCTTATTTGGATTCTCGGTTTCTTATTTATTTACTTTTTTTTCTTTTTTTGTTTCCTTTTCCTTCCACATCCACACACAATAAACCATGAATAATAAACTTTGAATGTGTAACGTAAAAAAAATGTAAAAACAAAAATAATCCCTATCAGGGCTTTAAAACCATCGAAGAGGTAAGATGATAATGAGACGAAGATTTGCATTCAGAGATTGTGCTTTGTACATTATTTTGTGTATGGTTTTCATATTTAATAGCATATGTGGTTAAGTTTGTTGGTTTTTCGTATTTTGGTTTCGTATTTTTAAGTATTGATAAATTTGAGCGAAGAGATATTTGTAAACACTTTTATTAGGGTGGCAAAACGGCTTCTATTAGAATAAAGCAAAGGGTTCGTCAAATACATATGTACCTGCTGCAACCCCACGTTTTTGCTTGATCCATTCAATATATCTTTAATATCGTTCACTGAAATGTGCCCGATTTTATTCTTCACGAAAGTGCGTCATGCGAAAATGCTCATGGCCCTATGTAGTTCAAATTCTAAGATGTGCACATTCATACTATAAGCAAACATTTCCATACATTTTTACTTGCTATGTTACTTTGAATGCAAATACGCTAGAATAGAATTATTGGATTTAGCGACTTTTCATTGAACGACGGCAATATTTTGCTGTTTGTTTTTTTCTCGAAATGTATCTTCCACCTATTGCTTCTAAAAAATGGAACTAATGTGGGATTTTTAGTAATATATATTTATAATACATTTATTAGTCGGGGCCGAGAATGGAAGTAAAACCTATTATCGTAATAATACATTTAGATCCAAACGCAACAAGAAATTTAAGTAAGAATTCCTCTAGACCTAAGGAAGTCTCACGATATATAATGGAGAATATCTTCATTCGCTTTCGATAGCATCCATAAAGTCGGGCTGGGATGATCAAAGTGTTACATAGGATCTACTTAGGTTTAAACAAGTTTGGAAGGGGTTCCGAATCTAGATATGGTTCCGTGTAGACCGTCTCTATAACTGCTATTATATACGGCCTAAAAATCGATGAAAAAATAGTAGGTATCGATTTGGACTTTTTGAGTTTTCTTCAGTATCTGCCAAAGTTTGAAAGTTTGATCGATTGTGGACTTTTCTGGCCTTAAACCACACTGATAAGGTGCGCGCTTTTCATGCCCTTTTTTCTTCTTTTGGAGAAGTCGATGTTGTTCCCGCTATGACTTCATTATGCTATTCTCTCCTTACTCGTTTTTACGCTTGGGTAAGTATTGTCAGATAAAACAGCGTTCAGTCGAGCCGCCTTCTCGCGCCAAATGTTTCTGACAAGGCAGCCTCTTCATGGCAATCTCTTGCGTTACTGCTAGTAACCTATACTGCTTTCGTCTTGTGATAGACTAGACCCAAGCCAACTGTTTCTAGCCAATGTCTAACATCTTATACTGTTTAACTGTGTGACTGCTCCATTTTATCTAAGAATTTTGCATCATTATGTTGCATAAGATCGGAATTAGCGCAGACCCCAGCGAGAATTCAGCGGTTGCTATTAATTCCTTTAGTCCATAGTAGGACCCCGTTTCTAAAATAATTCTGTCACTATATTGCTGATATGGGTATTTGGGTATGGGGTACCAATTTGCAAATGTCCTCTAATGTGTTTTTCATTATTTTGAGCTTCTGATCTTGTTGCACATACCAAGAATAATCATTCGTGGAAAAGATCGCACAATATTGCCATGTGGTTGCTGTGAGTGCAGGGATCCTTCTATCTAGATGTTGATGGACGCTTTTTGCGTTTACTATTCATTTTTAACTCTTGAGAAATTCTCGCGGAGTATTTTTCTGTCATCCTTCATTTCCGTTTATGTCCGTGTTACCCTAAGGCTTATTTGAAAATCGCTTCTGAGGAAAGCTATTTGCAACGACCTGCGCTTATGAAAGTTTCAATATGTTTGCATCGTGTCACACCGTTATACTACTTTCATGCAGGAGTTGTAGTCATCTAATACAAGTAATGCTGTATAATTTTGTTTTCTTTTTAAGTGTTTCAAATCTACCTTTCGCTTTGTATCATTTTGAATTGTTTCTTTTGTTGTCTTATAAGTGTTACGTTTGTCCCCTGAGTTTTGCTACTATCCCTGCCCATCGTAGTGCACCAATTTTTTAATTCCCAAACGCTCCCCTCTTATGCATTTTTTTTTCTCTCTAATTTTGAATATACATTTAAGTTTATTAATTTGTTTTGTTTTTTCTATATTTTCTGTTTCTGTTTATTTTGCAACACTTCTTCATTTGCACAACCACCAACCAACACCACACCTGTTGCTCAATTGCATAACGACAAAAATCACAGGAATTGCGCTGCAAAGAAGCCGAACTGATACGCGTACAAATGCAACAACGTGAACAAGCCAAAGATTTACAGTTACGTGAACAAGAATTAATGGCACGTGAATTAGAGCTGATAGGACGTGAACTGATAATCGCACAGAATACACCAGTACCAAGGAAACGAAGGGGACGCTTCAAAAAATTGAAGGTAATTTTGATAATTACATATGTATGTATATGTAATATTAATGAGTGAATTTTTACTGCTTATGCAATTACAGCTTCTCAAGCGTGAGCCTGCACAAATATCACTTCCGATCGATTTCCGACATACGATAACGACAATACGAGACAAATCACGAGCCAGAACGGATACACCGCCTGGATCGCCAGCGATATCTGGTTTAAGAATAGTAGCACGTAAGTGAAGGAGTTTATTTATTTTTTTTTGTTTTTGCATGGTCTTTTGTATTTTCCATAAATTCTATAACGCACATAAATCGATTCGTTTAGTACATAGTTTTAAGCATGTTTAGGTCACACTTTTTTGCAATTTAAGGAATGCATTTTTATTTAATCTAACAGTACGTTTGACGGGAAAATGTTGACTTGCAGTATTTACCACTACCATTCCTGCAGTTTTGTTTGAAGTTCTTTCTTTTCTTATTTTCTTATTACCATTAAATGCTTTTGACTTTCGACGTAGCCTGTCTCAGACACAGTACTGCGTAAACTATCAGTTTTAATAATTATCAATACAAATCTTATTCTAACTTCATCTAGTTTGACCCTGTAACTGATTTTTCAATAAATTTGTTTTGGTCTAAGGCTGCCATTTAATCTTGTCAATCAACACATTGTGTTGGTTTCAGAGTTCGTAAACAAACTACAGATACACATTACCGAACGCTGCACTGGTCTGAATGATACAGATTTAGTGATTTAAGTTATACGATTGGTTCCCTAATGTATAATACACTATTAATAATATTGTACTGTCTTAGTACTGTCATTATGGTTTATCAGTATCTTTTCCACTTATAGTGCTTAGAACGGACTCTGGTTTCAATGTTGTCTGTGTTTCAGTATAAAATTAGATCCCTATATTTTCGACGGATGGATTTTGTCGGTATAGCAATTAGGAATCCGAAATCAGGTACTTAGAACGATTCAAAGACAAAAACCTGCGATAGATTTTGTAGGACTAACTGATTTACTTTACCACCACTTTACGGGTGATCTTGGTTTTCAATAAACAAGCCTCTCCAGTTAGTCCAGCCCTTAGCTATCGGCGTCCAGTTATGCACTCCAAGTTGTTTGAGGGATCCTTCTATTTATACGCGTCACCTAAAACGTCTTCCTCCAGAACGTTGGTGTCCATTCGCTCTACATATTTTACGTTAATCCAAAGCTGGTAAATGCAAACGAAACCGAGGAATTTTTCAAGAAACGATCAAGGATATGTTCATTTGCCTTCGATAAAGTTAATGCTACATCGTTATTAACGAACTGGGATGGTTTTTATCATAAAATCTCGTTAAATGTCTCAGCCGAAAGCAATAGCGATCGGTAAGAGCTATTCTTCGTCTGATTACTGATGGTTGTTGTTTTCAAAAGCAAATGTAATCCATTGTGTCCACTGCGTAGCGAATATTTTCAACCAATATACTGCACATACTGACGAGTTTAGTATGAATGCCTAAATTAATTGTGGTCGATTTTATCTTATACATATGTCTCTATAAATACTCTCATAGGAGTCCTTGAAATTAATAAAAAAAAAAGGTAATTATCAATATTCTCAGCATCGACAGTATCTCTTCGGTGCATTATTTCTGAATTAAAATCGCGCTCTTTCTACTTCTTTTGACGAACCCGATGTTATTTTCGTTCTTTTTGCTCACAAACCTGCTAGCATCGTCCGTCCTTTGTAGTGCGCATTTTTCGTCAAATCAGGAGTTTCCATGGGTCGAGTGAAACCCAGCATATCAGTAACGGCTTCTCAGGTGGCATGTTGTAAGCATCCCAACTGTTTTTTCCGCACTTTATGGTGGCGTCTTAGGAAACGAAGTGATTCAGGTTCGACAAAGATTCTGGCGGTTCTCGTCTTTTGCCGTATCTTTCCACAGTAATTCTGCTTTCATATGAGTGTGACTTGTATTTGTGGAATATAACTATTCATCCGGCCTCCCATGATCGCAATTTCTTAAGAAACTACCACATGTAGATACGTGGAGAAGAAATTAGGGTGTACGCACAGAGCTACATATGTATTATTAGATTATCGATTGTAGAGGTCATTTAAATTCTTCTGTGAAGTTTTGAGAAATTTATTAGTCCTATATACATATATATGTATGTATATGAATCTACTCGTATAATTCTTCCTAAAGGCTTATCCTTGTGAAGCTACCAAGTGAAAGGTACCTCCTAAGTTGGCGAATCGGGTAGATTTCATCAATATATCTTTAATTTTCGTCGTATTTAGGTTTTGTGGAATCCTTAGATTATATACAATCTATCTGTTTCTGCAGAGGCTATAAACTGGCTTGTCAAACGTACTGTACTTAAACTTCTCAGCTTTAAGCGTTTCACATGCCTATTATTATTTAAACTCTATAATTTGCATGCAAACCACTAAAATCTATTAAACAGAAAATCATAATGGTTTTAGGAAAAAAATAAAAATAATTTCAAACTAACAAACTTTCAAAGAACGATTTTCCTCAAATACCCCTTGCGCTCTCATTCTTCATAACTCATCGCTATCTCTCATTCATCTTACCGTACCTCTACCTCATTCATGTTAATCTAGCTATTCATCAAAATATTTTATAAGAGCTCTCGTTCCAAAACTGCTTTTCTTTATCAATATCATCTCTATATGTGCTCAGTTCCACCGGATGGCTTCAAAGGTAAAACATGGGGTCCCTCCACACTCCATCAACGTGAACGAAGCCATTTGTTACCGTCGCTCAATTCGACCGAATGGACACCGCCCCATTTCAGTAAGAGTGCTCCAAATTTGGATAAATCACGGATGACACTCCCACAACAGTCACCGGGCACACAATCAGCGACAGCAGCTACAACATCAGCAATGATAGCCGGCAATACGATCGGTTACAATCCACAAGGTATTCCAATATCATCCACCAAATGTCTATCCTATACTACCGCAAGTAACAACAACAATAATCACATCAACAACAACAACAACAACATCATTAGCTATAGTAACAACAGCGGCAATAATAATAATAACAATATAAATTTAAGTAACAATAACAATAGCATTAGGAAGAGTAAAAATAAATCATCAGCATCCAAAACAACAACCGCACCCCCTCGCCATGGTAGTAGTAGTAACAATAGTAATAACAAACTAGTGGGCAAAAGTCATGATCGTGGTCTAGATTCCTATAAAAACTCCAACAACAGCAGTAGTAGCTCCTCCACGCTAATCCCGTTTAGTTATAGTTTTAATAATTCCTTGGGTAGTTGTAGTAGTGGTACCATACGTTCCACACAGCCACTGCCGTTGAATACTCACCAGGTTAGTGGGAGTAGTAGTGCTGGTGGTGGTGTTGGGGGTAGTAGAACAGCAATGACGACCTACGAAGACTACGATGACGAAGACGAATCGCAAAGTACAACTGGTTGCTTCAACTTCCGCCGGACGATAAGCAATCAAAGTTCAGCGACCGAAATCATAACCACCACAGTGGGTAGTACCACGAATAGTCAGAGTAATCCTATAGGCGGGGGTCGCAAGAAACATAGTCTAGATAGTAAAATTCCCAATATGATCCGCACATATCGGGATAGTACAAGTGCGCTAGTTGTGACCACACTTGACAATGTAACGTACGATCGCGTTTTCTACAAAGCCATGCAGAAAAGTCTCGATGAAATATTCTCGACACCCTGTGATATTGCGACCATATCTTCAGCAAATCGTCACGTGTGGAATCGTGCCGAGAAGGTGAGTTCTAAGTCTAGTGGTGATCTGACCATGTATAGCTTTCAGACAACCGAGCAAGAGACAGAAGATACTGAGAGTACCTACCGGTTCCAACGTAACGGATCTGGATCTCAGTTTCCGCGGCATTGCTTCTTCCGTCAGCAGTCGAACTCAATGGACGACAACGTGACGAAAATATCGAAGAGCAGTGACAGCAGCAGCAGTCGCAGTAGTAGTCGCAGTGAAGTGGATCAATTTAGTGAGAGCTTCAATTCCTCCAGTCAACAGGGCACTCATGTGATGAATTCCTTTTGCAGTGATCGTTCCTCTTCGGCAGATGTATCATTGCCTTCGCGTAAGAGTTCTATGGTCACCTTTCGCTGTGCCAAAGCGGATGATGCGGGCTCTACTCAAGACTACTGCGATGAGGAGCGGAACAACTCATTTAGTTTCACTACCTATTACAGTGACGATGGAGGCAATGGTGGTGATAATGGTGCCCAGTCGTCTACGACTTCAATATTTATTCTGCCCGACTCGGTGATGGCATCGAGAAAACTAAAGGATGTCCAACCCGATCCGGAAGTGATTAAGTACAATTCATCGTATCAGCACGGAGGCAAGCAGGGAAAAAGGAAAAAGACAACCTTAGCTGGAGGGAAATTGAAGAGTTGGATGAATTTCTTTAGCTTTGGAACGCTGGGAAGAAGTTCAAAAAAGAAATTTGCCCAGAATTCAGGCAGTGCGGCGTATAAGTTATTTGAAAATAATTCTGAAGCGAACGAGGTTGTAGGGATTGATGTAGTCTCCAGCAACAGGTCGCAAGAAGATGAAGATACAGTGGAGGTTGCGAATATAAGTGAGAATTGTAGACAAGAAGCTGTCGTAGGTGGAGAGGAAAGTAGAAGTAGAAAAGTTTCAAAATAAATCCAAGCACTGAACGTGTAATGCAGTGAGGGGGACTGTTATTATCCTGCAAACTCTGACAATGTATGCATATAAATGCAATCCACAGGACAATGATAGTTTGAGATGTTCAAATAGTGTCCACTGAGCCATAAGTGAAGTGTCCCGTAGAAGATTAGTATATTTTGATAGAGGTGTGAATAAAAAGAAAATTAGTAACTTATTTTTACATGTGATCCAAAGCGTTTTAGCAACGTATTGTAAAGAAAGAAGATACACAAAATCAATATTTTTTGGACGTTAGTTTTGTTGAATTAGAGACTTATGTTTCTCAGAGAAGAGTTAGTTAAATGTTTTTATATAAAACCACTCAGAATCGAAGAGAAGTGATCCACGGGAAAGTAAAATATTTGAATTGGGACAATATGAAAAGTCATAGCATGAGTAGTAAACGATTGGACTTTGTTTAATGCAATCAAACTTCATTAAGGATATTCTGATTGTACTCGTTTTAAACAAGTTGTGTAGACTATCGAGTTTATTAATTTTGTTTGCCTCAATAAAACTCTTGGCGAAGTCCTGAATGACAAGCGTTTATTTTCAAAGTTGAATTTGGGACAGCTTTTGGGAATTCTTCGACCAATTACGAATATAATATGACAACGTGAAATAACCAAGGTCTGTTAAACTCAGTATGTACATAGGTACCCAGGCAAGTGTACGAAAGTATGCATAAATTATTGTATTTTTTGGAAAATGTTTGTTTTTTTCTAAGAAGTTTTGGACAGATTCTATTCATTGTAATGAAAATGCATACTGGCATTTATTTGAAGGTTTTTAAAAAAATTATTTGTACACAACTTTATAATGTTTCTATACATTCGTTTAGTTTTCTTATTAAGCTATACATACGAGCACTAAAAGAATAGTAAAATTCTACCTGAACACGTCTTAAAGTCGGAGTGCAAACAAATATTGGAGTTTTCTTTAAATACAGATATTTAGGCGTGAGTATCAATTAAATATGTGAAGTTTTCACGTTTAGACTACCACCTTTAACAAAACGATTGCATGCAGAAATGCATAATCTACTTTTGGTAGTGCAGCACTGCAGTCGTACCATTTCTAAAATACTTTTAAATAGGAACTAGTGGAGCTAAGGGTAATCTTTATTTTACTTCCAATTCGATACTGAAAAGACAATTCAAGATTTTAAGCATGTTGAAAGCGCCAGAGCTGCATTTCAACTTTTCTGCATTTCTAAAATACTTTTAAATAGGAACTAGTGAAGCTAAGGGTAATCTTTATTTTACTTCCAATTCGATACTGGAAAGACAATTCAAAATTTTAAGCATGTTGAAAGCGCCAGAGCTGCATTTCAACTAATCAATTATTATTATTTGTTGGCAAGTGAAATGACCTCTATACTCTTGACATTTTCCCTCTGCGCTATTTACATTGAATGATTTAACCAAATGGCTGACTTGAATCACGGATTCCATTATTGTCTTACATTTTGTTTAAGGTCCTCACAATCGACATCTGTAAACTCGTACAATAAGAAAAAAACATAAAAAGCAGAATTCAATTAAAAAGTGTTGAGTTACCAAGTCATTCCGATGGCAATATGTACGAACTTATTTCCACATTTCCCCTCAAGTTGCATGTAAAGTATTTTTTTGAAGGAAATAAATAAACATAAGGCTGCTGATAAAATTGCGGTTTCTTTGCTTAATTAGCTACGTCATGTCGAGTTGAATGATTTTCGGCGCGCCCGCAGAAAGTTGTTCAAAAACGAAATCTCTGACTATTCTTGATTGCTACATAGTTAAATATGTACTATATCTGTTGACAATTGTACGAAGAAACACACATATTTTATGTTTACACTATTTCTCTATTTAGTTATTTTGTTTTTATTTAAATTTTTACTTTAGACTTTTACAAATATTTATATACACAAATATAACTTTTCTTCTTAAATTTACTATTTACACGAAAGCATAGCTTTTTATCAATTCCCTTTTTTAATTTTATTTTTCTTAGATATACATACATATAGTTTCTTTCTTAATTTCATTTTCGTCTTAAGTAGTTCACATTTAATTTTTAAGAAATTGAAAATTATTTTCTAAGACTTAAAGTGCATTAGTTGAGAACTGTGCATTTCAAAAATATAACAATATCAAAAAAAAAAAAAACATATTTATGCTGTAAAGTTAATTTTATATTAAAAGTAGTTTTATACAGTTTTTGTTAGTTTTTTTTGTCGAAATTAGTTGTTTAATTTTTTGTTTCTTGATGCAAATACGAAATATTGAATTGTAATAATTAAAAAAATAAAAAAAAAAAATCTTAGCTGTGATTAAAAGAATATTATACGAATTCAATTCAATCAAAAATGTAACAAAGAAAAAAATATTTTTATTTTATGAGTTGTATGTACATAACTCTGCATTTTCATCGCATTTGCATAAAGTTTTTTTATTTGTCTTGAAATTTGTATTAATTATTTGTTTTAAGTGGAACGTGTATTATTTTATTTTTTTAGTTTTTTGTTTAAATTTAATTTTTTTTTTGGTAAATGTTATACGTTGTATCTTTGTTTCCTGTCATTTTTGGTTTGTATTGTATTTTTTTTTTTATTTAAAAATTTTATAAATAATATTCCAATTTTATTATGTAGAGAAATAAACAAAAACAAAAAAAAAAAAACTACAAACTTACAAGAACACTAATTTTTTTTATTTAATTTTACTTATGGTTTTTTGTTAATCTTTTTGGTTGACGGACAACACAAATTAACTAATAAGGGAAGAAATGCGGTTGAAAATAATATGTTGCTGGTACAAATAAAACAGAACACAAAAAAGGAGTAATTGTCATATAATCTCAGCCGTGTGAATGTAGAGAAGATATCTCTTTTGGGTATTTCATAGTTCAACAGTGATTTAATGCATTGGTTAGATGGTGCGCAGTTAATAACAATGGAGCAATATCTGCTGCCCAGATAAAATGTTAGCATTAGTGGTGGAATGTACAAACCTTTTGGGTTTTCTCGTGCTTATTTTTAGTCCTACTTTGTTGGTTTTGTTTTTATACCCTAAGGGTATATTAAGTTTGACATACATAGAGAAATAATCGAGATAGACCCTATAAAGTGTATATGTACATACATATATGTATTCGTAATCAGTATCAATAGCGAAGACGATTGAGCCATGTCTGTCTGTCTGTCCGATCGTATGTCAGCAGTTTTTGAGGTAGGTGGTTGAAATTTTGCATCTAAGCTTTTGAGAAAGAGAAGGAGTACAAGTGTACAAATTTCTGAAATCCGCACACTGTCACGTCCACTTTTTCAAAACGTCACTATTTTACATGAAATCGAACAATTTTGTTAAGACCAAATACGATTATTTAGACATTGTCTATAATTCACCCATATATTGCCTGTAGCCGCGTTTTTTTTTTGAGGGCGTTTTTATTAAAAACCCGATTTTGATAAAATTTTGCATGTACCATCCTCAAACGTTCGAAGTTAATGTAATTCGGGAAAAAAAAGCAGTATGCCACTCCCACGTCTTTAGGGCTACCTAGAAAGCATTTGTTGTAAATCCACTATCCCAGAGAAAAACGAGCAAACATCGTGCACATAGCCCAGATGTTTGAGATAACTAGATATCAGTCCTTTGTTGTTAGAAATTTTTTCCCAGCTTGTGTTGCGATTATCAATTGTGTACTACCAAGGATAATATTGCTGTTACGATACGATACTAGATCTGGGCCAATAATTAACTGCAAGGCTTATTGAGTCCCACGTTAGGTGGAATAAAACTTTCCTTGCGGATCCTGGCACTCTCATAGAATGAATTTTTCACACTTCCGGCAAATATCAGTATCTGATAATTTAATACTATGCAGATCATTTAGATGACCAACGAGTGGGTGAGATGCGCCTTTTATGTCGCAAACAGCCAGTGGATTTCTCTCGATACCTTTATACCCTGAGTTACAGATGCCGGAATATCTTTATCGTTGGTATGATCGCCCTCGAAACTGGCGATCTTTTGGCTGGGAGATGCTTGCTGATGACTGTTGGTCTTCATTTACTGGAGATTGAAAACTTCTAGAAATATTGAATTGCAGAGATTGTTCATTCAGTAACAAAAGAAATTTGGGATAAAAGTACAAGTATAAGCGAGTTTGCCAGTTGAACATTAAGGTGGTGTGCCCTGCTGGCCATTCTGGTGGGCAGCTGGAGTGCTTCCAGTTTTCTATTTGGAAATATCTGTATACAAGATACTAAAACCCCAAACCCGTAAACTTAAACTGAGATTAAGCTTATACTGAAAGACCGGTCATTAGCCGATAGGTATTTGAATAACGTGCTTGGACCTTCGCTTTCTGATAGTCGTCACCCAACGGATTTTGTGGTTGGTGTTTGAGAAAACCACAAACATTGTGCTTGTACTCGCAGGGGCATGCCTGACTACTTTGTTGTCGTAGCCTCCAAAAAAATTAAATACATATGCTTTTCTTTTATCATCCATATGATTGTATCTATGCGTTTTGTGACATACTTCCAGTACCTTACAATACCTATATTGGAACTCATTTTTGAGGTCGCAGGTTTCATTGCTTACCAATTTACTTTAGATAGTCTGGCTGTTCAGCTACAATTGACCAAATTTTACGCTCACTTAAACCAAATTTCAAGTCCGGCATGCTTGATTCATTGACAATAATGAATAATCTTTTCTTTTTTTTCACTCATGCTCAAAAGCTATGAATATCCTTGTAATGTTAGAACATAGTGGAGGGGCAGATTTTTCCTTATTTTATAAATAAGAGCTTTGGAAAATTCAGACATTTCTTCTAAGCCATTAGGTAACGAGTTGAAGACATCGATGTTTAATCGGCTTATTACCAAACCTTCCTTAACTCCTCTAGGTACAGTAGAGTTAGGCTCTTTGCGTCATTTCTTGAAAAGTTTTGAATTTATTTTTACAACAGAGATATAAATCTTTGAGGATATTTAAGGGTCCCAACATTGAACGCTTTCTGTTTATAAGAACCATTCAAGTGCCAAGAGTGCATCATTTTGGCCCTGCTTCTCTGAGCGGAAGATGGCTTTTAAATTGGGGTAAAGCCGTGATGCAGTGTCTATAGAATACACATATTGATTTCAGCAACGACTGTAGCTGGACAATAAAATTTGAAATGTTAAAAAAAAATTTAAATGCGTGAGGAATTTTAATAAAATTTCCTATAAATATCCTCAAAGGCCAGATCACTACGTGACAAAACAGAGAGGTAGTACATATCGGGTAAGGTAAATGATAATGTTTGCAACAAATTCTTTAGATGTGACCTACTATGTCTTCATTCGATATACTATATATTATCAATGAGGAAATATTTATTTCACAACGAATATGTGCCATTTCATTGTCAAGACTAACTTAAACCTTTTAGAATATGCACAGTTGCATACGAGAATTTCTGTACTAGAGAATTTTTATTATGTATTTTGAAAGTAGACTATTTTTTTTATTGTATCAAACCACACACTGCTAACGAACTGCTTATTTTCATTCAAATTTAATTTTTTTACTTACCAGCTTAAATTCATGACAAACAGCGGTGTTTTGAAAACATAACCGACAAACAAAACAAATCCTCTGAAACAAACTTCAAAAATAAATATGATTTCCATTCTCTTCTTTTTGGCCGCTGCTGCGTTTGTTTTTGGATTTTTCTTTCTCTTCTTTTTCTGTAAATTTTTTGAAACTAGGTTACAATCCAAAAGATGAATGGTGCTCCCCAGTGGCAATACCTTCAATAATTCCATCACCAAAAATTAGCCTCGTCTCGCCGAATGCATGTCTTTGGAATCGATTTACATCGAACATACCAATGCCGACACTGTATTCGGGTGATTCGGTTCGTAAGCCAAAGTTATCCGTTATTGAGGTTCTTATGTACAATATGGCGGCGCTGTTAGCCGGTGTTGCGGCTGGTTATGATGTTCGAATGTCTAATGTATCACCAGTGCATCCGACTCTGCACCCGCAGTCAATTTTAAATGAAATTGCGCCATTGAAACCGGTGATGGATGTGGAATTCACTAGTGTCGTGGACAATGATAGAAGGTTTGCTCATAACACTTATCATGGGCCAGCGAGGCATAACCGGTGAGTAGAAGAGAATAGTTCTGTGTAATCATGTCTAATTAATTTTGGTTGCTTAGAGCGGCTCTAACATCAATGTCGCTGATTCCGGATGATCGAAACACTCGTCGATCAGACTCACCACAGCATTATCACAACCCGTCGACAATTTCGACCACGAGTGGCTTAGGATCCAATTTCACTACTAATACGTCAGCGATGCTTTCAACATCACTTGGCAGTCACACACAACCGCCTACACCATCGCCGAGGCGAAAAATCAGTGCATCGTCATTTACAGAGAACTTGGACTATTCCGAGAGGGATACACCGCCACCACAGAGGTATTTCGAGACCCGTGCACCGCCACCTATTTATGCACCGAGCCTGTCAAACGATGGATATCCTACGGCTCATCGGACAGGATATTTCGGTAAGTTTTATAAGCTCCTTTAAAAAAAAAACGTGTACTTACATACATATGCAATGAACTTCTGTTTTAGGTTCAAATTATTTCCCATACCGGCCTGAGGTGAATTTGGCCTACGAACGCGATTGCAAGTCATACCCGGACTACTCCTACGACAGTCCCATGCATCATAATCGCCTGCCAAGCTACTATGACTACACTTATGAGCAGCAAACGAGAACGCCGCCTCCACGTGTACCCCAAATGGGTATTACCGCCGCTGGTCATCGTCGCACCCCATCTAACGTGTCAAACAACTCAAACGTCAATCAGGCCTTTAGCCTGGAACACGATGAGTTGCCTGAGTTGTATGATTTTAATTCGATCAGTATTCAACCAGAACAAGTGTACAAAGGATCACCTGGTATGAATCGCATGAGGGACTACGAAAACTTGCCATTTTTCAGTGCAAGTCCTCACCATCAATCATCTGCAGTTACTCCTAGATCGCCATACTCGCTGAATTCAACACCACATCGTGATCTATCGCCTTTGGTTATTCAGGAGCGTCCTGCGAGTCTTTCCTTCGAACAGGGCAATACTAGTGGATCTGTTTCAACCAACGGTGGGGGCAGTAAACTACGATCCAGCATGAAAAAGTATTACCGAGTTCAAAACGCAAATGGTTCTGCTACTGGTACACCAACTAATCCAACGCCACCAGATTCCCTAACTAGTGATGACAGTTCATATATGAGCGCCAAAGAGGGTTCCATCTCTTCGCAACACAGTCGGGTGAGATTTAGTCCAGAGTCGTTTTTGGATGTCACATCACCGGGTGCGCATGACTTCAGCAATACAATGGGTCATGGTAGTGCTAGTGTAAACGGCATTAGTCGGAGAGTTTCAAGGCGTCACACAAGCGATATGGCTTCCTAGCAGTGCCTAGATGTTGCACCGAATGGAGTATATCGTTGGCATTCCGGGCGGCGATCCAGATCGGCACATTACGAATATAAGTTGTAAGTCCTAGTTTTCTTTATGTTTAGTTTTAGTTTCAGTTTAGCGTTTTAAGTTTTCTGTGCAAGAAACCGTTAATGATAACCGATAAGTAAACGTATATACATAAATAAGAAAAGAACAGGTTTCATGTGTTTCTCAGAGTTTTTGGAATGACATATGCAATAACAGTCTATTTCAGTGAATCTATGGATATGTACTGCCCATCTAGGGTTTAAGTTTCATTTAGAGTACTTCTCACGTACATTTTGTAACATTGTTTTTCGCCATGTACCATGGGATATGTATTTATTATAGAGTACTATGTATGTACATGCTAAGCACTAAAATCATGTAACTGTTGCGTACATAACATGAGCAATAAGATCACATAACATAATTATTTATTTTTGCTGCTGAAACAATATGGGATACACTTAACGACGTTGTAATGGGAAGTTGTATTGAACCTTCTGTGAGTGCTGTACCGATGCAAGTAGAACAATAAAGTCTACAAAACTTTAGATCAACCAATTACTATTCCTGCTTGAAGTGCGATTTCCATAGCCTCCATGGTATCAAGTGAAAAACCCTATATACATAACATAACATGTTTTTTTGCTTAGTCTAGAATATTTGTATGATGCCGTGTGCGAAGTATAATTTTTATGCAGTTGGTTTGGATTAGTTTGGGTGAAGTGGCTGTCAGCTCAGAAACGCCAACATACTTAGCGTGATTGTGATATCACATGGATCATAGGAAAAAGTTTCTCTCTACCTATTCGTTAAACCATTTCGAACTTCTGATAAAGCGTAGGAGGCTCTTGATATATGTTTATTAGTTCGCGTTCATCATTATAATAGAAGGCTTCTAAGTGAAACTTCCTTCTGCGGCAGAGATCTGGGCACAAGCAAAGAATTTGAGGAATGTTTTCATCCTCCTCTTCATCCATTCAAGGCCCAGCTTGTGGCATGTTTCTCTATTAAACAGTGTAGTGCCGATATGCAACCGTTTTAAATCCAGCTTTGGCCAAATTTGTTTTCTCGCTAGACATATGTATGTATTGGTTCACTTGTCCAAATAAGATTTGTACTCTCGGTAGCATGCAGCTTGAATTTTAGTTTGCAAGTAGCGATTGGTATACCTAAAGTGCCTTTGTCCGGCAAAAAGGTTAAATGGTGCACCCAACAAAAGTGAATATCGAACTGCTCAGCCATCTCCGTGAGAGACGATCGGCAGTCTAGAGCTACTAGAGAATTTATAGAGATCGATTCCAAGGATTTGATATCTGCTTGGCTGTCCAAAAAGATACGGATATCACGCAGATATCACGTTTTCCTTCAGCCAAGATAAGACTTCTTTGTTCGCCATAATTTGAGTATGCGAAGTATGTGAGTATCGGTCTAATGACCGAGATGTAGAGCCAATGCGTTATACGAGGTTGTAGACCCCATCTATTTCCAATACCTTTTTTGGGAGAGAAAAGTTCTACTGTGGCTTTCTTGACTCTTTATTGAATGTTAGGTTTCCAGTTTAGCTTCCTATCCAGGATAAGACCCAAATATTTCGCTTTGTCAAAGAAAGTTAAGCTAATACCATTGAGAGAGGGAGGTTCGACTAACGTAATTTTATATTTTCTGAAGAACAGTACATCGGTGCTTTCCTGAGACAGCTAAGGAAACATCATCTGCATAAGCTATAATCCGACCATTTAGTACATTAATCAATTCACAAAGTGAGCTGTCGACCTTCAGATCTGATAGTGCATCTGGTATCGCTGATGTATTGACATTATTAAAGGTGTACTTCTTATGAAACAGGGAATATTCTATATTACGTACTAGTGTAATAGTGTAATCGTATCCACTGACTTGCCTTTGCAGTACGCATACTGGGCATACATAGACAACTTTTTAAAATTGTTTGGAGCACCGGCAAGATTATGTCCCATGCCAACTGCAACTCATAAGGTATTATGCCGTCAAGTCCCGCTAATTTGTATGGTTTGAAGCTATGAATAGCCCAATGCTATTTGCTCTGTGTAATCAGGTTTGAGGGGATGGTTACGTGCAGACTAATAAAAACCATTTTGCTAACCACTTGGGAACTACATGAGAAATAATTGTCAAGCAGTAAATTTAGCCAGTCATCGCTGGAAGCCGTTCAGGACCCATCAGTTTCTAAAGCAAGCTGTGTGTTATTGGATTTAAAGAGATAATTTTCCTTATGCTAGAATCTTCAGAAGCTTTTTCTATTTTATCACAGAAGAATTCTCTAAGGACTGTGTTTTTCTTTCCTTAATTCTTTTTTGTATATATTTAAGGATGCCTTATACAAATCTCAGTCTAGCGCGTCTCTTGTACTTTTGGCATTATTGCACAATTTTCTATATTTATATCTCAGAGGACATAAATCTGCAGACCACCAATGTTGCTTTTTCTTGCCTCGTGGTTGAATCAAAGGACAGGAGGAAGCCAACGGGAGGAAGCCAACTAACTAAATTACTTAAAGTTGCCCCATAATTGAGCCAATCAATTTTACGATAGTTTCTGAAAACTGGCGGGCTAATGTAATCTACATATAAAGAAAATTGCAGATACCTGTGATCCCAAAAAGAGGGTTCGATACCTTCCAATTCCTGATGTGTTGAGCACCGTTGTCGGAGGCAAGGGTGATGTTCAGCACTTCTTGCCTATTTCAATTGATCAGAATGAGGTATGTACTTAGAATAAAGTCACAAAGTAGCTCACCTCTTTGGTGGATATCAGAGCCCCCATAATATATCCCCATATAATATGGTGAGCGTTAGGGTCACAGCCTAGAATAAGACCAGTTTTCTACCTCCCTGCATCTACGATCAATCTTTCTGCCATCGCAATATCTGGGAGGAAGACCCGGGTTTTTCTTCATAATTTCCAGGAAAAATAAGACCAGTTTAGCTGGAATGATCTTCCATTTTTCTGGAGTGATGGATCCATACTCATCGCTTTTATCGATGACCGCCAGGATGTCTATATATATGAGGATATCGCTGTAGGACTTTGATATAACGTTAAAAGGGCTGAAAGAGGTGCCGGTGTTAAGTAAAGGAAAGAAAGGTCGTCTGCATCTTGTTTTCGAATCTCATCAAGGAATGAATCCCAAGGGTCTTTGACCTTCCACCACGATGACTTTGATGCAGTATTTTTCATCTTTGATTTGATTTATCCGTTTAGGTGATCATGTTTTATTCGCTTATAACAATAGGTACGTAAAAATTCCTTTAAAGTCAAGTTTATTAATTTGCTGATAGTTTCATTTCTGGGCTATAATTTTTATTTCTGTTAAAATTTTGAGGGTTATGTTTTAGGATTTAGTTTTTCATCAGCACATGTTTTTCATCAGCCGCTCGATTCTGGAAGATTCTTTTTTGATACTCGTCATTATGATACTAGGTATCCATGGAGGTATGCTTGGATAATCTTGCACTGTCATTTATAATCCGAAGACTCACAGCACGACACAATTCCATTAAACCTTAACTAGCGGAATATGATCTAGATCTGGAATTTATGGTTAAACTCCCAGCAAGCTTAACCAAATACTCAACCACCTTCCAGGCATAAATAATTGCTATCTATCTGTGCGCAAGTTTAAGCTCACAATTAAACATTCATGACAAAATTATCTTCATCTTCTCTGACAGGTAAGTTGCTATAAAAGGCCTAGATGCAACGATGATATCGAAATTAACTTTGGAGACTTCTAACTTTTAATACTCTCATATGCACTAAACACTTCTGTGGTATAAGCAAATGCCTTTGCATTAGCAGGAAACAGACCGATGTTAAATGCTATCTGGTTAAATACTTCTGCACAAAAATGTACCAAGTATTTTTTCCGTACACCCTCACACAAGACTTTCTTGTGAATCTATACCACTTGAAAAATCTGTCTTCTGAAACGCCACTTCTATAAACTTAGTTTAACTTAACCTGCGATCGATTTTGATGTATAAGACAATTTTAGCTTTTACTTAAGGCTTTGTGGTACCTTCATACTTCTGTAATTGACTTAGAGTTCTATAGGAAAGGCTTGCCGAACATAATTCCAGATAGAGTTATGACGATACACGTACCGTACATATGTACAAACATGTGTATGTAAATATTTTCCAACTGAGCTTAAAGTGTCTCATTATCATATATGTAGTTTTTCCCTTAATCTAGGGTTCTGAAGTTACGATAAACTAATGATTTTACAAAAGTAATTTGTAGCCATAAATACGAGCATAAATACAAACATCTATTTAGATTGAATAAGAAGAATTATAACCAATACGCAATTATGTGCAATCACACTGCATTTAAGTCTCTTTTGGATTTAAATGTTCACCCAAACGCCTTGACTCTGCTTCTTCCTCCTATATAGATGCTCGTTCTTGTATTGTATTCATATAAGAAAATTGAAATATTAAATTGTTGTTATAACGAGGTAGGTAAAGGATATGTGCATATTTACAACGTAACTAAAGTAATAAATCAAGACCAAACAGTAATTTCTGACTGTGAAGTAACCAAAACGTGTGTTTGCAGACATATAGAAGTCCGAATATCAAATTAAACTGCACATCGTGGCAACTTAAGCAAATACCAGTGTGCTAAATGCGTTTTTTTTTCTTAAAACTATAGGAGCAATTACTAAAACCGCATGACAGTGCAGACACCTACATAGGTCCGAAACAATGGGTGCAACTAAAACCTTGCTAGACTTGTTAAAGTAAAATTCATCATCACAGGATAGAATCCCTAAGGTCCGAGACCCTGGGAAAACCTTGCTAAACTTGTTACAGTAAAATTCTTGCTATCAGACAAGGTTGTATTTGATATTCATTAGGGATTCACTCAGAGCTAACCAAAACCAACTGCGAGATGTTAGACTATAACGTTAGCATAAAAACTATGATATGCCATTCAACTCCTTCACAATAATTATAAAGTAAATAAATTTGTTGAAATTTGTTTTTGTTTTACAATGAAACCTAAATATTATTTGTTGTTCAAACTAACAAAACTATAAATATTTACAAAATAACGTAACGTCCCATAGTTCCATACTTCAGTATTACGCCACAATATAACCCTTACATTTCTTAAATAAAACAAAACTATTAGCAAAATATAAATTTTAAATATGTAACAATGGTTTCTTGGACATGCTATGTATAATAGAATTTCCAATTTAAACAAAAAAAAATAGTTAATCCACGTTCCAACTATATACATGGAAATGTATACCCCGTGAAAAGATTTTTTTCAAGTTACTACTAGAAAGTTCAATAGACAAAAGTATTAAAACAAAGTATAAGTAAATTTAAACAAATTAAAGTAGATATTTATAAAAGAAAATATTAATTGCCAAACAAAAAACATTATCGCTGCATAACAAATAGAGTTTTTGCATGTATGTATGTATGTATGTATGTATGTATACATAATGATTTTCAAAATAATCGTATTTTTAAGTATAAAACGAATAAGAAATTTGCATAATTGCCTTAAATTTATTAAAAAAAACAAGCGAAAGAAAATTCTTATTTAAATACAATTAAAGGCTGAATATAAACCAATAAAAAAAAGTAATAAAACAAAACATTTTCCTATAATTAAGTAAAACAATAACAGTGTGTAGGTGTATAACTAAGAATATGTGTTTAACAAAAGTTTCTTTTTTTATGCTAATAACCCCTATAGCACTTGTTATTTATTATTGATATTTATGTACATCATGTATGCACTTCAGGATTGGTTTTTAAAATGTTACACTCTTTAATCTACATCTCTCACTTATAATATCCATCACTACTGGCAAAGATTTCTGTTTGGATGACATCTGCCATATAACCCAGAACATAGAAGTATGTAGTTAAATGCATTGACTTTAAACTACCTATAAGAACAAGCTCTACATCATTTGAGGTATAAAACCAATATGTCTGGTATTTTTGTGAACAGCCTAGGTGGGTAATAAGTCCTATATGTAATAAGTCAAAAAAAACATTAAACCGCTCAACGATTTATGGCTTAAGCAGATATCGAACCAGACCACCATATTGAGTCCCCTTCCACCAGTCTTCTTACCCAGAAGTATTCTCTGAATTTCTTCATAATCCCTTTACAGCAGTATCCTATTGTGTAATTTCTTCTACTAGCTAGTGCCCAAAATTGACACACATGTTCACCAAGTTTTATCTACCGATATCATCCCCATCTTAAAATAATCCGCGAGTTCGTAAACTTCAAATTTCGAAAGAAATGAGGTATGTTCTTGAGAACCCAGCTCAGATTTGCTGGGATTATTGCTAGATGTTATAACACTAAATTTTAAACCACGCATCTGTCTCATGAATCTCACGAGGATTTTCCAAGCCCCAGATCTGACAGTTTTTCTTATTTAGGAATCCGTCAAGATAAAAACGTCCACCTCATACTGCTCTAAAAATTTACTGACGAACGTTCCCAATGATGTGGAATATGCCATATCAACTAATTGCAATTTTGTATACAGCATCTGTCAAGAAAACAGAACTGTCAATCGTAAAATAAACAAGTTGCGGAATATTTAAATCCGGCGTTCAATAATATTTTTAAGATTTGAAAAACATTGAAATGTGACGAGATGTAATATTTTATATTCTTAGCTTGAAAGATCCAAAAACTGCATTACTATTCGACATGTCTTTCTACGTAAATATCATATAAAGGTGGAAACTGACTAACAAAACAAAAACTTAACAAAAATTTGAACCATTTAAAAAATAATCCCTCAATAAACCATTGCTTAGTATATATTGCATATACATACAGTCGGGGTGCATATATGACAACCTAAAGTTCTCCTGACACTTTGTTTACTACTTAAACAAAAAGAATAAATTTATTACCAACATCTAGTCCTCTAAGTAAAATTATAGAAACAAACTTAAACATGCTTAAACATTCCAAAAAAAGATAAAACAATACAATTAGCGTGTGTATGTATATATATTTTTTGTATTGCATTAGGTTAGATTATATGTTAAAAAATACAACATATATACACAAAAATATATATTTATATTTATTAGAATAAAATTCCAATTAGAATTAGAAATTTGTACAAATAATCCATTTGCAGTTGCCATGATTTGTATTTGTTTGTTTTTTTTTTTTATATACATAAATATATAATTTAGTTTTTAGCAATTTATTATTTCCAAACAAAATGCAACAAACAAATAATAATATAAAATATATTAGGCCATAGAGTTACAATAAAGAAATGTATTATTTTTTGATATAAAAAAAAAGAAAAATATTTGTTTTATTTATTTAAGGAAAAAATAAAACAAAAATCTGAAATTGCACATCACTAGATTCAAATCAAAAAGTGAGTAAACAAGTTAAATAACTGGTATATCAATAATGAATGGCTGCTTCCATTCTTAATCAACTTTCTGATTAAGAATTAATAAATTTTTGAAAATCTAAATTTTGTGACAAGTGTGTTGGTGTTGCTGAAAATGGCAATAGTATAAACGAGTTTGTCTGTATCATGCTCAAATGGGAATTAACTTTACACTATAGCGACGAAAAATATAGCTTTTTAGAAACGAAAAAAGAAGAAGGGACTACAACATGCGAGAAAAGACTCGGCTTTGCTCCCGGCCACCATACCCGTATAACCATCATCTGTCAATCAAATTTCGTCAATGTGGGTCATAAGTCAATTGGAAAATTATGCGCCATGGACATTTTTTGTGGATTTATGACCCTGCTCTTTTAGACTAGAAACAGACAAGTATTATGTTTGCTTATCTTCTCAAAAATTGAGTCCCATCTTCGACAAACAAAATTTTTGTATGTCCTGATGAGTCCAGGATTTCATTTTGGACTTGTGTTCCTTAGCTTACACCATTGATATTGATATTATTAAGAAGTGAGAAGTTAGATAGAAATGAATAGAAAAAATGATATCAAAACAAAGTATATGTGTTTGGTGTGAACAAAACAGGAAACGTTGAATAATGGGGAATATGGATTGTACCTAATCAAAAGAGTCCGAATGCAATGATGAAAAGGAGAGCTGCAGACCGAGGAGTTCTAATATCCATCTAAGAGAAAGACGCAGTAACAAGTGGCAATTGACGATATCTTAGAAATCAATCTTACAGAAGGCGATTTTTGGATGAAACCCAACTCTAGTCATATAACCTCATAGGCACTATTCGCGTTGTGCGTCTAATCTTCCAAAAATGGAAAGGACCAACTATATTTAATGCTGCATTATAACAGTTCAGTTTTTTTCGAGCTTAAATTTAATTTACGTTTTCAAAATTCAAAATCTAGTGGCAGACGTTAGTGATTATCTAGAAAGAATATTTTTGCAAGAACTCAATCGAATATCAAGAACATTGTTGGCAGCCGATCGTAGTGTTGTTTAAGTCCTGGCATTGATTAGAGCTTTGTTAAACTAATTAAGACACGAAATTATGATTTAGTAAGGGTGATGGTCTGAGTGGTACATTCATGTCAAGGAGATGTTGATCAACTCTTGATATTTATGTACATCTGTACATGTGCATGTGTGCGCATTTATGCATATTGAAAAACATTGACAATAAATTTATTAACTATTTTATGTCCGTAAAGTAAACCAATTCGAAAATTTATGAGTAGGTACTAGGTACCTACAGTAATGTAACAATTATCCGAATTCTTACCTTAAAAGAGTAATTTTTTAATTAAATTACTCTATAATCCCACGGTAAAATCCTCATCATTAATTGATAAAAAAATTACATACTTTGAGTCAACAGGTGAGTACACTGTATTTATCAATTATTCTATGAAATCATTCCGTACATAACACACATTAGAAATGGATAATTATGGGATATAATGCTCTGTAGACTGTGATTATCGATGTCGTCATTCAAAGGAGGACTTGGAAAGTTTACATCTACAGAAGTAAGTTTAGAGAACAAATATTAATTTGAATTAGAAGGATAAACACGGTACTCTATTTGTATTTTAACAAAAAGTTAAGTGAAGTGATTCAACAATTATTTTGACTAAATAATAGAAAGAAATACAATCAAACCCGCGAATAACGAAATAAAGTGTATTTGGTTTTCTAACCAAAAAAATTGTGGTTATATACCTATTTAAAATAAAATTAAATAAACGAATAAACACAAGAGTAAGTTACTTCTGCAATATACCAATGTTTTCACTGTACCTATAGAAGGTAATAAGTACTTTTTTATATTTTGTACCCACCAATGTATGTACATATATGAAAATAAACCTTATTTTTATTATTAAGTAGTTTTACATATTTGGACTTCGAAATATTTTTTCACATTGTTTATGGAAAACGATATCATGCCATTTTTTATTTCGTAAGATTTGAGTGGTTGAATTGACTGTTTTCTGTCAAAAGTTCTCACTTAAAGTGTCCAAAGTTTCTGTCTTCTTCCCACATTCTCATTCTAGATACTTCAAAATACAGTTTGGCCAGAAAACCTGCAGCAAAATATGTAAACAATTGTTTACGAAGGTTTGTAGCTTGTGAGTGACAGCGATGGTAATTTTCCATTTACTACACGGATACAATAATAAAAACAAGAGATGAGAAGGTATTCTTAAATAATATTCATGTCTATCAATGCCAGCTCGTTTAATTCAGCTATCAGGAAGACAATATGTGTACATACATAGATACATTACCCATAGCGCGTTCGTTGCTGATAACGTTTTCTGTTTCAGGACATGTAAAAGTGTTTTGTGATTAATGTTAAGATTTACTATGCCTCAGGACCGTAAGTTTTGCTTACTCAATCATGATGTGGTTTAGTAAAAAACTGATATTGATGTGATGCTTTAGGGTACTAACTACCTTGGAGGTCTCTAGACAAAAAAAGGCTCAGGCTTTCGCTAAAATACGTTGCGGGAACCGCCTCCAGACTTTCTCGAAAATTTGTCACACAAGTTGAATTTATCAACCCAGGTGTTTCGAGGCTTTCTAATACTCACTTGCTACTATATTCGATAATCTTGTGGACCATCAATCGTGGAAGGTTTGCTTACGTTTTTTTCATTGGAGCTAAATTTAGATACTTGTTTCTTTATTAGCGGAAAAGGAATTGTCTGAGGTGATTTAGTTTCAGTGGCCTACCCATTTCATATAGCGCCAACGGTAATTGAGCCATACTGTCAAACCAGACACTGTCGCGAAAAAAAATAATGACCAAGTATTCATATACTGCAACTGTTACTTTGAGGAAACACTAAAACCACTGTTTAGGTTTCACTGTCATCAACCACTTGGACCGCATACTGACTGAGATACACAATATGCAAATAATACCAAACAACTCTGGGAGTTGAAAAACTGTTCTTTTCTTCCTTTTGTAATATCTTACACAAACATAGATCGTACAAGCTAAAAAATTAACATAATTCAAAGAAACTTATTGAACCTTTTATTTTCCTGTAATTAAGTTGAAAGTGATGAATGAATGAAGGAACTTATTATAATTGAAGCACATTCTCTGATCTCTCTGAAAGTCGGTTTTGCTTCTTCTTGCAATGGACGAATTGCATTTCAGTGCTCCAGGGAAATGCTAATTATTAATTTTAACTAATTATTTCACAAAACATTGACACAATTTATCCGCGGTCTAAGAACAACATATGTTCTGATCGAGCTGATTGTTTACGGAGATGCTCATGAAGATCTATAGATGCTGGACATTCGTTATACATACTCGTCAAAGATTTTTATCTTTCTCCAGCACACCACAGAACTAATTAATAACAGAATTAATTACACAGCCAATCTCCAGGAAAAAACAGAACTATGTATGTAAAGATAAATATTAAAATTACTAAACAATTACCGACAACAATACATTATATAGATTCATTCACAAAGGTGGAGGCGAATTAGGGGAGTGGGAAAAACGTACGCATGCTATAGACATTAACACGAACAATAGATGCATTTAAAACAGTGATGAGGACAGTACTACGTGAGAATATCATTTTTTGTGTCGATAGTCAGGCAACGATGAATGTCATATCTGATAAAATACATAAATGGAAACTTGTTAAATGTTGCCGTGAAGAGATTAACATCCCATTTAGACCTCTTCACTTACGCAGGAAAATGACTCTTTTGTCATTCCTTCAACAAAGAGCAAACATAATAGAACAAAGGGAATAAAAATCTGTTCAAGATGATAATGTAGACCAAACCTCCGTTTTAAGGATTCAGCTATTGCAATTGCCAAAACGCTTGATTTGGACAACTGGAGGCAGAGCGTCCGGGCTCGAAAAGAGTGGAAGCCTGACGTGTATGAGGTGAAGTCAGATAGTTATCAGTATTGGCTAGGTCGAAGTTGGGGTGATAGAATTAGATAGGACTATTTACTTCCTAATCGATTGTGAAATAAATCAAATTGAATATGCCATAAAAACTTAATGCAAACCAATAGTTTCACTCAAATATTTCAGGACAAAAACCATATATTTGCAATTACAGCCTGAAGTTTCCAAAGCAATTAAAATATAGAAATCTTAATTATTGTCAAGAAGTTTTGCAAACGAAACTCCATACCCTTTAATTAATGTATGTGAAATTGAAGATACGCATGCAGCTGTAATTTTTAGCTCAAAACTTTACTTCGTAAGTGGAATATACGAGTAATAGGCTAAAATGTTCCACTTACATACCTTAGATCAATGATTTGCAATCATGGTCACTCCTGTAAATAGTGAAGTTGAACGGATAACATTAGATGTTCTTTTGACGTTTTACAAGTTATTTTGACGACCTTCTAGGTTTCGCTTTAAGTACCTACATTCATATTTGCCTTTTGTAAATTCAAATATGTATGTCTTTCAAGAGTGGAGCACCTCAAAGTGATCTGGAATACAAAATAACAATTTTACAATGTTAATATGAAATTAAATTTTTGATTTTTAATTTCAGTCAGACAACGATTATATTACTCCTTAAGTTGGGTTACCCAGTGAAGGTCTAGAATCGAAACTATAAAGTATAAAAGTCATCACCAAACTCACACGTTTCCATTCAACAATATAAGGTATCGCGAAAGGACCACCGACATGAATCTGAAAGCCATCAAGGATAAACCTATTGTCAACGACAACACCTTGAAGCGGAAAGTTAGATCGCATGACGCCACAAACTACCTCTTCGCAGGATTTCGCTTCTTGGGGGTCAATATGCCAGAAAACTATAAACTTGTTTACATTGTTTATTCGGGAATCCTCAACTTTTTGGTTACCATATTCCTACCAATGGCATTCACCATCAGTTACATCATATCCAGCAGTGAGATGGAAATTGGAAACTTGCTCACTTCGTTGCAAGTTGCCATCAATGTCTATGGATGTGCTGTGAAAATTGTAATTATGGGATTCCTGTTGAAAAAACTTCGTAAAGCTGAAGCTGTTATGGATAAACTAGACGCACGCTGTGTCGAAGAAGATGAGAAGGAGGAGATTCGTAAAGTTGTCAAATCTGGCAATCGTATGGTGATTTTGTTTTCTATGGCCTACTTCAGCTACTCGACGAGTACATTTTTAAGTTCAGTGATCATGGGACGGCCACCGTATTCGCTGTACATTCCATTCATCAATTGGAGACAGTCGACCAGGGATTTTGTAATCGCCGCTGCAACTGAGTACGCACTGATTGATGTGGCCTGTTTTCAGCAAGTGGTAGATGATTCGTATGCTGTTATCTATGTTGGCATTTTGAGAACACATGTTCAAATTCTTATGCTAAGGATCAGCAAACTTGGTTCCGATTTGACAAGAACTAAGCAGCAAAACACGGAGGAATTGATAAACTGCATTATTGATCATAAGAATATCATAGAGTAAGTTGGCCATGTTAAGTGGTCTGTTTTAAATGGCTCTCTTTATAGGCTTTACGATATCATACACCCGGTAATATCGACAACAATATTCATTCAGTTCTTAATCACGGCTGCGATCTTGGGTACAACATTGATCAATATTCTCATCTTTGCCGACTTTTCATCGATTATTGCTTCGCTGTTCTATATCGTGGCAGTGGTTGTAGAAACCCTGCCTTGCTGCTACTATGCGAATTGTTTGATGGACGAGAGTGATCAGTTTGGCAACATCATCTTTCATTCGGATTGGATTGAGCAAGATGCAAAATTTAGGAAGATGCTGGTGTTTTTTATGCAGCGATCACAGAAAACGATCACGTTGACTGCTGGAAAATTATTTCCAATTACTTTGAACAGTTTTTTGGGGGTGAGTATTGAGGAAATGTTGCCTACATAAACATGAACAGGGTCATGAATATAAGTTTTATTAAATCCACCAATGGAAAGGATATGAGATCACATCGAATCCTAAAATATTTTGTTGGATTGAAAGGGGTTGTCTCATATTATGGTTATAATATAGAACCTAGTATTTTAATGGGTTCCTTCCAGACAGTGGATATGATGTTCAGAGAAATGCATAGTTTTATTTTAACGAGATCCTCAGGTTTAAGAAAGGGACGTATAATATTCTTTCAAAGTACCTACTAAATATCTTAGTATCATCAAAACTAGGGGATCTAGAAAGTTCGCCTCTTACTGACCAACCTCTAACGCATGCTAAATAATTTTTTTTCTTTTTTTTTTTCAGACTGTGAAGTTTTCATTTTCGTTATACACACTTTTAAGCGAAATGGATTACGGCAAGCAGAAATAACTTTATTTAATTGTTTAGATGTTTGAATAAAACAATTTAGTTCATCGCTTCTTTTGTTAGCAGTTTTATTCTCATCTACACATTCTTCGGATAAAACTATTAAAAAGTTGTCCTTTGACTAGTTTAGGTTAAATGGGGCACCTTGGTTACATTACGTCTACAAAAAGATGTGCACATGACATTAATATATTCATTAAAGAGAATGGTTTCTTCCTTTGTCAAAGTACCTACGAACTACTTGCAAAAATTTAACATAAAAATCTAAGCATATCCGTACAATTGAAACTAGTTTTCTGAAGTGGCCGATGATATTTATAACTATGGAATTTGGAAACACAATGTCATTGCATGCTGCCTCGGGAAAGTTTTACCAAACTTGCGTTTTACATATTTCGGCCTTAAGATTGAGAATTCGTTGTGATTTTCTCGAATAAACTTACAATTCAAAACAAATTGTACTTCGTGAAATCGCATAAGTGTGGTGACTAACATTATCAAAACCCACGAACTATTTAAAAGCCGAATGCAAAAATTATTCCCACTCAGTTCGAACACCACCCATGGAGACCACTCTGAAACCTAATCGCACCTGAGTTTCAAACAACTACAATACAAAAACTAAGCTATCTTCTTCTCCTCCTCCTCCTCCTCCTCACTTTCGAGTTAATGTTGGCTTATTGCGAGCTGTCATGAAATTTGATCCCGCAACAAATCAATAATTTTTGCACAGTGGCCAGTAATGGTCACAAGAACTCAACTACATATGATCCAATTATGTGGTAATGATACCCAATGTATCACTTTCTCTTGGATGCTTTGTGTTTCAAATTAGCAGTTATGTTTTTTTTTTGCTGACCCAGTTGACCCAAATGAACAAAGATATTTTTTTTAACTTCTTGAGCTTCGCGCAATATTTTTTTTTTGAGAGCAGTACCGAATCAACATATCTCAAGGGTCACACATACGGGTCCCTAACAGTGATTTGCGGGAATATTTGTTCTTGAAATAAGCTAAAAGCGATAAAGAGAAACTTTTTGTCTTTGAAAACTCAACTTTAATTTACTTGCTTAACTTCAGCAAAAATATATTTTAAATTAAAATAGGAGCCAATAAATTTTGTTGAACGTGCCCATTTGTTACATCTGAAGACTGTTTGTTAATCGGGACAAAATATGAGTGCTGAAGTAAAGTACATTTTACGAAACAACTGTATTACAGATGATTAAACGCTTGCTACATATTTCAAGATGAAACAATTGCTCAAATGGAGTTCCTTCGTCCAAATTAGCTTAGCTATATCGAGTAAACTGAATTTTTCTGTAACTGAAATGAAATGTTCAAGTATATAGATATGTATGTACGTACATATGTATATATTTAAAACGACGAACAAAAGCCATCTTGTGGTTCTATGCAAACTAAGGAAATGTGGCATCATATTTGTAATATTGGAAATTTGAATGCATACATAAAAGTAATTAATAAAACATATCTCACATGTATTTCAAAATTGACATAAGTCAAAAAAAGCAATCTTTGAGTTATTACCAGCCAAAGAGCTCTTTGAACGTCCACTCAATATATTTATCAAAACTGCATTAACTTAGTTTCATTATTAGTCCTGCAGATGACTATCATAATATATCGGCAGTTGTAAACATTGTACAATTACCGGTAGCTCCCAATACAATTTTTCCTCTTTTCTGAAAAGCTTTATTTTTTGAGTTGTGTCACTTTGGTAATACATGTCCGATATCTTTTGTTGGTTTTTAATTACTAGTGTGAATAAAACGAACGTTTCATTATTTTTTGGTATGGTACATATGTTGAAAAATTTGAGGTACTTTTTCGACCAAAGCGAGAGAAAAGGGGATATTTTTCCCATTGGCATGCGAATTTGTATGACAAAACCACTGGTTGCTCTGTTTCCTAGGTCCTTTACTGATCCAGTTTCTTCAATTATTTCAATCAAATGTATTCGCAAAAATTTAGTGCAATTCGTCTCCGGAAACTACAGGAACTGTGATGAATTCTTCGTTTAGCGTTCTAAAAAAAATTATCAGTAACTTCCAATAGATGAGTTGATTAAGCCATGTCTACCAGATTTCAGGACTACGAAGTCTCATATAGGTACATACGCATGTAGAAGTACAGATAGAGCATTAGAACCAGATAGGTGACTTTCGAGCTTCCGAGTAGCCCTGCTGAAACATTTTTTTTATTTAGAATTTAGAATTTTCTAATTTTTGATTATCCTAAATGTAAACATGGGTATCGAGCTCAGTGGTTACCGCGTCGGACTACTGAATGGGATTTATACGAGTTCAAATACTATTTTGTTTCACGGTCGCACATCACGCGAACTTATAACAAAGATCCGAGATACATAGCAACGAAATAAAACATAAAATTTGTTAAACTGTAGGCCCCTTTCATTGGAAGCTAGACCCTAAACTCTGTACGAGTCTGTTGCGCCAAACATTTGTTTTTTGTTTTTTGTATATACTTATGGAAATATAAATGTAATGCGAACACTTGCTTATTTTAATCTTTACAGATAGCGAAGTTTTCGTTTTCACTGTATACTCTTTTGGGTAGTATGGACTATGGCAACAAGAAGTAACTAAGTATGCTATTATATGTATCTTAATAAATTAATGACTTTCATAACTTTTCAAATTAAATTTATACTGACAAGTTTTAACCAAATGTTAAAAAAATGAAAACGTTGAAATAAACATTTGTTTGTTGTACTGTACTACATCTAAATTCATCATTAAATATCTTTTTTTTTAAGATCATGCTGTAAGTACTAAGGTATGTACAAGGTAAGTTTCCTATACACATTTGCCAACAAAATTTAGTACTTAATATAGTTCTGGTTAGTATCAGTTTTAAAAGTATTTACAGCCGAAATAAGACTCAAGTTAAACTGGTTATACACGTACACTACTTAAAATATTCCGTTTTAATATTGAACGAATGAAACGAATTGTGAAACTTAACCCACTCTCCTGCAACAGTCTTTTTCAGGTTAATATAATATGTATAATATAGTGGAACAGTAGTGTTAACAGCAATTCCACGATGAAGGGTAGATCCAGGATATTAACAAATTAATCCCAATACATCATATATCATTAAAAAAAAAAAAAACATAGAAATATCTATGGTAACTGTAAACCAAATGAAAAGTCTTTACTGAAAATTTTCTTTCGATTTAAGTACATATGTACAGAAAGAATCATTGAATGTGGAGATGCAACAGTGAACTCTATGAATAATATGAACTAGCTGACCCGTGCACGCCTTGCTGCGCCCGCCTGCCACTTTTAAGACAAAGAGAAAGTAAGGAATTTAGATCTTTATATAGTCAATAGATATATAGTAAGGGCTTGCCAAAAATGCTTAAATATTAACTATATGTATGCCGAAACTCACGTTGCTTACAAGTTTCTGATGCGCGAGATTTGGCTTGACATTCTTAAGCTGCAGTAAGCCTCTGCTCATGATTTTGTTCAAATTCTTGAGACCTAATGAGTCCCATTTTTTCCTCTTACCCACTTCAAACGAAAAGAAAGCAACCTACAACGACTGAATACAACGCGTCACATGAATACCACCATCCCATGTGCAAACATTTGCCAATGAACGACACATACATATGAGCTGACATCTAAAATATAGAATAATATCGTATAGGTAAGTAGGAAAGGCATCAAAAAAATTAGTTCTTTTCCTAATTAATTAGGTTCTCAAGTTAGCCAGCATGTGCATGTAGCTCGTTAGTGCCGCACTGCCAATATCCAGTGTATGCCGGCTATACATATTTAGTTTAGCTCTGTATATGACTGCTTAATTAAAGCCTTTACCCCATCTCTGCCAAGTCCAACTGTTCGCGTGCATTTATGAGTAAAATAAACCTTTGAGTGTACGGAGAATTTTTAGTGATTTCCTTGCAGGAGCTTGCAATTGCAAGTAAAAGAAATTAACGCGCAGAGCTGCTTGTTGGGATTCATGGTTGTCTGTTGCTAATATGTACTTGTTAGAAAATTTGGGCTATTCACTTGAGTTGAAGCTAGCAGAAATATCGGTTCCTTCATGATTTTACTGACGACAATTACATATAGCTATTAAGTAAACATATCGGTGGCATATGAGTAGCGTATGCAATACCATAACAGAGTGAGTGGGCAGTTTTTCTTTAGAAGATATTTATTTCTACTCTTTAAATTGGTGTTGCTTGCTCAAACTCCAGCTCCTCAACCCAGATTCAACACGGATCGATCGGATCGGATGGGATTGGATGCTTCGTAGGTATGTACATACATATGTATACGCCTGTAGAGTCAAATGTGATTTCACTGAACTCGACTGAAGCGGAATTAAGTTGAAAATACAAATACATCCTATTATTATGAACAACTCCTTTTTGTTCGCAGTCATTTCCTTGAATAAAATCCTTGAGCATACAAGCGTAGCTCTGTATATTTTTAACAATTTTGCTTCTCAAATACCATTTCAATATTTACCCAAATGTTTTCACAGTCTACACGAAAAAATGTCTGCCTGGGAAGCACTTAAAATAATTTCAATGTAGCGCTTCTATTATTTTGAACACAACTGTATGTACCTATCGGTGGACTGTGTATATATTTTCGAGTTATGCTAAGGTAATCTGTCAGTGCAACTACATTTCAATTCAATTTTGACTCCCTCAATTTCCTGGCCGAAATCTCAATTTAGTTTCGACTCGATTTTTCAATCCTGCATGTATACGATGCAAGCCTGTTTGGTTGCACTGAAGGGCCTTGTAGCAAATGGTTACCTATGTTGCGCTCGTGTTTAGATATCAATGTATGGAGTGAGCTATTGTAATTAACTCTACGAAAATAAAACGTGATTCGATCGTTTTTTAGGCTTACCACGTGCCCGTAGCTCAACGGTTGCGTTTATAAGCAAAATTTTCCCATTTGGGTAGCAACCCGCAAAAATTAACTGCTTGGTGTGGGTTTCTTGCTAGAGGGGTCATTGGTCTATTCTTTTTCTTTAATGATGTTGGTAACACATACATATGTAGGTACACAGTCAATGGAAATCGCTACCGGACTACATATGTTGACTGACTATTTTTGGGATAAATTGGAAGAGTATAATTTGGAGCATAATGTGGTTTCAACAAAATCGAGTTAAGTAGAAGCTCGTTGACCATATTATCTCCAGAAAAAGACCAGTCAATTGTCGACTCATTTATGCAATTTAACGCCTCTGGTCTCTTTTCTAGTCGCTAGCTCTTGTAGTAGCTAGCACGCGATTCCCACATCTCAATATTCACATGAAGATCTACGAATCAGTCAAACGTTAACCAGATTGATCGACGCAAGGCACTGTTCCAGTATGATGGATGTCCGAACATTCCGAGGAGCGAACATCGAGTCAGACCACTACTTCATTGTACGGATGCGAATATCCAGAACATCGCGGAGACAAGGAAATACTGTGAGAAAGTTTGACGTTGGAAAGCTACAATCGCAAGTGATCGCCAGAGCTTTTTCCGATCGAATGTCCCTTAATCTCTCAAGGGGTCCTATGCCGCCATCAACCAAGCCAGTGGTTACATTGTTTCTCAGAAGGAAAAAGAAGGAGCATGAGAAGCGCGCGATTGAAGAGATAGAGAGATGCTATTGCAGGAATGAGATTCGGAAGTTTTACCAGAAGGTAAAAAGAACATGTCAAGGCTACCAACCCAGAACCAAAGCCTGCAGGGACGAACAAGCAAATCTAGTAGTAGAATCGCAGTCAATGTTGAGGTTATGGAAAGATCACTTCTGCAGACTGTATAACGGCGATGATGACCAAAATTGCGCTGTCAGGCAGAATGAACCATTCAATCTGAACGATGATAATCAACATTTCCGTCCACCCGACCTAGATGAAGTTAAGATAGCGATATCTAAGCTAAAATCCAATAAATCTGCTAGAGCTGATGGCTTAACTACCGAGCTATTCAAAGCAGCGGGAGATGACTTGGTAAGGAACATGCACCAACTCATTTGCAAAATATGGTCGGACGAAAGCATGCCCGATGAAAGGAACCTCAGCATTGTTTGTCCGATCCTCAGGAAAGGAGACCCTCTAAACTGCGCCAACTATAGAGGAATAAGTCTCCTCAACGTCTGCTTTTCTGTGTGAACGCTTAAAACCTTTTGTTAACAATCGGATTGGTCCATATCAGCGTGGTTTTAGGCCAGGAAAGTCCACCGTCGACCAAATATTCACACTACGGCAGATCTTGGAAAAAACCCTGGAATTTTAAATCGATACTCACCACCTTTTTATCGATTTCAAGGCAGCATTTACAGAGAAAAGCCTTTTTCTTTAATAAGTCTCAAGACGCTGGAATTTTAAATCCATTTAATAATAGCCCACCTGAAGAATTGTTCGATTTCTGCACTCATGGATAAAAGGAATTGTAGTAGCTAATTAAAATTAAATAAGTTGTATATGCTATTGTAAACAGCCTTTGTCATGAATTTCTCTGGCATGTGTCCAATGACAATCACGACAATGTGTGAAAACTCAAGCAAAATTAACACTATTGTTGACGGCAATTAAAAAGCAATTTATAAGGAAACTCAGCAAGGACTAAGAACATTTTGATATTATGTATATGTGTATATCTTTAAATTAATTCCCCATGACCTTAGTATTACAAGCCGACTTTATTAAAATACTGTGCTACTGCAATTAAAATATCATTTACAATTATAATATTTGTAATAAAACGCCTTCCCTATATGTATGTAGGTATCATACAAACTTTACAATGTTGCGATGACATATAATGACATACAATGACTTTGCAATTGATTTAAAATCAGGGCATTCTTCAAATTTTTTTTACCGAAAATCCTTGACTACACTATGTACAGAAATGGTGAGGGTGTTGACTGAAGAATGGGGGATGTCTTTTGGGCACCTATAAACTACCAAGAGACATGCGAAAGCAACAAAAAATAAATTACGGAAACCAATAGTTTTAAATACGGAGCAAGTAACATTGGAATATGTAGTTACGTATTACCATTGCATATAAATCTAATAGTACTATTACTTAAGGGAATTCGACATTAGCTATATAGGGACTCTTGAGAACATTTTCTCATTTACTCGCAAGCAACCATCCATTTGATCTTGATCTATTCTTTGAGACCAACCCGATACGTTTTTGGGCACAAGTAGAATGAATTCATGAAGGCCCTTATCTCGTAAACTCGAGTTCTCCTTAGATCGACTGGCAACGTGTGCCTAAAAACACCAGCGAGCAGTATAGAAACTTCAAACTTGAGCATAGTGTTACTTCCTAAATCCTTAAACGTCCCATCGTGTCTTGATTGCTCTTTTGTGTAACATGTTCATTCTGACTCATCTCAGACAATGAGCTTGCATGCTCGAAGTACCTCAGCCATATTACTTTGCTTAGATATGTTGCAGAGGTTTTTAAAATGTGTGTTGGCGTTTCTGAGCTGGCAACCACTTCAACCAAACCAAACCAAATCAGTGGGCGGATTTCAAGATTCTACTACACTAACTACTGAGCCTACCAATTAAAAAATGGTCATACAAATTGTTTTAAGTTCCTTAAATCATCATTGTTTTAAGTTCCATAAATCATATACAAAGTTATATCATCTTAAAGAGTGGTTAAATATACTAGGAATAAATGGGTTAGTCTTAGAAACCATATGACTACAATTTGTATGTTTTTTTTTTGTCAAATTAGCAAATCAAATAACGACAGGGAAGAAGTTGAAATCACCACCATCCATGACAATTAAAACACGATTTATACATTCATTAATTAAGGCTTTTCTAGTGTTTGTTACTCAACATTGCAAGTGAGCGTTTGTGGCCTTGAAACTACTAACTGCACTGTAATTAAAAAGCGATTTGCTAGGATAATACGACACCCATTCGATTGAAGCTTTACTTGAGGATTGTACTAGAAGAATACGCAGAATATAGACTCAGGATCTGTAGGTACCCCAAATATTTGAGAGTACATTATATTTAATAGAATACATAATATACACAGGAGCGTCTGGCAAACTTCCGAGAGTAAAACTGTCATGAAAAGGCTTCTCATAAAAAGACAAAAAATTGCCCTTCGGATACGGCATTAAACAGTAGGCCCCTTCCATTCGTGTAAAGAATATAACGCGAACAACACGAATAGTTGTGAGAAGCTAAGCCCTGGGTTCTATGGACCTGTCGCGCAAAAAATTTGTTTGTTTTTTATGTACATATGTATGCACCTATATTACCATCTCTTACCAAATCTGTGTTAGCTGTATAATTTAATTACATGAGAAGGATACCCTAATGAACAAAGTTCAGCTTTTCTGTATGCTAAATGTGCATTCAACGAAATCAAACTTTCAAGTATAAAAACCAGTGCAGCTGCCTCTAAAGTTCATAAATTTCCTACCGTCTAAGTGAAAGTATATCCAATTTTCAATTAGCATGAATCTAAAAGCCTTTGTAGACAAATTTCTCGCAAATGATGATAAGCATCAACGAATTAAATCCCAAGACGCTACCAACTATCTGTTGTCAGGATTTCGTTTCTTGGGCATCAATACACCAGAGAAATACAAAACGGTATACATCATCTACTCATTGATCCTAAATCTGCTTGTGTGCATATTTCTACCAATAACCTTCACCATAAGTTTGTCCATTTCAAAAATGGAAATGAGCAACTTCCTCACATCCCTACAAGCCGCAATTAACGTGTACGGATGTGCTGCAAAATTCATCGCTATGGCATTCCTGTTGCGAAAATTGCGTAAATCTGAAGCGATTATGGACAAACTGGACGCAAGATGCATCGATGAGGACGAGAAAGCCGAAATTCGGAGAATTGTAAGGAATGGAAACCGAATTGTGATATTTTTTGCGGTTGCATACTACAGCTACTCGACGAGTACTTTTGTGTGCTCGGTCATTATGGGTGCTCCACCGTATTCACTGTACATTCCTTTTGTCAATTGGAAAAACTCTACAATCGAGTTTATAATTGCTGCTGCCACCGAGTATACTCTAATGAATGTCGCTTGCTCACAGCAAGTGGTAGATGATTCCTATGCTGTGATCTATGTTGGTATCCTAAGGACGCATGTTAAGGTTCTGTTGATGAGAATTGCTAAGCTTGGTGCGGATTCAAGCAAGACCAAGGAAGAGAATACAAAGGAATTGATCAATTGCATCATTGATCATAAAAATATTATAGAGTGAGTTGATCAATAATACTTTAAGTCATGTTCCGTCAGATGGCATTAAAACAGGCAATCCAAACGTCAAAATCTCACAACTACCTAATGTTTAATCTAAGATTTGAAGACTGGAAAATTATTTCTTTCTAGACTTTATAACATCATTCACCCGGTTATCTCAACTACAATATTTGTACAGTTTATGATAACAGCTGCTGTGGCAAGCACCACTTTGATCAACATTATGGGTTATGCCAATATCTCATCGAGCATTGCATCGGTGGTTTATATCATCGCTGTGGCACTGGAGACTTTTCCATGCTGCTACTATGCAAACAGTTTGATGGACGAGAGTGATCAATTTTGCAATACGATTTTTCACTCAAACTGGATGCATCAGGAAGAACGATTCCGGAAATTGTTGGTTATCTTCATGCAACGATCACAGAAGACGATCACGTTGACAGCTGGAAAATTATTTCCGATTACATTAAATAGCTTTTTGGGGGTGAGTACATTAGCAGAAGTGGTCGGGGTTTTTTCCTCTATAGAAAAATTAATATGATTTCCATTTCAGATAGCAAAGTTTTCTTTCTCTTTGTATACTCTGTTGAGCGGGTTGAATTGAAAACAGAATTGCACTTATATACTTTAGCTTGCTTGTTATCTTGCCGGTACATATATTAAAGTGACTACTATGTTAAAGTAACTACTATAACTAAAGTGGTGTTGGTAAGGACAAATTTTAAAATGTATGCTTTATTTGGTTTTGGTAATCCTACAAAAGTAGACGCGGTTGTTTTATGGTTAAGTGAAATATACATTGATGCACCAGAGCATATGACATGCGAATTTCCTCTTAAATTAGATGTAAAACTGTGGGGCATTGATCTCAACTTTCTCTGACAAACGTTCTCTAACACGTTTGAGGTTCAAAACAAAACTTAATAAAGGCCAATCTAGGTATCCGAACACGGAACAAAGCTCTTCTGAAAATGAATGTAACTAGATTCAAATATATATGTATATTAAAACTTAATTAAAATCTTAATTGGAGGGAATTTACCGCTAAGTGCCCCCGAAAATCTTTAGTCACACTAAACAGTTCAAAAGGTGAGCAACTCCTATAATGCACTACACAATAACCCTCCAATGACTACCTCAAGAAGTTAAATGTTCTGAGTTCTGAGGCCATCTTTGCGCTAGAGTCCAAATTTGTAGGTGGTCGTCATAGACGAAACGAAGTCCGAAGTCGTTGCATTGCTTGGCCGTCTGGTTAGCAATAATTTCAACAGTAACGTACAGCTGTCCAAATTCAAAGATATTCGCATCCTCGGCCGCTATGATGATTTCCCCCCTAAAGAGGCTTGTTGAAGAAACAACTAAAAAGTGAACATCCTGGCATGGGCGTAGAATTCACGGCAATTGTCATATTGAGCTTTAACTGCAGGAATGATTTTTACAGTTTATTCTGTAATCCAAATCCAAATCTAGTTCTCGGTGAGACTTGGATGCTTTCACTCAAGTCAAGTACTGAACTTAAGATGGCAACGGGCTCCGGCCTTCCCCTACTCCAGTGCGTTGAAATTACATTAACTACATAAAATTGATAACATGTACATATACGTTTTTCTAATAAACACGATTTTTCGGCACTTTGGAGAAAACTTGACGAGCCACCAACTCCCGAAAATATCGTTGGTAAAATGTAAGGGATTCAGTCGCTGCGTGTACAATGCGCATATTGATGGAATAAAGTGCCTTAAAAAGTGAAAGAGCACACCCGGACTAATATGAACACACCAAGCTTTTAACGATCGACTCCCAACGCATTTGAATCATAAACGGCGGTACCGCAGAAAGATTTTTATCTTCCAACGCCAAAAATCAAACATAATTACAAGCCTGTAGATTGCCCGTATAACCTTCAAAGCATTAACTACGTATGTAATGCAAGATTCCTAGTTTTCTAACATGCACGATTTCTTCGCAAAAGAGAAAAAATGACCCGGACCCTCTAACTTTTATTGTCCCTTACAAGTTTTTATACTTCATACATCGTCCGCAAAGTTTCTCAAACTTAGAGAACTAACTTAAGACTATAAATAAGAAAACTTTCTTCCTTTAATTAAGTGAATTTCAACTACTCAATTAGACCTTGTCGCATACAATTGTCTTAATCAATTATTACTGACGTTTAATTAAACTCCAATTGATCTTATTATAAATTCGACAGCTTTTCTTTATAAACACAAACCCATCGGTGAAAGTAGTTTTTGTTTTCGGTTCCCACTTATAAGCATGACTTCTTCAAATCCGCTTCTAAGAACAAAAAAACTACTAGCAACACCGTCTGAAACAGTGTTTGAAACATCGACTTCTGCAAAGCCTAAGACCAACGATGGCACCAAATATCTTTTCATTTGGTTTCGTCTTCTGGGCATCCTAATGCCAGAAAAATACAAAGTCCTCTACGTCCTCTACTCCATCACGGTCAATCTATTCTCCATCATTATCCTGCCAGCGACCTTCACCATTAGCTATTTCGTTGGCGCGGAAGCAATGGAAATCAGTCATTTCCTAACATCGCTGCAAGTCGCCATTAATGTGTACGCGTGTGCATCAAAGTTCGTAATCATCGCTTACTTGCGTCAGTACTTGTTTAAAATTGAAGCAATTCTCGAAAAACTTGATGCTCGCGTGTCGCATCCTGACGAAGTTCGTGAAGTGAACAAGACCATATTGTTTGGGCATCGCGTGGTGATTTTCTTCACGTTCGCATATTTTGCGTACTCGACAACCACTTTTCTTGGAGCAATTGTCAGTAAACGGCCACCTTATTCGCTTTACATTCCGTTTCTGAATTGGCGCACATCTACAAAGAATTTTGCCATTGTCAGTATATTGGAGTATCTATTGATTAACATTGCATGTTTTCAAGAAGTCGCCAATGATTCGTATGCTGTAATCTATATCGGGATGGTTCATACGCATTTGAAGATACTAATCATGAGAGTCTTGAGAATTGGATCGAACCCGAATCGTACACAGAAGGACAATATGAAAGAATTGATGGGGTGTATTCATGATCACAAGAATATTATTGAGTAAGTTTCATATGTATAATTGTTTTTAATTTTGAATTTAGTACAAATATATGTGGGTTCTAAAATAACGCAACAGTGGTCAGCTCAGGACTTATGTAGATAATTTGAGAGTACGATGGTGTCACAATGCTTAGCAATCCTAAAGAAAGGCGTAATAATAGTGGACACCGCGAGAGCGACAAAAAAATGTAGTACAGAGGCTATAAATACGAGTTAGCCTAAGCCGAAAACCCGTTTCGTCATGAAATTATTTACATATTTGCATTGCAAACAAATATCGAAAACTTCGTATATGTAGGTATCAGTTCGTCAGTAGTTATTACAGCAGTACTTACTATAACTGGTATCGTTGTAAAGTTAAGAGACTTGAAACGAACACAAATTAGCTTTTTAGTAACATTCAATGTACGCATGCACTTGTGTAGTAAAACATCGAAACTAAATATATACATACATATCATATTCATTAACAGTATCCGAAATTTTCATCCCATTGTATTTCTATTTAACTCAGCTTTGTCTTTTTTTTCAGTTTAATTAACGCCGTTGCCCCAGTGATATCCCCAACAGTTTTTGTTCAATTTATGGTATCGGCTGTAGCTTTGGGTACAACGCTAATCAACATCGCTATTTCTGGTAATCGGTCTATAATTATCGGATCGGTGTTCTTTATCGCAGCCATAGTTTCCGAGCTTTTGCCAATTTGTTACTTTGTCAACTGTCTAGTAGCAGAAGGTGAACGCTTACCGCAGGCAATATTTCATATGAACTGGATGGATCAAAGTATTGAATTTCGTCGAATGTGTTTGTTCTTCATGCATCGGTCACAGCAAACAATGATTTTCTTTGCCGGAAAGATATTTCCAATTACTTTGGATAGTTTTGGTTCAGTGAGTTGAAGGTCTATTGCTGATTATAGTAAATCATGTAAACTTTTCTTTCAGATTGTTAAGTTCTCGTTTTCGTTGTACACCCTGTTGAGTAAGATGGAATTTGGAGAGAGATTCAATTAGAGATTGTCAGCTACAATACCACAAATGATTTAATAATATTATCACAAAATACATACATACATATGTAAATTAGAATAATTACGTATGGCGCTTATTTAACTATATAACTATTTGCGCTTTTCACAAGACAAGCACTTACTTACTATATCACTTACTTATTTACTTCAAAGTAAAATAAAGTTTCAGCTGCACCTTTCGACAAAAAACAAAAGACATTTGGAAAATATGCAATCCGTTTGATAAACGCCAATCTTTATGATACCTTTTCCCTTCACACCCATTCCGAATAAACCTAAAAAAAATGTTATTTATCTGATCCAAATTTTAAATCTTATACATACATATGTATGTACCTATATGAATTATACATGGTGAAACCTCTCGGCGCAGTTAAGCTTTTGCTTAAGGTCAATGCTATCAACTTAACCAACCGTAGATGGGCAAAAGGGACTATGAACTTCAATACTAGACAGATCTGACTTTAGATGGATTAGAAACGCTTCAACAGCATTATTAGACTGCTTTCCCAAATGCAACACTGCCTACTTCATGAATCAGTACCCATTCCTAACTGCAAATTAAAAATGATGACACATCGCATTAAGTTCCGAAGTGCATTGTGAACGAATATACTGCTCAAACAAAATCAACCAGCGCATCGTGAACTAGCGCGATGCAAATGATATTTGTTATTGCAAACCTTTTGAATTAACTTTTACACATGGTTTCAGATTACCACAAAAGAAATTGTGCGCTTAGCATAACATTCCAAAACGTCATGATTGACAAAGCAACGAAATGCGCATCGCATCGTGAAAGTATCGTGGGTTGCAGCACCGATGCGAGGTGCAGTCACAATGCGCTTTTTGGTTTAATTTAGAAAAGCAGCCTTAGACAGAAAAGGTCGCTAGCGCCAGTAGCCTCCAGCGGTTTTTAACTAGTTCCAGTTGGTTCTAAGAGTAAATTTTTCTGGAGATCTTAGATCCATGTAGACCACAATGTTGGGTCCCTTTTCATCTTTCTTCCCCGATATATCTGAGCCCGAGAGACCCTGGATTTCTCCATAATTACTCTCTGGCTTTGATAACGCTAGCATCTGCTTAACAGAAAAATGTTTCATTCTGGTTTCTACCCAATCGCTTCCCAACACCCCCCTTCTTCTACTAGATAGGGCCGGACATTGACACAGTATATGTATGTGCTACAGTCCCGATTTCCTCCTGTTCAAAGGTGTCATCCGCCAGAAGACCCATTTTGTTTAGGTGATACCCGAAATTTTCATGACCTGTAGATAACGCTACCACCCATTTCAGTGTTCTTCGCCAAAGTTTAAAACTTCACTGTGAGTGGTGCCCATCGGCATTTAAAAAGCCATTTTCGTCTGCCTGCAACCTTTCACGGTTGACCACCTTCTCTGGTGTTCCGTCGCGTCCCAGTTGTTAATTACGTGATCTACCATTCCTCTGCAGCAAATGCTTCCAGACCAGAGAACTCCGAAGTTGGGGCTGCCTGTGTGTCTGTCTGTATAATTGACTGCAGCCTAAACGGCTGAGCGGATTTACTTCAAAATTTATTAAATATACTATATTTGGGAAATTTTCACACTAATGGGAAAATACAAAATACCGACTCTTTCTTCTTAAATTTATATTTTTTTTGAAACCAACAGCTTCTCAGATAAATCTATTCTAGCTCAATTCATTTACAATTCTACTGTGAAATGCCTCAATCATGTCTTGATTATCTTTAAAACCAACAATTGATTTCGCTTCATCCTTGGGCAGCCACTTCAATTCGGTGTGTTCATCCGACAACGCTGGCTCCTTGTTTGGATCTTTCAATTCCGCCAACCAGTAGACGACGACTTTCGGTTTTCCCTTGACCTCATAGTTCAGCGTCAGATTGACGTTTTTGTAAATATTTAAATCAGACTCAGAATAGCCGGCTTCCTCACGTGTCTCCCTTAAAGCTGTGGTGTAATCATCCTCTCCAGGATCGACATGACCTTTCGGTGCACTCCAATGGAAATCTCCATACGATGCTCTGAGCAACAAGTACTGAATGTCACCCGCAAAGCGACGAAATATCACAAGTCCTGCAGCTCTTTTGGCCATTTCAGGAGCAAAGAAATAAAATTGATAATTTAATTTGCTTAATCAAATTTGACATTTAATTTATTTGTTTAAATGTGAAGATTTAAATGTCTAATTAGAATAGATATGTTCGTTTTGAAAATTAACTCGTTGTGGTATGAGAAATTGAAGTGGCTGACAAAACAGTTGTCAACAATTTCTGTTTTTTTATTTATTTTCTTTTCCATTTGCTAAAACAATTTATTTATTTGTGTAGTTCAAATATATTTTTTAAAGACATTACCTCTTTGTCCGATTTAATGTGTAAAAAATGGTGACATCTACAATTAACAACATAAATGAAAATAAACAATAGTTCACTCTATAGTTTTGTTCGGTTTGAAAACCTCTCACAGATGGATGAACTCACAGGGATTTCAACTAGGTTTCGGTGGCATCAAGAGATTTCAAAAACTTGAAAATGTATAGAAAAACTTCAGAGATTTGGAAAAATTTGTTACTCTGCTCAGTGCAGGTGTTTGTTGTTGGACATGTGCCTATATCTACTAAGTCTAATTTTTGTTATTGAAATTAGATTTTTACTGTTTAATGCCGTATCCGAACGGCAATTCGTTGTCTTTTATGAGAACCTTTTTTATGACAGTTTTACTCTCGGATGTTTGAATTATACATACATAGAGTTTTCTAACGGAAATTTCAGAGGAGAATATTAAATTTTACACATCGAATTTTGTAAACTTCGCTAATTTAGTTTATATTTTGTGTTTATTTCATCGAGATCTATAAGAATTCATTTTCCAATTTGGCCGCCTCAGAGACTGTAGAATATCCGTTTTATTCTGAACCAGTTACCGATATGTTGGAGAGAGGTCCTTGTCAATCTATTCACCAAACGAAAATAATTGCGTATCTGTTTTCAGTTGCCTTAACACTGAACGCACTCATATCATTTCGCTGACAAATGACATTTGCAAACATCTTGTTTGGCGGAATAACAAAAAAGCAACAAACAAAAGATCTGACAGCGTAGTTAGTGTTGGATAAGCAAGCGTCTGTTTTATTTTTATGAAATTTATATTTTGCAAAAATTCAGTTCACTTTTTGCTTCTAGTTATTTTTTAAAATCATTAAAATTTGCAATGGCACCGACTAAGAAGCGTCCGCCACCGGATGACTTTACAAATGAAGCGTCCACCTCGAAACGGAGGAATAATTCCCAGAATCTCAGTGCGGTAAGTCTATTTATCAACGGAATTTCGCATTTAAAAAACGCAATTTTCTAAATTGCAGTCTCAAGTAAACAACTCCTATGTACGCTGCGGTAAAATTCTTCGGATTCACCTGACGAACTTTATGTGTCATTCAAATCTAATTGTGAATTTCAATGAACGTGTAAACTTTCTAGTTGGAAGTAACGGCAGTGGTAAGAGTGCCGTTCTAGCTGCTCTGGTTCTGGGGCTGGGAGCCAAGGCTACGTCAACAAATCGATCGCAGAACATGAAACGTAAGTGAAAAAGCTATTTAATAATTTTTAAAGTAAAAACTTTATTGGGTCGGGAAGCGAAAGCGGTCTTAGCAGGCTGCTGATATCTTGGTCCATTCTAAAAAACGGTTGAAATATAGAAAACGTATTGGTAAAGGTGGATCTGAAAATAAACTTACTTTCTCCGTCGCCACACATGTTGGCTGCGTTCAAATGGCAAGGACTTGAGAATCGCTTGGTGACAGAACCGCGCTTGGCACATACTGGTTTCGCTATGTCAGGACAGTATATTTGGCACAAACGATGCTCAGCCGGAATGGCAGCAGCGATTTGAACTGCCAGTACGATGAAGGCAATGAGGTAGAGTAATTTCATTTTAAAGCGCGTCTTGAGAGAAGTGTCGCTAAAGAGGCCTTTTTATAGTACTACTTGCAGTCACAAGTTGCAGTTGAGTCAATAGCAACTGCAATCGACACGCGCTACAAGTGGATGCAGTTGTGATAGACATTGTTTGCATAAGTGGCGGTAATTGTTGACAATGACAGCGAGCATCACCAGTGCTACAATTAATGTAGATAGTAACCGTTCTGGCTAGTTTGATAATTGTGTGATGCGCATTGTAGAGGCGGCTTATCTGGCCAACTGTTGGAATATTATGTAGTTTGTAATACAATTATGCGTGCGAAGCAAATTGCATAGTAAAAGTTTATTTGCACGAGATATGCAGGGTGTCCCAGTTAAGAGGTATAATCCTATAAGGGGAGATTCCTGAAGTTCCGGCGACCAAAACATCGTATGGCAGGGGTAGTCTATTTTCACACCAATTACCGTTATATCCCGTTGAAATGGGACACCTTCTATTTGGAGGGATAACCACTTTAAAAGATATAACTTTTTAACTATTATAGCTACAAAAACAGTTTCGTACATTTTGAAGAGACTATTCAGTAGCTCGTAAAAAATTTGAAAACTAATTTTATGCAGCTACAAAAAAGTTAAGGCTCCACTACTCTACACCTCCACGGTGGTGGCTGCGAAATTATCTTTAATCTGCTTCATTATCAGGCGTTCGCCAAACTCATTGTGAAGTTCACGAACGAGCTACGTTCGGAAATTACTAAAAAAATTACTTTTTATTAAATTCTGATTGAGTGGTCGCAACTTTAAGAACGGCTTACTCCAATTTTCGTAATAATCATCCCACCAGACAAGCGGTTCCGCGCTGTTAACAGGAATGGGGAATCTCACAGTCCACGTCGTGAGATAACTCAACATTAAACATTTGAAGCGGCGAAACTTCTCCGTTTTTCTTTTTCTGCAGAAGTTTGAAGAAAATCCTGAATTCCATTAAAAATCATCTTCAGTTATGAAACTCATTTTTGGCTTGATGGCTTTGTCAATAAGCAAAATATGCGCTATTGGACAGTAACAAATCCACTTGTCAAAAGATTCCATTGCATCTGCAAAAATTGGCTGTGTGGTATGGATTTCATTCCATGTTACAATGGTCAAGACTATTTTTTACCAGAATTGAATGGACTTGACATCTGTGATATGTGGTTCCAACAAACAGCTGATTTATTGAAGGGGAAGTACTGTTTTGATATTGTTATGATTGGCTACATTCTCAATTCTCACTAAACCATAAACACCAACGTCTGACTTGTTAAATACAGTACCTGCTGTCTTGATCCTGGACACTATTAGATCGGAGAAATTGCTTAAAAGCGAGTCTATGTGTACGCTTAAAATAATGTCTAAGTAATTTTTTTAAGCTGCGAAATGCACTGTTAGGTTTACTGCTAGGTCAGCCATCGACTTAAAGAATTTGAAAATATTAATGCTGTACTATCTACTTGGGATTAAAATGCAAAAATGGTGAGTTTCAACTTAGAACTTATTATCATTCTTCTAGATTTGCTTTAGTGTGAAAATTTGGTGTATTTGGTGTACATATCTATACCGATAAGTATGTTGCTATTTTTATTCATTTATCTGTCTACTGATAATCAATCTATGTATATATATATAAATGAATTGCTGTCGTTTTGTACGCGCATAACCCGGCTGAACATCATCCGATTTGCATGGCCTAGTTTCTCACAACCATTCGTGTTTAGCGTGTAATATTCCTTATACGAATGGAAGGGCAACGGTTTAACGCCGTGTCCGAAGGGCAATATTTGTATTTGAAAAGATTTTTCTTGACAGTTATGCTCTCGGATATTTGTCAGGCGCTCGCAAGAGGTGAGACCATGAAAGACATTTTAGATGCTGTCTGGAGATCGAACCTCGAAACTTTCGCTCCGCAGTCCCACGCACTAACCACTTTAGTCAGTGGACAGTGGACACCCACTAAGTCGAATTTTGACGGGATACCATGATTTGTTCGAGTTAGAGTGAGTTTTGGAAAAATTCGAGTTAGAGAAACAATTTTTTTTTAACATAACATAATTTAAAAAAGTTAAGAAAGAAATAAATAAAACATAGCTTCTTGCTTGGCTTAAATTAAATAATGACACAGCAGTGCATCAAAATTTTTGTACAAATTGTATCTTTTTTGGTAGGTTTGTATTGGATGTGGGTAGGTAGAAACACAACGCACTTACGATGATGGCATACGCGATGTATAGTTATACGTATAACTAAATACGAATTGTGAGAGGGTAATTTTTTTTATTTTATTTTATGCAAAAAAAATTCGACTTAAGGGGTGAAAAAAGAGGCAAAGAATCGAGAGAATGTGTAGGAGTTAGAGGGAGTTTGACTTGAGATGATAGTTTTGTATGGAAAATTGAGGGGAATGCTAAAATATGGCGAAAAAAGTTAGAGAGAAATTCGTCTTAGGGAGAGTCCACTGTATATACATACATACATAATTATAAATATACATACTTTGTCAAGATTGAATATTTCTTTCTCGTGCATAAATGTTGAGTAATTCGATAACTTCATGCCATTAAATACGGTAAGTACGCTAAAATATCATACAGAGACATTGCACAATGAATAATATGACGACTTTGGACTAGCTAGACCATGTATACATATATGTACTTGGATTTAAGAGTCAACGCTGATATTAACTTTGTTATTGAATTTTGTCTCCTGTTGGTTGACTATGATTGAGATGGTTTTATCGAAACAACAACTGTTTGATGGGACGAGCCTTTATTCTAAAATTCTTAATATTTCTTTCTACAATGATAAGGCAGGAACTTAAACCAAGCTTATTAGTTTGTGCGTTGAGTGCAATGCGTGAACATGTAGATGTTAAACAGTTGATGCATATGCAAGTGGAAGATTAACATGTGACTAGAAAAGTCTAATGAACCTTCTTACTATTTGAATTTTTTCAAATTAAAGTGGCGAGTACTGGATAATTGAGGGCTGTAAGATATGTACTTTCAAAATCTCTAACGCAATCGACTTCTGAATAAAAAATATGAAATGTCCTAACACAGTAGCTTTAGGTAAACCAAATAGAGGAAATACATTTATGTAAATTTCTGTGTTGCGATATACTGGGCCGAATCCAGACTGACGTACCTAATCGTGGATTTATTTTTATGCCGCAAGCTAAATTTAGTAAACATCTATCTAAACAAAAATATAAAAGTTTACAAGTCAAACCGCCAGGTAACAACTAGAGTAGTACTCCAATCATATTTTGTCACAAAAAATGGTGGTCATTTGGTCTGCAAAATAAAAAAATTTAAATGAATAAAGTATAAGCCCGAAAAGATACCATTAATCATTACGAACTTCTCCAAGAAATTGGTTTAAAATAACAATCTTTACGAAATATCGTTATGTAAGGATTGTTTTTTTATAATGAAAGCAAAATATTTTCGTTTGTAAATAAATTCATACAGATCAACTCATTGTACACCTAAATTTCAGATATGTATTGTGAATTCAAAGAAAAGTGTCTATTTCCAGATTCTTTGTGTTAAGATCAAGTAGAAAATTCAAAAGGTTTGTGTACAATGCTGGCAAAATATTTAAAAAAAATGGTACTACGAACTTTAAGCAAAAAGAGTTTACCTAGAAAATAGACTCCTTTACAAGGAAAGCCCCCTTTTGTATAGCTAACGTCAAAATATAGCCAGCTTAGTATACTTATATAAACATCTCGATTGAGAATGTGCTTGATTTACTATGTATTAATATTGACCTATTCAAACTCATAATTTGCAAAATATTAATTTACATGTATGTACTTGAAACCAAAAAACATTTTATTAAATTTTTGTTAATAACTTTTTACAAACAGAAACAGAAAATTTTAATAACGAAATATAATAATATAAACTGTTCAAATATTATCAATAAACAAAAATTAAGTCAAAGCGTACAACAATGAAAGAAAAATATTCTCATCTATCTAATCAAAGTCGTTTTCCTCACTTGAAGTACATGTACCATTGTGTATTACTTTCCAATCTGCAAAAACCCAAAAATGTATTATCGGACGAGATGAGTGTTTTAGTAAATCATAATATATTACCATATCCGTGACAAATTTTGTCTGTCTCCATCAGGCAAGTATTTGCAAACGATTCGGTTTCTCTGCCGTTAAACGCACACACGTAGAAGACTTTTTCATTTAAACATTTGTTTCTTTCACATTCATCTGAATCAAAGGATGCTACACTAATTATTGCCAGAGCAATGAAAACGGCAGAACAAAAAAACTTCATCTTTTTCAGTGGAAGTGGTTGTCTTGACTTAAATTACTACGCTGAGAAATGGATTTTTATACCAAAAAATTATTTCCATTTACTAAAAAATATTACGTCTATGTGTTTGCACAGATTTAATTTATTTGCTTATATAATACATTTTTTTCTGTGCTAGAGTAGATAAGATTATGTTAAACCGTCATTGAATTGCATTGTGTAAATTTGTATTGTCTTGATATTGCAACAGAACATGTATTGAGAGTAATAAATTGCCTTGTTAAATTTAGCCCGGCAATAAGTTATAACAAAGGCGACCTGTATTCAATTAAAACCACCAACAAAGCGCTTTTTAATGTGCTAAAAACTCAATATATGCTCGAAAACCATATCGAAAGTCCTATGTATTACTGCACTCATTTGTATTATTTACTGAAGCACTAGCCATCATCCAGAATATAAGGTTGAAAATGTGTTTGTTTTTTACTCCTCTAAATGTGTTTACTATTGATTGATTGATCCATTCTCTTACGTTTGGCAACCATGTCAACCTCTGTCTTCCAGCACTCCTTCTTCCTTCGATCTGTTCTTGTAGCATTAGTTAGAGTAATACAACTAGTTAAAATCAAAAAGAAAAAAATCGTTAATTTCATTTACAAAATGAAAATGTAACCAAATATCAAATCTGAGACATGCAGACATTGGCAAATTATTATGATGCAAGAATCACACGCTCAAATACTTAAAAAACCAAAACTGCTGCGCTTTGGAGTGCGGCAGATTTTTGGAATGGCTTATATAATATAAGATATAATATAATATATAAGTAAAATTGATTTTAAAATAGTATTGATGGCCACTCGAATATTCGCAATATGTACTTAAAATGGTTCTTCTCAGAAAGCTACATATTTTTATGTATGAAATATTTACAACTACGTATTTTCCCATTTTAAAGTGATAAAAACGACCATTTCAAAGTTACGCAAAAAGCGCTTAGACATCTGCAAAATATTTTCCCCACAGCTGGGTACATCTTTTTAGAGACGATGTTTTCTTGGTTTGTGTATGTATTTACATTGTACAAGTTTATTGAGAAATGCAACAAATGTGTTACAAACTTCCGGGAATAAATTTATTATCATGACTTCCTACCTAAACAAATAACTTCAAATTAAAATTGTTAACATATACAAAAACATCAGACAACAATTGTGTAAATTAAAATGTTCTTTATTAGTTCAACTGGACTGTGAAATAGAATCCAGAAAAAAATCTCTTAGTTATAAAAGATGCATACCTATATTGAGCACACTATCAATCAATCAAAATGAAACTACTCTCTCTCTGTTGTGTCATTCTATTTCTTGCACTGCAACTATTCAGTACAAATTCTGCTGAAATATCAAAACTAGGAAATCTGTGCGAGAATTCACTATGTCCAGCTATTTACGCACCTCTTTGTGCGACACGCGATGGACATTCTAGAACTTTCGCAAACTCTTGTTCGCTTTCAAAAGCGAACAGTTGTCATCTGTCAAGGAATGAAGGAAGTAAGTAGATATTGTCTGATTTCGAAAGATTTTACTAAATAATTTTTATTCTTCTTCAAGAATGGGCTCAATTGCACACAGGGGCTTGTTGAATTTTGATTGCGATACACATACGTACATACATATGTATGTTATTACTCAAATATTAAATAAATAAAATTTACTTCATAACAAGGCGAAATTTGTAAAATAGAAAATTATTTGCGTAACCTTCAGATTTATTTAAATCACTTCTTGAACTCTCCAATCAAAAGCCATCCACATCCGAAATCAATATCAAAATATCTTTAAACTGTTTTGAGTTATCATCTTTAAAATGATTTTATTATCATCATTGTTTTTTGTTTTTGCTTTCTATCTATATTGTAAAAGGCAGCAATTGCGATATTATATGTACGGGTTTATGTATATGCACCTGTGTACGCTAAACTTAAGACATAGTTGCATTAAAGGTAACATTTGTGAAAAATGTAAATGGATACACGATGGAGAAGGTAAAACGAATGCGACTTTACCTAATTAAAATATTTGGTATAAAAGAACATCATAAAGCAAATATGTACATATGCATATACGAATAGTAGGAATAGTGAATAGCCTTATAGTTTGCCCGCATCGGTATAGCACTAGCGATTTGCCTGACTACCGGTGATGTGTACTAACTCCCTGCCTAACCAGCGCCCATGCATTTGCCGAACAAATTTTACATGGGGATGTCTTTAGGCGTTTTTCTTTATTACTTCAGAGCTGAGCTCTGAACAGAGCCTGAACATGTCTCTGATTTATTTAAGAAATACGATTGAGTAGTACTTGTCATATAATTGGAATATTAATCGAAGCTTCATGCTTTTGGTGTTCTTAAACACTGAAATAGAGTTTAAACACAAATTAAATACTTATTAAAATATTATATAACTGCTAATAATTAATTAAAAACAAAGAAATCGAGCTTCATTTCAATTGTTTTCGATTTTGTTTTTTCATTGCTTTAACTCATATAAAACATTAAATCACCGTGCTCGGGTTTTGCTCAGGCGAGGATGCTCAGTTAAAAAAAGAAAAGAAACATGGATTGAGTGCTCTAAGCACTCTGAACTAAGAAAGAAACATAAACATTTTTTTGACAACTCAGGCTCTGTTCTGAACTAAAAAAGGAAAAATCTCTATTGGCAGGGACCGAGCGGCACGACGTGGCACTACCTTTCGTCAGTCACTTCACTAGGGTAAAGTGGTTATCCATTTCGCTAGTACAAAAGTTGGATGGTCCTTTGAAACAATTAATATATCAGTTGATTTTGTTTCGTGTGTATTCTATTCTTCTATAACTAAATTATAAATAAAAAAATTACTTTTGAAAAAAAAAAAAAAAAAAATAAAAAAATCTTTTTTTTTTTTAATTAAATCTTTATAACTAAATATTTCATCTTATCTTATACTTATATCTAATTATTTAAATTGTTGTTGTTGAGTTTTTTCATTGTTCTCTTCTGTAGCTGAATGGCTTTCGATGCATCACGCTAAAATCGCATTCTCGCTATTCCATTTTTCCTTTTTTGCATTGTTGAAATCATTCGATTGATTACAGTCAAATTAACAAGTGGTCTACGCATGAACTAAGTGTTTTGTCCCTTTTCCTCTCTCCCACGATCCATCTTCGCTCGAGAGTCTCTCTGGATTTCTCCATAGTTCCTCTCTGGCTCTGATTCCTTGTGTCAACGCTAGCATCTGATTAACAGAAATCTGGTTCATCCTCTGGGTATCTACCCAGTGGCTCCCCAGGACCACTCGACTTCCTCCAGGCATAGTTCACAAGTGTCATACTCCAGAAGACCCATCTTCTTTAGGTATTACCCGAAATGTCCATGACCTGCAGATAACGCTACCACCCATTTCAGTGTTCTTCGCCCTAAGCTTAGAACTTCTCTATGAGTGGTGCCAATCGGCATTTTAAAAGCCATTTTCGTCTGCTTGCAACCTTCCACGGTTGACCACCTTCTCTGGTGTTCCGTCGCGGCCCAGTTGCTAATTAGGCGTTCTACCCTCTGCCAATTGCGAATGGTTCCGAACCAGAGAACTCCAAGGTTGACCCTTGCTTTGCTAGAAAGTCCGTCTTTTCGTTGCCCTCAGTCCCTACGTGCACTCTCACCTAGAGCAGCGTCATCTCATTTCGAAGATGAGCATTCATTGAGTTTATGAACACATTCCAATGCCAGTGATGTATTGATATCTGTTTGCTCCATGCGTTTAATCACTGATTGATTGTCCAGTGCTATGGTAACGTTCAAATATTAAGTAAATATAAAAATAATTCTCAATGTTTCAACTCAAATATCCTAGCCTCTATTTGCAGATTCATTAGTTATTTCAGACTAAACAAAAAAGCATTTGTGTACATTTTGAATGAAATAAACTAGTAAGAACTACGGTACACTCTTCATTAATACCATCGATCTTGAAACTGGCTGCTGCTCTTGGTTCTTTTTTCTGAACGGAACTATATGAATAGCGTAGCGGAAATAATTTTAACTTATACCGTTTTCCATTAGTTTCACTCAAGAAACTTTTGGATTGCAATAGACCATGCGAAAACCATCTTCCCCAATTTTATGTGTGTTGGTAAAATAAAGATGAAATCGTTTAACAATCCCATCATATTTTTATTATAATTTTATCAATTATTCTTTATAATTGTTGTTTCTGCCGACTTCTCTGTATTTGGAGTGCACTTTGAAACGTAATCGGGAATTGAAAAACACCCCCAAAATATCACTCCGAAAAGTCAATGGAACATGTTTGGGAGTATTTTTTCCTCTTCATAGTGTACTCCAAGCACGGTCTTTGTCCAATGGAAAATGACATCAGATTTAGCACTTCCCATAGTTTCGGTATTAGAACTTTGAGGTATTAGTTTGCTGCTACCAAATAGTCCCTTGGCTAACTCCGTATGTTCTTCCAGTAAACCAATCAATCTTTCAAAATGGTGTCTGTAACTTTCAGACTGCAAAAGTCCTTTTAAACATTGTATAACATTTTATTTGTACTAACGTAGGTTTCTCCATTTTCACAATAAAAACGATCTTCTTTCTCCACAACAACCACCGTCAACTGCAAAATCGGGGTTGTGTGCTTTTGACAGTTAACAGAATCAACACACAACTAAGTTGTGTATCATAATACAACCGCAAACAACTAGAGAGACAACCAAACATTTTTAGTTGTGTTGGATTGACAGATGGTAGACAACTGGTTGACTCAAAGTTAAGATCGATAATACTAATTCTGTATTTACAACGAAACTACAACTAAAGTTGTGTACCATAAGAGGGGCATAAATTGCTTCAGGTCCTTCAGGCAACTTTTTCCCAAAATCTTATCAATATTATATTGCAGGATGATATTTTTTTTAAATCTTCAATTAACAATTTTCCGCACCACAACCTTCACGTTACTAATTTACACAAAGAATGAGACATTTGCGCTTTTTACTAGCACCTATACATATCTATAGAGCAAGTATTGGTTTCGTGAAAAATTTCGAACTCGAGATTTTAATTTAACTTAACATTACTATGATGTTTATTAGATTACTGTCTGTCTGTATATTTGACTGCAGCCTAAACGACTGGACGGATCTGCTTCAAACTTTATATCTGAGGTCTGTGTGATGATCCCTAGCGGTGGGATCATCCCTTAAAATTAAGGGTAGGTACTTTACTTAAGGCCAATTTCACTAAAAATGGATTTTCTCGAAAAAGACTCCAATGATTTTGATAAAAATTGTTAGTTTGGACATATGCTATTAGATGGTGTACCACGTTCTGCGCGAAAAATGCGTGTAACAGTAATTTTATAAATTAGCAGTTTCTCGGCTATTTCTGCAGTGATTGGGCTTCAAATTAATGTCTGAAGTTGGTATGACAAATGCAAAGATATGACGTACCAAAGTTTGGAACTGCCACGCCCACTTTTAAAAATTTTTTACTAGAAATCAAAAAAAAAAATTTGTTAAAACAAAATTAATGGGCCTTGGAGTTCTCTATAATTCATCTGAACACCATATACATATAGCCTCGCCCAATTTTTGAGGACGATTTTGGCAAAAAAAAAAATTTTAAATATGTACATATGTATGTAGGTACATATGTACATACAGAGCATCAGTTCAATGTTATCAATTCCATCGAAAATGCAGAATGCCACTGCCATTTTATTAGGCCTCATGTGTAAGAAAAACAAGACTTTAATTTCAGTCCTTAAAAAATTGTAAACTTATTGCATTAAAGTGCAAGTACGTACGACCCAGTCGTGCCCTTTATTTTTCTTTTGTTTGCCGTTTTTTTTTGGTGCTGATCAAGCTGGTTCAATAACAGACGAACCAGAATAGATATTGTTTCTGTAACTAGGAAGTGTTGTGACATTGAAAATTGTTAATCGTCGAAAATTATACCAATATTCACGAACGAAAGTGTAAGAAACTGCAAGAAAACAGTAATAAGGCAAAGTAAAAACAATTATGTACATATGTACTTACTTTCCTTTCTGACAATATAAATTATAACTGCCGAACATAAACTTCAATATACCCTCTTTTATTAGAATCCAAGTGGTTCGAAGAAGTCAAATAAATTTAATTATTAATCCCTGTCTTTCCTAACCTGTTTCAATGTTTTCAACCATTGAAATCTATTATTATTATTCCTATGTTCCACCGAAAAGGTACTGTATAGTTCTATGTAGTATATCTAACACGCTTTGTTAGTCAAATATACCACCTTTTTGAAGTCCTGTATAATAACACTATAATTATACTACACACAGACTTGAAATTAATAGTAAGGTGTTGGGTTTGGAATGTGCAGGGTTTATTGCAACTTTTGGCGTAAAAATTTGGTTGATTGTATAGTTTTTATCACTCGCATTTTTTTTACGTAGTGAATGATGAAATCATGCAAATAATCCCCTGCTGCCTTTTTCATTTTATGCTGTTTTTTTTAATATGCACATGTACAAATATAATCCCTTCCGGCTTAGCACGAATTCAGAAAAAAAACGACTATAAAAGTGTTTTTTTTCTAAAAGTGGGTGGATTAGGAGGCTGTGAGTGGAAATGTAGACAGCGATTTTTCTTATGTTTTAAACTGTCGGTGTGGAAAATTTTATTACAATTGGACTAAAACTGTAGATTTGTACAAAAGACAAACATAGACATTCTTCTTTATAATATATGTATATATGTAGATGAACAGCCCAAGGCTTTTATTAATAACTTAATTTTGGAATATTTTTAAATGGAATCGTAAGACATTTCATTTATAGCCCCACCTCTCGCTGGTAATTTAAAAAATATTAAAACGTCGAAAAGAAAAAAATATGGATAAAACGACATAATATTTAAGATGAAATTTGGACTTACATACATACTATGTATGTATGTATTTCGGAACCTAAGTCCACAAAAAAAGTGTGTGGCCTTATGTCTCACTTAACATATGGACATAAGCGCTTGTCAACCAAAGCAGCGAAGCGGAGCGAGTGGTGAATTAATTTTGCTTGATTATATTCCCAAAAGATATGAGCTTACATATGTATGTATGTATGTCCCACCTTTGACAAAAAAGATCACTGCGCCGCACATTTGTACCAAATATTTATTTTTAGTTTATTTTTTTTTTTTTATTTTTTTTTTTTTTTTTTTTTTTAATAGTAGTTAAAAAATATCTGATTCACATTAAACTAAACGCAACGTTTATAAAAAAGGACAAAGAAAATATTTACGTTATGAAGAAAACGAAAAAAAATATTTATTTCGTTTTCATCTTACATGACCCGATATAAAGTGCAATCCATCCTACAAAAAAAAAAAAACAAAATTATATAACGGAATATTATTTTAAAACAATACTTCTTACTTCTGTATTCAGATCTTTGATTACAATTATTCGCAATGTACATGTAGCAAGAGTTGGAGAAAGTCCTAGTCACTCTATTACGTATACCACACACAGGTGATCCATCGTTTGGGCAAATGTCTTCGTCGCAGATGCCATTTGCCCGTTGAGAAACGATGAGAATGATAAGAAACATTAAGCACAAGAATTTCATTTTCACGTTTAAAATAAATGCAAAGCCCTTGACAAAAGCACCTGGAGATATAGGTTGGAAGGAGTATGTTGATATAACTTTGGTTTAAAATACCTAAAATATTTCGCAAGTTAAAGCAATTCGTTATTTTTTAATTGAAGTGAAAACGGCAAATGACTTACTATGTACCAGCAGAAATGGATTAGAAATCACAGTCTTAAATCGGCCGTGGACCCAAAACAACTGTTTGGTTAATTAAACGTTACTGCCTATTTACTCTTTCGATATATTTATTATGAAATGCGAAAAACAGCTGAGTGATGCACTAAAATCTGCTTAAACGGAGAAATACAAGTTTCAACCAATATAAATTTTTCCGTATAATACATCTGTTTACAAACTAAGTTAAAATTTACGGATCGTTTGAAGGAATGCAGTATGTTTATGGGATTGTTTTAACAATTCTATGATGGGGCAATATTGTTGATGTAGGGCGGGAGTTTGCTATTGATTCAGGAAGGTGATAAGGAATGTGTTAATGTGATTCCTAAAGGGTGTCTCATTAAAAGCTTACAATAATATTTTTTGAGTATGAAATGTTTTGTGTGGAACAAAACTGAAGCAGAAATTATAATTTTTTTAATTAAAACTAAACACATTCGTTTACTACGTTAAAGAACAGCCATCTTTATACCCCCACGAACAGACCAGAAATATTATATCATTAAAAAATAATTTCAAAATTTCGTTATACAATTAAATTTTATCCTCGAAAATTCACCTAGAGTAAACCTAGCGAAATGTGAGTTTCAAACACAAAACCACAACATCTACCCTATCTTCTTTCTTCATATCCGAATTAGGCGTTCCGTGCGTTCAGTAGGTATTCATAATTCTTGATTGCAAGTATATACATTATAAAAACAGAAAAATGCTTAACATCGTGGGAAACTCTGTGTAAACCATCACGGTTTACCAAATTGTTAGCTCCACTATCAGACAATATATACATATGTACATACGTATAATCTCTTTAACTTATATGAAAATTGTACCCAGTGGAAGTCAAGAAATGCTAAATTAAGTATGAAATCTGCTATATCAATGAAGGACACGAATGAAAACTATGTAAATGCTCTTCAGAAGTACACATGTAAATTCGGGTTCTATCGCAATCGGGTGAGATGCCCAAACACAACTCAATACAGCAAAAAGGCAAGGAAAGGAATTCGAGATCGAACTCTGCGACTTCATACAAAGAAGAATCCGGACTGTTGTGGCACAATGCTGATAAGGTTCGTTCCTATAGGAAGATAGCTTTGACCAAACCAATCCGAATTCATTGAACGCCTTAAGAAAATTTATGACAATGTTTATCTTCAATGACGGCAATTTAACACATTTAGAAATCAAATATGCAATGATAAGATAATAAATTAAAATTGTATAGCTATAGATAGCATGCCATTTATGGTAACATTTTTATTCAATTTTAAGGAAGAAATATACATTTTGAAGTGTATAAAGTTAGTTATTTAAAGTTAGCCTACATATCTGAAGCTCATACAGAGGTAGGTTGCCTTTCTTCCTCATCAGTCATCGTATTAGTATTTGTCTGGCTTATCCACTCGCAGACTATGACTTACATTAATTGTTCAGCAGCATATTGTCTGTTAATGTTTCCAACATTCAGCGTTGCAAATCTCAAGGTCGTTGTGGTCATCCTTTTGCAAAACTATTAATTTCTTTCGTAGCACACTCTTTTTAGAAAAGTTACCCCAATGGCACAAGTCCCAATCCGAAACGTCACGTTTTAGTTAAACGTCCATAAACAAGAAATAGTCATGCTTCTATTGCCGATTATTATTTCCTCTTCAAAGTGCAAATAATTCCAAATGAGGCTTTTATTACCCTATCCTAAGGGTATACTAAGTTTGACACATAGAAAAATAATCGATATATAAAGTACATTATATTCATGATCAGTATGAAAAGCTAAATCGATTAAGCGACTTTTAGCTATAAAGTTGGTTGTTCTGATTACGAAATAGGAGGATAGGATATCTGTACGCGAAAAACAAGTCGCAAGTATTTTTGTTGCTTGTACAACTAGGTATAGTGGTATTTGCTACCTTTGGACACCTAGTACTACTATTTCAATAGTTATGTAAGGCCCGGGATGCAGTGGTAGTGCATTGACCTGAGCGAGGGGTTCGAAGTTCGATCCGCCCGCACAACACCGAACTTCGACCCAGTCTCTCGCAAGCGTCTGACAATCATTCGAATGTATAACAGTTATGAAAAAGCTTCTCAAATATAAAAAATTATTTTGTTTTTGCTTTGTGTGGAAAAGTTTATTGAGCCAGCTACGAATTTCTCAATAAAACACGCCTTAATAAACAAAGCATAGAAATACCTATGGACTTTAAAAAAAAAACACACAGAAGCTCTTACACTTTATTAAAAACGGTAGCTACAATGGATTTTTATTTAATTTATCCATACATTATTAAGGTTTAAGCCTACTGTAAATTAATGCATGCTTGTTTGTATGTTGTTATTTTGAAATGCCATTAGGTAAATAAATACACGAAGAAGACAATCAGTTTTCAGCAACTTAGCCACAACCTCCATTATGACGTTTAAACCATCCTAGAAAAACAATTTTTTTTTAAAATAACATTTTTTTCACAAAATTTATTAAACTCACTTTCATTTGCTGGTTTTAAATTGCAATTATTTTCCAAAAACATAAAGCAGGAATTCGTAAAAGTTCGTAATTGATTACCGCGTTCACCACAAATTACAGAACCATCTAACGGACACAAAATGTTGTTGCAGCGTCTGTGTGCGGCAGTAGCCCATTGAACGTTTACTAGCTGAAACGCGACAAGAACCATTACACCCATCAGACATAAGAGTTTCATTATTGAGTTTAAAATAAATATGAGATGTTTTGTTAAAATGTTTTCTAGTTCTGAGCGGAATTCAGGTGTATTCGTTCTTTTATACTCTGATTTGGTTTGTTGTTACAAAAACTGCAATAGTAAGTCGCTCTTGGGTGGGGTATATGTATGTAGGTACATACTAAATTTTTTTATGCATACTGTTGGCATAATTAGTGCTTAAGAAATAAACGCTAGTCATAGAGAGTTCTGCCTTCAACCGATACACGACACGACATTGATAATTATGGCTGCTTTCCTAAATTCAACCAAAATGCGCATTGTGTCTGCAAATCGCATCCGTGCTGCAAACACACGATGTTTTCAGTATGCGATGCGCATTCTGTTGCGTTGTGAATCATGACGTTTAGGAATATTATGCGAAGCGCACAATTTATTTTTTTGAAATCTGAAACAATGTCTAATAAATTAATTGCAACTCAGATAATTAATCATTTCCTAAACAATTGTGGTGCTGGTGACAACCGAATATTCACGAAATATATTTTAAAGCTAATCCAAAAAGGGTAGCAATAACAAATACCATTTGCATCGTGTAAGTTCACGATGCGCTGTTTCCTTTTGTTTGCGCAGTGTATTCGTTCACAATGCATTTCGGAACGTAATTTGGGTTTGTATTTAGGAATGGTTGCTGATTCGAGGCAGGCAGTACTGCATTTAGGAAAGCACCCTATATCGGATTTCATTTTACTTCGAACATTATATGAAATTAATAGTCCTACCTGCAATCCTTTATGTATAGATTTCATAAATAAAATTTGAATTTATAACCTTAAATTATTTTCAACTTGATAAGAGAGTGTACAAAAATATCAGAATTTTCCCTTAGATAGAAATATGTCTAAGAAATGGCGTTGAATTTTAATGTTAAAATCTCTGTCAAAGAAAGACAGGCCGTTTTTTATGTCGGGTTGTAGCAAAATCTAGTCTCTGGCAAAATAACAGATTTATATTCTTACAGCAGCGTTGAAATGGTTTGTAATTAGAATCCGTTTCAAATCAATTGACAATTTTTAAGATGCGCAGAGAGACCGACAAAAAAGTTGCTTCTATCATAAATTCTGGGCAAAGACATCTTCGAAACGTCTGAACCTACTCTATTTCCGGTGAATTCCGATAAACGCACCATGGAAAACCTATCATGCACGAGTCCCGGAAGTAAAATTCCGCAAACGTGGGTTTATAAAATTTTTCGGTTTTATATAATTTAGCGAAGTTATGAAAAAGTGGGTGTGACAGTTGGCGGATTTAGAATAATTTTACACTTTTACTGGATCTTTTTCTTAAAAACCCTAGATATGAATCTATTGAGCCATGACCGTCCGTCCATCCGTATGTCACCGCTTTTTGGGCCTTAAGTTTTGAGCTAGGACGATGGATTTTTCTATCTGGGCTTTTAAAAAAAAGATACAGTACAAGTGTAAAATTGTGTGAAATCTGGCAACTGCCACGCCAATTTTTTCATAACTTTAATAAATTATATGAAACCGAAAATTTTATTAAGACCAAATATTTAGATATTCAGATTGTCTACAATTCACGCTTACGTCTTTATTGAAATCACCAAACTGCTTTGAAAGTTCCATTCGAGCTCATGCCTGATGCCTTGTCTACTCCAGAGCTCAATTCGTCTGAATGGGATCGCTATAGTATGAAGTTGGATGGAGCACATGAGCACGCTCTGTACACGCTTGTTACTATGGATATGTTCAATCCAAGAAGATTCATCTTCATAAATAAGCAAAAGCTACTTAATTAGAGCTTGTTTAAAAGATTAGGAGTGTGATATCATACTCCATGTCCCAAATTGCGTTGTCTATTCATACTTGTTTTGTACATACGAATTTTATATTTATTAATTACTTTACTGTGAGTTTATGTTAACAACATACTAGCAAGTAAATGCCACTTAATCGATAGATACATTGTATGTATGTACATTTATGTACGTTTGAATCAAAATGATAGATAATAAAAATATTTACAATAGGTAGTTACTCATACTTTTATAGGTCTCAAAGCCTAAGATTAATTGGTTTTACTCGCGCATTTCCCATCATACAGCTTATACCATCCTTTAATAAAGAAAAATAAATATTAATATAAATTGATTGTAACTCAAAATTCAATAAACCCACTTTCACTTGGTGGCTTTAAATTGCAGTTATTAGTTATATACATAAAGCAGGAATTTGTAAAGTCTTCAGTTACTCCATTGCGTCCACCACAAATTGGTGGGGCATCCACAGGACACAACGTATTTCGGCAACGTTGTTCCGCAATTTTCCTATCTTCCTCCCAGCCATTCACTATCTGGGATGCGATAAGAAGTAATACACTCACTAGGCATAGGAATTTCATTATGAAATTTAACTGGAATATGAGATACCTCGTAAAGATGCTTGCTAGTTCTGCCCGGTATCTATGAATTTTCATTGCTTTATAGTCTGCCTTTGTTTGTTGTTACAGTAAAAAGTAAGTCACTCGCGTGGGGGACTTACTTACTAAAAAGATAACAGATTGTATGCATGCTGCTTGCATAATAAACATTTCAGTATTTTTATGAACATAATCACTGGGGGAATTTTTCATGTATGCATCTCTTTAAAGCGTGAGAGAAAAGACGTAATATTTGTGATTTCACTATGAATTCAAATAAATCACGTATCATCGATCACCCATTAACAAATAACCCTATCATGGTATTGCCTCCAAAACAGTAATGAATCGTAAGAGAATTTCGATTGCAACGAGTATCCGTTTTCCTACAGAAATTTTCAAAGCGCAATGTATTTACCTCATGAAAAATCGAAAAATTTCTTTGCGACAAATATTTGTCGAAAAACTTTGGAAAAAAAAATCATAACAACTGTCAAAGAGAAATACGATGCATCGCAGGTAGCCGTTGTGGGACGTTGTACATCATCTGTTGCCAAACTAGGGCACATTCGATATGATTTCCTCGTATTACACGGAGATACGCCACTGCTGCGAACGCAGACATACTCGCGTCAACAACGGTATGTAGCTCTACACGACAGTTTGAAGGTGTTCGGGATGAATCTGATCGTCCCATTGAGTATCCGCTCGCCATATATCCTGCAGAAGAATTTTCAACAGTATCATGAAATTCGCAACGAGTCCTAAGGGTTCGAAAATACTCTTTAGAACCTCTCTTTTTGTTGGAGCCAACTGTCCTTCCATCACCTCAGTGCTAAGCTTTCGCGAATGACAATGAAAAGAAAACAAGTCTTCGGCAGGCGACCACCACATACCCAGTATCTTTTTGGATTCGCTTAGACTTATTCGATTTTCAAATCTATTCTCGAAGTATGCAGATTTATCTCGCAAGTTGTGTTGTAGTATGCTTTCCGAATTGCTGGTGAAATTCCGCATCTCAAATCCACCCATTTGATGAATGTGTATGATCTCCTTTGTTACTTTGCATACTGTTCAGCGTTTTTGTTCTCTATGAACTGTGATACGATCATGCCGGAATGTTTGCCAGATATGGGAACGTTGTTTTATTTCGTTGAAGTTCATGCTCTGTTGCGGTGGATTTAGTGATTCAACAGTGTGTATTTGCTATAGAGGAAACCTCTTTGATGATTGATATTTCGAGATATGTAGACTAATTCGTTTCAAATTATGTTTTAGTCGGTGAGTATAAGAGGTCCAGTTCAAACACAGCGGATCGCTCTCACCTTCCAATTTTGCCTCCATGAGTATGACGAAGGAACTGTCATCAAGTAAGGCGTAAGTGTTTATTTTAATACTTTTGTTATAAACAGTCACAGGCAGAATTTTAAAAATATTAGTCTGGTGACTTAGATGGGTATTGCTAGTTTGGACTGTGGCATCAAGGTTAGGCGATTCTTTATATTTATGCAGTTAGCGGTGGTGTCTATATGTGCAATCATTCACCCCACATCTTTTATTTGATGTGCACCTGCGGTTGAAATGGTTCGACAAAGCGAATGTCGCTTCACATTCTCCCATGTCAGTTTAAGATTCAAACTGCTGCTGTTGCAAATTTTGCATGATTTTTGCTTCTTGTTATCTGAGTAAACCACTGACTCATTGTGTACGGTTCAAAACTTGGGTGGTTTGTTCTATTCGTGTGTGTTTTTGTCTGACGAGGGGGTACTAAAGGCGCATCTGGAATGTGGGCTCCAATCCAGGTATCATGTGCATCAAAAACTGGTGCAAGCAAATGATCGACGTTGTTGCCAAAAGGAGTGACATTTTCCGATGGGTTGGTGTGCACTTTTGGATTGTGCTTGATAATCGACTTGATGCTGGGCTTACGTAATAGGTTTCCATTATAAATATGCTGTTCTGATACCCAGTCTTCAAGCCAGTCCTTACCAGTGACAGAATCTACCTCGGTGTCATCATCGGACGCTTGTTCCAAAATTTGGTACTTGGCATTGAGATACTGTCTATCTTTCTGTGCGTTTAACTGACCTTGTGGAATCTGTCGATCTTGCCCTCTTGATTTTTGTACAAATGTCGGACCGGATACCATGATATGAAGTTTTACGATTTCATATAAATCAAAAAATTACGTTCCAATCTTTATATTTAATATAAACACCCACATAGCTACATAAGTATTTATGTACAGATGCAGGGATAGTGATTTTCCGAAGGTCATCTTCAATGAAGAGGCACATTTTTATCTCAATACGGGTACGTTAATGCGGAAAATCTACAAATTATCCAAGAGAGGTCGTTACAAACTGCATGATAGACTGTAACCTAGTGCAAATGTGAACATTAAACAATGTACAGTAGTGACCGTTTAAGGCGAACCCGATTAAAGCGAACTTTAACAGACACTACTGTATACATATGTACATATGTATGTAAGGCACATAAACATTTTTTAATGCATTTCCTGACCTCGAACATGTTTGTAATACTATATACCACTTGTATCGAAAAGATACGGTTTACTGCACTTTCGAATATTTTAAAAGTTTACTTAAGATTTTTCTACAAAGCCTAAGAGTCATTTCTCAGTCTACCAAATGTTAAATAAATAACAATTAAGACGTAATCATGAAAACAACAATTCGTCAACAACATACTGTTTATCTTAACCATAACAAATCTACTAACGACATTTAATGTATGTAGTTGTCAACAGATCGTCAATTTCTGCGAATAATTAGGTATCGTAGAAATTCTAGGTAGTTCAGGGGCTTTTTTTAGCGGAAAACTTCAGACGATTCGAATGACTGCTGTATCTACTCCATCAAAAGAAAGGGAGAGTAACCAGATTGGGGGTTTTATAATTTAAGTTCAGTCATTTATGTATTTGTCTACTGTTGTACAGACAGAGAATACATGCGTTTGTAATTGATTATGTATTTAGTTTCAGAATTCAAGCTTTTTCTGCATACATACTCGTATGTACATATGTACACGTATTTATATCCAGATTGAATTTTTAATTGTGATATTTTCCTATAAAAGCCGAGGTCTGTAATTGAAACCTTTGTCAATCGAAAATGAATCTTGTACATTTGTATCTGTTAATCACGTTAACACTCTTCTGCTCTGTTAGAGTTAATACGGCACAGTCTTGTGGAGGGTTTGCTTGTCCAGCAGTTTTTCTACCTGTTTGTGGTATTCGAAATGGAATAAAAAAAACATTCGGAAATAGCTGTGCATTAAATGGGCAAAATCGTTGCATTAGTGGTAAAAAATAATTTAAAAAAAATGTTTACAAAATTGAGTTCTTGTCAAAATTGTGTTTTTTTAAGGTGCAAAATGGGTACAAATATCTGAAGGCGCATGTTAAACAGGATCACAATGAAGAAATGATTGTTAAGGATTTCGACATCATTTTTGTTTTACTTACTTTACATATATGTATATGCATAATATAAACTTCATGTTACGATTTACCAAGGACTCACAAAAATAAAATTATAATTCTCAGTTATCTAACAAAAAATGTGTAATTTTACATAAAAACACATTCTAAAGAGTCAAAGCACTAGAGAAAGACATTATTTCAGGGCACGCACAATTCGAAGAAGAAGAACTTGAAGTTCACAACTAGAGGCAGTTACCTAAGGACTGGACTAAGGATACAGACGGGTCCAAGACTGAAACAGGTGTGGGGGAGGTGTTTTCACCTAAAATTTTAACTGCAAGATCTCCTTCCGCCTTCCCAGGCGGAAATAATGGTAATCAAAGAGGAAAGAATCACCATTTTTACCAAGCCACAAATAGTCTAATAAGACTAAAGATAGAGACCCTGTTCTATTAGGAGGCATGCCCTCAGGCTGGGTCTCCCAGCAAACGATTTTTGCAGAAGATGCATGGATGAGGAAGAGGAAGAGACTATTTTTCACCTCCTATGTACCTGCCAAGAAAGTACTTCTTCGACAACCTTGGCGAACTAGCTAACATAAGCCCTAACAACCAATCGTGTTGTGCGTACTATATTCCATGAGGGAAGGGAAATCTTTGTTTCAGGAGATTTTTCACAATATTTATACTCCTGAATGTTTGTTGCGAGAGGTGGGATCGTGAAAGATACTTTGGTGTTGGGAATCGATGTTAAAACCTCCCGCTCAGTAGTATGCTTCACTAAACAGTGAGTCATGCCACCAACTACGTCAACAGCTTCTGTAAAATTTAGTCTGGTATTGGAAGAAATGTTCTTCAAAGCATTAGTAGTATCTAAAGTATAGATACATATGTACATATGTATATGCAAGTAAGCAAGATCCTTTCGATATGGCAATAGCAAACATCCGAATAATATTCAAAAGCCCGGCCTCAATTGCAATTTGTACAAGAGACAGAACTGCAGCGGCGTTAAGTATCTATTTCTTGCTCAGAAGATGAGAATGTTGTAGGTTCATACCTTTATGGATTTCGTATGACATTAGGCGCTGCTCAATCAGACCATCTATTATGGCTAGTCTGCCCATTTTGATAACCCTAGGAACCGAAAGAATAAATAGCTGAATAATAACCACTCATATAAGTAAGAATTTCAGCAGTTCTGTGAAGAAGTGATTGCGCATTTTCCTGTTGGCAGACTCTATTTCTTCTGCGTCCTTGCAGCTTCTGAAGCTGTTGTTGTGAATCACCTCCGCACAATTACCAATTAACGCTCCGCACAATTACCAATGGTACAGCGCCCATTGTCATTGACACTAAGCTTAACAAGAGAGAGAGAAAGAGTTCGCTTTCTATAAGCTGAATTGCACCTACACCTGTTTTTAGTATATATTACCAACGATATCCATATGCCCTGATACCTAGCGTAAGGTCACCACATTGGCTCTATATATCTCATTTAGATTACGCTTGTAGAATAACTTTGATCTAGTTATTGCAGCTGCCTGGCTGTCGATGATACTTATACTTAGTAGTTCCTTTTTTATCTTGGAAGATTGTTTCTGTGGCCTGTAAACTGATTGTAATTTCAAGTTGAAACACACAGAAATCCTTTTAGTAGTACAGCTCAACCACTTTTGATTCGACTTCAATCTCATTATGTAAATTACATACCTTTGCAGCACCATCGTTAACCGGCCTCTACAAAAACCTTGGAATAGTACTACTGCTAGCCACAATCCGTAAACGGTTTTAGTGCCCGTATTCAGAATATATTTTTTTCTTAGTAATTATTGTTACAAAGTGGTGGTTAAGAAGCTGGAACAATGCACTTGTAATTTAACATTTACCCCGACAATTATTCTAACTGCATTATCTAAGGTTAAGACTGAAACACAATTTTCAGCTTAAATAAGTAATAGTCATTAAGGCATAGTCACGAAACTTAAATCATTTTGATAATGAATTTTTATTTCTGTTAATTTAGTATGATCTAGCAATTCATTAATTTATGCGAATAACTTGACTATCAATCGCAAATTCATTGAAAGGTAACTCCGGGACTTTTTTTTAGGAAAATAAGGCGTTTCGATTGACTGCTTCACACTCCATCAAATGAAGGTAAAAGTGAGTTGATCGGGGATTTTCAAAATTAAGCTTAATCATCGACTTATCTACTATTCTAGAAACAAAGAACACATGCATTTGAAATTGATTTATAATTGGTCCTAGAATCCAAGCTTTGTTCGTGTATATACGTATTGTACAGACATACCATACACGGATTGGATTTTTTTTATTTTGATATTTCCCTATAAAAGCTGAAGTTTGTAGTTGAAATCTTTAAAGTGTTGTCAATCTTTGCGGAACGAAAATGAATCTTTTACATTTGTATCTACTATTCACATCGGTATTCCTCTACTCTGTTGCAGTTGATGCAGCAGCAGCATGTGCAGCGGTTGCGTGTACTTTTGAATATAAGCCCGTTTGTGGTATCCGAGATGGTGTTAAAAGAACATTTGCAAGTAGTTGCTTATTATATGCGGAAAACAATTGCCGCCAAGGTAACACGTTTGGAGAAGTTTGTAAGTTTGCGTTGTTTGTCAAAATTGTTTCTTTTTTAAAGGTTCACAATGGGTACAAGTATCTGAAGGCGAATGTTAGTAAGAATAATAATGAACAACACATACATACCTACAACATGGAGTGGATATTGTTAAATAAAAATTCAGCAGAAATATAATATTTGTAGAAATTTTTTAAACTGTCTTGTGTTTCTCAAGATTTTTAATCCTTGAATTTTCTTGACAAAAATAGTGCGCACAGTTGAAAAGATTTATACATTTTGTTTTAGAGGGTGAGTTTATTAAAGGTAAAAACCTCAATAATTCAAAGTCGAACGGGAAACTACAAAAAGAATCACTCGGTTGTTAGTGGTTGGTTTGGTTGGATTGGTTTTTTCTCGGCTATTTCTTCAGCGATTGGGCTTAAAATAAATATATGAGGAATATAAGGCATATGCAAAGATATGGCATAACAAATTTTGAAACGGCCACGCACACTTTAAAACTCAAAAAATTTCATATTTTGACCAGAAATTCAATAAAGTTTTTTAGGGCACGCTTCGTAGGCGGTATAATTCTCTTTAATTCTATCATACATAATATAGGGTTCCGCCTACTTTTGTGGGTGTTTAAAAAAAAATAACCTTTTTCAAATGAAACTTCACACAGGTAACATCCGTTAAAAGTTATAGTGGTAGTACCCTTTAAAATGTGGAGTATCACGTCCACTGAGCTAAGTCTCATATACCTATAAGAGAATGGTTTGATCTTTATACCCATCGTTTTATACTATTAACTTTAACTATTTTACTTGAATTTCAATCCTGCAAAAATTTATAACCGTTCAGCATAAAGATGCAAGTACAGTACGACTAAGTCGTGCACTTTATTTTATGTGTACGCAGGCAAAAACGTGTGTTTGTTTGAAATCGATACTTATCATCTTTTTATCGATTTTAAACGTTTACGCTCGCTTATGCAGAGAGGTAAGCTTGAATTTATGACCAAAGATATCTACCTAGGATATCAACACTCTGACCCAGAGAATCTGCAAATCTATCTTGATTAGTCAATGCGGTTAAAGAATACATCATCGTTGGTTGAGATTCAGTCTACAGACTGTAGAGTCACCTTAGTAAGGGGGAAAGGGTGATATACTCCCCTATTTTGTATACACTATCCTAAGGGTACATATATTAAGTTTGACACATAGTTTGTAACATATAGAATTAATCAAGGTAGACCCTATAAAGTATAGTATACATACATATGTACATATTCGTGAGCAGTATCAATAGTGAAATAGATTGAGCTATGAACTTCCGTATTTCATCGCCTTTTTTCATAAAAAATGAAATGTTACATGTAACATCCGCAAAACGTTCGAAGTTATCGTCGTAGTTTAAAAAAACTTCAATACGTCCACGCCCACTTTAAAAGGGCTGGATAGGAAAGAGGATAGAGTATCATACGATCCGTTCCAGACGGATTGTAGCTTTTCTGTATGTTTTCTTGTATTATTAAAATATCATTTCTCACCAAAATGTTCGATTTTGTCCAGGTCCCGAACTTTAGGTAAAAATCACGTATTACGGCTTTCCCTTGACTATCTGGGTGAAATAGGCAACAAAGAATAAAAGGGTTGAACCAAAAGACCTACAATCGGATGATCTAAAACATAGGCAACTTCGTTGCAAGATATGTGGCATTTATGGAACAATGTATAGAACATCGATGAAAGAGAGACTCGTTGCTGGAAAAACCCTATCCAGCAAAATTTTCAATTTTGTTCAGGTCCCGAAATTTAGGTAAAAATCACGTATTACGGCTTTCCCTTGACTATCTGGGTGAAATAGGCTACAAAGAATAAAAGGGTTGAACCAAAAGACCTACAATCGGATGATCTAAAACATAGGCAACTTCGTTGCAAGATATGTGGCATTTATGGAACAATGTATAGAACATCGATGAAAGAGAGACTCTGCTTGAAAAACCCTATCCAGCAAAATTTTCAATTTTGTCCAGGTCCCGAAATTTAGGTAAAAATCACAATTTACGACTTTCCCTTGACTATCTGGGTGAAATAGGCAACAAAGAATAAAAGGGTTGAACCAAAAGACCTACAATCGGATGATCTAAAACATAGGCAACTTCGTTGCAAGATATGTGGCATTTATGGAACAATGTATAGAACATCGATGAAAGAGAGACTCTGCTTGAAAAACCCTATCCAGCAAAATTTTCGATTTTGTCCAGGTCCCGAAATTTAGGTAAAAATCACAATTTACGACTTTCCCTTGACTATCTGGGTGAAATAAGCAACAAAGAATAAAAGGGTTGAACTAAAAGACCTACAATCGGATGATCTAAAACATAGGCAACTTCTTTGCAAGATATGTGGCATTTATGAAACAATGTATAAAACGTAAATGAAAGAGAGACTCGTTGCTGGAAAAACCCTATCCAGCAAAATTTTCGATTTTGTCCAGGTCCCGAAATTTAGGTAAAAATCACAATTTACGACTTTCCCTTGACTATCTGGGTGAAATAAGCAACAAAGAATAAAAGGGTTGAACTAAAAGACCTACAATCGGATGATCTAAAACATAGGCAACTTCGTTGCAAGATATGTGGCATTTATGAAACAATGTATAGAACATCGATGAAAGAGAGACTCTGCTTGAAAAACCCTATCCAGCAAAATTTTCGATTTTGTCCAGGTCCCGAAATTTAGGTAAAAATCACAATTTACGACTTTCCCTTGACTATCTGGGTGAAATAGGCTACAAAGAATAAAAGGGTTGAACCAAAAGACCTACAATCGGATGATCTAAAACATAGGCAACTTCGTTGTAAGATATATGGCATTTATGAAACAATGTATAAAACGTAAATGAAAGAGAGACTCGTTGCTGCAAAAACCCTATCCAGCAAAATGTTTGATTTTGTCCAGGTCCCGAAATTTAGGTAAAAATCACAATTTACGACTTTCCCTTGACTATCTGGGTGAAATAGGCAACAAAGAATAAAAGGGTTGAACCAAAAGACCTACAATCGGATGATCTAAAACATAGGCAACTTCGTTGCAAGATATGTGGCATTTATGGAACAATGTATAGAACATCGATGAAAGAGAGACTCTGCTTGAAAAACCCTATCCAGCAAAATTTTCGATTTTGTCCAGGTCCCGAAATTTAGGTAAAAATCACAATTTACGACTTTCCCCTGACTATCTGGGTGAAATAGGCAACAAAGAATAAAAGGGTTGAACCAAAAGACCTACAATCGGATGATCTAAAACATAGGCAACTTCGTTGTAAGATATGTGGCATTTATGAAACAATGTATAAAACGTAAATGAAAGAGAGACTCGTTGCTGCAAAAACCCTATCCAGCAAAATGTTTGATTTTGTCCAGGTCCCGAAATTTAGGTAAAAATCACAATTTACGACTTTCCCTTGACTATCTGGGTGAAATAGGCTACAAAGAATAAAAGGGTTGAACCAAAAGACCTACAATCGGATGATCTAAAACATAGGCAACTTCGTTGCAAGATATGTGGCATTTATGGAACAATGTATAGAACATCGATGAAAGAGAGACTCTGCTTGAAAAACCCTATCCAGCAAAATTTTCGATTTTGTCCAGGTCCCGAAATTTAGGTAAAAATCACAATTTACGACTTTCCCTTGACTATCTGGGTGAAATATGCAACAAAGAATAAAAGGGTTGAACCAAAAGACCTACAATCGGATGATCTAAAACATAGGCAACTTCGTTGCAAGATATGTGGCATTTATGAAACAATGTATAAAACGTAAATGAAAGAGAGACTCGTTGCTGCAAAAACCCTATCCAGCAAAATGTTTGATTTTGTCCAGGTCCCGAAATTTAGGTAAAAATCACAATTTACGACTTTCCCTTGACTATCTGGGTGAAATAGGCTACAAAGAATAAAAGGGTTGAACCAAAAGACCTACAATCGGATGATCTAAAACATAGGCAACTTCGTTGCAAGATATGTGGCATTTATGGAACAATGTATAGAACATCGATGAAAGAGAGACTCTGCTTGAAAAACCCTATCCAGCAAAATTTTCAATTTTGTCCAGGTCCCGAAATTTAGGTAAAAATCACAATTTACGACTTTCCCTTGACTATCTGGGTGAAATAGGCTACAAAGAATAAAAGGGTTGAACCAAAAGACCTACAATCGGATGATCTAAAACATAGGCAACTTCGTTGCAAGATATGTGGCATTTATGGAACAATGTATAGAACATCGATGAAAGAGAGACTCTGCTTGAAAAACCCTATCCAGCAAAATTTTCGATTTTGTCCAGGTCCCGAAATTTAGGTAAAAATCACAATTTACGACTTTCCCTTGACTATCTGGGTGAAATATGCAACAAAGAATAAAAGGGTTGAACCAAAAGACCTACAATCGGATGATCTAAAACATAGGCAACTTCGTTGTAAGATATATGGCATTTATGAAACAATGTATAAAACGTAAATGAAAGAGAGACTCGTTGCTGGAAAAACCCTATCCAGCAAAATTTTCGATTTTGTCCAGGTCCCGAAATTTAGGTAAAAATCACAATTTACGACTTTCCCTTGACTATCTGGGTGAAATAAGCAACAAAGAATAAAAGGGTTGAACTAAAAGACCTACAATCGGATGATCTAAAACATAGGCAACTTCTTTGCAAGATATGTGGCATTTATGAAACAATGTATAAAACGTAAATGAAAGAGAGACTCGTTGCTGCAAAAACCCTATCCAGCAAAATGTTTGATTTTGTCCAGGTCCCGAAATTTAGGTAAAAATCACAATTTACGACTTTCCCTTGACTATCTGGGTGAAATAGGCAACAAAGAATAAAAGGGTTGAACCAAAAGACCTACAATCGGATGATCTAAAACATAGGCAACTTCGTTGCAAGATATGTGGCATTTATGGAACAATGTATAGAACATCGATGAAAGAGAGACTCTGCTTGAAAAACCCTATCCAGCAAAATTTTCGATTTTGTCCAGGTCCCGAAATTTAGGTAAAAATCACAATTTACGACTTTCCCCTGACTATCTGGGTGAAATAGGCAACAAAGAATAAAAGGGTTGAACCAAAAGACCTACAATCGGATGATCTAAAACATAGGCAACTTCGTTGTAAGATATATGGCATTTATGAAACAATGTATAAAACGTAAATGAAAGAGAGACTCGTTGCTGGAAAAACCCTATCCAGCAAAATTTTCGATTTTGTCCAGGTCCCGAAATTTAGGTAAAAATCACAATTTACGACTTTCCCTTGACTATCTGGGTGAAATAGGCAACAAAGGATAAAAGGGTTGAACCAAAAGACCTACAATCGGATGATCTAAAACATAGGCAACTTCGTTGCAAGATATGTGGCATTTATGAAACAATGTATAAAACGTAAATGAAAGAGAGACTCGTTGCTGCAAAAACCCTATCCAGCAAAATGTTTGATTTTGTCCAGGTCCCGAAATTTAGGTAAAAATCACAATTTACGACTTTCCCTTGACTATCTGGGTGAAATAGGCTACAAAGAATAAAAGGGTTGAACCAAAAGACCTACAATCGGATGATCTAAAACATAGGCAACTTCGTTGCAAGATATGTGGCATTTATGAAACAATGTATAGAACATCGATGAAAGAGAGACTCTGCTTGAAAAACCCTATCCAGCAAAATTTTCGATTTTGTCCAGGTCCCGAAATTTAGGTAAAAATCACAATTTACGACTTTCCCTTGACTATCTGGGTGAAATATGCAACAAAGAATAAAAGGGTTGAACCAAAAGACCTACAATCGGATGATCTAAAACATAGGCAACTTCGTTGCAAGATATGTGGCATTTATGAAACAATGTATAAAACGTAAATGAAAGAGAGACTCGTTGCTGCAAAAACCCTATCCAGCAAAATGTTTGATTTTGTCCAGGTCCCGAAATTTAGGTAAAAATCACAATTTACGACTTTCCCTTGACTATCTGGGTGAAATAGGCTACAAAGAATAAAAGGGTTGAACCAAAAGACCTACAATCGGATGATCTAAAACATAGGCAACTTCGTTGCAAGATATGTGGCATTTATGGAACAATGTATAGAACATCGATGAAAGAGAGACTCTGCTTGAAAAACCCTATCCAGCAAAATTTTCGATTTTGTCCAGGTCCCGAAATTTAGGTAAAAATCACAATTTACGACTTTCCCTTGACTATCTGGGTGAAATATGCAACAAAGAATAAAAGGGTTGAACCAAAAGACCTACAATCGGATGATCTAAAACATAGGCAACTTCGTTGCAAGATATGTGGCATTTATGAAACAATGTATAAAACGTAAATGAAAGAGAGACTCGTTGCTGCAAAAACCCTATCCAGCAAAATGTTTGATTTTGTCCAGGTCCCGAAATTTAGGTAAAAATCACAATTTACGACTTTCCCTTGACTATCTGGGTGAAATAGGCTACAAAGAATAAAAGGGTTGAACCAAAAGACCTACAATCGGATGATCTAAAACATAGGCAACTTCGTTGTAAGATATGTGGCATTTATGAAACAATGTATAAAACGTAAATGAAAGAGAGACTCGTTGCTGGAAAAACCCTATCCAGCAAAATTTTCGATTTTGTCCAAGTCCCGAAATTTAGGTAAAAATCACAATTTACGACTTTCCCTTGACTATCTGGGTGAAATAGGCAACAAAGAATAAAAGGGTTGAACCAAAAGACCTACAATCGAATGATCTAAAACATAGGCAACTTCGTTGTAAGATATGTGGCATTTATGGAACAATGTATAGAACATCGATGAAAGAGAGACTCTGCTTGAAAAACCCTATCCAGTAAAATTTTCGATTTTGTCCAGGTCCCGAAATTTAGGTAAAAATCACGTATTACGGCTTTCCCTTGACTATCTGGGTGAAATAGGCAACAAAGAATAAAAGGGTTGAACCAAAAGACCTACAATCGGATGATCTAAAACATAGGCAACTTCGTTGCAAGATATGTGGCATTTATGGAACAATGTATAGAACATCGATGAAAGAGAGTCTCTGCTTGAAAAACCCTATCCAGTAAAATTTTCGATTTTGTCCAGGTCCCGAAATTTAGGTAAAAATCACAATTTACGACTTTCCCTTGACTATCTGGGTGAAATAGGCAACAAAGAATAAAAGGATTGAACCAAAAGACCTACAATCGGATGATCTAAAACATAGGCAACTTCGTTGCAAGATATGTGGCATTTATGGAACAATGTATAGAACATCGATGAAAGAGAGACTCTGCTTGAAAAACCCTATCCAGCAAAATTTTCAATTTTGTCCAGGTCCCGAAATTTAGGTAAAAATCACAATTTACGACTTTCCCTTGACTATCTGGGTGAAATAAGCAACAAAGAATAAAAGGGTTGAACTAAAAGACCTACAATCGGATGATCTAAAACATAGGCAACTTCTTTGCAAGATATGTGGCATTTATGAAACAATGTATAAAACGTAAATGAAAGAGAGACTCGTTGCTGCAAAAACCCTATCCAGCAAAATGTTTGATTTTGTCCAGGTCCCGAAATTTAGGTAAAAATCACAATTTACGACTTTCCCTTGACTATCTGGGTGAAATAGGCAACAAAGAATAAAAGGGTTGAACCAAAAGACCTACAATCGGATGATCTAAAACATAGGCAACTTCGTTGCAAGATATGTGGCATTTATGGAACAATGTATAGAACATCGATGAAAGAGAGACTCTGCTTGAAAAACCCTATCCAGCAAAATTTTCGATTTTGTCCAGGTCCCGAAATTTAGGTAAAAATCACAATTTACGACTTTCCCCTGACTATCTGGGTGAAATAGGCAACAAAGAATAAAAGGGTTGAACCAAAAGACCTACAATCGGATGATCTAAAACATAGGCAACTTCGTTGTAAGATATGTGGCATTTATGAAACAATGTATAAAACGTAAATGAAAGAGAGACTCGTTGCTGGAAAAACCCTATCCAGCAAAATTTTCGATTTTGTCCAGGTCCCGAAATTTAGGTAAAAATCACAATTTACGACTTTCCCTTGACTATCTGGGTGAAATAGGCAACAAAGGATAAAAGGGTTGAACCAAAAGACCTACAATCGGATGATCTAAAACATAGGCAACTTCGTTGCAAGATATGTGGCATTTATGAAACAATGTATAAAACGTAAATGAAAGAGAGACTCGTTGCTGCAAAAACCCTATCCAGCAAAATGTTTGATTTTGTCCAGGTCCCGAAATTTAGGTAAAAATCACAATTTACGACTTTCCCTTGACTATCTGGGTGAAATAGGCTACAAAGAATAAAAGGGTTGAACCAAAAGACCTACAATCGGATGATCTAAAACATAGGCAACTTCGTTGCAAGATATGTGGCATTTATGGAACAATGTATAGAACATCGATGAAAGAGAGACTCTGCTTGAAAAACCCTATCCAGCAAAATTTTCGATTTTGTCCAGGTCCCGAAATTTAGGTAAAAATCACAATTTACGACTTTCCCTTGACTATCTGGGTGAAATATGCAACAAAGAATAAAAGGGTTGAACCAAAAGACCTACAATCGGATGATCTAAAACATAGGCAACTTCGTTGCAAGATATGTGGCATTTATGAAACAATGTATAAAACGTAAATGAAAGAGAGACTCGTTGCTGCAAAAACCCTATCCAGCAAAATGTTTGATTTTGTCCAGGTCCCGAAATTTAGGTAAAAATCACAATTTACGACTTTCCCTTGACTATCTGGGTGAAATAGGCTACAAAGAATAAAAGGGTTGAACCAAAAGACCTACAATCGGATGATCTAAAACATAGGCAACTTCGTTGCAAGATATGTGGCATTTATGGAACAATGTATAGAACATCGATGAAAGAGAGACTCTGCTTGAAAAACCCTATCCAGCAAAATTTTCGATTTTGTCCAGGTCCCGAAATTTAGGTAAAAATCACAATTTACGACTTTCCCTTGACTATCTGGGTGAAATATGCAACAAAGAATAAAAGGGTTGAACCAAAAGACCTACAATCGGATGATCTAAAACATAGGCAACTTCGTTGCAAGATATGTGGCATTTATGAAACAATGTATAAAACGTAAATGAAAGAGAGACTCGTTTCTGGAAAAACCCTATCCAGCAAAATTTTCGATTTTGTCCAGGTCCCGAAATTTAGGTAAAAATCACGTATTACGGCTTTCCCTTGACTATCTGGGTGAAATAGGCTACAAAGAATAAAAGGGTTGAACCAAAAGACCTACAATCGGATGATCTAAAACATAGGCAACTTCGTTGCAAGATATGTGGCATTTATGGAACAATGTATAGAACATCGATGAAAGAGAGACTCTGCTTGAAAAACCCTATCCAGCAAAATTTTCGATTTTGTCCAAGTCCCGAAATTTAGGTAAAAATCACAATTTACGACTTTCCCTTGACTATCTGGGTGAAATAGGCAACAAAGAATAAAAGGGTTGAACCAAAAGACCTACAATCGAATGATCTAAAACATAGGCAACTTCGTTGTAAGATATGTGGCATTTATGGAACAATGTATAGAACATCGATGAAAGAGAGACTCTGCTTGAAAAACCCTATCCAGTAAAATTTTCGATTTTGTCCAGGTCCCGAAATTTAGGTAAAAATCACGTATTACGGCTTTCCCTTGACTATCTGGGTGAAATAGGCAACAAAGAATAAAAGGGTTGAACCAAAAGACCTACAATCGGATGATCTAAAACATAGGCAACTTCGTTGCAAGATATGTGGCATTTATGGAACAATGTATAGAACATCGATGAAAGAGAGACTCTGCTTGAAAAACCCTATCCAGCAAAATTTTCGATTTTGTCCAGGTCCCGAAATTTAGGTAAAAATCACAATTTACGACTTTCCCTTGACTATCTGGGTGAAATAGGCAACAAAGAATAAAAGGGTTGAACTAAAAGACCTACAATCGGATGATCTAAAACATAGGCAACTTCTTTGCAAGATATGTGGCATTTATGAAACAATGTATAAAACGTAAATGAAAGAGAGACTCGTTGCTGCAAAAACCCTATCCAGCAAAATGTTTGATTTTGTCCAGGTCCCGAAATTTAGGTAAAAATCACAATTTACGACTTTCCCTTGACTATCTGGGTGAAATAGGCAACAAAGAATAAAAGGGTTGAACCAAAAGACCTACAATCGGATGATCTAAAACATAGGCAACTTCGTTGCAAGATATGTGGCATTTATGGAACAATGTATAGAACATCGATGAAAGAGAGACTCTGCTTGAAAAACCCTATCCAGCAAAATTTTCGATTTTGTCCAGGTCCCGAAATTTAGGTAAAAATCACAATTTACGACTTTCCCCTGACTATCTGGGTGAAATAGGCAACAAAGAATAAAAGGGTTGAACCAAAAGACCTACAATCGGATGATCTAAAACATAGGCAACTTCGTTGTAAGATATGTGGCATTTATGAAACAATGTATAAAACGTAAATGAAAGAGAGACTCGTTGCTGGAAAAACCCTATCCAGCAAAATTTTCGATTTTGTCCAGGTCCCGAAATTTAGGTAAAAATCACAATTTACGACTTTCCCTTGACTATCTGGGTGAAATAGGCAACAAAGGATAAAAGGGTTGAACCAAAAGACCTACAATCGGATGATCTAAAACATAGGCAACTTCGTTGCAAGATATGTGGCATTTATGAAACAATGTATAAAACGTAAATGAAAGAGAGACTCGTTGCTGCAAAAACCCTATCCAGCAAAATGTTTGATTTTGTCCAGGTCCCGAAATTTAGGTAAAAATCACAATTTACGACTTTCCCTTGACTATCTGGGTGAAATAGGCTACAAAGAATAAAAGGGTTGAACCAAAAGACCTACAATCGGATGATCTAAAACATAGGCAACTTCGTTGCAAGATATGTGGCATTTATGGAACAATGTATAGAACATCGATGAAAGAGAGACTCTGCTTGAAAAACCCTATCCAGCAAAATTTTCGATTTTGTCCAGGTCCCGAAATTTAGGTAAAAATCACAATTTACGACTTTCCCTTGACTATCTGGGTGAAATATGCAACAAAGAATAAAAGGGTTGAACCAAAAGACCTACAATCGGATGATCTAAAACATAGGCAACTTCGTTGCAAGATATGTGGCATTTATGAAACAATGTATAAAACGTAAATGAAAGAGAGACTCGTTGCTGCAAAAACCCTATCCAGCAAAATGTTTGATTTTGTCCAGGTCCCGAAATTTAGGTAAAAATCACAATTTACGACTTTCCCTTGACTATCTGGGTGAAATAGGCTACAAAGAATAAAAGGGTTGAACCAAAAGACCTACAATCGGATGATCTAAAACATAGGCAACTTCGTTGCAAGATATGTGGCATTTATGGAACAATGTATAGAACATCGATGAAAGAGAGACTCTGCTTGAAAAACCCTATCCAGCAAAATTTTCGATTTTGTCCAGGTCCCGAAATTTAGGTAAAAATCACAATTTACGACTTTCCCTTGACTATCTGGGTGAAATATGCAACAAAGAATAAAAGGGTTGAACCAAAAGACCTACAATCGGATGATCTAAAACATAGGCAACTTCGTTGCAAGATATGTGGCATTTATGAAACAATGTATAAAACGTAAATGAAAGAGAGACTCGTTTCTGGAAAAACCCTATCCAGCAAAATTTTCGATTTTGTCCAGGTCCCGAAATTTAGGTAAAAATCACGTATTACGGCTTTCCCTTGACTATCTGGGTGAAATAGGCTACAAAGAATAAAAGGGTTGAACCAAAAGACCTACAATCGGATGATCTAAAACATAGGCAACTTCGTTGCAAGATATGTGGCATTTATGGAACAATGTATAGAACATCGATGAAAGAGAGACTCTGCTTGAAAAACCCTATCCAGCAAAATTTTCGATTTTGTCCAAGTCCCGAAATTTAGGTAAAAATCACAATTTACGACTTTCCCTTGACTATCTGGGTGAAATAGGCAACAAAGAATAAAAGGGTTGAACCAAAAGACCTACAATCGAATGATCTAAAACATAGGCAACTTCGTTGTAAGATATGTGGCATTTATGGAACAATGTATAGAACATCGATGAAAGAGAGACTCTGCTTGAAAAACCCTATCCAGTAAAATTTTCGATTTTGTCCAGGTCCCGAAATTTAGGTAAAAATCACGTATTACGGCTTTCCCTTGACTATCTGGGTGAAATAGGCAACAAAGAATAAAAGGGTTGAACCAAAAGACCTACAATCGGATGATCTAAAACATAGGCAACTTCGTTGCAAGATATGTGGCATTTATGGAACAATGTATAGAACATCGATGAAAGAGAGACTCTGCTTGAAAAACCCTATCCAGCAAAATTTTCGATTTTGTCCAGGTCCCGAAATTTAGGTAAAAATCACAATTTACGACTTTCCCTTGACTATCTGGGTGAAATAGGCAACAAAGAATAAAAGGATTGAACCAAAAGACCTACAATCGGATGATCTAAAACATAGGCAACTTCGTTGCAAGATATGTGGCATTTATGGAACAATGTATAGAACATCGATGAAAGAGAGACTCTGCTTGAAAAACCCTATCCAGCAAAATTTTCAATTTTGTCCAGGTCCCGAAATTTAGGTAAAAATCACAATTTACGACTTTCCCTTGACTATCTGGGTGAAATAAGCAACAAAGAATAAAAGGGTTGAACTAAAAGACCTACAATCGGATGATCTAAAACATAGGCAACTTCTTTGCAAGATATGTGGCATTTATGAAACAATGTATAAAACGTAAATGAAAGAGAGACTCGTTGCTGCAAAAACCCTATCCAGCAAAATGTTTGATTTTGTCCAGGTCCCGAAATTTAGGTAAAAATCACAATTTACGACTTTCCCTTGACTATCTGGGTGAAATAGGCAACAAAGAATAAAAGGGTTGAACCAAAAGACCTACAATCGGATGATCTAAAACATAGGCAACTTCGTTGCAAGATATGTGGCATTTATGGAACAATGTATAGAACATCGATGAAAGAGAGACTCTGCTTGAAAAACCCTATCCAGCAAAATTTTCGATTTTGTCCAGGTCCCGAAATTTAGGTAAAAATCACAATTTACGACTTTCCCCTGACTATCTGGGTGAAATAGGCAACAAAGAATAAAAGGGTTGAACCAAAAGACCTACAATCGGATGATCTAAAACATAGGCAACTTCGTTGTAAGATATGTGGCATTTATGAAACAATGTATAAAACGTAAATGAAAGAGAGACTCGTTGCTGGAAAAACCCTATCCAGCAAAATTTTCGATTTTGTCCAGGTCCCGAAATTTAGGTAAAAATCACAATTTACGACTTTCCCTTGACTATCTGGGTGAAATAGGCAACAAAGGATAAAAGGGTTGAACCAAAAGACCTACAATCGGATGATCTAAAACATAGGCAACTTCGTTGCAAGATATGTGGCATTTATGAAACAATGTATAAAACGTAAATGAAAGAGAGACTCGTTGCTGCAAAAACCCTATCCAGCAAAATGTTTGATTTTGTCCAGGTCCCGAAATTTAGGTAAAAATCACAATTTACGACTTTCCCTTGACTATCTGGGTGAAATAGGCTACAAAGAATAAAAGGGTTGAACCAAAAGACCTACAATCGGATGATCTAAAACATAGGCAACTTCGTTGCAAGATATGTGGCATTTATGGAACAATGTATAGAACATCGATGAAAGAGAGACTCTGCTTGAAAAACCCTATCCAGCAAAATTTTCGATTTTGTCCAGGTCCCGAAATTTAGGTAAAAATCACAATTTACGACTTTCCCTTGACTATCTGGGTGAAATATGCAACAAAGAATAAAAGGGTTGAACCAAAAGACCTACAATCGGATGATCTAAAACATAGGCAACTTCGTTGCAAGATATGTGGCATTTATGAAACAATGTATAAAACGTAAATGAAAGAGAGACTCGTTTCTGGAAAAACCCTATCCAGCAAAATTTTCGATTTTGTCCAGGTCCCGAAATTTAGGTAAAAATCACGTATTACGGCTTTCCCTTGACTATCTGGGTGAAATAGGCTACAAAGAATAAAAGGGTTGAACCAAAAGACCTACAATCGGATGATCTAAAACATAGGCAACTTCGTTGCAAGATATGTGGCATTTATGGAACAATGTATAGAACATCGATGAAAGAGAGACTCTGCTTGAAAAACCCTATCCAGCAAAATTTTCGATTTTGTCCAAGTCCCGAAATTTAGGTAAAAATCACAATTTACGACTTTCCCTTGACTATCTGGGTGAAATAGGCAACAAAGAATAAAAGGGTTGAACCAAAAGACCTACAATCGAATGATCTAAAACATAGGCAACTTCGTTGTAAGATATGTGGCATTTATGGAACAATGTATAGAACATCGATGAAAGAGAGACTCTGCTTGAAAAACCCTATCCAGTAAAATTTTCGATTTTGTCCAGGTCCCGAAATTTAGGTAAAAATCACGTATTACGGCTTTCCCTTGACTATCTGGGTGAAATAGGCAACAAAGAATAAAAGGGTTGAACCAAAAGACCTACAATCGGATGATCTAAAACATAGGCAACTTCGTTGCAAGATATGTGGCATTTATGGAACAATGTATAGAACATCGATGAAAGAGAGACTCTGCTTGAAAAACCCTATCCAGCAAAATTTTCGATTTTGTCCAGGTCCCGAAATTTAGGTAAAAATCACAATTTACGACTTTCCCTTGACTATCTGGGTGAAATAGGCAACAAAGAATAAAAGGATTGAACCAAAAGACCTACAATCGGATGATCTAAAACATAGGCAACTTCGTTGCAAGATATGTGGCATTTATGGAACAATGTATAGAACATCGATGAAAGAGAGACTCTGCTTGAAAAACCCTATCCAGCAAAATTTTCAATTTTGTCCAGGTCCCGAAATTTAGGTAAAAATCACAATTTACGACTTTCCCTTGACTATCTGGGTGAAATAAGCAACAAAGAATAAAAGGGTTGAACTAAAAGACCTACAATCGGATGATCTAAAACATAGGCAACTTCTTTGCAAGATATGTGGCATTTATGAAACAATGTATAAAACGTAAATGAAAGAGAGACTCGTTGCTGCAAAAACCCTATCCAGCAAAATGTTTGATTTTGTCCAGGTCCCGAAATTTAGGTAAAAATCACAATTTACGACTTTCCCTTGACTATCTGGGTGAAATAGGCAACAAAGAATAAAAGGGTTGAACCAAAAGACCTACAATCGGATGATCTAAAACATAGGCAACTTCGTTGCAAGATATGTGGCATTTATGGAACAATGTATAGAACATCGATGAAAGAGAGACTCTGCTTGAAAAACCCTATCCAGCAAAATTTTCGATTTTGTCCAGGTCCCGAAATTTAGGTAAAAATCACAATTTACGACTTTCCCCTGACTATCTGGGTGAAATAGGCAACAAAGAATAAAAGGGTTGAACCAAAAGACCTACAATCGGATGATCTAAAACATAGGCAACTTCGTTGTAAGATATGTGGCATTTATGAAACAATGTATAAAACGTAAATGAAAGAGAGACTCGTTGCTGGAAAAACCCTATCCAGCAAAATTTTCGATTTTGTCCAGGTCCCGAAATTTAGGTAAAAATCACAATTTACGACTTTCCCTTGACTATCTGGGTGAAATAGGCAACAAAGGATAAAAGGGTTGAACCAAAAGACCTACAATCGGATGATCTAAAACATAGGCAACTTCGTTGCAAGATATGTGGCATTTATGAAACAATGTATAAAACGTAAATGAAAGAGAGACTCGTTGCTGCAAAAACCCTATCCAGCAAAATGTTTGATTTTGTCCAGGTCCCGAAATTTAGGTAAAAATCACAATTTACGACTTTCCCTTGACTATCTGGGTGAAATAGGCTACAAAGAATAAAAGGGTTGAACCAAAAGACCTACAATCGGATGATCTAAAACATAGGCAACTTCGTTGCAAGATATGTGGCATTTATGGAACAATGTATAGAACATCGATGAAAGAGAGACTCTGCTTGAAAAACCCTATCCAGCAAAATTTTCGATTTTGTCCCGGTCCCGAAATTTAGGTAAAAATCACAATTTACGACTTTCCCTTGACTATCTGGGTGAAATATGCAACAAAGAATAAAAGGGTTGAACCAAAAGACCTACAATCGGATGATCTAAAACATAGGCAACTTCGTTGCAAGATATGTGGCATTTATGAAACAATGTATAAAACGTAAATGAAAGAGAGACTCGTTTCTGGAAAAACCCTATCCAGCAAAATTTTCGATTTTGTCCAGGTCCCGAAATTTAGGTAAAAATCACGTATTACGGCTTTCCCTTGACTATCTGGGTGAAATAGGCTACAAAGAATAAAAGGGTTGAACCAAAAGACCTACAATCGGATGATCTAAAACATAGGCAACTTCGTTGCAAGATATGTGGCATTTATGGAACAATGTATAGAACATCGATGAAAGAGAGACTCTGCTTGAAAAACCCTATCCAGCAAAATTTTCGATTTTGTCCAGGTCCCGAAATTTAGGTAAAAATCACAATTTACGACTTTCCCTTGACTATCTGGGTGAAATATGCAACAAAGAATAAAAGGGTTGAACCAAAAGACCTACAATCGGATGATCTAAAACATAGGCAACTTCGTTGCAAGATATGTGGCATTTATGAAACAATGTATAAAACGTAAATGAAAGAGAGACTCGTTGCTGCAAAAACCCTATCCAGCAAAATGTTTGATTTTGTCCAGGTCCCGAAATTTAGGTAAAAATCACAATTTACGACTTTCCCTTGACTATCTGGGTGAAATAGGCTACAAAGAATAAAAGGGTTGAACCAAAAGACCTACAATCGGATGATCTAAAACATAGGCAACTTCGTTGCAAGATATGTGGCATTTATGGAACAATGTATAGAACATCGATGAAAGAGAGACTCTGCTTGAAAAACCCTATCCAGCAAAATTTTCGATTTTGTCCAGGTCCCGAAATTTAGGTAAAAATCACAATTTACGACTTTCCCTTGACTATCTGGGTGAAATATGCAACAAAGAATAAAAGGGTTGAACCAAAAGACCTACAATCGGATGATCTAAAACATAGGCAACTTCGTTGCAAGATATGTGGCATTTATGAAACAATGTATAAAACGTAAATGAAAGAGAGACTCGTTGCTGGAAAAACCCTATCCAGCAAAATTTTCGATTTTGTCCAGGTCCCGAAATTTAGGTAAAAATAACGTATTACGGCTTCCCCTTGACTATCTGGGTAAAATAGGCAACAAAGAATAAAAGGGTTGAACCAAAAGACCTACAATCGGATGATCTAAAACATAGGCAACTCCCCATTTTAAAGAAGTCTTCTATCAAGTCTATCAAGAAAATATTCATGTTACTAGATTGAGTCTCTTTACAATATGATAGCTAACGTACATATGTATGTACATCCGAAAGATATTTAAAAACTTAATATGTTAATCACATAATTTTCATAGGTCGATAAGCACCACTTCCAACTAACTATCAGTTTATTTCAAAACCAGACCTTATTTTCCAATTTAAGTATGTACAATTACTACTAATTTTCTAGAATCTGAAATTCAAAGCATACAATCTACACTGTTTTCTGTTTCTCAGCCAATTACATGCTAAATAAATGCCCATTGTACATATTTATATATTAATACTATATCGGAAATTTCATGGTAATTAAAAATAAGAATATGTACATATGTACTTTTAACGCTTCCAAAATAACAATTTCACAATTTTGTGCAATTCTTTTGAGATTTTGTTCATATCAATGGGATAGCTCTGAACTAAAATTTAAAGTAACATTAAACTTTACGGTGAGAAAAATTTCCTGGCTGCCTATTTATTACTTATAATGAAGTTCTTTCACATTATTTAAGCAGGGCGTCTAGAATGCGTTACAGTTCGCTGTACTAGTAGATATAGATACAAATTTAACAGGCATTTTTATTTTCTATTCTATCTTGTAAGAACTAAAAATAAATTAAAAGAATCATACAACTTTAAAAATGTTGATCCACAAAATTTATTTATAAGCCTAATATGACATGGCATTCTATTTAATTTGACATTAGGATGGTGCTTGACCTGGGTTAGTTTTTATTGATCACGTTCAGCATTCTCGGCACTAACATATTGGGCCTAATACATATGTTAGGCCTAAATTTTTGAACACAAAATTTACTAACATGTTTGGTGATAGTTCTATATCACAAATGGAATTTCTGTTTTTAGTTTATATTTTCGTTTACCAAATTCACTTCGGAAACGGCATTCTATTCGTGTGAAGAATATAACACACACAACATGAATGGTTGTGTGAAGATAGGCCCTAGGTCCCGTAGAGCTTTTTTTAAGCTCAATTTCACTAAAAATGAATTTTCTCGAAAACGACTCTAACGATTTTTATAAAATTTGATCTGAGTTAGTTTTGGTATATGCCAATAGATGGCATTCCACATTTTGCGTAAATATAGGTATAAGGGTAGTTTTTAAAATTTTCTTTTTCTCGTATGTTTTTTCGGCGATTGGGCATAAAATTAATATGTGGGAAATATACGTCCAAGCCCACTTTTTGAAACTTACATATAATATCAATATTTTCATATTTTTAACAGAAATTGAAAAAATATTATGACACATTTCATAAGCCGTACAATTTTCTTTAATTTACTCATATAAATACAATATAGTGGCTTTTTTTTTTAAAAATAAGCATTTTTCCAATGAAATCTCGGAGATAACATGTGTTTAAAGAAAGTTATCGTGCTTGAGTAGAATTTCATACGTATAGTAAGCTATCAGAAACTTCAATCCTGAATAATTTATAATCCTTTAGAATTACGGTGCAAGTAAGCATGACCTAGTCATCCATTTTATTTATTTTTTTTTAATAATTGTTATTACTTATTTTTGTTTATCTTCCTCTCCGTAGAATTTATTAAAACAGAGGAATCAGCTGCCAATATTGAAATCGAAATATCAAATGCCGGACCCGATGCATTCAATGTGGAAGAATATGGCGATAAGATTGTTATAATTCGACATATCACACATTCCACATCGTATTATCGAATAAAAAACGCTCGTGGAGATGTTGTTTCCAAGAGAGCCGATGATTTACACAAGATAATGTTATACCATAACATTCAGGTGGATAATCCCGTTTTCGTATTAAATCAAGATAGTGCTAGAGTTTTTTTAAAGGAGTAAGTACGAGAATATTTTAAAATTATTTAAAAAGTCTTATTTTTATTTAAAATACTAGCCTTGATCCCGTAAAAAACTACCAGTTGTTCATAAAAGCAACACAAATTGAAATGGTAACAGAAAAATTAAATGACTGTCTACATGCTTCCAAAGAACAAAAATTTCAGGTGGATTGTTTGGGACACGTAAGATGAGCTCAAAAAGAAGACATGAATGGAAAAGTTATATCCTTTTTTTGTTCTTTATAGAAAATCTCGCAAACTAAAAGTGAAATCGACGAATTAAAGCAAAAACTAGCCCAATTGGAGTCTGTGGATCGTGTTAAGGTAACATTTTAGTAAAAACAATGAGTTTATGTGCTTTCCGTTATTCTGCGTATGAAAATGATTTTCTTTCGCACAAAAATATGAAACAACAATATTAATGTATCCACCTACTTAATATCTATATGTAAAGTCTTGTAAGTCTACAACCGGATTAATGTATTTACAACTGAATACCATTCCAGAAACTTCTTAAGTCTTGCGAACTAGAACGCCTTTGGATAATTGTTATAGAACAAGAAAAGCAGGTACAAGCCATCAACATGTCGATTGAAGAATTAATTCGACAAAGAGACGAATTCGAAAATATGTTGCAAAACAAGGACACTGTTGAAGGCGAGTGCCATCAAGCTATACGGTAAGTCAAAAACTTTTTTTTACATTAGTTTTAAACGTTTAAATTTTCAGTGAATTTGAAGAAAATCTAGAAGGAAAACGAACTGCGTACAGCGAAGAGAACATTAAGTTTAACACACTGAAGAGTAAATTCATAGAAATCAACGATCGCTGCAGTGAAATCGGATCCGCTGTTGAGAATCACAAGAAAAAGCAAACTTTTGTGGAGCAACAAATTAATAAATTACAGGAGTATATCGCTGATAAGGTTTCAAAGTAAGTTGCATAGTGCGTTCTGATTCAACACTACTTTAATTGGACTCCCTTTACAGCAATCGCGTAAGTGTTCAGGACCTTCGTAAGAAAAATGAAGCAGAGCTAGGCAGCCTAAAACAACATAGAGAAGAAGTCACAGCAATGCTTGAAACAGCCAAACGTGATGCCCAAATGTTGATTGGCAATAAGGGACAGATTGATCAGAAAATAGATGATCTTAAGAAGAATCAATATCGACTCCAGGAAGAGACCCGTAAGTACAAGTATATTTGAGTATGAAGTGTTCTTTGATTTGCCATCTTTCTAGGTCACATTTATGCACAAATAAGCAACATCAAAGCAAACTCAAAAGATGCCCTCTCCATTTATGGAGAACACGTCTGTAAGATTGTGGCCACTATTAATAGACTTCATGCGGAGCGAAAATTTAGTGAACTTCCACGAGGCCCTCTAGGTCGTTACATTGAGGTTGTCGATGCCAGATACCGTGATGCCGTTGAAAATCAGTTGGGTGGTTTGATTAATAGTTTTGTTGTCAATAGCAATAGAGACTACAAAATCTTAGAGTGTATTCTCAAGAACTATCCCAATTTTAATCCAACCATTATTACCACGAAATTTATGAACAAGGTCAGAATGGAGCATTCTGAATCCGTATCAGGACTTAATATACAATTCTTTTTAGGCTTACGATGTTTCACGTGGCAGAGTCCAACCACCTCGAGGGACTCGCCTTCTTATGGATCAGATACGCTGCTCCGATCACGTGGTTCTCAACTGCCTCATCGATCGTGGTTCCATTGAAACGATTCTACTAACCGAGAGCAAGGAAGTCGCCGAACACTTCACCTCGAATATTGAAAATGTTCCACAGAATCTAAGCAAGATGATCCTTATCAAACCAGGTCTAGAATACTGTCCCGAGCCATCGTATCGGATGTATTCGATAAAAATACGTCCTGCCCGATTCATTCAAGTCGATATCCGCGAAAGGATAAAGTAAGTGTGAATCGGATTTATGAATACTTTGAATAAAAATCTTCCCTATCAGCCAAATGGAACTAGAAATGAACACTCGAAAGCAGGAGATTGAGCAGTGTGAGGCTATGTTGCAGGAGATCCGTCCACAGTTGCAAACGACACAGAAGAGTATTCAGCATAATCGAGGTTTAGCGGAGAAACATGAGTACTCGAAAAGGGAATTGGACGAGAGGATAAATGAATTGGAAAGCTATGAATATCCAGATAGCAATGAAATGGATCTGTTGGTAAGACAGTGCCCACACTTTTTGAGAAGCTATTTGATTGTGGGTTTCCTTAGGCCAGTGAACTTCAAGAGTACAAGAGTAAAATTTCTCAAATCCAGTCCCAAATTGAGGCTAAAATAAAGGAGTCGTCAGAGGCCAAGATTGCACGCAGAGCGATGCAAGAAGAACTAACAGAGCAAAGAGTGTCGCTCAAACAGATTGAGGATGAAATTAACCAAATAAAGGTAATCGAAATCTCAAAACTAAGTTGTGTCTTTGGCAACTTGTGATACTTTCCTCCAGCGCTGCAAATTTTCTAAAACTACAGGCAGCCATTATTCATTTTAAATTTTTCACTTCAATCGGCTTGGGATTATTTTTAGAGCAAATCTGATGAAGCAAGAATAAAACTCAGTAGCTTGATGAACAACGTCCGAGCGAATGAAACCAAACTTCAGGAGATAAATTCTGGTGTGGAAAAGTTCGAGGTTTGCAAAACTTTTTATTCCTTAAATTTTGAAATGAGGTGGACCAACTAGAGTAATCTTTTTTAGGAAGATAAAACTGCAAAGCTACAAATTCTCTCCGAGTTACGTTCCCAGGCGGAAGAAGTTGGCCCTCGTATCGAGTCACAGAGATCGGAATTAGAGATATATGAAATAATTCGTCAACTTAAAAGTAAAATTAAACACCGAACTCAAAGTAATGATAGTCCATCTGATGTTCAACAATTGATAGAAAGTAAAACCCATACACTGACCAAATATGAGATACTTTATTCTTCTGTCAGTGAGTCTTTAGAAATGGTAACTACAAGAAGGGAGTAGTGATTATTGCGGGATTGGAGTTTTATTGTATTATTTATTTATATTTTGCAGTTGAATGAGTCTCGTGTAAAAAGATTTCGTTTTATCAAGCATTTAAAGCGACATATGGCTATGAAGGTGATGTTCACGTTTCAGGTAAAATTTGCGATTCAGTCTATCTAAAAAAAATCTTCTTTCTTGTGATAATAAAATATTTACCTGGACGTATTTATTATTTCTTAATTTTTACAGAGTATTCTAAGTTATCGGCAATTTACTGGTGATATATCAATCGACCATGACGAACGTAAGCTTACAATATCAGTGGTGCCACGAGATCATGCGATTGAGAGATCAATTTCAAGTACAAAATCTCTCTCGGGAGGAGAGAGGTCTTTTTCTACAGTAGCGTTTCTACTATCCCTATGGTCATGCGTAGATCATCCGTTTTATTTTTTGGATGAATACGATGTTTTCACGGTAAGAGATGTTACTAGCTTTGTAGCTTCATGTAGCTCAGTTAAAATTTTTGCGTACATAATTTAAATTAATGTTTTTCTGTGAAAAAATCTATATATAGGATGAAGTAAATCGTGAGCTAATGACCAGGATGCTTTTAAGCGAAGCCGAGGCTAAACCCCATAGACAGTATACATTCCTAACGCCACAAGACATGGCATTAGAGTCAAAGGACTACGTTCGTATTCATAAGTAAGTATGAGGTATACACGTGTTTATGTCACGACGATAAAAAGGCAATGTAAATCCAGATATGAATAATATTTTAATATGTTTTTGTTATTCAAATCAATGTTTCAAAAAAAAAAAATTAACTTATGTAGAATAGAAGACGTTTAGATTCAAATATGCTTTAACGAAAATTTCACTCTTTTTTCTTTTCTCTAGAATGGCCGATCCAAGAAGATGAGGCAAATGCAAACAAGGAAATTATTATGTAAATACATATACAGTATACGCGTATATTTAAGTTATACCCTTTGTTGTCAAATGAAAACACCTAATTACGTATAATATTTTTGTTATTAGTATTACTCCTTTTTACTGTTAAAACAAACAAAAATAAAGAATATTTTGTTACGAGCTTTTATTTATTTATTTTTTTTTAACCGTTACCAAAGAATGTTTGAAGTTGAAAACTGTTCTTTTATTCCCATGGTCGGCAATGCAGCAACATATTGAATCTGAATTTGTATAAATTAAAATGGGTTTAATTATGTATGTATGTATATGGGAAACTAAATTTGCTACCTTGTACCTCTACTGTTGAAATTTTCTTTCTCATTTCTCATACCTTGCTTGATGCATGTCGAATCAAAAACGCTTCAAGCTTTTTGATGGTGCTTTTTTTATTATATTTGCGCATCAGTTTAGTAAACATTGCAATAATGAACACTTGACATTGAGTGTGATGCCATTTGTTTGCATTAATGAAAGTTTTATAAAGCATCATTAGCAGCATGTAAGGACCTATGTATGTTTTGACACTGAACTGAAACTGCTGAACATATTTTATGTGAATTTCGTGCCATTGCTCGGGATGGACATTCTTCTGCTGTCACCTCCTCCACTGCTCAAACAGTCCTAAGCTTCATTCATGAACTTTATTTCAGTTAATAGGCAAAACCACACGAGGTTTTTAAAAGATTTCTATGAGGTCATAGTACATATATTTTGAGTCTACTTCAAAGTCCTCTAATTTGAAACTAGTATTAAACATACAGAAAAGCTACAATCCGTCTGGAACGGATTGTTTGATACCCTATCCCTTTTCCTTTCCATCAGCCCTAACAAAGTGACCGTGGCATACTGCATTTTTTATTGACTACAATAACTTTGAGCGTTTGAGGATCTTACATAAAAATTGTAATGAAAATTGGTTTTTTAATGAGAACGCGCCCAAAAAATAAGCGTGGGTAAAAGACAATGTATGGGTGAATTGTAGACGATCTGAATGTCAAAATATTTGGTATTAAGAATTTTTTTTCGATTTCATGGAATTTGATAAAGTTAAGAAAAAATAGGGGCAGTGAGCGGATTTCAAATTTTTTGTACACGTATACTACTTTTCGAAAGCCCAGACATGAAATTTCATCCCCCTACCTCAAAATTTAAGGCCCAAAAAGTGGTGACATACGGACATGGCTAAATCGTCTTAGCTATTGATATTGATCACGAATATTTATACTTTACAGGGTTTATTTCGATTATTTCTTTATGTTGCAAACTATGTATCAAACTTAAAATACATACTCTTGGATAGGGTATAAAAATAAAAACACAAACTTTTGGTCAATTATCTTTTATCACGTTGTCTTTATTTCTTTAATGATATTTGTTTTTGTATACGTATTTTATTTATAACCTAAGGCAAAATGCTCAAAACAATAGCTTTTCTCTAATTATATAATTTTTTTTGTTGATTATTTTACATAATGGATATGTGTCTTAACAAAATGTTAATTTAAAAAACTCAACACGGACGCGCGACAATTCAAACCTAAACCAAACAAAAGAAAAAAAACGAAATTAGAAACGAACAAACGATTAAGATAAATTCAAAATTAAATTGCAGTTCACGGCCATCGCTCCATTCAGGCTCCAGCGAAAGAAAAGGATTAGATTCTGTGTTTGTGTAGGAAAAAGATATTATAAAAATATAACAAAAGGATATTTGCATGTGTATATATAGCTAAAGACCAAGTATCACTATACAATAGACAATTAAGAGCACATTTAATAGGTTTCTTGTTTTTATTTCGTTCCTCCTCCTTTGTAGCTGCTTCTATAGGAAATACGGTGTCGTATTTTGCTGTGGGATTACCCGATCTGTCTCTGGCACTGCGTTGAAAATACTCGCCTGACGTTGTTTGGACGTTTCAAAGCGTAAAATGGACGCAACATTGCCACATCTGTAGCAATAGTTTGGTGCCGACCACACAGTGACCAGCTTTTCATCGAACATATACTTTATACCCTCATGCACGAGCTGATGAGCGCGGCATATTAAGTCTAGATTGTTGATAGTCATAAAGTCTTTTGTGACCAGTGAGCCAAATAGCCAACCAGCACCGCGAGGACTTTGGTCCCTAAAAAAAAAGAAAAAAAAAAAATCATAATATTGATGGGTAGCACTAGAGGTTCAACAATTCTATAAGGTTTCGCAAGTAGTGGACTCAATTTTTCTGGACGATGCGCTTTCATAATTGGTAGTTTTGGTTTTAATATTAAAGTGAGGAGAATATCACACTAGCTAGATTGTCAGCGAAGTTTCTGAAGTACCCCGTCAAATGAGGAAGCGGCGAGTAGATGCTATCACCAAGATAATAGGTTGTCACAACGACCATCTTCTAATGCCTTCTACTTTTTCGGATTCCGTAAAATGATAATAGATTGATACTTGCGTTGGTGCCGATATCTTTGACAAACAAGTAGGTTACTGAATATTACACCTACCCGTTGTTTACTTAAGATTCACAGTAGTTAATAAAGGCTTTCGGAAAACGTGTTTCTTATTAAAGTAACCTATCTGAAACAAGTCACATCCTTCTAAATGGATGTGTCAACTAAATAGAAAATAATCCAAATCTTTGTTTTACTAGCGAAGTGTTATAAGAATTACAACCTGGTTGAATACTTTAACTCACCAGAAATCCATATCTTCCGGATCGGACCATACCAAATCACAAAACGCCCCCTTATAGGGGATCTCCTCGTTCCGATCGATTGTGCGTATCTGGTCGAGTGTTATAATTTCCGGGCTAAGGCCGCCATGAACACACAAAATGTCCTCGTCAATTAGCTGCAGGAATACATTTGTAATCAAACAAAAACAAAGCTTTTGAAACAACTTACAGCAGCGATAGTCAGCAGGTCAAACACTTTGCAGCAGTACTTCCATGCGTTCGCATTTCCGTACTTGCTAAAGCATTCATCATAGAATCCATATACTCGCGTGATCTGCCGCGATTCATGATTGCCACGGAGGAGGGTGATTCTATCTGGATAGCGTGCCTATACAAATACACTAAATCGTACACTTGGACAGAATGATTCACTGAGTACCTCACCTTAAGTGTCAGCAGCCTGGTAAGGGTCTCCAAACTATAATAACCTCGATCAACAAAGTCACCCATGAAGACATAGTTGGTGTCCGGCACCTGACCACCTGTGCGGAAGAGCTCTTCCAGATCGTAAAACTACAAATGGGTGGAAATTGCGAAAAAAATGTTAATTTGCGTCTCACCGAGGCCAAGCAACAGTCGTCGACGATGAGGTCGAGCTGTCAAACGCCAGGCGATGGCTTTTTTGAGTTGAATTACCTGACCATGAATGTCGCCACATACTGTGACCGGTGTGCTGACAGGCTGTATATTAGACTCCTCCAGGAGGATCGCACAAACAATATCACAAAGTTTTTTTAAATCATTTTCTGGAAGATATTTACAATCTTTAACAATTTCAATCCACTTGTCAAGTTCGGCCATCTTGCAAAAACTGATTGCTGGGTAGGTAGAGTGATGCCATACTAGGCGAGTTTCTGTTTGTCGCTGATTTTAGTGATGTTTCGAAGACGTGAGAAGTGTTGATTGGGCTCATTTCGGAATAACGTTCAAAAATGCTGCGCATGAAGAAAATAAGCAAAAATTGAAAAAATGCATTTATGGTTTCGAAGATGGAATTATGTATTTATAAAAATAACTCATTGGAATGAGATAATGTGTAGTTTTAGGTAGAAATGGAGGTAGAATCTGCACAAAGTGCAGAGAAAGATTAAGAACTATCTCAACCAGTCGGTTTTGATAGTTTTTTAATTGGCGTATGAATTGTTATAAAAACCAATAAATATAATCAAAATTCAAGTGAAAGGCGAAGTTAAACTCAAAGGCATTACGGTGACATATTAGTGAGCAAAGGAGTAGTACAAATGGAAAGTATCATTAAACCAAAATTGAAGAAACTGTGAATGTTAAAAAGTTGTTTAAAATTACGCTAGAATTAACAAAACAATACTCATAAGTGTCTTAATACTAATGAATTGAGAGTTTCTTCGAAAACTGCAACTGTAAGTAAAAGAGCATTTGAATGACAAAATATCAAAGAAAGTTATAGCATCAGGGTTACAGGAGTAAGTATATATATATTTAAAGAATACGTTTTGAACTTTGGATAGAACAAACTGTTATAAGCGGAGTGTCCTAAAAAAATGTGTTTCCCTAATCTTGTTACATTTAACTTTTCAGTTGTGATGCAACTGTGTTAAGTCACCCTATATGAGACTCTTTTAATTTGAGCACATGTTCGAATTTTCGAACACTATCAACTGTCATCGCGGCATGTGTCAAAGTAGTTAACAAGCGGCGAGTTTTCGTAGATTCATGGGAAAATATTTTCAATTTTAAACGTAAATAAGTTGTTGGTAGATTTCCAGTGTTTAAAACTTCCAAACTAGCGAAAAACAAAAAAAAAGTGTGACGGACATCTATTGAACCGAGTTCTGAAAGTAAAGTAACCATCCTACAACCGGCTACAAACACCGCCCAAACATGCACCTCCGCGAGCAAATAAAAATCGACATTGTAAGTAATGTTTACATATATCTTAAGTCCGGATTGCAAGCTTAAATTATTTTCCTCAAGGAATGGGGACACGAACGCCTAGTGCGTTCCCAACAAGTCGTTGAAATCCGCCCCTACGACATAGAATCATGGTCAGTACTCCTGCGCGAGGCTCAAACACGCAACGTCAACGAGGTGCGTTCCCTTTACGAGTCTCTGGTTAGTGTATTTCCGACAACAGCTCGATATTGGAAGATTTATATCGAACAGGAAATGAAGGGACGCAATTACGAACGAGTGGAGAAGCTTTTCCAACGTTGTCTGGTCAAAATCTTAAACATTGATCTTTGGAAGCTTTACCTTACTTATGTCAAGGAGACCAAAGCTGGATTGAGCACCCATAAGTGAGTAAAATGGTCTTCAAGTTAGTGTACACGTTAAACTATGGATTTGATTTCAGGGAAAAACTGGCGCAGGCATATGACTTTGCTCTAGAAAAGATCGGAATGGATTTACATTCTTTTTCGATTTGGCAGGATTACATAAATTTTTTGAAGGGCGTTGAAGCTATTGGAAGCTATGCAGAGAATCAGAAAATAACAGCTGTGCGGAGGGTCTATCAGAAGGCGGTGGTTACACCGATAATTGGCATTGAGGCCCTGTGGAAGGACTACATAGCGTTCGAACACAATATTAATCCGATCATCTCGGAGAAGATGAGTGTCGAAAGATCAAAGTAAGTTTCTGGGTCCCCTCATTGTACAAAAAACTGACGAGGCTTCTCTTTTATTTGCAGAGATTACATGAATGCTAGGAGAGTAGCCAAAGAATTGGAAATTATTACTAAAGGACTGAATCGCAATCTACCAGCAGTTCCACCAACCCTTTCCAAAGAGGAATCAAAACAAGTAAGGCATTGTAATTTCTTCAAAAACTTTCTTCCTAATTTTTGCTTTTCTAGGTGGATGTATGGAAAAAATTCATCGGATTTGAGAAGTCGAATCCCCTACGCTCGGAGGACACCGCACTGATCACACGCCGAGTCATGTTCGCTACAGAACAGTGCCTATTGGTGCTGACACATCACCCAGCCGTTTGGCATCAAGCAGCTCAGTTTTTAGATCAAAGTGCAAAGGTTTTAGCTGAGAAAGGAGTGCGTATACTTTTTAATATTCTAGTTGGATGGATGGTGTGATCAAGGGGGATTAAATGGAACTGCCGCTCTGGGGTATCGATCGCTAATGACGATTCGTAGTGGTAGTTTGTGATCAAAATAATTAAACGGCTCTCTTCAGATGGCGGTTTTCAGATCTCTATAAAAACCTATTGAGGTTCGTGGGCGGTCTTTAGATATTATATGACCTCTTTTAGATGCCAATGGACGATTTTAGGATATTCAGGGGCGATCTATATATGTAGGTCCAAATCTGTAGTAAATCGTAAATCTAAATCTTTAGATCTTTACAGATGTAAATCGTAAATCTTTAGAGAATTTATTATTCCTCATCGATCTACATCGATCACAGTGATCGTAATGTATACGCGATCAACATTGAAATTTTGATTTCTCCTCGTAAATCTCTAAATAATAACGCCCCGGATCGTCGATAATATTTAAATATTTCCAACAAACGTACTATCCAATGAAAACACCTTGATCAGTCCCGAAATCCAATCTATACATCCAAATAACATTTCTTTATAGCAACACCCGTCAATTGTACTACTGCATCCAACTTAGTATCCTAGCATTTTAGAAATGCATATTTTTTTAGTTCTAGTTTATCTCTAATAACCAAATAAAAAAAATAATTCTCTTCATCGTTATTGAAACAACACAATGTTCGACTCTTTATTTTACCAGACAGAGATAGTCGGTTTGGTTGTCGTATCGATGAGATTGTATTGTAATTTAAAAGTCTTCTCATTGAGTTTTTAAATTTTAATGAGAAGAAGATTTAATAATTTATCTCGCCCTACTATATGGTGGTGCAATTAAAAGTAATAAAACACGATTACGCGATTATTGTCCTAAATCGTATTAATTTCTAACCAAGCAATGTGTTAACCTCAGAGTATGAAACATGTTCTAAGTACGAGTCTAGATCCATTTAGCAAAATTTAAATGCACTTGAGACGCTATTGCGTTCATTGAAATGTTAAGCTTAATGCTGTAGACGTAATTCATATGTGCCAATAAAGAGACCGTTATAAGACTTCAACCTTTGGTCGAATTTTGGTCTTCGCACGTCTTCACGATCTTCGGTAGTTTATGATGGTGCTTATCGCATGTGTAAGAATTTTAATAGTAAAATATAAGTTTTACATGGACTTCTTCTAAAACAAATGCAAGATCACTAAAGTTCAAGATAAGATCGTGTACTGAAGAATCAATTTTTTAAAAGATCATGAATGGTCGAGTTTTATGAGACTTACAAGACAGATTTGTCACTGAAAACAAAATACAAACTCAACGATGCCCTTCCTAGACCGGCGCTTTTCACTGTGTTTTCTTAATATAATATTTTATTTATGTTTAACTGCTCTTAATGTGTAATTCTTAACGTAAACATCCTCAATTCCCCAATCCACCAACTAACAGGACGTGCAAGCATCGAAAATCTTCGGCGATGAATGCGCCAACATTTTGGAACGTTCCATTAGCGGTGTTTTAAACAAGAATGCCCTGTTGTACTTTGCTTTTGCCGATTTCGAAGAGGGCCGCATGAAGTACGATAAGGTCCATCAGATGTACAACAAATTTCTTTCGATACCTGATATTGATCCAACGCTTGTAAGTACAAGGAGGTGTAGAATGTATTTGTAGTTTGTAATCTATTGTTTATCTTTTTTAGGCTTATGTGCAATATATGAAGTTCTGTCGTCGCGCTGAGGGTATCAAATCAGCCCGTGCTGTATTTAAAAAAGCACGTGAGGACGTTCGGAGTCGGTACCATGTTTTTGTGGCAGCTGCACTTATGGAATATTATTGTTCTAAGGATAAGGACATTGCATTTAGAATTTTCGAACTTGGTCTGAAGCGTTTTGGAGGGAGCCCAGAGTATGTGATGTGTTACATCGACTACTTGTCGCATTTAAATGAAGACAACAACACGAGGGTGTTGTTCGAGAGAGTTCTATCGTCGGGTGGACTGACACCGAGTTTGTCTGTCGAGGTGTGGAATCGGTTTCTGGAGTTTGAGTCAAATATTGGAGATCTGTCGAGTATTGTAAAGGTGGAACGACGGAGAAGTGCTGTGCTGGAAAATGTTTGTACAAGTAGGGAAGGTGTTGTTGTGGATTCTGAATGTGTGTTTCTATTTGTAGCTCCAAGAGTATGAAGGTAAGGAGACAGCACAACTTGTGGATCGTTATAAATTCCTTGATTTGTACCCCTGTTCTGGTGTGGAATTGAAATCCATTGGATACACAGAAGTAAGCTGATTATTGATGTATGACCTTTTCAGTTTACTTAATGAATAAACTTCTTTTAAGACAAATGGCATAATGAGTGGCAAAGCAAATACCGCCGCCCAAGCCGAGCCAGTTATTGAACAGACAGTCAATCTTCCACGTCCAGATTTTTCCCAAATGATACCGTATAAGCCAAAATCAAATGCTTACCCTGGCGAGCATCCACTTGATGGTGGTACATTTCCACAACCACAAGCATTGGCTGCCCTGTGTTCCCAATTGCCACCACCCGTTTCGTTTCGCGGACCATTCGTTGCTGTGGATATGTTGATTGATATATTCAATCGAATTCAATTACCAGATGGTTAGTGCGAATGTCTTATTAATGTCCCTTTTAGTAGGATAATTAATTTTCATTTACAGCCCAACCAGTACCATCGGGTGATCATGGCAGTGATGTACGACTGTTTGATTTGGCTAAGTCAGTGCATTGGATTGTGGATGATAGTACATGTTCTGGAGAAGCCGGATTGAAAAGAAGACGTATGTTGCCAGGCGGAGATGATAGTGACGATGAGACGCAAGTACCCGTGCCGCCTGTAAATGACATATATCGGCTGAGACAGCAAAAACGATTTGCAAAGTAAAAGGGACACGGTGGAAGTAATTATTATTTATCTTGATTTTGTAAAGAAATTTTTCTAAATAAAATGAAATAAATAAATTAAGAACATATACAAAAAAATACAAATATTTTGTTCGACCTATTTTAAGACATCCAGACCCTAACTTCACACAACCATACGTGTTGTGGGAAAACTTTGTTGATATGAATGAGTTAAGAAAAACGAAGGAATTTATTTAACAATGCCTTTGACTTCTACAATATACAGAGCGTTGTCTTCACTAAAAATGAGAAGTTTTGAAATGCCACTTTTGATGCCAAGGTGCAATATTTGAACAGCCTGAGATTTATGTAACGAAAACGCTTAATCTTATATTTTTATTTATTTATTTTAGTTCCTCTCATGGGGAAAAGTGGTTTGTTCGCATTCGCTTCGTATAAAATACTTTGGTGTTATACAATAGACTTACATATATATTAAATACATAATATGTTTGTGTGTATATATAAAAAGATACTCTTTAATATTATATAGCCGGTCATTCTTATTTTTTATAAAATTTGTAATTTTGTATCGATTTTTCTAAATTCGTTTACTTTGCTCCCGTGTATCACAAACAGCAAGATAGAGAAAAAAAACCAAGAATTTTAGAAAACGAAAAATTAACGCTCTATTTTGTAGAATGTTTGCTAAATATGTATGTGGGCGTGTCTGTGCACCGAATATAATGTCTAATTTATAATAAAGAGGGATGTGCAATAAATACGATGAATTGGAAGATATAATAATTATTGTTTTACGAAGAGTGTTCAAGAAATAAAGATATGAATAACGAAGCGTTGAGTTACTGGATCCAAAAGAGGTGAGTGTTTCAGGTGTCGTCGACATGTGTATAGGTAATAAATTAGGGATGTATAGGTAATAAACTCAATTAGATATTTAGAATGATATTAGTTATTGGTATTGGTAACAAAGTCCTTCGAATAGCATCAAAAAAAAGAAAAATTCGAAAGAAAAATAGTCGCCGTTGTTGAGTAACTTAAATTTTCCATATCCACGTAGATGTTGGTCAAATAAAAGCAAACTACATGCCAATCGACTAAAGTTGGTCTGTTTCTCTATGCTGGTATGCAGGCAAGAATTGTTATCTTTACTTTTTGGGTAGATAAAAATTAGGGTCAGTTAAACAGTAAATTAATTTTCTTTAGCAGAAAATTATTTTACCTAGCCAGAAAGAAGAAACGGATCTAGTACATACATATGTATGTAGATATGTAGCATGTAATTAAAACCAGTCTAGGTGGAAAATGGGATAGACAAGATAGAGGTGGGATTTTTCAAAAATCTATTGCTTTTCATCGCTGGCAATATCCTGCAGTTTAGTGGCTACAATTTCTTGAACAACTCTCCTACTCGCTATAGATGCTTCTACTTTACATAAAAATTGCTTGGCAATGTGAAATCAACGTCGAGAGCATAAATATCTCCTCTGACAAGTTCGTCATATGTTGTGGTGTAGCAATCAAAGTTGGTGCAAACACCGTAGCCAAGTTGTGATCGTTCATTTTATTGACGGCATAATGTGATGAAACTCTGTAAGATCAAAACAATTAAAGAAGACCCGACAACTAAAGCTCTACCGACCTTTTCAAATGCTCTGCCATAAACTTTAAGCAATTAAAGTGCGCCTGTGGCAGCTGTTTTACGGCGTCTCTCATCATCTGAATTTGTTCGGACAGCACTTTGCACCTGGTTGATGTCATAAATGCCGGATATGACTGATATGTAATCAATGGAACTGGCAACAATCTCAAGTACAACTTCAACGTTCCAGCAATAACATTGATATTTCCGTAGGCCATTTCGGACATGTCAGTTTTCTCTCCGTCACGATCCAATGCTAACTTCAGCGCTTCGATTTCATCTGCAAACCCCGAAACCCTATAAATTCCTTCTTGCAGCATTCCACGGCATTCAACCTCTTCAACACACCTCCTAATAACGAACGGAATCGTGCACTGATGGGCAGTCACCAATGTAGTCAAATCTGTTCCGAAGACACCACGAATTCTCTTCAAATCTGGAACACACTTAGCTGGAACCAGCTCAGAACACTTATTGTGTGCCGTGAAACCACAATCCTCACATTTGACACCCTGAGCCGTGAATCCCCATAAGAAATTCGCACAAAACTCACACCAATTGAGCCCTTTGAATGTGTGCACTTTAAACGTATGCGTCTTTTCGTATACCACTGGTAGTACATCGGACTCCGAAGGCATATTTGCGGATGAAGACATTGCTGACTCCTCACCCTTGATGGATTTCCGTAAATCATTAGACAACGCCCGCAGTTTCCTTCGATTCAAAGTCATATACGGACTCTGGTGATAGCAGTTTTTGGTCTGCTGCATCATTTCCTGGATTATTGGGGCCGCATGCAGTTGCATGTAAAAGTTTACTAATCCATCTGCCACCAAATCGTGTATAGTCTCGTACCTCTTGGAAGTCTCTTGCAGGAAGTGGCCCTCACCGGGCTTATGGTAGACCTTGTAGTGCTTCGTCTTGTTGTTGAATCTCACACTCAGTGTGTAGTAATCTTGTGCCTTGGGGCTCTTTCTTATCAAATACGTTCCGTCAACGGTGCTTTCCAGCAGCTTTTCCACTTCCAGATGGCTCATGGGACCATGGTATTCGTATCCATAGCAAGACGGAATATTCTGCAGCTCTTGATTCCGCAATAAAGCCTTTGGTGTGGGCGCCTCCAGTTGGATTTTGTAAACTAATTTAATTAATCGCATTGTTTATAAGTTCTTTTGTTTTTTTTTTTGGTGGATAATCACAAAGAAATTTCACTCACGTTCTGGCTTCCATACTTTATGCACTGGTGAACTTGGTTCCAGGAGCTTTTTGCTGCCGGACATTGCCGCAACCAAATACTTGCTTCGATTTTGGTTTATTTTATTTGTTTATTTCATAAATTTTCCATTTTCTGTGGCGGAGAATGAAAATAAAAATGCAAAACAAGGAAAAAAAGAAAGAAAAAAAATTCCAGAGGAGGCCAGCTCTAGAGAAAAATTGCAACACGCACACACGTAGAAATATAAAATTTTATCAGTTCAGTGACAGACGTCAAAGAAGTGACAAATGGAGAAACTATTTACTTTGGTGACTGTGAATATGGTCTGATACGTTTCCTGTCAGGGCCGCATTGGTAGGTTCTATAGGCCTTGTTGCTCCATAACTTTTGTTTAATTTACTAAACTACAGTACAAACATATGTATATAATGTAATTAAAATTAAATGAAAAAAAGAATGACAATATTTTGGACATTCGACAAAGTATGGTTCGATTTGAGAAGGCTTAGAATCAAGGACTTGTGGACTTCGTACTGTCGATTTCTACAGTGAAACCAGAAGAGTACAGTATTTTTGAGTACAGGTTCCAATGGCATTAGGAACACTAACGTTCACCTTTGAAGTTACAATCCACGTTGTCGAACTATGCACACAAGAGTGCCCAGAAGAAAAACTAAAAATTAGTCTATTCCTGTACTGTCTAAAGTTGTCAATTTTTACGAAAAATGTTGATCCCGTTTCCGTATGTCTAAATTTCGTAGTTTTTCGCATAAGAGAGAGCTCTCGAGTGAGTAAAAGATTTCATTTACCTGCATATTTCAGCCCAAGAAATTTTTTTAGACAAATTTATGAGATTAAGTATTGGTTTTCTGAAAAATTTCGAAGTCGAGTCTCTAATCAAACTTGACATTATTATGATGGAGAAGTACATAAAGTGGATCAGCCAATTTTTTCTGTACGTAACCTCAAAATAAAGGGTACTTTACTTAAGACCGATTTCACTACAAATGAATTTTCTTGAAAACGGATTTAACGATTTTGATCAAATTTCATATGTATGTAAGTTAGTTTCGTCATATGCTATTCAATGGAGTATCAAGTTTTACGCGTAAAATATGTACAACGATTATTTTGAAAATTGGCTTCTTCGGCGATTTGGCTTGAAATGAATGTATGAGGAATATAAGACATATGCAAAGAATAAAAGTTCGCCTATAGGTATAACAACCGTTAAAAACTATCACGGAATACCACGCCCACTTTACTACCTTATATATAAGGAAATGGATAGAATTTCATATCTATCGTTCCAGGCTATTGACTTTAACTATTTTACTTGAACTTCAATACTGAATAATATATAATAACCTTCAGCATAATGGTGCAAGTATACATAAGTACGACCCAGTCGTGCACTTTTTTTTATTGATTGTCAAAAAAGTAAATTGAAACACAACATAGGAGGAAAGGTATACAAATGCGTGTATAGGACATTTCCTTAATAATATACATACATACTAATCGTATACGACAATACCCTATACAATAAAAAATGAATTATTAAGAAAAAAAAAACAAAAATGTATGTACATATGTACATATGTGCACCATTCCTTGAGCCATTTTAACAGGCTAAGAACAGAACTTGGGTGCATCCAGCGCTAGTGGCTTTAGTAGACCTCATCAAATTATAAACCAAATTTTGCCCAGTTGCTCCATGATATCACCAACGAAATCAACAACAATATAACAATTAATACTCTTTATTGAATTACCAGACTCAACATGAAATTATTACAACAAATATTGTATAATTATTATTTTGTTCGTGTTCATGTATATATGTACATATAATAAATTTTAATTTTTATAAAGCCTTAAATTTGATAAAACTAATCAACCAACAAAACGAAAACAATATCACACCCTTAGCCGAAATGTATTTGTCCGCCTCAAGGAGAACAATAGGATTTTACCATATAAGGAACATGGTACATTGTTCCACAATCAGATTACCTTTTATAGGTAAAAACGTTCACTTTTAATAGTCATACCTGGTAGCTCCCATTTCTAGACTATAACCAATTCTGTTATCTTTCCTCTATTACTTTTAAGGTAGATTCTAAAAATAACGTTTAAATAATTATTATCTCATCGCCGATCTTTAAATTCTCAAATTTCTAATAGAGACATGCCCCAAAATACATTATTAACCTTTTCTAAGCTGTTTCTTTAATGCATTTATGAACACCCACTCTTGGATTTAATTGTCATCAAACAAGTGCAACCAGCATCTCCAAAAATAAGCCTCATTACATCATCACATAACCCATCATCACTTTCTACGAAAAATCTCGACAAAGTAGAAGATTATAATATCTTAAAAAAATATTTCTTTGGAAATAATTTTTTTTTTTTTGCAAGTATGTACATATTTACTTCATGTATGTATTTACTTCAGTCATTTGTTATAGGTAATTTATAAACAAAATCTTGGTTCTGAAATAAAGAAGAAATTCTCCAATTTTATGAATTCATTCATAAACTGAGACAAAATGCCTGGTATGACTAAACTAGTAAATACAAGGATACACATACATAATACTGGAAACATAAACACCAATTTACGGGGAGTGGCGACAGTATGGATCTCCAGACAGAGTTAAGTGACTCACTCAGTCAAAAACAAGAAATTTATGGAGAGATGCTCGGAACTAGACTCAAATTGGTAAAACAGTGGAAGAAACTTGACCGTAAACCAGTTAAAAGCATTTTATATGCTGTTGCAGTATACAATGTATCTTAGGTGAACTAAAAAAATTCAATATATCTTTAAATGATGTATGATTATCAGGACCAGATTGTGTTTAGCATGTTGGTTGTATCTTGGCGACAATAAGTTGATCTCTGACGATTGCTGAATTGCAACCACTTTATAATAGGATTTTGAAGCAGCGCATTAAATGAATTATATCCTTGTTTATACACTCCTGTGGTAGTAATTGCAAATGCATATAAATGCACCACCTGCAAAGCTAATCCAAACTTTTTAGAAATAATGATTAAAATATTAATTCATTCCATTATGATATGAATGATACCCGGTTAACTATAACACAACAAAATGGAGGGCAAGATCCCAAATTGGCATGACTTGAAATTCATTTTACTAGTAGATAGATACTAATAGAGATTAGTACACTTTGAATACCTCCGATTATGCGCTTCCTATTGTTGGCGATACTGATCGCCATAATGTTTGGAAGGATATCTTTTAATACGTATAAATATTTTATTTCCAAGAAATACTTAATTGTACCTATATTTACACCCTATCCTAAGGGTACCTACATACTTTTACTTTGTTCATCTGTCCCTCCGTCCATATGCTACAACTTTTTGTGCCTTAAATTTTGAGCTAAAAGGATGAAATTATATTTGAGAAAGGGAAGCAGTACAAGCGTAAAAATTTATTAATACCAAATATTTAGATATTTAGATTGTCTTCAATTCACTCCAATACATCATATATGGCCACGCCCAGGGGGGTATGCATTAATAACCTGATTTTGATATTTTGCATGAACATCTTCAAACATAATTGATAATTCAATAAAAAATGTAGTATGCCACGCCCACCTTAACCGGGTTGATAGAAAGGAAGAAGGAAAGGGTATTATTCCAGAGTTCTTACGGTTCTGTTGTGCCAATAGTTGTAAATATCTGTAATTGTTGCCATGAAAAATTAAATGAAATGAAATCATATTTCGAAGAAATCACAAAATCACATAGTACCAATTAGGCGATTTGATATGAACAATCCTACATAAACTATAGCACGTTATTTCGACGTTCGTAGATAAATAGTGAGGGAGACACTTCTTCATTCAAAGTTGCTTGATTTAAGATTTTTATTTTTTGCATTTTTATTTTTTAATCATTATTGATATTTATACTAATACATTTGATTTTTACTATGTATATGTTTAAAAGACGCTTTCTTATATAAATTAGTAGCGTACCTATAATAGCTTTTTTTTAACCATTTTGTACTCCTCGTCCACAGTGTGATAGTTCAGCACAAGTGCCTGGTAGCCCCGAATCATTTGGATCACCACTTCAATAAAAGTTTAAGTATTTTAGCGTTTTGTAATAAAGTAAATCTCTCGGTACTACTTACTCAGCTGGAGGATTACCGCCTGGTTGATCCGATTCATCCTGTTCGTCATAATAATAATAATCAGGTTCCTGAGGCATTGATTCTACAAAAATTATGCACAACATAATAAGTAAGACTCCGAAGATGAGGGTTAATTTCATGACTGCAATAAGTTTCCTTAGCACTATAGATTTCTCAAAACTACTGTAGTTTTCTATACATGATTGTAGCCTGTTCGCAGCATTTATAGCAAACAAAAAAGCAACAAGTAATTGACCGAAACAATTGTGTAATCCACGGTAAGCAATTATTTTTAGTTACACTGTAGCAAGACTAATATGTATATAATTAAAGTTCTTATCATCTGTCTTCTCGCAACAAAAGTATATTAGTTTCGTTTAATGACGCACATAGACAGATTTCAAGACCAATAACTCTTTTTTATCTTAGCTACGATAAGGAGAGTACTTTCTTCAGTGTGATAAGCTCATAGTTGGAAATATGGGTAATGGATTTTGACTGGATATAAAAAGCTTCCTTCTCCTTCGAGTAGTACAATATCGATTAAAATATTTCGCCGTTCCCAATAGGATTGTAGATACAAATTTTTCTCTATGATCTGAACATTTTTGATATTGAGTATTTACAAAAAATTATTAGAGCCTGTTACCTACTATCTACATATAGTAGATATACATAAATTGGGCTTTCTATCCGTGATAAAGAAAAACCGTCGTTCTACCGTACTAAACTGTAGATATCAAAGCCATAAGACCGATGAAGATTGTTTAAATACTTCGTTGGAATTTGACTAAAACAGAAAGATATTAAAAGTACTTTCTTCAAAATTTCGTATTTTTGTTATGAGCTAAGGAACATGTCCGCCGAATATTGACTTCTTTCTCACCCTACAAGGGGAGGATTTGTATAGACAGTCAGAAAGTGATTCAAGGCATAATCAAATAAAATTAATATATCATTTCTTTGATGCAATGGTTTTGAAGCAAATAGAAGATTAAAGCTGTATTCATAAGACTATTATATCGGATCTTTGTCACTCATAAATCTTTTATTATTTCTTGTACTTCAACCTCTAACCTCGCTTAGTAGAATGACTCACTAAGGAATAAGCGAGAGGAAGATATAAACTTAAGAGGCAAATACTTACGACGATCAATTTCAAGAAATATGAAAACTTATATCCTCTTAGCTGGCAAGCAATGGCTACGATTGCAATGGCCACAAAGACAACAAAAGCTATTAGAACTCATATCTTATAACAACTCCTCTTTATATCTCTTTAGGTCTTGTATCCCACAATGAGAACCACGACGAGGTTTGTTTACTGTCAGCGACATACTTTTCTACCATCTTCTACTGCACCCGCAAAGGCAAATTATTGCACCGTATGATCTTGCAAGATTATATTTCAGACAAGAATATTGTTCATGTGCTCCTCAAAGCCATTTTAAATTTCATCCAAATAAACTCAAAAAGGGAGTGAGGCTACAGTTAAATATAATCTATAGTCGTTACAAAAAATTTAAACAAAAAAATATCAACATTAGATGTGAGGATGAAAATAAAGTATCCCAGGTAAACCCATACATAAGGATAATATCTCTGACTGATTTTATTCAGAGGCAACTACAAGTCCTAATTAAAACAAATATCCGATGAGCTGTTTCTAAATAAATATCAAAGTAAGTAAAACTGAAATCCCTCCCAACAACTTCAAGAACCAGTCAATGTGCATCAAGTCTCTAAAAAGCCTTATAAAGTGTATAAATCAACTAATTAGGTATTCCTCCAACTCCTCTGATGAGATTCTAGCGAGCTACGTCATAGAAACTCCCTCGAATTTCTCACGGCATTACGACATTATTTCAATCCTATATCCCCATATATAGTCAACCTATCTGTGGATATAGTCATTCAATCTCGTTTGAATGTTGTTGCTTTTTATTTGTTTAAAAAAAGTGGTTAGATACATTCTCTGAAACGTCAAAGACAGATTGAGATACTATATGCTAGCTGATGTAGTAATTAGCTTTTCATATGCGTCGTCCACCTACGTACAAACAAATTCCTTCCGACAATTTTGGCGAGAGTGTGACTGTGGGACTGTCTCACAAAGATCTTGAATAAATAAAAGCTGTTGACCAGATCAACGGATGATCAGTAGTTAGTTGATCGTCGACGCGTTGCGGTTGTTAAGCGTCTTTATTTTTTTTTCTTAATTTTTAAATCGAGCTCAATTTTATTTATTTATTTACATACACTCTGTGTGGTTCTACTCATTTTGGTCAACACATTTTGCGCTTAAAATAATGGTGAGTGAGAAAGGTTTAAACTGTGCGTATAGTGAGACATTTATCGTCTAGAAGTGATGTAATGTTTGTTTTAGAATACACACGCTTCTATGAACTCAACGTGATGATTAATGAAGTGGATAATTAAAGTAGAAATTTTCTGCTAGACAAGTAACAAAACAAAAACTGTGAATTTAATTATGTATGTAAATATTTTGTTAGAAGAAGAAGTTTGAATGGGATCCTGAGAGATCCTTCTATTTGGCTCAGCATTTTGCTAAGTATTTAATTGTAAGTGTAAGTGCTTTAAGTATCGCTTCTTGAAAAATCTGCATGAGTGAAAAGTTTTCGACTTTTTATTAGGCCCGCTGGTAAGTACATAGTACATAGAAGTATTATGACAGACCGTGACGTTCGTTGAACAATTAAATATGCTGTTCAAGGCTTGGCGTAAAAAAACTATTTTATTACATCTAAAAAATGTGACTCGTTAACATCTAAAAACATTGGGTAGCATCGAAAATATGTCCAATACGTACAGTTTGGATGAAATATAACAGCTTTATCTTACCCATGTGTGTTAACCTTAACCATCAAAAAAAAAAAAAACCTTAACCATCCAGGTACAAATAAATCTAGAGTGAGGGCCTTGCTGCGAGAGTCTATTCTAAATAAGTCTATTCGACTTTTTTTTTTGATTGTATTAAGTTTAATATTGGTACTGGATAGTGCAATAGAATAGTTGAAATAGAATCGATTTTCTGAAATGGAAAAGAAAAAGAAATCTCCGTCATTTTTGTTGATGTTTAACTTAGTTTGAGACGCTTTTCATGACAGTCGGATGTTTGTCAAACGCTCGCGAGAAGTTGGACCTTAAAAAATTTGATGTTGTCTAGGAATCAAACTTCAAATCTCCCGCTCAGTAGTCCAACGCACTAACCACTGAGCCACATCGCAGACTGAAGCAATTACCTACTGAATATGCCCTTGCGACCAAATAATTTAACCAAATGTTATATTGAAGCTCTTGATAAACTTTAGTATACATATATTTATATTTATATATGTATGTCCTATGTTCCAAGTTTCGGCTGTACTGAGAAGCCACGTGGAGCGACCTTTTCCTTTTCATTTCTTTTTCTCTCCACAGAGCTGTTATATATATGTATTTCAGTAAATTTATTTTATGCATATGGTGTCTATGTAGGTGTGGAGTGTCCCATAAGGAAGCTCGTTAAGATTTTTAGGTCCTCTTTGTTAAGATCTAGTAATATGTTGACCTTAAATTGGTTGGGATTGACAAACCTTTTCATTTGCCTTAAGGCATGTAGGTTACTACAGTATTCAGCGGGCTTGCGAATCTCCCATTGTGTTAGTAGTAGTGCTTGAGTATCTGAAAATATATAGGTAAATACGGGATCATTTGACTCCTCTCCGGAGGCATTCCCATGCACATATTAGTTCAATAGCTGGAACTACTGCTTGAAATATTATTGATGCTTTTTAAATGATACCGGATATTGGAAACTGGGGCCATGTATTGCAGCTCCAGAACTACTTTATAATTTGGAACTATCTATTTAACAGATTTGAGAATTTGGTAAAGGAGATCTGGCAAAATTATATGGAACTTACATAAATAAATATAGCTCACGTGTGAGTATCAGAATGAGCAATGAAAACGTAGAACATAGAAACCTCACACCACTACATCTGGTAGTACACAAGGAAGCCATGCTTTCGGACTGCTTTATATAATGAACCTTAAATTCGGTGACTTTATATGTATGTCATCTGAAAATACTACAATAGATTCAATATGTATGACCTAGTTCTAAAGATTTCACATATGTAGCATGCTAAAGAGAAAAGTTATGGGGGGCATCGCCGCGAATAAAGAAACAAAGCCTTCATAAAGGACTTTTGGACAAAGAGCATACATCAATGAGAATGGTATCAAAATAGATTAGAGTAAATTTTTGTCCGTTTATATGCAAATAAAATCACCACAAGAATATTTTCATTTGCATAGCTGTTGTTCAAGATTGTTACTGAAATTTGCTTTTGGATATAAAAAAGTTTAATAAAAATTTCCAGAAACATGTACATACATATACATAAATTGAAATATAAGTCAATAAACCATTCAGAAGAGTTCTGTGGAACAAACAAGAGGAATATGATATTAAGTAGAGCGCATATTCAGTGCACAGATTCATGAATAAACGAAATTGTCTGGTTTAAGGATCAGGAAATCCATGACTATCCACGGTTCTATGCTGTAAGGGTAGACAGAGTGACTGGGTCATAGTTGTACTAAATCCAACACGTGATTAGAAATCAAAATAAAACAGGTTTGTAGAAAGAATCTTAGAGATAAGATAATATTATTTGAAGTATAATTGAAGTTAGCCTGCTTTGCAAAAAATAAAATAAAAAATAAAGTGCACGACTCGGTCGTATAAAATTCCACCCATTCTCTTATATATGAGACTTGGTTTAGTGGACGTAACACTCCGCCTTTTTGGAGCGCACTACCACGATAACTTTTAACGGATGTTATCGGAGAAGTTTCATTGAAAATTGTTTAAAAAAAAAAAATTTCTTAGTGAAATCGTTTAGAATGAAAATTCTAATTTCACACTAGGAATAATTACACATACCCTATATATGAAGTTTGATCCGAATCCGATTACTCGTTCAGGTTGCAGCCTCGTGCGCAGGCAGACAGATACTATACCCATTTTTTTCTACTTCTATATAATGGTAATGTCCAAATTCATCAAAATTGCGAGATCGAAAATCTGCATGAATCCAAAACTTGCCTATGTTATAGGTGCAAGTAAAAATAAAGAAATATATCGTCGCTTACTCAGGAAGAGTAAGGAAGAGATGGATTTTATTCATGAGTCATCTAATCACAAATAATGAACTCATTAGATTTAGAGTCAAAATACGAAATTGTTTATGCAGTGAACATTCAGAAGCAAAAAAAAAAGAAGCTTAACATCGCTTTCATGCAGTAATGTACGAAACGAATACCAACGGACGGTGTCTCTCCCCATTTCAGGTTGAGTATTCATTGATAACTCTGGGTAGTATAAAAAATTAGGTTGATATGCAAAAAAATCGATTATTGTTTTCAATTAATAAAACTGTTCAATAAATCTAAAACTCGTAAGACTTAAATGTCCAACACTTATTTTAAGTCCTTCTTAAATGAGTCACTAGCAACTTATTCAAGTTTAAAAAATTAAATTAATGGTATCCCCCAACGTGGGTGTACAAAACTCAAAACAAAAAAAAAATACATTCATTAAAATAAAGAAACATGTTCTGATGAATCTATAATAAATAAAAATATATAATTAACCTAAGGCCAAAAATCTTTTTAGCAAACCAAGTTAATTAGGTAATTGATATTGGTCGCCACGAAAAAGGCCAATTGTGGGTGTGTTCCACTGACTGGTGATATAAAACAAATAACTATTTAAATTTATGTGACACTCCCAAATCAAGTATATTCATCCACTGTCATTCTCGTTTCGTTTCAGGTTTCATCACCATTAAAGATACTCATCGGCAGCTTGTTGCTGGCCTCAGTGTGTTCTTTAGTTTTAGGTAAAGCACCGGGAAAACGATGCGTAAATTGTTCATATCAAAGAACGTACTATTCCGATGGATCACCGGCCTCTTATATTGAAAAGCCAGCCTCCTACATTCAAAGGGGTAATGACTCCAAAGTCTAAAGAGAACCAAAAAATTCTGAACAAAAATTCTTCACTATCTATTTGCACCATACTTTCGTTTTCTATTAACAAATCTGGCAAAAAATTATTTTTTTTTCAACTTTCTTCATCCACCACATATTAATATGAGCAATTTACATCCCACGCATATATTATTTTCTAAGAATCATTTTGAAGCGACCTACCTCACTGGTTTTGACCTTCAAAACAGTCGCCAGTTTAACTATCTATCGATCGACTTCAATCGACTTCCGTCTGCCAGCCTACATCTTTCGATTGACTTTCGAAAAATAATGATTCTATTTCTATTTCTGATCGAATTTTTGTTGTTTACAAAGTATGACTAACTTTATGGTATGGAACACTTTTAGGTACATCACAAACTTATGGCTGCACAGGAAACCCATGTGGCACGAATGCTGTTTGTCAGGAAGCATCAGGCAGCAGACCAGTGTGTTCGTGTCCTCCCGGGCATAGTGGTAGTCCATTAACCCTCTGCACTCGTGATGAGTGCTTGGATAATGTGGATTGTCCAAGCGGTTTGGGCTGTAGAGATGGACGCTGCATTAATCCGTGTGTTGGAGCATGTGGATCTAATGCTAATTGTGAGGTAAGTAGCTTTGAATGTGGTGCAAGTCATAGATTCATAATGGTTCTGATCTAATTAAGCTAATAACATGAGGCTTTGTTTCATAATTCGACAGGTATATGTTCAAAGTTCAAATTTACCCTCACTTTGCTACTAAGGGTAAAACCTTGTAAAGGAGCAATTAAACAGATACGTGATTCACCGAACCGAAATTAAAACTTATGGTATAGTATCGTATCGAGTTTCGTATCCGTTTTAGTTCCATACCGGATTAGGATTTCGTGAGTCAAAATTGTTTCAGCGTACCTTTTCGTACCATTTAGTTTCGAATTACATCTCTGCGTAAAACTGACAATGCGTTCTCAAGTATAAGGACGTGTGGATCGAGAAACATTTTTCAAACAGTTTTACCTTTGAGCGGTTGCAGATTAAAAATAAATTGTGTTAAGATAGAGTAAGAGCTTAAAACTCGAGGAGCATCCGTAACCCTCACTTCTGCCAATACATGTCGTAGTCTCTTGTCTGACACTTGTCTGATCACTCGAGATCAAAGTGTTATTGTGCATAATATTAGCTTAAAAGTATTTGAAAAAGAAAGAGAATTTGGACTTCTACCGTCATTAGATCAGAGTCACACACATAGATACACAATACACACATCCCCTCAAATCTTCACTTATTTTCATTCTAGACACAAAACCACGTAGCTGTTTGCAGTTGTCCAAGTGGATTTGAAGGAGATCCATTCACACTCTGTAGGCCAGTGGATCCAGGTAAGTTCATCCAAATGTTTTCATATGTATATCCAGTAATCTTGATAAAACATAACACTTTCTTCGACAAGATGTTTCACTTCTTATCGGACGATGTATGTAGATGCATGTTTTGTTGAACTCTTTAGACCGTACACCAGTCATCATTATTAAATAGCCCCTTAATGCGGTGCAATGAGAGTAAAAGTGCAAGTACCCCGAGAATTACATAACTGAAAACAGACCAATAAATAGCGACTATTTTAAAAGTTAGAGTACCTAATAATCAAAGAGGCAAGTGGCCGGATTGCTGAGTGAGTTGTTTGAGGTTCTAGTCCCAAACGAAAACGATTTTTTTACGCTTCACCTTTTGCAAACGTTCAACCAACAAACATGTAAAAGTACGAAAAAGAATTACAAAAATATTGTCCTTGAATACCGAAGGTCCCTGCCATTCGCGCGAATAAATACATAAAACGCACCACACTATACTCGTAAGTTGTAAGCAGCTAGCGAAAAAATAGTTGATTTTCGGTTGAAGTAATAAAAGTAAGACGAGATTTCGAATTTCCTCCAAAACTACAAAATGTTTCCAATGACGTTGCAAAATATCATAATGCACAATTTCCGTATGTCAAGGCAACTCGGTTTTTCCATGGTTACCTTATGAAGAACCAGATCATATTAGCTCTGCTTCGTTGACTGTAAATTCATATGAATCCATAAGATATACTCGTATTACAAAACGTAGACCAATTTCTTTCCTTAGGAGAAACAAATTCATAGAAGGCAGAAGCAACGATACTGAAAGACAATTAAAGTTTACATTAATTAGTTAAATCAACAAGACTATTGTTAAGTTATTAAAAAAAAGTCGCCAAAAAAGGGACGACGAGGTAAAAAAAAAGAGCACCAATAGTCAATACCATCGGGTGATTTTCGTTTAATTATCTCTTACAGTTACTGAGTCATAAGCCGGGGAAAAACAACATACAATTTTTTTTTGAAAACTAAACTCATGTCAAATCTTTAAACTGCTTTCCTCAAAAATTATAGAAAACGACTCAGGATGTTTTTCCTTATGACCACGGAATTTTGCATGTTAAATTTTTTTGTCCTTCTATTTTAAGTTTGTTATTCAAACTAATAATTAATTATTCAAACTGGTAATGTCATAATATAAGTAACAAATAAAGTCTTTGTTCGCGTAGAAGATACATTCAGATTCTTAGGTAATGATCTGCATCCTACGCACCCGGTTGTTGATAATGTGCTTCAACTACTATATTCATATGTTATGAAATACAAACCGCTTAAAATTTATAGTCGAGATTGGTACCAACAAAATTGTACCTACCACCTACCCGAAGATTACATTTTTATGGAAAGAAACACTTATTTGGTTCTAGACTGCGAAACTGTGGGGGCTAATGCGACGAGAAGCAACGAATTGATCTTGGAATCATGATCAAGGCTTTTGCACATTTTGAAGAGACACACCTGCATTTACATATGTAAAACATTAATAATTATAAAAAATTAAACATTACCAATATATGTACCAATATATGTACATACGTAAGGCAGGTTATGCATTTATGGTGTGGTGATCTGCAGATGTTCGTGGGAAAGCTTAATTGAAGGCGACTTGAAACGAGTTGATGACAGGTCATCAATTACGTACATATATTATTTTGTTGCATACGTATGTATATATGCGCATAGGGACCTTATCAACAAATAAATAGCAAGCAATTAGTGATACCTAGCAAGCATTTAAACAGCTTAAATATTTTTAGATATGTAGATTCATAGGGAATGTTTTTAAATTTCCCTTCTATATCACAGAAGTTATTGTTTTTTTTTCACTTCAAAATGGAGAGTAAACTTTTCGGATTTTCGCTAAAAATGTGCCCGAAAAGATTTCGATATAATGCTATGTTTCCAGCAAACCGAAACCTCGAGGTATCGATTAATTTTTATCGAAATCTCGAAAGCTGTTCCCACCAATTTGAAATCATTTCAAATGTCAATCTGAAGTCATTTCAAATGCCAATTTTGAAGTGGCTGACAAAACAATTGTCAACAATCTACGTTTTTTATATTTTTTTTTTCTTTTCCGTTTGCTGAAAAAATTTATTTGTGTAATTAGAATATTTCTTTTAAAAATATTGCCTCTTTGTGAAAATTGAATTGAAAATAAAAACGAAAAATTGTGTTATATACAGTATAAATGAACATCAAAGTTCATGCTATAGGTTTGTTCGATTTGGCAACCTTACAAATGGATGAACTCAAAAGGTTTTCAACTAAATTTCGCTGAAATCACGGGATTTCTAAATTTGGAATATGGTATAAATATACCAAAGTGGTTAAGAAAAAACCTTAAAGATCTTAGCCTTGTTATTTTCACAAATTTTTGGAACATAGTACACTGATTCAAGATATTCGTACGCTTCGTAATTTCTATAACAAGGAATACACTTTAAACGAGGAGAAGTCGTTGATAACACAAAAAGTTTTTCGCTACAAGACAGCTGCCATTGGTATTTTAACTGACTCAAATTTATTTTCAGTGTATGTGTCTTGGCTAGCCTGATGAATGTTCAGATTGTGTCACTACTGAAGATATGAAACATACAGAAAAGCTACAATCCGTCTAGAACGGATCGTATAATATCCTATCCTCCTTTTTATGCAGCACTTATAAAGTGAGCGTGGAATACTGCATTTTTTGTCGGATTACAGCGATAACTTCAAACGTTTGAGGATTTTACATGTACAATTTCACCACAATCGGTGTTTTGATGAAAACGGCCCCAAAATGTGGGTTTGGGTAAAGATGTATGGGTGAATGGTAGAGAATCTGAATACATAAATATTTGGTCTTAACAAAATTCTCCGGTTTCATATAATTTAGTGAAGGTATGAAAAAGTGGGCGTGGCAGTAGGCGGATTTCTGTTTACACTTATACTGCTTCTTTTGTAATAAGCTCTCTTTCAAAAGTCCAAATATCAATTTTCAGCCTCCTAGCTCAAAATTTAAGGCCCAAAAAGTGGTGACATACGGACAGACAGACACGGCTCAATCGTCTTCGCTTTTGATATATTGAGTCTATCTCGATTATTTCTCTATGTTACAAACTATGTATCAAACTTAATATACCCTTATGATAGGGTATAAAAATCAGAAAACCGACAATGGTCCACCTTTTCTTATTAAATTGAACCATGACTTGATATGATTTCGTGTTCATTTTATCTACTAAGTGAGATATCTCACAGAGTTTCGATAGTGAGAATCAAATTGAGAAAATTTTAGCTGTGATCAGACCCAAAATTGTGTACATTTTAGTTTTTCATCTATAGTCTAGGAAGGCTTCTTAACTACAATACAACTTATAACTAGGATCCAAGAAGTAGTGTTCCATTTTGACAATCTTCTCGTACAGTTCTGATGCTTAAGTCGAGAAACATAGCCTAATTACAGTCCTAAAAGTGTGTTGTATATTTCATTGCTAAAATCACGATCGACATGCCTATAATACATATAAAGCTCACACGTCAACCTCAAGCGCCATCGATAGATTCAATAAAAAGCATCTCCCACTCAATTCTACCATATCGACTTACTTCCCACATTTATTTTGTGGGATTTTTCAAAGTGGCTTATGACTGTTATACTCGTTAATGTAGTTTGTCATCAAAAATATATTCACATCCTAACACAACCCAAACATTGTCCCACATCAACACTTCAAAAAAAAGTTGTTGACCAACCTTCAGACAAACCTTTTCGTAACCCTGCCCGACAGTTGAAAACATAAACAACATTACCCCAACTTAGCCCCCAAAACTATCAATCTCATGACGCACACTATACAGAATAGAACACGATTTATTTTTGTCCACTTTCCATTTATAGAGCAACAATGCCACCCCAGCCCGTGCGGTACGAATACGAAATGTGAAATTCTCAATGGAGTACCAACTTGCTCTTGTTTACATGGGTTTATTGTAAGTATATACCAGTAACGCGAGTGGGTGGCAAAAAGCGATTACAACCGTGGAATGCTAATACTTATTTACTCCCAACTTGATTCCAGGGCAATCCACTTTCCGGATGTAGGCACGAGTGTGACCATGACGGCGATTGTAGTGCTCGAGATATGTGCAGTAACTTTAAATGTGTTCCGGCGTGTCAACAGTGTGGTACCGGTGCCTCGTGCACTGGAGTTGCCAACCACCGGGCGGTGTGTGAATGTCCAAAGGGCTACATCGGAAGTCCCTATAGCGAATGCCGTCCCGAATGCTATGGTGATGTAGACTGTCCATCGAATAGACCCGCTTGTTTCTACGGTATTTGTAAAAATACTTGCGATGGAGCGTGTGGAGTTGGTGCTGATTGTAATCTGAGAGGATTGACTCCGGTGTGTAGCTGTCCGAGGGATATGACTGGGGATCCATTTGTACGATGTCGTCCATTTACTAAGGGTAGGCTGTTCTTGGTTTGCTTTTAATGAAAGGAACACAATAGCAATGGTGTATAATATTTTTTCCAGAGGATCTCTGTGAACCAAATCCATGCGGGACGAATGCAATTTGCATTCCTGGACACGATAACACCGGGCGAGAGCGTCCAGTTTGCAATTGCTTGCCGGGACATACAGGAAATCCACTATCCCACTGTTCAAGGGTAAGATGAAATGTTTTCTATTTTTTAGTTGCTTTCAACCCTTTTCTTTATTTACAGGGTGAGTGTCTGAGTAACGACGAGTGTCCTGACAATAAAGCATGCATCAACTATCAGTGTGTGAATCCATGCATTGGAAAGTGCGCAACTGGAGCTAGTTGTGAGCCCAAGGCTCATTTAGCTGTGTGTAAGTGTCAACCGGGGCTTTCTGGAGATGCTTTGGTCTCTTGCCGGCAGTCTCGCACTCACCCTGTTGCCAAATACACAAATAGTTGTGTTACCTGTGGAAAATAACTTTTCTTATAGAATCCTGCTAATATTTCTTAATTTTTGTTTTCCTTTAAGGAGAAAAAGGAACGTTGTGTTGTATTTAAATAAAGTTAACATTTTGAAAAGCTTACAAAAAATTAGACTAATACTACTTTCGGAATTCGATGTTTTTTTTTAACTGTGATATCTCTTCGAGTGCTATTATCCCTACATGTAAATACCTGTATGTATATAAACATTTTCAAATATGGATTAATGTGCATGCAACATGAGTATCTCTATTAAACAATATGTTTAGTATCCCCCATTTGTATTCCATTGACATAGAAACGATCTGTGCTGTCATTTTGCAATGTACATATGGTAGTACTTTAAACAAAAAAATCTAAGTCTGATTCTCTTAAACTGGCAACAGTTACAATAAGAGTTAAGTAAGGAAACCTGCTTACAAGTGAAACCTCTACGAATAGAATTCAGATTAAGTCAGTTCTAGCCGATATAAAGAGCTTCACTCTGATCACAGGGAAACCCTGTATGGGAATGATATAAATTCCTTTTTTATCCCATTAAAAAGTAATGTGTACGCTCTATGGGTATCGTATAAGAATTCACCGAATTTCAGTGCGGTACATCATTTTACAACATATTTTTCATTTAGTACTTGGAATATACCGTCTTTACCTCCAACAATGGATCAATATGATTGCTCTATGATTCAAAACTGTAAGGATATTAAGCCAGCTACATATGTAGGTATATAACCAACGGTTTGAAATTGGTGCTGGTATCTTAAGTATCTTATCATTCAATATCTAATATTGACACTTTGATCTGATTGATGGACAAGAAGCATTTGAAGGAAATCAACGAGGGAGAAAATTCGTCAAACTAATCGCTTTCAAACCATGCGTCGGTATACCGCTAAAGATTTTAGAATACAATTATACAATGGTAAGTGTGTGTGAACCGGTTTACCTATCCCAACTAGATCTGTATCTATAAGAAGGTCAAAAAGGAATTAGAGCAGAACAAAGAACTAAAGACTGGTTATCTCATATTAAAATGTCTTTCCAGGAGATATACCTAAGGAATTTTGACCCAAGGGGCAGACTAAGGTACATACATATGTACATATATATGTATTAAGTCTGATTTTAATAAAATATGAATATAAGCAAGTTCTACAACATGAGAAACTAAATGTGATGAAACGTGAATGACCTTTAGAGATAGTTAGGAAATCGGTGCAAACCCGGTTGAGATATTCTAATAGTGAGGAACAAAGAACGGAATACTAGATCGCCTAAGTTTCTAAATCTAGAAATATAAAGATCTTGTGTTTTACACAAACGGACTTACAGACCTTGTACTGCAGATCTTTCATCAAATTTTTGCTAGCAATCTTGATCACTCACCTACAATATAAAGAAAAATCAGATTATTACTTTGAGAAATGCTTAACAGAAAAAAAAGGCAATTAATATTATATGCATGGCCCTAAAATGATGTAGCGCATAGCACACCATTCCCATATTTTACATATTTAATGCAATATTGTTACAACTCAAGGGATAAACCCGTTGTGGTGTGCCTGCCTACATAACCGGCGAACCCTCCATGTAACTTGTAATTGAATATTTTGTTCGTGTTCATTGAACTTTCGAAAAATTGCTCAAAACAAAAAAAAAAACGGACTAAGTAACCCCTTTCCAGCAAATCTTATATAGACACAGAGATTCTAAAGGACAGTAATTAAATTACAAATCCACATACACAACACACATGCAGTGTATGTTCTCTTTAGTGATTTGCATACAAAAACTGGGATAACAGAAAACGCGAATCACCAACAGGGATTGAGTTCGAAAATTCATACCTGACACGTGACAACAGTTCGTTCACCGAATCAGGGTAGTTTGGTTAAATGCCCTACATACAATTTTTTTTTGTTGTAAAAGATTTTTGGACAAACATGCGTTTTACGTATCTTGTCACAGGAATTGCCTTGTCACAATCTCTTTACTTTTTTTCAATTTAAAGAAATCCCGCTACCTCCCCCGTTTTCCTGTGCATTTTTTAATTCATAATCCTCAAACATGAAGGCCAAATATAAAGGGGTTGACTGTGTTGTTTCGCATGCATTATCGCGGGCGACAAAAACAGCATCTTCCGAGACTCAGCATGAAAGGAAATCCGGTTCATTACGTAACGAATCCCTGACCATACTCCCTTATTCCTGTTTTTGTTTTTTTTTCTCCCTCTCTCTCCTTATTGATTAAACTGTCTGTCTCTGCTGTTACTACACAGTGGCATGGATGGCAATATACTCGGGGGCATTCACATGCTTTTGGGGTAATCAGCTGAGCTCTTGAAAAACTGGTTCCAAGGTTTGATAGAAGTACTTTTTGCCAGAGTGCGTGTGTGTTGTGATGACTGTCAATTGTCATTGCTAGGAATAAGTATGGTAGGAGAGGACTTTTTTATGATTTAACGATCACATGTTCGAGTTTGTTTATTCCATCCTCTTTGGTAAATGGGTGTGGCAGTACTGGGAACTGTGTTGATTGTCGAACTAGGATATCACCTCGGGGCACATTTGAATTGCGTTTGTTGATTGGAAATCGAATCTCATACTAGAGATGCTGGAAAATAGTTGCAAGGATAATGAGGGGTTGTAGCTACGACAGATGATGATTTCCGAAAGTGGTTTGAAGACTCAAAGTTTCGAAATTTATTTTTGGAAGAAGTAATTGCCGTCGTTGGCAAGAGGTACGAGGGTGGAACAAATTTGTTTTGTGGTGATTATGATGACTGATGGACTGAAGACACACGTACATATGTATGTATGTCTGTTCTGGTGGTTCAGTTCAATTGTTGTATACGTCTCTTTTCCTTCTAAAATATGTGCATACATACATACATATGTATGTACATACATGTATGAACATGTGCATAGGGTAAAGGCACTAGTAGCCGGACAGTGCTAGTATCCGGACACTTCGTCGTTTATTGTCAAAAAATAAGAGAATTTTCCGGTTTTAGTGTGAAAAATACATAAAAAACAATCTTCTATGTTTCTTTCATACACCCACGTAGTTTCCAATAGATACGATAACTGGTTTGCGAAATACGCATCAGTTAGTATGTGGTAGTCGTGAAATGTGCAGCTAAGAAAAAAATAGTGGCGCTATTTTCAAAATGTAAGTATTTTAAACATTATTTATTGCATTTGCACATCAAATTAGGTTTAATTTTAATTAAATATAAATAATTTCTGTGTTCAATTAAAAAAAAAAGAAAAAATTGTTAAATTCTATGCAATTTATTTGGTGTCCGGATACTGGAGCCCAAATTTTATACTGATTTTAGTTTCCGGACAGTGTCCGGATACTGAAACTTTAATGCAAATTAAGTGTAGTTTAGTATCCGGACAGTTGTTTTTTTACGCATTAAAATATGTAAAACGTTAAAAACGTCATATTTTTTAGATTTAATTACCTAAGAATGGAGGAAAGCAGTTTAACACAGGCATTAGAAGATATTCGGACAAATAATTCGAGTTTAAGAAAAGCAGCTGCCAATCTCTTCATGACCGGTGTAAAGGCAACAAAAAAGGAGCCAGATCCTTATTTAACACCTGAAGAAGAAAGTAAAATTGCTGAGTGTTGTACCGATATGTGCAAATATGGGTTTCCCTTAAAGATTGATGACCTCCTTAATACGGTGCAAAAAATAATTAAGGACTCAAAAAGGGAAACACCTTTTAAAGATGATCGACCAGGTAAAACATGGCTCAAATCATTTATGAAAAGAAATCCTTCTTTGGCTATGAGAGAAGCTGAAAGCGTAAGCAACGGCAGGGCTGTCGTTAAATAGTATATAAACACATATATAATTATATTTATTGTTATGTACTTACTTTGTGAATAATTAGTTAACAAAAATGTGAATAAATCTTATTTTTTCGTATAAAACTTAATAAAATGCTTCATTAATCAAAACGGAAACGTTAAAAGTTGAAATGAAATTTTGGTGTCCGGCTTCTGAAACTAAAACGTCCGGATACTAAATATTACTGTCCGGATACTAGCGCAAACAGAACTTTTTTTAAGAATTAAAAAACAATTATCCACAATAATAAATATGTTTGAGGAGTTTTACTATCTTTTTATAAATTATCTATATTGTTTATATATATATATACCTTTTCACTGAAGCTCTAATAGTTAAAAAATAAGAAGAAGTCAAAGTTAAGATTTGTGTTAACTGTCCGGCTAATAGTGCCTTTACCCTATATGTATGTATTTCTAATTGGATATAATTTCCATAACGAATCTGTTTTCTGACGGTGGAAAATGGAAAACTTCTAAGGATACGATAGAAAACTAAGGACATGTTTCCAACCTTTAAAATATTCAACATACATATGTTTGTATGCAATATTATGTGCAATAGTTCCCCTACCAGTACTAACGATGCCGGTGCAATTATCAAGAATGGTCTACCGTTTACCTATGAAGCTTGTCAAATAAAGATATGGTTAAAATCATGACTGAAGTCTGAAAAGCAGAAAAAATATTAGCCCCATTGACAATAAAGGCCTTCCTATGACTTGAATCAAATACCTAGACATATCTTCACTCTATTGCGTATTTAACATCCTATTGAACGGACGGTCTGAACGTCTCAATCTTTTTGCTGCACACTGATCGACAAACAATAGTGTGGCTTCCTACCCTCTAGGTATTACAATATAAATAATAGATAATAAATAGTTGCATTCTAGAATACTGTTAAGTTCCAACGAACTCTAAACCAGTGCTGCCAGACATTTTTAAGAAAAATACCACAAAATGGATGAAAATTTACCATTCCCACCAAAAATTTCCCACACAAGTAGAAGTAACTTTCAAAGACAATAGAGTACCACAAAAAGCACGAAACGGAATGAAATTAAAACCACAAAACTAACGAAATAACCACAACACATTTTATTTCCACACTTATTATAAAAAAACTGCATCTGTTACAATTAAAAAGACTCGTTCTGCTTCAGCATTTGAATGCGGCAACGTAAAACAAATTTTAGCGATTTTACTTAAATTGGAAAATAATGGTGAGATCAGCGAAATTACCCTATTGCTGTGAGAATAAGCGTGAAGTCAAATTTGTCTTTTCTGTTTTGTAAGGAAATTGGAAAATATTACCTGTACACCATAACTAGAAAATTTAAGTTGAAATTTACCACGAAAAGGTAAATTTACCACAATCTGGCAGTATTGCTCTAAACTTGAGACCAAAGTTTTTTTTTTTTTTAAACTTATCCTAGTACGCACTCTGTATATACCTTGTACATTAAATCAGTCTTTTTCGTTTGCCCATATACGAGTACATAGTACAAGACTACATATATCCAACTGAATTCCCATCACATTTTGAATTGGTGAAAACCTCATCAAAGTATTTGCTCTGCAATCGAAGCACATTTTCACCCTCAGGCACTCAATATATCTTTCATACTTTGTACTCAGTTTTTTTTATCTAAAATGAAATGCAATTACACTATCTGCTCACAAAGCGTAAGGCCAACCACCCTCTCACGCTGCACCGCTTGCTGCTACTCGTACATCCTTTTTGCTAGGAGGGTGGTACATACAAGAAAACACTTTTCAGAGCGATAATTATGCAAATTTTGCCAACAACTGGGAGAGAAGGAATTCAGGAGGCGAGCAAATATTTGCCCAGTTCTAGGACTCGCTTGCTCCCTCACTCGGTTGCTCTTTGAATTCGAAAATTTTCGGGTTGAAGTCATTTTAGTTTTGTGTTTGAATGGAGGCGATGCAACGAGTACAATGTGCAAACAGATAGAGTTTTGACGTACATGCATACATATACTAGTACGTGTGTGCTTGAGTGTGGGCAATGCGTGCGTGGGAAGAGTGTATCCTTGCATCATCCTTTTATTTCCTGCAAGTAATTTATGCAAATTATTTTGTGAATGGAATGGAAAGGTTTATTTTTTCTAGTTGTGTTTCCTTTTGTATTCGGTGGGGTTGCTTTAATGAAATTGTTGATTTAGCGTTTTGTGTGTGTATGTGTGTTGTCCTTGCAGGGTGGGTGGGAGATTTTAGTTTTTGTTCTAGGGTTAGGAAATTGAAATTGGGAAAGTTGAAGTTATGTATTTATGTATGTACCTAACATAGTATGTAATGTTTAATGGAGTGCATAATGTAAAGGAGTACAACTGTGCAGTTTTATTTGCATTCCGAGGGATTGACGGTGGAAATTTGGTTATATGACAATTGTTTGCATCAAATGGTTATAGTTGAAGGGAAGGCTAAAATGTATTTGATTTAATAATTCTGGATATAGAATCTTTTTGAAAACCATCGCAAAAAGTCAAGCAAACAACGAATTAAAAAATTCAGCTATCCCTTTCATATCCACGAAGTATTATAAATGGTTCATGCCTACTTACTTATAGTTCATCTCTGGTCAGATTTATTTTAGGAACGTTCGGTATTTCACTTCCAACACGATTTCACCTTTTCGCACAACAAATTCCCAATTCCGAGGACATTTACTCAAAGCAAGGAATGTCCAGTCGAGGTAGGTACTAATAAAGTCGAAATACACACATTAAAAAGAAAAATAAATTCGAGATATTTAAATACATAAACCTAAAGGGTTAACATATTGTTTACGAAAGCAACATCCTATGGTTTGCTGAACCCCTTTTCTACACAGAATTGCTTTGCATATAGAAATTCTCTCTTTATGCATATACATATGTACATACATATGTACCTATATTTAAAAGCATCAGAATCAAAGATAACTTAATTTGAAGACATATTTTTGAAAACACAGCAATTAATGAAAAAAAAGTAGTAGTATGTACATATATAAAAATTGAGACTTTCTATATGCAAAGCAATTCTGTGTAGGAAAGGGGTTCAGCAAACCATAGGATGTAACCAATTATGTGAACTTCTTAATTTTGTATCAACGAATCATTAGAAGGCTGACAAGAACAAATAACTGAAAAAAAAATTCAAGAAAGATTCCACAGTGCTAAACAGAGATTTAAAAGAAAAAAAGTATAAAATGTAAATGCTGTTTTTCGTGATTCTGAAATGGAGCGACACGGGTGAAAATGGGAGGAGAAGAATTATCGAAAAGACAACACAGACGGTACCGCTGTAATAGCTGAATTACCAACAATCGGTAATAAATGTGGAAACTCCTAAACCCGTCAAGGACTAATTCGAAGTATGGGTGCTTACGCTGAAAGGAAGACGTGACACGAAAATGATGAAGAGCAGCAGCTACATATGTACGTGTACTAAAGATGAATATGAAAATTACGCTGAACGATAAGCTTACCCATTATACCCACATGAAATTAAACCAGACGCAATATGCAAAAAGATAAGGATTAAACCGCTTCCTGATGTATTGATTATAGAATCCAGATATTTGACGAAAAATAAAGGATGATTCCAAACGAAAATGTCAACCATATTCGGCAGACAGTTAAGGAAAGCCTTCATAAGTTAAATAAGCTTATGATAAGCTTCATATCTTTTTGAAAAAGGCATTGGATACTAAAGCATAAGTTAAAACTGCAACACACAAAGTTTTCATAGAAATGCAAGGTCACCATGGAGTCACAAGATTTATCGGGCTCTAATTGAAAGTCTACAAAAAAAAATCTTCTGGTGACAGTGGGTCTATTGCAAACCGGCTACACTGGCGAAAGGGAAGTAGCTTGGCGAGTGACAAACTCCTGAAAACATAGTTGGTGAAATGCTCAATGGCCTACAGGCAAGCGATGCAGTCGTTGAGTGCATTAGGAAAAAGGGAGAAGAACTCCAAACAGGGACAACACAACATGGACGAATAGGCAAATGAGATCTTAGACTTCCCTGTGAGAAGTGTTTAAGAAGTGGTACCGGATGGATACGAGAAGGGAGGGTAAGTATTATGCACTACTATTGAGTGGAGGGTCAAATTCGTGTTTTTGGAGCTAAAGTTAGCAGTTTTAGAAATCAGTAAAAGAAATGTCCTTGCCGGTTGACCCGATCAGAGATTGCCAAAAAGAGTTCTGTGATTAGTTGGGGGAAACCCTTAGTGAATTATTACCCTAAAGCTTATCATGAGCATTGTGTTAAGACTGGGTAGAGATTAGGGCAGCTGCAAGTACATATTTAATTTTAACCTTGAAGGTACTACATAATTCACTAAGCTGAAGGCAGATAGATCGGTTAATTGATATATGTATGTATGTACATATATGCAAACCTTCATATACATATTATAAATTATAAAAGTTTGCATCTCCTTAGATTCTATCTCGTTTAGCATTCAAGAATAAAACCAGCATATAAGAAATGCTGGAACTTTCACGACATTATCGTGACATTCGACATTCCTATGAAAACTGCAGTCATTCGACTACAAATTAAGACACATGAAGACATCAATAGCATCATTAGAAAATGTATTTTTCCCGGGGCTGCTTGTAGAATTTGCGAATTCATAACTCGTCGTATTCACTCTCAAATTTGGCACGATAATCTTCTTCAATCCCCTTCGTTTTCTTTCAACTTTTCCTAATTAAATTTCCATTACAAGTCGTTTCAACATTTCCGACAATCATCGCTGGCGCAGCGATTGTCGGGAATGTTAAAACGCCTCCGATTTTTTGTTTCCAAACTCACGACAAAGTTTAGAACATTTGTACATAATGGAGTCGCAGAAAGTAAAACATAAATTATAACTTTCATCCAAAAATATTCAAATGCCAACCCCCTTCTGCTCAATAAAATTGCTCCGCTAATTAAACGCCCTTCAAACGGCATCACCTTCCTGCTCTTAACGAGCACGGCAATTAATTTTGAATCCTTATTCGCCGAATCCGGTTATTCATAGCTCACTTAATTTACTGCTAAACAGCCCCAAAAATCATTCTCCTACTCCCACGCGTACACCATTCCTCCAACCGACTCTAAACTGAGCAGATTCAAGTGTCCTTAAAGGCCCTTAAAAAATCATCCACATACATACAACGCGATTCCTCTTTTTTTGCTATATAAAAGGCGTAAACTTGTTGTTCACAAAATATTGCAGTCAAGGATCAATAATGAAATTATAAGAATATCCTTAATGGCACAAAGGGGTGAAAACCCTCCTCATGTGATACAAAACAAAATAAGAAAACTTGGCACAGTTTAAATGCTAAGAGGATAACTCAAGCCTACCATCGCGAAAGAAAGCAAAGCAGAGCCCACAAAGAATTGAAAAAAGAGAGAAGAGAAAAAGAAAAGTAATTAATTTTATTTAAGAAAAACTTCACCTCTCTCCGGAAAAATCAATAAACATCTCTTGAGCTTGCGCTGAAATCCCAATCTATAGTCATCTCTCTTTAGCAACTACCCCCACGCAACAAGGATACACATGGAGCACAGTGTGGCAAGGCAAAAAAAGCTCCTTCCAGGCGGCCAAACCCAGAAATTTTTTTTGCAACACGGACTATCCTTGTCAACTGCTTGCTCAATCGCTCAGTACGAGTAAAGCGGTCTTCAAATCTAGCAAACGCGATTCTCGAACGCGTTTTATTATTCTACTCATATAATTTATTTGCGTCGCTATATAATTTCTCTTTATTTCGTAGAACACACATACCACACAAATCACCACCATCTTACACACCATTAAATAATAAAAAGCAAGAAAAAAAAACTTAAAAGAAAATTTAAACAAAAAAGGAATATCCTTACACATACGGCTATATGTATGCAGTCGGAAAGGATTTGTTTTTCATTTTCTCTTCTTGATTTAAACAAATAACTTCCTAAGAAAAACCCTCCATTTAAATAATTTTTGTTATGTGCAAATCTTTCGGTTTTCCTGTGAGTTTTTGTAAAAAAAAATAAATAAAAAAAAAAAAATATAGAAAAAAGGACCTTTCAAAAACCCAACAAAACACGCCCTCCGGTTGAAAAAAAATAATTTGTCTTCAGTTTCCTTTCAAAGATAATACTTTTATTGAACATTTCCAACAGAGAAAAGGACATTTGTGCGGCGCGTGATAGTGTAAAATAGACAAAATATCGAGAAACATAGAAAAATAAAACATAGAATACTATTTATTTCACTCTGTTTGTTAGAATTTCCTTTCGAAATTTGTTCGCAAAGTTTTTCCACCCTCTTGAGTTGTTGATTTAAATTTGATTTCTCAAAAAGTACTTCAGCCCATAAAAGAAGACCGAAGAAAAACATAGAAAAAAATCTGGTCAAGGAACACACCCTGAAACGTACACCAAAATCCTCGCAAAAGGACTACCACCAACAGCAACACCAATAAAAAAAAAACGAAGGAGTTCTTCCAGGCATTACAAGTGGAAAAAATCCCAAAAATCGCCAAAAAAAAAAAAACCGAGATAGAGAGAGATAGTTAGAGGAAAAGGACCTCAAAAAGGGTAAGTGCGGTAATTATTTGTTTTTCCAAATTCTATGTTCCTTCAAATGCAATATTTTTCTTTTCTACCGGGCGGTGGTCATACGGCAAAGTCTAAAGTTTCCTCTATCCAACACACAACCAGACAAGGAATACACCTACATATGTATGTACATACGTATGTCCTGTATGCAATGGAAGTGTCCGCAAAAAATGCCGGAATTCAGTCAAAATGCGTGGGAGACACACTATCATGCACACACAGAGAGAGAGCGAGAAAGAGAGCAAAAGAGAAAGCTTTTCCCGGTTCCGGAAACTGACAAAATCAAGGGTGTGGTAGTTGCCAAGGATGAAATTCATTTCCATTATTTACATCCTTTTTCGTACTACTGCTACTGCTGGTTTCACATTTTTCCACTAGTACGAGTATGTATTGGAGCATGCCGATGATGGACGGATTTTGTTTTTTTCGTCCTCGCGAAAATTGCAATTGGTTTTGTGTTGTTTTATCCTGGTGATGGGGTAGTTGCCCCTATCCCTGGTAGAATTATGTTTTTGTTCCACTTACCTCCTCTTCATACTGTCAGGTTGCCTTGGAAATAGAAAATTGCATTTATTTATTCCCTTTTCCTGTGGCATTCCAATTTTTTTTTTTGTCTTTATGTGTTTGTGTGTGTTATAATCCCCACGACACTCCTACCCAAAAAAAAAGGATTCCGCTGACTCCGTTGATTTCGCCGCTTCGGTTCGCTTTTAATGAAATTTCTGGGCGTGGGAGTTTTTTTTCTCGTATTTCTCTTTTTTCTTGTGTTGGTGGCGGTTTCGTGGGTGGCGGTTTTGGAACACGAACATGGGACGGGTGGTAAATGGTGGACTTTTTTCTCTCATACCATTCTGCTCTGATGGATCCAATCGGAATATAAAGGATAATAGATGGATTGTAAATGGATTTCGGTTGTGAGAATGAAACGTTGATTATTATTCGGAATTGAAGCGTAAAAATTGCTTTTTGGTTATATAATTATGAAGTGGTGGTTATGAGGCAGCAGGGGAATCGATTGATTGGGATTATTGACTTTGTAAAGTGCTATTGGAGCATAGACATTCGAAACTATGTATAAGCTAAGTGGAAGTTTAGAGTCCCACAGCGATGACAGTGGGAACTGATTCTTTTTAATGGGATTTATAAGTTTCAATTTGGTTCGAATTGATTGGCAGTCTTTTGAGCACGAGATGAGTGGATGAGTTATGGATGAAATTCAAGTATAGACAAATCAAAAATGGTACATTTTTATTTGACGAAATATAATACACATACATACATATGTATGTACTCGCACGTATTAAATTTTTATTCCAAATTTTCATACATTTTCGAAATATTACTGCAAAGAATGTGTGGTTTTAGCAATAATAATTTTTCGATTTGATGGCATGAATAAAAAAAGGATTTTAGAAGGCATTTCAAAAAAGCTAATTAAGCTCCAGTGAACGATACCCATCTAAACGGATGGCTCCAAGATGGACACTGACATTGGCGCGGTCCCCTTTTCCGAAGTTCTTGGAATATCCAGTTCAATCAGACTTCTTTAATGATAGCATTACCACACGCTGATATTACATTTTTTATTGGCAGGCACGTGGTAATAAAAGCGATTTTTTCCATTGAAATTAAATCGAACGTCCTTATTTTGGTTCTGGAGTAACAAAGAGTGGAGAGGGTCTTAACAAGATCTAAAGAAGATCCTATGAAATTCCTTTTCTCACCACGAAGGCATTTGGAATAAAAAATTTAAAAAAAGGGAGTTTTTCGAATCGGTGTTTGGAAAAAATTTGAAATTATGTCCCATGGTCAGTACATTAAAAAAAGAGATTTGAAACTTACGTACGTACGTATACGACCTATGCAGCGGTTGTGGTGACGAAGAAGTGACCATAATTTCTCGGTCACTGCACAATATCCTGTCTTAGGCATCACAGCACCACATTAACATAGGATTCATACGGTTGCCTCATACGTCTAAAATTGACTGCGGGCTCTTGGTCTATCAAGAGCCAAATTTTTAAAGGGAAGCCTGTTCCAAATTGTTCGAAGGGTTGAATGGAATACAATAATTGTTCATACACTTTCCAACAATAAAAAAAATCACTATGGTATAATTTACATACAGTATCACTTAGACTAATTGGGAATTAAGTACTGTACACACGATTAGTAAAGACATTTTATTCTAGGCGACAAGGAATTCGCATTTGGTCTATCTCAAACAAGTGCACTGCTGAAATTTCTCAATCCAATTGTTCTAACTGCTGTATTTTGTTTTATATCCATGTTATTTTATACGAGGATGCACATTTGTCTGGGAATGGTTCTATATCCATTTTCTGTGTTTTTTGCTTTTAGAATTATTTAAATATAGTAGATAGGTATTTATAAAGTATTTATAAAGAGAACTTATAAAAAATTGCATGAGTAATCAATGAGCCAAGAAATGTGACTATAATTCAATTTAAAATAAAAAAATCGTCTCCTGTAAAATTTTGTGTTGGTGACTTAGACAAATTATGCTTTCCGCTGACAATTGATCTAAGTGACTTAAGCTCTAGATTCAAATATAATTGAAAGAAAACCCTAACAAATGTTGAAAGCTCTTTCCAATGTCTAGTAAATATTTCAGACCATTTTGGAGCACTTTCCTTCCCAATACCTCATTTTGTATATATCGACCTTTTGACGCTTGTCAATTTCAAACCTGTTTAAATGAGAAGAGTCGTTAAAAGAGAGCATTACACGAAGAAAGGTTATGGTATATAGACGTTGGTGTAGAAGTATTAATAACAAAAATTTGTTTACTAAGAGTTTTTAGTCATTGTGCTTAGGCTCGTGAAACGAATTCTTTATCTCAGTTGCATAATGATGATCTTAAAAATACCCAATTTTAGACAACTAAAGTCTCACAGTATTAAGTTTGATACATACTTTGTAACAGTGAGAATTAACGAAATAGACTCTATAAAATATATGCACATATTCGTGATCAGTATGAATAGCAAAAACGATTAAGTCATGTCCGTTCTTCAGTCCGTGCGCGAGTTAGTATGTCCCCACATTTTGGGCGTTAAATTTTGAGCTAGGAGGATGAGAAGCAGTACATAATATTTTGCATGTAAAATCGTCAAACGTTCGAAGTTATCGTAGTAATTCAATAAAAAAAAAATGCAGTTTGTCACGCCCATTTCCTTAGGACTGATGGTAAAGAAGAGGGATAGGGTATCAAACAATTCGTTACGGATGAATTGTAGATTTCTTGAGTGTGTGGCATTACATTTGAGTTTTAATTTGTCCCCCAAGTTCTTTTAAACCCATTAATAGGAAGGTGGAAAATCTGAACGTAAGCGCTTTTTTCGAATTTCTTGTCTCAAATTCCGAGTTGAATGGGTCCAAAATCAACTGGCATTGGATCCGCTGTTGAATCGAAAAATTGTATGAGGCTCATTTTTGGTTAAAAAAAACATATCGAAACGCCGCAGTTACTTACTTACTTAGGTGGCGCTACATTCCGGGGTGAACCTGGGCCTCAACTAACAAGCCTCTCCAGTTAGCTCGGTCCTTAGCTAACGCCGCAGTTACATCCCAAAAAATGCACAGCTTGGTGCGAACTGTGGGCTGGTGGAGTCATTGGACCATATTCACTATAGAGGCATGTCTAATGACTTTTTCTTTTCCTAATTGAATGACATGAATGTGGAAGATATGTGGTTCCAGCAGGATGGTGCTATGTGACATACAGCAAACGAAACAGTCAACTTATCAAAGCAAACATTTGATGAACGCATAAGTTCGCTTAATGGACCTGTAAATAGGCTTCCAAGATCTTGTGATCTGACGCCACTTGGTTATTTTCTTTGGAGATACGTAAAGTCGCTAGTCTACAACAATCGACGCATAAGAAGCCAACATTATTCGTGTTTTTGAGGACATACGGCCACAAATGCTTGAAAAAGCGGTTAATAACTTTGTCTCTCGGATGACATTCATCAGATCCAGCCGCAATGGGCATTTGCCCGAAGTTGTATTTAAAAATTAAATGCAGAATGTTTTCTCTCGATTTAATACAATACTCTCGATTTGTTCAATATCAAAGTTAGTACTGGCTTAAAAAAAACACCCTTTATATGTAGATGCAAAAAGTTGTGCGCTGATAGAGATATTGAAAACTAAAAAGAACACTTTCGGACTATGTTCCTTTGTAATTATCGCAAAATCTGTAATTTTGCGTGCTTTGAAACAGGGATATTGTGTAAAACTATGTAGCATACTCCATCAAAATAATACTAAGAGTTAAAAGTTTTTTCTACTTATCGATCTGCTTAACTTTTAAACAGTTGTCAACAAGCTGCTTACGTCTTTTGTCAAAGTGTCACAATCGACTACTCTTAAACAGCTGTATTCAACTGCTGTGAAAGAGTTACAGCTGACAGCTGTCAAATCCAAAAGAAAAAATCTTATAATATCTTATGGAGGGTGAATTTTATTATAACATACCAATGGTTCTACAAAAACTTATTAAATGAAACGATTTGTGTATCAGATTTTGACATCTTCAGTTCATATGACTTTGACTTCATCATGAATTTTTTCAAAATTTTAGTCGATTGAAACTCCATGGCATACAAGCGCTCAGTATAAAGCAGTCGAATTGGTAAAACAATCGCAAAATTTCGATTGCAGCACGACTTGTGTGAGGCGGCACCGTTCTCTTGGAATCACTTATATATAAGGATCGTATCGATTGGAATAAAAAGGTTTACAAATTAATACAAAAATCATGTCTTGAATTCCAACCGCTGATCCATTTTGATCATCATGTATAAATTTGTTGAGGTTTTAGACACCGCCTAACACATTGTAATCAACTCCAATTCACAACTTTCAAATGCGAACTGAGAGATTGGAATACATATGTCAGATTGTCAGTTCGTATTTGACAAAAACGGGAGTCAACCTATTGATTGTTAAATAATAAAATTCAAAATTATGGTTGAATTCATAAACCCTTTAAAAAACAAAATCCGCATGTTGACTACACATTGTTTTTGTTAAACAAATCCGGAAGCTTTGACACTGCGACGGATTTATGATGCTTTTTTATTTTTGACAGGTTAGAAACAACTAGATGTTAATAATTTCAACAAATTAAACGCTACCTACATGTACCTATACATACAACAATAAAATGTTTAATAAACTTTTTAGTAATTCCGAATTTGAGAAGGATAGCGTGAACCTTACCAAAAGCCTTCATTTAATAGGGGAATCCCTAAAAACTTAAAGATATAAAGTTAGTACTGAACTCAGGTGTAGTACTTGGAAGGTGACCGCGAATGTACTCATTCGTCTATAGACGGCTTCATACCATATTATGGAGCTATTGCTCAAAGTTTTAAGACACGGTAGAAGCTAAACATGAGAACGGGACAGGAACATATACATACCTGTATAAACACCACGAGCAGCAGCAGACTAAGCAAACATGGCAGAACTGTCTTCAGACACAGAGGTGTTGTCAGAGCTTTATTCCTCACAAGGCATGAAGTGGCACAAATAGTAAGCATTTGAGTTGGAAGAATTTTAATATTATTTCTAATAATGTACATGATTCTCCCGGATATTGAATCTGGAATTATAGTACTATAGCTCCACAATGAAACATAATTAGGGTATCTACGCGTTCTCGTAGAATATACGTGTCATATATTCACGCCACCTACATATGTAAGTAATATATCCAATAATTATTATCTACTAAAGATTAGAGACGAATAATTTCGTTCTAATAATAGAACTAATTATGCTTGTAATTGAATTCTTGATATACATATGTACCTACTACCACAAAGAATAGTTTCGTCCTTCCGTATGAAAATTGCGTTTGCTTCGTTAGATGAAATTTCTCTATTCGGCTCATTACTCTCTCCACCTCAAGAATTAACTCAATTGAATGCCATTCAATAACCCTTGGAATGACAGCTTAATAAAGACCAAATGAATTACTTTAACACAACACTGTGGGTGAGCTCGTATGTATCCGTCGGCACATTAGACGCTAAATTATGTACATGTTCGACAACAGAAATACCCTTTTGTCCGAACCGGATCCGTCTCGAAGCAAGCCATTCCATGTAATTAGTTACTCTATCAATATTAATCGAACGCGCAATTTACCTTTTGTTCAATTGTGTTTCATTGTTTATTGTCGGCCATTTTCTATTTGCCTAATGCGCCCTATATCGATACGATAAATGTACCTACATACGTACTTATATATGTATGTATTACACACGTAAGTAGTTTATGCGTGTAGCACCTTTAGCGCCGAACTTGTAGTAGACATAAAAAACTAATTTTATGCTTGATTTTCCAAGGATATGCATATGTATTGTTTATATTTCTTAGAATTGACGAAGCAGTCCTAAAGATGCCTAAAAACTTTGATACTTAAGTCAATTCCGTGATAAAAAAAAAACTTTTTAAGGACATTTTTTATTTCCCTGAAGTTGACTTTTGTAATAATTTTAGTTCTGATTGTATCGCACCCAAGATATTGATCTCTTTACTGCACCATTATGATAAGGATAACAATTACTACCAAAAACCTTGAATAAAAAATGATTATTGACTCCCTTGAGGAGTATTTAACTATGCATGTCAAACTCACTTGAAGGCAATCAGTAAGCTCTACTTTACCTTTTGTTAGCAGAGTGATTAATTCTTTTTCTCGATTTTTTGGGAACGATTTGATGCTGTATTATGCGACCACCCTCCCATTTTACCCTCTGTGTCGGTAGGAAGCATCAAGGATTCATCAAAAAGTAAATGTACATATATGCCATATGTACATATGTATGTGCATGAGCAGTCTTATTGCTGCACCGTGTTATGCAAATTTTATTAATTTTCCACGTTGAGATGAAAATCGAAAAGCAGGACCGCTCCAAGCAAGTGAAAAGGGTCAAGGGTCGTTCAGATGTATAAATGCATATTCCATGTTAAAGGTAGCGCGTCAGTCACTCAACGGTGGGGTGGTTTTAGTCGACATGCTCTCGCAATCAACGTCCGCTCAGTGGTGGTGGTCCGCGCGCGTTGTATTTCAATGGAAATGAATTTTTCATCACGTGTGGAAATTGAAAATTGGGAAAACTTGAAACTTTTTTCTCCCTATTAGTGGTCAACTGGCGATGGCTTGGGTTTGTCATATGTATGTAATGGAGATGCATATATTTTCTGCTGTGATGGTTTCCATATTCAATGGACATTTTTCGGAGGCTGTCGACAGCTGAGATGAAGTTTTGTTCTTTTTTTTGTCCAAGAAAATCCAGAATTTCGAGTTTGCCCGACAGGATTTTGTAAAAAGCGGAATTATGTAAAATATTTACATGACGGCATTGTTATTTGAGTTGTAATCCCTAAACAATGCCGCTTTTTATTGGAATCTCTCTGTAACGATGGCTAGGAAATTAAAAGGGCTTTGGAAATACTTTTGATGTACCATAGGTTTTGTCCATATTTACAGCACTATCCGTTTTTAGTACAGAAGTTAAAACGATATTAATACTGGAGCCAAATTGACGACTCTTGCAATGGATTGAGGGATATAATAACAGCCTAAAACAGAAAACCCAGGTTTGCAGGGGTTAACGTAGATCTTGGCACAACATTGACAAAGCATCAATTGCATCAAGTGTTTCAATGATTCCAAATTGATCCTGAAGAGAATATGAGAAAAATTGCTGAATCTGCTAATGGGCACTCACTTTAAAGTTTCCTTATGACTATCGTGTCTAGTAATATGCTGCGAAGCCATTAGTGTCTTCCCAACATTTTCGAACAAATGAAGTACTAGTTCTCCAGCAGCTTTGGCTGGATGTCCTTTCTACTGAAAACTCTAAAGAAAATATCTTAGATCTGATATCTTGGAATGCAATGCAATGCAATGAATGAACAGTGCTATCTATGTCGCAACATGCCTAAAACTAAAAAAATTCACCCTAATGGTATTTCTTAACGTAAAAGGAGCTTTCGAAAACGTCAAAACCAATCTATTATTATAATTGAAATTATTATTATATAGAATTGGCTTTGCCGAGCGACAGTAACATCGGAGGACACCTCAATTTCTTACGATTACTTTCTTCTTTACTTTGGAAACCAGTTCTCAACGAAATGCTTTTTAAAATATAAAGCAACAGGATGTAAAGTGAGCAGTCTGATTGGAATAAACTAGTTGCTCGTACCAATAGTATTGGTCCCTTCATAAATACGACCAAAATCGAAACGGATTTACTTTTAACCGCTGCTCTTTTGAGTTTAATCTTGATCACAAGTTCAATTAGAAACTCAATGTTGATGAACATTGGTTACACTAACCTAAAAAGGCGACAAGTTTCACTTGGGCCACCAGTCAAACATAATGTAATGGTTATATTCAACGGCAGTTAGACCGATTCCCATAGTTGTATCTGCTCCATACTGCATTTATAACCTCAGCAATAAAAACTCCCAAGCAATAGAGACAGTACAAATCGCGTCGAGTACAGGTCTCCGCTACATTTACTGTACATTGACTTCGAGCTTCTAGTTCAATAGCTTGAATTGAGATGCTATCAGGTCGGATAAAACTCACAGCTATTATCAAGGCTACATGCGAGGGTATTACGTGTCACGTCTTACACAATGGTAAGGTGTCGAAGAATTTCGAAGTCAGGGTTGCATACCGTCACCGCTGTTATTCTTAGTGGTCATCTGCGATGTACCATCTAGGTTAATAGACTCATCCATATAAATCAAAGAAAGGCAAAACAATCAAATAAAAAAAAATGTTTCACAGTGCCATCGCCTTCTCCACAGGCGTCACAAACATGGGTATTACTTGGCTTTAAGTTGTTTAGTAAAGCCGGTAAGAACAGTGAGTTGTCTACAATTCATTCTATTGCGATATCCTCGGTCGAGTTCCTAGAGCTCTAAATGAAAGACAAACTAGCACAGACTACGTTCTCAATGGTGGATGATTGTTTCGCAAGGTGTACCAAATTCATTAAAATATCATTTGGTAAGAAGTTTGCACGACGTCCTACATGTAGAACACTTTGGGTTAGCGAAGACCACCACGAAGATCGAGATGGTACAGAGGCAAGTTCTGTATCAAATGTGCTTATTCAAAGAGTGGTTGTGGTAAGAAGAAGGGATCTGAATGAAACTACTAAGAAGTGATCTCATGATTTACTTTTCGGATACGACCCACGATTAGCTGTTAAATACTAAGTAGTGCAGGCTTTGTATGATAGGACTTCGAAAGAAGAGAGCTTACTATTGCAAAGTCTTAAACGATCTACGGGGCACAGCCCCGTCCCATAAATTAGATGGTTTCAATAGAGAGGGGACGATCGGTATCTTACTGAGAACATTATCAGTGTTCATCGTTAGCAGAACTTCTTCCATTCAGTGTTTGGATCGGATCAGATTCGGAAATGGCTAAGTTTGCCGCCAAACGGAGCCGATGCAGTTAGCGACAGTACAACGCCCGCAGTCCAAGAAGCAGAAGCAATGAAGACATGAATTTATGGAAACCGAATCGAGTGCGGAGAGGTCATCTACATAGGATATCTGAATGTTATGATCGCTGTGAAATAGTGATGACATTTACTCGAAACCCCGTAGTCAATGAAAGGTTTAGTCGAGAAATTTTGTAGGTTCCAAACCTTAGGAAATCCACTTCGGAACGAAAGGGTGATTGATAGGTACCAGTTGTTTATGCCTATATAAAATTACATATGTATGTACTCTCTCTATTTCAGAGACTGTAAATTTACATTATTAATGATTTAAAAACATATTGTCGATGGCATACCGTACACATGTCCTCGCCAAAAGACCGAAAAATATGCGTCTCCCCAAACACGATACTAGTTAAAGCTTTTCCGACCCATTGAATCGTAGAATGCAACATGAAAATGTCCTTTCACTTGAATGCCTCCTAAAAGACATTATATTCAAATAAAACGAAAAAAAAAGAAACATGTCACAAACTCGCTTCTACTCATAGTCAAGGCAACATTATGCCCACACGTTTTCCTCAATACGCTACGATAAATCAAACAGAAAAAAATAAAAAAAAAAACGAGAACTAAACAGAATGCGATGAATTATTGGCGCAAAATGGTATACCCCTATTTAATAATGCACAACCCCCTGGGCGCCGCCAACGGCGACAACAAAGACGACTGACATCAGTTTGTGTGCTCTGATCATTATCATCATCCTTGTTGTCGTCATCGTAATCATAATCAGCATGCGACATTTCACATTTCTATTTCGGTTCAACTCGAATCGATCGAAATGAGTTCAGTTCGGTTGGGTCGGCTCCGTGCTTCTTCAAATGCTCAGCTCGGTAGTTAGAAAACGCACACCCATCTACGGGAACGGGGGGTTGGCATTGTCTACCAATTTGTGTATTTTTCTTGTGCCAAGGATAAAATTATATATTTTTTTTTTCGTTGTTATTCCTTTCAAAAAGGACAAAGAATAAAGCAGCAAATTGTATTGACAAATGTCGTACACTTCGTAACAACCGCACCGAACCACCATTCGTCGCCATTCGATCAATCAGAGTTTGAATTTGAATGATGTCGAGTGTGTGTAAATATAGTTTTCGTTTTTGTATGTGCGTGTGACGGTATTAATTGGATTACAAATGTCAAAATGTACAAACTGTAAATAAAGGAAAAAATTAATTACACCCATTGAAAGAGTGATGGTAACTAATGAAGTGCATTTGGATATGCGTGCATATGTCAGAAACTATTTGCTGCCTTAGCTCAAACTGTTGAAATTATGCACTCAATTTGATCTCACTCTATTCAGTTCAACTACACATGCATACATACATACATACATAATATTTGGAGAACGAATTTAGAAATTAAATTGAAGTACCTACCTATTAGTGAAGAACGAGTGTCCTTAGAGTGTTGTTGAAAACCTCCAATACTTGAGTTTTTAAGGTGCTTAGAATAAAAGCAAGGAGTCCTTCATCACCTTAAACGAGTTAAGTAAGCTAACCGTAATTGATCTATTCCATTACGTCTTCCTAGCTCAGTTTGCAGTCTGTTTCTTAGTTCTTGATAAGCCACCTTTTCTTACTGCATTCAATCAACAAAATGAGATCCTTCAAAAAATATATGAACACCTAAACCCAAAATTAAATAAAACCTTCAATTTGACATCACTCCAAATGGGACCTCTCGAAAAACCGCAGGACCCAACATGCCTACATACATATGTATGTACATATGCCTTAATTACAACCCCATACCATTGTCCTATTGTCAAATCTGGAATCTGTTCACACAAAGTACATGTGTCCAAACCATCTACCCGGTCAATCAATCTCAATTTCGGCGTGCAAAGTGTAGGGATAATTTAAAATTCAACAAACAGGAAACACTGTCAAGGCCCAGATTGCATTCCTCCTTTGTAAAATTCCACCCATATTCACCGTGCGTTGGCAATCAAACATCTTTCTCCTTCCAAAAAAAGGAGTGCATTTCAAACCAAAGCCTGCTTTGTTTTTTTTTTTTTTTTTACCCTTACAAAACGAAAAGAGAATTAGAAAAGCTGCACACACATGGTGCAATAATAAATGTTTCCCTGGAGGGAAATCACCTCCTTCTTCATTAGAGCCGCGTAAAAAGAAAACAGGGGAAAAGGACATTTCATTATAACTCGATGTATGAAATAGATGACAAATGGGAAAAAGAATGCATCGGTAAACTGGAAAAGAAAGCGAGATCAGAGATTTATTTAATAAAAGGCAAACTGAAATGTAGGAAGGGAAACAATTGATAAGAAATTGACTTTGGTGGTTTAAAAGTGTACTGAACAGAGGTTCTTAAAATATGTCCCATAGCTGCCACCCATAAAAATGGAAAAAGTGAATTAGAGACCCAATGCAAGACAGATAAATCCAGCGTTGTGTGTGCCATGACAAATGAACCACAACAACCTCGTGGCTAAGCAAATTGAAGTGTATAGATGGGACAGCAGGACTTGTACAAAATCACGAAAGAACTAATATGTAAGTGATGACCACTTAGACCTACATCCAATGAAGAGCTTAAAAGGTAGCCTGTCAGTTTTAGATGAAGACTAACTATTAAAATGGAGGGAATCATCATCATGAACTTCATGATTGAATTTAATATTCAAAGCACTGTCAGACAAGACTGTAGACTAACTTCATTATTTCAATATTTTTAGAACCTATTAGGAACGCGGGTACCGTGGGTCAATGGGTTAGTGCGTTGGACTACGGAGCGAGGGGTTCAAGGTTCAATTCCTAGACAACACCTAAAATTTCTTTCACGGCCCCACCTTCCGCGAGCGTCTGACAAACAAAACATCCGAGAACAAAACTGTCATGAAAAACATTACATTGTGTGACTTTATTATCGTCCCTATATTAAGCTTCTTTAGTCACGGCAATCTCTAGAAGTTCTTTTTTATATGAATTTGTAATATACCGATCGATACATACGTAGCTCTTCAACTTTTTTTTTGACGTCGCAATTTCCTCAAAATGTACAGAAAACGCCAACTATCGTATCCATCGCATCATCGTATCATCTTTCTAGCTTCTAGCTTTTTTTCAGCCCATTTTTTTGATTTTGAGGTGATATGAAGAGTCTACTGATTTTCGGATTTTCTTTGACTCTGTCTAAAGGAATGCCGTTATCTGCTCCATCAAGGTCGGAAAAGAACTCACCGAGACCTTTGATGTCAAAAAAGGATTCAAACAGGGCGATGCGCTGTCATGCGATTTCTTCAACATCGTTCTTGAAAAAATTGTGCAGACTTCACACGCCAACATCAGAGGCACAATCTTTGAAAAGTCCGTTCAACTGCTATAGTTATGTATGCATCTGGTTTAAAATAATTGGTCAGATAAAACAGATGATTTTGACACTTTTTATAAGAGTATTCCATCTCAGGAGTAAATACAGAAAATTGTGTACGAATTGGAAACATAGGTATTGAACACCAATAAGACCACTCTTGAACTATACGTTCTGTTGTATTCAATCTAAAAACCTATAATCGTCTGTTCTGAACTGGACACTTTTCTTGTATTATATTCTTAGCGACAACGGTGCACCTAACTCAAACTACTTCGATAGATTGGTATTAATTAAGTTTTGCTGTTTCAATAGACTTTTAGGTAGTTCCACTTTGGTTTAAGCACAGATCTTTCCCAGACAGTAGCACTATCGAAATCAGACTTTAAATTATGTGGATGGGTATGCGTAATTGTTTTCAATTCTTTACTTCTGAAGTATGTATGTATGTATGTAGTACGTACGTTTTCAATTGCTAGTCCTAAACCGCTTAGCTCAGCTAGTGCTTCGTTTTACTGTTGCCATTAAAGAATTGCAAATATTGCGAAAGAAGGAAAGAAATTTTGATACTACATATTTCGAAGTGTTCTATAAATATATTTGCACTTAATAACATTAAGCAATTTCCTAGTCTATCAGTAAGCTAAAGCAAAATCATGAAGTCTTGTTTAGTAATTTTTGAGAAATAGTCTAAAATGGACTAGATGGAGTGCAGATCTGGTGATTAAAGTTACATACATACATATGTATGTACATATACATATTTGTATAAACGCATGTCGTATGTACATACATATATATGTATGTATGTATGGTGAAATAAACGATATCCTTAATAACATTCTCATTGATAGGTACAAATACAGATACCAGACAGAATACGCTAGAATGACAATTAATGAGAATGACAGCGCTTCAACTTCGTTTATGTACATATGTATATGTATGTAAATATGTACATACATATGTATGTACCTACGTTTGTACTAGAAAGCATCTTGGACCTCTAAAATACAAAAAAAAAAAAATCGGAACTAGAACAGGAAGTGATTACAAAAATGCAAAATGCACTTTATAAATCATTAAATTGGAACCAGCCGCCGCGCCGTATGAAAGATAAAGAAAAACTGCAAAGCATTGCATCAATAGAGTCCACCTGAAGGCACGGCAAAAAACCGGATCTAGAAAAGCCCTTCGAACTCTACTATAGCGTGCATACACTACTCTTTGAGACCAAACTAAATAATCACTTGAACGTTCAACCCTAAAATGTATAAAGTGTACCTTTTCAAACTGTTACAACGCCCTATTTTACAGAGGCAAATATTAATAACACACTTATTCGTCTACTTGAACTGCAAGGATATCAGGCTTATAGGAAAAATATGAATTTCCCTTTTCTCAAAACATTTCCTTTAATTACGTGATTATGCTTGATTCCCCTGCCGGTAGCAGAACACTCACATGTGTGCGCCATCTAAGGTGAGCTATAATTAAAAAAAAAAGGATATTACATCACTACCGGTATAAGTTTGCAACCACTATCCCCCCCTCGTAGCAACGGCTTTGTACCCAAACATAACAACCTCCGTTATGCACCAGGGTGTGCCTTTGTAAACGAACCAGCCGACCGACTCCCACCAACATTTCCCGGCCTGTAACTATGTATATCAATAATTGGTACTTGCGTACTAACTGCACGACAAGGAAGAAAAAACCCGGCGAAATCTCAATACACATAGTTGCAGAAAAGGACGACGAAAAAAAAAAAAATAATGCCAAACCGGTAACGAGACCACCGCCCTGAATGCCGGAGAGGACTATCCTCGCGCTCTTATTCTCTCTCTCTTTCTCTCTCTCTATAGCGCTCCCTTGGTCTATTGTGTATAGGAAATTTTTGACATCCCTTTTTCGTTATCCTTTTTGCGTATATCCCAACATCGTAATCATCGTCAACATCATCAGGAGATCCACTTGCCAACATCGCATAATCTGCTGCCACCATCGCCATCGTCATCACCAGGAAGGCAGCAGCCTGGCGGCCAGGTAAGGAAACATCATCGTGCACACAAAAGAAATTGAGTTCAATATCCTCAAGAGTTAGCAGCAGTACGTATACACAGGTGACAGTGGTATCGCTCTAAATATAGTCGCACGAGGCGTACCAAGGATGTTCCCATTACCATTACAATTCCCATATTTCCACCGCCAGCATCTTCACGGATGGAAAATTCCACATACCCACTTGTGCTGTTGAATTTATGTATATTCATTCTTACATCCTGCCACTATCCATCCATCCAATGCTGTAGGCCGGTGCAAAGCAAATGTCGTCCTCTGGCATGCTTGTATAGGTGCGGGTGGTTGTACTGCCCTGTGTGTGTACCAAAATGTCTGCCGGGTATTGGCAGAACAACCGGGTAATGTAGGGCAAAAGCTTCGCGTCACAATTCCTTTGGAGAAAAGGACCTCTGTCGAATACTTAAAGGAAGGCAACAACGACGAACAACAAGGGAGTTTCTTTCCAGCAAACTCTTGAGAGCTTTCGCTGCAGCGGGATGTAATAACATCTGATCGGTGCTTGTGCCTGCATGTATTCGTCTGCGTATGTGTGTTTATGTGTTTGTCGACTAACCGGCTCTTTGGGGAAATCGATTTTCCACATGCGCATTTGGAAAGCAAGACATCGGTACAGATTTCATTTGATATTTTTTTTTTTAATTTTCGTTCCTTCCCTTTTCTCTTTTCCACTTGCTTTGATTTTTTTTTTTAATTCTCAAACGATTCCTCTAAACGTCAAAACATTCTGTCATGTCATCTCATGATGGACCATTATCCTTTTTTTGTTGCCTGAAAAAAACAAGTATAAAAACTCCTCATCCAGCATAATAATTTGATACCTCTCCAGTACCTATCATAGTAAAGGATAACAACGAAGGTGGAGATGTTAAATAAAGGTGTGTTGGACGTCAAAGGACGAGAACGTGTTTCCCGTACAAGTAATTTTCTTTTTTTGTCGAGCAGTGTGAGGAAATTCGATATGAGTAGTAAATTTCGAAGGAAATTGGTATTTTCATGGCGAGGAAATGTCAAAAAGATATATTATGCGAGAGAGGATGAATGGTTGGTTTAAGAAAACTGGTTTTTGTCAATCCTAATGAAATAGGAGAAAGTGTTTAAGGGTCTATTTTTAAAGCAAAGGTGGATTATAGATGCAATAAATAAGGTATAACAGGGTTCAGAAAGCAAAGTTAAGCCTTGTGGGACGTACGTATTTACTTGATGTGCTATGTGTGAAAGTTAAGTACGACAGAGATCTACGCTTGATTCTGACCATTATTTTTAAAATTTTAGTTAATTAGTTCTTCGAGAAGCTTATTTCTTATCAAACTTCTTGTTTAAAGTGAAGAAAAAGTTACTGTCCAAAATTGAAAATGCAGCAAAAAGAACGACTTTCATTGAAAGAAGTTTTAATTGCTAGGTCAGCGTTTTTGTAAACTAGAAGACTCAATAGCATTGTCAAGTTTCAGAAAATTCTTCTCTAGTGAACCAATGGCGTTAAGAACTTTAAAAAATTCCTGTGAATTTTTATAGAAATAAATGTAGGTATATTTTTATCTAGGATCCGCTATAAATTCAGACAATGACACCAGCGCTGAGATTAACCGAAGATTAACTCTTGCCAATCGCTGCTTCTTTGGGCTAAGAAGGCAACTGTGTAGCGAAGCACTCTCTCGAACAACTAAAGTAACCCTATATAAGGCCCTGATGATCACAGTGCTGTTCTACGGCGCAGAGCCATGGACTATGTAAAGAATGGACGAGGCCACTCTCGGTTGTTGTGAGAGAAAAATACTTTGGGTGGAGAGTGGAGAAGAAAATACAATTATGAGTTATACGAGCTATATAGCGACATCGACCTAGTCAGAAGAGTTCGAATACAACGACTAAGATGGTTGGGTCATGTAGAACGGACGGACAACAATACTCCGGCCCGGAGAGTCTTCGAATTCATCCCCGAGGGACGACGCGGTAGAGGAAGACCTCGCCTAAGGTGGAGGGCTTAAGTGGAAAGGGACCTCAACCAACTTGGTGTGCAAAATTAGAGGCAGCCGGGTAATACAAAATATCTGGGTCTAATTGTGAATAGAAAATTTATTCAAGAGTATTTGAAAATGCAACGATAGCATTCTATTTCAGCAAAAATCCTAACCCGGGTCAGGCTTAGGTCCTAGGTATACTAAGAATGTATGGGGTGCTCGTCTGGTGGAGGTCTAAAGTTGTGTACTCCAATCATCTAAGAAAGGTGTAAAGGTCAGTGTGTCTGTCATTAGTGACACATTTTCGACTACTACTTCGGACGCCTTTGACATTCTCGTTCACAAAAACCTCATTGGCAAGCAAATTGCAAATATAAAGGAGCGTAAATACTCCTGTCAACTACACCGTGCCTAAGATTCCTTTTGAGATAAATTTCAGGCCATTATCTCATCCTGGCAAGACTTGGATTGAGAAATGAGCACACGTGATCATTCTATAGAGTGCTAGATAGGTAAATATCAATATTTATTTTTACTTGAGGCTACAATTAAAAATGTTTGTCACACATTCTGATAAAAGCGTTGGCTATCTTCTTATACTTTTGCCAAAGATTCCAAACAACCGAAATCCACTATCCTTTCAGAGCCATCGATAAACCAGACTGGATTGCATTTCGTTGAACAGGGTTTACATTTTTCGCAGTCATTTTTAAGAGGATGCCAATGGAATAAGTTTGATTTGAAGCAATATTTGAGAAACATACCTATCATCCAGAGAAAATGAATAATTTTCTTTTTTAATTTGCTTTCTGTTGACTTCCCATGCAATATTAAACCGCTCTTATGGCACGCAGTAGATAATCTAAGCTATCTCTGGCTTAAATTGCCAGACTTTTTTTTAGCTGAATAGTAATCCATTGTATGCTGCAAACAAAAGCTTAAGTCCACAAATTACAACTTTCTAACTTGCCAAATCCAATTAGTAAGCCAAAGTTGCAACCCCTTTTTTTTGTCAATTTTTACATGATGATCTGCCTATTCGTAAATATTTATCAGAGTATGACTGCAAAAATCATTGATCACTGCGAGAACAGCAAACATAAAAACCATTAAAAATGCAAACTGCAGTTATCACCCTTAACCCTAGTTCGTCCCTACGAAGCAGCCGACGAAAAAAAAAAAAAATGTTAAAACAAATTCCCCCTCCTCAATGAACACCTTTTTCTATCAAATTATAACCATACAATCGGGCATACACATATCCTGTATGCGTTCTCCCTTTCCCTGTGTCATAAACAATAACTTACACTGTCCCATGCACACACACGCATGTACTTTCTCCTGTATCCTTGCACATAATTCCCCGGCTATGGTAACAGATCCTATTCGTTACACGTAACTTTTCCGATCGTCGTCCTTTTGTTGCCAATAAATAATATGCGTTCGTGTCCTTTTGTTCCAACCAACAGGGAGAAAAAAGAGGGTTGCCGCCGCAACTAACATTATCCTCGTGAGTGCACACGCATATCGTATCTTTATGGCAAACATACAAGCAAACAAGAATTTTTTTTTTGCAACTACAGCACAATCTATACTGTTGCAGCGTTCATACTGGCAGTCATTTACATTCACAGCCCATTTTGATCCAAATTTATTGCGCTTACTTATTAGTCGTCATGTCTACAGTCGGCGTCGTAGTAGTGTGCGTATAGAAAGTGCAATATATCAAATTGGGTTCGTTGTCCTTATCGGATTTTGTTTATATGTTTCATCCCTTCGCCCAAACGAGGGTTGAAGTTGACGAAACTGAGAAAACTACAGCACAAACTTGAGATTGTTTTTGTAGGTCCTTCACCCGCACTCTACATCCCTTCGAAACATGTTATGATACAAAAGGATACAAGTTTTAGCACGGCGAAAGGAAGTAAACAAATTCATTGGATATACAGGGTTGCTACAGAAGTTTACGCGTGCGCTGTCTTTTGCACACAAAAAGCTGCGTGTGTTTGATTGCAACTGAGATTATAGTTCAACGATATGATCATCATGGTTGCTATTAACAATCAGGACCCTTTACACGTGTGCACGTGCTAAAAATAATAAAAATACACAGAACAAGAAAACGAACTCTACCGATGTGCATACATATGTAGGTACATGGCACACGTCCTGTGGGAAATTGCAACCTGCACATGAATAATGAATACGGTTGAAAGAATTTAACAAATTAAAAAAGGGTTCATGTGCTAGTTTTGGTGTACCCCCTCACTTGAAAGGGGAAACTTTTAAAATGGTTGGTCTTTGAACCAAGGTGTTATTTAAAACCCATGTAGTATTTACAGCACACCTGGGGTGGTTATAGAACACTGATTAGTTCGGGTATTGTTAGAACCATCGAACATGGATAGAAATTGATAACAAAGGAAATAATTCTTTTTTACGTTGTTTAGGATTCATTTTGTAACAGACGTCATAGTTAAAGACTCTTACACTTCCACTCATAGTAGACGTTCTTGATTCGCTATAGCAATTTGAACAATTTTCCTTAATTTCGACTTGAGTGAATCGACCATTGTAGACCGATCTTACGGACTTTGGACTAACATTTTTAGGCACGCTAACAGCTCCTACACATGAATGGGTTAATATTCGTCAAAAAAAAAAAAAAGATTTATTAAGCAAAAAAAAAAAAAAATACTGTGTATCTTTCATGTAGTCACAGAGTCATATCGTATTTCGTTACACGAATTCAAGACGGGACCAACATTTTTAACTGTCCAGGGTAACTGATCAGTTTGTTATTATCAGAAGAAAAACTTCCATGACTTAAATGAAAACATAGAAGAAGTTAATATAATCCCAACACAAAGACCAAGAAATTGTATGTGGAGTCCTGTCAATACTGAAAATCTACCGCTTCATCATAGTCTCGTTGTAATTCACTGTGATTTCAGAACAATAGCTGAACATTTGTAGACAGACGGCAATATGAACTCCGTGGTCAATAGAACAAGATGCGTGAAAACGAAATTCAGTCACTATTTGGTTAAATCTATACCTAAATCGTTCCACAGCCTTTATGGTAGCTTCTGTCAAACCCCGGATAATTGCAGTCCTATCGTCTAGAAATACTATAATTTGGAAGTTTAATAGAAACGACTACATAGGTTCGAGTAAGCTGTATACATACATATGTATATTCAAGTTGCCAGACTGTCCTTCCCTTTTTAACTTAAAACGTTCAGTCGATGATTCATAAATTTTTTGTAAGCGCCCTAAAAGGTTATCCTTTATTAGTACTTTACATATAATATCTACATCCTACGGCACAAGTTTTGCTTTTTTTTGTATTTATATGTTTTTGCCTAGCTGTCAATCACAATAAAAAAAAACCCGCAACAACTTATGTGTTAGCATCTCAGCACTAAAGATCCATAATAAATGTCGACAAATTAATTAGATGTCCCATTGCCATCACATTTCCTATTTGTGTAGCGAAAAGGTCAATAACCTATGTCCACCGTCCAAACTACACCCGATATCCTTCCTGCAAAATACATATAATAGACAAAACTCCTATTAGAATTGCCGACTGAGTACGTGTATCCTTTTTCTCTCTCTCTTTCTCACTGATATGATTTTTCGTCTATACATATGTACGTATGTATGAACCCCCGCACTAAAACCCACACAAACATCAACGCACTACCCTTCGGTTAGTAACCAAAAATATCAAGTTGTAGAGCAAGCAGCGCAAAAGGACGATGAAGCACGAGTCTTGTTTCATTTTCTCCCCGAAATTTTGTTCGAAGTGGAAACAGAAAAATAAAACCCGGTCTCGTAATAATCGTAAATTCCACAAAGGCTGTGCCCAGAAGCGCGTGCACACGAACATCCAGTAACACCAACACAAACAGAGGAATACGCAATTTCTCTAAATGAATTCTGGTTGTTTTTGTTGTCCATTAAGGATTTGTGTCGCTGTTGTTGTTTTTTGATACATTAGCTTTAGGCGATAGAGAAGAATCCGAATGGCTAGTTTGGGTATCGTATCGACTCAAGTAATGGGAAAAGTTTTGCAAAAAAAAAAACACGCCTAACGAGAAATATGTAATTAAGGATCAAGGATAATACATCGAATTTGGTTGTATCTGTATAATAAAACAGTTATTTTAACTAAATATATCGTATTCTCAATGGCATATGCAATATGTCGATTTTGACAATAAGTGTTTAGATAGAAAGTTGAATAGGCATTTGGAAGAGAAAAGATGGTCAAGGATAGTGATTTGGTCGATATCAACTTGATCTCGATACTCGATCTTCAAAGAAAATTCAAGACAAGTGAAAGTTTTTAACTTCCGGTCCAGAATTCAGAAAGGAAGAGTAAGGTTACATACCTATAATGCCGGCTCATCCACTTGTAATTATAGGTTACGTAGCATGTCATAGCAATGATCAATCATAAATCTGCGGAGGTTATAATTGAAAAGTTTCTTATTCACTATTGACCATGTTGTTATAATTGGTCGATTAAAAATGCACTCAGACTAATGGGAACTTGATTATAGTCATCAGCACTTTACGGTCGTAAGGAATCCATCTCATAGTGGTGGGTATCTGCGAACCATCAGAAAGGCTTGGACTCTCAACCTGACTACAGCCATAAAATGGTACAATATAGAATGTACGAAGTTTTGCTAATATGTACTTTTAAAAAGTACCACACAACTACGTACACCATAATTACTGAACGCATCCACACTCGCGATGTACTTGGTACCCATGTATGTATGACGATCTGATCAATTAAACAAAACGACTGGCTACGACTCAATAGCAAGAACTATGAGTAGTAGATGGATCGAAGATTCAACCGGGAGGCATGCAGGAGAGCCGAATAATAACTTCTTTTTCCGAAGGACTGTCGGTTCCAATGTAGGTTGTCCCCAAGAAGAGAGAGTCCTTTTTCCCTTCTGTAGTACCTAGTAGACCAAGTAGAATAGGTCACTAGTCTCTAGTTATAGTTATTGGTATTTGCAGCAGGCATCTTTGTACAGTACCCGAAAATTGTTACTACCAATGGTGAGTGTCCCACTGAGTCTCTGGCTGAAATCCACGTAATTAGTCAAACATGAAAGGTATTAAGAGTACATGTCTTTTCAGATAATCAGGCTGTGCCGATCCCAAAACCCTGATCAGTAAAACCTAAGTCAAACAAGTCTTGCTATGATGCCTTACAATATCTTGTTAGACAGAAAAAGGACACACTTGGTAGGGTTTCGAAAATATTGTGTCACAGGGCTGATTAACAATTTGTAACAACAACTTCGTCTAATCCATTGCGAAAATGTTCCAGAGCTAAGGCAATCCAAAAGAGTTTAATCACGGCCTTACCTACCACAAGAAAATCTCTAACCCATACATTGGAAGCTGGTCGGTTTCCACAACGCCATCATATTACCAAACTAATGCAATGTTGGTAAAGCCATATGGGCAGGGTAGTCCTATTTATAGAAAAACCACAAACCACTACTACTGGAAGTGACAGTCATAAATTAGGTGCAACTGCGTTCACTTTAAGAATAAAAACTCTTTGCTACTATTTCGTCAAGCCAGAGAATTTACATAATCCACTTTATTTCATAGGGAATCCAAGGTTAAGGATTAATAATTCCTTAGCTCAACCTGACTGAAATAGGCTCACAACCGGTGCTTCTCATCGGTAACCAAATGTCTTGCTAACTTATAAATAAAATGGGAAAAGTCAAAATAAAAAAAAAGGTTAACGAAACCCTTACGCCCGCTACAAAAATTATGGATCCACACGCATCGCTGAAGGCTTAAATTTCAATCTACAGTTGTGGGACATTGTCCCAACTAAATGTGTTCTTCCAACCAATATAAGACAAATCCAATAATTGAAGATCTATACTTAACCTAAAAGAAATCTATCGCATCAATTCAAACCATGTCCATAACCCTGTGTTTCCCATATCCATTACCTCGAAGAGGATATTTCCAAGCATTCGGTATACATAAGTACAAAAACTCTTAAAATAAAGATGGCCATTTCGAACAAGCACCCAAGGATCCCATCAATGAAACGACGAAAACTAACACAAAAAATTTGCATTCCAAAAAAAAAGCCTTTCAAACATTTTAACCAATTCACACCCCTGCACTGTAAAGTCTGCCTGGCATTTCGCCCTTCGTCGTCCTTTTGTGTGTGTGCTACAGTTTTCTCCCACTCTAACAAGAACCGTGTGGTACTGTGGTAGTGCTCTTACCCTCAGCACGACCAAAGTTCCTCGAGGCCCGAACAACATACTCTCAACTCAACTCAACCTGATCCTTTTGAAATCACATGCCCAACACAACAGCATACAACCTCAGCAGCAGTAGCGCGTGTATATAGCCTAAACTATATTTACCACTACAATCGCAATCATCCCCCTTAACAATGGGGTGTGAATTGATTTTTGTCTGGCTGGTTAGTTGGCTCGACTCTGGTTCTTGTTCTGGCCGCCCGGTGGTGGTTCTTGTTGTTTCTTTTTTACTTCGTTCCCAAAATTTCTTTTGGTCGGGACCTTCAGCTTTGTGGTAGCCGTCGCGACTCACACAAATCGAATCTGAACGGCAAGCAGAAAGGATCGTGGATTGTTGTTTTTTTTTTCCTATTTTCGAGAAAAATCATATTTTCCTCTGCACATTTCAATTATAATTTCTTTGAGTTTGTTTTTTTTCGGTTTCGGTTGAGTTTGTCTTGTTTTATGAATTCGTCCTGTTTTATTGTTTTGTTCGTATAATTCCATCGCGTGTTCAAGTTGCAGATTCTAATATTATTTGCAACAAAAAGTGAACTGTGTTCAAAGTGCTAATATATTTTTTCTTTATTTACAACAAAGAGAGTACAAATTTTGTTTATAGAATAATTTTGGATGGAGGACAAGTGGAATTAAATTTAAATTTTGTTTTTCGTGTGCAAGAAATGTAAGTAACCAGAAAAAAAACGACGAAGCCAACAAAATTAACCAAGCAGACTTGCTTGTCTGCTGGTTTGTGTGTGCTGTGCTCTTGTATGTATGCAATATGAAAGAATGAGGTTAAGTGACGTGTTGTTTATGAATGAGTTGAGGGGTGATGGAGTTCAAATAAAGCCTGAGAGTTTTTTTTTTATTCTTTATGAAATAAAGGTGCCACCAAGAGTGTGTCATATTGGTGCTAGAAATGTGAAGAAACGACAAAAAGTATACATTTCAGTTCAATGCTAAAGGAGATAAGAAAACCATTTAAACCAGCCAATGGTGTGGATTATTGAGATTAAACAAATCTGTGGCCGAGTTGATGCTTTTATTAAGTGCTATACATTGATAAATAGAGTCCTCTGAGCTCTGATCCAGTGTTTAAAAGGATTGAAAAATAGATGGATAGATGCATAGTATTGCGGTACAGATATATGTACATACGTATGTATTTGCAAAACGAAAGGTTTTCAACAGTACTGGGTCTCAACTAGATTTGGATAAGTTTGGTACTTTTTTTATTCGATTGCTCTAAGGCTTAGTTTCTGAATTTTTCGCAAAAGTCTTGAAGATTTAAACAATATCAGGGAAGAAAACGACAGGACTTTATGATTAGCTTAGTGTAAGCTATTGCGAAACCTAAGTTTTGTTCAGAACTGAATGAAAATATTCAACCACTATGCAATTCTCTTAGATTTGATTAGATGAAACGGTCGTTTGAGGTACTTCAATTGAACTTCCCTCACCTGAAGCTGAAACTTATACACCGGACGGGTTTTGGCCTCACATGCAGGTGCTTAGGGCGCCACTACGCTAAGGACACATACATATATGTATGTATGTATGTATGTATGTATGGAGGTAAAAAACTCCTAAAACTAAGCAAACAATTTTCGGTTCCACGGCAAAAAAAATTATATATTCTAAGAGAAATCCCATAGGAAAAATTGATATCTCCTAAACTAAGTGAAAACGAGATTTTTGGTACTTAGTATTTTAGCGTTATTTCATCGAGAACTACAAAATTGCGATTTCAGATCTTGACGCCTCGGAAACTATAGTATCCCCGTCGGTTATGTCGCAAGACCAGGATGTTTTATAGTCAAAACAATATAAATATTTGGGACGACAGGTCCATGGAACCAGTGGCTGGTTTTTTACAACCATTCGCGTTGTACCTACATAGGTATGTATGTACCTACTTGTTATACGTGTTCACAAAAGGGGCCTTTTGTTTAATGCCGTTTGAGAAGCTTTTTCATGACAGTTTTACTGTCGGATGTTTGTCAGACGTTCGTGAGTGGTGTGGCCACTGCTATTTTCTAGTCACATCTGTCAAATCTATTAAAAGAATAAAACTAAGAGGAGTCATCTACAATCACAGATCTTACGTGGATTACAATTTAAGTATGATTTTTAGACCTAAAGCTTGACTAGTAGCAGTTTAGGTTAGCGTTCAACTTTCTGTGCACTCTGGGATAAGAGTTTAAGTCTTCACTGGGCATATCCTGGATAAGAGCATCAGAAACTATAGGAAAATACCATGGTGAAATGTCACTATTGCTTGACAGTTTGTTCAATCCTATGACCCACAAGTTTGATGGTCAGAGTGGGCGCCATGCGTCGGGTTTCAAAGGGGGTGGTCCAAGATTCGAGTGCTAGAAGAGATCAAAGTTATTTCACAGTCTCAATTAATGCGAGCGTCTATCTAACATACTGCTTAACAGCACACAGCTTAGCACTGGAAAGACTAATTTACCCAAAATTCTGCAAATCACTTTGATAACTTCTTTTTATAGGTCACTTTCGTCGGTCGGCAAAATTAAATAAAGTGCACGACTGGTTCATACGTACTTGCACCTTAATGCTATAAGTTCTTACACATGATTGATTCTGTATTTTTGAGGGTACTACCATGATAACTTTTATCTGTTATCTGCGAAATTTCATTGAAAAAAATGCTTCAAAAAAAAAAAACGCTCCAAAAAGTGAGCAGGGCCCTAATTATAGCAAATATTATAGCAAATCCATTCAGCCGTTTAGGCTGCAGTTGAATAGACAGACAGATCAAAATACAAACAGACATCCAGACAGGCAGACAGACGGAACTAGCGTAAACACTTTTTTGGACTTCTCCATCTCAGCAATGTCAAGTTTGATTATTTTCCACGAAATCAATACTTGTCGTATACGTGCAAGCAAAAATAATTGAGATAAGTTTAGCCTTATGAGCCTGTTGCGCTAGGTTTACACAACTTCCACTTCTAATTTTTGAAGAAGAAAGATTTTAAATATTTTCATAAATTTTAGATTTTTTTTATATAACTCACCTTAAAAAAAAAACGGTCTTTTGTAATAAAATTTCTTTTCAATCCATCAATCCATGTTGTCATCTTGCTTGGTTGTTGAATTCATGCCACCATTTCTTGAGATCGCATAGGTATTTTTAGGAATAATCTATGATAGGGTTTTTTTTTCACTTATTTGACACTTAGATTTAAGAAAAAGAACACTTTCGAGTCTTATCGAACACGCAAGGGGAAATTTTTAATGAAATTACATACAACGCGGAAAGAAGAGAAATGCAATTTTACACTTTTTTTTACAAGGGGGAGACCACTTTCAGCACTTTAAACGCCAGACGAACAAACAAAAACAAAAAATGCAAAGATTAAGACATTAGAGGCGGCACATTACGATTACGTACGACTTAGCATAATATGCACTATAACTCGCACTGAGAAACACAGGGTGGTATAAATTTCCAAGCCACTCTAGGCATTGAGACACGGCAAAAGATAAACAAACTGTCGTAAAAGGTATCTCTAGTGGTGACTACCACATTCGACAATTCAAAACCGTTATAAACATAGACAGAATTCGACTCACAGCTCTGGAATATTGATAATATCGATTTTATTACATCAATCGCGAAAGAAAAGGAAAAATTAATTCATAACCGACCCGTCGCAAAATGAGCTGAAATAAAAGAATAAAATTAAAGTGAATAAAAAGATTGTATCCAGAAAATTTAAAAACTGTCACGATTTGTGACCCACAATTTTTCAAATACACACAGCGTTGAGGAGAAACTACTTACAACTCATTAGCTTCGTTTTCAAAGGACTAAAATAATTGTAGAACCATTTTAACTATCAACATTATTTTGTTTGTAAAACCTGTGGTTGCTTTTCCACACCTGTACCGATCCTAAGAAGCTTTTTATGAAATTTCAACTTCTAACCTTATAATGGCGTATATAAACGTATCAAAAAGTGGGCATACTTAGTAACTTTGTAGAACACAAGAAGATGTATGCACGTATTTACCACTGTAAATTTTTTACTTGCATCTATATACATAAATACATACATATGTATGTATGTACGACACAGTCGTGCACTTTATTTTACTTAGTAAAGTATACGTGGCAATAGATTAAGTAGTAAAATTAATTCACATTATGCGCGTTCATTGGAGATGGATACGTAGAACTACTACCAGAAATATACTAGAATTCAATGCCTTCTTTAAAACCTCACGTTTTTAAAGGAGATTATCTGCGTGGTTGAAGGTGGATTTGAAATAAACAAAATATGCAATTAATATATACATAGGAAGAAGTAGTTCATCCACCTAAAATCATATGCCCTCAAAATAAAGAGACCGACTTGGATGACTCACCATTTTATAAAACTATGTACCTATAGTTGCTTTATTTTTTTTGTACATGGAATAAAAATATTGTGCAAACATTGTTTGTACTGATCTATGCAAACTTTAGTTCAGTCTCGTGCAAATAAGTGTACATATTTTTGTATTGAAATATTACAACTATTAAACTTCATTAAATTGTTACTTGGTGTAAAGTAGAAGAAAAATTGTCATATGTGCGCATATACTGATTCCATCCAAGTTAGAAATCAAATATTAATGCTTGATATCAAATGACACTGAATAGGAATGGGATCAATTGTCAAAAAAATGATTTATGAGAACAGATGCAATGGAACAGGTGTAGTATACCTACATATCATACATTCAGTTCTAAAACAGAACAATTCCCAACGCAAAAGCCGATCCAAAAAGAATCGCAGGTAGTATCAAAGATCAGTTACTTTGAGGGATCTCATTTTACTAAGAAATTATGAAAATGGTCTAGTTACCACTTATTGATAAGTAATCCTCAATCAACTATTCATTGACAAATGATTTACCTTGAAACTTATTAGTAGAAAAAACTCTTCAGTACCTAATAATCTACGAAAAAGAGGGAGTCCGTCAATAGTGTTAGTATACTGGTAAACCATTTATTGAACTGGGTCAAAAAAGTTTGCATTCAATGTAAGATTTTTTCTTATTACTCATCACCCATCCTTTCTTTTTGTAGAATCAGGTGCAAAATAGATAGGTGGTAGTTTTTGTTGGAAAAAGAAGAAAAATTGGACCATAACTTCACACTGGTAAAGAATCGAAGAAACAGCACATCTGTTTTGATTCTAAGTTTTCTTACAACAACTTTTTAAAAGAGAACAAAACAATGCTATATCCTGGTCTCCGGACTCTTTAGAAAAGCAGACAATTGGAAAATATTAGATTTACAAAAACTCACAAGGATTTTATCCTAGTTTATACATAAGGAAATATTCCAGTGACTCGAAATAGATGTTGTCAATGAATAAAAAAATCAAACAGACAAGTGAAAACAATGTCCAGACGAAAAACTCTTTAAAAAATTCATCAAAGGGAAACGGACCTTATTTGTAGCCCTGGAGATCTTCAGAATTTAATTTTGGAATCTGACTCGCCTCTTGATTCAGAATCTTTTAGCTCCTTCCTTTTGGTAGAAAAAAAACGAATACAAATTAATTTTTTTTTAAATTCAACCGAATCTCATACATCCACCATTTATACCCTTGCATCCCCGGTCATTCGGAGGATTAACAAACCTCCCCTTATGCACAAAACGAACCATACATTTTACAAGGGAAGGGGCACATCAACTCAAGTTTCTTTAATCCTTTCAAATTGCAATCTACCACTGAAAATTAGCATCCCACTGAATTCATCGACTCGTAATAATACACACAAAAAGAAAGGACATTCATTCGTATATAATCCTCCTGAGCGACTCCCGAAGATCAAGTTTAATATTTACAAAACTTTTTCATAATTCAACAATAAGGATTAACCAGCAGAGGATACAAAAAATACATAAAAAACAAAACAGCAGTCCTTCTGCCCATGAGCCCTTTGACGTCCTTTTTTGCATATATTGTTTTTTGCTTTTTCTATTTCATTTTAAAACTCACTCAAGCGTTCTGTTCCCTGGGAGACGGATAACTGTAATGAAATTCCATTCATTCAGTTAACAGAACGACAAGGACGACGTCAAACACTGACAATTGACGCAAAGAAGGAGAGCGAGTTTGAAGATCCTTTCGGACCGAGCAAGGATAAATAATAAACGATACTCTGCTTCGTTTGCATTTTATTCGTTCGCTTTTCATTATTCCTGGACAAGGATATCAGCGCATTAAATTGATTTAGGGATTTCCTCTTCTCGTTAATGGCATGTGCATGTATGCATGTACATACGTAAAGCACATTCCAATTCCTGTGCACTATATAAAAAGGACCCATCAACGCCACCCTTCGTTTGTGAATACTCTATATGCGTTTGTGTGTACCAAATCCCGACATATGTGCTGCGATTTTTATGAATCTGCAGGAAGAAATGCATTTTTCTCTCCCGTCCATGCTGCATATGCCCTTTTTTCTACGAGAAGAGAGACATTTTACAACGAGGGTCAATTCACGAATACAGTAATGTACACGCTGTTGTTAAGGATATAAATATCTTTATATACGTAAACTTCCCCCTTCGGTGTAGCAATGCAATTCGATTTGGTGAACTGCAACTGATGCCGAGGAAGGTACGTACATTGAACTATTTCTATGAGAAAGGATGGCAATGATAGCTCTTACACACACACAAAGTAAAGAAAAAAAAAATCCTTGTCATCCTGCGTTGTTGTTTGCGCATCGAACTCGAGGGTCATTGAACTTGTGTGTATCTCCTGTAGGTTTCTACATTCTCTTTCTACATCTTTTGTTGTAGCATTATCCTATTTTTATTTTTCTTACTTGGTTGACATAATTAAACTGACATGGGGGACGAATGAATGTGTCAGCTTGGATAGAGGTGTGTCTTTCTGGCAAACATCTGATCCAGCACACTTGCTTAGACGGGCAATTTTTCTAATAAAGAAAAATTATTGATTGACATCCTATTTCATAATTGCCTGAAACATCTGGATATTGTGTTGTACATATACTGTGTCAGGGTTATTGTCCTTGTTGATATGGTTTCACCAAGTGCAAGAGAGCGTTACGTTTTTATGGTGCTCAGGTTGCTAGGGATTTCGATATGGTCGACATGTATATTGCTGTGCTAATTGGTTCTTGTGGTCTTAAACATCTGTTATGGGTATTTGTGGTGTGTTTGCTTCCCTTTCTCTTTGTAGGTATTTAGTGGTCCTTGTCAAAGGTTTTGTTTACAGTTGTTTATTGGTCCTTGTTTTTCTTACTAAAAATTGTAAAATTGAATTGAAAACTAAGTCTTAATGAGATCGTATCACCGGTGTTGCAAAATATTTAGTCGATAAATGTGTGTGTATATTTTTATTATATTGTTTTGCAACTTTGTCTATATGGTTTAAGATAAGTTAAATTTGAACATAAGAGTGACTTAGAAGTTTTAAAAGGGTCATTCCTCTAAAAACAAAACAGAAATGTACATACATACCTACATACATATGTATATGTATGTATTTGAAGGAGCTAAGTTCTGGATAATACTTAAAAACGGAGGCAAGCCAAAGTAATGAACTCCCATGAGTTGCACGGCTTCTTATCGTGGACGGGATTTTGATCGGAGAAGTTGAATAAAAACTTCTAAAGTTGCGACAAGAAAGTATACATATGTTTGTACATATTTCGACACTCTGGTGGCACATAAGATGGAAATTGCACCCCCTTCATTGGGGTCATTAAATCCACAAGAGTGAATAGAAAACTCGACAAGTCTCCAACGAAGAAGAAGTTGCATTTACACTGAAGTGTGTACGTGAGACTTTAGGAGTCAACCGTTTTTTTTGTCTGTAAAGCTAAAATCATTGCCATCTTTTAGGTTCCAAAAAACAATATCGTCAAATAGATAATAATTATAGTCCAAGTCTCCAAGCGGCAACTAAATGAGGTATCTAGAGTCCATCCTGCTAGAACTTTGTGGATCACCTTACGTTTTCCCTAGTCAGGTTTTGTTTTCATGTGGGTAGTCCTTGATTTGATAACTGGGCATTCCATTGGTATTTATACGGAGCGATAATAGGGACTTAAACAGGAATTTAATCTGTCTATCTCCTGCAGTGTATTCTTTAGCAGAAGCAAGGAGTTGGAGGTCTGAAACAGAATTAGAAAGATGTCTAAACACCTCATTATGTGAGGAGTTCGACATAAGAGGTTAGTTTTGTTCTAAGTGAGCAGTGAGTAACGCAAAAGGTAGACTAACCAAACTGAAATATGTAAGTCAAAAATTCTGAAGATGATCTGAGACAAAAGCGGAGAATCGTCTTCTGCTGGAAATTCATTCTCCACCTAACCAGATAACAATTAGATCACAGATTGACACGCTTGGACTTGCTGAGCTTGATCTATGTATGTCATAAAGAAGTTGCTTCAATCTTCATACTTGTGGTTTGTGAGGCAAAATTGGAATTTTCATTTCAATTTCTCTGTAGCAAATGTAACATGCATACCAATATGGAAAATAGTCTAGTAGGTAGTAGTTGGATGGACATTCCAAGTGACTGTCTGTGCTAACGCAGAGTTGGCCCTGGACGTGAGAGATGGTTGATGTTAAAGGAAAGGTCTTTTGGTCAATCCTGAGTTTGTTTTCGGTAAGAGAATGAGTCTCATTCAACCATCTTATTGTACCTGCTTTAGAACCAATTGTCGTCTGCTACATTTCCCACCTCATTTCTTATTTATTGGAAACTTAAGAGATTTCCCACGAGCCTAGATATATAAGAGCCCTAAATTTCAAGATTTTGCTGTTTTTATGGGCGTCAAACGTTAATACGATTTTGTAAAAATTTAAGAAACCTGTATTTACAGATGCTTTAGGTTAAACAAGATTGATTGTCATATTCTTGCAAAGTATTGCTTAGAGAGGTCTTGGTTTTGTTTTAAGTCACAGAGTGTGCGTAGGCCAATATAACGTTGAGACGAATTATCTATAAGGAATGCTATCGTCTATAAATTTTGTCATAGTAAATTGTCTCTACTTATAGTTAAAATATTTTAATGTTTGAAAGTTTGGAAAGGATTATTTGTAAGACTATTTTGTAATGAAATCTATTTTTTGTTTACTCTTAACGTTAAATTTCAATTTTAATAACAATCTTTTTTTTATGTTCTTTTCAGATTGATAACTTGACAGAAAAGATAGAAAAAGAGAAAGAAAAAGCAGCTAATATAAAATAAATCTTCTTGCGAATCAACACCACCAAACAAAACCAACTATATACATAAATTTCAAAAAGAAAAAAAATATTGAGCAAAACAATATATGAAAAGTATAATAAACCGCAAAAAATCGAATGTTCCATAATATTAAATAAAAAAAAATCAGAAGTCTATATATAAAAAAGAAAATTATATATTAGATTAAAACAAAAAAATCACAAAAAGATATTAGTAAAAAAATTTTGCTGTCTTTTTGCATTTTTGCAATTTTATATAACAAAAAAAAAAAATTATACATATGTAAAGATTATATGAAAAACAAATTCACATACAACACCCAGAACACACTCATTTGAAGATCTGAATCCAAAGTCAAAGGAGAGCGAAAAGTATATGCCATTTAAATAAATTCAAATTTAACGAAATATTTAGTAAAATTTACTCAGCGCTAAACTAAAAAAGAAAATCTAAGGAACTCACGGTCTTTTGTTGAAAAAAATTATTGGTAGTAAATTTAAACTAAACCAAAAACAAAAAAACGATCAATCTGATTTAAAAAAAAACACACTCACACATTGATTACACTTAAAACTACACCAAGAAGGAAAAAGGATAAAAAACGAATAAATTATTTATATATATATACATAGAATAATAATTTAAATATTAATGATTAAAAATTAAATAAAAGAAGACGGGACTTGTGCAAAGCGCAATCAATATAAATATAATAAAATATATATATATTTTTTAAAAATAAAATCTAACGAAAGTGAATAATAATATTTAGAGAATAAATTAATAATTTTTAAGAACACAACACAAAACCAAAAAGAAAACAAAGAATCCCAAAAAAGTGAGATAATTATATATTAACTAATTCTACCAACTCTACAAAACACGTTCATTTAAATTAATTTCATTTGACGTGTGTCAGTCAGTCAAAAACAAAAAGAAATACAATGACAAACGCAATGGAATTAGCTATTAAAAATGGCAGCACCAACGGTTCCGTTGATGGAAGCCAAGACGAGTCGCGAACCAATTTAATTGTGAATTATTTGCCACAAACAATGACACAAGAGGAGATGCGATCACTCTTCTCCAGCATCGGTGAATTGGAGAGCTGCAAATTGGTGCGAGATAAAGTGTCAGGTAAGATAGGAGTATTATTTATTTTTTCTCAAAACCTGAAGGTAATTTTTAAACTGTGTTTTTTAAGACGTTATATCATCATTAGTTTCGCGTTCAATCTCTCACGGAATCATTCAAGAAGGGAAAACTTATAATCAACGCATAAAACTTTTTCAAACAATTTGAATAGTCTTGTTTGGTTGTTTAAGTGAACCGATGTAAGCTCTAGGTGCGTTAAGGAAGTCATTTGAGACACGTCAGTGCCATAAGCATATTGCATACTTTCTTGAACATATACAATAGATAACATTAACCAAATTTTTTTTTTGAAAATCGTAATCGGATCACTATACTAGTGGACCCCATGCAAATTATGAGATTAGATTGAAGCATTTTTCCTCTCAGTATAAACTTAATCTAAATTCGAAGAGTTTAATTTGATTCAAGTAGCGGCGTGTGCCTAGAACGCAGACACTCTTGGTTAGTGCATGTCCTTTGGGAGTAGCTTAAAAATGTCGCCTATATTGCTGAAAAGAAAAGCTTCCTTCGGAGCGTAATAGCCGGACCAGTGCATAGAAAATGAAAGATTATCTCTCCCTCTTTCTCGTTCACACATCTGGCAAAGAACTTTTTAAAAAAGATGCCATTTTTTGTTTTTACAAAAACCTATCCTCTTACTATTGTCTGACAAAAAGTAGGACCATTATTAGAAACTTTTCAAGGTCCATTATTTCATGTAACAATCACAAACTAAAAACAATGCCACATGCATTGCAAACTTCTCTGTAATCTGCCCTTGTGGTATCGACTTACTTATGCAGAAGTAAGTCCATCATAACGAAACTAAGTTTAAAATGTTTCCCTTCAACAGTTCTACCAGCATCACTGACAGCATTGAATCCAGCCTTGCAGCAAGGTACGAGTAAGTTTACCAGATCAAGTTTTAGTAACCCCTTATCCGATTGCAAAAGTCCATTAAAGCTCCCGTACTTACAGGTCAAAGCCTCGGCTATGGTTTCGTCAATTATGTCCGCGCTGAAGATGCAGAGAAAGCAGTCAATACCCTAAATGGTTTGCGTTTACAAAATAAAGTCATTAAGGTATCATACGCCCGTCCAAGTTCGGAATCGATAAAGGGTGCTAATCTATATGTATCGGGTCTTCCCAAAAATCTATCACAACCAGACTTGGAGGCGATGTTTGCATCATTTGGAAAGATAATTACATCTCGTATACTCTGTGATAATATATCTGGTAAGTTGAAGCTACAGCCGGATACATGATTCTTTTCTTTTGTTGTTTTTTTTTTTATTTATTTTGTGTTTCTATTTTCTTATTTTATTTTTAGTTTCTGATATATTTGGCAATATAAGCGTAGCCAAAATCGACGGTACGTTAAGTTTTTTTTAATTTTTTGGCTTTTTGTTATCTGATTCCTAAAGTCAAACATAAATTAATGAATATCGTTTCTATAGGTCTATCGAAAGGTGTTGGTTTTATTCGTTTCGATCAACGCAACGAAGCTGAACGTGCTATTCAGGAGTTAAATGGTAAAACACCGAAAGGATATACCGAACCAATTACTGTGAAATTCGCAAACAATCCAAGCAATAGTGCTAAAGCTCAAATCCCACCACCATTGGCTGCATATCTGACTCCACAGGCTGCTGCAGCCACAAGGAGATTGGCCGGTGCTTTACCATCGGCCGGCAGGATTAGGTGAGATTTTCACGAATAGAAAAAAAAACACACACAAGATTGCTAGAAAAAAAAATTGAACCGATTTTCGAACTCGAATCGATCGCGTAAACCAAACGTCAACAAAACCTCTTCAAATGTCAAAAAAAAAAACTAACAAAACTAATTATTTAGTAATATTTTTTGACTTTGAGTTAACGATTTTGTTTGTTTGAAATTTTCATTTTCATTTGTTTTTAATCATTTTGTTGTTCGTTTTAGTGTGGGTTAGATTTGAATATTTTTACTATAAGCTTTTATGCACTAAATTTAATCTAAGTTACTAATTGGTTGTTAAAAATACTTTGACTTTAAAAAAAAACTTTTGAGAACTTACTTTGTTTTTCTACGATATGTTTTATTTATTGTTTTTCCGATGACAGATGCTGACATAATTTATAAATTATATTTCTAAATTATAAAAAAAAGAATCATACATATGCATACATATGTATACAAAACAGTACCTAGTATAAAGAAAAACTATTTTAGCCATATCAGCTAAAATAAATTATCTCGGTAATCGTGGAAATAACTACCATCTCTTCTTAATGGCTTTCAAGACACTTTGTTATGGAACCCTTATTGCGTTTAATGCACATATCAAAAGTTGATCTGTATATTTTTCTTCGAATTTATAACCCAATTGTACATAGTTCTATTGTTAAAGACTATTCTTGAAACTGAACACACAGAAACAAAGAAATCTACCAATATATTGGAATAGTTCTCAAAGCAGTTCATTAATATAACACGGAGTTCTTGTGAAGATCCCTTTTGTCACTTTACTAGAAAAGAATTTACAGTCTCGAAAGGAGATTGAAATGAAGTGCACGCCTGCGCCGTACGTACTTGTACCTTAATGCTATAAATTTACAATCTTATAAGCACTGAAATTCAAGTCTTCAAGTCAAGTTGTTCTTTCACATGATGCCTAATAAAGTGGGCGTGCCATTCTGTATTTCTGACGGCACTACCATTATAACTTTTAACGGATGTTATCTGCGAAATTTCATTGAAAAATGTTTAAAAAAAATCTCCAAAAAGTGGGCGGGGCTGTATATTACGTATGTATAAGTAAATTAAAGAGAATTGCATCGCATATAAATTGTGTCTTAATAATTTTTTTCAACTTCTAGTCAAAATCTGAAAATATTGGAAAGTTTTAAAAAGTGGGCGTGGCCCTTTCAAAATTTAGTATGTTATATCCTTGCATATGCCTTATATTCCTCTGTGAATAATATTAAGCCCAATCACTAAAGAAATAGCCAAGAAACAGCCAATTTCTAAAATTACCGTTATATGCGTTTCGCGGAAAAACGTGGTATGCCATCTAATAGCATATGAAAATTTATCAAAATCGTTAGAGCCGTTTTCGAGAAAATCCATATTTAGTGAATTCGGCCTTAAGTATAGTACCCTCTAGGGATTATCCCACAGAAGCAAATCCGTGCAGTCGAATTGACAGGCAGACAGACAGACGGAATTGACGGACCCACTTTTTGGGACTTCTCCATCATAGTAACGTCAAATTTGATTAAAATCTTAAGTTCGAAATACTTGACATCTAATAGCATATGAAAATTTATCAAAATCGTTAGAGCCGTTTTCGAGAAAATCCATATTTAGTGAATTCGGCCTTAAGTATAGTACCCTCTAGGGATTATCCCACAGAAGCAAATCCGTGCAGTCGAATTGACAGGCAGACAGACAGACGGAATTGACGGACCCACTTTTTGGGACTTCTCCATCATAGTAACGTCAAATTTGATTAAAATCTTAAGTTCGAAATACTTGACCTATAGGTATAGGTGCAAATAAAAAACAATGGAATATTTTTTTAAAGAAAGAAGGAATTTCGTTTGAAAAAAGGGCCTATACGAAAATGCAAACTTTGCGCAAATTATGCAAAGCATAGCATTCGGAAATGAGTATACGATAAAGCAAACAATTCTAAAACGTAGTATCTCATTTTTTTGCGTAAATGTAGTCAAAATTATATTGATTTGATTTATTATTATAAAATTAATTATTATTATAATTTTTTTAGACACATTGAAAGCTTTTCCCCGCCAGTCATTGACAGTGTGAGAGACCCCTCAAAAGTATTATTAAACATAAAAGTATCTACATTTAAAATAAATTTCAAGAAAATAATAGCAGTTCAAGGAAAATTAAAGTAATTTGTTTTTGTCAAATATTTTTAAATAGTTTCTGAGAAAACAACTCCAACCGTAAGAAGAAATCTAAGAAAATTGTGTTATGTATTTATTTACCTTCTTCCATACGAAACGAATCATTTTCTTAAAACTTGAACATATGTAGTAGGTGCTTATATTCCCTAATATGATTTCTCCCCTATATTTATTATAAGGAATTAGAATTGTACAGTTTTTAAACAACATATTTTAATGTACCTACTTGTTTGCAGACAATTTTAAAGAAAACTGCCTAAATTTCTAAAAAAAAGAAATCTTTGTAAGCATCACGGAAATGTTAACAATGCACAGCAGGTAGCTTATCTGCTATAATTACATAAATGCTTCCAATGGTTTTAGATTCTTATTGTCTATTGAATACTCATGGTTCGGAAGGATTATATAATGTTTAAGGTTTAGATCATGAATGAAGCTAGTTATCATTTACAACAGTATGTCATGACTTTGCTATTACCTGCTAGCGAGTACTTGAATCCTGTTTTATACCAATATCTCTTAATTTTTTATACGGCTTCACTGCGAGTTTTAGGAATACATAGTTTGGATTGTATGAAAACTACAAATTTGTGAATTTAATTTCGTAAGAATTTTATGTCGGAGTTAGGAGAATGTGTAAATCCTTTTATTTGCTATACAAACCATATTCTTTTTTTATATTTGTAGGGCATTCAAAAACTTTATGTTGTAGCGCCCTTAAGACTGCATTGTTTTCTTAGTCATACAAACAATATTTATATACTCGCCCATCGAAGCCTTGTGGTCGACGTGTACATATATGTGTACATACATGTATCTACAATTGTAAATGGTTTTTGTTACCAAGCAAACAAAGTCTACACCATGTGTATTTATGTAATTAATTGAAAAAAATTACAACAAAAACTTAAATTGTCTAACTTTTGCTAGAAAATATCACGGCATAAAGTTAATGACTAATGCACTTATTTTGCATTAAATAAAGTTGAGACGCATGATAGGTATGAAATAGTTTTTTTTAACCTCTATGACTCTACAGAACAGAGCTGAGTAACAGCTTAAGTCTCAGACATGTTTCGTAGGTACATAGTGAACTACAGATTAGCTATAGGTCGGTTTTAGGCTGGAAAAACTGAAATAATCGTGGAGTCCGTTGAGTAATTGAGTTATTTTTTAATTTAAAGCCAAAACTGACAATTTTCTTTCTTAGAACCTCGATCAATAGAAGGAACATCTGACAAGTACACGGATAAATGGTCAACAATCTTTGGAGATGGCAATTATAATGATCTTCAAAATAGGGCAAGAACTTATAAATTACAAATCGATTTGTCTTAACGTCCATTCAATTTGAATGGGTACCATAAAATATATGTATATATCTATCCATCCAATCACACAATCCGTAATAGAGAAATTATCAACAACACTAATTGTGTTAAACATGATTGTTTCGAAAGTGGAATGTGATGTGGATATGCTGCCCTGCCCACTGGCTTTAAAAAGCATAACACATCGATTCAGGAGGCGGAAATGCAGGCTAAATGTTAAGGCTAAATTTACCAAAATCTTGGAAACCGTTTCAATGATATTCATAATCATAATAAAAAAAAACAAATATTTGGTGCGACAGTTCATGCCTTCTCCCGCACTAACCACTTGAGCCACGGCGCCTACGATCACAATCAACACCCAATATAAACTGCATTGACGAATGTGATTAAAAGAAAATACTGGAGTTTACATTAAAATCACCAGACAGGACACCTCAATAACCCCTCCATACCCAAATTTCTTTAATAGGTACATATCCAGCAAATTTTAGAAGTCATTTCTGTTTCATTTAAAAGAAAAAAAAAGCTTGACTGCGTCGTGTCTCCTGCAACATTTAAGGAATCTGTATCTGTATCTACTGTATCAAAGTAGAAGACGGATTAATACAAATTTGTTGTTTTAATACAGAAACGAGAAAAATTCAACGAACGCGTCGCAAAGTAGCAGTGGAAGCTGTGTGCTCAGGGATGTATGGAATTACGGTTATAGCGCATTAAAACAAATACATATCTATCTATCTATATGTATACAATTCCAGAAGCTCCTTTAATTCTTCAAAAGTTTATAAGTTTGTATATATGTACATACCTTAATTTTGCTAAAAATATTGTAAACAAATAATATTCTAACCTTTTTGCGTTTTAATTATGAATTTGATGAGCGTTGTTTCGTTTAAATTTGTCGCAACTTGAATCACTTCACTCACACACATACAAACTTTTAGCAACAGAACTTTCATTCTCAGAATAAACTCTCCAATTCTAGAACACTACACTTAAATCACCAGCGCGCACAGCTTTGAACTTGAGTTGCTTATGAAAGGGATTTTGGGTAAATTTGCTGAATATTAGAGCTTTAGTGGGTGGCATAGATGTCTTCGAGTTAAATTTCCCTAATTTTCAGGAGAGAATTTCCCTTTTCTTCCCAACTCTTAAATATATTTTAGCGATATATACATGTATGTACATATAGTAAAGGTCTCGCAAATATGTTTAGAGATAAAATTAAAAGAAACAGTGTTACATCGTGTTACACCGTCGAGTTGAGTGTTACTAGTCTTTCGCGCAAAATACATCAAATCTCATTTTTGAAATCCCTAATTCTTGAGGACCACGAGGTCTGCAATACTAGCTGTCACAGCAGTAACATATTTGATATAAGAATTAGGTTTTATGCTTGCCTTGAATTGCATCGATGTAAATGCGTGAAAATGTGTAATTTTTCATGATATGTTGGTTTCATTTTGACCCGGTAGTACAAATGAAGTTGATGATGTTAGTAGAAGAAATATTTAATGAAGTGCTACCAGTTTTCCCACCAACCAAAATTGGTTGGATTTCGGACGAAGATGTCCTTATGAAGTGTGTATCATATGATTTGTTTTTTATCCAGTTGAAGACAATTCTAATAAATCTAATACCAATTAAGCTTTGATATAGAATATAATAAGTTTAATTAGCAACACAAACGCCTTATAAACATATGCCTTTGTATATCTGTATTTTTGGAAAATGCTGACATGGGATATTACTTTGAAGACTATACATATGTATCACGTGGTTTTCAAGATTTTCTTATTTTCTTACACGATACATTCTTTGTTCTTCAACCTTAAGATTTTCATAACAATAATACATATTTCTAATGTTACCCTTATCATCATTGTCATGGATGGATTAAAAGAACAATTAGCTAAAGCGAAATAAAGTATCAATCAATCATAAAATGTAATCAAATGTTACCTTTTAAGCTTAACTCTATGTTTATGGCATTAAAAATTATATTTAGATTAATTATCTGAACATACAAGTTTAAAATCAAATTTCTTCTACTTAAGTTAATACCTATATTCAACCCCATCTTCATTATAAGAATTATAAAAAAGTGTTGTGTTAATTTTATATAAAAATATATTTACATAACCCACATTAAAATTTTTATACATAAATAATTTAGTTCCTAACTGTTCTAATTTCTCTTATTTCTTTTATTTGTCTATTTTTTTATTTTATTTTATTTATTTTTTTCTTTCTTTATGTTGTCAAGTAGATTAATTCAAAAAAAAAAAAATACAAATAACCACAAAATTCGCCCGAAAAATATATAAATTCGTTTTTTAATTTGTTCTTTTATTTGTTTTCTTTTTTATATTTTAGCATTGGAAAAAGCCCGATGTTAGCCATTAACAAGGGTTTACAAAGGTGAATTAATTTCTTTTTTTACAACGAAACCAAACCTATACTTTAATTTCTTGTTTACAAAAAATTTATTATATGATTATATATTTTTGATATATTTTACTCTTTTACAAAATGTTTATTTTCCGTTTTCATTGTAACTTCTCTAATTCAAGTTACCTCTCTATCTAAGTGTTTGTTTTTATTTTTAGTTTAATTTTTTTAGTTTGTTTTTTAATTTATTTCTTATCTGTTAACTGAGTATATTTGTTGAGTTTTACGTTTAATTAAAAAAAAAAATTGTGTATTTATTCTCTTGGAATGCGCAATTATTATTTTGCAATACATATCTATAACATATATTTTCAGTTTAGCATAATTTGGTTGTATTTTTAGAAACTAAATGTTATATTTTGTTTTTGCATCACTCACTTGCATTAAAAAAAAATATACGAAGTTACACCATTTAAATAAGTTTTTGAAACACAAGCTCTGTTAAATTTCTTATGTAACTACGGACTAGAATTTAAAATAAGACAAAAAGAAACATGCTTTTTTAGTTGACATTTGTTGAACTAGGAAACACAGATGCTTAAGTATTCTATTCCACAATACTACCTATAGATCTGTAATATCATCGCTTATTACATCTTCATCGAAACTACATTTTTCTGAATAATATCGGGAATAGCTAATGATTGTATATTGTAGACTTAGCACATCCTCCAAAAACCATTACATTCAATACGATGATTTTTTTTTTCTCTCAAATACACTCAATATTTGCTCTCTTTCCTACTTATGGTCCAACCCTTAACAACTTATAACATGACAGGGAGCATAATTGTTTTGCCAGAAATCACATTCGACCTCTAGTTAAGAAGTTTCGAAAACATTTTTTTTTTGGCAAATTGAAGTACCTACCAAGAGTTCTTTGGGATTGTTTTTCGCTGGATCTCCACCAATATATCATTTGGTGAAGCTAATGTTTCCTCCGAGCTAGCCAATCTCTTTTAACGCAAGTTTTATTACAGCTACCGATAGCAAGGTCTTGTTCTAACACAAGTTTTATTATAGCTACCGATAGTAACGTCTTGTTCTAAGCTGTGAAATATAGTGCCTTACTTGTTGGTATATTCCTCACTATCTCCTCCAGTATTATTCCAGGTTGGAATAGTCCCACTTTCTAGAATTCATAGAAAGTTTGGGAAATTTCTGACGAACTTTTCTGTATTCCACAGTTGCTCTATATAATTGGATCAGTTTGCCCGGAGTCTCAAGTTCGACCGTTATTCTGCACAACTCTAAGCAATAAATACTCACATTCACAAAATTTACGTACATATCTATGTATATGAACGACTGCTTCTTTTATCCAAGACTTATAGACTTATATAAAATTGAATCTCACATATTTCATAAAATTTTACAAGATTTTTATGACTATACCACGCTTTGTTATTATCACTTTTTTGAGATAGAGAAGGGATAATATGAGGTTCATCTCTTTCTGTCGAGGTTTGCTTGAAAAACAATAGGGGGAAAAAAGTAGGAAACTTATACACACATATCTGTAGTTTCAATACCCCAACCCAAAAAAAAAAAAATTAAGGCTTTTGTTGAATTTTGTTTCGTTATTTCAAGATGTATGGGCTCAGTGTGTAGGACTACTAAATGGGAGTCCAAGGTTCGATTTATTATATTTATATTAATATTTCTGTACCACAAAATCTCTCTATACTGTCTGATGAAATATCGTCGTCAATAAACTATAGATCGTTGATTTCGTGTTGTATAAAAAATCATATGTATATTTAACACTTTATTTTAATATAATAATAATAATAAGAAACCTTGCAATCCGACTCCGCTTTATCTACATTATTACTTTCATCTTAGGACACAACACACACACTTCATATCTCCCCAGTCGAAATTCATTCTCCTTTCCAACGCATGCATAAATTTGTATTCGAAATTAAGTACATTTTACCGAAAATAAAAATAAATAAAACCAATTATTATATTTAGACATAAGCTAATAAAATACTATAAGATACAAAATATGTAGAACCTAAAAAAATCGTAGGCAATTGTTCAACTTAATCCAACGATCCAATTTCATGTTTGAACTTTTATGCTAACTCAGTTCCATTTCTCTCTCAATTTCAGATATTCTCCATTAGCCGGTGATCTATTGGCCAACTCAATTCTACCCGGCAATGCAATGACCGGCTCCGGTTGGTGTATATTTGTTTACAATCTGGCCCCAGAAACCGAAGAGAACGTCCTGTGGCAGCTGTTCGGTCCGTTTGGTGCCGTCCAATCGGTGAAAGTAATCCGAGACCTGCAGACAAGTAAATGCAAGGGATTCGGTTTTGTCACAATGACAAACTACGACGAGGCCGTTGTTGCAATACAATCACTTAACGGCTATACACTTGGCAATCGAGTGTTGCAAGTTAGCTTTAAGACTAATAAGACAAAAACTGCTTAAAATGGGTTTGAGTATATAAATTATTTATTTTTCATCTTTTTTCTTAAAAATATATTTTTTTCTTTTCTTTTCTCTAAGACGCGTTAGTCTTAAATTTTTTTTAAAAAACAAAACGAGTTTCCTTTCAAATTAATTTACTAACTATAACAAAATAGCTAAAATGTGTTTTTTATTTTTTTTCTAAATAATTAGTAAAGAAATGATAAAAAAGAACACCAAATAAATTTTTTTAACATAAAAATATAAAAAAAAAAGATATAAAAAAAAAAACTATTTCTACACGTGTAAAAAAAATTGCATTTTTAAATGTGAACAAAAAATATATATATCTAAACGATGGCAATATTTTTGGAGGTTGAGGAATTTCAAAACAAAAAAAAAACTTTTACAAATTGATATAAAAAAAAATTAAGAAAAAAAAATCGATATCAGACTTTATATAAATATTAAAAATAAGATGAAATAAGATATATGTGCATATATATATTTTAGAGAAAAAAAAATAAAAAATAAAAATAAAAACAGGAACTCAAGTCAGCGTATTTTGAAAATTTACCACACACCAACACATCACCCTCTCTCTCACATCACTCTATACAAAAGACGATACAAAAAATAGATGAAATCTTACCCCGCAATATTATACAAAAGGAACACAACAATAAACTAAAATAAAAAAAAAAGTTATATATATAAAAAGAAATGAAACAGAAACACGATGGAACTTCACTCAAAAAGGATATATATATGTGTATAAGGAAAAAAGTGAGAAACATAAAAAAAAAAAACCATAAAATCCAGCTTCCAAATTTTTAAGATACTAGACAAGTAAGTGTTTTAATATTAGAAATTTTCTTATAGTGAATTTTTACGCGCAAAAAATGGATCAACCAAAAAAACAAGAAGAATAAAAAAATAAAAAAAAATTAAATCCTAAAAAAAAAAAACAAAAAAAAAGGAAACTTAAAAAAAATATATTTTAAAAAAATTTCATAATTTCTCTATCCTCCGGTTCTTAAAGATTTTTTTGTTGTCTTCGTTTGATTTTATTTTTCTTTCATCTCAACTCAGTTTTATTCTTTGCAAAGATATTTAAAAGAAAATAAAACTATTTTTATTTTAACTTTAAGTGCAATATTTAAAAAGGAAAAAAAGAAAGCTATATGCGTAATATAATTTAAAAAGAAAAATCAGCAACGAGACTTAAACAAAGAAACTAAATATAAAAAAAAAAAATCTCTTACATATTTATAAATTTACACAACACAGAGAATTTGTAGTTAAAATAAAAAATAATAATTTTTAATATAATAACATTAATTTTAAAATTTAATTAATTAATTGTTGAATTGAATGATATAATGCACAAAAGAAAAACAACAAACTTAAAAAATATTTATTAAATTTTACTGAGAGCACAATTCAGTTGTTGTGATGCAAATTTTATAGTTTGCAGCTTTATTATGTAGGGGCAACATAGTCGGAAGGGGATAAGGATGATAAGCATGGGTGTTTTGGTTTTTAAGGGAATTTTATTTTCAAGCTTGATGTCGGGGGTACCATTGTTTTTCGGGCAGCTCCAGCAGTTACTACAAAACGGGCAGAAAACAAACGTGTACTTAGTTTTTTTTTTCATGTACAACTTTTTGAAGGAATATGTATTAAGAGAGCGAGAAATGCAATAGTTCTTAAAATGTGCATAGTCATACAGACAGGCAGGCAGATGTAGCGATTATATTTACTATTTTGCTGTTGTTATGGTATGTTAGTATTATTACTGTATGGTGTTTGGAGTACTAGGATTACTATCTGGTAGAAGTTCTTCACTGCACTGTTGATAGTGCTGTCAGACACTGACTAGTGGGACTGAATAGGTAATTGTATTGTAGGTATTGATTTTTCAATGCTTAGAGTAATATAGATATATCTCTCAAAAAATACTGTTTTTATGCGCGGACTCGAATTGCGGGTTCTAGTGAGAGGCAATGTTGATGTTTAAAATTTCCAGTCTTTACTAGAAAAAAATGCAGGGTTCTTAAACGGAAGGAATACCAAAAGCCTACTAAGTGACTATAAAGACATTTATACTTTTTTTTAAGTCATTGTAGATTCGCTTTCTGTTCGTCGCCAGATAAATTTGTTTACGCACATGGTAGCTGCAATCTACAGCCTATTATATTCCATCTGACTTCTACTATTCATAAGTATTTCATTACGTTGACAACAAAAATTTCTGTAGTACAAGTCATGTTGAGAGGTATCAACTTAGAAATATTTAAATCATATCTGGCATTAAGTGACACAAACTCTCTTACAATAAACCGCTTCTCGGGTTTGAAAAGCAAATATTTAGCTCATAGACTCAGCTTAGTAATTCTGTTTAATTTCTTATTTATATTAGACTAAGAAGAAGAAAAAATGCGTTTTAGGACATTGTCATTTAAAATCTGTTAATATAGCTGAGACTACTCCTTTCTATGTGTTTATGAAAACTACTTAAAAGTTCGAATGCATTATGTGAAATACATATATGTTCTAAATGGAGTGAAATGAATTTTCATTACATACCTGATGAATTAGTTCTCTTGCTGAATGGGTTTGCCAGAACCACTCTTTATTTTTTACAGCCTGTAAACTTGAATTGAATTTAAAATTTATGAAAATTTTATGTTTTGTTAGCGGGTGACTGGATTGAATAATATTATTTAGGTTGACTTTTTAAGTTAGGCAGCATATTCTTTATGCGGTCTTATTTCTTTTTTCTTTTTATTTTCTTTATCGACAGACTGAAATGGATAACATTTTTAGGTGGCAGAAAAAGTTAACTCTTGTCTATAACTTGATCGGAGAACATTTTATTTAAAGCCCCATTTCTCGCTCAAATTCAATAGATCATCTTTTCTTCTGACAGGATTCTGTTCTTTTGATTTATAAGCGCATACGTTTAGTCTTTTTATTTATTGCTCTGAAAGGTTAACTAGCAGCGACACTCGTTAAATTTGGAAGTTATTCATGCCTATTTGTTACGAGTTGAAATAAGGTTACAAAGTTTTGTTGAAGAAACTCCTAGATTCGGTTGTATTTCAACACTGAAGATAAACAGTGACCAAAACACGCACAATAAAGTTACGGTGATGTAACCCAGCACACATTTTCGACTTGAGCAAAAGCAATTAGACTAATCATTTTAGTACGAATCTTCTCTAGCAGAAAGTTTAGGATGTATTTTTGATCTTGAGAAATCTATAACATAATTTTGTTTTGTTTTTTAACTTATGTATATCTAGTGATATAGGCTAAAGAAAATATAAGTACCAATTTAACTTTTAAATTTACTTAAATGCCTCTCATGACAAATGAATATTGGCGAGTATTGGCGCGAAAATAAGTAGTCTTTAAGGATACTACACATTAAAGATTAAAAATACTTGAAAGAGCATAACTTCTGGGTAAATTTGGGGTGTCAGTGGTTCTGGATTTTGTTTCCTCCACATTCTTAGTCAATACTTAGATTACAGACTTTGATTTTAAAAACCTTGTATACTTACAAGCAGATGGTAAATATACACATCTATTACTGTTCAATATGTGGAAGACTGTACGACTTATCGATTTATTGACTGATCTTCAAAACAGCAAAGCAATCCCTTTAAAAGCTGTGACAGCTATGGATCCACCGAAACCCCCTGCGACTGCCCATCCTATGTGTATTTGTTTTTAAACTAACCAAACTTAAATAAAAATATTCGCACAATTTCAAGTTAATTTATTTAAATACCTATAAAGATACTCATTAATGTAAAAATAATAAAAAAATTCTTTTTTAATTGAACATCTTAACGTGTAACCTGTACTGAATCTCAGTTCAAATCCAAGAAAACAAATAACAAAACAAAAAATAACCTGTTTGTAAACAATTCAATTATATAAAATCCATACATAAAATGCCATACACAATAACATAAAAAAATCAAACTAAACAAAAAAAACTTAACTTATTTAAATGTTTCTATAAATATATATATATTTGGTGTGTATCGATGTATTTATTTTAAAACATATACGAGTACTAGTTAAAAATTTATTTATTTCCTTATTTTCTATTCCTAATTTAAATTGAAATTGCAAAAAGAAGCTAAACAATTAAAGAAAATAAAAATTCAAAAAGTTTAAATTAATTTGAAATCATGAAGAAGGAAAACTAAGCAAAAAAGTCACTTTAAACGAGAAAAGAAAAAGAAAAAACAAAAAAAAAATATTAGTAAGAAATACATAGAAGAAATTTTTAAATATAAATTATTCTCATTACTTAGTCTAATTAAATTATATTAAATGTACTTACAATTTAAAAAAAGAAAAACAAAAAAATTATACCAAAAAAGGAAAAGAAAAATTTACCAATTTTTATTATCAATTACACTTTCTTATTCTCTATCCTGTAATCTAATGTACGTTTTTAATTTAGTTATTATTCATTTAATTTTTTTTCAATTAGTAGAAACTATTAATATATAAAACGAAAATACCAAAAAAAAAAAAAAAACTTAAAATATATATAAACGTTTATGTGTACCTAATATAGAAAGAAAAAAAAAGACAATTTTTAAGAATACTCTATCGTAACTTTGTGTTTTTTTATTATAATTATTTTCAATTAGTTTTAGTTTTTATTTCTTAATTTATTTATTTATTATTATTTTTATTTTAATATAATGTATGTCATTTTGCTTACAAATTTTTAAAATATATTAAAAAAGGAAAGAAAACAAATTTAATATATTATATTATTCTAGTCGATATAATTACAATTATTATTCATTATTATTATAATTATTAAATTAAATTGAAAACCACAAAAAAGTCATGTAAAGAATGTATTTCTTCTAATTATTATTATTATTATTATCCATTATTATATGAATGTAATTTCCCAAAGACAACTAAACCGATATACATATTATTTACAATAAAATTTTATGTGTTTAATGTAATTTGTGTAACCAAATAAGACGTATAAAACAGTTGTGAAAAATCCAAGCAAACACCAAAACCCTCTAGCCCCCCCTCCCTGCCCCTAAAAAAATGAAATGAAAACAAAAAAAAAATATCTTTTTTGCAATAAATTTTTAAACAAACGCATGATACTCTCTTCTCTAGTCAGAATTATTGTCTCATTATATTAAAAATGGAAAAAAAAAAAATCAGAGAATAAAAGGTGAAAAAACTGAAGAAAAATAAAAAAAAATATATTTACTAAACAAAAATTAATTTATGTAATTTAGTTCGTTTCGAAATAAAATGAAAAATCTAAAAAAATTAAATCTTTGTCTTAATTAAACATGTAACAATTTTTTTTTTAGCGGATTTTGCATATATATACATATGTATGTACGTAAAAACCAGCCCCAAGATCACTCGCAGTATTAAGATGATCAGAATTAAGTCTGATGAGTACCCACTTCGAACTTTTAGCAATACCGAAGTACGAGTAGATAATAAACAGTCATACTGGCCACCAGTATAGCCGTGAGGCGTGAACTACATATACATAGGTGCATATGTATGTACATACGTGCGTGTATGACGAAAAATAAATGAAAATAATCTGAAAGTATATGTGTCTGCAATCAGCACAAACTCAAATCATACATAGCATTATGCAAATGGTTTAGTTTGAACGATTTGTTTGGATCCGAGGTCACTCTGAGTTTATGGTAAATGAGAATTTCAATCCCTTGAACTTACATTAAGTATTTCTGCATTCTTACTCAATGCTTCCATTGACAATTGATTTTCCAATGAATACACATACCTATGTACGTATGAGTTTACCAGTTGCAGGCGAACGATTAGAAAAGTCACTAGGCTTTCTTCCTATTACTTAACAAACAAAACTGCAGACAAAACTGCGTCGTCCTAAGGATCATACAAAAACATAATTTTTTCTAGTCAAAACTCCGTTTTACTACTGTATTAGACTTAATGTTCTAGATTAGTACGACTTGAGCAGATCTTATAAATGGAGTTGAATTATTTCTAAAATCGATCAATTTCATATCTGGAAGCATAATGATAAAAGCTTCAGTTTTAAAAATACGCTGGTATAAGTACTACTTAGATGTGTACTTTCAATAGTTCGTCTTAGAGATAGGATTCGAATGGATTGCAAACATGCTTATTTGGTTGTGGACTTGTGGACAAGGATCAGTTAAGTAAGCAAGTAGCTCAATGATTGTATAGGACAATAAGAAGAAATCATGCATGACTGATATCGAAGAGTTCCTAGATCAAGAAATATCCGAAGATTTTAAAAGAAAGTCAAGGAACTGGTTGGTGGATTCGAAATAGTGAGACAAGACTAGTTACAGATCTAAATCTTAACGAGTATCAGTTCACCAATTTATGTCGTATAAAAGTTCATTACATTGTATAAGCTTCATTTGTTTTACACAATACTAATCCGCACCGACCAATGTGGTTACAGTCCCTGTAAATCGACAATATAGCAAATCTTGGTACTAAGGTATATTCTGAAAAAAAAAACAGCGAAGCGAAGTTATCCCACTTGACTACAAAAAAAAAAATCAGCGGCTAATTTGGTAAAGCATTGTGGGTTATGCGAGATCTTTAACCACGTACTGGAGCAGGATAGGGCGAATCTACAGTATTCTACATACATATAAGTCCAATCAACAACATCAACATCATGAGTTATGACACGTTCGCAGCGAGAGACGTTATTTATTTTCTAGCTTTCACGGAAAGTTAAAACAAGGAAAACAAATTGCTCCTGTTCCTAAAACTCTGTTTAAAGATCGACAACAAGCAGGCTGTTTTGTGTGTACTTGTGTACTTTTTACTTGCACCTGCAGTATTTTTTTCGTGAAAAATTTCGACTTTGAGATTTTATTCAAACTTGACATTACCATGATGGAGAAGTCCAAAAAGTGAGTCCGCCAATTCCGTCTGTCTGCTTGGATGGCTGCCTATCTGTCTGTCTGTCTGTATGTAAATATATTCAACTGCTGCCTAAACGGCTTGACGGATTTGCTTCAAACTTGCTTCTTTCTTTCTTTCTTTCTTTCTTTCTATTTCTTCAGCGATTGGGCTTTAAATTAATATCTGAGGTGGGTATGACAAATGCGTAGATATGACGTACCAAGTTCTGGAACTGTCACGCCCACTTTTCAGAAATTTAACTTTTTTTAAAATATTTACTAGAAATCGCTAAAAATTGTTAAAACAAAATTAATAGGCTTTAAAGCTCTCTATAATTCACCTGAACATTATATATGGCCTCGCCGACTTTTTGAGGGGTTTCTACAAAAAAACAGAATTTGTGAAATCTCCCAGATAAAATCAGATCAATGTTATCAATTCCACCAAAAATGCAGAGTGCCACGCCCACTTTATTAGGCTTCATGTGTAAGAAGATCAATACTTGAATTTCAGTGCTAATGAGATTGAAAAATCATAGCATTAAGGTGCAATATGTACGTATGACCCAATCGTTCACTTTATATTTTGTCCAATTTGCGAGAAGAACAAATGGCGAAGGCAATACATACAAGGACGAGTTCGGTGGGAAATTCATTGAAATGAAATTGAGATCGAGCCCAATTTATAGAATGACACAAAATTCTTAAGAAACCTTTCTGGGCGTAATATCTTAAACACCCACAGTTAAACTCCATTGCACTTCATTTTCCGTTCTAGCCCGTTATGCAGGCATAAAAATGTTATGGCTTCTTAAACTCAAAATTATGAAAATTTTTTGTTACAATTTTTTTTACAATTCTTCTCAAAACTTGCACTTAACAAAACAATATTTTATTAAACTTTTACCTTTGACCTTTTTTGTCTGCTTTTGTACAACTCTTGTACGTGAAAAATTTATTTAACATAATTTGTAGAAAATTTACTATAGATAAAAGTTTAATAAAAAAAAATGTTTTATTAAGTAAAAGTTTTAAGAAAAATTCATTTTAAGTAAAAAATTGAAACAACAAATGTTCATAATTTTCAGTTTAACGAGCCATAACTTTTTTGTGACTGCAGAAAATTAGTGAAATTCCTGCCGAAGTATGTTTTACATACTTCTGTATGAACTAATAGATATAAAAATTCACTTGGTATATATGTATGTCGAATACTACCTACCAAGATTACTCACCAGAGGATGCTGTTAGAGCCTTTCCTGTGGCATCAATGAAATTTAACTAAAAAATAAATGCATAAGTAAACATATTAGAGACAGTAAAGTTCATAGTTTATTTTTTATTATGAGGACATCAATATCTTACAACTACGTTTAAGCTTTGAGCATTTATTCTACAATTTATTTTCACCCTGTATTTCTTCCTTTATTTATTTATTTACTTATTAAATTTTCTATACTGATCCCCTTAAACAATTAAAGATTCATCATCACAACGGAATTAGTAATTTGATTACCATACATGTAACTTGCTGGACTTAGTCATTCATTTTACACGCCCAATTCCCTGCTGGGTGTTGTTGTAGCCATTTGTCCGGTATTACTCCCTGGAGGTGGTGGTGAAACCAGGCCGGGCATAAGACGATTCATAAAACTCCTTGTAGCAAAAGCCACATCATGATTGGCGAAACAGAACAAACATGACACCACAAATCCCTGGAGGCTCACCAATATGACAGACATTATCTGATAGAAACGTTCCAGTGGAGTTCCACTATCTGGACGATACGGTAGCAAGAAGTGCTGCAGTCCGAAGAGAGGAATCTGTAAAAGTAAAGAAGAAAACAATTTAAATTCTGAAGCACCTTGCATGCAGTGTTTGTTTAACCAAAATAATAGTCGCCCGTACTGCTTTTCGGATTGCCAATGGAGCCGGTTGTGCTGACTTGGGATGAAGTTTCCTTACAATCACCCGCAGGACATTAATGAGAAAAACTGTAAAAAAGAGAAAACAGAACAATTCTTTGGAGACAAACAAAAGAGGATCTTCGCATTTATACCAAATGATGACATTAATGACACGCAAACAGGAATGGTTAGGATCCACATGATTTCGCTGTCCGCCATCCAGCAGCTGTGAAAAGGATAAATGCGGGTGCAAATGAAGCATCCTTAATTATTCAAGAGCAGCGTACTCACTGTGCTGAGTCCGTTGGATGATAGTACCGTGCCGCAGCATAACCACCAAGAAAGAGCAACGGCGATAACCATCCCAGTAGTATAAACCATCGCATAACCACTGTGTCCTTTACAAATACCTGAAAATAAGATGTATACAAACACGAATGTAAAAGAAGAAGGTTGAAGAAAGAAATAAAGTTGGTAATAAATTTTCAAGATGCTTTCCCACTCGAATTGTACTTGATACGTGCCTCGGTCAAAATAAGTGGGTTCGGCCAGTTGTATTTGCATAGCAATTCCCTCTCTTTCGCTTTTTTCGTTTTGTTCTTTTTTTTTTTTAATTGAAAGATTTAATTAAGATTTGTTGACAGTTTATGTCTGCATTAAGTGCAGAAATGGATACCCATCCAACGAGTCAATTAAAATTCATCTACGTTCTGCATTCGACTTGAAATTTGTTGCCAGCAGAGCCGACATTTAATGTTCAAAATGTAAATTTTGTTTATGACTTTGCTTGGTCCAGGAAGAGAGTACCCTTTTGAGGTTGAAGTAACTGGTGGAACGTGTAACTACTTAAGAGTTTTACGATGAATACCGTCAACTCCTTATAAGCTGCGGTTGCTGGTTGATGTGAATGAATATATGTTTGTATGTTTGTAGATATGTGCAATATTTAAGGGAAATAAACATTAAAGGCGATGTGAAAAACCAAACTAGATGGATAACTATGCAACAGGACATACGTACATACATGAATACTGTCTTCAACATATGTACATACATATACACATGCACATACTAAAAAGAATGTGGTGGGATAAGATTGGCCTCTCTGAACAAATGCATATACGTTAAGTGGCTGATGTTCATAGATGTTAAATTGACTTTTGTTTCTTAGCTACATATTACTGAAAGTAGAACCCTCTTCTCTATTTCTGTATTTTATTTAAATCCTTTTAAAATCGTTGCACTCCAGATTATCAAATAGCCCTTTCTATTTCATCTATGATCTATTTTCCTTAACCTTCCTATACCCGCGCATTGGTCTGTGAGACCGACAAATGCGATTTATTTTTTTTGACGCGGGTATAGAAAGGGTAAAAAGTTAAAGGTTGAAATTAATAAAATGACTGAAATGCCAAACACTACAAATGATGTCCAAGGAGAGAAACATTTTCCTTTACTTTGAGCAAAATGAGTATGATACTTTTGGAATGCAATCAATGTCACTTATGTTTTTTTAAAGTACTACTACCCACCCTATGTTATTGAAAGTTTTGGATGCAAACCTGAAACGGAGTCTAATTTGCCACAAAGATCCTTTTTTGTGAACAATTTTCTCCTTGTGTAAATCTATCCTATCAACAACCGAAATTTTGGGATTTATTTTTAAATACTACATATGTATGTACACATGTATGTATGTATATGCAATGGCTATGTAGTAAATTATCTTATGACTTTTTCTTTTCAGGCTTCCAGTCAAACCAGGGGTTTCTTGGTGGTGGTCGGGTGAAACCCAGCACATCAGTTGCGGCACTTCTGATGGCTTGTTGGCAGCGTTGCCACTGGTCTTCGACACTCGATGGAGTCGTTGAGAGATTTCGGGATACGCGTTTGGCGAAGATTCTGGCGATCTCTTGCGATTGTAGCTTTTCGACGTCAAATCTTCTCACAGTAGTCCTTCTTCTTAGTTGTAGCGTTTGGAATATCCGCATTCGTACCTTGGCTGCAACAAGGTAGTAATCCGAGTCGATGTTGGCTGCTCGGAAAGTTCGGACATCGAGAATACTGGAGGCATGCCTTGCGTCGATCGCAATGTGGTCAGTTTGATTGACCGTTTGATGATCAGGAGATCGCCATGTCCCCTTGTGGGTATTGAGATGAAGAAACCGTGTGCTTGCTATAGTGACGTTAAGCCCCACCGCAAAGTCAAAGGCAAAGCCTAAGGCCGTTGCCAGACGTGGTGTCGTGGAGACTGTGCTTACCAATCGTCCTACCAAAGATGTACTCCTTTCCTATCTTGGCGTTAAAATCGCCTAGGACGATTTAAACGTTATTCTTAGGACATTGCTCTTATGTTTTGTCGAGGAGCTCGTAGAAACATTCTTTGATGGCGTCGTCCTTGTCCTCTGTGCGGGCATGAGTGCATATTAGGCTTATGTTCGCAAATTTAGCCTTGATGCGGATTGTCATAAGACGCTCGCTCACGTGTCGGAAGCTCAAGACTTCTTGCCTAAGTCTGCCGCGTATGACGAATCCACATCCGAATAAGCACTTCCTTCTGTTTTGAGGCAGTCTAGGGCCACCAAGATGTCCCAAACTATGGGAAACGACTCAATGACTGTTTTGCTTATCCATGAAACCCAAGCATTACAAGGTACAAATAAGCTCTTGATCGCGCTTGAATTATAAAAAAAACATCTAAGCAATAAATGCTGCATGGCATGGTACCTGCACAGATTATGCAAATTATTGATCCTTTACATAGGTGGTGTCATTTTATAAATCCCCGTTATTTTAAGGATGGCAAAAGGGGCAGTTGGAATTTCTTTTCTTTTGTATGAACATCTGAATAAAATAAAGTGCACAACTGTATCGTACATACTTTCACCTCAATACTATATGCTTACAATCTCATAAGCACTGAATTTAAGTTTTGTTCTTCTTACACATGAGGCCTAATAAAGTTGTCATGGAGTTCTGTATTTTTTATGGAATTGATAACATTGAGATTTTCCAAGCCCTTTTGTTTTTTTGTAAAAACGCTCTCAAAGAAAGAGAACTTCGAGGCCTATTTATTTTGTTTTAACAATTGTTTTTCGATTTCTCAAGTTCGAAATTTTTCATGAAACCAATACTTGCCCTATCAAAAGACGATGAACAATGTTCATTCATTTTCTTTTCAATGCAACTAAGTCTTGTTTTAATTTATCATATCAATGACTGAAATTTAAAACGTATTGAAGTATGTACATATGTATCTAGGTCACAGTAGTACAAGGAATTACTATCAACATGTCATAATATTTTATTACATTTCATAGCGAAAATTTGAAATAGTGCCGAGTATTCAAAAATCTCTAAAAGGGAATTTCTCCGACACTCATTCAACACTACCACCTGCTAGAAATGTCAACAAACTGCCAGAAACAGAGACAAAGAGATCATTCAACTTTACCCTTGAAAATACTGTTTTGCGGACAAACTTCATTGGTGGTCACAGTAAAGCTGCCAGCGCAATTTGGTCAGTAGTGTTTTGTGACGTGTTGCGCTCATTCTAATTCTTCTGCGCGAAACGATTATGAAAGCCTCGAACCGCATAACGTGTTCCGGTATTTAAAATTTTTTTTTTCTACCTTCCGGTTGATTTTTTTTCTGTGAATATCCTATGCATTAGGTCTAAAGTGTAAAAGTATTTTATTATGTATCTAATAAAATATGATTTCCTATTCCAGTGTCATCCATTTTTGTTGCATCAGTTTTTGCAATCAACTCCAAGTTCCAAATCCATTTAATTCCGTTGGTGCTTTCACTGCTCCCTTTTTCCGTGCTATTCGATGTGGAGTCCGCGTTAATTTGTGTGTGTGGTTGCTGCAGTTTGTTAAAGTGAAAACTCGATCGGCATAACGGTGAGTGCAATTCTTTGTGTTGTTTCATTGTACATATGTATGTATGTACGTATTGCATTTGCAGGTACATATTTTTAAGGAATATACATATTCGTATAACTCAGACCAAAAACACGTCTAGTATCGCATAGAGCGCTTTTATACGCCTCTCTTTTATACGCCTAGAGGTTTCAGAAAAACTGAACACCAAAAATTGTTAGTAAACTAAGTGTTTTCGATTTTACAGCATTTAAGATGTCATAGTTCTTCTTACACAACATTCAAGTCTCTGGTTCCTAAAGAAATGCAAACATTTGTTTACTCCTACAGGCATGACTACAATCGATAAAGCTTCCATTTATACAAAATTTGAATACAACTCTCATGTTCCGGCGGGTACTCCCATTTCTTGTTTGAGTTTATTAGATAGTGTTCAGCCTTAAGCTTGTAAATTGATTGGTAATCAGTCAATTTGGAGCCAAATTCCTTCGCTATAATATTGCCCGAATATTGGATGTTTAGCGCTCCCCTGTCGTTACTTCCACCATAGTTATTCGGATAAAATCTATAGTGTCCGTCAGTTCAATTGTAATACACACGCAATATCTCCGCTCATCCTTATATTTTTAAACCTGCTTTACGGCCCATAGTTCATTTTTTCTGTAATTCGTAGGTATTTTAAATAAATTATAATTTTTACTTGCAAAGTTTTAAGTTAAACGGAAACTGTCATCTTACTTTCCCTTTTCTAACCACTCTTAACTCAGCACTGAGTTTATAATTTTAAAGGATTTAGTAGGATTAAAAAAATATCTATGTACATACATATGTATGTACCCTCTTTGATTTAGGTCCTTGAAACATATTTTTACAAATGACATTTACATTTTATTCAATTTGTTTCTACTAAATATAATATATCATTCCAAGAGTTATAGGTACATGCATACATAAATTTCTATTGAGTTTTTGTAAAACGCAACATACATACATATGTACATATGTAGATCTGACCTTTTCTCATTAATTTTCTTTTATACCAACAACTTGTTTAAATTTATCCTCTTAGATACTCACATTTGAATATACTTACATTTTGAAAAATTTGTTGGCCGCATTTATTTTTCCTGCCAGTCTATGAAATGTCTTTTAAGTAAATCTATCCCTTTCAAATAAATCTACTTTCTACTTCTCCAACAGAATTAAAAGATAAATGTATGTAACTACACATAAGTATGTAAGTACATATGTATATACTTGTAGTTCGATGCCGAACCTTCAAAAACTTTAAAAGGGAAATTTCCTGGTTGTCATACAGCACTACTTTAAAAGTCACCACTACACCTGCTGAAAATATTAGCAAACTGACATAACAGAGATAAAGAGATCATTAAACTTTATCCTTCAGCTTTTGTGCTGAATTTTGGATTGCATTCAGCATAGGTGTTCACATAAAAGTTTAACGCGCGGTTTCGTCAGTAGTGTTTTGTGAAGTGTTCGGCTTAGTGGTTAAGTGTTAGTCCTAGTGCGCGAATTGCGAAAGAAAGCTCACGATAGCATACATATGTACATACATACATATTTAGACTGTTTTTTCCGTCTTCCGGTAGAATTTCTTTCTGCGCAAAATCCAGTGCATTAAAATTGTTGCAAGCATGTCACAGGCAATCAGCTCTAGAGTGCAATTAAAGTATTTTAAATTCGCGTGAAGTATAATATTTTTTTAAAACCCTGTCGTTCATTTTGTTGCATCATCATTTTCCGTGTCTTACGTTCTACTTACTTCCGTTTAATTACTGATGGAGGTTTCGAAGCTTTTAGTTGTGTTTGTGTATGTGCTCAGCGTTTTGCATACGTAGGTGTGGTTATGCGTGCTTTCGTATGCTGTTTTGTCTACCTATGTATGTACATATGTTGAAAATGCAGCAAGTGTTCGGGAAAACTGTAAGTGCCATTGTTTGTACGTTCCATAACACTTACATACATACATACATATCACATATTGTGTTGTGCATTTGGTGGGTACTGGATTATTTTACAATCTGGAGAGATATATACATACCTGCATATTTACGGTTTAGTAAAGAAATTCCGTGATTAGGAGTTTCCCTAAATGATTTTAACGTTTTAAGCAAATTCGTTGTTTATGAGTACGGTCAGTATCAATTTTTAACGAACTTCTTGAGTTACGTGCATGTGCATGTGCGGGCATCCACTGCCACTTTCGTTGTCAAATGGTAATCTGTTCCTCACATGTTCTCTTATGGAGCTGCGCATTAGTAACATACACATATGCATACATACATATGTATGTACATATATACATTCATCCATACACAAATATGTACGTATGGTACGTACATATGTACTTAGGTACCATTAGGCCTGCATCCATACAAGAACACAGATTTAATATTGGAACGGAACAATCATAGCCTGGTGCTTAAGCTATGTATGTAATTACATATGTACATTCTTCTTATCGTAGATAACATACCGAACAATAAGTTTGCTTTACGTAGCTACGAGTATGTGCATGCATGTATGTACATATGTATGTATGTATATGAATGTTCATAATGCCTTATTCGATACCACCTTCGATAGAGACAAACTCTCGAGGTGTGGGAAACTCTTCTCTCTCTACAGCTTGTCCAGCACTTGAGCTGTCTAGTCTTTCCACATGTGCTATCATTTGGTGAAGGTCCATCATGTTATGGGGTAGTAAGCACAGTTCGCGCACTTTATAGGACTTCCTTCTTAGGAATTTGAGTGGTTTGACACTTGGGAAAATGACACTACTTCCTTTCCTAGGTTCGCCTAACAAGAAGCTCTGCTGGTAGAGTTGGTAATGCCCACAAAATCTATGTGAGAATATAACTGATCGCGAAATCATTAATTCGTTTGGACGTTGATTGCGTGCCAGTTGTATGAGACGTAGCCGTGTTTTTTGATAACATCTTTGAGATTTGAAGTCTCGTAATGAAGATATGTACAATCGGTTTTGCATTGAGTGCTATTCGCTTACATTATTGTAGAGGCTTGTCATTCTAAGTCCTTTTGGGCATGAAGCTGCATAATTGTGACACATCGTACACTTTCTGGCTGAAAGAAATCGCTGTTGGTGTTAGCAGGAGATGTGTTCCTGATTTACGAGAACTGCTTTCCGCAGTAGTCGGTCTGTTTGCAGTGTTTATATAAAATGTACATATTTACTCGTTGGAAAAACGTGTTGTTCAAGTCCATACTAAGCTGTGTAATTTTTTCAGTAAACTTAGATTAACTTACATATGTTTCGAAGACATTTTATAAAAAGAAGCTGAAATCTCTTACTCCTGATAATTCGATTACTGAAATCTGGTTCAGTTGCCAAGTGCTCCAACGACATAGAGACATGCATAGTGAGACATGCATAATGCGCTACTTTAAGCTATACGTATTCACACCATGGTTTGATTTGAATTTTATCAAACGTTAATTCTTATTAATACTACCTGTAATACCCCTACTACACGTTCCTTTGAACAGAGAAAATATAAATCTGCTGATGCAGATAATTGCCTTCTGGCTTGAATATTGTTTTGTATTATTAGGATACAAGGACAATACATTATTGTTTCTAAAGTGCTATAACATTTCCACTGTGTGTACTTCACTAAATCGGGACTGGTAAGCTGGCATAATTATCAGACTAGCGCAATTACATGAAGGGTCGGAAATTGTTTGCCTTTATTAAGAGACAATGAGATAAGTTATTCTTCGGTTTTGATACGAATACAAATGAATTGCCTTCGCTTCCAAGTACTTTTGTCACCATCTATTGTCACCCCCTATTGTTACATTCATGATTTATCCGAATGCCTTTGTTCTATGACTTTAATAATCCTCACGGCATACCCTCTAAGAGTATCTCTTCAGTCACACACTCGAAACTCAATTAAAGCTTTTACATATGTATGTAGTTTCAAAGTTTTGTCGGAAAAATATACAGATTCTATTTTATTTGAAAACTTACCACAACCAGCACCAAATGCAGATGCAATCCTTCACAGAACATCCAAAAGTAATTCACCAGCATGCAATAGTGCACCACCAAATGTAGGGCTATACACCAGGGCTGAAAAGTTAAATCAAAAAGTATCTCAAAATTATGTTTTCCAACAGTATTTATACATTTCTACTCCTCACCGGGTTATCACGTATATCCTGTGGCCTTTCCACTACCAATTTGTACCACACAATCCATGCAATGCATGTCAATGCAAGAGAACTGAACAGATGCACGTGTATCCGTATCCTTGTGCAACGAAGCGATCTGCTTTGATGAATAGAAAATGAAAGGAGAGCAATTTCTTGTAATCACACCCACCTAAATCCCAAGAATATTACCAAAGACGCCACCAGCGCAACGAGCGACAGTCCATAGCCCTTCACGTACAACTCATTAATGAAGGACCGAAACTGCAATAAGGAAGCTCAGGAAAGCGCAAATGGATACGTGCCCATTTCCAATCCACTTACCTCGAGATCACGGTAATCAATGCAATTGGTGTAATTCGACCACTCCTGTCCGCTCTCGGGATGATGATACCAAGTGCCGTTCTCAAGGCACCTAGAGAAAATTACAAGAAAATAAAATCAAAACGGAGTGAATGTTTTATAATGAGAGTGCACTCTTGTGAAATCATGTTACCTAATCATTTGAGAAGTATTGTATGTACATACCGCCCGTACTTACGTTTTGTGCGCTAGGAAATTTCGATTGAATCCTTCAACAAAATCCGGACAATATTGACTCAGAACATTGCCTGCTGGAGTGCGTGGCCAGCAAAGATATCCATCGAAGCGTACTGGGCAATGGGGTTTGGTGTCTATGTCATCCTCGTCAATGTCGAGTGGGAGTGTAATTCCTTCAATGCTGGTGGAGATCGAGCTGCTTGAGTAGACTGAATGCGAAAAAAAAATCCAGAAATTAATTATTACGTAGTGAAGTGGTTTTAGGTAGGGTATCCGATGTTCGTGTGTGAGTACAGTGGGGTGGAGAAATAAGAGGATTACCTGCATGGTTGACACTTTTTTTTCAATTTAAAGTAACAGTCCTTTGTGATTTGCAAAGTTTGTTTTTTTTTAGACCACAGAATTTTTGTCCTTTACTTGACCACGTCTGCCTGCATGGACGCAGTAATCTCGAGTATTGCCGAACAGATTTTGATGCGGTTTTTATGACTGTTTTGCGACCATTTGTACTTAGCTAAACTATAATCAATAGATGTCTGCACTCAAAAATTGTGTGGGCTGAACCTATCCCTTCAAAAGCTGTGAAGAAACAATAAATCTGAATTATTTTTTGTCAAAAATTCTTATTGTCAATCGTAGGCAACAACACTCTTTCTAGCGAGGGAGTAGTACTTTAGCGGATGTGTTCAAAAATAGATGCATGTACATGTACATACATATTATCATCTCGGTCTGAGAAACTGAAGTGTATAACGATGTTTAGAAATTGACTGAATTATTATGGACAAATTAGAGTAAGGCTGGAAACAATAATTGACACAGATAATCCTCAGAAGTCCTACTCAGAATCATGCTAAAGTGCCTTTCTTTCTATCTTGTCCAAAGCATCAGCAGTCCTTGAAAATGATTTAAGGACTTTTTCCTTTCCCACCAGCATCTGTGATAAAATACCTTAACATCCTCATGTTCTTATGTAGTAAATGATCTGATTGAATGGAATTGCGTTTCTCTACGCCTTTGGAGTTGTGTGGGCATCAATGTGGAGATGTGCGATGAAATGGGCCACGCAACAGGTGGACGAAAAACTTCGATATTTGAGGTTTCCTCCAGTATCAGGATTTCACCGACGGAAACTTTTTATAAAAGAAAATTTATATTTTTCCATTTTTACATCCTATCCTAAGGGTATAATATGTAATATATTTTAATAACGAAAGGGGTCTACTTGTCTTAATTGTCGTGTCCGAAGGGCAATTTTTGTTTTTAAGAAGCTTTTTCATGACAGTTCTACTCTCAGATGTATGTAAGACGGTTGCGAGTTGCGACCATAGACTGGAGCAACTGCCACATCCACTTTTCATAAAAAAAAACAGTTTTATGAAATTTTGCAACTAACATCTATGTACGTTCGAGCTTATCATTTTATCTCAGAATAGGGTATTAAACCATCCGTTTCAGATGGATTATAGCATTTCTTTATGTTTAAAAATAAAATTATACCAATTGAAAGTGTGGTTATAAATTATTTCTTGTGTCTTCACCTTAAATCGTTAACTAAATAATTTATTTTTTTTTTTTCATTTCAGGCAATTGTATGCAATTGGTGATAGTTCGAAATATGTCCGAAAATATTGTTTTTTTCTTCCTTCTGTTTTTTTAGAATGGCATTTGTATGTATATGTACATATTTGCTTTGATCAGTTTTTCGTCGTCGCGGAATACATACATATAATATTATCCAGCTCATTCTCTCCGAAGTTGTTCTATTTGCATGTTTTAAGAAGCGCATATCGCCTTGCCATTGGTTTCCTTATAGTTTTAACCTTTGCAAAAATGTAGAAACGTCTACTTTTATATTCCTCCTCCCTCGGTTTGTATTAAAAAAGGTTCCAATTTATTTCTTATATAGCATTTAAAACTGCTACCATTCTCGATATAAATAAACTAACGTCTATCACCTTCCCTGGAATCGAAAGTGTTCCTTAAGCTCTTTTACTCCACGAGAGAAATCAAAAGTCCTTCAACGCGTTCCTCGTGTGTTCTAAAACTGTCCTAAATGGGGAGAAAAAATTAATCAAATAATGAGAAACCCTTGCCCTTCGCGATCGTGATCGAAACGGTTTAAATCTTTATTTTTCTTGATTGTCCTTATCGACAATTGTCCTAGTGATTTTGAGTGGGGTTTGCGATTTAATTAGTTATTTCCCCTCTGGTTAAAAAAAAAGTGTTCGTTTGCGTGAAGTTTATCTAGTGTTTAAATATCGAAAAGTATCTATTTTATTGAATCAATTCAGTGCTCAATGCGAAGGAATACCAGATTGAAGACCTCAAAGGGCCTTTTCATAGAAGGTAAGTGCAAATTTGTATCTTGTCTTCTCACGAGCGTCTGACAAACATCCGAGCGTATAACTGCCATGAAAAAGCTTCTCAAATAAAAAATTGTCCTTTGTATAAGGCATTAAATAGCAGGCCCATTCGTCGCGTTAAATATTTGTTTATTTGTCACTTTTATTATTTTGTTGTTCTGATAGTTTCATGGGATTATATAATATAAAATATTTGTTGATAAATATTCTAAAGGAAAGTTGAAATTTTTGATTTAATTTTTAGCATATTTAGAGATAGCATTAAACTGTTTTAAAAGTAACGTACAAATTCAGTGTCTTGAGATATTCCATAAGTTTTATTAAAATTAAAACAATAGTCTATACTTTTTATATATTAACTTTCTATCCCCACTGTACCCTCCTATATTATTATCCGTTAGTTACTTACATTCAGTTGGTATAATCGTCGTTTCATTACCCTCAGTCTCATTCTGATACTTTGTCATACATTCAAGGAATAAATGCGAAAGGAATTCCTTAAGATTTCCTGTCTTATATTCGTACGTCATGGCTAATGCTTAATCTGTGCGTGTCCTTGATAAGTCTGAAATGAATAAAATCAAAAGGATGCTATCTTATTTAATTTGCGAACCAAAAATTAATGGGAAATTAGAATTTAATGAGATCCCATGTCCCGTTTCACCCTGACAGTATAAAACCATGTAAATTCCGGCACAATTGGTTGTATCACACAGATATACGTTATACCACTCGAATCTGTTTGTATTTATCTATGGTTTTGTGCCGGCGGAAATGGTATTCTCGAATCCTATTGACAAACAAATAATATTACTGGCGTAGGATACACGTACATACATACATATGTATCTAAAGTTGGTAAATTTAATTTTGAATTGGGATTGCACAAGCTGATTGTACTCTGTCAATAAGAGAACCAGTTCTTCCAAGAAGTTTGACTACTAGAATTGAATTAAAATTGAAATGCTTTCGTAGTGTGTGACGGTTAAGAATCTAGTCAGCTGTGAAATATGGTGGCGAATTTAATTTCGGGTTCAATGTGTTTACTCAAGCGACGTATTGATGGTTACAGATTTGTCAACTTGAATGGAGATTACTTACATACATACACATATATGTACGTATATGTATGTATTCGAAGAGAATACAGTTCTAAGGAATTTCCTGAGGACCATATTAAAGTGGTTTCTCGAAAAATGAAGGATGAAAGTGTATGGCTAAAGCACTTCGCTTACGTATCACTGCCCTAATGGTTAAGACATTGAGATGAAAACATTTCCACCCGGAACAAAGATTTATTTTTGGGTACATGACCTATGTTTGTATCGGTGGAGATGTCATGTTAAAAAATGGTTTTATCGCTTCCATTTAACGAATGATGAACACAAAATTTGTGCGAATTTAATAATGTTTCTGGCAGAAGATAGGAGTGCTTTAGATGCGTAACCATGAATATCGGTCGCTTGGATACCTGATGGAGTTTTCTACGAAAATTTGGCTTAACCGGTCACTTAATGATGATGATGATAATGATGATGTTAAAACTTACTCTTCAAAAACAATCTTTTTCTCCACGTGTGTTTAAGCTGCTGACAATTTATGACATTACTAGTAGCTTTACGGTCCAATTTTCCTTAGATAATGCTGGAAAAATATATATTTACTCTTGTCAGACCAGGTAGGCAGGAATCATTGAATAAGGAGATATTAAACTTACGTCCCTCTTTCACTTCAAAAGCCATTTGTTTACATTGTTTTTGTTGTAATTCACTTGTGTGTGAATACGTATTAGCATTTGCAAAAACCATTTCCGCTTGGCTAAACTACAATCAATAGATGTCAGCATTAGCTATGGTGAAACAATCAATTTCAATGACGGTTTGTTAAAAAGTTTTGTTGTCAGTTTTTGGCAACAACAATTAGCTAGTGGTCCAGTAAGTAAGGATGTGCTTGCATAAAACGGAAACATTCAACTAAAATTTGCTAAAAATATGCATTCGAATGAATACTGGAAAATCAATGCGAAATGAAAAAAAAAAATAATGTTGAGAAAATATTGGTCTCAACTCCAAAAATGCATTTCGCTCTGACATTGTAGCTGACCTATTCAACTGACGCATTGTTTGTTGACGCATACATTTTTACTGCAAGGAGCAGATGTGAATTATATGATTCTCCAATAAAATTGCACGAAAGTCCCACCTGGAATTTCTTAAAAATAAAGCAAAAAACCTTTTTAAAAAATATTGTCAATCAATTTCTATTCTTTTATAAGCCCTAACAATTGTTTCAATCGGTTTCCAATTGTCTGAATGACATTGCAGTAATTTTTCAGCTTTTTCACGATTTTTCGAGATACGAAACTTCTTCATAAACTATCTTAAAACATGTTTTTATTGGTTTTTGGATTTTACTGGTCAACCGACAAAATATAATTTTTTCGTATCTTTTAACGGAGAATTCGAATTTAAATATTTTTAATAATGTACCTAACGGACAGCTTAACTTTAGTAAAGTGCTCTTTATTTGAGCTTAAAATACAAAGACAGACAGAATTGGTGGGCCCCTTTTTTTCAGCTTCTTTATCATAGTAATGTTAAATTGGATTAAAATCTCGAGTTCGATTTTTTTCAGAAAACCAATATTTGCCCTGTAGGTGTAGTTGGAAATAGTAGGAGAAATCTTTTACTCTCTCACTCTCTTCTGCGAAGACTGCGAAACATATGCGAACAGGATTTCACCATTTTTCATCAAATTTAGTAGAAATTCACAACTTCAGATAGTACGGGAACATACCTGTTGTGATGCAGGGGTGAATTGACCGATTGGTCGCCATTAATTGATTGTGAATTGACGGATTTGTAACAAATGTTAGCTGGTACCTGGAAAGAGACGAGCAAATGTGATATCTCCTTTGCTCAATGATTTCTGATGACGGCATTAAGACCTACATAAAATAATGTAGTCAAATTTATCGGCAAATTTATTTTAAAAGTGTGAACTGTAAAATAGCTCTTGATTCGGTTAATTAAATTACAATATACCCTATGTACATATGAACAACATATACATACATATGTATGTATAAGTAAGTACGTTTTTTAATGTATAAAAGCCTGAAATAAATAACTGCGATTCACAGAACGTACTTATCAGTTATTAGAGGGCCAGCAAGAGTAGTTTAACAGAATGAACTTTATTTGCCTGTACACTGGTTTTCTGGTTGCTTTATGTGTAATACTTAGAGGAGCGCAATCCCGGCCAGATTATACCACTAAACTCAATAGTCTCTACGAAAGCGGAAGCTATTATTTGTATAGCGGAAGCTATTATTTTTATAGCGACGAACTTGATATCGATGATACTGAGTATATTTTGGTCATTGTGGTGTGATTTTTTTATTTTATTTAAAAGCAAAACATTTATGTACATATAAATACAAATTATAAATACTTGATAAAAAATAAATAAATTAACTTTAATACATCAATTTGATGATGAAATTTATTAAAGTCTTGAGTTAAATTTAAAGTTTCGAGTTACTCCTGAGTCGACTAAATAATATAGAATTTGGTATAAAAATCATACGTTAACTTTTCTCCTCTTTAACAATGATTGCATGTGAAGTAATCAGCACCTGATTCTATAACGTGGACTATTTCGACTAACCGAATATAAATATTTTCACTGCCGCAAAAAAAAAACAGATATTTACAAATTTTACTCGATTCTTCTACTCTAAAGTAAAGAAGAATATCTCCCACCTGATACCAGCAACAGCATGACAATGACAAATGAAATGCTCAGAGAGCTCCACCGTTCTCGAACTTCGTACAAATTCACACATACTATGTATATTGGAACTAGTTTAAAAGTTGAGCAGGGTCTTAAGCGCAGTCTATCTAACGTTTCAGTTACAAATACTTATTCTCTAGTCCTCTACTCATTATTTGTAATATGGCCTACTCCTAGCGTACTATTCATCGACAACGTCGAAGAACATCTGCCCCTTATGATAGACAATCTCTAGGTATGACCCTACAGAATGTACTGTGTGCAGTAGAGAGTCAACCAATATGAGGTATAACTTGAGGCATAAAAGGTTCTTATTTACAATACTTATACTATACTATCTTATCTACCTCGTGTTACAAATCACCTACATATATTTGAAAGTCAACTTCGAGACGGTCTCTTTTCGACCTACAAGCTGTGCCCGCTGTTAAAAATAGAAAATTTAAAATGTAACGTATGTTATAAACCATTTATAATACTTTTCTAATGAAAGACTAAATAAAACACACACTATGTATATACATATTCCAGTATAAACACACATAATTTAATATCTTCCGCTTTGTACTTTTAGCAAATAATAAAAACGTTTATACATAACATACGTGTTAGTTTGAATTAAAAAGAAGAAGATGTTTGATTATAGGAAATATGTGCATAGTAGGTGAGACTTGTTTTACGTGTAAAGGATGCTATTAGCATTTTATATGAGTTTAACTATTAGTTAATAGAGAAATGTCATTTTTATTTTCTTTTTCATGGTATTGTTTACTGAAATAGGTATTGGTTTTAAAAAGCATGGTGCATTTTGATTGGTGATTTTAAAGATAAAAGCTAGTTTCTTAATGGCTTCGTGCAGCCAGGTAATGAGGGCGGCCCAGTGTCTTTGTCTATATATCTATATCTCTTATTCAGAAAAGTGCGACAATATCTGAATACAATTTTGAATTAAGTGCAATAAGTCAAATCTATTGGCATAAAGAACACTAATATAAAATGTTATCTAAAACAAAAATTATATGTACATATGTGCTTCTTCAGACCAACTTTATGCACATGTATCTTGACCTGCTACTTATGTCTTATAGGTCTTCAAATCTAGACAAGTGGGTAATTATCTTTATTAAATTTTGTTATAAGAGTCTATCTGTTCCCTGGGATGCAGGAATATACATACACTCAGTCACGAAAGTCTACATACAGCGCTAAATTTGAATTGAATTTTTGGCTTTTTCTTGTTTTCTTTGAATTATTGTGAGGAATATGATTTGTTTTTGTTTTGAATCATGTTTTTAAACAATAATAATGTTATCTAATAAAAAACAAATTTCAAATTTTGTCTATCAATTCAAATTTAGCACTTTTCAGCGCTGTATGTAGACTTTCGTGACTGACTGTACATGTTCATGGCATGTCATTGACAATGTCGTGGTAGAGATTTTCAAAGCAACTGATGTATACGTTATTGCATAAGTCGCAGGTGATTTGAGGTTATCAAATGATAGTATTACTAAAGGTGGCGCTACAGTCCGGGGTGGACCTGGCCCTCAACCAACAAGCATATCCAGCCAGCTCGATCTTTAGCTAGCTGCCTCCAGCACACCAAGTTGGTTGAGGTCCCTTTCCAATTGAGCGCGCCACCTAAAGCGAGGTCTTCCTCTACTGCGTCGTCCCTCTGGGGTGGATTCGAAGACTCTCCGGGCCGGAGCATTGTTGTCCATTCGCTCTACATGACCCAACTACATGATAGGTCGATGTCGCTATATAGCTCGTACAGCTCCTGATTATATCTTCTTCTCCACTCTCCGTCTATGCAGACGGGACCAAAAATCACCCGAAATATTTTTCTCCCATAAAAACCGAGAGCGTCCTCATCCATTTTTGACATAGTCCATGCCTCTGCGCCGTAGAGCAGGATTGGGATGATCAAGGGCTTATATATTGATACTTTAGTTGTTCGAGAGAGGGCTTTGCTACACAATTGCCTTCTTAGCCCAAAGAAGCAGCGATTGGCAAGAGTTAATCTTCGTTTGATCTCAGCGCTGGTGTCATTGTATGAATTTATAGCGGATCCTAGGTAAACAAAGTCCTTAACTACCTCAAAGTTATATCTGTCGAGGGTGACGTTCTGTCCGAGGCGTCGGTGTTGTGTGTCCTTTTTTGTTGACAGAATCTACTTTGTTTGGCCCTCATTAAACGTTAAACCCATCTTAGCCGCTTCCGTCTCAATGCTCACAAAAGCACTACTGACATCACGCTTTGTTCTTCCGATTATGTCAATATCATCGGCATATGCGAGCAGTTGTACGGACTTTTGAAAAATTGTGCCTCTGATGCTGGCGTGTGAGTTCTGCACAATACTTTCAAGAACGATGTTGAAGAAATCGCATGACAGCGCGTCGCCCTGTCTGAATCCTTTTTTGACATTAAAGGTCTCGGTGAGGTCATTCCCGACCTTGATGGAGCAGCGTGCATTGTCCATCTTCAACCGGACGAGTTTGGCAGCGATGCCAAAACTAGACATAGCTCTATAGCTCTATATGTAGATCTTTTCTATAGATGCTGTCATAGGCGGCCTTAAAATCGATAAAAAGGTGGTGAGTATTGATTTGAAATTCCTGGGTTTTTTCCAAGATCTGCCGTAGTGTGAAAATTTGGTCCATAGTGGACTTTCCTGGCCTAAAACCACACTGATATGGACCAATCAGATTGCTAACAAAAGGTTTTAAGCGTTCACACAGAACAGCAGATAAGATCTTGTAGGCGACGTTGAGGAGACTTATTCCTCTATAGTTGGCGCAGTTTAGAGGGTCTCCTTTCTTGAGGATCGGGCAAACAATGCTGAGGTTCCATTCATCGGGCATGCTTTCGTCCGACCATATTTTGCAAATGAGTTGGTGCATGCTCCTTACCAAGTCATCCCCCGCTGCTTTGAATAGCTCGGCTGTTAGGCCATCAGCTCCAGCAGCTTTATTAGATTTCAGCTTAGATATCGCTATCTTAACTTCATCCAGGTCGGGTGGACGGAAATGTTGATTATCATCGTCCAGATTGAATCGTTCATTCTGCCTGACAGCGGAATTTTGGTCATCGTCGCCGTTATACAGTCTGCAGAAGTGATCTTTCCATATCCTCAACATTGACTGCGATTCTACTATTATCAAATGACAGTATAGCTTATTAAAAAGCCTGCATTATCGGGGTATGCACTGGGCAGATTTGCGCAGTGCGGGAGTTTGAGTACAAACGTATTCTTCGTGGACCTATGGAACCTATCGAAAGCGTATGACAAACACCCGAGAGTATTGTTGTGAATGTCTAGGCCCTGTTCCCTATTCAGTACTATTATGCCAAGTTTTTGTATTTTTTTTTGTCAGTTGTCACGACCGATGCAGTAATCCTTAGTTACCCTTAGATCAATCGTTACCAAAGTCTGATATATGAGTTTCGAGCAAAAGACTAAAGGTATCCGCCTTCGTCTCAGTGAAGGTACTATCATATTTTCTGATTGACTCCGGTTTGGTTGGGTTGCAAATTTTTAGATCTTTAACCAACGTAATGGTTTTAATTAGTGTTTCCATCAAATGGGTTCTTAATAGATTCTTTAAGATATAGTCTCTTCCCAATCTTCTAGCATATTTGTGTAGTATGCAATGGCCGGCTTTTGAACACATACATATGTATGCTTTTTCTACTAGTTTCTTTCATATATCACCATCTAACGTTAATCATATCAATGAGCAGACATGCTTAGGATCTACATACTTATTAAAAGAGGCATTGCTCAATCATTACATGACGATTACAATGAATTTGGCTGTAAGTAGAAGTCTGGTAGAAATCTGCTTCTCAGCTTCGCCGGTTTATTCACATTTCTGTCGATCTTCCTTTTAATGGTATCTTATTTTAAATGCATTTGTCTTAGCATTTTTTTACCACATTGTATAAGTAGAGAACGATTCACACGCCTTGTTGCATGAAGTCTGTAGATGTTTTAAAAGAGAGTCTCTCAACGATCCTTACCCAAAAGTATTTAAGTTGTGAAACAGTGCCATGACCGCCAACCTTAAGTGTAATCATTTTGTTTATTTTTCTATTGCTAATTAAGACTAGAATTTTGTTTTTGTATGTATATATTGAACTTGATCAATTCCGGAAGCCTTTAGCCAAGTTCTGGTTAATTTAATTACAGATCTGTACTATTTCCTCTAAAAATTTTGCGATCGCGATGAATGCTAGTGGTCAGCGTACCTAATAATAGCATATTCACTAAGGATGTGGAATTTAAGAACTTCTTTGTACATCATGTTGCACAGACATGGTCCTGGTACAGACCCTTGCGGGACTCCCCCCGTGACTTTGTATTTTATGTATACACTGTCGCTCAATATTGTGAATACATAGAAGACTGTGGGCGGATACATGTTCTTTAGTATATTTATTCAACTATAAACTGAATTGTTTATTTATTTACTTCATGGCAATTATTTTCGTATTATTGTAAGAATTTAAAACTTTAATAGAAATATTAGTTTTGCTTCACAGTGCAGGTGTTCCTTGTGATGACATTAGCTATGCCATAGACCATGTTACGCAAAGTGCAACATGCGATAAATGTAAGTGCAGTAGCACCGGCTTTTTGTGATTGACTTAGGCACTTTAAGCTTTTACTTGTTTTAAGTACAAATGTACTCATGAACGAATGAATGACTTCATACTCCACACTTAAGGACAAACGCTGGCATGTTATTTAGAAGTGTTTATACTTCGTCAAAATACTGATATACTTACCTACATATGTCCTGTATCCCCTAGTGTGTCCTAGGGCTTCCACAACACCTATGCACCATCGCGTGTGGTTTCTAGCAATGTGTTTCAGTTCTCTCCAAAGCTTCCTTCTCGACTATTTCAAAGACCGCCGCGTGACTGGCCATCCTGAGTTAGCGAGTTTCATTTCATTGCATGGTTAGCTATGGGCCTGTCACCTAAACATGGCCTGGTCTCTGACAAAACTATGCGTTCGAGATATCGTTTGGCCAGAAAATCTTTAATATACAATCCTTGGCTGCTTCCCTCTACACATTCGCTATCATTTGGCGAATGTCTTTTATCCTGTGAGAGGGTAGGCACACATCGTCAGTATAGTCTTTTGAGTTTGGTTGTAAGAGTCCATCGAATCACTCCGTTTCTCGTCGACAAAGCAGCATTTAACACATCGCTAATCACAATATTGGTAAAAGGATACAACCTTCCCGAACCCCAGTTTGAACTTGGAATTTCTCAGATAGCCTTCTTCTTTGCAAAACGTATCATGTCGCATGTAGCCTTGAGAATTGCTTTTAATTTATCTGGAATACTTCTCCAGCACGAGACACGCTGAATAAATTCCCGATTGACACTATCAAACGCCTTTTGAATAGTGTCAAAAAATGAACAGCTGATGAAAAATCGATCGATATTCAATGCACTACTCAATGATGATCCACAGGGTCTTGATGTGGTCTACACAGGAGGATCTTGCGAACTTGCTTGTTCGCTATAAAATAATTCTAGCTATTTCCTTAGCCACAGCAGGCAGTGCGCAGATACATACATACCTCGTCAGTTGGTGCAATGCATCAGGTTGCGTTTTTCAGGCAGCTTGACAATCTACCCAATCTACTTTGACTGCATTTGATTATTCTAAGTCCATCAAGCGAGAATCTATAAGTCTGATTATGTATGTGAAGTCAATGGATTCCAGAAAAAAACTTAAGAAACCATTTTTGAACTATCTGCGACTCTTACAGATTTTAATCTCAAAACGTCTGCTACCAAATTAGGAGTGTGGAGTAGCTCTAGCTCAAGACCAGGTATAGATAGCATGGTTTTCAATAATTTAGTGTCATACGATCCATTCCAGACGGATTATAGCTTTTTTGTAAACATGTAAACTTTAAAAAGATTGACTGTATAACTGGAGGTCATGTTGTTTCAATCATAACTCTATATATGTATGTAGCTCTTTTCTTTGTGTCACAGACATCATAGGTGTATGCTCTCTATCAACTCATTTCCAGTTGAATTTAAACTTATAAAATGCTGTCCTTATTTCGTTTTGTCAATTGAAACGTTTACTACCATTGGTTTTTACTACCATTGGATGGCTGAGATTATGGTCTTCTTATTAGCTTATTGAAGGTATGTACAATAATAACACTGAAACTGATAGAAAGACAATTTTAATGTTTCTTATAATAACTCAACCACATCACGTCAACCCATTCCGCTAAGACAGGTTACAGGGGAAAATACTTGTAACCATCTTTGCATATCTCTTGGGAGTTTATCAGCTAAAAGTACTTCCGTTTAGGCATTGAGGTAGTGGTAAAAAGCATCAGTTCAGTATTGCTCGAATTGACACTGAGTTCTCTATGGGCCTTCTATGATTTTACTAATCATGAAAGGAAACATTCCTGATATTAGAATTACCACGTTATCTGCATACGCGCCTATATTGATATTATCTCTGCTAGATCTTGATAGGATTTTATTTTTATTTATTGTATTACCATTAGCCATACAAAAGGTGAGATAATCCCTCCTTGTTTTTTGGCGGCTCTGATCAAAAGACTGTATTATTCTAGCTCTTAGTGGTTTTTCAATTCTCGTCCTAAAGTTTATAGCTATTCTAAACATTTGCATAACCCCGCAAAGGTTTAACTCTGTAGATCATTCCTTAAGAATGTATGTATTTTCTTCTGTGATTAATGATTTAATATCATCCCATGATGTTGATAAACGTTGGTCAATCTGAATACCGGGTGAAGTGAGTGTTCATTGAATGTATGTAGATTCCTGATAGATATTCTTGTAGATTTTTTTATCTGGATTTTTAATAAACAAATTCAAAGAATATGTAAGTGTTTTTTAAAGGCCTTAATTTTAGTGACCAGGTCATTAACCCATTCAATCGCAGTTTTGTGTTAATCACCTGACCGAATGTACATGCAATATATTATATTACTATTTATTACCTACAATATTTTAAGAGTATGTAATTTTGTACATTTAATATTTTTTTTTTACCATTTTTGTCTTGACAGCTTCTGTTAATCGTATGTGAAAAAGTTGTTTAATATAATTTGTAGAAAATTTATCAAAGATAAAAGTTTTGTAAAAAAAACTTTTTTTATTAAGTAAAAGTTTTGAGAAAAATGCATTTTAAGTAAAAAATTAAAACAACAAATTTTCATAATTCTTGTGGATGCATAAAATTACACAAAGTTTTCACAATTTTTATGCGCTACTCTCCAAAATGTACAAAACCGTTTTTGTATATATAATACTTAGTTCAGAAATTAACATTAAAAGTGGTTATACCTCCAAATCGGAGATGTTCCACTTGTCGCACTCCTGCCGTACATTTTTTGTTCGGCGGAACTTCAGGAATCTCCCCTTAAAGGGTTATCCCTTTTAACTGGAACACACTGTATAATGTGATGTAATATTATATGATACTGTAGTAACTGTAGAGATCAATCTCTTAAGTTTTCTAATAATAGCTGTTGAGTATAGGCAGCTGATAGACATATTGAAAACGACATTCGGTACATGGTACCTATCGTGCAGGTCCCTTCTATTAGTGTAACAAATGTTGCACCTACCCTCTTCTATGGAATTCCGACTAGGAATCACTACCTACGAACGACTCATGAGCGTTCAAATACTGCAAAGACTTTTGGAATAGTTCGAACGAGATCCGAAAATAAATAAAAACTAATTTTAAAATATTTTAAAATATTTTTATTGAAGTCGCATAAAGGAATACATATTTTATAGTTATGATATGTTCCAAAAAAGTGGTCAGTACAATTTATTAAATCACCACACCTGCACCGACGCCCACACCCACACCTCCCCTTCTATGGTGCTGTGCTTGAGCTGCTTCAATAATTATAATCAGAGAAACTACAAGCTTCAGTAGGCAAATTGCGTTCATTTTTGCGAAATATTCTTCGAAGACTGGTGCCCTTTAAAGATTAATACTTTCTATAAATATTTGCTGTTTGTTTTGAAGTATTTATATACCAGCTGGACTATAAAATACATTTCCTTTTTTTCATGGTTATTATTTTTCGTTTATTTTAACAATTTCAATCAGCTTTGCTTCACGGTGCAGGTGTTCTTTGAGATAATGTTAGTTCTGCCATAGTTCATGTTATATAAACACTGTTGAATAATTGCAGCACAATCTAGATAATTGAAATTTTAATGAATAAAGTGATTCAGTTTGAAAATATTTGTGAATTCTCTTCAAAGACACGTGCTGTCCTCTTAGTCTAGCTTTTGTCAACCGATCAAACTATAAATTTGACCCACCATATGTATATTTAAAGTTGTTGTGGTTCTAATGTTCAACTTACAGAAGGTTTATGCCTGCAACCTATCTTTTAAAAAAATTAGACCCTTGTTGTACTTGCTGTCACTATTACAATATTGAATTGAATACCGACCAAATTGTAAAACATGGTATACTTCATAAGGCCACCCTTACTAAACCTTCATTCAATTTATTAGCTACATACGATTCTCCAGTGCTTAAAACGTACATACTTTACATTTATACTGCCATACTTATGCATTTTGTACATTCTTTTGATGTCCTGATATAAATACATACATACATAAAACTGGATCTAAAAGCCCTCTTATAAAGAATTTTGATTTATAATGCCTTTTGACAAACATCTTCTTTATATAATTATCTATATCTTTAATGAACTGCATTGCCAGATTTTTTTTTTATTTTAATTTTGAAAATAAATAAAACGGCTCTAAAATGTGAACTCTGTCATTTTTATTGAAAATATCAAAGATTTAAAACATTTTCATAATAAAAACAATACACACACAAGTGAAGATGGGGTATGTTGCACTGCGACCTGTTGGTCTATTGTGCCCCCAGCTAAAACCTTGGGGAGGTACATGCCCTCATTAGAGTTCCCTTCGTTTTTGGATTCTTTTCGAAATATTTTTGAGGGTTATGCACTCTTACTACGCCTTGGTGGAAGAAATCTGTCCTAGAGCACTCTTTCTAATCCAGATTTCAGCCTGAAAGATACTGGTGCTTTTGCCCATGGATTCAGAGTATTTCGTTCTGGGCCCGAATACTCCTGCTCTAGTTCCTTCATCAGTTCTTGATCTATCTGTGTACCACTTTCTTGTGTAATTGCTCAGTTTGCAGATAGTGGATACATTGCTCCAACTTTTTTTGTTACTGAGCTTGGCAGCAAAGCTCTTTTGGAAGTTAAACCTTCTAATGATATCATCCCTAGGAAAGGCTAGGAGTGGTAGTTTTTTCAGCAGTGCATCGAATTACCTCGATGTAATGCACTTATCTCTTCTTATTCCTTCCTTGGCCATACTTAGGATCGTTTTACTTGCACATTCCTCAACCACAAGATGCAAAGAAGTCAATTCCAAATAGTACCTCCATGGCTGCAGTTGGACAAGTTTTCATGGCCCCTGTGATACAGAGACACTCATTATGGTCCATGCCAGTCTTTGGACCATAATGAGTGTCTTCCTCGTGGTGACCAGATTGGTTCTTTTTGCCCATGTAATCGCTCCATATGTGATCATTGGTCTAACAAAAGCAATATACATCCACCTAAGGATGGTCTGGCTACATCCTCAGCATTATTCCGCTAGGCTTCGACAGATCATCAGAGCATGCGTGGCTTTTCTGGTTATCTCTTCTGTATGTTTTTCCCAGATGAGTTAACTGTCTAGGTTTAGTCCCAGATATTTAACTTCTTTGACTGATGTCAGTATTGTATCCGATAGCCTTATTGGCATCAGTCTTTCAAGTTTTATTTTCCCCGTAAAGGTACTATTGTAGTTTTTGTCGGAATAAGGCTTGGCCCAGCCGTTAAACACCATTCTCGAGTTATATCAAGTCCCCTTTGTATAATATCGCTAAGGGCTTCTTCAAATTTGCCTCTGGCAATAATGACTATGTCATCAGCATATGCCTGACAAGGAGAAGCAGTACAAGTATTAACATTTTTTTAATTCGCCCACTTTTGATAACTTAACAATTTTACTTCAAAATTGAAAAAAAAATCATTAATACCAAAAATTTAGGTATTCAAATTATCTACAAATCACCCACACATTGTCTATAACAACATCCACTTTTGGGGGGCGTTTTGATTAAATTGAAAATGTTAGTACATATTAATTATTACTAGTCACCATGTATTACGTTAAGCGAAGTATAACAATTTATAAAAGAAATCAAGAAAATGTTGGTCTCAACTCCAAAAACAAATGCGTTCCGTCCTGATATGGTGGATGGGTTGATCAGTAGACGACGTCCTATATCTTGTCTAGAAGCATTGTTTTTACTTACTCATTTAGGTGGCGCTACAGTCCGGGGTGAACCTGGGCCTTAACTAAAAAGACTCTCCAGCCAGCTCGATCTTTCGCCAGCTGCCTTCAGTTTTGCACACCAAGTTGGTTGTAATCCCTTTCTACTTGAGCGCGCCACCTTAGGCGAGGTCTTCCTTTACTGCGTCGTCTATCTGAGGTAGCTTCGAAGACTTTCCGGGCCGGAGCATTGTTTTCCATCTGTTCCACATGATCCAACTATCTTAGTCGTTGTCTTCGAACTCTTCTGACTCGCTATATACATAGCTCGTACAACTCATGATTGTATCTTCTTCTCCACTCTCCGTCTATTCAGACGGGACCAAAAATCACCCGTAGTATTTTTCTCTCATAACATCCAAGAGCGGCCTCATCCATTCTTGACATAGTTCATGCCTCTGCGCCGTAGAGTAGGACTGGGATGATCAGGGTCTTATACAGGGTTACTTTAGTTGTTCTCGAGAGGGGTTTGCTACACAGTTGCCTTCTTAGCCCAGAGAAGCAGCTTGTGGCCAAAATTAATCTTAGGTTGATCTCAGCGCTGGCGTCATTTTCTAAGTTTATAACGGATTCAAGGTCCCTACCTATGTCAAAGTTATATCTGTCGAGGATGACGTTCTGTCCGAGGCGTCGGTGTTGTTTGCCCGCATTAACTTATAAACCCATTTTTAGCCGCTTTCGTCTCAATGCTCACAAAAGCACTACTGACATCACGCTTTGTTATTGCGGCATATGCGAGCAGTTGCACGGACTTTTGAAAGATTATGTGTCTGATGTTGGCGTGTGAATTCTGCACAATTCTTTCAAGAACGATGTTGAAGAAATCGCATGACATTGCGTCGTCCTTTCTCAATCCATTTTTGACATCAAAGTTCTCGGTGAGGTCTTTCCCGACCTTGATGGAGCAGCGTGCATTCTCCATCTTCAACCGGACGAGTTTGGCAGAGATGCCAATACTAGACATAGCTCTATATATGTAGATCTTTTCTATAGATGCTGTCATAGGCGGTCTTGAAATCGATAAAAAGGTGGTGAGTATCGATTTGAAATTCCTGGATTTTTTCCAAAATCTGCCGTAGTGTGAAAATTTAGATGATGGATGATGATGGGCTTTCCTGGTCTGGACTGGTGCGCTTCTCATGCTCCTTCTTTTTCCTTCTGAGAAGCCGCTGCTCATCCCTTTCCTTCTGCTCGTAGAGCGGCTATGCAGCGCCGCTTTGTATGTCATCTGTTAGTGTTTTGATAAAAAAAAAGATCAAATTTTAATGTAAAGTCTTCATACGTTTAAAATGATCGTTGCTATTCCAGCAGCGATAAAAGCTTGCAATCTGCAATAACGACAGCGATGTAAAGATGTCTCTCTGTTCGGGATTCCAGGTGACAAGCATATTCCAGGCAATTCTAAAGCGGACGAGGTGGCTAAAGGTGGATGCAGATCGTAACCTCCATGACAGTAGGGAGCACATGTTTTTCTTCTAAACAAATCTGCTTAAAACTGTATTGTAAGAAAACCAGTAGACATACATATCTTAATCCCCCATCGACGGAAAAAGGACTAAATATAGTATATACATACATACATGGCAACATACTAACCAGAAAAGGATCTGCATCGACTTCCTGATGCCAAGACCATTCCAAAAATTGGCTGGAAAATCAAGCTCACCATTACTGGACGAAAACTGAACTAAATGACAATGTTCATGTCAAACATTTCCCTTACAAGAACGAAACAACTTCTATATCTACTTAACTAGAAGTCAGATTCGTATAGTTACAGGATTTCTCACAAAAACACCTTATAAGTGTGGGAATAACTCAAAATAACACTTGCAGAATGTGCAATGATGACGAAGAATCAGCAGAACACATTTTGTGTCACTGTAACTGTCTAATCAAAAGACGTCATCGTCGCTAGGAAGTTGATAGATGAATTGAAAACGACATTACTGATCCTAACTGCAGGCAAATAACTTCAGGATATATGGGGTACATGGTGCTTTCAATTGCAAAACTTCTCTGGACAGCATTCTCTAGGTAATAATACAACTCTTCACTTCTCTTCTATTAGAGTAAGAAGTGTTACTGTATCGTTCACTACCTACGAACGATTCATGATCATTCAAAAACTGCAAATATTTTTGGAAGAGTTCGAACGACATCCGAAAATAAATAAAAATTAATTTTGAAATACTTTAAAATATTTTTATTGAAGTTGGCATAAATGAATAAAGTTATAATATGTTCCAAAAAAGTGGTCAGTACAATTTATTTAAGTATCACACCTGCACCGATGCCCACACCCAAACCTGGCCTTCCGTAGCCGAGCTGTGCTTGTACTCCTTCAATAATTATAATCAGAGAAACCATAAGCTTCAGTAGGCAAATTGCGTTCATTTTTGCGAAATATTCTACGAACACTGTCGTCCTTTAAAGATTAATACTTTCTATAAATATTTGCTGCGTGTTTTGAAGTATTTATATACCAGCTGGGCTATAAGATACATTTCCCTTTTTTTTCATGGTTATTATTTTTCGTTTATTTTAACAAGTTCAATTAGCTTTGCTTCACGGTGCAGGTGTTTTTTGAGATGATGTTAGTTCTGCCATAGTTCATGTTACATAAACACTGTTAAATAATTGCAGCACAATCTAGATAATTGTAATTTTAATGAATAAAGTGATTAAATTTGAAAATATTTGTGAATCCTCTTTAAAGACACGTGCTGTCTTTTTTAGTCAACTAGCTTTTATCAGCCGATCAAACTTCAAATTTGACCCACCAAAGGTGTGTGGTTCTAATGTTCAACTTACAGAGGGTTCATGCTCGCAACGGTGCCGTAAAATAACGCCGAGTTAAATAAGGTCGAAATTCAAAATTCGGCTTTGTCTAAGTGAAATAAGGCCGAGTCGGCCTTATTGCGCTTTCAATTTATTCACGCATTTATATACATATATATGTATGTTTATATGTTAATACATATGTATGTACCCTGTGTTCAGATTTGCACCCCAGACAATTTACCGTGAAAACGTATTCACACATACATACATGTGTATGTATAAAGCGACATTAGGCCAAGTTGGCTTTATGTCATTTATATGTATAAACAGTAGAATGTGTATGGGGGTCACTGTTGGATTTGGGGTGGGCAAGGTTGGGTATGTGCAAAGTTTCTTTTAAAAAAATAGCATGGATTTAACGAAACTTTGCATTTACCTAACCTCGCACCTACCCCGAATCCAACAGCAACTCCAAGCAGGGGGGTTGCAGGGGGGCAGCATGCCCCCCCATACATATTCCACTGACTAATGTCGCTTTATCAAAGTGTCATACGAGATTTGGCCTTATGTCATGACACCGAATATATATTTTAAAATTCTAAATGGAACGGCCGAATTTCGGCCTTATTTCACAAACAATGTTGTTATATTGTGAATAATGTGTTATATTGTGAAATAAGGTCGAATTTTAAAATTCGGCCTTATTTTACTCGGTGTTATTTCACTGCACCGCCTGTAACCTATCTTTGAAAAAATTAAACTCTTGTTGGACTTGCTGTCGCTATTACAATATTGAATTGAATACCGACGAAATTCTAAAACATGGTATACTTCAAAGGCCATCCTTACTAAACCTTGAATCAATTTATTAGCCACGTACGATTCTCCAGTGCTTAAAATATCCATACCTTACATTTATACTGCCATACTTATGCATTTGGTACATTCTTTTAATGCCCTGATATAAATACATGCATAAAACTAGGTTTAGAAGCCCCCTTATAAAGAATTTTGATTTATTTATGGTATTATGCTTGTTGACAAATATCTTCAATATATCTTTAATGAACTGCATTGCGAAGGTCATAATGAGTTTGTTGTATACCTATGTTCCTTATAACATCAGATTCAATTTTCAACAACTAACAAAAACAATATTTCGATATTTTCTCTAGTTATTATAAATACTATAAAATCGAAAACGTTTAGGTTGCAATAGCAATAAATGGTTGTAATCACAGTTTCTTCAAAATCGCATGTCTACTTATTCATACTATGCAATTTCAAAACAAAAGAGCGAAACTGGGCCAATCAGCTAAATAGTATCCATATTGTTTCTAGAAACCTTCGTCATCAACTCTCCGAACCCAAGCAAAATGAAAAACATACAGAAAAGCTACAATCCGTCTGGAACGGATCGTATTATACCCTCCTCCTCCATTGTATGCAGCCCTCATAAAGTGGGTGCCGTCGTTAGTGCGTTGGACTTCGGAGCAAGGGGTTCGAGGTTCAATCCCCAGACAACCCCTAAAATTTCTTTCAGGGCTCCTCCTCTCGCGAGCGTTTGAAAAACATCTGAGACTAAAACTGTCATGAAAAAGCTTCTCGAATAAAAAATTGACATTCGGAAACGGTATTAAACAGTAGGCTCTTCCATTTATCTAAAGAATATAACACGCACAACACAAATGGTTCCATGGACCTGTTGCGCCAAATATTTGTATTTTTATCTGTAGTAAAATGCGTGTTGCCTATTGAATTTTTCTACTGAATTACTACAATAACTTTGAACAATAACTTTCAGGATGTTATATTATGCAAAATATCATGAAAAATGTTTTTTTTAATAAAAACGACACCAAAAAGTGGGCGTGGCTATCTATAATGGGTGAATTTTAGAGAGTCAGAATATCTATTATCTATTACTATTTGGTCTTAACAAATTTTTTCGATTTCATGTAAAATAGTGAAGTTATGACAAAGTAGGCGTGGTAGTGGCTGAATATTAAAAATTTTTACACTTGCAAAATTGAGCCATATCCATCCATGTATGTCACCACGGTTTGAGCCATCAATTTCAAACTAGAAGGGCTTTTAAAAAGGAGAAACAGAACAATTATTAATATTTGTTTAATTTCGCCCACTTTCATAACTTAATAATTTTACTTCAAAATCGAAAAAAATATCATTAATACCAAAAATTTAGGTATTCGAATTATCTACAAATCACACATTGTCTTTAACAACGTCTACTTTTTTGGGGGCGTTTTGATTAAATTGAAAATGTTAGTACATAATAACTATTACTAGTCAAGTCAACATCAACATCAAAAGAAATCAAGAAAATGTTGGTCTCAACTCCAAAAACAAATACGTTCCGTCCTGATATGGTGGATAGGCTGGTCAGTAGACGACCTCCTATATCTTGTCTAGAAGCATTGTTTTTGCTAAATGTTAATCGAGGCTTTGAAATGTTTGTTAGTGTTTTGATGAAAAAAAAACGATGAAATTTTAATGTAAAGTCTTCATACCTTCAATATTACCGTTGCTATTCAAGCAGCGATAAAAGTCTTGGAGATCGGTGTCAGGTAAGATGTATCTCTATGCTGGTTTTCAGGTGGCAGGGATACTCCAAAGTGGACAAGGTGTCTAAAGGGGATGCAAATCGTAACCTGCGTGACAGTAGCGAGCACACGTTTTTTAGACTTTTTTTTAGACTTACATATCTTAATGCATGGCAAACATACTAGCCAGAAAGGATGTGTATCGACCTTCATGATGACAAGACCATTCTGCGAAAATTGGCTGAAAAATAAAGCTCACCATTAATGGACGAAAACTGAAGGTTCATGTTCAGCCAGAATGTTCATGCCAAACATTTCCCTTACAAGAACGAAACAACTTAAAGATCTAACTAGAAGTCAGATTCGTATAGTCACAGGATTCCTTACTGGACACTGTCAAGTCAAAAAACACCTTCTGACTATGGGAATATCCCAAGATAACACTTGTAGAATGTACAACGAGGATATGAAATTCTGCTAGAAAATACCTCAGACTCTGCAAACAGCAAACAAAACAGGAATACAAATAAAACTACAATCATTTTTTTAAATTCATTTTTAATTATTTTTATATAACTCGCACAATGTACAATACATATTCTATAAGTGTGATTCAATACGTTCGAACATAATATCGGTACCATGGTCACACTTCATTCGAAATCATACAGTTTACTTATAGTACATCATACCACCAGGTGGACCACGAGGTGGACCATACATTGGATAGTCGTAATACATTTGTGCCTGTGTTCCTTCAATAATGATATACAAGGTAACTAAGATACTACACAGTTTAATTGAGTTCATTTTTGCAAAGTGCTCTCTTGAAACTCTTACACCTTATGCAAATTGAATAAGTTCGTTGTTTGTTTCAGGCTTTTATACGATTACATTAGAAGAATAGAATAAACTAGAATAATTAGCTAAACTAAAATAATTGGCATTTAATGAACCGAATCAAGTGATTTTTTTACGGTTAACGTTTTGTATTTTCCTAACAATTTTGAAAGCTAATTAAAGTGCATATTAGTCTTGACTCACGGCATATTATAATGCATGATGTAACTTTCTATTATACTAATTAAAAGATTGTTAAGTAATATGTCTCAAACTGTTTCACATCTCGAAATTATTTACGGAATGAATTGAACTGATAAAATAAATTGTCAAATGCCCTTACCTTTGCCCTAAATAAGGTGTTTATCAATTTAAACTCTGTTTTCGGGAATAATAACATATGTATGTACTATATTCCGGATAACTCCACTGTTATATGAGTATGCGGGAGCTTTTAATAATGCGAATGTCAATTCAATTATTAGCACCCTGCAATGTATCCGTGACCTCAGGGTGGCGTTTTTTCACCACTCATATGGCTTTTGGCAGTGAATGAGATTTTAAAAATGCTAAAGGGAAATGGCTTCAATGGGATGGCCTATGCTGACAATGTTATCATCCTGGTATCAGGTAAACACCCTCTAAGCGAAAGACTCTATTTCGCACTACTACTAGTTAACAATTGGTTTGGCAGTCATGGTCTGGTAGTTAATCTGTCAAAGGCACAAATCGTCGTTTTTCGAAGAAAAGAGCGATTTCCATATGTATTCAAAGGTCAAAGGATCGCTGGAGTTGAATTGAACATTTCAAGAAAAGTATTCTTGGATTGAAAACTAAATTGAATTCAGTGGTGGGAAGCATTTGAGAAAAAATACCATCATTCAAGTCTCACCAAAATCCAAATAATCATACGTACAGTGGCAATGGGGACCGTGCTTAGTCTTATTCCACTGGATTTCTACTGCAACAGTTTAGTAGGAACACGGTACTTTAGTCTCAATTACACAGCATTCAGGTCATCAGAATTCTATGGACAAGTATGCGTTTTGGGTGGATTGGAGGCGACGAACATTCAAACCGAAACCGACTATATGATCCCGGTGATCAGAATTCCTGACAGATTTTATTGACTGTATCGATGGCTACTAACGAAGCAATTTCAAGTTGAAATCAAAGCTGTCCTACAAGCTTCAAAACCCGTCCACAAGCAACATAATAGGGTGGTTGATTACAGTATACGCTGATAGTTAGGCGGCCGTTCATGCTCTAAATTTAGGCTACTGATAAGGTGGTAAAGAGGAGATGAACTTGCATGGAAAGGGTCGGCGGTACATAAGTACGTCACATGACCTCATATCAGCTCTATATAGACATATTTTTTAATTGCTCTAAGCTCTGTTTCAAAAACAAGCTTATTGAAATTTCAAATTGAAAATATTAAATTGCTTTACATTTTTGTCATTTTAAAAGAATTTTAAATAAATGATTGCATTCTAATTCGATAAGATTCGCAGTCGCAAGTGACGTAAAAATATACAAGTATGCACGTGATTAGTTTATGTAATATGAACTACGGCACAGTTACGTGACAATATTCAGAGAAACACCTGCACCATGAAGCAAAACTAATACATACTTCATTTAAATTCTAATATTTTTAAAATTAATTCGAAAAATAATAACCGTTTAATAATAAATTTATTCGGTCAACCGTATCAAGTATATATAAGATAGACATTACCTGCAACAATTTACAGAAAGCAACAGTTTTTAAAGGGTATCAGTACTCACAGAAATGAATTCATTTTGTCTGTATTGCATCCTGATTGTCTTGTGTATCCTTCTTGCAGGAGCACAAGCACAGTACTACGATTATTACTACGAGTACGATCCGTACCGTGGTATTGGTATGGGTGGTTTGGGTTCCAGGATTGGCTTGGGTGGCATGGGTGGCATGCGTGGCATGGGTGGTAGTTGGTTTGGATAAATTGCACAGTGCCAACAGTGACAACGATTGGATCTTTTCGAAACACAAATATTATAGAATATGAGAATATGCATATTATATTGTACGATTGAAATAAAGATGCTTAAAATTATTTGGCAATTGGTTTTATTGGTTTTTGGGCGATTATATTCAAAGGCAATCTTTATGAAATTGTCTAGTGCGTAGGATGGGATGGACTTTATAGCACATCATCTTTGAAATCTGTTCTTTATTCTATCGCAACTGCTTTTTCTATTGAAACTGCAACCATGAAGCTTTTATGACCCTAAAATCGGAGGTGAGGTGAGGCGAGGTGTATACTTCAATAAACTTCGGAGTTGTTCCTAATGTGGCTAACATGGGTTAATATGCAAATATTGATTATCATGCTATCAGTCTCGAGATCATAAAAATAATTATGCGGTCCTATCCCTACCTCAACAAACTCATTTTTTTTTTTTTATTTTGCTTTATTTATTTGCATTTTAACGTGATTGATTGCAAATACTGGTCAGATCACACGCCTACGTATCTCATGTAAAACTGTTGTCAACAAGATAACCTCACATTTACTAAAATTAATTCCGTGGCTCAAGTGCGTTGGACTACGGAGCGAGGGGTTCGAGGTTCGATCCCTACCTCTCGCCAGCGTCTGACAAACATCCGATAGTAAAACTGTCATGAGAAAGTTCTCAAAAACAAAAATTGCCTTCGGATGCGGCATTAAACAGTAGGTCCCTTCTATTCGTGTAAAGAATATAACACGTACAACACGAATGGTTGTGGGAAGCTAGGTCCTAGGTTCCATGGACCAGTTACGCCAAAAAATTATATTGGTATTTGTAATGGAAACAGCAAGCCTGTAATTGATCGAATTTCTCCTAGAGGTGATCCTGTATGGACCCTACTCTACCCCCGTGAGATTACAGACTCTGTATAGCTTGTCTCTATAGAGGCCACATATGGGTCTTAAAATCGATGAAAGATGGTGAGCATTGATTTAGATTTTGTGTTTTCTGCAGGATCTGCCATATCTGGACGGCTGTAAACTGTTCTGGATCACACTTATAGAGACGATTCAGGTGGTTGACGAAGGGTATCAGACGTTCACACAATATGGTAGATAGAATTTTGCATTCGATGTTGAGGAGACTGATACCTTTGTAATTGGCGCAATTGAGAGGATCTCCTTTCTTGTTAATCGGGAAAACGATGCTGAGATCCTATTCATCAGGCATACATTATTCTGACCATATCTTTGAAATGAGTAGGTGTATTTCCATTCGCTGCTGCTTTGAACAGCTTGGCTGGTATGTTGACAGGTTGGGCAGCCCTGTTGGATTTAAGCTTGGATATTGCTTTGCTCACTTCGTTTTGATCGGGTTGATGGAAATTTTGGGTATTATTTGGATGTTGGTCTCTTCGCCGTCTGCAGAAGAAGTTTCTTCATATTCTCAGCATCGAATGTGAATCTACTATGAGGTTTTTCCGTCTTCATCTCTACAAGTTTATGTACACGTAGTAGTAAAACTTCCATACATTACTCCTGGAGTATAATCTCTCAATATCTTCGATCGCTCGATTCTCTTTTTCTTTTGGAAAAACCGATGTTCTTCCCATTTCTTCTGTTCGTAGAGCTAACCCGCAGGCCTCGTTCGTTTTTGAAGTGCCGCTATGTATGCCTAACAAGTTTAGCTGTATGTGCTTGCCGGCATTCTTCGTCAGACCAGGGGTTTCTTGGTGGTGGACGAGTTAAAACCGTCTCAGTGTCAGGCAAAACAAACATTCAACATGGGCGATGAAAACCAAGCACTCCGTCAATCCGACCAGAATAGCAATAACAAGCGCTACCTGCGAGCTATTTTAGGCAGCGGGGGATGACTTTATAGAGAGCATATACCAAACCACATCCAATATTTGATTGCAGGAAAGTATGCCTGATGAATGGAACCTCAGCATCGTTTGCCCGATCTAGAAGAAAGGAGACCCTCTAAAGGGATCAGTCTCCTTAACATTGCACACAAGATCCTCTCGGCCATACTATGTGAGCGCCTGAAAATATTTGTTAAGAACTGATTGGCCCCCATCATTGCGTTTTCCGGCCTGGTAAGTCGACAACCGACCAAATAATCACAGTATGGCAGATCCTGGAGAAAACACAAGAAGTCCAGATCGATACACATCAACTTTTTATCGATTTTAAAGCCGTATATCAGCATTTATAGAAATGAGCTGTACAGAGCCGTGTCTAGTTTTGGTATATGTATGTACCTGCCAAACTCATCTGACTGTCCAAAATGATGATCGAGAACACTCGCTGCTCCATAAAGTTCGGAAACAATCTCACCGAAACCACTGATGTTAATAAAGGATTCAGATAAGGTGATGCTCTGTCATGTGACTTTTCTTAACATAATATTTAAAAAATTGTGCGGAACTTACAAGTCAACACCCAATGCACATTTTCCAAAAGCCTGTGCAATTACTTGCAAACGCTGATGACAATGACACCATTGGGAGAACACAGCGGCACGGAAAAGTGAGTTTAGTTGTGAATGAGGGTAAAACGAATATGCTGTCAACACGAAGGGCAACATCGACGAATCGGACAGAACGTCACAATAGAGAGCTATAACTTTGAGGTAGTTAGGAATTTTGTCTAGCACGGCTCCGATGTAAACACTGACAACAAGATCACATTAGAATTCAAACGAAGAGTTAAAAATGCCAATTGCTGTTTCTTTGGCCTAAGAAGGCAATTGCAAGGCCTTGTCAATAAACACGAAGGAGACTCTATATAGATTTTCAGCATTCCAGTCTTGCTCTATGGCGCATAAAAGGTATCCTTGGTCGTTTTAAAGGCAAATTTCTTTGGATAATTTTCGGTCCCGTTTGCATTGACTGGCTTTGAAGTAGGAGACTTATCAGCGAACTCTGCGCTATGTAGGGAGACATCGACGTAGTTAGAAAACTATGCATCAGTTGTATAAGATGGCAAGGACATGTAGAGCGCAACTGGAGAGAATTAGCTAAAGACTGCGCTACTTGGAGAGGGTTGTTTGTTGAGACCCAGGTTCACCCCGGACTGTAGCGCCACCTACATAAGTAAATAAGTACGTACGATTAAGTTGCAATCAGTTTGGAACGGATCGGTTAGGTCAGATTTTAAAAAAAATAGATATTGCAACTAACTTTCCAAATCGTAGACATGATTAATAATAATAAATGAATTGGTCATTGTTTTTCAAACGAATTGTTGTATTCAAAATACGTGAATTGGAATCTATTAAATTATTTTTTGATGACGTCATAGATAGTTTAAATGTCGACTCAATTTACAAACAATGCATTTAACATGTATCATAGAGAAGAACTAATTGCTAAATTAAGTTTAAAAATTGTTAAGATAATTTAAAAAAATAATTGCTGTAAAATAAATAATAAGTTCGGTTAGTTACGTGGTAATTTTTCATTTTTGATTTGCCATGGCCTAAACAATTCGCAATAGACCAATGACAAATACCAATTTTTTGTTTCTTGGAAAAATAAATTAAATTGGCGTATCGAAATTCGCTAGATTGCTTATTTTTCTTGAAAGGAAAAAAACAAGCACCGTAGCTCAAGTGGTTAGTGCATTGGACTACGGAGCGAAGGGTTCGATCCACAGACAACACCTAAAATTTCCTTCACAGCCCCACCTCTCGCGAGTACCTGACAAACATCCGACAGTAAAACTGTCATGAAAAAGCTTCTCAAAAATAAAAATTGTCCTTCAGATACGGCATTAAGCAGTCCTTCTATTCTTGTAAAGAATATAACACGCACAACACGAATGGTTGTGAGAAGCTATGCCCTGGGTCCCATGGACCAGTCGCAACAAAAATTTGTGTTTATTTGCAATGATAATCAAAATGATTTTGACTCGTAAGTATGTACCTGTAAATGCGGAAGACAATTGTATGGGGTTCTCCATATTCCTTAATGTACATACATATACATAAATAGTGAAACCGAATGGTTGAAGATTTTGCCCTGACGAAATCCATTATGAGAAGAGGAAACTCACCTCGAATCAATCAGAGTCATTTTCCATATTACACATTCTGGTATATTGCAAATCTATTACTTGCTGGTTGTCCAGTCGATGCATACTCAAAGGGTTATGTATACCCTTATAATCTAGATTGTAGAACATAGAGCGGGTGGTAGATTTTAACCAACGCAAGTGGAGCAAGTATGATGGAGATAGTCATAGTGTCATTGATTTTTATTACCAGCAAATGGTCTAAGTACCTTAAGATTTCCATGACACATATTCATTAAGGGTTGTGAGATGAGTAACACTTTCCTTTGTTAAGTGAAGTATTAAAAATACGTCAAAACAACTTATGAACGTAAGTAGCGAGAATTGTCACCTAAGGTATCGTGAAGCAAGACTAATTGCTTCATTAATAGTAAGGCACGTACTACCGTGAACTGATTCGGTAAATCAAATATTAACAAAGTTTCTGGTATATAAATGACTGATGTGGACTTCATCTACATATATTCAGAAAGTACAATTCCTTAAGTCGTAGTGAAGAAACAAAAACATTCAAAATATGAATTTACTTTATTTATGGGTAGTTCTCGCTTCCTTGTTAATAATACTCGCACAAGTGGGTGAGTGTGCCCCCCTTGCAAAACCTCAATGGTACGATATGTAAGTAGACATGATGTTTTGTTGACATTACATAGCTCATACTTGAAATTTCAAAAATAGGTATGCGTATGGCCCAGTTTATTATGACTATCATCCGGGTGACTATCTAGTATATTATTATTATTAGACTATTATGATGTTATTATTTTTTATTAAGTACCAATAAAACTTGTCAAATAAATTTTAAAGAAAATAAAGAAAGCGATATCTTTGATATTTGTGAAGTAAATAATATTGAATACGACATCGCGAAGCGGTAACTAAAGATTATCTGTGCATTATCTGGGAATGGATAGACTGACGATTTATCGTAATTTGGGCTTTCTTTTTTCAATAATTACGACTAAAATTTAGGTTAGTCGCCCAACGCAATTTATTTTTTATTAAAATTCTTGAAAAGCCCTACACCTGAATGAAGATTTAGACTTTTACTATTTTTTTCTATAATTTTTGCTAGAAAACTAAACAAGTCTTGAAGACAATGTAACTTTATTTTAGTAAACAGTAACAGCGTTTTGAAGAAAGTAAACTGTGTATTTTTAATTGCTATTGTAGTTTTTCATAAATATATCATCCCCTATGCAGGAACCATGAATGTGTAAATTTGTAACTTTTAGAGAATGGCGTTTGAAATTCAAGGTTTAAGGGTCTTATTTCTTCAACGATTTCTTCTCAGCGTATCACTTTTCCATCACAACGACAGACATTGTCTTTAAGTAGACACGGCCGCCTGGAATTGAAGAGTGATGAGATCTTTTTTTGGAGATATCGGTTACCAAAAATCTTTTTCAGAATCATTTTTTTTTTTAAGATTTCTTGCCTAGGTCAACTAGCAAATACTTTAGAAGGAAAGTTTAATGCCTCCCTGGCTGAAAGGGATTAAACTGGAAAGGCTTTAAAGAATTGTCGATATTCATGCACACCTGATGACCTTCAGAAACGTTCACAGTCACACAGTAAATAAAATTACAGTAAACAGTACAACGGAACAGTCAAATTCCAAAATTGGCAAATACAAAAAAAAACTACTGAACGGATTTGAGTGCGGTTTTTTTTCCATCAAATCAGGATCATTTAAATCTATAAAATATAACTAAGTACATCAACATATTTTAATGAAAAAATTCTTTACTTCAATATTCTCTTCTCGGACTGATATTCTACCTTTTTTATGTAATTTTAAATTTCAGCTTATTTTTTAATGTTCGTCTGAGTAGGTATACGGATAAGTAAATACTTTTCTACAAAATTAGTCGAGAGGCTGTTTGAAAACAGAACATATCCAAGTCATACTCAAGAGTATAATCTAAGTTCATATAATAAGGCTACCATCCGTCTAAAATGGATTGTATGCTACCCTATCATTCTTCCTTAGTATGAGCCATACTAAAGTGGACGCGGTATACTGCATTTTTGCTTGCACCTACGAGTATATGTACCTATGGGACCAGTATTCGTTTCGTGAAAAATTTTCGAAACGATGGAGAAGTCCAAAAAAGAGGGTCCGCCAATTCCGTCTGTCTGTCTATTCGACTGCAGATTAAACGGCTGAACGGATTTGCTTCTAACTTCTTATCTGGGGTGTGTGGGATAATGCCTAGAGGTAAAATCGGAATTTTCATTCTAACCTCAAAATTAAGTGTACTTTACTTAACGCCGGTTTCATTAATATTGTGATTTCTTGAAAACGGATTTTCGGAATTAGTTTGGGCACATGCTATTAGATGACATACCACGTCGAAAAATGTGTATAACGATAATTTTAGAAATTGGCTGTTTCTCGACTATTTCTTCAGCGACAGAACTTAAAATTAATAACTGCGGTATATAAGGCATATGCAAAGATATGGCGTTCAAAATTTTTAAAACGGCCACGCCCTCTTTTTAAAACTTTCAAATATTTTCAGATTTTGACTAGAAATTGAAAAAAATTATTAAGACACAATTTATAGGCGACAAAATTGCCTTTAATTCACTGATACATAATATAGTGTCCCGCCCACTTTTTGGGGCGTTTTTTGAAAAAAAAACAACAAAACAAATTTCGCAGATAACATCCGTTAAAAGTTATTATTATAGTGCCCTCATAAAATACAGAATGTCACGCCCCGCTTTTTTATGCGAACATGAAGAACAAGACTTGAATTTCAGTGCTTATAAGATTGTAAACTTATACTTCCCATAAAGTTACAAGGACGTACGATAATTTCAAATGTAAGTATTGTAAAACAACCAATTAGAAAAATTAAACCTAACAACAATAGTTTATAAAAATATAATTTTTTTTAAATACAACAAAAATTAAATATGTATAATCGAAAAATATTTAAAACACTATGTTCTACATGGGAATGTCATTGTCATAATCAATGCCATAATTGTAACCCTAATTGTTCTAGGAGAAGCAAGCAGCTAAGGGGGGTGGACTTATGTTACAGACACACTACTCTGTGGACAGACGACATCAGAGGAAGTGCTGTTGTTTCTCTAGTAATAAAGGACAAGTGTCTGATGTAATAACATCTGGAAATACTAAACTCAATGAGTTATGACGGACGCCTTCTAGTTCAATCCACGTCTAGGTTAAGTTTATAAGTAAAATAGGAAACTCAGGTTTTAAGTCAATGTAGATCTGCTGATTAGTTCAAGAAAAAATAAAAATTAAATAAAGATTATTTTTTTTTAAATAAAAATCAGTTTGTGTTTATTTAATTCGCCCGCACATACCCACACACGCATACACTGCTGATCGGTACCGTGACATTGTGCTAAACGACATTATGCCAAATGGAAAAATTTGGTATAATGACGCTTTTGCAAGTGTCATTAGGCGAATATAGGCTTGGCACTATGTCACTTTGGGTTTTGAAATTTGAAAACTTTGCATATAAGTATACCTAACCTTGTACTTACTCCAAATCCAACAGTGAGCCCAAGCGGGCGGGTTGCAGGAGGGCAGCATGCCCCCATACACATTGCATTGTTTATGGGATCGATGGGCCAAATTTGGCCTAATATCGCAAACTAGCTTGGCCTCATGACGCTTTACCTAAGTGGCATTATGCCAAATGTTAATATTCGGCCTAATGACACTTTCAAAAGCATCATTATACCAATTTGGCATAATATCGTTTGGCACAATGCAGTGTCACGGCACCCTGCTGGTCTCCAGGGACGGAAAATTGTTGACATGATTTGATAAATTGTTTTGAGCATTGCTCAGCTTCAGAACAACGCAGAAGGATAATTTATAGCTCAAATGAATCGGGGACGAATTTACTAAAAAAGATTTTTTTAAGTTTTAAATCCGATAGGTAGCCATTATTGAGAAAGCTGTGTAATTATTTTTTAATAACGGAAAATACGCCCGCACCTCTTTTCTCTCACCTAGACCTCAAATTCCCAAAATTCCCTCTTATCTTGCATAACAGGTAATAATAAGGAATTACGGTGCAATTTCAAGTTTCTACGTCTAGGGGTTTTTGAGAAACTGTTATTTCAAGGAGTCTTGTAGCCTTAAGCGTTTTGGTATTTATAGTATTTAAGTTTAAGATATAAGATAAGAAGTACAAGGATGTCTTTAAGGTAAAAATTACTCAAACTCTACCTCTACCTTTTCTGCGCAGTTCTCTGGGGTAAATTAGAAGAGTCGTTTCATTGGTAAACATCCACACAATTTATACTCTACAGTTCGTGATTAAATATCTATTTCCTAGTGAAGTTAATTCGTTTCAGATGGCAGATGGTTAAACTAGATTGTTACGAATTTATTTGACTCGCTTGTAAATCATGTGGTCTCTTCGATGAATAGAGTAATATTACAGGAGATTGAAAAGACTTATTTTTTAACGAGCATCATTCTTTGTGATTCCCTCTGCCATGCGACATATGTATGATCTAGACAGTAAATGTTACATAAAGAAGCGTTTGGTATAAAGTACTCTTGAGGCACATCCGAGAGAAAAGTGCAAAACTCTTGATTATCAGACATTCCAGCATTCCGCAGTATTAGCACCCGGTTCCTGATTCAAACACCACCGCAAAGTATATCATATTACTTATTTCGCTTTTAAGGTCATCTACTGTTTTATTGGTGTGCTCTCGAATTATAAAAAAACTGAAACGAATATCAAAGGAATTCGAAAAGAAAATAAGGTCAGACCAGAACATATCGTATTTGGTATTCGTCACATACATACATATGTAGGTATTCCAAGCGAAACGAATAATTTAATAATGATTTGCTAATATTACATCAATTAACCGTAAAAAAACAATTGGTTCATTTAATGAAGTGATAAATATTGTTCTTGAATATAAGGGTCTGATAGGGACTACACAGTACGCAGAAAGTGTCAGTGTTTAGACAGTGTCGGTGCTCAAACAAACACGTTTGCAAACATGAACAAAATTTACCTATGGAACGTCTTGGTTTCCTTGTTAATTGTTCCAGTGGTACACTGTCAAAAGGCTCCTATGGGTGGGGATCAACCGATTCAAGATACGATGATCTCGGGTCAGATGGATGATGATCAGATAGATGATGGTCAGATAGGACCTCCAGAAGAATCTCTTTTTATGGAATCTGCTCCGCAGCAACCTGAGCATCAGCCACCTTATGAGATAGGACCTGCTGGGCAGCAACCTGAGCAGCAGCCACCTGGTCGACAACAACCTGAGCAGCAGCCACCTTATCAAGTACAACCTGCTCGGCAGGAATCTTCTTCGTATCAACATCCTCAGCAGCAACCTTATCCCCAGCAACCTCCTCAGCAGCAACATTATCAGCATCAATCTCCTCAGCGTCAACCTCCTCAGCATCAACCTCCGCAGCATCAACCTCCTCAGCATCAACCTCCTCAACATCAACCTCCTCCGTATCAATCTTCTCAGCACCAACCTAGGCAGATGGGTCAAGGTTATATGGACTACGGTCAGATGGGTTACGGACAGATGGACCAAGGTCAAAGGGATTACGGTCAGATGGGCACTGGTCAAATGGGCCACGATCCGATGGGGTACAGTGGAGGAAAACAAAACCCGTACGTATACAATAGATACATATCGTTGCACTCATAATTATTTTATTCAAATACTGAAAATTTCAGATATAAATACCCCTATCAACCTTGTCGAGGTCCTGATTGTAGATTGCCTCAAAGTAATATTTATTATGATTACCAATATTATATGTATAATTATTATTATTATTAGATAAATACATAATATGATACATAGCGTTTCTAATTATTTATGTAAGCTTAAATAAATTATTGATACAAGTGTCGATCCTTGTATTCTTTATGAGATAATTGACCCAAAAGGCACAAGGTAGCACACAAGTTCTCACTCGATTTTCTAAGACAATACCTTTGTGTGTAAATAAAAATAAATTATTTCTAATTCATGATTACGTTTATTGATATATTCAGAATTTTTATTGTATGAAATCGTAAAGGTAATGTCGGTCAGTGGCCGATTCTGAAGCGCTGTAGTGGTTGATGTTTCAGGGCCTTATAGGACATTTGCAACCACAGCAGTGACTCTCGACGGAATGGTCGGGGCCGGCCACATCTATTGCTATTTCGTTTTGAGCCAGTCTTCTGAAGGTGAGTGGTTAAAGGCAGCAGTGTTTGCCCAGTTGGTGCCACACGACAAGGAAATCGATGACGAAATTCACGTTGAGCCAGAACTACCGACCGATTATATTTGTCAAAAACATTAATGGAATTATTTCGCGTTCTTGAGGAGTATTGTAATCTATGGTTTATTTACGTGTATTGGGCTTCTGTTTATTACACAAATGTCAAAGTCATGATGACATAAGACGGCATTCGCAGAAATGAGAACATCTTCCGATAGGATGATGACTTTTGCGTTAAAAGCAAGGCAATACAGAGCCTTGGACATGAAGTAGGAGATCGAGAAGGAGGTTTCAACCTCCAAAAATTCTCCGGGAATACATTCTGCACCAGGAAGCAAGATCGAGTATTACCCATTTTCTTCGGAATTTCTTCGACTTTCGACCCTCTGTACAAGCGCTTCAGAGAGTGGTGTGTCTTAAGCCTAGCACACTAAGATACTTGGAAAGAGTTCCATAAAAATGCGAATAAGCTATCTACAGTCTTTTCTGCTGTAAGAGAGCAATAATACCGCTGATTTCTTACAAATGTTGGGAAGCATACGTTTAGTCTGCCTGTATCCTGTAGAACCGTGCCATTTACAATTATGTTTGTAGGAAATCCAATCGTCAATGGAGGCCCTATCTAAGGACGCAGGAAGTCCCAACGCAGGTTTAGGTTCTGAGAAATAAGCCTCTGAGCCTCATCTTATCTGCCGTAATCCCAGTGTGACCTGGGATCGTGACAAGAGTCAATGAGTTCTTGAACTATTTTCAGTCGGGATACAGGGTTGAGCAAGGCCTTAAGCACAGTCTGATTGTCAACCTCCCACCTATGCTTAAAATGTAAATAAAATCGGCAGCCATTTGGATATCATATATCTCCGCTTAAAAACAGAGGCAGACTTCATAACCAGTAATGAGATGATAGTATTGTCGGTCTCTACGAAGACACCAACACCGGACCCTTGACTAGTTTTCGAGCCATCGGTGAAGATTCGACTACAGCTGAGTCCAGTCTTAGACTTTGGCCGAACCCAATCCTGAACGCAAGGAATTCAAAATTTGTCGAAATTCTGGTGTCATTGCATCCGGCGGCATATCCATGGAACAAGGTGTTCTCGGGAAAGGTCCCGTGCACCCGATACAGCCCGTTCTTTGAAGTTCATTGGATAAACGCAGTCACATATGTATATAGGAAACATGTGAGTTTCCAGAGAGTATTCGCTTTCGTCTCAGTTAGATTCTCTAAGTGACACGGGTTTGATGGATTTCACTCTTTTGAGAACTTTGACCAACCTATACTGGTTTCACCTAGACTCTCGATATTTCATAAAAATCTTTATAAGAACACAGTCTCCATCTGAATTTGTATTAAGTGGCCAATTTAAAAGATTTTTGACTTCCTTTTTTTGTGTTTCTGACGTTCTGGGTTTCACCACGTAACTGGCGATCTACAGCAGATTTTCATAATCGGGCACGTTACATCTGCTGATGATACTAGTCATGTTTTGAGAAGCATTCTTGACCTTCCATCTACTTCTTAGTTTAGGAAGAGTTTTGACAGACTTGCCTAGCTATTCTCTAACGCGTTTCCAGTTAGTTTTGGCTTCACATTTGTTTTGAACGGCGATGCATGTATGTACTTATGATCCGACAGGGATACTTTCGGCAGAACTCTTCAGGTATTCTGAGCATAAACATCGCAACATATGAGTAATCCCATTTTCCGAGAGTCACAATACTCTATGAGTTCGACAACGGTCTTCGGTAGTGGAGATATTAATGAATCATAGGGAAGTAAGCTTATGCGACGACGAAGGTTTTCCATTCCTCGGCTATAGCTTATATCTGAACCAACCAAATCCTGGTCACAGAATTTTCCAAGCTTGATTATTTTACTTCTCTCGATGGTGATCTGGGCAATTTGGAGATTCCTTTTGGAGCATCTCGGTTGCATAAATAAAATCTGTAAATTATCATCGCAAAGCTTTAGTGTTTTGAAAGGAGTTCTTTATTATTTACTAGTCAAATCAAAAGCGTATTTGGCTGATTACTCATATACTTATCAATACAGAGAGTGTCGGGTTGTTAAGAGCCTCCATTTTCAGTTTGCGTCTCAGAATCAGTTCTCGTTTAAATAGTTCAGACATGTTTTTATGTGTTGAAGCCGCCAGCTATTATTAAGGTATTCCGTGTAAATTATTCTATTCACTAGTTCCTTTGCAGTTTCGCAGTGATTAGTATTGTCTAATAAAGCACAAACGTGAAAAAACATATAGAAACACTACAATTCGTCTGGTAAGGATTATTTGATACCCTATCCCCTCTTTCCATCAGCTCTTACAAAGTAGGCGCGGCATACTGCATTTTTTTTTATTGAATTACTACGACAACTTCGAACGTTTGAGGATCTTACATGCAAAACTTAATGAAAATTAGTTTTTTAATGAAAATGCTCCCAAAAACAGGGCGTGGCTAAATTTGAACAATTTGAATATTGAAACATTTGGTTTTAACAACATTTTTCGGTTCCATGTAATTTAGTGAAGTTATGGAAAAGTGGGCATGGCAGTAGGCGGTTTTTAAAAATGTTTACACTTGTAATGGTTCTCTATCTCAAAAGCCCAGATATGTTCATCGTTCTAGCTCAAAATTTAAGGCCCAAAACGACGAACTGACGGACACGGCTAAATTGTCTTCGCTATAGTATGATACTGACCATGAACATATGAATATACCTTATACGGCCTGTCTCAATTATTGCTCTATGTTACAAACTATGTATCAAATTTAATATACCCTTGGATAGGGTATAAAAATGTGTAGTTAAATTTGAAAAGAAAAGACGGTCACACCAGAACTTAGATATGAATGTATTTCACATATTTGACAATGGTCCCATGGGTATTACTAAGCAAAACGAATTATTGAATAATTAGTTGCTAATACTTATTATTTAAATTTACTATAAAAAAAAAAAAATTGGTTCGTTTAATGAAGTGATAAATATTGTTCGAGAATATAAAGGCCTTACGTGGACCGCGCAGTACAGAAAGTGTTAGTGTTTAGATAGTATCAGTGCTTAGATAAAATCGTTTGCAATCATGAAAATAATTTATTTATGGAAAGTTTTCGCTACCTTGTTAATTGTTCCTGCGATGCACTGTCAGATGGGCCCGGGTTACATGGGTTCAAGTCAGATGGGACCAGGTCAAATGAGCCAAAGTCAGATGAGCCCAGGATGGTTGAGTCCAGGTCATGTAGGCTATAGTGCTGGTCAAATGGGACCTAGTCAGATGGGTCCAGGTCAAATGGGACCGGGTCAGATGGGACCTGGTCAGATGGGACCTGGTCAGATGGGCCCTGGTCAGATGGGACCGGGTCAGATGGGTCCGAGTCAGATGGGACCTGGTCATATGGGACCTGGTCAGATGGGTCCAGGTCAAATGGGTCCAGGTCAGATGGGTCCGGGTCAGATGGGACCTGGTCAGATGGGCCCTGGTCAGATGGGTCCGGGTCAGATGGGACCCGGTCATATGGGACCTGGTCAGATGGGTCCTGGTCAGATGGGTCCAGGTCAGATGGGTCCAGGTCAGATGGGACCTGGTCAAATGGGTTATGGTGGAGGCAGAGAAAATCCGTATGTATAAAAGTGTATGTATAAAACTTTGAATTCATGATTTTCTTCATTCTTAAAATTTCGAAACTAGATACCACTATCCACCACAACAACAGTTCGGATGGAGTATGCCTTGTCAAGGTCCTGGTTGTCACCAAATGGGTCAAAGTGATTATTACGACGAATACCTTCTGGAAGACTTACTGTACTATTTATTGTATTATTAGCTAAGTATACATATGTATGTATAATGATTAAATAAACGTTTTTAAATATAAGAACAAAATGTATCTCTCTAAAAATGCTGCTCATGCTGCTCATAGAACACTGTCGTAGGCAAGCAAAGCCGTTGGCACTTAACGTCTGTAGAAGCTGTATGAACTAATCGTTCTTTGTACTCTTATTAATTTAACATAGTTCGTCATTTAGAACCTATCAGGAAATTTGAACGTCTAGCCGATTTCGCCATCTGTCCACACTAGGAGCATCCAAGTTTACACAATGTCAAATCTTGTCAACAAGTTTACACAATGTCAAACGTTGTCAACAGTGGGATGGAATTCCGTGGAATACGGCTTGTATTTATATCCCTTTCTCTGAAACGCATTTGCTATAGTTGAACACCATAATTCGATGAACATCCCGTCAATTCTCCTATTTTCTTCTTTTATGAAAATGTCTTTCTTTGCATAAACATCAAGACCACGTTACGCCAGTATAGGTTCCTACGTTCTACGAGCGCCTGCATCTACATCATCATCCGTAAATGTATTTCAGTCAGATTCTCTCTACATCAAGAAATATCCTTTAAAGTCATTTTATATCACGAAATTAAATTATCCGACGTTTAAACGTAAAACACACCTTTTTGCAGTAAAGCTCTTTTATGTACCGTTAAGCGTGGCATTTTGTTGGTCCTCCATTAAAAAATCCACGCACTATGTAAATATGATTACAAAGGTAACAGCGCATAATAAAAGGAATCCCATCAACATGGCCACTGGCAGGACCAAAACGGACCCTCCTGCACTTTTTTTCTTTCAACCTTCCTCAATCGCTGTCCCCCCCCACTGTGTACAGCATACAAAGGAAGATTTAAAAAAAATGCACTCAAGCGTGTTTAATTGAAATGGGAGATGTAAAAAGGTTCCATCCATCGTGTACCTAGGAGCACCGCAGTAGGTACTCCCTCTTCTGTGTACACGAGGTTTTACCTGCACTCAATATTGTAGGCGTAGAGCATAGATCGTAGAGAAAACGTATAAAAGGAAATAAATTTCCTGCTGCAGTATTGAAGAAAACAAATCATAAAAGGTTATCAGTAACAACAGTAGCCTGGATGAATATTCATTTAATAAAATATGAATAAGCCTCGAATGCTCCTCTCCCCAAGCTGTGATGTCTGTTACCGGATATAATTCAATACCCAGGATTTTATATCGATAGCCCGCGTTGCTACGAAGGGACTATACTTATTAACGCCACTCATCGATGATAATAATCGAATGAACGACGACAGAGACGCGTTTGCAAAGGCACGCTTCCCCCTGTTTAGCTCTAGTTAATCGATATTTTGTGTTCAAACAGAAATAGACAATCGACTAATAATGAGTCATCCGAAACGTTTCCTCTCTGAGTTTATCTGCTGGACCACCTGGAGATTGTGTTTGCCTTCTACAACCACCACCATCATTCAATTATTACATTGTTATAGGCAATTTGAGAGTTTCTCGGTAATTTTTAAGTTTTTCAAGGGTAAATCTGTTCTCGACGGTATACTGGTAATGAGGGCCTAACATAGGTACTATTGACGTTTGATCTTGAAAAGCAAGAGATTGATGGGTCCTCAACACGATAGGTGGGTGGGTTATGTTTAGACTCAGCATCGATTTTGATTGATACTTAACTCATTTGTACTAATTTCCGCTCTTAAAACAGTTACTTTGAACTCGTCCCAAATAGAAAATCAGTTTCATTAGAGTATCTACTCATAAATGCCCATTAAGCAAGATAAGTTGCCGTTTCCATATACTCTCACAGAAGAGGCGATGAATTTAATGTAATTTATTTGTATGATGGAAATGAGTGTCCTGGAGGCAATCTTTCACTTTTCGTTTTTTTCTTTTGGGTGTTATTGCTTCTCTTCCGGTAGCATCATGCAAATTAAAGTTTCGGAATCAAATTTTTTCTTTCAAGGAAATAAGTTGGATGTGGTACTATATTTAGATTGTAAAGTGATTGAAGCGGAAAAATGTCAAAAGGATGTTTTTTTTTTGGGGAAAAAAGGAAATATAATGGATACTTAGCAGTTTTTAATTCAATTTGATGAATGGGAGGGTCTAACGCACTTTGACCTGCAACAGCTGTTGTGTTCGATACAACTGTTGGTTAAAGTTTTTCTTAGACAAAAGGATCTTCTTTGCATTAATATTCGTTGATATCCAAACTGAAAACAAGTATCAAACATAACCTGATTCACCTTTCATAACTTTTGATGTATCTAGACTTTCTGTATGGGGAAATTATGGTTTTGTCAAAGTCATTTTTATACCCCTAGCCGACATTTCAAAGGTTTATGGATTCACATATTCGCTTCAAACTATATCATTGGGATATATCCCAATGTCGGGAACGAAATTTTAAAGAAATTAGAACAAAGTGGGGTCCAAATTGTCGCATATGTGAACGATGTTGTCATCAGAGGCAAGTTCAAACTGCTTTCAATACCCTACAAAAATGCGTGGAAAGATGTGGGTTAAATGTTTACCCAATGAAAACCGAAGTGGTCATCTTTTCTAACAAGAGAATAATACCACAAATCGGGCTCTTGAGGTTCAGTGGTACACGCCTCCAAAGCGAGATGCTTGGACTGTATACTAGACTGTAAACTGACTTGGAAAGAGAACACGTCAGAAAGGATAAGAAAGCAATTCTTTTCATCGTGCACCAAAATCTTTGATAAAAAATGAAGGCACAAGGTAACCATCATTCACTGGATGTATACAGCCATCGTCAGACCCTGTCATCGTATGGGTGCCTTGCCAGCCTAAACGTTAAAACCATTTTCCCTTCAAGAGAGGATTGGAAAAATGATAGGCGCATTAACTTGAACAATATCTCGATCTTCGCGGTCGTGTCAAAGAATGTATGTATATACTCATCTTACTCCGAAATTGGACGCTCATTTAGACTTTCAAACCACGGTAGTGTATTTTAAGCGGAAGTATGTATAAGCAATTGCAGAAGGAACTTGAGAACTATCCACGAAATTGCACTCCAGAAAAATGATCGACATATACATACATATGTACGTCGACAGTCAATCTTTCATGAACTCCATCTCATCCACAGTCGTCAAATCCAAGCTCGTAAAACGATGCCGTGAAAAGCTCACAACACTCACAGCAAACCACGATGTTCCAATCCTTTCGGTTGTAGGACATACCAGTATTTAACGAAACGAACTGAACGACGATTTAACAAAAAAGAAAAAAAGAAAAGAAAATTCTGGATAAGACATGACAATATCAAAACCAAACAAATCTTAGCGCTTAATAGAACCAACTGAGCGCTCTTGACGGGGATTATTACCCACCGACCACAACCTCCTGGAGAATGCAAACGCACTAAACACAGATGACCTCTGCAGAGGCTGTTGCGACATATACGCAGAAGAACGCAAATTTCACTTTCTATGCGAATCCATAAACCTGAACTAGGAAAACGGCCCTCGACGACCTTTTTACCTATCTACCTAATTTTGCCAAGAGTGATCCTAATTTTTTATGGGTCCCACATCACTCTGAAGTTTACATTTAAGAGACTACGAATTTATAAATTTGTTGTTCCGAGAAAGTTGACCTTTAAAAAATCATAAGATGTGTAAATCTCAAGTCTACCTCATTTACAGGTATAAATTTGTTTAGGGACACTAAAGTGCTCAATTTAATACCTTTATACAACTGATAAGTACTAACTGAAAAAATGGACTTACAGTTTCGTACTTTCGGCGTAGATATGAATATGTATTCTTTGCTGAGAGCCTGACAAAGACAAAGAAAGTGGAATGGTATTCCGTAAAAGGTATAAGAACCATATCTGTGAGGACGGTGGTTAATGTCTAGTTAAATTTTGAATCCCATCATCATTCGCAAATTTTTAAGTATCATGAGAAGCTTTTGAGCTTTGCCTTTCCAATTCGGCACACATAATACCAAAGACTGTATTCCTACTTTCTTTTATTCTGCTAAAGGCTGTATAGGACTCGCCAGTGTGAATGTGTGCTTAAAGAAGTAATTTTCATAAAATCCTTCTGGGAATTTTTTCAGAAGTTCCTTCTGCCGTACCTATGATACATTTATATACGTATATACGAATGCATCAATGTTCCTAAATACTTTTACCTATGTTCATATAGGGGAGTATAAAAGGCGAATTTCGGTGTAATTGATTGTTTTTACATAATACCATCCCTCGACATAATGTTTTCCATATGGTCTCGTGTTTGATATCCATTCAAGTAAAATAGAATTATACTGTAAGGTATATATGTATGTCTAAATAAAATATTCGTTCCTTTACTTTGTTCACTCTATGTGACATGATGCAATATTGGAATACTTTTTTTTTAATGGAATTAGATACAACCTAATATGGTAAAAGAACACATCCCTGAGGCAACACATCGTTCAATGCAAATGTATCAGGTCCATGTGGAACCTAAGGCTATAGCTTCTTACACACATTCTTGTTGTACGTTTTATATAGACCTGCTGTTTAAAGCCTTATCCCAGGGATTTTCTAATGATAATTCTACTTTCAGCTGTTTGTCAGACGTAAGATCGTAAAAAACCTAGTTAAACGAACCTCGGACTCTCTCTCACTCAGTAGTATGACACACTAGCCCTTAAGCCACGGCACTCTCAAACATTTTTGATGTATCAATTTTCTAAATTTTTCTATTTACATATACCTAACGAAGGTACGACTTAGAATATTTTATGGCACTTACAGGAAATTTGCAGATCTTGTATACTATCAGGTCTCTCAAAGTTCAGCATTATTCGTCCCCAAAAGATATGCCAAAAGGTAATAGAAAATTGGACTATCAGAATGATCGCAAGTCAACGATAAGGATTAGTTGGAATATTCAAACGAGTTGAAGGGATACCTTATTCACTCCTCAATTGTTCGCTTTTTTCGTAAAAGCCTCGTAAATATCTGTTTCCGACGCTAGCAATTGCGAAATTAAATGTTATCACCGATCACTTCGAAGCACATGTTTTCAAATTCAGTTCAATTTTGCTCTCATTTAAACGCATATCAACAAAAGTTCGATTCAGAACATTTCAAAATACCAATATTGAGATAACAACAAGGTCATTGCGAATAATTAGTTTTTTAATTGCAAAGCAATTGACAAATCGAGTTATCCAGTGCGGTTCAGCATGGAAACAGAAAAATTGGTTTTCCTTAGTACGTACGTATACTGCTGTGACGTTTGCCTTTCATACGAGAATATTGATTTGATGGCACATCCATAGCAGATTTATTATGAATACTATGGCTAATTAAAGCGAACGTGGAAATAATAACTTTATTTTCGTGCTGAGCAATATGAATCAATGTTCAGAATGACATTTTGGTCAGCCATAACCTCAGAGTTTATGCAACTCGATTTTTTAAATTAATAAAGAGCGAATCAATAGGTGGTTCGCTATGAGCGCACATCACATACTCGCTGTACTTGCCGTATGGTAATTACAAAATTACTTTATCAATCAATCAACCTTGTGAGAGGGAACTAATTTAATAGAAGGGTTCTTTCCTGTCATGTAAAAGCAAATGAGATGCGAGACGCAAAAGGGTGGAAAAGCACATCTGAGCGGTTTATATAATTAGATGTGCGCTGATGAGTTCTGCAACAGTGAACATAATAGTTTTAGTTGACAAATAGAAATTCTATTAAAAGCTATCTTTGATCATAAATAGAAAATATTCAAATATGCATCATATAGAAACGGTCTTTTCGTATGACTCACCAAGTTATGGGTACATCTGGTTAACATCCTCAACAGTTGCTCCTATTTCCATCCAAAGGCCAATTGAAATCAAATAAACGTTTCGCATTTTATTGAACTTCACAGGCTACCACCTGTTTAATTGTGTTTCACTATCATGTTTGTATCTTTTAAAGCAACGATTAAAACAACATTTGTTTTGCGCTGCTAAATAAAAACCCAACGATCAATGGAATGTTCTACTACCCCATGCCTATAAATTACCAATTAACGTGTCTATCAACAGGACTGCTGTATCCCAGCCCAACCAATTACCCTATAACGTAAAAACGCAACAGAAATAGACTTTTTTAGTGCTGAATGTTTGTGAATTTCATTCGTGCGCTTAAGAAAACATAATATTCTCGAATATTTGCTATCGATGGGCGGTGATGAAACGGATTTTCCCGGCCCCCAGCATTAATCATTCGTTCCGCAGAGGTACACACGTATAAATATGTTCTTAGGCTCAAGGTCGTTTTTATGGTGATGATGGCTTATACTTTCATTTCTCTTGCTTAGGAATTATTAAAGAGGGATTCTTATGGGATTTGGTCTTTGTTTAGTGTTGGTAGGTGTTATTTGTTTGAGCCATACACAGTCTGGAGAAAAGGAATGAGTTTGTTTTGCGGTTTATTTTGGTCGCCTTTCTGTTGTGCCAGCAATTTGATGTAATTGAAAGGGGACATGTGATAGAGTGAAAGCATACATTGTTGTTTTGCTGGTGATTCAAGAATACATATATTCAAATATTTCCACTGAACTGAACTGAGTCCAGCGGATAAGGCGGAAGTTAGCAAAAAATTCCGTTTCTGCTTGTTACTATAGTATACTTATGTATGTAAGTATGTCCATATGTATGTACATACATGTATCTTTTAGAAACGAAAAAAATGCAGAAACTGAAATACCATGAAATACCACAGAGGGACATTCAATTGAAACTTGAAGTAGTTTCTTTGTAGACTGGACATGGAATACCTGAGTGACGATTACAAACGTTCACACTAAGTACTGATGACTTTCATGAAAAGAGTTCACATTAAAAAAAAAGGAAGTTCATCATAGCAAGCTGTGTGGCACCAATCTCATCACCTACATATATGTATATACTCGCACATGTTTTGAACAACAGCTTTTAAGAGCCACGGATCGATAGTGGCAATATAGGACGGATTAAATGACTATACTGAAAACCGATTGCAGAACCAGAACCGAGGGCAAGTCCATACCACGTCTTTCCAATGCCCAATGCGCTTATGGACTTATGATGAAAACTACTAAGATCGGATGGAATTAGCTGGAGAACGGCATATGAAGCAGTACAATAGGTTATTAGTTTTTGGTGCCATACTTTTTTTGTGGACGAGTGGCTTTGCTTAATTGGGAAAAGGGACGAAAACAGATAAGAAGTTTAAGAAAATTGATTATAACTGAGTTTTTGTATTGAAGAATACTCAGGAAATTATAGAAAAAACTTCAAACGAGAATATCTACCATTGACATGAAGTTATATTACTGTTTCTACTTAAGGCACTTAAAAGACTTATCGGTTAGATTGTGAATTTTCGAACCGAAATACTCAGAGAAGGGGCAACAATAAAATGTATAAGCAGAAAAGCAGAGCTCCGGTCTCAGAGTTTTCGAATCAGACCCGGAAGGACGACGTAATAGAGAAAGACCTCGTCCTAATCGGTGTACACACATAAAAGAGGTCCTCAACTCAATTAAGCTAAGGACCGAGCTAACGTATGGAATCCAGAACGTAGCTTTTGACAATAACTCGTGTGGCGCGTGTTATCATGTTGAGGTTTTTCATGACAGTTTTACTCTTTGATGTTTGTCTTATCGTTCGTGTGAAGTGACCGTCAAAAAAACGTTGCTGTTTTCTGGGAATCGAAACTTTAACCTCCCATTCTGTAGTCCGGCGCCCACATTGTAAAATTACCGCATGTAAATTGAAAGTCAAGCTGTACTCAAGCATTCTCAGCATTCTGTGATAGATTTGACAACTTGCCTAATTAGTTTGTGATAGAATGCAGAAAACCTTTCGTGCAAATTAAATTGAATTACATATAGTCCTAGGCCTTTTCGCTTGTGTTTATCTGCAAGAAATATCTCAACTCAGATTACACTTATATAAGAACATATCTAGAACACGATTTACTATCTTGTTTGTAGATAGATACTGTACTCTTTGATACGAAAGAGCATTGCTAATCTATTAAAAGTGGAAAGTACACTTCTTAAGAACAAACCTAGTCAGAGAGCACTTCTTTTTATGCCAGTCTATATGTATGTAAAGCAACTCTTTTGGATGAGAAATGCGTCCAGCTGATATCCTGATATCCTAACTAAAGTACTGAAACCTACACCCACCCAAATCCCATGAATCACTTATTACTAGTCTGAATATACTCGTCCGTCACCATGTGTATTCCCCATTGTAGGAGTCCCAATGTGAAACATTGACGGATCAGAAATTACTTCCGAAATTAAATCGTTCTGAAAAACTATTGTGCTCTCCTACAAAGGACTATCTGTGATGTAAAGATTACCTGTATACACTCGTATTCCGATTAAAAGAGAAGATTTCGCATTCAAAGGCATAAATAATTTAACTTCCATTACCGTGACAGAAGAAATAAACAATGAAGATATAATGTATGTACATATAACCCCGCCTATAAGCCGTTTTTGTTTATTTTCTTCTTCGTTTTTGCACTTGATTGTTTTTCTTACTTGCTATTTAAAATTAAATTATTTTGTTCATTCGCGTTTTATATTGTTGTCGGTTAGATATGGACTATTTTTATTACCTAATTTTATTCTTTTTATTATGTTACCATGTTCTTGTGTCTTCTTGGTCTAAGAATAGGCCACTGAATCGATTTAAAAGCTGTTTCTTTGATGGTCGGGATGTAAACAGAAATATTGACAATAATCTCATGTCGAAATAACTTGGATACTAATTTGTAAACGCTCAACACAAATATGTACGTATGTACGATTGTCAAAAAAGTATCACTTATATACATATCTCAAATCCTGTCAGGATACTAAAAATAATTTAAAAAAACATTCATTACTGCCCATGACAATAATTTTCGAAAAATGTTTGAGGTGTTAAAAAATGTTAAATTATTTCTGTTTTCATAAAATAATAAATATTTATTTTTGTAGATACAAATTATAAACATAAACGTTGTGTATATGTATGTAAGTGTATTTATTTTTTAGACGAATAGAATTTTTTGAAGTATTGTTTTGATGAAAAGAATCAATTTTTATTTTTAAATTGTATCGAATGGGTTTGTTGTTTTTTAATTTAGGTGGGTTTTGCATTAATTGTTTGAAATGTTTGCTTTGATAATGCATATGTAAATACTCTCCAGTTTTTTACTCCTTTGAGAATGTTGTTATGAATAATAGGTTAATAAAAATAGAAAGAACAAAGCTTTTGATTTGCTGTAAAACTTTTAAATGTAGTCACCTCTAGTTTTTGTTATCTTATTCATTCGGAATATCATATTTTTGACATTCTGCTTCTTTATTCAAAATAAGTTGGTCAAATTGTGTAATGATTTTCGTCCTTATGATTTATTTCATCAAGAGAAGGAGTATAATTCTTACAAATTGAATTAAGAAGACACGGAAAAAAATATTCTCATAGTCAAGCAGTTTCTTTCTCTTCTGTAGGCTTGCCATTGATACAATGAAGAGCCTCATGCAGGTTCAATATTTTTACTTGATGAACAAAATGCCTTCTTAAATACTATTGTTGCGTGCGAATATCCCACATATGTAATATTTCATACCCACCTCAGATATTTATTTCGAGACACAGCCAATTTGTAAAATTGCCGATATACGTATTTTCGCAAAACGAGTTATGCCATCTAATAGCATATGCCAAACTTACGCATGAAATTTTTTCAAAATCTTTAGAACCGTTTTCGAGAAAATACATTTTTAGTGAAATCGGGCCTTAGTAAACTACCCTTAATTTTGAATCTGACAATTTAGTTATTATCCCACAGACCCCAGATATGAGGTTTGAAGCAAACCCGTTCAACCATTTAGGCTGTAGTCGAATATACAGACAGACCGATAAACGGAATTGGCGTACACAATTTTTTTAGACTTATCCATCACAATAATGATAAAATTGAAATTTTTCAAGAAACCAATACCCTGTGGGGGCGCCGTGGCTTAAGTGATTAGGACTACGGAGCGATGTGTTCCAGGTTCCAAAAAACACCTAAAATTTCTTTCACGGCCCCACCTCTCTCGAGGGTCAGACAAAGATCAGAGAGTATAACGGTCATGAAAAAGCTTCTCAAATAAAAAATTGCCCTTCGGCCCTTCGTGTAAAGAATATAACACGCATATCACGTATGGTTGTGAGATGCTAGGCCCTGGGTCCCAAGAAAACAAATGCAAATATTATACTAGAAGCTATGATATCCATAAGGATTTCGAAATTCCTACAATCGAAGCTGAAACTAGAAGCTTCTCGCGAAAGCATAGACACCGACTAATCAACTAGGTATGCAGTCTACTACAAAGAACGAAACCTTTCGACTTGGGGAGATAAGGATTAAACGCGTCTAAATTGCGGAACATGCAGAATCTTCCATTGGAAAATAATCTACCAAAAGTTTAAATCTAAATGCTCAGCATTTTATTCGAGTCCACGGCCTTTTTTTTAGTTTTGGTGTTGATTTCGTGTATTCTATTGCGGAGTTCTTATTTTACTGATATAGTAAAACGTGCTTTCAGTTATAGCCTTAAATCGTTAAAATTCACAACCCTATAACAACGAAAACGCTCTGCATGCTCTAAACGTAGGTACATTGACTTTGAGCTAAAATCATCCCCCTGCATTGTCCTGAAGCTGCAGTGATGCCAGATTTTGGGAAATTTTTCTTTTTGAGGGAATATTTGGTCTCGAAATAAGTTAAAAAAGAAACTTTATCTTTCGGAATAAAGAAAGGGTCCACTTTGGGGCTTGGCATTTTTTATTGAATTAATTTCATTTTCATTAGTATCATTATAATTTTAGCAAAATCGGTTCTTAATTAAAATTGGGGCGTTCCCGAAAATGGGTGTTACCACATATGATAGTTGTAGAGAAATGAATATCTTGATATGTATTTGATGTTTAGAAAAGTTTTCGTGTACAATAGTGAAGTTTTGAAAAGGTGCACGTAGCCATGTGCGGATTTCACAAGAAGGCATTTTTTTTTTACGCGTAATATTAGAAACACATCAATACAACGTATGTACGTAACTACCGATAATTGTACTCTAAGGTATCATGAAGCAAAACTAATTGCCTCATTAATAATAAATATAATAAGAAACGCAATAACCGTGAACTGATTCGGTAAATCAAATATAATATTAATAAGGTTTCTGGTATATAAATGACTGATGTGGACTTCATTTACATATATTCAGAATATCCAATCCCTTAAGTCAGAGTGAAGAAATAGAAACATTCAAAACATGAATTTGATTCATTTATGGGTAGTTCTCGTTTCCTTGTTAATAATATTGGCACAAATGGGTGAGTGTGGCCCTGTTCCAAGACCTCGACATCACATGTACGCATCGTAAGTAAATATAATATTTTGCTAACATTGCATAACTAATATTGAGATTTCAAAACAGGCATTCTTACGAGGCCCATTCGTCCGAAATGTATTATTATTGAATATTATGATATTATTTTTTTTGAAATGTGAATAAAACTTGTCAAGTTATTTTTAAAGAAAATAATAAAAAAAAAGAAATTCTTTTATATTTGTGGAGTGAATAAAATGAAAAATGACATCATGAAGTGGCTAATAACCATTATCATTGTGTTTCTAAAATCAACATTATCAACAGCTCAGAAAATATCACATGGATGATAAATACGTCTGGTGCCCGGCTAACTATATCACTCAAATATTAAATCCTTGTGTAGCGTCTGACAATTTAAGGAATGACATGTCGTTAACGTCATTGTTTCAATAATTTACAGATAAGACCACAAACCACGTAAATTGTTTCCGAAGAATACTCATCAAAGATTCAGAAACTGTCCACAAAACCATTGAATGCAACCCGAAAGGGAACGTTCTGGGCTGAGAAGAATCAAACGTACGACCTATTGAAATATTGCTGGCAGTAGGCAGCATGTATGTATATAATTGAGGCATGGGTGCGTTTGTACTGCTTCTTCTGAAATGCCCAGATATGAAATGACATCCTCCTAGTTCAAAACTTAAGCCCATAAAGTGGTGGCATATGGACAGACAAATGGACGGACATGGCTTAATCGCCTTAGATATCGATGCTGATCGCGAATATATGTACTTTATAGGGTCTATCTCGATTATTTCTCTATGTTACAAACTATGTGTCAAACTTAATATACCCTTAGGATAGGGTATAAAAATGTCTATTAGATTGTTTTATTTTTTGAAAATGAGCACTATTTGAAAAGTGCACATTCGTGATTTTTTATAAATCTGTATTATTTAAAAAATAAGAAACGAAAACATAAAGCAAGAATAGATTCTGTTCTATTATACATAAGGTCAAACTATATTAAAAAATATGAAACAAATTATTAGGTCCATATAAGCTATTTTTCGTTGTTTTAATTTGGAAAAATTAAGGAGTAATTTAAAAAAACATTAACAATTGCATTAAGTATGAAAAAAATTAATGAAAAAAGGATTTATCAATAGAACATAAAATTTTAAATAAAACCCAAAAAAAAGAGTTTAATCGCCATACTCGGATAATTCTTCTTGATCGGGTTCTGGTAAACAGTCTCTTTTAGATGATGATGACTTTAAAGATTTGTAATATCTATGATAAGCTTTTGGGATTGTAGAATCCTCACACATTTTCTTCAAATCTTATAACTTTGCGTCAGTAATAGGAAGTTCAGACAAGTACGCTTGTGGTAAATCCTTTGTTTTTTGTTATTTCCACATTTAGTAAATTAGAATCATCAAACGATATTTTGTAAAAAAATTTTGTGGAAATATGCTCCATTATAAAGGAGCCAACAAATTGTTCGCCACGGAATTATGGTGAAGTTAAAGTCCGCTGCTCAACGTTTAAAATCGTAAAAATCGTCATAAGTAGATAATTTTACTTCAAATGGACGAGGATATTTTCTAGCTGTTCTTATAACTTGAGCCCAACCGTGAATTTTTTGTTGACCTCCACAACTGTCGGACATCATTCTTACAGCTCGAAAAAACCTCGTTTTGATAAAACGTAATCAAAAATAAGAGTCGAAATTTCATTTGATCCTCTCTTCCCTTGTGTTTCATCCCACAGACAACACAAGACATCCTGATTGCCAAGATAGTAAATTGTAAAATTGTATACGGCCAATTTTCGTAAGTAAAATATTTCGGCAGCAGGGCCTTTAGGTGTCGTCAATACTGCTTGCAGGTCGAAGTTAAAATATAATACCTTGGAATCAGCTACTGCTAGCGCTTTGTCTTCATTTCTAGATTGCCGGGCTAGCTCTTTATTTCTTATGTGGTTTCCATAGGATTCTTTTTGTTCTTCTTGTTCTTCCTTACTTAATGCTCCATGTACTAAGCACCGCTGGCATTGATCTTTCTTTGGCCTGAAGAATGCTAGATTATTGGATCTGAAGACTTGTCGATATTTTGCAATACCACACGGAGTTAAGTGTTCTTTCCTGCATAGTTCGATGTACAAGTTGTGCATTATACTTATATTAAGGGATGCATCCAAATATTTTTTAGCGCTTGACTTACGACAGTAATGTGACTCCATAGCTGGAAATGAGGTGATGTGTTTACGTATAAATATTTTTGCAACTTCACTTAGTTTATTATGAGGCGGATGTCTCCCTCTTTTGTCTTTTTCATTAAATCCACAACTGTTTTTTTTTCTCAAAGTACTTTGAATCAAAGCGTCTGTGATGTAGCCAAAAAGAAATTTCGACATACTTTTGTTTTTACTCCTTCCGTAGTAAGAAAGTAGTCCACGGTAAAATTTTCTAGGCTTCTGGTTGTTCGTAACTTAAATTTATTTTCAATGTGGCTTGATAAAAATTGTCTTTGATCATCAATGGTTAGAAGTGAGCGATAAGTTTTGTGTAATTGAATTCTTTTATCATTACTTATAGAATTGCAATTGATATGCTTAGGTTTGTTTGCACATGGTGACGGCAACATTGGTCGAGCTGGGTGCTCTGCACCTTTTACTCCAATATATCCTTCACCCTTCGTTTTTTATTTTTGCGAACATTTTTTCAAATAATAATTTAGTTTAAGAGCTTTAGTTCACCGATGAAGAATTATGGAGAAGATCTTATGTTCTAACGTTTTCATTTAGTACGAATGATGGAAACAAAGCAACTTACTATAACTGTTAACCAAATGCATAGCTTAATGATATAAAATATCTGGTTGCGTGACAAATAGCGAGAATAGGGCAAATCGTGAAAAATAGACATACATATATGTATATGAAAAAAACTCCTTTCAAAAGAAAATGAACACATTCGTGGTTTTGGCATATCAATTTTGCCTTAGAGCTATTTTTTTTGCACTTTCGTGAAATCCTTTTTTCCCTAATACAAGTTAATATGAAAGCCAAATTATTCAGGACTTTTATACAAGGTAAATCTTTTAAAATTGCATTAGATGGCACAAACAGCTCAGATTTGTGAAAAAAATCACATTCATGGTTTTGGCATACGACCGACGATATGATATGTACATATGTGAGTTCTAGGCAAATGATATATCTTTATCTTAATATGTATTTGATGTTTAGAAAAGTTTTCGATTACATGTAAAATAGTGAAGTTTTGAAAAGTGCACGTGGCCATGCGCGGATTTGAAAAGGTTTTCGTTTTTTACGTGTAATATTAGAAACACATCAATACAATTTATGTACGTAACTACCGATAATTGTCCTCTAAATTATCATGAAGCAAAACTAATTGTCTCATTAATAATAATTATAATAAGAAACGTAATAACCGTGAACTGATTCGGTAAATTAAATATTAATGAGGTTTCTGGTATATAAATGACTGATGTGGACTTCATCTACATATAGATAGATCAGAACATACAATTCCTTAAGTCAGAGTGAAGAAATAGTAACTTTTAAAACATGAATTTGATTCATTTATGGGTAGTTCTCGTTTCCTTGTTAATAATATTCGCACAAGTGGGTGAGTGTGGTCCTGTTGCAAGACCTCATCATTCGTAAGTAGACATAATATATTTTTAACATTACATATGTAACTCATATTGCAATTTCAAAAACAGGCACTCGGTCAGCTTTTCGTTCGAAATGTATTATTAATAGACTATTATGATGTTATTATTTTTTTTTTGAAATGTGAATAAAACTTGTCAAGTTAATTTTAAAGAAAATAATAAATAAAAAAATCTTTAATATTTGTGGAATGAATAAAATGAAAAATGACATCACGAGTGGCTAATAACAATTATCATTGTGTTTCTAAAATCAACATCATCAACAGCTCAGAAAATATCACATGGATGATAGATATGTACGTCTGGTGCCGGCTAACTATATCATTCAAATGTTAAATTCTTGTGTAGCGTCAGACAATTTAAGAAATGACATGTCATTAACGTCCTTGTTTCAATAATTTGCAGACAAGGCCACAAACTACGTAAATAGCACATAATGTATGTACATATGTGCATAGGTACTTTATATTAAAAATGGTAGGGGAATAATTGATTGGATACAGTTCCTTTAAATTCAAATAAAATTGAAGAATAGTCTGCCTGTACGCTTATGATCAATACTATCGAATCTATCGGTATTGCTCTCGAGACGTAATAGCGAACAGAATCTTCTACTGTACACGCTTAATAAAATTATTATTTTTGCTAAAGAATACTCATCAAAGATTCAGAAACTGTCCACAAAACCCTTGAACCCGAACCCGAACCCGAAAGGGAAAGTTCTGGGCTGAGAAGAATCAAACGTACTACGTACTAATTTTGCTGGCAGTAGACAGAGCATGGATGCGTTTGTACTGCTTGTACTTCACAAATGCCCAGATGTGAAATTCCATCCTCCTAATTCAAAACTTAAGGCCCTTAAATTGGTGGCAAATGCACAGACAAACGGACGGACATGGCTTAATCGCCTTCGTTATAGATGCTGATCACGAATATTTATACTTTACAGGATCGATCGCGATTACTTCTCTATGTTCCAAACTATGTATCAAACTTTATATACCCTTAGGACAGGGTATAATGAATCGGTAAGAGAAAATAAAGGAAACTCGGACTTTTTTCCCGTCCATCTTGTAGTGGTGGTTTACGACAATATCAATAGGACGGAATTACTATCTACTAAGAGAAATAAAATACGAAATCGAGGTTCTAAAACCAAAGAAAGCTCCTGGTTATGATTTGATCACCGGAGGAGTTCTCAAAGTTCTACATAGAAAAGCAGTATTGAAATTTCTCTATATTATAAATGCTGCGTTCAGATTAAAACACGTCACGGGCGAATGGAAAGTTTGCGGTAGTCATATTGGTTTTAAAACCAGGAAAACAGTCAAATGAGCTGTAAATCAATTTCAGTTATTTCAGTCATATCCAAAATTTTCGAGAGGGTATTAATAAACCACCAATTTAAGTTCAGAAGTAAGAATTCGACGATTGACTAGGTGTATAGAATTGCTGACGTAGTTAAGAAAGCACTTGAAGAAGTGCTCGACCGTAATCCTTGACGTCTCACAAGCCTTTGACAAGGTGTGGCATGATGACTTAAAATGCAATTTACGAGAAGTTCTCCCGAATGCCTATTCGATATTCTAGAATCATATCTCAGCCATAGACTCTTCCATGTGAGACATGGAAACGAATACTCGGAGCTCAAAGGAATTTTGGCCGGCGTACCGCAAGGAAGCGTTCTTGAGCCACGTTTATACTCGTAATATACCAAAAGAAGTTGATATTATCTTTCCTACGTTTGGCAATGATACCGCTATCCTAGCAGAAGGTAAAACAAGCGAAGAAACGACTGCAAAACTGCAAAACGCACGGAATAGAGTAAATGAATGGACGAGGGAATGGGCGGATCGTCCTCAACAAATCTAAATCTGTTCACGTGAATTTCACCTAAAAATGAAATGGAATTCACAAGTGAAAATGAAAGTAAATAACTCGAAATCAGATATAGAGAAATGTACTGGTTACTCGGAAAACGTTCCCAGCTCAGTACTGAGAACAAACTGCGTTTATACAAGCAAAATCTTTAACCGGTGTGGACCTACGGTATACATCTTTGGAGCTGTACCAAGAAAACATATGTAAATACTACTTATACTAGAAGCTATGATATCCATAAGGATTTCAAAATTCTTACAATCGAAGCTGAAACTAGAAGCTTCTCGCGAAAGCATAGAAACTGACTAATCAACTAAGTATACAGTATTACACATTTTGGATGAGAGCAATTTATTGCGCCGACTACAAAAAGGAAACCTTTCGACTTGGGGACATAAGGATTAATCGCGTCTAAATTGCGGAACGTGCAGAATCTTCCATTGGAACATAATCTACCAAAAGTTTAAATTTAAATGCTCAGCATTTTATTTGCGTGCGCGGCCTTCTTTTAGTTTTGGTGTTGATTTCGTGTATTCTATTGCGGAGTTCTTATTTTACTGATATAGTAAAACGTGCTTTCAGTTATAGCCTTAAACCGGGAAAATTCACAACCCTATAAAAACGAAAACGCTCTGGATGCTCTAAACGTAGGTACATTGACTTTGAGCTAAAATCATCCCCCTGCATTGTCCTGAAGCTGCAGTGATGCCAGATTTTGGGAAATTTTTCTTTTTGAGGGAATATTTGGTCTCGACATAAGTTAAAAAAAAAACTTTTTATCTTTCGGAATAAAGAAAAGGCCCACTTTAGGGCTTGGCATTTTTTATTGAATTAATTTCATTTTCATTAGTATCATTATAATTTTAGCAAAATCGGTTCTTAATTAAAATTGGGGCGTTCCCGAAAATGGGTGTTACCACATATGATAGTTGTAGAGAAATGAATATCTTGATATGTATTTGATGTTTAGAAAAGTTTTCGTGTACAATAGTGAAGTTTTGAAAAGGTGCACGTAGCCATGTGCGGATTTCACAAGAAGGCATTTTTTTTTACGCGTAATATTAGAAACACATCAATACAACGTATGTACGTAACTACCGATAATTGTACTCTAAGGTATCATGAAGCAAAACTAATTGCCTCATTAATAATAAATATAATAAGAAACGCAATAACCGTGAACTGATTCGGTAAATCAAATATAATATTAATAAGGTTTCTGGTATATAAATGACTGATGTGGACTTCATTTACATATATTCAGAATATCCAATCCCTTAAGTCAGAGTGAAGAAATAGAAACATTCAAAACATGAATTTGATTCATTTATGGGTAGTTCTCGTTTCCTTGTTAATAATATTGGCACAAATGGGTGAGTGTGGCCCTGTTCCAAGACCTCGACATCACATGTACGCATCGTAAGTAAATATAATATTTTGCTAACATTGCATAACTAATATTGAGATTTCAAAACAGGCATTCTTACGAGGCCCATTCGTCCGAAATGTATTATTATTGAATATTATGATATTATTTTTTTTGAAATGTGAATAAAACTTGTCAAGTTATTTTTAAAGAAAATAATAAAAAAAAAGAAATTCTTTTATATTTGTGGAGTGAATAAAATGAAAAATGACATCACGAAGTGACTAATAACCATTAGCATTACAACATCAACAGCTTATAGATAATATCACATGACGACAATTTAAGGAACGGTATCTCATTAACGTCCTTGCTTCAATAATTTACAGATAAGACCACAAACCACGTAAATTGTTTCCGAAGAATACTCATCAAAGATTCAGAAACTGTCCGCAAAACCCTTGAATACAATCCGAAAGGGAAAGTTCTGAGCTGAGAAGAATCAAACGTACGACCTATTGAAATTTTGCTGGCAATAGACAGAGCTAATTGAAGCATGGGTGCGTTTGTACTGCTTCTTCTGAAATGCCCAGATATGAAATTCCATCCTCCTAGTTCAAAACTTAAGGCCCTTAAAGTGGTGGCATATGGACAGACAAACGGACAGACATAGCTTAATCGCCTTCGTTATCGATGCTGATCACGAATATATATATACATAGGTATACTTTACAGGATCGATCGTGATTACTTTTCTATGTTACAAACTTTGTATCAAACAAGGTCCATTTACTAGTTTTGAAGCCTGGGGTAAAATGTTACCCCGCGAATTTAGAAACGCTGATAAACTGTAAAGAGGGCCAGATGTGGCAAATTTATTCACATAAAATTAACCATGAGTCTTTTATAGACTACACATACAATAAAAGAAAACAAATTTATGTACAAATTTAGATAAAATTGAACATTTGAAAATGATGTCGATTGCAAATTATTCGATGAGCAGATGGTATTTTTATTTTGCGCGCATTTTACACAGGTAATGATGTAATGTTGGTGGCATACGTTCTTCTAGCACTTGTCGCATTGTATTTTGGACTTCTTATCGGCCGATCGTGGACAAATGGAACACCTAACCTGCAATATATCAATGTAATAAAAATAGTAACTATTCGCACAGCATACAAAAAAACTCAGGGGACTTACCGCTTTTCTTGGTGAACGCTATGCAACTTTTGGTAACTGAACCGTATGCGAATGATCAAGGATGCGGAATACTAATTTAGCCGATCTCGTTATTCTAGGACCTTAAGTATCGATTTCTCTTGCGCACAATTGCCGAGCAAGCTCGATCAGTTTGGAGTTTCGGAAACGTTTCGGGTTGGCTGATGGTGGATGAAAATGGCGTAAGCAAATGACTGCCGCAAGAGCCGCGACATGAATAAAATTATAAAATATAACAATTGGCCATCTTTTTGTTATACGGGCACACGAGTAGGTAGATACCAATTGATCATACAGATCGACACCTCCTTTATTTTGGTTGTAGTCCAAAATAATATCTATCTCTATCAGAGACCGTTCTAGGTGTTGACGAATGCTTAGTTGATAGTATTAGTTTGAATGGAATTCGTTTTCTGGAATAAAATCCGGATTCATTTCAGTATCATCATCAAAGTGAAATGGATCTTCTTCTTCTCATAAAACAAATCGGTAACGAATGCTGTACGTTCCTCAGTATTCATTCGACCCCGATTGAATTTTTGATTATACATATCCAAATAAAAATATACAATATATACACAATTGCAATAGTCACATATGGTTTCTTTTATTTATAAATGGTAAACAAATCAATTTTCATACCTGATATACACTTTTTTACACTTTTTCACAACAACAAATATAACTTTAGTACGAAATGCACAAGAAATTCATTTTGTTAACAAAAATGGCGAACGATTGAGACCCCTACCTATTGATTTCTATTGCAAAGCCTATACGATGATAAAAACGAAAGTTTATTTCAAACAAACTAACCGCTATCATGTTGGGATCACAATTCACAATTACCGACATTTTTTTAACGGCATAAATTTCCTTGTTATATGTACATATTGTAACGGAATAAAAAGGTCGGTTGTGTGTCTCTGTTGGTTTGGATTGTCACCCGTATCACCTTCGCATAGGTCACGGGCCGTTGTGGCCGAAGGTCCACCAGCCACCGAAGCAGGGACCAAATGGAGAGTCGGGCTGAAGAGGACACAACCTTTCCTCAGAACCTTCCGCCCCTTATGCCCCCGTTATGACCCAAGACTACAGGATTTCTTGGGCCAGTCCGAGCAGCCAGGACGGAAGGGTGTCCGCACCTTTGCAGCTGTAGGCATGCTAGCTCCCGCCAGGTTCTAGCTCGTCGGATTGGGGGGGATCTTGCTGCAGCAGCGACGGACGGTTGTTACGTTATTCCATGCCTGAGATTAGATGTAGTTGTCTCTACAAAATTGTTGAGGGGGACCCGAAATGTCTTGAAACCTACGCGAGGGAAAGCTGAAGGTGTCGGTTGCTCTCCAAGGTGTCTTCCAGTGAGAGGGAGAGCGTTAGATGGATTTGCTCTTCGGGAGATGACCCACCCCTGTGTCAAACCGGATCCTGTGAAGGGATCCGATCCAGCACTTCCTTGGCTACCATGTCTCCATGTTGATGGTAGCCCCTAGATTGATACCAAAAAAATAACTTAACCTATTGTGTGCTCCTTCTTCGTCGTCAGCTTGAGTTACCGTATTGCCAGCCTATCGGTCACTTCTCCATCTAAATACCTACCCTAATAGCATCCTAAAAAGCTACAAAAGAAAAAAAATATAAGAGAATCGACTTCCCGTGAATCCTTCCAATATTCGGTAATCAGGAAAACAATAATATCAGAATCGATCGAATATGACACGAAAAAAAAAATCTTAAATTTATACCATTAGTTAATTTACTTTTTCTTTTTATTTTAATTTATCTATAAGCACAATAGAAAGAAGAAAATACCCAAATACAATTCATATTGTTTAATTTTTTTTTTTTTGTTAAATAAATTTGTACAAAATAAAAAAAAAAAAAACAAAGTTTAATTTTGACTCTTCCTTTTGTAGGAGACTGTACACTATATAAATATGTACGTTTATGTACTAGTAAAAAAAAAAAAAACATATGTATAATCCAAAAAGGAGAAACAATTGTTACTTAGTGTACCCAAAAAAATTAAATTCAGTATGAACGTCAGCAAAGAATAAAGAAAATGTTGGTTTGTGTATAAGCTAGTAAAGCTTTGACACTCGAATTACAAAAAAAAAAAATTTCGTTTATTAATTTGGTTATGTACATATGTATGTATAGATCAAAGATCACTTACCCCGTGTATTTTCGATGTCATCCGGATGTTGTGCACAGCATCGCAGGAACTATGTTTGTCCTAATAAGGAAGTTAAAAAAAAACGAACACTAAACGAATTTTTTTTTTTTTTTGGGTTGCCTTATAGTCACTTTCTATTTAGAAATTTAGAAAGAGATCACATCAGATAGATATGTATAGATGTACTTTTATATACATATATTTAATACTTTTTTTTTCTGCAGTCACTACTGAACTTTTTTTTTTCTTTTTTTTTTTTTTTTTCACAAATCAACTTCTAATTATTATTAATATTAAAATGATCTACACTGTAATTAAGATAAGGGAAGGGGGGATCGATAAGGAGACTAGGAGGGAGACGGCTTGATACCGGGGGTGGTGGGAAATTTGAATTTTGCTGCTGCATCTCACTGGCTGGATGTTTCGGACTCGGTGGTAAAGATGAAGTTGTTGTTGGGCTGCTCACTGGTGTCTTACTTTTAGGTGGTGAGGTGTGTTGCGAGACCCGGTGTGGTAACTCTACCTGGTGTCTCGTTTCTCAAGGTGTTTTCGTGTATGGGTTGTTGGGGGGGGTGGTGTGGTGATGCTGTTGGTGGGTTTTTTTCTTGGGGCGCGTGGGGCGAATTTACGCGTGATCTTGCGAACACTGTCAGTTTGGCAATTTTTATGTATGTATGTATTTAGGTGTTTAGTTAGCGGGGGTGACTTTTTTTTTTTTTTTGTTTTTTTTTTTTTTGTGTTGCGGAGCACTGTTTCACGAAGTAGAAAGAGGGTGGTTTGTCTAGGATTTCTTCTTTTTGGTTTTATTCAACTTTCCACCCCTTTTTTTTTTTTTTTTTTTACACTTTTTCCTATTTTTTTGTTTAGTCACGATCTAATATTATTTCTTTAAGGATTTTCTTTTTTTTTTTTTTGTTTCGACGCTGTAAGTTTATCAAAGAAATACTTTTTTTTTTGTTTCAACACTTCTACCGCCGCGTTAACCCATCCTCACTTGAGGAGACCGTCCCGCCACGACCGACCAATTCTTCCAACAACTTTCCAAAATCAGACTAAGAGAGCGAATCTGGGTCCGCTCGCCCTTATATAGGGTCCTGGGATTGGGGGCGATTCACCCACACTTTCTACGCCTTATGGTGGCGTGTCACTTCCGGGTGACCTGTATTTGGCTGGATTTTATTGGGAAAATTTTTGAAATGGCAGGGACATAATACTTAGCCACCTTCACATGTACATGTATGCCAAACATAATTTTTCAAATAAAATCCTGCCAAATAAGGACTCCCGGTTTATTACTGACGCACCCGTTAAGCCTTTTTTTGTGTCGGTGTGGGTGAGAATCACTCCATCTCAAGTTCAACAGTACGCCTCATCTAGGTCCATATATTTTGGTTATTTTGGGGGTCATCCTCGAATAAGGCCGATGGTCCGATGGTACGGACTTCGGGTGGTAGCAAACAGTCATGGGTTCAAAACCCACGAGCGACTTCACATTATTTTTTTTTTTTCTTTTCATTTATTGTATTTTTATTTTGTCAGCCACTCCTTTTGTAAGCCAGTGTAATGGCGCTCCATTGTGGTGAATACATCCTATTCTACCCCCACCATTACCAACTGCACATAACCGGAAACCAACCCATACTTATTCAAGAAACACACCACATCTGATCTCTATAAAAGCTTTTTTTTTTTTTTTTTTTAAACAAAATGGGTTTTTACTCAAGCTAGGCTCCATTCACAATAGCTTCTATGCCACAGCTTCTCCAATTGTTAAAAAAACTGATTTGTAAATGAAGGATTCCCCACAAAACCTTAGCGTTTTCAAGTTTTACGCTGAAAACGAAAAGGGAAAAAGAATCCGAAGCACCTTAACTGATAATGCCGAACCCCACGCCTGATAAACGTCTCATGCTCAGATTGAGCTAGCATAATAACTAACGGATATTTCACCTCCTTAAATCCTTTGCGTGATATACACCTACTCTTTTGCCTAACAAGTCTTCTAGTTCGTACAAGTTATTGCCAATAATCCTTCTAACTCGCATCTTTAGGAATTTGGGGCTGAGTTTCGCACTAATACCTTTTGCAGCATCGCTTAATAAAAAGTTTCGTCGAAATACTTCGTCGCCAACAGCATATTTAACCGCCTTGCTTCTTGTGTTATAGGCGATTTCGTACCGAAGATGGGCCTTCGCCAAAGACTCCTTAATGTACGCGTGCAGGATGTTCATTTTGGACACTTTCGGTAGCCAATTGATTTCGGAGTTGTTAAGGCTTCCGAGCTCCCTTAGCAACTTGTAATCGGATCCATGTTCAGCCATCTGTTGCCCGAAGAGGGCCTCGTACGGCGACATTTGTATTGCAGAATGCACAGCTGTGCGAAGAGCACACGTTATTGTGGGAAGGTGTAGATCCCAAGACTTTTGTTCTGGATCGATGTATGACCGGATGGCAGCAAGTACGGACCTATTCACTCTTTCACTCGCATTAGACTGAGGAGAGTACGAGGCTGTCCTAATGTGGGTGATACCATAAGCGGTCATCAATTTCTCGAACTCAGTGCTAGTGAACTGCTTGCCATTGTCAGTCAATATCGATTCAGGAACACCAAAAGTATAAAAGATTTGTTCCTGTAGAAACTTTAGAGTAGCGGCGGAGGTAGCGGACTTAAGTGGTTGAAGAACAACGAACTTAGTGAGTTGGTCCAACGCAACAAGTATATGAGTGTTACCATTTTTGGACCGAGGATAGGGGCCAAGAAAATCAAGGTAGACCAGTTGGAACGGTCTATCCACCACAAATGCTTTACCCATAGGTGGACGCAAGACAGTGTTTGGAGCTTTGGTCATCTTACATACATCACAATTAGCGATGAAATTTCTCACTTGCACTGCCATATTGGGCCAGAAAAATCTTTGTTGGAGACGGTAGAGGGTTTTGGTTATACCGCCATGCGAAGCCCGAGGTGGCTGATGAGCCAGAGAGATCAGGTGTTCGGTAAGCTCTTCTGGAACCCAGAGTTTCCAAACGAGATCATCCTCCAGTGGATTTCCTGTGCAATGTCTGACCTTCTTGTAGACGAAATTGTTCGAAACTTGAAGATCAGGTAGCTGGTCTTTTTGCTCTTCGATGGTGCGAATAATCTTGCGGTATTCCTCAGATTGAAAGCTAAGGTCCTCGAGATCAATATGCAGAACTTCGGATGGATTCTTCACCATTGAAACATCGAGCTGCATCGCGTCTACCTCATACACTCTAGAGAGTGCATCCGGCACAACATTCAGCGAACCCTTACGATGTTCAATGGTGAAATCGAACGCCTGTAATTTCAGGCTCCATCGTGCTAATCGTCCACTTAAATCTTTCTGGTTCATCAGCCACTTCAGGCTAGCATGGTCCGTAATAACTTTAAAGGGCTGACCCTCAATATAGGCTCTAAATTTCTGCACTCCCATGATAGCAGCGAGACACTCACGCTCAGTCACACTATAATTGCGTTGGGCTGGATTAAGTTTGTGCGAAAAGTAGTAAATAGGCTTTTCTACCGCGTTCTCGTCTTCTTGACACAACACGCAACCAATACCGGTCGCTGACGCATCGCAAAGTAAAATAAATTGCTTGGAGAAGTCGGGATTAATAAGAATAGGCGCTGATGTCAACGTTGACTTAATGGCACTGAATGCTTCGATGGCCTTATCATCAAAATTGAAGGTCTTTCCCTTCTTTAGGGTGTCGGTCAAGGGAGTAGCAAGTGAAGAAAAATCCTTCACGAAGCGACGATACCATCCCGCGAGTCCTAAGAAACGGCGAACTTGACGAGCTGTTTTCGGAACAGGAAAGTCGTTGATTGCAGCTATTTTTCCCGGATCTGCTTTCAAACAACCCTTACCTACGATATATCCTAGGTATTTCAACTCCTGAAAACAAAACTTCGACTTTCCGACGTTAATCGTCAAACCTGCCTCTTTCAACCTATTCGCCACGATCTTCAACATGTCGATATGTTCATTAAAAGTTCTCGATACAATCAGCAGATCATCTAGGTAGACAAAGATGTTTTCTCTCAGTTGATGTGGTACCACTTTGTCCATTAGTCTGCACATGCGCTGAGGCGCATTGCATAGACCAAATGGCATCACATTAAACTGGTACAGAGGTCTGCCTGGAACCGTAAAAGCCGTCTTCTGTCTGGATTCACTCTCCAGTGGGATCTGCCAAAAGGCGTCTTTCAGATCTACACTAGAAATGTAATGCGTATCTGAAAGACGACCTAGTAATCCTTCTATATGAGGAAGTGGATACGCATCTTTCCGTGTAACTTCATTGACCTTCCGGTAGTCTAGACACAACCGATTTTTACCCGGTTTGCGAATAAGAACGACCGGAGAGTTCCATGGGCTGGTACTTTCTTCAATTACACCCATTTCCAGCATGCGATCCAATTCCTCATACAGTAGTTTCTGTACCGCTGGAGAAACCGGATAGTGACGCTGCTTTATAGGTTCGGCATCCCCTGTGTCGATATGGTGTACCTCTAGCGTTGTCTTACCTAAGCCAACAGTGGCAGAGGACGGAAACAAGCTGACGGTTTCCTTTAGCCTTCTAGACTCATCTGCTGTCAGTATATGAGCACTTTTTATGGGCTCTTGAGCTGGAACATCATGCGAAATTTCGGCTATCAGATTTGGCGCTATGTCGAATAGTTTCCAGAAGTCGATACCTAGGTACAGCTTTTGTTGTAAGGATGGAGCTACTAATAGGCGCATTTTTTTAGTCTTCCCTTTGTACGTAATGTCTGCCATCACCTTTCCTACTATAGACTGCGTCTTGCCATCTGCGGTCCTGATGTTGGATGAAAAACTTGTTAAGTTTATACCGCGTTTCTTTAAAACGTCTATACCGCCCTCACCCAAACAACTGACACTAGCTCCGCTATCCAGAAGACCCAAAATTGGTTCTCCGAAAATCTGTACGGTTGCATACGGTCGGGGATCTTCTGCGGTGCTACAGAGTGTGGTTGCTTCAATGGCTCGGTACATACATTTCTTCTCCTTGAATTTCTCGCGTAGATCTTCAATTTTCTTCGACACTGGACTTCTTTCGGTGTTAAATATCCTATCACGTACGGTGTAGTAGTTCATAAGGCGGTCATGCAACGACTTAATTGGTCTGGAGGGTTTTGGCAACTTCGATAATATTGGGCTTTCAGATGCCTTCATCTCTCGGGTTAAAATCTTTATTGGTTTAATGTCAGTGCTATTTTCAGTTTGCGAGCAGTTGTTATTGAGGTTTGTCGATGTAGTGTTTATGGACTGCCCGGGTGCTTGTTTCGGGAGCAACCCATTCCGGTTGCCTGGTTGCTCCATCTCACGTTTCCCGAACACTTAGGGCACTTAGGTGTGGTGGTGTTTTCGTGTCCACATTTGTAGCAGAATAGTGCTCTTTGCGGGTCAGGGCACTCGTAAAACGAATGGCCGATTTTCTTGCAGTTCCAGCAGTTATAGTTCCGTGTATCTCTCCTCGCTTGTAACTCCTCGACTATCGAAGTAGCCCCAGCTACAGATGTAGTGAGCTCAGCTTCTGAAACAAAATTTCTACGTGGCGGTGGAACAAAACCTGTCCTCGATCTTTGCTGGTCATGGTCGTTACTATATTTTTCAATATTCCGACAAACATAGACCATTTCTGGGAGACTGTTTGTTTGAAACGTAATCAACAGCTCTCCCATTCGTCGTCGAACATTTTGCTTCAGTAGCTCGATTAGCTCACGGTCTGGTTTGGGAACTCGAAGGCGACTGTTCATTTGTTGGATACAGGTGTAGAAGTCATCAAAGGACTCCGATGGACTTTGTTTTCTGTCGTACATCTTTCTTGATAGCTCCGAGTCGGTCTCTAGACTCCTATACTGGTCAATAAGGGCGCAGCGTATGGCTATCCAAGAAACTCCTGGACTTGATTTGATGAATCCCCAGAACCAGCTTTCGACTTGTCCACTTACAAACTGATGGAAATTCATCACCACTTCATCCCACGAGGCATTGTAGCACATGCGCAGTCTCTCCAGCCTGAAAATGAACTCGTCGACGGTCATGTTTCGATTGTCGAACTTGAGGCCCCATTTGTGGAAGTTATGGGCGTGAGGCCTAATTACAGAAGACGGAGGCGGCGGGCTAACATGGGAATCACTATGTGGTTCATTGAACGTCATGTTATTCAACCGCTGCAGGAAGTTATCGACGTTGGCGCTTCGACTCGGATTGGGTGGAGGACCTGCCGAATTGTTCCGTACGGTATAACCAGGGAGGTGTTCATCACTGCATCTCCCTTCAGGGGGACCTTGTCCATTAATTGGAGTAGTAGCTGCCAGAGTCTGTTGAACTAGACTCGCTACTTCCTCTCGGATGAACTCGCGGCTTTTGTTCATTTCCTCGCGGATCACGCGTAATTCTTCCGCTCGAGTTAGTCCCACTATAGCTACTACTCTTTCTTGAATGTAATCCATAAGGTCCTTCTCCTCGGTTTCTATTGGTGGTCTAGGACTGGGATGTGAGGAAATGTTTACACCCGATGGTCCTGCTGCATTCTGTTCCATCTCGACTTCTGTGATCGACACACTGCTTCCCTTTGGAACACTTTTAGTCGTGGTGTTTAACACGTCTCTTTTCCGTAAGCTGTATTGTACGGTTTTAGTTTGCCTTCTCTTATCTGGATCAGACATGAGAACAAAAAATCTAAGTGAAGCTAGGCAGAGATAAGAACAAAATATCTGTGAAACTCAGCTGTCGCAAATTCAAAGAAAATAAAATCCAAAAACCAAAAAAAACTATTGAATATCAAAACTAAATTCAGAGAGAACAAGGGTATCCTTGAAAGAAAATTAAAAAAATAATAACAGACTTAAACTGGATTAAAAATAAAGCTATATGAATGAACAAAAAAAAATTCAAAGTATCTATAACTAAGTAAATGCAAAAACAAGAAAGAAAAAATGTATTCAAAAAAAAATCTAAAGCAAATACGAAAAAAAAATTCAAACCCATAAAAATTCAAAGTATCTATAACTAAAAGGAATCAAATCCCAAAAACTAAAACTATCTTTGTGTATACAATGAGAATACAAACTCAAAGCATACCTAAACCAAAAGAAAAATCAAAAATCCAAAATATAAAAAGTATCTATGACCAAAATAAGAATCTGAAATTAAGGGTTCCTGCCAATCAAATAAAAAAAACAAATCTCAAAACTAAATCAAAGAAAGAAAATAATAATAAACCAAAAATCAATCAGTATCGTACAAGTAAAAACTACAAATCATGAAATAGGCGGGGAGGAGAAGTGACTTTCGTAGACGGCGGTAACAACGACGAGTTTGAAGAAGTAATAGGTCCATGTGCACATCTCACTGTAAGACAATACAAATTATTTGAATTTTTCAAGGCGTTCAGGCGCAAGATCGAAAGCGCTGTTTTTCTGCTTACTTCCCAAGAGACTGTAAGACGATGCAACTGATACTTGCATTAAAACCAAGCTGTAATGCAGGACATACGTCTCGTGGCCTCTTGCCTTTCACAGATGCTAGTAGTGGAAGGGTAGGGTTGAAGAGGGATCTCGGGGTATGTTGCAACAGACGTAGATAGAAGCTATGGCATCCCAGCTACCGGTCAATCATCACCCCTCAATCTCTCCTACTACCCGATAAGGTCTGCTCAACCGACTCCTCACAACAGACGTAGCCATGCCTACGCGCATGCATCTACCGGCTGAAGAGATCGGTCTCACACTCCTATGTCTGGTGATCAAGCTAGCTAGGGAACCGCTTGGTTACGCAGCAGACGTATACGGAACTCCTATGTCCATATACCGGACGAACCTTACGTTTCCCAGCGTAGCCTAATCAAAATAAAAACCAATCTGTAAAAGGAAGAAGAGTTATCATAAAGAACAAGAGGTTAGTATGACAGACAAAGGTCAGTAATACGGAAGAGCGTAACTGAACTTCGATCTGTAACTGAACCAAAAAAAAGAAAACACACGTAGGCTAAAAAAAAAGGAAGAACTCAAGACGTTTTCGGGCCCCACGTTGGGCGCCACCTGTAACGGAATAAAAAGGTCGGTTGTGTGTCTCTGTTGGTTTGGATTGTCACCCGTATCACCTTCGCATAGGTCACGGGCCGTTGTGGCCGAAGGTCCACCAGCCACCGAAGCAGGGACCAAATGGAGAGTCGGGCTGAAGAGGACACAACCTTTCCTCAGAACCTTCCGCCCCTTATGCCCCCGTTATGACCCAAGACTACAGGATTTCTTGGGCCAGTCCGAGCAGCCAGGACGGAAGGGTGTCCGCACCTTTGCAGCTGTAGGCATGCTAGCTCCCGCCAGGTTCTAGCTCGTCGGATTGGGGGGGATCTTGCTGCAGCAGCGACGGACGGTTGTTACGTTATTCCATGCCTGAGATTAGATGTAGTTGTCTCTACAAAATTGTTGAGGGGGACCCGAAATGTCTTGAAACCTACGCGAGGGAAAGCTGAAGGTGTCGGTTGCTCTCCAAGGTGTCTTCCAGTGAGAGGGAGAGCGTTAGATGGATTTGCTCTTCGGGAGATGACCCACCCCTGTGTCAAACCGGATCCTGTGAAGGGATCCGATCCAGCACTTCCTTGGCTACCATGTCTCCATGTTGATGGTAGCCCCTAGATTGATACCAAAAAAATAACTTAACCTATTGTGTGCTCCTTCTTCGTCGTCAGCTTGAGTTACCGTATTGCCAGCCTATCGGTCACTTCTCCATCTAAATACCTACCCTAATAGCATCCTAAAAAGCTACAAAAGAAAAAAAATATAAGAGAATCGACTTCCCGTGAATCCTTCCAATATTCGGTAATCAGGAAAACAATAATATCAGAATCGATCGAATATGACACGAAAAAAAAAATCTTAAATTTATACCATTAGTTAATTTACTTTTTCTTTTTATTTTAATTTATCTATAAGCACAATAGAAAGAAGAAAATACCCAAATACAATTCATATTGTTTAATTTTTTTTTTTTTGTTAAATAAATTTGTACAAAATAAAAAAAAAAAAAACAAAGTTTAATTTTGACTCTTCCTTTTGTAGGAGACTGTACACTATATAAATATGTACGTTTATGTACTAGTAAAAAAAAAAAAAACATATGTATAATCCAAAAAGGAGAAACAATTGTTACTTAGTGTACCCAAAAAAATTAAATTCAGTATGAACGTCAGCAAAGAATAAAGAAAATGTTGGTTTGTGTATAAGCTAGTAAAGCTTTGACACTCGAATTACAAAAAAAAAAAATTTCGTTTATTAATTTGGTTATGTACATATGTATGTATAGATCAAAGATCACTTACCCCGTGTATTTTCGATGTCATCCGGATGTTGTGCACAGCATCGCAGGAACTATGTTTGTCCTAATAAGGAAGTTAAAAAAAAACGAACACTAAACGAATTTTTTTTTTTTTTTGGGTTGCCTTATAGTCACTTTCTATTTAGAAATTTAGAAAGAGATCACATCAGATAGATATGTATAGATGTACTTTTATATACATATATTTAATACTTTTTTTTTTCTGCAGTCACTACTGAACTTTTTTTTTTCTTTTTTTTTTTTTTTTCACAAATCAACTTCTAATTATTATTAATATTAAAATGATCTACACTGTAATTAAGATAAGGGAAGGGGGGATCGATAAGGAGACTAGGAGGGAGACGGCTTGATACCGGGGGTGGTGGGAAATTTGAATTTTGCTGCTGCATCTCACTGGCTGGATGTTTCGGACTCGGTGGTAAAGATGAAGTTGTTGTTGGGCTGCTCACTGGTGTCTTACTTTTAGGTGGTGAGGTGTGTTGCGAGACCCGGTGTGGTAACTCTACCTGGTGTCTCGTTTCTCAAGGTGTTTTCGTGTATGGGTTGTTGGGGGGGGTGGTGTGGTGATGCTGTTGGTGGGTTTTTTTCTTGGGGCGCGTGGGGCGAATTTACGCGTGATCTTGCGAACACTGTCAGTTTGGCAATTTTTATGTATGTATGTATTTAGGTGTTTAGTTAGCGGGGGTGACTTTTTTTTTTTTTGTTTTTTTTTTTTTTGTGTTGCGGAGCACTGTTTCACGAAGTAGAAAGAGGGTGGTTTGTCTAGGATTTCTTCTTTTTGGTTTTATTCAACTTTCCACCCCTTTTTTTTTTTTTTTTTTACACTTTTTCCTATTTTTTTGTTTAGTCACGATCTAATATTATTTCTTTAAGCATTTTCTTTTTTTTTTTTTTGTTTCGACGCTGTAAGTTTATCAAAGAAATACTTTTTTTTTTGTTTCAACACTTCTACCGCCGCGTTAACCCATCCTCACTTGAGGAGACCGTCCCGCCACGACCGACCAATTCTTCCAACAACTTTCCAAAATCAGACTAAGAGAGCGAATCTGGGTCCGCTCGCCCTTATATAGGGTCCTGGGATTGGGGGCGATTCACCCACACTTTCTACGCCTTATGGTGGCGTGTCACTTCCGGGTGACCTGTATTTGGCTGGATTTTATTGGGAAAATTTTTGAAATGGCAGGGACATAATACTTAGCCACCTTCACATGTACATGTATGCCAAACATAATTTTTCAAATAAAATCCTGCCAAATAAGGACTCCCGGTTTATTACTGACGCACCCGTTAAGCCTTTTTTTGTGTCGGTGTGGGTGAGAATCACTCCATCTCAAGTTCAACAGTACGCCTCATCTAGGTCCATATATTTTGGTTATTTTGGGGGTCATCCTCGAATAAGGCCGATGGTCCGATGGTACGGACTTCGGGTGGTAGCAAACAGTCATGGGTTCAAAACCCACGAGCGACTTCACATTATTTTTTTTTTTTCTTTTCATTTATTGTATTTTTATTTTGTCAGCCACTCCTTTTGTAAGCCAGTGTAATGGCGCTCCATTGTGGTGAATACATCCTATTCTACCCCCACCATTACCAACTGCACATAACCGGAAACCAACCCATACTTATTCAAGAAACACACCACATCTGATCTCTATAAAAGCTTTTTTTTTTTTTTTTTTAAACAAAATGGGTTTTTACTCAAGCTAGGCTCCATTCACAATAGCTTCTATGCCACAGCTTCTCCAATTGTTAAAAAAACTGATTTGTAAATGAAGGATTCCCCACAATATGTACATACATATATGTATATACATAACAAAAACCCACAGATAAAAGAAAATAAAATAAATAAAAATAGCGAGGGGTCAAATGTTACCCCAGCCACCAAACTCGTAGACTTTTAAAAAAAAAAAAGATAACAAAAATATAGTGGACGCTCCCAGGTCGCTAAAAACGTTAAAAATGGATTCAGGACAAAATTTGTAGTAATGGCACAATATCCCAGGTTCCAAAACTTGTCAGAAAAAAATTTATTCGATTTGAAAGTTGCATTGGGGTAATATTTTACCCCAGTCCCTGTACTAAGGTTAATATACCCTGGAGATAGAACTAGACCTTAGTATAGCAACTTTTGTCGAAGTAAAAAAAAAAGTTAGGCAATATGAAATCATCAAACTATATACCATAAAGGCTTGGGATGTGAAAAGTCCTTTAAGATTAATGTCCTTGATTCCCATTTAGAGTTTTTCCTTAAAAACTTAGGTGTTGTAGATTACGTCACGATATTTTTCCGTTGGGTAAATAAAGGGTATTTCGTTTTCAGCTCAGGTACTTAGGTGTATTTGGGTGCCAGGACACAGCGGAAATATAGGCAATGAGATGGGAGATATACTAGCAAGAAAAGGGTCTGCATCGACCTTCATGATGTCAAGACCATTCTGTGCATTATATATCAGGACTGCGAAATGCTGCATCAAAAACTGACTTAAAAACAAAGTACCGCATTACTGGATGAAAACTGAAGGTAACAAATAAGCCACAATGTTCATGTCAAACATCTCTCTTACAAGAACGAACCAATTCCAGGTCTAACTAGAATTAAGATTCGTATAGTCAAAGGATTCCTCGGTATACTGTCAAGTCAAAAACACCTCATGACTATGGGAATATGCCAAGTTAACACTTGTAGCATGTGCAACGTGGACGAAGAATCAACAGAACCCATTTTGTGTCACTGTAACTATTTAATGTGGGGTCCGTGCCTCAAGTGGTTAGTGCCTTGGACTGCGGGCCAGGGGTTCGAGATTTCATTCCCAGAAAACACCTACAATTTCTTTCATGGCTCCAATTCTCGCGAGCGTCTGACAAACATCCGAGAGTATAACCGTCATGAAAAAGCTTCTCAAATAAAAAATTGCTCTTCGGACACGGCATTGACCAGTAGGCCTCTTCCATTCGTGTAAAGAATATAATACGGACACCACGAATGGTTGTGACATGCATGGACCTGTCGCGCCAAATATTTGTATTTTTTTTTTTGTGAAATAATTTGCAGCTAAGTATAGTGTGTCTAGGGATAGAGTTTATTTTCGAGTAGTGGTATTAACATAAGTCCAAAATAAACTGGAACAACTAACGAAACTGGAGAGATTGTTGAACTGAGCGTTCCACTTTCGACACCCTATGAACTTGAGGTTTATGTTAATCGCTTTATTAAGATCGTACGCCCCATCTGCAACTGAGTCGTGCTGCGGAACATAAAGTACATTTGATTTTTTTGTGCAATTTGTTGACGAAGACTATTAAGGATTTTAGAAGTCGGGCGATAGACTATTACCTTGAAAGTTTAACAGCAAAAAAAGATTCCAATTATTCACTCTGGAAAGCTGTTAATGCACCACAATCTTCTCGCCGCTAAATATTTGGTGTTATTAAAATTTTTCAGTTTTACGTAATTTAGTGGATAAAGTTCTGATAAAGTAGGCGTGGCAGAGGGCGGTTTTAAAAAATGTTTACAATTGTAATGCTTCTCCTTCTCAAAAGCCGAGATATTAAATTTCATCCTCTTAGCTAAAAATTTAAGGCTCAAAAGTGGTGACATACGGACAGACAGACGAATAGACGGACGGACGGACATGGTTTAATCGTTTCGCTAGCGATATCCTTCTTCCTTTGTATCAGCTTTAATGAAGCGGGCTTGGAATACTGTATTTTTTATGGAATTACACGTTTGCGGATGTTACTCGCAAAATTTCAACAAAATCGGTTTTTAATTAAAATTGGGGCGTCCCCAAAAGTGAGTGCTGTCACATATGATATGTATGTCAGTTGTAGGCAAATGATATATCTTAATATGTATTTGATGTTTAGAAAAGTTTTCGATTACATGTAAAGTAGTGAAGTTTTGAAAAAGTGCACGTAGCCATGCGGAAAAGAAGGCGTGTAATATTAGAAACACATCAATACAATTTATGTACGTAACTACCGATAATTATACTCTAAGGTATCATGAAGCAAAACTAATTGTCTCATTAAGAATAATTATAATAAGAAACGTAATAACCGTGAACTGATTCGGTAAATTAAATATTAATGAGGTTTCTGGTATATAAATGACTGATGTGGACTTCATCTACGTATAGATAGATCAGAACATACAATTCCTTAAGTCAGAGTGAAGAAATAGAAACATTTAAAACATGAATTTAATTCATTTATGGGTAGTTCTCGTTTCCTTGTTAATAATATTGGCACAAGTGGGTGAGTGTGGTCCTGTTGCAAGACCTCATCATTCGTAAGTAGACATAATATATTTTTAACATTACATATGTAACTCATATTGCAATTTCAAAAACAGGCACTCGGTCAGCTTTTCGTCCGAAATGTATTATTAATAGACTATTATATTTATGTTATTATTTTTTTTTTGAAATGTGAATAAAATTTGTCAAATTAATTTTAAAGAAAATAATAAATAAAAAAATCTTTAATATTTGTGGAATGAATAAAATGAAAAATGACATCACGAGTGGCTAATAACCATTATCATTGTGTTTCTAAAATCAACATCATCAACAGCTCAGAAAATATCACATGGATGATAGATATGTACGTCTTACTTCGATTACTTCTCTATGTTCCAAACTATGTATCAAACTTTATATACCCTTAGGACAGGGTATAATGAATCGGTAAGAGAAAATAAAGGAAACTCGGATTTGTTTCCCGTCCATCTTGTAGTGGTGGTTTACGACAATATCAATAGGACGGAATTACTATCTACTAAGAGAAATAAAATACGAAATCGAGGTTCTAAAACCAAAAAAAGCTCCTGGTTATGATTTGATCACCGGAGGAGTTCTCAAAGTTCTACATAGAAAAGCAGTATTGAAGCTTTTCTATATTATAAATGCTGCGTTCAGATTAAAACACGTAACGGGCGAATGGAAAGTTTGCGGAAGTCATATTGGTTTTAAAACCAGGAAAACAGTCAAATGAGCTATAGACCAATTTCATTTCTTTCAGTCATAACCAAAATTTTCGAGAGGGTATTAATAAACCACCAATTTAAGTTCGGAAGTAAGAATTCGACGATTGACTAGGTGCATAGAATTGCTCATGTAATCGAGAAAGCACTTGAAGAAGTGCTCGACCGTATTCCTTGACATCTCTCAAGCCTTTGGTAAGGTGTGGTACCATGTCTTGAAATGCAAGTTACGAGAATTTCTCCCGTATGCCTATTCGGTATTCTAGAATCATATCTCAGGAATAGACTCTTCCATGTGAGACATGGAAACGAATACTGGGAGCTCAAAGGAATTTTGACCGGCGCACGGCAAGGAAACGTTCTTGGGCTGCGTCTTTATCTGTTATATACTCGCAATATATCGAAAGAAGATGGCACTATCCGTGCTACGTTTGGCAATGACACCGCTATCCTAGCAGAAAGTAAAACAATCGAAGAAACGACTGCAAAACTGGAAACCGCCGTCGTCGTTGAATCTTCTCCTCTAAAGCCCGTCAACGCAAACGGCATCGAACATTTTACGAAGAATCTTTGTCTCAAAGCGATCAAAGATATCTTACTCCACTTCAGATAGAGTCCAAGCTTCAGCGCCATAAAGTAGGACTAGGATGATCAAGGTCTTACACAGAATCTCCTTAGTTGTTTGGGATAGGGCTCTACTATTCAATTGCAATACTAACGAACGCACCGGTGACAGCCCGCTGTATTCTACCACTTATGTCAATGTCGTCAGCGTAAGCTATTAGTTGTACAGACTTTTGAAAGATTGTGCCTCCGGTGTTGGCTTGTGAGTTTCGCACAATCCCATCATCTGCCGAAGTGTGAAGATTTGATCGATTGTGAACTTTCCTGGCCTGAAACCACACAGGGCCAATCAGGTTGTTGACGAAGGATGTGAGACGTTCACACAATATGGCAGATAGGATCTTGAGGAGACTGATACCTCTGTAATTGGCGCAATTGAGGGGGTCTCCTTGCTTGTGGATCGGACAAACTATGCTGAGATTCCATTCATCAGGCATGCACTCATTTGACCAAGTTTTAGAAATGAGTATGTGTATGCTCTCTACCAGGTCATTTATAGCTGCTTTGCACAGCTCGGCTCGTAAGCCTTGTTGGATTTATGTAAGCTTGGATATTACTATCCTCACTTGGGTGAGGAAAAGTTTTGATTTGGTGAGAAAAAAATTGCTTGATAAGTTATATCTTAGTTGCAGTATCTAACAATTTATGTATATAGAAGGCTGGTGTTTTAAGTCAGTAAAAATCTGACACTCTTCTGTCAGTTTTGAAAAGAGGGCTTAGCCATCGGTGGATTTCAGAAGAAAGCTTTCGTAAACGTGGTAAACGTAAACGTTTCCTTCAAACAAAGAAACGTAATAACCGTGAACTGATTCGGTAAATTAAATACTATAAAGGTTTCTGGTATATAAATAACTGATGTGAACTTCATCTATATGTAGATCAGGAACTGTATATTCCTTAAGTCGGAGTAAAGAAATAGAAACATTTAAAACATGAATTTAATTCATTTATGGATAGTTTTCGTACCCTTGTTAATTATATTCTCACAAATGGGTGAGTGTGGCCCTGTTCCAAGACCTTATCACCACACGCACGAGTCGTAAGTAGACATAATATTTTTTTAACGTTACATAACTCATATTGAGATTTCAAAAACAGGTACTCGTACGGTGTCCATTCGTCCGAAATGTATTATTATTGAATATTATGATGTTATTTTTTATTTTTTTTTTTAAATGTGTATAAAATTTGTCAGATTAATTTTAAAGAATATAATAAAAGGAAGGAACATCTTTAATATTTGTGGAGTGAATAGTATTGAATACGACATCGCGAAGTATCCCCATTTATTTAGGTGGTGTAAGCGACGAGCATGGGAATGCATTTCATGAAGACATTATGGTGATGGAAATAAGAAATCTGTTTCTCTCTAAGAATATGGGCAATATGATTATGTCACACTGTTGGGTAAGTAAGGAGCATTTCGTTTTCAGCTCAGGTGCTCGAATTGAGGATAGTTCTTTGAGTGACTTAGAAGAGTGAGTCCATGATAAGAGTAAGTTAGCTAAAAAATTAAGCAAATTTGAAAGTGCAGTAGAAATATATCGGTACGAGTTGTAAGAGATATTTATCTTATTTGCAATTTATTACCTACGGTGGCATTCAGGTTCCATACCTACTATATGATGAATTTGAATAATCGCCACGTATTTCCAGCGGAAATCTTTTCTATAGAACTATGTTTCCGAGAAAATATTAAGAGATCTTTAACAAATAAGAACATTTGTATTATCTCTGACAGCAAAACTGCGATTCTACCCATTAGTGACTCCGAAACTAGTATGGGACTGCCTTCAACTGGTCATATCATTAGCCAACACAAACAGAGTTCATCGCATTTGGGTGCCAGGACACAGCGGTCTCATTTCATTGCCTATATGATGGGAGACATACTAGACAGAAAAGGATCTGCATCGACCTGTATGATGTCAAGACCATTCTGTGGATTACCTTTCAGGACTGCGAAATGTTGCATAAAAAACTGGCTTAAAAACAAAGTTCACCATCACTGAACGAAAACTGAAGGTAACAGACAAGCCAAAATGTTCATGCCAAACATCTCCCTTACAAGAACGAAGTCGGATTCGTATTGTCACAGGATTCCACTGTATACTGTTGAGTCAAAAAAATACCTCATCACTATGAGAGTAGGCCAAGATAGTTTGTATATACCGATTTGAAAAACATAAGCAAGAAATCATTGAGTACATGGCTAAGGGAGTAGAGCTCTATACTGACCCTAAAAATAGACACAGGAAATGAAATTAATGCAAATGGACGAAGCTGTTATATTCTTAAGGAAACTCTTCCAACGTACAACGTAACCAGTAACCAGTAACGTAACCATTGCATATCTCTCCATAATAATAGGATAGAGGTGATCTTTGCCGACCAAGGGAGGCAAGGGAAAACAGTGTTTTATACCTGGTGACCCTATTATTTCTTCATCCTTTTTGTTATATTAAAATATATTTTTGTGACCTATGCTATGTTGCCTAATTTGTTTTTAGTGAATTTATTAAAATAGTTTTGTTTTGAAAAAATTTGTCTCTCTATAAGATATTCCAAAAAGTATTACGATTCTGCCTAAAGTTACCCAAGTCTGATCTGTAATAATGTACCACAGCTTGTTTTACATTCAAATACGAGTAAGTTATTCTAAACCATTTTGCTGTCAGATAGAACCCTTGAATTGGAGGATAATAGATTTGTACGCCCACAGTCCTCGCATGAGTGCTCCCTTCTGCACTATTCTTCTTTTTGCTCTAACTCTGTTTCAATTTAATCTTACAATGATTCTCTAACCACATTCTTGTTTTGCACTACTGACAAGACATGTAACAACAAAATAAATAATTTGTCAAAAAAAACCTCTAGTTGTTCTCTTTACATTTTAAGTTCTGATCAGAAATTCGTGGCTAATGTGACCAAGTTGATGGCAGACACATGTACATTACAGTACTGTAAACTTCCCTCTCCAATGTAATCCCTTTTTAAGCCAGCAATTTACACACTCCCACTCCCACTCCTTTTCCATTTTTCCATGCATGCTAACCACTTTGTCATACTGATACCTAAACCAAACACCAACTACTGCAATACGATGCTAGTTTATCGTTAGTTAACTGAATTGATGTTGCATAATTATTCAGAAAGTTGATGTCGCCATCAGTTTTAGAACATCATTTCCCATTTACCACACTCAATTTGAAAGTCCTATGTATTTTAGTGTTGGCACATCCTGTCGTTTCTGAATATGGTTGTGCCCTATCCCGGCCTTTCCCACACATATTACGAGTAATTGGATTTTATAAAGTTTCTGATGAAAGCGTACTTCATCACGCTTCATCTAAGGATCTATGAAAATTCAATTACCCACCATCTTGTGCAAGGATGTGTATCTACATATGTATGTGTAAGTACATATATCTTTGGTCATGCCCTTCAAATTATGGCCTCTATTCCCACCACATATTTCTCATTTCCACTTAATGCAATGCATATTCAATAAACGAGGAAAATACACCTCTATCCCCAATGGAAATCGAACGGAAATCCTTTTTCTATTCACTTTTCCTGTGCTACAGTCTGATCGAATACCAAATCGAAGGATGTTATATTCCGGTTCTGATTGTATCCCAACGAGAAAGGAAGTTTTCGTCAAACAAAATGCTGATTAGATTATTTCAGTAAAGCGCTGAAATTTTTTTTCCCATCCTTGCTTAAAATTGGGATTCAATGAGTGAGCGTGTCCTTTTCATATTTAAATGTTTTCTTTTTTGCGTATTTGTTGTAAAGCGGTTCGAGGTAGAAACAGTTTGAGGCGATTGGATGAATGTGACATGATTTTTGCATATTCAAGTAGAATTTTGTAAGGGAAGTGGATGTAGAGAAGCAACAGATACGCCGCGTAAAAATATAGACATACGTACATACGTACAAATACTTATGTATGTATTCAAGAAAACATCATTACACATCTATTGAGTAAAGCGTTCTAGGAAAAAATTAAGCATACTCCTGATATTCCGGAAGATTTGGGAATGGGATCCAATCCTTAGAAATAGCAAATCTCGTTAAAGGATATACGTACCAAGAAGATTGTTTACAGTAACGAGCTGTTCTGCTCTGCCATATATCATTCATTCTTTTAATAATCTATTTCTTAAAGTTAAATTGAGGAACCAGGATGGTGATTATTTGGAAACTTATTACCTATGGATTCAGCCAAAAATGCAGACGACAATTTGGTGATAAAGTGTTATCTGGGCATGTTCATCTAAAGAGGTATGTAGAGGTTCAATTAGCAATTATGTATCCTAATTCAGCACAGGTATCGCGCCATTTTGTGTTACTGGAAACTGGTTCAGGAATTCAAATTTTTATTCAGAAAATGATTGGGTTATATGCTGGTGCTATAGTACCTAAAGGTAGCTAACCCCAACGATGCAACAAACTGTCTCGTCAACTGTAGTATTGAAATGTTTATGAATTTCTCTTTATCGTAGATTCATCCTGTCTGACTAAAAAAATTGCCACAAAGTCTGTTGGTCATGTGGGGATCAGCCACAGCTTTAAAAGACCGGCAGAACTTCGGGTCAGGCCGCCAGTTTATGTGTACCATGGAATAATTTTTTAGCAGGAAAATCCTGGATCTCGTGTCAAACGAGATGAGGGACTTGAATAGGAAATTCAATTGGTGATATAATCATCTTAACGGATGGGTCCGTGATGGATGGCAGAGCGGCGCAGGTATCTTCTCAGAAAAACTGGAATTAACCTGTCATATTAGTCTGGGTAAATATACCTCAGTCTATCAAGCCGAGATGATTGCTCTGTTGCATGCGTTGGATCACCTGAAAGAGGGTCAGGTTGCGGGTAAGAACGTTACAATAGCACTGGATAATCAATCAGTGATTAGACGCATGGAACAAATATATATCAATACATCACTGGCATTGGAATGTGTTCATAAGCTCAATGACGCTGCTCTGGATGAGAGGGACTTAGGGCAACGAAAAAGACGCCTCTCTAGCAAAGGAAATGTAAACCTCGGAGCCCTCTTGTGTGGAACCATTTGCTGCAATAACAAGCAACTGGGCCGCGGTGGAACACCAGAGAAGATGATCAACCGTAGAAGGTTGGATGTAGCTTGGATCGGTGGTAGCGTTATCTACAGTTTATGGAAATTTCGGATATCACCTACAGAAGATGGGTTTTCTGGAAGATGACACCTTTGAACTATTCCTGGAGGAAGTCGGGATGGCAGCACATATATAGTGTCAATATCCGACGCTAGCTAGCAGAAGAATGCAGATCCTGGGGAGTCACTAGGTAGAAACCCAGATGATGAACCAGATTTCTGTATAGTCGTATTGCTACAATCGTTCTTTAGGCGCAAGAATTTGCTCCAGTGTTTTCATCTGGGTACACGACAAGATAAAGTCTGCTCCATAGTTTCAAGAAGTGTTATGTTCTGCTGGAGGGAGGGGTGAAAGAACAAAAGAACAAAAGAAGAGAAAGAACAAAATTAACGCCCAGTGTGAGGTCCTAGGCAAACCCCTATTTTGCTAATACATCCGCCAATACAGTACATAGACTTGAAAACCTGTGTATCCTGAATACCACCAGAGTGTAACATTTTGATTTGCTGTGATTTGTCGCGGCAATATTTCATTAGTCTTTAGATGAGATGGCTTTTATAGCGGCCAACTTTCTAGAGTTTAGTTTCGTGAATAATTGTCGTGCTGATTCTAAGATTGCTAAGGCTTCTGCTTGGTACACACTGCCGAGTCCTGGACGTCAAAATGAGGGTACAATTTCCCATTCCCATTCTTTACTCGGTTTTTAATGGTCTTACCGTTAAGCTAATCCTCTTGAGGCGTAGATTGCTTAAACTGTTAGTTTGAAGTCAGGGAAAGTTCAATTGTTTCAAACGCAGGGCATTCTTCGTAGATGTTTTATTTACGTGCAAGCCTAGTGAAATCAGTGTAAGTTTAGTTTCAAACGCTGAGGTTAGGATAGGTCTAATGGCTCTATGCATGCTAATCTTTGGTTGTGATTTGACGTTTTTGACTGTGAATTGACCTCGCTGCATTTTAGTTTCATTACAATTTCGCTGATACCAGTATCCATAGTAGAGGTGATGGATAGAGGGTTCTTCTGCATACCAGTGCATGTACTTGGCTGTTTCTCAGTTCTCTCCGTTTGCTCGATGAGGCCAAGAAGTAGTCGAAGTTTTTTAGTTTTTCATACTACCTACAGATGTGCATTCACAAATTCACACATTTTATAAGGGTCTTTAGGTTGAACTACATTATCCATTCGCCTTCATCGGTTTACGTTCGATTTCGACTAGACGGTCGATTGTCGAGTTTGCACCTAGCTAGATGAAATCCTTAACCAGCTCAATGTCTTTGTTGTCGATAGAGACATTTTTATCTAGAATGTGGACAGAAAAGTGGGCGCCGCGGCTCATGTAGTTAGTGCGATGGACTACGGGGCGAGGAATTCGAGGTTCTATCCAGAGACAACACCTAAAATTTATTTCACGGTCCCACCTCTCGCAAACGTCTGACAAACATCCGAGAGTAAAATTGTCATGAAAAAGCTTCTTAAAACAAAAATTACTCATCGGATATGACATTCCATGGACTTGTCGCGTCAATTTTTTATTTTTTTTTGTAGACAGAGGTTAGTGTGTATGTCGTTTACTTCAAAGTTATATCTTTTGCCAAAAATGGTTGTTGGATACAGATTAATAGAATCACACGATGATGTCAGTATCGTCCGCATATAGTATATTCCACTCCTTTGTTCTATATGCTCCAGCCCCAGACTGAAGAAGTATCAGCAATTTTGACAGCAAAATTTCAGGTGTTTCGCGGCATCGCTGAAGGTATCTTTACATAGCTTTAGGATCTTAAATTTTTGAATAGCGTTATTATCGTCTCTATGCTGGCGATTGGTTGCAAAATTTTACTTTGAAATTGGAGAATTCGGCTTTACTAGTAGACCCGTTTCATCAAATTTTATTACTTCCGATTTTATCATTGGTGTTACACCCAAATTCACGTCTCTGCAAATACACCTTTTGTTTAAAAAAGTAGTAGCAACTTACAGACCACAAAACTCCTCTACAGTAAGTCCTAGGTCTCATTTCGAAATTCAAATGTTGACAGGACACCATGCTTTGGAGATTATATTTGTCGAAATTTCATGTATATAAGGTAGCTAATCCTCTTGAAGAGAAGAACAGAGTTATTGGATTGGTTTGGTTCTAGCGCAGACAAACGTAGGCATATAGCTAAGTTTATTTATTCCTCTTCCTTGCGTGTACATTAATTTAAAAAGATGCCAAAGCGCTTTGCGTGCCTGCAATAAGACAGTGTCCTGCGCTGATCCCTAATGTTGGTCTCTATTGTCTTCAGCTTGAGTAAATGTTTGAATGAAGCGAGGGAAATGCTAAGATTCTCTTTTCTCGGCAGAATTGGCCAGCTCGTCAGCCCTGGAGTTGCATAAAATATCATAACGCCCATGAACCCGGAACAGATATCTGAATGGTAAATCTTGAATATGAAAAATATTGATTCGATGTACCTTATACCTGCCCTACTATAAATGAAAATAATTATATCCTTATATCGCATTCCATTTTCAACCAGGATATAACCTGCTTCATCGCAATTAATTGCTTACAGTACTTTGGATGACGAAAATAAATATTGACAATTAATTTGTCGGAGAAAACATCATCACCCACTCCTCCAGATTTCTTGGAAACAAGCTAGGCAGAGAACAATTGTTTCCTTGCACAGAACAATCTTAAATTCTGTCAATCACAATAGATGGGATTTTTCTCCCTTTTCCTCATAATGTGAACAAAATTTCAATGCAACTTTGTATCTATAAATAAGTCAACCCAAACAAAGGGTCGGTCTTCAAAGAAAAATTATCAGAGTGCTACGGCAAATTTTTTTTGCTGTGACCTTTCGATGACTTGCATTTAACACTGAACACTTGATCCTCGTCACGACCCTTCGCATTATCGGTGGGCTTAAGAGGTGCAAAGTTTAAATTATTGGTTATTCTGTTTTATACAAAAAATAATCAAAATTCCTCAAATGGTCAACATTCCAATCAGACCACTACCTACTCTTCCCTAATTCCGCAGTAATTGTGTCATTCCAACAGAAATTCATTTAAATTTCTCTAACCACGTTCGAAAAAGATGAAATTTTAAGAGTATTCCTCAAATCAGACCAAAAAAAAATTGTCCTTTTTCTTCTCAAAAAAGGGGAAAAAAATCACTTGCCTAGATTAGCATTAAAAGCCAAAAGAAATGTAAATGGTTGAAAGCACTTATGTGGCGCTTAACCCTTTCCTTTGGCCTTTAAAAACGGGTATAAACTTTGATTATACGAAGCACAAATAATTTCTCTAGGGACCACCATAGAATCTTAAGGACATTCCATCGTCGACGAGACCGAATGCGACACTTTGATGTGAAACGTCCCCAGAAGGGCATTGCATCTAAATCTTAATCTAAAATAAGTGCGGCCATGCCATGAATCTTAAACACTAGGTACCAGAGTATTTCCTGCTCCCTTTCTATACTTATTAAAGGCGAAGGTGTGAAAGGATTTGAATAATCAACACCAACGCTACTGTATCGCCGAGATAAATGTATTCCTTTCACGATGTGATGTAATTATTTGCATACCCATGTTCAGACGGAGGAAAGAACTCCATTAGGCAACTCCTGAGTGATTTTCTTCCCAAAGGATTTTCGAAAAATTTCAGCAAAACAATCTTCGGTTCGCATCGAGACATTTTGAAGAATTTCAACACAGAAACCCGCGTATTAAAATTTCATGCATGCTACCCACCTTCAAGTCATCCGTTACAAATTACCTCCTCGACAGGCAGGAAAGCAGCATGTAAATCGAAAAATAAAGGCAAACTCGTTCGTCCTTTTGCAAAATTAATTCAGTACTCTGAAACGCTTTGCGAAATTGTACACCATCCAATCAAAATCTTGTGAAGTCTCCGCTGGTGGCTGGTGTTTGCAAACTTCCTGTGTGCATTAATATTCACTTGTGGTGGCACGCTTTCCATGCAAAGAACGGGGTTTCTTTAGATTTGAATCCATCTACACAAAACACACACGAACCGAACCCTTCTCAACTCTGACCTTCTGTGTCACTTACAGAATATATTTGTATCTTTCACATTTGTTTCCCGGCGTACACAATTCAAATTACAAACATGCTGGTTACCATTGCCCGACATGCACGCACTATTTGTCACTTTGGCAGTTTGTCACCCGCACTAGATTTGATTTCTGCTCCCTCCAGCAGCGCCTAATTGAATTAAATTTTATTGACAAAGATACACGAGAATTCCCCTCACCGATCGACCGGCCTACCACCCGCTCTTTAATTTGTTTATTTTTGATACCCGAGTGACTGCACTCTCTGCACTTTGGGAATGGAAGGCAGTGTCAATGTCTCTCTTACATGACAGACTTCCGGATGAAATGGTTCAGAGAAACAGTCCGCGGGAGTTAAAATGAACTTTTGCCGAAGGCACGGAGCCAACTAAACCGAATTGGGATCCATCGGTGGATGAAATGTTTTCACTTTCAGATTGTCGAAGGCGGCAGACTGTTGATGCTGTGATGGAGCAACTAGTTGGTTTGGCATGTCGTATAACAGTTTATAACAGCTGGCAATTAGGGTGGATGTGCAGAACTGGAGGGTGATGGTGCGTATTGAAGAATTCTGCTTGAAGTACATATATTGACCACATGTTGAGCTTGTAGAGAGCTTTTCAATTATGTTTAGTGAAGACCATGAACGTTTGCAGTAGATGCTGTAAAACGAACAGCTTTGGTGTGTAGATAAGGTGGAGGGAATGTTAGGCTTTTTCGAAATAAATTCGGAATGAATGCAGATGGATCAGAGGCGTTATTTATTTGAAAAGAGCTCCTCACTAAAACAATTCTTTGAGTAATTTATTTGAAAAGGACCTATTTACTAACCACAAATTGAGCATTTTGACCCTCCAAAACTATAAGACTAGACACCTGCCTATGAAGCAAAATATTTGGTTCTTATACTTGATAAGAAACTAAGCTGGAAACCTGGATATCCTTGAACGTGTAAAGAAAGCCATTATCTACAGATGTAAGAAGGTGATAGGAAATAAATGAGGGCTACAGCCACGTACTTATTACATATTGTCTCTTTGTATCCATTATTAGGCCTATACTAAAGTATGGCATGACCATCTGAAGAAAGCCGCCCATCTAATTAGTCTTAGCCGGGTACAAAGGTCGGCTTGTGTATGCATGTATGGAGCATTAAGAACCCCCGCCACAGCGGGTCTGAATATTCCATTTCACTTCCCACATTTAGATTTCTATAGCAAATAAGTGGAAGCTTGAGCAGCTACTCATTCGAAGATTATATCTCAGTGGTAAATACTGGACACTCCTCTATTCTTAGTTCGACAACTTCTGTTTGATATGTACTTTCAACCACGTATCGCCTAAAGAGTTGATTGGGAGCAGGATCTGTGGCTACAAAACACGGTTGATAAGGGTTGTTAATGACTTAGATGATCCGATAGACAGCAGGACAAAATCATGCTAAGAAGAATAAGTCCTTCGTTTGCACTGCATGTTAGTTGCACACTGCAGATTTTATATTATGCCCTGTCAAAGTTATCCCTTAAAAATTTTGTGTTTACTTTTAAAGTAATTTTGCTATTCCTGTTTGTTATTCATTTCTGAAGAACATAAGCTTAACAAGGAGTTTCGCATTTTATATACTTCCGAAAACTTTTTCGAAGTACTAAAGCTTTTGTTTGTGGATTTTGTATAGGTTTGTTAATGGCCGATTTTAATAAGTACAAGTTCTGAAGTAAAGATGTCACCACTTCTTGCATTTTAAATTGGAAAGAGTTTTGGTTGTTTTTCGAATTATGAACTTCTTGGTTCCTAATCACAACATATAGCTAGTTTGGGTGGTAAAACTGTAGCTATCAGTTGCTTTATGACGGCAAACTTATAAACATACCTAAACATCGAAAGTGTAAGGATCGGGAGATAAGGATGGGTGCATAGATACATATATTTTCTCACATGTATGTATCCTAATAACCTGTACGATAGTTCCAGTGAGTATAGAATATTAAACGTTTTTGTTCATATTTTTTTCCATTCGAAGGTGGGAATTTTTTAAGACGAAATTAAACCCATTTCTCAGTAATGGTGTGAGACATATGTATATCCACTAAACCCACCTCCTCTTTTGTCCCTAATCCTCGCGGCCCTGCCATCAAGCGTTTCATCACGAGGGGAGCCTTACAGTATGTGGCCATTGAATTATGACCGATGGGAAATATATGCGATTTTTTGCTTTGACCGCAAATAAAGACAAAATTAATTTGATTATTTAAAATCTTGTTGCACATAAGTAACAATAAGTTACATGGCATATCAGTGATTACAAAGTAAAAAAAAATTATAAAATCTTAATACTTAGTACTACCGCCCTTTTGTTCGTACCTCCTTTATTCGTGTGGGTATGCTTTCAATGCGTTTTTAAAGATATCTTCAATGTTCTGCTTGAGCTCTTGTATGGTATTATTTCATCCACTATAAAAGCGAGATTTTAGGTAGGCTAAGCAGGTTTTAATCGGGTTCAAATTCGGAGAATTACCTGCCCATGGTAAGACTTCCAAGTTCATGGAACCCAAGCATTTCATGCTTGCTTTGGATGTGTGGCATGGAGCTCCATCTTGCCTAAAGACGTATTCTTCTCTCGGAGAGTCTAATGTGTTCAAATGCGGCCGAAGAAATTTCCTCAGGACAGGAATATACTGATTGGGGTCTATTGTTCGATCAAGGTAATAAATTGACCCCGTACTTTCGCATATTATGCAACTCCAAATCATCACTGAGGGTGGGTGTTTGACCGTTTGAACTACGCAATGCTCTGAATATCTGCCATTGGACCTTCTGCAGACGAATTTGGCCGTCTCCGTCACGACTTCTAAGCGACACTTATCGCTAAAGACAACCTAAAATATAATCGCGATTACGGGAAAATTGCTAAAACTGTTTCATCTTTTATTGTGAAAAGAAATTTGAAGAACAAATTAACTTGCTTTGTTCCAATAACCACTCTCGTAGTCTATGTGAAGTTGTGCCCAATATAATAGCCATTTTCACATGACATTGGTCAATTTGGGCTTCTTTGCTTGCCTCCTTCGCTTGTCTCCAATCGACGCCGCAGAGTTCTCATCGATATGTATATTACAGCTTCGTTCAAAAACCTTCAAAATGCAGTGAGCTGGTGGATTACGTTCCTGTAGAGCTTTATAAATAATTTTCCGGTCAGTCCACGGTGTTATTTTTCTTTTTTTGCCACAGTATTGCCGATTATTTGGAGTAATCAAGGTTGAAGGTCCACGTGTTTTGCTATGTTGACTACTGAAGACTTTGCCATTCCAACAATCTTGGCTATTTAAGCTGGACTTCTTCTCAGTCAACAAAGCAGCAACTTGTGATTTTTTTTAAAAGGAATGTCGGCTTATTTATCAATATTGATAAAAATCAATTAAAATAGTTTTTCCGACTTTCTATGAGGTATACATATATATGTATTAATTTTCTAACAAATATGTAATGCTACTAACTGCAACTTATTTAATTTAAGTCCCAAATTAATTTTCCACTTGTTAAAATACTTATTTACAACCGCACTATTGCCAACTGCGAGCTTAAAGAAAATGATAAGTAAACCACGTCAAAACCTATTTACATATGTGTTGCTGCACACTTATCGTACGCACGTATTCAAGTCCTTTGGTACCTGCTTTTGAAATTAAAGAAAGTATAGAGAAAACCCGTAGTTAGCCGTATTGTTAAAAACAAATAACGAAAAAACGCATTTCACAGAAAAAACACATCAAAAATAGAAAAAATCGTTGAAACCACCATCGGTCATAATTCATTGGCCACATACTGTATATTATTGCTTGGTCCTTCTTCATAACAATTGTCCTTATTCCCTCCCAGTTTCTGGTTTTATTCTTCGAGGTGATTGCATCTCCTAATTTCTCCCTCAGTTGATGTCTGTCTGTCCTGGCATGTTCTTCAATGGCTTCGCTGCAGCTAGTTCTGTCTCCTCTTTCCACAGAAAGGGGCATTGAAGGACGCAACCTGTATTGTTGTGTTACTTATTTTCATTCTCTATCAACCTTTTTTAAACATATTCTGGTACTCTTTTGAGGGTGAGAACCCTTAGAATAAATATCCAGTTTGCTGTGTTAAAGACGTTCTCTATGTCTAGAGCGATAATATCACAGTACTCTTTAGTACACCATGTTGCCTCTAAAGCTTCCATCGCAGTGCTTACAACTTCATAAATAACATCGATTGTCGAGCGAGCTTTACCGCATTGCTGATTTGGGTCTGTCACTTATAACACGTTCCACGTTCCGTTCTTCCTCTCGTGCCCAGAATTCGGAAAGGGTACATCACTGTCAGTCCAAACTTATGACGACAAAGGAACTGACTGCTCCGCATCATATCAAAAACCACCAGTTGATGTAGAAAACTTAAAATTAAATATCTGTTAGATAGGGTCATCCCAGGCGTTTTCTCTTTGATCCGTTCCGGTACTAAGGGATGTCAGAAAATCCTATTATACTGACCCTGAGCATTCTAAGAATTTCAGGGCACTTAACAGCGATATAACTCTGTGAAACAATTTCGATACCATGTATCCGTTTATTTCGTATTCATAGGCATTGGTCACTTACGATCCTTAGGGAGTGCTTGCTAAGTTTTACAAAAAAGTTAGATTAAAACCTTCTTTGTTTTTTTGTTCAATTCAGTTCTATGGTCTTACATTCTCTTGAAGCAAATAGCAATTTGGTTATCGCTAGTACTAGAATCTATTTCAGTGAGGCTGAGTCCAATGTTATGTGGAACCATGACGGACTCCATTATTTATCACAAAGTTATCGGAAGAGCAAAGTAATTTGTTCTAAATAAAGGTATGTATATTCAAATTCAACCATGCTTTAAAACGGCGCATCTCGACTTTGAGAACACAGCTCCAGCGCGAATTCTACATTTCTTTTGCTTTCTACGGTTAATATAACAATTTGTCATACCTTTAAGGGCTACCTTTCCTTTATGCTATGTCCCCACCAAAACTAAATCTCATCTAAATCGGAGATTTATAACAAATTACACTTAAATCCTCATGCGACACAAATCGAACAATTCTTTCTTATGTACATGTCATTTTCGTTTGCTGACAAAGAAAAAAAAAATATTGAAACAAGCTAGGTTCTAAATCATTTTTGGCAATTATTTTAGTAATTCTGATCTTTAATTAATTATAGACAGCAATACAATTTGCATCCACTTCTAAAAATTATAAAAATATTACCAACTGTGACTATCTTCTTCACAGCAAACGTCAATATAAATCCTAAATCCCGGTGGGATTACAGCCTACGTAAATATAAATCTTTTTTCGCTAAATCCCGGATTTAGTTTTGGTGGGGACATGGCATTAGATTCCTAGTAAACTTAGTTGCTGTATGAAGTTTAAGGGTGAATTGTTTGCTTGCATCAGGGACAATAGAACGGTGTTGAGTACACTTATTGCTGAATATCAGAAACATTATTTTTATATTTCCTTTCATTTTGACAACATTAAGAAACGCGATTGCTTCCAAAATTGACCATTTATTGCGACAAGCTAGGATTACATATTTAGTGACTAATAATACATATGTATGTATGAAGCTATGTTTGTTTTGGGGATTTGACCTTTTCGTAATAACTATAAAGTCTGAAGAAGTAGTATCTACGTTCGTCTGTTGGGTTTGCGTCATTGTTTTCTTTGAAACAACCTTTATTCGCTCAAGTAAGTCTTATTTGAAATTGATTTTCAGTGGAGCGTGGACTGTACACACATCACTATATAACTAATTTGAAGCATTATCAACGGTACTCGCATGACATTTATATGTTACACCGCGAAAATGACGGGTAAAATGATATTAGACGTGGTTCGAGTGACGTACAAGCTCTTTACTGGTGTTACAAATTGGCTTTGCCTGAAGTTGAAAGGGTCTACATAAAGTCTTAGATCAAAAAGGTATCATCCAAGGTATTGCTTAGTGATGGATAGCTAAGAAGCCGAAGATGACCTGATATTTGGAGAGACAGTAAAATTTGGGCGTGGTTATTGCGAAAGTTCAAAGAATATCGAACATGTTTAGAATGTACATTCCAGCCCAGTAATATTGTCCATATTGTTCGCATGTGGAAACTTGAAAATGTGCAAACGCAGACATATTTGGTTTCCTTGAAGTGGGTGTCGTTTAACCGTAGATGCAACGATGTTCTAAAACTTCTAGTTTGTTTTCATTTAAATGGGTTTTTCAGAGGTATAATAGAACTTTAAAATAAAATAAAACACAAAAATTGTGGTAATGGCGATGGTATTGACTTTACTGTAAAAATATGCCATTACTGTATATATGTACATATATGATTTCGGACATATATTTATGTACGTGCCACGGCTGGCACGAATGAAACACAATCTGTAAGTCAAATTTTTGACCACTTTCTAAAGCAACTGGAGGCATATATCCGCAATCACGAGGCGTTTGTTGGTTTCCAAATCGTCCATCATCTCTGGTTTATCGGCGTAGACTAGCGACTTCACATATCCCCACAGAAAATATTCTGAAACTGTTAAGTCACACGATCTTGGAGGCCTATACACGGTCTCATCGTATCATCGAATTCCTTAAATAAATACTGTGTCGTCTCGTTGAGACCACAGCAATAAAAAATACAAATATTTGTCGCAACGGGTGCATGTGACCCAGGGCCTAGCTTCTCACAACCATTCATGTTGTGCATGTTATATTCTTTACACAAATGGAATTTTTATTTTGAGATGCTTTTTTATGACAGTTTTACTCTCGGATGAAAGAAATTTTGGGTGTTGTCTGGGTATTGAACTTTGAAACCCTCGCTGCGTAGTTCAATGCACTAACCAAACCACTTGAGCCACGGAGCCCATAGAGACTACAGCTCTTTCACATTATTCCCATTCAATTTATATATGTATTATCTTTAGCGCTCTCCTTTGACAGTAACGTTCTGGTCGGCATAATTTTTAAAGAAATGTGGACCAATAATTCCACCAAACAGCACACCAGTGACTTTTTGTTGATTTTCTTCACTCTAAATGCGTTGAATGTTGACGTAGCCATTCAACCAAAAATTAGTCTCATCATTGAATAGAAATTTTGTGGTAAAAATGAGGATCAAGAGCAATCTCGGTCTCGGTCCACTTACCATTCACCCATTGAAGCGCCTTTAATTCTCGCACGAGCTGGATGTTGTAATCTCTATAAACACGATCTTTCCGCAAAATCTATCATAAAGTGGATGAACAGTCGAACTATTTGGTTCCTCTTCAATTAAGAACAGATTAAACTCCCTGTGCTCAAATATTTAGTATATACAGTCAACATTTAAATGCAGTTTCTTTTAGTTGCATAAAATTAGCATTTTAGTAAATCTGTACCAAAACCAGAAGCCAGAATTGCATATGCTTATATATTATAAATATTTTTGTGGCGATGAGTTATCCCATAGGTAGAGATAAATATCTGCCTATGGAATAACTCATCGCCATTTTATTTATTGATTTGTAAAGTCAAATCAAATATCAGTTAAATGGCCACCACGGCTCAGTTGGCAAATAAATATGTGTATGTCTATGTGCCCTCTTGATGAAATTTAAGTTCTTGTTGATACAGCCTTTACACTTAATCATCTATGACATTTCAAACTTTAGTCATTTGCATCCACGAAGTCCCAGGGCATTATATTATTCTTATTATATAAAAAGGAATAAAAACACTATTTCATTTACATAAGCCCGAGATCTTCCATATCTTACAACTCTCGCGTTCTTGGAATTATTTATAAGCCCATCATTGAATGCGTGGGTGCTCAGACATTCACTGCCAGACAGATTGATGGTAGTCGACTTTCGCTCAACTCCCCTGACAATGTTCCTGCTTATAAAATACATATGTTTCTCAAAAAATAACTTTCATCTCCTCTCAAACAGTACTATCAACCTTGACTCCTTCAAAATCTTTCTTATGATATTTTCTTTTCAAATTCTTTTGTCACTTTGCCCGAAAGCTAATTCAGTAGATATGGGGAAGAAATCCTCTCAAACTTCAACAAAAAGACAATGAATTTCGTCAAAACACTCTCAAAAACAAGTCCTTCGAGTCGAAAAGTTTGAGAAAGAAAACAAAAATTTATCATTCATATGCCAAAGTCAAAGCCAAAAACAAAAAAAAAATCGTATATCCTGTTTTTTTTTACTTCTTGCCTGCCTGCCACAAGGAATTGCATGATATTTAGGTCAAACATTCCCTAAACGAATGGCACCACTCCTTGTTTGTTGCCAGCTCTCTCCATTAACATTATCTATAGCCCCTCAGTGAAACAAAAAAAAAAAAACAAAAACGAAAAACACTTTGCACACTGACAAACTGGTCTAATTCCCTCCCGCCCTACCAGTACCCGCAAATATCGTAAAGCTCAAAACAACAAGAGCAGTACACCGAGCATAGAAAGTTTTTTCTCTTCCAGTCGCACATTCAAATAAGTGGTTGTTGCCTGAGGGATCCTTCTTAGCTCCTCGTCCACAATATTTCTTTTTTCTTTTTTGCTTTGTGCCTTTTATGAAAATGAAATTCTCGCGGAAATAAATGAAAATGAAAGGAATTGAAAAGAAAACAGCGGAGATAGAGAACGAGAATGTGGTGCCGCCGCCAGAGCGATAAAGATACCACGACCGAAACTGGCAAAAGAATCTGTTTAAAGGAAAAGGCAAAAAATTAAAGCCACCATTGTCAGCAGAGTACTTGAGATAAGGATACGAAGCAGATTCGCGAGGGTGAGGCGGCAGAAGTAAAACTCATCCTTAGTGTCAAGGACTCTAATGAACAGAAGAAGGGCGCTGTCATGTAGAACACACATTCAAACAGGTTTCACGGGGCAGAAAAAAAAAAACGGGTGTAGGACTTTACAAATAAATCAAACAGTTAAGTGGCATAAGTCTGTGTTTGATTGTAAAATGTAGTCGCATGGTAATCCTGGAGTTGTTTGCTTTGAAAAAAAAAAAAAAATGTCAAGGACTATTTCTGAAATCAGTTGTAAGGGATTTCCTTTTAAATTGTTACGTCACGCTGCCTTGAAAGAGGTCCTTATGATATTTGAATTTTCGCATACGATCGGAAAGCCCTTCTGCTTTTCTATTGAAAACGATAATCACTGTAGCGTTCAGTAGGTCGTTCATCTTTTTATATAGCTTCGTTTAAGGTTAACTCTTTTGTGTCAGTTGCAAAAGGTGAGGCAGTTTTTTTTTCCTAAAGGGATAATGGGGTCGGGTTACCTTGTTTGTATCTTGTATGTCGAATGTCGTTGGGGTGAATGCTGATCCTTTGAATTCTAAGTTTTCGGTGTATGGTAATGTAGAAATGAGATGGTGCGCCATAGAGTCCTATGGCGCACCATCTCAGCGCTCCCCTCTTGACTTTGAGTTCACAATGCGGAGATGGTATTGACCTTTATTCAGGATAATTGTGTCTTCTTTTGCTACATCACTGATACATACATATGTAGGAGCGGTGGTTTTAAGTGCTGAAACGAAGTAATTAATATTCCGTTCCAATTCATAGTCATAAAATCAGTTGAAGCTTCTTATAACGTATCAAAGTGTCTGAGAAGGAAGAATAGGTCCTTTTTTTTCCTGCTCATAACACCAGTTCGAGGTGTGTAACATACACCAAAGTGTCATATGAAGGGAAACTTTAAATTTTTTTTTTTTTCATTTTTCCAAAAAGACAGAGGCGATTAATTAGAGAGGGGCCTTTACTAAAGCTTCTTCAACATCTTTGTTCGTTTTCTTCAACTAAAGTTCGTCCCATAACAGATTCGAACTTAAGCAAAGTCTCTATTGAAACTAATAAGGTTTTTAGATTCCCCCATTCGTGGTACTCGCAAAATCTGACAAAGTATGTTCCTTTCTAAAAGACCTAGTAGACGTGCAAGACAATACGCCTAAATTAAAAATATCATAATGCCTAAACAATTACTGAACACATCGTTGTTGTAAAATTTACGTTAGGTAGGTAGGTAATTTGAGGGCTTGACTGCATGTACAGAACTGCAGCCTCATTCAGTTCTCAACGAAATAATGAAAAATACTAAAAGTTCAACAGTCAGTGTAAGGAAGGACAGCTCCCCTGGATCATCCTGTTTTCGTTGTAGGAAGGTTTTTTGTTATATTGTTTTTTGTCCATAAGTGGAAATGCCCATAAGTCCCGAGATCCAGCAGAGCAGAAGCAATGCTTTGAGCTATGCTTGATTTCCTCTTTGCATGCCATGACCAGATTTGATCTGGTGATGATGTAAGTGATGGCTTTGATGGCTGCTTGACTGTCTATGTAAATGATTATATGTTTATTACAGTTTAGAGTATATAGGTCCCAGTCGGCTTCGGTGATTCCATATATTTCTGCTCGGTAGACACATGGGTGGTTGCGGAGTTTTATGGATCGGACAATTGATGGTTCCTCTGATTATATCCTTATGCCTATACTGTCATCCATTCTTAACAGATCCGTGAAAATGGATATGCAATTGGGAGATGGATATGGAAGGAGATGTCATAAACTCCTGTTATTCACCTCTCTCGAGAGAGGAATTTGATACCGAGGTTAAGGCTGAAATCTCAAGAGATAAAGTAGCGTGAAGGCGCATCAACGTTTGACCACTTGGTGGTAGTACAGTGTTTGGTTGCATTATATTTTACCGCTACTTCTTTGATGAAGATGTCAAGTGGACATAACCCGAGCATTAATTCGAGGGCGGCGGTCAGTGTTGTTCTAATAGCGCTGTTCAGTAATAAAAGTGTTCAGACTTGTAGCTTTTTCGGTACCAAGCACCCTAATCCAGCAACTGTATATGAGAATGGTTTTTACAATGGTAGTCTATATCCAGTGGGTAAAGCTATCGAGGCTTGTTCTTTTGATTATGTCAATATCATCGGGAATGTTACTTACTTACTTAACGGGCTCCCGACCCGTGAAGAGTCTCTGCCTGAGACACGGTAGCCTTCCACTCTCTTCGATCCCGGGCACGCTGCTTCCAGTTATCTAGACTAAGCGCTCTGGCATGCGCGATAGCTTGATCCTTAAAACGGCGGTTCGGTCTTCCTTGTCGTCTGGAACCTGGGGGCTGTGGTTCGAAGATCCTCTATGCTGGAACATTATTGTCCATTCGCTCGATGTGGCCGAGCCAGCGTAGTCGACGTGTTTTGGCTTTTTGGACTACATCCACATCTTGGTACAGCTCATAGAGTTCGCGGTTATATCTTCTCTTCCATTCGCCCTCCTCGCATACGGGACCGAATATCCGAATATTTCTTTCGAAAGTGTTCAATATCTGCTCTGCTTTCCTGCTTATCGTCCAACACTCGGCTCCATACAGCAGAACTGGCAGGATCAAAGTTTGTAGAGCAAACATTTCTTCTTCCGAGTTAGGAGTTTTGACCCCATTTGTTTCGCCAAACCGAAGTAGCAGCGGTTTCCTAGGGTAAGTCTTCGTCGAATCTCCACTAAGTTGTCATTCGTGGAGTTGATATTTACTCTGAGGTAGGTAAACTCCTTAACCACTTCGAAGTTACTGTTGCCAACAGTGACGTTTTGCAAACTTTTAAAAGATTGTGGTTCTTATGTTCTCGTGTGAGTTCTGCACAATTCTTTTGAAGAAATCGCATGATAAAAGGAATCGCTTGAATCTAAATCTAAATCTTTTTCTGAGATCAAAGGGGTTTTGATGTTTTTCTCGACCTTGATGACGCAGCGTGCATTCTCCATAGTTATCCTGCACAACCAGGCGGGTTAGGGTAGTAGACATTTGTAGGTTTTTCCAAGATTTGCCGTGGAGTGAAAATTTTGTCGATAGTGGAATTTCGTGTCCTAAACCACACTAGTACGATTGCGTTAGATACAAAACAAGGGTCATGGATAGTTGTATAGTAAAAGCTTCTATATTTTGGTATTCATGTGTGAAGCTATAAAACATTTTTGTTTTGTAATACACGCTTAATGCCTTTCTAGAAGCAAAGTGTTGGGGAAATTGCATGAAAACCATAAGAACTACGTCATGTGAAGCAACTTTTACCACTGAGCGTTGACTAGAATCTGATCTTGACGTGGCTGCAGGATCAGCGAAGTGGTCTTGCATTCTTTCATACATACATGTTTTATGGCAACAATTTTTACAAGAGAACTCCTTGTTGAAAATACGTATTAACGTTTCGAAATTTCAGTGTCATTTTTTCCTTTATCTCCTGCGTACCAAACTAACCTGGCAACAAATATTTAACATACGAGTAAGTCCAATGTGACCACTTAGGTAGCTCCAACAATCATTTATGTACGTCCTGATCCGATATGGCCCTGAACATTTTATGTAAACCGATAAAACAACCGGAACTGTTGCTATTGAATTCGACAGTCCTCGTTGCTACGTCCTCCCAAGGGACAATTGTAACCTAATCCCCAACTGCGGCAGGAATATGAACCGCTTGTTATTCATGTATCCATTTCATTCCATCCTCAATCAAATTGAAAAATAATTACTCCATCCAAAGTACGTATGACATAGAATCTAGAATAAAAATCCTCCTCGCAATCAGTGAATTTTAAGAAGCTTACCATTTTAAATTGATTTTCCAAGGAAACCTTTAAAATTCAAAAAAAAAAAAAAATTCATAAATACCTCCCCAGGAAAAGAGGTATGTTTATATGTATATATACATAAGCAGGAGTAACAAAGAAATAGATACAAAGATGGCTCAGAAACAGGTTCCAAACAATTTAAAAAATAATTAATTTAAATTGTATAACAACCCGAAGGGACAATGACGATGACGACAAGGTAGCTCTCTGTGTGAACATCCTGACGACCACGACGAAAAGAAACACCCAGCACGATGGGGTTAAGCTGCGTCTCTTTCTCTGGTTCCAGTAATTAGCGGAGATAACTCGGGTGTACTTACTACAAAAGCCAGCACTTGTCCCTTGGGACAGGACATTTTTTATTTTTTATTTTTTTTTCATTTTTAAACCCACCCACTCTCTTTAATTTGTGTCCATTTAGAATCCTTTTTACTTTTTGGCTTTCACTTTTGCGATTTCTTGTTCTTTCTACTTTCACCTTGATGTCTTTTTCAGGTTTAAACTAAGATATCATACATACAAAAGAACCAAAGGACCTAAAGGACTAAGGATAATATCAATTAATTAATTGCAAAGTAGATGGCTGTGTTCTGTTTTGACCATATCCCTTAAAAATGCGAAGATATTAGTTTGCAAAAACAGATGAGGATAGCAGGGAATATTATCATGTTCTCTTTCTCTATTTCTGTTGTATAAAGAATAAAAGCGCAAGGAGTGTAAACAAGAGTTGCTCAGACAGGAACAACAGTTAGAGTCATTTTAATTAATTTGTTTCAGTCAAGATTGTTCTTTGTGGTATTTAGCTATGTTATGATTTCTAAATTGCACTTAAGGACGCAGGCATTTCGTTTGCTTTATTTTATTCCTGCGACAAAGATGAGTGATACTGACTGTTGTGGTCTGTACATTTTAAATTCATGAGATACTTTCGCTCTAATGGTTGATGTAGGAGTGGAAATTTCGCAAAAATATTTTCATCATTTCCTTTTAAGTGAAAAAGTATGCGCCATGTGGGAGTTGACATTCCCTAGAGATTTGGACGCAGATCTTGAGATCAACATGTTTTGTTTCAGTTTTGGGTAATGCTTCACATAATTCATTATTAAGAGACCGATTGGGATATTGCTGTGTGAATTGAGATTAATTGTACAGAAAGTGTTTTTGTTGGCTGTGAGGCAGGTTTTCAGAAGGAAAAAGTTTTTTTTAAATAAAGGAAAGCTAAGAGCCTTTTGAGACTAAATCGATCCTCCATCTACATCTTAACTGATATATCACAGGACACTGCACCATTGGAGTCATGTTACGTAAATGGAGGGTAAAGTTATGCAAAAGAAACATTTGCTTTGCCACTGCACCGATTTGCAAGAAATGACGCCACTCTAGGATACAGGTTCTTTGCAACCACCGCAGAGTTAACAGAGTTTCAGATATCGGATCTTCCGTAAGAGTACCAACTGGCTCACTAGCCCTCCAGTAACACGATAGGTTTTGGTTAAATAGAATGCATCGAAAGACACCATATCAGTTTATTGTCAAGAAAGGTTGCAGGTTAAGCTACTCACCGCTCTAAATCCAGAAATATTCATTGAGACCATTCACCTATCCGTTGCTCTGCAATATACATACAGAAAAGGCAGATCCAAAGGCAGATCTCGTTAAAAAGATATAAGGAAGTATCAGTGTCTCTTGTTTCTTGTGGCCACTTACTTACGATACTTACTTAGGTGGCGCTACAGTTCGGAGTGAATCTGTCTCAACCAACAAGCCTCTCCAGTTATTCCGGCCTTAGCTAACTGCCTCTAGTTGCGCATTAAAATTCGAAGACTCTGCGGGCTGGAGCACTACTCTCCATTTGCTCTACATGCTTTAGCCATCTCAGATGACTAATACGCAGTTTTTTGGCTAGGTCGATGTCGCTGTACAGGTCATTTAGTGCGTCGTTGAATCTCCTCCTCCGATACCTGTCAATGCAAATGGCATCGAAAATTTTACGAAGAGTCTTTGTGAGTCTACAGCGACCGAGGATATCTTCATCCGCTTTAGACAGAGTCTGAGCTTCAGCGCCATAAAGCAGTATTGAAATAATCAAGATCTTATGCAGAGATCTTAGTTCTTCGGGATAAGACTCTGCTACTAGAGTTATTCTTCTTTTAATATCTCCTGAGATGTTATTATCAGAGTTTATAGAAGACAAAGTTCCTTACTACCTCAAAGTTATACCTATCGATTGTGACATTTTGTTCAATTCGTTGATGTGTCCCTTCTTGTTGACAGAGCTTACTAGCAGCCCTCGTCCTTCTTTGCAGCGTCGCCTTGTATGCCTCTTGTTGTGTTGTTGAATGCTGGGTAAGTATGGTGCAACCACCTTGCTTCATTCACTCATCTTTCATCCTCATATGGTAGTAATTCCTCTTTCAGTCAGTTGGCACAAAAGAAACACTTTCATATCCAACCAACAGTCTTAATACCGACAACGAATTCTCATTTGGACGTAATTCCAATGCAATTAGGAACGAATATCTGCAAAATAATACTTGCATCTACCCCAGGCATGGAAAATTCAATCAATCAATTCCTAGAATCACATGCAGAATAAATCCTTCGTGTCGCTGGCAAAAATGGGATGATTTTCGAACTCAACCAATTCACCATAAGCTCTAGGTATCTCCGTGTAACCTACTGTGCTTTATTGAATCAGCTTCTCGGGAATGCATCACTCCCTTTGAGTGCATACTCCATCAACAATAACCCTTATTACATATAGTAGCTTCGCTCGTACTCTATTCATGTGAGTTGGCTTTTTCGCATCCAATTAGTTTAACATTTCTCTTGGACTTTGTCTATCAACAGCCGTTGCCATACACCTGACAACCCAGTCGTGATCATGTCCTTTGTTCGTTTTATATAAGTGAATTTTATTTATGGCGAAATTCGTTCACAATCCTTTGAATTATTCTATTGGAACTCCTCTATCTCCTGTATTCTTATTGTTTATTATATAGTATCACACCGCGATGCAAGCAAGAAGGGAGTATGTAATTTAATTTAATCAAACGACGTCTTTGTTATTAGACATTTGTTCAACGTGCGCGCTGTTGATTCCTTGTGATTTATAGAAGCATTTGTACATGCTGTGTGTGTGTGAGTCCTATAGAAAATCATAATAGAAGTTTTTTAAAGGAGTACCAAAGTATGAGTTTCGTATCATTTAAGAACGACCAACAAACACACGATTAATTGTTGATTATGTTTACAAACGACTTTTTTTGCGTTGGTCCAGCTGGATGGTAGGAAACTGAATGCCTTCCGGCAATCGTACCGTTTTTCTCTTTTCCTTTTTTCCTTACGAATGAATACATTTGAAATTAATTTAGAAAAGTTGATGAAAAATAAATGGAAATGATCTGTGTAGACGGAGGCGGAGATGGGACAGATAACGAAATTTAAAATTAAAAGTGAAAAACAGAAGCCAGTGAGTGGGTGGAGAAGGAGCATTAATTTGTTTGAAATGTGTGTGGTAATGAAGGTTGACGAGATGAGTACGGTTCACCGAATACCGGGCATATCCTTTTCATAAATGACTGTAGGTGGTTTGGCTTTGGTGGCTGACTGTATGTACATAGTGGGATTGGAGTAGATTTGTGATTTATGACTCGATAAATGCCAATTAGAAGCAAGACTTATCGAAAATTTAAATAACAAGCTTAATTCTTCATGCAAATATGCATGTCGTATGATGTTGTCATTATGAGTGATAACTATTTAGGTCTTAGCCCAGATTACATGACAGGGGTTTGTTTTTAAGTGAATAAATTATAACTCGTGACATGCTAAACTCTGTCAACTAAGGTTAAATAAAATGTGTGTGCTTTTCTTACCGTCCCATCACTTGCAAATTCCGGGTAAAACTTTCGACCCTTCGTCCTTATGTCACTAATTTTCTTTATATAACCTTTATTCGGCCCGTCCTTGAATATGCCAGCCAAGTTTGGTCGCTTTATTGTACCACCCACATTCTTCGAGTAGAAGGTGTAGAGCGCATGTTTATTTGATTTGCTCTAAGGGGACTGCCCTGGACTTTTAAACTTACAACTTCTCTCTGTTCGGTGTAAAGTTGCCGACAAAAGTCTGACTCGGGCCTCAAATTTAAAAAAAAAAGATACTATCTTTTTCATCATCCTCCGTTTCATCGCAGCAGTTCAGAGGCTCGGCTTATTGTGCAGCAGCACGTGGTCGCATGCAAATATTGGCTCAGGTTCATTAAGAGCTTATCCTTACCATCTCTTTTAGTCCTTTCTGACATCAGCTTCATCTGGCTGTAAGCGTCACCATTGATTCCATCGAGAGAATTCTTCCGCTGTATTTTTTTCTTCTGAGGACCACTTATTAAACATCATCTGAGATGCATGTTACAACTTATCAGGTTAATAAGAGTTGCCTCGCTTGGCACATGCGTGCTGAAGCTAACACGTTAATGCGCGCGCAAATCCGAATATCCGTTGCCCCTTATACAGTCAGACTCAGATAGCTATCCAGTAGGTACCACATGGAGGTGATGATGAGTTTTGAAACGATAGGCCGCTAGGGGTTCACACTGTCAAAGGCCTTCTCGAAATCGATGAAAAGTAGATATAATGATGTAAAGTTTGCACTCGATGCATTGCTCTATAACAATCCGCAATGTATTAATGCGTTCGGCACAGGAAGATCCTAAACGAAAGGCTGCCTGTTCGACATGGAGAGTTAAATCTAAATGTTCTCTGTATCCAGAATTGTTTTTGCTACTACTTTTGCGACTGCCGGAAGAACGCAAGTACGGGTGAGTTCCAAGATGTATCAGATGCGTCATAGATGCAAAGTCATAAGTTCCAAAAGTCAAATGAGAAAGTTTTGACAAAGTCGCAAGTTTCTAAATGTATCCTAAATGTTATCGATGCGCATCAAGTAAGCAAACTATGCATCGATAATTTTTTTGATGCTTTCGTTTGACATTCAAATCATTAATTTAAAATTTATTTTTAATTTGAAGTTTGCCATTTTAATTTTGGCAATGCCTGCTTTGTATAAACTAATTTCCGAAACATCAAACTTTTGCAATGTAAAATATATACAAATTATCAAAGTTGCGTTGCAGATGCGCATCAAAAGAATAGTACTACCGCATCGTAGCTATTTTTTTTACATTTTGGAACTCAGCCTACATCTCCAATTCTCACATTCCGAGCGGTCACCCTTCTTAATAAGACGATGGTCATCAAGCTACCAGATGACCATCGCCTTATTGCACTCTGTAGCGAAACATTTATTTTCCCATTTCTCATGTATTGCTTATGATTCGGTAGAGCATTTCTCCCGATTTTCTTTTAGCCGAATTTAAAATAGAACAATCTAAATTTTTCACGAAATGTTGTCTGAATCAACGGCCACCTGCTAACTCCCTGGTTATGTTATAGAAAGATGGCCCTACTCTGGTTCATTGGTTACCCATGCTTGAAGGTTAATCCGCCTGACTCTGAGTGATCCCACGCATATGTATATTTAAGACATCTTAGTTTGTTATTTTGAAATTTCTCCCCTACTATGTAGTTATACATAGTATGTCTCTGTCGATCTCTCAATCGAATAGTGTGGCCATGAATTGCAGTTTCAGATGGATATTGACATCCTAGTCTATTATTCTATTTCCATCAGTTGCAATCAGTACAAGCAATCGCAGATATCAAGGCATCTGAGATACTACTAAGGCATACATGCATCAACAGATAGTCCGTAACCTTAAGATAAATTCCCAAGGGCATTATAAATTCTATGTCTGGTATGTTTAGTACAAATCAGATTTAACAATTTACATTCCACTGCCTTCCGTTTAAAAGTTTACAACTCCCCAGAATGAAATTAAAATTTAAATCTTACAACAGATTACGAACCCTTCCCACAGCCAGACGCCAACACGGTTTTTCGGTTTTTTTTTCTTCTACTTTTTGGCCGGAAGTTTTAATGCGTCCCATGAAACTTTAATGTGATTGCCAGCAGCAGGAATAACATCACTCAGGCGAAATTATCTCACTTAACCGCGAACGCGTCGCTCGCGCTTACCCCATTAAACACGTACTGTCAATTTCGTCTTGATTACACATTTGCTTCGTCCTTATAATGAGCTGCCGCCTGCCCTCTGTGCTCACGAAAAGTCAAATTATTTATACGGTCTGCTATAAAAATTTGTCTGTGGCTTTAACTGACACGATTTTCATGGCTAGGCATTGTCATCGTCGCGTGCAGTGCCAACTCTGAAAACCCCTGGGATGAGATGTAACCACACTTCTTCGCAGTAAATCCACCCTCGCTGTCACATGGACCTATTCTCCTTTATTCCATTCAATTTTCTTTTCTCCCACTGTTCCCATTTTCCAGGACTTTTTTTTTTTTTTGTGCTCTTCGTCCTGCCACAGATTATTTCCATAAATTCTCTTTGTCAACGTGTTAAATGAAAAACTCTGCAGAACGGATGAGGTCAAGGAGAGAGAGAAGGGAAGAGGAGAAACACACATATGCTAAAAGTAATTTTTATGCAGGTACTTTGAAAAGATAAATCCACAAAAGTCACACAGGGTGGCGTTCTTTGTGAGCCAAGGGGGAGGGACGTTGACGTAGCAACGGCGGCGGTGTGCACATATGATAGGTAGGAGTATCTGTGTGAATATTGACGCTATATCCTTTAGTGTCAGTCGCGTAATAAAGGTAATAACGACTGGGTCACATGTTCATAATACACGGCCGGTTCGCAGTGAGAATATTACTCATGTATCTGTCGCTTCTGACTAGATATCCTGTTGTACGTTGGGTTATTCCAATGGAATAGATGTGTTATCTATCTATTGTGTGAATTTGGATAAACTTTTCTTAGTCGTTTAACGTATGCTATGCTGATTTTACAGTCTGAAATGCTGTTGCCTTTAGAGAACACAGAGCCGGAGCGGGACTGTTGGCATGTTGGAGCCGTTTAATATATAGAATCATCCAATAAGAGCCAATAAAAAGCAAAATTTTTATGAACAGTGGTGATATTTTTATTTTCATATATAATGTATGAACTCTTATGTTAGAAACGTAATACAATATCTGGCATTCTTTTGATGAAATTTTTCATCACTTTTTCGTATAATTCGGGTTACGTTTCGCGAATAATAAGTCTGATATTTTCTTTCAATGCATAATGTCACGTATTTGTTTGGGATAGGACTTTTGTTGGTGTTGCAACCCAAGCAGGTTTTTGGATATTAGTTGTAAATATCTCTTCTTATTGGATTTCAGTTTCAATATCCCTGAAAGCTGGTTACTTTGCTCCAAGTTCTCTTTGAATTAGTTCCAGACAGTCTTGATTAGCTAGTCTTGGGCTATTTTCTTTGATAATGATTTTGTCGCCAAGTGTTAAAAGTATTGTAGAATGATGTACGTCAAAATCTGGCCCCTCTTCTACTTTTATAGCATTTGACGAGATATTCTTTTTTACAAAAAAATCGACAAGATGTGGGATTTTATTCCTATCTGTTGGAATAGGTGGGGTTTCCCGTTAAGTGATATTTGCCACCAATTTCTTTTATTGTTTGATATAATATAAGTAATTCTCTTCCTCACATATTTGTCAATCTAGATCCCCAATACTATCTTGGCATTAGATTCTCCTCCTGTAATAAATCTATTACAGAATATGCGGAAGAGGCTTTTAGAATCATTTTTCTTAAGTTTATAGCTGAGAGAACAGTAAACTGATGCAACTGATATTTGCCCCTTTAAGTTCTTATATTAATACATATTCCTTGAATCGAACATGATTGGAATTAAGCTTCTATATGGTGATCGATCGTCTTCTTTGTTATATTGCAGCTGGGGAGTGATATAACTTGTACCTTTGCAGTCTGAAGTTTGTTTCGAATTTAAAGTGCGTCCCTGACACAAGACATTTATCTATTTGGTTTATATCGAGAATTATTTGAATTTCATCTTTACGATTCTCGATACCATTAGCAATCCATTCTAGGATTTTTATATTATCCATCATGTTCAGTATTTTTATTGCTGCTTTGCCTTTCAAGATTCGATATTCTTTTTAGTACAACTTTTTTCCATCTCTAACCTTAAGGAGCGAGTTAAACGTAAGATTCTATTGACAGCCAACAATAGGCAGACATCACTTACCACCTGTGATATATCAAGAAAGCTCTGACCATGAAACGACAAAGCCAGAACCAACAAACTCCTACAAAATAAGAAAAAAGTAATGCAGGTGCAGCTGCACTCACTGGCCATAACCTACTAAGAAACCACACAATAAAATTTTAACTCAACGATGACAACATATGCAGAGGAAGTGGCGACGAAGAGGTTCACGAGGATACACTACACATCACTACCTATGTCACTGTTTAAGGCTCTTTAACTTGAGATACAGAATACTGGGTAGATACTACTTCCAGGACCTACAGAAACTATCTGATGTCTCACTTTACATTCTGTCTGCAGATATCACGATGGTTGGGGACCCTATTCATCAACGAGCAGTCAATGAGTCCACAAGGACCTATCTATACCTAAGTGTGATGAGGTGGAGTCTTCCTACCCTGATCAACATACCCATATACCTCCACCTAACTTTCCTAAAACAAAAATTCAGTTTGCGCCCTTCAAGGCTCCAATTTACCGGCTAGGCATCCCTGTCGGACATACCTCCATGTCACCCCTAAAAGATCTGATGCCGTTCTGCGGTATTCAACGATTTTAATGTTCGTGCGAAACGAAAACTCCAACCGAGATGGGGAAAATGAAAGGAGCACCCCCGACAATAGGCAGGTATATTGAGTGAGCACAGCAACGCGAAGAAGAACCCGGATGAGGCCTGAAAGACAAATGATTTTTTTTCTTTTTACCCTTCAACTTTTTTTTTTTTTTTAACACGCCGAAGACTATTCATGAGTTTTTGCCGTAAAAAGGGGGAAAAATAAATAATTTCCCTTACAGTTACGTCGTAAGAGAAAGAGTAAAAGAAAAATCACCCTTATACGTGCGAGACGAATAGGCTCGATACAGCTCATCCACCTGTAGAACAACAACAAGTGTGTTGTGTCAGGGTGGCATGACGACAACGACATTGGGAGGGAAAAAATTGCTTTTCACAACTTTTACGTGCATCATGTTAAGGCGCACACACTTTTCATAAAAAAAAAAAAAAAAAACCACCGTAACCAAGCAGTTTACATTATTCAAAACGTTTCCACAATTGTGCGATGTACGTACATATATGATCGTCATCCTTATTCTCTTGTTTTGGATGTCTACGGAGGAAACACTGATGTGGCACACTTTGGGTTGGATAGGCTGTTAGTCAAACGTTAAATCGATTTATGCCGCCGCGATACGAGTATATGAGCGTATGTAGTCTGTCGTATGTGTGCCCTAAACTGGAAGATCCTTAAATGAAAGAGAGGGGCAGGATAAGAGTGCGAGTATTTGCCTAACTCAATGTGAGAAGATTAATTACACAGAGTGGTAAAATCAAGTATTTTGAATTCGATTTTCGGCGATGTCAGAAGCTGTAGTCTGACTAACGTGTCGTGTACTTTGGAGGGAAGCCACGAATTTCGAATGTGAATTTAAGGAGAGGATAACGATAGTAATCTATGGTTTGGAGAGGGTGTGGCAAAACGTGTTCTATTTGGTTTTAAATGAGGCTTATTGAAGAAGGAGTAATACGCTTATTTGTCATTGATGAGTAGAAGTTGTTACAATTTTTGAAAAATTTTATTCCAGATTTTTCCACTGAGAAGCTATAGCATTTTCTTCAGAGTGTTGTGGTTAAAAACTTAGGTACCTGCTTTGCGTTATACATTAGGGATACATTTTAAAGATACTTCCTGACGTTACTTTGAAAGTCAGTTGTCAGCATTTCAAGTTTCTTCCTCATAAAGTCAAATTTGACGGTAGACTGGAGTATGGATTTCATAAATTATTTTTCATGCAAAGTTCAGGCTCCTGGGTATTGCATCCGCTAAAGTTCGTTCGACATCTGCTCTAACCAGATTTTTCACTTTGACAGATTTGGCTCTATTACGATCAGAACTTGAAGCAGCGTCGGTTAATTTTCTAATCTTAGCTGGGTGGGATATACCAACCAGGTTTTTCAATGTCGTGCCTCTCGCGAATATCTGATACACTACACGATAATATAAGTGTCTTTAAATAGTTATTTTAATTTTCACCTTTAGATACTTTATGAAACCAGAAATTTGAACAATTCTTGTGAAAAATGTGAGACACAAACAGAGTCCATTCCTCAAGAAGTTCGAGAAAATAATCCATCGATGATGTGACATGATTAGTTGGAAATTTTGATGCGTTCAACTTCTTGGAGCCCATCACGAGTAAGTTGACTAGGTCTGGCTATTAGGATTTGTTCTTCATCAGTTGTCGCTGCTCACGAATTTGATATTCCCATTAGCTAGAACGAGTAAAATCTGAAATGAAAAAAATTTCGAAAATAAATTTATGAATCTCGAAATGCAAAAATCTCGAATGACTAAAGCTACTATTACACGGTCAAAGAAATGAGTCAATGAATTAACTCTCTGACGTCACAAAAAAAATTGTCAACGTACCGTCAACGGTCAACGTGTCAACGCATGAAACGTTGACGATCACACGAATGACGAGAGACAGTCAATGTTGTCCCAAAATACGTTGTCGCGTAATGTGTGTCAACGCTATTTTTCCCCTTCAGTGTCAATGCGTTGACACGCAAAACGTTGACAATCACACTAGTTGACGACTTTCGAACACGTTGACCGTTGACGGTGAGTTGAAGTCACATTGACAGAATCAAAAATCGGTCATTTTTCACGTTGACGATTACACGACGTTGAGAGGTTGAGTCAACGTGATTTTTTTCTCTCAAACAAAATAAAATAAATTAAATCGCAGTGGAAAAAATAATCAAATCATGCGGTTTTCGTTGCATTTGTTTCAATTTTAAAAATAAATATGCTTCAATTTTTAAAAGATGTGACAGTCAACGCAATCGTCAACGCATTGACATCGTTTTACGTTGACGATCACATGAAGTTACCGATTTAGGACAAATTTTTACGTCATTTTGACGTCAGGGATCCAATTCATTGACTCATTTCGTTGACCGTGTAATAGTAGCTTTAATTTCGAAAAAAATTGTTTCGATACTTTTAAGACCCCTTCCTTTAACTGAGAAAATAATGAAAATAGCTCGGAAATGTAAGCTCTTACATTTTTGATTGCAAATAATAAAGTTTTAACACATTTTCATAATAAAAATGAAACACCCACAAAAAAATTACATTATTTCCCAATACAAGGGTTCGAGGTTCGATTTTCAGACAACATCTAAAAATTCTTTCACGGTCCCACTTCTCGCGAGCATCTGACAAATATCCGAGAGTAAAACTTTCATGAAAAAGCTTTTCAAAAATAAAAATTGCCTCACAACTCAAATGATTGTGAGAAGCTAGGCCTAGTCGCGCCAAAAAAAAATTGTATTTGTATCCACTGTCTTCCTGGATCTTGTGGATAAGCTCAAAGCATCATTTTTGTGAATGCAACGTTCTCCATTGAATTCTCCCTCAAATGCTAGTTCCTGGATTTCATTCGCCTGATTCTCACTCCTTACACAGCCTACCAGAAGCTTATCCAGCAGCTCTTTCCCAACAGGTCGATATTTCGATATGCAGTTGCTGTCAAACCACTGTCGTACCTTATCGATTGAAAGGTTCCCTACTATATTCGTTCAAAATTGCAACAACAAAGCTCTGTCATTGAAATCCCCTGAGCAAAATCCTACTACCAACTGCTTCACATTCACCTTCGACTTCAGGACACGTACACACATTCTCGGTTTTCCCGTTTATTCCCTAAGTGACTAATGTCCAGTCATCCACTTTGTTGGCCGGAATTAATGACTGTCAGCAAGGTAGGATTTCCATCGAATTTCATATTGTAAACACTACATATGCACTTTAGAGTTCACCCCCAGCAGCAGTTAATATTCAACATCCTGTCGTAGTAGCCTGTGCTTCCAGCAAATAACAGAGGAGTCCTTCCGCTGACTGAACTGACTGTCCTTCTAGTAGAAAATTAATTTCACATCATTGTTTTGGACCATGGAAGAGGTAGTACATGAGGCGGACAACATGATGGTCCTGCTTGTACTCGTAGTCCGAGAGGCTTAACCGCACACAAAAGAACTTGAACATCATGCCGATGGTCAGAAATGATAATAATTATTATTATAAATTAATTAATCCCCTTAAAGGGTTACCATGTGTCGGCAGGGGATTAAATTCGAGACTCTGCAGTGCAAGTGGGCTGCCACTGTGGCGGATACGTAATATTTTTCATGAAAATATTTTCTTTGACGCCCGGTCAGAAGTAGTTGAGGGCGGTTCTGTTATTGTTTGTAAACATTCTGTGTGAAGGTTTCTTTTCCTGGGGGAGATGATGACTGCGCGCCTAGTAACTCCATGGTTATCTGATCATTTGAGCGTATCCGAGTGGAGGAGGTTGACAACAACTCGTGCCAATTATGGACTGATAATATGGTTTAAAGTTCTTTAAAGGTTCAGAGATATGTTTTTTTTTTTTGAATCAATAAAACATAAATTACGTAACGAAATATACGCTTTTGACTCATTTCTCTGTAACTTATTAGTCAGTCATTAGTGAACATCTTCTGGTTTCTCGAATCAGTTAAATTATTCCACAGTAATTATGCTCCTGTGTAGGTGGTCATAGGTTCGAATCTTTGAAACACTAACAAGTTATTCTAACGTTTCAATTCCTGTGAACGTCTTTAATTCCATTCTTCGGACATAATCTTGTATAGAAATCCACATAATTCGCTGAGTTTTTTGAGAACATTTTTCGTTCAGAATGTCGCAGGACATGGCGTGTCATGAAATATTCATATGACCTCTATGCAATGTCTTCCAGAAAAATCATTTTCATGCTCACAATAGCAGACTAGGTATCCAATTAAAGGTATACTATGAAGAAATGCTTATTGGCAGTTGAAGTATTTGTATATATTTGCTAGTAAAAGGACACTCGAAGGTCTTACTGCAAAATCATCATTCTATATGTACATACGTACATACGTACGTCAGAAAAGTATTTCACATGAGAAACAAAATTTGTACATAGTAGAAGGACCTCAGAAAAAATGTAATTAAATTCATATCCAACCTCGTATCCTATGAGTCATTTTCTTATATAACTTCTTAATGAACTATTGGACCGAGATCGATGAGTTCTTATTCGTTATTCATTAGAGTAATTTTCTTGAGTAATCTTAAAACATACCCATACATGCTAATTAACTACTTTATAGAATCTCTCCCATTTTTTCGTATTTTGTTAAAAAGTGGAACTGTTTCCTGACTCTTCTTGTGGTATAGCTTTTTTGTAGTTGCATTTCACCCCTTGAATAGATTTCCCTCAGTATCCGTCATGTCTCAAATACTGACAAGTTTACCCTCAAACCTGACCTCGTACGATAATATGAATTAGGAATGTTCTGCTAAGATCTAATTTTTTTCTCACACACTACAATTCTCAAAAAAAGTGTTAGACTGGGTCAGACATTTGTATGTACATACTTGAACCATTACACTTACAAATTTTGTTCCTCAAGAAACAGGCCTAATAAAATGGGCATGACATTCTCCGTATGCCACGCCTACTTCATTAGAACTGCACGGAAAGAAGGAAAGGGTATCAAACGATTCGTTCCAAACGGATGGTGAGTTTTCAGTATGTTTTTAAGTATCTTGCCCATAATATCCAACCATATACAGTAAGTCTACAACCAAAAGCGAATCTGAGTAGATTCCTGGAAATATTCAAATCGCTTGCGCAGAATCTTGATACAATACTGGTAGTCATAAGTCAAAACATCATTAGGGAAGTCATAGGTCATAATCCCTTTCTCTCGAAGCGAACGAGGATATCTTCATACGCTTTTGATAGAGTCTAAGCTTCAGCGCCATAAAACAGGACTGGGATGATCAAGGTCTTGTATAGAGTCTCCTTAGTTGTTCGCGACAGGGCCTTCCTACTCAATTGCCTTCTCAAGCCAAAGAAACAGCAATTGGCAAGAGTTATTCTTCGTTTTTTTTTTTTTTTGCCGAGGTGTTATTGTCAGAATTGATAGCAGAGCCGAGGTAGACAAAGTCCCTTACTACCTCAAAGTTAAAGCTGTCGATTGTGCCGTTCTGTTCAATTCGTCGATGTTGAGTATCCCTTCTTGTTGACAACATATACTTGGTTTTGTCCTCGCTTACCGCTAAACCCATTTTGGCAGCCTTCGTTGCAATACTAGAGACAGCCCGTGACAGCCCGCTGTGTTCTACCAATTATGTATGTCAATGTCGTCGGCGTAAGCTACTAGTTGCACAGACTTTTGAAAGATTGTGTCTCCGCTGTTGGCTTGTGAGTTTCGCAAAATCCTTTTAAATGATGTTGAGGAAAGCACATCACAGCGCGTCTCCTTGTCTAAATCCTTTTTCGACATTAAAGGTCTCGGTGAGATCGTTACCAACCTTGATGGATCAGCGAGAATTCTCCATCATGATTCTGCACAATCTGACGAGTTTGACAGGGATGCCAAAACTAGACATCGACCCATATAGCTCGTCTCTATAAATGTTGTCATATGCGGCCTTGAAATCGGTAAGAAGATGGTAGGTATCGATTTGGACTTCTTGTTTTTTTCCTAGATCTGCCGTATTGTGGTGGACTTACCTGGCCTAAAATAACACTGATAGGGGCCAATGCGGTTGTTGACGAAGGGTTTCAGACGCGTTGGAGTCACAATCCCGAAAACCAAAATCCCGAAAAGCCAAAATCCGGAAAATCCAAAATCCCGAAAAATTGGGTTGGGTACGAAATATAACAATATAACAATGTAAGAAAGCATCTAATCCTCTTCGGCGCAGGGTCATAAGTCCACAATTCGATTTGTGCATAAACAGTGGAATAAGTATGGGGGGGGGGGCATGCTGACCCCTGCAACCCCCCCTGCTTGGAGTCACTGTTGGATTTGGAGAAGGTGCGAGGTTGGGTATATGCAAAATTTCTTTAAATCCATACAAAAATGTTCATATTCGGGATTTTGGATTTTCGGGATTTTGGTTTTTCAGGATTTTGGATTTTTGGAATTTTGGCTTTTCGGGGTTTTGTTTTTCGGGATTCTGTCCGACTCCCGTTTCAGACGTTTACACAATATGGCAGATAGGATCTTCTACGCGATGTTGAGGAGACTGATACCTCTGTAATTGGCGCAATTGAAGGGATCTCCTTTCTTGTGGATCGGGCAAACGATGCGCTGAGATTTCATTTATGCGGCATACACTCATCCGACCAAGTTTTAGAAATGAGTTGGTATATGCTCTCTATTTCCAGCAGCTTTGATTAACTCGACTGGTAAGCCTCCAGGTCCAGCAAACCTCTTTGGACTTATGCTTGGATATTGCTATCCTTACTTTGTTTCGGTCAGGTGGATGGAAGTTTTGGCTATCATCGTCTATGTTGAATGGGTTATTCTGCCTGACAGCGCGATGTTGGTCTTTGCCGGCGTTATGCAGTCTGCAGAAGAAATTTGTCCATACAATCAGCACCGACTGTGATTCTACTACGAGGTTTCCTTCTTCATCTCTACGACATTTCTCATTATGTTTCAGAATATGAGGATTGTGTAAATCTCTCTGAATCGAGTACCTTTACAGACTATTTGGAGTCCCATCTTGTTTCTATCCCAAAGCTGTTCTTAGGGTGTTGAAATTCAAATGTTTCTAATGTTTCATACGCGTATGCTAAAAATAAATACCAATCTTTCTTCAGTTATTCATTCCTAATCTTTACTTACTTCAACAGCTGCGTTGTGGTTTGTGGTTGACAAGAATAATCTTTTCGAAGACGAGTACTGCTCTGATCCAGATAGATTGAGCGTCATATTTTTGAAAAAAATGTATTTGCAAATAAGCTTAGTTCAGTCCAAATAGTAGATAAAGTATTTACATGCATATCTAAACTGTTTGATAGTATCGCTCATGACTTCTTCCACGCCGAACCAATTATCTCCCCTAAGTAATACGGGCTCATAATGGCCAAATATACAAGCACCATTATTACTGAATTTATTTCTTGTAAACACCTTATGAGTCATCTAAAGTGGTAAAGGAATGGAGATTATTAAAGCTTGATAATAACACGTCCATCGAACGTTGCCTAATATTTGTCATTATATTCAGTAGTTAATTGGTTAACTTTTAATAGCTCATATAGTCTAACAAATGTTGGTGCTTCACTTCTGAAAACCCTTGCTAATTTTGTATCTATAAACTACCCTAGCATGAATCGCCTCTATCTTATTTATTTAATCTATTTTAAATTTATTTAATCTTTGGAAAAACAGTCTTGGAATTACACTTCAGAATGCGCTTGGTGCATTGCATCCACTAGTCTTTGCCACTATTCCGAAAGTATTACTTTTCAGAATATCTGTCATTGTAGTATCGATACAAGTTTGTTGTCTATGAGCGAATGGATGAATTACATAGACTAGTTTATACAAAAAGAGCTTTGTACCAGATTCCACCCAAAGCTTATGGGAAAGTAACTTACAACATCCATTAATATGCTACTATCTATCCGTATGTACACAGTAATTTTGAAATTATTTATCGAAGCACATGCATCCGAAATGTAACAAAAACAGTAAAATTAATCCAAATATCCGATTCGATTAAATTCTCGAAATTAACCCATTGCCGTTGGAAGTGTGATGTTTATTTTATAATGAATAGAGCTGCAAAAGATAATAGAGTGCAACTACTGTGTACGGATGAAGCACACTGCTACTTATAATCTGCTTAAATGGTTACAAAGCTTTCGAAAATTACCTGGATGCAGATAATAGATGATGATTATAAGAGTAATGGAGTGGGGGCGGAGATGCACTGTGCATATGCCATTAATGACGATCAACCTACGTATGTACATTGACCCGAGTTAATGGATATTATAATCTTTATATCCTGCTAACAGCTTAACCATGAATTAAATAATTTTTAATAAATTTCATCCTCCAGTGCTTCATGAGAAAACAAAGATTTTCGAAATACATACATACATATTTTAAAATTTGAACTTTTGTGTTTTGAGAACCTAACCCAGTCCAGTATTTATCTGTTTTTCTCAATCAAGGCTGATGCTTTGAGGCCAAACCAGGTGAATAATTTCATTTCCCCTACCAAACATCATCACAATCAATGCAAATGCGTAAATTAGTACATTTTTTTTTTACCTGGGAATATGCCAAACAAATGGGTCGAGTCCTTCAGTCAGCTGCACGATAACATATTTTGTTTTTTTCGTTTTAAATTCTATTTGTTAGCCTCGGCACCTGAGGCTAAAAATATCATCCTCAACCCGTGTATGTTCGAAAATATACTCTCGCTCCCGCTCTCTACCGGGTGGAGAAGGACGCATGTCTCGTTCTCCAAGTCAGAACAACAGCCAGAGAGATATCCTCTGTAAAAGCAACAGTTTGCCAATTATCCCTCAGATTGTAATGAATTGTGGGGTGGTTCAGTGTGTTAGCATGCCAAACGTATGCCTATTTCTACCTCGTTAGGAGGGTGCTTTCCCATACCTTTGGCTCGCAAAAGAATATCTACAAACCAGACTGTTGTTCGCCATAACAACATATCACATAGTTGTTACCGTGATATATACAGAAACAGATACACATAAACATGGTTGATGCTACTACATTATGATGCGGATGGGGGGGGGATGGTGAAGTAGAAAATTATTTTCATTTAATATTAAACAAGATTATGTCCGGAGAAAAGGTTTACGAAAATAGAGAAATCAGGTGGAACCGAGGAGAGCATGGAGCATGAAGGGATGCGGCAGCAACTATCATCGACATCCGGTTTCCTGTGCTCATATTGATTTTATGTATTTTTATTGACAGCCTTGACTGCTACAATGGCACCATGTTGATTGAACAGAGGAAAACTATTAAAAGAAAACAAACCGGGGATAGTACTCGCAGAATGTGGTTTAGTGATTGTATTCCTTGGCCAATGCTAACCCAATTTGAAGCATCACTACCGGAGCTCATAAATGGGAGTCCCACATTAAGATTTAAGTGCACCACTGCTATTTACAAGTTTGAATGTAATGGCAATCGGGAAGGGTACTCAGAAAGTAGAGCTGATTGCAGGCATCGATACAAATGCACTTAAGCTCCTAAGCGACATGTATTGTTCGGGTTCTATATCAGTACAAAATGTAGTACAATAGTTTTCCAATACTAATTTGACATTGAAGCGAGGCTGCGAATGAGTTTTTCACAAAGGATCATCCGTAGTAGTTTAACATATTTCTTGCCAAGAACTTGTCCAGCATTTTTAAAATTGCCTTATTTTTGATTGTTTTAAAAATTGTATCCTCAAAGTTGCTCGAAAACCCGGCCCATCGTCCTAGGGGTATAAGAAGGAACTGGTCTTACAGGTTGAGGGTTGTGCGAGAGGGTAACTTCTTTCCCAAGGAAAAAACTATTAGTTGCGATAAGGATGATTTAACTATTGCCGACCACAGCAAACGCCATTTTTGTTTGTTATTGGAGACAGACTTAGGCAAGAAGTTTAGAGTTTCAAGCATGTGAACGAGCGTCTCGTAAAAACTCGCATCAAGGCTAAGTTGACTAACATTAGCCTGATGTGCGCTCATGCCTGACAGAGGAGAAAGATGATGATGCCAAAGACATCAAAGCTTCTACGATTTCTTAGATAAAACGTACGAGCAGTGCCCTAGCTATGATGTTAGATTGTCCGGGGCCACTTTAACTCAAAGCACGGAAGAGAGGGCATATTTGGTCTACTCTACTGATTCAAAACAGGGGGGATGACTTGGTAAGGAGCATGCACCAACTCATTTGGAAAATATGTTCGGACGAAAGTATGCCCGATGAATGAAACTTCAGCATTGTTTGTCCGATCCTCAAGAAAGGAGACTCTCTAAACTGCACCAACTATAGAGGAATAAGTCTCCTCAACGTCGCCTGTAATAAGTATCTTATTTGCTATTCTATGTGAGCGCTTAAAACCTTTTGTCAGCAATCTGGTTGGTCCATATCAGTGTGGTCTTGGGCCAGGAAAGTCCACCATTTTTACACTACGGCACATCTTGGAAAAAACACAGGAATTTCAAAGCGAAAATCACCACCTTTTTGTCGATTTCAAGGCCGCCTATGACAGCATCTATAGAGAAGAGCTATGTCTAGTTTTGACATCTCATCTCATCTTCTCATCTCTGTTTAACTCGTTTGGTTGTGAAGGATGACGATGGAGAATGCATGCTGCTCCATCAAGGTCGGGAAAAACCTTACCGAAACCTTTGATGTCAAAAAAGTATTCAGACAAGGCGACGCGCTGACATGCGTGCGCGCCCAAGTGGAAAGGAACCTCAACCAACTTGGTATGCAAAACTGGAGGCAGCTGACTAAAGATCGAGCTGGCTGGAGAGGCTTGTTGGTTGAGGTCCAGATCCACCCCGAACTGTAGCGCCACCTAAGTAAGAACTGAGACCACACTGACATTTGTAGGAAGAATGCGAATATAGAATATAATATACAAGAATGAGAATAAGAACCTACATTTCATCTAGTACATGTTATCAAACAGAACATGTCGAGAACCTACCAAGTTCTAGTAACCAGTTTCTGGTTGGAATGAAACTAGTTTTTCGAGGGTTCGTAATCGATACCTCGTAAACCGGATCAAAGGTTCAAAGTAAAAGAAAAATAATAGAAAAAAAGTTTGGGGTTATAGCTTTCCTACATGAATAAAGGACAATCGAGGACTCCCTAGAACGGTTTTTAATATTAAGTTTTCCGCTGCGTTTTTTTTAACGGGAATAATCCCCAAATACCTGGCGTTGTTTCTATCAAGGAGTGCATAGCAGTTTCTCACGATTTTCCTTTGCAATACGCGTGTTGGGATACCGATAGAAGATTACTATTCAAATTTCTTCTAATGTGGACGCAGTTTCAGCCTTTCCAGAGTGTTTAAATCTTTAGGGGATGCGTGGGAGGTCTTAATGGATAGACTACGAAGACTACTTTGGCTCTTCTCTAAAATCTAGGGATGTGATCAAAGTTGTACTATGTTGTACTAATTTATGTACCTATAGATTCAGGGACTTAATATATCCAAACCTTGCTTTGATTCCACTGACAAGATACCATCGAGACCACCTCATTATGTTATCGAAACAAACGGAATCGAAGATTAACTTGCAAGACCGTCTTCTTAAATTTCGTTCATTGTCCCTTAAGTTTTCCGTGGAGGAACCATTAAGAACTCTAAATCGAAGCACCCATACTAAAATAGAATTTTTCGATAAAAGAAGAAGCCAAGAACTTCCTTCCTTCAAAACCAAAGGTAAACCAAAGGAGGTAGGCACATCCCTGGTCCCGTATATTCTGCAGGGAAAATACTACGCTTATTGAAATTTCGGAGTAAAGTATTGACAGGGTCAAGAAGAGCCTTAAACTAGCTCACACTAGGCCAACTTAGTTCTATTTTAACTCCACAACTCAAATACAGTCGACAAAAGAGGGTGTTCAACCTTTGCCCTCTTGCTCCATCGCTCAACTGCTGAAACTACCTAAGAAATTGTATTCAAAATAAGATTCAAGATTTTACACTCGGAAAACTCGCTTCTGAGGAAAGTGCCAGAACGAATTCTAGTAGGCAATTAGTTCACTCGTACACTACTCAATTTCTTAATGAGAAAAACAATAAATATTTGGTGCGACAGTTCCAATAGGAGCCTAGCTTCTGACAACCATTTGTGTTGTGCGTCTTATATTTTTCACATGAAATGGGCCTGCTGTTAAATGTCGAGTCTGAAGGGTAATTTTTGTTCGAGAAGCTTCTTCATGACAATAATTATACTCTCGGATGTGTGTCAGACGGGAGACCGTAGATAAATGATGGTGGTGTCTGGGAACTGAACCTCCCGCTCAGTGGTTCAGCGCACTAACCACTAAGCCATGGCACATATTGAGACCAATGATCGAAAATGGGGCAGAACTAATTTGTCTGAACGGGCTATAATTTCTATTTCAATTGACTCGAGACTGGATGCCAGTAGCTCGAAAGGATATTGTAATGAAAGTATACATATATGATATCAAGTAGGTACATATGTATGTATACCGAAAACTATACTCAGTGCATGCATGTCATATTTAAACTGTTATCGAAGGCATTTATCGCGACTCTCACACTGCAACCTAGGTGGAAAGACAAACCTGCATTCTAAAATTGTAAAGGTAAGATTTAAAGGGAGCTCTACAGCTACACAAAAGAGCCCACAAAGGACTTTTCACTTCTGGGTTGTCTACACATTATATTTATAAGTACATACGTTTCTTTTCTTTTTTGGTTTTGGATGCGCCAATGGATGTGATAATCTTCTAAACAATTATATACGCAAGGGTGATACCCAATCTTTCTGCCATTCGTAACTAATTTAAGGCATACTTTTAAGCGCATTTTTAAGACGTTTTTTTTTTCCCATTTTACAATTAAATTACAAAAAAAAAAAATAGAAAAAAATAAATACATATATCCTTCTTCGATAAATTATCCTTGCCCTACATTTCAAGATTACAGTGCATGTAATATGAAAAGAAATAAACACTTGAAATGCACGCCACCCACGAACCCATAATCCTGGCACAAATGAAAATCTCCAATAAACAACCCCACCACTCATATGCGCAGTCAACCGAACGAAAAAGGAAAAAAGCCTGCAAGGCGAATTAATATCCTCTGCAAACATTTTAAGCTGAATGTCAGACGGGAGGTGACTCCTTCAGTATCATCATCGGATAAAACACTGCACTTCATGTGTACGAGAGGTCGGAATCCGTTTTCCACTCTTGATCCTTCGGATTCTCACACATAGAAATAAATTGCACAAGATTTAGAATCCTTTTTACGCCATGATGTGTGACAACGTAATTTTTCAGGTGCTCTATGATGCCAACAAGGATATTATATGGCGACGGTGGCAAATAATGCGTTTGAATCTAATTTAATTGTTGACATTAAATCCATTTCAAGTTTAACGCTCGGTATAGCGGGGGGATCCTTTCGTCGTCCTGTAATTCCCTTTATCAATGTAACCATAGCGGCGTTACATAAGACAAATGCGTTACTTCTCCTTCGTTAGGTTTCAGTCAACTTCCATACTCGTTTATGTACTATATGTGGGTGCAGTGTGTTTCGTTTCGTTTCGTTGGAATATCCTTTTTAATGAAAACATCAAATTTACGCCCCAAGACCAAGTTTGGTACGTCTTCACGTCGTTTTGCACAAATCTCCATAAATGAATTACTTTCCGCACTGTGAAGAACACAAAGAGATAAGAGTTGAGTGAGTGAGGGGCTCTAAGAGGGTAGGTATTAACCCAATTTCGCGAAATGGGTGCTTACACGGCGTTGCAAGGACGACAAGAGCAGCGCAACACAACGTTTATGGTGTGAGTGTGTGCCTAGGATAGACGTCAGCGGGGCTATTCCAACTTTCAAGGCACGCAGTCAGTACTAATTAATATTAACTACGCGATTGAAGTTTTATATCATTTATTATAATTATTTCGTTTCGTGTGCAAAGTCTGGCGGTATGTAGGTAAATGGACCTTTTGATCTATGGTAGGTATCTGGACTGTTTCGTTATTTGTTGTTACTCGTATTTTGATGCCAAATTAATTAGTTTGTGGAACTTTGAATGTTTTAATGTGTTTCTGGCGTTTCGACGAAGTACTCGAGAAACGGGGTTCTTGGTTATTTCTATAATGACATTGAGTAATTAGATGGTTTCATGGTCATAGATGATAGTCGCATGCACGATTTGGGATCTAAGATGTACATACACTCGTGAGTATTATCGTATTATCCTTGCGTCTGACCTAATTAATTGTAGCTATTTATCAAAATCGTCGACAATGTGAGATGTGCAATGTCATGGACGTTTAATTAATGTTTAAATAACTCGGTAAGGTATTACTGATAAGTAGTAAAAGATGTCACTAAGAGGTGTAGAATTAGCCCTAAATGGTGACATTATTAATGCATACCAGTGCAAGCTAACAACAACTGAAATTTTGGTGTTATAGCGTCAGACGGCATCTATGAGACCAAGTCCTAGGATAAGTGTCCCGTACTTAAAACTCCAGTGCAGATAATACCATAAACTGCCCCATCTACGACAATAGAGTGTTTTACTAGTACAACTCATGATCCAAGAGGTGGTTATACTAGCGAACATCTAGAGCAGTACGGAACCCAGACAGAAGAGCTCCATCATACCACTCTCTCAATGCAATCGGAGATTCAATATTGTAATTCCCAGCAGAGTGGATTGGCATGAGGGCAGAGTCTGTACTCAGAACGAACTTATTATTTACACTGATGGATCCATAGCTGTACGGCAGGTGGCGTCTACTGTGAGTCTCGGGATACAAAGCACTCCTACAGACGATAGGATGACTGCATTGTCCTCCTTTCCTATTTTGGCCCAGTACGATTTTTATGGAGGAGCTCATAAAAACATTCTTTGGTGGCGTCGTCCTTGTCTTCTGTGGGAGCGTGATCCCATATAAGGTTTATGTTTGCGAATGTAGCGTTGAAAAGGACTGTTATAAGACACTTGCTCACCCATTTTACTTTCTAGGTGGCGGTGATGTCTGTTTTATAGCAGGATCTCTGCTAATTCATCGGCTGCATGCGGGGTGTTACGGATTCGAACATTTCACTTGCAGATTCGAAGGTCGTTGTCCGGATTTTAATTTTTGGGATCGTAAGCAGTAGAATCATCCTTGTGCGGTTTTCGGAACTAAAGACATTTTTCGTGGTCGGGAAGTTATACCTACGCACAACCCCCAACCTGGAGGACCAGTTCTCTTTAATACACGTAGAACGAGGGTACAGATTTTTCGGAGTCAGTAACCTACTTCGGGGATATGTGTGCTGCCATTGGCCCATTATTCATACGCCACCAACTCTTTTACAACACCCTGACTCAGTGTTGAAGGGTATAAACCTGCGATTCGAGTGTGTCAAAGTAGCTCATATAGGATTGATACTAGATAGTTCGGCTTGACTGGAAGTGTGAACGCCATCGTTGATTCCATCTAGAGAATTCGTCCGTTGCCGTTCGTATTAAGAGGAAGTGCCTTAGTGAGAAAACACTCCTCACCTCTCTCTTTTGCTACCACCAACGACCTTCCAAAGAGGTTGGTTACCCAATCTCCAGCCGAAGTACTAGGCCCCCAGTAGCCATTAACGTGGAGGTGTAGAGTAGGACTTGTGCTCCCATGTATTCACGTCACTATCCCTTAGCCACCACCTAACCTAACCTACACTTTCAATACCCTGAGAGCTCCAAAAATGTCATCAATTTGAAATAGTTTGAATAAAACAGTTTTTCCAAGGCCACTAAAGTTCTCGATAGCGACGTCCTTTAGCTCTGGCTGAGCCGAATTGGTCACATACCTCCTTTACCGAAAGAGAACAATCTTCTAGTGCAGTATTCACCAATTCCGCATTAGTAGATACAGATAGTCGAATAGAATTTGTATATGTTCAGAGTATTGCAAAGTAGAGTCAATCGTTTGTAGAAACAGCAACTAAATCCACAGTACCGTGACACCCCGAAGAGCTCCAAAATCTCAAATGGACTAATCAACTTAAAAGGTGAAAAGTAGTAGTATTGATTTCATCTCAAGTGAATTTGCAACATTGAAAATTTTTGTGTCCTTATTGTCTCTATCTACTTCGCGCGGAAATGAAAACAATTACTTCTTCTAGTGGGAATCCAGGTTTATGTCCTTAAAGCCTTCACTTTCAGTCATCTGTCACCGACTTCAGTCCTTCACTTAGTGCTTAAAGAATCTATAAATTTGACAATATGACGGCGGCATCATCATACATACATACATATGTATGTACATACTTAAAAAAAATAGTATACATATGACATATCAGATACATATGACATGTATCGTCGTAGAACACTTGTCTGCAAACATTACCTTTTTGGAGGAACCACTTCTTTATCACAACTGAACAGTACTGCTGTTCTGTAAAAGGTTCAAGGTTACGATTCAAACTACAAAACAAGTCAGCCCATCTGGTTTAAGATTTCTACAAAGTTACTGCCACTAGTTTGGCAAAAACATTCCCCAGCGAAATTACCCCCTCCGATGAAGAACACACACGCTACCCGACAGTGCTATTGTGCTGCAGTCTCGCACATGATTATGACTTTCTTTCTGTGTACTACGTAGGGACATAAAATTTCTCGCTTTTCCTCTACAAAGAGACGGTAATTAAATTTCCCATTTCCACATGTGTCCCCTAGCAAGCCACCTGCCCACCATACTCCTGCCCCTCGCCATTATAATAATCACCTGCAAAGAAGCGCTTATGAAACCAACTTATTGTCACCGCTACACAGTTGGGAGTATAAGTCTTACGTGTCGAATCGCACACAGCATATACGCTATCTTTTCAGTCAACCGAAAGAGAGGAAGTAGAATATAAAGGACTCCTCTGCACACAATAAAGGACACACATAATAATTCATTGTTCTTTGCCTTCACCCCCCTAACCATTCAGTCAACCTACGACTATTATCCCCCATACATATGTCGCATCTGGCAAAACAAAGTATTTCTTGACACAACTCGTAAGTCCCCAGTTTTACCAGTGGCCATGTACACACATACAAGTCGACATAGCGAGGGAGTCCTTCTTCATTCATACATCCATGATTTATCAGCGGGACGATGACGACGGAAGAAATCACAATGATGACGACCATGATGAGAAATACTCCTGCTTTCAGAACTATTCGAGGCACACAAAGCACATTCTCTATTGTCTGAGTGCTAGGTTGGTGTGTTACCTGGTGACGAACGGTAAGCTGGGTGATAGAAGAACAATGCTAAAAACCAGTGGTGTCCTTATTACCTATTCACTCATTCGAAACGATGCTACAGGTCGGACAACAGTACGCCACAAGAGGGGTTTCTCGCAAAGGTCATGTATATAGATACTGTCCAGGAGAGATGAGAGAAAACAAACACAACAGAATTCTGCAAAGTGTCCTGGGGAAATTTTGTCGAAAGCAATCCCTGGGGCACTTCTTTCTCTCTGAAAACGCACGCACACACACTCTCTGGCTCTCCCGCCAGGCTGCCACCACCCCACCCACATTCAACAGTTCGGTCATGGTCGTGTATACATGTTTTCGTTTCGTTCTTACACTCAGCTGCATGCCTCCAAATGCCATGTGTTTCCTGCCCCAGGCACTGACTGCTACAAGTGACTATGCTGCGTGGTAGGGGATAAACAATTATCCACCCTTAGCAGATGCAACAGTTTGCCCAGATAGTGCTGTGATTTGTGTTTTTTCCTGTGCGAAAGAGAGTGAGTGTTTGCCTATGTGCGCATTTACCAAGGCTGTATGTCCTATCCCATAGGGTATATTAATTGTGACACATAGTTCGTAGCATAGGAAAAATCTGATTTAAATGATTAACTTCAACAAGCGAGTTAAATTAGCCATGTCCATTCGGCCCGACGCACGGTCTCTAGGGTCAGAAATCAGTGCAAGTATAAACATATTTTTGCAATCTTTCCACAGACACGCCCATTTTATTAGAAATTGCCTTAATTCAGTATTTTTATACGAGACTGTGATAACAGCTTTAGCTCGTACATACGACTACACCTAAGCTTTGAAACTCAACTTCCGGGAAGCTTCAATGAAGGGCCATTCTTGACAGTTTTTTGAGGAATTTTATAAAATCATATCTGTGGTCTCTGATTGATTACGTTTGTCATAGGGTATCCTACGATCCGTGTAAATTTTCTGTATGCATTTTACCTAGGAATTCGTATAAAATTTGTAGTAAAGAAATATGGAAAGACATTTTATGCTTGTCTTCACTTAGACAATAATCGAATTTCAGTTCAATCGAAAGTATCCTTAATTGGTCAAAGTTTAGACGGAAATCTTTAGAAATTATAGGTAAGGGTTTAGGAAGAAAATTCGATGCGGTTGTGGAGGGAACGTTGAAGGAAATCTGTTCGGAGAAAATCTTATTTAACTCAATGTGGTTACAGTTTTCGTTTGACATTCTTTTGTAACTAGCTGATAGATACAGTTTTCTATGTTTGGGTAGAAAATCAATATGATTGGTGACCATCTTTCATATTTTGTTTCATTATCCTATATTGGGTCATCGAAAACGCGTTTGTTGATTGCAGAAGCTTAACAAAACGTAACGTTTGGTGTTGCTGTAAATTGGTACAAGACTGTGAGAACGAAGGGTTGTTAATAGGAGTATTCAAATAGACCCGCCCTCGGTTCTTGTATATTTGGTCGTTTGTCCTCTAGTATATAGTTCACTTCAACGTTTCTATTCCACTTGATTCTTCAGTCTCCAGGACAGGATGAAGTCTAATATAATATTTCTTAACATCTTCAACGAATATGATTTTAGTGATAATTTTCAATCCTTAGGAGATTCAATTCTTGAACTGACTTACTACTTCATCAGATAATATGCATGCAAAACGTCATTTGCAATTGTGATTCATAATTATCATTTCTTGTTTAAAATATCACGGCTGATAATCCATCAGGTCCACCAGCCTAGTTAGATATAAGCTTGGATATTCCTATCCTCACTTCATTTTCGTCAGACGGATGGAAGTCGGTTATCATCGTCCAGGTTGAATAGTCCATGCATACAATCGAATTGAAGTTAAATGGAAAAGGACATCACATGACGTACGTAGGTAAAATCGAAATGGAATATATTTCAGTCATAAGTCATGAGAAAATGTAAAATTCTCAATGGATGGTGCCGTTGTTTACAAGTCACTGTCGTTATATACATACATGCATAATCGCCTAAAGTGTTGGTATATCAAAAAGCTTGCATTGGTCTTTGTCTTCGTAGATAGGTATGTAAAAGGATATGACGCGAAACACTGACTCCCATACATCAATCCATTCATTGAAGCACTTGAGTTCACTTGTAAAGCATTCCATAGTTTCGCTCTTTCTTTGTTTGGTTTTCTAGGAAAAATCCAGCTGTGCAAAGTTAATTAAGGATATTCTGCCTCCATCAGTATTCATATGAGGACGATGTACAATGCATTTATTTCTGAAAATTCCTTTGCAATATTGACGTGACATTGCAATTTAATTTTGCATCCTCTGTATTGTGCATTGCGAAAATTCCTTAAACCATTTGTATAACCTGTACTAAGGGTAGGTATGTTAAATATGTTACGTAGTTTGGAACATAGAGATAACATCCAGATACATAGACCCTATAAAGTATATGTATATATTTGTATTTATAACGAGTACCAATATTCACCACATGTGGGCACCGTAGCTCAAGTGGTTAGTGCGTTGGACTACGGAGCGAGGGTATCGAGGTTTGAAAAAATAGTAAAATAGTACGGAATTATACAACAGGGCCCTTCCACTCGTGTAGGGAATGTAACATGTACAACACGAATGGTTGTGAGAAGCTAGGTCCTGAATCCTATGGACCTGTTGCGCGAAATATTGTTTTGGGAGCACATAAGTTATCATATAAAAAACGTTCCAAGGGAACATTAACGCTGTTATTTAATACTGCTCTTGAACAAGGTGAGTTTTGAGCGATTGGAATATTTCTCATATTGTTCCTATTCATAATTCCGAACCTAAGCAATAAGTTACTAACTATAGCCAACTATTCCAAAAATGTTTGAGAAAGTAGTTTACAATTCTTAAAGAAGTCATTTTACCGTCGCAACATAGTTTCGTGGTCGGTAGGTCAACAACCACAAATCTTGCAATTTTGTGTAATCATGTGATCAAATGCCTTGAAAACGGATATCAATGCGACGTTATTTATAGGGTTGACCATGAAATACTTCTTAATAAATTGAAAGTATTGGGATCTCATTCAAATATTCTAAAATGGCTTGTATCATACCTAAAAGATCGTACTCAATTTGTACGAATTAACAATGTTTCATCAACTCCAATATTCGTTACTTCTGCAGTACTACATGGGAGTCATTTAGGACCTCTCCTCTTCTTGCTGTTGGTAAACGATATTCCTGATTTTATAAAGCATTCTACCTGCCTAATGTTTGCAGATGATATAAACTTTTTTCGCTGCATAAAAATTTTAGCTGATTGATCCTTACTGCAAGATGATCTGCTGATTTTACATGAATGGTGTGTTAAAAATGAATTGTTCCTAAATTTAGTTAAATTCAGTCGTAATCTCTCACCCATTGACTTTGCTTATAAAATAGATAACATAAGCTATAGAGTTATTGATTAAAAAAGTCTTGAAGTGGTGTTTGATTCTTAGCTCAGATTCACATCACATATTGCCTTTATTGTGGCAAAGCAAATTCCATGATGGCTTTTGTTTTGCGGAACTCCAAAGAATTTAGCGATCTGTTCACTCTAAGATCACTTTTTTCGCTTTAGTTAGATCACATCTCGAATACTTCTACTTGATTTGAATATTCGTATTATAATATTCATTCAATTAGGATCGAAAGAATTCAGAAACGTTTTACCAGGCGCATTATATACAAATTAAATTGATATATTCAAATGCATTCGTATAGTGTTAGCTGCCACCTAATTGGCATTCAATCATTAGAAGCAATAGCGCAAGTACTTTGCAATTATTTTCATTAGGGATATACTTATGTTTTCAAATCAATTGCCCCTTTCTTTATTCTTTAATTAATATTTATGCTCCCTCGTTCATGTACGAAGTATTTTTTATGAATCATTACACAGAGTAAACTATGGTCTTAATGAACCTTTTACACGTTGCATTAGAGTTACCAATACAATTTGCGATCATATTGATTTTCAACCCTACGCCGCAGTGTGAAATTTTAGCATTCTAGCAGAACTTAATTCCAAATCTTACTATTGGCATCTCTTGTAGCCTAATTTAACTAAAAAAAGCCTTTTTGTGTTATAGCAAGTTTTGAATTTTACTGTACTTATAAAGAAAGATAATAATAAAATAAAGACTTTGAGTGTTTCAAGAAATAAACAAAAAATTTGAACGTTTAAGTTTTTTTTTTATATTTGGATTTCTTCTTATGTATAAGTTTTGCTTGTAGAACACATTCTATTTTATATGTTTATAATATACATAGGTTTACGTTTTAATTAATCATGTATAGGTATAGTAAGAACTTTATTCACTATCTAAGTTTTCCTCAACTTCAGAAGTTGAAAAAGTAGGTGTTGGTGTCTTCAACAAAGAAATGGTTTCTGGTGGAAGGTTGTGACTTTTTATTCGTAAAGAAACCAGATCTAATCGAAAGCAGTGGATCAGATGCAATGAGGAATCTGTTAAGGATATCTCGGTTTGTATCCTTTCTGCTGGTTTTTCGACTGAAATATTCCCGATTTCGCCGATATTACTTATTATTTGCCTCTTGAGCTTCTTCAGCTAGCTGACCCAATGGCAAAAGGCAAGTTTTAATGATTTGCTCTCCATGGACAAGTATTTTGTGAATGCTTGCTGGCCTGTTATACCACGGATAAAGAGACATTTAGAGAGAAATTTATCTTTATCAATCTCCAGATCGCATGATAGAGCTTTGAGAATCACTACAAACACCTTATCAACCTATTGTCTATGCCAGTGATTGAAGCAGTTAGTTCTGAGTCTCTGAAAAACCTTCTGGTCGAATTGCCGTCATTTGTGTTGCCCGCTGTTTGTTTTGGCATATCAACAATCAGACCCATTTCTTTTCGAAACCGGATATAAGATTTTCTTCTTTCCACTGAAGTTTTATCCTCAGGTGCCCTAGCTTGTCATTTTCTTATTTCTAATTTGTAGGAGATATGCAACATACATTCATATGCCCGAATCCAACAATGCAAGGGAGAGATTCCAACCGAATACATATCTTCATCTATGTTGCGTGTGACAAATGAATCTCGATTCATTTCCTTTGGCGTAGCTCCACATATGTAGCACCTTTGCGTTGAATCATATTGCTATAAAGCACTGCAAACTTTGCCGTCTACCATGGTCATAATTAGATTGTGATTTAATTTGACATTTAAGTCCTTGATTTTAATGCTTGTGAAAATAAGATCCTTGATGTTGTTCTGCATTGTGCTAGTTTCGTTTCTTATGACGTCCTTTGTTTCCTTTGTCATTGAAAAGCGAATGGGTCTGCAGAATCTAGTTGAAGTTGGTCGGGGATTCTGCCAAACAACACTGTTGGAGCTCTCACACTAAGGCACTAAGTATAGGCACTAAGTTTACTGAAAACAAATTTTCATCACTAAAACCCTCCGTTAAGGTTTGTTTATATCTACTTTGCGCAGAACTTCCGTCACATCCCCACTTGTACGTCAAGCATAATAGTTCATACTTTCTGTACGCTCAACTTCGCGTCTATTATAAGACCCAAGGCTTCTACGGGAGAAAGTTTTGGCTCTGGTCTTGTGTTTCTCGCCTGTTTCATATTCGTTGCATAAGCTGGCGAAGAAAATGATAGCTCTCTCACCAAATTTGCTGCATCCCTTTTTCCCGACGACTTTAAACTTATTTCATTAGCAAGTGCTAACTCTTCAGGGGATTTTGTGTCAATAAGATTCTTAATTTTCCTTTTTTTAATTTTCATGTTGCAGTCTTCAAATGGTTTTATTGGCCTTCCGGGTCCTTCAGCTCCTGATCCAGAACTAGTACTTGGTACAGCTGGAGCTATGCACTCAGGTGGCAAGACAATAGGTTGTTCTAACCAATCTTGATGTTGTTGCAAGAATATTGGGTACCTTCTATTACTTTTTTCCCATTTGACTTTTATTCTCCCAATCAAACTACTTACAAACTCCCTTACAAACTACTCCAATTCTCTAGTAGAACTAACCATATTGTTTTGAGAACTAATAAGTTGTACTATCTTTCGGAGTCTTTCTTCTTTTGCAGTTTGTCGCCATAGCTCAAAAACATCTAGCCTAATAGTAAAATAGTTCTCGCTCATGGAAGACAAACTTAATTTTTTTTAATAAAGTTCCGCTAAATTTTGATTTTTGAACACTGTCGACGTCAGGCGCAATGCTTTCAAAATACATGTTTTATTCATTTTAAGTTCATCTTATCCTGGGGTTTATCAACATACATTTATAATTAGTTTTTATATTTTTTGTAATCTGTAAAATAATATATAGGTACATTATGTTGTTTATCGTCGTGTCGGTTCAAAAGTAAAAGTCGCTGACATTTTTTTGAGAGCTGACTCTGTTTGGATTTATACTGATTTAACGACATAATGATGATCCGTTCTGAATGGTTATTTACCACGCAAAGTCAAATAGACTATTTAACCGTAATTTTAAGTTAGAAAACCCCACAAACATCCCTGAAAACTTGTATATTACTTCAAAATTCTCTTTTGCTAAATTATAAAAAAAATGCACTTAGTGACTTTTACCTTTGAACCGACGATAAATAAATAAAAAATATTTGTATTTTTTTGTAACACCCACCACTTTTTGGCCCAAAAAATTGAGGTGGCATTTAAAAACAAGATACAGTACAAGTACGACGACCAATGAGCTCCTTTGTGATGTTATAGATAGATATGCTACTGTCACTTGCTTCTTCTTCAGCCCTTAAGGCTTGTAAATAGATATACTGACGTGTGTCTCACAATACAACGCTGGGCTTCCTCATTTATTATATGATAAACCCAGATATGCCTGATGTCCTACATGTAGGTCAGTCAAAACATAAGGTAACTTCAATAAACCGTCTATCACGTGCTGTTTGCACATTGGTTTTTTGCATTCAGATTTAGTCCTTTTGGGCATATCTGGGCATCACATGATAATAATATCGGTTTTCTTTATTGCTGAGGGCAGCGTTGCAATTCAAGCCCTGATTGCTGTACGCTCATCAATCCCTCACCAAGTGTCTACCGTGATAGCCATGTGCGGTATCTTTTCTGCCTTTTACTGATGCACGTCCCCTAGTTGCAAAAATATTTGTCACACTATTCTGCACTCTGGGTCCTTCATAGAAACCCCCCCCATCTATAAGGGGTTCCACCGCATAGGCAATTAGTTTGTCAAGAATGATCTTAAAACTTTTACTAATAACATTACGCAGCAACTTATATGTGCACCCACTTTTAATTTTTTAATGATTTATCAATCGTCACATGGAACTTTCCCTGGTATCCATGCTAAGTTGTCACCGTAAACTTTTTGTCCAACTATCTAACTATTAATACCTTTTCCTTGTGGATCGCTTGAGGGACTTATTTATAGGGGTTATAGGATGACCTCCATACCCTGAATTTTAAAACTCCTTCCTTTAATCCTTCTTTGCAAATATCCATATATTCCCACTTTTAAATTCGCTACTTCAGCGAATCTTCAAGTACTTCTCCTTGATATCTACTAACTCAGATCCTGAAACTTCCCCTAATTTAATCCACTCATAAAAGTTTACTTGCATTTCCTGAACCCCTACCATAACCGTGTTTATACAATTTTCTTGCAGTTTTTCTTTCCAACGCAAAATCAGATAAAAACATCTCTTTCACATGCAAATCGCCTTGAAGGACATTTATATGTTTTGTGTGGAAATGAGGACTTATACTCCCTCAATGTGCATGTTTCCTGAAATACTATTATCTATCTAATTAATTAGTTGCAATGTTTGAGTGTAGTTAAGTAGCTGTGGTATTCTGTTGAAAACTTTTTCATTTGCTATCATTAATGATGCAATTGCTTAAGAGCAATGGGGGATGCGAGAAAAAGAAAAGTACGTACATATGAGTCAAGTGGTTACCAATAGCAACTGGTAATACCCTTGACAAAGTATGTACGTACATTTTAGGCTTTTGACGTACTTTATGAAGATTACACAAAGGTCATGTAGGATACCTGGCTCTTGTTCCACCAGCACTTGTACTATGTATGTATGTACATACCAACATGTGTTGCGGTGCATTTTATTTTCGAATTAATTTTAGTTGGCTTTTATTTTCTGTGTGGGTCAGAGAAAAAAAAATATCATGTTTTGTATGCGGGCTTTGCAATTAAAAGTTTTTTACAATGAGAACTGACATACTGTTGATGTAACTTTTTGAAAGGATTTCTCTATAGAAATTTTTGTTTAGTATACACAGTACCTCTTTATTATTTTGTGTAGTCGTGTGATGTTAATTAAATGCAAATTATCGTTTAGCATTTTCATCAGACTGGGGTTTATGTGTTTTATGTTTAATACATTTTATGGGCTTCGAAGGTGCATGTGAATGTTACAAATTTTAACGTAATTAAGCAATTCGACATTAAATGGCATTTTTATTAAACAATGGGTCTACTGACTAATTAAAATATAATTATGCAGAACATTGAAAAATTATATGTACATACATATATTTTGTTGGATAGAATAAAAAAAGCAAATACATATTTGTATTATTTACCAATAGTTTGCAGGCTTAGATATTTATGATGTATTAAATCTCAGATGTGGAGCTTTAACGATATCACCGTGCTTAACTTGCATTTTACAATCCAGACTGAAGAATATGTGATCTAACCAATATGACGTTACGAATGGAAAGTAATTATCCTTGTTGGCTTGTTCTGTGTTATAGGCCACAGGATAGCGCCATTTTTCCGTTTTTGCATACCTAAATCTATGTATGTATAGTACCTCCTGGATCGCTGTAATAACTGTTCCTTATCATATGGAAAAATTAAAAAAATCGATTCCATCTTCTTACATATTCCAGAAACTTTTGACTAATTGTACCAAATACCCAAACTGAAACTTACTCTCCATTAATCAAAGTAGATACTTGTACGCACCCATGGTAGTCCTCAGAATTTAATTTTATTAGAATGAATGTTTAACAAAGGATCACCTATTTAATCGTTTTTTTTTTGTAAGCAATAGTATACCACAAAGATGAATTCCAACTTAGCTGCATGATCTTTCCCATTTTCTTTATTAACATAGGCATACATATACATACATACATACATATTTAACTTCTAATGTAATTTTATGCAACTAAAATTGTTCGATCTTCTTTTCTTTCGTTGCAGGTGAGTCGTTTTTGACTATTTGAATAATACACTGCTACTTTCGGTATGTATCTCTTGAATTTTGAATTTTATTGTGTTCAATTTCCCAATTTCCTGTGAGAGAATGCTAAAGTTGGTAGCATTGGAATCTGCTTCCAAAGTTTCTTTTATTAGTTGAATGTTAAATATATTCTATTTTGACTGTGCACTTCGATCCAAGGTGGCCAAAGGATGGTGATGCGGAATATATGGGAACACAAGCGTTCTCACCTCAGCCTCTCACTATCAACTCCTACTCTACACCTCCGCGTTGATGGCTGTTGGGTGCCTAGTACCTCGGCTGGAGATTGAGTAACCAACCCCTTTGGAAGGTCGTTGGTGGTAGCAAACGAGAGAGGGGGAGGGGTGTTTTCTCACTAAGGCACTTCCTCTTGATCAGGACGGCAGTGGACGAATTCTCCAGATGGAATCAACGGTGGCGCCCACAGTTCCAGTCAGGCCAAAATTTCTAGTGTAATCCCTATATGAGCTGCTCTGACTTATTCGGATCCCAGGTCTATAGGGATCTCCAACACTGAGCTAGGGTGTTGGAAAAGAGTTGGTGTTGGATGAACCCTTAATGGGCCAACGGCAGCGCTCATATCCCCGAAGCGGGTTACCGACTTCGGAAAATCCGGCCACTCATCCCAAGGGTATAAAAGGGAACACGTCCTCCAGATTGAGGGTTGTGCGTACGGTTAACTTTCCGACCACGGAAAACGCATTTAGTTCCAAAAAGCACTAGAGCCTTAGATAACGATGACTTCACTGTTGATAACCCTAGCATCTAAAACATGGACAATGACACTCCGATGTGCACGTTGAGTGTTCGAACCCTTAACACACTGCGTGCAGCCGGAGAATTAGCAGAGGCCCTAGACTGCTATAAAGCAGAAACCACCGCCATCCAGGATGTGTGATGGGATGGGCCTTGTAAAAAGAGGATGAAAAACTGTGACATCTGTGATTGCTATGGAGAGTAGAAACAGTACTTATTCAGATGCGGATTTGTCATACGCGACAGGCTTAGACAAGAAGTCTTAAAGTTTCTACACGTGAGCGAACTACTTATGACAATCCGCATCAAGTTTAAATTCGCAACATACACCTTATATGCGCCCATATCCCACATAAGGCAAGGATGACGCCGCAAAAGAATGTGAACACGAGCTCCTCGATAAAACTTACGAACAATGTCGTAAATATGAAGTTAAAATCGAACTGGGAGATTTTAACGCCAAAATAGGAAAGAAGAACATCTTTGTTTGGACAGTTGGCAAGCGTAGCCTTCACGAGACCACGTTCGAAAATGGACTAAGGCTTACGTCACTATATTAAGCACATGATTTCCTCATCTCAATATTCACAAGGGGATATGGCGGTCTCTTGAGTATCAAAAGGTCAACCAAATTCATCATGTTGCGATCGACGAACGACATGCCTTCAGTATACGAACATTACGAGCAACCAACATCGACTCGGTTCACTACCTTGTTGCAGCCAAGGTACGAATACGGATAAATCTCGCTAAGACTCCTATGCCGCCAGCTTCAACTGCCGAAGACCGATAACAACACTGCCAACATGATATCAGAAATTCCGCAACGAATGTACTGGGTTTCGCCTGACGTCCTGGGGTTGAAGGAAGAGAGTGGATTACGAGTTTTACGAGTAAAAGAGACGGGAAGAACATAGGGTTCTCTGAAAAAAGAAAAATGAGTACGAGAAGTTTTACAGACGGTAAAAGAACTGGTCAAGCCAACAGGACTCGTATAGATACATGTAGAGATGAAGAGGAAACCTCGTAGAGTCACAATCAGCGCTGAAAATATGGAAAAAGTTCTTCAGCAGACTGTATAACGGCATCGAAGACCAATATCGCGCTATCAGACAGAATAAACCATTCAATTTCCGTCCACAACCATCCGATTCTGATTAAAGCGAAGTCAGGATACCAATATCCAAGCTTAAATTCAACAAGGCTGTTGGACCTGATGGCATACAGGCCGAATTGTTCAAAGCAGCTGAAAATAACTTGATCGAGAGCATACATCAACTTATCTCTAAAATTTGATCAGACGGGTGTAAACTCTGTATCAACACTCGGCCCTTATTAGTGTGGTTCGATCAAACTTTCACATTTCGACAGAGCCTGGATAAAACTCAAGAAGTCCAAATAGGTACCTACCAACTTTTCATCGATTTCAAGGCCGCATGTGTTAGGATTTATAGAGACGAGATATATTGAGTCATGTCTAGTTTGCCATCCATGCCAAATTCGTTTGCCTGTGCAGGATGACGATGGAGAATGCTGGAGACTTTGATGTCAATTTAATCTTGGTGATGCATTGTCGTGTGATTTTTTCCAAATCATACTTGAAAAGATTAAAATTGAAAAGGATTGTGCGAAACTCACAAGTCAACACCGGAGGCATAATCTTTCAAAAGTCTGTGCAACTACTAGCTTACGCCGACGATATTGACATTATTGGCAGAACACAGCGGTCTGTCACTAGTATTGAAACGGAAGCTGCCAAAATGGTTTTAGCGGTAAACGATGGCAAAATCAGGTATATGCTGTCAACATCGACGAATTGGACAGAATGTCACAATCGACAGCTATAACTTTGAGGTAATAAGGGACTTTTTGTCTACCCTGGTTCTGCTGTAAACTCTGACAACACCTCAGTAGAAATTAAACGAAGAATAACTCTTGCCAATCGCTGTTTCTTTGGGTTAATAAGGTAATTGAGTAGAAAGTTAGTAAGGAATAACACCTTGATCATCCGAGTCCTGCTTTATGGCGCTATAGCTTGGACTCTATCTAAAGCGGATGAGGAAATCCTCTGTCGCTTCGAAAGAAAGATTGTTCAGTCCTGTTTGCGATTACCAGACCTAGTCAAAAATTTACGCATCAGTCGTCTAAGATGGCTACAGTCTTTGAATCCAACCCAGCGGGACAACGCAGTAGAATAAGACCTCGTCTTAGGTAGCGTGCACAAGCAGAAGGGGACCTCCAAAAACTTGGATTGTGGAACTGGAGGCAGTTAGCTAAGGATTGGCTTATTCTTAGGTGAGAAGAGGCTTGTTAGTGGAGGCCGAGACAAACATGTTTATTGAATTACGAAGGAAAATTCTAACAAACAAAGCTTTTGAAATACAAACCTTTTGTATATGAAATATGTCGTCTTCAATACATTTTAGTCAATTTAGTGCCATTGTCTTCAAAAAAAAAACCATTGAGCCATGTCTGTCTGTCCGTCCGCCTTAAATTTTGAGCTAGGACGATGAAATTTCATATTTGGGATTTTGAGAAAGAGAAGTAGTAGAATTGTAAATTTTTTTTTGAAATCCACCCACTGCAATACTCACTTTTTCATAATTTCACTATAATGACCATGCATTGTATGTATCTATTTTTATTCATATAAAATGTTGCAAAAGCAATGAACTTTCAGGTGTAACAATATTAGAAATGTTTTCCAAAGCTATTGTACAAAATAAGTGATACAGGAATTCAAAAATTAACTCCATTTTCATTTTCATATTTTCAGACTACGCTTAACCAACGAACCGTAATGTTCCAAAATATTAACCTTGACCAAATGTATTTCGAGCTCAACTCAAGTTACCAACTTTGAAAAACTTTCAGCGAAATTAGCTTACTAACTCTTTAATTAGCTTTTGTTGTGCTCTTCCCTTCGCAATAATCTCCATTGTTTTCCCAACTACCTGACGCTTCATCCGGATTTAGATGCATTTTATAGTCTTTTTTTGTTTTTGTTTTGCGAAAATCTGTTTCAAGGGTATGTTTAAAATTGGTAAACATTTCCGCTCCCTCAAGTCGAAATTTTATCAAAATAATATGCAAGTCCTTCGAAAATGAAATCCCAACTCATTTAGTGCACCTCACCGTAGTGCGTTTCACTGTTTGATGTTTTCATTCAAATAAGAGATGCCGGTAAACGAGTGGGTGGTGATAGTACAATGATGAAAAGATTACGATTACGGTAAAAAGGAAATAAATTTGAGTGCGAAAGAATTAAACAGATTATAACATCACGTTACCTTGCCAACGAACGATGTGCAATTAACTGATCATTTAAGTGTGCAGCAACAGCGGAAGGAAAGCAATTATTCATAATCCGTTTCAGTTGTTACCCCTAATTGTTGGCCGTTGCTTTGACGAAGGGACAAAAAGTTTTAAAAATGGAATTTATTAAGAACAATGCCGTATGACAAAGTGGAATGCTATGGAAGCACCATCTTTGGGGGTGATTGGAACGTATTTGTTCGTATTATGATACCGTATGTATTCATCTTTGGGTAGTCATCAAATGTTATTTGATGCACTGCAAATAATGAAGTTTCAATATTCCTAAATCAAAGTTGTAGCTAAGGATAAACTATTTATGGTATCTGGCATTTCAATTTGCTCTTTGTCCTGTTGTATCGTTCAAAAGCTCAGAAATTGAGGATTTCAGAATGAAATGAAGGAGTGAGGTATATCAAAGTTTGTGTTTATATTGTCAAAATTGCTTATTTACATGTCTTGATGCCACAAGATATTAGAATTGCCGTTTCGGACTTGTATAGTTCCAAGAACTAAGAAATTCAAAAATGTACAATAAACCATATGTAGGTTAACTGCCAAACCTCCACTCTGGTCTTGAATATCATCGAGATTTTTCTTGCGTCGAGTTACTCTGAGTGATCAACCTTCGCCAACAGGTTCTGTAATGCTGTTGCATTGTATATTGTATGCTGTCAGTCGAATGTCATATTCTCTGCATAATCTAGACCATTCATTGAAAAATTGTAGCTTATTGCGTATATTATGTTTTGCGACGAAATGTGGAAGGTGTTGGCTCGGAAGTGACATTACTTTTAAAATGTACAGGAAGTGCAGTCTTAGTGTGTAAATATATAATGGTGGCAGTATGTTCCATAAACTGAAGTATTGTTCTAGTTTGTTGATCACATTTTGCATCATGAAAGGACTATGTCATCAGCGAACATAAGTAGTTTTATTTTTACTCCATCAAAGTCAGAAAAGTTGGTTAGTCATCTAAGAACAACTAAAATAGTAGGAGACTCATGAAGCATTCCTGTTTAATATACATATACATATATTCACAGTTCTCTCGTTCTTTTTACAATTTTTGGAATGTTTCGCGCAACTCTACCAGATATTGAAACTATTTTTTGAAGCGTTTCAGTGATTTCACAGAAAGATGTTGCAATCATGTGTACAAATAAATATTATACACATACATGCTACTGATACATTAGCCATGATGATTGTGCCATGTCCGTTCATCCATTTATCAACATTCTTTAGTCCTTAAATTGTGAGGTCCTTGTAGAAAGATTATATGTATCTAGGCGTTCGAGAAGTTAAAAAAACATAAAATCCGTCCACTGCTATGCTTGGTTTTCTAAAACTCAATTATTTTACAAGAAATCGAAAATTTTATATTTGGGCACGCCCATTTTTTAGGGGCGTTTTCATTAACAAATCTATTTTAATGATATTTTAAGGCAATAAAATTACAATATGTAAGTTAGAAATTATCCTTGTATCTCAATCTAAAAATAGAGTACACCGCGTACACTTTAGGTCTGATGCAAAGGAAAAGGATGTGGCATCAATTTCGGTACCTTTTCTGTATGTTTTTTTTTATACTATCCCACTTTCTCAATATCGATTAACTGTCAAACTCCGTTTAAGATGACATATGTACATATGTATGTGTTCAGTGTACTCTGGCAAATCATCATGGAAAAACTTACACTGCAACAAAGCTTTTAAAAATGATACAGAACGCTTCGGTTGTCAGATAGACTGTTGATACGTCAACTTGGTATGACTTTTGCAAGACCTTTAGGAACGAAGAGGAAACGGACCCCTTTTACACTTGGTCGGCTCTGTCTCTTCGACAACTTCATCGAACTGACGTCTATGGAAGTTAGCAGCATTCTCCTCTTCATAGAAGTTCAGATTGGTTCAACTAGTACTTAGGTAGGCTCAGTAGTAGCGATAGATCCGTGGTTTCACACCAGACTTCCTCTGTCTAAGTGTATACACATACTCATTATCTGTACACGTTTCCATTATTCTTAGACGCTGTTTATAGTCATGTTTAAGGTATTTTTCAACTCATAGTTTAGTCCTGTCAGGCATCACTACCGAAAAATTCAAAAGGGAAAATGTAAGTGATCGAACCAATCAATTTCCAGTCCTTTCCTCAAGCCGATGCAAATTTCCGGCTATTTTTGAAAACTCATGGAAGTAGTTCGACATTAATGCTAGTTAAAAACACCACATTGAAAGACATCGTCATTTCCTTATTACTCTTTCCATTTTTTTTTTCTTAATTTTCGCACAACATTACCCCAGTATTTGCAAAACTATACTACATTAAAATTTATCTTAGCCCTTTAAGCTCATTAAAACAACACCCATTTACTATATATTACGTAAAAGCAACACTAAAAGCTACTCCCATCAATACGTGTTGCCAAGCATAAATGCTATGAAGCCTTGGTAATATCCCTAAAAGTTTGTAAACCCCTTCCTTCTTTTACTATCTCGTAACCTTTTTTTTTATTCAGAAAGAAAACTATATCTCATGTCGGTATTATTATAAATTCAAAATACCATCGTCATTCTTCCGTATCCGTACCCAGTATTGAGGGCTGGGAGACATTTAAAGCATCGTTAAAGGAACTTAACCATTGATGCACGTGCCTTTTCAAAATTCAAGGCTTACAAAAAGCACCCCTTCTCTTATTGTTTCAAATATACATACACACATATATGAATGTGTATATGCCCATCACTACCAGTATCACCAGGATCCATCTACCAAAATAAAGAAATTGCAAACATATCCAAGATGGAAATTAAAATTGAGCAACAGGCAACAATAGGATGCAGGCACACATAAAGTAAGAACAAGAACAAACAAATTCAAAGGACGAACGAAAAAAATTCCACCTCGAGCATAATTCATAAGGATTTTCCCAACCAAAGAAGCACAAAAAAAAAAGATTTTTCCAACAGTGAGGGAGGATGGAAAACCTACCACCTGTTGTTGTCGTCGTCGTCGTCGTTGTCCTGATGGCATACATATCGGCTCTTGTTTTTCCATGAGATACATATCTCTTCAAGCGTACTGCTCCACAAAATTCAAATTCTATCTAAAAGAAAACACAGCAAACAGGAGCAGATAAAAAAAAAAATACATCTCCCTATGTACTAGAGGTTGAAACTTTTCCAGTGTGTATTCAAATGGTTTTTTAGCCTCCCTCAGCACCCACCAAGAATCAACTCTCGAGACAGACAGTCGCAGCAGCTAGGATATCGAACACGTCATTCGGAGTCTTACCCTCAAAATTGTAAACTCTCTCTGGCGCTCTCTTTGAATTTCCCCTATCTCAACAACAGGGTGAGCACCAGGTGTTGCATTTAGGCGAATACAGGCCATCCAAAGATGGGCCTTATTGTCCTTCGAATTCAAGGTTGGCTGATAACACAATTTTCGAAGTTCTCTCCCGCCCACTGTTAGATGCCACATGTTGCGCACGCTAAGATATTTGCTCCTTCGAATATGAAATATATTTTTAAATTCGAAAGAGAGCCTTCCGTATAAATAGAGGAATCCAAACGCGCGCAATTTCAGTCATCCCTTGGCCATCGTTCGCAGTTGTATCTCCAATAAAACCAGTGAAATCGATGAAATCAGTGTTTGTGAAGTATCCCATTGCTTTTGAGTGAAAAAAAATAATTCAAAATTACAAACGAACAAACGATGGTTGTGAACAATGAAGCTGGTTACAAACAAATATTTCCTTCACATGGCTAGCAATTCAACAAGTGCTAAAATAAAATCATCGGATAAAGTTTACCATTTCCATAGTTAATCCCACAAAAAAAAAAAACATCCAACATATGTGTATAAAGTTTGTTTTAAATTAGATAAAACAAAATATATTTAAAAGGAAATCTTATTTAACTCTATTTAAAAACAGTGTTTCTCCTTAAAACCAAATATATATATATAACATACATTTATGTATATACACGTGAACTAAAACTCATCCTATTTGTACAAATTTTAATCAAATGCAAAGCCTTCTATGTTCCTTCAATACTTGTTGCATATTTCAAAATATATACATTCCTAAACCATATATAGTTCCATTTGTTAAAATAGAATAAACCATTTAAGAAAATTGTTAAAAATTTTAAATCATTAACATTTTATTCTTGGACTAACAGTGTCAAATTATGTGTGGTGTTTGTTGGTAAATAAAAAAACAAAATAATTTTTAATGTTATTTATCCTATTTGCATCTGAAACATAATATTTTTTCTTAAAAAAAAAAACAATACTAAAATAGAAATAAACTGATTAACTAATTTATTTTACGGGATCTAAGAAGAAGAAAAAACACCTTAAAAATGTAAGTGATGTTAGGAACACATTTCATTTTATTTAAGTGTTTAATTTATATATTTTTTATTAAACTTTTTTTTTTTTGTTGAAAAAAAAAAATATTTAAGAAAAGAAATGACTTTTGTCTACATAATTGTTAACTTAGAAATTGGTATATTTCAAAAAAATGTTGTAGGTTTCATTAAGGTTCCAGATTTTTATAAGAAAATTTTTCATAAAAAACATCCTGGTACGTACTTTATTTCTTGTATTTGTACAAAATGACTTTTATTTGTAAATTTTTGTAAAGATAACTTACATCCTAGAATGCGCAAAAAAAAAAACAGAAACATTTTCTAAGTCTACCTCTTCCGAACATTAGACAAACATCTGAGAGTATAACTATTATAATAAGAAAACATCTTAACCCATCGTGTGTATCTATTAATTTAAACAACTACATTGGAACTAGAGGCATATCCAAATGCTCTTAATTTAAGTGTTACAGACTATTTCTTCTAAAATCCAGTCTTATATATTTTTTGTAGTAAAAATTCAGTTAGAGTTCAGTAAATATTTATTAAACTTGTTTTTATTTTATTTTTTAAATGTTGTACAAATGCGCTTATTCATATTTCTTAGTATATATATCTAACTTAGTTCCTAAAGATCACTTGAATTCGACGTTTGACAAAAGGATGCGATTATCTAATGATGCAGCATCTTCTTGAAAGTAGAGCTGATTCACATCCATTGTATGATATAAAAATTCCGTTGACATTCTTCCATTTTCAAGAAATTACAGTTTTCTAAATATGTTGTTGTAAGAATTGATTGCACTTGAATCAAGTGTGAGTTCTCTAAATTCCCAACTGAACAACATCGCTTGTTGTTATAGTCACGAAAATGTTCTTTGTTTTTGAAAATGATTTTGAATGAAAACCATTACGTTCATCTCAATCAAAAGATGTGTCCACCAAATTTGGTAAGGATCCAATTGAAGATCAATATACAAATACAAAAATACAAATATATGGCGCAACCCAGGTCCTAGCTTCTCACAAGCATTCATGGTGTAAGTGTTATATTCTTTAAACGAATAGAAGGGACCTACTGCTTAATGCTGTTTCCGAAGGGCAATTTGAAAAGGTTTTCATGTCAGTTATACTCTCGGATGATTATTAGACGCTCGTGAGAGGTGGTGCCGTGAAAGAAATTCTATGTGTTGTTTGGGGATTGAACCTCGAACCTCTGTCAGCCGTTTCCATCTGAACTAAACTACAATTTTCGAATTCAGTTTGAATAACCGAACAATTAGGTTACTAACTTACTTATGTGGCGCTACAGTTCGGGGTGAACCTGGGCCTCAACCAACAAGCTTCTCCAGTTAGCTCGGTCCTTGGCTATATGCCTCCAGTTGCGCACTCCAAGCTTGTTCAGGTCCCCTTCAACTTGTGCGCGCCACCTAAGGCGAGGTCTTCCTCTACTGCGTTGTCCCTCTGGGTTTGATTCGATTACTCTTCGGGCCGGAGCACTGGTGTCCATTCGCTCTACATGTACTAGCCATCTCAAACGACTGATGCGCAGTTTTTTGACTAGGTCGATGTCGCTGTACAGCTGGTATAGTTCGTCGTTGAATCTCTCCTCCAAAGCCCGTCAACACAAACGGAACTGAATATTTTACGGAGAATTTTTCTCTCGAAACGACCGAATATCTTTCGATAAAGTCCGTGCTTCAGCTCCATAAAGGAGGACTGGGATGATTAAGGTCTTATATAGAGTCTTCTTAGTAGTTCGGGATAGGACCTTACTCCTCAATTGCCTTCTCAGCCCAAAGAAACAGCTATTGGCAAGAGTTATACTTCGTTTTATTTCTGTCGAGAAGCCAAGGTAGACAAAGTCCCTTACTACCTCAAAGTTACAGCTGTCGATTGTGACGTTCTGTCCAATTTATCGATGTTGACAGCATATACTTGGTTTTGCCCTCGTTTACCGCTAAAACCATTTTGGCAACTTCCGTTTCAATACTAGTGACAGACCGCTGTGTTCTACCAATAATGTCAATGTCGTCGGCGTAAGCTAGTAGTTGCACAGACTTTTGAAAGATTGTGCCTCCGGTATTGGCTTGTGAGTTTCGCACAATTCTTTCAAGAACGATGTTAAAAAAATCACATGACAGCGCATCACCTTGTCTAAATCCTTTTTTGACATCAAAAGTGTCATCATCGATGAGGTCGTTACCGACCTTGATGGAGCAGCGAGAATTCTCCATCGTCATTCTGCACAATCGGACGAGTTTGGCAGCGATGCCAAAACTAAACATGGATTTTTATAGCTTGTCTCTATAAATGCTGTCATATGCTGATGGTGGGTATCGATTTGGACTTTTTGGGTTCTTTACAGGATCTGCCGAAATGTGAAGATTTGATCAATTGTGGTCTGAAACCACACTGATAATGGCCAATCAGGTTGTTGACGAATAGTTTCAGACGTTTACACAATATAGCAGACAGGATCTTCTCCGGGATGTTTAGGAGACTGATACCTCTGTAATTGGTGCAATTGAGGGGTCTCCTTTCTTATGGATCGGGCAAACGGTGCTGAGGTTCCATTCATAAGGCATGCACTCATCTGACCAAATTTTAGAAATGAGTTGGTGTAGCTCTCTACCAGGTCATTTCCAGCTGCTTTGAACAGCTCGGCTGGTAAGCCGTCAGGTCCAGCAGCCTTGTTGGACTTAAGTTTGGATATTACTATCCTCACTTGGTTTTGGTCAGTTTTGGCTATCATTGTCTAGATTGAATGGTTCATTCTGCCTGACAGCGAGATGGTGGTCTTCGTCGCCGTTATACAATCTGCAGAAGAAGTTTTTCCATATTCTTTGCACCGACTGTGACTCTACTACGAGGTTTCCTTCCTCATCTCTACAGGTTCAGTACGGGTCTTGTTGGCTTGACACGTTCGTTTTCCCTGTTGGTAAAACTTCCGTACATTGTTCCTGGAGTAGAATCTCTCAATATCTTCAATCACGCGCTTCTCATGCTCTTTTTTCTTCTTTTTGAAAAGCCGATGTTCTTCCCGTTTTTTCTGATCATAGAGCTCAAGAGCAGCCCTTGTCCTTTTTTGCAGCGCCGCTTTGTATGCTTGCTGTTTAGCTGCATGTGCTTGCCGGCACTCATCATCAAACCAGGGGTTTCTAGGTGGTGGTCGGGTGAAACCCAGCACATCAGTATCGGCACTTCTGATGGATTGTTGGCAGCGTTGCCACTGGTCTTCGGCGCTTGATGCTGGCGGCATAGGAGTAGTTGAGAGATTTCGGGATACGCGTTCGGCGAAGGTTCTGGCGATCTCTTGCGATTGCAGCTTTCGACGTCAAATCTTCTCACAGTAGTTCTTCTTAGTTGTGGCGTTTGGTATATCCGCATTCGTACCTTGGTTGTAACAAAGTAGTGATCCGAGTCGATGTTGGCTGCTCAGAAGATTCGGACATCCAGAATATTGGAGGCATGCCTTGCGATGTGGTCGATTTGTTTGACCGTTTGATGATCAGGAGAACGCCATGTCCCCATTGGTGGGTATTGAAATGAGGAAACCGTGTACATGCTATAGTGACATTTTGCCCCGCCGCAAAGTTAATAAGCCAGACGTGGTGTCGTGTAGGCTGTGCTTACCAATCGTCCTACCAAAGATGTCCTCCTTTCCTATCTCTTGGCGTTAAAATTGCCTAGGATGATTTTAATGTCATACTTAGGACATTGCTCACATGTTTTGTCGTGGAGATCGTAGAAACATTCTTTGGTGGCGTCATCCTTGGTTTTTGTGGGGGCATGAGCGCATATAAGGCTTATGTTCGCGAATTTAGGTTTGATGCGGGTTGTCATAAGACGCTCGCTCACGTGTCGAAAGCTCATGACTATGTCTGCCGCGTATGACGAATCCACATCCGAATAAGCGCTGTACTTGTTCGCTATAGCAATCATCGTAGTATACGTCAAAGTTGTTCATCCTCTGAACAATTAGGCTGCTCTTTTGTAGAAGACTCCGTGACTAAAATTGTATTTGTGGATAGTTAACGTATGTATGTACCATGATTTTGGGTATCATATTTTGATCGTAACGAAAGATCCCGAAATCGTCAGGTTTACTATTTCGTGGGGCGTCACGATGGTATTTGTATTGGTTATTCTCTTAGATTTTATGACACTTGATGTAAGGACCTGCTTACAGCATCCTAGCTTTGGCGAGTTGCTGTATGGATTGCTCGCTTACTCGCTAATAAGTAGTAATTGAGAGTATTTGATACTCTATATTGTGTACCGATGGCATAACTACATACAAACTTATTCTAAAATAAATTACTAAGCTTGAAGTTTATGGGAGGTAATTATAAAGATAATACATACAAAGAACTATATAGGTACATCTAAGAAGCAACACATCTGAGAATATACATCTGTCCAACTTGTACTTCAGCACAACCATGATCTAGATTGTGAATCGTGTGTTGGTACAGGTGCAGAACCAATCCATTACTGCTAACTAGGTCACCACAGATGCCCTGTCCCATTACAACTCGTTAACGTCGTTGTTTATTGTGCCAGCTCGAAGGTAAACAAAAACTTGTTGCACCCTTTCGCCGCATTTTGTGCAATACCACAGCTAACCAATAAAATGTCCACTAAAAGCAAAGGCCGCCCATAAAATAAACACCCTCGCGGAAACCGCTAATAACTAGTTTCAACATTTTCAGTGAAACCCCTGCTCACAAAATAAATTGCTACCAACGACAATAAAATAAATAAAATCCCTACAAAGTGCAGCGTCCTAGGCACGTTCTACCTCATACCAAACGACACACAAGCAACCCAGTCAGACAACCTGAATTACTCTACAGGTTGTTTTTAATGTCCTTACACTGTTGGGTTGATGGTAGGGTGGTCATCCCGTAAAACTTATATCTTTATCCTTGAGCGTGCAAATAGTTTACATTTACTGAAGCGTGCTGTGTTACCAACGTGTGGTTATGCAATTATCCTTTTGGCATACACCCCACTCTCAATGTATGTATGTCTGTGGAGACTGGCAATTGCATTACATTCATTAAGCGAAACGCTAAAATGCTATGCTAATGAGTCCTTACTATATCTCTACACCACCCATAATGACAGCGACAATCACTGACACTGGGATTTCAGCTCAGAGGTCAGATGTCCTGTGCCTGCTTTTGGATTCAACAAACAGATACAAAACGCCATCGGGATAAAGAATTACTAAAGCTCCTGTACATTGATGTACTGCAAACAGTTTTCCCGGAAAAAAGAAATGAAAAAAAAAATCCTCTCACAATCTAGTGGGGGTGAAGTTTAAAGCAACCGCCAACCACCTCCTCATTTGATGTGTCCGGAGAGGGTCCTTATTTATAACATAATTTAATTGCCATGAAGAGATATGTGATTATGGTTGGTCCACATGTTCATTACGCCTCTCAAAGGGGAATTCGAAATGTGTTTGGCTTACAAAATGGCTCTCTACCTCTGTGTATGTGCTTCTGCCTGTGTTTGTGTGTATTTGTCATCCGATGCAGTCGTGTAGCAGCATCGGATGATGGTTTTCGGCTGACGTAGTCCTCCGCAGATTTGCAGCCGTTTAAAGGGTCAAGGGATTATGTTGTAATTAATTAGATCAGTTGATTAGGTAGTAAAAGCCTTTATGACACCGATGTGGGACTGGTGATAATTTGAGAGATGTGCATTCGGAGTCAAAGAAGGAAGAAGGGATTGAAATTTAATTGTATCCACCAGAAGGATGCTGACTCGAAAGGAGTGTGTAGTTGTATCTCCTGTTGAAGGTGATATAATTAGACTAAATGAAATTATTTGCATTACATTGCACTGGGACTGGGAATTAATCATCACTTGTGGAACGTGACTGTAAAAAAGTATTTATATTCGTAATTCGACGAGATGTGCAAAGAATTTTAATTAAAGAAAACAAATATGTCAAACAATAATAGTAATAATCACAGGATATCTGCCTAAGTCGTTCCTGTGTAATTGAATTTTCAAAGTACATTTAAATTGAATGGCGAATTCTTTGGCCTAAGAGGTTTTCTTTGACTCATATTATAAATAAATATGTTTGATGCTGTCATTACGAATACAAAAACATTTATGGAATCAGCTTGTATTATATAATTAAATCCTGTGAATGTCGACTCGTATATCCATTAACCTTATATTCGCTTGCTAACTTTCGAGATCAAACAAATTTAGCATGTATAGCTTGTTATCTCTCTTGCTATAATCTTTGGATCAAAAGTTAGAGGTTGGTTGATAGAATGAGTAGTCCTGATATAGCTCGTGTAGAAGCAGGAACGGTTCCGTTTTGAACTGTCAATAACAGTATTAAGCGAATGTACAGGAGTTGACTGTGATCCCAAGATAGTTTCAATAAGTAATTTTGGATGCTGTGGTTCGATTATTGGTTTTCAAATTGCATGATTTTTATCGACTTTTATCTTGCCATAAATATGGAGTTAGAATAAAAATGGATCCCTGATGAACATCACCATTTAAACTCGAAAGTTTTAGATCATCGATCACATACTGGATTGATTTGTCTTGAAAAAGTTCATTCCACTTATAGGTAGTCCGTGTAAGGTTACATTAATGGAGCCCTATTCTAAAGTTGACTGAACATAGTTCGATAGATCATTGATGACTCGTAGAATTACGGATGTGAGTACTTTTAAAAGCATGGGTAGAAGGAGACCCAAGATTTTTTATCTTTGCTTTAGAATCGGGTGAATTGGAGAAGGTTTTGAGCATAGGTGGTCCATTAAACTTAAATCTAAACTCCTGTATACTATAGGGTCATCTAATAAGAGATGTCATTTATTTTTTATTACCCATCAAAAGGGTAATCGTGATCAGTTTCAATAGCGAAGACAATTTAGCCTTGTCCGTCCATCACCACTTTTTGGGCCTTAAATTTTAAGCTAGGAAGATAAAATCTGTATTTTTATAACTTCACTAAATTATATTAAAATGAAAATTTTTGTTAAGACCAAATATTAAGGCATATAGATTCTTAACAGTTCATCTATAATATGTGCATTAGTTTTGCCCACTTTTTGGGTGCATTTTCATAAAAAAAACCGATTTTCATGAAATTTTACATATAACATGCTCAAACGTTTGCTATCGTCATTGTTCAGTGCAAAATGACACATGGCCACGCCCACGTTATAAAAACTGCATAGGATGATAGGGTATCATACGATCCGTTCCAGACGGATTGTAGCTTTTCTGTATGTTTATGAGTGGCTTAGACCTTATCTTTAACATGGCCTCAAAGAAAAAAGTTTAATTGTGTTAAATCACACAATTTCGGGGGCCAATTAAAGTATTCATTTCGAGAAAATAATTGTCGTCCACGTTCATAGTATCAATTTCAGGAAAAACAAAGTCAGTCAACACGTTCGGTAATGCAATCCATTCACTGAAACAAACCTAAAAACCGCACCAAACTGTCACTCGTTGTGGATGGAGAGGTCGTTCCACTATTTCTCTTACGACAAATGGAAATAAGCCCCATCACATTCGTTTCCATCACCTAATTAGTGAAAACACGGCATTGTACGTGGTCTATTGGCTTCGTGTATTAACTGGACCTTATACGCATGTAGGGCAAGATCTTTATGCAAAATGCTGTCTCAAAATGGACAAACCTGGGTTTTAAGTCATACTCTCAGCCACGGCGACGATATTTTATTCAGACCTTGCCGGAGGAACAGAAGTCGTTACATGACTACTCTACTTGAGACGTATAAATTTGTCGATTATTAAATTCACTATAGCAGTACGAACTTTACTTAACTTTTCCGCGATACTTTGTGTGAGTATGTATCGATCCATATTTAATAACCTAATAGCAACGCTAGTTGAATATTGACAGGTCAATAATGGGGTAAAATTTAAAATGACACCTCTTGTTGAATGGCTCTATATTTTCTATGTTTGAAGTGTGGCACCGAAAAGTTGTACTAAATTAGTATTTTTTTTGTGATTAGTACCTCGAATCTCCAACACACTTACGGCTTTTAAAGAGCTATTACCATAGCATTCTTCTCATTCAGATTCCAAATGCATCCTTTCCATTTGCTAACAGACCATTTACCATCTTTATGGGTTTTTAGCGAGCCAAATGATAGTATAGATTCCCCTCCATACACCCATTATTTATAAGTTAATGGTGTGACCCCTAAAAAAGTACACTTTTCCTTAATGCTTTTGGTTGTCCCTTGAAAAAAAAAAAAAACAAACACTTCTCTTTAGCGCAGTGGGAAAAAAAATTCCTTGAATCTCCAAATAGCAGAATCGATAAACCAATTAGCATTACGAAAAGCGAAAATGTTCAGACCTTCCAATATCCATTTGGCTCAATATTTTCGAGGGATCCATATGCAATCCTCTTTTTTTTTTTTTCTAAGAGCGAGCAGCATCAAAACCAACACATACAACTCATAGTCCCATTATTTCCAAGTCAAAAGGAAAATAGAAAGCACAAAACGATGAGAAAAGCAGTAAAGCACCATCAACAACAGAAATAGCAGCAAAAAACAGAATCCACTGTATCAATTGACTACCCTCTCTTGGGTGCATGTGTGTACACAAGAGGAAACAACACAACTACATCAGTGTGTAGTGCATAAAGACTTGTTGAATATCGACGGACTGGCGGGTGGCGGGCGGTTTGGTGCCCTCTGAGTAACACATCTGTGCTGTGATGCAAAAAACATTGCAAATGCAATCTTAATATAGATGCCATGCATCTGGATGTGTATCCTTCGATCCGTGGGGAATAGTACAGTATCCCCATCACTGTATCGTGTGGAAGGAAAGCGGGATTATTTTGCTTTTTTTTTTTTGAAAATCCATCAAACTACTGACAGAATTATCTTTTTTGAAACGCATCCCTTAGTGCCGCTTCATTGAATGCGATGAATTTTTCTCGTGTACTTCTTTTGTTTTTTTTTCGTCGAGGTAGAGTCCTTTGGGCAAGTTTTTACGACAGTCCCTGGAATTTTGTGGAGGAATTCATTTTTTTATTTCTTAATTTTCTTGTTTTTCTGTTAAAGGATCAGCCGAGTCCATTGGAGATGTCAGTTAGAAGGCGGCGGGGACAGTGCTGTGGCGGGATTTGGAGTCCTGGAAGTTTACCCCTAATTTGTCAAAAGTTGCTTGGATTGCTTTTTCTCCCTTCCATGGATACAGTTTCTCTTGGTCGGGCGGCAGGCATTAAGTTCAGTTTTTACAGGTATAACAAGGACGACGATGAGCAAAAACCGATGATGATGAGGACGAACGACCGACCGACCCTTATGGTTCATCGAATTTTCAGTCAATTACGCTTTAAGTCTCAATATTGAGAGACCTGGTTGTTGGGCGATAAATGGGAGGATATGACGGCGACGACGTCGCCTGTAAGGGGTGTGAGGCCGATTGATGGCCTGGTTGACTGCTTTGGCCTCCGGAGTAAGCGAAATATGGGGATGTAGTTGATGCTGATGATGATGATGATGATGATGATGACAGTGGGGGCATATCGATTTTTGAACGTATTTTTATCACATACTGCTATATGTATGTATGTTCACTGTGCGAACTGTTGGGGTGGGTTTCGCAAGACCAGGCGATTGGATTCCGATTCTATGTAGTCTACCGTGTGACATTATTGACTGTGGGTGAGTGGATTATTAATTTTGGCTACTGTTATCCTGGAATAGTAATGTTATTAATAACCCATAACCATGGTTATGGTAGAAAGTTAAGCCGATGATGATCAAGTAGAGCGAAACCAACAATGTTGTTATGGTGACGCGTAGTGAACGAGGATTTCCCAGCTTACAGAGGATTATAAAATATTTCCCGAAAATGTTTGCTTCGTGTTGTGCAGTTTTGACTCTTATTGGAGGTGCAGTTTTAATTAAATTTCCAAAACTAAGGTAACTAGGATACTGAATCATATTTTGGCTAACCGCAGACCGTTGCCTGGTCAGGAAATTGATTTGATGTATCATAGCGGAGGACTTTTGTGTAAAATATGAACTTTATCATACTAAATATGAACTTTATGTATGTATGTAATTTTCTAAAATTTTCCTGTTGTAGAACATGAACATACATGGTTAGGTAGCCGATTTGAATTTATTTATGCAAATATTTACATATTTGTAAATATTTATGGTTACAGATATTTCACAGTAGTTTGTCTAATCTTTTTGAAAAATACTCAAAAACTGGACTTTAGTTTGGCAATGTTTTTCGATCTCTGTTTGTGTATTCAAATTTATTTCTGATTGCTTTTGTAACATCCTCAATCTGCATCAAAATTCATTTTCAGGAAGTTTTCGAAAGGAGTTGTACTTTTGTGTACTTAATGTACGCCTGGTTGATTCATATCCACTTAATCTTTTAGTCTAATGGGTCAATGTCCACTTCTCTGCAATGGAAGTACATATGCCCATGAGGCATTTGACTATACAAGCCATTTCGTGTATTTTAGCGATCCAACAACTATCGGGAGGTTGTCTAAAAAGATTAATGTTCGTCATTTCAATTTTTCTTACACGACTTACATATGTTTATTGTTGTTTTTGGATATGGGTCGATCTGCACTTGCACCTTGTAATTTTAGAAAGGCGTGCTGGTGCTGACTCAGTTCTGTTCTATAGCAAGTCATTTACTCTGATTGTCAGAAAGTTACTTAACTTCTCTAAATGTACTACTCTAAGGAGGTCGATAAAATAACGCAGCTTACATGAGGTAATTAAGAGTGTTAAGTAAGATCTCATTACACTTTAGTCATAGTCTACCCAGGCTGTTTCTTTTTAGATTCACCACAAACTAGGAGTTCGTATGTAACAGTCCTGAGCTCAAATTCTAGCATCGGTTTGTTTGAAAATTGCGGAATTACTTTTATAATTTTTATAAGATGGACTGTTTAATGATCTTGCCTGACTGAATGTGTAAACTGGATCTTGTGTAATAATATCAATTCACTGCTTTGCAGCAAGAAGCTAATCGGATTAAAATGAGTCTCATGATGATGTCTGTAGACAAAGTTGTTGAAGTAGAATAGCCTACGAAAGCTTGGCTTAATATTCCCTTCCTCGCGAAACTGTGTCAAGTAGGCTGATAATGCGGAATAGCTATTGGGACTTCATTAATCTTTATATATTAGACCACAGATGACAGGGTGGATTATGTATAGTTGAAGCATAATTTTGGTAATTACTCTTCAGAATCTACGGAATGGGAATTGCTTGGCTTGCTCTTTTGAGAGCATACATATATGGATTTTAAGGATTGTACGGTTTTACTAAATGTAAACGGTGATGTTCTTGTTAGATGCAATGGTTCTTGAATAGAGCTTACAAAGTAATCGTTGGATTGATGCTACGTAGTCGGCATGAATAATGTAAGGATCAAAGTAGGTTGATTATTAGGGTGGACTAAAAAATTGCGACGCAATTCTCCCTGCTATTTTTGGAAACCCAAACAAAACATACAATACAATACGGCTGTTATTTCCATTATTTTCTTAAATAGTTCTCCCAGGAGGGTGTCGTGGGTCAAGTGGTTAGTGCGTTAGACTACGGTGCAAGGGGTTCCAGGTTCAATTTCCAGATATCACCTAGAATTTGTTTCACGGCCCCACCTCTCGCGAGCGTCTGACAAAATTCCGAGAGTAAAACTGTCATGAAAAAGCTTCTCAAAACAAAAATAATTGCCTTAAGGATACGGCATTAAACAGTAGGCCCCCTCCATTCGTGTAAAGAATATAACACGCACAACACGAATGGTTGTGAGAAGATAGGCCCTGTGTCCCATAGACCAAACATTTTTTTTTTTTTTCTCCAAGATATGTAAAACTTACTCGCTAAATATGTTTCTTCTAATACATCCAGTGTCTGTTGAGGCGACGCTATTGCGCTATACCTATTATTATACATAGACTCAGCTTCGTATCGAAAATAACTCCGTTCTGCTATTACTGTACTTTACTAAACTAGTCTCGATTGCCCCGAAATAAATTTGTTTTCGTTTATTTTAGGTGAATTTGTTTACTGATGATATAATTATGTACATATGTGATTATGTAATATACCTATGTCAGATGAAATACTTCTCCGCCCTTGGTTATAAAGACAGAAAGATACTCTTCACGTGTTCACTTCCTAGGCAATGATTTTGAGTGGTTAGGTAATGTCAAAATTGTACTCAAACCATATGTATGTGACAAAGTACACCTAGTCTGATTGCAGATTATATGTACCGAAAGGACCTTAATTATTTACACATTTATCTATGTTTCTTTGATGTGAATTCTAATATTAATGAAACATTAATGAAATTTCTCGATAAACTTGAAGAAATGAATACATTGTGGAAGTAGCTACTACCAAAAGTATCCCCAAGGCATTGACTTGTTGAAAGATATTTTTATTCATTCTTAGAACAAGTTCTTCAAATATTAATATATTGTCAAGGTCAACTTTATGTACGCTTTTCAAGGTAGCTTTCTCCATCCAAATTGTTGGCCCATTGTGATAGCCACTGGGTATATTTTTTTTTTCTGTTTTTTTGTTTATCAACTACAATGTGCCCTCTGGCACTTACATCTATACCCTTTGAAGCTGATGTAGCTATTTTATTTGTCTAATACGATTGCCAAGAATACTTTGTCGATTTTTGCTCTTTCTAAGTCCTTCATACAAGATAGATTTATCTAAAGGATGTTCAAAGAATCACTATTTTACAGGTTGAGCGCCGTGAAAAGGACACACACTGCTCAAATAGAATACCTTTCTGGGAAAATAGAAAATAAATCAATAAACAAACAAAATTGACTATTGAGTTTGGTGAGAGCATTGTACATACATATACATATGTATGTATGTACATCTGTTATTCAAGGCATTAGCAGATTGAAATAATATTTGTGCAAGAAGATACGCTTGTGCACATACCAGTCGACAAAAAGGTATCAATTTGCAAAACGAAAAAAGTACAAAGCAATGCAATTAGAAGTGTTTTTTTTTTTGCAGATGTAAAGTTTCCACGTTTATTAACACAAACGTATTCCAATTAGTTAAATGGAAAATTGATAGTTTTAAAAATTTATGGACGACTATCGAGATACATTCATTGTTATTTTAGCTCGAAGCAATAACAGACGCTCATTATTCGAAATATCTTAAACGCTAAATCCACAAGACCTCACTTCAAATAGTCCTTCATTCTACATGCTCTTTGAACTAAACAAAAAAAAAAAAAAATAAAAATATATATGTATGTATGTACATACATCAGAATGGAATAACCTTGAGTTGGAAAATTTAGCAATTTATGTATACATCCCGAAGGCATTCTTGGGTATTAACATCGCGCTTAACAACCATCCAATTACTTAGGGAAAACATTAACACATCAAAGCAAAGAACTATTTACCATTGCAAATACTAAATACCACCACCACCAGACACCACTGCTGCCAGCAGCAACAGGAACCATTGCCATAGATACATTGCGATGGAAGCAATGTAATTATTTCCAAATTAAGAATTCACTTGGCAAATATTAACACTTCATTAAGCTTTTTCTTTCATTCTTCCTTGTTTCCATTTATTTTTTCTATATTTTTTGGTATTTGTTTTCGGGCATAGGAAATATAAGAAAAATGTAAACGTACATAAGGCACGCGAAATCGCTTTGAAGTGTGCGATGCTAAAATCAAAAATTACCAAAAAGCTTAGAAAAATCTCTGTAATAAGGGATCACATGAGATTTTAGGTATATTGGACTTTGTTCAACATAAACGGTGATATAAATCAAAAACGTTTATGCAGACTCTTTAATAACGAGGATACGTACTTCTTTCTAAGAGAGAAAATAATGCATGGTGTGTGGTAATCGACAATCAGATTGCAAATTTAAATTAATTTTCTTCACTAAAATAAGAAAAAACAACCCAAAAAATTAAACTACGTGATATCTACTGCTCATCATTCTTTAACACTCTTTCGGATTCGAAACACCCTTTTCGCTGTAGCAATTTCGTTTCTGAATTTATAGTGCTCGAGGCAATGTAGTTATCAGTTCTTAACTTTTTCAACTGAATCCACAATCAGTCTCGCTCTTTGCAGACGAGACGGAAAATCAACGAACATTCTTTCGAGTTAGTACTTTTCAACTTTATATTGTTTGCGTAACCCAGTAGACAGGCTGTTTATTCAGTTCGATAAATACTACATAATGGTTTACTATAGATATTTTCAAAAAAGACATGCGTCAAGAAATTGACTGGTTGTTAGAAAAACCTTAAACATTTAACAAAAAGTATTAAGAAAATACAGTAACTAGTAAATGAGTTCTTATTCTCCTATGGTCGTGAGTTATGTGATTGTGAAAAGTGGTAAGCAAAAAATAAGCAGTATATGTATGTATACGGGATGACGGACGATAGCTCCGATAAAATCTATAAGACCTAAGGAGCTCGACATCCTCTAGTAAAACTTTTTATCAAGCCCAAAATTATCAAGAGATATTTTTCAAACTAAATTTATTACAATTATGCTTTTAATAATATTAAAGGAGTCAATATATAAAACTTCTCATAGTAACTGCGCATTGTTCCAAGTATTGACCATTTTAAAAAGGATGAAGAGAAATTTTTGAAGGAAAAATAAAAGGGATCTTAAGCCAGGTATATAATGTATGTATATCAAATAAAAATACAAATATTTGGAGCGACAGGTCTATGTGCCTGGCTTCTCACAACCATTCATGTCGGTCGTGTTATATTCTTCACACGAAAAGAATGGACCTTCTGTTTAATGCCGTTTCCGAAGGGCCTTTTGAGGAGCTTTTCATAACAGTGATACTCTTGGAGGTTTGTCAGACGCTCGCGAGAGGTGGCACTGTGAAAGGAATTTTAGGTGTTGTCTGGGGAATGGAAACTCAAACCTCTCTCTCCGCAGTCCAACGCTCTAACCACATGTCATCAAAAGGTAATATAATTCAGGCAATAATATGTGTACTGTGGTACTTACAACACAAACTTGTAAATACACATTTTAAGTTTTAATTTTACAAATAAAAGTGGATCATCTTTAAAAGTATATAATTTAAGTTAAGTTTACTATCTTTTCGTAATATATGACATTTGCATTATTTTTAAAAAGCATAGAACTTAGGAGTATCAGGAATTATAAACAAAGGCCGGTATGTTCTGACCACTGCATTTGTCGAATATTTATATAGCTTTAAAAATAAACCTCTGGTTAGTAGGACCATTCAAGAAATGCTGTTTGAAAGTAGTTTGTTTCTCTAAATCGTAGTGAATTGTAGAAAAGGTAATAGCGGAAGGGATGATGATAATTAAAACGTTAAGAAAGAACTGCCTGTAAATCAAAGTAAGAATTTTAAGAATTGTATCAGAAATGGTATTTTTCACAAATTGTTTATGTTGTCTGCAAATATGCTTGACAAAACAATTGAAACCAAACAGCTGAAGCCAACAACATTTCAAAAACAAACAGACTTCCTCACTACCTACCCATGAATGAGAGCAGATTACTTTTCCCCCAACATTTGGAATCCGTTGAAAGTGACAGGGAGTTTGATTATGTACATATATGTACATATGTAGTAGTCTAAAGTTTTAGAACATTTTTACTTCTACTTTTCCTGTCTACCTAGACCTATAAAGCTGGAAAAATAATTGCATAACATAAAAACGAACAAAAATCAAGTTTGACAAATCAACAATTTAACAAGAGCCGTATGGGATTATTCCCTCGTGAAAGAAATACTACAAATATAGACCCGCCAATTTGGAGTTTTTCATTCCCACTCTTTTCCAGAAGATGAGTCTCACTACAATTTGATGAAGCACTAGTCGCCCATAAATTGTAGCAGGGCCTTCTGCCAGTAAAGATACATATATTTCCACTCAGAAATTACGGAGAATGAATTCGCCCATCAGAACTTGTACTCCTTTTCCTATTCGTTTTACTTACTAAGGCGAAGACGTCACATTCACCGATCAACACATAGCTCTGTCCTTACTAGACATGTCCCTTTTAGAAGCATGAAGACATTTTACTACTTTTTGTGTCTCGAATCTTTCTATTTACTTAGACCTGCTGAAACAGCACAGTGGAAAGGCAGAAAACTTGCAAATGAAAAGGAGAAAGAAAAGGTTTCATTTCATGTACATACATGTATGTTTTGACCAGACCATAAGCTAACTAACCCATTAGTGTGTAGGCTAGACTCCCAGCCGCTCATGAGTTTTGGCAAGGGCTTCTGATCAATATACTTTACTCTCGTTGATTGGGCATCTTTTACTTTTCAATTTTCAAGAAAAAACTCATGTCCATGTATATCTGATAAAGACCGCCGAAAAATTTAGACATACATACATATGTACATATGTACAGAACATAAGTATGTACGTACATATTTCGATGTAGATGCTTCTCCCAAAAGTAGTTCGTTTACTTCGTTGATGAAGTAAAATACTTAAAGTCAATAGTCTGAAACGATAGGTATGAAAATGCACTCATTCTCTTATACATGAGGTTTAGTTCAGTGAGCGTGACATTCCGCATTTTTGAGGCTACTGCCGCGATAACTTTTACCAGATGTTATCTGCGAAGTTTTATTCAAAAATTAAATTTTTTTTTAAAACGCCCCAACGAATGGGCGAATGAGTGAATTAAAGAGAGTTGCACCGCCTTTGAATTGTGTTCTACTAACATTTTTCAATTTCTGTTCAAAATATGAAAATATTGGAGTTTGAAAAAGTGGGCCTGGCCGTTTCAAAATTTGGTACGCCATATCTTTGCATATGTCTTATATTCCTCATATATTTATTTTAAGCCTAAATGTTAAAAAAATAGCCGAGAAAAGTAAATTTTTAAATTTACGTAGTATGCCATCTAATAGCGTATGCCCAAACTAATTCACATATGAAATTTTATTAAAATCTTTGAAACCGTTTTCGAGAAAATCCATTTTTAGTGAGATCGGTACTAAGAAAAGTACCCTTAATTTTGAGGTTAGAATGAAAATTCCAATTTCGTCTTTAGGGATCATCCCGCAGACCCCCAGATTGATCCAAATCAGTCCACTCGTTCAGACTGTAGTCTCGTGGACAGACAGACAGTATTGCCAGACCCACGTTTTTCGACTTCTCTGTAAAATGACCTAATTCATCAAAATCTCGAGATCTCAAATCTGCATGAATCCAATATTTGCTTTATGTTATAGGCAAGTAAAAATATAAATAATTGCCGCGACAGGTCTATGGGACCCAGGGCCTAGCTTCTCACAACCAAGTGTTATATTCCTTACATGAATGAAAAGGGCCTACTATTTAGTTGGAGAAGCTTTGTCAAGACAGTTATACTCTCGAATGTTTGTCAAATGCTCGCGATAGGTGGGACCGTCAAAGAAATTTTAGGTGTTGTCTGGGGATCGAACCTCGAATCCCTCGCTTCGTAGTCCAAATCACTAGCGACTTGTGGTTACTTCCTTTTTAACTATTTTCCCTTTTTCTTATTTGATAGAGGGCAATCCAGGGCTTTCTGAATACGAGGAAGCTTAATAATAGTAAACATACGACTGGGTCGGGTCTTACGTACTTGCAGCTTTATACTATCGAATTAGGTACAAAAAAAAATTCTACTGAACTTATCAGCGATATTCACCAAAAAAATATGGCAAAGAAATGCAACGTTCGGGTGAATTATTGAGGACTTTAATGACTGCTTTCAAAAGGTTTAATTCTATTCTTTAGAATTATTTTATTTTCTACGAATCTTTCTCTATTTCTATCTTGTTTACAGAAAAGCGAATCATAAATGAGTTTAGGTACAGGTATGTATTATTTTTAGTAGGCAAATGGTTGCTAGTACAGCCGTTCGTCTTTAAGCAATATCACATTGGTCCACTAAAGAACTTGACCACGCTTGCATTCTGTATAATTTCAAAATCGTTTCCGAAAACCGTTTTGACAAAAACTACATACTATGCAATCATCATTCTGGGAGGAAGATGTTTTTTATGGACTTGTCGATTCACTTTTATATAAACGCACGCACGGATCAAAGCTAATGACGGAGTAGGTTGAGGTGTTTTCGCCATTAGACTTAATTTCCATCCTCCAATTCACAGTATCCTGTTCCAGGAGGAATTATTAGCGATTAAAGAAGTCTTATCTTGGCTCAAGAAAAACGAGATAACCTCATATTTTCAGATAGCCAAATAGCTATCAAATTTTTGGAATCTTTCGCAAGTAATTCGTAAGTACCTCTGGTATACTAATTTGGCTTAAGAGATATAATATTCGCACTTTGATAGATGTCATCACTGGACACTATCTAATAGGAAAGCACTAACCTTGGTCTGCATTCAAAAGATTTTTGCAGAGGCTGCAGAGATGAAGATGAAGAAGAAAGTAAAAAAGAAAGTTGTTACGAGTAAGTATGGAAAATTATACGATCCTGGCAAAGATAGCTGGCAGTCACTTCTAACCTAACCTAACCTTATGGGCTTTAATACCAGATGCATCATAGAATGAGTTTTACTGTCAGACCGCTACAAAAAGTTTCATAGTTTTCTTCATTCAAGACCTTAGACATTCTATACTCCATTTTGCTAATTTTTCTAAAAGTTTTGGTTTTCTCTAGTGGTACTCGTAATTTCTCACATTTGCTTGAGCTGAGTTGATGGATCTCATCACTCAATGATTTTGTTCAGTCAAGAATTATTTTTTTTATTTTGTAAACAGAAGTAGCTTGAATTTTGAAGAAGAGTGGCGGTTCTTTGGAAAAAGAACCCAATTAGCCCAACTCAGTTTGAAGGACTGACTTCTAAATCGTATTTGGCTCAAGTGGTCAGTGCGTTGGACTACGGAGCGAGGGTTCGAGGTTCAAACCCCAGAGAACACCGAAAATTTCTTCTACTACTCCACCTCTCGCGACTATCTGACAAACATCCGAGATTATAAATCTATAATGAAAACGCTTCTCAAATTGCACTTCGGAAACGGCATTTGTGAGTCCCTTATTATTTGTGTAAAGAATACATATGTATGTATAAATTGTGTGAACCTAGACCTGTTGCGCCAAATATTTGTATTTTTATTTTTTATAGCTAAGCACGTCTTGAATCTAATAGTATTTCGATACTTACCTAAAACTTGCTATATACTGTGATTTGAGAATATAAATCTAAAAGAAAAAAAGGATTTCAGATTGAATAAATTACTGACTCAGAAATACTGCAACCGAGTACTAAATGACTACCTTTCAGTGTACAGCTTCACTTGAGAATTTGTACCCACTTGTACTGATATATCAGCCCACCATGGCGGTATGTACTCCAAATTCGTCCCCTTAACTCATAAACACAAATTTAAGCGGCAACAGAATTAATGCTTAGAGCACAATATCTGCGCTTAGTACAATATTTGCTAAAGTACTCATAAAAGACGAAATCACAAGGATCTCGTTGATTGTTTCATAATACATACATATATACATGTGCAGTGTGAGAGGGATCTGTGTTTTTTTTTATTTGCTCTGTTTTACTTTGTCGAAACGCGATATATAGGGACTGGGATCCTGTAATTTAAACTTCTTTTGGTGTTTCGCCACCCTAAGCAGTGGTGGTGGTGGCAGCGGTATCTTGTATCGTAGTATCCCGCGTATCCGCAGGGATACCTTTTGTCAGGTTTTTTTTTTTTTTTAAGGGCTGTGCTTTCTGCCGGTACATTTCTCTTCTTTGACTACGCACATTTGAATATTAACCTTCGTACACATATGTGTGTAATACATAGAGCTCAACTTAATTACGAGGTGCTTATGATCTCTAAGGTAGAAAATGAAAAAAGGAAATTATTATGTACTTAACCTCATTTTAATTACGTGAAGTATGTTTGTTATGCTCTTGCTGAGGGGATGACTGTCAGAGAAATGTGGTTCTTTGCGGTTCGCATTTTGTGCTGCGGGTCAAAATGTTTTGTTTTTTTTTTTTATATGTTGAGGTTTTGGGCGGAATTGGTTTTTGTTTTATGTATATATTTGGAGGCCCGTGTCTGTGCAAAATAAACATAATGGTAGCTGTTCCGTAAAGGAATATAATTTTTAAGAACAGTAGGTAAAGTAATATTCTGTTGAAGCTAGGTCTGTCATAAAGATTGTGATATAGACAATCTTAGGCGCCCTCATGAGCATTTAGAATTTAAATTTACTTGTAAAAGCTTGGTCTGAATACTTCGCTATCTTCTATGACATAAAACGTTTTAGGTAGCTGTAACTGGTTTGACTTTTATTAAACTCAATAGTCGTTAGACCTGAAGACAAATTTACTGAATAGATGTCAAGGCTTAACAGGTAATAGAAAATATGTGGAGCAGCATATCTGCATCCAAGACATCGTTTTATCCTACCTCGCCTCAATTGTTTGAGGGCATTCCTCTCTCATATTTTCCTACCTAGCACCATAGGATGGCCCATAGGATGTTTTTAAATTGCTTACACTACTAACAGCTGATTTTGCTTGTGACACTTAATAATTTAGCACCTAAACTTTATTTTTGGCAATTGCAGGGTTAATTGCTTACTTATTGCATAGCACTCACTTCTTGACAGATGAACACAACTGAACTCAGGAAATGAGTGGTCCTTGAATACTGTTGTAAATAAACTACTGAAATTGTACCATAGCGTCCTTTGCACTTAAAAATAAATATTTGACTTTAAAATTTTTAAAAATTAAAGATATTCTGGTGCGTATTTGTGTAAATTAAAATCGGAGAGCCACACGTGTCAAATATAGGACCTATTATCTTAATTGTTTTTTAACTTTCGTTCTCATCCTTGTAATTGACTATCAACTTGATATCCCGATTAATTCATTCATTTATTTGCTTTCTTTTTTTTCCTTAAACGCAATGACTTTTGGGAAATCTTTTCACAGCTTAGGTAGGTACCCTTCCCCCACAGCTGCACCCCAATATAGATTACCAATCTCATCAGGGCCCTTCGCTAAACTTTTGTGAGAACCCAAAAATAATCTCCCAAATAAAGTCCCTTGAAACTTTCATACCTCATTTACTCGCATAATGAAAATGGAGAAAGTTAAAACTTTGTTCCAATCCATCCTTCCGTTACTAGCACATCTTCAATATACATACGCACGTACACACATCCTTTTTCCTCCATCAAATGCCAATTTAAGGATAAAACATAATGAAATATCCTCATCATCCTAATACGCGATATCTAACATGAGTTTCCATCAAATTATGTGCAAAAAGTAAGGGAAAAATCCATCTTCATCCTGAGTCCTTTAAAATCTCTCCTCACCATACACACACACGTACATACACATGCACACAAACAAATACACGACTGTAAATAAATTTGAATAAAAAGTATTCGCCGGGTAATCCCACCCAGCAAAACAGTTTTTAAAGTTCAGAGGACTTGTTATTATTTATACAGAACTTTGGGTGGAATAAAAAAAAAAAAACGCAGAAGAAAAGAACGTGTCCTTTTTCTTTTACTTTCGTCCTGTAAAAACAAACGTAATGAAATCATTGCGCGCTTATACCGGACGAAGGATACACTGAGACTGAAGCTATTGATTTATTTTCTTGTTTTTTTTTTGTACGTACCTCTGCGTGTCCTTGAACTGGGACGTAGTCTGAAAGGGACTCATAAAAATAATTTCTTTCCACTAGGACATTTCTTGAATTTATAATCAATTCCAAGTGATTGCCGATGCGGGAGAGTAGGCAGCGAACAAAAAAAAAAACCAAGAAGTAAAACCAAACAAATGAGACAAAGCCATAAGAATCCTTGCTCTCGTTCGATTTTTGTCAGTCTCCTTTGGCAAGCGCCACAATCTGAGAGGACTTACAAATGATATATTACCACTGACATTGGGTTTATCTTGGTTTGTGTAATTGATTTTCTCACACCCCGTTCTCATCCCTCTCCGCAAAAAAGGATAATAATAGAAATCCAACCGAAATAGATTTTTTTTTTTAATTTACACTCTACGAGGAGTTCTTTCCGCTTCACTTCCTTCCATGTGTGTCACAAAAAAAAAAAGGAAAAAAAAAAAATTCATGAAAATCAAGACAACAATGTATCATTTTGCAGAGTGTGTCCTGATTCCTTTTTGATTGGATAGCTCGGTTTTTTTCCGGAGCACCGCTCCACTCACCTATTACTGCAAAGTCAATTTTGGAAGCATTTTGTGTTCAGAAACATCGCGTCGTCCTCTCCTTATTCTGTCATCAGTCTCATTGTGTTCCTGTATGTGTAGGTGCGCCCTCATTTGGTATGCATATCCTTGATTCCGAATAACATTCTTAATGTCAGAGAGTTGTTGGTTGGCATCACATTTTACTTTCAACATCTCTCTTCTCATTCGAGAGATGGTAGAGATCCTTCAATGGGAAATAATGTTTACCTTACACGGCGAATGTTTTACACCGGATGTGTGGAGTGGTGTGGGCGATAAAATGAGGAAAAAAAGCGAACAAAAAATTCCTATTGGTGGTAGAAATTTGTTGCTTGTCAGTCGATTTTCTTCCTTTTATGTGGGTTACTTCGCTGTATGGAAATCCTTTGCGAGTAAAAAAGACTATATCAAGCGGTTATTGTGTAGGATAACGTTGACCTTGTTCTTTCTGACGGGTATGAGGATTCTCTTCCATTTCAATATTCATGTCATTCTAGTGTGTATGAAAGAGATGTATAAAAGGACATTGACGCTTATGCCTGACATTTTGCAGGAAACGTGCTGATGGTTTCTATTGCGAGGTGTCAACATCCTTTTTAACACGCCAAGGGTAAACGTTAAATTGTGGAAATCCCCTACAATAGGAAGCGCGCGCTTAGAATATTTCAAGTCACGCAGGAAGAAATGACAACATAACAAAAAAAAAAACTTATGAAAGTTTAGGGACACCATATAGGGGAATAGAAGCCGGATTGACATTTCTAGTGGATCATAGATGCTTTTTTGTAGCTTTACGTAAGCAGTTCCAACATGGCATTATTACGACTCCAAAGACTGTAGACTACATGACATTATGTCAGTGACATATGATTGTATGTTTGACTGACAGAATCCTTCTTGTCACTTATGTACCTACATATATACGTATGTCAATCGAGAATTAGAAGACAGATACCAGAAATGGCAGAATGTGTAAGAAAAACTTACAGAAGAGCTACAATCCATTTTGAACGGATCGAAACCGTTACCGTATCCTACTTTCTATGCAGTTCTAATAAAATGGGCGTGGCATACTGCATTTTTCTTTCGAATTACAACGATAAATTCGAACGTTTGAGGATGTTACATGAAAAATTTCATAAAAATAAGTTTTCTAATTAAAACACCCCCAAAAAGTGGGCGTGGCTAAATACAATGTATGGATGAATGGTAGACAATCTGAATATTTAGTCTTGACAAAGTGTCTCAAAAGCCCAAATATGAAATTTCATCATCCTAGCCCAAAATTTAAGGCCCAGGCTTTAAAAAAGGTCTGTTCCTTCTAGGTAGGTAAAATCGATCCTAACTGCATAGGCATTCTGTGCAGCGAATAACTTATGATCTGATTTCCGATTTTAATGGTTTAATTAAATCTTTTCCCTCTTTATTGGCATGCCCTGTTACCCAGGCCTTTATACTGCATATGTGTCGATGTCCCAAATCGTATCCCCAGATAACTTTGTCTTGGCAACGAAAGTGCAGTTCTTTCTAAGGCTAAGATGATATGCTATGTATAGAGTATTGCAGTTTAACTGTCTTTTTTTAGTCAAGTGTACTTTTGGCTTCTTAAAAGACAACGTTGGCAATGAAACTTAACCAAAATCCAAGCCATGCGGACAACATTGACAGTTTTAATGTCCTTGAGTTCTAGGTGTTATGAGTACCCTCATTAATTTTTGATTTGTGCTTAAGAGTATACATTCCTTTATAGCGTAAGTCGGAAGTGAGGGGATAAGATAGGATATATTTTGTTGCTTTGAAACTCACATGTCGTTAGGTTTCTCAGAATTAGTGAGTAGTACAATTTCGATTCGTCGTTTTACCACCTACGTCCATAAAAGCTTCACTAGATGAAGTCATATATAAACTTAAAACGTATCTTTATAAAAATGTCTCCTGGAATTTCTTTTTATAAAAAAAAATTTTCTTTTTAACGCTACTTATTGCCAAGCAGCACTGCCACTGGATAGTTTTCTTAATTATGTTCATCATACACATTCCATAGTTACCTCCGTAACTGAACACCCTTCCTCTTTCATTTTCATAATGCATTTTTCCCAAAGAAAAGTAAAACCGCATCACCACCATCCACCCCCAATAACAACAATAAAAATGAACCCCTTTAAAATAAGTCCAAGTAATTAGCTCCTGGGATTCTCCAATATCCTTTCAGCCAGCATTGTTTGGCACCCATGCCAACGTAAAACTAAATTAATAACCCATTGGACAGCATGACTTCCGCTGCCGCCGAAGGCAGATAAAACAAATGCACCACCCTTCTCTCTTCGTCCATTAACGAAATTCCGCGAAAATTTAATTTTGAAAATTGAAACAAAGGATCCGAGGTCCTTTTGTGTGCCGCCGCAATGCGTGTGTCTATCACTTTGTCCGCTAAAATTACTGAAATCCATCAGACACCACTACACTACCCGTTGCATGAAAATATGTATCTAGAGGTTGGTCGATGGGTTTTTGGGGTGGTGTGTGGTTTTTCCTCGGATAATTAATTTGACACATTTGATTGTGCAAATGGACAAAACAAATTATTAACAAAAGGTCTGCGACGACATAATTAGTTGAAATGAACATCGAGCGCCAAGTGGGGTGGACAGAAAGGGTTTCATTTAATTGAAAATTACACGGTAAGGTATTTCGTCGGAAATAGCTGACCTATAAGATTAAAAATAACTCGGGCAAAAAAAACACTCTATATAGCCGGCTAGGTTCGAGAGAAAAAATAAACGCCTACAGGGGGTGGTCAATATGTGTAGCGAAAGAATACAATTCATGTTTTTTGTTATCCTTTCAGGCTCTTCGAATTAATGAAATTTAAAGACTGTCCTTCTGGTTCTGCTGAAGCTGATTTCAGTAAATATGGATTTTCTCGAAAACATAGATACCAATTTGAGACAGGAGAAATGAGCTATCAATATAATTAGATTATAAATCTCTAATAAACATAATACGAGTAGAACAATATTTATTGCGAATATTAAGAGCATTCCAAATACCACACATCAAATATCATAAGAAAGTAAATCCATATTACAAAGGAATCTCTGTGCCACAATTCTGATGAAATTTCGCTGAATCCATTCGGCAGTATTCCAAAGAAAACCTAACGTAGGGAAAAGAATGAGATTTGAGAGTGCTGAGATTAGAAATATTCCTTGAATGTCTAAAAATAAAAACATCCAGCGAATTACATTTCACAACTAAGAGAAATACACCCAAATATTTTTAAACGAAATGTTAGATAATGAAATGTTATGTTACATCTTATAGATGTAGTGAATTGGTGGATGAATACGATAGAAGCTAAGGCGTTGACATTTGGATACAATGTGTGTTACTTAGTTTTCAGCACATATTTAATTCGAGTGGCTATGAAGATAAGCACACACAGTTTACAAATTAGAAAGAAGTCTTGATCTAATAGACCTTTTTAAATATAGACATATGTATAGACCATATTAAACTATATACATTTTTCAAAGCGGCATCACTTAGAAATTCCTCTAAATAAAACAAAAGATTAAGTATACGAGTACTAAAAACAAAATGCCTCCTAAAATATAAGACCCAGTGAGCTGCAAACCTATTTTACATTTCCTGTAATAACATTTTTCATAACAAGTGTACATGTCACAAAAGGATTAAGTGCTTAACTTCCATTCCCTCAGACCGTCCATCATGTGATGCCATGTATCCTTCATGCCTCATAATTGATGTATCCTAAGCACTGTTTAGGATTTTACCTTCACCCTTTGTTATTAATTAAAAAAAAAAAAAAAAGAAAGAAAGGAAACTTACTAACGAAATAAAAACGGAACAGAAAGCAACACAACAACATTATTTAGAGTCATTAAAAGCCCATTTTGGCAGCGATTACACTTTGAAGTTAATATCCACTTTCACTCAATCCGGTGGATCCTTGTGAAACCCTTTTTATTTTCCATTTAAATTATACGAGATACACAGAAGGAAATCCTATGGAAATCTGATGAAAAATTCTTCAAGAAAATCTCCCGAGACACTTAAGTAAAAATTCTTGAAAAGATTTTCTGTTGCCTTTTCTTTAAGAAGTAGCATCTTAAGTACATCGTCCAAGGATTATCCAGAAAATGTAGACAAAACCACGTGCTATATTTCTCCATGGAGCAGAGATTTGTTACTGAGAGTCGATTGCATGAATTTAGGGAAAGGGAAGTGTTTCAATATTGTTCTGTAGAATTTGCGTCAGTCAAAAACGTAAATTTTCTGAATATCATTAGAAGTTTACATTTTTCCTGCCATCGGTTTGGTTAATAGATTAGTCGAATTTATTGGGTGTCGTATTTTTAATAGAAGTAAAAGCCTCTTTTTCCATTGAGTTGCGTCATCTTTTTGTAATTTATTGGGTGGTTTTGAAAGTTTGTCTATGGGAAGTCGATTAATGTCAAATTAATTCAATGAAACTCCAGAGAAAATCCTTTTATAGATTAACCCAACGAAGGGCAATCGATGTTGTGGTTTATACAGATTTGTAAGGAAATGAACTTTATAGGGTAAATATTAAATGTTTTTATCATAACCAAGCAGATGACCTGAATATATATCTCTAAGGCTGATGCAATACACAAAAGATACAATATAAAACGAATCTGCCATGGCTACCTTTATACTCAGTTATAAAATAAAGATATTCATATGGAGTTACCATGCTATCTTAACCGTATCTGTTTGTTAAAATTTTTCAATTTAAAATGATTCCTTTTTGGTAATGAAACACACCAATGCAATGCCAATTCTCTTGTTTCTCTTACCTTCCTGTGAGACTTTTAGGCACATTCTCAAATCCCTGTTTCCCAAAAGCAGATTAATCACTTAATCATAGAGAACACGCATCGTGGAGGACTACGCATCCTTAATTTCACAAGGGAGAACGCAGTGTGTGCGTATGTCTGTCGAAATTAATTTCACATTACAAAACATTAATTATGAATCATCCCCTAGTTAAGTCCTCAATTAGAGTGTTGTTGCTGTGTTTTTTTTTTCTGTTTGTCTTTGTTTCCTATTTGCCAAATCGATGATGGAAAAAACAGGCTTAAGGGAATTTTTTTCCAAATTTAAATTTAACATTTCATAAAATGTTTAATTAAGTATCTATAAGGTATTGTTATATGTACATAAAGTCGGGGAGAATAATCCAGGGCTGGCGCGTGGACTTAAACGCTTTGAATCGCAGTTACATATCTAAGTATAAACGTATGTACATATATTGTGTTTATAAGTATCAACAGGATGGATCGATGGATTTGTATTTAAATGTGGAGCGGCAAAGCGTTATGATTTTCTCTACACAGTGTAGTGGTCCATAAACATTTTTAATGGCGAGCGTACAATTCATATGAAGTATTGCAAGAGCAGTAATGCATGCACAGTATTTCTCCAAATAAAAGCCAGATAACCTCAGGAAGTTATGGAAGGTATATTCTCTTCGACTTGAGAAAGTTATTTTTTTTGCAGAACTAAAGAAATACTTTTGAAATTTTTACATTAAACCATCCTATCAGATGTAATTCGAGATTTTGATTCGAAAGTGATGCCTTATTTATAGGCACATTGTGATGCCTAGGCTATTTATCGTATGGCTGATAGTACTCAAATAGATCACGAATATCACTGGCCTTCTATGCACCAATGCTATGTTAGACTTAGATGCTATCATAGGGCTTTCACTCTTACAGATAGCATAAGAAAAACGATTGCTAGATGTGATGAATATAATTAATTTAATTTACGAAACTGACATGTTATGACATCATACCTGATAGATGGTCAGGAAGTAGTTTTTTGTTAAATTAATCAAAATAGAAATGTTTGATTGTTCAATTTGGTCTAAATTTGATCAAAATTGCCGACGAATTGAAAATGAATTTTGTATCCTACACTAACTTTGTGGTACGACAAGAAATGACGTTTTGTGTTGCGAAATCCATTCCCATGAGTGACGCGTTAGGATAAACCTTACACAATGGATTAAAGGCACTCGAAATCTTATATTTTCAGTCAAGTAGAACCTATAGGGCAAGTTCTGGTTTCGCCAAAAAAAGGGGTCCGCCAATTCCGTTTGTCTGTCTGTCTGAATATTTGACTGCAACCTAAACGGCTGAACAGATTTGCTTCAAACTTCATACCTGGGGTATGTGGGATGATGACTAAACACTATATATGGTCACGCAAACTTCTTGAAGGCGGTTTTACAAAAAAAATAAAATTGTAAAATCTTGCAGATAACATCAGTTCAATGTTATCAATTCCATCAAAAATGCAGAATCCCACGCTCACTTTATTAGTCCTTATGTGTAAGAAGAACAAGACTTGAATTTCAATACTTCTAAGTTTGCATTTAACTTTTTAGTTCTATTTTGACGTTCCAAAATGTCTTACTAAGAACTCCAAACTGGGTTAAGTACTGCGTTTCTAGATCCGAAATCTTTTTGTCACGTTAAATGATCAGCAAAGGAAAATTACCAACAATCAATTACTTTCGAAAATACATAGGTACAAAGTAATCTGGATATCGATTAGCCTGTTCAGTATTTTCAACTATATCTACTTCAGTTCACAGCTTGTGGATGGAATTCAGTAGACATGATTGTGAGTTTTTTAGTTGTTACTACCTATATTTAACCAGTTACTATACGGTGGAGGGGCGGTATTTTCAATTGATAGTTCAGGAACAGATGAATTACCGGGAAAATGAGTAGTAAAAGGTTTTTCATAACAATTTTGTATTTTAATACAAATGCACTCTTAAAATTTTTTTATGATCTGTCAATGTCAAAACGTGAGTCAAGATTTATATTTTTATCACAGTGATGTTCACGAACAAGCAATGTTTTGAAATTATATTATTACTACCGAAATTCTTGGTAACAGACGCTACAAAAACGAGAACAAGGAGGAGAACATAGTTCACTTTCTCTCTACCTTCCTTATGTCGATTTCTTTAACGATTTTATTGATGACACAGTTTGCACTTCCAGTATTCGCAAGTCATATAAAGAATGATTTCTTTTTCCAATTTGAGAAAAGTCATTTAGCATGATCCAGGCATAATTCCTGTTTACGATAAGATCCGCGTGGTCTGTTCGATTGTTTTACTATTTTTCTTAAATATCCTATATTTGTATGCATTTGTAAGTATGTATGTATGTACAAGTCGCAAGTGTTGAATATGTTGTCTTGTTGACGAGATACCATATATTTTGTTTTGCTCTTGTTAAATCTTGAATTCATCTTCACCAATTCTATTCCTCCCATGAAAGCATTCGGTCCGATTACCCCTAATATTTTGTCAATAACGCTGGCGTAACTCAGTTGTTGCACAGACGTTTTCAAGATCATACCTACATACCTTTGATGACAACTTGCAAACATTCACAGTCCATCTAAATACGATATTAATGTTTTTAAGGAAGTAAGTTACATTTTGCTCTCACATAGCCAGAGAACAGTCTACCCAGTCGCTCATGAATTATAGTAAGGGCTTCTATTTGAGATGTTTTCCTCTCGTCGACTATGAAATTACACTCAGGAGTTCAGGAAAAGTTTATTACGTATTGTCTTCTTTTAGTCTTCTCCGCTCTTCAGTCTTTTAGAAGAGACAACGCATTCTGGAGTAAGCCGATTGGAAGTGATCCCATACTTTCGTGCGGACAGACTTAGCTTTGTTTGTTCTGTCAATGATACCAAGGGACTAAGCACTTCACTTTCACTTTATTTAGCCGTTTTCCCTGGATCTGTTTATAAACAGACTTTTGCTTAATAAGAACGACGATCATTTTAGCACTAGTCCCAAATCAATTGTCGCAGGCGCTTCTCTGTCTCATCCCAGTCTCTTTGATCCATCTGAAGACCTCTTACAAATTTTTCCATCTACCTACTTTACATTAAACTAAGCATGTCTAACCATGAACTGAATTTTATTTCAGAACGTTTCGAGTCTAATCTGTAAGCCTACGGCTACTCATCGCCCTCAGTTATAGGCTTGTCCCTGAAAACAAAAACGTTAAAGGTCAATGTAAATGAATTCAAAATGTAATTGAAATACTCAAAAGAGAATAAGACCTCAGTCAACCGAGCCTTATTACTGTTTAATTAAAATAAATAAAAATCCTTCAACCCACCCACAATATCCTTTTGTACCGACGCGTACAACACTGTTTGCCTATGTAGCCCAAAGGAAAAAAAAAAAAAAAAAAGAACATCATAATTTAGTAATAAATATTTATTTAAGGACGTAAGATTTCTTTATTCTTCATTATTCGTCTTCCCGTTGCCTTATCTCGTCTCCCTATGTTTCTGACATATTTTGATGAAAAATAATTCATTCGCAAGAGAGACACCAACAAGAAAAAAGAAAAAAAAAAAAAAAAACATTATAAGCGGACCTAAAGGATCCCATATGTTTCTTACATCTTCCATCATTTCGTGTTTTCCCTTCGTGTTTTGCTTTCTGGTTCCCCCCCTTTACATCTCCACCTGTTTTGTTAGAGTATTTTGTTAATTTATTTATCGTAATCGAGAATATGTACAACGCTGCGTGTATAGGGGTAGGAGTATTATTGGAAAACGAATATTGGCATGTTTTTGACTTCAAAGGAGCGGGATCCTTCTCATTCATCATATTGGTTTCTTGAATGTCAATCATGTGTTGAGACTTGTGCATATCTCCAGATGGGGACGACCAACGACATGACATGGGACGGATTTTTTTTTTTCATAAGGACCTACAAAGGATGTTTGCTTTCCGTTTTTTTTCTTGTTTTTTTTTGATAGAAATTAGGAATTTATGAAGAAATTTCCTTACTAAAGTGGCAAAGAATGGTAATATTTTTGTAGAAATATTTTTTTTTTTTTTAATAAAAAATGTTGTTTCGGTGGAAAACCGCTGGTCATTGTGATTGAATGTAAAGAAAATATTTTGTTATTTCGTTTGGGTAGACATTTTTTGACAAGAAAATTACGTTGTAATAACTCACAGAGATTTAAGGTGAATATGGTAATTTGGATACGATTGATGGAATGGGAAGACACTTTTTCGGACTGAAGACTTACATATAACGACGTGGCTTGAATACTTAAGGAGTGTAATTATATAAAAATTGTACTCTTATACGGAAATCTAAGGTGAAGCAAGAGAATGAGAAATGGAAGATCTAGTTTTCTCGTAATAAAGGGTCACCCAACAAAAGGTGTCATTTTAAATTTTCCACCGTTGTTTTAATGTCAGCACTTAACTATCATTGCGATGACTTTTGTTAAGTAAAAAAGGAGACTATTAAATATGCAAAAACGGTGAATATATTGCGGCAACGATTCGTAAAAAGTGCTTTTGGTCATCATCAAGCGCCTTCTGCATAGCTATTTATACATACATATTTAATCGATAAATTTTGACGTTTCGGACAAGTTAGTGATGTGAAGACTCCAACTCGTGCTCATCCGGCAAGGTCAGCTGAAAATATCGCTGCCGTACCCGGGTGTGACTGAAAACCCAGTTGTGTCCATTTCGAGACAACCACAGTCATTGGGCCTATCCGCCCAATTTATGGGCACTTTAAAGGTGCACTTTAAAGGTGCACTTTAAAGGTGCATTTGGCATATGAACTAAAACCAGTAGACAACGCACAATGTCGTACTTTCGCTGATTGGGTGCTTGATTCATGATTTTTTACACAAAATTATTCTAAGTGATGAGACTCATTTCCATTTGTCTGCGTACGTACAAACAAAACTAGTGTGACTATTTCAGTGAATGGATTGCATTACCGAACGATGTTGACCAACTTTTTTTTGCCTGAAATTGATGCTATGGACGTGGATGACGTTTAGAACGGCCAATGCTACATGCCACACAGATGGTGGAACAATGGTTCTATTTCATGGTAAATTTCCTGGACGTATGATTTCACGAATTGGACTATTTAACTTTTTTTTTTTGGGCTATGTTAAAGATAAAGTCTACGCCATTGCTCCACCATCAATTCATGCACTAAATAAAAAATTTCGCGAAATACAGTCGCAATTATGCGAAAACGTGATGAAAAATTTCGTAAGGTTTGTGATTTTGTTTAAAATGAATTTATCACCACTTTTTATGAAAGCGTTGCGTTTTTCTATTGATTTAGTCCCTTACAACAACTATTAAAGATGCGGAAAGTGTCATACTCTTTAAGAGCGACAAATGGTATTTCGGCGTCGACGTATTTCTATGACTGCCGTAGTGGAAATACGTTGACGACTCATGACTAATCCTAACTTAAGGCCAGCTCCAGCAGTTAGTTTGCTAATTTCCCATGTCTAATTGAAACTCGTAATAAAATGGTTGATCTCTGTAAGAAGCAAATGTGTAGGAGTATCCTCAAAACAGACAAGACAAAGTTAGCAAGTATCCGAACCGTTTTTACGTAGCCCTTGATCGAGTCTCGCTGCAGGCTGGGACAAATCTCCAGTCGGCTCGACCTTAATTCAGCCGTCTCTCGCTTGGCATAAGTTAGTTTAGGAGCATTTCTAACTGAGCGCTGAATTTAAAGTGGTCTACTTCTACTGCAAACAAAACTTGGTCTAAGTAACTTTGCAGATACTTAGTTGATATATTTGTACAAGATGTACATCTGGACTGACACGACATTTCCTTTATAATCCACATACCCAGTCAAAAATGCTGCCTGGGAATAAGAGATCTAAAACACACTATAAATAAATCTTAAACAGTTTAACTTTCCATCAATTTATTCGAATTGCATTTGAATTCGCAAAACAAATTCTAACTCGGACTAAACCTTTTGGGTAGGTGGTTTGTTCCTTCTCTTATAATCAACGTAAACTTTTTCGCAAATAAAAATCCTTCACACGGTTGAAATCGGTTGGCATTTGTATCCACCTCAAAGTCCCCACAGAATGAGGTCACCGTTCTAATTTAAAACTAGAAACTTTCAAATTGCAACAAAATTTCAACTTTATTCCAAAATACTCATCGTAGAGCATGTGGTAGTATCATCATCACCATCATCATCGTGGTCCTCCATCCTTTAATATACACAATATAGAGCAAAGGATATATGTATGTACATATATGCACCACAGTCACATCCATATACACAAGATCAGGATCAAAATTCAATTTACTGCTAAATGTGGTGATGACTCGGGTACTGGGTGCTGGTTATGTGAGGTCGTTGTGCGTTGATGTGTGATGCCAAAAACAACTTTTCCCGATGAATATTTACTCGTTTATGGGGAAAGAGAGAGATAGCGGGTTGGGAAACTTTGTTACGCTGCGTGTAAATAGCATGAAATGGTAACATGGTACATGTAAAAGGAATTTCGGGTTAGAAAAGGATGTTTAGGATTTCGTAAAGGGATACAAATTGCAGGGGTAAACAATGCTCGAAGTTGTGTTGTATTGCAATTTATATGTTTGAACTATGATAGTTTTTAATTGGAATATGTATATTCCAGTCGTCTGATTTCGTTTAATCATTTCAGAAATAACACGTGTATTTCCTCCTAATATTTGAAATATTTTTTATACTGCTGACACTAGCAAATCTCCACCTCTATTGTTTTATGATGATCTGTTTAAAAAAATTGACCCTTGTAGTATGCAATGAATTTTTGTCTCATCGCAATTGTTAGCATATTTTCAGGTGCTTGATGCAAATACTTTTAATAGTGATATTGATATCAAACTGCTCTGTAACATACCCAAGACGTTGTTGAGTCAAGCAACTCGACTTAATTATAAATAATTTTGTAGAGATAGAGTTTTCCTACAATACCACGGTATGCGTTCGTCGATGTAATTAGTATGCTGTTCAGGCAGCTTTATCTAGGACTAACACTATACCTGGGCCCATTTGATTTAACCAGAAGTCGTATTGAGGGTTTTAATGGACCTCAGCTAAACTTTGGGTTCCAAGTTCTGAATTTCTATTGAACTGACAGAGTCCCGCTCCTAGTGGAGTAGGTAATGTCTGTTCTTCAGTTGCTTTTGCTCCCTTTAGAACCGGCATATCCGTATCTTACAATTTTATATTGTGCAGATGGTATCTAAGTGGACAATGTCCCATTAGGTAGCCCGTTGAGGTTCTTAGGTCGTCTTTGTTCAGATCGAGTAAATTATTGGCCTTATATCGTTTGGGATTGATAATCTTTTTCACTTGCCTCAGGCTCTGAAGGTATCAATCAATTTCACATTAACTTGCAGTGGGCACTGTTAGGTGGTATCCCAAAAGAGAACTTAGGACTAACGAGTGGTCAATAGGTCCACCCATAAAATGGAATATGATTATTTACATATATGTACGTATGTTCATAGCTCGCTGTTTATATATGGAATCGTCTGGTATGTCAAACACCGAATAACGAGGAAATTAAGCCGAGACTATTAATATGATTGCCTACTGTGGCATTGAAATATAATGACATCGCTTTTGGGCTTTAAGTTGTAAGAACTGTCTTACTCAACCTCTGAAACTGGCCTTCCGTATCGAATCACCAAAGTTTTCCAAAATATAAAAATTTTCCCCACAGTCGGCTTAAGCATTAAGCCAAAGACATTCGCTTTTGGTTGACTATTCAGAGCAAGACATACAAACATACATATGAACACTAACGTATACTTACAGGTTATCAAACTAATCTTTCAGTTTTCCTGCGAGTAATAGCACAGAGTCCCTCCCTTTTTTTTACTTGCACCTATACCTATAAGGCAAGTATGTATTGGTTTTGTGAAAAATTTCGAACTCGAGATTTTAATCATAACCATAAGCTAAATGCTTAGTAACCATAAGCTATCTACGAGGGCAGTGTCATGAGGTGGATATAGCCAAAGATGTCTGAAGACTACGAAGTCCAATCTGTGAGCATCAAGGCTGCATGGTTTGTTGGTTGGTTGGTTTGGGAGGGTGAGAATGACTTCATCTCGTCATCTCGGGCCCGTTGTGTTCCACTCTAAAGAGACTGTGTGGTAGAAAAGGGTAAAAAGGAGGATGTTGGATTTGGGGATGGAAAGTTGGGTGAACGAACTTCAGCAACTTTCTGAGACTGTAACGTCTAAAATAACTCAGCCCAGGCAAGACGTGTCTTCCCAGGTGTTTGTATCTTAGCGCCCCTAGTGCGGGGCATTCGCAGAGGAAGTGCTCGAGGCTTTCTTTCTCTTGCTCGCATTCCAGGCAGGTGCTTGATGTCACCAGTCCCAGTTTGTATGCGTACTTATTCCGGTTGATGTGTCTGTTGTATAGACCCAAATTAAGGATACTTTACTTAAGGACGATTTCCGTAAAAATAGATTTTCTCCAAAACGGCTCTAACGATTTTGATAAAATTTCATATGTGTGTTAGTTTGGGCATATGCTATTAGATGCGCGAAAATGGGTATAATGGTAATTCTAGGGATTGGCTGTTTCTCGGCTATTCAGCGATTGGGCTTAAAATTAATATACATACATATATTAATGTACATACATATGAAGTGGGTATGACAAATGTAAAGATATGACGTATCAAGTTTTGCAACTGCCACGCCCACTTTTTAAAAGTTTAGCTTTTTTCTAAATTTTTACTAGAAATTGAAGAAAATTCTGAAAAGGAAATTAATAGGCCTTGAAGTTATCTATAATTCACTTGAACAACGTATATGGTCATGCACACTTTTTTAATTTAATATTTTAAACTTATAACATTAAGGTGCAAGTACGTACGACCCAATCGTGCACTTTATTTTATTTTCTGAACAACAATGCCTTTCAGAACAAACAAATCCTATGGTTTCATCAAATTCCGAAAGTGTAGAAAGTGGTGTTGTCGATACTTCAGAGCGCGCCACCACAGGGGAGGATTTCCTCGTACTTTTTTCATTAATGAAGCACATTCTTCGGGTCTTCCTCGATTCCGGAAAGTTTGGATTCAAAATGGAATAGGATTCTTGTTTATGAAACGTGGCGTTTGACGTTTCATACTCTTCATCGCTGTGGGAAATTCGCATCATATGTACACCCTTCCTGTGTTTCTTCTTGAATTCTTTGAGTTTCATCTTATAAGATTCCCTCAGAAAGCTTGCTAGTAAAACGACACCAGTAAATACTATCAGATTCCAGGAGATTATATTCCTCATGATTACCTCTGTCGCAAAAGTAACTAACGAAAGTACACACATCTGACACATTTGGCTTTCAAGTACTTACGAAAAGGTCAAGCTGGTTATATATGTACTTACATGTGAAAGTGAGATAACTGGTCAACTGTTTCTGAAGGTCAAATTCAAGGTAGTATCTGATGAAAATATTATAATTAATTCCTCCTCAAGGGTTAAAGCGTTCAAGAGTAAACTCTTGCTATTAAAACATTAAATTATTGAAACGATCTAACCTTGACATCCGTTTATCATCCGCAGATGTCTAGGAAATTAACTTACTTCAAAAACTACTCTCTGTCGAAAACCGCGAAGTGGGGAACCTCATTTTAACATTTTTCTTTTCAAATTACCTGCTAAAACTTTTCAAAACAAAACCAATGTCGAGCAGATACAAGATAAAATGAAATCAAATTTTCCATCCTGTCTTCTGCCTTCCATTGCTTGACCCACAGAAAATGAGAAACCAGGTTTGTTTTAATTATTTTTCAAACCAAAATTCATTTCTATTCAGGTAAACAAGGAGAACGAAATGAAACAACAACAACAAAAAAAACAAATCCTGTACAGAAAAATGTCGGCAACATGCGAATTCAAAGATTTTCTCCCTTAAACTTTGAGGAGGAATCAACAAAAACATGAAGGAATATATATTTATGTACATATACATATATATGTATATAGACAACTGGATAGATTGGAAAAGCATAAGCCACAAACGAACGCACACATGCAGTGTTTTTGGAGAGTGAGTGTACACAAAACAAGTAAAGTGCTCAGTTAAAATAATATTCTCTATGAACAATATGGATGATGATGAGGATGAAACCTTTTGAAAATATTAGCATCCAAAATTGTAACAACCCCACTTTCACTTCCACAGGCACGAGTATCCACACACTCCGCATCTACAGCCATTAACAAGGATTTTACGAAAGAAAAAAAGGAAAAGAACGGATGAGAGCTGGAGTGCGGTACAGATTAATAATTATTTTTGAATTTTTCGTAGAATGGTTGTTTCGGTAGAGACCTGGTTAGAGCCAAGGGTATTCTTCTACGATTACCTGTCATAAACACAGACTGAGTTGATGATGTTGATGCTCCCTTAGCAGTCAGGACAAAAGTGTGTTCCTTTCATACCTTCGTTCAAGCCAAAAATTCATTCAACAATATTTCTTAATCTCTCTGAAATAAGTCCGAATACGAATCTTATACATGGGAGACTGAGGGCAGTTGAAAAATGCTAAGAATTTGTAATGCAGTTCTCGATTTAATCTCCAACTATGTAGATGCGCAGGAAGGTACAAAATCGTGATTGAATTACTAAATTAGTAAAAAAGCGTATCATCATTTGCAGGGTGGGTGTTTTGAGTAATTTTGAGCAATTCTTTTATTACGGAAGTGTTGAAGTCATTCAGCAACGGAAAGAATGGGAAAATTCAGGAATTCTTAAGTACTCGAATATTTAATGATATTTAAGGATTCAACACATCAATGCGTCTATTTTACGGATGGTCCTTAGAATTAAAACACATTATATAGCATAAGGCTTAAATTCCATAACTTGCTATACTTTCCGCACAAATGGAAGAAACCTACATACAGTCTACGACCTTATCCTAAGGGCGACCTGATTTTTAGAAGCCTTCTTAGTCAGATGGTCATGAAGAAGACATTTTTTTGTTATAGAATCTTGAGCAAAGAGTCCTCCTTATGTGTTTGGCGCTAATTAGTAGAGAGTCCTCTGTCTAGCCAAGTCCTCGAATATATGGTTTTTTTTAAGTTAAAAAGCAGTGACACTAAAACTGCCCCTTGTGGTAGTCCATCATTCATATGTTTTGATATGCTATGCGACTATTGTTTACAAAAATGAAAATCAATACGGTAGTTGTTTTGATATACAATATTACTATCTTTCTATACCATTCGCAGCCACGGCTGTTTAAGTTTAGCCTGGAAGCTTGCTTTGATGTGAGTGTTTACCGCTTTTTCCTTCATTGTAGCTTCGTTCATAAACACAATCACGTCAATAACTATATAAATTGAATTATACAGGGTTTTTTGAAAAAAATTGTACAGAATAGCCCGAGCGAAAACTATGCTTTCTACTAATTGGTATTTTTAATTATGTGCTTCGTTGAGACACTTAAGCAGATTGTCTCAAACCGTGTCTAGTAATCCTGTAAGTCTCCTAGACTTCTATATATTAATGCCTGACTTCATTTTAAGAGGGTTTGCTGAAATTCCATCTTTCGGGCGGATAATCGATGACGGATATTCGGATTCCGATTTTAAGAACTGCAGGGATGTGTTGTATATGAGAAGTATTACCTTATAGCTAATTTAGAGATGCCTGTGGTCGCAGTTGGGGCTGAGGAATCTTAAATCGATATTGAAGCCCCTTTGCTTCAGTCTCGATTGAACGTATATGGATCTTTGGTTCGAAGACAATGTGCCTGCGTGGTTATTTAAATCGTGAATAAACGTGCTTCAGACTTCGTTAGATTTTCTTGAATAGCCGCTACGAATTCTTAAACAAATTGTTGTTTTTAGCTTCAGTGATTCTACCATTATTAACACAGAGAATGCGAATTTAAGGTCTGAATCTCTTTTTTAAGAAGAAGTACAATTTTGTATGTCGAGTTGCCTCATCTACGATAAGTTACATTAAGTTGTTAATTTAATTCAATTTTTATGGCTTGTTGGACCTCAAATCAGCGCAAATGGTGTCAGTCTAATTCTAGACTTTAACCCTGCTGTCTTTTGTACGATTTCGATGATTTCGACATCCTTCAAAAATTCATATATTTCAGTAATAACATTTCATAAAACTGGTTCTAAAACAGACCCTTGTCGGACGTTCCCCAAGTATGAGGTCACACTTGTTGACTTTAAGCCAAGCAATTTTATTCTTGTTTTGTCGGACTCTTTACATTTTGTAGGTACACACTTGTACATACCATCATCTAATTATCCAATTTCTCATTTATATCCTTCGAACCAAATCACACAATTTAGTTGCGTCACGGTGCGACGTTCTCCTGCGAAATATTAACTTTAAAATCAAATTTAAAACTTTATCTTGTATACGAAAAGAGCTCTATTACAAGAGGATGGTTTTTGCTTGAAATTCGACCCTAGTGCTTGGCACCCACGTCTTAGTCTATAAATCATGTTGACACCCCATTTACATCCACCCCACCATTCCAATGGCAGTCGCAAAGTTTTTGGCCAAGTTGAAAGTATTTACAACCCACCTACATTTTGCAAGATTAATATTTCCTTTGGGGGTGACTAGGCGGTGGAATGTCCTCTTGTAGCAAAAACCAAACCCATTACAAGGATCAACGAAATTAAAATGTTTCACACTGCTCGCCTCTCGTTTTCAATTTGTTTCAATAAGTTTAACTTTAATGCCAATTATATTTCCCAAGAAAGAATATTGTATCCTCGTACAACACCTAATACACAGGATGCGTCCCAATACCACAAAAGACACTCTACACATTCAATTTATAATCATTATCGAGGAAAGGAAGTTCTCTTCCCTCGAACCATTATACAGCTTGACTTGGCGAAGCGAACACTTTATCTCCATTGGGTTTCTCGGCCCCAAAAGCGCCACGTCCAGCTAAGAAAGTAGAAAGGCAACCGGCAGAAAAAATTACTTGGCTGGATGGAACACAAGGGGTATATACGTCAGTCGATAGGTCGTCTAGCCAGGCTTAGGAATAGACGTGTGGTGGATACCATTCACCTGATATCTAATGGCCTATATTAAGTTAGTAGGGATCTTTTTTTTTTTTTGTTGCCTGTTTCTCCCTGGAATCCTTGACAGTCAACAGGAGTCGGGGTGGATGGTGGCTTTCTTTATATATCCATTAGGGCAGTGTCTTAGGAAGTATCCAGGTGTAGAAAGTGATTGCTTGCGTAAAAGTGAAAGTTTTACTGAAAGTCAAACTGTTGATAGATGGGTTGGGGGAGGATATTTCTCTCGTCTTTTACTTTTTTCTTTTCTTTCAATATACATACATATGTATCTGGGTAGATATGGGGTGGTTGGGTGTAAAGAACGGGAAAAGCAAAAAGCCAATTGTCGCTCTATTAGAGGTCGAGAGCATTTAGGAAATGGGCATTAGATAAACGTGTCCTTTACCTTTTGGTTTTGTTTTTTCTTTGCTTTTTGTTATAATGGGGGGCAAGGAAAATATTTAGTTCTAATTGGATAAAGTGGACTCAGGAAGTTTATTGTGTTGTAGAACGTAAGATATTATGTGTATCTTAAAGGTTTCCATTTGTAGTAGTATGAGATCAAACAGTAATTAGGATCGTTTTAAGCATTATTAGGATTCATTTCTTATTCTTTGACAACATCTGAAAAAAGGGCATTTGATTAATTTAAATACACCTGAATTTCAGAGGAGTCCCACAGCGCGGTTTTATTCAACTCATACGTAGTTTGACGTTGCCTTGATAAATCGTATTTCATTTTTATCAGATGCAACTCAAGTTATCTAATTTTCCTTTATATCCCAATTCTATAATTTGAGATATGGTTCTGAAATGGTATGCATAAGCCGTTGAAATAAACTTTTATATAAAACCTCTATACAGCATTTGACAACACAACCTCTATGTCGAATGAAGGAAAATATAGCTCCTAATGAACCACCCCTAATTATTTATAGCTGGTTACAAGTAAACTCTAATACATATTACTATTTGGCCTGGACCAAAAGCATACAGATGGCATATGTTTTGTAAGATAAAGTCGGCACTTAGCCTCCTGAACTTCATTTCTTTTGTTTAGATCACACTTTATTAGCAAAATCATCTCCGCTAAGATTTTATAACATAATCGTACCGTTGTGTGTTTGTGTACGGTTTGTACCACTCGAAATCTAAGTGATAGATGATATAAAACATAAATACATATATGTATGGATACTCCTCCATTGAGACTTAGAGTAATGTGGGCTAACATCCGAAAGTATTACCTGTACAACATTTCAAAAAGCTAATTGGATCAATTATACCCTCATCGCAGTAGATTTATTGCGACAGGGAGTCGACATAACTCTATCAAATGTTCTACTGAAAATATATCCTTCTATATACATACATATGAATGTACATATCTATAAGTATGTAAGCACGAAGAACAGAAAAGTGATTTGTTTTATGCCAGAGAGACTCGAATTGTACGAAGATCCAGCACCTGGAAGTATACCGTAGAATGTGATGAGTTACATTTTTAGTGCATACTTTTTGGTTAATGTTTGCGATTTTAAAACAAAAGAGAAAGGAATTGGAAGGAATAGGTCATAGGGCATGTGACTTCAATAATTCCTGTACACTACCCTATAATCGGGCAACCCTTTCAAACCGTCTAAAGATTTCAGAATATGGGTCCATTGGTAATCTTCGTAACCTATCCCTATTTAAAGGCACATCCAATTCAAAGTTACTACTTCTAACAAATCATACGGCCTTCCTAGTTCAGGAACTGCATATACCCGAGTCAACCATGCCTATATTCTTGCAAAAATCTCTACAACTTGTTGCGTCAACCATTTGTTTCCATCTAAGTGAACGTCGGTTATCTTTAAACACTCATCAGAACTTAAGCACCAATCTGCCACTTATGGTAAAGTTCCATCATAAAAAAAAAAACCTTTTAAGTAACCGAATGGAAGACAAAAAAGAAAAACAATCTTCAGCATCCGCTGCAGCATAGATACTTTCATGGAACTTTGTAGATAAAAGCCGTCTGCGGAAAATTGTCCCACCACCCTCAAACCGTCCAGTGAGAATCGTACCACATTGTTTACACGAAATGCTTTCACATCCAACAACCATTGCATTGTATATTGACCCTTAACAAGGACACTGTTGGCGGAAAACTGCAGTGCAATATCTGTAGCAACTTTGTTGTTAAATGAGATCATGGAACAACTTTTTCCAACTCCCACTACCTGAGGGCATTTTTTAGTCATGGATTCTTTGCTATCACGAACAGGAAAACGTCGTCATGTCTTTGAACTACTTAACCAAGTTTTCTTATAAATCATTCCTTATGTACATATGTATGTATACATCCCTTTCTTCGAATGTGCCACGAGGGAAACTTGCAAAGGATGAATTACTATGGCGTATCCCTACATGTGTCACTCCAGCGCTCGCTCGCTTCTAAACGGAAGGTCCTCTCGGATAAGTAAACGAAACGGCAACAACTTAATACCGATTTGATACCTCCTAGTGAATTAATCTTTCTTTCTGTTGTGGTGTCGTGTGTCAGTTGAGTGTCCCGAGTCTGTCGGTCCTGTGTTCACCTGCAGGCAATATGCCATCTTGGCTGTCAGTGTGTGTTGTTGGTAAATGGTAGTGCCTAATGCAATGAATATATCACAGATTTAGTCAGAATCTGTTAGCAAATTAAAAAACCAAACTACAAGTATTTTCTGTTCTATTTCGGTGATACCCAGTTGCGTCTTCTCTTACACATCTCTGTGTGAACACTCAAAGGGGTGGTGTACTTGTATACTAATAAAAACAAAAAAACAAACTGAGGGAGACGGAGTGTACACTTCCACCAACAACACATATAATTAATTACTTCGGTAGTTAATTGGATTTCGCGTTGCTAAAGTATCTTTTTTTCTGATTATGCTGTGTACTTTGTGTGTTATCCTTGCAAACGATTTGCGTTGTTATTCTGGTATGATGCGTGCATTTGACTACAAAGTGTTGTTTAACTGATGGAATGAATTTTGTGGCTGCAATTATGCGAAAGATGTTGTTACTTGAAATGTAAAGGAAAAAAAAGGATCACACGGATCTGCCCATGATTTTTTCATTAATTAATTTCTACAAAGAAAAATCGCTTCGGGGTAGCGTTTACAGTGAATTGGATACCCATACTCATTAGAGTAATTGCGGGTGGCTGTAATTCAGTAGAGTGCAACGCGTTTTATTTTTTTATTTTTTGAAGGATTACATTGTTTCTAATCGGATTTGCCTGATTATGGAGGTGATATGGGTAATTATTGGCATCGATATCAGCTTCGTTCGATCACGAAATAATTAATTAAGAAAAAAAGTTTTGCCTCCACGAGACTCTCCTATGGGTGATATATAATGTATCTCTCGTTCTATATTACATGAAACTATTTCTATTCTTAGCACTGAAAATATAGTGGAACAGAACATGGCAAACAAACTTGGAGTGCGCAACTGGAGGTAGTTAGCTAGGGACCGAGCTGACTGGAGAGGCTTGTTAGTCAGATTTATACTAGGAATGTGCGAAATATACATACTTATCCGGTATTTAGTATTCCTTCTTCGTAATGAGTATCGGAATCGAATACTACTAAAAATAAGTATTCGGTACTGATACTCATTTATACATACGGACAAATACGAACCCAAGTGCCGCAGGTTAAGCAATAAGCATTTGTATCGACTTCGTACACAAACTCAACCAACACTCATTTACTTAACAACCAATGTAAAATATACCTATGCTATGCACACTCAAATGTAAGTATATTATTTTTGACTTAAATCTACCCCCAAAGAAGTATACTCAACTCAGTAAACAATATCACAACACACGAATCCTGGTATTCGTTACTGATTACTGAATACTAAAGAAAGAGTTTGAGTATATGAATCCTGGTATCCGTTACTGAGTTCTGAATACTGAATGTGTATATGAGTATAATGCAGACAAGTAATCAATAGTTTGAATAGATGAGACAAGAGAGTGCAAAAGAAGAGGAAATCGGGCCATGTAACCTCAGACAATGATTATATAAGATCATAACACTATCCCTAGTAAATCGAGCTATATTGTCCCCTATCTGGACTTTAAGGTCAAGTATAAGACCAGGATTCCTAGTAGAAGTGCTTGGTGATCGAAATAAATTTGAAACGAATCTGGGACAGAGATTTAACCAGACGGATCCAAAACAAATACGGGAGGTTACTCCAGTGCACTGGATATTCATATCACATGACTGCCGAACCATTTTCAAGTAGAAGTCACACCATTCCGAAAAGCCACGGCTTGGTTTTCAATTAACTCAGTAGATTAACTCGAATAACACGATAGATTGCGGAGTTCAGCGCAAAGGGATATCCTAACCAATTGCAAAGCGGACGTGTCCAGACAGGAACCTGCCCGACAATAGGGTAGCGCCGTACCCGTCAGAATAGCCAACAGTAGGTGAAACAATATCAGCACATGTCTCTCTTCTAAACAAATCTGGCCAGAGCTGGACTATAAGAAAACCAGTAGACTTATTTTTCATCAATAGGACGTATCTAAGAAAAATAGTTGGGGCCCTCACGGGACATTGTCTGATGGTTTAATGCTTAAACGGGGAATCATACTTTTTCGACACGGGTTCACACCGAAACTGGTTGCCCTGGCTTTGGTCCTATATGGGAAGTTCTCATATATATAGATGCTTGCGCTGGTAATCTGGTTTTTCCATAGTAGTATCACAATGGACCTTCTTTTTGGTATAAGTGTGTCTACGAGTACCTATTCAGTGGGGACTGGCCCCCTACCCAACACATTCTTATACTGGATAGACTTAGGATTGTAGTAAGAACAAATGTCAACAAGCGAATTTTAGTTACAAGGACGAGGTATTTGGTTATCTGCCAAATTCCGCACTCCAAGTTGGTTCAGGTCCTCTTCCACTTGTGCGCGCTACCTAAAGCGAGCTCTTGCGCTACTATATTGGTAGATTCGAGGGAACGTTGATGCCCATTCGCTCTACGTGTCCAAACATTCTAGACGACTGATGCGTACAGCTCGTAGAGTTCGTTATTAAATCTCCTCCTCCAAACCGAAACCGAAAATCACCCGAAGAATTATCCGTTCAAAACGATTAAGGATATCTTCATCCGTCTTCATACCTCCATGGATTTGCGCCATAGAGCAGGATTGGGATTATGGGGGTCTTATATATGGTCTTCTTAGTGTTTCTTGACAAGGCCTTGCCACTCTTAACGCAAAGAAACAGCAATTTTTCAGCGTAACTCTGCCTTTGCTTTCTTATACATATGATGAGGTAGACAAAGTCCCGAATTATGTATCTCTAAGTTATAGCTGCCTATTGTGACGTTCTGTCCGATTCGTCGATGTTGTGTGTCTTTTTTGAGTACTAATCATCAATAAATCTTAAAAGGCATTCGTTTTCAACTTTTATGACTTTTCGAGTTCTAATTCACTGAGATATCTGTTCTAATACGTTGTATCTCTCTATTTTATTTGGATGTGCTTAATTAGAAAATCAAGCAAAACAATGGAAGCAAACAACGAATAGATAACAGTTGGACGACACTCTTCGTTCTATGATTTCCACTTTGGCTTTAGAAAAAAGTTTAACTTACCTTTTATTGCAATCAAGCAAACCAAAGTACTAGTCGAATTGTTACAAGGGCTTCTGTAAACCATTATTGGCGAGACGGCCCAATGGTATACTGATAAGCTAAGGAAATGGACACGATAAGACGAAAAGAAATTAGGATTATGTTAGAACCCCATGCAGAACTTCGTATAGTTATATTTTCTTCCTCTGACCTTAGTGTCACCGACTTGAATTGAATTTAAAGTCTGACTAGAATGCAAGTGTGCTCTGTTGGCAGTGTAAGTAGTACAATCTTAAAGTGTAGCAAATTTTCAACCTTAAAAGTTAAATATATTGATTATCTTCTGAAATCGAATAAGTCAGCAATTTCTATGCAAGCACATGACTTTGTCTTTCCTATTAATATAGTACGACACGTGCCAGAGACTGACACAAATTTCTGATGGCAGTTTCGCGTCCAGCAATCAAAAGAAACAATCGACGACATTCGCTGAATTTTTGATCTTTCACGCCTCATTCCTAATATCCTTACACAGTCGTAAACAAGACAATCCCGCCCATTCTGTTATAGTCCATCTCATAAATGTCGGATTTAATTTCCAGCAAAAGGGCACTCAATTTTATTGCATCATAAATTCCCACCATCAGGACACACAAATACACACGCGATCGAGTCCACATTGATTGTCAAGAGTCCTTAGTTTGACATTATTGACCCATTGCACATAATCAAAAGCAATTGCTATTACTATTTGTGATGATGAAGGCAATAAACTTGCATTTACGCTGTTCAGGTAATTAAAAGAGTCTTAGGGGCCCTCAAAGGTTTAATTTAACTTTACGAGCGTTTTAAATTTCTATCCTCATTCCCCCACTCTCTCTCACTACAGTCTCATTAATAAATCATTGCCTTAATTAAATAATTCCAAAATTTACCACCATCAAGGTAACAAGATACATGGTAGATATCCATCAATCTTATTATTTTAAATGAAACAAACGAGGTATCCTTAGCCACCTGTATGCATTGAGCGTGTAATGTAGTGACGTATCCTTATCTCATTGTGCTAACATCTGCATTTCGAATCAATCTATGAAGTTATTCTTGAGTGGTTGCCGGTTACAAGATTAATGATGAAAAATTAGAGAAAATACTATAGGGTGTATTTTTGAAGGTGATTCCATCTCTCCAAGGATAAATTAATGGTGCCACACTTTGCATAGCTAATGGAATACAAAAACTTTTCGTAATTAACGTGAAATTTCGAAAATCAACTCTACCGCAATAACGAACCACTTCAATGGTTGCTCCCGGGCGTTTGGATATATATCTCGGCCTTAGAACCATTTTCTGTAGGGAGTCGACAGTAGTACCAGCAACAGCAACAGCATAGACTATATATTCTTGTGGTTACAGTTGTTGCATATTCGACTAAGCCAAATTCGGACGTAACTTGTCAGTCGGAAGAAGTCAGGTTGGCCGGATGGTTAGTTACTGCTAGAAACAGGTGATTAGTGGTTCATTTGTTGCAATTGCACTCGATGGAATGCTTGTGAAACGTACAATTGACTATTGCCTCTGATTACGACGACAAGGAATGAAAGGCGTCAGAGGGAGTGTACAAATTGGTTTTAAGGTAGGTAGTGGTGCCCAGAGGAAACAAATTGTGTAGTCTACTGTATCCTGATACTGACATTTTATCAAGGCGAGTGTGAGATTCTCGTGTTATGGACAAAGGTTTGAATTGGTAATTGGGGTCGTTTTCGAAAAATACTTCTGTTGAACGAATAAAGAGATTCCTCACTCGTTTACTGCTACATGAAAGTAACCAGAATTCCAAACCTCCACATGAAATAAAGTTCGTTTGGCAAGAAGAATGTCCACCTACACAGATTGCAAATCAATCGCACCAGACTACGACCTGATGAGAATTATATTTCAAGGACTGTCCTCACGAAGCCCTTAAGAATTAAAGACCTCTTTAATTCGCACCCACTCAGTAGGATTCAAATCCTTCACGCAAACACTACACACCGCCAATTGAATATCATTTTTCTACGAAAACCAACTGAAATAATATTGGTATTCCAAAAATGCTTTTCATGCCTAATTAAATCAATCAAATCAATTGATCTGCAATCCATCATAATCTGGAAATTCAATCAGAATGTGATACAGAATTCTTCGTAGGACGAACTCCTCTAGATTTCAGCGGCGATATCCGAGACGGGTCTTTTCGATTGCCATTCGCCGCCACCACCATCATCATAGGGAGAAACAAAAAAAGTAATTTGGTTGAATGACCAGCCATCCCACTCCTACGAATGTGAGTTTAGCCGCAAGGACACGTTCCATTTTCTTATTGGTTTGGCAATTTTGTTAATTAATACAACTTAATCGGATTTATGGCCTCAAATTGAGTTCGGAATTGAAAACAATCGATTGGTGCAACACAATCGATGGTGGTGAGTAGCGGAAGTGTTTTTCTAGTGGATTCCTACTACTGTTGATTCCATTTGCTCAGCAGACAGACAAAGCACTCAGCGTTAGGGATTAATTTTGATGGGGGGCGCATCTCAATTGGGGAGATATTGAATAGAATTCGATTGATTATTCAGATTGTTGCCATTATGTACACGATGTTAAATGCGGATCACGATAATGTTGTGAAGACAATTGGTCTTATTGGTATTAGAGGGAGCGATAGCTGATGGACATGACCAATGTACTATTGGTGATGATTGAGCAAATCATGTATATGCTTCCTTTGAGGAAGTATTCCACAAAGAAGTAGGCCCTTCTGTTTTGGGGGTTATTTTTAGAAATTCATGTGTACAAATAGATAATGGGATAGTATGCACAAACAACCGAACAAATCCAAGTTAATTAAGCTCCACCACAAAGCGGATAAGGATGAGGTTTAGGTAATAATATGGTGTAGGGCAGAAGGAATTATACTGAAAAGTTACTATCCATTTATCATGCTCTACCCTTTATCTATTTGATAGAATAGGGTAGAGTAAAAAAGGCGTTGCGTTGTGAGATTAAAATTGAAAATGTAATGATACATATCCTGGGGATTATTTTTTCTATTTTTTTTTTTTTGCACAAATTTAAACATTTATTGCTAAATTTTTTTGAAAAGAGGGTGTCCATGTCGTTCCCAACGTTAAAACCATTCACACTTCGACCAACAACAGGTATATTATGTCATATCGGTCATCGTTTACTTTGAACATCTGTTGGATCGAATATGCCTATTTCTGATTACCCTGAAAGTCTATAAGGAATATACTATTGATTGATAATTTCCCTGATAAGATAATGATCTCAGAAAATCTTTTAGTTCAATTTGGCTTTAATGTTCCGAATTCATGAAGAAGCAACTGTCAATAGTTCTCACACTCCTGTCATCGATGGCAGGTTAAAAGTATTGCTGATTCAATAAATGATACTGATATGGATATGAATAGCATATGCAGGTCTAACAACTCCATGAAGAAGTGACTGTCGCATAGCAGATGACGGAGAGACTTAATTTGTTCCTCGTTTCTGCTTCTACAGTAGTCATTACACTAATGGTACAGTGCCTGGTAACGATGCCGGAGACAATCAGTACGTCACTATGATTAAACTTAAGTAGAGAAAGCGTTCTCGTTTTGTCAGAGGTACGCTACGCTTTAATTACTGCAGAGTCTAGTTCCTCGACTTAAAAGGCACTGCAGTCATTACTTATTTTAAAATAGTGGTCGATCAACAGCGTTTGGTAGTAAACTTCAGTTCCCGCACCGACTTCCATATTGGAATAATTAGTTAGTGTAGAATACGAGATCTCCTTCGTTAGTATCTTGTCGATTGAACCAAACAAGTCTGTCAAGAATTCTGATAGCGAGATCGTATAGACAATTTCAGTCTGCTTGTTTGTAGCCATCGAACCAAGGCGGAGGCATGACCGTAGGTTCTGGTGACCAGGATCCGTTCCTTAATCTTTAGTGCTGTTTTTGACACCGAACTACTAAGTTAGTGTTCTTAAAGTTTCAGCGAAGAATTAGAATTATATTGATTCTAAGGACACAGCAGTTCTTCTCACTAAATAAGAATATTATTGTTCTCCTTTGCAGAAATATATTGCAGATCTTAGACTTATTTTGGACTGTAAGCCACGTAGTCATGTAGGGTATTTTACAGAGACTTTTGTTGACCTGAAACGGATCGCCATATATCAGATGTTAGTGCTGCATTAGGATCCAGTCTAACACTTCTTGTGAACCAACCAGTGTGTAAAGGTTCGTTTTGAGCCCAAAGCCTTTAAACATGTTTGTAGGACAATCAAATCCTACTTCGAATTCAAAATGAATTTACGCTTGCGCCTAAGTAACAAAAAAGTTGATCTTCCTTGATCGCCTTGAGCATCGTGCTTAGGTATATTTGTGTTGTGCCACCGTGTTTTCATAAACCATGATGCTGTAATAAGTAGGCATATAATATATGGCTCCCGTCCTTGCAGAAACACTATGGAAAATTTACTTACGATGAAAGTTGAGTTACAGAACGCAAAGTTGTGTTACAAGCAAACTTTACAATTTTCTGTTAAAGTACGTGATGTGTAAACTGCGTTTGGGGCAATTGTACTGCAATTCACGTTTCACTGTGAACAGAGTTCAAGTTCTTTTCTTTTCATTTACTGCATAGCCATAGGTGAGACTGTTTCCAATCCTTAAAGACTTAAAAAATAGTCATCTAGTTGTATCTAGTAGTAGGCAGATGATTTGGTCCTCCTTGGATCCGCTGTAATTGACTTCAGATTAAACCAAACTATAAGTGGACCCAAACTCTATAATATTGTTACAAAATTGCGAGTTACTGGTATCGAATTTATTTATTAAAAGAAATACTCAAAAACATATGCATAATCGAAAGGTTTTCGATGACATTAAGAAAAGAATACAATACTTCATATGACTGAATATTATGACTACTCACTTTACTAAACACTTATCCAAAATGTTCACAAAAAATGATAGAAAAACCCAAGCGGATACAACACATTCGATTGGCTCACAATCCGATTTAATTTAACACGCAACGCTGACAGGACATTCAATTCAGTTCAACCAATCCCCGGTCTATGAAAAGGAAACGAATTAACGCTGCAATTTATGACGCCTCTCACGTTAATGTCCCAATAATCATTTGCGTCTCCTCTATCGCCGGATGCACTGCAACAAGGATTACGAAGCACACTTCCTACCGCAGATAGACGTAGCGACAATAAAAACCGAAATAATGTACCGAAAATGTTCATCCTTTTTCGTTTCACTGTCCATGAGTGGAGGTATACGTGGATATGACACACCAAGCATAACGGAGAAATCGATTTACCCTACACTGCAGGTGGCGAAAGTATTCCACAAAAATAGTTCCGGTGCTTTATCCTTAATGCTTCCGTTCGACATATGTATTGTCACAAACCTACATACAACGAACTTTAGACTTGTCATTGCTTTCGGTCGCTGCCAGTAGTTTTGGTGTTAGCTGAGCTGCCACCAACAGTGGGCGTTATGTTTGAGTGCCGAGAATTATTTTGCAGGACAGTTTCATTCAAGGATATTCGTAACTGTTATTAACCGAAATAAAGTTGTTTCTTTCTCACAGTTCACTGATGTGTTGCACATTTACCCCCTGCGTGGTTGTGTAGAATATGGAAATGTATAGATGTGTATGAGATGTGGCAAATGTAACTGACAGCTAGCGCGCTATACAAATAGCAATGCCTAATGTTTGGCTCGAAGGGATCATTTGGGGCTTTGGCGCGGGTGCTTTGGTGGCTTATAATTAGTTTCTTTTTACTGTTGCTATGTTGGCGCTTGTATTTCCGATTTCCGGTGAGGAAGTAAAACCACTGTGTGAACTATTTTGCGGCGAACGACTAATTAACTTGAACACATTACACAAAAAGCGTATTGACGTGGAAAAGCTGAAAGCAGAGGGTGATAACATTATTGCCTATGAGCGATGTGGTTTAGGTCTGTTTACACTGGTTAGACATACAGAGTGCTGCGGTTCATCAGGCTCATTTGTACATAGATTAAAGCTTGTATGTCGGTAGTATAGACGTATGAAAAAGAGTTCCTAATAGGAAATTAATGCTATTGGGGTTAATATCGGTTGCTACTTTAGTAATTTACGAAATGGTCACAGATCAAGTGCATTTTGTAATTTGTGGTTTATAATGAGGATTAGTATTCGAACGAATGTATTTATGTACATACATATACATATGTATGTATGTATTTAAATAACCCCATGGCGAAATCGGTTACTAGCATGTAGAGAATTTTCTCACATTTTGATAACGTATCGAGCTACGCGTATGCATATAAAGGGTCACAAGAGATGTAATTTTAAATTTCGCGCCATTGTTGAACTTCCAATATTTAAATATCGTTGCGATGAATTTTAATAAGTAAAAACTAGAAAGTTATTAAGTGTGGATCAATGCTCACTTGCACAACATGTTGAAATAGTGAAAATTCTCTACAAAAACATCAGCAGGATGGCAGCACATTTCACATAGCTGATGGAACAATTGATCTACGAGTATTGCGTGACAAATTCCTTGGACGTGAGAAATTGAGACTTCAATTGACCGCCGATATCATGCGATTTAACACCATTTTCCTTTGGGGATATGTTAAAGATAAAGATTATGCCAAAGGTTATGCTCCACGAACGCGAAGATATGATAAAAAAATTTTATCAAAAGAATGACTGTTTGTAGACAGAGCCGAGGCAGATAACCAGCAGATGTTTTATTCCATTGCTAACCTCAAGGTCTGTGCTTTAGATTAAAATGAAAATATCATCACTTTTCATAAGAATGTTGGGTTTTTCTATTGATTTAAAATTACACCTCTTGTTGGAAGTCTAGGTTTTGCGAACTGAACGTCTAAGCCTGCTATATGTTTTGTACATAGAAGCTTGTAGAAATGGTTCGAAACGTCCTCCTAATATGATTTCAATCTGTTTCTGTATGTCATTAGTTGGCATATGTTACGATCAATAAGTTGGGCTTATAAGAAAGTCTTTCTTGATCCAAATTGGAGACAGAAAGCTAACTTTTTGTACTAACTTTTTCTCCTACCCACCTAGGTATCCGTACTGCCTGCGTATCCGTCTCGAATCTTTTCCATTCGTTAAACAGTCGAGTTCTGAATCTAGCTGTCAAATAGTTAGAATCTGCGCTTCTCAATCTGATAGTGTGTATTTATTTGGCGGGTTGAATGTATGCAGACAGCTAGGCTCAGTCGAAATTCGTTATCTGTTATTGTGTATTAGAAGCTATCCTTTCTTTATCGATGTTTCTGTTGAAGTTCTCGTCATACATCTGTAGGCCTCTATTCATATTCACATCTTAGCGCTATGTTGTACAAACTTAATTTAAAGCTACATACGTATCGGTGTAAGTTTTTGTGATAAATCTCCGCAGGCTCCTTCATGACTAACTTTTTTTCTACTTGGTAAAGAACCATAGCTCCGAATATGTCAAAATATTATAGTTCAGGTTAGACCTGACCTGAATGAGACAGAATGAATGGACCCCATCATTGACTATATCTAAGGAATTTGTTCACTGTGATGTGGCAACTATCCTTTTCTGCTATTTACCCAAGTGACAGGCATAAGCTGTAAGAAGTATTGGGCATTGATTTTATCCCATCTGCCTTGACTTTGTCTTAAAAGTAATGTGGATATGTCCTGCAAATATTGTGATGAAGAGGGGTTGACTAAATAGTAAATAACAGTAAATAGCTATCATTTTTGTAACAGCAACAAATAAAGAAAAACAAACTTCCACGAGTAGTGTTCTTTTTAGTAAAATTGGAGAATTGAATATGACAACTTTTATCACTTTTTCCTTATAATCATTGTGCTTTACCAAGACATATGGATATCCAAATAGTTTAACGAACATTGTGGTTTCTTGTGTTTTATAAAAACCAGAACTTCGATAAACTCGAGTCATTAGACTCTATAATTTCTTTCACACACTCTTAATGCCATACTGCGGTAAAACTTAGTGCTAATGTTACATTGCATTTCCAAACTTCTGTATGCCATCCCAATAATGAAAAACAAAGTATTTCTGTACAAAGTCAACATTCTATTTATTTTCCTACAGAAAGCAACAACCCTTACTACTCTGTGAACCTCCAACTACACCTTCAACTTTATTTTTTCCTTTTCCTAGTCAAAATAATGTCAATCATACGCCACAGTGAGCACACACAAAATATCCGGTAACATTATTACTTTTACTTATTAATATTTACTCAAGTCAGTTCAATCGAAAAGTCGGGAAGGAAAACACCCAAACTCACTCAATATACCTGGCACCCTTTTGCGATAAGGACCATACGGATCTATGCATCAGTGAGTACATCCTTCCATATGATATGAAAGAAAATATAAAATAAATACATACAGCATAGGACATACAACATTGACCGGAGATAATGTGTATACGTCGGCCGTTCATAAATATTATATATAGGTATAAAGCTCTATTCACAAACATATGAGTATATGCATGAAAGGGAATAAAATATCCAATGAAATTGTTGTTTCCTAATTCGGTCTTTGACAGATATCAAATACTGGACTTTGTGCGACAATATCTTAGGTGTATGTAGTATTAGCAACAAAATTTAATTACAGATCCTTTTACGATGGAAAAGGATAATGATTCGAAAAGTAAACATTGTGGATTATGTTTTGTCAAAGTACGACGGTTTACATTTGGAAGGAATAAAGGACTGGAAGAAACCTACTTCAGCCAATTGGGATTTATGTAGCATTGAGAAGTAAACGTTAAGCAAATTCAGACAGGAAAGGTGTCAGTTTAATACAGAAAATGTCAGCTTTGCTGAAACAAGTTTAAAGTACGTGTTGAAAGAATTTTAATGTTTTTATTTATTTTTTTTTTTTTGTTAAGTTTTTGTTTGATAGTGTTTGAGTTTGGGTCAAATTTAAGAATATCACCAAAGTTGTACAAGTTCGTGGTTCATAAGTGTACATACGAGTAGGTGATACTGTTACAGAAAAAAACTGACATATTTGAATTCACTGAGTTGAGTTAGAAGAAGAAGAAGATTTGAATCAATATTCCTTTAAGAGCATCGAATTCAGCTCGCAAATATGCCCTAATGGTGTTAATTTGCGATAGCTTCGATCCGATAGGATATAATGGACTACTATTCTAACCCGACTATATTATTCTATCAATAATTCAAAGTAATCATGCTCTACTTATGGTAGCTATAATGCTGTTACCAATGAATATACATACGTACATACATACTCAACTCTGCTGTTTTTATTTTTTTTGCTTTTAGTGCAGGAAGGTGGATATTTTTTAAAAGCTGCTGAACACTTACTTATGAATATTGTGCAATTTCTTTCTTCTTTACTGTTATAACCATATTCTTTCCGATGATATTAACGTCAAATATTTCATCGTGAGGTCGATGTCAGATTTTATTACTTTTTTAGATCTGACTTATTGCTGTACTATCCTTCGATTATATTATTGATTACCTACGTTTCGCGAAACCAGTGACCTTTATTCCACATGTATATAATATACGTTTCCCAGTTTAGTTAGGTGGGGGAGTCATCGTGTCCAAATATGTAAAGTAACGAATATTTTTTCAAATTCTTCTGGAAATAATACAACTGGATTTCTTTTTAATTTTTTGGAGGTACTATAGCCTTATAGCACCCTTAACTTTGTGATCTGAAACAGAGCACAACCTCAAATTCAAAAATGATCAAGTTACTGCACACACACACTAAGGCAATAGTATCAACTGGTCTCTACAGAAGGATAATTAAAAGCTTAAATAAATTGCGGACGAATTTACTAAAAACACCTTTTTTGGTTTTTAAATTCGATAAACAATTATTGAGTTAGTCCTCGAATTTCGGAAAATCCTTTCTTATCTCTCATTTAAAGGTTTCTACGTCTAAAGATTTTGGAGAATCTGTTTTTAATGACTTTTGTGGCCTAAGCGTTTTCAATTTTTTAGTATTTAATGAGTCAGACGGAATCTAGCTTCTCTACATGTTCTCTACATGATCGTCACTTGTATCGATGAAAGAGTGTAGGCAGGTATTGTTCATATTTTGGATTTCTATTAAATAAATAATTAATTAATTAAGTGATCTCGGATCTCAACGGATCCATTGTGTTCTCCGGTGTGGGATACCTAAAAATAGTGAACCAAACAATTAGTGCAATGCTTAATTCATGACGGGATCAACCCTCCCAAGCCATTCCGTTTTCGTAATGAATGCTAGTGTGGTTTTAGGTAGCGTCTTTGCTATTTTTTTTTTTTGTTGCTGAGGTCGTTGAAAGATACTTTTCCCAGGGTTGAGTATCTGGTCTGGTTGTGATGGAAGTGATGGCTTTGATAGCTGGTTGGCTGTCTATGTAGATGTCTATACATAGGTTTGTTGCTGTTCATAGTAGATAGGTACCGGTAAGCCTCGGTTATTCTACACATTTCCATTTGGAACTCACTTGCGTGGTTGGGAAGTTTTATGGACCGGACCAGATCAGGAAAATATCATAAGTGTTGCATTCGAAGTTAGAGATTTATAACGTCATTCGTATATACTTCAGGCTTCATGTATGTACGTGAATTTTGTTCCTTTGATAGAATATACCACGCACAGCACGAATGGTTATGAGAAGCGAGGTCCTGGGTCCCATGGACCTGTTGCGCCAAAAATTGGTATTTGTGGATGTGACCGGTCATTGGCGATATTAACCCATCATACAGAAAAAAGATTTCAACATTGTAGAAAAGAAGAGTCTTATGCTCTTATGATTTAGGGGGCCTCCAATATTTACCATCATCCGTTAAGATAATTATATCACCATCTCCGATAAGAGTTTTGTGATGCCTTTCGGTAACACGCATTCTCTTTATTCCATCCATGGGCATATTCAACTATCTAATATCGTTTTTCACGATATCCAGGATTTACCTATGCCCATAAATAGTACCGCGCCAGTGCCAGTTGGCATCCCGGTGCAAACGAAGTGCCGTCGAGTCCGCCACTTTCTTAATTAATAAGTCGATCAAGATACCTACGATCACTTCCATTGCGCATGTTGGTGTCGTTCGTATTGCACCCACGATCCCTAAACATGCCAGTCGTTGGACCCTATCTAATTGCTTCTTTACAGTTTTCTGGTTGGCTTTCTGCCACCATATAACTGACGCATACGTGATAATCGGTTTAACTATCATCGTGTACATCCAATATGCTGACCTCGGCGAGATTCCCCACCTTAGTCCACATACTCCTTTGCACTGATGAAGCACCCTTTTCGCCTTTCTAATCTTCTCTTTCACATGGAAGTTCCAAGTTAGTCCAGCATCTAGGTATACACTCAGATACTTAACCTTCCTGGTCACCTGCAGCTCCGATCCGAAAAGTGTCAAGGGCTGAAATTCCAGATCTCTCCTCTTCATTGTGAAGATGATTAAATCTGTCTTTTCCGCATTAATGGAGAGCCCTGGTTCTTGACACCACCACACCACCACTCGAAGAGCATTTCTCATGGTATCTGCTGTGATGTTCATAAATTTACCTTTTGCCATTATTGCTATATCATCGGCATATCCCACAGTGTGGATGCCAGACACTTCAAGTCTTCTCAGGACAGAGCCCACAGTTATATTCCACAGAGTAGGTGACAAAACACCCCCCTGCGGGCAACCTCTGCTAACCCTTCCTCTAAGTCTTGAAGTTCCCGTCTGAATATTTATCGTCTTATTTTTCAGCATATTGTCCACCCATCTCACCACCAATGGGTTAACCCTGCGTTCTACTACTCTCAGACTTTCGAAGCATACCTTATCGAAGGTACCTTCAATGTCCATTATTATGGTTATTGCGAGGCCTCCGGTATTCATCTCCTCTTCCGCAACGCGTACCACCTAGTGTAGCTCTGTATGCATGTTGTCTACTAGTCAAAGGACAGACTTTCAGCGCCGTGCTCTCCATATGGTCCACCACAATTCTTTCCATTGTTTTCAACAGAAATCGTGTTAGGCTAACCGGTCTGTAGGACTTCACTTCGGGGTATTCCTTTTTTCACGGTTTTGGAAGAAACACCACATTTGTTTCTCTCCATGTTACCATGTTACTCCATGTATGTAGCCTATCGCTAGGCGTGTAACGCATATACCCCTAACCCTTAGTGCAATGAGATGAGCATTTACTCTAGCAGCCTTATCAAAGGATCGTTGAAGTTCATTCTGGTACCAAACGTTACTCCAATGTAAATGATGGGTGGTTTTTTACGTTATTTACCGATTGTCTACTCCGATTATTATCACGTTAATTTTTATTCTCCTGTAAATTGACACCACTTTCCACCTTTTATTCCACTAGGCTTAGACAGACTATATCGAATCAACATCTAACTATTTGGATAGTTTCGTTTCAGATATCTTCAGCTTCTTTTTGGGTGCTTTAACAATACTGATGAAATCAATACTTGTATCCTCGTTTGGAATTCAGAACATCGTCTTACAATAAATTACATAAAATGGTCCCAAGTACAGACTCTTGCGGGATGCCACAAAAAATTAGGTATTCGTGTACTTTGGCTTAAATTTTCGTTCTTTGCAAATAGTTCTTGGCAGTTTTAATTAGATAACACACAATTCCCATTTATCTAAGGTCTACATGTAAGGTGTCCACAATTTTTTTGAGTTGAATTCATATTTGAAACTTAGTGCTATATAGATACTTATCGTTGAGTCGACCTGCCTAAACACCTTTCTGGTGGACACATTTGTCTTACCTTGGTACTTTTTGGAGATGGTACGGACGCTATAGTTACGTTTTATCTTATCGCGATACCTATGCGTTATTTCAATTACTGTGCGATTGTTAGAAATGTCCTAGCATTACTCGTATCCTTTTATTCGATGTACTATTTTATACCCTCTTGATTTGAAGTGAATTTTCAGATTTTTTTTTTCACCCTTTGGTGTTGGTCTGCTATTATTGACAATTATTCAAAAATACCTCAACATTTTGATTTGCACTTGTACTTGTTCCTCAAACAAAGATATCAATCGAAAAATTTCTAATAATACCTCCCATTCATTCGCAACAGAATTGTTTGAATCGTTTCACTTTGACGACCATTCCTAGTGCCCCGGCAACATCTGTTATTACCATATTCCGCGATACTTCTTCCCATTGTAGTATAACTCAAATGTCAAGCATGTGGCTAAGGTTTTTCATCATCTTGGAGGAAAACTTTTAAGGTCCCACGCGCCTTTCCAAGCATCAACGTCATAAATATTTTCATACTTTTTAAAAACTGGTAAACTTTTGGTTTTTTTTTTCTCGTTTTTTTTTTACTTCTTTTCATAAAAATAAATATATTCCATTGGCATGGCGGCCTGCATCCTCAGTCCGAACCAGTATCGTGAGTGTATCTTTTCTGGATCAGTGATTTATTGATTATCAACGCCACCACCATCATCATCATTTGGGGGGAGAATTATTTTCAATTAAGGTGTACACGCGGGAGAGAAGCGCACAAAAGAGCGTGTTCCATCGTCATCCCCTGGAACAGCTCTGGAGCTTGAGCCAATAACAAGGGTTTTTTTTTTTTGTTTGCTCTTGTTCGTTTCCTTTAAACTGATTTATTTATTCATGCGTTTTTGCGTTTCGACAAGGGGGTTGGTTGGTTACGCACACTAATGTACATAAATTCATACATAGGGTATTAAATGCGATTTTTTTTTATTGAGTTTATATTTGTTTATTTATTTTCAGTTTTTTTTTTTTTTTTATCTACTGCCATTTTGTGTAAAGCAAAGAGAGAGAGTATTAGGAGGAATTATATGATAGAAAAAAATAAGTAACTCTCTGCTCGTTCTCTCTGTGATTTTATCCTGTAGGATGATAAATGGATCGCAAATGTTGGGGTTCTGGTAAACTCATGTTTTTCAAATGAGATACATATTTTTCTGCTATTGTTGTTGTTGTTATTTTTCTGGATGAAATACAATTTTCGAGTCATTTAAATTCATATTGGTATCAAATCCTGACGAAATGATGCATAAATCATTTCATGACGAATCTGTCTATGGTGTGCTAAATGAAAAACGTGTCCCCTTGGACTTGAGGCAATAAATTAATGAGAAGCAGCTACAGCCGGACATAAAACAGATGTCCCGGTTGGTTACTTTCTTCTATGAATACATAGTGTGCTCTTAGTCATATTCGATAGTAGGTAGTAGGTCCTAGAATGCACGTTATTGGATAGGACTTTAGAATTTTAGTAGAGTTTTGCAACCTTTCCGACCTTTCATGCACTACAGAAAATTCCGTTTAACCATAAATTATATTACAGACTTCAGTGTTCAGATGAACCTACAATATTTCGTTGCGATTTCTTAACATTTGTAGACTGCAATTTACAAACGTAGGGGTCGGCGTAAGGTAAACCCCTATAATGATGCATTCGCATGAAATTTAACAAATAATTATACAGTACAGCCAATCAACCCACCCTTTGTCCTTTGCACCATATGAAGATATATTTCAACAGATTCCAGATATCACACAATAACAAAACTCTCTATGAGCGTTGGATGTGGCTTACCCTTACAACTAGTCTAGAACAAACTTACTCCTCATGATTGGTACAGGCCAACCACAATATCACTCACAGCCCCAGCTACAGATATTTGGCTCCAACCAAAACAGAAGAACAGCTTCAGTTAATATCGTGATCGTAGAACATTTACCAAGTACAGTGGTTAGTCCTTGATGTGTACATAGTTAGTCCGTTTCATAAGATATTTGATTTAGTAAATCCGTAATTCAGTTATATAATTCGAATGGTTGTTAAAGCGTTCACTTAGATAACTGTGTATATCCATGGGGTATCTGTCTGCACTTTGTTCTCATTTTGTTATTCCCTTTCCAGAGTTCTCTAGCAACATAGTAAGAGTACCATTGTGCATAGAATGAAGTAAGTAACCATTGCTGGATCCCTCCCTGCATTGCCGTATATGACCCTACGTACGATGGCGTAGCAGCTATGTTCACCTATGTACATATATTATTACCACAACAGGTACATGGTTTAGGGACTTGATCATCTTATGAGAGTTTTTCTGCGCAAATGCTTTTAAGTCCAGTCCCAATTTGAAGGTGGTGTTGATTATCTTGCACTCAGTTTCAACGAATTCAGAGACGTTAAATGAAGGGTCGTTCAAATATGCCAAACATGCGGTAAAGTGATGAGTTAAGAGTCTGCCATCGAACAAAATTCATTTGATAGGTTGATTTTACAATTTGCTAGGTCAATTTCTACGACACAAATGCGTCAATTTGTCAAAAGTCATGTTGCTATCGCACCCCACTTTAGGCTTCTTCGTTAAGAAAAATGAAAAAAAAAACAGGCCACGGGCGTTGTATATGCATCCTCATACCAATTTTATTTACTCTCATTTGGTACACGCATCCCCTGTGGGCATTTACCTTGACTGAAACATCATCAACATGATTCAACAGTGGACATATTTACCTTCCAGTACTTAGATCCACGAGAATCATCCAAACCTCCATTCTTCCACCCGCACGCGTGGTAAACGCAACGACCGGACGTCAAACTCTGATTTCAGATTCAATTTCAAAACTGACCCTCAGGTACTTTCACCGAGAACAACAAGTCATACATATATTCTATCATATGTACCACGAACCATCTGTGAAACAACAGTATTAACCCTCCAAGGCGTATACTGTCAACATACGGAAAGGCGATATCTCTCTCTGAAATTTATGACGTAACCATGGCAGGAAGAACAGAGAGGGAGAAAATAAATTTAAATCTTCAAACAAGAATAAAATTTTGTGGAATCATAATCAGCATGTCCTCGCACTCCCCTTATTCAATGATAATCTAAAGCATCTGTCTAATCCGTCCTTAATCATCATTGATTTGATTGAAGGAACCACGTGCCTACACCGAAACCTTTACAAGACGCCAACTGGGAGGTGGGCTAACGTTTATTGCCACCCATCGCCATTGTCGTCGATGTCGTGCTGCACGTGTACTGGAACCGAGCGTTGAAAATCAACCCCTACTCGCGGCAAGCGTAGAAAACGCTTCGTCATCTCAAGAAGGAGGCTGCTCTGTGCTCTGTGTTTATTACCGATGGCAACGAAATTATTTGATTTGCCCTTCTGAACCCCCGCGCTGTTTCTGGCCCATACCATCCATTCTCGATAATCATTCCGAATCGTTTCTTTATTTGGGATTTTTTTCTTTTTTCTCCTTCGTTCTCTGTTCCAAGCACCAAAAAGAATGGACTTTGATAATCCCGTTGTAAGCTGTTGTAGGGCTTTCTGTTTTTTTTTTTTTTTTTCTTTTTTTCTTACTTTTTGTGTTCATTTATTTCCCTGGAGATGGCCATGGCCGATAGGAGAGGCCGATTTTATTTTGCTCGGTTCAGAAGGTTTGGGCCGGGCAAAACATATAAGGACATTAGTAGCTGCGATGACATTTGACCTACGCTTTGGTTTGTCCTATTTGTATTTTCGGACAAATAAAAACGTTAAAACCTACCCTACACTTCGCAGGACAATAAAAGGAGTTTTATCGCAGAAATTAAAGTAGTTCTCAAAAGATGGGTGGGTGTCGTCGATGTTATTTAACCATAAATGATTTCCCATGTGGAATCTCTGCAGAGTTATTTGTGGTAACTTATTCGTCTGGGTTGTTGGATTTTTTTTTTTTTTTTTGATATTAAAAATGTATTTATTCCTCTCGGTGAAGTTATACGATTCAGTTAATAATTTGATAAATAAATGTTGGTACGGCAAATGAGTTTGAGTTGAGTGTTTCAAAGAGTTTTTATGCAAGGATATTGACATAAGTTAGCGTACTTTTTATAAAAAAAAATTCTCATATTTAAATGCATTCTCTTCCTTTTTTCTTAAACAAAAAATATATGCAACAGCTGGTAATGGGTGCAGCTTTTTATGCACTATATCCTTTGTGTTGTTTACAAAAACCACACTAATTTCCTTTTTTATTGCGGAACAAATGATTTTAACTTTTATACGAGTATATTGGAAAATAATTTTTCGTTGAATATAAAACATTTTTGCATTATTCATTGTCTCCGGGAAAAATGATTTCCAATTGCAAATTTTATTTAATTTATTTTTAAATCTGGAATGAATTCATGAAAAGTCCCGCATTTTGGTGAACTGCATAATGGCAATATGATACTGATTGTTGCTTCAATTAACTTTGTACAATTTACGAAATTATTCATTAATTTTAATTGTGTATGCAATAATCTACATACTTATGTTCGTATTCCATTGACATATGGAGTTTTTCAATGAATCAGGTCATGTCATCTACTCACGTAGAACTCTCCCTGCAAGACTTACAAATTAGTTGGTTGGTTGGATAGGAGTGCACTGAGATCAGAAGAACGAATGCATCAGCTTTGCAATAACCGGGAATGTTACTGTAACTTGGCTTCCAACAAAATGTGAACTTGTACAGCCCAGCTATCATATTAATAAATACGAGGTACGAGGAAATTTATGGTTGCCTGTCACTCTATGTATGTACATATATATACGACAATATCTAACTGCGATACAGTATGAACTGACCTTGGCCCATCCCTCCCATCCCTTAAAATTAACAGAGCTTCATTATACATATATGATATCGTATTGTATCTGCCGTGTTTTGTTTGGTAACAAGCGACGTTACATCGAAAACATTCTAGCGTCACCACGATGTTGTTGTCTACCTTCCTAAGTACTCCCTCTGAACATGTAGGCATTTATTTACTGTTGATGTTAATTGGCAGAAGGTACAGCATTCCGAGTACCGATGATGCTGAGGCATGATACTCGTTTGGTTTCTTCCAGCTTCTCCATCACATTGTAAATAGGTGTAAATACAAATATTTGGCGCGACAGGACAGTTGTACTCTCGGATGTTTGTCATACGTTCCTGAGAGGTGGGGCCGTGAAAGAAATTTTAGATGTTGCCTGGGGATCGAACCTCGAATCCTCTATAGTCCAATGCACTAACCACTTGAGCTACGGTGCCCACTCGGTCTAAATACTGAGATGTATTTATGCAGTGCATTATGTTTGGTTGTAGATGTCTCATAGAATGTACCACCGTTTTGTAAGTGTGAACCTAAATAGTGCCACCACAGAGTTTGTAGCACGGATAGATATATTTCCGTTTATCGTAAATATTGCACATTTGAAGATAGATTGCTTTGATTTTGAAAAAGTGAACAAAACGGAACGATCTTTTGAGCGCAAAAAAGTCAAATCAGTTTACTGTAAGATTGTAGCATGTCCTTTTCTTCAGTTAACAGAAAACATGTACTTTTGATGGAAGGATAACGCTTAGTTTACCCCACGCTAGCGACTTGATAGGTTGAATAGATTACTTGGTTAATTTTTTTTTTTCAAAAGTATAACTGCAACAGGGAAGTGCTCTGTCGTGTTTAGTTTTTTTGAACCAAGATATACAATAACTTCAGTGTCAGGAATATGATGAGAATAGCTCTGGAGTCGTAGTTAATTTTTCTTACTGCAGTAAGACTAAGATAGTACATTGCAATGCTCTTATTAGATGCTTTTTCCATATTCTGCAAGAATTGTAACGTGTATCCTAACTAGTCATTGCTCTCTCAATTACCACTTCTAGGAAATTAATATTAGAAAATTGGACATGTGCCGACTATTCTTTGAGCACACTTACGAACGTCTCCATGTGGTCGTAGTGCTTCTTTGAAAAAAAAAATGTTACGTATACGCCACATGTTCCGTCAGTTGTGATGTCACTTCATTGTATAAATTAAAACTTTTGTCTTGGTTTATGGTCTAATGAGATGGTTTAAAGTAACCATAACAAGAAAGCAAGAGAGATGGTGCTTCTATAAACTTTTCTATATTCTACAAGTAATCGATTTTACCATACTCCGACTCCGACACATAGAAATTAATCTAAACTTATATCTAATGGTATAATGATGAAATTCAGCTCCTATCGTTCAAAACTTACCAAGCTACTCAAATTAAGTTGTGATCATACTTAAAGTTCATGGTTGTGCTTCGATTCATCTCCATTTCCTTCTCTAGGATAGACTTGACAGATAGGAGTGTTTATATCTTATTCTATAGAATATTCTTACGATTATTTTATATTTTATTTTGGATGCAGTCTTTATAGGTGGAGAAATTCTTACTTAACTATTTAATAGACTTCACATCCGTATAAAGTCTCCGGCTAGAATAGCTCATACAGTTCGCACTTGTATTTTTTCGTCCATTGATCTTTCTACCAAAGGGTGTTCTTTACAAGATCTCCACTAAGGTATCATTTGTGAAGCTTACTCCTAGCCTACTCCAAGTGGTTCAGCCTCATAATATCTCTACTTTACTTAAGAAAGGAATCTGAATTTTGTTGCCTGAAATCAAATAGTTTCCAGTTCTATAAATCTTCTTTAGAAAGGCGACTGCTGGATGTGCTATAAAACTGAAGCTAGAACGCAATGTTTAGGGACATCTGAAATGCTGAACTCAGTTCAAATGAGTATTATTTTAGAAGAATATTTGAGATATAGATGTTGGACCTTACATATTGGCGTTTACTGGGTCCAAAAAGTCAGGTCTGTTTTTCTGTTATGATCTGGAGTCTTTCGAGCCAAAATTGAAACCTCGCTGCTAAGAGGAGTGTCCTGGTATGTGAAAAATATTCAGTTCTTGAGCGCCAGAATGCACATACATATGTATTTTCAGATAGTCAGGCAGCACTTTAAGTACTAACGTCCAGGTCATTGAAATCTTAGCCAGTCAAGTACTCCTTTTGCAGACTACAAACACAGTAAGCTCAAACTTAGTCCGGTGCCTAGTTTTCAAGGAATTGTAGGGAACGAATTTATGGATGAACTGGCTAGGAGCAGCTCGGCTTTCACATTCTTAGAGCGCAATTTATGGTTCGCCATGGTGTAGTGGTAATGGATTCGATTATTGAGTGGAAGGTTGTATGTTAAGTCCCATTCATCTTCATGCAAAATGTTGCAAGACCGATTGATTTCATCCTTAGAGCAATAAATCGTCAACAATTAGTGAAGTAAGGAGAAGCAATATTGAAATTTAAGAAACACCAATTTAATAATTCTAGCAGGTTCCATATTGTCTATCTTTTTGCCAGCGCTCTCCGCCGTTGAGTACTCTACTCGTATATCTGTATATATGTAAATACCAAAATTCACGCATTATTTAGAAACTTGCTAAAATAAAACGAATAGTGACGACAGGTCTCCTACAACCAATAAGGTGTGTTTCCTTAAGAATTTAAAGCACTTCTTGGCTACTTTCAACCCAAGTTCCGTCCCTTTTCTTAATGTAGCTAGATGATGATGATGTCTCTCTTTCGAGAGCATCTTGCAGAGTATACTTCCATTTGCCGGATTCCTTCCCAAATCCACCATAATAGATGAGATCTCATAAACTACGCATCCTGGTTGCCGGACCCGCATATAAGAACAAGTATGGAATCTTCCATCCCACCACGTCAAAAAATGACAGTTTGTTGCTGCGCTCTCTACTATCCTTGGTATTATTCGTATTTCCAAAGAAGCTTTCCATTTTACATCAGGCATAGATAAAAAGGATCAAATAATCTAAAATCAATAAAGCCTTCTGGCCGAAAATCCACGATTGTTTATCCACCTGCACAGAGCTCATTTGTGTCAGAAATGGCCTCATTACAAGGACGCATATAATTACACATCATAACAATAAATATTAATGCAACCAAATGAATTATTTATGTAAACCAATAATATTCATGATACAGCAGCCGCCGCAAGCATTTATTTGAAAATGTTAATTTCGTGTTAACCATTAATTTTCGGTTACATTGGCAATGACGACACATGACCGGGCCGGTGAATCCCGTCGAATGTACGCCGCGTGTGTTTTTGTAACCTCGTCACGATTCCGGATCGGAAATGAAAAATTAATAATAATATCAAAAAACAAAATTTTCTCAATCGCAAGGACGAACACCTTATTCGGCACAAAATGCCAAAATGCAACCTCATAACAGCCAACGGAACGTAATGGTGTTACGAAAATAAAATCCATTCAATCGAAGAAGATGCCAAATAATCCTGTGCTCTGCCAAAAGAAAGGAACAGGCAACCTCAGCTATACTTGTATACCTCGCACATTGGAAAGGAGATAGTAAATTATTTTTTTTTTTGTATCTGTTAGTCCTTATGGCCTGTACGAGGGTGTAAGGTGGATAAGGATCGCGTTGAACGTTTCCGCTTCTCATGGCTCATTTGCTGTAAAATTAAATCTTTCAGGATACGAACAGTTTCCCGAATCCATACCGTAATGACGTCACCCCCATAGCCAATGTCAAATTTCTGTACAACCATACGAGTAACACCTTCTTCTCCCCATTTTATGGGCAGGAATGGAGCGCGTCAATGATGTTCATGTTTTCGTTTCGAAATAACCCTAATGTCTATCGTTTGGGGTATTCATGTTTCGTCTCTGTGTATCTATAGTCTGTTTGCAGAGGATACTTGGCATTTTTGTTATTCCGGAATTAAATTGGCCATTGAAATTGTTTAGAGATGATGAGCGGATGCGGGAGAGTGGTGAGTTGTCGGATGCCTTTTTCGGTTTTGAACAGAACCATAGAAATGAATTGCAAATCGAATTAGAAGGAGGGGTTATCTCCCACTCTGATGGAATTGAAATGCAGAACAGAAGGAATCTTTGCCTAGGGTTGCTGCATTATCCATTATGAAGTTGTGAGGATTTGCATTAGACGTGATCTGTATGGTGGTAAGCTATTTGCCAGTTCATTTAGTTCAAATAGTTGAGTGCACATGAAGCATATGCTAATTCCATTAAAATTGTGTGATTTGGGAGAAGAGAATGGCTTTAATTATGTAATGGATGGGGCTTTGGTTGTATTTCAAAACATAATTTGTGTTACGAGTACATTTGCTTGGTAAGTACTGTTGTTCATTGTTCTCTGTGTGCCAAAATTTAATGGTAGTATCTGGCTATCCATCATGATCCTTGATTGGTTTTATTTTAATGCAAACTGTTAGACAACACTTATGTATGTAGATCACAATGTTGATCTGAAGGAATTCATTGATTGTTTAACACACTTCCATTGTTGATTAATTTGCTCTTACATTTACTATCGTTGAACTTTAGAATCTATGACCAAAAAAGGAGCTTATCAGTGAAACAAAAATATTTGACGCATAAGACTTGTGTAAAGCCTAAGTCTGAGTTCAGCAACCGATGTTGTGCGTGTAATATTTTTCGCTCGAATGAAAAGAACCCATATTTGAATGCATCAGCCGAATGATAATTATACTCTCAACTATTTGTCTAACCTTCGGGAGAGGTTTGAAATTTTGAGTCATTGCTCAGTAGTTGTCTGAACCACGATTGGCAACACACTTGAATTTTGTTTCTTAAGTCATTAGTTGGTGACTTCAATTCCACCAATATGACAGCCAAATTTTAGTGTAGTGCACTGGCAGTAACCGGTGCAAGATCGAAGTTGATAACGGAGTGGTTAGAGCACCATAAAACGACCATAAGCGTTAATAGCAGCTTAGTTAATGCCGATCCCAGAAACATGGTAGTTATGATCCCAAACGTGTTCATCTACAGACTTGTTACAACGATCCAACGGTCCATGGTAACATTGTACCGACAAGTAACAGGTCCATTGTACTACGAAGAAGCAAGACCCAGTATTACCCATTTTACTGGTATTTCTTCGACTTTATTAGGATCCCAAAAGTCCACTTCAGCGATGAGGAGCTTACAGCTTACACTCACCACATCAGCACCGATGATCTCCCACCTGATCCGAGCAAAAGATTGAACAATCACAAAGGAAATGATCTGAAGTATCATAGCCCTCTCCACAATCATCGCAGACAGTAATGTATCTTTTCCGCTTAGATACAGTGCTCTGCTTTGCTCTGCTCTAGATGCTATGCTTGATTTATCTCCCCTTAATACTTTTCCGACGTATAAGCTAGAAAAGGTCTTATCAGATCCAGAGAACCTTGCCAAAAGCACCCTTACACTGCCAGAAAACTGAGAGCCACTCGGATGTCTTCGACTTATAGGACAATGGGACCTTATTTTTGATTCAGACGAAGCCTTTGAATCAATGCAAGTTGGAGGTAGCACAGAGCACCTAACGGCGGTTTCGATGTTTCGTAGGCACTGTTTTTTAACATAGACCTTACTATTAACTTGCATCTGGAGTACGGTTCATCTGGAGTGCAACTTAAATAGGGAAGATGATTCAAATGGTTAACTGATCCGTTTAAACTTCAATTGTTTGCTTAGTCCTATTACTTGAGAACAATACTCCACTCTTTATTTATTTGTATTCAAACTGTAACACAAAGATTCACCACACAACCAAACCCACTACTATAAACACCACTCCAATGAACTCATTTGTGTGATAGTGCTACCATTGCCAGACACATGCAATAGGAATTTGCCAAGTTTGTTTTTATATCCTTTGCGTAAACAATGTAAAGTGTAAACCCTTACCACTTTGCCGCTCTAATTATTTGTTGAATGAAATCCCATTTCCAGAGTTTTCTTTTCGTTCTCCTTGCTGTAAGAGCTTTTCCATAAATAAAAAGCAAACAAAAACGTTAACTTCCGCATCTCTGATCATAAACATTTATTACCGTAATAAATGCTAAGGGATTCCTATTATAATTTTTTTTTTTCTGGTTGTTCCCCCCTTTTTAGCTTTTTAGTAAAAAGAATCTCTTCGAAAAAAAAAACAAAAATTCACTTTATTACAGGATTTTTAACGTGCATCACTCTGCGCCCCACAGTGGGAATGTCCTTGCCAACTCGTAAAAATAACGTAAATTTTGACTGAAAAAAAAAATGTATTCACGGTACTATGTATTCTGTCTGTGCTTGCTGCTTGTGTATCATATCAATCTGTGCATATAAAATCCATCAAATCGTAAAAACAAATCTACACAAAAAACAGCACCCAAAAAAAAAAATGTCACAGAAGGATGAATAAATAAGGGCCACCACCGCAAAAGTACGGGCTGGTATCCCTAAGTGCATTTTATGATTTAGAACGATTAACTATAATTTAATTGTGAAATGTTTTCTTTACACAAAAAAAAAAAGAAGAAAAAAATGTAAATAAATTAACTTTTCCTTATGCCATTTGCGAGACAAGGTCCTTCAGAGCAAATTCATGTCTCAATCAGAGTTCTTAATTTATGAAAATCACCTCTCTGCCATGATAAGGTAATTCCCGTCGAAATCTCCATCTGAAAACAGGGATTTTTTTTTTTTCCTTTCTCCTTCAAAAGAACCAAAATGGCGTGTATAGTAAAATGTCCTTTGATGTGTGCTGTGATGTACGTATGTGAACGTTAAAGACTTTAATGTAATTTTCTCGTTTTGTTTGATGTTTCGCTTTGGCAACAGTTTTCGTTTGAGGATTTCATAAAATTTACTTAGACTTTGGTTTTCGGGCGAAAAAATATGTTTCTTGTTCGTCATCGCTTGTGACGCAGGATACTTTCTTTTTTTTTTTTTGACGTAGAAACCAGGTGGATTCATGTGCATATGGAATTTTTATTTATGATATGTTTGAGAGATTATAGAGTGGGTAAAAATAATTAAAAGATCTGTCACCGTTACATGAGAGTGTATATCTATGAGTGTTTGTACTCAAACGACACTGTTTTGTGGTGTTAAACGATGTGTGGTTTGAAAAGTACATATACAAGGGATCCATACTAAATGTTACACAATCACATCTGTCTGGATTGATACAAGACGGATACAAAAAAAGAAAGTATATTAAATCATAAATATTTGGCGCAACAGGTCCGTACCAGACCCAGGACTTACATATCTTCTCAGAACCATTCGTGTTCTGTGTGACATATTCTTTTGTTTTGGTAAGGTGTTTCATGGCAGTTATACTCTCGGGTGTTTGTCAGACCATCGCAAAAGGTGGGACCGAGACAAAGAGTTTAGTGTTATCTGGGAATCAGACTTCGAAACTCCTGTACTAACCACTGAGATTGATAGATATTTTTTTATAGAATCCTGGGTAAAATTATTGAACTGCAGCACAATGAATCTACTTGCAATGTCTTTATTGCAATTTTCATGGCAAACGTATTTTCCATTAGTCTAAAAGAACTAATTGTATTTTGAGACTGATAGTAGATATCAGCTATATAAAGGTTCTTCCATTCTAAGTTTCGCGATATATTTGAGCTGAGCTTCCTTTTCTAGGACGTTGTAGTAAATAGGAAATTCGTCTTTTGCACAAAATCAGTCCATTTTTCTTTACACAAAATTCTGATAGACCATCTTCGGTTGAATTCATCGAGTAAGAACTCTAGAGGGAGAGGGAGGTGGAACTTTATAGATCTAACGCAGATTTAGCTGTCAAGCTTCTGCAATCTAATAGAAATTTGGAATTATTTTCATAGATGGCGTTAGTCTGATAGCCTGCCTGTCTCTGGAATGTTTGAGACTGTATTTATTAAACTTATATACTTTTCGTGGCCTTCCCTAAATCGATATCGCTAAAAAGATTAAATCTCCTATTTCCGACATATTCCCAGCACTGTATGTATTAATAGATATTGCTTGTGCTACAGAGCTTGGCTGGCAATTGATATCATGGGACCATAAGGCCACATCAAAACCTCAATAAAACATGATAAAACTTTTCACTGGTTCAATATTTATTTTAAATTGTACTTGTACTATCTTATCGTCTGGATCATCAGTTGGAATCTGGGTATATCCTCCATAAACCGAAACCGATGCTCAGCTTATACATATATTCCACAATGTATTAAATTTATGGTTTACTTACAGTTTATGACAGTTGATTTGTTAATATACATATATCTTCAAGGACGTAGATCTCAATCGCCTTAAACCTATAAATCTTTATCTACCTCTGAGCGTTTCCGATTTATTTCAACACATTATTCTCGCTAAGAAAAAACGTAATTTTTCAATCTAAGGCTCTTATAACTGTGCCTCAGACTTCCACCTGAAAGTAATTAAATTGATGGAAGTTACAATACGCAAAAAAAAAAAAAACACACACACACACAAACTCAGTTTGAACAATAGACAATGTTGCGAACATAGAAGCCCATTAAATCGAACATCAACGGTCCTCCCAGTGCGCTTTTTATTATCTGGCATTTGGTATTGTTTTTCCTGTCCTGGTTTTATTCTCTCCAATCATTTTTTTTTGTTCTCATTGGTATAGAATCGCACATTGAATGTGTACGCAAGGACACCATTCACGAAAAGGCACATCAACAAATCCTGAAATTAATGATTGGTTATCAACGCAAGTACCTACTCTAACTCCCATGCCCACTCTCTAGTGGTCTACCCACTCTTCGGCCCAGCTGTCCAAATCTGTGCAAGTGTGTGTTGAACAGAGAAATACTCTGAGAGAGGAACCTTTGAGTTTCCTGTTCAATGAAGTGAAATATTAAAGCGCGAACAAAGTTTTTTTTTTTTTTCCTCCCTATAAATACGTGATGGGGTCTTGAGAGGAAGGAAAAAAGGACCACATTTTGGGGAGTAAGTGGGTGTGTAAATGGGGGAGGGGGAGGCTCAACATCAAGAACAGATTTTTCATGGCTTTTACGTGGCTGATGGGGGGTGGTGACGAAGCACGAAATGAGTTTAAAATTTTCTGCGCTATCAGAGGAATTAACGATTTGAGGAGGGTCGTGAGGCTTGTGTTTTAGTAGGTGTGATGGGATAAAAGGATATTTTCCATATTCGAAATGAAGTACTCGAAAAATCGATGACAGTCATAAATTATTGAACAGAATCAGTGCGGATTTTCACAATTGGTTCTCAGAAGAGCTTTATAATATTTTTCAAAATGACGTATGGACCTAAATACTGTCGAAATGCTATTTATAGAAATTTGTCTTAAGGTGTACAGGGTAATATAATGTACCTGGCACGACAGACAGGTCATATTCGAAAATGCAAATTTTTCAAAGCAAATCTAACGCAAAGCAAGGGCAACGAAGCTGGTGAAACGCAAAAAGCAACACGATTTTTATATTTGCGTAATTTTGACTATATTTGCCCAAACAAATGTTCGTTACTACGTTTTTGACTTGTTTGCTTTATCGTACATATGTATATTCATTCGGAATGCTATGATTTGCATAATTCGCCCAAAGTTTACATTTCTGAATAGGCAGATAGTACGCCTATGACAGTTTTAAACTTCATCGCCACCTAACACTTAATAGTATTTGACACGGAGACTTTCATTTAGGTTTATAGGGAACCCTATTAAACTATGACTTTCTAAAATGACTTCGGTCTAAATTCTAGCAGCTTTCTATTTTATGTGTTGTCCGCCTTTTATGGATGCAGCTTGATACGAGTGAAACATCTGATGTGTAGCTACGATATGTATGACATAAAGTAAAAGCTAGGCTGAACTTTTGTAGCAAATTTTTTTTCGATCTATTGGGTTCACAAAGAGTATGAGAAAATTTTCAAGAAACACTAAACTTCTAAACTAAATTTAATCACATAAGAACGACCGCAGCATCTGTAAGACCGACACACTTTATTAGACCCGCTAATATAAAGCAATTCCAATTAACCCCATCATTTGTATAAAATGTTACATTTTGCAAAATTTATGACAACTAATAACATTAACCAATCTCCGGTGTCAGACCCTCATCAAACCGCAAAATATTCCCACAAACTGTGGACCAGTTAGTACAATTTCGATTAAAGTTGAAACTTTAGTAAATCAATTTTCAATTTTGTCATAAAAACAGAGCAGGGCGAGTAGAAAAGGGAAACGAGAATGCGGAATCCCCAAATAGACAACCTGTCCTTAAGTGCTATACCCTTTTTTTTTGCAATTTTTTTTTTTGTGTCGCCGTCGCCTCCAACCAACCTTATGTCCTTGCTGCGCTCTTTCTCTTTTTCTGACCTATTTCCTGAACAACTTCCGAATAGATCCTTCTAAATCCCAATCGATTAAAGTAAACAATAATGTCCTTTGTCTGCTGAGTGGTATGAAGGATGGTGAATAAGAAAAAAAAATGAAAAAAAAAAGAAAATAGGAAAAAGCGTGTCTCTTCTCTGTGTTTGGTTTTTTCCTCCGGTCATCGAAATGAAGAGATGCCAATTCTCGCCAATATTTGTTGATTTTGCTCGATTTTTATTTTCTATTTTGTTTGCTGGTAACCGGAGAAGGTTAACTTTGTTTATGGCTTGAAGGATGGTTGGCATTTTTAAGTATTTCTTGGAATTTTGTTATTTTCATTCTTGCTCTTTGTTGGAGAATGTAGCTACTTTGGGTTATGGAAAAGCAGCCATACATTGGGATTGTATGTAGGTGGGTTATGTAGCCACTTTAGGTATTTCATTTCGCAAGGACTAGCACAATGGTATTACAAAGCTATAAGGTAGATACTTATGGCATAATTTTGTGTCCTAAGTTAGAAAGCAATTTTAAAATCGACAAGAAATCCAATGCAATGGAATTGTTAGCAGAACATTATTATCAGAAACTGGATCTTATCTGTAATAATACTAATCCTTGTATGCTTCCTTCAGTTATCCAAGCAAAATTGGTTGCTATCTCTCTTAATATGCTCACATGAAATATTTCTCTATTTTCATTTTCATTTACATATGATACCCATGTTCTTTGGCGTTCATCTGTAAGCGAATATCTGTTTGGTAGTAGAAATTAGTAGGACGAAAGTAATATTTGTCAGTTTCTGAGTTCTATTTTGAAAATTATTTGAAAATCGAGCAAACTTTTAGGGCATAAAACAAAGTCCTGGGGTAAGGCTAATATTTTACTTCAACTCAGCAAGAAAGACCGACCGTACATATGTAAGAATACATATGTACATACTTAAATAGATTGGTGATATAATCATCTTTACGGATGGGTCCATGATGGATGGCAGAGCTGGGGCAGGTATCTTCCCAGAAGAACTGGAACTAGCCTGTCATATTAGTCTGGGGAAATATATCTCAGTCTATCAAGCCGAGATGATTGCTCTGTTGCATGCATTGGATCACCTGAAAGAGGATCAGGTCGAGGATAGGAACGTTACCATAGCACTGGACAATCAATCAGTGATTAGACGCATGGACCAGACAGATATCAATACATCACTGGCATTGGAATGTGCTCATAAGCTCAATGAGTGCTCATCTCGAAATGAGATGACGCTGCTCTGGGTGAGAGGGCACGTAGGGACTGAGCGGAACGAAAAGGCGGACTCTGGCAAAGCAAGGGTCAACCTCGGAGCTCTCTGGTCCGGAACCATTCGCTGCAATTGGCAGAGGGATGGTGCAACACCTGATTAGCAACTGGGCCGCGGCGGAACACCAGAGAAGGTGGTCAACCGTGGAAGGTTGCAGGCAGGCGGAAATGCCTATTAAAATGCTGATTGGCACCACTCACAAAGAGGTTCTAAGCTTAGGGCGAAGAACACTGAAATGGGTGGTAGCGTTATCTACAGGTCATGGGAATTTCGGGTATCACCTTAAGAAGATGGGTCTTCTGGAGAACGTCACCTGTGATATTGTGTCAATGTCCGGCGTTAGCTAGCAGAAGAACGGAGGTCCTGGAGAGACACTGGGTAGAAACCCAGAGGATGAACAAGATTTCTGTTAAACAGATGCTAACGTTGACACGAGGAATCAAAGCCAGAGAGGAACTGTGGAGAAATCCAGAGAGACTCAGCTATTAATCTGTAATTCAGGACAATTCAAGTACTGTCGAACCGAGGTTAACCCATGCCAAAAATTGGAAGCCTGGGGCTTATAACAGAGAACATTAAGCCAACAAGTCAAAAAGTACTTAATCTCCTAGCCATTTCAGAGGACTGATGTCGTTATACAGCTCGTATAGTTCGTTGTTGATCCGCCTCCTTTAAAGTTAAGTTAAACGGGTCCATTTAAGAATACGAAGAATTTTGTTTGCATAGTATCTCAGGTCAATATATTGCTCAGCCAGATGGATAGACATATTGAGGATTCTCTTATCTGTTGCCCTTCTAGTAACATGATTGGTGTTAAGGGAACATTTCTTGAGTATGATCAATAGTCTAATGGGTAGGATGCATAGTACATTATGTGTACCTACAAGGCAGACATTACAAAGTTAAATGAATACATTTCTTGCGTTTGCACATACATTGCTTCCTTTCGGGTAGATCAAGCAGTTAAGTGCAGTGTTACTGTCTTCGTGGTCTTGGCTGTCTTGCCGGTAAGAGAAAGCACTCTAAACAAAGCCTTCTGGCATTCTCGATCAAAGAAGCTACATTGACTGATAAACCTTGTTATGGGTGTCCCAGGGTAACTTCAGCTAAGGATGATAGGGTAATGATGCAAATCTGCAAACGAAACCTCGAGATAGTTGTTCGAGAAATACAAGAACAGCTCCAGGGAGTAGGAAGTTTGGTCTCAAAAACTACCATAAATAGGCGTCTGCATGATAGCCAACTACAAGGACGTGTTACTAGGAGAAAACCACTACTGACAGGAGTTCACAAAAAGCATTGACTTGAAATCACCAGAAAATATACACATTAACAAACCACTTGAATTTTGTGAAAAAAAATTATTTTTAGCGACGAACCGAAATTTGAAATACATATTTGCAAATCGACGAAGTCAAACTGTGTGGCGTTTCAAGGCGACAACCACTACCATGAGCGATATTTCCACCCAACCGTAAAACATGGTAAGAGAAGCGTTATGGTATGGGGTGCAAAGTACAAAGTAATTTGAATCAGTCTGGTGCTTCAATGGGATTGAGAAGATCGTTTGTCTTTCAATATAATAAAGCGATATTTTAACATCAACCGGATAAAACTTTTATATTGGCCTTCTATGTCACCGGACCTAAAACCCTTTAAGCATACTCATATGGAATAAAATGGCTGAGTAGATACTAATAAATTTTTGAAAAATCAAACCTATCTTTGTTGAGAAAATACGCGAATCCTGGACTAACCTGTCTAATAAAATCCTCCAAGCCTTTGTTGAATCAATGCCATGACGCATTGAAGGGCATTTTTATAATTTCAACAAATATTTGACGATGCGAATGTTAATTGAATTAATCTAATTGTTTTGTTTATTTAGTTGTATGTATTGTACAAAGTTCTATGTAAAACAAAAAATACAAATTTTTGGCGCGACAGGTCAATGGGCTAGCTTCTCACAACCATTTGTGTTGTGTGTATTTTATTCTTTACACAAATGGAAGAGACCTACTGTAAGAAATCAAACTATTTCTAATAGCATATAGTTTACTTCCCAAGTAGGTCCCAAATAGGTACACAGTATATGCAAATAGTTAATATGATAATTTCAACCAAATCGAGCTGCAAGGCTTCATAACGATATTTCTATCAGATTTTCCATTCTCCATCTTCCATCTGCTAAGCACGACATATTGCAATAAATCTCTCCTTTTTAAATATAAATAAATAAATTCAAAAGTTACAAATTCGTTTAAACAGAATTATGTCAAACTACCAAGAACTCATCATCACCTTTGACCTATAACGAGACGAGAAAAATCAATTAACAAGTCGCCCACACACTGAATGTGAAAACAACTTTGAACTTTGTTTAATATTTTACTTTGGAAACTGCAATTTAATTTAAACTTTTACCTTAAAACTAACAATTATACAAAAAAAAAAAAAATTAAAAACCCTAGCTTGTCAACAGCATAATTCCCCGTAAACCGCTATAGTGAAGCTTAATGAACAGTAACGTTGCGTAATTATTCTCACCCACTGGACCTAATAAAGTATTTATTTACCAATTTTTGGTTTCACGTAGAAAAGGGAAAAAAAACAACTAAAAGCCTCGAACATGCATATTTTAACAATTTAAACAAAAACAAAAATTCTCACCCTTCCCCCAACCACATACATACACCTAGTGAAAATGAAATCGAACCGAGAACACCAACAGTGAATATGTATCCATGGTATGCATCCACAAATTGAGTAAATATTTGCGCTCCATTGTGTACGAAGCACGAATATCACATATCTCTCCCTCTACACTGAGTGAAGTTGAGAATTCCATTTATCAGTGAAATTCCATATACAAAAACAACAACAGCGAAGTACCTATATATGTTTTTTATATCCTTGTTACGAAATACGACAGGTACACGAAAGTGAAGAGCACCATACCAGAGTTCCTCGTGCTGCTTCTCACTTTAATTAATTATTTTACAAAAAAAAAAAAAACATGTACATATGTATGTATATACGAGTACCTATGTATGTTATATTTCGTTGTTTGTAGAGAAAATAAAAATTATTGAAATTGCTTGTAAACCATGTTGTTCATGGTTCTGCACTCGTGGGCTTTGATTGAAAATTCATAATATTAATTGTCAGGTAATATTCGATATTAGTTTCGTTGTTGATTAATTAAATTATTTTGTTTGGTCGACCTACTAAGCCCCTGGGGTTTAACAAATGTACATATATCGATTGTATGCTTAACCGATCATGTACGGAAATTTAATATGGTTTGTATTTAAAGAGAAAAATCAACAAAGGTGGGAACTGACTGCACTGTATTTGATACGAACCCTATGAATTTAGAATAGTCTTTTGGAATAATGAGTGGTTGAAGTGAGTCCGTGAAAATGAAAATTTTTGTTAAAAGTAATGTAAATCCAAACAAAACAAAAAAATGCTCTTATTTCAGTCTGGACACCACCCTATACTTAAGTTTTAAACCATTACGTCTGAATCAATTATTTTCAAAATTCACTGAGTTACAAAAAAAGTGGCGCACCTTGATATTTCGTAATTACTTTAAGTAAGTTGGAAAAAAAAGGTTTTTTTTTAATGCAGTTTTGTTTATTAATATAAAAATAAGTAATTCATGTTAAAAAAAAAATTAAAAAAAGAAGACCTTAGAAATAAAACATAAATTAAGGAAAATGGACAAAAACGAGCCCTTGTGCCTGTAATAGTGTGTATTGTATCCCCGAACATCTAACAGACCAGATATTTGCCGAGGCATACATACATAGGATTAAATTTTTTACTATGGTATTGTCCAAAATGTCCCATTCCTCGATCAGAGCAGATCTCAGGCCGCTGGGTGTCTCTGGAAGGGCAGGTCGTATCCCAATCTTTTTCTACAGCAGGTGTTTCTGCCCACACCATGACGAAACCGCTCCAGAAATTTTCCCGCTGGGCAACTGTTGCCGAAGAGTATCTCTCATCTTATCATCCCCACAATCTGCTACGTCCATCTGTTGAGCGGAGACGAAACCTGGAGTCATCAGTGGAAAGGACTCTACTCCAGTAGGCCTCTGTCCAATCCTGGTGAAGATTAGCGAATTCAAGTCGACGTCGCTTATGTTGTACCGTGAGTCTCGGTACACGAGCAGGTCTTCTTGATCTCAGGCCGCTTTCTACTAATCGCCTCCTCACCGTTTGAGCATTCACAGCTGTCCCTCTAACAGTTCGAAGTCTGTGAGCCAGCTCAACTGCTCTTTAGAGACGATTCTGAAGACTTTGAATCACCAAATATCGGCCTTTAATGGCTTTTTTTAACGTCTTCTCCGGTTTTCTTATCATAATATCGGCATAGAGCACGCGCCGACCACCCTCAACTAAAGCCAGCTCAGATGCGACTTCTTGTGCCATTATTTGCATATTTTTTTTTACAGAAATCAGTAACAACTAAAAATAATCAAATTAAAACAAATCCAGAACAATAAACTTAATGAAACACATAGCTACGGGATCATGGAAGCTAAATTTGGTATGTCTCACGTCTGTAGGAAAACACGAATGCAATACGGTTTTCTTCAATACAATGTGCACATTACATAGAAAATCAAAAGAAATTATGCAAACTTGCAAACAAATAAACCATTAAACAAGTAACCCACTAAAAACAAATAAAGCTCGGCAAAAACATACCGGCATATTACCAAAATGATAACAATATACGAAAAAGTATCACTGCGCCACTTTTTTTGTAACTCAGTGTATACATATTTGGAGCGACAGGTCAATGGTATCGAATTTATACTTTCGGATGTTTGTCAGACGCTTGCGATAGGTGGGTCGTGAAAAATCGTTTTGATGTTGTCTGAACTTCGAACATCCAGCTCAGTAGTCCGACGCACTAACAACTGAGCCACGGCACTTTCTTTCTATTTTGTCTTTTCATTTTGGTTAAACGTTTTACTAACGTTGTCTTTATTCGGCAATAATTTAAGAAAAAAATTTTATTTTTAAAAATTCAACCTAGCTTCGAACCAATTTGGTACCACATGATACCTAGCAGTCATACATAAAGGCTGTCTAATCTTGTTAAAACGTTTAACTTTGTTTTGCGTTTTCTTGGTAGGAAAACGAACATCTATAGTCGTACACTGTTTTCGAACGCTAATCACGAGGCAGGTAGGTAGGTACATAGGTTCTTGTAGCATGCCGCGTAAGCACCCACAGTTAGGACGTTGGAACGTTTCTGATCAAGCTTGGGCCAGATCTGTCTAATAAACGTAGTGCCTTCTGCCCTTCTAAATACAATTGAATAAATTCACAGCAGCTTAAGAAACAGTTTCTTTGTAGCGAGAGGCATGCTGTTGTTCACCTAATCCATCAATTTTCATCATTAGCTAATACAAAGAATAGTAAACGTAACTTGAAGTTTTAGTTAATTATCAAACATCATAATTTTCGTCAAATATCGTTGCGTGGAGAACGCACGACCTCCATCGAGTTCCTACATATGTGTTGTATTTTTAAAAAAATTGTATTTCTTCGTTTTCGACAATGGTGGTCTCTTGAATCATTCCGAGTATGCATGTAGCTTTTATGACAACTGAAGTTGTTGCAGCAATATTCCCCGAGTGCTGTCTTCCTGGTTGTCATTTGCAAAAACGTCGAACCAGCTAAGGGACAGTACTCAGGTGGCTTCTGATATTGCTAGAAATTCAAAAATATTCGGAAACAGGTCTTTCTTTTGAAACCCCTAATCGTCGCATAATTGTGGGTTTCTAAGTAAAGATTTCGGAGTCAACACCATCGTTTATTTTCGAAATATCCTTGAAGGTGAATTCTATGATCTCTTCTTCTGAGTTTCATTTGGTGGTTTGAACTGAAGTAGGGACATGTCAGAATTTCTATTGCCGGCCATAAAGCGATGGTGCGATATGATATCCGCCTTCTTTTTCAAAGGTCAGGTCATTAGATGGTATTTTAAAACAAATGGTTTTAACAGCGTGAATGTTCCTCAATTTTTTCGAATTTGGATTGTTAACAGTAGATATTGTTCTGTCCTAGGTGTACACTTGTTTCTTTAATGTCTGAATAAACATACAAAGAGAAAGGTATATCAACCTACCTTCTGCTTTTGCAGAATCTTACATAGTGACACCGAATGAGTTTCACTCTACAGAAAACCGCCGTGGAGATGTGTGCATTCATAGATATTTAATTCATTTATGTACATACACATACCTATGTACAATCATACACAGACGCCACTATGAACCAAAGGACTTAATTTCGCCAACAAATTTCCACTAGTAGATTACAATGATTTAAATGACATTGTAAATAACTACAAACATATGTATGTACATAAGTATATCTATTGTCATTCTAACTGAAGTCACTTTGTCGCAGAAAAAAAAATTTCAAAATTATATTTTCTCTCTAATCCTATTGATGGTAGTAACAATATTTTTGATTATTTCCACTACTCTAAACCCTTTTCCCAATTTTGACCACCAGAACCGCAGTGAAAGTTAAGCCTTTCGAATTTATTCCAAGAAAGGAAAAAGGGATTTTCCCATTTTATAAGTTTTGATTGGGTAAAGTTGTTTCGCACTTTAAATAAACATAATTCCAAAGTATTATTTTTATAAAGTAAATACACAATTTTTTCCTTGCCCCACCACGTACTTGGCTTTTGTCCTTCAGCGAATCCTTTCGGGTTTGTTTGTTCAAAGAAAGCTTTTGCTTTTTATTCTGGTACTAGGCGACATGCAAAGGTTCCACGGGTTTGCAAAAAAAAAAAAAAATTAAAAATAAAAAAAAACTTTGAAAAGTTTATTTTTTCATGTCTTATACATAAGTCTTCGTTTGTCATCCTTTTTTCCAAAACCTTAGGGAAGTGATATTTTTTTTTTTTTTTTAAAAAAATATCTCGAGGTGTCTTTGCGTATGGCTTTACGCGATGTGACTTTTTAAAGTCACAAAAGGATACAACCATATCAATGTGGTCGTGGAAGATGGATGGGTTGTTTAAGTGAAGTAAATATGTCCCTGTCTCTTCCTTTGATGTCCGTTTAGTGGTTAGTGGGGTATTCCCACTATCCCATAAGGACTAACAGTATATAAATTTTAGTTTTGTTTTAGGATTTTCTCTTTTGGATATCACATCCAGAGAGTGAAAGCGAGGATATTTTGTTGTTCATGTCGGCGGACTATGATTAAGTTGCCTTTTAAAGGGGAGGGGGCGAGTAGAAGTTGGACAGGAACGAAGCAGTATTAGAACTGGCAGGAAGCTTTGCTGGTAGTTGACTACAATAACATGTCACATTGAATTGAAGTGGATTATGTTATTGCCTATTAGGGTCAAGTGGTTTGCTACACAAAAAGGCACTTAGGTGTCATTTTGAAAAAAAAAAGAAGAAAATCACAAAATGGAAGGGCGTTTGGGGTGAATATAGTAAAGTCCTGTTGGGCGAAGAGGGTTTATAAAATTGGCACAGATTTTGTTTACGGAAAATTTTGCTTGAAGGGCTATCATCTTTGAAAACTCCACTTACTTATACACATATGTACGAACACTTCGTTAGGTGCTTTTCTGAGGTTGATGACGACTTCTACTGTAGTGAAAAATGTAGTGTAGTGTAGTGAAAAATGAAAAAACATTTTTATTCAATTGAAACACGGACCAAGTACAATATTGCAAATTTATTTTTACTCCTAGCTTTACGTCCATTCGATTGAAGGTGCCCCCGAAAGAAGATTTTAGACTGCTTCTAATTCCTGTTGCTTCAAAGTTCATTTGTATCCAAATTCAATTATGGATAAATTTAAATCGTTTCGTCTGAAAATATTTTGTCTTATCATACTTTGTTATTTTAAGTTGTGTGAACACCACCGCAGATTTAAGCATTCAAAAATGTCAGTGATTCGATGGTAACAAGAAAAGTCTCACTAACATGCGAATGTCGATGCTTAGACCAGTCGCTCATGAAATGTAGCAGGGTCATCTTTTAAAAATGTTTGGTTTCTACAGATCACATTCACAGGGTCAGATAGAGTGTTGCTTGTGTTAGAGTTGAGGAACATATTTATCACTTTCTTTTTTCTCAATTTTTGCTGACATCTTCTAGGAGAGGTGTGATAGAAGGGGATGAAAATGAAAGGATAAGGATTTGTGTGAGTTCTACTTAGCCACACAAAGTTAGCTTCATAGAATAGAAACCATACATAACCACTTCTGTACTATTTTGTGATATTTACTCTCTGCAATTCTCGGTCAAATCGCCTGTTTTATTTTGTTTTTCAGTTTCACAGTGCGTGTTGTAATCCTTACTTGTACCAATGAAGCAATGAAGGCAAAAAATTAGTTTTTGTAAAATATTTTATTATTTAGTGATAAATAAGTGCAACTTGACAAATATAAATGAAAAAGATGTTGTGAACAATCTAAAATACTGATAAATGAGAAGAAGATCATATATATTTATCGCAAATGAGATAAGAAAGTTATTACATCATTAATATATTTACGTATCTGTACTCAGGATTCTACTAGATGTTCCTGGTATTAAGTCTCATTCCTAGGTAACTTCTCGTCAACAAACACACTATGTTCATATCGTCATTCATCACTTCAATTTTGTTCTGCGGTTGACTAACATCTCTTACATATGTATGTCTTTTGTTTCGTTTGGGTTTGACTGACTGACAAAGTCTCTGATTTTTTTATTATTTGCTGTTGACCTAAAAAGCTGTTATTCCAGCTGATTGGTGTAGTAAGTCCGTATGACCTCAGCAATCTCCTTAACAATTATAACACATTAATATGGTGCTTTCTGGACTTAGTCTTTTTCTTCATCTTTTTTTGCCCAAGTACATACCTTGTGTTCTTTTAATATTTTATTAATAGGCGATACTTTGAGCGACCACCTTATGTGGGTATTTCTTATTTTGTCCTTAAAGGTAACGGCATTGGACCACCTCTGCATGCTGAGTACAGCCCAGCTCTCATAGTCATACAGCAAAAATGGTCGCACTTAAGTCTTATAGATTTCATCTTTGATTTTGAGAGCGATTTGAGTCTATGATGAGTGACACCGTCATTTATTTTCCCATATCTAGTTGTATAGATTGTATAGATACATATGTATAGGCTTTTTTTTAATGTACATCATAGGCGTGGGACCGATGGCATCGAGTCGACTCAGAACAAAGTATGTCAAAATTTGATTTTCCAAATGTTCCATAGGAGTTGCAGTCAGCATGTCCATTACGATTTTTAAGAGGAATGCACTATGGGTTAGGCTAATCCATGCTGATCTCTAAATTTTACGGGAAACCTGTTTGTCTATTATTCAGTCCATCGTAGGTACAAACATGTCCTCTATCAAACCCTTCAGGGATATTTTTCTTTCTTAGATCTTTGCAAATATGTACATATGTAGAACGCTTTCTCTAGGTCTATAAAAACCAGGTGAATTTCTCGTTACTTATGTTCGAACTTCCCAGTGATAACTCCAAATGCCTGTTATCACATAGTATTTCCACAATTGTTTTTGATAATGTCAGTCTTTTACACAAAACTCGTTCCCATATTTTTATGGATATAGGCTGTTAGTTTGATACGACGATAATTTTGGCAGTTCTGAATGTCGTCTTTGTTTTTGTATAGGGGCACTATGATACTTGGCATCCTGTCTTCCGGTATCTCATCCCCTCTTATTAGCTTGTTAAAGACGGTCGTAAGCCATTCGATACCAGAATTTCAGACCATTTTCCAAATATCACTTGGAATGCTTACCCAGGTGGTATTTGAGTGTTTCCCTAGCTACACTTACTGTAGCCAACATACCTTCATATAATGTAAATATAATAGAAAAGTATCTCATGGGGATACAGACACCACTTAGATTTAGTGGAACATCAACACCATTTGAGTACTTTATGGTGTGGACTCATCGATAACCTTTTAACTTTATTGACACTCGCTGATGAATCGACAGTCACAGTCATAAATTTTAACTCCCACATAAAGTAGAAACTTACCGTGAACCATCTGTCTGAACTTGTCATTAGTAACACATCATTTTTATCTGCCTTATGGCCAATCGTTCTTAGATCCCACAGCATCGTTCATCATTTATTCATTTTCAGGAAAAAAAAAAGCCAATACCATACCATTCCTGAAATTGATCACCTGTGGATCTCAAATTCATTATCCTCATGTCCCCGCATCGATCACGTACGAAAATGTGTGTCGGCCACAACAATTACTTAACCACCATTGCCTCACAGCGAATTCGAAAATTACAGCTCCACCACCACCCCACTCCTAATCTATCGCCGACCGGCCGAACACGCCGCCGTTCTGCTTAACCAATTTTGTAATAATTTATGAACGAGAGCCTCACCACTCAGCAGCAATCTGTCAAAATCCTCGCACGTAGGTTGTAAATTTTTGTTGGCTTTCTTAATCAATGGTTATATCTGCGACAGATAGTAAACACGTACAAATACAATATCCTTAGTTAAGGATGTGGTATGGATATGAGACTACCATACACCCACATAGCCAGCCTGGCTCTCTCTTGCTTGAATTCAATTTGAGAAATAAAATATGTATGCCTCGTAATTTGTTCCCTTTTACATTGGCTTCTGTGTGTGTTTGTGTGTCAATTGTGAAGAGCGAAAGTGGCGGTAAAATTCTCAAAGGACCCAACAACAAGAAGGAATCCTTCTTCCATCCAATATATCACTCACTATGCCTGTCGTCCTTCAAAACGTTCAACACTCGTGACAGAGATAACACACATGATGAGAGCACCCTATACACATAGATTCATTCGTTTATTCTCTCTGTTGTGCCAGGAATATACCTTCTCTCCATATCATTCCCGACAGCAGGTTCAGGTTCAGAGAGGCGGTAGCAGCGGTGGTACTTATGTCAAGTGGAACGCAAAATTTAAACAAGATGTTTGTTGTTGATGATGTGGAAAATACATTATCCCAGGAAAATAGACGGAAAGAAGAATTTTCCAACTAGGACTTCTCTCCTTCATCCTTTTGTTTGTGTATATCACTGAATGTGTGTGTGTATGTATGTGTGAATGAATTTTCGCTATAAAGTGAAAGTTTTCTTTTGGGGTGGTTTGTGAATATTTTATATTTTTGTCCGCCCACTGGTATTGGGCGGTATACGAAGCTCGGTAAGTTAATAAGAAAGATTGATTCGGAGTATCCCTTTCAAGGGTCTGCTCGTGTGCGTACACCTCTTATAGTAGCTGAGAAAGTTGTTTCTATCATCGTTTTTTTTTTTTTTTTTTTTTTTCGTAGGTATATCGTTTGTGTGCTTGCACTTTAGTTACCGTGATGGACCTGGCAGAGGGACTGAGACTATTTTAAGGGTTAACTTGCGTGGGGTTATTCAAGTCGAATCTGCAACCGTAGAAACTAATTTGTGATGGGATTTGTGAGCAGAACAGGGAACAAGAGAATGAAAAGGATCTTTTTTTTTTAGAAGAAGGGGGTGTAAGGCCATTGAGGTAATCGTTTTATTGTGAAATAGAAAAAGTTTGCCAAGAGATTCTGTATTTTATTTTGGATTTAAGCCCATAATGACGAGGAACGTAGTAACCTTGATGGGGAGTACGATATCCTATTAGAAAAGGACGACGGAAAGATTTCAATTTAATGAGGTGTTTAAACAAAATTGATGTAGGGTTGGGGATACCGGCTAGTAAATTTAGAAAGAGAAGCGGGTTACACTTTTTTTTTTTTGTGTACTTCTAGGATTGACGTAGGGATATTTTAATTGAATTGGCTTTTGAAGTATACGAGGAGTATTAACTGTCAATAAGAAAGATTTGAGGATTATCTAGGTAGAGAGGTACGAGATTATCGACTAAGATGGATAAGACATGATGAGTGACTACACAGACATTAAATGTATACCCTTCCTGTATCTACATTGCATTAACACAAACTGAGCTAGTCAGCTTCGACATGCTTGTCAAGCCTTACAAGCTCTTAGTTGAAAAACTCTTAGACCTAGCTGTCGTCGACCACGTCGGTCAAATCCTCAGAGATTTAAATGTATATGCGTTCTGTCATATACATTGTCAAGATTGGCCTTCAGGTCGAACTACATATGTACATATGTACATTGATGTGGTAGATCCAGCATCTGTGTGTTAACTAGGCATAGTCTCCTAAGAGATTCTCTAATTTCCGTAAGAAGAAGAAAATATAAGGGAATATCAAAAAATACTCATACATGATCAGATTGGGAATGTGGCGGTGTGATTTAGTCCAAGTTTTTTCATTCTAAAATTTGCCGAGCATTATTAAGTCAATCTTAGAAGTGAATGAAGATCAGGATAATAGTATTCACCTACTTTCTCCTTCCGGCTCTACCATACTTTTCCAGCTCTCGGTTTGGTCTGGTAAGGCGAAATTCTTGGACAACTTTATTGTTTTTTATTTCCATTTTTAAACAAGTGCTCAATGCAATCTATAAGAACAGGACTATAGAAAGACCTGGTTTCCTCTACGAAGTTTGCACAGAATTCTATACCTCTTCGTCGAATACTAAGGTTCCGCGGAACAGCTTACAACAAAGCTGGGATACAACTAAATTGGGATCGATTATACCTGCAATAACTCTACTATTCATTGCCAATCAGCCTGGATACCACCTCGATTTTAATAGATCACATATTGGAGCTCTAGCCTCTATGTTCTGGCAAGGATATGTGAAAACGATGAGTTTACAATACCAATCGCTGGGATAGTCAGAGGATCGGATTGGGAATAAGATAATGTTTAATAGTGATGCGATGGGGTTAGATTCATTGGGTGTGCAGACTAGGAAGCAAAATAAAATAGTAGATATTTTAGCCCTAATTTTTCACTTTCTGCGAAAAATCTCAAAAAACTCCTACTAACTGAACGACTTGACTTACATAGCTGCTCTCATACAAATTAGATCTTTTTTATAGTTTTTAACTAATTCCAGTCAAATAAGATTCTAAAGTGTACCATTGGCTATTTGTCTGTTGTTTTTTTTAAGGCGCTTATATGACAGCCATCGAATGTATTTGAATTGATTTTCATGACCATAATAAGTTTAAGCTATGGACTAAATATCATTTACCAAAAGCCTATTTCAACTTGTGATTCCTTTAAATTTGAATAAATCCAAACTCTACATGTTCTAGCTCTTACGCATGATGCCTCAATTTATCTTCGTAAAGGGACATTATGTATGTAGATACGCGCTCGTTCTTCATGATTTCAAAGGCACAGTGTCAACCACTCGATTAAAAGGGATTCAAATCCCAAAGTAGTCAGTGCTCTTTTGTACTTGACACATATCCTAATGTAGTGATTGAATAAATTATGATTTTTTTCGTTTACTGTCATGTCAAAAGCCAAAATGTGGTATCTGCTTCATTGATACTCTTACTAATTCATGTGAACTATGCACTCCTGACTCAAATAAGACACGTCTTTTCGTTTATCTAGCCAACACTTAATCGCAGCACATTTGTTCAAACAAATATTAACATGTACATACATATGCACAATAGATGGGGTCCATTTGTGTTTTAAATAACTGCTCAAACCCACAGGTCGATATTATTCACTAACTTAATCATTACCCACCTATTACCAACCCACACATCCGCACATGCTATTCGACCTACCTTATGCCTACGTCTGTTATCGTTTTGAGCCCACAAACCCCTTTTTTGAATTAGATATACGAGTAAGCTCGTCAAAATCCCACCCACTAACTTCCGTTGGTTACTCTTTCAATATTGATCTATTCGGTTTGGTACCACTCACGTATTGCCATATATTGACACCCCCTGTGGATGACGAAATGGAAAAGAAAATTAAGTAACATAATTCGATACACTTACCAGAGAACGTCTCTGTATGTATATGAGTGCCATCGGATGAATGATGGATTCATTTCATTATCCTTTTCATCCCCATCGCGCAATACAAGATACCCACAGTGTATCCTCTGAAAGACGGGCGGTAATTCAAACAGACTCCAATGAATAAAGTAAAAGGATACTGGGTAGGTATCTAAATTTAAAATATTCCATGGGTGTCAATCAATATACTATATACGGAGGAAAGAATCCTGTGGTTTCATGTCATCCTCCTTCCTGTTTTCAAGCCCTCTCAAAGTTCAACTTTTTTCCTACACAAATATCCTTTCATTTTCAAATGCAGATTTGATAAGCTAAAAATGTAAATGTCATGCAGGATGTGAGAACTTTCTTTCGAAATGAAAAACAAATGATAATTGAAATGTGTGTGAGTGAATATTAAATGAAATTTTCCCATTTTAAATGTGCATTAATTATTTAATTGTTTACTTTAGCACTTTCAAAGTCCTGTGTCCCGATGGTCCGCAGAGAATAATTTTTAATTTTCAATTTTAAATTTGAAAAAACAAAACCGGAAATGAAAATATTGTTCGCAATTTATTCACCAAAAAGAGAGAGAGAGAAAAAAAAACAGAAACGAGAAAAAAATCCTTCACAAGGATACAGCTATTTTCTAAATGCTTCCTGCCAAAAGCGGTACTTAATTTTACCACAATAGAGAGCAAAACAGATGCCATTGGGATTGTTATCCCCAAGCTAGCTGTCAACGAAAACATTTGTTTTGTTCTGCGTACAGTGTGTATCTGTAAGTGTATCTTTTGCTGATTTGGTACTTTTTTTTTTTTGCTCCTCAATTAAATTAAAGATACACATCACTCTGGGTAGTCAGGAGCAGAAGTAAATCACATTTTGTACTGAAGTTAATTCGAAATTAGTTTCTTAGTTAAGTATTGCAGCTATCAGCGGGTGGTTGTGATTGCATTTGACAAGTGAAGGATACTTCAAGAGCTTCGCGGTGATAAATTTCGATGGGATGTCTAAAGCTTTGTGATGCATGATGTAGTGATTACTACGTAAAGATGTCGGCGCATGAGGTTTGCTACAATTACGGGATGACATTTGAGTGGTTCATTTTGTCACATAATTAGTTTCTTAATATGAATTGTACTCAATCCAACCTGTTTGGGTGGGTGTATAACTATGCAAAAGTATAATTAGGCGATCATGCTTTGTATCTAGCATATTTGTGAACAAAAGGCTTCTTAAAACACTCTTATATCTTTGAATAACATGAAAGAAAGGTATCTGCATTTAACGTCATTCATAGTCGCACCCTCATTCAATTCGATATTGGTCGATGAATGAAACACCAACTAATAGGGGATTATGTATGAAGGATTACTTAGATTTCTAAGCTCATCCAATTCTTTTACAATACGAAAAATACTCCATTAATGTATCGATCAGATTTGCAATCAGATATCGAACACTTCACACCATGACAGCTCCCAAAGTATATTGGTCAAAACAACCCCGTTCTTGAAAATAATATGCACTTCTGCACACTTAACCTGTGTCCATACAAATTTATAACAATCAGATTAATTCTTGCACTAAACATCTCTTCCGTACCTAAACACGAATAGTTTGTATCTTAATCCGTAAATGAATAGAATGCTGTTCTTCTAATAAAGTAATTCTCTCGGACAGGTGCACTATTTCACAAATTTTCCTCTGAATCGAATATTCCAACGATATTATCTCTCATTCGTCCTTGATTTGGTTTTTATTCATTTCGGAGCATGTTGCAAGCACTCAACAAGCGCTTGCCAAATATCAAAGTTCATTTAAATTTGTTTCGAGTTGTGCTAGTGCTGTACGCTCTCGCAGGAAGATAATACCCTAGGTAAATATTATTTAATGCTCTCTCAGGTGGACTTTGCATTGGGATCAAATAATCTGATAGTACTATTTGCTTTTGCTTGCATTTTGTATTGGCAAGTGTGTTCAATACTCAGTTGTTCAATGGAAAAGGATTGATTGAATTATGCACGTACGTATGTATTTTATGTGAAAGTGGTAGATTTTGCTGTATTGTATTTCAGAACTTGTAACTTGCACAGAAATGAGTTTGAAACTAGTTGTTCAAATAGCCTATTCTTTTATTTGTTACAAAATAGTAGAGAATCTAGTGTCAACAGATACAGTATCAAGATTCAACATGGCTTGGGTAATATTTTATCTACAACCTGAAATGTTCAGTTTTCAAGTTTTCCATTGTCTTCGTCAAATTCAATCATTCCAGAACAGTTTAAATAATAAGATATTATTACTTCTCTCTAACAATAGTTAGATTTAAACCTTATCCCTAAAAATGGTATGTTATACTTTTAGTCTACGGTCCGACGTGAACCAAGACCTTAATCAGCTAGTGTCTTTGGGCAGCTCCAATCCTAGCTCCCGTCGTTGGATTGAGTTGTATTGCTCTGACCTAGGTATCGATTATATGCGCTGTTTCTGGATAACAGCATACATATATTCGTCTTCACTTCATTTACTTCCAGATCTATTTTTACCGCATCTATATCTAAAACCTTTTTTGTCTCTGTGTGGTCATTTCTGACCTAAGCGTTGTAGCGAGTGTTCGTCGTTCTAGTCCTATTTAGGCATGTGAGCTTTAAAAGGATGTAGAACTTAACATAGCTTTGCATAAATCATGTTTTTTATTATTATCATGAGTGGCTCTAATATAGATTACTGGACATGGCTGGTATGTATCAATATATATTTCAAGTCACATGACAGCACATCACCTAGTCTAAATCCTTTTTTTGACATCAAAGGTCTCGGTGAGATTATTTCCGACCGTGATGGAGTAGCGAGCGTTCGCCATCGTCATTCTGAACAATCTGACGAGTTTGGCAGGCCAAAACTAGACATGGCTCTTTATAGCTCGTATCGATAAATACTACCATATGCGGCCTTAAAATCAATAAAAAGATGGTGGGTGGGTGATGGTAGGCCGTTCGGTTCAGCAGCCTTGTTGGACTTGAGTTTGGATATTGCTATCCTCACTTCATTCCAATCGGATGGACAGAAGTCTTGGTTTTCATCGTCCAGGTCGAATGGTCCGTTCTGCCTGCCAGCGGAATTTGGGTTGTCATCGCTATTTAACAGTTTGCAAAGTGGTTTTTCCTTGTTTTCAGCATCGACTGTGACGCAACTACAAAATTTCCTTGTTCATCTCTAAGATTCTAATTGTTTTACTGCATGATCTTGCCGGCATTCTTCATCAATCTGGAGACCACCATGTTATGAACGTTGAGGTGAGGAAACTGTGTGCTGGTTTTAGTAACATTATATACCGCTGCGAAGTTAATTATCCTTAATCCGCATCCAAATGTGTCGTGTCGCATGCTTTCTAATGGTGCTACCAAAGATGTCCTCCTTTCCTAATACCTAAGACATTGCTCATACATATCCGTTGAGGTCGTAGAAAAACTCTTTGGTAGCATCATTGCTTTCCTCTGTGAAGCGCAAGCGCATATCAGGCTGATGTTGACGAATTTTGTCTTGATGCGGATTGTTATAAGGCGTTTACTGACGTGTCTAAGGCTTAAGACTTTATGCCGAAGGCTACCACTTACATCAAACCTGCACCCAAATCTGTGCTGCTTCTGTTCTCTGTAATTATTATATGTAGGAAATAATAATTTTTTCAGTGGTAGGGAGGTTACCCCGACGCACAAGGCAGAACCCCCAACCTGAAGGACCAGTTCCCTTCGGACGAGTTTTCTGAAGTCATTGAAGGTTCATCCGGCACCATCTCTTTTCCAACATCCTGGCTCAGTATTAGAGATCCCTCTAAATCTGGGACTCAAATAAGTCGAAGTAACTCACATATTGATAACACTCATAGTTCGGCCTGATTGGAGCTGTAGACGCCACCGCTGATACCATTTATGTAATTCGTCCGCTGCCGCCTGGAACAAGAAGAAGTGCCTTAGTGAGAAACGCTGTTCACCTCTCTTGTCTGCTGACCCCAACGACCTTCCAAATGAGTTGGTTACTCAATGTTTAGTGATAGTTGATAGTCTAACATGAGAACGATGCTTATGTTTTCATATATTCGCATCTCTACCCTTTGGGAACCAAATGGTTTTAGATGGATCACGCAAAATGGCAGAGGATGCTGTATCTGTATGTATACTTTCGTTTACTATTCTACGAACCGAAATTACTTATCGGCATTGCCAAAAAGAAAAGATCCAATCCAACTACTGCTTTCGTTACTTCTTGCTTAGATATTCTTCCCTATTGTAGGTTGCAATACCTGAGTGGCAAGCGATGTGTAGCCGTAGCTTTACGTTGTTATAAAAGGTGTCTCAGATTAAACGCCGGATTTAATTTTTTTTTAAATAAAACAACCCTTTTTTGAACACTATTTCATTCATGTGACATTTCTGTCCATCTGTCTGTATTTAAAGTACTGGCATGTTGGTTTTTCTCTCAGATTAAACTTGAATGTTAGTTTTTCTTTTTATTTTGTTGGAGGGGAGAATCGTTGACAAAGTCACACAAAATGTGTTCTGTTGATTCTTCGTCCTCGTTGCTTATTCTGCAAGTGTTGTCTTGAGTTATTCCCAAAAGTCATAAGGTGTTTTATGACTTGACAGTGTCCAGTAAGGAATCCTGTGATTATACGAATCTGACTTCGAGTTAGACCTTGAAGTTGTAAGGGAAATGTTTGGCATGAATATTTTGGCTTCAGTATTCGTCCAGAAATGGTTAGCTTTATTTTTCAGCCAATTTTTAATGTCGTGTTTCGCAGTGTTTATGGGTAGTCCACAGAATGGTCTTGGCATCATGAAGGTTGATGCTGATCCTTTTCTGGCTAGCATATCTGCCATTTCACTGTGTCCTGCCACCCAAATAAGATGAACTCTGTTTGTGCTGGCTAATGACATAAGTAGTTGAAGGCAGTCCCATACTAGTTTTGATTTTATTTCATATGCCTTAATGGCTAGAAGCGCTGCTTTGCTGTCAGAGAGAATAAAAATGTTCTTATTTGTTATAGATCTGTTAATATTTTCCCTGAGACATAGTTCTATAGCAAAGATTTCCGCTTGAAATACGGAGTTACATTTGTCCATTCATTGTGTAGATGAATGCTCTGTATAGACACCGTATAGTACAGCCCCAACTCCTTCATCTGTTTTTGATCTTTTTGATCCTTGATCTGTGTACCATACAAGGGAATCGATAGCAAATATGGGTTTATTCTGTTCCCAGTTTTGGCGGTCTGGGAATATAACCTTGAAGTTTTGGCTGAAGTTAAATTTTGCTAGACAGTTATCTGTTAGGGTGATTCCAAGTAGTTCATCTTTGCTTAATTCTGCGGCAATGTCTGGATGGACTAGTTTGGATCTGTTGTCATCTGTTATCATTTCAGATATGAGCATAAAGGCGTTTGTCAGAGCTTCTCTCTGTATCTGAAGATGTAAGGGTGGGAGATTAAGGATAACTTCCAGCGCTGCAGTAGAGGTTGTTCTCATAGCGCCCGTAGTGCATACATAAGCTAGTCTTTGAAGTTTATTGAGCCTGTCTTGTGTAGACCTCTGCTTCGTTTTTTGCCAACATACCGGTGCTGCATAAGTGACGATTGGTCTAGTTATGGCTGTGTAAAGCCACAACATAATTTTGGGGTTTATACCCCAGCTCTTACCTATTAGACTTCTGTGGTTGTCATGATAACGTCAATCAATCGTTGAGCACAAACTACCAAGTCCATCAGTATTGCATCTCCAACGTGCAAATCTACAATTGATTAGGGTCGATCGGCCATAGTATAGGTAGTAGGTTGAAGTCGACCATGCCTCTTTCTGACGTTCCTATTGATATTAAGCCATGATCAGGTTGATAATCGTTTGGAAAACGACGAAGGAGAAACACTAACTTAGTGGAACCATGTGCCAAGATTTTCAATCATATGACATTAAGGACATCGGGCTCCATTGATTTCCCTCACAAATCAGACCTAGACAAAAAACAAAGACCACCCTCAAAGAAGTGCTCTAAGTTCATAGTCGAGTATCGTTGCTAAATTAATTTCAATTTCCGTTAAGGCTAGCAGATGCGACTCAAATTATTGAACCACATGCCTCTATTATTACTGAAACTGATTGCAAACGTGTTATTTGTATTCAGGTTCTACCGTTTCGTAGGTTGTGTGTTTATTGCAGATTAATTGTTAAAAGTTTTTCCAATCTCGTTCTATCAAACTCACGACTGGCTCACGGAGTAAGATCTGGTGGTTGCTCCAAAGCCTCGTCCTAGCGTCGATTGTCCATGCATAGCTAGTGTGAAAGTTCTCGGGTTTCATTCCAGTCAATAATAGCCCAAGATGTAAGATATTAAATTACAGTTGTTACCAAAATACATCTTTAAGGCATAGGTAGCCTAGAAGTCCCATCTTTTCCAGTCTATATATCAAATAATCAAGATAAGAGACCGTTTCTACTACCCTTTTGAGAGTTCCCTGTTCATCCAAATTTCAGAGCTAATGGTAGGTTTATGTTCGTTTGCTCGTGCTAGTTTTAGTTCTTCTGCCAAACTGCATTCTTAGTTAGAGTTCAGTAGATAAATTTAGGAAACACTTTCTCACACATTCTATCGAAGTATCGATTCCCCAATTCCTAACACTTCAAATTCTCGTTTGAATACTTGTAGCTCCATATTCTCTTCGAAGCATTATGTATCCAAAGTGTGCGGCTTTGTGTATCCATATATTTATATGGCTCAATATATTAAGCTTCGGTATACAAATTCCATTTACCCTAGTTATAGTAGCTTGGACTTTTGCTTATTGCATTTGTTTCCCCGATCCTGTCAACCAACAGCTATCTTCTGCAATCTGCTGACCTCTGATCTTCATTGTCGAACTCTTAGCTGTTCTTCGTCGCAGGGTTGCAGTTTTTCTTTGATTATTCTATAACCATTCCATGCGATTCATCATGGTGTAACTATTGCCAAAATTAGAAACTATGACGACCTTCTTTAGAGTTTCTACTGTATAAATTGAGTGATTTTTGGAATCTCGGATTCCTCTTTGGTCCTTTCAACTGCCTCTTGCAAACCTTAGAAGTTTCTATTCTTTCCGTTGCCTTATCAAGTATCATAAATACTGTTCTCGTTTATTTCAATAATTTTCCAATAGTACCTCATTGAGTCTATTTTTGGTTAAACTTCCTTTGTTCAGCAGGAACTTGAACACAAATTCAGTAACCTGCTCACTTGATCCGATGACATCCATTTGTAGTGTATTTTCTTGCAGATAGTCTTCTCTCTGAATCCAGGAATCGAGTTATTTCTTAATCAAAGAATAATGATTGCAATTCCAAAGTTTAAGTCGAAACCCACGTTATAAATTATTGTGAAAACAAAATCCAATAAGTGAAAAAACTTCAATGTCAAGAGAGCACCCACCTACCTTCGAGCAATATAATTTATTAAAAAGTCTTGAGAGTGTCACTGTAACGAATTATGCCAAAATCAATTTCAAAAACTTTCAATTCCATCTAAAATTTGTATCCTTCATGCATAAATAAGTGTAAGCAAATCTCAAAGTCCTAAAGGCCAACAAACACACAGTTCCACTCCCTTTATTTCATGTTAAAGGGTAAATATTTTGTCAAAAACTTTCAAATGTTTCTTCCCCATATCCAAAATAGTTACCCAAAATACTAGTCACCCCCACAACATTGTGCCCTTAACGACATCAATAAAACAATAAGTATTAAAATATTCAAATTAAAGGCCAACGAGTCCTTGTTGTATGTTTCCATCCAGAAATATGCCCAAAAACAATCAATTCCCAACATTTTGTATCCTTAAGATACACAAAAAAAAAACGTAGACACACTCTCGCACAAAAGCAACAGGATCAAATATTTCCAACGCACATTCATTCAAACATAAGCAAACACAAACAACGCAGGATCAAAAAAAAAAAAAGGGTAAAACTCCTACTCTCGTAAGAAATTCAAACTATGAGATGAATTCCACTTGCACAAAGTTGAAATCCTTTTGTGTCCTTCTCTTCTTGGCTCTTCATTAATTTTATGTTTTACTCTTCCTGTCCCCTTTGGGTTCTTGGTAAGTCCTGTGAAGTAAATTTATTTCGGAGAAGTGGACTTAAGGTTTACAGACAGGTATTCCTTCCACTTATTTGCTCTCGAAATATGAGCTCGAGAGGTTACTTCTTTTTTTTTTCGTCTAAGGATGTTTAACACTCCATCTTTACCCACCACTGCACACGAATTCTGGCAAAATAATGGAATGTAAATTACATGAGAAGATGTGTAAAGCTATACCCATTGTTCTAAGTGAAGTAAGATGTAAACGATGCACCAGACTATTGTTTTGAAGGATTTTTCGAATATGCGATTCTTGTAAACTGCAGGTACTTTCCGAAACATCTTCAGGCAACTTATCGTCGCATTTTGTGATCCTTGAATGGACATCATATTCTGGAGTAGAGGGAGGATGTCATAAACTCATGACATACTATCTACAATTTAGGGTACAAACGGTTGGAAAGTTACGATACAAGTTTAGAATGCCACAGGGAAAAATTACTCATTTTGGTTGACATTTAGTTGGAGATAGTTGGGGATGGTATAAAATGAATGATGTTCTTTAAACCTGTAAATTCGCATATCAATATCAGAGAAGTTTTGATTCGCCGGAAGGAAGAAAGCGATGATCGACTTCATTTTTTTAATGTTTTTCTGTAACCTAAAAACAGACTTTCGAGACGTAATTAACCTTTGGAAGCCGCAAGTTCACCTTTTCCCTGGGAATAAGGTAACACTGTAACATTTTAAGGAATGGCAATATCCCTACTGAGTGGTTGGGTTGGATTGCGTTAGATGGAAGTCGTCTCTGGAGGGCTACACTTGGAGCAAAAGAAGGTCCATTGTGCTACCACTACCGAAAAACCGGATTACCAGCACTGGAGACCTAATAATAGGCTAACACTGTAACATTTTAAGGAATGGCAACAATTTCAACTGAGTGGTTGGGTTGGGTTGGGTTAGATGGATGTTCCCTCTGGAGGTACACACTTGAACCAAAAGAAGGTCCATTGTGATACCACTATCGAAAAACCGGATTACCAGCACGGGAGACCTACATGGAAACTTCTCAAATAGGACAGGAGGCAGGGCAACCAGTTTCGGTGTGAGCCCATGCAGAAGAAATATGATTCGCAGTTTAAGCATTAAATTTGACCGAGAGATAAAGCTTTTTATTTTGCTTAAGTCGAGTCTGGCTAGATCGTTAAGATCTTCGAAGAAGTATTCGCCTAGGGTTTTGCTTCTCAGAGCCGATAAGACAACGTATAGGTCTTTATCTCTACGGCTTCTACAGAAGAAGTTGAAAGGAGCACTAATCTTTCTGGAATATCTATTTACCCAGAGTCCGCTTACCTAGAGACAAAGCTTTTTGGTTTGCGTAAGTCGAGTCTGGCTAGATCGTTAAGATCTTCGAAGAAGTATTCGCCTAGGGTTTTCCTTTGACTACGGTCAGGGATGCGCGTACGGAAAGTTCGATCAAATAGCAAGTTCTGCGGGGTGTAATCGGTGTCTTCTAGGGTGAAATTGAGGAGATCAGTGATCGAGGAATAGCTCTCATGGTAGCTAGACCACTGTGAGGAATATGTAAAGGGATCAGGTGAAGCATAATACCCTGCGCTGCTGAGGGAGTTCTCAGTGCACCACTGATGCTTGTATGTTGCAACTTAAGCTGAGTGGTAACAACCCAAAGAATTATTTGTTGTCTAACATGCACAATTCATCAAAGATTTTAGAGCTTTTTTTTGTAGAAAGAAAGAATGACAGAAAATCAACCTTAATTTCGCCTCCTTTCTAATCAAATCCTAGCAAAGTTTGCAAAAATTCAAACCTCCTGACATTCTTCAACACCTTTTATTAAAATTATTTTCGAAAACCTCCAATGGTGTATTTTTAAATAATTTTATTCCTCATCTCCTTCCATCCTCTACACCTCGGAAAAAAAACTGCAAAAAACAACACCCAATTAAAGGCATTCCAATGAAGTACCTGCACATACTTACCTCCTTGACTTCACTCCCTGTCTTTCGGAAAGAAGTACAGAGTATCCGCCCGCCTCCTTGTAGGTAATTCAATTTCCTGGTATTTAGAATTCGCCACGCTTGTTCTCTGCCATCATTTCTCTTCCATCTTTCAAAGCACATTTTACGTGATGAAGAAGACACGAAAGAAGGCGTGGTGGTTGCTGTCATCTACCACCATCACCAGCACCACTAGCACCCGGTGAAAGACAGCAACCATTCAATGGCAGCACAAAATGACCATTTACCGTGGGTAGGAAATTAATTTCTGATGGAAACCTCTTAACGCAATAATATCGTCATTCCTCTTGCAATTATTATCGGTGGGCTAGATAAACCTGGTAACAACACACACATACACACACACACACACACACTAATGGAATGATGAGGCTGTTTTGTTTGGCCACAGAGAGACAGGGAGTCCTCGTCATTATATTCAACTCAATCGATAATGTTTTTTTTTTTTTTGGGGGGAGCGGGGATACATCCAAGATAACATAAAAGAAGGAGAAAGAGACCTTTTTTTTGTCAAAAAAAAAAAAAAAAAAATATTATGCAGGACATTTCAAATAATAATAAAAAGCAAAACATAATTGATGTTGATGGCTGTGGCGGGAAATCAATTAAATAAATTAGGACTAAAAATTTGTTCCGCAAAAGAAAGGCAAACAAAAAAAAAAAACTCTGCAGAGGGATATTAAATGTCCTGAAATTAATTACTGGAATGACGGGGTATTCAAATATATACTCATCGCCGACAGATTTTGTTTTTCATTTGTAATTGGGTTAGTAATTGGTTTGTCCTGGCCCGTTATTCACTTAGATGAATTCTTTTGTGGCGTTCTACATGGCTTCACAAATATTGCCATCTTTAAGGGGTCGCTGAATGTTTGTAATTTAAGGTAATTTAAGCTTCGTTTACACAAAAAAAAGATTCATGTTTAGCTTGAATTGGATAACTCTAGGTTACATTCCATTTGATTCTAGAAAAAACAAGTAAAATTGTAACTCTAGGTTACGTTCCATCTGTGAACCAAGGTACTAATAAAAAAATTATAAAGTAAATGTAAAATCCATCTGGAAAGGATCTTTTCGCACCCAATTCTTCAGCTATTATTTCAGGACAATATGCTAGCCTTGGAGTTGTGAAATGATGAATTCAAATGAAATACCATTGCGTTTTGCTACATTTTTAAGTGGTGCTACAGTCCAGGGTGGAGCTGGGCGTCAACCAACAAACCTCTCCAGTTAGCACAGTCTTTGGCTGATTGTCTCCAGTTGCCTACTCCAAGTTAGTTGAGATCCTGTTGCACATATGCGCACCACCTAAGGCGAGGTCTTCCTCTAATACATATGTCCCTTTGCGTTGGATTCGAAGACTTTTCAGGGCAGAGAGTTAATGTCCATTCGCTCTACGTGTTCTAGCCATCTTAGACGACTGATGCTTTTCTTTACTGGTTAGTTCGATGTCGCTGTACAGCTTGTAGAGATCGATGTCAACGAGACCGAAAATCATCCGAAGAATTTTGAGTTCAAAACGACCAAAGACATTTTCACCCGCCTGGATTAACGTTCATGCTTCTGAGCAGGACTGGGATGATGAGGATCCGCTGTTGTGGCATCTGAGATATCCGTAGACGTACCTTGGCTGCAACAAGGTGGTCCGAGTTTATGTTGGCCGCCCGGAATATTCAATCATCTAGAATACTGTTGGACTGCCTTGTGTCGATCGTAACATGATCAATTTGACATGATGGTTTGATGATCTAGTGACCACCATGTTCCCTTATGAATATTGAGGTGAGGAAACCATGTGCTAGCTATAGTAACATTACGTCTCACAGTAAAGTCAATTAGTCTAAGTCCGTGTCTAGAGGTATTGTCGTGTAGGCTATGCTTTCCAATGGTGCTACCAAAGAAGTCCTCCTTTCCTTTTTTGGTGTAAAATCGACATGTCGGTTGGAAAGCCCGCTGTATCCTATGGTGTACTGGTCAAGCCTGTTTTATTGGCTCAGTAATTAATTCGTCAGATTACTGAACTGTGGGTTCGAGGTTCGAATCCCAAACAATACCAAAAAGGTTTTTCGCAGCCGCACGTCTCGCGATGGTCTAACAAACATTTGAGAGTAAAACTGACATGAAAAGCTTCTGAAAAAAAAACTTGCTTCTTCGGATACGGCATTAAACAGTAGGCCCCTTCCATTTGTATGAAGGATATGACTTAACAACGACGACGATTGCTCTGGGGAATTGTCGTCTTTTGGGATTAATACCAGCCTCTGCCATTTCCATTGCTGATAAAACTTTCCCTCTTTCCTCGTATAAAGGCTCGCAAATGCCTTTTAATAGCTTCTCATTCGACTACCTACGCATTAACGTCTCGGGCTGGTGATTTTCTTTGTACATCAGCCACAAGTACGTTCAGCACCTGTTGGTACCCGCATTCGGTAAGGTATACGTAAAACAGCCTTTTTTAACGTAGACGAAATTCGGCCTTTAGTTTGTGTTTCTTCGCTCCAGTGCGCAGATTCCGCACGTTTGTATCGCTGTTTTTTTGGTGGAGTCATATATAAAGACTAGGTCTGCTTTTTTCTCGTTAACTGTCTATGTAAGCAGATCCTGGGCCTAGGTTTATCTGGATCTACTTCATTGTTTGGATGCACCAGTTCTTGTATCTTGTTTTTGCATGCGACGCATCCATAGCTTCTAGTCGCATTGTTGTTCTCCATGCAATGCAAAAATACGCTTTTGTTGTGCAACACGTCTTTTATTATTCCATAATATTGAGATGTCGCATATTCATATTTCACTCTTCCGGGAATAATGTTATTCACTCAACGACATTAATATCCTTCGCTACTATCAATTTAAAATATTCATAACAGTGATACATATCACTCTCAGTCTCATCCAAAGCGCGTTCTGTTTTAAGTGAATTCTGCCTTCGAAACCAAGCCTCGTCCTTACCCACCAAATGTGTGTATATGTGTGGTAGATGTTCTGAAATCTAATTACGACAGAATGTGCGCTTGCCATATCGTTCACCGTGCTCCATCAGCATCGTCAACTTCGTCATCATAATCATCGTCGTAGTCGTACGTATCGAGTTCTTCCATGTTTCCCAGCCTGCGGCTATAGTGGCGCAAATATTTCCCTCTGTTGCTCCTGACATCGACATCGTCGCACCGGTAACATATGACAAAGTTTCTTCTTGATAAAAGGAATTTGACGCATAAAGTATGTAGGTATCGAATCCTTGACTTGTCATGAATTCTGGAATGCATCGTCTGGCATTTACTGTTTCATTTCAGTTTTTTTTTTTTCTTTATTTTCTTTCTCCTTTTTTTTTTCTATCCATATATCCTGTCACTAAAAAATATCCCATTTCCTCTCTTTGGCAAAAAAAAAAAAAATTCAATAAAACGAAATCCAACGAAAAAGAGAAATTCATAGATACATCAATATTTTCCACCGTCACAGGTTAGATACAACCATCCACATGTGTACGAGCATGTGTGTGGGTTGCCCATGGAGATGAGCATGAGATGTACGATGGGTGCACGCATCCATAACCACCCATCCATCTATCCGTTGTCGTTGTTTATCACATGGAAATATTTGCCTCAAGGCATGTTTGCTTATTTAATTTAGATGTGATATCAAATTAATCCGAAAACATTCACATTATCCTTGTGAAGCCGAACGTTGTTGTTATTGTTCTTTCTGCTGTAGCAACGTCGGCTTTATAACAAAACAGATACATTCACTAATACAGAGTCTTCCTTCTAGCCACAGCACGAAATTGAAGATGGAATTAGGGAGGGGTGGTAATCCTTTTTTTGAATGAAGGAAGAGTTATTTTTTTTTCTTGTATACTGTTGCTCGCTTAACTCTTCAATTCAATTGAATTCATCAAACATCCTTTAGAGTGTAAGTTTTATTCAAGGAAAATGTCAATTTGATTGGTGGTATCGGTTTTTTATAAGAAATTTTTGGAAACTCTATCTGAAGACGATGGCAATGAGGATACAAATTTGTAGAGCATTGAATTTATCTTTTCATGTTGAAGGATCGATCGAGTAATGTAGATAAAAGATTTGAATAGAAAGAGTAGTCGATTGGAATTGGGAAGGACCGATAAAGAGGAATGCCTTAACAAAGGCATACGACGAAGCTAGTACATTGGTCGTCAAAGATACACAAATATCTCATAGATTTGTTCGAAAATAGAGAAATAGTACAGTTTGATTCAAAAAGTTTACCTTTGATGTTAAACATCAGACATTGCATCAATCTGTTTGAGGTTTCAAGTCAGAAAGTGAATGGTCTACAAATTCTTTCGACTGACACTGATTCCAAATACAGAAATACAAACAATTGGGGCTACTGGTCTTTGGGACCCAGGGACTATCTTCTCACAATAATTCATGTTGTGAGTGTTATATTCTTTACATATGTAAATAGAGGGGGAAATTTTATAAGCTTTTTCAGCTTTTTTTCTCGCGAGAGGTGGGGTTTAGGTGTTGTCTGGGGATTGAACCTCGAATCCTTCGCACCAACGTACTAACCACTTGAGCCACATCCGCCATGGCATTTTAGATTAGAATGTAGAAAAGATTGAACCCCGGATGGGGGCCTACTTGTGAACCCGAAATCTATTTTTACAGAGTAAAAACATTGACGGGATTTTCTAAAATATGTTCAAACTTTGTAGAAGTAAATATTAAGGCCAAGTTAAATGGAATTTGGCATCATAATTGTACCTGTAGATGTAACGAAACGTAAATCAATTATTGACAAAAAGTTGCAGACGAAATCTTTACAAGAGAGTGTAGATACGATATTTCACTAACAAATTTCTTCAATAATTTTACAAAAACGTTGTGTAATTGATGTGTCCAAGATGGAAAATGTAAATACATACATAAGTGCAAAGCTGGACTAACCTAGAATAAAATATATTGAACTTTGTTTTCCATTGTTACTTACTAACTTAACGGGCTCCCGACCCGTGAAGAGTCTCTGCCTGAGACACGGCAGCCTTCCACTCTCTTCGATCCCGGGCACGCTGCTTCCAGTTATCTAGACCAAGCGCTCTGGCATCCGCGATAGCTTGATCCTTAAAACGGAGGTTCGGTCTTCCTTGTCGTCTCGAACCTGGGGGCTGTGATTCGAAGATCCTCTTTGCTGGAGCATTATTGTCCGTTCGCTCGATGTGGCCGAGCCAGTGTAGTCTACGTGTTTTGGCTTTTTGGACTACATCCACATCTTGGTACAGCTCATAGAGTTCGCGGTTATATCTCCTCTACGGCACCGAATATCCGACGAAGAATTTTTCTTTCGAAAGTGTTCAATATCTGCTCTGCTTTCCTGCTTATCGTCCAACATTCGGCTCCATACAGCAGAACTGGCAGGATCAAAGTTTTGTAGAGCAAACATTTCGTCTTCCGAGTTAGGAGTTTTGACCCCATTTGTTTCGCCAAACCGAAGTAGCAACGGTTTCCTAGGGTAAGTCTTCGTCGAATCTCCACTAAGTTGTCATTCGTGGAGTTGATATTTACTCCGAGGTAGGTAAACTCCTTAACCACTTCGAAGTTACTGTTGCCAACAGTGACGTTTTGTCCTAGGCGGTGGACAGATGCTTTTTTGTTTGTTGACAACATGTCACCTCTTCTTCAATTGCCGTAAAAGCCTCTAACACGGCGCGTTGGGAGCGACCGATGATGGCGATGTCGTCTGCGTATTCCAGCAACTGGACAGATTTGTTGAAGATAGTGCCTTCCGTGTTCACACTTGCCCTGCGCACTATCTGTTCTGTTCCACAAGATTGAAGAAGTCGCATGATAGCGCATCTCCTTGCCGAAATCCGGTGCTTGTTTGGAATAGTTCAGAGGAACTGTTGCCGAATTGCACGTTGCACCGCGTGTTTTCGAGCATCACCGCGTGTTTTCCAGCGTCACGCGGAACAGCTGAATCAGTTTATCCGGGATCCCGAATTCGGCCATCGCCTTGTAGAGCTCAAGACGATGAATGCTATCATATGCGGCTTTAAAGTCGATGAAGAGATGGGGAGTTTCGACTTCAAATTTGTTGGTCTTTTCCAGGATTTGCCTTAAAATTTGGTGTATCGTCGATCTGCCGGGCCGGAAGCCACACTGGTACGTGCCGATTAGTATGCTGCAGAAAGGCTTCAGACGTTCACACACTACGTTGGATAGGATCTTATATGCGACATTAAGCAGGGATATGCCTCGGTTGTTCTTACAAGACATAGGATCGCCTTTCTTGAAGATGGGGCATGTAGAGCTGATAGTCCAGTCATCGGGCATGACTTCATTCACCCATACGAAATCCTTTCTCGACTACCCTGACTCGGTCGTAATTTGTTCTTTTACTTTTCGATTAAGTGAATAAAGTTATGGCATTTCAATCTTTTCCTTTTGACTGTGACTAACTGCTTGATACTTTCATTTACTTTTGATAGGTATGTACGTATTCCTTTATCAAGTTGTTCCCCTGGGTTGGACTCAAAATTTCTTCAAGGCAATGAGTTCAAATTCTTCTGACCAGTTTCGCATTACCATCCAACTCAAATGGGTTCTTCTCCTCTAAACTCCCCATACAAAGAAAAACAAACCTCATTTGCAGCTTAAAAAGATCCATAGCATTTCCAACAGTTTGAAATAAGGTTCATACTTTTGCATTATTGAGGGTTACCTTTGTGCTTTACTAATCAGTTGTCTTCTTAGACCCACTTTCTATGCCAAAGTCTCAATTCACGCAATCCCGTATCTTATTGTTCGCTATGATCACCCAATTATGTCCATATCATAAGTACTGGGACATAAATTTCTGAAAAATACTCTCTTGATCGTGAACCTACCTTCAGGGCTTTTATGGTGTAAGGATTGGTTTAAAATAGGCTGGGATGACGTTTTGCTTGCGTTGGCCTTAGTATTGTGCATCTGATTGTGTTCGATCTCTGGAGATATTTCGGGACATGCTATAGTTACATTCTCTTGCTTGTGCGCAGTATTTGATTTTGTAGTGTGCTTCCAAAGTTCTTTATCCGCCCTTGCCGTAGTTCCCTAGAGCAAACATATTGGGAGTCACTGTGTCTTTTTATGTTCTATATAGGTGTCTGGCTAGCAGGTTTAATTTAAAAAAAAACCTTCCAGGTTCAACCCAAAATCATCTTACAACTCACCATGGTTGCTATTGACATCTGAACTTTCTTTTAACAAAACTTTTCCAATAAGTAAGGGTTTCGGAACGACAAAGCATACAGCCAAGCAACAGATTTAATCTGTTTCCTTTTGGGGGGGAAGGAACATCTATTCTATGATCTCCTTTATATCAGTTTTCCTAGGTATTTCCGGAGTTAATTTTAAACTTTCCTACTGTGTTTAACTAAATAAAAAAATTATTTGTCAGAAAAAACTCATAATGAGCTCTTACTCGTAAAATGAAAATATGTATGTACATTTTATGAAATACATTAGTATGTCCATGTCCTGTCCAACCCTGCTACAATTCCTACTAAATTTTTCCACGTACAAGAAAATATTGATCAAGAAGATTAAACCCTTCAAGCTGATAAAATTTGTTATCGCAGTATTTCCATGAAAGTATTGACATCGACCCAATTGCTCAATGATAGGGATAATCCATACGTTTTTCTATATTCAAATGGACACATACCCCAGTGCATTGACATCTTTATAAACCTCCAACTCGATTTAATGAACAAATATCGTATTGCAATCCCCGCGCACTCACCAAAATTATTCCCAATGCCTACAACATGTTCCCCACTTAATACAAATTAAAGATTAATGACATTCCTCTTCCAGTCTCAATTTCAACATCCAGCCCACCTCCAAATCCTTCCAAACTAATGAGACATTTACAAAGCGTTGTTCATAATCACAAGTTCTTGGAAATTTTATACTTTTAGTGAAATTAATAGAGATTCAGGGGAGTAGCCAAGCAACGCCATCTGTGCTCAAAATAAAAGCTCCTCAAACCACTTTGAACTACCACTAGGCACTACGCCCTACAAAAAGAGGGGAAAGCAATTATCCTCTTCATTCGTTTTATTAGGACGAAAAAAAAAATTCATTTTGGGGCGTCGCTAGGCTATGAATATCCCTTGGGCTTGTGGTACTCAAAAATAAATAATCTTACTCCTCTAACCATGAAGTTTAAATTCTGGAAAATAAAAACCACCACTTTTCAAACAGCACCGCAGTTAGCTTCAAAGAAATCCCACTGTTCCTTCCATGTTAGTGTATCTGATAATTGAATATCTCAATCGGAAAGCATCTACATCTACACAATGATAATTGCTCAATATTTCAATTAGCTATACAGCTACGAGATGAGATTCAGATACATTTATGCATGAATATAAGAGTGGCTGTGTGAAATAAAGGTGAAAGGGAATTCATTACGATGCCATGTCTCTGGGGAATATCTCAGCGTCGAGATGCTCTATCTCGAACGCCAATTCTACGAATCTCAAGTATCCCAGTTGATTGTTGTTAGATCCTTTGTTTATTTGTTTTTCCACTTCCAGCGGAATGGTGTTGGAAATAATATGTTGTCTCTATGAGACACACAGAGAAACGCAGAACGAGATCTGTACTTGAAAGGAAGAAACAAGAAAATAAGTTGTAGTTGGATGCTGGGACGTTATTATCCTGTAATTTTTCATTAGTTTGCCTTGGTCAGATTGCTCCGGGTTTCGCATTTATCGCTCGCTCTTTTGTATCCTAGGAGGGATTCATGAGGGCTTTGATTTCGTTCTCTCAAGGAGAAAAGCAGATGTTGCTGTTGGTGCTTGAGCGAAAAATTTATTGAGGTAGGAAGAATTCCTTTGGGTATTTGTCCCTTGCTGTGAATTCCTTTTGAGTTGTTCACTTAGTTTGTGAAGAATTTTGATGTATACAGCTTTAATAAATCGGCATGGGAATGCAAGGTTGACTATTCGAATTCAATACGTGTATTATGTAGGTAGCTCGCTGCAACGCCTTGTCAGGTTAACCCTACACAACCTTTCATATCGTGCATGTTTTATTTTTAACAAGGATAGAATGAGCCAGCAGTATAATGGCATATTCGAAGCGAAGATTTTTCAGAAACCTTCTGATGGCAATTGTACTCTCAAATGTTTGTCAGACGTTCGCTAGAATTTGGACCATTAAAAACTTTTTGGTTTTTTATATTTTTATATAGGTCCGAACTTTGACCGTAGCTGCTTGTTGTGACCCTGAACAAGCAGCTACGGTCAAGGTCCGAATCACTGTGTAGATTTACTTAAAAAACTGGGATAACCTAACCCATGCAATGGACTATACTGCACAAACCCGAAGGCAATATACGACAGTAATAGCAGTGCACAATGGTGTTCTCTTTAGATCAATATAAAATATCAATGTAAACATAAAATATTTATCTGTTGACAGAAAAAATACTTAGCCTATTAACTAACATCCAGAAAACGATAGAAAGAACTGCTTATTGAAATTGTTTAGTATTTGTGTTAATATGTGCACAGAAAAAGAATCTCTACCATCTCCTCACGAAGATAGAAGTGGCATACTTAACATCGAGGGTGTGTTCGACAATACTGGCTTCGAGTCGATAACAGAAGCTATATTTGTAGGTACCTGTCTGTGTATATATTTGGCCAACCGATAGATAGAAGTTCGAAAAATCCTTTATTTTCTCCAAAAACACAACAGTCGGTGTTTGCAGCTACAGCTAAATATTAACCCAAGTGGGAGTTCTCTCCTCTGGTCTGTTGGCCTGTACTGTGAGTCTTCATAGATAAGGTTACATCAGTTACACTGGTAATCTAGCGATTGTGTTTTTTTTTCCAGCACCATGCAGAACGCTGAAGAACGTTTAGAATGATGCTACAAAGGAGGACTTTTCATCAGTCTTTGTGGGTTTTGGTACTCTTTATATGTATAGAAATGGTTAATCTAGGACCTTTGATAAAGTACATCGACATTCTGAGCTTTTATATGAGTATAAACCTATAATATTGTGGGATATCTTTACAATACTTGATTTAAGTCTAAGTAATTTCGCTGAGCCCGAGAAGTTTGGTCTGGTTCACAGTTGTTTCGAAAATAGTTTTTGTCATTCGAACTAACACTAAAGTTTTGGTAGTCAAGGGAATGTGTCTTAATATTTTCCATGACATGGTCGGCAAATCCTGAGAAGAATATTTAGAGCGTTAGAATGATTATCTATATCGATAATATAGTCAACTCTTAAGGTACAAATGTCAGTGTTCTCAACAGTTAGCATATGGGAGGGTGAACTGCATTAATACTTCACTGTCTCTATATCTACGATACATATTTTTCAGGTTTATTTATTTCAGTTTACTTTTTTGAAATATACCAAAATTAAAAATAAATTGAAAAAAACAGACTCAATGTTAGATAGTAGGATAGTAATGCATGCTAAATGTTAGCCGGAAAAAATATGTCCCCCAAAAGTCCACATATTATTTACTTATTTAAAAAAGATTAATATATATTTTTTATTTATGTATATGTATTTATATATTTTATATACATATATATATATGTGTTTAAATGTTTTTAACAAATAAACTTTAATAAAATGTTTACAGCTCCACATCAGAAATAAACACAAAAAAAAAAACAAAAATTATAAATCTAAACTCCCAACCCACCGTGTAAAAAAAATAGTTTTGTTTTAAAACATACATAACAAGTTTATCTACGCGTTCAACGAGGATATAAAACAAAACGAAAAAAAAATACCCCCAATCCTGTTAACAAAAAAAAAAGTATTTGCAAACTTCATAACCTGATTGCACTGTAACAAGCTTCAGCCACAGATATGAACCATGTCAAAACTTCGGCAATACAGGTCCATGGATGTACCAACAACGACCGCGATACGCAAAAAGTTAGAAAGGCTTTTAGTTAAATCCTTGGTTTGAGTTTATGAATTTGTTTCGTTACTTTATTCTACTACAATTTTAGTTAGTATTTCAGTTGCTTATTCTTCTAGAAATTTTTCTTATAAAATACAAGTAAAAGTTTTAGTGCATCACATGAAACGTGGTGAAAAGCACAGTTTGCTTGTTGCCTAAGATACTACTAATCCACCACAATTTTGGAGAAATTTTTAACCAAGCTTTTAGCTCTTTCTCTTTTTCTCTCTACTCTATACAATTTTCTAATCTTTGCAGTATTCATATACATATATTAAAATTTTTGTTCTGATATTATTTATTTTGTTGGATTTCTACCACAGTGGTGTGTTGAAAAGTTCTATTTACAGTTTTGTTGAGCTTTTAACTTCTCACTCTATTTCTTTATTCTTTATACCATTCAAAGAACAGTGGTTTGAAACTTTGGTAAACGTTGCACAATGCTTTTTGTAAATATAAACGAATAATGACAGTTTTTAACAGAGTTACTATATTGATTTTTATTTCTTTTTTAATTACATTTTGTTTATAGCAAGTCCTCTTGGAATGCCGATTTGAAGGGACGCGATTATTATGCAACTTATTTTACTACTTCATCTACTACTACTACTAACTACTACTACAATCTCTTACACATCTACGGATTGATTTATTCTTTTGATTTTTAGATATCTATCCCTCTGTGCTTGTTATAAGTTTAATGTTAAACATGCATGTTGTTTGTTGTTGTTATTATCATTCATGCACTAAGCTTCAATGTCAAAGATGGTAAGTTGTGGAAACTCCATAATATTAAAACTGTTGGTTATGTTAGTTAGTTTTATTGTACATTTTTGAAGTCATTTCAGGTCCACATTCAGAGTACAAATCGTTTAATTAAGTCTTTTGTCTATACATACTATATTTTAGAAGTTAATCTGTTAAAGATACTATAACGATAGAAGTTTTGTTTCTATAAAGATACGCAAGTATCTCCGTAAGTACCTTGTTCTGCTAGAGGATTATTTGCAATACTTACCGGTGATGATTTTTCAAGATTTCAAACCGCATCAATAAAAAAAATATGTAAATTCATTTAATTCATTAAGGGCTGATAGGTTGCAAACAATTGCTTATAAAACGTAATTCAACTACGGAGTTCAAGTCAGGTGTAAGAACCTATGAACACTTATTTTTGCCTAAACCGGCGCTCTATCCAGTCTAGTGAACTCTCATTAGTTGTGCTGCTTATGCTAGCTGATTATTATACTATACTTTCATGTACTATATGCTGTTATTGCAGGCCTTGTTATTTCTGTTGATGACGGGTTGTGAATCCACAATAATTGTAAGTGTCTCCTACATTTAGGCTTATGGGTTCAAAACGCGTTAAGAGCCATTCACTGCTAACCTATTTTTACTTAATGTTTTCATTTCTGTAACTCCTTCCCGAATTAAATTATGACAATTTTCCACTTTTTTTCTGACTGGAAAATCTGTGTACCATCTGTGACGCAATACCCCCTGTCGTATCAGTTTCTCGGAGTTGTCAGTTCAAAAATTGTCATAGGGAGTCCTTTCCTTCTCAATAGTCACAATAATACATGCGTTTGCTATCGAAACCCTATAGTTTACCAAGTACTTGTAATCTAAGATAGCGATATGTATCATAGGAAACCTAGCAGAGACCAACTTCTAAGAACAGTCCGAAATTTTCTCCTTTTTTCTCGAAAATTCTAGAATGTTCGCTAGTACTCTAGTAATTACTTAAACTGTAAAATATGGTAGAAGTCCGATATTGAAGTTTCCACAACTCAACCGACTTGGCACTATTCAATAACTTTTGAAATGTTGCTCACCTCACTAAAATGATACATTTTCAGGACTATGACAGCAATATGCTTCGTATGCAACTTGCCTATTATGTCGCATCAAGTCGGCTTGGTGTGGCAGGGCGGCAATGGCTGGGACGACTTGGTCAGGGAGCAGGTAAGTTTGTGTATCACATGTTAAATGTATTTGTGTGTATACCATGTCTTATCATAGCTGGAGGAATCGACGATTCGCCAGCGTTTGGGCGGCCGAAGGGATTCAGCAGCTCAAATAAACACTCCTCCTAGTACTTCACCGCCACCAGGTTGGTATCTTACTTATCCAATTCCATATAAATTTTTATTGAGTCTCTTTGAATACAGGTCTCCAACGTCGTCGTCGAAGCTCACTGGCGCAACTCACTGACATCCTACGTGAGTGGAGTGGTGGTGGCTCAAAACGCACCACAAAGGCACCGCTAAATCGGCGGGAGACTTTGGCAGACTTAGCCCGTAGTTTACCATGGCGCACGTCTACAACCGATGCGGGCACCGGAACAAGCAGCAGTCACAATCCTCCGCTGAAAAAGCGCCGTGAATCGAGTGCTGATTCTGGGATAAGGAGTATGAGATCTCGACGTGACTCATCACATACTACGGACTTTGTGAAGAATTGGAATAGGCGAGAGAGTCCTGGCGAGAAGGAGGAGCAGCCGCCAGCGATCTCGGTGGAAGGCACTCGAGATGTAAGTTCTGTGAAGCCTTATGATGCCACATAAAATAGTATTTTGTCTCCTCTCCACAGGGGTCCCGTCGTGGATCGGGAGACAGTTATCGCTCCGGTCGTCGCGACAGCACCGTAGGTCGAGCAACAACCCCACCGCCACCAAAAGTTGTTGGAGCAACCAAAAAGCGTCGTGATTCCTTAGCAGCCCCAGAGTTTCCAAATTTTAGACAAGAGCAACGCCCATCGACAAGTTCCACGGCTTCAGATTCGGCTCCATATCAAGTCGATACAGCATGTCAGGCTCTGCCACCACCGACAATAATCACCAGTTCAGTGACACCACCCGCAACAAGTCCCACAGCTCCTAAGGGTCGCCGGGACTCCACCACTCAGTGTGGTCGCATAAATCGACGTGACTCAAAAGTCGTTAGTCCTGAAAGAACACCACGAATGCAACGCCTACAGCGACAGGCGACAGCCTTTGATGAATCTTGCATTCCAGGCGGCAGCAGCCGCCGTGGATCCCAACCGGCTTTGAGTCCTGATCCACCAGAAGACTGCGAACGGCGCGCTCGTCGTGACAGTTTAAGTCCTGACAGTGCATCTAGGGGACGTCGAGATTCTCGTACACATTTGTCTCCTGACCGTAGTCATGATAGGGAAGGAAGTCCTCGCAGGAGAACCCGCACCCTTCGCCGTCAATCATCATCAACAGCTCGAGCGTCACGGTCTCCCGATTCGAGTAGTTGCTGTTCGTCGCGTGACCCGAGTCCTTGTGCACGACCACCACCGACGACCACAGAGGGTAATTCACGTCCGGCCATCCGCCGGCAATCAACCACCGAAGAGATACTAATCGCCCGAGGATTTCGACGTCAATCCACCACCGAGGAGATGATTCGCTGCAGGAACTTCCGGCGGCAGAGTTCGCAGAGCGATGATGTGTGCAGGTTCGTACGAAATTGAATTTCAAGAGACTCTTCACTAACTATTTTGTTTCCTTTTTCTCATGTGTGTAGGTATCGTGGTAGACGGGATTCATCGGCCCAAATTATCGATGGAACTATTGGAACAATGACCGTTGAGACTACGAGTACATTTTTCGATTCAAGCACTCAAACTGGTGAGTCCTGTAAAGAGTAGTTTTTCGACTTTTATTTCCTTCCACTTCGTTCCTATAATTGATCTTGAATACGAAATCCTTGTAAAGGATGAATACTGTTTTTTTTTTTTTGCTGGATTTGAATGCGCCTATTGATTGTGAGTCCTTCAGGACTTTTGGGGATCAGAAATTTTCATATTAAATTACTCATTCAATTTATGTGCTGAGTGATTCCAACTTTTATGCTCGTAATAATCCAGCGCAAGAACATTATTTTCGTTTTGCTTAAATTGTTCATAATATCCTTGCTGCTGTTGCTTGGTGTTTTATTAATTTCTCGACAACGACGGAGCCAATACATAAGAACAAAAGCACAGGGCACCAAAAAAGAAAGAGTATAAATAACGAGTTTACGAGTTCAAGCCATTTGAATCCTTTTTGGGAACTCTGCCAGACTCGGAGTAGAAATCTCTACAAAAGAAACTTCGCCACTCAAAGGATACCCATTCACTCTGGTTTAATTGACAATTTAGAGGATATTTTCGAGAATTTATTTTGTACACTGTCAGTGGGGTAACACCTTGGCGGGACTGGAAACTGCGAGGGTGGCAAGAGGTCCTTGTCAATTGAAAGCACATTAATGGTGAAAAATGTGTTCTGTTGGTGGTGGGCGCAGCAAACGGACTGATGTGTACTTATTTATTGTGATGTGTGACCATTTACTTTTTTTTTTCAGCGAAAAGGACTTTTGTAAACTTTGAGCACCCAAGAGTTGTGCGTTGATCCACGAAGTGGTACGAAATGGTGTTGATGGCCGATGGTGATGGGTACCTATTCGGTTTTATTGAGATTAATGGGTTATACTTAAAAGCGAGTGAGAGTTCTTATGAGTTGGGATTGCACTTAGGGTATTCTACTTGTTACATATAAAAAGCAAATGAAAGTACTACATAGTTACATAAAAATAACTTTTCGCTTCAAGAGAGGAATTGGAATAAATCCAACTCGAAACCCCAAGGCAATTATAACTCGACGAACGTCGAGTGTTTATGTCTAAAAAATTTTGAATAATTTTGTATATCAATAACTCAGTATTAAGATATTATCTTACGATAAAGTAAGTTAAGATAACAAAAAGAAATAAAGAAAGAAGGCATTAAATCGTTTCGATCTCAAGTCATTAATGACTTTCTTCACAAAAATCAGACGTCATACTTAGCGAACTCTATAGTTTAGGTTCAAGATATACCCATTAGATTACATAATTATAAGACAGAAGACAGCTCATAAAACGTTTCATAAATAGCCATAACGTTTATTTGGAGTACACTACAATACCAGGCTCCGATTACGCAAAATTTAGTCTCCACGTACTTACTGTCTTATAAACATATGCCACACCATTTTCTAACACAGATTAAAGTCGTGGCGATCTGTGCTTTAAACTGAGAGCCTTTTTTTAAATAACCCTTGGCCATATGACTGATACTGCAACCTAAATAAATCTATTGCATCAAACTCGGGTATAACTAAACAAAAAGACATTCCACCTCCCTTATGAAGGATAGTACGTCCTTAGCAGCAGAGTTTCTCAACTCCCCTGATGAACATATTTCTTTGTGTAAAATACGCCTCCTTAACCAATGTAATGATGGGCATTCACAGAGAATGTGCACAGAGGATTCGTCATCGTCTAAGCAGAACCTACATTCCGTTTCTGGACACAGATTAAGTTTGTTAAAGTTATATCGCAAGCCACAGTGACCTGTGGGAAAGCTTTCTAATACTTTCCTTATCTAGATTTAGGACTTCATTGTGTAAAAAAGGTCTGATTAATCGCTTGGATTGTCTTAGCCCCGAGACATTTTCCCAGTGGGCCAGACGAAGTTTGTGTTCGCAATCATTAATCAGCGCTGTGGCGGTAGCTCAGTTCACACCACAGTAGGGTTCAGGTCCTATGAACGCAGATTCTGAGCCAGCCCTAGCTAGTTCATCTGCAGATTCGTTGCCTGCAATTCCTTGATGGCCAGAAACCCAACCGAGTTTCACCCTGTTACGTCTGGCAAGAGATTGTAGTACATCGTAGCAGTATTGGACTGATATAGAGTCCATTAAATTGGACGATAGCGCTTTAAGTGCTGCCTGGCTATCTGAAAAGATTTACATATGTCCTAACGTCCTTAATACCTCTATCAAGGTATATCCTAGCGCAGATCTTAATGGCATGGAATTCAGCCTGGAAAACTGTGAGACACGTTCCCATAGGTATCGAGATCTTGGTGTTGGGTCCAAAGACGCCAGCTCCAACTCCAGTTTCCATCTTTAATCCATCTGTGTACCAGATCAGATCTCTAGAATCCAGTGCCGGAACACCATTTGCACGGTCCAATATTTCTACCTCAAATAACCTACCGAAACAGTACTCCCTGGGGATAGTGCAAAACATGTCCTTTTTGGGAATTGAGTCAAGAATTTTAAGGGTGCCCATTGGTTGCCTGATTTATACTTGTATTATAGTTGCAGCTTAATAGGGCATCTAGCGACCATCTTTCTAATGAAGTTTTGTAGGGGAGAAAGTCCAACAACAGTGCAGGTGCTCATAACACCCGTACTACCGAGTCATGCAATTCTTTGAAGCTTCGTTGCCGTTGTCCGTTCAAGAACCTTCGGCCACCAAACGATGGCCGCGTACGTGATAATGGGGCTCACCATCATTGTACACATCCAATGTATCATTTTTGGGCTTAGACCCCAAGTTCTACCATATAGGCGTCTACTGGTCTACATAAAGTGATGCCTTTGATGGTGATAGGTCCGAGATTGACCAGTCTTCTTTTTGTAGAAGGCACTAAAACGGTTTTGCAGGAATTGATGAATAGTCCTTCTCTGCTGTACCATTCTAACACGTATAGTAAAGCACATTGCATGACACTAAAAATGTACTATGTACTATGTTTACCACTGATAAAAAGCGCCAAGTCATCTGCATAACCAATGGCGATGTAGCCTAATCTCGGAAGATCGACTAGAAGATTTTCGTTGACTAGTGACCATAGAAAGGAAGAAAGGACCTCTCCCTGGGGACAGCCCTTAACTGCGGTCACAGACACTGACGACTTTCAAACATGGCCGGTATCCATTGGTTGGTCGAATCCTCGATACCTCTGCTACTAATTCCTATTGAGTCGTAGCCAGTGTTATCGAATGATCCCTCAATGGCAAGGAATACACACAGAACTATTTCCTTGGAAAGCAAAGTTCCTTCTATCTTCTTCGCAAGATAGTTAAGAGCACCTTCTGTTGATTTACCTTTTCTGTATGCAAACTGACTTGAGTGAGGAGGGGTAGACAAATCTAGCAGCCCTCTAATATGAACGTCAATAAGTCTCTCCATGGTTTTGAGAACAAATGATATTAGACACTATCCTGGTTTGGGGATAAAGATTACATTTACCTGTCTCCAGGTAGTCGGGACGTAACCCCAATTATAGCTGGCTCTAAATAAAGCAATCAAACCCGGCAGGATGAGATCAATTACCTTCTGCAAAAGCGCCGTGAATATACCATCACTGCCGGGGTCTTTGAATGGTTTGAAGAACCCTACAGTCCATTTGATCTGGACTGAAAATTTTGCCGGATAAACTATTTACTCTACTAGCAATGCAGACACTATAGTCAGATGTGTTCGGGTACGTGTGGAGTACACAAGTAGACTAACCTGGGAAATGGACCTATAGTTCTAATAGTATCCACGGTCCGCCGTGAAGGTGCCATCGGTCTTTGTTAATAAGCCTACATAATAAACATGATATTTCACTAGTGCCTTGTAGATTCGTGCTGCTACTGGCATGTCAGCAATGTTTTCGCAACATTTTCTCCAGGTGACACGTTTAGATCGTCTCAATTCTGAATTGTATTATGTAAGAGTGAACCTGTATTCGTCCCAACTCTTAGTGCGTTTAGAGGAGTTGAAGAGCTTTCTAACTTTCCTCCTAAGTTTGGCAAGCTGGTCATTCCACCATCGAACCTTTCGTTTACACAGACTGGTTTTATGGACACACTTTTCAGATAGGAAGTAAGCAACACATCATTCAATTGGTATGCTGTTTCATCTAGGTTCTCTGTGGACTCTATAGATATAACAAGCATATCTAATTTAGAGAGGACAAGTCCCCGAAACAAATTCCAATCTTGGGACTTGGGATCATATCTAGAAGAAGCATGTGACAATTTGTCGGGAATGTCGAACCTGATGTGTTGATGGTCAGACATCGAGGCTTCGTCAGACACATGCCAATTTTCAACAAAATTAGAGATAAATGGACTGGCGAGTGTGAGGTCAAGTAAAATCGCTTTTATGAAGGTAGGTTTAGAGCCTTTATTCAAAATATCTACATCACAACACACGAGATATTCTAACAGACACTAACCCCTTCTATTGATGCCACTATTGCCCAAGACTTCGTGATGCGCATTGGCATCGCAGCCTATGATATAGTGAATGTTGCTGTCTTGGCAATGTTTGATGAGTTCCTGGACTCCAATGGGCGGGATGTTGTCGTCGTCGCCGGGGCAGTATGCCAAGACACACACGATGTTCTGTGTTCCCCTTTCGATCGGAATCTCTACAAGTAGGGCCACAAGGTCTCTTGTCATGAATTCTGGAATTGGAAGAATGTTAATATTTGTGCTGATTAAGTAGTAAAATTAACTTACTTGCTTAACTAAGAACCTTACTTTCTTACATATCGGTTTCATGCTGGAGCAGTCATTGTACCATACTTCTTCTTAAATGATGCTGGCAACACAGTCACATTCAATGGATGTCGCTACTGGACTATATTGACTGATTACTTTTGGCCACATCGTTCGGGTGATTTTACGTCTCTGGAGATGTCCAGAGTTTTCTGGAGACACGACAAAATCAAAGTGCGCTCCACTACCATCATTGGATAGTTTTAGTAAGTCTGGTACTATGCTGGATTTAACAAGTGCTATGGGAGATAGATCACTCTTCGAAAACCTTGCTTGCTAATTCGTCCGCCAGTTCGTTCTCTTTGATACTGATGTATCCTGGAACCCACCAGAGTCGTGATATTCGGGGTAATGTTTCACGAGTTTGATTTTACAACCTTAGATGAGATGGCTTTATATAGTCTATCACCTTCCGAGAGTGTCGTTCATAGATTATTCTCGTGCCGCTTTTAAGACTTCCCCTTGGAACACACTGCTATGGTTTGGAAATTTTGGTAAACGTTCAATTCCGGGTACAGACGAGTAGATTCTAGAGCTTTGCGTTAACGAGTATATACCTGTTTTCTAACATGAAAACATTTAATTTTGTTGAGGTAGTTCAATGTCAATAAACGCCGAAAGGCTATACTCCTTACATACGCTAAGATCGAGCGGAGACCAATTCACTTAGTTGAACACATCTATCCATTTGTCATAAGCTAAATTTGTCAGTTTAAACTTTATTTTCTATGTTTACTCGGACCAGTTCTAGCGCTTAAATGCCGCTATACGGCTTGTTCGGTGGACATTTCACATTAAACAGCCCGCAACCGTAAAACGTTATTATGGGGAATTATTTCTGAGCAAGGATTACACTACTAAATGAAATGCTACAGTGTACCACAAAAGAAATGAGCTTCAATATCTTCGATCCATCTTTAAATATCGCTTTAATAGCTTGGAACATTCTATTCCATCTCAAGAATTTATATTTTGCGACGTTTGCTATGTTATCGATATGTTATTGTCGAAAGTGCAGCTTGTTCTTTTCATAAGGAGTCCAATACCTTCTCGTATATGAGAATGCAAGACTTCCATACGACAAGAAAGTGCATAGTAGGGAAATCACACTTAGATTATACTTAAAATATTTGTAGGAAAATTTCTCATAACTCCAGGGAATCCTAAAACAGTATACATACAGCTTAAACCTTCATTTCCATTAAAACCTTTAATCCACACTCATCTCCAGCCTTTTACCACAGATATCCACTTAATAGGCCATTTGAAAACCTCATTGATTGACATACAAAACCAGTGTCATACCTGAATCAGCACTATATCTATACATAGACATTCCATCACGACCTTTAGCATTTAAGCCCTGACAAGCATAAGGTCCAAGGTCCAGTAAACAGCATTTGCACCTATTTATACTGCCAAAGTTGGCAACCATCACCCCTCTAGTCTTTCTATGGATTTATTCTCGATCCCTTGTCTACCGGTAGATTTAATTAGTCTGCTGGTGTATGCCTGCCCTTCCAAGTCAACACCACCTTGCAAAAGAAATACACATACACACTTACATCCAGCACACATTTTAACACAAGGTAACCAAACAGAAAGGATAAGAAAATTAATTACATGTGTAAATAAATTTATTTCAAAGACCACCACCATTACTACCATCCACCCACTCCGCCATCCGGCAACCGACCAAGGACGATTTATAATTAAACTGCAGATAGGTAGCGTAGTGTACGCAGGACCTTGCTCAGCGAACTTCATTTCGCGTTGAAAAATAATGAGACATTGTTTACTGCAGAGTATCCTGGGAGTGCAAACTTTCCTCCAAAGTCCTATCAAAATACGTTTTCATTATCTTTCTCGGTACAAAAAGGAGTTGGGCGGTATATAAGCCAATTCTCCGAGGAAAAATCAAAAGACGAAAGGTGACGGACGATGGTGAAAACAAATTTGGACACGTAAAGGTGGCGTGACAATCTCGATTCAATTTCAAACGAAGCACTCAATTTTGCAGTTGACTTGCGTTTTTCTGCTTTTTTTTTTTGTTTTTCTTGTTTGTGCTCTTTTCTATCAAATGGGGGTCAGACGAAAAGGACATCCCAAGGAGCTAGCTCTGGAAATCCATTGGAATTTATTCATCTTGAAATTTGCGTTTGGCTCAATGTGCTTCACGGAACGTTAAGTCGATTAGCAGAGACCAGGGTTTGGGGGTTTCTGGTGAGAAATGTGGCTAACATGTGTCCCGTTTGGTGAATTTTAATTGAGCGATTAATTAGGTTTCTGGGGCGGGTGAACAAAATAAAACAAAAAAGTTTGTCTGTCAGTGATTTACGAGAATTGAGTTTGCTTAACTATTTCAATAAGTCATTGACATTCTGAATGGGAGACCCAATACTATTTGCAGTTTACTAACTAATGAGAGAGAATTATAGTTTGCTGACTATGGTCAATGATAGATAATAAGGATATATGTCGCTAGGGCACAACTATAATCAGGTGGAGTTTTTCATCTTAAGTCTAATGAAGGGTTTGAAGATATCTCATTTATATCCTGTACATTTATTACCAGCTACTTTACTAGGTATATCCCTAGTTATAAGTCGAATCAATCGTCGTTCTGTTGGAAGTAAAGTTTGTCACTTTTCGAAATGATTCAAATGTTTAAAAATCATTTATTTTTCCTCAGCCATGTCAGGTTTATCCAATCTACACACTTCTGAGTTAAAAAGTACCATAAACAACAGGTAACTGATTATATTCACTTTAGATTTTTTTTTGTTTTATGCATCGTGGTCCTGCTGAATTTCGGGGGTTTCTTTAACTAATTTCTATTCATTAGAATGTCTTATCAGGCTTTAAAACACGATCTTACTAAATTAAATACATACTTTAAGGCATGAAACTCGCATCAACATGGCTGGGTTTTGAAGATTTTAATAACTGGAGCGTTAGACTTGTAGTCCACTTGATCGATGTGCCGACATGATTCTGATTTTGCCTCTACATTGCCATTTAATTCCAGCTCATAGAGTTTACAGTTTTATCTCTCCCATTGATCATCATCGCAAGATGTCGAATATCCGGTATCTACTCCGCTTTCCACCTTGTTGTCTAGTACTCGGCACCATGTACCCTGGTACCACAATGGACCTTTACTGCTCTAAGTTTAGATGCGCATGCACCAATCAATATACGCTATACCTACCTATCAGATTTCTCTTCGTTTTAAAACGAGTTGTTTTGCCAACGGCCCCTAGACTTTCTGTTTGTCATAACTTCATCAAGCTGTCATTTGTTAAGCTTACGTTTACGATGACGATGGGGTTACGTGACATTTTGTCCTAGGCTGTGGTTAGAAGCAGATTTGTTTGTTTTCAATCTAATCTTCAACTGCTTTAAAAACCTTTACAATGGCACGCTTATCCCCATCCAATTGACTGACTTGCGGGAAAAAGTGCCTCTATATTTAAATCGATCCTACTAATTGGTTTAAGTTGAGGAAATCGAATGACAGCACGTTTCTTTGCGTCCATAAATTCCTAGATATAGGAAATCTACTTTCTATTCATCAATCAATTCTTGTCCTATCTATGTCACCCCCTTAGCTTCCCAATTTCGACTATTGTCAGAAGCCAAAAATTACCTTCCAGATCTCTCTCTAAAACACTACCATTTCCACAAACGATGTGCCACTATCTCCTGTCAATTAACATTAAAAATATTCGTTACAAACTCGTTATCAACTTCAAAGAGGATATCCTTTGTCCCACTTCCACCGTGTCGTCGCTTGCTCACTATAAAACCACCCATTGCCGGTTATTTATTTGGAAATTAACAGCAATTAACTACCAAGTTGTGGCTTTCGAATTAGTTCACTTGGAATAAACCGTGTCTGTGTTCGCCATGCCGGCACCTTCGTTCCATTCAACTAACCTGAATGCGTGATGTGTTTCTCTGTGTGTATGTGTTTGTTTAAGAGTGTATAGCATGACAATCAAGAATAAGTGTTACACACACCTCAGCTTGTACAGAGAGGATATCCTTATTACACACCAAACTCATCAAGTGGTAGCACTCCTTCAGACGACACCGGAAGACTAGGTACCTTGAAAGTTTAATCAATGCATGTTAACTAATTGAGATTGCAACTTGAATGGAGGATATCCTTTGATACTGGCAAAGCCTTGATTATACCTCTTGTATTTGTAGTGTATAGTGATTTTTGTAAAATTGCTCCTTCTCGTCTCAGAGGGATGGATTGCAAATTATTCTTCCCTGTGTGTCGCCGGTGCACAATGAAATGGTGGATGCAAACAAATTTTTCAATAAAATTAAAGGCTTTGGATTTGGATTATTGACTTGCAGTCATTGTCAATGAATGCAATCAAATGAGGGGATGATTTCAGATGTCCCTTTGAATGGGCGGGGGGTTAATAAGAACGCGGACTGTGTACCGCGTAAAGTTTATTGATTTTTGCACAAACGAACTGTTGCTTTGTTCAAAGATGAAAAGGAATGTGAAATTGAAAGAGCCCTAACTAGTTGCTCTTCTGGGAATTTTTCCTTTTCTATTTCAAATTACATGCAGATACAAATGTATGTACATGTGCCTTAAATGCACAAGCTGTGTACATGCATTTGAGGTTGGAATTGTGGCAGATTGTCCAAAGGTTTCAATGTACCTCCTACCTGTATTGTTTAACTAGAACGTGGAGAAAGGTAATTGCCACTTGTTAACAAAATCGTCGTGCCTCTGCAGAGCGCTTTAGCTCCGTCAATCTCATTCCTAATGATAGCAAGTTTCTATCAAACGCGTTTTGCCGTCTGTCGTATTGTATTGTATTGGACGGCCTAATGGTCAATTGTCTTTCGAGCTTAAACCAACCCATATATACGTATGTGGTGATATCTGTTCCTGCATTTAACAAAAGACAAAACCGGAGCGGTTTTTTATACTGCCAGATTCGTATGAACAGGCTTCGGAAGATTCGTATAAGTACATATGTATGTAGGTGCTTCAAAGTTGTTACCACATTGTTACCACTTATCACATGAGCTTTAAATATTTGCGACCTTATACGAGCAATTATGGGACCATCGCGGAGGAATTATTATATACATATGTGATATGTATCGCTACTTTTTTTGCACGGAAATAATAATGTCACTCAAATCTACCGAAAGACGCTTGTCGAAGGTGTACCCCGTAAGCACACAAATAAGACACACTTAACCTGAGAAACAACAAGTATGCCCACAACTGCTGATAGATATCGTGATATCCCAACTTAGTTTCAGGGTACTCATCTGTACTCCCCTTGACCTCATTGTATTCTGGAAGTCTGAAAAAAATTATTGAGTTCAGTACAGGAGTCATCAGAGGATGAAACAATACCTTAAAAGCAGACTGGTTTACGACAGTTCTTACAATGTACGAGTTTCTTATCTTTTTTTATGAAATCGCTAGCTCAATGATAGACATGCTGCTTTTAATGGGTTGATATTGAAACGAGCACTACCCTCATAAAAATTTCTTATTCGGACTAAAGCAAGTCGTGCAGTTGAAATCCGATTCATTACTAATTGCGTGGTCTTCTTAAAGCCCTTCGCAAATATTTTGCCTAAACTAGATCATCTACAATCATCGCAACGATATCAACACAATCCAATAGAATCCTTTCTACACAGTTAGATTCCAACGCGATTAACCATGCGGCATAATTCAGCTTACCTTCAGTCTGTCGGGTGTAGAGCTAAACTCCATTAACCACACAAATGTCCCCTGACATGCGGCTACTCCTCAATTCAAGCCTAACTTCGCTAATTTCCATCCAAATCCCCGAGTGCACAATCCCATCGAATGAAATCCTCTCACTGCTCCACACTTTCTTGCCAGAAACTCAGTCGAAACCGACATCGCCATCGACATCGACATCGACATCGACATCGACATCAGCATCCTTCTTCGTCGTCGCGCGATTTACTGCTTCCCATTTATATGTGAATCTATAGAACGCTGGCTCCGGACATATTACAACTCAAATCGCCTGCAAATTTAATGGAAATTGACTGCTCACCATAAAAGTACAGCAAAGCAAAAAGGACACAAAAAAAAAGTAGGCATTCCGCGCTCAACCATAAATGACATTAGCATCAATACACACGCACACACACTTCCATTAATTCTAATGCCATGCCGTGGGACGACGACGAAAATCTCTCCATACTACACTCCTACAAGTGGAGAGATACCATCGTGGTGTCCTTGCCAAGTGCGCAATCGTCTAACCTACACATTCATACACAAACAAACCCACACACTGTAACACTGGCGCCCAACGCAAAAGCTTAGCTATAAACAATTGTCAAATCCAATTGATAACCTCACCAGGATGAGAACGAAAGTTTTCTCGCCTCCACAAACAGGCAACAAAAGCAAAATACAACAAAAAAAAAGGAGCAACGACAAAAGGACTCCCGTATCCGTTTGTAAAGCGTCACAGGTTCAGTTTTCATTGAAACGTAGAGTTGAACGCGGATCCAACCGGAATCAGTCGAAAGAGTGTCGTTTAAATTTCGTGTGTGTTACCCAGTGACTTGTGTTGTATGTGTGAATCCTGTGAAATAACACACGGGACTTTTTAATTGATTAAATAATACTAAAATCAGAGACAGTGTTGCATTCTCAAAATGTAACATGCAAGGGAATGTCATGAACGGCAAAGCTTTTTATTCTTGACCTGTCAAATGACGTTAGGTCATTTTTTATGCAAAATATGATGAATCCTTAAAGAAAGTGAGTGGAAATTTCATAAAAAAAAAACGTATTAAAGTGAAATGAAAAAAGAAAGTAAATTTTTCAGTGTGCCTACGTAACTGATATCCTTGTAAACAAGTTACAAAGGACGACAGCAGCAGCGACGAATAAATGAAAAAGGCGGAAAAGCTTTCTCGGTTTATTTGTTTCATTTCGCTCTTGTGTTGAATTCCTTTTCACTTCGACAGTTTTCCTCATTTTTTTCCCCTATTCCACCTCATTCTCGCCCGCGCGCGAGTGTCCTTGTTTGATTCCTCCTTTGTTCTCATTTTCTCGGACTTTCGCCGAAATTCCTTCGCTTTTTTTGACATATTCAACAGTTTGCTTTTAGTGTTTCCCATAGTTGTGGTAGTGAGGTTCACACCATGAAGTGATGTCCTTATTCGATTTTTCCCTGCAATTGTTACCGTGTCAAGCGACGAAAAACAAAACAAATTTTACACGCCCTGAAGGATAACAAAGTGAAAAGCTGTGTGGAATTTTCGAAATTTTCGGTGCTTTTTTTTTTTGTTGTTCTTCTCTTCTTGTATCGTGTGTCGTGTCGTATTGTCTCGTTGACGTTCTCGTTATTATCCTTGTTTGTGAGAAGAAAAAAGAAGAAAAACGTGTATATGACATTCACCTGTTCGGTGCGACAAGATAGAAAAAAAAGATACAAATAGAGAGAGTGTCCCAGTGAGAGTGAATACATGTGTATGCGTGAGAGAATGAATTAACCCACAACTTAGTCTTCATGGCCATGCATCAATTAATTTGTAAGGATAATTAATTTATTTGTATTTGATTTCTTATAGAGATACAAGGATACTATTGGAATGTCCTTATAGTAATAATACTTCTCCCTTTTACCTTTCTTTTCCTTGATAATGTTGGGCTATTCTCTTTTTTTTTTTGTTCTCCCACGCCCAACTGTCATTGAGAACTCGTTCTGGAAGGAGGGGTGGGTGAGATATTATGTTTGAATTCAGGACGACAGGAAATAAATAAATTATTTAGAAGGATGTGTTGATTTCCACCTCATTTGAGGGTAGATAGAGGTTTATTTTCGCTTCCTCCTCCTTAGTCCTTTAAGCTACTTTCAGTTTCAGTTGACTATTACTTCCCTTTTTTGGTGAATGGTGTGAGTAAGGGAAATGGAATTTGTTTAGGGATAAAGCCACTTATGTAAAATGTTTTTTTTTTTACATTTTTGTGAATGAGTCCTTATTTTTTCTTCGGATCTAATTAGCATTATCCCTTGGGATATCGTAATCGTTCTTTTAGCGTAAAAGGACTTTAATTGAATTGAAATGTTTTTTGTTTTTATTTTTTTTAAAAAAGGGAATGATAAGTTTCTTGTCGGATTAACTGTGCCTACTGTCTATTATCCTGCTAATGCAGATTAGAGCATTTTTTTTTTACATTTTATGCCTATGCTTGTAAGCGGAACTTCCACGATAAAAAATAAAATGAATAAGATGAATTTAATTAAGTGATGAATTTTGGGTTAAAAATCATACAAACAGGAAGAAGAAAAAGGAATAATTGTAATAGCCCAGAGAAAGGATGAGCGGTGTTCTAAAAATAATATTAAATTTCTCCTAAAAAAAATGTTAACCCACCCTCGTGAATAGAGAGAGGGGAGCGTTTATTTTGGGATCAAAAGGCTTCAAGGCTTTTTTACGATTGTTACCATATACATATACATACATATGTACGTAAGTACGTAGAGCGATGTATTATCATTTTAATGAATCCTGTTATCATATGTAGCTATGTATATTAAAAAAAAAAATTCAAGTGGACATTAAATGCGTTTTTTTGTATTTACTTTGTGAATTCTTTCAGAAAAATAGTACACATCTAAATTTTTTAAAAGCATTGTTGAGATATTTACATACATATGTATGTACGTGAAAAATGCTAAATGTGCCCGAGCTTTTTATCTGTGTGATTCTTTCCCATAAAACCCAATACGGATGAGTACTTTCTTTAAATGTATCTACATATTACCTCATGTCTTTTTACGAAGAGGTATCCTGGTTAAATCTTAACAAAAAAGTCACGGAAACATTATACATTTACTAGTTGCTTTTACCAAAGTATTTACTTCACCACCAACTATCTCAGCTTGTTGATTTCTCGATTTCCATATTTCCTGTGAATCCCCCAGGATGCATCTAGACAGTTTTTTATTACATCTCCTAGATTTTTAGTATGTATCTTGCTTAGCTATCTACTTACTACTTAGGCAGTTTCGCAATGCCTGGACTTTTAACTTCAAAACGGTGGATATGTTTATTTTTTTCTAAGCGGAGACTTACGCTGGCAGCTCTATTCATCTTTGGAATAGATGACCTCTTCCTCGTCTCTGCAGCTTCTGCATAAGCCGTTGAACTCTACCCTCCGTTTACGGTGCATAACTTCGATGGAGCAGTGTCCTGTGATTATACCAGTAAGGATACGGATAAAGGATCGTTTTAGTGCCAGAAGGCTCTTTGTTTTTTTTCTCTAATTTCGGCCATAACGTGCAGAGGTGGCACAGTCCTTCCTAGATAACCAGGACGAGTTGGCCTCTTTGTCTATTATGTCGTCAGTTATGCTATACAATTTTCCAATCGGTGGCAGTATAGATGTGTCCGCTTCACTGATGTTCATTTAAGTCCACATTCTTGCCAGAGCATCTGCCTTCTCAATATCGTCAATATTGCTACGTCCGGGAGTACAGCAGAGTTTGACCGAATGGTGCCCAATCGTGATCAGTGCATCACGGCATTTTTTAACAGCCTTTGATTTGATTGTATTAGATTTAATTGATTTTAGAGCTGCTTGACTGTCAACGAAGATGGTTATATCCGACGAGGGAAGGTGACTGTATTCTATGTCATCTAGTAGCTTTTTCTATTACCAGTGTTTTTGCTTGGAATACACTACACGCTTCTGGTAATCTGAAAGATTCCTGTTTTTGCAGAGCTTTCGAGTAAAATCCTGCCTATCTCCATTTTTGAGCCATCCGTTGTATATGCTTTCGTGGCAGAACCTTTAATGAACAAATCCAGGGGAGGAATATGAAGAATCATATCCGAACCTGCTTGCGGTGCACTTCTCACAACTCCAGTGGTGCAGAGTGCTGCGAGCCTTTGCACTTTGTAGAGTTCTTTCATATATGTATGTAGCTCTTTATATCCGTCTCTGACCACCAGACTAAGGACGCAGAGAAGATGATGGACCAAATAATTGCTTTGTACATCCAGTAAATGATGCGCGGTTGCAATCCCCACTTTTTCCTAAAGGCCCTCATAGAGAGCATTCATTCCTTTCTTTATCATTTCTTCAACATTTCTTTTCCAGGACAACTTGGAGTCTAGAATGACGCCGAGCCATTTCGCCTTAGATGCGAGAATTATAGTGGTGCTATCTAGCTTTGGTAATGTGAAATCGGGTGCCTTTCTTCTCCTAGTGAACAGAACAAGTTCAGTTTTCTATGGGTTGACCCCCAAACCGTTCTGTTCTGCCAACGCAGAGAGCTCTTTGAGAGCAGATACCATTAGTTCACTGTACTAAGTCGTCTGCGTAAGCTATAATTTTGATTGTCTGCTCTGTGAAGATTCTTAGGATTTAGTTGACGGTAAGGAGCCAAAGCAGTGAAGAAAGGACTCCTGCTTATGGCGTGGCACTTGTTGTCATTTGCCTTACAGAAATAGGCCCAATTGATGGTCCTGCAGTTAAGCATGTTTTCAACCCAGTCTACGACGAACAGGCTCGTCGTCATACTGTCAAATCTTCCAAGGCTTTCACTATTGAGTTCTTTTTTACATTATTGAAAGCGCCCTTAATGTCAAGGAACGCTGCCATAGTGTATTCTTTCGCATCCAGAGAATGCTCAATTTCCCTGACCACGCTATGGAGAGCGCTACCCTCCGATTTACTTTTAAGATTGGCGTGTTGCGCTTTACATAGGTTCTGGGAGTCGATCAATCCTCTGATGTGGAAGGTCTTTCGCTCTAGATTTTTTTTTTGCAAAAGTGATGAGAGACTAATTGGCCTATAGTCTTTAGCGGCAGAGTGGTTAGATTTTCCTGCTTTAGGAATGAAAACCACCCTTTCCTCTTTCCATTTACTAGGTATGTATCCCGTAAGCATACAGCTTGAAAAGATGTAGATGAGGCGCGGTACCCACGTGTTCAGAGACTGTTGCAGCATTGCAACAATTTCGTCTGGTCCTGCAGATTTGAAGGGGTCTTTGGATAGTAACTTCCAGAGCTTTGCGGTCTCATTTTCGTCCTTTATGGATTAGGAGAATTTTTACCATGACCTTAGTTAAACTGCTCTAATACCGTATTTATATTCGTTAAAACTGGATCTGTATAAGTTCCAGTCTTCAGTGTTAGTATACAAACTCTTCCATACTCGTAGGTTGCACTACAGTTCGAACTGAATCTAGGCCTTAATCAAGAGATCTCTTATGTAAACTCGATCCTTGGCCAACGTGTTTATAGTAAATTGTCTGTTATATTTACCTTTCCATAAATTGGCTTCCATAGAATTGCTGGATCTGTTGACAACTTCTTCAATAGCATCGATTGTCTTCTTCTTTCCTATGGAATCCAACAGTGGTCTATAAAATAAAATATATTGCAGTGATTACCTGTCATTCATTAGCGAATAGTTAGGTCTATATCTAGTATGTGCTTGAAGTAGCATATAAGAGCATGACGCTACAACTAAGACTTCTTTTGCCTTGATGAAATGATATACCCATTCCAAAAAGATACCTACCTTTGAAACCCTTAAAACCACTTAAACTTTGAACTTTAATTGGCAAAAGTATTAAATCAATAATTTACGAAGGATGTCAACAGTTTAGAACAGTTATTTGACATGATGACATATCCAAATAATTAAAAAAAAAAGTTCACAACACGCCCGCACTCCCACCGCTGTCAAGTGGTTTACTTTTCGTTCCTCCATGCCACATCCTACCCATATAAAGCTTACCCCACGCTTGTCACTAATTATTTGTTTTAATTACCATAATTACCTTAAATAGACACTTTGAAATATTAACGTTTTCTCCTCCACGTAATCCTTGACACCTCTGAGACAACTGGTATTGCTCGTTGTTTCTCCCCCGTCCTCTACAGTTCATTAACATATATTAGAAAAGTTTCTGTGACATTTCTCCGTTTGACACTACGAATTACAATGTGACAGTCATGCCGTCGTGCATTATGTATACCGAATTGTAGGCGGAAGGAACAAAACAAAAATAAAACTTATCACTTGTGATCGGGCTTGATATTTTGTGAAACTTTTCGCTCCATCTAATCCCCTCCATTTCTACCTATTTACACCTGAGTCGCACGATTTGTTTTGACATGTATTTCTTTTGAAATTTGTTGCATTACTCAAGACAATGGACGAAGGCGGAAGGTGTTTCTGACAATTGTACGATTCCATTCTATTTATTTTTGGTTTACATTTTGTATTTGAAAGTGAAAGTTTTTCTTTGGATTTAATAATTTACCAAAGATTTAACAGAGTTCCCTGTTTTGAAACTTAGCATTTCCCTCTACCTTTGTTAGTCTTTTTTTTTTTTTTAAAAAACATAATTTGTACCACGAAGCCGCAGGGTATTGCAAACTTCTTTGTTTTGTTTCGATGGTAATAATTTATTTAATCCCTGCGTAGACACAAAGACGGTTACGGTCCACGACCTTTATCCGCTTATCTATAATCAAAGGCAATAAATTATTTATTTATATTTCCGTCCTTCCTCCTATACAGTGGTCCGCCATTGGAAAATGCTTAAAATCCTTTTATTTCGCGCATTCGGCAAAATGCCAGAAGATTTTCTTCGACTCATTCTCTTTCCATTTTCTTCTGTTTTTCTTTGTTTGTGTTTTTCTTTTGGTGGGACTAGGGAAATTTTTTTTTTTGAAATTTGACAGGAGCCAGATGGATGTCAATTAATAAAAGAAAAATGGACTAAAGTGCTGATCTTAGAGGAACCCTCCTATATCCTTCCATTGAACAACTATGTATATACTATATCTATGATAGAAGGATATAATATATGGGAAAACATTTAAAAAATGAAGGATGTTGACTTTTGCCTGAAAGTATTTACACATCCATTAGCTTGCTGGCATCTTTAGACCTTCTTTTTTTTCAATTTTCTTTTTTGAATCATTGTGGCGGCCACTTGACCCATATTTTTTGGGAGGCATTCAAATGCTCTTCCTTCTTTGTTTGGAATAAAGTATTAAAATCTATGGAGTATCCACCGTATGTTAACGGATTTGGGTAGTGTAAATAAAGGAACGTGCATTATTTTGAAACATAAATACTTTGATGTGGGTAAAGGACAGTGACAATCTTTTGGAAAAATGGAAAAAAACAACTCATATGATAAATCTAGAAGAAAAAAACAACTATAGTTGTCAGGGGAAGTTTTCTTCATCACTAATATATTATGTGATGCAAGGTGAAGTAAATAAATTCCTCTAAACATTCTCTGTATTCTACCTTAAATTGCTTTTGGGAATCATTCTAACTTGGGTTAGAATAAGGTTTAGCGTTCAAAAATGTAAATAGAATACTTTTGACTGAGAATATTCAAAGGCAATACAATATTCGACAAGAGTTTAAGACTGAATTCACACTTTGCACGGTCGTACCTTTTGTTATAGGGAAAAATTTTAAAACGTTATCCAGTATTCGCTGATTGCTCTTAGTGTGTTGGTACTACTGTATACCGTGTTGGTTTTTTTCCTTAGGTTTTTATGTCATGCCCTTCGGTTAGATTTAGAAGCCATAGAACATTTAGAAGCTGCTACTCTTGCCACAAGCCATTTTCTTCCATATTTTGATCCGCCAATTTTTGGCATAATGCGTGCTAATTTGGCCAAGGTGTTTTATGCCTGGTTTCAACACTACAGTATGACTTCCGACTGTTGGAGTTTCAGCCTTTTGCTGAAGTGTACTATACGACCTCTATTTTTTGTTCGCGTACGGCCGATCATTGCAATGACAGTGTCATCAGTGAAGATTCTTAGCTTGAGAACCCCGTCGTACATTATATAGCAAATAACCTAGCCGAAGCCTTGAAAAAAGCCATCTGAAATGTTCTGCTGCATTATTCCCTCCTCTGTATCGTAGAGCAGCAAGCTATGTTTTAAGTAGACTACTCATGTAGTACCTACGTATACCACGTATCTAATAAGGTTTTGCAAAAAGCTCCAGTGCAGTCTTTCAGACACTTGCTTAGTTTAAGTTAGCTGACGTTCTTGTAAATTCCTCTCTTAACCCTTTCGGTACGCAATTCAGATGATTAAGTTAGAACTAATTTATATGTTGGGATTTGTTAAGGACCCCACACAGAGTATTTGTACCGCGAAAAATTTGAATATATTAGTATGCGTGTCAGTTGGGCGTGGGGCAAATACGTACCATTCGGGATGTTGTGTGGTACAATGATGTGCCACTCGTTTTTTTTGACATCAATACCCAATATATATTTTTACAAAACTCAAAAATAAACTAAAGAAAGAAAAAGATAAGGTCCTCCAAATTTTGCTGGTTCATATATGTATGTACCGTGCGTCCCGAAAGAGTTAAAGCATGCTAGAGCTTCCGCTGAAGCCGTAGAGGTTCTCCACGTGTACATTTGCCAACTCAATAAGAAAAACTTCTAAGTAAAGTTTTGCCGCTGGACAAGTCTCTGTAGCTTCTAAACTATTAATTTAAGTCAAAAACTTGAAACACTTCTAGTGGTTATGCCTCACTTTTTAGCCTACGCTAAAACTGTCTTTAATCCAACCTTTAAAGCTATCGCTCTACTTTATTCGACATGAAGTAAACCAAATTAGAATCTGAGTAGGCAGATCAGCGGTTAAAAGGGTTTTCTTTCAATTACTAGGTGTTTTTCAGTTTTAGAAGTTAGCTGCTAGTTGTTTGGTAGAGATGAAAATTTGATGCAGGATAATTTAAATCGCCACTGTAAGATCGGTTCGAATATCAAAGTGTACAATGGATTCACCGAATGGTCTGCTCTGGTGGTTGATTCGGTTTCAACGTTTGTTTGATTGTGCCTGTAACGCACGCAACATTTCCAGTGAAATGTCAACCATTCTTGGTGAATCATCGGCACAGCTAGGACATACATATTACACACAGATACCTACTTGACTATCACTTCCCTTAGTAGATGACGTCGGTCTTTTCTCTAATATTTCTCTCATTCGAGACAATTCAGAGTTTGACTAGCTGCTTTGATTTTTGGCCAGTCAGATGGTTGGAAATATTGGTAATCGTTTGTATTTGTAATTAAGGCATAGTGAACCGATTGCTTGGTTTTTGGTGTATTTTCATAATTGCTTTTCAACAAAGGGTTTGTTATATACACATGTACAATCCATTTGATGAGAGTAACTCCTCTGATGACTTTCCCTCCTGTGGAAAAGCACACATCCTAGTCACGATTTCAACTGCTATGAAGTAAAATTCATGTGGATACTCATGGATACCCTCAAAAACACAATTTTGACGTGACTCGCTTCCACCCTCTAATCGAAAGAGGCAGCATCACACACACCCACCTTCTCTCCTCTAATTTATTACCACAAATATATAAAGAACCTCATACTACAATTTGTCAGGAAAAGATTGTAAAATTATCTCGTAATCTCTATCAAATCCTTTTTTTAGCTTCACTGGACACATGTAAGGATATCTTTGTGCATTCGCCATGGCGTCATCTCTTCTATTCATTCTCCATCACTAAAATGGTGAAACCAAAGAAAAAAGAAAAAAAAAATATCACCGAGGAAATGAGATAATAATAGAGATTGTACGCTCTGGGGTGTTATATTTCCACCGCAGCAGGCTATCGTTACGATTTGTAGTTGATACCCGTCCTGAAGCGACTCTGTGTGACATTTTGATTGCATTGTTTTTGATTTGACTGTTTCCGAAAATAAATCCACACAGAAGTATATAGAAAAACACAAATACACCTTCTCTTGTCCTTGTCAGTTAAATTGAAACAGAAAAAAACTACCACATCCCACACGCAGATATATACAGTCAATTGATTACGTGACAAATATCCTTAATTGCGATATTAAGTTCACATCAGACGCAAACAAAAGACGCCCATATATTTCATGCGTTTATGGTCTTTTGTTGTATATGTATATTACGTTATATGTATGTAAAGTGAATAGTAAAACTAAGCAACAAAAAAACATAAAAACAGGACATCTACGCATGTATTAATTCATTCTCAAATGAACGTTGTGATGGACAAGGATGTGGAAAAATTAAATGAAAATATTTACACATTTTTGTACTTGAATTTCATTTCGAAGCGAGGCTAAAGAATTAATGAGCAGTGGATATGTGGACTATCATGTCCTGTATCCTGTAGAATGTGCATATATATGTATGTATATAGTGTGCTTGGATAATGTTTGGTTGATTAGTTTTGTTAGCTTTATTTTGAATGGCATTTTGTCTGTTTTTTTGACATTTACTATTCGTGATAAGGCTATTTATTTTAACCACAATGACACGCTTGTCATTGTATACGATGTATACGATCATCCAGAGGTGTCATTTTAAGGCAATAGAATAACGCAACATTTTTGGGAAAAGTGATGAAATTTTTATTTTAATTTAAAGTATAAGTTAGTAATGGAGTCGGCTCTGCCTATAAATAGTCATTCATTTGATGAATTTTTTCATGACGTTTTCGCATAATTGCGGCTATATTTCTGTGATATTTTCTTATAGTACTGGAATCCTCCTTCCTAGTGGAACAGTGGCGCATACTTTACCTTTAACATAGCCCCGAAGGAAAAAGTCTAAAGGTGTTAAATCTCACGATTTCGGCTTGTCAATTGAAGTCTCCATTTTGAAAAATCACACGTCCATTAAATTTGCCAATAATAGGGCCACTTTACTTTCCGAGATATTTTCATCGTTTTTGTAGTGAATTTTCACTGTTTCAACACGTTGTGCCAGTGTGTATCGATCCATATTTAATAACCTTTTAATTTTTACTTATCAAAAGTCATCAGAATGATGGTTTTGACAATAATGGCAATGACGAAATTTAAAATAACATTTCTTTATAAATGTATATTGCGCTGGTCAAACAAAAAAATTACAATTTTTGTGCATGCCCCATAGCATGTGATATGTAAGGATGAAATAACAGGGTACACTTACACCTCTGTTGGTACTTCTTCAGGTTTTGCAAAGATACAGCAGATGAAAGTGCCGAGCTTTTTGGCATTCCTTGTAAGAGAAGGCCAAGTTTTGAATTTTTAAAAAAAAAAAAAAAACTAAGAACAGACATACTGATAAATTTTACTAACAGGAAACCTTTTTAAGGAAATTTTCTAGCTGTTTTAAGAAAGATACCTAGGTGCTTTAGTAAATAAAAACTTATGATACCAAGACTTACCACATCAACTTCAAGATGCCCCCATCTATCAGCAATTACAGGGATCTCAATATTGTCACCCTTTCACAGGCATCGTATATAATACTGCTGCACGAGTATACATAGTGCCTCTACTACTGTTGAATACTAGTCAGTTTTTTCCTGGCTTTACCAATAAGAAAAAAATCAACAAGAATATCCATTCAGTTTGTTTGTATCCTGAGAAGTTATGCAATACACGCGTATTTTTTAAGAGGAAACTCATCGTCAATGCGAGCAGGAATTGATAACTCAGTACCTACTTGAGTAGTGATTCTCTAAATCTTGGTTTAAAAGTCTATGAAATATATCATTTTCCACGATTAACAAATTGTGTATCTTGGTTGTCAACACCAGCGTTATAAAATCGTCCTTATGTTCTTCATAACATAGTTCATAGCCTTTGGGATGCCAAGTGTCTTTGTTTGAATACAATTATTTTGGTGCAGACTTTAGCCAGATTTAGGTCTGAACACCAGGTACGAAATAGCCAACGTTTTACTATAATTAAATCACAGATAGGAATCGTAAGTTAATTGTGGCTTAAGGCAATGCAAACTCCAATAAGGCCACATCGTCTAGGGTAAAATACTGCTTTTATTGTTCTGTCAATGACATAAGCAGCAGGAGGATAGCGAAAGCACCGTAGGTTCAACGGCAAGAATATTAAGCTTATGGCTTATTTAGGATAATTTTAGATAGCTCAAACTAGGACAAAGTTTCATCTGAATAAATTTTAATAAATTAATAAAATAAATAAATTTTGTTGTGTTTCCTTTGTGACTACTGAAGCCAGTAATAAATAGTTGATTTTCAGGATCCTCGATTTGGATCTGGAATAGTTAAGGCAGTCTTCATTTATGCAGAGCGCGACATTTAGACCTATGATATGTAGCCTTGGTAGCTTATAAAATGTAAAGTAAATACATTCCATATCAATGTGTCGAACTCCTTTTCTAAAGTGAAGTACCGATCCGCATCTAACTCCTAAATATTAATCTGCATTGCTAAAGCCTGCTTGTGACATCGACTGTATCTTTAAAGTTTTCTTTTATTCAGTCCAAGACTATTTTAGCTACTATCTTGGGTATTGCGAGTAGAACTCAAAAGGCTCCGCTTTTCTTTATAATCGAACTTGAGGATCATTCCCTTCTTCCATCAGTAAGGAAATCTAGTTGGAAATCGAATTGTTCTGTAAACGCAATCGTCACCTAGCATCTGTTTAGCAACCTGAAAAGACTGAAAATGGGTTGTTGATGACAAATATAATAAATCCCCCTTCCATAATTTAAGAGCGCCAGGGTCATCTATAACATGTGTGTAAATCTTCCGTCTATAAACAGCATTGTTGACGAATGAATCCGTTTTTACAGCCGCCTTAACGAGCGATTAATCGTAAATAGGTGACACACCTTTGTTAAGGGATTTCACTTCACCGGTGCTTACTGATTTACCGAGTCATTGTACTTGAGGTGACAAATGTTGATGTTCGTTTCGGAAGACGTTTCACACTTCTATGGATCTCTACAACAAAGCACCTAAATCCAAGATATGATGGCAACTAATGGGCAATACTGGTAAACTTTCTCCGTAATCTGCTGACACCCACGGTTGCCACTTTGGTAACTTGTAATTTTTTTTTGGCTTTCGCAAGTTTTGGTAATTTGGTAATTTTTTTTTCGATTTGGTAACTTTTTTGAACAAGACCAGATTAAAGAACGTCAGTCAAGAATTGAATAAATTTCATTATTTTGAATTATGCCCAATTAATGCCTAATTGATTACGACCGTATTCGTCCTTATCCCATCCTTATGTGTATTTTCAGTGCATCACTCTAACATGCATGTTTTATTTCAAAAATTACTCGATGGTTACATTCCTTGATGACTAAACAAAATGAAATTACTATGATGGGGAATTTTAAAAAAAGTGGGTTCGCTAATACTATCTGTTTGCGACTTTGACTTTACCACAAACGGTTGGACGGATTTGCTTCAAACCTCGTATCTGGTCATTCTTACATCAAAACTAAAAGGTACTGGGCCATAACTTGGGCATAACTTGAATAGAAACGCTTTTCTCGAAATCGGTTCTAACGAATTCGATATTGTGGTTAGTTTGAATCTTTGCTATTAGATGGAGCACCAGGTTGCTTTTGCAAGAAACACATTTTTTATTGAAATAACGCAGATAACATCCGATAAAATTTATCACGGTTTTGCCCTCAAATGTGGAGGCCCAGGTTCACCCGAACTGTAGCATCACCTAAGTAAGTAAGTGCCTTGAATAATAATTTAGCATAAGAGTAAAAGTGAACGCCGGGTTCCGCGCTGGAACCTGATCGAGCTGATAAATGAGTCATTATTCCACTCTGATACCTCAAAGGCTTAGTGGAACAACAAATTAGCACACACCAGATGGGAACGGCTTTCACCTTGTAATTTTTGGGCAAGGTACGTTAAACGTAAAACCGAAAAGCTACTGAAAAGAGAGACGGATCCCTGTCCCTACTGATAAGTGTACTCTCTTGTCACAACCTACTAAGGAATCAAACAATGAAATTAAAACTGAATGATGAAGACCTACTTTATCAACGTTTTCGCCTTTAAAATGATTTGGTAATTTTTTACTTAATTTGGTAACTTTTTTTTCAATTATGGTCGGAAATTTTTTTCCCAAGTGGCAACCATGCTGAAACCTAGCTGTATGCTGACTTTTTGACACCAAACAAAAAACTTTAAAACTTTAAAAACACTCGCTCATATTATCGCACGGGTTTGATGTAAGAAATATGAGACAATCACTTATAAAAATCTTCCTTCATTAGTTTGTATAAAGGAAGTCTTACCTTAACAGAGTTTTCTATATATGTATATACACTATATCTGGTTTGTTAGATGTTCGGGGAGGCAATACCCACTATTACATGAACAAGGACTCGTTAAAAAAAAAACAATAATAATAAAAATGTAAAATGCTAATTTATGAAGTTATTGTCCATTTTCCTTAATTTATGTCTTATTTCTAAGGTCTTTCTTTTTCAATTTTTTTTTTAACATGAATTACTTATTTTTATATTAGTAAACAAAACTGTATTAAAAAACCTTTTTTTTCAACTTACTTGAAGTAATAGCGAAATATCAAGGTGCGCCATTTTTTTGTAACTCAGTGTAGATAGATTTATAGATTAATGTAGATTTCCTGGGTTTCGTTATTGGACTTTCATTCACGTCTTTCTAAGGACAAATCGTCTCGTCCATGCTCTCTTACAATCGCTAAGTCAGTATTTAAAGATTTTCTTATACTATTTAGCTTATAGACTATAACATCCGACAATTGACACGAAAGTCGCAAATCTTTAAAATTTTACATCTGCTTAAATATCAAGAAGCTTTACAATAAATTCAAAGAATACCCACAAAATTTCTATCAAGATTCGCAAATAACTAAACGAGTCCAACGTCCCTGCCCTGAGGCAATCGTTTCCCTGAAACCCAGATACTAACCCAAAAATAAAGTAATTAATTCCAATTTCTCGAGTCGACCACACAAATCCTTTCAAAATAAAAAAAAAAAAGAGACCCCAAGAGACCAACCAATTTCGTGTCAAAATGTATTCCATCCGCCTCGGCGTAGTTCTTCTATCAACTCTAAGTAATCCCCTGCCAGGTTGGTGTGTGCTTAATAAATTCTCACTCCTCCCACCGAAGGATATACAATCCCTGAAAGTTACTTTCTTTCCAGTGCTAGCGCGTGCTATGTCTATTTTTACGGGTTAATTACCCGCTGGTATCCCCGCTTTATTGTATCTGTCCATCGTTAGTGTTTATCTTCGAACGTTTTGTCGTTTGTTTTGTTTTTTTTTTATTTTTTGTTTGTAAGAGGGAAAAAGAAAATTGAAGGCAATTAAGAAAATTCAACTAAAGCACTGACTGGCTTGCTCTCAAAGGATATATTTCTTTCAAAAAGAAAATGAGTATCCTTCAGGTGATGAAATGCTATTCCTTTTCATTCATAATTCATTAACTCACGTGGTATGCAGACCATATAATCGGCAGGGCATGTGGTCGTTAGCCTGTTTTGCGAGGAGGTGGTAGTGCGGAGTTAGATTTTAATTAGTCGTAGTCAGACGACATAGTCCACTAGGGAGCGAGGGTGGAAATGTGGAAACGATAGACGCACAGAAATGGAAAAAGGATATATGTACGTATATACATATGTATGTATGTATTTATAGGTATAGCTACGTGGAGCGGTCTATTGGGCGTCGTCGTTGTCGTCGTCGCTAGTAGTAAACACAGATATGTGGGACATGTGTGTTAACTCATAGGAATCCCATGTTCGTGTTGTAAATTTCGACGTATCCTGCAATTAAGCACACTCATCACGCACACATGAATACAAAACTGTTTATTAAGCGCCGGGCGGTGATAAGGGGCGGAAAAATATACACTAAAACCGAAGATCCCTTTGACCTAGTCCCGTTAAGTCCTGTAATTATTTGGATACCTTCTCTCGGATGACCATACACGTATAGTATAGGATATGAATACAGAGCTTAGAGTACATTCAGCTTCAGGAAGCGAATTTTATCCTTGATAGGTAGATACTGTTGTTACTCTGATTGCTTCAGGGTAACACGTAAGGAATCTCTTTTTAAACCCATAGAATATCAGGTCTATCTGGTTTGATATTTAAGGGAACTTCAACAAACTCTACGAAAGCTTATATGTAGTTGCAAGATAAGATAGGTTGTATATAAAATGATGAATGCCTGCACTTGTACAAAGGCGCTTCATAACAAATTTAAAGAAATTTCTGATAATATCTTCTATTAAAAAATGACTGGGTACTATTTTTAAGGATTCACAGATTCATTAAATTTTAATGTAACATCCTTAGGAAGTTTAGAACGGCTGAATGACTATTTATGAATTGTGTGCAGTTTCGATCCATAAGAACGCTGAAGACGCTTATACCTAATTTCACTAAACATGGTCTCACTAACCAAGTTTTACCTCATGTTGATCACCTGCGGGTTGGTACCACCACAAGAATCAGTCGTCATTCTATGAATTGCAAACCAATCACTTATTATCACCCACTCCACTTTGATTACATAAAATTATGAATCATAGAATGACTGTACAATCTATGTGTATGTACGTGTCATTGCCTCCATATTTGATTGCCAATTGATTAAAAATAAGTCAATCCACCTGCCAGACCTTTAACATTTCGAAGTACTCTCCATTAATCTTAATGCCACGCCATTCGGCAAAGCTCACAACTGTTTCCAACTAATCTAAAGTAATATCCTGCAATTGACAATCAAATTTCCATAAAACAAAGAAATAACCAACAAGCGCAGCACTCACCAAGTCATAATTTTCTTTCCAAAAGGAAAATAATATGCCTCCAATCATTTACTCGAGTTAATAAAGTCACGCACAATTCATTAAATTAGAAACAACGCGAAGAGAAATCTGTGCCCCCCGTAATTAATAAAAACAATCGTCAACGTCACAAACGGTCGACAAAACTCTGAATCAAATTTTTTAGGATAATTCTAACACATGCTCGAATATCTAATTGGCGGAGTGGGAGTCGTTGTCCTTGTTGTAGTCGGTTGTAAAAATGTTAAGATTTGATGGAGGCATGAGCGGATTGGATGTTTATGTAGGTAGTTAGTCTGTGTTGTTAGTCCTTTCATGTGGTCCTTTCAACCAACAAGTCCGCCGATAAGGTTGTGGTCTCGAGTTTTGTGAGCCAAGTTTGTTGAGGTCTCTTTTCTTTTGACCACCTTCTTCCGAATGCGAAGACTTCCTTTACAAAACTGCAATGCACCTTAACAAATCATATGTATATTAACATACAAACTCCAAACGTGCGCTGACTCATCGAAGCGTGGTAGTAGCCTTCTGGCTGCACTACAAATACTTTTAGATGCTCCGAACATTTCGACGAAATGATTCCTTGAAATACGACATTAGTAGGCTCAATCAGACAAGGTGCTAATCCCAAGATCTTGAGCAAAAACCGCATCTGTAGTTTAAGCAGCTTCCCTTTTTAAGAATCGATGCTGAAAGTACATTAGCTAGGCATACTTTAATCCGACCCTAACCTTCCTGGATCTGAGTTTCTATATTGGAGAGACGTATATATGTAATTATTCGCTATCGTAGTCCACTTTAACTGGTTTAACCTCTCCGACCGCTACAGTAATGTTTTGATCGCTATCGACGTTCAACAGTCTACCGAAGTATTTTTTCGAAATTCTCAGAACAGACTATGCTACCATTATAAAGTTTAAATACTTTCTTGTATCTCTTGCTTTACTTCTTTCCTTGGATGAAGATCTATGTTGTTCCTCGCAAAGCTTGCGAGTAAACCTCATCCTTCCTTGTTAGGGTCGGGTAGAATCCAACACATCAAATGGTGCAATTTAATTGCATGCTGACGTCCTTTATACTTACTCTTCAAGACATCGTGAGAATCTAGAAATTTTTAAAATCTTTGTTTTATTGAGATCGTAATCATACATTAGGAAAGTTATTTTTTCTAAACTTGAGACCATTTATCCACTTTTGGAGTCGATATTCTAGGCTTTCAAACGGCTGTAGTCAATTTCGTATGGGCGGCTCAAAATTAAACATCTTGTGTATTTACAAAACGGAAATATAGTCCTCGATCCAAAATGACATATGTATATTGTACTGCTCTGGATTTAATCTTAAAAAACATGCATACGTCAATCTAAGTCTGAGCTTAGAATAATTTTAAGATAATCTGTGACCCGACCTTTTCTTCTTAGGTGGCGCTACAGTTCGCGGTAAACCTAGGCCTCCAATAACAAGTCTCTCCAGACAGCCCGGTCCATAGCTAACTGCCTCGAGTTGTGCCCTCCAAGCCGGTTGAAGTCTTCGTCTACTGCGTTATTCGTCCGTGTTCGATTCAAAAATTCTACGGGCCGGAGCATTTGCGTTCATCCGCTCTACATGTCCTTGCCCGACAATGTTATATTTAAATGCCGTGAGTGGTATTTGGGTGAATGAAATTCTAAAGACGCAGGTATTTTTAGTCTGTCACATCTGGCACTCTCTTACACGCAATTGGAAAGTTTGCACTTCATCTTAAAAAATGAGACTTGATTTCTAAATAATCCAGCACACTATTTCGAACAATCTGTGTCCCGGACTTAGTAAATAGGTAGTGCCACAAGGCTTTAAATTTTCTGATCTTGATGACTACTTTTCATTTAAGTATGGTATTTAGGATTTTGAAAAGCTTAAGCATTCTTAATGTACTCCGTATAGATCCACCATAAGGTCCAGAGGTGTATGGTTAAAGAAGACTATCAAAGGTCACATTGAATTAATATTGTCCCTCAGTATGTGGACAGCTTTCGTTGCCATCATTGCCATCTTAGGTTTCAGTGTCCAAGTTTATATATAAATGTTGTAGGTATTGGCATATAATCGCATTGCAGTCTTTAACCAAATACACGTAGCAGCATTGGGGTTGGTTGGGTTGGGTGGTTGTCCCCGTAACCATTTTCGGTGTAGACCCATGCTGAAGATGTGTGGTTCGCTGTTTAGTCATTAAATCAGTTTGAATCGGTGATAAAATTCCTAATCTTGCCTAAGTCTAGTCCGGCCAGATCGTTCAAATCTTCGAAGAAGTATTCGCCTAAGGTTATCCTTCTCAAGACCGATAGAGCAGGACAGGTGCATAGAAGTTGTGTCATGTTTTCCTCCCCTTCCTCGTCTCTACAATTTCTACAAAAATCGTTGAAGGGGGCACCAAGTCTTCTAGCTTGTCTGCCTACCAGACAGTGTAATGTGAGGACGCCAACTATCTTTCTATGATTTATCCTATTGCTGGAAATAAGTCTACTGGTTTTCCTACAATCCATCTCTGGCCAGATTTGTTTAGAAGTGAGACATGTACTAATATTGTTCCACCTACTCTTTGCCATACTCATGGCTGCGGTATATAATTGGAATTTTATCGATTTTATAGGTGCTGACGGTTCCTCCCTATTATCAGGAAGGCCTGGAACCCAGCACAGGGAAACGTTGCACCTGACTGCGATCTCGGATCGAATCATTGGCGGTTCCAAGGCTTTTATCGCAGCTTGACTGTCTATGTATATAGAAATCACTAGCGCTGCACTCTATCGAGTTAATCGAAAGCCAGGTCACGGCTTCACGGAATACTGAGACTTCTGCTTGAAAAACAGTACAGTGGTCCATCAGTTGAGTGGCGATGCGAATGTCCAATACACTGGAATATGCCCCCGCACCTGTGCCAGACGCTGTCTTGGATCCGTCTATGTAAATCTCTGTCGCAGATTCGTTTAAAATTTCTCCCGATTCCCAAGCAATTCTACTAGGCATCCTGGTTCTATATTTGACGTTTAAGTCATTGGCTTGCGTGGCCCATATTTCCACAATCCAGTTGCAAGTACAAGCATTAGATTCACAGCTATGTATTCCTTACAATGGGAATCAAAGGCTCCATTAATATCGGGAAAACAATGCTCCTATGAGCGGTCGTCTGCTGATGAACACAGCCACCATATCAGCGTAAAACGCATTTACAAAAAAAAATTAAAAACTTGCTCCGGACCTGATCCTTGGTAAGATCCATCTATGTTCTCGTTCAGTTCCGCATTTAAGCTTCGAAGTCTCCGTGTATAGAGTTTGTCGAATGGAAATTCAAGGATTTCGGATTCAAAACTTTGACTTGAAACTTTGATAGACCTTACCGTACAATGTACACTTGCAGAGCTGTACTAACAGAAAAAGAGATTGAAACTAATAGCGACTTAAAAAACTTGTTGTATTTTAGTTCTGACCAAAGCGGTTCAGTTAGAAATCCTTAGCGCCCATGTAACGACTAACTCAATCCAGCCCTGCTACTATGTTCATAACGGTAAATTGACGTTAAACTCGCTCTTGCCTATCGAATTTGAAAACAAATGGTAGGCGAAGAAAAAACCGACACTAACACGTTTATATTGTGTTAGTACGTCCCACCAAACACCAGGACCTAGTCCTATGGAACGAGAGGATATTGGAATTAAATAACTGTCACTTCGGTTTATTAATGTTTTTCTATGTTTTTTGGTTTTTTTTTTTTTGTTCTGCCTCTTCCATCCTCTGTTTCATTGTCATCATCATCGTCGTCCTCGTCGTCCATTGTCTATTGGCTGTCTTTCAAATTTGATTGGATTACATTTTTGTTGTTCATTTTTGTGAAGGCCGAAAGCAATTCCGTCTCATTGGGCTTTTTGTCTCGTGTCCTGTACATATGTTGTTTTCGTTGTGACAGTGTGTGGGGGCATGGTGTAATTGACGTGAAGACATGAATGTCTATGATAAAATGTGAAACAGATACAAACAGGACTTAATTTTTATTAATGTGTTTATTGATTGTTGTTATCCTGGCATCGTAGACAAGAGTCTTGTTTTTCATTAATTACCAAAATTACGTCTCTATTTAGTGTCACATTCACCTGTGTGCGCGTTGGTGTTGGAGGTTAGTAACCTAGCGGCGAAATGTCAAAGCATTAAATTACCAACAGGATTAGTGTATAAACCGATTTGTTAAAGTCAGTAATGGTTAAGCTTTTGGGGTGATTTTTCAAGGACTTGGTGTAATTTTATGGAAAAAGTTTTCCTTTGCTTTTTCTTCTGGGCGGTTATAAATTTTGAGAGTTTTTTTTTTTTTATTCCTTTTCTTGTTGGAGATACGGCTTGTAACGGTATCGAGTTAGTAATTTTTCAAACTGGTTAAACAGGGGTATTATAGAGATAAAAGTAGCTATGACACGGATGTAAATGTTTTACTCAGTAAGGGTTTGTATTAATGTGCGGCGATTTGTAAGTATTTAAAGGATATTTTAAGGAGGAATTGTCTAGCTGTCAATTATGTGGGCTGAGAAATTGAAAGGATTTGTAGAATTTGTTGTATAAATCGTCTTGGGTACACTTCCCCCTGTGACCCTTTTAAGATTAAGAAATTTTTGTTAGGGATACACGTGCTTGCGAACTGTGATTCTAGGGAAACTAAACTGACATTGTAACGTCATATAGTTGAATCGGGCAATTACTAAGGTCCCATGAAATTCAGGCCTCTTCACTGTGTAAAGAATAGATCTAGAATGACATACATAGATAATGTAGATATGATTGCCACATTTTTGAGTCAATTGAAGATGGCAGAGATCTGTCAGGGTGTCATTATCAGTATCGTCCCGTTCTCCATAAGCATCGTAGACTACAGTATCACTTAAGTCTAGCACATTATACCGTCTTCAGTCTTTTCTATTGCAAGGCAGCAAAATGCAGGCAGCGGAATCGAATGTTTATTCAACATCAAGAGTTGAATTTAAAAATGTTCTGATCCCATGCTAAACTATCTTTTTAAATTTGGCTACTGCCAGAAGGGCATGCCTACATATACTTATGAATGAATATATCTATATATACATATGCATGTACATATGAAAATATGCTAGAATTTATCTTTAAAGTTAAATAACTAAGTTAGCAACAACTCTGGTAAAGAAATCTTAAGAAAAGCATCTAATACGGAAAAACAAAATCTAATCTCTTCCCACTCAAATTCATCTCAGCAATAATCGTATAACACGCTTCCGACTCCGCATCTAGAATATAAACTAAGCCATCGTAGTGTTTATGTTTCATCTCTGTCGCTTACCTCTGGCCATAGAGATAGGGATCATCTTCGAGATTCATGTGCAAACACTTGAAATATTCACAAAAATATATTTGTTACTCCATAAACATGGGAAATGCAAAAGGATATTTGCGTTGTTCCACCCCACTTGATGTGCGCAAAATACACTACATACATCCTAGATACACACCCCCGCAAGGAAACCTAGTTCTTAGTCCTCCTGTCAGTAGCATGTATTATTCAAAAATAAATTTCTATTTCTATGTATGTTGGCCCCAAAATCAAATAACGAAAAAAGACGTATGCGGAATCCATGAATGATGACATTTGCAACATGTGACGTGGACTGTATCCACACACCGGGTGTTCCTGAATGTAACAGCATTCTTTATTTTTTTATTTATGATTTGCCAAATCAGTTTTGCTTTTCCAAATCAGCAGGTTGTCAAATATGTAGGCATGTACCTACTCGTATCTGGCTGAGTACTTGACGTCTGAATGGGGGATTTTTAATTGCATGTCCTCGAGATAATCGAAATATGGAAAGGATATGACAACAATCACTTTCAACACTTTTTTTTTTGTCATGCTACTGGTGTTCTTTTGTATATCTGTATAGGAACCCACCTTAATGAGGATAATGTTCGACAAATAGTCGAACTATAATTGCCATTGTGAATGTTGTATTCCGAAATGAGTACATGCACGCAATGGCTTTTAATTGACGCCACTTCAGCTGATTGTGTTTGTGTTGTTAGGCAGAATGTTAAGGGGGTTGTAATCGTAATGATTTAATGGTCATTTATGGCTCGAAATGGCACTCAATTCAATTGGGAAGGAATAAGCGATGAATGGATAATTGAATTGGAATTGGTAGTTTGTTAGAATATTTTGATATTGTTGCCATTAATTTGACTATAAGTTAGGAATACGGTTACTCTTCGTGTTAAGAATAACACGATACAACACTTGCACTAGTTTTGGCAAAGTTTTCCTCTATAGAGTTGCATTTCAAAATATACATAGGTCTGTCTTCTTACTGATACATGGGGATTTTCTTACAATTTCATCCACATTTCAAACTCAATCTGAGCGATGATAAACTAGATCCTGGTGGACATTTATGTAAAGCGAGTAAGTGGCACATACATATATTATTGTATAGTGGGCGCCGAGGCCAAGTGGTTAGTGCGTTGGACTATGGAGCGAGGGGTTCGATGATCGAGGTTCGATCCCCAGACAACACCTAAAATTACTCTCACGGCCCCACCTCGCGCGAGCGTCTGACAAACATCCGAGTGTATAACTGTCATGAAAAAAGCTTCTCAAAAACCAAAAATTGCCCTTCGGACACAGCATTAAACAGTAAGCCTCTTTCATTCGTGTAAAGAATATAACACGCACAACACGAGTGGTTGTGAGAAGCTAGGCCCTGGGTCCCATGAACCTGTCGCGCCAAAAATATGTATTTTTTTTTTGTATATCCATACATATGTAGATGGACTACTTTCATAAATTATATTTTCGCAGTATGAAAGCTTTTTTTGCAGTATGAGATTTTGCATTCCTGCAAATAAAAACAGTCTAGGAAGTCGCGAAGATATGAGGGAACCTAGTGCTGACAGTATGAAATTGGGCATCTTCCAGGTTGGTAGACAGAAATGTTACCTCATCTGATGATCAAATTTTATCTGCGTGACTTGATTCTTCGTTCTCATGTGAAATGTAAGCTGGTGACAGTCCTAGTAGGTTGCCTCATCTTGCCTGACTGTAGATAAGTCTCATAATGGTCTCAAAGGAAGCTGAATGATTATTTACAGGTAAAGAATCCATATGGTCTACTAAATCATCTAGATTAAACTTTTTGCGATCAGGAACTGTTGGTGGTTATTCACAAAATAGCACTAACTTCATCTTAAGTAGAGCAGTCACGAGTTACTTGCCATAGCTCTACATGTTGGACATTATTATCACCTAATTCCTTATGCGTAAGGTTGATAAGGGCAGGGTTATTGCTATTGGATCGTTTGATGATTTAGCAAAATTGCAAGACTAGTTTGTCTTGCTCTTGATTTCTCATAACTTAAATATGTTCAACACTAATAATAACCTCGATCTAGATAGCAATAATCCAATAACCATAAAAAATAGTTACGATAACGTTTTCAGTTTGAATTCAAATGAGAGCAGACCTTTTTTCGTTGTTCATCAAAATATCCGGAGTGCGAGGCAAAACTTCGATCTTCTTGTACTTTTGAATATATGCCAGATTGGATATGTATTTCTGAAATATGGATTTTCTCTTGTGAGACTGACTGTGTTATTCCAGGTTATAAATTTTATGCGAACCCTAACGAATTATATCCAGCAGGTGGTGTAGGAGTTTTTGTTCGAGATACGTATACAGGTGATGACTGTAAAGTGGAGCGTTATTGCATGACCAGTGCAGACTTAATTAAAATTAGTTTCGGCATATGCGATGTATTGTTTGACGTTGTTTGTGTGTATAGATTACACTTTCATTCTCCCCTGTCATTTCTGGATGATTTTTCACATTTTCTACGTAATGAAAAAGGGTCTAATATTGTAATCTTAGGTGACTTCAACGTTGATATTCTTACTTCCAGTACTGCATCTGATTATCATCTTGCTCTAATAGCCGAGCATGGTTTTACATCTTTTATCAATGAAATTACAAGGCCAGTTTCTAATAACTGTATCGATCATGTTTTTGGTCGTTTTGTGAAAATCCCCTTAAGTCATTGTGTTGGTGTCAACTTTGACTTACAAATAACCGACCATTGTATGATTGGCATTCTATTTAAAAATCTTAATGGTATGAAGCGTTGCTGTAACATTTCTTCACAGACCCTTACAAAAATAAGGTATGACTTACTAAATAGTCAACTTCGTTATGAAAATTGATTTGAAGTCTATGCAGAGGATAATGCCTCTAGAGCATATGATTCGTTTTTGAATATTGTTCAAAATTATGTGAGAACCTCTAGCTTCACTGTTGTTAAAAGGAAATCCCAAACTAAATTAAAGCCCTGGATTAACTCATCTATTCTAAAAAAAATCAAATTCAAAAACAAACTGCAAAAATTGTGCCACACACATCCACTAAACTCTAACTTAAAAAAACGGTATAAAAAAATGAGCAAGAATATAAATAAGGAAATCCTTAATTGCCGCGACAGCTACTAGTGCTCTAAATTTCGTGATGCCCAAGGAAATACTAAAAAGGAATGGAGAGTTGTTAATAGTATAGTTAATAGTAGCCCTTCCTACCACTTAACCCCCATTGTGCTGAGTGGGGCAGGTGCTGATATTGTGGAGCCTACTGCAGTAGCTAACGAATTTGATACTTTTTTTGCTTCAGTTGGGAATATGTCATTCCCGCCAAACTATAGGTCGATTTGCAACAGTAGTAGAAAGAACTTTCTTCAAGTAGTAGAAAGAACTTTCTTCTTTTTTGAAGAAATTAATGGGTTAAAGATATTAAGCATAATCTATTCTCTCAACAACTCGAGATCCTGTGGATACGATAAGCTATGTAATATAACACTGAAGCATATTGCACCTAATTTAGTTGACATCTTAGCCTACCTGTTCAATTTAAGTATTTTTAGTGGTGTTTTTCCTGAAAAACTCAAAAGTGCGAACGTACTACCACTTTTTAAAAAGGGAAGCCGAAAAGAAAAAAACAATTCAATCACGAAAATTTTTGAAAAAGCTGTAAAAAAACGAGTGTGTGCGCATCTACACAGAATACAATTTTTCAGTCCTGTACAGTTTGGGTTTAGGGAAGGGCACTCCACTGAAGATGCTCTTTTGTTGTTTTGCTCTTTTATCAACAAAGCTTTGGATGATAAAAAAAATGTGCCTCTTTGTTGATATCACGAAAGCATTTGACATGGTTAGTCATGACATCCTTTTGGACAAGTTATGTAGAGCAGGATTCCGCGGTTTTATCTACAACTGGTTTGCGTCGTATTTAAAGGATCGCAAACAAAGAGTAAAAATAGGAGGTATCGTAAGTAATACCAAAGTACTTAATATAGGTGTACCACAAGGGTCTGTGCTAGGTCCTATATTGTTCCTAGTATTTATTAACTCCCTGTTTGACCTGCCTTTTAAAGGTAAAGTCGCGGCCTTTGCAGATGATCTTAGCATCGCATATGGCTCAACGAGCCCTCTGAATTTATTAGCAGATGTTAATAATGACATTCATTGTAAGCTGTAAGTGAAAAAACAAAACTTATGTTTTTCAGCTTAGGTTCGCTTGAGCCATCAGATGTTGAAATCAAATTCCACTCTTTTGATTGCCCGCGTTTCAATTCTACTAATTGTAGTTGCACTACACCTAGACCAATTTTTAATGAAAATACCGCATGCAGTTCATTTTGCTTTCTGATTGAAGTTGTTAGGAGTTTTAAGTACCTCGGTACTACTATTGACTCTAACATGAGTTGGACAGAACACATTTCGGTATTGAAACAATACTTGCGCTCTTCCATTCGGTGTTTTTATCGCCTCAGAAAGTGTTGTTCGAACAGGACCCTTAAGACTTTTTATCATGGAATTTTTCATTCAAAACTGCAATATGGTATAAGTTGCTACGGAAGTGCTTGCATTGCCAATCTAAAGCCAATTGTTATCTTGCAGAAGTGTGCTATCAGAAGAATTTGTAATGCTCACCGCCTGGCACATTCCATGGTGCTGTTTAGGGCTTTGAAAATACTTCCAGTAAGACATTTATTTTATTTCAGAGTTTCCAAGATATTTTTTATGAGAGGTGGCTATGTGCAGAGTCCAATTTTCAATACTCGTAACGTACGACTACGTAGTGCTACACGCCAAACTGTTGAAATTCCATCTTTTCGTACTTCACACTACAGAAACTCCTACCCAGTTGTATCTTGCAAGCTTTTTAATCGTCTTCCTTTCAATATAAGATCCATAAATTCTCGTCAGAAATTTCTTAAAAAAATTAAGTCATGGCTTCTTGATTATGATCATAATGAGATTGAAGTTTTGCTCGCCTATCTTGTGTAATTATATGCATCATCAATAAACACTATCGCACAGGGTTTTGAGTTCAGTTGTTTTAAGTTTTTTATTTACATTTTTCTTTCTTGAATAACAATTAGTAACTTTTGAAATGAGAAAGGAGATATTGTCATCCCACAATTAATAATTTGTATCCTTAAAGTGGCACTTAATACTATTTATCGTTATTAGCAGAATATCAAATGCCACTAACTATTCTCTACTGTTATATTATAGCATATTTTTATTTTGTAATAATACTTTTGTAAACGAGAATTCAATAAAAAAAAAAAAGGTTTAAGCCAACATTCATTCACTTCCTCATTGTTAAGCATAATATGTTCCAATCCTGAGCCTTTCAATAATTGGCTTTTGGGCATTTCAATAATTTTTTAAAGCTTCATTAAAGTAGGCACGACTGATAGCATCAAGTGTTTTCATCGAAGCAATGATATGATTCTCGTCGAAAGATGTGGAACGAATCTAACAGCAATGGCACCAGGTAGAAGCAGTTATTGAACCACTTAGCTTGCGAAATCATTATTGTAATTGCAAACTATTTCCTTCGATCGATTTAATTTTTTCCACATATTTATACCTACCACTGCTTAAGGAATTAAAAACTCAAAACAAATATCCTGCCATTTCAATAAATTCAACAGAAAAAAAAATCCCTTTAATCCCGGTAGGTTGGTCAAATCCCTCTTCCGTTCTACCCATTTCCATCATGTAATAACCAGCTCAATATCGCTCATCATAAATTCCCGTGCATACGTTAGCAGATTTAAATAGCCCATCTCTCTATACATATCTACGTTACAACGCCAGCAAGGCCATAAATAATAAAGAAAATAAAAGACAAAAAAAAAAGCGAATCGCTTAACTGCATGCAGCCCGAAATTGAATTCACTTCCACTCGAACGGAGTTCCAAAAAGTTTTGTCAACTCAAAGCGAGCGGTAGCACACAGCAGCAAGCCAAGCATTTATCCCAAAAATATATATGTATGTACACAAACTCAGCACAGAAACCATTTTCCATATTCATCATCTGCACTCTGAGTGGCATATCCTGTTGCAGAGGAATTCACCAAAAAGTAGCATCCTCGCGTTCTCTCAATTTTAGATATTCATGGCTTATTGCATCGTGTAAGCATATCCTCAGTTCTGAAGAGAGGGGATTCTTTCCGCTTCCTGCTGCTGCAATCGCATTAAATCCCAACCAACCGCAGATTCCTGCACGTTTTATGAGCAGTAAAAAAAAACTTTGTAGTCGTTTCATCTTCATTAAGAAATTTCCACAGGAAGCATCCAAATTTGATCACACTTTCAGCATGACTCTCTCACACCCCCAAGAGCTCGCTGAAAAGAAATCCCAACAACAACAGAAATTACTTAAGGGTAATTAGTGATTCTGCTCATTTGGCGGTTGAATTTTTGTATGTGGGAGGTCCTTGCAGAAATCTGTTCCAATACAAAAATAAAAAATAAATATACATGAACGCAAAAAGTCTATAATCCTACCAGGATAACGACGACTCCTCCTTTGAAGGAAAACTTTTGTGTAGGTACAACTTCTTCAGCGAATTTGTTTTTTTTTTTTATTCCTTACTTTTGGTTTGCCGTTGATTTTAGAAATTTTCCGCGACTACGAAGGACGAAGGACTTTTGATCAAATTAGTTCGGTTGCATTGCAAATGAATGGTATTTTGATAGCGGTTTACAGTGGGTTTACCTCCTGTTGCTTTTTAATTGCCACTGAATTGGGAATGGTTGGTAGAAAAACTTGCTCGTTTGCTGTGCAGGACGAAAGAAAGAAATGTCCTCCCCTATCGTGAATTTGATTAATCGATATCTCTACTTTGAATGAGACTACAGAGGATGGTTCAATGGAGTAACTAAACATACATATGTATACGGGTACATATTTCAGGCAAATAGAATAAGGTGGAGCAGAAAAGTTTAATTGAATGTAGAGGAGGGAGTTCTAAACTATGTGTGTGTCTTGAGCGGAATCGTGCTTATAAATCATTGCACATAATGAGTTTCTTAAGTTTCGACGTATTTTTGTTTTTCTTTTGCAGGCTACCTGGTGATTATTAATTTTAAAACTGAGTTGGAGGTAGAGAGCAAATCCTTGGTAATAATTCAAAATTGATTTCTTTCGTGAGATAAAAGAACATGAACTTTTTTTCTTCTGTAATGTAACTGCTGAAAGGACGAGAGTTTCTTAAATTAAAAAAAAAAAAACAAGAAACCACAATGGGATTAAATTGTACTAAATTGTGCACTTGAATGTTATCATTTTCTTTGAAGAGGTGTAACCATGGAAGTTTTTGAAAGAAATATTAATGGTTTCTGTTATGAGATTCGATAAGGAGGAGCTATTTCCGTATATATGAGCGCGAATAAGGACGCTTATATTTTCATTTATACTTCAAGACTAATCTGTTGAAATGTTGTGGAACTGGAACCATCTCTTTTTATGGTTCCATCCGATTGTATATTGTGTTTTGAGTATATAGCATTACTATGCACTACGAGTATGTTATTTAATTTCATTAGTACCTTCCCTCGGTCTATTCGTCCCAATAATTCCGCCGAGTCATAGTCACGCAACCACGAAAGGTTAAGTGCAAACCTGTTACCATCTATAAAGAAATCTATAAAGTAGACTCTTCTACTAAGACGAGGAAACAAACAAAAGAAGTTAGAGAATGTTAGGATTGAAAGGTTGAATCGAAACTGAGTTTCGGCAAAATATTCAAAAATGTTTTTTTCTAAAAAAAATATAATAAAACTACAAACTATGACCATAAGTCAGTTCGATTCCTCGACTCAGATAAGCATATTTTCGACCGTCTGTCCATCCGTCTGTCCATATATCACCACTTGTCCTTAAATCTTGGTGTTGAAGGAAGAAATGTCATTTCTGGGCTTTTGAAAATGAAAAGCAGTACAAGTGTAAACATTTTGATATCCACCCATTTCCACGCTCACTTTTTCATAACTTCACTATTTTACATGAAATCGAAAAATTTTGTTAAGACCAAATATTTAGATATTTAAATTGTCTACAACTCACTTGTACATTATGTGTGCCCACGCCCACTTTTTGGGGGCGTTTTCATTAAAAAATCGAAGTTGATAAAATTTTTCATGCAACATCCTTAAACGTTCGTTGTAGTTCTTTTTGAACTAAGTGCCTCACATTTTATGAAAACTTCGTACTGCAGTGTCGGAAAATCTTAACATTTTTCCTCTGTGTAGTTCCGTAGAATATCTTTGGCCTTTCTTAGTTGCTTAGCATATTTGCTCTTTTCTTTTTTCCAGTTCTTCCCTCCTTTTACGACCACAGAAAGGCAGGGTAATCCTTACACATACATATGTACATTTCTGATCTCTTCAATCGTATCACAGTGATATGATTGAGGTTAGGCCGTCAAGTCCGCAAGTGTTTGGATCGTATTCGAAAATGAAGATATTTATATGTACTTTTCCTTGTGGTACAAATACATAAGTGTACGGAAGAAAGATCCAATCTGCAGAGCCAGGGTATGAAAGCTTAGCTCATCAATTGAGGTATGACATCTTTTCTTTCGTAAGACTCTGATTTAAGCTTGAATGGTAGTTGTTAGAAAAAAGTTCTACGTAACTGGAAGCATTGGACGGGAAATTTAGACAGGATCAAATAATTCACCACATCCTTGAATATCTTTTCATTGAAATTCTCTGTGGCTTTGATAAATGCCTAGTCGGTGTTGTCTACAAGCCTCCACAGATAACAGATACCACTATCATCACAAACCTACTTGAAAACATTGGGGTGAATTATAATCATTTGCTTGTTTCTGGAGATTTTAATATAAATCTCCTTGGTAGTGAAAGCTCTCAGTTTAATGATAGCCTTAACTCTCCACATCTTTTTTCGGGAAATACATCTAGTCCGACACATTTCAGTACCACTAACTCTACCCTCCTTGATGTCATTCTAGTAAATAGAGCAGACCGAATAAACTTCTATAGTCAACTGGATGTTCCCGGGTTCTCACACCGACCTTATTATTCTTTTTTATGGCATCTCTCTACTAAGGTCAACTGAAACAAAAACAATTAGTTACCGAGATTTTAAGTCAATCAGACTGAATTCGCTTTAAAATGATGCCATGGCCTTAGACTGGAGTAACCTACTTATACTGCATGACCTCCATAGTTAACTTATTTACTTCCGCAGTCAACGGTTTGTTTGAGTCCTATGTCCCTATTAAAACCATCATTCTTAGTAACAAAAGCTGTGAGTGGTTTACTCCCAGAATCCAATCACTGATTGAAAAGAGGGACATGAACTATAAACAATGGAAAAGATTTAGAATTCCTGAACTAAGAAATGATTTCATAAGGATTAGAAACCGTGTCAAGCTGGAAATCAGATTATCGAAGACAAAATATTTTGCCTCTAAATTCAAGCCTGGGTTGAGTACGAAAAAGTCCTGGAAAAATGTGAGGGAGTTGGGCATAGGCTATGATCATACTTCAAAGTATAATGAAATTGGGTTCAGTAGAGTCTATCCACCAGACGTCCTCACAGCTGTCTTTGCAGTCAAATCGGAATCTATAGAATTAGATCATATGCACCCGAAATTCCTCAAATGATTATCAGCGAAGTATTGTTTTATCTGACGTACATTTTCAACAATGCTCTGTCCTACTCAACTTATCCTAAATCCTGGAAGGCTTCGAAAATAATCCCTGTTTTAAAAACACGGTCGCAAAAGAGAAAGAATATCGTCCCATTTCCATACTCCCATTCATCTCCAAAGTGTTTGAGAAACTAATAAGCTCTCAAATATATTCATACCTGAATCGTTTCCATCTCATTTCACCATTTCAATCAGGCTTCAGACAACAACATAGTTGCACCACTGTACTGCTGAATCTGGTTGACGAGTTTCGTTCTGCGATAGATCGAGATGACATTACTTCGTTGAGTCTGCTCGATTTCTCAAAGGTTTTTGGCTGTGTGCCTCATGAAATTCTTTTGCTTAAACTCAAACACCACTTCAACTTTGATGTAACTGCCATAAAACTTATAAGAAGCTACCTTACGAATCGCACTCATGCGGTATTCTCTAACGGTATAATGTCGGATTTTCTTGAAACAAAGGCCGGCGTCCCTCAGGGATCTATAATGGGACCATTACTCTTCTCTCTTTTCAACAATGACCTTCCGTCAATTCTAAGAAATTGTAAAGTTGAGATGTACGCCGACGATGTCCAAATGTATCTCAGCTACCCTCTCGGTATGATTGAAGATGCTACCGTGCGTATTAATGAGGATCTTAAATCAGTTGATCACTGGGCCCACATAAACCATCTTTAACTTAATTATAATAAGAGCCAAACTATCGCTATAAGCCGTGCAAATATAGACACATACTGCTTTCCCCCTATCCAAATAAATGGAGTTCGACTTCAGTACTCTCCGAAGGTTAAAAACCTAGGAATTCATTTCAACCAATATCTAACCTGGCAAGATCATATAACAATAACTGTAGGCAAGGTTTATGGTGGTCTACGCGCACTGCACTAATCCGGACACTGTCTTCCAATCAGAATGAAAGCAACATTGGTGAAAGCTTTAATTCTTCCAATCTTGCTTTACGTATATCCAGTTTTTTGTGATCTAAGCAGCGTAAGTTCACGAAAATTAAGAGTGGCTTTCAACAGTGCTGTGAGATTCATTTATAATGTGCGCCATGACGGCGTATATATATGTATATCTCCGGATATGCTAAAGATTTTCTTGGTATGGACTTCCAAAAATATTTGGATTTTAATGTTCTAGCCTTTTTGTTCAAACTTTAGAAGAATAAAATGCCGGAGTACCTTTACCACATACTTCAGTTCGCAACCTCTGAAAGAAGTCGATCTTTCATTGTGCCTAATTTCAATTATAATACTACTGAAAAAGAATTTTTTGTATACGAGGTACGACTCTGGAATTCACTTCCAGCCAATATAAAGAGATGCCAAGATATCGGTGACTTCAGGATAAAAATCGGTCAGCATTTAAGTACATGAAAGCTATGATTTATTGATTGTTTTTGAAGAGTAAGCTAACCTTAAGACTAGGGCAATAGGGACTTTCTTCTTTTTAGTAATTTAACTTTATTTATATTCTTGTTTTATATCTAAATTGTTTTTTTTAATTTTCCACCAAAGATTTAAACTCTGCACAATTATGGATTTGTATCTACGTGTATGATTATTTGAAAATAAATTGAAATTGAAATTGAATCCTTCTCTCACAACACAATTTTTTATTGTATTACTGATTATGTTTACCAATGTTTACCAATACCTATCTAAAAGTCTCGAATCTCACTGCTTCACAGAAAGAGTACACACTGCCTTTTATCGCATTCATGAAATTTCAAGACAAGTATCGCATCAGTGAGCCATATCAGACCACGATTGTACCCTTGTCGTCTTTTTATTACTCTTAGTCTTTTTCAACATTCAATGGTGACTGTAATAGATGACCCCTGTTGGCGTCTAAAAATTGCCAACGCATCCGTACAGGTGTCTTACAAAGCCTTATAGTCCTGGGACAAAAGAAAATCAATTCATCATCATCACTTAACAATAAACGTCATACTTAAGAACAACAAATAGAAAGTGATTGAAAAAAATTGTCTCCAAACAACAACCATTGTACATTATCTAAAGGACTCTCTCAAATAAAACTAAAAACATGCGTAAAACGCCTCTGGGAACACCAAAAGATGTTGCCACTTCCTTTTCAGGTATATACATGGTATTCCCTGCTTATATCGTGCTTTTATTTTCTTTTTCAAACTTTCTTCGGTCTCCTTACAAAGAAATGACATCATTTCCATTTTGCGTTATCAATAGCATACTTTGCCAGAAAATTTCCTCTAAATATAAACAAAAAAAAAAAACGAGAAGGAAAACCTCTTCCAATCTACTCCTTGTCTCACGAGCAATGTCCCGCCACCCCTAAAAAGGGAAAACTTTTCAAATTCTCATAAAAACGATTTTTCAATTCCGAATGAATGAAAACCATGTCAAAGTTTCCTGAAGAACAAATCTTCTCGAAAGCACATGTCAACCGATACACACACATGCATACAGCATACAGCCACGCACAGGAGTAGAATAGGATACCTTAAGTGAAGTTCATTTCCGTCTGATTATTCAAATTACTTCTTTCGAGTTAGTTTACCTCTTCGCCCGAGACAATCTGGTCACACCTTTCGGTATTGTCGTCCCGAAGAATTTGAAATTCTTTAACCTCATACCTGCTATTCCGCCGGTATGAGTTGTGTGTAATGCATAACCTCCTCTCCTCCAACAAGAAAGTAGTCAAAGAGCAGAGAGACGAAGAAAAAACAATGAAAATATTTTATGGTTTGTCGGGTGAAAACTTTTCGTCTGTAAATGGGGAACCGGGACATAACGAGAACCAAGAGAATCCTTAATGTGAACATCTAGGGATGATGTGTGTTAGGTTGTATATTTTTCATCGTCGTCGCCATGTAGTATTCCCACGAGTGTATTCGTCAGAGGGTGTAGATATCCAAACCCTTCTTCATCTAGGAGCAAAGAATTTACATTCCTTAATCTCAATTTGTAGGACTGAATATAAAAATAACTCCTGTGAGAGATATTTCGGATGCAGGGTTTCTTCGGGTCATGTGAGATTGGCAATTTAAAATATTTCATAATTATTATTCCTCAAAGGGTCCTTGCGGCGGCGGCGGGCTGAAAATGGAATTTCCATGAATCTGGAATACATTTTTCGGAGAAAGTTAAAAATTTTATTCGCAAAAAGTGTTGGAATAGGGTGAGGTAAATGGGTCGCAGGCATTCAGGTGGTCTGCATAGTTTAAGGAATTCTTATAACTGTTCTTGTTATCATAATATGTACGGCGGCGTTCCTGACCAAAGGGTTGATCGACAATGCTACCACGCAAGAACAAAAGGAAATTGGAGATCCATGGGAAAGTTTGTACTGGTTTCTCCGTTGTCTCGTAAATTTTATTTAATACACAAAACCCTGATGTCTGTCAGGAGTATATCGAAGAACCATAGTATTGAATCGTGAATACCTAGACAAACTGATATACGGTACGTTTTCGAGTTCTCCCACATTTCGACGATTATGGTCTGCTTCCTGAAGAGATACAAACTCGAAGGAATCGTTCGATTTTGTTGAATATGCATGAACTAGGATGGTATTGTTTCTAACCGTGGTTTGTGGTAGTAGGAAATGTTATTTGGTTCTGGGGCTACCAACTCATCTATGCGTTCTGAGCATTTATAATTATTTGGCCTGTGAGAGAACTCCAAGTGGTGAATATAGGACAACGTCGAAAATTTCGTAGGAGCTATGAAAGAGTTGAAAGAAAACAAAGAAAATTTTGAAAACCAAACCAAATAAGAAAACTGTATCGCATTTCATTCTAGTAGCAGCTAGAAGCAATTTATTTGGAACGGATCGGAGGAAGTAGATGCAGTATTTGGTACTTAAACGCAAAACAACAAATGCAGAATGATGATACGGTTTCACCACATAATATGTATGTATGTGTATAGGTAGAAAATTTGACAACAAAAAACTCATACCGAGAGGTGATGCATTCTCATAGTCTTGAATATATCAATACAATAAAGATACGGCTCATTGCTTAATATTTTTCACCTACGCACTTTAGCCAGTAAGTCTATTGTAGATTGTGGTTGACGTGCTGTTGCTAAGAAGACGAATATGTGCCTCTATCATTGGTGTAGTTGGTGTCAGTCTTCAATCACATCATATCATAGTTGAAGAGGCTAGTTATGCTTCCAGTAAAAAAAAAACTCTTTACCAGTTCCCAAAAATAGTGGACTCATAGCTTCTGTATTAATAGGTCTAGTAGCTAGTGAAAGCTTAGATTATCCTTTTGTACAAATTCCAGATTCCTTGCCGTTTATAGTATCTCTGTATCTCTTCGATCTCAAGTTGTTCTCATCACCTTCCTCCTGAGCACTGTTTTTATTCCCTTTATTGGGATTTCTTTAAAGATTTAGGGCTTTATGTGCTTAATGAAGTAAATAGTTATTGACTTGTTGTCAGGGCTACAACTGCTCTGTTTCTTCTTACCTTGTTGGAACTCTTCAGTCTCTAGTTTAAGAAATACTTTTTTTCAGTAGTCATGCGGCTGGGTATGTGGAGACGTGTCCTATGACGTTAGTCACTACTCACTTCACATTTGGTTACCCTGCACATGTGTAGAGAAGCAACCGCTGATCTGAAACCTGCCACATATGGAGCAATAACCTCTTTCAGCTTGATTTGGTTGAAGTATTCTAACTTCTCGATGTTATAGTGAATACAGTCCTGATTATTGTATAAATTCTTGATTGGAATTCCAGGAGCATTATTTTTGTGGTACGACAACAATCACGATAAATTTGATGTTAGCAGTTACAATGAAGTTGTTAGTACATATTAGTATCCTGAGTTCACTTGTGTCCAGTCCCTTCACTCCACAAAAGGAAGAGCTTTAAGAATGCACCGCTTGCAGGATTATTCAAAAAGTAATTGAATAAGGGTCCCACAGTAAACCCCAGCTTATGTATCCACATTAATTTTGAAACCGTCAATGTAGAAGGCGTCTTGTTAGTGAACTGTCAAATCTCCCAGTCCTTTCATGGGATGGTACAGAATATCATAATTGCCCTTTCCTCAATTTAAATTTAGTTTTCACATCCGAGCTATAAGAGTTAGTTTTGGTAGGCAGTCAGCATTTTGTACGTAAATTTTTTTAGTACCATAAAATTGTTTCACGTCGGCCATTCTTGGTTTCTGCCTTCCCGACAGCATCCTAAACTTTATAGCTCATCCTCAGATGTAGTATAACCCCGCATTTGGGTTTCCTCGGTACATTACATTCTCTGGAGGTATTCCTAGCAGTGTCTCTATAAAGTCATTCAATTACTGATCTATATTATTCAGTTTATATTCCAGCAGGATACCATCTAACCATTTTCGCGAATACAATCAATGAGTGCTCTTTCCTCTCAATTGACCACTTTGAAAGGAATACAAATTTCGGTATCCCGAAATCGGTTAAATCATGCCAGATTTCATCTTTGACCATTTCGATGGATTTTTTTAATCCACTCAACCTTACCTTACACATGGTAAGGTAACCTGTCGCGTCAAGGTATCATGCGATATTTTTATCCATAGCTTTGTATAGGGTCATCCAACAAGAGGTGTCATTTTCAGTTTCGCGCCATTTTTGATACATACTCGCACAACGTGTTGAAATAGTGAAAATTTACTACAAAAAACGATGAAAATATCGCACCACATGTTACATAGCTGATGAAACAATGGCTCTATTGCGCAATAAATTTCCAAGAAGTGTGATTTCTCGAAATGAAGACTTTAATTGGTCGCCGAGATTGTGCGAGCAAACACTATTAGACTTTTTTCTTTGGGGCTATGTTAAAGATAAAATCTACGCCAATACTCCACCAACTTAAAGAAAAATTCAAGAAATACAGCCACAAACATGAGAAAACGTGATGAAAAATTTCATCAAAAGAATGACGAGTTGTAGGTAGATCCGAGGCGGATATTTGGTAGGCATTGTATTCTATTATTAGCCTCTGTATTTGTACTTTATATTGACATAAAAAGATAACAATTTTTCATAAAAATGTGTTGTGTTTCTCTATTAATTTAAAATGATACCTCTTGTCGGATGACCCTATATTTTATTGCAGACTATGCTTGTCGATACGTTTACTATAAATGCACTCTCTTCTGATTTCTTTGTTAATATCTCCGGGTGAACTATTTTGTTGGCGTGTTTCGAGAATTGCCAATATTTGGTGTGTGTATGTATGGCTTAATCTTAGTATTTTTTGGATGCTAATGGCAGTTGTCAAGTTTTATCACATTTCCATCGGTACTCATTTACATAGCATAACTCATTAGTTCTCTTCTTCGTTCAGTTCCAGATTTTTATTCAGTTCTTTATACAGGAACAAAGATATAAAGCTTTCTTTCTGCACTCCATGAACAATGTTCGGTTCAAGTGCACGTTTTGTTTATTCAGAAGCCACGATGGGTTTAGTGACAGATAACCATATCACTTTATTTTAGGCCTATAACCTTGTATTAAAACTCTTGCGAAATTGCATCACTCGCAGCCTCACGTTTGCGTACATTTGCATAGTCGTTCAGGGGGGCCACTAATACTATAAACTCATAACTGTCGACTTTAACACGACACGTTGAAAACAACATCAATATTTTCTGGCAACATAAAGAATAAACACACATTTTCTAATTTAAGTTACAAGAAGAAATCTTACAAGTAATGCTTTTTCTATACCCTTTATCAAATATTAACTTTGGTCCTTTTCATCAGCCCACCCATTGATTGAGCTTCTTTGACACGAGTCTCAAAAGCAATCAAAAACACGAATAGAGTTGGAAAATTTCAATTTCGCCATGGCCTCCTGTTGTGCTCCGCACACATAGGATTATTGTTCTGATTTTTTTTTTCCGAAAAGGACTTTCATTCCATTCATAGAAATATTCAATCCATAACTCAATTGATTTACTTTGTCCCATATAAATTCCGTTCCATTAGGCATTATATATACATACATATGTACGTGTGTTGTGTTGTTCTTTGCAATTTACTTAAAAGTTCGAAGGACTTCTACATTGTGGTGTGTGCACATATGCTCCTGCATGTTTTATAAATAATAATTCTGAGTGAATAATTTAAAATTCAATTGAAAATTTTTTGTTATCCCTTTCTCTTTCTATTTTATTTATTTTTCGTCTTGTAACCACTTAGAGTCATTCATCTTCGTCTAGGAGGACATCCATCAGAGTTTTTTTTTTTATTATTATTTTAAAACCCCAAAGGAACTCAGGGAAGACATAATTTTCATCACAAGGTTGCTAGGGAATATTTTTTCATATGTATGTATATGACACAGGTATACACATTTAGATGGATATACGTTTTGGGCGAATTGAATGTGACAGGTGGAATTTATGTCATGAATAACAGTCAGACAGAAAGCAGACGGGGGAGGAACTGAAATAAAGAAATATGAATGTGTACGCATATTTTGTTCTTGCCAGCGAAAGACAATAAGGGTAACACGTGTATCTAAAAGGTGGTGAAGATTGCTAGATTCTCAGATGCCTTAGATACACTCGGTGTTGGAGGCTGGTAAATAGTGCTCTTCAGCACAGATTTGCGTAGATTCATTACAGGATACTAAATCGCAAAGATTAATTATAGTGGACAGTGGACTATCTTTCAGGCGAAAGTTAGATTGCTTGTAAGTGAATTTTATACTTAGATATGGATGTATTATCCAAGCTTTTAGAGTCCTTAATGTTATAATGAAAAGGCGTCAGTAAATCACGTTAATTTAAAAATTTCGACGTTCCTTGTAACGAATCAAGGTTCTTATTACAAAAATGAAATTCAGAGCATAGATTGCGTAACACAAATTTAGTATGTAGTAGCTATGTATGTTACTCGCTAATGCATTGCAATGACAATGAGATAAGGATATTATGGCAACCGATTCTCCATTCTCAGAGTACTCCGACGATCCCGGACACATTGCTATTAGTTTGCTTTGCCTAGCTTCCACGCGTCTACTATTGCTAGTTTTTCTATTTTCAGTCTGTCAGTCATTTCGAACTTAAGAGCTTCAGTTCGGACTACAGCTCATCCTATGTAGGATAGTTCTTCGTCGAATCTTGACTAAGTTGTCTCATGTGGAGTTTAGTTTACTCCGAACTAGGTTAACTTTTAAAACATCTCTAAGTTATAGCTGCTGCCAGTGAAGTTTTATCCTAGCTAGTACACAGATGCTACTGATTTGTTTGTCAACAGTTATTTGGTTTAGCTTTATCCTCATTGGCTTTGAGACCAACATTGTAGCAAATGCTCTGCAATGGTTATTAGCTGGCTATGCCATCAGCTACACGGATTTGTCAAACATGATCTGTTCCAGTACAAGGTAAAGAACTTGCAGTCTATTTACTAAAATAATGTTTGAAAATGTCCGATGATTTGCTTCACCCAACAAGGCATAGCCAGATAAATTTTGTAGAACTCCAAATCAATCGATGAGAAGGATAATACATTATGACTTGGAGTTCGTTGCTCTTTACCAAAATTTGCTTTGCATCATCACTTCCATAACAACCAAATAAGAACTGGCTAAAGGGTCCAAAGAGGAATTCAAGTCCTAAGCTCGAAGCATAGTATCATGCTCAGCTGGATGCTGCGACATATAGGCTTCCACGGTAATGAAATGGCCGATGATCTAGCTAGAAAAGACTCAGAAAAGAAGTAACCATATGCAGATCACACGGTCCTAACGACCATCAGAATTCTCACGTCCAAAATCACCATGAACTTTCACAACCTAGCCAATGAAAGGTGAAGTATACTCACCTCATCATGCGTCTCAAAAAAATTATGGGGTCAATATAACAAGAACTTCTGTCGTAAAACAGACCACAACTGACTTTCCTCATGAGCATCCTCACAGACCACAACTCAATGGCGGCCCATCTAAAAAGAATGAGAATCAGCACCATTGATCTATGCAGAGGCTGTGGCGACACAGATGTAGAGGAAGTCACATCACATTTCCCTTGCGAATGACCAATCCTCAGTCTCAATCTGAAACCAAATATACAATCCTCGGAGAAGTATCTTTCAACGACCTGAGTGCTTTCCTCATCTTTTCGTCTGCATTCTCTATCTATTCTAGCTTTTCAAGCATCTTGTATTCTTCACGCATTTGAGGTATTTTTCTAGCACTTGGAATTAGTTCTGTAAGTTCTTTTTGAATTTTTCAATCTCTCCGTTTTCGAATCTATCCTTCTCGAATTTGCCTCCATTGTAGTACTTGACTGAAGCTTGACTTAAAATTTGATAAACTGTCTGATAAACTGTAATTTAAAAAAAAAAAAAAACCTTGACAAAAAAGGGCACCTAGTCCACATGTATATCGACCGACTCATTGCAGATAATTGGAAATATTAAACCTTTTTAACAAAGCCGGTGTTTTTTTTAAATAAGATGTTTGAACCACACGTAGGAAGTTCTCTCTTACTTCAGACATTAGTTTGAAATGCGTCAATACTAAACCATTATGTAGGATGTTCATTAAGTAGGCCATTGGATACCTTAAGATGGCTAATCTCTTACCTAATCTTTTCGTTTTAAGTTTGTGTACCAGCATCGATACACTCATATTGTAAATATCGTTAAGGAAGCACAATTTGTGTGCTTCCACAATTCGTCTCACTCTCATGCATCCCTGGGTCACTGCTCGAACATTTCATATTGCGTATCCATTTAAGTCACATACTGGGACTCACCAGCCGAGCAAAATGACTGGACTTGATGACTGGGAAGCACGCACTATCAACATTAGTCAAAGTGAGTACGATATTCAATGAGCCCCAATAAATTTTTCATTTAATTCCTTATTATATGTACATATTAAATATTCCTACTTACTTAAGTCCTTTGTCCTAATAGGGCATCTATCGGCCACGTGCCATCATGTACCATAATATCTTTTGTCTTTCTTTGCCGCAAAAATCTTATATTTTCACTTTATAACAGTTGACCCACTTTCGAAAGCCTAAAGGCAATTAACACTACTCGCGCTACTTGTCGACATCTCTTTGTCTTATCAAAGCAGTCCACTTGTGGTAGCCAAAATGTCGCAATTTCATCGTTAGCGTCTAACCACAAATCTTCGCCTTTCAACGGAAATGCATTCCGGATTATAATCACTTTGCACTTAACAAACAGGAAGCACACCATCGTTCTCAATTTCTCTCCCGCTAGGGAGAATAGGGAAAAAAATAAAATAAAAATCCTAATGGGTTCTCGCTCTAATTATCCTACACAAGCAAGAAAGGACACAAATTTAAATATCCTGAATCCAATTACACAGAAAGAAAACCCCCTCTCTTCAGTTGGTATTCCTTCATCCGGTTGGCGTTCGCGAAATTTCTCTTTGTGCAATGCGTTGTCCGATGTTTTTGTTTTTATCTTTTTTTATGTGAAAAAGAGGATGAGGATAAATATTATAACGGTCATATAGCGTTGAAAATTAATGGCCTAGAAAATGCACTTTTAAGGGTGTGTATAGAATGTGTTTACTCCTTTGTTGATTTATGACCATTTTGGGGGCTACGGCACGTTTAATATGCAGTTGTGTACTGTGTGCGTGTTGGAATTTATTGGGGCACTTATCCGATCCCACTGTCGGACATATAAGAAGGACCAAACAGAGTTTGATGTATGGCTGAAGTGTTGTAATTGAAGTGTCTCTCAGAACGACCAATAATGTACACATAATATATAGACTGAGAATGAAGAGGTTTCCTTTTTCATCCTTGGGGCAGGATATAAATTGGTGATTTTTTTTTTTTTTTTTTGAGGTCGAGGCAATCACGTCATGTTTTTTAAGGTGGGTCTAAGCGGATTTAAATTAGAGTTGAATTGAGTGGAATTGTCTAAGAGGGGATTTGGCTTATCCTTCCTCTGATAGACCTTTTTACACCTTCTTTTGGGATGAGATGTGTAGTAAATGATTTGCTGATAGGTTTAGTAGCCAAATTTGTGATCTGTTGAAGAACTACTCTTCCTTTACTTTAAAATAATACTATAAACCTTAGTCAGTTAGTCTATGAACGAAACACCAAGGAAGCATAGGGAGTCAAACAGATCTTATCGCATAATCGTAGATAATCATGCCAGAGATACCTAATTCAAGATATGGCTACATTTATTAATGTCTGCAATGATTGGCAAAGATTCGCCTTGACGCTTAGATGAACCCATAACATTGAGAGAGTGCTTCAAGTTGCCGCCAAATACTTTTCAATTCTAACGAATTTGAATTTTCAAAAAAAAAAAATCGAGGTCAAATACATACATACATATGTACATGTATTTTGCTCATTTCCGGTCGAGGAAATGAACCATTTCCCGGGACAATAGATTTTTAAAATTAAATAGAATGCGTTGATGTACAATCGTAAATCGCTGTTACAGTATATTTTTTAAATACTGATTTGTCGTCGGAGTATTTGGTTCTTGCTCTGAACATTCCTGCACCCATTCCATTTCGACACATCTACGACTATATACAACTTTACTGTGTGGTCGCTCAATCCACAAACTGCGGATACATCACTTCATAACACAAGATAGGCAGGTTCGCATCGCCCCAGTACCACAGAACTAGTCTTTGGTTTCTATTCTCAGTACTACCCACTAAGCTTTTACATATCATAAGAACACGGTAATCTATAATCCTAGATACTTAACTTTTTTGGCTAGTGACAGTATTGTGTCGTAGAATTTTTCCCTTTTCTTCGATGTCATAAAAGGCTTATTCAAACATAGCAATTTAGTCATATGCTATCAGCGCAAACTTATTAGCTAATAGACAGCTTGCCAAAGAGTTCATCCAGAAGCAAACTCTTACTTACGGAGATAATACATACTTTCTCTTATAGGCATTCTCTTGTTTTCTTCACCTTCAAACACGTTTACGTTTAAGCCTATTTTATTGTCAGCAGTTCGTACATCCATTTAGACACTGTAATGTTGACTCCTTTTCAACCTTTCGGGCCTTCAAGAGAAGTATTATCAAATTCCACTTATGTCTAAGATGAATACATATAAACAAACATTTGGCACGACAGGTTCAAGGGTCTCAAGGCCCAGCTTCTTACAACCATTCGCGTTGTGCGTGTTATATTCTTTACACAAATGGAAGGGGCTTATTGTTTAACGCTGTGCCCGAGAGGCGATTTGTAATTGAGAAGCTTGTTCATGTTATTATACTCTCGGATGTTTGTCAGACGCTCGCGAGAGGTGGGGCCGTGAAAGAAAATTTAGGTTTTGTCTGGGGATCGAACCTCGAACGCCTCGCTCGTAATCCAACGCACTAACCACTTGAGCTACGGCGCCCAATAGGATCAATAGGAAACTAGACAAAAAATATATGGTCCATACGGGTCACAGGACGTAACGTCACCCAACCATTTGGTGCTGTCCGTGTTATAACTGGAAGGGACCTTCTGGACCTTCCTTTTTTGTAGAAGCATTTGCATGACATTTGTAATTGTTTTAATGTAACGTATGTTCATTTTTTACCAATGTCTTTGCCGGTCACTGTGCAATAGGCAGGCATTCCTATGGGCTTGCTGCAGAGTTGCTGCAGAGGTACACAGGAGGAAGAAATCATTGGTTACTTTCTACGCACGTGTCCCATTTTTACCAACAATAGGAAACAAGACTAACCAAAATGAATTGAGCAATTGGTTCATGAACCTTTTTCTGGTCTAATTTGACCCGCGTTGAGGGTAAAATTAATTCACTTCCAACACTTTGTTTCCTAAGATGAATGTAATCCATATGATATCTCAAGAGCACTGACCTGTGTGAAAGACGATTTCTTTATTTCGGTTTAGGCTGAAATTTACGTTTCCAATTGTCTGTTAACACTATGAAAGGAGAATGCACTAACTGAGACAGACTTTGCAAGAGATTGTGTACGGCATCGAAGCAATACTTGATTGACTACGGTCCACTCATTGGGACGCCAGTGCTGTAAGCCCCGCTTGATCACCAATAAAACAATAGGGCTCCAGTAATGGTCCTGTTTTAAATCGGTCTAGGTAAGTAGGTAGGTAGGTAGTCTAGGGTTATGAGTTTTGCATAGGACACTAAACACCATAGTGGACCATTGCGATCCCTACAGAACTAAATTTGATCTCCTTACAAAATTTTCTTATCTCAAAAATTTGGTTCGCAGACCCAACTTCGTCTAAGTTGTCAAAGAAGTACTTTAAATCTACTTCGAGCTATGACTTTGCATTCACAGAGTAGATGTGTGATGTCCTCCGAAACGTAAGGGTCATTGCAAAATTTGCATATATCCGTATTTGACAATCCTAACCTCATGGCATGCCTCCTCAAAAGGCAATCACCAGATAAAATTTTTACCACTTAAGATCAGTCTAACCGACTAATATTTTTATCTCGAATAACATTTCCAGACAATAATGTTAAGAGAGGCACAGATTTAAACCCCAAGTAAAACCTCAAGCTCTCAGGGAACTTTGTAGTATCATTTACAATCTTAAAGCAACAGAACCGTCTTCAAGGTGTTTTCAAGCCGATATATGTATTGTTACAAAAAGATAGATATTTCTTCAGTGTCCTCAGTGCTTTTTTGTCTTTTCTTTTAAGCAGTGAAGATTCTGTTGTCAAGGATTATTTGTAGACTGGCTCTGAGTTTATTGATAAGCTTTCCAGTACAATAGCAATCCTGCAAGAGTAAATTACCTTATGCGATACTTTATAAAGTGTGTGCCCAGTACATTAACATGACTGTCCTTCTGACTAGCTTCCCTTGCAGTCCATACTAAAGTCTTGACTCGACTATGTACATGAAGGGGTTTATCCCTTTCGCAATCTGCTTCATATTTAACATCCTTGCCGTACTTCTTTTTTTTTTTTTTTTTGCTGTGACTTCATCTCAGATATGCATTTCATCATTGTGATGGCGAAAAACATTTCTCACAGCACTTATGATGTACTGTGGCAACGGAATGTCATGCCCTCAACTATCCTCAAGGACTTAGTAGAACCCACACTGAACAAAAAAAAACACACACCGAGTAATAAAAGTGACGACGAGTTTTCTTTTTAACCCGAACGTGACTGCATATTCGCGAGGACTTTCTTTTTTTTCCGTTGTGCACATCAATCATCTTTTCTTGTTTCTTCTGTAGTCCCTGTTTTGCATCCTTTTTGTAGTGCGATTACGTAAATTTATGTATCTCACTGCGGTGAAAATATCAAATGCAACGAAGTGAGAGTACCAAATTATTTCTATTGAGCTGGGGATTTTCAATGTGATGTCCTCGAAGGATGATTTCATTTTTTTTCGTATTTGGGTTGCATTACGTCCTTCAAATCCCCTTCGGAGGCAGATCATCAATTACAGATCTTAAGATGGTGTTCCGAAAATCTTGAAAAAATAGTACAGATAGACAATCTAGGACATCCTGAAGTTTGAGAGGTTTTTGGTATACGGAAATCCTGAAAGGAAATGGGGTCACACGAAGACTAATAAGTATTGTTCATAAATAACCGATGGTCTGCAAAGACAGATGAAGTTCATACAAATCCAAAAGAGGCGAAATAAATGTTTTAATCATATCTAATGTAAATCCTTTCACTTGTTCTCTTTAAATCGATTTCTTTTTTCCTGTTATTTCATTTGCAGAGGTCTTTTTCTCCTTCTATGAATACCACCCCATTACGGTTATTTAGTCGTAAGCAATTCCGTTTTAAAAGACTCCAAATCTGAATCCAAATTCAAATCCTAATCACATTCATATCGAGAACAGTTTAAAAATGAAAGAAAACGAAACGGAACTCGTGCGCGAAGATAATTACATAAAACATGGGAGAAATAAATACGTTCTACCCTTGGACGTGCCTGCATCTGTGTTTCCATTATCCTTGCGATGGCGATGCCATTGAAATTCGAATCGTTTACTCTTTAGTCAATGTGAGGAGAGGGGTGACAAAAGCACGATTTTATTTTGTGTTTTTTTTTTTTTTTTTTTGAAATGAATGTTTTTGACGGGTGAAAAACGATTCGGTAGCGTAATTACATTCTCTTGAAGGCTTTCAGTCAACACGTTGACTTGGTGATAAATAATGTGCGAGTTTTTATGAAGTAAACAGGAATGCGATGTGGGTGGGCTAGGCAGTGGAGGACAATTTGTCAACTGGAGTGTGGGAGTAAAATTTGCTGTTCATATTACTAATGGTAAAACCATTGATATGTTATATATCGATTGATTGAGATTGTTTTATGGAATTTATAAAAGCACCCACTCGTCTGGCAGCAATGAACAGAGGTTGCCAGGACAAACGAAAGTAGCAATTTGTAATCAGCGTGGGAAACGGTCTTTTATTTTTATTTTTGATACTTTGACGGTAATTATCTATTGTGCCAACAAGTCAGCTCTTGACCTCGAGACATCCCACCGTCCAAAAAAAAGGCGTAAAATGAAACAAAAAAATCGTCTGTGTGGGAATTTCTTTGTCTGTTGGGGTGAAGATGTTCTTAAAGTAGATTTATCTATCTACCTAATTTTATTAATATGATTTACTATGACCACTTAGTTTGTAGTGATTTATAAAATACTTCCGCAGAACATATTAATTAATCTGTCCAAAGAAACGAAGTATCTTGGGGTGAACTTCTACAAAACGGTTACCTAAAACTCGCGCTTGACCAAGGTTACTAACAAGACGTGAAACGACTTCACAATAAAACTTGATTAAATGGCAGTATGATTTACTGATCGTAAAACGCCATTCTCAAAGCAGGTTCATAGATCTAAGGTACCAAAGTCCTTAGACTAAACACCAACCAAAGTAAGGTCCTTCCACGCAAAAGTCAATCAGTGCTACGGAGACTTGGAACATGGAATCTATAGGTTTATCATGACCCTCTATATGTATGTTTATCAGTGACCAGAGAAAGCTGGGTTACAAGACTTCTGGTGTTTTCTTTTCTATATGAGATCTTCTTCTGAAAGCCATAGATATCCTGTTTTTCCATTGTATAGAGGTATGAATACTCTAAGTAAAGTTTAACGACTTAGTGATCAACGCAAAAAGAACTAGTTTACACAGTACATAAAATACTTAAAGTACGCCTCCTCCGATAAGGTCAAAGAGATTATGACATGCCAGTCGAGCTGATGAACCATTCATCGACTAAATTTAAACTTAAACATTCATTTGAACTGGAAGGAGCTGTTATAACAAAACATCTTTAAAGTCCTTAGAAGATTCCTTTATTCAATCGTCTGCCAATCTCAATTTATAAAAGCTTATGGAAACTTTATAAAGTCCTGAAATCCTGAAGGTCCTGATGGTGCTGATAGTCTATCTAATCGAGGGCGAGATGCACTGGTAAAGTTGTCTTAGTTCGTAACCGGCCAACAGCTGAGACTCTACTTCGGGGTGAACCCAAAGCTTACATCAGATAATCCTTCGACTCTCATCTGACACTAACGACAACGTTCTGTCACTCCATCTGAGTATCTATCCATCTGTCATCATCTATTCTGGAGGATTTGTTCAACCGACCACCAATGGTTGCCGCCTAATAGGCTTTGGTAAATATTTCCTTTCGCGGTTTTGTTTAATGTACCATCAAAAATTTGTCACCAATCGTTACAAAAGGACACATCTCCATTCTCATTCAAGGACATAATTTTTCATTTTCATTTCTTGACAAATGCTTGTTCTAAGCGAAAGAAACGAAAAGAAGATTTGACGAATGATTCCCTTGACAAATGCTCCGGAAAACGAAAATTTACATTTTTTTTTTGTTTGTTGATTTTTTGCTTGAAAAACGGTCGGGGTACATTAACCCTTCTCAAAGGACTTGTGTCTCACTCGTGGGATCATCATTTCATAAAGAATCAAGACAATTCCTTTAAAATTCTTTTGACAGTTGACGAAGCACAGTAGAGTCCCCTCTTTTTGCGTGGCGCCAATTAAATTCTAATTTGGGAAAAAATAAAAATCCTCGAATCACTTCCCATAGCTTAACCATCCCTCCAAAAGGGATTTATCTTGATTGATGGTAAAAGATTCAATGTCACATACCAATCATATTAATCCTAATGAATTCCTTCTTAAGCACGATTCAATGATTAGGCCAAAAGATACAAAGATACAAAACAAAAAGCAATATAATTGAAATACTTAGCTTAGAAGTTTCGCACCAACTATGTCACATGGCGGAGGGTTAATGAAATGCTTCTGAAGGACTTGGGGCATGGAAATCCATTTTTGAAACACACTCCTGACATTCAAATTAAACTTGACGACGGTGTGGCGACGACGATGCCCTATTGACGAAACGCGTTAGCTATACGTGCTTAGGAATCGGCTCTAAGTGTTATATTGTGTCAAACTTATTAATGAAAGAGCTTCCTTCGATGGCAATAGAGAATCGACTTGCGGAACTTTGTGGCAAAAGTTTAGTTATCCGCTTTATGAGTTGAGTTTATCGGTGTAGACTGTTTATCGATTGTGTAGGTAATTGGAGTTTGAAAATCGCATGATATTTGTGATGGGATTATGCGTAACAGAAGCAAAAGTTCTCTCCTACACAAGTAATTCCGACGAGCCAGTTATTAAGAATGGTTTTCGATTTTCTTCTCAAGTAGAACAAGACGTAAAAAGTTTGCACGCACTTTCTCGCTAAATTGGGGTGTATCAGCGACAGACTAATATAGATTCAAGACTCGTACAACACTTTGTGTTTTGAGACTTGTTGTGTTGAATTATTAATGTTTCGGTCGAGTGAGTTTGAATTGCCTAAGTACATATGTACATGTGTACATATATAAGTTTGTCACATAAATCGCCGTAGCTCTAGTAACCGGGAAGTTGCAAGTTCGATTCTCAGACAATTTTTTTTTCATGGTCTTACCTTTCGTGAGCGTGAGGATGGCATCACCATCACAAGAGGTAGGGAAATACAGAAACGGTAGATGGATACTTCTGTCATCTCTCCAACGAAAAGTTCCCAAAACAGACACGAAAAAACGGAAACATGGTGGAATGACATCTCCGATAAAAAAAAAACAAAACAGCGAAGCAACAGGTCCCAACGATTTTCCCTTGAAGTGTGAAAGTACTCTGATGATGTTTTTGGACTCTGGAAGAGGGGGTGATATTAATATGACTTACCTCATTCTTCAACAAAAACTTGAGGTCAGGAAAAATATGTATCTCTAGAGGTAGCTAGACCTGATACCGATTTGTAAAAAATACAAAAAAGAATACTCTGAAATGTCCTATACTCAGATAACATTATCGTACTGGAGGAATCAAAGGAAGAACTAGAGCGCTGCTTGAATAAAATCGAATGTAACCTTTGGTAAAAATGAGCTGCGAATCAATGTCTCAAAAACGAAATGTTTGTATGTGCGAGGTGTTTGCGGAATGTATGTCTATTGGCGCACCCACTGCTCCTTCAAATATCTAGGATAAGTGATAATAGCAGATAGTAAAACTGACTATGACATGTAGAGTGAACTCGAGATGGATGAAGTAAAGGTCTCTAGCAGACATGCTGTCCGATCAAAATATGCCGCCCAATATACGAGGCTGCATGCTGAGCAGCACAAAACTTCATGTGGCTGAGATGCATATACCGAAATAGCCCTGCAACATCATTAAAATGAGCAAGATTCGACAACAACATTGAAGCAACCAAAACCACAGACGATTAAGGAATAGGAGTGCCGACCCTACATAAAGGAAATATCACAGGGCTAAACAAAAAAGAAGAAGAAAATGTCGATTTGATTTCCTGAACTTCCTCAAGAATTTGTGAAAACAAAAGCAGAATATCTTTATTTTATGAACTTTATGGACAGATAACTTGGTTATGCAAAAGTTTCACTTGTTAGAACTTTTTCTGTGGAATAATAGGTTAGTTGCGAGTATGTTTGGACTGTTTTCTGTAATATCCTTCCAGGATGCCGCAATATTTGAGCGAAACAGTGCAAGATTAGGTCATATGCCTAATATAGCGTTCTTCCTTAATCTTCACATTATTTCCCGCTATTCTATTCACATCAAGTAAGGCATCCAATTTTTTTGTTTCGTTGGCGATCTTTAGATTTAGATCCATATTGGCGATTACTAATTCTGATGTTCTTTTTTTTACCCTACGTGCAAAGACTTGAGGCAGTTTTTCATGTTTCTACTTTTTCATTTCATAAATACTACGTTATTTCAAAAAACAAATTCCAAAAAATCTCCTTGAAACTTCAATAGAATATGAGATACTTTAAAACATGTTACAAGCTTGGTTGCAGGAGCCCTTAACAAAACAACATTCGTTGAATATAAATACATATCCAGAAACCTGTGACCGTGTGACCGACATTTTAGGCATAATGGGGGAGATGGAATTGTTTTACTGGAAATGAAAAGTATTCTTTTCTAATTAGAATAAGTGAAAACCACATATGACCCGTGGTCTCTCTCTTTTTCCTAAAATCCTTTTGCTAACCACTTTTTAGCAATTCACAATTTGTTTTAACAATTTTTCATATGTTTTTCTTTACAGAACCATCACCACTATATGATAATAATCACTATCACGAGGAATGTCTCAGGTGCAACTCATGTGGTTTGAATTTAACCGGCCCCAATCAGAAACGAGCAAGAAGGTTCAAGGTAAAATGTTTAAAATATTATTTCTCGTTTCGGTAGCTCCTTAACATATTTCGTTGAAAAGAACACCACCTCAACTAAAGTTAAAATTATTATGAATAATGTAACAATAACAACAAAGAAGAGAACAACAACTATACAATAATAAAACAAACATTTGTTACCTGGAAATCCAGGGGTAAAACTCAAACTCCGGTAGAATTTAATTTAGCTTTTCTTCGGGCCTCATGCTGAGATGGGTGTTTAGATAGCCTGCAGACAAGTCTGTTTATAGTAGTGAGAGTGTATTACACCTGCTGCTCTTCTCTGCCCTCATAGGTGCTTTATGGAAATATGAGACGTAAAGACAGTACACGTAAACACGCTTCGGCAATTACCAGGATTTTCTGTTTTTAACCTCGTCGAATACGTATTCTTTTTGGTTCAACTGTTTTGTTTTCACTTTTTGGAGCGGCAAATCGCCAAGTTGAGTTTTGGTTGAGGTTTTGATTTTCTCTTCACATTCACAGACCGAAAATAACACTCTACTGTACTCTGCCACATGTAGGTATATGGATAGATACAAATTGCAAAATAATTTACGTGGAATATTTTTAAATTTAATACGCCCCGCGGGCTAAAGTGCTTGGTTTTGTATTTCTACTTAATCCAAGGATAATATTCCATAGTTCCATAGAGTGAATATAAATTAGAGGGGGGTTAATAATTTAGAACGGCTGAATTTGTGTGAAGATACATAATATGTATATGTACGTACCTAGGGAAAATCAAGTGGAAAATTGACTTAGTAAAAGTTGAAATGTCTGCTTAATGCAATGCTGCGTGCACTATGAACGTGGAAGGAATTCTGTTCATGTGGAGGTAACTTTTGTTAGATTGCACAATATGGCAGGATTCACAGAATTCAGAAAGTTTCGTGGCCTGCTTAAAAAAATGCTAAAATTATCGTGCAACAAAATTTGTGATACCGAACCAAATTAAGGTAGAATGGTGTGCAATTTTAGAGAAATAATTGAATCCTTAAATATAAAACCGACTGTGCTACGTTCATACATTAGTTGTATTACATACATTTTCCAGTTCCCAAATCAACTAGAACGAGTTTCTTCAAACTTAATGAAGGACGTCCAATACCGAGCACCAAATATAAGTTTTTAATTAAACACAGATCTTCTTGAGAGACCTATTATAATTTCATTTTACTGAGGAGTTCTTCACAATTCTGATTGTATGGGGTCGTCCAACAAGAGGTGTCATTTTAAATCAATAGAAAACGCAAAAACACTTTGTGGAAAGTGGCGATATTTTAAGTGAATCTAAAGTACAAACTCTAAAGTTAGTAATGGAATACAATATCTGCCAAATATCCGCATTGGCTCTGTTTATAAATAGTCATTCTTTTGATAAAATTTGTCATCGCGTTGCATAATTCCGTCTGTATTTCGCGAATAACAGCTCAGATATTTTCTTTTAGTGGATGAATCGTTGGATGGAAACACTTGGGCTTTCAGTCCTACTATCAGCTATGACGGCGGTTAGCTGAACTTGACGCACGGACACTAGTTATAGTCTTCACATCACTAACTTGTCCGAAATATTCCAATTTATCGATTAAGTTCACTATGGTTGTGCGAGAAGATGCTTGACCAAAATGACCAAAAACCGTATGAATGATATGAAATGTTTCCGCGATATTTTCACCGTTTTTGCAGTGAAATTTCACTATGTCAGCACATTGTGCGGGGGGATCACCAAAGGCACCAACTGGAGGCCTTTATTTCGTGTGAATTTAATCGATCTGCTCAATTACATGTAGATTCCCATCCAAAGCATGAACAAAATGCCATGATCCTTTTCTCTAAAATATCTTACTTACTTACTTAACGGGCTCCCGACCCGTAAAGAGTCTCTGCCTGAGACACGGCAGCCTTCTACACTCTTCGATCCCGGGCACGTTGCTTCCAGTTGTCTAGACCAAGAGCTCTGGCATCCGCGATAGCTTGGTCCTTAAAACGGAGGTTCGGTCTTCCTTGTCGTCTCGAACCTGGGGGCTGTGATTCGAAGATCCTCTTTGCTGGAGCATTATTGTCCATTCGCTCTATGTGGCCGAGCCAGTGTAGTCGACGTGTTTTGGCTACATCCACATCTTGGTACAGCTTATAGAGTTCGCGGTTGTATCTTCTCCTCCTCGCATACGGGACCGAATATCAGACGAAGAATTTTTCTTTCGAAAGTGTTCAATATCTGCTCTGCTTTCCTGCTTATCGTCCAACACTCGGCTCCATACAGCAGAACTGGCAAGATCAAAGTTTTGTAGAGCAAACATTTCGTCTTCCGAGGTAGGAGTCTTGACCCCATTTTTTTCGCCAAACCGAAGTAGCAGCGATTTCCTAGGGTAATCTTCACTAAGGTGTCATTCGTGGAGTTGATATTTACTCCGAGGTAGGTAAACTCCTTAACCACATCGAAGTTACTGTTGCCAACAGTGACGTTCTGTCCTAGGCGGTGGACACATGTTTCTTGGTTTTGTCCTCATTCACTTCAAGGCCAACTCGTTTCGCCTCTTCTTCAATTGCCGTAAAAGCCTCTAACACGGCGCGCTAGGAGCGACCGATGATGTCGATGTCGTCTGCGTATCCCAGCAACTGGACAGATTTGTTGAAGATAGTGCCTTCCGTGTTCAGACCTACCCTGCGCACTATCTGTTCCAGCACAAGATTGAATAAGTCACATGATAGCGCATCCCCTTGCCGAAATCCGGTGCATGTTTGGAATAGTTCGGATGAACTGTTTCCGCGTGTTTTCCAGCGTCACGCGGCATAGCTGGATCAAGATCAAGACGATAAATGATATCATATGCGGCTTTAAAGTCGATGAAGAGATGGGGAGTTTCGACTTCAAATTTGTTGGTCTTTTCCAGGATTTGCCTTAAAATTTGGTGTATCGTCGATCTGCCGGGCCGGAAGCCACACTGGTACGTGCCGATTAGTATGCTGCAGAAAGGCTTCAGACGTTCACACAGTACGTTGGATAGGATCTTATATGCAACATTGAGCAGCGATATGCCTCGGTAGTTCTTACAAGACATAGGATCGCCTTTCTTGAAGATGGGGCATATAGAGCTGATAGTCCAGTCATGACTTCATCCCCCCATACTTGGTTGATGATTTGGTGTATGCACCCTACCAAAACATCACCACCATGTTTGAAAAGCTCTGCTGGTAGACCATCAGAGCCGGCGGCCTTGTTGTTCTTTAGCTTTTTGATAGCTGAGCCGAACTCTTCAAAACTGGGAAGGGGATGGATACTTCATTGACTGGATGCGGGTTCTCTTCTTGTCCTATCACTCTCTCCACCTGATACCCATTAAGTAGCTGCTGGAAATTGCTGCTTAAAAACATCTACTATTCCCTGTGCTTCGGTGACTAGGTTTCCTTCACTGCTTCGAAGAGCCTGCGTTCCAGGCTTAAAGCCAGCTGCCAGTTGCTTGGCTTCCCTAAAAAACATCCGGATGTTGTTCCTATCGCGGGACACTTCGATATCCTTGAGCTGGGAGACTGCGTGGGCCCTTTTCTTCTTACGCAGGATCTTCTTCTCCTCCCTTCTTCTGGCTCGATACTCTTCTCTCGCTGCCCTTGTTTTGCGCTGCAGCGCTGGCATGTGTGCATTTTCTGTCACCTTTTTCCGACGCACGCATTCAGCATCATACCAAAGGCTCTTTTTGGGTGGTGGCTGGTAGCCTATGGTGGTCTCTGCTACCCCTTTGATGATGTCGCGATACTGGTTCCACAGATTGTTGGCGTTTGTGGATGGTGAATGCACAGCGGAGAATCTCTCGCTCAGGTGCACTCTGTAGACTCTGGCTACTCCAGTCGTGCTAAGGCTTCCAACGTTGAATTTCTTTTTCTGGGCGGCTTGCAGCTTCTTCTCGTTGGATAGTCGAGCTCTGAATTTAGCTGCTGTCAGAGTCGACGTTTGCCCCTCTGAAAGTTTGCACATTCAGAATTCTCTAAAATACCTACGCATGCGAATCCTGTTGTCTCGCTAAATCTAAATCCAGCAACCCTCCTAATAGATACACCAGGAATCAGTCAAAGAGAATCCTCTTCCCTAACACAATAAAATAAACAAAATAAAATATTCTCCGCCCTAATCCAATACGATCGAGGTTCTCATCGACTACATACGAGTAGTTCTAGTTCAAACTACATATCAGATTCAGTCTTGTGCTTACATATCTACAATATAACAGCTGGCCTTAAATCAGCATTAGATCTAATATATTTCCGACCATTTAACGGAAAATTTTAGCAATTGGTATAATTGAACAATGTTTAGATTTTGTATTGGGATGCCTCATTTTTCGATTCTAAGCAACGTCATTTTCTATCCAACATCAAAACTCCTTATTTAGTTGGAAATCTGAAAATTCTAAACAAACTTACCTTGTTAGTTTTACAACCACCTTGAAACCTTAGAGACCATCGTCCCGACCTGCTGATTTTGAGATAATTCTTAAACCCATTAACTAGAGCACAAATCTGATAGATACGCCAACGGACCTAAGATGGTAAATGGAATTCTGTCATAGGGGGGGGTTATGTCATTGAACTCTGAAGTAAAGAGTGCATCAAAACAAATATTCAAAAATTAAATATAAATGTTTTTTTCATATAGTAAAGCTCTTAATTCATTCAATTTAAGTCTTACCAAAATTATAACATTTTTCTCACTTCGAGTAGCGCCATGTCTTCGCTTACTTGACAATAGGTTGGCTTTAATTTAAATTAATGAAATTTCTTGCTAAAAAAGTGTTAGTGTTAACTGAGTAACCCAAAAAAGTCGAACAACTCGCCTCAAACATTTCATCAAGGCTTGCGTATAGCCTTAGACAAACTGTCCAAATTTACATTCATTACGGAATTATGTCGACTTAGTATAAAATACAACAAAGCTCCCACTAAATCCCTTGAACAAGCCCATCGTAATTTCAAGTGGATTGCTTGGGACGTCTAGTAAGGGACGTCCCAATCCCCTACTATACCAAAACAACATCTTTCGCAATGAAATTTGCATAAAAGAAAAAGTGAACAACCAAAACATTCAGAAGCACCTTCTTAGTCCTAGTTCCTCCAACACAATCTTCCTGGATTGCTTCAAACACGCACGCCTCTGACACACGTTTGCTGTGAATTCCCACCCAAAGATAGAGCAAAAAAAAAAACCAAAAACGACCAGTGAGGGTTCACTCCTCTCTTCCCATTAAGGAAATCTTCATGTCACGTTACGCCAGGGTATCCTAGAAAATAAGGATGTTAATATTTGCTCGACGGAAAATTGTTTTGTTCGAAAGTGTTTTTACGATATGCCAAATGGATAGGGTTATAGTGGCATATAAGGGTGAAATTGATTCCAATGGCTTAGTTTCGTGATATTGAAACCCTGAATGTTCGATGATTTGTCAAAATGGGGGCCAATTGAAACCCGACGCGTCTAGTAAGTGGAACAAAATTTTCAAATTTAGATACTGACGATCGTAATTTGTGTGGGCGACTTCAGACCACATAATCATAACATTTTATTAGCACCTTTAATGGGATAGCGACCGCTTTCTGTTAAGTCAAAAATAGGGGATGAATTGTTTGAAACACTTATGCGAAGGTCAGGATTTTGAATTATTGAATGACTTTGGATTTTCGACGGAATGAAATTCAATTTGAGTGAAGGAAATCAAAATTAATGAGTGATGGGTATGCGGATAAGAGATTAGTATAGAAGCCCTTAAACTATAAAATGACTTAAATGAGTTACTTTATTAGGGCCACTAAAATTTTAGACACTTAAACTGAATTTATGGATAGGAATTTACTTTAGAACCCTAGAAAAGATAACGTTAATTTTTGCTCTTACCTTTCCTGTGATTTGTGCAGACGAATATTTTTAAGCTCATATCATTAAATTGAATCTCACTTGTTACACTATCGTCCTTCTTTACTAAGAATTTCCTTCTGCTACCGCTAAGGTTCCTTAGTTGCCTTTTAAAATGCAAAGTGAAAAACAGTTTCATTGTTCTTGAGAAGCGGATTATTATGCAGAGACCTCTGTTCTAGAAACAACTTTTGAAAACTAACTTTGTTTTGATGCTAGGACGATATATTCATGTGTATGTGTTAATTTTAAAAATGAAATAAAAATAAGATGCAGATCATAGCAGGTTTTACTTGCAGTTTTACTTCAGTGCTATGGAAGTTCGGGGTATTTTGGACTACCGAATTGGATATGTTTATTACTTTAGTAATACCCAGGCTACACTTAAGATCTTGTCTTACAAAAAGTCTAATAAGGTGGAACCCTTTGACTGTTGCTTAAAATAACTTAGTATGAACTATGGTACCTTCCTCTGTATATGATAAGTCCAATATTGATATTTTTTGTCTTGGTCTTATATCTAAAAGCTGAAGCTAAACCATCAGATTTTCGATGGTTGAGGGAAATAATTGAAGTAATTGGCCGAATCCGCAAGTCCCCTACAACTGTAGGATACATTATAAGTATTGCCAAACTCCAAACCTAAAACTCGAAAAGTCACAACAAAACGATTTTCTTGATCTAAAAGATCGCCCTCCTTGACAAACTAAGAAATTTAGCCAATCGACTAAGAAGGAAGCTGTTAACATCAAAGCAGTGATAATCGTTCATTTACATCACAGCGCAAAGGAATACCTCTACTAGGATCCCCTCGTGGTTTTATCAAATACACATACATACTTCAATGCTATCCACTTGTGTTGCAATTATTTTGTCAAGTTCATTCTGTTTTTATTTCCCAGCACTGTTTAGATTGAGAGAGATTCAACGTACATACATTGTCCGATAAGAGGAAACGAGCTAGACTTGAGGCATTCAGACTTGAACACCAGTCAGCAGGGACTTCTGGCTAAGATTTGTTCTTCTCATCAACCTAAAGTAGTCACACAAAACTTCTTGTATTAAAGTTAATTTTAATTTTTCTTTTTTTGGATAAGAGAAAGCATTAGATCACAAAAACAGAGCACAAGGTTATAGGCACCAGTCACGCATAAATCGCAGCTTCTCTTAAAAAAAAAAAACTCTCTATTCACTCTTGAATGTTACTTCAGCTGAAACTTCCTGACAGGAGAAGACAAAAGTATACTATCAATTGTATTCTATGTAGTTTGATAAAGCAACAAATCAACACATAAAGATTCACTTTGCACACTAGTTGGTTAGCTTCATTCAAATTCGTTAAATTTTTATTTTCACTCATCTAATGCACATTTATTAACAATTATGTACTTTAAGTGCCTATTTGTGAAAACATAGCCGTTTCTTTGGTAATCGTTTTTCAGTTAAAAAACTTTATCAAGAAGGGTTACCATCTTCTGGGTTTTAATCTAGATTCGATGCAGGATATTGTCTGAATTCTTTGAAATGGTCGAATGATACATACTTGAGCGCAGCTTTTTTTTTTTTTGCACTGCGTTCTACCGAATTTGAGTATAATAATTGTTTCCACTAGTCCAGGCAAGTATTGTTATGTTGAACTTGCACAAAAATAACTGGTACAGTCGGAACAAAAGCTAGAGCTGCTTTAATGAGTGTCTTTATTGTCCTTCCATTGATATCTTTGAGAAGACTAAACTTAGAAAATCACAACAGTAGACGAGAAGAAACAATTGCACTATATCTAGCAAAACAGAAAACATTGTGTCAAACTACAATCGGAAAACAAAATAAAAAACTAGAAGCTTCTAGTTCTATGTCTACAAAAGCAATCTACATAAGTAGATGCAGCAATAAATGATTTGGTATAGCCAATGATAAGTTTAATGTTAAACTCCATTAGACGAGGAACTCATGGAGGTCAATTTCTTTTGGTTCTCATTCCGAATTCTTCAAATAAAACAATGATTCACAAAAAGAAGTTACAACTATCAAATCAAACTTTTAATTCACAATAATAGGCCTCAGTATAACTGAGTTGACATTTTGAAAGAATTATTTAAAAATTCGATTTTTAATAACTTTAACTTAACTTTAGTGAGTGACACTATTTAAGCTAGTGAGACAGGTAGTGAGGTGTATCCTCGTCGACACATGCTCTGCGTAAATTGTCACCGTTGAAGTTAAAGTTTCACTAAGTGATTCTTTAGGAAATTATGGCCAGTGAGTGCAGCTACCAACATTGTATAAACAGTATGTTATGAATACTCAATCACAAATTTCAAGAAATCCTAAAGGTTTCTGGACATTCTTAAATAGCAAAAGAAATCTAAATGGTACTCTACAAAGTGTAGAGTTTGAAGGTTCTGTCTCTTATAACACTGATTCAACTTGTTTGCTCTTTGCAAAATTTTTCGAATCAGTTTATGTTAATCACTCGAATCTTAGTTTATCCTATGATAATAATATGTGTGAATGCAATACATGTTTGGCATCACTTTGTTTTTGTTAAGATTAATTTTCAATTTATCCTTAGCTTCTGGTACGTTTTTAGATGAATGGAAAATTTCATTTATAACTCCCATATTCAAAGCCGGATCCCGACAAAAAGTTGAAAATTATCGTGGAATATCTAAACTTTCAGCTATTCCAAAACTATTTGAATCAATAGTTACAAAAAAGCTTTATTTCACAATCAAGGAACAAATATCACTGCAACAGCATGGATTTGTATCTGGTAGATCGACATTAACCAACTTGACGCTGTTTATAAAATATCTTTTTGATTCTGTGGAGTCAGGATTTCAAGTTGATGTCATTTTAACCGATTTCAGAAAGGCTTTTAACACAGTGTGTCATAGTATTCTTTTAAATAAATTAAAATCATTTGGTATTCATTCGATGCTACTTAAGTGGATTTGGAATTATCTTTTAAATAGAAAGCAGTATGTTAAAATTGCTTCTTCTCAGTCTAGGCTTATTGAGGTCTCATCTGGTGTCTCTCAAGGTAGCGACTTAGGGCCATTACTCTTTAATATTTTTATAAATGAGATTCCTTCATTGCTCAATCATGCTAATTGTTTGAGGTATGCCGATGACCTAAACATTTTTATGCGTGTAAAAAGTCTTTATGAATGCGAAAATCTTCAAAATGACTTAAATAAAATAGCTGATTGGTGTGATCATAATCAGCTTACATTGAACATACATAAATGTCATTCTTTTTCTGTTTACCATGTTTTAATGCCTGTTATTTATAACTATACAATTTCCCGGACCTTTCTTTCTCGAAAAACTGAAATTAAGGACCTTGGTGTGATTTTTGATTCGAAACTTACATTCTCGTTTCACATAGATTATGTTATTGCTAAAGCAAATTCGATGCTTGGATTTCTTAAGCGAACATGTTCTGAATTTTCAAACCCTTATGCTCTTAAGTCTGTTTATATGGCTTTAGTACGACCGTTTCTTGAATATTGCTCTATAGTATGGTGTCCAACATATATGAATTGTATAATTCGAATAAAAAGGGTCCAAAAGTCCTTTACAAGATTTTTTATAAAGCAAATGAAATGGAATCTTGATGCTATGCCCTCTTATTCGACAAGATGTGCTTTAATTGGACTAGATACCTTAGAAAAAAGACGAAATGTTCATTGCATACTGAATATTCATGACGTCTTTTCTTATCGTATAATATGTCTCGATATACTTCAGAAATTAAAACTAAATGCACCAGAAAGAATTCTTCGAACAAGAAATTTTTTAATAAACCCAAGACATTTTTACAATTATGGTCTTAATGAACCAATAACTAAATGTATAAATTGTTTTAATTCTTTTTCCAGCGACCTAGATTTATATGATGATAGGATTTAAACTTTCAATATTGAACACCATTAAGTCATGAAATACATATGTACATATACATATGTAGTTATTAAATATTTAAAAAAAAAAACACTATTATATTCTGAAATATTATATAATTATCCGAAATCTCTAAGAGTTAAGCTCGGTAGATGAATAAACTAAACTAAACTAAACTAAACATTGACACCGATTTCCTGTCATTTTGAATTTTGTTGGTTCTGGCTTTGTCGTGACCAAAGCTTCCTTGTTATATTACATTTGACAAGCGATTTCCACCTATTGTTGGCTGTTATAAGAATCTTACATTCGTGCTTGATTTGCTCTATTGTAGACCCTTTTCTTCTTAGTTCGTCAGGTGTCTCATTCGTCGTTACATCTTTGTGATCCCTGAGAGAGATTTACATATATTGTACTGTGACTCGAGTACCTTAAGTTCTTCGCGATAGTGTCAGACTAGTTCTGTAGCAAAAATTAGTTTTATGGCCGCCTGACTGTCAATAAAAATATTGATATCATTTCGTGGCATTGACATCATTGATACCATACTGGCTGCCTTTATCACTGCGAGGATATTGGAAATGAATTATCATAGTATGTGTTAAACTTTTTTCTGCATTCTTTATGCGTTTGTTCTTTATCATTCTAATTGAGCTTCCCTAGTATTTATGGAAACTGTTTTGAGAAGGAGGTTTAAACAAAAGATTCATCGTATCATCGTATAGATTAATTTTTAAACTTTATTCAATATTTCCTCCCTTAAATTTCCGCTTGACCTAAACCCCAACAAAACTCACCATTATCATGGGTTATTCGAAGAAAATTCAAAAATCCATAGCATGACTCCACGTGTACTTTATTTAAACCACTGCACCATGTGTTCTGTCTAAGGAATTAAATATTTACATCTAAAAACCATGCTGGTCATTTCTGCCAACAAATGACATCTTGCCGCAACGTCGAGTTCATTTTAACATGTTCCACTCTTGCGGCAGCATTGCATAACCTTTTTAAGCCTCTAAATAATCCCTGTCCATAAAATTCTTCCAACGCCTTTGCCAAGCCCTCCAGTTGTTCCCTTCCATTCCTCTGTTCGACTGCTGCTTTTACTTAGTTATTTATTTAAAACGTTTTTAGTGTCAGGGAAATAAAAAATAAATTTCCTCTCCAGTCCACCATCTTTAAGTGTGTCTCAAATCCGATTCGTATATTTCAGATTTTTATTTCGCTTGCAGAAAGTTTCTTTTTTTTTTTTTCATTTTGTTGTTCCTGTTGCCGGTACTTTATTGCTGGCCGCAACCTCAGGAAGGATTCTCACCTTCAACGTTTCCCTTCAAAGAATGTGATGGTGGTGTATCCTTCATCCTGAATAATTGAATGAAATCTACTTCCACTCATGGCCGTTTCGGTTTACTTGTCCCGGTTTTGTTTTTCTCTTTTTCTCTCGTTCTCGTATTTCTTTTGTTTTAAAGGCTGTTTCTCTTTTTCTATTCACAGAACCATATCCTCTGCGACTTACATTTCGCAGACGTTGCCCTAATGGAGTGCTCAGATTTCATGCAACAGCTGAGAAGCTTTAAGCCACAATCACTTGGATGTGCCGTAGCCAGACGCAAGAGTTCAACAACGTTAATATTCCCGCTGCCACCGCAAGCATGTTCAGGTATGTTAATTTGTTTTCCTTTCTCTTCATTTTGTTGTTTTTTTTTTTCTTTTTTTTCTCATATCCTCTGTGTAACCTGTGTATATCCTGTAGAAGGATAATTGTAGTGGAGTTGGGCGAAAGAAAAAAAGAAAATTCTTCATTGTGTTATGATTTACATTTTGAAAGGAAAGAAGGGTGGAGTGGGAGGTCATAAGTGCATTTAAAATTCTATTACCGCTGTAAGGATGGATAATGAAAATCAAATAAATCATTTTAGGGTGTAAGCGACGGATTAAACGAGTCAAACGGATGAGATATATTCTTCATGGGAATTCATCTCCGAAACATTAAGTACTCTTGGGGGGGACATCAAAGAACAGTCATCTGATTTGTTGTGCGTCTTTTAAAAGGATTCGTAGGCATTTGTACTGGTTGTAGGAGAGCGCTTAGAAATTCGTTTTTATTATTTTAAATCTAAAAGCGGCAATTCGTTGAGAATTATTGCACAAATAAGTCTTTTAGTGTCACAGGCAAGACTTGGGGAAAAAATTGAATGATAAACGTGCGACTGAGAGAGTGTTCCTGACTTTCGGGATATAAATATAAAGTAATTTAATATACGTGTCATGTTTGGAGGATGTCAGTTTTATGCGAAATGTACCCTTTAGTTAGTGGAACATGCTCAACAAAAAAAAACAGGTGGTACATAAAGGGTTTGTCATTATTTTCTTATATACATACGTACATGTTCTTATAGTGCTGACGCTGCGTCGTGCTTGACTTGTATTAATCTATTTAAGAGATCTCGAATTCATCCTTAAAGTCTAAGTTGCCTTCTCAATTGTTATGCGTCAAGTTTGTCTGCAGAGCATAATTTACAACGGAAGTTTCTTCGTGTTTCGAGACCTAGTCATGACACTTCTCTGCATTATGGTAAGCGAAATCGATTAACGCCTTCTTCAAGTCGATGAAAGCTAATGTAGCGGAGGCCTGAACTCGATACAATGCTCTAACACCATCCACAAGTTTGTACTGTGGTCGATGCAGGGAAACCCTAATGTGCCGGATGATGTCGACTTCCCTGGTATCGAATCAACTCTAGCTCCAGGCTTGCTTAAGTATGAGAGGCGACTTCTTTTAAGTATGAACCTAACTGCCGAACGGCACGAGGCAATATTGAACGACAGGCCAGTCTTATTTAAGTTTTCATGTATTTGTAGTATCACGACCAAAATTGTTTGCTTTGTTAGCTTGTTATTTAAAAAGAGACATGTATCTCGAAAAAAATTGGACATATTGTATTTCTAAAAAGTGGTTCTATTCCCACCTATAAGTCACACCATTAAGCAATTAAGTTAATTAATGTTACGTTCTACATATTGGCATTTTTATATACATATGTATGTAAGCCATAACTTAAGTACCAAATACTATTCAATTCAATGCATGTTTTAGAGTAGTGCCTCTGACCGTCATCTAGTATCCAGCGCCAACCAAATTCGTAGCCGGTGAATCACCGACGTCAGTTCTGAACAATATCCCATTTGTACCTTTACGCACATTTTACATCTAAAAGTACAGTAGACTGTGTGGAACCCTGTGGAACTTCATTTGCCCTTTCCTTCTTTGACTCATAAAATTCTATATTTTTTGAAAATCATTCTCGGTCATTGATTCAGTAGTGAACCGGACAAATTACAGTCTTGTCAATAAAAATTCCACACGATTTTACATGAACCGTCTTCATCCTTACGCCCAATTGAATCGCAACTGCATTTACCCTTGTTTGTTCTGTTCATTAAAGTTATTTCCACCGTAACAGTTCCAGTACGCGTTTCCTTCTCTTTGGAGAACAGTGTCTCTGCACAATTTCAAGAATCCTTCGCTGAATTAATATTGCATTACGCCAAGCAAAAATAGCGCTCCAAAGGATTCTCGTTTCATTTTAGTTCAATCTCACACTCGAGACAGCATATCCTGTACTTTCTGCGAAAGGCAACAGTATCCTCAATAAATGATATTGGTGAAAAGGACCGTAGTATCCTTGCAATTTTCCTTGTTGCAATTTCCTCTGGGTGTCATTTCGAGTTTTTATTCAATTTTTCGTCGTCAAAGCACGAACACTAGTATAAGGATGTCCCCCGGTTTCTTTTCATGCATTCACTCGTCACGCCTTTCCACAAAGTGTCTTCTCTGCCCCAAAAATATATATGTAGGTATGTATGTATGTATACAAAAAAAAAAATAAAAATAGTACGTCCATCCATTAACGAAATGGCTTAAGGATCTTCCGAGCATCCTATGTTACACTCGTGAGGTTTTATTATGACATTAAGTGAACACAATGCGGGCCGGGCCATATGTCCTCGTCTTCCGAATGTCCTATTAAACTCATCATCACACACAATACATACATACATACACAAAAAAAAAAGAAAAAAGAAATCTGCTAAATAGCAATACCTACTTGGCAGGCAAATGTCCTGCGACCCACTCTCGTTTTCGCTTTGTGTGTGTTGTGAGTGCTTAATGTCACTTCTCTAAGATAATCATTATGAGACGTCATGTTAATGTCAAAACGAAGGAGGTAAAGCTAAAGTATAATAAACGGAGCAAAGTGAACGGCTAAGAGAGGCGGATAATGTGATAGTGTAATTATAAATCCGAGAAGGATAATTAAATCTTGTGTTGTTCGTCGAGCAAACATCGTAAATTTTTAAGTTTTGTCATTAAACGCGCAACAGCGGCGCCGAATTTTATTTTTTCCTATTTTGTTTTCTCCATTCTTATTTTATTTCCTTCGTCCTGGGTTTTCGCACTTAATTTTGCTTTTTTTTTTTCCTGAGAATGTGTGTGTGATGATAAATTTTTAATGAGTTTGCCAAAAGATAGTAAGTTATTTGCCAGAGTGGAACTACATGTGGGCGAAGGAAAAGTTTTCCTTTTTTTTTTATTAACGTCGGATATGTTATGAGTTTGATCCTTCGGGATATTCGGTAGATGATTTTTTTTTTTTCGGTTAGTAAATTATGATTATGAAGTAAAGTTCTTAGTCAAATTTGTTTTGGGACCATCGTACGTTGGATAGAATTTCATTTACGGAAGGTTCTTTGACAACAGTGCCGTGAGACTGACATGGTGATGAGTTTCGATTGAAGGGAGCTTGATATTAGATCGAAAACTTCTGCCATGCAGAGCTGAATATTTTCTTTCTATAAAGTTCAACAGGGATTTATTTATGAGGATGGGATGGAATAAAATTATGTATGTACATCCGTATAATGGGTGCTTGTTTCCATTTTTCATAAAATGTGTAGTTAATGGGAAACATGTTGAGCTTTGGTGCTCATACATATATTCAGTCATATACTTCCTTAGAATCCCATTCAGTATTGGTCGGTAACGAGTACACCATTTCCCAGACAAGACATAACGCTTTCATTATTCCATCACGTCCTGGAGAATCACCCATGTATTTCTGCGAATTTCCCAGTACCCAACTTACTTTTCGCCAACGCACTCGATGATCTTCTAAGTCATTGCAATTACTTTAAGAACCATCACTTATCACCACGTGCCCCAAGTCGAACCAGAATTCTTCTAATAATTGTAAATGACATCGACAAAGCAAACCATACCATCACAGATGATAATCTCGTTATAAACAGAAAGTAGTAACTTCTCTCAACAAGAATTCCCAGAGGGGAGTCCTCAAGCGCTCACAAAAGAAACTCTTCCCCACAAGACCATTAATGTCAACGAAAGGAAGAAAAACAAACTTTCACACTGACAGCTAACAAAATGGAAATCGATGTTTTTCGATTGTAGTTTTTCCCCATTCCAGGCAATCTCATCCCCTCGCCCTGTCGCTCTTCCGAAAAACTGAAAACTTATTCAGATTGATGGATGACATCACACTAAGTGAACGAATCATCCCAATCCCAAATGAAAATCTCGTCGAATGAGTACCATAGAAAAAAATAAATAAATAAAAAATCAAATTAAAGTATCTACGTATCCCTTGTGCGCCCACCCCATCCCATAGGACATAACGAAAGCAGGAAGAAAATTGCGCACGCCCATCAATGTCAATGAATTCAATACGGCTATACCGCTTGAGTAGGTAAGAAGGCACCCGACGTTCATGTAACCACCACACACAGGCTATGACGGAAATTCCTTCGAAACCCAAGTAATGTCCTTTTCGCTTTTCGCTCCCACTTCCCAACTCCATCTGCTGTAGCTCCCACCAATTCATGATGATTAATAATGCATGACGATGGCAAAATCCTCTGCCCACGAATTGAGGTTAGCAGACATCCTCAATGTCAACCACAAGACTGCAAGCCGAAAGGAAGACAACATAAAAGACAGACCAGGGAGAAAAAAAAAAACACAAACCGCCGAAGGATACCTAAGGAAATGTCCTTACAACACGTCCAATAAAGTTTTACTTGCTTACTTTTCTTCGTTGTTGTCGTCCTTCTGTAGAGGGTGGCTGCACGAAGCTGGGATTGAGAAAGAAGCACGTGACTTGGTGAAGTATTTTGCTGGGTCACCATCATCACTACATTGTGGTGCAGTTGTTGTTTTTTTTTTTTTTTTTTTCATTTTCTCCTGTCAAATAGGGACTTTGCCGATGAAGGTGAAGAAAATCTCTTAAAATTGTTGAACCTGTTTGCGCAATCTAATAGGATTAATCAATAAAATTGTATGGCAAGGAGAAAGAGTGCTGTGGTAAAAAAAAAAAAGAAATAAAATAAAAAGGCTCAATTCTATACTTCCTCCCTAAGAAAGGCCATTCATCCACGACGAGAAGGGCTCGTAGATAGATGATTTCTGCTGAAGTGGGCTGAACAGGATATGCGTGACAAATAAACTTACATCTGACTCATTTGCTGTTTAAGGTATCACATCTATCAGATGAATATTAAGTGGCAATGTTGCCAGACAAAGTTGAATAATATATTTTGTAGAGGGGGAATTGTTCTGAATTTGAGAGTACATACATAAACGAAATTTGTAGGCACAGTCTGTAGTAGACTATCGTCTATTGCAGGATAGTAAGATAGTACCGAAACATCTTAAGTCAAAGGCCAGGTTGGCTTCCTTTCACAGTTTCCAGAGCTCCAAGATTATATGTTGGGTCTAGTTGCATTGTTATATCTTTGAGCTTAAGAAGTGCTATACTATACTATATTACTATACTATATAGTATCACTATGTTATACATATGTATATACTATAAACAGAACTAGTTCCGTTTTGAAGGATTATACTCTCAGAGGCACTTTCTTTGTTCGATTCACGTCCTTGTTCACCTATTGTTTAATGCCATATCCGAAAGGCAATTTTTCTTGGAAAAACCTTTTCATTATGGTTATCCTCCGATCTTTGTCAGACGCTTGAGGTGGAACCGTAAAAATATAATGTTGTTATCTGGGAATCGCACTCCTGCCACGGTGCCAGGCTCCTACCGTGCAAAGATTTTGCTGAGAATAACTGTGAATACAAGTGAGGTCTCAAATATGTCAATTCCGCATCGATCTTTGGCATTGGGCATCTCTGTGACTAGTTTGTGCTAAATTTTGCGCAAAAACTTGCATCTGCATCCCTATAAAATCGATTTGACACAAGAACAGAAGTTGAACGATCCAAATTTTCATCGTGAAATCATTTTCAGTGATGAAGCCTGTTTCTGCAAGCCAGCTACGCGAAGCCATTTACAAAATGACATTACAACCATAACAATTGACTGTTTGGTGCGGTACCGTACTTCTTCTTTATTGATGCTGGAAACACCGTCAGAGTTAATGAAGATCGCTCCTGGACCATGTTGAATGACTATTTTTGGGAGAAATTTCAAGACCTGAAGCCACATTTCAACAAAACACTGCCACATGCCACACAGCACCTGGCCAAGAAATCGAGTTATTGAATAGAAGTTTGATGATCAAGAAATGGATTAGTCCATTGATCACTCCGTTTATATGATTTACTTGGTCTTAGCGGTATCTATCTGCAGAGATTACTTACCTAGATTTCACAACCTTTAAGCAACTAAAATTTAAGTAATGACGTATGGACGTATCATAAGCCTCAGTACTTGACACTATGTCGTTGACACATACTCTTCAAAAGCTGGATGGATAAACCATAGTTAGTTTCATATTCAAGAGGAATAGTTTTCATGACTGTTTTTTTCTCGGATGCTTAGCAGGCTCTTGCTACTGCTCAGAAGCTCTCGATGAACTTGTGCGTTAACTACTAAATATCGCATACTCTGATCCTAGTTGAATAATTGCCCAAAATGAAAAGCGTCAAAATCAGAACCCTGGAATCTAAATCGACACATAACTTTGTAACTCTCATAAAATCCTTTCCAGTTGGTTAAACTTTTAGAATGGCAACACTTTCACCTTTATTACAATCAAACATCCTCGTCGTTTTTATGACATAAATCTCCTTCAAAACATTTCTATGTCATACATTCGAAGATTGCTCTCAGCATCATTCAATCTAAATAGCTCAAAGCCAGGAAAACGAGAAACGACTCTTTGGATGCTTGTTTAAAGCCATTGAACTGGCAATTGCGAATTGATGTCAGCATACACACAGATCCTTTCCGTGCGCTTGTTGTCTCCAGCCAAAAATAGAAAAAAAAATCAACAGCTTTGTCATCATCAAAATTCATCCCTGACGCCATGCATTTGGCGAAGGGAGTGGCAAAGATGCTACATGGAATTATTTTCAAACATCGTCCTCCCGAGGGAGTCAAAAATCTACAAACATCGACACGCATATTATTATTGGCGATAAAACGTGACGAACATTTTAAATGAATTTTTGTATCTTACTGCCTTTGACTCCTATCCTCCCATCTATCCGTCTGTCCTCTATCCGCTGCCGTCGCCTCTGAGATGTGTTGAGTCATCATCCTAGGTATCTATCGCCCTTGCTCTGTGTGCAGCATCATTAAAGCGTTATGGCGATGAGATGATCCAGGAAACAGAGGGGAAGAATTCTGTATGCAAAGGAATTCTGCAATTCAATTCAAGGACCACAGCTCCCTACCATCGACCAACCACGACTGACTGTCGTCGACTGTGAATAAATAAATGAGGTGGATGACTTTTTTTCCACGTCCTTGGTGTAGATTTTAATTGAATTCTTCCATTCCTCCCCCACGGATTCACATGAGATGCGAGTACATCTCTCACCTGTCATCTTTTATTGATGTTCGTGTACGACGAACCATCTTTTCAGGCTCTTAAGCATATTTTCGTAATTTCCGAAAGAGGAATGCTATCTAGATGGTTGATGTTTGATGATTCCATCTTGTGCTGCATCACGATGTTGTTGATAAAATATCCGCTGTCAATATTCCGGCAGGTTGAATCAAACGCCTGGCTGCCATTTTATACAGCTGCTTATTTTCCAGAATCCTTATTGTCATGGGGTGGGTGGAAGGTGAGATTTATAGGCGGTAGTTGTGGTGGTTAATGAATGAGCAACTTCTCACATTTTTCTTCACTCCAGCGGCGCGCATTAATAAAGGTTCCAATAGAGTGAAGGATGGAGCCGATTCATCAGGTATTTTGTAATTACAAATGTATCTGATGAATATCTAATCTATCTCTCACCCCGTGCTCTGTATATCTCTTTGTATAACTCATTCATATTGATGGGCTCTTCTTCGCCCTGGGTACTTACGCTTGATGGAGCGCAACTACTCAGGTGTTTTTTCGGCGACGATGATGATGATGTTGATGGAAGAAATCAACCGGAGGAGGAATAATGGAATTGGAATTCACGAAGGATTCTCGATTAGAATCAAATTGAAAATGGCATCTCAAATCGAGTGTACTGTGCTGTTGTGGAACGTGTCGGTTATAGTGACGATGTTGTCTTTCACAAAGAAGACGTGATCTTGAGTCTTAAGTTGGTCATTGTGCCTGAAAATGCGTGTATTTGATATTTATTTGGGAAACTTTAAACGGTTTCAGACACCCAAAAGGTTGTAAAATTGCCGCCATAATCAAATGAAATAGCCCATAAGAAACGCCAATTTCGTGGTATCCTTGATTTCAGGATTTGCAATAAAAGTTCTTCCCACGCATAATGCTCTAACTGCAAATAGTATTACAACACATTACAGTAGATTGCTGAATGTTAACTATGATTTTTGTTAGTATTCTTATCTCACAGGATACTGTGAGAATAAACGAAGGTATGCAATCAGAAACTAGTCATGCTATCAAGTGGATTACTAATCTGGTGAATCGTAACTTAACGGACATCCTTCAAAACTATTTACCACCACAACGGTAATCAGACAGGCCTACTATCTTAAATCTTAATCGCACAAGTTCTTAGTAATACCATCAAAGGCAAATTCACAGAACTGGTCGAAGAAACATAAAAAACAACTTATACTCAATGACCTAAAAACTTAATTTGCAAAAGTCGTGCTTAAAATTAAATGCAACTAGAATAAGGGAATGGAATTAAATTCAAAGCCCGCAACAATAACAACTGTCACATCAACTCCAAAGCCATGGAACCATTTTTTATGCAAAAATTGCAATGTTATAAAAGAGATCACATGAAAAATGTGTAACCTTGTTTAAAACTGTTTGAACATTAAAAGTATCAATGAGATCTTTACCGATCTTGATAGAATAGCGAGCATTCCTATCGTTGTACTGTACGATACAATTTACATAAACCTATAATGTGGCCAGAAAATGTTTGTACTCGTTGCTGGTAAATCGATATTTATATTTGGTGCAGTTTACAAGCAAAGCAAACCTTGAGTATGACCATGTACTATACAAATGTTCTGTAAACGATTCTATGTATTATAGTTTTATAATTTAAGATTTTTTATTTGTTTTCAGACTTTATAATGACATTACTCTCTTTTTTTCATTTTAGGTGAGTGATTTACTGATCTTACATACAAAAAGAGTGAGTAAATACTTTTTTAAATAAGAATGAAAATACATATGTATATGTACATACATACATATGTATGTGTATTTCACTAGTTTCAGTGTTTATGTCTACTCTGACCGGTAGTTTTTTCATTTCATTTGATCAAAATAAAAGCATTTTCCAACGTACAAGTAGAAGTACAACTTACAACCGAAGTACAACGCAGTATTATATTTTTTAATTGCATCTAAATATATCTGCAAGGCAAGTATTGGCTTCCTGAAAAATTTCGAACTCGAACTTGCTTCAAACTTCATATCTGAGAAATGTGGGGTCATACCTCGTAGCGAATCGGAATTTTCATTCTAACCTTAAAATTAAGGGTACTTTAGATAAGGCTAATTACTAAAAATACGTTTTATTCAGGTCCGCCCACTTTTTAGCGGCATTTAAAAAAAAAATATTATTTTGTGAAATCTCGCGGATAACATGTGTTCAATGTTATCGGTGTAACTCCTCAGAAATGCATAATGCCGCATCCACCATAATGTGTGTATTAGAAGAAGAGGACTTGAATTTAATTTCTGATAAAGTTTGTACTCTTATAGCATAGAGTTGCAAGTACATATGACCCAGTCGTGCACTTTATTTTAATTCGATCACCTAAATTAATTCTTCTGTCTATGAAGCAAAAAATGACAATTTGTCCTGACAATCTTTCTCTGTATCCGCCATGCGTTGAAAAACAGATAAAGTGATTTATTGCATCTAGGGCACTTGTAAGAACACTCACATCTAATCCGAACTCTAGCGTGCTGATTCCAGTCGTTCATGCCATTTGGGTGAGGTACGACAACCACGGTACGATCTTTCTGTCTTGCATTGCACTTTAGAAATAAAATCGATGAACTCTTCGTTGTATGACCCTTGTATCAATACGTACGTGTTGATCAGACATAGACATTTATTTACGTATCATTTCTGACTAAGATTCTGGTCATCGTTCGTCCAGAATACTAGATTTTAAATATACACAACACCTTAAGGTTTTGGAGTCTTTACAAGTCATTTGTTGACACTATGGAGAATACATGGCATTAACAAAACAAATGTCATTCATTAATTCCCACTAATCCTAATCACCTGCGATACATTTTCGTTCGCTTCCATAAGAAATTCGACATTACTCCTACCGATGTTGCTAATGATCTTTCCTTTAATGATTTCGAAGCATATATTACAACTCCGAAGAATGCGTTAAAATTTTAAGAAATACTATCGTTCTTTCCTAAGAACCTTGCCAAGTGTCTTTCCCTTTACTACCAAAATATAAGAGGATTGCGTACTAAGACCTCTATTGTATGCCTTAACTCCCAAATCTTATAGTAGGTAAATCTAATATAAACATTTTGAATTATTCTCCAGAGATTTCGATTTACATCGCGACGATGGTCAGGATAAAGAGGATAACTTGGTTGGTCTCGGAAACCAGTTATACACTTTCGTCTCTATTCCAAATTTTGTTAAAAATCATCCACAGCACATTTCGAATTTGTTTGTGCTAGAGTTCCTTGTTTTTAAGCATAGCCTTTACATTTATTGCTGTTACATCCGTCCTTCTCAACCAATCCATAGTTACCAGCTGGCTGTAGATGCAATTGATTGCATATTTAATACTGCCGACCCCAACGACGTTGTTATTATTTTAGCAGATTTTAACCAGACTAAGCTTCATTGGGATATAACTAATCAATCTTTCTATACCATCAGTAATGCCACCTCTGAAAAGGAAGTTCTATTCTTAGACTGTTTTACCGACTCTGGTCGTTATCAGTTAAGTGGAATCACTAACAACATTAGCAGCTTCTCCACTGATTCAGATAACTGCATTATTTCAGAAAGCAATCATCTTCAAGAGAATTACCACTCTCTGGAGTACCTCAAAGCAGCCATCTTGGTCCTTTATTATATATTTTGACCTTAACAAACTGTCCCTTAAGAAAGCCATTTATTTCGCTTACACCTCTCGTTCCATTGCTCCCACCCTTATTTCATAATTATAGTTTTAAGGAACTTTGTTAGTTTTAAGTCTAGAACTTAAGATTGTACTTGTACTAAGCTTTAATAAATGTCCGGAGTTGAGCCGGGCCTCAAACCTAAGATCTACATTTAATAAAGTCCAATTAATATCCCAGATTCCATATTCACGACATTTCGGCTTCAGAAAATTCGAAGTGAAGAAGGACGACCTCGTAACATTGTTAAATTCTCAAATCTGGTATACAGATGATTCCAATTGGAAAATGATAGCATAGAATTGGGGTATATGATCTCAGTGACCGAAGATGCAGTGTTCGAGGTCAATGTAATTGTTTTACTCCACAGCCTTATACATACATATGTACGTAAGTAGTGTAGCTTTACACTAGCAAAAAATTAAGAATGTCTTGGATTTTTTCAACTTCATATGTTTTAAACAAATAGTTTTTAAATATTATACACTTCTAAATAACATTGAAGTAAGACCAGTCACTGTCCTTCTTGTTTTAAATGAAACAATTTCAGTTTTAAGTAGGTCATTCTTAGAAGGATTAGACAGTTACTGTATTGATCAAGTGGATAGAATTTTTGACTGTCATACTACCTGATAACTAAACGTTTGTCTTTCTCAGCTTTTAAAAATCTGAAGAAAACGCCTTTCCCAATTTACATTTTGTAGAGAGAATGGAGTGAAATATATATTACAGATTCCACATTCTTAAAACGAATATTACTGCCTAAGATACGAGTATAGGTTATGCACCTTCTATCTTTCGCCTAACCTTTCTTAACACGGCTAGTAATGACTAATGGTGAGCTAATGGTGTCCCAATAAAATTCTCTGCTTTATTTCGACAGAACAACTGTCTAGCCGAATCGGATACCAATCTTTTTTTTATAATTCCGAATTCAGAGAAACAACTAGAACATGTTTCAAAATCCCACCCAACAATATTTATCCCCCGGCTACTAAAATGCTTTTAATTACATATAATGAATCATTTATAGAAATATTCACCTTAGAACTCAATAATCATCGTTGTTGTCATCATTTTCCCATCAGCATCATCATCATAGTGGACACGACCACACCATAATAGCATTAGGAATTTCTGTTCAAGAATTCAAGAATCATGTTCAACCTCATACCACTTAGAAGGCTGAGAACTCGTACGTGTCCATTTGGGGTAATCATATTGGAATTATTTTCGACCCTTGGCCAAATTTGACCTGCCTCACCATCCTTATCACCTCGTCCCTTCCTTACTACGATCTTATACAATTGAGAGTAAATTTTATTGGATAACCAATGAAATAAAATTCTTTCTATGAGAATTCACGTGTGTGTGTGTATTTTTTTATATAAAATTGTTGCTAAGGGTCAAGGACAGGTCGCTCTGATAGGAGATGTTTCGTTTTGATTTGGCTCTACTGCGTGTGTGGAGTGATTTCGCTAATTAAATGTTCTTGGACGGACAATACCAAGATTTCAAGATAAAAATTCCTTCCTCTGTTAGTCAAGATATTCCTACAGATGTACATATGTATGTTTGTTTAGTTTAAAATTTAACTTACCACCCATTTTTGATTAAATTTCTTAGCAACCCATCTCCGTTCAAGTCCTCCCACATTTCTAATTATGCTTATCCGCCCATGAAGAGACAAGTCCCGGGACTTATTTCAATGCCAATTAAAAATCCAGCACCCAGACCTCATACCGCGCCAAACAAAAGCTATAACCGGGAATGGAAATAATGGAACCTCATAAATACCTTAGCGGTTTTGTTGTTGAAACTTGTCACAGCTTTTAAATTTCACTTTTCAACCTGCAATCATCTTATTAAATGCATGACCACGTTATTGTTTCGCTGCCTGGGCCATTGTTATCATCGTCAGCTCATTATAATCAGCAGCAACCACCCGAAGCTATAACGATGGGTTCTTCGACTCTGATATGGGCTCGAAAAATTTAATTTTCCAAAGTAAACAGTAAGCATGGTCGCATTACACGAAAAATTCAGGCAGGGCACTCTCACCATCTTTGGTTATTAAAACGGAACTCGTCGGGTGTTGGGGTGAAACTTTCAACACCTAATTATATTTCTAAGGACATCTGGTTTGCGGTCTAGTAAAACTCAGTAGGGTGTTTTCATCCTCCTACCGGTTCCGTTCATTGTTTGACATTATAAATTTCGTAAAATAAAAATTGAGCTTACTTTTGGAACTTTTATTTAGAGTTTTTGAACTTTTTCCGGCGCACCCTTTTCCGGTGTCGAACAAAAGGGGGATACTGCTGTCAGGGTTTTAAATGTTTAAAGCGCTATTGTTTTGAGTGAGAAACTTGTCTCCTTTTGTTTTGTTTACGGAGCTTAAAATATTCAAATTGTTGCGGTACTTGATTTTGAATGAGGGTAATGGTACTGATATTTAATGATTTTTAACTTTTAAGTGAAGTCATGTGTCCTTCATTGGAAATTGTACCAGCTTAAGAGCTGTTCAAGTTCCACTGTATGTACGACCTCTAGGCCATAGCAAACAGTTATTGCTTACACTTTGTTGCCACTTATATACGCAACCTGAAGTAAACTGCAGTTGCTTCCAAAAAATTCCTTCAATTACTTTCATTCAATTCACATATCACTGATGGATTTGAAAAAGTCGATATATTTTTGTATCTGCCTTTCAATTTTAAATCAAGCAAACGATTTTTTTTTTCTCATTGCTTCATATGTGTCATATATTCGACAACCAATTCCATAGATTTGACTTATTGTCTTCAGCGAAATTAGTGACCTAAGCATTAACGGCCACCTAAGGCGAGGTTTTTTTTTTACCACATGCACAGGTCATGGTTATGTCTGTCTATCAAAAGCGGCCTTATTCATTCCAACAAAAACTATCTAGACAAAGTTCTCCAATTGCATGGCAAGATTAACTCTGTGATTAACTGTGAGTCCTGCAAAATTATTTTAACAGGCGACGGTATTAAAGAAATCGTATGACAGCGTCTAAAACTTTTTTGACGTTAAAGATGAACTGTCTACTGATCTGAATGAAGAACCGAAATCAAAATCCTACAAAATCAGTCAGTTCTTACTGTTTTGAACAGCTCGCCAGCCAAGTTGTCTGCTCTGTTAAACCCATCAAATAGCCCACCCATTAGCTGCTTCACAAAATCATTACTGACATCACGCTTTGTTCTTTTGATTATGTCAATATCGTCGGCATATGCGAGCAGTTGCACGGACTTTTGAAAAATTGTGCTTTTGATGTTAGTGTGTGAGTTCTGAACAATTCTTTCAAGAACGATGTTGAAGAAATCGCATGAAAGCGCGTCGCGTTGTCTGAACCCTTTTTTGACATCAAAAGTTTCGGTGAGGTTTTTCCCGACCTTGATGGAGCAACCGGATGAGTTTGGAAGGTATGCCAAAACTAGACATAGCTCTATATAGCTGTTCTCTATAGATACTGTCATAGGCGGCCTTAAAATCGTTAAAAAGGTGCTGAGTATCGATTTTAAATTCCTAGGTTGTTTCCAAGATCTGCCGTAGTTTGAAAATTTGGTCGATGGTGAACTTTCCTGGCTTAAAACCACACTGATATGGATCAATCAGATTGGGGACAAAAGTTTGAAGCCTTCACACAGAATTGCAGATAAGATCGATGTCCAGGCAACGTTAAGGAGAGTTATTCCTCTATAGTTGGCGCAGTTAGAGGGTCTCCTTTCTGAACATATTTTGCAAATGAGTTGGTGCATGCTCCTTACCAAGTCACTCTCTGCTGTTTTAAGTAGCTCGGCAGTCAGGTCACCAGCTCCAGCAGTTTTATTGGATTTTAGCCTAGGTATCGCTATCTTAACTTCACTCGATCGGAAAAGGCTTTGGCGATCGCTTGTGATCGTAGCTTTCCGACATCAAACTTTCACACAATGTCCGCATCCGGACCTTAGTTACAACAAAGTAGTGGTCCGAGTCGATGTTCGCTCCTCGAAAGGTTCGGACATCCATCGTACTGAAAGAGTGCCTTGCGTCGATCGGAATGTGATCAATCTGGTTGATGATTGGCTGATCCGGATATCTCCATGTTCCGTTGTGATTATTGAGATGTGGAAAACGCGTCCTAGCTACGAAAAGATTTAGCCCCACGTCAAGTTCGATTATCCTGAAACCGTTATCGGAGATAGCTAGGCCACTGCTCGTATGTTTTCTTTAAGAGCTCGTAGAAGTTGTCTTTGGTGGCGTCATCTTTCTCCTCTATGGGGGCATGAGCGCATATCAAGCTAATGTTATCGAATTTAGCCTTGCTGCGTATTGGTACAGCATTGTTTGCTCGTTCACATGTCTGAAACTCAAGGCTTCTTGCCTAAGTCTGTCTCCAATAACAAAACCGCATCCAAATAGGCTTCTGTTGTCGGTAGCAATCGCTGTAGTAGATATCGGGGTCGTCAACAGCTGAATCATCCTTATCCGAGGCTGTTCGTGCATTCGCATTAACGCGTATATTGTTTTCCATGGTAGGAAAGTTACCTCGGCGCCCAACCTCCAACCACTTCCACTTCCTTTTTATTCCTCTGGAGACTGGAGAACAAGCATCTAGTCAATGAAGAACCCATCCCTCTCCCAATAGTGGAGTGGTTGGATTAGCTATCAAAAAGCTGAAGAACAACAAGGCCACCAGCTCTTACGGTCTACCAGTGGAACTTTTCAAACATTGAGGCGATGTTTTAGAAGGATGCATGAACCAAATCACTGGATTTCGGCAGGGAGATGCGCTATCATGTGATTTTTTCATTCTTAATCTTGAAGGCACTTACTTCGACAAATCTGTCCAGCTGCTGACATCAGCATCAGCGGTCCAGCTGATGTCACCAGCCCTCCGGCCATCATGAAGGCTTTTATAGCATTGAAAGAACAAACGAAACGTTGCTTTGAAGTAAATGAAGAAAAAAAACCGAGGAGAGCGAATGGTTGAGAAGATACGACAGCGAACTTAATGAGCTGTATCAAGATGTCGATGTACATAGTCGAAAAAGCCAAACGTCGACTACACTGGCACGGCCATATCGAGCGAATGGAGAATAATACTCCACCAAAGAGTATCTTCGAATCACATCCAATAGGTTCGAAACGACAGGGAAGACCGAACTTCCATTTTAACACTCAAGCTCTTGCGGATGTCAGACGCTTGCCACTTGGTCAAGACAATTGGAAACAAGTTGCCCAGGATCGAAGGAAGTGATACTGTTGGGGATCAAGCAGAGACTCTTCACGGGTCGGGATCCTGTTAGGTAAGTTAGTGTATTACACCAACTCTGTGAGATCTGGCTGCTAATAGTAAATTAACAATGACAAATCCATATTTTGGAACTCGGTGGTGCTACCAATAAGTGTTATATTTCTTACAAGTTTTTACAGTAAATTTACATTAAATTAAAACATAATGTGATTAGAGCCAACAAAAATGCTTGCCATTGTCACTAACTGTAAGAATCACAACAGGCGTATTTTTTAAACAGCTTGGTGTTATATCTTACAGTGAGGGACGATGCCGCAAAACTCATCATTCATCGAATCGTCAACAGATAGCAGCGAACTCTGATATAAGATATTTTTACTCTTAAGCCAAAAATGGCTTTAAATTTGAAGTTAAGTTTGCTCCAAAATTCAATTCAAATGTCTTAACAAATGTTTTCTAAATTTCAATGAATTTGTTTATAATTAAAGTTAACTTTTGTCCTATCGTGTAAGAGTTAGGTACAATGGTATAGAACTAAACGAAAACTTCTGAATGGTAAAAAGTGGTAATGCAAGGATATTTTTTTGACCTCATTATACCCTATAAACCCTAATTTGTGTGTCTCATAAATTATAAGTGTTTTAACCATATTTTGAAATTCATATTTCAAAACAGCATCATCGTTACCACAAAACTGTAGCAGACGTGCCTCTAAGGAACCGCATGATCTATAATACGTAACCTACATGTGTATGGCGAACAGATTCATATAGTTTGACTCCTTCGACGTATGAATGTGTGTACAAACATACATATGTATATATTTTTTTTTCCTGTATAAATGATTAATAGACCAGAAGGAGCATTTCTTAGCCTCCTGTATGTAACAGTGATTGATTTCATTGAATGTGGTGGCGTGTTGTGTAATTTTTTAGCAACCTCCAACGTAGATGAAGGCCCAACAATTTGAGAATTATTTTGGATTCTCACTTTTCCAAGAGATTGATGGGAATTATTTATTTTTCTTTCTCTCTCTCTCTCTTTTCCCGTTCTGTTTGCAATAGAAAAACCCAGCTGAGGTCCATTCGCTTGATTCGATGTGATTGCGGTGTCAGAGTATTTTCTAGTTGTTGTTGTGACGAGTGTTTGGAATGGCAATTTAATGAATGCTTTCGTCTAAGTTTTTTTTTTGGATGGATAGGTAGTTTTATTCCTAAAATAGTTAAATTTTCTTTGACTTCATGAACTCGAGATTGTGATGATTAAAGACCTTTATCGAGTGATGGAGAGTGTATATGAACTTTGAAAAGCAGACTGCTTCGATTGATTGAAGACTTTTATTAGAACTATGTACATATATTAAGGTTGCTACTTATAACATTATTCCTTAAATAGTGAATACATAAAACGTATTCTTAATACAAAACCAAAAGTATTGAAACATATTTATTTTGGTTATTACTTCGTTTAAGTGGTGAATGGAGATTATGATTGCGAGAAGTTATACAGAGCGGTGCATGCTACAAATTTCTACCAGACTATTATTTCATAAATTTGAGTGGTGACCTTTGTATGTTAATTAGTATACTTTTATATTTCTATATATAAAGGGTTTCCAATAGGGACTTGACAACTTTGAATTTAATTTGTGAACGCATTCTTTTACTAATCAGCAAACTGTCACTGTCAATTTATTCAGTAAACTCAACATTTTCATCATGGTAAAGTACACGAACGAGCAACGTCCGCAAATATAAAAATTTTCTACCGAAATTCGGAGTCGGTGACTGCAACTTTAAGAGCGTTAACTCCAATTTTTGGTCGTAATTCTCGCCCTAGTAGACAGGCAATAACAAGTTTAGCGCAAAAATTTGAGTCTACATATTCGTTGTGTGATGTTGCCGTGTCAGTGAGACAACGGGTTGGTTGAAGTGTCGACAATGTCGCTGCCGTTCAGGAGTCCGTAGCAAACGATCCAAATCAGTCAATTCCACGGCGTTCTCAAGAATTGGGCATCGCTCAGACCACATTATGGCTTATTTTGCGTAAGGATCTTGGTTTACAGCCATACAAGATCAAGCTGACTCAAGAATTGAAGCCGATGGACCATTTGAAGCGACGTACGTTCTCCGATTGGGTTCTGAGGAAGATGCGCCAAGATGATGAATTTCATCGCAAAATCATCTTCAGTGACGAAGCTCATTTTTGGCTCGATTGGCCGCCTCGTTCGTGCGATTTAACGCCGCTAGACTATTTTCTGTGGGGCTACGTTAAGTCATTGGTTTATGCCAACAAGCCGACGACGTTGGAAGAGCTCAGAGCCAACATTGAACGCGAAATAGCGGCCGTTTCGGCCGAAATGTGTGGCCGAGTCGTTGAAAATTGGGTCCAACGAATCGACCGCTGCAAACGTGCCCGCGGTGGCCATATGAACGAAGTCGAGTTCCATTCATAAATGTTTTGATTGTACTTCAAGCCGATAATAAAGTTTTTGAAATATCTCAAATGGTTTACGTTTTATTTAAAAAAAAAAAGTTGTCAAGTCCTTATTAGAAAATCCTTTACTTCATATGCTTAAGAACCCACACCTACTGTTGGTCCAACGGAAACCATTGTGGCAAGACATATCAATCGTCTACCATAGACTGTTTGTTTTAATTTAGCATTGTCAAACACGAGTAGGACTTAACCTAGACACTAAGCTTATTTTAAAAGTGAGAGCAGAAACCTCTGCAGCCACGCATCGATAATGCATTAACTTGAATGACAAGGCTTAGGCTAAGGTCACGGCAACGACATTTTCACAACAAATCGCTCAAGAATTGCCGCTGAATAAATGACCACTTGCCGCTTAAGTTTGCCGCTCAGATTTTTGCCGCTCTGACGCTTTGCCGCTTGCCGCTTGCCGCTCAGTACGTGGACTTAGCCTAAGCCTAAGAAAGGTAAAAAGGTTTTTGCTTACATTGCATCACATTCAAATGCAGAGCACACAATGTATGGGTGCATATAAATTTTCAAAACTTTCAAACAAAAGAAATTTGACTGTGCGATAGCCAAAAAGCAAATAAAGATGCTTCCTGAAATTAAATGCGCCTGTTGTACAATTCATTATGCAGTAAATCGCAATCGGCACAAAAAAGTTGATTGCTGAAGTTGAAGAAATATGTACATAAATATATATGGAGTAAAAAAAAATGCAACACTGTGTGAGATTTATAAAACCTACTCCACTATAATCTTTCTTTAACAATACCTCCAAAGATGTGATCAATTTGATGAGATTTGTAGAAAATTTCGCAATGAAGAACGTTCTGAAAGGTCGTTTCTGTTACATAAAAAAGAAACTTAGAAGCCCACTGCCAGGATACATACAGATGCACATTTTCAGAAGTTTACAATTTCCAACTATTCAAGAACAGAATCAACTAACAACAAAACTTCAGAGAACTCTGAAAGACCCAGAATCTATCCACATGTCTGTAGAACCAGATTCTGCCCACAGTCGATCGAAAATAAAAATACAAATATTTGGGACTGCTGGACTCTGGGTTTATCTTCTTATAACAATTAATGTTGCTCCTGAAGGGTTCATTTCCTTTTACGTCTTTTTAATTTTTATTAAGCTCAAGCGGTGACATGAAAAAAAAATTTAATTTAAAAAGAAGCACTATGGATCCATAACCTTCGGCAGTGAAAACTTTTTTATTTTTTGCAGTTTACGTTAACTTTGCTAACACATCCACTTTCTTATACTGTTCCAAACCCTTCCCCATTGTCAACTGAAACGTATTTTGTGCTAGGTCCCCATAAACAAAAGAAGGTTCCAGTTTCTCAACAATTATCACACATCTTTCTGCGTTGAAGGACACTTTCAATTGAGTTTACGTTATATCAAAGGATAGCAGAAACACATACAATAATAATATATGTGCATTCATATATGAATATGCATATAATTACGTGTAAGCACATATGTATGTAAATGAAGTCTCTTTGCTGAATGTGAGACTCTCCAAGTAATAGGGCTAGGTTCCCATAAATTTTAGAATAAACCATTTCAACAAATTTTTAGCTATATCGTCCATCTTCGCTCACTAGACTGGTACCAAGAAATTCGCACAAATTTTAAGCCTGCATTGGTTTATGTATGTGCAACGTACTCAACTTTATTCTAATTTTTGCTTATTTTGCCCAAATTGGTACCGGTCAGTGAGTGGGTGAAAGAAAATTGTACATATGTCAAGAGTGACATTCTATCTTAAGTAGATGGAAATGACAGTCGGGGCTAATCTGTTTGGTAAATGCAACTAAGTAGGTACTTTTTATTTATTTTCCAAAAACCTTTTCTTTTCAAATCTTTGATTTATCTAGACAATTAAATTGTTTTGAATGTATTCATAATGTATTGAAGATTATCGGCAGTATTCAATTGAAATTAGAAGAGCAAATTTGAGGATAAAATGATTTTGTATGCAGTCACAAAGGATGCGGATACAGGATGCAAGTTGCGTGTTCTTCACTCAGGAAGTACATAATTTATAACGTTTGACCTTATCACAAACCCTACTGATTTTCTGAAATATAACGTGATAACATATGTATACCTAAATATATTTGAATTTAGATGCATCCTTAGATCATGCTGCAAAGCATAATGCCCAAGTCTTATTAGAGTGATTTTAGTTTGGACGAGTTCATTCTGTTTTACTAGTTTTGGAAATGTTTGTGGGACAAAAAGATTTCAATGCATACATAAGTATGTATGTAGATTGATTCATGCACATACGAGTACATATGTACATATTTAACTCTTTATCCACTCTCCTGTATTCCACTATGTTAGGATTCTTATGAAAAAAAGAAATTTTCGTAGATAACAGATCGTCTGATGCCTATTCTTGCCAATATTTGAATTTTGTTTTTAATTTTTTCGATATTGCATTACGCCTTAGAGTCACAAATGGCTGGATAGGGTAAAGGCACTAGTAGACGGTGCTAGTATCCGGACACTTCGTCGTTTATTGTCAAAAAATAAGACAATTTTCCGGTTTTAGTGTGAAAAATACATAAAAAAAACAATCCTCTATGTTTCTTTCATACACCCACGTAGTTTTCAATAGATGCGATAACTGGTTTGCGAAATACGCATCAGTTAATACGTGTTAGTAATGAAATGTGCAGCTAAGTGCGTTTTTTCTGTAAAAAAAATAGTGAAGCTATTTGCAAAATGTAAGTATTTTAAACATTATTTATTACATTTGCGCTTCAAATTAGGCTTAATTTTAATTAAATATAAATAATTTCTGTGTTCAATTAAAAAAAATAATTTTTTTTTTAAAATCTATGAAAATTATTTGGTGTTCGGATACTGGAGCCCAAACTTTATACTGATTTTATTTTCCGGACAGTGTCCGGGTACTGAAACTTTAATACAAATTAATTGTAGTTTATTATCCGGACAGTTGTTGTTTTACGCATTAAAATATGTAAAACGTTAAAAACGTCATATTTTTAGATTTAATTACTTAGGAATGGAGGAAAGCAGTTTAAAGGCTTTAGAAGATATTCGGACAAATAATTTGAGTTTAAGAAAAGCAGCTGCCAAATATGGTCTGTGTCGATCAACTCTTCATGACCGACTAAAAGGCAAAAGGCTAATTGGTGAAAAGACAACAAAAAAGGGGCCAAATCCTTACTTAACACCTGAAGAAGAAAGAATATTGCTGAGTGGAGCACCGATATATGTAAATGTGGGTTTCCCTTAAAGACTGATGACCTCCTTTATACGGTGCAAAAAATAATTAAGCACTCAAAAACACCTTTTAAAGATGATCGACCAGGTAAAACATGGCTCAAATCATTTATGAAAGGAAATCCTTCTTTGGCTATGAGAGAAGCAGAAAGGGTAAACCAAGGCAGGGTAGTCGTCAGCCAAAAAGGAAACGTTAAAAGTTGATATGAAATTTTGGTGTCCGGCTTCTGAAACTAAATCGTCCGGATACTAAATATTACAGTCCGGATACTAGCGCAAACAGAACTTTTTTTAAGAATTAACCTATTTTCTTGGATGAATAGTAGTATTGAATCAGTAGTTTCGACAGAGGTATGTTCAAAATACCCACCTACTAATACTGACAGGCAAAAGAGGTTTTTGGTACGCTAGAGCTGGGCTCCCTAAAGCGATAGAAATATTGAATTAAATGATGAAGGTCATTAGAGGTGTCGTGGTTTATTTGTTAATGCATAGAACTACTTTTAGTACTACCCTTTAAATGTTAATACACAGCGTGGACGTAATACATATGTATCTATGCATGCTCTAACATCCGGAAGTATATCTTAAATACTATGGAATTGAAAACTCTTAGTCTACAAGAAATGGTTCAAAAAATCACAGTTTTTCCAAAACCATTAGACGCTGGAACTTGAAATTTAGCACAGTAATTCCTTATTGTCTGCTGATGCAAGATAAGAAGGGATTTTTTGAAATTCAAGGTCTAAGTGAGAGGACGCGAAGTTAGTATCGAATTTTCAACCATTGAAAGATGATTACACAGTCCAAGTAAATAATGACTTATCTAATTTAAAAATAACAAAAGTCACTTCTAGTAAATTCATTCTTGATTCATTCGAGCTATAAATCATTCTTTAACGTTTTCTTGAAGCTCAGTTATGCTGAAAACAATTCATCAAAGCATCATTAAAAATGTTTTAAATCAGTGGAGACGATAACCAGGAGTCGTAGCTAACATTGATAGAATGTGTGTAGCCCTACTTATGTCGGGCAAGTCAGGTAGTATAATATGTATATTATTATTATTATAACTTTATTAGAATTTACGGACCGAGTTGTTGCGCCAAATATTTATATTTGTTTTTTTTTTTTTTTTTTGAAGTCATTATTGCACTAGTAGACATCATTAACATGATATTGCAAAGTTTTAGAAGACAAGATTAGTTCTTGTAATACAAAAGCAATGACTTTTCTAAATCTTCAGTTCTTGCAACAATAATATGCTTTCACGTATGTATGTAACACAAAATTTATGACATCTTATCTGAAAACTAGATTACCAGTTTCTAACTCTCCAGTTGGTTTATGTATATCACTCAACCTCTTAACCCAGCAAAAGTCCTACTTCTAACCCTCTCTATTTTTCTTTGCTGTTCACAAGCATCCTTAAAAATTTCATTTTACTATTCCAGACACGATATTTCTACTTTCAGCATACCCTGCAAAAACTATGATAAATTCACACACTTCACTGTCATGTTGTAATGTGTTCCACTTTCGACTCCTTCACATATCATGTTACCAGATATTTTTCGCTAGTAACAAACAAAAAATGTATATACTTTCTCTTTTAATATTATTCTTATAACTGGCAACACGAGTTTGGCGCCTAACTAAGTAAACAATTAGGCGTGAAATTTTCAAATGACGTCGCCTAGGATATGATGAGATAATAATGGCGACAACGGCGATAAAAGAAAGGACTCTAAGCCAACACTAATTGAGCTTAAGAAATTAGTTTAAAAAAAAAAAAAAAAAACCTTCCTTCTCTTTGATACAGAACAGACAAGAGACGATAGATGGGGGAAAGAAAACGCAAATATTTTCATAGCACGCTGCATGCTTTGTAAACAAACCAACCAGCTAACAAGGATACGACGAATGAACGTGCTTCAATGATATTCTCTTGGCAAATACTACTAACGTGGAAAAAGACAATAGAGACAAACTTCAAGGACATAAGACCTCGTCGTCACTCGTTCACTTTGTGTTATTCGTATGACTAGGGCGACATTTGATTGCATTCCATCTAGGATGCATGGAAAAGTTCGGGTCATGTAGACATATCGCATCAAGGGACTTAGTAGTTTTTCCAACTCTTATCTTTCCTCTACACTTGTATATGTACATCGAAAGATGAACTCGAGTGGCTCCCACTGATACTTGAGAATATATTTCCTGACCATAGATATGACTATTGGTGCAAGGGCAGTCTCTCCCCTTGTTTGGATTGGCATAATGATGTAAGTAATGTCAGCACAATCAGATGTTTGAATTGTAACGTAATCTTGTAGCTTGGTGGAGGATCCCTTGAAATAGGTTAAGTAAATATTTGCAGGAAAAAACGTGACAAGAAATGAGTTTTGTAAGTCAAAGACAATGAACAGTGTGGCTATTTCCATATGACTATGGAGAATTAGCGATGGGAAATTGCGAATAAAAACAATCGAATAATTCGATGGTTATCTCACTTCGAATTATTCGAATAGAGCCTACTCGATTGTTTCTAATCGATTGTTATTTGTCGATTGTTTCTCTTCGATTGTTATTCGTCGGTTGTTTCTCGTCGTTTGTTATTCTTAGAGTGTTTCTCGTCGATTGTTGATCCCAACCACTGACAATTGCAAGCAATACAATCGACAACGATTGTGTATAGGTATTCGCCGATTTTTTAACTTCGGCGAGAGAGAGAGATTTGTTCCACTCTGCGTTTAGATGGATGTTTAGTAGTATTACACGATTACTACCTGGTGTATGTTAGGATTGTGTTCAATTTTTTCTTTGATTGCGTGGACTGCGAATGGAGTTTACTTATATGTATGTTGGGTATGTAAGTGCCATTGTTCTAGTGCAATTGGTGGATTATTAAATATGATGGTATTGTGTCGGTTATTTAACTTTTGAAGTTGAATATAATGTCAGTGGACAAATATTTTTCAAGTGCAAGATGAAATTGATAATCTAAAAATGGCAAAGATTTTGAAAATAGGAAAAAATCAAAAGAATAGAAGTAAAAACGAGTTATTGGGTGAACGAGTAGTAATATTTTTGTACGAAGAAAATTCTACAAACACACTGAACACACTAAACAGATGTATAAATCTAGAAAAAAAACCATTTCTACAATTGACACTACGGAGAATACAGTTCTATAATTTAATTTTTGGTAACAGAAATAAAGGTGCCGTGAAATAACGCCAAACGAAATAAGGACAAATCTAGAAAATTTGGCCTTATTTCACTTTGCAATAGTGGGCAGCATGCTCCCCCATAGATATTCCACTGTTTATCCATATATGTATGTAAGTGACATAAAGCAAAATTTGACTAATGTCAGTACATATGTAGGTTCGATACCTCTTTTGCCATAACAGGAGCAAAAAACTACCATTTGGCCTTATTTCACTTTAGATTAATGAATTCTTTTGGCCTTATTTCACTTTCACAAAGTGTAATAAAGCCAAACGTAAAAATTTGGCTTTAATTTTCACATTTGGCCTTATTTTGTTTGGCGTTATTTCACGGCACCGAAATAAAGATGTATTAATTCTGTGGAAAACTAATTGAAAACTTTATATTTGTTAATAATAAAATGATAAGATGGACTGAACTGAATTTTTTTTACTAAATTTGGAATATTAAGCAGTATTATTTAAATATATATATTACTCTTATAAACGAAATACCAGGTGCGTATACTGGACATTCTCAAGATATTCATCTCATAAACTGCTTAGTCTATAGTTTTATAAGTATTAACGTTTATTTTTTTTCTTTTCTTTTCAGGTAAATATATTTTTCTTTGGATCTACTTATATATAATTTATTGTAAGACTGAGTAAGTTTTTACAATGATAAGTTATGACACTCAATAAAAATTTAATTTTTTCCATGCTCACATTTCTTTCAAAATATGAAACAAATGCTATTCGCGATTTGTCTAGGTAATCTCGACCAATTTTTATACGAAATAATAAATATATTGAGTCGGCATTAGCAATACGCAGAGTACCAGTATCATCTCCTGCCCGATAGAAACTGAGACAAACTTAAATTTGTACCAATTTGTATCCGTTTAACAAAATAAGGATATTGCGAGGATTTCTAGATTTACGTACATACATATATGCCAGGATTCAAATCATCCACTCCAAAACTTTAAATAACTAAATTCTTCTACCTTCAATCCACGTTCATCCAAACGGCAGTCGCAGAAAACTGATAGAGTATCTCATACATAAATTTATAGATTAGAAAGATTAGAGTTAGGTTTAGGTTTAGGTTGTATAGGGCTATGGGTTCATCATAAAACACTGGGCACCATAGTGGGCCCATCGCGATCCCTAGGGAACCTTCACGGTAGGAAAGTTTTAACCAATTCGCCCATACATTTAATTTCCCTACAAAATCTAATTATGTCCTCAATTTTGGTCAGTGAACCAACTTCATCCAGTTTGTTGAAAAAGTAACGTCATCCAGATTGTTGAAAAACTATCTTCCGAGGTACTTTGCTCTGCTCCTAGCGTAATGTCCTCTGAGACATGTAGGTCCTCACAATACCTGCATGTGTCTTCAGAAGGCAATGGCCAGAGAGTATCCCTATCGCTGTTCTCAGCTTTGATCTGCTTAGTTTAATCAATTTTCCAGATTTTTCCAATTTTACTTAGGCCGTAAAGCCTTAGAGACCCTATGCCCTTCAAAGTTTGAGCATCTTAGGTCGGCCATAATGATGATTTTTTCGAGAATTATTCTCTTAGCCACGGCCATTGGTGGTCTGATGCCTTCAAGTATATCACTTATCGGGAGCTCTGCTCCTTTTTTGGCCAGTACATCGGCATTTTCGTTATCCTCTATGTCACAGTGTCCAGGAATGCAACATAATCTGACTCGGTTCTGCGAACATAATGACCTAAGCATTGTGCGGCAACTCCTGACTAGTTCAGATTTAATAATGTAGGTTTCTAGCGCTTTCAGCACAGCCTGACTATCAATGTAGATGGCGATATTCTTGTTGTATATTGATCCCATCTGAAGTAGTTCCGCAGCTTTGAGTACAGCCAGAACCTCTGCCTGGAACACACTGCATGTATCCGGAAGATTCAGAGCTATATCTCTCTCTTGACCCCGTACCCACGCTAGTTTTGGAACCATCCGTATAAATTGAGATTTTGTTTTCGATCGAAACTTCTTTCCTTAGAGTTCCTTATTTATTAATTGATTTTAAAATTAAAGTGTTGAAAGTTGCTGCAACCTATTAGATGTAAGATGTCATTTTAATTTTCTACATTTTGAACCCAAAAGAATTTAACATCACTCAAAGAACTTTTCTTTCAAAAGAGCCAATATTACATTTACTTACTTACTTACTTAGTTGGCACTATAGTTTATGGTGAACCTGGGCCTTAACCAACAAGCCTCTCCAGTTAACCCGATATTTAGCTAACTGCCTCCAGTTGCGCACTCCAAGTCGTTTGAGGTCCCTTTCTACTTGTGCACGCTACCTAGGACGAGGTCTTCCTCTACTGCGTTGTCCCTCCGGGTTTGATTCGAAGATTCTACGGGCCGGAGCGCTGGTGTCCATTCGCTCTACATGTCGTAGCCATCTCAAACGACTGATGCGTATTTTTTTGACTAGATGGATATTGCTGTACAGCTCGTATAATTCGTAGTTGAATCTCCATTTGAATCCAATATTACATTTATCCGCTTTAAATGTCGAGGCTTCCAAACAGGCCAAAGAATACCGATTGCCAAACGTTCATTTGATCTCTGCTTTCGAGTAATTTTTAAAGTTGGTTACATAAGTTCTTAAATAGTTAATAAAGAGGAACAGATGACATGCAAATATGACTAAGTGGACTAATCAAATACGAGACTTATAGGTTTTAATAAAATTATATTCGTAGCAAGAGGGAAAAGAATAGAAGAATAAAGACTGGAAATATTGCGAAATAGAACTGGATATTCTTTTTCTAACTCCTGTAATCTATGTAGACAACTTCACACCCAAAAACAGAGTTGTAAAGTACTGAAATACATTTGTACTGCAGTACTGTGTAAATACCCAGTACCTTGTACTTGTACTTGTACTTAAAAAAAAGGAGTACAATGTACTTGGTACTTTAAAATCACCAAGTACAAGTACTATTTCAAGTCCTCTCTTCTAAGTACATTTACTGGGTACTGTAATACTGGCCAGTACATTTGCAAGTACTTTTCAAGTACATTTCCTTGCATGGTCTATGGTGTGACATGATAGTACAGCTAACTTAATACCGAGAATCAAAGCATTGTTGTTCTTCTACATATGTACATATGTCGAGACTCGGGATCACCTTTGTAACCGTACACTGTCATTATCTGCAGCAGCATTCAAGTAAGTGGTGGTCAATTGATCTCCTGATTGGCCTTTTGCATATCTGAACTAAAAATAATAGTTGGAGATGCCAAAAACAAATTTGAAGATTAATGCTTTTTCTTAGCACGTTTCACACATAGACCACGTTAGGAATTGTACTTGAAAAATATTTGCAAATGTACTGCCCAGTATTACAGTACCCAGTACATGTACTTAGAAAAGAGTACTTGGAATAGTACTTGTACTTGGTGCCTTTAAAGTACCAAGTACATTATACTCCTTTTTTTCAAGTACAAGTACAAGTGCAAGGTACTGGGTACTTGACTGGTACTGGTACTTGAAGGTTTACAGGTCTGCCCAAAACAATACGCCTTAACACTAAGAAATATGGTAAATGGAAGCCATCATTGATAAATACGAGTATAGCAGATAAATTCAAAATACCTATACTTAGCTCACTTAGCTAAACAGCACGTATTTATGTCATTTTAACGAATTTTTCCATCCGGTTTGACGTAATCTAAAATCGGTATTATCTAAGATTTCTCCTTAGTAAATAACAATATGGTCGCATCCTTATTAGCCGATAATTTTCCGAGTACAAGATTGCTAGACACATAACTTACGTAGCAACAATGATTAGAGTCAATCAGAAGTAGAGAAGGAAGGAAGGAAGGAAGTAGAGAATTTAAGGCGTGAAGACTATCTGTATTTTTTAAATAGTCAGCCGTTTTTCGACGACGGTTGGAAGGAGCTATCCTTCAAGAATAAAAAATGTGTTTTTTGTCATTTGGTTGTCTGCTTTATTGACTTCATAGTGTCCTCTTCACAGATGCTGCTTAGGATTATTCTTGATGCGCTCCTCTCAAGCTAATTTAATTTAATCACTGGTACTCGTCACAGCTCTTCACCATTCAAAACGGAATTGGCAATTCGCTCATAAATGCTAAGAAGATTGTTTATATGCTAAAACCTACCATATCTGAATCAAACATCGTTTAATTTTGATCTTTTTCTGAGCACTCGAGACTGAACGCAGCAACCAAATGTGATCAACATCAGTGACAAGATTTATGCAATTTGTACAATTTTTCAAGTTTCAGTAGCCAGTTAGCACGAAATATGCTCCGAAAAAAAATTCAATTTTAAGTTAACTCACCCATAATGCCAGGAACCATTTCCTTCAATGGTCTGCCATACTACGTACCATTACCGCTCTGTTAATCACGTTCCACATCGTCCAACATTATAACTTCCAGGAAGGATTAAAATATTTTTCGTCACAAGACTAGATACACGTATAAAATTTTTCAACGCCCCCTTGCTCAACGAATTTCCGAAATGAATTAATTCATTATATTTTTATGGTTGACTTCCGTCGGTGAATTTCGGTAACATTGTTCTGCTTTTATCTGACTCCTCTCAAACCTCGGCACAAACTCCATCCGACTGAACTGAAATAATCACACTTTCAGGAAAATTGACAAAGCATGACATAAATTCGTAAGCCCCCGACCCGTTTATAAATGCACAAGCTCCCCAAAGTTAAAAACCAAACATTTTCAACAGAAAAGATAACGTTGCCCTCCCCATCCCCCCCCCCCCCCCCAAAAAAAAAAAAGGAAGAGACGTCTGCGGATGTGGGTACCTATCCGCGTAAGTCGTAAGCCTAGGGTTTGGGGATGGCAATAGAAACTTTTGCCAACGCCATCTGTGTGTGTATTTCATATTTGTTGGGGGTTATGTGTATGCCTCCATTTTTCGGGTAAATGTAGAAAATTTCATTAGGGAGCTGATTTTATTTAATTAGACTCGTTCGCGTACCACAGCTACAGCGTATCTCACACAAAAAAGGGGTGCGACAGCTAGTACGAGTTATTTACTAATAGAAAGGAAGCACAGCACAGCTGTGGCAGCCCCGAGTGTGGTTAAAAACAAAATTGTGTGTCCTTTTCGTCTTAAACTCATTTGTTCCGCAAACAGACGATGTCTTCCTCTTGCCAAAGTCGTCCTTGGATTTTGCCTGTTAATCGTTGTAGATTTCCCAAATGATGTGTGAAGTAAGGCGGGTGGGATGGGATAAAATGCCTGAAGGAGTTATTTGTAGATGTAGGGCGAGGCGCACATGTACACAAAGAGAGTGTACTACATCAATCGATTGTTAGCTGCTGCCGCCACCACGCCACGGGTGGGTGTGTAGAGGTTCTGTATAAATTAGGTCGGGAGAACATACTTTATCTGCTTTTGACCCGGTTATTTGGCGCTAGTGTCGTGTAATTAAAATTTACTACTGTATAATTAATTTCAACTTAAAGGGGTCGTTTCGCCTGAATGAAAGCTGAAAATTACTCAAAGGAATGAAGATGTTGATGATGTCGTGATGGGTAATGATTGAAGTTGCCAATGAAAGAGAATCAGTTTCATCAAAAAGTTGTCGGTGGTAGGTAGTTATTCGAGGTGAACGATGGGAGTTGGTGTTGATTAGCTGTACAGTATTTAACTATCAAATGCTCTAGGGGTTTGAATAATTTTCAAATTATTTCTACTTAAGACTAGAGCTATTGATTTATGCGTCGATGGTCAGTAATTAATATGGTTGTTTACTTAAATATTAGCGGAGGCGAATTTTCGTTGTTGTCTTAGAAGAACTTTACATTTCTCTCACATTGAAGGAGGTAATTTCTTTTCAATTATAAACATTTGTAAACAGTAGATGAATAGAGTAATACGTAACATAATATAAACAAGTCAATATCTGTTTATATATACAAATGGCTATTGAATGGCAATACACACAGTACCTAAAGTCTGCCGATGAAGCTCATTGTGGTCTTCAAATGCACAAAATTCCCGAGACAAAACCAGCCTAAGGACTATAGGTGTAACGAAAATATAAGGCAAAGTCACACATGGTGTCTGTTGATGTGGATGTTTTGGGCATCGATTTGGAATTTCTTGCATAAACCTGCACTTACAGGGACCAATTAAGCATTTACGAAATTTGACATATAAGACACTGTACGTGATGTTTAAGTCTGTAACATTGTCCGTTGGGAGATCGCCTTTCATTAGGCATAACCCCGTCTAACCAAGTCGTTAAGTCTAGCAGATGGTTAGATTTTATTTTGGATATTACTGCCTGCGCTACTACTATTTTTCAATCTTTCGGGAAAGGTCCCGAAAAGCAAGATTCAATGGGTTTTCGGTGTGGTAGACAGATCAATGGGAGAAAGGTAGTTTAAAAGCTAAGGAGAGCAGATATCTCTTGCAGTTTGTTGGGGTGGGTTTCTGCTAGTATACGTTGGCTGAGCCTTACTAAGGCCGGACATCTGCTAAGAAATTGAATCAAAAATTCTTCTTGTTCTCCGGGGTTGGACGAATACCTTGGTTTTGGTGATGAAAAATTTAATTTTATATTTGCCCGAGGCGTGTGTTTTTCTATTAGTTTCTTTTCTTAGGGAAAGAAGCTTTTCTGACACCAACATTACCACGTCATCCGCATTTACACATACATACGTACTCTCTTTTCTCTGTTCAGTTGTATTAAGATTTTCTTCATGACCATAAATGAAACTGGAGGGGATATAACCCTAAAAATTTACTCTATTGACACATTAGCACGGATACTATCCATTGATGTAGCGGTCATTATTAGTTACTTACTTATGTACATATGTCCTTCCTTTAGAGTTACGCGCAATCGTGTCCCGTTTTTGGTATTATGACTCAGTTCTCTTCAAATATTCCTCAATTGCTTTGACATCCTTTGACTGTCCGTTGTCATGTATTTCACTTCCTTCCTGGGGTTTAACATGCATGTAGTTCATTATGCAAGAGCCGGTTTGATAGTTGTGCATATTGGTTATTGATATGTTGTCTGGATATTCCAGAAGTTTTTTTAGAAAGTTTCGTAGTAAGGTATCTCAACAAAAACTGCGGTGGATATGAGTCCTTTTAGTCATCTCATCTAGGCATCCATCCCATCCTTCTTCCTCACCAAAATGATCAGAGAAGGTCAGGGACTAACCCATATCGTGTCACTTTGCAGTTCCCATCTCAATTCGTCGTTTGGCCAATCCTATCCTTCCAAGAACGCTCGGGCGTACTTATTCTGGTAACTCACTCTATTTATAATTTCTAGTAATATTCGGACCCGTTCCGACGATCGGTGATATCAGCTCGAGAAGCGTATCGGAATTACCCGAAAGGGTTTGTGGCAGTAGGAGCGTGTTCCTACCTTAAAACTCCAATGGGAATGCGCAGAACTTGATTAGGCATTGATGCTCGACAAGAAAGTCCACTCGAAGAATAGTAAGCAGTTCATGGTCCACTACTCCAAACGTGGCAAGTTTTCCTTTCTATAGACAACTGGCCATACTACTGCTTTGTCCTGTATACAGATGATACCTTTGAGAAGCCCTCTATGCGCATTCCTTCTGAATTCCTTCAGAATTTTCCCTCTTGTTGCGACATACCTACAAATGAGTACGATCGTATATAGTCTTAAACCAATAAAATTTGTAAAACAAAACAAAACAAAAGGTTTGGGAAAAAAATAATTAAAATAATTTGCTTTTTAAAAACTGCGTGGGTTTTCAGAATACACCATAAGTTGTATGCATGCTACTCATTGTACACTGTACCCTCTGCCTTAGGCATTCCTTGTCCATTGTTTGGTTTAATTGCTCCTTAAAATTGCCAGAGATTACATTTTTCGGTTAACCCCAAAGGCAGTTCGGTTAGATCCGGTTTAATCCTTTCCAAAGAATATTTGCTGGCTGTCTTTACTAAAAAAAAAACCACACATACACACACCCAGCCGTCGTCGCCAGGGTTCACATTCAGAGCTAAAATTAAATTTTCCGACCCCCTGCCAGGAGTTTTACGAACAAAAAAAAAAGTAACACATATTAATTTGCCAACAAAACCTGACCTACTTTTAAGGGTATTTCCTGGGCGGTGTGCGTTCAGCTTTAAATTAGCTTCAAAAACTTATCTCTGTAAAAACAAAAAAAAAAAAAAAAGATTCCAAACTCCAAGAAAAGAGTTGGCTGACTATGCTACGCTGCACATACACGAAATAAATTGAATTTCTTGCGGAAGTTTTATTATTAATTTTTAAAACAAAAAGAAATAGACCGGCGGCAGCGCGATGTGGGGTTGGAGGTGAATTATGGTGGTCTGCCAGTAGAGTAGGGGTAGTGAAAGTGTTATGGAAAAAGTTTCACTTCGACTTTGTTTTTTCCATACACACCATATTGCACGAGATAGTTCATATTCTCTTCAGTATATCTCTGAATAGGGGATGGTAACAGAAACAAACAAGTCAACATGTCAGTTTGTTAGCAGCTCATAAGCAATAACTTTTCACTTTTCTTCGAAAATGAAAGGAAAGACAACAGAGGGAGGAGTGTAGTAGTAGTTAAGAAATAGAACATGAGTGGTTTGGAAAGTTGTTGTAGACTTTTCGATACATTTTGGGAGTTGGTGGGACGTGCCTAGGAAATAGAACATCTGTTGATCATGGAAGAAAAAGTTTCAAAGGTCCGCAGATGGAAGTTGACAGGATATTTTATAGCAAAGATGTATCGGATAAGTTCGACAGTGGTAATTGGAAGGAGTAATGAATAAGATAGTATTTCACAAGTTGACCGAGTGATCAAATTTTCTATGAAGAATGCCAATTTCTACTATGCGTAGATATTTATATATTATAAAATATCGCAGTACATACATATAAGGGAATACACTTCAGATTAGTACAGGATGTACACTTAGTACACGTATTTGTTTAATGAAAGCAGGAATGCAAAACCATTCTATTTCTCTGTGCTTCTTCAATTTATCGATTTCCTTTTTCAAAGGATAAATATTTGTCACTTCTTAAGAAACAACTTGTCTCTCAGATGCACTCTCTAACAATACTTCAAGTCGCACACTAACAACCAATTTACGAACGAAAAAGGATACTTCTTCTTCTCATTTGCATGCATTTTTCACCTGACATAAGCACACTACTTCTGCCATAACTATCTATAGGGGAGCAATATAGATTTATCTCTTGCTAATGGTAACACATATCCCCAACATATCCTTCCGTCATTGAAGCATAAATTCCATTCCTAACAAGAAGGAAACCAGATTTACGAAAGTCATCCAGAATTTTTCTTTATATGTCGGTGTGGTTGACATCAAGAATGAATGCTGCTGAGAACATGAACGACAGTCAATTAGCTGGGACAAGTCCTTTGCATTTGAATAATACATTACGATTGATTGTCCTTTTGAGAACACACACACATACACACAAACTTTAATATTGTATCTAATCCGTGAAATTCCATTCAACATTTCATGTTGAAAAGGTTGGTAATTTGAAAAGACATCGTGCCTTAAGGATTACTTCGAAGTTGAAGTGAATGACGACGACATTGAAGTACCGTACTCTTTGTTAGTAGTCGCCTAGGAAAGGCGTCAAAGTAGAACGAGTACTATCGATTGAATTATTGAATTTTGAGTGTGTGTCTGTGTGTTTACCATTCATCTTATTCCTGTCTCCTCTGTCCCTCTTCCTTCTGACAATTGGTTTAAGGGCAAAACGAAGTTATCCCTGGCTATGAAACCACTTAACTAAATTACTGTAAACACCATATCCATGGATCAAACCAAGACAAGAGGAAAAAGCTGCAACGAGAGTGAAATAACTGAAAATATCCTGCAAACGAAGGATAGAACTCGTGCTGGAAAATTACACTTTCCGTTTCCGGAGTTTACTTACCGGCACAGACTATAACGTTGCTCATATTTGGTACTATTAAGTCAGCAAAAGGATATTATGAAACCCACAGACGAGGTTTTAATGGCTAAAAATTTAATCGTTTGCCGTCAATGGTGGCAACGGCAGGTAGTTCTTACCAAAGAGGAAAAGTTAACTGGAAACTAGCAGTGCTCTGTGCATGTCGAAGGCAAATCTTTGGGATTTTAAACTGTCAGCAATACATACGTCTACCTAATATTTTGGAAAAGTAGAGTGTGACTTTCAGAAGGATTATGGACAAGCAGATCGATTTTACAGTAAATGTAGCAGGTAATTCCTCACTGTCAAGTCGTATAGAAGAGGTAAACCACAACCCAACAATAGGAGGGGTAGTTGCAACAGTAGAAGAAGCGTGCTAGACAAAGTAATTTGGGAGATGTATACAAAAGTATTATATTCTTGAAATCGAAAATAATAGTGCCTTGGTATTTTATATCAAATTAATGCTCGTATTACAGCTGTACTAGAAAGTATACTGCTTCTTCTTTCAGTTGTTTCAGCATTACGGGTTAGGAAATCGCTGCAATTAGCTCGTGAAAATATGGGTCACGCAAGCATCCTAAACCATAGGATGTCATAACACTATTCTCAGTAATTCGAAATACATAGTCCCCTATCTGGACTTTAACGTCAAGTATAAAAGTAGGGTTCCTAGTGGAAGTGCTTGGGAATCGGGAGGAATTTTAAACAAATCTGCAACAGAGATTTACACAGACAGGTGCGGGAGTTTACTCCAGTGCACTGGATATTTGTATCACCACTCGACTGCCGGATTACTGTAGTGTATTTCAAGCAGAAGTCACAGCAGTCCGTGAAACTGCGACCTGACTTTCGGTTAACTAGATAAAATGCAGCGCTATTGTTTTCTACAAAGATTGTCAAGCTGCGATAAAGGCCTTCGAGTGGCCAATAATCCGATCCAAGTTGGTAAAGCAATGCCACGAATCTCTTAACGAGAAACATAAAAATTAAATTCTATGCATTTGACAGATCGTACACCACTTACCTGCAGGAATTTGATAGGTAAAAATTGGTAAGTTTTGTCATTGAGAGATGTGTCCTCGATCTTTTACGTTTTTTTTTTTTTGTAAGAGAACGGGGTTTGACTAGAATTCGTAGCGATCATTAAAAAAATGTCCGTTTTTCCCTTTTAGCCCATTGCGAGGTTAAATATTTCCGCAAAACGGGAAATTACCCATATTCTGGCAGCACTGTTCTATACTTTTACTGAGTTGTGTTAGTTAAAAAGCATATTGGGCTGTGATCAGCAGGGTTGCCGTTAGGCGACTAAAGTCGCCATTTGGCCACTTTTTAGCGTCCGGGACACCAGGCGACTACTTTTTTGAAAAATGCCGAAATTGGATACTTTTTCAAAATCTTGGCGACTTTTGGGACACTTTTCTCAGGATTCATTTATTAATTGTTCTGCCAAATTACTTGCTTGGTTACTGGGCCAGAGTTGTAAAAGTTGGGAGGTTAAGTCCATTGAATTCATCTAGAAATGATTTGAAGTCTTTTTTCTAAAAACGATTGGGATTTAAGAAACGCAATTCGCCATTCTTTTGAAGGCACTGATTAATGCATTCAATATTTAACAAACACTGAATTGAAATCATTTTGGAAGTCAATCGAATTCACATATTTCGTTGAAGTTAGTAGTGAATTCACTTGAAATTAATTGAATTCAGTGAACTCAATTGAAATTATTGGAATACATTTATATGTGCGAATGTATCTGTTTCCAATCCTTGAAAAATTGTTCGCAAAAAATTAAGTTTTTGTTATATAAATCATTAGATGATGTTGAGTCTCGTCAGCTTGGTTAAGCTATTTTACCCTCTTCTGTTTTATTAAGACATCAAAATCTTCTTCAAGTTTCAAACACCGCTGTATATATGTACATATATTATCTCAAAACTTGAATCTCGTTCACAAATGACTTATAATCAGACATCAATATCAACATGATCCACCAACTGGAATCAAGTGAGTTAAAATTATTGCAGTTTAATTCACTGACTTCAACTGAATGCACTACTGACTTCAACTTCAGTGATTGCCAAAAATTAAATGCATTAATCACTGACTTCAAAAAAATGGTGAATTAAAGTATTTTTTTTATATCACAGTCTTTTTTGAACATGATTGTTCAAATCAAAAATTTAATTTTTTTTTATGAATTCCGCGAATGCATGTCCAAAATATGTATTCTTTTATAACTCTGCTACTAGTTTGGAAAATTCCATGATTTAAAACGATATTTTCATGATTATATTGTATTGTTGTGCTTTATTTCTGCAAATAATTCAGTGGGGACACTTTTTATGCTCTGGGCGACTTTTTTGGTGACTTTCTGAAATTTTTCAGCAGTAACCCTGGTGATCAGTAAGAGTTTAAAAGAATAAAGGTACATTTACGTTCCACAAAACTTGATCAAACTGTTTTGTTTGGTGGAAAAATTTACACGAGTGTCTACAGCGACAATTCAACTCAGATAGAGTCAAACCACAGAGCCCCGACAGAGTACAACAGGCATAAAAAAAATTCTTAAAAAAAAATTGTCCTTCGGACACGTTATTAAACAGTAGCCTCTTGTGAAGATATGGTCTTGAGAAGTTGGGCCCATCTGGACCTGACTCACTAAATATTGAAACAATTATTGGGTTATTATACTTAGACTCAAGAAGAATTACACTCGGTGAGGTATTAGAAGAATTCCTACTCTTCCACCTTTTCGATTCTTGTGCACCCAATAGGGTTGTTAACTGGAATTGGTTACATTTTTGTTATTTTTATCAGGCCATAAGCTGCTTATCATCAAGTAAGATTATTAGTACACTGGCATTACATTTTGCTTTTGTTTATGGCCTGAATATTTAACTACTCAACCCCAAAGTCATACAACGACAACAACTAAAACCATAAATATACGACAACCATTTCCGGTCACTAATGGATGCTATTAAATTTTCATTCGACAATGAAGTTTCCGGAGCATCCATGTATCTGGCATCACTTTTCATCAAAACGAAACTTAATCTCAACCATCCATAATTCATTTCACTAATTGAATAAAAAAAAAATTTCCTCCCACACACACACTCAATGAATAAATGAAAAACATGAATGGAGCCTTATCAGCTCTCATTAGTGCAGCAATTAATCAAATCACTGGCACAGGATACTCTTTTGTTCCACAAACTTGCCGCACACTCCTCCGAAAAGTCTATTATGCACGAAGCATCGTATTTGGTCTGTGTTCTACTGTGCTTTGCATAAAGTTTGACTTTCCATATTAATTAGGCATTACAGCAGTATGCACTTCACAAAGGATATGAACTGCAATGTCTGAACGGACATACGATTGATAAACCCATATGTGGTTTCACGATAACGAAACTCATTCTCTGTTTACTTTCTTGTTTAATTACAGATGAGTTCTGTGAAGAGTATCCTCATAATCTTATGCCAACTCCTGGCTATTGGATTGAGTGTTCCAGGCAAAAGATCTCTCTACCCAATCCGCATACACTGTGGGACGAAAGTGACTCCGAGCATGAGGACATTCGGGCAGGCAGCTCATCCGATGCGTATTTGGAGCGAGAATGTAGCGATCTGTATGAGGATGATGAGGACTCGGAAGCGACGCCGAGGTATGTATAGAGGATATGGACAGGAATACACCATTTTGTTTTTATTTCTTTATTGTGAACTAACAAACAAGGGTCTACTTGTTGAAAATTCTCTGTTTTGAGCAATTTTATACGAATGTTTAAGTCCTAGGAAAAAGACAACCATCGAGGAGCAGTGGGATCAACAGGGCGCCTTCGAGCTAATATCTGTGGAACAGGAAACGTATGAAAAGTATTTCTATGGAACAGAGCATTGGAATTACTTTACCAGCGATGAGGATCTTGGTCCGGTGATATTGTCCATTAAACAGGAGACACTTAATGGTCGCGATCAATTTCGAATATTAGTTAGAGCCGGTTCCTATACTGTCCATGGACTGATACCAGCTTCGTGTGTTTTTGCCGATAGGTGAGAATGAATTATATTATGATATTTTATGTTATATATTTAATTTGTTTACAGATATAATCGTGAAGAAGTAGTTAGATCATTAGGTAAAGAAGTAAATTTAAATCCGCCATTAACTTTAGGACAATTACCAGATACTCCAGAGGAACTATTAAAATTAGATCAAGTGAGTACTAAATATATTTATTTATAAGCATTCTATAATGACTATTAAGCAGATTTAGATTCATCTCTTAACCCATAAATATATTTAAAATAATTGCAAACAACAATTAAATTTAACTCCTTTATAGAAAAGGATTAAGATATAATAAAAAAAAAAAACTTCCTTCATAAAATTTAATAACAATTAAATTTTAATGCTAGTTTTAAAAGTCCTTACAATTAAAGATAACATTGTATTTTGAAAAATACCAAACGCGGATGCATAAGTACGTATGTCCTATGAAACGCTAAGGATATTATTATCGTGTAATCAAATGGCAATAAATTCAAGTGAAGGCTTTTATTGCCCAAATAATGTGATAAAATTGTTGTTTGCGTATTTCTTAAGACCGTAGTAAAACTTTCGTGTAATGCTTTTAAATAGCCCGGGGATTTTATTACCCACATTTGTTTTTCCTACATATTTGTATTTTTATGTGGTTTTGGTATACTGCAAGCACATGGCAATGAAAATGCCTAAAGATGTAAGCAATCATAAAGCGAAGGAACATTTTCTCACACCCTTTTACTAATTTCCGACACTTTTAGGGTTCTTCTATTAATTGTCTTAAGAAAATTACTTGCAATGCAGTAAGAAGAAAACAGAAAACGATTCCATGTTGCTTGCATCAGATATCAATAGATAGATAGATATCAATGCGTTGGATGACTGAATGGAAAGTTCAAGTTTCAAATCACAGAAATTACGAAAATATTTGAAGATTAGACCCAATGTGAGACTTGACATGAAACATCAAACAATTTAAAAAAAAAAAAAACGAACATATAGCAACCACTAATTTCAAAATTGCTGCCTTTTGTATACCCTATATTAAGTATGTCTTAAGTTTGATACATAGTTTCGAGATATACCGTATGAAGTATGTGTATTGTATTCGTGTTTAGTATCACTAGCGAAGACGATTTAACCATGTCCATCCATCCGTCTGCCATTTGTCTGGATGTCACCACTTTTTGGCCCCTAAATTTTGGGAATATCCAGGATTTTGGGCAGAAAAAGCAGTACAAGCGTAAAATTTTTTGAAATCCGCATAGGGAAGTTTTCAGTCAAAAAAATTATTAACTCATACTTAGATTTAGGAAGCCGGACATTTAACAGGACCAATTGTTTCACTCTTTTTTTCAAAAACTGTAGACCGACTAATCGAAAATGTGGTATTGACTTTCTTTGAAAACTATTATCCATAGTATGAAATTACCTCAGGTGCCTTCCTATATTAGATTCAACTTAATGCAACCGAGTTCGAAGTTATGCATGATACCATTGTATATGAAACTTTATATACAATGATGATACTGAATAACCTACCTTGCACAATGAGGATACATAGATGTTTTATTTTTTAGAAAGATTTCATGTTTGGTTTTATATTTGGATTCGAAATTAATTTGAAATAATACTATTAAGTATCCAATTTGTTGCCTTTGCGCTTTTAGCAGTGCGTAAGGCTTTTATCCAAGTGAGACAAACTCCCTTTACATGTCGTTCAAAAGTCTAAATTTTCTAGTTTGAATATTGAATATTGTTGAGATACTATTTCAATAAAATTTGAGGTTGTTAGATAGAAGTGCCACCAAGCACGTTGGCACTTTTCATTTGTTTTTTGGTTCTGGCAGGTTCTGGTTCGATATTCGCAAATGGATCAGTGGTTATCTGCGTAACCAACATGTTTCACTGAATTGTGAATTGAATTAAATGTATTGAACTTTACTTACTTATGTGGCGAAACAGTTAGGTGCGAACCTGGGTCTCAGCCGACAAGCCTAGGTCCTTAGCCAACTGCCTCCAGTTGCGCACTCTAAGTCGGTTGAGGTCCCCTTCTACTTGTGCGCGCCACCTAAGGCGAGGTCTTCCTCAACTGCATTGTTCCTCCGGGTTTGATTCGATGACTCTATGGACCGGAGCACTGGTGTCCATTCGCTCTACATGTCCAAGCCAGATGAAACGACTGAGGCGTAGTTTTTTTTGAATAGGTCGATGTCGCTGTACAGCGCGTATAGTTTGTCGTTGAATCTCCTCCTCCAAAGCCCGTCAACGCAAACGGGACCGAATATTTTATGAAAAATTTTTCTCTCGAAACGACTGAAGATATCTTCATCCACTTAATGTCCATGCTTCAGCGCCATAAAGGAGGACTGGAATGATCAAGGTCTTACATAGTCTCCTCAGTTGTTTGGGATAACCCCTTACTACTCAATTGCCTTCTCAGCCCAAAGAAACAGCGATTGGCAAGAGTTATTCTTCATTTTATTTCCGCTGAGGTGTTGTTGTCAGAGTTATATCGAATAGCAGAGCCGAGGTAGACAAAGTCCCTTAATACCTCAAAGTTATAGCTGTCTATTGTGACGTTCTGTCCAATTCATCAATGTTGAGTGTCATGTACTTGGTTTTGTCCTCGTTTACCACTAAACTCATTTTGGCAGCTTCCGTTTCAATACTAGCGAATGTACCGGTGACAGCCCGCTAAATTCTACCAATTATGTCAATATTGTCGTCGTACAGTAGTAGTTGCACAGACTTTTCAAAGTTTGTGCCTCCTGTGTTGGCTTGTGAGTTTCGCACAATTCTTGTAAGTATGATGTTAAATCCTTTTTTGACATCAAAAGTCTCAGTGAGATCGTAACCAACCTGGATGGAGCAGCGAGAATTCTCCATCGCCATTCTACACAACCTGACGAGTTTGGCAGGCTTGACAAAAATTAGACATGACTCTATATAGCTCGTCTCTATAAATTCTGTCATATGCGGCCTTGAAATTGATAAATAGATTGTGGGTATGGATTTGGACTTCTTGAGTTTTTTTTAGGATCTACCGAATTGTGAAGATTTGATCGATTGTGAACTTTCTTGGTCTGAAACTACACTGATAGGGGCCAATCAAGTTGTTGGCGATGGGTTTCAGACTTTCACACAATATGGCAGATAAGATCTTGTACGCGATTGCATTGATCCTTTCTTATTGGAAAAATCGTGATGGTACGTCTGCCTATCTAAAACTTCTAAAAGTATTGAAGGTATCGGTGTTGTCTTTTTTCCAGCAACAAGCACTCTCAAACGCCATACCACATGAACAAATAGTCTTGCGGGAAAACCAACTTCCTGCTATTAATTTTTTGTCGCATTACGCTCCAACCGGAAATCTTGTCTTCATCTATGGCATGATCTAGATTGATTTTCATAAGATATGAGTTACATATGCTTTCGAAATACGTTCCATATTGCCCGACCCACCAAATTGCGATTTGACAATCTGGAACTTCGTAATTGATGTCCTTGTAACTTCATGAGCTTGGAAAGATTTTCTTTTCGTTTACTCCTTGAGATGTTGGATGACGTACTTATCAATGAACTCCATCATATATTTAGAAGAACTGGAATCCACGCTTCTCCACACGGAGCTGATATAGTATGGGTACTTTCTGTAAAATACTTAAGTATGCATTTGGGCATGACATTGACATTTAAAATCCTTGCCACCAAAACCTTGAAGAAGATAAATATTGCTATAATAACTTATAAAGTAATTTTTCTTCTTTCCGCTTGCCCAGTGTGAGCAACTTGTACAAAATTTCACATTGGCAAGCTTGAAATTCTCTTACAATGCCTTAAAATGATACTAAAACTTCCCTGGCAGTAGTCAATACCGAAATCGATTAAGTCATGTCCGTCACTGTCACCACTTGTCGGCCCTTAATCTTAAATTAAATCTTAAATGTGGCCACGCTCAGTTTTGGGGCGTTTTTCTGTATGTATTCAAGTCTTTTTTTACCAAAATTATGCTTCAAAGACAATATTGAAAAGGAGAACTATTTTGTCGTTTTCTACCAAAACGTAGAAAATGTTTTAATGTATAATATTTGTGCTTCTATTGTAGCAGATCAGATAGAAATAGCTTGAAAGTCCGGCCCATGGTTTTGTATTTCTAAAATAAAATTCTTTGAAATTTGTTTATAGCCTAACCTATGTCCAGTTAAGAGACTTATTCATAGTTTTTGATTGGTTTCGAATTTTATTCAAAAATATTAGTATTAACTCATAATTTTTTACATTTAAAGGTTTTTATAAAATCTGAACTCAAAGTAGGCGTAATCTTTGTTAAAGAAGATCAATACACTGAGGAGCAGATATTAGACAATAATGAAAATTCATCGTTATTTGAAGAATTCCTACAGCTCTTAGGCGATAGGGTTAGACTTCGTGGTTTCGATAAGTACAAAGGTGGCCTTGATACTGTCCATGATTTGACAGGTAATACATACATATTTTCTTAACAGATTCAAAATATTCTTTTATAACTAATATTTTTACAATTTTCTTAGGACTTTATTCAGTTTACACACATTGGCGTAATATTGAAATAATGTTTCATGTCTCAACGTTACTGCCCTACGAGAAGCATGATCCGCAAAAACTTCAACGTAAACGACACATTGGTAATGATATTGTTTGTGTTGTATTCTTGGAAGCAGACAATACACGTTTTAGTCCTGCCTGTATAAAAAGTCATTTTCTACATACATTTATATTGGTAAGTATCTGTGGCCTTTATTGGCTATAATTCCTTACAAGGGAACTTCTTGTGTAGGTTCGAGTATCGGCTAGGATAAAACATAAACCGACAAGATATGAAGTTTCAGTTGTAACTAGAGATGAAGTTGGTGCCTACAAGCCTTATTTATGGGAACAATCCGTATTCGAGAAAGGACCCATGTTTCGGTAAGTACTGACAATTTCATTGGGCTTTCATTAAAATAAATCTTATATAAATACAAAATGTTGTACCTACTTTAGTGAATGGCTATTGACAAAAATTGTCAATGGCGAACGTGCCTCATATTCAGCTCCAAAATTCGCCCGCATGCAAGAAAGGACACGTTCACAAATGCTCGAGGATTTGGTTATGAATCTATCGAATCATGCGGAAACTGGACAAATCCCTAAACCATACCGAAGGGGTTCATGGAGACCCATCGGTGAGGATACTCGCATGTTCCTAGTGACAGTTAGTTGCTGTATGCGTCTTAATGTGTCGCATAGTATGTACTGAAACTTGAACATGAATTCCATCCTTGAATGACAAAAAAACACAAAACAAAAATTTTGAATGAAAAATTTCTTTACAAAGTTCTTTGATTGGATTAATTTCTAGAAAGTTGTTGTTTTAGAAAGTTTCTTTTCCTTTTTTCGTTTCATTTCTTTTTAGGGTACGAAAGAACACTTGCAAATTTTTTTTCTATGTCTTTTCGTATTTTCTGTTTCTATGTGTGTTTTTCTTTTTCCCTATTTTATTGCTAGATCTATGTGTATCCCTGTATTATTTTCTTTATTTATTTTCTCTCCTTTTGTGGGTTGGTTGGGCCAAAACAATTAAATGAGTATGTTTACACCCAATTATTTTTGGGATTGTTTCCAAACAAAATCATAGGGGATATTGGACAACAAATGAAATTTGTTTTACTTGTGTCTTGTATATTTAATCAGTACCTAGCACCCCCCATAAGCACTTAAGTGTACGAAATTCCTATATTTGCAATTTTCCTTTAAATACAAGTCATATAGTGCTCAAGACCAATTATAGGTTTTATATGATTCCACTAAGCCAGTTTTGAATAAAACATCCTTATATTATCGTTACTTACTGTTTGTCGGTAAATATTGTTCGCTTCAATTCAATTTGTTCAATTTTGTTTGTTTTTTTCCTGATCTTGAGATGTCAATACTTTTCCCACATTGCATGCTAATACAGCTCAGTTTACCTCCCTCATCATGGACGTTTATATTCAAATCTTAGAGAAATGTTTGAACAGAACCAGATATAGTTTTTATCCGTACATATTATTCATTTCTTCTAAACTACTATATATTTATAGTTAATTATTACCTATAGTAGTTTTACTGTCCCACTCCTCAGCAATCTCACAGATTCGTGCAGATTTTCCCATGACGAATAAGATTCTGCAGGCTTACATTGCCGCTGTTCGGCATAATCTGTCCTTACCATCAGAGCAAGTCAGTTTTTGAAATTGCTCAAGATTTTTTTTTCTCCATGCATAGTGTACCTACGTATACATATGTACATACATTCAGTGTAGAATTTTGTCCTCCAGGCTAAACTAACTTCATATGTAGATCCTTGCATACCATGCGTGTACGCATTAATTTTCTCGCTACACCAACTTGTGGCTTATCAAGGATTCATCGATTTCGAGAATCACTCCTTTATGAGAATAAGCTGGAGGCAGCCTGTCAAAATTCTTAATTGTTGTGAATGATACTGAATGTTTAAAATTTCTTGATAAATTTTAGAATTGTCTTTCGAAGTGCGAAGTGTCGAACTTCTTCGACAAAAATTGCACATGGATTGTCTCCGTACAATTATTACTTATAACAATATAAATTGTAATACATTTTTACGGCTACAAGGCATTACTCCTTCCTGCAACGACATATGACTAATTATAGCTCCAACAAAAGCTTTGAAATATCATAGTTTAAGACACACTCTAAAAATCCAATTCTCAGAAACGTATAACAATGTGAGACTTTCTAGTATCCCTTTTCATAATTTTTGCCTTGCATCTGCTTATACTAACTTTTTTTAAATAAATGCAAGTTATAAGCTCTTTATGAACCTTTTAAATGCACATACCCTTCAGGTAAACTTCAAATGCTCCCTTATAAAAAAAAAAAAACACCTCCTGAATCCTTTTTCGAGCTTCTCTTCCAGATAATATTTTCCAAAAAGAAATGAATTCACGACTCTCACTCAAGCTATTTACATGGGAATTTTGCCAAAAGGATAATTGCATTTGCAAAGTGGTTTCGTAATTCCCAAAAATGAATACCTGGATTCTACGAAGAAACATTTCAGGTATTTTTGGGGAATGGCAGAAGTAAAACAATCGCAATCCTCTTTCGTATGTGTGTGTGTGTGTGCTACAGGGATTTAAATGTTAAAACCGATAGTGGGGATGACTCTCAAAACTAGAGATATACATACAATGAACAGGAACGCTGGAGGAGATTATAATCGTTCGAAGGGAATCTCTTCCGAAAAACAGATTTTCTTCGATGGTGGAGGCGGTTTTTCTTTATACTGTTTGGCTTAATCCCATATGTATGTGTACTTATTTTATGTAGAAGCATAGACAGAAAAGTAAATAGTACAGAAACGATGTAGGCGAAAGGAAGGCCCAATTTTCGAAATTTAATTTATCAATCAAAACAACCCATAGTAGGGATGTATGATAACGTGAATCTAAATCAGATTAGCTCACTTGATGTGTGGGAACGAGATGAGTTATTTCCTTCCAATTACCATGCCAACTTAAATCAGTAAATTGAAACACAGTAATAAATTAGCCTTCCAAACGACACTTTCCTTATAAATAGTGCAAATTTAGCATAAAAATAGGTCACACTTACGAAGTCCCTCGGAAAATATAAGCCCCTCCAAGGGATGTTCAATAACAATGAATCTCAAGTGCTGATTTGAAGAACATAAAGCAAAAATATAAGTCTCACATAAATCTTTCAAATTATTCTTTTCCGTGTCGTCGTCCTTTTCCCCTCTTCGAAATGTCTCAACTTATCAAATATTCCTTTTACATCCTCCTTGCTGTGCACCCATTATCATCATTTCATTCCTAAGTTTCCTTTCGTAATATAACAATTGCTGAGAAACTTTTCACAAATAACACACAAGAAAAAGGAATATCACATATCTCTATAACTCATCCTTTGGCACTTTATCCCCCGCTGAATATGTTCTTAAACGATACCGATAGATTTGCGATAGAATTTCAATTCAATGAGAAAAGTAAAATGATATATCGTACTTTATTCTTAATCCGGCATATGCAAAACAAAATTCTACCTTATACAAGATATTTATTGAAATTCTTAAGAAAAGAATAACAAAATGATACGTTAAGACACTTTTTCCTTATTATCCTTCTTCTTTCTACTCTTCAAACTGTCTTTACCTCTTCAACTATTGAACTTTTATCTATTCTAACTACTTTCTCTAACTTCGTGTACTATTAAAATCTGACAAAAAAAAAATAACTTTCGTATGTATTTGAAAGTTTTTAGAGCGCAAAGAATGCAAATGGATTTTTTTTTTTTTTGAAGCAGACGAAAGGATAACTCATGTTCAAGGAGTATTTGCACACGGAGAAGTTAGATTTGAGTTTGCTTGGATTTTAGTTTTTTATAAAAATGAAAAGTGTTGCTTTATGGAAAATAGTCGTAAAGTAAGATGTTCTTATATGAAAAACGCAAACTTTGACGAAGTACATAATGTAAATTCATTCATTTTATAGTCCTTAGTTTTTATTTGCATAGTTTTTTGTTTCAATCACTAGCTTTTTACATTACATAGTTTGTCCAAACATGATAGAACAAGTGTTTTTTTTTTCTTTTTAAAAACCCCCTACTAGATTATTGTATTTCACTATTTTATGTGCTTTTGAGAAATTTAATATTGGATTAAGAAATAAAGTTTCACTTCTTCATCAATTGAACCGTTCAAGATAAATGTATGTATAAAAGGTCTTTCTTGTTTTTTTAAAAGTCCGCCATTTTATTTCAAAAACGATTGAAGGTAAATAAGTTTTAGGAAACTTACTTACTTACTTAACGGGCTCCCGACCCGTGAAGAGTCTCTGCCTGAGACACAGCAGCCTTCCACTCTCTTCGATCCCGGGCACGCTGCTTCCAGTTATCTAGACCAAGCGCTCTGGCATCCGCGATAGCTTGATCCTTAAAACGGAGGTTCGGTCTTCCTTGTCTTCTCGAACCTGGGGGCTGTGATACGAAGATCCTCTTTGCTGGAGCATTATTGTCCATTCGCTCGATGTGGCCAAGCCAGTGTAGTCGACGAGTTTTGGCTTTTTGGACTACATCCACATCCTGGTACAGCTCATAGAGTTCGCGGTTATATCTTCTCCTCCATTCGCCCTCCTCGCATACGGGACCGAATATCCGACGAAGAATTTTTCTTTCGAAAGTGTTCAGTATTTGCTCTGCTTTCCTGCTTATCGTCCAGCACTCGGCTCCATACAGCAGAACTGGCAGGATCAAAGTTTTGTAGAGCAAACATTTCGTCTTCCGAGTTAGGAGTTTTGACCCCATTTGCTTCGCCAAACCGAAGTAGCAGCGGTTTCCTAGGGTAAGTCTTCGTCGAATCTCCACTAAGTTGTCATTCGTGGAGTTGATATTTACTCCGAGGTAGGTAAACTCCTTAACCACTTCGAAGTTACTGTTGCCAACAGTGACGTTTTGTCCTAGGCGGTGGACAGATGCTTCTTTGTTTGTTGACAACATGTATTTGGTTTTGTCCTCATTCACTTCAAGGCCAACACGTTTCGCGTCTTCTTCAATTGCCGTAAAAGCCTCTAACACGGCGCGCTGGGAGCGACCGATGATGTCGATGTCGTCTGCGTATCCCAGCAACTGGACAGATTTGTTGAAGATAGTGCCTTCCGTGTTTACACCTGTTTTAGGAAACTAGTTTTAGGAAACTAGAAAATAAATTAATTAGTATCCTTTAATACCCTTGAATATCCTTAGTTTTCTGTCCGTCCACGTATTTCTTCATGGGAAATAAGTCCCTTCGCCAGACAAATAGCAAGAAGAGCTATCGTGCTTCGATCTATATAGAAATCCGAGGAAATATTCATGAACAAGTATATTTAGTAAGTGTGCTATATGAAAACCGACTTCAACCCTACTTGCTTTTAGAATGTGAGACACATTTCTTTGTATCAATAAGCTAGATGGGAGTCGGACAGAATCCCGAAAACAAAATCTCGAAAAACGAACATCCCGAAAATCCAAAATCCCGTATATGAAAAGTTGTATACCATACCTCGCACTTACTCCAAATCCAACAGTGACTCCAAGCAGGGGGGCAGCATGCCCCCCCATACATATTACATATTCCACTGTTTATGCACAAATCGAATTGTGGACTTATGATCCTGCGCCGAAAAGGATTAGATGCTTTGTTACATTGTTATATTGTTATATTTCGTAACCAACCCACTTTTTCGGGATTTTGGCTTTTCAGGATTTTGGTTTTCGGGATTGTGACCCCAACCCAAGCTGGATAGGACGATAACTTCATCGAACCTCAGTTGATGCGTTCGTTTCCATTTGTCTATTCTATTCGCCATCTCTTCCTAATATCTCGGTTTTATATACATATTTTGTGACTCTTCTGCCTGAATATCACAGGAATCAATACTGCATTAACGCAGCAGACCGACTCTACCAATATTTTATGAAAATCTCGTTTGTGATTATTCGTCATTGTAACCTGTGAAAATCCTCACAGGACATACATACATACATAGACAGTTTTGAGCTAATAATTTTGTTGGACTGATATGCAAAATGAAAGTGTCTATCTTGGAATGATAACTGACATATCTGAAAAACTGCCACTTTTGGAATGATAGAATGATAGTCTGAATAGTCAGAAATGGAAGTCTGCACTGAAATGTTGATAACTCACAGTCAGAACAAAACTGATAGTGTGCATCTTACTTTAGGCTCGATCGTCATGATTGATTTATTTCACTGTATCGACCCTGTACCCTCTATAGATGCCGATCCCGTCCGCGTATACTGCTTTTGATCTAGACCTCGGAGTTAAAACAAAATATCCTTGTAAAAAACTTGTACTTACCGCGTTTTATCCTTTCTAAAATAACTGAATACAGTTACTATTGACTAACAAATTTATGCATATAAAGTGAAGAACGAAAACAAAGTTTATTCTTCTTCTATAAACTGGGAAAAATATATTTATTTCATGTAGGTGTTTTCATTTTGCTAATTCTGTAGGAGATCGCTGGCGAGCCCTAACCCAGCTCTAAATCAGGAGAACACTTCGCTTTAAGGTACAATTTGATCAGGTATACTAACCATTGCTACAACAGCCTTTAAAAAGTAGGTAGGACATACTATAAGCAGAATAAGCCTTAATTAAGTGCAACTAAGCCTATGTAACCAGTAAAAATAAAATGCATATACTTGCTCTTCTACACTAAAGATATGCGAATTATCCGAATTTTTGAGGGAAGTACCGCGATAACTTTCATCATCCGCGAAATTTCAATGAAAAAAATGTATTTTTCAAAAAACGTCTTCAGAAACGCAATATTTATATTATTTAGGCAAGTTATAGAGATTTTCCTTATTTATCACGAAAATGTGAATTTATACGAAATGTGAATTTGTCCATGGATTCTCCACACTTTGTCTTTTAGTGTCCTCGTTTGGACGGAAACCAAGATATTGGATCAACTCGAGAATCAATCTAGTAACACCTCTCTCCCAATCAGGTGTGGGTAGCTCTAGTCAAACATGGCGCAGAATAATCGCAATGAACTTGGTTAGCCCCATAAGGTGAAGTCAAACCATTGCCACTTTCTGCTGCGTATGGTTTCTTCTCCCTTAAAGCCGATGAAGCGGATTATAGTCACCATTTGGCCAGAATAAAACCATTAGCTGATTTAAAGGCTTGTATACATTTACGAAGGCTTGCTGCTTGCATATGACAGTGATAATTATCTTCAGAGAACTACTAACACTTAGAAAGGAGTGCGTTCGAGAGAAATAGTCGCAGCTTGGTTCTTGTTCGAAAACATTACTTTTCTGGATTCTGCCCTAACTTTTCCAGCTCTACAGCCTACACTTAGTTTGGTGCCATCATTTAAGTAGAGGAAGTAGTCAACTTTCTTAAGCTGCCGTCGTCGAGGGTAGATATAGTCATTCTTGTTTTGACGTATTTTTTTTACTCCCACTTGGTTTTTATCGGTTTTCAAATGGTAGTAGGCAAATGTCATATTGTTACTACCTAACACTGAAGACAGCCTAGTTCTACTTCGCTTACACGCTCGTACTCATTTGTTCATATGTTAGTTTGTATTGAGTTGATAGTTTTGACAATAACTAGATACTACTACGACATTATCACACATTTATTCTTCAGAATTGAATTAAAAATAAAAAAAATTACCAAGCTTATAAGTCACCCAAATCAATACCAACCTTCCTGTATATTTATAGTTACCGCATTCATTTAAATTATGACCGTATACCCTTGTTCTTTCCGTTTTGGACAAACCTCACCCAGTCTGTAAATTACGTATGTGTTAACAAAACAACCACATTTAGTTGCAACTCACACGTCACCATTAGATCTAAATATGTTGACACCTTTAGTGTATATAAATGTAGAAGCATTCACATACTTTGAGTAAACGTTGAGGTTGATATCAAGTTCAGAAATAAGCTCCAAGAAGTATTTGAATGCTTTCCTAACTTATGTCTTAAATCTCTTTTAACACTCTCTCTTTTGGAATACCCCAATCTCCTTAAAAACAAAAAAAAAAAAAAAAACAGGTCACATGCGGCCTTCATCGCCACTACTGGACTCTGTGCGTGATCAGTTTGAGGATTATGATCAACTGGCGAAAGACTTTACTCGCGTCTTCCTTAACGAGGAGCCCTCATGCCTACAAAACGCACATCTCTTCGATGTAGTCTTTCTGGTTGGTCAGTCAAAGCAAAAAGCCCGTTTTATTGGAGTTCGAGCGATACTTGGAGTGCGGAGTCGTGTTTTTCAGGTATAAGCTTCTAAACAGCCTTTGATTTAGATACAAATATGTTTATTTTTTTTTTTCTTCTCTTCCTGTAGGAAATGTTGTATGGCATCCAAACCGGCTTTGGTTCTCCCCAAATTCCTGTCGCTGAAATCTTCGCCAGACCAGCACCATCTCTAGTCTCACCACAAAATCAAAAGCCCAAGAGTAACAACTACCTTACCGTGCCGGATATTGAGTCAGCTCGTCCCAAGAGCGTTCCATCATCCCCAATGGTGAAGCGAGCTTTCTCCCGCCTTGGAACTATCACCGCTGGCTGGGGCCGTTCCATACGCAACAAGAACACTTCACTGAATCCCGATGACAAAAAGAAATGGATATCTTCACAGGACTGTTCCAGTAAGGATTTAACTTTCCATTAATACAAAATATCGATGTGGGTTTTTCTCCCGTTTTTTCTTTTCTTTTTTTGTATCGTATTCAATTTTTGCTCTATTTGTGTGATTCCTTAAAAACAAAATTTACTCTGTGTGTGCGTGCATAAAATTCCCTTATACCCGAACCCACATCCTGGAAAATATGCCCTGCGACACTTGATATGGAAAATGAAATTTACATAATGTATGCTCTTCTGTGCTCTCTCATATGTAACGTACGCCACCACCACCGCCTCACCCATGACACAATTGACACACCCACCACCGCCCACTTTTGACGCACTACACCTCACCTCATGCATGTGGTTCACAAAAAACATCCTCATTTCCGGCTCCCATCCGTATAACTTTGGTAACTCGTGCTCGTCGTCGTCGTGATTTTGTTTCGTTTTTTCGATTTTTTTTATTACTCTCTTTTATTATCCTTTTTGTCCTCCGTCACTCATAACATCAAAACAAAAAAACAATATTCTACATCCATTCGCATTTGCTTCTCATTATTTTTCACAAAAAAAAAAAAAAAATAAACTCCAATGAATCAAAACAAACAAAAAATGAAAAAAAAAAATGCAGATAGGGATAGTAAGGATAAAGATGGTAAGGATAAACAAGGTAGCAATCAGCTAGCCGTACCAAGACTGTCAGTTTGTGCGGACGCACAGAAGGTGGACCGAGCGAAGCTGGCCCAGACGGAGTTCAACATCATTGAGTTCGATCCGGAAACGTTTCGAGTGCTACTAGATTACTTACATACAGGAACGTGCCCGCTGACGTGTGTGTCGATACCAGGTGAGTTTTAATTTCGTAAAATGAATAAAAAAGATATATTTTATTTCCTAATTCCATTTCTTAAGGAGTATATCTGAGAGGTCAGATATTTATGGTGTTTTGATGTTCAAGTCAGTAGCAAAATGTTTCGGATTCAAAAACTTTCTAAGATAACCCACTAGTCGATTTTTATCCCTTTTATTCTAGCCAGTATCAGTTCGTTGACTTTGTGCTCAGCTGTGTTAGGATGCTAATCCTTGTTTTATACATATGTACTATGTAATTTGTATCCGCTCTGATGCTGAAGACAGAATCTCTTTGGAGTAATAATGTGTTCCAGCACCAGCTCCTCCATCCATCATGGATCCGTCCCTATCCATTTTTGGTGTAAAGACTTTGTACAAAGTCCCAATTAGCTTTGTTCGTAGGACATCATGGTTCACTACATCAAAGGCAACCTTAATTCCAGAAAAAGGACGTAATATTGCTCCTGCTTCCTTAGCTCCTGTTGTGGTAGTTCTTATTGCACTAGTGACTCCTAATCATGCCAAATGTTGTATTCTGGTCTAATCCTCCATTACGGTCACGTCCACCACTTTCAGGCACCACTAATCTATTTTCGTATCTCCATTCTCACAGTGACAACCAGTGAATTTGGATCTTGCTTTGTTTTTAAATTTACGTCTGAATATTTATCTGCCGTTCTAGTTTCAGATTTTTGAAGCATATTTTATCGAGTACACCTTGCACATCCATAATGCGGAAATTGCTTTACCTCCGGAACAGATCTCTTCTTCCGTAACGCGTAAACATATGTATGTACATACCTATATGTACACAGTGCAATTTCCGTAAACATATCCGCTGGGTAAGCATGTTGTCTACTATTACATTTTCAGCGTTGTACTCTCTATGGTCCACCACAACACTTCCTATTGTAGTTAACAGAATGTATGTTATGTACATACGTATGTAGGAAAACAAAGTTTGGATTTTCAATGTTGTTGGTAAATTTGTGACGAATATTTTTTAAAAATTCATGTGCAGTGGTATTTACTCCTCGCTGCATCAGAGCTGAAACGAAGGTTAGGGCTATTAGAAAAAATAGCAGCAGACGAAATCCCAGTAAAAATTCAACCTTCTTTCATAACTTGGGAACAACCAATAGGAAATATTTTCCTCAAAATAAATCCTTTCCAGATCCGTATAACGATCGCCTCTATCTTAATTCAGAAATTATTGTGTCACATCAGTAAAATGTTTTTTTTTTTTTCTCTCTCACAGGTCTTCTATGCGCCGCTGAACATTATGATCTTCCTGAATTGCTTCAAGCTTGCTTCCATCATTGTAAACAATTCCTACGCATCGATGTCGTCTGTCCAATGCTTATTTCACTGGAAAACTACTATTGGCGCTATACCTCCGCCTCGGAGTTAGTCAACATGATACTGACATTTGTGGAGAATAAAGCGCATGCCTTATTTAAGCTGCCAGACTTCTTGAATCTCTCCGAGTCAATGGTACAAATGATCATGTGTCGAGACCTACAGACACCAGAAATTCGTAAATTCGAAGCCATGTTAGCATGGGCTCAAAATAAGGTTGACAAAATGAAAATGTCTCCAAACAAGGATACACAATTCGAATTTGAATGCATCATGGAGAGACTTACGCGAGACTTGAATCTGTGCCGTATATCACCGAGTGAACTATTGACAGTGGTTTTGCCATCAAAGTCTTTGAAAAATGAACGCATCATGGAAACACTGATGGTACAAGTGAATCTGGGTACATATCGAATGCAAGAATTGGACGAATACAGGAATCAACTGAGAAGTCAAGACTCAAAGTGCAGTGAGGGTAGTGTAACAGTCCATCGGGGTGGATGAAACAGTAGAAATGTTAGTTTCGATGATATGGACGATGATGATGATGAGGAGGAGGAGGAAGATGATTAGGTATAAGGTGGCTTAGAGTAGGTTCTGTTTTTAAGCGGTTAATTCTAGAGTTGAGTCAGGGTGTTAGTTGTATTTTTAAGTTTGATTTGTGTTACCCTTACGCACATGTCATACGCACAAGACTATAAAGCGCACATTTGTAAGAAAGCTCTGGTTTTTTAAATACAAAATCAAGCTATTTGGATACAGAAAGACTTATTAAACGCACAAAAAATGAGCTGGTAGTGTATTTTTAAATTGTTTGCTACTTAAATTTTATATATTTAGCCCTTCGTTTGCTTTATCACTTGTGTAAATAAAACTGAATACAAAAGAGACACTAAGGTGTTAAGAAACTCCAGCTAAACTAAATTTTAAGTGAATACATTGACCAGACTTCGCCTATAGTTTTCTGAAACCAGTTAACAAGATCTTAACACTGTTATTGAATCCAAAAAAAATCAACCTACTATGGATGTTCAAAGCCATGGTCAATTCATTCAAATAGTCAACTTCGGATCTCGAACCCCAGGCAACTATGGAGAAATGAAAGGGATTTAAATTTAAGCGCTGGTAAATTTAAGTTTTACGGCTTTGATCATCATTTCGACAATAAACATTAAACAAAAGGATTCCGGTTTTAATTTTGATGTAGGCACTGATAAATTGTTAAAGAGAAAACGTAACAGGAACTTCAATAGTATCAAGGTACCCATATTTTTTTTTCCCCTGAACCAACTAAGGACATAAAAGTTAAAAGCCAGAAGACCCATACCAGAACCTTCCAACTACCACACTAATCATCACCAGGCACGTCCAATATCACAAAACTAACATCAATGCACTTTTATTTTGATAACATTATAATAACCTTAATTATTTTCTACTGTACAACCTAATCTGTTTCCTCAAGTCGAAACCATAATCACTAACTATGCTTTATATCTTATTGTTACTGAAAAGCCTAAACTACAAGTATGTACTATCCTTTCAAATTGTTTAAGTCGTTTTGAAGTCATTACACGTCACAGAGGTGTAAAAAGTTTTAATATTCTAAAAACGTCCTTGTCTTACCTTAGAAATTAAACTACTGACAAAATATTCAGCATATTGCTAGAGATATCGAGTTGAAGATTTGTTGCTGATTTTTAAATTGGTACTGAATAATTGATCTAAGATAAGACAAAGAAAACAAGATTAAAGGTAGGACAATTAGTGTATTCCCTTCGAAGTGACCTATTATAAAACCATTATTCATACAGTCAAATAGTAGTTTCTCTGAGCTAATGTAAGTATTTACATAAGGTGACTTATCTTATTTCAGTCAAATGTATTTCAGTTAATTTTGGTTGTACACTGGACGTCCAGTATAACGAAAGATATAATGTTCAACCCATTCGTTATATCGAAAAATTCGTTATATCGAAACCAAAATGTTCGTCCCTAAATAATTAAAAAATGAAAACAGAACACCGACTGATGATTGAAAAACTCTGTATTATATTTACTCTAGAAGATTACAAAAATCCAACTAATTTTGAGCGGAAAAAAGTAATTTATTCGTGTCTGCCTGAAGGTTTTTGTTTGTTCATACCATTTATGAGCAGCTTACTTCTGCAATTGTCGCAGTACTAATACTACGGATCAATCCTGACTTCTCCTTCTGCCCATTTAATGCAGTTTTTGAAACTCTCAATTGCGTCATGTTTGGTCTTTGGAACTATGCCCACATCTCTGTCTCCATCCTCCATGTTGATAACTCTTATTCTGCTCATTTTAAATGACTAGACCTAAACCTTCAATTCCAAATTTTCACGTCAGTAATCAAACTCCAGAGACGTATGTATGAGAAAAAAGGTCAATGCATTTCATGTCTTGCTTCTTGTTTCTTTTCCTTGAAATTGAATATTATTCGTTATACAGAGTAGTAAAAATTCTCATCATTCGTTAGATAGAGATGTCAGTGGACTCAAAATGGTCATTCGTTATACTGGACGTTCGTTATATTGGCATTCGTTATACTGGACGTCCGGTGTATATTTTAAATGAAGAATTTTAACCAAGTTCATATCTATGGAAATATGGGAGAGAGAATATCTTTATTAAAATATCTACTAGAGGGTAGTATCTGCAAACTAAAAAGTGTACAGACGCCATAGAAGAAAATATCTTTGCCTATCTCTGGCTAGAACTTCACTTACATACGTATATGTTTCGAATAATGTTTCTAGAGCAAACTTTATTAAAAGTAGCTAATCAATTTATTAAAATTTCATTGTGAATTCGCATGTTCGAAGAGGCCTTGTTTTCAAACGATACCTTGTTTAAGCCGTTGAATTGGAATATGTATCGCGAAAATGGAAGTCTACCACTCACCCACTCGGAGACCCGAGAACTTCGAACTATGTATGTATGTACAGGGTGGGCCAAATACAAGTTTCTTTTTAAAAATGCAATAAAATTAACAAAATTAAATTTTTTCCATTTTGGCTTTATTAGTAAGAGCAAACTTACTTACTTACTTACTTAAGTAAGAGCAAACATTCCCATTAATTTTGGAACACAACGTCGTTCAAGTGGCTGCCTCGGCCGGCTTCGCAGTAGCGCATTCTGTAACTCCAATTTTCCAAGACCTTGTTGATGGTTTTGGGCTGTAGCTCACGGATTGCTTGGATGATATTGGCCTTAAGTGCTTGAATCGTTTCCGGATTGTTGGCATAACATCGGTCCTTCACGGTTCCCTACAAAAAAAAAGTTCAAAGGGGTCAAATCGCAACTCCGAGGCGGCCAATTGACATCGTCAAGACGGCTGCTAATGCGATTTGGCAATTTGGTGCCCAAAAGATCGATTGTGGCATGGACTGTGTGGCATGGCGCGCCATCCTGCATGAACCAGAGGTCGTCCAAATTCATGTCTTCAATGTCAGTAAAAAAGAGTCGGCTCTGTAACGCCCACCGTTGACCGAAACGTGCGTGAAATTTTGAGCTTTTGAGATTGATGAAGAGTTGATGTTCGTGAATTGAGTCTCACACTCTCGGCTACAGCAGCCACATTCTTGTCTGTGCGCACCATACGACGACGGGGACCATGAGCGTTGTGCACTAGCATACCAGTTTCATGAACTTTTTGCACAAACTTGCGTACAGCAGGCGCGGTGGGTGCTTCATTTCGGCGAAAACCTCAAATAACGCATTGTTTGGGCTACACAGCACTCACTTTGGAAATAAGTTTTCAATATTTCCCAACGTTGTTCAAGCGTTAAGCGACTCATTTCGTTCCGCGGAGGCATGATACTGACTTTCTGTCAAGATTTCGAGCGGAAAACAGCTGTCAGTGTCAAAATAACCTGTAATTTAAAAAGAAACCACTAGATGGCCCACCCTGTGCATTCCTAGTCGGTAGTAGAGAAATCGAGAATTCGACCAACCTAGAGATAAAAACTATGCTAAGAAGTATCGGTGTCAGTAACTGAAGTTACGCCTAACTTCAAGGTAAGTTCTCTCCCCCTCTTCTATAATTTTAAATCAGCGGTAATCTTTTAGTTAAAGTACATAAATAAAGCCACAACGAAATTGGTTATGCTTTTATTACTGGTAAACATAACATGACCGTCTTCAGTGTTATACAGAGCGCTTTACGGCATATTTATGAATAGAGCAACAGAAAAAGTCTTACAATCTTGTAAGACTGTTTCTAAATAGAATCTTGGGCCTATCATCATCAAAGGTAACACATTAGTTTATTCCAATGCGGTAAGAAATCTTGTTCCAGTTAAAGCATACTACTGGAGCTTTATATACCAGTCAGTGCTCGTACGAAAGATCTTGAGATCGTAGTCCTAAAATAATTCCTGATGTTGTCCAAGAAGTCCAGTATAAATCTTGATTTCGGGCTGGCTAAAATACATATCTTTTTAGATATTCAAACAGCTCTTAAAGCACTAACTTGAAAATGTTCTGAAGGCTAGGCAATTCGTACAAGAATTGCATAAAGAAGAAAAATTAAGCTGCTGATCTTCCTCCGCTGCTGCTTGTGGTAACAAACCAAATTTGTGTTCAGAAACAGACTAAGGATCCTACCTAATGACCTAGATTCCTTCAAATGAAGGAATTGATAAAGATAGAAAACCTTGAGTTGAAGGTATCTATTACCGAATGGTGAATTTGTTGATATTCGTGATCCCTAAATTTATACCAATACATATTCCTGTCTTAGAATGCGTATGTTGATAGGGTATTATATGTATGTTCAAAACGACACTTCAAATTTTTGATTCGACTTTCTTGTTTTAAGTTTAAGAATATGTAAATCTAAAGGCAAAATGTAATCAAAATCGAATAAAACGAACTGTTGCCAATATGTGCACCAATTCTACTGTATTCATACAGCCTCAATCTGATAACAAAAATACATTCTCCTTTAAATTCACTTCCAAAGGGAGAAGCCCTGTTTACTAGTACAGAACCAAATGAACATTTTTTTTTCTAATTCAATTCAACATCATAAGTAAGTGTATGTATAAAAAAAACAACCATTTCCTTCTTAGTTATACTTGTTAAAATTAAACTAAACAAATTTCTAGCAAAATAAATGTTCATTTAATTTTCAAAGAAAACTAAAAACGCTTACCGCAAACAAAGACTAAATCAAATTTAAATTAAAACAAAATTAAATATAATACTAAGTTTTAAAAACCAAAACAAAAACAAAACACTTGTAGGTTATTGAAAATAAAAAAAGTAAAATTAACAACATTAAATGGAAAAAAATGGATAAATAAAATATATATATATATATTTATTGTTATACATACACATATTGTATATTGTAAGTGTTTAAGTGTAAACGTTTATGTAAAAAAAAAAAAAAAAAAAAACTTAAAGGAGAAAGCAAATTAAATGAACAATTGCGAACTAAAAATATAAACATAATTTATACAAAATAAATGTACTAAATCTCCAAACAACAAACAAAAATATAAATTTGAAATTTATACATATACATTTATATATAAAAACAAATTTAAACAAAATGTTTTGATACTGAATTTAAAAATTAAACAAAAAAAAAAAAACAAAAAGTCAACTAAATTTTTAAAGAAAAATTAAGTTAAAAAAACTTTCGGCAAATCGATTTTGACAGTTTTATTCTTCAATTTTTTGTTTTCTACAAGAAACCATCCGTCTAACAGAATGCATACATATATACATATAAAATAAAAATTGTATATTAGCCCACCAAAAAAATATTAGTTTACAGTATATAAGCAAAATAAGAAAATGTAAAAGATAAATGTTTACCTTCTTTCTTTTCGAACAAACAAAAAACATACTACATACAAGCTTCTACCACAAAGTCTTTGAAAACAAAATAATTAATGACAGAAAAACAAAAAACTAAAATTGTTAAATGAAAATGTTAAAAATCCTTACCTAAGAAAAAACCAAAAAAAAAAATTGAAAAGTGTAAAATAGAATTATTAAAAAAAATAGAAACTAAATGAAAATATATATTTTATGTGCAAAGAAATATTGTTTATCCATATGTTGGTTGCTATATGAACAAAGAAAAATAAATTATTAAAAGCAAAAGTAATTGTTAAAGAAACTAAAAGTTGTTAATGTAAAAAAAATAAAATGAATGAAAAAAACATGAGAAATTATTGAAGTACCCCAAGTATACATTGTATTACTAATTCTCCCCCAGAAAAAAAGAGCTCCTTAAAGCCACAAACCCAATGAAAAATCAATTTAATTAGACAACACAAAGAAAATGAACTATTTGGAAAAGAGAAATGTAAAAAAAATAAGTGAATGAGAGGAAGAAGGATAAAAAATTAAAATAAAATGTTTTTAAACAATGGCTAAGGGGATTTTATTTAAATAAGTTGAGCTGATGATCTACTATAATAGGCAAAGTGACATGGATCGATCGGCAAGGACAAGGCAAGTATGATTGACTTTTACCCTATGATACATAGCAGAGTCCTCTGATAAGATACAAAGGCTTTTATAGTAAGAAAGAAAATATACATAAATTCTTTTATGCTATTGCGCAAAGGCTTGATAGAAAGCACATATAGAAATACAAACTTGGCTAGTTTATTAAAGAAAGTGCAGGTGAAGGTAAGAGTTAGACAACTCCTTGGAATGTTTTAACGCTTAACAGACCGCGTGCAGCCAAAGAATTAGCAGAGGCCCTAGACAGTAATAAAGCAGATATCACCGCCATTGAGAAAATGCGATGGAATGGGCCGGACAAAAAAAGGATGAAAAACTGTGACATCTATCACGGTGATTGTTATAGAGAGCAGAAACACCGCTTATTAGGATGCGGATTTGTCATACGCGGCCGACTTAGGCGAGAAGTCTTAAGCTTTCGACACGTGAGCGAGCATCTTATGACAGTTCGCATCCGGGCTATATTGGCAAACATAAGCATAATATGCGTTCATACCCCACAGAAGAGAAGGACGACGCCACCAAAGAATGTTTCTACGAGCTCCTCGACAAATTATTGGTTAATTTTAACTCAACGATAGGAAATAGGATATATGTAGGTTTCCTCATCCTATGCCCTGGCAGTCTCCGTATAATCAAACGGTCAAGCAAATTGATCGCATTGCGATCGACGTAAGGTATGCCTCCAGTATTCTGGATGTGTGAACTATCCGAGCAGCCAATATAGACCCCCGGATCACTACCTTGTTGCATCCAAGCTACGAATGCGGATATCCCAAACGCCACAACAAAGAAGAATTACTGTGAGAAGATATAACGTCAAAAAGCTGCAACGCAAGAGACCGCCAGAATCTTCGCCAAACGCGTATCCCGAAATCTAGCTACGACTCCTACACCAAATGCCGAAGACCAACGGGAACGATGCCAACATGCCATCAGAAACGCTGCAACTGATGTGATAGGTTTCGTCTGACCCCCACCAAGAAATCTATGGTTTGACAAAGAATTCCGGTAAGCAAATGCAGCTAAACAAGAAGCATACAAAACGACGCTGTAAAGAAGGACGAGAGCAGCTCGCGAGCTCTACGACCAAAAGAGACGGGAAGAACATCGGCTTCTTCGAAAGAAAACAAAAGAGTATGAGAAGCGCACGATCGAAGATATTGAGAGATTATACTTCTGGAAAAATGTACGAAAGTTTTACCAGCAGGTAACAAGAACGTATCAGGTCAACAAGACCCATACCTACAGAAGCCGGTATAGAGATGAAGAAAGAAACCTCGTAGTAGAGTCACAGTCGGTGCTGAGAATATGGAAAACTTTTCCTGCAGACTTTATAACGGCGACGAAGACCAACATCCCGCTGTCAGGCAGGATGAACCATTCAACATAGACGATGATAGTCAAAATAACCGTCCACCTTGTTAGAGAGCATACACCAAATCAGCTCTAAAATTTAATTTCATTCAATGGCCGAGACGAGCTGTGCAGATCCGTGTCTAGTTTCGACATCCCTAGCAACTTCGTTCGCCGGTTCAGGATGACGATGGAGAACGCTCGCTGCTCCATGAAGGTTCGGTAACCATCTCACCGAGACCTCTGATGTCAAAAAAGGTTTTAGACAAGGTGACGAGCTGTCTTGTGACTTTTTCAACATCATACTGGAAAGGATTGTGCGAAACTCACAAGCCGAAAGTTTGTGCACCCACTACCGTATACCGACGATTTTGAGAATGTTGGCAGAACACAGCCAATATAATAATAACATCTCGGCAGAAATTAAACGAAGAATAACTCTTGCGAATCGCTCTGTCTTTGGGCTGCCCTATCCCGAACGACTAAGGAGACGCTGTATAAGACCTTTATCATCCCAGTCCTGCTTTATGGCACTGAAGCCTGGACTCTGTCTAAATTGGATGAATATATCACTGGTGGCTTCTACAGAAAGAGCTATGGAGCTGTACAGTGACATCGACCTAGTTAAAAAACTACGCATCATTCGTCTAAGATGGCTAGGACATGTAGACTGGATAAACACAAATGCTCCGGCCCGCAGAGTCTTCGAATCAAACTCGGGTTAACTGGAGAGGCTTGTTATTGAAGTTTTATAGATTGGTTCAATTCCTCAAGCGGCCGTCGTCAAGAGTAGGATATAAGTTCTTAATGCTAGCCTTTGGATACAGCCACCAGATGCATATATCATACATAATTGCAGATGTGAAAACAATATTCAGGACTCGAAAAGACTTTTACTTTGTGCACTGAATGAAACTGCACAGATGCAAAGCATTTCCGAGCTTTAAACATTATCACAATCACTTTGGCTTGTTTGGGAGATGTTAATTATTTCGATAGAGGCAGGACCACGCGTTGAAGGGCTTACATTAAGACTTATATGATGACCTGCTGAAAATATTGAAGAAGCATTTGCCTACGAATTTGAACCTTCCATTTGCTAATGATATGCATTCAAAACTACCACAATTCCCAATAAGAATCAGATCAATACCGCTACCAAATATGAAAGAACAGAAAAAAGAAAATCATAGGTTGATGGTGTAGCCGTATGATATACTTCTGTGTTAGAGAAAGCTTGGAAGGCGAAGAGCTGTATTTCGGCAATAACCCGTCAAATGTTGGCTTCCAAGTGCTCAATTGTTTGTGGTTTATCGGCATAGACAGAGAAAACAATCTAATGGCTTCAAATCGCATTAACGAGGTTGCCAGTTAACAGGTCCATTTCCATTTCATGAAATTATTTGTTCGTCAAATGTTTTTTCCAGTAAATTAATTGTATCGCGTGCTGTGTTGCATGTGGAACCGTCCAGTTGAAACCACATGTCTGCAACATTAATGCCTTCCAATTGAAGCACGAAAAAGTTAGTAGGTAATCATGTCTCTGTACCGCTCACCGTTCTCACTGTAACGTTCTTATCATAATCATTTTTGAAGACATATAGACGAGTGATTGCACTGGCCCATGAAGCGCACATACAGCGACAATGGCTTGTGGATTATCATCGCTCCAAATGCGTCAATTCTGTTTCTTGACATAGCCATTTAACCAAAAGTGTGCTTCATCACTGAACAAAATTTTCAAATGCCCGAAATTATATTTAAACATTAATGTAATAAAAATTGTCAAGGCAATTTCATATATTTTAGAAAATATTTTTCTGTTTTATTTCAATTTAAAGTTCTCCTCCTGTATAAAAAAAAAACACACCCTTTATTTGTAACTTCACTATTCTCTTTCGCAGGGTTTTCTAAAGTAGATACATATCAGATTTTATACTTTTTCCTAATTTTAATTACATAAATATATGAATTAAAACTTAAAACAACCTACTTTTGAACTCAACAGCCAAATTCTCTCTCAAACGTTTTTACTGCCACCTACCAGCAACTGTTCAAAACGACTCACTCGCCATCTACGTCTCAGCAACACCAATCACAAACAAAATGGCGTTCATGAATGACTTTTGAATCTAAACGTCTCTTTTTCACAACCATCCACATTTGACAGCAGCAATCAATTGTCGTTCTTCGTCTTCGCTTGTGTTACGGATTTAGGATACGCAGTCGCTAACTTTGGCCAAATCGTTGGAAAAAAACGAAGAAAACAATTGTCCTCGTCGAATTTTCCGATAGAACTCTTATTAAACAATTCTATTCGAAGGAAAAACTCACAGCGCTTCTGTGGGAATAATAATTGTTGTAAAATTTTTTGTGAAATTATCTACGAAAAGACGGCAAAGTTAGCTTGTAAACTGCATGTACGGCGAGTGTTTTTCTTTATTATTTTTTTTCTGGTAATATTTTTGTTTGCCTTTCGCTTTGGTGCCAAATAAAATCCATGAAAATACACAAAATACATGAGTGATATTTATATTGTTTGTGAAAAGTGCAAAAAAAATTGTTAAAATTGAATGCAAACCGCGGTAGAGTTCCCACAGATAATCAAGTCCCGTAAGTAGTCCCGTCTTATCGGAGTTTGTTTACATTTTTTTTTTATATAATTCTGGATAAAAATCAATTGAAAAATTAAAAGAAAAACTTAATTTCTATTGGGGAAAGTCCAAGTGGCCGTCTAGCCTAGAAAACTCCGTCGAGAAAAACTAGAAAAACTAACGATTTCCCTGACCCACATCGCTTGTGTTAGGAAAGATGGTGTGGGGAGGAAAGTTCGCATTGTATTTGCTTGGGAAATTGTTTTTTAACGTTAATGTAGGCAGAAATAAATGCAAATGGAATAAGGGGGAGGGTGTAGAGTTAGAGTGCAGCAGAGCATGGGAAAGACAAGGGTTAAGTTCCAAAGTAGTGTTATCGTCATAAGTCGGTGGCTTGAACCTGTGGTTATGTTGATTTTTTGTTATTTTTTTTTTGACGTTCCCACGGCGACAATAAATCGCTTTCTTATCGCTCTGAGATAGGGAGCGATTTGTTCCGCTTATCTATAAAAAAGTTTGTTTAAGTTGTGACTAGAATTTTCTGATAGATCCTGCTAAAGCTAAAATGTATCTATTGTCACTTGCAGCACGCGCATGCCTAGTAGAAAGCATCGAGCTATTTCTGAACGGACGTTCAATTTGTTCTTGACACATATTTTGTAAATTCACACAATTTTGAGTGAATTTTATTAAGTTCAGGGTAAAAATTTTGAATTAAAACTTGAATTATTAACATATTTGAGTTTCTGGTGTAGAGGAAGCCGGCAAAATCAATACGCTTAACCTGCAAACTGTTCCCATTTGCAATTTCGAATAATTTTTTCAAAAAAAAACACTGAGTGCAAACCAGGAGTCATCGTTGAGGGTAACTTGGCAGGAGGCTTAACTAAATCGACAGCACTTACCACGCTCCTGTTTCTCTCTTAGTGCAGAACAGTTTCCTCTTAGTGTAGATGAATTGTAGTGCCTTTTCTTGTTGGACTCTTTTCCCCACTTTTTGGCAGTAGGCTATTGTTCCACGGTCTTAAAACAAAAAACTTTCTGTTTAAAAGTGCAGCGTAGCACTTCTTAGAATGTTTAATGTTGAATGGTAAGCTGTGTATGCCGCACAAACATGGAAAAACCCATCCATTTTAATAACACCACTTGAACTCAAGCCAAATTTTCACAATAATCGTAACTGCTAGAAAACTAGAAACCAAACAGCAGAATACTTAACGCATAGACTATGTTTATGTGTAGCAGTGCAGGTCTCAGGTTATAACTCTTGTTTTCTGTCATCAATTTTATACTACTGACCTTTAGAAAAAACAGTCGCATTGGACTGGATCACGAAATGCTTGAATCTGTCTAGGACAGTATTTATTACTTATATGTAGCAATCGACTAATAGGCTTGGTGTGCAATTGGCAATAATAGCAAATAATTGGCGAGTGAGTATGTTCAAATTTATTTTAAACATAGGTACAACTCCTGTTAGTTTTTGTTGCTTCTAACGACCAGCTTTTAAAAGATCAAGTAGCATTTAAATACCTACTTATATAATTCCTACAGTATCAAAGCAGTTTGATAGATTGAATTGCCTGAGAGTCTCAGGGTCGCGGTCAAGTTAATTGACTAGAATTACTTTCTAATCTATATTTTTATAGGAAGTCCCTGATTGATTGAAAGTAAAATTTTCGAAATAGGGAAAAAATCATCTGCGACGGCAAAAGTCCCTTCTCTATCTTTTAAATAATATGGACTTGAATATGTTATATCGTCTGCCTTCCACACCACCACCCCTTTACCAGCTTATGACTGATATTTTGTTCTTTGTTTGCAATTTAACCCTTTAAACCAGCTCTGAGCAAAAACGAAAAGGTCCTATTTTTCTATTGCGAGACCTTGCAAAACCAGGAATATGCAAAAGTTAATAAGGCTAGAGTAATCGTATTCCTTTCAGGAAAATTCTCTTCTTTCTTGGTATGCGGGTTCAAATATTGACGCGGTTCACATTTTGTACTGTAGGTTGGTACCTATGTATGTAAAGCTTGTTGTTTCGTTGTGGCTTTATCATTTCTGAAATTTAGTTTGGGTTTAGTGTAGTCATTCGAAATAGAGGACAACCTCCCAGGTAGTTATGCCACATCGGCTGCTTTGGCCTCGGACTCTTTGTGACTGACCGTGGAGAGGGACAACATAATCTCAGGTGTCTATCATAAGAACCATTCCTTTGGCGACTCAGCATTGAGTGTCACATAGTATTTCTATTTCTATTGCCCTTGTTGAATGGGAGTCAGTTCTATCGCACATTACAAAAGCATACCTTAGTGGTACAGTTTGCGTACCGAATACTACTCAAATAGAGAGGTACATACTTATGTATCTCATTCCTGATTTATCGACAAGAAATATAAGATGAACTGATGGCACATGCCATACTATATTTTGTGAACTACTTGCTTACTTAGGCCTTCACGTTCGTTATTCATATTCATATGTTCTTCGATTCTTCTGCATTATTTTTGCTGACATGCTTTTAACTGCATCATAGGTATATTTCACCACAGTGAAACTTTCATGTCTATTAAGTATATTGCAACATTTTTAATGACTATGTATATCATCTGCATAACCTACGACTTTGACTTCCCTATATACATACATATGTTGCTTTAAGACATTATTTCACATTATGTATCACAAGATCGTATCTTCCAACGACCCTTGTGGAACTTCGATCAATATCTGGTAATGCTTTTTTATATCATCGGTGACCCTATTTCTAAACCGTGTAGTATAGTATGTGGTTCCAATTCTTATAGTTGAATGCATTCTTTGGTGCTTACTATATGTTCCCCTCTATAGCAGTCAATGTTTTGATGGCATATACCGAATGTGATTTCCGGAAAGTATATTGATGTTAAAGAAGCCCTATCGTGACCAATTGTAATATGATATTACCTCCCTCAGTGCTCCGATCAAATACCTGGAATCGGTCACCTATCGGTATTTGGCACTATGTGTTATATTAGTAAACGAATTTATTCATAACACTAGCTGTTTGTTCATGTACAACTAGGGTTGCATATGACCACAACTGCCAATAAGCTACGACTCTATCTGTTAAGAAAAAAAATTTACCTCCTATACATCTATCCAAAAACTATCCTAAAGATCATTGATACACACAAGAGAGATGTGCGTCAACCAGAATAAGTCGTCCATTAAAATGGACTTAGAGTCTCAGTATTTAAGTACAGTTCTCTAGAACTTAATAACTAACTACTTTTAAATATCCAACACTTTTTTTTAGCACCACCGTGAGAAGTGTCTACTTAAACCTCCCATTGCGAGTTTAATTTAAATTTCTCACAGTGTCCCTACCGGCGCTCATTGTCTCTCGAAAAAAATAATTCATTAAAAATTCATTTAACACCTCAACAAATCAAAAACTGCTCGTAAATCGCTTAGGAAACTTTAAAACCTATCATCATCACGCAAACACTATGCGTACTTACATTTAATGACTTTTTAAAGAAGTCTCATTAGAATGTGAAATTAATTCTGTGTGCCCGTACACACACTTTTAGCTCTATTTTGGCAGTCAAAAGTCACTTCATTCCAGCCGGCTGTAAGTAATTAGGAACACTTAAAAGTTTGCCTCCTTTACCTTTTTTTTTCAAGAGCAAACTCATGCAGACTCTAATACGTAATTAATTGCATCAATTTTAGCAAACATTGACCTACGACGACGGTAGACTTCATGTGTGTGTGGCTCACCGGTTCATAAGAACGTATGTTCATACTCAATGACAAATGAAAATGCATAGGAAATCCATTTATAGTCCCGGATTCCCAATTCTCATATCGCCTCCCATGGGTGCGGTATTGAGTCATGAATAAGAGAATGATTCGAATTGTTTTGTTCGAGATATGAATTCGCTTGCATTAGTCATGTACTACATAATGGTCATCGAGGTATCTAAAAAGTCACGTAAGATAGGACAAAGTTTGTAGGAACGAATTGCATACATGCTATAATAATAAGTGAAAATGTAATGTGACCAGCTACTGTCAGGGGTAACAATTGAAGAGCGATTTGGAAGTGAATTGTTTATGACGAAGTGAACCGATGTATACAAGGGGAAGTGGACATTTCTGCTTCCGTTTATCAAATGTGAGTAAATTAGTTAATTAAGTGGAACTGGGACGAGGAGATTTATTGGAACAAAGACAATTTAACAAATGTGATCATTTACAAATGGGATAAGCCATGCAGGTAGTCCTTATCTTTGCTAAAATTTATTTTCATGTTTTTATCTATGAGTTTTGTTTCTTCCTTGCCTTACCAGATTCGCATATATGTACGTGATGACTAATTTCTAACAAAGATTTTAATACTATGCAAAGTGCGGAGGAGGTTCATTGTATACTATACAATGAGAATTTAAAAATCGTCTAATAAAGTAGTTGATACGATAGTCATATCGATTTTTCTCTTTTATGTTTTAAAGTACCAATCAGTAATATGGTCCCTATACATTGGAAACCTGAGCAATCATTAGCAACTTAAAAAAAAAATACAAAGCTAGCTTCTTACAACCATTCGTATTGTACGTGTTATATTCTTTACACGAATGGAAGGGGCCTACTGTTTAATGCCGTATCCGAAGGGCTTATTTTGAAAAGTTTTTTCATAGAGTAATCTGATGTTTGTCAGACGCTCGCGAGAGGTGAAGCCGTGAAAGAAATTTTAGTTGTTGTCTGGAGATTGAACCTGGAACCCCTCGCTCCGTAGTTCAACGCACTAACCACTTGAGCCACGGCGCCCACCGACCGACTTACTTCATAAATATCCACGTCAAACCAAAGGAATAAGTCTCATTTAATGAACTAGAGACACTTAATGTTATGACGCTGACCTCGATGTTTTATTGATTTTGAAGACGAGGGATGAGTTTTCCTGGGTTCGAACCTGAGACCTGACATTCGGGAATTACTTCTATGCGTCCGAGCTAATGTACACGACGATTGTGCGGATAGAACTGCAAAACTTCTACAGCTCTCGATTTCATCTTCTCATCTATGCGTTATGCTTGGCATCGTTTATCTAACAGGACTGTTAGGGTCTTGTTTTCTTGAGTCACATTCATCTTTCATTTGCCGTACCAAAAAAGTACTGATTTTCCTTGGATCTCTACACAGATTGGCGGCGTGGCTTAGTGATTAGTGCGTTAAACTAGTACGTTCAAGATTTCCAAGCAACACTAATATTCTTTCATGGTCTTCCATCTCTCGCGAGCGTCTGATAGTTCAAATGTCATTCGAACTCGGCGTCAAATAATAGGGCTCTTCCATTCGTGTGAAGAATATAACACAGGCACTAAACGAATGGTTGTGAGATGCAAGCCCCTGGGTCCCGTACGGTCTTGTCGTTTTAAATATTTGTATTTTTTTTTAAATTTTTTAAGAGACGATATGAGACAGACAAAATACACCGTGATGTCGGTGATAGAATATTCTTATCCAATTATCCCATATCATTGCAACGTTTTCTTATAGATACCACCAACAAATACTGGTAATAATTAACAACCTTGTGGCACACTGTTTCCTCAAACAACTTTCTTTCATAAAGCCTAGTTTAGAATCTTCATGTGCTGATAAATTGCACGAGGGTTTCCCATCCCATGTGGGTACGTAATATATTACTCTAGAGCAAATCTATTCTCACATGTCTAGGACCAGGGACAATATGTGACAATAACTAATTATTTTGATATGAATTACAAATGTATGAGTACACATTTTTAAAGACCTAATTTAATATGTTTATGGGAGATGGGCTCCCATCCTTTTGATGATACTCTGTTTCTAGGTTCTCTGATGGAATGTTTAATATATCTTCGATCGGCGAGCTTCTCATCTGTTGCAGAGTGTGTGTAGCCATATCATCCGATTCTACTTAAGATGAAAACCCTTAAAGCATTGTTTTTCCTTAGCAAAGAATACATAATGTGCGCATACATACACGCAAACAACGTAGCTTTATATTTAAAACAATTTGAAAATCTCAAGGGCAACTTCAAACGTACAACGACATCAGCAGTCGTATTTTTTCCCAAATTTGGTTAATTACTATCCAATTCCAAACTAAAGCTGTTCCACGTACTCATTATTCCCACGTACATACATACCACTTAACAGACAAATGATTCTGTCTCAACCTCCACAAAAAGTTAAGCTTCCAATCTTCTATAATTTGTAAGCCGGAAGTGGAAAGTTCTTGACCTCTCTCTCTTTCGTCAAGTGGGAAATATACATCATCTCCCCTTCACGTGTGGAAGACTTTTATTCCCATCGGCGGTGTGCGGGCATCTGCTTAGCATACAAATGCCAAAAACAAGACGAAAGTTTATCCCACCAAAGCGAAATTCACAAAATTAATGAATATTTTGCAATTAAAGTCGAAAAAGTCAGAAACTTCTTTCCAAATGAGATTACTCTGGCCCTCCTCCTCTCAGGAAATATAGCAAAATCATACCTCCCCGAGGCGTGGATATTTCTTCAAATTTATCCCAAAACATATATCGATTATTTTTACCAACACAAGAGGAGCATAATTAAAAGTCATCATTCCTCAACCATAAATAGACAAATATAGCAATCAAAGGAGTTAGGAGTGAGAGAAGGCCATCTTCCCCAGCAGGAGATGATTTCAGCGTCTTTAACCTCAAGCGACGAATTAATTTTCCCGCCTTTTGCGATGATTGATTTTTTTTATTTTTGTTTGTCGTTTATAATTTATAAATCAAGCGGCACATTTACTTATTTCTTTTGATTAATCGACGATTGGATTAATTATAAATACACAGGAAGAGATAAAGAGATTGAAAGCAGCGAGAGAGAGAGAGCGTGGAAGAGAAATGCACTTGTAGCCAGATACTTTGACATAAGTGCAATCAATTGGAAAAGTGAGCATCATGTCATGAAATTGAAAAATCCATCCGATAATGATGTCACCTTTGATTGCACTGGTTAATCAATTATTAAAAAAAAAAAACAAGTATACGTTTTGCGTTCATTTTCCAACAATGAGTGTGTATGATGAATATATTCGGCGTGTCCAACGTCATTTACACTCAAATTAGGAGTTTCCTTTATGATTAATACATGCTTAACCCGAAAAGAGAAAGACGCCAACAAAATACAACGAATGACGAGGAGAAGGTGAATAGAATATTTAATTTAGCCCAGCGGAGGTGATTAAGTTATGTAAAGACAGAAGAAGTGTGGTCAGCAAGTGGGGAACGGGCAATGCCCCACGTGTAAGGAATCAACCAATTTTTTGTCGCGTGTCGTCAAAAGGAAGTAGTTTCAGTTTGTTCGTCATTTATTTATACAATATAGAACAGTTGTGGAAAAGGGTCTAACATTGTGGTGTAGAGGTTAGTTAGGCATAATTTTCGAGTTGCAAGGAATCAGATATGATTTCAAAGCGAAGCAAATGTACAATAAAATTTTACCATGTGCTACTTCCTGTTTTATTATTTTGCGATTTAGTTAAGCAATCGATTATGCTATTGCGCATGACTTATGACGTCCTTAATATCGACATCAACTTTCATAGTGGCAGTCAGTTATCTGGTCCATTTCTGGAGATTATACGTCCCTGAAGTTCGACTTCAATAACTCGATTGTTTGATCACATATGTGGCATGTGGCGCCATCTTGGTGAAACCATATACATATGCTCCAAATCATACAACAAAATATATTTGGCGCGACAGATCCATGGAACCCAGGGTCTAGCTTCTCACAGCCATTCGTGTTGTGTGTAATATATTCTTTATATGAATAGAAGCGGCCTACTGTTTAATGCCGTGTCCGTAGGGTTTGTTTTGAGTAGCTTTTTCATGACAGTTATACTCTCGGATGTTTTTCAGACGCTCCCGAGCAGTGGGGCAGTGAAAGAACCCCTCGCTCCGTAGTCCAACGCACTAACCACTTGAGCCACGGCACCACATTCAATTTATCCCGAAAATATTCAATCAAAATGGCCCGATAGCAATATACATTGATTGTTACTGTGTTGCCAGCATCATTGAAGAAGAAGTACACATGGAGGGGCCTTTGGCCCGTATTGGCATTTCATGAAAGACTTCGGGTTGCTGGCTAGCCCAAACGCGACAATTTTGCTTATTAACGAACCCATTGGAATTCCAAAATGGAAACCAAACACGAAATTTGATAAAAATTAAATTCAAATAATTTGCAAATGTTGTTGAAGCGTTTACTTTTCCATTATTAAATAGCAATTATAGACGAGTTTGAATATCAAACAAACCGCAGCTAAACTCACATATAATCCAGAAAACGTATAGAAAAAATGAGGCGTCCCAATTGAAAAATGTTTTTACTTAGATATGGTTGCTCTAGGTCTTGATCTGTGCACATAGCCAATTGCTTATAATCGCTCTTGCTACAGGAACGGGCTGAACTTAAAGAAACTATTGATTTATTTTATTTTTTGAGAAGCATGTAGCTTTTGTAATTTGTCGACAGCGGATCCCTCGTCCAAAAGATTATATTTTTCAGTCCAAGCAAAAGTAAGCAAATTAATTTCCAAAAAAGACTAGAAATTCAAATCGAATGTAAGAATTCACAATATATTCTTTCCTTATCTACCTTATATTACCTTACAGTGGGTATATCACCCATTGAGTACATAAGAAAATGTATCTTTCTATCCGACATATTCTGTTTTTATCCGGCACGTAGTGCAATTGACAAAATTGTAGGGTCTCAACAAACCCTCGCCACCAGTTTAGGCTACCGGCGTCCGAAATTGAACATTTGACTAAATATTCAGTTTCCGAAATGTATAAAAAAAAACGCCACTGTTGCCGGAGACAATACTCCACCGTAACCACATATTTTTGTAGGATATGTTCCCTGCGCTAGGGATACCTAATATTCTCTCTATTTTTTATACCTTTTCCAAGGGAACATATATTAAGTTCGGTCTGCCCGTAAGTCACCACTTTTTGGATCTTAAATTTTGAGCTAGTAGGTTGAAATTTCATATCTGGGCTTTTGAGAGCAGCAGTACAAGTGTAAAATTTTTTTATAAATCCGCCCACTCTAGCAGTGGATCACTTCTTCATAACCTGACTAAATTACATGAAACCGAAAATTTTTATTAAGATCAAATATTTTGATATTTAAATTGTCTACAATTCACCCATACATTGTTTTTAGTCACACCCACTTTTTGGGGGCGTTTTAATTAATAAATAGATTTTGATGACATTTTGTATGTAACATCCTCAAACGTTCGAAGTTATCGTAGTAATTTAATAAAAAAATACTATATGCCAGCCCACTTTGTTTGGACTGATGAAAGGAAGAGGTATGGAGTATCAAACAACCCATTGCAGACGGATTGTAGCTTTTCTGTAACGAACTGGAAACTGTTTTGTAGGGAAGTAGAGATAAAGACAAGGATACTTCAGCAGCAACCATTAGGAATTTCTGATCAAATCGATGCGACAAAGGGTATGTTAAGAGAAACCCTAAAGAAAGCATAAGACAAGGCCAGTTCTTTACGGATGATAAAGAGTAAAAAAATCTCCACCATGTTGGACTGAAGATCTCTTCGAAATCAGGAAGAAAACCAGTGCCCACTTTAACGCGGCAAAGTCCACTAATTCACACAGTGACTGGGACTTTTATCATGCGTGGGACCAAGAGTAAACAGTACCAAACGCACCTGCTGCTCAGAATACCTGAGATTTCTGTTATATACCTACACACTTCCCGGAATGTACCTCAAGTCATATCGACAACACAAGTTTGGATGTTGCTCTACCAGTAACACAATCGACAGTTCCAGAAGCGATTATACCCGAATTAACCTGGGCGATAGACACCTTTTCTCTATTCAAATCCCCCGGAGATTAAGGGTGTTTTCCCCATAATGCTGCAGGTAACAAAAGATGTGATCAGACCGATTCTCAAGAAACTATTTATTGGCAATATTGATTGCGGCCACATAACGTCGGCTTGGAGGGACGTAAAATTAATAAGATTAAGAACCACACCAAACGTAGTATAGGAACTGGGACTAAACTCCCATTCGGCATCACAATTGGTCCACAAGGACGTAAGTGTGATGAGGTGGAGCCTTACTCCCCTCAGCAGCCCAACCACTTCGTCTCTCTCAAGTTACAGATATCAAGAACCCAAAACGTGACAAGGTTCCTGTAAGACATGTAAGACAATATCGAAATCATTTAAAAAAAAAAGAATAAACCAGCAAATTGGCGTCCTATAAACATATGTATGTATTTATAGCTAATGCTGAGTGATATCAAGTACTGCAATCTTTTATTTCATCTTCATAGCTCTTATCGTTTCTAGCAAATTGTTTCCAGCATCAAATGACTTGTTTTGAACTTGAGGTATCTTCCTCCGTCTTCTGATACTCATCCAAAAATAGTAAAGAACCATTTAACCCATATTGTTAAAATGAATATCTTCTTACCTGGAAAACCGCTTTCAGATCCGTCCTCTCCCGTCCATTCCTGGCCACCTCTGGTGTCCCACAAGGCAGCCACTTAGGCCCACTTCTTTTCATCCTTATCATAAACGATCTCGATATGGTCATTAAACACTCTCACGTCACCCTTTACGCTGACGACACCAAATTCTTCAAAACGATTTCACAAGACTCCATTCTTATTCAACAAGACCTCGATAGCTTCTCTATATGGTGCACCAAAAATTGCCTGGAGCTCAACATCTCCAAATACCAATCCATTACTTTCTCTCGTAAACGCATCCGATCCCCTCATCGTCTTTACCTCCTCCATGAACAACCCATCTCTGTAGTCCAGTCGATTCGCGACCTTGGCATTATTTGTGATAGGGAGCTCAATTTCCGATTACATACAGATGAGATAATCCTTAAAGCCAACTCAGTACTTGGCTTTGTCAAGCGGTGGTCCAAAGAATTTAACAACCCATACGTGACCAGATCCCTCTACATTACCTTTGTCCGCCCCCTCCTTGAATATGCCAGTCAAGTGTGGTCCCCATATCATCGTATTCATATCTCACGGATCGAGAACATTCAGTCATTTCCCCCGATTTGCTCTTCGAGGTCTGTCCTGGAACGACCCTTTTATCCTGCCCCCTTATCAAGACCGCCTCAAGCTAATCAATTTGAATACCCTTGAGGAGCGTAGAGATGTAGCCGACATTCTCTTCATTCATCGACTCCTCTCAGGTTCCGTTGACTCTACATCCCTTCTCAATTCTATCTTTTTCAACACCAACCCTCGTAATTTACAAACAAGTCGTCTTTTCTATCTACCGACCCATCGCACCTCCTATGGCTCCAATGAACCAATCTCTCGTTTGCTGCGTAAGGTTAACTCAAGGGTTACCATATTCGACTTCAACCGCAGTACTCCCATCCTAAAACACTATCTCCTTCACCATCCTCCTTACACCCCTTAATCTTAGCTTTTCTAGGTTAGTTTAAGAAGTAGTTTAAGTTTAGCTTGTATTAAGCCGAATAAATGGGGGCTTTCGCCCCCACCAAAATTAAAAAAAGCCTTTACCATGTGTTGATGCAATTAGTGACCATCTATCAAGTCCCTAGATCTACGTTCCTCAATCCAAAGAATGTCGAATGCTCAAATCGTAAGAACTTTACGTTTTAAAGACCCTTGCCAAGAACCAAGATAGCATGTTAGTCTTTATAACTAGCTACTAAAGGATTTGGCAAATGATAATGGGAATTTTAGGCCACATTGATCGATGCATGTAGTTATCGGGGACAAATACGCTACTGCTCGCAACAAGAGATATATTCAGATTTCCTTTATAAAACTATACTATGGAAGTTTTCACCTTACCAAAGTTGTTAGCTTTTCAAAATTCCCTTAAAAAAAAAAATCTAATGTAGTGTTCTTTACATATGTATGTATGTATGTAATCAAATCAAATACCAAAGGTTACTATCTTTCAAGCTCGCTTGGCTTTGATATGGTATGTATGTATGTACACCAACTTTAAGGTCAAAATGATAGTAAATTTTACGGTTTTTCGTTCTAGTCTAGTCGTTGTTTTCTTTCTTTCCTCCGCTGACAACATTCTACCCGCGCAAACCTTTGTCAAGCAACGTTGGTTCCACTTTAGCTTCCATTTGTTTTCATTCTAAACAAAATTACAGCGAAAAATCTAAATTGTAACGCATGGACTGACATTAGGGTCAGCAGCTTTGTCCCCATTAACAACCAAATCGGCGGAAAAGCGAAACAAACTAAACAAAGAAAACCAATTGACACATAAACTCATTTTCCCTCTCTATACAGATAAAAATCAACTTTTACCGCCACACTGAGCACTGATCTCAGAAAATATACACATATCCCTTTGTTCAATCAATATAGAGTCAGTCTGATAGTGACAAAAAAAAAAAGTATAAAAAATATTTATTTTCTTGAAATACTAACAAAAATCAATTTTGTTTTTCTTTTACTTCCAGACCACATAGAGTAGAGTTAAGCAACGAACCTACTCAAAAACAGCTGAAGAAAAAACAATTTATTTTTTTATTAAATTTTTTTTTTTAAATAAAACCACCACGTACCACGTACATTTCATATATATTTTTGTTAACTTTTTTCATTTTGGGACCGGTAAGCGGCTTACATTAACCGGACTCCCACAGATATCCGTAAATAGAAAAAGTTGTTAGCCCGTCATCATCATCAATTTATTTTGCTAGAACGTGCACCAATTATAGTGTGTTTTGAGTGTTTTTTTTTTGAAAGGTAAACGGAGGACAAAAAAATAACCTATTAGGTTTAATATTTTGTTTGGAGAAAATCTAAGAAAAGTGGCATCGAAGTGTAAAATTGTGAAAACAATCGAATTTATCCAGTTAAACTGAAGTGATCAACAGTGCACGCGTTTCGGTTAAAACATGTTTAGTCCCGACTATGAGAAGAGAATTTTGAAACATTGCAGTCCTGTGGCGAGAAATCTATTCAATTCGTTTGACGCAGCAAGCACATCGACATCGCTGGATCGATTTATACCATGCAGGTGAGTTTTGTTAAATTATAACTTTACAGATTTTAACTCTTCAATTAAAAAATGTAACAAACGGAATTAGTTTAACGGTTTCAGATATTCATATCTTTATAATTAATTGGTTTAACTAGTTTTTGGGTAAAGTTGTCTCACAAACAAGGTTAGAGCTCTGCATGTGTGATTTTAAAGCTAACATAGGGGGCTGTGCAGCATTAAATGAACAAGGCTTACAAAGACAACACTGGAAGCAGTGCAATAAAATTACCCAATGTTTTAATAGATAAATTATTTGTGTTGTTTGAGGCGCTTGTCAGAAATTTACCACTACCTGCTTGACAGTCCGAGATCTTGCTCTGTTCAATGCATGCTGAACCAGGCAGCATTGCCTTTTACTTTTTCTGTCACAGGAAAGCCTAACCATCTTCGCCGATCCTTGTTACCAGTATTGTCTATTGTTCCTTCGTATTATAATTCTCCAGAAATTATGTTTGAGAGTCTTATATGCGAGTCCAACCTCGGTGTTAACAGTCCACTCTATAACACCTCCTCTAGACTAGTTTTTTAAAGGAATCTGAGAATGAACATTGGGTCCATTATTTGTTTTCTGGAAATAGTCCAGCTATTTCCTTCATTTTTAGGTTAGTGCCCAAGAAGATTCCAGAATGTGTTTCGTGGGATTCAGTCCAGACACTGTACAGTCCGTTGCCTGCGATGCCAACATACATACATTTGTAAGTTTCCTTGGATGTTCCGTATGTTAAGTGTACCCCTTTAGGAAAAGTGTTAGGATATTTTCTTTAGGCTGATGTATGCTTTTATTTTGCCGGCTATAGTTCTTACTTTCTTAGCTCTCCTTAAAGGTTTAAGTCCTTTAATTTATTTTTGAGTATGGTCTCCTAATTTTACTTGCACTTTTTTTTTATAATTTACGCGTGCTCAAGTATTTAGTGCTACCCTTTTAATGATAATACACAGTGCAGGCGTTAAGGAAATTTGGAAGAGAAGATAGCGATGAACGTTGGTTTTAAATGTTTGTGGATTATAATGTGAGGGAAAAATAGAGCTTGATAGAGCATTCCACATTCGTGTTGTACGGTTTATGACAGAATCTCTATATTTAACGGCACGGCCGAAGATAGGTTTGAGGGTAAACTGATGAGAATTCTAAGCGTGACGGGTATTGCGGGAAATGCAACTGGCTATTTCGCTATAGCACTGTTTGTGAAAAAAGCGGTAGAATAAGGAAAGGCAAGAGACATTTCTGCGATGTTGGAGCGAGTCAATAGACTCCGCTATGCTTCTGTTCCCTAATAGTTTCAACGCGTGATTTTGGATTCTATCCAGTAGGTGCAAAGAGGTCTTAGGAGCACCGGACAGACATGAGAATTATACTCGAGCTTAGGGCGGATGTATGCCTTATATATTGCAGCCAGATCAGAGGGGGTAAAGAACTTCTTGCACCGTTTGAGGAATCCTAGACATTTCGCAGCATTCTTGGCGGATTCGAATATGTGGTCATTCCAACAGAGATGGTCGTTAACACACATACCGATAATGGAAAGGTTTTCGGTTTCGACGATGCAGGTGCCATTCATTGGCAATGGCAAAGGGTTTAGGTTACGCTTAAGCGACAGGTGACAGCATTTGGTTTTTGAAGCATTGAATTCTACTCTGTTGTTGATACCCCATTTAATTATACTGCCAAGATCGGAATTTAATGAGCTTAACATACGCTGCCGCTCCAGTTCTACGGCCGAAGAGCAGGGACTTGAGTCTGAGAACGAATATGAGAAGCTGAAGGTACTGTCGTCAGCGAAGAAATGTATTGGATTAGGTGTAGCAGACTTACTATATATGTACATTTAGGGCAAGTATGTATTGGTGAAACTTGACATTTCTAATAAGCCGGGGGCACGCAGATCGATTCCCAGACAACACCAAAAAGTGATTTCACGGTCCCACCACTTCACGGTTAGGTACGTGTGTAGACGAGTTAGGCGAGAAGAGATCCATAGCACCACACTAAGGGAGAGATGTCCCTTCCCATTGGTTTCGATCCCACCACTTGCAAGCATCTGAAATGACAAACATCCAAGAGTATAAATGTCATGAAAAAGATTGCCCTTCGGATGGAGCATTAAACGTTTAAGGCAACGCCACCCTCTTGTCTCTTTGAAAGATGGTCATTATCTCACCCAGTGCTGTCGTTTTTCAATATCAGAGAGGATCCCATTTGAAGATTTTGGGGGCCATTTCCGTGAAAGAGGAGCCACCGGAAAAGTATTGTAAAAACGCGAAAAGGATTAGGGAAGGGCAATTTTGTGCCTGAAATACAAAATATGTATGTAAATAATAAGTTGGAATATAATGCAAATATTGTTTGGCATAGGTATTAAAATGTATTTCTTTGTAAAATTTGGGGAGCATTTTTGATTTATGAGGAGCGCAGTGCTCTGCAAAGGAGCCATAACGGCAGCGCTGCTGACCACCCTTCTAGGATATTGTGCATAGGGGCAACAAAGAAATTCGATTAGCAGCTGTCTTTGTGCACTAATCAACCAAGTGTATAATGTGAAATTTTTCCTGGAGATCCTGGAACTACCGGAAATATTTTGGACCAACACGATGCCGCAGCTCGTGCTATACTCAAAATAATTTGGTATAATCTCCTTTGAGTTGAAAATGACATTAGGCGTGTTTTAATTTTAACATTAAGCTAATGTGTCGGCCTATACACGCTACAATTAGTTGCTTGATCTAGATAGTTCAAGTAATTGCATCAAACCTTCAGGTGCCACACACACGCTACAATTTTACGTTCAATTTAAGTTACTATTTAGTTTGCGTTTTACTAAAGAACTGTGAAAAAATATTGTTTCTTTTCCAACACATTACACTTAAAGCGTTTTTCTTCGAATGATATGGTGAACAATTATTCAACTTGCGCGCGTATGTTACAGTATAGTTGCAATTATAAACTTTTCACTCTACCGTGGTATTTTATTAGATATATGTACTTACATTGTTTATCAAGATTTGTTTAATGTTACATCTGTTGATCTTTAACAACTATGTATGTATTCAATATTCAATATGACTAAGCCCCTTAGCTTGTTGCATTTGTGGAGCTTCACTTGTACCGTGTAACTGTTTCCTTGTGTTTTTTTTTACAATTTATTATAAATTTATGCAAATTTTTTTTTTTCCCGCTATAACTTGATTACGATATGTTTTTTTAATACTTTATTGTGTTACTGAACAATGACACACGAAGTAATAAAGGGTAATAAAGTTTAAACGACCGTAAAGGATTTATGTTGACGCGATGGATGATGTGTTGTTTACTATTAGACACTTGACTTTAATGTTCATTTTGAATTAAAACGACTTACTTTAGAACTCGGAGGTAGATTGAATAAATGGGAGATTAGCATTAAAATAAAAGTGCATTTTCCTTTGAGTCTGTGTTCAGCAAAAGTAATACAGACCATAAATATTCAGGTGTTTAATTTGTTCATATCTAAATGCAAAGAGCATTACATTTGTTCATGTGTTGGGGGTTGTTTCGAACGAACGAAAACATTGAAAATGATAAAGGTAGTCCTTCAGCAGGGCAACAAATTTGAAATTTGATAAGTAGCACCACATCACATTTTGCCTAAAACTGTAGATTGAACTTGGTCTTTTTATCACTTTCGACTGAAACTTAAAAAGAACTAGGACGACACTAGTCATCTTAATACATAATTTTTTATTTTGATTAAAATAAAGTGTTTATGACACTTCCCTTCAAGACACTCTTGAATTATGAAAATTCAGCTAATATCCGAAATTTAGTGGGAAGTTTAACTTAGAACAACGATTAAAGAAAGCAAACTTCTATGCCGGCAGTAGAACATTCGGCAAAAAAATAAAAGGGAACTGCAGCCGAAGATTTCTATGGATATACAAAGCTGTTGTGCGTCCAGTTATGGTGGCCTGCTTTGAACAAGAAATACCACATTAACTACTCCCAAGTTAAGTTTTGAGAAACCCTTCCAGGCAACCAATCATCTCTTTCAAATCATTTTGGGAGGAAAAGGTTTTTGTGACAAACCGACTCGTGTTCGTGTCGTATTTCTTCTGATAGACTTGCTTTCGTCTTCTAAATCATTGCAGCGTGTTTCAGGTGGAATTTAATGGCGATTATAGAAGAAGAAGTGGCGATTATAGAAGAAAAATGCGTATTAGCAAATAGGTGTCATCATTGGACACTGTTTAATAGGAAAGCACGCAACTAGGCTTGGTGTGCATTCAAACGATTCTTCCAGAAGTTGCAGAAAATTATTCTCCACCTTCTCTGCACTTGTCCTGCTTTCTATCAGAAAAAAATACTTCACTTTACTTGAACTCAGAGTTGTAAAGTACTGAATTACATTTGTACTGCAGTACTGTGTAAGTACCCAGTACCTTATACTTGTACTTGTACTTAAAAAAAAGGAGTACAATGTACTTGGTACTTTAAAATCACCAAGTACAATTACTATTTCAAGTCCTCTCTTCTAAGTACATTTACTGGGTACTGTAATACTTGGCAGTACATTTGCAAGTACTTTTCAAGTACATTTCCTTGCATGGTCTATGGTGTGACATGATAGTACAGCTAACTTAATACCGAGAATCAAAGCATTGTTGGTCTTCTGCATACGTACATACATACATATGTCGAGACTCGGGATCACCTTTGTAACCGTCCACTGTCATTATCTGCAGCAGCATTCAAGTAAGTGGTGGTCAATTGATCTCCTGATTGGCCTTTTGCATATCTGAACTAAAAATAATAGTTGCAGATGCCAAAAACAATTTTGAAGATTAATGCTTTTTCTTAGCACGTTTCACACATAGACCACGTTAGGAATTGTACTTGAAAAGTATTTGCAAATGTACTGCCCAGTATTACAGTACCCAGTACATGTACTTAGAAAAGAGTACTTGGAATAGTACTTGTACTTGGTGCCTTTAAAGTACCAAGTACATTTTACTCCTTTTTTTCAAGCACAAGTACAAGTACAAGGTACTGGGTACTTGACTGGTACTGGTACTTGAAAGTTTAGAGGTCTGCTTGAACTTGGTGATCTTATTGGAACCGACATAAGGAGTCTACTACACTTCATTAGAAGCTTAAATTGCTTTTACGAGTAGGTATGGAGAATTGTATGACCCAGGCGGTATCACAACGGACCTAAATATGTTAGCGATAACTGGCAGCCACTTTAACATAACCTAACCCTATGATGAATTAAAAAAAATACGTACAATGTATAAGCCAATGTTAACGATATGTCCACACAATCAAAACCTCAAACTAGCCCTCCACCAACATTTGCTGAAAAGGCAAACATCTAAAGAATAGCAATTTGTTTATACCCGTGCCAATTGTCAAAACACTCGACCATATATCCACTTCATTGTAATTTGAATATTCAAAACACCCACAGCTGCCTAATTGCGAATAAATACATACAAATGTATGTAAGTTTCCCCTCTTCCACCACAAACCGTAAGACAATAATCAAATCTCCTGTCAGACGAACAAAAGAAATGTTTTAACTTTTCAACACCCACTTCCACGTATATTGTTTCCAAAGTGGCCCTAGGCAATGTTGTTTCACCTAAACATCTGTTTGTTATTATTTGGCAATTTGTTCGAGTATATATTTGACACAAAGATACACAGATACTCTATAAGTGGATACACCTTACAGTGCATTGAACTGCAGCGATTAGGAAATCGAGTGGATCGAACAGAATCCGTTTGTCATTGGTTCCATCTGTGCTTGTTGTTATTTTTTCATCTACAAAGAATGCTACTACCGCACAGAGTGACTAGAAGTTACCCATGCGCTTCGTTCTTACGACATACACATGTACATCCATACATACATATGTATGTAGGTACATGCTCATAGATGACATGCGCTGCACTGGATTTATGTTACATAGTCTCGAAGTAATCTTTTCCTCTTGGCTGGAATCGTCGCCGTGGTTGAATGAGTTGCGTGGAAAATCTTCCGCGTTCATTCCGTGAACAGTTAGAATGTGCGGTTAAGTATTATTCACCTAGGTTAGTCACCTCTGGCTGGGCAAGCTGAGTAAAAAGAGAACGTTCATACATACTATATACTAAGAATTATGGTTAATGTAAATTGTATCTCTTGTGCCGAGTAATTAGTGCATTTATGCAAATGCGAATGGAATAGTCTGGTTGGGATAATGTGTAATTAATGTTTAACACGAAGCCAGGTGATGGTGGTTTATCGTGTTGGTGTTATGCTGTTTAGTTGCTGTTGCTGGAAAAGAGAAGGCAATGATCTTTCAAATGGTGTCTGGTAGTTGTAGTAGGCTAAGAAACAGTATGCCATGCGTGTGCACATACTGCATATGAAGCTGTAGTTCAAAACAGGAAATCGTATATTAGAAACTTCAAAAAATAAAAAATTCGTGACGATAATGCAATTATAGTACATGTGTATGTATGCGCAACTTGCTGTGCAATGATGAGAACAAATTATTGCTAACTGTAGTCCATGGTTTGTCTTCTGATGGTGGAAACTCTGTGATGGCTTAGGAGACTACTCCGTTAACCCTCCCTAACAATGAATTGACAAATTATAAAATTTGACAAAATACATCACAACATGTACTTGGTTTTGTCCTCATTCACTTCAAGGCCAACTCGTTTCGCCTCTTCTTCAAAAGCCTCAAACACGGCGCGCTGGAAGCGACCGATGATGTCGATATCGTCTGCGTATCGCAGCAGATGGACAGATTTGTTAAAAATAGTGCCTTCCGTGTTCACACCTGCCCTGCGCACTATCTGTTCCAGCACAAGATTAAAGAAGTCAGATGATAGCGCAACTCCTTGCTGAAATCCGGTGCATGTTTGAAATAGCTCGGAGGAACTGTTTCCGAATTGCACGTTGCACCGCGTGCACAGCTGGATCAGTTTAGCCGGGATCCCTAATTCGGCCATCGCCTTGTAGAGCTCAAGACGATGAATGCTATCATATAAAAAGATGGTGAGTTTCGACTTGAAATTCGTTGGTCTTTTCCAGGATTTGCCTTATTGTGAAAATTTGGTCGATCGTCGATCTGCCGGACCGGAAGCCACAGTGGTACGTGCCGATTAGTGTGGTGCAGAAAGGCTTCAGACGTTCACACAGTACGTTGGATAGGATTTTATATCTTATATGCGACATCAAGCAGGGATATGCCTCGGTAGTTCTTATAAGACATAGGATGGACTTTCTTGAAGATGGGGCATATTGTATACCAAAGGCTATTAAGTAAGGTTCATTACTTCCTGCGTCTGCATAACGGAGGCCCTTAGAACTACTCCTACAGATACACTAGAAACTATTGATATCTTAGGAAAGCTGATGGTGGAGAAAACAGCATTAAGACTAAGAGAATTCTGGTGATTGGCTCGTGGGAATATGGGCCATGCAAGGATCCTAAACAGCCTTACCACTATTCCTAGTAATTCGAACTATATTGTCCCATATTTGTAGTGCACTGCATATTTAAAGCACCACACGACTGTCTAGTGTATTTCAAGCAGAAACCACAGCTGTCCAAGAAGCTACAACCTGGCTTTCAATTAACTCGATAGATTGCAGCGCTGTTGTTTTCTATGTAGATAGTCAAGCAGCGATAAGAGCCAATAGTTCGATCCAAGTTAGTAAAAAAATGCCGGGGATCTCTTAACGAGGTTACTGTCAGTTGCGACGTATCGTTGTGTTGAGTTCCAGGCAATTGGAAAGTGGTCGGGCTAGCTAAGGAAGATACAGACCGGAACCTCGCTGACAATAGGGAAGGCAGACATGCCAGAAGACTTGGAGCTCCCTTCAACGAACGATTTCTGTAAAAGAGGAGAAAACCATGACACATCTTCTGTGTACCTGTCATGGAATATAGCCTTTGAGAAGAAAAATCCCAGGGGAGTACTTTTTCGAAGATCTTAAGGATTTAGCAAGATTCGGCTTAGATAAAATAAATACTTTCTTATCCGAGTCGAACTGGTTTAATGTCTAAACGGCGAATCCTTTCTTCGATATGGATTCACACCAAAACTGGTTACTCTTCATGTAGGTTCTGGTGCTGGTAATCCGTGGTTTCACAATAGACCGGGACATCTACCCAATCTAACCCAACCAAGGTTCATTAGTTCAATTTCCGAATTACAACTGCGCCAAAATTTCTAGATTGAGCTCTTACTTGTTAAAACTGATAATCGTATTCGGAAGTAGTAAGTGCAACCAATCTTGGGTCCCAAAATCCTGCTCAAGCTATACACCTAAAAATATAAATACATTTCCCTAATTCAATTATACTTTTTATTCCCCACCGCTACGGTCACTTGATCATAATCGTCTCTTACCCCCTCACAATTTACCTGTCAACAACAACCGTTTATATGGACATGGAAGTAGCTTACCTTTTATTTTTGGTAAAAAACGAACGTTACCTGCATAAAAATTATACCGCACTGAACAAAAGTTATAACTTATTTGCAATTTAATCGAAAATATTAGAATGATGCGAGGTTCAGACAAAAAACAAAAAGAAGAATAAATGGAAAAAAGAAATGAAAAATTGCAGGAACCAGCAATTAAATTGCAAACGAGCCAAACAGCGAGGCACGTTGCATTGTCTGTTTTGAAAATAATATTCCGTTTGTTGTTAGTGAATCCGTAAAATGCCTTACCTTGCATGTGAACTGAATTTTTTATTGCATATGCTGCGGTATTTGTCATAAAATAAAAAAAAAAAAGATGACAATATGCAATTTGATAAAATTATTAACCAAAACTGTGTGCCAAAAAATAAATTAAACCTTCTTCCTAGTCGGCTAGGTGGTGGGATATACGGATACACTCGAATGTATCTCGAATAAAACGTGACATTAGCAACACATTGCATGTCTTTTGTGTGATAAACGTGACAGTCTTGATGACATTGATTGGAAGTTTTTATTGTGTCATCATCTATGATAAGTATTATGCGACGTACATGCCTGCATTCTATTGTGTTGCCGAGAATGCCAAGTTATGAAAGGCTAACGATAATTCTATAAATACGTTTTTTTAAGTGGGAAGGTTGGAGTTGAAGGAAAAATTAATGATGTTTCTATGCATAGATTAAACCTTTAAACCTAACCCATTTTCTCTATGTGTTCTTATTGCTTATGTACTTCACGATTGCAACCCATAGCTCTTGACTCTTAAACCTTTCACCAATGATATATTTGAGAGTCAGTGGCTCGCACAGTTTTTTTTAAGATCTCACTTGTTAGTTATTTTTGACATTGACAAAGAAGAGGTATCAATGCACACAACATATTATAAACTTGTCTCGGTTGATCCCAGTAGGTCACTGATAAGAAGAAAGAAATGAGAAGAACAAATAAAGTTCGTGAAAGATACCTGGGAAACGCTCTGTGATTAACAGCAAATGTATTGGAAGGTAAAACATCAACCAGAACATGTATTGATTTGTCCTGCATAAAGGTCTCCATTCATCCATAGGAAGGAAGAACCGAACACCCTTAACATATCTACCGAAACCGCTCTAAGTATTAATATTTTTCGAAGGTTGACGTCCGTGGGTAGGTTACATAGATTAGCAAATGTCCCGTAACGAAAATCATATTGACGGTCGCAATATGAGTCCTCTTCAATCTACATATTTTTAGGATGGAGAGCAGGGCTACAGAGTGGTAGTTTTATGGCAGGAATTTCATCGATTGCATGCGGTTTTTTGTCCGTAAGCTAAAGATAAAAGTTTATAAAGAATAGGTATTAGTTCGCTTACGTTTTGAGAAGGATGGCTGGTATTCCCGCTGGTCCAGTAGTATTTTTGCTACTTTTGAGAATCTGAAGTCTAAACTTTACCTCAGGCGTCAATATCTGCACCATTTGTGACGGATCCATAGCGGAGTTACCTGAAAACATACATAAATGTGAAATAACTGATATACTGAATAAGGAAGTAATCCGCTGTGAAATCGATGACCAAACTTTTCAGTGTTCTGTTAGGCTGAAACTTCAGTGCTATAGGCATTGAAGTGATGCCTGTATTATACCTATGTACACCCCGTGCCAAAAAAAACACCGCAAACATGCATATTTTCTAAAAAGAATTGTATTTTCCTGAAATTTTATTATTTCTATAAAATTTGAATGAGGGATTGTCCTTCCTAATATCGTCTACATATTTCTGACCAAATTTCCCACAAATGAGGCAAAAGTGCGAAAGTAGGTAGACTCTAGCAAAAAACAAGTAGAAAATAGGAATATTTATCGTATTACTCAGCAATAAAGAAAAATAAACAAAAATATATTACGGTAGTTTTTTCCACTTTTTTTTTATTAAACTAATTAAAGGAACATTGAGTTAAGATAAATTAGTCATTTTTACAAGAAAAACAGTTTTAGTTTTTCCCCAATACTTCGTAGCACTACCCTTAGTCTTTATGACCGCTTGAACCCTTCGTGCCATCGAGTCATAAAGTTTTTTGATTTTCTCTGCGGTTATGTCTTCAGTCAATACCTCTTTGATTACTGCTTTGAGCTCTGCAATAGTTTTAGGGGCCCAGTTGCGTACCTTGCGGCCCATAATTGACCACAAGTTTTCTATTATGTTCAAGTTAGGGCTATTTCCGGGCCAATTTAGGGATTCCAGTTCAATATCTTCTTTGCATAGGATTATCTGTTGAAAGAAAACAATAATTAGACAAGGTTAGGAGTGCAGATTTAAAGTCAAAATTTGGTTTTACTTACCGAACGAGCACGATGACAGGGAGCGGAATCGTCCTGATAGATGGGATTTGGGACGAAACAGCATAACTCCTCTATTGTAGGAACAACACCATCAGCAATGATTTGTTTATATTTTTTCGCATTTATAGAACCATCCAACAGCAAAATACGTCCAAGACCCCAATTTGTCATGCATCCCCATACAATGACATATGGTGAATGCTTTACGGTCGGAAGTAAGCATTCGTCCGAATATCGTTCATTGGCTCTCCTTCGCACTGTCTGCTTTCTATTAGGTCCGTTGAGGTTGAACTGGGATTTGTCAAAAAATATGGTGCTCTTTAGCCCACGCCAAACTTTTTTCTTCATCTTTGCTGATAGAAGTGGCTTCTTCGCAGGTCGACGGGCTTGAAGACCCATTTCGTTTAGCCGGCGCTGAACACTTCGCGTGCTGATATCAGTAGTATCACATGTCTCGTTCAGCTCCTTTCTCAATTCCTTAGCTGTTGCAAAGCGATTCTTAAGTGACATGCGCTTCAAAATCCTATCTTGCCGTGCTGTCGTTTTTTTCGGTCTTCCGCTTCCAGGTTGCCTCTCCGTTTTGCCTGTCGAGCTCAATTTTTTTAAAAGCCGCCTCACAGTGCTTTCGTGACAACCCACAACTTGTGCGATTCGCCGGATAATTCGGATAAATTTTCGCCGTGAAGAGCAAGAATACGACCTTTAGTTTTCACAAAACACTTTGAACAATTCTAAAACACTAAAGCGTGATCGCCTTGAGTGCTCTATCTTTTATTCATGACAAAAACTAAGCTGGTCAACGAAATTGTGCAATTGTACCTACGTATGTGTTAAAAATATGAGAGAAATGCATCCGGAAGACATAAAAATATTAAAATTTTCCTACTGCGGCGTTTTTTTTTTTTGTTGGCACGGTGTGTACCATACAAGAGAAGTCATTTGCGTTTTCGATGCGATACACAAAAGATTTACTAAAGAAGCACGATCACCCCAATATAGATTTGATTATAGTAAATTGAGGTATCATTTTCAAGAAAGAACGTATTTTCTAAACTCCAATGCAACTGACAAAATAAGCACCTTATTGAAGTTAAGAGGAGTGCTGGTACGCTTGAATTTCATTACGCATCGCTCAGAACTAGCAATATTGTACAATATGTGCAACCTGAATGCTAGAGAAGATGTAATCCATTTCATCGCCATATGTCCAATTTTCGAGGACACTCTGTATATATGTATGTATATATAATGACTTGCATACCCATTTCTCACAGCCATTTGTGTTTTGTGTATTGTCCACTTCGTCGTGTTTCGGACTTCGAGCGACGGGTTCGAAATTCGATTCCCAGATAATACCAAAAGTTCTTTTACCTCTCACGTGCGTCTGACCAACATTCGAGAGTATAAATGTCATGAAAAAGCTTCTCAAACAAAAAATACTCCTCGGACAGACTAAACAGTGGCCTCTTCCTTTCGTGTGGAGAATATAACACTCACTGTATGAATGATTGTGAAAAGCTAGGACCTGGGCCCCGTACTTTTTTTTGTAATATATTCTTCGCAGAAATAGAGAAGACCGACAGTTTAATCATTTTCCAAAGATTTTTCATCACAATTATACTCTCGAATATTTGTCAGATGTTCGCGAAAGATGAGACCGTGCAGTGTTGACTGCGAATTGAACCACGAAATTCCGCTCTATAATCTGAGGCATGGCGCCCACTGTATTTGTCTTTCTCACATACTATCCAATTATATGAATCCTCTGATAGAATCTTCAACACACTGGACAAACAATGTAAAAGTCTTAAAATACATATGTTTGTATGTCTGTGTTCGCCATTGTATATCCTTCACATAAATTTGGATAAAAATCATTTCTTCAATTAGCCAAACGATCGTGCATTGTATTTGATGACCATTTACTGATGACCATATATATTTCGAGCCTGATGGCAGAATTTTCGTTTGATTGCGGAACTAAAAATGTATCTTTGTTTCATACTTCCTTCCTTTCGATTTTGCAAACATTTTTTTTATAAAATTGTCTTTCTTTTCAGAGCAAATAACAATTGGCAAACAAATTTCGCCTCAATCAGTAAATCCAATGAGAACTCACCACAGACAAGTAAAAAGCAACGCGATTGTGGTGAATCAGCCCGTGATAGCTTAGCATATTCCTGCCTGCTCAAAAATGAACTCCTGGGTACTGCGTTTGAAGATGTGAAGGCCGTCAGTGATGAGCGTAATGAAAACAACTATCTGCCGAGCGCGAAGAGGAATCTCTTCAAATATCAGTCACCAACGAAACAGGTAAGTGATCCATAATAGATTACAAAATTAAATTAAAAAAATTCGAGAGGGAGAGACATACTAGTATGTGGAAGCATATAACAAACGTGACTCTAAATGTCAGTAAATAGCTTTTGCCTATGTGCACAAGTTTAAGTGCTTTAGCAATAATTTGTTGGTAAACATCGTAGGAGGTGTAGTCGTATCTCAAAATAAACGTGGTGAAACCATAAAAGTTTAAATTTTGTGAGTTCAAGTAATTCGTTATGTTACGTTGTGGGAGAGAATAAATGCTTTAAGCCTTATACTTATGTACATGTACATACTTAAAGGTGATGTCATTGCCAGGTATTCATTAGAGCATTATGCTAGAACTATAAAACAAGTGGTTTGTTTGTAAAAGGAAATATACATACTTATGAGCAATTATGACGATGGGTTGGAGAAACGTCTTGCTAATCTTTCGCATACAGCAGATCCATTCTACTCTTTGCTTGAACGTAATGATTACTTTCCATAGAGTAATATAAATTGAGGGCCATCTGTTGCTTTCTTTTTAGAAAGGGTATAAAAATACACTTAAATGTTTTTCAACGATTGTTGCTTTATTGAAAAGAGTAAATGGATTAATTATTTCCATTCATATATTCATAATCATATTTAAATGGATTATTTCATTCAAATTACTGCCTCGCCTGGCTTGGCAGTATGCCGTCCTGTCAATCCAAATTTTTAATACATTTTCTATTGTTTCGGCCATTATTTCACGTATAACTTGACAAATAATGTTCTTGAGTGCTTGAATCGTCTCTGGATTGTTCGCATAGTATCGATCTTTAATGGTACAACACGAAAAAATCCAACGGCGTCAAATCGCAGCTCCGCGCCGGCCAAGCAACACCCCCAACACCACCCAAACAACTGATTATACGATTATTAAACTTAGTGTGTAATAAATCGATTGTTGGGTGGCTTGTGTGGTACATATTCCTATCTTGCTGGAACCATAGCCCGCTCTAGGCCAAATCCTCAATTTGTTGCCATAAAAAATCGGTTATCATAGTGCTCTTCATTGAATGACGTTTTTTGGGCCAAAAATGGACCAATAATGCCGCCACTCTAAAAACCACACCAGTCACACGTTCAGGATGCATTGGCTTCTCTATGGATTTTCCGAGCCCCCAATACTGCTTATCTGAAAAGATGATTTTTTTGAGCAAAATTGTCTCAATGTCGAACTGATCTAAAGCTCCAAGAGAAGCGGGTGGTCATTTTGCTTCAATTCCTGAGTCAATTGGACTTTGTAAATGGATAATCTGAGAACTTTATTCAAAATTCTCCTCAATCAATCCTTGGAAACACAGCATCCACTTTGGAAGTAACTTTGCAATATTTCCCAACGGAAATATAATACTGATTTTCTGTTTGTTAAGCGTTTTTGAGTGCATAAGAGCTGTCAGTGTTAAAACAACATATGATTCAAAAAGAAACCAACAGATGGCTCATTCTTTTTTTGATTATTGTCAGCAGGTGAAAGAAGTTGACCATTTAAGAGTTATCCAACACTTAACATAGAACAGACTGCAATAAGTGTGGCCCTTACTTAGTTGAACCGGCAGCCCTGTCTAACAAGTTGGATAGACCTATCAAAAAGGTGAATTAAGATATCCGTCGAATCGCATAGTCCATCTCCTCTGACCTACACCAGGAAATATCTAATAACTCAGACTTAAATGGACATCATGTCACCACCTCATTTCCTATTTCCTTGTCTTACTCTGTTGAATCCATTAAAATGCTCACCATGGCATCTGTGCAATCCATCATCCAAATACCCACTCCAATCCATAACTCATCCATTCAACGTTTCGCCATAAATTTCCAGAAACTTCACTCGACTCCGCAATCTCTTCTAAGCCTCTCCACCGAAAAACAACCAAAGTACATGACATTAATTGACCGACAAAGATTTTTCATTTGTGTACTCTGAAGGGGACCAACAGTCCAAGTTCCCTGCTAGAGATCAACTCACAGCCGGTGGATCGGTCAGTTAGTATTCCATGCACGGATTTAATCGAGAAAATATGCAAAAGCGACTTTGCGCGGCATATATGTACACAAATCGTGAAGCGTTAGAAACACTGTAACACACGAGTTCACTTTGGATTGATAGAGATCTCTTGCCAAACCGGCGAGTATCTCACACATAATAAAGATCCATCCATCCATTCATACGCAAAGACCGGAGAGTGGAGTGGTCATATACAAAGTTGCTCACTTACTTTTTGAAACTACAAAAGCCTACAAATGAATTTGCGCGTACATTCCTTGTCAACTTTCCAAAAGGCAGCAAGAGAACACTTAGTGGGCAGTTGTCTAAGTTCGTTGCACGAACGTTCTCAGAAGTGAGAGGTACGACTGCCTGCCTGGTCGTTCGTCAACCTCGGAGACCTTTTGCTCTGATTGTTGTTGGTCAGTCAGCAAAATTCTAGGGGCTCCCATTCACAATAGAGATATCAATTGCCACTTTTGTGGGGGGGGACAGGCGCAGACACTGCAAGAGTATCATTGCGACGCAGAAAGTCCGGCAGCATTGGGCATGGTTTATTGCACCCGAGTGACTTTTCTTTTATAATTCAATCTGAATGCAAGTCGATGTAAAATAATTGTTGTGGGCTCCGTATGGGTATAGTATGCACTCATGCATGGAAGTGGACGTGGATGAAGTAATTGGTAGACGTCGTCGGTCGCCGGCTCAGTCATTGGGTTAAAATCTTTCACAAGCCACTGAGGTACTTTATCAATCAATATTGAGAAATAAGATCAGCCGATGTCGTGTGGTGCTCTTGTAAGTCTGGGAATTCTGAAATCTTTTGAAATACTGCTTTCATGCAATGCAGACAGATTGTCTTTGTTGCACAGTCAATGCAATGGGTGGAAGAAGTTGACAAATTTGAAAATTGAATCAGTGTGTCAGTGGGAGTAAGCTTGCACAGACAGATTGACGCGGCTGAGTGATGGAATTTAAACTCGTATCGGGATGCATAAATTAGAAGATAGAAACAAATTTATTGGTTTAGAGAGAAACAAATTTAGCATGTCGGTTCTTTCAATCCATTAGATTTATTCTCAAACATTTCGAATGTATATACTACATATATGTATATAAATTTATTCATGACTCCATTATTGAAGGGATCAAAATTCGTTTGACGTCCCAAAACACTAACGACTTTCATTGTTTTGAATGTACTTTTCATTCAATTGCGCAGTAAGTAAATCAATTCAGATACATGGTCGATAGTAGCTTTGAATGCATTGGATTCTCTTTAAACTTATTTTATGGACTTCTTTGAGAATTCCATTTAAGTTCTCTGGAAGAATTTCGAACCATAATATAGGTTAGAGCACCTCCTGTCGTTGAGTTATTGCCTCGGTTGAGCGCCGCAGCTTTCGTCCATCTATACGTTATTCAACGTTCTTGGTAATCTGCTGACAATGGTATACTTTAAATTTATCGTGCTAATTCCATCAAAAATGCAGAATGCCACGCTCACTTTTTTAGACCAAAGGTGCAAGTACGCACGTCCCAGTCCGTGCAATGTATTCCACAGCCAATCTCATTGTACTTCTTGATCTGTGGGCTTTATATCAGTCTAGTGCCTCCACTTATTGATCGAGTGCAAATTATATCTGAAATTACTACTTTTTTTCAAAAGAGAATAACTATACTTTTTGTTAGGAATTGACCAGTAATGAACCCACGATAGTAATTAAAGTTCAATCACTAAAAATAGCCCTCTTCTCTACGAAGTCGCTTTAAAATCTTTCCTTATTGCCTAGAATGCCAACCATCACTCGTGGCATCCATTAATTTTTATTACATCAACTCTCAAGTGCATAGAGAATTAAATTTAATAAAAATGTAATCATAAACACCGTCGACCGACCACAGGTGAAAAGTATCAGAACCACTTGGTAATGAGTCTGCTCTTAAGATACGAGGTCTCTCTCCCATTTCAGATGGAATCAAACGAAGAAAAAAAAAATTATAAACCCAACTATGCGCATCGAAGCCACACGGAAGTAATATTCCCATTTGGGAGAACCTAGGAGTATATTACTTGAATTCGGTGCACAATGAGAATGAAGGAGGAGAACTCACGAACTTCTAACTGGATAGGGAATTTAATTTCAATTTTATTGCAATAAATCCTTAAGTGGGTGCAACAAAACACATCTGCCACCACCCCAAAGCGTGCATCACGAAACGAAAACCATAAGCTAGAGAGTTGAGCTACTCAATTAAGAGATACATGATGGTGGGTACAATTATGCGCATTAAACGACCATAATTCTTAGATTAACTCTCGGTAATGAAGGTTCACGAAGGGAAGATTTCTGCTTCCTGGAGATTAGATTTCTATGAATTTTGTGAAAGAAGAAGTAAAGGAAATGAAATATGATGGAGTGTAATTGAAGTGGAGATTAATGGCTTAGAAAGCTGTTTGAGGTTGAGAGGAGAATACCCTTTGCGCGGATGTGGTTAGACGTTGGGGTTTTATGGGTAACTGACTGAGAAGTATTAGCAGTATTATGATGCCGATGATCGTACACGATGTAACCTTTCAGCAGTTGAAAGAAAATGTCATTAGTCATGGTGATCACCTCTAATACCTAATGGGATGGAGAAAAAATGTGACTTTTCACGACTGAAGGGAGTTTGATGTACCTTTTTCAATATTGAAAAATTGTTTCTCTGTGGTGTTGACAATCAACTTAAGCACAGAAAAGATACATGATGTACTATATTTCCGATTTATATTTTTTAATCTGCAAACATAGAAGCTTATTCCCTTTTCATGAATATTCAAGCTGAAATATGTTACTCTGAAAGGCGATAACTGATGCTCTCACTCAAGAAACTTAACCAACAATCATCATGTTCATTTACTTCCCATCTGTCAAATCACTGCCAAATATAGCTAATGACAGAAATGCAAGACAATATCTAGCCGTAGGGGGATTACAAAAATTTATCTAAAAAGACATAAATCGATCAGTCACCAAAAGACAAGTTATAAAGTAAAAAAAAAATTGCTAACAAACAACTCTAAGCGCTAATATTCTTTCTATGAACAAAACTTGCCGAAACTAGTTTCTCATAATGAAATGCCATTGTTAGAAATGATATATGTTTCTTATATAGATTTATTTATTTAGTGTTGTATAATTTAAGCCAATCAGAAGGATAAAATATGATTTTTTAAATCTTCACGTAATTTCTCAACATCGGAGAAATGTCAAAAAATTTGAATTGGCTATTAGTTATGAGCTTAAAATAATATATTACAGAAAAAGCGGGTAAATAAAGGAAATCAAATATTTTGGGATTAAAGAGTGTGAATTTTATTTGTTTGGTATATATTTTAATGGTCGTTGAACGTGCCTCGACCTTTGAATTAGACGTCTTAATAAGGTAGTAGGATTTGGTCGTGGAACTTATGAAAAAAATTAGAGTTTCCTGGTTTTTACAATGCTGCTTATGTTCATGATATATTTGAGAAGCACTTGCATTTTTACCGACCTCTTTCTGACAGTTATTGATACTAAAGGCTGTACAAATTCATTAAATATTTATATTGACGAAATTTAGTACAAGAAATTTATGATCATAAATTACTAGCACCATAAACTTCTTTTTAGGAAAACTCTCTTAGTTTACTTGGGTTCCACAAAAAAGAGCCGAAGGGTTTTGTTCATTGGAAGCCAATTATTTGATAGCAAAATCCGGTTCGAAGGACCAAATGGTTATTATAGTTTGAACTATGTATCATATTGTGTCATTGTGTCGTATAGTGTCTAAAAAGAAACACTTGTTTTTTATTTAACGGTGATGATGGCCCCAACAGAAATATTTGACACCATAGGTCCATGTTGAACCCAGGGCAGAGAGTTTCACCATCATTTATGTTATGCGTGTTATATACATATGTATGTACTTAGGTATACTTCGCATGAATGGATGGGGTTTACTTGAGATGCAATAGGACACAAGATTTGTGGACATGTCTGTCCTGGGTTTCTAGACCCGCTGCATCGGTTTAAGCACGGTTTCTTAAAATTCGAATTTGTAAAGCGGTGTTGCACTAATTTTGGACTAAAATTTTGTTTATTTAGAACGAAAAACGTTTATTGAATCTTAAGCGAGACAACATGTGTTATCACAGCCCCTCTAAGTTGACTGTGCTCCTTAGATGTACTCCAGCTATCAAGCACGTCCCCCAAAATGTGCGCTGCTCTACACCCAACCAACACCCTTAGTTGCATAGTGAGGGGTGTGCCCCGTACGTTGATAGCTAAATGACCGAAATGTATATTTTTATCGTATATAGCCTGTACTCTTACCCCAAACCGAATTACCAATTATGTAATAATCATCATCATGTCAAGAGAACCTACTTTTCTGTAGAGGAATGTTTTGTAAAGTTACATTAGACATGATTGTGGTTTCTTCCCTAAGAAAATGTTGACTCGCGGGCAAGACGGTCTTTTCATTGTCATTGTCAAATTCTAAAACCTTTTTAGTGCTTGTAAACTGGCTTGTATGTCAGAGAAGCTGATAGATTTAGGATTGAGCACTGATGTATTGGAAAATATTGGCGCTAGAAAGATACTTAGGATTTAGCTAAACTTCCTGACCATATCTCAAAAATTGTGTGAAAAGATTACCGATGTACAGCCGCTTAATTAATCCAGAATTAGCTCTTCTGTACATTCCCTACCCTTGTGGGAGTGGGCTATACGAACTTTGATGTACGATATCAAAGAAACTGCTGCACGCCTGCTGATTGTGCTCTCCACTGATGGAAAATTTTGGTATGATTTAATGAATTGTTTTGAACATTGCTCAGAACAACACAGAATTGAATTTACTAAAACAATTTTTTTTTTTGTTTTTAAATTCGAAAAGCCATTGAGTTAGGTCTGTGTAAACACGAAAAATTCGATATTAACGCCCTTTCTCCCACTTAGACCTTGAATTTCGGAAAATCCTTTCTTATCTTGCATCTACAGACCATAAGATATTACTGTTCAAAATTTCTTCGTCTAGAGCTTTTGAAGAAACTGTGATTGAAACGACTTTTGTATTGAAGATTTCTTATAATAAACTGGATAAACCCAGTGCTGCGATCCGTAAGTACATCCGGCAACATCAGTGTTGAGTAACTATTTGAAGGACTTCCTTCCTCTTCGATACCTGCACAAATTGAAAGTTTGTAAGTCTTAGCCGCTGTTTATAATTATAATTCTCTCTTTTTCTTTATCAAATTATCTATTTAACTACTTAGTCAAAATTGGTTTGTACTTACACTTTTGAGCTTTACTCTTCGTTCTATTTGGAACTGGAAACTAAAGCTGACTTTACAAAGCCGCACTTAAAAACGCATTTATACCAATTCAAACTCAAACTGTATCCTCGTCAAGATGCTTTAATCAATTCTACCAGTACCATTGTTATTTTGCAAATCCCTACACTAATATCTGTCACCATAAATCCATTACCATCAATTCTCATCTCTGACAAATAACTTTGAAATCACAAGTACTTTCATGAGTACACACATATGTACGTCTACCTCTCCTCTCTTAAAGAACAAGTACACACGACAATCCAATGCGTGTTTGCTGTCAAGTGTTGACTGTTGACCAGTCATTCAATCAAACTTAGTCTTCAGCGAAAACGACAGATTCCTCTGCTCAACCCATTAACTTTATTGCTCTCATCGTCAAATTTATATTCAAGTGTTCTACAGTGGGAAACCTAAAATAGAAAGTATTGTATCTTTTATTCTTCCTCCCCAGAGTATCTACGCACTTGAACAAATACTAACAGAGCCTGGTTGGAGTGTTTGCTCATTTGAATATACCTCTCAAAGTGTTTAATGCCACAGAGACATAAAGATACCTATAGACAACAAGAAAAAATAAAAAACTCTAAAATTATAGAGTTTGTCCTGAGTTCAAGGCTCTTCTTGTTGCGAAATTAAAATTCAGCAATTCCATTAGGTAAGCAGTGTTTTTTTTTTTTTTATTCTGTATTTTTCGCCACATGCCCCTCTCACTTTGTTTTGACTATTATCAGGTTCTGAGGCTTTGCCTACATAAATATTCATCGAAAATAGGTTCGATAGGGGATACAATATGGATTTTGGCAAACTTCTGTCTATTTAATCATAAAAACCGGGGAGAATGTTTGCCTATACACCTGATTCTTCGAAAGTCCGCTCATGACACAGCTATTAAAATAGTTTAGCAAACAGCTACCAGGGTTCTGGATTCCCATTAAAGTGGATTTACATTTTAAATTAATCATAGAGAGGGAAAAAAAATTTCAGCTTGAGCATTAGATATGAGATAGATTACATCTTTGTCTGGTATAAGCTATAGGTGGTGTCGTCATTTCACAATTATTGTACCTTTGAGCCACGTAGGGGGTTCATTGATCTACGACTGAATTCAATTGAATTTCAATTCAAACAATTGCAAAAATTTCTGCTGATTAAATTCGTGGGGTGTTACTTAGTTTTATTGGTCATATAAAACCAGAATGAAACGAGAAATGAATTCTACATGTCGCGACGTGTTAAGCGGCAGAGCAGAGGTGACTAATAATTGCGATGGAGGTGGATTCTGTGATGACAAATATGAAGTCATGTCATGTCATGGAGTTTTATGTTTTGTTACAGAAGTTGAAATTGTTACATGAGACATTTATTGTAATAGGCGGTGAGACGAAGAGTTTATTGATACCCTGTAGTCGGGCTCCTTCAATTTGGTTAATTTTGTCTCGATCGAAGATTGAATCAGACTTCTATGATGTTGGGATGAAAGGAAAGAGTCAAGTGATCTGATCCTTTACGAATACGAAAGATTTATTTGCCTCCGATTAAATCAAAGTTCATAATCATCTTCTCAATTCCGCATCTGTTTATCTGTGGTATGGATCCTAATCTTCAGATACTCAAGACTTTTATAAAATTTGTTCAAAAGCTTGCCTTAGGATTTAATTAGTTGGATCTAAAAATTTTCTGCTTTGCACTTGCAGCAACTTCTTAAAAAAGAAGGAACATCAGTGAACAGTATGCGGAAGGAGTAGGTACTGCAAACTACTAGTGAAGTAGGTATACTTTCGATAATTGGGCATTCAGGGATGCTAGTGCGCTAAACTCGCCAATATTGTTAATAGTAATATACATAGATGTACAGCCTTACAATGAGACAAATACTTAACACCTGCGGGATAAAAGCTATTAGATTCACCCATTCCCTTTGTGGCAACCCAATAGATCTATTGATATATGGCCAATATATTTTGTCTGGTTCTGGCTTTACCAAAGATAAGTAATACTGTGAATATACATAAGTAGTTTCATATATGTAACTGTAAGACACAAACTGGCTAGTAAAAGACATCGTTATATGGTCTAGAAGTTCATTAAGAAGGGCTGATACTCGGTTCTTACTAAATACCCTATACCCTTCCTCTTTTTATTGAAAGATTGATAGAAAACTTTCCTTACTCCTTCCTTGTTTCAATATCCCTGCATTCACTTCGATCTCTGATACGTTGCTTCCAATTCGATAGAATGACCTTTCTTGTACTCGTAAGCGGAATAGAAGTATACACAGCGAACCGTGGTATCTTGATTTATGGAAGGGGATTCTTAAATTTTGCACTTGAATTGGTGGAGATTTAAACCTTTCGAAGCATTTTATAAACATGTTCGCACGTTTGTCAGTTGTCCAAAAGCCTTATAGTCCATTTTGGTTCAAATATTGCATTTTTATTGATCATTCCTGACAGTTCTTCGGAACATTTGCCGTAGTTGCATCTCCAGTAAAGGTATAAGGCCGACACCCGCGTAATATTTTCTAATACGACCAACGTTGACGGACACTGTGTTAATCATGTTTCGAATCCCAGACAAAGCTATCATTTTTTTTACGGTCCTACCTCTTGGAAACGTCTGACGAACATTTGCAAGTATAATCATCATTTTAGTACAATATTAGTTATTTTTTACAATTTCTCTCTTACTTTTCTCAAAGGTTTTGTAGTATCCTCCTGTAGTATCATAGTTGTCTAATGTCATAATTCTGCTCGCTAGAAATCCAAATTTTATTTTGACAGGGTCTTTTGTGAAAGTGAAACATAAAAGTTTCATAAAGTGGATTTCAAAGACCACTTAGACTTTAAGTAGAAGCTTCTGTTTTATATCTACCCCAATCTAGATCAATAAACCAGTCCAAATATCTCAAATATCTATAAACAACACGGATCATTAGACCGGTTTTTAAAATGCCTATGTTAAACTTCAGGTAAGACAAACCGTCACTCTGTCCCCTAATTAATCCGAAACGCAAACTCCAATTAGCCACGGACTACCGAAATTTCCAAATGTGATCCAACATTCCTTTGAACGGAATTAATCTCTCTGTCACCAAGATGTGATCACCCCATCAAATCGCATGCGTGAAGATTATTGCGAAGGCAGATCATTCCAGTCTGTCTGGTTACATATGTAGCTACCTTGTCGCCAGACTAAAGATTATATCTACAAAATTGTCAATTACGTCTGGTGGCGCTCCCTTACGCCAATAACCCTACCTATCTCATTAAGCATTTGATGGGCGCACGTTTCCTCTCATTTGATCACAATAAATTCAACTTTCAAGCCATGAGACACCTAAATTATTAGAACCAATGAATAACAATTTATCGCCTCTCGCGCGCGCAAGTGTCTCCATGAATACCTAATTCGGTAAAAATTATGATTGATGGTCAAACACAGGTTAGAAAACGATAGCAGATCTAACTGTATCGAAGATAATTAAACCAGTCTGGGACCCTTAAGTGTCATAGGGTTTATTAATAGATACATAGATATGTACATGCCTGGTGGGGGAGCTTAATTGGAAATGCAAAGCATATAATCGAACGAATTAAGAAGTCTTTTGAGAGACGTGGCTAAATTAATTTATTTCAGTGAAATCATTTCACGTTCATCGTCGTAGGTACCATGTGGTAGCCGTCTCCCTTCTTTTTATTTTGACGCAAAAGCTCCACCTTCTGACGGATGAATTCGCATTCGCGCACCAATTGGAGCTGGCGGTGAAATTTAATGGTTTTTGTTTTTTTTTTTTGCTAAAGTGGTCTTTTACTGCGTTTGTGGGGAGTTAAGAGTTTGGAGGGGAATTGGATTTTTTTTTTATTTTTTGATGTAATAAAAACTTCGGAGCTCTTTATTTTTTTTTGTTACTTTCAACTATGTATTTAGCTGATGGTATTGAGTTTTTTTGGTGAGCTATTTTATGTAGTTCATGAGTGTATATTTATTTGCCAATGCGTATTGTATATGAAAAACACGGCTAATCTTACCAGACTGTGTCCAAACACTACCTTAAATTTATGAGAGTTGTGTTTGTTATAATTCGTATTTGCTAATAGATGTTAAAGTCGTGTTGGAGCGAAGTTTACATAAGTCTGTAAGAACTGTCATATGACAATGATAGAGCCTTGAAACTGCCCTCTTATCGCAATAGAAAACATTGGTAGAAAATATCTTTGGCTACCTCAAATTTAAATGAAGAAGTATCCGGCAAGCGTAATTTCTACAGTCCCTTATTAACATACTTTCATGTGTAGGTACATTCTTCCTTCAAATGATTTTTACTTGCGCCTACATATGTACACACATACCTAAAGAGCAAGTATTGGTTTCGTAAAAATTTCGAACTTGAGATTTTAATCAAACTTAGCCTTACTATAATGGAGAAGTCCAAAAAATGGGTCCGCCAATTCCGTCTGTTTGTCTGTCTGTCGGTCTGTCTGTATATTCGATTGTGGCCTGAATGGCTGAACGGCTTTGCTTTAAACCTAAACCAAGTTTTAAAACTGCCACGCCCAGTTTAAAATAAATTTTTAAAAATTTTTAATTTTTTTTTTAAGAACAACAAGACTTATATATAAGATTGTAAACTTATAACATTAAGGTGCAAGTACGTACGACCCAGTCGTACACTTCATTTTTATTTGTCCTCATCCTGTTTATCACCAGCTTCTTCTCTTAGTGTAGGCAAACCTTAAACATCACCGCGGTTCAGTTGTAAATTTTCTCATTGATTTTGTTTTTGAATTGAGTGATATTTTTAAAATATTTTTGCAAATTAGTCAAAGAATTTCGATAGCCAGAAGTTCGTGCGATAAGCCTTTCCAGATTGTCTGATTTGGACACATAAATGTCGTATTATTAGATCATAACGATGAGATTATCTGCAGTATGTATAACCATAGACACATTATATATTTATGTATGAACATACGTCTACCATCATCCTTCTGCAGATTTAAGTTATGTATGTACATAGATTTAGATAATATTTTGGGGCTGAACTACAAACGTCAGCTCAACACTTAAAAGTCGGTTGTGGTTTATAAACAAAAAGTAGCTATAAAGTACGAACAGCTTCATCCATACTGATTTTCCTATCTTCAATATGTATCGTGCCATGTCATACCAGAGTTAATTTGACTTGACGTCCGGGTCTTCGGTAGGTGACTTTTTTCTAGTTGAAAACTGAAAAAGTTTAACATTAAATAAGTGCAAATCGTTACATTTCTGTTAGTCTGCGATGTTTGTTTGAGCTTTGGGTCAGTAGACAGTGTACTGGTGAACACTTACTTCACTTTTGATTCGCTATAACTTTTCTTATAGTAGTCTAATCGGATTTGGAATGTTTAACTTACTGCCAGGTCGGTAACAAGTTTATTACTTTATGGTACTTTCGACTCACACTATATGCATATGTAATTTTAGATTCCTGGCTAAAAATGCACCACTGCCAGGTACTCAAAAGAGGATGCCAAAATCCTATCCTACACAAAAATATCTCTCATATGAGAAACGGACGTCATATTTCTTTTTATCATAGACTCAGGCCACTTCAATCCATTCACCTGTGCAATCTCAGATTATAAGGCAAAAAAAAAAATGAAAATTTCTCTCTGCAGCCCACTTCAAAGTTCATTAGAAGCAATTACGTTAGACTTACAACATCTTGAGGCTATGTATCCAATCGGCTGACAATCGATTCCAATACATTTTGACACATATTGTTTACTTTGGGTTGATTGGGGCCACTTATCTAATTTTCAATTCAAATTCGTTACCCGTTCATCAGCGCTCATTAAAAGAAACAAATCTGAGAAGAGAATACATAAAGCTCGCCATGAGATTAATCAATCTTTCATTTGGCAATTGTTCAGCCTCTAAGCCCACCGCTGCTGATCCGGTTCTGTCATATAAAAGCCAAAATTCAAACCGCACCGCGCCATTAAAATGTCATATCAGCAAGACGAATTCCAAATCTCCTTGCCACCGGTCGGTCAAATGAATGACACATTACAACAGACACACACGTCCACATACGTATAAACTTTGCAAAGCGAAAGGTAAAGAAAACAAAAATAAAAATAAAATAAAAAACAGATTTGTATCTCAAGCGGTTGGTTTAGATACGATTAAGCGAACACTGTTGGTTTGTAGTACATTAACCTTATAATTACCTCAGTGACAGAACGCTTTGCATTTCATTTCATCATTTTTATGTAAGAAAGTCGAAACATGGAGCCCGCTTCGAGCTTCTGGCGTTACTCCCTTTCATATGTAAAAGTATCTGCATCAGCCAACAAAAAAAAGGTATCTCATCAACAGCATCATCGCTCAGATGGATTTTGTGCATGTTACGCTTGTTGCAAGTCATTCCAAATGCAATTATGAGATTAAACCGTAGAGATGCCGGCAAAGATGCAGCGCGCAACGCGTTGACAACTTTAAGTTGCGGAAATTAATCAGAGCTGAGCGACGACATAACTTTTGGTCATGGATTTATTTGAATTCAAATGTCATGGTCATGTTTATAATTTTTTGTCAAGAGGATGCGATATAATTGACAATTGTAATCTCTCCCTCTTCCGTTTTGGAGGAAAGGCAGACTTATGACCAGTCGCGGGATTAGAATTGTTGATAGCACTCTCCTTTTTTTTTTGAAACAGTATGACATCAATATTTTAGCATACTTGTTTTAGTGAATAAAATAAATAAATCAAGCAAAAAAAAATCCCAGGTTCTCGTTCTGAGTGGGTATTTAGATTCGCAAAAGGAGTTCCAGACAAATAAATATTAATAATCAGAGTTTCAGACGACACGAATTTGTCGGTTTTATTTTTCCATTTGCAGTCTGAATCTGCATTTTTGGACAATGAATCAAACACGATCAAAGTTTTCGGGAACTTATTGGTCACGAAATGTTTTAAAGAATCTTAAATCGACACAAATGAGAAATTAAGACGTTTTAAGGTGAAACACAAATGAAAAATTTTTCTTTTTTTTTTCCATTTCTGAAGCTACTTAGTGTGTATTTCAAAGTTCCTTAACCCTCTTCGTCGCTGGCAATACCGAAGTACTTGTACCAGTAGACGTTTCTGGATAAGGAAGCAGAGCATCGAAACGGTGCAATATTGTACAAGTGTGAGGGTTAGAGTCCGTTTCAAATCAATTGACAATTTTTTGTGCAGGTTTTCTCTTTGTCAATGATTTTTGGCTTATGTACACACAACAAGAAGAACGATATTCGTTGGTGGTCATCCATAATGCGGTTGACCGCATAAACTTTGCGACGGAAAAACCCTAACCACACAATTAATATTGTGTTGTCTGTAAGTTCGACAGAAATTTCTTTACAAACAGCTTGATGAAGATAGTTTTGAGCTTCCAAATTTAAATGATGAAGCTCTTCAACTTCCCACTGATGTTAAATAACTAGGAGTAAGCTTAGACAACAAGCGCAAAGGGCAAGAGCATGATGAGCTAAGTTCGACTCTCAAACTTTCCTATCAGTTTCGGGGAATTTCCGGCAAGACGTAGGGTCTATAGCCTGTTCATCACACTCGCTATGTATAGAGCGATCATCAGACCATTGAAATATTTTTTTCAATCCTGATCAGCATCTCGAATTCTTTAAGGCCTGGATAATCCTCTACGCCAGCTCTTCTAACTTTCGTACTGTGAAGGCATCTTTCCGGATAGGTGAATACTTGGTATATGTATGGTACATTTAATAGTAATACAACATTAAGGGCCTTAATCCTATACTTAGTGCATAACATTTAAAAATAAATTTGATATAATTCGAATAAATTGTTTGTAGAATAAAGAATGTTATTTCAGACGAATAAAGTGTGACACAAGTTCTCCTTCTCTTTCCAAGTGTGTAATAAATTTCCCGTGAGACAACACTATATAGAGGCTGATAAACCCATTTTGGTTTGGAATAAATCTAACAATCACCTGTTCAATCTATCACTACCTCGTCATTATCTACATCGTATGAATCACCTAAAGCATTACAAAGATCAAGTTCTATATTTCGTATTTAAATGTAATCGTTCTGTAAACACCTCAAAAGAGACAATAGATTTAGGCTAAGCCTAACAAAGTTCTTCTTTACGTTGCTTGTTAATAAAAATGTTAATACCGTTGGTCAATTTTATTGTAAAATAATTTACATAATCGTCCAACGGTAGCCTCCAGCCAAAGCAGCATCAATTTAACAAAAAGCCAGAACGTCTATTCTTGCTTGGATAACAGGTGCCAAATACTATGTAGATACCAAATGCCCATGTATCTATAGTGACACCTGTAAACCTTTAATTAAAATTCAACGATGTTGTAAGCATTACGTTAGATTGTCTGTCTGGTTTGGCTCGTGTCTAGAACCTTTTTGTGCTAATTCTATTTCTATCTTTAATCTCTCACTCGATTTTACATATTTTCAGACATTCTGACGATATTTTGCGATCGAATTTGTGTAGATTATGACACTGAAATTATCTGCTGAATAATTCATGTGTCACCCATGGGCTTTCAATCTGTCGCCAATTTTGAAAATTTTTTGTGCCCGCTTGTCGATGGAAAATCCGTCTAATAAAACCACATTTACATTTTTTAAGTCTACTTTAGAAAAAGAAACGTAGATCACGTCCTAAACTTTAATGTGATCCAGCTGAGTGGATTGAATAGAGTAGGCCTACTCAAAAGTTTTACGACTCCCACCGTGCAATACGATGGAATGGTAATTTTTATTACCTCTTGTTGGCGGTTGGCTGAACTCTGTGGTGGTTAAAAGAGCCAATTTCTAGGTCCTTCACGATTTGGTGTGGTGCGATTTTGGTATCAGAATAGAATAGTATGTGCACGCGGCTGCAAATCGTGGGAAAGAACCCATTAAGTGGTGTGAGTGGTGATTGAATGGAAATATCTTTCTCCAACATGGGAGCCACTATATACCGCTAAAAGATACACTACAGGTGATGAACTTTTATCCGACGACGAAGAAGAAATAATGACTGCGATAAAGTAAATGACTACTGGAAGAGTAACTGATGTGATCAATTTACAGACGTGTGGTCAGATGAATGTCACAGTTGCACACCTCGAGGGCATGTGAAAAATTCATCGGATATCCGATACAAATGAATGGCCGTTTCAAGAGGATGGATTCAAATTAATGATGAAAGATATATGCGGCTATATCAATTGTGAATTCTTGGAATTCGTGCGGTATTTACTGTGCATGTGTTTTCTTATCTTAAAACAATGAGTTACTACGTATGTAGCTTTTAAAAAAAAAAATTGGATATTTACCTCGATGTACCTAACATTTTGTAATAAAGAGTTCCGTAAAAAATGTCTGAGTGGACACAAACTCAAATTTGTATGAGAACATTACTTACATACGAGTATTGCCACCATAATCTGCAGAGAGCGAGTCGGAAATTCATTGTGCGAATAAATGGGTATTTTTTCGTTTTAGGATCCCGAAAAAGTTTTTGATGTAATAACTCTGCTTGGGTGGTCACTTATTTGTTTTTGCATACATATGACTTCAACGACATCGGCAGCATTGAATAGGTGATGTTTAACGTTATGTGACTCCTGCCAGTCTCGAACTATTTTGATGGTTTTATTGCAGTCAGGAGTATAAAATAAATGTTATACCGTCAGCGACGCCAAGTGTCTTTGATGGCTTCAGGGTTGTCAATCTAAAAATTTAATTATACATCAGTAGCGAACCTAATACTGAACGGGGGAAGCCCCCATTTATTGTCATTGAAATAGCCTCTCCTAATCTTCCCCAGATAGTCGGGTACTTTTCTGGCGGTTTTTGGGGTTCTATCTGATGGGGCAGTACTGGTTATACCCAACTTTCCAACGTCTTTTTTCGATATCTCTTCTCCCCTTACTGACGTCTTTTTTGATGGGATCTGTCTTGGAGCGTATGTTAAATCATACATTGGTCTGTTGGTAGTTTTGCGCCAACATGTATCTGGAGCCTTGCCTATGTGACATGACTACACATCACTGTATTATGGGCTGAGGGAATCACCCTTCCTTGTCTTTGCAGTTGCTTGAAATATCTACGATCCGGTACCCAGCGCAGAGTCAGTGCAACCAATCAATATACATTGTACCTATAAAGGATTCGCGATGGTGCTTCCACAATTTTGATTTTATTACCTGGTATGGTATGGTCGTGTTGTAACTATCAAGAACGTGGTATATATACGAAACTGTTTGTTGCTCGATATTTGCCAGGATGTCGGTATAACACTGTATATGGATTTGCAGTCTATGAACGTTGTTTTTTTCTGCGATGACGAATTCCATATGAATTTCTTCAAATCTCCTTACCGGCGTGTTTTGACCTCATCTCGTGTTCTTGTATTTTCTATTTGTCGAATTGAAATTCGTTGACTTGATTCACACTTATCTCACAGATATCACAAACCTATACACTTTTTTGCAAAAGCAATTAAAATTCCCACAATAGATACGCCTGGAATCCTAATTTATTTATTTATTTTATTTGATTTGCAAAAAATTTTTTGTAGACTATATGTAGACTGTAGCGCTAATGTATCTCATCCATTAGAGGGCGTCAAGTCACCAGAGACACAAAATGTGTTTATTTATTTTGAAAACAGGAATTCTAATTCAAGTATGTTTCTGATGTATCGAGGTTCATTCACTTTCCTTATCAAAAAACCTTTTAATTCCAAATCAATATCTTATACATAATCAAAAAATAAAAAAGGTATGATAAATTGTGAGTAAATTTAAATAACAATCAAAGTTGTTTAGCATTTAAAAAAAAAAAAAAAAAGAAGAGAAATCTGATAATAGGTGGTCGATGAAGATACAGTCACTATCAAATTAAATTGCTCACACTGACACACGATACGCTTTTATTGATATTTTCTTCAGAAAGGCTTTATACATCTGTCTGAGTATCTATTTGTCGTTCGAACTATTAATTGAATTGTGAAATTGGATAAATTTATAAATATTCTATATCCCTATGCTCGAAACAGGTCTTGGTCTGGTTGTTGACATTTGTTTAAATTGTTTTTATGACAAATAGAATAATTTGCAATTCAGGTATTTTTATTTTTTAGTGTTTAAATGTTTCCACTCTGCGGCGACAGGTGAATTTGTTGGCAATTATTGATTCGTTACTTAGTATATATGTATACAGGACAATTTATTTCTACTGATACGTAACCTAAAAATACCATGACGACATTCACTTCCAGCTGGTAGCCGTACGAGAATTGTTGACCTAAATTGAAAACGCCAACGCTAATTTTTTGCATTGCAAATTTGCAAAAAAAAAAAAAAAAACTAACAGTTTGAACACATGTACGAAAGTAATGCGACATTGGGGTTGGGGTTTCTATTTCTGTTGTCACCAGCCATAGAGCCACCCACAGATAGACATGAAAATATACATTATGTCGGTGATAGATAGTATTACATTTCATTGAATTTGGAACTAGAATGTACATATATGAGGTACACCAGTAAGAAAAACATTCAATTTCAAATTGAAAACCACATCTCGATTTTGCGCACAATTACATTTGAAATTCTGTCAATAAGTTAGTTATTAAATTAACTGAGCTGTAGTGTTGGTCATTATGCATTTATGTAAGTTTCATACGTATTATTTTTATTAGGTAGTAGTTCACTCACTCTGGGACTACGGTCTCTAAGGGTGTGCTTATATTAGAGCAGTGATAAACACTAAGAGCCGGAATGAATGCAACAACAATAGAAAGCGTACACTGATTCCGCACCAAATGGTCAATCTATGCAGATAAAAGCCTCCCCTGTATCATAAGAGAGTTTCCAGTTACCTAAAAGCAGGCATTCTACTTGTTCATTTGCGCTTTCATTCATTAAAATCAGAATGGATTTCGTCGCTCATGATGAATTTCTTTTCACAATAGACGCTTAATGCCTTTACGCCTGTTTCAAACCTGAGTGTATAAGTCAGGATATTTACCGAGTACATATGTACATATTTAATTTACACGTTGTTTAGGGTCACTACTCATTCATCAGTCTTGTCGTTTCCTGGTAAGCCCTCATACTGAGTGGCAAGAACCTTCAGCTCTTCAATTCTTGTTTATACAGGTAAAAGTTTGATAAGGTCCATATATAGTTCAATATAAATATGTAAATATATAACGCTGGCATGACAGTCAGACTGCACTGAAAGTAGTTTATTCTCGTAGAAATCACTGCAAGTTTGTTGTGAAATGTTGAAACAAAAAATTCAGTGTATATGTAGAAATATTTCAGGAATGTTAGAATTTCGCCCTTCATCGGTTTCCTAACAAATTATAATTCAACAATATCTGTGTAGTGTGGGTCATGTCAAAGTATATCTATTTATCTCGAAGGAAACCCCTCAAATGTATCGCAACGCTCAAGGTACCACGTGCGTTACACTTTCTTTAAACACGCATCAAATTTAAATCTATTACATCCCCCCATCGAAGAATTGTAATTGATTTTGATAATGAAATTCAAATAGGCTTACAAAATTCCGTCCTAGACCTAGTGTTACACTTTTTTTTTGGCAAAAAAATAGAAACAATTGGCACCGAAATGATGCGTTTGTGGAATTTTAATTTAAAATACAACGGCACGCACATCAGACATCATTGTTAGTCATTGAGTTGTGCTTCTGTTATTACAAAGTTTCCGACTCAGAACGGCGCACGTATAGTCTTAATGAGATAATTGTGTTTATTTTTATTAAACCAGAAAGGAATGCCCCCCGAGAAGATGAAATCATGCTGCTGCTAACCAAAAGAAGAAAATCGAAAGACCAGAGAGTATATTTGGTTTTCTTGGTATTATAAAATTATAATCTTTTATAGTTGGAAAATTGTCTGGAAAAATACATTTTTCATTTATAGACTATTGTAGTCATCGTGGAGAGAGAGCCATTAATCAGTATGTCTTTGACACTACCAGTTCAAGTGATAAGTTTTTTTTTTTCTTTCTTTGTAATCTTAGTACAATATTTACAACTTCAAACATTATGTTGAAAGAATTTCACTTGTATATCCAGTTTTCGAAGAAAAAAAAAACAAAATCATAAGCCAATATTGATAGGAAATAAACTTTGTAAACTTGTGGATGAGATAAGATAAAGGTGATTAATTTGAAGAATATACATAGGTGTGAGTGGTTCCTTGAGGCAGTGAATTATGGGTTTAGGGAATAAAATGAATACCCATGGGAAAGATTAATATCAAAATTTGATATCAAGCTCTTTTTTTAACAAAATTGAATTGTGATATCAAGTTTGTAGTCTTAAGAAATATATAGATTATCCTTTGACGCCTCCCATCGCCGACATAATCCAGTGATTTAAGATCTTATCTCTCTTTGTTTTGAAAAGAATTTTAGGTAAGGTCTTTCGTTGATGAGCTTTCACTACTCACTACATACTACTTAAAAAGTAAAGTCCTGACAAGCTCCCATCATTTTATATCGCTCGAACTTTGATTAAATATACACTAGATCTCAAGCCCTCTTTTTTGAGGTTTTAAATACCCTATCCTAAGGGTATTTTAAGTTTGATACAAAGCTTGTAACATTTATTCGTGATAAATATCAATAGCGAAGACATGTCCGTGTATCCGTATGTCACCACTTTTTTGGAGCGTTTTCATTAAAAAACGATTTTGGAAATTTTTGCATGTAACGTTCGAAGTTGACGTTATAATTCGAGAAAAAAATGCACTAAGCCACACCCACTTTATTAGGGCTGCATAGAAAGAAGGATAGGGTATCAAACGATCCGTTTCAAACGGATTGTAGCTTTTCTGTATGTTTAAATATATTGATGATGATTTCATTGGGTGAATAGAATGGCTGAATAAAATCTTCAGCCTCTTGTTTCTGAGGGCATCGCGCGGGTTCGTCTAAAATTCTGGCAGTCTCTTGTGACTTTTTGATTTTGTATCTTCTCACACTAATTTGTTCTGGTGCTTGGGTTATCCGAATTCGTAACTTGGTTCCAAAAAGGAAGGTTCGGAGTCTTTGTTTGATCGTTTCATAATCAAGAGACCGCCATTTCCCTTTGTGTATATTGAAATGAGGAAACCGTGTGCTTGCTATAATGATGTATCGCCTCGCCGCAAAATCAATTGGCTTTAGACTAGACTTAACGTCATATGTAGGATATTGTTCCGAGGTCTTGTCAAAGAGGAGAAGACTTTTATACTATACAGTACTTTTTGGTGACATCATTGAGGCGGGACCCATTTAAACCACTTAATCGGTGTTACCGTAGATAAAATTTCCTGTGGAGCTTTCTCATTTTCGGAAAATAAATATCGTAAACTAATTTCAAAAATGGGGAAAAATTCGCTCGGAGATGATACATATGTAGCTAAAGTGAATACTAAAATTCAACTGCAATTTCCGCCGGAACTCTTCCTCTGTTATTTTGCTATGGAACTTCAAAAGAGAACAGCAATGTAAATCATTTGACTTAAACAATATTTCCATCGGAGTTCCCGCTAATCCCGACTATTTATGATATTTTACAAATCCCTTACAATGATCTCCGCCCTCTGCTACTGAAGACCAAATTAAGAATTGACCTTATCCGCCTTTATTCAATTTGATCCCTCAAAGTTCTGCCCTTTTAAGCGTTCTCCACTAAATGAGTTCACATCTCATTCATTTAATTAATCGAATCATATTTACTTGACTTCAATGGAAACAAATTAACTCGAAACATTTCAACTCAACATTTAATCTTTGCCACACAATCTTCTACGCGGACAGGCAGACAAGCTTCAAGTGATGAGGCGATAAAACATCATTTTTCAATTTGAATTATTGTTACAACGCACCGAAACGTGATCGTCTATCATGAAAGCGAAGTGTTTTCTAAACAACGTTGTTGTTACACGTAAACTATGTTTTTTTTTGTTTGGCAATCTACATTATTTTCTAATTACGATTTGCCGTGAAAAGAGTTAATTTTTCAGTGTGCGCAAAATCGTGCCATGGCAATCGGAGAATTAAAGCCTTCCCTCCAAAACACCAACCGGCATCGTGATGCCACAAAAGTTAAAATATTTGTTTTTAATTACACAATCAACAAATTTCAGTTTAAAAAAAAAAACAGTTTGTTGACTCATTCTACAGCTCAGATACCATACAAGCAATTCGCGCATTTAAGTGGCCAGAACGTGACTGTTTGATTACAAAATGCTTATCGGTTATATGCTAATTGACAGCATAAATGTATTCTAAGTGCGAAAGGAGAGTACCAGCAGAAATATTGAACATGTGCATACATGTGGGAAGGGTGCACGAATTAAGACAGATTTTTTATTTAAATATGATAGTTTTAATCCCTTATAATCCCTTATTAAAGTTCTAACTATTTTAGATACTAAATAATATTGTATTGATTTGGTAAAATACTAACGATTGTTTCGTGTTGTCGCTTGGTCGACCTTCCACTGCCTTCTTCTTGGGTTCTTCTCTCTGGCGGTAACTCTGAACACTTTCCCTACATCAGGCCATTCCTGAATTGATTCCGGTTCGAATAAATGTAAATCTGATTCGTCGCTTACTCGTAGCCAAGGATTTATCAAATCAACGGCAGAGAATGTTTTATTTGGTTCTTCATGATTTTTAAACTTTTAAAGCTAGTGACTGCAATTTCGTTTGATTTAGACCACGATGACATTTAAAACCCGATCCGAATTGTATTCGATGTGTGGCTACTAGATTGTGTACCGAGTACTTACTACTTGTGTGCAGATTTTCGATTCTTATTTTGTTGATCGGCTCGTTGAATTTGTTGTTTTTCGACTATTTTCATTTCAACCCTGTTAGTCTGAAATTGTTCCATGATTTCTAATTTCAACATTTTGATTAGCTAAGCATCTCCTTCCATCCGCATTGACACCGTGATTAGCATTTTCACTTTTATTAGTGGCCCTTGACACCGTCGAATTAATTAGCTTTTGAAGTCGCGGTACGTGTTGAAATCAATAACCATTTTAGTAAGCATGGTAATAATAATACGAATCATCCGTTCTACCTGTCCATTCCCATCTTGAACTTCCTTTCACAGTACTCTTTAAATGTTCTTTACGCGAATTTTCCGAATTTTGCTTCTTCTACCACTATACTCATTTCAACGCACGATTTTTAGGGTATATGTATTCGAATTGTAGGATTCTATTACCTCTGACATCGTACTGCTATGTGAGCGTTATCGATTCGTTTAACACTACTCACTTCAATATTATTCGTTTCAAAATTTTTTGTTTAAAAAGTTTTTATCATCATTTTGCTAACGTTTTGGTTTGAATGCACGTTTCCGTTTATAACGTTTAAGTCCGCATACTGCAATATTTCCGTTCCGATAAGCACATCCTCTGGTATCCAGTTATCGTATACCACAACGAAAGTTAATGTATACACGAACGAACATGTTGAAATTTCTTTCGACACGATCCGTTTCACCATAAAAATTTCTGACCAATCCCGAAAATTCTAATTATTTATTTAACTTTTCAAAAACTGAGTTTTTTATTATAGATGGTTACTTGGCTAGACGTATCAAGAGGTGCTTCGTAAAGCACAGATTTATTTCTTATATTACGTGAAACAATATAAGCTAACAAAGACTATATACATGTATGTACATACTATGTACTCGAAATTTGTTTCATTTGGAACATGCATTCTTAATAAGTTTCATCCTGCTAACAAACTGGATATAGTCTACCCAAATTCAGTACCTTTTGCAAACGCTCAACTCCGTTTCTATTGTTTCGTCTCGTATATAGTTTGGTCGACCTTTGACTGACTTCTTCTAAGGATTTTTATCTCAGGGATGGTGATTTATTTTAGAAGCGCGTTGGACGATCTGCACGCTTTTACTAAATATAAATAAATATAAAAATACTTATAAATTTTTTATCTAATTTTTTTTATTTGCAGGACTTCAATGAACAGTGCCCGTATTCGTTATCACCAGTTAGTACTAAAAGCCAAAAACTTCTAAGATCTCCAAGAAAAGCTACAAGGAAAATATCACGGATACCATTTAAGGTAAGTTATTGAATTGCTAAGTTTATATGTATATTTATATAAGTTTCGAAGCGCGGTCAAGAATGTCTGCGTTTTGAAATGGTTGATGGAGATTTTTATGTATATTGTTTTAAAATACTTGAGAGGTGGGGTAAGATTGAGAGCCTAATTATCATATAACAAATATTTGCGGCCATTAAAATATTGCTGGGGCATTATCGTTATCCGGACAATTCTTTGTTTCTTTTGGACATTTAAACAGATATGATTGAAACAAATCCTAATTTTTATCTCAGTAATACCAGTGACTAGACAAATCTGAGTCCTGTGTAAATAAAAGAGTTGTTTCTCTCTTCTGGGAACATGGTTGACTTTTCAGTTGCTTTTAGTTTTTTTAAAAGGCACTTTTTGTTTAACATAACTTGTGGTGGGACTGTGAAAAACTCCGATGTTGTTTGGGAATCGAACCTAGAACTCCCGCTCTGTCCCTGCTCTTGGACCAATTAGTAAAATTTGACAACGCTTTATTATATAGGACATCGCGGTGCATCACTTTGTGGATCGATCGTTCTGTACGAACGCATTCTGGCGTGACTTGTATAGGAATATCGTTCGTTCCACTCCTTGGAGACACTCAGTCCTTATGCTGAGATGTTAGCTATTTGTTTGGTGCCGATGTCAATAGGAAGAAAAATAGAAGGTACAGCATGGTCTGAAGTTCCGCTGTAGAAGACGTTGCCAGTGCGCCGATGTTGTTGAGCAACTCGTTGAGATCCAATTTCAGTTTAAGATTAGTATTCATATCACTACTGCTTTTGGTGCAAGTGAATAGTTAATTAGGAGCAGATTGCAATATTTCAGCAATATCCCGGGGTATTTGCTTGATATTAAGTTAGCCAAGTTATCTGAATAAGCAACAACTTTGCACCCAGTTCTTGGAATTTTTAGAAGAGCTTCTTTAAAAAACCAAGCTAGTCTTTGTAGTGTGTATCCTGTAGTTACAGGCTAAAACCGTTGGAGTAACTTTGGTCAATATTGTCAGTATTGTATCTTTTTTCATTTCTGGATTCCCTGATCTAACTTGCTCCTTGTATATGAAAAGGAGCTGCACCGACACACGTGATGTCCTTTCTTTGCTCTGAAGATTGGATGGTCTATTGTTTGTTGTTACTTCTTATATTTTTATATTTAAAAATGTACGCTCATTAAACTTATCTTAAATTTTATTACAATACTCTTCGGTATCTTTCTAAAATCAATAATTTCTCTTCTCCTTTCCAGGTATTGGATGCCCCCGAACTACAAGATGACTTCTATCTAAATCTGGTCGATTGGTCATCACAAAATGTGCTTGCTGTTGGTTTAGGTAGTTGTGTGTACCTATGGAGTGCCTGCACAAGTCAAGTAGGTTCACATTTCTCATATCGAAGACATTTTTATTTACAACGCAAACTATTATCTTAGGTTACGCGATTATGTGACCTTAGCCCAGATGCGAATACCGTCACCTCAGTGTCGTGGAATGAACGTGGCAATTTGGTAGCTGTTGGTACACATCACGGTTATGTGACAGTATGGGATGTGGCAGCAAGTAAACAGGTAAGAAGACGATAGAAATAAGGTAGTGTTTATTCTAAGCACAGTACGGCTGATAATTTGACGCAATAAAGTGTGAAATAGTAATACATATTTGTTGTTGCTGGTCAAGACCACCTTCTGTGTGTTACACAGTATTCAAAATTTATCGCTAATTACATTGCTAATTAAAGAAAAGGGGTGCCTGGTTTTGGTTTTTATTTTTCTTTCAAAATTACGAAAGGTGTGATTTATGTCCATATCTTTTTTGCTTATTTCTAGATAAACAAATTGAATGGCCACTCTGCTCGCGTGGGTGCTCTAGCCTGGAATGGAGACATCTTATCAAGTGGTTCCCGTGATCGTCTGATTATCCAACGTGACACCCGTACACCAGCGCAACAATCCGAACGTCATCTAGCAGGTCATCGACAGGAAGTTTGCGGTTTAAAATGGTCTCCGGACAACCAATATCTAGCCAGCGGTGGCAATGACAACCGTCTCTATGTATGGAATCAACATTCTTTGAATCCCGTTCAGTCGTACACAGAACATATGGCTGCAGTTAAAGCGATCGCCTGGTCGCCGCATCACCACGGACTCTTGGCAAGTGGTGGAGGTACAGCTGATCGTTGTATTCGCTTTTGGAACACTCTCACCGGCCAACCTATGCAGTGTGTCGATACTGGTTCGCAAGTGTGCAATCTAGCCTGGTCAAAGCACTCTTCAGAATTAGTCTCAACACATGGATACTCACAGAATCAGATCTTGGTGTGGAAGTACCCTTCATTAACACAGGTCGCTAAACTAACTGGACACTCCTACCGCGTACTTTATCTCGCACTAAGTCCCGACGGAGAAGCGATTGTGACCGGTGCCGGCGATGAGACACTTCGATTCTGGAATGTCTTCAGCAAAGCGAGGAGCCAAAAAGAGAACAAATCCGTGCTCAATCTATTCACGAACATTAGATAAACTGGACCCTAGGACAATTTACAAGAAGTAGCACTCATAGCACTCTTTTCCCTCCTTTAACTCTAAAAATAAATATGTATATGCATGTATGCTGCTTATATCCGGGAAAAATCAAATAAATTTCTCATTATAGAGTTTCTATATATGTATATAGAAACAAAATTTATATTTAGTTAGTGCTAGTGATTTATTTTTCAATTGTTTATATTTTTTTAGTTTCTTTTTTTAATTCTGTTTATATTATTTTTTTATAATAATTTACTTACCGCACTGCAATTGTGTGTTGGACATGAGGTAACTGAATTCGCGCGCGCTTTGGGTTAGAAGAAAATAATTATTTATATAGAAATTATATATATTTTATAAGCAACTTTAATCAATTTGATTTTGTTTATATTCTTTCTTAAAACAGAAGTAAATCAATTTGAAAATAAAAAATAAAATTGTAGAATTTATAATAATTATACACAATACATGTATGTATCTTAGAATTTATAAGACAACATTTTTGGAGAGATGCGATCGTGTCGGGATGGTAAATTAAAATTGAGTTTTTCGAGCTAAATTAAAAAATATATAAATTGAAATAAATTAACTAAGAAAAGAAGATTATTGCTAAAAGGAGAATGAGAAATAAATGTAATATCTTGATGGAAATTATAAATAAAATTTGGAAATGTAAAAAGAATGTGGTTTTTCATTTCAACGTTGTGCGCCAATGAATGCGTGGGTCTATCATTGGCTTTGTTAGCTTGTAAAGATTTCGCCGAATGCCAATCCGTTTTACGATAGTTAGGGAAGTCAAAATTTAATTGACACAATTTAGAGAACGTTGAAAGAATAAAATCTATGCTAGGCAGTATGAACAAACAAATTAAGAAACCTGGACTTCGCCTTCAATCTCCACTGGACATTTTTAGAAAATTAGAATAGATCCACAAATGGTTTAATGGGTTTAGGTGTTTAAAAAGTACCAGATGTAGGTTTGACGTTTAACCTCCGAATTATGCAACAGGCAACCATCACTTCCAGCAAGCATCTTTTTTACTTTTTGCCAATCCATTTATCACTCACTCAAATTTATTCCGCTCAAAAGTTTTTCAAGTGTATTGAAAATCTCCACCCACACACACACAAACTAAGTGCATGTATGAGTAGAACAGAAAAAGATTGTATAAATACAATACAAATCTTTCTTGTAGAAACATATTTTTATGTGTGTAAATCGGGATGAATTTCTTTTCTGGACTTCTGGATCGCTTTTTATTTTCCTAAGTCAATCCGTGAATGGGTAGCTAAATGTTGTCTAGAATAAGATGACTAGATAAGTCGAACTTTCTAAAGCGAAACATAGCATCTGAGCTAGGCGCTTACTGTCTTGAACCAAAACACAAATTAGTTTCGCTGGCCCAAAAGTAGGTGTGGCGTTGTTGTGAGCATGCGATAGAAATTTAAAAAAAAAATTGCACACCAAAGCAACTTAAACTATTGTCGGACTATACGAACAAGAGCACAGACATAAAATAAGAAGGTGAGAATTCAATTACCTGATTATCTAATCTACGTATATGTAATATTGATGCACCAGCTGGATAGTGCATTTGATGCATTTTTGAATTTCCCACAAATTCACGTGGAACTTGATAGACGTTTTAACTCTACGTAGTTGGTATCACTAGAATCAATTCATTTACCAAATTATGACTCTATACCCTTAATATGATGAGGAAACTGGTAAGTACAGAGAAGCATATGCAAAGGTTACCACCTAGAGTCGGAACAGTAATTTCATATTATGAGTTACTTGTCACCCAGAAATTTTTGCAAGAGCCTCTTAGGGAAAATTCTTTCAATAAAAGTTGCACATAAAACAATTGGAAATGCACCATGCCCACATAATGCTACCATTGAAACTGGTGTCAATACGATTCCGCACTGTTTTCTATGTGTGAACCGTCTTTCTGATGCAGTTTGTATTTTCGTAAAGGTTCCACAGGTATCATCGAATATTGTAGGCATGAAAATCGTCAATATTGCCACACGCTTTATTACTGGGTTCTACTAAGAATGACAAATAAAGACTTCGCACTCAGGTTATTTAAAGAGGATTCGGTTTCGTTGCACACTCGCTACACTATTCCATAGTCGAACCTCGATTCGTTTCACTCTTTCGGCCTTCATAAATCTCAGGCTACCATAAATTTCAATAGGGATCCTCTCTATATATTTTAAAAATAAATTCTCAGTCGAACCACTCACACCTACAAGTTGTCAAGTCTGTCAAAAACACACGAGTGAAACCAATGCATTCGTGTGCGGTTACTCTCCTTTTCACTTTCTTTTGGTACTATACACTAGACAGCAACATACGTGTGTGGGTAGCTAGAGCAAATCTCAAGTTTACTTTCTGACCGTATATCTATTCCTTTCTACAACATTAGTTTTGTCATCGTCTGTGAGTGACTTTCTTGTAAGTCAGTCAGCCGCGGATGAATGACTTGGAAGGATGTGCGTAGGTTTTTTTTTACTTTTTTAAAAAACTTAGAATTACATTTATACTTTCTAGAAGTATTCCATTGGAGTTTGCATACCTTTTCGAATTCTGCAAATAGACGATTAAGCCTTAACCAACCATGGGTTATGGTAACAACTTTGACAGTCATCTTATAATTTAGCCATCATTTCATAAATTGATCAGTTTCTGTGAAACGCATTCGTCAACTATCATTTTTGAAATTTTTAGTGACTTTTAGTACCACTACCAATTTCTTTGTTTTCGGAATAAAGGGTGGGATGAAACCCATCATGTATTTCAAGGCTATTATGTATCGCTCATGAGAAAAGGATTCAAATTTCACGAAGTCAAAAATAACCACGTTGTTTTATTACGCACGCGCTTTGTGCATTCAAAACATATATTGCTGCCAAACACGTTTGAATAACTAATTCTACAAGTCCGGTAATCATGAAAATAAAACGCACAACAACCTTAGTCAGGCCCTAATTAGCTACTGAAAACCAAATCAGAAAGCAAGTAAGAAAGCCGTGCTAAGTTTTTGCTCGAACTATACACCTGCAGTTGAAGTGAGTCTCGAAAGGAACGAAACAAACCGCGCTTTACGCCTCAGTATGTGTGTATTTTCTCTGCTCGCTGCTCGCAGCTACAATGTGTGTGTGAAGAATTATATAACAAGCTCATGAAAAAGTGAAAAATGTCATTCCTGCTAAAGTTCATGGTTGCCTGGTGCTTGAGTGAATGTATACATGACAATTCTTGCGCACAAATGTGTTCAAGTATTTCGGTCCACAATGAGTTAAATATACCATTGGACTCAGCTCAAACAAATCTTCTTGTGGTAAAATGTGTTGGTCCAAAAACTCGGTGAAAAAAAATACATTTCAAATATTGTGTCAACAGTTCAGATGTATGGAACTTCAAACCTTAAAAACCCCTTTCCTTCAAAATTCATTCCATAGAAAGTTTGATAAAATGCAGAAGTTTATTCTGTCAAAATGCATCAAATCAGAAAACATCAACCCTTTGCAATTGATCGTAGTGGACTGGTCAAATCAGAAGTTACATGAAAGTGGGGAAAGAAAAGAAGAAAGTGTCTGAAACTCACAAAGAAAGGAGACGATTAAAAACAGTTTGAAATGCCTTAATCGGATATGCATACATTACATATGTATGTATAGTGTTTTAAAAATAATATGTGTCAAAAGCACCTGCTCTAAAATTCCTGCGCGACTAGTATTTAATGCAACACTGCTGTAAGCCTAAGAATTTGTTTCATTCTATTTGATAGCATTGCTATGGATATATTAGTACGTCTTTAGAATAATTTTGAAATTAAATGTTTTTTCAACATATTACGTGATTTTAACGTACTATAAGCCGTGACCAAGGGTACTATAAGCCAAAGAGTCCTTTTCCCAAATGCGTGATCACTTAACCTACATACAACAAGAGCGTTCGACATTACATTCACGTTCTACATGGATTAGGTGTTTTTGACCTAATCCGACCTAAACATTGCTAAAACATTTAGGATGGCATTTCTACTTTTGGTGGTACTAATAAAGCAAGACTGAGCCGTCATTTTAATAGTAAGAAAGTGCGCAATAAAGTTGACAAGCCTATATGTAAGCACTGAAATTCAAGTCTTGTTCTTTTTACACATGAGGCCTAATAAAGTGGGCGTGACATTCTAAATTTGTGATGGAATTGATAGGATTGAGCTGATGCTATCTAGGAGATTTCACAAATTCTTTTTATTTTTTGTTTTGAAAGTAGGCATGGCAGTTCCAAGACTTGGTACGTCATATCTTTGCATTTGTCATACCCAGCTCAAATAATAATTCTAAGCCCAATCGCCGAAGAAATAAGCGAGAAACAGCCAATTTGTAAAATTACCGTTATAAGTACTTTTAGCGCAAAACGAGGTATCCCATCTAACAGCATATGTCCAAACTAACTCACATATGAAATTTTATCAAAATCGTTGGACCCGTTTTTGAGAAAATCCAGTTTTACTGAAATCGGGTCTAAGTAAAGTACCCTTAATTTTGAGGTTAGAAAAAAAATTCCAATTTCTCCTCTAGGTATCATCCCACAGACCGCAGATGTTGAGTTTGAAGCAAATCCGTCCAACCGTTTAGACTGCAGTCTAATATACAGACATGCCGACAGACCGACAGACAGACAAACAGACGGAATTGGCGGATCCACTTTTTTGGACTTCTGTTAGTAATATCAAGCTTGATAAGTTCGAAATTTTACAGGAAACTAATACAAAATTTAGTTTCCTTAGAAACAGTGCGACGGTGCAATAAGTCAGCACAATCAGCTGTCTGGGAGACACAGTACTCGTTTTTAATTTTCCAAGTGAGTTGGAAAAATATCTTAGCCAAGAACAAAATGGGGCTCTACTAGGAGGAGTCGCATTTTTAAATTTGGAGTAATTGTTTGGTGTGCTTATCAATAAATTCAGACAATGAATTGCTGATAAAGTTCGCCTAACAAGAATTTTAGCAATGACCGGGGTTGCAGGTTAAATTTATATTATCTCTTCGAAATTGTATTTGTTTGTGTTTTATTTTTTTTATAACAATCATTCCATAAGGGAATGATGTATGTACATACATGTACACATATCTAATAACATTTTATTGACTTTATAATCCTGAATTTGGTTCAACTTAGCATTTCTTTTCGCTCATTTCATACCCCTTATCATTGAGCGCATTCGTTCATTCCCATCCATCCATCCAGTCCCATCCCATCCGTCCATCTATATTTATATGTACGTATACATAGATGAAATACGTATTAAAAATTATGTGACGCCCTATGCCAAGCAAATATAACAAGAGCTAAGAAGTTTTTAGTAGGTACTAAAGCTGAAGTTGAACAGTATCCATCATTGCAATACTTTACACACAACAGACTGTAATTACCATAACATCCGATAACGCATTCCACACATTCAACCCCAATCAACCCCTTTCAGCATGACAACCTAGACCCAGCGACGTCAACGTCATAAAAATAAATGAACCGTAAAAAGAAATTCCACCCAATCTGCCCATGCACCCCCCTGCTTTTGCTATCCAACCAACCCCCAGAATGTCTTCCATTTGAAATTCATTCCCCCGACGACGTTTATTGGACGTTTTTATGAGACAGCTTCCACTAATTTTCGGTCATAAATCATTTCATGAAATCGAACAGGCTACCAGCCCCAGTAGCGTGCATTCACCGGCAGTCAGCAGTCAGTCTGGAATGAAACTGAGAAGCAAAAGCAACTAGTTCTAATCGCCGCACCGTAGATATCAGAAGAGAATTCAACTCAGCTCAGCCCCCGTCCGTATACACCTAAAGAACGATACAAAGTGACGTCACAACCAAAAGTAGTCATTCCAGATAGAATATCCCCACTGGTTCCACTGGATTGTTCTTACTTCTTCTGGTTGCCATCTGCTGGCTTCCCGTCCTGGGGAATTCCCAGACTAAAATCGTTATCACAGTGAAAAGGATGGTTTAACTCCAGGGGTGGATGGATACATGAATGCGTCGTCGTCTTGTACAGAATAAATTACGTCGGGTTCTCTCGCCTCAGTTACTGGTGGTGCTGGTGGGTGCTGGTGGTGGGGTATATTCGGGTGGTTTGTTGTTATTGGTTTGACCAGGCTGTTGGGTCGCGGGAGGGTTGTTTGTTGTTCATATGAACTGCAAACAGCTACCAGCTACTACATGAGGAAAGTCCATCGTTGTCGTCGTCGTCTCGTCGCATTGTTTGTTGTGATTGTTTTTTTAATGCGCTGATAAAGAACAGGAGAACAGAGAGTACAGAATGTGTGTGCGGATTGAACAGAAATGCGAACGATGACGAAGGACTGATGTATGTACATACATACTTGCTCTTCTTCTTCTGATATTTGTATTCAGTTTTTGCACTGCTACATATTGCCTTCGTTCATATCGAGTTTATGGGTTTGGGTTTCCTTTGTATGACTACGGTATGACGATATTGGTCTGACTCCGTTGTGAGGGGTTGATTTTGTTAGTAGAAATGGCGGCGCATATACGGTTGAGAATGCTGTTTCGCTTTCTGAACGCTTGATTGCACCGTGACGAGATATGCAGGTTAAACTCACTTTCAAAGGGGAAATGGTTGATTAAGTTCAATTGGGTTATACAGTTGAGATGGACATACATATGTACATATGTACATATATACGTATATATGTAGATCGGAGTATGTTTATACATACATACACATGTTTGTATTCTTTTTAAGTAGTTCATCGGTCGTCTACTGTTTTTTGGTTTACATAGGTCAAAGTCGGGTTATGCTGTTTAGAATGCAGTAATTAAGTAGATTTCTAGATTTTCTTACGGTTTCCGAGACTTTGTCAGATCCATATATGGACATATGTATCTATTGACCGAACCACATTAATCAATTCACAGACACACTTAAATCATATTTAGCAACAAATCTATATTTTCTTTATTAATTTAACAACATATTTACAATTATTTTCTTTTCTTTTAAATCATTTAAAATCTGTTTGGGCGATTGAAATCTGGTCTTCTCGGTTGGTTAGGCGGTAAAGTATGTGGACGTCGCTGCTGTCCCAAGCCTCCTCTGTTTCCTCCAAAATTATGTTGCCCATTAATTGCTTGAGTCAATGCTAAGGCCAAGATGCAAAATACGAAAAAGATTTTTGATGCTAACATTTTTATTTATTGTTTATCAATTGACTGCAAAGAACTGAATGATTGGAACTACTTTAGCTTCCGATTATTTATAGTCAAGTAGAGGAAATGATAAGAAGACGGCGACAGTTCATCTGTGGCTTTTGCGCTTTGAATCTCGGGGAAGTTTTCCGCTATCTTTGAATGGGATTCACATTCGCAAAATGTGCGATTAAATGGGCAAACTTAATAAATAACAAATATTATTTGTACCATTTTGAGATAGGTACACACATACATATGTATATACATACATATGTATGTATGTACATAAGGGGAACTTTTAAAGAAGGTGATTTTTTTTTCTATATTACAAATATACAACCCTTCTAAGTCCCAACCCTCTTCCATTCAAAACTAAACATTCCCATCTTTGGAAGAAAAAATGTACAAAACATTCAACGACCAGGCAATCATCAAAACCAACCCTATTCGGTTGGAAATTCTTGGAATTCTTCAGTAACAACATTCCATACGTTGACCTTGCATAAAACCAAAAAGAAAAGGACAATTTTTCCTAAATCATGCACACCCTCCTAAGGGAAAAAGCGACACCCTCCTTAAACACATACAGTGTGTATTTATTGTTCACAGAAATGGGAGTGTATGCGTTCCGGAATACACACATACAACCTCCACTAGTGGTTTCTTTTTGGTTCATGTGAATCCATCCATATTTGTGTTGCTCCTAAAAGGCACGTGCACTATGTACGTACTCGTAGAAGAGCTAGTGGGTGGATTAAAATTGTTTAGGGGATGTATAGCAACAGAGAAAGTAAAGAGTACACGGAGCAGGATTCTTGTTATGATAAACGAATCTCTGGGCGCCTGGTATCGGAGAGTTTTTGTTATGTAAAAATTTGTGTGCACAACACGTATGCATACGTGTGTTACACATGCATTTGTACTCCGTTGACAAAGGCATACGAGATTTGGAAGTACATACATACATAAATCTGTCTGTAAGTAAAATGACCGCAGGGACATAAGCTATGTATGTACATATGTCAAGAATATGTATATGATGATGCTTTCGGTTATTATGAGAGAAAAATACTTCCGGTGATTTTTGGTCCGGTCCGCATAGACGGAGATACAAAGATGAGCTGTACCATACGATATGCATGTATATAACGACATCGACCTACTCAGAAAAGTTCGAATACAAATATAGAAAGAGCTGATGTATAATGAATATAATGTAGAGCTGATGGACAACAATGCTCTGGTTCGGAGAGTAAGTATTCGAATGCACCCCCAACCCTCGCCTAAGGTAAAGCGTTCAAATGAAAAGGGACCTCAACCAACTTGGTGTGCGAAAGTGGAGGCAGCTGGCTGACAACCGAGCTGGCTAGAGAGGCTTGTTAGTTGAGACCCAGGTCCACCCCGGACTGTATACATACATATTTATGTAAATATACACATACGTTGCTGAATTAAAATTTTTAAAATTACCACAATAGTGTAATTGACATTTGAACAGTCATCGTGACTAGTAAGTATTCTATGATGTTACTAACCAATATGTATGTACATACATATATCAGGTACACATGTGTATATTATTTGTTTTATTTTTAGAAAGGTGGAAATCATCGAAAGCCGGAGTGTGGGACTTTAACCGTAAATAGAACCACCTTTGCCTCTAACCCCTATTCCCCACGGTACCGGCGTTAAACATTTCGTTGTGGGGAGGGTTTTTAGCCGTAGCTCCTTCTCTCTGTGTCTACGTCAGGGGAAGAATGTGCGAACGCACGAAAGTGTGTATGTAGGTTTGTTCGTCAGTATTACTGTGTTTTACTGTATTACTGTATTTTTTTTATGTCGTTTGTCATTTATACATCCTTGGTGAGTTGGCGTTACGTTATACGCTCGCCATGTAGTGTTGTTGCTTTGGATTCTTTCCCATTCCAGGCGTCTAAGCTCTACGTATATGTATATGTACATGTTTCTGGTGAAAATGCACACTGCATTTCATTTTATCTCTGACTCTAACATGTACGCCACTAGATTTTCTGGTGTCGGTTTTCTCTTCAGTTCTCCTATTACTATCTCCCCTTGAGCGTCAAATCGTCCGCACTGAAAGAACACGTGCTCCATATTTTTCACTGAGTCTGTGCACCACCGGCAAATTGGGAAGTTGTCTTGCTTGCACCGATGCCATACTTGCGCCTGATCGAGGTTTCGATGTTAGTGATAAGACGATAGGTCCATCGGCCTTTGGTTGATAGGTTCCAACGTTGCTGCCATTCTCAAAACCTATTACTTTAGCTTCTTACCCAGGAATTTTCATCAGCTTCATTGCACAGTTCGGTGAGGCTCCGGCTTTTACTGAGCTGAGTTGCCTTTTTAAGATCTTTTCGAGCTGTTTTATAACGGCGTTGGAGTTCAGTCCTTTTAGACCGTTGGAAAAGCCTCTTTGCGCGATGACATTCAACTCGTAATTGCGCAATTTCATCATTCCACCAATAGACGGAAGGACGTTTGCTAGGGCATAGATGCATCGCACGCCCAAACAATGTGGGGCATAATTTGTTTCGACTTTTCAGTTGCTGGCCCTGTAATCGTATCATCTCTGAGCTTAAGGAAGAAAAAAAGAAAAATGAAATATCAAAGGCTCTTGCCATCCTATCTTTTGCGCTTTATTTTGCAATGCGTTTCCTGATATGGTCGTACCTACACCATTTTTGCTGAAAGTGTGTTCGTTACCCTGGTTTAGTAGCACTATATTTAAGGCTGAAAAGGCCTCTAACAAGCTGCTCCCTGCTCCAGGTTTCCTCCTATTTTTGCTCGGGGAAAACCAATGTTTGCTGTTATTTCTATTACTTCGAAGGCGAGTTCACATCGCAGCTTTTTTGGTTGCGTCAATAGCCCACGTATTTTTCTCGTGCATCCTGTATGGTTCACTTAGGATAGCTAAATCTATACATAACTCGCGAACGGACTGTGCCAATATGTCTTGGGCAGCCACGCAGTGATTCAGATTTAACTGGAGCATTATCATATGCATCGCAATTCTTTCATCGCCTTTTGGTAGGCTGGGCATCTCCTGCTTCCTGTGAAATGATTTCCTTCTACATTCTCCTTGTCACGACAGAGGATACACTTCGGTTCCTTTGCGCACTCTTTTGCTATATGGCCATAATCACCGCACAGTATGAGTGTTTGGACCAATTGTTTGCACTTTTGCACGCCTTTGCTATATGCATTTCTAAGCATTTGTAGCACGTAATAGGCTTTGTGGAGGGATTTGATTGCAATGTTTGGCGTACTGCATACGCTTTCAATTAGCTCCCTGACGACATTGAGAATTTCCTCCTTGGTGTTAACTTCATCGTGTAACGATTTCGTGCGTCAGTGTTTTCACCTCTGCTTGCTGTAGTAAAGTTCTATCATGCTTTGGAACTGTAAAGTATGCGATTCGACACAGATTTATTCAGTTTTATAAGCAGGTCTTCCCTCGCTGTTCTTCTAATATATGTATTTCACATTCTTTCCAAGCTACTTAAGTTCAAGGTCGCTCTTAATCTTCCGATACATGTATGGGTATGACAGTGTACCCGTTGTCTTTATTACCAGTGCATCGGGGCGTGCGGGTTTCTTACGCTTCCTGACCCGTGCGCCTACTTCAGTCCAGTTCGACTCTACTTCAGTTACTTGGGCTGTTGTCCTTGTTCTTTTGTCCACTTTCCGGTATTATCGTTTTTCTCCTTTGGTTATTTTCCTGACTGTCTTGTGTATAACCCTATGGTGTCTTGTCCCTTCTTCTTGTGGGCGTTGCAAATTGTTCTTCAGAACAAGTTTTTGGACCTTGGGCAGAGATCCTAGTTAGCTTTATGATTTCATGGTGAACGTTGTTTTTTCTCTTAATGATATTCATCAGATCTGTGATGTCACCTAATTCCTTAAGTGGATTACTTTCACAGTTTCTATCACCAAGGCTTGGTGTGCTTTAGTTTTCCACAGGAATTACGTTTCGCTTCTCTATGGCATTGCAGGCATTCGCTTCTCCCCATTATAAATTCGGCATTGCTGCGATACTTACACTCTGCTGCTGTTCTTCCGTTGCTTCTTTAGTAACCCCTATTGGTGGCGACCGAAAGAGCACTGGCTTTCTTCTAAAAGGGTTTTCTATAACCTCTTGATTTTCTGCTTCATGTTGTTTTTTTGTTTTATTTATTTGCTTGTTTTGATTTATTTGATCCATATTTATTTAGTTAATTTGGATCCCACGAGTATGGAGGAATTGAGTTCGGCCAAGTGAAAGCTCCCGATAAGGTGGTAGGGTTTCATTACAAGCAGAGGTCACCAGGTATCTAGAGGTGCTGTATTGGTTTTACTTCTCCAACACCTTTCAGGTCTCAGCACGGGTCGCATGACACCTTGTTTTAGGGATAAGACACTTATTTAGGAGTGGCGTCTACTCGCCATATCTGCTTGGGGTGAATAAAGAAATAAATACATATGTATCTATGTATACACCTACATATGTACAAGTGTACATATTTTAGCTTATTTTAAAACATGTATGTAGAAATAAATACAGGGCTACGTAGGGTCCAAGGCCTATCATCGTTATACACATTTTTGAAGCTTACAATGCAGAGCCGTTTTGTAAGAGGTTTCTTATGACAACTATACTCTAGAATGTTTGTCAAACATTCACCTAATGAAGCAATTGAAAAAACTTTCGAAGTATAGTCTGGTTGGAATTGACAACTTGACCCTCTTCAGTAGATCGACTGCGCCACTCCACCCTACTACATATTTGGAATAACAGCTAAGTCAGACTAAAATGCTGAAATCTATCCCTTTTAAAAATCGGTTGCAAGCATACTACTTAGTACTTTTGTATATCCCACAAAATAGTTAAACAACAAAATTTTTGTTATTTTTCGTTATGTGTCAGGAGTAAAGTAGTTTAGAAAAGGGACGGGGGTAACAAACGTTTGGTGAAGACATTTCTCTGCTCTGAACGCTTGTTAAAGTTTTCGAATTTGAAAATAAATATTTTAGGAATCTACTAAAAAAATCTTTTGAACAACTTATCATATATTTATATTCCTGCTCCGTATGTATTCGGTTCAACTATGTCTTAAGGGGTCCGAGGACTAGGTGGTTTCGAAAATAGATTCGGGATGTGAGCAGTTGCACTATTCCTACCTAATCCATTCGTCGTGGATGCGGAAGTTGTTTGCATCTGTCCAATGTCATCGTGTATCGCCATGATCTCCATTGTCATAATTTTGCTATAATATTCTTTTTTCACTAAACTTCACTAAACGACTGGTCATTTATCTTGAGATTATCTTGCTCTGGCGTGAGATTGACATTATTATTGAATGTTTATGAGCTTGGTTTAATTTTTAAAGTACTGCTTGGCTGACTGATAGGATAAATATACAGGCTACATTAGTCACTTTCGTTTTGTACAGATAGTTTGATCGTTTCTAAGATCGAAGATAACATTCCTAACGCTACTGATACTGCGCTGCCTACGACTGTGCAGTTTCGTCCAACAGAGCTTGGAACTACATTATACATATGTATATGCATATACATACGTTATGTATGTATGTATGTACATATGCATCTGTTCACATTCTAGCTAAAGTATTACATTACAGACTAGACAGACTTAGCTTGCAAAAGTTCTTATAGAAGTCCTGAAATGAGAATTAAATGTTTCTAAATATTCCTTGTGTTTTTGCAGATAAAGATTGTGGAAAGGCTTTACATATATAAGTAGAGAAACAGGCAATAAACTAATAGTTCTGAAAATATATCAAATGCACGCTACTTCAATGAAAATTAATATTCCTTCTTGAATCTTCGACTTCGTCAATCATGGCTCAATCAAAGCTCTCTTTCTCATGCACGTACAATCGAGAATCTACCAACGAGAATCGAATCTTTGGTCGAAGCTTTGATGTTTCGAGATCAAATTTGACTCTACTGTGATTTAGTCTAAAGTGCAGTGCGGTTTGTACGTCGGCTTCTCGATGTAACTTTCTATTTTCGTCAAGTTATGTTTCATTTTTGTTGGTTAATAAATTTAAAAGTTGTGATAAATAAAACGTTAGCAATATACACGTAATAATTTGACAATCTAATTGTGTTCACAGTGCTAAACATCAAAAATGTAATTTTACACATATAAATTTATCTCGAAGCCTGCTGATCGCCATCTTATTTACCTCATTAAACCAAGAAATGTAAACGGAAAGGTGTGTAAGGTTAGTGATAGGAGTAGATTGTTTTTATTTTATTTCCTATAATTAAGTTGTGTTGTAAAATATATTAAACTAATTTATTTAAAGATTTTTCGGACATTTGTGTCTATGTTCTTACCATCTGAAATAACATGCGCAGTTTATTTTGACTAGGTCGATATCGCTGTCGCTGTGAAATCTCCTTGCCCAAAGTTCGTCAACATAAACAGGATCGAATAATTTAGGAGCACTTTTATCTCAAAATAAGCGAGAATATTCGCATCCGCTTCCGATAGAGTCCATGCTTCAGCACCATAAAGTAGGACGATCATGGTCTTATATAGTAGAATCTTCTAAGTTGTTCGGGAAGGGCCTTACTACTCAGCTGCCTTCTTAGATCAAACAAACAGCGATTTGCAAGAGTTCTTCTTCGTTTTATATCTGATAAGGTTTTGTTGTCAGAATCGATAACATACCCAAGCAGACAAAATCCCTTACTACCTAAAAGTTATAGGTGTTGACTGACCTTCTGTTCAATTTGTTGTCAGCATATATTTGGCTTTACCCTTATTTACCGCTAAACCCATTTTAGCAGCTTCCGTTCTGCAACCCCCTGAGTTTTGCCAATTATGTTAATATCATTGGCGTACGCTAGTTCCACGGAATTGTGTTATTAAAATGTTAAAAAGTTACATGACAGCCCGTCACCTTCTCTGAATCCTTATTTGGCATCAAAGGCCTCAGTGAGGTCGTTATTGACCTTGATGGAACAGCAAGCGTTCTCTATCATCATTCTGCACAGGCTATATGTACGTATAGCCTGGCCTTTATACATAAATGCTGTCGTATGCGAACTTAGATCGATAAAAATATGGTGGGTATCGATTTGGAATTCTTAATTGTACACTTTTCTGGACTGAAACCACATTGATAGGGGTCAATCGGGTTGTTGGCAAAGGATTTTAGACATTCACACAATATGGCAGATCGTGGATCTCCTTTCTTATGAATTGGTCAAACGATACTAAGATTCCATCAGTTGCCGTGCTTCTGATGGCCTATTGGTCTTCGGCACTTGTTGTTGGCGGCTTAGGAGTCGTAGAGAGATTTAGAGATACACGCTTGAGAAAGATTCTGGTGTTCTATGTTCCTTTGTTGTTATATTTTAACTACAAAACTTCAAAATTATATTCAAATTACCTACAGATGTAGGTAGCCAAATTATCTACATATGTCAATACATATAATTCACCCATACATAGTATATGTTACTCTAGTATCCATTGTGGTGTACAAATTATATTTCAATGCATGTACATATACTCTCTACCAAGTCATATTCAGTTGCTTGGAATAGCTCGACCGATAAGTCGTCAGTTTTAGCAGCCTTGCTGGATTTTGGGTGGAATGGAAGTTTGAATTGTTTGTTCTGACAACAGCATATTCATCTCTACTGGTTTTTTTAGGGACTTTTGTCACTTGACTAGTTATCTTTACCTTTCGGTAAATCTGCCATACATTATTCTTTGTGTGTATGTATGTAAAATCTCTTATCATCATCGCTTGTTTGTGCATTTCTTTCTCTGTACTTTGTTCTTTCTTTAATGAAACCTTTTCTTCTGTTATTTTTAATTGCAAGTATAGCGTGTAGCCCTCATAGTTTAGTGCAGTGGTGATTTCTATGCACGTGCTTGGCAGCAGCTATTAAATAATGCTCCGTGGGTGTGGTCGAATGAAACCCACATCAGCGACACTTCGGATATAGTTCAAATGATTCATTTTTGGTTGTTTAGGAAATACATATTTCATTATGTGCACATTTCAAAAGAAATCTGTCCTTACTCCCATGTTTCGTAACATTTGTTACATACCATTACTTTTGAAATCATTCCCGACATTTAGACGTTGTACTTTGTAGACTACTGGTACAAAATAGGAAGGCTTAGGTAGACGTCGTTTTCAGGACCATTAAAATGCGACGTAGATCGAAACGACGTACATATATCGCAAATTAAATAATCTAACACAAGTGACATGAAATGTGCATTTCGAGAAACGACGTAAATTGCAACGTTAATCGAAATTCCTTCCTGTATGTACTTTTTTCCTTTTATCATGTCTTCTTTCTGAAGATTCATTATTAGACAGTCCCAGGCATACCACAAACAATACCCATATACATATAGTATGTGATACAACCTGGTATATTCTGGTAGAATAATTTTCAAAACGGGCTTATGATTTTGTTTACATTAATTATATTTATTTTGTAAGCTTATATCATACATAACTTCATTTGTTTAACAGCTACATACGCATGTATTTACTTTCATATAAATAAATACATGGTATCTCCAGTTTCTTTAACGTGGTTAGTAATACAAAACAAAAAAAAAAACAAATCACTTTGTTTATAAGACTATCCATTGAAAATTAACTTTAATATAAGTACAAAGAAAGCTTTTTTTATGGATTGAATATGATTTAATAGAAAACAAGAATTTTTTTTTTATTTTTAACAAAAGTAAACTTTAACAAATTTTTGAATCGTATTATTGTACTTCATGTACTTCATTAAATAAGTTTGGAAAAAAATAACTTTCTTTAAATGGATTTTTGTGTGCATACAGAAGAGTGTACATACATATATTTTATACAGAATGTAATTGATACCTTATTATCTATATTTAAATAATCACGACCATTACGATCGGTTAGAATGTTAAAAATTTAAAACATTATGCTCATGTGATGAAATACTGATCTCAGATCATTAATTCGGGTTGTTTTGTAGTGTTCAACATCTGTTCTAGATTTAAGTCTACTACCTACACAACACCCAACAGAGAAAGAACAATTTATTTTCATTTTATTCCCTTTTCGACCTCTAATTCGGTGCAGCTTCATTTGTGAGTTTTTTTTTTTTTTAGGTGGTTCGTACCTTTTAGCTCATTTTCTCTTATCCGTCACAATAATTCTGATAAATCCGCGAACATCTTTGTACACAGTAAAATAAATTCGCTATATACCATCAGCTTATGATATCACAATTTCTAAATCCTTTTAACCACGTTTGTCTTAGCTTTTTTTTGTTTTTGGAACGAAACCAGTTGCAGCCTTATATCTTATTAAATTAATTCTATGTGAAAAAATTGTATGTACATTTACATTTACTTAAGTCGCTAAAAAATTATTTGTTATTTACATTTGGTTCTTAGTACACTCAGCCGATTACGGGAGCCTTCCAAGGTGTGGAACAAACTGTTTCTAGATCATCCAATTAAGCGAACAGGATATCCGCTTTTATTCTCTGCATAAATCGATAACATTCATATTTTCTCAAATGTTTAACTTATCCATCACGTAAATCTTTAGAAGATAATTTTTATCTCTATTGACCATTTTCGTGTCTGTAAGGGAAATCTATCTTCAACTATCTCCCTTTTTTTCTCTCACTGTATCGATTATTCCCTTTTATGTATCGGGAGGTATTTTCTAAAGTGAAAACCAATACCGATATTTGTCCTTATTTTATACTGAACAGAAATCGTTTCCTCCGTCCTCCACCTCCATCAATCATTTCCAAATCATCTTCCATTTACTGTTTATTGTACAATCCTGACTTCCAAACCTTTGTTGGTCATTCTTGAATGTTTAGTTATCATTTCTGACTCACCATGCTGTTGACGTTTCATCCTTACGAAAATGCTTGTACGATCGATTTTTGTACCGATCAATTACATTTCTTCTTCTGTGTATCTATTAAGTTATACGTTACAAACTATTCAACGATCATGTACCGTTTTTTCTGGATTCCTCTCATCGATCGCCAATGTCTCTACCGACTGTTTTTCCTTTTCTTGACAGGTCTTTTCTCCTACATGACCCTCTTCTTTTTGCTAGCTGGACAAGGTTTATTTGGGTGTCCACTTCTCTTCTTCGGTCGGTACTTCTCAAAGTCCATATTGTCAACCACAACTTTAGCGTTCATTTTGAAGAGCAGAGCAAATTTCTTCACCGATACTGGGGCGTATTTGTCTCCAATGGCAATCTGTGTGTAGATCTTTGACAAATCAACAGGTTCCGGTGATTTTCCATAAAATGATACGCCTATAGAGACTTGCTTAGCTGGCGGAACGGTGGAGTCCATTCCCATCGCATCGTCCTCTCTTACTTTCGCAGTGATCGTACTAAACAATGGCTTAGGTGGCTCTGGACGATCTTCCGATATCGATGCTTTCCTCTTGCGACCTTTTTGTAGCCCGGATGGAATCAAAAAGTCATTTGAACCCCGATCACCCACACCCAAGGCTACGGTACTTCTTCTTTTAGCGATCCTCTTTGCTGTCACTGGAACTGGCGGTGGTGGCAGCAACGGCTTTGGTGGTGCACAATCTTTCGTTTGTATTGATCGTTTTGCCATCAATTGTGCCATGCAAAGAGGTGGGATTGGCGGCTCCAGAGCCTTCTTGCAAATCTCATCGTACATAGCAGAAATTCGCTCCGTGCTTCCATATTGGGTATGCATCAGATTTCTCTTGTTCATGATCAGTCCATTGGAGAAAATCAACAGCATCTGTCCGAGGAATGTTGTGATATCCGAAAGAGTGTAGATCTCTTTAAAGTCCTTTAGATTTTTTCGATGTTTTACATAACAGTGTTGCATGTAGGTATTGAAATTATTTTGTTCCTGCAAGCAGAAGTGACAGTGCATGAAACCGCCAAAGTGATCGATCATGTGGCGCAGCGTCGCCAGCTCGTTGGTCGACGAGTATTGACACATGCCACAGCGGTAGATTACCTCATCTTTAATTTGCTTGTACCGGAAGTTGGCGCCTCCATGACGCTCTCGTTCATGCTCAATGATGGCAGTTTTGTCGGCGCAAATCTCGGCGCAAAAGTAGCACTGCATGTACACCTGACATTCGCCAAGTGCAAGAACTGTCTTGAGGAGACCCGTCGATAGATTCTTGACATCTGTGGGTTTGTGTTCTCGGTGGTAATGCCTAGTGAGGACTTCCAGTCGTTTGGGTGGATATACAAATGGACAATGGCCGCAGGTGTTTGGTAATTTAGGATCAGCGGCGCAGAATGTCCGCAGACCGTGCTTGTTGAAAGCATGCAGCTGCAAAGAAACATAGTCACCCACATATGAGCATAGCGGACACTTCAATATCGAGTGGATGCGGAAAAAGAATGGAAGTTTGGGCACTAGTTCATGGTTCCTCTCATGCCAATGCGTAATCTTCCAATGGCTGGTAAGAGTGGCCATGTCCTCGCTCTTAAAATCGCAGTGGAAGCAGCCCAAAATGCCAGGCTTCATTGCTGACTCTGACTCAATCACTTGAACTATCTCGACATCATCATCTTCATCGTCTAGATCTACGCCAGCATTGCTTAGACTCTGTTTTGTACGTTCGGCGTCTTCTTCGTTCTCCATAAGGATGCCGCGGATGCTACGTACTCGTTTCGGATCGTCGCGCGTCCATAAAGGCCGAGTATCCGCCGCTTTGTCTTGTGGAGTTTCGTTGATTTTATAGAATACGTACTTTGCTTCGCGTGTTTTTGTCGGATGCTTGGTATCAATGTGGTCCATAATGTGAGCCAAGTGCGCGGACCCAAATGTGCAGTGCACACAATGGTACTGATGCTTGGCACGGTGCACGGAATTCGCATGTGATATCATTTGGTTCCATGTGACTGTTTGGTGTTTGCAAAGCGCACACTCCCACTTGAATTTGACCGGCGGAGTTGTGGATGACGGTAATGCTGGTTGGTGCGATTCGGTTTCAGATGAGTTCGAAATGGCACCTTTTCCCACCACTAGTTGTGTAGTTTTATTGACCTCCCCCCCTGTCCGATCGTAGGTCATTAGGTTAACAAACGGAACTGTGGTGTGCTTGTCATGGACATGCCGTTCGACCACATGCTTTGTGTAATGTAAATATTCGCATTCGCCGCACTGATAGATTTTTGCGCCGTGGAACTTGAGGTGCTGGACGATGCGCTCGGCACACATGGTTTTCTTGCATATGTCCTCTTGACAGTGCGGACACTGGTAACCCTTCTCGCCACTGTGCAGTGTGTTCAAGTGCGAGCGCAACATCTGATCTGTGATGGTTAGGTAATTGCACCCTGGATGGCCACATACATATCTTTTCATATCGGGCACAAAGTTTGGAATCTTTACAATGCCCGTGGCCTCCCTTGGCTTAGCGCTACCGGTTGCATTTGAACTGCAGGCTAGATTAAGCATCTTGTCAAAGTGCTTTTCATTCTTCTCTAGGCATGGAACAGGGTTGACAGGATCAACGCTGGCCACGTCTACCTCTTGCTTGTGCAGTTGCAAGTGCCGATACATATTGGTTCTCACCTTAGTTTTATAATTACATACGGAGCAGAAAACCTGGTTGTTGAAGATAGGTTGGATCGGTAGTAGGTACTGCTCATTCGGTTTAAAGTGGGTCTTAGTGAGGGCCTTCTTCCGTTCCCATTCGGCCAGAAGTTTTTCTCCAAACTGCATCACTTCCATAACGCTAAGTTTATCCAAACTAACGATATAAAAAGACGGCGAGAGTGGTTGCTCATCAGGGATCAGCGCTTGTGCCTGTGCGTGGTGGGAACGGCTATGAGCCTCACTGTAATGCCTTTGCGAAAGCTGAAGGTTAGAGAATGTAGCGCAGCACTGGTAGCAGAAGTACTGATGGCGAGCATGAGTTTTTATGTGAGCTTTCAAAATCCCTGCTCGAGTGTAGGTCACCATACAATGTGGACATTGCAGAGCAGTGCGGGGATTTCGACCCGAATAGGTTGCCGTCATATGCTTGGCAGCATGTGATACGAAATCTCTTTCGGTGATTCGACTCTTGCATTCAGGATAGAGAGGGCATATCCATACGTCCGAATCGGGCATACCTGTGTCGATTACCATTTCTTCGGCGACTTTCTTTAATTTTTCTGCAAATGTCATGACAGGTTCCACGTGTTCCTCCTCTTCGGGTGAATTGCTGAAATTTGTAGATGCTCGGAGAATGTCTTGAATTTTTTGTGTCAGTTCGTTTGTTGATGGACATGAAGTTTTTGTTGAAATCGAGTGCCCCTGTGACATGTGTTGAAAGTAGTCAGTGATGTTCCTACCCACGAACGCGCACTCGTGGCATTTGAGAGCTTCTCGATCATTGTTCGTTCGCAAGTGAAACACGAGGTGTTCATTCATTGCCGCGCGCAAAGTTGTAGAGAATTGGCAATGTATCGAGCAGCACTTGAAGAAGGGCGGTTTCGGTGAAAGATTTCTCTGTGGAACTGGCGAGTTCCTCTGAGATGTGGTGACAGTGACTGGCAGATTGGTTTGAATCGCTGATTTTGGCTTGTTTTGCGGGGAAATCTCTGGCAATGGTGGATTGAGCAATGGTGAGTTGCGACTCGAAATCAGGTCTGGGATTTGAGATCGTGGTACAGGAGACAAGGACTTAGTGGCTTCTGTGTTGAGACTTATCACCTGAAAGAAGAAATAAATTTTTCAGTAACTTGAACTGTAGACTTTTTTCCAGACTTACCTGACTTATCTGCATTCCTCCCGGCGTTGATTCTGCCTGATTTAGTACTAAATTTCTCAGCTCATTATCTGTCACACCCTCAGCCACTGAGGTGATAGTGAAATCCTTACTGACATTCTTGTATAGCGGTATATCTGTTTGGAATGCGGGTGGCGGTGTGGGTTGGGTCATTGCCCTCGGTTCACTTTGCAGCAGTGTAGAGAGACACAATTCCGGTGTTTGAATTGGCTCTGGATCTGGCTCTTTTGTTGCTATGGGAGCAAGTGGTGTAGGAGGGGCAGGAGGTGCAGGAGGCTGTTGTTTACCGGTGGATAAAATATCTCCCGTAAGTCGGCGAAATTTTATTCTCGGCTTGTCGCCAGAATGTTGTTCTACTGTCTTTGCCTTCGAATGCACGTCCGTCATATGCTGCATCTCCCGACCTTCTTCAGATGATACTTGCGCTTGGCAGGTGTGACAATAGCCATTCCACTTAAGCGTTGGATGTTCTAGGAGAAAGTGATTCTGTAATCCATCCGGGTGGTCTGAGAACAGGAATGTACACGCCGTTACCATGCAATAGTACTTCAGGGAGTTGCCAGATAAAGTAAATCCAAAATTCCCAATTCTCTGAACGCTTGTTGCGGATGAAACTGGCAATGGTGGTGGGGCAGTAGATGTCGGCAGAGGATCGCCTAAAACGTCATATTTAATCGGATCCAAGTCGGTGGCCATGGCAATGGCATCTTGAAGATTCGTTTGGTCCTCTGAAAGAAGAAAGATTGGAGAATCCAAGTGATTCAGATCCAAATGCGGAAAACTGGTGCCGTCTCCTTCGAGACAATTAAAGTTGGTCGCCAGCAGCATGTCCAGTGAATCGCTGGGTGAATCTGGAAGAAGATCTGATAGATTTGAGATTTGTGGTGGTGGTGGTGGTGCCGCTGAGATCGAAACAGGTACAGGTTCCGGAATTGGTGGTTCAGTGACCTCCACTACCTGATGATCGTCTGACTTTTTCTTCTCCCTCTCCTTGGACTTCTTTGTGCCTTTCTTTGGCGCTATGGAGGCATACAGGCGGCTTAGGGTTTGGAAAATCGATTTATTCTTGTTCTTGTCTTTCTGACAGGTGCCCTTTGTCTCCGTTATCTCGATGTCTTCCCAATTTTCATTATCATCCTCGTCATTATCATTGCCATTCTCCCATTCACTGTCTGAGCCATCATCATCGGCCGCGGATTTCTCTCCTTCCTGCTCATCGATAATTAAATTGCCAGATTCGTTGAAGGAATCCACTGAGGGGCAGCCACCTGTCGCTGAAATTGGCGACTCTAGTGGCGAGGAAACGGTTGGAATAATTTCTTCAGTCTCCATTTGTAAGGAACTATCTTCAGTTTCTCTTGATACATTTTCATTTTGAGGGTTATTTGCAGAATCTTCTTGTCTGACGATATCCTCATTTTGTTTTTCTATGTTTTTGAATCTCTGTGTAAGTCTTTCAGCGATCGTCATACGAACTTTAGGTGCTTGCCCGTCCTTGAACGGTGAAACCGTATTGGCACTCGAATCAGAGGTCATTCCGTCGTCCTGATCGATGGATTTCAAACGTGCCGTTAACACATCAGATGTTGGTGAGGCCAGCTCACGTGAGAGGAACACCTCCATGTTGGATTCATTCGTCGAGTTTTGTTTAGGCATCGTAGGCGGAGGAGGAGGTGCAAGAATTTCCTGCCTTCGCTCTATTGCCTCGAGAGACTCTTCCATTTTTGGAACTCCAGCCGAATCGATTAATTTCACTTCAAAAATCCGTGCAACCGATATATCGTCTTCTATACTATGTTGCATTTTCAAATGTCTAATGACTCCACTACGCAAAACTTGAATAAAACCACACAAATGACAAACATAACCCTTAATCGCGTGTTCTCTAAGATTCACCGGATCTCGGGTGATCTTCGTTGCTTCTGGGCAAATCTTCTTGATGTGGTCAACCAAGTGTGTGCATCCATTCATAGCCTTGAAACAGTTGGAGCATTTGTATTGATACTCACCAGTGTGGATGGTAAAGTGTTCCAACCAGCCCCGGAGCGTACTGGTCGCTTGAAAGTCACAAAATGGACAACGATAGTGGTAAGCTATGAGGTTGGGCTTTTTTGGCACCCAATAGAGGGCCCGATTGCCTATATTTTGCTTCAGATCTTTCAACACTGTCGGAGGAAGTCGTGAAGTATAAACTTCTGAGTCGTTATGTGCGCTTAGATAGTGTGGAGCAATGTAACGTGATTTTTCCATGCAAATAACGCAGCAAGAGGCGTAGTCTGACATCGTGTGCCATTCGGGGTTGGTATTCTTTGGTGGTGGTAGTGTTTCAACTTTCTTTGAAGTAATTTCTTTTTTATTCTCTTCTTCTTTTTCTTTTACTTCTATCTCCATCTCCGTATCCTCTTTTTCATCTTTTTGATTTTCCTTACAGTCGTCTTCGTCCTCAACGCCTTTGATTTTCTTTTTCAAATGTACCAACTGAATATCGTCATCATCGTCCTCACTGCTCGTTTCTAAGTTTATGTCTAAGGATGGTGGACGTTTGGATTTGGGTCCAGGTTTCTTTTTAGGCGGCTGGATTACTTCTTCGTCCTCGGTCTCCTCTGTATCTCCATTTTCTCCTGGAAGTTTTATCGGTGTATTAGGTTCAAGAACAGGCATTTCTGGAGGACGTGATGCCTTTTTGCTTCTACTACGAAGAGCTCTAATATTCAGTGGACTAATCAACACTTTGGCCCTTCGCATGCTACGCTTAGTTGATGGAGTTGGTGAAGGAGTAGCCGACGGTGTGCCGCTCTTTAGTTTGGTCTTTTTCTCCTTTGGTTGCTCTTTTACTTTGGTAGCAGCAGCGAGTTTTTCTTTTGATGTGTCCCTAGCAAGGGTACACATTCGTCGACCAGTGGCTGTAACCACACCTTGACAAATGAACATATCACGAATGTCCTCATTTAACCTATCCAGCTCATTCTTCTTTGTTCGCGTCACTCGAGGTTTGTTTTGCTCTTGAGGTTTCTTGGGATTTACATGGGTCTCTCCGCCTTCATCATCTGGGCTATACAGGATGTCCTACACAAAGAAAACAAACATTATCACTTTAGTCTTCAAAAATTGGAGAAAACCACTTACCTTAACCTGTTGCAACTTCTTATCATCCAGTACGGCCTTTAACATGTCCAATATTCGATCCTTATTTGTCGAAGGATCTACAATACTCTGGAGGAATCCCTCTAGCCATTCCTGCTTCTTTTGATTCTCATCAATATCAACCGGTGTAGCTGGTGGCTTTGAACCAGAACTGCTGGGTTCCTCTGAGGATCCTACTTCCTCTGCTGCCACTGAATTATCGTTACGCGACTCATCCGTATCCCCACCCTGTGATGTTGTACTGCTTACTGCACAGATCTGGCCATCGTCAGACATTTGCTTTCCGCCAGCTTGTCTTCTAGTCGTTCGTACGGTTACCGGGGTGGATTTCTTTGCTCCTGGCTTTGGTCCAGGTTTTCCACGGACAGGTGGTGTGACAACAGGGCTGCTGACTGGTGTTGATTTTGGTGTGGCTGGTTTTTTAGACGTTTTCTCATTGAAGTTTATGGATGCCCTGGTCTTTCTCTTGCCAGAGATTATGTTCTGAGTAGAGACTACAGAGTTATCGGTTGTTGGGGAGAAGATATCTGAAGCCGAACGGCAACGTGTAAGTGGTGCAGAAGGAGATTCACTTCGTCGGTTTTTCTCTTCCTTAAACGAATCTTTTAGAACTGTTAAACGACGGGCACCAATCCGACGGGGCTTTATTTCCTCTTCTGGCTCCTCTTGAAGCTCTTTCTTCAGTTTAGAGGGGGCTATAGGTTCTTCATTCTTCAGTTCGGAAGAAGAATTATCGTTCTTAATCACCTTCGGACGTCCACGTCCGCGGCGACCAACAGTCACAACTAATTCAGTTGGTGGATCTACTGATTCATCTATCACCAGGGCATCTTCTGGTTTTGATTCATCTAAGGATTCATTGATTTCCAGTGGTTCAACTTCAATTTCAACAATTTTCACCGGGGCCCTTTCATTATTGGGCTCTTTAGAGATTTTCTTGGTTTCCTCTACATTCTGCACCGGTTGATTAGTCATTTTTACCGGTTCCTCATGTTTCTTACTCCCTTCGGCGGCTTTATTCACCGGTTCCTCGATGTTATTTGCCGATTCTTCGGGGTTTTTAACCGGTTCTTCGGTCTTTGATTCCTCTTCATCCTTCTTTATTTCTAATTTCGGTTCCTCTTGTTTTGGTTTCTTGGGAATTTTAAAGCCATGCATATTTCCACTCAATTCTTTGCTATACTCTGAAGTTCTATACATTTTATCTAGAGTGGATGGCGTAGTTGATAGTATTGAGGTAATAGCTGGTACTTGATCGATGACTGCAGTTGCTTTAGCAGATTCCTCTGCTGCTGCTTTAGCCGCCGCTTCCTCCACTGCTTGTTGTCGACATTTTGACTGTTTGTACTCGCCATACGTTTTCGGTTGTGGAGGTTTCTTTTTCTTTGACTCCAGGTACTTCATTCTCTCGGTTTGATCATTCCTTTCAGGGTTGAATTTTTCAACATAGATATTAGTCGATTGCTTCTGAGTCCGCGGGTCCAACCTTGAAGTTGCTGTTATACCAAATGGAGGTTTTGGACCTGAGACAGAATGAGAATTCTTCAGATTAATATCCAACAGGCTTGGAATGGGTGCAGTATATGGTATTGGTGTACAGAATGGAGCTGCAGGTATCGGATCCACACTTGCAAGACGGGAATTTCTTAATCGTGGGTCGTACGGATTGACTGCGGGCAGAATATTGGCCACAGGAGAAAGAGCTTTTGGTGATGTGACCAAGGGTGAAAGTTGGCCCAACATTTTGCCAACTCGTGGGTCACCTGTGCGAAGAGGTGACACCATATTCTCTCTACGTGGATGGGGATTGTATTTGAAAGCCAATCGATCGGTCATTGGATCGATTGTATGGTCTTTGATCGGTGGCGAATGCACATCTGATTTATCTTTTATCTGATGTGGACTGTATTTTATTGCATTCTCTGGTGACACAGCTGATATGGAGTCTCGCCTGCGATGAGGATTATACTTTAGAGCCAAACGTTCAATGACGGGATCGATTGGATTCGGCGGAGACTTTGGTGAAGGTTCTGAATAATTTTTAACTGACGGAGGCGGTGGTTTGAAGAGTTCTCGCTGAGGACTTTGTCCTCGTGATTTATGTTTTACAGGCTCCACCAGTTTTTTAGTCGGAGTATGCCCTCTTCTATAGAACGGCTCCTTTTCCTCTTGATCTATGTTTGCTGTTGGTGGTGGTGACTCAATTCTAGAAGGTGATGTCTTTGAGATCATGGCTAGCTTCTTCCTCACAATCTCAAGGGCAGTGGCCTTGTCGTCCTTTGAACACTCGATCGGCTTGGGTTTAACAGTTTTTCCTATTGCCGCCTCTAGAGATTCATTCAGTAGATCATCAATGTCATCCGCACTCAGCGGTGGGCTTTTTAGAACCTCATCGATTAGTTTGATTGGTACTACTGGTGGCGGTTGAAGAGGTGGTGTTGGTTTTGGTGGTTTTGGCTTCATTTTATCATTTTTCACCTCGATACGGAAATTTTCAAAACTGTGATCAACTTTTTCTCCCAGACGATTGAATATATTACTCACAGCTGGTGTCGATGCAACCAGTTCTGGCGGAGGAGGATTCATAAAAGGATGGAAAATGACTGTTGGTGTCTCAGGTTTTTTGTATTTGTAGATTGTGTCGTGATAGAGTTTCTTTTGGTAGACATCCTTTTCAAGGCTGTTATCCGGTAAGGGTGGAAGATCACGCATATGTTTGTTACTCTTCTCATGATGACGATGATGATGGCTATTGCTTGAAGGTTCTCTGTGTGAGGATGGTGGTTGTGGAGGTGGTGGTTTTGCGATAGACTTTGGAGGGAGTGGCTGTTCATCCTCGGGATCATCCCAATTCTCCTCCTCTGAACTGTAGTTTGTTTTGGATTCAATTCGCTGCTGCTGTTTCGTTTCAGTCCTCGGCTGCGCCTTGGGTTCTATTCTCGGCTGGACTTTGGGTTCACTTCTGGGCTGTAATCTCTCATACGGTCTGTGATTACTACATGACGCAGATGGAGAAGTTGAATTCCAGTTTCTATGAAAAGAGGACGAGGTAGAAGATGGCAGAATTAATGGTGTTTCTGGTTCCCATTCTGACGGATCTGACCAACGAGTGGTACTCTTTGGACGATCTGATGTGGGTTGTTGGTTTTGCTGATATTTGCTGTTGCTATTGTGATAGTAATTGGATATCGGTCGGCTGGGAAATCTCATGGATCCCACCGTAGGAATGGGTTTGCCGATTTCCAATTCTTGTTTATTTGTATTATGTTGCTCCCAGTTATTCTTCATGGCTGATCGTAATGGAGAACACCGACGTTCAGTTGGTATTTCAACTGGTGGACGAAAGTCTTCGTCACCAAACTGTGTTGGACTAGCTGGGCACGTGTTGATTTCGGACGAGGTACTGCTTTTTGGCACGAAGAATTTGGCTGCAGATGATGATGATGATGATGAGAGTGCTGTTGCTGTTGCTGTTTTAAATGGATTTGGCTGTAATTTATTTGCTACTGTGGAAGATGTATTTGGTGTACTCGAAATTGTTGTGGAAGGTTTTTTTAACGGCTTTGGCGGAGGACTCAATTCATCAGACTGTAAATACAGGAAAACTTGCAGAAAACGTTCACTTGCACTGACATTCCTAGCTTACCTTTTCAATTTTTGCATGTAGCTTCTTCAATACTGATTCACACTTTAAAAGGGTGTCGATTTTTAACCTACAAATAAATAAAAAGGTAAGAAACGGCGACGTAAAGGATGTCTCTACCCACTTTTTTTGTTTGTTGTTAAGCAAATTATACAACATTTGCATTTTTTCAAGCTGCGCTTTACGTGGCTTATCATGATCATTATTTTTAAGTTTTTCAATGACACGCTCTAAGAATGGAATGTATTTTTGCATTTCATTAAATTTACGTTCGTAAAGTATGTCCCCCATTGTGGCAGACTTTGTTTTTTCTCGTTCTCAATGGAAGGATTCACTGAAAGGAGGAATTAAAATAAATGTGTAATAAACGTAGGAACATGCAATGTAAATATTTACACATTTAAGGCGGAGGGAGATAGAAATAGAGTCAGTTAAGAAGAGAAATAATAATAAATTTTCTTGCTAGAGTATCCTGGGTGGATCGGTTGGCGATTTGCGGTTTTACTTTACTGATTTTTAAGTAGACTGTGTGTATGTGTAGAACCATGGTCTTGACTCTTATTTTAGTATTGAAGAACGAAAGATGGTTTAACTTTTTTTAGAACAAAAAAAGAGTACAATATACCGTTTTGTTTCATATCCGGGTACTTTATAAAGTGCAATGTCGGGGTTTTAGTTGCTGTCGCATTTAAAGTATGTACATATAGTTGTACATATTATTACATATTATGTTTTTCTATCTACTAGTATATGTTATTAAGAACCCTTTTAAGAGAATCACAGTTGATCACAGATAGTCGAACTAACCCTTAAGTTAAAAATCCCTGTGTTGATCACTTGTGCGCCTAATCTTAGACTCTTGCGATCTGCCAATAGTCCCTTAACTATTCTATCCACATATGTTCATGTGTATGTATGTATGTATATGAAAGTTTAACTTTCTTTCGTTTTTCTCTCTTCCTATAAAGGCGTTTTGAAATTGTAAATCAATTTTATAGCCCATATAAATATGTAAATAGAAATATGAGTAGTATAATCTTTTAAGGAAGATATTTGGAGATACATACAAATCGTTTACTTTGGCTCAATTATGTACACCACTGGCTCCACAAGGCATACATACATACATATGTACATATGCATATATCTATGTAGGATTTAAAGTCAGTCTTAGTTAGAAACTTTTATTTCTTTACTGGGTGGACAAATTATGTCAAGACATTTCATTTTCAACAATGTCGTGCAATAGTAAGCAACAACTATTTCTTGCCTTGAAAGCTTTAAATTAAGTCCAAAAATTAGAAATATCAAAAACAAACATACGGTACAAATACAATCCGTTTGGAACATTTTTTTTAACGATTTTGTCAGGAGACCACGAGTTATGTACATATGTACATACATATTTATGTCGGACTTTGTATTCGAAATTTTTATTTCTTTACTGAGTGGGCAAATTATGTCAAGACATTTCATTTTCAACCATGTCGCGTAAAAGTAAGCAATAATTAATTGTTAGTTGGAGATTAAATCCAAAAATTAGAAAAAATCAGAAAGAAAAAGAATGAATCTTTTTTGAATAAATCCATTTCTAGAAGACATTGGTATGATTTAGAAACTAATTTCCTCAACGGTGTTTTTGTGAAATTCTGCAATCGGCCATGTTTCTTTTTTTTTGTAGTAAAACTCAAATTGACAGTTAAGCCTAGTAGCCTAGTAGCTAAAATTTAGCTCCGATACAAAAATTTCTACAAAGATAAAATTTAGCGAGGCAATTTCGCAAAGCAGTATCCTGCTCGCACTTTAAATTCTTAAATTCATATAGATGGGACAAATAAAAGTCTCCACTATTTTAGCTCGTGAAATAATTGTGTGGGACATTAAAATCGGAGCTAAATTTTTGACAGATGGAAAATAAACAAAATTTTCGCGATGGAATATTTATTTCACGGAATATTTAGAAGGTGAAATTGTGTTTCATCCAGAGGAGAATACAGAAGAAAAAAACAATTTTTCTGAAATTGAAATATATATTCTAATTGACGTCACTAATTAAAATGACATTTACTAACATCTGTCAATATATTTTTTTTGGCTCATCTATTCTCTGTATTAAAAATTTATCTGCAGTGTGGAGAAAAAAAAATGGAGACTTGGGTAGCAAAAAATTTGCGCGAGCAGGATAATAGGCTTTAATGTCAAATTTATTTCAGGGTTTATTACCAGGCAAGAAATAAAACAAGACACGGATGTCTTGCCATTTTTGTTTTTTAAAGACACTGCGACCTGAAAAGATCTATTGTATCAAAAAGGTATTACTAAGCCGAAAGACGTTCCACCTCCCTTATGTAGGATAGTACGTCCTTAGCAGGACTTAATACTGCTTATGAACATACATATTTCTTTGTGGAAAATACGTCTCCTTAACCAATGTAATGCTGGGCATTCACAAAGAATCTGCTCAGAGGATCCGCTATTGCTATTCAGCCGACCTTTGATCCGAAATTAGACTTTATTTCGTTAACTTTAATTTTTCAAGTAGAGCTTTAAACAATTCTCTGCTCTTGAGGAGGAAATAGTATTTCTTTTTATACCTTGGTATATTTATATATGTATACCCAAATTATCTTCCTATACATATGTATTTCTTTCTTTTAATTTTCAATGGAAAGATCTGGATTCCTGTTCGGTAACCATTTTAATTAATCTACGTCGCAATATCAATATGCAATCACACATGTACGTTATGTATCCACATACATACATACATATATCATAGATATGTATTTATCTCCCCTTGCTCGATTGTCGTTTTCCATTTTTCGCTAGCATTGGAAAGCAAATCTCTGCTCTGCGCTATCGTATAGCTTATTGATTGCTGAAGTCCTTTATGGTGGGTTGGCCCATATTCATGCATCGCATAACAGAACAGCATCCACACACGTACGACTTCATACCGATTCCCATGAAATCCCAGATTCCATTATTCAAGGACACAACACATTAATATATTGCAATGAGCCCGGTACATCTCACTGCCCACCCATCCAGGATATATCTATTTGTTCAGGTAATACACATACTAGTAAAAATTTATGAAAAAAAAAAAGTGCTTTTGCCAATTCTTAAATAGTGCAGCCACTGCGCAACACTTACATACACGACGGGAAACAGGAACAGGAAATATTTGCATGCACAAATAAACATCAAAAAATAAAAGTTATTTGTTTCCAAAATTAAATTAGGGAACCTGGAGCACCCGCCGCCGCCTCCACAGCCATGTTTGCAATAATTTTCGTCATTCCCGCAGACACTGAGTAGGTACAAGAAATTTAACAAAAATGCTGCACCGTCGTCCACCACTACACTTTTTTTTCGCCGTGGAGCACCCCTTGTCACTTTTGTCTTGTAATGGAATCTGCTCCTTTTTTACGGTGCACACGCATCACACAATTCGCACATCTAATAATTTATAATAAATTAAGTTTAATTCTTGTATATTTTTCAAAATTAATTAATCAAGTTCCTCGCACGAAGAATTCACACGGTCTATACGACACACACGAACGAAAAACGAGAAATTACTTTGACAGATTTTTTTATTTGGATTTGACAGAGGCGAAGAGAGGTTACATTTCATCCGTTGTCTCTGTGTGTGTGAGGAAAACGCGCCAGATTCAGAACCGCGCTGGAGATGGTGCTGTTGTTTTGCCTAGACAAATTTAAAAATTAATGGGGAAACGATCTGAAATAGGAAAGAGCAGTGCGTTTTATTTAAGAGAATTTCTTTTAGTACTGTGAGAGAAAAAGTGTACTAAAATTATTAAATCTAGTTTCTAGTTTTCAGGGGGAAAGCAAATTCGGTTTGGTGTCGTGTTTTGTGTACGTGCATGATACAGGGAATGTAAGGTTTGTTCATTGTTCGGTGACCTATCGTGTAATTTTTTTTTTTACAGTTATGGCTGTGTTCAGTGAGAGTGTGTTGTGTGTAGAGTTCGTAACGGCTGATGTAAGATAAGAATGCTTCAAAGAACTTTGGATGCATTTAAATCATATAGACCTACATCCATACATACATACATGTGTATGAATGTAGATACATACTTGATCGACTTCTTCTTGACCCAATATTAGGAAGGTATTGCGATAGATTTTCAATTCGCATAAAAAATAGGTTAGGTGATAATATTTAAAAGTATGTATGTACATATGAACATATGTATGTATGTATGTGGCCGTTTTCGAAGACCTCATTTGATCGTCATTTGCAATACTCAAGGCTAGCGAACATCAAACTGCAAACGCCATTTGGTATCTTTGATCTGTGTCATCTGCATGATTTGACGTTTCCGAACAGAGCAAAATGGAACCCTTAATAAAATTTAATTCAAAACAAATAAAATAGCCGATTTTATATACTTACTGTTCACGAGACCGAGATTTACCTAAATATTCAGATTGTCATTTTTGTTCTATAATTTTTCGCACAGCGCAGATTTGTGGCTGTTTTTTTGGCAGCGCAGGTGACGTTTATGAACATCAGTCCTGCAAACACTGCATTATTGAATATGCTGCAAATGCAGTGTGATTGATCTATGATGTTGTTTTCGAACAAATGACTTTCACAGCTTGCGTTTAAGAACATTTTGCAAAAGCAATTTGATGCAGATGACGTTTTCGAAAATGGCCTGTATACATGTACATATCGTCACTACAATGCAGAACTTTTTTTAGGCAAGCAATTTGAAGTTTTTAAAACAATATTACTCTGAAACCAATCAATGAAACATCATCGCATTATAGACACACATATGTATGTACATATGTCCATCCATAAGTACCTACATACATATACATAAGTATGCATGTACCAGAAACCAAACCCAATTGACTTACATACGAATTTTTTAAAAAGGCTATAAGGTATTTATGGCCCATTTTAACTAGTGGTACAAAGTAATTATTTTTTCACAGCAATGTCCTATGTAAATGGGTTCATTCGACCCAATTTTTTTTTGCCCAATAAAACTTGGTCAAAATAGATACATACATACATATGTACATACATACATATATACACATGTATGTTTTTATGATTATATGAACATATTTTCTGGGACGGAGAAAATGTGGACTCTAAACCCAATAATTTTTTCGGCCAAAAATATTAAGTCCAATCTACACAATATTTTTTTGGGTGAATAAAAAGTAATAGAAAATACTCTTAATTTTTTGGGCTAAATAATTTGCTATCGAGCTTATGGTATTAGAATTTAGTAGGGCTCATCGAATATATATGTACATATGTATGTATGTATGTACATACGTATGTATGTATTTATACCATCGTATTTACTTTTTATCTTTACAAATCACTTTTCAAATTGTGCTTGAAGTAGTTTTAAACATTATGTAGGTATTATACGAGACCTAATATATCACCCAGCAAAACCTTAAAAACCTTTTTGTACCCATTTTTGATGACCCAAAAAAATATTGGGTCTAATGAATCGATTTATTTTTATCGGAAATAATATTTGGTCAAATAAACTTTTTTCTTTCGACCAAAACAGATACAATGTTAAAGAACATTCAATTTTATTTAATTTAATATGCTAGTCAAGTTTGCAGTTACATGTGTGTAGCCCACTTTAGATTTTTGATACTGTTTACAAATCCATACATATTGTACATATACATATATATTTAGGGAAAGGTTCTCAAGATCAGAGTATATCTACTTACAGTGAGTAGGGACACTCTCTACACATATGCATTGCTACTATCGCAAACCAAAAACCCACAACAAAAACGTACAATAAGCAAAAGCAGGTCAAAAATATTGAAATTCACCCTTACGTGCGATCGCTTAAAATAAAAAGAGACAGCAATACATTTTACCAAAATCACCACATGCGATCACCAGATATATAAAAGTGGTTTTCCCATAATGCTTTTCTAAAGGCGGGTTGACTTGATCGTGAGTGTGGTAGTTTCTCTCTCTGCCATCAAATGAACTGGTGTGGTCATGTATGCTTTTTTAAATCGGTTTCATTTATGGTTTTTGTTATTCTTTCTTTTTTTAAAAAAGGGTTAGTTACGGATCTTTAAATTAAATGTTCCATTCCAAAACATCAAAATGAACATTTGTACTTTGCTATCACTTTATGAAATATCATACTTAGCGATTCAAAATTTTCTATTCATCATTATCTGGCTGCTAAGTTTTATTGTAGCTGGTAACACTAATTGAGTAGTCATATTGGGGTGAGGGTTGTTTACATTTTTTTCGCACGTCTTTTTAAAGGCGTGTTGACTTGAATTGTTAATAGCCATGGCAAAGAGAACACGCAAAGAAATAAAGGGTGTTTCGTGCATAATATAAGTGAAAGTACAATTTTAAAACTTTTCAAAAGGGTAAACAAGTTTTTTAAATGTTTACCGTGCGATCGGGAGGAAAAGGTAAATTCTGGCGTAAAATACTTTAATTTAGCCTATACCTAATTTGGACATTTCGGTAGTGAAACTGCGTTTTACTGCTTTGCAATTCCCCAAAAACACAACTGTCTATTGGAATTAGGTCAGCAACCTATTGTTTCCTCTTATAATATATATAGCATAAGTCATATGTGAAATTATCATTTATTAAATGTATAATAAAAATGTATGGGAAAATAATTTTTGTGTTTTTTTTAACGGAATACCCTGTGCTACTTTCCGAAATAATTTTTCCAATCTTCTATCCCTCTTTCACTGCCGTCTTTCTACTGCCGTCTATTTCTCGTGTCGATGAACTTACTGATAACAATTTTTCAAAAACACGTGGAGAGTGTCCCTACTCACTGTAAGTAGATATACTCTGCTCAAGATGCCCTTCAAACACTGAATTTAACAGTAGGCCCCTCCCTGAGCCCTGTGTATAAATCTGTCAGGCAAACATTTTTTCACGTCAATTGTGGCTTGGGGAGTTGTGGACTGATGGATATTTGAATAACTTTTATTAATAAAGTTATTTATAATTAAAGTGGGCGTTGGACTACGGAGCGAGGGGTTAAAGGTTCAATTCCCAGACAACACCTAAACTTTTCGTCACGGACTCACCTCTCGCGAGCATCTGACAAACATCCGAGAGTAAAGCTGTCATAAAAATCACGCCAAAAAATTATATCTGCATTATTAATAAAGAATAAATGCAAAAACAGTGTTGTTAATTCTGAAGCACATGCATATGTACATACATTTATACATACATGCATATGTACATACTTACTTTGCGCACTTAAAATTAGGCGATCGAAAATTGTTTAATACAAATCTCGCAAGCGGAGGTATACATATGTATATTTGTAAAATGTATAAGTGAATTTTAGATAATTTGAATATTTAAATACTGGGTCTCTAGCACAGATATTTCATATTCTTAGCGAACCGAAAGACGGACGGGCGAATAGGGTACTATCGACTCCACTTTGAATACTTATTACACCCTTAGGATATGATATAAAAATATCTGGAACAATAGGTTCGTATAAAACCATAGGTTCTCTAAAACACAGTTGTCGCAAAACCATTCTCAGCGATAAATCCCATTTCTCATTAGTATGAGGATGACTTGGAGAATTTGTGATTTCAATAAGATGGTCATACATGCCACACAGCTGGCCAAACAATCGAGTTATTGAAGTCAAGGTTTTGGTCCAAATTTCGGACCATTTAATCTTCAGAAACGTACCAGCCAATTGACCGTCTCGCTCATGAGTTTAGATTGATTTGGATTGTTTTCTGTGTAACCATGGCAAGACCATGGTCTATACCAATAGGTCACAAACTTAAGATGACCTTAGAACCAACATCGCTCGATTTATGCGAGTTATGAAAAATTGGGTTCAGCGCATTCACGAGTGCAATTATTTCCATGGAAGACATTTGAATGTTGTTGTGTTTCATAATTAATCGTATAGATAGTACTTTAACCCGATATTTATCTCAAACACACGTTGATTCATTTTTAAAATGAAAAAATGGGTCACTCTCAATGAGAAAACCATTAAATGAGCGACTTTTTATGGGCCATCCACAGCAAACGAGTTTGCCTATACAATGTATTTTAAATGCAACAGATATTCAAAAACAATGAGTTTCTCAGGTTTTTTTTAGGTTAGGTAGTCAATGAGTTTTTTTTATTGTAAATAAAGTTACATAAGTATACCTTACACATTATTTATCAATTTCACGATAATAACAACTGAAAATTAACTAAATACGTAAGCCCACGGTCTTGGTATGATGACACTTATTCACAAACCAAATAAAATCAACAACACTGTTCTTGAAAATGTTTGAGCAATTTTTAAATGTGAATATTTTTCAAATGATAACTAAAAACATAAAACTAAAAAGACAAGTAGTCGGTTATTTATCTGTCCCATAATTTACATAAATTTAGAGCAGGCTTATGCAGTTTTAAGGAATGTAAATATGTATTTCAATCAGTAATTCTTTTGGACCCACATTCAATTTAAATAATAAAACATAATATAATATATACATGTGTATGTAATAATTTGAATGCATAAAGCAAAAACATAAATTTTTAATAACCAGTTATAAAATATGTACATATGTTGAGGTCTTAAAATTTTGAATCATTCACTTCAAGGATAATTTGTTTCGTCTTCAATTGCCGTAAAAGCCCCTAAAACGGCGACCGATGATGTCGATGTCGTGTTTCTTCCTTGTTCACACCTGCCCTGCGAAGGTCACATGATAGCGCATCTCTTTGCCGAAATCCGGTGCATGTTTGGAATAGTTCGGAGGAACTGTTTCCGAGTTGCACGTTGCACCGCGTGTTTCCAGCGTCACGCGGCACAGCTGGATCAGTTTAGGCGGGATCCTGAATTCGGCCATTGCCTTGTAGAGCTCAAGACAATGAATGCTATCATATGCGGCTTTGAAGTCCATTAAGAGTTGGTGAGTCTCGACTTGAAATTCGTTGCTCTTTTCCAAGATCTGCCTTAGTGTGAAAATTTGATATGCCTCTGTAGTTCTTACAATTCAATTCAATTTCAATTTAGTCCAGTCATCGGACATGGCTTCATCCACCCATACTTGGTTCATGATTTGTTGCAAAGCACCACCACCATGTTTAAAAAGCTCTGCTGGTAGACCATCAGACCCGGCGGCCTTGTTGTTCTTCAGCTTTTTAATAGCTGAGCCGATCTCTTCAAAACTAGGAGGGGGATGGATTCTTCATTGACTGAATCAGGCTTTGCTACCGTGCCTCAAAGCTATTGACGTTCAAGATTTAAATGCCAGAAATTCGCCAATTCCGTATATCTGTATAGTCTCTGAACAGATTTGCTTCAAACTTCATATCTGGAGTTTGTAGGGTCAAATTTTGAGGTGAAATCGGAATATTCATTCTAACCTTAAAATTAAGGGTACTTTGAGTCCAATTTTAATTAAAACGAATTTCCTCGAAAACTGCCACACGAATAATGGTACTCTTGAAAATAGCCTATTTCTATTTATTTCACGATTTGGTTTAAAATTATTATCTAAAGAATTACGATATAAGCAAGCATGAGGGCCTACCAAATTTTTGAACACCACACCCACTTTTAAAAAAATTTATTTCTTAAAATTTGACTAGAAATTGAAATAATTTGTTAAAACAAAATGAATAATCCTTCAAGTGGTCTATAATTCACCTCGACATTATATATGCCACGCCCACTTTTTTTGTTTAAAAAAATAAAACAAATTTCAATAAAACTTTGCAGGTAATATTCGTTAAAAATTATAGGGTAGTTCCCTCAAAAATGCGAAACGCCGCGCCAACATTTCTAGACCTCATGTATAAGAAAATGGGTGGAATTTCATACCTATCGTTTCACACTATTGATTATTTTACTTGAACTTCTTATGTAAACTTTATATGTAAACTTTCAACATAAAAGTATGACTCAGTCGTGTTGTTTGTTACGTGTTGGTGTGAATACGGCATTATGGCAATTATACCCTGTGACGTTTGTCAGACGTTCTGGAGGTGTGAAGGCATGAAAAAATTGGGCGCCATTTTAGCAACAAAAACGGACATACGTTCCACAATATTACGCATTAATTTGTTGACGTTTCTGAATTTAACGTTCGATCCTTAAGGTTTGAGAGAATTTTCGCTAGTAAACTTTTGAGAGTTACGTCATTCTTGGGTGGCTATCCATTTTAAAGTAATCTTTTCGAGATTTTAATATTACGAGTTCTTTGGTAGAATTTTAAGATTTTATTTCCTGATACTAGTCTCATAACCGTGTACACTTGATATACATATTTCTTCTGCTAGTTATCAGTTGGAAGTAGTGAAAGTGACATGTATTCTTTCAAGCGATAGGTCGCATGTGCTTTATTTATTGTCACAGTTCTTAAAAAAAAGTAAAACAAAATACTGGGTTAAACCATCGGAATTTTGAAAATATTCGGAAAACTTTGTTTTGAAAATATTTTTTTATAGTTTTCAAAACATTTCCTAAATGTTTTCGAAACGTTTCTGAAACGTCTCAAAAATGTTTTCCCAATGTTTTTAAATATTTGAATGTTTTACGTTTTTCATGTGTTCCAAAGTTTTAGTGCTTAATCGTTTACTGCATGAATTAAATTCAGTGGAAAAATTTCCACTTTAGTTATTTATGTAAGTCAACTTTATATTAAAAATAGAGAAGTTTTATCGAAAAAAAAAGTTTTTTCGGAAAATTTATGACCATTCAATACAATATAGAAACCCGTACATTCAATTCATATATAGCTTCGTATGCGGTAGAGGCTAACCCACTGTCTGTGTACGAAACATTATTTTTTCTGATGTTGGAAAGTGAACAACGGAATTATTTTCTCTGCAGCTCCTATTACTGACTTGGTCTTCAAAAGCTTTTTTGCACCAATATTGCACTTAAGGTTAGGTTAGGTAATATAGGGTTATGAGTTCGTCATAAAGCAGTAGGCACCATAGTTGTCGCATCGCGATCCCTAGGGAACCTTCACAGTCAGAAACTCAAACCAATTCGTCCAAACACTTAATTTCCCTACAAAACCTATATATGGCGCCAATTTTATTTAGTAAACTAACCTCTAAATTGCTGAAAAAGTATCTTCTGTTCCGATGTACTGTATTCTACTCCGAAAAATAGCTTGACATTCACATAGTAGCTGAGTAATATCCTCAACGACATGTAGGTCGTTACAATACCTGTACGTATCCATGTTCCTTAAACCCAACATTCTATGAAAATGCTTCCTCGGAAGGCAATGATCAGAGTATCCCTTATTATTGTTTTCTCAACATTGATCTGCTGAGTTTTATTAATTCTCCAGATTTTTTCCGATCTAATTCAAGCCACAAGGCCTTTGCCCTTCTAATTTTGACCATCTTTGGTCAGTCATAAAACAAACAAAAAAGAAACAAATTTTTTGACGCAACAGGTTCATGGGACCCAGGGCCTAGTTTTTCACAACCATTCGTGTTGTGCGTGTTATATTCTTTACCCGAATGGAGGGGGCGTACTGCTAAATGCCGTATCCGAAGGGCAATTTTTGTTTTTTTGAGGAGCTTTTGCATGACAGTTTTACTCTCGGATGTTCAAGAAATAATTTTAGGTGTTGTCTGGGGATTGATTTGTGATGATTTATATCATTTTGTGGGAGGTCTACTCCTTCTTTGGTCAGTACGTCGGCACTTTCGTTAATATCTATATGAGTATCACAGTGTCCAGGTACCCAACATAACCTGACACGGTTCTACTAACATAATGCCCTGAGTAATGTACGGCAACTCCTGTTTAGTTCAGATGGCGATATACTTGTTGATATCACACTTTGTCATTTAATTTCTTTTTTAAATTATTTATTTATCACAGTTTAACTGAAAGGCAATGGCAACAATCCACAAATTTATTAATTTCACAATTTTTCATGACACCACACTTGTTTTTCCTTTTCCGTCACTAAAAACAGAAAGAGAAACATTTTGTTTGTTTCGCAAACAAACGAGAAACACGATTTAACGTCCACGCAAAAACAAACATTTCAGAAACGTTTTAAAAACGATTTGGAAACATTTTTGCCTTTCTAAAATATTTCTGAAACATTTCCAAAACGTTTCTGAAATGTTTTCCGAAATGTTTGATTGGTGTGGCCAAGCTTTTACAGGAGAGGTTCAAGTTAAAGATCCTCAGCAATTCAGAGATTTTTGCCGTTTGACTGTCCACATCTTGTGAAATAATATGTATACAATCCGTTGGGCCCACTATTTTCAAAACGGATACTAAATTAAGCCATACCACTATGTGAGCGTGGTAGCGTTCCACTTTTTTTACTCTGTTCTTTGCTTTCGCAAAATGATTTATTATTAGTTTTCCACAAAGTTTCAATAGACTCATATTTCTTCATGAGTTGATTTGTTTTGTCCGATGTCCAGTGGTTTGCCGTGTTGACTCTCGACAGCTACTCCCAAAATACGAACTGTGTTGGAATTCTGCAATGATCAAATCAACACTGTTGCCGTTTTGACTGTTCAGTCAGATCTGACTGGATTGATAAGAATTTAGCTAGATGATTTTTTAAAATTTGAAATCAAGTGTTCACTTGCGAAACAGACCTTGCATACAACTTTATAGATTTTTAGTTACATCGTGTTCGTGTTTGTTAAGGATGCACGATGTTAGATTTCCAATATGTCGCAGTGCTTGTTCGTTTAGTACCAGATTGTAGTGATTATATAATCGAATTGTAAACGATTCTTGTTATATCTTGAGATCTCTCGAGACATCGTCTGATCCATTTGGCCGGTGTGTTGTCGTATGTTAACTTTCTAATCTGTCCATGTTTTTGTTTTCCATATCTTGAATGATCATTCGATTTTCCCGATCACTCGAATACTAATGGCTTGATTGTTTAAATCATATGATTATGCCCATCACTATCAGATTGCCAGTGGCGCGCTATTGTTGTGTTGACATTGCATTTATGTATATGAAAATGGCTGATTTGTGTAATTTTGCCAAGGTTTTCATGTTAGATTTTATCAATGTAGCTAACTTACGATCTGTTACAGTCTCGAATAATTAGCTAATTGAGGCAAAGTGCAAGAGATTAATGGCTCAGACCATGACCTGTATGCTTTACTGTACCAAATTTGATTTAAGATGGTCTCCTAAAAAGTCACAGACATTTTGTTTAACATCACAGAAGGCTACCATAATAATTAAAATTTCACGTAAAGATTTTCACGGTATGTTTCATCAGGAAAATATGCGTCATAGCAGGTTTTCACACAACTTCATTTACTGAAATGTGTCTGGCTTGCTAAACTACATAGTATGTAAATATGTACAACATTCTGTAAGTATCTCGTGGTGTACAGAGTAACATATTTCTATTTTTAAAAAAAAATATTCCACCTTGTTTTCTCAGAATTTATATTTTATCTCTGCATACGTTGGATGCATGTTATTTCCAAGAACTGTCCAGTTTTTGTAAAGGATGTTCAAGATTTGTTTCCAACAAGTTGCAAGTTGTTTTTGTAGCGCAAGTAGCAAAAAACAAGGGATGTTTTATTTATAAATTTATCACGAGTTAGTAATCGATTTTATTTTGAACATTCACCCGAAAGAGTTTTTATGTATGTACATACATATATATGTAGCATGTAGCTCTATAATTATTGTGTTACGTAAAATGTATGCGAAATTCTGCTCACGATTTTGAACACGTTATCGTCTTTAGCTAGTTATCCCTTTTATACTTAATTTACATTCATTATTTGGAGAGAGTATCTAGGTTTCTTGCCTTAACATATGAACTTATTCATCTGTAAACTCATCTAAAAAAATAGGTTAACTTTAAACAGTTGCAGCTTGCATTCAGGTATACTACTGAATAGTAGAGCGTCAATTTGATTCCATTCGTGGTGGCCGTCGCTGAGTGGTTACTGCGTCTAATTCCAAGTGCGTAGTTTTATTGCCTAATAAATCTGGCTATCAAATTTTAGATTGATCCAAAATGTATATAGGTACATAAATACATATTGTACATACATATATGCACAGGTATATTTTTCTTCTTCATCACGTATCTATTGTTTTTTACGGTTTCATCTAGTAAAGTGAAGGCGTTTGTAATGTTCCTTTACAGTTGTAACTCATAAAATAATCAAAAAATCTGTTCTGTCTATTCTTTAGGTTCGAACATAAGTCTTCTTTTCGAAAAATTATGTTTTTTAAATGACATCCACGAAAGGGTAGAAACTCGTATGTACTCGCAATTTCATACTGTGCGTAATGCGAGCTTTAGGTTTTCCAATTTCTTTAAACAACTAACACTTCCGTCACTTATAAATTAACAGGTTTTCGAAACCACGTTTTTAGGCTGCTAAGCAATTGTTTACATCATTAGGTACTTACCGAACTACACATGCAGTATATCTCAATGCATTAATGCATGTACACATTCGGTAATCCAAACTTAGCCAAGCCAGACATCTGTAGATAAATGCATACGCACATATATACATATACCCATCCCTATCTGGTCACTGCGTTATTCTTTTGTCTCTTACAATATCGTAAAAATTATACCGAATCTGGGCCAATGGCGTAGAGACTGGTCCGTATCTATGGATGGATCTAGTGTGAATCATACATTTGAGTTACAGCGACATTTATCTAAACATTAATTTTATTCAATAGTAACGCTGTAAACATTTTAGAACAGAAGATTATAGGTTTTCGGGCTCAATATGACATACATATGTATGTAATATCATGTAACATTTTTGTTAATGACAATTCCGAGGGTCCAGCAACTTTTTTTTATTTCTACACACTTATGATCAACTGTTTTGTTATGCAAATTATTTATTTATGTTTAGTTCGTTGGCGGAAAATTAAATTATTATACTATTTTGCTATCGGAAATTTAAAAAAATTTATGGAAATGCCAATTAGGTCGTTGGTTATGGTATAGTATTTCTCCCAAACTGCTGAGAAAAACAAAATTAAACTTAATTTTGTAACTTTCTGTTCTGAATCTAATAGATCTTACAACCTTTTAATATGCTATTCTGTGCGACTCTTTGAGTTATGGCATCCTAAAACGCAATCCAAATAGTCTCCTTTCTGACTTTAAAAATAAAACAGCCACATTCATATTTCATCATTAAAACCATAAAAGTGCGACACTTGCCAGTTGTTATAAATATTGCATTCTGTATACGCACAGTCCAGTTTTCTTAAAGCTTCAAAAGTCACTTATGTACATACGTATGTACATGATGTTCACAATATACTTTCTAAAACATGATGGTATGATCACTAAATATCATATGTACAAATATATAGATAGTGCCATGGCTATTTGTTACAACAAACTTGTTTGTCGCTTCAAGAGTTTGAATAGTAAGATGAACACATAGGCCTCGCCTTTGAAGTATAATACGTATGTATGTAAGTTTATTTCATTACTTTCTACAATGAACTTCGTAAAATCATGTATTCCTAAAAGAGGGGGAGAAATCTTTTAAAGCGGGATGAAAATGACAAATAAATTTACAATGCATCGAACAACAAAATCTGTTTACCACATAAATGCTACATATTGGCTGAGTAAAATAATATAAAACAGAAACAGAAGAAAAAATCGTAAAAAATACATATGTGAAAAAGAACAATACAGCATTTAGGTATGACTCCATACTAAATAAAATTTAAATTTTAAATAAATTATATCGTTAGGAGAAAAAACAATACAGCTGATTTAAAGAACAACATGTGAGCATTAGACAAACATCCGAGAGTATAACTTTCCTTAAAAAAACCTCTCAAATACGATGTCTCTTCGAACCACAGCACTAAACAGTAGGGTCCTTTCATTCCTGTAAAAAATAGATCGCTCGGAATACAAATGGTTGCGGGAAGCTGGAACCTCTACCTATAGCACCAAATAGTTTAATTTTATTACATTTTGTGCCTACATTTATTGAGAGGAATTATTTTACTCATAGCCCGACTGTTACGAATATTAAGCTTTTATAGGCTTGTATTGATGCAGTGACATAACGCCAAGGGACATAAGGCCAGAAATTGAAATTTGGCTTTAAGATACTTTCAGAAAGCGATATAGGGGCACAAATCGTAATATTTGTACTAGTTTGAAATTCGGGTGAAGTTAGGTTTCAGTATTTGCTCCGCGGGTCGTGTCCGCGCTGAGTTTTTTTTACTATTTTTTTAATTTGCATGTGTGAACTGTGAAGTTAAGAAGCATAACATTCAATATTAATACTGCAAATATTTAATGGGTTTGGCTGGGACTTGAACTAAAGACCTTTCACTCAATAATCGAACGCATTATCACTATACCGTGGTCACCCATACATACATATGTCCATTTAAACATGACTACATTGTTTGTAAAATATCTTGTATTGTTTCCAAAACATTTTGCAAATATTTTAATTTTTTAACGTTTATCAACAATTTCATATATTCCGTAACTGTTTTGTGTTTTTTTTACTTTATTGATTTTTTGGTCTAATACCTTTAAAAGCTAAAATGCGATTAAAAAAAATGTTTGCTTCATCCCTTATTTGCAGTAACAAGTTGTTACTCTAATCTCGTCAATACTGAACTTTTAGTGTATTAGAGTCGAAATATTTCAGAAAACTCTCCGAAACAGTTTTGAAATTTTTTCATAAATATTTGTTTGATCTACAAGGCAACAAAAATGCAAATTACTTTTTTACACGAAATTTTGTGAACAAAAAAGAATTTGACATGAATAAGTGCCCCGTTCTAAAGAAGAGGAGTGCTTAGTGCGTCGGACCACAACAATGCATTAAATATTTTTTTACGCTCCTGTTATAGGCTTTGAAACAATATTGTATAGGCTTTTCACTTTACTACGATTCGTAAAACTTAAAATGTAATTTGTGCACAATGTGCACAAAAAAATTCACGAACAAATTACGGACCGACTTTTGTAAATGTTGCTCATACTCTGCATTGGACCACGCCCATTTTATATTGATTTCTCTTAAAAAATTAAGAACTTCCTTCGATTACCACTAGAACCGTGATTTAATTCATTTCTTGATTTCTTTCCCCACTCTTTTGGATATAAACCCGGAAATTTAAGTTTATTGGACTATTACCACAGATACATATGAACGAGAGAAAGCCGTAGCCGTATATATATGAATGCATATACAGCGCGTGGCTAAATATAAATCGGCTACGGTAGTAATTGTATTTAGTAGTGTTAGGCTTCGTATGGGCTTCAATTTACAGACTTTTTCAAAGTTCATAGGGCATAAAAGGCTATAACCACGCCCACTTCTGTTGCATATACTCTTTTTCTTAAGAACCTTGTTTGGGTCCAAATTTCACAATGCTACGCCAAATTCTTTAGAGCTGAGTTCAAAGCTGAGGCACACATACATACCTATGTACATATATTGTTTATTTTTTGTATGAAATATTAGATTTCCGCCCATTTTTTCCATATATATAATTTACAGTTCTCACTTTACCAAACAGCTTACGATGGGACTTCAACGTAGTACGAGCAATAAAATATTTAAAACTTAATCGAATAAAGTCAATACATTCATTCATATTTTTGTGTACACTCTGTGCTTGGATAGGTATCAACGAACAAATTTTATAATTAATAATATAATAACAATGTTTATGTGTTTTGGTTACCAAATGGAACAGAACCATAGACAATTTGTAGATGCAGACAGATGACAGATGTTCATTGATGAGTGCGAATTCTTTTCGGCTACCTATTCTACCTACCATTCACTAGTCCCTGGAAGAAACGAGTTTTTCTTTCATCATACCTAAAATAAACCACCTTTATCAACGCAACAATTATTAGGGGTCAGCTATGCATACGAAAACCAAGAGCAAAAAAAAAAAGAAACGAAAAAAGGGTGCCGCATATGTGTGTACCTGAAACGTAATGTATGTATCATCAACATCATCGATTTTTTTTTTACCTGTAAATCCATAGCAAATCCGGGTTTACCTAAATTTCTTTTAGTCTAACTTCAAAACTGTAAAAACCATAAGTCTAAAAATAAACAATACTCACAGTATTGGAATTTCTTCAAGAAAATTCCCGAAAAGATCATCCCCCTCGTTTGCCCGATTTACGTAACCAAACACAACCACTCACAGAGACTTTGCAACGAAAAACAAATTAAAAACTAAAACGAAGCCCGGAAAATTCAATGTAAAAAGTCTTCACTTTCAAGTTTTGCTTTTTTTTAGAAAACCACACTTTCCAAGCTCCTACTCACTTCGAAAATTCCGGAAAAAATACTTCTTTTCATATACTCAAAATGGCGTCTCGAGTAAGAAAAATATTTTTTGTGCAAAATATATACTCAGCGAGAGGTTCCTTCTTCTGCACGACGACTACGACGTTCGTCGCCTTTGTAGTTTGTCATGTTAAAATGCAGCAGGGCAATGGCGACGATGAAGTCGACTCGAATGACAAAATCGTAAAAACTCGGGCATAGAATTTTAATTCCAGAAGAAAACGTTGGGAAAATCTCTTAAATGGTTGTCAAGAGAGCGAGCGGGATGAATTACCGCCAAATTTTACAGCATTCTGCCAGCAGCGGGCGTTGGCAATCGACTAGGCAATCGACGGGGAGCCTTTTTTAGTACAACCATCAGTGTATTTGTGTGTGTACACTGTATATCACACCCTGGCTCAAGACTCAATAGTATCGGTCTGGCAGGCAGAACAGAAGCGAATCAGCCGTTGGATTGAGCGGATCGTTTTGCAGGTTCGGCGCGAAATATAATGGCGGAAGTGGGAATGTTTGCAATTGCAAGAAAAAACAAGTTATTTTATGACATCAACCGGGGTGAGTACACTTTGATGGAAATCCAAAAAATTTACTTAATTTTCAGGGGAAAGTAAATGTATCTCAAACAAAGAGCGTAGATACGTTTTTCTTCAAATATGAGTGCACCGTCATCCACTTTTCTTTATTGAATTCTACAATTTGGTGGAATTTTTAATAACCATGATGGTTCCCATCCCCAGAGATCGATCCACCTCCGCCTTCTGTTTTACATAATTAATTGAAGAAAAGTATATTGCAACCACTTCTACATATTTCGTTTATATATGTATCCATACACTAGTTATCTCCACTAAATACAAAATCTCAAACATCTGCTGAACCTGATAAAAAAAAACTAGCCCACCCACAACAGCTCAGAAGTTCACCAAACCTAAAAGTATTTATTTCAGCGAAGATTTAATCAGCAAGAGACAAATTGTCACCAATAAACCGATTTTTTATTTAACCAACTAGGGAGCCTCCTTATCTATTAGATAAGTAGATATGTATGTGTAATTAAATATGGGAAAAAGTGACTACACTTAATGGCTGCCGACGACAGCAGACACCACGATGATAGTGTTTTGTAATGAAGTAGCCATAGGGTGCCTCGGAATTAGTTTTTAAATCTTCTGCTGTGGATTTTGTGGATGATGTGGAGGGTGTGTTCTAAAGTGGAGAACATGGCGGGAATGTGGGAATGTAAATTTGAATTTAAAAATGTTAAGGCGGGGGTTCTTTTTTTTTTATTTACCTATTAAACACTAAGGATTACCCAATAAACATTTTCTAAATAATTTGCCATGTCCCTTAAGTTTTATTGCTCTCTCAAATAAATAATCACTATTCTTGGAAGATGGCATTTTTCTTTTTTAATTCAGTGCGTTCAGAGCACTGAATGGGTGTTTCAAACTAAGTGATTGAAGACCAAAACCATGAAGTTTTAATTAATTTTCCAGTCATACAAGAACTACTGCTCAATTGTGTTTCTTAAATAAATTAAAGCGCTCTGAGGGCGCTGACGTGTTCAAGCTCTGTTCAGAACTAAGAATAAATAAAATTGTGCAGAAATAGTTACAATGAAGCTATAGATTGGGTGTGGCTTTTTATAATAATTTACCAGATTCTGATATAATGTTTATCATTAACAGCCTTTATATGATTTTTCGACAATTGAAATCAATTATTTCGAAGAAGACGTCATAAAACGCAGTTATTGAATTATAGAACAGGATAAATATACTTTTGAAAATTTGGTTGTTTTAATTTAACATTCTCATACAAAATGTCGGTTTGTATGGGTTCCTTTACACTTAGCATATGTATGTATTGTTTCGCCTCCTGTTTAGTGTCAAATTAACATTGGTACCTGCGCTGATCATACTCAGAATGAAAAAAAATGCCTACATATAGGTAATTACGCCGGTATTTAAAAAGGAGACCAAGAACAACAGAATCATTCATGTTGTTCGTGTTATATTCTTCACAGGAATTAAAGGGGTCTACTGTTTAATGCCATGTCCGAAGTGGAGTTTTTGTTTGACAGTTATACTTTTGGATGTTTTTCAGACCCTTGCTGGAGGTGGGACCGTGATATACTTAGATGTTTTTTTTTAGGAACAAAACCTCTAACGATCGTTACGGTTAGTAGTCTGACACATAAACTGTTAAAAACTGTGAGCAATATTAAAGTTTAAAGCTGTGAGACTAACAGTGAGTACCAGTGACAACAAAAGTGCAGTCTTTATTCCGTTTTCCTTCTGGAATAAAAACGATGATTCTTAGACCTTGAGTATTGGTATCCATACATAAGACCACAATCATCTGGATACGAATCTGTTCCACTTGTACCCTTGTAACAGAATTTTCTTATCCATTCTTCACCCGAATAACATTATTCGATGGAACTTTTCTCGGTTCTGCTTGCTATATTAATAATAGGCAAATGAGGATCTTTTCTCTTTACTAACTCTTAACAAGGCGCTGTTGTTTAGTAGATGCCTTAGCAAGGGCATGTAGTTAATGAAATTCGTAGCTGTTTCTGTTGCATTTTTGTTCATGATTTTTATTTAGTCGTTTTTTGTGATATTTGCAAAAAATCGATTGGTATTTGCAGATTGCTAAAGACACGACACGTAAGTAATACTTTGTTCCCATGAAACCAAAATCGCGGGGTTTTAATAAACAAATTTAGAGTCATACAAGCTCGAGTACTTCAATCAATACTATTCGGTTGTTCTTTTTCTTAAGTACAAAAATGGAGTCAAGAAAATGGGATATACATACATACTGTTTACATGATGTTTTTTTTTTTTTGAGAACTGCCTTTGCTATTCGTGGACTTATTTTCCATTCTTTTAAGTTTCTTTGCTTACACAACTCTTCTCTGATAAAAGCGAAAGAAATATTCCAAGTCGACAGCACAAATAGTTCTTTTTGTATCGCTTTTCGATGTTAAAAAACGAACGCAATATTGTTTTTTAACATACTCGCCATTTTATTTGTAAAAAAAAAACAATAACTGTAAATTTCATGCAGTTCCACCCTAATGACAACTACTTTCGATCCAACCCCGAATTAAGTTCCACATTTTGACAGCCGGTACAAATTTTCTTCTGTACGTACATATGTATGCATATTAAATTTTATACTAATCGATCAAATTTGCAAATAAACAAATAATTATTATTATGGAATTTTTACGTAAATCGAACACTGGCAAATTATAAGGTGCCAACTATGTACATATGTATTATAGTTTCGTAGAATGTGGACATAATCAAAATTACAGCTATTACAAACGTCACAATTAATTTGTCACCAGTCCATTCGTAAACAAACATTCTATAAATAATAATAAACAATTAATTTTTATAATGCAACACCTATTCCTTGCGGGATTCTTTGCTGCATGTGGTAGTTTCTTTGGTAAATTATCTGGCGGAGAATATGGGATTTTATTGAAGTATTCGTTCTTGCAAAATATTTTCATTGAACAGGTATCTAGCACTTGAATTTGAATAGAAAATCGTAACCAATAGACAACAGTCTCTTATAGTTCTCCAGGGACTATTTTTGGTGCTAATGATTGTTTGCAATGTTTTGAATTGGAGATACTTCCTTAAGGCATTACAGTCTACAGAACAAACTCTGACTGCAACTGTAATGTCCGCTGCAGCTAATTATATCTTTTCGGTGAGATTAACATATTTGTCAGTGAATATCTTTATTGAACAACTTCTTTCGTTTCAAGTTTCTGTTTGGAATATTTTTCTTTGGTGAGACAATATCCTTGCTGTCACTTCTGGGAACAACATCGATAGTAATTGGACTATGTTTTCTGTGTACCTGAAATAATAATAAATAAGCAAGAAAAACAAATGTTCTCAAGGACAACTTAATGATGGATGATATCTCTTTTGTTCCTTCAGACTTACTCTAAGCAAATAGTAAAAATATATAGATACATTTGCAGATGTACATATGATATATGACAGAATGCCACAGCTAAGAAACTGACAACTTCTATACACACATATATATTTACAATACAAATTTTTGGCGCGACAGGTCCATAGGACTGAGGGCCTAACTTCTCACAACCATTCGTGTTGTATTCTGTACATGAATGCAAGGGGTCTACTGTTTAATGCCGTATCTGAAGGGTAATTTTTCATTTGAGAATAATTTTTCATAACAGTTTTACTCCCGGATGTTTGTCAGACGCTCGCTAGGTGGGGCCGTGAAATAAATTTAATGTAGATGTTGTCTGGGGATCGAACCTCGAACCCCTCGCTCCATAGTCCAACGCACTAACCACTTGAGCCACGGCGCCCACCATATGTATAAATACTTATATGTATGTATATGTCCATATATAAACAATGTTTGGTACTCTGCATTATGTTAGAATTTTGTTCTCAGCTGTTGTTGGCACGATGTTAGGGTTCGTTGACACACATTCCGATAATCGGTCTGAAAGTCCGTTCTAAATACATTCGATGTACACGTGTAGCCTCTTTAGTATTTTTCTGCTTCATGGTCTTACTTCTTACGATGAAATTGATAGTATCATCTCTTATTCAAATAATTACATAGTCGCGCTCAGTATTTCAAAAACTTAATCTGCAAATCATCTAACCAATAAGTCTCTTTTACATACTTCACTTTTTCCTCTCCCTGGATTTCTAACTTTAAAGGATACTTCTCTTAGTATTACAGAACATTTCAAAGTGTATAAGTGTCATAAAAAGCTTCCCAAACAAAAAATTGCACTTCGAACTCAGCACAAAATTGTAGGCTCTCTCCATTTGTGTGAAGAATATAACACGCATAAGAAGAATAGTTGTGAGAAGCTAGACACCGGATAGACTATTTGCCAAATATTGGTGTTTGTAATTGTAAATACGATAAACAGAAATAATTACGACAGACCTTCGAAAATACAGAGTTCTGCAGGATACCTTTTTTTATATATGCAGCTTTATGTGCGAGCCTTGTGGCTGTGATAGCTCTTGATTCCTTTTTCATTTCGGCAGCTTTTTATGAGAACCTTGTTTACGAACGTCTAAGAAACAAGGAAGAAACTGCTTCAAAATTCAGCGCTTTGGAAACGATATAGAACAGTATTCTTCCATTAACTGGAAAAATATATTATATCCAGAAATACATATATTATACACATGTATATGTACATATGTCATCAGCTGGTTAAACCTAACACCTCAGAGATGGTAACTTGTTTGGATTTTTGACAAGATTGTCACTGATACTTGGTACTGGTGGCAGTGAATTTTTGTCAGTGGACTAACAACTCTTTCTGATCTTGCATTGTTCAGTATATCCGAAAGCATATCCTGATGATCACAGCTTGATCGATTTGGTTCTTTGTATGATGATCCGTGAACCACTAAGTCTGATGAATGTTGAAATCCGCCATTTGGTTCGAAGTAGGTACATTTCCGTGTAGGTTACACATTTTGACCGATCTACCAAAGTTGCTCTCATTTCCGATTTCTATGTCCTATCTATGCGTGGCGCAATTTAGGGCTTATTAGTGTCGTCTTTCTGCCATGTGAAATCCTATGGCTTCCAATTTGACAGCGTATACTATCAGAACATTTCCAAATTACATCGAAATAAACTGCTTTAATTATGGGTAACAAATCACATAGTTTTTCATCCTAGATCTTCTTGGATGAGAGTGTGGTACTCGTATGTTTTATACAAATAAAGCACTTTATAACTTTAGGAATAAGTCGATTGATTCTATCCAACTTTTTGCGACTAAGTATATATACTTACGTACAAACCGAATATGCAGGGACCTGTTGAAAACTGTTGTCACAATAAAACAGTCGCTTCTCAAACAGTGACGGACCAGCAATAGTGGCAGCTGATCAATGTTAGCAGCGACTGAGTGTTATTACAATTTTGTCATTCTCGACATTCTTTTAAGACAAGCGATGTAAAATCAGATGTTCATAGTACCTCATATCCCAGTTGATTTTCTTCAATACAGAACAGCAAAACAAAATTATGTTTTTCTTAATAACTTATATTCGATTTAATTTATACATAAAAAACCTGACAAAAACATTATTATTTACAATTTTTATTTTCTTAAATAAATCAACAGAAGTAAAAAAAAAATATCCTTCACAAGACTTGAAGCACTGACTGACATTTTGTACTTGACACGAACTTTTCAATTTCATCTGTCCTTACAATGTTAGTACTTAACGAAAACAACTTAACTCTTACCTAAATGATTTACACTTTAGTATTATAACCTGTGCCTTAATAAATTTTACTTATGGATCAAACATTTATATACAAAGTACTCGTACAATGTTCTAACATTGGCCATGGCCGTGTTGATTTTGAGAATTAAATGGTGATGAAGTGTGATGGGATGAGTCATTAACAAAAATGCGCATACTCTACAGTCTACTACTCTCTCGAACAGTTGGTGTGTTTGCTGGTTTCTCATAACCATTACCAGCCATAGATAGATGTGGCAGAATTGCCGGTCGTCCATTTATTGTCATTTCATCGCCGGAGAACACATTATTGTCATGCCCCAAATCGCGTGTGTTTCCATTTCCATTTTCTGCGACTGGTTTTTCCTCGGTTTTGCCATCGAGCAGGAAGCACGTCAAGAAGAATAGGATTGAACTGATTCCATAGAAACCAGCGTAAAAGATCATAATAGATCCGCGATAACCAATGGCCTTTGCAACAGGGTCAACCAAGATGGGCAAGTTTCCTCCAATGTTGTTCATGACGAACAAGAAGATTCCAATTGTTGTAGAACGGAGTTGCAATGGAACAATTTCCACTACAATGGCGAATACAATTCCGAACCACATCTCAGCAAAGAAGTAGCTTAAGCCGAGTGTGACCATAGCCCAAACTGGTTCGAAATACACCGATCCGAATGCTGGTAGGGTAGCGATTAACTGACTGAGCGCTAGAACGAATGCTCTTGAACGGATTCCCATTTTTGCGACGATCTTGTCGGACACAATTCCACCGACAACAACACCGATACTCCCAATACCGATTGTGACAATGAATAACCACCAGCCAAGATCCACATCAGGGAAGTAGTTGTTGTAATATAAGTCAGCGTTGTAAGCGAATGTCATTCCACCACAATGACGGATGGATGCAGCCAACATGAGTAGGAGCATTCTTGGATGTAGAACTACATCCCAAATCGAGATTTTCTTTCCATCCTTAGCACGATCACCTTCTCCGATCGCTTTGCGTTCTGGCTCTTTTAGTGTCGTTCCCGTCAGAACGGCAATAATTACAGCCAAGATTCCAGCACCCAAATAGCACATTCTCCAGCCCAAGTTCCAGAAGTTCAATTTTGTGATATACCGACCTACAGGGAAGGCAATACCATAACCTCCGTAGATACCCCAGTTGAAGATCGCCATGACCAAAGCTCGCTTGTTCTCCGGAAAGATGTCCGACATGATACCGGTAGCCATTGGATTGCACCCAGATTCTCTGTAAATCGAAAAAAGAAACTCATTAGACCAACATATTCTAAATTAAAGACAGTGAAACATACCCAGCTGCCATGATCATCCTCAATAAGATCAATTGCCAATACTCCTTAACCGTTCCTTGTAGAATGATGGCTACGGCAAATACCATTGTGCACACTGTCAACATTTTAACTCTGTTATACTTGTCAGCTGCGACACCCATAAAAAGTCCAGCTATGGTAAATACAGCTATAAAACTAGGTCCAGCTAGAAGCTGATATTCCAATCCAAGACCGTTATAATTCCATTCGCAATATCCTGTACCATTTACATTCAATGCTGTACATCTACCGAGAGAAAGTAAATTAGGAAACCGATCTATGTAAATGAAAGGATTTGATAAACTTACTCTGAACTATTGCCAATTTTGTTGCATTGTTCCGGTAGCGTCCATCTTTTGAAGTTTGTATTATTTTGTTGACAAGCAAAATCACCATAATCCAATTCCATTGCGGTCTGTTTTGATGTCACACCAATTAGATAATGACCCAATTCTCCAAGAATATACCCAACGGTGAGTATTCCAAGGACATATGAGTTGTAGAGAAAACCAAGCTTTTTGAATACGGGAATCATTTTGAATGTTTATCTGAAAGAAATATGACACGAAATTGTTAGAATGAGGCAATTGTTATTCACTACGTTTTAGAAAGGTATCGTCGATATGGTTTAAAACAAAATACTATTCAAGAAAAGTGTCGTAAAAAAAGCTAACATGTGTATTTATAGAGGCATCTCTTGTCTTGTACTTCGTGCAACATGAATCTCATCTTCATTTTCGACAGTATCCAATTAGTATCAGTCTTAGAGTCTGCTAAAAAGTTTTACCGAAGTCTCTTATTTTTATACCCTAGCCTTAGGGTATATTTAGTTTAATATATAGTTTGTAACGTAGAGTACGTATATATATTCTTGATCAGTGTCAATAGCGAAAATGATTGAGCTATGTTTGTCCGTCCACTTGTGGGTCCTTAAATTTTGAGGTAGGAGGTTGAAATTTCATATTAGGGGCTTTTGAGAAAAAGAAGCAGTGCAAGTGTAAAAATTATTGAAATCCGCCCACTTTTCTATAACTTTTACTATTTTACATGAAATCTAAAAACTTTGTTAGATAGACCAAATATTTAGATATACACTGTCTTTAAACAAGCCCAATTTTTGAGGACGTTTTCATTAAAAAACCGATTTTCCGAATTTTTCATGTCACTTCCTTAAAGGTTCAGAATTGTAATTCGACGAAAATGCAGTATGCCACGCCCACTTTATTAGGACTGCACGAAAAGGAGGATAAGGTATCAAACGATTTATTCCAAACGGATTATAGCTCTTCTGTATGTTTTAAACTACGTTCATCTTTTTCACCTTACCGACATGAATGCAAGTAAAAAAATAAGAAACATGAATTCAACTGATCTTATCTAATGTCAAAACCAATGAGATTCCAATGTGTCTATAATAGATGCCGTTGGTAAAAGTTTTAATGCAACAATTTTGTACCATTTTAATTCAAAACTTGTACTCAAACTCAATTTTTATAAATTATGTCTAGTCTCTTAAATTCCTTAAATTAATTTTAACCTTGTCACTTGTTAAGTTTTCCATTTAATAAAAAAAACCATTGTTTTATTCATCCATATCTAAGCATCTTCTTAATGAATGCAAATTTTAATTGAACTTCGATTAAAATCATAAACATCACCAACGACTTTAATTGCAAAAAAAAAAAAATAAAATCAATGCCGTCAGCGCGCCATCACAGTGATAATGATCTTCATCGTGAAATCTCTGTCTGTGACACCTGTGACTTGCAGAACGTTACCCACATAAATGCATTTACCATAGGTAATATTCAAATTACATATTTATTTGCAGGTGTATGCAGTTCTGTGTTGTGTATTTACTCATGAATTTTGTAAAGAAAGATAACCTGTTGCATGATGATGGCAAAAATAGTTTGTTTTTTAATCCATTCATACATATGTACATACTATATGTTGGCGTTTCGCGTGACATTGGTTCGGATTGAATCTGGCGTAACACGTACAATGTACTTCTACAAAAGTAGGCATGAATGTGCAGTATACATAGGTGGATAAAGACATTAATCAAACTATTAATTAAGTCTCTTCTGTTTTTGATTTATTGATTTGTTATTTAACAAATTGAGGGTGATTGAATAGAGGATGTGGTAATTAGATATGACTATTGAAATGAAAGTTTACAGGAAATTTGTTAGAAGGACAATGGGAGCATTAGTACTCTATTTCCGGTTGCCATTCTTCACCCACTTTTGTTTAGTTGTCAACACTGCCTTATACGGTTCGGTTTTTCAACAACACCAAGTTTAAAACCTGAAAGAAAAGTTGTTGTTGAACAAACTAGACTCAGTAAATATTATCTACATAAATATTATTGTGCAATAATTGCAACTTAACCTAACAACTTTTTATTTTTAGAAATTTCCGGTATAGGCGGTTAGTTAAGTCTTAAAAATACTTTAATAGATGAAATGGGCTTACTGTTAAGAGCCAATTCCGAAGGGAAATTTTTGTGGTCAGGGATTCGAACATCGAACCTCCAGCTCTGGCCCACGGCACCCACTGTATTGTACGATGTGTAAATACATAAGTTTTCAATTAGATTACTGTAGCATTTAATTCAAAAGACATTTATGTTACATTTCATACACTGTTCAGTTAAATTGACAACTATAGCTTTAAGTTCTTTGAAAAATCTGGTTCATTTTCATAGTTGTTATGTTGTTTTCGCTTTATTAAAAAAAAACCGTATGCAGCTTTAAAATATATCAACTCGACAGCTGCTTATTTTAAGTAACATGTTCATTTCACAGTTTGTTATCATTTCAAAGAAAACCAGTCTTTTCTTATATATCCTTTCAGGTCTACCAGCCTGCTAATCACTGCTGAAGTATCACCCAATTGAGTGTTTTGAGAGAAAAAGAAAAAGTCCAATTAAAAACCACAATCCAATTAACTTTGATCATTCTGCTGCCAAAAGCATCCTTCGAGCTTTGAAATAAACTCACTTCTACACTCGACATAGCACACGCCTTTGATCTAGATTCACTTCTAATTGACTTTAATTGCTTTCATTGTCGCCCTTCAATCAAACTTAATCATTAAATGGATTCGCCATAATACTATATATGTATGTTTAAGTATGTGTGTACCACTGAGACACCTATTTATCTCCGTCAATTGATTTTGTTTTTTTGTTTCATTATTAATTTGAACTTGAAACTGTATTCTGATCAATACGCAAAATTGTTATGGCTAGTAACAATCATGGACTCGGAAAATCCTTTTACCTCTTAAATCCTTACCTGTCCAGGAATTCCCCGAAGCACACACACAAGAAGAACAAAAAAAAAAACTATATGCCGGAGATGAATGTCAGATTAACCTATAACAAAGAAAGCCGTGCTATAACTGACAGCCGCGAGGTCAATTTCGGAAGTTATACAAAAGAAAGCGAAAACGGATTAGAATCAAACGCCTTCCACAATCGATTGCTGGCATTCCGTGTTACCATCTAGAAGTTGATGGCCTTGTCCATTCGTTGGCGAGAATTCACCTGACGTTAACATTGAAGCTCGCACACAATCATAGATCATGAATGATTACATAAATGGTCTTCAGGAGAAGTGGGCTTTGGCATTATTTCTTCTTTCTCGATTGACAGTATCTAGTATCTGGTAAAGATGTGCGTTAATTGATTCCGATGGTGTGTGCGGTGTGCTGTTTATAATGCGATTGGGTTCGTGGTATTTTGTGACTGCGTTTTAATATTATGATAATTGATGGTGTAAACAACATTTTTAGTTGGTCAAGATGTTCAACATTATAAAAGTAGCATGCATGTGGAAAAGATGATGATGATTCGAGAATTGAGGACACAAACTGTGTACACCATTGTCATTGGGAATAATTGTCGCAGCCGTTTGTTCTTGACTACGGTCACACGCGATTCAATTATAGGCCATTGAAAGTGAAAAGAATTTCTTGAACATAGGTCTGGGGAATATTGATTGGGCAGTAAGGCGGGAGATTCTATATTTAGAGCAGGAATGCTTATTTTGCGTACAATTATTGTGAAACGCTGTTTTCAAATTCAAAAATTTAATGGTTAGAAGGAGAATTTTTAATCAAACAAGACAGTTTTAATGGGAATGGTGTGTTAATACATGTGGTGTATTGATTTTTTTTTAAATTTGGAACTACCTATGTGTTAAAAAATATTACTCGGTCATGCTTGGTAGGAAAATTGTTTCTTCTTCCTCCTCCGTCTACCACTTTTATAAAAATAATTGGAGGGAAATCAAATCCTTCTGGCAAGTACCAGATCATGCCTTGTTAGGGCGCCAGTTAAGTTGCTTTAGTTATTCCTGTTAACGGAAGTAGGTCTTTTCGTTTCCTTCAAGTCTAAGTTTGTCCAAATATACCTATGTATATGTACATATATGTACCAAGGTACTGATGTTGTTCCACCTGCTGTTTGGCTAAGTTATCAAAAAGGATCTTTAACGATTCCTGTTATCAACGAAGCTCCTCCACATTTCTATTGTTCCTGTGACCTGAGACTAAGCAAAAGAATACGCCGCATCTGAAAGTAATTTCAGATATCCGCGGCATTAATTAACCAACTCGGGTCGTATTGTTTCGAATGTTGGATTGATGTTTCCACCGAGAACTGAAGACTGAATCTTAATAAACCATTTAAGTGACCCTGTTTTCGTTCATAGTTCGCCAATTATCATATACACGTATGTACATGCTTAGGAAAGAATTCAAGTTATTAATTTTTCTAAAAAAACCAGTCCACTCATAGAACTAATTCCCAGATGAAGATTAATCCTTTTGTTAGCTCTAATTGTCTAATTGAATTTCCCCAGACACCACCGCTCTAAGTAATAATTCTATAAGCTACTTGACATACTCCCGCAATAAGAGGCTATGAATATTTCATTAGCCACGATCTTGATCGTGTTCCGATTCACTTAATGTGCGGTTAACTTGATCCGCCTTTATTTTTAAATCCTGTTTTGGAAAGTGTTTGATCCAATTACATGTGTCATACATGGAATTCAGAATCCGCACCTTAACTCAATCTGATTGACTGGTTTGGTGATATTTTCGGTTCATTTTGACAGTGATTTTCAAAAATCAATCAATTAAAAGTTAAATGATACATACATTATGTATGTATGCATATAATTTTGAATCGCGATCTTTCAAGGTGACCCACACAGGGGTATATGTGTATACTAATTACTAGTGACCTTATACACCGATCAGTTGTTGCTAGCCTGACCTATTGAATAATTTATCACCACGCCTACAGTGTGGGGATATGACAGGTGTTCTCTTATAGATCAACAACAAGACCGGCTAATTAATTGAGAAATTATGTACGCATTGCAACAGGTGTAAGTTTAACTTCTCAATGGGCGGGGCAGAAATATGTATCTACACAGTGATAAAAGTTTATAACTGAACTGACCAGATGTGGTTTTTATTTTGTTATTAAGAAGTTAACAGCATTCCACTTGGTGTAATAGGAGTTAGAGAGTCCAACAAAAGGTAATAATTAACGTACTAGTGGAGCACAGAATTCTACTTAAATGTATGTTCGACACTAGCCAGTTACCGGAATTGTATAATTTGTCACCTACGGTAGGTAATTATTTTAATAGTTTTATTGCATGAATCAGCATATATTAAACGATCATTAGTAAGAAGTGGTCATAGAACGGATATTATAAATTAATGCCTAACTCATTAGGCAGGTCGGATGGGGTTGTAGATAAATCACTTAGCCGCTAGAGAAAGTTGTTACCCTTTTGGTTAGAATTTCAAAGCAGGCTTTACAACTTCTAGTACTTAGGGACCTTAAAGATGCATATGCACATTCGTTGGAATGTAATGCATACATTAAAAAAATATACGTGTCTGTACATACATATAGGTATGTATATTGTATTCTTGTACTAGAGGTGCTTGCAGTGTTGTGTGCGGCTGAACCACCCTCATATTTGAGGAAGGCGCTACAGTCATTTACTTCAAAGTCGTCAGCAATGATTGAATTAAAGTCAACAGATAAGGACGACAAAATTTCTCAAAAGTCTTATCAATTGTAAGAATTTTGGATCTTTCCTATGAATTTAAAATCTACCAAACACATAGATATCTTAATCTATGGCCGAGATGAGAAGACTAATTTCTTACCAAGCCCATTAGTGTAAAGTTTTGAATACTTTAAAGGAAAATCGCCTAAATAATAATTTTAATATCGAATTAATACGATAAGCTATTTGATTTTATGAATTATAAAAAAAATCGAGAAAATAAGGGCGCCTAAATTTGTCCATGGTTGCATGAAGTTGACATTTTATAAGCATTCTGTCATTTATATTCTAGATCATCAATTGTCTCAACTGTCATCTGTATGGGTGGAGTTGGCGTCAACTGTCATCAGACGTCGGGAACTGGTTTATTAAGTGCTCTTCTCTTGTCTGAGAGAGAATCAATAACTTTATCTCATCTTAAAAGTATTTTAATACAATTTGTATTCTGTATGACGTAAAATACTTAGTTTTAATTATGCATTATAAGTAAAAACACCCACCCATAAGGTGTGATAATCATAGTTAGATATCTAAGTTTCTGGATGATGCCATTACTACTGGCGACAATAATATGTTTTATAATGGATAAGCCATTAAGTCTCGGTGAACATTCATGTATTCTCCGTTTGTAATAAACCTGTAATTTTCTTTAAATAACAGTTAGCTATCAATGCATACTTAGAGATAAAACAGGATTTGGTTTCTTAATTAGCTATTTATTTAATTTTTTTTTCAATTTGAACATGAACTTGATTTTAATTGACTTTGTCAGTTTGCTGTTGTTAATCGAAATGCACAAAATGCATGGTGTTTAATTCCTTAAGATAGTCTGACAACCCGACGTCAATTATATGGTGAAGGGCTTACACTTTGAACACAAAAAAAAAGGAAATTCTTTGTGACATTCTACGCTTTGATAGATATGTTTGACAGCCGAGTGAGTTATTTATCTATTAGATTCTTCCGTCATGTACCATAACATGGTTCTTAAAACGGGTTCGGTGAAAAGAATTTGTTTCGCGTTTGCCTTTACCCTAATGTACATAGCAGAGGAATGGTAAAGCACCTTTTATTAGCAACTGGGTCGCGGCGGAACACCAGAGAAGGTGGTCAACCGTGGAAAATGGCTATTAAAATGCAAATTGGCAGCACTCATAGAGAAGTTATAAACTTAGAGCGAAGAACGCTGAAACGAGCGATAGCGTTATCAACAGCTCAAGGAAATTTCGGGTATCACCTAAAGAAGATGGGTCTTCTAGAGGCTGATACCTATGAACTACGTCTGGAGGAAGTCGGGACGGCAGCTCATATACTGTGTCAATGTTCGGCGCTAGCTAGCACAAGAAGGAACGTCTTGGGGAGCCACTAGGTAGAAAAACGGAAGATGAACCAGATTTCTGTTAAACAGATGCTAGTGTTGACACGAGGAATCAAAGGCAGAGAGGAACTGTGGAGAAATCCAGAGAGATGAAAAGGGGCCCAACACTGTGGTCTGTTACGTAATCTCTCGAATAATATATACATATTTATATGCATGTACACATATGTATGTTGGGTAATTTATAAAATCATTTTTCCCAAAAAAAAAAAAAAAATTAAATAAAATTAATTTTTCGGTATCTTATTAAATTTCCACTCAAAGAGGTCCTTCAAAATAATGTTAAGTTCGTGCGAACTTCGAATCGCTCTCCTCATGTTTTCAAGTATGATGAAAGTTCTGTATGTTCCATTACCAATATCTAAAAAAATAACATTTGTAATTCAGTTTTCCCTACTTACAGTCAATCATATTGTGCGTTGTGTTTGAAGTTGTTCGTTATTATATGTACATACAGTAATGCAAAATAAAATCGTATTTTCCTCAAGTGTTTTTTTTTTTCTCGAAAATCTGTCTCCTGCGGTGCGTATAAACTTCTTAATGTCCTCAAAATCATTTCGTAAGTCAATTTAGAAATCTCTTCAGATCTTAAAAAAAAAAATGTGTGTTATGCCTGCCAATCATTTACGTGAGTCTATTTCGGTATTTATTTCCGTAAAGAAAGACATAAGAAGTCATTTCGTTCGTTCGAATTGAAATCAATTCAGTGTTTAACCAGTGGCATCACCAGATTTATGACAATGTTGGATAACTTTTCAGAAAGTGAGTGGGTGTGATTTATTTAAGCTTGAGTCGTTTATTGATTTGATAGATAGATGAAAAGGACTTCAAAATTCACTCCAATTTAATATTAATAGCAAATAATTGAGAACATTTTGTCAATCATAATTTCATTGCCAAAGGAATGGAACATTTCCTCTTAAAATAAGTTTATCGAATTTGTATTGATCACCATCTGTATTCAAAATTGCACCTTAAACATACCTTTAAGCAAACACTTTTCATAGAAGAGAACTTGGGAATTGCTCTTGAGCCAGTAGTTTCACCATGAAGCTGTAGGCCTTTATTTTGAAAAGACTTTGCTATACTTTTCGAAATTGGTCTATATATTATATATTCTCTATCTAAATGTTTGAATTTTGCTTTTTACTTTGGTTTTTATGCAGACCTACTACAATTTCCTTAACACCAAACTTCGATGCCTTTTTATTATTCTTTGCTATAAGAAGCAAATATAGTTGCCTTTGTTGAGATATTTGGTTTCGATTACAGACTTCATAAGATATCATCACTAAGTACTGATGGAGAACTCTGAAGCATATTACTAATCACCAAAAGAAAGAGTAGTGGTGATAGTATATGTACATCCCAGTGGGGTAGCAAACGTTTTGATAAAGGTCAAGCTTTTGGGTTTATAACATGTTCTTTATTAGTTAGGACCACGATTATGCATAACTTTTTGCGATTGTGAAAAGCATAAACTCACCTCTATTTGGGAGACAAAAACATGATTAATGATAGTCTAGTTCTGGCGATGATGCAATAGGAATTTTTTAATTACGGAGATGGAGTAGCTAATCTCAACTTTGGCACATACTATCTATCCATACCGGTGGCGGCATGTTTGATTTTTTGAACGGACATATGTACATTTTTTTGAAGTAAATTGTTTAAACCTTGGCTGCAACTTCGTTTATTTCACAACATGAAACTAGATTTCCTTATAGTTGAGGCACGAACCAAGGAGTGTCGACTTATCAGCCGAACCAATACACCACGTTAATCCATTAATACCTGTACACCTGCAGTTGTGCTTTCATCAACTCATTTAAAAAAAAAAAAACAACTAGAAACAAGTCCTCCTTTATTCCTCAAAGACGTAATTCAGAGAAATTATTCTCCTCCACCACTAACCTTACATAAGAACAATTTGCTTAACCTATCTTCCGACTAACTCCGACCGACCAACATCATCTTAGCTCTCTGATATCATCTTAATTACATGACAACCCCATAAATATTTATTATAATACAGAATTTTATTGGCAAAAAAAAAAAAAAAAAATACTAATATAAGACTCCGTGCTAAACAATATAACAACACTCTTCAACCGTGACCTTATGCTACCCCCGTCTGGTGTGGCATTAGATGCTTCGCTCATGCACGTAACACGTAACATTGATTCATCGCTTTAATGGTCAAATGCCGGCTCTTAAACATATAATTACAGAGCCATAAAAAGCTAGTAGTCAGCAAGCATGAAATTCCCTGCTGAATTCTTGTTAACATGTTTAAGACCGGCATACTACGAGAGAGGCATCCCAGAGTTGCAGTAGTTTTTATGTGGCCAGGTGATAAGTTAATATTCCATTTTCCATTAACAATTAACGCGGCAAATAATATAAATTATGTGTGAGGTAATTAAATTCGAAATGAGAATGTTAGGGATCCAGAATGGATCGCAGATATGTATTTATCCGTATGTCAAGCTGTCACGCATCAAAATTTGCGATATTTCAATTATGGATGAAGGTCGACTGAATCAGAAATGGGTTAAACATTTTCCACCTGAGAATTTATCTGCTATGTACTGAACTAAATTTGTTACATGTTTTTGTTTTTATTATTAATAATAACCTTACGGGACTGTTGTAATTGAGTAGGGCTGTTAGCAGTAAAAAGACATAACAAGCGGAAGCATATTTGGAAGTACTTAGTAAACAAGTTTTATGATTTCATTAAGGTTTACTGGAGCATTTTTAACAACGACAGTTATTTAAAGGTTGCACTGTAAAAGGTCAATACATATCACAGATAACTTGCTCTATTAAGAGAGCTGGTGCGAAAGACCGCTCTCAAGACCAAGAATACGTGACTTAGATGCTTTTGATAGTGATGTACCAGAAATAATGTGGTATGGTTAATATTCTGTTGGAGTAACCGACAGGGTTTCTGGTTTGCAGAATATCAAGGTAATATATCTACAGACTAGACAGCCGTCGAGGTTTATTTGAGAAGCGCAACAGTCATGATAAATTCCATCTCATCTAGGATGACATTGTCAACTTTTTGTGATGTGCAACTTAGAATGGTCTCAACAAATCAACTATCTGACCAAATAGGATGGGCTGAAAGAGCTTTGAAGTTCTTCATAACTTAAAATATATTCATGTGTTTGTGCAAATTAAAAATTCGAGTACGCTGTGCAAGCGAAACTAATTTTTTCCTTACAAAGACACCATTTTTTATATGACGAGACTTCCCTGAAAACTAATCGTACATACAACTACATATTGTGATGTCAGCATCTAATATTTCAGAATCATTCAAGCGAAGGTATTTATTTGCAAATAAACTGATTTACAATACATTACATATTCTAAGCTTGTTGTGTTTTTTAAAGACTGTTCTAGTTTGTCAATAGGGACTTATGAGTACATGAAAATACGAATATATGTGGGGCAATCCTGATAGTATAATTTAGTAACAGTGGGATTATTAAAAACAATTGTTGTGTACGAATCGAACATCGAACACTCACTCCGACACACTTACCGCTAAACCACGGCCCTCTTACGTACATAGTTGATAATAAATATTTTGGTTGCATTTTTCATACTATGCTAAAGAGTCTTCTGTGAAAAATTGTACTGACTATGATTTCTTTCAAAAGGAGAATATTTAATTGACAAAGTTTTGCATGATCTTGGTAGTGTATGGGAATATGCGAAAGCTTTCGTCTATCTGAGTATGTGGCTATTGAATAAGATTGATGTAACAGCTTTTGTAAAGGTTTTGCAAGAAAGCAGTGAATGGTTCACATTTCAATCGGAATCCAAGCTCCTTAATAGGCTTGGAAAAATATTAGTTCTAAAGAACATTGAACCGACCTGAGTGAAAACAAAGATAGAATTAGCGTAGAACTTGCTCCGTTTGTTGCGGCTAGTAGACGAGTTTTTTTTAGTCTGTAACATTATCATTCAGTGAAACTTTGAAAGATTTTCCTAAATGTCCGTCAGTAAGGTTGTATTTGAATGATGCAAGTAGAAACTGCAAAAGGGATCGTATACGGACAATTTAGTCCAATTGAAACCAAGCACTACACTTTAATACGAATTAGTTTTATGTTCAATTGTATTTCTGACACACTACATCCTATTTTATAAATTATTGTTTCTTTTATTGTTTTTTCTTACGTATTCCATGAACAATACAAAGTGCATTAGATTGGAAATCCCTAGTAAATTTTCGAAACTAGTAATACTGTCCGAGTTTTAATGGTGAAACGAATGCATTCCGGTCGTAAAATAACCCATCAATTATAAACACTTAAACTTTGGGATTTAATGTTTGTTATAAGAAACTAAAATTCACAAGGTGGGTTTTTCTTAAATTAAAAAAAAAATCACTTTATTATTAACAAAATTCCCTGGGAATTGAAGCGGATATTGCTAGTTGATTTTTAAAGAAAATTTGGATCGTATTTCCAACTACTCTCGATTGGATATTTCAAAAACTTTCATTTCCATAAAAGTATAGGTCAGGCATGTCTTTAAAACTAATGTTCTTCAAGATATAATAGTTCATCGATCAAAGGACAAAGTTGCATTTGGCCAAGTCATACGGTTATAACTGCGTTAATTGAGTGAAATTGCGATGCTTCTTGAAGACTGAACCTCAAGTCATATATACTGGCTTAAGAGTTCCACTCTAAAACCTATTGACAAGTGGTTTCATTTTAACATAACGATTGTATATTTTGAAAACCTAATGTCAGTGGATGAAATTATTATTACAAAGTCGAAAAGGCCATTCGATTAAAATGCAGGCAATTACTTAGATTTGGTGCAACTACTAATGTGTAAAATGTGTTAAAAGATAACACTACAGCAGCACAAGTACTTCACAAAACTTGTAGCAATTAATGATAAATAATTATATTGACGACCACAAACAAAGAAACTCTGATAAAACAAAATGTAAATCCAGTTTAGTCTTTTGGTCACAACCGCATTCAACCTTCAATTTATGTTCACCAGAGTTATCGCAAAACAATTTGCATTCGATTTAATTTTAACGTGTGTGGTCATTTGAATGGCATTATACTACATTTGTGAAAAATGAACACCAAAGATCAACGCAGAACTATATGTTTCAAAGAGTTGACCTACTGAACAATTAATCAAACTTTAATCGATGATCTAGCCTGGGGAACGTCCGTGATCTGGGGTACCAGATAATTACAATTGGAATTTATGTTCTCGCTGGTCTGGACTTACCGGAACTATATAGAGTTGTTAATGATCGGTGACTAAGTAAACGCAAACCATTTGGTCAAACTAGCACGCGACTTTGCAAAAAAAAAAAAAAATGTGCTAACATTTGAGTAACATTTGATATGATTTGTTTGTTTCTGAAATTAGCTAAATTAGTTAGCATTTTGCTAAGTGGTGACAGATGGTTGTGAGAAAGTTTCTTTCTAATCAATCAGACAGTTGGTTCGGCTATTATTTAAGAATGCAATTGAGTATTCATTGAACATGTATACATTTATCTTTGAGCTTATGCAAGTCAATTAGTTTCTGGTGAATTATTAATTTTTTAATCACGTTTTTATTATAAATGTATGTATGTACTTTTACTTTATGTAATCAAAATTAGTGCTCATTAGATCAGATCATTGATTGCATTAAACTTTGTTAATTGGGTGATATAAGAATTATTAAGTTGGAATTTATTTAAGCTATCTGCCATTGAAGTTCAAGGTATGAGAATAAATTTATCAATCGCTTTCTCTGAATAGATACATATTAATTTGTTTTGTTTTCTTAAAATAACTCCTTCCGGTTATGACTTATCCTATCATATGCCTAAAGAGAACATAGTAGCTTATTAAATCACCTTCACTCTTTTCTCATTCAAGTCAGAAAGATTAAAAAATATAAATATTTGGCGCAACAGATCCCCACGGAACCCAGGACCCAGCTTCTCACGACCATTCCAGCTGTGAGTATTATGTTCTTCGCAAGAGTGGAAATGACCTTCTGTTTGATGTCGTATTCGAAGGACAATTTGTGTTTAAATTAATTCCTGACAGATATACTCTAGGATGTTTGTCAGATGCTCGCGAGATCTAAGACTGTTAAATTTTTGGTGATGTCTGGAACTCGAACCTCGAACTTCCCACTCAGATCGTTTGTCAATTGCTGCTTTCATAGGAAACTATTAATAAGAAATCTAATAGGCCCACGTTGAGGTGACAATAATTTCTACTTATAATTTTGCCTTGTTCTCAATGTTCTTACTACTTGACAACCTGAGGCGCAAACAAAATATTCTAATATTTTCTTCTTATTGTGGAAGTCGTTAAACTAGAGATACAGTCACAGATACACGCAATCCTAAGCTTACACTTTGAAGACTATTTTTAACTTTGACACTTTAGGTAGATGTAAAGTAAAGCGAGATCCGCTTCAGACTTCCTTATTTAATTTTACATTTTTTTCGGTACATAACCAGAATACATCAACTTGATAAAATCACTACGATGTCAACATTGGCATCACTTAAAAAAAAAGTTAATAAGCATATTTTGCGTCCCATAATTGTCAGACATTCGTGAGAAGTGATACATTCGTGTTGATTGAAAAAGTTGGTGGTTTCTTCTATGTATTCGAACCTTAATCTTTTAGAATATTTCAGAATGTTTGACAATAATTAAAATTAAAATATTTTACAGTATCTTACGAAGTCAAGAAATCGATGTAGGTTCTCTGAAGGTGCGTTAGTTTAAGACTGCAATATCTCACCCTATTCTCATATTAAATCAATGTCTAATGTGTGTATGAATTATATTCCTCATAAACTTTTGTGATTGATTAAAGTTGGCCTATCCTTTGGTCTTACAATGTTTTATCCACTCTAATAGAATAACCATTAATGTTTGATTTCCTCAAAATAAATGGCTTAAAGTGTGGTAGCAAGTCGCCTTTATACATGGCCTTTTACCGACAGTGGTGTCTGTAAGTAGCCGATCGAATATTTGCAGTGACTAAAATTGGTTTCTTGGGGGCTTTTCCCAGTCTTTTTTGTACAGAGTAGTTTCAACAAAACGATCCGATTCCGATATGATTTTTGCACACATTCGTCTAGGTGGTTTTGATAGGACTTTCTCTTAGTTTTCAATGTAAACTCGTGTCCCATGTAAAATTATACTTAAATCGGAACCTCTATAGTTTCATTAAATTAAAAAAGAAAATACATACATACATATGTACATAAAAATAACAAGATACAAAACAAGGTCACGAAAAATGTAAAATCAGAAAGACAGAAACCAAAAAGCCATTTTACTAATTTTAATAAGAATTGCGTCAGAGAATTGTCAAATTTAAATATACATACAATATAAAGGGCAATAGATTTGAATACAATTACAAAAACAAAAAAACAAAACGTGTGGCATCCCACCTATCATCGCCAAAATTAGGCAAAACATTGTTTTGTTTTTTTTTTTGTAAATCTTTTGACTAATCTCTTGTGAATTCCTGTGGTTTCTATGTTTTAGGGTCCAACATCCAAAAACTTTAAAACCAGTTATCACTTCCGAATCAAATAGTTCTTAAAATATAAATATATTTTTGTTTTTCCAAATTTAAATGAATTCTCGTTTTGCTTGCGGTAGATAGACTCGTACGTTGTCTTGTGACTAGATATTTATTACCGTCTTTTATAATTTATTCATGGGGTTTCGTTCTTAACCTTGATGAAATTCGAAAGACCACGAATCGGTTTAAATTTTATGATCTCTAAAGAATTTTTATCAACCACAAGTGACCACAAGACCATCTACGGTATCCACACAAATACAACCGAAGCCCTTGTGGCCCTTTTAATGGAAGATTCATACTCCGTCCCTTCTACATGCACCCGACAGATACAACAATTACAGGGGGAAAAACGTCCATGAAGATGTTTATCGTCCTCAGTGGACAAGAACGAGTTTCTTGACCCTTTTTCGCGAGTCTTTTTTTTTGCACTTGAGTCACTTAAAAATTTACTTGTAAATCAAAAAACAAAAAAAAATATTTTTGTAAAATATTTCAAATTAACACCAACCTTATACGTATGTCTTTAATTTCACTTCTTCAACTTCGAGATGTGTTTCTCAAACTTTATCACTTTAAAGGAACTTATTCTCAGCTTCTTGTATTTTTTAACTTTATAATCGAACTAAGCTGAGCTACCGAACCGTTCGATTCCGGTATTCAAAAAGAACTGATCCTAGTAACTTGCAATTCGTTACGAGCATGCTTCATTTCTTCTTTCGAGATACTTTCAGTTTTTTTTTTGTTTTGCGCGGTTTTCTTGTGCCACCACCAACACCACTGGCCCCACACAACAACTACCGATCATGGGGGGTTTGAAGCCGGACTTGGTGGATGTGTGGTAAATTTGTTGTCGTATCTTTGTTTTTTTTTTTTTTTTTTGTATTCCCATTTTGTTACTGCTGTTACCCATTGTTTCGGGGGTTCACATGCATCCGAGTTTAATTGGCAAACATCGATATATAGGTGTAGGACAGGAATTCGATTGTGTGTGGCTTTTGGTTGCGGGAATAATTCTTGGTCAAAGTGGAAAGTGGAAAACAAGTTCTTGTGTCTTGGGTTAGTCATTACGACGGTTGTGCTCTGGTTTGTTGGTTTTATTTGGGGAACTTGTGGGGAATAACCGTGCATTCGTTGTGATCGAGATTTTGACGTCATTTGGAGTAAACGAGTCACGAAGTGGGTGGTGGTGAATGGTAGGCCGCTGTTGGTTGTGAGCATAATAATGGGGGAACCGACTCGACCTCTCCGGGTAGAAGTAGAACTGAGAACTTTTACTTAAATTCGTTAATTAAAATTGTGTGATATATGTATGTTTTATGAGTGGCGGAAGCTATTCGAAGGTTTTTTGTGAACAATAGTTTGCGATATGCTTTGCTTTTTATATTACGTATGTTTTAGATACAATAAAATATTTGAACACGTTTTAGGAACTACATATTAAGGGTATTCATGCAACGTGGTAATCGTAATCATTGGTTTTTCGATGTTGCATGGGTACCCTTAATATGTTCCTTTTTTTTTCTAAATAGTTGACTGCTACATATTAAGGTAGCAACAATCCGTTTAACCGTAATTAGATGACTGCTCTGATAAAATCATTTTAAAATGAATGGTAGGCCACCTTGTTTACCATTGGAAAATAGTGAATTGGACGTGTCCGAGCCAGCATTATTAAAGCTTAGGAGTCGTGTAATCAAGCTTAGCTTTGGCAATCACTCTAGGTCACCTTCTTTAAATCAGTTTCCCTTAAGAATCTCAGAATGAAAAGCGGAACTGTGGTCAGCTCATTCTTATCAGATATATGATACATACATATGTATTTACCCCCATGTTTCATGCTCTTATGGGTAAGTCAGAAAGCCTGTTGTTCAAGTATTTTTGTTTAGTTTGATGCATGTTTTGTTTTTATTCTGGTTGTAGTTTCCTAAGAGTTTCTTATTTTGCATTAGATCAAAAAATCTTCATCGCGGTTCTAGTCTTGTTGACCTTCTCAATTTTCCTAAATTCTTCTGTTAGGGTGTGGTCTCTTGTTCAACAAAGTGGTTCAGGTTCTATGAAGGGCTTTGATGCCCTCTATACTGCTAATGCATTTGCTGCTTTACTCCTTTTTTTACCACATGGTGTGGTATTTAATTCTCTATTCCTTTGTATTTCTGCCCAATTGTGTAACTTTTGTAACTTAAACTTACTCCGATTTTTGCTGAAAGGCACTCCGTGTTCCTGCGATATATGTACATATAAGACCCGAGAGAATTTGTCCTGAGATGAATGTACATATGTATGTATATTGGCATTGTGAGGACACTGAATAAAGTACAAAGACTGCTATGTCTCTGCATTACTGTTGTAATGAAGACCTTACTCACCATGAAGATATAACTAGAACTAACTTACTGCTTTATCTTGTGATCAAAAGAACTGCAAATAAAGAAAATGAAAAAAAAAAGGAAATTGGGTCGAAAGGATACGACTAACTTTTTAAAACACTTAAGCAATCAATAAACACCTAGCAATCACTCGGAAATTATATTACGAAGCAAAGCAACAAGAAAATCTGAACTCATGTATCCACTTAAAATGTACTTAAAGGGCTTCCGATCCATGTAGAATATCTGCATGTGGTACGGCAGCCTTTTATCCTCGTCGGTCCAGGGTACGCTGCTTCCAATTTTCTAGAGCTGGCATCTGCAGTCGCTTGATTTTCAAACGGGAAGTTCGGTATTCTTTTTCGCCTTGAACCTGAGGCTGGGTATCAAAGATACACTTGGTTGGAGCGTTGTTGCCCATTGATGTAGTCGCTTTGGGTTTTTAGACTCAATGCGACTGCACATCTTGCCATAACTTGTAGAAATTGCTGTTTTATCTGCTCCTCCGTTCGTCCTCTTTGCAAGCAAGACCAAATATTCAAAATAGAGCATCTGCTTCCCGAAATCCGGTGTATGTTTGGAAAAATTCGGAAAAGCTTCTTCGAATCCAGTCGATAATGAGGTGATGAGTCTTGACTTGAAGCCGGAAGGCACTCTGGTACGTGCCAATTAGTGTTTTACAGAAGGCTTTAGACGTTCACACAGTGCGTTGGATTGGATCTTATATGAGACATTTAGCAGGGATATTCCTCAATAGGTTGTCGCAAGACATAGGATCGCCTTGGACATATGGAGTGGTATTCCAGTCATCGGGCATACATTCGTCCACCCTTACTTGGTTGATAATTTGGTGTGTGCACCTAACAAAAACATTACCTTCGTATTTGAAAAGCTCCACTGGTAAGCCATCAGAGTCGGTGGCCTTGTTGTTCTTCAGCTTTTCGATAGCTCCGCCAACCTCTACTATATTTGTTGTTAGCATTATTTTTTCATTGACAAAATTTGGGCGCTCTTTTTGCCTTAGAACTCTCTCAACATTATGCTATGTTCATTCAGCACCTACAGGAAATGCTGCTAAAATACACTACAGTTCCCTACGCATCGGTGACTAGGTTCCCTTCACTATTTCAAAGAGCCTGCATTTCGATCTTGTAGCCGGCTGCTAGTTAATTGACCTTCATATACAACCGCCGAATGTTGTTCCTATCGCGGGACTCTTTGATCACCTTGAGGTAGAAGACTGCGTATGCTGTGTATAAAGGATATTTTTGATTCTCTGTTGGGTCTTTATTCATCTCGTAAGGCTCTTTATTTGCGCTCCATATAATAAAATAGTAAATAAATGAGTGTTTGCGCCAAAAATACTTAAGATCACTTTAACTGCATTAACCATTCATTTATCCGATTACATATTTACATTTAATATTATCCCATTGGGATACCATTCATTCATTCTGACTTGACATGTGACATTTCAAACCTTTCGGGGATCTTCCCACATCAATTGAATAGACAGAATTGTCAAGGTAATTAAAATTAAAGGCTATTCGATACCGAAACTCGCCAGCAAGTTCAAGGGACCAATTATTCCCGTGATTACATCAAACACAGGAAGATAAACCCCGTCAATCGTGTTTTAACACCCTGATGTATGAATTATAATTAATCCGCCCTAAAAATAGCCTAAAATATATTTCTCATTTATATTCGTTTTCATTTCATATATATTTTTTTGGGGGAAAAAATTGGATGAGACATCTGCCGTACTAAGAATAAATACATTCTTAACCAATTAACACCAGCGTCACTACCGCGGGAATGTAACAAACATTCCACTGCTGAAACCCAGGTGTGTAGTGCACGGTGATAAACGCGTTTTATTTCGGAAAAGTTCAATGTAATTCATTAACGTGTTTTTTTATATTGTGCTTTTTGATCTCAAGTTGAGTTATCAAAATCTCCTCGTTTTTGGTAGTTATCGCCAATTCAACGAAATGCAAAACACTTTGACCCACAGTTGCGTACGGAACTGGTTTACGAGCGCTTCGAAGCTAATTTAATCGTTTGATAGATTGATTTGGTTTAGATACATACAGATGTACGAGTATCTGTGGCCACCTGGGAAACCCGCCTAAACTAGAGCCATTCAAATTCGCTACGCTGTTGTTGTTGATGTTTTGAACTTGACTTTGGTAAAATAGTTTTCATTGATATCGAACCATTAATCAAATATTCAGTGAACCTGTTATAGGCTTGGACCTAATACAATACATAGAGACGATCGGATGCATGGATAGTGAAATGGTATTTTATGATACCTATGGATCAAATAGTGAATTGGGTTGTATTTGGTAGAACAAAGAAAGGAGAAGGAATGGGCTACTGAGAGTTTAAATGGACTGCTTTAGGGAGTAGGGTATTTGAGTATTATATCGAATGAGTTCCTGAATAAGTGTGTTAAAAACGTATATGCTTAGAAAAACGTCTGTTTCAAGGCTCTATGTATGTATATCTATGTTTTTTTATTTATTTAACTGAATTCATGGATGACAGGATGTACCAATGTGCTGTGACGTTTTCTTTTTCAATTCTACACCCAGTCAAGGTGACTTATGGAACAATTCGATCGTATACATACATACACGTGCTTGTATTTATTTCTTTTGTTTAAAAAACTCTTAATTTCCGTTTATTAATTGACTAGGATAATATTTCGTCAAATAGTTGACTACAAATAGCAATAGTAGCCGGGATGGACCATCTATAAATCAAGCTTACAAACACGTTTTATCAAACAAAAGATTTTTTTTTTAAATTCTTTTCTATTTTACTCGTTAATTCCTTAAGAGGAAAACACACATTGTTTTTTTTTCTTTTCAACTCATATTCATTTGTCATGGAATAGACAAAATTATATTCTTTTTATGATTATCTATTAGAATTACAAAGTCTATACTCAAAATTCTAATAAGATTCTTTTAAAGAAGCGCCAGTGGTTAATCTGTATAATTAATATTTAGACAATGGGGATTTGCAAATTTGTTTCTGACGTCGCGTGGGCTTAAATTTTAAAATTGTTAGACTGAAAGTTATGATTCAGTTAACATAAAATCAAGCCCCAATACTTTATATCACTTTTACTAGGAACACCTATTTAAGCTGTTGAGGTTAGAGAGCTACGAGTATCTTGGTAAATATGACTTTTTTTATCTGCTGGTAGAAAGGAATGCTCTGAAAATAAATTTCAATAATTAAAACGAAATATTGGGGACTAGTTTTTAGTTTAACCAAATACCAATTTGAATTTTGAAGGAATCCATTATTAACAAAAGATTGAGTTGTCCAAGATGAAGAATGTTTTCTACTTTGACTTTTGTTAACGTTTTGTTCGTTAAACATGTTATAATTCTGCGCTATATATTCAGTCCAACATACAGCTCGTAATGCATATAAATATAGGGTAAGCATTGATTTACTGAAAAAAAAATTCGAACTTGAGATTTGAGATTATGATGCCTATATGCTCGACTGCAGCCTATACGGCTAAATGGGATTCCCATCAAATGCACTTCATTACGCCTAATGTTACAGGACTTAACAAACAGGACAGGAATTAAATTTCAATCCTGAAAATTTTCTAATCTTATCGTATAAAGGTGGAAGCACGTATGACCCTGTCCTGCACTTTATTTTTTTTCGAATTCAAGTTTCATCTGCATATTTAAACTCAAATGTTGAAGACGATCAAATCAACAACGATCACCAACCTACATACGTTTTGGAGTAATCGGTATATCAAAAAATTCCTGCATAGTCGATTAACAGACAACCACTTGTTCAAGTTTAGTTGTTTAAGGGCTATATTAACTCGATTTTACTAGGTTCGGTAGATATAGAGTAAAGGATCTCTAGCACCAATTCAACTTGATTTTACTTTTCGGGCAGTACGTGAGAGAAAGGAACTTGTATACATATGTGGCAATTTTTACGGCGGATGTCGCGGCACTTTTACGACCAAGATTTCTTGTAGTGATATTGCTTTTGATGTGAATTTAGAGCCCAACTTTTGTATTTGTCTTCCTCCCAGTTCTGAAGTAATGCCTTTTCAGCATTTTAACCATGCAAGTAGCATCTTTGCAGTTTCTTTTCCACATACTATTAGCCTTTAGGTTCGAAGGCTCTACTAGTACTGGTATTGCAGTTTTTCACGCAGTTTGAAAGATGTCGCCCAAATAAGGAAAAGTGTCAGAAGTGTGTAGTTAAAGTTCACACAATTCTAAAGCGCTGCTGTGGAGATATCATCTGATATCAATACAAATACAAATCTCCGTATTTTGTAAGGTATGTGGGTGTGGAAGTGAAGAGTAGCAAAAATAGGCTTGAAAACCATCTACCTGTATAATACCCTCTCGTCGTATTACAATCACTTATTTTAAGTTAGTCGATTTATTGTTATTATACTAAGTGAGTCGTGGTTTAGTGGATAGTACATTGGACTACTGAGGTATATCTACAAGAGTTAAAATACTATCTGCTAACATGTAAGCGCCTGATTAGATTTTAAGATGTCTTTATGTGTCGATCCAAGTGGATATTATTGAACATTCATACCTGCTTTATCTTGCCTTATACATGGCACATGTTAACGTACCTGAGTATTCCGTTTATACTTATGTGGCTGCGATAGAAAAGCAGATCAATAGTTGTTTGTCGACTCACCTCACCTCACTAACTCTCCAGGGAAATAATTCCTATTACTTATAAGGTCGCAAACTAAGCTCTTATATCAATTGTCAATTTTTAATTTACAATTTGTTTATATAACTTTAATCATTTCCTTTCATTGTCAAGACTCTGTAGAGCTGTTTGTGATCATTAATCAAGCTGCCGAATCAACAAGAATTCACCAAAATTCTCAAGAAATCAGAAAAACGCTCAAGAATTTTCAAGAATCCTAATGAATTCTTAAAAATCTACAAACATTTTTAAGCAGCCTCAAGAAATTTCAAGAGATACAAGATATAAAATTTTGGGTGAGTGCTTTTGAACTTATGATGCTTCCTTTTTATAATAATTGATTAATATACTCGTTCATACATATGTAAATATGTAAAAAATAATCTTATTAGTTTTCTACCAATGGTCTATTTCTTTGCCTGATATTTTCTCAGTTGAAAGCTTTATTGAAACTTAGTTGGGAAAAAGGATTGCTAATCGATGTTTAATCTAATTGTGGTTGTCACTGCAGAAATACATCGTTGTTATATGAATAGATGGTATTCAATTCGGTTCGTTCTATTTTTTTCATAAAAATTATTCGCGAGTTCTTCAACATTTACCCCAATTACAAGATTTACCCCAATTAAATTATGGTAGCCAGATATTTTAGTACAGTTTTAAAAAATATTAGATACAGTAGTCAAATTTAAATTTGCATGCATGCATATGATTCATCAGATCATTCATCACATTTGAACCTCATTGCAGTTCATTAGTTAATGTACTAGATTCCCAAAACTATCAAAACAATCACTATGCATGACTATAATTTGCAAATCATAGCCTGGCAATTACAATGAAAGATGGTGTCTGTTTTGTTTGCCCTCATTGCACACAAGTCATTAGTCGATTAATTTACCAGCAAATTGAAATTATGCTAACAATTTTTTTTAAACATCTCCTACGACAAGCCCAGCTACAAATTACAAAATCCGCATCGGTCAAGGTATGCTACGACTTTGGTATCTGCACGCATTGTTAACTAATTTATTGGCTCGACAGCCTGAAGCCAAATTATTCGCGCCACCCATGGCATTGGCCAGCATTCAACTATGTATGTATGTACAGCCGTACGATTTTATGGTAAAAATTGTTAGCAACTTGCGAACCAACTATTGCATTCTACTTGGCAGCATAAAGTCCCAGACCTTCGGTCAAATCAACTGGTTCTACCCCGTTTCGAACCGTCCAGCTTAGACACCACACGACTTTAGTAACAAATGATCGATTGCTATTGTGTGCTACTATTGCTATGTACGAGTATTTAGCATTTGTTATTTCACTGCTTATCGGGTGCTAATACTCACTTACCGTAGATATAAAAATAAGCTAAGAACGGCTTGACGGTGTGTTTGTTTATTTCAATGATCATTGAAAGCACAATGACTAAAGTAAGCGTGACAAGTGAACCGGAGCTTAAATCAAATCTGTTTACTTTCCGTTGAATTGGAATAAAACAATGGTTGGGTGTTAGAAGAAAATAAATACAGATCAATTTATGTATATGCAATTATTTGCATTTTTCTAATAAGCAAATGAATTCAATTTTAATTATAGCTGCTTACCATGCTATGTCATAGTCGAATGTTCATCAAATTGACCACAGAATTTAAATGCAGATCAATGAATAAATAATTTGAATTAAGACGTTATGCAAGGTTGAATGCAATTAATTATTCAAGATATTCATTTAAATTCTTTCTGAGAACAGTGAATAGAATACATACGGGTATGTATGTACATGTGCTCAGGAATATTCATGTCTTTTGTAGGACTTAAAAGTATGCTTAGTTACTAAGTAAGGGAATAAGACATACTTTGCATTTGTCTTGCATTAAACTGCAGTCATACGCTGTGCATACAGGCTAGGTTTCTGATTTGAAGTGTTTGTTTTTTAAGAGTGTCACAACTTTTATTTTGTAAATTCAACATCTATGAAATATCCATTTCCTAGGATACGTTGCGCTATCTTGATGGTATGTTATGCTATCTTGTTGAAACCACATGGCACAGTTCCATCTTATGGGAATTTGGAAGCAACCATACACATCTGTACATACGAGAAGTACATTTCTAAATGTTAATCTACTTTATAATTAATGGCGAAGTATTTATTGATCCTGGTCCATGAAGTAATAATCTGCCTTTAGCCCATTGCTACTTCTTGAAACAATCAGCATGAGGGTAACACTTAAACTTCACACTTAATTGATTTGGCCATATTTCGCAGATGCCATCATTAGTGCTATTTGGAGGAGAAATCTATAAATTCCAATATCGGCTGGTTGGAAACAAATTAACGCTGTCTTCGTTATGTTGATCTCCACCGTAAGATACATAGTAAGTTTTAATTTTTCATGGAGTGAGAGGATACAACATGTATGTTATCATCGTCGTTCGTTGTTTCTTATGTCCTGTATCCCCTTGTGGGTCCTAGGGCCTCAACAACGCCTACGCGCCATCGTGTGCAGTTTCTGGCAATGTGCCTCAGCTCCCAACTCTTTCCCAATTGCCGTGTTTCCTTCTCGACTGTTCTGCGCCATGTTCTTCTGGGACCGCCGCGTATTCTGCCATCCTGAGAAAGCGGGTTTCATTGCATCGCTATGGACCTGTCACCTTTTCGGAGAGTGTGACCAATCCACTGCCACTTTCGTCGTTGTATGGTTGTGCCTATAGGTCCATGACCCGTTCTCTGATAAAGCTGTTCGTTGGAGATACCGTGTTGCTAGAAAATCCTTAAGATGTTGCGTAGGCACCTATTAACGAACGTTTGCAGCTTCCTCGTGATAGTAGCGGTCACTCTCCAGGTACCACATCCATATAGCAGCACGGATTCAACGTTGGAACGGAACAGTCGTAGCTTGGTGTTTAAGCTAATTGCATTACTACGCCAAATTGTGGATAGCATAACAAACGCAGATTTTGCTTTCCCTATTCGGCTGGCTATATCCAATTCGGTTCCGCCATCAGTTGAGACAATACTCCCAAGGTATTGGAAACTCTTTACTCTCTCAACCGTTTGTCCAGGAATGCATACATGAGTTGATGAGTTCGGTCCTAGGCTGATCATTTTAGTTTTTGCCGAGTTAATTTTCAGCCCAACGATGTTAACTTCCCTCTCCACATTTGCTGTCATTTGGTGAGGGTCCATTATTCTGTGAGACATAGGCATACATCGTCGGCGTAGTCGAGGTGTTTGAGTTCAGATGTAAGAGTCCATCGAATTCCTCCATTTTCCGTCGATAAAGCCGCATTTAGCACATCGCTTATCACCAATAGAAACAATATTGGTGAAAGAATGCAGCCTTGCCGAACCCCACTTTGGACTTCGAATTCCTCAAACAGTCTTCCTTTGTGCAATCCATCGTATGTAGCCTATAGCTATTAATAGCTATTAATTTATCAGGAATGCCTCTCCTGCGCAAGGCAAGCCAAATACATTTGCGATTGACACTATCAAACGCCTTTTCGAAGTCGAACAACAGCAGGTGTAGTGGTGATCGATATTCACCGCATTGCTCGATGATGATCCGCAGGGTGTTGATGTGGTCGACACAGGAGGATCCAGAGCGGAAACCTGCTTGTTCAGCGTCGAGTGTGTCTTCGAGGTGTTCTTTGATTCGCTCCAGGATAATTCTAGCTATTACTTTAGCCACAGCTGGTAGCACGCAGATACCTCTCCAGTTTTTACACTGCATTAGGTTGCCTTTTTTAGGGAGCTTGACGATCATTCCCTTCTTCCACTCATCCGGAAAACTCTCGGCTTCCCATGTTCTCCCAACAAGTGAAAATAGTAGCTCAGCCGATGCAGTTGGCGCAGCTCGAAAAAGCTCCGGGGGTATGCCATCAAGTCCTACCGCCTTATTGGCTTTCAGTGCTTTGATCGCGGTAATGATCTCTTTACTGGGGGTTGAGGTGCGAATTCGGGAATTTCTTACCACGGATACTTCAGTCTGACTTGGGTGCATATTGCTGGCGAATACTCTGTTCAAAACTAAAGCAAAATGCTCCTTCCATCTCTTGAGCTGATCCTCATCCAATATTAGCAACGAACCGTCTAAGCCTTTCACTGGGTGTTGAGTAGAGCTTCGGTCACCTATTAGCTCTTTGGTGATTCTATAAACGGTTCTACTGCCGCACCTCGCTGCTGCTTCTTCTACTTCCGTAGCCAGCGCATTGATGTAATTGTGCTTGTCACGTCGCACGCTACGCTGCACTTCTCTCATCTTCATTCGATATAGAGACTCTAGCTCGATCCTCCCTGCTGCTGGAGTTGCTGCAATTTGAGCTCTTAGTTGTTTTCGTTCTCCAGGTATCCTCAGAAAGCCACGCTCTATGACTTCCTTGCGATCGACCGACAATCCTTTCGGCACCTGATGTGAAAACAGTTTTTACAGCATACCAATGGTCTTGGATGGTGGCGGGCAGTGAGCTGCTGATTTTTTCCACTCCACGTGAAAGATGGTTCCTTAGTTCTTGGCGCATTGAGGGATCTCTCAGTCGGTCGGTCAATGTTGGGCGTTCTCATGCAGTTGGATCTTCGAACGGCGGCAGTGCGTAATTGGACAGTAGCTATCATAAGATGGTGATCTCGTGTCAACCGCATGTCCGCTCCTCGTCTGTTTCGGACGTCTAGAAGACTATTTGGTTGGAGGTTGCTTGCCTGTCAGTTGACACCCAACTGATTTTATGGCAGACTTTGTGCTCAAACATGGTGCCACCTATGACAAGGCGATTTGCGTTGCAAAAGTCAACGAATTTTTCGCCGCTGTCATTGCGGTGGCCTAATCCGTGTCGTCCCATAACATGTTTGAGCCCTTCGTTATCGCTGCCTACCTTGGCACTCAGCTAGTCGTTGTTGGCTTAGACTCTATTCCATTGTCTTTTGATTGCTCATTTGAGAAGTGTCCTGGAACTTAACTTTTCAAATTAATGGCTTTACTGGAGGCTGGCAACTAGACTTTTTTCCAATCTGTTTCCAAAAGAAAATTGAAACAGCAACAAGAACGCCAATATCCCTATAAATGACAATTAATATTATCCCTGGTCTAGATAGTATTAAGAGAAGATTATCTGGTGTTATGGCAGAAACGACATGGCAATGCTTTCAAGACGACCATAATCAGAGCAATCTTTCAAAGGAAACACTTTCAACAGGGTTTCCTTATGGTTAACATTTTTGGTTCGATCCGTACTTCCTAATTTATCACCCGAATCCAATTGTGTTGCAACGCTCATTTCAAACTTGTTTCGGTTTTTAATTAGTACTTGATTTGTTACGGTTGTCAATCGTATCATCTTTAATTTTTCACTAAAATTAAATTAAATTAAAATAAATGGACTTGGTCCGCAAAAAGGGTGCATTAAACTGGTTTCAATTTAGTTCTGTGGTTGGTGAACTGTCAAGCCACACACAATCAGGCGGATACCCCAAAATGGTTATTAAAACTCGTTCATCATTCTTATAGTACTCAATTAAAAGATTATAATTGTCATCACTTACCCATCCACCAACTCGAACAGAATTTCTCAAGAAATCGCAACACCTGGCGGCAAAGGGCTCTGATATTAAACAACCCACACACACACACAATAGGCTCCCGTAAATTGTATAATGCTGTGAGCTTTTAAATCGTGAAACAGGTATTATGACGGCACTCGATGAAAAACCCTTTAACCAACAAGGAACCACTCTGCTAATAGCCTCTTCTCAAATTAATTATTTGGACCGTTTCCGGTATTTGATTTTCAACACCACCAACCCCAATGGACGACAACGGGAACAATGAAGATAAATGTTGAACAACCTACACCTCCTTAGACTCGTTGAGTTGCTCTACGACCGTCTCCTTCGGCGCTCGTCTTTCATACTCTTAGTAGGCACTACGTGCCTGGAAGTTTCCTTTTCCTTGAAATGCCAGAGGGCTATCGTTGAAGTGTCATGATGTGCGTTGATGTGCGTATTATGGTACGGTGGGGGGAAGGGGGAAGAGAAAAGGATGTCGTGACATATAAATTAGCTCCAAGGGAGAAGGCGATCTTTTCGACACTCATTTACTCAGTCATCTGCTGGTGCTGTTGCTGACCTTGTGTGATGGATTGAATATAGTGTGGGTGGAGTAGGAGCACGTTTTTATATTTCGCTTGCTACAGGTTGGTAAACATATCCCTGACAGTTCTTAACATCACACATACAGAATCCAAAGTTTCGGATAACAATAAGGAAGGAGACCGAAGGATACCTACTTGACCATGTCCTGGGCGTCATGGCTGGTGGACAGAGGTGGTCGATAGTCATTTCCTTGATTTGTTTGCTGAATTGGTGGTTATGGCGATAGTGTGTGCACACCCTATTGGGAGGCGCAACTTCTTGACGTTTGAAATTAAAGTGAGGAAAATGCGGGTCACACTCACACTTCGTGCGGTTGGGTCATCAATAATGTGGAAGGGGGACTGCGTGTGCTTCAGGAGGATGATAAGTTCAAAGATTTATTTTCGAAACACTGATTGACAGTCAATTGAATTGCGGCTTGATGGTTGTTCTTAATGCAATTGGATTGAAGTAGATTCGTGAAAGGAATTTAAAGGACTTTCATGAAATGAAAAGAATTTAAAGGTGATTCTCATGAACTTGGTATCCTCTGTTATGGTGGACAATAAAATGACATGAAACACTTTTGAATTTGACCAATCGTTGTGTCGTGCTTTTGATTAAATATTTTTAAAATTCTGTCAACCGACATTGAAGGAGAATTTGATAATTAATGAAGAAAAATCGATAAAAAATCCAATTTCCTGTATTATAACCATGGGGAGTCTTGTTAATTTTGGATAGATGTGGAGGTTTTAAAGATCTTTAAATCATTTGGCTTTTAATATAGCCTGTAATTTAAATTTGTTCGCTCAATTGAATCTGCACTTTGTCACTATAAGGTGGGACCCATCATAAGTCGATTGCAAGAATTTGAGTTGCAAGACTACATAAATTTGGAGATGTCAGATGCTAGTCTGAAGTATGCGAAGGATGAGTCTAACAGAAGGTAGTTTGGGTAAATTAATCTATTTCTCCTTGTAGGATTTGAGACAGTAAGTCTATTGGCCTTTCGATGTAGAAAGCTAGAGTTCCTGTCACTTTTGCATACCTGCATCTGATTTATTCTGTTTGGTACGTTTTGGCACTCAAAATATCTCCTGGTTCGACGTTGTGGGGAGTCACTCATAACATTTTTTGTTTGTACGGTTTTACGTTAATGGCGCTTACACAAAGTACTACAGATGTGACAGCCTTAACCCCAAGAAGGCTAGTTTCCGGCTTTATTTCGGTCCTCATAGACATAATTCTCTTCTCTCGCTTCAATCCTTGTAGACCTATTCTAACATTCGGTTCAACAGTTTGGTTGATTGTAGCTGCAGAAGCTAGAAAATGAGTATACGCCAGAGCCTTCTCCTTCATCCCCTTTTGACCCGTAATCTAGTGGTAAATATCCGGAGAATATCCACATTTGTTGTCATTGTGCTAAGATCCTTTATCAGAATCACAATATCTCTCATTGCCGAGATTAAGGAAGTTGTTATTTTCACCCTCACATGGAAGCTAGCTCTGTTTACATTTAGGTTATAGATTCAATTATCTTTTCAGAAGACTCCCTCCAGATTTCAGTACTTTTATATTTTGCAAGAATAGAGTAGTGTTTCATGCTGGACATTGATACATACGTTATGTACATACAATATGTTCAGAAAATAACTATGCTACAACTATAACTTTGTCCTTCAGTGAACGCTGACATGTATTAAAACTTGCGCAGATTAGAATTTATCTTTCCCTTTATACATATATTTTACCTAGACCATTAATTAACGTTCTGTATTCGTGTTGAAGTAAAACACGTTGCGTCCTCATAAATAATTAACTAGTCTAGTTTGTAAAAGGGTATACAAACTACAACCGCGTGCCGCCCCAACTGCAACTAAACGTTCTAAGTAATATGTCATCACGACCTGAAAATATCACAGAACATCAAACGATCTCTTATTAACATTTATCGCAAAAGTTCTATTCATCAGCTGCACTAAAGTGGATATCTCGATCGAAATAATTTATCACGATTTGTTTCGAAGTTCATTTGTCCATTTATTGCAATTGAAAATTATTGTTGTTACGTGTCTCCCTTTCTAAATTTTCCTGACAATAAGCTTATACATCTTACTAGACCTTATATGTATGTATGTATCTATATACATATTTTTTTTCTTTAACTTATTTTCAATGTCAAGGCCAGAAAATAAAGTGCAGTTCGCACTTCACTTTGTTTAATTAAAATCATTTAATCGGATGTCACGACAGATGCAAAAAGATAAATGAAATTGTACTTCAAAAATGTAAGTAATAGTACAACACGAGTTTATCCATCTGATCTGAGTGTATCGATACTTGTTTCGCACTCAAACCGGAGTAGTCACGCATTGTCTGTCTAGTAAGGTGGCTAATGTAACCCACTGCCTTTGGGCAGCTAGTCCAACCAGGTTCAGCTGCTGATGTTGTTGTCGATTGCGTCTGGCAGACTTCATTAACACATGGTGTTATGATCTTACCCAGCGGCACTTCGGTGGTTTTCAATCTCAGGGAATTCCCGATATTTACTGCTTTGCTCTTATTGTTACCTACCACTATCTGCATCTGACAGTGACTCACTGGTTACACCAATTTGCTTAATATGACAGTGTTGTGGTTGTAAGATCAAGGCTAACGTATTTGAACAAAAACTGAAGTGTAAAAGGAATTATTTAATAACTTACGGAACGAAAATCATTGACCCTTCGGAAGCGGTTGTTTATTAAAGAAAATTTTTGGAAGTGTGGTTTTTTTTTTTTTAGTTAATGGGACAGGTTTAGAAATTTGTTTTTACTACTTGTTTTAAGAATTGAGTGAATGTACTAAATAATTCGGTGGCTTATTAGTCATTAGAAGAGTGAATGTTTTTATTTGTTGTTCAGTTACTTTTACCTAGTGGGTGCCGTATATTATGAAATACAAGTGCACTATCTCTGCTCTTTTTGCATAACTAGATCTGAAGAGGCCCAATTACTTCCTTGAGCCCGAGTTCAATTAGCGATAAGGTATTAGTGTTTTTTGTCTAGCTCAAGTTAAGGTCAATATTTCCCTGTAGTTAATATTCGAGGGTCTAGTGATCGCGATGAGCCTCCTATGGTGCCTGGTGTCTTATGGTCATAATCCCACACTTCCTACCTACCTACCAATCTCAAAACAATCACTTCATGTATAAAATATAATCTGCTATGCTCGTACATATATATTCGTTACAGGGTTCATTGGAAAAAATTGATTATCGCAGTAGATTTGATTTTGTATTCAGAAGTACAATTGTCTTTCCTAAACGATATATCTACATACATATGTATGCAGTACTTTCTTGAATAACTTTGTTTTTTTTTTTTTGGTGTGAGCAGTCTGCAAATGATTGCCGAACAACGTTCGGTCAAGACACAATGTCCTGATAGTACTCGGAGCATATTTCATTTCGTCACAAAGATACTTCCGCTGACTTCTTCATCAGTGGAACCAAAAGCAGGAAATTAATTCTGATATATCCTGCTTAATGTAATCCCCCACACTATGCACAGTGACAATAGTGACCGCTTCGATGCATTTGATATAAGAAAAGTTACAAGGCTGACGAACCTAAGCTGTTTTTAGTAGAATTTACTATCTTCTTACTTTAATTTACTATCATTGATTTTGAACATCACTTACAAAGTCTAGCTGCATAATTACATCTGCAGGATATTTTAATTTTTGCCACGAGGTGATGCCATTATTCATTTCAATCTAATTCTTATAAATTTTAACTTTGTAGAGCTATACATAGATATGTAGTATAAACAAAATTAATATGATTTGTTAATCTACGATCGGAACTCTCACGTCTGATGCAGAGACATTTTTTTTTTTAAATTTACAAAATTGTATTAAACAACTTACAATTTATTCACAACTTTGTAAACCTGTTTGTTTGACTCACCTAATTTCTATCTCAAAGTAAATTTATGTAAATTTAAATTAAATAAACGTAAACAAAAATATTTTGAGTTTATGTCATATATTTTATAATTCGGTGAATTTTTTGTATAAAGGCTATAGCAGAATAAATTTAATTTGTGTTTACATTAGCAATACATGTGTATTTTTATTCTGCTACAGTTTAATATATAACAAAATTATATGGAGGTGTTTCTCATCGGTAAAATGTTTCACATTGATTCTATTTCTGAAGAATTCCAGACAATAATGTTAATTTGTGTTTAGGCGGTTGTTTATCGGCAACGTCAATAATTACTGACCGCAGACCGCATTTATTACTACTCGAGGCGTTTGTGTCGTTACAAGTGGGGCTTTTACCATGAGGGTACAATTTCGTATTAGGAAACCAGATTCTTGTATGCAAACCTTAAGATGATAAGCCGATTAAGACGATTACCGGTAAACCAATGACGTAAAATTGATAACATTGTAGACATGCCTCGCAAACATGTTAGAGTACGCCATACTTATATACATTTTAGACAAACATACCTCTTTAAATGATCAAAGTATTTCGGACTTTCCTCTACCGTCTGTACCGCAGATTTCATTATAAACGTAGTGTTAATATTTTAGAACTTTATAGAGCTTGTATTTAAAATCGTTATTTGCACTTTACCAAATTAATTTTCGAATTTAAAATACGTCCTGTTGTACGTAGTTTTGCGTTAACCTCAAACTAGGTTTTATTTATAGTTGCTGGGCACTACATATTTAAGTGTGGATTTCGATCTTTGGTGTCAATTTTCCATCAATCTTCCACACATATCGGCCAGAACGTGACCAATTTCGCGTTCGATATTGGTCCTGAGCTCCTCTAACGTTGTTGGCGTGTTAGCGTGCTACCATCGACTTAACATAACCCCATAAAAAGAAATCCAACGGCGATAATTCGCATGAGCCAAGTGGCATTTCGGAGCATTTCTCGAGATTATACTTACTTACTTACTTTACTTAACGGGCTCCCGACCCGTGAAGAGTCTCTGCCTGAGACACGGCAGCCTCCCACTCTCTTTGATCCCTGGCACGCTGCTTCCAGTTATCTAGACCAAGCGCTCTGGCATCCGCGATAGCTTGGTCCTTAAAACGAAGGTTCGGTCTTCCTTGTCGTCTCGAACCTGGGGGCTGTGATTCGAAGATTCTCTTTGCTGGAGCATTATTGTCCATTCGCTCGATGTGGCCGAGCCAGTGTAGTCGACGTGTTTTGGCTTTTTGGACTACATCCACATCTTGGTATAGCTCATAGAGTTCGCGGTTGTATCTTCTCCTCCATTCGCCCTCCTCGCATACGGGACCGAATATTCGACGAATAATTTTTCTTTCGAAAGTGTTCAATATATGCTCTGCTTTCCTGCTTATCGTCCAACACACGGCTCCATACAGCAGAACTGGCAGGATCAAAGTTTTGTAGAGTATACATTTCGTCTTCCAAGTTAGGAGTTTTGACCCCATTTGTTTCGCCAAACCGAAGTAGCAGCGGTTTCCTAGGGTAAGTCTTCGTCGAATCTCCACTAAGTTGTCATTCGTGGAGTTGATATTTACTCCGAGGTAGGTAAACTCCTTAACCACTTCGAAGTTACTGTTGCCAACAGTGACGTTCTGCCCTAGACGGTGGACAGATGCTTCTTTGTTTGTTGACAACATGTACTTGATTTTGTCCTCATTCACTTCAAGGCCAACTCGTTTAGTCTGTTCTTCAATTGCCGTTAAAGCCTCTAACACTGCGCGCTGGGAGTGACCGATGATGTCGATGTCGTCTGCGTATCCCAGCAGCTGGACAGATTTGTTAAAGATAGTGCCTTCCGTGTACACCTGCCCTGCGCACTATCTGCTCCAGCACAAGATTGAAGAAGTCACATTTCGGAGGAACTGTTTCTGAATTGCACGTTGCATCGCGTGTTTTCCAGTGTCACGCGGCACAGCTGGATCAGTTTAGCCGGGATCCCGAATACGGCCATCGCCTTGTAGAGCTCAAGACGATGAATGCTATATGCGGCTTTGAAGTCGATGAAGAGATGGTGAGTATCGACTTAAAATTTGTTGGTCTTTTCCAGGATTTGTCTTAATGTGAAAATTTGGTCGATCGTCGATCTGCCGGGCCGGAAGCCACACTGGTACGTGCCGATTAGTGTGTTGCAGAAAGGCTTCAGACGTTCACACAGTACGTTGGATAGGATCTTATATGCGACATTAAACAGGATAACAGGGATGCCTTGAGATTATACGATTACCGAACTTCCCCTTCAATTGCTCAATTTTTCGACCAGCTGTGTGGCATGTGGCACTATGTTGTTGGAACCACATATCACTGATGTCAAGTCCATTCAATTCTGGCCAAAAATAGTCTTCTACACCTCCGCCATGAAATCTACAGCACACGGTTACTTTTTGTGGATGTAATGGATTCTCTTGAAGCATATGTGGTATTGTTGCTGTCCAATAACGCATATTTTGCTTATTAACGAAGTCATTAAGCTATAAATGAGCTTCATCACTGAGGACGATTTTTCGATAAAATTCAGGATTTTCTTCGAACTTTTGCAGAGCCAAATCGGAGAGGTTTTAAATGATCAAGAGACTTCAGTTCGTGAGTTGATTTGATCTTGTACGGTTGTAGGCCAAGATTTTAGCGCAAAATTCGGAACAATGTGGACGGAGAGATTCCCAATTCTTGTGAACTGCATGGAATTGACTGATTTAGCTCATTTCGAAAGGAAACACTTACGGCTGCGATACTTTCGGACCTTAGACCGGTGCGTTATCTCACTGGCACGAATTTATCCACTATATCATGCACAGTCTGCCTGGTGGGACGATTACTACGACCGAAAATTGGAGTAAGCGCTCTTAAAGTTGCAACCACCGACTCAGAATTTCGGTAGTAATTTTTAATAATTTCCAAACGTTGCTCATTCGTGAACTTAACCATGATAAAAATGACTGATGTTTTGACATTCACAGATCATAAAAAAATTAAGGGTGCGCTTGTATTAAACTACAAAATTGTTATGTTCTTATTGAAAAACCCTTTAGTTTGACAGCCAGTCTAACAGCAGAACATACTCTAAAGGATTTTTGATAACTTAATATTTTTTGTCCAATCTCTCTCTTTGGGAAGCTCTGCCAACTTCACTTAAGTGGCCTGTCAAAGTACAAAATACAATGTTTATACCCCATGAAATACAGTAGGGCATATTTCACATATTTTTGGCGATCTTTCCGTTCCCAACATTCTAACAACCAATATACAACAACGAAGATTTTTGCCGCATTTAACCGTGGAGTTTAGAAATCTGTCTCAGATTTGTTGGTCTTGATTTGGTTTTCGTTTTCTTCTATGTCTATTTTCAGACAGCACGGATAGAAAAGGGAATACGATTTTTGTTTGTTTATGGGCCTTACTGCGTCACCTTATCTTTCACGTCCTCTCAATCTTTTAGAAAACAGATAACAATTGCTTTCTGGGAAGAATAGATAACACCTAGTTACTTGAACACTTGGTAGCACTCAGATAACACTTGACTCTGAAATTGTCTGAAAGTGACCACTAATGCGTACAAACCTTCACTTATAAATTGTATCGTAGAAGAGCATAACGATTTAAAAACAGCCTGTTCTTCAAAGGTAGTACGTGGTTCCGCATTCAGAATATGAATGATTGTCTACATAAATGCACGTTAGAGAAAACTGCTTTATATACTCGTATATTCCTATGTAAACGAACACTTGGAACACGGTTTCCTCTTTACTTATCTAATTCCTAATCAATCTCTTTAGTCTTAATAATCCTGGACCGACGCACTCCAGTGACTATTGTCGATTACTTGTGAGTGGCCTACTTCAGAATTCTAATATCCCACGTGTACAGCCATACTCCATTGTTTACTAAGGTCATCAATATTGCGAGAAGTATGTTACAGTATCGTCAGTAAATGAGTGTGGGATGATATAATCCACCAAGTTGGTGGTGGCATCGGATTTGTAGGACAGAGCGTGTCATATCGATGTTGGATCAATTCTATTTGTCCTTCGTGTTGAGTACCTCCCTACAAATATGTATAGGTAGTTCCAGTTTCATATTTTCAATGGTTTAATGCCTGGTGGTTACTTCTGGTAGTTACATGGTTTTATACAAATTCGGCTCATAATGTACGAGAACGCTGGTTAATGCTCTGAGAAACCATCTTCTAAGCCTTATCTAAGCCTAAGCTTAGCAATCTAATATCGTATTTTCAGAGATCTTAGTCTGATCTGAAAATCACACAGATACTTCAACCACTTACATCCAAAAGATCTTTTTTTATAGATGATACCAATGTTTTGTCAAAAACATCGTTACACTGCCTAAGAATGGTGGCCTTTGGAAGTCTTCGATTTGACATGATTTGACCAAAGAGTTTAGTTTATCCAATATCACTCCTGGATAGTCAGACCGGTCATAATCTAGCTCATACATTCATTCCGCTTGACATATACTGTGGCAGTCTGGCGGCTAAAACCGCTGTAAGACTGAGAGAAGGCCGAATGTGGTCATCGAGCCTGTACGGCCATACCTCAATTTTGTCCCGATGGGGATCCACCAAGTGTTTGTCAGAAACTGATCACATGACCCCCACGCTAGTTTTTGAAAGGAGATTCGCTATAAGAATTCCTGACAGAATGTACTAGAAGTGCCGAAGAACCATGAAGAAGAAGGAGTTGGCGTTCTATACCGACGGTTCTAAGATGGACGTTGGCACGGGAGCCGGAGTTTATTGTGAGGCCCTAGGAATAAACAACTCCTTTAGAATAAATGATGATTGCAGCGTCTTTCAGGCAGAAGTCACAGCCATCATACAGGCTGCTAAGATTATAAGCGAGAGCAATGTCGTTGGCAGAACGATTACTGTGTATGTAGACAGCCAGGCAGTCGTTAAGGCTCTGGACTCCGCTATAATCAGATCAAGGCTTGTGAAGATCTGCAAATCAGTCTTGAATGAGATATCTAGAGCTAATGCGGTGACCATCTGCTGGGTGCCAGGGCATACGGATATCGTAGGAAACGAAAGGACTGACGAACTTGCTAGAAAAGGGTCGGCGCTGCACCTAATTACTGGTCATTGTGCCATTAGTGTCCACGCGGAGCGACTCGGTGTACTACATAATGACTTATGTAGAAGCTGCAGGGACGAAGAAGAAATTGAATCAGTTCGTCACCTGCTGTGTGACTGTCCTGCTCTATCCGTCAGAAGAATGAGGACTCTTGGTAGTTACTTCTTCTCGGATTTGGAGGACTTGGGTAACGTAGAGCTGACGGACCTGCTGAGATTCATATCATTATCTGGGTGGTTCCAATAGCGGACTATATGTTTCCGGGGTTAAATGATTGGGCACAATGGACCCGAACTGTGGTCTAAGTGAGCAGTGACACTATCACAAGGCACCCATCTACCTAACCTAACCTAGCTCATACATACAAATTTATGTATGTATGTCCTATTTCTCGTTAAAGAGTAAGCTCCGTTTCTGAGAAGATGGTTAGAACTGTTGAGAAATGAGACAGAGCGACACCTTGCGATCTGGCTCTATTTACCTCCGTCAAACCAGCAGTGAAGATTCTCTTCAGAGTTGGTTTTTGTCATGTTGTCCTAAGGCTGGGTATACTCCATCCCTACCATTTGAAACTATCAAATGATGCTACGCCAAGTTTTGCGTTCTAGATCAAACTCAGCCTGGATGAGCGGGACAGGCTATAGAAAGCAATTTTCGACAAGCGAATTAACTTCTTATATGTATGTTTTAATTTTTTTTTGTTTTGGTACAGAAAAGATTCCAGTCCCCATCTGAATTAATATATGTACCTTCCTTTTTAATCTTAGTGGGTTTCTAGCAGAACGGCGAGAACCATCCAACCCAGGTCTATCCTATTTAGAGGTTTTCTGCTTTTCTTTCCTAGTTTCTTTACTTCAACCAGGAACTGGGAATGCTATCAGATACTGATTGCCTTAGTTTGAAGTAAAATTTATGATAATCAACTAATGCGGCTTAATAGTACTGGATTTGTCAGTGTCATCGCCTTTCTTCCTCAACTTCCACAAGGAGTATCCGGTGAAAAGACTAGCCATACATATGCACCTAGTAGTTCCCTTAGGGGAACCTAAGACATCAATATTCTAGATGACAACTTTTAGTCGTTCATAAAGCGTCAAAGGCTTTATAATACCCCGTTGGGTCATTATGACATCCTATCATTGGTGAACAAACACCATCAATACACAAACATGCGTACCTTCTTTTCTCTTATCCATTTGATATTCACAGAGTTATCTCAGAAGAACCATCGCTACCAATGCACCTAGTTTCATTGCACTAAGGCTTATTCTTATTCTGTATTTTTTGTCCTTTTTTGCGTGTGGCTTGTAAGCAATATCTACCCCGTGCTACATTTTAATGACACGGACAACTCGTGTTAGACACTTGTTTATGTCAACATCCTTCCGTTTCGTAGCAACTCTGTATATTCAACCAACCCTATAGTTATTCGTGTATCCTTCTTGATGTCTCCCACAACAACCATGAAATGAAACAAATGCAAACGTACACCAGGACGGACAGAGATAACAAGTGCCAAAGAGAGTGTTGGCTAAAACTGCGCAAACTCTAATTTTTACTGACATTTCCTTGACCATATACTGTTCTGCTTTTTTTTTCCTCTTCGACAAGAAATGGGATTTTTATCATGTGAAACGCGTTTTTTATTCTCAGTACAAATATTGACGTCGTCGTGTTCGAAAGTATTCTTTTTTACAGACAAAACCATCAACAATCGAGAAATTCAGTGAATGTGATTAAAAGTGTTGAGATTTCCAGTAAATGAAAAAAGTAAATAAATTTGGGTGTCGCCTCGAAAAAAGGAATTCGTATCCTTAGCCTTATCCCGATCTTTCGTCTGTCTGATGGGTAGGACCAGATAAGGCTTAGAAAGAAAGTGAATGCAAAAGAATCTGAAGGGTGAAAATTGATTTTGGAACTTTGCTGGGTGTCCTGCTTTTGTTGTTGTGACAGCAAGGACGACTCCTCCAAAGTGAAGTGATTCGAGTCAAAATGGGTGTGTATACACAGTGATAACCTTTATTTGGGTTAAACTACAGAATATTCATACAATTTGACTCAACTCGCGTAGTGATCCTTAAGGACGTATCATTTCACTATCAATCAACACTGTGAAGTGTAAAAAATTGAGACGTGGTGTTTTTCTTTTTAAAAATACAAAAAAAAACAAGAAAGAAAATAAACATAGTAATACCCGTCCAGACGGAACAACAGAACAAGTTGGGGCAAAACGAATCCTTGTCGCATTAAATCAATCCTCACACACACGTCGACTCCTGTTGTAACCATATTGACGTCTCGAACAAAACTAGGATTTCTTACCCTACGGGGGAGTAGTTCAAGCACACATTTATATGGAGACAGATGCTAAGGTAATTTATTCCTTGTCCTCCTCCTGCCAACGGCATATCCTTTTCTGTTTTGCATTTTTTTCACGAAAACATTTTTCTCCTTTCCTTTTTTTTTTTTTGCGACTTTGATTTGTTTTTTGGGAGGAAAATTGAATTTCGGTTCATCCATCCCCTCTAAAGGATAACAGGCCACTGTATTGCATTAAAAACTACGACGACGAGGACGATTTGTGGTATGAGGAAAAAAAAAATATGATTTTTATCTCTTGCAGGTGATATGAGTAAGCGTAAGAGAGAACAACGTGTTAGGACACACCAGATGGATGTTGTGTGTTGCCTGAATCCTTGGGAGCTGTTGAATGGCAATTATTTATTGGGCGTGGTTGTTTTCATACATCACTTTTTTTTTTTTTTGTTATGTTGTTGTTATTGTTAATGTTTAGCAGGTGAACCACAACATAACACGAGTATGAGTGACTTTGACCTAAATTTTCAGAGGGTGGATGGTTAGTATGTAGGGCACATCCTTTCGCTTTCTAAGGCACTTTCAATAATTCAAATATTTTTTTTTTTTTTGCGAAGCAGAGGAGATGGATACTCTGTTAGATGGAGGTTGCTAATGGAATAGAAAATAAGAAAATAAAGCATGGTTGGTAGGGACGGAAAGTTAAGGGAAGGCAAGTGTGGCCTGGTATCACTTTAGGGGCTAATTGCCTTCCTTTGTTTTTAGTGGCAGAGTGTATCGATATCCAAATTGGCAGAGGATTCTACTGCCGTTATGGATGAAATGAGATGGAAGTAATGAGATATTAATAATTTGAAACTAAACTACGCAGCGAAGGAAAGTAGTACGCATTTGGCTTGGTTGATTTATGAAAAGTATTGCGTCGTCGCACCTTTTTGAGCCAAAATTTATTCCATGTCATAAATTCCAAGCCAGAATCTCATTATGGACCGGCAAAGACTCTGTGTGGTTGTTGACACGTGGCATACCCTTTTTATGTGTGTTTGTTTTCGAATGGTTATGAATAAAGGAGACGCGATTTTAATTGAAGCAGTTGTGTTACTCTTGATGTGCCTTGGTAGTTTCCACTCCTGTTTATTTAGTGTTTTTTTTTTCAAACCTTGTTTTCCCAGAAGCTCCATTCGGTTGGTACCTACGTCATGGGCCACTTAATAATCTTGGTCGAGGACTTTTGGCACGGTTTAAATGGATTGGTATAACAAAGGTCCCTAAACTGCTTGAAAAAGCCCTATTTATGCAATATCACACTCCCAGTAGTGATAGATCAACCACAAATAACATTGAAATGAAAATACTCACCTGTCAGGACTTTAGTTTTTTCCAATCAGGATTTGTCTGTATTGCGATCGAAATGTCGATTTTGGTTAATTCATTTTTGAATCAAAATTGACGCTTAAACATTTGATCAATTTTGGTTTGAGTTGGTGTTGCATAACTATGGTACTGCCTACTCTGTTATTTGGCGTCATACCATTTGATCAGTTGTTGACTCCTAGATAGCATCTGCAAAGAAAATAAAATTGATTCTTAAAATTTTGGGCAAACAAAAACAAAAAAGCGAAGCAGGTCTAGAAGAAAATCAACCGTCATGCTAGAAAACCGTTCATATTCAACCAATTTTAAAGAAATACAGGAAATGCTTCCCTTCAAAGGGTCATATTGTATTGCTGCAGTAAGTAGGTACTATACAAAATTATTGAAATGTCAAAAATGTTGAAAAAAATTCATACTTATCAGAAGATCGACATGAATGATTTGAAACATTTGTTCGGACATTTGTAGATCGGTCCGAAAATATAACCTCAATCAACTTGATAGCATACAGTCACAAGCAATTCATTTAATAGAAGATACCACACAATCTCTCAATGTCATAATAGCCACTGGGTATAAAATGCTCGTAACAGATCTATGGCTGCATTTCAAATCCACGGAAGCTGCTCCGAGAAACTATTTCCTTAGAATCCGTAGAAATAGGACATCTCGACCAGACAAGATCTATTAAAAATGGTTTTGCTTAATTGTGGAGCTGTTTAAGTGTTATGGAGCTGCCAATTCTAAGAGATAGAAAAGTTACAAACCCGAATGAAACAGCGCAACAGTGGCGCCCAGATATGAAATTTCACTATAGTAGGCCTAAAGTTAAGGCTCAAAAAGTGGTGATACACAGATAGACAGACGAACGGACATGATTCAATCGGCTATTGAAACTGATAACACAATATTTATATATGTATACATATTTTCTTTATAGGGTCCATCTTGACTAATTTTTTTATGTAATGAACTGTATATACTTATGTAAAACTTAATATATCCTTAGGGTGGAGTATACAAAATAGTAATAGCTGAGTACCCTTCGTAGTTGACTTATTCATTACAATGCATCCCGTAGGCTACCATCTACATACATATGTATTAATATGCAATGAGGTGGTGTTTATTTTAGATTACGATAACTATTTCACTTATGGAACATACATACGTACCGAAATAGTAAAAATGTGTCCGTCATTGTTTTGTTTTGCTTTCATACTCGTTAAAAAGTTGGAATTCCTTACCCGAAGAATTATTCACTTGATTACAAGGCAGCAGGACACCTTTGGTTCTGCCAAAAGTGATACGATATGGACTTTGACAACAGTTTCAACATTCCAAATTGAGGGAATTCTTACAAAATTTTACATACGGGTACTTTGATCTATTTTTAATGCAATTGCCATTTCTTGGTTTACCACTACCACGGTCTATTATTGCGCCATTGCTAATGATTTACAGTGAATTGCGTTTCAAAAATTTGGAGTTTTAAAGAAAGATGTATTTATTCACTGCTTCTAACTTTTAAGCTAATCAACATTTGGATACTTTTTCATTATTTAGAGGATCTCATTGCAAAGATATGTACGTGATCTAAATATTTTTTTGAATAGTCGTCCGTATACCATCATGAATAGCGATTCAGCAGAATCTTAACTTATGCTGTGTCCCAAGAGCCTTAAACTATTCTCGACATCACTTCAAAAGCTTCGATTTTACTTTTTTAGCAGATATCACTGCCTGACTGATATAGGACATCTGCTTGGAAAGCGCTACTATAGTTCGGGAGTCTGACTGATTTAGATACATATATTCAGCGCATCAAAATTTATAGTTGCTCGTATCAGTATAAACATATGTAACTTGTGGGCTTGGTAATTCTCTGTTTTTCCATTACTCTCTACTTGGATAGAGTTTTGTAAGTGGTCTTATAAAGTCAAGGGTGTTATGGAGTCCGTTATTACATTCCCTACATACTCCTAAAGGATCTTAGTGTGGCCTGATGCGATCGGACTTCAGCTTTCCGATTAATTTATCCTTCGCTTATGGCTGGAGATTCTTCTATAAAAAGTCTAAGGATGACCTCGAGTCTTGTCGTTCTTATTGCACTAGTAGTACCAATGTACTTTCATGATGGCCTTTAGGTTGGGGGTCTTGGTGGAGGCGTGCCACCCCACAAGGTTACCATAGATAAGTATTTGCCTTACAAAAGCCGTTTACATCTACAGGATGATTTTGTGACTTGGCCGCCACATTTTTCAAAAAATTATACTACGCAAGTAGAATATCATGCCTTTCTTAAGCCCGTATGATACTACATTTTTTCCGCATTTTTAATACATTAGTTTTCAGCTTTGCATAAAAGAGAAAACACGTTTTTTTAAGAAAAGGTAAGCAATCGTTTTGCAAGGCAACATACACAAATCAAATGAGTCACACTTTATTTTCAAATAAAGCTAGACAGCAAAAGAGGCGCAAATGGCAAACGTATAATTTTAATGCAGAAATGTCAAAAAAAAAGCTGCCAGTGGCTGAAAAATGTAGTTTGAGATACATTTTTAATGCATTTTTTTTGACATTTTCGCATTTGTAAGGTTAGTGCGTATACACTTACACCAAATGGGATTTTCAGTAGATAATTTTGCGTACTGCTCTAACTTCATTTTCAGAGCAATAAAAATGCGGAAAAAATGTAGTATCATACGGGATTAAGTTCTTTCTTTGATATTCATTGTCCAATTTAATTTTTTGTCAAGCACTAGTCTCCGGTATTTTGCGCTGTAAGAGGTTCTAAGGAAATTCCTCCAATAGTCTTAGACAGCAGACAGATTCATTTTCTTTACGGTCAGATGAGTGAATATTCTTTGTGAAGCTTATAAACGACAAAGCAATTTATCCCTTCCTCGCGTATCATTGTCTGACCGATTGTGCTCCAGTGTGCTCGCCTAGACTAATACCATATAGACTATGGACTGATTTGATGGAAGTCATACTGTGTGAAAGAAAATAAAATTTGCCATTATACTCGTAGTATAATGGTGATGACAACTACAAAACAAAACACTGCTGGTGATAGTACGCAACCTTGTCGACATATTTACCTTTACTTTGGCAAATAAATGACTCTCTGGTATATAGCCTTAATAATAACTACAGACTTACGACATATTTTTGTGTATGTTTGTATGTAAATCAACTTTCATTTGATGCCGTAAAAAACCTTCTCGAAATCGAAAGACGACAGTTAGAGAATTTCAGCTTGATTCAACTGTCCATACTTTACCTTCTGGTTGGTACGTCCGACCTAAGGCAATTAAAAGTATAATAAAGCTTTCTCGAATCAAGAAAGTGCCTGGTCTTGAAGGTATATCCAACATGTGCCTTGTAAATCTCCACCCGAGTTGGGTTTATTTATCTCACTCAAATAATCAACGGCTGTCCCAAGTTACAATATTTTCCGAAGGCATGAAAGGTTGCGAAATTAATTGCGATTCCAAAGCCTTCCAAACCTCCTCATGACCCTTCCAGATATCGTCGTCCCATTAGTCTTTTAAGCAGCCTGGCAAAGATATTAGAAAAAATAATTAAAAGGAAGCTAATTAACTTTATCGACGACAACTTATTACTGAAAACCAACATTTTAGCTTCCGATCAGGTCATAGTACTTCCCACCCTGTCTTGAGAATTGCTAGACATATAAAAGCCAACTTTACTATGAAAAAGTATACAGGACTCGAGTTTCTTGACATAAAATCTGCTTTTAATTCTGTCTGGCATGATGGCTTTAATTCACAAAGTGATATACTTTGGTTTTCCCACCGCAATGACTGCTATAATACGAAAGTTCTTACCTGAACGCAGTTTCAAAGTACATGTCGACTCAGTGATATCCACAGAGAAACTTGTAACTGCCGGAGTCCCTCAAGGCTCAGTGTTTGCACTGATTTTATATAACATATACTTGGCAGATTTTCCCAATGAGCACCGCCGACGATACTGAAATTTATAGTCCGGATAAGCGACCCTTTAAATATCTGCTCTAACCTCCAACAGGGTCTCGCTACGCTTAGTACCTATTTTCACAGATGGAAAATAAAAATTAATGAAAGTAAGACTCAAGCCATGTTTTTAACACGCAGAAGACATTCTCGTTATTTTCCGAATAATAGTCTTAATCTAAACGGTTATAATATCCCTTGGGTAGAAAATGACATATGTATAGTAACCACATAACAAACGTTCTAGGCAAAGCTGGAATTCTAACAAAAATATTATACCTGTTTATAAATAGTAGATCTGCACTGAACCTTGAAAATAAGCTTATAATGTGCAAAGTTATACATATTTCATGCCCTAACTGCAAAACTATGGTGCCCCTGTTTGGTATAATTGCACATATTAATAAACTGCAAAAAAAGATCCTTAAAACGATTCTTGACCTATCGTGGCACTTCTTTACCTCTGACTTATATAATATGTCAAACGTGAACTTTGGTGTTAAAATAAACACCCTAACAATCAAGTTTTTTTGATAAATGTTCATTGTTGGAAAACCCACATATAAAGCAATTAATGCCAACCTAGCTATAAAAATAACTAATAACTTCCATTATCTTTCGAGTGTGTTTCTTAACTCTAAACACATTCCTACTGTCACTTGTTTGTTGTTTACTCAGGTTATACACCTTGTCATTACATATTTCAATCATCATGATGTCTTATATTAAGGTTAATACTTCTTGTTAATTGACCACTGGTCTGTTGAGACAGCTATAATTGTTGCAAATAATCTTTTGAGTCGGACACCAAGTATCACCAAACATCGGAACCAGGAAATGTTCCATCTATTGGTTAAAGAGATGAATTTAACAACTTTCCACTGTTCCATTTCATTGTTACAACTCCTATAATGAACTATCAAACTGCTAATTGTACTAGTTTAATTTAATCGGATGAACGTTATCCTACGAGGTTAAGGTTTCCAGGGTTTTCCATGTACGAATGCGTCCGCCAGGTTTTTTTAAACGAGAATAGTATTACAACCATTAAGAGAGTTGATTGTGTAATCAAAACATAATATCAATGGTAAATTTAAGGTCAAATGCAAACGCACTTCTTATGTCTTACTACTGTTAATAGTTGCCTTTAAGACGTAGTAGCTTTTCAAATGTTCAACAATGATTAATCTGATCGATTAAGCCTTACTTACCATCACCAAGGCACGAACCATACCATTTTCTAAAACTAAGCCCCAAAGCCAACTGCACATCTGTTGAACAGAAACAAGTTTCCCTACAGGCATGTAACAATTTTAATCCTGAAATAGAACACTATTGCACTGTACAACATGCAGTGCCATATATTGTATGGCCATAGTGTATGTCCGACCAATTAACCATGACGGCCAATTATGCCCATTTACATATTACAAATTCATTGCACTGACAGCATAATACTGACAGATGGGCAAATAGAGTTATTTGCTGTCAATTTTATGGCGTCTAATCGGTTGTTACACTTCATCGCAAATTCAAATCTAATTGAATTCGTCAGGGAAGATTGGTGTAAAAATTGTCTGGTATTATACCCTGACATTAAATGGCACGAAATTGACAGTTGTGGCTGAAGGAGATTTTATGTGCAGTTTTAGAAATTTATTAGGGGTGAATGAATCTTTACAGTTTTCTCAGTTATGAATAGAAAAACACTCACAGTTTCCCTTTAAAACCATTGTTCTATAGTTTGATTACCAAAACCAATAAATTTCTTTAACTCTAATGATCGACTATTGTCCTCCCATAAATCGCACAAGGCATATTTCTATAAGCCTGACGCACAATTGCGCTTCTAAATTTAGCCTATGGAATAATGTCGACCAATTCGAAAGTTACACGAAAAAGTTTCAAAAAGTCATCAACCCACCATCAATCATAATTTGCCACCCACAAGGTCGTTCCCCTCTAAGAAGAATTTCCTCCAATGCTCTAATGCATAATCCTGTTCTAATATCACTCCCAGCCATCCTTCTTAACTTTGCCGCAATATTCATGAAGATAAAATGTTTTTTGTAAAGTCAACATTACATGTACATGTTTGTGTACATTAGCCCCAGATAATGAGTTCACATAAAATAAGGTGTGTGGCTAAAAAAAATAATAAAATATTTTCCGCTCTAATTCTTTTGGTAGTTCCTTTTGTTTTCTTTAATGGAGAATGGCAGTGCATAAATATTAAGTGGGGTTGGTTGAATGGGTTGGGTAGTTGTCCCTGCTCAACACTTAGACGAAAAGAAGGTCTACAATATGAAGTTAGGGATGCAAGAATCATAAAAGCAATTACAATAGATTAAAGCCTGTGCGTTATGCATTTGGACTTGGATTGACTTTAATACAATTCATGACGAGTTTATCATTTTTTGGATATTGAGACCAGTAGCTGAGTTATGTACCTCAGGAGAACTAGTCTTTTTAGTCTTGAATTAGCTCGAGAATTGTTGAATCACAATTAGATACTTTAGCTCTAAATGAGTAAAAGAAGTGATGTTCCTTACTGATACTTGTGTTTTCTGCTTTAGCATTGATAAAGGAAGAGGAATTAGCCTTCTCCAGGGCATCTGAAGCTCTACAGATATGTTCTGTATTTGTCATGCTCAATTTGTATTAATAAATCATCTGATATTAATAAACCCCTTTAAGTCCTGTCTTTATACCTGTTTGGGTGAAAGGATAGATTTAGGGCGATTCTATCTAAGGACTTCTTGAACCCGATTTTTCTGCAAATTTTCAGGATCGTCAGACACAGAAATATTCTCTGGCTCGACTAAGACATCGAATAGGAGTAACTTTAAAAATTCCTACGGGAGTAATCTGATACATATTTCAGTATGAAAGAGGTTAAAGCGTTGTCAATTCGCTACAAAATGATCTTAAGTGGTGAATTCGAAGTTTTACTCATTTGGACACAACATGAATGATTTACGTTTTTATTCTTTGCTTGTCGGGTCTCTTCAAAATAGTGGTTTTACTATTATGACCAGATGATATCAAAAGCGAGGATTTTGACGTCTTATAGAGAACATGCAAACTTTAAACACTTTTTGTGACTGTAGTTATTTGGAGTAAGACTTTCGTACTGTATTCCTTTGACAGAGTGGTGTTTCTGAAAACGGCATTTGTGCCTTAGCTGTAACTATGTGGTGTTTTAATTCTACTACTTAAAATATTCGAACAACCAGAATTTTGAGAGAACATGTACGTCAGAAACGACACTGCAGTCGACCCGCAGTGTCGTTTCTGATATTTTTTTTTTCTTTTTTTTATTAAGACTGTGGCATGCCCCTTGTGAAAGTCTTGGTGTTTTGAGCATTTGCTAGCTATGATGGGATTTCGTTCCGAGGAATAGTCGATTAGACTGCATACGTTTTCAGAGATTGTATCGTTGTTTTTCGGTACGGTATTGTCAAAGATGAACAGCTTCTGTGTGACATACTCAAGACTCTATGTTTGGTTACAGAGCTCGCTGGCATTTTTGTCCTAAGGCATATCAGAAACTCGTTGACCATATTCCTTCTACTGTAGTCGGTTTAAAGTCAGTCGGGCGTCTTCGTTAAAATCTTTAGAACAAGGAATGTCAGTGCCAGTAACCGACATCGCTGAGCCAGACACTGTCGTGCCTTGAAATCCTTCATAAGCTTCAAATATGTCAAAGTATTATTTACATATTAATTATTTGAAAAAGGCACTTCGACCTTTTGATATATTGTACCACCTACTAACACCTTGGAGAGGCAGATCATAAGTTATTCAATAGTTATCATAGTAGTAAGTGGTAAGAGCGTCGGACTACTGAGTGGGAGTTCGAGGTTCAATACCTAGGCAAGACTAACGTATTTTTTTCATTTTCACGGTCCCTGACAAATATTCCAGAGTATGACTGTCATGAAAACCCACCTTAAACAAAAATTACCGATTAAACAGATGTAATATGTCCTTCACAGGAATGCCCCTTTCCATACGCACAACATGATGGTTGTGGGATAGCTAGGCCCTGGGTCCTTAATCATATGGACCTCTTGCTCCAGTTATTAGTTTTTTTTTCGCATTAGTGTAGACAGACAATTTATTATAAGCCGGAAAAATTGCACTGCACTAAGTACAGTTGAATCTCTTAACTCGAAGTTACTCTAAGTCGAAGAGTAATCTTGGCACTGTTTTTGTGTCCCCTTGGTATTTTCATGGTCATACATATAAAAAAACCAGATAGTTAATGTGTATATAAATTCGATAACTATCTGGATATAATGTTACATCTGGTGGTTATTTGTGAAATTGCGTAAGACGGTGTTGGTTTCGAAAAGACTTATCTCTTGATTTGATAAATGGATGTATTTGGTCACTTCAACGAATGGTTTGGAACTGATGCTCTGCATGGTGAATTGTATTACAAGTATTTTTCAAATCATTTCTTGGAAACCGGTCATTGAAGTAGAACTTTATCTTCTAATCATATAATACATATGTGGCTATTGTGGTGTCGACGTTATTGAACTTCACATTTTTTCTTTCTACAAGGGCTATAGTAGGGCATTATATCAACTGCAGTTAGAAGCATACTGGTTGATTTGCCTCTATGAGACCGATTAGTTGACTTTACCATTGAGCTCATACATATTTCAGTCTTTTTTGCTCCGAAAAAGTTGACTATTAGTATTAGGAATAATATGAATTTTAATTGAATGTCCCTACCGTATGTGCAAAAATGACCGACATGAGGGTTCAATTGAAACTTCAATGTACCATACCAATTTGCATCGACAATTAGGTCAAATTATGTGACTGTTACACTGTGCCAGCTAGCATCTTCCCGTATGTACAGCTTCTGTTTGTAAGCATTCCTCGTGGAATATTTCTTTAACCAGGACCTCTTATCTAATTACTTAACTCAATCACTTTTAATGAAAGAACCAAGTTACATGCTGACATTAAGTTTTTTTACGGTGGATACAAAATAAGGTGCTGTCATCTTTTGTAATTACATTTGCATACATACATGATTCAACGAAACACGTATATGTGATTAACTTTGTTGTCATTCGGGAACATTTCCATGTTAAATCCTAAAAGTAAGCCCGGCTGGTAATAGACTCCCTTGATGGAACTTTTTATCTTCTTTTTGTGTCACGACAGTAATTACCGCTAATTTAAATCACATTTAACATCCTTCTCAACAATTCATTGAGATGAGAGTAAACATTTAAACTCCTTGGTACACATAAACGTTCTAACCTCGTTCTTTCGTAGATTTTATTTTTTTTTTACGTTATGGCGGTGTTCCTCTCTCTGGGGTCTAATGGCAGCCGCTATTTTTTTCTTCTTCTCAATGTTTTTCCAAAGAAAATTCCTTAATTTGAAGGATGAAAAATGAGATGCCACACTCCTTGTGGAGTGGAAGTCGTCGATTACATTGGTCTGTTCCCAAAGCCAAAAGTGACTTGTCGGTCGTTATCCTTATGCCAGCCGGCGAGTAGGCTGAGAGAACTAATTTTCACAATTCAACTGGGATTGGATGATGGAGGTGGAGAATGATGTTTATTTAAAAAAAAAAAAATCTCATCATGAGGAAAAATTGAAGGTGGAAGATTGTAGAAAAAATTATGAAGAATGGAAGAAAAAACACTCGTCTGGTTTGGAAATCCTACGGGGCAAGTGGGTTTGCTTATGAAAGTATAAGCTGATTGATAACCTCATTTAGAGTTTGGATACTTTTTTGATTGAAATTGAGTTCACTTATTCTTTGTGTAGATAACAGTAAGTTAGATTAACTTGGGAGTAAATAGCAAGGCGTTAGGAGTTGGTGTGTGTATTTTGCTTTCAAGAGGTATTCGATTGTCCGCCCGGTACAAATAATATTGTCCATAGAATTTATTGATCCCAAACTATTTGGAGATATGTAGATATGGACTTGATCGCGGAATGAGTCGCTGCCGAGCAACATATATAGTGGTGAAGATTCACAATTATATAGTCGTCCTACGTCCAATTAATAGCACAACACATTAAAATCTTTCAAGTCCTTCTAACTGTGAGTGATTAGAAAATGATGTTATTTTTTTGATTTTTTTTTTTTTGTGCAGACTTTTGCTCTATATGAATTCGCACAGTTGAGTTAAGTCGACTCTTTGCAAACTTATTACAACTTGGGCTTATTATAATTGGTATAAGGGAGGCGAGACCCTGTTTACAACGAAAGGTAGCATGTGCAGTTGACTCAGTTTAGAAAGCCGTCTTTTTAATGCTTTTCGTTTACCATTTTCGTTTTTTGCTTCAGTTTTTTATCGCTTTTTAGATAGATATTCTAGGACATTCACTGATTATTATTGATATTCCCAAGAACAATGTTCTAATCTGTTCGAAAAATGTGGCTTCCTTGTGGCCACAATTTTTTCACAGCAAAACTACTACAAAATTTTGATGGGTTGAAGGTACGTACATATGTATTGAAATGGAAGCCTTTTTCTCTTTGGAAGGGGAGAATTTTTTAAAGACGAAACTGAGCCCTTACTTAGTAATATGTATTGTGTAATTCTAACCCACTAAATCCATTTTCCTTTCCTCATTTTCTTTTATGGATCTGCTCTCAACCACTTTAAAGCTAGGGTAATCCAGCCTTATTTTACCGGCTCGCTTATACATATTCGCATGCTGTTGCTGCTCTGCACTTAGTGTTTTTTTGGGGAGTCGGACAAAATCCCGAAAACCCAAAATCCTGAAAATCCAAAATCCCGAAAATGAAACTCAAAATTTTCGCATGGATTTAAAGAAACTTTGCATATACCCAACCTCGCACCTACTGCAAATATAACAGTGACTCTAAGCAGGGTGGTTGCAGGGAGGCAGCATTCCCCCCATACATATTCCACTGGTTATGCACAAATCGAATTGTAGACTTATGACCCTGCACCGAAAAGGATTAGATACTTTGTTTGTTACATTGTTATATTTTGTATTTCCGTATTACCTTCGATTTTGAAATTTCGGGATTTTGATTTTCGGGATTATAACCTGAACCCGTTTTTACTTGCACCTATACCTATAGGGCAAGTATTGGTTTCGAGAAAAATTTCGAACTCGAGATTTAAATCAAACTCGACATTACTATGATGGAGAAGTCCAAAAAAGTAGGTCCGCCAATTCCGTCTGTCTGGATGTCTGTCTGTCTGTCTGTTTGTCTGTCGGTCTGTCGGTCTGTCTGTCTATTCAACTAAAGCCTAAATGGCTAAACGGATTTGCTTCATATCTGGGGTCTGTGAGATGATCCCTAGAGGCGAAATTGGGATTTTCATTCTAACCTCAAAATTAAGGGTACTTTACTTAAGGGCGATTTCACTAAAATGGATTTTCTCAAAAACGGCCCTAACGATTTTGATAAAATTTCATATGTGAGTTAGTTTGGGTATATGCTATTAGATGGCATACCACGTTTTGCGCAAAAAATGCGTATAACGGTAATTTTAGAAATTGGCTGTTTCTCGGCTACTTTTACAGCGATTGAGCTTAAAATTAATATCTGAGGTGCGTATGACAAAGGCATGACGTACCAAGTTTTGGAACTGCCAACGCCCACTTTTCAAAAATGTACCTTTTTTCAAAATTTTTACTAGAAATCAAAAAATTTGTTAAAACGAAATTAATAGTCCTTGAAGTTTTCTATAATTCAGTTGAACACCATACATAAACTTTGAATTTCAGTGCCTATAAAACAAGGTGCAAGTACGTACGACCCGGTCGTGCACTTTATTTTGTTATGGTTTCAGTTTCGCTGGTTGCATCCCAGTTTTCTCTTAGACTTTACCATTTCTGTGGCATGGACAATGCAATATGGCATACACGGCATCGTCTATGGTATCTGTTCAGCTTGCACTGTGGGAATTACTATCATGCGCGAATCTGTGTAAATATGTCCTGAAGCATACATGGGCTTTTAATACCGCTTCCGAGTTTTAGTTTAAATGGCCTCTGATTTCGGATCTATAGAGAATATTGCCTTTGGAGCCTTAACAGCAGCAGGTCATAGATATTAGCAAAAAGTTGACCTTGTGTCTAAGATAATGTGGAGGTACTTTAACTTTGGCTTGAAGACTATAACATTATTTATGGACTGTTATCATTATAGTACTTACTGTAATTATATGTACTTTTTGCTCGCGATTCACTGCTGTCGTGTTCGTGTGCTATTTCTTTCATGAGAGATTTAATATTTTGGGGGACCCTGATTCTGATTCTTAGCTTCCTACCTCATAAACATCGCCGTACATTATGTTTTACATCAAATGACCTAGAGTTGTTTTCTTCCATCCTCTGTAGCAGCACTGGACTTTTAAAATACTTTTGGCCGTGACTGTTCGTAGGACAAATGTCCAGTTTGCTGTATAAAATACGTTTTTAATGGAAATTGATTTACCTACGATTTTGTTAACGTTGAGGTTTCAGTCCGCATGGGTTTCGAAATGGAGATTCTTTTCTTTTGAGATTTCTTTTTAATATTTGCCTACTTATCGGCTTAAAGACCATTCGATGAGTTATTGGAATAAACACTCTAGTTTCTATCTAAACCCAAATCTTTTCAATATATTTAAAACCCATTTCGTTCAGTGCGATTCTGTGATCTTGGTGTTTTGTTACCCGCCCACTCTGCAGAGACCAGTGTTCTTGAAAAAACAAATACTATTCTTTTTCAAATCAACTGCGCAAAATATAATTTTTTAATGTACGATTCGGATAAAAGCACATAAATTGTGTGTAAAGGCCATATCAGTAGGCTTGGAAGCGTATTAGGGGGTTTTTTGTATATACGTGACATTTTGCGAAAACCGACTCCTTTTTGCTTTCTTTTATTGCTTTTTTATTATTTTTTTGTTTTTTGTTCTGTAAAAAGGAAAATCCACAATTGTGCCTTGTACGTGTCAAATGAATAATTTTTCCTGGAAAACTGAACACACGTGCTTCCCTCGATAAACACATCCACACAGAGTATTCAGTGTGTTATACTCTGCTAGGACTTTGTCTAAGGATCCGCTTTGACATTGAATTTTTGTTGAAATTTTATATTTCTGTTTTTTGTTTTTTTTTTTGTTCTTTTGTGGAACTAATTTGTACACCCTACTTGAAGTAGTAGAGAGAGAAGAACACAAATAAACAACCAAAGAATGGGGTTTGGTATACTTAGAGGGCTTCACAATGTTGCCAACCCACTCTAGTGTTAATTCAGCTCAATGAATCCGGTGTGAGCATACACACAGAATATAATCCATAAGTAGTTCAATGAAAGCTGCCTAATAAGCACTATCGAATTATTGAATAGCGTCCGTCTCATTCATGCAGAAAGATATCTTTCAAAGGACATATACACAGGCATGAAATAGATATACATAAGTATGTACATATGTATATACTATATAAATGGGCAATGGGAGATTTTGATGGCAGGACATTGAAACTTGGGTGATAGTTCTATAAATAGAGGAATATAGTCCTCTTTTCTTTTTAACTATTCAGTGAGATGAGCGGATTTATTCGAGGTCCTATCCGAAAGGAGAGAAAGGTCGTTTGGAACGTGAGTGAAATTTTATATACCTATACTTTCGGAAAAGGCTTAGATAAGCAAACGAGCAGAACATTTTAATGCGCTCCTCGCACCTGTTGAGGATTTTGATGAGCCACGTGTATTGACTGGAAGGTAATTTCAATGTCGACTTTGAAGTAGTTTGGGGTAGTTTGCCATGATGATAGGGTTCAAGGTTGAGTTTATTCGAGGGTAATTATGGAAGGGTATGGTGTTTAGGTTACTTTTAGAGGTAAATGGCATGGGAATGGAAGGCCTTTTGTTCTACGAATAGTTACGTAATTTACCTTCGACACTAATGAAAGCTTTGACATAACCTACACTATTAGAACAAATTAATAAAGTTTATAGTGTCTGAGCGGGTTTATTGCTTTGTCAATGTTCCTTTTACAATGCTGTTTTTGTAATCCTTATCGCTTTAGATACCTACTATCAGCTTGGCAAGGATCTTATCTGGATGAATTTTACATTTTTTTTTTGCGGTGGCAGACATTTTCAGAAATTTTCCTTAGAAGTTGGCTGCTTGTCTTGCTTGTCTACATATTATATCATCTTTAAACCTCAGTGAAATTATGTAAGCTCTACGACTCTTGTAATTACTTTTGAGGCTAGAGGCAAGCCTTTACAGTTGAACTTCAGGGTACATATAAAAAAATAAAAAATAAAAATAAACCTTGTGTTAACCTGGTAAATCTTTTGACTTTGTCCTAAGGATCTAGGTTTCTTTTTATATGTTTTGTAGGCAAACCTCCTCCTAGGCAAATAATGTTATTAACTTTTTAGATCTCCTGCTGTCCAGCGGCGGAAGAAGAAAGACTGTTTGCTTTTGTCGTAGGCCGATAGGTACACACTTTCAGTTTTCATATAACACGTACGTGACAGGTTTGTGAGAGGTTGATATTGCAAATCACTTTTTGGATTGAACACAGAATCTGAACTTGTTAAATCATTCAATATAATATGGTACTGTTTACGACAGTATCTGTTCCATGATGCAGAAGTAGCAGGAATCGCACGAAAAGTACCTCTCGGGGGAATTATCGGACATGACATTGTTTTTCGATGTTCGAATTTTTTGCCATATTTTGAAGACATAAGTATTTTATTTTTTTACTAGTTTCTTTTTCTCTATAAGGTTCTGATGCCGTGGTTGGGTCGGTGGATATTGTTTGTACGTTCACTTTTATAGGTATTCCATCATCACAAAACTTTTAAGACGCTACTTCATGTAACTCCATTACTATCGTTTTGCTTATCGTTTACATTTTCCAAAGTTTGAAAGCTACTGAAAGTCATATTCGTCTTCTTCAAATTACATACTTTAGCAGTCATTCTTTGTTTTTGTGTTCACTTTTTTTGCGGTGCTATTCATAAATTTTTTATTTGAGAAGCTTCTTCATGACAGTTATACTCTCTGAGGTTTGTCCGACGCTCGCGAAAGGTGGGGCCTCGCTCCGTAGTCTAACGCACTAACCACTAGAGCCACGGTGCCCACAAATTTTGAATACTGATAGAGGAAAATCGTTGTCTATAATTCGGCCCACAGATGTGCCGACTTTTAGAAAAGCACACTTATTTCAGTAATTTTCTAAGAAACTTGAAAAAATCTACTTAAGCATATATATAGATAATCATCTACTTTACAAATCGTCCATACCATATGTATAGCCACGCCCATTTTTCGGATGAGTTTTTGCTTTAATACCAATTTTCATCGATTTTCTTAAAAATATTTTAATTTTCTTCCATAGGTAGGTAGGTAGGTAGGTAGCAGTGGTTGTGTCAGCAAGCCGCGCTGACAACATAATTAACGCAAAAAGCGCCGTTTTAATATCACAACTCAACTGACCTAATGGATGTAAAAAGGTTGTTAGCGATTAGAGGTAGCAGAAAAGAGGGAGGATTATTCAAATCCACCCCGTTACATTGAGGAAAATGATAATATCCCCAATGCTAATCTCTGCCAACTCTAATAGGTTGTCGGAAAAGGGTTTACCTAGTGTACGCTGCCTCGCCCTGCCTAGAGCTGGACACTTGCAAAGAAAATGTAAGATTGTTTCTGTCTCCGTAGCAGTATTGTGCATTAAATGGAATGCCTACTCTGGCCGCATGAACCCCGATGGGTCAGTGGACAGTACTAATTGCCAGAACTCTTGCTATATCTGCACGATTTCTACTTATAAGTTATTGTGTTCTACTCCAGTAGTAATTCGGCCACATCTACCTAGATATGACGCAGTTCCTTACGCCCTGCCATCTGCAGTCAGCCTTTGATAGATATTGCGCCAAGATACTACCCTTAAGGGCCCGCAGCAGGACATTTACCTCCTCCGTGAGGGAACCATCAAAGGCAGAATCCCGCCTTGCTAGTTCATCAACTCGCTCATTACCCTCAATGCTACTGTGACCCGGCACCCAAAGAAGGCTAAAGTTCCTCTCTGCACTGTTCTACGAGCTTCGAAGATGAAGTGGCAGATGAAATAGCCTTGGTAGCGGCCTGGCTAACTTCCGCGTTGAAGACGCTGCATGAGTCAGGGAGCCGGTAAGATTTGGAAATATTGAAAGGAGCAGAGAATATCCCCGCCCCTACCCCACAGTCTATTTTAGTACCGTCGGTGAAAATAGTTGTATCGAACCCATTTGTAACTTCGCCGACTTCCCACTCCATCTTGGTTGGGAATCTGACCGTGACGACTTTTCCGAAGTTCACTCTGGGAGTTATATAGTCGGTTGTATTGGCTACCAGATCCCGTGGTAGCGGATTCAGGATGCTGTTGTGGCCATAAGGTTTGCTAAACTAGCATCCCGTCTCTCTTAATCTGACCGCACTGCATGAAGATAAAAACATGATACGAAGGTTGATTGGTAGAAGATGCAATATTACGTTTAAGGCTTCGGATGGACTAGTTCTCATGGCTCCCGTTATGCCCAGAGCCGCAGTTCTTTGTACTTTGTTGATAAGTTTGATGTTGTAATTTTTCCTTAACGAAAGGCCACCAGACTAGCGATCCATAGGAAAGTATAGGATGCACCACAGCTGTGTACATCCATATGACCATCTTCGGGCGAAGACCCCACATCTTACCGAAGGTTTTGCTGCAAGTATAGAAAGCCACGCAGGCTTTATTTACCCGCTGTTCAATGTTGAGCTTCCAACTAAGTTTGGAATCAAGTACCACACTCAGGTACTTCGCACTGGAGGATAAAGAGAGTAATTGGTTGTTTAGCCGTTGAGGCGTGAAGGTCGGTATTTTGGTTTTAGTGGTAAAGAGCAACAGTTTAGTTTTGCTTGGGTTGAGGCTGAGTCCACATCCAGTGGCCCATTTGCTAGTCTTGTCCAAGGCACCTTTCATAATCTCACTGATTACCGAAGGAAACATACCAGTATTACCACATCATCCACATACGCGACGACCTTGACTCCATCTCTGTCTAACCTACACAGGATTTTGTTGATTACCATAAGCCAAAGAAGAGGAGATATGACCCCACCCTGTGGTGTTCCTCTTACGACGGATATGGTGGAACTGCTGTTACCGAGAGTCGAATGAATGATTCTGGTTTTTAACATAGTCACTATACATTTTCTAATAAGAACGTATGTTCATATTTACTTATTCATTTTAAGCACATTTAAAACACACGAGCGAAGCCGGGAGGGTCAGTCAGTGTTACGATAAAGTTCAGTTCTATTGTTTTGCATCTGGTCTGTGGGGCCAGAGTCCAAGATTATTCCAACATCGTTGTGTACTAATTTAACTCAATTATACTCCTCGCTAATCTCGCGAATTTGTGTACCATTCTTATTTTATGTCTTTTATGCTTATTGTCAGAAGTTTGAAGTTGGATACATGTTTTTACAGCCGGTTGCCACCTGAAGCCAACGCAGTAGTATTCTTTTAGTTATTGAAAGCTGCTATTAAGTAAAACCATCTCCTTTGCAGACTCTTGCCTGCACTGCACTAAAAAAAACCATTGCTCTAAATAAGTTCTTTCTTTTAAATTATCTAATGTAAACTTGAATGAATCATTGTGTTTGTATTTATATGAATTTATATAATACATATATGTATATGTATAAGTCGAAGAAACTCTTTAGCATTTCTTTGCCCGAAATTTATAATTTAAAACTCCACAGCCAAACAGTCTACTAAACAGACTGATAGAAACTAACTAAGTAGATCCTAGACTATGTCACACTCTTTGTAGCACACAAACGAGTTATCTGTATGATCCACTCAGTAAATGTCCTCCACTCTACTCTATTGTCTATCATTCACCTAATCTTAACGATATGTTACTTGAAAAGTTAATAAAATAACCATTAAATCCGACCAAAGTTGAATTCCTACTTTTCGTCCTTCAGCACTACTGAGTTCAGTTTGAAATGGTCTCCATGGCTACATTTAAACCAGTGAAATTGTCATCAGCATCGCCGATAATACTTCCATTTAAGAGCTTATCAAATTCTACTCTCCCATCGCTGATGGCATTTTAAGTCTTCCGAATAGTTACGATGGCAACAATTTATCGACTTGTCATTCAGTTCTCGTTTTTCACCACCACTTACTCCATGCACCAATCCCCGGCCATTCATCTTTCGTTGCAGGATTAAAAGAACGGTCAAGGTGAGCGGGCGCTTCTCCATTATTCTACCAGTATCACGAAATCATTTTATGGTTTTTATGGAAATCACAATCCGGGCCATAAAATCGCAACACATACCGAGCCAAGGAAGCCATGAAATTTCGTCGCTTTAACGGGGTTGGGGTATAAGTAAGTAAGAAAAAAAAAAAAGAAAAATAGCCGTAAACGTGAAAAACATAAGCGAAAAGGATAAATCTCCATCGTCGGTTGTGCTAAATGCTAAGACCTTTTGACATTCACCCTCCTATAGGGGTGGGGGTAAAAAGTTAATTAAAACATCTACTACCATGACCAAAAGATAAACAAAATACTCTTTCCAGCTTCAGGATGATGCTATGCGATGATTTTATGCCGTTTGACTTGCTTTATTGGTGCGTCCTTGACCCGGACTTGTCTTCCTTTAGCACACTGGATTACACAAACTCCACAATACATATGTACATACATATGTAGATCGGCATCTCCTTGTGTATTCATGGATTTTGTTTTTATTGTCCTTGCGGGAGAAGCTAATTTCATTTATCAAATGATACACACAAGCACAGCAGAGAGAAGCTAATTATCCCATTGATTTTCCATGAAATTACATCTGCTTGCCTCCTCTCAATGCCTGCGTTTGACGTAAGAGCTCCTGTGTAACAGGTACTCCTAACGAAACGACGATGAGGATAGGTATCTTTCTGTGTGTGGGCGATGAAAGCCAATGGGAGGAGGACATAAGGATGCAACTTTTTGAAGAAACAAGGTTGATGACAAGTGAGATGACATTGAAACCGAAGAGAGGAAGGGTTATGAAATCTAGATAACACGAGGCATTTGTTAATGACACACGTGCTGTTATTTGTCTATCAGAAGAGCATTGCGACAAGGACAAGAGCAAGGACTTTAGTACGTGAAGGCAGTCTAATTCAAGGATTATTGCGGAAAAAATAGTTTAGGTTAAATGTTTCAGGACTTATTGGTAAGGGCAAGGCTAAGTAGCTGTTGATATGAATGGAGGATAGGAAAAGTTTAACAAAAGTCACACAAAAAGTTGGGAATAACTTCCAACCACGTTTTAGATATCCGTGTAGTGGAATTTCAAGGATTTTGATGCTTACAGTGGGGAATAGCAAAAAAAAAAGTAGAAAACTTAAATGTCTTGATTAGTCTCTTTAAAAAATATTACCAGCTGCGGAAGTATGTATTTTTGATTCTCATTTTGACAGTCTTCGAAAATGTGTTCCAAATATTATCGTCAACAGCTTAGAAACATATCTTTTCGAAGCTGAGTATCAGTCACAGACTTCAATGAATAATTGAAAGAATCCTTGGCTGGGTGATTAAAATTCTTTAACGTCTACTTTCTTCACATACTGTTACTACTTGGCCCATGCACTGCACAGATACAGGTACTCCAACCCTTGCACCTATTCCCGTGAAGGTAGTGAAGTTTTATGCTGACGTTTTTTTTGGAACCATCCGTGCGAATTCGACTTCAACCTATTTTAATTCACATCGTAAAGAAAAGCGTCTTTAAATTCACATAACAGCCAAATTTTGTGCAGAGTCCTACATATGTGTAGACGTCAGTTTCAGCCATTATCTGTTCAGTGTCTGCTTTGTAATACTGCCTTTGGTGAAATCTTCACCCCGTTTTTTCGCAGGCGATGAAACATGACTTGCTTCACACTTGCAACTGCATCCGTACAGGTTGGACAATAGGGATTGTCGTTGTCCCTCCCCATGCTTCCTGTGGATCCAAGCGTTTATGTTCACTGTGTTCACCCGTCGTCCGTTGGTTTCGTATCGTTTTTCTTCCGCAGTCAATTAATATCATGCTAGCTAGCGTTTATTTTGTATCTTGCCTTCCCTTTTCGTTCACATAAAATCAGATCATATTTGGGACCGTAGAGTATTATTAATTTTCAAAATCTTGTTAAAAACAGTCTAGTCCTCTATTTTGGTTAGCCTATGTTTAGCATGATCCTTGTCAGTACATCAGTTAGCTTTTCGTGCATTGTCAGCTTTGCGTTGAAGTTTAAAAGTTAGCCTTGTATCTACATATATAAAGGATCGTCCAACAAGAGGTGTCACTTTGAATTTCGCGTCATATTTGAGCTGTCCATACTCAACTATAATTCCCATGATTTTAGAGAAGTAAAAACTAGGAGGTTATTCAATATAGATCGATACACACTCGCACAACGTGTTGAAATAATGAAAATTCAAAAACGGTGAGAATATCACGGAAATATTGAAAACAATGGCTCTATTGCGTCATAAATTTCCTGGGCGTGTGACTTCGAAATGGAGATGTACGATTTAACACCATTAGACTTTTTCCTTGGACTTATGTCAAAGATAAAGTCTACGCTAATTCTCTACCAAGGATTCATGCACTAAAAAAAATTTCAGAGCTGTTATTCGCGAATACAGCCGCAAAAGGTGATTTAAAATTTTATTAAATTAATAATTATTTGCAGGCAGAGCCAAGGTTGATATTTAGAAAATATTGTATTCCATGACTAACCTCAAGGTTCGTTCTTTAAAAATAAAATAAAAATATCACTGCTCTTCATAAAAAGTTTGCAATTTTCTATTGATTTAAAATGAGACCTCTTGTTGGATGATGACAACGTCTTAGCATGACCATATCTTGCCTACCTATCCATTAAACTATGATATATATATATATATATATTATATATTCGTAGTTTATTTACTACGAAAATTTCTTCTATAAGGTATGTTTCTATACAAACATATATGTATATTCGAATTAATTACGTGGCTTGCGGTAACAGATGTTGTTTCACAAGCTAACCGTTCCCATAAATTCCATCATACATGACATTTAAAGGTTTCATCAGCATAACATACATAAATACCGAAACCACGCAAAGTATAGATATACATATTTATTTTATTTAAAATTCCATGGATGAATCCTTGATTTCCATATTTTACCCAAAACAAGAGCATACCCCACAGCCAGCCCACTCACGTATCACTTTCTCTTACTCTGTACATATCTCTGTCTGTTTCAATTTTAATAAATGAATAAACGATTTAATAATTTCATAAAATATCCAATAACGGTAAAAAGAGAATCCTTAATTAATTATTTACAATGAAATTCCATAATAAAGTGGTTGCTCTATACTATAACCAGCAGGACCTTCATCCGATATCATTAAAATTTCACTTCAATAACTTTTAAATGGACAACATTCCCATCCCGGACTGGGGAAAAGGTGTACAGGAACGACTACGGCAATGTTTCTCTTTTATCTCTCCTTGTGGGATAGGGAATATGTACGTGTATAACGAAAAATAAAAAAAAATAAAATCCTTGTATTTTTGCTCCCCGTCCGGAATGTAATTGAAATTCTAATTTTTCGTATTCTGTGTTGTTTTCCATTTCGCGTGGAGGTGGAATAGAGAAAAATACTCTCGAGGGATCTTATCATAGTGCTTCTAGGTCTAGGAGTAGCTCCTCTGTTGTTTTTTTTTCGGCCTCCATCCTCCTTACTTGTATCCTCTTGTTTTTTTTTTGGTACATTTTTCCTTTTCGGTTTTCAGATAAAAGGTCGTTTCCAAGGTGCGCGTCCACAATATGGTTGCTAAACCATTTTTTTTTTTTTTGCTTTCAAATCGGTTCTCCGCTTTTATGAAATCCAATATTTTGTTGGGATTTTTGTTTGGGCACGTTATTTGAAATTTCTCGGAATCAGAAGATGTATACAAAAACAATAAAGGCTCCCTCTCTTAAGAGTTTTCATGGGAAGGAGAAAGTAAATAGAGAAGTGTGAAGTGGTTACAGCACATAAAATCAGAGGTACTCACCAAAGAGAAGTAATTTAGAAATTGGTTTTTGAAAAGTAGAGTCTTATATAGTAAGCGTAAAGCTGAGTTTAGCTTTTAACTAACTTGTAGGTTTTTGGTAATCTTCGTAATGGACCCATGGGGTGGCTACTTAAAGGGATTTACTTATTCAGTGGTTGAGCGTTGGTCAATTGCGGACACAACCTCTCGTGTCTTAGACGTTAACGTGCAACTTATTGGAATTGCCTCTTGCAGTCCCAATTTGTTGCGTAAATTAGATTTGATTGCTCAAGAGAGCATTTCTAAGCAGCGTTGGTACTTTTGTTTCTTTAGGACTTACATATCTTACTCCAGAAATGATCAAGAATTAAACTATTTGATATATTAAGATAGACATCATCAAGTTTTGTTAAAGTTTGTTGCCACTGGTTATTTTTATTAGCATCACAGAATTTGGCAATTCTAAGCTCATGTCTTCTTGCCATCTTTCTAGCTTAATTTTTTGTTTTATAATTTGTGCTCAAGGGGCTATGATTAGATAGCCTTAAAATGTTAAGACACTACGTAAACGGAAGACTTTTTTGTGATTTGGTGTGGTGTTTTTTTCGTATTAAAGTCCACTAGGATTGCTTTCCCTCATGTCAATATTTTCTACAGGTTCAGATCATAGCTTACAGATAATATTTTTAGACATGTTTTACTAATCCTTTACCTTGGGTGAATATAAGGAAAACTGTAGTAAATTTATTCCCAAGCAAAGAGTGTTTTTTTACGTTCCAAGCCGATGTTCTTTTTTTTTTTTTTGACTAACCATGAAATGAAAAATATTTGGTTTATAGCAATTATGTATGAAATATTACATAGGCTAAATAGTCCCCAATGACCGCTGTGCAGATGCATGCTCTTCCAACTATAATTTGCGTTCACCAGTAGTTGTGACAGAGTTTTCTCTTGGGTCTTCAAAAATGACCCAATGACGCCGACGACCCAAATGGCGTACAACACTGTAACTTTACGAGGGTGTAAAGGTAGTTGTTGTTTTTACATGGATTGCCCCATTTGGGGCTACTTTGTTTATTAACAAAGCTAGATAGCTGGAAATTTCACAACTGAAAGATTTTTTTAGATAAAATGTACTAATAACTTCAACACATTGTTGAGGCGTTAGGTGTTTGATAATATACTGTTATTAACTGCTTTTTCTGAACGTCAAATGCAAACTGACAAATGCCAACCAAACCAAAATCGCGGTCAATCAACATAGACCTGGTACATAAAATCACCTTGTAGGTGACAACATGCAGTTTAGAGATCGATGCATGTAAATTGTTGTTTAAAAGGAAAGGATTATCATGGGCGGTTGGTACCACTACCATATTATTGAAAGAATTTGACCCATAGGTTAGGTTAGGTAAGGTAGATGGGTGCCTTGTGACAGTGTCACTTCTCACTTAGACTACAGTTCGGGTTCCTTGTGTCGAATCATTTAACCCCGGAAACCTATAAAGTCCGCTATTGGAACCACGCAGATAATGATATGAATCTCAGGATATCCGTCAGCTCTACGTTACCCAAGTTCTTCAAATCCGAGAAGAAGTAACTACCAAGAGTCCTCATTCTTCTGACGGATAGGGCAGGACAGTCGCACAACAGGTGACGAACTGACTCAATTTCTTCTTCGTCTCTGCAGCTTCTACAGAAGTCATTATGTAGTACACCGAGTCGCTCCGCGTGGACACCAATGGCACAATGACCAGTAATTATCCATGAAACGACTCGTGTTTTATAACGACTCAGTTTCACCAGAGAAGTTGATCTCTTCTTGCTGATACCCGGCCATAGGACCATGGCTGTTGCGCGTGTTTCCAGATGAACCCAGCGACTATTCGCTCGGCCGATGGCTTCATCCTCTATTTTCTTCCGTAAGGAACTGATTGGGGTTACTACAAAAGGGAGAGCCAGCGATAGGTGCATCGCCGACCCTTTTCTAGCAAGTTCGTCAGCCCTTTCGTTTCCTACGATATCCGTATGCCCTGGCACCCAACAGATGTTCACCGCATTAGCTCTAGATATCTCATTCAAGACCGATTTGCAGATCTCCACAAAACTTGATCCGATTATAGCGGAGCCAACGATATTGCTCTCGCTTATAATCTTAGCAGCCTGTATGATGGCTGTGATTTCTGCCTGAAAGACTCTGCAATCATCATTTATTCTAAAGGAGTTGTTTATTCCTAGGGCCTGACAATAAACTCCGGCTCCCGTGCGAACGTCCATCTTAGAACCGTCGGTATAGAACGCCAACTCCTTCTTCTTCATGGTTCTTCGGCGCTTCCAGTACATTCTATCAGGAATTCTTATAGCGAATCTCCTTTCAAAAACTAGCGTGGGGGTCATGTGATCAGTTTCCGACAAACAGATGGTAGATCCCCATCGGGACAAAATTGAGGCATGGCCGTACAGGCTCGATGACCACATTCGGCCTTCTCTCAGTCTTACAGCGGTTTTAGCAGTCAGTGTGGTCCACCATACTAGTGAACCATATGTAAGAATGGGTCTTACGACCGCTGTGTATATCCAGTACACCTTAGCTGGTCGAAAACCTCACATGTTACTGAATGCATTTTTGCAAGAGTAGAAAGCTACGCTTAGCGGGCTGAACCTGAGATACTTAGTTCAGTACCACTGATACTTGGGGGTCTGAAGGCAGGAATTGATCTCTTCCTAGTGAAGATAACTACCTCCGTCTTTGAAGGGTTCACTCCTAGCCCTTTGCTGCTAACCCAATTCTCCACTAGTTGTAGTGCGAGATTGAGTCTTTCCCTTAGGACTGAAGGGAATTTCCCCGAGACCAGGATAACCACGTCGTTGACATAGGCCGTCGCGTTGAAGCCGTTTTCCTTCAGTATTACCAAGATCTCATCCACTACAAGGAGCCATATTAGAGGGGATAAGGCTCCTGCTTGGGGGGTTCCTCTGCAGACGCTTCTCCTGATTGTTACATCTCCTTACGATGAGGATATAACTCTCGATTGAAGCATCTGAGCAATTCAGTTGAAGAGACCGATGCTCAGCCCAGCTCTGTGTAAACTGCCCAGGAGTGAATTCCTTGCAGTGGAGGGATCTTCCTATGCTTGATACGACCCTGTGGAGGGCTGTATCTTTCGACCTACCGCGGATATATGCATGTTGTGATTCAGATAGATAGTTATCACCAATCACACTTCTTATGTATACATCTATTAAACATTCCAGTGTTTTTAGCATAAAAGACGACAGACTGATAGGTCTCAAGTCTTAAGCATTTGTGTGGCTTACTTTTCCCGCTTTGGGAATAAATACAACACGCACAACCCGCCATGCTTTAGGAACATATCCTAGCTTAAGGCATCCCGTGAAGATGCGCTTGAGCCATGGAACAGCAATATCCACTGACTGTTGCAACATCACAGGTCGAATGTTATCCATTCCTGGAGCCTTATAAGGAGCAAATGACTTAATTGCCCAAGCTATCTTATCTTCATCCACTATATTGCCCATCTCTTCCGCGCTAATTTGACCCATGGTGAATTGAATTTGGTCTAAAAGTTTTTGGTAACAATATAGCATAAGATGTCATAACAATTCGCTAGTCTATCAGCAGAAATAAAAAATATTTTGCTTAGTTCTTAAGCTATTTGCTTAGCATCTAAAAAACCGGATAGACTATGGAAACCATTCTTCATCTTACGTACAGTTTATCTGAGGCATTTTCTAATATACTTCATGACTTAGTAAATGTGGATATTAGCTGATTTCACAGGAAACAAAGTCTTTCAACATGATGCTATGTTTCTATTAAACCAAAACCTAGAGGTTTCGATGAACTTTTACCGAAACCTCGAAAGTGATTTTGCAGCAATTTGAAATCATTTTATATTTGCCAATGTCAATGTGTCAATTTTGATGTGGATGTCAAAAAATTTTCTCAATATTCGTTTTTTATAGCCTATCGTAAGGGTACCTACATTTAATAAAATTGACACATATCTTGCAACATAGAGAAATAAATCGAGACAGACCCTATAAAGTAGACCTATGTACATATATATTCGTGATCAGTATCACAAGCGAAATCGATTGAGTTATATCCGTCCGTCTGTCTGTCCGTATGTCACAGCTTTTTGGGTTTTAAAATTTGAGTTAGGAAAATGACATCATATCTGGGCTTTTGAGAAAAGAAGCAGTATAAGTGTAAATGTTTTTGAAATTGGCTCACTGCCACGCCCACTTTTTCATAACTGCACTACTCTACATGAAATCGAAAAATTTTATATATATATATACCAAATATTTAGACATTCAGATTGTCTACATTTTACCCATACATCAGTTTTTGTCACGACCACTTTTGGGTCTGTTTTCATCAAAAATGCGATTTTGATAAAATTTTACATGTAACATTCTCAAACATTCTTATTCAGCCTTATTGTCGTCGTCGTCTGGTGAAAACGACTGGCGACATCTGTCGAGTCGAGTCGTTTGGAATTTCACATTGCGTAACTAAAACGACACATACATTCCACACCCTGCACACATGTGTTTTGACATTTGAGTCGACGAATTTATATTTTTCGTGTGACTTGGTGGAAAATATTTTAAAAATAATTTGAAAATTAATGAAATTTTGAAGTTAATCTGGGACTAGATGATGATTGAGTGGGTGATTCTATCGACGAAGACGATGGTTACTTGGTCAGGGAAGAGATATGTATGTATGCCGTTCCAATGGCGACTAACATCACTTTTATGTAAGTGTAAATGCCCTTTGTAAATGATTTTGCCAAAGGGATATTTTTCCATTTCATGCAATAATTGTTGAAATTGTCTTTTATTTGTTATCTTTATTCTGAAAAACACTATAACTGACATATTCGTTCATTTCGTCATTGAAAAATTAAATACACATATTTTTCTTCAACACTTAATCACACAGTCGTTCGCAAAATTATCGACGACAAAAATATAACATTTCCACGACAAACGTCGTCATAAAACGCCTCAGACAATACCGACGATCGTCGCCGAATATACAATCCACATACTTTGACATTTCAGACGACTGTTGTCGATCGGGCGCCGCGACAAATGTTCATTTGTCATCGCCAATGCCAAACAGTCGCGTCGTTTTTTTTTTAGAGTCGTAGACGACGACGACAATAAGAGTGAATGTCGAAGTTCAATAAAAAAAATGCAATACTGCCACGCCCACTTTAAAATGCTGCTTAGGATGGAAGATAGGGTATCATACGATGTGTTCCAGACGGACTGTACCTTTTCTGTTTGTTTATTTTTATTTTTTCGTTCGCTGAGGAAAAAAATCATTTATTAATGTAATTATAATATTTTGTTTGCAAATATTTCCGCTTTGTCCGATTGATAACAAAAATAAAAATGATGACATCAAAAATGACAATAGCAATGAACATCAATATAAATCAAAGTTCATGCTGTAGGTTTTTTTGGTTTGACAACCTCTCACAGATGGATGAACTCAAATGTATTTCTACTAGGTTTCGCTGAAATAATAAGATGTGGGTATATATATATGTATGCACATACACTGAGAATGTACATACATACATACATTAAATATCTTGAATTGTGCTTTATTATTTCTACTCATAGTCACTTAAATCTAATCTAAAAAGTCCGTTAGAAAATAGTTATAAAAAATTACATGAACCAATACTTAGCGAAACAAATGAACCTTGGGTGCAAACAGTACTTCATCTTGACAGGACACATTTATTGGTTTTCTTCATTGTATTATGTGTGTGTATGTTAATGTTATATACTTAATACAATTTATATACATTCAAAATCTAAACCTAAGCCTTTTAAGAGGTCTCCCCTTTGTATAGGTAGATACTACAAACAGAAATCGTTCTTTTGATATAATGTTAGCAGAAACTTAGGTCTTCTTTGTTTCTCTTGTATATTTGAGGGAGTATTGGTTATTGTTTCCGGCTTGCACTCCATTACTATCTTAGTTGCATTTCTGTACTAATCAGCACAATATAAACCAACTTAGAATATCTGGCATTAAAACAAAGTATTGATTCAACGAATTAGGGAATTGTGCAAGTGAACCAATTTTCTCCAGGATTCTATTAATCAGCCACGGTTGGTAAGGTCTATCCATGTGGAATATATCCATATCTTTTAACGTGTTCTTTTCCAAAAGGTGAAAAAATTGCACAACCAGATGGGGTGAATTCGCCCCATATTGCCTGACTATATTTTTGTATTCTATAAAAAAAAAAAAAATCACTCATACGCCCTAGTGAATGTAATTTTTTTTTTTTTTTGTGAGGGAAAAATTCAATATTTTGTGCAGAGAATTCCTGTCATTCACCCGCCAATGCGTCAATTTTGAGGACAAGCACTTCATACCTATGTTTGTTGTATATTCTTATACAGATACTCCATACAATTATTGATTGGATATCTATCGAAGCGGCTAGAAAAGAGAAAAACATTCCAGGAAATGAATGTCAGTATGCTCCTGTTATGAATTATAAGATACAAATGAAGACTGATATTCACATACACACGAGAGTATTTGGAAGCTCTCCGTTTAAGTGAAATGTTATGCACATTCATTATAAATTTTTTGTTCGCTTTTTATTAAACAACAATCAAAATTGAATCGGTGCTACAATGTGTCTCGGTGGGAGGGAGACACATATGTATGTACACGCTTTCCGGAGGGAAGATACATTTTTATTGTTCTTCGAAACAGGATGCCGAACCAATGAAAGTTATTACGCACAGGATATCATCATAAATGAACGATTTTATGATGTACCAAGTCGTGATTCCGTGCGACAAGTACTCCACCACACTTTTCGGTACACGGAGAGGAGTACGCGTAGCCTAAAGTGACACAATGACGAGAAATTGTTGCGCTGTTCTTGTTGTTCTTTGTTCATGAAGGCGTTCAAGTTTAGTAATTGCCAATCATTTCGGGAAATGGCTATAATCCTGTATAAGAGCGGGAGAGTCTCTCAAAGACAAGCAGTTTTAACGATTGATGTAGGTTGTTATTTACGCTCAAGGATATTGCAGAGACCTGAGTTTTTTTTCTCTTTCTTCTGTAACTTGGAGGAGGCGAACAGATTCTATTAGAAAGTGAGGAAGATTTTATATACGGTTAGGTACTGATTTATAAGGTTTATTTGCTTATCCTTTAGAAGTTCTAGTCGAATTGTTGTTGCGATAATTTTTAAGGGTAATTGGTAAATGATGTCGTCTGTACTTAAAGTCAATTCCTTACTTTGGCTTGAAGTGTTATTCGAAAATAATTAGAGATTACAGTCATTTAATTATTAAAACCTTTGACTTTGTGTGGAAAGGAATTTCCTTATTTTGGTCCTGTCACCGGTCTAAAATATTTTAAGTTGTCAATAATAATTCTGAAAATACGACTCGATTGGATTAACTTACGTCTTTGATACATTTTCGGGACGTAACGGCGGCGGTTCGATAATCTCATGTGGATTATCTTCACTTCAAATGCAAAAATGTTGCTTATTGACATACCAAAAATACGCGGTCCCCGATTGTCGATTATGTCGGGCGTTATATGGTGCAAGTGCGCTATAAGTTTGGGACACAGAACTATAATTTTGGAATCAAATTTCTAAAATTTGGTAATGTTGAGCGATATTTGGGGTGAACGTGCATCTCAACCAACAAGCCATATCGATTGTTAGCCAGTCGCCTATAGTTTCGCACTACAAGTTGGTTCAGGTCTCTTTCCAATTGAGCGTCTGCTTTCAGTGCGTCGTTCCTCCGGGATGGTTTTGAAGACTTTCCAGGGCGGAAGCGTTGTTGTCCATCCATCCAATTTATATAACCCAGTCAAGCTATGTATATAGATTGTACAGGTCATTGTTGTATTCTATTATTCATTCACCAGGTATGCTTGGTTTGGTTTGGTTGAAGTGGCTGCCAGATCAGAAAAGCCAACACACTTAACCAGCAATAGGTGCATTGTGATACCACATAGATTATAGGAGACAATTTCTCTCTTCCTACTCGTTAAACCAATTTTGAAAGATGATATCTTGATATCTTGATATCTATATGTATCAAAACGCCTAAATCATTATAATAGAATGCTCCTAAGTGAAGCTTACTTTTGCGGGAGCTAGCTGGGCAGAAATAAAGAATGTGAAGAATGGTTTCATTCTCTTATTCATCCATGTAGTAAAAAAGTCATTCGCAAAACGGCACAGCCTTGTGACATGCTTGCCCATTAGACAGCGTCCAGTGATGACACCTATTGTAGTGCTGATATGCAAGCTATTGAGAGTAATCAAATTCGTAGACCGTTTTAAATCCAACTTTGGCCAATTTTTTTTTTTGTCGCTGGACAAGTTGGTCTACTTGTCCACCTAAGATTTGGACTCTCGATAGCATCCAGCTTTAATTTTGGTTCGAAAGTAGCGATTGCTATACCTAAGGTGCCTTCGTTCGGCAAAATGGGTAAAATTGTTTCTATTCTGGCGAGTTCATCGGCCTTACAGTTCCCCGGAATATCACTATGTCCCGGCACTCAACAAAGGTGAATATTGAATTGCTCAGGATTGCCACCTAAAACACGTTACAATGATTCGGAAGACGAAAGGAGAGCTTAAGATTAAGACTGACGGAGAAAACACCTCCACCAACTCCGGGAAAGAAGGGAATCCACTCATCTTCTCAAAGTGCTTCTTCATTCCAAAATGATCTGGAAGGGATGTACGACGAAGTTCTTATCACAATTTAGACGTGGTTTGGTATAGATTTATAAATTATTCAGAAGACGTGGTCAAATTGTTTTCTTGACCACTATAGGGTAGCTTTGCGGCGAACGGCTGCAACTAGCTGGCATTTGCTTGCTAAATATATCCAGGGGTATCAGGTGAAACATAATGTCCAGTGCCGCAGAAGAAGTTGTGCGTAGAGCACCGTTTATGAATAGACAAGCTGTACGCTGGACCTTACTTACTTAGGTAATCGTGGTTTATAGTTTTTTCTAACCCTGCCCAATAAACAATCACCCCCTATCTGAGTATCGCTCTAATGACCGAAAAATAGAGCCAGTTAGATATTCGAGGTTGTAGACACCATTTATTTTCAATAGCTTTTTTTGCAAGAGAAAAGTGCTACTGTGGCTTCCTTGACTCATTCTTCAATGTTAGTTTTCTAGCCTAGCTTTCTATGTAGAATAAGACAAAATATATTACTTTGTCAGAGAAAGTTAAACTGATACCATTTTGAAGAAGAATACAAGGTCAGTTTTGTGCGGGTTTACACCCAAACCACACCGAATAGCCCAACTGGGTGGGTAGCATGGTTAAAGCGTTTTGTAGAAGTTCTTTTAGAGTATTTAGGTGCTTTCCTGGGACAGCTAATTGCCTTCCACGATTATCTATAATTCATTAACCACCATGTTCCAAAGAAGTGGGATAGAACACTTCCTTGCGAAGTGCCTCTACTGACAGATCTTCTAGGAGACGTACTACCCAGCTTTGACCATTTATCAATAGATTACTCAATTCGCAAAATGAGGTAGGTAAGCATCGTATACTCCCTATGAAACAGGGAATATTCGATATTACACATTAGTGAGTGCAAAGCCGTGTCCACTGACTTGCTGACAGTAGTTTCTTATCAACACTGTTGCGTAAATGGATACCAATCAATAGTTCTACGGTTTTTAAGAGGAAAATGATAGACGAATTGGTTTGAAATCTTTTGCAATTTGTGTAAGAACATTTGCCCGCTTTGAGAATGAATACAACAATAACTTCTCTCTATATCTTATCTATATACACCAGTTTTACACAACATTTTAAAATTGTCTCGAGCAAGTATTATGCCGTCAGGTCCCGCTGATTTATGGTTTGTGCCATGAATAACCGAATGCAGTTTGCTCTGTGTAATCAGATTGGAGGGGATGGTTATACGTCCAGATGGACTAATAAGAACCATATTACTAACCACTTGCGAACTACCTGGGAAATGAGTGTCAACCAGTAAATTTAACGAGTTATCGCTGGAAATCGTCCAGTAGCGGTCAGCTTTCTTGAAGAAGTTGGGTGTTATTGGAATTGAAGAGAGAACTTTCCTTACCGTAGAAACTTCAGAGCCTTCTTCTATTTTATCAGAAAAGAGTCTCCAAGAACTGCGTTTGACTTTCCTTAATTCTTTTGCGTAAATATTGATTTAATGATGTCTTCTACAACTCCCAGTCGAGCGCGTTTCTTGTACTTTTGACATTATTAAACAATTCCCTATAATTATTTCTTGGACGACCTAGATCTGTGGATATCAAAACTTCCCCATAACCCCGTATTTTAGCCCCATTTGTATCTCGATTGCTGTAATTAGAGAGTGAGATTACTTTTTACCAGTATACATGATCTGGGTTTATCTTCGCCGCGCGCATACAACGCATTGTATTTCGGGGTCTTGAGTCCACATACCAAGTTTTTTACAACCCAAGGTACTTGCACCAAGGCGATATCTTCTCTGTCCTCTGAGAACCTAGAAGAAGGCCGGCGGCTGCCGTTATGGGATGGTGGAGATGAATCTGGACTAACTGCAGTATTGGGGCTACAATTAGGCATGGGAACCCCCAGCATAGTGGAATTTACAGTTTCCGAGTCTGAGAACGATTTCAACAGTCCTCTCTCAAAAGCGGCTATAATTTATCGAAATTATCATCCGTCTCCATGTCCAACAATTTGTCTTCATCGACTAAAGACAGATTCTGTTCAAGGAATGACGCTAGGGAGTCATCGCTCTCCAGAGATAGAAAAGGGATGGATGGGTCGGGGTCATTGGATGCAGGAGTCGGGTCCGAAGAATGGCGAGGCAGTTTACTGAAATCATTCTCTTCGTCTTTCTTATAGACCTTGATGGTAATAGGGTCAAACACGCAGTGAACAACACCTCCAGTCGTCGCCAAGGGAGCCAAAAATTCCTTATTGATGTGCACATCTATAAACTCGTCTCGACTAGCTTAACAACTTTCCAGTTGTGTGTCAGAAGTACGGGATTGCTGGTTTCCAGGATCGTTATAATCGTATCCGTGTAGGAGGGTTCGGCTGGGATCCAGGAGTGAGTTCTCGGCCTACTTGGGCTTCGGCCTATCCTCACTCGCAACAACCTCGAGCTTAGCAAATGCCCATACCTCTCCTAATTTACTTATAGCCAGTTTGTAGAGGTCGTATGCATGACCTTTGATCTTCGCAGGCGATCAGCTTCATGTGGCCTTGATGCTATCCGCCATTAGACCGGGGTTTTCCTTCATGATCTCCAGGAAAACTAAGACCAGTTTATCTGGAATGATCTTCCATTTCTCTGGAGCAATGGATCCATCCGCATCGCTTTTATCGTTTGAAATATTTTCTTCTCAAAACAACCGAGAGTGGCCTCAACCACTCTTGACTGGAGGTAGTCTATGCCTTTAGTCGCACCGTATCAGTCGTAGTAATTGCATTCTTACTATGGATTGTGGTGTTCCTCTACCTTTTGAGCTTGTGTGCATCAAAAATAAACCATCAAAGTGTTTCACTGGATGTTGGCCGGAGTAGCTGGTAGATGTTGTGGTCCCTGCTTGCAACTACTTCTGCTTCTATAGCGGAATCACGTGCTACGTTATACTTCTTTCATCTTCCTACGTTACAGTGACTCTAGCTCGCTTCTCCCTCCTGCTAGAGTAACTGCAATGTGAGCTTTTGCTGTTTTTGTTCGTCAATTCTTTCTCCTTGCCAGTAAGAATCAGTTCCGTGGCTATGGTACTCAACATATTTAAATTGAAGGTTATAGCTGCAATTCCTTTTGGGGTATCCTAAAATGAGTGATATTTGGCCTGTGTCAATCTTTCTAGCCTCCTCTTTTAAAGGGCTAATTTTTCTTTCCTTTCATTAAATCCAACATCTCATTTTAATAAAAAAGGATAATTCATAAGGACCAAAAATGTTTCCTTCGCTTTCCTTCAATATCGTAAAATGGCACTCATTTCGTTGGTTTTATTACTACTTAAACAACTTTCGCGAAATAACCATTATTACATTAAAATGCTAACACATCCTTCTCTTCACACAAAAAAAAAAAACCCTAAAGGATATACATTGCTATCTTCGCTTATTTGCCTTTTAATCTTCATAATGCCCTTAGCATCCGACAACACAAACTGTTGTCTAAAGTAATAAAGTAGATTTTCTGTTGAAGTAGTCTCGTGTGCAGTGACCTTACGCAAGGATGGTTGGCCTTCGGACTTGGTGTAGTTCTTCGCAAAAAGGATATTTCATTGCAATTAAATTATTCAGAAGGGAAATTCCCTTGTGATTGTCTCGTTTATATGTATGTATATCAACTGCATTCCAATTCAACCACACCCCCGCACGGCAATACACTGAAATTGAATCTGTATCTGTTGGGAGATAAAAAGTTCATTGGCCTTTCGAATGGCGTATCCTGTTTTTTGTGTTGAGAATCAATTTTCAGTAAATCGCCTTCGCGATGAGTAATTTTAAAAATAACTGCGATACGCTGATATTGATGTAACATCTGGTCGTTGGTATTTTTTTTTTTTTTTTGTGTGATAGACATTCAATGAACTTTTTGGGAGGCTTGAAGGTCAGCATGTGACTAAAAGGGGTGTGCGTTGGTTACATCGAGCTGGAAAGGCGAAGGCCATCGAAATGGTAGAGAGGTGATAATAAATTTTCAAAGACACGTTTCACAGTGATTTACAATTTTTTGATCCCAAAATTTATTTTTAAAGGGTTTTATGTTGGAAAACAGGGTAGTTACTCTCCATTCGAGACTGGCAATGAATTTGTTAGAAGAAAGTTTAGCTGACATATAGAAGACTCACTCAACTTTGCACAGAAGTACATACACGCTCCTGGGTAGAATTAAACTGGGTTAGAGTTGTTCATACATCGGCATCTCCCATATACTGTCTGTCAGAATACTTCGTAGTCAGCATAGAAGTCACAAAGAGATTATCGAACGCAGTAACGATATTTAAATTCATGAAATTAGTTATAAGTGAAAGTGAAAGTGAAAAATCGAGTTCATTTAAAGCTAACATGTACTTTCCAACTTCACTAGTTCCTTAGATTACTTTAAGATAAATGCTTGGGTATTTACTTGCATTATTCTACTATTACTTGTACTATTCAGACTGTATGCTTCCAATAGTTAGTAGCATTTGTGAGTCATGCCCAGACTGCAAAAAAGTTTCAAATCGGAATAAGGCTCTATCGGAGATAAAACTATTTTCGATATTACTATTTGGTTGATCAGATTCTACTGAAAAATATCTTCAAAGTCACATTTCCCTAAGTGCTAAAACCAAATCTGTAATGGTAAACGATACAGACAACATTTATCGTTTGCACCATTGTATATGACTTTACCTTGTTTATCCCATAGGACAACAGTCTTGCTGAACTTAAGTTTGGATTCTAACTGGGAGACTGCACGGAACGTTGTTTTTGTACTTTTTATTATCTACTCACTCGTTCTAAACTCTCTCTCATATTCCGCTTATGTTTCCCTTTATAATTCATTTTCTAAAACAACTAATCACATCCTTCAAAATAATACCAGGACATCCCCCATCGAACTTATTATTTAGTTTTAAAACCCACCCTCCTACTATCTGTCATTCGCAGAAAGAGCTGACACCTCTTCGTCTTCTACATTTCAGGTTACTTAATGCAACTAATAACATTGTCAACTAATATACACGTCCAGCTCTAATCAATAGAAAGGAGGTTTCCATGGTGTAGCCGGTAATTGTGTTGCCATCAGCAGCACTCAGAGCACAAACAGTCTATAGACTCCCCATCATCATCAGCATTATCACGATGGCATGACCCCGATTCCAAGAAAATCTAATTGGACGCGACTTTTAAAAAAAAGAAAAGGATACACAGCAGGAATGGGTAGCCTTCCGAATCTCCACGAGTTGGAACGAATCGAGCGCAAACTCGAGAAGGAACGAGAAATAGCGCTAATTGAGCAACGGGCAAGGGAGCAAATCGAATCGAGTCGAGAAAGGGAACGAGAACGGGAGAAATTACCACATCAGCAGGTATACCCTTCGGAGGACATTTATGTATCCTTTTCAATTCTAATAAATTTCATTGTAGCCTTCGCAATTTAACCCGTATTTTGTGAATGGAGCGGGCGGCTTAGGCACCCCGGGACAAATTGCAAAGCATCATCATCGACATTCATTGACAGCGAGAAGGGTTTTGAGGACTCGAAGCTCTGGCGGATCGCACAATATCTGGGATGATCCTATGATTGAGGTAAAGTGGTGCAATTGAATACCTCTAATCTAACACATACATGTGTATGTATATCTTTCTATTTGTAGCACCTTGCCGCTTACTCACCCATCTCAAACCGCTCACATAGGATCAATCCCGTCACTCCGTATCAAGTTCAAGCCGCTCTGGCAGCCAGTCGACGGCGTGAATCAATCAATAGCTCCATAGGAGCCACATCAATTCGAAGACTTTTAACGCTTAATAGCCGAAACTGCCGCCACAAGATACCAGCACATGTCCGTTCCAAAGTCTGCAAGGGTTTCACATTTCTGGCTGTGGCTCATGGCTTATTCTGTGCGATACTGCTTCCACTTGTTGGACTTCAAGGCTCCAATTCAGTGTGGCATCACCGAGAGCAGTGGGTTCGGGTGGGACCAAATATTGGATCAATGCTTCTGAGTATTTCATTCCTCATTTCCACCGGAATGTGCTTCCTCACAACAAGACTTATTCGAAGGATTGGGTACACTATTCTGATATCTTCCAGCTATGTGGGGATGTGTATATTTCTTCTCGGTCATTTGTGCCCAACAATATTCACCCTTATTCCGGCTTATGTGGTGCTAGGGATAACTTTGGGTCCAGCATGGATTGGCAAGACAGCCTTGATAGTCCACTTTGCCAGCAAACTGAGCTGTTCGCAGCATGAGTGTGCCTTAACAGCGGCTGTGGATGCTCTCGATGAGCACAAGGTATTCTGCAATCGAGAACAAAAAGTCAGACGACTTGCAAGATGGCTACAAGCATCTCAGGACATCGGAATCATTGTCGGAGCAATCGTGGCATCATTGGTGTTGGTATGCACCTCGACTGATTGGGATTGTTTCAACTTTAACTTCATTTCGAAATCAGACGTGATAGCTACAACAACATCAGGATTAGTGCCACCAAATAACGATACAGAAGCCATGCCGACACCTTCGGCATTAACGAATGGCAACTTCTTTTACTTATTTGATGAGATGTACAACCACAACGAGCATGGAGAAAGGATATGTGGCGCTGATATGTGTCCAGTGTGGACTTCACCCGATGACGAAGAGAACTCCAATGGGACAAAGTTTTATTCACATTTCGTCACCGAAAAAGGACGTGCCGGAGGCATGACACTGATTATCATTTATTTAATGTTTGCTATTGGCGCCTTGGTGTCGACGTGTTTGGCTGGCAAGGTGGATTGTACATTTCGGCGTGAACGGGTGAAAGGAATGACGGACACACTATTGTTTGCCGGACCCATGGCATATTTTATTGGAACCGAACAGGCCTACATGCTGGGAGATTTTACAAGGGTGAGTCCTTTAACTACTTACATATGTATGTAACTGGATTTAAGGAATTTGTTTATTGTTTTTTATTTTTGTTTTATTTGAGTTATTTCAATATTCCAATAACCAATGAGTTCAAATTGCTGTTGTATCATGGATCAAATTGCTTTCTTGAACAGAACTAAACCGAGTTATCAAGACGCAGGTGTAAACTGTATGAAGACTTCATCTATCAAAACAAAACAAACAACGGCGAATTCGACGACATCACCAAGAAGAGAGACACTGCCATTAATGCCTTTTACTACAAATTCAGTAGTGCTTCCTCCACCTAGGATGGATATAATCGAGAAATGTCAAGTTGCACGATCTTGGAAGTCAATTTCTAAAAAAACAAACTTACCGCCAAATTGTGATTTCAAAAAGTCGATTTGGTTACGACACGTAGCATCATCCGGTTGAAACCATACATCATGCGGATCAATGTCATCAATATTTTTAAAGACTTATTGATCATGGTCCGATAATGACCACCATTCACCGGAAAGTGAGCTCCAGTCTTATTCTTGAAGAAATAAGGTGTGATGTGAACACGTTGGAAACAGATGGTTAAGCGAAAAATAATTTGCTATAGACACTAATCAAGGAAAGAACGATTCAAGTGATGGATTGTGGCTTTAATTCCTGTACCAGCTGAATTTGATGTCTGCACCAGTATGGATCGGGTGTTGAACAAGATCTTTGAGCAAAATTGTCCATCTAAGGGACGCCTAGAATCTCAAATACTGCGAATAGTTCGTCTTACGAAAAATATTGAGTTGTATTTGAGTTTGGAAAAGCCATTACAGATGCCGAAACTAAGAAGATGTGAAAGGTATTATTGAGATTCTCTGCTCAGAGAGTTACCAAAACTGTATTGGTACTGAATACAACCTTTCTCTTAGGCAGTATCTGTTATCCTAGGCGAGCTCATCGATTAAGTTGAAGAACATATTTGTCCTCAGTGGATAAAGTTTTTCGATGCATTATCGTTGCATCGATGGAACACATATAAAAGTAAAGGGACCAGACAAGGACCTTCACCGCATTTATCATCTTGATAGAATTGAAATTTCTATTAAATATTTAATACATTTTAATTCTATTGCGCAATACGCCTGAGTGCCTTACGATTCATTCGAGACGGATTACAGCTTTTCTGTATGTAGAGTAGTACTACTTAACCTCACTTTTAGTCTCTTAATTAATGAGTTTATAGTAGATCTAACGTACTGTCTGAAAAGTTCACAAGTTGAAGTGGATTACTGTTGAAAAACAAATGATACAGGAATGCAAAACAATTTTTATTAGACAGAATCACATAATTATTTACAAATTAAGTTGTTCTTAGTTAATACTCAAGTACACTCCAATTTCATCTGTGACAAGATTGTCATACTTGTTATTCAACAAGTCACCTGCTGAAAGAGTGCACATTGAACTGCGTGATAATAGTAAAAAGGCACCGTTCTTGTACTTGAAGGATATCTCCATCCAGTTTGATAGAATGGACTCGTTGTCGAAAAACTGCTGGCTATCAACTAGATAGGTATTTGTTTTAAGGAACATAGATAGTCTATATGCCCTGAGTAATTCCTCCTCGAATTCTGGTTGACCACAAGCTGTGCTGTGGTGAAGCAGCAGCAGCAGCAGAGAAACCACTAATAAAAGCGTAGTCTTTGTCATTCTGACGATAAGTCTTCCTCATCGCATTAGCTTTTATACTAACTCGTTATCTAATCGCTGTTACTTCACATCCTATGTGCGTAGCTGTCTTGTGCTTGCAGATACTGTTTCTTAGAATCTTAAATATTGGGTGTAGATACATAGTATCTATGGATCAATCCGGATGGAAAAATAAATTTATTATTTTGCTGATAAGATACATATGTACATATGCATGTATATTACTTCTGGTTTTGTCTGTTATATTGATTTCATGTTTTTTTTTTCCCCACGAATAGAAAGATTTGCTGCTTCCCGTATTGATTATGATTATATTGACAGCCATGACGTGTATATTAGCACGTGCTAATTACCATTTACCATACTTCCTGTTGGTAGGAATGAACATGAAATGATTAACGTCTTTACGCTCATATCAGAAAAATTATGACAACTCCAAGCCAGTCCATCCCTAACATTGCCAAAGAATTAAGCGAATATGCACTAAAATTTCAAGGTTACATCCTCAGATCGTCATTTGCTAACGATTCTCATGTATGGTACACAAATGGATCAAATACAGATGAAGGTATTTTTTAAATTACATACGTGAGTATTCGAATCTGATTGCTAGTTAGATGACGAGTAGATTTGATTATACATATGTGTCAGACGGGAGCATGCCACCATATCATGGCGGCCACAGAGTTATAGTGACACAAAATGTATTCTGCTGATTCTTCGTCCTAGTTGGACATTTTGCAAGTGTTATCATGGGCTATTCCCATAGTCATGAGCTGTTTTTTAACTTGACAATATCCAGTAACGAATCCCGTGAATAATTATATGACTATAAGAATCTAACTTCTAGTTAGACCTACAAGTTGTTTCGTTCTTGTGAGGGAGATGTTTGGCTTGAACATTTTGGTTTGTCTGTTACCTTCAGTTTTCGTCCAGTATTGGTGAGCTTTGTGTTTCAGCCAGTTTTTAATGCAGCATTTCGCAGTGCTGACGGGTAATCCACAGAGAGGTCTTGGCATCATGAAGGTCCCTTTGTAAGTCTGTTAGCAGACATATATATGTATATGCAGTCCGCTGCGTCCTGGCACCCAAGTGAGATGAACTCTGTTTGTACTAACTAATTACTTACATGAGTAGTTGAAGGGAGTACCATACTATGTAGTTCCGATGTTATTTCATAGGCCTTAATGGCTAGAAACCCAGCTTTGCTGTCGGACAGAATAGAAATGTTCTTGTTTATTATAGATTCTTTAATATTTTCTCGGAGACATAGTTCTATAGCAAAGATTTCCGATTGAAATACGGAATTACACTTGTGCACGCCGTATGCTCCAGCCCCAACTCCTTCATCTGTATTTGATTCATCTGTGTACCATACATGAGAATCGTAACAAATGGCGATGTGAGGATGTAATCTTGAAATTTTAGTTCATATTTGCTTAATTCTACGGCAATGTTTGGATGAACTGGCTTGGAGTTGTCATAATTTTTCAGATATGAGCATAAAGACGTTAATCATTTTTTTTGTATCGGGAGATGGTGGGGTGCAAGGTTAAGGATAACTTCCAGCGCTACAGTAGGAGTTGTTCTCATTTCGCGCGTAGTGCATTCACTAGCTTCTTTGAAGTTTATTGAGCCTGTCTTGTGTAGACCTTTGCTTCGTTTTTTCTGCCACCATACTGGTGCTACATACATATGTGACAATTGGTCTGGTTATGGCTGTGAAAAGACATAGACTTTAGTGCAAGAGCCTACGAACTTATCAGCAGGAAGTATGGTAAATGGTAATTAGCACGTGCTAATATACACGTCATGGCAGCAGCAAATCTTTCTATTCGTGTGGAAAAAAAAAAGTGGAATTAATACAACTTATCAGTAATAAATATATCAAATCAGTTCCGACATTGCTTAGTATAACAGACAAAACCAGAAGTAATATACATGCATATGTACATATGTATCTTATCAGCAAAATAATAAATTTATTTTTCCATCCGGATTGATCCATAGATACTATGTATCTACACCCAATATTTAAGATTCTAAGAAACAGTATCTGCAAGCACAAGACAGCTACGCACATAGGATGTGAAGTAACAGCGATTAGATAACGAGTTAGTATAAAAGCTAATGCGATGAGGAAGACTTATCGTCAGAATGACAAAGACTACGCTTTTATTAGTGGTTTCTCTGCTGCTGCTGCTGCTTCACCACAGCACAGCTTGTGGTCAACCAGAATTCGAGGAGGAATTACTCAGGGCATATAGACTATCTATGTTCCTTAAAACAAATACCTATCTAGTTGATAGCCAGCAGTTTTTCGACAACGAGTCCATTCTATCAAACTGGATGGAGATATCCTTCAAGTACAAGAACGGTGCCTTTTTACTATTATCACGCAGTTCAATGTGCACTCTTTCAGCAGGTGACTTGTTGAATAACAAGTATGACAATCTTGTCACAGATGAAATTGGAGTGTACTTGAGTATTAACTAAGAACAACTTAATTTGTAAATAATTATGTGATTCTGTCTAATAAAAATTGTTTTGCATTCCTGTATCATTTGTTTTTCAACAGTAATCCACTTCAACTTGTGAACTTTTCAGACAGTACGTTAGATCTACTATAAACTCATTAATTAAGAGACTAAAAGTGAGGTTAAGTAGTACTACTCTACATACAGAAAAGCTGTAATCCGTCTCGAATGAATCGTAAGGCACTCAGGCGTATTGCGCAATAGAATTAAAATGTATTAAATATTTAATAGAAATTTCAATTCTATCAAGATGATAAATGCGGTGAAGGTCCTTGTCTGGTCCCTTTACTTTTATATGTGTTCCATCGATGCAACGATAATGCATCGAAAAACTTTATCCACTGAGGACAAATATGTTCTTCAACTTAATCGATGAGCTCGCCTAGGATAACAGATACTGCCTAAGAGAAAGGTTGTATTCAGTACCAATACAGTTTTGGTAACTCTCTGAGCAGAGAATCTCAATAATACCTTTCACATCTTCTTAGTTTCGGCATCTGTAATGGCTTTTCCAAACTCAAATACAACTCAATATTTTTCGTAAGACGAACTATTCGCAGTATTTGAGATTCTAGGCGTCCCTTAGATGGACAATTTTGCTCAAAGATCTTGTTCAACACCCGATCCATACTGGTGCAGACATCAAATTCAGCTGGTACAGGAATTAAAGCCACAATCCATCACTTGAATCGTTCTTTCCTTGATTAGTGTCTACAGCAAATTATTTTTCGCTTAACCATCTGTTTCCAACGTGTTCACATCACACCTTATTTCTTCAAGAATAAGACTGGAGCTCACTTTCCGGTGAATGGTGGTCATTATCGGACCATGACCAATAAGTCTTTAAAAATATTAATGGCAATGATCCGGATGATGTATGGTTTCAACCGGATACGTATGGTGACCAAAAATCATCGACTTATTGAAATCACAACTTGACGGTAATCACACAATGACGGTAGATCGTGCAACTTGACATTTTTCGATTATATCCATCCTAGGTGGAGGAAGCATCACTGAATTTGCAGTAAAAGGCATTAATGGCAGTGTCTCTCTTCTTGGTGATGTCGTCGAATTGGCAGTTGTTTGGTTTGTTTTGATAGATGAAAGTCTTCATAGTATGAAGTTTGGATTTTTTTAAATTACAGCAGTTTACACCTGCGTCTTGATAACTCGGTCTAGTTCTGTTTAAGAAACCAATTTGATCCATGCTCAACAAACTGATACTTATTGACACCAATATATTCTTACTCGCATTTCAGGCCTTTGTATCGTGTTCACTTGGAATAAGCATGGTAGCTGGCGCACTCATTGGGATGGGAATAATGCAATCCATCGTCTCGTGCACTTTAAGCATGCTTCTGCGATACACTAAACGCATTGTTATCATACGTAAGCCTCTCATTACATTTCACAGTGTTTGAATTAACTTACAAAGTCTACCCTTACAGTGGCTGGTTTCTTCTTCCACGCTTGCTTGCTGCTAGTGCTATCACGATGGAAGCCATCAAGTGACGATAGTGCCCTGTTCTACGTGATCGCTGCTAGTTGGGGTGCCTGCAATGGAATGTGGGAAACCCTATTAATGGCTCTGGTTACTCTCAACCATGCCAATCACATCGCAGAAGTAATGGCTCCGCTCCAAGGACTTCGCTTTCTTGGACTAGGAGTAACTTTCGCCGCACATGGATTTCTCTGTGAGAATCCGAAAATTCTCATCCTTGTCATCATACTTGTCGTGAGTGTTCCTCCCTATGCAATGTTGGAAATTCGTTTGGAATCACAACGCAAAGCTCACATGATGTCCCTATGACGAAGTATTTTCAGTTAGTCCAAATCGAAAAGGATCATCACAAGGACTAACACAATGTAGTAGAATCGAAGCACTGCCACAGTCAGAGCCCAACCGTGAAAGTGTTTCAGTATTATTTTTTATTTTTTTAAGTAAATTAGTGGATTAATATTGTTGTTATATGTATGTCGTTATGGATCGATCACTCATCACTAGCCCAAGAAGAAAATTATGTCTACGAAGGACAACACTTTCACATGTAAGCGAATATCATCTTACTAATTAGATTTTAATTGCTAAGCGATTAAATTAGTTTTATATATGAAACACAAATACATACAAACACATACACAAACACACAGTATTATTAGGGATACATAAAAAAGAAATAAAATGAACTGAGCCTCCAGTCGCATAAAAACAGGAAACTTAAAAAAAACAAAACAATTTCGTCAATTCGTGAAAACAAAAACAAAAATCATTTTTCTTTAGAAAGCTTAAAATAATATCTTTAAGAACTCTTTCTCTATATATCTTTACGTATATATGTAAAGCATTTGAAGAAATTTTATTATATATTTACATGTATGTACTTTATATGTGTGATCCTTGTGCTATCCTTTTTACTGTAAAACTCTTCCAAATCTGTCGTTCTTTCAGTGTTCATTTTAATTCTGTGGCACATATCGTAAACACATTAAACAAAACAGTGCATACCTTTAGGATTAATAAAAAAAAATACAAGTTGTGCCAAACCAATAGATTGACTGTGATATTGGGTTGAATAGTTTCAGGCACTGTTGCTGAAGGTAGTTCACTCAGAAGGGGTAACTTCGGTGTTCTTGTTGTGCGACGAAGAATGGTTAATCTATAGAGTATCTATTAATATATTTTGCGCATGATTGTCTCAGATTTCTAGTATCAATATTCTCTCAAGAACTAATCTCAAATATTCCTTTTTTTTGCCCCTTATATATCAGGTAGTGTCTTAAGTACATTTCTTTCATACAGATAAATCCATTTAGAAGATCAATAAAGTTCTAAAAAATACCTGCTATTGGAAGCAATCAAAGGTTCTTCTGAGGTTAAACGTACTTGTTCATCTTGTTTTCCCCTAGTGATGTAACTTGTTCAAAAGTTGAAGGTCTCCGATGTGACCTTGACTTCCTTTTGTTTCTGCTTCTTCCTTTGCTTTCTTAATATGTTTACCTACATATGTGGATATTTTCATAACTTCTTGCTACGCATCCAATTAGTATGCGAAACGTATTCTTGCATGTCTTACAGCTTTTAAAATTGTACCTTATAGTTGCCAGCCCTACTTCTGGCACTCATCTGAAAAAAACCAGATCATTTTGGTTCCTCCGTTTTTTGTAGTCTCTCTCAGGTGATGTTTTTTTTTTTTTTTAAGAAAGGTGGAAAGCATCGTGGGACTTTAACCCTAACTAAAACCACCTCTGCCTCCAACACCTATTCCCCACGGTACCGCCGTTAAGCATTTCGTCGTGGGGAGGGTTTCTAGCCGTAGCTCCTTCTATCTGTATCTATGTACGTCTGGGGATGTACGTGCGAGCGCACGAAAGTGTGTGTGTACGTGTGAGTGTCTTTAGGCGTCTGTCGTTTTGTTGCCTCGCTCGGTTTTGGGCTCTTTCCCGTTCCAGGCGTCTCAGCTCTACGTACATGTTTCTGGAGAAAATGCACACTGCATTCCATTTTATCTCCGACTCTAGCATGTACGCCACTAGATTTTCTGGTGTCGGTATTCCCTCCAGTTCTCCTATTAATACCTCCCGCTGAGTGTGGAACCGTGGGCACTGGAAGAACACGTGCTCCACATCTTCCACTGTGTCTGCGCAGCACTGGCAGATTGGGGAGTTAAAACCTGTGTTAAGTAAAAATCTACTTCCCCATGCTTGCGCCTCATCCAAGTTTCGATGGTAAAGATAAGACGATAGGTCCATCGGCCTTTGATTGACAGGTTCCAACGCTGCTGCCATTCTCTCGAGCTCCTCGTTGCTTCCTCGCCGTGCACCACTACATTTTCCTGGCGGCTCTTCTCATATTTCCTTTGAAGTTCTTTGGCCAATATGTCTATTGGTATTATTCCTGCAATGACACAGATTGCATCGCCCGAAGGTGATGTACATACATACATATACATATATGTCCATTACTCGCACTTATTATAAAGTTCATATTTTTACTGGAAATTGAAAAAACAAAAACATTTAAGTATGCAATTCATACATTATAGTATATGGTAACTTCGGATAAAGTCGCACGTCCTTTCGTCATAATAAGTCCAAGTCTGCTAAGTTGAGCCTTGAGTTTAATTGAGGTTTAGCTCAAAAATTACTACTTCAGAAACTCATTCGTAATGCCACTATCAATTCATTGGTGACTACTTTTAAACATTGGTGACTACTTTTGAACAACTAAGAACTAAACGTTGAGCTAAGAACTAACCCAATTCGTGTGAGATACGCACACATTTCGTTTCACATTTCGTCAAAGTGTTTCTTCGTCAATTCATTGTACTGCATGTTAAGATCTTCACCTATTTGATCGCTTCTACAACTAGAGGACCACTTTTGGAATGAATAATGTAATCGGTGTCCGATTCGCCTCGTATTCATTTCCATAGCAATTCTGTATGATTGTACACTTACATTTGTCTTGTGCGTCTTATTTTCGACGACTACTAAACCATTCCTTGAAAAAAAAAAAAAAACAAAACCCAGTTCCATGACAACTATTCAACTTGTTATCACAATCACCAAGTTTTACACTCTCTAAAATGTTAAACATATAAAAATATTTTCGTTGTTTAATTTTAAGTAAAATGTATTTTCTAAAAAAAAAACTAAAAAATAAAAAAAAAAGATATGTATACATAAATAATAAATAAAAATAATTATACCATGTAGCTAAAACCAAAAAAAAAATAGATGAAAAATTATATTTATATATATTTAATAGTTAAAAAAAAAAAACTCTGACAGTGTTATTTGTTTGTAACATAAAAAATTGCAGAAAAGATACAAAATGTTAACATTTTAATTATATAAAACAAAACAAAAACATTATAATACAAATAAAAACAATTTACCATACATATGATAATGAAAAAAAATAAATTAATAAAAACATGTGTAAGGAGATGTGTTTTATTATAGTTATAAGGACTGAAATTTATTGGATTGAGGATGAAAGGATGGCATTTATTGCCTGTGTCTAAAATTCAAAAATAACCAACTTGCTCTTATATTTTACGCGCTTGATATTGATGCTAACACTATACGTATTATCATCTTCCTGTACTGTTTATGGCAAATTTTCACAAACAATGTCTATGAAAGCCTGTTGTGGCTGACGAACCGAATTGTCATTATTCTTACGAATTTTCTACATCTTCTACAGCAAAGACTCACTGAAAAAAAAAAACTTGTACGAAACGAAGTCAGATTCCCTTTGGAATGAAATCATTCCTACTTACTTACTGCAAAGTATCCTTTCCAAGAGTCCACCAAAGCCCATCGAATAAAAAATGACGACGCAAATAATTTCTCCACTGAAATCGATTTACACCAGGCGACCAGCTTTTGTAAAAAGCATCACTCAATCTCATTACTCTAGCACAAAAAAAAAAAAAACAATAACAAGAGAAAGAAGATCACATGCACTCACACCCACCCACAAGTTTGCTGTGGTGTATTATGACTCTGCATACGCATGCATTTGGAAATAGAGAGACTCAAACTCTCAAACAACAAAGATAAGGCGGTGGTGGAGCCAAAATTTGAGTGACATAATATACCGCATGGTTGAGTATGTGCGATATAGTATATGTTTATCGTTTTGACACACATTTACGCGGGAGCAATGAAATTGAACGATGGCCAACAAATTGTTGAGTAGAATGCCTTCTGTGATTCATGGGTGGCTGGTATTTCAGTTGATTTCAGTGGAAGAATTGAACGTGTTGGGTACCACTTACGAGGTTCCACGTTGAAGAAAGAGTAATTCGTAGCAATAGTGTATACCTTTGCCATATCGAATAAGCCTCACGATCAGACAGCATTCCAAAACCATAATAGATGTCATTTATTTTCAACCAAAGAGCAAGCACATCCTCCCATGCAAACTCCTGGCGAACAAGTTCACCACTGAAATCGATTTACACTAGGTGACCAGCTTTTGTAGGCAGAACCACATATTCTCGTTATTTCAGCGCCAATACCAAGAAAAAGTAAAAAATAGCAATTACACCCACACCCACCAGCAAAGGTGAGTGCACGCATACGCATCTTATACACAGAGTACGTAACACTACAGATAAGAAGTGTTACGTACGGATGAGAAGAGAGACTTAGTTGATTCAGTTTTTTTTTATTTTGGCAAAACAAAGAAGAAACAATAACACAATACATTCGTAGGTGGGTGTGGTCATCGCTTATTGTTTTCACAAGATTCTATGCGCGGGAGTAATGAGATTGAGTGACGATCGAGCAAGTAGACAACAGAGTGCCTACTGTGGTTCATGGGCGACTGGTACTTCAGTTGATTTTAGTGGAAGAACCAAATCGGACACTTGCAGTAGCGGCGGCGCATTCCTTTCAAATTATATTTAGGAACCAGAGGGTGCTCCACTGAATTGTGTAGTGCTGTGGTTATAAATTTCCATAAGCTGTTGTTGACTTTTTTACTTGCACCTACACCTAAAGGGTAGTTATTGGTATTCGTGAAAAATTTCGAGCTTGAAATTTTATGATGGAGAAGTCAAAAAAGTGGATTCGCCATTTCATGTACCTATGTATATTCGACGGCAGCCAAAAGGCTGGTTGGATTTGCTTGAAACTTCATATCTGGGGTCTGTGGGATGATTCCTAGTGGCACAATTAGAATTTTCGTTCTAACTTTAAAATTAAGGGTACTTAAGGCCGATTTCACTAAAAATTTAATTTTCTCAAAACCGGCTCTAACGATTTTGATAAAATTTCATATGTATGTGAGTTATGCTATTAGATCCATCTAAAAAGAACAAGATTTGAAGTTCAGTGCTTATAGCATACGTAGGTACAACCCAGCCGTGCACTTTACTTCTTTTTTTTTTCTTGATGACAACAATCCACGTTATTTAATGACGGCTCAATAAGAGTCACAATAAAAACGAGTTGTAAGGTGACCTAGACATTACTTACCACTTCGGATTAGTGTGCCATTCTACGATGCTACTGATCTTTAAAACATGCTGTGGAATTTATATTTACGCTTTATATTCCAGACTAGACTGTAATTTTGTTAATGTTTCCCGGGGAATGGAGGAACGATGATGACTAAGATAGACTTATCTCTATTTTGTACTTGTAACTTCATGACTTAATAGTCCGACGATCAGAAATCTACATACATATCAGCTCGGAAGATTGCTAATTACTGGCTCTTACGATATAACATGTGCGATGATTCATAGTAGATTGATTGTATGTTTATTTGTCGTTGACACCTCATTACATTATAGGAACATGATGATGATTTTACCAATTTTTATAGATCATAAGGAAATTAAACAAAACTTCAGTTCTAGTCTAATTTTATTTTTGATTATACATAGATACATATATATTGACATAAATTGTATAGGTTTTCATACAAATTATTACAAAGAAAGACCACAATAGGTAAGTCGCATTTATTAGTTGTTTGTCTTCCTGTCTGAAGTTAAATAATAGAGCAGTTTTAGTGGTAGTATGGTCCTAACGTCCTAACGTGTGATACAGATTTTGCTCATTCATACTGCTAGCTGGACATTCGGCATTATTCAGTGAATCTGAGGAATAAAAATATATACATATATAGTAAATATTTTAGGCATTCATTATTTGCGAGATAGTACAAACTTTTCTAGTATCAAATGGACCAACTTGGACTAATTTGGATTAATGCAGACTTATATGAACTAAAGAGATATGTGTCAATTTATGTGGCTTACCATTTTAAACACTTGATAGACTTTTCTAAATTCGAAAACGATTGTTTTCTGGAAGAAGTTTCTACCAACAGCCATATCATAGTATACGTTCCGAAGAGTAAAGAAAATCTAATTGGAACGCACAACACCTTCATAGGGCACGACTATAGTTTCCGAGGTGACAAGATCTTAAAACGCACTTTTGTAGTTCTCAATGAAATAAGACCAAAATATAAAATGCCAAAAACCGCCTAGTTTAGGATATGCCGAGGTTTAAAAATTCAATTTTTGCTATGAAATTTCCATTAAAATATATAATATTTTGCCGTGGAACAGACAAAGTATTGCTTACTTTGAGATGTTAGCACAATGGTTGGGTGGACCTCTTCGCGGATTAAAAGGATTTTCAACTCTTGGGTTTAGTTCGACTCATACACCGGACGGCATTCGACCTCATATGCAAGTGCTCATGGCGTATAACAAATTATATATGCACATGTGCATGTACATATGTATATGAAGAAAACTCCTGAAACTATGCGCACAATTTTCGGTTCCAGGGCAAAAAATTATATATCCCAAGAGAAATCCTATAGGAAAATTGAATTTCTAAACCTCCATATCTCCTAAACTAGGTGAAAACGAGATATTTGGTCTTATTTCATCGAGAACTACAAAACTGCGTTTTCTTATCTAGGCGCCTCGGAAAATATAGTATCACCCTTCATATAATGGAATTAGTTTTCAGCTATGACAAAAAATTGAACAATTTCTTTCGGAGAATCTCAGAAAAAAAAAGTTTTTATCAATTGTCAGAAATGTAGAATATTTCATACAAATTGGAGAAGAAAATTCCCTTCCAGTTGTATACCATAATAGGGCTAAATGATAATCAGACAATTACTTATTTAGGAGGACTTGTATGAGGGACGAAAAACTGGCAACAGTGCAGAGAACGCTGACCGTAAGTAGTTAGTAAACAATTGGCATAACAGACTCCTGCTTCTCACTACCATTTAGAGCCTCCCATCAGGAATGTCAACTGTAAAATATATTTGTTTCAACAATTTGAATTATAGCTGTTTAATACACTCAGATTCAATAGGTGCCTCTAGCCATTCTATGAAGATGTTGGCGGCCAATTTGTTTTGGTTTTTATCCGCTCCAAACTCCGAGGACTAGCGACACTTTTTGGGCTTTTTGTATTGTATCACTAGCATGAGGCTAACTGTGATGAGGGACTTTAATGTTAAAGTACGAAGTAGTAAGGTCGAGGTATCTAAAAAAAAACAATGACGAGCTATTTGTAGACTTCTCCAATAGCATTTCTTTCACCATGTAACGTACAATGTTTAACCGCAAATTACGTTATGAAATTAGCCAGGTTTCAACTGAAAGTTAGATAAGTTCCAACCAAATTCAGATCAGTCCCAGGTTTGAATTTTTTTTTTTTTCAAATGGATGAATTAAGCAGAATAGGATTATCACCTTATGGTAGCTTACATATATTTTACATATATTTGCTTACTACTCTTAATGTGTCAAGAGTCTGAAGAGTCTAGAACCCTTCGTGAAATCGGGTTGACTAAAGTTACCACTATGAGTATAAGTAATTAGCAGCAGGATACCATCATCGAAGAGCATTAAATTGGAACCCTGTGAAAATTATTTTCTTTTCTGGTGGCAGTTACGGGTGTTCGAAGGAACCTGGCATTGAAGAGAGAAAATAACTGAAATTTTGCATTGCTGTCGGCCATATATGTGGATGAAAGAAGTGAACTACAATTCACCGTTGGTGGCAATGGCATCCAGCTGCTAATAGATGCGATAGCAGAACCATGCAGTTTCGAATGAGGACCAAGTAAGATGATCGAAGGAATATTTTTCTATCGTCACGAACCGTATTGTACATTGAAAGTACCCACCGGAACTTTCCAAGTGTACATTGCTACTCAATACGTTGAATGTTGAACGTTGAACGTTGTGGAATTTCTTAAACCTTGCCAGTACTGCTCCAGTTGATGGGTCGGCCAAGGAATATATGGCGTAGAATTAACAAAAAGGACACGATGACACATAGTCATGGTAGATGCCCAGAAACTCGTAAGGGATATTCAGGAACTACATAGCCAAGCAAAGTGCATATACGGATATGTACACACATAGCGCAAAGAAATTCAGTAAAAGTTTGGGGCATTCATAAAATAGGAAGATAATTATGGATTTTGTTCATTTAGCTACACGTAGGGTATTTCGCTGTTACACGACCGCGTGAGGGAGAAATGTCACGCACTTGGTGGGATGACCCGCGGAAAGATGTACTTAATTTCGAGTACACAATCAATTTTGAGTAGGCTTTGTGATTAGGCGCTATAAAAATGGTGTCAGAAATCGCTGTCACAGCCCTAGAAGGAAGTGGATGAAGGTGGGGGATAAAGGAGCACTGTGCCGTGGATACACTAGACATCAAGATGCTTTCAATTCAGCGAGTTAATCATGTAAAATGGACTCTCTTGAAAGAATAAATATGCCAAATTGTATTTTTAGGGTAATATGGAACTACTTTAAGAATACGAAGTTAAGGTATGAAAGCGATAAAGTTAGCAAACACTACAAAGTGTCGGCAGACGTTTCTCAAGGATTGGTGCTATTTCGCCATCCTTAGAACATCATGTATAACGATGTACTCAGCGTGCCAATGCCGTCAAAAGCAAAATATATAGTCTTCGCGGAAGACATTGCTATTGTAACCGTTGCGAAACAAGTTCAAGAGGTAGCAGTAGCAACAAATTAAGAGATTTCAGAAATTAAAACATGGTTGGAGACAGTAGGCCTAGATTTAACGAAACAGAAGACGAAAGTAGTTCTACTCAGGTGTAGTAATAGGACAATAGGCTGAACTTTAGGCCGTACCCAGAGTATGTAGAACAAAATTCGTCGAACCTACATTCATCGTTAGCAAGGATACTGCTAAACGTCGGTGGACCTAGTTGTCCCCAGACTAGTAATATCTTTAGAAGATTACCATATCCATTGGCGCAACCAAAAAAGGCATAATGATTACACGGATTGTCCGATTTAAACGTAACAAAAGAGCATTCGATGGTTAAAAAAATCTACATATGTACATACTTTCTTCGATGAATAGTGATAAATAAACAGAAGCTTCGATGTGGCTGTTGTGAGCATGTAATTAAAGGAAAGACGTTCCAAATATTCCTTAGTTTTGAAAATTTATTTTCCAATTCAATGTGTACAGTTGTTACCATTCATTGTATGTACAAACTATAAAACAACACTGTAGTGCCGAAAAAGTATAACAGAACATTAAATTGCAATCCTTCACATCAATTTATAACAACACAAATCGGTAGCTGCCCCATAATACAGTAAATACGTTAGGTCGTGTCATTTACCAAGAATCTAAGTTTCGAAAGGCTTAGGAATGATTATTTGTTGTGTAATTTTTCACTTTAAGGAACTAAACTAAACTTTGAAAATCAGAAGAATACTACAGTTAAGTATTTGGGGCAGCTAATGCCACACGTTTAAATCTATCGGTCAGTTGTACTCATATAATGGAATATAATGACATCAACAACATGAGTTGATAGGGATGATAATAGCCCACAATAGCCTTGCCAATGCATCGTTGACTATCATCTAAACTTAGCTATGGGTCCATGGTTTTAACTCCATCAACCAGGTAGCTGTTTGCTATTCAAACGTAGTAATCATCTCTATTTGCATGCAATCAACCGTAACATTATTTAATGAATGGCATCACCGAGAATATACCAATCTAAGTATCTAAATATTATTGAAGCCGCACAACTACCGCATGCGTTACCAAACTCAAACAAGCATACGAGTACTTTGCTTCCCATCATTACCTCAACATTATAGGACTGTAAATGCAAATTCACTAGTACTTCCTATAATTACTTTCACCTCAGCCAACTTCCATTACGATGCACTTTCAAACTTTCAAAGAACCACCGGATTACACCGAAAGCCTCGCTTGTACATTTATAGTATGTATGTTTGCACTCAGCTTACCCAATAATACGTTCGCCAATCAAATCGAATGCATGTGCAAATAAACGCAGCAGGTTAAGTGCACCAAGTTGTGCAAAATAAATCTTCTCCGTTTCCACAATCCATTGTTGATTGGGTTTACCTCATTAAAACAGAAAGCGTTGTTAATTGACTTCTTTGGGTAGTATGCAGGAATACGGACTTTTGTCTTAGAAGCCAATCTCGTTCAAGGTCAAACCAGTTGCCCACATATGTACCTACGCCAGATGCAATTTTTGGCCTCGAATATAAAGCACAAAACTGGTCAACACTCGTGTCATATTTCTGTGCCACTGGGTATTGCACAATATTGGCAATTCACACATGCAGTTTGTAGGTATTTTATTGGGAGAGATGCTGTAATCATTGTTTAACATCGCTGCAAGAGGTCTCTTGTGTAACACTGCAAGGCACATAAAATGCAAAAAGAAGTAAAATTAATAAAAGAAAAAAAATTATAAAAAAAAAACTAATTGCTTTCTCTGACGCAAATGCAATGTACATATGTAAGTAATTACGGCGCGGTTATGGAAGGGCTATAGAAACTCCGCAGCAGCAAGTTTAGTAAGATTTTCTTAAGTAGAGATAGGGAGGATAAAAAGATAATTTGTATCTTAATTTGTTGTAAATATTCATCTGAATTTATTTAGTATTAATAATAATACTCGTATTACTTACTTACTTAGGTGGCGCTACAGTTCGGGGTGAACCTGGGCCTCAACTAACAAGCCTCTCCACTTATCTCGGTCCGTAGCTAACTGCCTCCAGTTGCGTACTCCAAGCTCGGTCAGGTCCACTTCAACTTGCGTGTGCCACCTAAGGCGAGGTCTTCTTCTGCTGCGTTGTCCCTCCGGGTTTGATTCGAAGACTCTTCGGGCCGGAGCACTGGTGTCCATTCGCTCTACATGTCCTAGCCACCACAAACGACTGATGCGCAGTTTTTAACTAGGTCGATGTCGCTGTACAGCTCGTATAGTTCCTCATTGAATCTTCTCCTCCAAAGCCCGTCAACGCAAACGGGACCGAATATTTTACGAAGAATATTTCTCTCGAAACGACCGAGGATATCTTCATCCGCTTCTGATAAAGTCCAAGCTTCAGCGCTATAAAGTAGGACTGGGATGATCAGGTCTTATATAGAGTTTCCTTAGTTGTTCGGTATAGGGCCTTACTACTCAATTGCCTTCTCAGCCCAAAGAAACAGTGATTGGCAAAAGTTATTCTTCGTTTTATTTCTGCCGAGTTGTTATTGTAAGAATTGATAGCAGAGCCAATGTAGACAAAGTCCCTTACTACCTCAAAGTTATAGCTGTCGATTGTCACATTCTGGCGACAGCCCGCTGTGTTCTTCCAATAATGTCGATATCGTCGGCGTACGCTAATAGTTGCACAGACTTTTGAAAGATTGTGCCTCCGGTGTTGACTTATGAGTTTCGCACAATTCTTTCAAGAACGATGTTAAAAAAATCACATGGCGCGTCACCTTGTCTAAATCTTTTTTTAACATCAAAGGTCTCGGTGTGATCGTTATCGACCTTGATGGAGCAGCGAGAATTCTCCATCGTCATTCTGCACAATCTGACGAGTTTGGCAGGGCTGCCAAAACTAGACATGGCTTTATATAACTCGTCTCTATAAATGCTGTCATATGCGGCCTTGTAATCGATAAAAAGATGATGGGTATCGATTTGGACTTCTTGGGTTTTTTCCAGGATCTGCCGAAGTGTAAAGATTTGATCGATTGTGGACTTTCTTTGTTTGAAACTACACTGATAGAGGCCAATCACGTTGTTGCAGAAGGGTTTCAGACGTTCACACAATACGGCAGATAGGATCTTGTAGGCGATGTTGAACAGACTGATACCTCTGTAATTGGCGCAATTGAGGGGATCTCCTTTCTTGTGGATCGGGCAAACGGTGCTGCGATTCCATTCATCAGGCATACACTCATCTGACCAAATTTTAGAAATGAGTTGATGTATGCTCTCTACCAGGTCCAACTGCTTTGAACAGCTCGGCTTGTAAGCCGTCAGGTCTAGCAGCCTTGTTGGACTTAAATGTTTTGGCTATCATCGTCTAGATTGAATGGTTCATTCTGCCTGACAGCGGGATGTTGGTCTTCGTCGCCGTTATACAGTCTGCAGAAGAAGTTTTTCCAAATTCTCAGCACCGACCGTGGTAATACTCGTATTAGCTGCAGATAAAAACACTAGTGGCCAAATCACGCTGTTTTACATACATACATACATACATACTTGATATATACAGATAAGATTTAGAAGACTACATCAGTTTGTCGGCAGACTATTAGTCACAAGTGTCTTTGTTTGCCGTTTAATGCAAGTTGTGGCGTGAACATGAACATGATCAAATTAACAAGCTAGCAAACAAGCGTTTTTTAAACTTTAAGAAGCAAACATCTTTCTATCAGGACTATTGGCCAAAGAGTTGGAAAATACTACGCAAACCAAGCCGGAAGCTGGAAAACGGAATAAACAATACTATTCAGCGGGAAGACAGCATTATTTTAAGAAAAAGTCAATCAAACAGATTTCTGTTATTTCCAGAAGTAAGCCAAAAACTTGCCGATGAACATGGGGTTACTATTCGTGCGAGAACTTTTCAGGGAAGTTTGCTTTATGGACGAAGCTCGAAAAGCCTATATTACCAAAAACAATCGAGCTTCCCTAGTAAGATTTACAACAGAGTATCCAAATTGGACTCGGGCCGATTAGAAAAGAGTAATTATTACAGATGAGTCCAAACTCAATCACATCAGTCAGATAGTACGAGTATACATACATACATATATCTCCTTCGTACGCCTAAGAGTAAATAAAGACTTGAAGCAACACTGTCTTGTTTCTCGGAATAATTTCCCACTTAGTTTCTGATCTGATCTGGGATATTCAAAATAACAAACTTTTGAAAGTTACAGCTATAATTTGAAAAGTGACCTTTTGAAGAAAATGGTTATTTAGCCACTAGTGTACATATGTAGTAGTTCATCCCAATTTGGGTCATATTACTTGTAATATAACCTCAAGTGAGGCGGTTTTCATACAATTTGTTTGTATTAATACATGCCCCTAGTTGCTGAGCAAACTCCTTTAGGAACTCTCTGTCCCACATCGCTGAATCAACTACTGTTATTACCTTTGCCTTACTTTGGGAGACTTGCTACTTAGCGGCCGGAATCTTGCTGACCATGTCCCTGTCATAAGTGCGGCTTGGCACGTCTTGCTCAGCACTACTTAAGCTCGCCGGATGGGGGTGTTCTTGTACTGCACTGGACCGCTAACATAATTCAAATACTTGCAATAATTTGTATCGTTTCTACACCTGGGTTTCTTAATGTGTTGACTGTGGATGTCAATGGCCACCTAGGCTTGCCTTCAACCATCTGAGATAACTCAACACCTATGCTAATCGCGCCTAATGTCCCTCACCAATCTTCACAAATTAGCAATTCATTATGTGAAAGAAACTACGCACTTTTAACATGAATAAATGAAAATATATATTTATTTATAAGCAATCAATCTGTATCACTATCATTTTTTTTTTTTGGTTATTCACCACTATTGAAATTTAAAAATTTTTTTTGTAGAAATAAACTTAAACTACTAATGTAATTATAATAATTTTTTAAAGTATCTGACTTGAAGGGTTCTCAATACTTATTATATTATTATATGATAACTTAAAGTTTACTCTAGAACTAGTTTAACTAACACTTATATTATATATACCTAAAAATCGGATATTAAGTTAATTTTTTTTTTATTTATTATTCTAGGAAAATGTGGGAAAAACCCATTTACAAATATTATTTTTTTTTTAAGCAAAAAACAAACACCTAGTAAACAAAAAGCCTAATACTAACTTAACCTAACCTATCCTAGGACTAGGCACTGACATATCATTTCCAGTCCGTCAATGCTTAAGTCAAATTAACAACAAAAACATCGGCGCATCAGAAATCACATGCCAGGGCCTAATCCAACTTAACCTAATCGTTAGCCACAATCCAGTCGAGCCACCAGTATTTTTCAAGATTATACCTGTCAGTATTGCTTGAATCCCTTTCTGGTTAGTTTACGCAGTATCTCCGACCAGCATTTCCATCCCTTAGGTCGATTAGCTCATAAAGGATACGTTTATCTGTCGCTCTTCTAGCAATATGATAAATAATTGGCACGTTCATTGAATCTGATAAGTATCCATGTGCATCCACCAGATGCAAGAATGCCTCAGGTGAAATATAACCACTCACCAAAGAGTTTCTGAAATACTTAGGGTAAAACAAACCCGATACTAGTTCGTTCTCCGTAACGTTAGCTGAAGGCGCGAAATGATTCCTCACAAGATCCAGGATGACATTGTCGATTCTGGATACAACGGAAGCATTCAATAGTCTCTTATTAGAGACGTAATGCCGAAAATCGGAGCATTTCCATCCCTTAGGTCGATTAGCTCATAAAGGATACGTTTATCTGTCGCTCTTATAGCAATATGATAAATAATTGGCACGTTCATTGAATCTGATAAGTATCCATGTGCATCCACCAGATGCAAGAATGCCTCAGGTGAAATATAACCACTCACCAAAGAGTTTCTGAAATACTTAGGGTAAAACAAACCCGATACTAGTTCGTTCTCCGTAACGTTAGCTGAAGGCGCGAAATGATTCCTCACAAGATCCAGGATGACATTGTCGATTCTGGATACAACGGAAGCATTCAATAGTCTCTTATTAGAGACGTAATGCCGAAAATCGGAATGTGCGCTTCTATACATTCGCATATAGGCTCGAAGACATTTTCTCTCAAATAATCGCAGTTTCTCCATGTAAGATGGATTTATGTTCCACCAAACTGGACTCGCATAAGTCAGAATAGGACGAACGAAGGCTTGGTAACATATGACCATCACATCGGATCTTAGATAGCTGGAAGAGAATAGACGTTTGAGAGACATAAATGCCGCTCTTGCCTTTTTCAACTGAATATTTACGTATATACTCGTATAATATATTTACTTGTCTAAATGCACACCTAGACAACGGTCTTTGACTTGATGCGAAGACCATTAGAACTCTTTATTTGCAAATTCTTCCAGTTGCGTCTCAAGTCTGAATTACCACGTCGTATTGGGGTGCGGAACAGTATAGTTTCACATTTTTCTTCGTTTATTTTGAGCTTCCACTTTGAGCACAATGTCTGAATTTTACCAAAACTATTTTGTAGTTCAGTCTGTATGTCTTGCATTTTCGAATTACTTGCATACAAGGTAACATCGTCAGCATACGCTAACCCATGTCCCTAAGCATTTCAGAAATGTAGATAAGATGACTGTGCCTTGTGGAAGACCATTAAGGATATTAAAATCTTTATTTGTCCTGTATTGTCTATCAGTTACAACAAATTTCTTCTCCTCAAATACCATAGACGCTATCATCTTTATGAGATGAATCGAAAATTCATATCGCAAAAGTTTATAAATTAACCCGTCGATCCAAACCGTGTCGAAGGTTTTTTCGATATCCACTAGGCAGGCACCTGTACATCGTTTGGCATTGAGATTCCAACAAAAGTCTGAAACCAGTTTTGTAATAGCATGCACCGCCGAATGGTTTCTTCTAAACCCATGTATCATTATCATTAAATTTACTTAATCAATTCAATTACTTGAATTCAAAATTTCACAAAAAAACCGAATGTTTCTTTCAAAGTTATATTTTTACCAACATACCTTGATCCATCCAGACGATTTCTATAAATGCTCTGAATAATACTTATATACTATACGTATGTACCCTTTTTGTGATTACACGTGATTACAGTGCCGCGATACATAAGAAACTCTAAACATAAGAATGATTTGTGATACTAGTTTTAAATTGATTTTAATTAATAACAATTTTATTTAGTGCAATTATTAACAATTAATATATTTATACACGAAGCAACTTTATTTTAGTACAATAAAAAGCGGTCTTTATCAGTAGCTTTTATCACATTGGGTGAATTACAAAAAAAACAGCTTTTATCCATCGATTGAGTATTGAACATTAATCAGCATACGGGATCTGTGAGAATCCAGTGCTGGGAATTCATGAAGCTGTGCTGCACTCGTTTGATAGGTGATATGCAGGGCTTTCTGGAACTGGTGCGTTGCGCGGGAGCGTGGGTAATTGAATATCAATGATCGGCGTCAGTCGATGAAGATCATTTGATCGGTGCGGAGAATTTGTTTTTTTTTTTTATAGGAAATTCCCATAAACTTTAGGGATTTTTAGTAATATGCGCGTACATTAACATTAAAATTACTTTAAAACTTAAAAGAAACACGTATGTACGTTTGCACACTTATACATATTCCTTAGATTGAGTGCTATAAAATTTAGCCATTGAAAGCCTCCCACGATGTGTTCTCCGCCGCTGCCAGAATAGAAAAAGGAAGAAGCTCACCGGAAAAGTTAACTTCATTGGTGGATAATCAAGCTGACTTTCAACTTAATGAAAATCATGGCGATAGCCTGTTTGGACGTAGGGGCATACCAATAGGGTGTGCGTAAAAATATATGAAGGGTATTTGTATATTGAATGCGCTAGAAAATCGCCGCATGTACACTGAATTTAACAAATAATTGATTTCATGTAAAAAAATCAAAGACACTCACGGAGAGTGTAGTTCATTTATTTAAGTCGGACACCTAAACTTAGTCCCAAAACACTTTTGCCTTAGACTTTAAACACACTTTTTTCAACGATATTGAGCGACCGACATTTTCATTAGTAAAGTCCTAGCTATCAATTCAGCAGAAAAGATTTGGTCATGATTGTCAAATTTAAAATAAGGGATTTCAGGTATCGTGTTGTCTGAACATTTTACTTCCACTGAGTTTTTCAATTCAATTCAATTTATTTCTTTATCAATTCATATAAATTTCAAGAGACTATTAAATAACAACAACTAACTTAATTAGAATTAATAAAGTATCTGCAATCTATAGTACATAAAGAACTAGAGGCGAAAGCAGAAAGAGTAGACTACATAGAAATATAACAATATAAAATATATAGAAAGTAATGTAATGGGGTCACAGACAAGATTTATAATTGTTTTTTTTTTTTTTTTATATTTCAATCTAATATAAAAAATACGACAAAGATAACACAGGTCTACAAAATAAGAAAAAAATGTTGGTGCCGCTGAGACTTAAACGTAATTTGAACACATAGTATCTGCCAACACTCTCAGTAATATTAATCCGTCAAAACTACGTACAGTTTTTGAGTTACCCCCATCGATATTTTTTTAGCAGTACGGGTTTCACATATTTATTGGTGTTGTTTGCATGATTAAAAACGTTCATAAATAAGATCTTTGAGATGTTTTTGTCAAGGCGATCTTGTTTAAATGATCCAGATATATTTTGTTATGTTTCTGGCGAATACACGATAAAAAAGTGTCGAAGACCTATGCAAAGTGCTTATTTCGCTTATTTCAACATGACAATTAAAGACGTTGACAAACTTTGGATTCCAAACGAGGGTTGCCACATGTGAGCATTTGAGACAGTGGATGTAAGGAAAAAAATAATTTTAAGTTTGGTGTGCCTATAGTTTGGAAGGAACCGAAGGAACCATGATGACTGCTATTTTTCCTTAGTCAATCTGCGTGGTGTTAACCGACAAAAAAATGACGTACCCCAATCTGAAATTTGCTAAGAGACCTGTCCCTCATTCAGGAGGTGTCCCTGTTCCTACCTTAGGTGAACTTTCAGATCTTTCAAGCACAGAATCAAATACATTCGAAAGGTAGTACTAGCTACAAGAAAGACAGTGATTTTGAAGCAACATCATCAAAACCCATACTTTTTACTCAAACCGCTTTAAGTAAGCTTATTAGGGACCTTGACCTTTTAGAATACTTGGTTGTAATATGAGCATCAATGTCCACTATCTTCACAATCATTTGGATAGATTTTCTGAAAATGTTGGCTTTTACAGTGAGGGACAAGGCGAGCGATTTCATCAGGACCTAAAACATATAGAAGAACGGTACGGTCGATGGGATGAACACTAATTACTACTGGAGTATCAAACGTGAGTGTCTTGAGGAAACTCACTCCAAGAAATCCCGAAAAAGCAGCTTTCTCTACGTTCAAACAAATAAATAAACGGTTAAAAATATGAAAAAAACAGTTTTTTTTTTAAAGTAGCATATCTCAAAAACTGTATGTAGTTTTTTGAAAAAATATATACCGCTAGAATCAGCATAAGGGGCATACTCAAAATCCGTTTTAGTCTTTCCCGCACCAAAACCACTGTAGACCTGTGTAATAAATGTGTTGCAAAAGAGAAAAAGAAATAAATAGATACATAGATAGTTAGATTTATTGAAATAACAAACAATTTAATTAGATAGACACACAAAGTAAATCATGAATATCTTTATAATTTAGGTCTAAAAGCCAAAGTTTTACTTTTTTGAGAAAAATGGATTCGTTTCTTCAACTTTTAATAGCTATTAAAGCAGTAATAGCTAGGAGCAATGGCAGTAAAAAAATTAAGAAAAATTTGCAGATTGTGATGTGGTACTAAAGCAAGGTTCTGATTGTTAACCCTCAAATTATGACTAGAATAGCGTCTGTTCAATAGATAACCCGATCTGGCGAAAAATACCTTCAAAACTTTGTAAAAATACAGGTGTTTCAGGCATCTGAAAAGTATGAAGCTTTTATTTCGACGGATCCCGTGAGCAGTATGGTTTTAAAAAGTATATTTGTCTTGTAGCAGCTAAAAGATACTTCTTAAGTGCATCAGTATGGGCAAACCAACTCATCTTCCAATCAAGCAAAACACCAAGATACTTAAATGTCTTTACACTCTCAATAATAGAAAACATTTATCAGAACATGTACGAGATTTAAAAAATGTTTGTGAGCTTACCGTCGATTTACAAATGTGCTTACTATGTTTGTATTTATTGCAGTTTGCACAATGAAAAAAGAATGGACCATAGTCTACTTCCTTACCACACACATTGAAAAACATAATTTTTGTTTTATCACTGATTACCATTTTATGCATTTGGAACCAATGGCTTAAGATTTCTAGGTCGTCATTTATGTCAACACAAAAGTCTAAAGTAGAATCGCTATGGTAAGCACATGCCATATCGTCAGCGAACGCATTAACATTGCTACGATATTTTTCTAAAAAAAGCGAGTTAATAAAAATTAAGAAAAGTATGGGGCCAAGCAGAGAACCTTGAGGAACTCCTATGCAGGTAATACTGGTAGAACTGAGCTTTCCGTTAATATTAACCCTTTGACCTCTATCAGATAAATAGGAGCCGAACCACTTATGCATGACACTCCTAAGACCACATTTGTACAGTTTGTCCAAAAGTATCAGGTGATCAACGGTATCAAAAGCTTTTATGTCGACAAACAGAGCAGCAGTCAACTTCTTGTTATTAAATCCACTATACATATATATTTGAACAGAAATTTAAAAGGACTATCTCAGTTGAAAAACCAGTACGAAACCCAAATTGACAATCACTAAAAAAATGTGTTTTTTTTAAAAATGTGATCATTCTGCTCTTTATAGCTTTTTCAAATATCTTCGAAAAAACAGAAATCAAAGAAATAGGCCTATAATTATTTATAGATGTTTTATCACCTTTCTTAAATAAAGGTATCACTTCGGCTTGTTTTAAATCGTCCGGGAAAACACAATTGAAAATGCTTTTGTTGTAAATATGACATAAGATGTCACAAATATTCAAAGATATTTTCTTAACGAAATTATTCGAAAAGCACGTAGTTGATTTAGAATTCGAGTTTTTGAGGGAGATAATAATTTTGTACAACTCAAAAGCTGTCCGACGTAGTCAAGGCAATCAATGAGATGAGGTTGCTAGGGGATTTTTTGCAGTTTCAGTGTAAAGAATGGGAAGATGTGTACGCGCATTTGCAATGACTATTTAGTTAGTAGTTAGTCATGCCCACAATCGACATGTAGTCACACTTACGTTTTTGGGTGCAGTTTAATATTTAAATTGGTTGTAAACTTTCTAAGAATTTTGATCAATATGTAATCCCATTAACTCAAATAAGAGGATGATTCCCGAATATTCGAGATTTTTGAAGCAAGGGAAACGTGTTTGATAACAGGAAATTCTAAATTTAAACATAGCTCCCCTGCCTCTAAAGGGTGTTTTCATCGATGGCATGGCTTATAGGCATGATAACGTCAAACAAAAGCTAACTTCTCAAAATACATGTTTATTATATACCTAGTTATTAGTGTCCAAGATGAGTTATGACTTAAACTAACCAGTATGATTACTATCTAATCACAAACTAGGTTTCCACAAAGTTGGCAATCTAGGCAAAATGGCTGGCCTACATGAGCTGCTTTCTGACGTTTCCTGTATCTCCTTTTCCTCTCATCATGAGTTTGTGACACCATTTTAGATTCGCCATGAGATCTTCTTTGTTGAAGGGCTGGTAGCGGTTGTACACGCCTAAGCGGACGCGGAAGATTTCTGACCTTCCCTGCACTGTCTGGTCCTTTCAGTCCTAGGTAGGTAGGTACATAGGTAGAAGTATTGGTTCTGTTAACACAGAACCCAATTAGCACAGTTGTGCGGTTTTGATACCACGACTCATGTGACCTGGATGTTGGTGTGTGTTGGTGAGGAGAATCTAGAGCCAACCTGTGGAGTTCAAAAAGAGGATCAGTTCATTAATGCTTTTACCAGAGATCTCCTCGAGTGAATTAAAGAAGGGTTTTCCTAGTGCTTGTTGTCTAGCCCTGGCTAGTGCTGGACAAGTGCACATGTAGTGGATGATGGTTTCTTTTTCGGTAGCAATATTTCAACTACGACAATGTGTATTGCCTAGTTTGACTGCGTGATCTCCTGGAGAGGTTTGTAGCCCAGACTAGGGTTACCCATTGATCATCTAGTGAGGCCAGCTCCTTTTGGCATTCTAGGACTAACTTGGATGATGTGGTTACCGAGGCAATAGCTTTGATAGCAGCTTGGCTATCAATAAAAATAGCGATTTTTTGTCTTGGTGATATGTTTGGGTGTGACTTGATTTGGCGACAGGCCTCGCGGATTGCGAGTAGTTCCGCTTGGAACACGCTGCCAGCGTCCGGAAGTCTGAAAGATTTTGAGATGTTTAGGGATTCCTAGAAAACACCCGCACCAACCCCACAGACTATTTTTGAACCATCGGTGTAGATTGTTAGATCGAAATCCTTAGTCACCTGTCCATCTTGCCATTCCTTTTTTGTAGGGAATTGTACGTCGAAACGCTTTGTGAAGTACATTGTGGGGATGATATAGTCTGTTGGCGTTGATACAAGTTCTCTTGGTAGAGAATTCAGAATATCACTGTGTCCATAGGGCTTCGCAGTCCAGCACTTGGACTCTCTGAGTCTAATTGCGCTGTGCGCTGAAATGTTTATAATGTGTAGATCTAGGGGTAAAAGGTAAAGCAAGACTGTTAGAGCGTCTGACGGGGTTGACCGTATAGCGCCTGTGGTACCTATGCACGCTGCTTTTTGTACTTTACTCAGTTTGGTTATGTTATAGGCTTTTTTAAGGGCCGGCCATCACACTATCGACCCATAGGTGAGGATTGGGCGTACTACAGCTGTGTACATCCATAGGGTCAATTTTGGATGCAGGCTCCATCGTTTGCCGAAGGTTCTGTTGCAGGCATAGAAAGCTATACATGCTTTCTTCACTCGCTGGTCTATATTTAATTTCCAGCTAAGTTTAGGATCCAGGATGACTCCTAGGTACTTAGCACTGGACGATAGGGAAAGTAGCTGATCGTTTAGTCTAGGAAGCGTGAATTCAAGTATTTTGGTTTTGGTGGTGAAAAGCATCAGTTCAGTTTTGTTCGGGTTGACTCCAAGTTCGCACTTTTTGGCCCAGGCGGTAACTTTACTCAGAGCCCGTTCCATGATCTCACTTATCACGGAGGGAAACAGTCCTGACAATAAAATCACCATGTCGTCCGCATACCCGACTACTTTAATTCTTTCTATGTCTAAACATAAAAGGATTTTATTCATGACTATTAGTCATAGCAAAGGTGAAATAACACCGCCTTGGGGTGTTCCTCTACTGGCGAATTTGGTTATGGTACTGTTTCCTAGAGCTAAGCATAGAGACTATCCAGCGACTTAGATAGTTTTCTATGCCTAGCTCCGTGAGGGACTCCAGGATTGCTTCAGTGTATTCCTTATAGTGTATAGATTTTTCTATTGTTTGCACTACTTCATGGAGGGCTGTTTCCGTAGATCTCCCTTTGAGGTATGCGTGCTGGGATTTGGAGAAAAATGGCTTAATTTTATCTCGCAGATGGTTATCTAGGACGCGCTCGAGAGTCTTCAATACGAATGGGGTAAGACTAGTAGGTCTGAAATCTTTCACTTTTTCTTGACCGCGCCTGCCCACCTTCGGAATGAAGACCACTCTCACTCGTCGCCATGAGTGGGGTACGTGGTTATTTAAAATGCAGCTCCTGAAAATCGGCATGAGCCATGGAATTATCACCTCTTGCATTTTTTGTAGCATAATGGGCAGAATGCCGTCTAGGCCTGGCGATTTATAAGGAACGAAACTGTGTATGGCCCAGGAAATTTTTTCCTCAGTAATAATGGGTATTACGCGTTCCCAGGATTGCAGGCATTGCGAGCTGTTAGGCTCTGCGCTGCTATCTTTACATCCGGGAAAGTGCGTGTGTATTAAAGTCTCTAGGGATTCTGCAGTTGACTCCGTCCAATTTCCATCCAAACTTTTCAGGAGAGATGGATTAGAATGATCCTTGGATAGAATCTTACTGAGTCTTTGAGGGTCTTAATTGATTGGCAATATTCTATCCAGGACCGTTTCTTGGCCACTGTGATAGCTTGTTTGCACTTTTTGAGGCAGTCTGTGTAAGGTATTTTCAATCCTACTCATATTGGATTTTCTATAGTTTGAAGCACGCTTCCTCAATGTCGACACAAGTAAATCGAAACTTTTGTTTAGTTTATTTAGCATTTTTTATTTTTGCTGTATTGCTTCTATACCGGACAACGCGTATGATTACGTCCGGTGTATTCACAAAGTTAACAATAGCAATTGAAATAGCATTACAGAGATTCGCAAGCATCACCTACCCTATGCGTGACATCTCGAAGATACACATAGGCTTTCCATACCGACATAGTTTTCTAGTTATTAAATTAATGATTAGAAAGATTTATTTATGTCTTGTTACTACGAGAGTCTGATTTTTACTTCTTTTGTCAATATTCGCAGTTCAGCAGCGTTTTGGCAATTAAAACTGAGTACAGATAATCAGTAAATGCTGCATGCTGAAGAAAAAGATCACAATTCAACTATTTCTTTTTGGAATAGTCAAAAATTTGCGTATAGATAGCTTAGTATTCGCAGAATCTAGTCTACTTTTGTGATGTATAGATAGGTTTGCCAATAAACTGAATCAATACTAGTAACACCCATTTCATATTTCATGACCTAACATTTACCTACAATTGTTTTGCTTTAAAAAAAGGAGATTCCCTCCCCCTCTATTCGCCCATGAATGCATGAAGGGATTAAACTGAAAATCTCCTATTGTTAGCAGGATGAACATTTATCTCCACACTGCACTGCACACTGTAATGGTCGCTGCAAAAGAGGCATGAGATGAAGAAAAAAGCCACCTGGTCCTTCCAACCTATTTCATGGTTGGCAAAATGCCATGAAATGAGTTCTTCATATCATATACAACCCCGGAAGTCCATTGTGCAACAGGAAGCGCAATTTTTCAAAGCAACACAGTCGGTACACTGATAAAGAGATCAATTAAAAAAAAAAACTTTCTATCTTACAATGAGACCTGGTTTCCGTTTATTAAAAAAAAAAATACAAATACCTATACTTATTTACAAAACAAGGCAACGTCCTCTTTTTGATTCTTTTCAGTCAATACTGAGATTCCTTAAGCTCTCGCTACAACTGGGTGAGGCGAGTTTGTTTTTCGCTTTTTTTGTATCCACCTTCCAGTTTGCGTCGTCCATTAAGTAATCTCTGCGAAGGATACTTTAGTAAATGATGGAATATGTATATGGAATACGAATTAACAAACCTCCTCTCCTTCATGATTGCTATCCACTTGGCTTTTATGTCAGCTATGGGACCTGCTTCTCCCCCATACTCCTCGGGAAGCATCTCTTTTGGAATGTAATCATACAGTGTCGTTGATCCTGGCAGATGAAACTTTATCTAAAACGAGTAACTACACTCTTGAAATATGAAGTACATCAGTGGTGTACACCAATCGATTTCCTTTACCAATTTAAAAACTTCACTCTTAATGAACGGCTTGACAACCATCAACACCTTATCGAGGTACGATGGACAATTCAACACATGTACTCCTTTCAGTCGCACTGGATGTGCCTCTTGCACAAATTTCATGTACACTCGCAGTGAATTGAATACGACTCTGGTTAGGTGCCGCAAAGAGAACCCAGCCATGTCAAAGATTGGAATTTCACCATCTGCCATGCCAGCCGGATCTTCGGTGACGAAACGACAATCGGCCAACATAAAGAATACTTTAACGCCCTCGGTAAATTGAAACTAAGAGATGGATACACACAGATGGTGAATGACACACTTATAAAAGATTATTTAACCTTACTCACCTTGTCTGCATCAAAATCTACCAAACGGTAGAATAGCAACTTACTGTTGTCTGGCGTCAGACCTGGTATGGGAACAAGATCTCTAAAGAGGCAAAAAGTGAAAAGAAACAAAACGTTGACAAGAAGATTAATGCAGAGTTGCATTTGGAAATGAAGTGGAGCTTACGCAATCTCAAGCAATTGCTGACTGTTCTCGTCACATGGATCACGTTTAAGGAAAATCTGTGGATTCTTGTTGCGTAGATTGTAATTAAATTCGATTAGGCGTTTGGTATCTTCGACATCACCAAAGCAGGAGTAGAGGAAGCGTCTCAAGAGAAGGGGATCTGGAATTCAAAAATCGTTTGAGTTATGGTTAGTTCTAGGTCCATGGTTTGGATTTGGATTTTTTCAAGAGAGGAGTTGTGGATAAAATATTTTTTTCTTAAGTGGAGCATACGTATTCAATGAGGTGGTCAAGATACCATGGTCTTAGTCACACAACTTTGAGTTAACATGTTCAAAGTGGTGTAGTTGGGAACCTAATAGGTTTTCGTGTATAGTACACCAATGGACGCGAAACAGATGAAGGAGTTGGAGGTTGAAAGTACGAGACTATTCTGTCCAATTAATTATTTACACTTGCTCATAATTCTGGCCAGGATTAACAGACTTTACTTAGATACCATGATACAGCTTGCATGAAAGAAATGCTAACGCAGAAAAACTAGGTATAAAATGGTTCGCAATGAACTACAGAAGAAAGTTACATCAAAAGCAGGCTAAGAAAAGGAGCCAATCATTACTGAATTGAAACTGAAGGGAACGGAAGCTAGAAGATTTACACATGTCAAGCAACAACCGGTGGGTTCGAATTTTGACGACGGATGTTTTAGTTAAAACATACCACTTTTAGTCCTGTCTATGAATAATGGTTTCTATAAGCTACATATAACCCAAAAGGCAGGGAAGAGAGATGGTAGTTTTAATGACTTAAACCAACTAAAGCAGGTTCTGTACCTGTTTTTTAATTACTTCTTTCCGATACTGTTCATTGTCTACATTCAGAAACATTTGAATAAACGCCAAAATTGAAAAAAAAAAAAAACATTAGCAATTTCTCACGATCTATTTTAACCACCTGCGTTATTTTCAGAGAAAATCAAATTTAACATTTTGAATTTCAGTGGTAAAGTTCGTCTCGTCTGTGCAGAATGAGGAGGTTGACCCAAAAAATATTTCCAGTACATTTAAGCACGTTTATGGTTCAGTGAGTCTGTACGACTCCATCTGGTGCTGGTTGTACTTATATGTACACAATCCACAATATAAACACATTGCCATTTTGAAAACAACATTTATGAAGAAGTGCTGAAATAATTCATTTCCCGCATGGTTAGGCATTTCAACAGGACAAATATTTGAAGCGTATTGCTTATAATGTAGAATTGTGGCCATTATGTACATAACATGCAATCAATGCAATAAAACCAATTACGGACATGATTATCGAAGGAAATATTTCTGATAAAATAATCAGTAGCTATGTTGACAGTCAAGCAGCCATTAAAGTATTACAGTCAGCATCGGTAATGAGCATAAAATGACTGGACGACATCTCAGTGGTGATCAATAAGGTGACCCTCTGTTGAGTACCGGCCCACATGGATATCGCGGGGAATGAAAAAGCGGATGAATTAGCCAGGGTATGGTCACATTTAAGCTCTTTGCAGGCCCTTTCTGAGGCTGGCACACCGCTTAGCACATCCACCAGAAAAATAGATACTGAATCCAGCGAGGAGGGTAACAAGCAGTGGTATCTAATACATGCGCTGCAGTCAAATCATAATGGTCAGTCTATGACAAAAAGATATCTGTAGATCTCATGAAACTCAGTTGCTGGGATATTCGGACAGCTGTTGTGACAGGACACTGCGGGATGGGCAATCATGCAGCACGGCTAGTCCTAGAGACGAAGAGGAAATAGAATCTATTCGTTACTTACTATACGATTGTTCAGGACCAGCCATCAAAAGGAAAAAGATTTTAGACCTACTTCCTTCTAGAACTGAACGATCTAGGATATATTGAGACGAAAACAAACAAACACGTATTTGGGTGGTTTAGTTCAGCCGTCGATTACTGAAATTTAGGTTCGTAAAGGTTTTGTAATTGGGCACAGTTCACTCGTTGCTAGTCTAACGGAGCCGTTGACAGTTCTATAGATCAGTTGATCTCTCATATTGATAATGCCGGACGAAAACATCGACAGAGGAAATTGGGACTTTTAACAGACGTAAAGCACACCTACTACTAAATAGACGAATAAATATCTAGCAAAGATATTACTTTGTACATTTATACATACATATGTACATTAATAGTTCGAATTTGTTGCTATCAAAGTCGGGAATAACCGCACAATGCTCAAGGGATTAAACCTTGTACCAAGTTGTCTTCGAGTAGCAGGGTGTAAGCAGCACTATCCATTTTGTGGAGGAAAAGTCAACTGGAACCTTACCCGAACGCAGGAAGCACCCCTTACCATACAACTTCCACCGTTTAAGTTCCTCGTCGAAAAAAGCCTCAGATCCTTCCGTAAATCATGCCAATTTCGACAGTAATGACGGAATGCAATTTAATCTTGATTTAATCTTTAATGGATATTCGCACGATTTACGGAAGGATCTGAGATTTTTTTTTGACGAGGAACTTCGACGGTGAAAGTTGTATGGTAGTATGTGCTTTCAGCGCTCGGGGTAAGATGCCCGTTACATTTACCTCCACAAAATGGATAGTGCTGCCCAAGACCAGCTACTCGAAGAGACCTTGGTATCATATTTAAGGCGATATCGTTGATTTCCTCATGTCTTTCAACAAGATAATGCAGCGATTCACGTCAATCGTCAAAGATTGCAATGGGTTCAAGCCCAAGAAATTAGATTAATGGAGTGCCCGGCACGTTCTCTGGATTGCAATCCGAAAGAAAATCTTTGAGGAATCATTACCCGCTGAGTTTATACCCAAAATTGGTAATTCCCGAACTTTCCCGATCTTCAAGAATCAATTATGGGTGCATGAAACTCCTTAGGGGATTCTCTATAAAGAAAATTCGTTGGGAGTGTGCCCAATGGAATTTTTAGTATTGAAAAAGGGGTAATAAAACCTCATACTAATTTTGGTAAAAACAATTTCCCAAAACAAAAAACAATTGAGAAAATTGTAGTGCGGTTATACTTTTGCAATCTAGCCAAAACAGTTTTTTATTGCTAAAAATTCTAAAAGCAAATATCGGGAATTTTTTTTGCTCTACTTACTTGTTTTTTGATGCCATAAAATAAAAAAATAAGGGGCCTGTATCTATTTAGAGTTTCCTGCAAAACAGATTTTACAGGGTGCGGTTATACTTTTGCAAGGCACTGTATATGCAGAGAAATGCTGATGTGAGATTATTATTATTTTACGAAATTGGGTACTGTCATAAAAAAAAATTTAAGTTGTCGACGATTTGACACAATATGGTGGAGTAAAAAATATAACTCGCCCTTCATGCACGCAAAGTTAAGACACGACCTATCGATCTAGCCTGAAACAGTAGGAAATACTTAGAACGATTCTTTTTCAGTAACCTCCCAAAAACAGGTTGCATTCATTAACTTAGTAATCTAATTCAAATTATGGCACCTGGCAGTTCGGTACTGATCTGAATAAGTATATATTCTGATTGGGAGACCTTATTGAAAGAAGAAATACGTAGTAACCCTACATCACTGCATATCTAGAAAACAATTCGAAACCATCTGGACACATAAAGAACCCCATTCTTTTCATTGATGGCATAATGTTTTGTCAGTATGACTGTTGTATATAGTTGCACCTTTATATGGGAAAGTATTGCGTTCGTGAGTTCCTAGTACATCCTCCTAATCAAATTGACTTTTGATCAGCTAAACTAATCAATACATACAGACTTGCCAGTAAGTAATTAAGCGAATTTTATTCTAATATGTAAATCCAATATTTGCTTAGAAACTACTCAAAGCTCAGAGAACGTCATCATCTCTACCTTACTTTTTTACATCTATGTAGCTAATTAAGAACAGTAGTTAACAAATAGTTGAGATCACACAACATTTAACAAACAACTGGTAATGTACATAATGACAATTCAGTAGTGCTAGCAACTATCTAGTTTGCAATCAATTAAAAGTACTAAACTCGAAGCTTCTATTTAAACCTACATACGTTGCAGGAGAAAAGTCATCGAAACCTAAACAACTTGCATCTTAAGCACTCAGGCGGAGCTAACTAGTCTAATTAAATTTACTCTGTTGATGTTTCTATTTTTGTAATATGTATATTTGTTGACATGCACTATTTTTTTATTTAGCAAATTATTGAGTTTGCTTTATTTATTGCCATAAAATCGCTAATCTAATTAATTGCTAATTAAACATCACTTTAGATATTAAAATATCTCATGTATCTCAGAATATATATTTTTGAAGTTTGACACGTTTTCTAAAAGAACAGTGTGACTCAAAGTTCTATTGAAAACTAATAAAAAAAAGTTCTATATGTAAACCTAAATGCTTAATAGGTATATGTACATACGCATAAATAAACGAATTTGTTGAATATTCTCAAAGACTTTTTTTTAGAGATATTGCATCTAATAATTTCCCACAATAGGTCCACATAGGGTCCAATGCCATTTATAGTATGCGTGTTAAATTTTACGCATGATATCAATTATACTCTCTGATGTTTTTTGGACCTTGAATTAGAACCTTGATTTTCTTGCTCAGTTGTCCGACGCACTGGAGCACTATCCTATTTTTGTACATAGATTCTTGGGTTATTTAATTAATAGATGCTTATGCTCCCGCATCTACCAGATAAAAAAGATGAAATAGTCGCGTGACTAAAGTAATAATTTGTACTGAAAGTAAAAATTTAAAGACTTTACTGTCGGATGAGTTAAATACTAACAAAATATCCATCCTTAACGTTAACCTTAGGTACATGTACATATCATCGACCAATGAAGTACTTATCCTGCTTTGCCGCAGTTGAGGCAAAGTCTAAAAACAGAACATAAGAGGTAAGATCTGTTAATGGTATGTGAGTTATTTGTATGAGTTTCTGTTGTTGAAAGTACTTGTAAATTTATATTATTGCTTAATAAAGTTTGCTTAGGTTTGGTTGTAGTGACAGAGGCTTAAAAGCACTCGGAACTCAGACCAGAGGATGCAGAATTTCATAGCAGGATTTTGGAAAATCCTTACATCTTATATAAAAACCGAAGATAAGAAACGAATTTCGACTAATCGAACTTTAAGGTTGGAAGAACCATACACAGTCACACAAGGCGTGCACAAATTCTACAAATAAATGGGGATTGTTGTTAGCAAGCTGTCTCGTATTAGGTATCATATTAGACAAGTATAGCCCACTTTTCTTGACCAAACGTATACAGAATACAGGGATAAGTACATGGATACTGAAGCACTCGGATCGTTAAAATAACTGCACTGGAAAATGCAACTTTATAGTGATCAAAAAAATATATATAAAGTCGAATCCTGTGAATTGTACATAGGGTTGCGGATAAGTATAAATAATAAAATAATCGATCATGAAATACCAACAGTAATTTTGAGTGATCGACATTCTGTTACGATCAGAATATATGAAGCTAGAGTTCAATCCATAATAAATCAACCCAAAACTTTCAGGATCAAATATGTGTATCACATAACAAAACCAAATCCAGGCAGTAACCGAAGGGCGGAATCAGAAAGCCATACTTTTACGTCAAAGATCAACCTAACCAATTAGCCAAAAGCCATTCTGCGTAATCTTACAGTCAATTCTTGAAAATTCCTACTATCCCACAACTGTCCTAAAAACCCTCTCTAGTCATAAATCCAAGTCTGAACTCCACGTGTTTCCATAAACTCCTCCATCAGCTCACCAATTCTGGGCAATTGTTGTTCAGTCTCCAACCAACTCTGCAATTCGATCATTCCCGTGGCCATATCAACAATGTATCCCATGTTCACCGTTCAAGTATCGTAACACCAGTCTGCGTTACAAAATTTGCTTATTCGACGAAAATTACGCGTACTCGCACTTATATCACACCACAGAGCCAAATATTGAACCTAATTTCAAAACTTTTAAACATAAACGATTTTTTATAATTTTCAGTTTGTTTTCTTTTTAATTACTCAGCATTCTTCACTTTTGTTTTGCCCTCCACTTTCGTACAGGCGAATGCAATATATCACTTAGCACTGTGTTAAATTTGATTAAAAGAAAATTATATCTTAAAGATACTCAAATGATCGGCCACCGAATGACTTCTCGGTACGACGCTTCCTGCTCAACTGAAACCGAACGTGAAAATGCGATACAAGTATCTACGAGGCATGGTACGGGTACCCTAGCGTAGCACACGTTGTCTGATTGTCTGATTGGGTCAGTAGGTACTAGCGAATTTCCATTTCGATGGAGGCACACATAATTCCAATTCCAGTATGTTGACCGTGAAAAAGTTTTCCACACCAAACAGATGTTATTTAACAAACTGGCCATTGTGTGCAGCTTGCGGTTAGCTACAATGCGTGGTATACATTAAGAATGACAGGAAGACGAAAATGTTTGATAACCTTGAAGTAGACCTTAACCTGTCCACTAAGTGACTAAAATACCCCAAAGCATAGTGTGAGCATGAATGTTAATTGCGTGTCGTTGATCAGCGCGATCACATTAACTCAAGATACGTGGAATTGCAATTAGATACTGTATATCTTTTTTAATTGTCTTATTAGGAATTGCTATCACGATCCAATTTTCTGGTATAAAAACAAATAATTCCTTCTTTTTTTTTTTTGTTACAGTTGACTATGGGAATAATAACTATTGACGCATGTAGCCGACACATGCGAAGAGGTAATTCTAATACATTAGCTCTTTGTTAAACCTAGTTGAAATAAGTGTATGTATCTACTCATACCTATGTGCATCTACTTCATTTTTACAATATTAGGGTCTTTGATATAACTATTCGGCGGTGACATGCAACATAGGCTTGAGTTGATAAAACCAGTTGCGGTATTCACAAGTTGGTTAACAGACAAAAATATAATGCGCTATCCAATGTGGCACTCAATGAATTTGGTGTATACCGAGTCACAGAAAAGAGTTTTTAATCTGGATTCAAGGACGGTTAGGGGAATTATAAAGATCCAACTTGAATAAGCGTCTAGGTGTCAAAAGTTGTGAAGTTAGTGTGTCAATGTGTCAATGTGTCGAATCAGTTATTCCACCTCAAATGTCTTAGTCATGTTCGGTGTATTTCGTATTCGAAAAACGTCATTCTTAATTTGCCATACGAAAATGAGTATTATATAGGTATGATCAGGTTTTATTTTCTTTATACGTCTTTCGGGTAATAAAGCGGAAAATAAAATAAAAAATTTAATACAACGGTTGGTCCGGCAAAATTTCAAAAAGAAAACAAACAATTCAAAATGCAGCTTTAAAAAACAATAATAATAATAATAATGGACTTCCATAAATCTTTTGAACCAAGCTAGAGTTTCCCACGAAAACGTGAAAATGCTTGAGAAAAAGAATAATCGATCGCTTTGAAATATTAGTTGGAAGCAGTATTTGCCAAAACGTCTATTTAAAAATTGTAAAATTGTTAGCAAAGTGTTCTCAAAGATTGATTAAGGCATTGACAAAAAATTCGACGAATTCTCTAGATGGAATCAACGGTGGCGTCCATAGTTCGAATTAGGCCGAACAATCTAGTGACAACCCTATATGAGCTGCTGCGACCATTACTGAGGTCTGAACAACTAATAACTAAGGAACTGAACAAGGTCGAATGCAGTTGATGGCGGATGAACTCTTAATGGGTCAACGACAGCGCTCATTCCCCTGAAGTTGGTTACTGACTCCAGAAAATCCGCCCCTAGTCCTAAGGGTATTAAAGGGAACTGCTCCTAAAAGTTGGGGGCTGTACGTAGGAGTAACTTCACGACCATGGAGAAAATTTGATAGTTCCGAAAACCACTCAAGCCTTCGGAATGTTCGAACCCTTAAAAGACCGCGCGCAGCCGAAAAATTAGCAGAGGCCCTAGACTGCTATAAAGCAGAAATCACCGTCATCCAAGAAGTGCGATGGGATGGGGCAGGCAAAAAGAAGGTGAAAAACTGTGACATCTATTACGGTGACTGCTATAGGGAGCAGAAAGAGCGGTTGTTCGGATGTGAAATTGGCATAAACGGCAGATTTAGGCAGGAATTCTTGAGCTTTCGACACCTGAACGAACGACTTATGACAATCCGCATCAAAGCCAAATTCACCAACAGACAAGACAAGAATGTTTTTACGAGCTCCTCGACATAACTTACGAGCAATGTCCTAAATGTAACATTAACATCGTATTGGGTGGTTTGGTAGGACAGCCTTCACGACACGACTTCCGAATATGGACGTAAACTTATTGAATTCGATGCGAAGTCACTATAGAAAGCACACGATTTCCCTCATCTCAATATTCACAAAGAGGCATGCCGGTCTCCTGATCATCAAACGGTCAACCATATTGATCATATTGCGATCAATGTAAGGTATGTCTCCAGTATACTGGATGACCGAACTTTCCGAGCAGCCAACATCGATCGGATCAATACCGTATTCCAGCCACGGCACAAATGCAGATATCCCAAACACCACAACAAAGAAGAAATACTGTGAGTAGATACAACGTCGAAAAGCTGAAATCGCAAAATACCGCCAGAATCTTTTCCGGATCAAATATCGAGGACCAATGGCAACGCTGCCAACATGCCATCAGAAATGCCGCAACTGATGTGCTGGGTTTCGCCCTACTACCACCAAGAAACCCATGGTTTGACGAGGAATACCGGTAAGCAAATGCAGCTACAGAACAAGCATACAAAGCGGCGCTGCAAAGCAGGACGAGAGCAACTTCCCCGAAAGAAGAAAAAGGAGCATGAGAAGCGCGCAATCGAAGATATTGAGAGATTATACTCCAGGAATAATGTTCGGAAGTTTTACCAACAGGTGAAAAGAACTTATCTGGTCCATACCCTACAGAAGCCTGTAAAGATGAAAAAATTAAACCTCGTAGTAGAATCACAGTAGGTGCTGAGAATATGGAAACATTTCTTCTGCTCTATGTATAACGGCGACGAAGACCAACATCGCGCTGTCAGGCAGAATAAACCATTCAACATGGACGATGATAGTCAAAACTTCCGTACACCTGACCAAAACGAAGTTAGGATAGCAATATCCAAGCTTAAATCCAAAAAGGCTATTGGACCTGATGACCTACAGGCCGAGTTGTTCTAAGCAGCTGGGGATGACTTGGTAGAGAGCATACACCAATAAAATTTAGTCAGACATACACACGGTTGATAAATGGAATCTCAGCATCGTTTACCTGATCTACAAGAAAGGAGAGGGGATCTCAGGGGATTGCGCAAATTACAGAGATATCAGTATCCTCAATATCGCGTACAAGATCCTATGTATCTGCCATATTGTGCGAACGTCGTCAACAACCGGATTGGCCCTATCAGTGTGACCAAGAAAGTCCACGCTCGATCAAATCTTACACACACTTCGGCAGATCTTTGAAAAAAGCCCAAGAAGTCCAAATCGATACCCACCATCTTTTTATCGATTTCAAGGCCGTATATGACAGCATTTATAGAGACGAGCTTTATATGTATGTAGAGCCATGTCTAGTTTTGGCATCCCTGTCAAACTCGTTCACCTGTGCAGGATGACGATGGAGAAAGCTCGCTGCTCCATCAAGGTTGGTAACCCACTCACGCCCTTTGATGTCAAAAAATAATTTAGACAAAGAGGCGAGCTGTTATGTGATTTTTCAACATCGTACTTAAAAGAATTGTACGAAACTCACAAGTCAACTCCGGAGGCACAATCTTTCAAAAGTCTGTGCAACTACTGGCTTATACCAACGACATTGACATAATTGGTAGAACACAGCGGGCTGTCACCGATGCGTTCGCAGTATTGCAACGGAGGGTGCCAAAATCCGTGTAGCGGTGAACGAGGGCAAAACGAGGGCAAATATGCTGTCAACCAGAAGTGACATACAACATCGACGAATTGGACAGAACGTCACAATCGACAGCTATGAGGTAGTAAGGGACTTTGTCTACCTCGGCTCTGCTATAACCTCTGACAACAAAATCCCAGCAGAAATTAAACGAAGAATAACACTTGTCAATCGCTGTTTCTTTGGGCTGAGAAGACAATTGAGTAGTAAGGCCCTATCGATCGTCGCAGTCCTGCTTTATGGCGCTGAAGATTGGACTCTACCTAAGGCGGATGAAGATATCCTCAGTCGCTGGGAGAGAAAAAAGTCTTATTCGGAAAAGCAAACTTTGCAAAGCAAGACCAATAAAGCATGTGAAATGCAAAAAGCAATACGATATTTATATTTGCGTAAATGTGACTACATCTGCGCAAAAAAATTTGCGTTACTACCAAATTCCAGACCGGGCTAACTGGAGAGGCTTATTAGTGGAGGCCCAGATTCATCCCGAACTGTAGTGCAGCCCACACCTGAATGAGGTTAAGATAGCGATATTGAAACTAAAATTCAAAAGTGATGGTCTGACTATTGAGATGTTCAAAGCAGCGGCAAACATCTTGGTAAGTAGCATGAACCAAAAAATTCAGCTTTTTGCTAAGCTCTGTTACATATGTATGTATGCATGTGCTAGAGTTTGCCTACCAAAACCCGTATAACAAAAAAAAGAAACAAACGAACTCTCGGAAGCACAATTTGCTAAGAATTAGAAACTAGATTTTAGAACCATCAAAAACGTTAAATACACACATGCAGATAAAACCATGAGTGCACATGTCAGCACAAGCACTACCCCATCACTATTCGGACAAGGGTGATGTGCCCGAATAATTCGGTATTTTCAAACCAAGTGTTCTTCAAATAGGTACACCTAGTGACTAGGGTCATCACTTTCAGAATACTGCAGGCTTATTTCTGTAATCAAAACATGATTCATGTCTCGACAGGTCCACACTCCACTTGAAGGCACCTCTCTCCCATTAAACAAACCACCTGACCATTTGCTGATTTACTTGTAAAATTTCCCACAAGTCCCTCGTTATAACAGATTGCCATCCTAATCACAACAATAAACATCCAATTCAATTGCCTCTTACCACCCGATTTCTAATTATCTGTTCCACTCTCTACAAAATAGTCATTAGCAAGGCGGGTGGGTGGTTTTGAGTTCTTATGGAATCTACTGCTACCTTCCACCCCAGAATCTCGATTACTCGATCAATTAATTACTTATCACTGTCTCATTTGAATGAAGGCATGCCTCCTCTCCTCAAAAAAAAAAAAACATTGAACAAAAATTAATTTAATTTTTACATCAGTCAGATGGCAGCCCTGGCAACCGCCACCGACTGAGTACATAATATTCTCGTTTAGACATCGTGACGCTAGTAAACGCGCACAAGATTCAATTTAGTCTCCGAAAGAAGACCATTTTAATGCTTTTGAGCCGTTCGATATACTATGTGTGTGTAGTCCCCAGTGAAGCACCCAATGTGATGACAATTCTCCAACCGGATGGTTGCCCTGGTTTTATGGGTTCGGTTTTATCGCTACAGACAGACTATGTGGCTCTTTGCCTGCAGTGGGTTGATGGTGGACTACTCGGATCTATTCCAGGGACGATACTCTGGAACGAAAAACAGTTGAGAGGTAAATAACCGGCATTCTGTTGTACATAGGCCGTAACCCACCCCAAAGCTATTAGGGATGCCCGTTCCTCTGTGTGTTGGCTCTGATGGTGTTGGCCATTTTTAGTTTGAGTATGTGTGCGTGTTTGTTTGTTCTTCTTTGAGAGAATTGGGTTGCGAGCGTGGAAATTGTTTTTCTTCTTCTGATGGTGTTGGGTTTTATGACTGGAATACGTCATCGCAGACCCAGTACTTTAGTTACAATGAGGAGGCTCAACCTCGTTTTTTCCTCTTCGATGGTTTCAATTCACGAAACAGTGTGATGTCGAACAATAAAGACTTTCACTGGATGACAATAAAAAGCAGTGAACATGAGCAACGAGCTTTTCCATGTTTTGAGTTTGTCGCTTTTGCGAGGAATTTCCTATTTGATGGTGGTACACAACCATTATGTACAGAGTTGCTGGGTGTTGCCAGAACGCGAATTATGAGTATGAATGTGAAAGCAATACAAAATTATTGTTTCTGAATCTTAACTCATAATGTATGTATGTATGTACGTGGGTTACTTTCAGAATAACTTCGGCTTCACAAACAAAAGTAAGTCTTGCAGTTTAACACCTAGATTTCTTTTTGTCGGAAACCAAGAACATCATTCCTAGTTTAGCAAACATATCGTATATCGTAACTGATATGTGCGGTCAAATCTACAGGTGCTAAGGATATAAAATAAGATACATGTAAAACTTAGACTTAGGAGAGTTCCCAACTACAGTGGCATCATTCTTCGACTATGACAGTATTTATAGCGGGCTGTCATCGGTGCGTTCACAAGTATTGAGACAGAAGCTGTCAAAATGAGTTTAATATTGAATGATTCCTAAACCACTGTCAACAAGAAGGAAAACACAACATCGATAAACCAGACTAGACATCACAGTGGATAGATACAACTTCGTGCTTGTTAGGGACTTATTTCGCTATTTATTCTTAGCTTTGGGCTAAGAATGTGTAATAAAGCCATACCATCGAGAGCTAAAGAAACTGAGTCGTGGAGGGAGTGTTCTTTAAAACACAAGAAATATTCAATTAATATCAAATAACTTTGAATTAAACCGGCCTATTGGACACTAAGACACAACCTTACCAACCCATACGTAACATAGCCATCTTCTGTGATAGTAAAGAACGTAGTGTTGAATAGTGTATGAAGACGGTTCGACAGGTTGTCAAAGAAAGGTCAGTATGCTCTGAATGCTAGATCATATCAACATAGTGGGAAATAAGAAGACTGACATATCCCATGTGGAGGATGACTGCTGTTAGTTATCAAAGGACAAATTTTGGTTTAAACTTTCTATCAAAGGTGGCTAACGACATTTGGAATATGTATTTTGCAGAATTTTATTAAATCTAGGCAAGCATTACAAAACAGGGCTTGGACTGATATTACAAAAATCGTAGATTAGGTTAGGTAGTGTTTGAATACCACGCTGCCTTCATAACATAGTTAATGCACCTTAACATGGATCACTTGAGTTATGGATTCCAGCTTGGCAGTCTTCAACAGCAACTTTTCCCTACTTATCTAGATCTACCTATCCATGGCGCTGGAGAATGGCTTTGGAGGAGAAGATCCAATGAATAACGTGTTCACCTCGAACCTACGCAAATAAATGACGAACGATGTTTTAAATTTTATTTTGCTCCTAAAAATAGACCTTCATATACAGACAAGAAGATATTGTGCTAACTTAACGTCTACTCATTGTTTAAATGGAAAAGTCAAAGTTTAAGGCTCGAAGTTCTATAAAAAATGATTCAGCCACTCGTTTCAGTAGATTTTACCAAAAGACTTTACAATCCACTATACATGAAAACAGTGGTAAATGGTGGTATTCGGAAAAGAATTGTTCAGGTAAGCATGAATAAACATTGCATTGAACTTCAATCTTCCATACGTTTTATTTGCAAAGGACACCACTCAGGTAAAGCCAAGTTTTAATGTTCAAGAACTGACTAAAGAAGGTATAAATCGGTCGGGAAGCACAATATGTACATATTCAAAGCAAAATAAATCAAAGGAACAATTCACTTACCATAATTGTTTTCAGAGAGACATTGTCGTACCAAAAATTACTTTAAAACCGATTTCATTCAAAGCAACTTCCGTAAACTAAACTTTTTCACCCCTCATTACATTCGAAACAGCCCAACCACTCTGGCAATACCATCCCCTACCGAATATGTACAACAAAAGCAAACATACAATGAACTCCAAAAACTGTCAAACTGTAGGGATGAGATGTTGTTGCCCTCAGACACTGACAGAAAAGAGGACAAAAAAAAAACAGAAAAACCTCCAACCTATTGGGAGGAAACACTATTCGTTTCAGCAGTCACGATAAGCTTCAGTATTCGTTGGCCTTTCGGAGAATGTGTACGCGCGTTGTGCCGGTACTGTGGCAGCCGCTATGGACACAGTAGATGTCCTCGTGAAAAATAAAATGCACACGCAGTGTATGTGTTATGTGGGTATACGCAATGTGTGTCCTAAAAATATGCAATCAAATTTAAGTGCATTCAACTTCCAGTGATACGATTGCTATTCTAACAGTAGCATCGCGAAAAAAGTGTCTTCTTTGCCCGAAGAAGAGAAAAAAATAATGCAGTGTGTATTAAAAATTACATAATCGGATCGAACTCGTTGGCATGTTAACCTACTATTCGACAAAAATAAAAAAATAAAGCATAAAGGGAAATTCTTGTTCGTAGTCCCCCGTTTATACATACCACCCACCCCTAAACCAAGCACACACACAACTTTTCGTTGGGTACGTGTCTAATGAGACATTCAACTACTGGGGGGGTACCCCATTGAATGTCTGAAACATGCTCGTAGTATACTATAGTATTCTGTTGGTGTCATGCGGTCGCTGCGCTAGCTTCTTTGCATACATTAGTGGTTGGAACTATGTGTAGTATCTGTGTGCTTTTATCGATGGATTGAGGAAGTGAAGCCCATTTGCATTTGAAGTGCCTATTGTCAAACATCCACCGAAAAGCCGAAAAAAAAAGTTAAATATTTCCCAATCTAATTGTAGGGGGAGGTTGTTGATTTATTTACCACAGTGAAGGTCGACCCAAAATTAGGATAGTTAGGGGCTTTTACTTGAAAATAAAATGCAAGGGGTGATGACAGAGATTAACTATTTTTGGTAATAAAAATGTGATAACACTAGGGGTGAACATACAAAAACAAGGGGGAAACAACCAACGTTAACATGCCTAAAAAAAACCAGAACCGAAGCCACTAAAGCACGTTGAAATAAAAAATAAAAAAAATATAAATACATATAATATACTCTTATGTAGGTACACATACATAAGTATATATAAACGAAAAAAAAGGCACCTCTCTGACTGTGCACGTTTATGACATTATCATATTTTTTTTTTAGATCCCTATTCTGCGCTTAATTTTAGTTGTTTTCACCCACCACCCACCCCGTACTGTACCTGTTACTATTATTCAGGGAAAAAGAACGACATTCGTTAGAATGGGGCCAACGATGGAGTTCAGACCAAGGTAAGGCGAAAGTAATAAAAGTCCAATTTTGGAGTCAAGCGAATACAAGGTTGGCTGGCATGAAGGTGGAGGTGGCGAATTGGATACTTAACTGGGGACAAACGATGGAAAATAAACGCCTTTTATGGCGATCAATCTTAATTGAAACGAGAGAAAGAAACAGAGCTTTGATAAAACGTTTTTCCTTTTTTTTTTCATATAAATCTGTTTTTAACAGTGATTTGGAGAGATTTTCCAGTGCGAGAGCACTTAGAGGGATTAGAATTAAGAATGCATTACAAGCAGGTAATCAAAATAAAGAGGAATATTAAGCTTAATATCGGTGGAATCATTATAGTTTAATTTTGGTAAAGGAAATCGATTTTATTTTATTGAACTGTGTAATGCGAAAAATGGGAATTAATTATTACCTGTAATGAATGTGCATGTTATTTTAAAAGTGTATGTAGCTATGTAGTAGAGTTCTGTAAACATGCAGTCTTTAGGAAACAATATAGATCACTTCTGATTCTCCTCCTGAATTGTTGGAGATTGAAATTTTCTAGACTGACTGCTGATATTGTTTAGGATCCCCAAAATGAAACCACAACTGTGTTAAGTATTTATTACCGGTAATAGATATAATGAAAATCATGATAAACTTCGTATTCTATTAAATTTATAAATATCATGCTGGAAACTCGAATAATTACTTCTTTCCGGATCATCCCAAGCATCATACAAAATCTGTGGTAGGCTAAACTCAATCATACCTTTTCATGTAGTTTCAGGTGCATAACATATCGTACCAGACTTGCTCAAGGTTATACACTTATTTTTGCTGAATGGCCATTTCAGACTTTATTTTCAAGCGGTTATTAAAAAAAATTAACAGGGTTATTAAAAATATTTTCGTGATATTTTCACCCGACTCCATGAGACGGTTTGACATTATACTGGGGTGTCTACTGACGTAAGTATTTTCGTCCCAGCAGGCAAGCAGGTTACTGCCACACTCGGAGCGAATCCAAATAGCTGTGAAATTTTATGGGATTTCGTGTCAAGGATGTAAAGTATGTTATCTTGCATAGACCGAGAGATCTCTATCCCTGAGCTAAAATTTGAAAATCGGATGAACCAGTCTATTTGACACACTAGCTTACTAGTGCACTGGCAAAGAAAATTCATTATAATTTACTCCAATAGCAAAGCTGCCATCAAAGTCTAATCAACGCCTTCAAAATCTTAAACTAAGCTAACAATATAGTTTCTGATGAACTAACGAAGATGTGAATTTTGCAACGTCATAAAATCTTTCACCGACGTAGCTGCTGCAAAGGATTATCTGCAACCATTTGGAATAGTGGTTTGCTACAGTGCTCAGAGTGCTTAGAATGCTCTATTTATGATCAATTCCGAAAAGTAACTTTTTGCGTGTATTTTTTTCCACAGAATGGATGATAGCTGTATGGAGCATTAATAACTCATTGCGTTTGCTGTTCCCAAGTCGACCTCAAACTTGATGAAACTGCGCTTTATAGACCATTAATTTTACACCCCGAACATACGTTCTTATGAAATACGTATGTATGTATATCGCAGCCAAATTTGTCCAAACAAGGTACCTTATACGATTAAAAATAATAAAGTTGCAGTAAATTGCATGTCTTCTCATCTACCGAGTATGTATCTATTAGTACATCGCAAAACATTTTGAACTACGCAACAAAAAAACTAAATGTTACGAAAGTCCAATGGTTGAACTTTACGCCTATTAAATTAATCTTCCTTATTCCGTCTTAAAAGAAAAACACAAACAATAAGCAGTGAGGCAAACAAAAGAAAAAAACCTTCCGAAAACAACCCTTTAAAGCTGCAAGCTTAGCACCTATTTACACTTCAGAACCTATGTTTGTATGTACCTGTATTCCGAACAGTATCTGGTCGCCTACTTCACCGCACTTATCTCTTTATCTGTGTACCGTCGGTAACCATGGCAGAGAGTCCATTAAAATCTACGATGGTAGCGATAAATTTCGTATTCGAATTAAAAACATGCCATCCGCCCATATTGCTAGCCAACAGCACACCCCCCACACTCTCATACCCAAACTGTCTGCTCGGCACTTTGTTTTGTTGAATATATCCTGACGTAGCTGAGTTTTAAGCCACCGTCACCCCTACCACTCGCCATCCAACGATAGAGAAAAAAAAAAACGAAACCTTCAAGTCAGAGCTAACAAGTTGACTGGACATGAACCATGGCACCGTTTATTGCCCTCAAACTACACCCTCAACCTCACAGCGACACAACAAGCAACCCTTCGCTGCCTCCTCCAAGCGCAATTAAGTTTTGCAAGTTTTCCTTGTTGTTTTTTTTATTATTTTTATTTTGGTATGCCTTTTCGCTCTGCAACTTGTATCCTGCAGCTGTGGGTTGCAAGTTCACAGTTACTTGAACTTACCCCCCCCACAGTGGGGGTTTTCTGCAGCATTCGTCTGATTCCGCTTCAATTTGCAAATCACTGAAGGTTGGTCTCTGAGCAAAGGAAGAAAAGGAGGGCCAGCTAGCAATAATCAAACGCAAATTAAGCAGAGTATCTCAGTTTAGTTATCCCGATCGTTAGGACGAAATCAACTTTCAACCAAAAGCATACATATGTCATCGTGTCGGACTGGTTGACTTGATTTGGAATGGTATCCTGAATTTAATTTAATTCAAATTGTCCCGTTTAGTGGAAGGGTTGTAGTTGTGTAAACAAATGGAAATGAATCATCGTCATCATGGTTTCAACGTTTGCATGTTCATTTAGCATTAAGGCAGCGTGTGTGTTACTTAGCAGGAGGTGCTTTGGGGGACCGAATAGGAACGAACAAGCGACGGCTGGTTGTTGACTTTTAGGTGTGCCCACTGGCATTCATCTAACTTGGCTAAGGAGAAATTAGATTTCAGATAGAGATTTGATTGATAAGTCCGGAGGCCGCACGAATCGTATGGCGGGCGGTTTTAATTGATGACCTCGGGTTTAGAATGGATTTGTTTATATGTATTTCTGTACATGAAGGCAAATGTATTCACATGTGGTATTGAAAATGCAAAATGCTTGGGGGCGTAGCTTCCTTTTAAATCAAAATTTCGTGGAGAAGGCACGTTCAACTTAAATAGAGTGGAAGAGGGATGATGTATACGAATAGTAAGAATTCACAGAAAGCACGCAAGTAATAGTATGAAGTATGGGGGTGTTTGTAGAAATGTGTGAAAGATTTGCTAAAAGTTAAAATTTTCGAATTTTTAGTAGCTTCACACCAAAACAATTCATTACACCGATTCGAAGAACAGTAATAAAGTACAAATTAAGTAAATGTCGTAATGATTGAGACAGTTTGGAAAGTGTGCAAGGACATTATATCTGTTTTTTCTTTACCTGGGATATCTATGCATGTACATACATATATGCATGCGTATGTCCGAGTAGCCATCATAGTATCAATGCATTGGCTCTTAATACCACACTAAGACTGCTACTTGCAGCTTCTTAGGTAGGTAGGTAGAGTGGCGATTCTTAGAAAGAACCCAATTAGCGCTAGGGTGCGCCGTTGTGTTACCGCAAAAACTCGTGTGAAAAGAAATAACTTAGCTGATGTGGAATTATGTCCAACCCGTGGAGTTCAAATAACGGATTAGTTCTCCAATCCTTTTATCAGCTATTTCGCCGAGGTCCACGAAGAAGGGTCTTTCTAGATTATTTTGCCTGGTCCTCGCTAGGGCCGGACAACTGCAAAGGAAGTGATGTAGAGATTCCTTCTCATTGATATCCTTGCAGCTTCTACAGAAGGTGTTGTGAGGAATACCAAGCTTGGCCACATGGTCCCCTATTGGTCAGTGACCTGTAATGATAGCTACAATTCTGGCAATATCTGGTCTTGATTTGTGTCCTGGGACCCAGATGAGTGTAGTTGTTGAGTAGACACTTAGGTGATTCATTTCAAACCGGCATTGCTCTACCAGTTTTGAGGATATGGTGACCGCATCAATGGCTTTGATAGGAGCTTGGCTATCCGAAAAAAATAGCGATTTTTTGACTAGATATAGTGAGATCGTTTAGCAAACGGCAGGCTTCTCGAATCGCAAGAAGCTCCGCTTGGCAAACACTAGCAGAGTCAGGGAGACAAAAGGACTTCGATATATTTAGTTGGTCAGAGAAGATACCTCCGCCGACTCCGCAGTCCATCTTCGAACCATCCGTATATATACCTATATCATAGTCATTGATAAAGCGTCCGTTTTCCCATTCTTCTCTAGTAGGCAGTTTGACTGAAAAAGATTTACTAAAATTGAAGGTTGGTATTCTGTAGTCAGTTGAAGACGAAACCAATTCTCTTGGAATCGTTTCCAAGATCCTACAGTGTCCATACGGCTTAGCAGTCCAGCACTCACATTCCCTGAACCGGACAGGAAATCTTTTATATGAAGTTCAATAGGAGTCAGGTGCAGGATCACACTTAGAGGACAGGACCTCAAGGCTCCTGTGATGCCTACACACGCTGATCTCTGCACTTTTTAAGTTTTTCGATATTGTATTTCTTGTTCAGGGCAGGCCACCAAACGATGGCGCCGTAGGTAAGAATGGGACGCACAACGGCTGTGTACATCCATAGGGTCATCTTTGGCCCCATTTTTTACCGAAAGTTTTATTGCAGGCATAGAAAGCTACACTTGCTTTCTTTACCCGCTGTTCTATATTAAGCTTCCAACTAAGTTTCGGGTCTAGTATCGTGCCAAGGTATTTTGCACTGGAAGAGTGCAGCAGCTTCTTACTCGATCTTATTACTTTTGAAATCAGAACCCTAAAGACTACCTGGGAGTAATAATGTTTCGCTCAAGGTTTGATGAATATCCATTTAATGTGAAGACATTGCTTTCAATGAAGGGTTTTCGATGATTGCTGAATAAACGCTTGAGTCAGTTTTAATTCTAAGGCAATGGTTGACTCCTAAATTTTCACAGTAAGTCCCAACCCCTGTAATCACCATCAGTATAAAATGCAAGTTCTTTTTTGTTAGACAGTTGTAGATTCTCCAGTAATTGAGTAAATTTTGTGTCAAATGCCTTAGATGGAAGCATTGCTCTTTTTCCGTTCAACTCACAAGTTCGCTTAGACAGGATATTTGCAAGTAGGTACATACATACATATGTATATGCAACTTGTGGCAATTACTTGAAACAGGTCTTATGCCCTTTTGTATTTTGTATTTTGGACAGATAAAGTGGACTCCACAGAATAGGAATTGACGAAGTCTTACAGCTTACTTTTAGCAACAAAATTCACTACCACTGAAAAGCCTGCCTTAACTCAATTATAATAGATTTTATTTAAGTATATACTACGTATGTATTTTAAGACACAATGCCTCAAACAAGGATTTAACCTTCATTTTAAACTGAAATATTATGAATCCTTGCAAAAATGTCTAAGCCATATGAATTCCGCATTTACGTAGAGACCCCACCATAATTGATTGATTGAACTACATCACAGAAAACCTTAATACTTAATTAAATCCTACTAAGGGTTGGATTCCACATGGATTTAAGTGTGAAACTATGGCTGGAGTCTAATGTAAAAAAAAAATATATGAATTGTCTAAAATTACCTGATAACATCCATGCTAAGGCAAAAGAGATGCTGGTTCTTTTAATCAAAAGCAGCCTTTATTTAGGGAGCAGAAAGGCAAAAATATCGGATACTTCAAATCCGTCTTTAACTGCTGCAGATTCATCCGTCTATGTGGAACTTGCCTTTGATAGGCTACTGCCACGCTTACTAAAAATCAACTTTACCAAAGGTTTCGAAAAGTAAAGAACGACGGTGTTGTCTGGAACCACGAACTACCGCTAATATGATAAGCCAAGTCCAATCAATTAATTCTCTATCAGTTAAACAACACTCTGACTATCGCCGGTTTTTGGCAGCAGGTGGTAGAAATATTTGATTCTTGTGAAGTTCATAGACATAGACCACATTTTGCAATAGATTCATAGCCACTGTAATTTATAGATTGTAATGAAAGCTACTATGTTCTATGATTTCCTTGTAAAAGGTCGATATGAATAAGTTATTCCTCACTGTTTCATCATACACATATCTCATTAAAATTTGTGTGTCGGACTCTTTTAATAGACTCCTAGTATAGTCAAGGTTTTTTTTTTGTTTAAAATAGACTAAAAGAGGTGTTATGACTAAGTTGCATCCATATCTTAGTCGATTGACTGGTTTGTAGTGATGATGAATAAAGACAGGTAGGCACACCCCAAATGTAACTTCTATTTTTATAGGGACGAGATAAAGGGTCCAGTACATAGAGCGACCTCTGACCAAGAAAAGATTGCAGCTTATAAAAGGTTTTCTAATTCAAACAATGTCTAACAAACAATTAGGACTGCCCTTATTTCTCTTTAGGAACTGTAGCAAAAGCTATTGAAACATGAATCAAAAATTTAAAAATAAAAAGAAATTAAAGTGAGAAAAGTGTGTAAAAAAAAGTGACCAAACGGCGAAGCTCTATATGGATCCCCGAAAGCAAAAGCGGCTTGGCCCAGCGCCTATAGCCTCATTTGAAAAATCATTTGAGGATAGTTCAACGCTTGCTGCAAACGGTCTGCCGCCCCATGGAACTACTGTGCATCGAGTAGCATTGACAATAACAGAAGCAAGCGAAGAGGTGAGTACAAAAATTATTTTCAATTACAGGTTATGGTATTCAATCGCTTGAAAGCTTTTGTATCATAGACCAGCTATATGCTGCATTATAGATTTGTATTAACTTGAGCCATTTTTCATTTAAAATTTGAATATAAAATCAATATGTAATGCACAATAATTCATTTATAAAACCCCATCTAAAAGGCAGTCACTTAATCCCAATAGCATTTTTTCACACTTGATCACTTTTCAATAGCATTAGTTCACTGACACCAACAACTAATAGCATCCCCATCGGCAGACAATTTAATTAAAGTGTCCAGTGCAAAATAAACTGCGTGACAAAATTCAATTCGCCAGCATACAGACTTTATTATCTTCTCACCCCCTTTTGTGGTTATTTACACCGCCACAACCCTCTCTTAACATGATTCTTTGTGTCCATAGATATTGTGGCAAATTATTGTTATATTTATCACGTCGTGATGGTTGTACTAAATCTAACCATACTTTGTAGTGTTTGCACAAAATAATGGACTGGAGTGGTGTATTTTAGTACCCATGGGGCGTTTAAATCAAGTCAAGGATACAAATTATATTCGACATTTGAACTTGAATCTCAAGGGATATAAATTACTTGGTAAACACAAACCTTTAGATCATAAGTGTTATCAATCACTGAGAGTACCTACTTAAGTGCCAGTGGTGGCAATGTAAAGCGACTTGGTGTACGAAAATGATATAGGCCACAATGATTCTGGACGAGAAGATACATATACGAACCAAAAGATCTAATTTATAGGTATAAACGTAATAGCACTGGATATTTGGAATAACTGTCAGATAGCCTTTATGATGGAAAATGGTAAGAAGAATCAAAAACAGACCATCAAGCTTAAAAGTAGTAAGATTAACTCCTACTTATGGTAGAGTACGTTAAAAACCACTCACCCCAAATACATCTCTCGAATTTTCTTTAAATTAATTTCTTGTGGTTTCTTGAAGATACTTGAGATACCTGAAATGAAAAATATATATATAAAAATTTATGTTTACTTATACAAGTTATAAAGAAGAATCAACTGAGATATAGTGAACTATGGCATTCATAGTTTGATTTTTCACTGAGATGGCAATGAAAGATAAGACAACCAAGAAATAGAGTCCTGAATCTACGTACTTACCCCAATACTCTAGAGTATTGAAATTCAATATTTCCTATTTTTATACATTTTTTTTATAAAATTTGTTACCCTTACAGTGTTAAAACCCAGGCCTGAGTAGAAGTTGTTGAAAATTTTTACGTTACAATAAATGGTTGTATGTAAATACAGTGCACGTCCAGTATAACGAATGCTCCATATAACGAATTTTCAATATAACGAATTAAATTTTTTTTCCATTAATGGTTCTATATAACGAATGGTTTAAAAATTTTATGCTCGATATTACGAATGCCTTGCAAAATCCTGTAGGCGAAAGTTTACTTTTGTCGGATATTGTAATTTTTTGTATGTATCCTTACTTCTGCTTCTGCTAGTAACATCTGTTGAGTGTATCTATTTTTTTTTCGTTAATTCCTGGTAATGATCAGTTATGCTAACATATACATATGAACATACATAAATGTAATTTTAAAGGAGAATTACATAACTGTTTCAGTTTGTTGGGTTTTTTACGTTTTATTTTTACGCCTTTCATTTCGCAAAGTATTTCTATTTTCTATATTCTAGTATTATTCAGGAAAAAAAAAACGATCGATATAACGAATTTTTCGTTATAACGAATGACTGTGCATTATATAATTCGTTATACTGGACGTCCACTGTATTTAGAAAAGTGGCCTCCCACCCATTGTAGAGGACATTTTGATGAGTATTTTGAATTTTGATATATGTAACTACTTAGGAGTCGCTAGTATATCAAACTAGTTTAGAGACCCTTGGAACTGAAAACAAATATGGAGACTAACACAGCTGAACTCGATTCTATGACATATAATAGATCATACCATATTTGTATGTACATAGGTATGTATACAGCAATTACTTGCGACTGGTTTTGATGATCGGTAAAGTTGTGCAATGTATAGCGATTTCAAGCACTTCCCTCAAATGTTCCTCCGAAAGTACAGTAGAATCTCGGAAAGATTCAAAGAATAAAAAACAGGGCTTACTCATATTTTTGAAATGCTTATCTTTTTTGAGTAGAACCTTAATTTTGGAAAGTAGAAAGACATTATCAAAAATATAACAGGAATTCATTTTATTTTTATTACACAAATGAACAAAAAACAGGGAAAAAAAACTTATGCAGAAAATTTATTTAGAGATTTTTTCAAAACAATTTATTGATCATAGTTTGTCACCCGGAAGAAAGTTGCTTCATTGTAGCCTTCTCTTTTAGGTTTTTCAAGTTTAAAATTGTAGAAATGTAGGCCTCACATTGCACAGCAAATTTTAAGCAAAAGTTGATGGCTGAAATGGCCTGTGCTGGTATGATTTATGGGTAAAGCGTTCATCTTTTGGAGTAGGTATCCAAAAATCAACCCGTTCATCTTTTAGAATACTGCAATGGTGACAAAATTCTGTTCATCTTTCTGGGTAGTTCATCATTTAGAACAGTTTATCTTTCCGAGATTCTAATGTTTGTGAATTTCAAATTGATTGACTATTTTATCAGTCAACTAGTACTCATCGTGGAACCGATCTTAATATATGTAGACCACGAGTAGCTTGCGTCTGCTGTCATCACAATACAGAATAACACCTCTAGTTTCGCCAAGAGCTTGAAAACCATATGAATCATACAAAGGAGACAATCAATAGTAACATGCTACAAATACATTATGCACCAAATGTTTTTAGTCCTTATGGAAGCTAGGCAGGCACAAAATGTCCCTACGATATCAACAAGTATGAAATTTGAAAAAGTGTTTGACAAGGCTGTAACGCAACCGATCGATATCTGAACAAACTTCTACACGTTCCACATTTTATAATGTAGCACATTCAGAATCAAATAATCAAACAGTGTGTGCCTACGATCATAGGTTCACTACCAGAAGACCTGGCAACGATATTTGCTAAGTATACTACACACAAACTGTGTTTCAAAAGAGACTAGAAAAATAAAGAGTATCTCGTTAAAATAGGTCGTAAGATCAGGCTCATTATTTTCCTAGGTGATAAAGAAACATAGAGTGGAGTGAGCGGGCTAACGAATCAGCGAGGCAGGGCTCATCACTTAAGAGATTCATTCCGGAGAAAGTTGTTCGATGGAAACTATCCAGTGATTTTTAAAAATATTATCCCACTTTCTAGCAAAGGACGAAACAGGTTATAAAATATAAATTTTATATTCAGGCAAATATGGTCGCACTATAACTGAGCCAGGACGCAAAAGTCATAACGATTAGTAGAGGCCACATGCATAGGTACTAGGTATATATTTCAGCAAAAGTTCGCGCAGTCGACCAGTCGTAAGGGAAACTAAGAAAGAAGAAACGTCTTTTCTGCTAAACCCTTTTCCCGAATATGAATAAAATCTTTAAGAGAAGCTTGCTCCCTTATAAGATAGTTACCACAACTTACCTAAACAAACTACCTTTGTTTGCATCCCTTCGCTTAGGGTTGAACAAGATAAATGCCGACAGACACAAGCCTTGTGGGACTAAAGTTGAACATCGAAATGTTAGCATTACCCAAAAACATCACAAGCAATACATACATATGTTGTATATACACAACACAGAATTTCTAGTATCACGAAAGAATTATCCTTTTTAACCTTAGTACTGAATATACTGCCGTTCCTGTGTTTCTGCAAGGGTGCCTTTATGGGGCCTTGAAGATTGCCTTGTTGAATGATACTATGATAGATAGTTTTAAAAAGGCATTGCTGCAGAAATAAAAGTAAAACAGTCTTCTTTGAAATAGGATTAATTAAAATATCTGCTCGGGCGTTTATTGTTTGGAAATAATCGAAGCACGATGTATTTCTTTTATAGTAAAACCTTCAATGGAAAGGAATACGTATGAGGAAGAAAAAACTCGTGATGTTTTTGGCATGTAATTTGCTATCTGCTGTTGTCGTAGTTGTGTGTCATTGAATTAGCACATCAAGGAGGAACAAGGTTCAGTTTTGTAATACATTTCGCAAGGCCTGTGCAATTCCAGGTTAATGATGTGAATCAAATCAGATTTTTTTTGAAAATATTAAGAAACTCGTGTGCATGTTGGTTCCTGTAAGCAACAGTGTCGGAGAGATCCAAAACAAGATCCGAGTTCTAAAAAGTTCATTCACTGCCCTACCTCTCACGAGCGTCTGACAAACTTCGGAGAGTATACATACATATCAGTCAGGAAAAATTATCTGGTAAAGAATACAACACGAATAACACGAATGGTTGTAAAAAGCTAGGCTCTGGATCTCATGGACCTGTAGCGCAAATATTTATTTTTTTTTAAACCGTGATGAGACGCATTTTCAACTGAATAATTTTATGAACAAACGAAACTGCTGAGTTTGAGGCATAAAGAATTCTTATAATCATATAATAAATTTGGTCTATAACACAGAATATACAAATTTTGTAATCAAAATACTGTTTAAGGCAAGAAATTGGAACACTAAATATTTGTGGTCTTTTAATCTCCAATTTCCTGGTCATTTATGCTTGCATTTGTAGCAGTTCTGATGGTCTATAAATATGTATGTATATCGAAATTCTGTACAACATGATCGACTTATTGTACAACCTCTATTGTGTGTATGAATATGTTAATGTTCTCATCCGACTTTCTCCTTGTTTTGTTCAACCATTTTGCCTGAACACTCTGGTACCAATACGCGCGATCCAAAAATTAGGATCAAACTTACTATATATAAGAGCTGCAAGAATAGCAAGATCACTTCACATACCAATCTATTTGCGAAATTGTGTTCCCCCTTAAGAAAGACTTTCATTCTCTTTACTTGTCAGCTCATGTGTATGAATGTATCTTTAACTAGTTTACAAGTCCTTGATTTGAATTTTGCCATTTTGAAATATAAGTACCAACCCACCCTTTGATAAACAACTGTCACAATCTCCATTCACATTTTACATGTTTTTCCAACAAAAATCCTTTTAAAAGTTAAAAACTTCTCAAACTACAACTAACTTGAAAAATCATTTCGGAAAACAATAACACTAAAACTAACTTCACCAAATGACCTCATTTCTGCACGAGATGAGTTTTTTTTTTGTTTTGTTAAAGGCATTGGCCCCCAAATACACCCTTTTGGCACTCCATCATTAAATGCTAGGCAAAGGCTCTCTAACCCCAAACAATATCAACAACGGCAGCCCCCATTCCAATTATCCATTACTTCCCATTTGAAAGCAAACCACGCAGTAAACCACGAAATCAGCATTCCGCAATCTAAATATGCATAGCACTTTCCAGCAACCCCCTTCGAAGTATGAAGGGGTGGAAAGAAAATACCAAAAACCACCCCCTCATCGTCACGTGGTGATTATATGACATGCGCATGTGCACATCCAATTGACAGTTGGTGGAATGGAAGTAGAGTTCCGAAAAAGCTCTCGACTAACCACCCCGTACCACCCCACTACAGTAAGCGACAAAATCAAGTCGGTCCAGCTGTGTCTGACAATGTTCTACCTTCTCACGAGCTACCTACTGCGACTGACAGTTCGAAAGCATTTTCGAAATTCATTTTCCTTTCGGTCTCTGTTTTCCTCTTTTGTCCTGTTCTGGTCTTCGTCGTCTTCTTGTTCTTCTTCTCTCGGTTGCGGCGGTGTGTGCCACTAGTATACAAAATTATTCAAAGTCCGTTCGTGAAAAGTGGTCGAGTGAGTGGTTTTGAATAGGTTGTTGCCTGCTTTAAAGTGAAAGATAAAATATTTGTTTAGTTAATTAAATTTGTTTATTGGTCCCGATAATGAGGGAGGCTGTAGAGCCTTTGCCAGGAAATTAGTGAAAAACCAATTTTCCGAGGTTCCGTCGTCGAAGTGTGCCAATCGGTCGTGGTGAGTGTGTTTGCCTGTGTGTATCTAGAAAAGAGACACGACGATTGCAAACGGGGGGTGGTAGTGAAAGGGTGGTGGTTTCTTCACAAATAATGGCAACAAAATTACCCCGTGGATTATAAATTATTTAGAACGGTATTTTCCAATTTACAATTATTTAATCATTCGATGAACAATGTTGCTGTCTACCTGCCGTCGTCCCCTATCAAGGCCTGATCGACCCTTAACTGTGCCTCTCTCTATCGCTTTTCCTCTCTCGTTCTGTGTCAAAATTAAATCTTCAAGGTTGTGTGGCTCTCTTTCGCTCTATAAGGACCTCACACCATTCATCCTTCGAAGGAAGATGATGACTTTCTGTCGATTGTTCCACTTCAGCGGAAATCCTGTATGTAGGGCTTAAAAGGAAGAAAATCATGGCGGCAGTGCGTGTGTCCCTTTTTGTTGTAGTCTGTTGTAGTTTCATAGTTTAATTAAATTATTTAATTATTTTTGTTTTATTTTGTCGCTTCTTGTCCACTTACAGATGATGGACTCTGGCGGTAGTAGTGCTGGTGGTGGGGACGAAGGAGGTACAGATGACACAGAAAAACAGGGTGAATCGACGACAATATCAAGTGACCGTAAAACAACCCCTTCGAAGAAACAACTTCAAGATATAAGTGGTAAGAGACCACCACCGATTAAGACGAACGTTACTATCGCTGGCGGATTTGTGGAGCCCATTAAGAGTGCCACCTTGCACACACCGTCGACACCAAGAATTGAGCTAAGCCGTGCGTCAAGTTCATCACATCATGAGGAGGATAGCCGCGATAGTAGCCCAGAAAATGTATTCGAACAGGTGACGTTGTGTTTTATAATAAATTTATATGATTGAGTAGCGAGATTATGATTTGTATGATTGTTGTGTTGTAATTGTAGCTGATGTGTAAGAAGTTAATGTGCGGAAGTGGTGGGACATAAATATAAGAAATCTCTGCTCAGTCACTTGTAGATTTTTAATCTTAATGTCTTGACGTCATGAGCACTCAAAACCAATCATTTAGGGTTGATTTCTTTAACGTCATAGTATCGAACCTTTAGATAAATAATTGTGCGGTATGTGACGACTTATTTCCGTAAGGATTTGTATTGAACAAATTTAGCATTCATTTATGCATTTATGAAACGCCTACAAGAAGACTTGCGTGCGTCAAACTGTCACCAAGGTCCTTGTGATCGTATTTTAGGTCTTTGGATAAATATGAATTTAATTATTGTGATTGAATGTGACATTCCTATAAAGGCACTTTGCTTCTTCATAGGCAGTAGTTATAAGAATTCTAAGTGGATAAGACCTTTCATTTTATTGATATCAGTTTACCCATGGTAAAAGAGGGAAGACAATGAGCAAGGTTTAGTGTATTTTCGAACTGAAAACGTGGACCTCGATGTATTACATTTAAATATGTACATATATTAGTGTCATTAAACTACAATCTAGGAATAAGGGGAAATATTTAGTTAAAAATCCAAAATGCAAATTATTAGAAGAAAGCGAGCAACATCTATGAAATACAGATGGAAGTTAACACTTTAAGCAAGCTTTTTCCATCCGTTTTTCGAAATCGGTTTTATTATCGTGCTTCGAAGAGCAGGACCCTGGGCTGTCAGCGTAATTTGAAACCGAAGACGAATTGTTCCTTGTTAACCGTCATCAGGCAAACCAAAAAATAAAAAAGAATATACATACGTACGTTTCAGAACATACTGTTGATGACCAACAAAAAAATAAGATGCGACTTATTTGCTTTCATTACGGGTTGGATCTCTGCCTGGAACTCAGAAATTGTTTGCAGATTACTGGCAAAAACAAGTGGTTTCACAAAACATAGCCTGATTTTCCAAAACGTCCCTGATGTACTGCCGTTCTTAGACTTCGAAATGAATATTTGACTTAGCTTAGTTTTAAGACGTGCCGTGAAATAACGCCAAACGAAATAAGGCCAAATTTTTACGTTTGGGTTTATTACACTTTGTGAAAGTGAAATAAGGCCAAATGCTAGAATTTTGCTCCAGTTATGGCAAAAGAGGTATCGAGCCTGTGTACCAACATTAGTCAAATTTTGCTTTATGTCACTTACATATGTATATGCATAAACAGTCAAATATCTGCAACCCCCCTGCTTGGGGTCACTGTTGGATTTGGGGTAGGTGCAAGGTTGGGTATATGAAAAGTTCCTTTAAATCCATGCAAATAATATTTATTGTATCCTTGTAACCGTCAGCAGGCAAACCAAAAAATAAAAGAGAATATACGTTCTTTTCAGAACATACTGTTGATGACCAACAAAAAAATAAGATGTGGCTTATTTGCTGTCATTACGGGTTGGACCTCTGCCTGAAGCTCGAAAATTGTTTGCAGATTACTGGCAAATACTAGTGGTTTCACAAAACATAGCCTGATTTTCCAAAATGTGCCTGACGTACTGCCGTTCTTAGACTTCGATATGCTTAGAATATTTGAGTTCTTGTGGTAACTTAGTTTTAAGATAAGGTACGGTATTGTAAATCTTCGTACTGGACGAACACACGCATGCGAGTGTTTTGGTCCATAACTGATACAGTTTCTTCAGACCTTTCAATAAATCATAAAAATATATTCCGACGTGAAATTTGTATGGACTTGTGGACCATCGAATCAAGACTTGTGGAACTAAAACTCACTTACAATTCAGCAGGAATTTCGCAAATTACTGGGGCTAGTTGCATCTTGAAAATATGGCGAACGGAGCAGCTAAGTGTGGTTAAAAGGTGCAGTATTGTGCAATATGCATTTCAGTTCATTTCGTTGGGTTGGTTCACATGAACGTTAAAGAGGAAAGGATTATTGCAATGAACTTCTCCATCGATCTATCATTGGTTGAAGTCTCTTAATTTTATTGCTAAATCTTGTTTGTCATTCATGTCAGAGGGTTTTCATTTATAACAAAAATTTTTAAGTACCTTTATGTCATTTACGTGTACTTCTGTTTCCTGCTTCATGTTTTGACCGTTTCGCTAAGTTCTTACGTTGTAACACAAACTTCTAACTCGCATGGATCAGCATTGGGGAAGACTCTACATGTAGTCTACACTGAGCACTTATTTTACAATACTCCCGGCATCTATCGTAGATTGTTTGAACATTGGTAGCTTTAATGTATTTTTGCGGCTAAATTTCTTTTAACTTAATCCTTGAGCACTTTTATCCTTGATACTTTTTCTACCAATTGTTGATAGTTCAAAATCTTGACGCGACATGGCCATATGGTACTCAGGGCCTAGCTTCTCACTACCATTCGTGCTGTGTTATATTCTTTGGCTGGCAATAGCATCAGTTTGTGTAGGCTTAAAAGGTCGAGTCAATGTAAATATGTTTGTCCATAACAAGGAGCATGACTACTTTTGTTGTCAGAAATGTTTTAAGGGTATTGTGACAGAACAGCTGGAGAACAGGTTCGACGACGACTTTGAAATTTAATATTCAGGCATGGCTTATGGGGTCGTCTTGTATACATAGTATGAGCATCTACTGTAGGTTTGTCCTTTCATCACAAAAGAACTTTAAATAACACGGTTTAGGGTCAGGGGTGTATTTTTACATGACCTGGAAGTTAAATGTCATATAGTCATATAGTCATATCGTCTTCCCAAGCGTATACCACTTCCCACTCTAATCATAGTTATTCGTTAATAGTAGCATCTAATTTCTCTTCACTTCTTGGTGTTGTGATTGTTATGAAATGATTGAAACTAATACACATAAAGGTTGGCACTGGAACACTACAGGAAACAATTGGACTTGGTTTTCGTGAAGAGGGGGCCTTGGAGTTACGTAGCTCAACAGAGGAATTATACTTTATGGATCCAGAAGCGAAAAAGGAGGAGCAAGACAAAATTCAACAGCAATTACAGGTGAGATTATTAGCAGTAATAAGAATAGACTATTATTAATGAAAAAGATCCAGGAAAGGTTTGTTTTTGTAAGCGGTTACTATTTTTATAACTATGTTGTGCCTCTCTTATGGGGGTTTTACACTTGTATCGATACCACAATTAAGAAATGTTTAACCAGGAAAGGTTTACTTACTGACTTACTTACTTAGGTGGCGCTACAGTTCAGGGTGAACCTGGTCCTCAACCGGCAAACCTCTCCAGTTATCACGGTCCTAAGCTAACTGCCTCTAGTTGCACACCCCAAATCGGTTGAGGTCATCTCGTACTTGGGCGCGCCACATAAGGCGAAGACTTCTTCTACTGTATTGTCCCTCCGGGTTGTATTCAAAGATACGATCCATATGACCTAGCCATTCCAAAAGATTAATGCGCAGTTTTTTGACTTGGTCGATGTAAAGTTCGTTATTCGTATTTCGTTCGTTATACGCATTCAACGTAAACGGGACCGAATATTTTACGAAGAAAGGATATCTTCATTCACTTTCAATAGCGTCCTTGCTTCAGCGCCATCAAGTAGGTTGGGATAATTACGGTCTTATACAGAATCTTCTTAGTTGTTTGGAATAGGACCTTACTATTCAATTGCCTTCTCAGCCCAACGAAACAGCGATTGGCAAGAGTTATTTTTCGTTTTATTTCTGCTCAGGTGTTGAATTGATAGCAGAGTCAAGATAGACACAGTCACTTACTACTTATGTACTTACACAGAAAAGGTTTCGGGGAATTGAAATACCTACATTTAAACTGACATCTGCATATGCCGGTTATCGCATCGTGTCGACAAGCCTCATAAGAATTTCGGGAAAAAAATTAGATATCACAAATTTAAGTAAAGATGTTTAAATCAATGAACATCTCGTTGGAGGAATATCTCGCTTAGGAATATGCATAATTTTGTAAATTGCTTTCACAAACAGTTGCCCAAATGTGCACACCAATTAATCCTAGATTTTGTATTTAAAACCACTTTATCCGGTCCAACCGCAAACGTAACAGTTTACTTTAACTTCCTATTCACAACGATACATTAACTCCTCAGGATTGGTATAGAAAATGCAAACATAATGAGAACCTTCACAAACAGACAGCTTCTTGATTTTAACCACAAACTGTGTGCATTCCACCACTAAACGCACAAACTCCAATCGATTCTTGGAAAATTTCTACGAATTTTGCATATAAACAATTTCCAAAAACATCCAAAGCACATATACATCCCTTTCAAGTATCAAAACTCGAACGTATAACGTAATTAAAATTTTCCTAGCAACAGCATACAGTCCTCGAATCCTAGTCCCATTCCCTGGCGCCTCTCCCTTTGAATTCAATTTAATGAAATTACGTCCGAAAACTTGTAACAGAGTTTATTAAATGCATCCAACAGCGCCCAAGGACTCGAGCTTGGTGTAGCTCTCACCACCACCAGGTATCACTCCCACTACTCTATGTATAATCTCTCATAAGGATTCTATTGAACTAGTATCGTAATAGAAAACTTTCGTGCGAACTTTCATATTCTCTTCTCCGCAAATACGTCGTACACCAAGCAACCCTTTTCAACACAAAATGTCAACTTACAATGTCATGATGTGATGATGTTTCCTCTCTTGCCCTTGTGCCGTCCATAGAAATGCACCTGACAGGAGACTTCTTCTACTGTCTATCTCATTGGAATTGCATTTACGTCCTTTTTTCTCTTTTGTTTTCTCAATTTAATTAAACAGTTAAAGGGGCCCCACATTCATAGGCTGGCGGGCTGCCTTCCGCCATCGGTACTTTTTTGAATGACACTTTCAGGGACAGCCTGTGGTTTCTCTGAATGCCGTGCAGGAGAATACCCACAATACCCGTATGTAGGTTATTAGTTTGACATTCAATAGGTGTACCGACTGTAAATAGGCGCGCAATATCTGCTTACATTATGAGTGAAATGTTATTAATTAAAAAGTTTATTTTCGTTTTCTCTCTATACAAAATGCCTGTGAGTGTGTGGTGTGTCACCGCATAAATGAATCACTCACCACAGGACAATAGGGAGGGCTTTTGATTTAAATGACTCAAATCAACGGAAATGTCCTTTCAGTTGGCGGCGATTCGCGTTCTGAATTACACTTAAAACGTCCGAAGGAGGCCTTTCTGTCGCGTTTCATAGTTCTTTTTTTTTTTGTGGAAAAGTTAAAATTTTGACCATCAACGGAAGCCTAAGGATATAGCAGAACTTTTTGGAGGTAAAACAAAAAAAAGAAACTGGTGCAAAGAAAGTGCTTTGTGTATTTTTTTTGTTGTTTTATTCTGTGGATTACATCATTTCCTGGATATATTTTCTGATTTCCTTGCACACACAGTTCAAGGCCGGAAAAGAAATATTTTTATGACACAATCTGTGATATAGCTCGGACATTTGTTCAATAGATTGGAGATTTCTAAAAACCTTGTGTTTAGGAAAAACCCGAAAGGGTGTCATTTAACATTGCTTTGAATTTTCTTTAATTTTCACTGTATATCTATGTACATACATACATAATACTATTATCAAATAAAAGGATAACAAACGAGACATTATTCTGAAATAAAAATTCTTGTTCAGGAAGGCCGTCTTAGGGACATGTGCTTTGAAATTAACAAACTGATGTAAGAAAGGGTGGTGTGGATGGCGAATACGATGATCTCCCAACCTCATGTATCCAATACATTTAATATTCGTACTCAACGTATTCTGACAGGACTGAGTTGGTATTCGAAGACATAAGGTTAAGTACAATACTGGCTGGTGCACAATTTAAGGTTTCATGCATCAATCTTCTCAAAATTATTAAAAGCGAAGACAAAATAATCAGCAAGGAGGGTCGAAAAGGCTAATCTAGTCTTAAAATCCTATATCTACATACTCCCTTGCTTTCCTAATCCCGGGAAATATGATTCAAAGACTTTCGTGACTGGGACGATATTTTGCTCGCTATGTCCTACATCCAAATGTTAGCCCAGTTCATCATTCGCTTACATTGATCACATATGAGACTGATTAGCCGACGAAATAACTTTCGTATTACGTATGTATGTCACTTAAAGTACATAGTAACATTTCTGGCTAACTAGTTAGGCTTACAGTTTCCCGAAATGTTTCTGATCTGGCACCCAGTGCACCCAGATAAGCAGTTTGAGGCATTTGAGACTGAAGAACATGTTTCCAGGAATTTAGTTGCCATTTGATAGGCAAGGCAAATTTCTGACAGATATGTTATTATGCTTTAGCTAGAACTAGGCTTTTTTTATTGCAATCGAACAGTCTTCAGTATACAGCAGGACTGACAGGATTAGTGTTATCTACATACACCACAATTTTCGTCTTTTCGGTTAGGTGTTTAAACAAACCGAAAGTATTAGCGGTATTGCGAATATTATTAGCAAAATATAAAGCGTCGCTCTCACTTCGACGTGATAGCTGCCAACAGATACGATTTATCTAAACCCCCTCCTCGTTTACCTATGAGCGTAATCTTTTCATATGTTCATCGATCGTCGTGAATGGTTCTAACATATGTACATATCTCGAAAGGATTTCGATATGTTGTCAATACCGTCTGCATATTCCAGCAGCAGGAATCACTTAAAATCATAACAGGATATGATGTCAGCCCTGGGCACCAGGTTTCAGTAACAGTACACACAGTACACCACGAATTTTCAAGTCATACGTCGTACAACTAAATCAATCTCTAGATTGACCATCGACTTGTAGACCATAAAGCGATAAAGGCTTTTTATAAGCTTTCTCACTTTTGGAAAGTGAACCTTCTCAATAGCACATCCTTAAAATGTTTATTACTCCACTTGTGGATAATCTTTATGCATTATCCCCTATGTAGATATAAACATAAATTAATGTTTTAAACGGGAGTTACAAAGCCAACTTTCGCCAACCATAACCTAAAGACGTAAAACTGTTAAAGGTAGTGCTGAGTCCTCTAAAATACACGCGGAATAGAATTGCGTTGCTTACAGGGTCTGGCGACAATATGTACATCTATGTATGTACTTCTTCCTTATTCAAACTGAGAAAAACCAGCCAAAGATGTCAGGTTTTCGCAGCTATTAGCAGATTTTTCTGACATAAGTTTTCCCGCGTGATGCAATCCACTATTGTTCAATATCTTTAGACTTATAACCCGTTAATACCGTAGAAACCCGTCTTTGACTTTCTAAACAGAGTCTCTCATGTCACTTTGTTTAATTATCCAACAAGACCTTCCTCCATCAAAACCTCATCTAACATCTCCTTCTCTTTGCAGCAAGCACGACGTTCCTCACCGCTGATTTTCAAATTCGACGAACACCAAACCTATCTACAACAGCATCAGCGGAAGGATTCGGCCAGCTCTGAGGTTGCAGCCCTACTGTGCATATCCGGTCGCACAAGTCGCATCTCAAGTGTTGGCAGTCAAGGCTCAGCAGTGAGTCGATTGTCTGCCATATCTGGTGTATCTCGTTCACCATCACCACATCGAATGCTTCTCGAGACATCGTTCTGTGGACCAAAACCTTTGGAAAACGTTGTCGATGGCAGCATAGTGAGTACGGTAGAGCCACCAACAGCAGAAATTCTTGAACAAGTGCTACTCTCACGAAAGCATGATCCTACACAAGCAGTTTTCGCGGAAGGAATTAAAATTGAAAGTTCGCCGCAAAGAAAGAAGCCCCCTACGAGCATAAGCAATGGAGAGACCAAGCGTAAACAAACTGACATGAGTAGACAGAGTCGGCAATCATCATCAAAGATCGCTATTACACGTGGCAACCGTCTCACACCTAGTAAGAGCCCCGGACAATTAGTGGTGGGCACAACGCCCAGTGGAGCAGAATACATTCGCATCAATCTTAAGCCAGATCACATGTATGAAGATAAGGGAATTGGACCCAACGAGAGGGTTATCGAGGCTCCTTTGCCTGGTGCGAGGACTACTGCACATAAAAAGCCAATCTCCCTCAGCCTGGGCCGAAACGTGGCCATCGACGAAAAGCGATTGACACCGAGCTCCAGTCCCAAGCCATCCAGGCACTCTGCGTTGGCTAAAGAAACCCTTGGTAGTCGATCGCCATCGCCGGCCAATGTGTCTGTTTCTCGAAAGAGCTCCTTCTGTTCGCTGTTCAAACAGAAGGACTCTCCAGATTCTCCAAAGGATCGCGTGCGGTCACGAAGTAAGAGCCGAGATCGCTCCACCCCGCAGTCACAGAATCCGACTCCTAGCAAACAAAAATCCGTGTTGGCCATTTTCAAACCGAAACGTCCCGAAGGTAAATCGAAGAGTTCCTCACCCATAGATCCGGACTTTGGGCGCCACACCCCGTCTAGCAAGACAGATACTCCGCTGGAAACATTTTCAAGTGCAGGTTCAAGACCTTCCAGTCGGCTAAGGTATTATGACACTCCGCCTGACGGTAAGGCTATCCACATACCTCTGCACACTCCGCCTGAAGAAAAAGAGGCCCGCAAGCTCATACAAGCACTGGACCCGAGACCACAATCAGCACCTACACCAGTACCAACCTCAGCTACACCAACCCCGTCAACCTCCTCAGCTCACAAACAAAAGACTACTCCACCAACACCCGCACCGATAATTGAACCTCAACCGGAACCAACTCCCAAGGCACCTCCTCCTCAGGAGAAAGTTGAAAAAATTCAGCGGATTGAGAACCTCGACGCAATTCACACGCTTCCACAGGACATCGATGACAAGGAGCGCACCTGGAGCCTCGAAGTCAATCGACACAGCTCTCAAGACAGCCAAGACACCATTCTATCGGACAGTTCCTTGCCGAACAACTGTGCGGCAAAAATAAGTGCCCGCACGAACCTCGAAGACGTCACTGAAAGTCCTATTCGAGAAAATGGAATCGCAGCCGAGGTACATCGCGTTCCATCAGAACCAGAGGCGATTCTACCTCTCGCCCAACCTTTGGAAGATGCTGCAGGAAAGGAGAAAAGAAGACTCCTGTTCGCGACAAGATTAGGCTCCGGTAGTCAGGAGCAAATTTTTAGCACACAATTCAGCCTATCAAAAACGGAAAGTCTATCGAGCCAACTTTCAGAGCAGGCTTCCATTCTAGAGAGCCCACGTCAGGAGCATCTGCAGCGGAAGGATACTGTGCTGCGACGACCAGACGATGTGATTTTCCAACTGAAAACCACCGTGACCGGGCGGAAGGCTGACAACTTAAGAAAGCTTCGCTCTGTCGACGATGGTCCAACTTCAAAATCTCGGTCAACTTCCGAGGAGGAGAAGCAGCCTCCAGCAGTTGTTGGGGTTATGATGCGCAAAAAGGAGGTCCCTAAGGAGGAATGTCGAAGGAAATCCTCCCGCTCAGCATCAGAAGAGGATGATGTTGCAACTCACAGACACTCTCGATACCTCGAGAACTTTGACGTTCGCAAAAAATTCCATGAGAATGTTGCCGCACGGAAGAGCACTGCTCCAGTAGTTACAAAAGAAGAAGATCTCAAGCAGACTGATGAAACTCCAGAAGCGGAGACAAAAAACTCCCAAGAGCCGGTTCCAGCGCCAGAGGAGGTACCTGAACCAAAAGCACCATCATCAGCAACATCAACATCACTGCCTCCGGCTCATTCTCAACAAGTCACTCATCAGCATCACCTCCCATCCGATAGACAATCAGTCGCATCGACCGATGAACCCGCTGAGTCCTCAGAAAGCGAGCGAGACTCAGAAACAGATCCCAATCGCTTGAAACGCCATCTACCGCGGCACGTAGTCAGCGCCATTGAAGATCACGAGAGTACCGGTCTGGTTTCACAGGATTCATTCGACGACGAGCTTCCGTACATTCCGACAACACTGCCTGAGGAACGTGCTCACGGTGTTGCCCTAATACCAATGAAAGAGCGCGTTCACATGGAATTGAAAACTTGCCCACTGGACCGTCCGCGGTCCACCACACCACTAAATCCTTCGCATCTTGAAGAATACTGTGGTATTGTGACACCCGAAGCCGGTGATCCAGAGCACCGACTTCCAGTGCGTGGTGAGAAGTTACGCATCAGTCTGCCTCGAAAGGATTCCACCAAGGAGAAGGCACAAAAATCGAAGTCTCCCAGACGGACATCCACATCAAGTGGAAAGAGTTGGTTTGAGTTCGCCGAGGAGGCGATTCGCGGCCCGCCATTGGAGAATAACAAGCCGACGACGGGAACAACGAAACTAGCAGACGATAACCAGCCTCAGGTCCCAGCTCCAGCGCCAGCTGCACTGCCCAACAACAACCGGAAACCATCTGGCCAATGGATAGACTTTGAAAATATCCCCGAGAAACGAAAAGCACCCAAAAAGATCACAACCCTGCCAAAGGATTCGCTGGCGGATGGCAAGGGCATGGGCGTTGTGGTGCACTATAACTATGTTAAGCCCGAAGAATGTCAGTGCGAGTGTCACGAAGTCGAGCGAGAGTCAGCTGTGACACATAAATCTATAGCTTCAGTGGATTTACTACATCAGCCAGGAGAGGATATGCAGCCTCTGCTGGAGCCTGAGGCGTTAGATAATGCCGACCCAAGGTGAAGTCAAAGAATGCAAGTGAATAGATTTGCCATAACCTTTTTGTTCTACTTTTAGTGACTCATCACGAGACTACAGTTGCTATACAGACGATGAGATCGAAGCCCCTAGTAGACCGAATCAAACACAAGTACTACTTTTCCATTGTTTAACCAGAATAATACATAATGTTGCTTTGTTACAGAATGAAGAATTCCCACTGCGTGGTGGACACAGTCCTAAAAACAAAAAATTCCCTGACAACCGGTACTCTTAAGGTCGACAGGAGTGTTTTGCAGAACCGTTAACTTGTAGGAATCCTCGAAAGACATTCACACAAACAATTGTAAAAAAAAACAAAATCAAAACTACACGGTGTTCGCTTGAAGAATGACAATTGGGAATGAGTTCGTAGGATACACTTAGTTTAGACACAAACCACAAATAAGATTTCATTCCCGAAAAGTTTGCTTTCTACGAATTCGGATCTGAATTACATACTTTTAGTAAAATGGGGTCTTTACACTACATTTTGACTTTCACGTAATATTTCGAAAATTACTAACTTTTATACGTAAGCCTACAAACATATGTATATGGGTTCGAGTTTCGTTTCACGTTGAAAATTCAAGTTCCTTTAGTTTTTGAGCTAAGCTCGGTATGGTTGAAAACATGTATGGAATCATGTCCAGCAGCAGTTGAAACAGAACATTAAACAGAAGGTATGAATTTATTGAGAGAGACCTAAATATTTCATTTACGAAACTTGCTTCATCTCCAATCACACAGGTTAGATCTTGTATTGCAAATTATGTGAGATACGTTTCATGCGTTCATTTATGTATATTATCTAGGTCTAGTATGAACTTGTCACCGAATATTAGCATAGCTTTTGTTCTGATAGAGAGCTGGGTATTAGGTTTCATTCTTAAAATAGTGTTACCAGTGCAATTAACTGAATTAATCTTTCCTATTTATCAGGACAGATATGGTGAAAGCAATTGAATGAGAGCTTCTTTTTTTAAAGATATGCTAGGCCGATATGCATGAAATCTAAGCAAACTTATACGACTCGTAGTACATACAATGTCAGAATGTCTTAACCCTCGAGTTCCCAAATTATTGTTTAGCTTTAAAGGATTAGTTGAGAATAGTATTGGAAGGAGGAACTTGAATCAAATTATAAAAACGTGGAAAGATGAAGAGATGTGCGTTTTATGAGGTGGGAGTGGCAAGCTACCTTAAGACAGTCCTGGGAACGTATGCCAAAGAAGAAACTGATCTGCTTGGGAACTAGAGGATTAATTCTCAACAAAAAAAAAATGCAGTACCTAACAAGTTTGACAAAAATAAGACAGCACAAGTGCAGTACTTTAACTAATAAACTTCTTCGTAGTATGTATAAATAATTAGTCCACTTGGTTGGTTGAATACTATTGAAAAGGTATTTTTAGCTGAAGTGTCTTCATTTGTATGAAAATGAATTGTTTAATTTGAAAGCCTTTAACAAACATGTCCGCATGAATAATGCACCAGATCCTAAATATATCCTTGAATAATCATTCTAGAAGTGAATTATGTTTTGAGCATTAATTGATGAAGGTATTTATACAACATCGTAAAACGATTGTAAAGTGGAAACTTTGTAAGTTTACGATGTGATAAATGATATGTCAAAATTTGAATGCGAAATCTTTTACAACAAACACTAGTTTGGTGTGTAAATGTAGATGGTAAACGTTTTCCCGTACGGTGAAAACCAGATACATATATAGCGTGAAACAGACCCTAACGTTTTTTCCATTTTACAGGCGTTTATTGTGAGTCCCATAGCAATTCAAAGTACCCTGTCACCGTAAACGTGACTATGCATTAACATTGTAATCTCAACGAACACCATTGTAGCCAAAACATAAAAAGTTTTTTCATTAAACAAAAAAAGTAAAAAATGTTACACAAAAAAGATAAAAAAAAATAAAAATAAAATAAAATGAAAATCGTTTCACAATAACCTATTCATGGACTTATTCACAATAAATTATTAATAAAATTGATTAATATTAAAAAAAAAGAAAACTTAATTTTAAGTCCTATCTAGCCTTCCTTGCAATAGTTTCCTAGTTATATACATGTAATTTATAGACACATAACACACTTATAAATATACACATACTCTCTCTCTATATGGCTTTAAAAGAAAAAAACAAAAACAAAAAAAAACTTTCTATACATATATAAAACAAATAATAAAAATATAAACACTTTAGTATCATTAGTTAGGTAATTTAGTATTTTTCTTTTCTTTTTTTATTCATTTGTTTATTATCGATATTCGACTCTTTGAATGTAAAGGATCATATTGTAGTCCTGTTTATTTTTCGTTAAACGGACCTGCAATTAACTAACTATGTAAGATCTAACTATTTAATGAAAGTTAAAGGATTGTTCGCATTGATTGTTTATAATGAAATTAATAATAATATTGTTAAGCAAATTATTGATTAATACTAGGAGAAAAAAAAAAAGACGTGCATGAGTTTAACTAGTTTCATTTCCGTTCAAGTCCTTAAAGTTCTCACTTAAAAATTTTTGAAAAATAATATTTAAAAACAAAGATTATAATAAAATTAAAAAAAAAAAAAAAAAAACAGAAAACTGCCACCATTCACAGTAGATTAGGTAATTATTTTTCTTTTTTTTTGTTTTTTCTTAGAATTGCGCCGTACTACAATTAAATAAATGTAGTTATTTATTTCCCTTTGTTTTTTTACTTAAACTTGTATAGAAAAACTACTAGAGTATTATTCAACCTTAAACAGAATTCACTTCTTTCTTTCATTTGTTTATAAAAACAAAAACAAAAAAACTTTTAGAATCAATTTTTTGAAAATATTGTTCACATCTCTATAAGACAAGTGACAAACATGCACTTCATATGCAATAAAAAAAAAAAAACAAATTGATGAAAATAATAAAAATATTTGAACTAATTTAAAAAATAAACAAAAGTGTTTTAAATTAAATAGACTTACCTATATTTCGTTGCTGGAATTCAAGTAGAAGCGATATTCCAACCTTTAAATAGAAGAGAGAAATGATTTGCAGAATCTCTGACTTTAAAATAGAATCATTCTTTAAGGCTCTCTTTAAAGCAAAGGAGTCAAATACTCGTACGAAGTTTGAAGCCGAAACGTTCAAATATTTGTAAAAGCGAGGACAGGAGAAAAAAATACCAAACAAAATACATAATAACAACGCGTTGTTGTGGGTACCGAATGTGTGCTTTATTCAGTTTATTAAGTAAATGTTGCCACTGTGGGCACCGTGGCTCAAGTTGTTAGTGCGTTGGACTACGGAGCGAGGGGTTCGAGGTTCAATCCCCACATTTAAAATATCTTTCACGGCCCCAACTCTCGCGAAAGTCTGACTAACATCCGAAAGTAAAACTATTATGAAAAACCTCTCAAAACAAAAATTGCCTTTGGGATACGTTTTTTTTGAGTAAACGTTGCGACTCGTTGGTGATTGCAGGGAAAGTTTAATGCACTTGCAGCGCACTGGCTATCAAAGAAAGAATTATAATTTAGGGATACGCACTGATTGATGCAAATATATATATCATATTATATATATAAAATGTTTGAGTATTATGCTGATGCACTGTCTTTAATGCATTTCGGATTGTTTTCGTATAAGGTTCGAGTTTTTTTCTCATTAATCCCTCAAGAGGATAACTATGAAAATATTCCTCTTGAAGTAATAGTTGAAATAAATGGACCTTATTTAAGTGCTTTTAGTTCTATAATTTGATCAAAATATTCACAATACGCCAGATTCGAATAATACGCAAGATTTCCCACATAAAGTATTTTTGTTTGCTTTAAATATACCGGTGTGTTATTATAGGTTAGGTTAGGTTAAGGGGTTAACGAGACAAGAGAAACTTGCACCCTTAGATTCGATGGGACCCACTGTGATACTCTAGGGGTTATGCCTCCCATACTACAAAACTTATGAAAAACCTATGGATCTTCAAGCCATCCAGGCGTTAACCAAATCTTTTAAAAACTTGTCGAAAAGATCTTCTAAAACTTGTGAGTAATGTCTTCCTAGAATTTTGTTTCTAATGACAGAGTGTGGGGGGAATAACAGAGAAAGTGTGGAATATCCTCATACACATCCTCGTCACCACAACCTCTGCGCAGGCCGTCCGTGCTAAGTTTCATATTTTTTGTATGATATGTCAGCATGTTATGTTTGGTAATTACACCCACAAAAGAGGACAAGGATTTTTTGCTCATTTGTACGTTTCTCTCGGTGCCTTGTTTGTTCTAGAGTGACCGCATTTTAATGATTATAACACAGGAATCGAGCACATTCCTACTCTCAATCGCTTGTCAAAGATGACAGGTTGAGATCATTACTGTACTATCTTTCTGGTTTACTTCAAAGAACGATTCTTTTCTTTGCAGCTCAAAAGGTCTTTCATTTCTAGGCACCTCTTTGTGTCCGAAAACCCAGCAGAGTTCTACTTTTTGCTGGCCGCCAAGAACCCTAGCTATCACTTTCAGAAAGCGATGTACAACTTTTATTTCAATGACAGAAATGACTTTTATTCACGCTTGGCTATCAATGAAAAAAAGGAGTATCCTATTTAACATCTGTTGTCACTGCCAGAAACTCATCTTGGAAAACGCTGCTGCAGTCAGAAAATCTGTTTGAAATTCGGAGTACAATGCCGTGCGAAACAACGCCAGTGTTCATCTCGGAGCCATGCGTATAGATGCTTACGTTTGACTGGTAGTTGATTTTCATGGCGGTTTTTTCCACTGGAAAAAAATTAGGAAGGAATGGTCATGCAAAATCTAGACGGGGAGTTGTACAGTCTGTGCTTATATATGTATATATACCTAATACATTTTTGTAGAATATTCGTATATGCCTTCGAACTCTATTTTCAACTCCCAGTTTGGCTTAGCCGAAGAGCACTGTACGCGATAGATTCTTGTACGAAAAGATCTAGTAGCCTAAAATTAAATATAGCCTTCAGCCCCACTATAAGGGTGGTTCTCATAGCCATAGTGGAAGTAAGCAATTTTTTGGATCTTAGTCATAGCCTTAAGATTAGTAACATTGCATAACGGTTGGCACCAGACCAAATTACCATGCAGCAGTATCGGTCTTACTACCACCGCATAGAGCCACATGACAATTTTAGGATACGGATACCAGTTTTGTCGAATATGCGGACTATCACTGCTTTCTTTTCTCTTTTCTTTATGTTGAGATTCCAGTTTAGTTTACTGTCTAGGACAACTCACAGGTACCTGGTGCTGTCGGTTTTTAGTGGAGACCACTCAATTGATGACACATCACCTTCTGGTATTATCCTTTTATTGATAAAAGGTATCACTTCTGTCTTTTGCAGATTATCCACAAGTTCGCAGATATTAACCAAGGATAATGCGTTCTGTATTTAATTTCGAATAGTAGGAAATTTCTCCGTCGTTAGCAGTGCTATATCGTCTATATACTTCACTTCATTTACCACGACAACCCAGAGAAGGGCTAAGAGAAGCCCACCTATAGGGCTGCATCTATGTATATGCCGAAACATTTTTTTTTTTGAATAAGTGAAAATTCCGAGCGGTTTGAGTGAAAATTTGTTTTACGTACGGTATACTAAGGAACGACATCGACTTGCGGAACGAAAGGGTGGGCCATCTGTTGGTTTCTCTTTGAATCATATGTTATTTTGACACTGACAGCTCTTATGTGCTCAAAAAACTGACAGAAACTTAGTATTATATTTTCGCAGTACGAAATGGATCGATTTACGCTCGAACAACGTTGGGAAATATTGCAAAATTCCTTCCAAAGTGGATACTGTGTTGACGAAACAGTATGGATTTTTAAAAGGAATTTCGGTCGAAATAATGCTACAGCTGGTGTACGCAAGTTTGTGATGTTAGGTGATTGATAACCGAACATATTCCCATTTTCGTCCAGTGCAGCCTGTTCTGACCTGTCCTGTGTTTGGTGTGGTTTTTGGAGTGAGGCATGATTGGCCCATTTTTCTTCCAAGAGGACATTGGAACAAACGTTACAGTGAATGGAGAGCGCTACCGATGCATGATAACCGATTGTTTATGGTCAGAAATTGAGGATTTCAACTTGTGCTAGCTATGGCTCCAGTAAGATCGGGCTACGTGCCACACAAGCCGTCCAACAAGCGATTTGTTGCACCCTAATTTCAACAATGTGGGTGTCGTGACTCAAGTGGTTAGCTTGTTGGACTAGGGAGTGATTGAGAGGGTCTGACAAACATCCGAGAGTAAAACTGTCATAAACAAGTTTCTCAAATAAAAAAATGCCTTTCGGACACGGTATTAAATAGTAGGCCTCTTTTATTTGTGCGAAGAATACAACACGCCCAACACGAATTGTTGTGAACAGGTAGGCCTTGGGTCCCATGGACCAGTTGTATTTATAAGTTTAATAATCGTGTAATCAGTCGTTTAGGTGATATTGCTTGGCAGGCACAGAGCTGCGATTTGACGCTGTTGGTCTTTATTGGTCAAGGTATTCGTAAAATAGAGACTGAAATCATCGAAAATGTATTGAAAATTGGGTTGGCGGGATGGCATACTGCCAAGCCAGCCAACTGCCTCAGCTTTTATTGAAATAATATTCCATAATTAATTGGAAGCTTAACTCTTTTCAACAAAGCAACAATCGTTGAAAAATATCGAACAGTGTTTTTTTATAGCCTTTTTAAAAAGTAACCAACAAAACCACCCACTTTTAAGTTATTGTAACAAAAAAGTGATTGGTTGTTTTTTTTTTAAGTTGATGCATCGCTTCTGTCTCGCTTAATATAGAAATTGGAGACAAATATTTTCAATTTTGTATTTAGTTATAAATATTAAAGGTAAAATTTCACAAAATAAAAACTAAATGGCAACACAGTTTGTCCCTTTAAGAGAAAACAAGTGCGTTTTTATTATCCGCTTTCTCTTACTTACCGGATAAATCATTAAAAATGTTTTGAAGAGAAATTGGAGGGGAAATACCGCGGCGAATATATCGGAATCTTAGAATTTAATAATAAGAGTAATTGAAGAGATATCAAAAAAAAACTCACACAATCTTCTTCGCCAACTCTACCTTCTTATAATTTCGCAAACTGCGAAGCACCGAAAAACCAGTTATTACCACATCGCCTCCATTCAGCCGGTTTGGCGAAATCTTTTTCAGTTTTATTGACATATATATATTTTTTTTTTTGTTCAAACATCTACAAGATGATAGGTATCTATAGATTTTTTGGTATTATTATGGCTGTCGAATACAGTGATGGGGGCTATCAGTTTGTTTTGCTTTGTACATTCGCAACAATGGATACTCTTGATGGAGGGACCGGTTTTTTTGCACTTTTGCCATTTTGCACTCAAATATAAATGAAATAAAAGAAAATATGGCGACAGAAGAGAAAGAGGTAGGTATGTAGTATATAGTATATAGTAAGTCTATTGATAGATCAATCAATTTGACTCGAATCTCTGCCACGAGAATTTATTGATTTAACAAAAGTCACATGGCTGACTGCAATAAGGGGCTTTTAATAATTAATCAGATTAAATCAAAGAGAATAAGTTATGGGGAAAGTGCCCAAATTTGGCAGCGCATGAATAATTTCCATAAATATTTAGGCACGAGTTGTATAAGTACGCAAAAAGAGACTGATAGAGACTTTAATGATTTAGGACTTGTCAAGGAAACCGGTTTCAACTAGTAGGGGTTTTGGTTTGGTGGTCAGTTGCCGGTTTGAAGTGATTAAAGTTACCTTTACTTCGAGAAATACTGGACTGTGTGCAAAAAGGGGTGAATAATAATTCAAGAGAAACGTATCTCTTTAAATAAGTAAGCTACAGAGGTCTGTTATACTGCTTAGAAAGCATTTGAATTCTATATAAATTCTATGCATAATGAAGATAACTTACAGAAAAGATATTGTTGCTTTACATTTTAGGTTTTAACTTATTTATGTTTATCTCAAACCTAGTGTAGTGCACAGAATAAACATTGTAAAAACCATGGTCATTGGACTGCACTTTCTGGCCTTTCATGTTACTCTTTATAACCGTTTCAACTGCTATAAAAGGCGATACAATTTATCCAAAATATCTAGTTTTCCAAAACTTTTTTTTTTTTAATTAAGAAAAACTAATGTATGTAAAACTTAGTACATATAATAGGGCGGCTATTATATTAGAGGCGTTAGAGGCTTTTAAGGCCACCTCACCGTACCCCTTTGTAACAATAGTACGGTAAGTACGTTATAGTCCAGGAGTAAGTTTAATATGTAGTAAAGAACTGTAACATAATTTGTTGATTGAGTTCCTAAAGTTATCGATTAGCTCAACTACAGTCACACACTTTATTTAGGCTACTTCGACATAATCGAAGCTCACGACACGACAACAGGTTCCGAGAAGTCGATTTTGCAGCAGCTCGTAATACGATGATAAGACGCACTAGGTTTCCAAGACTACGAATCCATAAAGCAACTTGGCGCTCTCCAGATGGTAAAACCGCCAACTAATTGATGCGAGCAAGCAACTAACATTCTGCATGTGCAAACTTTCAAAGGGTCAAAGGTCCAATCTGTCCACTTTTATGTTCCACTTGAATTGAAAACTCGACTTTCCAACGAGAACGAGAACCGCCCAGAAAAATAAATTCAACCTTAGAAGCCTTAGCACGACTGGAATAGCCAGTGCCTACACAGAGTGCCTGAGCGAGAGACTCTCCTCTGTGCATTCATTACCTTCAAACGCCTACAATCTATGGAACCAGTTTCGCGACATCATCAGAGAGGTAGCCGAGACCACCATAGGTTACCAGCCATCATCTAAATCATCATCACCTTTGTATAATGAAGAATGCGTACACAGCGGAAAAGGAAAAGCTTTGGTAGGGTGCATGAACCCAATCATCAACCAAATATAGGTGAATCAACCAACAAAGGAGGCCCTTTGACTAAACTATCGGCTCTATATGCCTCATCTTCAAGAAGGGCGTTCCTATGTATGTCTTGTAAGAACTATCGAGGCATATTCCTGCTTAATGTGGCATATTAGATCATATTCAAAATACTGTGTGAACGTCTGAAGTCTAATGCGGCTTCCGGCTCGGCAGAACGACGATCGAATAAATTTTCACACTAAGACTCACCATTTTTCATATAATAGTATTCATCGTCTTGAATTCTGCAAGGTAATGGCCGAATGCGGCATCCCGGCAAAACTGATAAAACTAGGCCTCGTGACGCTGGACAACATATAGTGCAAGGTGCAATTTGGAAATAGTTTCTCCAGACTATTCTAAACGTGTATCGGATCTGGGCAAAGAGATCTGCAATCTCACGCAGATAATGCGCAGGGCATGTTTCCGCTTCCAGCGTTTTTACGGGAACCGAAGAACAGACGAAACAAGGTGACCTTAAATTAAAACCAAGTACAAGTTGTCAACAAACAAAGAAGCATCGGTCCATCACCTAGGAAAAAATGTGACTGTTGGCAACTGTAATTTCGAAGTGGTTAAGAAGTCTATCTACCTCGGGGTAAATATCAACTCCACGAATGACACCTTAGTGAAGATGAAAGAAGACGAAATGTATGCATTACAAAACATTGATAATGCCAGTTCTGCTATATGGAACCAATATTCAACACGTTCGAGAGAAAAATTCTTCGTCGAATATTGAGTCCTGTAAGCGAGGAGGACGAATGGAGGAGAAGATGCAACCGCAAACTCTATGAGCTGTACCAAAATGTGGATGTAGTTCATAAAGTCAAAATAAGTCGACTACACTGGCTCGGCCACATCGAACGAATGGACAACAATAGAACTCGAAATAACTGATATTTGAACACGTATTCATATTTAGTTTTTTAAATAATATTGATATATTCCCGAAACTATTTGTATACCTGATCAGCCTCCATGCTCTAAGCTACATTTCGACATACAGTCCACACGTAAATTTATTTCCATAAAATTCAACCAACATTTTAATTACTTAGCCAGGATAAAGGATCTAGGATTCTAGCTAGTGTTTCAAGTCGAAGTTAAAATATCTTCTTAAACCGAATTTCTTCAGTATTTCTACTTACACTTGTATTAACAGGGTGTAAAGTCGGAAACAGAAGAGACTGTTTTGACCTTAAAACAATTATCATCATCCGGAAATTTGGTAATTGTATATATGCGTTTAACGAGGAGTGCATATTCATAGTCATGATTGCTCGAATCTCAGATAAGATTGTATGTAAACTTATTCTCTGTATTTACAACATGATTTTTTTTCATACTTTTATTTTATAAGCTGAGTTGGAACATTGCCAAGTCATCACATACACACATAACTTGAGGTAATATCCATTACACACACAAATAAATTGTTAGGTTTCATATGTAAAGGTATAAGATGAACGATAAAACCTTATAAAACAAATAAAGGATATGCGCTGACTCATTAAAATAAATACAATATCATATCTGACGTCAGTTATAGTCAGTCAGTCGGAGTAAAACCAACATGCGCAGTGCAATACATAAAATTTGAACGCAAAAGAACCTTTGATCTTGAAAAGATCCATTTACATTCTCAAAAGAAGATTCTTCAATTAAGAGACGTAAGACGTATGCGAAACGTTTCCAATCAATTTCATCATACGTATGTGCTCATATTTCCAAGAAACGTCATAAATTTCCACTCAAATAAGACAAAAATGTACATCTATCTATAGATACATCTCTTTCGATCATTTAAACAATTTCTTTGTATAGGTTAGGGTTTTAATGTGAGAAAACCGCGGCGTCATAGTTTAAAAATGCAATGGCAATACTAAATACAAGTAAAGAGAGTGCCTATACATACTCTTTTTCACGGCGAAAATATCTATAACTCTTCTCACGATTTCTAAAATTATTTTTCTTGCCCTCTACGCTCAAATCTGCTGCAGTTTAACTACCTGCTGCTATTAAACCCCCTTTGAACCACCCCTTCACCGCAGTGGCTAAACCATTACGTTTGCATCACGTTTGTAGTGGTGTGCAAATGTTATAAGCACGGCGAATTAATTTTTGTACATACCGCACTTCGCTTCGTTTCATATAAAATGATACCCCACCATGCATTCGAATTCATTGTGAGTAAAACTTTTGAACGGACAACAACACAGAAAGAAACAGAAAAATCCGAAAAAATAAATAAATAAATTTTTACTTAGAAAGTCATAACTAAAAGCAAAGACAGTTGCAATTTTTTTTGTAAATTTTGTATTAACAAACAGTGATCTTATAAGTCAACGAAGTTTAATTTTAAAGTTAACTGACTCCGAAAATTGGTGGAAATTTCTAGAAAATCCAACTAAAGAGAAAGGCGAAGAGTGAGAGAAAGTGCCCAAAACTAAGAGACATATCCAAGTGCCTTGAACTTTTTTAAAGACTTTCAGTGCGTAGCCTAAGATTCATATCAAATATCGATTTAACAAACCGAGTGCATTGGGCTGAACTTGTTGAACAGAACCCCCATACTACTAACCCGGTTTCTATTTTTTTTTTTTGGCAACGTAAACAAAGAATAAACTTCGAAATGGCCTTCATGATGCCCGTGATGAAAAACGAATTCGACATCTACAACGGTAGTCGAACCCGGAAGGTATCTGAATGCAGCAGTGCCAGCACGACCGGCCAACGGTCCCGCAAGGTTTCCGAATGCAAATCCGAGTGCCAGAGTTTCTCCACCTCACCTGGTAATGGTTTTGAATACATGTCGCCGCATCACCGCATGCAGATGAATCGCTCAGCGTCATCACGTGCCGCATTCCCAAGGAACGCGTCTCGCACATCACAGTCGTCAAATGCGTTTGCAATTTCGCCCACACGCACATACAGCCAGGCATCAAGCCCACCCAAGACTCAGGCCGGCAGCCAAGGTAGTTTGAATAAGTTCCACAACCGCTTGGTTGACAAACTTCGCAAGTCTTTTCGCAAGGACAGCGCCAAGCGCTCATGAGAGCCGACCCAAGTCTACTATGCTAACCAAACTTTCAACGATATTGACAATAACTGCACAACAACGACAACGACAACTGTGGCGATCGTGTCGCCACCTACACAACAGTTCACAGCAGTAACACCATCTTCCATTGTCCAATCAACCCGGGCGCTTCGCATCCGAACCGATAGTGATAATGATGAAGTGACAACGCCGCAACAGCAGCAGCGCTTTGGGCGCTTTGCAACAATGAGGCGCCGCATAACAGCACCTCTGATGGGACGAAATTCAGCAGCAACAAAGCGTTGCCGGCGATGTCGTTCAACGATGGACGTCGATTGTTGTCGTTTACGTTCTTCCATTGTGGTGGCCAGTGGAGGAGGAGAAAGACTAGAAAATGGTGGATCAACATCCACAGGAGACTTGTATTCCAGTTCTGAAGCGAGTAGCATGACTGGCTGTGATAATCAAACCACTGCCGACCAGAGTCAACTCCTATCAAAATCGAAGCAACGTAGAGCATTTTTTCGGCGTCGAAGACGCTCCACATCGCGATTTAGCTCATGTAGTGCTCCAGGTTAGGACACAATTCATTTAGAGTCCCCAACCGCCCGCCAGTGGACTTGTTTTAATACAAAACGCTTTGCGATGCTTTTTATGATGCAGAGGAATGTACATATAGTATGTCACGCTCGCTTTACGTGCTTCTGATTGTGTGTACCAGCGGAGGAACGAGTTGGCACAAAGTGCCTACTGCAGGCATTGCCTGTAAGATTTCACAGAAAAAAAATAATAATAATTGTGACAGCAGAAATTTAACAAGTGATTGTAATATCGTAAATATCGTAAATTTTCTAACTAATGTAAGTTTTTCTTGAATTTTGTTAAAATTCTTTTTTCTATATATGTATACAAATATAAGATAGTTAATACAATACAATATATGTATGTATACCTGTTTCAATGGATTTTGTAAAGATTCTTTTTTTTTTTAAATATGTAGTAAGAATAAAAAAAAACCAATATCATATATATATATATAAAGTTAAAGAATGTAGTAAAATGTTAAGGGATATTTTATAAATATTTGTACATAAAGAAAATACTTAAAACAAAAAATCTTTTGCTTAATAAAATAATTTTTAATGAAAAAGAAAAGTAATATATGACTTTTTTTTATTTTTCGGCAAGTTGTTTACAAGAAAATTCGACTTCGAAAGATTGTGATCGAAAAAAGATCCGGAATGTCATTTCGCTGCCAAAATAGATGTCAATGCGATAGATGTGTGGTATCGCATTTAGAAGGGAAGATCTTTTATTTTTAATTTACTTTTCAGATGATCTTTTAGATGTCTATTGTCGCTCTTCAAATTTCAAATACTTTTTAGTCTTAAAAACTGAACAGGTTGGTATGAGCAGAGAATTAAGACGTAGAATTGGGTAAGTGGACTAAAGTATGCATGTTTATGAAATAATACTTTGGACAACTTTGACGCTCGATAGGGTATGAGTAAACGTTTAGTGCGACAGTGATTACATACATGAAATAATAAATTTACAGTCATAAAAAATCCGTATTGATCGTAGGGTACTAAGAAAGTATCTGGCACTTCAATTCGTAAATTGTATGCCCATGTTCAGAATACTAGTAATAAGGGAATCCCGGTCTGTGGATATTTTCAGAGTTGAATTTTTTTGATATTTCTAATCGACAAAAGTAGAAAAGTATAGTTTACTAAAAGGAACTATGTAACAGAATCAAGCTGCTCTGAAAATATGGTACAAAGACTCCACTTCTTGGCTGAAAAGATAAAAAAATATTGTGTTATTGAAATTTTTGGACGAATTAGTAAATAGTCAGGCCTGTCAACTGAGCCATAACGTAACATGTCGTATGCACTCCGGTTAATGATTAATATCAGGGTCATTAATACTACATATAGACATATGAAAGTTACCAAATAATTGGTAAAGATACTTCCTACAGAACATACTACAGCAAACTGAAACCAGCTTTTGTTTAGAAGTCAAAGAAATTATCTTTTGAGTAGCAGCGTGTAATGATCCTTCTAACAAATAAATATTCTTGCGCGCCTCACGTCCATACGTCAAAGATAAGGCCTCTGCCTTAGGTAACAGTGTGTATGGTTAGTCTTTCCCTTCTAAAAAGTCCGCAACAACTACAATTATGGATTTGAGTCATCTTGGTTTCATACACGATACGTAAATTTCGTAGCTGACTTTTCCAAATATCACGACTCAGACTTCCGTGCCAACAAAGGTTGGGCTTTTATACCAATTAGAACATCTTTAACTTGTACTGACACTGGCTACACCCGTGCATCGTGACAAGGTCTTCGCAGAGTTTTCGTGCAAAATTTCTTTGCGCTATCTATTTAAGCGTGATAATTAAACAGGTAAGCAAACATCGTTTCGCCTTTATTAATGTAGACCGAAACCAGTTTAAATATTTACTAACTGTTGGTACTAAAATCACCGACAATATTACATTGTAAAACAAAATAAACAAGTCAAAGAACTAATAACAGATCTCTACAGCATTCCAAATATAAAAAACGTTTTCGGTCTGAAGGTCAGTAAACAGTGACTCAAAAATTTATAAACCATATTTTGGTTAGCGATTCTTTTGTTTACTTTTTATTGCGAGTGTATGACAACGAGAGGGAGAATTTAGGCGAATTTATAAAATGTTAATTCACATGTGCTAGTGACGGTGGCTGGAGGTTCATTAATTCATTGGCGAGTTTCGTTTTACGAATTTTTGTGGCGTGGCATATGGAAATTGACTATTGGGTTTCAATGTATAATACATATGCAGATATTTTTTTTTGTCGATGGTTTTGTAAATCTATTCATTAAACCGCTCTACTGGCTTAGATTGTAGATAATAGGTAGTATGTAGATGAAAAGTAGCAAAAGAGTCATCAAGATCACAGGACCACTTTACAAGTCTTTCTCTATAAGGCAGATACGAGTGCATATGTACGTACATATATTCCCCAAGAAAGATGCACAATTTTGGGTCAATGAACAGAAGTTTATAGATCTAATGCGCAGCTATAATGTGAGTGACTTTATACATATGCATATATGTCACCACGTTTTCTGTAGATAGTTATTACATTTACAACACCAATCGACTACATTAGGTCCTTAAAATTTCGTGATCACATAGACACACTTTCCAGGTAACCCAAAGAATTTTGGAAAAACTTTAAATCATTGTCAATCCTTAGACACACTAAATTCTTATTGACATACTAGCATGTATCCCGCAAGAGGAAATTGGCAGTTGCTTTTAATATTAGTTCGAGCAAATCCTAAAAATAGCTTATCCATGCTGAGTTGGGTTGCTGTCCAACAAAAAGGTCGGTGTCCGGGAATAGCCTCAGGATGGAGCACGATCACCACTATTGTGGTTCATGATAGTGAATGAGCAGCTAAGCAGCTGGCTTGTGGTAACATAGGCCACTTTAGAATCCGGAACGGCTATAATAATATAGTACAGGTACATCTCTAGTGTACCCGACACCAATTTTATCACACGATTGCCAATTCATGTAGATGGCTTTCAGTTAATGTAGATGATAATGTTATTGTTTTGTAAGTGGAATAATGTCATTACACGTATCTTGTCTAAAAAGATTTAGATTAAGCCGGGCTTAAAGGATTAAGCCTGGCTTAGATCACAATTTGATTAAGCCTGGCTTTAGAAATAAGAAACGTTCTTATTTCCGTACTTAAACTATTTTACTCGCACTCCTGTTGTCAGGAGTCAAGCTATAGAGACGATAAAGAGGAAGAAACGAGCGCATGTCCCATATCTAGCACATGGCTTCGTGCATAAATTGTAAAACTATACAAATTAACATTATTTTTGACTCCAAAAGGAAAGCTCTGCATGCAAGTGCCTACTGCTGGTAATTCATTTATCCCTCTATGTGGTATCACAATTAATCTTTATCTTGGTCTAAATGCGTCTCTCCCTCTGGGGAAACACCTAATCTTACCAAACCATCTACAAGGACCTTTAGTTACATATTTCGGGGCAAACATCTCGGTGGTATACCCTTCAGAAGGTGGACTCATTCGTAAATACCGAGATCAGTCAGTGACACAGCATAGCTTGGGTTCGTATTATAGTCTGAAATTAACTCACATCTCCGAAGGTCAAATTCCGACAAGTAAGATCTGGAAGGTAATTTTCATTAAGTTAAATATGGATCGCCTTGTTCTTAAGAATACTGTTCTCGAAGCAAACTGCAATCTTATTGATCTTTGTTTCGTTTCTGAGATCCAACATTATCATTATCGTATCATTTCTGAAAAAATATGAACCACCCAGTAACCTGAAATACATTATCAAATGAAATGGTTATGGGAAAAGCGATTCAGTGTAAAAATGAGTTCATCTCCAAAAAGTTAAGCCCGCTGTCAAGTGTATACTCAACTCGATCTCATGCAACAATTCCGATTGTTTTCCGTGAAGAGCATCCTCGTTATGCTTAAAAGAATTTACCTTCAGAAAACAATTTGTCTTTTTTTTAAATGGGCTCGGCACGGGCACAGCACCTATGTACATACAAAATTGAGAAAACTCTTTAAATACCTCGACATGTCTCGAAGTGAAAAGAAGTGGAAAATTTTCATCACACAATTAAATCATGGTTTGCCCACATCGTCAGCATTCCTCATTCACTTTCCTTGGATGTGCCAATAAAATCGCCACCACACTCCCTCATCTGGGCGGCATTCACAAGAAAAGTCCGAAAGGGAAAAACTGCAGTCCACTCAAGTGCGCCCCGGGGGAAACACAGTGGCGATGATCTTATTCTAAAAATAGCAAAAACTTATTTATTGCTTGCCTCGGCTAAATGGCGATGCAAAGGTTCTCCCTTGTCTCCACCAGCATTCTGATGACTTAATCTAATTGATTTCACTAAAGTGATGGACGACTGAATGGAGGTACGTTCTAGACACCCAGCAGATCTTGGGATCCAGACGGATGCGACATTCAATTGAATCGTAGTGCTTAGTCTCAACATTGGGTTAGATATAACTCGAAGTAAACACTGATAGCACATCCAATTTTGGCAATAATATCGCAACATTTGTGTACATTGCTTTTGTTTACTGCAAAACACAACAAAAAAAAAACTGTCGTAATCCATTCCATTCGATGTGTGTAAATATTTACAAAAATTCTTACTGTAATCGGAGACTCAACATGCGGAACCTAAAGGCTTTGGACAAGTGAACAGAGAGAGAGTGGAAACTTTTCATTGCAAGGTTTGCATTGGTGAAATAATTAAATTACGTCTTGCTGAGTTATAGATACTTTTCAGTGTGGAATTACACCGACGAACTTGAGTTGGAGGCTCATCGATTGGATTACATTGTTGGAAGTGTGTAGCTGGATAAACAAAATGTGTTTTCTTTCGGTTTTTATTTTAGCATATTAATAGGGTTCAAATGGTACCTAAGCAAACACTGTTTGCAATATATGACTATCAAAAAGGTCAAGAACAGTTTAGGTATGGATTGAATTCAGAAGTAAGGAACGGAATCAACACAATGGGGATATACTGACCTGAGTGCGGTAAAGAGGGGTTTATCTTCTCTTATCCAACCCACCTGTCTAAAGAATAGTGGGATTTAACATCTGTAGGCATTTCAATTTTATCTGTTCAAATATTTACTAATAGTAATTAGCAGAAGCTGCATGGATGGGGAAGAGGAAGAGACTATTCTTCACCTCACGCTCTCTCAATTCGAAGAAAATTACATACATCTAGGAGAATACTTGTTCGACAAACTCGGTGAACTCGCGAACATTAACACTAGCCGCCTCCAACCCAAGTACCCAAGTCTACTAACCAACTAACTTTATGGAATATAATCAAGAGATGACTATCAAAAACGAAAGAATGATTTTAAGGAACGACAAAGTACTTGTACAAGTCACGAATGACGGAGATGAGACTCGCAACAACTCAGGAAGAAGTATGGATAACAAATGACTACCAAAATCGGAAACTACCAACTAATCGCAATTACAACTTAAGTCAGTGAAATACATTGGATATCAAGTGTAGTAAAAGTACCCGTGTAGTATTTCGAACTAACAGTAACTTATGTACATGGCAAAAAAGTTGACGAATTACGATTTCAAGTCTAGGATATTGGGTTCTCAGCGACTATATTCTGGCTCCACTTTTCCTCTGTGGAGTAGTTTCTGAGATGTATAGTAACACAGAAGACATCTAAGTTTAATCCGATACAAAATATAAACGGAAGCTCAAGTCCAATATCTAGCACAAGTCCAAATTCAAGTTCAAGTTCACGTCAAAGTAAAAGACCAGGGTGTGCGTGAAGCATCCAAGAACCAAAGAATTTTACTTTTCGAAAGGGTTTATTGGTTGATTGAGAAATCCATCCGAACCGTCTTCTAAAATGAAATTTGTAAACACTAAGCTGCGTCACAGTAGAGGATCTATTTTTATAAAGCTTACTAATTGAATGATAACATTGAAGTATCCTCAAAAAAAAATAAAATAATAATACGAAGAGAATGAAACTACTTGAGATAAGCAAAAATTGACACAATGAAAGTGGACAAAACTTGAGCAAAATATTGAACAAAAACATTACGTCAATATGTGAAGACGTAAAGACGTCATAAGAGACTCTTGAAAAATAGATAAAGTTACCTAAGCTAACATCAAAGGCCGTTTCAAGATCAGATAAAACTGAAATAAATAGCATAACTCTCAGAGATATGAACTTATAATTAGAAATGACTCATAAGTGGGTGTGGTAAAAGTTTGATAAAAATTTAACATTGAAGGGGTTTGTTGGTGAATTTTCTTCGGGAAAGTATGTAACTCACCAAAACTACAAAAAATGTAAATCTAGACTAAAGTTATATTATAATTTAGCACGATTATAGGGGAAGGTGAAATAGATGCACGATTAGAAAGAGGGAAACATTACCATGTTTTACCAACGACTTATGTCAATCAGTCTTAGACGATCCCCACAGCAGCGTGGTAAGTTATAGTAATCAAACTTAATCGACTGTTTTACTCGGCTAGCATACTTATAGAACGCCGTAACGGCGGTAAACCGAAAAATCTTTAGAGAAAATGCCACTGCTTTTTCCTACTTAATAAAAGTTGAGTTCTCTAAAGGGAATAAATTCGTCTGGAAGGAAGTACACCTTGAGAGGACCTTTGTGCCACACATTCATACATCTCTAACAAACAAAATTTTCGTGTCATATGATTTCTAGGTCGTTAGCATAAACATACACCTATGTATATATGTGAAGCTCCAGACGATGTATGTACATACATCGCCAACGCACACTTGTGTACAGGTGCATTGTCCTGGTGAAAGATGATTTTTTTCTTCTTCAAGCCAGGCGAATTTTGGCATCCAGCTGGTTAAAAAGGTTGGAGTAATATTCGCCTGTAATTATTCTGCCTTTCTCATCCCAAAACACACTGGCCATGACCTTTCCGGCAGATGCGATCGACTTCGCTTTCTTTGGCGTTGAACCACCGGCTTCCACCCACTGTTTCGACTGCTGTTTCGTTTCTGGCGTGTAGTGGTGGACCCATGTCTCATCCATGGTGACAAATCGCCGCACAAAATCGGTCGGATCCCTATTGAATCGGTCCAAAGATTGCCGCGGAAATCGTTTGCGCATTTGCTTTTGATCGGCATTCAGCAAATGCGGCACCCATCTTGCGTAGAGTTGCGCATCCCTAAGTTTTTGTGCAAGATTTTTCGCACCCTCTATTCCGATATACACACAGCCTCAGCTATCTCACTCACCTTCACACTCGCCAACACGATATCATGCACTTTTTGATGGTTTTGGGTGTGGTTGCAGTTTTTGGCCGTCCTTCACGTGGGTCATCTTCGAGCGACGTGCGACAACGTTTAAATTCAGCTTCCGACTTTTTAACGATTGACATGGAAGGAGCAGAGTCCTCGTAAACTTTTGTCAACTTTGGATTTCTTTAGGGGTTAACCCATCTAAAACGAAGAATGGAGAAGACCGCACTATATTCAAGTTTATCCATTTTAACGAAAAACACGCAAGACGTCTACTGCAAAAATTCGTGTAAACAAATTACTTGAGAGAACAAGTTGAAACTATAGATGTAGATGTATGTAGCTCTAAGATCTACAGCTCTTATCCTTATTACAACGTATTGGCAGTTCATCCGAATCGGGAAAATAATCGTCCTTGAATCCGTCTATCTTCTAAAGAAACACTGACGAGCCAACATGAGAATAGATGCATGTCCATCAGATTTTTTTTTTTTTACGTCAAATAGGTAAAGGGAGCTTAAAGACTCAGAATAGTTTGATTTGAATGGATTTTGTTGTCACAACGGGTAGTTGAGGACACTAGAGCCTCTGGAATCACATTGGGCCTATTCTGGCCTAAGTATGGTTGCACTTTCGGCAGCCTGCCAATCGAACCTAACCTAACCTAGTTGTCACAACTTGCTTCAGTTGTTGAAAGATGAGCGTATCGCTGTATACCACCAGGATGAGCCAACCAATTTTAAAGCAACAGACTTACTATTTGAACGAGAACATATCGTTTGATGAGGAAGTTTCCATTTCGATGGGAGCTGTCAAAAGACGAATCTTCTATCACTTTCTGGGAAAGACGCCAGGTGGACGAGATTGAATAATTGTACGATATCCAGGCACGTACGACCGAACTACAACTAGGTCAGAACTACAAAACAAGGCCCGTGCAGATATTCCAAGAATTGTGACTGGCTGACCTTGTAGACATACAAACATTGTCGCAGCTATAAGGATATAGGAAAAAAAAGGAAAGTCTTTTCCACATCTTCTGCGAATGTCCAGCACTGGACAAAGCCAGACATAGCACATTAGCTAAACCCTCGACAACATGAAATCTCAGAGAGTAGGATTTATGTAATGACATCGCTGCCTTCCTTAAGAAGTATAGGTAGCACAAATGAGTAGAATACGGAAACCTAAATCAATTCAAAAGTAAAATTGGCTGACATCGCAACATCGCCATTACTACATATGTATGTGGACGTGGTCATGACTCCACGGTTGTTGTTTTTGATTGACATCAGAATGTAACCATCATTACTCCAGTAGGTAGACCATGAGTTCTTAATCAGCACATATTCCTTGCCATTAAGTTTGCCATAGCCGACAGACAACTTAGCATGATCCAAGTGGTCTATACGATTCTTGCTCTCGGGCTCGTAGTACACACCATTTGAATAAAAGCTGAAGCTCTTGGGCGGTGCATCGATAGCCACCGACAATGGTCCATTCTTGGTCAGAGCAATCTTGAAGGCATTTGAATCGTTCCATGTCACATTGACGAAACCAGAGATCTTGGCAACCAAATTAACGCTTGCCTATCCTCAGATTCCTAATGCCTATCCTCAGTTAGGATACCTCCGGCACTCATCATCCAGTTGTAGGCACGGAAATCTTCACAGCCATTACAGCCATTGTTCCTGTATTCCCACGAGCAGTCGATGAGAGCCTGTTCCGACAGATGAACCAAATTGCTACCGTTGCTGAGGAAGTAGGCACCTTCTAGAGTCCCCGAAAAGCCGATTGATCTTTAACAGGGGTAACAGCGCTAAGTAGTCTCCAATCAAATTGCTCTGGCAGGAAATGAATCAGCTAACGAAATAGCAAAGAACGACTTGGAAACCATCTTCTTGGAGCTTGAACTTTGGGAGGACACCACACAACTAAGACAGTCGTTGGAGCCTCCCAGATGCATAAGCAACAGAAACAGAAAAGAAGTTAAACCTGCCTAACCATAAACAAAAACTGGCATGTTAATAGGCCATGGCGGACCGAAAGAGAATGTCAGGAAACTAGATCGACATATTCGCTATGGACCTTAAAAAAACACCAAAACTTCTTCTTATGGAATGTAAAGTAGGTACTACTTTGTGCTTAGCCAGAAAAGGACGAAAATTCTGTTGTATTGTATGTACATATGTATCTTACCTGAATGGAACTATAGAGCAAGTGAATCAATGATCCACCAAAAAATAATATACAAGAAACTTACAAAATAGAAAACATCGAACAGCAGTAATTGTTAAATATTAACTAATACTGGACACTACTTAGAAAAGGACACAATTTTCTTGTACTTAAGTATACATATGGATGTACATAGCTCATTTGCTTTCCTTTGATAGTACCGTCGCAGAAATTATTTTCTAAATTCCGAAGTCGGGGTCAAAATCAGTGCTTGACAAAAACAACATAACCACGGACACTTGATATCGTCTTCCCCGACTCAAATTGACACTCAATTTTGACAAATGATGTCCTCCTCCTCCTTTATGAACTCATTATCAGTCCTATTTGTAAAGAGCCTAAGTACCTACACACTTACGCGCATCTTGTCGTACAATTAATCTACGCACTATGCCTCTGACCATTAGTACACTTCCATTATTCCCCCATACCCCAGTTCGAAGGGTAATAAAAACCGATAAACATACCAGCAGGACGTCAACAATATACCTACCAGAATAAATGGCAATAAAGCGCTTGATGAACATCCACATAGGGAAAACGAAAACCACGCTGCTCGTAATATTTGTGCCTGTCATCGTCATCCGCTATTCTGACGCAATACCGTCGCAGAAGAAGGTGATGGAAAATTCCACATCCAAACTGATTCAAAAGAAAGGCGGCTGCCAAAACGTCCTTGACTACTACACAAGGACACCCAAACAAAAAAAAAAAAAACCGGCACACCAAATCTCACATCAAAATGGGGTGTGTCTGGCTCTGGCACTGGAAATGCAAAATTAAACTTGAAATGAAAGGAAAACGAAAAAATGAGAACACAAGGGATGATAGATGCCGCAAAGAACTGGAAGCCTTGCATAAGCGAATCCTTGGGGTGACTGATGACGTGCGTTTGAGTAAAAACATTACGAGGAATTGTAAATGTACTCCGCACACCGCACACCGCACCAAAGTTTGGATGGTTTCCAAATATAGTTCGATAATTTTGCTCTTGTTCTTGTAAGAAAAGGGTGAAAAAGGGATGAGATAAGTAAATAAATAACGACAAAGAGCACATGATGTTGTCGATTCGGGCTGATACTCATTCAACAGATGCATGCACCCATTGCTGTTTCAAAAACAAAACATATGTACATAGTTCGTCGCCGCCAGTTGTTTTGTTAGCAGTCTATGTTGAAAATGCATCGCGCCAGAAGTTCAGAGACTTTTTGAACGAAATTCGATTGCCAAAATTTTGTAGAGCGCGCGAAAATGATTGTTTTTGAGCCAAGAACTTGTAAAAGAAGACAAAGGGGTGCGGCTGTGCGAGGATGGGGAACACGCATTACAGAGATGGTTGTTGATGCGTGCTGCTTACATCTCTGCACTTTTGGGATAAAAATAAAAAAGATTTACAAATTTGTGTGTGCCGTAAATGGTTTGTAGCGTGACGGTTTAATGAGCCAAAAGCAGACATCGCATTCCATTTGGCAGCCGAACGAGGCGAATGAATCGAACGACGAAAATGTTGACTTTTAATCAGAGATACAGAAATAAAACCGGGAAACAATGGTCGTGCATCTTAACTTGACGTCAATTGAGACGCCTTGAGCGAGGATGACTGTTAAAAGATGTCAGTTGGTAACTGAGCATTTTTAGCGACACTTTACAGATATAATTGAACTCATGGTTGAAGCTACTAGATAAGACAAATCAGTTTAATTATATTTTTTAAGTGAGTAGATATATGTACAGTTGTGTTCAAAATAATAGTATTGCCCCTTTATAATTTATAAATTTGAATATTTCAACATAATCAAGGGCGCGAAATTTAAATCCAATTCCCAGAATTTTTATTTGAGAAAGGTTTAAAGATATAGAAACATTAAAATAGCTGTTTCATAGTAACAGTAAGGAAATATAACATAGTTTGAATTTCCAGTGCAAATCGACTGTTCAAAAAAATAGTAGTGCGATTGTTTATTTCAAGAAATATAACAAAATATTGCGAAATAAACGGTAAGAAGTAAAGGACTTTAAGAAAATAGTTTGTTTTTTAATATTTAAAGAAAAAAAAATATAAATATAAATACATAATTAATATTAGTGGGTAGGGGAATGCAGTACCCGCAAGAAATGCGAGGTATACTAATTCAACTACGCCCAGAAGGAATTACGTACGCCGAAATTCAATGATTGCTAATGCAATAAAGTTCTAAGAAAAGTCGGAAACTTGTGGGCGCAAGTGAAAAACTTCAGTCTTAGAGGGCAGGCAGAAGATCCGATCATTCTGAGTCCTCAAAAGTGATCCAAAAGGCGCTTCAACTTCTTGTGAGCAAATTAACCATTCGTAGACGACTATTACAAGAAAAACTGTTTACACGAACTCCTCGAAAAGTCGCATTTTTCACGGAGAAACACGTTAAACCTGGGATTGAGCGCGCGAAAAAACACCTCAAATAGCCAGTCGAAAAGTCTAGTAATATGTTGTGGACGGACGAAAGTCTAATTATGTTATTTGGTAGCAATTGTTCTCAGAAATATATTTATCGATCACCCAATACCGAATATCATCAAAGGTACACCACGAAGACGGTAAAAAAATTGTAGAACCAAAACAGTGGTGTAGGACTGTCCGTACTACTGTGTAGGATCAACAATTGTATGTGAATATCTTGAACGGTGTTATGCTACAATATGCAGAATATGAAGTGCCTCTAGTTTGGGTCTTCCAACAAGATAATGACCCGAAACACACCAATTAGATAGCCAAGGAATGGGTTCGTGGGAAGTGGATTGAGGATATGTCATGGCCAGCATTGTCCCTTGACCTCAATCCCACATGAAATCTATGCGCCAATGTCAAAAATTGCTTTGAGAGGCTAAACCAAGGAACAATCGAGATCTATGCCAAGTTTTCGAAAATGCATGGAGTAAGATTGGTCCGAAGAGGGGCCAAGATCTGGCGGACTCTATGCAACGTCGTTAAATGGCTGTCTTAAACAATAAAGGGTTCTCAACAAAGGTCAAATTTTGATGAATTTACTTTTTAATTTTTTGTTTTTTCTTAGTTTTAATCAAATACTACTATTTTTTTGAACAGTCAATTTTGATAGTACTTTTACAAAAACTTTTTTTTTTTCTTAAGAACATACATACATATGTAAAAAATTATATTAAGGTTGCAATTAATAACCAAGTATGTAAACGTTAATGTTATAACATAACTATGTTAAAATAAATTTTATTTTTGCTATGACACCATTCTACACAAACGTTTCAGGTCCACTACTATTATTTTTAACACAGCTGTATGTATATAGTACATATGTTTGTACATAGATACCGGGGTATTGTCACATTTTAAAATAGAAGACCTATAACTCAGCAAACGGAATACCTATGCTCTTTGAGTGAGTTCACATCTATAATAAGCGTCTATGAATTAAAAAAAGTGTCTAACTAAAAGATCGGTGTACAGGGATACTCCCTAGGGATACTCACTATTGTGGCACATGGTAGTGAATGGGATACTCTTAATCTTGGTTAAAGAGGGGTTAAGTGCCATAGCATATGCAGATGACATTGCGATAGTAATGTCAGGGAAGTTAGAGAACTGATGGAGTCTGCTCTAAATAAACTCAAAGTGGGCGGATAATGTACAATATATTATGTATGTACATATAAGTCAGCCAAAACTATAGGAAATTGAACTATAATTTGCAGATCAGCGCAGATATTTGATAGTTATTCTCGATAAAAAAAATCAGCAGAAAATTAAATATTCAAGACCGTGCTAGGAAGGCCTCGATTGTCCTTTATTCATGTAGAAAGGCTATTGGCCCCCGATTGTTGACTGGATACCATAAGGCCATATTCATGTGGGGTGTACTAGTCTAGTGGGCGGCATTAGACAACATTGCACAATAGCTACATTCCAGTACTCGAGCAGGTTCAAAAGCTAGCTTGCGTCTGCATAATGGGTGTCCTTAGACCCACTCCTACTATGCTACACCTTCTAGATATCTTTGAGTAGCTAAAAGCGACTATAGCAGCTTTACGGCTTAGGGAATCCTCGCAACTGGTTCGTGGAAATAACGGCGTCGCAAGTATCCCCCTATTTGGATTTTAACTTCAACTATAAAACCAAGATTACTAGCAAAAATACTTGGGAAACGGGAACAATTTTAAATAAGTCTGCGATAGTGGTATACAAAGTCGAACTCAAGACAGCGTTTGGTACATTGGTGCGGGAGTCTACCAGACATTTGTATCATCACACAATTCCCAGCCCAATGTAGTGTATTTCAAGCGGAAGTCACAGCGGTTCTCATTTGCATCATCACACAATTCCCAGACCAGTGTAGTGTATTTCAAGCGGATGTCACAGCAGTTCGAGAAACCTTGACCTGGCTTTCGTGATAGCACAATGAACCCTCTTTTGATCTAAGTGTGGCCCTGTCAGAGTCGGTACGGTCACCTCACCCAACCCAAGCCAACCAAAGGCTACATATTGGTTAGTGTAGCGTTCTATACAGCAGTAAGGTTATAGACGACTGTTCAAAGTGCTGTACACCAGGGCTATTTCCATGGTATGCCAGGAATAATTATATATATCCTCCCTAAAATAATTGAACTACGCTTCCAAGAGGAGCCAGCACTTTGCTTCATAAGCTGCAAAAATTTGTAAATACATATGTGGGGGTTTTTTGAACCGCATCGTATGTATCTAGAGCAACTCCATACAAAATAGTTGGAGGGAAAGTCACAACTTGCTGAGAGAAAAAAATTCTGGTGAAAAAATGCTATGCAGTAGAATCCACTTACTCTATTCACCAGAAGAGCGGCTCGCTGTAAGAATAATGTGATCAAGAACTTTGGAAATGAGTAGGAGGGAGCTAATATCTGGGTATAGATTTAATTGTTGAGATTGTAACTGAGGCTACACTGCCCTGTGAGAAAGTTCACCTAAGTTAAGGATTTACTTAAAGGGAGAAGGATTCATTAATCGTTTGGGCTGGAATGTAGCCCGGTGAAATTTTGTCAGTGGAATAGCCAAAGTTTATGTTCCCAGTCATTAATCAGTACTCTGGCAGCACCCCAGTTGACGTCACAGCACTAGAAATAGTTTTGCTGTGTACCAAGTCATCACCATAACCAACGGCGATGTAGTTTAATCTCTGTGGATCGACTTAAAGATTGTCGATGACTACTGACCACCAAAGGGGAGAGAGGACTGCTTCTTGGGCAAGTACTTATTCGACTTTCCAACAAGACCCACATTCATTGGTCGGTCGAATCTTCCATACCATCACAGAATTTCGTTAAACTATAGTTTCATCAACATGAACGACCATGGACATTCCTCATTCATGAGCAGTAGCGTCGTTAGCACGTTCACATAAATTCCAATCATCTCATCAAAACAAGTCTTGCAATCAATAGAATAATATTGATGATGAGTACTACTTCAGAATTTTCAGTTTAATCATACAATCTGATGTCATTTGATATATTACTCCTATCACCACCATCTTGACCCATAAACATCCACAAATAATAATATTACATATTCCATCACTTCGTTTAAGGAATTAAAAGTGTCCTCTTGACGAACAATTTACTCATCCATCGTCATCATCAGCATTCAGCAAGCAAGAAAGCACATTCGCTATCGTAATAAAACCGAACTAACGTAACACCCAAACCCTACCCCAACAATGTGGCTAATATTGATTTTCTTAAGTTCACGTACTCTTTTCAGGACATACGTGAATGTTTGCAGCATGTCCTTGAGAGTAATTTAATAAACAACGACTTCCTGGCACGAACAGTTTACGATGTCACTCTCCTTCAAACTAGTACACCAGAGTTATTCTCTCCCCGCGAGGGGGTTAAATAATTGAACTAACTGTGGCGGCTGTGTTGATGGTGTAGTGGTGTGGTGGCTCCTGGTTTCTTGGTTACCACCTCATTTAAATATCAAAATGTAAGGTAAACACACACACAATGCGGATCGCATTACCGCAGCACCACCAATAAAGTGGCTTTAATTGGAGATGGAGGTGGAAGTGGTCTTGAATAATAATAATCTTTGTGATGTCGGCGACGTTGTGGTTTTGAGGTTTTAGCGGTTTAACTGGCCACTGAATTTGAATTAATTTCTGGTTATCGCCGGTGTGTAAGAATCGTGTCATATTACGGATTTTGTTTGACGTAATGACTTTCACCCTTTTATGGTGGCGCTGTTTCTCTGGAATGCAAATATGAATTACCCAATCCGAGGAAAACACTGGTGTGTTATTAATTTTTGTTACGGTCTGGATTTATTTTAAGACTCCTGAGAAAGATTATTTTTAGCCATAGAAGAAGGAGAATCAATTATCCTTCTAAGTAGGGGTGGAATGGTTTGGAGAGAGTCGACTCGTGATATAGAAAAGTCAAATTGGTATCTAGGGGATCAAAATGATCCCCATTGGATGGATTTGTTTGTTAGAAGGACAGTCCTAACAAACGTTAAGTACAAAACTATTTCTTTCTAAAAGTTCTGGAGGTCTTTAGTTGTTTGTTCCTAAAGATTACCTCTTGATCAAGAACTTTCCTAAGAAGTAGTAAAGATTACTAGTAAAACTAAAACTAATTTTCCTTAGAAGTTGATATGAGGATCGTTTGTAAGATTAAAGGTAGTTACATTCAAGTGAAATGAAGATCAAACTTTTGTAATCATGAGTTATTCTCCTTGTGGTGACAATCAATCATATCGGTGTCGTCGATCAACTTCCTACATATTGTATTAAGTATCAGCTAAAGCGAGGATCAGTTGTAATGAGGATGCATGCAATCAGGTCAAACAACGAACGAGTCTGATGACGATTAAGGTTTAAGTAAGGATCAGTTATAGTGAACATTGGTTTGGGTAAGGTGAATTGTAGTTAAGATCAGTAGTACTGGGGATCAGTGTTAGTAATTGATTCAGTTGTTAATACAAACGAGGATAATTTATAATTGATCCCCTGCACGGAGTAAATGAGGAGAAAAGAAGGAACAGATTATTGTGGCATAGTGGTTTGCAACTCAGTTGTCGATAGGTACTTCAAAGGTGATGTCTTAGGTACTTAGTTCTTAGTACTTTTTTCGAATATGAGTTGCGGAGCAACCTTCTACTCAATTACCTATGTATGTATATAGTGTGGACACGTGCAAGATGTCCACGGTCGGTTAATTTGCCCCAGAAAATAGTCCGAAATGATATTTCACTGACGTTGGCGAAAACAACCCCTGATAGATTTATTCCCACATCCCAGTCTTAAATTGTCCATCTATGTACATATTTATCAACTTGTCTCTGAACATACAGTCCACATGATAGACTAACGTGATACCCTAGAAGTACGCACCACGTGCATTAACCACAGTCCCCTTTTCCGCATATCGCTAAATACATACATCAAATATCATCAATCAACGACAGTTACACCTACTCAAGTTCAGCTGGAATCTATTGCGCAATAAGTACTAGTAACATCAAGGTCGTAACACTTCTTCAATAAGCTCGCACTTGAAACAATCAGAATAACAATATTCGCCCACCAGCCGCACCTGACCTGTTATCAGTTGTTATTGTTTAACACGGTTCTAGTGTTGTTATTGCCGCTTGTCAGTTTCATATCATAAACAATAAAATATTTTATATCTTTTGGTACGTAAACTACATATACATAGGTATATCCCGGAAAGATTCTGGACTGTATATCACTCCCACTTGGTTATCGCTTTAAGTGCGTGTCTGATTGATAAACATCATGTAGGCTAGTATCAAGTTGTAACCGGAAAATTCCACCATATATCGATAGCAGTCCTCGCCGGTGTCTATCTAATCTTTGGATGGGAAATCCAACTACCCACGCAATACCCAGAGAGAAAATATGAAATTTAATTCATCGATTTACGAATCGATTGCTCACCATTGGACCTAGTCGAGTGTCCAAAGGTTAATCAAGTTAGTCTTACGGTCGCGTGAAAGGCACGATTCTGTGTCGGCCTACCATTAAATCACGTATACCTTGATAGTATCTGGAAATAATTTCTTATTATTAGAATTTAATTGAGGAGCAAATTATTTATACACCGGTTTGAGATTTTAATTAAATTAAAATGATATCAAGAAGCGCAATAGGTATATAATGTGTTATCGATGTGGAATGTGGGGGATTTACAGGATGAGGTGACGATAGTTAATTTCTCGTCAATGAGGAATGGGAAAGTTTTCTAATTCACTGAAAGTGTAATGGTGGAAAATTTTATTATAACTCGAAAGGGTTGAGATATACCTAGGAATTCAGTGCGCATTAGTTTGGAAATTTAAGGAAATAAGATAATTGAGGTAATCACAAGATCGAAATTATACATATTCGTGTTGCAGGAAAGATAATTGGATAATTTTTTTTATCAGGAAAGGATCGATTAAAACAGAGAAAGCACATCCACGAAGGGACTAATGACTTTTTGGACTGGTCACGGTTTCACATTAGGCGGTGGGATTAAGACGTTACTGATGTCAATCTTTCTGTGATAGATAATATCCTGAAATGAAAGATTTTATGAGACTGAAGATAGTCATCTTTAGAGAATGTTTTGCCCTAACCTCTTTCAAGGATTTTAATGGCTTTTGCAATGGATCCTTCAAAAAAAAACTTCAATGACACCCAAACTTCAAAAATTGTATCTCACCTCCACTGTTCCTGCTGGATATCTATTTGATAGTAAAATAATGATGAACGTTTCACTGTACACGTGGAAATGAATACTCTAACTTGTGTAAGAATAGCTGGATTAGCTTCAACACACATGTGCCAAACAAAGCATATTTTGTTGACTTGATTGGTAGTTTCATGTCTAGTCAGATGTCTAGCAAGAGTTCTCCAGAAAGATTCCCTCGATTGAATCAACGATGACGTTCAAATCCAGATTAGCTTTGCCTTATTCGAGGTACTTTGACATTTTTGTGGGATTGTGGCGGTACTGACATCCGTACATCTGGCGATTTGTCCCAGGGGCTTATAACAAGAACCTGATCCTCTTATTTAGGGGTGGTGCACCTTCTCCAAACAAAATAATTACGAAGCAACAATGTATATGACTTAACTGTTGACAATTTCAGCAAACGAAACAAGGACAACGACATTCGGATCTGCGCATGGAATGTTCGGACTTTTAACAGGCCACCTGCAAGCGAACAACTAACATAGGCCCGAGACTGCTTTAATGCAGACATCACCCCCATCCAGGAAGTGCGATGGTGCATGCGATTTGCGGGTTTGTCATACGCAGCAGACATAGAGAAGAGCTTTATACACGTGAGCAAACGTCTTAGACAGACTTCACTACTCGTTAGGCAACCATGCCTCTGTCTTCCAAGCGGAAATCTATGCTCTCCTAATGCCTCCCGACTATATTGTTAGGAATAGGTGGTGGGGTCAGAGTATTCACTTCTGCAAAGTCAAGCTGCGCTTAAGGTCTTGCTTAATCCTTTAACCCGTTTCAAAAAAATTCCAGAACTCTTTGAAGTCGGTCACAGGGCTCTTTAATTCTTGTCGGAGTCCCAAGTCACACTGGGGTTGCGGTAAATGAGATTCCTTGAGAGGATGATTTCTCAAGAACCTGAATCATTGACGATTGGGTTGTCTACGAACATAATTGTGTGTAACACAGCTCTCCATGATGCAGCAGACTAAATGTACCTATGCTCCCGAGCGGTTGTAGGAAATTGTCATTCTTGCTGTCCCTCAGCAGTACAGACTGTAGACAAGTTATTGGCGTTCTTACGGAACAATTCCTTTTTAATAATTATCGTAGTGTGCTAAGTTTAAGAGACACTCCTACTTGCGATACTTCCGATCATTTCCATTGTTATTATCCTAGTTTTGCTTGGGTCAGGTGGCAGATCTGCGGTGCTAATGTACCAAGGATCACTGAATTGAATTCGCGGCTTTTTTCGAAGGCTAAAGAAATTTCAGTAAAATGGGTTATACTGGGTTTTGTTTTCTAGTAATACAATGGACCAGTTACGTCTAAGTGCTCCACTTTAAATTCCGCACTGAAGAATAGACCAGTTATCGTGGATGAAGACATTCATAATTTCCATCTTTTCAACAAGAATCCGGTACAGAGCATACACAAACTAATCTTTGATATATGTATAACCGAAGTCGAATTTTTCTTTCCACCGCCTAGAACTATGTCACTGCCGTACATTGCAAGAAATCATACCCCTCGACGCGTTGTCGTGGTCGACCTTTAACAACTAAGAGGAAGTCGATGACCTACACTTATTCGGCTAAGCAATAAACTGAACACCAATTTTAATTCTCTAATGAATTCAATACAATAACAATTGATTGACTGCTTTCTTTCCCCCATTATCCTTTATTAAAATATTCTCCCATGTTCAACCCTTTTGACATGGCCTTCGACTTTTCATCGATTATTAGAAAAAAAATCTATTTCATTTAATAACTATCTTTATACAAATTCACCGCCGAGAACCATTCTGTGTTCAACATAAAAATAGCAATCTATCACCGAACCTTTTTAGGGAACTTTTACAACTGGGATTGGTGTAGATTTTCATTCACCGAATATTACGATAAAGGGGCCAATTTATGTTCATTATTTCACATTCTGACATGTAAAAAAAAAATTAATTTGTTTTGGGTTGGTCATGGTCTGGCATACTACGTCGAATTAATTGAAAATTCATTGCGTGTCTCGTGGGAATTATGATAATTACATAACGAATTTTACTTAGTCGATATATCGATTGGCAGAGTGTCCTAATAATTATAAAAAAACAACCCATTTATAGAACTGCATTGACGTATCTAAACATTTCAAAATATTTTGAAAACAATTTACAAAAATTGAAAACACTATCGAACGTCAATCAAAGGGTTTTTGGCATAAACAATAGGATTTCAAGTGTCAAACAATCGTAGCCAACTTTTACGAAAAGGTTGTTTCATATAAACAATGGGATGTCATGTGTCAAATTGGACAACAACATGCATCAATTTGATAAACAAATGATGACCCTTACTGACATATTTGACAGTTCGTGTATTCAAACGAGGGAAGTTGTTCAATTCAATCAAATCGTGTGAGAATCATTCACCTTACGAGAATTAAATTCAAATTCCCTTACTATGCACGTGACAACGTCGTGATTAATTGAGAAGAGAAAATATCTCACACTCTCTTACTAAACAGAATTATAATTAAATTGGTTACACGTTACATGTGGCCACGTAGACGTCATGGTATCCCCTACCGGTTACATTAGTCAGTGCTTAATTTTTGGATTCGCACAAGATTTTCAGATAAATCCTCGATTTATAAATATAGATTTTATTTGGACATCTACTGCGTATGCCACACCCATCTTGTGTGCATTATACCGTAAAACACGTAAACAGAATGGCCCACTCTTTCCTCTTTGTGCTTCCTATTCTACAATATTTTCGAAAACAAAAACAGAAAATTATATTATTTTCAGCGAGAAAATAAAACAAAAAGAAAATGGAAACGAAACACTCATTATTTGACGTGCGTTCGAAATTATCGCACCAGATAGATCGCACGGTTTTGATTTTCACATGACGCTAAAAATAGCAGCGACAGTTTGTGAAGAATTTCAGTGGGATTTGTTTGTGGGTTGCAGTATATTCTATGACTGCGCCGCTAATGGATGGTTCTTGTCCAGAACGGTGTCCAAAAATGGTCTCAAGAATAAGACGTTTAGCCCATTGGCCTTGGTTGGCGGTTGTTGATAAACATTCGTAAACCATTTTTAAACAAAAAAATAGGACTATAACATAAATACTATAAAATTTGTTTTGGCAAGAGTCCTAGTTTATGTTATTGGCGCTAAAATTCAATATTGTATTGTCCCAAAACACGCAGTAAAAGTTTTGCTAGCAAACACAAATATTAGATGCTCGTCTAGAGGCTCTCTAAATCTAATGGGAAAGATCATGTGTAGTTCATATCATTTTGATCCTCCAAAACTATGTGGCATTAGCTTAACACTTGCCGACAAAGCAAAACATTTGGGTCTCATACTTGATAAGAAACTTATCTGGAAACAGACCTGAAAACTTTCAAGTACCAGTACCAATCAAGTACCCAGTACCTAACTGGGCAGTACATTTGCAAGTACTTTTCAAGTACAATTCCTAACGTGGTCTATGTGGGAAACGTGCTAAGAAAATGCATTAATCTTCAAAATTGTTTTTGGCATCTGCAACTATTATTTTCAGTTCAGATATGCAAAAGGCCAATCAGGAGATCAATTGAACACCACTTACTTGAATGCTGCTGCAGATAATGACAGTTGACGGTTACAAAGGTGATCCCGAGTCTCGACATACATATGTACGTATGTAGAAGAACAACAATGCTTTGATTCTCGGTATTAAGTTAGCTGTACTATCATGTCACACCATAGACCATGCAAGGAAATGTACTTGAAAAGTACTTGCAAATATACTGGCCAGTATTACAGTACCCAGTAAATGTACTTAGAAGAGAGGACTTGAAATAGTACTTGTACTTGGTGATTTTAAAGTACCAAGTACATTGTACTCCTTTTTTTCAGTACAAGTACAAGTACAAGGTACTGGGTACTTACACAGTACTGCAGTACAAATGTATTTCAGTACTTTACAACTCTGTCTGGAAATATCCTTTAATATTTAGAGCCTGTTCAGACAGGCGGAAACCGCGTGGTTCTTATTTACATTAATTTATATTAATTCGTTCATACCTAACCGCGCGGGAACCGCAACTGAACCGCAGGAAAATAAAACCGCGGTTACCGCACGGTTCTGTTTCTATGACAAACCTATAGAGCGTTTAGTTGTTTTGCGGTTTTCGCCCGTTTCGGACAAAAAATAATATAATTTTTGCACTGTAGGTGTGTATTTTTTTTTGCGATTCAAACAGCCTGGTTTCAAAACGCACGGTTTCCGCCCTGTTTAAACGGATGATCAAAACGTCGCGGTTCAAACAGCACGGTTTGAAAGCAGACCAAAAATCTCGCAGGAACAGCTACATCAATCGAAAGGAATCTGACTGCCACTAAACTGGAACAAAAACGTGTCATGCTAACCCTTAAGAGCAACATACTGGAAATAACTAAAAAGCACAAGATCAGAGTACGAGACGAAAAGGTACAAATTGGAGAAAAATGGATGACCTGGAATCGAGAAAAGGAATTAGTATGTGGGCAGGATTAGGGGGGATAATGTACTCAGAATGATGTATGGAGATACACTAAATGCACTTAGCCTAAATTATAAGGATCTATTAGATAAATTAAAGAGCAAATAGGAAAAGGCCGTCTGTGGTGGCTATATTTATTTATTTAATTATTATAACTATATTTAATTTAGAAACAAGAGAATGTAAACAAATTAATATTAGAATACTATCTTATAATGTTCATGGTCTAGAAAATGAACATTATTTACTTATTTAAAGAATTTTTTGAATATATTAAAACATAGGACATTTTCATACTAATTGAAACACATATTTGTGAAAATAAATTTGATCAATATAAAAAGTATTTTCAGGGATTTGAAATATATTAGAGAGCAGCGACTCGATTAATAGTAATGCAGCGATAATGGATTAATAGTATTAAATGGGAACACCAAAGGTGATGAGGAAGGGAATTTTACTTTTATAAATCCAGTAGAAGAGTCAGTTAACGACATCTGTGCAAAATCTGCAGAAATGCTGCCATATGTGAAGCGTTTTACTGTCGGGAATACAATTTGGTCTGATCATGAGCCAATAGAACTCTTTCTCCACTTTGAAGGTGTAAGTAGCAAGGCGGGAATTTTAAAACTGCTACCAAAGCCCCAATGGAAGGAGGAAAGCAAACAGCAATATCAAAGAAATCTAGACAACAATGTGTTGAGGCTCAGACAAGAGAAAGACCAGACAGATTTAAGGGATTTAGAAAAGGTTATTAAGAACTCAGAGGTAAACAGAAACACGCATACAATATTGTAAACACCCAAATGTAAATAGTTCGACAATAAGTGCTATAGAGCGAGAAGGAAATCATTCGAGCTGTTAAAAATATATAGAAATGAGGGAGACCCAAGAGTCAAAGAAAAGTATATTGAAGCAAATCATACTTACAAGATGATATGCAAATTCAGTATGAAAGATTACTACCAGAAGCTGGATAATAAAATAAATAGCATTAGAGACAGCAAAGAATGGTGGAAAGTTGTTAAAGAAATAAGAAATCATTCCAAATAAGCTGCGAAATATCAGCTACGGAGTTCAGAAACCATTTCCAAATCCTCTTAAATCCCCCTCAAGAATTACTTAATATTTACTATGCCCCATATTTCCGCAAAATAGAAGAACTAGACCAAGAAATAACGCCAATAGAGATAAAAGAAATTTTATCTAAAGTAAAACTAAATAAGGCACCAGGTGAAGATAGAATCCCCTATGAATTCCTAATAAATGCTACAAACAATTTCTTAGAAGAACTCGCAAGAATCTACAGCGTAATTTTCGATAAGGGTGTAGTAGATGAAAGCTTTACAAACAGTGTAGTATTTTCAAATATTTAAAAAGGGAAATTTACAAGAACCAGGGAACTACCGCGGAATTTCCCATAGCAAAAGTAATTATGGGAATTCTAAATAGCAGGTTAACTTCATGAATAGAAAATAAAAACATTCTAAATGAATACCAAGCTGGCTTCAGGAGGAAATATTCAACGGTAGATAACATTTACAATCTATATGCAATTGTACACATAAAATTTGCAGAAAAGAAAAAAATTTATGCTTTCTGTGTAGATTTCAAGGCTGCATTTGATAAAGTTTCTAGAAGATCTCTTATATATAAACTTCATGAGCTAGGAGTATCTACCAAATTTGTAAGGCTAATTGAAAATGTATACAGCACAACTAGATCTGCGATATGGACAGGAGAAGAATTCTCAGAATATTTTGAAACACAAGGAGGAGTAAAACAGGGTTGCTTATTATCTCCTTTACTGTTCGCCCTTTACCTAAACGACCTGAATGATTATATCTGAAAGGTGGTGTTCAAATAAATAATTTTAATATTCGCTTGCTGATGTATGCTGACGATATCACGAAGGGGGGAAAGCTTTCAAATAAAGAAAAATGGTTCTTCAAGGGTAATGAAATAAGAATTGTGTCTGAATAAGTTTATCTAGGTGTTATGTTAACCAAAGGTCTATCTTTTCAAAAACATATCGAAAGAAAGAACTCCTCGGCAAAAAATAGCATAAACTCTACTTGGAAACACTTTCTAAGCAAAAAGAATATAGCCTTAAAATCGAAGTGGAAACTATTCCTATATATATACTAACACATGGCCTAGTCGTCTAGCGGACGGTTTTAGAGAATGGCTGCCACCTAACTCATTTTAGCCGAGTACTAAGATCGATTTGCCTATGCATTAAGGGAAAACTAAGAACCACACATTCCTTTAGATATCTGTAGTAAACAAGTGACAGCTTGTGTACTCGTTTAAAGGCTATATCTCAGTGGTCTAGTCTAAGTGCTAGACACTCCTCTACATATTCTGAACAATTTTAAATTCCTTTCGCAAGAAACTGACTACTTACTTCCACAACATCTGTTTGATAAGAACTTTAAAGCAAATATCCCCTCAAGAGTTGATTGCGAGGAGGATCTGTGGCTAGAAAACACGGGATCCATATGTTTCTAAACGGACAGATCAAAAACAGAATCGGGAGTGGCTGGCTTCACCAACGATCGTATAAATATATCTTTTTGCCTTCCCAATCACTGTAGCTGTAGATCACATGGGTGATCATGTCGATCAAGGAGGCCTTGTCGATCAAATATCTTGAATTTTTGACATTTAATTCAAAAAATATCCTTAATTGTCGCCTGTGTCTTAACGAGATGATTAAATAATTCCAAATTCATTCAATTTGGATGCCGGGTCTATGACATGGTCGACGAACTCACCAAGGTACTTATTGATTTTATCGGATAAGGCGAATATCGGCATGCATCTCGCTAAAGTAAGACTGCTGTTAAAGCTCAACGCTGTGAATGTAACCAACAACAGACGGAACTACGTGACTCATTACTAAATAGATCTGGCACAAGCTGGATCAAAAACGTTCCAACTGTCTGAACGGACGGAAAAGTTGCTCAAGCAATCATAGTAGTTGTCATTATGGCGCACTGCATTATCGGAAGGCACGCCATTAGACTGGACCTCCTTGCTAATGACTTTTGTAGAACCTACATGGACGAAGAAGAGGAGAAAATAATACTCCGTAATTCGTACGTTCTAAGCTCTCTGCGCTCGCAGTAAATTGCACTTCGGTGCCTACTTTTTAGATAATTTAGACGAACTGACTAAAGCCAACATTAATAGCCGACAGTGCTCCTGCTGGTTCCTTGATCAAGAGGAATCAAGCTTAATCGGTTGCACATACTTAAAGATGTACAGATGTTCTGACGAACCTCACAGCAAAGGGTTTATCCCACATTACATTGTTATACTCATAGTGTTACTATTTTGGGAGTGCAAACAGAACAATGTTTCAATGTTTGAATATTACAAACTAACCGCAAATATATTCATTAATTCAACGGTACAAAATTCTAAATATGCATCCTCATAGAAGCAACAGAATTCAATTGATTATTATTTAACAACAAATATGACCCTCACTAGTATGATGGAATAAATTTCATCAAAATGACGCCAGCACAACTAATTGCTTATTATTATTTGCACCACGCGTTCTCTTCATACAAATATGATCAATTTAAATCAGGATATTTGAATCGCTATTTATTTTAAGGAAAATTAACAAATATCCAAACCACAGACTAGTACGTGATGTGTAGACAAATTCACTTGATATACAATTGATTCAATCACGCGAATTAATTTAATTTTTAGTGCATGATGCACCTGACAATAAACCGCTCTGGTGGATTATATCAATTTATTTTTATTTTTCAAAATTACTTATTAGCTGCTTACATTATATTCAACTGTATGTCTGAGTCAGTTTGTTCGCTGGAAAGTTTTACAGAAATAAAATGCATTATTTATGAAAGCGAAATGTTAATGCACAATCAAAATAGAACCATGTGCATAGAAATTGAAAATAAATACTTGACAGGCAATTCTTGACTTTTAGATTTGAAATATGCGATACAAACGTGCTGTTGCACTGAATGTTGATAGAGTGAAATAAAATCGAAAGTTAGCATGCACAGCTCTGGTTGAATTTAATTTGAATAAAAAGTACTTCCGTTGGCGATTAGTCTAGCAAATTGATTGAAGAGTCATAGCTCAGAAGCAAAATACAAATTCTAGCGACAATCGAACTGTTTTATCATTTTATAGTGCATTTAGTTAACAAAAGTAATATTTTTCAAACCCTAGGTTACAAAATGCAGAAATGGACAAACGATGAAGTAGATAGATCCAAGTATTATGAACAGGAAGTCCTAAAGGCTGGATTTTAATAGCGAAAACTGACATATATACTGGGAAGACTGGTCTTCGATAGCCTTAAACGCAAACGATCGTAATGGAGCGTTCGCCTTAAAATGATTTCAATGCTATCCCATCTTCCGATTTTGATTTTAACAGAAGCTCAAGTTGGGAAGTCTCTCAGAATACCAATTCGGTTAAAGCAAAGGACACTAAATGAAAGACCCTACTAAGATAGGGGTGTGCAAATACGGTCTAGAAGTTTTGTCCAATAATAGCCCTTGATAATAACAATGCGTTCTGGAATCGAATCTTACAACATGTGGATGGTATTTATCATTATGTATGATGCAGTACTACGTATGCGGAGATCAAGAGGTGTGGACATAATCGGAACAAAGTGATGAAGATATGGCTTAGTTCATTAGGTCTGGAATTAGCAGATCGAAAACGAAGGTTGTCCTCATTAGCAGTCGCAAGAAAGTCGAGCGCCTGACCATACAGTTAGGAGAACAAGTTCCTAGGGGTATTGCTTGATCATAGGCTCAGCTTTAGTGAGCACCTAACCCACACAAGCACGAGGACCAATCGGGGGGTTGCCGCAATATCCCGACTAATACCAAATATTGGAGGGCATGGGCAGCCAATAAGAAACCTCCTTGCAGTAGAGAGCAATGCAATCCTCATGCACGCAGCCCCTATATGAGCACCGGCAACAACTATAAATTCATACATGAGTAGAATGGCAACGGCGATGGAACGTCTCGGAAAACGGTCGGTGGACACACAAATTTCTACCGAACATAGAAGAATCGACCAGAAGGAAACACGATGATGTAAACGTTCATCTTACCCAATTCCTAACGGGGCATGGAAGTTTCCATGAATAAATACAAGCACATATGACTAGAATTCAAAAAATTTGAAGCCGCCAGATATGTCTTAGAACGAGAGGTAGGCAATGCGTTAACCCCTAAGAGATTGATATCATTCATGCTAACGCCGAGGGAAGCATGGGACACCGCCAGCTACGGGCGGAAAACCAAACCGGGGTATAAAGCAATACCTTGACCGGCGGTATCGTACGGTGAAACAGGACAGGGTTAGGCGGGATGTTTTAGCCACGTAAACATGTAGGAGCATGGAGTCTAGCATAACTCGTAGTACGGGCTATAGAGTAATCATTTCACCCCTCCAGCGCACAAAAAAAAAAAAAAGATGGTATCAACGTACCAACTTATCTTACTACATTTGGGAAGGACTACTTTGTAAAGGGTGTCCCATAATTCGCTTAATTTTTTTATTGATTCATAGAGTATACAGATTGGGGTTATGTATGGAATAGCACATCGGATAAATGGCCACCACGGCTTTGCTGGCAAGTACGTACTATTTTATTGAAATTTTCTATGACCCTTTCGCATAAATGTGACTGAATTTCATTAGTACACCTCCCAATTTCCTCTTTCAAGGCGTTGCTGGTGGTGGGCTTGTTTGCATAGACCTTCGACTTCAAAAAACCCCAAAGAAAAAAGTTCAATGGCGTTAAATCGCAAGATATGGATGGCCAATTCTGATCGCAAAAACGGCCGATTACACGATTAGGAAATGACTCATGCAGTAATTGAGTTGTTTCTCTGACTGTATGGCATGTGGCACCGTCTTGTTGAAAACACATGTTGGTCACATCTATATCTTGTAATTTAGGCACTAAAAACTGGGTTATCATGTCACGATAATGAACACCATTAATTTTTACTGCCTGACCAGCAGCATTTTCGTAGAAGAATGGTCCGATAATGCCTCCAGCCCAAAATCCGCACTGCTTCGATGTTTTCTGTTGAATGACTTGTGACAGGACACCCAGAGTGTTTAAGATCACTAATTGATCCAGTCTCCCTGAATTTTTCAATTATTCTCTTCACAGCTGACAAACCTTCATTATTTTTTAAATATTGTTCAACAATGAAAATGCGTTGTTCTTTCGTATAGCGCTCCATTTTTGCTAACCCCAAAATGTCAGCTGTCACATTGTTACCTTTTTTTACGTTGGCATCACTGTACTATTAAATGGCGCAAAATTCAAATTTTGCGTGAATTATGAGACACCCTTTAGAAGGAGCATCGACCATGAGCTTAAGAAATACGACGTGCCTGTAAACAGTGGAATGTGTCCAGAGTATTCTTGAAATTCGGCATGATTAAAGTGTGCACCATCTTTCACACCACTTCTTTTGAGTGTTGAAGGCTAATTTTAGCAACAATAATATTTGGCGCGACAAGTCCGTGGGACCCAAGTCTGTGGGCCTAGCTTCTCACAACCATTTGTGGTGTGCGTTTTCTACATATTTTTACACGAATTCTTTCTTTAGTCAGTCATGTCATAATGCCTCTATGCCGGAGATTTCAAAAGAATAGATTTTGCAACTTGATCTGATGATTACTTAATACAAGATGATTCAATTGGCTCAAAAATTATTACCACATAAGTAGATCCAAAACAACGCCTACAATATGCCAATTGATTCAGACAATTCGGCAAAGATGTATCAACTTTTTAAACAAGCTAATTATGAGCAATGAAGCACATTTTCATTTAAATGGAAGTGTAAATAAACAGAACCGCCGAGTTTGGGGTGCGGCAGAGAGAGCGAGCGTTGCATCAACGCCAATTACACCCTCTTAGATGCACTGTTTAGTGTGGAATTATGACCGATATAGTCGTCGGTAATTTTTTTTTCGAAAATGTCGATGAACTTTCATAAATCATATCTCCGACCGTATTCCAAGTCATGATAGAGAATTTATTACGTCCGACAGTTCGAAATAACCTTGATATATTGTTCAAGCAGAAAGGAGCCACCACGAGATACACAATGGAGATGCTTTGAGACCTTGACTGTGATCGTATTATTTTGAAAAATGTCATTTCCCCGTTGCGCAGAGTTGATGGAGACAGATTTCTTTTTGTTGAGCTACGCTCATCAGTTAAGCATCAAGCCTACATTCGGACGTACAGTCAAATACTGAGATTCCTTTCTGAACCGTACAACACGAATATGGAATGCTCTACCAAGCTCTGTTTTACCATCTCATAATAATGCTCAAACATTTCAAACCAATGTGCATTGGTATTTTATATTGTCTAGGTACATTTAGGTAAGACTTAGTTCAACTTAAAGTTGTAAAAATGGTCTGGTAGCATTATTACCTTCGTTCTATTTAAAATTTCCTACTATCCAAGTTTAGGAAGTTTTAACCTACTCTTCTGGAAAATGCATGATTCTACTATAAATATATACAGTAACTAAAAGCTAATGACCTGCCTTAATCCTACTTAAACTGTCAAATCCATTAAAAGGATATAAAAGGACATTACAAATTTACATTAATAATACTTCTCCTAGCACACTCTCATCATTATTTAATTTATCTCAGCAGTAGTTTTTCCATCCACTCTGCATGAGACTGAAAAAAAAAAAGTATTCAGGAGATTGTTTTTATTATATAACGTAAACACTTAAAAAAGTGGGTAGGGTACTGTGTATTTTTAGAATCAAAACAAACATTTTAATTTTAATCTAATTTTGTTTACACTCGGCAGTGTGCTCCTATGGGACATTCCATATCTGACAAGTGTCAGCTTAAATATATGCAAAAATCGCGCTAATCATATGAAAAATAAACACTTGGAGAGAATTTTTTTTTAACAACAAATAGCCATGGATAACACTTTGCTTACAGTACACTAAATGCGTTAATAGATCTTCTTGATTCTCCTCTCAGCAGTGTGGTGCTAATAAAGACGGCTAATTCTTTTGTTATGAACTACTACTATCCGCTTAAATACTTATGACTGACAAATTACGCTCATCATTTAGCGAACAATAAACGTGTACAGAATTATAGTAAAATAAAAAAGTTATTTCTCACTAGATCAGAGGTGCAATATAATTTTTTTTATTCATATTGTTAACTATGAAAGTATTATGAGATATTAACACGTACGATAAGTAATTCATTGATAGTCGATATGGCATACCTTAGGGTGAATTTTGACATGCATTTGGTGCAAATGGCTTACATATCATGCTGAGGGAGATGATGACTGGTGTGGCCACTGTCGACGTGGCCTGAGTCACGTAGCTTAAATGAGGTGTGGATGGTTTGTTTTTTGTAGTAGAAGTGGGTGTCTTGTACTTATAGCTTTTGAATCAACTTATTTCGGATGACATGGGGTAAATAGAGGGATTGTCTGGTAATATACGTGCCAGTAGAGGAATTTGGGCCGCGTCCACAGATCGCTGACTAGAAATTCAAATATCCCACGTTTCTTAACGCAAAAATAAATAAAAAAAATCTATTTATAATTATTGAAGATACATATATGTATGTGACAAAAGCAAACAAAGCAGAGATAGGGAGAAATTGGTTATTGCTTTTTGGAATAGGATGCAATCCAACGCCGACTGAATTAAGGGCTTAATTGTAAAATGCGAAGGGGGAAACAAAATACATAAGTACTCTTCATTCTACATTTATTAAGAACTCATTGCTTCTTTTATTTGTATAACTACTAATTTTTCATGGATCTAATTCAACAGGAAACCATCCAACTAGTCTAGATTAGTGGAAGGATGTCTTCGTCCAGTTTTACAATAGTTTCTATATTTAACTTACAAATGTGTCTCGTGTCTTAATTACCAAAAGTTTCTCTTTTTTGGTCAAATCCCAATCTCAATACGAGTCTTATTTTGTATTCTACCTCAAATAAAAAAAAGTGATGTTCGTTGATAGTCTCAAAAAGCAATTTTAACCAACTTAACAACTTCACCTCATCTTCTCATCCAATACCGTCAACTGAATCGTTAAACCGAACAGAGTCAACTTTTCTCCACAACAAGTTTCACCCGTCTCTGTTCCTTACAACAGCAATAACAAACGATACCCCTAGCTCATAGAAGTGGCAGAACTACGAGCAGAAGAGAAGGGATGAGCACCGGCTTCAAAAAGAAAAAGGAGGAACACGATCGAAAGAATGCAGGGATGTTATTGAGAAAACGAGGTTCGGAAGTTTTGCTAGAGATTAAAAGAACATGTCAAGGCTATAAAGTCAGAACCAAAGCCTGAACTGAAAATATTCCGTTGACAGGTAGAATAAACCATTCAATCTAGACAATGATAACCAACATTTCCATCCACGAACGTCAGTGACCTCAAAATAGCGATATCCAAACTGAATTCCGATAAAGATTCTGAAGCTGATGAGCTCAATGCCGAATTCATTTATAGACACAGATCCATGCCTCGGTTTGACATTCCAAACTTGTTTGATTACGCAGGATTAAGACCGCACCAAGAGCTTTAATGTCAAAAAAGGGTTGAGACTAGGCGATACGCTAATACGATAAAATTATGCAAAACTCACACGCCAGCATCAAAGACACATCATCTTTCAAGGGTTCCATTCACCGATGCTACTAATGTAATCGAAAGAAGACATTATTATTATTTGAAGATGGGGTATGTTGCACTGCGACCTGTTAGTCTATTGTGTCCCCAGCTAACACCTTGGGGAAGTACATGCCCTCATTGGATTTCCCCTCGCTTTTGGATTCCTTTCGTAATCATTTTGAGGGTAATGCACTCTTACTACGCCTTGGCGGAAGAAATAGAGCACTCTCTCTAATCCAGTTTCCTTTAAGAATCTAAGGATGAGAGCTGGATCTAGTGACGGTATTTCTTCATCTGATAATTGGTACTTGCCCAAGTATTTCAGTTTTTTGTGAGTCAGTGCCCCACAAGATCCCAGCACATGTTCATTGCAGAATCTGCAGAGACCTTCTTCAGATATACCTAGTTTCCTTAGGTGCTCCTTGAGTTTACAATGACCCGTTAGGATACGGTTGTATTGTCCTAGAAGTTTCTTGGCTTGCCTCATTCCATGAGCGTTATTCCAGGTTCTTGCCGTGTTTTCCCGCTCTTGTTTCCTGAATTCTTCTTTAAGGGTGTGATCCCCTATTCCGTAGAATTGTTCAGGGCATATGACGGATTCTGATGCTTCTTTTCTTGCTATGAAGTCGGAAATTTCATTACCCTCTATTCTCACATGGCCAGGTATCCGACAGAGTTTTTGCAGGCCTTCCTACATAAGTTTGGACTTAATGATATAGGAGTCAAGTGCCATGATAGCAGCTTGGCCATCTGACATTATAGTTATATCACAGTTGACATGGTTTCTATCAAGATTGATTTGGACGCATCTATCTATGGCATAGATTTCAGCCTGAAAGATACTAGTGCTTTTGCCCATGGATTCAGAGTATTTGGTTTTGGGCCCGAATACTCCTGCTCCAGTTCCTTCATCAGTTCTTGATCCATCTGTATACCACTTTGTTGTATGATTGCTCAGTTTGTAGACAGTGGATACATACATTGCTCCAACTTTTCTTGTTACTGAGCTTGACAGCAAAGTTCTTTTGGAAGTTAAACCTTCTAATGATATCATCCCTAGGAAATGCTAGGAATGGATGTTTTTTTTAGCAGTGCATCGAATTGCCTCAATGTAATGTACTTGTCTCTTCCTACTCCTTCCTTGGCCATCCTTAGGATCATTTTACTTGCACATTCCTAAACCACAAGATGCAAAGGCGTCAATTCCAATAGTACCTCCATGGCTGCAGTTGGATAAGTTCTCATGGCCCCTGTGATACAGAGGCATGCCAGTCTTTGCACCTTGATGAGTGTCTTCCTCGTGGTGACCAGCGAACTGAAATGTCGACAAAAAAGAACACACGAGACCAATACTTCGATCAGAACATAACCCTCGACAAGTACAACTAGGAAAAAGTTAAGGACTTTGCCTACCTAGGATCCACTATTAATTCAGAGAATGACACGGAAAATGACTCTTGCCAATCGCTGTGTTTTTGGGCTAAAAAGAAAATTTTTCGCTTAAATAAATAAAATGACCTTATAACCTATAAAAGCCCGATTATCCCTCTGTGGAACAGCGGCATGGACTGTGTCAAAATTTGGTCAGGCTATTTTCATTTGCTTTGAGAGAAGAATACTTCAAGTGAGTGAGCAATATGACCTATATAGTGACATAGGTAGAAGAGTACTAATACAACGACTATGATGACCGTGATATACATATAAGACGGATGGATACTAACGAATCGTCCTAGAGTCTTTGAATTCACCCAGGGAGCCAGGGGAGAAGGCTCGGTTGAGGAAGAATGCGGTTTATGTGGCGAACTCAACTAACTTGATGTGCAAAACTGAAAACAGCTGTCTAACAATCGAGATGACTGGTTGAAGCGCAGGTTCACCCCAGAACGTAGCGTCGCCAAATGTGTAAGATGTATTCTTCAGTCAATCATTAACTTGTCAATTAACAGCTGTGCCAAAACGCTCTTTATGTGAATTGACAAAAACTCTTGAGAAAACATCACGAGAGAAATGTTTCAACATTCAATTTAAAAAAGTTACCTTATCTTACTTTGTGTTACCTACATATGTATGTAAGTGATTATTCGGAACTTTAAAAAATTAAAGATGATGTCCCACACGAGAGTATTCTAGGACCCACAGTACTCCAATAATATTAAAAAATATATGCCAAGAAATTACAGGTTACAGTCATCATACAAAACGTGGGAGATTAAAAGCAAGTACACATAGGCGTTATAAATTACAGAACTATACTAAACATCGTAAACGCAGTAACATATGTATTTGTTATATATTGACACTAGATGCACAGATATGAAGCTTCGCTGGAAAGAGTACAAAAGAAATACATAAATCATAATAAAAGCATGCGTTACAAGTAAATTCTTTGAATTCTTTTGGACATCTGTAATCCATCTCTAGCAACAGTCTAAATATACCAGAAACAAATATTAAGGATCATCGTTAATGCACTTTACTAAACCCAAATTACCAATACCCACCTGCATCGATTTACGAAAGCAATCAATCTGGAAATTTTAACGACGCGAATAGCCTTTCAGACTTGTCAAGGTAACTATACTAACGAACTAAATCTCACCAGATTGTTTAACGCTAACTAAATCCCACGTTCTAATGCAATTTCAAACTTTCAATAAATTTAAATAAACAATAAAACAAAAAACAATAATAATAATAAGTAATTACATTTTAATTTATTTTATTTAATGTGTTTTAGCTTTTCAAAGTAAATGACCAAAACTAGTTGGAAGCCGTGACTTATTGTTCTCTGAACTTTTAACATCTACGAGTATATTATATTTTATCGTTTTTAATTTTTTTTACTAGAGTACATAAGATATTAAGACGTAAATGTTCTTTTCAATTATATGAGGTACATATTTTTTTTTTGTGGAGCAAATAATTTAGAAAATCCGAGACATTACAATATGAGTACTTTGATCTTTTCACATCGTAAACACAAGAAATACGATCAGTTACATATGTCTCCGACAGCAATCTTGGGAAGTAAGAGCCCATAAAACTCATGAATACATATGTATATTTATGCATGTAATATGTACACCCCGCGCCATAAAAAAAAGCCGCACGTGGTGATTTTTAATATAAGGAAAGAAAACTAATAAATTAAAACTAATCACTTCGCAATAATTTTGTATTTTTTATGTTTAACATATTACTTGATACATAGCCCAATTTGACGATACGTTTTATAGAATAAAAAAAATAAGTAATGGTTTCACGCGCAGACTGCAAAATATCAGCTGCTGCCGAAGTATTAAATTTATAAACTTTTTCATGTTTTCATTAAACTAAGAAACATGTTTACATAATTTTGAGACTTTAACATTGCTCAAAAAATGGTTCTAGTACTTCGTAGCACAACCTTTAAACCTAACAACGTCTTGAACCCCTCTTTGGCATGGAGGCATAAAGATTACCGAGGTAATTGTTATCAATTTCATTAAACCACACTTTTTCAATAATGCTCTTAAGATGCTGAATGGTTTTTGGAATTTTTGCTTGGGTATTATTTCCCATAAGAGCCCAAAACTTTTTAATGGATTTGTCAAAGTTTTAATTTGTGGAGGAAGTTTAAAACGTAAAATCATAAGTTTTTCGAAACATCCAAATATATAACGAAAACATTTTGAATTACTAACAGATTTTGCTCTCTGACAAGGTGCTGAATCATCTTGAAAAATCGGTTTCGATGTTTTCGCTGTCATCATTTTCATACTTGGTACAACCTCATCCAAGATATTTTTACTTGCACCTATACCTATAGGGCAAGTATTGGTTTCGTGAAAAATTTCGAACTCGAGATTTTAATCCAACTTGACATTACTATGATGGAGAAGTCCATAAAAGTGGATCCGCCAATTCCATCTGTCTGTCTGTCTGGATGTCTGTCTGTCTGTATATTCGACTGCAGCCTAAACGGGTGAACGGATTTACTTCAAACTTCATATCTGAGGTCTGTGGGATGATCCCTAGAGGAGAAATTGGAATTTTCATTCTAACCTTTACTTAAGGCCGATTTTACTAAAAATGGATTTTCTCGAAAACGTCTCTAACGATTTTGATAAAATTTCATACGTGACTTAGTTTGGGAATATGCTATTAGATGGCATACCACGTTTTGCGCGAAAAATGCGTATAACAGTAATTCTAGAAATTGACTGTTTATCGGTTATTTCTTCAGTGATTGGGCTTAAAATTAATATCTGAGGTTGATATGACAAACGCAAAGATATGACGTACCAAAATTTTAAAACTGCCACGCCCACTTTTCAAAAATTTAAGTATTTTAAAATTTTTACTAGAAATTGAAAAAATTTGTTAAAACAAATGAATAGGCCTTGAAGTTCTCTATAATTCACCTGAACACCATATACGGCCACGCCCACTTTTTGAGAGCATTTTTACAAAACAACGAATTTGTGAAATATCCAAGATACGTACTATCAGTTGAATGTTATCATTTTCATCGAAAATGCAAAATGCTACGCCCACTTTATTAGGCTTCATGTGTAAGAAAAACAAGACTTTAATTTTAGTTCTTATAAGATTGTAAACTTATCGCAATAAGGTGCATGTTCGTACGACCAAGTCGTGCACTTTATTTTATAGTGCATTCCGTTGACATTACCCAAGAGCATAATTAGAGATCCAACTTGAATTGCAGTGATGCCTCCCCACACCCTAACATAAAGAGAATGTTTCACAGCGTGAGCTACACATTCTACACTGTAGAGGGTGCCTTTTCTACGACGCTCCGTCTGCTTCCATTCGTTCCAATTAGGTTAAACTTGAATTCATATGACAACAAAACGTTTGACTAGTCTTGCTCTTGAGACACTTCACTTAAGCCTTTCCTTTGTCCAGCTATGATGCGTTTACTTAATTTTGTTGGTCAGCAGTGGCTTTTTCCTTGGTCTCCTTGCTAGCAAATCCATATAGTTAAGACGACTCTATCATAGATGATTCTGACGCTAACTTCAGTACTAGTAACTTCTCGTAGATCAGTTCTCAATTCCGATGAGGTTTTAAACCCGTGCCTCACACTTAGCTTCATCAATTGCTGGTCTTGCCGAACAGTGCTACACCTCTTAAGTCCTGAGGCATTTTTTTTACGTCAAAGTGACTCTTTGTTAGAGAATCTTCTTACTATAGATAATCTCATTACACATATTCGATTTTTCGCCCTTTTTAACAAAACGACACATTTCATTATGGTTGCTGTCTTATTTTCTTAACTCAATTGTACCCTTATTAACATCGCAATATTAATTTTGAACTTGTACTTAAGGTAAACAACTGCACACACTGTAAACATTTGTGCTAAACGTAATCCAAAAGCAATAAATTATAATTAGGGGAATCCCCAAAAAATAAACAGCCGAAAAACATGAAAAAATTAAGTGCAGCTGTTTTTATTGAGCGGAGTGTATATAAGAGAGACTGCAAGAAATTTTTTTTTGTGTAGACGGTCGGTAAAGAAACCTTGAGCAAATACGAGTCAGTAAATGTGAATTGAGGTCAGGATCATAAAAAACATATGTATCTCCACTTATGTCCACATGTCCAATCAGTGATAGGCAGATATTTCATTATGCATTATATGTACATATGCATCTATGGCAGTAGTTAGTTAGTTCGTTAGTTAAATGACTTTATTTCTTAAAAAGTAATTGTTTACAATATAAATTCTTAGTCTATATTGTTTGGCCTTAGGCCATCTACCAGATGGACAATTTGTTGTAATTCATATAAATAATGATTAAACATACAGAAAAGCTACAATCCGTCTGGAACGGATCGTATGATATCTTATCCTCCTTTCTATGTAGCCCTCATAAAGTAAGAAAGAAATACTACGATAACGTCAAACGTTTGAGGATGTTACATGGAAAATTTCATCAAAATCGGTTTTTTGATGAAAACGCCCACAAAAGCGGATGTGGCCAAAACTGCTGTATGGGTGAATTGCAGAGAATCTGAATGACTAAATATTTGGTCTTAGTAAAATTTCTTGGTTTCATATCATTTAGTGAAGTTATGACAAAAGTGGGCGTGGCAGTGGGCGGATGTCGAAAATGTTTACAATTGTACTGTATCTTTTTCTGGAAAGCCCAGATATGAAATTTCATCCTCCTAGGCCCAATTTTAAGACCCAAAAAGCGAACATACAGACGGACGGACGGTCATCGCTCAATCGATTTCGCTTTTGATACTGATCTCGAATACATATACATATATACTTTATAGGATTTATCTCGACTATTTCTCTATGTTACAAAATATGTGTCAAACTTGATATACCCTCAGGATACGGTATAAAAATCCAGCATTGATGATGTTCTAGTAAATACCGGACTTTTGATGATTTCGCAGATGAGTTTTGTCACACCATTTGTAAATTAGATTCTTTTTTGTGTTGTGAACATTATTTTAAAATAAGATCTCATTCGATTTATAAAGTATAGAATTAAGATCATCCATTTAAAATAGTAGAAATACTTGAGGTTATACATATAGAAGACAAGACAAGTATGTACATATGTAGGTAAACTGAATTTGTTTTGGAATGATTACCGATTCTCTACGAAATCATTTCATTTCACGATGACTGATAAAACCTTTAAGATTTATTTAAGACTTACGATTACTTAAAAAAAAATACAAATACTTAGCGCGACAGGTTCATGCAACCCAGTGCCTCGCTTCTCATATATATTCTTTTCACGAATGGAAAGGATCTAATGTCGCACGCGAGTGGTAGAACCGTGAAAACAAATTTTTATGTTGTCTGGGACTCGAACCTCGAACTTCCAGCACAGTAGTCCGAAGCACTACCCGCTGAGCCACGATTCAACACCATTACTTAGGACATGAAATGAATGCCGATTGGCACCACTCATAGAGAAGTTCTAAGCTTATGACGAAGAACATTGAAATGGGTGGTAGCGTTATCTACAGGTCATGAAAATTTAAGGTATCACCTGAAGATCCTCCTTCTGGGAGGATGACACCTGTGAACTATTCCTGGAGGAAGTCGGGACAGCAGCGCATATATTGTGCCTATGTCCAACGCTAGCTAGCAGAAGAAGGAAGATCTTGGGGAAACACTGGATAGATACCCAGAGGATGAACCAGATTTCTGTTAAACAGATACTAGCGTTGACACGAGGAATCATAGCCAGAGAGGAACTGTGGAGAAATCCAGAGAAACTCTCGGCCTAAGATGGATCGTGGAAGAAAGACGAAAAGGGACCCTACACTGTGGTCTGGTTCGAAATCTCTCTAAAATATATATATATATATATTATCCACTGGATGTACATATGCACCCACAGTCAAAGCCATTGTATCATATGAGTGCCTAGTCTGATGGCCCGCAGCAAACAAAGTCACATATCTAAGGGAGCTGAACTAGATCTAAAGATTAACATGCATAGGCCTTTGAATGCATTCTGGCACTGATTCCATTAGACTTGCACCTAAAATAAAGAGCTGCAAAGAATGCCCTACGTTTAAAACAATTCAGGAAAGAGGGCGACCCGGCCCACCGCACTATTATGAGATGGTCGCACTTCGGTACCGAGGCAGACTATACTCGTACATCACCACCCCACGACTTAAACTCACCTTCCCCTCAAGGGAGGACTGGATAAATGGTAAGACCCTCAACCTGAACAATATTTCGATTTTCACAGAACGATCAAAAACGGATGAAAGAGTAGACTCTGACAGATACTCATCTGAATCAAAATTGCTTGCTCACTCAAACTTCTAAACCACGGTAGTGTGTTCCAAGCGGAAGTATTAGTAATCGCCGAAGTGGCACTAGAAAGATACGACTTCTACTGTGAAGGGCACATTCTCTCGAATAATATTAGATATTAAAGGTCAGATTCAAAGATCACAACTGATAAAAATGTATGACTTTATGACGGAACAATAAGCGGGTGCACTATTAAGCAAAATGCAGGAAACGATAATACCCTCAAGCTCAGAGTACACGGCATCATCAGAAGTGAAGTTATATCATCATTATATAGTGGAGTCAGCCGATATCTCCTGTCAAACATATTCTGACCTCTAATCTCCACAAAAAGCGGATTTACACTCTAAGCAATCCGGCTTATACCAGTATAAATTCCTATTAAACATGCAATGCTAATTAAATGCCTGTTCAAATAATTACATTGGCGCCAATTTCCCCACTTAACAGTAATTATCTGTCATTATAAAGATCAAGATGTTTCCCGGTGTCGCTATTGCAAGAATTCATAAAAAAAAAACTCTTTACAACACTTTCTAATCTAAGTAGGTACCCGTGTGTACACATTTATTAACAGTCGACAACGTTTCCCTTTACTTACGTCAAATATTGACCCAACAAACTTGCACCAACACACAATTCAATCGGTGTCAATTTGCTGGTTCTTTGATTTCTGCAATTCGAGCCAACACCAGCCGTTCGCGAGTCGCAATTTAGTTCAATAAATAAATTCCGCGAGTCATCTTCTGTCAGTAATTGAACCGGTTCAAAGCGGTTAGAACGCTTGCCAAGACAAATTAAATAGAATCGGTCTCATGTTCGAGTGACTGTAATACACATTTGTCTCGTGTAATTAGAAGATAGCTAGCAGTTGGGGGAAAATTCCCAAGATTTGATCTTTTAATTCAAACTATGAATGGATAGTGATTGGAACACGCAACTGGCAGATATTGATTGGGGGAACACACTTTTTGGAGACGAAAATAAAGGACAAATCCATAGAATAGGCCAGGGTTGTTAAATTTTGTCATTTTATAAAGAGCGACAAGCCTGACTTGTCTTTGGAGTTACTTAGATGTAAATTATCCATCATCAATCGGAAATAGGAAATCGGTACAACGTCTCCTCGTGACTTGGCCATACAGATACATAGACATGAATAAATTGAGATTAGATTGCCTGCAATTTTCATGATCACTATGCATAACGTTGGCCCCCAAACGACCCAGTGCGAAACAATGAACATTCCATTTTCTCTGTGCCCCCAACCAACATAAAAACGAATGACATTCTCAGCATGATGTTAGAAATAATCAGTCAGTTACCTCAGTCCCTGACCTCGATATTTATGCGACTAGAATTGCATTTCTACATAATTACCCAACAACTACTGTATTTTTATGGTCAAGTGTTGTATTTCAAAGCTTGTCATCCAATTATGGTGGAACACACAGATGCGCCGCACATTTCGCATCACACACACACACACACACACACACATTTTTCTAACAACGTAACTAGATAGATTCCAATAGTGCACAAGTTAAGATACAGTGGTCAGTATTAGAGAACCCAATCTACGGCACTACTGGTGTGCGTTTGGAAATGTCTGAGTAATTTCAGTTTAAAAATTATTGGCACACCATTGGTTGATGATGTATTATTGGCGATGAGCTGCCCCCAGGATTTGTATTTCTTGATTTCTGTGCGTACAAGTGCAGAGATTGAGACGAATTTTTGCATTATCATGTCATAATGATCCTTACCATGAAGTTTAGGCACAATGACTGTTGTTTTATCTTAAATGTCCTAGACGGGAAGAACTGATACAATTGTGATATTTATACCATACAAACTAGTAGAGGTAGTAGAAATCAGCAAACCTGTAAAAGGCTTACATGAATCCTTGGTAATTTTGTACCTGAAACAAATTAAATGAGTAAAACTGCATTTCTCTACGAGTTTGAACCGTGTGGTTTCGGGTGAAGTTCCCCCATGTCTGAGAAAATGACATACTTCTGGAGTCTTGGAAAATTCGACAAAGATGTAAAAGCCTTATGGTAAAAGTGGGGTAGTGGGGTACCTACGTATACCTCGGGAATAAACGTCCCGATTTATAATTTAAAATAATTTCACCCATTTTTCTATATTGTTTTTAAATTAAATTTGAATTAAAGATAGTGCCTAACTGCTTGGAAATCAAGTTTTTTTTTTTTGTTTTAGTAGAGAAAACCATCAGTCAAACAATCTACAATTTGTGACTTTTAAATGTTCCTCTAGGATCTAGGTCCTTTGTATGCTCCAACCTGTCGAAAAAGTGAGTTTCATCCGTAACGGACTGGAGGTTGCTGTTGAAGAATCAAGGAGATTATCGGAACACAAGTATAGTTTTCGCCGAGCTGTTCAAAGCAGCAGGAAATGACCTGGTAGAGAGCATACACCAACTCATTTCTAAAATTTGGTCAGATGAATGTATGCCTGATGAATGGAATCTCAGCACTGTTTGCCCGATCCACAAGAAAGGAGATCCCCTAAATTGCGCCAATTACAGAGGTATCAGTCTCCTCAACATCGCGTACAAGATCCTATCTGTCATATTGTGTGAACGTCTGAAACCCTTCGTCAACAACCTGATTGGGCCCTATCAGTGTGGTTTCAGACCAGGAAAGTTCATAGTCAATCAAATTTTCACACTTCCGCAGATCCTGGGAAAAACTCAAGATGTCGAAATCGATACACACCATCTCAGAGCCATGTCTAGTTTTGGCATCCCTGCCAAACTCGTTCGTCTGTGTAGGATGACGATGGAGAAAGCTGATCCATCAAGGTTGGTAACGGCCTCACCGAGCCCTTTGATGTCAAAAAAGGATTTAGACAAGAAGACGCGCTGTCATGTGATTTTTCAACATCCTACTTGAAAGAATTGTACGAAACTCACAAGCTAACACCGGATGTACAATCTTTCAAAAGTCTGTGCAATTACTAGATCACGCCGACGACATTGACATTATTGGTAGAATACAGCGGGCTGTCACCGGTGCGTTCGCTAGAATTGGAACGGAAGCTACCAAAATGGGTTTAGCGGTAAACGAAGGCAAACCCAAGTACATGCTGTCAACAAGAAGTGACACACAACATCGATGAATTGGGCAGAACGTCACAATCGACAGCTATAACTTTGAAGTGGTAAGGGACTTTGTCTACTTCGGCTCTGCTATTAATTCTGACAATAACACCTCGGCAGAAATAAAAAGAAGAATAACTCTTGCCAATCGCTGTTTCTTTGGGCTGAGAAGACAATTGAGTAGTAAGGCCCTATCCCGAACAACTAAGGAGACTCTTTATAAGACCTTGATCATCCCAGTCCTTCTTTACGGCGCTGAAGTATGGACTTTATCGAAAGCGGATGAAGATATCCTTGGTCGTTTCGAGAGAAAAATCATTCGTAAAATATTCGGTCCCGTTTGCGTTGACGGGTTTTGGAGGAGAAGATTCAACGACGAACTATACGAGCTGTACAGCGACATCGACCTAGTCAAAAAACTACACTTCAGTCGTTTGAGATGTCTAGGACATGTAGAGCGAATGGACACCAGTGCTACGGCCCGCAGAGTCTTCGAATCAAACCCGGAGGGACAACGCAGTAGAGGAAGACGTCGCCTTAGGTGGCGCACACAAGTTGAAGGGGACCTGAACAAGCTTGGAGTGCGCAACTGCAGGCAGTTAGCTACAGACCGAGCTAACTGGAGAGGCTTGTTAGTTGAGGCCCAGGTTCAACCCGAGCTGTAGCGCCACCTAAATAAGTAAGTAAGTATGTAGGTTTTCGAAAGGTTCGCCAGATCTACACAGCATAAAGGACCATAAAAGGAAGACTATGGGAAATAGGCACTAAACAATACTGTTCTATAATAACACTGAACTTAAAGAATGTCTTTGAACTCCACGTGTTCTTAACACATTGTACATTACAAAAATTGTGAGCAACTATTTCTATTGGAGAGTCTTGTTATATGATGCAAAGGAGTGTCACAAGGCTCAGTCTTAAGATCAATGCTGTGGAACCCTGTGAAGGTACTACCTCATTCGGCCAGAAATACTGGACCATGCGAAAGTCGTGGATAAGTGGGGGCAGGTGCATAATAATTTTGTCAATGAAAATGATTCTCTCTATGTATCTTATGAGCAATAGATAGACTAAAGAAGCTCCCCATAGGGAGCATTTTTACGAATTTTGGTTAATGGCTGTTCTGTAATGTCGCCATAATACTTTTGATCTTTTGTCACTTTTAACCGATGCTATCGTATATCCTGGTAACCCATATCTTCAATTTGACAATCATTCAGTGGATGACTGTTTCTAACAAATGATGCAGTGAAGTGAAGCTTGACTTTAGTCTCGGATGCGAAGGTAATATCACTTTTTAATAAAAGTTTTCTTCTTCAAAAAGCACCCTTCTTCAAAATTTCATACTATTTCCAGCTCCAAAACCGTAAACGGTACATAAATACAATGCAGTCTTATAAGGAGGCTAAGAATAAAACTATTTTCAATTCCCAGAACCTCACAAACAACTGTCTGTAGCCGACCTTTTCTTTAACATCAGACTGTTTGTGTTCTTTTTTGTACCAGTTGAAAATAAAAACGTCACATATCCCCCAAATCAAAGTCCAAAGTACCCAGACCACCTAAATTCCACGTCCCAAATATTCTCCAACCACATAAGCCTTAGCAGTATAAGCAAATTCTGCTTTCCAGTATCGTCTTGCATATCAGAATACTCAAACGTATTATGTTCCAACAATTCCACGACCGGACTCATCCGGAACCTAGAGGGCATTTCCAGCAAAGTTCCATTGTCACGTGCGGGGAAGCTTTTGTCATAGTAAGCGTTTTTTTTTTTGCTCGGCCAGCCGTTACGCTTCATCGAAAACCGCCACACAAAAGCCCCTCCATTCAGCAGTGGAATTTTCCACTCACTCGCTTGTCGAACACACAGTGTGCGATTCTAAAATTAAATAACGATAAAAAAAAAAGAAAAATAAACGAACACCGAAACATTTTTCTTTTTTTTTTTATTTTCCATTTTCGCAATGTTGCTGTTTTGAGGTTTTTTTTTTTCCCTCGTAAAATGCGGCGAAACAGACGTTGGCCATTCATGATAGAGAAAGCGGAAAAAACCCGAGAAAAAGCAGCGCGAATATTATGATTAATAGAGCAGTTTGTTTTATTTACATACTTATATGTATGTATATTGTTTCGGTTTCTCATAGTTCTTATTCGGGGGTTTAAGAGGGTCAACTTTATTTTGAGTTTGGTAAGGTCATCTCCACCCATTGTTCAATTCCATGTTTTTCAACGCCAACACTGTGAAGGTTGACGAACATCATGGAATTTTCAAAAGTGGATTTCAATGACCTTCGCGATGCCAATGAAATCATATTGGTCTGGTCGAAAACTATGGTAAAATCTGTGACGTCATTTTCAAAAATGACGTAGATCATAGAAATTATGTATATTCGAGGGGCCAACAGCGCGCCATTAATGTTGTCTATTTAACTTTCATCAATAAAGACCCCCCGTTTATTTCTATTGAAATTGAGTACGAAACCATTTCAAGATGCAATAAAAGCGCTTCTAATGATCTCAGCGGGACAGTATGAAATGTTTTGAGAAATGCGACATTCCATTCGACCTTGGCAAATTGTGTGAGTGGCGCGACGCATTAACTGACTGAAAGTAATATTTATAGACACATGTACTGAGGATAATAACAATAATCTATTTTTGAAGTGGTTTTTACAAAAAACAAAAAGATTGTATAGATTAGGCCAGTTGTGATCGAAAATAGCGCCAAGATCGAGAAAATGATTCACACTGTATAGCACCTGTGTGGAGTTACTATGAACACGTAGCACAGATAGATCTTAGGTACATACATAGGAAATGAAAACGTGACTAACAAAATGCCTTATCCGACTGATCTTCATACCTCTTTTGAGTATTGTGCTTCCTAACTAGCGCAGTGTTCGACTAGTATAACGAATGGTGATATAATAAAATGTCGATATAACGAATACTGATTAAGATTACATTGACATCTCTAAACGCTTATAGATATTCGTCATATAATACAACGAACAAGGGTAAGCAATCTTTTCGTGGAAATGTTTTTAACCGAACATTTCATGCAGGCTTATCTTATTCTAATCAATGAATTACCTAAAGATAGTCCATACTTGACGTGAGCAAACAACCACTTAAACCATTCAATTCTATTTAATAGCATTCCTTCTGAAATTACTTCAAAGAATATGAAAACTTACAAATTCTAATAAATTGCTTATTACAAGAAACATCAATTCCAATCTCGGATGTACATTAGGAAATCTGTCACTAAAGGAACCCATCAGCGAGGCATTATATGCCCCCTTCACTGGGTTCTAGTTATTGATAGCATACTTAAAGAACTAACCAATACAGTACGGTACGTAGACACATTAAGTGAAATGATGGAATCAGCCCTTAACAGTCTCGATAAATGTGCTAAAGAGTGTCCACTTCAGGTCAACTTGGACAAGACAGATCTGGTACTCTTCATCAAAAGATACAAGATACCGCCCTTCAAAATACCGAAACTAGATGGGGTGGATCGCTTAATTTATCTTGACATTGTACTTTATAAAAAGCTTCACTGGAAACTTAATACACAGGAAAGAGTACACCTTCATTTGCAAGAAGACAGCGAGGAAAAGTGGGATCTAAAACCTGACCAAATATATATTCTATGACAGTCAGACCCTTCCTTACATATGGGGCTCTTGTATGGTGGAAAGCCAAGATAAAGAGAAATACACGGGATACATTGGACAAGGTATAAAGCAGATATAAAACAGTCTGCATTGCCACCACCGGTCCTCTGCACACTATGCCCACGGCTGCACTGGAGATATTTCTGTATCTTTAACCACTAGACCTACAAATAAAATTACTGGCCGGCAATAGTGCACTATACAATAACGTACGGCTCTTTAAAACCAGCAATGTGGGACCTAGCCCCATTCTTAGTGAATCACTTCCCGATATCCCTGACGAATCGGATGAAATCCTTAGTACCCACGATTTCGATACACCATACGAAGTAATGTACCCTGTAAGGGAGGATTGGAAAAGAAAAATAGTCTGCAAAAATAGTCATGCAGATTGCAGTATTTTCACAATTAGTGCACGGGGTCATGTTCTATGTTCTAGGTTCTAGGTGTACCCAAAGCTGCGGAATTACTAGAGATGGGATCAATATCCGACAAGAATATCGCCATCTACATACATTGATAGTTACAACACAGAATCTGAACTAGTCACGAATTACCGCACAATGCTCAACATAGAACCTCGTCAGATTATTCTGGGTACCTGGACACTGGACACCTAAACGAAAGGGCCAAGAAAGGACCAGAGCTCCCATAAAGTGATACAATTAGAGGCATAAAACCGAAATTTCCGTGATCAAGCGAATTATTCTCCATGGAATCATCAACACGGCTGACATAAGTCAGTCTAAAGCCTTATGGCCAATGCTATAGGACCTAGTGTCTTATGATAAACTTATAATCCTGCACTACCTACCTACAAATTGCTAATTTCCTAACATTGTTTGTTTTTGACAGCATTTTAGATATGACACTTTAGTCATTACGAACTTTACTTGAGTCCAATTTGAGTGTCTAATTATACTGATATTTCTCGGAAACGAATCAATCATCCAACCTAATTAAAAATTAATTCCCTCTTCAGCAGTACCAATTAATTCAGGATGTGTATCCATTCGTTGCTACCGTTTACAACGAATTTCAGCATTTATCCATAACAGAATCAAAAAATGGTTCGACTCTACTTCAAGTATCATATTGTTCATTTCATGTTGTTATGATGTTTACAACCACATCCCGACGTCCATTTTTACTCCGATTTAGGTTTGAATGGACATGGCTAAAGAGGTTTTCAATTATGATGCCTCATTTTTTTTTATAGCACTTCTCTTAATTGAAATGACAACGGTGACCTAGAAAAGCTTTTGTTAGATACCGCAAAACGCCATTAATCTTAAACTACTACACACTATTAACTATTAACAAGCACTCATACTATAAAGTTAGTCAAAAACCGACCTTAGTCAATTACGAATACAGTCATCTAAAAATAAGAAATCCCCCATCGCACGACGTTCCTAAACAATTTCATACTTAAACTTCAGCTTTCTGTGGCTGACAGATAAGTCTATCAGGTGGCATATATATGTATGTATTAGTTTTCAAAGATATGTATGCCAGAATCGATGAACATGAGATATTCTACATTCCTACATGTACAAGGTACATTCGTCTTGTCAAACACGTGTCCTTGACTACTAATTCAAACATAAACTACATAACTAGACCCCAACTGCAGCATTATTATTCACTTGCATCTCAAAGTAGCGTGTCATTTATGGAAATGCGGTGCAGCCAGGGGGAAATACCCAGACACCGGCCTGTCTGTTCACGGTATCTGTGGGCAAGAGATAATTTCTTCCGGAATGAATGGCTTTTGAATTGAAATTAGTAGAGTCGCGTGATGTTTTTTTTTTTTCATGAGCATGGTCCACGTGGTACTCTGTTACCAACTTGTGAATGTTTTACATCAGCACACTATCAAGTGACACTTAATTTTATGAAAGGGATTTGATTTGTGTCACTCATCTAGTACTTAAATCAAACTGCAAAAATGTGCCTCCTGATAAGATAGATTTTGTAGTAATCTTCAGTTATAAGATCACCTACTTGAGTTGATGAGTGGAAACGTCAGAACGCGTATTGTAAATATCAACAAGCGCATGTGCCTGTTGAGACTTGAGTTAGACAATATTTATATTGCATTTGAACAATCAACACTCGTACTCTATATATTTCTTGAACTAAATGATGGTGACTTTGTTTTAAGAGCCCATTTGAATCTATTTGCCCATCTTAAGATCTTTAACACCACAGTCGCACGTTTGTTCGTTGTTCCGAAAATATGTACAAAATTTATATTCTTGTTGTTTCTGGTTTTTATTTACAGAGCTACATTTAGGAATAAAATCTCTTATCAAGTACATCTTAAATAAGTACATAAGGAAAAAATGCGCTGATTCACAAAGTCCATGAACCTTGTAGTTTAAGTTGTAAAAAATCAGTAAACATGACGAAGATAGCAGTGGATTTTAAGGGATTACCAGAATGAAGAGATAATCCTTTCCATGAATGAGGATTAAATAGGATGGTACTTTGACACGGAAACAGTCCAGTTGTCCTTCCTTCCATTTGGAATAAGACTATAACACGTCCAAAAAAAGTGGACGGATAGTGTCGCTCTTGGAGTTAATCCGTCGAAGACTGAACTAGTATTATTCACAAAAAAGTATAAAATACAACATATAACTCCTCCAAAACTCAAGAATAGAAGAGGGTTATTCTAGATAAAAAACTCAGTTGGAAGCTGAATTTACAGGATCGTGTCAGGAAGTCCTCGATTGCCCTCTATTCATGTAGGAAAGCCCTGGTCCACTGGATATATACATCAATCGTTAGACTCATCCTTATGTACGGAGTACTAATCTGGTGGACGGCACTGGGCAAAAAAAGCAACATTGCAAGACTTGAGAAAGTTCAAAGATTATTTTGCGTCTGTATAACGGGCGTCCTTAGAACTACTCCTACAGCTGCACTATAAACTTTACTCCATCTTCTTCCTGTTGATATCTTTGGAAGACTGATGGCGCCTAATGTAGCCCCCTATCTGGACTTCAATGTCAAATATAGAATCAGGATTCCTAGTAGAAGTGCTTGGGAATCGGGAGAAATTTTAAACCAATCTGCGACAGATATCTACACAGACGGATCCAAGACAGCGTCTGGCACAGGTGCGGGAATTTACTCCAATGTTTTGGACATTCGCATCGCCACTCGACTGCCGGACCACTGCAGTGTTTTTCCAGCAGAAGTCTCAGCAGTCTGTGAAGCCGCGACCTGGCTTTCGATTAAGTCGATAGAGTGCAGCGCTATTGTTTCCTACATAGATAGTCAAGCTGCGATAAAAGCCTTGGAATCGCGAAAGCAATGCCGAGGATCTCTTAACAAGATCGCTGTCAGGCGCGACGTATCCCTGTGCTGGGTTGCAGGCTATAGAGATATTCCAGGCAATTGCAGAGATTAAATTCCAATTAGATACCGCAGCCATAGGTGTGGCAAAAAGAATGTGGAACAATATCAGCACATGTCTCACTCCTAGACAAATCTGGCCAGAACTGGTTGTAGGAAAACCAGTAGATTTATTTCTAGTAATAGGGTAAATCTTAGAAAGATAGTTATCGTACTCAAAGGACACTGTCTGGTAGGCAGACATGCTAGAAGACTTGGTGCCCCCTTAAACGATTTCTAAAGGAACTGTAGAGACGAGGAAGAGGACGAAACCATGACACATCTTCTGTGCACCTGTCCTACTCTATCGGTTTTGAGAAGGAAAACCTTCGGTGAATACTTCTTCGAAGATCTAAACGATCTAGCCAGACTAGACTTAGGCAAGCTTTGTCACCAGGTCAAACTGGTTTAATGATTAAACAACGAACCACACATCTCCGGTGCTGGTAATCCGGTTTTTTTCTATAGTGGTATCACAATGGACCTCCCTTTTGGTCTAAGTGCGCCCCTGCTAAGTGGGGACAACCACCTAACCCAACCCAACCAACCCATCTCTGGATTAAGTTATTGGCATTGATACCTCCGGTTGTCCTAGGGGTTTTAATCAAAGATCAGGCTTTCTGGGTTGGGGTAACATTTTTACCGCGGTAACAAAAAAAAGTTCAGAAGCAACCACGGAGCTCCCATTAACCCAAATAGAATCTCGATCTTCACGGGTGGAGTGGAAAACCAATGTAGAAGCATATACTCGTCTAAACCCGAACAAAGCGCACTAAGTCTTCGAAACCATGGCAGTTTGTTGCAAGCGGTAGTCTAAGGAATAGCAGAAGTGACATAAGAAATATACATGAAACTACACTCTAGGAAGGTGATTAATATCTACATGGACAGCCAAACCGCTATAGAACTTATAAAACGTTGCCAGGACACACCGGACACATTGGAACACACAAGTGAACGAACTGGCGGCCGAATTAACAGTTGTTATGAATTTTCTCCGAGGTTCTACGACAGATATTCGTTGCGGAGAAATTTGCCAATTTTTCGTGATGTGAATACATACATTCATTAACTAAATGGATCCTCCCTGGTCAAGTATAACATACCGTGAATGGAGGATAGTCACCTAACCTAGTTTATTCAAACGCACGAAACGGATACCATGTAGGTGTCATGCATTGCAACCGAAATTCTCTTCCGTTTCGGAACTTTTTCGGAACGGATACCATGATAGCGCTGTGATATGCCATAAAAAGGCAAAACATCGACTTTCATTTACTTCTGTACAGCCACATCTATTTGGTCCAGGTGGGACAACGAAATACAAGAAGTAAAGATGTGGTATTAGTTGGTACACACAACGACCGCAACAAACTTAGTTAAAGCCCAGCCTCACAGCGAACTGTAGGGCCTGGTAAGTGTGCATAAATATCATACAACAGGACGCTGCCAAGTAAATCGAAACAGACCTACACAAAGTTGTCTAAACTATGAAAAAATATAATATGTAAAATATATTTAAATAAATCAACAAGGCAAGGCATTAGACTAGCCTTAGGATATATAAATCTTTCGAATGGAAGGGGAAGTACAAAGTAGCCGAAAAAGAACCAGTGCATTGCTAATTTATTATGCGAAAGTGTACGAGTCAACAACTTATTCGGAATATCAATGATCAATTACGGTGAGTCGGCGTAAACTAAGAATTTTAATTCGTAATCACCGTAATCACGTGCAATAAGCACAATTAATCATTTGCTGGCATTTACTAGTGTGTGATGAATCGTTTAAAGCCTGCACGTTCAAACAATCGTTGACATTAAAAACAGGTTTCACTCTCGAAATTCTGGGCACCTGTATCAGACAAAGTTCACTAAAATTAGGCCTATCTCGGCCATCTTTACGCACAACTTATAAAAAATCTGCATCTATGTAAGTACTATGTATCATTACATGAATTACTATCTATATTACATTGTACATTAATAAAGAGTGTTCCAATAGGGACTTGACAACTTTGAATTTAATTTGTGAACGCACTCTTTCACTAATCATCAAACTGTCACTGTCAATTTATTCAGTAAACTGAACATTTTCATCATGGTAAAGTACACGAACGAGCAACGTCTGCAAATTATAAAAATTTCCTACCGAAATTCGGAGTCGGTGACTGCAACTTTAAGAGCGTTAATTCCAATTTTCGGACGTAATTCTAGACAGGCAATAACAAGTTTAGTGCAAAAATTTGAGTCTACATATTCGTTGTGTGATGTTGCCGTATCAGTGAGACAACGGGTTGGTCGAAGTGTCGAAAATATCGCTGCCGTTCAGGCGTCCATAGTAAACGATCCAAATCAGTCAATTTCATGACGGTCTCAAGAATTGGGCATCGCTCAGACCACATTATGGCGTATCGCGCCATGATCACCGATTTTTGGCCCGAATTGGAAGATATGGACTTAGACGACATGTGGTTTCAACAGGATGGTGCCACAAGCCACTCAGCACACGTTACAATCGATTTATTGAAGAGCAAGTATGGTGAGCGTGTTATCTCAAGAAATGGGCCAGTCGATTGGCCGCCTCATTCGTGTGATTTAACACCGGCCGCTTGACTATTTTCTGTGGGGCTACGTTAAGTCATTGGTTTATGCCAACAAGCTCAGAGCCAACACTGAACGCGAAATAGCGGCCGTTTCGGCCGAAATGTGTGGCCGAGTCGTTGAAAATTGGGTCCAATGAATCGACCGCTGCAAACGTGCCCGCAGTGGCCATATGAACGAAGTCGTCGAGTTCCATTCATAAATGTTTTGATTGTACTTCAAGCCGATAATAAAGTTTTTGAAATATCTCAAATGGTTTGCGTTTTATTTAAAAAAAAGTTGTCAAGTCCTTATTGGAAAACCCTTTATAAAACCCAGTTCATTTTATTAAACCAAAAACCCAAGTAATTGAATTCATTAGAAAATTATTCCGAATTGTAGAAGACAATCATCATGTATGATGAGATATAACATTTCACACAGTACGAGACTCAAAAAAAGTTCAATTCTAACTAATCGTAACACTTCATTATTCTAATTTGCAAATTCTTCTTAGATAGGAGTGAGAGACCAGCGGCCTATAACACGGAATGACAAGACAACAAGTGCTTGTGAACAAGTAAAGATCATTTATGTAACAAAAACTGTAACAATTGTTGAAAAAAAAAAATACCCTCGGATCCCATCAACAAGTGAGTCTTACACGATGAGTCGGAGAACTTGCGACAACACTTATTGTTTCCAGTTACAGAAACGGGGGATTTATTAAATTTCCCACTTGTTGACAGATTCCAAAACAATTGTTGTAGTGCCCGTAGACTTGTTGTTACGTGTTACATAAATTTTCAATACTTGTAAAATTTTACTTGTTCAACAAGAACTTGTGGTATTCTGTTATAGGCCCCAGATTTACTTGAAAAACCCTTAATTCATTTTTGAGGTTGAGCTTGAAAGTAGAGCTTAGGTGATATAAAAAGATGCGAAATAAAAAGATACAGGTTGGATAGTAGCATTGTATGTAAATAAATTAGATTTATAAAATGATAGTAGGTAGGTATTTAAAATTGTATACTAACCGTGCCTTAGAGAGTGGGAAGGTTCAAGTTACACAAATCAGATAAACCAAAAATCCTACAATAGCCACCTATACGATGAAACCGATGGCCATTCTTTAAGATACACATTTCTCGAGTATTTCCTAAGTTGCAAAGTAAACGGTCTTTTGTTAAGCGCAAGGGTATTTTAGAAGAATTATTTGATTTTTACTTGCGCTGCATTGTTCGCCCCTGCTTTACCCTTAAACATGCGTAATGGGAGTGCAAAAACGAATCATTAAAGCCACTCTACATTCGCTCATGCCAACCATTGAAATGTTATTGATTATCGTGGAGGGAGCTTTTAACATCGTCAAAGTTGAAGATTGAAGTTATATATACATATGTATGTACGTTAATACTTCGGTGGTAGGGTGAGTTGCGGTATACACCTAATGCTAGTCTTTTTTAATCAAGTCGTCACTAAAGCTATAAGTCGACCAGAATAGTATACAAAGTGATTGCATACTCGTAAGTTCAAACGAGTAATACTTTCAAAAACAACATCGAACACCCTCAAGGACTGCTTTCAAAATAGGCTACGCGGAGTAATTTAAAAGTTAGTCTCTGCAAAACCTAATTGACCCTTATTACTCGGAAATACAAAGTTCCAAACTGTATAGATATACGCAGGTAGCACAAGTGACTGGGTCTTATTTGGACAGAAAAAAAGACTTAAAAATTCGGATTATAGAGAAACTAAATTGCATATCCAAAGACACATGCTGAGATTTTATCGATACTTCCCCCTTCACCTCTCAGATCATTGGCGCATTTTAATCCAAGTTAAAGTGGATACAAAAATCATAGTCCATCCTGGCAGCAATAAAGTCCTTCATTCTATCATCCTTTAGGCCATATTTCTCACTGCGATGGCGAAGTAATACACTATTCAGTCGTGATGGTTTTCAGGTCATACATTGCAGAAAATTATAAAGCTGACAAAGTTGTCAATATTTTTCACGATAGTGATAGTCTCGAATAAAACTCAATAGCTCAAAGAGGTAACCTCTGAGCCGCAGATCCCCTACCGGTCTCAGAACCAGACAATATTTCAATCTGTCCTCGAGTACATAACAGTGGATATCAAAATGTCAGTTGCTTAACTATGCAAATGGATGCTAAAACTGACAGATAAGACCCATGATGCACTCAGCTTTAAATTTATTATGAAGCAAGTGATAACTCAACAATGACATCTACAGGGACTTTGACGTATTCAAAAAAGTTAAATTAACCTATGTAACAGTAAGATATTTTATTGAAGACGGTGCTCCACTTCCTGTGCACTCTCCTAGCTTGCTGGTATTGAAAAAAAAAACCTGCTACATTTTAGGATTGAAATCTACCAGCCTTTCTAGATAATTAGACTACTATCACACCCCCATCTTATCTAAACAAATGTCAACGACTATATGGATGATGCAAGGTATTCATGACTGTCGTCGGAAAGAATATTTGGTGCAGCAGTTTCCAGATTCTTTGACACATAAGTATCACAAAAAAAAATTTTGATAACGAATCATGATACCCTTGATGCTTTTGAAAGAATGCTTTAACAAGATGTGACAACAGTATCTATTCCTTCTACATTCTCTACATGAATATTAGTACAACCAAACATCTGTACTGATAAAATCCCGGAAAATGTTATTCTCTGTTAATATTCTCGGCATTGACGATTGTTTACGTTGCATTTACACATACCGGAAATTCCTGCAAGTGAACCGGAATGAATATTTTCTTTTCGAATTCTTTGCTTTAAAATTTAGATTCTCTTGCGTTATTTATTATCTTTCGCTTGTAAAACAAAGAACAAGCACTGATCTAGCAAAGCAATTTGCAATATCAACAAATTTTTGATGAATGTGATGATTTAGCAAACTTATATCATCACATAAAGGTCAGGGTGTTGTGTTTACAATTTTTGGCATACAGAACAAGATTTGCTGGCTACTTGGCATCTAGTCAAAAGAATAATGAATTCGACCGCCTCTTTAATTGTCATAAAATGTATTTTTAAAATCATATTTAACAGTCAAAACAAAGTAAAAAAAAAAACAAATCGCCCTTATAAGATTGGTTAATTAAAGCGTTGTCATAAAACTGCCTTTAGCGTTGTGAAAATAGCACAGAAAAAAACTGGTCACCTTGCCAAGAACACATTCTTTAAGGCTTACGATGTGGGATGTGATGCGATTTCGAAATCTTTTCTTTCGCCAGAGAAAGATATTAAAAATATTTTCTTTTATTTCGGACGGAATTTGCTATGCAAAATGTAGTTTAATTCGAATTTTTTGACGGTTCAGCAGCAAGTGTCTGGTATTTTTGAGCGTAAGAACGGATTTTTCTAGGAAATACAAAATTGCAAAATGAATTAAGGACACCGTTAACAGGGGAATGAAATTTGCAATCAAATTGAATATTATTCCAAATATTTACAATGTACACACAAACTGTGACTTCCTTTATAGGTTCATTGTCATAAATTTCTTTGTGCAAAAATGATATGGGGACGCCGGATGTTTGGCGCCATGTTTTCGTAAATACTTTTTAATTTGACTAATAAATTTATGTCGAGCATTCACATTTGTGAGACAGACAGAGAAAAGAGAAGGTATGACCTTTGGGATATGTGCAGAATGTAAGGAATGGTCATGCAATTGTTTCATGATCGTAGGACATTACATTCGAAGCAATTAGATTTCTGTTAAGACGATCATGCTATGTGCTGGTCTACTAGATACACTAGAAATTGAGGAAACTGCCTCTTGCGTTTTATTTTGGATAAACAAGGTGTACCGGAAACGTATGGTGGCTTTCCACGATCCAAAAGTGTAAATTTTGCTTAATATCGGATGAGCAATAGCGGCTGTTCGGTCGTGGTTTACATTGCACTTTCATGCAAAAATGGGTCAGGAACCAATAGCTACCATCATACGGCAGACAAAGTGTTAGTGGATTAGTCACACCCAGACCTGTAAACTTTCAAGTACCAGTACTGGGCAGTCCATTTGCAAGTACTTTTCAAGTACAATTCCTAACGTGGTCTATGTGTGAAACGTGCTAAGAAAAAGCATTAATCTTCAAATTTGTTTGCAACTATTATTTTTAGTTCAGATATGCAAAAGACCAATCAGGAGATCAATTGACCACATACTTGAATGCTGCTGCAGATAATGACAGTGGATGGTTACAAAGGTGATCCCGAGTCTCGACATATGTACGTATGTAGAAGAACAACAATGCTTTGATTCTCGGTATTAAGTTAGCTGTACTATCATGTCACACCATAAACCATGCAAGGAAATGTACTTGAAAAGTACTTGCAAATGTACTGCCCAGTATTACAGTACCCAGTACATGTACTTAGAAGAGAGTACTTGGAATAGTACTTGTACTTGGTGCCTTTAAAGTACCAAGTACATTGTACTCCTTTTTTTCAAGTACAAGTACAAGTACAAGGTACTGGGTACTTACACAGTACTGCAGTACAAATGTATTTCAGTACTTTACAACTCTGGTCACACCTTGCTGCACATAGAAAATTTTGTTGTAAAATATTCTATTCGTTTGTTTTCATTTATTCAACAACAGTGGGTCGCCTTAGGATAACAACGTGGCGAAATACGGTTGAGGAGGAAACTAGAACTTTAAACACAATAGCGTTCGCCGTTGGAACCTGAGAAGCAGCCGTTGCTTGATCACCTCTGAAAGTCATTGTGCAGAACAAGAATATTTTTCAGAAGTTACAAGTAACAAAGAGCACTATTACTTATAGAAACCTCATTTTCTCTGGAGCCCAGTATTGATAATCCGAGCAGGATCGACATATTGCCAACCTGAAATCACCTATTTATTTTCAATGTCTCTCATTAAAATAGTATCGGCAGAAAGATCCTTTCAGCGTTTGAAATTACCAGCGACAGACGGCATTTCACAAGCCTCTTTGCAGAAAGGACAAGGTACATTACTACTTCAGCTGGTTAGGATAACTATAAGTAGTCTAGGAAAAAAGACTAATATAACCAAAGTCGTACGTACAGACCAGTTAGCCTAACATGTAGGATGAAAAAGCCTAGCTTAACATGTAGGATGACTGTAATTCATCACACTCAGTATGCGTGTAGAGTGGACAGATTCACCGAAACTGCACTATATGATTTGAAGGATGCAACTCAAAGTAGTAAAGATGCGAAAGAGATAATATTGTAAAGAGCAATGAAGTAGCAAATGTGCTAGCAAGACAAGGTCCTACATACCCCTGTATATGACTTTAACCATTCTGTGCAAAGAACTCTTAAGAACGAAAGTAGAGCTTCGAGGTTAGACTGGATTTCTAAGACACAAGTAGCTCTTGATACCACTTTCCGTGACTTAGTTGACAATGTATGTTTCTTTATGGAGTGCTTATTAAATCCGTCCTGTGAATTTAAAACAGTTGATTAGTCTGCAGAGTTGAACGTCTGAAATTCCTTAACGAGAGTCGAAAAAGGGCCGGGCAGCCGCAATGAAACTGTAACATCTGCATTTGCATCTTCCGTTGAATTTTGTTTAATTGCATGGGTTCCAATTGGCCAGTTTCCTTGTCTGAATGTTGGTATTTTCGCTGCCTTAGTCTGTGGAGTCAACTGATTAGATCGAGTTTTCTATTTCTGCTGTCGGCTGGTCGCCATTATTTAGGTTACTCCAGCTAGAATCACCCTTATAAATGGATGGAGTCCAGAGGAGGGTTCTTTGCATTGTGGAAAACTCTAGTTTGGTAGATGTGGTTTTTGAGTGAAGAACTTTTATACATAGCAGCTACCAGAGAAAATTAATGCTGGTTTTGACTTAATTCCAATATTTCCGCCTGGAATACATAAGAATAAACCGAAAGGCGATAAGATTAATTGAAATTCAATTCAACGGAAAAGACAACCAATCCTGCTCTGCATTCCGTTTTGAAATCGCATCGGTAAAAAATACTTGGTAGTTCGAAATTAATGTGTCGTTTTTCCATTCATTCAAGTCAGGAAATTAACTTGGATGGTTTGAAACCGAGTTTGAGAATTACGTAGTCAGAGACGGTTAGATCCAGAGCTCAGGGCAAAAATAGTCTTACTAGGGCTTAGGCGACCAATACCCAGATTCTCTCAGCTCTACTGTGCTACACATTAGGCTATACATACTATGTATGCTGGTCAAGAGGCTGAATGTGGAGGAGGAAGATCAATGCAGTTTTGTTCGGATTTACACCAAGTCTACAGATTGTAGTCCCAGAAATGTAGGAAGCGTGTGCAATCAGTCTCGATCAGAGGAGGAAATGGTGTGGTGGATAGTATTTTTGCTTGTGACTCGAACTGTGCAGGTTCGAGAGCCTGAGCGGAGAACAGCAGCACAACATAGCCACCAAACCATGTAAGAGAAACGAATAAAATCCAAGTTTCTCGAACCACTGCACCAAAAAGGGAAATTCCTTAGGAGTACAATGGACCGAATCGGAGTCTGAGTGCTTCTGGGATTTGGACGTCCTTAAAAAAAAAAAAATTAGTCTCCATTGAATGCAGAATACATACTTACTCTAAAAGAAAAATTCAGGAAGGTGGAGAATTCAAACAGAACAATAACCTATAAAAATCGTCACAGTTTGAGGCAGCTAAGAAAATGCTAGGGAACTACAAACCTGATTCAAAGCACATATCGATTTAATCAAAAACAATCTATATACGGGGTGATGCTGTAAGCTCAGATGAAGCCCTTTACACATTCTGCAATAATTCGGAGTAACCCACTTCTAATCAGATTCCTTAGGAAAACCAGCTTTGAAAAGCTACTCTAAGGCGAAGTATCCTCGCCAAAACTAAACTAGATTACAAGACGACTCGAATAATAAACCTGTGATTAGTCGAATCTTAACAGTATGTTACCAAATCGGAGAGCAAAATATCCTTTTTGCAAAGTTACTTAGTGAAATCAGACCCATGAGAGAAGCTACAAACAGAGTCAGATTTAGAAAGATCGTTCAGACCTTGTATTTTTTTGAGTGTTCAGGATAATAGGGAATAAATAAACATTTTGTATTTATCTTCATCTTCTTCTCTGCAAAGTCTATCTCATTACTAAAAAACCCATCCATTCTACTAACTTTAAATACCCATTTATAACAAATAATTTATAAAAACAATTCAATTCATGTTTTGAATATGAATTGCCCCATTTGATGTAATAAAGTTGTTCACTGATTAAATAGTCATCCACACATCACATTTTACTACCCCTAGTTTGATAGAACACGATTTCATGATTATTATGAATAATAAACACCGATCTAACAAGAAACAAGTTAAGACCTTCATTCAAATAAGGGGTCGTATACTAAGCAATAATAATTATATTACGGTAGGTCTTTTCCCACAATCAAACCCGCTTCCCACCGCTAGCACTGATGACTTATCTGAATAACTTTCCATTTTTTGTTTATAATGACAGCCTTACTATTTCATAACATTTTGCAATTAATTGACTAGAAATTTTCCCCAAGAAATAGTTACAATGCAAGTTTCCTATAAAATTTATGGCAGATCATTGCTGACATGAACCAGACTGACTTTCGATATCCGATCCAGACATTTATCGGCGATCCGTCATTTGTATCTTTTCCTGTAACTCCCAGTTATTATGCATATTTAAATTATAATGAATTACAATCTACAAATCCATGTAGGAATGCAAAAAAGTGTATAAAACAATTGACTAATTGATGACACTGTCACGGGGATTTTTTACTGTCAAACATGGTTTTTAGATAAACCCGACATCGACGTCAAAGAAGGCGCCGCCGTTCTTCATATCATTTGATCTTAGTTAATCGAAGATAACATTGAAAAAAAAAAGAAAGCCAATGGCCTTATCGAAACACCACACGTTTTCCATCAATCAATTAAGATGGGCGTGTTATGTTTTTTTTTTTTTTATTTGAATGTCAGTCGTTTTGTGACGACAAACCAATTATGAGCAATCAGCGCGACTAATGGGTGCGCGATATCGTCACATCGTTAGCAAACTGCGTTGTTCCCTATCGGCCAACTTAATACGGGGAAATTGTAAAATTCCTTAAGGAGATTATGCGAAAAAAAACTGCGCCTTTTCTTACAATTCGGTGCAACGGAGTTATTCATGATTGAGGAAGAAGAAAGGTCGCCGCCTTCAATTAGGCTTAACGAGTTTATTTGTTTGGATTGCATGTTGTGTGCTATCAGATACGAAAACACTTTAATTTATAGGAAATTACACGACTAGAAGTACATCGTGATTCCTGCAGATACGTCAGTTGTATCTGAAGTGGGTGACAAAGTGGCATGCGATAGATAACATGACTCAGTGGAGATTTTCCGCTACGAATAGTGCAAAACGTATACTATTAAATGTACATTTCTGTGAAGTGTTTGCTTGGTTACGTCAAACTTTCACGGGAACAATGATTTAGTGGTATGGCGCAAACAATATGCAGTAAAAGCATTCTTTACGAATACAAAATGTTACAAAAGATTGCATCATTTTGTATTGAATTGTGTGGGTTGGTTCCTAGAACTCAGACAGACCTCCGTTTGCATCACCAATGGCAGTTGGGCTGAATATCCATTAGGTCATTACGGTGTTAGAGTATTACTCAGTTTTTTTCTGTTTCGGTCTTGTACCCCTGTCAAACTTAATGGCCATTCGCAATAGTAAAATACAAAGCATTACATGTCGCGATAATACCCTTGGAACTAGGCTTGATACGTTTGAAAGATGAAGAGGAATGGCGCAGCTCAAAGGACCATTCGAAAATTTTTGAAATATTTAAACATTGTCCTTGGTAGAATTGAATGTCAGGTAGAAGAGGCGATGGTCTTAGAATACTATCCAAATAATGAAAAAGCTTAGCCGCAAAATAAATACGATGAACCAGGTTTAACAATTATCATGAAGGCTGTGTGTGAAGCCAACCTAAAAATTCGGATTGTGAGAAAGGCGTTCTTGTATAGAGTCTTATCTATCTTTAAAGGTTAAGGGTGAAACCTTGTCTGCTCATATAGCCCAACTGCTATCACCATTTGTTCTGCTGTAATGATTACAGTTCTTTCCTAAATACGTTCAGTATCATTCTTTATTCGCCTGCAACCTTCTAGAGACTGCTGTTGGTCGCATCACAAACTTAAAATGACTAAGCTGGTAACTCTTCAGCTATCCGCACATTGACATGGACTTAGCTCATATTGACATTCAATGAAGCTGATAGACAGATCAAATTGGGCTAGATTAAGTACGATTAAGTAAGTATTAAGACTAAATCGACGAGGCTTAAGAATGTTAGTGCGTCTTGATATTAGTCTTCTTGAACTAGCGACTTAACACCCTTGGTTCAAGAAGCTCAGGTGAATGCTGTCCATAGACGGATGAAACAATCCACAAGAAAGGAGATCCCCTCAATTGCGCAAATTACAGAGGTATCAGTCTCCTCAACATCGCGTACAAGATCCTATCTGCCATATTGTGTGAACGTCTGAAACCCTTCGTCAACAACCTGATTGGGCCCTTTCAGTGTGGTTTCAGACCAGGAAAGTCCACAATCGATCAAATCTTCACACTTCGGCTGATCCTGGAAAAAACCCAAGAAGTCCAAATCGATACCCACCATTTTTTTATTGATTTCAAGGCCGCATATGACAGCATTTATAGAGACGAGCTATACAGAGCCATGTCTAGTTTTGGCATCCCTGCCAAACTCGTCAGATTGTGCAGAATGACGATGGAGAATTCTCGCTGCTCCATCAAGGTCGGTAACGATCTCACCGAGACCTTTGATGTCAAAAAAGGATTTAGACAAGGTGACGCGCTGTCATGTGATTTTTTTAACATCGTTCTTGAGAGAATTGTGCGAAACTCACAAGCCAACACCGGAGGCACAATCTTTCAAAAGTCTGTGCAACTACTAGCGTATGCCGACGATATCGACATTATTGGAAGAACACAGCAGGCTGTCACCGGTGCGTTCGCTAGTATTGAAACAGAAGCGGCCAAAATGGGTTTAACGGTAAACGAGGGCAAAACCAAGTATATGCTGTCAACCAGAAGGGACACGCAACATCGACGAATTGGACAGAACGTCACAATCGACAGCTATAACTTTGAGGTAGTAAGGGACTTTGTCTACCTCGGCTCTGCTATCAATTCTGAAAATAACACATCGGCAGAAATAAAACGAAGAATAACTCTTGCCAATCGCTGTTTCTTTGGGCTCAGAAGGCAATTGAGTAGTAAGGCCCTATCCCGAACAACTAAGGACACTCTATATAAAACCTTGATCATCCCAGTCCTGCTTTATGGCGCTGAAGCTTGGACTTTATCAAAAGCGGATGAAGATATCCTCGGTCGTTTCGAGAGAAAAATTCTTCGCAAAATATTCGGTCCCGTTTGCGTTGACGGGCTTTGGAGGAGAAGATTCAACGACGAACTATACGAGCTGTACAGCGACATCGACCTAGTCAAAAAACTACGCATTAGTCGTTTGAGATGGCTAGCACATGTAGAGCGAATGGACACCAGTGCTCCGGCCCGAAGAGTCTTCGAATCACACCCGGAGGGACAACGCAGCAGAGGAAGACCTGAACAAGCTTAGAGTGCGCAACTGGAGGCAGTTAGCTAAGGACCGGGCTAACTGGAGAGGCTTGTTAGTTGAGGCCCAGGTTCACCCCGAACTGTAGCGCCACCTAAGTAAGTAAGTAAGTAAGACGGATGAAACGACTTCACTTTTCGCCGTTGAACGCATTAGGAAGACTACCTTGCGCAAACACTTTTTTCGAAAGGATGAACTGATTGTTTTTCAGCCTCTGTTTCCTCTTTTAATGAAGTCTACCGGCAGGTTTAGAGATCTTGGGACCCAGGTTGGTGTAAAAAGAAGTTAGTTAAGAGATACGCATCAGACAATCACCAGCAATAAGACTGGATATGAAGATGGACTACGATTTAAGAGCCTGGTCCTGCAATATACACACCTAACCTATCATATCAAGACTACATTTATTACAACTGATACAAAAAGCTGCATATGTTGAGATGCTTATTTCGTAATGACAGATTGTCTGAGGTTAAGACTTATTTTCTTAAAGTCGAGAAACGATCCGTTTCAAGACAAGTATTTACAACATCATCCAGATATGGGTTTTAAGACCTTCTGGACGGAGTCTGCCCAGCGTATGAAGTAAAAATGCAAAAAAGTCTACACACAGCAATTGAATCGCAACATGTAATACAGGGATTAGCTGCACCAGGTTTCCCCCTAAAACAATTCACAGAGCAACCTAGTTTTTTTTTCATATCTACCACCAACTTAAATTTTTATATCGAGTTAGCGTTTCTATGAACATTTGCATACGGTTCTAGCAAACCCTATTTCAATTCATCAGTCGGGGTTGACAAAAGGGATGAGGGCTTCCACGTATCTTCTGTCTAAAAATCCTAGCAGTATTCGTCACTGCCTGAGGGGACGTATTGAAGTAGGTCAACGAAAAGGGGAACCACTCAAACTACTTAAAGCTAATAACAAAAGAAAAGCCTAAGCTCTGAGAGGGAGTATTGATAGTTTAGGGATGAAGTACATACATACGTAGTTACTTTCACAAAAACAAAAAGCAAAAATGGTAATAACCACTTACCTGATAGACAGCCATTCCTCGTAGTCAATCATTTTCTGAGCAGCTATCTGGAACTCACTTCACACAAATGATTATTCAGGTCATTCGGAATGAAAAATATTGAATAAGACTCTTGGCAAGCATGGAAACACTTCTTTTAGAACTTGATTATGAGACAAAGGAATAACCGAGCAAGCGAGCGAGCAATTGAGGACAATATTGTGTTTAACGTTTCCAAATGCAGTCAAGCTTTACAGCATATTCACTACAAAATTGAAATTAGGGTACTTCGAAACCGATACGAACACGAATAGGTACGAACCGATACGAACACCTAAGAATGTTCAGCGAAATCACACTACACGTCGCGAAATGGATGATGGGGATGTGTCGGGGTACACATCAAAACCACGAACGAAAGAATTTTTTTTCACGAGAGGCAACTCTGTTAGGAAGTACTTCGCGGAAAACTGATGCACAACTGGTATCCATTGCGTACCGTACCCGGAGAAGATTATTTTTTCGCAAAAAACACTGATTTACTGGACTATCTTACACCCAACTCATCGAGAAACGGACTAGAAAAAAAAAGAACTATAGCTGCACAGCATTAACAATTCCCTGAAATGAAACAAAACAAAAATTAAATATCAGTAGGCGTTTATCAGTAAAGGCTTAAGATCAAGATATGGTTCAACAGCACACTAACTATCTCTTCGCAGCTAGGACACGGTTTACAGGACTCGATATTCACAAGTACGAAGTGTCCCTTACTTAAGAACAAAATTTAAGTACTTGACAAGTATTTTCTAGTCTTCTCGATTACAGAGAGAGTTACTAAGCAGATCAAGATCGAGTTTTGCAAGAATAGTAGCTAAAAGGATAAAGTAAATATCCCTTACTGCCCCGATGTCTGGCACTAACAAGGACCAGACAAGGACCATTAAGCCCCTACTCGACGACCTTAAAGAGATATCTGATATGAGAATTGGAAAACTCATCCTTTCTCTGAACTCCACTGGATGGTTTAAATATAATGTACATATGTACATTTGTATCTCCTCATATTTTACCCAAGTTGTGGTATCAAAACGGCGTTGGAAAATTGTCATTCCTAACTACCTAATCAGAAGCAGTCATCATTATTAACACGCAGCTGGGGGGTACATCGTATAGAAGGCTAGTCAGTCGCGATACACCCCAGATTCATTCCTTCTGTGGAATCTGGTAATCAATGGGCTAATAGTAGACCAGGAAAGGACAGGATGTAGAGTAATTGCCAATAAGGGTGGCATTGCCATTGGAAATCCTTCAATATGCACTCCTTTTGCGCACCAGACGCGCCTCCAAATCCGAACTGAGGATGAACCCTCACAAAATCGAGCTTGTTTTCGAAATAGAAATAGAAAGCTCCCGTCATAGACCATCCTACGATTAATGGCACAAGTATCTCCTTTACAGAATATGCAAAATACTTAGATCCTATTTTTTTACCGCCTTTAAAATAATACTAAGTTTTCCCGATGAGCATCGATGAATAGCACTGGTGACAGTAGAAGTAATTAAAAAAAATTACGCATATGAGTGGTTTCAGTTATGAAAATATGTCACACCACTACAGTACACCAATGAAAACATTATACAGAATAGTTCTGACGCATGCACGTTTACGATATGTATGTACATACATCCATATACATGTGCATAAATAGAATGCACGTGATACTTGCAGTTGATGATTTCATATACGATGTTGATCATCAGACAGGTTGTCATCGGTTACTGCATTTACATACATGATGAAAGCCACGTAGGCCTGTACCCAGCTTAAGATATATGTACATACCATACATATGTATTAGACTTTAACATGCTATTGTTATTGTTGATCAAAGTCCTTGTCAATGAGACCTAAGTCTTACAGAAAGCGTCAACTTTGGATTGGACAGTAAACTTTTCAATTCAAGTAATTATATTTCAAAAATGTAATGGTCAAATCTCGCTCCTAGTGCACCGCCTTTATTATCGCGATAATTCCTACGACACGTGATGTGGGATTAAGTATCAAAACCTTGCATATAATCAAAAAGGGACTATGCAAATTTATCGAGTACATTTCCATGCTCACACGGATCAGTTCTGTTAAATGAACTTCTGAATCGATAGACCACGCAATTTACGCAATGCCTAAGAAACTCTTCTTTAACGCGTTAAAACTATGCATCTGACCGTTTATTTTAAGCGAACATTTCATTCAATTACCACCTAACTTTTCATCCCGGGTTTAATTAGAAATTCAACACATTTTGGTTTTGATTTTGATGTGGTTTTCTCTTTTTACACACATTTGGGGTATATATGAATATTTATTAATCTTCATATTAAATTTATATTGAAAATTGTTTCCTAATTTTAGGCAATTTTTGTTTTTCCATTGTCATAAATTATCTAAGCATAATCTTAGGCTCTGATTTTTTTGTTATTTTCATTTGTTTTTTTGCTTTTTTTCTTTCAAATGTTTAGTGTTTTTAATTTCTGAATATTATAACTAAATAGAATGTAAAGTAACACAACCATTTCCTTAAATTTGTCACTAAAAATAGATTAGTTCAATAGAATGACAGACTAAACTAATTGCTTATAACTTCTTTTATGATAGTTTTCTCACCAAATCACCTTTTTACTTTAAGCTGATGAGTGAAGAAGTATTTCCAATGTTCTTGATTTAAAGACTTCATATTTGAGAACTGATGACAAAATGAAAGACGTAGTAATTCATCTCGGCGCTCTAGGTACTTCAAAATTGTTTACGCCGCGCCGTTACGTCGGTCGGTCGGTGCGGTGAAATGCATAGATTCTACATTCGGATTCGCAAAAATTTGGCCCAAATGTATAATTATTGGGCGAAGGCGTCCAAAACTGAATATTCTGTAATGCGACATTATAATATGTTACTGGGTGCTTTTACATATGTATGTCACCGCATGATGATATTTTCAATTAATGGTTGCACTAGTAGTCTCTTTTAATGCTACGAAAAAGTTCAGATTTGTTAACAAATCGCCATGGTATGCGGAGCATACGAATAGACAATGTTGTAAATTTGGGTTTTCAGCACAATTGTTACTAACATTAGTCGGTCGTCCTTCCTCTCGACATGTAGCATATATGTGTTGTTTTAGTTTCTGATCCGTCGTATAATGATTTATAATACTCGCCAATATTGCGGACTTTTGAACTCTTTCACTCTTCATATTTATTATCGAGGAGTTCGTTGTTGATTGTAAATTTTTACAGCCGCTTGTGACCTGACAACAAGTCAATAGTTTTCTTAGCGACTTCAAAACCGCTATTGAGTGAAACCAGTTCCTTCATTTGAATTTCATCTCTACATTCCTGCCTGGAATAGACTAGCATTCTTAAAGATCCTTGCTACAAATAAGTCGATAAAGTTCTTAAGAGCTTTGGTCCGAATTAAGTTTAAAAAATTTACAAAGTAAACAAATCATGTCACATTTTTATTTGTACCTACTGTATTAGCGTACATTGTCAAGAGAAAATGGAACATTATAGCATACAGTCCAATAAGAATTTGCGGCATATTTTTATTGGCAGACGTTTGCCACTTTGTCCCACAATCAAATCATCGCTTTAGAGCAATAAGAAGCAAGTACATATAGACATAAATTTGTCTCATAAAAGAGAACAAGATACAAATTTATTACATTCTAAACTCAAATCATGGACTATTAAAAAGCCTGATTAACTAAAGATAGTCAACATTTACGTTCACATTTATCTGTGCCACGCCAAGAGAACGGTTCTGTATTTGGCATTCTAAGCCCACTTTCCCAGTTAGTACACTCCTAAGAGTTTGAAGAGATAAAGCAACCTTCTGTATTTTCTTTAAGCGAAATGAAAAGATAAAATTTGCGGAAGTATTTAATGCATTAAATTCAATTTCAACTGTCACTTCCGCTCAGGAACCAGCAAAGTGGAAAAAACCTACAAATGTCCAATGGCGGGAATTAAATTTCCCAACACCACGGCAACCAACGGCAGCGACAGCCATTTTACAATGTTGCCACCATTTAATTTTTCCCTAAAATATCTGACATATCTGTCAAAAAAGCGACTGAAAAACTCTCCTCCTACAGCGCGAACCATCGACCTGTGTGTGGTTGGGTGTTGACTATTTTCAAGATTTTTTTTCCCGGTAAACAAATCGAAAAACTACTTTTTGTGAAATCTCATTCAGAAGCAGAATCCTTGAAGCAATGAATGTCAAGCAGGAAAAACATACGGTGGACGACGAGCTCGTGCCCGTCGTCTTTCATCCAGGGACGTACAGCACTTACACAATACAAACCTTTCGACCGACCAATGAAGATGCCGCTGCAGTGGCAACGCTGGAAGAGAATCAGTTGCAACAGATCAGGAGTTCGGTTGGTGAGGTTGCCGTGGAGCAGCAGATAATTCATCTGAACGAAGGGGATTGCGTAGAGATTGCTACGGTGACCACCACGAACCCCACTGGGGAGCTGATGACTACTACCATATCCGACAACTCGTATCACAGTGACAATTCAGCTGAATATGGCATGGTGCCGGAGACTAGTCGTGCAAAGACCTACTACTGTCCAAACTGTGGAAATTGCTATGGTGCAGCTGGGAGTTTAAAGTTGCACATTCGTGCTTGTACTAGAGAGAAGGAGGCTCCTTCGAATGAAGGAAGAAAATGTGAAATTTGCCAGAGGGTCTTTAACTCGGCGACTTATTTGAGGGAGCACATGCTGCGACACACAGGCAAGGGACCAAAGAAGTGTCCGAAATGCTACCGCAAGTTCATTGATGATGCTAAGTATGAGACACATTTGGAGACACACAAGTTGGAGGAAAGAATTGCCAAGGAAGCTGGTAGTCCAACACCAGAATCGGGACCCAGTGGTGAGAAGAGAGTGGTAAAGGAGTACACATGCTCATTTTGCTCCAAGAATTTCACCGTGGTGTTTGATTCACGCCATACCAAACGGCGGTACGCTTGCGATGAATGCCGGGAGAAATATTCGAACGAGGAGATGCTCAAGCAACACAAAGCGCAGCTGGAGGAAAAACGAGAATTCCGTTGTGAGAAGTGTGGCCGGAAATTTGTCTTTGAGGGTTTCCTGCAGAGACATATCCCTTCCTGTGATGGAACTATTCGACGACGACGTGACCGCCAGTAAGGTCTCTTCATACAAATTTCTTCTGCAACCCTCATCCGTTTTTTTTTTCTATTGATTTTTTCTTTTTGTTTTAATTAATGTATAACGTTCTCTTGAAATAAAAATAAGTTTTAAAAATAAGGGCAGTGGTTTTTAATTTTTTGCAGTATCAGTCAGTTATTTGTAGTAATCGTATAGAGAATTGGAATATTTTATTGGTGGGGAAGGTTTGGATGTCTCAGGAATTGTCCCTAAAAGTGCTTTAAAAGTGCTATAAGAAATTCACTCAAAACGCTCATTTAGACGGTTCCGAATCAATGGAATATTGGTGGTCCGATTTAGACCCCGATGCTAGCAACGAAAACGATCCGTATATGTAATATGTATATGGATTTCTAAAGCTTGGTTCGGACTATGTTTACACATAAATCAAGCTGCAACGTTTGATGCTGAAATGAAGCAAACATTGTCCAATGAACAGTGTAACAAGTTGATAAAAATATTTCAACATCTGCATGACACTCTAGCCAGGAGATCACTCTGAATATATTGCACACAATAGAGGGAATGCTTCGAAGAACGTAAAAAACTGATCACACCAGATCTCGTTCATCAGCTGGATTTCGACAGCATTCGTTGTTCTTCCTGCACGGATTCGAAGATCTCGAAGGTAGCACGCTTCTCTTTACCGCTCTTCACCTTAAGCGATGAATTCTACCTTCCTGCGTTTTATAATGAGCCATCAATAGCGATCGAAACTTAGGAAAAACGTACATTCAACAACGAGAAATCAAAAAGAAGGCGGCGTTAGATTATAAGGACATTTTATTTCACTTGGAATATGCTTACCACCTCAAGCGATCAATTATGTACTCATAGATTCTATAATGCGTCTCAAAACAAATTCGTCGGAAAATCAAAGGAAAAAACTATTCGTCAGTAAGTGAAGAAGGAAATGGTGCTGTGAGTTCCAATTTGCAAGCATTAGATAAAAATGTATTCGGACAGTCCAATAATAAATTCGCACGCTAAAATCGATCTATTATTATGCAGGACGAACGCTTCAATAAGAGACCTACTACAATGATACCAACAGTCGAAAGCTAAAATACAAGTTTATTGGGGCAGCGCCTATTTTGTTTATTCCTAGATAATCTTAACCAATCCGGCAAAAGGAAACGAAAGAAACGTAGATAGAATACTTCCTTCACATGGTTTGTTATACCATAGATCCGACAAACTATAAACACGAAATACACAAATTTAGATCCACAGACTTCAACCATTTTCAAGCTGATGATTTCAAGAAATTTTACACAAACTAATATTTTGCCCAAACCCTTTTATGAGTATCTACTAAATTCTAGTATTGGTTCTGTTTTGTTTACCTTGTACCATGACAATGCATCGCCAGGACGAAATGAAAATGAAAGTGTGTATGTTCGTGTTCTGTTTTGTTTCTTGAATAAATTAAATCTTGACCTGCCTCATATTTGACTATTTCTTCGGCACATTTTGCCTCCTAGGTAAAGAAAAAATTAAGCTTTACAAATTTCCCTCAACTCTTATTATAATTATAAAACTTATAACACCTTAGTTGCTCGGCTTTGATCCCGCGGACGATGATCATTTGCAGGCACAACTTTATTTCAACAAAAAAGAAATTTAACTAAAGAGGCAGCGTCGCTACGCTTATGTCCACATTTTCAAGTTAGCACGCTTGGCGTAATCTTTGTAGTCAGAGTGAACATAGAATTCTTTGAACATTGGCATAAGAAGTTTATCCTTGGGAATTGTCTTGAAGACGGGTTCACCGTACCAGGTGCCGACCTAAAACAAACAAGTAACCATCATTGAAATCTTTAAGACATAATGCCCATGCAACTCACCTCCCATCCTTTAACATTAGCCATCAACTTGGCTTCTTCGTCGCGATTCCTTCGCAACTGTTTCAAGTACTCCCGATCACGCTCGGCAATAAGAATCGGAAAGATGACATTCTCGGCAGAACGCATCTCGATTTCTTCACGCTTAATCTTCTGTGCGGTCAAGTGGTAGACAAAGACGCCTACGGTAGTCATGACTGCATAGCCGGTGATCATTTGCCAGCCTGCAAGAAGGGAAGTAGTGATGTAAGTTCCCGTTATTGGTGTTCATGAGATCCAAGATATTTACCTGTAAAATAGCTCTTTGCTGGAACTCGAGCGAATGGGATTTTCTTATACCCGCCCGGGGGGGGCATATCCTGCTTTTTTGCAGGAGAAGCTGTAGCCATGATTCGATGTGGTCGGAGGAAAATTCGGGAAAATAAGTAGAAAGAAAGAAATTGGAACTTTTTTCCCGAGATGAAAATTCTAATGTCACAAATGACAAACACGGCGTTTGCATAACATGGCGGGCAGTAGTGCCAAATTGTTGGGAATCTACAGTCCCACCTCTTATTACAAAAAAAAAAAAATGAACAAATATAAATGGTTTTGAGAGAAAGCCAGACTGACTCGATGGAGGTTACCCGAAAACGTTTGCAATCGAGTAAAAACTAGGTTTAACGTTGAAGAGAAGCATTGGAATTTCTCTCTCTCTCTAGATACCCTTTGTTAACTAGTTTTGGAAGACACAAAGAATAGAGTTATTGTATTTTCTCTCAAGGCTACAACAAAGGATTTTCCAATACCATATTACAAAGAATCTTTTATTTGGATATAAAATTATACAATATCTTGGAAGGTTGAAAGAATGATGAGTATCCAGGTCCTCCGAGAAAGTTATTTGGTTTTTAAATTCGACAAGTCATTATTGGATGGCCAATAGTGATGCGAATATATGTGAGTTCGGGTTTCTATGTAGTTCGTCATTTAATTTATGCGTCAATGAACCTTGGCTAATGTTAGGTTTTTTTATGTTAGGCAACGGATTTGGACATGAATTCGTAACGAATTTTCGGGTAAGGGAACAGACCTATTATGTGAACATCTGACACCCTTCGTCAACTATCTGATTAGCCCCTATCAGTGCAGCTTCAGACCAGATTACAGTTGACCAAATCTTCACTCTACGCCAGATCTTGGAAAAAAACGCAAGGAGTCCATATCGACTTGTGGATTTCAAGCCCGTATATGACAGCATTTATAGAGACGAGCTATACAGAACCATTTCTAGTTTTGGCATCCCTGCCAGACTCGTAAGATTCTGCAGAATGACGGTGGAGAATTCTTGCTGCTCCATCAAGATCGATAACTCACAGAGACCTTTGATATTAAAAAAGGATTTAGACAAGGAGACGCTCTATCATCTGATTTTTCCAATATCATACCTTAAAATACGAGCCAGAACTGGAGGTACAGTTTTTCAAAAGTCTGTGCAACTACTAGCGTATGCCGATGTTATTGAAATTATTGGCAGAACTCAGCGGGCTGTTACGGTGCTCTCGTCAGTATTGGAACGGAAGCTGGCAAAATGGGTTTAGCGGTGAACGAGGGCAAAACCAAGTATATGCTGTGAACAAGAAGGGACACACAACATCGCCGAATTGGACAGAATGTCACAATCAACAGCTATAACTTTGAGGTAGGAAGAGACTTTGTCTGCTATAAACTCTGACAACATCTCAGTAGAAATAAAACGAAGAATAACTCTTGCCAATCGCAAAAAGAGTAGTAAGACCCTATCCCGAACAACTAAGCAGATTCTGTACAAGACCTTGATCATCCCAGTCCTGCTTTACGGCGCTGAAGCTTGGACTCTATCTAAAGCGGATGAAAATATCTTCGGTCGCTTCGAGAGAAAGATTCTTTGTAAAATATTAAAATTTTTTAAACGATGATAGGACTTTAGGGCGTCAAACCAAGTTCGTCGAGTTTGTGGAAATAAAACAACCAATTACTGTAGATAACGATGCCAAAGTTGATACATATGATTTAAATTTTTAAAGACTACTCGGACAGTGAAGAGAAATGCAATCAAATGGTTGTAGTTGTCGCTGGTTTAAATTAGTATCTTTGAAAGACCCTTTGTGTGCTGAAACATTTTTTTCTTTTGTGCAGAAATAAACAATTAATTTGGAGTCAATAACTCGTCTTTTCTTCTACTCGCGGGTGACGCTAATGGCAATACTTTTACCTTGCTTGGACTCTATCTAAAGCGGATGAAGATATCTTCGGTCGCTTTGAGAGAAAGATTCTTCGTAAAATATTCGCTCTCGTTTGCGTCGACGGACTTTGGAGGAGGAGATTCAACGCTGAATTAGTCGTTTGAGATGGCTAGGACATGTAGAGAGAATGGACACCATTGTTCCAGTCCACAGTCTTCGAATCAATCCCAGAGGGGCAGCGCAGTAGAGAAAGACTATGCTTAAGGTGGTGTGCACAAGTAGAACTTCACCAACTTGGAGTGCGCAACTGGAGGCAGTTAGATAGGGACCGTGGTACCTGGAGAGGTTTGTTGCTTGAGGCATAGATACACCCCGAACTGGAGCGCCACTTAAGTAAGTCATTATTAAGTTGGGGCCGTTTAATGAAAATGTTGTTATTATCGACATTATAACCCCCTTTCTTCCACTTAAACCTCGAGTTTCGAAAAATCCCTTTTAATCTTGCATCTACAGACATAAGGAATCACTGTGCAAAGTTTCAAGTTACCACGTCTACGATTTTTGAGAAACTGTGATTTCATAGTATTTAAGATGTGCAGTATTGGTTTGCTTATGCCCAACCTGCTTAGCTTCTATAAGCGTTCCTCTAACCCTTTCCTAAAAGCCAACAGTCAGCCATGGTAAAACGACAGGTAAATATTGTATCATGCTCGTCATGAAAATAGTTGTTCCGAATTTCTGTTCGGGATTGAAGGACTGATGGTTTATTAACCATAACCTCATGTTGTTGATCAGAGTTCATTGATCATGATTTCTGTTGTTGATATTGTAGGAGAAATTAAAATTTACTGCACCTTGTTTTGAATTGAAAGAAAAAACTTATAAATGTCATGAAATATATTTATTTAATAAACAAAGTAGTTTACACAAGTTAAGATACAATAAACGATATCGTCGATCCAAAGCAAAATGGGAACAAAAAACCCAACTTCTATGGGCTTTAAAAAACTATTAAATATTTAAAATAAAATTTACTTTTCTGTAAATGAAATCATTTTATAAAAAATTTAAAATTCTTTAAAAAAAAATCCCGATTGACGCTATACACTATGTTAACTATTTCTACTTAAATTTGTCCTCATTCTTCTCATTCACACTGGAAAATCATTGTAATTCTTTTAATTCAATAAAAAAATTAGATTATAATTCTTTCAATTATATTTACACATTTTAACTATATTTTTGTTTTAAAGAATATTTAATTCACAACGATTTGTTTAATAACTTTTTTATGAACTTAATTGCGCAGAAATTAGAGAAGAGCTACAAAAGAAAACTAAGAAAATTCATAAAAGTTGAATAACTAAAAAATTGTAAATTTTATGAAAAGATAGGAGATGCATTTTCTGAATTTTCTTTTTACTCTTTCTAAATTTACATTACAACTTAAAGAAGAACAAAGATAGATACTTTATACAATTAAACATTGCTCATACCAATATGAGGTCATTTCACTAAAAAAAAAAGGTTTATGTATATGCACAGGCATTTAATTTAAAAGTAAACATAAACATTCAAACTTCTTGCAAATAATTTTTTTTTTACTCCCATACATTTAAATTATTTTGATTAATAATCTTTTTATAAATTTTGTCTCTTTCTATTTGTAGCGAATGCAACAGCATTCAGAGTTATTTCTATTTCTAACTACGATAAGATACTTTCAAACATAATATACTTAAAAACTAGCAAAACGTACAAAATTTGAAGAAAAATAAAATGTTCTGTTGAACTGAATCATTTCACGAAAGCCTCCGGCGGTATTTTATTCTCCTTTTGAAGTTTATCGAATACAAAGGCAGCGTGATTGTAATCCCAGTTGGTTTCTTCTAGGCATCTGAAAAGAAAAAAAGAAATAGTTGACAGAAGTTGTCGTGTGGTTTATAAGCATTGACAGCACTCAAAGGTTTGCTGTTGTTGTATAATGAAGCTATAAAAAAAGGCCGAAAAGATCTCGCGAAATACGTGAATGTTAATGTAAAACATTATATTTCCGAAGAAAGGGAATATACAATTACTGTGCGGCGTTTACACTGATTTTGTAAAGATGATGCCAGCATTGCGCCGAAGGTAATTCATATCAGAATAATACAAGCTAGGTTCAATGGACATGTGGTTTCAGCAGAATAATGCCACCTACTACTGAAGTACAGTTTCATCTCATCATTTCGGGATTTACGTGGGCGCTCGATCATCTGATTGGAACCCTCCACCAACCATCTTATTGGACTTTAAAGGAGGGCATTCGACAGGAGATCGACAAGAGAAAAAGTTCCCCCGAATTGCTGATAGGGGTGCATATCTAAAGGTTGTAGTTAATATTTGCGAATGAGCCTGGTAGGCTTTATATCAGAGGGAAAGAGATTAAAAGACCGGAAATCTTATTCCTGCTGTTTTGCAGTGTTCATCTCTTTTAACTCAGTCTGCGATTATGTTTGAAAAGCTGGAGCAATACTTTCTATCGTACGGGCTTGCGGTTTTCGTACGATAGAAAGTATTGCGAGAAAACTGTTGAAGAGGCAAAATGCAACTAACTATTTCGCTGGAGCACTGTTTATGACAAAAGATCGTATGATTTGCCGAAGTTTCCTTTAACAAAGAAGATACAGTCTATGTTTATGCATGCACTTACTTTTTACTCCATTCCAGATTCATATTGCTCTGCGTGCTCATTGCCTGAATCATTTGTAATTTAGCTGAATCTGGTATTATGCTACCAGCAGCAACTTGTGGGGCCATCATTGCAGCAGCGGCCGCTTGCGATGTTGAAGGCTAAACAGAAAACAATACCTAATTAGTGTGTCCAAAAGAAAATCTAAGCCAAACATTTCAAACTCACCTGATTAACTTGCAATCGATTTTGCAATCCTCCAGCAACTGGTATAGGAGGCAGACCAATTGGTTGGGTTGCTACAGTGGTAGACGTTACTGGTGGTTTGAATGCCTTTTTGGTTTGTGCATACGTTGCACTCGTAATGAATATCAATTCGTTTCTTATACAAAAACCACCACCAGCGGGGACGATTATAAATTGCCTTTGGAAATATCGAATTTCGGTATTGTTGTTGTTACTGCTGCCATGACTTGTACTAGCGCCTGAATCGACATTGAACTCTTTGAATAGACCAGCGACAGTGAAGGAAATCATTTTTGGCTAAATGGTTAAAAACAGTTAATAAATTGTGGTTTCGTGCAATTGGTTGCAAACTTACTGTAAACAAAGTTAAATCGACGGTAAATGATTGTGGATCATGTTGTGTTTTCGGCCACTCAGTAAATGTGGACACAACGGGGAGACGACCAAACTTAACCAGTCGCGACTTATCGGAGTCGACATTAAGTCGCCGCAAGCTACGGTTGAATTTTGAAAATGATGAAAGTCTGGAAAAAACAAAATGAAACATATATTTTATGCTATTAAAAGCCTCTTTCAGATCTGTTTTATGAAGTAGTATGTTTATACTCTTGAGACTTACCTCCCCGCATGACTGATCGGTGGCAATGCAATAGACAACATCGCCTGTTCATGATATGCATCCAACAGTGGTTGACGATTATCCGAATCGAATATAATGAAATATTGCTCCAAGAATTGCCTCACAATGTCTGCGCCAGCAGCATCGCACAAAAACGATGCCTTCGGTTGTGGAAGGGTTGCTACATCATTCACATCGAATAGTATCTGCGGTTCCAAGTCCTTGCCATCCTTTATAGTTTGATTATTTTATTTATAATTTAACATTTCATTTGATTATTTCGAACAGCTTTTAGTTTAAGTTTTACAAGACTTACCAGCTTTGTTAATTTAGGAAACTTTTTGCGTACCTCACTGTGAATCAAATTTAAATTTTAAATAAAAAAAAAAATAAATAAAAATATGATTTAGTAAATTGAGTTAGAACATTAGAGTTTTTTCTATCAGATTTTGAAACGAAATTTAAACGATGATGGGACTTTAGGGCGTCATACCAAGTTCGTCAAGTTTGTGGAAATAAAACAACCAATTACTGTAGATAACGATGCCAAAGTTGATAGATATGATTTAAATTTTTAAAGACTACTCGAACAGTGGAGAGAAATGCAATCAAATGGTTGTAGTTGCCGCTGGTTTAAATTAATATCTTTGAAAGACCCTTTGTGTGCTGAAACATTTTTTTCTTTTGTACAGAAATAAACAATTAATTTGGAGTCAATAGCTCGTCTTTTCTTTTAGTCGCGTGTGACGCTAATGGCAATACTTTTACCTTGCTTTGTTTGGGTTATACATATATCATTCTATTTTTTCGACGACGACTTTCTTCGTCCATTGATTGGTGTGCACCTTTTTCGGGAACACCATCATCAATAGATTTCTCAAAATATTAACAGTCCCTAACTTATCCTCCTCTGCTTGTGTGTACACAACTCCTACACGAGGAGAACCAGTGCACTAGTGGCAGGATTTGCTGCTCTTTGACTAGGCACATTGTTGGTTGTGTGTTCTTAAAGCGGTAGGATAGGAAATTATTATTTTTTTCTGTTATAGTCCATCGGTAATAGTAGATGGCTATGATCTGGAGTGCCCATGTGTAAGGACATAGTTTAAGCAGTTTAGGCATTTTTTTTTTGTTTCATTGCTTGGTAAAGCGTTGCAAGAAGCATCGGTTTTGATCAATTCTCTTTACGATAGCAAAGCAACTCATTTATTTCTGCGTTTTGTGTAAAGTCCTGCACGGAGAACCCTTCAAAGCATAGAAGTGTTTATTTTGGACTAGTATCTATTTTGTCATTTGATGGTATTCCTTATTCCATTGCCCGTCTGAAGATGCATTCAAGATCGATGACCAAAATGAGTGTGATGATTTCCAACTTTGGAATCGTTTCCTTCAGTGATTTTCAAAGAAAAAGAAAGCCTCCGTCCCTTCCATCGTTACCATATCGCTTCTCTCACTGTTACAAAGATTAAACAGAAAGATAAGATTAAGTTAATCAAAATGACTCAATGGTCTATTTATAGTTCTATAGGAAATTCTGGTTGTCGTTGCCTCCATCGGAGTACTCCGCCGCACATATCGCGTCGCCTTTGTAACGTTTTCTCATTCAGCGAACAGACGAGTGCCTTATGTGAATGTTTGTCTCTCAACCGGAGGATGCAACGTAGGGTGCATGTGCCACCAGAATACATTTCATTTCTAATACACAAATTGATACCTGATATAGAGCGATTGATCTTTATAACGCGATCGCAGAGGATTCGACTTGAGAGCTAGCTCAGTGATGTGAGCATTCCGAAAGACCAGCAAATGAGCGAGTGATGGAATCTACAAGGAAAAGTTCCCATTAATCTCATTCCACAAAGAACATGTGATCTAGTCTTACCCTATTTTCATCGAGATATAGAATTTTTAAGTGCGGCAACCTTTGAGTAATGTTTTTAAAACTTTCCATGGTCACCATTTGATTGTCATTCAGATTAAGCGCCACTAGATCCGGGATATTTTTTTCGATAATATCGAGCGCGGCAGACATCATTTGTGGTCGGGCAAGTGTAACGAACATGTTCTTGAAATCAGGATCCGCATTGAATTTAGACAAATCGAGAGCCCGTGTGTTAACGTTATAACGTTTCACCATGGCTAGTTTGATTTTCTCTTTGAACGTTTCATCAATAGGCACTTGAGGTGTACCGGGTCGAACACGAACTGGCAGTTTAAAACCGTCATACATTTGAATGTTCCGATCGCAACCTTGGAGCTTCTCGGCAATACGAAAGTCATCGACAAAGAACGCAATGCAGTGTTTTTCATTGCGCCAGTAGTGCGGTATAAATATATCGGGAGAAATCGTGGCCAATATTTGACGGATGATGTCATCTTTGTTGTATTTTTGACCAAAATTTATCTGCAAATAAATGATGAGAAATGATTAGTAAATGTTGTCGTTTTTTGTTTACTATATGATAACACTAAACAATCTATCCAATGTTATACACTTATATATCACCATATATGTATCAAAAAATCAAAATAACCTATATGCCCTGCTACACTCCTTAACAAACGAATATAACCCAGCATTTCAACACTTTCTACATATATCCCATTGATTTCATTTATTAGTACCTCCGTTTTCTCAATAGTTGTACTGTCTTTTACGAGCCTGCTCAGCCAAGCCTTGCATCCTACATCCATTGGTTTCCTTCAGCCATAATATAAAAGTGCATCATTACAATAATATAATATAATAACTTTTGTCCCATCTGGACAGTCACTGTACAGCTGTAACTGATGCCATAAGGGGCCTCTGCGACTGTCTTTTGAGATGACATCTCTTCTGGGACAAATTGCCATCGGATTCTGCCTGAAGATTGTGCTAAGAGAACGATCACATTACTCTTAATATCTCCACAGAATGGAACGCTTTTGTATTTGGAAGAAAACACCCTCTAGCCAAAAAAGTAAATGATCTTTTGATAGCCCCCGGAATAGACGACTACCCAATAACAACAAATCTCATCGACGGCTAATTGCAAAGCTAACGAATCAACCCGGTACTACCAGCATTAGCATAATCGACATTCAAGCAGTCTTCCTCGTTAAATATCTTAACCTCGGTGACACGATGTATAAACGCTCTTCCTTCACACAACATTCTGTTCCTGCGCAATCTCCTCCTCCTCCTGGAGCCTCCTTATGCTCGTCGTGCTCACTATCATTGATAGACAATATATAAAAAGCCTTCTCCGCCCTTACCTGCGGCTGGTACAGAAGTTTACGTCCGATTAGCATTGGATATGGCTGGCTATTGTCCGGACCACTAGAATCTGCAGAGATCTCCGCATACGTCCGCTTCATTGTGGTGCAGCCTCCGCTACCGAATCTATTAGGTCTCGTCTTGTACAAAAGGAATTTCAAGTTTGTATTTTCTGCATTCGATCTACGCACTGTGACCCCTGCCGTGAGAGATGAACACAGAAACCTGGTTCCCATTAACTTTTGCTGTTTTCAATTATTCGCTACTGTCCTCCTTCATGATCAGTTTCGCTTGGTCACTGGTTCGCTGAGAGACTACACCTTTTCGCTGTTCACTCTGGGGCTCCTTGTCTTGGGACCGGGCAGCCTCCCCGATAGTGCCCTGTTTGTTGACAACCAAAACATTTCACCTGGCTTCCTGAATACTCCTCCGAACCTTCCCTGGGTTCTCCCTCTAGTGTCATCCTCGGTTTTAGGCCTCCGACCCAGCGAACCCGGTCGATCAGCAATATAATACTCATTATTAGGGCGATCCAGAAGGAACTTTTCTGTTTGTTTTAGAATGATTTCTGAACTGCAAGAACTGCAGTGACATGGAAGAAAAAGGAACCATCAGTAATATTATATGGATATGTCCTTATCTCGACGACACTAGGTAAGACCCTCTTCAATGATCTGAGCGATCGCTTAACGCGTTCATCAAACTGTTTCGGAAGTAGACGGTGTGATCCACAAATACACCTACCGTTTCCATCCTAACCAATCATTCAATAACTGGTAGCAGAAATATGAAACCAGCACGTCCAACTAGATAGAGTACAAGAACTCATCACCTTCATAACTATCTGATTTATTCCAAAGTGTCATATTTCCAGGAGAATCTCCGTCTTATACAAAACTGTTAAAACCAGATCGCACGAACTACAAACTTATAAGTCCCATGAAAACGCATTATCTGTAGTTCCCCTACTATGTTAAGGCCTAATAGGTCATCCAAGTTTTCTGTTTAGCTGGCACCAGTTTACACAAGTTTATCACAATATTTTAGAATAAATACCTACAGAGATTATATACATACATATGTACATAATGTATATTCTCTATAATAGAAAAGAAAGTTTAAAGCGGCATACTCATCAAAATATATTGCACGAAATGGCGTATTATCTCTCGAATTGAATTGATATAATCACCGGTGATTCACATTAGATAATCTTGCTATATAGTACTTTAAACAACCCGCCCGCATGAAGTGCAAATATTTGTAAATTGCAATTCAGTGACAAATGCCACTGGTATCTGATTTCTCCAGCCGGCCAACAAAACAGTTTTATGTAATATCAATAACGATACGTAATACCTACATATACATATACATATCATCCTTATACTGAAATGTTTTAGAACATACGAGTACCACCGATAGTTAAAAACAATCAGCTGATCCAACCAAACTTTTGTCAAACAAAATATAAAAACTGCCTTCCTAGACGGTCGAAAAATATTTTTAGAAATCTCAATCAAATCAAATCTAATCTATAACATCCACGAAACGTGTACACCCATTAAGTGATATTGTTCGCATTTCAAGAGACATTTTAAATAGGTACGAAAACGCGGTAATGAACTTTTGAAATGTAGTACAATGACTTAAAGTAAACATAATCTGAATAATATATTTCTTATCAGACATAAATCTTAATAAGTGTTATTACCGGTCTGTTGCGGTGGGTGGTGACAGTTTGTAATATGAAATGTTTATTGTTCTAATTTTATTCCCCTAATTGTTTATTTAAACAGAGGTGTGTAGCGAGATGCCTTTTGATAGTTGGTAGTACAATACATCGACATTCACTAAATTAATTTATTATAGCCTTTGTATCTAGCAGTTAATATCTGTTGTAAAAGTAAAAAAAAAATCTATATACATATATTCCGGAATGTCATAGAAGTTGATTCTTTGTCTTTGACGCAACAAGCAACGAGTTTAGTATAGATTGTAAAGATTAAAGATTAGTCGGATGTTGTTTTCAATCTAATGAACTCGAGACCTTGTGCTTATATCTCGATTTCATAATTATTTATATTTGTTTAAATACTTGTTTAAAACATCGAGGCATAAGTGTCGAGCCAAAAGTTTGGAGGAAAAGAGACCAATGTAGGAAAAATCGTTTAAATAACCGCGTAACAATATCTAGTGGTGGCTTTGCAAGATAGACAAGCAACTGGGTGAAAAAAAACTGAATAACTAACCGATTTACAGGAAATGATAAACTACTTTTCCAGTAGTTCTAGCCATGCTTATGCTGTTAGTAGTTAGTAGAATGCGGATGTAGTGATTTTATTTCAGGGAAAATTACTAGACACATTAAGTGAAATGATGAAATCAGTTCTTAACAGTCTCGTGAAATGGGCTAGAGACTTTAGTTCAATTCACTTCGTCTGGACTGGACTTCTCATCAACCTGAACAAGACAGAACTAGTACTCTTGAGTAGAAAAAGCAAGATACCAACCTTCAAAATGCCGAAACTAGGTAGAGTGGAGCTGTCCCTTTCGGATTGCTCAAGTCATCTTGTTATCGTAATGTTAAATAAAAAGTTAGACTGGAAACTTAATATACAGAAAAGATTCCGCAAGACCTATAATGCTCTCTTCATTTGCAAGACGTTTTCAGCTTGAAAACGATCAGTTCTAGGAGTTTAAGGAGTTGTTAATGTCTAGATTATCTGAAAAGACTCGGGTACTAACTTCGTTCTTGGTTTTGGAACCATCAGTATAGATTGACTGCGCTTCATTGTGGTGTGTCGGCTGCATGAAGCCCGAGCCAAATACTAGTTCAGCGGACAGTTGCTCGGTGACGCTGGGAAGATGATGGTATGTATGTATATTGAAAGGATTCTGGCGTGACCAATATGACTCCACTCGCAGTGCTAGTAAATGGAAAAGTTGAGTACTTTGCACAATTTTAAATTTCCATATTGTAAATTTTCACTTTTCTTATGCAAACAAATTACATATTTCGTGCAATGAAAACTGCTTTAATCGATAAGTACTGGTTTTTGTAAGATTTCACATCCTGCAAAAAGTGTTTGTTTGTTACTTTGATCTAGAATACAAAGGTTTCAAATACAAAGTACTGCACAGTTCTCAACATCTTTTGCTTTTGAAAACCGAATAAGAAATTATAAAAGAGCGTCGTAAAACCGATTGAATATTACTTCACAATATCAACGATTAGGTATTCTAAGGCAGAAGGGACCACGTTTACTAGTTTAGTTTTTAAGAAAACTGCATAAAAGTACATTTCTGAATCAGCTTAAGGATCTATTCAAACGCAGTATGCTAACACCCATTTATCACTCTTTTTCTACTATCCAATATATGCACAAATGTGTCTATTATCTGTACGCCGCTGTGTCGTTAAATTCCTTTGAAATATTTCTCTCTCTTCTACGCCGCCTTAATCTTCATCTTAGGCTACACAGTGAAAATACCCTCGAGGCAGTCGTAAAACTATTGACACAATTTTTTTTCCAATGACCGCCTCAACGATAAAGCCTCTTAGAAAGTCACATGTCAATTGAATAAAACAAATCTCTTATTTATTATAAAATATATTTCACTCAAAAAAAGTGTTCTTAGCACACGACTGTGTCACATGTCAACCGACTGATACTCGTATTAATCATCATCTCTCCGCACAAAACAATTTACAAAACGCAAATATATCTCATTCCAAAACATTTCCAAACAAAACAAAAATCTAATAAATGTATTATTATTCACTTGAAATCAAAAATTTACTTCTGCACTTCGTTGCCCCGAATCTCTGCCGGTCGTGGCTGTTCGGTTTTCACTTCGTAATTATTAAATTCGTTGGACAAGTGCCAAATAGCTAATAATGTAAGCAAATCATTGAAACTCATAACGGTCTTGTCGCTGGCATTTGACGCGGATGTCAATTGTTCGTTCTTGGCAAAGTTAGGTCCACCCAAGCGATTATCATCGTACTCCGTGGCCCCGAAGAACTGTGTCAGCTCGGACAGAGTTGGGGTTACAATTTCACCAGGGCGAGCTATCCGTGACACATGCTGACGACTGGGTGGTGCTTCTGTTATCTCCTCGCTACTGGTGCTGGACGCGGATTTATCCACGGCGTAAGACAATATAGGATTCACAAGTAGACCCAATAGGAGAATGCAACAAATTTTCGGTGAGGAAAGCATTATGTACTGATCTTGCCGAGACGAATAACGTTTTAGAACTGATCAAACAGATCGGTGACCACAGGCTTGGACATGAGATGAAGTCCAATTTCATTTAGTTTTTATGTGATAAGAATTGTCGTTAATTTGAGATGCTGCTGCTACCAGTACGGCGCACTTGAATGCTGAGCGGGAAGATCACTCAGTTGATATTGCATACATATGTGTGAGAACATTTAAATGAGAGAGAAAATATTGTTTTGTGATCTGGAAGATATAATTAGTGTCAAATGGAGGAGCGTTGCAAAATAGAAGCGTTTATTGATTCTAATTGTAGGGCATGCGGGTGTAGATCACAATTAAAGAGGAGAACGAGGATCGTCGATTATTGAATTCAATTAGATGGTGACATAGAAGTTGGCGCTAAGCTCTTCCGTTTTACCATGGATCTATCGAATGATCGGTCATCGATCAATACAATGTTCTTTATCATTGTACACACAGTAGGGTGTGATAAACATCGTACGATATTTGTTTTCAACATGTTTATGGTCAGGAAAATCCAGAAGATAACTAACCAGCACGGAGTAGATTTCAAATGAAATAATTTCGCTCTTGGATGACGTCGGTTCAGGGTGATTCTGGGAATATCTGGGTGCGCTCATGAACTTTATCAGTTTTCTGAACAACTACTTATATGCAACAGATATAAAACCCTCTTTAGCATATGTGTGGAATATCGGATAATACTAGCTGTCAAATGTGCTTGTCACTTTTTGCCAGAATCTCTACTGCAATATTTGATATACCTGGAGCTGCTGCATTAGCTATTGATGGTTGCATTAGCTATTGATGGTTGCATTAGCTATTGATGGTTGCATTAGCTATTGATGGTTGCATTAGGAGAAACAATTCTAAAGACTATCTTTGGATCAGGGAGAAATGACTTTCGTCAGAACACATATCAATTGTTTAGAACCATTTGCCTTTTTCTAGGTCGAGTAAGGAATGTAGTTTTCTACAGTTCATATTCTTGAAACCCCAATCGCATGTGGGCTGACAGTCCAGTATGGACGTTGTTCATGAAAATAATGCTTTTTCGGTAAAACTTAGTTTTATTTTGGGCAAGTTTCACTAGATGCATCATCGAGGCGGCACCATTGGAGAAATTGAAGATCACATACTCGAGAACAAGAGCAAGACGCTGAGCAAGATCTCCAAACTCGAAGACCTACATGCATATATATGTACATATGTATGTATGTAGGTGAGACATGCCTTGCATTGGCTTGCTGCCTAGCTGAAATCAAGTTATCTGAAGTCATTTATGCATACTGTTGGTAAGATTAATTAGAATCTTCAGTTGTTCAACCAAATCACAAGTTTTGATCATCTATAGAAAGTACATTACTGGAGTGCTGAAAGCCAGTCTTAATAACTCATACATATGTACAGAAGATGATAGGTCCAAGTGGGCTCCTAGTGCTGAAGCGCATAGTACCCGCGACAAATTACATCCGATCACAGACGCAAATTGCAGTGAATATTCTGCAGTTCCATGTACTTTCATCTTAGTTTCCTTTCTTATCGTTTGCTCTAAAACAGTTCTGTCTGAGCACACTGCAACTCTTTTCACATTAAGATTATTTTTCTTCTTATTATTTGAAACTGACCCTCCATTTCATGTCTGAATTGAAAATACGATAAGACAAAATCTGGCAAATCTGGCTAGAGATTATCACGTTTTACGTCCTTGGTACTGAAGACAGGGGTATGTACTTATTAAAAGATTGCAAGTCAATTGAGTGTCGCTGTTATCAACTTAATAGCAACACTTTGCGATAGATAATCCGGTGATACTATTGAAATAAACAATATTATGACCGAGACAGGCAATCCTTTTAACCAACCCAGTGTTTTCAGTAAAAATATACTGTATGTACCTACATCAATGATGTACACGCACCCAACTAAAAACAAGTCACCTAATCATGCCATCTCACAATATAGACGAACTTAATTATGCCTCATCAGACACAATTCTTACAATCGTGTTTACAGCCTTCAATAAAATGCCGGGAATTCTATTCACATTTCTCGCGGGATTTTCATCAACAAATATAACAAATTCACTAAAGCTACGCCCGCATTGTTTATATTCGTATTTCTCGATTCTATTGAACGGGAGCGTATCATTTTTCTTTCTAGAACCACACGCTGTATCGTATTTTTAGCATTAACAGCAATTTTGTTTCTTTGTATCAAGTATAAATCCAATTTTTAGCATTAAAACAGCTGCTTTACATAAATAACGAGTATTTGCGAATTTAATCGAACACTACATACAAAGTGTGTATACACCACGTGCTAGAAGCACTCTCTGTTCCTCTTGAGTAGTAAACAATCCTGTGCTCTCGCCACATCTAATGCGAAACAAATATAGAACTCTCGCTCTGGCCTAGTTCCCGTTCAGTCTGACACACATTCGCCAAGATTCTCTTTTAAAATATGACAGACGTCGGACGGAAGGAATAAATTTCGACAGTTAAAGTCGCATTACATTGCTGCAAAGTAAGAGCACCGCGGAGCGATTTGTATTTTCGCGAAGGAACACCGTAAATCTCTGTATCGTTCGTCTGTAGATATATTTTATTACTACAATTACACAGCTATTTCTAGCTGAATACACATGAAATCGGGTGGCACTGAGCTCTTAGTCTGTGTCTCTGGTACGTTGCCATCGACAAGTGTGTACCATCGTCGCATTCTCGCTGATTGGTTTCCCTCATTCGCTTTGATTGCTGTTGATAAAGTTGTTGTATCGCTTTTAATTGTTTTCAATTCAAAGTTCAAACAGAGGCAAAAACATTTTCAAGACAGACGAAACTCTGACAGTCATCTTTGGAGCGCTATCGAGTGCGGCGTCCGCGGTATTACGTAAAATAGTGTGTTTCAGTGTTAACCTCCGTCGGTGATGAGTATCAATTGAACTGATCTGTGATATTTACTTAACGGAATGGGAGTGTTTGCAGGATGGGATTACTGCGTGCTGGCGATCGTGCTGTGCGTTTCGGCAGGAATCGGGATTTACTATCGCCTGACGGGTGGGAAACAGCGCACCACACAGGAGTATCTGCTAGCAGATCGGAGTATGAGCATTTTGCCGGTTGCATTTAGTTTGATGGCTAGTTTTATGTCGGCGATCACTCTGCTGGGTGTGTCCATGGAGAATTATCAGTATGGCACGATGTTTGTGATCATCAATCTGTCCTATGTGCTGACAACTCCCATCGCAGCGTACCTAATTTTACCAGTATTCTACCAACTCAAGACGGCCAGTGTGTATGAGTATCTGGAGAAACGGTTTGGTTATGCGACGAGGCTTGTTGCGTCACTGGCATTCTCTCTGCAGATGATTCTCTATATGGGTATCGTTTTATATGCCCCAGCGCTGGCTTTGGAGGCCGTCACGGGTCTTGATCGGGTGTTTGCTATTCTTGTGATCGGTTTTGTGTGCACTTTCTACTCAACGATCGGTGGAATGAAGGCTGTGCTGGTCACCGATGTTTTCCAGTCTCTACTAATGTTTGCTGCGATCTTTAGTGTGATCATCTGTGCTACGATTAAAGCTGAAAATTGGAGTACCATTTGGAGTGTGGCTCAAGACGGCGGACGTATAAACTTCTCGGACATCAGTCCCGATCCCACAAGACGTCACACGTGGTGGACACAAATCATCGGTGGGGGATTTACGTACCTCTCTATTTATGGAGTGAATCAAACACAAGTGCAACGTCTGCTGTCTGTCAAAAATCTAAAGGCATCTCAACAGTCGCTCTGGTGGAATTTACCAATCCTCTGTTTGCTTAGTTTCAGCACTTCATTCTCTGGACTCTGTATTTACTACTACTACCAAAACTGCGATCCTCTCCTTGAGGGGCGTATCGCTTCCCGCGATCAGATTATGCCACTCTTCGTCGTGGACACAATGGGGCACATGCCAGGCGTTGCTGGTCTCTTCGTCTCCGGTATATTCTCTGCCAGTCTGTCCACCATATCATCAGCCATTAGTTCCCTGGCGGCAGTAACTCTAGAGGACTACGTTAAACCATTCTACATTTACCTAGGCAAGGAACCACTATCCGATAATCGGCGCGCGCTGCTATCAAAATCTCTCGCATTCATCTACGGTCTGGTTTGCATTGGTCTAGCATTTGCTGCTCAGGCGCTTGGTGGTGTACTTCAGGCGTCTTTAACCATCTTTGGAGTAGTCGGAGGACCCCTCTTTGGTCTTTTCTCCCTCGGAATGTTCACCAAGCGAGCCAATCAAAAGGGATCCATAGCAGGTGTTCTTCTTGGTCTCGCCTTCGCATTTTGGATTGGATTTGGACAGCCGAAACCCCCACCACCACAGCTGCCCATGTCCGTTCAGGGATGTCCAATTGTAAGAGACACAACTGCAAACACACTGATAGCCTTTCTCGAGGCGACCAAGGCCGAAAAACAGGACAGTGACTACTTCTATCTCTACCGACTGTCGTACATGTGGTACTCTGTGCTGGGCTTCCTTTCCACCTTCATTTGTGGATACATCCTGAGTTGGATTTGTGAATTACTTAAGCTCGATGACAATCCTCGAATATTCACCGACAAGGATCGCAATGAATACAATTGTGAGCTGTTTGTTCCACCACTTGCGAGACGTTTGCGCTTAAGGAATAGCAAGCGAGCGAAACAAGAAGGTGAAAGTGGACAAGATTTTGAGACGAACGGAAAAGTACAGACGGTGGCAACAATTACTTAAAGTACTTAAACTTTTTTTTTTTGTTTTTACTAATTTTCGTGCAATTGTACTTTCATTAGATACTGTTAGGTATAAGCAATTTTTAATATACGATTTTTTCTAACACGGAAATGTATTCTGATTTCGGTTGATGTGGTGAGTTGGTATTTCATGGTCATTGCTGATGTGATTAGATTTACGATTTTTTTCGCTGTTATCGCAGCTTATCAAGTGTTATTCTGGTTAAGTCGTGTCGTCAATCTGAGAGTGCGAGTAATTGGTGTGCTCAATGTTTCGAAATGAGAAGAAAAGTCAGCGATCTATTCAATTTTTACCAAGCTCTCCGCCAGCAGTGACGTAAGTCGTACTTGTAAGTATTATACAATTCATTGCAGTGAATAATTTATAATCTAGTGTGAAAGGAAAGTATCAACTAGTCAGCTTTTACAACATATGTACGTGATCAGTCTACTGGCTTGTTAAGTGTTTAGTTCGCTGGCATGACCATTGCATAATTTAGTAAGGGCCTTAAAACGTATGAGCACTTATGTTGCCAAACACATTACGCCGTACTAAAAATAAATAGAAAGTTCAGTCAGATTTTGTTGAGCTAATGGAAAGGAAATCCTGAGTGATTAATTAGATCTACGTAATAAAACGCTGGGGTAAACCCAGAGAGAAATACTGTACAGGCAGACTCACAATGCAGATATGTACATGCATGTCGTTTTGACTAAAGGAAATGTTTTCTTCATCACTACATGCAGGAATAAACCTTGAGTCAGCATTTTCCCTTTTGATCAAAGACAATATGATAAGCAGAATGATAAGAAACGAAAACGATACGCAGTTATTCATCATAAAACTGACGGGGTTATGACCAGCAGGATAAGGTATTAAGCTATATCTGATGGATTTCGATATATCCCGACAACAGATTGATGCCAGTGTGGCCATGCCATTAAAAGCCGTTTCGCACCAAAGGCTTGTTCTAGACTCTAGGAAAATGAAGGAAAATGAAAGATTTATCCAAAAGGTGAAAAAACTCGCCTGTATAGGCATCACGAATGCAATGCGTACATTGCCGGCTGCGGCGCTGGAGGCAGCCTCTTCACATAAAATTTATGAAGACTTCTGCAATAAGTGCACTAAAGCTTCACCTGACGTGTAACTTCAACCATCCGAAGGGCATTTGAAGATCCTCTAAAAAATTCCGCTGGTTTCCTCATCAGCAGTATATGTAACGAATTTAAGTCTTCAAAGTAATCATTTCGGACTACTAATTGGGACAACTCTCAATTACTTTTGGCCAACAATCAGCTTAACTGGTTACCAGACGGATTAAAAATTAATAGAGTAAGGGCTGGAATCAAACTATCGGTCCCACTACGTAACAACGCTCTTAGGATTTCCAAAATTTGCTGTTTTCAGACAGGGGTCACAAAGAGAGTCGTACACTCTATTTCAAAATGATCATTCCTAGGTAATGCAAGAAAAAAAGAAAAAACAATGCCTATAACCAGTACGCAGAAAATGTAACAATTGAAAACATCAAAGAGAAGCCAAAACCAAAGAAACCCACTGCAAGAGAGAATCGCGTAATCTGCAATTTAAGTAAAGCGAACACTTTTCTGACCATTTTGCAAATTAAGAAGGAAGTAGCGGGGCTTCTGGTTGCCAAAGGTTAGTGATGCAAGTATATGGGAGCACAAGCGTTCTCACCTTAGTCTCTCACTATGAACTCCTACTCTACACCTCCACGTTGGTGACTGTTGGGTGCCTAGTACCTCGACTGGAGATTGGGTAACCAACGCCTTTGAATGGTCGTTGGTGGTAGCAGACGAGAGAATGGGAGGGGTGTTTTCACGCTAGGGCATTTTCTCTTGATCCGAACGGCAGCGGACGGACTTTCTAGATGAAATCAACGGTGGCGTCCACAGTTCTAGTTAGGCCGAACTATCTAGTGTCATCTCTACATGTGCTGCTTCAACATATTCGAATTCCAGAGATCTCCATTACTGAGCCAGAGTGGTGGAATAGAGTTGGTGGTGGATGAACCATTAATGAGTCAACAACAGCGCTCATATCCCCTCCTCCTCTAGGCTGGGGGTTGTGCGTAGGGATAACTTTCCGACCATGGAAACAGTTTGATAGTTCCGAAAACAACTCAAGCCTCGGGTAAGGATGACTTTACTGTTGACGACCCTAGCAACCGAAACACGGACAACGACTTTCGGATCTACACTTGAAATGTTCGAACCCTTAACAGACCGGGTGCAGCCGAAGAATAAGCAGAGCCCCTAGACTGCTATAAAGCAGACATCGCCGCCATCCAGGAAGTGCGATGGGATGGGTCGGGCAAAAAAAAGGATGAAAAGCTGTGACATCTATTACGGTGATGCTATAGAGAGCAGAAACAGCGCTTATTCGGATTCGGATTTGTCATAAATGGCAGACTTAGGCAAAGTTCTAAGCTTTAGACACGTGAGCGATCGACTTATGACAACCCGCATCAAGGCTTAATTCGCCAACATAAGCCTTATATGCGCTCATGACCCCACAGACGATAAAGACGACGCCAACAAAGAATGTTTCTACGAGCTCCTCGACAAAACTTACGACCAATGTCCTAAATATGACGTCAAAATCGTACTGGGCGATTTTAACGCCAAGATAGGAAAGAAGGACATCTTTGGTCGATTGGCAAGCACAGCCGGAAACGACACCACGTCCGGAAACGCAGCAAAGTCCGTAACTATCGACGCAAGGCATGCCTCCAGTATACTGGATGTCATAACCTTCCAACCAGCCAACATCGATTTTGCAGCCAAGGTACGAACGAAGGTACGAAAGAAATATTGTGAGAAGAGACCGCCAAAACCAAAATCTTTGCCGAAGGTGTATCCCAAAATCTCGCTACGAAGACCAATGACAACGATGCTAACATGCCACTTGAAATGTCGCAACGGATTTGCTGGGTTTCGCCCAACAACCTCCAAGAAACCAGTGGTTTGACGGCGAATGCAGATAAAATGCAGGTTAACAAGAAGCATACGTTGCGGCGCTGCAAAGAAGAACGAGAACGGCTCGCGAGACGTGAAGAACATTGACTTCTTCGAAAGAAGAAAAAGGAGCATGTGCGCGATGAATGATACTCCAAAAATAATGTACGGAAGTTTTACCAACAGGTAAAAAGAACGTGTCAAGCTAACAAGGCCCGTACAGCAACCTGTAGAGATGAAGAAGGAAAGGTTGTAGTTGACTCACAGTCGGTGCTGATATTGAAAAACTTCTTCTGCAGACTGTATAACGACGACGAAGACCTATATCGCGCTGTCAGGCAGAATGAACCATTAAACATAGACGATCATGGCCAAAACTTCCGCCCACCTGACCAAAACGAAGTGAAAATAGCAATATCCAAGCTTAAGTTCAACAAAGTTGCTGGACCTGACGGTTTACCAGCCGAGGTATTCAAAGCAGTTGGAAATGATCTGGTAGAGGGCATACACCAACTCAATTCTAAGATTTGGTCAGACGAGTGTATGCCTGATGAATGGAATCTCAGCATCGTTTGCCCAACCCACAAAAGAGGAACCCCCTCAATTGCGCCAAATGCAGAGGTATCAGTCTACTCAACATCGCTTACAAGATCCTATCTGCCATATTGCGTGAACATATGAAACCACTCGTCAACAACCTGATTGCCCCCTATCAGTGTGATTTCAGACTAGGAAAGTCCGCAGATCCTGTAAAAAACCCAAAAAGCTCAAATCGTTACCCATCATCTTTTTATCAATTTTAATACTGCATATGACAGCATCAGTGGGCTCCGTGGCTCAAGTGGTTAGTGCGTTGGACTACGGAGCGAGGGGTTCCAGGTTCAATCCCCTAATACCTAAAATTTCTTTTACGGCCCCACCTCTCGCGAGCATCTGATAAACATCCGAGAGTAATACTGTCATGAAAAAGCTTCTCAAAACAAAAAAAAAACTACCGTTCGGATCCGGCATTAAACAATAGGCCCCTTCCATTCGTGTGAAGAATATAACACGCACAGCACTTGTGGTTGTGAGAAGCTAGGCCCTGGGTCCCATGGACCTGTCGCGCAAAAAATTTGTATTTTTATTTTTTTATATGACAGCATCTATAGAGACGAGCTATACAGAGCCATGTCTAGTTTTGACTTCTTTAACAATTATACTTGAAAGAATCGTGCGAAACTTACAAGCTAACACCGGAGGTACAATCTTTCAAAAGCCTGTGCAACTACTAACGTACGCCGATGATATTGACATCATTGTTAGAACTCAGCAGACTGTCACGGTGCGTTCGTTAGTATTGAAACGGATGTGGCCAAAATGTGTTTATCGGTGAACAAGGGCAAAACCAAGTACATATACGCTGTCAACCAGAAGGGACACACAACATCGACGAATTGCACAGAACGTCACAATCGACAGCTATAACTTTGAGATTGTAAGGGACTTTGTCTACCGCGGCTCTGCTACAAACTCCGACATCTCAACAGAAATTAAACGAAGAATAACTCTTGCCAATCGCTGTTTGTTCTGCTGAGAAGGTAATTGCATAGTAAAGCCCTATCCTGAAGTAGAAGCGTACCTTAACCAAATGGAGGTCTAGGTTCTCCTGTAACATAATCAACTGTTAACCAATGAATAGCATCTCTGACCAGTTGCTGCATTTAGTTTGTTAAAAGGGCTCCCGTTTCATACAAACTTTACCACATTTTAAACACATTTTTTATGTACACTACCTATCCAATGAACAAATTTCATGACAAAACTTTATATCCTGTCCTGTCCTTGTACTGCTTTGCAAGTTAACTGGACTTATACTACGATCGCACAACTAGCTGACGATACAAATATTTTTAAAACAACAAACTCTTTTCACTCACCGTAATTTGATACCAGCCGAAAGAATTTGGTACCAATTTCTTGACTCCGAACTTTCCTCGTGGAATTGGTGAACCTTTCCGTCTGCCATCACGCTCCGGTCGATCAAACTGCAATAAAACACAAAAACAACGTGAATTTCACAATTTTTTTCTGGATAAACCCCATCTCTTGCTCTTACAATCGATTGAAGTCCGAAGAAGTCGGGCATATCATCGTCATCTTCCAGCCTCGACCGAATGGCCATTTCGGCCATTCGGCTTTTCAGTCCACCTTTGTTGTTTTGCTGATAACTCAAGGGTTTAAAGCTAACCCGACGGGTTGTTGACCTATCCTTCGTCCGATCATCGTGCTCTGGAAACGTGATATACAATTTTTTATTTTCCTCGTCTATCCACTAACAATGGCGGCTCCGCAGACACTTCACTTACCGTCCGAATATGAGTTCAGTCCACTGAATCGGTTTCCATTGTTATTGTAATTGTTACGCTGTCCACCGCGTTTGGGCATTTTAGATATTGCTTTTTATCAATAAATATGTGGAATAAATTGAGTTGATTTGTTGCAAATTGTAGAAAAACACGCGCAAAAAAAATTAATACTTCTTCTTTCACACGAAAATGAAATGGTGAAGGTGAACTGTCAAGTTTGCTAATAATTTAATGAAGTTGGTTGGGGTTCAAATTAATAATTGTGCGACGTGCAAGCAATGATGCCAAGTTTAGGGGGAAATTCGTACATTAAGGTATTTTCAATTCAAAAATGATACCGTACGTAAAGGGACTGCTTATTAAAATATGTCGAAAACGTAGGTACTTTACAGATTTTATTGAAAAAAAGTACACTGTTAATTTTCATTTTTCAGATTCAAATGGTTTCAGAATTTTAATTTGATTATAGTTTCTTTGAAATTACTTTCGGACCACCAAATTCACGTTGGTTTGGTAGTTTTCTGCAAATGTCAGTCATGCCAAATTCAAAACAAGTTTCGTCTTAAAATTTGTTCGATTTGTTTTCGTTTTGTCTCATTGGTAAAATGGGCGTGGTATTCTGAATCTTTGAGGGCACTACCGCGATTATTTTTAAACGTGGGTTGCCCTCAATTAGTGTACTGGGCAATATATGAAATTTTATCGAAATCGTTAGAGTCGTATTAGAGAAAATCGATTTTTATTGAAATAGGGCTGAAGTTCTTTGAAGTTCGCATGACCCAACAGACCCCAGATATGACGTTTGAAGCAAATTCAGCCATGTAGGATGCAGACTTTAGTTACAGACAAATTAAATTCGAAATATTTTCAGCCCTGTAGCTATAGCCGTAAGTAACAACACGTCACTAATTTACAATTTAATGTGAACGTTTAATTTCGCTGTTGATAAAGGCCATTGAATCACTTTTTTTTAATCTAATGTGTTCTGTTTCATTAAAAAGCATTGGTTCCAAAAATTTTTGCTGTGGCTGTCAAAGTTGCTGTTGCTGTGTCAATATGTGTTTCTACTATAAAATTATGGTTGGATGGATTAATAGTACACAGATCAACTATACAATAATCATAGTTGATAATTGCACTAGTGTCCATTCACTCTATATGTTCCAACTACAACAAACTACAGATAATAAATTTCGTTTAAACTATTTTTCAAATTAACGAACAATTCCACAGTTGATTTATTGAACGTACCCATTTGATTGTAAGAGCTTTGGCAGTTCGGTTTTCTCGTCTGTTTTCGTTCAAATTTTCCTCGAAATCTATTTCTTCGAAAAATATGTGAATTTTGCAAAAAAAGTAACAATTAATTTTCTGTAAAATGTGTGCTTATAGTTATATATCGTTTTTATATCGAAAAAGGTATACCGCGAGTGTTTCTTCGCGTTTAAATGTGAAGTTATTTGTCCCTCCCTATCCACGGTGGAACACACGCATTTAGAGTAAAATATTTTAATTTATTTCGAATATCTTTGATGTTTCAACTGTAAAATTTATTCCTTAATAGTTTTCCCAAGAAATGAAATAGTTTCGATTAGTTTAGCACAAGCATTTTCACTGCAAATTGTGCTTTTCTTTCCAAAGAAAATCATTTTCTTACGAAGATGTGAGGTACCGTAGGCTATGTTCCTCAGTTTTTTCTTTGCCGTTAAATTTGAATTTCAAAATCGGTTCGGAATAACGTATTTGCTTCGTTATACCCTATCCTAAGGGTGTACTAAAATACCTATTATGATTCACAGCTCAACTTAGTAGTATTGTCTTTCACACAACTAAACTTTAATCCGAAAAATAGAAACCCCGAACTAATTTTTAGAATTGTGGAACCATAGATATACTATTATATGGACTGCTAATAGCTTTGCCACTTTGTTTGAGGTTGGATGTGTAAAACTCTATTCTCCTTCCTATGCAGTCATTATAAAATGGGCGTGGCCATATTGCATTTTGCACTGAATTACGACGAATTACGGTGAATTGTAGAGAACCTGAATATTTGGTTTTAATAAAGTTGTTCGGTTTTAAATAACTTTGTGGAGTTATGAAAAAGTAGGCGTGGCAGTGGGTGGATTTCAAAAATTTTTACACTTGTACTCTGTTTTTTTTGGAAGAGCCAGGATATGAAATTTCATCCTTTTAACTCAACATTTAAGTCTCAAAGACTGGTGAAACACGGACAGACGGCCGGATAGACATGGCTTAAACGACTTTGCTATTGGTACTGATCACGAAAATTGAAAATAGACAATGACAACTCGATGTAAACAGAAGGAAATTCAAAAAGTAGTTCTTGAACATTTTAATATTAACCCTAATCAGGCAGCCCAGGTCAATTTTCTACCTAATCCGCCCAGGTGGTGACCGAAAGTCACCATATTAGAAACGCCTTTATAATGAGAACACATTTAACATCGTTTCCTCTTTCTAGACCTGTCGGCTTTGTTGTCGTCAGAATTCTTTGCTGCAGATGGCACTATTTCACCAATGACATGTCTTTGTAGCCCTGATAAATACCTAGTCTTGCGGCGTAAAATGTGAGGTGTAACCAATCCCATTGCAAGATCTCTGAGAAATAGTGGTCTTGCTTTGTGCTTTTTAGGTGGATATCCAATTTGGATATGTTTTCATCCAAATCACATGCAGCTATACCCGTAGCATTAATGAGGTTGTGGAAAATTACAATGGGCCACCTGTTTGACTTTCGTTTGACTGAAAATGCATGGCACATCTGATCCAAAGTATCAACCGCCGAGTTGTAATATAAATTAACTTCTGGTTTGTTTTTGTTGTTGATGTCCATTGTTTTGGTATGATGCATCGTTGATAAAAATAAAACTGATTTGTTTTTTTTTTGGGACGTAACTCACTAATGATATTTTTTTCCTGAACCCAAGTAAACTTGACTCCAGATCCCTGCATTTATTGGGAAGAAAGTCTTTTGGAATACATGCTTTATTTTTTCTTAGAGTTCCAACACAGGTGAGACCCCTGCTCAATAATTGATTTGCCAGATGATATGATGTAAACAAATTATCAATCGTGAGATTTCGGTTCTATCGAGTGTAAGATTCGAAAAGCATCAACACCACATTATCCGCTTGGTTACGCTTTTATTCCCTTCATTTCCAAGGTAATGAATACCCAACAAGTGATAGGATGTAGAGCTATCACATATCCACCAGACCTTCATGCCATATTTATCCGGCTTTGAAGGGATGTATTGTTTGAATTGCACTCTACCTCGGAAGGGGACCAGTTGCTCTTTAATTGTCAGGTTCATACCAGGCACATACATCTTCTTCAAATATGTCATAACGTTCCAAAGTTCCAAAGTTCCCTTATTGGTGCAAATTTGCCTCTTTGTCGTCTATCTGATCTCGTTGATGTGTCATCGACTCGTAAATGTTGCGAAATTTTAGCGAACCTACATATTCTTTATTATTTATCGCTTTGTAACTCTTACTAATCCACTTTATTATCCAATAACATTTATTTAAAACGCAAACTCAATCTGAATTGCAATCCACTTAATCTCTTTATATTTAACCTTGTACAATTTCAATTCACTTCAACCATAGCTTAAAATTAATTGTCCTCACTTCCCAGTTGGTTATTGTATTTATACCTAAATAATCATTCTCGAAAAACCCCAACCCTTAAGACCTACTGGGCACAGTGCGACTCTCTCCATGCACAAGATGACGTTTTGAAGAGGAAATGGGAAAGGCCAGACCGGAAATCTTTTCTAATGCAACTTATCGTCCCACGGGCGAGAGTAGGGGAAGTGCTACACGAAATGCATGACGGAGTATCTCGAGGTCATTTGGGTACGAACAAAACACCGAAAAAGGTACGCGAAAGATTTTATTGACTCAGTGCAAGAGACAAAATCGAAAATTGGTGCCGAGAATGCGTCGCATGTGCAGCTTTGCATGCGCAAAGACACCGAGAATTAAAAAGCGAGGAAAATGCATCAATATAACGTAAGCGCACCATTTGAACGGATCGCCGTCGTTATCGCAGAACCATTTCCAGAAACCGAGAATGGCAATCGATTCATCCTAGTAGTCATGGACTACTTCAGCTGGTGGCCTGAATCGTTTGCCATCCCTAACCAAGAAGCTAAGACCATCGCATCTTGGAGCAAATTGTCAACAACTGGGTGAGCAGATTTGGTGTACCAATGGAGCTGGACCAAGGGCGAAACTTCGAGCCGAGGCAACCATATTCCAAGAGGTGTGCCACCAACTACTCGGAATCAAGAAGACTAGGACAACTCCGCTTCATCCACAATCGGACGGGATGGTAGAACGCTTTAATAAAACTTTGAACGGATATCTTTCTAAGATCGTAGGCGACTACCAACGTGATTGGGATCGGCATATTCCCTTGGTTTTGATGGCCTACCGAAATACAGAACACACTACTACCGGACATACTCCATCTAAAATTCTATTTGATCGAACAGTCAGCCTACCTAGTAAAATAAAGGTTGGACCGGGGAGCCCAAATGTGAAGATTACGATACCTTAGAGAAAAAATGAAAGGCATCCACCAAAGGACTAGGACGAAGATCATGATAGCTAGTGAGCGCATGAAGACCATGTACGACATCAGAGCGACAGCGTCGGGATTTCAGGAAGGAGATCTGGGATGGCTGTATCCAAACATTTAGATATTCAGAATGTCTACAATTTACTCATACATCAGTGGCTACGTTGGGTTTTCATCAAAAAAAGATTTTGATGAAATTTTGCGTGTAAAATCCTCAAACATTCGAGGTTATCGTCGTAGTTCAATAATAAAATGCAATACGGTCCCGCCCACGTTATAAGGGGAGCATAGGAAGGAGTCATACGATTCATTCCAGATAGGTTGTAGTTGTTCTGTGTGTTTTTTTTTTTAGAGTAATGCAGTAATGCTAGGATTAGGGTAGGTTAACGTAGCAGGCTGCTTTAGATACAACCACACTTAGGTTATATATAGGTTACCCTTAAAAAACGACAAGCAGAAACAGCATGAGCTTGTTATAAAGTCTTCCAGGCGACTTATGACTGTGATTGCTAGTTTGCCGTTCATCTTGTTAATAACCTTCTTCAGGTACGAGTTCCAGGTTTGAATTTTATCGAGGATTGCTCTAAGATGTTTTGATTCTCTGGACAGATGAATGGACACATTTTCTAATAATATTTGCCTTCTACATCAACTTCTGTTTTGTAAGCAGATGTGCTTAGTATTAAAGTTCTAAGAGTTCGTCTATAACTAAACCCGTGAGCATGGGAGAGAGTAAAACCTTTTTTCGGCTTCCTCTATTGGCTATTATTATTTTCAGCCATCTTTCCCACTCTATGTAGTTGTATTCTTCTGCTTTGCACCATGGTAAGGATCCAATTAGTGAACAAAGTTGTGATTCCTTTAATAAACGATCCCTGTATGTGGGTAAAGGCACAGAGGGTGATTTCTTCTCCAGTTAGGGATTTCTTGACTTGGAATATTAAGCTTTGAATGGGAGTTTCAGTATACGAGAACTCTTAATTCGGTAGGCATAATTTTGGTAGGCGACGATTACTGGGTTTTAGGACAAAACAACAGAGGTTAAGTGGTAAGATTTAGGCAGTTGCTTTCTAGCCTAATGTTAGACTGAATTTGTAGATTCGTTTAAGAGTGAGTTACAGTAAACACTTTTCGACATATGTACATGTGGGAAATGGGTGTAGTACGTTACCCAGTTTGCGAGTCTGCGTGCGGAGTTTCTGTTGACTCCGAGGTAGATGAGCTCTTTGACTACCTAAAAGGATGTAGCTGCGAACAGTGATATTTCATCCTTTAACTTTTGTGAGATTGTGGCCAGTATTCTTAGTCAATCAATTTGGCTGTCATTTGGAGAAATGTCATTTTTTAAGTTCTTTTGTACAGCTTAGCTGTGCTTTACTTTTATTTGTGTACAGAAGAATTAATTGTTGGATTGTTAGTTAGTTAGTTAGTAATTTTTACGGCATTTACATTAACATTATATTTTTCTTACTCGTTTCAGGAATTTGCTGCCTTCACTTGTGTGGTTTGTTTTTGTGTGCGGTTCGCGGTGAATCGGTTTCGAAACTATTCTTTGTCTTGTCCGTCATAAAAATAAAATAATTTCGATACCATCTCATCCATTTTCATGTGTAATTTAGGCCCATCGGCAAAGATAAGTATATGTAGTTTTCCTTCGAGAAAAAAAGAAGAAAAATGTGAGTAATTTACCTTTTTCAATCGACCGCCGGAAGTGGTTCTAAGATGTTTCTGTTTCATTGTTGTATTTATATTGCATCCCTTGCCTTTTGCAGATATCCCTTCGCAAAACAAAAGTTCACGGTGTGTAAGCCTTCTAAAGTATTTAAAGTCTTCAAATGTCAAGTGTTTGTCTGTTAATTATGAAATAATTTGTGCGGTTTTGAGGGTTAGCATTTTGTATTTAAGTTATATACCAATAGTTTGCTCTACTAAATCTTAGGTACATTTCATAAATAAAGTGTCTAAAGTGCATTGTGCGTAGTGTTTCATAAGTGTGCTTTCAGAAAAATGGGGTCCATGCCAAGTGATTGGGTATGTCTCCTTCAATATCCTTCAGTGCTAATTGTTTCCGTCGTATCGTATTCAGAATTAAATTCAGTGTTTGAAGCCACATCTGGGTAGCCACATCTTATTTCAAGATTATTGACCACAAAGGACGGTTTTTTGAAAGGTAAGTGATTCTTTTTAATTTGTTTAAGCCTTTCTTTATCTATATGTAGTACATATACCAGTACAACTATTAATCACTGGTTAGGGATCCTTAAAGTTTTCTGCAATGTACGCTATATTTGATTCTGCCATTCATATGCAATACCGTCTTCTTACCTAAAGCTTAGCTTTATTCATGTATGTATTTCATTGCGTTGATAATTCTTAAATCCCGATCATGTAAGTTGTCTGTTAAGTTACTTCGTCTAATTTTGTCTACATTTCAGGACAACAGTTCTCTACCTGGTGCTTATAGATCAGTTTCTGATACCGTCAGTTGCTTACACCAGTTAATATCTTCATTGGAACAGCTTTGTCGAAACATAGTCCGAGAAAAAATTCTTAGCCCTTACTGCCTCGTACACTAATTGCTGACAGTATGCTGCATCAGAGCGTGAAATGTAGAATCATTCATCGATTATAATTTCAAAATTTATCAGCCCAGTCACGTATGTAGTTCCATGTCACGTAATAAGCTAGCAGATAGTTTCCTTTACTTCCACCGCCATGATGTAATACGTGTTGTAGTATTAATGTTGAATAAATTTTTATTGAATTTTGCAGTTCTAGTCATCCTATGTGCTCAGCATCCGTGTCGTTATACTGTACACATTTGGGTTAGATAGAAGGTTTAGTTGCCTAACCTTCCTGTTGATTCAAACGTTTATGTTGGGGTGCAAGCTGTGTGTTCAACTGGATTTGCCAGAGTGATTCCATCAGTGTTGCCATTCTTGTGCACTTGTGCACTTTAGTACAGTGAAAAAGATCTATCGGTACTTCGTATTATATTAGGTCCATGGGTAGCTCCATTGTCAGCTGTTTGCTTGGGAACTACGACATACATATATCCTGACGCCTATCCTTATAGCTCTGTGACTCTTATGCCACTGCTGAGCATTACCACCGTGTTTTCGTTTTCCATGTCAGACCTTCTCGAACTAGGCTTATAAATATTTCTACATTGTTTGCGAAGCCAATTATCTTTACTAACAAGCACGGGGCATTGGGAACCACTGCCTTGTAATACCTAGTTTCATCCATCAGTACTCTATTATTTATATACAGGGTGGGCCATCTAGTGGTTTCTTTTTAAATCATACATAGGTTATTTTGACACTGACAGCTGTTTCCCCCTCCAAATCTTGACAGAAAGTCAGTATCATACCTCCGTGGAACGAAATGAGTCGCTTTACGCTTGAACACCGTTGGGAAATATTGAAAACTTATTTCCAAAGTGAGTGCTGTGAAGCCCAAACAGTGCGTTATTTGAAAAGAAGTTTTAGCCAAAATGAAGCACCCACCGCGCGTGCTGTACGCAAGTTTGTGCAAAAAGTTCGAGAGACTGGTATGCTAGTGGACAACACTCATGGTCCCCGTCGTCATACCGTGCGCACAGACGAGAATGTGGCTGCTGTAGCCGAGAGAGTGAGACTCAATTCACAAACATCAACTCACCATCAATCTCAATAACTCAAAATTTCACGCAAAGGTGGGCGTTACAGAGCCATGTTAACCGACTTTTTTGTACTGAAATTGAAGACATGAATTTGGACGACCTCTAGTTCATGCAGGATGGCGCACGATGCCACACAGCCCATGCCACAATCGATCTTTTGCGCACCAAATTCCCAAATCGTATTATCAGTCGTCTTGGCGATGTCAATTGGCCGCCTCGGACCTGCGATTTGACCCCTTTGGACTTTTTTTTGTGGGGAACCGTGAAGGACCGATGTTATGCCAACAATCCGGAAACGATTCAAGCACTTAAGGCCAATATCTTGGAAAATTGGAGTTACAGAATGCGTTACTGCGAATCTAGCCGAGGCAGCCACTTGAACGACGTAGTGTTCCATAATTAATGGGAATGTTTGCTCTTACTAATAAAGCCATAATCCATGGAAAAAATTTATTTTTGTTCATTCCGTTCCCCACGTAGTACAGTAAGCATTTCGTCCTCGTGGAGGGTTTTCAGCCGTAGATTAGTGTGGGAGACCTGATCCCAAACAGAAAACACCTCCTACAAAAGTCGCCAAGCTAGCTTCTTCCTGCTCAGGTAAGTCTTTGGTGTATAAACGATACAGGATTGGTCCCAGGATACTTTCTTGTGGCACTCCTGCTTTTATCTTCCTTAAACTAGAGTACTCATTGTCATATCTTACTCGAAAGTACTGTTCTGCGATGAATGATTTGAGAATAAGATAGCAACTCCCCAGGAAGATTGCGTGTTGTAAAAATCCTGCCTGTAAGCAATTAATTGATCAACACTCCAAGCAATGTCTGCCCTTTCAGAATTGCAAGTGCGGTCGTGATTGCTTTTGACTTGACATTGCTAAAAACTCCCTCAATGCTGAGAAAGGCCTCTAAGGTATATTTCTTAATGGTCAGACATCTTTCAAAAATGTGCACGAGCGAATGTAAGGCTGCTTTGACTGATTTGTTTTTTGTTTGAATCTCAACCAAAATCAGGTCCTGGGGACTTGAAGGACTGCGTATGGTCCAGAGGATTTTTTTGGTTGTTTCTATTGAAGTCTTATATTTTTTGATAGATATTTTGTAGGCATCCCAATCAATCTACTTTCTTATCTAAGAGGACCCAGATTTGCAGTTTACCAAAGAGGGTTCTTCATCATCGACAATGGGTCATTGAGCGCCAGTGTTAAGGTGTTCTCAAGTATTCATACTTTAGATCTTCGGTGCTTTTATCTTCAATAGATAGCGTGGAAGGAATTAACGTTGTTAAGCGTTCCTTGTAAGAAGACTAACTGGTCTTTTAGTTATTTCTACAGCCCTTTCGAATCGGCATAAAGGTCTATACAACGAGGGATCCTGTGAGTGTGATATTGTTTCTTATTGAGTTTAATTTGGCCCAAACCAAGAAAATATTTTCCGAGACGAAGGTTCTTTTTTTGATTGATTTTTCTCAATCTTTAGTTTTGTTCTCATGGTCGGTTTTACTTAGTTTCATATTTCACAGGGGATCCACTTGGCGTTATTCCTGTAGGGCCTTCGGAAACCTGCTCACATTTACCCGATTAAATATAAGTATCCTTTAACAACTTTCTACCTTCAAATTCCATTTACAAGGGCCAAACTAAAGGAAAGGAAAGCAACGTGCCCAGTCTTGTCATTGATGCAATAGTCTCATGAGAATTGACACCATATTCCATATTTTTAGCTATGAGTTGGTATTTGTGTCGGTCTATCTTACCATGAGGAATGTGCTTTATATACCCAGTGTGTTTTTTCCTTTGTATGGTTTAGGTTTTTAAGATTCTTTAATCCTGACTTCATAAGATCCTTCTACTCTTTAAGGCATTTTCAAGACTGACTTCCGCTACACTATTAAACACATTATCCTCATTATCAGGGTCATGAGTAGGTATCAGATGAGCCCTTCCGGTTGTTCTTCTTAGAATTTTCTGGCAATCCTTTTCGAATTTCAGGAACTAAATTGATCTTCGACGAATGTGTTGAAAGTTGATCCCTTTTTGATCAGTTTTTACCATCTACTGCGATATTGATGCTCGCGTATTGTGCAGGAACTTACAATACGAGTGTGAACAATTTGTAGCCATTGTTGAGTACTTACATTGATCTCCGCATGAGTTTGCCCCTCAAGGTCTTTTTCTAGGATGAGCATCTTCGAACTAAATGTCTTGAGGTATGCAACACACGTTTTATATCTTACCAGTGTAAAAGCTACTCGTAGACCACCGGCTTCTAAAATGACGAGAGTATTTCAATTAAAGCAAAATAATGCCTTAATCAAAAGAATGTGTGTAAACCGGACTCCAGATCAAGCAAAAATGTATGTACATGAGCATCTCCTAACTTTTCTTAGATCTTCAACAGCTCGGAGACATAAGGTTGTATAGCTGCGTTGGCGCACTTCTAATTGGTTTTCTTATTACCGCATTGGTTTTCCTGTGATCAATGTATGCACATAAAACATGTCCTTGAATTCTATCAAATGATGGACACAGGACACTAGCAACTGACACCTGAACAATACCCTTTCTCTTAATAAACCCTAACCACTCCCAAAATACGCCGCACAACCACTGTCATAGATCCATGTGCTATTCGTCGTCTACCTCTCTTCAGTTCTCTGTTTGACACATGTTACCAGCGCCAGTAACTGCCGTATATATAGCTATGACAACACTTCCAGATAACTGGCTGACGTGCTTCGCACCAGAGCATTTTTTTTCATACGCCGCAGTCAACGACGTGCGGATTGTCTCATAGATGCACATCGATACTTCTTTCGGACGATTCGCATGTTCTTCTCATTAAAAAGTCGCGATTTGAATTTGTATGCAACAAGATGGTGAAGGTAACGCCCGTATAAATGTGTGCTTGTCAATAATGATAAATATTGCCGTGCACCGACTAGTACGAGTATTTGATCGATTTTCGTTGAAGATGTGATTGGGAGAAGGACAAGTTGGATCATAATGTCCTTTTGCTTTCCTACCCTGAGAATAATCTACTATTTAGCCTCTTCGTTATTGGAAAGGAGATGTGTATTATTATATATGTATGTATGTACGAGATTTTCTTGACAAATGTTTATCCTGCTGGTCCTCATGGTAGGTTGTAATCAACTGCTTTACTAATTCCATTATAGTCATCTTCTGAATCTGCTTTGCTTTGTGGATAAGTCACTTGTTCTTTGAACGGCTGGCGATGTATCCGAGTTCAGCATCTTTCTCGTGAGTCAAGCATACCCAGGGCCCTATATGCCAAAGGGTTGTACGGATCTCCAACAATGCATCTTGTAGATTCCTTTGTACATAATATGCTATGTGTGATATTAGAAGTTGTTTTCTGAAACTAATGGAAATTGGAATAATATTTGACAAAAGTAACGTATGTAGAGCCTTGTGGTATTCTGCCCCAAAACCTCATTATATTTCCAAAATGAGTCGTAGTTCCACAATACAACTTACTTACTTACTTAACGGGCTCCCGACCCGTGAAGAGTCTCCGTCTGAGATACGGCAGCCTTCCACTCTCTTCGATCCCGGGCACGCAGCTTGTTTTTGTCTAGACCAAGCGCTCTGGCTAGTTCCTTAAAACGGAGGTTCGGTCTTCCTTGTCGTCTCGAACCTAGGGGCTTCGATTCGAAGATCCTCTTTGCTGGAGTATTATTGTCCATTCGCCCGATGTGCCCGCGACAGTGTAGTCGACGTGTTTTGACTTCTTGGACTACATCCACATCTTGGTACAGCTCATAGAGTTTGCGGTTGTATCTTCTCCTCCATTCGCCCTCCTCGCATACGGGACCGAATATCCGACGAAGAATTTTTGTCTCGAAAGTATTCAAAATCTGCTTTTCTGCTCATCGCCCAACACTCGGCATTTTTGTAGAGCATGTATTTCGTTTTCCGAGTTAGGAGTTTTGAACCCATTTGTTTTGCCAAACCGAAGTAGCAGCGGTTTCCTAGGGTTTTCTTCGAATCTCCACTAAGGTGACATTCGTGGAGTTGATATTTACTCCAAGGTAGATAAACTCCTTAACCACTTCGAAGTTAATGTTGCTAAAAGTGACGTTTTGTCCTAGATGGTGAACAGATGCTTCTTTGTTTGTTGACATGTACTTGGTTTTGTCCTCATTCACTATTCACTACAAGGTCATCTCGTTACGCCTCTAAAACGGCGCGCTTGGACCGACCGATGATGTCAATGTCTTGTGCGTATCCAAGCAGCTGGACAGATTTGTACAATACAACTTAACAGTCTTATAAGTTCATAACCATTTTATATACATAAACTAATGACGCATCCAAGTGGGTCTTGATGACTCTGTGCTAGGTTGTGCAGTTTCTATGATGGCTATGATTTCGGCTTGAAATACTATTCATTCGTTGTTAATAATAAAAGAATGATAGATTTCTAGGATAATCGCCTCCAACATGTTCCAACAAAGATCGTTGCTTACCCATTCTTTTACATACATACGTATATGTATGATCACACAATGGAAGGACCTAGATCTTTCTTATTCCATTCGACGTTTTGGAACAGAACGTGGTTTTTAAAAACATTTCCGAAACATCTTATCGATTTCCTTCCATTGTTGACCACAAGGCTGATGTGTAACTAGAAGTTTCCCAGCTAGGTTTCTACTTCTTTACCTCCCAGTTGCTTCCATTCGGTGACCTTTGCAAAATGCTCTCTCTAAGCTGTCTAAATGGACTAAAGGATGTGGACTTAGTATAAACTCTTGAAACTTGCTGACAAGGCAAAATATTTAGGTACGGCGTAAACGTCTGGTATACGGCTTAGGAGAAAACATCTCAGCTAACTTAGCTGGGTGCATAGGTCGGCTTGGCTATGCATCACAGGAGCACAGAGAACCAACCCTACAGCGGCTCCGGATATTTTGCTTTACTTTCCAACTTTAGATATCTACAATAAAGAAGTGGCAGCTTGTGGATTCACTGGTTTGAAGGCTATATCTCAGTTGTCTAGTCTAGTTCCAACATGTCCATCGGACTCAGGCCCTAGCTTCTCACAACCATTCGTGTTGTGCGTGTTATATTCTTTACACGGATGGAATGGACCTACTTTTATATGCCGTATCCGAAGGGCAGTTTTTGTTTTTGAGAACCTTTTTTCATGACAATTTTACTCTCGGATGTTTGTCAGAAGCTCGCGAGAGGTGGGGCCGTGAAAGAAGTTTTTAAGTGCTGTCTGGGGATCATACCTCGAACTCCTCGCTTCGTAGTCCAACGCACTAACAATTTGAGCCACGGCGCCCACAAAGTTCTGGACACTGCTCTATTATTGACAAAGACTACGTACTTTCACAACTTTTGTTTAAAACAAGGGGAGGATCTATCTATACGGACGGATCAAAAACAGAATTGAGAGTACGAGCGGTGTCTTCTCCAACGAACTAAGTACAACGGTTCCAATTGGTAGTCAAGACGATTTAAGATTCAGATGTGATACCAAAATGGACCATTACTGGCCTAAGTGTGCCTGCTCACGCGGCCTGCCACGACAACCTGCATACTTCTCTTAAAACAATACAATCCTCTGTCGGTGTTCTCCTTTGAAACGAAGGACTGTCTCGTGCTAAAATCATAATGTCTTACAGATGCCTGGCTTTCTTTTCTAAACCTATTGCTCACTGATCGTCGTCAGTTGCACTGTTGTGCGGTCAACATCATTGTATCATCTCGATCTTTAAGCAACTGCCCTCATTTCCACGGGCTAAATTATTACAGCGGCCGCTGCTAACTGCAGATTTCCTTGCGTTTACCCACCCAATTGAGGTAATTAGTTCACAAGTTCCAACTGAACATACGAATCAGATCACACGATCAGTGTCGAATCTAATTGAATGCCTTGGGGGTCGTTTTAGACAACAAGCTTAATTGAAGCATAAATCCCGAGGAGATATCATAAAACTGAAACTCAATTACAGCACAGCACCTCCATCAAGTAAACCTCTGTTGTGTGTCGAACGTGCCCAGAGGCAACATAATGCAATATTTAGTCTCTCTCTCTCCATCTCGCTCTCACTGTCTTCACTTAAAATGCAGCCCCCACGCATAGAATGCACCATAAATTCCCTCTCATGCACACACAACTTTACTAAGCCGACAACCGCCACCGCCACCGCCATCGCCGCCGACGCCACCCAACATCGTGAGACCCCCAAAACGATAGTTTGGATTGATTTTATTACTTAGCCACGATCGCGGCGAAGTTAAAAGCTGTCTCTGTGTTTGTTTGCAGTGACGCGCCGTGCCGTGCTTCGTGTCGTTGCTTGGAAGAGAGAACGAGAGACCATTGCCAGGCAGCCAGCAGCAGCAGCGCGCCTCAGATACTTTTCGCAAACAGACCGGATTACCAGTTGAGTTTGTTCACTGATTCGCGCGGTACTTTGCGCGACTTGGGTCAGTCAGTCCAGAATATTTTCGTAAATTTTTATTTTACTAAATAGAGATTCGCTCTCGTCCATAGTACCCTACCTACCCCCTCTGTTTCTCTGCGGGAGCATCATTATTTTTGGTGCAAAGGTCACACACTGATCGTGGTAATCTCTGGCGGGCGCTTTTGTACGTTCGTGCGTCGGTTTAACGGATCGCCGGATTGGAGATTCAAAATATTGCGGGTCGTGGTTGTCTGCTATCAAATGTCAGATGGTGGTGACGTCGTCGTCGTCGTAGATTTGGCGGGAGAAGACGATCGTTGATCGTGTACTAGTGTGTGAATCGAAAAAAATGCAAATGTATCCACGAGATACAAAAGTAAAAGTTCATTAGAAAGAGGAAGAGTTTCGCTAGTGATCTAGAAAATCTGAGAAAAAAAAAAAGAAAAAGTTTTTGTGTTGCATATGCAAATTAAATGGAAAGGATCTCACAGAAGTGGCCTCCCATGTGTATGTGTATCTATGTTTGCATCTTGTGTGGTGCAAGTGTGAATATGTGTTACTAGGTCGTTCGCTTTTCGTGTTCAAAAGTTCGAATAGAGTAACGTCATCGATAATCGCCCGTGTCTCGCTTACTTTCAGTTTCATTCATTTAATCCGAATAAACAACAAAAGTATCTTCGTTCGAAGTAACAAGTAACAGGTGAGTTTTATTTTATTTGTATGCGTGGGGGTGTAAGTTTAAAATGTGACGAGACTGAGGGCAGTGGAATTGCTTTGCGGATCTATTTGTTTTTCTTTCGCTTAAAGAACGTGTTCCACGAAATTCGATTAGCATACTAAATGAATTTATAATCGAGAGATAAACACTGGGAAGTGGATAACCGGAACAGGTATTTATTTCGTCAGCAAACGTGTTTCTAACGCAGCTCACTACGTATCAACTGCGATTTGTTATCATTTCGAAATGATTAACCTCGTGGAGCATCTGATGAATTCATGGACGCGCATACAGATATGGAAAAGTGCGTGGAATAAAACAAACAGGCACGAGCCTAAAATTTGAATACTTCTCATTATTGGTTTCATTTGCATAACGTGATCTGTAGGTCAGTGATCGAAGACTGGACAAATTCTAGTGATGATTGTAAAAGTCTGAGAGACGGACGTCGGGTTCCATTATGTTTGTTTCATAATATTCTGCAGATTAAGGGAGTCTATATCACAGGAACTATTTTACGTCCACTTATGGTTCACTTCGAGTTTTGCTTTCTATAGAAATGCACTTCAACTTTGATCGATGACATGTTTGTTGTTTGACTCTAGCTTTCAAACAAAGTAGATAAGAACGTCTCTTTCGTTCCTCTTATTGCAGTACACCACAATTCTTTTTGTAATTTTCTCTGTAATCTTTTTGTGAATACATTTTTAGCAATGACAACAACCATTATAAAATGGTTGAAAGATAAATCATAGATGTCAGCACTAAAAAATTTCTGAACCGAAAGCATCCCTCCATGTGCTGTGGTGAGGCACGCATAGCTTTCAGGGAAGTAGTTTTATTCTGCTTTAACAAGACATACTCTGATATTACAATTACAAGAACTAATACCTATCCACACTAAATTTAATTAATGACCATGTTGTGAAAAAAGTACCTCCACCATTTTATTTAAATTTGTGTTTTTGAAAACCTTACGAACATTGCCAAGATACTTTTAACAATCTTCTATGAATTCATCAATCGGTCATCGTCGGAATTCACAAATTGTTGTTTTTATCTCGGTGTGATTAATCAGTCGTCACCTAGTCAGTAAAATATGAATATTTACTCTAAACAGAGCCTGAAATAGGTACCATATCGAAGAGGTAATCATTATTCTCTTCCTCAAGGGGAGGATCCTTAACCGCTCATATTTGTACCTTTTTTTTATCAGGATGGGAAAAACTCATACAACTGGTCCATTGTAATACAATGAAGTAAAACCCTGTCTAACCCATTTTCTGCAAGTTTCTCGTCTTTCGTCGAAGACCAAGTAGGCGCTTTAGGACTAAAGAGCTTAGGATGACAGCACTCACTTCATCAGCACTGAAGATCTGACACCTAATACGATCAAAGGGTGGCCAAGCACAAGGAAATGTTCCGTCGTACAACAGACAGTCAGAGCAGGAGTACTTGTTTAGTCTCTATGCATTCTGGAGCATCATGTCTCGCACAAATACGTTCCCACTTAAAGCCGCGGAAGGACCCAACGCAGGATAAAAATTCATATTCTGAGTCTTGTCTAGAAAATTCATCGGATATCTCGTTTCTCGTGATCGCCGCGTGACCTGAGATACGCTCAAGAGTTTAGCTTTGAGACTGAATAAAGAGAGTTTTTGAATTCTCGATCTTGAAAAAGGCAGCAATCGAAGAGGCACATATACTCTAACACCTCCACCTACTGCTTACAATATAGTCCGTATGGTCTCCGATTGGAAAAGTAATGCATACCTACTTAACGAGTAGTGAAGCCTACAAAGATACGTATTCCAATTCATTTCTCTAAAGACACGCGCCCTAGATCAAAAATCTAACCGATGTCCTCAACTATAGACAAAACAATAAACTAGCTTGTGTGAGCTCTATGTACAAGGAGATCCTGGCCAACTGGCAACTGAGGCTAAACATCACGATATTCGGTGATCGTCAGCCGCTAATAAAGTCTTGAAAGCGTTCATATATGTATGTAGTCCCTCAATTAGTGAAACCCATACAGGCCATGAAAAGTCCAGGCTAAGCAAACGTAATGATGGATTTATGTGAATATCGGACGGATAAGTCTGCAATCTGCCAAAGACTGATATAGGTAATGCTTAATCTTTTTTTGAGAGAGAATCCGCACATCTTGGTGAGACTCTTACTTACTTTCGGTCACTTTGCTTAAAGACTTGTTTCTTCTTGGAACTCCCAGGAGTTCATCTTAAGTAGTTGGTGGAATATCCAAACGGCAAATCGCTGAACCGATTTTGACCAAACTTCACAGAAACACTATAGGGGAAATACTTTGGTTCATGATGCGTGCAATTTGAAGATCGACATCTGTCAGTGCTGTCGGATTAGAGCTAGAACAGAAAGGGGGATATGGTATCCAACGATCCATTTCAAACGGATTGTAGTTTTTCTCTGTTTTTTCTTTTTTCGGTTCTGTTCATGCCATCCTAACCCACTTAAAGGTTTGGGGTATAAGATCGTGGTTTCTAATCCGTTCCTTGGCAGTTCGTCTGTTGATTCATTTTCTTCTACTCCTACTTGTCCTGGTAACTACTATAGTGTAACTTAGTCTAGCTCAGTTGTTTTTATTTTCCTTTGGCACTTCATATACATAGACAGTATCGCGAAATATACTACGATATTTCTTATCGATGTGAAATTGCACGCATCTATCATAATTGCATTCACACTATCATGTGACAGTTCTGCTTGGGGATGCTGAAGAACGTTCCCTCTCTCAGATCTTGGTGACTCTGAATATCTAAACCAAGGCCCATACCCTCATACTTCAGTTCCGGAGGCCCTTTTGGTTTCATCTATATACCATTTGATTGTGTCTTGTGAAAGGTCTAACAATTACGTCTTCCTTGATATGTTTTGATCGAGAATTTCATTAAAGTTGTCTCTTGGAATGATAACTAAGTATGCCATTCGCATATTTTTGAGGGTTAATGCCAATATCCAGTCCAGCTTGCAGTAAACTGTCTGCTACTGAGATTAACGTTAGCGGTGAGGGAACTCCTCTTTGTGCAGACTCTGAAGTGGTTTTCTATTCGTATTCTCTCTCAGCAGTTCTCGTTTTCAGCATTTAATATATCGCACTCCTTCCTGTCCCAGATATCTCCTAATAGCATCATTGTCGAACGCTTCTGCCTTGTTTTCCAAGACATCCAGGGTTAAGCTTAGTAGCTGGTATAAAGCACGATTTCTTTTAAATGTAGGATAGTAACTCAGTTGACAACTAAATATGTATTACACTGTCAGAAGGGTTCTACATAGCTTCATTAAGCTTTAAGTAGTTCGGTGGTTGGCTGCATTAGAAACAATGCTTTACATTGATTCCGCGCTCATATCCACAGAAAGTTGCTATCTGCGAATTCTGTAGCGGAAAGTTGATGAACGCAAGAGTTGGTATCTTACGGATTTGGTGGTTCTTTGGTTTGATGAATATGATTACGCCTTTACTTCTTGATATGTTTCCAGAGGCCTATAACAAAATAAAACAAGACAAGTAAAATTCAACAGCTGTTGAAAACAAATTTGAAATTTGATAAACTTGTAACTGGAAACAACAATCGCTATTTTTCCGACTCATCATGTAAGGGTCACTTGTTGAAGTTGAGGGGTATTTTTTCAATAGTTACGGTTTTTTGTGTTATATAAATGATTTTCACTTGTTGAACAGGTATAGCTTAACAAGTTCTTGTTTACTTCTTACCGCCGCCTTCTTGAAGTTGACTTTGCATTCGAAATTTATTCTTAGAAGTTTGTGGATCATACCAATTCGCCAGTGTCGTGGTTGCAGTTAAATCTATGAAGTCAATGCCTGTCTTGAGACTATTTTTAAAACCTTCTTCGATCAGAGATGTTAGAGTTAAAACCTGATCCATGGAGCTACGTCCTATTCGAAAACTAGCCTTCAGAAGGAATGATTTCGTTTATGGGCCCTTCAACCTTGTTATAGATGAGGCGCTCTAAAATTTTATAACAGACACTTAGGAGCGCGATTACCCGATAGCATTTAGTTTTGCCATGTGGTTTCCCTGGTTTCAGAACTGCCACTTTTTTTCGATTTTTGAAATGCCTTGGGTATGATTCCATGATGTTCAACAAATGGCAATTGGCATTTAAAAAAAAAATATGTAAAATGGAGGGGTGGAGTTCATTAGTGGGATTTTTATGCCTGCATCTAGAATCACTGGCCGATGTTGAATGCGAGGAAATTCATTTAAAACGTTTCTAGATATTTATTGTTGTCGTTCAGCATAGTTGGATGTAGCAAACGAGAAATCGAGATTGAAATTATTGCCTCACCGTCTAGAGTGGTTAAAATAAAGCCGAAACTATCAGTTTTGCCCCGTTATCGATATCTTCTTAGTATCGCCACAGGGTGTGGTGGTGATGAGATATTAGGAGGCTTGTGGATGTTGAAGACTTTCAAAACTAACCTCGAACTTTCAATATCAGATCGTAGATATATGGCTATTCCATAGTGAGTAACCACTGACCACTTTTTCCAGTCAAGAGGCTTGTCTTGAATGTGAATTGAGTTTCTTGAAGGTGTACCACATCTCATCCAGTAGTTTATATACATACATAAGTACATTTTGCTCTACTGACGCCTTTCGATATTAAGTTCTTAGATACGGACAGATGGTCCTATATTTTAACTCGAGTAGTGGGGACTCCCTATCGTACGATGGTTTCAGTCTTCTACCAAATTTCGTTATATAAACTTTAATAGCCATTATCATGGCAACTGAGATCATTTGTCTACCTATGTACAAATAATTACGAGTGCTGAAGGACCTGTAGGTCTAACCTAAGGTCTGATTATACGAGTCCAAACTGTGCACTTCCTTGTTGTACAAACTGTCGGTTGAAACGTTTAATCAAATACATTTGTTGAATTTGAATTGATATCTAAATTTTTCAAATGAAAATCTGTCAACGAAGCTATTTACACCCATGGCACGTAGTTATTCTCTGGTCGTCTATTAGGCGGACTTCTGAGTCAAAGAGCCGAGACCACCCACAATTGCTCAGACTCTGAAACTGCACACTGATCATGTAATAGGTGCCATGACGTAAGTGAAATATTGGGAGGGCGTTATGTTCTGACATAAATTTTTGCAGTTGTATTTTTGGACTATCCTTTTTCCCTGGTAGCTTTACATTGACATGGTAAAACCGTGCTCATATTCCGATTTACTAACACCAAGACACCCGACTGAAATTTTTATTTTTTTTTGTTTGTAGCTGGGTGAAAGTCATTAAAAAAGATCGCATGCGAGTTTTGCGATATAGAGAAGATATGTCATTCTTCTAATTATCGCACCTAGTCGTCAAACTAATCAGACATTTCTTTTATCACTTGAGAGTATACATATACTCCATATGCATGTACTTATATTAAGGAATTTCTTTTACCAGTTACCCTTTGTTTTGGAGTATCTATTAGGTATGTTTAATCACTTATTTCGTGTGATGATGTTGAGTTATAATCCTTCTCAATCCTGTAACCAAATTGTTATTATTAAGTAGTTCATCTAGTTCTAAATTGGCGTGGTTGTAAAAGCTAATTTCATGTCTTCTTATGAACTTCTTGACCACGTCCTCTTCCATTTCTACTTCTAGATTTTTATGTAAATTAGCGTTCCTTATGTACCATGGCGCATTAACAATATTGCATAGTACTTAATTTTGAAAACATTGTATACTTTGTGAGTTTGTCTTACTTGTACACACCAAAGCTGGAGACCCACGTATGGCCATATCGGTCTTCAATTTTTGCTTATAAAGCAGTAGTTTGTTATATAGATTGGTATATAGTGTATAAAAGAAACCTAACGGGTCCTAATTCACTACTTTGAGGTACGCCAGCTTTTAGATGTTTTAATGCGGATTACTTATCTTCTAGTTTTATTCTAAATGATCGCTGTATTGTAGGTATAAGACTCTAGAATATATGAATATTGTTTTTTGTTTTGTCAGATATTTTTGCGTCTTAAGTACTAATCCATGTGGGCGCTGTAGCTCAAGTGGTTGGTGCGTTGGACTGCGGAGCAAGTGGTTCGAAGTTCGATCGCCAGACAAAATCTAAAATTTCTTTCACGGCCTCACCTCTCGCGAGCATTTGACAAACATCTGAGAGAAAAACTATCATGAAAAAGCTTCTCAAAACAAAAATTGCCCTTCGGATACGGCATTTAACAGTATCCCCAGAGATTGGTTTACATATATTGGCACCACAAGCGCCATGAGAATCACTCTCACTGCGGCACTGGAGGGATTCTCAATCTGAATCCGCTAGATATGTGCGTTCTAGCCTCGGTAGCTGTTAGTGTATTAAGAATAAGTCAATGAGATACCTGGAGACAAAATACAACGGGTCTTGATCTACTAAACCACGGATTATCTGACTTCGTACCTAGATTTCAAGAGACCCTTTACAATCTCGTTTTCGGACAGAGAAGAATGGAAAAACGGTCAGCTTAACAACACTCGTACCATCTAAGACTTCACAAATGTGTCAAAGATGGGTATGGGCGTAGGCTCAGATATCTTTTCTGAACCGCTAGGCATATACAAATCAGTTCGCCTCCCGAACCATAGCAGTGTTTTCCAAGCGGAGGTGCTAGCAGTGACAAAAGCCGCCCGTGAGACTGCGTTGAAAGGAATATTATAGGAAGGTATCACCTTTTCCATCGACAGCCAGGTAGCAATAAAAGGGATTTCTGCTATCGAAATGAAATCCACACTTGTGAAGTACTGTCGTGAAGAGCTTAAGCACAAGGTTACACTCTGCTGGGTAATAATGCTTATACTGGGTAATGAGAGGAACGACGAATTGGCTAGAAGAAGTTCGGAATCCACATCAGAACAAGCCGATAATTCGGTGTTCATCCGCCTTGCACACTGAGGTTTGAAGTTGGGATTAAGGCTCTAAGGGAGGCAAACATCAGATGACACTTGTGTAATCACAATAAGTATATGGCCGTGTTTCGATAAGAGAAGGATCGAGGGGATTATGCAAAAGGATAGGAAATCCCTATCTACCCTGACATGAGTTCGTTAAGACTAATGGAAGAAGACTTATGTCGTGGATGTGGAGATGAGGAAGTTAATGAGGGTACAACCCACTTCACCAGCTTCTGGTCCCATCCACCTCAGATTTAAATATTTTGAGCGACACTTCTTCCATGACATAGCATTTCGTTTTGCAGATATTAGCTTGCATATTTCTTCGGGATATACATTTCTATTCACTTTACACTTTCATTCAGGTGTTGCAGCCCAAGGAGCCTTCTATATATATAATTGGTCGATTGTATCTATTGCTTTGATTTGATTGGATTTGATTTGATTTGACGCCAGCAATACCGGCACTTTATTAAGCTTAATACAAGCCGTACTTAAACAATCTAAACTTAAAAACTAATTATTATTATTACTTAAAAACCAAAGATAAACTTACACACTATCGAGAGGAGGAAGAGGATATGGTCAGAAGAGGGGAGGTGTGGGGCAGTGGTTAGGCGGAATTGGAGCGATGATGAAGGATGTTCCGAAGTATGGCTCTGCTGCAGTCAAAGTCAAACGAGTTATCCATATTGTTAGCCAAACGAAGCATTCTAGACAGAGGACCACAATTGGGTCGGTGAGTACTGAGACGGAAAAGGGGAATAGACCTAAGGCTATGGGGATTGGTATTAAATGAGACCGATGAAAGAAGCACTGGCAATCAATGTGACTAGGTATGATGTAGGAAGAGAAGGTCGGCGTTTTCGTGGCGGTTTTCGAGAGACTGAAGATTGATCAGTTTCAGGCGTTCAGAGTAGGGAGGCAAATTGAAACTATCAACCTAAGGTAAAACGCGGAGGGCGTATAAACGTATAAACCTGCAACCTTCAATAAGTCGGACGTGGACAGCATATTTGGGATTTTATTCCTACCTGTAGGCCAGTAAATAGGTATTCCCGTTGAGTGGTATTAGTCTTGATTTCCATTTTTGAAATATGAAATGTCTCAAACACACAATGAAAATCCACTTTATCGCGATCCACTTTAAATAAGCATTTAAATTGTATATTTTCAAAATTGCACATTTCTCCACACGTTAAAAGCAAATAAACAAACTCAATAGAGCCATTTACACAAATGGTCCATTGTTCCGTAAACAAAACTGGTCGAGAGCTGCTGCTGAAAGACTTCCCTTCTGTTTGGCGTGCGATCGGATATTTTAATGAACACCAGAGAGCAAACAAAAACACAAGAGCCGTGTTAACAGCGCACAAACAAAACAAATCGAATTTAAAAAAAAAAAAAAAAATTAATTCCAACCATACTCGTCGTATGGCCGAGAGATCCTTTGTTTGACGACCCCTGACAATTGATACAAAACACGAACCATTATGCGTACTCACTTGAAATACCACTCTCGTCACAATGGGAATTAGATCACTTCAGGTGAATTCGATATGAGAACTCATAGATACGGTCTCGCTCCTCGGTGTGTTTATGGTAGCGCCATTTGTTTGGTAAACATTTATTTTTTTTATTTTTTTAATGATGCATTGCACTACACAGACAATACACTACTATACCAGCATGTGGATGTGGAACGCTGACCATTTACGGGAGCACGGTATTAAGGTCGCCATTCGTTTGACACTTACACATTCGCATGCGGGTCGATTAAAATTCACATTAAGATCGGTATCTCCGGGGATCAGTTCTCGCTTTTATGATGGATTATGTGTATATGCCATGAAATGAATTTTTTTTTTTATGATATTGAGCAATTAACGAGGTGTCTATCGATGGATGGGTGACGCTTATGGTTGCTCGTTAAAATTGTTGAAATATCTGTTTTAGAAATGAACTCGTAAAGTCAGTTGGGATTTTCTCAGTGCCTCGGGTGGGCCTTGGGACATTGCAAACTTTATACAATAGGAGTGAAGTAATTGCTTTTGGGGTTGTAGTTTGAGGGAAAGATTACTTTTACTTCCTTGGCCTTCATTTCCTTGGTTTTTTTTTATAGGTTTTTGAACCCTTTTTTATGGAAAAGAATGAGTATCTGAAGAGAGATTCATATATTTACAAGGTGGACATGAACTCATTTTTTGGTGAAATGCCTAGAGGCCATGTTTCAAGAGATCCTTTCATTGACTTGTTCAGCACAACTGCCATAAAAGAGATGTACATGTACTCCTTCCTGTGAGCTTTATAATACCTTCTAGTGTTTGAGTCTTGGCTTCTTCTGCTCAGTCATTAATACATTCACTTAGATACTATTTTATCTCATGGTTCGCGCAAAACACCGATGCGATGATGGTGGCGTGGTATACCCATCACAAAACTTTAGAAACCTAAGTTCATTATTAAATAGAATGCAAGCAAGGGTTGATTGCCTCAGTGTCCCAAATTACCTTCTTATTCTACGCTAGTTCTTTGACCACACCTTTCATGATCCATAGGTAAATCCTAATTATTTAGTTATGAACAACTGAGGTATTACACCTGATGCCGGTATAGCATAATGGATGTTCAGTTGGGCTATTTGTATTTTTCTAGAAGAGGTCATCGAGCTTTTGCTTGTGATAGGCTTCTGACCCACCTTCTTCCAGAAGAAGCGAAACCTTCTCCATTTTCGTAACCGTTCTGTCATGTTTATCATCTGAGAGCGACATGCTCTTCAACCGCTTCCTTCAATACCTGCTCAATAGTAGAAGCAAGTGTTTAAATCTACTGTGGATTTAAATGATCCACTGTAACCTCTGCGAGGTTGAATTCGAGAGGATCGTTTCGAAAATAGTTTGGTACTCGTGATCAGCACTTTGTGAAAAATATATAATAATTGCATAGGTACTTCGTATCTCCATTCACTCAGCTTACCGTCTTCAACCATTCCGCAGTTTGTGAAGTCTCACCCTGGAAATTTAGCTTAAGCTCGCATCACAAGGCCATTTACTGAAGGAAAACGGCTTCAACGTGACGGCCTATGCTGACGACGTGGCTATTCTGATCGCGGCGAAATTCCCTTCAGTCCTAAGCGAAAGACTCAATCTCGCACTACAACTAGTGGAGAATTGGATTAGCAGCAAATTGGCTAGCAGTGAACCCTTCAAAGACGGAGGTAGTTCTCTTCACTAGGAAGAGATCAATTCCTGCCTTCAGACCCACAAGCATCAGTGGTACTGAACTAAGTATATCAGGTTCAGCCCGATACCTGGGTGTAATTCTAGGAAAGCAAGCGTAGCTTTCTACTCTTGCAAAAAGGCATTCAGTAACACGTGTGGTTTTAGACCGAATGTGGTGTACTGGATATACACGGCGGTCGTAAGACCCATTCTTACATATGGTACACTGGTATGGTGGACGGTACTGGAGAAGCAATACCAGCTTTCTAACCTCACCAAAATCCAGAGGGCAGGGTGCATTGGAGTCAATGAAGACAACCCCAACAGCGGCAATGGAAACCAAGCTCAGTTTCATTCCGCTTGATATAAGCTGTGGCAGTGTGGCGGCTAAAACCGCTGTAAGACTGAGGGAAGGCCGAATGTGGTCATCGAGCCTGTACGGCCATGCCTCAATTTTGTCCCGATGGGGATCTACCAGCTGTTTGTCAGAAACTGATCACATGACCCCCACGCTAGCTTTTGAAAGGAGATTCGCTATAAGAATTCCTGACAGAATGTACTGGAAGCGCCGAAGAACCATGAAAAAGAAGGAGTTGGCGTTCTATACCGACGGTTCTAAGATGGACGTTGTCACGGGAGCCGGAGTTTATTGTGAGGCCCTAGGAATAAACAACTCCTTTAGAATAAATGATGATTGCAGCGTCTTTCAGGCAGAAGTCACAGATCATACAGGCTGCTAAGATTATAAGTGAGAGCAATGTCGTTGGCAGAACGATTACTGTGTATGTAGACAGCCAGGCTCTGGACTCCGCTATAATCAGATCAAGGCTTGTGAAGATCTGCAAATCGGTCTTGAATGAGATATCTAGAGCTAATGCGGTGACCATCTGCTGGGTGCCATACGGATATCGTAGGAAACGAAAGGGTTGACGAACTTGCGAGGAAAGGGTCGGCGCTGCACCTACCGCGGGCTCTCCCTTTTGTATTAACCCCAATCAGTTCCTTACAGAAGAAAATAGAGGATGAAGCCATCGGTCGAGCAAATAGTCGCTGGGTTCATCTGGAAGCATGCCCAACAGCCAGGGCCCTATGGCCGGGTATCAGCAAGAAGAGATCAATTTCTCTGGTGAAACTGAGTCGTTATAAAACACGGGTCGTTTCATGGATAATTACTGGTCATTGTGCCATTGGTGTTCACGCGGAGCGACTCGGTGTACTACATAATGACTTCTGTAGAAGCTGCAGGGACGAAGAAGAAATTGAGTCAGTTCGTCACTTGCTGTGCGACTGTCATGCCTTATCCGTCAGAAGACTGAGGACTCTTGGTAGTTACTTCTTCTCGGATATGGAGGACTTGGGTAACGTAAAGCTGACGGGCCTCCTGAGATTCATATCATTATCTGGGTGGTACCAATAGCGGACTTTATAGGTTTCCGGGGTTAAATGAATGGGCACAATGAACCCGAACTGTGGTCTAAGTGAGCTGTCACAAGGCACCCATCTAGCTAACCTAACCTAACCAAGGCTATTTCAACCACTACAACATTCTCCAGTGTTTTGAGGCCATGCGTCTATCAGTAGAACTGTCGCTGTCATGGTAAGGCTTCTGCAAGATAAGCTGCTTTTGCGGCCGCTGGATAGCTTCAGCAGCAGACTTCCCAGGCTTTGGCCGAGGACTCTCCGCCTTTTCAACCACCTTCGACTTCCTCTGAAATTTACAGAGGTATAAAGCTCAACAGTTCCTTTTTGCTGTAGGTGTCAGTTTGAAACCAGGCTTATCCTTCTGTTCCTCTCCATTCTTCCTTGCTTCTTCAGGTGCAAAGCCAATTTTGAGGTAGCGGAAGTACCATCTAGTACCCGCACCGTTGAGTCCTTGGTCAGAGACCCCTCTCTTTTCTCTTATTTGCTGATGTTTGGGATTGTGGGGTTTCAAACGCTCATTGCCGCTTCCGTCCTGCCCTCTGAAGCCGCGTCTAAAAGTGGAGGGGTTAAAGTTTTGCTCCCATACCTCCAATCTAGCAATTTCAAGCCGTTCAGCCTATATTTGGGACAGTACTGAACCTAAATGCTAGACTTAGATCGCTATTCTCTTCAACCTTCCGACTGGTGCCGTTGCTAGTATCAGTGCGTAAGGTGAGTCGGCTCCCAGAAAAAAAGTGTATATTTAGCTAATAACTTGATCAGAGGATCTTCAAATTCCTCTAGACTTAAGTATGGACATGTATGCCGCTGATAGTTTGATCTCTGATAGTAAATTGATCTCTGGGTGGCGGCCCAAAACGTATACTTGACATTTCATGCCATTTGAGGTATAATACACGTTTCGAAAGTATGAGGCGTTATCCATGTTGTCTTGTCTAGAATTAAAACTATCTTAAGGGTTCATACATGCATATATTTAGGTAGCTGTTGTAGTATCAACTACACATTCGCTAATCCTAGCTATGATCATCTATTTGCTAGTTGTCCCCAGCTGTCATCAAATCCCTGCTTTACCTTCAAGACTGCAAATGTTATTTGAAAGTCATTCCACAATCGGCACAGATCTAACAATCCACTTACTATCAATCTTCTGCACGAGTCACCACTGCCCACGGAAAAAGAGCATAATATCATGAACTGAATTCCAATGCTGGTGGCCGTTGACGTCCGACGTCAAACGTCTTCTCGAAATCCTCAAAGTTGACTAACATCTTTCGAATTCCAAAGCCAACAACAGCTCCCAGAAAATAAATATGCAGAGGCAGACCAATGTACATATGTACATGCAAACAAAGCGTTCTCTTTGAGTACGAAGTCGAAATGCGTCAGAGCCGCCGAGGAGGCAGCTCTTGTTTGCATCCCATTAAACCGAATGATCCGTGACATTAGACTATGATAACGACGACCAGTAGGATGAATCTATTCCCATTTGTTTACACGAAAACCTCGCTATGTCTATAGAGATGCTCTTTGTTTTGTTCTGATGAGATATGCAAGTCAGTGACACGCGTAGACCATGAATTATTTTTAGTTTCTGTGGATCGTTTAGCACTGCATCAGGATTTGTGGTAACTCTGTGTTCTTATTCTGTGCAAATCGATCACGTAGTCAGCCGATATCTTCAAAGCAAAGTTAACCGCCTTAATATGTGTGTTTTGTTTTGCGTCATCGTTGTTAGCGATTGGTTGATCAATCGATCAAATAAATTTATCGAACCACATGTATACGGGCTACGACTTGCGTTGGTAAAAATGCATAAATGTGCCTAATTAATTTTCCAATTAATTCTTTTTTCATTTGGTTAGGCTTGTGTAAGAAAAGTATCAGTTATGAATAGAAACATTAATCTGTGTCCACGTGTGCCCCATCACCTACGTAAGTTGATCTCTTGGTGAGCTTCGAATGCGGGTTTGATTATTTAGATCAGGTTTCGGGTGGATTTTGTTGCCTATACTGAGGTATTGTGCTTTATAGAAAAATTATATATATGTAGGAGGCGAAAATCTTAAAAGCAATTAGGAAGATTACATTAGAAAGTAACGCGCACAGTCCAGAGTAGATGATGTTCCACCACAAATTCCCACCATTGAGTATGAATGTATTTATGGATACCCTAGGGTCCTAGGGCCGTGACCACCCATACACAGCGACCTTGATAAATGTATTGTGTCCCGCTAACTGTCGATCTGAAGTGAATCCAACGAAGGCAGAATTGTGACGCACCTTAAGTCATGCCTGTTAGAATCCGTAGTCGGTTTTTCCTTAAGCTTAGATAGGTTTAGTTCCAAATAATGCGTCCATCTGTTTTTACAGGTGTTTTCTGCGATATACTTTATTTTAGCTTATCTTTCTAATCATTATAGTCGCTTACAGGCGGTATTATTGGCGATTAGAGAAGTCTTATCCTAACGTGATATCTGGTGAACATATCCGCATATTTTCGGATCTCAGCGAATCCATTGTGGTCCCCGGTGTGGGATACCAGAAATAAAAACAGTGACTTTATACCCAAAACTTAATCCATGTCAAAAGTGGCCCTCCCGATGAATTTTAAGGTGGTTTTAGGAGGCGTATTGGCTAGTTCATTGAGGTCGTTGAAAGATACCTTTCCCAGGGTTGAGTATCTTGTTCTGTTGAGGCCTGGACATTTGCAGAGGAAATGTGTTCTATCTCTACTTTTGGGTCGCCACAGCCTCTGCATAGGTCTGTGGTGTTGATTCTTATCCTTTTAAGATGGACCGCCATGTGAAGTGTGAATACTTTTTCAATGATCAAAACGATCTCAACAACGCCTGCACGGCTAAGATTAGCTCCTTCATACGAAGGAGTGGATGGTTCCCAGAGCAAGAGGGTGACCCACCCACCTTACACATCGCCAGCACAATGGACCTCCTCTGTTCTAGTTCTCTAGTTCTTCTTTTGTTGTAATGGGCCCAATGTTTTTTCGAGACGCGGCATGAGGAGAGTATTCTCCATCTTATGTTGGCCATGTTGAGAAAATTCGAGATGATTTACATAAGAAGACTGATGGGCTCTAGGACTGAGTAATCTGCTGCTATATCTTTAAATTCTGATCCTTTTCTCGTTAGCTCATCGGCCATTTCATTCCTGTGGAGGCCCATGTGTCCCGGAATCTAAGTCCCGGATCCAAGCGATTTGAGTTCCTCTTTACATCTTTTGACCAATTAAGAGTTGGTTGTGATGCAGGTAATGGTTTTGATGCCTGCTTGGCTGTCTATATAGATGTCTATGTGTTCGTTGTTATTCAGAGTGGATTAGTCACGGCAGGCCTCGGATATGCCATATATTTCCAATTGAAACACACTTACGTAGTTGGGAACTTTCATAGACCGGGCAATTGGTGGTGCCTCTGAGAAAATTCCTGAACCCTCCTTGCTTTCTTCCATTTTTAATACATCCGTGAAGATGGATATGGAGTCGGATTCAATGACGTTACCATTTGTCCAGCTGTCTCTAGAGGGACATTTGGAGTAAGGTTGATGGTGCTGTATCCGAATTGATTGTTTTACCACATCCAGCTTTGTCGGAGGCGCAGGGCGCTTTCAGCCGCTATTTCTTTGATGAAGAGGTTCAAAGCAAAGCCCTAGCATGGCTTCAAGGGCAACGGTGGGTGTTGTCCTAATTGCGCTTGTGGTACCCACACAAGCTAAATGTTGGAATATTGTGTGGCTTTTGCGGTTGCAGGTCACCAGGACCAGACAGCCGTACGTAACGATAGGTCTAACGATGGCGGTATACATCCAGTGGCTGTGGCCAGGATTGTGGTGGTGTACGTTCGAGAATATTGTCTTTCCAGTTCAATTTACGATCTAGTACATATGTATGTACCCTATGTATCTTGCCTTGTCTGATATTTGAAGCTGGGCTCCATTCAGTTTAGGTGGCTCGAATTCGGGTATTTTCCTCTTATTTGTGAAGAGAACTAGTTCGGTTTTTTGTTCATTAAGACCGAGCTAGGGCGTTCAACGCTGTTTGCAGCAGGTCAGCGATTGTGGGCAGGAATGTACCAGTTGCTAATATGACGACATCATCAGCTAGGCGATGGCCCTAACCCCGTTTTGGTTTAATCTAATTAGTATTTCGTAAATCACTCGATTCCAGAGAAGTAGTGATAAGCCTTCACCTTGTGAGGTGCCACCCGAGGCCACAGCATGAGCTTGGTTACTATCCAGTTCAGATTTAATGTTTCGTGCATTAAGCATGCATTCTATCCAATCTGATAGGATAGGATTCATGTGCATCTGGTCTAGTGCTGATCTGACTGATTTCAAGTTTACATTGTTGAAAGCGCCTTCAAAGTCCAAGGAAGCTGCTAGTGTGTATTCTTTTTGGTGGAGTGATTCCTTGATTATTGTAACCACCTTGTGTAGCGTTGTCTCATCTGATCGGCTGTTCATATAGGCATGTTGGGCAGGTGAGATGTCCCTTGTGGTATATGTTAGACTGATCGGTCTAAAATCCTATGCTATGATGTGGCTGTGTTTCCCGCCTAGGGTATAAAAATGACGTTGACTTCTCTCTATAATTGGGGTACATACATATATGCAGCTCAAGCAATTGGAATTTGTTATACCTGTGTAGAGATTCAATTAACTTCCTTTCTGTTGAATGAGACAGTAGTGCTTTAACCGCTGACTGTATGGTAATTCTCAGAATACACAGTTTCTAGTATCCAAAATTCATTTTTGATCCATTGGGGGACAATACCAGATTATCATTAAGCTTATTTAATTCACGTAGTGCTATAATGTACGATAGATACTTTTATAGCAGAAGCTCTAAACTGCAGCTTAAGCGGGCTAGGCAACCATTATTATAGGTATGCATTTCTTGGAATTGATGAACTAACAAATATCTTCAGACTTGTTGAGGTGCTGTATAATAGTTATAGGTTTGCATGAGAATAGATTGTATAAAACAAAAGATGGTTGTATACACGTACAGATACTCTTTCTACTCTGTTTTAGGTTCACAATACATGCTACAATTTGTAGTGTACCAGTTCGTTCGAAATTTAACTTACGTACATAAGTACTTCCAGTATAGTTGGGCCTTATTTACTTATCTTTGAGCAAGAATGTTACGACCGCTTCCTTAATCTGGTGGTTCATTGAGCCCACTTACTTTTTTGTGAAGTTATTCCACCGACTGTACCATGACATCTAATCTGATTATCATCGAAAAAAAAAAAAGCAAATCTAATCGTCTTAGCGTCCATTTTTTACACTCTTAACCTTCAAGCGTCATTTCATGCCCTCATGTCCTTGACCTCAGCGCGATTCAAGTTCTACTGACGTATGTAAGTCGTTAATTCTTTTAAAGCTGTTCCACACGGGTTTTCATGATTATTCTATCTCCGAACTGTTCTTCCCTCTTACCTTGCTTCCTTGCTTCGGAGTCATCAACCAATAGACTACTTCTACGCCCCAGCACCACTTTGTATGTTCATTTATCTTTAACTTTCGTATCTTAATGTGATTAATCTAATCAACGAAGTTCGGCTGGCCGACTTACGTCAAAGAACATCTCGCCTGACGCAAGTCGCCTTGCTTTTTGATCAATTTAATAAGAAGGACAGGGAACTTTTGACATCCTGTTAGCAGTACAATATCACTGCTACTAAGCGCTACCAGCCAAGAACATTGACCTAAATCCAGTCACCATCAGTGTAATCAACTGAAACTGGTTGCAACATAAATTAAAAACTTAACAAGCCACTCGTACACACAGCCCACCACTCACTGGTAGGCGTTCTTCGTGTATCGCTTCTCTCTTGAATCTCGATTCGTTATGATTGACAATATCTTCCCAACCCAACGATAAACGATACATGTACAAATTGCCTGACCCGGAAGCAATTAATCATAGGAATGGCATCTTTCAGATATGATCCCACTATGAGTGGGATGTGGTTGTTTTTGCAAAGAAAACATCTAAAAATAGAAATCTGTACACGAGGGCCTTTAGACAGAGTAGCGTCATCGGTCGGTGCGGTCGTCTGTAATGAGAGTGCAATCAACCTCCCTTAATCGCTGTTGTCTCCCATTAATTGTGTACTCCTTGACAGAAACAAAGAGAGAGAGAGAAAGAGAGGGAGAATGATGGCGTCGCGTCAAGTCATCAGTGTAATTACGCGCCGAGAACTCCCATTATGGTGCGAATAAAAAAAAAAGTGCGATCGCTCTCAGATGGTGCAAATGAAGTGGAAATATGAATGCAAGTGCCTACACCGTAAATGTTTTTAATTACTTTGCACTTTTACAACTGGAAATGCATACGTCCGATGCTATTATTCAAAACGGAACGAACGTTCGTACGTGTCAGATATTAAGTTACGTGATTACACTCATACTTGAATTGGTGTATTTTTTATTCTTTGAATTGTTAATGAAAAGATACGCACAACGGAATGGGGCACAGTGGAGTCGAGCGGATTTTTATGGTTAAAGTTTGAAGTTTTAAGAACACAGTGATGGTGTAATTTTTAGGCAACCATGTAACATAGAAATGTTTTTGAACCTTTGAAAGGTTTCGACGCATCTAGCCTTTGGCCGTCGTCTATTTTAACTTCTATCATACGAGAGGAGACAGCACTGATTATTCAATTCGTTGAACTCAACTTAGTTGTCGGCTCCCCTATTGACGACAGATTAAAAAATGTTCGATTAGATAGGTTTTTATTAATGAATTTAGATAATCAAATGCTACTTTATAATTGCGGTATCATTTCTTGATATTTAACTAATTTACCAGGAAAACCTGTCGATAGCAAACCGCTTCTAAAAATGTGACAACATAACTTGTCTGGCGGATTAAAGGAAGGGTGTTGCTTAAGAATTTAGTTGAAAATCTATCGCAGATAATAAGAACATCGTAGGTTGAATTGGCTTTAGATGAACTTGTAATAGAAGTAATTATCCTGGGGAGGAGAATGATCATTGCGAAAAACAAATCGATTTATAGTTAAGTGAAATCTGTTCTCCATATAAATCGGCTGGCACTGACGGTATTCTTCCGGTTATGCTGCAGTCTCTGCCGAGCTGGAGACGTTTTCGTGTTGTGTCCCTTCTATCTAAATCTCAGCATGCGTATACTAAACGGCGATCAACAGAGACGACACTCCACGAAGTTGTGGGAACGATAGAAAAGACAATTAACTACAAACAATATATCTTAGACATTACAGGTGCCTTCAATAACGTCAGCACTGAATCGATTCAGGAAGCTCTGATCCAACTGGGTGTGGAAGAGTTTATTAGCAAATGGATAGTGACTAAAGCCAGATTAAATTTATCGACCCTCGGTAACAGCAGTTCCACCATATCTATCGTAGGAGGAACTCCTCAGCAGGGTGGGGTCATATCTCCTCTTCCTTGGCGTATGGTAATCAACAAAATCCTGCGGATGAATGTGATGAGGCTAGACAGAGAAGGAGTTAAGGTAGTCGCGTATGCGGATGATGTGATAATACTGTTATCAGGGATGTTTCCTCCAGTAATAAGTGAGATTATGGAAGTTGCCTTGGACAAGATTAGCAAATGGGCCCCTGGATGTGGACTCAGCGTCAACCCAAACTGAACTGATGCTCTTTACCACAAAAACCAAAATATCGATCTTCACGCCTCCACGGCTAAACAACCAACTACTCTTCTTATCATCCAGTGCCAAGTACCTAGGTGTGATACTTGTTCCAAAACTTAGTTGGAAACTAAACATTGAACAGCGGGTAAGGTAGAAGTACTGCACAGCAAGCTGTGCCGAAACATAATTATGTAGCTTAAAGGCGCCGTTTTAATAAAAAAAAAAAAAAAGAAAGCTTGTTTGCCTTCTATGCTTGTAGTAAAACCTTTGGTAAGAGGTAGGGACTTCGCCCGAAGATGGTCATATGGATGTACACAGCTGTGGTGCGTCCTATACTTTCCTATGGATCGCTAGTCTGATGGCCTGCGTTAAGGAAAGAACTCAACATCAAACTTATCAACAAAGGGCAAAGAACTGAGGCCTTGGGAGCAGATTAAGAGAAATAGGATGCTGGTGAACAAAACCTTACGGTTACAACAGCATTTTGAACCTGTTGTCACAAGACCTGGTAGATAATCTAACCGACTATATAACTCCCAGAGTGAACGACGTCACGGTCAGATTCCCAACCAGGTCGAAGTGGGAATCAGGCGTAGGCTCTTTTTCTTTTAAGCAGGATCTTCTTCTCCCTTCTCTTGCTTCGATATTCTTCGAATGATACCCTTTTTTTGCGCTGCAGGGTTTGTAGGTATGCATTTTCGGCCATCTTTTTTCGGGGTACGCCATATCATCATACCAATGCCTCTTTCTCGGTGGTGATTGGTAACCTACAGTTCATCTTTGATGATGTCGCGATATTGGTACCACAGATTATTGTGGTTTCTCAATGATCGATGCACAGCAAAGTCTTTCGCTTAGGGGCTTTCCGTACTGCTCTGAACTCTGGGTACTGTAGTAGTCCTGAATTTATTTTTTTGGCGGCTTCGCAGTTTCTTCTAATGAGCACAGAATTTGAGTGCAACAAGATAGTGCTCAGAATCGACTAAGTCTTTAGTTTCGTTGGTAGGGGCGACATACTAGGCTGATGTTTTGAAATGTTTCCTTGATGCGGATCACAGAAAAGTGATGGCTTAGCGCCTAAGAGTCAATTATTATTAAGCATATCAGATTTCGCATGACGAATCCGTGTCCTGCATGTAGTGTAGTCTATGCTGTAATAAATGTCGCAATTATGCCGTTTTTCATCGTACGGAAAACCACTTGGGATGTAGATCGCAGCTGAAGCATTTACAATCAGCTGTTGAAATGCATATCAAGAGGCATGTACACCTACTTTGGTAGATGAAAAGGACCCCACGCCTTGGTGGTGTAGGGAACTTGAAATTCTAAAGAAGGAGGTGAGAAAAGCCTTTAATCATGCTATGAGAAGGGATGATCCTGAATCATGGGATGAGTATAAGGCAAAGAAGAAAGAGCTAAAAGCAACGCTGCGACGACGTAAAAGAGAGTCGTGGAGGGAATTTTGCTCGAATATGAGAAGCACAACTGAGGTTAATAGACTTCAGAAAATTGCGACGAGGGATCCAGTTTCCAAAGTCGGACTCATTCGCGATAGAACGGGGTAGATTGTTATGACTCTGGATCATACAAATGATGGCCTCATGGAAATACGCTTTCCGGGAAGCCTTAAGTCAACAGTAACAGGATGGATAGGATAGAAGCGGATAGTAACTTCACTGGGGCGATAAAAACGTTTTCACCTTACAAGACCGCAGGACCGGATGGTATATTCCCAGCTTTAATGCAATGGGGTGCCTATCTGATTGTACCAAGGCTTAGGGGTATATATGTACGTTACATGCCTAGCGATAGGCATACCGGTAACATGGAGAGAAACGAATGTGGTGTTTCTTCCAAAACCGGGAAAAAAGGACTACACCGAAGCGAAGTTGCTGAAAACAATGGAAAGAATTGTGGTGGACCATATGGAGAGCACGGCGCTGAAAGCGTGACCTTTGAGTAGTAGACAACATGCATACAAAGCTGGCAGGTCTACGGAAACAGCGATACACCAGGTGGTACGCGTTGCGTAAAAGGAGATTAAAACCGGAGTCATCGCAATGACCATAATAATGGACATTGAAGGTGCCTTCGATAAGATTTGTTTCGAAAGTCTGAGAGTAGCCTTAGAAGAACGCAGGATTAACTCATTGGTGGTGAGATGGGTGGACAATAAGCCGATAAATAGGGCGATAAATATTCAGACAGCAACTTCAAGATTTAGAGGGAGGGGTAAGCAGAGGTTGCCCGATACCATGAGAAATGCTCTCAGAGTAGTGGAGCGGTGGTGTCATGAACAAGGGCTCTCCATTAATGCGGAAAATACAGATCTAATCATCTTCACAAGGAAGAGGAGAGATCTGGAATTTTAGCCCTCGACACTTTTCGGATCGGAACTACAGGTGACCAGGAAGGTTAAGTATTTGGGTGTATACCTAGATGCTGAACTTACTTGGAACTTCCATGTAGAAGAGAAGATTAGAAAGGCGAAAAGGGTGCTTCATCAGTGCAAACAAGTATGTGGACTAAGGTGGGGAATCTTGCCGAGCTCAGCATACTGGATGTACACGATGATAGTTAGGCCGATTATCACATATGCGTCAGTTGTACGGTGGCAAAAAGAAACCCAAAAAACTATAAAGAAGCAGTTAGATAGGGTCCAACGTTTGGCATGGTTAGGGATCGTCGGTGCAATACGAACGACACCAACATGCTCAATGGAAGTGATCTTAGGTATTTTGCCGCTGGACTTATTTATTAAGAAATCGGTGGCTTCGACGGCACTTCGTTTGCACCGGGATACCAACTGGCACTCGCGCGGTACTATCTATGGTCATAGGAAAATCCTGGATCTAAATATGCCCATGGATGGAATAAAGAGAATGCGTGTTACCTAAAGGTATCACAAAACTCTTATTGGAGATGGAACATTTCCGGAAAAGAAGATTGGTGATATAATCATCTTTATGGATGGATCCATGATGGAGAAGAAGAAGAACTAGAACTAGCCTGTCATATAAGTCTGGAGAAATATAGCTCAGTCTATCAAGCCGAGATGATTGCTCTGTTGCATGCGTTGGATCACCTGAAAGAAGAGAGTTAGTTGAGGGTAGAAGCAATACATCACTGGCATTGGAATGTGTTCATTAACTCAATGAGTGCTCAGGCAAAGCAAGGGTGAACCTTGGAGCTCTCTGGTCCGGAACAATTTGCTGCAATTGTCAGAGGGATGGTAGAAGACCTAATTAGCAACTGGGCCGCGACAGAACACCAGAGAAGGTGGTCAACCGTAGAAGGTTGCAGGCAAGCGAAAATGGCTATTAAAATACCGATTGGCACCACTCATAGATAAGTTCTAAGCTTAGGGCGAAGAATACTGAAATGGGTGGTAGCGTTATATACATACAGGTCATCGAAATTTCGGGTATCACCTAAAGAAGATGAGTCTTCTGGAGGATGACACCTGTGAACTATGCCTGGTTAAAGTCGGGACGGCAGCACATATATTGTGTCAATGTCCGGCGCTAGCTAGCAGAAGAATGGAGGTCCTGCGGAGCCACTAAGAAGATACCCAGAGGATGAACCAGATTTATGTTAAACAGATGTACGAGGAATCAAAACCAGAGAGGAACTGTGAAGAAATCTACAGTGACTCTCGGGCTAAGATGGATCGTGCAAGAGAGACAAAAAGGGACCCAACACTGTGGTCTGGTTCGAAATCTCTCTAAAATACACATATATCCTATATTTCCTTGTACCATGATTCAAATTTTTAAGCAGCAGTTAGGGTGTACAGTGTTGATAATGTCAATTCAGAGTCCTTGCAGATTCCGTTGTGTTGTCTGTGTTGATCCGAAAATTGTGGTTATTTTATCTCGAAAGCAACCTGAACGGACGCCAATCAGGGACGGACGCCTTCTAATGGCTACCAATTAGAGGCTAAATAAGCACAATTGATGCGTGGTTACAAAGCAGGTTGACACCGGTTAAAATATGCTGTATCTTATAGCGTAAGAATATTAATAAAGAAGAAATAATGGATTCCTAAAGGTTGGTAGGAATACCCTGAGGTATCCATAGTCCTTTAATATTGAAGTTAAACCAAAAATCGACTCTCTTTCTTTTCAATTCGTCCATGTCCTCTAATTAAGATTAAATCCGTGTGTCTCTCTGCATTTGTGAAAGAGATCCCATCTTATTTATGGCTAGATATAGTATTTCATATGCACTTCTTTCACCAGCAATGTAGTGTATTGTACTGGTTTCTTAAGAGTTAGTTTGGCACGTATCATGATGCGTAATTACCGATTCTTATTGTAATGCCATTCATTACTATCTTGCTGATGATGATCACCACTTTCATTTTTTGTATCTGTTATTAGCAGTCCCATGCGAGGACTCTATTCTTTCCTGATAGTTTTTGTACTATCATAAATCTGTGTCTTTAAAGCTGTAATGGGTAGTAGATTGCTAGCAACACGCTTATTAAAAACACAAATCCGTTCAAGCAGCGCTTGATGCAATTATTTACCGCGTCGAAAAATTTGTCGCCTTTAAAGAATTTTTTCTTGGTGGTATTTCTTGTTGTTACCTGTGCAGACACAGCATCTGCGACTTCATCTTCTGCATCATAGAGTTCATGCTAAAGAGCAGAGTAATAAATCCATCCTTTTGGTAGCGAACGAACTATGGTCCCTGAGTCAGCACAACCAAATTATTTTTGGACAAGAATATCCTGTTTCACCTCAAATCTTCAATAGTCACAACTATTCACGATCAAAGCTTGTTCGAAATCCTAATTAGACAAAAATGTCACTAAGGTACAGGTCTACTATCTAAGACCTCTGCTACATCGGGACACAACACCATCCTGTATCTTCTTATGTAGTACAGTATGTCACTGTGCCAACAAATCCCTATCAACCTAGGATTAAGAAAAAAAGATCCAAAGCAATGGAGGGAACAACATACTGGTCGCGTCAGAATCGTTTTTGATGTACCGTCATTTTTCCAGATTCACCAAACACATTCTAAATATGTACATATGTAGATATGTACAAATTTAAATATACATTCATATATGTATACTCCGGCACTCTTCTCGCAGTGACTGTCTGCAGACGCTTCTAAACTATGAAAGAGGATAATGCTATGTCCCCACCAAAACTAAATCCGGGATTTAGCTATGATTTCCTTAAATCCACCTAAATCTTCACTAAATCTCGACGATTTACCATACGATTTGACGTCTATAAATCCCATCTAAATCCCAGATTTATAATAAATACCACTTAAATCCTCATACGACACAAATCGAACAATCCTTTTTTATGTCAGCACATGTTATTTCCTTTGCTGACAAAAAAAAAAACAAAAAAAAAATTGAAAACGTCAAAAAAAAAAAAATCCAAAATGCATTGAATAAATCAGGTTTTAAATCTTTTTGGTAATTCTGATCTTTAATTAATTATAGACAGCAATACAATTTTTGTATCCAATTCCAAAAATTATAAAAAATTTACCAACTGTGACTATCTTCTTCACAGCAAACGTCAATATAAATCCTAAATCCAGGTGGGCATAGCCTATAAGGATCCGTTTAATAGAGTGTTTTATTGGGTAGATGATGGAAAGTGGACTATCTGTATAATCTCCGTAGTTCCGTTCAAAAAACCGTTTAGCCGGTACCTTTGTGGAGAGACGTAGAGTGTGGCAACGATCAACGTTAAATTGTATACATCGATTTGTAATTGCTTCTTCCACCGACCGCCACCACTGTGCATCACCAAAACTGCTTGCACACTTTTCCATGCTGCACATCGCAGTGTCGGATCTTGATACTGCACACATGAATGAACCGACAATCTCCGGAGGCTGTTTTAAATGAAACCTCCAGTCTCTTGCTGTTTTGTCTCCCTTCCCCCGCACCGACATATCCTCCGTATATTTGTATTTTTCGAAAAAAACATTTTTTATAGCATAAACTGAAATTTTTTTTTTATTTTATGTCCCGGAGCGGTATTTCATTTTCGTTGCTTGTTGCTCTGCATTGGCATTGATTTGCACAAAAAAAAAAAAAAATCACGAGATATAAAAAAATGCGAGTACAACAGAAAATGCACTAATGAAAATGTGCATATGTACATACCTATGTACGTATAAAATTTATACATTAATCGTTCCAGTAGATCTTGCCAACGACCTTCATTCTTTGTCGGTTGTCGATCGGCTGGATCGGTGGTTGTTCGTTGCTGATTTGCTTGCAGCGTCAGTTGAATTTTTGCTGACAAAAAAAAAAATGCAAATGGCAGCGCTGTTATGTCCGTTAATTCGTGTAAGTTTTCATAATTGCGTTTGTAGCTATAATTTATAAAAGCGCGTACATTTGCGCTTTGTTTTGTTTTCCGATGAAATGGAGCGGAATGATTGTATTTAATGAGGACTGCCAGGCAACAAGTTTTCTGGCGAATTGTCTATTTAGTTCCTCTAATTCGCTAAACAGAAGACGAGAATGTTTGTTTAATTGGATGAGTGATGAGAGGCAGTCAGAAATGATATCGATTTCCGTCTAATGGTCCCATTTGCCTTAAACTATGAGTCTTACGATGATGTAATTCCATGGCAGTAGATGTTGTTTTGCACCTGGGTAGTAGGATATTATACGAGTATTACGAACATCCGGCCGGGGTTACCTTCAAACCACAAATTTATTAACTTACATGAAACTAATCAACTTTAATGGACGATAAACATTGTAATTTGAATTTTTAAATTTAGTTTGCGTAACGTAGTTACTTACGCGTTTGACGTTGTTTAAAGGGGAACAACATTATCGTGCATTTTTTTTATATTTGGGAAATGGCTGTAAACCACAAAATATTTTAATGCAAGTTACAAAAATAAGGGTTGTATATTTTGCTGATGGGGTTTTTGTCTTTGCTGGTCGTGTAGGTGTTTTCCTTTTAACAGCCGAACAGTGAGTGTAGAACTAATTGATGTGTCATCGTGGGACATAGAAAAAACAATTTCTAGGCTTTCAAACCGTTTTTAATGTAGAGTAGAGTAGAGTATGACAAACACTGATATAGAGATGCTTTTAAATGATTCATTCAAGAATTGCTCTACGTTATCTAAGTTAGTCATAACAAGTCCAACTGCCATCAGACATTGCGTTTCGTTGTTTCCACGTAGAAACGACTAGATGCATTACTAAAACCATTTCTTAGAAATGCTTGAGCAATCTGACGTCAGAGACAACCTGCGGTTTGTAAATTGATAAATTCGTCATCAATTGGGAACAGTTGCAGTTTGCGTGATCGATTTACCATGAACATTGCCCCTAACGTTTGTGACTTTGCTTTGTGATTCTCTCGAATGAGATGAACGGGATATAGAGATAGGCAGAATATTTATAGACTAGTCGACTTGCTCTAAATTTAGGAATGATTGATCCCTGTTAATTCGTCGAATTCCTTCATGAATGTTTTTCGCAAGCATCTTGTAAAGGTTTGATGATATTTCGGTTGGAGATATCGTTTTAATTGGTGCCGTTCAGTTAAAGACGAAGTTTCTATGTTGTTCGGAAGTCTAAGAGCAATGAATCCAATGTCCATTTTACATTCTTCTTTTCACATACCCATTCATTTTTTCTCAGGTGATTGCTTAAAGAGGATCTCACAAAGTCCAGATAAGGTGCTCCCGATCTTAACAGATCACAGTAGCACTGGGTAAGTCATTTCCTTAGTGAGTCGAGGATTAGAAGTAGGCCGTTGAATGAAGAATCGAGTAATCGATAATGGCAATTGGCAACCTTAGTTCGTCTCAACAACGTAACACAATTTTTGACTTGACCTAATGGCTTTATATCAAAAATGTCAAAACCTTCTATTTGGGGTAATATCGAAGACAGTTCTCAACCGCCTTGGTAACTTATATGTCAGGTTATATTGAGCGGATTTTGGAGACTGGTAGGTGGTGCTTCACCACTTCCTTGAGAGTATTGGTTGCCAAAAAGCCCTACTCCTCTGAGGATCGCCCTAAGATCATACTCTCTTAGAACCAAACTCCTTCCTTGCCTCCTAGCTTGTAGAAGGTACCCACTTTGGGCTTACTTTTAAGTTGACTCCTTTGGACGACCACTCAAACGTTTTAGAGTCTTTGTCGTCTAAATTTGAGGTAGTATTTGTATATACTTTGTCTACCTCGGCTCTGCTATCAATTCTGACAATAACACTTCGGCAGAAATAAAACGAAGAATAACTCTTGTCAATCGCTGTTTCTTTGGACTGAGAAGGCAATTGAGTAGTAAGGCCCTATCCCGAACAACTAAGGAAACTCTACATAAGACCTTGATCATCCCAGTCCTGCTTGGACTTTATCAAAAGCAGATGAAGATATCCTCGATCGTTTCAAGAGAAAAATTTTTCGCAAAATATTCGGTCCCGGTTGCGTTGACGGGTTTTGGAGGAGAAGGTTTAACGACGAACTATACGAACTGTACAGCGACATCGACCTAGTCAAAAAACTGCACATCAGTCGTTTGAGATGGCTAGCAGTCTCCGGCCCGCAGAGTCTTCGAATCAAACCCGGAGGGACAACGCAGCAGAGGAAGACCTCGCCTTAGGTGGCGCGCACAAGTTGAAGAGGACCTGAAAAAGCTCGGAGTGCGCAACTGGAGGCAGTTAGCTAAGGACCGAGCCAACTGGACAGACTTGTTAGCTGAGGCCCAGGTTCACCCCGAACTGTAGCGCTACCTAAGAAGTCGTCTAAATTATACCTATTCTTTTACTAAAATTTGTAAGGTAATGAAAGGCTGACTATCGTTTTCTGTACTCCGCTCTACAGGCACGTTCCTTAGAATGAGTGATTGTACTTCTACTTGCGGGGTGCCTTAAGGCTAATGAATGTATGCCTTCCACTTCTGCGTTTCGTTTTGCGCATGTACTTAACTGAATCCGAAAATAAAGAATATATGTTTAAATGATTTATTGCTTGCCTTATAGCTTTCGCTTCCACGTTATTGAAGTCTCCTTCCTTGCCAAGAAAGGTTGATAGCATGCTTTCGCAATAAAGATCTAACTAAACTTAATTTGTAGCCTATTAATGTTACTATGAACGGTGGAATTGGTGAGACTTAAGACTTTTTTTGTTTTTCTGTGCTGATATTCAGTCCCGCTTGGATCTCACTATTGTTTATTGTATTCCACGACTTTTTTGTCAACATTACTGTAAACAGTAGTGGTGAACGTATGTAGCCTTGTGGTACTCCGCTTCTATTATTTTGCAGTGTGTCACTTCATCTGTCGCCGTTACAATATACATACATATGTATGTAGGTAGATAATTGGTTTTCTGGAATGTGTCTTCTGAAAAATTTCTTCAGAAGAACTATCGATGCATTCTCTATCTATCTATCTGTCGTCTCGTTGTCTCGTTGATTGACTTCGATTTAGAGTGAAAACATCATTGAAATAGTAACAATTTGCTTCTCTAAAATCCTACTTTTGCTTTTCAGTTGTCGCGTCTACATGCGTAGCTTGTATTGATGGAGTTACGTTTATCAAGTCTTACATTGTGTGCTCCACTTTGTTCACTTGAACTTGAAACTCAAGTTCGACTTTCTATACTTCTCACACATTCGTCTGCTAGGTTTTTTTTTTAGTTACCTTTAGCGATAACAGGAGCTTGTAGGGGATCCCACTACTTGCCTTGTCATCTGGGTTATATTGCGTCCATTCGGCTATGTAGATAGATGTCTTTCTATACATACATACATATGTATGATAGGGTTGCATGCAACTCAGCTCCAGATTTTAGGTAGCCCTTACAAAAATTAAGGTAAGACAATGGTATTGTTGCAAAAAAGATAAATAAATAGAAAGTGGTTCTCGGTGAGATGTACTTAGACACTATGCACTTAGTTGATAGGTGCTTCCACTATGAAGCAGAGATATCAATCCATTTTTACTCCTGGAACCATAGCAGTGAAACTGGGATCATTTTGGCAGTGAAAATTTTGTAAGATCGTTTAGTCTATGTACCTATATGTAGGTACCGAAGCCATTGACATGATTTTTGTCTGCAGTCCCAAGCTTTTTTTCATGAGTACAAGGCAACTAGAGCTTTCCTAGCGCATTTAGCAATGTTCTTTCCAACCTGGCATAAGAACTTAATAGCAAATGCTGATCCTAACGAGAGCTATGCACTAGGAGATGAAAACTGCTACTGCGAGCAATGGCTCTCCTTGACTTGCTTCTAGAACTAGTTGGTACCTAGTTAAGCCACTACACCGTAACAATGGTGTATAAATATCGTAGGGTAATTTTTTTATGGGCATTATATTCTTGTGATATTATACTGCTCAGGTATGTGAATGACTACTTCCCCTACGTCATCTAAAATAAGTGGTTAAAATGTTCGTGTCCATAGTCTTAAACAATTCAATTTAAGGTCCAATGTCACTGGCTCTACTCGGAAGTATACACGTTTTGGTTGCAAATTAGACCGGGATTTAAATATTGTTCTTCATGTTTGGAACTCGGAATCGCAGAACATTATGTACTTGACAACTTACCGAAACCAACAAGACGCCTAATAGAAGCTTCCATACTATCATTCAATGATGAAAACTTATGTCTATACGAAATACTGTGGGGTAGATGGTCCCTCAATGGAATGTAGTGTGATAGAAGGCCATCCAAGCAAATTGTTAGAATTTATCACTTCCATGTCCACCTAACAACCGCTTGAACGTTTCTATCAAAAATTTAGAATCCCTTTTGACTCCAGAAATGCATATACCTATAATTCGAAAATAGCCATGCGGTATATCAGTTTTTTTGAATTTTGTAACAAACTTTAAGAACCAGTTATGTGGGATGTGTTTTCTTTTGAATATCTTTGGCTGCTGTTTTAATGGTGATACGTACCTATGTAAATGTACGTGTATGATCGTAGATAATTTTTTTTTGTAAAATGTCCGCAATGAAAAGCAGCATCTGGAACATTTTTATTAAAACGACTCCCGAATCATCAGCTCTAACTTTTATAACAATTGTCGAACCTCATTGTTCACTGGTTCACTTTATCTGGAAGTCACTCTACGTTCCAACTCTACTGTAAGTGCAATTTAAAAGTACCTAAACATCTATTGAAAAATTCATTTATTCACTGTGTAATAAAAAAAGATAATTAGCCACCGTATTCCACTGCCCTTCAATAACAACTCATCGTCACATTTGCCATAAACATGCCCATAAACAAATTTTATGAATAAAAAACCTCAAAGCGAAACAAACAAATATTTTCTATGAAACCTTCCAGTCGCCGACCTCGAAACAACTTCGCACTCCCAACTCCCCCTTGCCCGACGAACAATGAACAATGATCGAGAGCGAAATTCCCCCCGAGAATTCCATAACCGAAGAATCAACATCAATTACAACAGCAACAACACCCACAACGACATCAAGTCAAAGAAACGAAGACGATGCCAGGAATTCGCTCAAAAAACTCGCCGCATGTCATAGGTAAGTGCAAGTGGTGTATTACCACCGACGCGACGCCGCCGCCGCCCATCCCTACACACATGTAATAATCAAAACACACATCTGTTATAAAACTATTAACGTCAATTGAAGTGTCATGCAACATTTCATTCGGGCGTGTTTGTTGTTGTTAATTAACCGTTCAACTACAACGACAAAAACAAAATGTATCTAATAACGTTTATCTTTATTTCCGCCCCTCTGTAGGCAATTTTATCGACGTTTATCGTACGTAACCGACACCACCACCACCACCACCACCAGCACTACCACCAGCACCACCAGCACCACTACAGCCAACGTCAATGAAAGTAATATAACAATTATGGCAGCCACTTGCAGTGATAAGAAAAGCTCAGCTCAAGAGAGTCGTCAAACATTGAGCAATAGCGACGATCAGCTGAGTGACCCACCAGCCCCACCAACACCACCACCATCAACATCATCATCATTCTCATTCTCATCAGCATCATCCGAATCATCATCAACATCATCATCATCGTCGTCGTTGTCGGTGGCGGAATTAAACGACAGCGGGAGAGTCATTGATGATGTTGAAACTACTCCACTGAGTAACAATGTAATGCGTGTACTTAATTCGCCTGCTGACGTCAGTAGCCGGCTGCCGACAGAATCACCGTCGCCACAAATGACAGCCGCCACCGCCGCGGCCGCCGGGGTGTCAATGGGAACGACAACGGAATCGCATCAAGGCTGTGGAGAGGGTGAGGCAACAATCCGTTCAAAACCACCGGTGACAGGGGCTAATCTAATCGGAAAAACGACAGACGTAAGCAGCAACACCGCCGCCAATGGTTCTGATTTTCCAACTCACACAACGACGAATGTCACTTTTGGCAGCGGCGTAGACAGTATTTGTAGTAATAGCGGCGACGGGGGCACTGTATCCACTGACGTTAACAACGATAAGCGGAACGAACAAACTACTACCACCACAACAGTAAAGTTCCAGTCGGTATTGCCGCCAACGCCAGTGAACAATCAAAATAAATGGACGGGTACCGAAGAGCCGAATGTTAGTTGCCATTCAACTTGTGAAACGTCCACATCGTCGTTGTCGTCGCTTACTTACGATAGAACTCAGTCACAGTCACGATCGTGTTTATCATTCCCGGCGGCAAATCATCATCGTTCACCAACATCATCAGTCAGACGCTCTCTAGTGGAAGAACGCAAACGGGATCTGCTCGAACGCTCGCAACAGGATACCAGAGCTAGAAGTAGATCACGATCACCGATCGCCGAGGAACTTGAAAGGAATTCGGCGAATTTTCCGTCAGTCGGACGTTTGGTGAAAATGTACACAAAACTGCTGCAAGACAACAAGCAACCAGCTACCCCAGTCAAGGATACTAGCAGCTGTCTATCAGAAGATCTCGAAAAGAAAATGTCACTCAAAGCAGATGAGGATCAGTTGAAACCCTCGATCGATCTGCACCGGAATAGTCCGCTCTCCGATGAAGGTTGCACCCTGGGACATTCACCGTACTCCTCAGACTGCGATGAGGACCAGGACGATGATACAGAATCAGTGAAGCCTGCCAAAAAGAAGAAGGAGAAAGTCGCAAGATCAGCCAGCAGTGACTCGGCACTCGGACTTGACGAAGAACCTATGGAACCACCAGCAAATCTCAACCAGGGTCGACGAATGACCCTCACTGTCACAGATCTGCCATTGAGGCCTGCCCTCTTGCCGCTAGCTGAACCCAACAACCTGCCAGACTCACCAACAGCAGAGGTGCAAATCTCCCTCAACGCCCTGCTCACACAGACTGCCATCCCTAGCAAGGTGCTACTCGAGGAGCGGGTGGTCGAGATACCCGAGGATCGCTTCGGCTCCCTGTCCAGTTCCCGGCGGGAATCCGCTCAAAGTTGCATGAGTGACTATCCGAATAGTGAATGTGGTGGAGTGCGGTTTGTGCGAACGCCATCTGTGGTCGTCTCGGACTATTCCGACGATTTGATGTGCGGCATCACCTTAGAGGAAATCGAGTACTTTCGAGCGCAGCGCCTTCGGCGGAGATCATCCATCGAGACTTCCGGCACTGAAAAGGATGATGCTGCCTCAGATGTCAGTGCTTCGTCTTCGTGCAGCAACCTGTACTACTGTGGCTCGACAATCAGTGCGCTAGATGGCGCTGAGTGCTACGTCAACGGAATTCGCATGCCCATCGACCGTAAGATATCCGATTGTTCCACTTGCGAGGGCAGCGGGGACGAGGATAGTCAGTCGTTTGTGATTCCGGAACAGCCAGAGGATCTCAAGGATTACATCACCTACTGCACGGACCAGATGATTGCCCAGCAAAAGCAGCAGGCGAGCAGGAAACCGAAAAAGGTAGGCGGTACCACAAACACCGACACCTGCAACACCAACAGCAACTGCAGTGAATCGTAGATTTTTCCAAAAAGTTTCCATTTTTTGTTTTTCCAATAAATCTCCAAAAAAACGGTCCCACAACGCGTCGGGCCTTGCACATAGCTTAAGTTCTCTATTTAAGTATTATCCCCTAAGTATTAAAAATAATATTTGTAAGTCTGTTTTTTTTTTTTTATTGATTTAAGCCAAGAAGAAGATTTGATATTTAAAGCTTATTCCGCTGCGTGCTATACACAAAATATTTAAATAAACATAAACAAACAAATTCTAGTAAACTTTAGTTTGTAATTCACGTTGGGGGGGATTTGTCATGGTTGCACTTTTATTGAATACTCTGCCGCACACATGAGTCAATCATGTGCGTAGAGACACGTATGTACTTGTTGCGTTCGCCTACGTCACGCGCTATGTGAAAGAGTTAATTGGATCTCGTGAGGGTTGGTTGCTATGCTTTGTTCCGCTTTTGACAGCTAATGGGGTTGTTAATTTATTTGTTGTTTTCTTCTACGAGACCGCGTTGCTGGTGAAATTCCATGATTTGACGCAGATAATGATTGATGACGTGACGTGTAGTATCAATGTCAGTTTGAGGTTTGTTAACCCTTTCATTTATGTATAACATACAGAAACAGAGAGAAAGAGAAAGTTACTTGAAATTGATAATCTGCAAAACAATTAATTTCCGGATCATCGGACTTGGATGGCACGTCATACGACCTTGTCGATGGTGGTATTTGACGCATATTAGAGGGTACTGACGAACGCAATCGTCATTAGTTCGAGCTAATGCGTCATTTCGCTTAGCTGGAGGTAATCGTTAGAGGCTTACCTTAGATTACGTGAAGGTCATTGCTTGCGGCTGGTAATATTTTCAATGTCAACTTGAACTTGGGAAGTACTTTGGTGACAAATTTCAAAAAGATACTTACGCAGTTTACCGATTGGCTTGTAACTGCTGTACTTGGTTACAATTTTCAGCGGTAACAGCAGGTATAGACGAAAATGAATAGCGATGATTCTACGAACAAATATCTACATGCAAGGATTCATATGTACATGCGTGGTGAGTAATGTGTAAAATATCGCATACACATTCCCTGCACTGTTGCTTCTGACCGCAGCACGGCTGAAGAGACATCGGGCTTTTTGCCAGGTGATGTGGATTCATGTACTAGCCTCATCTTTCGATATGTATAAATCTTTGACAGAGTTTCAGAAATGAGTCACTTTAGCTGAAAATAAGTTATTTTGTTGGCTTGCAGCTTACTTCTATTTATCTAAATCTGAACTGCGGGAAACTGCATAACTACTCAGGCTTTCATACTTCACGTGATTGATTATCTTGTCAGATGATCTTATCTAGTAAGTAATATCCGTCACGTTCAGTATTTTTCGTGGAATAGCACAACCTTTAATCTGGTGAATTTGTTGAAGTCCAAGTATTCACTATGTAGTTATTTGCTATACTGAACCAGATCAAGCAAGTGACATCTAGTTGACTTTAAAAGTATTAAAGCGATTGTTGTATTGGTGGTGAGATATGCATCTACGAGCCATCCAAACCTCTCGTTGTGTACTTATTCCTTTGAGAACTTTGGCGTTATCTTGTAAGTCTTATTTGTTAGTCTTCCATTCATGTACTTAGATAAAACCAAATTATGTCCATTTCCGAAAAGCTGATGATGCCATGGCGTCTATCTGCATAAAGTCCTCTTAATAGACTTCTATTTTATTCATTAGGTCCATCGGTCCCCATCATTGCTTTTCCGTGTGGTATCGCCATTTACCGTCGTTAGTACATACAATTCTTAGTATTGTTCGTTTGAAAAGGATGTGCAGATGTGGCCATTGGGCTTGGATTGTGATCGCAGTTTTCGTGAGCAGTATTGTCTGCCATTATGTTTGTGTTGGCATGTTCCATAATCAAAACTAATCCATATGTGTCGGTAGATTGATCAATCATACTCAGAGGCTATTTTTTCGTTCTTTCCACTCATTTATGTTTCGAATTTTTTCTAGTAATAGTCGGTTTGTCCATAAGTCAGTCATTAAGAATTTCTAGACATTTTTGTCACGCACCATACTACCTCATTTGAGGCACTGCGAGAGGTGCAACTCATTTCCATGGACATATTCTAGTAACTTTACTTTTTAGGTGGTTAAGTGTGTTTAAAAGTGTTCTTCCCCGCGTCAGTTACTAAGCCGAGGTATGTGATATGATAGTCACCAAATTTTACAGAACATACATACATATCTTATCACACTGGCATTTTTGGGTGTCGTATACGTAATATTTGTGAGCAATTATACTCCTTCTTACTGCTACTTAAAGTAGCAATTGTCATAGTACGGACATATGGAGTTTTCGTTTATTGATTTTTAGTTCTAAATTATTTTTAACCAATGTGTTCATAGAGGAGGTAATGTAAAGGAGTCGTGTCCCAATGTAGTTTGCACAGATACAACACTATTGCATCTTATACATTCAACAGATGTTTGTGTTCTATAAATCATTATAATTATTGTTATTTGGAAGAGGTTAGCATACTCTGGTTCTGCGGTCTCAGAGAGTCCTATTGTGGTGACCCACGGGGTTCTAGAGTAAATCATCAGACGCTGATTAAAACTTCATGAACTTCTCAGCTAATATTGCGATGAGGGGAGTGGGTAAGACAATTTCGCTCCCTGGAGTCCACTTTTTTACTTGTACATGAGCAGAGCAGTCCATGCAGTCAGTCATAGCGCTGATAAAAATTCTTAGATGGTTCCTCCTCACAGTTATACGGAACTTAATACGTACCTTTCCTATCAAACACTGTTGAATGAAAGGCTAGAAGCCTTTAGCATATCGCTATAGTGTTCTTCCTTCTATGAAGTTAAATCTAAATTAATCCACCTTTCATTAACACTACATTTTAGTCGTGCAAATGTAATGGTATCTGCATTTATGGGCTTATTTGACGTTGCTCATCTGGTTTATACTAGTCGATTTTGGAACTTCTAAACCAAAGTTGGCTTAAGTGAGTCAAATGCTTTAAGTCGTGGTGCGGTATACAAGCAAACGATACACACTGAAGAAGTGCAAACATTTGCAGAGGTTTTTTCTTTTTGTGTTTGTTTTAATGAGACTTGTGATACGCGATATAATCAGTAACCAACTACGTTCAATGTGCGTCTATGATCTACTAATTCATCTGTTTGTCATTGTATGTTGTACGTCTTCTTTAAAGGTGTACGTTTCGGATTGATTGATTTATTCCTCAATTTCGGGTTTGGATCATTTTCCTCGTCTGGGGACACAAATTTTCAAAATGGGCTTTCCGATATACGTAGTATGGAATCTGACTGTCATCCTCCAGAAGACTCATCTTCTTTAAGTGATACCCGAAATTTCCATGATCTGATTACGCTACCACCCATTTTAGTGTTTTTCGCCCCAAGCTTAGAACTTCTCTATGAGTGGTGCCAATCGGTATTTTAAGAGCCATTTTCGCCCGCCTGCAACCTTGGACGGTTGACCACCTTCTCTGATGTTCTGCCGTGACCCAGGTGCTCTACCATCCCTCTGCCGTTGACCCTTGCTTTGCTAGAAAGTCCGCCTTTTCGTTGCCCTCAGTCCCTATGTGCCCTCTCACCAAGAGCAACGACATCTCATTTTGAGATGAGCACTCATTGAGCTTATGAAGACATTCCAATGCCAGTGATGTACTGATATCTGTTTGCTCATAGACTATCACTAAAGTTTTTGACTTGGCTTATAGGTAGGCTAACGATCTCAGCTTGTGTAAAAGGCCGGTTTCTTTGTTTGTTGGTGAATTGTCAACTCTAACAATCGTATTTGTCGAAAATCCTGGTAATGACCCTCCAGTAAAGCTTTATTATCGCTGTAAGTGTTCTTATGGGTGTCATGGCATGAAAAGTACCTTTCAATGACCTTAGCAAACTAACAAACACCTAAAACCACCCTAAAATTCATGATGAAAACGAATTGGTTCAGGAGGACCGCTCCCGCGATAAACTAATAGTTTGACTAATTGTCTAGTTGATTATTTTCATTGAATAGTCTGCCACAAAATGGAATACAAATACAAATACAAATTTTTGGCGCGCGCAACAGGTCCATGGGACCCAGGGCCTAGCTTCTCACAACCACTCGTGCTGTGCGTGTTATATTCTTCACACGAATGGAGGGGCCTACTGTTTAATGCCGGATCCGAACGGCAGTTTTTTGTTTTGAGAAGCTTGTTCATGACAGTTTTACTTTCGTATGTTTGTCAGACGCTCGCGAGAGGTGGGGCCGTGAAAGAAATTTTAGGTGTTGTTTTGGGGGTTGAACTTGGAACCCCTCGCTCTGTAGTCCAACGCACTAACCACTTGAGCCACGGCGCCCATAAAATGGAATATCCAAAAATTATCAACGTAGACACGAAATATCTATGTTCAGAGACATGTTGTCAAAGAAAATCGCCGATGATCCTTTGTTGATGAAAAATGTTGTACATCTGTGAATTTTTCTTCGGTTAAGCCCTAAAAATTTCTGCTTCATCTTTTTATTGCATAGTCTTTGGTGGAATCTTTGTCGACACAAGGTGCTTCCAGTTTGACAAAGTCAGATAATTTCTGTAATTACTTAGTCTTTATATCGGAGGTTATGTCTTTCTGGATAACTTCACGAATTTAATTGTCACTTGGTAGAAACAATTTGTCAACTTTAGTTTATTTCTAGCTTCTCGTGTATAGGTTTCCTTGGTTGTATTGAAATCGCCGTCTCAGCCAGTTGCCAGGTGCAGCAATCATGAAGAATTATGGTTTGCTACTTTATTGTTTTGTCTTGTCTTGTTTTGTAATGCAGCATTTGAGTCTGCAGATGCATAAGCTATTAATTTAGGACAGGAACTGATATACGCAAGTCATATACGCTTGTCCAGGGCTCCATTCTTCTGCCTTTCCTAAATTGTTCTATCCTAGTTAGAATGCTTGTTAAATATGGTTTTTAGAATTTAAAGGCCTTCTACTTTAACACACTTCCTGAATTGCCCAACTCAACTTGAAGCGCGTTTCGCAGTTTTAAATTGAGTCAGTCACAATCATTTCTCGTGCCTTCCATAACTTTTATTCTATTTGTGTTCTGGTAAGTTCTAATTTTACTACCAGGCCTAAACTTAATGCAGATTCTTAAGTCCCTAACTGGGCACTACTCATGCGGATTGTAGAAAAACGCGATAAAAATTCTAACACATTAAGTATAACGTCATCATCATAAACTAATGACGTCGTTTGTATCACAAAACGAAAATACAAGACACTTACCATAAATAAGTTGTAACGCCATTTTCTTTCTCTCATGTTTGTAGACAACAGACTACAGAATTAAATTTGTGGTACCTTGTGAGAGTTCATAACGTACTATTTTTCTCCAAGAACTGCGTGTTAAATCCCACGTCCGCAAATTCTTTCCCGCCATTAGTAAACCACTTGGCAAAGTCGAATCCTGCCATTTATGATCAGAACGTAAACATTCGTCCAAAATTGTTCACCCAATTTGGAGACTCATTTAGCTATCTCTAGTAAACAAATCTTTCAATACGACCGATACTGTGTTACTGTTCTCCGACACATTTTCTTTTTTGGACTGACCAAACCCAATACCATAAATGTGTCGTGGCTTTTTAATTTGTTTTCCAGTGTTGGATACGCTTCTGCACGTTTCGAGCATTGCGCCTAATTGAGATTTACGTGCCCAAGTACAGCTCCATCACATTTACAGCACGTGCGTCATGTTTTCGAGTAATAAAGTAGAAAATAAAAATTTAAATAAAAAAACATTCCATTGCGCCTTATATAACAAATTGCACGCCGTCGGAACGTACGCAGGGTGTTAATGGAAAAGGGGAGAACTTTATATGCTTTCATAAATTACCGTGATATCACTTGATCAGAATTAGAAGTTGTGTCAATCACAATAAACTCTGATGTGACATATTGGTGGAAGCGTTATTGACAAAGGGGTGAAATTTATGTTGACATGTTGTTTTGAAGCGGATTTTTGTTTTTAAAATTGCGTTTACTGGCTTTACTCACTGCGATTATGAAATCTTCTAATTATAGGAAACTGTTTATATCAGACACTATTGATAGACTATTTTTACTTTCTGTCTCGTCTACTATCTGCTTCAAATAAAAGTCAGCAACTAAGTGTATTGTACTTTAGAAAGCCATTTGATTTACTACTTATTTGAAGGATTTATAAAGATGTAAAGCTTTGGTGATGTGGACCTTGAATAGAGAAATCCCTTACTAAATCAAAGTTATAGCTGTCTATACCGTGACATTCTATCTAAGTGGTTAATGCTCCGCCTCTTTTGCCGTCTGCCTCTTATATTTCCTTGCATATTGTATCTTCGTTTAGTTTGTCTTGATGAGTTATGCCACGCAGAATTATGTTTATAAAAAGCTCATAACGAGGATGTTCAGATCCTGCGAAATCATCGTATGGGCCTTGTTTAACAATCTTATCGTAGATTTCACTCCTCACGACCCCAGGTGTGAATGACTTAAGAACGCTATTTTATTCTTCAACTTGCTTCAAAATGGTTAAGTTTTGACTTGTTGGAGCTCGCTCTTTACAGTTGATAGCTTGCAGGACAGTTGCATCCAACTTACTGGCATGTCTACTTAACAGACAATGCGCTATGCTGGCGGCGATTAATTGGCTTAAGGTTCCCCTATACGTAAATAAGTCTTCTCACAGTAGTCTTGCTCAGAATTTCAGTAGGTATTTTGCCTACCACAACGTTTGATCATCTGGTTGTCCAGCTCAGGATCTTTTTTCAGTCGCTGACATATTTAAGTGAGGTGGCTCTGTGGTAAGTGCCTTAACTAAGGTCCCTTCTTTTTTCTCCGATTAAGTTCATTGGTATTGAGTAGAATGTTCCGCTGTCAACCCTTCTATCTAGCACAACCTGCAGGCAATATCCTAAAGAAGATTCATTTTCTTCATATATTACAAGAAGTTATGCTAATCATTTGAGTGTTATTTTTCTCTTTGCATTCTAAGGACTCTCGACTTCTCTGCCAGTCATCATTTGCAAGCTTATGACAGCATTTGGTTTGAGATCCAAAACTTCCAAGGTGTTGGTAGCGCATCATTACCCCTAATGGTTGACACAACTTGTCCTTTTTTATTCGTTTTTATACAGCATCTTGGAAAATAAGCTAAGAGTCCTAAACGAGGTACTTTCTATAAACTTGATCTTCTGCCCAAGTCTTCTTCCAAGTATTGTCTTCGACTCGTGGTCACTATAGTCAAACGTTCTTGTGTTATAATTCTTTTGATTATCTATATTGAAAACTAGGTCCAGTTCTCTTTATAGTACATCATTGTTGGGTTCTGGGGTTCTAGACAAAATACGAAATTGAATTTCCAAGCAGAACTAAATGACAATTTAATAATGTTCTAAGTCGGATCCAATATGGCAAGTGGTATGCAAGCGGAAGTCTTTTCTAGTTCATCTGATATAAAAACTGTAACCATTTCCAAGTCGGCAATTTGAAGAGCAACAATCAATCAATATCAATATCAGTTCTCGTGTAGACAAATCTGCCCAAAGCCTGGCAAACGGTCATTTCTACAAAAGGCGGCCTACTGGGGCTTTGCGTAGATATTTGAAAATTACAAGTCCTATCCAACGATTTCTGTAGAAGCTGTAAAGATGAACATAACCCACCTTCAGCGGAATTGTCCTGCACTATCCAAATTAAGACCTTCGATCTCAATTCTCTGCATCAACATTTGTATCCAGATCAATTTATTAGTCAATCAATTTCAATTTTTTCTCTGTTGAGGCAATGAGTAAAGGATGATCTGGCTAATTCAATAACTATTAACTCACCTAGAAAGCTCTAGCTGTAGCCAGTCTACCTATCCTAACCTAATGCCATTGAGATCTGCGCTAGTTTAAATCTCCGAAAAGGTATTAAAGTATTATTACATATCTTCTCAGTCCAACTCAGTGGATTCCATGTCAGTTAAATGCTGTTATGATGCATTACACTCTTTTGCTACACATAACAGGGTAAATCTTGGTTGATTTCTTGGTCATTCTAGCTAATGAATCTATAGATAAGCTACCTACCTAGGGCTGGCTCAGAATTTGTGTTCACAGGAGCAAAACCTTACCGGGGATTAGACAATCCAAATGACATACTAACCTTTACAAGGAGGTAGCATGCCTATACCCTTTTGATACAAAAGATCTTTTAGGTCGCAGTGGCAGCCATATGGGCAACCTAACCTAATGTAAAGTCAATAAAGCATTTTAATACTCGCTATCAAGAAAACGATAGCGCGGTTTGTCTTCTGCAAACCGCCTTCAATTTGACATAACCATCGTCGCCACATGGTTTAATTCTCAACCTCATGAAGTAATAGCATATGACTTTTTTTTTTATTTCGTAAAAACGTAAATAGTTTCAAGGATTATGAGATCTTTTTTGATTCTACAAAGCAATATGCATTCAACCTTCCTCATGCACGATGTTTTGGGTATCTTTGTTTTAAAGATAGTCCAGTTAATATGAACATATTTTCTGCATAACTCGTATTCTGATCTACATGAGCCTATTAGCCGTGTGAGTACACTTACACTCCTACATATTCGATATAACTATTTTCGGAAATCTTACAAATTATAATTTACAAGTACTTTTCCACAAAATTTGTAAAAAAATCGACAGAATAGATTTCACCAAATTTATGCATTAGAAATGTTTAGTTATATTCTACAAAGAAAAATTTGTAGAAGTTATTTGTAGTTGTAGTTTACAAGATCCAACATTTGTAAAATTTGATTAATTGTAAGGCCGGGGAAATATTTATAATTATTGGAGTACAGGGGCCTGTATCACAAAACTACAAGTATTGTACAAGAGGTGAATTTTAACAATTAACAATGGTTGGGGAACCACAAAGCTACAAGTAAACTTGAGACTAAACAATTGTACAAGCTAGATTTAACAATTGGGAAATTTGCAATTTCCTCACGTTCTGTACCACAAAGCTACAAGTGTAGGCAACATTTTACAAACCTTTGTTAAATAGTTAGAAAAACTTAACGTGCAAATTGAGAATTGTTAAGTCGTTACAAGTCGGATTTTGAGGAGGTTTCAATTAGAAATTTGAAATTGTTTTTATATGACGTACGTAAATTACTTTTGTTTTATTGAAGCACCAATTTTGAATATACATATGTATACTTTAAGTATCACTTGGAAATCCAAGCGTGAGAGAGTACTAAGCTACTAATCTAAGCTAAGCTAAGCCTCGTATTACTTTCGAAATTCACGAAGATATATTTGTCGAAAAATTTCGTGTTTCAAATCGTGTAGTGGCTTATCTTGTTGAAAGACTAAATGATAAATTAATGTCGCCAACAAACCGCAACAATAGTCAAAACGTTTGACCAGAAATTTTAATAGCTCTGTATTGGCTTGGTTCTGGAGCTCAATATCACACTGTAGGTGACATGCATGGCGTTGGTAAGAACACACTTTGCTGTTGGGTATCCAAAGTCACATCTGCCATAATTGAAGTGGAATTTGCAGCCCATGTACGCAGGCCTGAAAACGTGAGCGAAATTATTCACCCGACACGATCTCACATTTTATTATGTAAGTGCCAATTGGCCTGGAAGTGTCCACGATGCATGGGTATTGCGCAATAGCACCCTGTATCAGAAAATGGAAGGTGGGTGGAAGTCGTTTCCTAAAGCTGTAATATTAGGGGACAGTGCCTATCCTCTAAAAATTTAGCTTTTGCCACCTACAGCTGCATCAAGTGCTGTTGGTGGTGTACTAAAAGAATTTTTTTCATCCCTTAACCACTTACGCGTTGATCCTCTTTATGCAGCAAACATATTCAAATGTTGTACAACATTATGCAACATTTTTCGCAAGGACGGTAATCTGGCTTAAAACCAGACTAAATATATTTGTCCAAGATTCTATTTTGGTTTATTTACTTACCGCTTCGGAAAACGCACCAAAATGAATATTTTTTTCCACGGATCTTTACTAAAACAGTTTCCTTTACCCATCATTCTTATCTGTCTGCGCATTGTCTAGCTGTCACGAGAGCACCAACTTGTACAACTGGCTTGTACAAAAAAGTGAAATTTTTATATTTAACAATTGTGGAGCTTTTTTTTTGTGGTACAGTAATTATAGTTACTTGTTAAAAATGCATTGTTGACAAGTGCCTGTAGAATTGTTAAATTGTAGTTTTGTGGTACAGGCCCCTGGAGATAGCTCATGCATATGCATAGAATATCTATATCGACAGCATGCAGATGTGATTTACCGATTTACACGAAAGTATATGTAGGAGAGGTTTTACAAATATTACTGGTAAATAAATTCTTCATTTTGTGGAATTTTGCATGTAGTGTATATAGGGATGTAATGAAGGGACCATAATAAACATGGATGCCCCCACCGAGTTTGTATTGTAAGAATATTGTAAGTAAGATTTTCCTCATGTCTCCTATCAAAGACCCAAAAAAATCTTATTTTGTTTGTTCCTAGTTTTTGCGACAATATTCCATAAATTTGTTTTTTTACAAATTGTATTTAACTTGTATTTAGATTACACGTCGTACAAAAACTCAGTGCAATGGGGAAATTTTTAAAATTTGAGATATACAACCATTTTTTGGCATTTTAACCACAAATTTGTGGAATAAATATTTGTACGTTGTCAAACAAAAACCCAGTTGTAATCCACAATAATTACAAACTTATAGTTGTAACTTGTAGTTTGGTGAAATAAACCACCGTTCTTGTATGGAAAACTCCGTCCCCATAAACATCTATGTTTGATTTTCGTGCTCGAAAAGCAAACTCAAATCAGTACACATTCCAACCTTGACTCCACATAACTCAGGAAATTCCTTCACATGAAATCAGTTTGTTGGCTCCCAACGGAAAATTACTTAATTTTTACCCAAAAGACGTCACCTTCACAAAATTCTCAACTGACATTAAGTACACATTTGGGTTTTTTTTCTTACACGCACTATTTAAAAACGGAATCGAAAAATACTGAAGATATCACACTTCAGATTGTGATGGTCTAATCTGAAAGGAAATTAATTGCAATTTGTTCAAAAAAGAGCCTTATATCTGTGTATTTATCTGTGTGTGTCTGTGTTGGAATAACTAAAATGTAGATAAAAGCAAAATTTTATCTCTGCTCTGACATTCGTTTCGTGCTTACGTTCGTGGGGTGTCCCGTTCGTATTCTGTCTTTTTTGTTGCCCCTCTCAAGTATCCATGTTCACAAATTTTAATTTATTTTTGTAAAACTTTGTTTAAAGTTGATAAAAACTTAAGTGAAATTGAAATTTGCTATTGAAATTGCCTGGTTTTTGACTGATTGACGAGGCGGGGCGTATGAGTAACATTTGAGTTTCTACGGACGTTATCGTGTCAAATGGTTCTTTCTTTAGAAATTTCGTTGCTGATATTGAAAATGTTTTATTGATTTATTGTGTTGTTTGGGGTACCTTGTTTTTTTTTCTTCACTCTGGTTAGGGTAGGCTCTAACTGCGTCAAACCAGTAATTAAAAGTAGTCATCAATCGATTGTAGTAGGCTGTTGAGTCAGAAGATAGTACAAATTAGAAGTTTAAATACACCTAGTCTATTTTTGAGTGTGCTCTAGTAATGGCATGGTAATTCGTGAAACAAATTTAGCAAACTTAACAGTATAACGCGAATTATTCTGTTTAGTATTTGTATGAATATATGGTTAGCGTATTTGTGTATCATGATGAATAACAATTGTATTGGCTAACGTATGAATAAAGCAATTATTGTCGTTTGATCGTGATGACTAATAGCAACAAGTACCTACTTTTCTTGTTCGTATGTGGTACTTGGTATTGCTCACCCATCAAATCATTGTCAACATTGGCAAACCTCTTGAATATACTCGTAATACTTACATTTAATTGCGTAATACTTATGTACATACTTACAATATGCTTACTTAGGTGGCCCATCAGTGTAAACAAGGGTCTCAACAAACAAGCCTTTCTAGCCAACTCGATCATTAGTTATCTGCATTTAGTCTTTTTGTTGACGGTTTTTCCCTTGCACAGTTTCACAGTTAATTGTGCAAGGTAGCATGTTTACTATTCGGGTTAAGTACAGATCCTCCCCTAGTTTGTTCTTCAGCTCTCTTATTTCCTGGTATACCCTCATGACCAGGGATCGAGCAGAGTCTTAAGAACATTAAGCTCTTCTCGACGACTCTTCACAAGCTTAGATTTCATTTCTGTAGCAGATATCGCTGTAATCACTGCAGGATTATCGATGAAAAGTTGGTATCCTCTCGTGGTATTGTTCTCATCGCAGTGTCAGGTGCACCTAGTTTGAGTGAGCTAAATATGCCCAGTGAATTAGATAAGATACCTATGCCTACACTTCTATAGATTATTTTCTACTCGGATAGAGGCTTGTAAAATGTTGTTGCTACATTGGTCATATATTCGTTATCCTGTTGCGTTCGACATCCAGCTGTGTGATTAGCTGATTCTAAGGGAACTTTTAGCAGCTAATTCTTGTATAAAAAAAATCAGACTGGTATCTCTAGTGCACTTTCCTTATGGCTTTAAACTTCACTCCGCTACAATATATGTATATGTAAGTATAGGTCTTACAATAGCCTCTACATCCGCATGATGATTAAGGGACTTGGTTGCCAGGTTTTTCCGAATATGACTGCAGGAGTCCTTTCATTCGTTCTCTTTTTTGTTGATCACTGGCCTCAGTATGACACATTGGGAGGAGCATGCCCCCAACCGAAAGAGTTTTCAATTGTTTTATTAGTACCTACGGCAAACAAATACTATATCTTAGAGTTTCGAATGCGCTCTCAATATCTAGGAATACAACTGTAGTGCCCTCTTTGAACTCTAATGATTTTAAGATGGTGCGATACAGTAAGCTGTTTCTACTGATTTACTCTTCTGCGACGCTTAAAGAGGGTCTTAAGAAGGAATGAGAATAGGTTTAAGGGTCTCTGGGACAAACTTGAGAACTTTATACTACTTAGGTAATAAGACTACCTGCACTTTAAGTAGGACACCTTATAGCCGAAAGAGGATAATGTCGTAAGACTTCTGAATTTTAGGAGAAATTATTTCATCAAATTTTGACTGAAAGGAGTTTCCAAAGGAGCTTCATGTCTGCTATGAGTAACTAGGGATGGTTTTACTTGTGGAGATGATTTTTTAAGACTCTTCAACCCTAAATATTTGGGTATGCAGACCCTTGTAGGGTCCAAGCTCATATGCCGATATGTGATGTATGTATGTGCGTGTTATATTCTGTGCGGGTTCTCTGTCAAGCCGTGTTACACTATTTTTTATTTTGTTTTAACTTGAGTCATGGTTATAATCTATTTCTTTATTTTACCATACACAGTGCAGTTTGGTTTGGATTCCTATTACCGGTGACTACACGCTTCAATACCAAAGCGAAATGCTCTTTCCATCTTTAAAACTAGTTCTCATCCGTAATTAGTAGCGACCATCATCAGGTGTTTCATTCATTCATGTCATTGGTCCTTTATCAGCTTCCCAAGCCAATGCATTGCGTTGAAACCTTAAATATGACAAGGTTTTGGCCCAATAACAAGTTTGCTTCCCAGAGCGTTCGGACTTCTACGGAGTGCCATCCGTCGATCGCAATGTGATTAATCTGGTTGACGGTTGATTGATCAGGAGAAATCCGTGTCCCATTGTGAATATCGCAATGCTTGTTAACTGTGACAATATCCCATCGTAGATATAGAAAGTATATCCTTTCTGTCTCGCAATACTTAGCTGAATATTAGAACTTTACATGGCTTTTTGGATGAAACTATCTCCAATCCTACTCTGTTTACCTTGGTTTCCAAATCTAAAGTCTAAAATTTTATTTAAGGTTAGACAGATGTCATGTGTTCCTGGGTAATAGCTCTCTGCACCTCTTTAACTGAACTTGCACTCAAAGAGAACCGTCTAAATTCGTTCACAAGTGTTACCTGCGGCATTACCTTGCTGTCACGCGTATCTAATGCTTCTTTGAGTCGGTAAGCTAGGCGTTCACCGCTAAATTTCCTTTCATTTCACCTGGTACTTGTCTTCTAGTTCGTGTCTCTCTACTGTTGAAGCTACTGCTATCCGACATTTAAATGAAATCCGCTTCGCTCCGTCTTCACAGGTGTCTGTCGATACACACACGAATCTTTACGTCTGGTGACCAAAGCATTTATGTGGTCGTCTAGTGTTTGCACAGTTTTGCTAATAGTTACGTCTGCTTCGAAATGTTGATATACATAAATGTCCGTCCTATGTTAAGACCCCCCCAATTTCTGACAGTATTTTCTGTGAGGGCCAGAAGTACTTGCCAGCTATTCAAAGAGAGTAATAACCTAAAGAGAAATGAATTGCAGCAATTCGAACTTATTCTAATTTGTGCTGTAGGAGGCACTTGAAATTCAAGTTAGTATCTATGACATCTATGACATAAAAAAAATCATATCTATTTATATTAGTTTTGCCTCTTGTTCTTTGACAACGTTCAAAGACACTTACTCTGTTTCATTTCCTCACGTGAACCCCCATTCGTACACGTAACTTTGTTGCATCATTTCGAAGATTAAAGTAAGTTATTGCCACAAAAATTAAATGGATGGTCGTAACTTATCTTGTGGAATGTACCGATAGTAGGTCAATCAAGATAACAACCGCAGATATCCACATTTGACAGTTAGAATGAACACATTGCCTGTTAGTTACTTATATTTATGCACCACTTTAACTACCTACTTCGGTTTGATAATATTTCACAAAAAGAATGTGTTGTCATCTGAATACTTATCAGTTTGTATGCATGTATGGATATTCTAGAGACTCTTTTCAATGTCCCATGGTGTAGTGTCAAGTACTTTTAAGGCCGTTAATCTCTCTCAATTAGCCTGCCCCCTATTGGGGGCATTTGCATTTGAACAGCACAAACAGGAATGTAAAAAAAAAAAAAAAAACTTATTGTTACCGAGATAAGCTTAGGGTTCCACCTTGCTGCCTTGTTGCAGCTGTTAATTCCCACAAGACAATCACCATGTAGTCCCATGAACATGTGTACACATTCCCACATATCTTTCTGGGTTAAATGCGGTACTAGTGCTGGATGAAGTACAGTATCTCGATCATAATGCTACAAATAAAGTTTATGTGTGCTTTTCCTTTAAATTTGTACTTGTTCTCCGGTTTGTTTCTCAATTGTTTTTGTTTTGTTTTATCGGAAAGGCAAACATTGGACACTTGATTGACGTCAAAGTCCCCACAGACTGTAACAATAAAAATATATGGCTTGGTTCTGAGAGAGTGTTGATGTCTGCTTGCGTTGCATTTACTTTGTGCGGACGGTTTTAAGAATAAATCTAATATTTGTTCTAGAGATAAAGTTACAAAGGATTGTGTAGATATTGCGGAATTTTGTTTCTTTTTATTTCTAGTCATGTGTATAAGGAAATTATGGTGAATGTTGTTTGGCTTCTGAGAATAATTTGTGCTTGATCATTAGTTTTTGAGAATTTAGCCACTTGTTTCCGTTTGAGATACTTTGTTATCTATTAGTCCATCCGTAGTTTTGACGTCTTTTTTTATGGTCTGTATGCCTTCTCAAAATGACTAGAATCATCAACGTTCTACCGAACGTACATATTTAGTTTATGAAAATTCAGCTAAAGCTCAGAAGCAAAAAAGGTGCACCTCTACTCTCAATCATTTCGATTTCTCGGTTAATTCCCGACTTGCTGGCATCACATCTGTAATTGTGAGATCAAAAAATCAGCTTGCGTCGGTTACTTTGCGATAGCAATACAATGCGTTGTACGTTGGTTTTGCATTCCAACAAGTGAACGAGTGCGACTTGAATCTGATTACAGTCATAGGCGTCAATCGATGAAGTAACAAATATTCCCGTCAAGTGATATGGTGATATGGTAGTGCTAATTAAAAAGAATTCTGATTATATCACCATTCTATTGCTATCTATATAATTTTGTCTGCAAAGTAATTAGTTTACTAAGGTGCTGCTGTAGCTGCTGTATCGGATGTGATTGTTTTCATCAAAGACTTAAATGCAGATTTTATCCTAAATTTTGAAATACTTTGGATTACCACTAAATGTCTTCTAAATTGACTGTGCTTCAGCTTTCTCAGTATAAGTAAGGCAGCATTTCTATATTATTTTGTCTATAAGTAGTCTGCCAAATGAATAGACTCATTAATAATGGCTGTGTGTACATGTCCGTGATACGGCCTATACTACTATATGGGCCAAACACCTCAAACAATTGGCGGAAGTGCAAAGAACTACTCCTTCTGCAGCATTAAACATTATGTCTCATCTGATGCTTTCTGACCTATTCGGAAAACAAATGGCTGACAGTCGACCAGTCATAATGACATTTGACTGCAACTTTCGAACAAGCATCCCTGCGATTAGTAAATGGGATAATGATGCCACTTTGGATAGTAGTTTAGTTCACTTCTGCACAGACGACTCCAAGACCGAAAGTGGATTGTGGTGTCTTCTCTGATAATTTTAATCTGAGCATCTCTTACTGCCTCCTGTTTTCAAGTGGAAATCATGGCGATTTAGGAGGTCTTGTCCTGGTGAAAATGTAATTAGGTAGAAATCTATATTAGATGCCGGGCTATAGAGATATTTCTTGTAACTGTAAGGCTGACGAGGAATGGCACTACTACTTCTAATGCTGAATGCTATTAGCAAAACCAACCATAGATAGGAAAATGGTTCGACATATTATATCTCGAGGAAAGTTATTGCCGGGTTGGTTATGCTAAAGTGCTCACAGATCAGCTACATACGTAATCGGTGTCATCGGTGACACTGACTGCCTCTTTACAAGTCATTTCTGCACCAAGTGTTATAAAGAGAAGGTGAAAACCATCGTTCACTTCTTATGCACTAGCTTGGTACTGGCCCAAAGAAGACTCTTCCCTTCTACGACCTCAGTGAACTTGCGTCCTTAGACGTTATGAGCATTCGTCGGTTCATAGTAAGCTCTGGTTGGTATAATTAGTTTCTGGGTAGCCTTAAATGGAAAGATCCATGGTATTACAATGGTCCTCACTGGTCTAAGTTTTAAGTGCGTATTCTGGTACAGACAACCACTCGAAACCCAGTTATTGTGCTTATTTGCCTATATTTTGGCTTCTTAGATTTAAAACTGTGAGGCCCTGTCTTAGTGTTTAATGCATCGGAGTACTGAGTCGTAATCAAGGTTCCCAGGTAAAATAAAAGTTTCCGTCATTGTACCACCTAGCAAACATCCAAGAGTACAACGTTCATGAAAAAATAAAATAGAAACGACAAACTCTAAACTTAGCAATGGAATGGAATGGAAAAGTGCGGCTGTATTTCGCGAATAACAGCTCTGATATTTTTTTTTAGTGCATGAATCGTTGGTGGAGCATTTACGTAGACTTTATCTTTGACATAGCTCCAAAGGGAAAAAGTTTAATGGTATTAAATCCTCGATTTCTCCTAATCAATGTTCAATGTCCAATGGAACAAGTCCATTCATACTCAAGCCATTAATCCCCATCTTCCCTTTTCAAACGACCTAAGGCACTTCTTGCTATCGGCTGCTTTTACGTACGTCACAACTTTCGTTTCAAGGGAACTATTTACACAGAGGCTTATGCACTCCACCTCCAAGACCTTATCTCTCTCCAAATACAGATTAGAAAAAGAAAAAAAAAAAATAATAGAAAAATAGCTCACGCTGCACATGTGACCGCTGGCAGTGATATTCTATTTAAAGCCGCTTAAATCCGCCACGTCCTTACTCCGTAGACATACATATAAACATCTATTTCGCCTAGCTAAAACAGTACCTCTCCAGAGTTGTGTCAAAACCTATACTTGAGATCACTTTCTACTCTTCCTGATAACACGAAGCAACTCAAAAGTCCATTGAATTATAGAATACGATAATTTCTTTATTATTAGCCACATGAAGTACTGCTCTTCTAATTTACAACCCCGGTGTGGTTCTGTTTAAATTTATTTACTTGTCTTCCCATTTCTATTTAAGACTAGAAGAATTAAAAAAAACACCCTTGTTTTGACGTCAAGCACAAGCAATGTTGTTTTTTTGTTTTTTGCCTCTTATCATGCTGAACTGTCATCACGAAAATCCCGAACACTGTATGTTTCTGTGCTTCGAGTAAATAAACTTACAAATGTTATAGTAGTACTTAAGAAAAAAAAAAAAACATGAATTAACTCGCGGAGGCAGACTGATGGAATATTAGGCAATAAAAGGAAGATAAGATACTTTTTTCGCTGAAATTTTGCTGTGGGTTGCAAGTGGGTTGGTGTTGTAGGAACCCGTAACGAATTGACGGTAATAAATCATTTTTTTTTCTTATTACAGGTAAGAACGTGAGCAAGACAAATACAACAGTGGGTTTGGACTTGAACAAGTAATCACAATCAGATAATTTTTTTGTGTAAATACAGGTATTTATATATTTTATTTTTAATTGTCAGACACATTTGTGGGGTTCTTATGGCGTAGTAAGAATGGGATGTAGACGTGGCTTATGTAGACAACTGTGTCTATCTGTTGTGTTGTGAAAGTTCTGAAAAAAAGAATAGCATTCGGTCTGACAAGCTATAGCGTCAGTACTCGTAATTACTGTGGCGAGAATCGATTGGAAGACAACAAGCATACCCAAGTGCAGAATTTGCCTGGTTTGTCTGACGTGTGAAATCAAAAAACTCTTTACCTATAGTTTTCCGATTTTCTGTGGAGGTTTTTTAAATCTGGACTAAACCTTCTACTGAGATTTACTCTTTGATTCTTTATTGTCTACCCCACTCAAACTAGATGGTCACTCGCACTTTTTCTAGTTCCAAATACTTAGACACGGCTTTAGGCCTGAAACTTAGTTAGAAACTCGACATAGAGCAACGGGCAAAGAAAGCAATCGTAGCTTGCCTGCAGTGAAACATTTATTGAAAAAGGGGACTCCACTCAAAGATGACCCTATTCATGTACACGGTCGTTGTGCGTTTATTCCTTACTTCTTGTAATCGCTGTCATTTTGTGGCCTTCAAATATACAACATTGACAGAATAAAAAAAACAAAGAGATCGGCGTGTGCATTGCCAGATTGCCAGTCTGCACCTCATTCATCTAGAACTTCACATCAAAAATACAGCAATATACAGTGCTGGATGGCTCAGAGAATCTGGATGCTGAACCGCAAAACCATATGGTCACTGTAGGGTCCTAAAGACGACACCAAGCGAGCAAGCGCGTTGGTTGCATCTTCGACCGATTATAAGATTCCCACACTCAACTTCAGGAAACTTTTCTTAACGAAATACCCTACCAAGGAAGAAGGACTATATATAATATGATATAGTCCGGATTGTAGAATCGGCGCAGGGATCTTCTCCAACCAACTAATTACTTTCAAGTCTTTACGTCTCGCAGACTCTGCTAGGGTTTTTCAGGCGGTGCTTCTCGTGATTAGGGAAGCCTTCTTCGGCACTTCTAACCATAATATCGCTATCCTTTCGGATAGCCAAGCCGTCATCAAAATTAACACGTCCTCAAAACTGGTAGCGCAATGCCTGTTTGAATTGAACCAAATAATTACACTCATCTGGTTCCCAGGGCGGTTCTCTAGCGAAAAATATTCCGATAATGTGGAAGAATCTTACTAGCTGCCCCATTTGCTAATAACAGCAAACCTAAGTCAAACGAGTCACTAAGCAAATCAAGTCCAGATACTCCAAGAATTGTAGTTATTATTATAGGCCAGTTGAAGATCATGTGGTCAAGGTGATGGTATCCCTTACAACACTTTCTGTAGAAGCTGAAAGGACATTATCGAGAAAGAATCTCTATTCCATATCCTCTGCAGATGTTAGGCCCTAGCGAGGACCAAGTTACTTACTTTAGGCAAACACGTCTTCAAGTATCTCAGAAAGAGGGCATAATAAAGCGTTGCAGAACAGATCCTGTATCAGAATTCCACGGGCTAGACTGGAAAACCTTTTTTACAACCATACGAGTTTGTGGTAACAATACGGCGCTAATTGGATTCTTTTTAAACTACCACTTTATCTACCTACCTAGAAAATAATTGAAAGTAATATTGTCTTGTCGAAAAAACCACTGACAAACTGGAAAAGATTCCTCCTGCAGTCTAGTCTAAGTCGATAACTATAACTTTGCCAAATAAAGCTTTGCTCCTTTCGAAATGAATTTTTTGAAAGTTGGCTATGATTGCTTTGATGCCCATTGATGTTAATTTGCCTTTTTTGTTTTTACCAGGATCTTTAGCAATTATTTGAATTGATTTTATTACTTCTACTTGAAACAATACAACGAATGGTTCTACGTGAATAGACGTTGTTCGTTGTGCAGCTTTCAAATGAGATTGACGTCCGAAACTAGTAGCTACTATCAGTTAGTCTCCGTCCTGAGGCATTATGAAGTTCAAGTATAGTTTGACAAATAATAGTTGATCAAGAGTAACAGTGAGTGGAATCAATCGTACAACTCCTTGGGGATTTTTTCTTTTACCATACTTCTTGTTGTAGATCACCTTGAGAAGATTAGTTGCTATTTAAGTTCTTATACGATGATGAGGTTTTATGCAGATGACCTTCCTCTTTTAGAGCTCAGCTTGTACCTGAATACTATTCTTGTTATAGTAAAGGGTTTTTCATTGAGAGCGTTCCATTTTGGTTTGAAAATTTATTTCGCGTTAAAGTACCATCGATGCAATTAAGTATGGAGCCCATCATTCAAATGTCCTCCACAGAAACGCCTACACGTGTTAATGCGCTTAAGTCAAATTTCCATCACTTTTTCGCATAAATCGATATACCGGGAATTTAGCTTTCGATGGTAGTTCTGAGATCATCTTAAGTATCCGGCTTACTAGCAATGACATGACCTCAGAGAAAAAATTCCAAATGCGTTAAATCACAGCAATAAAGTGGCCAATTAACTGGTCCATTTCTGTAGTTAGCCTGGTCACCAAACTTTGACTTTAATACCCGTTTTTTTTTTTTGAAACCACATATGCTCCAAGTCAACATGGTCCGGTAGAGACGTCCATTGATTGTGACTGTGTTGCTAGCATCATTAAAGTAAAGGTGTGGCCAAATATGGGCACTCCAGTATGAAACCCGCACCAAATAGTTGTTGACTTGCCCAAATGTGATAATTTGGCTTATTAATAAAATCTTTGAGCTAGAACTGGACTTCATTGCTGAGAAGTACATAAAGTTTTTGGAACCGAAAGCGAACTTTACGAAGCGTGGTTAATTTTACACAAAGTCGACAAAACCTATTGGAAAAATCTGGCGTTCCAATTGAAAACCCCTTAACTTACTGTCTCTTTCCCTGGGCGAGAGGAGCTAGTAGTACAATAGTAAGTCTACTTTTGTACAAGCTTCCGTTGACTTTACTCAATTTATTTTGTGTCAGCGTAAGGAACCATCTTTTTTTTGCCATCGGAATTTGTTATTATTGTGCTGATTGCAATAGCTTAGAGGAGAATTCCGACGATAAATCTGATATGTTTGGGTTAAAAATTTGAAGGATTTACCCAATTTCGGACCATTTTACGCATCTTAAAAGGTATTTCCTCCACCTTATCAGCAGTTTTCGTATATCTTCCGCTTGGTGCGCTTATTATATTTATTCTTTGCTTCTGCAAGGAAGTTGTCTTACACAATTCCTTTCAGCTGTATATCTCCGCTCATTTTATTCTTTTTTTGTGCGCTCTTCCGTGTAGATACCTCCATCCTCCCTGGCCTTCCATGGGCACCACTTGAGGTATATCTTGATAATTTCAACTGCCCTACTCAGCCATTCATCAAAATGGCCATCATTTTGGTCAGGGATAGAAATTGAACTATGTAGATTCATACCCATGAAATCGTAGCTCAAAATATAAATATATGGCGCGATAAGTCCGTTTGATACCCAAGGCCTAGCTTCTCACAACCACATCCTATGAAAGGGAACTACTGTTTAATACCGTGTCCGGTATATATTACAAGCCATCTCCTTGCATTCGAATCATTTTCATTTTCGATTCACAAGTACGGTCCGCAATTATTCCCACATTTGCTAAGCCATGTGACTTGCCCGATTGTAGTATTGGTGGTTTTCCTACTTGAATTGCATGTAGTTATCATAGAGTTTAAAAACCAGATCTGATCCCCTTTTCACACTTCATTAAGAAAGCTTATCTAGTTTGATCATATATTGTTGAACAAAATTTGAGTGATCCGTAGAATCGTATGTTAATGCTGCCTCAGACACTGTTTCACTTTAAATTTAGGTGCAAGTATCGATTAGATTAGTTTGCTTGGTGAACGATTCTAGTTGGTTGGGTGACAGAATGCATTAAACACACTGAACTTAAATTTATGTACATTTCATTAATGTTCAGAACTTTTAACAATCCTTCTCAGAACTTCCTCCAAGTTGAGTAGAAATTTATTGCCTCAATTGTAATGTATCTATAGATATTCACCAAAGTCACTAACGCCTTCTATATAAGTGCATTATTGGGTTGAGGACACTCATCTACTATAAATGGTATGTTCCTTTCACATTTCGTTAAATGTGTTTGATCCTGGACAAGTGTCTGAAGCATTGTTGCATTGGTGCAACTGATTTGCTTGTGCCACCCTTAGCATGGTTAAAATTTAAAAAAAGAAGGCTTCTGGTTGTTCCCGCCCGGGTTCGAACCGAGGACCTTGTGCGTGTGAAGCACACGTGATAACCACTACACTACGGAAACTTGTTAACGATTGCATTCAAGGATACGTCCTTTAATGAATTGTTGATTTTTGTTTGCAAACAGTTCGATTCATATTTGCAAAACTTTGTTCTACAAAAATGTTAATAGAATGAGTGAACTTAAGAAATAGTTTTATGAGCTTGTGATTAACTTGGTGCTGATTTTAAATAATTTAAAAATTCCATATTTAGTTTCAATTTGTTTTACATAAATTAACATCCCCTATATTTTTTAAATCATGTGTTTATATTATTTAATACTGTTGGTATTACATAGCCTATTTGTACCATATTCGTTATAAAATGTTGGAAATGTTACCTCTTTGTATTCACATCGATCGTGTCTAATTGTCATTTGATGAAAGCGCAACAGTCACCTTGAAGGAATCTAAATTTATCACCTTCAAGTTAGCATGTCCTTGTCCACCTATGTGGAGTGGAGTGGAGCCTCAGTAGATCCTCTAGGTATCTTATTACTGCCTTACACCCAAGTCAGACAGTACGTAGTGGGCTTGTTTTAAAACGTGAATCGTAGAATACCTACACCATTACAAAGATCACCTTATTTAGATCGGATCATCTTTATTCGATAATGATTTCGAGTTATTTGTCAACAACGTCTACATATGTACATATGTTTTACGCGAAGGATGTGCAACACTTTTCATTGTCATATCGGATTATGATTACTTTTGGTTCCGCGTATATGCATCTGATATCGTGGCAACATTTTACAGCCTACAGTTCTACAGTAGAACTCTTCTTGCATGATTATTGTGGCCAAAAATTTGTGGCGGCCAAATACCGCAGTATTATCTGCCATCGCGAACGCAGTATTTTTCTTAATCACACGGAAGAGATCATTTGTGGTAAAAGGGACAGGACCAAGTTTTCAACCTTGAGATACATCATACTCAACCGATTCCTCCTGACTACACATATCTCCAAACTTCACCTTATCGGTAAATATCGCCATTATCATAACTACATACCTTTCTTAATGAATTGATCGTTGAATTTCTGAAAGTTTTCGAAGTCTTATCAAATATGAATGCATAGATACTGAAATTTTTTGTAAACAGCCAATTAAAGGTCTTTCATTCCTCGTTGAAATTTGGTACCAAATCGAACTATTCTTCTGAATACGGGATGCAATTCACTGAGCCTCATCATCAAGTCAGTCTTCAAAACGTTTCTTCAAACACCCTCGTATTTTTTCAGCAATTATCTCACCAACCGCAGGAAGGACGCAAATACTACTCCAGTTTTGGTATTGCATTAAATTTCCTTTCTTCGAAAGCTTGAGAAATATTGAATTCGTGCAGATTTTCGATATCGAGATTTTGATAAATTTGGACATTACCATTACAGAGATGTCGAAAAAAGTGCGTCTGCCAATCCCGTCTGTCTGTCTGTCTGTCTGTCTGTCTATGTACGAGGCTATAGCTTGAATGGGTGGACAGTTTTGGATCAAACTTCATATCAAGGGTCTGTCAGATGATCCCTTGGGGCAAAATTTTCATTCTGATTTCAAAATTAAGGCTGATTAAGGCCTATTTGACTAAAAATGGATTTTATCGAAAACGTCTTAAACAATTTTGATAAAATTTCATATGTTACTATGACTTTTGGCGCACAGAGGATCGTTTATCCTGTCGGTGTTAAACTACCGGATTTTGATATTTAAACGTAGTCTTCGAAATCTCATTATCGGGTCTCCATCTATTTCTGACGTTCAAGAGATTACTTTTGGACTCTGCTTGTTGCTCCGACAGTGGACATCCAAACAACTTAGTGGCTGGTCTTATGCTCGATGATGGTGCCACCTATGATAAGGCGATTTATATTGTAGAAATATACAAATCGTTCATCGTTATTATTTCGGTCACCCAAGCCTTGCTTCCCTATTAGATGTCTAAGGGCTTCCTTGTCGTTTACTACCTTAGCTTCATCGAAGCGTAACACTGTATTATCGTAACACATCGTACTCTGTTAAAGTCCTTTTTTCATGCAGCTGTCAAAAGATACGACCATCTTCGCGTATTTCCTTTTACAATTTTATTCGACATTCCATTGTTTTCCTGAAATGGGTGTGCTCACTGTGTTTACCACTTTTCACAGAAGCAGTGTTCAACACCCAGATGGCTATTCTTTCGGGAGCTTGTTTCCCTTGGGAGGAGTAGTACAAATTTATGCATTTTCCATCTATCCGCATATGCATTCGGTCGCAAACTCGTTTAGGTGGTGTTGAATTCCTCTTTATTGCATAAATTATCAGATTCTCGTACAATGTGTGTAGTGTCCCCACCCTTTTACCACATTCTTCTCGATTTGCACCTAGGTACCTACGTCTATCGCTTTTTTGATACCATCACTGATAACACCCCATTGCCGTTGTCAACACACCAGTGAATGTCACATAATAACAAAAGATATCAAAATTTCGTAAACAGATATCAGTCTATCGGTTGGATAGTACCTTTGACGCGACTTCTACTCTCAGACGTACGAAGTACAGTACATCCCGTTGATGTTTTATTTTTACCTGAAATGTATACATACCTACATACATACATATGTACGTATTGATTAGTAAAATACCCCCAAACGATAGTTATTCCCGACGTACTACAAATACGTATCTTTAACCGATTTATCAATCCCCGATAAGATGCCGTCAAATCTAAGCACCCAGAGCGAGTTAACTTTTAGACTGTACCCGGTTTTATGGCGCGTCAAATGAGCGAGCACCTGTTTCAGCCATCAGGTGTACGTGATAGATCAACCAATGGCTGGCTTGAGAGATTAAAACTGTAAAAGAAGTGGGTTTTGCATGCGGTGGCGCCACACAAGCACTTGAGATAATTAACTGTTATAAATGGGCAATCTAAAGAGGTTTAGTTAGCGGGCTTATGTGTTAATTGCCAAAACCTCCGATGTTTACATTTGAAGTGCGCACTGCAGAGACGAAAATCGATCTGTCAATGTTTATCGACTGTCAATTGCTTTTTTAGCCTAGACGCTAAGTGATAGATGAATCAAGCGCAAGGCCTGTGGAATTTTCTGTTTTCGTCTTCGGAATGAAAAAGGCAAACGCCTAATAGCTTCCTCATTACCCGTCTAATTGAATTGCGATCGTTTCTAATTCAATTAGCATCACCAGCAAGGGTCACTTCAGAGAGCACCCCCAACTCGAACGAAATCAAATCAATTAAATTCCACAAGCGACGACGGCGGCGACTACGTACGCTGCATTCGCAATTGAATCAACTACAGCATCTCACACCCAATTGACGTCGAAGATGCAAAATCAAGCTGCACACGAAACGCGCGTCGTCGATACTATACCTACACCGATCGGTGGACAAGCCTTAATTGAATTAGGCACGTGATCAGTGCGATCAATTAGATCGGCGATGGTCGATCAGACACACATACGAGTACACACGGGCGGACCGATATGAATCTCGATTTGATTGATACACTCGGTGCTGACACTTGTTGGCCAGGTGACTTGGAGTGCGGATCGGATCTCTCTTAATTGACTGGACATTGGACACGCATGATGCAGTCAAGCGTTGTGTCTTCTAAAACCGGTGGCATACGAATGTCTTGACATTACATTGCACAGAAAGTACACTTGTCATAGGGGACTCAGTGTGTTCTAGTTACGATGGGCCACTTGAATATGCAATCGAGAGCCGTGTTGTGTCAACTAATTGCTTTGTAATGTTAATTGAATGTCTTCTGGTGATGTTTACGACTAGCAAGATCGTGATATGTATCGCGGGAGTGTTTGTACGCTCTAATGGGCTCTGTTTGGTTTGAAAACCAGTTACAGATACGATAAACAGCCATTCACTCGATTAACAAATTTATGAGCGCGTTTTTTGTTTTTTTTTTTTTTTGTTTGCTTGTATCTCGTTTCGTTCTGAATTTTCATGGCTTCCATTGACGTCACTGTAATTGCAAAATCATGATTCATTATATTTCGGAGAGCAGTTGACCGTAAAAAGACTCTGAACAATTATGTCGACTGTGGTTGCAGGCATGAGCTAAAGTTGAATGAAGGTTACCGGCACGCGGAGCCATTCAACTTTTTTTGTTTTTGTTTGTTATTGAATCTTTTTGGGGGAATAACAGTTGACGGAGAAATTGTGTCAAATGGATAGGTGTTTGCTGATTCTGGGGTTTCAGGTTAGTTCATGTGGAATTATTCTGGGAAATTTCTATACAAAATGTTGAAGGAAAGTTTTGAGGCAGACGTTCATGTTTTCTCAACAAAATTTAAACTCATCAACTACCTTGATGTTTTCTTTGGAGTTTGGTCTCCAATTTCTACATCGTCTGCGACATTAATTATCTTTGGTGACTTCGGGGTTCTCAATCTATAAATGTCGTCAAAAATCAAGATCTACACAGTACAGTAGGCCAACTAGCACGTTGCACAAAGCACAAAGATGTCCAAATCGTACGTTCAGGTGAAGTCTGAAGTTCAGTTGGTTGACCTTCATATTCTGGGAAGTTTTGAGAGCAATCTAGAAAACATGACATCCTATGCCTTTATTGCAGTGTTTAGCTTTACGCGTGGTTCCTTTAGTTTTGCTTTTGGTAGAACACGCATTTGAGTTTAGACTTTCTTGGGCTAACCCGGACGCTTGAATTCTTCACGTTCAGGACTGTTTTATGTCACCGTCTTAGTCAAAACACGATTGTAGTTCACTTCTCGTTAGGCGTCCGTCTTTAAGCTATGTTCAATTGAGGACTATTTTACTTTGTTTTCAACCACGTTGGATGCTCCAAAATATTTAAAAAAAAAATCCCTAGCCATTGTTACTGCTGGTTATGCTGCTTCTATGTGACACAATGAAGTCAAAGTTTTAAGTGCTGGTACCCTAATCATGTTATCACTGAATTGCCTGCACGTGTTTCTGAACACAATTTCAAGCTTGCGAACAATTTTGAATCGTAGAAACGACATCCCTTATGATCTTCTTCAGAATGATGGTCGTTGATATGTAGTTCCTACATGTTTCGTCATCATAATCATACCATTATAGATGGGACGCACCTCTGTAACTTGTACTCGAAATATCCCTTATAGTATGATTACATACCTCGCATCCTAGAATGATCTTCATCTATTTATTCTGTCTGTGCAAACTGTGGCTGCCGTAGCTTAAGTGGTTCAATCCCCAGACAACACCTAAAAGTTCTTTCACGGCCCCATATTGGTTTGCGGAGAACTGGACTAATGAAACAAAGGTTTCGCGGTTGTTTTTTGTATCAGGATCATAGCTGGACAATAGTAAATTCTATTAATGGGAAATAGGCACAAAATGCAAGTTTTAGGTATAAAAACAATGTCCTACTGCCTGATATTGATATGCCTAGATATTTCCTGCTTGTGCTAGTGCAGAGATCCTGCAAATTGGCTTAATACAGATACCATTTTATTCCATGGAAGAGGAGAGGTCTTTCCCTTTTCCATCTCGGCTCCTGTACTACTCAGAATTGTTCCTATGTAGACTGTTGCATCTCGGTCAATCTGAAAGTGTCTGAGACATTATCTGTCTGACGCGAGAATTCGTATTTCGGATGGAGTGCTGTAATGCCTGATTTGACTTGCGGATCAAGATATGGCCTATCCTTTACAGTTTTGGGATGATCGTCAAAAAAGTTGTCCATCTGCATGGATTACCTTTCACATGAAGTTGTTCACATTACCCTCCTGGATAGTATTTTTCAACTCGGAGTTTGTAGAGGAGGTTCTGAGCCAAGAGAATCTTGAGGCATTTTTTGTTCAACCTGGTACAGTGAGTACTCTTGGTTGGAGGTATTGAGTTCTACTGTATTTTGCTGTCAGCGGCTGCGGAACATCTCGTGTTTATTTCGTCTATGAAGGTCGACGGTCGAGACATTTGATTTGACATCCATCGGTCTCATGCCCTGGCCATTCAATTTGTCCAGCGGAAAGAGTTTTATTAAATTCTTGAATCAGATGGTTATCACTCAATCTCGAACAAGCATAAGGCAAAGGATATTCATGATTCCCTGATTGTGTTACTTTTGGTGTGTTTCTCGACATAGAGTGCAGCATACATCGTGGTGCACTTAGTCTTGTAGGTTGTGGTGAGGGATTTGGACAGGAGAAGGATCTTTGGTGTTTTCTAGAAAAGGCATAACACAATGCTTGCTATGAGAATATTTTTTCAGCACCACCAGTTCCACTCTTTATTAGTAATAGCAGCATTGCATGCCTTGTATTTGGTAATCCTCTATTTCAACTGCGAAGAAGTGCATCCTAAAAAAAATACTTTTGATTTTTAGCCTCCAAATATGGAGGGATGTGTATGTAAACAGTTTATGCCTGGCCCGGTTTGCAGATAGCGACTATATACAATATTTTCGAATTATTTTTCTTCCACTTATCAAAGAATTTACAAATAAATTGGACAACGTTGATGATCCGATCAGCTTTTAGTCAGTTGCCTATCCATCTTACTTTATCTGTTCAATATCCAATTTATACGTACATTCAATCATATTGAACGTAGGTTAGTCATAACTATGAAAATTGCGAAAGCGCTTTCCTCATTTCCAATCCATCTACTCATTAACTCAAGGAATGCAAAGCTCTAATAGCATTCGACTTGAAAAGAAGCACTTCGTTGTAAGTTAGAGCACTGCATCCTTGATCACCACCAGCTCCGTATCTAGTGATTATTTTTTGGACGAAAAACGACTATTCATGAAAGTTTACACGTCATTCTACTACGACTCATCGCTATCCTTTTACGTATGTACATACGTATGTATTTATATATGTATGTTTACCGCACTTCCACCGTAACCATCATAATACCACGTCAGCGCTCCCAAACACAAAAGTTCACCTCTTCACAATCAACTAGTCATAACGATTCCACCTTCACAGCCGGCATTTCATTCAAATCCCACTTATCTTGTCTGATTTATGACATCTCTGTCGTTTATAATACCCACACTCAACTAAACCATCATTACGCTGCACTTAAGCCGCCCCAAAGTATATACAAAGCTCCCTCTTCGCAATTGCTGCCACCATGCGACGATGATGATTCCCTCAACCAATTTAGTCGATTTGACGTCATTTGACGGTGAGTGTTGTAATAAATCAATTTGCCACAACCAAGAAAGCCTTCAATCACCATCAGACCTATCAGGCCCTCAAGTTACTGCGATAAATTTTGCCGAAAAAATTTCTCAACTCCTGCACTCTTTTTTGATCAAAATTTTACCCTTTTACGTCATTGCGATTGACGCACGCTCCATCGGTCAAAGTCCGAGCCAATTAGCGGTTTAAACAAACCGCACCACCCCGCAACACACCGTTGTGATGAAGTGACTTTGCACTAATTCTCACGACAGGGTTTGACGTGATCGGCGGCGGACAACTTTCCATTTTGACCGTGTCGCTTCACCACAGGGGGATGTTAAACAGCAGCCCTCTCCCCGCCCTATCTGACGCATTAGGCAGATCAAACTGCTTATTTATTTTTGGCTATTTTCGTTTATTGATAGTCTAATCTGTGTTAAGTCGTTAATCAGAGCGGCCTTGCTAACCAGCTAAACGAGAATTGGTTCATGAAAATAGATTTACGAGTGTGAATATTTCAGTTTTATTGTCATCTCTCGCTTGAAATGACAAATTGAGACGGTGGGTGCAGGCGACGTAAGTCGACGGAGTCTCCTTTGATTGCGGTACAGTTGGTTTTTTTTAAAAGTCTTATCCGTTCTCAGATTTTCAGTAAAATTTTACAACCCAATATGGAAAGTGCCCTCCATGTACGATCACGTAACTACTTAAGTAAACGAATAATTGAGAGCCTTGGATCCCTTGAAAATTCGGAGAACTTGGAGCCATGTCAAGTTAGAATGATTTCAGCGGTGTGAGCCACTATTCTACACAGTTCATCTGACTCTCAGATTGCCAAACCATGATCGTCATCTAACATCATCATGGACCGACGTTGTAACATACTTATAATGATAGCCAGGCAGCAATTAAGTCTGTTGTAGCCGCTAATATCTTAACGACACAATTTAATTTAATCACATGGTTGACTCGGCTCAAATAGTCAGCATTTAGTCTTATTTCTTAAGTTCCTGAATAGATGTCAATAGGACCAAACTTAAAGGCATTAGAACCAGATATATCCCGACAGATACGACTAGAACACAGTGTCTAACGATAACTGTTGGTTATGGTAAGGTTTCTTTAGGAAGTTACTCCCTTAACGCTCTAAACACAAAGTGTACTGTCAAACATTTTAAGTTAAACGGATTTAGAACTAGCCATGAGTCGAAATCTCTGCTGTATATTCGTCTATACGTGCATCTTATAGAAAACTAATTTCTATCTGTCCTTAGTCTGATTCGAATTCGATTTCTTTAACTGGCATTATTCCATAAAAAATGCTTTAGCTTCGGTTATCGTCCTTTGAACATGTCCAATTAGTAGAGTGATTCTGAAGATTTAGTGAAGGAAGTCTTGGAAAAACGCATGAATACAATCCTTTCGATTCTAGTATATTGACAATTAAGATCAACATCTATCTGTCAATGCATTACAGTATAGGAGAAGTCTGAAACTAAGGAACTTAAAATAAAGAAGAGTTAGTTAGTTAGTATTGAGTTTCATTTTCTGAGTCATTTTCTCCCTAATACTTACAGATTCTCAAAATTCATAATAAATTTCTCCTTTGGCTGATTCAGTCGACGAAAATTATCTCCACTTCTTTAGATGACGTGTATTTTCTTCAAACAGAAGTCTCTTTCATCGAACTTCACATCAATTTATCTCGACACCCAGTGGATGGTGATATCATTGATCTTGCATATATTGTGTCTATTCACCCACCTGCCATTTGTCTGACGTAATGGCAATCCCATCTAGAATGCACCCTGGTCCCATTTGTTTAATTTTTATTTATTTTTTGTTTACTTTTGGTTCGAAATATAAATACTGTCTGAACAACATAACTCGTTAAGCTTCAGAACACTTTTGTAGAGTGCATCCGAACGGTCGAAGTAATATACATACAACCAGAACGACATTATCAAATTTCTTGATTGAAGTGGATGCACACATTCTGTCCACGACATCGTATTCTGAAAATAGTGATTATCGGCTTCATTCTTTACCTCACCTTGTCACCATTAGGGATAGTCATTTGATCGCTAGTCACAACTCGCAAAATAAGAGCCAAACTGCTGGCAAACGTTTTTTCTCTGGACATCAGATCCAACACAAACGAGGCTTATCCTAAAAGTGCATCAAAGAATCTACTGAAGAACGACTCATATACTATCTTAAGAGAGTAAAGAAATACTTGTTTCAAGTTAGCACCTCAAAGCCCTGTTGTTCTTGCTACTGCAGAGAGTCCAGGAACTCAAAAGCATACAATTGTGTTATGGTTCTCTCTGTTCAGTAAGCTGAGCTTCTAAGGACTACATTAATATCGCTGTGGCTTGACAAATGAAATGTATTCTAATATAGTTGAGGTAAATGGTGGATTCCCTCAGGGCTCCAGTCTCGTCGCAATTTTATTTTTGTTATAAATAAAAAACAAATAACATAAAAAAAAAAAAAGTCTTTCCATACCTAGGATGGCAATGAATACTAATAAAGCAGTTCAGTGGATATGACCGTTAAGACGACAACGAGCACGAGGTCCACCACCAAACTCGCAGTCCAATCAAATTATTTGATCCAATCTTACTTATTTATGTAGGTTCGCATATGGGTTTATGAGAGTGACGCGCTCGGTGCCTGTACCCCTTGCTTTGATTTCCGACCAGTTGTTGGTACTCTCGTATATTTGTCAGATGGTCACGAAAAGTGTAACTCAAATTTTGAGCCTTCCGCTAATAAGACCAACGTATCTACGTTTAAATCATTAACTTGCGACTCTCACTAGCTTGGGTTCTGCAAACTTAGTTAATCAAATTTCGTAGCTACATAGTACAGTCATAGCGAAAATTGGTGTTTCAACTCTCAACAGATACCAAAATCTTGCCTTTATCCCTTCTAAGACATCTTCGAGTATAATTCACAGAACAGTCACCTGACACTGTGACCGTCCATCCAAATTTAGAAGGGGAGAGAAGTTGTCTTCGATTTCCACACACCTTCGTGCCTTCTTACCTCGAATAAGTCCGATGACATTGGAAGTTATCAACATACGCCTGACGATAATGATGATGCTGTCAGTGTTAAAGTCCATAATCACACATTAATACTTAACTCACAAAAGTCGCCTTACAATCACGTTTCACTCTAGGTTCTGATCGTACATCACATCACCTCTTCAAGAATTTTTAATTTCTTCTCACGAAAGTATGCAACGAAAACAAATGACAGTTTGACGATGATAAGACTTTTTCTCTGTACTTTTGCCTACTTTTTGGTGCTGCATTCGCAAATTTACACAGTAAAGTCTGTAAATACTCACAGCTTGTCACGATGAATATCTGCACTTTGCATGGGAATCCATTTGAATTATTTTCCCATTAAACTCTTTGATAGCCATTTACTCGCATATCTAACGCACGTAGGCGTAAGTCTTGCGCATTTCAACGATTTATCCGTGCGGCAACCAAATGAGATTTTCAAATTGATTTTTCGCCGTTGAACCGAACTCGTTTGATTTATTGCACTCTAAAGTGGAACTTATCTCGCGCAGAGCACTGACTCTGACTGCTCGAAATGCGATGAGGAATTGCGCATTTGATGTCGAACAGCTATCGCTGCAATTGGGTTCAAATTAATTCAGATGCTGCAGCACATGGATGGGCGCACAGATAGTATAGAGGAAAAAAACAACAAAAACCAACGGGAAAATCTATAGGATGGCAGTGGATGTCTTTAATTAGATTAAACAGATACCAAGCGACCACCGTCAGCAAATTAAATCACAGAAATTAATTAAAACGTTGCTGATGCTACAAAATCAGCACTGAAGCGTGGAGCACATCCTTGCATCATTAGTCAGTTGCGGGCCGTCCTCGCCACAAGAAATAATTAATTTCCAACGGACGTTCAGTCTCTGGTTAGGGATGCACATCATGCGCGCTCTGTTTGCAATAAACTGCAAACTAATGTCCCGCTTTTAGTAGTTGGATATGGTGCGCACGTGCATAGATAAAAAAACTTCCATGAGAATTCCATGAGCTCAGTCAGAGATCCGAGTCGAGTCTGCGGTAATTTTTCTTTAGAAAGAGAAAATTCCCAAAGGAATCGCGCACGAATCGGATCTACTGATAGACGACGACGATGCCAAACCCATCTTTGCGGAGCAACACGCAACGTTGCACTTGTATAGATACTCCCAGTCGTGTCCTGTGCGTAGCAAATATTTAAGATCTTCTTATGAATATGTATCCCGGTCGAGCGGAGATTGTAATTGATTAAGACATCGACATACGATCAAAACGACATCGATTCCGATTTCCAGTAGTATGATAGTTGGGATTGGCTTCCTAAAAACTCGCCCAACTGGAACCGCTTTGAATACAATAATAAAAAGGTCGGAGTGGACTGCTTCTACGGCTGGATGGTTTCAATGCTACCAAGCCAAATGTGAGATGTTGATTGACTTTTGAAGGAGAATCCGGCGGACGGACCACGATATGCGTAGGTTTTTTTTTTTTTTTTTTTTGATTCGCCATTGGACGGTATGGAGCTGCTGATGATAGGTATGTGATGATCGTTAAAGGAAACGTGCTACAGTTGCATACATTTCCCCCAGAGAGTTGAATGGCTGTATTGGGGATTACGCGTCGCATTTCTCATGCGATACATGCGTGCCTGTGGGCAGTTACTTGTGGACTTTATTTCTAACGAAGGCATTTCCTTGCTGTGGCAGATATTCTCTTAGTCTTGTCAAAGTATTTCCATTCAATATGGAAATCGCAATACGTACTATGTGTAGATGTGTTGTAATGGAATGATTTAAATACCCTCGCGGTACATGGTCAGTCATTTTTCAATCACATGTAGTGGCGATGCTTCTCTGAACTGCTGTCGTTTTATGTACACAAAATGCCTTAACTTATATCGATGATACTGCTTTAAGTACTTATGTCTTAAGAATATTGCCTTTTAAGGCTACGTATGTAGGTAGATAAGGCATTCTTCATTGAACGAAGGCCATAACGAGTTCAGTGCTATCGTTGCGTATTGGGTAGAAAGGAAGGTTGACTTTGAAGAAGTTAATAAACCAGTTTAGGAATACAATTAGGAGAACAATGAGACGAAATGCTTCTCAAATAAAAATTGCTCTTTGGATACGGTACTACACAGTAGGCCCCTTCAATTCGATTGGCTATTCTTATCTTCAAGGCAGTCGTCCAAATATTGATATTAACAAGACCTCGAAAAGAGAACTTAAATAAAAGCGACAAAATCTATTCTAGGAAGCGTTTCCAGCCCCTTCCAGTCTTTCAAGTAGATGGCATTACACCAGTCTTACTACAAAAGGGACATTCAAAATTACATCCAGATCTGATAAGAATATCTTGCATTGCGCTATATCAAACCAGCAGAGACGAGCGTAGGTTGTGTTCATTCCGAAAGTGCAAAAGAAAGATTTAAGTCAATCGAAGTCCTATAGATCGTTTCTTCCAAAGACTGTGGTAAAAGATTTAGAAAAGTACCTAAGGGAGAATGTACTAAGTATAAGTCCCCTTCATCACCGTCAGGACAGCATGCATACTGAGCGGGTAGGTCTTAAGAGATTGCTTTGTACCACTTATGGTGATTGTTCAGAGTGCTATTGAAGTGGGAAAAAATAATATTGTGGCCGTTCTTGGACATCGAAGGGTCAAAAACCACAATAGTATTCTTCTCTAGATTATAAAGGAAAACTTAAACGACTGCAGCCGTAAAGCCTGTCGGTTACAATATTGACACAAAGGAGTCAAAGTTACATAATTATCTGGGTCTATACCTCGATAGTAAACTCATCTGGAAAAAAAACATGGAAGAGATAACCAGGAAGGCAACTCGAATTTTACTGATCTGCCGGAGACTAACTATTGAGAACGTGAAAGACGTGAGCAAGACGATTCTAATAATGGTCAAGAAGGAATAAGAAAAGAAAAGTGCGTGATATCGAACCAATGATGAACTGCTAAAAAAACTTACAACTCCTTGGTATTCCTAGAGACGATAACATCAAAAGGACTTTCTTATAAGCCTAACCAACAAAATGAGTTGGAGTAATGCATCCACAACCTGCAGACTGGGCAGCCACATGATAAAGTGGTATACAAATGGGTTGAGAGCTGATGAAGACTTAAAGAACACCTAAGAAACAAAGGTCTTTGCAGCTTCTGTAATTAATTCAACGAATATGCTGAATTTCGGCCACTGATCCACAAAAGATTATTAAAATATTTGGGCAAATACCAATTATTATTAGGTGTGGAAATACTGTCGCTAGAGCCAACTCTCATCCTCAGATTCCAAAGAGAAATTAGATCAGAGAGAGTGCTCTAAGACGGTTTTCTTTAGGGCTAAGCAAGAGTAAAAGACTATGAAAAAGAGGATCTGTTAGTAGAGGAGAGGCGCCCCACAAAGTGGCATCCTATCCCCTCTTCTTTGGAATTTGGTGGTTAATAATCTACTGATAATACTGGAAGCAGAGGGATGCATGGTGATCGCTTATGTGGATGACGTTGCTATAATATCGTGTAACTCACTGGCTCTACATCTCGTTCATAAGACGGACACTTACGTATGGGGTAGTTGGTGGTCGGTGGACTGCCTAGGTAAGTTCAACGACCAACTTCGCACGACACCCTCTGCAGCACCCTTTTATGTCATTTTATGATACTCCTTGATATTTTTGGTAGGCAGATGGCTCTAGTGCAGTCGTTCGTCTTATTATCACAAAGCTCCAGTAAAGAATTTGACCATAGACTACACTACTCCCAAGTTAAGTTTTGGCAAAAACATTCAGGTAACCATTCCTTCCAGGTCATTTCAGGAGGGAAAAGGTTTCTGTGGAAAACATTTATATCGGATCGCGGTCGGATCAAAAACTAACGACGGGGTAGGTGGAGGTATTTTCTCTGATAGACTTAATTTCAGTATCTTCCATCATTGTAGTGTGTTGCGGGCGGAATTATTGGCGTCTTATCTTGACAGATGAAAAACGTGATATCCAATAAAAATATCCGCACCTTTTCAGATAGTCAAACAGCTATCAAATCCTTGGATTCTTTCTCTAATAATTCGAAAGTTGCTCTAGACTGCTCTTCATCTCTCTTATAGATGGGTGACGGGGATTTTCCATAAGACATGGAAGACGCAGCGCTTGGTTCTGATCAATAAAGGGAAAGGAGATCCGGAATCACCAACAGCCTACAGACCACTGTGTACGTTGGACACAGCAGGCAAACTCCTGGAAAAGATGTTAAAGCCAGATGTTAAAAGGAGCAATCGAGGAAGTGATTAAGACAGTCCAAACCGCTCAACAGGGCAATCACTACTCGAGAAAAATAGTACTACTGGCAGCTCTAGACGTGAGGAATGCCTTCAACTTAGCCCGGTGGGAAGATATGCTAGGATCTCTGGAAAATACCTTTAAGATCCCGCAATATCTCTTACGAATTATAAGGGACTACCTTCGAGACCGAACACTGATGTATGACACCACAGAGGGATCTCTAAGAAAAGACATCACAGCAGGAGCAGCGCAGGGTTCAGTTTTTTGACCTGACCTGTGGAACGTCTCCTACGATGAAATCCTTCGTATGGAGATGCCAGAAGATGGCACGGTGATAATTGCAAGAACCACGGAGGACGCAGAGAGAAGACTTAACCAAGTCATAAGACGGGTGCTTACCTGGATGACAGACCACGGACTGAGGCTAGCAACGGAGAAGACGGAAATCGTGCTCCTGACCCGGAAGCGAATTCCAACACAATTAGAGTTTCATGTTGGGTCAGATATGATCACCAGTAAAATACCTGGGAATGATCCTGGACTGCAAACTTACCTTCTGGCAGTAGATTAAGTCAGCATCTGATCGAGCCGCTAAGATCACAACGTCTCTTAGTAGGATCATGGCAAACGTAGGAGGGCCAACTATGAGTAAACGAAGACTCCTTATGTCGATCACGCACGTCATCCTCCTGTATGGCTGTGAGATCTGGGCCGACGCACTTAACCAGGAAGGATACAGAAAGCAGATGGCCGCAGTGCAAAGGCGTGGAGCCCTTCGTGTCGCAAGCTCCTACCGCACAGTGTCTGAACCAGCCGTTCTCGTAATAGCCGGAGTGACCCCCATTGATCTCCTGGCAGTGGAAAGGAAGAACGTCAACGACAAGAAGACGGAAGTTGGAACAGAAACGGCAATAGCAGAGGCGAAGCAGCTTACTAAACAAAACTGGCAAAGCAGTAGGTGTACTGTACGAACACACAGTACGAGTCTGGCATACCAAGAGATTGAAAACCTCTTGACGGTGCATGATGCATTCTTCGCCTTCCCTAAAGGAAAAAAAAAAAAAAGGTATTGCAATCGCTACATGTAAACTTAAATTAAAGCTGAATGCTCAAGGTGAACAAGGGGCATAACCTGTCTAGTGACAAAACAGATTTGGCCTAAGCTGGATCTGAAACGCTCTAAGATTTTGATCTCTTAGCACATTGGATATCATTACTATAATAGGTATCATCGCTTGACATTGTCTAATAGGAAAGCATGTAACTAGGCTTGGTGTCCATTCAAATCATTTTTGCAGAATCTGTAGAGTTTTCATCTCTTCAATCTCGTCTCTTTATCAGACAAGTAAATTTTACTACTTTAATGATCCTGGTGATCTTATTAATACCGACATTAGGAGCCTACTACGCTTCATTAGAAGCTCCAATTGGTTTCACGAGTAGGTATGGAGGATTATATGATCTTGGTGGTATCACAAAGGACTTATTACTGGTCTAAGTGTGTTGGCGATAACTGGAAGCCGCTTTAACCTAATCTAACGTTTTGGAACCACGTACAAGGTTACGATAATTATTTCTTGTCTATTTCTAAGTATAGACTTTGACTCTTTTCGCCTGTCCTGTACTAGGTACTGTTTAATTTTTTCGAATTTCGAAAGTAACTCAAAGCGTGTGTTGATATTCTTACCCCATGCGTGTGTTATTATCACATCCTAACAACAGATCCCACTTATCAATTTTGTGGGACATGTCAGTTAGTTTGTCCACATCTCTGCTTTGTTTGCTTCCTAGCTGACCTTGTTTTGTATAATATAAGATCGTAAGCATGCGGTTCCATGGGTTTGGCGCAGTCTTAAGATCATATCACAGAGATATGCCACGTCCTTTCTGCGTGATCCTTAATTTTTTCCTTTTCGCTTTCTATTTTATCCATCACCAAGTTTTTCTAAATAAAGGAGAGCATGAAACACAGTACGGCTCTAAAACTCCCAAGGGTAAACAACACTCTACCAATCCTAGATTTTTATAGTTATGTAGATGCTGAGGAAAAAAACATGTCTATTCATTAATTGAAATGCAGTTCATGATAGAGGCATACTTACGTCGGAGTAATTGTTTTCATTTAATAGAAATGATTTGGAATTTATATCACGTCTTCCGTGATGACGTAGGTACGTCAACAAGGCTTACACTGTTGAAGGTTAATGCAAGATTGTTCCATTATGTTATGTCAGATGGCCAATGATATCTATAAATAGCGAGACGGTGTTTTTTTACTTTAAGATATTAAGTGGCGTTTGCATAGTATTTTAAATTGCTGTATCGCATTTTAACAAAATGGAGAAATATTATGCGAATTTTTTGTTTTAGTGTGGATGCGATAATTGCTGATGCAATCTTATCACAGATGTCATACGTACATATGCACCGTGATTAATGCATCGGAGTACTGAGTAGGAGACAGAGGTTCAATTCCTAGACAACACCATTTTTTTTTACATCTGACAAACATTTAAAAGCTTTTTTTTTAAAAAAACATTGCTTTTCGGACAACGCATTAAACAGTAGGTGTGAAGAATATAACATGTACAACACGAATGGCTGTAGGAAGCTGGGCCCTGGGTCTCGTCGGACCTGTTTTACCAAATGTTTGTATTTGTATTTTTTTTTTTTGGCTTTGAGAAATGAGTAGGTGGTTAAGAGTGGTTGGTATAGGGTGCAGCGCTATAGCAGTTAGTAGTTGAGCTTCGTTTTAAATATCACAATGTAGGCAATCCTTGTTGTTAAGTTCTATTAACTCTGCTAGAAACTAATTATTTTCCTAATTCTGCTCTCTGGGATTGCATTGAGGTTATGTCTGTAATGTCTGATTTTGCCTAGTGATAGACATTTGTAGAAAAAGTCAAAGAAAGTTTTCAACCAATAATCAGTACGATATGCTTGCAATATCTGCACGAGCACTACTTTGTCACCGACAAGTTCTTTCGTTCTGACTGTTGTAGTTTGGCTTGAATCTGCATGATCTCCTTGAATGTGACACAACTCTACAATCTCTTTTACCTGTCGTTAGCCTTTTCTATGTAAACTCAATGCAAACTCGCAAAAAATCTATCGAGGACTGATTCCTTACTCATCAGTTAATCAGCCAACTCATTCCAATCTATGTTGCTATATCCTGACAACTTAGAATACTGACCTTGTTCTGAGATGAATTTCTACTTACATTGTTTTGTTAACTTAAATGATGATATAGTCGATACTAGACCTTTGATGGCAGCCTGATTATAATTGAAGAGGGACAGTTCAGAATCTAAGGTTGTAACTCATTTGTAAGACGATAAATGAATTTGGGAGTCAGTAAGATTTTGTAAGATTTTTTCAGTATTTCTGAGAACACACTACCAGTCTCATATCGCCTTTGCCACAAGATCAACTATTTAGGATGCGTTTCCTGAAAGCATGCAATTTGGACCTTACTTTGCATCGAAATAATTTACCTTTGTGAAGCGTGCAATCCTGTTACATTGCATTGCATCGTGTGGAATAGATAGTTCGCAATCACCCTAATGAATGGAAATCCAATAGTTTTACTACCCTAAATCTATTCTTAGCTGATTTGTTGTCAATGGCTGTTTAAAAACATCATCTTTTTTTTAGTTTCTGGCAGTACATATATTTTAGATCCTTTACTTACACCACTGGTATGGACTACCCTACGACTCATCTACAGAAGTTCGTTTGCACTGGTCTTAGTCTTTTATTCCTTAGCTTTATAGAACTACGAAGACTTTTTTTTTCACATCAAATTTTCATGGCCCCTCCGCATGACCACGAATATTTATATATTGGCCACCACACTTAAGGCTATCGCTATTATGCAAACAAAATTAATGATGAGCCAAGTAGGTTTGTTGAACTACCATGACCAGGTGCCGATGATTTCACATTATGTATTGCGTAAGCTCACTCATCGATTTCCACTCCCACCATGCACTTGATTAAAATCTTTAAAACCGCAAGTGTACTTCTCAATATTTTTCAAAGCAATTTAATCTCCTCCCCATGACTTCCACTTCATCATCGTAGCCTATCAATGCGAACGTTATTTCCTGCACTAGTAGAAATTCTTCTGTGCGTGATTTTTCTGACATACTTCATAAAACTGTCTCGAGTTTTTTTTTTATTTCTATAAACTTTTTTCTCGCAAGCAATAACCCATTACTCACCATCAAATTCGATTCCGCGTATTTAATACCTTCGCGATCGCGTTAAACCAGTTACCAGATTTCTTGTACAGAGATCAATCGGAAACTAAAAGCCCTCGCCATCCTCAGATCCCGATGAATCAATCTTTGGTAGTAAATCATAGGACTGTGCACTAAGCCCTTGGAATCAATATAATAAATCGGATGAATTATTGAGAAGCGATCGATCGCGTCCCGTTTGTTTATATCATCATTTGATCTTTAAGAGGATCATTTTGTGCGGGACTCCCCCTCACCGCCACCCACAAACGGCAATGCGTTCTGTGCACGCATTTTTTTTTTTTTTTGGTTTTGTTTCTGGTATTCGCCCGTAACTATCTTCAGTCAGCATAAACCTCCCATTTGCGCCCACCTTTTCAGCCCATTCGATCCGCAATGGCTTTGTATCCAGCTGAGTTGAAGATCAAATCAACGCACAAAAAGTAGTAAAAAAAGTAAAAAACACATCTGTATCTACAGAAGTATCTATTTGGAAACTCACCAGTGAAAAACTCACCACAGCTAACACCTGAGCGCAGGAGAAGATCGGTTCGTTATTTGCGCGTGCAAATAGTAAATATCAACAGATCTACGGAGTCAGTTTAACGCGTCGGTTTGTAGCGTTAGCAGCGTGTGACTAATCCACTAGAACTCGAATAGTTCCAGCCTGTCTGGGAGGTATTCATTAGAAAAACAACAAAAATTTCACAAAATTTTTTTTTGGTGAAGCCTGAGCTTAGCTTCGAGATAAGACCGTTCTACGTCTTCCGCGTTTGGTGTGAATTTTATGTTCAAACAAAGAAGTTCTTCTTCTCGTTAATCTTGTTGCGTGTTCTGCTTCGTTTTTCTCTCTTCTTCTTTTTTTTGTTTTTGTATCTATATGTATGTATATCTCTTTATATTTGAAGGAGAAGCGAAACTGTGTTTATTTCTTGTGCTGCCCGGAGATGTGTTGCGATTTGTGAAAGTGCATTAAAGGAAAACCGTACTTGAGTTAGTGTAGCTTGGCGTTACGTTTTATTTTCTTTGATTCGTGCAGAAAATGTGTGGATTTGTTTGAGGAAATTGCTGCTAAGAAAGCATTTTGACGTAAGTAGATACATTTTTGTTTGTCAAAACTGGAATTACATATACTTGTGGTGTACTAAAGGCATCTATTTAATGAGAAATACGTACGATTTATTGAACAAAACGTATTATACGTACATATGTATATTTGAACTATTTTCGATTTTATTCTATTAATTTGATCCATGATTTGTATGGGACCTTGGTAAAGCCCCTTTCGGCATCCTTCAACTATGTTTTCAAGGTTTTGTGTACTGGAACAAGACCTTCTATTTGCAGCTGCATTCTAAGTAGAAGCAGATACTTCTTGTATACATCTTTGATGACAGACCACTGTCAAAATCTGACACTTGATGGATAAGTATGGATTAATCTGTGTTTGTCGTCTCAAAGCAGTCAATCTTCGTTGATAGAACTGCTTGAGTGTCTGACAGTAGATAGCGCTGTGAAATGGTTTAAATCAACTTAGTTCATTTCATTTAGTTCAGGAAGGTCTTGCATCATTTTTAGATAAGAATGAAGCTGTCCATGAGGTTTCATGTGAAAAGGTATCACTATTCTAAAAGCGTGAAGTTATATAGCAGCAACGTTGTACCTAAAAATCGTTTTGTATTTATTATAATACTGAATGAAATAAGAAGAGGAATTATATTTGAAAAGGAGTGCATTCAAATTTTCCATCTTCAGAACGACACCGCTATGGATTTTTGTTAGGGTCTAATCAGCTATTTCGCAGAATTTCTTTTTATTTGTTGCTGTCATTCTTTCTTTTAATTTACTCAAATCTTATGACAGCTTGTTTCTTATTTTGAGCTTGTTTTCTGTGCTTGATGCAGATTCTGCAAATATTTTTTTTGCTCATTCTCACTTACATACATATTACGAACTTTTACTTGTCCTTTATCATAAAAGGGCAAAAAACAGAATCACTTTGTTTAAAGACCTGTAACTCACGAAATGCTAATTTTATAGCTACGTAATGCTTGTTTGACCATTTCTACGATTGGGATTAGCTGGTAGCTCCAGTCACTCTCTATTAAAATGAACGGCTTCATATGTATTAAACAACCATAAAAAAATCTTGCCCGTTCAACATTTTACATTAACTTCAAACATTCACTGCAATAATAATTTTACTGTCTGAGATCTGATTCGTTTTGCTAACTTAGAGAGCTTAATACTTATGATAACTTTTTAAACAGATATTAAAGATGCCCAGAGTCTCCTTACAATAATTTATTTCAAAAATTCACACGTACTGTCTTCTGTCTGAAATATAGCATCCTTCCTCGAACATTTTATCTTTATCGATCGCATTGAAACATAGTTACCCCTCTATTTCATATGACCGATCCAATGTAGTCAAATTTTTTTTGGGTTTTAGATTCCATCCAGGTTTTGATAAATCTCATAGGATTCGCGGTTGTATTTGATTCTACATTCACTGGCATAATAAGTGTTTTGTAAAACATGCATTATGTCTTCCGAATAAGTTGTTGTCACCAAATTTGTTTTACCAAATCAAAGAAGCAACTACCTAACTATTTGCAAGAACAAGTCTTCGTCGAATATCCACTAAGGTTGTGATTCATGCAGTGATGTTTATTCCAAGGTATGTGAACTCTCTCGAAGTTGTAGTAACTAAAATTGATGTTCCATCCTTGGCTGATGATTTGTACACGCTACATGGCAAAACATCATTTCTGTATTTAAAAACACCACAGAAAAACCTCTAGAACTGGCGACTTGTAGTTTTCTAGCTTCTTGATAGCTGCGCAAAATTATATAAATAAAAATGCTGCTTCAATACATCTACAATTCCGATGAAATGGGTGAATAAAGAGCCTGCGTTCCGGCTTTAAAATCAGCTGCCAGTTCCTGGACCTCCCTGTAGAACTGCCGGATGTTGGTCTAGTTGCGAGACACTTCGATGCCCTTAAGTTAAAGATAATGCGTGTTTTCTTCAAAAACTGCACAGCCATTTAATGTTCTACAAAAGCGGATTCAGTATATCGTGCTTTGTGGGACTACGTGTGGCATTGCTGCGTACTTACGATTTTTAAGGGTCTTTTGAATATGGTCGTTGTTTTAGTGTATCCGTTCAATCTTTTGATTGTCCATTCATGTCCGTCATGTCTAATCTAATGATTTAGAATTTTTCACTGTTTCGAAGTAAGTTCCTTCCTTTACCAATAAATGCTTCAAGAAATATGTAACTTCGTCATTGCTCTAATTGCTACTTTAATGCCACGGTTTCATAAGCGGTATTCATGCATCAAATTCCTTACTGCTCCAAGTCTCTCATCTTTTTTTGCTTTCGTTTAGGTTTGATGTGTGAATAAATCTAATCAATCCACATGCCATTTATTTTTACATGTATTGATGGTGGTGGGTTCACATAGTCTAAGATACAATATTTCAGCAGTGTTTCTTCCTCTACCTACAGCTAAAAGTAGTGTTGAAAGCGGTATACTCGACACTCCAGATTTATATCATGCCTGAAAAGGCAGTCAGATTGCCTTTTGCATTCTGTCTTTGTTAATACATTGTATTTACTAGTAGCAGCTCAATGTGGTTGACTGTTTTTTAATCTAGACAGAGGTACGATGTTGGAGAGTGGTATTAGATTGAATTTTTTTCAACTCAATTTTTTAATTAGAGAAAATAAATTAAACTAGAACTGCTAAGAATTGTTTCAAGAATATATGCGTTGACTCAAGCAAACACACGTTAAATCAAGAAGACCCATTCAAATGTAAAAAGAGTCCTTACTTTAGACGTTTCTATTGACTGGTCCCTACAATAATTCGCTTCAGCTTGTTGTGAGATGCGCTATGGTGAGATTTTCTTCTACTACGTTGTTCTTCTGAAGTGAATATCAAAACTCTTGGAACTTTGTACATCGCGTCTAATATGCTCTACTTGTACTAATCAGCTTATCCTCTGGACTTGAATCTTTCTAACTGTGTTGACTACGCTTTATGTACAGTTTCCCTTTTTTTCCATCACCCCCGTTAACACAAATAACTCCTTCGAAGCAGCAAGAATAATGGTGTTAAAATTTGTTCTGCAATAGAAATAGTATTCATAGTTCCAAAGTTACCAGCTCTTTCAATCCAAACATTGTGTTTCCAGAAACTAAGAGTATTTTTTGAAATTGTTCAGAACATCTTCTGTGATAGTATTTGTAGAACTTTTGGTAAGCCTTTGGTTTAAGTTCCGATTCTGTTCCATTACCTATTATTACTTAAAATTAACAAATTCAGAAAATATATTGTAGTCGAGTTCCAAGCGTGGAAACAATATACAAGTCCTGCTTTAAATCGTTGAGCATAACTTAGTTTAATAGATGCTAATTGTATGATGTTGCTTAAATGATCGTGCCATGTGCCATATAAGAGAGTTCACCGTGATGACTTGAAGGTTTATAATAATTAACTTATTGAGTCATCTTCACATTGTATTCGACCAAATTAATGCTTTCCAACCCCATGATTTCCAAATCTTCAATTTAATGACGTTGTCCACTTGAGCACTGTTGTACCAGAAATAACACGGTTTCCTGTTAAGTAGAAATAAAAATCGATTGAAAATATTAATTCTTCTGGCATTTCTTCTGAGGCTAGGTAGCTTAAAACTGTAAGCAATTGTAGATTCGTAATGTCCCACTCTGTCCGTGTATATGCTGTTGCGTGTCCTTTCCTGATGACAGCATATTTGTAAGTGGTTTTGTCCTTGTTAACCCCTAAGCTCATCTTCTCCACTTTGTAGCAATACCAACGAACACAACATACACAACCCGCTGAGCTTACACAGCGTATTTTGTACTTGTAATGTTTGCTTGAGAATTTTGTAAAATCATTGCAACTATGATGTTAAATAAATCAGATGACAGCGTGTCGCCTTGTCTTAGGCCTTTTATGACATCAACAACTTATTATTATTGCGATCCTTGAAACTGACGTGTTTGAAAGAAGTGCTGCAATCCGACATTGATTTGTATTGGCTGCATGTGGTTAGTACTGGATTCTTTATAAAATATGTTTGAGTATTGCTTTATAGTGGACTATCTATGTATTAGCAAGTTGCACTGATGTGAACACTCCGGTTTCTGAAATGGTTTTAGTGTTAATATAGTAGGACACAGTGTTTGCAAAGATAATCTTTTCCAAAAACATAATATCATGAATTTGGGCTTTACAGACTATTGAGAAGCTCATAGAAGTAATTTTCGGTTGTTTCGTACTAGTCTGATAAAGCATATAATTTTTGTATTTATTTTGTTTGCAAAGATCAGGGATAGTAAAATCTTTATTCGAGGTTTGTGTTTGCGAGCATTAATTACACAAACAATATTGGTAGCGATCCTTTAAAACAAGCCACAATCCACATCTCCTAAAGTTCTACGTAACAATTATTGGAACTAGTCGTTAAGCCTTAGCCAAAAGCAAAAGACTTACAAATCTGTTGGTCCATCGTAGAGATGTACACTAGTCCAGGAGGGATAATGTATACATCTCCGAACCGTAAAGATTGTCCATTATGCCATAGGTGCAGCGCATCATATTAAGTTGTAGTCATATATTTCAACGTCATTACGCTTGATGTTCAAACAAAACGTTAAAATATTGGTTACATGTATCCATCGATTTATGACGACAGAGTAACAAGAAAAAAACCAGAGGAGCAATTGAAGAAAAAAACTAAAATAACGAGAAACCACACAAAAACTAGATACATCCAACAGCGGTACACGCCATAACTCGTAAATCCATATCAGCAATTCACCTTGTCATCGAAAAGTCATCTCAGTCAGATAGACAGACAGACAGACAGACATACTGTGTTCCATCCTTAATGCCATAACTGGACGAGATGTGTAGTCTCTCTCTCCCATCTACTATTGCTTTGCTCATGAAACGACAACCAAAGCATCCCCAGACGACGATCACCACCATCGACCAAGACCAAGACTGAGATGCTGACTGCTGAATGGGTTAAGTAGTTGATCGTCAGGGTTAAGTTTTTCTTCTTCGCGCATCTATATCCCATTTCGAGAGGAGGCCTGGTTTGTCGGCTGAGTGTAAGTGCTATGCGCTGTGAGCTGTGCTCCCTACCAAGGAGAAAAGATTTGTTAGGCAGCAAAGTGGGATGTTTGCTCGAGACGGATGCAGGCTGCTAGATGGCACATCAATGTGTATATATTGCCCTTATCAATTATTTATGTCAGAATGTTATGCTATGTCACATAAATTAATGTGAGCAACTTATTCGTCTTCTTCTTCTGGTGGATAAGGAGTGGTCACATTAGATAGATATACTGAATAGGGGTCACTGTGATGGAGTGATCGCAATGAGTTAGAAAGTACGGAATACAATAAAATGTATCTGCAGATACGAATAGATTTGGACCTAATCTGTAATTACAATTATCACCACCATAACGTAAATTCCATTTCCTGTCTCCTCATAAAGACACGGTAATATTTTACCATGCCATGATAACCGTCCATAAAACATGATGTCAGACCTGAGCTATCGAATATAAATTACCTGCTTTACTTGGAAGCACTGTCATCAGGATCAGGAGAGGGGCATTTCTATTGTCATCTAACAGCACGTTATTACCGCCGCCCACCCGAATAATTATCGGTTACCAATTTAAAATAGTCAATAAAACGTTTAAAGCGATAAAAACCTAACCAAAGATTCTTAGCCATAAAAATCGTATAAAAAAGTTTATTGCCATCTCAGATTATATAGTTCCATATTACACGAGCCAAAGTATTTTGTATCCACGTGGAATTCGGCGCACAATTCAGATTGTATACACAAATCCAAAACAGAAAACCCCTAATTAAAACATTTAAGGTGTCACAAACAGCAAAGCGCCACTCAAAATCCGCTTAAATGGCCAGTGGATGCAATTATATCTCAATTTTGCAACCAACATGTGGAAAAGTAACTCTCATATGTATTGCTTACAAGGTGACAAACAGATTAGCCTCAACTGATTGATCAGTACCAGAGGAGATTTATTTGCTTTGTATCTTTTAACATAGCCTCTGAGTGTAAATCACTATCGGTTTGTCAATTTAGGTGTTTCTAACAAAAGAGTTGTGAAATCTAAATACAAAAAGGCTACACCACACCACACCCACCTAGAAATTTCCCAAAAGATTTTATTTTTTTCGAATTCCAACTTGAACGCAACAGGCATTGTACCTGTCATATCCAATCGATATACGATCGGACACTCAATATGTACATATACGCCCTCCATGTCTTGTCTCACTGTTTGATGTGAGTTTATAAGTTTCGTTTAAATATTTGACTGACACCGTACTGAATAACATAACAAATATACAGATACTGACGTACAAGCCACTCTTGGTGGCAAAAAGACATGGCAAAGTAAATTCTTCAAAATACAAGTACCGTCGACAAATTGACGTAAAGTCTTAACGCGTTAAAGTGTATTCAGATGTTAATTGTAAATTCAAGTGATTCATTATTACCTTTTTAATTTTTGAGAGCCGAATTGGCTTAAGTTCGATGCAACTTCATCTGGTGTTAAGAGGAAAGAAGATAAACAAAAGAGTTGATCTGCGAACTTTTTTTTTCTATTGGAAAATGCATTGGAGGTAGTTCATGGTAATCGGGTCCAAAGATTAGTACTAAACCCGGTACAACAGATTATTGCAATAACGTTAGTTTTATGAACTACTAAGCCATTTAATGTTATTCCCAATAAGTTTACGGATTTGGGAATTATTCCTGTAATAAAAAATTTTAACTCGAAATTCCCAAGACACTTTTTTATGTATGCTCGGAATATAAAACTCTGTAGTTGCAGAAATTCTTAAACAGTTGATAGCAAAAAAGTATGTGTAGTATGTGTAATAAGCTCGTTCAAGAGTGGTTTAAGAATCACTGTTAACGAATACATACATACATCGCGCTGTAAAATAGAAATTATTTCTTTTTGTACCCGAAAGGCTTATGGGGAAGCCGTATTGTTTTCATATTTTGTTGTGAACTGTTGCGATTCTACGTGATATTTAACAGACTTTATAAAATATATGTATAAAATTCAATCCATTTTGTCATATCTCCTCTTTGCAACGTTTTATCTTATTAAACTCTTTAGATATCTGTAGACATTTCTCCTGATCTCGTATCAAAATTAGCATTTACTTAAGAACCATTAGCAGAATTGATCTTTGGATCCTGTTTGGAAGAATCTATTAAGAAAATGTCATGTTTCTACCAGCTCAATGTATCCTTAAAGAAGGCTGAAGTAACACCCAAATCACAATGAAAGATTGTGTAGCAAAAAACGGGCTCTTATGGCGTAACACGAAATGTGAACTCATCGTTTGGTCGGCGTTTTTATTGTAAATATCGTAAACGATAGTAAAACGTTCAAGTAGATATACTCTCTACTTTTACGTGCTTTTGACAGCTACCGGTTATCAGCTGTTCCATGAGTTGTTCGATTTTCATCGCCAGAGTAAGTTATTGTGACGTGTATTTACTCAGAATTGTTAACATGTAAAATGTTATGTTGTAATACGTTTTTTATTACAAATAAATCGAGTTAGAATTTGTAGACATTGGTTTTTGTTTTTATTTCTCTATTAATACTCCTTTGTTTGCAAAGTTATTTCTTGCGTTTATGTATATTTGTACATGAATTAAAAAAAAAGGAGTAAATTTCTACTCAATTTTCTGCGCCGAACTTGAGATGGTGAACAAGCTAAATAAGTATATGTAGTTCCAGCAAATGTATAGTTTCATCCAACAAGAGATTTCATTTTAAATAAACGCAACATTATTATGACAAGTGGTGATATTTTTGTAAATCTAAAGTAAAAACTTTAATGTTAGTAATGGAATACAATATTTGCCAAATATCCGTCTTGGTTCTGCCTAGAAATAGTCATTATATTGATGAAATATTTCATCACTTTTTAGCATAATTCAGGCTGTATTTCGAGAATAATAGCTCTGATATTTTCCTTTAGTGCATGAATCGTTGATAGAGCATTGGTACTGACTTTATTTTGAACACAGCCTCAAAGGAATAAGTCTGATAGTGTTAAATCACACGATCTCAATTGAAGTCTCCATTTCGAGAAATCACACGTGCAGAAATATAAAAGTCCTGCTGCATAGCATCACGTCCATAGCATCAATTTCAGGCAAAAAAAGTCAGTTAACATCGTTCGGGAAAGCATAAATTTCAGACAAAATAAATTAGTCAACATCGTCCAGTACCACAGTTCATTTCATTTCATTAAAAAAAAAAAAAATGGCTCAATGACACCGCCAGCCCAAAAACCGCACTCATTGTGAATAGAAAGGTTGTTCTACTATTTCTTTTGAGTTTTTGGAACCTTACCTTTGTTTGTTTACATAGTCACAAAAATTGGTACTCATTACTCAAAATAATTTTGTGTAAAAGATGATGATGCTTGTTCATTCATTTCCAGCACACTTTCAATTAAAGTACAGGGTTGTCCATTGTCTGTTTTCTTCCTTTCGTTCCCTTGTGTCAACTGGACCTTATGAGCATGTAGCTGAAGATCTTTTTGCAATTTGCGGTGTAAAGTGGTAGGCCCAATTCCTGCGGGCGATATTTTCAACTGGCCTTACTAGACGAACAACAGTTGGGATCTTCACACCACTAACCTGTCCGAGTCGTTTAAATTTATTGATTAAATTCACTACAGCTATGCGGTATATAATGAGCAAAAGCAGAACGAACTTTACGATATGTTTCCGTGATATTTTCACCGTTTTTTTTTTGTAGTGAATTTTCACTAAATCAATGCGTTGTGCGAGTATGTCTCGATCCATATTTAATGGTATCCTAGTTTTAACTTATCAAAACCCGTCGCAATGATAGTTCATTATTGACACTTCAAAAAGTGGCGCTAAATTTAAAATGTCACACTTTGTTAAATGACCCTTTGCTTTGTCATTCGCGCTGTGCCATAGAGTCTGTTATGGACAGGTGTGACTAATAATAATCGCTCTCACTCTAACTATATCTATGTTTTTGAATAGTCCTCCAATATTTCACCAAAGAATTGAGGAACCAAGTAATCTTCCAACAAGCATCAGAAGACACCAATGAAATTTACGCTTCAAGGGTGAAACAGTCTTCGTTTGATTTGTGTAACTTTCGCAGTTTTTACTGATTTCATTAGCACTGCATTATTCATATCTTCTATTGATTAGCTAGCTAGTCAGGAATTCTATGAAATTCACTTACTTACCTTCCAAAGAAATCGGATTTATAAAAGTTTTTCTTGCTTGCTGGAAACTATGTTGCATTGAGTTTAAACTGATACTAGATATCCATGTATGACATGTAGCCAATTGGGTAGACAAATCCCATTGAATGTCGACTTAAATTTCGGTCACGCATATCCTCTTGTCTGGATTATATCAAGCAATGAACTAATAGTTAAGCAGCTTATCTAGTGTTACATATATTCCATTTTCAATTTGTCTCCCATGCGCACGCTACTAAAGTAAAATCTTCAAAGTTCAAACCAAACAATTACTACTTCTTTGGTCACGAATTTATGTTAATAACAATCGTTAGGCCATAAACTTACCACCTCGTGATGGCAAAGAAATTCCTTTCGTTCCCGCATATATTACACTGTAACAGCAGCAAATCTCTTGTCAGGCATCCACAATCTATCTTTACACATCCCAAAGATGGTATCTGAGTACATGCATATTTCTGTATCTGAATTCCACCACCTACTGTGTTACTTAACATGGCGTAGCACCGCAGTACCACCATCACTGTCGCGCCTGGACCACTCCACTCTGCAACGTGGAGACAAATAAAATTGCAATTTTATTAGAATGTATTCGCGCGGCTAATTGCAGCGCGGCTCTGTTCACCAGTCGCGCACTTCTTTCCACTTGGTGTTTGAATTTATTTTAATCATCTCCGACGCTGCGGGTATTCCCTCTCCTCCACACGGATAATGCACCAGAGTACGAGAAGCAACCAAGTTATTCCCATCGATAAGCAATTAATCTTTGACTGCAAGCGAGATAAGGTTACATGCACGCGCTCTCACGAGGAGCAGCGACAAGTACTCGTCCAATCCTTGTAATGATATTTATAATTATTATTTGAAATTTTATAGTTTTGCATAAATAAGGCAATGACCATTGGACATACATACGCCAGAAGCGATGACTTAACATGTGGACATGCAGTGTGTATGGTGGGGTAGGTTGGGATTTATGAACCCAGGTGCTGGCAGTGTAATTGCCACGGATTTGGATAGTTTGCTGACTTTAGTTGTTCTCTGTGTAATTTGTTGGCGTAATTTGAAGTGAATTGATGTAATTTTTCCGGCAATGGTAGAGGTATTCATAAATATTCAGTGGGATGTTGGGCATCGTGTTACGTCTGTTTAATTAGGCCCACATAAAAGAGATTTATGAGCGGAGATAAGGAAATGCTGTGTGGTGTGCTAAGATCCTTAAATGGATGAATGGAGTGGAACGAGTTGCTGAGAGCATTTAACTGAAGGCATGAAGGGCTAAAAATTTCCTTGGAGTTTTGATCGCCAAGGAGATGACTTTCAAGTAGAAGTTGTTAATTTTATTTATCTGGATTTCCCTTTTTAGCTGTAGAGGAAAGCCAAGTCATTCATTATTTTCAAGCCATCCCATAAGTATTTACAACACTAATTTATAAATAAGGACTCCATTCATTTTCTTGTTTATTTGCATTAATTACTTGTAATCCAATATAACAATTATTTTTGAGGGTAGATTGTCGGGTACGTTCATGCTATTCTGACATGTTTAGTTTGTTGTTCTCTGTTTAGATCTGCGATATTAGGCGGAGAGAATTTGATTAGTTTGTTTAGAGCAATTTTTAGAATATCGGCTAGTATACACGGGCATTTATCTGATACTGTAGCATTATCTTTGCAAGCCGCGACCTTACATCCTGGATCCCCTATGACTCGATGAAGTTTGTTTGCAACTCTAAGGACTGGTGCAGTAGTTTTTTTTTAGACGTGAATCTAAAAGGAGGAATCTCTTGAGTATGTATGTGCTTTCTATTTATCTAGGAGATAGCTTTTCAAACGCTAAGTGCTGTTGGTAATTGGAATGGCTCCAATAAAATTACAAAGAACACATTACGTCTTAAATGAAGAAAAAAATCTCTATAGATTTGCCTTTCCGATTTTTATTATTTATACTCCGTTCTAGACTTCACTACTCGTTAGACACACATGACTCTGTTTTTCAAGGGAAGATCTATGCTATTCCAATCGTTGCCCATCATATTGTAAAGAATAGTTGAAGGGGCAGAGTATCTTCTTCTGTAGCGACAGTCAGCTTGCGCTCAAAGCCTTGCTCAATCACTTAATCCGTTCCAAAATAGTTCGAGAATGCAAGAACTCTTTGAATTTGGTCAGAAGACTGAACTCTTCAACTCTTGTCGTCCAGGACAGCTTAATGAGACTGCTAAGCAAGGCTAAGAGGATGGTTTCTGAGGATCGCAAACTGCGTTGGATCTTTCCGTGTGCTCGATCAGTACCTCCTTTGACGATTGGATTTCTAACGAACACAATATATCCTCCCGCGCGTTTGTAAGAAATAAGCGACTGTAGACAATTTATTGGAATTTCTACGGGACAGACGATGCTCATGTCGAAGGCGACTATACTTCAGATCATTTCCTTTACGATTGTCCTGTCTTTGCTCGATTCAGGTCTTCGGTACTTATGTAGTAAGTGTTGATACTATAAGCTTCTCATCACTGATGTGGTTTTTTGGCTTTCTCCGAATTCAAGTTGGAAGTTGGTAGTACTGGGTTTTGCTGCCTAGTAGTGCAATGAACCAGTTGCGTCTGATTACTCCAGTAAAAAGTTTCCTAATCCGACAAAAAAAAAACAAGGGGTTATGATTACCAGTTTAATGTAACAGTGCCTAAAAATATGCACTCTTTTGCGCGGCGTAAGTCGGAAATGAAAAGAGAAGATAGGAAGATTTTTCTGGTGAAGTAGTGTAAAACTCTAGAGCTATTCGGTTTCATTATTCCATGGGTGGTGTCCGAACTTGTCCGGGTTCTATTTCTAGATTACTTTTGCATTCGGTTAGCAATTTTTAATTTATTACGAGTGTGTGTTTATTTTTTCAAGGTCTAACATTGACACTATTGCTACTTATATAAGGATTATGTGAATATAATAGCAATCTGTGTTCAGTGTATAGATCCCGATAGTCTGAAATATAAGGGCAGTCAGCCAAATCAGCCATACCAAGCCAACTTAGTTTTCTGAAGGTGTATATAGGGAATCCACATGTCCAGGTAGCCAAAGTCTTCAAGGTCCATTTAATTTGCTCGCTATTGGTTGTAAGGACAACGTCTATGGTTTTTACTCGCCACTTCGTTATAGGTGTGTACTCTAACAATGGCTGTTATTACATGATTTTTTTAAAGCAATTTGACGCAATCTACCATAAACTTCTCCCCAATTGAAATAGGAATGTTTTGAAGCTTAAAAACTTGTTTTAAAGAGGCAAGCAAACTGTATTCGCAATCGCAAGAGACAGCCAGAACCTTTATCTAACGCGTATCCCGAAATCCCGCTGCGACTAATATGCCACCAGCATCAATTACCGGAGACCAATGGGAACGCCTCCAACATGCCATCAGAATTACTGCAACTGATGTACTGGGTTTCGCCCGACCACCTCCAAGAAACCCGTGGTTTGATGATGAATGCCGGCAAGCAAATGCAGGACGAGAGCGACTCGAGAGCTATATGAGCAAAGGAGACGAGAAGAAGAAGAAATAGAAACATGAGGAGCGCGCGATCGAATATATTGATAGTTTTACCAACAGAAAAACAACAAGACCCGTACAGAAATCTATAGAGATGAAGAATTTACTTCGTAGTAGATTCACAGTCGGTACTGGGAATATGGAAACATTTCTTCCGCAGACTGTCTAACGGCGACGGCGACGAAGACCAACATCTCGCTGTTAGGCGGAATGAACCATTGTGATCTGGTAGAGAGCATACAACAACTCATCTCTAAGATTTGATCAGATGAGTGTATCCATGATGAATAGAATCTCAGCATCGTTTGCACTCTCCACCAGACAGGAGACGCCCTCAATTACAGAGGTATCAGTCTCCTTAAGAAGGCGTACAAGATCCTATCTTCCACATTGTGTGAACGTCTGAAAACTTTTGTCAACAAACTGATTGGTAGAACGCCCGCCGCTCTATCAGAGTCGATACATTTGATGAGAAGAAAGGATGTAAAAAAGGAGACGCGCTGTCATGTGATTTATTCCACATCATACTTGAAAAGATTGTGCGAAACTCAATCTTTCAAAAGTTTGTGCAACTACTAGCGTATGCCGATAATATTGACATTATTGGCAGAACACAGTGGACTGTCAACGATGCGTTCGCTAGTAGGCTTCCAAAATAAACTGAGCGGTAAACGAGGGCAAAACCAAGCATATACTGTCAACAAGAAGGGACACACAATATGGTGGAGTTGGACAGAACGTCACAATCGACAGCTATAAATTTGAGGTAGTAAGAGACTTTGTCAGAGGCAGTTAACTAAGGACCGGGCTAACTGGAGAGGCTTGTTAGTGGAGGCCCAGGTTCACCACGAACTGAAGAAAAACAAGCTAAAGAAGAAAAAGAAGAAGCATGCTGTGTTCGATAATGAGACTGCTCGATCAGACCCTGCCATCCATGCTAGTGACCCACAGGGTAGAATTTTGGGGACCCTAATTTTTCTGCCAATTAGTTCTTTTAGTCCAGTTTCAATGATGAAGCCAGTTTACTTCTGCTACTCCCTTTCGAGCTATCTAAAAGTTCTTTTAAGTGAACCGTGTTGGATACCCCTTTCCGATAGTCCCGTAAGTTAAATGGAAGTTCAACGTTAATGTATTTTAAGATTTTTCTGGCTTCATAGTCGATAAATAATTGCAAGGAAAGAAGACAGAGCAAAACATTCATGGAAAATCTGAAGAGAGGCACCAAGCCCTGAATGTACTAAGTATGTACATATATTGAGTTGAGTTGGTACATCCACACGGTGAAGCAATAATTTCTATGCCCCTAAGCATTTCTTGATTCCAGTGCACTAGTGTGCGGTCAAGGAAGATCCAACAAATATTTGGCTTGACAGGTCCGTATGGGACCTAGGCCATATTTTCTCAAACCAATTCCAGTTCGGCGTGTATACTATCTACATGAATGGAAGGGGGCCAATGTATGTTTTTAAGATTTTTTATTACAAATATTTTCGAACGCTCACAAGGGCAATGCTTCCTGCACTGCGCACACTGGCCGTCATGTAACGTTATGTGTAGGAAGACATACCAACGCTATGTCGCAAATTTCTTTCCCTTCGGTAAAATATGCCGTCTAAAACCTTTCAACTCCCAATAACATAGAACAAATGAAATCAATCATACTCCAACGTAATGTCAAAAACAACACCAAGCTCTATCTAGAGACTGACACAAACAGATCTCTTTCGAGTCGAAAAATCAATTTCCCAAACTGCTCCGAGGCAATAGATCCATTTGGCGCGCAGCAGCAAGCACAAATAGCCTCCAAGATCAATAGATCATAAAAGATAAAAAAAACCAAATAGCTGAACTGATTTATAGCCACCCGTGGATACAACACAATATCACTGTTGGATACCGCACCACGTCGCGTCCACTGTTGCTTCCTTCTTCTGCGTTTCGCGCTATATGTGGCAGCGGCAACAGATTTTTTATTGCATTATAATTTCACCTAAATTATGTAGTAGCGTAACGAGAGCCCATAACTCTACGCGTCTCTCGTGCTATCTTCGTTGCACGCATACGGTCGTCTATGGATAAAGTCACGCATTACGGATGCAGCTTCTGCTCCTTCATCATCATCCAGTGGCAGTAGCTGTTCTTCTGTGTGTGCAGGTGCACAAGATGGCAAAAAGGCTTCTTCGGCTCGCTGCCAATAGTCAAGTACCTGCAGTCGTCTTTTTTGAGATATGGTGCTAGTGGACAAGATATTCTTTCAGCTTCTGGTGGCTTAGCGCAACGCAGAGCCGTTAATCATCCAGCAATGTTGGATGTCGCCTGAGTGTGTGTTGTCTGTGGAATTTCTTTCCGCCATAACATAGATAAACGGTGACAATGTACCTTCACACGTTATAAACACCAAAAACCCTGCCTCTCTAGCCTACAGTATTTGGATAATTATTCTACACCTCCGTCCGAAGGACATGGTCACTAAAAACAAATAATGTCTTTACACGACCGACCGCACCGATTAGGCCAAGTTTGTTTTTGTGCTAGCTCCGAGGGATCATCTCAGTGTGACTGCGTAAAAAACCGCCTAAGACAAAATATAGAGAGGCGTTAACTCTTAGCGTAAACGACCATTAAATTATGATAGAATCACGGAACGTGCCTCGAAGGCATGGAACCACTTTCCGTTTGTTGTCAAGGTGTCCGTTTTTAGTTGTCAACATTGTGCGTTGCTGTTACGGTAGGCGGCTGTCGGCCTGTTGTCAATGCGTGCTGGAGAAGCGTATTTTACCTGAACCGAGCTCGATTATGTGGTCAGGGGAAAGAATTGATAACTAATTGACGGGAATTTATTATACTGTTAGCATAAGAGCTAGGAAAATAACAAGGAAAAAGGAGGACAGCTTGAGATGTTTATTAAGAAATGTTTGACAGTTTTAACACTTTAAGGATTAAACTTTAAGACAGATCAATTTATTTATGCAAAGTCAATCGATTAATTGGATGTTGTAGGGTTGGAAATTTGGATTTGAGTAATAAATTATTATGCAGTCCCATTGAGACTTGTAACTGTAAGGTAGGAAGTGGAAATCAAGCTTGACAGGATAGAATCTTTAAATGGTTTTACAAATGAGAAGACTCCTTTGCGTCTTGGCCTGATTTTTAGTAGGATTTGATCAGAAAAGTGTCAATTGGACACATATAGGAGTTAAACAGCTTTTAAATATAAATGAATCAACTAAAATGATGTGTGGTTCTTGAGTCTTGAAAGTGGGCGAGGGAACTTTCGTCTACTATGGCATGGATTAAATCAGAGAGAATATCTTTGAAATCAGTTGTTTTGCCAAAAGAAAAAAGCAAAAGCTTCGTAAAGTCAATTGTAGTTACGCTTTCTTTTGAGATAAGTGAACTACTTAACTATTTCGCAGGAGTAGTCATCTCCTGAAGCACAGAACTTCTTTGTTTGTTGATAGGACGGACTTGGTTTCTTATACTCCTTTAAAATCAACTCCCTACAAAGAATGCTGGGAGTTTCCAATGATGTGACTATCATCCGCATATTATAAGAACTGGACAAACCTTTCGAAGACCTTCGGTGTTGACAATGGACCTGCGCACTAAAATTTTCCAGGACTAGACTTAAGTATGCATGTACATGACAATGTGTTCTGGTACATTTGAGGAACTATTTGGGGAATTTTCCGTCTCGAATGGAAAGACTCGTTTCAACAACAAATTCAAGAAACCTTCTGTCAATACAGTTCAATAGTTCAAAACTTATATGAAAAGACCAACAAAAGATTCGGATCGTCGAAAGGGTATTTTTGAATCCTATTTAATGTTATAAGACACCGGAAAATTCACTCATCAGTGTATACATCTATTGTCGATCTATTGACGTTCAAAGCGTTGCAGATCATCTCAAATTCCAGTAAAATTTCTGCAACGTCCATTTTACTAGAAAAGGATACACTCTTACAATTGCGCAGGATCTGAGGAACTGAGGGTGTCTCAGTTTAGAGACTGCATACTAAGAGATTACCATCACTTTTATGGAGTATTCTCAGAGCAGATTAAGCTCAATTTATGAGGGATGGAGTGATGAAGACAAGTCACAAGAAATGAGATCCCCTCAATTGCGCCAAATACAGAGGTATCAGTCTCCTCAACATCGCGTACAAGATCCTATCTGCCATATTGTGTCAACGTCTGAAACCCTTCGTCAACAACCTGATAGGCCCCTATCAGTGTGATTTCAGACCAGGAAAGTCCACAATCGATCAAATCTTCACACTTCGGCAGATCTTGGAAAAAACCCAAGAAGTCCAAATCGATACCCACCATTTTTTTTATCGATTTCAAGGCCGCATATGACAGCATTTATAGAGACGAGCTATACAGAGCCATGTTTAGTTTTGGCATCCCTGCCAAACTCGTCAGATTGTGCAGAATACCGATGGAGAATTCTCGCTGCTCCATTAAGGTCGGTAACGATCTCACCGAGACCTTTGATGTCAAAAAAGGATCTAGACAAGGTGACGCGCTGTCATGTGATTTTTTTTAACATCGTTCTTAAAAGAATTGTGCGAAACTCACAAGCCAACACCGGAGGCACAATCCGTAGTAGTAGTCTGTGCAACTACTAGCGTACGCCGACGATAACGACATTATTGGAAGAACACAGCGAGCTGTCACCGGTGCGTTCGCTAGTATTGAAACAGAAGCTGCCAAAATGGGTTTAGCGGTAAACGAGGGCAAAACCAAGTATATGCTGTCAACCAGAAGGGACACACAACATCGACGAATTGGACAGAACGTCACAATCGACAGCTATAACTTTGAGGTAGTAAGGGACTTTGTCTACCTCGGCTCTGCTATCAATTCTGACAACAACACCTCGGCAGAAATAAAACGAAGAATAACTCTTGCCAATCGCTGTTTCTTTGGGCTGAGAAGGCAATTGAGTAGTAAGGCCCTATCCCGAACAACTAAGGAGATTCTATATAACCCTTGATCCTCCCAGTCCTGCTTGGACTTTATCAAAAGCAGATGAAGATATCCTCGATCGTTTCAAGAGAAAAATTTTTCGCAAAATATTCGGTCCCGGTTGCGTTGACGGGCTTTGGAGGAGAAGATTCAACGACGAACTATACGAGCTGTACAGCGACATCGACCTAGTCAAAAAACTGCGCATTAGTCGTTTGAGATGGTTAGGGCATGTAGAGCGAATGGACACCAGTGCTCCACACCTGGAGGGACAACGCAGCAGAGGAAGACCTCGCCTTAGGTGGCGCACACAAGTTGAAGGGGACCTGAACAAGCTGGAGTGCGCAACTGGAGGCAGTTAGCTAAGGACTGAGCTAACTGGAGAGGCTTGTTAGTTGAGGCCCAGGTTCACCCCGAACTGTAGCGCCACCTAAGTAAGTAAGTAAGTAAGAGTGATGAAGTGACCACATATATACTTTTGGAAAAAAATAAAAAAAAAAATAAAAAATTTCAAAGTTTTCGGACAAATATTGGTTTTAAGGACAGTCCTCACAATGCCAGATTTCTGCAATTAGAAACTGAGTTTCTGCGGTACAACATACGAATTTTAGGATTAAGCAAGATAAGGTAGTTTGCCGCGGCTGAATGACAATCTCCAACAGTCTATTCGGGAAAACCGTCCGGAATCGCGTGATCTTGGAGGAGGGTTACTTTTACCTCCAAAAGGACGAAAGGCGCTCATGTCCTGGAAAAATTTGAGTGAAAGCATACTGACGGTCATACTCATGACAAGAGTAGGCAACGTCACATGTTACGCTCCCCCGAACTTAGCGTCTAAGGAAGACAAGGAGATCTTCTACAGTCCATTACGAACTGCCCCTAATACAACATCCAATGGAGATATCGTCATTTGATGGGATATCTCAATGCAAAGGTAGTCAACAGGAAATCAAGCTCCGACATCATTATCAGAACTCATGGCTCAATGTCCGCAATTGTCGGCAATGATAACAGTGAAAGGTTTGTTGATTTCTGCAACACCAATCGTCTTGTCATATTGCTATTAGCCGGCATTTTAGAGGTTCTCTCGTGAATATCCGAGACAGATGTAGAGCTGACATTGATGTGGAACTACCTTATGGTAGCTAGCATGTTCCTTCGAACTGCAGCCTTCAGTATGAACAAGAAAACCCCAATGTATCCTTGCTCAAGACAGATACCGAGACAACAAATTTGTTTTTTACTCATATGAAGACTGCACTCTTGAGGTCAACATATCTGTAACTGTTGTCCGCGTCCTGAAAAAACGTCTTCCAGGTAACTTACTTCATTATAGTTGCCATTTAATATTCTGCAGTAACCGATAAAGTAATTCAAATTCGGTTTATAGCTGCATCCTGATTGCTCGATAGATAATTATTAGTTCTCGAAATCCAATCCCACACACCTCTTAAGCCCTTATTACAACCTTGACAAGCGACTTACTAATTAAATTTTTGTTTTTCTTCTCATTACAGGTATGTAAACAAACATTTCCACGAACAACTTCACCCTCACTTGTAACAGTCTGTATTGGAGTTACCACTTCAGTGGTAAATCTCGCACGTAAATCTCGCTACTCAAACTTCCGAATGCCATGAATATTTAATCCAATCACTCATCGCCAACTACGTGCCGCTTAACTATCATAACAATCGCGCATTAACGACCGACCAGAGTTTGTGAACAACAACACAAGCGGGCTATAACAGAACGCGCGCCACTAACAAGGAGTTTCAGCCGCCTAAACATGGCTCTATTCCCGTCATCATCACGCCCCCGAACGCTAATGGAACAATTGCTGGCGCGTAAAATCGATGCTGCCGCCGCCGCACAAACTGGGCCCGGTGGCAGTCGTCTGTGCCGCACCGACTCCCTTGACTCGACCAGCAGCATTGGATCCCTGGGATCGCTGGTGCTCGGTGACGACGTCTGTCGTTGCGATGATTGTCTGCTGGGCATCGTGGATTTGTATGTCATCAGTGCGGAGGCTGCAAAAAAGAAGGTAGGCCTAGGTTATGTACATAGATGTGTGCGTGCGTGTGTATGTATTTGTCCACTTTGTAAAAATCACCTTGGAGTGAGTTTAATTGAATGCAGCAGCATCATCGAACTTCCCACGGGAAAAGCGCGCAGCCATTAATCCTCTCTGTGATTGGTTCACAAGCTGGATAGACTAACTTGCAAATGCAAACCGACTTGGCTAGGTACATGAATCCATAAATCAATCGGCGCGGTGGTATCCATGTGCACAGACGACGACTATCTACTGCGGTTTTGGCCATAAATCAATGGCCCCGCAGGCGACTGGCCAAAAAGATTCAGCGCACTGCAGTAATGAGTCTTGAACGGGTCTATTATTTCTCTTCTGCCCAAAACGGGGGCGGGTTAATGGTAAGCCACTGTATGCAATTTGCATCTCTGGGAAACTGCCCAACTAAGTGCTAATTGGTTTATAAATTTCGACCTGGTTTGCTGTGGCTTCGACAGAGAAGCACAGACTTCTCCGATCTGTCATCCCTAATGGTGCACAGCGACAACGCGTTGCTGGGTTGTCAAAGGTGCGTGTTATGGATCTGCATCTGTTGGGAAGAATCAAATTTCAGGCGTACGTCTGAGGAATTTACGTTTGTGGTAGATAAGCGCCTACGGGCGATTGGTAACTTCGTTAGCAGAGAGGAGGGAGGGTAACCTGAGATATGCGCATGCGTGCAAGCATTTTGGTATTTTTTTTTTGTCTGCCGTAGACAGATTGGGACTCCGGTTTAATTGGGGAAGTAAATTGGCTAACTAATAGCACTGGAAGGCTGAGTGGGGGAAATGTGGGAATTCCAATTAATTAATTGGTTGCCGGAAGGTAAATTGTAGAATGTGGCGATAGAATTATGCACAAGTGGAGAGGGCCAATGTCTGCACATGGTAATGAGATATGGCGATATAATCGGAGACCGTTCGTGATAGGTTTCGCTTGATGATGTTGTGGGGAAGGAGTTTCAGACGCGCACAAAGATGATGGCGGTTGATTTCGTTGTAATTTTTAAGAGTTGGGTGTCTGCGAGACGTCATTTGTCATTTGTGAAACTTCGACATAACTAGGTAGGTAAGTCTTTCTTTGCTACCTGAGTCGTCTGTAGGCAGTGACACCGCAGGGTTTTAAATTTCTCGAATTCTTCTCGGAAAACTAGTTATAGAACTGGAGGATGCCGACGATGCCGACGGTTAATGTAACTATTTTAAAAGCAATTTGTCTGTCTAACTTACGCAGGTGTCGGTTAAAATGAATGTTAGACTAAGTTAATGCTTGCTCAAGCTGATTTTTCAATTACCGTTAGTATCTAGATAAATAAACTAGAATGAAACGTTAGGAGTCTTTAGCAGAGCTTCTTGTAATGTCAGCAGTGTTGGAACACCACTTAATTGAAAATTAGGGTGTCACCAGTTGTGTACTTCCACTTTGACAATAGTCTGTGTGAAGATCTCCAAAACATTCCGTATGCATACAGCGTTGGTACAGTGCACAATGTGGTGGCTTCATCGTGAATAATCGATTCATCTTCCATAGAAACCATTGTAACGCCGGATAACATACAAATCTATGCCCTGGTCTGATAGCCCTGATCAACTTTCTACAGAATTTAGAAACTTACCGACTGTCTAGTGGTTGTCAGTCCTAAAGGAAGGCTTTATACCTAGGTTCTGACTGTAAGCCATCGTTCCTTGCAGAAGCGTCGTCCAGATAACCAGATCCTCGTTTCGTCGACTAAATTGCCCTCACTAGGGTGCAGTATTGTTGCTGTTCAACTGTCAGGATATCATGCAATATCTTTTTCAAAGGGTATATTCGGTTTGCCATAGATTCGCCAGTAGCCGTCTCCAGATACGCCTGGGCACTCGCATATTTGTTCAAAGATCTTGAAAACCTCGTATCTATCGAGATGTCTTGATATTTAATGTTCTAATGGACATAATTGATTGAATATCCTAGTCGTTTCTATCTTCCTTCTGCTGCTTACAAAAACTGGTTCGAGGGGTCGAATGATCGTTATTGCCGGATTACTAATATCTTCCATTTTAGCAATAATGACGACGGTGATCGTCAGCAAATTGCACTACCTTGCCATTGGGTAACGAAAGTCGCAGTATGTTGTCATACATCCATCATATTCCAGAGCAACGGATCGAGTACAGAGCGTCATGGTAAACCCTCTGTGACTTTAGGGTTGTTGTCGGTATCGTATATCAGGGTTCTTGAAGTAATCAGCTTTGATTCTGGTAACATATCTTGGTCGCCACCTTTTTGATATCTAATGTTCTAATACGAAAGTATTTCTTAATACTTACTCTTCATTTCCTTTCCTATATAGTCTACTCTGTCACCTTTACTACCACATTGATTATATCTATTGTCGGGAGTGCCTCTTGAAAGTCATTTTGGTATTCAGACTAATCTGTGGTGTGTTAAGACTATGCGTTATCGCCGATTGTGCTCCTCCTTCTTTCTGTTCGAATTATATACATCGTCTCATATGTTTCCTATTCTAAGTTTGTATTCTTTGTTTGGAATGACATGACGTCAAGTCAGTTAATCTGAGGTTACCTGTTTATCCGGAAACAGTCCTAAAACCATGTTTATAAGAAACTTAGTGCAAGTGAAAATTTGGATCTATAGTACCATCTTTTAAACTCTATCATGGTTCATTCCTGGTAGGGACTACTCCAAGAACCCAAACATCATCATTCCTCAATGATTGTATCTCCAGAATGCAGTACTTCCTGCACATCCTTATAATCTAAAGTAGACATTCTTTCTGACATTCTTCAAGGCTCTATATTAGTTCAGTTTAGGGTTTGATGATGTACATATAAATCATTAAGTGGGTGAGTTTGTAAAGTCGACAGTAGTGGAAAAGTTGTTGGATAACTTCGCGCTGGACTACTGTCGTTTTAAATTTAAAGTTCGAAAGAGTCGCTTTGAAGAAGTATGTACTCACCTAGAGTTTAAGTAATATCGTTCTACTTCTTTATCGAACGCTTCCACAAACATATTGAAGGCTTATTACAAAATGTAAGCTTCTCTAATCGAAATAGTCGGGCCCCGTGGCTAAGTGGTTAGTTCGTCGTACGTCTGAGCGGGAGGTTCGAGGTTCGATTATCAAACAACAAGACTAGTTTTTTCACGGCCCACCTATCACGAGCATCTGATAAACATTCGATTTTATAACTGTCATGAAAAGGGTTTTGGAAAAAAACTAAGGTTTTTAGAATCTAGGCCAGTTCTGTACGAACCTGTCGCGCCAAATATTTGTATTTGTAATTGAAGTATTACTGTCCACATTCCTTGCGCTAGTGATATTTTCTGTTTACAAAAATCCATGTTATTTTTTAAACAAGGATGCGGTGTTTGGAATTTACAAGTTCAAACACCTTCGCTATATTTTTCCCTGAATGTTTTTTTTATATTTGTTTCAATATACAAAATTTAAGGCACTTAAAAAAAAACTTGGCAACTCTGAAGCAGCTTTTTGTCTTCAATCGGAAACTCTTGAAAAATGAACTTTCTCGGTACTGAAAGCTTAGTAGTTTTGTTCGTATCAAAATCACCTAAGCTTTGAACCACATCTATGTATCTATCTGCCAACAGATGGTGGTGTTAACTACAAAAAGATACAATTCATATTTCACAAGGCTTAGATTAGAGCTTTATTCAGTTGCACTTTTTGTTAAACAGTGGAAAACCATTTAACAATCATTAATTACATAACCGAAACCGATAACTTTTAATTAGCTCTGTAATTTCCTTACGAAACAGTTTTATTTCTCAAAAGAAATTAACCAACTATTGCATAAGGAACGAGAATTACTCTCCTACGCCCTCCATCCATTCAAACGTTAATTGTGGTGTGTAGACACTATGTATGTATGTCTGGTTGTAATGTGGCGGTTTTCTATTGCGTTTTTATAGTCACAACGATTAATTTATTTATCTCTCAGCTAAGGAAGACGACGGTTCTTTTGTTGATTTTCATCGAGAATTATATAAATTTTAAGTGGGAGTTGATTTTTTTTTTTGTCTTTAATAGGCTAGTGCATAAGAGAATCTTTAATAAAAAAAAAAAAAATAGATCGGCGTCATGGTTGAAGGCGAGAATGAGTGTGACCTTGAGCGATTCTAAAGTTCTTAAAGAAGAATGTGATCAATGCCACTTAATTCTTTTTTATTTGAATTTTTTTTTGTTTTTGCGGTGGTGAGCACAATTTTGAGAATTGAATAAAGGCCCCGCTTCTCTTGCCTTTTGTTGCTGTTAAAGGAGTGGAATGACCAAATAATAAAAATTCTATGACGTTATTGGCAAAAATGAAAGTCACATATGTATATTTTTGTTATTGAGCTTCGAATTGACGTAAATTAAATTTATTTGTTTTAACTTACTTAAAACCTGATAAAAGCTGTACAGGAAGAATGGTAATCTGTCCAAGGAGAGGTGTAGTATACCCTATATTTGTAAATAAATAAATTACTTAGTCCTTGGTGATATTTAGTCTGCTGATGCATCCAGTCTGAGTAAATTTTCTCGAAGAAAAAAGCACGGCTGTTGGATAAAACACTGGTGGATGACTTTCAGCGAAGATTTTTGAAATTTTTTTGACACACATGCCAGATGGCTCCCAAGTTATTAGGAGCAGGTCGAATCGACTTTATTTACGCAGGGCAAGCACTGAGTACGTTCAGACCATATATGTAAATCTTTAGGACCGGGTGGCATTATACCTTGCCGAACTATAGAAGACAAAAAGATTCGATATTATCTTACCAATGTTGGATCTGGTCCACATTGCCATACTATGGTGAGAAGTAAAAGTATTGGTCTCATACAAACCCAAAAGGCATCAAACCTATTAGTCTGTCATCAATCCTTCTAGCAACAATTGAATGATTGATTCATATCCATTTACATAGCATATTGCAAAAGTAACTTAGTGGAAACGGTTTTACAAGGTAGCAGGGTCCTATACTCTCTTGTTTGGAATTTGGTGTACATTGAACTATTGATATTCTTGGAAGCCGATGCATATGACGTTACTATAGCAATCTGTGGAAAGCACTTTTTTTCTCTCGATGATCGGTGGAAATCTTGAAAAACACTAGTAAAGCTAGTGGGGCTCGTTCTTACTAAAATCACTTCCCTTTATATTAACGACTGAGTTAGAACTCATTTAGTAAATTTTTAGTTTAAAATGATGGGACATAGCCCGATTGCTAGTCTCGAAGTTATTTAAATTTATATTCTTTTTCTGTTTCGGTTTTAATAGCGTTAGTTAAATCTACTTTAGTTAACTACATACTACGAAGCAGAGTTGTAAAGTACTGAAATACATTTGTACTGCAGTACTGTGTAAGTACCCAGTACCTTGTACTTGTACTTGTACTTAAAAAAAAAGGAGTACAATGTACTTGGTACTTTAAAATCATCAAGTACAAGTACTATTTCAAGTCCTCTCGTCTAAGTACATTTACTGGGTACTGTAATACTGGGCAGTACATTTGCAAGTACTTTTCAAGTACATTTCCTTGCATGGTTTATGGTGCGACATGATAGTACAGCTAACTTAATACCGAGAATCAAGGCATTGTTGTTCTTCTACATACGTACATATGTCGAGACTCGGGATCACCTTTGTAACCGTCCACTGTCATTATCTGCAGCAGCATTCAAGTAAGTGGTGGTCAATTGATCTCCTGATTGGTCTTTTGCATATCTGAACTAAAAATAATAGTTGCAAACAAATTTGAAGAGTAATGCTTTTTCTTAGCACGTTTCACACATAGACCACGTTAGGAATTGTACTTGAAAAGTACTTGCAAATGTACTGCCCAGTATTACAGTACCCAGTACATGTACTTAGAAAAGAGTACTTGGAATAGTACTTGTACTTGGTGCCTTTAAAGTACCAAGTACATTGTACTCCTTTTTTCAAGTACAAGTACAAGTACAAGGTACTGGGTACTTGACTGGTACTGGTACTTGAAAGTTTACAGGTCTGCTACGAAGGAGAGAGGATAAGTAATTTAAAGGGAAATAACCAAGTCACAATTCAAAATATGTACATATGCAACTCCTTCTAATACCTTTATGTAAATAAGATTACTAGATGGGGAGATGCATGATATTGAAATAACAAACCTTGGGTAGTCAAGTTGTATAATGTGTCTAGCGATTAAACAGATTTGGCAAAAGCTGAATCTGACGCCTTTTAAGAATTTGCTGTGTCTCAATAGACTATATATTAGCTCAAAAAGTGTCATTACCGGGAACTGTCTAATGGTTGGGTTAAATGGCTGTCCCCGCTCAATAGTGACACACCTAGACCAAAATAATCATTGTGATAATACTAGGCCTAGTCCTTGTTGCAAAAACTAAGATGGAAATACTTAAGAAAAGCCTGCTTTGCTTTTTTAAATCCACTTTTGATGGCTGAATACATGTACACGGCTGTATTTATATACATAGTGCAAGTCCATTCGCATCTCCCAATTCTTTAACTTCAATTTTAGGAGTTCATTGCATATGCAACAGAAAAGATTAGGATATATGAAAGGAATACAGATTCTCATCTGACAATATAAGTTGTGATCTGGGTTTCTTTAATACCTTCTTGGCCTTACAACTCCTAACATTGAAGTTAATAGGTCTGCCTGCTGTATATCTTACCGTTTTTAAAGTATAGCTTCCATTTGATTGGTTTTATATATGGATGTCCTTAGTTTCGGTAAATCAGATACCCCCGAAACCTTTTCATCGATACGAAGTAGAACGACTTCATAGATAAGTATCGCAAAGATGTCAGAGCTGAACAAGAAGAAAAGATGTGTCAAACTGTTTCTTCCTATTCTTCCTCGGCTGGCTTTAAATGCTTGTCAGTTTTAAGCTTCTTGAATTTTTAATACAAATGTATTTTTGTTAGTTATCCTTATAGTGCCTACAACTTTGATGTGGTGTGAAAATAAACAAAAGCTAAATTTTACGGGAAAGAAACAAGTGATATCAATTGAAAAGAAGCCACGTATTCCAGTGAGATAGTGTCCTTTAGTGAAGTAATCTTCGATATCTCTAATTTTTGATCCAGCTAGATGTACATAGTTGTAGAAGCATTCAACTTTCTTAAGGATTCCTGCTGATAGTGGCTGGCTTTGTTAGAAGCGAAATAAGCTGACATAAAAAATGAAACCCAGTCATTGACTGAGGACCGTTTTTAAGAGTCAATACAAGCTACTAGCAAATTGTGACTTTCCAACTAAAACGAAACATTTACCTACTTACTTAGGTGGTTCTATAGTTCGGAATGAATTAGGACTTCAACGATCAAGCCTCTCCAGTTAGCCCGATCTTTAGCTAATTGCCTCCAGTTGTGCACTCCAAATCGTTTAAGGTCCCCTTCGAACGTGTGGTCGCTCTTTTCGTGGCTCTTTTCAACCATGAGGAGTAAGGGAGTGAGTTGTAGAAGTATTGTACATATATGGTAGCGGTTAGGCAGGCTGTCATGAGCCTCTTCCTATTTATAACTAGACTGGTTCATTTTGTTCACTCTGTTGCTCCATAGACATGGGTTTCAAAACACACCATCTATCAGTGGTTGCTCTTACCGTATTCCGAGGACCCAATATCCAATGGCCCTTCTGAAGATATGTATCTGCAGACCCTTCTATGTTTATTTTTCTCGATCATTTCAAAGAAGACAGAAATTCTTTGTCTATTGTCAGTGCCATTACTGAATCGAGAGTCTGTCTAGTTTCAGTCTTTGAAGTTTTCCTCGTAAATGCTACTATTTTAAGCCACTCTCAAAGCTTTTTATTTTGGTGATTAGTTCTTTGTCGTACGGTTAATGGTAGGAAGTATGTAATCTATCTGTCACCAGCAGTATCACATCGTTGGCATATAATGTGGTTTTTACTTCGATGTTTTTGGAGTATTTCATTTCATAGTAGTGTACGATATAGGGGAGGTTAACAAAACCCAATAACCACAGTTGTGGCGTTTTGATACCACGACTCATGTGACCTGGATGTCGATGTGGCTTGGTGAGGAGTACTTAGAGCTAACCTGTGAAGTTTATGAAGACGATTAGTTCACAAATGTTTTTACTCGAGGTTTCCTCAAGTGAATTAAAACAGGGTTTGCCTAATAATTGTTGTCTAGGCCTGGAAAGTGCTGGAAAAGTGTACATGTAGTGAATGATGGTTTCTTTTTCGGTAGCGATGTTGCAACTAGCGTTTAAGTTTGTTAAAATTCTACGTTCCAAATATGTTCAGATATTTCTAAAAGTTCTTTTGATATCTAAGAAGGCGATAAGTTCATATTATTTGTTCTACACTGTTTTCTCAATTGAGCGCTGATGACGGTCTAAAGACTTTTGTTGCATTAAAGTTTGCTCTTGGCGACATCTTGCAAGTCATCTTCTTTATGCTAACTAGTTCCTAAGTCCACTATGTGAGTGATGCCTTAGCCTTCTTCAAGCGGTTATGTTTTGCTATAAGTGTCTTTAATAATGGATGACATATCCTCGGCTTTGCTTGGAAGTTATATATGTACATATGTAGATCCTGGTAAGACTGTAGTACATTTCAATGCAACCTTGCTAAAGAGATCCTACTTGGTCCTTTCAGTATTGCTATATAGTTTGCGTGGGTTACGATTGCCTTTTTCGTAAAATCCTCTGATGATATGGTTACAGTTTGATTCTTTCCTTAAAATTTGTCACCTATCCATTATTAGCAATACAGGATTATAGTCCTAAGTTATGTACATACATCTATAACATACTTCCTGTTCTTAATTATAAATGTTAGTCCGCGGTCGGCGGAAGAAAGCTAGAGTTTTATGGAACTCAATCAGCGTCATATGCATTATGATATTTCTTCTATAGTCATGGTATATGGATGGATGTCCTCTCTTCTTATGATGAATGAACAATTCGATGTCTTTCATTTGAATCATTGAGAGTTGGGTATTCTGTCTTTAACTTTTACCGCTGAGTTATATTCTCGCCAATCGCATATACATACATTGACTTATAGTCTTATAGTCTTCCATACAAAATAAGATCGGTGGTTTGACGCCATGGACATGACAGATTATTTTAAAGCGAGGCAATACCACTGGCACCTACTTACACTTTCATATTCTTTTATTTATTCTTATACTATGGCAGGAGAGAACTCTGCGTATTACTAAAATTTGCTTAGATTTCGTGAAGTGATTAGAGGAGAGATGCTTTCGTTTCGATCTATGTACCTTTTTTTTTCCTTGAGCATTTGGTAGGAACTACAGTTGTATTCATACTAACTACGTTTGGCCATCTTGTTGCAATTTATCATCCCTTTCGGTCATCCAACTATTTTTTTCTTACATTCCCGAGCCAAAACAGTATTTTTGTAGATCACTCTCCTCACACCTACGAACTACGCTGTATAAATGTACTTAGCGCTGCTCTCGTGTGCCATATTTCCACAATTGAACGGAAAGCCGACTATTAATTAAAACAAATTACCGAATAAGTACAGTATTCAATGGATAAAGCATGATCTTGTATATTACTACGTGACTTGCCTCGTGGAGGCGTTGTTTACTTAACACCCGACAATGCACAACCGAATTATTATCGCTGTGAAACTGTATTTGGTTGATTCCATGAAAAATATTTACAAACAGGGATTATGCTATGGTGGTGGTGGTTTGCGGTAATCACTGTCCTTGTTTGCATTGATAATTTTGTCTGCTACTAGTAACTAAAGTTGAACTTAGGACCTATAATTTAAAACAAGTAGAAACAAAAGGAAACTTTGCTCAATGCTAGCGTTTATGATTTTCTATAACAACATGTTGACGCCAGTTTGTGAGTGCTTTAAGTCGTTTTTGCACACACTATACATATATATATGTATGTATGTACATGCAATGCAATACAATATAGTACGAACTTCGACACAATACTACCCGTCTTTGTTGTATTTGCTATTGAACAGAGAAGTAAGTCAAGGAAGATATGTATGTATGAACATGTATGTTGTTTGATTTCGGGTAAATTTTTTTTTGGGAAATATTGAATAAGCCAGCGCATATTCGTACATAGTGAAGACTACCTTAACTTGACAGGAAGGTAATTAAAGAAGAAACCATTTCTTAGGACACTGTATTCCACTAGTAGATTCAGTTGGGGCGCCCCATTTTTCCAATAGGATTTATCGGATAGGCTTGAAGCTAGCTGAGGTTTGTTGGACATTTCAACTCGTCTATACTTGGTACTTGTAAAAGTAAATTATACATTTTTTTAATCAATGTTAGCGTTTGGTTGCGATAACTTTACGTGCGCAATTTTCTGATTTTCATCGCAAAATCATTCTCAGGTATGAAGCCCATTTCTGGCATGACGGTTTTGTTAATAGTAAATTTGCCGCATGGATGTAACTCGACAACCAAAAGCCATTCACACAATGCCATTTCACCCACAAAAATTCTAATAATTAAAAATGTCATTGGCCCATTCTTCTTCCTCAATGAAGCTGACAATACAGTCACAGTGAATGGAGATTGCTACCGGACCATGATGACTGACTTTTTATACCATATCAGTTTGATACATAGTTTGTAACATACAGTTGACACTTAGTTTGTAACATACATAGAGAAATAATCGAGATAGACCTTATAGAGTATAAACATGTGTATATTCGTGATCAGTATCAATAGCGAAGACGATTGAACTATGTCTGTCCGTACATCTGTTTGTCTGTCCATATGTCACCACTTTTTGGGTCTTAAATTTTGAGCTAGGAGGATGAAATTTTATATCTAGCCTTTTGAGAAAGAGAAGCCCCCTTTCGCATAACTTCACTATTTTACTTGCAATCAAAAAATTTTGTTAAGACTGAATATTTAGATATTCAGAATATCTACATTTTACCCATACATTGTCTATAGCCACGCCCACCTTTTGGGGGCGTTTTCACTTAAAAGCTAAAAAAAAAAACGTTCGAAGTTATCGTACTAATTCAATAGAAAGTTGCAGTACGGTCACGCCCACTTTATAGGGGCTGCATAAGAAGGAAGATAGGGAATCATGTAATCCATTCCAGACGGAGTGTAACTTTTCTGTATGTTTTTGTGATAAATTGGAATAGGGTGCTTGAGAGACTTGTGGTTTCAACAAAACAATACATGTCACACAGCTGGCCAAACGATCGAGTTATTGAAGTCAAAGTTCAGTGACTGTGTTATCTCGTTTGTATAGGTATACGTACGAGTATTGACGCCTCTGGATTTTTTTGGTTGTGGCTACGTCAAGTCCGTGGTCAATTCCAATAAACCATAGACCTTAGGCGACCTCAGCACATCGAAAGTCAAATTGACGGCATATCGGTCGATTTATGTGGTACAGTCATGGCAAATTCGGTTCAGGGCATTCTCTTCTGCAAGTGTTACCGTGGAGGGCATTTGATTGATGTACTCGCATCGATGGTTAAATTTAGATTGGTCTTCAGTAGTTTGTTCAGAGATGATTTCAATGAGTTCTTTTGGATGCGATAGTAGTACCTTTAGTAAAGTGATAAGTGCATCGCTTTCTGCTGAGTTTTTATGAATTGTAACAGAGAAGTCTCTGACGTCTGTTAAGAGATTGAATCTTTGCACATTTCTGGAACTTCTTGTCTTCCTTCTTCTTCTTCAAGACTCTACTTGTTTGGATTTAAGTGCTTATAGTTTCAGATCTTCTATCTCCTTTTCGTTTTATTTCTCTGTCTGAGCTGATAGGCTACAGACATCTCGTGCTGATCACAGATCAATTATAATAGATGGTCAACCTAGACTCATTTTCAGACCTCAAACTGAAAATCACCTCAAAACAGCTGATTTTGCCCATGGCTCTGAGTGTTTATAAGTGCTTGCATAGAAATCAAATGGAAGTCCACAGCTTAGACTCCCACATGACTGAAAATTTCTGAAACCATACGCTCATCCAACCTTCAATTTACTATCGATAGGTACTACTGATAGATACGTGAAAACACGTGTAATAAGCACGTCTACATTTGCTGTCAAAAGTAGAGCGCGTCGTAGTTCCCAAACGGCCTTTATGGACCTTGGCGCCACGTGACTTGTTTGCGTTTTTCTTTAAATTCAAGACAGCGGTCAACGGGGCACACCACTGAGCCAGTGGAACAGATTACACGAACTGTAAATAGCTTTTATTATAAAATAATCAGTCAAATCCAAGGCCAATAGACATTATCCGTCGTTCACTGTCGAAGTGTCATCTGTCCACAGAGGGGAGAGCGAGTTTATCAGAAACCCATTGAACGCGTGCCGTTCTCGTCAAATTCAGCCGAACCAGTTGTGTATGTCTATTCTTAGACCAAACGAAAAATACCCTACATAGGGTGTAAACAAGTTCTAGCTGAAAAAAACAAATAGAATTAGAATTTGCATGGTGGCTCTGTAGTGTGCCCTCCATGCCACAAGCAGAGAGATAACAAGCTCTTCAATGACGTAACTGAATCACAAACAAAATCCCACAATGGCGGAAAAAAAAAAAAAATAACCACACAATCCCAACAAATAGAACAATTAAATTAAACAGCGGCCTAGAAATTAGATTCCCCGCAACACAATCAGCCTCAGCCTCCCCGCAAACCACAGTTTCTTTTGGCCGATATACAGACCCGCAGATGGGAGGTAGCACAGAGGTACTTACTATAGCAGGGGCAAAGGGGTACTATACACAAAGAAAAGATAGGAAATTCAAGACAATGGCAAAGGTCGTCCCGCAGTTATGAGCACTTAAGGCACGCTTTGACGTCACACAACTACAATAACACAGTCGTTATAAAGAAATAAGAAGGAACTAAATAAAAAATAACAGCAATTATAGAGATGTAGAGATACAGACATATTTATGTGTGTTTTTTATTATTTTTTTTTTTTTTATTATTTTTGTGGAGTAGAAAATTGAGAGCACGATTGTGAAACGATGGATGGATGCTGGGTCTTAAATTCCAATCGATGAGATGTACTCACACTCGAATGGGTACAGTGTACTTCATTCATTATGAAGTGAATTAATTTAGAATCTATTACGTGAGGTGTGATAATTGAGATTGTAGTTCGGTTCGATGTGGTTAACCGCAATGAGCCAATTATAAAATCGTAGTAGTTGTTATGTATGGTTTGATAACGATCAGTAAAATATAGTACCTAGCTCTAAAAATGTCTTCAAAAATTTGTCTAAATGTATGCCCCAGACTGATGGTAGTTCAAGGTTGTTTACCACCTCGCTATCAGTTAACGTGAAGTGTTTTTTTTTTTTCGTATTGGAAATAGTTCTCAAACTTGATATGTGCCTGATGTGGGTTATCATAGGCCTATTCTAATTATGTACTTGTAAAGAAAAATATTTTTGAGTGGTGAAGACATGATCAATTTTTAATCAATTAGCAACTGAAAACCTTTACAAAAACAAAAGAAAAATGTCATTCTAATATGCTAATATTCTAATCTGGTGCCCTATCCCACAAATACTTCTTCGATACAGAGCTATAACCAAGTTCTTTTTTGAAAAATTTTGGGCGACCTTTGTACGCTTTTTTTTTCGAACGAAAACGAAATCTCAATTTATACAGATGGTTCCAAAAGTAGCGAGGGTACGGGGTCAGGAGTATATTCGAGAGATATAGACCTACATATGGCTCTGAAACTTCCGGACACATGCAGTGTGTTCCAGGCAAAAGTTCTGGCTGTACTCAAAGCTGCGGAACTACTTGAGATGGGATCAATATCCAACAAGAATATCACCATCTACATTGATAGTCAGGCACTAGAGTCCTATGTACATCATTAAATCTGAACTAGTCAGGAGTTACCGCACAATGCGTAGGGCATCTAAGGCTTTATGGCCTAAGTTAAATTGGAAAAAAATCTGGAGATTAAACTAATCAGATCAAAGCTGAGAACAGCGATAAGGATACTCTCTGGCCATTGTCTTCTGAGGAAGCACGCCATGAGATTAGGCTTAACAAACGCGGACACATGCAAGTCTTGTGAGCACATCACTCACATATTATGTGAATTTCAAGCCATTGCTAGGAGCACAGCAAAGTACCTCGGAAGATACTTTTTCAACAATCTGGACATTGAGGACATAATTAGATTCTGTAGGGAAATTAAATGTACTGTAGGAAACCGCTTTTTGTGAAAGAAAATTTGTCTCACCTTAATTTGACTGCTTATTCAACTTTCTATGCAACTAAAATGTTTTCGCAAACAAAATCTTATAAATGGCATCATAAGTCACTACATTTGCATGACACTTGTTATAAAAAAAATACAAGTTTTTGGAGTGACAGGTCCATAAGATCCAGGGCTTAGCTTCTCACAACCACTCCTACTGTGCGTGTTATATTCTTTACATGAATGAAAGGGTCCTACTGTTTAATGCCGTGTCCGAAGGGCAATTTGTCATTGAGAAGCTTTTTCATGACAGTTTTACTCTCGTATGTTTGTCAGACGCTCGTGAGAGGTGGGGCTGTGAAAGAAATTTTAGGTGATGCCTGGGGATTGAACCTGGAAACCCTCGCTCCGTAGTCCAACGAACTAACCAGTTGAGCCACGGCGCCCAGTTTTAAGAGGATTGATAATTTCTAGTCAATTTGCGCATTAATACAGACAGTCCCTGCACATAAGCCTCTCCGCATATGCCTGAGAGTAAACATTAAGATTGTGCAACAAAGAGTCAAATATGCACTTTTATTTCAAAATTTCTGGTATTTAGGGCACAATTCGTATATGAGTTTCGTACAAATTTGAAAGTAGTAACTACAACAACTCACCTTAGGGGAACAATATTAGTTTAAACGAATACGTCTTTCAATGATTGGTAGTTCTCATGCTCTGGCAGACATCTTGCTGCAAATCTATTCTACTGGTCTATTGTCTTTAAAAAAATAGTGTGTCAAAAGATTAGCTATGTTATCAGTTTTCTATTGTCGACAACTAACATAGTATGCCTCAACTCTTCTCACACTCGAGTTCATAGTACATAGCAAACGAGTAGAAACTGAAGAACTTGGGCCAAGCATGGATAGCCATCGTTCTTTTTCGATTAAATCAATATCGAAGGCATTTGCATCGTATGATGTTAGAAATGTGAGAGAAAGCTTGCGGACCAAATGGGCCATAAGCCTAGTCTGTTAATACATCCCCGACTTACCTCATCCAAGAGTTAGCGTCATCACAGCCATTGTTACCAAATTCTTAGTAGCAGTCTATGAGATCCTTTTGAGATAGTAAATTATCATTAATAATCACCATCGCGATCGGTTTGATCAGCCACGTGATTGCTGCCAGTATGCATTCCAACTTTTCGCGGTTCTTTGAAAATGTATGTTCTTTCTGAACTCATGTTCAATCTTATTCACATTGTCAACTCCAGGATATATTAGGAATCTGTCCACTTCCATATCGGCATGAGTATCCTTGGTTGAATGGATGATTTATTTTCTTTTCTTTTTTCTAGTGACGCTTGCAATTTCAAAAACTTTATTCGGGAATCGATCAGAATGTTGTTCTTCTATTTAGATATTTAACCAATGGCCTCTTTTAAACTGAAAAGATTTTTCGTTTCGATCAGAGTTAAGCTTTTTACCTCGGGTAGGATTGATTGGATCCTTGCATCTCGACTCTGTTTTCACAGGTGTCATTGACTTGTAAGCAGAATTCCATACTCAATTCTGGTTCGATGTTGGAGCTGTTACCAGTTTCATAATTTGCTTCCTGAGACAGTTGCTAAATCTTAACCAAATTACCATAGTAATCGATTCGTAAACACCTTATAGGTATAATATATGCTTTCTTCTGTACATACATATTTACGGCGACTAACCAAGTACTATTTTCAAATAAAAAATCTACAGCAATTGACAATTACCCAAATTGTCCAACAGAAAGTCAAGTTCACTGTGAGCTTTGACTTAAGCCTCGTCCAATTTAGGTTGAAGCACCTGTCTTTCGTGTGATGCACCAAGCGTCATTTTTTAAAATACTTGACTTCACAGAGTAAACATTTTGTCATCAATTTATAGCCAAAGAGGCGTCACTTGACTTTACATTATACTTTTAAGAAAAACAGTGACATATAGCTCTTATTCAATCTATCTATAGCCAAGACGTAGAAAGAGTGTAAAGACTGGTTGCTTTAAGATGTATGCAAACATTGTGGCTCTGACAAGTAGCAGACTGCATGACACTCACAGTAACTCCACTGTAGTTGACAGCTTTGTTCTTTGTCTGACTGTCGGAAAGAGTGGCAGTGGAAATACTTCACGTATGGCATGTCAGTCTAACTTTGACGAAAGACAAACAAGATACGAGAAAAATAAAAACATCATCATATGCTGTGTGGAAGCAAAATTACTGGGTGTATTCTAATGGAAAATATCCCAAAAACCCAGATACTGGCAGATACTTTTTGGCCTCGAGAATACAACAGGTAGAAGCAATAGATGTCCTTTTTCACTACAATACGGTGAATCTGATTGACTTAAAGTCAGTAGCAACAATATGTTGTGCTGTGCCTGCATTCGGCCTTGACACAAAGAATACTAACGAACCTGTCACATCACTCAAGCGTAGTGGGTGCCTGCACATTAACATTGTTGCTATTTGCAGTTACCACCTCTTGTTCCGTGAATAGAAGTCCAACATTCTATATTGAGAACAAGGCTATAGACACCCCGTCTTCGTGATTCTCACTTGTGTCTGTGCAATATGTTTGCTAATCACTACTCCATGCTGCCCGTCCATGATTAGCATGACAAAAAAAATAAAATAAACATCTACGAATGGTGATACCATCGTCATGCTGGGAACCAACAAACTATGACGTGAATTGACCTCGACGAGTGCACCCACATAAAGTCGCCTCGCACACATTCCATCGATGCCATCAGCTGGAAGATAGTATGATGTGATTAACTTCAACTCTTCCAATCAACACTCTCTCTTGCCAGTTGTGTTTTGTTTGCTTCATTCTCTTTGTTGCCCTGCGCGTTATATACACCGATCCGCCGCCCCATACATTCACAGAAACACTCCCAAACATAACAAACCGCGAGAGAGAGTCGAAATTAAATTTCACGATCTTTAGCGGGGGTACACTATACACACCGTATGTACATAGCGTGCGGTTTAGATATCTACGCCTGTATGGGTGTACGGACTGTTTTTTTTTTTTTCGTTTTCGTCGCGCAAACGCCGCAAAACTCACGCTTTCCTCTAGTCAAAGTTATGAAGTGATCGCGATCGGCTGTCGGTAGCGTTCGATTCTCGCGTAAGTCTTAATTTTTCGACTGTTTTTCCCCAAAACCCTAATGAAACTACCGTGGAGGCAAAGTTCTTTCGTTTTGAAGTAAAATTTCCAAAAAATAAAAAAATTAAAGTAAGATCACTTCTATGTTTTTTTTATGCTAAAACTGATCATGCTAAACGCGGAGATAAACGTGAGATATACGCGATCAATGTGCAGTGACGGTGTCTTTAGTTCATCAGCTCATCAGTCACCGATGACATGGAATTATTTGCTAGAAAGTATCTATGGATGGTTTTCTCAATTGAATTGCGGTTTCCGGATGACTAAGAGTGTCGTTCGGTTGGACGTTTGACATTCAGCGTGCAAAGGTGGAAGTTTATTATGCATTTGTGGCTTAATCTTGGCCTGTCTTAACAATGAACCCACACAGCGGTTAAGTTCTGTCGCGACAAACGTCACTGTTTGTTAGACAAAAACGGGAAAGTTTTCATATTATTCTACTTCCAATTTGAATACTACAATGGAGAAAGAGAGTGTGTAGGTTGGTTGGTTGGTTGGTAGAAAAATTAACATTGACTTGCGAAAAGAATAGAGAACGAGTGCTGGTAGTGATCAGATCGGAGTTGATCGTCGCTTTGGCTAGTTACTCGTACTATCTTTGTGTTGATGTTTTGATATAACCTGATCGAATTTTTAGAGACAGGAAGTATCTGATGCAAAAATTGGAAAGGACTGCTTTAAAAAATGGCTCAAGCATCTCTTTTTTTTTGTGCAAAAATTTAGAATGTATATTGTCTGTTATATTTTCTAGATCTTAAGCGTACTAGGTTGGAACTACATAATTTCCTAATATAGGTACAGTGTCGAAGTAGATAAATAATTAACTCTTTTGAGTTCTAAGTCAAAATTGAAAAGGTTTTGAGGCATGTCATTATTCAATGTGACCCTTTGATAACTGATCGTACCTACTCGTCCCTCTAGAATATGTAAAATTTATATGAATATGTATATAGTACATATTTATATATACACATACATACATCGTTACCTATCAATGATTGGCACTGTTTTTAAAACTTAAAATGTACCAAACGTCTACAGTAAATGTCAAAAAATGATATTCTATTGACAGCTGATCGTAAAAGTCTTCCACGATCACGCGACGGAAATAGTCAACCAATTCTGGCAGGATATTGGTAAAAGAACCAAGAATGGAATGAAAGAGAAGACCAAACTTCATTATGTTAATTTTGATGTCGTTTGATGTGATCTTTAGTGATCTGTAATTGAAATTTGTTGTAAATTCGTCATGACTTATCTAACGATGATCATTTTTACTAAATGCGATCGGTACATTGACTGAAAATCGGTGGTCCTAAAATCCAATGGTTGTCATTAGGATCTCTCGTGATCTCGTTACGATCGCTTCCAGGTCAGGAAGATTATTATCTTTTACTTCACCTGATTCGTTTTTCGTCATTGTTCCATGTACTCATTTCATCAACAGTGATCTTTAGTTTGCAATTGAAAAAAGTATTGTTAATTTATGAATATTGGTCTGGACACGAATCGAATGAGTATCAAAAATGTTTCTTATGATCCCCAGTCATACCGTATCCTTAAAGTTCATCTTCAGTATTGATCGTTGGTTACCATAGGCTTCACCTAATAAAGAACAGAACAAGAGATAGTGGAAACTTATGCTCAGTGTTGAACCCTGAAGATCAGTAGGCAGCTCTATCTAATTATTTAGAATCTCCTAACTAAGATATATAGTTCTCCTTCGTTAGATATGTACATATATGTATAATTTTCCTAAATATTCGACGTGTATCGATGAGTTTTAAAAAATTTAAAAAAGCAATCGAACAACTATTTGCTGTCTCACCAAAGAAGTAAATAGATAGGTCTTGCAGATTATTTTCATAATTGCTTTTGGCCTTTAGTGACAATACTGTTACTAGGATCGCTAATTACCACCATTAAGTTTTTCTTTGTCAAAGGAATAAGTAAATATAAATGTTACGCAAATACATACCTAACGTTTAAGGTTACAATATATTTACATACATAATATGGTAATTAGTAAGTGCTTTTAAAACTCACATCGCATAATAAGCAATGGCTTTTATCAATTCAGTGCCGTAAGAGTTCGCTACTCTAAAATTGCTTCAAGTTCAACTTTATTAAAGGTTTTGTATTGATTGAGGTCGTTGTTCGAGATGAACACGTATTCACCAGTATGAGAATAAACTGCTGACATTCTTAATTTGGGTTTCTTATCATTTATACATACGGCTACTTTGTATTCTTTGCATTGTGTAGTAAACAAATGCGATCTGATAATGCCGTTATTAATAGCCAAAAAACGACAATAAGATTCGCCAGTGAAGTACTCGAAGTAAATTGATAAAAAAAGTCCCATCGATCTGGCAATTTTAAAATGATCTTGGCGCCCGATTTTATCTGATCATCGATCTTCTTCGTAATTCTTATAAAGGAAGCTTTTAAATATACATATATACATATGACTCATAAATAATTTTCTGATATCTTAGACAAACTTCAAATTTCGATGTAAGATCAGTTTTGGTCAATCTAACAAGCCACGTATAGAACGCTTTCTACTTTCGCAAATTAGTATGAGGATCAGTTAAAACATAATTTGAGAAGATCAATCTCTTAAAGTCAGCTCTAAACATAACAATCTTCGAAAAATGGACCATGAATTCATTTCTGATCAACTGATCGTGAGAAGATTACTTTGAAATATAAGGCGATAATTAGTTTAGATAGAGACGAATTCGCATCCTACGAATTAGATACATTCGTCGATCGCTTTTTAAGATTTTCTTGTAAATAAATACTAACTAATCGTTCGGAAGATCAGCAAACAACTAATTTGGTTGTTTACTCCGTCGTAGATATCCATTATGTTTCGTTATCAAAAAAAAAACTGCTTACTAACCATGCGCAGTAGACTTTAATTCAAGTTTTCAAATCTGGGAAAATTTGCACAACAAAATTGTCTTGTCGTCATAACATCGTATAGCTAGACCCAATTAAAACTTTGAACCCCATCACAACTATCAGTTCACCAGATAACACTTGACATTGCACTAAAGTGTTTTACTGATAACACGTGCTACACCAGAAAAGACATTCCGCCTTACTAAGCCGATGTTTTAAATTACATCGTTACATCAACTGACGTCAAAGGGGCAATGTGTTGAATTGCAAATTCAATGGAATAAGCCAAGTAAATAGAAATATCCAAAGAAGTGATTAGAATGGGAAACGGGGACTATTGACAGGGCAATATGTGGTGAATGAATCAGAAGTTTTAGGGAATGTTTTTCCATTGATGCAGAGTGGGACTTTTTTTTATGGTTTTCGATTCAGATAATGTGTAGCTTGGATACCAAGAAATGTGGAGGGTAGATGTACTGGGAAATGATCAAGATAGAAACTTGGAAAATAAATTCAGTTTCTATTCAATTCAAGGCATATGAAAGGCCGGATGTTACATATCTAATGCTGCAAGAGATTGAAATTGATGATAATAGTATATGTAGCTTCTAGAGTGCAGAACTTAGGTGCATAGGTTACATTGTAGTCGTGCCAGATCTAGGGACTTAGATACGACTCTTCAAAATGAGCTTCCAATAAACGAGAACTACCGAGATTCTCCCTTCCAATTACACTCTTTTGCTATTGTCCAGTCCATTTCACTGTCAGCTTCCTCCTTGTTAACAACCACTCATATCACTTGTATGTTGTACATGCGAATTTTTATGAATTATTACCACCGTCATCGAGATCGTGATTGACACTCTCTGGCACAGCATTGTATTATATCCAATAGATACTTTGAAATCAATTTCGTATTTTCGCGAATAAAAAAAGCTGACAACTTTCACAGATCTCGATTGATTGGTCCGGTTTATTTAGTAATTGTACTTATACTTAGGCTAAATGCAGACATCAGTATGATTTGATTTTTAATTATTAACCAGTTAAGTGTTTTAATTAACTTGAACACATTATTCTTTTTCTTTTTTATTGCTGCGTCACAAGTGCGGGTACTACATTGCAAGCTAACCAGCTCAATGACAAGCTTTACCCAAAGTTGATCGGAGTCAATTACGGGGAAATGTATTGCGATGTGTTTTTCGTGTTTAATGAGCGGTTTTAGTTGTTCATGTAATTAATTATAATGTCATGTTATGGGTATAAATATAAAAATGGTGTATTTATTGAAATATTTGAAATACTTGTTGACTGTTTTTGATATCACAGAAATGTGACAAGAGTTTTGAGATTATAGAGAACAGGTTAGAAATGTAATGTAGACTTGTTGTTACATGTACATATATTCGAATCATAAACAATTCAAAATTGCTCGAATTCAGTCGGTGATCCTCGTTATACTGGTTCTAATAATTGATCGAATCTTTTGTTGACCGTGTGAGGAACGTATTACTCCAGCGCTACCCAGTGTGTGAATTTCATAAACCAGGAGTAGAAGATAAAATCAGTCATGAGAAGATCACTTTAAAGGCTCAGTTGAAAGACGTATTGAAACTAAATTAAATATCAATCATTTACAAAGATCACTAGCGAAGATCATTTCGAGATTCATTTCATAATCCAGTTTGGAATTAGTTGGTTCTAGAGAGAAAGAAATGATTGATGTCATCCAGTCGTATACTACAAATTTCGTACCTGTTCTGATCTTAATGCATAGGTCACCGATACTGATCGTGGTGCAAAATTAGGATAACAAAGTCACTTTAAAAAAACATGGATGATAGAACATCCAAGTGTCTATCAATTCTGTAATACAGGCAAACTACTATATGTCTTGACTCAGGATCCACGATCACTTTCTTAAAGTAGACCCGATAAAAGCATTCATGCCTAAAGGAAATAATATTTCGTATCACGATCGGTCAGATTCTTAAGCTACCTAAATCTTGTATCTGCAACAAATAATGAAATGTTTCATAAACAAAAATCATATTGGATAAACTTCAAGAAATGCCGAACAATTTCTCTGATCGTAGTGATCTTGTATCTTTAACTCAATTGTACGTTGTCTGCTCCGTGAGCTGAAAAAAAAATAATGATAATGTCGACCTTGTCCAGTTACAATGCGAAAGAAATTAATTCACCGACCATCAGATAGCTACCACGAAAATTTGAGTTATTTTGACGTCATGCGTGGAAAGTCAAAGTCCCCATTCTTCAACCAACAATAATTCAAATTCGTTTGGTAAGATACATACAGTATACACCGCAAGACTAGTCTAACAAGTCCATTCTATGATCCGCTGATCCATGATGTCACTACAGTCTAATTGACCAAAGAAACCAATTACAACTCCTACTTATTGCAGTGTTACGCTTTTACAACAAATTTTCTCTTGTAGGCTGCGCTGTCATTTGTCGATCCATTTACGGTCACAAAGGCTAAAGCATATGTGGCACCTGTAGATGGTGTGAAAAATCACCGTCTGCTTTAATATTCCCTGCGAAACACTAGCGGCGGTACCATGAGTTCGCCACCAATTGCCTCATTGCAATTGAACGCACTCACATTACGCTACGCGATCGCCACAGATTATCCTGACTAACTGACGACGACGACGACTACGAAATAAATGCGTGTTGCAAGTCAAAATAAATCCAACGCGCCAAGTGGCAAAAGAACGCGTGTGTGCCCCATCTAGCTGACACAACCACACGACAATTTTTGCACCAAAGGTGCTTGCCGATGGTGCTGTATGGATCGACCATGATGATGATGGCGATGACGATTGGCCCGTTGTCTGTCCAAATTTAGCCCGAAGCTTGTTACCATTTTTGTCACCCGTTTGACAGCGCACAGCAAAGAGCAACAAAGAAGGAAAAAATTAAAGAAAAAAAAACATTTGGTAGGAACATTTTGATTGTAATTCCTTTGGTACAGATGGATTTATGTCATGCCGCGATGGGGCTAACGAACGCTAGAGCGTCGCGTCTGTCCACTCTGTATTTTGCACCTAATTCCGTTGTTGCCACAGCCCCCCGAAAATGGATTGATGACATTTTGGTGTGCTATTGCGTTTGGTAACAAAATTTATAGTATATGCGCTTTACCTCGGCAGTACATGAACACGGAGTGTACTGGTGTCGTTTGACATTTTGTCGAACATGGCACTTTGATTTATGAGCGCGGTACGTACGATCTGGACGAATGCATCTGACAGGTTGTAATTTCATTTTACAAATTATTTGTCGTGCATTTTGGGATTCTCGTTTGGCAGAGCAGCCTCACAGTAAGAGAGAGGGAGAGAGAGATTTGGAATTGAATTTCGTAGTGCCTGCAGAAATTGCTAATAACAATTGTGTGGCGTTTGTGTACGAATGGTGTGGAATTTCTATAAAGAGGTCTTGATGTCAGTTTGGTATTTAATACGGTTGATTAGTAAGAATTAAAAGTACATTAAATGGGGAAATATTTAGAGGTCTTTGGAAATTGTGTAATTTATTATGAGGTAGGGTAAGTCGAGCGACGCAGAGTGTTTCAGGTTGTATGGGAGCCCGGAAATAATTTATTATTTCTTAAAGTACTGAATCGATTTTGATGAGATTTTTAAGAAAATATTTTGAATTTTATTACCCAACTGATCATTTAAACAATTTCACTGAAAAAAACACAAAAATTAATAAACTCAGTTTCATTTTATAGTTAGTGAAAGAACCATAGGCTTGGAACATAAGATGCATTCTGTAAGAAACACCTTACGTTAAACAAGTTGCGGCACAAGAACCGCGGTTTACCGCAGCTAATTTATATTTGCTTTTAAAGCTCAAGGTTCAATGTATCAAATGTACTAACTCTCAGCTTACAGCTTCCTGTAACTTAAAATTTACACCTAATAGAACTCGCTATCATTGATAAAAAAATGCCTCTACGTTAAAGGTCGCCTCTCACTAAAATGTCTATTAATATGAATACCTTTTGCTACGTAACTAATTGTTTATATTACAATTAACAGCATATATATTTTTCTTTTTTTTTTTTAAAAAGAAGCCCTGGTTTTTTACCCAAAATTGTAAATTTTCTCTTTCCTAGGTTCATTCCCATAATTTTCCTTAAATATAAAAGAATTTTAAGAAAATTTTTATAGAGTTTGATGTTCCAATTATTGTTTTATAAAATTATAATGGAATACAGCCTTATATTTAACATTCATAAAAATGATTTCTTCCGCTTCTAAACCACGTTTACGTCTACGTCTACGTTTCTTAATAAATTTAAAGCTTGTCGCAAATTATTGTCTTCTTGAAATATTTGCTTAAATATATCTGTATGCTAAAATATACATATGTACATAGTCTATATAGGAGAAAGAAATCACCCCCATAAGTAGAAATAGCTTCGTAGGCACCTTACTGATCCTCATACTGATCTTCACAAATAATTCTTACAACTCCTACAGATCGTTTTTAAGATTTATTAATATATGTTCGCAGTAATCCTTTTCTACGAAAACTGTGACTGTGGCTAATCAGTTAGAAATTTCACAAAAGATCTTAGAATCCGTTCACTGTAACGTCCATTTATTCTACGTAGAATAGGTTGAGTTCATAATGGATTAACAACTGATCTTCGAAAGTTAGTTCCTGGAAATCAAATTCACGCAGATACATTAGTTTTCAATACAGATCCATCGTTTGAGCTAATTTTGCAGTAATGAACTTTTTGGGATTTTTAAAGATCCTAATGTACTTGCTGCAAATTCAATTATTTCGGAAAACGAACCAATAGTATTCGAAGAAAAGCTTATATACTACAGATAACATACCACTTAATAATATTCAATATTCTACTGGGTACATTTGCTTAGTCCTCTTCCATGTTTTACCATACCTGTAAGGGATAATTATACGAGACACATTTGATACAAGGTATTGAAAAGAGTTTGTCATTATCCTTTTCAAACAGTAGGACCACATATTCTTTTTTGGTTACATTCATATGCAGACCGGTTTCTAATAATTTAAGAAGGCTGCAGGCCGTCCTTTGTCATCTGTATACAACACATCCTGGAGACTTTTTTTTTCTACATTTTAAAAGTTATTATTTGATTCGGTTGTTAAAAAAAAGTGGCCACAGAGCGGAACCTTGATGCACATCATTGACATCCGCTAAGAAGTATTCCGGGACGTATAAAATTATACAAGTCTATTTGCTTTCCCGCTCTTCTACAATTCGCATAGGTTGTATTGCATCTGAGCCCTGGAGCCCTGTGTCAACATTGGTTGAATGCATAAGCATCACTCGAATCTGAACGAGTTCACTGCGTTTTTCGGCGAAGATTACTGAAAATCATCCCGAGCCTCTAATGATTATTTGAATAGTGTTTCACAGTGCTTTTTTTATAAGTCTCATAAGTCGTTGATAGAAGATAGTTGTTGTGCCTACGTATGCATACGTCCCCACAGACTTTGCTGAGAATTGATGAACTTAAACGCAATATTTTCGATGAGCAAATCGAAGGTAAATCGTGCCTATAACATAAAAAGCCTAAAACAAAAAGTTGTTATTGTGTCACTCTAGTTTTCTTGAAATGTTTGATTAAAGTCCAACTGAACTGAGGGGTTCACATTTCATTGGTCTAGCTCGGTACAATTTCTTACTAGTGTACCGGCCTAATTGTCATGGACCCTTATGTACCAGGACTTGACAGCGTGTGACTTAGAGACTAAAACTTGTCATGGTTATTGTTTACCAGTTTTGATTAATGAATTTACTGCTTTTTGACTGTCAATGTTTTCTTAGCTGTTTTAGAGAGGACACTTCTAGGGAGGATTCGGCAATTATTAGAACTTCTTCCTGGAAAACATAAGCTTCAAATTTGTTCGAACATACACCCCCATTAATTTTTTGTATTGTTCGGGAATAATGATTGGTTTCGTTCCACCTGATTCTCTTTTGAGGGCAATTTTCCTGGGAGAATTAAACTCACATCGGTCAGACAGTAAGTATTTGCGTCGATTTTTGACTATTTACTGATGGCGCTGTAATTCTTTAGATGTCACCACCTCATTGGCTTAAACAATCCTAAATTCATTTCAGCTAGTAGACAAAACCACTAAAATCTTCATAAACTCTCTTCATGAGTCCCTTTCAAAGCCCATCAACCGAATTATCTTTAAAAAAACGCTTCCACCAATTATTCATTTTTAACTATACATAGGTATCGTTGCGATATAAGTAAGCATAAGTTTACATATGTTGTTACATCAAGAAATCCGTAGAAAGAGTTTGAGTATCAAGCAAACATCTCAGCTTCTTCGAATTACGTGCGCTGAATCGACTTAGATTTACAGATACCCCTATGTATCTCAAACGTACATTAGTTCAATAAATCTTGGTCATGCTTGTGCCTTACAGAAACCTTCGTGTTCCTATTGCCATGACCATTTTATAAGGACACCATTAGTTGATAAGACAACAAATTCCTCTGTATATGTACGCTTGTGTCAGATCCCTAAGGCGATTAAATTACACAACTCCGTAACCATATCATTGGCCTAATCACTACCATTTATTTCTGTCGTCCATCTAAGCGACTCTACACATTAATTTAGTTTTCAACAAAACCATAACACTTGGCTATCGACAAAATCTATCTCCACAGCAGGATGGTAAACTATCCATCAAACGCTGGACTGCATTTGTTACGTTTAAACGATGTGCCATGATTAAAATCTTTGCAACCAGAGCGCATTTAGCAATGACGTCGTTATCGCCGTAAAACAAACAAAAACTCAAGCAAAACAACGCTCAATAGCGCGCAAATAAAATAAAATGTCGTCGCCCAATCTTCGATAAAAGCTGCTGCTATAAGCGCACGAGAGATAAAATAAAAAAATAAATGTTAAAATTAATTTTTTATGGAAATCTCAGATACTAATCGAAGAAATGTGCTGCGCTGCTTAATGGGCGGCAGTTAATGGTACGAGTACACCATTTGGGATCTCCTTCGTTTAGAATACAAACGATAAGTTTTTGCTTTTAGAATTTTGCGTGCAACGAAGAGCAGACCACCCGGTGAGATGATGCTGTTCAACAGGCAATAATACCCATGGCCATGGTGACATTCCACCAACGACCGCTTTGGCTATTATCACTCGTACGCTAATCACCTTTCAATGATAAATCAATGCCGATCGATGCGGTCCCGATTGACGTAGTTGGCATAAATTTTCGAATTCGAAAATTGTTTGGTGAATAACCGTCTTATGGTTTGCGAATTTTTATGGCAATTCAAATGGCGCTATGTGCTTTAATTAAACCTACGCAATATTTTGTTGACGTAGGTTGGGGTAAATGGCCATGATTGTAATTAAAATTAGCTGGGAATTAGGTAATGTTTAATTAGGTGTTTAGTAGTTTTATATTTTTTAGTTAAAGTGGAATTAGGGTATGACTGGACTGAAGTAGTCATTCACTCACAATACAGGAAAAATATTTATGTCAGTTTTTATTGTACATTATCCGAACGCTACTGTAAAATGGTTGAACTTGAGTTATTAGATTTGTATACTTCAAGCTCTATCCATCTGAATATCATTTTATATAAATGACATTTCCTACACCCTATGAATGCATATTTTTCGTGTTATTTCTCATTGAGATAGAGTGTGACTTTTAGGTTTGCCTCGACGTATCTGCTCAATCTCTACGAAAGGGATGTGTTGTATCCTTTCCCTCTTGGATGTCATGAATTCAAAGTTTGTGTAAATGAATCATTGAACATTATTGACTTCCAAGATATTTTGTGATTTTATCTCATCCTGAGATCAAAGCTTAGCTCTTGTATCCGGAGACATCTCTCACTTCGGGAATATGTGTACATATCCAAGTATGGAGGGCCTCCTTTGAGTGGAATCATCATAACAGAGTAAAGAAATCACCTTCATACGACTTATACGAGCATGGGCTTTCAACCTCACAAAACATACAAGCTCTGACTTAGGACTAATGTGTCAGTGTGTGGTATACAATAAAAATTGTACTTTTGTACGTATGGATGTGCATCCTTGAACTTCCTTGAAAAGCTTTAAGGAAACGGAAGAATCTTTCGAGATAAAACCTCATTTCAGCCATTTCCGTCGGTCCGTTCATATGTCACTACTTTGTGGGCCTTAAATTTTTACCTAGGAGGATGCAATTTCATACCTGGGTTTTGAGAAGGAAAATCAGTACAAGTGCAAATTTTTTTTAAAAATCTGCCAACTACCGTGGCGACTTTTTCATAACTTTACTATTTTACTTGAAACCGAAAAAAATTATTAAGACCAAATATTTAGGTATTTAAATTATCTACAATTCATCCATACATTGTCCAAAGTCACGCCCACTTTTTAGGGGCGTTTTTTAACGATTTTGATGATATGTTGCATTTAACATACTCACACGTTCGAAGTTATCGTAATAATTGGACTGTTCCTGCCGAGAAATAGAATCCGCAAACACAAATTTGGATCATGTCCACTTTTGCTTATTTCGCCATGGCTTCATAGTACCAATTGCTAAATACTATCGCTGTGCTTTGATGACATTTTCGTAGCAAAATAAATTCAATATTCAAGAGATTAAATTTGGCTTAGATCTAGACTAGATCTAGTCCGTTTTATGGCTAAAGATATATTTGCGCTCGATAAGCATTTCATCTATTCAGTTCATTCCGAAGTTGTAAACCGGTTGTACGTTATTTAAGGCACCCTATGTAATGAGAAATGCATTCTATAACTCGTATAACTTCAGATAGCATGATTTCTACTAACTTACTCTTAAGAACAATTAAACTCTGAAATACACTACCGGGAGATGTGTCTACATATGTCTAGAAGTCTAGAATTTTTCATTTTCCAGCTACGAGTATTTTAGTCCAGAATCAACAGTCATCTGGTATGTCGATGGATTATCCTACCATTATATGCTCGCCTCCTTCGAGAAAATGATATAAATTATATAAAAAGGAGCAATTCCACCATTGTCCTCTTTCTAGTACATTGGTTAGTTCCCATTGCACAATAATTCTACAAGAATTTTGTTTAAGATTCTTGCGTTCTATTGCAGTCTTGACGAAAATACTTCAGCTTAAACAACTTCTTGAAAACAGTTTTCTTCAGTAATCTAAGATGAAGCAGCGAGTCGGCTGTTTTCCATGTGTTCCAGAGTGAAATGGCATCTTGCAGAATCGGCAAAGGTTCCTTGTGTCCGCATATATTTATTTAGTTTGATGCATGCAATGCATCTTCTCCGGGCAAAAATCACTTAGCAGGTGCTTACCCTACCTAAGACCTTGAATCTTTTCCAGGTTTGAGCAATGTTTTTCTTCCCCATTTGACTGGATTTTTCTCTTAGAGAACGGTCTCTAGTCTACAGAATGGTTCATACTCTATGAAGGATTCTTCTGTCTCTTGTCTTGATATTGATATTGATGTCTCTATTCGCATATCGCCTTGTATTGGTATATATGCACCTTGGTAGTAGGTAGGTACTTACTTACTTAACGGGCTCCAGACCCGTGAAGAGTCTCTGTCTGAGACACGGCAGCCTTCCACTTTCTTCGATCCCGGGCACGCTGCTTCCAGTTATCTAAACCAAGCGCTCTGGCATCCGCGATAGCTTGATCCTTAAAACGGTTCGGTCTTCCTTGTCGTCTCGAACCTGGGGGCTGTGATTCGAAGATCCTCTTTGCTGGAGCATTATTGTCCATTCGCTCGATGTGGCCGAGCCAGTGTAATCGACGTGTTTTGACTTTTTGGACTACATCCACATCTTGGTACAGCTCATAGAGTTCGCGGTTCGCATACGGGACCCAATATCCGACGAAGAATTTTTCTTTCGAAAGTGTTCAATATATGCTCTGCTTTCCTGTTTATCGTCCAACACTCGGCTCCATACAGCAGAACTGGCAGGATCAAAGTTTTGTAGAGCATACATTTTGTCTTTCGAGTCAGGAGTTTTGACCCCATTTGTTTAGCCAAACCGAAGTAGCAGCGGTTGTCTAGGGTAAGTCTTCGTCGAATCTTCACTAGGGTGTCATTCGTGGAGTTGATATTTACTCCGAGGTAGGTAAACTCCTTAACCACTTCGAAGTTACTGTTGCCAACAGTGACGTTCTGTCCTAGGCGGTGGACAGATGCTTCTTTGTTTGTTGACAACATGTACTTGGTTTTGTCCTCATTCACTTCAAGGCCAACTCGTTTCGCCTGTTCTTCAATTGCCGTAAAAGCCTCTATCACGGCGCACTGGGAGCGACCGATGATGTCGATGTCGTCTGCGTATCCCAGCAGCTGGACAGATTTGTTAAAGATAGTGCCTTCCGTGCTTACACCTGCCCTGCGCACTATCTGTTCCAGCACAAGATTTAAGAAGTCAAACAAGAAATGTCTGTGTGGTTTTGGTAGTATATCATTGCAATTGATGTGAAAGTCATATGCCCTAGAGATATGATTTCTGTGGGCTTTGGACTAACGATTGCCTCATTTTTGTTTGCGCACTGACAAATGGCATTTAGCCTTGTAATTTGATAAATTTATACTTTTTGATGATGTTGAGTAAAAATAGTGATAAAATAGCAATCCTCCTAAAACTCGTTTCATACTCTTCGTATGTAAGGGCATTTTGGTACATTCGTTGATATGTCCCTATCTTAGCCAGTTACTAGATTTCACGTTACACAAAAAAATATACTCTTTTCTCAAGATGGTTCTCATCGACCTAAACCTTGAATCTCTTTCAAATCAAAATGACTTCAATCTAAATCAAATCATAAATCATTCGGTGAATGCTTTCTATCTCCACTCAACCAACCAACCAACCGACCACGCATGATCTTCTCAAAAACACATTCAACATCTAAACATTCCAATTAATCATTCGTAGAAAAATATTTTTCACAAAATTACTTTTGTTTTTGTTTACTTGACACGGAAAAAATGAGGTCCAAAAAAAAAACGACTATGCTTCACGTACGTCTGACCTTTCCGCTGATAGTATTTACTTGCTTTCATACCACCGACCGTCGTTGTTAATAGGCGCTTTCACTTATCACTAGTCGGGGTGCATTTATTTTTAGCATGATCAGTTTTACAAGATGAGATATTTTTGTAGCTTTTTCGTAACTAAAATCGTGTGTTCTTTTCCAACAGTATAAACAATTAAAACGTCTTTCGATCAAAAAAGGAAAACCATAAGTTAAAGCCGTCATCACCCACCCACTGCGTAATCACCCGCTCCAAGTTAGGGGGTGTGCATAAATATATATATAAAAAAAAAACTAATATTAAATAAACAAATTTCAGTACGGTACGTGAAATGAATTGAAAACTATGTTGATAAGATATCGAAGCTTAACAGCAGTCGTCGCGCAAGAAGCCCCAGTATCGTATAGGCCATCGACAGGTTGAGAGATACACCTCAACTCTCGTCCCGTGTAGAGTGTGTGCAACTAGTGTGTGATTCTTTTTTTTTTTTTTTTTGCTTTTTTTTGAATTATAGACATCATTTCGGTCTCAACCACGCCATATGGATTTGTTGAATTATGTGAACTGGTGTTGTTGTTGTGGTTGTAGCCGTTTTAGAATTCGCAAAAAGATGTCTATTTGTGCTTACCCCCAAGTGAGAATATACGAAGATTTCGATAAAATGAGTGCCAAGGAAGTTTATTATAATGAAGCCGGTAACAAGGTCACCGTTAAGTTGCTGCATTTTCCCGACGTCCCACCAGAGGACGTCCATAAGATAAAATTCTCAGAGGATGAAAATTCCGACGACGATGAATATGAAGAGGTACCGAATGGTGTTGCTCCAACGGGAGCTGATGGTGAGCAAGATCCGATTGAGGAGGATTATGCTGATGTCGATGATGAGGAGGAGATTTCTGCAAATCCAAGCACGGAGCCGGTACATAAGAAAACGTTAAGGAAGAAATCTAGAGAGAACCTATTGCATCAGAGAAAATGTAGTAAAGCGTTTGCGGAAGCTCATGGAATATCTGTAACTCCACCGCCGGGTGTGACAGTCTCAGGAGCGGCAGGAGTAGAATCTCTTGGTGGGAGGAGTTTGTTGGGCCGAAAGTCACATCACCACCATCATAGTCCGCAGGGGGAGTTGAGAACACAATTGCTGACGAGACGATCTCCGTCCCCATCGAATGGGACTTTGTGCCCAGGATATGTGCAATACTCGAAATCATTGTTGGAGGTGCCTATGCCGCGAGACTACGGCTATGCGTCGAGTGATGATTTGAGTTCCGAGTGGGACTCCGATGTACCGACTACACCACCAGGCAGAGCAAAGGAAAAAGTTAAGGTGAGTTGGATTTTAAATGCGAATGTGTTCTTGGATAAGAGTTGCTTATTAGCGTCAGCGTACATCTACTATATAATACATTGTAGTCTGTAAGTAAGACTGACTGATGTCCATTCTAGAACTCCTGGAAATTTATCCTGTGCAATGAGATGCATATATTTTTTTTTATATATTTTAAGAACTATTCGATATTTTTATTACAGTAATACTAGCATGCTTATAAATCGAATCTTATAAATGATGTTGAATTGAATATTCAAGTTATTCCCGCGGACCATCTCTGTTTTTTATACTCTTTTAGGTTTTCGATATTATGTCGGACTCCGCCTTGGTTTTTCCGATTCTACTGCCCACGTCAAGGTCAAGAGATAGCTTCCTTGATATCTTAACAAAATTGTAGTAACAAGTAAAGTAGTTTCTAGGAGGATATCCATCTGTAAGGAGGAAAGCAGATCTGTCCATAAATCTTGTTTTCTTATTAGAAGTTGCTTAAGAAGATTCGGCTAAAAGAAAGCTACCTGATCTATCCAGTAAACACTTTATCCATACTGCTGTCATACTAAAAGTGTAGTTTCTAGGAAACATACTGAAATTTAAAAGAAAAAAAAACAATTCTTAGACGATCTGGTGTGTCTGTTCCTCAGCATTCTGTGTAGAGTGATTGCATTTTCGCTATAAATTTCATCACTTCATTCTAAACCCTTGAACTGGTATAAAACTATGTACTAGCTACAAAAAATACTGTTGTAACCTATTTTGTGGTAGTGGAACCGCAGAATGTAAAACGTACTGAGTACATTTACCAGTGATCTTAAGTGATCTTTAGAGATCGTTACGATTGTATCTTCCAATCCGAACTCCTGATAATTGAATTATAAATGCAGTAATTTTCAGTGATCTAGTTGGTGATATTGACGAAAATAATGCGGTGTGTTGTACGCAAAGACAGACTTTAAGTGGTGATCTTGCAAGATTTCTTGTAAATATTCCTAGAGAGCACACAATTTACTAGAAATTCCCTGCGTATGCATTGCTATTGCTACGAATTCCACCCTTGTTACCTTCTTAAGTTCAAAAACTTGTTACGACCTTTCCTTTGGTTCCAGTTGTGGTGCAGTTCCCAGTTCCCAGGGGCATTCACATATATACATATATACTACCTGGCGCAAAAGTCCCCACTCTGTCGAGGTTTAGTTAAACTTGGTTGTAATTTACTCGATTGATGATCTGCAGGACATAACTGATGCGATGTTTGCAACTTGTAAAGGATTATCGGACCATCATCATCGGGATCATTTTCAACCAATAAGACAGGCTATCATTGTTATGTCCGAACTGCTCTGTTTTGGCATTTAAAATTCAGATTTTAAACTGCGATTCATACTTATAAAAACTACTAGCTCGAGCCTAAAGCAATCGTGTGGTTATGGAACGATCAAGAATGCGTTTTTGAAATAAATGCTAGTATATTTGGGCCCAATTCTAAGCCTCCAGGAAAGGTTCTCAATACCTTACAAATGTACATTAATGCCATCGACTTATGCATACGCCAATATTGTCCTGCATTCCGGTATAAAGAGAGCTTCCAATTATAAATTTACAGATAGAAAAGTGACACTTAGTAGTATTAGGTTCCCTTTGGAATAACTATGACTCCGGTCTCTAGCCATGAGGCAAGTAAACTTCGTCTTCCTATAACTGTTTCGACATAGGATAGGATAGGATTTTCGTCTCGGCGATTTGCGAATTACTTTTGACTTTTTCCTGTTATCGGTGTGTTTATAGGCTTTTCCGTAATGTTCCATTTTTTGCGGGTTCGAATTACTCTCGCTGACCACTTTAGTATATGCATTTCTGACATAGACGGTAAGGCCCATAATTTTATAGATTTTGCGCTTAAATTTCAAAGAAAAGTTTTTTATTTACTTATTTCAGTAAAGCTTGTCTACTTAGCTATCCTTTTTCTACTTATAGCGAGAGCATAGGTATTTGAACAGTGTGGACACTACTAATGGTTTACCTCCAACTTACACAATATTGATAAGTCCTGTTTGGAAATGTTATTTCTCAAGTTATGCCCTTTGAAGTCAAGTTTCAGTTCTTTAGCTGATGTTCTATTACAAAATATGTACAAAATATGTTAAACCCATATCATCATCATAAAGTATATTTCAGATCGGTTAATCGAAGCTTATTATTAAGCTAATCCCTAGAGCATGCCCACTTCGATATGTATCTTTTTGGTGAGCACGGATGTGTTCAATTGATATGAAAAAACATATACAAATTACATTAATTTTTTTCCTAAATGTCGTAAACTGAAGTGAAAGATTCTTGAATTTCACTCCACATATCGTTAGGTGACTTGTCAGCCCCTTACAATACCAAAGTTGTACGTTGCTGAGTTCCTTCCTCCATGCTATCTCGTGTTAATTGATTCGATGTTCTGATGTAACCATTGATACCACCACAAATCAGTGTCATGTTTGTGTTTACACAAACAACTTATACTAGAAGTCCGATTTCGGTTGACTACCGCAACCTGATTAAGGTGTGTACACATGTATCAGTAAATTTTTATTTAAGGTTATAATTACCAAAAGGGTGGACTGATTTCTGGTTTGAAGTCATAGTATTTACTTTTAGTTTTGGGCTTAATCGCATTTGATGTCGATTAAAGGATTAACATGTCTTAATTGAGTAAGAACGTCCCGTTCTCAGCTCTAAACAGAGTAATGCACTTGTAATATATATGTACATATGCGTAGAGTTTTAGCAATCGAAAGCTTATTCGACTAAGAGTGAATCTTAAAACCTCATGAAAAGCCCAACTTGTAAGTAACTAGTCCATCCGTGAAAGCCAACTTTTTAACGAATTTTCTGTGTCTGCTCATTTATGCGGGATATATGTATGAGGAATCTTTCTTTATTCACAGATTTCTCTCTAAATACATTCCTGAGTATATAGCTGTCAGACTTTTGCTGCAGTCCTATGGATCGTATGAGCAAATTTTTTTGACGGTTTAGACGCTTAATATTTCAAATGATTACTACTTCAACATGTCGATCTTGAGGGTGATATTTTTTCCTCTTGTCTCGATTTAGTTCAAAAATCCACTGAAAGGTCATAATATTTCCTATTCTATCATCTCCCCTTTTAATCCATCTTAAAATCTCATTTTCAAAACAAAAAGTACATAGTTCCCCACCTGCCGGTAGATTTTCCTTGCATCCATAGAACGTTGGCTAAACTACATATAAACGTGACGTAAACAAAAGACAGCATGTGGGTTGCAACGACTTTAAGATGCCTCCGATGCGAATCAAATGTTGGGGTGCAAGTCTGTCAATCATCGCCTAAGCTTCTACAATTAAATCGCGCTATTTTCTGAAAAGTTACCTAAACAGGTTTGTGTTCGACACCTTGTCATGGCGTCACTAGTATTTCCGGTTATATCCACTTGCTAGTTTGGATATATCCTGCAATAACTCCTTCTCTTATTTAATACCCTCTACCTTGACGAATAATCATACATATCTCTGTCATTCACCTTAATTGATAACATGGGCGTAACACAACCTAATCTTGACACATGATTAACATGCTCGCCTAATCTTATCTCAGAAAAAGTTTAGAAGAATGTCATACATACATATACTCGTACCCACGAATCAACCTTGCATATGTACCTCTCCTCGCGCTCACGAATTACACAACAAATCACAACGACAAAAGTATTTGCTCGTTTAGAAATGCTGTCATCTGCCAGGCAGCAGCAGCTGCTGCCACTCTAAGCTGTTTTTGCGCTTTTTCCTCAAACGTCATGATTTATGAGCTATAGACCAAGTAGAGGCAATACGGCACAGTTGAGCTGCAAAATAATTAAAATATACGATCTCACAGATACACACCCAAGAGATTTCCTTTTTCTTTTGATTTTTTTTTTTATATTTTCTGAACATTTTTTTTTTATGGAAACTGGAGATAGATACTTGTTCTAGGTACAAGTCGCCACAGTTAGAGATTTGCGTTTCGCCCCATCATAATTATATCTCTGAGAGATCTCAGATATTAGATACAGGTTGTAGTGCAGTTTGGTTCGGAGAAAGAAGAAAACACAACGCGTTATCCGGAGTTTTACATTTTTTTGTAGGTGTACCGGTATTGTTGTGTCCTTTGCCGCCAAAGGGTTCATGGTTATGGTTGTCGGTAACGTACCTTGAATAAGTTTTCTGTGTTTACTGTGGCCTTGTAATGTATAGTGTGTTAGCTTTCATCGTTTTTGTATTGTTATTAGTGTTGATTGTTGCAAAAAAGTAAAAAAAATAAATAAATTTGTTGCAACCGGAGTAGGTGGCATTGTGTGTCTAAATGTTAATCTTTTCTTTACCCTGCGTGCACCATCGGTATAATTGTTTTTCCTTTCTGACGCGTAAATTCATCCGTGGTAAATATGAAGTCAATCCATATACACCAGAGTGGATGTGTCCAACTTGTGGAGGAACAAAAAAGGTAGGAAATACAGGTCATTTAAGTTTCTACCTATAGAGCACTTAGACCATGTGTTGTTTAAATAAATATTAGGAAGATGCAACATTTTTTCTTCACACTTTGTAACCAATTTATATTTGATTTTGTCTACTTTGTGTTTCCTAACATATCTTTCAATTCCAACTAACATCGGGCATTTTATAAAATACAATTGCATAAATGTATATTTAGGCGTGTAGTACTAGATATGCATATGTTTAACGCAATACCACCGTCCTGTAAATCTGTCAATATTATCAGAATTGTTGTGTGATCAAGATTATATAATACTATATACTTACTCAACATTCTATGTACATGTAAGGGGGTCCCCAATAGTACTATGACCAGTAATTACTATGAAGCTATTTGCAAACTTAAATATTACTTAAGGCATGAGTTTCCAGGAATCTGTTGAGCCTTTACGGTATAAAAAAAAGTCTCGTTTAAATCAAGCAATCTGATGCTCTTTTCTCGCCTAAGATTCATACATTTCTTTGTTTGTTTTTGTGCCTTTGAATTGGCAGGTTCTAAAAGGAGATTACTAGCGACGCTATGATATTCGTAACCAGAGATAAGAAATACTAAACTATCGACATGTCTCCCTTTATTGTCAACTGTTGTGGAGTCGTATCCAAGCTAAGGTGATTGTTTCACTTTTATCTGGTACAGCCAATTGTTCGATGCAGTCAATCTTAAATTCAAGGGGTGGAAAAATATGATCTTTCATAGCTCCAGGCTATACGAGAGAAAATTAGGTCCGTACAGACCATCTGTATACCGAGTTTAGAAACCTAGTAAGTTTAGTTTTCCATATGTCTATAATAAATTTCTCTGGGAACCAGATTTTGAGCATTAAGTCAGAGACTTTAAGTATAACATCATTTCGGAATATACTTGCTTTGAAGTCGGGTATAAAAGCACTGATAGCGATGAAGTATCCGTAAGGCGCCACATCTTACAAAGATTTAATTATGATGTGAGTTATACAACTTTTGTACACAAATTAATGCGGGTTAGATGAGCATCGGTCTTTAAAGATTTTTCCAAGATTGATTCATGAATTTAAAAGAATAAATAATATCTATCTATCTATCTATGTACCCCTCTTTTCATATAGTTTTACATTCACGGCGTTAACTAAACTAGCGAACTGTTTCAATGGTCCTCTATATTTTGAAGTTTTCCTAATTCCGGTTCCTTTTTCTTTTTAGGAGTTTTAGCAATCCTGTATGCCCCCCTCTTATTGAATTGTTTATTGTTTTCTTCTTTTTTTCTAAAAATGTTTAGTACTGCTACTGATTTATGCTTTGATAGTTTTAAGAGTGCTTTATACTACTTCGTCCAACGTCAATATAGTCTGCGAATTCTACACTTCTGACATTTTAAGTGTGGATAGTGGGATTATACAGTCGGCATAATGCTTCAGTTTCTTTATCTTTTCACAGAATTTTAATTCAATCATAAAATTTGTCTATAAAGCGTATATTATCTTCGTGTTCGCAAGGCTGCCCTCTTCTTTTACAACTGGTATCTAACTGGGAACGAAACATTTATCTGCAGGAAGTATTGCTAAGTAGTCGTGTTAAATTAAATTCGATAAATTATATTCTCTGAAGCTAAGAGGCGTTAACTCAGCACACATGTTGGACTTTTGATTTAAACTTGTGATAGATATTAAATTAACTAGTAGATGGAGAAAAATAAAAACGAAAATAGAACCCTGCTCAAAATAAGACATTCATTTCCATCTCACTGGTTACGTTTATAAAATCAAAGGAGAAAATATTTAGCCGAATTATCATAACCGGATGAAGTTGGATTTTTTTTTATCATACAGTGTTGGTCATTATATGGTCATATTTTCCAATTTATTACAAGCTTTAAGAAATAAAAGTTAGTAGCCGCAGAGTTTCTTTGCAGAATCAGTAATCCCTGCTGTGACTTATCGAGTTCCGGGAAAATTATTTGGGGAATATTTTCGACTGCTGGGGTTCCATCTTTCAATAAAAAGTAAAGTCGGGATCAGATGTACGACTCAAACTGCTCTTTAGGTGGATAGAACAATCTTTGAAATACGTTCATTGAGCTTTGGAATTCATCTCATGGAAATATTTTCCTCATAGGATCTTTATAACCAAAATATAGTTAAACTAGAAATATCTAAAATTCTTTCTGCCTGCAAAATGACGTTATAGCTATATTTCTTGGAGTTATTGTGAAGAATGTATGCGCAAAGTGTAGAAGAGTTGAACTGCAGTTTATTTCATTGTCATCTGTATCAATTGTACTATTTTATTGGATGTATCTACGACCGCAACCGCAATCCTTTAAGCTAATCTAGTATCTACACAATAATAGGACCACGTTAATGACAAAAAAATCCTTTAATTCGAAAGCACGTACAGATACAGTTCAAGAGGATTATTAAGAAAGTCAAGCACTTGTCTTGATAGAAATTCAGTATGGAGCTGAAGGAAGTAAATTTGTATCGAAACTGCAGAGATTTATCGCGCTGCTTAGACGATATACAGGTAAGCAGAGCCGATTGAACACTTTCGATAGAAAAATTCTTTATCGAATAATTGGTTCCGTATGAAGGAAAAGGTACGAGTACAACTGGGATCTGGATAAACTGTAGTACGAAAAGTCAAAGCACATCGACTACACTGACTCGGCCATATCGAGCAAATGGACAATAATGCGACAACAAAGAGGATCTTTGAATCGCAGACCCACATTTGTTGGACTCATTATGTGTTGTGATTTGGAAAAGTTTTATCATGTCAATGACGCTTTGTGAAAAATAATATTTGTTAGAAAATAGCTTTTTTGCAAAAGTCTTTTCTGTTCATGTCCCATAACGGCGCTCGATTTCTAATTTCATAGATTAGTTTTTCCGAATCCATTTTTCAACAAAAATCAAAACACAACTAAGCTGTAAGCACAAACTACCCAAAAACATATCTTGAATTCGTAAAATAGAAATGAAACTATCGAACATTTTACTCGCTTAGATTTGCTAAGTTCGCGCGAGCAAATTTTGTGCACTCGAACCACAACATAGGAAATGCGTACTTTTGAATGATTTTGGCGAACTTAGCGAATTTGCGCGAGTGATATTCGCTTACATTCGCTGGCACCGGAACCCCAGTCTTTATCTTGAGCGTGTTATATTCTTTACACGAATGGAAGAGATCTACTGTTTATTGCCGTTTCCGAAGAGCAATTTGAGAAGTATCGGATGTTTGTTAGACGCTTGCGAGAGGTGGGGCCGTAAAAAAAATTTTAGGTGTTGTCAGTGGATTCAACCTCGAAAACCTCGCTCCGTAGTCCAATGCATTAACCATTTGAGCCACGTTGCCCATATTTGCATTATACGATAAATTCTAAGAATCATCCGCTGTATACATTACATCTATTTGAATCGTGTATTAAGACTCAAAATTCACTTAAAAAATTTTTCTCTCAACCATAGTTATCTACTCTTAACAAAATCCATACCTGTACACCATATCATGACGATCAAAGATTTATCTATTAATTATTGGAATTCAGCAATTGTGTGATTGTCATCTGAATGAATAATAGAACCTAGACAGGCTGAGTCTCCAACTACCTCGACGTTATAATATTTGCTAATGGTGATTTTCTGTCCGAAATGTCGGTAGTAGATGTTTTATCGACATCTATTATGTCGTATGTCTAGTCTTTGTTGACTATTGAACCAATTCTAGCTGTGCCGAGGCAATACATTTCTGACGTCACAGTATGTATATGCATATTCCGAAAATTGTCGGAGTATGCAAGTAGAATTAATAATTGGCGAACTTTGTAAAATATTGTAATTTTGATATTAGTGGGATAGTTCTGTAAAATGCTTTTAAGAACAATATTGAAGAATTTAATGACAGAGCGTCGTCTTGCTTAAATTTTATTTCGACAAATGTCTCTATCGTCATCCTGCACTATCTGATGAGTTTGGGAAAGATGCCGAAGTTATGCATTCCTCTGTATAGCTCCTCTCTATAAATGCTATCAAAGGCCTTAAAGTCGATAGTATCATTTATAACATTCTGTCTTTTCTCTAAAATCCTCGGTGACATAACTACTGAGTCACTGGTGATCATCTGTACCAAGTCATCTTAAGTTGAAGGATGTATGATGTTGAACTCAGCTCAGCACATTTAGGTATTGTCGTAAAGTAGTTCATGTTGTCCAACCATTTAGATGTCTTCAAACACTATGAACGATTAGATAGTGATATATTTATGTATGTATGTATCAGGTAGTTTTTGCATGTCTTAAAAGGATATAGTAACTTTATATTATTCCATGCTTCAAGTATCTGTCACTTGTACAGTGTTCATGTGCCACTTTATCACCAAAGCCTTTACATATGTACATCGCCAAATTTATTATGTGCCTTCTATTTCACCATTCGTATTAAAACCTTACCATCTGCTCTCGGCAGTATTATCAGACACATGTCATAAAAAACTTACCACCCCAAAGCTATGAGAACATAACCAACAAATGTCCGCTTGACAAATTTATCAGCTAATAAAGTAATCCCCGTCATAAAATATTTAAAATGTCCCCCCGGTCGTTAAGTATCTAACAAATTACCACCATTTATGGGCCAATGGCATTCTTCTCGATGACGGCCGTTCGCTGGGGTATTAATTCAATTAGCCTGCACAGTGTCGTTTTACCATAATATTTATAATTTTATCAGAAAATCATTTTAAAAAATACTTGAACAATAACAATAATGACGTACATTGCTGTTCATACCAAACTACGCATAATGCGAACGACTTCCTTATCGTTCCCGAGTGCAAATCCCACTAACACTCTGAGCAGTTTGTTTTCTTTTTTTTTATCTTTACATGGTTTTTGTTTAATTACCAAATGAAAAAATTGTTTCTGTATAAAAAAAAAAAAATCGAAACAATTTAAAAAAAAAAAAACAAAAACATTTAGAACGGTAGTAGCACATTTATTGTTCGATGTTTACTTTAGAAGTTAAAAACAAACATACGCGTGGGAGTGTTATACACAGATAAAGACACTTTGGTGAATTGCGCCAAAGGAAGTGAGCGATATCCAACTATTTGTGGATACCTTTTGCCAGAATGGCTAGACGCAATAAATTGGTATCTTTAGTTTTGGGTTTCGTTTATAATTTGGGTATTATTCGTCTCTGGTTGTTATTTTTAGTTATTAGTCGTGACTTGGTTGTAGTCTCTCATTCGTGTTGGCTGTAGTCGTCTTCCATTTCTGGTTGGCTTTTGTAATTGGCTGATAGTTTATTAGTTTTGTATTTAAAGGTGAAAATCTTTTAAATATATTGGCGAATCAGAAAAATGGCATGTCCGTAGCTAACTCTGATTTGTACGTGATTGTCATCAACAACGTCATAGCGAGAGACGCTCCAGTATACTATATGCCTGGTGCATGTTTGTATTATGTACTCTGCCCTTTTGGATACTAGTCGCTTTTATTTCATAGTGAACGTAGCAAATGAGCTGTTGACTTTCCTGGTAGGTGACAACATATGCTGTAGTGTTTTTTTCTTTATAACAACAACAAATTTCTATGGTCCTTACATGGAGAGCACAAACACACCCTTCTACACCATGATCACTTCAATTTCGCAACTAATTATCGACTGTAGCAAACATTGAAAAATCATGTGCTCGTCTTTAACCCTATCTGAGACCCATGGAGTGGAATTAGTTTATTGGCATCGACTAAAAAAGGCTTTTCTTTCTACTGTATGCTTCGAGTTCGCCCATTTTTAGGCATTTTAACTTCTAGCCTTATTATAACAAAGTATACTGCTTGGGTTGATTTGGTTGGGTTGGGTGGTTGTCCCCGCTTAGCAGGGACGCACTTAGACCAAAAGGGAGGTCCATTGTGATACCACTATAGAAAAACCGGATTACCAGCACCGGAGACCTTCAGTGAGACTTCCGGATGGGACAGAAGGCAGGGCAACCATTTTCGGTATAGACCCATGCCGAAGATGTGTGGTTCGTTGTTTAATCATTAAACCAGTTTGACCTGGTGACAAAGCTTCTAATCTTGCTTAAGTCTAGTCTGGCTAGATCGTTTAGATCTTCGAAGAAGTATTCATCTAAAGTTTTTCTTCTCAAGACCGATAGCGCAGGATAGGTGCGCAGAAGATGTATCATGGTTTCTTCCTCTTCCTCGTCTCTACAGTTCCTACAGAAATCGTTGCAGGGGGCATCAAGTCTTCTAGCATGCCTGCTTACCAGACAGTGTCCAACTATCTTTCTAAGATTGATCCTATTACTGGAAATAAGTCTACTGGTTTTCCTACAATCCAGCTCTGGCCAGATTTGCCTAGGAGTGAGACATGTGCTGATATTGTTCCACCTACTGTTTGCCATACTTATGGCTGCGGTATCTAATTGGCATTTTATTTTCTAGATGCTGACGGTACATCCCTATTGTCAGGGAGTTCCCGGTCTGCACCTTCCTTAGCTAGCTCATCCGCTCTGCAATTGCCTAGAATATCCCTATGGCCTGGAACCCACCACATGGATACGTCGCATCTGACAGCGATCTCGTTAAGAGATCCGCGGCATTGCTTTACCAACTTGGATCGAATTATTGGCGATTCTAAGGCTTTTATCGCAGCTTGACGAACTATATAGAAAACTATAGCGCTGCACTCTATCGAGTTAATCTAAAGCCAGGTCGCGGCTTCACGGACTGCTGAGACTTGTGCTTTAAAAACACTGTAGTGATCCGGCAGTCGAGTGGCGATGCGAATGTGCAAAACACTGGATTAAACTCCCGCACCTGTGCCAGACGATGCCTTGGATCCGTCTGTGTAAATATCTGTCGCAGATTCGTTTAAAATTTCTTCTGATTCCCAAGCACTTCTGCTAGGAATCCTGGCTCTATATTTGACGTTGAAGTCCAGATAGGGGACTATATACTCTGAATTACTAGGAATAGTATTATGGCCGTTTAGGGTGCTTGCGTGGCCCATATTTCCACGAGCCAGTTGCAAGGATTCCGTAAGCCGTAGTGCTGCTTTAGCCGCCATCAGCCTCCCAAAGATATCAACAGGAAGAAGATGAAGTAAAGTTTCTAATGCAGCTGTAGGAGTAGTTCTAAGGGCGCCCGTTATACAGACGCAGGATAGTCTTTGAACTTTCCCAAGTATTTCGATGTTGCTTTTTTTGTCCAGTGCCGTCCACCAGACTAGTACTCCGTACATAAGGATGGGTCTAACGATTGCCGTGTATATCCAGTGGACGACTCGGGGCTGGAGACCCCATTTTGGGCCCAGGGCTTTCCTACATAAATAGAGAGCAATCGAGGCCTTGCTGGCACGGTCCTGTAAATTCAGTTTCCAACTGAGTTTTCTATCAAGAATAACACCCAAGTATCTGGCGTGATCTGCAAATTGCAATTCAATACCCTTGAGTTTTGGAGGAGTTATATGTGGTAGTTCATACTTTTTTGTGAACAATACGAGTTCAGTCTTCGACGGATTAACTATAAGACCGACACTATCCGTCCACTTTGCTAATTTATTTAGAGCAGACTCCATTAGGTCTCTAGCTGTAAGAAGGAACTTACCTGATATCGCTATGGTAATGTCGTCCGCATAAGCTATATCACTGAAACCCTCTTTACCCAAGGTTAAGAGTATTTCATTCACTACCATGAGCCACAATAGTTGTGATAGTACTCCACCCTGGGGGGTACCCCTGAACACTGATCTTCTGGTTAGACAGCACCCTAGCTCAGCATGGATAACCTTCTTTTAAGCATATGCCCGATCCAATAGCAAAGGTAGTTGTCAACCTTCAGATCAAGAAGTGCAGCAGATATAGCTTCTGTTTTGACATTGTTGAAAGCTCCTTCAATATCAAGGAAGGACACCATAGTAAACTCCTTATTTTCAAAGGATTTCTCGATGACTCCTATCAACGAATGTAAAGCTGTCTACCGATTTTCAATTGCGATATGCGTGTTGGGATATCGATAGGAGATTACTATCTAATTTAGTTCTAATGTGTACGTCGATAAGCTTTTCCAGAGTCTTCAATAAAAAGTAGGATATGGGAATGGGAGACCTTACCGGCTTTCGGTATAAGGATAACTTTGGCCCTCCTCCAGGATCTAGGAGTGTAGCCGAAGTTTAAACAGCTCCTAAAGATAGTGTGGAGCGACGGGCTTAGAATATCAAAACCTTGCTGTAGTTCCACTGGAAAGATACCATCGAGACCAGCGGATTTGTACAGGAGAAAGCTGTGCACTGCCCACTGTATTTTCTTGGGGGTGGCAACGCCCTCTGGCACTGTAAATTGGGCTCTCATTTGGTTTTCTACAGAATGTACTGTTTCTGTTTTGCTACCAGGAAAATTGGTGTCCATTAGAAGCTCTAAAGTTTCCTTGCTAGACATAGTCCAGTTGCCACCTGGTTTCTTAATGTAACTAGGAATAATTGGAGATTTGGATAAGATTTTTCTAATCCGGGAAGTATCACTAGTCATTTCTATATTTTCACAGAAAAGATGCCAACAGGCTCTTTGTGATTTCCTAACCTGTGAATTAAATTATATATACTGCTTTCTTTCACCAGACTTTTGCTACCATGCCTATCTTGTTGACTGTTTTTCTGGAAACCATCAAATCTTGATATCCAAACTATGATTAATTTTGTTTGTGAATACAAGATCACCGATTGATCGAAATTGAGGTAATCCCAGACAAGCTAAAGGTTCATTAACGTTGCTGGACTGTTTGAAAGGATGTAGATGCTGGTTTCTTTTATTTTTAAAAATTGTTGGCTCTTGTAGTAGGTGCTCCTTAGTCCCCTTGTTTTGTCGTAAAACCTTTGTCAACATTGGCCTGGTCGTCTTGTTATAACTTTGTCTTACTTCGCATCTCAATCAGATCAATGTGGATGTTTTCCAGTATGATAAGCTAGGGGAATGGGGACATTTATTCATAGGCGAACTGTGTAATCGGTTTTCTGGTAATTTGTCATGACTAATTTGTTATTCTCCGATTTTAAAAGTTAGTCGTGGTTGATGTTATATCATAAATAGTTACATGCCTTCCGTCACCGGTATTTATGAACTAAGACTACTAGGTTGCCATTAATACTGTCAAGCCGTCAAATACCTACTCATGACTAGTTAATTTTTGATTGTTATTTATTCTTTGATATTTGTTATTTAAGGCTTATCATGATCAGTCGGTTGCTGCCGGCTCTTAGTCATTTGTCTTTGAAACCTAGTCATGATTGACCATTTATTGCTTATTAGTAATATGTACTGACTAATTTAAATGATTAGGTCCAATATATAACGCATTTTAAAAACAATATTAGAAACAACAATGTGTGCTACTTACATATGAAATAACGAGAAAGCTGGTACAAGCATTAAGTTACATATCCTTATCTCAAGTAGGCTCTTAATACGAATAACTGAGTGCACTTTTGGTGGCTTAAGACTTAATCAGGGTAAACTCATTTTCTTGGACCTCTTCAGTATATTTTCGTACTCTTTTTTTATGGTGAAACCAGTTTTTTACTTACATAAACCCGCTGATTCGCACAACACACTGAATACTAATTGATACTAATTTTATAACCATTTTGGGGGAGATCGGCTTATTTGTGCTTTGATTAAAAGTGTGAGCAAATCAATTAATTTAAGAACTGTCTAAAATTTATCTCATAACATATGTAGGTGTTTAATTTTCTTCCTTCTACACAATTTCGTATAGAACGAATCTATCCGAATAATCTACCATAAAGTTCAATAATGCCTATTCTGGTTATAAGGTCATACATAGCCACACACTATCTACGGTAAAATATAGTACAAAGTTCATTAACCATAACAAATCGACTTTTAACGTAGTCATTATGTTTACTAATTTTTTGGTTATCAACTTATGTAATTTTGTCACCCCAATGATATGGATTTTAGCTGAAACAAATTATACAAAACTCCCAATCACTAATAGCAATCAAGTCATAGGTCGATTTGATTAATTGGTTAGAGTTGATTAAACACAAACTAAATTACACCAGTCTGATAAGGATGAATGACCTTATGCCAATTACTCGCCTAGATTATGTCAACTGATTTTGACATATCCATTTACTATAGCATTGGTATCATTGTTTTGTTAACTGTTTTTTTGGAGCGAGCGAGGGGTGAAGTAAATTTACTTGATTATCTTCCTAAAATTTATGCAGTTGCATTCCATCTTCAACAAACACAATCTGGACTTACATATGTATGTACATATGTCCTGATGGGGTGGAATGTATGTAATTCGATTGTGAACTTATGTCCCTGCAATGCATTGCCATCCTAAAATAATGCTAGTATATTCGGATCCTTTTAGGAAAGAAACGCAGCATGTTGCCAATATTCTTAAACGAAAGTTACTTATAATTAGGTAAATACGTTTTTTTTTTTTCGCAGTCACGGAAAACTAAGTTCATGACGGTAGGTATTGTTGTGTCTGATCAAAGTTGGGGTGTTGCGCATGTTCATGCCTTATAGAACTCAGTTTACGTATTCTCACGTAGTTTAACTATTTGCCATAAACCAAACTTGAGTGAAGGGAACCATTCACTGAAACCCCTGCTGTCATTCTGCGTCTAAGAACCTCCCTGGAGATCTAATGAAACCATTCCATTTCGCTGCGCCTTTGCATGACAGAAAGGCAAATCCGCGATTCCATGTTGAATTTCCATAGTTTGTCTTGTCTTAAATGAATTGCATTTAATTAAATATGTCACCAGCCATATTTGCAAGCAGAGCGACCGGCGCACACATAATTCACAGTAGTAAACATTTTAATTAATGGACCTCGTTGCATAAGCGGTCTTCATTTGTGCTTGGCTCCTATTGACTTGTCACGTCGTCGTCTCGACACCAGTGTGTGTTCTCCTCCATTCAATAGAGTTCAATTAATTAAAACCAATTGGCCTAAAAAAAAAAAAAACAAAAAAAAAAACAACACTCATATACAGAGTACTTGGTCTCCAAACCGGATTCGTAATGCGACAAATTGTCAAGTATCAATCGGACTGCAGCTTTGACAGTTTACTCGATGTTGATTCCTTCTGGGATTGCTATGCTGGTGCAACAGTGCGTATACGCACTCATGGTGGTCGATTTGCGTGCGCGCAACGACGACAAATGCATGCGTAGTGGCGTTGAATGTAAGCTCTAGTTACCTAGTCAGTTGACGTTTTCGTCGTTGCGACGTACGGTTGGTTGGTCAATGGATTTAAATGAAAGTTGATTTATTTATGCTTCAAACACGGATTCTTAGCCCCCAGATGATTGAGGTGGCTTTTTATGTGGTTTATGTTGTAAGTGGCGATGGAGATATTTTAAATGATTTGAATTTTGCGTAAAATTGCTTTGGATACATTTTTTTTATGACAGTTTACTGATGCTGTTTTTTTTTCTTTTTCTTACAGGTAAGATGAGAGAGCTGTTTTAAGTCTAGTTATGTGATACTTGGTGAGTGTTTTGTTTTAAAAAAAATCGAAATAAGCACTGAGTCGAGGAACAGACTACTTGGAATCATTCTACTTGAATTGTGAACTCATAGGCAATTCAGGAGCTTCTGAAAGTTTGCTTTACAGATCGGCTCTTGCTTTATTTCAGACTAGTATTAAGTTAGATGTCCATAGTTGCTTATAATGATTGCGTGTGTCATAATATATAAAATCTCTTCTACATAGTCCTGAAGGGATATATTCAATACGTCGCCTGATTGGCTTATCCGTTCTACATGACTTAATAGCCCTAAGCGGTGAATGTGTGTCTTGGTTCTACCTACATAGCATTATTGCTATGATTAGCGCCCGGACAAACAGCGTTACACAACTAATATTTAAATCACTCAATAGACAACTCAATGACATGATGCTTCCAGCTTTTCAAACTACGCATATATTTTGCTATCCGCTAAACCTGAGATTGGAATTTAAAGTTTGGCGGTAGAATAGTAAGATTGTGCGTTGTATCATCCCACAACTATCAAATATCAAAATATAAATGATTCTTCTCCTAAACATTTCCTTTCCTTTAATTTTGTACACGTCATATATGTAGTATCTATTGTATCTCCTGGCTCGTTTGGAGTCCCTACTTGGACACTACGCCTTCTCCCCTTGCCGATTCCAGACACATTGCTGCCAGGTTATAAGACTAAGCATCCAGTCACCTACTCTCTGGTAGTCTCAAGCCCAAGGCCTGTCACTAAACGAAATGTTTAATTGAACCGTTTTATCTATTTGTCCAATGTATGTAGTAATTGTAGTTTAGCTGTTTGGACAACATATACATTTTGGTATAGATATACTGATATACTGATAGAGTTTGCGGTTAAATCATCTCCATCTCTTGTAGATCAAAAAAATCCAAGCAAAGATTTTTTTTTGCATTTGAATATCTACGCCCTTTCTATATAACACAATTGGAACGATCACTGTTTCCTATAGCATAGCCTTCGTCCTTCGCCTTAGAATTTTTGAATTCAGTTGTCTTGCTAAATTAAAGTAGAACTCTTCATACCGCGTGCATTTACTAAGCAATGACTGGTAGTCAATAGTATCGACCGCCATCTTTTAAATGGGGACACAGAAAAGGCTCTGTAAATTAACTTTCTAAGCATTTGACTGCACCAAAAAGTGGTCAGAGTTTGCTTTTGACCCAGCATCTGTGCACACCTAAATCGATAAATGCGAAATCAGCTTCCTGTGGTTGTACTTGTATGATCTGCGTCAAGGTAGCCGTAGACATTGTAAGTTTTCATATTGTAGTGACTACCATTACCGTCCGCAGTCGTTTGACGATTTAGAAAAATAAAATAAACAGGATCTAGCCTCGCTTGCAGTCCTACTTGCCTTATGATGCGCGAGAATAGATTCAAATTTCTGTACAGCATGTATACAAAATCCAAGCGACTAACAAGCTGGTATGTGTTATATTTATCAAGTAAAGTTAAATCTTGCGACCGAATTCTTTCATTCTCGAACTATTTTGGAAATAGTTGGAAGGTGAAATAGCGGGTGCCTTGACATAGTGTCATATTTCAAAGTATGACGTTATGTCGCTTTCGCAAAGCCTTAAAGGTTAGAAGGTTATCACACTGTGGGACATCTCTTCGACTCATAAACCGGACCGCCTTTGGTCTCATATGCAGGTTCTCAGCAGCGCACAGTTCAAGATTTATCACCACGGGTATCCGTTTAGTGCTTTAAGTCAGCTGCCAGTTGCTTGGCGTTCCTAAAAAACATTTGGATGTTGTTTCTATCGCGGGCATCTTTGATATCCTTGATGTAGGAGACTCCGAAAGCCTTTTACATTTTACGTAGGATTCTTCCCTTGCTGTGAATTTTTGCCACCTTTTTCCGAAGTATGTATTTATGATCATACCAAGAGCTCTTTTTAGGTGGTGCCTGATAACCTATGGTGCTTTTGGCTTCCTCTTTGATGATGTCACGATACTGGTGCCACAGATTGTTGATGTTTTAGATAGTGAATGTACTGCGGAGAGTCTCTTCGTTAAGCGCTCTCTGCAGGATCTGACTACTCCAGTCGTGCTAAGGCTTCTATTGGATTATATGAATATGCAACTTAACCACCATGATTTGTATACATACATATCTACCAAGAGTTTCGGCTTTGGATCTAGTGTATAGTTAGTCTTATTTGAAAAGGTCAATTTCATCAAATGGTAATTGCCTCAAGAAGCACTTCGATCTTACAGAGATCTTTTGTGGTATCCCCTTAGGCCTAACGTTGCTGTTGCTGTGATCAATGTACTCAGTTCCATTAAGGCGCATTGGTTCTAAAATGTTTGCTGTGGTTATCAAAGTTGCTGTTGCTGCGTTACGTTTACGAGCAATTTTTCACAACTTGCCATCTGTCACTTTCCATAGAAAAAACTTACTATTTCAGTTCAGGGTTAAGGGGTTATTAGTATGGTATTGTCTGCTACCTGAAATCAACTTCATGGATGAAGATTAACAAGCAAACTCCCAATTTTGATGGGATTAGCATTAATATTTGAGTGGGCTTCGTATATTCCCACAGTGACAGTAACTAAATGACAATGAACTCGAGTCAATTTGGTAAGTTGATAGCTTCACAACAACACCATATTTCATATTTGTGTGATATTTTATGATATTTTCAGATGTTACCGCTTTAATTACCGCCTTTTACTTAATTGTCCCAAGCAGACTGAGATGAATTACGATTAAGAACCTTGTGTTTGCGAAGTGGCCTATTATTCTGGCATCACGTCATTCAGAACAAGACAAGATTAGTCTATTGTGCCTCGCTATTTTAAAGCTATTCCGTAGACTTCAGGTACAGCTTTCATATAAATGATTCGCATTTTGAGCCCTAAAAGTTGGCAGCTATCATCTCTGCCCACTCAAGGTTACACCTAATAAGCCGTCAAGGCCGTTGAAAAAAGAAATTACTATCCTGACCTTTTAACAAATAAAAGTTCAATCTATTTGTCGGTTGATTAATGAAGCTGCCATTACACAACTATCTTATGCTTCGTCTTCTCGATTGTGTCTTCCCTGTCAAAACTCATTTAATACCAATTAGTCACACTTAGCACACTCCGTGTGGCAAGTAATTATTCAACTCGGGGACAAAGAAATACAAATCAACAATTACTTTCAATCAATTACAAACTCAATTTCATTCGTGGTGTGCACAAATGGTTTTTGTGTTACACCGGCAGCGAGCACTCACATCCATTCACCCACAATTCGAAGTGCGTCAATAGGGCATAACATGTGGGCTACCCCACCCACCGAACGATCGAGCAACCGTTCTCTCTTGAACTGGCTGCAAATAATGATATGCTCCACTGAGTGTTCAATTATTCTAATCAAATCATTCATCGCATCGCAGTAAACCGACAGAGCGTAGCTTCAGTGGATCAGCCACGGGACCAGAGCCCGCCAAGCGGATGAATGGACGTAATTGAACTTGTAATTCAATTATTTTGTGGTATCCACAAATGATCATCACATGAACTCGTGATCCCGCCGTCGCATGTGTGCATTAATCAAAAGCAATTTCGCGGTCCGCGCCGACAGTGAATAGCGGTGGATTGCCTCTCTTGTTGTTAGAAACAATTTTTTGTGGAAATTGTCGAGAGCGATTTGTATTGAGTGCGCTGAGTGAACTTGATGGCTCTTGTATGGAACTAGGCTTGGCCCAACAATGTATGTAGTGCCTGCTTAGTGGTGTCTGGGAAATTTAGTTGTTCAATGAGGATGTCCAACGTGGTTTAGGTTTTTCCAAAGTCAATTTGGTTTTTTTTTTTTATGCGAGATTTATGTACATATGTATGAGGTTGTATCCTCACTTATGTTACAAGTGACCAATTTGAATTGAGTCTTTTGAATTACAAGATTAAGCGTGACCTTCTACTTCTTATGAACTACAATTAGTTTACAGTCTATGCAAATGCAATTACTTATGTATGTATATCCGTATTAAAGATTCTGAATGCACGCTTGAATAGCCACAAGCTTAGTCAGTTGATGCTCTAACGAATCTGTAATCCAATTATGTGAAACTAAATGCAATTTATTCTGTTTCCATGTACAGTTTCCAAGTGAGATCACTTAATTAAACACTTAGTGAACCAATAAGCTGTTGCACCTCCTTACATCAGTTGTTGGTGGTGTAGTGAGCAAGGTAATGGCTAGGTTCCCATGACTAATATAAATATTATACAACGCTGACGCCAATTAATTTTAATGCAACGCACGTAAAAAAAAATTAAACACAAAAAGTTATGGGAGTGTTGATGTAATATTAGGTTAACGGATTTCAAGTTTCTTAAATGTTTACAGACTTGAATAAAGCCCTCGCCTGTTAAAACGTCCTTCAATAAATTTCTAGTAAGACGTGTCGACTCTGTGAATATCATATATGTTGCTTTTGAAGGCATGCTTGTACAACGATTGTAATTGTTCTCTAGAATTATCATACATTTGGGGTTTCTTCAGGCAAGCCAGTATTGTAAGTGTTTTGCTTCGTATGTGTTATTTTGTCAGTTGGCCAATTTAGTTTGTGGGCTGGAAGGTTCAATTCTGATTCTGATTAAGTCACAGAACATTAGTATAATTGGAAAACCATTTGCTGCACCCCGCCGACAGTAACAATGTATCCCACACCTAGTTTTGATCTTCGCGGCACTAATAACATGCATTTTGGCTTACACTCTGTATCAATTCATCATGGTGATTCTTCGATTCGTCTATTGTGACCAGAGTCTCGAGATCTGGTAATATTTTTCGATCTATTCTCCTAATACTCCTAATGTAACTTGCTACATCACTTGCGCTATCCCAAAAAGACTGCTCCGTTTACTGACTCTATTCTTCAATAACCTGAGCAGCCTTTGCTTGATAAAAGTTCCAGTTGGTTCTAGTAATCCCTGGGTAGCCAAAGGGGAAAGGTCCTTGATAATATCACAAAGGACGTCTTCTGGTCTAATCGTGTCTGCATTTTGGTACAGTCACTCTAATTTAAACCAAAACCTAAGTTATGTTTGAAATCCCCTTACACTTGCGCATGTCACCAAACACTTGACTACGCTCACGCTATCAATCAGGGGTGGTTTCCCATTAGGGAACTGATACTTAGTCCCTCTAGTACAGCAAGATGAGGGAGCGGATATGCTTTGTTGCTAATACGACCGCGGTCTTTTCGGATTGAAAACGTGAACAGAAACTGCGACATTTACCAGTACTGCATCTTTAATATTCACTTGGTTCCATTGAAGATCCGAGCCGAACGAAATAGGTGGATGCACTTTTAGCGTTTTCTATACCAATTTTGCATCTAAGCTAATACTACTTTTTTGGTTTGCTGTCAGTTCGGCTCTGTTGATCACGCCATTTGAACAGAAAATCTTTGGACATGTGAGCTAATTTTGGACTGAAATTTTTATTAACCATCGATTGCCATTTTTGGAATTTAGGTCCGAGAAAGGGTCCTAATCACAGTCTTCTTAAGGTTTCCTGTGTACCATAGTTTTGTCTTACATTTAGCTCTGAAAAGTTACTATGCATTCATGCTCTCAACGTAGTTGCAGCAAATCTTGTTGGCAGTATTCAACTATTTTTATGGTGATGCTCTTCATTGGATATTCACATCCGTCCCACCGTTCGCTCTCACCAGCTAATGGTCCGAATCGTGTTTTGTGTCTTAGTATACATCATTCACCTATTTCATTGTTCCAAATGTAATCCATTTAATGGAGGTTTATTGATCAGGGGACTTACTGTTCCATTGTACTTTCTTTCTGAATTGACGGAACCTCTGTCTTGTAGAATATGAAGATCTCAGCTCACTCATCGGGTAAACGGGTTGTCTAACGAGAGCCAAGGCTTTTCATACCGATCCCTACGCCGCTGTCCTTTATAAGTTTGATGAAGTCGTCAGTCAGTATTTACGTAAAGGGCTCATTTGTATATCAGCACTCTGTTGTTTTCCTTCACATGGTCGAGAAATGAAACTTACGATACGATTACTTGTGTCCAATCTGCAAGTCTCACACTTTCTCGTAGCTAGCTATGTTGACTATGTTAGCGACTTATTAACGAGATATGAGACTTACGATAGCATCTAGTCTACGCAGAGATGAAATTGTTAGTGTGTCAACCCATTTCAATGAGTCGTTTCAAAAGAGTCGTAACTCTCTCATACGTACATACAGACATATCTATATTGTTCGCGGTTTATGGTGGTCTTTTCTTCAATGAGTTTTACTCAAGTATCAGATTCACTTCCTTCATCAAGTAACTCGGTTGATCAAGTATTATTCCCAAGATTTTCAAGAATACTATTGTAATATCATGTTGCCAGTTCATGTATCTACAAGTAGCTTCAACGAAATTCTAAGCACTTAACTATCTACATACGTTAACACTTTATGACTGTCAACGATCAATGTTTATCTCATCCCACACCGATGAAACCGCCACCGAGAGCGTCATCAGCTTAGGCTTCTTCTCATGAATCTCAATTAAACCTATCAACGGAACAATAATTGCTCCCAATCTCTGAAAAGTATCTATGGGAGTCTCCCACAACCTTGACTGCTAAAAATACGTTTGAAATTAAGATATTTATCTTGTTTCCAGCATTAATTCACGTCTTCCATTGTATATCACTCACAGTCGCCGATGTAAATAATCGTCCAGGCAAACAGAACTTTAAGAGTGTTCTCCATTCGGTTGGGAGGGAGTAAGCGCCAATTGGACTACTGCTGTGCACAGTTGAGCACAGTAGGCTATTAGGTGTTGAGTGTTAAAATGCTTATACTGTGGATGATGCCGAATTAGAGCGGGACGATTGATGTACCCAAATGAATGTTCGATCAAAACCAAGTATGCTTCTGAAAATGGAAATGGAAATTGAGGTCACCTTTGCTATCTTAGGTATCTATCATGATAATTTTTTCGACGGTCCCAAATATTTGCACAAGTGGTTCAATGCCATAAGCAACCCTGGTCGCAATTCGGGTTTTACGTTAGGTAGGTCAGTAATCAATCAGTTTCTTTGTTGATCTAGAGTTCGAGTGCGTTATCGAAAATATTTATGAATGCTCTTGCCATGACATTATTAAATTCGTGCAATGAAAGGAATCACGTCGCGTCTGCGATAAGAATCCAAATGTTATCATATATGTCGCAGTTTTTAAGAAACTTCAATGTTTCAAAGACCTTGATAAAAAAAACATAAATTGTGACCAGAGGTTGTTATCTTGCACTACTTGAGCAAGGTTTTCCCAGCATATATGTAGGTCTGATTTGAAGTAACAGATGGTTCTTTACCTTCGAAGTGATACACTATAGGTACACATAGAACATCTGACAAATGGTTGAGGAATTTATCAGATTATAATTCATTCATTCGATTTGTTGATTTTATCGCTGATTAAAGCTGTCACTGACTGACTGACGTCTTACTTACGAAGTTGCCTCACTAGATGTTTTAATTAGAGTTGATAGGTTGGAATTTCCCCAAAATGTAATCATATGTCAACATAAGTTCGACAAATGTGTGTGAGGGAAACATGACGCAATTGCTCGAGTGCAAACGGACAGCGAAGACTTTATTAATTAATTTCTAAATGGAACTTATAGACAGTCATCAATTAGCGTGATTAGCGCAGAAAAAAAAAGTGCGTCTTCATTTGGTTTTGGGACTAAAGCAGTACATAAAAAGATGGCTGGTACTGGGTTCGATTCAAACAAAGCGGACGTACTTGTTTACATGTCGTATACAAGTTGGCGCTATGACTATAATATTTGAAGCTGATGGCAAAAGAAAGAACCCGATAAAGAAGATAAAGTGAAGTCACCTTCGACTGGGTAATAAGCCTTTCGACTTTACTTTTGCCTCTATAATAAAGTTCTATGGAGCCCACCAAGGCTGTAGTGCGTCTACAGTACTTTTGTTGAAAACTTTAACTCGTGACAGTGTGCTGTATTGTATATGAACTTTTTTAAGTTTGAATATGTTGTGTGACATTCGAAAGACTTGTTTAGACTTTGCAGTTTCCAACACAATCAGGTCAGATTTGGTGCTTGTATACGTGAATGTGAATGTGGTGAATAAGGTAAATTGTGAACTTTCTAAAAACATATCTTTCTGATTCTCATCTCAAATCACTGTTTATGGTCAGCGGCTAATCACTGTAAGTCTTGAGATATAGACTGTACTTTTCAAATTATTTATTATGAACAATGCTTTTTCAAAATAATCGTGATTTATCTGATTCATCTTCTATTAATAAATGTATTACTTAGGCCGTCATCCTTTGTATGTTTGTATACCAATGGTTCGGAATTTTACCTTTTACTATTCGACAATTTTATGGTTTATTTGCTTAAGACATATAGGGCGACTACGCCCTATAATTCTCCAAGTCTGAAAGTCTTGTACTCTAGCTGAGCCTTAGCAAGAATAGTACACTCTTTGGTATGGTAGGCTTTTCATTATCTTTTCATTATCATTATCTATATCTGGTACTTGCCTAAATATTTCATTATTTTGTGAGTCAATGCTCCGAAATTCCAGAATGTGTTCGGCAGTCTCACTGAACTCATTTCTAAATCTGCAAAGCCCTTCAACTTCATCTAGCTTCGCTAGGTGTGTCTTAAGTTTGGTAGAGCCTTATTAGAAACCCTGTTAGAATACGCAAGCTATTTTTATTTAAGTTAATACATGCTTTGATCCGTTTTTGTTTTGAGTTCCCTAAGAGTTTCTTAGCCTGTCTCAGACAGAAAATAACCAAGTTCTATGCCTGATTTCCTTTTTCATACTTCTCAATTCTCTCTGCGCAGTTACTATATTTTTTAGCAAGTTTGGTCTAAACGCATCTCTATCGTATATTTGGCCTGAAATGCTCGTACAATTACAGCCAACAAGCTCTCATAGCCCAAGTAATATAGAAATATGACAGTCTTTGTCCTTTATTCAGTGTCTCTATTAGAGTGACCAATTAGCTTTTGACAACAAGTCGATGTTATGGTCAACTTTAGATGGAGTTCATCTCCAAGCAACCTTCACAGCAAAGCAGATAATACTTCCCATTGTGGACAGTCACTGGCTGACTGATCCGTATAGTTCTTATAAGGACTTTTGAGTGTCCGCCGATCACTTAGATACTGTACTGTAGACTAATTTTTTATCTAGGGCTCGTTTCATGATTTCTATGTCCAGAAAGCCACAGTGTATATATTTTCTTTTTACAGTGAAAAATTGGATGCTTAGCTCTTCGTCTCTTTAGAACATATGTAGGTATCTACAGCCTTGTTCATTTCTTGATCAGGAAAGGTGTTGGTCTGATTCGTCAACATGACGACGATTGTGTCGGATTTGATATGAATACAACGATCACTCGACGACATCTAAGGCCCTTAAATGTTTACGAGTAGTCTGCATCTTGTACACATATGTATTGGCTTCCTCTAACCTAAGAAAGTTTTGCTCAATTCCTGCAGAAATGCTTGGAACTATGTAAAGCTTCGTAACCTGAACTAGACATGCCCTCTGTTAGTGGACTTAAATCGTACTTTTAGCTATAGACTTAAGGAAACCATACATCTGGACATGGGAATTTGCTATCAAGGCAGAGACCGAAACTTGATGTTGCCTGACATTAAAAATATGTATTTTTTTAAGGAATGTCTGTAAGGAATAGAAAATATCCCTCCTTAAGCTGCAAAAGTTCTTCTACCAATTTAATTACAAACTTACGATCTACTCTATCATTTTGTAACGCTTGTTAAATAGCTGCTAGTACATACATACATATCGCCCTTACTTATGAAACTAGTTACACTATAGCATTCAAAAATTCATTAAAAACTTCACAAAAATTTATTTAAATTCTATTCAAAGTGTTGACAATAAAATCTCATTCTTAATGAGCGCTCGACACATGTTCAGATACTTTGACGTCATTAATCAAGTTTGTGCCAATATTTAAGTCATTCAAACCCATATCAATATAAACTTAAGCAAACATTCAGAACGCAATTTAATTCACTTCCAATCGCTAAAAATATATAAATAAAAATATTATTGAACAGCAATGAGAATAAAATTAAAAATCGAACGACAACAACTTGTTGAACTTGTTGAACTTTATCGTAAGTCCAAAATGGACTACTCACAGCAGGTCTGCCCTGCACACGCAGCACACCCCGCCTGTCTGTCACATGTTCGTTCTCATCAAATGTATCTTAAGAAAAAGTCAAACGACCCATTGGAGGAATGACGCAGGCCCGTCTTGACCGGAATTTCAAGAGTGGTGTAAAAATAGCAACTTAACGCGTAAACATTTCCTTCAAGTCGACCCCGAAGCGTGTACTTCTGTCAAGACATCGAGTAAAAGTGTGTAAAACATTTGCAGATGACGTTGCAGCACCAAGCAACGACGTCGTCGTTATTGCGTTGATGACATGTGCATAACAAACATTGCCAGCCATGGGAGGCAGGGCCAGGGGTCTATCGTTTGAATAGCAATTAACGCCTGCTACTACCAATAACCATACTATGGCTCAACTTCAAGAGAACTGCCTGCATTGGTATATATGTAGGTATACCGCCGGCGTCGTCGCTGTGTCAACTTGGTGGTGTTTACTTTGTTTTCGATTTTTTTTTTTTTTTTTTTACATAAAGTGGAGAAACTCAAATTGACGTCAATGCTAATTGAGTGCTGCTTACTTCTTCGGTTTATAGATACATACATAGTTTGTATTTAGGTTTTTTATATCTCATTCGAATTTAGTCGCCTAGCGACGCATTTCGTTTTAATATGGTTGTAAGTAGTATCTGGTGGAAATTACCATGAGAGAAATGAAGACAGTGAGTGATAAGGTAGATGGAATTGACAGACTTGTGTTCAGTCTATGGAAGGACTTCTCACTTTGATCATATAGAAGTTAGGACATTTCTAGCGAAGTATCTATGACTATTGACTGAAACTTACCCGACTAACATTTAGATACATAGTTTTCAAAATCAAGATACACCTCAAAACTTCTGAAATGCTCTCGTCTATATCAAGTTGAGCGCCTTTAATAAAGAATGTAAAGAAAATGAAATATCGTACATAAGCTTTTGGAAACCCAAACAGTCATGTTTGTACTAGAAACCCTGAAAACGGAGAAAATTCCGTTCCAATCAGATACCATGATAGAGCTCCCTATCCTAAGTTCCTCTGCTTACATTCTTGTTCTCCCAGTATACTATGAAATAATCGCCAAGAAGTCTTGGTGAATTAATTTCTAAGTATATGTCACATCCATCACGTTGGTTCCGTGCTGCTTTAAAATCCGGGATCGACCTGGTTTGTATTTATGTAGCTTTATGGCTGCGACCTTATAGCGCTCCATACGAAAGGTCCACCAATATCATAATCTGACAAAGTGGAATCTATGTAGATCTCATTAAAAAAACATGTATATATATGTACCTTAGGTCTAAGTACACTTAATGTCAGCTTACTTTCCTTTTTAAACAACGACCGACTCTCCTGTCAGACGTTCAGGAGAGATTATACATTTTGTGTGATTTCTAAGATTGAATCCTGTGATACCTCGTTCAACAGTCGAATTAAACCATGGTGACCACCTTCTTAGCCCAAAAAACAAAAATAGGCAAGACTGATACGTCATATGATATCTATATTGACGTTCTCCAACGGAGTCCAAGTATACAAAGTCTTTAACAAACCAAATTCAGACTCTATCTCTTTTAACGCTCAGTTAAAGTCGCACGTGCCTTTTATTCTTTGTATACCAGAACTTGTAAGGCTACCTCACTTTTACGTCATCGAAAACGAAATGTGCTTTTTACTATCAGCATCTTTTATTTTATTATCAAAACGTCCATTCTTATTTTATGAACCACCTACGGTCATAAATTAAATAAAAATAAATAAACAAATCTTTAACTGCATTCCAAAGTAAGTTTTATTCGTTTGTTTTGAGCGTTTTATTAAAAAAAAAAAAAAATTAAACGATTTGTATGACAAACGGTGTCCAGTAGCGCGGGCATTTTTAATGTGAGAAAATTACCCTCTCCTTGTCGAAGTCGAAGCTGCTTTGGAATTTTTATTGACAATTTATACCTACTCAATTTCATACAAGCTGTGATTAGTTCTAACTGATATATAATAAAAATTTATTTATAAACTGATTTTATTCTACACAGGGTAGGATAAAAGTTATGGGTTCGTAGAGAAGTTATTACTCAAAATGACATGGCGGTTTTCTAATAAAGTTTTGTTGTTAGTTTTGTGTACTTCCTGACGGGGGTCGGATTTGATGGTTCTACAGAGGGAAGAATGTCAGGATAACAAAGAATTCAGGCATCATTTTTGTCTGGGCTTCCTTCTATTCGTCGCTCAGGAATTGCCGATTTTGTTATTCGCCTAGTTAGATCTATGAGTTATTTGAAAGTAAAATTCGTCTTTTCGTTCGTTTCTTAGTGCATTTTCATACTGATCTTTTCCATTAGGTTAGGTTAGTTAGATGGGTGCCTTGTGACAGTGTCACTGTTCACTTAGACCACAGTTCGGGTGCATTGTGCCCAATCATTTAACCCCGGAAACCTATAAAGTCCGCTATTGGAACCATCCAGATAATGATATTAATCTCAGGAGGTCCGTCAGCTCTACGTTACCCAAGTCCTCCAAATCCGAGAAGAAGTAACTACCAAGAGTCCTCATTCTTCTGACGGATAGGGCAGGAAAGTCGCACAGCAGGTGACGAACTGACTCAATTTCTTCTTTGTCCCTGCAGCTTCTATAGAAGTCATTATGTAGTACACCGAGTAGCTCCGCGTGGACACCAATGGCACAATTACCAGTAATTATCCCTGAAACGACTCGTGTTTTATAACGACTCAGTTTCACCAGAGAAGTTGATCTCTTCTTGCTGATACCCGGCCATAGGACCCTGGCCTTGAAGTTGTCTACAATTTACCTGAACACCTCATATATCCACGCCTTCTTTTTGAGGGCGTTTTTTTTTTTAAAAAGAAGATATTGTGAAATCTCTCAGATAGAATCAACTCAATGTTATCAATTCCATCAAAAATACAGAATCCTATGCCCACTTGATTAGGCGACATTTGTAAGTAAAATAAGACTTGAATTATTGATTGTAAATTTATAGCATTAAGCTGCAGGTACGTACGACCCAGTCGTTCACTTTATTTTTACGTGGAGTCCCGTATTTCATTTCCAATCTAAAAAAAAAACGTGAATGACCGAATTCATTGCCGATAAACACACAGCCACATAAATGCTCATATGATGTAGACTATATAATCAATTGGGGGTGCTAAAAACCCATTTAAATTTAATGTCTTAACGTCTGCTTTCTGTGAGGGGGGATTCCTAGCCACACATGTAATTTAAAAATAAATGGCGTTAATATTGTGCACGCTTGTGGTTCATGTATCAAATGAAATGTCGGTAGCGAAATACTCAGATTTATTATCGATGTGACACCAAAGAACCTTTTATTTAAGATTCAAATAAATGCGATATGCCTTTTATTAGCAGAAGATTCAATACACCGTAGGATTGGTAATGAAATCAATAAGTATGTACATATATTCCGATCGCCTAGCTTTTTCTGTCGAGTATAAATTAAATGCACATTCCGATCGCATGCGTCTCTTTTCAAAGTGTATGACCAATTCATTCCGTCGATAATCTTAACATTTCAATCTTAGACTCTTCTGACAAACTTTTTATGCAAGGCATGACAATTATCCTCATTTTAGATTGCCTTGATAATTGTAATCGTAAGCCCCGAATCCTTATTGAAATCGATGAATAACCAGTGAAGTGACTTAATTACGACCAAGATCGGAGGATGTATTGGAAGCATCTTTGAGATGTTGCTGTTTTCGGACTGCATTAGGTGTAAATGCTTCCCGTCGGATTCTGTCCCAAGTAGACCTCTTTTCTTGTGGTTCGGCTAATGAAGGAGGTTTTACATGACGAAAAGTCGATGCAATAAATATACGATTAAGTTGAATGTTTCACACCGATTGTAAATATGTATCTTCTGCTTCTCGAATAGTTCATTGACATAGTTAGTATACTTACTTTATTGTTGTTCTTCTAAATATAACATTGTTATTATCCAAAAAGGTTTTGAAGAGTAGACTTATTAGCGTGCTATTTTCTATAGCTTTATGCCCAGTTGTTAAACATCAGACACATATGTATGTATATTGCAATGTCATCATTTCTAATTGTGCTTTAAAATCTTTTAGTCATGTGTCCAATCTGCGTCATTAGGTTCAACAAACCAGTTCTTTATTGGACTACTAAGGCTCAATGAGTAACCACAAATAGCTTGTTGTTGGGATTGCCCAAATAAAACAAAAAAAAAAAAAAAACGTCATAGCTAACCTTGACGCCCTGGTAACGCTCGCTTTGACCTTTCTTCAGTGATAGATGCTAGTGATTCACTTTTTGTTTTTTTAATTACCTATACTGTCGTCGGCCTTGTACAAGTTGATTAATCAAATTTGATCGTGACTTTTAGGCCAGTCTGTAGTACCACAGACCAAAACAAACACCATACATTCTTTGTTGCATTGCTTTTCAAGTCAGTCATATTGACCTTTATTATTAACCGAAATATTTTTACGACAATTAATCATGTGACAGACACATGCCGTGTATGTAGATCCTTTTATTTGACACACATGTGATAGTCAAGCGAGCGGTAATTTCACAATAGCCCGTGAGATGTTTTTATTTACAATTTGCAATTACGAACCAATAAATTAGGCATCTAGGCGTGAGTTGGTAATTCTATGTCTAATTTTGGTCTAATTTCAAAGTAACATATGCGAAGCACGTAGCGAGCCTCACGTACTTTGTAAGCGTCAGAGCAATTATGACCAACTTCAGACAAACAATTCAATTGCCTAACCTTACTCTCTGTGTGTGGTCGATTGAAACATGGCAATGGAACTAACCAAAACAATTTTTTTTTCTATTCTTTTCATTTATAGCCATCGGGATGGCGAAAGATCCGCAACATTGTCCAATGGACACCATTCTTCCAGATATACAAGAAGCAACGGTACCCATGGGTACAATTAGCCGGTCATCAAGGTAACTTCAAAGCCGGGCCAGAACAGGGAACTGTTTTGAAGAAATTATGTCCAAAGGAAGAAGACTGCTTCCAGGTATTAATGCGCGATGTATTGCGACCATATGTGCCGGAGTACAAGGGTCAAGTGACCAGTGAGGATGGAGAGCGTAAGTTAATAAAGTTACAAAAGACAGGCGTTACAATTAAAATATATTTCTTTTTGTTCTTACAGTGTATCTCCAACTTCAGGATCTGCTAAGTGATTTCTATGAGCCCTGCGTAATGGATTGTAAAATCGGCGTGCGTACATACTTGGAGGAGGAACTGTCCAAGGCTAAAGAGAAGCCAAAACTTCGCAAGGATATGTATGAAAAAATGATACAAATTGATCCGGAAGCACCAAATGATGAGGAACACAAAGCAAAGGGGGTCACGAAGCCACGCTACATGGTATGGCGGGAGACCATATCCAGCACTGCTACACTGGGTTTCCGAATTGAGGTTAGTTTCTCTGTTTTATTGAGGAAATACGTACATATTTCTTGTAAAAAAAAATCCATCTCAGGTAGCTTAGGTTCTTAGGATTCAGGGGAAATCTTTCCTATTCGCACTTAAGCTACTGACATCTGAGTGGTCTTGCCGCTTTCGTTCGTATTATATGTATCTGTCCTTTGGTACTCTAAAGTCACAACAAATCAGAATACAAATCAGGCTATGTAACAGATTGGTTTACTAGTTTAAGCGGAAAATTTTGAAAAATGTTTCCTCAGCTTCTCCTACATATGTAGTGACGATTAGAGTCCTTTACAATTGCCTTATCAGCAAAAAACAACAGCGTCTGGCAGAAATGTATTACATTCCTTTCCTTTCGTTTTTTTTACTAAGCCTTGTCCTTGTCGTTTAATCTAAATCTATGTATGTGTGACAAACCAACGAATTAACTAACATTACTTTCCCTTTTCTCCTCCACAGGGCATCAAAAAGAGTGACGGCACCAGTTCGAAGGACTTTAAAACAACAAAGTCACGTGAACAAATTAAAAAAGCATTCGAAGAATTCATCGAGGGATTCACACATGCTTTGGTACGTTAAGAGTCGTAACATCTACCCCATACTCACTAAATATACATTTTTAATTCTTCCAGCCCCGTTACTTACAACGCCTTCGTGCTATTCGCGCCACCCTCGAATGCTCCGACTTCTTCCGTACACACGAAGTGATCGGTAGCTCATTGCTTTTCGTACACGATCGTTCGCAGGCGAGCGTATGGCTTATCGATTTCGCCAAAACTGTCAATCTACCATCCAATCATCACATTGATCACAATACCACCTGGAAAGTTGGTAACCACGAAGATGGCTATCTGATCGGTATTAATAACCTTATTGATCTGTTCACGGAGATAGAAGCTGCAATAACGGCAGCTCCATCAGAAGTAGTGGTCAGTCCTACAAAACCACTCACACCCCTACAGAGTATTGTTAACAATAACAATAGCCCAGAGGAGTGTACTACACCCAACCCACCCGACACTTGTGAGAAGAGTGCTGTGGATAAAATGAATCTTACATCGTCTACTGATCCACCCCATGCGACGGAGAAGGAGTCAAAAGATTAAGAAGATAGAAATTTAAGTTCAAGTAGAAAACAATTTTTTTTTAATCAATTCAACTATCAAGACTGAAGTTAGTAATTTATTAATAAAAAATAAAAATAATTAAATAAAGCAACCAACAAACAATAGAATTTCAAAACAAAAAAAAAATCATCTCAGTAAATTAGAACAAAAACAAAATGCAACAAAAGATTCATAAACCGTTATACAGATACATTAGGTTGTAAACAAACACATTATACATTTAAATTAATTTATAAATTAATTTTATTATAAGCTCTGTTCTTTTTATAGCATGTAAGTATATCTAAATGTACGTAAATTAAGTAACTATTTATGAGAATTGCCTGTAAAAACAGTCAGTTATCGTTAAAGTTAAAAGAGGAAATATTAAGAAATTGCAACAAGAATTAAGAAATTTTTGTATTGTATAAACAAATTGAGAAAATTTTTAAATTTAATTTAATTTTATTTAAGGAAAATCCATATACTATATATTTGGAAAGAAGCAATAATTTAATAAAAAGTGTTTATGTTTAGTGTAATTTGTGCATGAATTGTGTTCGTGTTTATGACGTCTTACTGTAATTGCCTAAGGACTTCTGCAGGAGAAAGTACGACAAATAATTCAACACCACCCCAAACAACCATATAAAATACTCCCTCCAACATATCCAATACTCCAAGCCAAGCAACCAAACAAATCTATTACAATTTTTAGATGAACACTATTTATAATAAATTAGGAACGTTTATGATTAAAATATAGTACATCTTCATCTGAAAATGTGGCTCTTTGTTTCATTGCGCTACCCCATCTGAGTCCCAAGATATCAACTTCGCACATTTGATCGATGTATCCACATATTAAAATCTGGAACACCCCATGTTCAAATAGACTAAATTATACAAGACATCCTATTGTTTATTATTTCATTTCTGTAACCCATCTAGGACCGAAGATATTGACCAAAACAAAATTTCTTACTCGCACGGAAAACTATATATTTTCCACTAATTTTCCCACCGCTATCTTGAATCTGTCATATTGAAATTTCATCAGTTTATTCTCCAGAATTAAACCTTTAATTCAACACCCGAAAATCGAAACAAAAAAGTTACTGTCAAAACAATTCGACACTAAAGTCAATATGTCCGGTAATTTTTTGGGTGTGTTTAAATTGGTAGGTGCCCTGCTGTTTTCTGAGAATTTCTGGTCGCCTGGTGTTTCATGAAAATTTTGTTGGATTTTTTGGAATAATTTTTCAATACCTTCTCTGGTCTAGAAATATGAAAGAAAAGCCAATATTTAGGCCAGAGGGTGCTACTAATTTTTAACATATTTACAAAAACAGGGTGTTCCGCATTTTAATGGCAAATTCGGGCAATTGATATCTCGGCCCATAAACGGACTAGTCAAGGTATAAATATATACATACATATGTCTAGTGGTATGGAACAATTACCCAGAGAGGTGCAAAGGGTCCTCATATTCTAATGGCTGCTAGGCAAGTTCTGGCAACTAATATCGGTAGGAGTGTCTAGCGAAATGAAACATAGAGAACAATTTATTTTTGAAGGTGTACTTTATTTTTAGCTTATTCTTTGAAGTACAGGGTGCTACTTATTTATTTAAAATGCATTGGTTTGTTTTGTTGGCTTGATGTTTCTGTTACTTGATGAAGGTGGAGCCGAATATACATATGTTGAAGGTATGAGAGTGCAACGAATCCAGTTATGTTTGACGTCTATTGGTGTTGGCGATAGTTGGAAACATCTGCGATGGACGGGCAATCAGTCTTAAAAAACAAATTAGTTTGGAAACGATCAAAGTTTCTTACTTACTTACTTAGGTGGCACTACAGTTGGGGGTGATCTGGGCCTCAACTAACAAGCCTCTCCAGTTAGCTCGGTCCTTAGCTAACTGCCTCCAGTTGCACACTCCAAGCTTGTTCAGGTCCCCTTCAATTTGTGCGCGCCATCTAAGGCGAGGTCTTCCACTGCTGCGTTGTCCCTCCGGGTGTGATTCGAAGACTCTTCGGGCCGGAGAACTGGTGTCCATTCGCTCTACATGTCCTAGCCATCTCAAACGATTAAAGTTTCTTAACCCAACTTAAAAGCTGGTTAGTTGTTGAAGCGTTGTTGTCTTGGTATGGATCTATTCAGGTAATGTGTGTTGTTCCGATGTGGATTGATGTAGGCGAGTGCTGGGTGGTGCAATGCAACGGAAATAAACTGATGTACTTCGTGTTTGATCCTGTAAAGAGAGAAAACATTAAGAACCGAAATACAGTAACCACATGAACTGTTGAAAGAAAATATAACCATAATAGCAGGTTGTAGTAGAGTTGTCAATCTGAATTATGGGTTAAATAAACAAAAAGACTGTTCTTGAGTTGGAGACGGTGTATTATGAGCATGGGCGTGAGAGTACTGGGTGTACTTTGTGATTGTTACTGAATCTGTAAAGAAAAAAATAGTAAAATAAAAAATAAAATACTCGAAAAGCAGTTGCCTTATGTAGCGATAAAAAAAGTTATTGAAAAGGGGTCTACTTTTTCTTGGGCGAAGGTGGAGTCGGATATTTGTTCAAGGACTGTGGTGGAACGAATCAGCTAATTATTGTTGCTGTCAGAGCAATTTTTGGATTTTGGAAATGTGCAGAAAGATATACTCAAAAAATAAATTTATTTGGCTTCTTGGCTCGCAAACTATAGACGTTATGGGTGCAGTAGCTTACGATACACCAGTTATAAGTTTCCATGTAAAATTGTTATGATTTCGTCTGCTGTTGCCTTTGGAGAGGAAAAAGGTTAGAAAAGATAAAGTAAGGCTAAAATTTTACCTTATGCACCGATGAAAGCTTTAAATAAAGTATCATAGTTTACAGGAGAAGTACTGCAATTGCTCATTTGTGTTGTGAAAGAGCGAAATTATCGGTGTTCAAATGAAAACTCTGGTAAATCAAAGGTTTTTTTCACCATCTTGGGTGCGGTGCGCAGTAAAAGGGCTAAAGTTGCTCTGCTTATTCCTTGATTGAATTTATATCGATTCAGGTTTTAGTTTGAATCGTTGGCTCATTGCATTGCTACTAATGCTGCAAAAAGCGAAAAGGTTCATCTTTAGATGGAAAGTGAAGTTATAGTATGTTATATCTATTGATGTGTCTCGTCTTCTAATTAGGTCCAATTCCTGGCATTTCGGGTGCAATATCGTCCAGGCAAACTGAACTGTAAATATAATGTTGTGATGAACATGTAATTGCTATCACAATATAGTTACATTGGATATATGTTAGTATAAACAACAATGGTACATATTTGAAAATTTTGTTGGACCGAGCTGAAGGCGCTAATACATATAAGCGTCGGGATGAAATAGAAATTAAATTAGTCAGAAATTACTTCAGCCTAAAAGAACCTTCGAAATTATTCTGTAAATTTAGTTCAGCCTCCCACCAACCGGTACCAGAACGAACCATAGATGTCGCTTTATAAAGTCTGAGAAACATTGATTTTCTGTGCCAGTTTTGAAAGCGCTGCAAGAGAAAATAGAAAAGAACGATTGGAACAAAAATATTTAGTTGTAAACTTAAATAAAAAATCTTAATAATGAATTGAAAAAGCTAAAATGGCTCCTCGGGCTACTCCCCTACTCTTACTCTTAGGATAACCTCTTCAAACTTGGTGTTAGACCTAAAATTTACATTTGATATCACTGTGTACATTCCATCGAAATACAGATATGATCGTAAAAATCGTGAAAATGCTGGTATTTAGGAAAATAATTCACTTCTAGAAAGACGGCTTAAAACTTGCATGTGAAGAAGCCTAAGTAGATAGTCTAACATCGAAGGAATCATACGCAGTGCAAGAAGTTCTTAGAATTTCCTCTCACATAAACAGTAAATAATGCCAAGGTTCACAATTTATACACTATTATTCACTCTCCGCACACTATCCTTGTAGTGTAATGTTCATAAGGAATATCTTCAGTATCAATTACTATAAAACAAAACTCTTTTAATAAATGATTGGTGCCATATGGACATACAGAAAGTTAAGATTCATGCGTTAATCAAATTGCTTGTTGTATCGTGTATTCATGACTTCAGTCCATTTTCCTCTGTCTATCCTTTATTTGGTTTATTTAGATTTATTGCCTTGAATAATACCACACATCCTCAAAAGGAAGTCTATCAGATCTTACATCACTTTAAACACTTCAATCCATTGACCATTTCAGTAGCAAAGCCACCCACGGAACCCGATTATCACCTTCACGATTCACCCTTTAATTCTACTTTTACTACGTTTTAGGTCTACTCAAAATTTATTTTGCATTCTTCTTCGTCCATAGAACTCTATGTAATCTGCTTCCCCATTGTCCTAACCACACCATCATCAGCAGGAGTCACATGAAGATGTCCACTGGTTCAGTGAACAATTTTCCATTATTTTCGGTGTCCTTACTTTTTTTTTTTTATCAACTCCTATGGAGTTTACTTTGATGACCATATTTTTATGGCACAGAGACGCAGCAATGCAATCTCGGCACGAGATGACCCAACTACAAAAACACCGAACAAAGGACGAGAGGTATGCGCAACTCTCTTTACTCTAACACATAAGTTGTGGGCAGATGCCCTTAAATGGTGTATAACAGCGATGGTATTACATAAATTATTGTCAGGTTTTGTTTGTCTAATGAACATGATGCCAGGAAGAAACTCACTCAAGTGTCGATCATCTGGGGCGATAGTGTCATCAAAGGTGATCCTCAAAGGTTCGTCCTTTCATAAAATTCAAACAGAGGATTGGATTTGATTTTCTTTTTCTTGTGATTCCTGATAAGGACTATTATGCGAAGTATCTACTTTATGAAGGTAGAACATTCATGAATGGAAGATCGCTGTTAGATGTCATAAATAATTTGACGGACAATTAAAAGAATGTACGTACAGTTTCAGAATTTCAGATCGCGATTTCTTAGAATTGCGTAGTCTTTTGTTCTGAAGATCTACTGTGATCACCGAATCTATCGATGGGTCTCGATTCGATCTCCTTTATAGGATTGGAATGTCAATGAAATATTAACATGATCACATTTGATAGATCAAGTTCAATACAATATCGCCGATCGTCACATAAATAGCAATAACTGTCAAATTGATGTAAGTTAATGCGACTATCCTTTGGGAGTGATGGGAACTTCTTCAGATAAATTTTTCAGAAACTAGTTATTTGATACTCAAGGTAAATCTGATAACGACCGATCGATGTCATAGTTGCGAACCCTTTCACAGTAAAGAAGCAAATTTATTGAATTCGCAAGCCCTCGAGACATGATCACAACAATATTTTCTTTTTTTGCGAAGGGCTGTCAAATCTATCAAATTAAGGTAGGGCCGGGATGTAATGAAGTGTAGATATTCCTGAAGAGAAATGGAAGGGTGTGGTATGCGCTTGAGCAGTGATAGAGTTGTCATCGATAGTATTTCTTTATTTATTGCTTGAGAGCAATGCAAAGATGTATTATTTTTACTTATTGATTTGGAAAAGAGATGCGCTAAATGGCCATAGACGTGAGTGCATAGAAGTATTCACGAATCCAGTGAAGAATGTTTGCTATATGCCTGTGACGTATTAGTACATACTTAAACTTTCGTCCGATTTCATAGCCCTAAAGCAACCAGTGTGAGTCAACATCAATCGCTATACCAACATATGTACGTATGTAAGTAGCAACAGGTATAATATCACTGGGATGCCTCCCGTCAGAACAAAATCGATTGTGTGGTCATTGACGAACAGTTCTGAAGTTCTAAAAACAGGCACGGAGTCATTATCATACATACGTATGAGATAGTCCCTTTGTATGTAATATTGAATCTGCAGCAGTAACAAGAAAACTTTGCAATATGCTTGCTTTTAAGGTATATTAAGGAGACCATTTTGAAGCTTAAAGGCGATTACTCTACTGCAATCCGTCAGGAATGGATCCATTAGCCGTAAGAAAGTGGGCGGTGCACAGTGCATTTTCTTTATTGAATTACTCTGATAACTTCAAACGTTTGAAGATATTACATACAAAATATCATAAAAATCGGTTTTTAATGAAAACGCCCTTAAAAAGTGAGTGTGGCTATAGACAATGTATGGGAGAATTGTAGATAATTTGAATATCAAATTATTTGGTTCTGACAAAAATTTTCGGTTTCATGTAATTTAGTGAAATTATGAAAAAGTGGCCGTGGCAGTGGGCGGATCTCAAAAATGTTTACACTTATACTGCTTCTCCTTCTCAAAAGCCCAGATATGACGGACGGACGGTAATTGCTCAATCGATTTCGCTATTGATACTGATCACGAATATACATTACTTACTTGCTTTAGGTGGCGCTACAGTCCGGGTGGACCTGGGCCTCAATCAACAAGCCTCTCCAGCCAGTTCGATCTTTAGCTAGCTGCCTCCAGTTTCGCACACCAAGTTGGTTGAGGTCCCTTCCCACTTGAGCGCGCCACCTAAGGCGAGGTCTTCCTCTACTGCGTCGTCCCTCTGCGGTGGATTCGAAGACTCTCCGGGCCGGAGCATTGTTGTCCATTCGCTCTACATGACCCAACCATCTTAGTCGTTGTATTCGAACTCTTCTGACTAGGTCGATGTCGCTTTATAGCTCGTACAGCTCCTGATTATATATTCTTTCCACTCTCCGTCTGTGCAAACGGGACCAAAAATCACCCGAAATATTTTTCTCTCATAAAAACCGATAGCGTCCTCATCCATTTTTGACATAGTCCATGCTTCTGCGCCGTAGAGCAGGACTGGGATGATCAAGGCTGGTGTCATTGTCTGAATTTATAGCGGATCCTAGGTAAACAAAGTCCTTAACTACCTCAAAGTTATATCTGTCGAGGCTGACGTTCTGTCCGAGGCGTCGGTGTTGTGTGTCCTTTGTTTTGTTGACTTTTGAAAAATTGTGCCTCTGATGTTGGCGTGTGAGTTCTGCACAATTCTTTCAAGAACGATGTTGAAGAAATCGCATGACAGCGCGTCGACCTGTCTGAATCCTTTTTTGACATCAAAGGAGTGAGGTCTTTCTCGACCTTGATGGAGCAGCGTGCATTCTCCATCGTTATCCTGCACAATCGGACGAATTTGGCAGGGATGTCTAAACTAGACATAGCTCTATATAACTCTTCTCTATAGATGCTGTCATAGGCGGCCTTAAGATCGATAAAAAGGTGGTGAGTATCGATTTGAAATTCCTGGGTTTTTTTCCAAGATCTGCCGTAGTGTGAAAATTTGGTCGATAGTAGACTTTCCTGGCCTAAAACCACACTGATATGAACCAATCAGATTGCTGACAAAAGGTTTTAAGCGTTCACACAGAACAGCAGATAACATCTTGTAGGCGACGTTGAGGAGACTTATTCCTCTATAGTTGGCGCTGTTTAGAGGGTCTCCTTTCTTGAGGTTCAGGCAAACAATGCTGAGGTTCCATTCATCGGGCATGCTTTCGTCCGACCATGTTTTGCAAATGAGTTGGTGCATGCTCCTTACCAAGTCATCCCCCACTGTTTTGAATAGATCGGCTGTTAGACCATCAGCTCCAGCAGCTTTATTGAATTTCAGCTTAGATATCGCTATCTTAACTTCATCCAGGTCGGGTGGACGGAAATGTTGATTATCATCGTCCAGATTGAATAGTTCGATTGGACGAATATACATACGTACATACATTATATACCTTTCAGCGTTTATCTCGATTAGTTTTTTATGTTTATTTACAACCAACACGTCATTCGAACTTCAAGCCAAAGGTGAGTAGCCAAAGCGCCCTGATCAAACAAATTCATAAAGCAGGTACAAGTTAATGCTAAGCAGAATTATACAAGATGGAACTAACATTTTATTTGAGGCTGATTGTATGCAGAAAACTAATCTAACCGAATCTCTGTATAAAATTAAAATTATAGTCCTTTCATGGAAATAGCCATGCACGAGAACATTTCTGTATGATTATGTTGCTTCTCAGCGCTCACGGCACGAAACACTTACTCATTAAATTAATAATGTCAAATTTACATTAACAGAACATGACGTTTGTAGCCTGGAACACCCACATTTTGAAGATCCACATATAATTTAACAAAACGAGGACACAATTGATCATCCAGATCTTGCGAACTAAAGCCTTTTTGGCTTTTTCTTGTAGTGATGCGTTAAATTGTTTGTCTTACAACTTAATTGATACAATCATATTTATGTGGTAAATGCGTTACAATAAGCAAACGAATGTGTCTGATCTGCATTTCTGAGTAAACAACAGAGTACATGAACTCAACCAGACAAGGCACATGTACATATGCTTCTCAGATGTCTAGCAAAAACTACTCAGAAGGAGGATGTGTGACTGACCAATTCCCTTCAAGGAATCAACAGTGATAATAACAGTCAAACTGATGTATGTCGCATTTAAGCTACTTCTTTGTATTAAGTGTTCAATAAGCATCATTTAACACTTAGTCTGGGTGTTAGAAAAAAGATATGGTGACGGATGAACTCTAATAGGCCAGTGGCTGATCTCATACTTTTAAGGTGGGTGGTTGTGGGGACACTACCGATTGAAGCAAGGTACTCCCTCATTATGATGAAAGTCTGATCGTTCCGATCGTGATGGGCAAACATTGAATTGGAATGCTGTGAGGATTGCAATCACAAGAGAAAACAGGGACTTTTCTATAAGAATTGATCTTAATTTCTTAAGGTGTTCTGTGCAATCAGCATTAATTTAAAAAAAATATTAATACCAGCGGATTCATTACCAAAACACAATCATCCTCTGAATCGACGGAGAATGCCGGCAAGCTGTCTGAAATGATGTCTGAAACAAATAAAATAAAAAAATAAACATCGACTTCTCACAAGCAGCATGAAAAGAGCAAGATCGAATAATGAGGTGTGGAGTTTTACCAACACCCTAAGGTAATTGTAACATCCTTAAAAAATCCGTTCAATTGTACAGGATCGATTTATCCTCAAGATCTATAGAGACCTCACCAATACCTTTGGTTAGCCTGGTTCCGAGACCTTTGGTATTTGCATCCATTCCTGTTCTACACACTATTGTCTGGAAGATGTTGTAGGAAATATTGATTTGTGAATATTGTAAAAAAAACCACAAGCAAAGTTGTTCAACACATTTTAACAGATTCAAATAAGAGCACTTAAGAAGGTATATAATAGTTCAACACAGAAGAAGAATGACACTTCCTTCAACAAAAATTGACTTTAATGTGATTCGTACCGCCTTTGCCCTAAACTCCGAATTTGAGTTTTTGACCCTCAACCAACTTACATAAGTATGTACAATACTTAACCCCATCATCATAAATAGCATATGACACATGTCAATATATTTACGAACATAATTTCATCATTTAATCGGATAAAATTTCACACTAAACACTTTCCCAAGACCTTTACATGTAACCTAAAGAAAAGGATTACAAGGATTACATACGAACTTATAATTTTTTTTAACCTCTCGTATTATTGTCCCACAAAAGGATAACAACTTAAAGAAACATCCAGAAAACATGAAACTCTGTCATCACCTTTGTGTATTCGAAAAGGAAAGAAAGAAAGGATTCATCGATGCCTAACTGTCGTTTGTGCGTCAAAATAAAATTTCATACCTAGTTATGGTGTGAAAATCATAAAGACAGCTCACCGAACAGGACAGTACATATCAAAATTGATAATCTTCGTTTGTCTTGCTTTTTCTTTCTGTTCTCGTTCAGGTCGGTTGAGTAAAAGTATTCACCCAACAAACAGCAATGTCAGAATCTAATTATCTTCACATTGAACGAATGTCCTGTAGTCTGAGAGTAGTGAACAAAAATTAAAGTTAAATTTGTTTCCAATATCCTAGTCCTTTGAGTGATGGGAAAGATGTCTATTTTGACAGGCGTTGTTCTTGTCTACAGTTTTTTTTTCTTCTTGTGTGTATCTCTCAGGGTGGCTCTTATTTTTTTCTAGGATTCTTGGTCGGTATGAATTTTTTTGTTAGAAAAAAACATTACCCCAGGTGAAGAATAATTTTCCATGGATGACTCTAGGATCAGTCATGTCACTGTGATTGGTTTTATATTCAAATTAGATCATTGTTATGGATTTAGTAGTTATCCTTGTTATTTATTCTCTGGTAGTGTTTTGACACTCAATAAAAAAACATAAAGAAAGAATGAACGAAGATGATCCTATCTGCAGGACCATAAAAAAGAAATATGTTTTAGGTAATAAAAATGAATGGATGCATAAGAAATGAGTACCATTATTTAAATTTTAAAATCATAATCCTTACAAATTGGAAAATCATTAGTAATGAGTGGCCTTAGGGTATAAGAATGCAATGTTGCGTGTCCTTCCCACAGCATACAAAATATTTTTTTTTGTTAATTTTTTTTTCCTAAAAGGGTTGATGATCTAATGCAGGGTAGAAAAACTTTGCTTATTTAAAGAATTCTCATAAAAACCAGTAATAAGATGAACAGTCGATTCTGAAAATAGTATCCTGTGGGAATTCGGAGATGAAATAACTAAACTCCTTTGGAAGAAGGTACTCCCATATAACTTAACTATGCGCAAACTAAACCAAGTGTTAAGTCGTCTTCTTCCAAAGATGACGTTGTAAGTAGTGTAATGCGAAGGTGGATAGTGTTTGCACCAGAGTTAGTAGAAATACGGAATTTGAGTTGCCAGCGGATTTGAACTCAGAGGAGAGAATTAAGTGGGAAATTAGATCATTCTCCCCTTATAAATCGCCAGTACATGCAGGCGTTATCCCAAACATGCTACAGAGTTCTGTGAGGAGGACTATTTGCGGAATCAAGGAACTATATACTAATAGTCGCATATGAAAACATAACATGAAGAGAGGTTAAGGTAGTATTTATACCCAAGGTTTGCAAAGTAAGTCATACCACCGCTATCGACCTCAGGCCAATTAGCCTTAATAAAATTTATAATAAAAACTTTTGAGAGATTGGCAGACACTCACATTCGCAGTAGACTACGCCCCGAGGATATATCTACGGCTCAACAAGCCCACACAGAAGGAAAACGTGTAGAGTCGACTCTACACAGTGTTGTTAGGTCAATCGAGAAATCTTTAAAAGTAGAAAAAACCAAACACTGTAGCTGCATTGACATTTACAATGTCAGAACGGACGCAGTGCTTTGAACTAGCTAATCTTAATACTAAGAACTACACCTACTGCGGGACTGGAGGCTATCCTGAATCAACTTCCAATGGATATCTTTGTTCAAGCCTCGGCAACTATCAGTGCCCTTAGAGTAAGTCAGTTAGATAGCTGGAGACAAAATACAACGGGTCATTCTATGATCCTTAAAAATATCAAGGAATTGTACCTACAACGGATTTCCTGACGCCGTACCAAGATTTCGTGAGACCCTTCACAAGTACTTTTAGGAGCAGAGAAGAATGAAAAAGTTCCCTGGATTGGAATCTAAATCAGTCGACATCTCGATGTACATTCCGCCTTAAACACTGAGGCTCGAAGCAAGGATTATGGCCCCAAGTGAGGCAAACATCGAATTGTTCTCCCTAGACACTTCTAGGACCACAAGAAGTATATGGCCTTGTGTCTATAAGAGGAGGACAAACAGGATTATGCTATGTAAATATATCCGACATAAACGTAGCATTGTTGTGAGGAAGAAAAAAAAGAAGGCTGTCATGGTGGTAGGTGGGAGTTTCTCCTTTTCGCAAAGGTAGGAAAGAGTTCAGTATGTACATTTCAAAAGACTTTACATGGACTGATGGTTCTGCAAAGCTGTCCTTATGATCTATAGAAAAAGGAACAGGAAAGCGTGGTTTCCTTTCTAATGGTTGACAAATGTAAAGTATATTTTAATGGACACTTAGTTCCTTTACTGTCTTTCAAATATGTTATGTACTACAGTACATCAATTGCAATATACCGGACTTGCGAGAACAAAATAGACTGGGCAGTACCTATGTAGTTTTGGAAATATTCAACAGACCATGATCAGGTGGTATCTTCCTTTAACAACTTCAAAAAGCTTTGCAAGTTTATAAAAACATATTACTGTTGTCTGTACAGCCCGGTCGTCAAACAAACAACCAGGTCTTACACGAGAATGGTAACATATGTATGTGCACCGTTCACTCGGATTAGAAATGCGTATCACTTTTCAAACATTATCAGTATGCGAATGGCTACATCAAAGAATTACTTCCTTCTGGGCGACGAAGAACAGAAAATAGAGGCCCGGATACTCAAACGTCCTCTAAACTTAACAAGGCCGATAAAAGAAACCGTAGTAAGACTGCCAACGCAAATGGTATCAATTAACAAAATATAGACCGATTGAATGCTATCGAACAAAACAACATGGTGGACCTAATCGACCTCTGCCAGAGCACGCCAAAGTCCAAACAGTCCAAAACCAGAACTCGTGATAACATGGACTAAACCAGGGCCTTAAAGTTCTTAAATCTTACTCGAAAAGACAAAGCAGTAGAAGCAACTTATGCAAATATACATACATACATATGTATGCAAAGAACAATTTACATGACCTATTTTGACAGAATGCAATATGACAAAGTCAATCAAGTGAAAATCATACCCATTGATGCAGTAGTACTTAACTAATCTCTTAATTATAGCTTACTAGCCTAGTCATTAAATGCATAACATGAACAAGCTCTGAATTCATGTATTCAACTAACTAAACGTTAACACCCCTCGCAGCCTAATCCTCTCCATTCCCAAAAAGTGCTATTCCCAATGCACTCCGCAATATCTGTCCGCCAATACTCATTCATCCAGAAAATGAGATAAATTCCCATAACGCTGGATTATTCCTGAATATTCTGCAAAAATATCCGAATTTTAACCCAAAACAAAAAAAAAATATCAAATTTTCGATTCACCCCGAAAAAAGGACACGAATTCTCACATATCCGTGGTGAACTCTAATTCAATGGGAGCGTGAAATTCGTACGCAGAATTATCTACAATTCCCCCACAGGATAACGCATATCCTGGTCATCCACGCAACATCACCGGGTGCAACTCTGTATAGTCTGAAGATGTGTCCAGTGTAACTAAAGAGGTTTTTGTAGGTTTTTCCTTTAGTCACGTTCATGATTAGCGTGAAAGTAGTGAGCAAATGCGGTAAGATTGAGCAAAAGGACGACTTTCTGAGAACAATAGAGGACAAATTTACTCTGCCAATCTGGAGCAACAGCAGCAGATGCAGATGTGCGAATGCAATTTTCTTTCATTTCATAGGCCGCATGCTTGTTATACTTTGCTTTCTTAGTTCCTTCTTGGGATTCATTGCTTTGTTTGAAGCCGATAATGGTATTGTATCTGCTTGTGTTATTACGTGTTTGGGCAGATTCGGTGACCTCTTGGACCGGGGTGTGGACCTCTTTCGGTAAAAGCGAGACTGCGGAATATGCATACATATTTCATATTCATAAATTCAAAGGCGATTTTATTTGAATAAGAATAGCGAAAACGTATACCACGTTCTGATACATAGATTGGGTTTGGGTCATCATCATTGCCTAAGCCATGAAAATTGAAGACAAATCGGTTAACATTGGATCGTTTATTTCGGTGTAGGATAATTGGATTTGGTATCGAACGACAATCTTAGTGAATTGGGAGAGAAATAACCAGCCAAAGCTCCATGCCATGTCCGCTACTGTAGAATGTAATCCGTAACGACTATCCTAAACATCAATGTCCTCTAAAGTTGGTTTGGTGATGACAATGTAATAGTAGTTAGTAGTTAACAAAACTCCGGAAAAAAAGAGCGCGTTAGTCCAGAGGTTATGAGCGAGAAAAGGTAAGTAGGACATAAGAAAATAGAAGCAGTCCTCAACAGCCTCCAGGGAGTTATGGAAGCCTCAACTCCAACAGTCGAGATGTGGGCTAAAGTATCTGAACCGGAGTTAAAGCAGCTAGAGCGCATCTATGATGCTAAAACAACTGTTTACCGACTTCTGCAATATGAAGCTTACAAGGAATTTAGGTTAACATCGATACTGTTGCGTATAACATTGATTAACAGCGGACCAAAATTTGGACAAGGATTGGTCCTGACAAGAGTCAGGCAGCATTAATAATGCTTTATGGACTTTAGGTGTATAGAAGAAGGTTAGAGAGATATAGGGGCGCTTTCACTCCAACATGCGGCTAGTATTGCAGCGGCAATCGTGTCTACTTATATAATGGCAAAGGACATGTACATAACCACGACAGTAGTAGGATCACCATTGAGTATCCAACAAACACAGTGTCTAGTTAACTAGCATGATCGAATAGAAATGAAGATGAAAATTATCTGACAAAGGCAGATGGTTTTCTACATAACAGTCCCAAAGTGTCTAACCTGCTCAGTTAGAACGAGTAAGATTGGGAGGTGGGTAGAATGGTGGTTCTTTAGAGAAAAAAAAACCCAATTAGCGATAGAGTCTGCCTTTTTGTTAGCACAAAATTCGTGCAAAACCTAAATATCTTTTCTGCTTGTGAGACATTAAGGGCCGACCTTCTCCTAGCCAGCTCGTCAGCATGCTCATTACCCTCATAGTAATTGTGCCCTGGGTCCCAGAAAAGTCAAGAGCATGATAAAAAAAATAACGAAAAGCGCGAGTTTCTGTTTAAGCCCAGTTTAGTAATAATGAATGAAATAGGAGGTCACTTCAGATTCCATAAAACTGCGGTTAGGTAAAACAAAACCATACTATCTAGCTCAAATCCAAGTCCTTATCATTTTTAAGGGAAATTTCAATGAATTACTAGCTTGATTTGCTTTGAGACATGAAAGGATGAGATATAGTATCCACATGCATTTGTAAAACACGCAAACCGGTAATTAAACAAATTCGTCCAATTGGTAACAACAATCAAAATACAATTACAAAACTAATGAAGACAGTAACGACCCAAATGATATTACAAAATGAAGTTATTATGCAATTAGATGCGTAATCATAGATCACGATTATGTAACCCACACCAATTACTAGTTCGTATCGAGTGGGTTTTTTTTCTTTTAATTCAATGTGCCATAACAAGGATGTCACGTTCCTTGACCATATGTCATCATTAAACCCAAAATAGATAAACAATTGTGAGACGAGGTATTTTTGTGTTTTTTTTTCTTTTTTAATTGCAGGTGCGATACGCTTCTGATATCCGATAAGGTGTCGGAATTCAAATAGCATTATCCTTAATTGAGTTCAACGCCGATGAGGCAAAACGACATGTGTGTGACAGATAATTGTCGCAATTCGTTTCCTAACGAATAATAATAAAGTATCGCCAGATACGATTTCAATACCCTTTGGTTACACATATCCCTCGGGCAATTAAAGACCTTGAATATGTCTCTAAGGATGACAATCAAAAATTTCGCAAATGACTTTACGCATCGCTTGTCATCGAAAGAAATCGCAACAATCAGTTTAACCCTTTCGTCCTGTAGTTTGACGCCCTGTTTACCCATCAATTACCCTGAAGGCACTCTCAGGAGATTCTTTTTCGCAAATTGCAAAAGAAAAACCAATTTTTGTCAACTTCCTTGAGAAAGAATAATATATTGCTGGTATGCTGGGGTGCTGCTGTCGCTCAAGGATAACAGCAATTAACTTTGAATCTTTCCGAGGTTTTGATGTTTCCCACAATCGGGAGACCGTTTTTTTCTTACTTCGTTTAAGGACAATAAAATTGTGTTTCCGTGTCATGCTTGGCCAATCGCTGCGGAGAGTGAGCCTGAGCATTTGCGTAAATTGTCGTGGATTTCATCGCAAAGAGTGTAATTACCCATGTGTCTAGGGAGAGGAATCATCGTTTTGCCGCATGATGACACCTATTACCTTTGCGGTCTTCCTTATTTCCCTTTAATGAAAAAAGCAATTAAATTATATTTTGAATACTAAGAAAGGATATTTTAGAAGTACATTTTATCTTCTTCCACAGAAAAGAAGGGGATCTTTATCACTTTTTAAAGACGACGGTTTTTTTTTTTCATGTGTGGAACCATTGAACGAAAAGCAAACGAACAAGTGACTGTGTCCTTAAATTTTAATATTATTGGCAGCAACTATTTAAAATATTTTATTTTATTAGACAGTGGTACAGCCTACATTGGCTGAATCTCGAATTTTAAGATTCTTAAGGTTAGAAATTGCAGAGTATTTGGTTTGCGTCAGATCCTCTTCAAAGATTGAACATCAAAACACCTTAAAGAAATTTGTAAAAAGGAATGATGATGAATGACGAATTAGGCATAGCAAGGCAACTCTTCCCCCAAGCTGCTTCTAACCTCAGAACTCAAGTAAGTTGCGGCGAAAGAATAATCCAATCCGTCTCTTCTGGGCGCCGTGGTCAAGTGGAGCGAGGGGTTCCAGGTTCAATCCTCAAACAACACCTAAACTTTCTTTCACAGCCCCACCTCTCGCGAGCGTCTGACAAACATCCGAGAGTAAAACTGTCATGAAAAAGCTTCTCAAAACAAAAAATTGCCGTTCGGATCCGGCATTAAACAATAGGCCCCTTCCATTGGTGTGAAGAATATAACACGCACAATACGAATGGTTGTGAGAAGCTAGACCCTGGGTCCCATGGACCTGTCGCGCCAAAAATTTGTATTTTTTTTTGTCTCTTCTGAGAACACCAAATAGAACCTGTGCGGTTTCCACAGTAAATCGAAGTTTTACTACATAAGTGAGATGGGTGCACAATATGCAGAAAAATAGGACGATAAATATTCAGACGGGAACTTCAACACTTAGAGGAAGGGTTAGCCGAGGTTGCCCGCAACAAGTAGTTTTGTCACCTATTCTGTGGAATATAACTGTGGACTCTCTCCTGAGAAGACTTGAAGGGACTGGCATCCACACTGTGGGATATGCCGACGATATAGCAATAATGGCAAGTGGTAAATTTATGAACATCACAGCAGATACCATGAGAAATGCTCTCAGAGTGGTGAAGCGGTGGTGTCAGGAACAACTGCTCTGCATTAATGCGAAAAAGACAGATCTAATCATCTTCACAAGGAAGAGGAGAGACCTGGAATTTCAGCCCTTGACACGTTTCGGATTGGAACTACATATGACCAGGAAGGTTAAGTATCTGGGTGTATACCTAGATGCTGGACTAACTTGTAACTTCCATGTCGAAGAGAAGATCAGAAAGGCGAAAAGGGTGCTTCATCAGCGCAAACGGGTATGTGGACTAAGGTGGGGAGCCTCGCTGAGGTCGGCATACTGGATGTACACGATGATACTTAGACCGATTATTACATATGCATCAGATGTGTGGCGGCAGAAAACTGTAAAGAAGCAGTTAGATAGGGTCCAACGTCTGGCATGTTTAGGGATCGCCGGTGCAATCCGAATGATACCAACATGCGCAATAGAAGTGATTCTAGGTATTCTGCCGCTCTATTTATTTATTAAAAAGCGGCGGCTTCGAGGGCACTTCATCTGCACCAGGATGCCGGTACTATCTACGGTCATAGAAAAATCCTCAATCTCGTGAAAAACGGGATTAGGGAGTTGAATATGCCCATGGATGGAATAAAGAGAATGCGTGTTACCGAAAGGTATCACAAAACTCTTATTGGAGATGGAACACTTCCGGAAAAGAAGATTGGTGATATAATCATCTTTACGAATGGGTCTATGATGGTTGGCAGAGCGGGGGAAGGTATCTTCTCAGAAGAACTAGAACATATTAGTCTGGCGAAATATACCTCAGTCTATCAAGCCGAGATGATTCCGTTGTTGCATGCGTTGGATCACCTGAAAGAGGGTCAGGCTGAGGGTAGGTACGTTACTATAGCACGGGATAATCAATCAGTGATTAGACGTAAGGAGCAAACAGATATCAATACATCACTGGCATTGGAATGTGGTCATAAACTCAATGGGTGCTCATTCCGAAATGAAATGACGATGAGCGCAATGAAAAGGCAAAGCAAAGGTCAACAACTGCGGCGCGGCAGAACACCAGATAATGGTGGAAGGTTGCAGGTAGGCCAAAATGGCTGTTAAAATACCTATTGGCATCACTCATACAGAAGTTCTAAGCTTGGGAAGAGGAACACTGAAATGGGTGGCAGCGTTATCTACAGGTCATGGAAACTTCAAAATCATCTGAAAGGTGACACCTGTGAACTATGCCTGTAGGAAATCGGGACCGCAACACATTTATTGTGTGAATATCCACTAGCCACTAGCTAGCAGAAGAAGGGAGGTCTGGGGAAATCTAGAGAGTCTCTCGGGCTAAGATCGTGGAAGAGAGACGAATGGGAACCCAACACAGTGGTCTGGTTCGAAATCTCTCGAATAAAAGATATATAGTAGGGCTATCATTACTTCAATAAGCACATTTTCTAAATAAGTAGAATAGTGTCTGAATGAGCTCTGAGTGCCGAGTTACTTGAATTCCGATTTGGTAAATTTGTAGTGCTCGGCTTTATTCGTTTCACTCACATGGTTTTGGTGACTGCTATTTGCTGTTCCACTGCCTGAGCTTGAATCTGCACTGTTCGATTCACAAACAAATGCACACTTTCCTATACACAATACGCCATTGGTAAATTACCTCGTTTTATCTTTGTTTATTAGAGTTAGGAACCATGCAAAGGGCAAACAAATCCGTATCAAATCAAAAGAACTTTGGAAAGAAAGAAAAAATCCACTTTATAGATACTACTGGAGATTAGTACTATACGTATGTACTATAAAGAGGAAGATGAAAATTGGTCTGATGATAATAGTGTACCATTGCGGATCTCAGGCACCTATATTTGCTACCAAACGGAACCGGAATCCAACAAACTTATACTACTTCAGTTTGGTATTAAGAACTACTTCCACGTACATATTTCACATCAGAGTAGTTAATTAAAGAGTTGCAACTAAGGAAGGCCTTCACGTTATCTAAATTTAAATTCGGAAATCAGATATGTTCCACTAAAAGATTTAAACACCCAGTTACACGCTTAAGCGACTATAATAAATAAACTATTCGTAGAGTTATGAAGTGATTAAGCCAATTTAATTTATGAAGTAGTAGTATCCTACAGCAGTCTTTTAAAAAATAACTCATCTATCAAAAAATATATTCAACATCCTTAGATTGGCGTCTATAATTTAAGAAGGGGCTTTGAAGCACTTGGAAGTTTAATGCGCACATACCGGACTACAAGCAAAACTTTATTTCACGATCGTGTGATGATCATTCGTTAGAAAGAAAAACTTATGAACTTGCTTAAGAACGATACAGGGAAGGATTAAACTAGTCAAAATAGTTAGAGAACACACAAGTATTTTCGGAAAATTCTGAGCCCTAAAAAATGGAAAAGTGGCTTTATTATTTAAATTTATTTCTGTTGACCAGTGATATACTTGGCAGTGTCGTGTTGGTAGCGATCATAACAGGGTTAGTGCCAAGAGGAATCTACGCGGTTTGTGATCACGATCGATTCGGCCCCAGACGAGTGTCTGGCATAAATCCGAGAAAGCGTCCTAAGAAAATTGCTCATTCATGTTAAGAATGTAGACCACTGATAACGCAAACAGAATATATCTATGACTTGAAAACTCATCTTTAACAAACAGAAACGAATATGCTAGGATGAACTTATTTAAACAAGAAAATGACAATGGACTAGCTATAACCTGCAGAAAATGACAATGGACTAGCTATAACCTGCAGAACGTTAAACACCACTAGACAAATAAAAAAACATTCTCTCAAATATTTAACCATTTAGAACAATCAATTCCTAAACGCCATTGAAATTCAAAATTTCTTTTTGTTCACACTCGAAATACTGAGCGCAAGGCACTCTTAGACAAGCCAGGTCAGTAAAAGAAAAGTAAGAACGTACAACCAATCAAACGATCTTTTACTTGTATGGCACGTAATGTTTTCTAAATACATTGTCCATTTCATGCATTTTCGACATGATTTCAAGAGGCTGACTCCTCCACAAAGTTTAAAAAAAAACTGTTCACCTCAGTATCTGATAATTGCAATTAAGTAAAAATTTAAGATGCTGTAAATCACTGAACAATACAATTGTAATGAGCAAAAGTACCTCTTGTGTGTTCCACAACAATCGCTCTAGTTCCTTCCTCATCGTATAAAAGAAACGGAAGGATGCACACCCAAACAATTGCGCAAAAACAGATCCAAAACGGAAGAACACATTCTTGCAAAATAAGGACAGCATTGACATCGAACTCAACTCAAAAAGGACAAGTAAAATAGATCTGTCGCACTAGTACACAAAATGAAAATTTATGCGTTTCCAAGAACAACACTTACATTCATACCTACTATCTTTTTGAAAAAAAAGGATGTCGTAACTCTCGAACCAAATTGACAAGCAAACAATAAACCAAAGATGATCACTATGAGAATGTCCTTCATTAGTGCTCTTGTTTCTGGTTCTTGTAGTTGCAATTTCTTTTTCCATCTTGTGCTCATCAGTGAAAAATTGATGCGCATCCCTATGTGAACTTATGCAAATCATCATCGACAACAGAAGGAATCCTTATCGATCGGCAATTTTGTGGTTGTCATAAGAATTCTCGTTTTTGTCCTCAAGATCATAAGAAATTTCACTAATTGGATGTTAGTTGTATGTAAATTCGAGATTATCCTTCACGTCGATTGTTGTCAATCTTGATTTTAGGTTAAATAGCCTGGAAGTAATGACAGGAGTCCTTAATATTTAAATTCTATCGAAGATGAGTTATAGCCTTTTTTACATTTCTTCACACCCTTTTCCATCGTGCGCCAATATCCTTTTGTTCAAGAGGGACTATTGTTTTTTATTTGCAACACCGCAACAAATTGAAATACATAGTTTGTATTTTCAAATTCATCCTGGGATTATAGAGTTTTCCTTTAAAAATGGGGAAAAAAAACTGTAGCAAAGACTTTTGATGTATGTAGTTTTGATTTATTTCTCAATTGTTGTAGTGTGAATAAAGGACATGTGCCGAATGCATTAGAAAAGGGTTGTTAACATGGTTTTCATTAGAAAAAAGTTAATTTTAGAGATTTATGTGAATTTGCCGATACATATTTGGATTTAAAATGAGTCCTTTGCACTTTGTTAGTATTGGAAATCAGGTAGTGATTTATGTTTTCGAAAAATTCGGTGGGACTACTTGCAATGGATATCTTGACTTTAGTTATTTTCTGACAAGGTAGCCACTGAAACTAAAGGGACAAGTAACATAAAGTAGTAGTAGAGTAAATTACGACCGACATGCCTAAAATATGAATATCTCTATATCTCAAAAATAACATCAAAAGGCTGCAATTGCAAGAGACCGCCACAATATTTGCCAACGAGTATCCCGAAATCTATCTACAACTTCTTTACCGCCAACACCAAGTGGCTAAAATCAGCCACCACCACTGTGGTTGAATGTCAAAATGCTGTGCTGGATATCACAAGAGTGTCACTATGAAACCCCTAATTTGACGACGAACGCCGGCATGCACAGGCAGTAAAATAAAAGGCATGTATAGGAGTTCAAAGCAATACCGTTTTGTTCAATAATGGAAACTCTAGACATAGTTGGATAAAAATAACATCGAAATCGATCGCAGTACAATGATTGTTAGTTTTTTCTGTTCAGAGGTAAGAGCGTAGAAAGAAACTTCTACTGGCTGCTGGACGTTTCTAATTACCGCAAAAGATGATAAAGGATAAGGATGTTTCTTATTCATGCTGATTCTGAAGATATTTCCAAACATAGAAGTGGGAAAGTGACAACCCACGCAAAGATGCTGAAAGTCGGTATAGCATGACTGCTAAATGGATTTTGCTAGCCTTCAAGTGACTTCATCTTCGGTCGACAAAGGAGCAATTCCAGTCATCTTCCAAGTTCTGTATAATAGAACGCTTTTGTAAAGTTGAAAATTTCCATTTAGTTTCGCATTTGATTAAACCATGAAAGTGTTCGAAACTTGGTGTATTCTTTATTCGGTCGAGAGTAGTAATCCATGTTTTGAAATTTTCTTTCGTTGTATTATTTCAGTGAATGATAATTTAATTTCAAAAGGAAGAATGCCCATATAGTAAAATAACCCCTCTACCGCCAGTTAATATAACTGATTCTTTCATTCAAGGATACGTGACAATTGTTCGTTTTTTTCTCGTCTAATTACTCCTGCAACCTGTCACAATCAACTGATTAAAATCAGAAATTCTACACCACCGACTCAAACACTTTTTAACCAAAGCAAAGAAGTATTAAAAAGGAATAAAAAAATAAATATCCTGTTGCACATAATATCCACACTAAATAATTGCAACCCTCTTTTAACTGTTATTTGTATTAAATTGAAAAATTCCCACCCTCTCTGCTAACGAAACGGACCACTTCCTAATTTGATATGATCAATCAGATTTTATCACTAAAAAACTTCTCAATTATAAAAAAAATGGACTAGACTTAAACCTCTCGCTCTTATCAATGAGTTCTTGCATCCCCTGCTACACTGAAGTAGAGCGGTAAACAAAAATTCCTTCAAGAACGTGAAGGACAATTGGTAGAAAAAAGAAAAATAATAGCCTTTTCCTTTTCTCCCTAGAGTGAATTGTAGAGTACGAAAAATCAACCCCTAACAGACCGTAACACCGTCAACCGATAGGTGACTACATATAAGAGCAAGGACATGCGTTGAAAAACTGTCAGTTGAGTATCGTTGCTTGTTGAGTGCAGTTTACCATACGTGCATTTTGAGGAAAACAAACGAAAAAAAAAACAAAATGTTAAAGTGGACCGCAGCACAACAGAAATTCTCAGAGTCATCATCATCGGCGAATAGCACACTTAGAACACCGAGATTATCGCCATCAAAACGACGTAGGCGCCGTGCAACAATTGCCAATAAAGAAAACATTATCACATCGACACCTATGGGGCCTCCTGCACAGAAATTTCGATACAGTCCACTAGTTCTGGCTCCACTCACTGATATTCTCAACCTTACACCAGAGCCGATTACAAAAACCCCCGAAAGAGTTGTTCCTCGGCAGTATGCCTCGACATTGCCAAAATTCGAAGAGGAGTACTCGCCAAACACTCTCCTACCTGGACAAGTTCTGGCAATTCGAGGACTACTCCCCGATACCTACATTGGAAATCCTCGCTACTTCACAACACCTGACCATCCATGCCAATCGAATCCTACCACCAAGAATTCTCAACTTAAGAAGAGGAAATTGGATATGGAGTTTGCGGACCTTCAACCACCTTCAACTCCTGCAACCAACAAAACAATCAGTTCCTCGCAAATGGGTGACGAGACTCTGGACAAACTTATCGATGCTATCCTGGACACTGCCCGAAAAGACAAGAAGAAAAAACCTCGAAAAAGTTTCAATCTACGTCGAAGGACCCTGATCAAAAATACTACAGAAAATGTTGATTTGATTCTCTCACCATCATACACTCCGGCGGATGATCCTGCGAGTGACTTAAGTTTTCTACGAGTGGAAGCAGTGGACGATATGATTGTGTGTGCGACGCCAATACAGAATCCGGTGAAGAAGATGAAAAGAAGTGAGAGTGATTGCAGAAATTATTTCGAAATTGGCTTGGCTTTACCATCGATTTATGTTTGAGGGAAGTTACTGTTATTGGGTATTACTGGGTGTTAATTAGTTTTTAGTATTTAATTAGTTTTAGTCGGGGAAAAGCACGCTTACTTGTAGGTTAAGGTATTGTTAATAATTTATTTAAACTATTTGTAAATAATCTGTTTTAGTTTAAGAATTGTTTTTGATGAGAATGATGAGAATAAAAAAAAAAAAATATATTCAATTGTTGTTTTACTGATTTTGTAGATCCGAGCAGTTCGCTGGTCAACTCTTTTGTTTTCTAGCATTATTGGTGAGAACCGGGAAATGAGTTTGGTTCAAGAAGAAGCAAATTAGAATAAGGGTAAGAGCGCACATGCGATTTCAGTCGTGCGACTATTTAGTCGCAAAAAAATGAAACACACGGTTTTGAGTATGATCGCGTCCACAGAACACTCTAAAATCATTATGTGTTCTGTACGCGCGATCATATTCAGCAGCGTGTGTTTCATTTTTTGCGACTAAATAGTCGCACGACTGAAATCGCATGTGCGCGCCTAGTCTAAGTCTCAAATAGACCATATGTTTATATAAATTCAAAGAACAAAACGAAGAACGAACTACGATAATCTTACATGGTTCTGTTGCTTGAATAAAAAGAATAACTTTAAACAGTGTTTTCAACAGATTAGTGTTGTACTTCACCTTTAATGACCTACCGTATAATTTAGGCTACACCGAAACTAATTTACATATCTAGGTAGATTTTGGCAAATCCTTTACACTATGTGCTACTGCGAAAGACCTTTTATAAACTCTAGAATGACCGAAATTAGTCATTTACAAAACTAAATGACAAGGCCTTGGAACATTTAGGTACACTACAAGGTATACAAGCAGTGATATCTAAAGAAGTCAATTCCCAAATAAAAGTATAGCATATCAATATTAAATTAATAACAATCTGGGTGATGACATGTGGGAACAAGAAGACTATGTAATTTTGTAAAGTAAAGTTTACTCGAGTTACAAGAGCTGTAAATAATATAAATTACAAGTACAAGTACAAGGTACTGGGACACAGTACTATCTAAGACTATCTTAGAACCAAACAAATATCCCTCATTTGTGTAGACTTCCGTGGTTCGTGTTTATTGTACTTGAAAAGTACTTGCAAATGTACTGCCCAGTATTACAGTACCCAGTACATGTACTTAGAAAAGAGTACTTGCAATAGTACTTGTACTTGGTGTCTTTAAAGTACCAAGTACATTGTACTCCTTTTTTTCAAGTACAAGTACAAGTACAAGGTACTGGGTACTTGACTGGTACTGGTACTTGAAAGTTTACAGGTCTGGCTATACTGGCTGTCTTTAAATAAACCTTGAAGTCGGTGTCTGTGGACTTGGACTAAGTCTCAAAGTGTCGAAATCATCCAATCCAGTCGCATTTATTCGATTTAACCATTCCAAAACCATCCAACTTTGATCAGTTTGTTGGTCTTCTTACATCTATGCTTAGTGAAGTTTAGAGTTACACATTTGTTTAAATGAATACAGCAATAGACGATACGAAGAATTTCGCACTACATCCAAATGTGAACTTAGCAAACTTGCCACTGAAAACTTAAAATAATTGCATGCAAACATGGATCTTACTCCAAAAGCTAAAATTCACTATCTGCTTCGAAAATGCTTATTGATCTGAATAGTGTCAAGATATATAAAGCAGATCCTGACAAAACATTCACGTCAGCATATTAACAAGGTATTCCAAAAGAAACCCAAGACACAAGAAAACTGAGTGGTTGACATGGCATCGATTTATTTATAAACGAAAGTAGAAGTTTTTTTTCTTACTTACATACATATACGTATGTGTGGCTAGATTAGTTCATTTTGCTGTATAACCAGAGTATATACATATACATATGAACCTCCTCCACACGCTATCCTTCACCGTATAATTTGAAAGCTATGCAATGTAATCATGGATTCAGTTTAAATGTTAAAAGGTGAAGGTGAAAGTCTATTTCTATTGGAAATCGTCTCTTTGTGATGAGCATTGAACTTTTACTGCAGGTTTCTAAAGGTATATGTGTATATGTATATAATGATATAATGCCATTGTTTTTAAGGATGATGACCGTGGTACTAATTTTCAGCGAAGTCAAAGAGCTACGCTCATGTTACCAATCTCTTGTGCTTGGGTTCGAATTGGTTAGTTATAAATAAACTGGCGACAATTACATCCGTCAAATCTTAACTAACAAAGCATTCATTGTTCTTGACAATATGCCCTTAAAAAGTGTCATAGCAAAAATAAACTTTGATGTACAGTACAACTCAGTAGCAAATAACTGCCACCTTCCGGTTCTCAATTAGCGAGCTTATTCACATGACATCCAGTTTAAGAGGCAGCAGTTGTCTGTTTACACAATCTGCTTGCAATTAGAAGACCTCTTCTTAGTTCCAGCCGCTTTTGTTCTCATTTTCGCAATGAGAATTCGCTTCAAACAACATATTCTTTCGCAAAAGTAAAAGTGAATGACGAGAAAAAAAAAAGGATTCCTCTTCAGTTTATTTAGTTTTCAGGGCGTGATTTCAAATTTTCGCAATGAATGCCAATTGCGTTTGTGGTTATTAGATGATGTTTCATGAAAAACATATAACCAGGAAGGAAAGAGTGCAGCCGCACAAAGAAGAACCCACTGAAACAGAAATCTCCTTGAGAAGAACACACAACATGCGTACACTCAACCGAATTTTATCAGATGTTTGTGTAATAATTTCTCTACGACCCTTAGCCAAAGATTTTACTTCCGTACGAATAAGAAAAATAAATACCTGAGGGCTATTTCTCCAAAAATAATTTTTTGGCACAAGGTCCTGTGCAGACTCTCTGAGAGTTTTTGGGAACAGTTGCACCTTTCTTTTTTTTTTGCCAACTGTTGTTATGCGACGTTTGTGTTTACTTTAAGGATGTCGATCCTGTTTTTCTCGTCAGATTTCTTCTCGTTCTTAGTCAATTTTTATTTATGGACAAAGAAAAAGTTATGTCAACAGAGACACTTCCGGATTTCAGTATCATTTTTGAACACCTTTACTTTTACCCAATTAAAAAAATCTTTAAATATTAATAAACCTTTAGATAATCCTAGATGAATAGGTTTTAACAAAAATTTTGTCACCACATATTTTCAAAAACATTTTGTTTATGTTCCCCTGCTGAGCAGGTACTTACTTGGGTGTCCTTGTTTTGAAAGAGGTGAACATGCAAAGGAGTACCTATTCACGCGCGTGCTCTCTGTTTAATGTCCTGTGGTAGAATAAACCCTTTCAATTATTTTGCATAGAAAACGAATGGCAGGGCTGTCAAGAGGGATATGAAAATATAATCACGGTTGGAGATGTCAATTAGCCTAAGGATGTGTGGTTGGTGGTTTTTTCCAAATACTGATTGGCAAATAATTTTAAAATCAATGAACTGTGGGGATTTGGCTGTATTCAATAAAGTCCTGCTGAGAAGATTATGATGTAATAAGAGAAGATTTGCATTGCGTCATCTTGAATAATGGAGAAAAATAAACATGTTGAAAGATTCGTTAGAAAATTAGCATATATAGATACATACATATGTATGTATGAGGTAGTACGGAGTAAAAATCATGAAAAATTTAACTGGGAAGGAGTGTACTTTTAGTTTCTGAATATCCTGTGAGATGGGAGAAAGAGGAATCTAGGATATTTTAAATATATATTAGAACAAATACTGAATGTTTTGGCTGTTAATCATCATAATTGGCAAGAAAAAAGCAGCATCTACGATAAAACAAAACAAGTCATCCAAATTATTGATTTTCTAGCAGCACCAAGTACATTGATAAGTAGTAAATGCCTGAAAGAAATTAATACAGCGACAATCCAACCATGCGTGCATGCTTTTAGCATCAAGTCACTGCTTGGTAGAACTCCGATTCATAGATCGACTTTTCAACGAAAAAAAGCCATACTCTATCTAAAAGACGTTGAACGCCTATACATCCCTAGATTCTATGAAAGATTTGCCAGCCTTATGCCCAGAATGAAACATTCAGAATTTGTTCTTCGATTTTACAGACGTAAATCGCCTAGACCTTCTAAACGAAATAATCGCCATCAGAATGGCCGAAGGTGCATCATTTTTGAAAAGAAAAGTGACATACACTTAGCTATAAAATCCGCTACTATGCTGGTTCCTAAACCCAAAACATTGTGAACTCAAACCTCAGTCACCAGCTTCGAGACACCAAAAAAATTGTACCAAACCTAATGTCATGATGACCCTTCTCATGCTTGACCTAGTACGTGTATTCTATGTTTGAGAATGAACGTTAAATAATGAGCATCCAAAAATATCGATCCATGCATAACTCAGTATGCTCGGGCATATTAGTAAAAGACTTAACTTCGTTCCACAAAATTAATTTCCACACCACCTATCTTTTGTATCCATTCATCTGTTTCCACTGCTCAATGTGTTAAAAATACAATTAACAGGTTTCCGGCACCGGAGCTACCATTCAACCACCCGCTTTCTTATTCATAAAACGAGGATTATCTACCATCTGACATGTTAAAGGGTATGGCAGCTACTTTACAGGACAATCATAAATTCAGAACCTGTCTCATATATTACCATTCATCCAATAAAATTCTAGATCGCACTATAGTCGATTGGAAAATTGATAAGAGTTCCTCCAATTTGTTATGCCCACTTCCAGAGGAACGGAAACCCACATGCGCCTGCATTCACAAAACCATCCCACGAAATACACTTCTACCTGCATAGTTATTGTGCCATGAGAACAGATGGAACCACTAGAAAATCAATTAGTGGAACAGAAACACTTGTTAGCACATCACAGCAACGTGCAGGATCAGTCTATTTGTTTCCTCAGCACGTGTCCGGTGAAATTCTATTCAACAGAGATTAGGATACGAGCGTGGTGCACACGACAAGAATTTTTGCAGCAGGTTGATGTTTTGACGGTGATAAGTGAATTTTTTGAAGATGACAATTGATGAAATTATTATTTGGGTTTTCAAGAAAGGTCTAAATAACGCCTTTATTTGGTTTGGTCCTTTGAAATAATTCATCGATGGACATATGCACTGTAAAGAAGAACAAAAAGAAAATGTGTTCTGTATTTAGTTCAGAGTCATCAAGGCGTTGACACCTTCAAAACAAATATAATAGGACAGTCGGTATGATTAATCAGAACCTTTCATATAGTTTTGCTCTGTATTTGGCCACCGCATCAGATAAGAATGGTTTCTCAATTTTTGTTTTTTTGATAAATTGAAGATGAATGTTTTTCTAATGTCAGATTCATCCACCTGTAATGAGAACGTAAGCGAATTAAGCGAAGTTCTTGTAAGCTCTCTACTTCATTTGAGAAGCCACTCGGTAGTATGTTTAAAGACTTAAGTCTCGGGGAATCCTATGGTATACATTAACCGAAATCTGAGGGATAAAATAACCATTGTCATCACTGAGATGATGGAACTCTATGCAAAGGCAGGCAAACACGGAATAGACATGTTTCCTAGATCTTAGGAAATCCAATCGCATTTGAAAATAAAATCTCCCAGAAACTCATTTTGCAAAAGCAAAAAGAGCAAACTGTTCAACATGATTTCGAATTGAATTCATGAATCGATTTTAAAAGAAAGAAACATGCATAACACAGAAACTGAATAGTTTAAGGTATTCGAGCCATTCTCTAAAGAATGTCTTTAACAGAAAACTGATCAGAAATCAATTAAATAACGAAAGTGGGCACAAAATTGTAGTGAAAGGCATGAAACAAAACAGTTTAAGAGGCACTGCGGTAGTTGGAATAAAATCGCCTTATCATTGAGCTTAAGAGCTTAAGAGTTTAAAAACCGGGGTCACGTCACTATATACCAAACAAAATTAAATATATTATTCCAGAGATCTCGATCCATCTTAGTCCGAGAGACTCCCTAAATTTCTCCACAGTTCCTCTCTGGCTTTGATTCATCGTGTCAACTCTAGCATCTGTTTAACAGAAATCTGGTTCATCCTCTGGGTTTCTACTCAGTGGCTCCCCAAACCGCCCTTCGTCTGCTAGATAGTGCCGGATATTGACACAATATATGTATGTATGTGTTGACATTCCGATTTCCTCCAGGCATAGTTCACAGATGTCTTACTCCAGAAGACTCATCTTCTTTGGGTGATACCCGAAATTTCTATGACCTGTAGATAACGCTACCATCCATTTCAGTGTTCTTCGCTCCAAGCTTAGAACTTCTCTATAAGTGATGTCAATCGGTATTTTAACAGTCATTTTCGCCTGCCTGCAACCTTCAACGGTTGACCACCTTCTCTGGTGGTCCATTTGTTAATTAGGTGATCTTCCATTCCTCTGCCAATTGCAGGAAATACTTTCGGACAACTCCGAGGTTGACCCACGCTTTGCTAGACAGTCGTCATCTCATTTCGAGACGAGCACTCATTGAGTTTAAGAAGGGAGGAGAAGAAGATCCTGCGTAAAATGAAAAGCGCCCACGCAGTCTCTCAGCTCAAGGACATCGAAGAGTCTCGCGATATGAGAATAACATCCGGATATTTTTTTAGAAAAGCCAAGCCACTGGCAACTGGCTTCAAGCCCGAAAAGCAGGCTCGTCAAAGCAGTGAAAGAATCCTAGTTATCGAAGCACCATCTCTTCGTCGACTTCAAAGCCACATGTGATAGCATACATCATCTTGAGCTCTACAAGGCGATGACCGAATTCGGGATCCCCGCTAAACTGATACAGCTGTGCCGCGTGACGCTGGAAAACACGCGCTGCAACGTGCAGTCCGGAAACAGTTCCTCCGAACTATGTATCGGATTTCGGCAAGGAAATGCGCTATCATGTGACGTCTTCAATCTCGTGCTTGAACAGATCGTACGCAACCTCCATTTTAAGGATCAAACTATCGCGAATGCCAGAGAGCTTGGTCTAGACAACTGGAAGTAGAATGCCCGGGATCGAAGAGAATGGAAGGCTGCCGTGTGTCAGACAGAGACTTTTCATGGGTCGCAGAGACCTTTCATGAGCCTGTTAAGTAAGTAAGTAAGTGACTATGTTTTTGGCTGTTGTCGTAAAGATTAAATAGTTTGTTGATGGGCGACTGACTATCTGCACTCTTCTCTCCAAATTCTCAGCAGCAAATATGACTTTAGAGCAATAAATAAGCTTTGGCAATGGTCTGCTTTGTATAAGATCTAGTGCATCTCAAAAATAAATAAACTAGTCGGTGGTCTATTAAAGGTCTCTGAGTACCATCCCCAAAAATAGAGTTGACGAGGATGAGACTGTGTACAATTAATCAAGTTTAAAACACACATTCTCACATGTTCACGTTTATTGGAATTGTATGGGACGTAATAAATTGGATTGATCATTTAGCACAATGCCACATAATTGCGACACGTGTTGTCCTGAATTACGATCCTCTCCAACAAGGCATACTTTAATTGTCAAACGCCTGCACCTATCGCATTCATAAATACCTTGTAATCCTTATCCGTATTCCAGTCTCAATACCAAAATCCTTTCGACAAAAAGGACAACGTTTATGATATTGCAGTTGAAAACAGGTTCTGAGATTTAAAACAAAAAAGTATGCCACGTGCAACGAGAATCCGTCAACAAACAATTTTTTTGATAGAAACCGGAAAAAAGATTCAAAATAAAATAATATCAAATAAATAAAAAAAAATCCATTGCAATGTGTAATTAAACAAACACAAAAGAACACACAAACATTAGAAAAAAAAATATCCTTCTTATCCTTAATGAGCCCAAAAAAGGGATGAAGAGTTTTTCATGTCCTAGCTGAGCATATTTTGCCGCGAGCTAGTTACATTAATACATATTTTGCGTATTGCTTCGGTAGGGTGAACAACCAGGACACCCTCTTCTGACAGGCTGGCTAATTGTACACCCTTCGTGAGGGAGAAGGAAAAATTTCATATTAATGTGCAACTTATGTTTTCATCTGGTCCAAGTTCGTGTAAAAATGATTGACTCGTCGAGAGTCGCGTGTCCTGATGACAGACGTTGGACGCCCAGTATTTTCTATGATTCTGCATCCTGTTTTCATTCGTCCTAAGTGACGGGTGTAATCGTTCGGAAAGAGAATGTTGTTGGGGTTGGACGCTGTATTCAAGTGCTTCATAGCAGCAGCAGCATCTCCGTTTTTGATTGACTTTACTGTAAAAATGTGGGATACACAATTGCATATCTGAGTATTTAATTTTCATAATGAACGCGATTTCAAAAAAAAAAAAAAACTGGATTGACATGTCGTTGGCGCTGATAACTACGATACATAGGAATGGGGTAAGTTTCAAATTTAATTTTGAACTAGATGATTGAGCCCTGATGGTGGTGGTGACGATTCTAACCGTTTAGTTTTCAATTTCATTCACCCTCCGGTTGTTTAGGCGAGTTTGAACGACTTTTTAAATGTTGAAATGTGTACACACAGGCGAATGTGTGAAGTGATTTAAATTGGTCACGTGGAATGGAAATATTATGTCCACGTTCCTCAACATAAAGAATTCATAAAAGACATACACATTCACTTTGAAAGAGAGCCAAAAGATTATTTTTTTTTAGAAAAAAAAAATCAACAAATACGTTGTTCAACCATAATCCCCTTGCCAGGACAATCAAATCCGATTTTCTACTTTCGCTTGATTTGTCCTTAAAACAACAAAACACCTCAAGAGAGTGCAGGTGAGATTACGAATTTGTTCATCTTAAAGACAGGGAAGAGATGTGCCCCCTCTTCACCAACTGGTACTCTGTCAAGAGCGAGTCCTTGAATGCTACACCACAGACAGATGTCTTCATTGCATTTCAATTGATTGACAACTCTATGTGCAGACCCTTCGACGCATCCCAACTGATGCTATGTTTTGGTTGTGTTTTTCGCAAAGTCATAGTGTCGAGAGGACTTCATTAATTCACTGACAACAGGAACAATAACAGAGTAACGAAAAAACTGCGCCCGACCTTCCTGCAAAAGTAGAAAAATGAAATTCAAAATATGACAGTGTACGCGACGCACTGGTATTTCGATTTATCAATTTTTTTTTGTGTTATCCTGGCATAAAAAGAAGCAACATTATGAACTCAATTTCGACGAAAGGTCGGTAGATCACAAGAAAAGGACAAAAAAAATATGAGTGAGTTGGGAGGATGAAGTAACTTCCAACCGAATGATTAATGAAGATTGAATGAGTCAGGTAAAATCAATTGTTGAGGGTGATGAGTCTTGTCTGGGTGATGGAGTCTGTCAGTCTGTTGTTTTCTTCCATGAAAATAAATCAATTCATAGAAAGAATATTAAAGCATTTGAACTAATTATTCTAGTTCAATCGATCAAGAGGAAGTCAGCGTTTCAAGTCACTTAGTACTCAATTACAGGCTGTCGGAAAAGAAACAAGTCGGTTTGCTTCCTCTGAAAGGAAAACTAGTGATGAAAGTTTTCGAAACTTGATGTTAATGATAATGATGTAGGAAACAAACAAGTCCTCATGCTAGTCGCGCATTAAAGTACGAACCTTAATTTAGACTCATTTCCATTTGTGTCTGATCTATGTATGTATGATGAAGGCAACCTGTATCCTTGTCAAATTTTGTTAAAGAAATGAAGACCCAAAAATATTATTTAGTAATGACTCTATTTGCCACTGTCAAGCTACAGCTGTACATACTTCGTACTTAGTATTAATCGATACGAAGAAAACTTATCTTGGAGTATCTAGATCTTGGTCTCTGTAGGAATATAACCGAATGGTGGTGCTTTGTAACCCTCCTAATGATGTTTGATGAGACTGATGTTTCTCTCCTTAGTAGTGAAGCTGACGGCTGAAGCTTACTTTATTCGGGTAAACATCTAAAGAATAAACAAGTGGGCGACTACATTCTTGGACAAACTATTATACGATGCTTTTGGTCGTTAGTGGCGCTGTTGAAAAATGTCAGGATATCCCTTTAAAACTGCAATCAAAGTATGTTTAGATATGGAAGGAGATTTTTTACGTCACTTGACTAAGATATGCAACGTCATCGTCAGCTTGCTACAGAGGTTAGTGCTGGGTCCACTGTTATGGCATACTATGCGAAGATCATAAGTTTTGCAAAAGATAATTAAGAACCTAGAAAAAGGAGCTTAAAGCAGGGAAATGTTGCCTCAGTGAGTGTCCTTTGATTTCTCTTACTCGAACTACCTCAAATGAATTTTCATCAATTTAAACGTTTTTGGACAGTTTTGTGTTCCCTTGGATTTTTCATGCTCAAAGTTTAAAGTTCCTCTAAGTGGAATTTATTTTGTTATCCCACAAAAATTCAAGTTAAAAGGATTTGACTGCCTGTATCCCCTTTTTGTCTAACACCTTAGTCAGTCTAGCCTGCTTTTGTTATCTAAAAATTAGAACTTTGTAGGATAACCAACTTGAAAAGCTACACAGTGTTAGCGAAGATTAATAACACTAACAGTTAGGGAAAATAAAACAGACCCAAGAATAGGTCCCAATGGAATACACTGACTGTCATTTAGAAGAAAATGTCAGTAGTCAAGGTGAAAAGAAAAGACGAATTGTTTTAAAATATCCGACAAGTCTCTAGCAACAGGAAGTTTCGCTTTAGTAAATAGTGAAGAGAACTTAGTCACCAGCTATTAGGAACCTATTGACATCACCATACGAGAAAGAAACTGCCAATGAATTAGTCATACCCGGTCCAGCATGCTATGCAATGGTATTCACTAACCTAATCCGGTAGAGCAGTATGTCACCCTAGGCAAATGTGGTACAATGGGGTTAACCCGGAATTAAGGACATTTGGAAATAGTTGGAGAAAACTAAAACGCGTTCAAGGACTTCAAATACGATAGCACGTAGGCGTTGTTGACGCCCTTTATCCCAGGAGAGGTAATCGGATCTAAGTAATCCTGTACTATACGCCATTGGGATGCACGCGATGCAGTCTGCATTTTACAAGTAGATTCCAGCAAGGAACAGTAATGTCACGACAGAAGGCACTTTTTGCAACAATGTCGTTGCGTTCTCGAAAGCTGCTACTAGTATAATATATAGCAGAGAGTATAATATATAGAGTATTAATCCTAAAATATCTGCTATAGGAGCCGAGTACTGGTAGATATATAAGCTGGAAAGAGGAGCACATATTGGTATCTTAGCAAAATCTACTCGAAAAGAAACCTTTATTCTGTCAGTATCAAATTGGAGTTTGAATTTCGTGAGAACGGATACAATTCCCTCTTAATTCTTAGACAAAGTCTATACAAAATAAAAAAATAAATAATTCAAATTCACGTACTTTCCTGAGATGAAAAATTACACATTTCCTCACCATGTCCAAGTGTATTTATCTTTGCCAAACATATAAAAAATTACAAAAGGTAACTTTTTACGCTCGATAACCCCTACCAAAACTATGTAAATACCTTCAATTTAAATCCCATAAATATTCAATTCTTCGCAAAGTTATGTTCATGAACCGCAACGAATTGAGGAAAAAAAAACCTCAAATTCAGTAAATCAATAATGCAAATAAAAAATGAGAATATTCGCATAAAAATTGGAAAAACTATCCGTAAAACCATAAACAAACCTCCTCGACTTTTGTCTGCCCAAGGGATGCACATTAATCGTGTCATGTCGAATAAGGGATGCTCATGCGTGCATATTTTCCTTTTTTAAGGTCTCGCACAGAAATATTGTGGTCAGTGGTATATTTTTTATTATGACCCAATGGTTCATGACTAAAAATGAAGTAATTAAGGATCAGATTTATTGCATCGTAGCGTTCATACATTTCTGAGCAACTTTCGTAATAGATTCTTTGATTTTTTAATCAAAGAAAATTCTCCTCAAACAATCAGCGGTGCAACTGTTTTTTTTTTTTTTTTTGTAGAATTTTCAAATTACCCATTTCGAATCTCGCGATTCCACAAAGCCTCATTAATCAACCATAATCAAGTGGTTTTTGAAGGCCAGAACAAATTACTGGCAATTTGTTTGAAAATTTACAGCCCTTTCTCCCTTTTTTGTATCCCGTTTGTAAGAAAATGCCATAGCATTTGTCTACGTCTATTGTGTAAACTCTTATAAAATGATAAATACCCCTAAAATAATTGAATAAAAAAAATTTAACAAAAGCCATAAAAAACACACATGGAAGTTCAAAAACACAGTTTTTTGCCAAAAAGAAAAACCATAGTATGTTATGGCTTTCATTGGAAGGACAATGGGAAATTCGTAAAGGATTACGTGATTTAAAAGTAATGAAATCGAATCGACGATCGTCATCACTTGGGATAACTAATTGTTAAAGAAATTTTTTGGGTTATTTTTGAAAAAAATTTAAGAAAACCAAAAGGTTTAAGGGGTGCATTGATATTTGTGTAAACAGATATCAATCGTAAGATAATCCTTTTTTAATAATAAGATCGGTGGTAAAATCCTATTTGTTCGAAGTTTTAATAAAAAATGATACTTCTTCCAAAAAACCGATTTGAAACACCAACATCTGCTTAATGCTAAAAATGTGCACACCTATGTAAGTTTTACATGTTTTTTTTTATTAGGGTCGTACTATTTACTACGCAATGAAAGAGTTAGAAAAAATATTCGGTATCTCTAGAACATGATCTCCAACTAAATATATTTATACATCGCCCTTCCATCCAAACTATTGTCTTTTAGCATTTCGCTCTTTAGAGCATTCAGGGATAGTCTGTAAATATCATATTGTAATACTATCCTGGTTTAAATTTAACTTCTATGATATTGAAATGGACAGCAATGAGACCTTTGTGGGTTCCAACAATAGCAAAATTTCTGTAGAGTTAGGCAGGAAAGTATCCAATATTTCAGACAACCTTCTCTATTCCAGATTACCTTCAATACTCCAAATTATCAAAAACATTACAACTGAGAATGAGTTTTCATTTATCGATGAACCAATTATCACATAATCTTTAACAGTACAAGTCTCAACATCACCATAAACAGGAACTTAAAATAAACTGAACTCTAAGGATCGGCCGAAAATAACAGAGGAACCAAGGCGGATACGCATTTGCTAAATCGACAACTACACATGGCCTTCATAGACCTTCAGAAGGGTTTTGATCAAATGCCAAGAGAACTCCTTTACCATGCCTTCAAATTGATGGAAGTACATAAATTAAAAGCACACCTACCATGACCGGAAAAATACCTGTAAAAGTAAGAATCAGCGCTAGGCCTTTACCTTTGGTTATGGACTATTTAACATCTGGTATCCAGACGCCGACTCCCTGGAATATATTCTTTGCATCTATAAAGACGATGCCCCGGAACTAGAGCATAAGCTAAATGAATGGCTTCTGGTTTTAAAGAACAATAGCTCAAGAATTAGAAAAACGGAATATGTTTACTTCCCTTTTGGGAGAGATACGTACGGGCCTCTTAATACGCTCTATATCGGTGAAGAGCCATTAGTAATGTCCTCACAATTCAAATACTTAGGTTCTACAATCAGCTTGGATGGTGAAATTGATGCAGATGTCGTAAACGCGCGCCGGTTGGATGAAGTTGAGAGTCCTTGAAGGCAAGACAAGCCATGATGTACGGTTTGGAATGCTGGGCAGCACAAACCACATATACGCTAAAATTACACGCACCAGAAATACGTATGCTAAGGTGGTCAACAGGAGTAACCCTATTGAACAAATAACCCCGATAATGGAGAAACTCGAAGAAAACCGTCTTCTTTGGTATATATGTATATATATAAACGAAACCCATTTTGTGCAAAAAGGACAGCCACTTGCGACATGGCTAGTAACCGTCAGAAGGACTTAGAGCAGATCAATCTTCAAGCGCTCAAGCAGAAAACGTTTCGGTTGTTCTTATCGGAGTTACATAAGAAGAGCTTAATGTATCATATCGTTCCATGAAAAAATAAAGGAAAAACAGTCCAGAAGTGCCTTGCATGCGGAACAAAACTGTGAATGACTTAGTTGGCTGCCTGCGGTCTCACATCGTCGGGAGTTTTTCAATCTTTCCACAGAAGATTTTTCATATAAAGCATTGGCAATACAATGAGTGGGGAGTCCATCAAATGATGTCGCTAAAGATTTATTCACATTCATTTACATACTCATCATGAACCCTTTTTGACATAACGCCATCGAGAAAACAGTCCAGTACACACCATTCTGTTGTATACTATCACAAAGCCGACGCATTCTCTGACAACTTTTTGTTTTATTGAAATAACTCGCTTTAAAACTTTCAAAACAAGTCCTGTCTCTGTTGTCCAGAGTACAGTTCTAAAAACTAAAAACTTCTCTGTCCTACATACACAGTGAATGAATAATTCCCCAAAATAAATGCGAAACAGAACACACAACCTTCTATTTGGACAAAACTATCGAAGTATGTTAAAAAGTCCATTGACTTTTGAGCCTTTTTATATTCGTTTATGTCACCCTTCGCTACCCATGGGGGTACAATGTATGTAGTATCAGGCGAGGGTGTGCAAAAAATGAAGAAAAAGGACATGGAAATTTATTGGTCTTTTCGTATCTTTCTTGTGTCCATAAAAACGACAATTCAAAGATAACTGACCTCAGATAGGACTCATAAGTCACGGAAAGATATTTATCTGTGAAGTATTTAGTAGAGAGAGAAAATGTTTGCCATTTGCCCCTCGAAGACGTTACAAGTTTTCCCAAACTATGTTACGAGTTTCAAGAACATTTTCAAGTTTTGTTTTTTTTTTTTTTTGATAGTCCCAGACCTTAATTTCCCAACTGGGCGTTTTCGCATAACATTTTGCAAGGAACACCCTTTCCCAGCCTACTACCTCCTTCTGTCAACAGACGCACTTCCACTCTATAAACCTTAATATTTATGGGCCACTTTGAAAACTGTCTTAAAATAAAAGAAAGAATGACGCCTCAGAAGGCACTTTCATAAACATCAAATTATTTCATTTTCAAAACTGTCAATTGCGTCAAATTTACGACTCAAAAAATGTTGTACCCCAGTATAGAGATGCGCCACAACTCTACTTCAAGATGATTGAACTGTCAACAGAATGTCCTTAGCATTGTTTCCCCTCCAACGGCAACGAGTACATTTCAATTGTTGCAAACAAAACAATGACAATAACGTCACGTCATAAACTTTAGCAAAATGTCATCGAAGGAACCGCCCCGTATGAATCCCCTCACCAAAATAAAAATTCCCTGTTTCTCAGAAAATTTCAAGGATTTGATAAAATTTTTTTATGTGATTTTGATACGTCACACAAAGGATTAGTAGTTTGGATCTAAAGACATCAAAATCTATTAACCATAACAGATGCATGGAAAGAAAAAAAAAAATCCCAGATTAGTTGCATCCAATTATAGGATTTTTGCATGAGACCGAGTTACTCATGCGCAAAAGGATCCGTAATAGCGGCGGGAAATTTGGTCAAAGAATTGTGATTCGACAAAAAAAAAAAACATTAATTATCGATTCACGTTGAGTGATTATGGCCGAACGTGCGGAGTAATAGGAACAAAAGTAACGTCTGAGGTTGATCCTGGCAGCCACAGAAGTCATCCGGGGAAAGGACATCAAAATGATTAATGAATAAAAAATCGATGGGTTTTTGGCATTCAAAATACGATTTGTGAGTGTTTTTACATTCCTGCTTGGGATGCTGAAAAAATAATAAATGACTTTGAGCTACTGCGGTAATTGAATGGATGCCGCCGACAGGATCTTGATGAACTGGGTATTGTCCAGTCTGACCGGGTGCTAGTTTTGTCATTCGTGTGAGATTGGTATGTTTATTCAATGTTACATGTGCTCGTTGACTTTTTGGTGGTACTCGTACACTTTTATTTATTTTTCTTTTATTTATACGGACATTTGTGTTTTGTTAAGTGATGGTCGGTTGATTGAAAATTAATTTAGCTTTCTCTCTCTGTGGGAGTGCATTGGACTGCGGAGCGAGTGGTTCGAGGTTCAATCCTCAGACTATACCTACATTTTTATTCACGGCAAAAACCTCTCGTGAGCGTCTGACAAACTTCCTAGAGTATAACTATGCTTCTCAAATAAAAAATTGAGCTGCGGACACGTCTAAAACAGTAGGCCGCTTCCATTCGTGTAAAGAATATAAGACGAACAACATGAATGGTTGTGAGAAGCTAGGCCCTGGGTCCCATAGACCTATCGCGCTAAATATTTTTTAGAGGTATATACATATGAGACTTACTTGTCACATAACTCCATGCTAATATGCAAAGTCACTGATCTAACTACAATCAAAGGAAACACCATGTAAACCAAAAAGTCATGTGAATCCGAATTAACATAGACTTTTTTGCAGAATCCTTGCTAGGTTAAATATTTGCATTTTTGTATAAATTGTCTTCAATTGCAACACTTTATTGGATTATGATGTTCAAAACAGCAGTTCCAAGCTCAACTACATATTATATTGAAAATTCTGACAATATTAAACATTTTTTTAATATCCTCTTACCACTAACAACTTCTGAAACCGTGAATAATACTTCCTGGCGTATCTAAGTACCCCTAACGCAAATTCCATCACATTTTCATTGCAGCTTGATATAGGTAGAATATTTGATATCCTTTAAGGCAAGTCAGTCTTTGTAGCACATATGTTGCAAATTTCGCACATTTAACCAAATTAGCCTGCGGGCAATAAAGATGCAAATTTCACCACCAAACAGGAGAAGGAGAAAAAATTTATAAAATTTACATAAAGGAAACGCTTTAAGAATTATTTAGCCCAGGGCAAGGAAGGGTGTTCCATATTGGTTTCTGGTAGTCTATTCTTTTTGACGGAATTTAAACGGTACGTTGAATTGAAATACGCATTCCACGTCTTTAGGTACGGATCCTTACATTGCATCTCCACACAAAATCAATTTATTCTGGAACTACGATGAACTCAAAGGACAGACACAAGAAAATGAACAAAGAATGAAAAGAAAAGAAGACACACGTCAAAATTTATAGAAAATAGATATCATAAATTTGTCGAATAGCAGATGTCCTATCTTCGCAATGTCATATTGTGCAAAGATATACGAAAATGTTGTGTAATTCATTTGAAATTTAAGTGATGCCCCGTTACTTTATGCTTGGACGATGAGACATATTTTAAAGACGAAGTAAAGACACGCGCGATGTACGATAAACAGTCAATAAAAAACCACATCGACCATAAAGTTGTGAATAAAATTAAACGGACGAGTCCTTAGAAATTAACATATTTCAACTGTATGGCTAGGCATCGAAACTCATCTGTGACCAAAACGATTAAAATGAAGAGATCCCTGCGGAAAGATATGAACGTGCATCTGATGTCATATCACTAGATTCAAAGAAGGGTTGCGTAAAATAAAGAAAGTGCTGACGGGGGTGACCATATGGACACCACCGTAGAGTAATTATTCATTGCTTCCGAAGAATTTGAAGTGACATGTTTATGATCATCGTTCTAGGTGTTGAGATGTATAGCGGAAGAGACAATGGCATATTTGAATGGTTCCAAGGAACTTTTACGATTTTTCGGTTGGCTACGATTCGGACTATATAATGTCATGGCCAATTATACAGAAATTCAAAGCCAGGGAATAAATATAAAAAACCCACTAAAATCATTCAGACTTTCAAGCAAGATGTTGACATCAATCAAAAGAGTTACAGACCTATGGTAATGCTATTACCGTATCACACTCTAGATGGATTTCGATAAATAACGTCTATGCTGTCATAATATCACTAAATGGTGTCAAAAAAATTGTTAAGGGAAGCTGAGCAAACACGGACCTAGAAACCTCATACAGAAGAAATCATTGAAAAGAGAATAAAGCGAAAACTCAAAATAACTTATGGTACATTGGTATGGTGGAAAAAAAACCGAAAAGGCGTATATCCGTTCCACACAATAAAATGTGCAACAAACCGCCTATGATAATGCCCAAATGCAGCGATGGAAGCCCTGTTAGGCCTCCAATTGCTGTACATAGGAGCTATGAAGAAAACCAAACCATCTAACTTAATTGGACATCTAAATATCCTTGATAAACTTACGTTGCTATCCTTATCAGCAGTATGCAAAACTGACTTAATGTCCAATTAAATCAACTTAAAGGGCTGGAGTAGGCAATACTGTGCCATCGGACAAATATTATAAGATTATTTATCGCCAAAAGTGTTCTGAACTCAATGTAGAAGATTCTGACGGACGATTTTAAATAATACTGTTCGATACAGCCAATGGAATTAGTCAGTAGAACGTAACAGGAGGTGTTCCGCAAGGCTCCGTACTGAGTCCGTTACTGTTTAAGGTGATGTGTATTGACACTTCTAAATTGAAAACAAAAAGGTCATCAAAAATACTTGCCTGTCGTTCTGGTAACTTAACTTCTGGTGGAGTTGGAGCATGATTGCATTGAAGCAATCATGATACACCAAGACTGGCTGACATGCATTGATCTACAACCTGCAGAAGAACGGCATGAGAGTCATGGAAACAATAATGGTAAGATTAAAGTACATACATTGGGATTATTATAAATGAAAGACTTTTAAACAACACCTACATCATAAATATGACACAGCAGCTTAGGCAACTGCTGTGCTTTTAAAAATCATGTCAATCGTTTTTGGACGAAAATAAAGGAGGAGATTGTTCTTAACAAGAATTTCGGTATCGTTAATGGTTCGCAAAGAGGAACTCTTGGAGATCCTTTTGCGCATCTATCGATTCAACGAACGAAGCGTCCCGCCTACGGAAAAATCTGGCCAATACACCAACACCGGCATCCAATATCCGGAATAGTAATGGTACCTGTACAGAGTCACATGAGGAAACGCTGGATATACTTCTGAGCACCCACTTTCCTGGATGATCTACCCATTCCAGAGACGACATCGTGAATAAGCGCTAAGCAGGTGGGTAATATAATAGATGAAGACAAGATAGCTTGGGCAATTAAGTCATTTGCTTCATATAAGGCTCCAGGAATGGATAACATTCTACCTGTGATGTTGCAACAGTCAGTGATGCCTTAAGCTAGGATATGTTCCTAAAGCATGGCGGGTTGTGCGGGTTGTATTTATTCCCAAAGCGGGAAAAGCAAGCCACACAAATGCTAAAGACTTGAGACCTATAAGTCTGTCGTCTTTTATGCTAAAAACACTGGAACGTTTAATAGATGTATACATAAGAAACGTGATTGGTGATAACTAACTATCTGAATCACAACATGCATACATCTGCGGTAGGTCGGTAGATACAGCCCTCCATAGGGTCGTATCAAACATAGAAAGATTCATCCACTTCAAAGAATTCACTATTGGGGCATTCCTAGACATTGAAGGGGCGTTTAACAACGTAAGCACCGATGCGATCCTGGGCAGCTTACAGAGAGCTCGGCAGAGCATCGGTCTCTGCAATTGGATTGCTCAGATGCTTCAATCGAGAGTTATATCTTCTTCGCAAGGAGATGTAACTATCAGGAGAAGCGTCTGCAGAGGAACCCCCCAAGGAGGAGTCTTATCCCCTCTAATATGGCTCCTTGTAGTGGATGAGATCTTGATAATATTGAAGGAAAACGGCTTCAACGTGACGGCCTATGCCGATGACGTGGTTATCCTGGTCTCGGCGAAATTGCCTTCAGTCCTAAGCGAAAGACTCAATCTTGCACTATAACTAGTGGAGAATTGGGTTAGCAGCAAAGGGCTAGGAGTGAACCCTTCGTAGCTTGTACTGGAAATACACTGGATATACACGGCGGTCGTAAGACCCATTCTTACATATGGTTCACTGGTATGGTGGACGGTACTGGAGAAGTAATACCAGCTTTTTCACCTCACCAAAATCCAGAGGGCAGCGTGCATCGGAGTCATGGAATCAATGAAGACAACACCAACAGCGGAATGGAAACCATGTTTAGTTTCATTCCGCTTGACATATACTGTGGCAGTCTGGCGGCTAAAACCGCTGTAAGACTGAGGGAAGGCCAAATGTGGTCATCGAGCCTGTACGGCTATGCCTCAATTTTGTCCCGATGGGGATCTACCAACTGTTTGTTGGAAACTGATCACATGACCCCCAAGCTAGCATTTGAAAGGAGATTTGCTATAAAAATTATCTGGCTGGTTCCAGTAGCGGACTTTATAGGTTTCCAGGGTTAAATGATTGGGCACAATGGACCCGAACTGTTGTCTAAGTGAGCAGTGACACTGTCACAAGGCACCCATTTACCTAACCTAACCTTACCTATCAAAATGGGCTAGGACTAGTAGTGCCAATCGACATGCTTGCGAAATAAGCCCAAACAAAGCACCATGTATCGACAACGACACGAAGCGATACATAATCACCATCAAACATAACAAGCTTTAAGGAATTGAAAAGAGAGATAAACATATGGAGACATCCCCAAGATAGACTCTTGGATCAAACTGGTTCTGCTGGGCAGCTGAACTTTCATCCGACTCCAATCTTTATGAATCATGGTTGTTTTAGCCCTAACCTTACAGTTTTCGGTATGACAACTGGTTCATTTTAAAATAGGTCTTATGAAAAAAATAGCATTAAGACACGGCAAGGTTGTACCAAAAATTGGTAAATTCTGATAGGATTATAACAGATAGTGAAATTTTTTGATTTTTGATTGATTTTAGTGAAAAGCTTTTACTAACACAGACAAGGAGTATGACTCTGTAGGACTCATAGCAACTTCTGACTAACCAATATCCTGTTTATTATGATTCTGATGTACATATGTATTCCCAAGGAATTTGCCCTAGTAATGGGAACAGGAGAAGTCGTCGAAATAAAGTTTATCACAATCTCGCTGAATGCCTTTATACAGTTAAGCATTAAATATTTTTAATTTGTACTGCTTTAAATATTTTAAGGACACTTAAATCACAAACTGAGATTTCTTGCCAACAAATCAAAGCCGATCGCCTAGTTAAATTCAACTAGATGTCCTTCATTCAAAAAGTCGATTCTGAACAAAGCCATAGAGCACTACATTCAACAATCACCCTCATTTTCTATCCGCCCTCTGCATAAAAACTGACCAAATACCAGCATATACCTAGTCACCTTCACCGGTCATACAAGGGTGTAGAAATGTTGTTGCAATATGCAAAGCACTCTCGAACCATATTTCAGCATATCCTGCAAGTACTTACCCCTCCCATAGAACACTTTTTTTTTTTGCACAATTGTAAGGAAATTATAATTTATGCGCGTGTGACCACAAGCATAAAAATGTAGGACATTGTCGGGGTGGACTGTATAATTATTTTGGAATTTCTTCCTTTGATAACCGTTTGGAAATATAAAACTGACCGCGTGCTGTATTGTTTGGTGGTTAACTCGAAAGGCGTATAAATGGCGAACCTGCGGGCTATGCGTAGCATATAATTTGTTCGTTCTCCCAGCTGAATAAGAAGAATTGCGTGCAATTAGTTTATTTGTTAATCGACGAGGTGTAATGGGGGTAATTTGATCCTGGCAGGATGGACATGATGAATATTTCTATAAAGAACCGACGGAACAACCATAAAATGCGGTCGGATGGAAGGTATATCCTAAAAATTTTAGAGACGTTTTAAAACCTGTCACCACGTAACAATTAGTGGGATCTATACTTGCGCGTCTCTATCTCTCTTTTTATTTGTTTTTCTTATTGGTAAGGATTCTAAGCGGTTAGAGCCGATAATGACGTACTTTAGGAAAAAACTTGTCCAAATTCGTTATGCACCAATTCAAACAGCAGGTTCTCCGTAAATTGCGTGACATATGCTAATTACTACTAAAACCAATGTCAAACTGATTATATCAGAGCCTAATTAATATCACCAAATTTTCATAGCCCAAGTTTTTTTTCACATTACCACCGGTAATGATAATTAAATAACACTCCCCAGGTGTATGTACATATCTATTCCTTTTCTATTTCAATTAACAGTTTTTTACCCTCTAAATGAACTGACCAACAATAAAGAACTGCAAAAACCAACGAACAGTGACCGACACAAGACACACAAAAAAAAAAGAAGTCTTTTTACGGCCGCAAAAAATTCTGTTTGCATTTTTCATTGTGTCCTGTGTCCTGGGGATGAATGGGTTTATCCTAATCCATTAAAAACATCCATTTAGGGAGAAGAAAAAAATGTCAAAAAATCGCATAAAAAATCTAATAAAAACTGAGATATGTTTCTTTTCTCCCAAAAAAATCCCTTCATTTGCGTATGTGAGTAGTTAATGATGGGAAAGGACCTCAGTCAATCAAAGACCGATTTTTATGGCGCAGATTTTTTGACATATCTGGTGGTATTCTGACTGCATTAGCATTTGTCATTCAATTATTTATTGAACAGGAATTGGTTTCGCATTCGAATTCGTATCCTTTTTTGGTAGATTCATTCATATTTGACTTGCTGTGTGTGAGTTTGTGTTTGGCCTGCGGCTATCTTTGTGTATCTGTCTCACCTGAATTATGCCGTGAAATTTGAAAATTGAGTGAACAAATCATTTTATCTAGTTATAGTGGCCGGCAGGGAAAATTGCTACACGTCTATGACAACCTTGGAAAATTTTGATTTCGATGTTTTTTTTTTTTGTGGGACAGATGGTTGCAAAATTGAAAGAGATATGTAGGTTCTATAGAATGAACTCGAATAAATCAGAATAAAAATTGGCGATTTCTAACTAGAAGGTCAAGATACATATGTATGTATATTTATGAAGAGTAGTTTTCCTGCAGAAGGACAACAGGACTAGTTAAATGTGTAGAATATTTGGGGGTCCATAAGATTCATGACGTAGGAGGATTTAAAGGAGCTCTTCTTAAATTAGATCTATCTACTTCTAAAACTATACAATTCACTTGCCTTCTAAGCCAACAAATTTAAGACCTCTGTAGAAAAGGCAAAACGAAGAGAAAACGTCTAAACGGAAGTGATCGGCTTAGACGAGATCACAAGGAATAAGAATTGGTATGGCCGCCTGCTAACCTCATAAAAACGTCTTACAAGAACAAAGAATGATATTCAAAAATTTGAACAAAGCGCACTTGCAAGGAAGAAAATTAAAATGTAATAGTAGCATCGCAGTCGGTGACAAACTGGTCTGCCTGTATGATAGGCAATACACTTTGTTCAATCAAAGTAGGCAATAAATTTATTGAGACCAGCAATCTCAAACAAATACAGGGCAATTTCCTACCATGCGATTTCTTTATAAATGATTTTGTAAACTTAACATATGGTGGCAATTCTCTCTATGAGACGGAGGATCGTAAATAGACTAGGTCTCTTACAACTTCTTTGCTAGCAGACGTATTTGTTTTGCATTCAAGACGTTTAGAGCTTTTTGACAGAATAAGGATGTTGTTTAAAAGACATGAAGCTTAGCAACGAAAATGGTCCTTTAGATCTACACGGCTATGACAAAACCGTATTTGTTTTGTAAAAGAGGCTTTTCTGTACAATTGTCTTTTGCACCAAACATCAAAGAAAAGCATCTGGACTGGCTATGTTTAGTATGTACAACTGGACCTACCTCCTATTGACAATTATGTATATCATGAGTTACCCTGCGATTGCGGAGAATGACTAAATAACATATTGGCATCGAAAGGTATTAAATGTTAATCCTACTAAAACTTCGCCGGATTTAGGTGAGTTGAACAATACTGCCCCATCTTTTCCTATGTCATTTGGTATCGTAAGCTCAACCTCAGTGAAGCGCTAATTCAACTTTCTAAGACGTCGAATTTTCCTCCACTTTTTTCAATGTAAAATTGGTTTGAAAATATAAATATTTTCGGCACTTCTATGGAAATATATAATATACTTCCCATCCATACCCAATGAAATCTACTTTTCAAAAACAGAATCTCACAAACATGAATAATTTGAAATGCGCTTAGAAGTTACCGCCATCTATGTATTGATCACTGAAACAGCAAAATAAATCCTCTACACCAGTTCTCCTGTTTTTGCAAAACATTTCTTCCTGATTGGTTATCATCTTCGAATCTCACCATTGTAAGGAAGAAAACAGAAAAGAAATTCCCCTTTCGAATACCATACTTTCTCCGTGAGGGTCCTTAAGGAAGTGACGCAGAGCGATCGATCATTGGTTCATTTAATTTCGAAAATGAAAAAACCAGTTATGGACCTTTATTTCAAAGAGAAATATTATAAAGAGATTTGAAATGCTTATGTTGGTACACATAATATTTTAAGGAAGAAATGTAGAGGAGTTGTTATTATAAGGTGCAATGCTGTAGAGGGTAGGCATTTGATACCAACATTCAAGCATCATTTTCTTACAGTATGGTATCTATATTTATATGTTTTGTATTTTGTCAATGGATGAATAATATGTATTTATAACTCTCAATTCCATCAAGAAAAAAAATAAACACATGATTTTGTATTCAAAAGTTTCTGTTTAAAAAAATAAATCTTTTTCAATATGCCACTATGAAATGCCTACATACTTACTTATGTATATTTTTCTATTTTCAAAATACGTTTAATGTTTATAAGATCTAGAAAATAAATAAATAAAGACCGAGTTAGACTGAATTATTTTTTAAACACTCGCAGAGCTCTTATTTGCCAAATAATTGAACTTAAATTATTGGAACAATACGCAGTCAAAATAATCAAATATTTTTAAGGTGAAAACGAGGCCCCAACGAGATGAAGTTTTATTTCAGTCAAACAAATAAACATCAAAGTCAATAGAATGTAAGCTACGTTCCCTTGAGAGCATGTGATACTCTATAAACACAAGAAGAATTTTTCATTACCTAACTCTACTTCTCTCAGTTGAAAAAAAAAAATTCATTAAATTCCCAAAAATTCACTTCAAAGTTTTTTTTTTCGTCTGCAAACTGTCAAATCACATTACCCAGGATAAACATGCTGACAGAGAAAAAAAAAACTTGTCAAACCTCTTCTCATCACTCCAAGGATACATAGATACATATCTACATGCATATGATGTACATGTTACACAAAAATAAAAAAAATAAAACTGACATCATGGACTAAACTCCAGGACTATACATGATTCTATGAGAGAAGAGTTTTTCATTCGCTTACCTTCTAATCAGGGTGCGATGATATGTGAGAAAAAATCTGGGTGATCTCCTGTATCTGCATATCGGTGTATCAGATGTGTAATCAGATAATTTCGTATCCTCTTGTTGCTTTCTTGTGAATCTTCTTGCTTGGATTCTGTAATGAGATGGATGAAAAAAAAAATTTAATTCAGGGTGTGCCATAAGGATTCCAGGATAAAAAAAAAACAGTATTCAAAAGTAATTTGTTGGGTTTGATAAAGGCTAGAGATACTTTGTTTGGAATGCAATTAATTAATACATTAGTAGGGATATTGATATCAGTGATAAGAATCACATCAGAGCGGAAAGGGTGAAAAGGGATTTGTTTCATATGGAAATGCAAGATCACAAATTGAGGGCGGGTTGTTGAACTTTGTTTAGTGTAGGATGGGGTGTGTGGGATTTTTTTATGAGGAAGGTGCATATTCAATGTTACATGTAACACACATATACCCCATAAATTGCGGCCACTCGACTTAGTAATTCAGAAGGAGGTAATGAAATCGACGACAGATTACACTAATGTATTATTTAATGACGGCTGTAGCAAACTATTGGTAGAAGAATCGGAATTTTTAGTAACAGCCAAACGGTCGGTGTTCTCGCAACAAAACAAACCTTTTAAATCAAATAGTGTTTGTCTTGTTTGGGAACCAGATCATTGTGAACATCAATGGCCGCGTTTATGCCTTGCCAGTCTGGTGGTTTTTTCCAAAATATTACGGGATTTCTGGAGTCGACAGCGTAGCAACGCAAGTCTAGCAACGCCAGATTAGCACACCATAAACAAGGCTAATGAAATTTAGGCCCGTTTTATAAAAGGGATGCGAAAATTCTCCTCTAAGTCCAATATCTTTTGTTACATTACCAACATGAGAATCATTAAGAGTCCTACATATTTGTAAGTCTTGTTTCGAAAGCGAGTGTACAATAGAATGAGATATGAGAACAAGATCTTATATCTTGATTCCTATTTCCATTCTAGCCAACATTTTGCGGTATGTAGTTTTTCGGCCTATGACTAGAAGAGGATTGTTGGGAAATGATTGTGCACTGAGAACTAGATTCATCAGTACTAATATTTGGTTACGGAAGTGTGACACTAAAAAGAATATATTTTCTATGATAAGCACAAGAAAATGCTTTTTATGACATTTACTCAACTCTCAATAATTATCCGTAAAGAGCGTTGCTTGAGACGGAAGATAGTCAGGTCATTTTGACAGAAATCAATAATCCTTAAGTCATGTTCATACGTAATGGCGGGGTAGCATAATTTATGAAATTCAATTAGAAGATTGTCCATCACTTAAGAGCACAGTAAAGCATCTTTTTGCTTTAGATCATGTGTCCGCTTATGGGTTTTGGTACAATAACCACGTGATGTTTTTCAATTCCATACAGCTCTTTTAAGTTGCTGAGATTTCTTTTAAATGATTAATCGGTTGTCCTACAATGCTTATATGAGTTGTTTATTAGTTCGAGGAAAGACCAAGGATTTTAGTTTTAGTGGAGTTAATCCTCAGTTTGCCTCTGTCATCAAACGAGTGGGGTCATTCGGTGCAGGTCCATAATTCTGTTTGTCAGCATAGTCGAGGTGTTTGTGGTAAGTTGTAAGGCTATATAGAACTCCGGATTCCACCACCACAACACCAAAAAGAGTAGTTGTGATAGAATGTAACCTTGTTGAAAACCATCTCGAATCTCTAATTCGATCGATAACCTACCTCTATGTAGCACGTGACCATTACTTTGTCCGGAATGCTTCTCCGCGTAAGGCATCCTTATAGCCTGTTCGGTTATACTGTCAAACGCCTTTTCGAAATCAATGAAAAGCAAATACGGTGCAGATCTACCTATACTTCACGCATTGTTCGAAGATGGGTGTTCTTTAATATGTTCGAGGATTATGTTGGCAATTATTTTAGCAATTTTTTTTGGTTTTAGGGAATGTTTTTCTGTTCCAAACCATCTCTAGTTACTAGTAGTTACTGTCGACGAGGATCTGTAGAGAGAGAGAGAGAAGGTCCTCAAGTTCTGCCGCCCTGTTTCAGTAAAGAATAGCTTTAAAGGATGTTTCTAAAGGAATACTTTCGAAAAAAAAGTAGATTGTTACTTTTGAAATCAACAAAAGTCATTGATAAGTTAGTAGATTTCTACGAAACAGCATTAGCTGTTAGTACTCGGCAAAATGAGTAGTACTATATGTACATGTGTATGTACATATGTACCAAGAACTTAAGTCGTTTGATACACATCTCTTTGAAACGAATTCAATTATCAACCATAACCCTGCGAAATTCCTGATATTTATCACTAGTACCGAAAGGTTATCGGCAGAAACCATTCAGAGTTTAGAATTTCATTAAACAAAGAACAATCCTCGACAATGTCAATGTCTGATGAAAGTATTCGCATTCACTCTGGTGAAATGTCGAAAATCTGGTCATCTGGTCATTTATTTATGCGTTTCAATGACTTTCAACAGTAAGTCCGATGTGATCTTTTCACAAAATCTCGTCATGTACTCTGAACTGGAAGTGATCCAACTGGCATTTGGTTAGTCAAATTCTATCGACTAATACTGTCCAGTATTTCTTGTAAATCCTGTACACAGATTAAATCCTAAACCTCTTCCATCACCAAATCACTTCCTAATTCCATAAACACCATAAACAGGAAAAACAAAAAAAAAACACTCTACCTCAACCAGCGGGATACATCCTTAGGACCCGATTGCCAAAACTTATTCACACGAGAGAACAGATGGAAGAACAACAAACCACCCCATTAGGAAGTACCGCCCTACAAACACACAAAAACAACGTCTTATCCTCCGACTTGCACTCAAATGGAATGTGTCACCCATCGCCTCTTTCTTTCTGGGATTTGCATAAAAATATTTGCATACAGTCGCAACAAGCCCAATAAATATGAAGAAGGCTAATTGCCTGAGCCGCATTATAGGGTGAAAGCATACATATGGAATGCAAATTGAATATCGAGCCGAATAATCGTGTAATCCGTGAATTTGCAAAACTTCCGCATTAGTGTTCCGGAAAATCTTAAGGAAAACTGTCACCCAGACTGTGCGATGAGTCAAGAACCCTTTGGCGCATAAATTTAGCATATTTAATAGTTTGCGACACAGACACAGGAGGTGGTCGTGGGCACCTAGGACACAACGACGAAGGAAGAAATTTTCAAATCATTACAATTTGTTATGGAATTTGATGTGACAGCGAGCCGTCGCAAAGGGGGTGAAAGGAATCCAGCAATAAAATGAAAAATTTATCGTCGATTAAGTGCATTGACATGTTTTGATGGAAAACAGATCGAAAAGGATCTATTCTTCCTGAGGCTGTTCAGGATTAAATGACTTTTGAATAATGAATCTCAAATGGAAAAGGGTTGTTGCCGTCCATTTGACGCCGCAATTTTTGTGATAATTTGTTGCATTCGGAAAATTGCAATGAGAAAATATATTTTGTCCTCTGAAAGGATATCAACTGGTACTAGGCTTCATTTGTGAATATTCACACAATCAGCCAGAAGAACCAAAGCAATAGTGATTGACGAGAGGATGTGTGTCTCTCGGATCCTAGGCAGATGACATTTGACAAATGTCATTTATTTGTCATCGATTTTGCAGGAGTTTGTTTGTTTTTCTTCTAGTTTTCCGGGCACAAAATTTAACAGAAGGAGGTTTATTAATGTTATTCTAAATTGTCGGCTATTATTCAGTAATGGGCATAGCATGTCCACTCTCTGGACAGTTGACTGATTATACTGAATCACTTTGAAGAGGTGCTATAAAGTAGATGACCTTTGGATGTAATCAGGATATAAATCGACCGAATAAGATGGTTTTCCATCCATTGAGGATGTTTCTTAAGGACAAGGCATGAAAGACAGAAGCAGCTGCATCTGAAGAACAAAGTTCAAGCGAGACATTGGTGACTAGGAATTGGCCTTTACTTGTGCATACATAGATGCTGTAGATGATTAACGTTGTCAGTAGCTCATTAGGGCCCCCTACTGCTAGAATTCTCTTAACTTTGAAACTGCTTTTATTTGGTGAAAATTACCCGCATGCCATAACCATGAAAAACGGAGCTGATTCTCTAGCAATCTAGAAACCATGATTTTGCACTGATGATACAAACCAATCACTAAGTAGGTATGCACGTCAATGGCTATTATAACTAGACTAGTTAGCCCCTTCTGAAACTGTGATCTAGAATAGAAAGCCACTTACTTTAGAATTTATCAGGAAGCTCTTTAACCCTTTAGGCTGTACTCCAGCAAGTACCATCAGTAAAGCAAGTATGCTGCTTAAGGTCCGCTTTAAAATGACGAGATGTCGCTTTGGACTTGATTTTGATCCAGATACTTGGTAGCTAAGGTCGAAGAGCATATGTACGTTTAAACTAGCTTTCATGTCTTTTTTTTCTTAACATGGTGGTAAGATTAGAATAAAATTTGAAGATAAAGTGGGAGTGGCGTGCAAACAATGCAGACGCATACAGACTTGGTATTCATCCCATTTTTCTTACTGCAGTATATTCTCAAGTTTATATCTATCCACTATAGTTTGACTTAGTTCTCAGACCAAGAATGGTAGATTAGCTATGCTTTGGTAGATTTGTCGATTTGAGCGTAATTTTCAGGGCTTTCAGAACGTCTTTAAATTTGGAGAACATAAAACAGAAGAAATACTAAGGAGCACCGGCGCAAGGAGGAATGGGACAATATATTATCAAAGCGAGTCATCACGTACTTTGGTGAAATGAACAACAGTAGGCTCGTTTACCAGTACCATGAACATCATAAAAGAATGGGCAACAAAACTGCTTGGGTGAGTGGAACCTTATCCAAAATAATGCTTAATATTGAAGGTCCCAGATAACACAGAATTGTAATTCTGTCAAGGGTAGTGCTTTCGATCATAATATATCCGGCACCATTTCGGATCAAAGCATCGATAATGGGTTCTTAAGCCAGAAGAATTAACTTCGTTAATAGATTATGTGCACTCAGGGTGTGTTGTGCGCCTCGGACGGTCTCAAATAATGCTATTTGAATCATTGCGAGTATGCTATCAGCAGATCTCTTGACTAACGAACTACAGATATCAAGCTTTAGTCGAATATAACAAGGTGGAAGATAGATTGCGAAGCATGAGAGTTGAGAGGAGAATTGGAACCAGTCTTGGAAGGCATCTTAACAAGATTGAGAAGCCGATTTCGTTGTACCGCAACCAGTTCATGACCGGGCGTAGCTGGTTTGCGGATGATGAATTTCCTATTTGCCTGAATTGCGGAGGCCAGAGAAGATACGCAGCAGGATTTTTTTTGTAATACTTACATATAGAGCGCAGAAAACTGGAGGAACATTTGGAAAAACACCAACCACAGAGAATATTGAAACCATAGAATCGAGTACAATATGGGACGTGGTAAAACTGGTTTTAGCGTGGTTTATCGTGAACGAAAACCAAAACCTGGCCCGTACGATGTCTGTTATAGAACAAAGATTTTTTAGTAAATACCTATCAGATACCATTGCATGCTCCTTCAATGTCTAGAAAAGCAAGTCTTTTTTGACAAGACAAACCTTTTTTCTGCTGAATTTTTGTTATCAAAACTAGTTTTCCAGCCTACCTTCTGTAGCATTATAGCGATGCTTGAGACCTAGTCTGTCAAAGGCATTGCACAGGGAGACGTGCTTTCTAAAACATTGTGGAACCTATTAGTTGATTCTATGTTGGGAAATCCTATTAGGAAAGAAATGGAACAATCCCATGATGAAGATGAGTGTGGGATTCTCAGCGGAAGTAACTTACCCTCTTCGTGTGAGCGTATGCGCTAAACATATATTTTATGCCGTGATCAAGTTTTTTCTGTCAACCTATCCAAGACAAAGATGGTCATGCGATGACAACAAGAAGGAAGCAACCGTAAGTGAGGTGAACTATATTTTTGGGTACTTGGCTGCTTTATTCAGCAGTTTTATATGCTGGAGTTTCCTTTTAGGACCCTTTTTGAGGTTTTTTGGAGCTTGAGTTTATATTAAGGGTTCACAACCTTGGATACTACTGTCTTTCAGGCAGAGATCTTTCGATCATCTCCTTTATGGAATAGGGTTAAGAATGAAGTCTGATATTTCTGCTCCAATAGCCAAGGTTGTATAGTATCATCAGTGGTGTACTATACGGAACAGCAAAGGGTTAATTAAAAAGTTGTTCGACTTTTTGAAAAACTTCTTACTAAAAAACCCGAAGACAAAAGATATAAGATCAAAGCCGTTCATATCAAATGGAATCCAATTTTTTTACATAATCCGCACGTGTACTTCCACCATTGTCCTTCTCCCACATAAATTCAATAAACCCTTACTGAATGACCGAAGTCGTAAACATCTGGTCAAATATTTGCTACCGTGAAATATGTCACATATACAGAAATTCACTACCTAAGCTACACAACACCCAGCTGTGAAGATAAAATCAGTCCACCGCATCACGCCATCTACAAACAGACCAATGAACTACCGGGGAAAACGAAGGAGAAAAAAAAAAAACACTTTCCCCGAAAATTCACAAGCAAAAAAAAAAAGAATTTGCAATTTCCCAAGGTCACATTGGTATCGTATCATAGTATACTATGGTTCTGTATCTTATATGTGCTTCCGTCTCAAGAAGTAGATCAAAGAAAATGGAAATAAAGAGATAAAAGCAGCACGAGAGTGCACATCAAACACAGTAGGTAACTCACCCCTAAACATAATAAAAGGACAAACAAAAAAGAACCAGACCGGTAAGGATTCTCCTTGCTGCTGATTGGCTGCAAATACTATACCGAAGCAGTGGTAGGGATCGATGATCGAGTCAAGATTCCATCACACACAACCGGTATGTGTATGTCGTTTCAGTACGAATCTCATCATTTGAGTTCCATAGTGCATAGCAAACGGACGTGTGTTACGACAAACTCTCGAGTGTAACTCAGTGAAGTTTAAGAGAAGAAATTCAGTTAATTCAAAATTGTTCGTCCTTGAAGAACGTTTTAGTTGTGTAATAAGAAAAATTGTGTTTTACGTGATAAAAAGGATATTATTTTACGACAAACTCTGTGCCTTAAAGGATATATCCTGCAGTGGATTTCAATTTATCAAGTGAAACAGTAGCATTTGGTGAGTACAACTCTTTCGGTTCTTTTTCAAAAATTAGTTAAATTTTCACAATCCACAAGGATAATAAGAAAAATAACGTGCATGACTGTGCACGCCTCTAAATTATGTAAGGATACACAAAAAGCCATGTCACATAAAAAAACACAAACGAGAACAACAACAAAATCAGTCTGTCTTGTGCCTAGTGCTAGGATATAACTTACCTCTTATGTATGTAGGTCCCTGTATGTCATTTTTTTCTTACCCTACTTTCAATCAGAAATTTTTTTTTTTCATTCCTACCTTTACTCATGATCGATGAGGGATAGATCCAGATTTTTTTTAATTTTCTGCTTCTCTTCCGCATTATCCTTTTTTTTTCTTACTCTTGATTCTACTGGAATGAAACATCTTTCACCCATGAGGACGAAGAAGAAAAAAATTAGGGTACACACATCATAGGGGTGATCTAGTTTCTCTTCCGCATATGTCCCATAAGTACTCTATCCCACCTTAATCACGTTAAGAAAATCCATCCACATGAAAAAAAAAAAAAAAAAACGGATCTGGAGTAAAGGACAACAAAATACGTGCGCGCAAATATCGATGAGGAGAAAACAAAAAGGAACTTAATCAGATAAGTTACCCCTGAGGTAGAATTTATTTGCTTCTATAAGAAATCCTTCGTCCTGTGAGAATATAGTGAGATTAGGAGATGCAATGAAATTGAATTTTTCCTGCCTCGGAGGTGTCTGCAAAAGGCGGTGGTTTTAGCAGTTAGGCTTAGACCGGAGTACCCTTTTTATTGGGCAGATGATTAGGAAAGATCTCGATCAGGGATCATGCGCGTGTGTACTCGTAGGATGTACAGATCTGTTATTACTTTGGGAATTAGAGGTGGAGACGATTTTAATTGTGACGACAACCAGGCGATATAGTGATCTTATCAGAGAAGTTATTAGCGGATGCTTGAGTTAATTTGAGCAAATCATTGAAACGCGATCAGTTCTCAAAAAAAAAAAAAAAAATTTTGACTAGGGATGGAACCATTATTCCTTTTAAAATTGACTTCTTCAAGTAAGACTTAAATTTCAATATAAATTCTAAAGTACACGTAGTTTTTAGAATACATTTTAAATATTTTAATACTCTGAGACTTTCATCAAGCAATCCGGCTCAAAAAACAAGATTGCCTCGACGAACAGTGACCCTAATGTTCACTTTTCAAACTTTTTAGGTAAAAAAAACTTACCACTTGACAATTTATAATCAGCATAAAGAAATGCACTAGGTATCTAGAAAAATCTTCAAACCAACTTAACGTCATAAACGGTTAATCAAGTTGCTCATTTCAAGTATAACTTACAGTTTTACATAGAAAAACCGAAAACCAATTACCAGCATTCAGTCATCACATATGTATATCGACTCCATCTTCTTTCTTAGCAAACAACACTTCTTGAGTTAACAGTAAGCAGATCTCCGGACCGGATCAAACTTTACTATCTTCTAAAAGGATTAATAAAAGAATTGGTTTCATCAAACAGAAAGCAAAATTACGCCATTAGTGAAAATATTTTAAATTCAGAGCCTGCTGATCACCAACGACTTTCAGATTCGAACATCTTACACTTACTTCAGTACCAGGCATCAATCAAGTCATTCCTTACACAATCTAAATTTTTTTTTAAGTATTTCAGGAACTGAGCCTAACTTAATTCGAACTATACTAACCATTTCAATAAACAAGATTACAGGCAAACCAAAATTAGAGCTAACTGACAGCTGTCAAAATTGTCAAATAAAGACCTAAAACAAATTATAAAATCTCAAAGCAATAATAGATCTGGTTTGGGAATAGATCGTCATAAGGACCGTTAAGCAACTATTGGTAATCCAACAAAATACGTCACGAAATTAAATTGTCAACAGTTTGAAATAGTAAATTCAAAATCACTTTATTTAGGAACAGTGATCTAAGTTTTTCAAAATCACATGTAAAAATTATACCAACTGATTGGTGGCCTTAGAGAATGAAAGATCAGTCATTTATTTTAAGACATTGATTAATAGATCAGTTTATTTCAATATACCTATCGAAATTCATCATTTTGGCGAAACGATCATTTAAAAATAAAGGAACTTACTATGACTAAAGTGGCCCATATACATATAAAACCAAAACATCCATTGCTTACTGCTCTTAGGAGGGAAAACACATCATATAATGTGGACGATGTGAACACCACCAATGCAGCACTGAAAATAAGGCAATACGTTGAAACATCGCCATACACATGAAGCATGTTTTAAATCCGAAAGAGAAAACAAAATGATTTGATTTTTTTTGAAACATATTTTAAAACCAAAAAGTCTGTGTTAAAACCTAGCCACACGCGTAAAACATTGCTTGAAACTGAAACATATTTTAAAACATGTTTCATGTTTTCAACAAAAAACAAAGTGATAATGCAGTTGTGAGCCTCCTTCATCCTTAAAAGCCGATCGTAGAAATTAATGAAACACAATTAGTCGGATTGGCAGAAAAAAACCAAAAAACACCACTGTTCACGTTGATCGGAAACGATAAAAATCCCTTTTTGAAACAATATCGAAGCTGACTGTGATAAATTAATAAGCACCTCAAGTTTAGTGATTATTCTTTAAAAAAATACTTTTAAAACATTAAAACTAATATTGAAATAGGCGCATACAAATTTTATTTTAAATATTACGTTCTCAAGATTCATGATGAACTTTGGTCATTTATTTTCCTCACCAACCAAATTAAGGTAATTCTGCTACACTACGTTCGAAACTGGAAGTCTTTAGAAAAAATATTTAAAAATTTACCATTTTGACAGTAAAATAGAAGCCTTATATGTAGATGGCTGGTCGTGTGTGATTTTAAAGATCCGTAGATTTTAAAATTAGCTCTAACCATTTTGTTAGAGTTTTTCGAGTATAAGGTTTAAGATATCATAATGTTGGTCAATTTTTTACTTCTTGACAAAAAAAAAACATAAAATCTAGTTTAGTCTTCGGAAATGAATGATTAAAATTTGGAAATTACTATTTATTTTTTTAAAATTAATTTTAGACTGATAAACAAATCATTTCAAAAATGGTTGTTCTAAGTTTCTGCTTGATTTAAAGATGTTATAAAAAAAATTTATTGTGAACCCAACTGAGTACATTTGACAACATAATTCTATAGCAAAATTAGTTTATTAAGTTTACTAAAGAACGAAGATTAATATTGCCTTTCCTTTATCGGTTCTTCAAACCTAAATGAACTAAGAACTCACAAATTGAACAAGATCAACGACCATATACTGCAGCACCTTAACCACTACAACTGCAAAAAATCCTTAATTACTTTCAAGATCATATTTACCTTGCAATTAAATCAATCCCCATATGCATCGAATCCCTCATTTACAATTCATTCTATGGCACTTAAAAACGGAAACAAGTCGAGAACCTCTTAGAACCTCTTAATAAACGCATGAACACAAAAAATCAACACAAAAAACCACTACAAAGGTATTTCTTCCTTTTTTAAATATCCTCCAACGGCGCAGCATATGTATATATGTATAAAATATTTGCAAACATAAAAATATAAAAATAAAAATAAAAACAAAAACAATTTAACCCGTACCCTTTCAAAATTCATTTTCGAGTCCAAGTCCAAGTTAAAACCAAAAAAAGAAAACCATCTTACTGGTACTGCGCAAACGAAAAGTATCTCGCGGATGTGTATACTTATACGCAGGCACCGTTCTTCAAGGGTAAATAAATCAAAAGGCGAAATGGCGAGTGAAACACGTTTCGCTGAACGTTAATCTATAGAAAATACTCACAGTCAGACTTTGGGACGATGGAAGATTGTGGCATAAAAAATACCACGAGCCAATTCGAAAATAAAAAAAATAAGAGTACAAAAAAACAAAAAAAAAAAACTTGCGCTCAGACCTTTGCCAGACCTTAAATGGAAATGGTATCTGGTTTTGGACATTTTTTCAAGATTTTATCCTTTTTCTTCTCATGGGCGCTCTCTGGTCACGAAGTTCTTTCTTTTTTTGGTAATTGTGATGATGGGACCATGCGTGATGATTCTAGATAAACGCTTAAAGAAGAAGTTGGAAGATCGGTGTCGATCGGTTTCATTCCAAGTTGATTGACCCACAAGAAATGTATCTTCAATTTTGGGGGTCACAGTAATGGAGTAATAAAGATTGAATTGATTGAAGTTTTTTGGTGAATATAAAGACAGACAAAAAAACAGTTGATCTCATATTGAGACCGTAAGATGTTTGTTTCGATATCTAACCTAAATACAAAACGAGTTTAAAAATAATAAATTTCCCATCGAAATCTTATATTTAGAGAAAAGTTTTAGCAGTCCCAAACTCATATTCTCAGTTTATGATTCTTAAAAATACTTTTGTAATAGTATAGATATTCTGTTTTTGAAGCAAAATTTAGTAGAACGTTTAATGTTAAAGAATGAGTTACTATTTTCCGACTCTTAAAGGCCAAAGCAAAAATTTACTATTTCCTGAACTAGTTTACAGAAAATATTTGATGAAACTTAAAAAGAAGAAATTGTATAAGCCTACAAAAATAATTTTTTTCTATTTCTAAAAAAAACAAGAAATCACGGTAATTTCGGACAAAAATCGATATTACCTTCTAGAGAATAAATGAATAAGATGATCTGAAATTTAAGGCCATTAAGTTTTCACAACGCATGTATTTGGACGATTTTTGGTGACCTAAAATGCAGAAACGTTGACATTGTACGTCACTGAATTTGTCTTTTTATATAAAACTTAAATAGTCAGAAAAGATTGACAAGAAATTGATCAAAATATGAATATTTAATTTTTCATATTAAAAATTTTAATTCTGAATTCAAATTCTTATACAAAAATTGGGTGACATTGTTATGCTGTCGTTAATTGGTAAATAATTTTTTTGAATTTTAGGAATAATAAACAGTCATTTCTTCATTTTAATTCGAAATTTATATTATATGCTTCATGAAAAAAGATCCCTTAAATAGTCTAAAATTCATTGTCACAGAAATACTAGATATAATTTTCTTAAAATTGAAACAAGTTCAATAAATTTGCACCATTAAAACCAAATCCTATTTCTTTTATGGTAAAAATTGGTATAATTTAAAATTACAATGTTGTTTTTGAAATTAAGAAAAACATTATTTAATATAAATTCGTGCTTATATTCAACTAAACTTAAAATATATTGGAATATCTTTTAAATCTATAATAAATCATTCCTTTGATCTTTCAGTTCACTTTACATAAAAGAGCATTTACTTACCTCACTCTGAACACAATCTCTCTAAAATTCGAACTCAACTTAATATTCTTTTCATCAAAAATATGTCTTGTATGACAGAAAAATTAATGTCATTGTAAAAGCCAACATTTGGACCTGGTAGACAGGAGTTTAGGAAAGACGCATACCCGTTTCTGTTAACGAATTTGTCAGAATTTGAACATTTTATTTAAACTCACAAAAATTAAGTAAAATTGGGCAAACCTCGGTATTCGAAAACAAATGTATGAAAAGTATTCAGGCTGTGCTCAACTTTAGGTACTTTAGGATTTCAATTGCCATGCCTACTTTCGTTTTATTTTGACTCGTAATTTAAAAGACCAAATCTAACAGCAACTTTAAATTAATAATTTCACCAAAATCTGAACATTAAAATAAGAAATGTATGTTAATCTCTTATAAAACAACTAAAACAAAAATTAATAAAGCTAAATTGTAAAAAGACAAGTTTTTTTAGAAAACTTCATCACAAAAAAAACATTTTGTACTTTCATACTACATTAGAAAACAAAAAGAATTTATTGTTTGCTTATATTTTTATTTTTTCGAAATTCAGAAGTTACAAGAGTAAATATCTAAACATAATCTAAATAATCTAATATAATCTAAAGGCAGAAACATTCGAAAAGGAAATATTCAAAACAATGCCAAATCAATCAAATCAGCATTTTAGAGAGGTTGAACGTTTTCGAACAAGCGAATTTTTACATTTTTAAGGCAACCCCACAGAAACGCACTTATTATGACAAAACTCGAATAGCGAATTATTCAAATATATTTTCTTTGCAGATGACTATGTACAGATATGCAAATTTAGTTTTGACTCAAAAATTAAAAGGCGAACCAAAAAGATATTCCTTTTCCTTGAAGAAATTAAATACATACATACATCTAGTTGCTTATTTTAGTTACGGAACCATTAGACTAATTTTGAATTTTGAAATAAAAACAACTAAAATGGAGAAGTGTGTTAACAATGTTCACTAAATTTTTCATTTGAAGAGTAGAATGAATTTAAATATTGAATGCAAAACCTTGTCCTAAATCCAATTTCTGTTTTAAAGCAAATTAAAGTGAAAAATTATAAAATACTAATGACTGTCATCTGCTTGATGAATGAATCCCCAAACACATTCAATAATTTGACATTATTTCGGCAAGGTTCAACCAAAGAAATTGCCAACCCTCAATCGGCAACATTACCGCAAAAACATGACACATAACATACCGCATCATTTCTCTCTAAATACCGTCTCGCGCGCAAACTTCCGAATGATACTTAAAATGACATCATCCCTTTCAAATCTACTGTTACCATACAGTGAATGAATAAACTTCTCACCATTACCCACCACCACCTGACAGGACACGGTTGCAATTTCATTTGTCCATTTATTGTCCATCTTTTACCTTCCATGTCTGTGTTGTTTCCAATTGTCGCTTCTTCTTACCTCGTATCCTTGCAAAATTTCCATTCAACTTACGAATGAAAAAAAAAATCCCTTCTGTATATTCTCCCTCTCCATTCAAAGGATCACTCAACTTTAAGAAGTAAACATATAAAAAAAAAAATTGCACAGAAATCCTGTCTCAAGCTGTGCAGTAAATTTGCACAAATCGAAAGGATAATAAATGAGAAAAAAATCTAAAAAAGAAGACAAATTTTAATCCAGTTTTACGATGTTGTTTTTTTTTTTTGCACTCTTCTCAAAAGGATATGGAAAAACCGGGAGAATTTTCGGCAAAAAGGACCACTACCCGAAATAATTTGTGGATTCTCCATTGTGGTGTGTTGCACTATGAAAAAAAAAACGAGTTTAAATCAAAAAAAAAAAAAACATTAATGAAAGGACACATGCGTCCTTTTCCTTTCAAATTAATTTCAAAAAACTGTTTTGTGTTTGGAACAGTAAAATGCAAATTGCCAAATAAAATACCCCATTCATGTCCAGGGAAAAGAAAAGGATACGCACTCGCGAAATACACCGCGCGCACACACAGACGCCTTCTAGGCGGTGAGTTAGCAGAAATCCTTACGCGAGATTTTCTTTACTTTATGCAAATTTTTCAATTTGGGCTTATGGATAGGAAACAGGAGGATCTTTAAGGACGTTGCAACAACTTGTTTTTTTCTGCTGCTGCCGTTGCCTGTAAGGATAATTTGGGCGCATAGGCATAGACAACTTGATAACAAAAGAAAATTTTTGGAATATTTTCGGTACCCGAAGATGATTTATCATCGTCTGTACATTCCTGTGCTGTGGATTGCAAAAAACAAGCAGCTGCAAGATTAGAAGTGATCTATATTGGTTTTGTCGATGGCAATCATTTGACAGGATACCTCAGTCTCCGTTGGAAGAGAAATGATGATGTATGCTCGTCAGAAAATAAATTTTAGTACTGTGAAAGTTTTTGAATTAAAAAAAAAATAAGGAACGTTTCTCTGATATCCAAAACGAAGTAATAGCTTAAGTAAATAGATCGTTTTAAATTTGCATGAAATTTCAAAATCCATTTTCTTACAACCAAATTAAAAAAAAAAATTCAAATTAAAGTAATATTTTAAGAGAACAAAAACTAAAAGTACTTAGATCCAATGTTTTGAGTTATTTGTACAACTGAAATACACCAAAAGGTCAACAATAGTAGTCAACCTAGTATGTTTAACAGAGATCATTGAAATTTATAGAATTTTTGTCTTCTGGCACAATTTTGCATTGCATTGCAATCAAATACTAACAAATTTAAACCACATTTATACATTAAAGTATGTCTTTCAAAATTAAAGATATTTACAAATTCGAATGTCGATAGACTGGTGCTAATTCAGATCCGATGCATGATAACAATTTCTAAAATTAACAAAATTCTAGTCAGACAAAGTTCTTTCTACGAAACTTGTCAAAATTTATAGAAATCCGAAATTTACATTCTAAGAGTATTTAGCATTAGCAGGTGGCCAAAAATTCCAAAACAATATTTAACAATCAAATATATTTTACATACTAACCAATGCAAAAAAAAAGTGAAATTAAGACACAAAATAAAAGATTAACATGGCGAGTCTAAAAATTCATCAAATTTTGTAGTTTTGAGTTTAAAACTCTGGTCATGTTTGTTTCATCATCCAAATTTATAGAACTCACAAACTACCTTTCCAATGAGTCCAAATTATAGAACAAAATCAAATGTCAATGTGTTGTGTTTTCTGTCAGACGCTGTTATAAAGTCTTCAAGAAATCATTAGAATTTCGACTCATAATTTAGGAACCGATAACGTTAGTTGGTAAAAACAAGACTAGTTAACATTAGACTTCTAAATATTTTAAAATTGTCGGTAGTTCTTGATGGAACTCCTATTTTTTGATAGAAGTAATTTTGACACACTTTTCTGAAGATAGCGACTATCGATATTCCAAAGATGTGTTGGGTAAAATTAATTTGACAGAATCTTTTTTGTACGAAAAGCAGGAGCCTCAAAATGTTCAAAATTTTGTCTTTTCTATGGATCGAAGCCTTTTACTGAATGCAAAATTAATTTAGTATGTCAAGTGTAAACATTATACGACTGCTTTTAAATTCAGACCCATGTAGCTCATGTGATTGAAGTACTGAGCTTTTCTTCCAATTTGTACGAATTTTTCAAAATATCTGCCAGATATACAAAAATAATCATTTGCAACGGATCGATCTAATCTCGTTTCTGACTTTCAATTCATACGTAAATTAATATTTTTTTTTGGTAAAAAAATTGCTGATCAATAATAACAATACCTTGGATATAAGACCCAGCAAAGTAAAGTATGTGCTGCTAAAAAAAGTTGCTACGCTCCAAATTTTTCTCGGATATTTTCTTTAAAATTCTGTGTAAATGTGTAGATTTAAAAAAAATTAGTTTTCATTGTAAATACATCTAACATGGAGTGTTATGAAAAAAATTGTAAAACTGAGTTTTCAAGTTTAAGCGAGGATCTAAATTGGATTAAAATTTCATACAAGTTGAAGTACATAAATTACACACATATCCCTGGGTATTGTTGCACTTAAATTTTCATTCAGAATACAAAATTTTAATTTAAGTGGAAATTTGGTTCAAAAACAATATTATAAAATACGCTGTTTTTGTTGTGAAAAATTTAATGTGCAAGAAGATGCTATTATAAATTATAAAGTAACATTTCATGAATTAACTAATTCGTTTTCTAAAAAAATAGATTCAAACTATAATGCAAAATGTATACACTGATTTCACAAAGGTCTAAATTATATATTCTGTTTAATATTTTAATGAGCTCAGTTGTTCTTTTATTAAAAAAAAATTTGCTACATACGAATACAAATTAAATCAATTTTTGGTCAAAATTTGTTAAGTTTCAAAAGCATGTAGTCCCATAAAACAGCTGCAAATTTAAAATATAAATATATCGTCGCAACCTAAGTTATTTCTCGAGCTTTTTTTCCATTCCATTTTCCAGAAAAAATAGAAATTTTGTTATAAACAGTTTACAAATTCTTTAAAATGACGTTGTATGCTAAATTTATACATATGTCGACTTTTCCTGATACAAACAAGTAGGTACCTACATACATTTCCGACAAAGCTTCATTCTGCACAAGAAATCCTAGAAATGAATGTATTTCCTTCTCCTTACGAAAAAAGTATTTGATTTCGAAAATCTCCTCCCATATACAGAAACTACAATTGGTATTATCTTAGCATTATCCTTTATGGGATCCCTCTATGAAAGTGAATATCCTAATCAGCTTAACAACTTCTTCTCTTCCAACGCCACAGAAGAAAACAGAGCATTTGTGTGGTTGCTGTTCGATTTTGTTTTCTTTAGTAGAGAATACATTTACCTTTGCATAGATCTACAAAGGGTATTGATTGATTTTTTTTTTTCTAAGAAACCAACAACAACTGTCTGCCAACTATCAACCCTCTTACAATCCGGAATGGTGTTGGAAAAACTATTTTGATCCCGTCACAGGAAGGTGAACTACATGTCACCGAGTTTTTATGACATATTTTCATGTTTTAAGGGTAAAGAAAATATGTGTACCCGGAATCACTTTCTAGTTTGCAACTAATAGTTTTCCAACGTACATATTCAACTTTGGGTTAAAAGAAGAGAGGTCGGATAGATCAAAACTCACTGTGGCGGAAAAACTAAGTACACGTATGAGAAACTAGGGCAATCAGGATCTTTGAAACTATTTCCTTGTTCTTTTTTTTTTTCGTTTGCATTTGTTCGGACCTCGTTCCTCTTTTTAATGATGTACTAAGGATGGAGGTTTGCAAACTACATGAGAATATATTGTAGCTCACATTTTTGTAGTAGGTGCCGGTTTTCTTTTGTTCATGCTGTTGAATTGGCAGAAGTCGATCGAAGAAAGGGACATCTGCAGAAAGGTGAAAGGAACAGAGAACTTATGACAGCACACATAAAGGAAAAGAAATGAGCAACGGTCCTTTCTTTCATGAATTTTCAGGCACGTATTGGATAGATTTGGCGCAATCTGGGGATGATAGTGAGGTGGTAAACAGGATCTTTCGTTACTCTACTCAATAATGTGTTTGAAGCATTTTTTTTTTGATTAAACAAAACGAGTATTTTGTAAAATTGAGCACATTTTCATAATTATGCATCATTTATAAAATCTGTTGGCAATTTATGTATAAATATTTTGCTTTCCCAGAAACTTTCAAATTTAAAATTTTTTAACCAACAACACCTTAGTAGATATATATACGTAAATAAATCTAGTAAATGATGAACTTTTGACAAAAAAATTTAATATATTTTCTCAATTCATTGATATTATTGACATGCTTTAATTTTCGAAACAAAAGGCTTTTAAAAAATTAATCTTAAGTTACATTTTGGTGTGGATGATGACTTCAGAATTCAAAAATTTGATTTGGTGTTCAGAATAAAACAATGAGTTCAAATTTGTGATACATATTACCCGGTTTTAGTCAAAATACACGTATATATATCCATACATTTTTGAAAAATAATAAAGATATATAATAGGAAAAAAGATGGGTCTAAAAATATCCCAAATTATTGTCCTAATCATTAAAACTAATTAAAAAAATGCAGTAAAATTTCGTTCAGATATTTTCAATATAGTAACTTAGAGTCAAAAAAAAATAAAAATTGGTTCAGTAAATTAATTTAGACGTTATCCCGGATATTTAACATAAAAAATATTTGTTTCTACCAAATTTGTTCTAAAGAGATAAGCATATTTTAACAACTGAGTTATTAATTACTTCGAACAAAATCTATCCAATCTCTTGCTGTCTAGAAAGATTGCCTCAAGGAATGGCTCAAGCAGTGAAGTCGACTTCGACTTCTGAAATTTTAGAAGTCTAACATCGGCTGCAACTAATGATTCAACGCACCGACCACATAAAATGCCATTCTTTAAATCCAAATTCGGAACACTGTAACGCTGGTAGTCGGTTTGGGAAATGCAAGTCGAATAAATATAAACTGTTATCCAAGAAATAGAAAAACCGATCAGACCTTTCATAAAGTAAGAAATAAGAATCCAGCCCATGAAACCGAGAGCCATATGATCAATTGCAAAGAATAGTGTTATACCTAGGAATCATGTACCGAAAGAACAAGATATGACAAAAAACACCAAAATGCTACAGTGATGAAATACAGCTCTCAACTCACCGAAAGTGTAATCACTCAATTTACATAATATTTTCGGCAAGGATGCGATTGGCAACTAACTTTCGTTGTGAAATTTCCTTAGAGGTTAATCGCATTATCCAAGTCAGCTGCAAAAACGAACTCAGATAGACCGTTGATTTTCTGTTTAAGTTCCATCGCTAGTTTAATCCAACAAAAAAATTCAAGCCACCACAAAATAAAATACTGTGATCGTAGTGCATTTTTACTCTACATGTCCCTAAGCCTGAAAACAAAAAATCTTAAAAGTTCGTTCTTTCATACCACAAAAAAGAGAAAGCCACGAACTCTCTATTGTCGATTCAATAAAATTGTGAGTCGAGTTATAATAATTAGATTTCAAAAGTTAAACACGTCGATTGATAGCAGTCAGGAGAATCATCCAACGACGTTATGCAGCAGCCCTTCTTTTCTATATACAAAATATAAATACATATGTAGCTTGGCTAAATTTTGAGCACAGAAGATTTAACTTATAAGTTCCAGAACAATTTTTTTAAAACTCCTTCACTGCTCTCTAATTTGGAATTCTTTGAAAATGCTAAAAAAAATATATAGTAAGTGTATGTATATTTTCTAATAAAATTTACTAAAGTTTTATAAAGTAAAATATTTTTACTGCATTCAATCGGATAAATGTGTATATCTACTTAAATTTATTATAAATAAAATTATTAAATTGTACAATAACAACTTTCCTTTAAAAATAAAATGATTTCAGATTTAAAAACCAATAAATAATTAAATAATTTATTTACAAATCAAAAGTGTGACCCAATTAAAAAAAATATATATTTTCCTAAGTGCCTTTGACTTTGATAAAGATTGAATAATAAATTATTTAGTCATTAAATTATTAAATATTTGAATAAATAAAATTTAATTAAAAAAAGAAATTGAATTTCAAATAGATCCAACGTAATTGTATGCTGCAGAGAAAACGACAAGATTAGTTAGCAAGTTTGATTATGTTATTTAACAAAAATAAATTAATATACAAATCCAAAGATCAAAAAAAAAAAATACATTTTAAATAAGTATGTACACACATATAAAAAAATGTAGCTAACAATTTAATGTCAATTATACTATCTATAAGATCAGTACATCAGAACATACTTTTTAAGTTTCCCAACTACTTCGAGACCGCAAAACTTTTCATGCAAACGTTAAGGAATTAACCATTTCTGGCATTTAAATTTAAAATTGGTGTAAAGACACATACCATTCAATTCAAAAAGATAATTGTGTATATTTCAATAAAGAATGGTGTGGTAATTCGTGCATGTTAATGCCGATATTTTCTGAGCGCAATCAAATGGGTGAAATGAGGGACTTGCAGAATCGGAAAATTTTGAATTATCGAATTTTTATTTTAGAAAACAACTTCTACCGAAATTCCAATGCAGGTTTTAAAAATAGCAGTGTCTCATCACTCTACATACAAAATTTGATCAGATATCTGGAACGCAACACTTAACTCAAAATAGGCAATACATAATTACAATCCCCCAGAAGCAGAATTTTCTGCCAGTAAGGAATATCCATCTGTCTGATCCTCAATAAAGTTTCTTCTAAATAATTGGAACAATGTACCTTTCTTAATAAATCTATTTAAAGCAATTCATGCAACTATATTTATCTAAGGTTTAATCAAAAATCCCACCAGATTAGCTTCCTGTATACAACATCGTTCAAGGAGAAGGAAGCTAATTAATCGATAGACAGTTGATAACGTCCTATTTCTAAAAAAAAAAACGCACACAAAAATTTTACAAAAATCTCCCGTCAAAAACGAATTTTAAAATATCCTCGATTTCTATCCAATTCAAAAAAGACTTTATATTAGTTTGTATATGAACCTATTTTCTACGTTCCACACACACTCTCTACTCAATCCACAAACCATACAACCCACAAACATCGAGTTTCCTTCTATGTACTTTCCTTTCTCTTTCTTTCAAAATCAGTCTCCCCGTAAAACACATTTTTTTATTTAAAAAAAAAAAAGTGTGACTACGTTAAAATGGAGCTAAATTCCATCCATCCAATACTTAAACCACAAAAAAATATAGAATTTCCCTCCACTTTTATTTCCCTTTTCTAACGTACTCACTCTCTCTCGTTGCAGCCAATTAGAATTTATATAATTCCACTTAGAAAATGATTACCTCCATGTGGCAATGCTAAAGTGGACACAAGCAAACCGACCAACTGAACCAAAACCAAAGAGACAAATACGTCACACACCACCAAAACATCGAAGAAGCAGCACGACAAACAAATCCATGAAAATGCCGACACGTACAAGGACCTCCACCACCCTGGAACGTAGTTTACATAGGAAATCACTAGACGCAAATACACAAAATGCAAAACGTGTTCGGGGAGGAAACGAGGCGAATAAGGAGAACATGGGTATACATTTCCTGCGTAGTCCAATGGGTAATACCAGTCTAACGGCTCTGCATGACCTCAGCAATGGCAAATCACCGAAAAGACCAGCGACTCCAACCAGACGCACGCTGAGTCCGCTGGGTGTAAAGCGAAATCTCTACTCAAGAACCCTGCCAACGTTTGAGGCTGAGAACTATACCCCGAATGTAGTTGGCCGGTTCTCAGATGACTTTGATGAATGTTCACTGACTCAAGTGTCTTTTAAACCGAGAAAGTGTACAGAGGAGTCTCTCAGTTCATCGAAAATGGGCGATGAGACGTTGGACAAAATGTTAGACGCTATTATTAAAAGTTCACACAAAGATGACGGCCTGGTCGGAATCATCAAGGACTATGACTTGGAGCAAAGTATCCATGAGATGGAAGTGCGGACACCGCCACATTTGAAAAGGCAACGAGTTGTAGTGCGACGACGGCCAAGACCGAAGCAAGAAATGATCGGTTTGACACTGCCGAATGGTATTCCAAGTCCTGAAACGCCAAAAGCAAAGTCGTTAGATGAGAACGTTGCAAATGATTTAGTCAATATGGAAACGCCCAAGAACATCGTATTCATAATGGACTCACTTCCAGAGAACTTCCCCAAGGACATGCAGCAACAACACTGTTCTACACCCACCCAGGAACAAACGCTTTCTATCAAGCGTTGTTTGACTTTCTCTCCCGAGAGCGACGATGACTTTAGTGATGCGAAACGAAGTTCAGTGGCTTCATCCAATATATCAGAAGGGAGTAGTTCTTGTACCTCACGTGCTGGACCCACTAAGGGATCGCTAGATCTAGCGGTTTTCGTTGCAAACAATCGTCTTAATGTTCATGGTAAGTTGTAAAACTTTTCAAAATCAGATTTTGTTCCTAATAATCTTCTCTTTCAGTTATTCGATGTCGTGATCTTCAACGTCCAAATGGGAGCTGTGTTGCTGTGAATGCCTACGTCAAAGTAGCGCTGCTCCCCTCCGATGATGATAGTCTTGAGAATGGTTTTCAACGAACGGCTGTTCATCGACACTCAAGTCGGCCGTACTTTGATCATCGTTTCAAATTTGATATACGGACTGATGATGAACACGAACTAACCAAAAGGGTCCAATTGGCCGTTTGGCATCGGGATCGCGATCTAAAGTGAGTAGTTGTATGTATTGTGAAGAGAACTATCATATTTTACATATATCACAACCTACGCACATAGTTCAAGGAGTTTATGTATTAAAGCGGTTTCAGGGTTGGAGCTCGCCATCAATAAATGGGTTTAAAAAGACGAGGGTTTTATGACGCTGTTGTCATCCATTATTGAGTTCATCGACTTTATCTAACTGACATAGAAATTTTTTAGATCAACGTGATCATGATCAATATATCCTAAGCTGGTGATCAAATTTTAAACATCATTTCTGTACTTATACGATAGTGATAATCGGCAAATCTGAGTTGTTCTTTAAAATACTCGTAACTGATCGCCGCCTACGTCAACAGAGAAAGACGTTTCGACAACTCAGTTTTTTAATCGATATGTTCATCACGATCATAAATTTATTTAACAGGTGATTGAATTTAACTTCGAAGCTGATGCCGTTACTACTAGGCTAATAACGAGTGAAATTGTCACATGATCCCATTGATGATTTTCAGGTTCGTTTTTCTAATGAGTATGGTTATAGAAACGTTCTGCAAAGTGTTGCGTTGATTACGGAATGGATGATCAAAGTCAGCCACTGATCATTAAACCACTCAAGAATTAATGAGTTGAGTGAAACTATTGAATTTCAACGATCATAACTTCCCCTCAATGTAGATCAAGATCGTCTACGTTTAGTAAACTTATTAAACTTATAGACTTCTCGCCACACTATTGGAAACGAGAAAATCTACACCGCCAGTAATTAGTGACTTTGAAAACTGATAGCAGGATCATAATCGACAGGTGATATTGTAAACGAAAAGATCACTGAAGTTCCATAGATCACCTTAGGAGGTAAATGTATCGGCGGCTCACCTCCTGATTATTATGAGTAATGGCATGTTTCAAATTTGTGAATACTTATACGAACACTCGAACACTTAATCAGACTAATCTTAACCATAGCTTTTCAGTTTTGCTACTAGAGTATTGCAAAGTTCCTCTCTGGCTTTGATTCTCTGTTATATAGTAGAGGGGGGTGATTTTTCCGAGTACATATAGCTCCAACTTTCTGAATGGCTGTCAAAAGTGAGAACCTTTATCCAATAAGACTAACTATTGTTTCAGATTTTGCAAATATAGAAAACTCTTCGTTCGTTCAAAACTTCATCATCATCAAAAAAGTGTAATAAGAAAAATGCTCCTCAATGTGCCATGTAGATTTAAATTCCAACCACTTGGATACCCGGAGCCGGAAGCAATCAGCAGATCCCCCTTCCGTTCCGCACCTAAGCACACCTTATGAACATTAAAATCTCATCCTGCGCCATCCACAGACTGACAAATGACCACCACGTCTCCGAAATCAAATACGAATACCTTCATAAAGTGTGCAAAACAAAGGACACACAAGACTTTTATTAGTCCGGCAACCCTTTTTAATCGTTTCATAGCCCACCCATCATTTTTACATCATTACTACTTATCCAGCATGCGCCAGCCACAACAGGGTGTACTCTGTGGAATTATTCAAAATAATTCAATTAATCTTCTCTTCATCCTTTCCGCCATCAACTCTCTCTCCTCCAACATCTCTACATCCTTTTTCATCCAATGAGTGTAGCTAATTTCATGCATAAAATATTTCAGCCAAGCTGGATCAGGAATAATTAGTATGAGGCAGGCGTCACAGTAATCCCTATCCTCGACACTACGGGCTCAGCGTGCCTAATGTGAATATTTAAGTGCACATTTATGTCCCATTTTCAAGGAATAACTTTATACCACGATGCAGCACTAGTGAAAGTTGTGTGTCCACCATTACGTCTCATCCTTTTCACGCTACGCTATCGTCGTCGTCCTCTCAGAAAGAGGGGGTGGATTCGTGTGATGAGGTGTCAACGTTTTGTAATTGAAAGTTGCAAGGGCTTCGTGTTTTTTTTTTCATTGTGTTTGTGCAAATGTTTTTATTATGTCTAAAAGATAATTGAAGAGAATGTGAGAAATCAGAGACTTTCTCTCGTTTTTCACAATTTTCTCCCGGGGGGATGCTGTGCAAAGGTATTGCTCTCACCGGGATTGACAGTAGGAAAGTAATAAATATACACGGTGGTCTCAAGGAAATTGAGAAATGTATTGAAGGGGATGCATTGCGGTTGTGCAGAGGAATTTCTCCACCTAGCATGGTGTTGAAGGAATGTCAAATGTGGATTGTAAGCGCACAGGGTGAACAAATCTTTCAAAAAGTTTCATAACTCACGGAAAATGAGTCACATAGTAAAGCTTATTGTGAGAAAAATAAATAAACTGAATTTACAATACATATGTATGTATATGAAAAAACAAAACAGACGGACAAGTTAACGAGACATGAGATCAAACAAATTACAAACACACGAACGAATTAATTTTAATTAGGATGCTAATAGAATCCGAGACGACAAATTCTTCAAATTAATGATCTAACGAGATGTTGAATAAATACGATTGAAACAGTTAGAGATTCACACTATTTATAGTTAGCATAGTTTGGAAAAACAGCTAATACGAAATTATTTTAATTTCAAAAACAAAAACAGAAATCAAAATATTTACATACAAAAAACCAAGTAAATTTAATTTAAAACTTTATAGGGTAAAGAAAACTTAATAAAACAAATACATGTCCATATAATCAAAAACATGAATCATAATTTTTTTATAGTTTAAAGAAAATGTTTTGGTTTTTTTTACCATAGGGTATTATATATATCGAGATAGACACTATAAAGTATCATACATATATTCAGTATCAATAGCGAATTCGATTGAGCCATGACTGTCCGTCCGTATGTCACTGCTTTTTGGTCCTTAAATTTTGAGCTAAGCTGTTGAAAAAAAGAAGCAGTACAAGTATTTTATATGAAATCGAAAATTTTTATTAAAACCAAATACTTAGATATTCAGATTGTCTATATTCACACATACATTGTCTTTAGCCACGCATATCAATAAACCGATTTTGATTAAAGTTTTCATGTAACATCCTCAGGAGAGCATCCTACAGAAAAGCTACAATCCGTCTGGAATGGTTGGTTCGATGCCCTATCCTTCTTTCTATCCAGTCCTAATAAACTGGGCGTGGCATACTGCACTCTTTTTGTCAAATTACAACGATAACTTCGAACGTTTGAGAATGTTACATGAAAAATTATATAAAAATCGGTTTCTTATCGGTTTCGCCCTAAAAAAGTGGGCGAGGCTAAAGACAACATATGGTTGAATTGTAGACAATCTGATTATCTAAATATTTGGTCTTAACTAAATTTGTTTAAGTTATGAAAGGGTTTTTTTTTACACTTACACTGCTTTTCTCTCTCAAAAGCCCAAATAATTTCATCCACCTAGCTCAAAATTTCAACCCTAAAAGTGGTAACATATCAGATATGGCTTAATCGTTTTAGCTATTGATTCGGATCAAGAACATACATATGTAGGTACTTTATATGGTGTATCTCGATTATTTCTCTATGTTACAATATACATATGCATCAAACTATACTCTTAGGATAGGATATCCGTGTTATAATACGATATGATATACGATATTAAGTTACAAAATAAAGTTTTCATGAACCTCGTTTGCAAATCCAATAAATAGCAACGGTCCCAGATGACTAACTTATGGTATGCCAAAAGTTACTTCTGTAACACGAGAAAAAAATGAAGACTTCTCAAAATATATTTATATAGGCTATTAGTACAGGATACATATGTATATCCAACCTTATTTGGAAACGATTATTAACATATTACAGCAGTATCATTTCCATTTAGCGTCTCAACATCCTTATCCATCTTTGAACACAATTTCGACCGAAAATCACTTCCAAAGACTAATACAACTCGTTCGTAACCCGTGCATTTGCAAGGTCAAAATTTGAATCAAATCTTCACAAGAACACAAACAACAGGGTGCCCTTAAACATATTTTAAAAATTCAATTCATTTCTTGTCGAAAATGAACTCCACCCAAAATCGCCCAACATTCTTATTCATCGCCCTCCTTACTCCCAATCAATACACAACCCATAACTCGGAAAAACCAACCCAGACATAAAAAGAAAATATAAGCTTTCAGAGGGGAAATTCTGTGGAACCTATCTGTACAGACGATTTTTCACATATCCTACCAGTCACTGCATTGATACATTGCTGTCGCGCTCTCTGGCATTCAGTTCGTCTTTTCCCATTTTCATGTGTGATCCAGAGAAGTGAAGAAAAAAAGTAGAAAAATTTTCCAACTCTACCGTTTTTCTGTCCCGGGATTTTTGTTTTTTTTTTTTTACACGCAAGAAAATTAATTCACCCAAGTCCTGTTGCAAAAATTAAACAAATCCATTCCTTCCCAAAGTGTATATAGAGCCCTGCAAGTTGCGTTCAAGAAAAAAAGTGCCGTAAATTTTCATCGTCAATAAAAAGAAAAGAAAATTAAAAATTACAAAAGAAAAGCAAAATCAATATTCCGCAGGCGGAAGCGTGTACATAAGTTAGTTTGGAAAAAAAAAATTCTTTCAATTACATATAGCTGCAGAGGTTAAAAATTCATATCCATTCGAACCGGAAGCGGACGAGAGTGTCCTGGAGTGTGTGCGCGTCGGTAAAAATTTAAATCAATTAAAATATTTTCGAAATAAAAAAAAGGAAAAGAGTATCCTTGGGAGATATAAAAAAAAATCCTTCTTTCAACGAAGGGTCGACTGAAGTAATTTTACCCTTCATTCCTAGGATTATGAAACCAGGACACTGTGAGTAAATAATTTATTTATTTTATTACACTGTGAGTGTCCAAATCGCTGTCGGTTAGGTAATACACATATCCTTCTTATTCTATGGGGTCCGTTTTTTAATCCTTTTTTTCAACACATGCTGCTTTTTTTTTTGTCTTTTTTTCCTTGCTCTAGAGGGGAGCTAAAGCTCTACTTCGTCTTTTGCTTTATATTCTTCTTCCTTCCGGTGTATCTCTCGCTCTCACTCGGTTTTCTCCCTTAGAGAGCAATTCATCCGCTGAGAGGATAGAAAAATAAAATCCAATTTTTGATGCGATCTTGAGTGGGGCTTGGGGGGCTGTCACAAGAGTGTTTGCCTTATCATTGTGGTGGGGAAGCAAATCCAAACCATGACAAGGATAAGAGGGTTGTTCTCGTTCTGGTTGTTGTTGTTGCTGTTGTTGAAAAATTCCACTTAATGATGGTTTGGGATGTGCGTGGGGACCACTATTCTATGTGTGGCTCTGTGTCAATCTTTGGCGTTCCCGTTCGCAAGTTTTGTTTATCCTGCAGTAATTACTTTCATTTTTTTGCTTCCCTCCTATTCTCCTTTGAGGGACAGTTGCACAGCAGCTGTGGGAGTGGTGCGGTGAAACTTCTTTTCTGTGGTGGAGGCTGGTTATAAAGCATTTTTGTTTTATGTGCGCTCAAGTTGGCATTCTTTTTTCTGCTCTGATGTTCTTTACGTTTAATTTGACATTCAACATGTTATCATCCATGGAGAGTTATTTCATTGTTTCAACTGACTGACTGACGACAAGTGTCTATAAAGAGTCGCACAAAAATTTAATATTCATTGGTGTTCAAAGCTAACGCGTGTTAATGGTGGCGTTGACACTTTTCAATGAATTTTTAAAGGCGACACAATGATGAAGAGTTAGGTTCTATAAAGTGACAGATCTAATTTTACAAAAGCAACAATATGTATCTATATATAAATAAAAACAAAAAACTCGTCTTATCGAAAGACAGATGTGTATAATGGAATTCGTTTACTGTAATATTAAGTGGGTTTTAGTATAAAACGGAAGAAGTCTGGGGGTAGCATAGCTCACAAATAAGAAATGAAGTTTAAATGAAGCTTAAGCAATAGTAACTATGGTTTTTTTTTTCTTGGTTTAGATTTAAAGCTACGCTTTGCTAAAGCTGTCAGCTAAATATACATAGATAACAACTGAGTCCTGCATAAAATTGGTTCTTTACAATTCAAGACTACTAGAGGAGGAGAGGAGATGGTATCCAAGCCTCGTACCCAAACAAGTCAAGTGCCAAACTACCATGCCAGGCGATCAATAAAATCGCCCGCTGTCCAGATATTGTTAAGGAGACTGAGTTATCTTAATACTGACAGGCAAGGGTTTGGGTGGTTCATATGTATCCTTATTCATTTTACTCAAGAACTTGTTTTGAGACTTCCATCACATTGACGTCATTCTTCCTCGAATAGTAGTTAACCCTTTAAAATTGCCTTGCAAAGTTTTAAGGCATCTGAGCACATTCAATGTACGAGTAGCAGTTTGCCTGATTTAACCCTACACATAATCCACCTACTCCTTTTGTATCTACTAATAAGATGAGGCGGGAATTGACTTAAAAATATTATAACAATCTTGTGAATCATTCCCTGGTGTACATTAACTTCCATACTTCCGTGTAAGTGTCTTGCGTTTAGCAGAGGCATCAGTAAATCGCTAATGAAGGTATTTAACTCTACTGGCTTTAAATCTGCACCCAGACCTACCGCTGTTTACATATCAAAAGACTTTTTTTTTTTAATTAATTTGGGAACGTTATTGATGCTTGGGTCCGATTTAAACGATTGGTGAGTTAGAGTACTGCACAATCGGGGAAACTTTAATGGCAATCCACTAAGGTCATATAGGTACTTCGTAATTTTTAAAGCATATGTATATGAATCCTCAAATGACAGATATGCAGCTAGCACTCGGATCATCAATGGATTCATTGTGAACCCCTCTCGTGAATAAACCTAAAAAAAAAAGACAAAAATTACGTTTATTGCTTTTAGGTAGTTAAACGGTCTCCCTGAACTTCCCTCCCTTAACTTGCTCCCTGATTGTTGGTTTTCTGAAATATCGACCAGGTCTCCGAAGTAGTGTTCGTCGGGGGGGCGCATTCCTAATTCTGCTTAGTCTATGGCTTTCGCATGGGAAGTGTGGTCTTCTCTCTCCTGCATCTGTATCGCCACAGCCTTTGCAGAGATAATCTGTGTTTAGTCCCATTCTTGTTTGTTGGCCCGGCAGGATATTATAGCCGATAATAATCCCCGTAAAGAGCGGTAGATTCATTCCATTAAGCGCTAAAATGTACATATTTTCAGTATTGTCGTGTTTTCTCCAGTTTTCTGGGGACGAGAGATGAGAGTACGCTGCATCTCTTATTGGGTAGTCTCATAAAAGCTTGTTTCATGTTAGATTTAATAAGTACTAGGAGTGGTAGAATAGAGGACCCCTTTCCTGCTAATCCGTCCACCAGTTCGTACCTTTATTGTAACGTAGGACACTCCTTGTAGTTGTTTCCTTTACGTGCCTTAAAAGTAAATGTTTCCATCTTCTAACAGAAAAACGTTCTCACATCTCTGTTTATCAAAAGTTCTTGAAAGGTGGGACTTCGAATTCCTGCTTAATAGTGTGAGCATTAACCATTAAGCCAATACATCCGTAATTGGCATTGTTAAAACCTAATAGAAGATACATTGACCTGAAAGGGAATGAGGCAACATTGTTCTACTCATTATTCAGAAGTAGTTGTCAAATTGATCGAATCGAATCGCAGTTTCGTTGGGATATAATCGAGGTTTCTGTGTCGAAAATTTCAACGATTGTAGAAGGTTAGGATGTACAAAATCTTCAGTCATATTTCACTACTAGCCTTTTATGCAATCAATTAGATTCTTCCGTTTCTTATCTAAAGTAAGAGAAAAGTACATTGTACAAAAGTGTTGTAGATCTGCTTATCTACCCGAAACAGGAATATTGTATTTCTGCTTTTTTCTTTCATTTATTTATTACCCGTTGAAATGTATAACGAATTCGTTCACGTACTATGTATCTTACTTGCTTCTGTAACGCTGGTGGGTTTGCCTACGTTTGCAACTTTGCGAACCTTAATCTCATTGAACAAGCCGCTCAATTTTAAAATTTTGGATAACTGTGAGGTCGAGAAATTGCTATTTGACGAAGCCAGCAATAGATAGATAAGACACTGCCTTGAGGCTATGCCACAACTTTAAAGTTTTTAAGCCGATGCTCTCCCCAATTCTTTTAATAAAACCTTGTCTTCTATTGACGACTTTCTTGCTCCGTTCGTAATCGTAATCTCTTGTCTAATCGAATCTTGTAATGAATACTTATTTCTTGCTTTTGTGCCTTATTTTACAAACTTTCATAGTTTGTACATTTTTATTAGCAATTACTTTACTCTTTACATCAATAGTCGAATGATATACGAACAAAAAAAAATTCAATTTTAACCGGAACACAGAAACATTCACCTGTTTAGAAAGATCCTATGAAGGGTTTTCAGGCATTCTTTACGACCATAGAAACTTAATAGCAATTGAAATTTGTACCAAAAACTCGGATATACATATGCACTTTTAAACTGATACAATCAAATGAAATTAAAATGGTTTTTGCACCGAAGGAATCAACAGGTTGCTGATTAAATATTCATGAGACCAAACGCACTCTTTAAGGAAGTCTCAGTACTTAAATTTGCATACAGCAAAGTTGTGTAGGGTCCACTTCAAAACGAAGACTTTCGGATTCATACAAACGTATGAATGCCATTTAGTGCAGTATTCTTTCAGTGTAAATTTAAATACATCCTTAGGGTTTAGTCCTCCAATCTACAAGCGGAAATTCTAAGAATTGCTCATAAATGAAGCTCTCATAGGTATTCATTCATTATAATTACTGACAGGACAGTAATTGGAGGCAGAATCCTTCTTAACACGCACAAATATTGCCACTTCGTTAAATAAACCCTTCAAATGACATACAAATAGTATCCTGAAATATGTATTTGTTAAGCATATTGTTTCAGTATTATCTATATACTTCGATAAATACCAACAGACAAGTGAAACCTAATTTCGAAAATTTAAGCTGACTTTTATGCCTACCGTGTGGTATGGCTTTATTGATATTCCTGTCACTCCAACTCCCCGTGGTTATTAACGTCCATTGTGTCACAAATAGCCATGATAGTAGGGGTGGTCGTCCATAATGAAAGCTATTTACATTCACCAAAAAAAACGATATTTCCAAAAATAGTCGCATACGTAGTGAAAATAAACCCTGCCGAAAGGAATGAAAATTTTGACCTTTTCATATCAATTGTCATGACACATAACAAAGCACAAACAAGGATAGACAGATACAGAAAGATATTCATTTTCATTTTATTTTTAAATTTATGACACGTACTGCAAGGCAGATTCAAATTTACCAAGTTCCATGGAAATAAAAATATTTTGTAACATACCGTGCTTGCACGTGTGGCCAAAACCCAAAATTGGGTTACACAAGCTTCATTTCGCTTCACTTACATCGTCTCGGATACCATCACCACGATTAAGTAATTCGCTGGGGGGGGAGGTCGGTCCTTGCGCTGTAAAGGAGGGTTGAAAAAACTCAGCAAAAAAAAAAAAAATTCTGTGTTTTCAAGTGAATGACTTTTTTAAGCTTTTTTAATTTATTTTTAATTTTATTCAGAATATTCTTTTTTCGACAGAGTTTTTCCATTTCAATTTTCTGGTGTTTAAGGGTGGTGAGTGAATCTGAGAATGACAAGGAAATCAGTGGGATTTCGAAAAGTGTGTCAAAAGTAATTGTATTTGTAAAGTGTCTAGAGGAAGGTGATTAAATTTCAAACAATGGAGCACTCTTCTAAATATGTCTTCTAAACTTTTTTAACTATAGCACTGGTTGTTTAATCGTTTCATAAAGTTTTAGTTATTTCCATTAAGTGAAGTAATTATAGGGAATTAACGAATTAACGAATTAAAGCCTGCAAATGGAGTAAGAACGCGAAACAAATTCTTTTTATTGAACAGATTCAGCTAATTAATATAAAGACAACAATTTTCTGAACTCATTAATAAGATCCTGTATGGTACGAATGACGTAAGAATAGAAGACAACTTGTCTTATAAGTTAAATATGTACGTGTATAGATCTTCACTGTGCATCGTTGAAGTAATCAGAACCTACATTATATATTTATCTTTGTCACAATAAAGGACCTCACAATGTATTTAAGTTTTTGAGTATCCACTATATACATATGTATATCCAATAAGTATGCTATCTGTAAAGTTTTCAAAACGTAGTTCACTACTCCTTTCCCTTTCAAAGTTAATGGATTCGCAGATGCACCATATCTCTTCCGCGGTGTCACTATGCAAAGCTGCAAATACCAATTTTTCATCCTGCGCAGTAAATATTTTATTACCTCACTTTACCCTGTTCTAATGGAAAAGAAAGAATAATAAATTCTCGAAGAATCCATGCATTCATGGATGGTCGCTAACGAAGCGAGGCGTACCACCTACCTTATGCGCTTTTCCATTTTTATTAAAAATCGATTTTTTTTATAAGGCACTCCATTATACTCAAAAATCATGGAAGCAAATATTCAGTATTCAACTTCTCATCTCTTCATATATCCTTTTAATCTTCAAATCAATAACCTGATCCTTGACTCATGTTTGAAATGTTCGAGAAAAGACATCCAGCTTTGGATAGTTTCCATCACCCTATCATCATCATGATGATGACGGTGAGATGATGAGGAGTCATCTGTATGTGTGAATCCTTTGACGAAAATTGCACATGTGGTCCTCTTTAAAGAGGAATTTAGGACAACATGTTTATCTGTCTAGTATACACACTTACTAACGTATTTATACGTGACATATTCATTGATTGGCATAACGTATTCATTGACTATCCACAGTGAAGCCGGTGGGGTTCTCCCGATTGAATGATAGATCTCGAGGACACAACGTATGTTTGTAGGGGTTTTGGTACAAGAAGACCAAAGGATGACAAAGGGAAATATTTATTTTTCATTATGTGAGAGTGAGGCCCTGAGAGGACTATTGAATGTAAATGAAGTGATCGGGCAGGACAGGGGACAGAAATGGGGAATGTGTGTCGTGCCATTCTGTAAGTGGTTATAGTAGTTCTTTTTAGTGGTAATTTATAGACAAGATAAGGACATAGAGAGTTCTTTATTATTTTTTTTAATAATAGCCAAAGATTGACAAATGTATTCCAGGAAGTTTATGGACAGCTGGCACTACAGAATATTGCAATAATCAATCTATGACGAAGACATATGTGCCTGTCCCGCAATCGGAAATGACTCATCTATCAATGCGAAGGACATGGAATTAAGGAATGAGATCCCATGTCTGTATCAAATAATGTGAAGGAAACGACGTAACGATAGTAAAACAATGTAGTCGAATCTTCAAAACACATTTCGAAAATAATGCGAATATAAAGAAAAGAGGAAAGAGCAAAGAGCAAAGAAATCTAGGAGTTAAGTGGAGCTCCTATATAAAGTGTAAAGATGTTTTCTACAGAAAGGAGTTCAACAAAATCTGTGTTGACAAAATTAACCTAGCAATCCCCAATGCCTTGAAGTTAAACCATTATTCCCTTAGCCAAAGCGATTTGACCAAACTGTCACACAACGCGTTTGTTGGGTCATAAAAGCTCTTAATGAAAAAAGAAATTGACGACTTTTCGCAACGGAAAATCGCCCTCAACCTCCGCAAAAATACCATTAAACCCCCATTAAGCCTCAAGTCTATTCCAACAAGTCATGCAGTTTTAATGAATATTTATTCGTCCTTATTTTCTATTTTTCTTTTGCGCACTGGCAAATGATTTCTATGTGTGTATGTAACTACTTACATACTACGTTCACTCAAGAACAACAATAGTAAGCAACTTACCGAAATATAAAAACAGGAAAATAAATAAACTCTACGACTTAGTTGCATGTCCCGCACACTCAATTCTTAGCCCCCACCTGCCAGTGAGCATTCCTTAACTCCACGTGTACGGTGCTGCTATGCGATGTGGTTGTACATAGTAGGCGAGGTGAACAAAGTACGATTTTCCGCTCCACATTTGGATCGTTAACAGTTCGCCCTCCTGGGCAATTCCTGTATACGTCCACCATATACAGGCAAACTCCCACTCGTGCGCTGGGGGTGCTACAGTGTGAATTGCCACTTCCTTCATATGTGTAATATATAATCCCGGGAATGAGCGTTAAATGTTTGAAGAGCTAGTCTTCTCCTTGGGTATGTTACCTCCTCTACTGTTGCTTGGGGTTTTGAAACATTCATCATTCCTAGAATGTCAGTTGAGCAATGCAATTTCTCAAAACCACTTCTCTAGTTTTTACCGTTTCTCGCTGTTTTGCTGATTCATTCGAGGGTTGTTTCGAGCTCGGGGATGTTACATTTTTGCAGGAATGTGGGTGAAAACATTGCAAAAAAGAAATAAAAAATTATATGCAGAAATGGAAATGTGAAAAGAAGTACCATAAATAAATGAAAAATATGCAAAAAAAAAGTTCTGTTTTATGGTTAACTGAGTTCTCACGGTGAATAAGCTGTTGCATTGCAATGTTAACTCATTGGGAGATACAGCTGCAGGGTAGATGGGGTTGGGTGTGCACTTCAATGGAGAAATTGAATGGAAATATAGGTCATTGGTTTAATAAAGGAAGCAACTTTATGGTATTTTATCCCGACTAAAAGAGGAAGTATGCTTAGTTTATAATGAAGTGGTTGGCAATAAATATCGCATTGGTGTTCTAGAATTTGAAGTACATATTTTCGATTAGAATGTTAGATACTTTAGACTGTGAACCACTGCTATAGATTCCAAAACGATTAATTTACAAGAATGGCTTCCATTTACTAGACTATTAAACGTTAATGCACCATTCAGTACATTTATTTCAAATGCTCACAAGACTTCCGAATAATTTTTCTTAACGAGTTCAAAAACGTTTCCCCTTTCAAATGACTGATATCATACCTTTCGATAAAGACATTCCATAGCGAAACTATAAAATGCTGACAACGCCAATAAAAAGCAATGTTAGCTCTGCCCAACTCTACTAGTCACATGCACCTACATATCGTTAAACACTGATTGTTCAAATTCTAATTAATTGTTGATCATTCTCTAAATATACCACCACCCAGAATATAGAGCAAATTGGAAATTATCCAAAAGTACTTGTCGACCCAACACCCATTCAGGGAACGAAGCCAAAACACTAAACAGTTGAGTATCCTTTCAGCAGTGCACACCTTTATCCCTCCTATAGTGGTGCTTTGAATTTATGTGGAACGGAAAACCCATAATCATCAACATCATCGTCATAGTCACCGATGAACCAGACCATCCTTGTCATCGTTGGAAATCTATTAAAAATACATTCTCATGTTGTAACCACCTATGGATAGCGTGTGTGTGTGACTATGGTTTCTACTTTGATAGAATATAGAGGAAACCCTCAAAAAGTGTACAGCAAATTTTGTCGAATAGCTTAAGGTCCTTGGGGGGCTATGCGGTGTCCGATATTCTCTGGCGTATACGTAACCTACTTTTTTTTATTTTCTTTTGATAATTTTTTTCTATTTCCACCACATGCTGGTGTGAGGTGTTATTGGAATGCGCTTTATCTTATATATAATAAAGTGGGGGAAAGGACTACTGAATGGATTGAATAGCCAGCTGAATGAAGGGGAATTATGTTGTTAAATAATGACACTCGTCCCGGGAGGGATTGATCGATTGTTTTGGGGGTTTTAGTTATCGTGACGTAATGTCTTGTTAATGGAAGCTACTGTGGAGTTCTATGCGTACAGTCGTCATAAGTTTTATGAAAGTTTTATATCCAGTCTGGACATGTTGGATAATTATCGTTTATAAGCACGAATGAGGTCAATGAACACTAGAAATCGTCCTGTAGGAATGTTCTTGGGAAGAAATTTTGTTGGACATGAAAATCTAACATACACGTTTGATGACAAATTATTATCAATTCGCAACCAATTCGTAGTCAGCTCGTATTATGTTATCAGACAGAGAATAAAAGTTGACACAAGATTAACACTGATATACGTACATATGTGTACCTTTTCCATAAACCAAAATAAATCATTCAATCATTTAATCATTCAGCAAAATGAAATTGGACTTTGCAGAAGATACAGACGGTTGCAAGAGTTGAGAAAAATTTGTTGCAGCCCTTTTAGTTTAGTTTGGGAGGTTCGCAGTTCATGCTAGCACTTCATGCAAGCCGCTATAAGACAAGACTTGAAACTCTCAAGCATTTAAACATCAATATTAACTTCAACGCGGGGAATGAAAATAAAACACCATCTGATTTGTGGACAGAATATGCAGAACTTGATTAATATAAAATACAATTCAGGAATTACAAGCACAACTAGAAGATGAAACTTTTTTTAAAGGCTATTCCATAGGATTGACAGAGAACACCAATGGTCTTATTTCGGAACCACAAGAGACAACGGATTCAAGGTTAAGCTTTGGAACTCTATGATTTGGAAGTGGCATTTACTGTATATTTAATAGCTAAGAAAATCCAGGAGGAAATAGTTTATAATCAAAGTTGAGTATCCAAGTTAGAAGCACAACTACTATATCGATTAAAATCACGCTTAGTCTTGAATGTAACATGAACGATAATTTGCAAACCTAGCTTATCACTAGATTTGAAACGATTAAAAATGCCATCACTAGGACTATGAATTGATAAAGAATTCAGGGGCAAAGTCAATACGCTGAGCAGCATCCTGGAACAAATATTTATATTCACAAAACCATACGTTTACATTAGAAGACCATTTCAAAGGTATAACTCCTGTATATAATCAGTAATACTCAGTTTTTATGAATAAAACGTACATATGTACATATATTGCAAGTTCAGACCCTTTCAGTCCCCAAATTATAAAAATGATATTTAAGAAAACTTGATTCTCAGGACTCGGTTTAAAATTTCATTAAGCCTTAAAAATCTTATGGTTTTTCATCCTTCAAACCGGTTGCTTCAACCGCACTTTCACAAAGGACCAAGCACCTCAAAAAATTTCCTGAAGTGGTTAAAGTATTTGTACTACTTTCCAGCTTTCACTTTAGGAGTCAAATTTTAATTTCTTTCGCTATCCTAAAGCCTAAAGTCTGTAGACTTCACTCCATCGATAGCTTCCATCTCAAGCTATTACCACCATCAAAGTCCGCAAAAAACCGAAACAAGAGAATCAAATTTCCGAACTTGATACTCAATTAACACATGAAAGATAAATAAATTCAAGGATATTTTCTTTCTTTAAACTTTTCTCCTTCAACCTTATCCCCTCATTAAAAACAACTTGCCTCCCCTACTTATACAAACTCAGAAACAGTGTGTATTTCAAATTCCCCTTCTTTATCGTGGTTTCTGATAAAATTCTGTTGCCTTTTTACTTTGAAAAAAAAAAAACCAAAACCAAAAAAAATAAATAAAAATCTGACAACTTGCTCAGTAAAGTTTAGTCCTGCAATATTTTCCGGTTGAGGGGGCCTCTTCAATTTGACTTTTGTTTTAACCTAGCTGCCATTCAAACTTTATTATTGCTCTCTCCCATGAACAGCATTCTTTTTTTATGATTCAGATAATCAAAGGGCTAAGAACGGGAAGTAGAGAAACTTTTTCTTTCCCCAAACTTACCATCCTGTAACATCTTGTGTCTCTGAGTAATATTTTTCGTCCTCAAAAAGTACGTGATGAACATTAGGGATCAATATTTCATCCTCGTTCAAATAATTAATAGGTCAGCAAATAAAACGTGCACAACAAGAAGCAGAGAGATAACATAGAAAAAAAAGCTCTAAATAAAAAGAAAAGGAAACGCAACACTTAAAACGCAAATGTTTTTCAGTGAAATTTAAGGACCTCATGCGCAAGTTATCCATTTCCTTAGAAAACGGAAACTTCCATATAACACCATAAATTCGCCAGTGCACGCAAAGGTTACAAACCTAAAAAGTAAAGGGATTAAAGGAGTATAGCAACTAAGTCCTCGTTCCAATTTTAAACCCTAATGTGCATAGTTTTTTATTAGCTCAAAGCATAAGATCGTAGGATAAGGGTTAAAAGGAATTTTTAAAGTCGTTTTGTAGAAGTGAATTCAGTGGAATTTTGCCCCCACTTTACAACTTTGCCTGTAATTATGGTTGTTTGCGCTTGGGTGAACGGAAATGGTGTTTTAATAATCGTTAAAAGTCGTTATGAGGGGTGATTTGGATAACACGGATGAATGGAGATTTATTACGCGATAAGGATGAGGAATAGAGAAAACATCGGAAAGTGCAACATGATTGATTGAACCCTGGAAGTAAGCTTTTACGACATAGGAAGAAATAGATTTCCTGAAGGGAGATATAAATACAAATATTAGGCGCGACAGGTCCATGGGACCCAGGGCCTAACTTCTCATAATCATTCGTGTTATGCGTGTTAAATTCTTTACACGACTGGAAGGGATCTACTGTTTAACGTCATTACCGAAGGGCGATTTTTGTTTTGAGAAGCTTTTTCATGACAGTTTTTCTATTGGATGTTTTTCAGACGCTTGTGAGAGGTGGATCGAAGCTAGAATCCTTTCTTCGTAGATGCTGTACAAAATAAGTTTTGTAGCTCAAATCAGAACAGTCGGTGAATAATTAAAATGAATACGAAAAAGATATATGTCGAAAGTTGAACGTAATGTTAAGCAAACATTAAGTTTTTCAATACATAGTAAGTCTTCTATTAGGCTTCAGGAAATATAACTTCTAGCTGTCTTTCGGGGGACTATAAGATCCTTGGACATAGCCTGCTATAATAACAGTGAGGATGATATGAAGATACACAATTGATCTAAGTTCATATGTCAATCTACTCAACATGTAGATGAGTTACTAACGAATACTTAATCACAAAAATTTATGATGCAGTTACCAGATACGTTACCCTGTGAAGACTCTGACGAGGACGACAGCCTGAACTGGTAGAGAATAAAAATCCTTTCAAATAGGCAAATAGTCCTATGAGAATCTCATTTCAATGTCACAATGAAAATAGAAACTGGATTCCTATAGGAACTATGCACAAATCGCGAAGAGCGAAGTGTTTACATGATTAACCTAGGACCAATTCAATCCAAACTAACTGCCACACTTGCTGTTACTTGCTGAGGCCATAATGATCAAGCGAAACTGTTGCTTTAAACAAGTCAACAAAAAAGCGTAATCAGACTGTTTTTACTATTTTTTCAATAATTAAGATTAGGCTCTAACAGTTTTGGGAGATACATGTTAGAGATACTTCGTTACATCCCATCAGAGACCAAATAGCCTGTTGTGAATCCCTTCTGTGTTTTACGGAAAAATAAAAAAGTAGAAAGTAGAACTGAACCTTCCATTAGCGGATCGTAACTCCAATGGTACAGTATGGGTACAAGTAACTATTCTAGTTATGTTTAGGTCTGGTCATAAATTGTGAGGTATTACATTGCCTTCAATAGATAATCAGAAAGAGTTGAACTCGCTCTTTATTGTGCCACCCGTTACGTAATACGATGTTCCAATCGATGACTGATAGATACTCCGCTAATATTCATTACTTCAGGAAACCAGAAACGATTGACTGTGTAAGGCTTAATGATATTCAATAAATCTCCTTATTTCATGACCGCTTAGTAGTCTATAAATTTAGTTATATACATACAGACATACATATGTATATCCAAAAACAGAAGGTTACCATCTGTATCTCTGAGAATTTGCTTTTGTAGCTACACCAAATGTAGTAGTTGTAGTTCATTGAATTTAGGAAGACGCTCGGCACTAAATCATGCAATACAACTTATCTCCGAATAGCTTGACAAAAATATTATATCAAAATGACAAAGTCCTAGATTATATTTGTACTACATATTTTTTTATGATTCTCTAGAAAGCTAATAATTATGTATGAATAAAAACTCGTTCACCTTAAGTAGGTCAAAGGAATTGGTATTGATAATTATCTTCGTTTCTAGAAAAGTAAGAGACTCTATGACGCATTAATGCCATTGATAAGTTCTGCTCAGTTTAAGTAAAGCGATGTATCTAAAAACTATTTGTGCGTTTTCTTCGCACAGGGCCTATAGTTGACTTCTGTAACCGAAGAGTCCTTGACAAAATTCCAGAAGAATAAGAAGAACCCGAGAAATTGATATATGTACTATTCAAGTCAGATTACATAAACAATCAAGATTTTGAGACTGTCTTTAAAGACTATTCAGTTCTTCAATATTGAATATTCAGAAAATATTCAGTAAATCACGTCTTTACATGCCATTCTTTCCATTCTTTTGAAAAATGTCAACTGCTATTTTATTAGACAAACATTCATACACCACTAAAAGGTCGTATAGTGTGCAGTGATATTGTTAGACAGCCAACCATAGATAAAAGACTTGGAATCGCCAATAATACGATCCAACTTGGGTAAGTAATGCCGCGGATCGCTTAATGAGCTTGCTGTCAGATGTGACTTATGCCGGTCTTGGGTTCCAGACCATAGGGATTTTCCGGGCAATTGAAAAGTGAACGAGCTGGTTAAGAACGGTGCAGGCCTCTACTTAGCTGGTAATGGAAAGTAACCATCAGTCGCAATTAAATTGCTAGAGTTCCACTAAGATGCTGTAGCCATTAAAATGACAAACAGTAAATGGAATATGTAGTACCGGAGAGAAATTTATTCTATGACTTCTATCGCATTGTAAGGTCGTTCGATGATGGCAAGTAATGAGCAATTATATCAATGTGCAAACCTTTTGCCTGACGGTTTCTAGCTTTTTAACGAAATCCGTCAAAAGATTGAAAAAGATTAATTATTCTTTGAGGTCTATCTGCAGATTTGTACAAATCTCAACTCCGCAAATAAATCTAAATTGAAAAACAAATAACTGTCCTTAGTACCTTTTATCCTTATTTATTTATATGGCTAAACACATTAAGGATTTTGAAGATAGTGGCAGCTTATATTGTCGGTCATATAATTTCTTAAAGAATCCTACATCATACATCTTTACGTTCATACAAGAAGTATACAGAAAAATAAATATATTTACATATGTACATATGTATACATATGTATATTTCATATTGATTTTATTGAACCTATCTGCAGGAGCATCTTCTTTTCTAAAATTAAATGCACACGTTACTGTCTGTAATCAAAACTGTATCTCACTTCAAACCACAAACCAATTCAATACCACTTACAAACTTCATCGATCACCTCAAAGTTGAATCCATGGCCATAGCTTAAATTAACAAATTTGTACACACCTACCAAAATGTCAATAAATCATCTCGACAATTCCCAAACATCCGTACACATAGGCAGGACTAGGAAAATTTATCGCATCTCCACCCACAACCCAACCTCCGGATACACAATGTTATCAGTCCTCCCGCATGTCATGTAGCAACAAATTTTCTAATTTCCGCAAATTTAAACAAAAAATATCCTCTAACAGCCTTCTCCTCTCCCATCGATGACGTTGCGTGTTGAATAAATCAAAATCCTTAAACGTGATTTATGCGTGCACTTGTTGTTGGTGTTGCTATTCAATTGAATCGTCACTGCTCAATTTCTTTCGGCTCTCAAGTGTCATTATCAAATTATTCAATTATTCAGTTTGTAATCCATGCGAGGACCTTGTCGAGGACGTTTAATTTGTTATTTCTTCCAGTATATTTTTTATTTTTTTTTTATTTTTGCACAAACTGATGAATAATGTAATGAAGTTGTATTCGTTACTAAACAAGACTAAGCCAGCAGAGCATAAACAAAAATGGTGAAAAAAAAAAAAAAAAACAGGACGAAAATATTGTCACGTATTCTAAGTCACGAAAAACACATTCGTCTTCGTCCCTGTGTCTCGTATTCAGTGCGCTTCTAAAAGCTCTACCCAGGAGCTAAATCCGCAAAAAGATGTGTGTTGCGCGTTCAAAATGTACTCCTTCATTGCGGTTTGTTCCTCTTCAAGGAAGGATACGAAGTTGGTTGATATACACATACACACATGCTCACGTAAATATGTAGAATATTATGATGGAGTACATGACATTTATTTTGCGTCCTTCTTACAATGAAATACACGGACAGGGGATGTGGGAAATAAAGAAGAAGCACGCTAAAATGAGGTCAACCTTTTATTAAGGAGTCACGGTGCTTTTCTTTTTTGTGCAGAATATCCTTTTTTCTTCTGCTAGTATATGTATGTCTTCCGTTGTGGTTAACTTTGTGTGTGTAACCCTTACCTTAGGGTTGAAATTGAATAGACAACAAAAAAAAATATATATAAACTTTGTGAGAGCCTTAGGCATAGTTATATTGTTACGATATATTTTTACCCTTTGAAGGATAATTTTTTTTTAAGGTCTAAGCGTAATGAAATTTTATGGATCTAATGACGTCCATCAACTTTTGAGGAGTTGAATGAATATTACACAAAACTGATTTAAGGATGACACAACCACTGGACTAAAACAAGGTGAGGGCAACGAGCCGGGTGTGGTAATTGGGTTCCGCCAGACAACGAAATTACCAATTTGAGGTTAATAACCTTAATTCCATACCGCAATTATTTTGTTTACTATATTAGGCAAGGGATTGTGCTTTTATCATGTAAACGTGCCATGGTATGGTCGAGACTGAAATGATTTAACAAGGTGTAGGGAGTGGCAGATGTTTAGTCAACTAATTGTCACAGCCAATTCATTACTAGTTTATGGTGCTACAAAAAAGAATATTAGACCCCAAGAACAGACAATAACAGAAGTAGCAATCATCCGTTTAGTAAAGAGCCTTGTTATCATCAAGGATTGGAAGGTAGATTAAAATCAGGGAGGATCAGTACAAAGAAAAATATCAACCAGTATCAAGTGAAAGTCCATCGGAAAAAAATGTAAATGACGTTCCTTACATCAGTAAGGAACTGAAGGTATCGTTGGAGGCAATAGCCAATCGTTGATGATCAGTAGAAATAAAAGATCAGTTTTGGAAAGTGAGTCATTATATATATGTGCATATGTATGCATACATTCGTGGAAGTAGAGGATGTTAGTTATTGTGAAGATCAGTGGAGTGGAGGAAAATCAAAGTTTGTGAAAGACTGGCATCAGTAAAGGATCAGTAAAGGTACATTGTGTGGATCGTGGACTATAAGTGCGTATTTGGGACAACAGCTTACTATTCCTTCGGAAATGTTTACGTATAAGCTAATAATCATTATGGCTGTATGTTTAGTTTTCCGAATATAGATACATGATCAGTAAGTACTTAATAAAGATTAGTGGCATTCAAGAATTATTAAGTGATTGCTGAAGATCAACAACATTATTAGACACATAAGAATCCTTTTTTTTGACAAAGAAAGTGGATTCGAAATGTCTAGATTTATTGTTGGATTTTCTTCTGCGGCAAAATGATATGAAGACTTTCTCATATCAGAATGAATCTTCACTAAATCATTAAATTTAATAGACCGTATTTCGAAATTAAAATTGTCAAGTTATAGTATTTAGATTTCACTGAAATATATTTCACGAAATTACTGAACTCATTGAAGCCCTTCAGGGGTGAAAATTGCTCTGTATGACTGACGAATTTACTTCAATTCTTTGCTTAAAAGATTTCATTGATCTCATTGGCTTGAAGGATTGAATTCACTTTAATTACATCAATCGAATACGAAATGTATTTAATATCAGTGACTTCAATGACTTTATTGACTTCAATGATTTCAAAGTGATCTCGATCGAATTAAGACAACCATTTGTCTGCAATCTTTCAGTTATCTAGATAGGGTGAATTCCAAAATATATCAGATGCGTTGTAGATGCTAAGTCATAAGTTCCAAAAGTCAAATGAGAAAGTTTTGACAAAATCGCACGTGTCTAAACATATCTTAAACGTTATCGATGCGCATCAACTGAGCAAACTATGCATCGATAATTTTTTCGATGCTTTCATTTGACATTCAAATCACTCATTCAAATTTATATTTAATTCAAAGTTTGTCATTTTAATTTCATCAAACTTGCGCAGTGTAAAATGTATACAAATTATCGAAGCAGATGCGCATCGAGAGAATGGTATATACTACCGCATTGAAACTTTTTTTTTACATTTTGGAACTCAGCCAAACTCTTTCATTAACTTCACGATTTCAGTTACTTCATTGACTTCAATAATTTCAATGCGACTTTTTTTGAATTGAGATGCCATTGGATTTTTTTTACTGAAAGTTTTAGAAGCTAGTGATTGTTCTACTCATGACTTCAAATAAGATAAAATGTTGAGATTGCGACCGGAAGGCGAGAAATTATTTAGAAAATTTAGAAGAAATATATGCTAAAACCGTTTAATTTTTTTACAAGTCTGGATATAGTACTTTTTAGTTTTATTCAGTACAAAGGATACGAATAGGTTTTTTGAAAAGATTCAGCTAGAGAGGGCCATCTGTTGGCACCTTAGAAACTCAGTATTATATTTTCGCAGTAGGAAATGGATCGATTTACGCTTGAACAACTTTGAGAAATATTTTAAAGTTACTTCCAAAGTGGAAGTTGCTGAAACTGTGCGAATTTTGAAAATAAATTTCGATCAAAATAATGCATCAACTGCTGCTGGTGTACGCAAGTTTCCGATGAAATTTCGTGAAATTTGTTTGCTTTTTGCAGGTTTTTGGAGTGGCGGCATTATTGGCTCCCCATTTTTCTTCCAAGAAGACAATGGAAGAAACGTTACAGTCAATGGAGAGCCACCTAGGCATGATAACCGATTTTTATGGCCAGAAATTGAGAATTTGAACTTAGGCGAGTTATGGGTCTGGCAAGATGTGGTTACGTGCCACACAAACCTTTAAATAATCGATCAATTGCACACTAAGTTCAATAATCGTGTAATCAGTCGTTTTGGTTATGTTGCTTGGCTGGCACGGAGCTACGATTTGAAGCCGTTGTTAAAGCCGTTGGACTTTTTATGGGGTGACATTAAAGATCGTTGCTATGCGAACAATCCAGAGAGGATTCAGGCACTCAAGAACAATATTGGTCAAGCTATTAGTGAAATAGGATCCGAAACAGAAAGAAACAGGAAGGCCTACTGCCAAGCCAAGTGAGGCAGTCATTTAAATGAAATAATATTCCATAATTAATAGGAAGGTTTACTCTTTTCTATTAAGTAACAATCGTTGAAAAATATTAAGCAGTATTTTTTTATTGCCTTTTTCATACAGATGGCCCACCCTATACATTGAATGTAGTACTCTGTGGTGGTGCACTTTCGGATAGCTCAGGATCTCTAGAGCTAAGGCTACAATGCAGATGGATAGTCTGAAATTTGGTGGTTTGGGTCGACCAGTATTTACAAACTGATCAATATATTTCTTATTTCGTTTTATTTACATATCGAGAAATTTGGCGGATAATGTAGAACTGATTGGGAAAATAAGTCATTGTACAGCTACTATTTACTACCTTTCAAGCAAGCCAATATTTTAGTAACCGCTGGTTAAAAGAGATTACATTCCAAGCTAACATCTCGAGAAGACTACACAATTGAATGAATTCCAACAAGTGCTTTACCCTTAGAGGTTAAACCTTCTTATTCCTTTACCACAAAAATAGATCCATTTGATTTCAACCAGCGCAAATCCATTCGTTTGCCTGTAAAAGCCAATAAACTGCATAAACAAGTTATTACCCGTAAACCTACCGCAATGGATCGATGAGAAGAATAAGTTTCCGGCACGGAATACATATAATCCCATTATAACTGACTTAGGTACAATTAGGTTGGTTAAAGAACCAAGCAAATAGTTATGCTATGCACATGTTGTTGACGTATGGCATTGAGAACATTCAAATCCCTCTCTTCCTACAAATTATCATGTTCCTACAATACACATGTTCCATCAGAAAACAATCATCAAAGGATATCTTAGAAAATATATTCATTGTATGTTAAAACAATGCAGTGTCAGAGCGTGTGGCACAACTTTTGTTGGCAGCACTATAGGTGGTCCAATGATATGTCCTAGGGGTAAATTCATTTGTGGTCATCTACATGAAGTTGATTCATGTAGATGACCAAGTCTCCTTATTTCGTTTGGGAATGTCTTTCATGTAACTATCTTGGTTTGGTTTAATCCTTTCATGTCATCCTAGTGACATGGGGAAACAAAACGAAATATGTAATCATGGTCCGATATTCGATGGATGGGATGGTGAATAACGAGATGTAATGGGAGTTAAATTATATTCAGTTGTCATCTCATCTCAGATAGGTATGTGGTCAAGTGGTTTAAGAATACACGATCATAGTATATAACCACAAGAGGATTATCACAAGTCATGCAATAATTAAGTTCAGGCATTAACAAGCGGAAGCATGGAGAAACATGGTAAAACCATCAGCATGGGTTTGATGTTTTACAGAGTTGGAAATCAACTAAGATGAGCTTCATAACATTTAACATCAGGCTGCACTTCGGTTGGTTAGTAGGAAATGTTGCTAGAAATCCTTCCACTGGTAACGATTACTGCATGAGCGTTATAATAAGTACAAAGGCTGTACTATTCGAATGAAGTGCAACAAAGTTCAATCGATAAGGACTTTTCACTTTAACTACATTACCCAGAGCATTAGTACAACAAACGAAATGAAAACAGACTACCTTACTTCGTTTACAATATCTTTCATTACAAAGTATGTATATTGAAATTCCATGCATATCCTGTTGCCTCCACTTGAGTGTCTCAATTTTCTTAAGCACACAACAAGCAAACCCGACAAATATCTCGCCATTTGGCTCACATAATCGATCACGTCTCCCAATTACCTTCATTTTCTCGGGGTAAACAGACGTATTTCCCCTTCTCAAGGACAAATTAGTTTCCAAGTATTTGTGTCCACTAATTTTAACCAAAAAGCATAATTCTCAGTTCATTTCGAAACTAACAACTTGGCGTTCGACCAAAAACCAGACCAAAAACCTTACAAACTTTGGCATACTGGGGGAGTGTTGCCCTCAAAGACAATCCAAGACGGGAATGGCATTATGAAGCGGAAATTCCCTTAATTTTATCGGCGTTTGGACAATTGAATTTTCATGACCTTTCAACTGTGCATTGATATGAATCTCCAATAGAAATTGATATACAACAAAAGGACGAAGAGAAAAGGAAAAATTTAATTTATCACAGCAGGAGGAGGGAGGGCGTGTAGGAGTCATAAATAAGCGCCCTCATGTCTGGACCGACGAAATTAATCCAATGCAATGCTATTGTATCCTATTATCCGCTGCTATACAAAAACACACACACACCCATACAGCTCTATGGGAAAAAAGGACCAAAGACAGTCGTTGGCTTGTTTATAGTTCGGGGAGTTGCTGACGGGGATACAATCATAAAATGGAAAACTTCTCTGCTACAGAGTTTCATTACAATAAAATTTCGTAGAACTTATTTTAGATATGTGCGAGTATGGTATCCAAAGCCGAGGACAGGGCGAGGAGGAAAGATGTTATTCATGATGGCACTCCTCGGCTTGGAGAAACGAAGAAAAAAAAAACCTTTTCGCTTGGGTGCTTGTTGTTTGATTTTCTGCCAGGATGAGGGCAATTGATAAAGAATATTCTTATGGAACGGCGAGGCGACAGAAATGTTTAGATGATGCAATATGGAAAGAACCTAGATTGGTTTCGGAGAGATGGTGACGCAATGGCGGGTGTGTTAAAGGAATGGGTTGATGACGTCGTTTTATTTGTTTGTGTGTGAAGATGGTATGCATCCAGAGAAGTTTCTATAGTCGGGATTTGAAGAACGAAATTTAGCGTATTTCTAATCGATGAATATCCTTAGAGAAGCAAAATAAATTTGACGCAAAGTGGGTAAGTTGTTCTTCGGGTTAGTAATTATTATTATTAATCAATACATCGTGGAATTACTACTTTAGTGATGGAGTGGAATCGCACAAAGTTGAGTACTGTGACTTCATTTGAGAAGCTTTTTCGTGGTAGTTATACTCTTGTATGTTTGTCAGATGCTCGCGAGAGGTGGGACCGTGAAACAAGTTTTAGGTGTGGTCTGGGTATCGCAGCTCGAACTCGTTCAGCTACTCCGCCCTAATCACTTGTGGATGGCGATTGTAAATCCATTTATTAAGACTTAAAAATAATTTTCGGCAATTGAGGAAATCGTGAGATCTCCGTCTGAAATTGCCGGAAAAAAGGAAAGTGATTACCACAGTTTGTAAACTACATCAAATTTTGAACTTGGTGATAATAGAGTTAAGTTAAGTTGTCAAGTTGAACAATACGGACCTTAGTTTCGAGTTAAATGGTTACATGCGCTTACTCAATCAGCTTCCGAACGAACGACATCCTGCCAAAATGGATACCTACTACTTTTACGAAAAATGTTGGCTATTATTTTCTTGAAAAAAAAAAACTTGGAACACCACGATAAAAACACAGTCTTCCACTGATCCAAGAGTTAACCTGTGACCACTTTCCAATAAAAACTTGCGATTGATAATCCAATGTGAAACTATCTTTATTTCTTCTGGTAGTAGGCTGTAGTGCAAGCGTTTACATCAACCATTGCCATCTTGTACTGAATACCGGCCTACAATGATCCATGGTAATGACTTGTACTACAATAAGTCGTTATATTGGCCACACAACTATTTGTGGAGTCAGGAAAACTCCATTAAAAACACAAGCAATTAGCAAGATTAACACTTAAAACAGAGGTGGCTTGGGTGGGGAACAGCAAAATACAGCCACCAAACTATACGAGAGAAACGAATAAAATCTGAGTTTTTCGAACCACTGCACCAAAAAGGGAATCTGTCTGGACGTACAATGGACCAAACCGGTCAGACCAAAAGTTATTGGGCGTCGATTGGTAGATTAGTAGAACATGTCTCAATTGTGTAACATGGTTACATATTTCTTAGTTCAAGAAAGAGGACAATTAGCAACGAATTCGTATCTAATAATATATGAATATGATATCCTAAACCAATTAATTAGTATCTGGTGGTTATAGCCTGGTTAAAATATTGTCTTGTTTTATCCGTCGTATCGTTAATTTCAAAAATATATTCAATGACTCTCCGAACAAAATTACATGCCATATAAACCTCAGCACACACAACAATGCAAATACCGGACCATCCACAGGATATAAGTCAAGTGGAATGACACAAAAACACTTGCACAGTGGATAAGGCCAATTCTCCAACGAGATAGCAATATGAATCCTATTTCACTTGAACAGCAAAAAAGAAGCCAACTAAAATGCATGCAATGAATATGCCAGACACAACAAAATGTTGCAACCACCACTACTACCACCACCAACCGACTACAAGAGCGCGCATTAAAAACGTTTAATTAAAACAAAAGGACAAACAAAACCCACATACATACAAGTGGATCCTATCCCAACTTTCCCCGTATGCTGTATAGAAGGATTAAAAGCGCATTTCCTGGGAAATGACTATGGTTGTTTTGTATGAGGAAATCTTTCTCTCTCATCCTTTTCGGGTGCACTGTGGTTCTTTAAAAAAGGATTTTCTTTTTTTGTTTGTTTTTTTTTTTTTGTTTAGAAATGAATAGCGTCAAAGAGTTCTCTTAGAATTCGTTTAAGGACATTAAATAAAAAGGATAACGCGGTGTCTCATTGTTAGCATAGTGGTTAAGTGTTTATTCTATGTCTATCACTAAATAAATATCCATTTGTCTGTGTGTTCGTGTTTGTATGACCTTAATTAAATAGAACCTCTCATTCCGCATATCCTTTCGTTCAAATTTCATTAATGGAGTGTAATTTTCGGAATTAATTGATGATCATGTGAATGAAATAATAAAAGAGGACATAAATGTGGTTTATTTATTTACGATGACACAGTATTGATTACTCCTTTTTTACTGCAACCGCGGTATGGAGTGTTTTATAATTTAAGTAGGATGAGGGGAAAAAAATGCCTTTTGCGAAAAGGGATTTATTTTTGTACATCATGCGGTAGTTGCGTTGAGACGAGGAGTATAAATATTTAACGAGTTTATGCAGTCATTCGTGTAATATTTAAATTAATTTCGACTTCTGAATGTATCCTGTCTGTACGCTACCTTAAAATTCTTATACCAATGAAGCGATTTAAAGTTGACTGTTTTAACAAACGCCTGTGAATAAAGTTTATTTGGTAAAGGATCAGTTGCTTAGCTAAAAAACTAAGCTAGGGAAATATTAGGAGAAAGGCGTTGTCTGCTTGATTTAAATAAAGATTTGTTTAAGCAGCGAAGAAAACAAATCAGTTTAGAGTTGAGTTTTGTAAAATATTAAGACTTTGGACCCTACTGGCTACATCTATCTGACTGCGCTGCAAGAGAATAAATGTTACAATATGTACCCGAAAAAGCTAGATATGTAGCCGTTAAAATAGCCACTGGGTCTACAGGATTTTTTATCCCTACCCACAAGGACTTTTGTCATCATTATAATTATAAGTTCTTTAACTATGGTAGAACCTATACAATGGTAGAACATTTGACAATTTATGAGGTCAAAGATTTTAAAATGTTATTTAACCCTCAATGAAGTACATTTAACATGAATGCATTCAATGGTGAAAAGCAGGTATCTTTAATTGTACAATAAAGCGCTGACAACAATAGTAAGAACTTTTGTATGACATATACATAGCCTTAAAGTGCAACGCTATCCACATCAAGTTACAAAAGAAAAAACAACCACCAAGCTTTCATGACAAGAGAAACTGATACCACCTGAAGACAATCAAGTCATCTATGATTTTGACTGTTCAGACCAGGTGGAAATTCATAGAAAACTATTCACCCCATCACACAGTTGTTGATGGCCTTATGCACAAATATATTTTGTCCTCTCATTGAAAATTCCATTCAACCTATTTAAGTCAATCAAAAGTAAAATACAAAACGACTATGAATTCGAAAGAAAAAAAAACTTCTTGAACCTCCGACCCTTACCGCAAACAATGAGCTCATTTATAACAACAAACTTTATTGTTTGATTATCGATTTCAACAATTACCAGTGCCATTACCCCACATTTCTGGAACTCCTCTTTCCTTATCTCTTCCGCTCTAGAAAAACATTAAATAAATTCGAATTTATAGACTCTCCTCCAGAGAGCCTCGCAGTCAGCGTGCAAAATGCATATACTATACTATACCTCCCTAAAACACAAAAAGGATGTACGAAACTTTTCAATCGCATGTCTAAACACGAAAGGTCACTGAAGTTTGTGGTTAGAAAACAAAAAAAAAAAAAAAAAACAGAAATATGTAGAACGAAATGAAGGACTTTCCTTTTTTCTTCTAGAATAAGAAATGTCAAAAGGACATTCATTATATGGTGGTGAAATAAAAAAAAATTTCATCAATCGTATTTAGAACGGTTAGTGGAATCAGTAGAATCGGTTGAAGGCATAGGTACTTGCCTTCTACGTCCATTTTCAAGATTCTTTTTCGTATTCATGTTAAGTGAATTGATGAGATCTTGGTTCACCAATTTATTCAATTTTGGTGAAAGAAGCATCCTTCAAAGTATTTCTAAAATGGCTTAAGTACAGGATAATCAAAAAAACAAACGGGGTAATCTACTTCTAGACATCTGAGAGCTTAAGGGGAGATTAAAGAATATGTTAGCATTAGGATAAAAACAATTTTCTGCTCAGTAATCCAAACCCAAGATAAGGAAAAGTCCATACGATATCACAGACAACAACCAATCCCTAGCAGATGCTCTCAAAATTGTATGGACATTTTTAATGACAGATCCATCCTAGAAATATAAACTAGTTATGAGACTGTAATAAACTCAAGGATTGGTTGACAGATTGTTGTTATAGATGAAATCTAAAAAAAATTAAATAGGCTTTAGGACGGACAATCTCCAAGCCTACTGAGCACGCCTATACAGACCACACGTATACTAACTTAGTCAACAGGTTTCAACAAACGTTGATCTGATTTTTTCGGACTTTCCAAAAAATATTAATTTAAGGTAGTATGCAGACAAAGGTTCCTTACCTAAACTAAATACCACCGCTTTTGAAATAAACATAATTTTAAATAGCACACCAGCCAATTCAAAACAGGACTGCACTCTTCATGAACTTCTGAATTTCCTCCCCAAAACTTTAAAACATTTTCCCATAGAAATGTGACATCTGCCTTCTTTTATTTGAAAGACTTATTCTTGGCAGAGTTCCACAGTCTCCGTCGACATCTTTTTACAACTTATCGTTTTTTGTGTTTTTTTTTTGTTCGAAATGCCTACCCAACTTACCAGCTGTCCAAGTTCTAACATTTCCGTAAAATCTCCTGCCATAAAGCTAAGTTGCATTTTCACTTTAAAAACGGTGAAGGATGTAATGAAGGAAGCGCCACCCACCTTCACCTTCCGGTTTGAAGGATAATGCTCTTCTGTATGGCACCGGTTAACACCTTTTAAAAAGAGAGAATATCTCGTGCACATAAATCCCCAGCATAGACGGGAGCATCCGCAAAAACTACCCCAAACACGAAATATAACTGAAACAGGAAGGAGACGTCGTGTCCAGTATTGTATCCTTTTCTGGCTAGCATCCAATAGAAGCCTCTACATACTAATGGTGGTGATTTAAAATTTAATTTTCTCTCTGCCTCTATTTATATTTGTTGCTTTGATTTATCCTTGAACTAACCGATTTTCGTTTGCTTCTTTTCGTTATAGACGCAGTGAATTTCTAGGATGTATGTCCTTCCCGCTTCGCAGTGTCATCCTAGCACCGATCAATGGCTCTTATAAGCTACAATCACAATCATGCCTAAATAATCCGACACCAGCTGTACCTGTGATTAATCCTGTAAATATGACATCGGCAGAGAAACGTGCCGGCGCTACGGCTCGTCAAAAGTCAGTCGAGGAGGATGTCATGAGCATTGACAGTATGACGGCGGCCAATTTGAATCTCATCGACGCAAACACGAACCAACCGATAACGCTGAGCAAAAAGGCGATCCATCAGCGAGATGCCGATGAGAATCTATTTTTGCGGTTTCTTGAGCTAGATCCACCGACTGAGGCGCCTGCCACCAGCACTAGCGCCGGAGCAGGCTCAAGCAGCGGACGTCGTTTGTCTGGCGCCAAACCGAGTCTAGGGCGAACTCCATTCACGGTGACGAAGAAACTCACACGAACCGCTGAGCGAGGATTCGGTTTCTCAATCGTTTGGACACATCCGCCGCGTGTGGAGAAGATCGAACCGGGCCTGTCAGCCGATAAGAATGGCATCCTTCCGGGAGACTATGTGATATTTGTCGATAAACACAACGTTGTCACCATGCCAGAGGCTGATGTACTAAATCTAATTCGATCACAGGGCAACACTCTGACATTGGAAACTTTCCGAAGGTCGGGAACTTCGTCCTCTTCGGGGGCAGCAGCTGCAGCGGCGGCGGCGGCGACTAGCACTTCGGTGCCGAGTGGTCGCCAGACAAGTTCCACGATTATGATGAACGGTGTAGGCAGTAAATCTCGTGTAACAAGTGCAGCTAGCAACTATACAGAGACAATGCAAGTGGGGAGCAATGTTCGACCATCGACTGCGTGTTCAAGTAGTTCGACCTTGGAAGCGGCGAAAAGACGTCTCCATTTACCACAGGTTACATTTAGCAAAGAGGTAGGCAAAGGGGTATTAGTTTAGAGGGCGTCTAATAATATTCTACTCTATAACGAATTTTTAAACTCATTTTTTTTTTTATAAAATGTACATTTTCATACATCAACTGCGGCACGATACGCTTACTTTAATGTATATAAAAGAACAAATGGCTAACGCTTTCTAGGGCGCTTCAAAAAAAAGCCATAAATAAGAATCTTTTTAAGAAATACATACATACATATATCCCACCAAACGAAACGCCACATACCATTTATAATCGAGTTTGTAAATTTTTATTGTTTCAACTTTTTCTTTCTATTTTACTTAATTTTGTTTTATTTAATTTTATATAATTTGTTTTAAGAATAATTTAAACATGTCTCGCCACTCCCTTCCAAATCCCAATTAAATGCCAAAATATAATTTATTTTTCTCCGAAATTTGTAAAAAAAATTGTAAAAACAAATTCTAAAATGTGTAATACTAAATTAATTGACTGTAAAAATTAAATAAACGAAAAAAAAAAACAAATCTATTTATTGAATATTTATTTAAATTATTTATATAAATTTTTTGGAACGCAATTTTTAGGCACTTGTTTTTAATGAAATTATTTTTTTTTATTATTATTATTTTTTGGTTAAAGGAAAAATTGGCAATTTAATTATATATTTTATGTTCCTCTATTTAATTTTTTTTTTTATTTATATGTGTTGCTTAAAAGTTTCTTCTTTTGCTATATGTTAATATTAAAATATGTAGCTGTCATATGACTTTTTTTGAATTTTTGTTTAAATATGATTAATTTTTTTTTTTTTTGAGTTTATAATTTTTATTTTTTATATAAAAAAAAGAAAACCGAAAATAAATTAAATGAAATAAAAAAACATAAACATATTCTGTTTTTATTTTAAAACGAAATAATGATTTACATTCCTACTTAAAAATAAAGGTAATATGATTTTGTTTTTGGTTGCTGAGAAAGGATTCTATTCTTGTATGTTATTAAGAAAACTGGTTAGCAGTATTATAACACATTTTTCATGGCATTCAGATGATATTTCTGCTTCTGTAGGGATTTCAACCATAATCATAAACGTCTCTTTATTTCGAAAAGAGAACTTTGTTTAATAAGGATTCGTCCCCATACTTACTTACATATTTACTTAGGCGGCGCTACAGTTCGGAGTGAACCTGGGCCTCAACCAACAAGCTTAGCTTACTGTCTCCAGTTGCGACCTCCAAGTCGGTTGTGGTCCCCTTGTAAATACTTGTGCGTAAAACCTAAGGCGAGGTCTTCCTCTACTACATTGTCCCTCCGGGTTTGATTCGAATACTCTATTGCGTCCATTCGCTCCACATGTCCTAGCCATCTCAAACGACTGATGCGCAGTTTTTTGACTAGGTTGATGTTGCTGTACAGCTCGTATAGTATGCCGTTGAATCTCCAAATCCAAAGCCCGTCAACGCAAAAGGGACCGAAAATTTTACGAAGAATCTTTCTCTCGAAACGACCGAGGATATCTGCATCCGCTTTCGATAAAGTCCATGCTTTAGGCTTTAGGGCCATAAAGGAGGACTGGGATGATGAAGGTCTTAATTATATAGAGTTTCCTTAGTTTTACGGGATAGCGCCTTACTATTCAATTGCTTTCTCAGCTCAAATAAACAGCGATTGGCAAGAGCTATTCTTCGGTTTATTTTTGTTGAAGTGTTGTTTTTAGAATTTATAGCAGAGCCAAGGTAGACAAAGTACCTTACTGCCTCAAAGTTATAGTTGTCGATTGTGACGTTCTGTCCAATTCGTCGATGTTGAGTATTCCTTCTTGTTGACAGCATATACTTGGTTCTGTCCACGTGTATCGCTAAACCCATTTTGGCAGCCTTCGTTGCAATACTAGCGAACGTACTGGTGATAGCCCGCTGTGTTCTACCAATTACAAATGTCAATGTCGTCGACTTTTGAAAGATTGTGCCTCCGGTGTTGGCTTGTGAGTTTCTCACAATTGTTTCAAGTATGATGTTAAAGAAATCACATGACAGCATGTCTCTCTATCTAAGTCATTTCTTGATATGAAAGGTCTCGGTGAGATCGTTACCGACCTTGATGGAGCAGCGAGTTTTCCCAATAGTCATTCTGCACAATCTGTCGATTTTGGCAAAGATGCCAAACCTAGACATGGCTCTGTATAGCTCGTCTCTTTAGATGCTGTCATATGCGGCCTTTAATTCGATGAAAAGATGGAGGGTTTCGATTTGGACTTTCTGAGCTTTCTTCAGAATCTGTCGAATTGTGAAGATTTGATCGATTGTGGACTTTCCTGATCTCAAACCAAACTGATAGGGTCCAATCAGATTGTTGACGAAGAGCTTCAGACGTTCACACAATATGGCAGATAGGATCTTGTACGCGATGTTGAGGAGACTGATACCTCTGTAATTGGCACAATTAAGAGGGTCTCCTTTCTTGTGGATCAGGCAAACGGTGCTGAGATTCCATTTATCAGGCATACATTCATCTGACCAAATCTTAGAAATGAGTTGGTGTATGCTCTCTACCAGGTCATTTGCAGCTGGTTTGAACAGCTTGGCCGTCTATTCTAACATCAAAAAATTATGCAGCAATATAGTAGAGATCCTATGATGGGAATTGGCGCTATGTACATATGTATGCACTTTCAAAACGTACGAGCGAAGCCAGTAGGGTTGACTAGTCTATAATAAACATTAAATTTAAAATTGCTATTCTTCTCATAGTAGTTATATTGAAAATTCATCCGAAAATTTTCGGAAAATATTTTTAAAGACTTACAAACTGATTTCCGATTTCAAAATTTGGATTTCAACGTTCAATTTTGGCTGTTTATTTCAGACGTATTTTGACAGAGTTTGGTCAGCAAACTGTGGTTAGGCTGGGATTCAAAACCGAACGACCCGCTTAGTAGTTCCACGAAATATTCACTGAGCCGTACCCATATAAGCTGGAGTAAGACACGTATGGCTGGGTCTTAAATGGTGTATCAAAAATCGCTTAACAAATCTATTTTTAATGGTTGTAGTGGGCGCCATGGTTCAAGTGGTTAGTGCGTTGGACTACGGAGGGAGGAGTTCGAGGTGCGATCCCCAGACAACACCTAAACTTTCCTTCACGGCCCACCTCTCGCGATCGTCTGACAAACATCCGAGAGTAAAACTATCATGAAAAGCCTTCGCAAAACAAAAATTGCCCTTTGGATACGGCATTAAATAGTAGTTCCCTTCCATTCGTGTAAAGAATATAACACGCACAACATGACTGGTTGTGAGAAGTTAGGCCCTGGATCCCATGGAAATTTGTATTTGTAATGGTTGTAGTTTTGGTAGCATGTGCAATGAGGCTTAAAAAGAGTTCAAATTGTTTTTCACTTAATATGAATATAGACTACCACGAATTTTGATGGGATCTGATTTGTATATTGAGAAATAGCCTCCCGCCAGCCAGTTCGAGGTTCGATCCTCAGACAACACCTAAATTTTCTTTCACGGTCCCACCTCTCGCGATCGTCTGACATACATCCGACATACATATAACTCTCGGACACGGCTTTAAACAGTAGGTTCCCTCTATTCGTATGAGGAATTTAACACGCACAAAAAAAAATGCCTGTAAGTAAATAAGATTTATCTTCTAAGAACGGTCTCCGGCCGTTCTTTTTCTTGCTCAGCATTTTGATGTCCTAGCTACTTAGTCGTAAATAACACAATAAAACATTTCGAAACACCTCCTTTGTAATTATCCTGTCGTTGTTCGTACTAAAAGGCAAGTGCAGTCATATGAATGTATTTATAGCTTGAAATAATGGATGTTTAGAGCAAAGATATACTTCCTTTGAAGGCTAGTAACGAACTTTTGCAAACTAAGAGTTGTTTGGACCATGCTACATTATAAATAGGCAAGCCAAGCCATAAGTAGAAGCCTGAAATAATTAGAACATTCAAAAACTTTTGAAGTATCACTGTGTCTGCAGCAGCTACAAAAATGGCATCTAAATTAGTATAGCCTCTTTTGATTACGACTTAAAGTTCTAAGCCAAGAAAACAAATAACACGCAAGAGTAGTTCACTTGTTGCCATACAGCAGACCTGTTCATTATGAAGAAGCAGCTCACATTGATCTTGACTAAGTTTGTGTTTTTCCGTATTCATTATTTGGTTAGCAGAAAAAAACCTTGATGTGATTCAACTTATATCGAGCATGAAAATAAGATTATTTTTAGTCAAATGATTTGTACACTCTTTTTCAGTCCATTGCACCAATTACGGACAATCGTCGGCGGTTCCTCCTTCAACTGATAAGCCGTGAGCAAAATTTCATCTCAGCTCTGCACTTCGGTATGCAACGATTCGTTCAACCTCTCCTCGAACGTAAAGACCTTATTTCACCCAATGACCATCGAACCCTTTTCCAAAACATCGACGAATTGCTACGAATATCCGAGGATATTCTCGAACAGCTGATGCATGATGATCAGGAACCGCAATTGAAGTTCACATCTAGAGTGTATCTGTCCAAAACGACAGCGATATGTGCGGCCTATAAAAAGTACTGCAACGGCATCAAGAGAGCCGACTGCGTTTTAGTAAGATCCGATCTAATCATCCCAAACCTATACACCACTAAGAGTTCACTTTCTTTTTCAGGTTAACAAATCCCGTCAAGCTGGCTCGGAATTCGTCGCCTTCATCACGGAACCACAAGTGCCACGCAAGCGGCCCGATCTCACAATGTTCATACATCGGCCGTTGCAACATTTTCGGGAGATTCTGAAGCTGATGCAGATGCTTGCATCAAACTGTCACGTTGACAGTGAGGAGCATAAGAACTTTACCGGGGTTATAAATGAGTTACAAGCTGCTTATCGTGAGATCACTGTTAGCAGCGGTCTAATGGAACCATTGGGTGAGGGACGTCCTCTATTAACCCTACAGGACTTGGAGTCGCGGATGGTGTTCACAAAGTGTAAGCCATTCACATTGGCGGTGCAAGGACGACAGTGGATCTTTGGAGGCGACCTAAGCCGAGTAGAAGGGCGATCGGTGAAGCCATACTGGACTTTGCTGTTTAGTGATATTATCGTCTTTGCCAAGGTCAGTCGAGATCGAGTACTGTTCATCACAGAGGAGCCCATACCAATTGCCAATATTGTGGACTCGTGCTTTCACATGAGAAAGAAAAGTAAGTTCAAGATACAATCCAAAGACATGCTACTTAATGCAATCTCTCTTTCTTTAGCGGCAGAGTTTAGAATCACAGTAGATCCGAACGGTCGTCTTGCAGAAAGCCCGACTGGTTACTGTGCGCCCGATCTAACTCGGACTCCGAAAAAGAGCGCGAGACGAAAAAGTCTGATACTACGAGCACCCTCGTTAGAACTGAAAGCTGTTTGGCAGAATCTGCTCCAACGGCAAATGTAAGTAAATATCAATAATGTTAGTCCACATTGGTTATCCCTTTCTGTTTTAGATTCCTAGTAAACGCCGCTCTTGGCTCAACACCACTATCTAGTCCACTGGACTCTCCAGACGTTCTCAACACTCTAGTTCCTCTAAGTGACATCGGAATGGCAACCGCCTCCATAGCGTCCATCAAGCTTTCCTCCATGGACTCCATCAATTTGAAGAATCAACAGTCCCAACAGGTGCGTTCCCTAACAGCAAAACCATTCGATGGAAGCTATGAGAATTTACAAAGATTAGCTGGCACTTTAGTACAACGTTCCTCCTCCACTCAGTCGAGCACTCTGCCACCTACGGCGCAACAACAGCGGCAACAACAACCACAGCACCAGCTGCACCATCTCAATGACAGCCTAACGTCGTCATTGCGTTCTATAGCACTTAGTCGACGTCACCTGTACTCGCACGGTGATACAAGCAGTCCACTGCCAATGAATCGCACCTCCCAATCAGTGGCGAACTCTTCCCCAGCCGCATGGCTAAGTCTCAGTGGGAGCAGTATAAACACTACAACCTACTGCTCTGAACATTTAACCAGCCTCACAGCTATCCCCGAGGCAGCTGGTGAATCCGTTGAGAATCACTCAACACATCCCAAACCGTCACCACTAGTCGAGTTCAGTTTGAGCTCTGTAGGGCGATCTTTCATTGATGAATCAATACCCGCTGCTGAAGACAGTACTTCGACAAATGCTTCGGTGGCAACACCCGATACACCTACCACACCAAATATTTCACCCACATCATCGAAACAATGCCCTTCGGATGCATTTTCGAATGATTTTGTCATTCAAGATAATCAAAGTCAGCAATTGCTGCCGCAGAAGATTCCCCTAGCCCAGTTTGGTGGGTCATGGGATCTTCTCGAACTAGACTTGGAGTTTCACGAAGTGAATTTAGATCCAAACTATGACACCGACGTGGAGGAGTGCATATTTTTCGGTGATGATGATCCATACGGAGTATTGCCTACCGAACCGACGCCACCGGATTCACTGGATCTATGATTCGATTTTTGGACTTAGGTCTAGTTGGGCGTCAATTTTCGAATCTTGACAGGGGGAGGATATACACTGGGATATTCGCTGTTTTAGATAAATCGATGGTTGTTAACTTGTTTTTTAGAATTAGCAATTAATTATGTAGTTAGACAAATAATCAATTTGAAATTTTTGGTAAAATATACCTCAATGTGAGTTCTAAGAGGTTGTTGTTCAAAAAAAAAAAACAGTTCACCCGTTTTACATACTACATACAGATTTCATATATCGAAATTATTTGGATTCTTTTCGAAAGTTTATTTTAATATTATTTGTACCTATATGTATTAGAAGTTTACTTTGAAATCAGTGTCTTATGCAGCAGTTCTATGAAACTTTATAGAGTCTGTTACTACAACTTTGAAACGGATTGTGCAATACCCTCGTGATTACTAATTTAGTCACAGATTTTTCAAAAATGATTATGACAAAAATAATGTTTTCAAAAAACGGGTGGGATTATAGTCAGTTATAATCCTTATTCTCAGATTCTGTTGATATTCAAAACTGGTGGATCTGGTAATCTGCACCCGAATTTTTGATCTACTGCCTTGGTTTACCCAAGGGTTTTACGATGTAATTAATAGCAACTAACTAGCACCATTTGAGGCCCAGGTTCACCCCGAACTGTAGCGCCACCTAAGTAACTAGCACCATACGAGACAATGGAGGCACTTGGTATCCGAAATTATAAGAAATTTGTCAAAGGGAAGTAGCGTTCTTTTTATTTTTGCCGAAGGGTCGCTAAGGTAGAGAAGATACAACTGTAGTTCCTACATAAAATACATCTACAGTTTCCTTAAAAAACGCTGCCTTGATCTAGAATTTGATTGTTTACATATATTTACGTTGTTTGTCCGTCCTTTTTGATCACTCAATAAAATTCTGGAGATGTTTCTTAGACAGGTATTAGCAAATTGTGGGCTTCAGATTTGACCATAACACTACCCTCCCAGATTTTATGTGTGGGACTTTAAATATTAGGTTGTTGAAAGTTGGATTACGCAGCCGGTGGAATAAAAACAATAAGAAAATTAATAATAAAAGACTTGTAATGTACAGAGAAAAGAAAACTGCACACATGATACTGCAGTTTCAGGCATTTTACATGTACTTAAACTCAAAGTCACGATTACAGTTTTATTCATTTCTAAGTCACGTTGAGGTAAACTCATTTCCCTCTAAATCGTTGTGTCCAGGTAACCATAGGGCTTTCCATGCACGAACACATCTGAAACCACTGCTTGGAATACACTGCTAGTGTTTGAATGACTTAAGAAGGTATGCCTCCGTAGAATGGTAGGTAGGTAGGTAGTGTAGGGTTTGAGTTTTTTATAAAACACTAGGCACCGTAGTGGGTCCATCGCGATCCTAAACCATATCGTCCATCCATCTAATATTCCGACAATATTTTACTATCTCAAAAATTTGGTTCGCAGATCCAACTTCCTATAAACTGTCAAAAAAGTATTTTCCTAAGTGTTTAAGTGTACTTCGAGTTTTGCCTTTGCATTCATTCACAAAGTCGATATGTGATGTACTTCGATACGTGAAGGTCACTGCAGTATCAGCATATATCCGTATTTGATAATCCTAATCTCATGTCATGCCTCCCCAGAAGGTACTGCTTAGTTCCATTATTTTCGCAGATTTTTTTTCGATCTAATATAGTCCACAAGGCCTTAAACACACTATGTCCTCTTTGGTTAAACCATTTTAGATTAGCCATATTTTACCACGCATATTGGTAATTTTACTCTTCTAACTGTATCGCATTGTGGAATCTCTGATCCTTTCTTGGCAAGTATGTCGTCCCTTTCATTCCCCTCTATAGGCGTAGTCTGCAGAGCATTGGTAATGGCAATGTAGGCTGTTCTTTGTACCTTGGTCAATATATCCCGTGAATTCTCTTTTTTAGCTCTTTACAAGAGCTCCTGTGTAAGGATGGGTCTGACTATAATATTATATAGCTAGTGGATCAGTCAGTGTTTCAGGCCCTTCTTCTTCCCCGCTGTGCTCCTACAAATGAGGAGAGCTTAATAAGCCTAGCGCAATCTTCCCTGCGTGTTAAGTTTCCAGTCTAGTTTCCTATCCAGTACAATGCCAAGATGTCTTGAGCGATCCAAAAGGGACAACTCCACCCCATTCAGCTTCAGCATGAATCTTGAATTTTCTGCTGAACAGTACCAGATCTGTTTTGTCCGGGTTGACGTGAAGTCATCATGTAATGCAGTTGCTACTGAGTTACCCTTGAGATATACATACATATTGAGCAAATGACATAATAGCCCGAAGCAAGTCCTTTCATATCCCAATATTCACTACGTCTTCCTCTACAGAAAAATTAGTATTATCTGAGTACCCATCCTATATGAAAACCAATTGTGTACTACTACTACCTTTCCAATACTTCCTCGCTGCTTTCCGCACTCTCATCAATAGATTTCTTGATGTAGCTGGGAAATGCAGGGTCCTTGGCCAGCATCTTGCGGAGCCTGGAAATCTCTGTTTCGACTCTTTAAACTCTCTCTTACTTTCTGTCTATTCATCCCATGCTATGCCATCGCCCTATTAATATTGGCCTATTGTAAAAGAGTCTAACTTGTTTCCCCTTAGAATTTAGCTCGCTATTCCACTAAGGAGGTTGGGACCTCTTGGACTCCCTTCTAACTGGGGATACCTTCTCATATGCCATATTCAATACCTTACAAAGGCTGCCTATAGCCTTGTCTGTATCTTGGGGATTTCCTTATCTCTAGGATGTTGCCTTACTATTACTAGGATGTTGCCATCAGTTATTTCATCTTATCAGATGGCAATTCTGACTTCTCATATAAGGGATTGGCTGACTCCAGACACAGTGGTTTATTTCCTCTGTTTCACAGGATACTACTACTCCATCACTATTACAAGTCTCCATCACTCAAATTATTCTAAACAAAAGCCCTTATGATGTTGTTAAGCAATATGCATGACCTGATTTTATCTTCGTCTTTACAGAACAACGTGTTATCCCATCTCTTATGTTGAGCCCCTGGATACGGTTGTTGTTATTAATTCAGGGCTCTAAACGGCTGCAACGTCATCCTTGATTACATAGTTGACCAAGCAGGTCGCCCATTACTGTGATGCAAGTTTATCTGCATCACTTCCGTCATCCTTAAGTTCTTCCTCCTCCACGCTCTTGGCTACGTGTTTTAGCATTAACTTCCCCATATTCTATCTCCTTTAATCTTGTTAAGGAATGGTAGCGATTCGCTATTTAAGGCCACCAAAAAGCGTTGACCAAACTGTTTCCTAGACCCTTTTTTCAAAATTCTTCATGTGTTACCTTGAAGTTCTCTATTCTGCATATGGAATAAATCAAGCAATTTATCTGGGTAGGAGTATGGCAGCGAAAAACAGACCATCTCCACACTTCGCCAACGTCCGATATAAATTGTCTGAAAAATAAATTATTAATGCGGAGTTAACTTAAAATATACTATAACATAATTTTTGTCAATTTGGCGAGTAAAATGTAACTGTTGAGGTGTATTGAGGAAAAGATACAAACAATTCTGGACAAGCGGCAGTTGACTGAGATACTCAGCGATAGAAAGACAATAAGCCTTAAGATACTCAAATTAAAACTTTACCAAATTGGTTTCACTTCGCTTTCTTCATGTTGAAAGTCATCCGTTAAAATTTTTAAATTAGGATGTTTTCATGGCTTATCAGCATAAAGGAACTGTAGTTATCTATAGATAGCACTCAAAAACAGACTATTACTTTCCATCCCTATAATTTTATCAATTTTCTTTTTCAATTCCATACAATAACAATCTCTTAGAACCACATTAGCTAAAAATTCAAGATTTTATGAGCGATTATAAAAAATTGTTCTCATAGTAAAAAAAAAAAACTTACAAGGTTGTCTCTGAATCATATTAAAAACGTCGCCACCATTATACATTGATTTTACCATTCGGATTTAATTCTTTTTTAGAACTTATAGTATATAGTTAAAAATTCTTTTGATACTAGTACGTAGCATGTTTTCTTCTTAATCTATCGAACTCATAACTACGCTTTATACGTATATACAAATTGATTTTAATTAACGGGAAATAATTATTAATTAAAAAAAACTATATTTAATAAGAAATTGCAATAACTCATAGTAACCTATACATATTGATTACTCAGTAAGATATTTCTGTTCATGTTTGCCAAAAAAAAAAATAAATAAAATTAGCATATATGTACATAGGTAGGCTCATTGTTAAGTTTTACATTTTTGTGCTCATTATAGAAGTAATACAAGTAATAAGATACATAGATATTATAGCAACTTAGATATTACAATAAAATTGTTATAAAAAAAGATAATGTCCTAAATAAATATATTATAATTAAATGCACATACACACCTATCTTTGCTCATAAATAGTTCACTGCTTCAGACGTGTATATACATTGGCATTTATATTATAAAATTATCAGTCAATTTGTTGGTAGATTTTAGTAAAAACAAATAACCTATGATTTTATTTATTGTAGTTTTTGTTGAAATTTTGTTTTGGATTTTTTGTTAATAGGCAACAGAACAATATTCCTCAATAGTGTCTACCAAAGACTCCATACAAGTTTTAGTTCGAAGATAAATTTGACTAAGGAAAAGGAACACTGATTTTTATTAAAACGGAATCACATTTTTTAGTTGAAGCAATGAAATTTGTTCGCCTTAGTACGTACTTCCATTCAGTAATAGTTATTTAAAATGCTTTCATTGGTTACCAGATATTCTTAAACTTTACTGTCTAGACAGAGAAATAAATTTAAAATGGCTTTAAATGGATTTCACAGCACTGTGAAATCTTATTAGTTTACTAAAACATCGCAGTGATCGTGACGGTGCTATGTTCTCCAGAAAATGGAACATCACTTTTTGTCTGTCACAGGTATTTGTCAGGTAGAAATATACTTACATAGTTCGTAGTTTCAGCAATCATTTCCGGAGATTTATAACTTTAACTTTCATTGATCTCTGAAACAACATTAAAATCTTGTTATAGGACCTAGAGATGACATGACGGTAAAATCTTCTCTTCCAACGAGGAGTCTTTTTCTCCAAAAGAGATCATTATCTGTTTTTATCATCCAACGTACAACGTTACTATACAGCGAATCCAGTAAGATCAACGCTGTCTGTGAAGTGGCAGCGATTTCCTTAATGTCGAATGTCCACAAGGGTGGTTGGACTTTATCCTCCTCAATCACTATAAGATGAATTTAAAGTCTTTTCAAACCGCACGCTAAGCGGGTATCTCAGCTCGACGGACTAGTATAGGATAGTGCCCTTTCTTGTTATCACTTCCAAGTTTGGCATAGTTAGAAGCTGCTGTGCAAACCATAGCATGATAAAATGCACTTTAAATCTCATCGAGAAGTTTAAGACATTATATTTCCTTTCTTGCTATGAAAAGCCACACAAAAACAGGTATCTAATCCACTTTATCTATCATCTTATTTCGCGGAACACAATATAGTGAGATGTTCTGTTTCAAATTGAAAACTTTACGTGTAATAAGATTGTATTCGTTAAAAAATTAATGACTTTTCTACGAAACTGATTAAAACTCAATTGCTTGCTCAATGGGCTTGAGAAATTGCTACGAAGTGGGGCCAAGATTACAAGTTAAAACTGCTCTAAAAATATATCTTTAATTGTTTCCAAAACGCACGTCCTTTTTGGTTGACATTTTAAGACAATTTTATTTATTTTAAAATAATTTCAGTGGCTTTACCTTATAAAGCAAAAATACCAAACAAACCAATAACCTTCGATGCTTGTGAGTCTTTGGCTTTCAAATTGGTATCCACAAAATCTCAGATTCTCCCCTTAAAAATTTAAGGCGAACGGCTACCTAAGAATTCTCTTCCTGCTTTATTGTTCTAATTTGAAAAAAATTATACCTACATGTTACAAATCCTCCAATTTATTAAATCTCCACATTTCTTTTTATAGTTTTTGTTAAAAATCAATTCATTATAGTTAATGTAAATATTTTTAGATAACAAATAAATATTGTTAGATATTTTTTTTAAATAAATATGCACAAAAGTTTTTAACAAATTCGTGTAAACTAGTTAAACAATTATATAGCAATATCATTTAACATGTAAAAACAAAACAATTGGTAAACAAATGAAAACGTATTTATAAATATTAACTTTAATTATTTTTAAAAAGCTATAATATAAGAAAAAAATAAAATTTTCTTTGAATAAAAACGCTTGTGAGTTTATTTTTTTCTCTCCATATGTAACTTAAATTTTTCTTTAAGTTTCTTTGCAATTACAAAAAAAAAAATACAAACAGAGAAAATTGTGATGGACTCTAAAAATTGTACAAATAAATTAGAAATTTAAAAATTACGATAAAATTGATGTAAAAATAATTCGATTCTTTTAAAAATTAAAAAAAAAAAAACAAAAACTATATAAAATGATTTTTTACAAGCGTTTTTAGTCAAGGAACTATTTTAGTTTTCCTTTTTTTTTAGCAAATAGTTGGGTTTGTAGATATGTTTTTTTTTTAGCTCCAATTTTTATTTTTGTATATACACGTTTACAGCACTAGTTTCATGCTTTCTGAACCATTTTCGTTTTGAGCAATAGATTTTGAAAATGTTTGAAAACTTAACAATTGCGAGCCCATCACAATTTTCTACTCTAAACAACGTATATGCACGCACGAGATTTTTAATTTGCGACTACTTTTCACCATTTTTTCACAGCACCGATTTACCAATCCCGCTGAACAGTTTGAAATGTTGATCGATGAGAAGTGTAGGATTTTGAATAAAACTGGGACGTCAAAGTCAAGCGCGTTGCATCTGGCCAACTGGATGAAGGGTCAGCTTGATAAACAGCAGGAAGAGGCTCGCTTGGCTGCGGCTCGATCGCGAGAAAACATTCGTAAAGAAGATGAACATCTGCTTTATCCGGAAGGTGATAGTGAGGAGCGTATCACGTATTGGACTCGAGCGCAGTTGGAGAAACGTACGAAGGAGCTAAATCTGGCGAAGGAAAATGGCAGTATGAGAGCACAACCATCTTTCGGTGGAAAACGTCTTAGTGGAGTCGAAGAGCTGAGTATGGATGAATCGGATGTCAAAAGCCAGTCGCACATCAGCAGTACGACATCCGACAGTCAGGTAAGAGACCGAGTGCGTAAGAAAAAATCACAACCATCTTGTAGTCCGTCTAGAAATTTCCTCAACCCCTCCCGTATTCCTCTTGTAGATCACAGTTCGTTCAAGTCCGGTAGCTAATTTAGGCGATAAGCTATCTGTTTGCCGTCATTGTCATAAAAATTGCCAACAGCAGCAACGATCATCGTCCACATCACCGCCAAACTTGGTTTGTAATTCGCTTAAAGTTCAACATAGTCAGGCCTCACCAAATCGCTGCTGTAGATTGAATGGCACTGGTCATAGTAGTGTATCTAGTGCATCGACAAGTACCGTAACAGGTGGTGAGCCACCATCCCCGGCTGGCATTAAACCAGAACCACATTCACTCGTTCATACAGATGAGACTCAAGCGCAAACCCAAAGTCAAGGTGCGATTGTCACCCAAACCGCCATCATCGCCGGTGTACGAGTTTTAGGCGATGGCGAACAGGAACGCCTTCTGAACGGCCACTGTTCCGGTGAAGAAGATAGACATTCCCCAGAATCACCAGCAACACTACCACCAAAGAAGCACGCAACACCACCACCAAAACCCAATCGACACTCTATCAAAGACCGATCATCACGCAAGAGCACCCCTAGCAAACATCGTGGATACTGCAACTGTGAGTGCACACCGGCAGATTTTGAGGGTACCACTATTAGCCCAGATGAGGTAACTCAAGAGACGTGCAAACTAATCGAGCCAAGAACAACACCCAAGAAATCCTCGCCAGTAGTTCCAGAGCAGAAGCAGTCCTCTCCCCGTCCATCGGATGAGGATAACAACCCACACCGGTACTGCAAATGCATCTGCAAGGATCGCAAAGACGATTCCGATGACGACCTTTCTCTAATGCTAATCGGTTTAGCTCAGTTCACCCCAGCAGCGAAGCTAATCCATGCAGACACCGTCGCTTTTGTTCCATCTATAGCTGTCGTACCACCTACCCCGGATGCAATCCTATCAAAGACAACAACCAACATTTGGGACAACTCAACCAGCGTGATCACCAGCACAGCAACGAAATTGCTAATTAGCAATGTGCCTCGTCAAGCGGTTATCGAGAACATTCCAGAAGACTCCGCAGATGAGTCCCCTCTAGATGAAGAGCCTCCATACCGTCCAATGAACAGCACATCCCTCCGTCGCTATGGCACTCTGTCCAGCTTAGAAAAACTACCGTCCGAAGATCGTGCTGATGATGCACGATCATCTGATGGCGATGATCCACCCGATGAATTGGAAGACGACAATGACCCACAGTCACAAAGCGCAGATACAGAGGGGCGTGATGATGATATTGAGGTTGTAACCAAGGAGATCTTTAGCACAGATGATTCTACTCAGAAGCCTTGGGCCACGCGAGCAGGCTCATTTGTTGCGGGCAAAATGTCATTTTTTGAAGAATCAAGAGCTTTTATTGACAAGTACTTGGGCCGATGGAATCAGGAACATCAGAATTTACCAAATAAAGACGAGGATCAGTTGGATGACTGTACATCGGGAGCCACATCGGGTGAGGAAGTTTGGGGCACCCCTACTAGCGGAGGAGATAATGATGACATGCATCTTAATTCAGAAAATACACAATCGGTATGGTTATTGCAATTTTGTTAAATTCTTTTTTCTAACTTTATAATTCCTTATTTAGTCTCCTACCAAGTCTAGTACATCTTTGAATGATGACGATGACACCGAGCTTATGATGGATGAACTTCTGATGGCTCCACCAATGACCGCCAGCACGATACGGGGTTTGTTGCCACGGTAAGCTAACAAAAGTCTAAGCCAGAGCTAGAGATTTGTAGAGTAGACATTCATCTAAAAGTGTTCAGTAGTAGCTTTCAAGAGTATCTATAACTAGCTATTAGATAGGCTAACTAATATCGTATTCAAAGGTTGTAGACTTTTGGTGTAACATTCTCTTAAGATCACAATTATGTAATTATGTATAGGAGTTTTTCGTTAACAGACTGAACATACTCTGACAAGAATATAAAGTATTAGTTTATTATACAACTGAACTTTGAATTTACTATCGGTTTCATATAGTGATCAAGCAGTCAAGCGGAAGCTTGGAAATAGCTTCTCCATTCTTTATTCTTTTATGTTGTAAAGTTAATTGAGCAAAGGCATATCCCTCGCGGATATCACATTGTACCTTACCCACGACAAGGTCTCGTTAGCGCCATGATTTCTACCTGAAACACGCTGCAGTAATTAGGAAGGCGGAAGGAGATCTTACACTTTGGATCTGGGAAGAAAACATCTCCAGCCACTCCTGCTTCCGTTCTAGATCCGTCTGTATATCATTCTCCCAGTCAATCCTGGAGGGTATACATATACATATGTAGGTTTCAAAGTTTTTGTTAAATAGGAGCTGAGGGAGCATGTAGTCAGTATCTTTTGGGATGCATTCTAATTTATTTAGAATAGACGACTGACCAATTTGCAGACTGGTTCACAAAAGACATGGTTTCATGCGAATGGCCGCATTTGCCGTACCATGTGGAGCAATATGTTCATAGCCCCAGTTGAAGTGGTCCTTAGGGCTCTACTAATGTAGTCTACCAGATGATCACGCCATACGTACATAACTATAGCACTGACAAAGGATACTTAGATCTAATATTATGTAATTTGAGGCTGAAGTCCCCATTTGCTTAAGAAACCTGGGGCTGTGATTTGAAGATATTCCGTGTAGTCGACATGTTTTGACTTTTTACATCCACATCTTGGTACAACTCATAGATTTCGATGTTGTATCTCCTTCTCGATTCGCCCTCCTCGCATACAGGACCGAATATTCGACGAAGAATTTTTCTCTCCAAAGTCTGCTTATCGATCAGCAATCGGCTCCATGTAACCGAGCTGGCAGGATCCAATTTTTCAGGAGCATGCACTTCGTCTTCCGAGTAAGGAGTTTTGGAGCCTTTTGTTTCGCTAACCTAAAGTAACAGCGTGTTCTCAGGGTAGCTCTTCGCCGAATTCTCCACTGAGGTGTCATTCGTGGAGTTGATATTTACTCCGAGGTAGGTAAACTCCTTAACTACTTTGAAGTTACTGTTGCCAACAGTGACGTTTTGTTCTAGACGGTAGACATATGCTTCTTTGTTTGATGGCAACATTCTTCGGTTTATCCTTATTTACCGCAAGGCCAACTCGCTTCGCCTGTTCTTCAATTGCCGTAGAAGCCTCTAAAATGGTGCGATGATGTCGATGTCTTCTGCGTATCCTTGCAGCTGGACAGATTTGTTGAAGATAGTGCCTTCCTTCTTAACACCTGTCATGCACATTATCTGTTTCAGTACGAGACTAAAGAAGTCACAGGATAGCGCATCTCCTTGCCGAAATCCGCAGAAATGCTTCAAACGTTCACACAGAAAGTTGGATATGATCTTATATACGACATTAAGCAAGGATATGCCTCGACAGTTTTTACAAGACATAGGGTCGCCTTTTTTGAAAATGGAGCATATTGAGCTGATAGTTCAGTCATCGGGTATGGCTTCATCCAACCATATTTGGTTGATGATTTTGTGCATACACCCTACCAAAGCATCACCGCCATGTTTAAAAATTTTCACTGATAGACCATCAGAGCCGGTGGCCTTATCCTTCTTTAACTTTTTGGTGGCTGAGCTAACCTCTTCTAAACTGGGAGGGGTAATGGCTTCTTTACTGACTGGATGCGGGTTTCTTCTTGCCCTATCACGCTCTCTACCTAATGTCCATTAAGTAGTTACTGAAAATACTGCTTAAACATATCTACTATAACTTTGTTGACTAGGTTTCCTTCACCGAAAAGCCTGCATTCCGAGCTTGAACCCTGTTGCCAGTTGCTTGGCTTTCATAAAAACATTCGGATGTTGTTCCTATGTCGGGACTCTTCGACCTTGAGCTGGGTGACTGATGAAAAATTGTTGGCATGATTTAATACGTTGTTTTGAATATTGCTCAGCTTCAGAACAACGCAAATGAATGATTTATAGCTTAAATGAAACCTTTTAATGACAGAAAATTTGAAATCAGCCCCCTTTCTTCCACTTAGACTTCGAATTTCGGAAAATCCCTTTTTATCTCGCAAAAATTTCAATTTTCTATGTTTATTGGTTTTGGACAAACTGTTTCAACAACTTTTGAAGCCTAGGCGTTTTCGATTTTATAGTATTTAAGATAAAATTTTCTAAATTCCGACCGCATAGATAAATTGTGTAGAATACATTTTATATCATTAGATACTATTATCAACATCATTAGATATCATTTAAAACTATTTAGTCCTCATCTCCATTCATCGTAAAAAAAAAACAAATACATTTCATAGGCGACGTTTAGAACCGCTGTTCGAGGAGGAAACCGAAAGTGATGAGGAGAAAACGCAACAGGAAAGTGAAGAACTCAAAAAGGTGGGTCGACTTGAACAGCATGTAGTGTTTGTTAGTTTGAATGTATGTATATATGTATTAGCCAACTTTATTTTATTTTTATTTTTTTTAATGAATTCTTAGAAAATTAAATTTTTTAATTTATTTCATCTCATTATGTAAGAAAAACAAAAAAGAACATTTTGTTAAATACTTATCATCATAACGCATATTCCACACACATTCTCTGTGTTTTTTTCTCTTTTCGTGTTTTCTTTCGTTTCGTTTTAGAAGGTTATAGTAAGATTAGTCAAGCTATAGTAAAATTAAAAAAAAAAAAGCATAACAAACAATTCAAGCAAAAATCAGAAAACAAAAGCAAAAACAAAAAAAAAAAAAATTGTGCACAAAGCAAAATCCTAGATCGCTTAATTCCAGAATTGATTAGTTGAATTCTATTCCCAAAAAATTGGTAGGGGGAAACAACGACAAATGGCCACGTTTTAAAGGATTCAATTGGAAGTTCAAGCGACGATGCGACGGAGGAGGAGGAGGAGGAGGAGGACGAGGAGGAGGACGAGGAGAACGAGGAGGAGGAAGAATCGGAGGAGGTGGAATTGGAATCAAACGATTCGGATGGACATCATCAACAACGGCAATCACTGACAAAGGATCAACAACAAGTGCCAATGCCACTGCCAAAGAAGGACTCATATGTGGTAGGAGCGGAGTCGACGCAGGAACACCCCAGTGCCACCACCACTTCCGCCACACCAACACATACAGCAACAAGACTGATTCAGATGACGATCTCATCCTTGATGACGACGATGACGATGACGACGACGATGACAGCAATGAATTGCTCGACTTCTACAACAACCAGCAACGAGAGCAACACTACTTTGCCCAAGGTGCTGTCCCCAGCAGCGGCAGTAACAAATGTGAATACAAATTCCTGCGGAACTATTGTGCGCAAGACGAAGTTCTCACCGCCGCCACCACCTCCCAGGCGATTAATGCTAACACAGACAAACTTGAGGCAAACACCGGGAACAAGTGCAACTACACAACAAGCGGTAAGTATTGAAAGAACGTACATGTCTGAAAAATGTTTGAACGATTTGTTTTAGGTTCAACCACCATCTGGAGGTACTGCTGACACTGGCTCTTCAGTGGATGCCGTCGTCGGCAACATCCACAGAAGGTTCACGCAAATCAATCAAAGGGCTGTGTTCAATACGAAAAGTTGTGCAGGAAGTACCGGGCCAGCCGCAAGCCGACAATCAACAATCATCGAAACCTCCCTCCTGGGACCGGCGGACAGAAAGCCAGTCTCAATCTCATCAACAACAGCTTCGACGACGACAACGACAACGAAAGGCGCCGAGACACTTGGAACAACAACACCGTCGCCCCGGAACAGCAACAGCAGCAGCACAAACGGTTCACCAACTACTGTCCATCATGGATCCGGTTTAAGTCCGCGACTCGAAATGCGACTGGCACTCAATCACGACATTCTGGGAGACGAAGACTTGATCAGTTACGATCCTGGACCAGATCTTACAACGATTCTGGGGTAAGTACGTTGTACCTACAGAGATCTGCCATTCGGCTAATGACCTTTCTTTACAGACACGACCTCTCAACATTTCATCGATTGACGGGGAGAGATTTACTTACCCGTACCGCCACCAACCGAGTACAACCGAAAGAGGCTGTCATCTCGTTCTGTCAACAGCGAAATTCGAAAATGGACACGCCAACGGTGAATCGCCGTCCCCGTCCCGTATCGGTTGGCGGCGATTGCATTGGTGGGGCACTCGCTATCGGAGGCCTCGGCAGCAGCAGCAGCAGTCAGCGATACCAACAACACCTGCAGCCAAATCGAAATACGTGGAGCAGTTCTGCATTTGCAACTGCCTCGGATTTAATCGAGGAAATCAACGCAAACGCGAACGACGGCAGCGACGTCAGCTGCAGAAACACCAGCACCAACAGCGACGAGAGCAAATTAAGCGATTTGGAAATCTTAGCGAGACGCGAGAAGACGTACTGCATGTCTCAATCGAAGAGTGGCTCACTAGTCAGGACGACGACAACGACAATGAAGAAATCGATGAATCTGATGAGGACGAGGAGTACTTCTTCAGTGGCGTCGGCAGTTGGAACGATGGAGAATGACCTACACCGGGGGGTATCAATTGCTGCGTCAAGTGGAGCTGGTCGAACAAGGAAATTGGGTCGCGATGAGACCGGACTGATTGAGACTGGTAAAGGTAATCGATTGTGAGTATAAAATACGCGTTCAGCATATATAGAACTTTTATAAAAAACAATAACTTCATCGGTTGTAGAATGAATTTTTTAACAAGACGCAACTCTGAAGTACCCTTGTCAAAGAACTGTTCACACACCTCCCTCACTGAGTCAAATCCAAGCAGCACGCCGGAGAGGAGTCGGCGACAGAGGCAGCATCAGCAGTTGTCCCCAAGGAAGGACAATGTAAGTGGAAGGATTAAATACTTGAAATAAGATCAGTTAGTTCGTAGTGGAGATCACGAATCATTTGGGATAAGATCAGCCAGTCTGTGGAAAGGATCAGTTAGATCGGTTTTTATTTTTTCTAGTCTAGACATCAGTCGAAATATGATAAGTTAAGCAGTGGGATTCACTTATTGTATTCAGTTTTAGCCACGTTTAATAGATGGAAATAGATGGAATACTGGTTTAAATTAAGTTAAAAGGACTTGTTGAGTAAAGAAGATCAGTGGCCTGCAGGAAGTATTGTAAAAAAGACAGAGGTCAGTATCTTAAGCAGAAACCCGACATGAGTTCACTCAAGCCAGTGGTGGCGGTAAGCAGCGATTGGTATAAGTGTAGGTGGTTCTACATACTGGGATCAGTCGTTGTGATGATCACAATAAATATGATCAATTACTTTAAATTTCTCTTCGAAAAATGATTACGTGAACAAAGTAGGTAGAATAACATGAAGTGAGGACCATATGGACTTAATGTCGTTAAAATAAGACCAACACAGTTGGTATTGAGAATCATTGAATCTGTAGATCACTTGAAGATCAGTAGAAACGTGAATCGATATTTCGGATAACCGATAGTCTAAAATGCATATCACATATAATTTGAATGTTCCAGTGATAAGGAGATTCAGTTCATAGTCATTACTAAATGAACTGGATATAGATCATTTGCTGGAAGATCGTTTGAGAAACCGACCTTCATTACGAAAGTAATTAAGTTCTGCGATGGTCGCGATGAAATCTTTGAACTGAAGATCACTAATAATTTCAAGCACTATAGTGCGGATAACATAAACAAGTGATCCTGTGATTGAGAATCACATTAAGTGAGAACTCGTAGCAAAAACAACAGTCCATATGAACTTAGTATTTTTGAACTGAGTGATAGTTAGTTGATAGTGAAGATAGACCAGTTGCAAGACTTCATATAATGTTATTGGTATTTAATTGGGCTAAGCACGTTTCGAGATCAGTTGGATAAGGATAGCTTTTAACAAGAATAATTTACCAGTCTAGAAGATGACCAATCATCGCAGTACTATGACGAACACAATAAATAAGATCAGCGACTTCTAATCTAAAGAACCTTAAGCCTATAGAAACCCGACTACGAAGAGTGACTATACGTTTCAAACAGTTTAATGAGAATAATAATAACTAAGCAAATATGATCACTGAAACTGTAGATCACTCAGCAGAACCAGCAAAATGGTAAAGGGTAGGCATGTTTCATTGCCAATGGGTAACAGTAGGATCAATTGCGCAGAAGTTACCTTACCTTAAAATAACCACTTTTAGGAAGCATATTTTTTGTCAAGGTAAACTATAAGGATGATCACTTATTGCAAAGATCATTTGCAGTGGATATTTGATTCATTTATCAGTAAGTTGAGCTAGGAACTTTTTTCCAGAATAAAATATCCACTAGTTGCACTGACGATCAAATTGTCAAATTTGTAGTAGATAGTAAAAGAAACCATACGTAAGCAGGTCTGTTAGTCACACCTATTGAGTTTTAATAGTTAATTCATTAGTATCAAAATTTAATTCAAATATCAAATAACCTTCACTAAAAGTAATAAAAATCAGTCAACTAATAAATTTCTTTCTCCACAGGATAAACCATCATTAAACCGTCGCCTCTGGAAGCAAATAACCAAACGGCGACGTGCCAATTCCGTATCCGAACTAGTAGCTAGTTAATCCGCTAAACAAATACCAAATTCTGACAAAAACTCATCCAAAGAGTATACACACTCACCCAAACGAAATTCGTCCGTTCTGTAAGAATTTGTCACAAAATATTTAAATATTATGCCTACAAATGAAATGTTGAGATCCATACATTTTTTTTAATATGCAGATACATATTTCAAGATAAAAAAAAACAACAACAACAAATATCTAAAACTAGTAAAACTTAAATTTATCTAAAGAGAAAAAATGAAGATTTTTGTGAAACTCATTAGAGACCAGTTTTATTCCAGAAAAAAAAGCTCACCTTTTTTTAGAGTGTACTTACGAGTAGGTTACTACATTTTTCATTCTCTCTTTTATTCTCATTCTTTTACTTTTTTTTAGATAATTATGTAGTTCCAAAGAAACAAAAAATAATAATTGAAAAAAGATTGGAAGTTTTTAGAACTCTAGGTGTTTAGATAGTGTTAAGTTTTACAAAAAAAAAAAACAATACACACGATTTTTTGAGTGATAACTAATGAAAACAAAAAAAAAGTTCTAGGTATTGGCAACAAAATATTTGAATTAAAGTCTAATTATAATTAGCCAAAAAAAATTGCAATTATATAGCGCGTTTTAAATGCCACTTTTGTTTTTTTAAATTTAAAAAAAAAAAAAGATCATTCCGTAGATAGAGTCAATTTTAATCAAATGGAATACGATTTAATTTTATGTTGCTGCAATGGGGATGATTATTGTTGGATTCGAACAAAATAGTTAGGTTTACAATGAGGTTAAATTAAGGGTGTGGCGATAAGAGGTTACGTTTTGAATTTTAAGGCACGTTCACAGTATGAAAGTTTTATATTTGCTATAAGTCGTATAAGAAAGATTGTAATTAATTTTTGAATACATTCTGAATATGTTTTTGAATATGTTTATTACAAAGACGGACTTAAGAAACTACAAAAAAAAACAACGTTTTATTCCACGCATCACTTTGTTTGCACTTTTAAATCTATTGAAATCAAAAAAATTAAAATGAAGCTTCTTATTGGGACACCTTTTAAAATAAAAATAAAAAATGTTGAGGTAAATTTTGAATGTATGTATGTATATCGGGATGCAAGAAAGTTTTTCGATATAATTTTAGTTTTAAGTGAATTCTGCAGTGGCTACCAAGAGTCACTAGTCTTAAGAGGTCGTAAGCTCACTCTGTAATTACACTGTCTATCACAGTTACCATGTTCAACTTTTCCTATAAATTATTTTTTAAACCTAAAACTTTAATAGTACCATTGACTTTGATTACTTAAACATTTCTGTCTAGTGATAGGAATATTTGTTGAATGCAAATATGTACATAACTTGACCCAGTTTCGAAATTATTAATTCGATCTTGACAAGCATTGTTGCTGTACTTTTAAAAAATTAGGTTAACTTATTTTTCTCTTTGACGACTTGTGAGTAATTTATAGGTATAAAACGTAAAACAAGATAATGGGAAAAGCAGAAGAAACCAAATACATACATATACATATGTATCTGGAGAAATGTCTTCACTTAAATTCGGATGAATGAGCTGAGAGATATTCTCTTTTTAAAACGTTTTTTGACACGTAAAATTAGGCTCAAGCTTCTTACACAGCTTTTACGTTCCAGGCCTATTTTTTGACTTACTTTGGAATGAATAACAATTTGGATGTTTAAGCTAAAGAGATACTTTTCTTGGTTAATCACATTTTGCGGAAAACCCAACATATAATCTATGTACCTACTGCTCAGAGAGTTTACTTTTAAACCTATCTTCGATTCGCCATTAACAAAACACAAAACCGAATATGAGGCGAAACGCTTCTGGTTTACGTCCAACACTGTTCTGGGTTCACAGCAAACACCAACAGAGCATCAACAGTGAGAACATCATTCTTGGGCTTTGGAAATGGCACTTAACAGTATATCCTTTCAATTCGTGCAAAAAGTATAACGCGAACAACACAAATGGTTGTAAGAAAGTCGGTCTTATACTTACTATTGGCCTGTTGCGCCAAAAATTCGAATTTGGTGCGACAGGTCTATGGGACCCATGTCTTAGCTTTTCATAACCATTCATATTGTGCGTGTTATATTTTTTACACGAATAAAAGGAACTTTCTGTTTAATGCCGTTTCCGAATGGTACTTTGAGAAGCTTTTTTATGACAGTTATACTCCCGGATGTTGTCTGAGGATTGAACCTCAAATTTCTCGCAACTCGTAAAAAAGAGTTTTTCTTAAGCTTTTGTGTAAGAAGTTTGCATTTTGACCTCTTTTATCGTGAGTGGTGGGTAGGTGACTGCAGGTGGGTGATATATAGACTCTTGCTCTCTCAGACGATTTCAGGTATGTTAAGGATTCCACTTAGAATGGGCAAACATAAAAGTACTAGAATTCCAAATCAAAAGTAAAATTTCGCAACAAATTCTTCAACTTGGGTTTCAAATATCTACTTAAATTCATCACCATTCAACATCAAAATTGATCTTTTCATCCTACCTTCTATTTTTTCCAATTCCAACTTACGTCGTGCAATTAACAAAATTTTACATCTTTAGGCGTAGGGTCATGAATGAATAACACGGACCGCTGGTCAAAAGTTGTTGACCAAACCGCTCCTTAAAGACCTACGATCCGAATATGTCTGAACAGTTCTGTCAACTTGAATAACATGCTCCATCATTGATAGATTTCGTATCTAATAATAAACCAATCTGCGCAGTAAATCCAATTTAAATTATTGGAATGTTTAACTATGCAAAACACACGTTAGCTTGCAGATTACCTGATGTTTATCCTATCGCTGGACCAAGTCTTTATACAAACTTAATTAAAAATTGATTGTCCAATTTAGAATCAAAGAACTAAACTTTTTATTCGCATAATAACCTTCATCAAATAAAATCTGTGATATTAGCAAACATTTCTATTTTCTACTAGTTTTGCGAAGCCATATTCTCAACTGATCTATCGAGATTTGATCACCTATCTTTACGTAAATATAACTCTCATTTCTAGTCGAATCAGTCATGTTTTCGGCACCCTATCAGTAAATGTTATTTCCTAAGAAAACTGGACGTACATAAGAAGCTTTTTGAAGACAGGAACCCTTACCCCCAGACAATTGGAACTTAAAAAACTAGAATTTTTCTAAATGTAAATATGTCACTGCAGAACCACGAAAGATTTGAATGAACACTTTCTAAAAGCATATTATAATTGCAACAAAAATTCTTTATATAAAAACAACCAGTGCACATATTTTACATTAAAACTAAACAAAAAATTAAAACTATTGCGTGGGATATACATTTGCATTTCACTATACATCAGACCTTCTTAAAATGAAAATTCCATACGTTATATTATTAATAGTAATGCACACATACACAAGGTTGGTGAAAAAAATAAAAATAAAACAAATGCAATTAAATAAGTCCATTTTCTCTTTAACGTAAAAAAAAAAACCAACAACAATTTTTGCCTTAAACAATTGAATTTACATCAAATAATTGTTAAAAAAAAACACTTTGTCATAAAAACAAAAACCTTAAAAGCATATACTTAACTAAATTTTAATAAAAATAATTACAAAAACAAAAACAATTTGAAATAACAACCGCCTCTCATATGTTAAGCTTTATAAATTTAATTTTTTATTTTAACAATTATTTTTTAAAACTTATTTCTTAGAAATAAAAAAAAAAAAAACAATTATAGTTAAACCAAAGAAAAAAATACTTAAACATTTTTTGTGTATAAGGATAATAGAATTACAATTACTAAAAATAAAAATAAATAAATAAAAACTTGAAGTTTAGTAATACAAACTATTATAATAAAATATCTCTATGAGAATTAATTTAGAAATTTCAATTAAAATACTTATGACGAATAGAATAAACACTATATTTTGAAATGTTTACTAAACAACAACAGCAACAAACATAAATCCAGTAACAACAACTAGACTTTTAGAAATGAATATTAACTTAAAGTAACAAAAAAAAAAATTAAATAATGAAAAACCAAGGAAAATAAATAATAAATAAAATATTGAAATCCAAATTTATTTTGTTTTAATATTTCCAAATTAAAAGTAAATGGTAAAATAAAAGGAACTTAATATCGAAATTGACGTAAAACTAATACTATTTAATTAATCACAATCGGATCGTTCCACGTAAATATGCCAAAAGTTATCACAAAACAATGAAACAAGATCTAAAACAACTGGTCCGACAAGACTATAAATCTTGTTTATCTAAATATAAATAATAGCTATGCGTACAAAGTTTGAAATGGAGATTAGCAAACAGAATTAAAATCACGTCCACTTAAAAAGATTTGATGATTGATACTAATTAACGCCTTGTTACCATAAAAAAAACTGGAATAAAATTTTGATTTGAAGATCACTCATAAGAAGACAACAAAAATCAAATACAGCAGCTAGCCGTACATTGAATATGTTAGGCACGTTTAGAGGAGTCAGTGAGCGATTAAATGGCAATAACTTTTGGTTTTACACGTGCAATAATCGGACATTGGACAGGCTGCGCTCGATGAGTTATAAATGACAGTATGAAATTTGTTTTACTAAATTTATTCAGACTACTTCATTGTGCACAGGGAGGATTCTAAACAATTAAAGTTGTGGAAGATACTACTATTACTCCAGTCAATTGGGGATCTATATAGTAAGTCTTCTTTTTTGAAATGGCAACCACGACAATCTCAGAAAAATCTGGTTACGGATTTACAGCTATTTGTATAATTTATTTATTTCTTAACTCATCCGGTTTTTGATTTTTCTTTTGAAATGATTCTAATTATTTTATTTTTTATAATAATAAGATTCGAAATGATTTAGATAAGAAGGTGACTAATATCTGATACACTTTACTTCAGACTCTTCAATTAGACCTACTTATACTATACTAAGGCAATTGACGTGCACTGAGACCTATATGATTTTTTCTATTATTATTAGTAATTAGACCTTATTATGCAAAAAATAGAAATGTTGAAAAAGTATGTATACAAGGAGCTTTAGATAAAATAGTGCACGGTTTATTCCTTCGTCGCGGGGTATAATACATGCTTTGGCTTGTCGAAGACTTTCAGAGACATTTAGGCTTATAACTTTATGAAGATACTTGACAATACAATACTTGAGATATTTGTCTTGCACCCATTCAAGTATGTTTTTAGAGTATGATGAACCATACTCTTAGCGTCCCAACCCATAAACGTAATGAGTGTTAAGCCTGCATTTCATTATTGCACTACTACTACATTGAAAAATTTCGCAGTCATATATAACGAGCCCTAGATTTTATTTATAACCGTTCAGATATGGTCATCTCAAGATAAGGTTTAGTTGAACCATACACCAACATTATAAGCTATGTAATGCAGATGGACAAGTACGTATGATAAGCAGAGCCATTTATTTCATTGGAGAAAAATATCTGAAAGTGATTTATGTATATTTTTCAATACTTTTGAGAAAAGACGATAGCAATAGGCCTGTATTCAACTATAGAACTAGCTGTTGCTTTTTCTTGAGATTTTTTCAAACTTTCTAGACGTCTAGACGTCTAAACATCCAAAGAAAAACGAATCTTGTTAAAATATTACTAAAGACATGGTAATCACTGAAAAGAGGTAAGCCAATATAAGTTTAATTTTTTGTGTACACCGTGGTTCTAGTGGTTAGTGCGTTGGACTACTGAGCGAAGGGTTCGAGGTTCAATCCCTAGACAAGACCTAAAATTTATTTCACGGCCTCACCTCTCGCAAGCGTCAGACAAAGGTCCGAGAGTAAAAGTGTCATGAAAAAGTTTCTCTTAACAAATATTGCCCTTCAGATACAGCATTAAATAGTAGGCCCCTTCCATTCGTGTAAAGAATATAATACGCAGAATACGAATGGTTGTGAGAAGTTAGGCCCTGGGTCCCACGGTATTTGTAATATAATTTTAATAATGATAAGATGAATTCCATTAATACCAACACCTTTGGAATTGATTTTGAGAATAGCATTAACAACATATGTATGTTTGGTCAAAACAGAATATTGCCCATAAGGTATTTTGGAATTAAGCACTGTATTTCGATTTTTAAAGCTGACCGTGCGCATAGTCCATAGATTGAGAAAACTTCTATTTTAGATGTTTAAGACTTTATCAAATGTCTGTCATATGAGATATCCCTGTGTTACAATCAAGGACTGACTAATTCCTTTCACAAACAAGAGATCTCGTTCAGGCTTTAATTCCACTACTACACAACTTACTTTGATAGTAAGGACACATAATCATAATATTTAGGCTCGAAACAAACGTAAATACCTATGTACATATGTATATAAGCGAATTGCTCAAGAGTGAAGAACCTGCAGTTTATGTACTCTTGTACAGCCAACCCTGGATAAAGAAAGGGAGAGTACAAAGAAAAAACTAATAACATTAAAAATGTACATATGTATATCAGATAAGATAATATACAAACCTGTAAAAATACAATAAACTCTCTTCGAGTTCTCGATAAACAAGAATCTTGTGCTCAAGTATATGCACATATATATGTACATACAAATAACCGAGAATCAAACGTGTAGCGAATAAAAACGCACACCACGACTTGTTGTCCTGGGTGCAGAACAAATCAGTCGCACCAATTATTTCTATTTGTGTTTTTAACATATTCTAATTCAGTCTGAGCGTAACATTTCTTCACAATATCGTGTCAGCAAAACAGCCTACTCAGTTCTTGGTTTTCCTATGCTTTTTAATAATGTTGATACCTCCGAATGTTGTGTTGACTTTCACAAAAGATGATACCATTCAGTAATCCGATGAACCAACCACTGAAACATAGCAAGTTCAAGTACATAGAAATATTTTATTCGTATGTTTTTTAGCTGAACTGAGTAACATACAAGAGTCATCGCTTTTTCTATAACTCCCCAATCATCATTTTTCCGCTGAAGCAGCAAAACCATACAATAATATGTAGGGGCCTTTTATGAAAAACAAAAACCTAAGAATTCACCTGTAAAACCTAAAATATACATATGTACCTCTGAATCATCTTTCCAGCCCCTCAAATAGAAGATACATAAACAAATACACAAACTAACTACACAATTGGGGTTTCCAACAAACAAAACTCGTTTGTATCTTCTCCCTTACGAATGACTCAATTATGCTACGTTTTATTATTTCGAATTTAATTGCGATCAATTCGACCTCAGAATATAACATTAGGTGTAGTATAACAAACTATACACTCTCCATTGTAGTATAATGGAGAGTGTATGAAAGCCTGTATCTATTCAAATATTAAGGAAAAGAATAAAACCATTAAAGAAAAATACTTTAGTAAACAAAATCAACGAAATACTCACTCATCTTTGCAAAGCCTTACAATTCTCATACATCGACATTGGTGGCGCTTCTTTCAAACCCTAAAACCAGAGCATTCGCATAAATTAAAAGCTCCACGGTACAATCTCTAACACCATCTGCTCAGATGAGTCACAACCCCGGGGTATACCTTAACTCATCTCATAGATACTTTTGAACTCATCTTATTGCTTTGATGAATGCCAAAAAATGCAGGCTTTACAATCTACCGCATTCTACTAGAATTTTATGACTGGAAATAGCAGCTGTTTTAGTGGAAGTTGTAACTCCTGTTTGCGCAAACATATTCCGGTTTTCATTTACGTTTACCGTTAATTAAGTCTCAAAAATCTGTTCACCGAGAAACAACTAATTTTATAATTAATTCATTTTTTGCCGCTCATCTGCATCTTTAGCCGATTGTTATGCTGCCTAACGTCCGAGTATTTAAATTGAATTGAGTGCCTGGATCGCCGTCAGTTGATTAAGATCAGCTTAAACGATACGATGAGCTTTTCTCGACTTACGGTTATCGGTTTTGAATGTAAGCTGCCATCGGAAGGTTTATCCAAATCAAGGACTCTATTGTGATTTAATTTTATTTACATATCCGCTTTGGAGAGACTTAAAAGTGAAATTTCAGCTCTAGCGTATACTTGCTATATGAATTAGTTTTTTTAGGATAATTTAAAAATAGACTTTTATTAGCTTACTTACGTGCGCGTTGTTGCCTGTGTGAACTTTATATATTATATATTTTTTTGTTTATAGTGCGTTTGAAATTGTGTTGCGCATAATGGGACTACGTGCATTTATTTGTGTGGTGAGTGTTTACAACTGAAATCAATTCACAGTAAAAATTGGATCAATATTGTGAAAGCCCTAAAGTGTCTTGTGTTTTTGTTGGACAAACCATCTCCATTGAAAGTGAAACCTGATAAAATCCTTTCTGTTTTTGAAAATACCCCCCACATTAGATCATCATCCTCAAATAGACTAACAAAAACCAGAACATCTTTACGAAAAGATCAGATTCTTACATCATCGTTCTAAAGAAAGCGCTTCTCGAATTATTGCCGAGCGCGGCGTAGTGGCAATGCATTGTATTTAACTCGCTTCCAGATAGGATTCCCATGGAATTTATTTGTTTTTTTCATCGTGACAAGCAAAATAAACAAAAAAAAAAAAATTAAAATACACAGATGACCTTTGATTAGCATTAAATCAGACCCGAAAACGAAAAAAAAAAATGTTAAGCTTGCACTTGACATTTAGCTAATTCAATCCGCTCGATAAATAAGCACAAATTATTGTTGTCAAATGTCGGTTTTTTAAGAATTATGCACGCATAATATGCTGTGTTCTGCGGGACCAATTTATTCAGCCACACCTGTGAAACATTAAACCAAGCTTACCACCACTAACCAATTTGTGAGATAGCGATAATTTATTCAAACAATTATTTAAATTATTAGTATTTTAAGCTTCGACCTATCACAACTTAAGACTAACAAGTTTATTCTTAGTCATCCTTTAGTTAAAGTGGTTATGTTGGCATTTATGATTTTTGTTAAAAGGTTCCGCCCGCATGGACCTTGAATTTCGACCTGGAAACAGAAGTGGTCCGTTTGTTCGTCGAGGTAAAACATATGCATACATACATATATATGTAGGTTAGGTAAGTTAGTTCATTTAGAAAAAATGTATACAAAACTTGTGGGAACTATCTGTCTAAGTACTTATTCATAAAGACCTGTCAATCCGGCACACATGACCTCATCCACAAGTAGGAGAATGTTGGCGTTAAGAGAACAGGAATTAATTAAAAATTTACTTCTTCACGACAAAGTTCAAGCCCGACGACATTATTGGTTTTAAATATATAATTTAAGTAATCCTTCATTACTTTAATTGTCATTGGCCATTTTTACTTTTCCACAATAAGTACCAGAACTAGTGCTTACATACATATGTCCGGTTTGTCTTTGCATAATCAAGAGTTTCATTATGGTATTGCGGTGCTTGGTGGGCCAGTAACTTACTTAGGTCCTATTTCTCTGAATGGGTATTAGAATATCCACTACGCCTATCCTAGCGATATATCTCAATTCCCTTCAGTTTTCCCCAACTGCAACGTCTCCTTTCGATCATTTTCTACCAAGTATTGAAGTAAATTGCATTCCTTCTACAGATTTTCGAGAGCGTACCGAAATCGGCTGTCTTGAACTCTCTCAATCAGTCGTCCAACAATGTTTATTTATGATGTTGAGTGTTGACGGTTTACTCAGCTTGAGATACTTTTTTTGAGGAGTTTTTTTTAAGCTCACCATATTTGACTTTCTCACTAAATCGATAGTCATTTGATGCAGGTTCCTTATCGTAAGCAGTAGTAAAAAATTACGTTAGCGTAGACGAGTTTCTAAGTACAGTACAGTAGTTGATAGTTTGTAAGACAGCACTGGATCCCACAACTTCCCGTTGCCAAGATAGGTGATGGAAACAATAATAGGGTCAGTATACAGCTTTGTCAGACATCAAGCTCTAGCAACCAACCTCTCTAAATTACGTAACTTGTTGCGAATTCATAACCCACATTATAATTATCAATTTTTTTGGGTATACCTTTCCTCTCCATATGTAGATTTCTATTGACACCAACAGTTTTTGCAAAAATTATCATTCTTGTTATATTGATAGTCATTTCCTACTGCCACTCGTCAGGGATGGTCTCGATTTCACAAATCGTTTTTATTAGTCGATGCAGAAGTTTTGCAGTATTTTCTTATTAAGGCACTTCCTCTTGATCTAAATGGAATCAACGGTAGTGTCCACAGTTCCAGTCAGTTCGAACTATCTAGTGTCATCACTATATGAGCTGCTTTGACTTATTCGAATCCCAGGTCTATAGGGATCTTCAACACTGAGCCAGGGTACTGGAAAAGAGTTGGTGGCGGATGAACCCTTAGACAAGAAATCCAAGATCGATACCCAGCTTTCAAGGCTTCATATGAAAGTATTTATAGAGACTTGCTATGTAGAGCCATGTCTAGTTTTGGTAACCATGCCAAACTCGTTTCCCTATGCAGGATGACGATGGAGAATTCTCACTGCTCCATCAAGGTCGGTAACGATCTCACCGAGACGATGTCAAAAAAGGATTTAGACAAGGTGACGCATGTCATGTGACTTCTTTAAAATCATACTTGAAAGAATTGTGCGAAACTCACAATCTTTCAAAAGTTGGCGCACCTACTAGCTTACGCCGAAGACATTGACATAATTTGTAGAACACACCGGGCTATCACTGGTGCGTTTGCTAGTATTGCAACGAAGGCTGCCAAAATGGGTTTAGCGCTAAACGACGGCAAAAGCAAGTATATGCTATCAACAAGAAGGGACACCTCAACATCGATGATTTGGACAGAACATCATTATCGACAGCTATAACTTTGAGGTAGTAAGGGACTTTGTCTACCTCGGCTCTGCTATAAATTCTGATAACAACATCTCAGCAGAAATTAAACGAAGAATAACTTTTGCCAATCGCTGTTTCTTTGAAAGCGGATGAAGATATCTTCAGTTCAGAAAGATTCTTCGTAAAATTTTCGGTCCCGTTTGCGTTGACGGACTTTGGAGGAGGAGATTCAACGACGAACTATACGAGCTGTACAGTGACATCGATCTAGTCAAAAAAATGCACATCATTCGTTGAAGGTGGCTAAGACATGTAGAGGGGATGAACACAAATGCTGTGGTCTGCAGAGTCTTCGAATCCAACCCTATGGGACAACGCAGTAGAGGAAGGCCTCGCTTTAGGTGGCGCGCACAAGTTGAAGTGGACCTCAAAGAACTTGGAGCTAACTGGAGAGGTTTGTTTGTGGAGGCCCAGGTTCACCCCGAACTATAGCGCCACCTAAGTAAGTAAGCAGACGTTTTGCTGAAATTTTCGATGATGTTTTGTATAGTGCCACGCAATATCTTGGTGTTTGGTGCCTCCACAAATAGATTTGTGAACTGTGTCACTACAGGGTCCTTTATCCGCTGTCATACGTCTGTTAGTAAAAATACAAGGCGAGAAGCAGTACAAGTGTATACATTTTTAAAATCCGCTCACTGCCACGTCCACTTTTTCGAAACTTCACTATTTTACATGAAATCGAAAAAATTTTTTATATCAAATATTTATGTATACAGATTGTCTATAATTCACTCATATATTATCTTTAGCCACGCCCACTTTTTAGAAGTGTTCATTAAAAAACCGATTTTGATGATATTTTGCATTTAACACCCTCAAACGTCCGACGTTATAGTCGTAGTTCAGCACAAAATGCAATATGGCCACACCAACTTTATGACGGCTGCATAGGAAGGAGGATGGGGTATTACAAGATCCGTTTCAGACGGAATGTAGCTTTTCTATATGTTTTATTTTCATCGTGTGATCTATATATATATGTACATAGATAAATAGGTGATAATAAAACATTGCTATTATCATAAGAAACATCAATAAAACTATTGTTGCTGTTGCACTCATTTGCCTATATTATCAAGCCATGCCGAAAATGCGTTTCTTTTGTGGCACCGAAATTAGCTTCTCGGTTTGCAAATTAATTTTTAGCAAATCAATGCTGATAAGTTAAATTGAATTGAACTTTACCGCCATCGCGGAAATTGTTGCCTTAAAGATTAGAGGAACCAGAAGTGGGGTTAGCCGAAATGAAAGTTAACCCCCCGTTAACATTTCTTACGACAAGTACCCTTATGTGCTTGTCATAAAATTGATTTAAGTTGTTTCTACAGCTAACATTCGATTCCAAATGAAATGCAAAACTCCACAAAAGCTTTTATTTATTCTCCTCCTTCTTTCGGGAGGACAAGGTAATTGATATAAACTCTTCAAGTCTTCTTCGCTTTGCGAAAACAGGTCACAATCCTAGAGGACTAAGCTAAATTCAATAATGAATGCAAAGATTAGTTAAGTTTCATGTGCGTCATTGCTTCAAGCCTGCGTTGTCTGTCTGATATTCATCGACATAGACCATTCCTAAGTGTTCACTCCAGTCTTGTGGGCATGCAGTGATTTGAACTTGTGTGGAAATTGAAAATGAATCTTTTTTTCAGATTTAGGACCAGCTCTGTTCATATTTTGAGTCGAGAAGGAATGGTAGTTGAATTTGAGTGGATTAGTAAAACTTGTCTTTCAAGTTGTTTCGCTAACTCATGACTGCGTAAGTTCAAGGTTAAGGAGTTTGTACAAGTTTGGAAACGAAAACTCTGATACAGAGAACAATTGCATGTACCTCTGTTCTTTTAAGATTTCACTATACCTTGTGAAATAGAGATTCTATGCACTGCGATTTTGATGGTGATTTGGGGGAAGTATCCCGTACCGTGAGGTTTGACACTGGAATTCAAGTAGTGTATTTAGTCCCTAGAAACGGCGGAATTTTCTTTTCAATATGTTGTGGCACAGAATATGTAGAAAGGCTTTCAGACCAGCACAAGACTGGATGATCTACAAAAACACGCTGAAGCAATTTAAGACTGAATTTCGAAGAATCCTATGTATGTAAATCTTGTAGTACTTTTTCAGTGATCGCTAGACTGCATAAAATCCTATTTAAAACTCCAATTCAATTTAACCTTAAACCAACTGTGTTAAGGAATTCTAGAATTTACATAGACAAACTAGATGTTCTAGAATTTGAACAAGCATCATTTAGCTTGGTTATGGACACTCACTTCTCTGACGGCATGCATATATCTGACGATAACTCTGCAGTATGCTACGGAGCCATTATGTTGTCCTAAACTAGCCTGTGACGAGAAGTGAAGAAACGGTGAAGCATTCAAGTCTATCACAGCTAATGGTATTTTCCGGCGCAGTTCAAGCAGCTTTCAAAAATTGCCTGCATTTTAAGAAGCTGCCCAGTATTATGTCCTTTGCTGCTCATCTGTTGAGTTTTAGATCCCTTCTCAAGGTGAACGCTAGACTGAATTCATATCACTCCAAGGAAATGTCATTTTGTTCACAACTAATTCTTAAAGGTGAAAGAAGGTGTGTTGTAAGAATTTTTTCTATAAGTTGCACCTAAGCAAGGACTATTCTATACATACCTGATGGTTTGTAGGATTTTAAGTATTAGACAGCTGGCTCCGCTATATATTTCAAAATTTAGACAATCTATTTTTAATTGCTTTTCAAACCTAGCTTAATATATCCAGGATCTACTTCACAACTAAATGTAGTACACAATTGCGATACACCATGTATATTGAAAAGGTCTTGTCATAAGTCATTAGAATGGCCTTCCCAAGCAACTTAGCCGATGAGTTCATTCGATGCATTTGCTTTCCACACTGCAAGAGTCTATTCACGGATAAAACAGCTGAAGATCTATAAATCTTGGTCATTTTATTTTATTGAAACATCTTTACGTTCATGACATCATAAGTGTTGTAAGTTAATGCCGCATTTTTATTTATTTTTGTCATTTTCTAGTTTAGCACCCCTTTACAACAGTTCAATGCGAAATTTATGCAGCAAAATTTACATTACACAATATATGAGAATATATGAATGAGGAAATTATTTTATTGAATGTTAGTGATTATGACTCAATCAAGTGGGCTTTTACCTGAAGAATGAACATTACAAAATTGACAGCTTAACAAATTGGAAAAGATTTATTACTGAACACATCAGTTTTCAAACGAATAACGAGTTTTACTTAGAATTAGAGCAGGACTGGGTTTTCTTTTTTCATAACTTTTGTGGATTCTGTTGATAAAGCTTATTTTTGACTTAGCTCGCTTACTAAAGATATACATACATATATATATATGTACATAATTCTGTTAAACAAAGAATACACTTAAAACAATCAACCAAAATGCGAAAAAAAATACGTTGATAAACTTTTGACAGCTGGCGTGTGTCAAATTAATTGACCCATTAAGGATGGGCTTCTGATTGAAGGCTAAACTTCTCAACAGAAGAATAGCTCACACATTCTTTATTCACTAAGCTCTATCGAAGGCAGTAATCAATTAGTTGTTTTTATAGATGATGCAACTAAAATAAATATCAGATATGTTCATGATGTCGATAAACTTCTTTTGGAATGTTTTGAGCGGAACCCATCAATAAGGTTTTTTTTTTTTTGTTAGCCTAGCTAGTGTTAAATAACAGAACTTGTCACACAGACGTCACATTTAAAATATTAATAAGTCCCAAAAGGTACGGGTGTGAATGTCAAACGGAGTTATTAATTTTTATATATTTTGATTGCACATTCTATCATTTTGTAAGAGTTTTGTTCGGTATGAAAGCAGAACTTATCATTTTATGCAGATTCATTCGAATTAGCGGAAACAAAAAATCGTGACATTCGTTAACTGCTATTTTCAGAATCTATGGCATCAGCAATATCCAAATAGAACAGAATTCAAAGATAGACCTCTTAATCTAATGCTATCTTTCGTCGCTACACAACAGTCGAAATACCCATACTCAGTAGTTGTGGTTCAGAAAATATCATATATACGAGCTACTGGAGCACTGAAAACTACAGCCACAGAATTAGAAAAAGGAGGATATACATTACTCTAACATAGAGTTAGCTGCTTGGGCTCCGAGCCCAGACACACATAAGCCAGTGTATGCCCACTCCTACCTTAAAACATGCTGAAATTACTAATAAAGTGATAGAGGCTCTTACGTTTCCATTAACCAGGTCACATAATAGAAAGAAAAACTCGTAAATAAAACTTTCTTTTGATATCAAGAGTCGGACAAGCACAGAAAAGGTGAAAAATTGTTTTTTCCTTCTTGTCGTTGTAGTTCTTACAGATTCTGTAGATTTTAATCTATGAAACAACCCTTTGTATTAGTATTAACATTGAGCGGCTTAAAGGACTAGATGTATGTACACCTGTAGTAATATGGCACTCAATGCGATTTTCCCATCCAGGGCTAGAGAAATTATTTGGATGTAGCTAGAGGAATACCAATCTTTCTTTTTAAATAGAATTGGTACGGTAGATTGTTATCCCTGAACTCCCGATGAATTCCCCAACACAGCACTAGGTAGATAGGGTAGGTTAACATGGCAGGCCGTGTGTGCAGCCATACACAGACCCATAAAGGGTCATTATGGTACCACATGGATCTAAAATTCCCATAAAATCTACCCTCAGAATGAGCTTAATTTACAGCCCTATTAAGGCTATTGATATTGGCGACACCTAAACGGCGGAAACCTAACCTAAGTTCAATCTTCTACGACCGGAGAGAGCTTGACATATACAAAAAGTTTTCTCCTTGTCTTCGTCCATGCAGCTTCTATAGAAATCATTAGCGAGCAGGCCCAACCTAATAGCGTGTCTGTCGATGATACAATCCTAGGTACTGTCATCGAAGTATCTAATAAAGAAAAGCAAGAAAATCAATGAAGGCTGAATTCGCAATGAAATTTTTGATGGTGCCACGAAAGGCGTACCAAAAGACGGAAGTGGACTTTGTGGATACTACTTCTGCATTTTTACTAAGTACGGGATCATCAGTGTCGTTGAAGATTTCTACGAAAAACGTATAAACACTTTTATTTTATTAATTTGTATAAATAGGACTATTGTTTTTTTTTTGCGAAATTTTAAATACGGTGTTTCGAGAAACCTCAAAAGTAAGCAACAATCACTGTAAAAATATGTTCCACAATTCATAAACAGCTATCTACAGCAGACGTAACTAACCTAGACCCTATTCGACTTAATGAAAAGGCACACCTCAGGAATCAAGTTTACTAAAATCATAGAAATAGAAACTGAAAGTATGTTTAAATATATTCAAGCTATCAACGCTAGGAATCAAACAGGTAACCCACTTCAGATGTCCCAAAGTTGACAATGAAATTAACATAAGACTGCAATAAGAACATACTCAAACATATTCAAACTGATGGCTTTTCGATAGACATTGTCATACCACTTTTGCCTGGATATATTAATCGATAAATTTAGATAAATTTATCATAAAATTTGAAGTCACAAATGCCACTACCACAACCAATAAAATCTTAATGGACGATGTTATCTTGTTTTGCACACTTTTTTCCATTTTTTTTTTGTCTCGGACTTGGCCGGTTGGGGAGCTTCTTTTGAATATCAAGTTTCAATGGGTAGCATTTTTGAATACAATTCGAATGAATTAGCTGTGAAAGAGATTTCGCTAAGTTTTGTTGATAATGACCTTCTTTATTATTTACTTGTAGGTGGTCGCATTCTTGACGGTGCAGGGAAGTCTTGCCGATTGGGAATCAAATGAAAAGTCTTTAAAGTGGATTTTTGATGTTAAAAACGCGGTAACTACACAGAATCAAACATTCAAACAGAACACTAAATCAGGTATGATTAGAATGCACCCATAAGCAAAAAAAAAACAGCAAATATTTTATATTTCTGCGGTGAAGGTGCTTTCAGATACCACTATGATGTTAGTGCTCAGAATACTTATAAATACGAGGTCCAAAGTGGTGACAGTGTCACGATGGGCTGCTATGGATGGAAGGATGCCGCAGAGAGGTGGCATTCAACAAATTACGTAGCAGATAGTCATGGTTGGAGAACGCTACGTGACATAAACCAACCAGTCGATGTGTATCCCGTGTTTGAGGAGCACACTACGCGAACTTTTCTCGACAATGTGCCGCAATGTCTATCATTTACTATTGACAGTGCACCAAGGCCGTCATTTGTTTTCACAAATCATCCGCCAACGCCTCCTCCTGTGCCATTTAAGCTACAAGATGATCATGTTCCACATGGGTCCGAACAAATACATCGCATTGTGGAAACACGTAAGGGGAAAAATCCATTTTAATGACTTGATATTGAGATACTTTTTCAGCCGGTGTTCTTCCAGTATCTACACTGACCACAGCGAGACCGAGTAGTTTTAGAGTAACCCCACCTATCGGTCGACCTTCATTCGAACAGGTAGGATTTACTTCAACAACAACGGGCTCTCATCCAAGTGAATCCGGCGAGTTTCCAAGTACCGAATTCATTTTAGAATCTAGACTAGGCAGACCAATAAGTTCAACGCACCAACAGGCTGAATTTCAGAAGCAGAGGCCAGCGCCTTTAGGTCGTCCTCCGAGTCCAGCTGTTTCCGGCGATGAACTAATAAACCAACCAACAAGCAGACCCAATGTAATCCGCGTACCCACAGCTGGATTTCCAAAGCCAGATTTTCAAATCCCCGGCAAAATTCCAACTCATGAGCAGCCGTCAAGAACACCAGGCAAACCTAACGCCTTTGACGAAACTGCACATGTATCCCCACCTGAATTTGAGAAGCAGAGGCCAGCGCCTTTAGGTCGTCCTCCGAGTCCAGCTGTTTCCGGCGATGGACTAATAAACCAACCAACAAGCAGACCCAATGTAATCCGCGTACCCACAGCTGAATTTCCAAAGCCAGATTTTCAAACGAGTGTACCAATCCCTGGCAAAATTCCAACTCATGAGCAGCCGTCAAGAACACCAGGCGAACCTAACGCCTTTGATGAAACTGCACATGTATCCCCACCTGTCGGTCGACCACCATTCGAACATATAGGAACCTCACCTGAATTTCCTTCAACAGCATCGGGCCCTCGTCCAGGTAAATTTGGCGAGTTTCCAAACAGGCAAACCCATTTAGAATCTCCAGAAAGACCAGGCAGACCACAAGATTCAACTCACAACCAGGTTGCATTTGAAAAACAGAGCCCAGTGCCTTTAGGTCGTCCTCCGAGTGCAACTGTCTCCGGCGATGAGCTAACGGCCCAGCCAACAAGCACACCCGAAGTACACAGCGTACCCCCAGCTGAACTTAAAAAGCCGGGTCTTCAGTCGAGTTTACCAACTCCCAACGAAATTCCAACTCATGAGCAGCCGTCAAGTACGCCAAGCAGACCTAACTTGTTCGACGAAACTACACATGGACCACAACCTGTCGGAATCCCACCTGGACTTACTTCAACAACTCATCCAGAGAAATTTGGCGAGCTTCCAAACAGGCAAACGTATTTAGAAAGACCAGGCAGACCACAAGGTTCAACTCACAACCAGGTTGTATTTGGAAAACAGAGCCCAGCGCCTTTAGGTCGTCCTCCGAGTGCAACTGTCTTCGGTGGTGAGCTAACGAACCAACCAACAAACAGACCCGAAGTACACAGCGTACCCCCAGCTGAACTTAAAAAGCCGGGTCTTCAGTCGAGTTTACCAACTCCCAACGAAATTCCAACTCATGAGCAGCAGTCAAGTACACCAGGCAGACCTAACTTGTTCGACGAAACTACACATGGACCACAACCTGTCGGAATCCCACCTGGACTTACTCCAACAACTCATCCAAGTAAATTTGGCGAGCTTCCAACCAGGCAAACCTATTTAGAAAGACCAGGCAGACCACCAGGTTCAACTCAAAACCAGGTTGAATTTGAAAAACAAAGGCCAGCACTATCAGGACGTCCTCCGGTTTCAACTCAAGAACAACCGTCAAGAAGACCAGGCCCAGCTGGTTTTGACGAAATTACACATGATACTATTTTAGTACCATTGGGTCCTCAAACTAGTCAACCTATCTCCGACACAATTTTAACGGAAAAACCAAGTGTAACATTTCAAAAAATACCTGAAAGAACTGGTCCTGTCCGCGGAAACCTGCCACAAGGTCCACTTGAAGAACTTTTACCCGAAGTCACTCCAGCACCATCGGTTCCCGATGTATTCAGAGTAGCCACATCTGGTGATCGACTTCCAATTGAAATTGCAAAACAAGATTATCAACCCACTAAAATTCCAACAAACAAAAACGATATAGTTCCGCCAGGAAGACTAAACAAGCCTTATGTTTCCACCGGAACTAGACCTGGGGAACAGAAGCCATATATTTCAATACCAACAGGTCCTCAACTGAGTGAAACTACCTTTAGGAAAGAACCTTTAAAAGGACCAGGCACCGGAGCTACACGTGGCGATAGAACTTGGAAGCAGATGCCAACCGGCTTTATTCCAATACCAACGACTGAAATACATACAAGCCAAACCTATCTAGAACCTACAACAATACCAAACACTTTAATTCGAAAAGAGGGTCCTCATCCGAGTGAAACTCGCTTTGGCGGAGTTTCAACGAGCCGCCCAGCAAGCAAATTCCCATCACAATCACCTTATGACATTGGGACGACGCCCGAAAGCCCATCAAAATCACCACTACTTTTTGACCTACATACAAAAGGACCTATTGAAGGAACTACACCAGTTTTGCTTAGACCTTACGACTCCACTGGTATCGATACCAGTCAAACACCACGATTCGAAATTCGTAAATAAAGCACATGACTTTCTCGAAAGCATTTTACAATTTTTTTTTTTTTTTCACAGATCCAGGACGTACACCGACAACGTACCTTCCTCCCCCTACAACACCACTTACGCATGCAGCAGCAGAAACACCAATTTACCTACAAACGCCGAACGGGCCTGGGCCATACTGCATGTGCGAATGCCCACGCGTTTAAAATATTCCACTTAAACCAGCGCAAGGAACAGGGCTTCCAGTATAACAATATAAAAGACGACGAAAGAGATAACCAGACGGACATCTTAGAGAATTTTTTAAGATAAATAGTCACCGTTACTATGTATTTCCTGATTCTGCCTCAGACTCTGATCAAATAAAACTAACAAAACTTATATTTCGATGTAAAAAAAAAGAATAAATTTAACAGTGAAGGGATTATTTTGCAATTAATGAAAGAAAATATAGTCATCTCGTTTCTGTGTGCAAGATTACTCGTGTAAGGGATCGTGATGTAATCCTATTTGTTCACAAGTGTTACCCACTTGGGTTGGAGATAAATGATTCCGTACAAGGTATGTATGATAAGTTGGTAAGGTTGAGTGAAAATTTATAAACGAACTAACCTGTAAGGAACCTGCGGCGGGAGTGGGAATGCAAAAGCTTTAAACTGTAATTTCTTTCCACAGGAGGGTGTTTTTTTTTATAAATGAATTTTTTTAGAGTTCTAGAGTTTTAGAGTTTTTAACATACAATAGCGCTGAGAACTATACAAAAAGACAAACAGAAGCGAAACGAAGTCGAATTGTTAACGAGAATTATTTACTGATCTCACCTTCGCTTAAGTTCACTATCACTTATCCTTGTATAGATTTATAATTGAACTAGGGCAACATCTCAATGTTAGTTGCTCACTATTAGATTCTAGCATCACGTAAGTTATGGTAATCAGCCCGAAAAAGACCGCATAAGGAGGAGCCTATTCTATTCGTTTGATATGAACTTTGTAAACACATGACCGTACTTTGCCAGCATACTCGAAAGCGAGTTCGTAATAGAAGTATCTGAGAACTCCTTAGACCAATGTGTAACGCTGAGTTGGGCTTGCTTTGAAAGTTATAGATATGATAACGAAAGTTTAGTTCATTGACAAAGGGTACAAGCTGACAATTAGGTCTAAGGTTTGTTTTACAGCAGATAGAGAAACAAACGACCATGAATCAGCAGGAGATGATATTTTTACATCATCAGAATAGAAAGGAAAGGTAGTTCAGAGGCTTTTATTAATATTCGACGTCGTTAAATTTTAAGATAAAGATCAATGGTTCAAGTTGAGTCCCTTGAGGTAGGTACTTCCGAGGTTTCTAAAATAAACGAATTTTGGGCATTAATATATGTACATACATAAGTATATATGTAGGTATCATATACAATGCTTTGAAGTGCATAAGAGCGTATAATGAAACGGTAATTGATTCCTTGACACCTACACCCTTTTTTGCTGATAGGAATAAAATAAAAAGCCTTAAAAATCTTAGGGGCCTTACACAAAGGTTTTATGTGGCAGAGCATGGACAGTCTGCCTGAAGAAGTGACCAAATAAATTTGGAATAGTATTAGTGTCTGGCGATGGTGTACCCGAGCTTTAGGTCGATGTTTAGACTGAATTGCATTCGATTAATTTGAACAAAAAAAAAGTTTTAATTTTGCATTTTAATTGAAAAAAACGTTAAAAATAAAGAAAAATGACAAAAGAGATGGGAAAAGTTACAATCTGTTTGGAACGAATCGTAACACCATATCCTTCTTGGTTTTATTTAATTACGTAGATGTCACTTCAAAAATCTTGTTAAAATCCTTTTTTTTTAAACACAAACGCCACCCAAAAATAGTTGTGGCTGTATACTATGTATTGGTGAATTGCTAGGACCCAGGGCCTAGCCTCTCACAATCTTGTATTTTTACACAATGGAAGAGGCCTACTGTTTAATGTCGTATCCGAAGGGCAATTTTTGTTTTGAGGAGCTTTTCATTACAGTTGTACTCTCGGATGTTTGTCAGACGCTCGCGAGAGGTGGGGCCGTGAAAGAAATTCTAGATGTTGTCTGGGGATCGCACCTCGAACCCCTCGCTCCGTAGTCCAACGCACTAACCAATTCAGCCATTGCGCCCACTCGAGTCGCATTTAGTTATTATAAAGTCGTACTTTACGAATGCACTTAAGTTTAATTTTTCATAGGAGTCATATATGTACACCACAACGCATTGGACTTCAAACATTTTTACAGCTCATTCTACCATCGGACCAAAACGAAGTAAGGAAACTAATTTGGAAGCTTAAATCCAACAAAGCTAGTTAGAAGCAGCTAAAAATGGCTTGCTAAAGAGCATACAAGAACTCATTTTTAAGATTTCGTCAGACTTGAGTATGCTTTATGGAATTTTAGCATCATCAAATGTTAACTTGCAAATGGAACAATATGTTTTCAAACGTCGTCCCGATGGCGGTAACATCATCGATTTGGGCAAAACCTGTGAAAAAATGATGTTGGCTGCACGTACTATTGCTGCTATTGAATACTGATTCACTGAAATGGGATTCACAAGAAATGGGATCTCCCCAACTGCGTCAATTACAGAGATACCAGCCTCCTCAACAAAGCGTACAAGATATTTTATGCCATATTGTCTGAACGACTGAAACACTTCGTCAAGAACCTGTTTTCATTAAAAACCGATTTTTATAAAATATCAACACACCCGGTAGGACTGGGATATCACTCCGTCAAAAATAAAATCCTTAAAAGTATTGTCTGGACAGTGACACAGTGACACCGAATTAGACGTTAGCACCCGCACGCATACATAAAATTAGGTCTGCATTCGGTATGTTGTCTTAAATATGGAAAAGCAGTTTCAAGGCAGTGGAGCGTAGGCATGTTTGATGCCCTAAAACCTATAAGAGGACACAGACTTTAAGTAAGTAAATAAATTGACTTCTGAGACAGAATGTAGTAAGGTGTTGCGATGTAGATGAGTACCCTTCGCTGTCAAAGAACACTAGCTCTACTCACAACCCAAATCTGGTGTATTTTTCTAAATGTCTTGGAAGTTGTTTGGTAATAAGATAAGCAGATTACATATACGTAAACATATGTTGTAAGAAAAATAACCATCATACAGTACTACGCACTGATAAGCCTCGAGAATGAGGACGAGAAGCATAACTTCTATAGCCAACTGTGTGCGGCTCAAAACTACATTCAAAAGTAATGCATCGTAATAAGTACCTTTTTTCCAAATTAGGCGCTCGAACATGTAACAGAAAAACATGGCCTCGAGGACGGAAATGATAATGACAAACAGTTATTTGACTTTTCTAATGTAACCACCTGTATCAAAATCAATTGAGTCCCAACTGAAAGACAACGGATACCGAAACTAAGGAGGACCATTTGGCGATGAGACGTCTAAAACAAACTTAAAGGTTGAATCGGGATGATATGAAATTTCCACCTTAAAGCCTTCGGTGTACGACTTCCAATTGCATTAATTAAGAGTAGTTGGATGAGACCTGACAAACGGAACCACATACTTTTGCACTAAATATACTACCTGATGCTAACAACAACCAAGTTTGTTTACATTTCAATTTACCGTTAATAGTGGTAATTATTACTGTTTTTGATATAAATATATAATTTTTTTCATACAGATCTTTATGGTATTTAAGTCTAAGCACTTCAAGAACAATGTCAGTTGATGGAGATCTCTCAAAAATGTTCGATGAACCTTTCTCTACCTAAGACTTATTCTCAGTTTTGTTTTAAGGATATTGTTTAAAAAATTCGTGCAACTTAGTAATCGTTTATAGCCCGTAGTCAAAGTGTGGTGTAACAGTATACATATGTAAATATTAACAAGAAAAGCATTTGCATTTGCATTAACATTGAAATCTACAATATTGCAACGTCGCTAATTCCCGCATAGAAATAACAAAATGTGGCAACGTTTGAGTGTGTGTGCAATTGTGTATATTGCAGAGAAATTACTTCATTCATAATTAGTCATTAATATATGTATATACATATAACTCCAATTGAGGGTAGTATAAAAAAAAAAACTCAGAGGCTCAGAACGTGCTACTAGAAATGGAATCTTAAGGTGCGACACGTCCATTTGATATGCACGGAAGTTGTCAGATCCAACCCGATCCGATGTACGGAGTACTATTCTGGTGAACGCTACGACATAAGACAACCAACATTGGCACCGTTCGAGAAGGTTCAAAAGTTGTCCTGCGTCTACATAACGGACGCCTTTACAACCACGCTTACAGATGCACTAGAACCTAATTTGATGTCGGAAAAGGCAACATTAAGGCTGAAGGAAATCTCAGGACACGACAGTAGACAACGGCTTCCGGCTAATCGATTTTAGCTCTAGGCTTTCAAGACTAAGAATCCACATAGCGACCTGACGCTCCTAAATAGTTTGAATGTGCAACGTCGATGCTGACCAATTTTTTGTTGCAGCCAGATTCAGAGATCGATCCAACATAAAGAAGCGACTAACAACAGAAAAACAAAATCAACCTTCGGAGCCTTTGCACGACAGGACTACCAGAACCTACATTGAGCTACTGAGCGAGAGTCTCCGCTGAGCATTCATCATTCGCAAATGCATACAATCTGTGGAACCAGTATCGCGACATCATGAAAAAGTAGTCGAGACCATCGTCGGTGGGTAGCAAAACAAAAAATGTTTCCAGCAGATACTTAATAGGCATTAAGTAGAGAGAGTGATAGGGTACGAAGAGAACCTGCACCAGTCAGCGATGGATACCATCAGGTATGGGTAGATGGATCCATTTCCGATGACTGGACTATGAGCTTTATACGTCCCATCTTCAAGAATGGCGGCCTGAGCTCTTAATAATGGATTCATTGAAAACTCAAAACACAAAGGTATTTATAGATCTATAGAACTATAAGTGGCATAGGACATCACGACGTTATTTAGTTAGTTAGTTAGCATTAGACGATTCTAGCTGGGTGCGGTAAGTTATGATAATCACCCCAAAGAAGACCTCGTAAGGACTACCGAATTTTATTCGTTTGATATGAACTTTGTAAACAGGCGACCGTACTTTGTTAGCACATTCAAGGGAGGGGTCTTACGAAGGTAATGTAGAGCAATTTCGTAACACAAGTACCAAATAATTCTTTAGACCAGTGTTTAACGCTGATTTGGGCTTGCTTCGAAGGTTTTAGATATGATAACGAAAGCTTACTCCATTGACGAAGGATACCAGTTGACATTTATTGGCATTCACATGACCTTGGGTATTGAGATGACAATGACTAAAGGTTCTTTCCCTTCGGTAATGTAACTACCTTTCCCAAAATCAATTGAGTCTCAAGTGACAGACAACGGATGTCGAAACCCAGTTCGTGCAGTAAATTATAAGCTCCCAAAGAAATTGCAACCGGTACCGAATTCCTTTAACTAATTTCTCGCAAGGTCACAACGAATACGCCCCTCACTACAGCACGTGATTATTCATATGTTCTACTCTACAACCAAAACAATGTGAGCTGCCGTCCAAAGATGGCATAAGGAAATAATGCTGGCTGATGCTAAAAAACAACAATTTTCGTTACCGTTAATGTAGTGCTAATTAAATTAAAAAAATATAAAAATTTTTTCAAATGCATGTTTATGGTATTTAAGTTTAAGACACTATCAAGAACACTGTCAGTTGATAAAGATCGTCTTAAAGCGTGCGATGAGCTTTTCTCTACCTAATATTCTCGGTTTTGCTTTAAGGATATGATTCAAAAAATTAGTGCAACTTAGTAGTCATTTATAGCCCATGTTCAACGTGTGGAGTAACAGTGGATGTATTTAAAGATTTTTTTTATTTAAATTCAGCTAATTACGTAACATTGTGAAAACTTGTGTGGGCCAATTTCTTTCTTAAGACCTATGAAAGGATATACATATACATATATACAATATGAAAATGTGTATACGCGGTACTTTTTATTTTGTGAGTATAGATGTGTATAATTTAGTAAATTTTGTTTTTGCTTAATTGGGCCTTGTTAGCATGTATCTACAACATAAGGGGCCATATAACTGTGTCATGTTGAAGTAGTGTCGTGAAACTAAGGAAAGTACATAGAAGTGAAATATTAAAACCCATTCTTCCTAAAATTACCAAGCAAGTAGGGCGTGGATTAAGCAGCTTGAAGAAATGATTTAGATACAAACGACTTGGTGACAGTGCTGGGACAAGAGAAGAGATTAATGGTCAACAAAGTTCCTATGGTAAAAATTATAAGCCATTTTGTGTGTCAAAAATCGGTGTCCCGAGTTTTAAAAAAATTTTATAACCGAAAGTATATGAATGAATTTATTACAGAGTCTGAGCAGTATATAAGTACTCTTAGATCAAGCGCCGTGATCTCCATATGGTCCACCACTGTTGTCAGCTGTTTTCTTTCCACTGTTTTCAGCAGAATTATGTTAGGCTGGAGCTGGATTGCACTAGTTGGGCTGGATTGCACTAATGGGAAAATATAAATGAACTTATTAATGTCAATAACTGTCAGGCAGGCCTCTATAAGCAAGTTGAGGTAGACTTCGTCGCTTCCCTAAGGGTATGTTAACAACTGTCAGGCAGGCGCCTATAAGCGAGTCTGGTGTATTTAAAGAAAATGCGATTTGGACTTTATTTCAATTTTACAACTTTATTTCAAGTACAACAAAGTACAAACCGTTTTGGACCTTATTGCATACTTTACTTTAGACTTTATTTCATTTTATTTTATTATATTTGTTTCAATTTGTTTTTCCTTTTGGGCATTATTTCCCTTTCAAATATTTTCACTTGTTATTTTGGGCTTTATTTTCATAAAAACGAACGTTAACAAGGAAATAACACCCACAATGACGAAAGAATTTACAACAACAAATCGTTAGGAATTTCTTTGGGCGATATTGCCTAACGCCGGTAACAACTCATGTGACTCGATAGCAAGAAAAATCAGTAGGAGAGGAGTCGAATATTCGATCAACATATGGACAACGGCCTTGCTGAAAGAGTGAATAACCACTTCAGTTTCTGCATTCGTACTTAAAGTCTGCTTCAAGTTAGAGTGATCATTCTCTCTATTCCTAACTCTACGGCTTTTAGTAAACCATTCCTTTAGACAATCTTCACAATTAGGATACTTGATGGCAATTTAGTCTAAAATTGCCATCAAATATCCTAATGACTGAAAAGTCTTAATGCAGATCATTTTACTACTCTGCAGAATGATGCAATAAAGAAAAATTTTTATCAATCCTTGTAAGATTGTTCTAGTGCCTCTTCCGATTAAAAGACTGATAAATCTTTGACATATTATCACCGAATGTGCCACATTAATTTATATGCGTTTACACGTCAGAACGTGTGATGTTGTTTTCTCAAGAATCTTGCAATAGATTGACTCTTCCGTGATGAAAGATGGTTTAGTTTGGATTCCTGAAAACCATTGATATCATGGAATGTACCATTCTAAGTGGTTGAGAAAATCTAAGCTATTGCTCGTGACTAAATTTTATATTCATAGTCAAACATATATGTATGTATGTTGTTGAACAGAAATATTCTAAACAAAAGCAGGAAATGTCCCAAGAAGTTGAAGACACCAAACCGGCTAGAACTTTGATAATTCAATTCAAGCCAAATATGACGAGTGTGGTTGCTAATTGCATACATCTTAAGTAATAATTAACATACCCGTAAAACGTGCAACTGGCAAATTCGAAGTCATCGATCATTTTGTTTTTCTAAAGTTCACCTGTGTAGGCGTCGCTGAATGTTTATTAGCTCAGCGATCTCAAATTGGAATTCACCAATATTAGCTACGAGAGGTAGATATATTATAAATATAAAACTTAAATTACTCCAAAATTGCTATCTTAAGAGACAATGACAAAAAATGGGCCTGATAGAACTTTAAATTTCCCGACTAATCACGTTCTGTCCACAAAAAAAAAATTATAAGTGTCAAGTCGCACGATCTGGAGGCTTTCTAAAATCAACATTGTCATTCACATTTTTATTTAACACAACATTTGGTTGCAAACATGATTCCATTCGTGACGTTTTCCCAGACTACATAGAATACAAATGTCAAAAACACAGGGCAGAATGACTGCTCGATTTGACATGTTTCTTTATCTTAGGCTCTATTTAACCAAAAAAAAAACACACTTTTAAATGAAAGGCAAATCAAAGAACCTTTTCTTCTCAGTACAAGCAAGCAAAGAACGAGATATCACAGATTAGCACTGTCCCACGGATGACTTTAGCCAAATATCCTTCAACCAAATCCAAGTCCAGGGAGAACTCTTGTAAAATCCACAAAAAGTATCTGTCAGTCTAGTGAGAGGTAGTCAAAATCATATTAAACCAAGATAGTCTGGTTCAACACATCTCTGAGCACAAACCATCAACATGGCTGTAACTTAAACACTGAATTTAAAAAAAAAAAAACACGTAACTACGATTGATATACCAGATGTTTAGTGCAACAGCTGATGCCAGATGATGCCGGTGTAATTAGTTTGCTAAACAACAACCACTGCCAACAGATGTTACAGTCGAAAAGCTCTTACTCTTACTTTATTGGACATTATGGGGTCGTTGTATCTCTTTCTAAGTATCGATTATCCAGTTTAATATTCTTAGATCATCATTCTAATGAAAGTGATGTTCGAACGGATGTGGCACGGATTTGTCGTGCATGACAAATAAATAAAAATAGATAATTAGCATGAGATTTGGCTTAAAATATTTTTAGCACCAATTTTCCACAGACTATTGTCTTTAATACAATTTAGAGAATTATATAACAGTAACTCCCGCTTCATAGATTTTTTTTTTATGATTTTATTATGTTTATGCAAATTTGATATGTTGGTTAGTGAGATTTTAGTGTTTGTTTGTTTGCATTAATCTATGCTAATGAACGTTTTTGCCCGAGTACGAGTATATACATACATACATCGTGGATGTGCAAATAAATACCAGTTATGGTTTATTTAAGATGAAACCATCTGGAAAAAGATTATTCTAAGTCGATTTTTGTTAATTGAAACATCCTTGTAATTTGTGATGTTTGAACAGGATTTGTTTTTTTGTTTTGTAACTAGAACCACGAATTAAATAATTTTGCAGTAGACCTCATGTAGATTCAAAGAACTTGGACTGTCTAAAGCTTAGAACCTAATAGAAAAATGAAATTACTTACATACATATGTACTTGGAGGGAGGTAAGGATGTCTTCATTTCCACATCAAAACTACTAATAAATCACTCAAACAAGCTACTCAAACAAGCTGTCACCACAGCACTTCCTAATCAACAAAACTTGTTGATAAGAAAGTGTATCCGTCGAATTCTACGATAGCTATTCAAAGTGAACGTGAATCGAATAAGTGAAGGGAATTTTAGATCAGATGAATTCTACGATAGGGGTGATAGTCCTAGAAAATATCTGTTGTAGACAACTCAAGTTATGAGCAAAAAAAAAAAAACTTGTTAAATTCTCTATTTAAACTACGTTCTTTGTTAACTAAAAACCATTTATTACGCAATTTCAGGTCCTGATATGTACAACGGTTCAACAAATTCTTGCAGAAGATCCACTTACTCCGGAGCAAGCCAGGAAATTAAATCCTGAAACAGGTAAGCCAATGTAAATCAACCGAAATAGTAGTTAATTATTTTCTTTTCTTTTCAGGAACATATGAAACTTATTTTAACGAAATTACTAATGGTAAATTCAACATCAGGTTACATGGAGAAAATGGGATCGAGATAGGTTGCGTTGGCTACTTTGCACACGAGAAATGGTTTGTGCGGAACTATTTAACAGATGTGAAAGGGTATCATCCGGTCCGTGATCTCAATATTCCATTTACGGTAATCCCTACAAGCGGTCAATCATTTTCAATAGTTTTCATCGAAATTCTACCAGTATGTGGGTCATACTATGAGCTTTATTTAAACTCAAAAAACCCCAAGCCAGAACCTTCAAATCAAATAATATATACACAATCAACCAATCCACCGCAAACAACACCAATAAATGATAATGGATGTAAGTCCTCACTGCACAGTTCAATTCACAAATTTAATTTAATTTTTATTTTTAAAATAATTACAGTAAGAGTAAGAGATACAACCCCACACGAACCGAAATACCCAATAACATCATACACAAGTAAGTACATGTAGGTATATTTTTTTCCAGCAACTAAACTTCAGTACTATAAGTCTTTGCATGCAGAACCCAATATTTGGCCTTAAGGATAGCCAACTAATTTCGTTTGTTCTATATGAATCGTTCCCATGTTTTGGTTATTCGAAGCAATACAATAGGTTAGGTTAGGTAAGATGGATATCCGACGAAGTATGGGCTTCCGATTATTAGAATAGAAGCAGCTAAAATGGACAATTTTCGCAACACTAAAGTCTTCGCCCTTCTTGACCCTTTAAGCACAACTTTCAAAAAAATTACAAAAAATATTATAAAATTATTTATTAAAAAAAGAAGTGCAACAACCTCAGTTATTGCAACTGCCTTAATTTCCATTAGTTGCATTAATCGAGTTTGTACTACATTCTTTCTAAAATTAAATAGTAAGACAGTATATAGCTTGGCTTCGTTATTAATTCTGAAAACCTCGCATTAGACATTAGACGAGCCGAGAAGGCCATTGAGTCCCATAGCCCGATCATTTAAGTAGATTTTATATGGGATCCTAAAAATGTTAATCCTGCTTTACTGGAATGATCTTTTGAGATGATGATGAATGCAGGTACGGGGGTGCCTTTTATTCCCAAAAAAAAACTAAACATATACAGGACAATAAGACTTCCTGACTACAATAGTGTCTTGCAAGCGGAGGTTCTCGCAGTTACAGAGGCAGCCATTAATGATGACAATACCATGAGATGATATCACTAGATTTATTGACAGTCAGGCGGGAATAAGATAGCTGATGAACATGCAAGAAAAGGGTCTGCAATGAACTTAAATGAATGAACCCTCTAATCTCTGATGTCAGGGAGCGAGTTGAACGTAAGATCGTACAGGTTCATAGAATCAACATTGAGAGCGACTCAATGTCAGTAGGTGGACTCCGTTGTTTAAGTGGTTAGGGCGTTGGCTAGAGAGCTTAGGGTTCCAGGTTCAATCCCCAGATGATACCTAAAATTTCTTTCACGGCCCCACCTCTCGCGAGAGTCTGACAAACATCCGAGAGTAAAACAGAGAAGCTAAGCCTTGGGTCTCATGGACTTGTCGCGCCAAAAATTTGTATTTTTCAATAATATATGCAGAAGTTGCGGTGACACAGAGGTTCACGAGAATACACCTCATTATCTGTCACTGTCCAAGCCTTTGTCACTTGAGGAACAGAACACTAAGAAAGTATTACCTCCAAGACTTACAAGAACTATATGATGTCTTACTATATAATGTACCGTTAACTTTGTATGCATGCTATACTGCGTTTAATTTTTTGTCATATTCAATCGGATTTCAACTATGTACATACATACTACATGCAAAGATAGTGTGTTATTTATGTGTCCACCACTGTACATCTATCCATATAGGTATGTAAATGCATACATAAATATGTATACATGTGAGGATGCACATATGTATATATATATGTTTATTAAGATGATGTGTCCCAAAAAAACAAAATCTCTTACCCATTTAACGACAACACACGTTAAAAGATCTTACGAGACTACGGGCTTCTAGCTTCATAAATCTATCTTCAGCTACCAACAGTATACATTTGAACCTTATCATTTATTCAACAGCTAAAAAATTCCCAACGAATACAGCAACAAGAAGTACACCATACAGTAAGTATGCTTTAGTTACCGCAGTGAAATTTAACTTCATATTTTTCCAACTGCTTCAGTTACCAAAAATACGGATTATACTGAAACCCCAGAAATTTTGACGGGATGGTCGACGCAACCAACAAGTTCATGGTCGAACAGTAAGTGTGCTTTAGTTAATCACACTGCAATTTAATCTTATAAATTTTTCAACTGATTCAGCTCCACCATCTACCGGGTATTTTGAAACGCCAATCACGTACACAGCCCAGCCGACATCGCCAACACGTGCAAAAATTCCATATGATACAAGTAAATATGATTTAGTTAACCAAAGTGCAGTTTAATTTAATAATTTTGTCAACAGCTACAGTTAAAACACCTACAGGGTATCCCACAAAATATCAACCTACAGGCCCTACCTTTAAGGAAGAACCTCGAAACCCAGATAATACAAATATAAAAACGCCCATCCAACCTCAAACAACCCCCTGGAAGACACCAATAACGACTACTAAATGTAAATATTTATGCTTTAGTTATCCATCGTGCAATTTAATCTCATAATGTCTCCCAACAGCTGGAACTAACTTCCCGCCATCAATACCAAGTACTTATAAACCTACGTATGAAACCAGACAACCACCAGCAACACCTTTCCCAAAACATTACTCAGAACCACCAACTCCAACACCGTTCGAGCCCTACCCTAGCCCGTCAAGTCACCGTCCAAATTTTGAAACACGTATGTAAATGCACTTTTGTCATGTACAGTCTAATTTATCCCAAAAATTTACTCAAAAATATCAGCTAAAACTCCACAACCAAAAATACCAATATGCGTCCCGGACGTTCCCGAATCAATTGAATTTGGATCGCATTTTTCAAATCATGTGGACCGTAAGTGGACTAAGTTTTAGAATATAATTTCATTATAACAATATTTTCCTTAGGACCGGATGAAGTAGGACCGGAAGCACCTTTTCGCATATCTCTGGAAAACTGCAAGTGTACCTGTCCCAATGCAAAGAAAATTCCCAGAAATGTTTTGAAAGGAAAAACTTTCGATCTGGATTAAAAAACAGAATAATAAGGAAATGGTCATTTCAAGTTTTTGTGATGAAACTTGAACTTTACCGGTTGAGAGAAGACAACTTTTCTTCAATATTATTGAATTAAATTTTATATTTATTGTAATATACATATGTACATATGATATAAATGTACACACATATATCTTATTGTCATTTTTAGGGAAAATATAAACTAAAGAACTTGCATTTAATATTGGTGTAAGTAAATTATTGTATCGTAATAATGCCACTACCACAGACTAAAGATGAACATAATGGCCGACATTATCATAGAAAAACCTATTACTCAACGTAACTCCATTTATATGTCAACCCATGGATTTTAAGTTAGACGGACTGGTATCGTAGCTGTGTCATGAGAAAAAGTTTACCAATTCCTTTTTGTCTGATACAGCAACCATGACCAGTTATCAATAACAATTCTTAATCAAATCACTCTTCTTCTGAAGTCACCTATAATTGAACTTGTCCCTCTCGACCATGTCTCACCTTCGAATGAAAAGCAGCAGATCATTAGTTTCTCAGAATGCAGAATCTAAAAGCTCCAGCTGTACGAGGTCATTCAATCTACTAAGCCGTTTGAAAATGCAATCAATTACAAAAGTTGAAAAGGCGCAATCTATACGTCACGATCAAGAATTTCTGCCAAAATTAACGAAAGCTTTGGTTGTAACGCTACGGAAAAACAGAGTCAAACTCCGAGCACATAAAGATAACATACCTACATACGTACATATGCATGTACTTATGTAAACATGTCTATGACAACAAAGAAAACAGACCAAGTCGACTTTTGTCGAAATTAATTTAGCAATACTATCGGAGACGACATACACATACTCGATTCTAAATTGTCGTTCTTCGTTTAATTATTTCTTACGATTTGCTGAGTTATAGACCGGGAAAAATAAAATAAAAATGTTTCTCGCGTATATACGTAATTGCTTAGAAATAGGCAATACAAAAGAATATGTGCAAAGTTGGTGGTATGGAATTAAGTCCTAAACTCAGTAGGTACTTGTAATTTTACAACTCGCCGTTTTTAAAAGTAAATCTCATAAACATTGAAGAATGTATGGGGAGTATTCTGCCACCCCTGCAACCCCCCGGCTTGTGGTCACTGTAGTATTTGATGTAGGTGCGAGGTTGTGTATGTGCAAGTTTATTTTGTATTGCCTATTTCTAGGCAATTACGTATATACATGTCATTTTGAAAATGATGGCTTCTGTTTTTTATTATTTTATTTGTTTATTTATACTAGTTATTTACAATATTTTACAGTTTTAAAACAAAGAATATGATGTGAGAAAGTGGAAATTAAAGAGATATTGCTATTTATCTGTGAATAATACCTTGTAAATGCCGTTCGTTTAGACGTCTTTCGGGAACTTTAATTGTTAATAACTTTGTTAATAATAGTTTCCTCTCAAAATTAATTTTCATTTTCGTGTTTAGCAGCCCATTTTACGTATAAATACATTTTTTTCAAATTTTTTCCGAATAGACCATAATGGAAAGTAATGTTTTAATCACCCCCAGTTTTTGGGCGTTTTCATTAAAAAAACTGATTTTCATGAAATTGTTCATGTAACATCCTCAGACGTTCGAAGTTATTGTTGCAGTTTAATAAAAAAAAAAAAATGCAATAGGGCCAAGGCCGCTTTATAGGGGCTGCATAGGAAAGAGGATAGGATGTCATGCGATCCGTCCCAGACCGATTGTACCTTTTCTGTTTGTTTATTGCTATGACTGATCTGTTTGTTGGGTTAACAGCTGAAAGCATTTCGTTAAATCTTTTCTCTTCTGAGGAATATTGTATCTTATTTAAAAATATTTCAAGAAAATAGGCCGACTAAGGCAGGCTGAGTAACTTTAGGTTGAAACTTGCTCAAAATTTAATTAAACAGATTTTATTGATACTTAACAGACGACAATATACACTAAATATTTTCATCCATACAAAATTAACGTTTGGCATTTAACTTTTGCCTGCAAGTGTCGCTCTGTTATCAATTTTAAGAACCACCATCACTTATCACCATCAACTTACGTGATCTTTAAAGTTAAAATGCGTTGTTAAGTATTGTTGGAATGGACATTTTTGGATTGATCCTGTGGTAGTTAACAAACTAATTTTCATTTGAAGTTGTTAGACCCAACTCATCATGATTTAAGCCGGAAAAGAAAGAAAGAAAAAATTCTATAGTGGAAGTCACTGAAACTACACTGAGTTACAAAAAAAGTGGCGCAGTGATACTTTTTCGTATATTGTTATCATTTTGGAAATATGCCGCTATGTTTTTGCCGAGCTTTATTTGTTTTTAGTGGGTTACTGGTTTAATGGTTTATTTGTTTGCTAGTTTGCATAATTTATTTTAATTTTCTTTGTGATGTGCACATCGTATTGAAGAAAACCGTATTGTATTCGTGTTTTCCTACAGACGTGAGACATACCAAATTTAGCTTCCATGATCCCGTATGTTTATTGTTGTAAGTTTATTGTTCTGGATTTGTTTTAATTTGATTGCTTATTAGTTGTTACTGATTTTTGTAGAAAATAAAAATGCAAATAATGGCAAAAGAAGTCGCCTGTGCGCTGGCTTTAGTTGAGGGTGGCCGGGGCGTGCGCTATGTCAATATTATGAAAAGAAAACCGGAGAACACGTTAAAAAAAGCCATTAAAGGTACAGGGAGACCTACTCCTACAAACGGCGTCAAGGATCAGGTTGCCCCGGAGTAACTACTGCAAGGAATGACCGATATTTGGTGATTCAAAGTCTTCGGAATCGTCTCTAAACAGCAGTTGAGCTGGCTCACAGACTTCGAACTGTTAGAGGGACAGCTGTGAATGCTCAAACGGTGAGAAGGCGATTAGTAGAAAGTGGCCTGAGAGCAAGAAGACGTGCTCGTGTACCGAGACTCACGGTACAACATAAGCGACGTTGACTTGAATTTGCTAATCTTCACCAGGATTGGAAAGAGGCCGACTGGGATAGAGTCCTTTCCACTGATGACTCCAGGTTTTGTCTCCGCTCAACAGATGAACGTAGCAGTGTGTGGGGATGATAAGATGAGAGATACTCTTCGGCAACAGTTGCCCAGCGGGAAAATTTCTGGAGCGGTTCCGTCATGGTGTGGGCAGAAATTTCCATGTGCAAAAAAACCGAGCTGTGCATCATGGAAGGATCAGTGACCTCTACGTATTATATCACCAACATTGTGGAGGAATATGTGGTTCTATTCGCACCATTTATGGAGGAAAACTTCTTGCTGATCCAAGACAATGCTAGACAACACGTCGCCAGGTGCGTTACCGAATATTTGCAAGAAGTGGAAATCGATGTGATGGCTTGGCCTGCGATGAGCTCGGGCATGAATCCCATTGAACACGTTCAGGACCTGCTGGAGAAAAAGATTGGGATACTACCTGCCCTTCCAGAGACACTCAGCCGCCTGAGATCTGCTCTGATCGAAGAATGGGACAATTTGAACGCTAACGTCGTAAAAAATTTAATCCAAAGTATGCCTCGGCAAATATCTGGTTTGTTAGATGTTACAGGAGCAAGGACTCGTTAAAAAAAAAATAATAATAAAAATGTAAAATGTTAATTTATGAAGTTTTTGTCCATTTTCTAAGGTCTTCCTTTTTTATTTTTTTTTTTTTACATGAATTACTTATTTTTATATTAATAAACAAAACTGTATTAAAAAAAAAAACCTTTTTTCCCAACTTACTTGAAGTAATTGCGAAATATCAAGGTGCGCCACATTTTTTGTAACTCAGTGTAGATAACAAATTTAATATGGACAAAGACATTGAAAGTTTGTAGGAAATGCTCATTGTTTAAAAAATGCTATTAAAGAACCTCTTTATAAGGAGGTTGAAGCTTTATATCCAACATTTTCTGTCTGCCTCAAAAATTAAGAAAAAAGTTCTTCGTCAAATATTTGGTCCCTCATGCGAAGATGGCGAAGGAAGGAGACAGAACCGCGAACTCTCTGAGCTGTAACAAGATGTGCTTTACTACACTGGCATCGAATGAATGGACAATAATGCTCCAGCAAAGAATATATTCGATTCACAGGCCCCAGATTCGACACATATAGGAACCTCTGTAAATCTAAGTAAATCTGTCCCAAATGCCAGAGCGATTGGTCTAGACAACTGAGAACAGATTGTATCAAGGAGAGTGGAAGTGTGTCGTGGCAGAGATTCTTTCTAAGTAATATACATACACAGTATGTTTTATCATTTCTTAGTATCGATTATCTAGTTTTATATTTGTAGATCCTCATTCTAATGAAAGTGAAAGTTCATCCGAATGAACGTGGGATGTATTCGTCGTATATGAGATTTTTTAAGAAACAAAAATATAATTGCTTTAAAATATTTCTTGCATCCATTTCCAAGATCCTTATGTTTTTTTGAATATAATTCAGTGTATATTATATACACTCCACGTCACTTGATTTAGGTCCTGTCTTTTCGTTGAATTATGGGGAATTTCTTGCCGCTATCCCGTGAATTGTACAGGAAAATAGTACGCGAACTTACACTGCTAGACTAATTCAAACTTAGACAGAAGGTCTAAATGTTGATCTCCTGGCATGTCACCATAATCTAGACCTAAACATTGAAGAAAATGTGTTATGCAAGTAACAAGTTAAAAAATTAAAAAAAAAAAGCAAAAAAATTAATAAATAAATAAATTGATAATCTTTTTATATTTTTTTTTTTAGCTAGTTGTATTGAGTAAAATACTTTCCTTTAGAATAACAAGTTTCACATTGCTGGGAGAAAAGAATTGGCAACGAATTACCCTCAAAACTTGGCTTTAATCAACTGACATGGAGTGTTTAACACTCTCTCTCGTTCTAAGAATATTTTTATGAGCTTGTTTATGCAAATATTTTGATATTTTGATATTTAACCAATTCTTCAAAATGCATTTTTGTGCTATTTAAGTCAAAGACATTATCCGAAACACCTTTAGTTGATCGTGATCTCTTCAAGCGTGTGATTAGACTTCTTTTTTTTTTTTTATTGAAAGTGACAAAATTATAAGAATTTGTGTTTAAATTGAACTTATTACGTAACTTCTGTAGAAAATTTTAAAGGAAGTTTATTTCTGTTCAATCTGTGAAAGGATTTACATATATAAAAACAAAATGAATCTGCGGGATATTGTTGGCTTGGTGAGTGCAGTTAATTTTTGTTTGTGTGTGATATTGATGAACTTTGTTCGGAAATGTGAGCAAATTGTGAAGTCATCGTTAAAGATGTATACATAAAAATAAATGAAAATCTGTCATCCTAAACAAATCTCGTGAAGGAATTAATTACATATTTTAACGCCGATCGTTCATAATTTTAGTAAAAAGCTGGACCATGAATTACTTTAACTTGTATGTTTTAATTCAGTTTTGCATAAAATTAAAAGATGAGTGTACGCTTAATGGATAGAACTGTTCACCCTTGTTGGCCAGGAGTTCCTAAGACATGTAAATACTTATATTTTAAGAATGTCATTCTACACAAATAAATTTAAAATTGTTTTCTGTGCAAACTTCTATTGAGCAACATTCCTTTGCCTGCAGTGGCTTTGAATTTAAATTTTGAATTTTAATTTGAATTTGATTTTGTATTTTAACATTTAACCACTTGTGACTATGATTATTGTGATCATCAATCCAAGGTCATTTGTTAATGAATCGAAGTTATTCAATTACAAACAACTTTGTCAAAAGTAGAGTTCTATCAGAGAAAAAAATCAATTGACAAAAATCAATTACGATCGAGTTTTGCAGGCATTTCGTGGATGATTGATGGCCTGAGTTCTTTATCGTTTCGAAAAATCTTTGTGAATGAATTTATCGCTCTGCATGCTATTAAATAGGAGATTCTTTGAAACAATAGAAGCTATTAATCGAGTATTACAAAGATTGATTGTCAATATTTAGGTGAGTTCCCAAAATTTCCCAACAGACGTGAATGATCGGGATCCTATATTTTTAAAATGAATTGCCACGTAAGAATATTGCTATAACCAATAGTTTACACAAAAGTCTTGGTACCAAAAAAGATCAGTCTCATGTGGTGAAGATAAGTTTAGAAAAAAATATTTGCAAGCATTTTTTCGAGGATAACTGGAATAATCGAGAGTGAGTATGGACTGTCATATAAAATTTTAATAATAAGATGCCGCTATCCCAGGTTACGATTTTTATATGTACATACATATGTATTTAGATAAAATGTTCTCATTACTTCACTTCTACTTTTTGTTAAGGCATTAGATGCTCCATAATAAATTGTAATTTACTGTGCTTCACTACCGTCAAATGCCAACTGACAAATGCTAACAAAACCAAAATGTCACCCAAACAACATCGACCTGGAACATAAAAAAACTCCCTATAGAACCTTAACGAAATGCTTATGTCCTCAGACCTCTGAGGGTAATTAATTTAATTTTTATAGCCCTATGACGTCCCTGTCCAAATTGACGTCCATGATCCTCTCGACTGGTATAATATTGTCCTTTGAATGTGGCCTCATCAAAAGAGTCAACGAATTACGGCTTTTTAGGAACTTGTGTATCGCACAATAATGAAGGAAAGCACCATCCTTTTATGTCGAGGAAACTGAGTAATCGAATGATTCCGTGCCGGCTATCTGTTGTGTGGTTGTGTAGCCATTATACCAAAGGTGAAACTCGGAACCTTAAACTCGATCAAAAGAAAACATCAAAGATGGAGTCAGTTAATTGAGTGACATAAAAATCTCTGGCCAGCAGAGTTTCTGGTGGAACACTGAACTGAACTTAACTTAATATCAAGGAAACTTCTGAGTAAAGCACTAATTGATGTCAGTTTAGCAAGAATCTTGTACTAGATTGATGAGAAATGCCCTTGTTTGAATTCAAAAATAACCAACACACCAGGCATTTTATGAAAGAGCCTGATAGAAGCAAAATGAGAACGTGTTCTTAATTTTCAATTTCTTTCAATTTTCTCAGTTTTATTCAACGAAAAACAAAAATTATGACACAGCTGGATCGGTTTTATTGGAATCCACAATTTATGGACGCGCTTCACGTGAAGCAGAAACAATTCTCTCAAGATAGATAAGTTTTTTTGGTAATTGACTGGAAGCCAATCTAGTAATTCGATAATGTGACTAATATTGTAAACACGGAGACAGCTCTATCACTAGTTCACTGTTCACTGTTGGAGCACTAATCAATACAAATTAAAATCCCAACTTGATTAGTGATAAGTAAACATTGTGACATCATTTGTCTAAGCTCTATTTTAATTGTAAACTATTTGCTACGTCATTTTAGGTTCTAATATGTTCAACGCTTCAACAAATCAATTCAATTCAAGTCGGTCAATTCGTAATAGACCGAAACCACTTATTTTTACCGGAACAAGCCAGAAAATTAAATCCTAAAACTGGTAAAACAATTTAAAACAAGCTTGACAATGGGTATATATATATTTCTTTATTTTCAGGTGAAGGTGAAATAATTAATCTAGAAGTAAAGCGTGGTGAAAGTATACAAATTAGGGTATCTGGAAAAAATGGCATCGATGTAGGCTGCCGTTACTTCGCAAACCATGGGGTATGGTACCGTGTATGGTATTACGACGATAAAACGGGACACCATGCCAATATTGATCCTTCTAAACCATATACAGTAACCTCTTCCGAGGGTGAAAACTTCTCAATTGTATTCAACGAGATTTTACCAATATGTGACTCATTTTATGACTTTTACGGAAAGCCCAATGAACCAATGCCAGAACCATCTAATCAAGTAACAGATATAATAAAATGTAAGTCACTACAAAGAACATCAGCAAATAAGAAACCCATGATTAAAACATCATACATCACTTCAATTAATTTTATCCATTTACTCAACAGCTATGTAGGTACTTTCCCTGAACACAATGTAACAGAAACAACCTCAAATGTAAGGGCAACCTCAAAAACGTTACAGACTCTTTTCAGAAAAGTTTCAAAAACAATTGAGAAAAACGATAAAATTCCCGAAATGTTGCCCCAAAGTTTAAAATGTTTTTTTGCCACTTTTTACTTGAAGTCTCGTAAATATCATCGTACTCATAATACAACTATGAGGCTGGGATCAATGGAAAGAATGGATGTTTTGCTTGAGGTTCGAAAAAACTAAAAATATGTAACCGCAGAAGAATAATACTGTCTCAAATGCGCCAAGTCCAGGTGGCCCAACCAGTGTGTGGGGTACGTTGGGTCAGGGGCTGAGATGTGAAAACGTGAACTCTATAAATGACAAAAAGTCAGAATTTATAACACAATTTTATTCACAGCATAACAATTAAAACATGAATTCAAAATAAAAAATATTTAATGGTTTATAACGTTAGTTATGAAATGTTATCAAAAATAACATAAGACTTTTTCTTTTTCACTGAAATAGAAACTCGTTAATGCCCAACTCCACCTGGCCCAACTTACCCCACACCTAGTTTGGTCAGCATATTGGGTCATAAATAAGAAAATACTTAAAACTGTTCAAATTTTCATACGGAATACAAGAATATAATAACGTGGCTCATGAAAATACTGTACATTAATGTATGACTTGGAGCTTTTGAACACTAGAATAAGAAAAATAATGAACACAAATTTTTTACTTTTTCACTAAAAAAACAAAAAATTGCTTGTAATTCCCCGTCTGCTCATATAATGCAGCTGAAATCGGTTTTGCACGTGTTGGTAGAGTATGAACTTCATTCGTGTATAGTCTTGTTCGTATAGTACTTACGGTTCTTGAGTAATTCGCGTGGCCCAACTTGCCCCATGGCCCAACTAGCCCCGCCCTACCCTACTCTTAATATTCAACATGCAATATTTCAAGAAATGTTGTATCGTCAGACGTGGTTAGGTGTACAGAAATGACAGGCAAAGCCTGAAGTGTAAAGCAAGATACTAACATCTTGTCACAGTCCCTTTTGAGTTAATATATGTACATACAACATAGCGTCACCTAAGTAAGAAGGATGCGTCCTATTGCAAATACACATCCCAATTTAAGTTATCAATATAGGATTCATTGAAAACACGAAACAAAAGAGGCAAAATCAATGTCCTACAATCCTTTCTAATCCTATCATCGTAATACTGACCACCAAATACTGACCCATAAACTGGGAGACAAATCCAATCCTGACTTTTTTTCAAAATAATTTTGTTTGGATACGATCATATGGAACAAACAAAGCTTCAGTTGACAGAGTTTTTGAAGTTTTTATCCCAATACTATTATATATATATGTATGTATGTATGTACATAAATATGTACATATGCGTATAGACTCAAGCATAGCTTAACCCTATAAAATTATGTAAAATTGCTTTAGCTGACGACAGTTCAATCTATCCTAATATATTTCCAACAGTTACAACAAAAACCACTAAACGTTCAACGACGACACCAACAACAAACACCATTACACCACCAACATTTACTCGGTCTACAACCGGAAATCCTGATGAAACAAGTAAGCGTGTTTTAATTACCGACAGTTCAATATAACCTCATAACTTTTGTCAACAGCTACAGCAACAACAACAAAACGTTCAACGAGGACACCGCCAACAAACACCATTACACCGCCAACATTTACTCGGTCGACAACAGAAAATCCTGATGAAACAAGTAAAAGTGTTTTAGTTACCGACGGTTCAATATAACCTCATAATTTTTGTCAACAGCTACAGCAAGAACAACTAAACGTTCAACGAGGACACCACCAACATTTACTCGGTCGACAACCGAAAATCCTGATGAAACAAGTAACCGTGTTTTAGTTACCGACAGTTCAATATAACCTCATAATTTTTGTCCACAGCTACAGCAAGAACAACTAAACATTCAACGAGGACACCACCAACAAACACCATTACACCACCAATATTTACTCGGTCGACAACCGAAAATCCTGATGAAACAAGTAAACGTGTTTTAGTTACCGACAGTTCAATATAACCTCATAATTTTTGTCAACAGCTACAGCAACAACAACTAAACGTTCAACGAGGACACCACCAACAAACACCATTACACCACCAACATTTACTCGGTCGACAATCGAAAATCCTGATGAAACAAGTAAACGTGTTTTAGTTACCGACAGTTCAATATAACCTCATAATTTTTGTCAACAGCTACAGCAAGAACAACTAAACGTTCAACGAGTACACCACCAACAAACACCATTACACCACCAACATTTACTCGGTCGACAACCGAAAATCCTGATGAAACAAGTAAAAGTATTTTAGTTACCAACAGTACAATATAACCTCATAATTTTTGTCAACAGCTACAGCAAGAACCACTGAACGTTCAACGAGGACACCACTAATAAACACCATTACACCACCAACATTCACTCGGTCGACAGCCAGAAATCCTGATGAAACAAGTAAAAGTGTTTTAGTTACCAACAGTATAATATAACCTCATAATTTTTGTCAACAGCTACAGCAAGAACCACTGAACGTTCAACGAGGACACCACCAACAAACACCATTACACCACCAACATTTACTCGGTCGACAACCGAAAATCCTGATGAAACAAGTAAAAGTGTTTTAGTTACCAACAGTACAGTATAACCTCATAATTTTTGCCAACAGCTACAGCAAGAACCACTGAACGTTCAACGAGGACACCACCAACAAACACCATTACACCACCAACATTTACTCGGTCGACAACCGAAAATCCTGATGAAACAAGTAAACGTGTTTTAGTTACCGACAGTTCAATATAACCTCATAATTTTTGTCAACAGCTACAGCAACAACAACTAAACGTTCAACGAGGACACCACCAACAAACACCATTACACCACCAACATTCACTCGGTCGACAGCCGGAAATCCTGATGAAACAAGTAAAAGTGTTTTAGTTACCAACAGTACAATATAACCTCATAATTTTTGCCAACAGCTACAGCAAGAACCACTGAACGTTCAACGAGGACACCACCAACAAACACCATTACACCACCAACATTTACTCGGTCGACAACCGAAAATCCTGATGAAACAAGTAAACGTGTTTTAGTTACCGACAGTTCAATATAACCTCATAATTTTTGTCAACAGCTACAGCAACAACAACTAAACGTTCAACGAGGACACCACCAACAAACACCATTACACCACCAACATTCACTCGGTCGACAGCCGGAAATCCTGATGAAACAAGTAAAAGTGTTTTAGTTACCGACAGTTCAATATAACCTCATAATTTTTGTCAACAGCTACAGCAACAACAACTAAACATTCAACGAGGACACCACCAACAAACACCATTACACCACCAACATTTACTCGGTCGACAATCGAAAATCCTGATGAAACAAGTAAACGTGTTTTAGTTACCGACAGTTCAATATAACCTCATAATTTTTGTCAACAGCTACAGCAACAACAACTAAACGTTCAACGAGGACACCACCAACAAACAGCATTACACCACCAACATTTACTCGGTTGACAACCGAAAATCCTGATGAAACAAGTAAACGTGTTTTAGTTACCGACAGTTCAATATAACCTCATAATTTTTGTCAACAGCTACAGCAACAACAACTAAACGTTCAACGAGGACACCACCAACAAACAGCATTACACCACCAACATTTACTCGGTTGACAACCGAAAATCCTGATGAAACAAGTAAACGTGTTTTAGTTACCGACAGTTCAATATAACCTCATAATTTTTGTCAACAGCAACAGCAAGAACAACTAAACGTTCAACGAGTACACCACCAACAAACACCATTACACCACCAACATTTACTCGGTCGACAACCGAAAATCCTGATGAAACAAGTAAAAGTATTTTAGTTACCAACAGTACAATATAACCTCATAATTTTTGTCAACAGCTACAGCAAGAACCACTGAACGTTCAACGAGGACACCACCAACAAACACCATTACACCACCAACATTTACTCGGTCGACAACCGAAAATCCTGATGAAACAAGTAAAAGTGTTTTAGTTACCAACAGTACAATATAACCTCATAATTTTTGCCAACAGCTACAGCAAGAACCACTGAACGTTCAACGAGGACACCACCAACAAACACCATTACACCACCAACATTTACTCGGTCGACAACCGAAAATCCTGATGAAACAAGTAAAAGTATTTTAGTTACCAACAGTACAATATAACCTCATAATTTTTGCCAACAGCTACAGCAAGAACCACTGAACGTTCAACGAGGACACCACCAACAAACACCATTACACCACCAACATTTACTCGGTCGACAACCGAAAATCCTGATGAAACAAGTAAAAGTGTTTTAGTTACCAACAGTACAATATAACCTCATAATTTTTGTCAACAGCTACAGCAAGAACCACTGAACGTTCAACGAGGACACCACCAACAAACACCATTACACCACCAACATTTACTCGGTCGACAACCGAAAATCCTGATGAAACAAGTAAAAGTGTTTTAGTTACCAACAGTACAATATAACCTCATAATTTTTGCCAACAGCTACAGCAAGAACCACTGAACGTTCAACGAGGACACCACCAACAAACACCATTACACCACCAACATTTACTGGGTCGACAACCGAAAATCCTGATGAAACAAGTAAACGTGTTTTAGTTACCGACAGTTCAATATAACCTCATAATTTTTGTCAACAGCTACAGCAACAACAACTAAACGTTCAACGAGGACACCACCAACAAACACCATTACACCACCAACATTCACTCGGTCGACAGCCGGAAATCCTGATGAAACAAGTAAAAGTGTTTTAGTTACCAACAGTACAATATAACCTCATAATTTTTGTCAACAGCTACAGCTAGAACCACTGAACGTTCAACGAGGACACGACCAACAAACACCATTACACCACCATCATTTACTCGGTCGACAACCGAAAATCCTGATAAAACAAGTAAAAAATCTGTCGTTATACTCAGTCTGATTTATTCTAAACATTTATTTAGCAATCTCAGCTTCTCGAACTCCGGATAAGGAACTTCCGAAATGCATCCCGGATATACCCACGACAATTGAATTTGGATGTAATTCTAAAAAACATGACGAGGGTAAGTCGGTTAATATTTAAGTCATCCGTTCAATATAACTATATTTCCGCTCTTTCTAGAAGATGAAGAAGATAATTTTTTTAGGATATCTCTAGAAAACTGCAAATGTACCTGTCCCAATACGAAGAAAGTTCCCAGATCGGTTTTGAAAGAAAAAACCTGCGGTCTGGTTTGATAAACAAAATAATGAGGAAATGGTCATCTAAAGTTTCTGCGATGAAACTTGACCGATGAAACTTGACCTTACCGGCTGAGAGAACATTTTTTTTTTTCAATACCTTTCATATTCATATATGTAGGTACATTGTACATATGTAACCGATAGATCGTAAGACATACATAAACATGGTGATGGTCATATAAATTAAAGGCACTGTTACCTTAATGCAGACAACTACGAAATGATACAGTCAAGATCGAGTGGTCCTCTTTTCACCTGCAAGCTGCTTAAACTGGTGAGCAAGAATGTAAGCGGGCATTTGCAAGAAAATTATGCACGTTTTCAAATTCACACTGTTTTGGAAACTTAACGAATTGGAAATTGGATGCTGAGTATAATAAAAATCTATGTATGTATTCGTGTCGTGGTGAATCCATTATATACATATGTATGTATTTCAAATTAAACATATAACGAATGTCTTAAATCATTTTTAATACTTTTCTAATGAAGAATGAAATAAAAAAACATGGGGTGAACATATGTATGTATAACTTATTTTCTACAGTTTTTTCTACTCTGAACAAATTGAACGTACCTATGTTTATCGTATATTTTTCAAACCGAATAAAACACCAAAAGATACTTGAGTATAAACATTATGGCAAAATAGGATTATAGGAATGTATCTCTATGTGATATCTGGTACTTGTATAGATATTTCATTCTCTTTTAAGTCAATTCCTCACAAGATTCCAGAATGTGCTGAACCTAGTGTAATTAGGTATCGCTTTGAGTCTACAAACCTTCGTTAGGACCCCTGTTATCGACTTTTGGATCGACTGCCGAGGATTGCTAAGAAATACGTTTGTGCAGAATGAAGCTAAAAACTTTCAATATTGAACTGATATGCGCCCACCGAGGATAAAGATGACAACACTAGGAACAGTTCTTCAAACTTACAAGCAATGCCCTAGCAACGATCTAAAAATTGTTCTGGGCGATTTTAACACAAATCTAGGAAGGGGGAATGCATTTGGTTGTACAAAAATATCGGACCATGCTAATCGACTTTGAGATGTTTAGTATTGTTTAAGCTATCACGCGGTTGCTACATCTGGATATGTATGTACTGTACATATGTATAAAGAAAAATGAATGCGTAATGAACAATCAATCGCCAAACAGACTGATCATATCCCACTCGACACAGGGCACACCTTGCATATGATGGAAGGCCGAACATTGACTCTGACCAAAATATTAAATATCAAAATATCGGAAGGACACGGAAATATCGGGAGTAAATTTGACGTCGGATGGTTATATTATCAAGAGATCTCCAGTCCCGGGAGCCTTTGAAGTCTACTTATGTATCTTACTCCACACTGCATTGTAAGTAAAATGAGTTCCATGCTTTTGCGTCATGGTACAGGACTGGGATAAGAATTTCAGGTACGCTTCCAAGACAACATCAATGACTTCACTTCCCGTGAAAGTTTGACAAGCATCCAAAAGTATGACTGTCGTCAAAAATCTTTTGAATAGGAAAATAACAATATTAATCTTCAAACGCGACAATTACCCAACCGATCTAGATTAGTTTCTTGCTGCTTCTTCCTATTCATTTAAAGAATCTAACAGCCACCAACGCAGCCACTTAGTTTTAAAAAGGGAAGTGAAGTGAAGTGAAAAAGGAAGTAAAATCCGAAAAAGTGAAGTGACACAAAATGTGTCATGATATGAGGCCAAAATCTAGCATTTTCCATTATAACATTTTGATAAAGCAACACTAGGTCATTTTGTCTTTATGTCACTTATTATGAGAATTTTAAAATTATTTAGGACTTGATAAAATGATAGAATTTGGCCTTATGACGCTTGGCACCAATACAAACAACTCTTTAATAAAGTGAAGTGTTTTGCTGTTTTCCGAAGCTAGGTAGTACATCAAAAAAAGGGAAGTAAAATCATTTCGATAGTAGTGAAAGTGGCTGCTCTGAGCCACCCAATATGAATGGTTAGCACTGGGTCCTGTATGAACAAGTTGTGCCAAACAAATATTTGTATTATATAGAACTGGTTTCATCATAGTTTACTCTAATCGAAGCCTTGTCTAAAGAAGAAAGCAACAAGTATTTCTTAAGACCGTCCGTGTTGTGCGTATTATATTCTTTACAGGAATGGAAGGGGCCTACTGTTTAATGCCGTGTCCGAAGGGCAATTTTTATTCGAGAAGCAGAGTTGGGGCCGTGGAAGAAGAAGGTGTAGTCGAGGAATCGAATCGAATCGCAACGTCTCGCTCCGTAGTTTAAAGCACTCACTATTTGAGCCACGACGTCCGCTTAAACGATACATTTAAAACAAACGTTTTATGTATTTCTTCATAGACACCGCATTCCATTAGTTTTACTTTGGAAGCTATCCTACAGATGGAACTACCATCACCAGATGCATAACTTTTGCGTCCGCTACTGTATGAAAAACTCTCTTATAGCTTAAATCAACCTCTTAGTTACAATTTCCATTCAAAGAGAAATGCCGGGTCGAATTTTCAAGTCCAATTAGAATTATTTTGCCATTCAAACATCATCTGAAGTATTACATTATTATCACAAACTACGTGACTGTTTCATTATCCTCATCTCTGTTATAATTCATGTAAAATCCTTGCAGAATTAAAGCCCCGACTACATGCCTCTACTCGTCAGAGATTGCGCACTTCACTTAACTCCATTGACAACCACTCAAAACAACCTCTTTGAATTTTCACTCAAACCACATTCCGCAATCCGCAGCTTAAAATCGGAGTCGATTCACCTCAGACTGTTTGACTCGAGTTAGTCTCCAATACATTTTCGAAGTGATAAGACGTTACGCGTTCTGACAAAAATTCCCTCAATCTGGGATATTTATAAAAATTTCAGGGAATTCATTTAGGCGGTAGATTTCTCAAATAGGAATTTATTTCCGCTTGCGATATGAGGTGAAATAAATTAAATAAAATAATAAGAAATTAATTAATTCGACTACGACCACCACCACCCGCCGCTAATGATCGCTCCGTTCAACCGCTGAGTATTCAATTTGCCGTCGAGTGTATGTAGAGTGTTGTTTATAGCGCGTGCGCCACTGCCGCTGTCGCTGTTGTGTTTTATGCTTTCGGGAATCACACCGAAATCCGTTAATTAAAAGAGATTTGTTACGATTACGAAATCAGTTCGGTTGTCGAGTGCGCGTTTGCGATATTTTTTTGCAAAATTGAAAAAAAAAAATCAACCAGTGCGTATGTGTGTGTTAGTGTTTGTGCTCCTGGATAAGCCGAAGAATTGGATACCAGACACCAACAGATTGGGTAAGTCTTACCTGCCCACTGTCAGAAAGTCAAACAGATCACTTGTCTCCCTGGTAGACCGCAAAATTGGCTTTGTTTGCGAAAGGGTTCTCCGATTAGTCGGAAAGGATTGGGTTACCCCACAAAAGAGGAAACCGATGACTTATGGATTCCCTCTCTGTCATGTGTTGTGTAGGTAGATGGTATGCTGATTCGACAGATTCAGCTGTTTCGTTGTCGGAGCACTGGATACAACAACGACATTGAGCAAGGTCATCTTGAGCAGATGTTGCATTTTGTTTTCCTTATTTGTTTGTTTTTTTTTTGTTTTCTGTTTTTAGGTCGTGCAGTTGTGGCACGAGGATAATTGATTGGTCGTGTCGTGGGTCATTGTTCCGGAAGCATGAAATAATGGGACAAAGCCGGTAGTTTTTACCGTTTTTTTTTTTGCACTGACGTATGGAGAATAAAACGATGTACATACATATGTATGTACGCATACATTTGTATACACATGTAAGTACGAACTGCCTGAGGTGACAGTGTTGGTGTTGTTTTATATCGTTTAATTCGAGAGTAAAGTGGTGATAAGTCGTCTCAAGTACCTTATATTAGTGTCATATGAACATCTGCTGTTTCAAGTGGGATAGGTAGTTTGTAAATCTCCTCCAGGTCCTATTCTAGTTCGTTTTTAAGTGACATCTGGGACAAATGTTTCCAACTTTATCATTGCTTTTGATAAACGGGGGACTCTCCTTTTCTTTAGTCATAGGTAGGAACTTAGAATGCTTCATGGTCTATGGTCTGTTCAAAGGTACTCAGTTGCTCAAAGTCTTGTTTATCTTTAGTAAAAGGATTAGGATTCCATGCTGAAACACTATAAGCACTTAAGCGCCATTTCATGGTATGTTTGTTAAAGGTGTTATAAACCTAAGAGGCAGGAGCAAAAGTCCCTACATCCACCCTGCGGCATTTAGGATGCTGATTGATTTGGTAAACTTTTTCTCCAAGATGTGGTTAAGGTTGTCAAATTCTGCGTTACCTAGCGTGAGATATTTGACCTGGCTAAGAACCGGATACTCGTTTCTCGCTCTTGTTGCAGATGCCTTTCTAGCCTTTTTAGACTATTCTCTGGCATTTTAATTTGTGACCAATACCTACAAGTGATCGAGTGGCATAATTTAGGAGGCCCTTTTGTAAACAGCGTGTTTTGAGGTGCGTCCTATCTTCCATACAGAAGAGGTACCTACTCTGTCCATGGCGTTATGGTGATGTGAGGAAGCCCGTCAAATTCCCAATTCTTTCCTTCTTTCAGTTAAGGATCTCTTTGAGGATGTAACATTTTTGTTGCGTCTGCCAAAGCAAAATTCATAGATGTTGTGCAACACTTTTCGTCAGCAGAAGACAATTGGCCAAATTATCATAGATTCCCTACCCACTGTCCGTTTTGGAAATGTCAATGAATCATATTTGATATGAATTGATTTGGCACCAGCACTACTGTCACTCTATTGAGTTTAATACTTTATCGCTTAATATTAATAGAAAGTTGGATAAGCAGAGGAGAGATGTGGGACGGTGGCTAGGCGGAATTGGAGCGATTCTGAAGGATGTTCCGTATTGTAAATTATTGTTAACCAAACGAAGCATTCTAGACAAAGATGCGTTATAACCATAATTGGTGCGATGAGTACTGATACGGAAGAGGGGAATGGACCTAAAGCTATGAGTATTGGTGTTAAATGACACCGATGCAAGAAGCGCTGCGCAATAATTGTGATCAGTTATCAAATGATACAGGAAGAGGAGGTCGACATTTTTGCGACGATTTTCGAGGGACTTAAGGTTGACCAGTTTCAATCGTCCAAAGTAGGGAGGCAAATTGAAACTATCAACCCAAGGGAAACCGCGAAGGGCGAAACGTATGTATAAACCTACGTTGGACGGCTTAAATACGTCGTATGTGGACAGCATAGTGAGGGGATCAATCTTGTCCAGCGTATTCGAGGATGGGTTTGACGAAAGTAATATGAGTGATTTAGTACCGTAGGGGTCTGAAAATTCCTTTGATCAACGTTTCACAAAGTCAAGCGCAGAATTGGTTCTACTGATCATGTTGTCAATATGAGGATGAAAATTAAACTCCCTATCGCAGATGACACTTAAATCGCGCAAGGATTCGACTGAAGAGTCAGATTCGTTGGAGAGAAAGTAGTACCTATGGGGAGGTGGAAGGCGTTTTCGGGAGTATGTGATGGACTAACATTTGCTTATACATATTGGGTTCGAGATGATTTTTCTGACACCAGATGCAAAATTTGTTAAGGTCGTCTTGGAGAAAACAAAAATCGTTGGTAGAAGATATGAATTTAAAGATTTTCTTGTCATCGGCATAGACCGTTGGTGGTAAAGACGAAAATTAAAGGACCCAGGTGACTGCCTTGAGGAATACCTGATGTGACCGTAAAGGGGTTAGAGACAGAATATCGAAATATATCCTCGTACTGTCGGTTTTGAAAGAAAGATTGTATCCATTTGATAAAACCGGTTTGAAAACCGAGGGCTTACAACTTAAGAGTAATAATTAGTTGAGAAATTTTATCAAATGGTTTAGTGCAGTCAGAATGCAATTATCTTCAAACGCACACACCGCCTGAGAAAGAAATTCTGTTGGTGGTTGTCGATGTACCTTTAAGGAAACCGTGTTGCTAAGTAAAAAGTAAGGATTTACAATAAAAATGTTTTTTGGACCTTTCTTATGATTGGGTATGATAAATGATTTCTTCCAAAGGAGAGGGAAAGATTCTTGGGAAATGTACATGAGAAAAGTGAAGTCAAGACTTGAGACAAGTGTGTCACACAATTCTTTAAAACAATGGCGGGTAACCCGTCGGCCCCGGGGGAATAGTCATCCTTAAGTTTGTCAATCTTCTCTGTGACAAGTTGAAAGGTGATATTGACTGAGACTAAGGACGTTTTAGCGCAATTATCCATATAAGAGAAGCAGTCAAGGTCGGGTTCGTGAATGCGGTTAGTAAACGACTGGCTAAAAAAGTGATCGAAAAAAATTACAACAATTTTAGGGTCCGATGAAGAGGTGTTGGCAAGTTTTAGGGTAGATGGATAGCTATCTACGTTTAGGGTCATTAGTAGAGTAGTCAGAGTTAGAGCGAGATTTTAGGTAAGCTCTCTAAAGTTTGTTCCTCATATTACGAAGGGAGTGCAGTTTTTTATTATACCACGGTAGGGATGAAGAACAATTTATTTTGGGTGAGTACGTCAAATCCTTCTGAGATTTATTAAAGAGTTAGGGGTTGTTGAATGTTAAAGACATGGACTTTCCAATAGTCTTCTGAAGGTATGTACATACATATGTAAAAATCTGGAATGCTGGATGAAATGTTATTCAATCTTCACCGGCTCCTATAAGTCCATACATTATTCTTTGAAATCACCATTTAGAACCCATTTAGCTTAAATCTACCTGAAACCAACTTAAATCCTTTCTTCTCGAACTTTCACTACAAATGACCACTAGATATTAAAAAAAAAAACAAACACCTTGCACATGAGTAAAATTTTGTAACACATTTTTATCTGCTTGTGGGGACAAAATCTATGTACGTCCCAAAATGTGCTCAGATACAAATCAACGCAGCAATCATCTCTCTAATCATTTCATTCACACGAGAAACCTCACTTAACTACCATCTCTCGACTCCGTAACTTGTATGTAATTTATTTTTAATGTTACCTTTCAAATCGAACAAACCATTAGTAGAGCTCTCTTCGAAAAGAAGAACGTAATAATGAAACACATTGAAAATTTCCATGCGCGCTCCCGATACATGAAGCATACACATTCCACCAAACAGAGAGCTCCGGTTCGAATCGAAATCAAAAGTAGTTTCTCACAATGACAAATTAAATGGTTTCACCTCCTACTCCTACTTCGCAGCACATCACTTTCATTTGGAAATCCTTCATTAAATCATTACACAGGTGTAAATAGATTTTCGAAATACATTACCACCATCGGAGGAGATGAAGAACAGAAAAACCAACTCATTGACAAAAAAAAAAAAAAAATTCACTTGAAACCAAGTATATCATCTAAACAAGTAGCTCGGGTAATGCCTGTCGGTTTGAAATACATAGGTACATACATACATATGTGTTTTTTTTTCTCCTCCTAATTCCGAAGATCTTAATGCGACACAAAAACCTGAAATCGATTTCAAGACGACAAAGATGGTAACACGAAAGCTGGAATAGTACACTACATGAAAGAAGAAGAACTGGAAAGACAGCTGATTGGGAGAAGAGGTGGATGGGAAGCAATACACATCTTTGCTGAGAATATTTGCGCAGTTTGCCTGGACTGGACTAGTTTTTCTGCGCTTGCTCTTCTCGGCAATAATAATTGAATGTACGCGGGGTAATTTAAAAAAAGGATATGTATGCATGAGTCGATGATACCCTGTGGAATCCACTAGGAATGCCAAGGTAAACTGGATTTCTATCTTTTGTTCGGATAGGTTGAGTTTATCTCAAGCAATTTGCACTTCAATCTAGTTAAAGATATTGGTATGTTGTAGAAGGTCAGTGTCGTCGTTGAAAATCTTAGGCTTTCTCAAGAAATATTTACATTTTTTCTTAAAGCTTATAGTCTTACCAACTTAACGTGTCTTCAATCCCTATCGTCAATCGTGAATTCGCTCCTTCCAGTTTTCTAGACTTAGGACTCTGGCATCCGCGATCAAAAGATCTTTATAGCGAAGGTTCAGACTCTTTGTCCTTTCTATGGTTGGGATTCGAAGATACTCTTAGTTGAAGCAATGTAGTCCATTCGCCCAATTCGTGGCTGAGCCAGTAATATCGACGTGTTTTTGCTTTTTGAAGCTTACTGAGTTCGTCATTGTATATTTTATTTATTTTTGTATATTCGTCCTCGTCTACTTTTCGACGAAGAATTTTCAGCTCGCGTTCTAGCAGGTGCGGGGACATACATAAGGGACATGGGCATTGCCCTCGGTCTGACGTGGGTCTACTTTTTTGGGATATATGAATCAAAGGGGCTATCAGACTTGACTTGAGTACCTTAATACTTAATACAAGAACGAGGGCATATTTCAGTCCTGGCTTTCAGCTTTTGTCCACATAAGGGCGGGTAGCATGAACAAACACTTCTACAGGGAGTGCGAACTGATTTTTACTTCTTTTTTCTTCTTTCGAATGCCACTTTTGATTAATATATGATATTATTGATTATTTTGACTAATTGATAAGAGGCGAACGGGTAACTATTCTGAAGTACAATGTATCACCAAGTCTAGGTGCTTTCCATCTCGGATGACCCCTCGACCATTAATCGTACAATGGTAAGCCTAGCCGTCAGTCAGGTTAGGTTAGGTTAGGTAAATGAATCTCAGGAGGTCTGTCAGCTCTACGTTACCCAAGTCCTCCAAATCCAAGAAGAAGTAACTACCAAGAGTCCTCATTCTTCTGACGGATAGGGCAGGACGAACTGACTCAATGTCTTCTTCGTCCCTGCAGCTTCTACAGGAGTCATTATGTAGTACACCGAGTCGCTCCGCGTGGACGCCAATGGCACAATGACCAGTAATTATCCCTGAAACGACCCGTGTTTTATAACGGCTCAGTTTCACCAGAGAAGTTGATCTCTTCTTGCTGATGCCCGGCCATAGGGCCCTGGCTGTTGCGTATGATTCCAGATGAACCCAGCGACTATTTGCTCGACCGATGGCTTCATCCTCTATTTTCTTCCGTAAGGAACTGATAGGGGTTACTACAAAAGGGAGGGCCCGCGATAAGTGTAGCTCCGACCCTTTCCTAGCAAGCTCGTCAGCCCTTTCGTTTCCTACGATATCCATATGCCTTGGCACCCAACAGATGGTCACCGCATTAGCTTTAGATATCTCATTCAAGACTGATTTGCAGATCTTCACAAGCCTTGATCTAATTATAGCGGAGTCCAGAGCCTTAACGGCTGCCTGGCTGTCTACATACACAGTAATACTTCTGCCAACGATATTGCTCTCACTTATAATCTTAGCAGCCTGTATGATGGCTGTGACTTCGGCCTGAAAGACGCTGCAATCATCATCATCATTTATTCTAAAGGAGTTGTTTATTCCTAGGGCTTCACAATAAACTCCGGCTCCCGTGCCAACGTCTATCTTAGAACCGTCGGTATAGAACGCCTTCTTCTTCATGGTTCTTCGGCACTTCCAGTACATTCTGTCAGGAATTCATATAGCAAATCTCCTTTCAAATGCCAGCGTGGGGGTCATGTGATCAGTCTCTGACAAACAGCTGGTAGTTCCCCATCGGGAGAAAATTGAGGCATGGCCATACAGGCTTGATGACCACATTCGGCCTTCCCTCATTCTTACAGTGGTTTTAGCCGCCAAACTGCCACAGTATATGTCAAGCGGAATGAAACTGAGCATGGTTTCCATTGCCGCTGTTGGTGTTGTCTTCATTGATCCCATGTCCTCTGGATTTTGGTGAGGTTAGAAAGCTGGTATTGTTTCTCCAGTACCGTCCACCATACCAGTCAACCATATGTAAGAATGGGTCTTACGACCGCCGTGTATATCCAGTACACCACAGCTGGCCTAAAACCCCACGTGTTACTGAATGCCTTTTTGCAAGCGTAGAAAGCTACGCTTGCTTTCCTGACGCGTTCAGCAGTGTTATCCTTTCAATTTAGTTTGGAATCTAGAATTACACCCAGGCATCGGGCTGAACCTGAGATACTTAGTTCAATACCACTGATACTTGGGGGTCTGAAGGCAGGATTTGATCTCTTCCTAGTGACGAGAACTACCTCCGTCTTTGAAGGGTTCACTCCTAGCCCTTTGCTGTTAACTCAATTTTCCACTAGTTGTAGTATATATGGAGCAAATGACTTAATAAAAGCTAAGGTTCGCGCTGGAAATAATTTTTTCTTCTTAATATCCTGAACGTAGAGGTGTTACTTGTCAGGAATGTCTGGAAATATTTGGATAAACTAATCTCCTATCTTTTCATACATTAAAACAGTTGGCAAGAAGATTATCATTATGCACCTCTCTACCATCCATTTCTTGCGTCTACACCATGTGCTTTTTGTCAACTACGGAAATGGAAACGAAATGGGTACCTATACTGCCTCTCAACCATACAAAGGTAAGAAAAAAAAAAAAAAAAAAGAAATCAAACCAAATCCTCAAATAGACTTACTCCAAATTCCATACTTCCTAAACCGGCACAATTCAGCATTCCTCGACAGACATGACCTACCCACTCACAATCGTCGTTGTCGCCGCCGCGCTGCCAACCCAAAATACGCCAGAATTCCTTCCTTCCATATGGCATTCCAAAGTCCCGGTTGCATTTGCATGCGCCCTGGACACCTGCTCGACTTAACAATGCAAGAGACGTCCAAACCAAGAAACAATTCAGCCAGCACTCTCTTGGCCACATGAAAATTATTTATCGCTTTATGCATTTTAAATTTTATTGTTTACTAGTGCTTGCCACTTATGACCAAATGAATTCTCGATTCGAGCCCGAAACAAATTCCATCGGTCGGTCGGTCGAATGCTCGAAATTGCCTTTTTGAATATCAATGTCCGGCGTTGCCTTGAGATTTTCGAGTAGATTGGAAAGAAATATTTTTATTTGCGCATATCTCGACGGTGATTTCGCTGATTTACAATTCGAATTATTTAGAGCCCGGTAGAGGTGGCTAGCTAGTTGGTTACTTGGCTGACTGACTGACTGGCCACCTGCATATGCAAGCGGCGGCGGTGTTTTGAATTCCTATATAAATTACAAGTAGGACTGAAGGCGTTGGTTGGGTGGTTTTGTGATTCAATTCGCTTCCGTTAAGAGTGCTTTATGGATTGTATGTATGTTTCCTAGATGGTGTGACGGAAGAGAAAAGAAGAACCGTCATAAGTAGGGGTTGAGGAAGAAGTCCAAAAAGTCTGAGAGTGTGACCGCATTTCCGTTCATTTACGATACAAATCCTCTAGATCTTCGACAAGGTCACTTGTTAGAGCTCATAAAAATAAACATTATCACCTTCAGCCCGTCCCATTGACTTCAGCTAATCCCACAGGTGCGCACCCAGTCAAATAATAATAATTCCTCTCACAATCACTGTTGACGGCTTTTTCGAGATGATAGTGTTCTTAACTATTGCGTAAGCCACAAACAAGTTTACGGGCCAAGTCTTTCGTTTTGCTTTGGCTTTGATGTCTGCGCGTATACGCATAAACATCAGAAAAAAAAAAAAACCTACTAACACTGATCGTACACCAAAATTTGGACAGACAATACAAAGAGGAGAAGAAGCGGATACACATTCGAAGCAAGTACATGAAACGAAAGACCACTCTTCAATTTGACAGGTAACAATCATCATCAGCGTGATAGTCGTCCCGTAGTGGCAATGGAGGTGGGGAAATTATTAGAAAATTAATTACAGACATGGAAATGAAATTTGAATAAATGAGTCATTACCCATTCACTTCGGTGGATGGCCAACGGAGCATATGCATAATGGGTTGTAACTGTCTCTCGGAAGGTTGCAAGGGGCACTGTCAGTTAGACCACGAGTGTGTTTATGAAATAGGTAGATACATAGGTAAAATTAATAGTGTAGCCGTTTTGTTTTTTATGAATCAAAAAGTCGGTGGGTAATTGAGGGGCTTGGGATGAAGAGATGTGTAGGGAAGATATATGGATAGGGCACGGGATTTATCGATTCTCATTCAATCTTTTTGTTTTGTTGTGTGGGAATTAAAAGAAAGACTTTCACGGCAGTTGGTTCTCAGACTTAGTTTTAAGTGTTTATGTTTGATTCAGATGGGTGTGGAGAAATAAGGCTTCAAATGACTCCGACCGAACAGTTTAGTTAACCTATTAACTCTTTCTGCTTCTAACCCAGGAAGGCTGTAATATAAATAATTGCGTGTCCGGATAATGTTGCTATAGCCGTTTCGGGTAAATACGCTCACAGATATTTTGCAAAATTCTCTCTCTAAGCTCTCTAAATGGACTAAAGGATGTCAGTCCTTAAAAAAAACAAAACTTGTCTTCTTTACAAGGTAATACGAAATTCCGCATTTTAATTCTCCAAAACTGGCATTAGCTTAACGCACGACCCGATATCTTAGAACGTGTAAAAAAAGCCACTACTGTCTTGTCCTCCTGTAGAAATAAATGGAACTAGAGCCACGTATTGGCTCTATGTATCCGTCATCATGCCCATACTAACATAAGGCTTTGAAGAAACCCTGACAGGTAGGTAAGTAGGTAGAGGTGGTGGTATCAGCAAACCGTGCCGAAACATAATTAGGGCAAAGGCGCCGTTTTAATACCACAACTCAAATGTCCTATTGGATGTAAACTAATAGGGATAAGGGAAATGAGTGGCGATTATTTAGATCCACCACGTTACATTGAGGATACTGATGATATCCCCTATGCTAATCGCCGTTAACTCTACTAAGTTATCAAAGAATGGTTTACCTAGTGTGCGCTGTGTGGCCCTGCCTAGAGCTGGACACTTGCAGATGAATTGTAGTATTGTTTCTTTCTCGTTAGCGATATTGCAGCTGCGACAATGTGCATTAAACGGCATATACCTATGCTGGTCGCATGAACCCCGATGGGCCAGTGGCCAGTACTAATTGCCAAAACTCTTGCGATATCTGCACGGTTTCTATTTAAAAGTTCTTCTGATCTAAACCTTGTCTCCTAACGCATCTTAGTCGCGTGCAAAGGTCGGCTGACCTATGCATCAGTGGAGTACCAAGAACCACCAATACAGCAGTTCTGAAATTTCCGTTTTATTTGCACCTTCAGATATTTATAGTAAACAAATGGCAGCTTGTGCAAGAACTCGTTTGCAGGCTATATCTCAGTGGTCTAGTCTAAGTACTGGACATTCCTTTAGTCTTAACAATCTTCAATTCCTTCCGCAAAACATCGACTATGTACTTCCACAACTTATAAGAATTTTGAAACACGTATCCCCTCAAGATTGGGAGTAGGATCTCTAATTGTAAAATACGGGATTGAGATGTTTTTATGCGGACAGAAAAGGAAAAGGTGTCTTGTCCAACGATCTAAATATAAGTATCTCTTTCCGGGTTTCCAATCACTGTAGCGTCTTCCAGCCGGAGATCATGGCGATCAAGGAAGCTTTGTCATGCCTGAAGATATCAAATAGTCCAGCCGGGTTCAAATCTCTGGAATCCTTCACATTTATTTCAAAAATTGCTCTAAATTGTCGCCTATCTCTTGAGGGGATGGCTAAGCAATTCAATATTCATCTATTCATCGGGGGGTACCTAATCGATTTTATTGGATAAGGTGCACATTGGTATGTAGTAGAGGGTTGAGGACTCAAACTGGATCAGAAACGTTCCTACTGTCTATTCAGACAGAAAAGGGCGGTCATTGGAATTATAGTAGGTATCATATGCGGTACACTGCATTATCGTTAGGCATGCTATAAGACTGGGTTCCTAATGACTTCTGATGAAACTGCATATACGAAGAAAAGGAGGATACTAGGTATACTCCACGTCCTCTGTACGTTCCAAGCTCTCTTCGCTTGTAGAAGATTGCACTTAAGTGCCTATCTCAACAATTAAGGCGAACTGGCTAACGCCCACATCAATAGGCTCCAGGGCTTTATATTAAGCTCTTGCTAATTCCAAAGGTAATCTTATGGGGATTTCAGATCCATGTAGTACCTTTACTTATCTATCACAACCTATGATGTACCTATCTAACCCTTTCTTGCGCTGTAGTCTGTTGTGCTGAACCATACATTTCTAGGGTTCAGGATGTTCATTAACTTACATATCTCTTGCAATAAAAATGATTGAAATCATTTCTATGTCCAGAGACCATTTTTCAACGCGTAAGAAATTAGAAAGCATTGTCCACGAGATGGGTTATACATGTTAGTTGCCACTTATGAAAGTGCTTAGGATTTTTACGTAGTTCCTGCTTCGATTCAAAAGAAAGATAGATTTCATGCATGAAAATGGAGGGAAAACATTTCTGTCCACGACTGTTAGCTAGGACATGGTTTGTGTCGCTTCCCTGCTACAATTTTTAAAAAGTTTTTTTTGTAGATAAATTGCAAACTCTTCTTTGCGAGTTCTAAAAGAAAAACTTTGACTGTTTTCAGAACCAGTTTTGATTTTATAGTTAATGAGCTTTGTGCTTAGCAGCCTTAGTTTTGCCATGAATGTTGAATTATGAAAAAAATTTGAACCATATCCAATGGAATGATGAATTCCCTGCTTGGCGGTGATAGCTGAGTAGACGAAGATGACATGACTATCGTGTAGAATAAGTTTTTGCGATGTAAGAGCCTGTAACAAGCTCGCCTGGAGATACTTTGCGGAAGCGTAGTGTCCAATTAAAACAATTAGTGTCCAATCTTTTCTGCTGGAGAACCTGATTGCTTACAGACGTCCGGTAGCATTCTCTTAGTATTCCCCCATCCATAGCACATAGAGCCCTGATCCTCGCGATTCCAGTGTAACCTAAGAACTAAACAAGAGTTCAGGCTTATGACTTGAAAATTAGGAGAGTTCTTGCATTAATGAGCTACTTTCGAAGTGTTGAACGGGTTGAGTAATGTTTAAAGCGCAGACTGACTAGTTACAGACACATACATACATATGTACATACTTATGTATATGTATCTCGATATTTCCATAGCCATTAGGATATAATATGGTCTAGGCATGGAAGACAGATTCTTACTTGGCATTTGAAAGTTTGGTGTCATTCCGTCAGACGGCACAACATATGGTTTCCTTGCTTCCCCGAGGTACTTCCTGTTTATTGGCAGACGGAATAAGAAGTCATTATTTAGATCTAAGAATCTCAGTCTTGCTGGTCAGATTTGTTCAAAGCTTTAAATTTTCGTTATTTCGATCAGATTGATGTTCCCCGATGAATCTAAACTTGTTCAGGCAATAGAGGGTCTATAAACTACTGAATATGCAGTTGCTACTCAACTTTGTATAACTATCTACAGAACTTTCTCTGTAAAACAATTTCATCTATCTATGATAAATAATCGTTATATCGACATACGTTCCCAAAACAACCACCAAACGAGCGACATAATTTCATCAGCAAAAAAAAAACAAGAAGTGGTATCCAAACATTAACTCATTAAAGAGCCAACCAAGGAGATGTGGCGTTGCGCACTTCACACTAATTGACAATTACACTGAAATTTTATGGCGATCGGATGCCGATGATGATGAAACTCAGAATTTACCAACGCCAAAGTTGCTGCGGCTGACGACGATTTATTGCTTATGAAGATTTATTTCGTTTCAGGCGATGAAATCCGCCGACATTCACCTGCCAATTTGCGGCAATCATTCGAACCTAAGCACACACATGCATCTTGTTGAGTCCCTCCCAAGAACCATAACCACTTTGCAACAACAAAAGAATAATTATCACTACTCCCCCCTTGGTCTACCCCGCATAGACAGCAACCTGACTGAGCGCTTACCTTTTACTTTTATTTATGATCAACCTGCTGCGCGCTGGACATTGTAACTCGGTATCTGTGTATCTGTATCTCTATTTGTTTTTTTTTTATTTTTTTTTTTGCGCCTCTAATGATGATGGAAGTCAGTGGAATGAACTCTTATTTCAGATTCAGTACCTCTTGAATGTATCTGCGCAATGTTATTTCCCTGCTGCGGGTTGTTGTTCATCGAAGCGTTTTCTGTGTATGTGAAATGGGATCCGCTTGATGTGCAACCATGAAGAGATAGATTTATTTTAAAGATATCTACGTTGCGTGCTCAACGTCGCGGATACAGGAACAGAAAAAAACAAACAACATATTTATATTTAGTACCTTGAGATTAATAGCCTATTCGGTAGGTCTCTAAACGCCCTTGCCAAGGCCAAGCTGTGTAGATCGATGAAAGAAATTTAGTATCCTCTTTGACGTGAGTATCTCCAAGCGATTTATCGAATGCTCTCAAATATATCGTTGTGTGATTGGAAGCAGGGATGTTCAACTGATGTTTGCCGGGGCCCATTTGGATTGGGTTTGTATTCCATCGTGGAGTTTTTAATTTTACTGAACATGGTTCTAAGTCGTTGTCACTGTACTTAATCGAAAAGATAAAGTTAGTTAGACTTTAAGTTCAGATGACTCGTGTCGCTATCGATCAAACATTCCCGACAACGGATCATCTGTTACATCTCGGAGTTCCCAGGAAATGATGTACACTTAGAAACAAATATTCATCCGCAATAAATACAGATCTATCAGTGATCACGGAATCGCTCTGTCTTTGGTGGGTGGTGAGTTTAACCGCGCAATGAAGGAGGTGTGAACTGTTGTGAGGTGCCGAGATGCAAGATCGAATTCACGTTAAGTGGATAACATTACCCTTCATGTATCAAGAAGCTCCTAGATAACGACTCCTTGCGTACCAAAAATGTTTTCCAACTCTGATTTCCTAAGAATAGGATGCTGCAAATCAGGTAGCAGCGAAAAACAAGCTAATAACTTGTACTACCAAAGATTGTGTTGTGTTTGGCCATTGACATCGCATCACCTCGTTCGGCTTAAGGCCCCGATTCGCATTCGCGTCCTCATCGTTTTCTGCCTTAAGAATCTGTGTTATGCAACGACGACTATGGCGACGCGACTTCAACTCTTGATTAGTCTTTATGGCAGTGGAATTTTAATTTTATAGCAAAAACATGGTTCCACGGATGGAATCTGCGGATTTAATTGCCACACAAGGCAGCTTCTCTCCAACTAGCCTATTATCTTATTTTACACCACAACGACACACATCGAGACGAGATGGTAGCAGTTTTGTGTTTATAGGCGCTGCTTATACAACTTGCTCCTTCGAATGAATAGAATCTGATTATCTACGCTACTAATTGACAAATTGTAGTCTTGTCGATTTGTTTATTATTTCGTTGGCCGATTGTTTGCGTAAGTGTTTTTGTATTCGTAAAAGAGAGAGATACAAATTGTAGTACAATACAAATCGCGATTTCGATTAAAGTGTTGACAAGTGGCCTAACCGCCTAACCCACTTCGATTAAAGCAACAATGTATCTCGTTTATACATACATCGACTCGAGAGTCATAATCGTGCCTGCAGGGGTCGGTCAACACCTCAAAGAACACAGGAGAACAATAAATGTGACCCACAAAACAAATCAGCTCTCAATCAAATCTAATTAAATATTTTTTTGTTTGTTTCTTTCGTTTGTTACGAGTTGAAAGAACTTAAGATATCTGATTTGAACAGCTACTACTACTTTGTAGCACCTGACTGATGACTGATTGCGTTGCTAAGGTTACCAGGTGTAGGAATAAAAATGCGCACTTCCATCGAAAGAAAGACATTCGAATGCATTTTTTTTTTTCCTGATCGGTTATCTCCGTGCATTGAGATACACAGATACTGACTTATACCTACTGCATCCGACTGGCAGAGATGCCAGAGACTTATTTCTTTCCATTTTAAATTTTCTGTTTGCACTTGAAGGTCTGGCCTAGGGGGCAATTTAGTTAATTAAACTTAAGCGGTTGATTACAGTGGCTGTTGTCGGATGTAAGAATGTGAGTTACATGGCTATTTGTGTGTAATTTTCGACGAGGAATGTAAAATGTTTTGGAACTCTTTGGAACAGGTGGCTACGAAAGCGACGGAATTCTATGGGGGGATTTTCCACTTGGAGGTTTAGCGAAAAATATTTTCTTAATGTAATCATACGTTTCGGTATGGACACGTGCTCGGAGACGCAAACTCTATACGAATGGCTTAGATGCAAAGTTATGTAAGGGAAAGAAGTGAGTTATAACACTTTTAAGCCGTTTGTAACATTTGGACACATTTTGATGGCTTTAATTTCGAGATACTATATTATGAGAATATAGTAGTCAGCGAATTGGGACAAGAAATCAAATATGGAAATCAATTTGAGGAACAATCTTGTTTTTATACAAATGGGATCATTTTAACTTAAATTTGTGTGTCTTACAGCTTGTAACATGAAATTTTATTTAGTGGTTTAGAGTATTGACCAATACGATTTAGTCCTTATGTACATATCTTGTGTAGGCCAGACACGACAAGAGTATAACACGAACAATACTTATGGTTGTGATAATCTACGACTTCGGTCCTTTACGGACCTGTTTAGTTAAATATTTGTTTATTTTTTGTCATCATTGTCTGCAGATAGTGCAGCACTCTCCGGCAGTTAGTATTTTAGGATAATTCTCCAATTCTTGGTATTGAAAGTGAATGTTCCTTCGTCTTCCAAGGATGGCTCACCTTTTTGACGTCTTCATTGATGTAGTCGATTGTAGAGCATGTTTTTCGGAATCGATCAATGCTTGTAGTACTTATATTTGAGCTTTAGTGGTTTTCACTGAAAAGCATTAATTAGTTTAATAGGCTTTCTGGAGTGTATCAATGCTGTTCTTGTACTGAAATACAGCTGTGTATTTCTGATTCAATGTCATCAGCGTATGTAAGTATTTAAATAAGTATTTACAACGACTTTTGGACGATTGTGCCTCTGATGTTAGAGTGTGAGTTCTGCACAATTCTTTCAAGAAAGATGTTGAAGAAATCGCATAACAGCGTGTCGACTTGTCTAAATCCGAGTTTAACGTCAAAGGTCTCAGCGGAAGAAATCGAGAGATATGAAAATACGTCTTAAATGACAAAGTTGATACGTCGTTGATTAAGGTTAAGTCCATATTCATCTGTTGAATGAAGTCAATAACGCGGGTAGCAGCATATCGCCTCATCTAGATCGGGTGACGGAATTTTCATTATCATCGTTTGAGTGGTTTATTCTGTCTCAGCGGAATTTCATGAATAGTATCCCTCTATTTGTTTAATCGCACGCTTCTCATACTCCTTTTTTTCCTTATGAGAAACTGGGGTTTATCCCTTCTCTTCTGTTCGTAGAGCTCACGACCAGCTCTTGTCCTTCCATGCAGTACCACTTTGTATGCCAGGACATCAGATGTGGCATCCGTGATAGCTTTTTGGAATGGTATTCAGTACTTGTTGGCGGCGTATCCTCGATCGAAAAAGGCTCTAGTGATCTTAGCCGACGTCAAACTATCTTAAACTACCTTGGCTACAACAAGTCAGTGATCCGAATCGATATTCGCTTCTCGGTCCATTCGGACATCCATCACACTGGAGCCGTATTTCATTGATCGTAATGTGATCAATTTGGTTGACTGTGAGGAGACCTCCATGTCCCTTTGCGAACATTGTGATGTGAGTGGGAATCGCATACTAGCTATAACAAAATTTTATCGGAGATGGTGTTGTGCAGGCTACACTTTTCGACAGTATTATTAAAGATGTCCTTCCTTCCTAGCTTTGCTCTAAAATAGCCCAGGACCATTTTAGGAATATCTAGTTAGGACACTGCTTCTATGTTTTGTCCAGGTGCTAGTAGAATTTGTATCGTTTTTTTCTGCTTTGTGGGAGAAACTCAAGACTTTTTGTCTAAATCTATCTCTTATAACAAATTCAGATCCAAAATGGAGCTATTTCAATTATGGGTAACAATCGCTTCTTGGATGACGGTAATATCTGTTTTGCAGCAGTCCAGGGGGTACGCTAAATCGGCTGCATGCGGTCTGCTAAGGGACCTGAAAAAATTCTACGTGTAGAAAGTCATTGTTCTTATAACGTTTGCAGGTGTTGTCAGCTGTGAAATCATTCGTATATTTGGTAGAAACTTTGGGTTAAGGGTCCAGATATACCGATGCCAATAACCCTACTCGGGTATGGGAGCACTACCTTTGGCCCATTAAGAGCTGCTCCGTCACCTCTCTTTTGCAAGACTCTGCCTCAGTCTGGAAAAATTCTTATCGACCTGAGCTCCGAATATCTCGAAGTTGCTCTGGGTATGGACGGCACCGTTGAGGACCTGTCGCTAGACATCTGAGAAGGAAGTCTTTGCCAATCAGGTCAACAAGAGAACTCAATCTAACAGGCACCATGAGGTGATAATACGATTTTGTCATTACTTCAAATTTATGTCACTTCATAAGGTTTTAGCCTAGAATAATGCCTACTTGCACTGGTTGCTCGTGCACAATATTAGTCGGATAGATGGTTTTGATTGGAATTGCAATCTAGTTTGACAGCTATTTATTTGCATATACGTTCTTCTGTATATATCGCGCATTAAACTGCACTCTTCTCCAGCAGCAAGTCCTTTCAAGTCATTTGACCCCTCAAAATCTCCACAACATGCTACGCCACTCGATAAAGTCCAGACAAACCTCATTAAAGCAAAAAATATGTTTAGAATCGCATTTCACTAAACAAACACTCATCACTCATTGTTCAAATGTGCATAACTATGCAAAATGCATCCGACTGTGTATATGTTTGTTTTTAAATGCGGAAACTTGAAACGAAAGCCTCGTCGTTCGCTCATTCAATCAAAACAATAAACAGAGGAAAGCCAAATATAATTAGTTTCACAACTTTCTTGGCAGAATTGTGTAATGTTACACAATAGTGGCACGATTTTGTTTGGTTTTTTAAAAAAAAAAAATTTTTTTGCGTAACTTATAAAATCACAATCAATACTAAATAATTATCGCTTTGCGTGTTGAAAAAGAAAGCTCCAGCTTGTCTGGGTTGTTGCATACGAATTGTGCGAATTCTTTTTACATACATATGACGCCCCAACTGTGAGGAAACTTTATGGGATTTAATATAGTTTAATTTGCAACATTGTTGCATATAAAGTGATATAAAATGGAAATATCAAGACCCAATCGGTTCGTGAATTTATTTGGAGCAACAGTGCCTACGGGTGTGTAATGTAATTGCTCAGACGCCGCCGGTTAAATATTAAGGAGGAAATTTTGGGCGGACTTTTACGTGATTTGGGTCTTTAAATAGTGCTATGTAGTTTTAAATTTTTGCCAGTATTTTTAACAGATGTTTCTGTCTTTTTTATTTCAGAATATACTTAAGGAAATTCTACAAAACATAAGGTAAGTAAATTATAATGTATTAAAATAAATCAGTAGATATGTATAAAATGTATAAAATTGGGCCTGGAAAATGTGAATCTTTAAAGAACGAAATTGACCCTGTATTCAGGAATAGTGTGGCATTGCCACTCAGTTAATCCATCTCATTTTTTTTAGCTTCCACACTTTGTATTCTTGTTTGTTATTGGTGCCTGACTTTAGTATTAACAGTATGGCTATCTTTAAGCCTGCGGATTCAACCAGCTTTGTACAATATCGCAATGGTATGGTTTTTGATATTAACTACTTCTTCTAAGAGTTTGCATCAGCTACAACTATACCAATATTGTGAAACTTATTTTCTTACCTTCCTTTGGCATCGAAACCCGCGAAAATTTTTAACTAAAGTTTGGTATGTGTTATGTTAAACGTTAGTGGTACATAAATTAGTTTAGGTACATACATATGTATGTGATCTAGGTAATTCTTATTCTTCGAATCTGTTAGTGGTTGCTGTTGGGATTGACTGTGTTTCCTGCGATCTGAATAACGTGGGCCTTCAACCAGAGAGCTATCTTTTTTAACATCTTATAGTCAAAACTCTTAAGCTATTTTATTATCACCATGTACTCTATATATGTATGTATGTATATCCACTCTGTTTTGTCTGATTTCGAGTAATTGTAGCTTGGATTTAAATTTAGCTTAATGGGCACAAATAGATGGTCGTTGATGTTGGAGAAAGGACTATGAAGTGAAACATACCCTATCGGCTTAGAGTTCCACAGTCTTTTAGCTGAGATTACAACCGTTTTTTTTTTGTCGACCTGTAAGACAACACATCAAAAGTTGGTATTTTGTGGGGCATCTCCATACTAGCTGAAAACGATGATTTATCAAATTTTTTTCTCTTGGACTGATTTGAAATCAAATATCTCATAGTGTAAGGCCTATTGGGTGTCAATGGCGTTTCGACCAGTCTTTGGTTAAGGCGCTCCCAAAAGTTATTACCTTATCGGAATACACTACATCACTCTTGGTTAAGTAAGTAAGTTCCATGACCACTTTCCCCTAATCTCAACATACATATATCCCTGAAACCTAAATGCATCGATCAATCAAAGCTAAACCCTCGTGATCTATCTATTTGAGTGCTACCATACTATGTTGCTACTTTTTTCTGATAATTTATTTCAAACACAAAAAGAAACAAGATTCAAAAATCTCCATTTAATGCACTCCATAGCCGATGCCTAAGAAATGATTTATGTCAACATGTCATTTAAGTCGTTCTATTGTTTTTTCCATGTCAATTCAATGCCAAAACATTGCTCACTCTTCAGACCTACCTACTTGTTGCACGTTACGTACATAACTGTGATCATTTTGATTAATGATGCTGTCATAATACCGTATTGATTGAGTTGGATTAATCAAATGCCAAAAAGAAACGGAAAATAAAACAATTTATTAGCCGACTCTTAATGATCTCGTCAAAAGTGCTTACGATTGAGAGTGCCAATCGTAAGTCGGCACGGCTTTTGTTATTAAAAAGTAGAATGTTATGTTTGTACAAATGTAGGATGACCAAATATTTGGATAATTCCTCTTGTTTATATTTTTCGTTAATAATGTCTCGACAGTCCAAGTGTTTAGAATACAGTAATCGTTTTCGGTAAAAAAACGTGTTTGTTATGCGGTATGCCAAAGGTGATTTGACCTTAAGTAAGTTTGTGTTGCGCAAATATTGTGGTAGGTTCATACGTACATGCACGTACCATGCACATGACGTTTTGATATCTTACTAGTTCGAGCAGCTCACTAAGTAAAAACAGAAGCACGAATATTATCTTGGAACCGCAACATATTGAATTTTTGTCGAATTTAACAATTAATTTGTTTGGGGATGGTCAAACCATGACGAACTAATCTGATTTTGAAAAATTACTAAAGTAGGGCAAAAAGTTCATGATGAATCACACAGCGTTTACGTGGCGCCACAATTAAGACTGAGGCTGGATCTACATAACTAAACAAGCCTCTCCAGTTAATGAAATCCAGTCCTTAGCTGTTAAATGACCGACTTGGAGTGCGCAACTGAAGGCAGTTAGCTAAGCACCGGGCTAACTGGAGAGTTTTGCTGGTTGAGGCCCATTTTCACCCCGAATTGTAGCGCCACCTAAGTAAGTAAGTAAGTAATTACGGCAAGCTAAGCTCTTAAGCTAAGTAGAATTTTTTCGGAATTTTAATGTTGTTCCCAATTCAATTCCATTGAAGGTCTGTTGCTTTCATTTAACGTGGCAACTGGAGATATAACCTTTATCCCATGCATGTATGCAAGAATGCGACAAGTCTATTGGTCTATTGCTCCATTGAGTCTAGTTTGTAGTAATACGTCTAATATTTACTAGCCAACTGATCTAGATTCCAATCTCTTGTTATATTGTAGCATGATTGGGACGTGTAAACACACCTACCTCGGTTAGGTTAGGTAGATGGGTGCCTTGTGACAGTGTCACTGCTCACTTAGACCACAGTTCGGGTCCATTGTGCCCAATCATTTAAGTTACCCAAGTCCCCCAAATCCGAGAAGAAGTAACTACCAAGAGTCCTCATTCTTCTAACGGATAGGGCAGGACAGTCGCACAGCAGGTGACGAACTGACTCAATTTCTTCTTCGTCCCTGCAGCTTCTACAGAAGTCATTATGTAGTACACCGAGTCGCTCCGCGTGGACACCAATGGCACAATGACCAGTAATTACCTCTGAAACAACACGTGCTTTATAACGACTCAGTTTCACCAGAGAAGTTTATCTCTTCTTGCTGATACCCGGCCATAGGGCCTTGGCTGTTGCGCATGTTTCCAGATGAACCCAGCGACTATTTGCTCGACCGATGGCTTCATCCTCTATCCAGAGCCTTAACGGCTGCCTGGCTGTCTACATACACAGTAATCGTTCTGCCAACGATATTGCTCTCGCTTATAATCTTAGCAGCCTGTATAATGGCTGTGACTTCGGCCTGAAAGACGCTGCAATCATCATTTATTCTAAAGGAGTTGTTTATTCCTAGGGCCTCACAATAAACTCCGGCTCCCGTGCCAACGTCCATCTTAGAACCGTCGGTATAGAACGCCAACTCCTTCTTCTTCATGGTTCTTCGGCGCTTCCAGTACATTCTGTCAGGAATTTTTATAGCAAGTCTCCTTTCAAATGCTAGTTTGGGGATCAGTTTCTGACTGGTTTGTTCCCCATCGGGACAAAATTGAGGCATGGCCGCACAGGCTCGATGACCACATTCGTCCTTCCCTCAGTCTTACAGCGGTTTTAGCCGCCAGACTGCCACAGTATATGTCAAGCCGAATGAAACTGAGCATGGTTTCCATTGCCACTGTTGGTGTTGTCTTCATTGATCCCATGACTCCAATGCACGCTGCCCTCTGGATTTTGGTGAGGTTAGAAATCCGGTATTGGTCAGAGCTGGCTTAAAACCCCACGTGTTACTGAATGTCGTTTTGCAAGAGTAGAAAGCTACACTTTCTTTTTTGACGCATTCAGCAGTGTTATCCTTCCAATTTAGTTTGGAATCTAGAATTACACCCAGGTATCGGGCTGAACCTGAGATACTTAGTTCAGTACCGCTGATGCTTGGGCGTCTGAATGCAGGAATTGATCTCCTCCTAATGAAGAGAACTACCTCCGTCTTTGAAGGGTTCACTCCTAGCCCTTTGCTGCTAACCCAATTCTCCACTAGTTGTAGTGCGAGATTGAGTCTTTCAGTTAGGACTGAAGGCAATTTCCCCGAGACCAGGATAACCACGTCGTCGGCATAGGCCGTCACGTTGAAGCCGTTTTCCTTTAGTATTACCAAGATCTCGTCCACTACAAGGAGCCATATTAGAGGTGATAAGACTTCGCCTTGGGGGGTTCCTCTGCAGACGCTTCTCCTGATTGTTACATCTCCTTGCGATGAGGATATATGTAACTCTCGATTGAAGCATGTGAGCAATCCAGTTCGAGAGACCGATCCGGGATTTTGGACTTTCAGGATTTTGGATTTTCGGGATTGTGACCTCAACCCCCTGACACCATTGAGTGAATAAAAAACAAAGGATACTGGGTTATCATTTCAATCCATAGCTGGACAGTAAAAGTTCAGATGAGAACTTTCAGCTTCTCGGCTTAAACTAAATGTCCTTTTAGAATGATTTTCCGAAAACGTTATTTGATCTGTTGTTGGCAGGTTTTTGTACGTAGTAAGTACATGTCACCACCAGCATTGTGTTCTCTGTATCCAGCAAAGCTGCTGAAGCATAAAACGTATTCATGTTTGTTTGTTTATACCATTCTTTCGTTGCTATGGCCCCAAAGTTATACAATGTAGGCAATAAATAAGATTCCAAGTTCTTATTGTAAAGATGATGATCAAAAGTTCTTATTTAATATTCGACTTCACATTGATCTCTAATAATTTTTGAACAACGAACAACAAAACTTCGACAACAAAATCAAGTTATTGTGGAATCTTCCTATTTATTTTTAATTGATTGTTTTAAAATTAGCCCTAAGGCAAACCACATTTCCCACAAAACTAAAACGCAATTAGCTAACTCGTTTCTAATCTTTACCTATCAGCACTGTGTATCATCAACATCACGCTGTTATATAATCTCTTTCTCTATACACAAAACAAAAAAAAATTGTTTTCAACAATATTTAATGTTTATTCTCTCCCCCAGGACGACTAGATGGCCATAGATGGCCAATTTAAATAACAACCTCTTTTCGTTTTCGATTATTGAATTGTTATTCGCCACAGAGAGGAGTAGACACCACCACCATAAACAATCGACTGGCCATTGGTCTTAGCTTAAATGATAATTTATAGTTTATAGAAATTAACATCTACGTGTGGAATTAATTTTGTTTTGAGCCATTAAAATTGGCCAAAACGTAAGATACGTTTATATGTATGTATGCTGTGGTCTACCATTTATCACTTGTCATCTCTGGTTATGTTAATTTTATGTTTCCTCTGTCGAATCCATTAATATTCGATATAACACGTGGTAATCAATAAACCACTTAGCTATTAGCCAAAAATAACCGCTCTCGCTGTCCAATAAGTTTTACTTTCATATTACGTCAAATGACGATGTAAACCTATCCCAAGCTAGTCATCATCTAATGAGGTGCGCTCTGCTGGTCACTTTTATTATCAAATCGCATCACGTCTTCGTCTTCGAATTGAATTGTTAGCGCAGCGGTTTGATCTTGATTTCAAGCCAAAGATTGGGGGCAAACATAAAGCTACTGCGCTTTGGCCGGAATGATAAACCGTGCGACCATTTGTTGGCGGTTTTTAGTGCCAATGCACACGTCATTAGAGGAACGTGTGCGTCGTTTTAAGTGGGATGAAAAGATATGTATGAACATTGTGAAACGGGTTTGTCGTGTGGATATTTTTTGAGATTTGTAAAGGCTTTGGTTGATAGAAGGATTGCTTTGCCTGCAAAGAACTAGGGTTAGATTGAAATATAACACATGAATTACGAAACTAGTCTGTTTTATTATTGCAGATTGCAGAAAGATGTAAAAGTACGGAAAACCTTCTCCGGCATCTCTACAAAATCTGCAATCTGACATTTTAACTACTGAACGTCAGAACAATGAAGTTTTAGTTTAGGCGTGGACGATCAGCATAGTGACTCGTATAGATAAGACATTTCCCGAGAATAATAGATCTACTTGAGCCTCTACACCTACAAGAAACCTCGTGAAACCTTGATCTGCATTCGATATGCACAGGACTGTTGCCAAATGTCCCAAAAACCTCCAAAATTACATTACTGATCGCTCTGCTAATTCTGCTCTTCGCTGCTACTCAACGATCGTAGTAAGAATTTGGACATTACTCGTAATTTATTCATTCTCTATTTGGATCAGCAAGATCTGGTAGTCTTATTGTGGAATCTTTATTGTGAAAATTTCAAATCATTTACTATAAGATACACACGTATGTATTTTCTCATGTAGTTGGTTTCCAACCCACCGATAAAATTTGTTTATCTGCCAACAAACACGTTTGTTTTTTTATACACCTTCGCATATTCCTCGAATTGCGTTTGAAATATTCCCCTTAATATATTTTATTATATTCGGTGCATTAAATTATCATTCACGATTGATGGATGATCTGCTTCAAGGTGAAACCACACGAAGAAAAGACCAACTGGCTGTCGCTGTCAATAAATTTATACGGGAGTAGATGTCGTACGTGATTTGATTCGAAAATCAAAGACTAAGCGGATCTATCTTCAAATCAAAACGTTGGGAATTAATGGATTAAGATAAGACTAAGACTGCCCACTACCTTCGAGGTCATGATCTACCGATTGTTAGTAATAAACACATTGTGAAGCAACAATTAACACAATTATAATAATTTAGAACATGTGACAGAGATTTTAGTTTTTGTTTAGAACTAACTTTTGCATAGTTGTGGTTTCACTTTTTATTGTTCTTTCGGACCGGTACAGGTTTTGGCAGAGCAGAAGAGAACTGGTATTACATAAGATACAGAAAGTGTTAAAATGTGACTTCATACTTTAGATTTTATTAAAATGTATTTCGATTGTTTTCTTCAGTTGAAAATCTTTTGATGTAGCTAACTTTGCCGACGAGTACGACCTAAAAATATGTACCTATGTATGTATGTATATACTATAGATGGCATACCACGTTTACAAATTGACTTTTCCGACTATTTCTTCAGGGATTGGGCTTAAAATTACTATCGAGGTGGGTATGACAAATGCAAAGATATGATGTAGCCAGTTTTGGAACTGCTACATCCCACTTCTTAGGAACTGAACTTTTTGAAATTTTTACTAGAAATCGAAAAAAATTGTTAAAACAAAATTAATAGCCCTTGAAATTCCCTATATGTCAGCTCAACACCATATATGGCCACGCTCGCTTTTTGAGGGCGTTTTTACAAAAAAAAAAAAAAGAATTTATGAAATTTCCCAGATAGCATCAGTTCAATCTTATCAATTCCATCAAGAATACAGGACTCCACGCCCACTTTATTAGGCCTCAAGTGTAAAAAGAACAAGACTTAAATTTCAGTGCTTATATTTTGTATATACATACGACACAGTCGTGCACTTTATTTGAAACTTTGGTCGACATGCTTTGTGTTCTTGGTGAACCCTCGGTTTCGTCAACGGATGAATAATATTCTAAAGATACCAGTAATACCGGTTCCTGGCATGCACGATTCGCAGACCTGATTACTCGATTCCAGGAATACGCCTACGTACTAAACACACACCCCACACACTTCAACCACTTTCTCCGCGGAACCACCGTTAGGTATTACTTCGCGGGCCTGGTTTGCAATTTAAGCTCTTCTTTCCCCGTTTGTTGATTCAACATTGGGTTCAGCGTTTGCTGTTCTTTGCTGCGTAAGAGGCCCCGTCGGGGGACGACTTTTGTTGATGCTCTTCCTGACTCTTTCTAACCGTCGAAGCTACTTCACGATCACTGCCGCAATCTGCTCCATCGCGTCCCATATTTCACTCGATGTCAGTATATGATCCACTAAGTTCTCGGGAGTTAGTCTTTCTCCGATTTTTTTCCTCTAGTAGTCTGCGCTCTACACTGAAGAGAGGGCACTGAAAAAATACGTGGTATACATCTTCGGTGGACTCGCCGCAGTTTAAGCAATTTGGAGACTCTTTTATACAAAGCCTATTCAGGTACGCTCGAAAGCAGTCATATCCGGTTAGGAACTGACTTAAGTAGAAATCTATTTCTCCATAGTCTCGGTCCATCCATTTGTGGACATCTGGTATGAGTCGATGGGTCAACCTTCCCATTGTAGAGTGGGTCCATCTCACTTGCCAAGCTCTCATACTTCGTTGTTTCTCTTCTAGCTGGATATCTCTGACTGAGGCATGGGGATCCTGAATTTTGGCATCGTAGGTCCTCTGTAGCTCGATGGCCAGGATATCCGCTGGTAGCAATTCCGCGATGACACATATAGCATCCTCTGATACTGTTCGGTATGCACAGCAAACCCTCAATGCACACAGTCGGTTAACTGAGTTTATTCTTTTTGCGTACGACTTGACTGTCACAGCCTTGGCCCATATTGGTGTGGCATACATTATGATGGACTGCACCACTCTTGACAGGACTAGTCTCCTTTGTTGTCTAGGTCCTCCAATATTCGTCATTATGGACAGGACAGCACTCACCTTTGCAGCTTTATTGCACGTTCTCTCAAGGTGCACCTTCTAAGCGAGTCTAGCATCGATCAACACACCTAGGTATCTGATAGACGGTTTTGACATTATATCATGATCACCTACTTTGATTGTGATTGCCTCTCTTTTCTTGCGATTGTTTACTAGTACAAATTCTGTTTTGTGCTCTGCGAGCTCTAGCCCAGCTGCTGACATCCAGCAATGTCCTCTATCTCTTCCAGGTGTTTCGCTACCGCCACAATTGCTATGTCATCGGCAAAGCCTATGATTTTCGCCTCATTAGGAATTCTAAGTCTTAGAACCGTATCGTACATAATGTTCCATAGAATGGGTCCTAGTACCGATCCTTGTGGAACTCCACATCGTAGAACAGAAACCGTTTCACCAGTTCATCTGGTGGTTTTTCTCCTTTAGGCAGCAGTAGCAGACGTTGCTTTTTCCATTGGTCTGGAAAAACTCCTTCATTTAAGCACCTGTTGCACATTTCCACAAATGCCTCGTGGTGAACCCTGGACAAATTTAATAAGAGGACAGTAATCTGAAAACATCACTGAAAGTACTTAAACGCAACAAGTTCATTATACCATCAAAAACCAAAACCCTGTTGTACTTATTTAAGTTGAATTTTCTCGTGTTTCATAGAAAACTGAGTAGACGCTTCAGTGATGACAAGGTTAGGGTATCAGCACTAAAAATCTGCCACCTGATAGGAGCAAAGGTGGTCAGTTGTCACGTACTGAGAAATAGTCAAATTTCCGTTGATTTTGGACAAACGCCCGTGAGCATTGATTTAATCTCCCTCCATGTTGGGGTGCCAACGCAATCGTTAATGGAAGTCCTGGACGAGACAAATACCTATTTACGAAAGTATATGTTCCCGCTTGGAAGACAATTGTACGCTTGCCTAACGAGTACCGATGTTTTATGTTGTCGTCTTATATGAAGACATTATCACCAGCCCCTGAAGCCGTTCGGTGTAAATTTGACTAAAGTACTTATGATACATTCCTGGCTCGTAGTCTGGCCGCAGTTAGTCCTCAATGCAAGGCAATTTGATTGAATTGAAGTTCCATTGAGATTGCGTCAGAAGGAATTTCCATTAGACCAAGTTCATAAGACAATTGTCGTGGTCGGTCATTAAAATATCAGGAAGGACTAAGGCTTTGATAGTACAGCCCATGATCCAGTAGCACCGGGCGTACTATAAAAAGCAGTCGACACATAGTGTTCTCAGAAGTATAGTGCAGAAGGTTTATGTGTATTTATGCGACAGCAGTCTCCACCAAACCGACGCATTAATTAAAATAAACTTTTTCACAGCCGTGTAGACTCAAAGGACCTTGTACTGACAAAAGCCTTATTATGCGCTAAGTTACCATGATCATATGGTAGAATCCATACATGATCGTACGTTCTTGACTTTATATCTTTCTCCCATTGAATTACTTAGGTTTAAACAGTCTCAAATAGGTCCGAGTGGGGTATCTGGTGATACACCATTTTATTAACTTACATACATACATGCACGGTGTACTCTTAGAAGACTATAAGATTTTTGCAAGTTTCAAATTCAAGTAAACCTACTGTACAAGCGATTATATATGTATGTACATACTTAAGAGAATTAAAGAATGTGACTGAATTAGTGGCCAGTACAAAAAAGCAATAACAGCCTGATCAAACCTAACGAAATCCTTTCGCTATCTACCATTCAGCCACATTTAACATGAAATACTTTCAAAGACTTAACAAGGTTGTCAGAACCCTGAATAGTCCATAAATGCAAACCTCCCCTCAACTGTCAGAAACTGTACGAACTCTATATTTGTAATTTGCCTTTAGCGATGTTTTTGTACGTACCTAGCTCTCAGGTGTTACGACCAATATGCACATGAAAATCCAAATAATTGGTATCCAACTTCTACTTCCATACCCCACTAACTTGGCCCGAATTTATTCTCATTGCAATCCGTCCTTTGAACCCTAAATGCGATCTTGCACGTCAACACTGCCAAGGTAACGCAAAAAATGTTCCCACACCAATTCTGGTCAAGAGTGCATAACTGACCATTTAACTGTTTCTCGCCAAGCTTCCGCTCCCCTCCGAGAAACAAAAGGCGGGAAAAACTACATTCAAATACAAAACATACATAGTAGTCGCTTCGCACACAGAAAAAAAACCCAACAAAAAGTATCTAAAACTGCATATCTCAGCGAAATCAAAGTGAAACCCAAACAGAGAACCACCACACGAGAAAGCCTGTTCATACGACGACTCCGTCGTGCTGTGTACATGCATTAAGACACCGCTTGCACACCTCTTTCAAGGCAATCCTCTGTGAGATGTTGTTCTGCAGAGAACACTCAGGTCCCGTCCGGTCCGTGACAGCAATATGCACTGAAACTGCTCCACTTTTGTCACAGAGTGGCGGACAAATGAATGAAAAAAAAAAATACTTCTAAGTTTCGACATGAAACTGGATTCCGTTTTCCACATGTGAGCTAACATAATTGTGCCAAACTTTGGAGGCAAAAAGTACGAAAACGTAAAAATCAAAACAACTCTCGTTAGAGACCCCGGCCGGGGATCGTTAACAGAAGTTCACGATTTAGCCACAAGAAGTTCGAAGATTTCACTTACTACAATGTCTTGCGGTTCACAGAGAGATAGAGAGATAGAGAGAGAGAGAGAGAGAGAGAGCCTAACAGAGAACCGAGGAGAATCGTATCTTGGTACTGGAATCGAAGAAAGAATTTAGGTTATGTTAATCACCTGTCATGTTCAATTGATTTTCTTGGGGCTGGCGGCGGCGGCGGCGGAGGGTCTCGAGCCCGATCGGATGCGATTTTTAATAATTTTTGTCGTGCTCTGTCGTATTAATGCATTCGACCCGGTTAAGCGCGATTGGCGCGTGTGTTTGTGTGTCGAATGAGGCTTCGAGTTCGGCTGGTGAACTCTGGGTGATGACTTGGGACTTCCCGGTTTTACTTTTAAAAACTTTTGGTTTGTCTTAAATTGGGTAATGTTTAGTGTTTAACCTTTTGGTGTGGAGTGTACCTTTGTACGTAATTGGATCAAATGTGTTGCACTACACACGGTTTCGTTTTTTTTTTTTTTTTGAAGGGGGTTAACAATTGAAAGTGAAGTTAAGTTGCGCGAGTGATGGTTTCTTTCATAATTATTGGGCTGCCGCAGTTGTGGAATAATTGATCTGCACCTGAAGTAGGAGTGGGCATTGGGTTTAAAAGTGGATATTACGCAAGTTGAAGTGTGATGTGTTGTTGCCTCATTGAAAGGTTGTGGTAGCATTTGAGGTGGAGTCAATTGAATGGCCTGCGAGAACTTTTATTAGTCTCTGGTTAGAGAAATCGTAATCCATAGAGTGAACATTTCCACATTTATAAAGTAATTTAGAAACTTTTTAATATTCTTAGAGCTGTCATAATTAGGCATTACAGCTGATTAATCAGCATTTCGATTGTAAGAGGAAACAATCGTTTTTGATCTCCGCTTAGAGCTGCTTGTTTTTGTATGCGAAAATGATGCCCATCTAGCCCTGGGTAAAATGAAACTCAATCCGTCCAATATTAGCTTTGTGAAACGCCATTCAAAGGCTGCTTTAAACTGCTGTTTGTGATGACAGAGCAGTTCAACATTCACCTATGCTAGGTGTCAGACCACAGAGGCATTCCGAGTAATTGCAAATAAAATTGAACGGTATTAGCTATAGCTAGACACAGATGGGAAAATGCCTCGACATATCATATCTCGATATAAATCTGGCTTATAAACGTAGGATCATAAACGTAGAGTCAGGTTGGGTATTCTAAAGCGATAGCAGATGAGCTACGTAGTCAGCGTCTTCATTAGAAATTGTCTAATAGGCCAACATGAGGAGAAAGAAAACATCCTCAACCTCCTATGAGCATGTTCAATTCTGTTTCAAAGAACACTGATGCACTTAGGCATTCTTCTCAGTGACGACCTTATAAGATTCCTTTGCTTCATAAAGCGCTACGATTGTCTCTGAGTCACAAAGGATAAGGCAGTCACCCTAACGTAAGGGTAAACTTTGATCCCTTAGCGTATTTCTGTCCATCACTGAGAGAAAAAAATTTAAAAAAAAAACAAGTATAGCTAGGCTGACCATTTACCTTGGAAAAACTGGCTTGCATTCCTTTCCGGGAAAAAGGAAGCATGATCTCAAACAAAGCATGATCAAAAACAAAGATTAACCCTTACCAACAAGGTAACCAGGATTGTGCTTGTACGTCTAACTGATCACATATGCATCGGGTCGTAAGTAATATGGTCAAAAATGCAGTAAAAATTGAATCATGGCCCAACTTCGGCCATGCATTCTCTCACACGAATACATCTCGTCACGTTGCGGTCGGTCGGAAAGAAACTATGACGAGTTTTTTAGTATCTTCAGATCCTAGACATTATTAACCCGGATGATGAAATTGGAATTGAGAACACCAGAACTGGGGTATATGTATGGTCCTGATTGCAATATGCAAGTAGATGATCACGCTATTTAAACTATATACATACGTGTATTGTAATGCTTGACGAAAAGTGTCACAGAAATCCGTGTCTTTACTATATCAGATATGCATTGTAGGGTCTAAGCTTATCTGAATTTTCTCGAAGACTTTGCACCCACGAGCAAAGTTTCCGTAGCCTGGATGCCAGGAGATGAAGATTTCGATGGAAATCCACAGGCTGCCTTTTTGCGCTTATCGTCTGTTTGTTGGTTCGCTACAAAAAGAATAGCAGGTCAGGGACCCCATCAAATATGCTCCAGCCTTAAGGACCAGAAAGGATTCTATAGACCCTACTGGGAACTGGGAACATGAATCTCAAATACCTATTTCGTTTATAAAGGTTATCAGGACCCGAAATTAAGCTTACATGTCGCAATATTTGTATATTTTCTGGCCGTAGCATATTAGATTTTGCTAAAGCGACGACTGCAGGCAGACCGTATCATTCACGTATGTGTTTACCTTGTCCAACCTTCCTCTTGGTAAAGTTCACACAACCGCACAGATCCATCCACTAGATTTCTGTCTCAAATGGTTCGATGACGTTTCGTACAACATTTTTGTATATCCATTTGGATCTTTCATTGTCATCTTTTTTTAACTGTTAAGTATGCAATACAGCGCAAATACATCCACTACGATTTTGCCCAACATTTCTACTGTATGTAGAACAAATGGAAAGCGTACGAAATACCCAAAAAAAAATCTCCATGGGACAAAATCTCCTAAAAATTTAAATCCAACTAGCTATTATCTCCGGAGAGAAAATATTTTTGGACAAAATCCCCAACGAAACACACTTTTTTGCCAAAATCTCCACAAAATCTACAAATCCCCAAATTCCTAGAGTCCATGTGGTGCCGTGACATAAAGTGAAGTGACATAAGGCTAAATCTCAGAATTTAAATAAACTTTGCATACACCCAACCTCGCGGCTACCATAAATTCAACAGTGATTACAAGCAGGGAGGTTGCAGGGGGGCAGCATGCCCCTTTACACATATTCCACTGTTTGTGGATATAAGTAACATAAAGTGTCATAAGGCCGCGATTTAATCGAATGATTCACTATTTGAACGTCCTTCTTTTAGGGATATTCGATCGGGGATTTTAGCCCTGGGGATTCTCTCTTTGGGGATTTTACGGCTGGGGGCTTCAATTTGGGGATTTTGGGTTTGGGGATTTTTTCTTGGGGCTTATGTCTTGAGGAAAACCTCCCCAACCCAGAACAAATATGTATACAGATCAAATAAGTCCAGCCAAAATAAAAAAATATTGCGCATGCTCAACCGCACAAGACCATGCATTACCGCAGCACTGTTACTGATGGTATTAGTACTCATTCTCAGAAAGACAAATTGTCTTGGTAGTGAAAAAGTGGTATGTAGTTATTCGTAGTTTACAAACTAAATAACAATATGCAAACTAATAAAACATTTGATTTTTTCGAACTTATTTAGGATTCTGGGTCAAGATATAAGTTTTAACCAACACCACCCAAAGTTACTTTATGGCTTTTGGTACGTGGTTAATTTCTTTCATTCCAGTTGGTATCCCATGACTCATTCATAACATACTTTTCGCCATTATTCCACCAAATAATTACTTCAAACTCATTCCCGACGCAACATCTACTCCAGTATGTGCCGTGTCTCGTATCTGGAAATCTAGAATTCATGAAACTCGAACCCATTTCGCTTGGTTTGACACGTAACACAATTACGAAACCGAAATGAAATCTTAGAATGAAATCCATTTGCGTTGCTGTCAGTTCGGATCAGATTACCACACTCTAAGCTTACTCTAGCGTTTCTTGTTGAACGGTGTTGGTTTTCTTCCACTTCTGTCTACGTATGACGCACATTTCTTCCTGATTGTCACAAATACTTTCCAGTTCATAGAGGGAAACTATTCCTGCTTCTAGTAGAACCTGTCCCTATACGATTGTCAAATGGTAATCGATTCTTGGATTCACCATTGGCACTTGGCACTGTCACTGATCTGCGGAAACAACACATGCATGATCCAGAGCTAAGCCATTTGGGCTTGCGTATCGACATATCAACGGGTATCTGTAATATGATAGAGATGCACAAATCTAATCCGGATGAACCGGTGTATGGTCGTCGTCGCACCAGGCAAAGTATAGGAAGCAGTACTCATCGTGGGATTTCATCTCATTTTCCTCTTTCAGATGATGATGATGATGATCGTTGCTTGAAAACTTTTACCGATTTTCATTGTGTGGTGTGCTGCCTGTGCATGCAACCACACATGAAGCAGAGGTACACTTTTCCGTTGGCCAAACCAGCAACAAGTGGCACGCCTCCTTTCTATTTCTCCTGCTTCCGAGTCGTAACTTGGAGTTGCGATGTTTTGGTGAGGAATTTTTGTGGTGATGGCATCCACTAGCACCGAGCCCCACACTTGGTATCCAATTTACTATGTGCGAGATGAGATGGTTTTCAGCGCGCGTTCGCACACACAACAAACCATCCGAAGAGCTGGAGGAGAAACAGGAAATCATTTTATGGTAGTGTGACACTATTTCAGTTGCGCACTGATGACTGCACGATTGCGTTGCGTGGTGCGGATCCGTAGGCAATTGTTGCAATTATTTTCAATGGTAAGTTGTTCGGATGGATAATTGGAATCATTTTCATTTGCCGTTTGGCATAGAAGATGGATTGGACGTTCTAATGATGTTGGTTTTCACCGGAGGAAGTGAAGATTGGGGCGAATTTGGTCAAGATGTGTTGATGTATTCGAGAAGATTAAGAAGCGGAAATGCCTGAGGTTGCTGGAGAAGCTGAGATATGTGAATGCAGAAGAAATGGATTTAGATTGAGGGGATTGGTTTATCATTGTAGTAGAATGCATATGAGAAGGATTCAAGCGTAACGGTGGACTTGAGTTGCGGTTGACTTGATGTTGGTTTATGGTATGAAATCTGATAGTAGATATTGTTCTTTTCTTGATGTGAACCGGATGTTATGTGGCCTTGTATAGTCATGAAAAGGTCTACAGACAGCTTTACATTATTTCGGAAACTAACTAAAGTTTAGCTCCCCATACTTCCGGTTGATGTAAGTGTTCTTGTTGGTGATTGGTTCGTGCATCCATCTACCTTCCATCTACCTTTGTCAGAGTGATCCCATATTGTAGACTCTGTGTCACTTCATTTGAACGATGTTGCTTCTGTTTCTCTACATTCGATGTACCGCTTATGTGCTTCGATGGATTAGTCGATGCTAGCTTATAGACACGCTTCGTCATTTGAGGTCCTTTGAAAGACTCTGCACGTTGATTATGTATGATGTCTCCTTATTTCGCCTTTCTCGCCAGCGTCAGACGACTCTGAGAAGCAGTTCTTTACTTGGTGTCCCTTTACGTTATATCTCTTCATCGAGGTAATTCGATGCACTGCTCAAAAAATTACCACTCCTAGCCTTTCCTAGGGCTAATATCATTAGAAGGTTTAACTTCCAAAAGAACTTTGTTGCTAAGCTCAGTAACAAAAAAAATTGGAGCAATGTATTCACTATCTACAAACTGAGCAATCATATGGATCAAGAACTGATGAAGGAACTGGAGCAGGAGTATTCGGGCCCAAAACCAAATACTCTGAATCCATGGGCAATAGCACCAGTATCTTTCAGGTTGAAATCTATGCCATAGATAGATGTGTCCAAATCAATCTTGATAGAAACCATGTCAACTTTAATATAACCATAATGTCAGATAGCCAAGCTGTTATCATGGTACTTGACTCCTACATATATCATTAAGTCCAAACTTGTGTGGGAATGCCCTCTGTTAGATACCTGGCCTTGTGGGAATAGAGGGTAATGAAATGGCCGACTCCCTAGCAAGAAAAGGAGCATCAGAATCCTTCATAGGTCCTGAACCATTCTGCGGAATAGGGGATCATACCCTCAAAGAAGAATTCACGAAACTAGAGAGAAAAAACAGGGCAAGAACTTGGAATAACGCTCATGGAATGAGGCAAGCCAAGAAACTTCTAGGGCAATACAACCGAAAATGATTCGACGTATGCATCAGCATGAGCAAGAATAACCTTCGTATCCTAACGGGGCATTGTAAACTCATGGAGCACCTAAGGAAACTAGGTAGGGATCTTATGGGGCACTTACTGACCCACAAAAGACTGAAATACTTGGGCAAGTACCAATTATCAGATGAAGAAATACCGTCACTAGATCCAGCTCTCATCCTTAGATTCTTAAAGGAAACTGGATTAGAGAGAGTGTTCTAAGACATATTTCTTCCGCCAAGGCGTAGTAAGAGTGCATTACCCTCAGAATGATTCCGAAAGGAATCCAAAATCGAGGGGAACTCTAATGAGGGTATGTAACTCTCCAAGGTGTTAGCTGGGGGCACAATAGACTAACAGGTCGCAGTGCAACATACCCCATTTTCAAATAATAATAATAAATATATCTCTTCAAGACATTTGCGAGGTTACATACCTAACTATATTGTTTAGATAATATTATTATTATTATTATTGTCAAAGAGTTTACCCACAACCATGCTCCACAGTAAGGAAGGTAATACTCTCCCTTGTAGGCATCCTCTTGTTGTGTCGACTTTGATGATTCTTTTCTAAGTTTGGGTATCCGCTGATTATGTGCTCAGTTTATACATCTACTGGTAGATAGTTCCATTGATTCCTTTACTAACGAGGGCTGGATTGATGAATGCATATGAATGCATTACCAAATGGTCCTTCGATATCCATTACTGCAAGAGTTGTATCTTTCTTATATCAAGAGCACATGGAATAGAGTTGGCGTGTAGTTGGCAGATCTGCTTCTTAATGCGTCTGAAGTGCGTATATATTAAGAATACTTAGATAGTTATTAACAACCTTTTCCATCGTTTTAAGAAGAAACTATGTTATGCTGATTTATTTACTGATTCCTGATAGCCTTCGTTTGTCTCCAAGTAAGTCATAAGTTCGTCTCGTCTTAAAACATTCAAATATACTCATATGCACATATGTATGTAGGTAGCCTGTAGCTTTTTATGATAGTTATGCTCTCGATCCATTTTGGAACATAGAACTGGAACTTTTTGACAATCCTCTTCCCAAGGGCTGGATAAGTTTATCGATGTTTTGGTCCTGCACTTCTGTAATCAGACTGTTTCTACTTTCGAATCCTTTTGTAATGCTTCTTAAACAAAAATTGAAAGACGGACTACCTACCCGGTGGAATAGGCTGTTTCTGTACATATTCGAAGACCTCGTCTACAATCCTTATTAACGAGTTTATAGGACAGCCCCATAGTACCCACAAGGATATAGTAGATAGTACCTATGACTATCTCGAAATACATTGTAAGATCAACAATGTGACTGGAAACACCTCGATCGACAGAGCTCAATGAAACTTAAACATTTACGCCCAAGGGCACCCAGAAGGCCCATGAGTAAAAGTGCTGAACCACAACTTTCAGTTACATAAAAACAAGACAAGATAAGCAAAAAATAAAAAAAAAAAAATAAACAATGTCCAAAACAATTTGCCAACCATGGTGAAAAGTCTTTTCCATTTCCTCCACCATAGTTGCGTGCATTTCACATTGTGTGTGTGACCTTGAATTGAGGTCGTACAATTATTCTCATCGCTTCGATGTTCCAGAGAAAATACCTGTTCAGCCTCCTTGCCTCCACTCACTCAGTAGTGGGTCTTATGCATATGCATGCGATTATAATGACTGAGTGGATTTCTTTTGTGCGAATGAGATATCAGGTTTTATTTTGTCGACTTTGGCTTGCACACTTTTTGATGATCCCAATCGGACTTGAATGTGTGGACACCCTGGGATGCCAAAGAAGAAGACCAAGACGAAATCACCTTTGGGTGACCCATGAGATGCACCTGCGTGCGTCATTCTACCAGTTTTCAGTAGAGTTCCAATTGTGTACAGGCATACTCGTGCGAATGAAAGTTTTCACTTTTTATTTGCCGTGAGCGATGGATTCTCTTTTTTTTTTTTGTTTTTTGTTAATAATTTTGTTTTCTTTTCTCGCATAAAGCTATATTTTTTTTTTTTTGCAATGGTCAGCGCGTAATTATCTGCGATTTCGTTGTTAAACATTTGCGTTTTCACTACGAAGCAATAATTCGCGTGGAGAAATGGAGATGCAAACGCGTTATGTTTTCTGATAGTAACTACAGTCGAACGTGATAAAAAAAAAAAGAAAAAAATGCGCGTAGAGAGTTAATTAATGGCGGGAATTATATTGGTGGCAGATAATGATGAGATCTTTGTTATGAGAAGCGATTAACTCCTCATTAAAAGAAAATCGTTTTTTTTTATTTATTTATTTTAACTTGTGGGAGGAGAGTTGTCAGTCAATGTTTTGCATGCTACGATGGTTTATGATGCGGCAATGTTTGGAATTTTTTTTTTCTTTAATGTTAACTAGACATTAAACAATCCATAACGTGAAAAAAAAAAATATGTACAAGATTAAAGAGGCAGTAAAAAAGCTTGAGATGAGACTATTGTCATAATTTTTGATGAATATTCTGAAATTGACAATAAAACCCGGCGAAATCCGGCAAATTGTAAGTCTTCTAAAAGAAAGCTGACTTTCAACGAGTAGTATTCGTAGCTAATTTTTTTCCAGTGTCTTTTTTGACACAAATACGAGATACAGTCCATATTATGTCACATTTCGATCACTTCAGATGTGGACTGTAATCAAGAAGTTGCTCTAGTAAATTTGGTCCCTTACTATCGTTTGCAAGTCGGTTCACCTCTCGAGGAGCAGAGGGCGTCAATATACGCCCGCGTGTCATCCTAGTCGAAGTATTGTAGCGCGTTTGAGCTGGCACCAAATCATTTCCAAAGAACTTGATTCTCCTCATTTATTCTGCGCTACGTTTGTCCAGGGTGACCCGCAATTCTGCCTGTCTGGGTGAGTGGATTCCACTGCATGGTATGTTTCGCAATGGAGTTGTCTTTGGGCCGTAGGGTGTATCCAATTCAATGCCACTTTCTCCTACGTACATATAGTAATGCCTATAAGTCCTTGACCAGTTCTCTGGCAAATCTCGTTAGAGATGATCAAGATGATTCTATATGATATCTACGAAGGTCTACAGATTGCGATTGTAAGTGGTATCCGCCTTCCAAGTACTGCATCCATGTAGCAGTACTGATTCGACGGAATTGAAGCGGAACAGTCGCAGCTTGGTTCTTGTGCTGAGAATATTTCTTTTCCAGAATTTGGATAGCATTCTGAACGCAACTATTTATCTTCCCTATTCAGCTGCATACATCCAGTTTGTAGGTATAAAAAATTATCTACTTTCTTGACATCCACTCTGAAAATTTTCAGGGCTTTTGTTTTTGTTGTGTTTATTTTAACCTCCACTTTGTTTGCCTCGACTTCAAGATTTTGTGCCATCAGATGAAGGCGATTTTCATGCTTACTTTCCGTCAATGCTGCTCGGAGTACATGACTGCTGATCATCAAGAACAGTGGTGACAGTACGCATCCCTGGCGTACTTCACTTTAGACTTCGAAATCCTCCGACGCCTTACCATTATGCAAGACGTGATACGTACTAACTTAATGTGCAGCCTTGATGATAGCCATGAATATTTCCAGGATGCATACTCTGTGAAAGGCCAGATAGCATCTCGATTCAAGTTGTAAAAGCCATCTGGAAGGACATAAACAGTAGATGTAGCAAAGACTTGTAATTGATGCATTGCTCTATTATCATTCGTAACCTGTTTATGCGGTCGATTTAGGAAGATTCAGCGCAAAATCCTGCCGCCTGTTCGACGTCGAAAGTTGAGTCTAAATGTACCTTAAATGCACCAGTTCCATCACTTAGCTTTTTCGGGTGTAGCAGTTCAGCTGATGTATTTGTTTTTATTGTGGGATTTGATTGCTGTTGTTATTTTGATTTTATTTAAAGCTTGTTGCTTTGGAAAACTCATTATAGTTCGAGACCATATCACCATCGTCTAAGTGGTTAAGGACTGTAGGGAAGCGTTGGCTTCAGAAGAAGAGCTGATTCGCTTCAGAAGTCTACTACCTAAACTCGTTACTGGATGTTGTTTGGAGTTCCGACCGCCAATGAGCTCTTTGGTGATGTTATAGACAGTCCCGCAGTGACTTACTTCTTTTTCACGCGATATTGAGATCCTAGGTCGGTTCTTTCTACTGCTGAAGCCGCTACAAATCGAGCCTTGATTGCTGGAGGTTCACCGATCCATCTCCAGTTGTCTGCCGATAAACATACGAGTACATATCCGGTGCCTTTTCTGTTTATTAATGAAGTAAGTGCGTGACACAGTTGTGAAACATTTTGACAGCATTCCACTGATCATTCACACTCTTCTGCGTTGTTCCAAGGTACGAAGGCCCCTAAATTGTTGACGTTATTTGGAAACCCCTGGGCCTGTCGGTATTGGAGCTGGTTGAGGGACATTGAGCGATTGTACGAAGGCGTATAAAAGCTAGCATTGGGTGGTGATTGGGTTCTTGTCCGGTGTCGCTTCCTTCCTTCCTTCCTATCATTATTTTGACCAGAGATGGTCAATTGTATACTCAGATGTTTGGGCATTTGAGTGTATTACATCTATCGGAATCTGATAGTCCGGGAGAAGATCAAATCTCTCCTGTGAAAATATGAAACCTTGCACCACATACATACTTACATAGCTATGATAGGGTTGTGAACCGTTGCAGTGTATAGGCTGTCCTTTGCGAATGTGCATATGTATGTACCTATTACTGAAGGTAGTACATCTTGCGTGAGTGCAAGATTTGTGTGGGATTCCTGTTTAAAAGCCTGAGAACTCAAAGTTTCACACTAATTGACTAACGAATTTACATAGAGACTTAAAAGGGTCTCCGACAGTAAACTAATATTTACCATAATCATTAGATAGACTGACGCCTCTTTACAAACTTTTGTAGAGGTTCCTTAAGTTCAAGCTATACAAGCTTCGATATTACTGGAGTGTGTGCCGTGGCTTAAGTAATTAGTACGTTGGACTACGGACCGAGGGTATCGAGGTTCAATCCCCAGACCCTGGGGACACTTCTTTCGAGCGTCTGACAAACATCCGAAAGTAAAACTATCATGGAAAAGGTTCTCAAGTAAAAAATTGCCCTTCGGACACCGCATTAAATAGTATGCCCTTTCCATTTTGTGTAAAGGATATATCACGGCCAACGCGAATTGTTGTAAGAAGCTACGCCCTGGATCCCATTAACCCGTTGCCCCAAATTGTAATGTGTTTTGTTTTTTCTGTCTTTATCTTTTGCTCTTCTCTGTAGACATTCTTGTACACCATTCCATGTAGCACACTAAAGAAATCCGTTGTATGTCCGTAAAATCAAAATAAAATCCATTTAATACTTTGCGATTTAACTGCGTGCACCTATCCATAAATACTCGTTCAAGCCAATACCAGATATGCATCTCGACAGCTTGCTTTGATAGCAAAATTTGACGTTTAGTTTGCTTTTACTCCTTGAAACCCACTTGCTGATAAATTTGTCTAAGTGCCACCGTATTCCGGTCAAATATTTGCTCATCCATTCACTTAGAATTCTACTGTTGGACGACTGACCACTTTAATAGTCCATCAGGTAAAAAAAAAATCAATAGACAGCTGTATGCGTCGTTCCCTGCACGTATCTTCGTCACAGACTATGTCGTACCTGCCTTGACCCACAGCGATGTGCAATCAATTAACAATCATCATTACTTCGACCCTGTTCCCGCATCTTCTTGCATTTGTGTAGAATTACAAGCAATTACATGAAAACGCGAAATTTATTAAAAGAAAAACAATCGTGGTGTGCAGTTGTTACCTAAGTCCCCCCTCCCCAAAGATCATACATACATATGTATGTAAGTGCACCACCAACCCAGAGCGACAGCTTCATTAGTATAGCTCGAACAAAGTACGAGAACTTACCTAAGTGCCTGTTCGGTTGCAATTATAAATGCAAAAATCACGTTCATCCGCTTGTTGATTCTGCGGATTCCTGTTGTTTTTACGTTGCTTCCATCTTCCATTTTCGTTGGATTTTTATTTTTTTTTAGTTTTTTGCATAATTTACGGCTCGCGGAATAATATCGCTGGCAGCCACTTCGGTACGGAATAAGAGGAGAATAATTTTTTCTTCGATCGAACGTCTGTGGGCGTAGCAAACATGTTTGCAGTTGTTTATTGACGAGAGTATTGTTTGTTGTTTGGCTCATTGGAATGCTTATTAGGCGCGTAAACGACTGAAAGACAACAGCCCTGGGATAGCTTCAGGCCATCCAGTGATGGTGTAGAGTTGGCAATTTATCCGCTGAACTTTAAGTGCCATGTCTTTGAGATACTCTTGTGAATGCGTTTAATTAGAAATTATTGACAATTAGGTGGCAAACTAGTAGCGACCGGTTGTAATGACATGTGTAAGCGCGTTATGTAAATCCGATTTGATCGGACCATCAAAGCTGTTGGCGTAATAATACTGGGAAAAAAAAATGTATTTATTTATTCTCTAGTAGGTATTGATCCGACTGTTGGTTGGAAATGAAGTTATGTTGAAATAATGGGAGATGAGTCGGTTAAATTATTTCCATAAAATTATTAGTTTTCTTAATCATTTGTTAGATGGGTTACTGATTCGAGTGAGGCGCTATTTTCATGGAATATCATCAGAACGGGAATTTGAATTTGTCTGGTTTGGTTGTTCAGTGGAAGGTTGCTTGAACATACATATGTGTATGTATGTAAGTCTAATGTGTTGATTTGTCAGGCCTGTGTGTTTTACTTGCCCTTGTATTTCAAATATTTTATATCTAAGGTCGTTGAAAAAAAACAGCTTTGTGTTAGAGCAGTCTTCCTTGGGACAATACTGGACCAGCGCAACATATGTATATATGTATGTATATTGGTGGAGGATGGTTTCCGCTTCCTCTTCCTTTTAGCATTCAGACAATGTCCCATGATGACACGGTTATGTAGCAGATCTTTGATAGCCTTAGCATAACCAATCCGGGACTATGGTTCTGATCCAGCTTAGGTCACATCTATTTTGATAAATGACACATTAAGGCGTTCCTACTGAAAGCGTCCAGCTTCTGTAGATGTTTACATGTGACGAGGGCCATACTCAGTTTGTCATGTAGGCAGAATCCTTGAGAGGATATTTTCCATTGAGCTCGTCAGAAGGTCCAGAAAGAGTAGTTCTTAGTGCATACATACAGTCAGTCACGATAGTCTACATAGACAAAATTTCAATTTTGTTTTTTATTGGATAACATTATTATTGTTTAAAAACATGATTCAAAACAAAAACAAATCATATCTTCACAATAATTCAAAGAAAACAAGAAAAAAGACAAAAATTCAATTCAAATTTAGCACTTTTCAGCGCTGTATGTAGACTTTCGTGACTCACTGTACATGTAGTTCGTTGAGAATACAAGGGTGTCTCCACTGATTTACTTTTGAGGTACGCATGCTGCAATACTTTGGCATAAATATACATCAGGCACTCTATCAGTAGAAAGACGCAACGTCGACCTCAACTTGAATTGATCTGTCCTGTGAAAAATTGTCCATTCATCCGCAGAGTTGTTGTGGTAGCCCATAGGAAGTTACCTTGCTTGGCTTTGAAATGTGTAAATCAATCGTTCTTGATGTGCTGCATATGTTGTTCGATAATCTTTTGCACTATGCCCGACATCATGGTCAGGGAGTACCATTTCGGTAGGTTATTTGAGGTAGAAATATTGGACCGTGCAAACTGGTCTAATGGTGTTCCGGTATTGGATTCTAGAGGTCTGATCTGGTTCACAGATGGATTAAAGATGAAAACTGGAGTTGGAGCTGGCGTTTTTGAACACCAAAGTCTCAATACCTATAGGAATGTGTCCCACGGTTTTCCAGACTGAGCTCTATACCATTGAGATCCACGCTAGGATAAACCTTGGTAAAGGTATTAAAGGCGCTGGATATATGTATGTATATCTTTTTAGATAGTGAGGCAGCACTCAAAGCGCTGTCGTCCAATATAAGGGACTCTATATCAGTTAAATGCTGCTACAATGCACTGCAATCTCTTGCCAGACATAACAGCGTGAAACGCAGTTGGGTCCCTGGTCTTCAAGGAATTACAGATTACGAATCTGCAGACGAACTTGCTAGGGCTGGCTCAGAATCTACGTTCATAGGACCTGAGCTCTACTTTGGTGTCAACTGGACTACCGGCACAGCGCTGATTAACGATTGGGAACACAAACTTTGTCTGACCCACTGGGAAAATGTTTCGGGCTAATACAATTCAAGCGATATTAATCAGTCCTTAATCTAGACAAGGACAGTATTAGAAAACTGGTGAGCTTTCTCACACGTCACTGTGACCTGCGATATCACCTTAACAAGCTTAATCTGTGCCCAGAAGCGAAACGTAGGTTCTGCTCTGAAGATCACGAATCTCCTGAGCACATTCTCTGTAATTGCCCAGCTTTAGATTGGTTAAAGAGGTGTATTTTCCATAAAGAAGATATATGTTCGTCAGCGGAGTTGAGAATTTCTGCTGCTAAGAACGTACTATCCTTCATAAGGAAGGTGGTACGTCTCTTGGATTAACCATACCCTAATTTGATATAATAGAACTTTTTAGGTTACAGTTCAGTCATATGGGCAAGGGTTACACAAAAAAATAAAAAATACATATCTCAGCAGCGCTCTGTAAAAGTCGATCCTATTAAAATATCGATGGAAGTCCGTGGCAGGGACTGTGCAGATACCCATTAAAGTCATGTGATTGTTTGAGCTCTGAGCAAAGACAAAGTCAATCTGATTTCTAAATAAGATTTTAGCTGAACGCAAACCTTAAACTTGTTTTCAGACGTCATCGATTCTGTTGTACATAGTATTGAAGCATATGTATAACAAAAATCTAGTTCTACCCAGTGGCTCCCTAGGACCTCCCTTCTTCTGCTAACTAGCTCCGGACATTGACATAATATATGGGCTGCCATCTCGACTTCCTCCAATCATAGTTCGCAGGTGTCATCCTCCAGAAAGCCTATCTTCTTTAGGTGATACCCGAAATGTCCATGACCTGTGGATAACGCTACCACCCATTTCAGTGTTCTTCGTTCTAAGTTTAGAACTCTTCTGTGAGTGGTGCCAATCGGCATTCCTTCTCTGCGGCTTTTGAGTTTATGTGATTAGTGTAAATTAATTATTACATGTTGCAGCCCCTATTTGGTGCCCTCCAACCTGCTGGAGTAACTTCACAAATTTCGTGTACTCCCCCATCCAGGGCTCTAGATGATTATCCTACCGATTATTTATCTAAACTAGGACCTTATGATTGAAAGGTTCCTTGCTTAAAATACTAGCGTTAAGCTAAATTTCCGTCAACACAAAAATGTCATGTACATACGTATACATATGTAAGCCATATCGTAGATCTGCATAAACCCTTTAGCGAGTGGATCAGTGTAAGATCATGAGGAACACCTTCATTGACACGGTAGTGAATTTTCATAACTTATATGTTAATTTCTCTACTGCAATTAATTCCTCGCGATCTCACTTCGCTATGAGCACTTCCCATTATTATTTTTTGTTATTACATATGTATTACCAAAGCCATTTTTATATTTGTTGCTAATCACTGACTAACTAGCAGCCGATCGTGCATACTTACACAATTTGTTAGCAATTACTATATTCCTATGCATATGTAAAGTAAAAGGCAATTTTTATTCATCCGATTATTAGCATTTGGTTGGTAGAAGCAAAAGTATTCACTTGCTACTTATTTTCACTTAAAATCTTATGCTTACACAAATGCGGTAGTATACGGTTTTTCTTGATTTTATTCACATAATCTATTATGTTAAAGAGAAACTTATTTTTATTTTAATTTTCATTTCTTTTACTTTCAGGTAAGACTATTAATTTTGAAAAATGTTGTAAGTACCCAAGTCACAGTTGATTTTATTGCATTTTTTGTTTTGTACAGAGTGCGGCAAAATTGACAAATTATTTTGTTTATAATTCTAATATAAACTAAGGTATTCTTTTTTTTATACATAGTTTATTAAGTAGGTACATATTTATTTAAATGTTTTAGTTGTCAATTATGGCTCTACACAACTCGTATCTATTTATTTATTGAATTTTCTGCAACTATGTTTTTTTTTCAATATTTTAAACAGAATTTTGTCTATTTCTTATTCACTCAATCGGTCTGTTCTTTAGAACAATACTAGCCAGGAAAATTCTAGTGATCTTGCCACCTCAAGCGCTTAAAATGCCTACATATTCACACTAGGTTGGTATGGCTTTTTCATACAAGCCGGCGTTCTGCCTCCGCTACTATATTGCATGACGGTTAACTCTCTGTTGAACACATTCCACAACTTTAAGGTCTACGTTTAGGCAAGTTTACAAGTTATGCTCAGAGACCATCTGTGCTAACGGGTATAAAGCATTAGATGGGATCGATGATCAGTGCACTGGTGGTATTCTCTTTACAAGAAGGAGGATCCTGATTGCTAAACGGCGACTAGAAAAAACCCACGTTAGGTCGAATTGAGTTTCTGATGAATATATTCCAATTTCGGCAACAGTCCTTATGGTTTGAATAAGGGACTATTCCTTCTTTTAAACTCGTTCTTACAAATGATTCGATTTCGATCCAATATAATGTTTGAAGTATTTGGTGATCATCCAAGTCAAAACTATTAGATTGCTAGTTTTTATACCCTATCCTAAGGGTATATTAAGTTTGACACATAGTTTGTAACATAGAGAAATAATCGAGATAGACCCTATAAAGTATATATATGCGTGATCAGCATCAATAGCGAAATCGATTGAGCGATGACCGTCCGTCCGTCCGTCCGTCCGTCACCTCTTTTTGGGCCTTAAATTTTGAGCTAGGACGATGAAATTTCATATCTGGGCTTCTGAGAAAAAGATACAGTACAAGTGTAAAAATTTTTGAAATCCGCCCACTGCCACGCCCACTTTTTCATAACTTCACTAAATTATATGAAACCGAAAAATTTTGTTAAAACCAAATATTTAGGCATTCAGATTCCCTACAATCCACCCATACAAAAGTTTTGGCCACGCCCACTTTTTGGGGGCGTTTTCATTACAAAACCGAGTTTTGGGCCTTAAATTTTTAACTAGGACGCTGAAATTTCATATCTGGGCTTCCAAGAAAAAGATACAGTACAAGTGTAAATTTTTTTTACATCCGCCCACTGCCACGCCCACTTTTTTATAACTTCACTAAATTATATGAAACCGAAAAATTTTGTTAAGACCAAATATTTGGGTATTTAGATTCCCTACAATTCAGCCATAGAGCAGTTTTGGCCACGCCCACTTTTTGGGGGCGTTATAATAAAAAAACCTATTATGATAAAATTTTACATGTAACATCCTCAAATGTTCGACATTATAGCTATATTTGAGTACAAAATACAATTTGGCCACGCCCACTTTATAGAGAGGAGGATAGGGTATCATACGATCCGTTCCAGACGGATTGTAGCTTTTCTGTATGTTTTCATTCATATTTCACAGTCTGTGGAAATAGTTTCTTTAGAATTTTCACCATTGTAGAGACTCCTTGAACTTTTCTGGTCGACTTGCTCTTCTCTCATCGTATGTTAACGGCTTACATTGGATCGTGAAGCTAATAGGGCCGTTCACACTATCAAATTTTTCGTCAAGTTTGTATGATGACTCTAAATTTGATGTGTGTGAACGCTAGAAACGATTTTCCATCCATCTGTTTGATGGATTTCAGACCATTTTTCATGTTTGAGACCTCGAATGGGTTTTATGACTTTCCTTTTTTCACCCAAATTAAATCTTTTTTTAATTTTTTCTTCTAAAATTCTGCCTGCTAGGAGGGCTACTGTCGGCTGACCAATTTCGAGGAGTATTTTTATGATGTTCACTCAAGAAACCGAAGGCCATCAAGCTGTTGGATGGATATCAAAATATTTTGAAATTTGGGTGGTGGGATGGGTTTTATGGCCTTTTTATGACCAAAATTCGAATCCTTTTTTTTCTGCAATTCTAGCTACTGCGACTGCTAGTAATTTGACTACCTACGAGTATACGAGTACGTCCAGCGCACTTGAAATTCACCTAAAAACGGAAGGAACATATCTCATAGATGTTTTCAAATTTTTATTGATATTTATCTATCCGGTCACATTCCATTTCGCTGCAGCAAGTGATTTCAGCACGAGTACGTCCACCAGATGTTCCATTTATTTTGTTACTTTGAGGGTCGGATGAGTTTTATGACTTTGCTCACCCAAATACCCTTTTTCTACAACTCTACCTACATCGAGTGTTTTCAGTACAAGTACGTCCACCAAATGCATGTTTTCTCTATCTACCACTTGTGCTGCTGGCTTGACAAACCATTTGCTCAACATTTTGATAGTGTGAACGCAATAGACTTTAGTTGGATGGTTTTCGTCAATCCGCTCATCACACAAATTTGACGAAAAATTTGATAGTGTGAACGGCCGAAATATCTTTCTACAGGTATTATATAATGATAGAGTTGAACTAGAAATTCCTCAAGATTTTTCGTATGCTCACGCTGCATAAGGGTATTTTAAAACTTGGTCGTGGTAGTTGAAGTCACATTTTAAGTTATGCATTCATTCAATACGGTTCTAATAATTAAGTCATAGGTACATATTTTGGATAACTCAAACTTCACTTTTCCGATTAGAGTGCTGATATCCCTATTGGTTCCACTCTCAGTCGAGACTCCCAATGTACTGTAAACACTTTTTCTACCTGCTCTACAGTCTTAGTTAATAGTTAAGAACTAAAGGGCCATTCACAGCTCAGCGACCTGCGAATGCGAATAGGCGAATATTCGCAAATTTTGACATTTCATTCACAGCCACTTTTCTCTGCGAATCTGCGAATTGCAGTTGTCATTTAGCAGCACTAATCACCCACCAAGAACAAAGCAAACGAATTGTGAGGTTAAACTCTCGCGAATGTTTTGGTCGCGGGAATGTGGATTGCGTCCTACATACATGGAGTGGAATGTGAATAAACTTTGACAGTTCGCAAAAAGCATTCGCCGATTCGCGGAAAAATCAGCGAATTGTTAATTTCTTCACAAAAACTAATTCAAATTCAACTTTTTTTATGTCAATCGATAGATAAATTAATTTATGTTCTTTTGGAATAGTAAAATTGACAATGGCGTGCTTATAACTATGCTAAAAAAGATTTGTTCGCAGTTCGCCTATTCGCAGGTCGCTGAGCTGTGTAGTGACACTTTACACTTCGTTAGAATGTGTTCTGGTGTCTCCACCGCTTATTTACTTACGTCTGCAAGTGCAATCATTATCTGACCTTAATTCCGGAGATGGTGTTCTTAAAGTACACAATTTCCCAATAGTTTCTTTAGTTGCCTCAGTTTATAAGCTTGGCTATGCTTTGACAATGGCATCAACGCTCTAAGATCTCTAAGATCGTTAACTCTATGTATGTATATGGACTGTTTGCCGTGACAATCTCTAACGAGGGGAAACCTGTGACATATGCAACGAAGGTACCTATGCTTAGCTAATACACCAAATTTGAATTTCCTCACTCAACTTATCACTAGTTTGTCATTTATATGTATGTATGTCTCCCGAGTATATTCACAGAATTCTTTCACCCCACGATAAGGTCAAAGCATTGCATATGATATTTTTGCAATAGGCATGTCTATCTCAAGGCAATTTATTCGCGCAACTTCAACCAGATTACAACATATCTGTTCAACATCAAAACCAGTTGAGAAGAAGATATTTCATCTTTTTTATTCACTTTTACTTCACCAAACTGAATTCGCTTAGATACTTCATAAATATTTGCAACCTCTTTAACACAGCTACTGCCGGCGCGAGGGCAGAGAGAGGGTCAAAAGCCAACGAACTATGAAGCTCTATTGTTATGTAGGTACGTACTCTTGTTTTGCATCTGTACACTAATTCAATCTGTATGTGTGGTGTATCCGTGATGTGTGAATATGTTTCACGAAAAGCAAAAAAAAAAATCTCCAATTTCTGTCCAGTCCCAGGTGTGCAGAGATTCAATTTATCGCATCGAAATACAAACCTCGAGACACTTGTGGTCCTCTTGTTTCGCTGTTTCTGCATCTTCGTCGCGTAAATTCGCATCGTGTTCGTCTTAATGACGACATTTATTGCGTGTCGAGAATCAGAATCTTGTTTACGATGAAAGAAAAATCCATTCGAACAAAGAAGTCGCTCGCTCAACAAGAACTTTCTGTGTAGAAAGTTACTGTTCGTAGAGAAGAAATTTTTCAGGAAGCACCAGCAACTGTTAGCGGAATGCAACGAAGATCATTGATCTTCATCTGGTTAGATCTATGTATCTGAAAGGGACCGGGTGTAGTTACTGTAGTTTGTGGTTGATTACGGCGCATTATCCCGTAAATGGGTTTTCATCAATTACACGGAAATTGATGGCTATGGGTTGACCGCTTGATTTGTTAGAGAAGAGCAGTTAAAATTTATTTTTATTGTTAAATTTGCCTTTAGGTATGGGGTATAGCCAGGCAGATCGTGGCCATGGATAGTTCTTTGGCTTCGGGTGAACTTTGTGCATTGAAATACATTGCTTTGGATAGTTATCACTATTTGATGTTCTTGGCATTTCAGAGATGAAGAATGCAATAGGTACGATTTAATTACATGATGGTAAACCGTTAGTTTCAAAGAACTTCACTCGAGGAGCCTAAATGCAGTTATATTGGACAAGGCCGTTGGCTTGGGTATAACTTTCTAAATACAGGGTGCCTGATAAATTCAAAAAAGTTTTCCAGATACGTAAAAACTTTTAGTATTGAGAAGCACTTGAACTATTGTATTTTTTGATAGAGAGCTTTCGGAAGCAGGGCTTAAACAGTGATCTCCCACAAAAAGTGCGTACACATGACCATACTTGTCAATACTCTTACTGACTCCATCGTTGTTTCATCACGAACAATACTCATTAGTATTCGAACACGTTCGAGTCGAGTACTAGCACTCCTGAGAATCACATTATATTCTAAATATGTGAATACATACTAATTCTCATAATTTAAATCGTTCTAATATTCTCAAGCACGTTTGAACCTATTCGAACACTTACTTATACTCATAAATACTTTGCCAATATTCATACTCATACTCATAGATACTAAATCTCCTGCATTTCTAGTCCCACTTTCCCTTCAATCATCTCGTCTGCATTGAATAACTCATCAACATTTGTTGCAACAAAACCAAAGCGATCCCTCGTATGACATTCTGTGCCACATGTCATATACTTAACACACATCGACTTACAGAAAAGTTTGAAACGGAAAAATTCCGGTCTACATACATACATACATACATATGTAGACAAATTCACATTACATCGAGTATTCATTTTAAGATCCTTTTGTTTCCCTCGCTCTGTCACTACGACCTGGCATATAAAAGTGATCTACAACGGTAATGTAATGTATGCACCATTATCCCACAAGTTGTGTGCTTTTTTTTTTTATTCTGAAATCATTGTTTCCTAAAGAAGAATCGTGTGAAAAATGTAATGCACTAGGGGATTATTAATTGCATAGACACTCGTTACAAGTTTGTAACTAATTGTAAGACAGTAAAAACAAAAACTTCAGACAGAGATACAGCTAGACACCGTTTTAGTGTTTCACATTTCTCTTCCAGACAGTAAGCCGTCGTGTGTAGTCGTAGCGGTTGCTATTGTTGACGACGAATGGGAATGGAATTTGCTATGTCTACCACGGGACATTAGTTAGAAGACTTGTGTTACAGATTTAGTTGTCAGTGAGTGTGGGTGGCTAAGGTTGTGTTATTTTGGTTTGAAATATTGCAAAATTTTTGAAATTCAATTGATCAAAATGAAAGTCTGGAGTGGATTTTTTTTTCTCTCTACGTTGATAGACGACAACTAATCTTTCTTCTCAATCATTTTGTATAGTAGTTGTTTCTTAGAATGGGTAGATAATCTTTTCTAAAAGGAATTGTCTAAGACGATCGTCAGAAAATTCTACACGATCAGTGATCCTTCGTGAACTCTGCGTTTATTAATCTTCCATTTATGAGTGATTCATGAAAATGTTGGACAACCACTAATTCTCATTCCATGATCATCGATGTTATGCAACGGATCTTCTCCGACGGCCTGATCACAGATTGAAGAATACATACTTTCTGTATGAATTAATAACATCTGACCTTCTTTTTTTCAATCATATCCCATAACAATTAATGTCATACTTGTGCCTTTGAATAGGTGATCGACTCTTACATTAATCGCCTAAGCGATTTCAATATTTATTATACATGATCAGTGGACCTGCACGCACTCTTATCCTAAGTTTATTAATTTTGCACTATCAGTGATCTTCTACGATCCTTGATCATACACAAATACTAACGACTTTTAATTTCTATTAATATAAAACTAGTGATTCTTTATTATCATTGATCACGGATCTTCCACAACTAATAACCCCCGGCGACAGTAGATGTATTGATGAGCAAAATATTAATATTTAGCACAATCACTGATTCTCATTTCACGACTAGTGATATTCCATAATCACTCATGTCCTGCGATAAATGATCCTCTCCGACTTCCTACCCATTAGGGGCCCTAACGACTCCTTATCGCCTATGATCATTGATTGAGGGTTACCTACATATACATACATATATATATTTCAAAGCGACTTTCCATTTCCAAATTGGTTGCATTTCTTAACTTGCATAAGGTTACAAGGAGGGGTACCTCTAGTCAGCCATAAAACAATACTATTTACCCGAAACTCTTCTTCAATATCTCGGCAATCGGTAATGATCGATGCTTGACCTCATCGGGTCACAATGAATATTTACGATTCTTCCTCAATAATTTTACGTGATAGTTCATCGTAAGCGGCCGGCAGTTTTACCTAAAACAAATTGCTACTTTGCCCAATAAAGTTTCACTTGATCAGCCGCGTCAGTTAGCGATGCGTGAGTGAGTTCGCAGCATCTTTATGAAGATTTGTTCAGTTTTATACCTCCGTCATCCCCGTCAATGCTACAAGTGTATCTTTATTTTTATTTTTTATCGATATCGAGTTCGTGCTGCCTGCGTATTAAGCTGCCTTCCTGAACGATGACGATCGGTTGGCTGGTTGGCTGGCTTACTTTTGTGGTAAAGCCCTGTGGTAGTTTCAGGTTCCTCGTGTCGCCGTTTCCCCCCTTGCTTGAATGCACATTGAGCCACAACCTCAACCACTTTATTTTGCATTGCTTCCACTGCTGTTACTGCTGGTGCAATGGTCCAGGTCTCAACCAGTTTTAATATTTTTCGTGGTTGTTGTGGTTGGACATAAAAATGCAGTATACCGCGAAGTATGTCGTTTGGACAGACATACAGACTGGTTTTTGGCATACTTTCTTGAAAAGCTTTTTAGTCAAATCATTATCCAATGACGTCTAAATTGCATCCTGTCCCGTCCGTATGTGTATTGCTCTAATAAATACATAGATATGTACATTAAATGAAAATTTCTCTATGGAGATGATGCTCTCTTTGAGAATGAGGTAGAAAACAATTTCACTTGGCGCACATAAACCTGTGTTACCAGTGCGGTCTTTCTTTCCGCAGAGATATTCCGGAACTAACCACTGTGCAGATAGTTTTGGGCAGTAGTCATTAAATAATTGGCATTTTAGGTTACTTCGTTTGTATGTAGTTGGTAACGGCTCCACCGTTGGGTTGACAGTAATAAAATCGTGAGAAATGTTGTAAGGTTAGCTGCGCTAATCTTTGCGGAAGAGAAAAAGGCGTACCGGCCACCCGACCACCTGCTGAAAAATCGGGAAATGACTTTGAGATAATAAAAATTTGCTTGGAGAAAAAGAAACTCAATTTGTTTATGGGAACTGGAGTATTTCTATCTCGAGTTTAATTAGTAAAATTAATTAATGGCAAGATTATTTCGATCGATGTTTATTTTTACTTGGTTTAATTAATGCCGAACGTGACTTTAAGAAGAGCGTTTGTAGTATTACTGTTACAAACACAGATAGTACATATGTATGTATCAAAGAATAGATAGAACGTAGACGTTCGCTTTTGATTTTGTTTGTTTATAATTCGGAATTCAGTGTTCTCTGCCCTTTTGTGATCTTTAACCAAGACGTACACTTTATGTTTGAAACTAGATTCTTTGCGATTGGTTAATCGATCACTGATCCACAAAATTCGGGCTTAAGACAAACACACACATCACCAATCCTTCTTAGTCTCTACATTAGGAGCTTTCTTCTTGAAGAATACTTGTTTGGTATGTTCATACTCTAAACCTTTCTTCTGCAAAGAAAAGAAACTTCAAAATCACTGATCTTCCATTTCAGACCCTCCAGCAAGATTTTTAATTTTTGATTTTTGATTTTTGATTTTTGTTTCTTCACTATAAGACCTTAAAATTGCCGGCTCCAATGATCTTCAATTTGCTTTTTAATAAAACTTTTTTTCTCTAAAAACAACTACATCACGATCACTTATCATTCATAATCATAAGCATAAAAAATTTTCTTGGTGACTTGTTCTACAAGATTTCTGCTTAAAGTATAATTCAGTTGTAACCCTCAAATTTAGAAGATAACCCGGTTGGGCAGGTCGATAAGATTTATAATGTTCCAAGATCTCTAGAATTGTTGAGAGTCTACGTCTAGGAGCACTAATTCTTCGCGATCAAAAAATTTCATCTCCTTTTTAATCATAGTTGATGCTACTGTAGCTCCTTCAGTGTTGCGATCATTGATCGTGCATCAAAGTGTAATCTCAGTGCATGATTACTAATTTCACAAGGTTCTACTGGGTACGCTTTAAGCATTAAATAGATCTAGACGATAGCATGTACACGATACCTACTGATTTGCCATGATCTTATTACGTTAACTTAACACTTAAAAAAACTCCATAATGATTTACAGAGATTTTAATCCATTCTGTTAAACCGCCTTCTTGTAATCGTTTTCTATGAAAATTTAACCTTCTGTCCTACTGCTATTGAGATAATAATCTAGGTGAACGCATTGCTCTTCCAAAATTACTGCTAAAAGCTCTGATTTGCGAGAAAAATAACAGACGACTGCTATTGATGCTCCATTGATCCATGTTTGAACAATTCTTATAATCATACACACACGTAACGACTTGGAATCATTCAGTGCATCGAAGATCTCTGATCTGTAACCGAGTAATATCGTCAATACATTACAATAATAAATCCTCTCATCCCGCAGTATCAAAGAGAACTGATATTCTGTGATGACTATTGATCCTTCATGTAATTTTGTTAAACTCTCACTGCTCCTCTACCATTATCGAATACTTGTTGATCGTCGAACGCCAGTGATGATATTCTTCCACGACCATTAATCTTGGATAATGATTCTGCATGATCACCGATCGTTGTTTCCTGATCATACATACATTTGTACATGATCATTAATTCGGCACCGCAATCCATCATAATCACAATCCTTTGTGGTGTACCGTATGATCCTCTAAGGTCAATACAATACTTTCAATATTCCAAAGTCCTCCTCCAACCTCTCTTAAATTTTAATAGGCTTTTGCAAAATCTTGTCAAAAATTACATTGTAATTGGTCATCAATTGAAGATGATTACAAGACATTGTATACAAACAATTCCACTGCACGATAGTGGTTCTAAACGACTATCAAGGCTGAACATCAACTTCTTTTGTTGATCTCGCATCGGTTCCCTTCCATTTCAATTTACAGCGTTGCCGCAGCGAGAGTGCTATTCTTTAGCAATAACAATGAAATATTATTCACTTATCCGTGTTGGATCACTGGAATGTGGTCTGTGTTAGTAAAGTGTTTTTGACACAAACATGACATGAATTGCAAAGTGAATCTACCTCTGATCTTTGATTCATAATGAGAAGATGTGTCACCTTTTGTTAGATTGACGTTGGTTGTTTCGAAATATGTCTTTACGTAACCGACTTGGTAATGAATTACAATTACACACTGGGTAGCACGAACAAGTTTGAATACACTCTCATCTGTGTAGGTGATGTCATTGAAGATACATTCTTTAGTTTGAAATATTTAATCATGTGTCATTATGTGACTACATAGTATTGTGCTGCGGGAATAGATCAGTTTCTTGTGCGTGCACGAATTTCGAATTGACTTCAACATTTTGTGAGAAACAATGAAAGGTCAGAGAATCAAATTTTCGCGGGACTACATAGTTGTGATGATATGTTGTGCAAGCGACAGTCTTTATTTTATTATCAACTAGTTTTGTCCTTCTCCATTAATGGGTATTTATGTGGAAATCACCTCACGACATATTTTTAGACAACTGATCTAAGACATGAATATATGTAATCCTTTAAGATTATTGACCGCCTCGTGATCATTCACATCTAGAGTTTTATTGCTAACTAGTTTTAAAACCATTCACTACACTCAGGATTTCTGATGTTTGTACGATTTATAGGAGTGACAGGGTGATCGTGGTCTTCAATCTTCAGTGATCTTTCAGTATACAGATGCAGAATGAACGCACAAACATAGACGGTCAGTAGATTTGGATGAACTGTCAGTGTTTGACAGTAATATTTTGTGAAAATTAGAGGAATCGAACCTTTACCTATTGATTTTCTTCATCTCTACTGATCGCTACTATTACTACTAAATACTATGTACTTCTACTAACTACTACTACTACTTATACTACTACTACTGATATTTCCATTAAATTTTGACAAATGTGTTTTAGGTGTTTTCTAGATGATTATGATCTCTATTTCTATTATTGAAGTGAATGTCTCACAATAGCTGATACTTCATGATCACCGATCGTACTGATCTCTTGCTACCGATCCACACTTACAACTGTTTGTTGGCATGCCTTTATGATCTCTGATTGTCTGTCTCTGATCTCTGTTTGTGATTATAGAATCGATCCTTTCCAACTTCTGATCCTCTACAAATACTGATCTTCTACGATCATTGGCCATGACTGATTGCTCCAGAAAATCGAATCTTCGCCAAGCCTTGTCATGCCTTGTCATGCCTTGTCATAAACGAATTCGCAAAACTTCAAAACCAGTGATCGATTTATAAGACAGTGATCATCAGGTTCTCCTAGGTACATTTACTTAACGATTCATGCCACCCCCATAAATCGGTCGTTGACACAAGCTCTAATATTTCACAACGATCCTCCGTGCTCTACGTTAATTACGTGAATGAAATCGAAAAATCATAAAATATTATCCAAACAACAAAATAGATTTATTGAATTTTTCAAAACTCGTGTAAGTGTGTGGATTTTTTGTAACTAAACGGCGACTGCACCCCGCCAAATGGATTATACGAATCAAATAGTCAAACAACAATAAAGAACTAAGGAGGGTCGATGTTCGTGGACGTCGTCGCACCTGCGCCATGTCTGTGACACACACACGCGAAAGTAAATACTCCGGCTGGCTGGCTGCCCGGGTGACAGTCAATTGCGCCGACATAACACGCCGTCGTCATTTCAAGTCCCGAAACATTTGACATGGTGACGTGAGATGTATTTTTATACATACATGTACTTTTTTTTCCTTTATCCCGGACCGGACAGTATTGATTGTGATCAATGGCGATGGCGATGGCGTCTCATGCAAGTACAATTATTTTTCACTTAGAAATAATGGCTCCGTAATGACAGACCTGAGTGGATATATGGAAGCCTTCGGAGGCTGGTTGGGCTAGTACGTACTGCTGCTGCTTGTCACTGGGGGAAAGTGCTGGGCATCAATTATTATTATTTGGTTGTGGTGAATGGGGATTAAGTAGCAGCGGTGGCATGAGTGTTTAAATATGTTTTTCTTTCTTACTTTTTTGTTTAGCTGCTCATCGCTTTGTGTTCACTTTCATTTTTATGGATTCATTTATGGATGGTGATCATAAAAAGGTTTAGAGATTTTGGTTGTGGTATGGAATTGGAGTGAAACCCAGTTGTTTAGTACAGTTCAAACCTTGTATCTAAATCTGTAAATAAATCTCATTTTTATGTGTACCTACATATACTTATTGCGAAAACTTCAAATCACGAATTAACAAAGGGGAAAGTGTGCAGAATAAACGAACGTATGCAGGAATCTCGGATCGCTGTTATAGGTTTGCCCCTTCTGCAAGAATATTTTGGAAAATATAATATATTATCCCACATTGTACAAAATATTGAGTATTGAACTTCAATTCGATAATTTGATTAATGGTTTGACAGTTGAATGGCTTCCAGGATCTCCTAAAGCTTGTGACAAAGTCGAATGGTATTTAATGAAAACTTTCGTTCCATGAAATCTTATAGATCGTACTTAATATGTGCAAGTATTTCTGCGCCTTAAAACCATAAAAATTGTTATGTCATTGATCAATGCTTATGGTCTTCGATTAATCATCAGTAACACCATCTCAAACAGGACTACGTTACTGCTACTATTCTCTTAAATTATGAATGTCTCCTGGTTTTTGCAAGGCTAGACTTCACCGATTACTGATCGTCGAGGGCTACTCATCCTTTTCATGACACTAATGTTCAACAAAGCTATTCCAAGGTTTCCGATCTTAAGATTATTCCGTTTATATTCCGTTTCCGATCTATAGATTAATTCATGTTTACCATTATTGATCTGTTTCGTGATCGTTAACCGCAATTTCCGAAGATCATACACTTTTACTGAATTTACTATTATAGTTATATTAAAGACTTGACCTCAAGATCTTTGATCAGCAATGTAAAATCATCTGCTACGGTCGCTAACGTAGTGGTACGCTGATCCTTTAGTACGATATGCCATCTACTTCTGCAGAACTATAAAGACATGTTCTGTGAGTTATTAACTATCACTGATTTTTGTAAGACTGATACTCCTTTCCGCAAGTGTATTATTCCTTTTCAAAATTGCTGGCCTCTTACTATTTTTTCTGATTTGGTTCCATCCATTCATAAGAATGGTAATAAGCCATAGGCACCACAAAAGTGTTATCGATTCCATCAAGGCTGATATATAAAGACCTCTAACAATCGAAACTATTTTGAAAATCCACACATGAAATTCTTGGCAAACAAACCTCTTTCTATAGTCACCAAGCAGATTTGATATGTACTTTCAGTTCACCAAAGAATTTTAAGACGCTCGTCAGATAACTTCTAGCCCAAGTATATCATGGGTTCAGTTCCTTGACTTAACTTAGAACGCTGTCTCCAGTTTCGCACATCAAGTTGATTGAGGTCCCTTTCCACTTGAGTGCGCCACCTAAGGCAAGATCTCTACAGCGCCGTTCGTCCTTGGTGAATTCGGGTACTTTCCGATGCAAAAGCCACAAAGTAATTTCTTATTTGGAAGCAACAAGGGCGGCCTGATCCACTCTTGAAATAATCCATGTTCTTGTACCGCAAAGCGTTGACATTTTACTACTGGGCATACAAGTGATCGACAGACATTCGAATAAAATCTATTTTGTACATACAAAATATATTTTTGCTTTAAAAACAACAGATGGTTCAAAGCTACTGTATTTCTTAAGTTTTCTTTTGATATTCGTATTTTAAAATAAGTTTGCAATAGACCATAGTTGGTTGTCGTTTTTGATTTACCTTTCTTTTTTCTTAAAAAATTGAAGAAAATTTGCTATCTTTTCAATTCCAATCACTGCTAAATCTTGCTTCTGTCAACTTATCTCTACGCCTACAAAATCCTAATGTCTTGAACAACCTTGTCCCCACGGGATAATTAGCAAAACCGAACCTTCAAGGTTACATTTAGACCTAAGCGATGTAAGCTTCAAAACACCACCTTCACTGAAACCAAACTCCATTGGGTCGTGATCTTAAACCTCCACTCAAGGAGTTAATATCAAAAAAAAAACTGCTTACAAAGATTTTTTTTTAGCAAAAATCCACAATGAGACCTAATTTTCTATACTAAATCGACCTTTACCTGGTGACCGATTATTTGTCGTCCAACACATGTCATAACACGAATTCAAGGTAACATATGCTCATAACACAATTAAAAAGCAAGTTAGACATTTGCCACTACTTACCAAAGCACATACTCCCTCGCGGACTAAACCTGATTGAATCCGATCAAGTGAAAGTGATTACAAAAAAATTCATCCTACCTGGGTTCGCGCCGTTGTCATAATCTATCATCCATCTGTCGTATCTATCGCCAAAAAGTGAACCAACTACTGATCAAAAAATGCACCTCCGCATAGATATGCACAGAGATATGTAGTCTCACTCAAATTCCTTGTTCGAGTTATCTAATATAACGGGTAATCCATAGTGTGGCGGTGGTGGTAGTGGTGCTGGTTGTACTTAATCGACATGAACATATCCGTCATTAAGTGTCTGTCATGTTGGTGTTACCTACAGTTGTGGTGAAAAAATTATCATCAGTCGGAAAAAGTAGAGAAATCGTATTTAATGCGAAGGAGATTAGTTTTGTTTCTTTAAGAGGTTTCCTGTAGCTAATTGTGAGTTCAAACACCGTTGCCACTGAAACATTTCCTTTTTTACGCTAAATAAACTTTGAATTACTAACCACTTAAAAGGATTACAATTAATATTACATCTATTCGTGTCATGCTAAGTACAGATCGCGGATTCCTTGGGTGGCTATTAACGAATAGTTGCTGGGTGGTTTGGTTTGAAATGTCGTCCATTCGAAGAGTTTTCTAACGCTCATGACTGTTTTGTCTTTCGCGCAAACGTTGATTTGTCTCGGAAACTTAAATGTCAATTCTTCAGTTTGGAAAAAAAAAACAATTTGTTGCGAATTATCTAATCTGTTACATCCGATATCGACGAGCCCTCTATTTCAAAGAACCTGAACAACAGATATTAAGTTGTTTTTGCCTGTTCCGTTGTCTCAGCATCTTTTGCATAAGGCGTACGCATCAACTTCGTATTTGTAACTTCAATGGGGATCCTATCCAAGACGCTCTTCGTTTTGTTCCTATTTAGTTTGGGCTATAAACAGAGAGATAGATTTATTTTCTTTAAATTATGTAGTTCTAGTTCATCATTGAAAGTCCTCCTTCAAAGAGCGTTAACGCAAATGGGAACGAATACCTTATGAAGAATTTTTCTTTCTTTGCTTTTCGAAATGACCGAGCATATCTTCATCCGCTTTCGATGGAGTCCATACTTCAGCGCGATGAAGTAGGACTAGGCTAATCAAAGTCTTCACTTCCTTCGGTTGAAGGAACAAAACGGGAAGTGGCCCTTTCGATGTCCACCAGTTTGTTAACATAACATTTTCTGGTTGAAGACCGGGTTTGGGGGTCTATTTTGGATGCGAACAATTTCCCTTATTAAATGAAAACCTGCATTTTGCAGTGGGAAACAAAAAATTTAGTCGTTCAATGCAAAGAAAGCACAACCAGGATATCGAAGTCTTATTTTTGTCATTGCAGGTGCCCAGGGCGTGGTCAAGTTGTGGTAATAGCTGACTGGAACCGATAATGAAATAGACCCCTGAAACACTCCGGGTTTTATAGCAAAGGTATCGGTTGACACTCGTTGACTAATGCCCAGATTTGGGTAAGATGACTCAGCAGACCATTCATTATTCGTTCGGTACAAATATTACTTTATTCTTTACTTCTGACAAGAACAAGTGGACGTGGACGTGGAGTCCACTTGTAAGCTATTTGTTTCCAGGTTGGATTCATGTTAGTAATCGGATTTAGAGTTTTTTTTTAAAACTCATCACATTCTTTAGATTCGCTGTAATCTGTAATTTTATTGACTGCTAAGTCGATGTCAGTAGTGATGTTCAATTAGTCCCAAAAGGAACATACGAATATATCTGCAGATCTTATCAAATATTAATACCAAGTTCGAACTTCTTACCTGTTTAAGGTAAAGAAGATTGTCTCATTCTCTGGAAAAATAAGATACTTGTGTCAACTTAAATCAGCACAAATAATGGTGACAGTCTACAAGATATATGTATGCATATAATAACCGCGGATCAAAGCCAACAATTAATGTCAAAAATTGAGTCGGAACCAGCTTTTGGGAGCTCATGTACTTTGAACGTTGTGATTCATTAAATGCCCGATACCCGATTGCGATTCTTGGCTGGATTCTGTCTTAGAGGTATTGTGAAGCTTGATGTATCCTATAACCAACACCTCTGATCTCTGGTTGTTGCCGAGGATGCAGCAGATTTCCTCATTATTTGTATCACTATTTCGGAGCACATGACATAATAGAGAATACCTAACCAAAAAGTTTTTAAAAATGTTGACCAAAGTGACTATTAACTCCTGTTCATGACTGTGCTCAAATCATCATACACCCTGTTCATTTCCAATTCGACAAGAAATTGTAAAAAAAACTCACTTAAGATGGCACAAGTATTCGCCGCATACTTCAGATACATTTGTTGCAATCTACCCAATGTAGGCTGAACATTAAATGCCTTGCAACTGTGCTGTACATTCCACAGTCTCACATTAGGTACGACAACATGATTAAGTGTGTGCCTACACTTAATACGATTCGCACTCCATACAGATGTTGAGGTTATGTAAGTGAGGCTTGCTAAACTCTCCTTTACTGCATGTTGCAACACAATTCGTTGCAACTTGTGTGCGCTAACTACAATGCAATGAAATGCTATTCAGAAATACATAACTTTTTTTTATCCTTTGATGAAGTAATTTATTTCCTCGTTGAATTTCGATTGATTCGGTGGTGATCACTCTGCCATTCAAGGTTCACACTAGACCAGAATTCCAATCGGTTGTGCGCAAAACAAATAATGCTTTCGCACGCCCCGAAGCGCAATAGCACATGATTATCCGGCGAATTAAAGATATTGATTTAGCTATTTTTTGGTGGATACAATTTTGTTTGTATTCAAATTGCACACGTGAGTCGGTAATTTGAAAGTTTTTTGACCCCACCCTGGTTTTTTTTTGGTCCAAAAAATAATAAGTGGTCACAAAATTTGAATTCGCCGAGATGATGGTGATGTCGATGATGGTGATGACGACGAAGTGATGGTCAAGAGCTCTCGGTGCGAGAGTCGTTGGCTGGTTGGTTTATTTTCGGATTAATCGGTGTTGCTTTGGTGTAACTGATGGAAAGCAATTAACGTTTGTTTGGATGGTTTTTTATTTACGAATTTTAAGTGGGCCAACACACACGTTATGCGAGAGAGCCAAGCGACACGACTCTTGGGAACGCCAAACAATTGGAGTGGATTGGTAACAATGTTTTTGGCAACTTTTTGTTTGTTGTGGTTCTTGGTTTTGTTTGGACAAAGGGCGATGATCGCGTTATTGGGTTGAGGATATGCGTTGTTTGCATCTGAATGATGCTTTTAGAAAGGTTAAAATTTACCGTATGTAAATATGAGAGTTGGTAGCCACGATAAGTGGCAGGTTTGATGCTTTAAATGGCTTTCCGGATATTTGCGAAAAGAATGCGGAAGGTGGTTTATTTTTAAATATATATATTTTTTTTTATGAGTGCCTCAGGATGCATCTTTGCGGCCATTACTCTTAAGTTATTTATGTACGTAAGGACTGGTTTCGTTTTAAGCTAATTAGTATTTTTCTTTTTCTTTTCAGGTACGAAATTGGTATGATAATAGTATTGTTCTTAAAAGAATTGCAAACTTAAGGTAATTACTTTTGAATATTCTGTTTACGAAGGTAGAATAATTCATTTACATTTGACAACATTTCTTTGACTCAACGATTTGGTGGCATTCAAGCCGATTATTTTCAAAATACTTTTGTCTAAAATGTTCAGTCTGTCGAAAATGTTAGCTCATTTTAGTATCTGTTCAAGCATCTTTTCAGTTGCTCAGCGTAATTTTCAACATCCGTGTCAATTTTCAACATCATGCTCAGAAAAATGTCCCCTCTACCACATACTAAAATTTTATGAAAATCTGGGGACAGGCCACTTTTATAAATACATATTTACTTATCTGCTGGTATGGGTCCTTTCTTAAATATGGGGAACATTATGTTCCTTCTAAAGCTGCCAGATATTTCACCCGAGTAGAAAATATTGTTGTATGCTAGAGTAAACTTTTCCAGGAATTCGTTTTTAGCAAATTTGAAAAAAATCTTATGGGATACTCTTCTCCTGAAGCTTTATTCGGATTGCACCTTTGCAATACCCTGCAGACATCCTCGATAGTGTTCTTTCGGTCTAATTGATCCACTGTAGTGTAAGGCATCCCATAACTTATCTGGATTGCAATACAAACCGGGTTCAATAGATGTTTAAATCGGTGAGAACCGGTGATTCAATTTGGTTGCTTCGTGCAAATTTCGTAACATTGAGGAATCTTGCCAGTTTCCAAAAAGAGCGACTATCGTTAATGTCTCCTAGGATCCTCATCGGCTGATGTATATGGCTTATTTGCTTATCCTTACATATCTTTTTTCAGTATTCTAGGCCTCTTGGTGCATAGTTTTAGAAAAGTCGCTGCCTGTTTTCCAATCATGGTTGGTTGGTTGGTTAAGATCGGCCCACGATGGGAAGATGCACTTAGACCAGAGGAGCTCCATTGTGCTGCCGATGTGTAAGGGGGGTGTGTCACCCTGTTACTCTGGCAACCATCCACTCCTTTGTATGAAGGAGCTAATCTTAGCCGTGCAGGCACTGTTGAGATTATTTAGATAACTGAAGAAGTATTCGCCTAATGTAGCTTTCCTGGTGGTGGCGAGCGCAGTTCACGTGAACAGGAGGTGACTGATTGTCTCCTCTTCTTCTTCGTCCATACAGCTTCTACAGAAGTCGTTGTGAGGGATGCCCAATCTTTGGGCATGTCTTCCTATGGCACAGTGTCCAGTGAGGGAGTTAACTATCTTGGAGAAGGTTCCTCTCTTATGTTTTAGTAGTCCAATGGACCTGGTTTTATTTAAGGTTGGCCACAGTAGCTTGGTGGTGTGACATTTGTCAAGTTGCTGCCATCGATGGTTGGCCTCTTTCTCCGCGTCCGCGTTGATGAGGTGTTTAACATAAGATGTAGGCGGCTTAATGTTGGTGACGATTATGCTGTTATGATCAGAGGAGCTTGCTAGTTCGTCACACTTCCCTGGTATGTCACAGTGACCTGGTACCCAGCAAAGGGTGAGGTTGTACTGTCCAGCTATCTCGTTAAGAGATACGCGGCAGTCTTCCACTGCCTTTGATCTCGTTTTGCTGGATGCAAGGGATTTGATGGCAACCTAACTGTCGATGTATATGACAATATCCGAAGCTGATATTGTATTAACCGCTAGCCAGTCAGCTGCTTGACGAATGGCAGTGACTTCGTCTTGAAAAACGCTGCAATAGTTCGGAAGGTTAAAGGAGAGGTCTTCAGAGAAACATCAAGCACTGGTTTTGGACCCGTCCGTGAAAATTGACAACAATTCGTGGTATAGGACATCCCGTTATGTCCATTCAGTTCTGTCAGGTATTAAGGAGTTATAGCCCGTGTTGAAGTTGTATACAGTGGGCAGGTGGTCGGTGACCTGTGGAAGATGGCGAAGCATCAGTAATAATTTGGCATGTCCAATGTGTTGCTCCTTCCATTGTTTAGAGCTTTTCAGCCTTATTGCTGAGCAGGCAGCCAATTGTTTGCTGACGATGTCGATTGGAAGTAAGTGGAGTATGGTTTGAAGCGCTGCTCCCAATCATACCATACTTGTTTTCTATTGCATCTTCTTGATGATTGACAATCTTTTACTGCATCAGAGATACAGGTGCAACAAGGGTGGCAGCACCACGCTAAGACTGGATTTCACTCACATTTATAGAACTGAGCATCAGGTTCAACAATATCTATGTATGTAAAGATTTTGAGCTTTCCATTTACTGAATTGCTCACTCTACCAATGTTCACTGTATAACAAGTCTTTTGGCCTCCTTCCTTCACCTTAAGAAGTTACTGCACGAGTTCTCAATTCTCTATGGCCAGAGTAGTTAATTTGAACAGTCAGGCCTGTAATAATGTCTGTGAGACCACAGAAAAGAATCCTTTGTTTCTCTACTTATTGCTTCAAAAAATTATTGCATTGCTAGTGGATGTCCTATGCAGATACCAGTTATGTAGAGTTTTACTACCCTTGATCTGTTTACTGCTGACAGCACAGACCCGTAGCGATTACTGTCATGCTTGATTGCGACTGCATCTGGATAGTGGTTTGAGGTTTCAGCTAGAAAATAGTTGGATTTATTGTTAATTTTTAAAATAGCTTGTGTTTCTAACCATGTCGGCATACTTTTTGTAACCATAATGCTGGGTCGTCCCTTCTAGAGACTAATTTTGACCAGAAAACTTGCTTGACTTTTGCTTTTAAAAAAAAGACTAGAGTCGGAGTCTCTGCGTTCTTGCAGCCACTCACTAACGCTTGACCCTAGAGGGTTAATGACAAAATTCCTCTTAGCTAAGTTTAAATTACGACTAAAAGTAGTGGTGTAGCTTAACTTAAAATCCTACTACATACAAACAAAAATAAAGTTCATTAGACTTACTATTCATTCGTAAACAAAACAAATTATTCTGCAATCATTCATAGTCCAATAATCCGTCAAAATGCATTATTAATCAAACAAATAAAACCCCATCTCTCTCTTTCGACGTAAGTACATGTCTATAAGAAGTCTTCAAAACACACTCACAGTTATCTTTTTCAAATCATCTCTCCCAGAGAAAAAGAATAGAAAAACTAAAGCTGAATCCATCAAAATTCGTTTACTTTTTCGCGGTCATCTTTTATTCGATTAGCAAAAAGTGGCACACAAAAGTTCAGTGCACCCTTTTCACGTCGCGTCGCACACACGGGCGGCTGGCGTTTCATCTGTTGGCGCAGTCCCACGGCGCGCTCAATTCGCTTAGATCAATCGGCCAAAAAGCAACAAAACAAAACACACTACAAAACGTTTGCGCTACCTAGAAATAGACAAAATAAAAAGAAAAGTAGAAACGAATAAGAAAAACCGTCAGATGAGGTTCCTCCACCATGCTGCTGGTGATTATCTGTTTTTCTTCATTTCTTTTCTTTTCCTCTAGAGCCCATCGTAAGTGCGGAATCTCCCGTGGGACTCCGTTTATGGAGGTAACGTAGTACCAGCGCAGTAAAAATGTTTTCTCCTCTCTAGTCTCTGATCGATAGTTCACGATTTCCGTTTATTTCGCCTGAACTTTCCACGAAATTCCTAACTGCCGACCTAGGCAACAAGTAGTCGCGGCGGGGCGGCGCGGCGCAGAGTAGTGCCTGCCCCACCGTTTAGTGTCAGTGAATTTCGACCACCGATCTAGGTAATTGCATAGTTGCCCTATTTTTGTTTCGATCCGCTTCCATGTATTTGTTATTTTATTTAAAGTTACAAACGGTATTTGCGTGTTACACTCCCCCAATATGGTGGAGACAGTGAGACTGGTCATGACATTGACTAATTACATGACATTTGACTTCTTTTGAAAAACGTGCGAACTACAATTGCCGTATTGTTTACAATCGAGACATAGACAGACAAAATTGGATTGGAATGGGTATTGTAGTTGGTTGACGTGTACTCGATATTAATCTGGCAAACGAGACTTTATAAGTATGTCAGACAAGAAAAGGTACGATCACTAAGAATTCAGTTGTAGGTCTGTAATATGTATATTCCTGGTAGGTCTTGTAGGTCTTTAATATCTTTTGTGTCTCTTTGTCTGCCTCAGAGACTGGAAACTTCAATCCAAGTAAATACGAAATACATTAATACTCTGCGTTAACTGTGATTGCTTAGTCTTGAAAACGAAGGATAATCCTTTGTCTTAGCTAGATCCGGAAGTGTCAGAATACAATACGATCCGCACCGCCAATGTATATAGGAAACTGTGAAATTTTTTGATCCTGTTGGATCAGTCCTATAACAATGTTTTCTAAATGGAAATCGGTGCTGTCATCGTTTAAACTTATTTATAAATACTTATAAATATTAAGGACACATCTCAAGGATTTTATTCCATTTCGTTGCACATTTTAATAAAACACATCCATTCGCCTGCTATTGGAGTTAGCTGGCCTAACTTATTAATGATGAATTGCAACTAGGTTAGGGTTATTAAGGTACCCAGGAAGGCCTTTTCTTAGCTGTTTTTCTCAGATCTTCTTAGGTCTGTAACTAGGTGCACATGTTTAAAAGGCAGCATTGCTGACAGCTGGACATGAGGGCGCCTTTTTTTTTTTGCGTTAATTCAGATCGTTTCGATGAATTTCTGTACGAGTCCTTACTTACTTACTTAATGGGCTCCCGACCAGTAAAGAGTCTGCCTGAGACACGGCAGCCTTCCACTCTCTTCGATCCCGGGCACGCTGCTTCCAGTTGTCTAGACCAAGCGCTCTGGCATCCGCGATAGCTTGATCCTTAAAACGGAGGTACGGTCTTCCTTGTCGTCTCGAACCTGGGGACTGTGATTCGAAGATCCTCTTTGCTAGAGCATTATTGTCCATTCGCTTGATGATTGTCCCAGCAGCTTCACAGATTTGTTAAAGATAGTGCCTTCCGTGTTCACACCTACTCTGCGCACTATCTGTTCCAGCACAAGATTGAAGAAGTTACATGATAACGCATCTCGTTGCCGAAATCCGGTGCATGTTTGTAATAGTTCGGAAGAACTGTTTCCGAATTGCACGTTGCACCGGGCGTTTTCTAGCGTCACGCGCCACAGCTGGATCAGTTTTGCCGGGATCCCGAATTCGGCCATCGCCTTGTAGAGCTCAAGACGATGAATGCTATCATATGCGGCTTTAAAGTCGATGAAGAGATGGTGAGTCTCGACTTGAAATTCGTTGGTCTTTTCCAGGATTTGCCTTAGTGTGAAAATTTGGTCGATCATCGATCTGCTGGGCCGGAAGCCACACTGGTGCGTGCCTATTAGTGTGCTGCAGAAAGGCCTCAGACGTTCACATAGTAATTTGGATAGGATCTTATATGCGACATTAAGCAGGAAGATGCCTCGATAGTTCTTACAAGACATAGGATCGCCTTTCTTGAAGATGGGGCATGTGGAGCTGATAGTCCAGTCATCGGGCATGACTTCATCCACCCATACTTGGTTGATGATTTGGTGCAAGCTGGTACCACTGTGGACGTACATATGTACCCTTAAGTAGGAAGTTCAAAAAATTCTGAACCAGGGCCTATGTATACCGTGTATGACCGTACGTATGTATGTATTTAAAACATGTTATATCAACCGATGATTAATATCAAGAGAAAGCTTGCAGTCCACATAGGGAATTCTCATTCATTTCCTGAAAAATCTAGTGGCCTTGAAAATATCAACCACATTTTTAGTCATTTCGCACGAAATTTCAAAAGGTATTTCATAGTTCATATACAGTCATGATTGGTTTCATGTAAACTTAAACATTGCCAAATGACAAATATCGAAAAGCTACAGAATTTCCCCATAGTGACTAACCTAATCGAAATCACAACTCAATTACATAAAAGTGATTTAACAAATTCTCCGAAAATATAAACATATACAAAACAAAACACCACATCATCTTCTTGATGATCAATCACCGTTTATGACGGAATGAATATCTAAAATCTCCCTCACTATCACCGCATTTGACTACCGATTACCGATCATCGCACTTAAAGCTATTCGAAACGAGATATAAATAACCCTCTCCAGCGGTATCTTGTATCTCATTCAAATGAATAACGAGATACGAATGCAAAAAGGGGGATATACATAAACCTGGTCATCTCCCTTTCCTGAGTAGGTAAATACATACATATGTATGTATGTATGTAGGTATTCGGTGTGTGTACCATCACCACCTGATACCGAAACTGCAAAAAAACAGAGTGTCTGTCTATAAGCCGTTGCCGCGGTCGTTGATCGTCACCGTCGTAGTCGTTCTGTTAACTGTGAGTGCACTGTTGTTTGTATGCACACTTGCGGTAATATGTACCTTCTTCTGGTATCACGTTCGCCAACAGACTACGACGGCTACGACGAAGATGATGATGATGATGATGGTGATGACGACGGCGACGTCGTCCGCTAGTGATGCATGCATTCACACAGTATAATCCTCTCCCTGTATAGGTGGTTGTGAGTAACGGTATTTAACCTAGAAACGGTGCATATTTAAGTTATCCGTTGCCTTCGAGGTTATGCAATTCTTTTCTTCTTCTCCCTTCTCCTATGTCTCGCTATATCTCTCTCTCTCTCTTTGAGGCAGGTTCCATCTGTATCTGCGTAGTGCTGGTGTTGCATTGCAGGGCGAATGGTTCGTGGCATTGGGAATTCTCGCTCCCGTTGTTATTGCAGATATTGGTGCTAGTCACAGAATCGAGTGCGCACTCTACCTGTTGAATTATTTTTATGATTAACTTCAACGAATCAAATGCTTTTTTTTTTATGTGGGGCATGGTGGTGCGATTAAGAGAAATGTGCTGGAGTGCAGTGGCGGCGTAGTTTTATTACTGTGATTTGGTCGTCGTAAATTTATCTAAAATAGAAATCTCGTAAAATTGTTGAGGCGAGATTAAGGGCAGTTGTGCTACGGAGAATAACTCCAGCTGCAAGCGGTTGCGATCTAATGAATTGGACGAGGGCAATTACAGTATGTGCTGTGAAGAAAGTGTCGCATGGAGAATGTTGTTGTGGTTGAAAAGAAAGGAATCTAAAAGGTGTTTACGTGGTAGAGCACAACTGGGATAATCAAGGACGCTTATAGGGCTTTTATCATTGTGCATTATTATTGCCTTCTCAGCCCAAAGAAACAGTGATTTAATCGCCAGAGAGCCCAATCTGTTCTAATGAGAACCCAATTTTCCATGATGTTATGGTGAACCTTCGTATAAGAGTACCTGGATCGGTGGAGTTTTCTACAATCTTTTTCAAGACAGCTTTGAAAAATTGACATTACGTCTTTTATAAAATGTTTTCTGTTTTTCCATTGACAATCTGCTGCAGCGCCCAAATTTGTCAGAGCTCCCGAAACTAGCCACAGCTTTGTATACATACCTCGTCACTATAAACACTGTCGTCATCGGCTTTAAAATCGATTTGAAATTCTAGGGTACCTACATACAGACATACATATGTACTAGTCGAGATTCACGTGCGCATGGCACTGAGGATGCACCCTCTATCGGAGATGCAACATGCATACCAGCGTGGAAGATACTGCGAGACTGTGCTTCAAAATCTAGTTGGTAGAATTGAATGCGCGCTCGATAGGAAAGAATACGCAATGGGCATTTTCATCGACATAGAGGGCGATTTCGACAATGCGACTTTTGACTGCATGTGTGACTCTGTTAGACAACACGGGGTTTGATATTGTGGATTAGGTTAATGCTGATGAATAGAACTTGGGTTGTAGATGCGGACTGTGGCCGCCATGTTATGGCAGGTATAAACAGAGTCTGCATACTCTCAATAGTTTAAACGTCTACGCTCAGTCATACGCGGATGATGTTGCCATACTTTCTGTCGGGTCATGCCTACAGACTGTATGTGCTAACGCGCAGATAGCCTTAGACTTGGTCGATGAATGGTGCACTAGGAATGGGCTTTCGGTCAATCCTTTGAAAACTGAGGTTGTTCTCTTTACGAGAAGGAGGATTGTGACCAGTCTGACTCAGCCAGTGCTAAAAGGCGACACCATCCAGATCTCTGGATAAGAAACTTCTTTGGGCAAATCATGTCAAGTCGAAGACATCCAAGGCACTCTCAGTTTTCTGGCAGTGTAAGGGTGCTTTTGGCAAGACATGGGGCTTATCACCGAAAAGGTCATCTGGATCTATACGGCTATGGTAAGACGTTTTCTAGCTTATGCGTCGGTTGTTGGGTGGAGAGGGCTTTCCGGTAAGTATGTGACTGCCTTCTGCACCAAACTCCAAAGAACGGCCTGTCTCGGCTGCACGGGAGCTTTTCCGAGTACGCCTGGCTTTGTTCTAGATGCTCTGCTTGATTTATCTCCCCTTGATACTTTTATCATGGGCTGTACTATCAAAGCAATCTATCGTCTTAGACAGGGTGGCTTTTGGTATCATCCGCATGGAGTTTCGATGACCTTGCGCGACACTTATCCTACGACCCTAGTTCCATGGATATGCTGTCTGATGCAATGACACCGGAACTTCGGCTGCTGTGTAAATTTCGAGTCGACTTTCCTTGCGTTCAAGACTGGCTTCGGCCAGAGTCTGAGCCTGGACTGGGCTGTAGTCAAATCTTCACGGATGGCTCTAAAACTAGTCAAGGGGCCAGTGCTGGTGTCTTTGTGGAGACCGACAACACTAGACTTCACTATTCGTTAGGCACGCATACCTCTGTTTTCCAAGCGGAGATCTATGCTTTCCTAATGGCTGCCGACTATATTGTTAAGAATACGTGGCGGGGTCGGAGTATCTGCGTCTGTAGTGACAGTCAGGCTGCGCTTAAGGCCTTGTTCAACCCTGTAACCCGTTCCAAAATAGTTCGAAAATGCAAGAGTTCTTTGAATTTGGTCGCAAGGCCGAACTCATTGACTCTTTTCTGGGTCCCAGGTCACACTGGGATTGCGGGAAATGAGATCTCCGATGAGATTGCTAAGCTAGGCTCAGAGGATGATTTCTCAGTACCTGAACCTGCGTTGGGTCTTCCCGCGTCCTCGGTCAGGGCTTCCATTGACGATTGGGTCTCCTACGAGCACAATTGTGTGTGGCATGGCACTCCAGGATGCAAGCAGACTAAACGTATGCTCCCGAACGTCTGTAAGAAATCAGCGGCATTCTTGCTGTCTCTCATCAGAAACAGAGGTTGCAGACACAACCTATTGGCGTTTTTACGGGACACTTTCCTTTTGCTAAACATCTTAGTGTGCTAGGCTTAAGAAATACCTCTGTCTGCGACGCTTGTGGAGAAGGCGACGATACTTCGGATCATTTCCTTTGTTGTTGCCCTGTCTTTGCTCGGATCAGGTGGCAGATCTTCGTCGCTGATGTGGTGAGTGCTGATACTGTAAGCTCCTCATCACTGAAGTGCATTCTCCGAAAGTCGAAGAAATTCCAGTAAAATGGGTAATACTGGATATTGCTTCCTGGTACTACAGTGGACCAGTTGTGTCTGAGTGCTCCAGTGGAGTGTTTCCTAACCCGACAAAAAAAAACATACATATGTACCTTACTTACTTAGGTGGCGCTACAGTTCGGGGTGAATCTGGGCCTCAACTAACAAGCCTCTCCAGTTAGCTCGGTGCGTACCTAACTGCCTCCAGTTGCGCACTCCAAGCTTGTTCAGGTCCCCTTCAACTTGTGTGCGTCACCTAAGGCGAGGTCTTCCTCTACTGCGCTGCTCCTCCGGGTTTGATTCGATTAAAATTTGTCCAATTCTAATTATCATCTTATCATCTTTAAAAAATATCAGTCCCTAGGTCCCCCCTTGTTCTGTTTCGTAATTCGCCCTAGTTTGTGGCTTTAGGTCCAATAACACTAGCTTGGTACCCAACAATTTTATTGATTCTCATTTCCTACTGGATTGTATGTAAATAGTGTCTTAGGCCATCAGATTCCTTGAATATACGCCCAGCAAACTGTTTATCACCAAATCTGCATTACAGTTCTACTATTCTTTGCCTTATTATTCAGCTGAGAAAAAACAATTCCAAGCCAACCGTAAATTTCACATTAGATTCAATTAGTAAACTAACAGCGGCAGCAAATTGGAAATAATAGGAAAATTATATTAAGAGGTTCTAATGGACATCAAAGTGGCCTCCCCCTTCCTGTACACACCTTTTCAAGCGCCTAGCGAAAATCTTACACAAACTCAGCAAGACACCCCATTTGATGTAACCAACCTTTTCAGACTCTGAAACAAATGCCTGTCACTTCTCTTCTCTCCAGTCGTTGCCGATCGTGATTCATTTCTATCTTGGCTAACAATGTCATCGACTAGAAAATTGCCTTCACCTTGAGGGCTGCTACCTTCAAGGTTTTCATTGAAATTAAAAAAAAAAAAAAAATCGAAATTCATGGGAAAGGCGAAGGTTATGAACCTGATGTAGGTACGTAATTGTAACTTGGGATGAATTACATGCATCTACTGGCAATTTGTCATCCCTATCACGTGCCATTGCGATCAGGGAGTCAATAGACATACTTGTATGTCATTTTGAGTGATAATTATTCGTTAAACACGAGTAATCATTCAACACAGCTCGAAACCGTGAATGCCTGACTCTGAAGTGGAATACATCACTGTCACGGTGGCGAACAATGTGACTTCTATGCGGGAGCGATTACGGTTTATAGTTGATTTACATTTCAGTATGGATTCATGGGTGTGGAAAGGTGGAACGCGCTGCCGTTCTTGTTTAGGGAAATATGTAATTAAAGATCGATAACCCGCAGCAATGGAGCAGTATTTGGCTGCAGAGGTAATTGAACTAAATCGCCATAGTCAATAGAGGAATGCCAATGGAATGTGCCAATGAATTTAATTTGTTTGAAAATAACATTGTATCGAAAAATTGTTACTGTGGATGTATGACGCACAACATTCATCTGATTTTAAGTATAGGTTGATGACATCTAAAAAAAACTTTGGTGTTGTCTGGGACTTGAACCTTGAACTTCCTGCTCAGTTGTTTGACAGACTAACTACTAAGCTCCGTCTCGCATGCTGGATGTCATTTCTTGATATTGCAAGATTAAATCAAATTACTTCTATTTGTGATAGAGAATCTTGTATCCTCAAGACGTTTATAAGGAGATCTGATTCTTTGCGGTTAGTGCATTACTTTTTTTTAATATTTCATACATTCATCATAGTCCTCTGCTGTGTTTTACAATAAGGTACATATTTAGGTATATGATTTTTACCAAAGGTAAAAAAATTGCCGTTCGGATCCGGCATTAAACAGTCGGCCCCTTCCATTCGTGAGAAGAATATAACACGCACAGCACGAGTGGTTGTGAGAAGCTAGGCCCTGGGTCTATGGACCTGTCGCGCCTAAAATTTGTTTTTATAATTATATCGAATGTATATCGAATCTTCACGGATCAATCGTGTTGCCCATTGTCGGATTCCTGGAAAGAGGAGAACAAAATTTGTGTATTAGTTCCTTTTTGTTGATGATAATACTAGTCATCCAGGTCCATGAAAAAATATGCCTAGCTGTAGGGCTAATGTATGTATAGTTCAGCTTAGGCTTGGGCGTCCACTTTCAAGAAGTATGCGATGTTTTTTCTTGTAACCCAACGTAGTGAAACATTACGATTTAAAAGGTTGTCGTGATAACGTTTGACCAATTTGGATTTGATGATGACTGGTATTTTGGTTTTTGACAGCTGCATGACCGGCTGTCTAGATAGGAAAATAACGATACCTTTTCTTGAGAGGTAAGGGAGTTTAAATATCGAAAGGTTTCAAGATTCCCGAAGCTTTCGCCATGAAAACACCACCTTGTCATGAATGGTGACATAATCTTAATGTTTTGAAGGCTCTAATTCTGATCCAGTTAAATTGGTCTCGTTCTATGTAAAATGCATCTATTGCTTCTGAATGTGTAGTTGTTGGCACAAAGATTGTACTACTCTCTGATATCTGACGGTTTATGATCGTCCAAATTCCTAAGATCTTCTGATGTCTGTGTTAGGATAACTCATTTATAATTTTATAATCTTTGACGTAACTGCTCAATCCAAGAGCAATCTTTGACTGTGTCTCAGGCTGTCTATTTTAGGTACAGTAGGTACATCTGTACAATTAAGTTGTTTAAGATGCTCCTTGAATGGAATGTTGGCATTCTAATATTCTTCTTCGTAATTCTTTATCGACCTTTTCATCATATCGACCTTGTTGAAAGTATCAATGAAAACTATCGAACAAATAGGACTATCGATTAATAGTAACTGAACGATTTGCACTATCGAATGAATTCATTCATTCAGTTTAAATGATAGGTGTAATATTAAGTACATATAAAACCTTGTCTCTGGAAAGAGCATCTGCATACCATTGGCATGTAAATAGAAAGAATAAACAAAACAAAAAGAAAAACCATGAAATCTGATCACTAAAACAATCCGATCAAAATGTAAACAACCCCTGAAAAATAATTCCAGAACTACTACAAATGCACGAATTATCAACGACCGAGGGAAAAAGTTGTTGAATGAAATCGGTCATTCTACTATCGAGGAAAAAAAAAGTAGTTGAACGAAAAGTTCAATGAGTGAATTAATGGTTTGTTCGTCACCGACTATCGAATGAATGAACTTTTAGTTACTATCGAATAAGTCGATAGTTTTAATTCGATAGTTCCAATCAGTAGTTGATAGCCTTATGTTGTGTTCGTTAGTATTAGGTAAGTTCAACGATATTAACTTATGCCCAAGTGCATACTTTCTTTTTATTAATTATTAATTATATCCATCGCCGTTGTGGTTTATAATTTTACGACATCTGACATTTTCACATCACTTAGTAGTGCTTGTTTCCATTCGCTTTTCCTCTTTTTGCATGCTATAGGACCCTTAAATGAAACAAAGTTTTTTCTTCAAAGGTGAAAAGTGGTGTCATAAGAGTACGAGTATTAGGCTAATGGAATCTCAATACAAGAAAAGTGGTGAACGCATTGGTATACCAGTGCATGAACTACTCTTCAAAGTAGGAGTTCCAATAAAGATACTGTACAATTAAAGATACCCCAAACTCTCCCATGACACCAGTCATGAACGCCATACTATTAACTACACCTAAGTGCCACTTTAACTCTAAGAACCTTAAATTTTTCTTGCATTCGAAGGACAACCAATTTCGCCTAGAGCAAGGTAATCACTGATGTAAAAGTGATTTTTTTGTTTGTGCATATTGCCGTTTACCTATCACTCAAAATTAATTTATGTTATGTGTTCTTTAAAGTAAATGTCAGTTTAAGCGATTTAATCTTTTAGAGAAAATTCTGAATTGAATTAAATTACTAAAATCAAATTGCGTACTTACTTATTTAGGTGTCGTTAAGGTATCGGTGAGATGGTTACCGACCTTGGTGGAGCAATGAGAATTCTCCATCGTCATTCTGCATAATCTGACGAGTTTGGCAGGGATGCTAAAACTAGACATGGCTCTCTATAGCTCGTCTCTATAAATGCTGTCATATGCGGCCTTGAAATCGATAAAAAGATTTGGACTATGATCGCCGAAGCCGAAGTGTGAAGATTTGATCGAATGTGGACTTTCCTGATCTGAAACCACACTGATAGGGCCCAATCAGGTTGCTGTCAAAGGATTTCAGACGTTCACACAGGATGGCATATAAGATCTTGTACGGAATGTTGAGGAGACTCACACCTCTATAATTGGTGCAACTGGAGGGAGTGTCTTTTCTTGTGGATCGGGCAAACAGTACTAAAATTCTATTCATCAAGCATACACTGATCTGACCAAATCTTAGAAATGAATTGGTGTATGCTCTCTACCAGGTCATTTCCAGCTGCTTTGACAAGCTCTGTTGGTAAGCCGTCAAGTGCAGCAGCCTTGTTAGATTTAAGCTTGGATTTTGTTATCCTCAGTTTTGGTTAGATGGACGGAATTATTGGCCATCATTGTTTAGATTGAATGGCTCATGGTCGTTGGTTGGTTCCTCACTCTCTGTTGTCCGCTACCACCAGCGACCTTCCTAAGAGGTTGGTTACCCAATCTCCAGTCGAGGTACTAAGCACGCATCAGCTACAAACGTAAAGGAGTAGAGTAGGTGTTGATAGTGGTAGGCTACCGTGAGAACACTTGTGCTCTCATATATTCGCATTACTATCCTTTGGCCAAAATCAAAATGAATTAAAAATATATATTTCATAATTTCACTAGTTTGCAGGTAGTGAATTTGTTCATTGTTCTTTCTAGATATTCGAAACATCATTACGATTAAGAATGTAGACACCTTACATCTTATTTGTTTTAATTACCAGTATGTGATGTGCCATCAATGTAGGCCCATTTCTCCTACTATCGTAAGACCACATAAATTACCACACCAAGAGGCAATTAATCACCCACTCCCAATTCCCATTTTAATTACTCCATCCAATAGGCCTCATTTAGTTTCTTATATCGGTGTGTAACTCACCCATAACTGCTCATTAATTGACAACCTAAACATAACATCTTTTCCGCTACCTCCATTGTTTGCCAAGACCCAAACAGTGGGCTTATATTCAAAAAGGCATACTTAAAGCCCACTACGTGATTATTCTTTTAAGAAAAAATCTCCCACTTTACATAGGCGCACGAGGGATGAGAGCCTCACCTCACAAATAGACAATTCCAAGCAAACCGCCAAGGTTACGTGCATCAAAGTTGACATCAACAAATTTCAATTTCATCTCCAAGATTAGATCATCGTCACCACAAGTAGCGACGAAGATGCACCTTCTATTGCATCAAAGTAAATAAATTAGCACCACTCCATCAGTAGTGCGCTAATCGTCTAATTGACTTCCAACCGGCTGACACAAACCTTCAATTTCATAATTTGTCAAAATTCGACTAGTCTCCCTACAATTGAAGTGAATTACGGTGCGATAAAAATCTCCACGAGATAGTGTGCCTCTTTAATTATATTTTTTTATTTCTTAAGTAACCCAAAGGTGAACAAATGAATTTCACGTTTATATCTTAATGGCGATTCTCAATGCTTTTTGTTGAATAAGTTATCTGCGAGAGAGGAAAAGTAACGCCGCGACAAATATACGTTTGTAATTGTTATTTTTGTGATAAGATAAAATGTAAAGCTTTGACAAATTGAAAAAAAAAAAAAAAATATCCGCAAAAAAAAAAAAAGATACTCTCCTCACGACTGCGACTGAGGAAAAGCTTTGCAGGTAGTGTCAGTTTATCGCGAAGTGTTAGCAAAATCAGAAACGTTTCGGTAGATACCTATACATAGTAGTAACAAGAATTTAATTTGAAAATAATAAATCTGTACGATCCGCAAAAGAAGTGTGTAATCCCCATCCGCAGTGCAGTGCTTTCAATCAATAAAGGTGTGAAATACTTGTAAATAGTCTTAGATAATACAAATACGTTTGTAGATACATTAGACGATCAGTTAACGGCTCAATAACCTATCAATCAGATGGAGTAGTTAGAGCTAAAAATAATGTTACGTATACGACATACGAGTACGTCTCATGCGTAAACTTTTATTTTTGTGCCGAGATTATACAAAAAAAAAAGTACAAACGCGTGTGTTAGATAATTCTGGAATTTATGACAAAAAAATAACTACGCAGATTTTCTAGCTGTTATTTTTATGTTCTAACAAGAATGTGTGTATCTTTTTTATGGGAAATACCTTGCGGAAGATAAGAATGGAATGCTCTTTTATGTGGCTTACCTTTGCTCTCCTTAAAACAATTGCCTGAGATGTGGTGTGTGTTCTTTCTCACGTATGCTCTTAAGTGACGCTTTACTTATATAATGTGCAATGCACTTGTTTCTTAAGAGCCACACCCAAAATGGCGGTCTTCCGCTACAGGATAGATGGATAATTTGAGATATGGCATATTTTTAAGATGGAAAGCGCTAGGACTGAAAAAAGATTTTGAAGACATCCCACCTATTTTTTAGCTAACCATTATTTAGTGGTTGGCTAATCACTAAATCTATATGGATCTTCTATCACTTGAGTTTCTTGTGAGTTTGCTATACGCAAAATGTATAAATACAGCATGTGAAGTTCCTGAAGGGAAGTGGTAGCATGCTTGGATTTTAAGTTGATGCAAAGTTACTTCTGTAACTTTTTTATTTTATTTTGCTTTTTTTGGGTCCTTTGAGTCTTTTGCGGTAAAAACTATTTAAACTTCTTTGTCGAATTATTGCATTAGCTAGAGGCCATGATCAATTTAATGTCGAATTCGACATGCAGTTGTTTTAAGAAGCTTTGACTTCAGTTATGTTATATGTGTATGTTTTTCAAACGTTCGAGAGGTGATTCCATGACATAACCTTTTTTGGTTTTCGGAACCTTTAAACCATTTTTCAGCAGTTCTATGCACCAACCACTGAGCTAAAACGCCCATTGATGCTTTAAAGTATTCATTTCTTTTGCATCAACTAATTTAAAGTGTAAGAAGCTTCTCAAATGGCATTTGTTTTAGATAAGGTTTCATAAGTAGTCTTCAATTCCATAAACTCCACAAAGATTACTTTTGGCAGTCCCTTGCTATGCTCGTCGCTTGCTGCCTAAGTAGCCATGTCCTATCTCTACATTTGAACACTTCACTATATTCATAAGTATGTAGCTATCGACGAAATCATCAGAAGCGTATTTAGCTACTGCGACCCAGTGCCCTAATGTGCCCTAATGTGCCCCTCACTAGCACCTTGCAGAGGTTTGTTCCCTCATATTAAAATTATTTACAAAAATTTGTTTGCAGGTCTTGTACCTTTGACATTTGTCTGTTTTGTAGCTTAGTCTTTACAAAAATGCTTCATACCAAAACACGCTCTGAGCCAGTTTTTCTGAAGAATATAGTAATCAAACTGCCCTTTTTGATACGCCTCATACTTATTCAGGAAGACCTCATCTTAATGTTTAAGCTAATTGTAAATAACATGCGGAATGCAGGTTTTGATTTACAATTCACGTACTAATTAGCCAGTACAAAAATTAACTGAGGCTCACCGAGACTTCTTGACTTATTTTCTAGTAGTGCTAATTTGTGAGGTTGAGAGGTTTCTTTTACACAGAGAATTTTAGATTTGATGAACTATGCAGGCTTTGTATCTGTTACCTGAGCAAACAAAAGACACTTGCTAGAGTCCATAATTCTATAGTTTAGAAGACAAAACCTATCAGTGGTTTCAAGGTGTTTGATAAGTTTGATAAGATTCGAATTTTAGACTTTCGCATAACAATGCACTGCAAAGTTTATTAATGATTCGGTATTCTGTTGATCTTTTGTAAAAAAAAGTCGAAGCTCTGCCTTATAAAACGAGGAAACAGAAGAGTTTCGAAGTATACTTACAAACCTTTTTACAGATGTCACCGACTGCAATGTCACGCCAATGAATTGTCTTTCATCTTTTCTACTCAGAAACAGCAAGAGTGCCTCTGATTTCTTAAAGATGTCTTGGAGTACTAAGTACTGTCTGCATCCTGAAGAGTCATGTCATACACAATTATATTCCTAAGGAACACAATTTTCTATACTACAATCCATTCCTGGCTCAAATTCTGACCGCGCCTGGCCTTGAACGCAATAAAAATTTAATTTAAATATGTTTTGATACCATTTTCCTTGACATCAGTATCCATAAAACTGAAAGCGATTCGGTTGTTTTAGACATGACATGCTTTGACTAAAGACGCGTTTTATCAAGGATTTCTATTTGAAGTCAAGAAGATCTGGATGTCGATGTCCTTTTACACTGACTGAGTCAGATCGTGAGTGATCCTCCTTCTCGTAAACAGAATAATCTCAGTGGACCGACAATCTATTCCTAGCGCATAAGTCGTCGATTATGCCTGGGATTATTTGCCCGACATAAAGTACGAAAGCATCATATGCACATGCCTGAGCATAGATATTAGGGTTATGGAAAGTATTCAACGAACAATCAACCACCATGCACCATAGCAGGACATAGCTTTTGTTTACCCTTGACATAATATATCGTCTTCAATCAGAGCTCTTCTTTCATCTACGAAACTAATAATTTGTGTGTATACAATACATAGTGTTGTCCTGCAGAATAACAAACGTCTGTATTGTCATACTCTAGTACTCATGTTCCTAATTTATTATAGAAACGATTAAGGATTATCAAGTAACCTCCTGAGATGGACTAAATTTTTTTTTACCTTTGAAGTTGTAGGGTTTACTAAAGTTTTTATTCATAAGTATGTACATATGTACATATATGGTTTCCTGAAAAATTTAGAATATGATATTTTAATCAAACTTGACATTACTATGATGTCAAAAGAAAATGGGTCCGCCAATTCAACGTAAACGACAGGACGAATTTTCTTCAAATTTCGTATCTGTGGTCTGTGGGATGAACACTAAAGGTGAAATTGGAATTTTCATTCTAACCTCAAAATTAAGCGTACTTTACTTATGGCCGATTTCATTAAAAATTGACTGTTTCTTTGGGTTTAAAATTAATATCTGTGGTGGGTATGACAAATTGAAAGATATGACGTACAAAGTTTTGAATCCCACTTTTCAACTTTTTTTTTTGTTTAAGCAAAATTAATAGGCCTTGAAGTTGTCTATAATTCAGGTGAACACCATATATAGCCATGCCCACGTTTTGAGGGCGTTTTTATATAAAAAAAAAAAAAAGAATTTGTGAAATCTCCTAGACAGCATCAGTTCAAATGTTATCAATTCCATCAAAAATGCAGAATGCTTCGCCCAGTTTATTAGACCTCATGTGTAAGAAGAACAAGACTTGAACTTCAGTGCTTATAAGATTGTAAGCTTATTTGGGGATTTTGTCAACTACATACATCTTTATTAATTTAGTTTATGTTGAAATGGCTTTTAGATTAGAAACCATACCACATGAATTATAGGAGAACCTACTTCCTCTCTACCTACTCGTTAAACCATTTCGAAATTCTGATGAATTATATGAGGTTTTTTTATCTAAGTTTAACAGATCGGCTATATCAGTTTAATAGAAGTTAAGCTTCCTTCTGAGGGAGAGATCTAGTTTCTTCCTCTTCTTCACCCAAGCAGCTTCTACAAAAGTCGTTCGCACAAGACCCAGCCATGTAACATGCTTGCCTATTAGTCAGTACAATGATGATACCTATTGTAGTGCTATCGGAACTACCGAGATTGAGAGAAATCAAATTCTTAGAGCCAAGCGTTTTAAATCTAGCTTTGGTCAAATTTATTTTTTCGCTAGACATGTTGATCTACTAAGATTTATACATTTAATAGCATCCAGTGTGAATTTTAGTTTGCAAGTAGCCTTTGGTATACCTAAGATGCCTTTGTCTGGATAAAACTCCGACACCCAACGCAGTAGAATATTGAACTCCTCAGCCACTTTGGTGAGAGACGATCGGCACTCTAGAGCTACTAAGGAATTTTTAGAGCTTACTTTTTGATACTTTGTCTTGGCCTACAGTTCCTGCAATGTATGACAATTTTGCCTTTAAATTGAAGTTAAATTGTTTATTGTGAACTGTTAAATGCTTTGTTTCAGTTCAGCCCAGAGTACATTTACCTAAAATTTTATCGCTTTTTGATAGTAAATTGCATACCTACATGTTTTAATTTATTCTTAATTAAAGTGAATGAAAGGAACATGTTTTCCGAATTACTCACAAACCAAACAACGCAGTAAGTGTATGAATCTCTCCCAACCCCTATGACGTACATTTCACCATCAATTGAAAAATCTCTGCCACTTGATACATTTTTTTTGCTTACAATAGACATGACTCAATATGTGTTTATATATAAATATTTTATCTTCGTGTCAACGTACACCTGTAACTGCAAAACAGCATTTATTTATCAATAAACAAAACATCTCCGCATTTACTCTGGGTTTGGAGTCAACAAAAAATCGCTAGTCTTAATTTTATTATTTGTTTTTATTATATTTGCTAAAAAACGGGTTTTCAATTGTCAGTGCAGTGATTAATTGATTAAACGTGTTACTATCTATTTTGGGTTTACTGGGTTGCTATCTGCCGATGACACCTTTGTAAGAAACAATTCGTGTCTGGGCGTTGCGGGAAATTTTAATTTTAAATTTGTTATGACGGAATATCTTTGGAATTTGATTGAATATTTAATTGTAAATGCTTTCAGTTAATTTATAAACAAGTAATGAACTATAAATATTTTTTCCTTTTTTAATTTCAGGTAATGAAATCACTCTTTCTGGCGAACGATAGCGATAACTTAACTTGCGTAAGAAAAGTTTATGTTTATATTGTTATTACTTACAATATATGTACATATATGTATATCCCTCTAATCATAGTATTGCTGTAAAGAAAATATGATTTATAAAGTGGTAAAAATGTGGTCTTCCCCTACTACAAACTGAACTTCATATACTACTTGAAGTTTATTAAACTTTTTTGACTTTGACAATGAAATAAACCTAGAGTTTGCACTGAGATAAATTGTATCGGCATACTCAACTTCTGCCCGCAGTCACCACTAATTCTATCAAGTCCGAACATGATTTATACAGTTTCGTATAAATTTATATTTTTTTCAGAAATCAGATCCACATATTACGCGATCCTACACAATGAATCCCTATAATAAAAAGATAGTCATAATCCCTTGAGGGACAACAAGTTATAAAATAAATTTCCAATCTTACTTACTTGCGTGGCGGCTCAGATGGGTCTCAATCAACAAATAAACAGTCAGCCTGGTCCTTAGCAAATTGGCTCCAGTTGCGCACTCCTAGTCATTTGAGGTCCACTTTTACCTGTGTCTTGTCTCTCCGTGTAGATTCGAAGACTGCGAGCCGGCGCGTTGGTGTCCATTCGCTTTACATGTCATAACCATTCAAACAGCTAATGCGCAGTTTCCACACTTTATAAACTTCCACTCGGACAGTCTTAATATGACCGGAGGAGGCAAGGAAAAGTTTCTTCAACGGAGTAAATATTAGCACCTTTTCACTTTTCAGATCCTTGTGGGTATTTTTCTGGCGCTGACAATACCGATATGGTATGTAATATCTGGCATATTCATTGCTAAATCAAGCTTCTATAGTATTTCTTGAATCAATCTCTTTCACAACAAAGGCAACCGTAGATTCTAGCCTCGTCTATTGATGAAGTTGTTGAATAAGGCTGTGCATCTCTATTTTACATATTCTACAATAAACACGTGGATGCCCTTTGCTGCCTGTAAACGATTACTCAACAATAAGTTAAGTCTCATCGTACTAGACAGATTCGGCCTAACCTACACAAATAAGCTATACACATGTATGTAAGTACATGGTCTACAGTAGGCGTCATTACAGGACCTGTGGGAATCTTAGGGCCTCCATTACGTCTACACACAATCGTTTGCGGTTCCTACCTATTGTGATTACATTCTGTTTCATGTGTGTCGCGATCGAGCCAATTTCTTGTGATAGTAAATTTGAATGCATATTTCAAGTTCAAATATCTTAATTATTGCATATTTATAGCCCTATTAAACGACGCAAAGTAATATTTTTATCTAAGTAAAATTTCTATTAATAATTCATTTTATTTTAAGTATTATCTGGCATTTATTAATGAACCAATAATGGAACTACCGACTTCGGTTATATTGGGTTAAATATGATCTCATAAATATGCCCAGAAAGAAAAAAACAAATAAAACAAAACAAAGTATATTTTTAAAATAATTTTCGACTGTTAATACTAGTGCCCTGTGTAACAAACGGAAAAATTCTTACGAAAAAGGAAAAAGTCGTATTACAACGAGTCTGCTTGTTAAAATTCTAAGGACGATTGAAAAGATTCGATATGGGCCTCAAATCGGATCATAACCAAAACATTTTCTAAATACTGCATCAGTTTTCCCAGGATTATGGTTTCCTATTGGACGAGATTTGATTGATTTATTCAAAAATTTTAATTAGGCGAAAATTTTAGTCGATTATATCCTGATATCCGTATCGATACGATTGTTGTACAGGATCTTGGATATGACATTGGGCGGAAATATGTCCGACAGGTCTTGCAAGGTAAAATGATAGTCTTTCTGGTTCATATGCCCTATCTTTCTGATACTTAATTCGTCATGCGTATTTTTGTCCACCCATACTCGTTCGATGATATGATGCATGTTCCTTACCAAAGAATAGCCACAAAGTGGCGGTCCGACACTAGGAATCCTAGTTTTACAGGAAGCATTTGTGCTGCCACTTAAGAGCTATTATAGAACTGTATGCAATTGATTTTGGCCACAACTGGAATCTGGGATTTGTAAATATTCCAACACTACGATTATACATAAACTATAAACACCTTAAGTTAAATTTACCGATTGAGATAAACCATTTGACTTAGCTTGAGTTTTTTCGTAAAAAACGCTCCATCCTTTTGTTTAAGAAATAAGTAACTGAATTCTGAGCATGGTTCTCTATGGCAATTCTTTTATTTTGTGATAGAGACTGTCACAATATCTCAGACTATTTGTTTCTTATCATTAAAATTCCAAGTACAACTGATAAAAATCAAGATAAAAAGAAAATATTTCCATGGCCAATGGAAAGATTACATGAAGCTGGTTACCTACATACAAATATATAATTTGGACTTTGGGTGCCTACAGAAAGATTCACTTTTGGGTTTTTCTTTTTTTGACCTTAGGTTTTTGAAATTAGGTCTGATAAGACAGCTGAATGGACATATCATTTTCATTTTATGAGGTCTTCTATATCTATATTCAATTGATTGGATTACTTAGTTTAATAGAGATAATAACCAGCTTCTTAACTTTCAGCTTGGAGGTTACATCAATTAGACAGTTTTGTTTTCTTGTTCGGTGTAATACCTACTATAGTGAGTAGGGTGTCGCTATACCCAGGTTATTAGATTTATAAACGATTTACAGCCTTTTTAACAGCCGGTAAAAAGATAATGATCTGATTTCAAGTTTTAGTTATTTTTACAACAACCAAACAACAACAAGTTGTTCAACTCATAATTTAGTTGTAAACCTTCAGTGTAATCGCTCATTGTACTAATTATCTATAGAAGTTCATAAAAAGTTCCCTCCTCCTCCATCAGCGGAAAAAAATCGACATATTCTTCGATTAATGAACTGGTTACTTTTTTACTTTGGACCACTTCTAGACCATTACCTTCATTAAATTCCTATCTGTCCGGTTGCACATCGTTAACCTCATTACAGTAATATTTTCCTAATTAGAAACGGATCTGGGCACTAGAGTACGCAGATGATTTGTGTTCTCGAGCCAATATTCACAAAAGTCGTTTTCAGATACTCATTTGAAGGAGTAAAAAACTTGACGAGCCTTAAAATAATTCCCAACTATATTCTTACTTAAGCCAATATAGCCTGATCAATGAAGATTGACTATAAGTCGACGTCAGGACAACAACACCCCAAAGTGGTTGGACAATTGGTTGTTCAACAGCACCACTAGATGGTTATGGGATTTGAAATGCTGCTGTATTCATACATATAACCTGTAGGTTTTTATTTAAGAATGAAAGCGACTGTAAAAGATTGTCACCCATTACAGAGTTTCGTATGTTATGAGAAGGTTAGATTAGCTAACGGATACCGCTTACCCGCGACTAATCTCTTCATTAACCATGCATCCATCAACATGCGCTGTTCCACATTAGAAAAAGTGATTTCACGTTCCTCACTCTGGCTGATTTTTATAATCATTGCTGCAATCCGAACTATAAGAAATAAAGCCATGTAGCATCATCTGACCACCTTCATGCTTGAGATACTTAGCCAATGAATAGGCATTATAACTTGGCATGTTAAATAATATTGCTTTCAACTTAAGCTGTGACTCAGTAGCAGATAGTGTCCGAATTCGGTATAAAGTTAATCGTCAGTATACTAGTGTCCAAAATTCTTGACCACTTTAAAGTGAACTGTACTATTTCCTCCAAATTTGTAATTCAAGAATTATTACATCCAAAGCATTAGCCCACCTTTTCCAATAAATAGTTTATGTGCAAAAGTGTAACTTCGAACATGCATCAAAAACATACTAACACCCATTCATTAGTCTCGTATATCAATCAATGACTAGAAATGAACGAAATAAGCACACAAAAGGAAAAAATCAACCGGAATGCGGAAACACTAAACTCTCCTCGTATTCATTCATTATAAACAGCAATTTGTTTACTCATAGTCAGTTCCACATGAAATTTGTTTTCAAAGTCCTTCAAAGGCCAGTTACCTACTGCAACACTTCCTGGCCACCAACATCATTTCGTGATTAATTACTTGTACTACCAACATGCCGCTCAGTAACTCCATGTATCCATAATTGCATTCTTCGAAATTACCCATCAAAAGAACATGAATTGGGTGGAAAATGGATTTTCCACCGGGAGAGAAGATGAATAGGTAAACGAAGAAGAAAACTTTATGCCCTGCAATTAGCTTACATAATGCTCAGAAATGATCCCGAATGAGTGAGAGAGGAATACTGTGCCTGGGTGGAAGATTATGACATTGCAGTTATATAACCACCTAATTTAGATCAGAAGCAAAGATTTTCCTTCCAACTAATTTTTTTTCTTTCTTTGAAGTCATTGTCTTAGGGAGGCCTCGTGTTGGCTGTAATTGAAGATAACTATGTGAACTGATATGGATATTAGGGTGTAATTACCTTATCTATTAATTAGTGGCCTGACGAGGTTTGTCATGGTTCAAGGGGTCAAGTAAAGTAATGAGCTGCTGTTCACATAGTGATACATTGTTTTCAGTGACTTAACGGTTTATAAAAACCCAATCGGAAATAATTAAAATTGTAGTCTTGCTTCCCGGCTAATTTGTTATGTTTGCATACTTACAATCAGGACGATGTTGAGTAAGCAATTTTCTTTTTAACGAAACAAACCATTTTGACTATGGATGGACAGTAGTAGAACAGTCTTATTCTAGTAAAAGCAGCACACTGACAGATTTTAAATAAAGTGTTCATGTTGGATCTTTAGTTGTATCTATGACAGTGAGAAGCACTTGAATAACCAAATTGTTAAGTTTCCTAGGTTAAGTTAAGGAAAAAACTCCAGTCTAACCATCATTTTCTATAGATAGAATCTATGAGCATATTTGCATATAGTAGAGTATTCAGAACTTTGCCGTGATCTGAAGTATATTGTTTGGGAACATCAAATTGTTGTTCTGATAAAAGCCGATCTTCTATTTTATAAACAGTCCAAATTTCATTCAGAGCATAAGGATGTACTCGAATTGGTTCATAGTTGTGAACCTGCAAATCTGATTAATGACCAGTAGTCGTTTGCGTACAAAATATTAATGAGACATTGCAGAAGAGATGTTATTATCGATTACTATCTCGGGTTGGCTTGGATAGTAATCAGCTAGTTTACAGCATCCGGTCTTTACTTTCTAACATCATCTGCTCTAAGTATGTAGTATGAAATCATTGTCTTCTCTTTTCTTTTGAAACCTCTAGAAACGTTACCGAAGTTGTTCAGATTCTCTAAAGCCATCTAGACAATCTTAAAACCGAAGCCATAACGAATACACTAAAACCTCCATGTACGAGAAGGATGCTTTCCAAAAAAAAAAACACTGCGTATGTAGAATTCGCGTATGTCGAGACTAGAGAATGTATCCAAATTTAGGGATGCGTTCCAAAGATATCAAATTTAATGATAAATATTTAATTTTAAGACTATCAGTGGTTAGTTAGTTAGCATTTCCTTTTGGATCTGATTCGCAAAATTATTTTACCGCTCGCTCTGAGTCGCTGTTCCTTAACGATCATCGTAAGAATTTGGAAGACCGGCGCCTATGTAGGATCAATAGATTGATGCTACGCTGCAAGCCTAACAAATTTATATGTCGATCGTTAAGGAGCAACAAAGTGAGCGGTGAAATATTTTTGCTTGATTATCTTCCCAAAAATTGTGAAATTCACTGTAGTATGATCATGTATCGTTTTGTGGTTTTATTTATAAACACATTTTTTACAGTGCGGAATCAGTGTAGATTTTCCATAAGGAGTGTCATCAAAAAAATTTACCCACCGAAAATTAACAAAAAATTCCGTAAAACTAGAACTTAAAAAAATTTAAAAATTTAAAGTATTTATTTCATGTCTCCAAATCTATGAAAAATAACAAAAAAAATTAATCTTTAGTTTTAACAAATTTTTTAATTTTTTCAGGACCATCATTGTTTTTATGGTCTCATCTGTCATCTTTTAAGAGCTATTTTTGCAACATTTTTTTTAATTCTTCCAGGGTGTTAACAGCTTTTTTGGTGGCCCTTAACTCTTTTTTGACCAGAGCCCAATATCTTTCAATTGGCCTAAGTTCTGGCGAATTCAGGGGATTGGCCTCTCTGGGCACCACCAGAGAGCTTTAGCTCATACCAATCCGTCGCTCTCTTTCCATAGTGACATGACGCAAGATCAGGCCAAAATAAGGGGAGTTCTCCATGATTGTTGTAAAAAGGCCTTAAGCGCTTCTGCAGGCACTCATTCACATAAATTTCGCCATTTATTGAGCCAGTCGTGATGAAAGAAGAAGTATTCCTAGTATTACAAAAAAGAAGCATTTGATTGATTTTTCTGTAATTTTTGGAAGTAAATTCGAAATGAGAGTGGGTAAATTTTTTCGATGGCACTCCTTACTAAAAATCTAATCAGGTAAGAAAAAATCCTTTTGAAAGTGATAAAGCCATAATATGGTCATAACTCCAAATACGGCCTTATGACCCTTTCGTAAAGCGATATAGAGTCATATTTTGAAATATGACCTCATTCCACGGCACCGTGAAGAGAATGAAAAGTCTATAACTCATTTTCTGTCGAATCATTGTGGAAATTATCCTCCAAATACTTACCTATAAAGTCATACTGACTCCACATTTACAGCTTAATGTTTGTCGAAACTTCTTGAACAAACCAAACCCGGCACTTTTGATTTTTGGCTTTAGTCGATCGAGAATATAGAAAATAGATTATCTATTACTGTATTCAGGTGCATCAATGTGTTTCTGAGAGTTGTAGAATTATGACTTGATCTTCAGATCCATCGAATTTGCTCTGTCTTATCTGTAAGATGCGAAACAGCTGATGCATTAGCTTAGAACGACTAAGTTAATTTGATCTGAAGCTATTGCGGGTTAGGACTGTACTAAATACAAAAAGAACGATCGAACGAAGAAAGCAAGCTTTAATATATTTTCTAACTGACTCAGCCCAAAGAACTTTTGGGATACTAGTTCAATGCGACTAGAGTACATTCATCTTTCTCACAATAGGTTCTGCTCTTTAACATCCAAGCTATTCACTACCTACCTGTTAGTAGAATCATTGGTTTAAAATAATAGCTATCTACGCCTTCTTTCAACTGGTCCAGTTCTCTTTTGTACACTTATCTATCAAAAACTATTTAAACTTGTCAGTCATTTGTGATTCCAAATCCAAATTGACCAGCACTTTATTGCTACCAATTTCCTCTCCGATAATTAATTTCTAATCACGCCCGTTATATCTTAATCTTTATCCAAGACCGCAATCCAAATCTCCAGATACAATCGGATAAAAAAGCCCCGCAAATGAACAACCTTCGCGCACGGTCACAGCACGAATTATGATTACGTGCACCTTGCAAATAGATTTTCCGGTAGTTTTGTATATCTCTTGCCCAGTTACTGCATAGTCAGTCAGGTGTGCGCCACTTGGGAAAATACAATTTTTCATTCGGTTTTTCTTTTGTTGTAAATACGTAGTACATACACAAGAAGAAAAGCATATCAAGCAGAATGCCGTGAATGCAATTAAAAATATTTATATTCCAATACTTCCTGCTTCGTGGTGTGAATTTGGCATTGAAACGCTTCAATGGATCCACACTTAGACCCGAAATAGTGAAGTCCGTGCAATGAACCTAAAGTTTTGTTACACAAATATGGATCCGTTTGGATTTGGATGAATTTTCCGGTCACGTTCCCATATGTGCGCCCAAGTCAAAATTTGTGTCAATGCCGTCACCGCACGTACTCAGATCATAATTGGAGTTCTTCTGTTCTGCTGGCGGATGGGTGGTTTGTTTATCTTGATGGACGTTGCATGTTAATGGCTTAGCACTTCCTGCTGGAAGCGCGAGAGTGCGCGCGCAAATTATTATTATTTTTCTTTTCTTTTTTGTTGCTTACATTTTTACGGATTACGGATTGGCCATAAGGGCTCCGTTAGACGTAAACCCACATACGGCGCCCGATGTAAATTTTTTTTTGGGCTACGACAGGTTCGTGACCGATGGTAAAGCCTCAAACTCAAAATACAAACAAATGGTATGAAGGTACTAAATGTTACATAACGAGAGTAGCAGTGAAGTGGGGAGTAGTTAGAGGCAAGATGTTTTCGGGTCGTGTCAGTGAACTTTTGTCTGCCTTTCTCATGAGTATCTGATGATCATGAGAAGGAGATTGAGGTTGATGGTAGTAGCAGTGAACTATTGAAGATTCTTAATTGCTGATTAATTAGCGTGAAACGTTTTGTGGAATGCAAGTCTGATTTTGACACCAGATGTGTGGCGAATCGGGATAGATTTTACACCTGTTTAGATGAGCTCTGTGAATATTTGTTTTGGGTTGCAATTGGGTCATTCACACAGATGTCAGAGAAATACGTTTGAATTGAGGGAACCCTTTCCAATTATCATATCACTGGCTAGTTCTGTAATTACTGCCAACATGAGTTTGTGGGTAGGATTACGATAGGGAGGACGGATTGGTTAGGTTACTGCCGAGTCGTGTACAACCACTGAATTTTTCGTTGTGAGAAGCAGAGTCTAGTAGACAAAATAAAGTAAATAGGACAGATAGAGCAGAGATAAGTCTTAGTTGGTGCTGCTTAAAACCTATCCAAAGCTTACGTAGCTCGGATGAATTTCGAATGGAATTCAGTGGCTTTGTTGATATTTCACCCATATTTTTGCAGCAATTTCTGCAAATGTCTATCTTTCTTACAAATCCAAATTTCGAGGGTCAGGACTGAGTTTGGTTCAGTTCAAAATTTTTTTTAATTAGTCGAACGGAGATCTGTGCTATCCTAATGGACATCGACTATATTAGATGGAAGGGAATATTTGCGTCTGTGGCGACAGTCAGGCTATAGGTTAGGATAGGTAAATGGGTGCCTTGTGACAGTGTCACTGCTCACTTAGACCACAGTTCGGGTCCATTGTGTCCAATCATTTAACCCTGGAAACCTATAAAGTCCGCTATTGGAACCACCCAGATAATGATATGACTCTCAGGAGGTCCGTCAGCTCTACGTTACCCAAGTCCTCCAAATTCGAGAAAAAGTAACTGCCAAGAGTCATAATTCTTCTGACGGATAAGGCAGAACAATTTCTTCTTCGTCCCTGCAGCTTCTACAGAAGTCATTATGTAGTACACCGAGTCGCTCCGCGTGGACGCCAATGGCACAATGACCAGTAATTATCCCTGAAACGACCCGTGCTTTATAACGACTCAGTTTCACCAGAGAAGTTGATATCTTCTTGCTGATGCCCTTCCATAGGGCCCTGGCTGTTGTTCATGTTTCCAGATGAATCCAGCGACTATTTGCTCGACCGATGGCTTCATCCTCTATTTTCTTCCGTAGGGAACTGATTGGGGTCACTACAAAAGGGAGGGCCCGCGATAAGTGCAGCGCCGACCCTTTCCTAGCAAGTTCGTCAGCCCTTTCGTTTCCTACGATATCCATATGCCCTGGCACCCAACAGATGATCACCGCATTTGCTCTAGATATTTCATTCACGAGCGATTTGCAGATCTTCACAATCCTTGATCTGATTATAGCGGAGTCCAGAGCCTTAACGGCTGCCTGGCTGTCTAGATACAAAGTAATCGTTCTGCGAACGATATTGCTCTCTATGATGGCTGTGACTTCGGCCTGAAAGACGATGCAATCATCATTTATTCTAAAGGAGTTGTTTATTCCTAGGGCCTCACAATATACTCCGGCTCCCGTGCCAGCGTCCATCTTAGAACCATCGGTATAGAACGCCAGCTCCTTCTTCTTCATGTTTCTTCGGCGCTTCCAGTACATTCTCTCAGGAATTCTTATAGCGAATCTCCTTTCAAATGCTAGCTTGGGGATCAGTTTCTGACAAACAGCTGGTACAAACGCGTTCAGCAGTGTTATCCTTCCAATTTAGTTTGGAATCTAGAATTACACCCAGGTATCGGGCTGAACCTGAGATACTTAGTTCAGTACCACTGATACTTGGGGATCTGAAGGCAGGAATTGATCTCTTCTTAGTGAAGAGAACTACCTCCGTCTTTGAAGGGTTCACTCCTAGCCCTTTGCTGCTAACCCAATTCTCCACTAGTTGTAGTGCGAGATTGAGTCTTTCGCTATGGACTGAAGGGAATTTCCCCGAGACCAGGATAACTACGTCGTCGGCATAGGCCGTCACGTTTAAGCCGTTTTCCTTCAATATTACCAATATCCACTACAAGGAGCCATATTATAGGGGATAAGACTCCTCCTTGGAGGGTTCCTCTGCAGACGCTTCTCCTGATGGTTACATCTCCTTGCGATGAAGATATAACTCTCGACAGTCAGGCTATGCTAGTGGCGTTGCTCAACCCAGTAACGCTTTCTTAAATAGTTTGAGAATGTAAGAACTCTGGATTTGCTTCCATGACTGAACTTTTTGACTATTGTTTGGGTTAGATCACACTAAGATTGCGGGCAATGAAATCTCCAATGATATTGCTAGGATGATTTCTGTGGACATTAACCTACGTTGGATTTTCCGGCGTCCTCGGTCATGGCCTTCATTGACGATTGGAGGATCTACAAATTGGCATGGCTCTTCAAAATCTAGACAGACTAAAAGTATACTCCCGAGCGTTTGTAAGAAGTCTCCCTGAACCTCAAAAAAGAGAAGACTTTAGGCAATTTATTGATGTTCTTACGGGATAATTTCCCTTGTGCTTAGTGTGTATACTTAAGGGACACCACTGTCTGTGACGCTTGTGGAGAGGGCGACAATACATACTTCGGATCATTTCCTTTGTGATTGGCCTGCCTTTGTTCGGATCTGGTCGCAAATCTTCGGTGTTGATGTGATGACTGAAGTACAAGTACATTTTCTAACCCAAAAAAAAATTAAAATAGACTGATGAAATTATTGCCTGTAAATCTTCAATAAGTCGTGACATAGTCAGGCAAAAGCAGATTAGCTCCGCACAAAGATAGCTCTAGACTAGACTATTACTGCCTTCTACCTCTTTGAGTTGAGCTTAGGGAACTCTAAAGCCACTAACTAATAGTATTCATATAAACTAGACTCAAGAGCTTGTGCTCGTAATAATTTGTCTCTTCTACATAAGCACGTACCTTTAGGTACAGTCTACTACACCGTGTAATTACTAATCTTCCATTAACTTTTCCTCTTACTACAATCAACGACAATCACTTTTATCTAGTGTAACTAACTGTATCAAGGCTAACGAACGATGTTACACAAATTATAGACAAATTAACACATCTTCCAACAACCAACGCAATCCACTCAATCATTCCACGAGTCTCGCCAACTGCTGATCCACAACAATTACGCATCAATCACTGTGGAGCAAAAAAAAAATTATGTTTGCTAAGCAAATCAGTAAAATGTGGAGCGACAGCACATACTCCTGGCAACGACACGTTGTTGACAAACAAACAATCAAAAGCAATACCAAGTGGAGAATGGAATTTTTGTCGCAAGATATCGCACGATAATTGTTTTACAATGATGGAGGCAGCCATTAAGCACATGCGAATGACGCCGTACGACGACGATGTCGCACATACACACCACAAATTCATCAAAACATGAACGAAGTACACGTTTCGCTTCGAGATATCAATGCATATCTATCGACAGGCATTTAATTGTTTAACAATTACATTCGCATGGTGTATAGTCTCACCTTGATTAGGTATTCCACTTTCACAAGAACACTGTTGATCCCAGTGTGTCCAGCAAGATTCACTTAATAGCAGACATAAATTTTCGGGCAATATAAAACAAAGTATCTTGTCTTTGGATATTGAAAGATGGAAATTAGAATTTATAATTTTTTTCTCGGATCCAAAGAGACAAACGATTGAAAGGTCAGCTTTCGTTGAAAAGAATTAATTTAATCAGTGAATATTTTATAGACCGACTGATCGGATTTTATGGTTGTTTTGTTACTTGGGTTGGGGTAATTTAAATACGAATGCAATGAACTGAACACATTTGTTAACAATAAAGTTCGTGTCAATATGAATAAATATCAAATGTTGGGGAAATACATACATAATGCGCTTCCGAAAAAAAACAGATATGTACAAATTTCGTAATCAAAACTGATAAAATGTAACAAATTTCTACAAAAATTCATATTTTTTTTTTAAAGAAAATCTTACACTTTTTGACGATGACGTTAAGATTCTATTAAATTTATTTTCATGTATTTTTAAGGCCTAAATGAGAGAAACTGTGCAAATCTCACGATTTTTTTTAATGTTTTACACAATGTCATATGTATCTAAACGTTCTCCAAAATTCTCGATGTAGAATCGACAACTCTGACAGTCCGCACTTCCGCATCAAACATCTCAGACAGATTTGATTGCATCTGCCCAATTCAAAGTAATGTAGTAGAACGTATACCTTTTTTTATTTTTTTATACCCTGTCGTAAGGGTTTATTAAGTGTGACACATAGTTTGTAACATAGAGAAATAATCGAGATAGACCCTAAAGTAAGTATAATTATATTCGTGATCAGCTTCAATAGCGAAATCGATTGAGCTGTGACCGTCCCATCGCGTCCGTCCGTATGTCACCGCTTTTTGGCCCTAAACTGTGGGCTAGAAGAATGAAATTTCATATCTGGACTTTGAGAAAAAGATCCAAGTACAATTATAAATTTTTTTTAAATCTTCTCACTGCCACGCCCACTGTTTCATAACTTCACTAAACTGTATGAAATCGAAAAATTTTGTTAAGACGTGTCGTCCGTTTTATGATGCACACACTTTGCAAGTTATCCCGCAATTCTACGTGTTATGGAACAGTTTTGTACTCAATTCACTCTATTGGGACATAAACCAGATTGAGACGGTGCGTTTTGAAGAAAATATTGCCACTGTAGAGGTTAGTGTCGCTGAAGACACAAATTTATCAATTTGACACCGTACACAGAAAATGGGACTTTGTCTGTCCACTATGTGGTGTGATTTTGCAAAAATATCTTAAATCAAAAGCAGCAGCAGCAGCGATTGACGCTTTGAAAGCGTTATTAGCGTATTTGAAAATTTCATATTGGTTATTTCATAATTCTTTATATGTTTCGTTAAAATAATAGTTTTGAGGATCTTAAGAAAATACCCTTCATGTACATTGTATATACATATATTAATCAAACACTATATATGTCTGTATGGATGTATCACTTACTGATCACTTGCATTCTTCTCTTTTCAGGTATGTGTGACATCTACCAAATATGCTTAATAAAAAGGTACTATTTATCAACAAATTTAAACGAAATACAAACTTCTGTTCAAATTGTACTTCTTGTCATAAACTACTAACTAGTCATTATTAAAACTATATGGAGATCGAGGTTCTACATACATACATAAATTGATTCTCTTTTATATCAAGACTTATGATTGCAGATAAACGAATGCCTTCGGGAGTTACTGTAGTCAACACTTCAAATGATTTGTTAAACTTCACACACGAAACTTTGATTTTTATTGAATATTCGTATCCAAGAATCAATTCATGTTACTGAATCAGCAGTTTTCTAATAGATGTCACCAGTTCATTTTTTTTTAATTAGAATAAGTTGATTTTTTTTACTTCTACTGAAAATCATCAGTGTTATTCATTGCTTCTTTGAATTTTACTTGTACAAGTAAATCATATCCTATTATACATAGGTATGTATCATTTCATCAAACGCAATGGCACCAGAACTTCCAGAAAAGCGACTGCCTTTGCGACTATAGTTTAATATATGTAACATAGAGAAATAATCGAGATAGACCCTTTTAAGTCGTGATCAGTATCAATAGCGAAAACTATTGAGCCATGTCTGTCTGTCCGTCCGTGAAAGGTGTTCTCCATACATTTTTAGAAGCCGAACACGATAACGTGATTTTAATCCAGTTGTTGAACTGGCATGAAATTTTCCTTCCTTCTCTGGAACTAGTTCTTGCAATAGTCGTGCGCTGTTTCAAAACTCTGCGGTGCTTCGAAAACCATTTGTATAACTCTCATTCCGAGGATACTCGCCGTCTTACGGTTCTCATTTCAATGAACTGATTGACCACTAGTCAGGTCACAAGATTCAAGATTCTGTTCTTTTTTTTTTTTATGGGCGAAATTAAAGATTGTACTTTGTATGAAAAAGGGGTTCACGCCAGCGAGGTGTTCATGCTATCAGGAGCTCACTCTACCCAGACTCCACTGTATTTTGATTGATTCTTTTTTGTGTCACACTAGGATCAAGGGGAATGAGATCTCCTATGAGAAAAAAAACAAAACAGATGACGATTTGTAAGGACATTCTCTTACGTTTGAATTTTCTGACGGAATCTTTCCGGTTAAGACCTCCAGACTAAGCGAATTGAACATATGTATGTTTGTAGCAAATCAGGGGCATTCTTGCTGCCTTACGGCAGAAAAGATAGCTTGTAACATTGTGTTATTATTATTAGTCATAGAAAAGAAAAGGACCAATCCCTGATTATTGTGAAAGTATGTAAATCATAATTACACGGAAACATTGCGGAAATTTAACGCCAATTTTTGTTCAGCAAAGTGCAGGAAATAGAACGACACATTATGTATGACTGAAAAAAGTCAAAAAATTGAAACGGTTCATCCTGTTCCCCTGTCAATGGAGAATATCTCAACGTTAAATTTAAATTGCACTGGGAAGGTACATTTCCAATTGAATTGCTTCTTTAAATCACATACAAAGCTCCTTAATGATTCATAAAATATTGAGTTATTGTTTGTTACAATACTTTGTGCACTACTTTGTAATGATCAAGTAGGATATTCAAGGGCATTGACTTATTTTGTGTAGCCCCATCAAATCAGAATGATATAATATGGAAGCGGTCAGCGAGATCTTTCGATCTTTCGAACGAAGAGCAGTCACCTATATTACAACGCACTTATGTATGTACTTTACAAGAATTTGATGTTCGCCTGAAATATCCTGCAGATTTTTCTTCAGTTGTCATTTCGGTTCTCGAACGTACAAACTTCGAAAATAGTATTGACACAATTGATTGGCATTTAACTACGCCACTTACATTATGATACATGTTTTTAAGTCCTACCATGATGTCACCCACAGAATTCCTCCGACAAAGAATCCGTTTCTAAACAATCGTTGCTGCTCTCTATTTGATCAGATGGTAGCTCATGATTAATGAGGAGTAAGACCACTGCGATTGCTCTAATAGATAAGATACTCGAGTTGAAGCACCTCCTCTATAGTCCATCAGCTTTAATGACCTGGAGTATCTAAAGTGGATCCAATGATGACTCTGAAAGGAAATGAGCTCCTAAGTGGTTTCTTCTTTATTAATTAGTGCTTCACATTCCATGTTTCCTAAGATTGTCTTTAAGTCTACAATGGCGTGTATTTTGGACGGTGCTAACCTGTAGAAAGGTTCCGAGTTACCTACTAGGTGAAATCAAGTTCATTAATGAAGCTAGGATTATTCAAGGTAAAGAGGATGTGACAACTGCAGGCTAGAAGAGATTGAACCTAGTCGTAGGTTAATGCACTGAAAAACCATAAAACTAACTCACAAATAAATAGAAAAAAATTGGTTTCACTATTTTCCATGTTACCAACATTCGCGTTTAATTAAATTTTCTACGACTTGGCAACACTCATCACGCCCCAAATTCATTAAACGAAAACCAATTATAGTATTTTATCATTCTCGTGACCGTCATTCGACGTCGGGTATTGTATGTCAAACTCCATAAACCACCGATCGACCGGCATTTTTATTGCTTGCCTGACGATTTGTTTGCAATTCGTTCGTCTCCACTGGCATTGATAAGAAAAGTTGGAAAACTTTAATGGCAAAGTAGAAAAAAAAAAAAACTTTTTTCAGCGTTTTTTTTTTCCTATTGTTTTTGAACACGTCTGACTATTAATTTCGGGCAACCCTCATAACTGATTGACATTAGATCAAGATTTTCAGAGCTTTGTACAAAAATGTTTGAATAACGTCCTTCTGGCTGCTAAGGTGCTTTTAGTTTAGGCTTTACTGCCATTCATAGAAACACACGTATTTAAGTAGCTTGTTTAGATTATTTCAATGTAGTAAAATTCGATGGTCATTAGCACGACTATAAAAATATGTAATTGGTAATCGATTCGGGTATTGAGGTTTTTTTATTTTGTTAATTGATAAACTGTGCGTGCATAAATGGTGCTAAACTACTTTTGTCGCTATTAGATGGGCCTATGCTACACGCATTTTGTTTATGTGAATTACACAATGCGGAAGGACAGGTAAAGCGTGTCTTATGATGAGCTTCTGAAAGATTTATTTGTTTAAAACGCCATTTAAGGTGTGAAAAATCGACAAAGCACAGAAATTTTGCGTTTTGAATCATGCTAAACGAATCTGATTTGAGTGTCACTTTTATCGGCAGAAAAATATTTGGCATTTGATGTGCAAATTTCATCATCAAGGCGGAATTTATCAGCGACTAGTTATCATGATGATAAGTGGATACACGCAGCAGGTGGATCAGAGTCTCGTAACTTTTGTTAGATTTAATTAAGGCAGTTTTGTGAATTTTAATTAAATACAAATTAATAATTGAACAGAAAGTGATATTCATCATTGTCACGAACTGGCAAATGACAAATTTTGTATCCACTCTTTGGTTGCTGTGAATCTCATTGCACTTGGGTTACCCGGAACGTGCGACAGAAATCAGTCAATGTAAGACACTCATATTCATCCCTACAAGTTTAAAAACAAAAATATGTTCGTACATATGTATGTACATATAACGAAGCCATCCTTCCAAATTACGCGTGCCTGCCCTGGTTATTCTCGAAACTCAGAGATCTTTATAGAGCCATTATCTGGTGTTGGTCGGCTTCGTCATCCTCTGACTATAACTATTGATCCCGTTTAAAAATCCTGACATTTGCGACCAAGTTTAGTTTAAAGGATACAAACCCATGTGAGTGAATCAAATTTAGCTTCAAATCAATTAAGATCAGACTTGTTATTTTCCGTTTTACATTTGCGATCTTTTAAAAAATAAGAATCATCAAAATATTTTGATACTCAAATCACACACGCATTTAGTAAATATTTCACGGTCATTTAAAATTCTTCAATCCTCTCTCCCCTTTAAGACAGTCAAGGCACCCCACCTATCTCATCACATTTCGTGTTGTTTATATAATTGCTGACTTTCAGAACTTTGATTTGATTCAAGTCAAGTTTGTTGATAGTAGGCAGCATATCTTGAGATTCAGCAACTGTTTAGAATTTTAATTTGACATTTACGATCTGACAGCCAGGTTAAGTAGCCATTAAAACGACAGTAGCGCTGGTGTGTACTTACAGAATAGCTAAACTTGAACCGCGTGCTCGTGCGATCTTTGAATTCCAATGCGCTCGATTGACGCCGCAAAATAATGTGCTAATCGAAATGGAGTTCTATTATTAAACAATTATTAACTAAAGTGGGAGAGGAAGGAGAAAAAGCAGATAGCACTGCTTGATGACACACTGTAAAAATATTTTTTTTTAATTTTGCGGCGCAGTTTATGTTAGAGCTTGAAACTGTCACCGCGCATCTGTTTGTGCAAATTTGTTCTGTTAAATTGTTTTTTTTTTTTTTTTTGTGGTTTAAATATGTAAAACAGGTGAACAAGTTTTTTTTCGCGGTATACTGTATAATTTATTATCCTTGTTGACGTTTGTGTGTGACATTGCGCGAGTTGGTTTGGTGGTGTGGAGTGAGAAAGAGAATATCGAGTGAGTGGAAAAAATTTTCAATGAAAGGAGACTCGTTTTAGTTTGCTTTTTGTGTCAAGAGAGTGGCCTTGGAGGGAAAGTAAAAATGTCTATATCAGATTCTATAGGCGTAATAAATTTAGATTTCGAAAAAGCTAGTTAACTTATCGATATAGCATTCGATGAATTGCTGGCCAGTAGATAAAGTAACGTGTGTTAGAGTGGCATTGTGTTTAAGACCGATTAAGTTTTGTGGGTTTTGACGTTTATAAGTAGCTATTAGGGCACAATTTGAATTAAATTATAGGGTGAACTTGTTGGTAAACAAGTTGTCGGTGCCCGAGTGTGTATGTGATCCAAGCTCCCGGATTTTAGCGGTAATGATTCAATTTCGAGAAGTTATGTGGTTTCGAAGTTTGACTTGTCAATTTTGAGTTATTGAATTTGTGTGTTGACGGCAAAAGTAATGACTGCCATAATAATTTACGGGTATGAGTCAGTTTGGAAAGCCATTTAAATTGTAATTTAATACAACTATTAATTTGAAGAAAGAATGAGTTCTTGACATTTTGTATGTATGTATGTATGTACATATGTATGTATAAAAATTAGTGCACGAGTCTATCATAGTGTATAACGGAAATACTTGAAGTTCGAAAATTCATTAAGTTTTGAAGTTGAAGTGACCCTTTTGAAAAATAACTGGAGTCCGTCGTCGAACGTGTGTCTGAGTTTGTGAATGAACCTTATCATGTAGAATGATTGTGTAAACAAAGAGTTCGAAAAGTTACGTTAGATTTGATAATCAAGTGCGAATGTGTTTCTGAGCATGAATCATCCTGTGAAGGACCACCTCGAAGGTATGGGATTCCCAATATTTTCATTATTGGTACTCGGTATTTGACTACTTAAACTGATGCGACTCCAGGAAAAAACAATAGCTAGTGATACATCGAGCGATACTGAGTTCATAGGCATTTTCATATTTCAAATTTTTAATTACTTGAACGGCGTTAATCGTTGAAGGCATAATGTGAACCATCGGCTGTGTACGACTACCATACATAACGTGGGAATAATAGTGAATTATATATGTACATACATATGTATGTATGTCTGCTTCCATTCGTCAGTATTTTTAAAGCACTGAGTATGACTCTCATATAATCAACGAACCGTGATTTTTGCGATTGATGCCTTTACGAGCCTACATACTTCATTTGGTAACAGCTGTATCTCATGGCATTAAGTATGTTTGAGTTCTTGCTACTTGGGAGTCTTTAATATACTCGTATGTACATATATATCTGCCAGTCTTTGCTAAAGAAGAGTAAGCACGTACAACTGTAAATATCACTTCATTCGGTAAATATTTACAAAAGGGGCCTTCCCTCCGATTTTGATAAAAGCTTAGTATGTATTAGAGGCCATTTTTTTGAGCATTTTGATGTATGTATATACATAAGTAGGGGTCGCAAAAAAATAGTTTACGAGATCCCACTTGCTTGGGATCACTGTTGGATTTGGAGTAGGTGTGAGATTGGGTATGTCCAAAGTTTCTTTAAATCCATGCGAAACATGCTAAACATGGATATAGAAGAACTTTGCATACACACAACCTCGCACCTACTCCAAATCCAACAGTAACCCCAAGCAGGGGGGTAGCAGAGGGGCAGCATTCCCCCATATACATACATATATTAATATATCTCGTAAACTATATGTTTGCGACCCCTACTTAAATGTGTATGTATGTATATATATCAAAATGCTATCAAAATCGAGAGGGGGGCCCCTTTTGTAAACATTTACCCTTCATTCCACTTACATATGTACATATGTATTATGTACTTTGAGAGTAAGCCCTTCTATAGAACTTAAACTATTCAATTAATTCTTGGTCCTTGGTTTAACTGCCGCTGTTTGTCAAAGAATTGGGAATCACATTGCGGAATCAAGAACTTGGACAGACCAGCTTTCTTAAGCTAAGGAAATATTTTCGAACCCCTTATATTTTCAATCCTATTGTTGCAATTAACCAAGAGATAAAGGCTCGCATCTATCAGAAATGAAATGAATAGAAAAGCCTAATTTTCTGTTGGAGTCAAGTTGCCCCAATTTGAACTTCTATTCCGTTGTTATCTTTCCTGTGACCTTGTATAGAAACGATGACCTAACCTACATATACCTATACCCAGAACATGTGCCAATGAAAATAATAATGAAATTTATTTTATGTACTTTGTATGTATGTACTCCTATGTAAGTACGTATGTATCTATGACATAACTACGCACAAGTATGTTACGTTATCTTGTGCAATTTTTTAAGAAGTCATAACATTCTTGAAATACTCTCTATAATCTCTAAACAAGCGTTATCGCTTCTAGTTTATAAACAGTTTAAAAGCAACTTCACCGTGTTCCTTAATTAATCGATAAAACAAAGAAAATATTACGTTTCATCTCTTTGGTTTAGTTTATCTTATCTACATATGTATGTACATACATACGTGCTGTTGATTCCAAAAATAACCAAACGTAACATAACACAAAGTAAACATCAGGATCGCATATTTTATAACAGATTCACCAACTTTCCACTCACAACACTAATATTTTTAACCACATCCATCAACATTCTAATCATCAAGTACACACTCTTAACAATCAACACTGCCATCATGCAATAATAACTTCATACCACTTACCTTGAGAATACGAAGTTGATAACAAGTTAGCTAACGCAACTGCAAGATACACCTCAAACTTCAAGTACCACTTGAATTGTAACTTGTTATGAAAGCCTACTTACTGGTACCCACTCTGTTTATATATTTTTCCAGAAGTAACAGAACTAGAACCACATCTTGGCCTATCGATGAATAACACACAGTCTTGACCTGAGTTACAATCAGGCAGAGAAAAGCTATAAAAAGAAATATAAAATTTTATTTCCAATCAATTGAAAGAGAACTGCTATGAACATGAAGAATGGATTCTCGACACTGAATCGATTGCTCGGCAAGAAGAGTAAATGTAAGTATGAACTTGAATCCTGGTATAAACCCATTTTGATGGTCTTCATTTGTTAGCCAACACCAATCTTTCCAAGTCAACGAACAATCTAAGCGTAACAACTTCCACGACAAACATCGATGTCTCTAGTCAAATGCAACAGAATAGAATAACACCGTTGCCTGTGGCAACAAGTAATGCCCCCTTCGAGCAGACGTTTCGTATAACAGTCCTGCTGCCAAAAGATCAGCTGTATGTAGCACGTTTGGGCGCCAGAGTGCTGCTGCAAAAATTGCTCGAGCTGGTGTGCGAGAACAAGCAAATGGATTCCGATAAATACGAGTTTCGTCATCCAGGTTAGTTTAATTTATATAGCGTCTTGTCTAAGCTTTCTGATCATAAAAATGTTTCTATTTTTAGCTGATCCTAGTCAAGTTTTCAGTTGTGACCTAACAATCGGTGCGGTGGGGCTCTCCGAGATTCGGTTGTGTCACAAGTCGGAGGCTTATGATACATTCAATGCCGATGAGATAATCAAACTGCGTCGCACCACAGCTGGACGAGATTCTGTATCCTCGTCTGAGTTTAGCAGTCGAAACTCCAAGCACACCATTAAGACGCCGAGTCCGTACAGCTCGAGTAACTCACTGAATTCAATTGATTCCACAGGAATGAACTCGAACTACCGTCATTCTACGCCGAAGGTGATAATTCAACAAGCACCGCCCCCGGTAGCCCCGACAAGGAAGAAGCGATTGGCACCGAGACCTCCAAGTCAAAATTCCATTCCAGAGAAGGTTGTGTCACCACCTGTGCCAAGCACTAAGCCGCCTTCTCCCGAAAAGGCAAAGTCTCCCAAAGCTAACGGTCTATCGCCCAATCCACGAAAAGACTTTCATGTCTCATCGCCAAACCTAAGTCAGACGCTGGAACTGAGTGCTCTTAACACGCACGACTTCCACAAGAGCAATCTCTCCGTGGACTGTAATGGAAACACCAAAGGTAGTCCAAACAACAATAACAATTCTGCCGAGCAAAATGGGCACCATTTGGAGTCGAATGGTGGAATTGGCTTGAAAAGGCCAATGTCATTGCACATTCTAAACCAAAATGAAGCAGAAACCTCTGCCAAATGCAACGGCGAAGTAGCTGTGAAAAACGCTCGGAACTCTTACAACAGCGTTCAAAATTTATCAACCATTGGGTCGTCTGATCTACCAGAGCCGTCGCCACGGAAGAAGGTAGTTAAAGCTAAGAAAGCTCCAGCACCTCCACCAAGATCCCTGCAAAGTCCAACGGAAACAATCGAGGAATCGCCCTTAACCCCGGAGGATGAAGAACCACCACCCCTACCAACATTGCATCCACCACGCCCGGTCGCTCTTCCCCGATCATCCACAGGTCGATCAACACCGGAACCTACAGAACTGCTAGTGGTGAGCAACTCTCAAAATGTTTCCAAAACATTGCTGAATCGCAGTCCAACTCCAGAACCCCGTGCACTATCGCAGAACGGAGAAGTTTCAACAATGGTACCCGATGATGGCTTCGATACCCAATCAAAACAAGCTGATTCCGGGATCGGTGAGCCTCTACCTCCATCGCCGATGCTTTCATCTGTGCAAAATTCTCCAACGCAATGCAAGTCACCCTTCGAATCCAGCTCCGATGACGATGAAATGATCAAGGTCTACAATCTAAAGCTCGGCAAAACGATTGTAAAAACACTGTCGGATCATAAGACATTCGAGGATCTTACGGTTCTCTCAACAGATGAGTCAGAGCTTACAGATCAGACACGTACACCAGCAGAGACTTGTTCAATTAAATCAGAGACGGCGTCGTGGTCGAATTTTACGATCCCGGCTCCACCGAACTTTGCCGATACCTCTGGAGGGGACACTCTGCCAGATACACCCATTACGCCAATTATAAAGGAACGTCCAGCGTTGGATTTCACCTCATTGACTTCAGAGCAAACGGTTATCAGTCCTGTGGAAAGTCCAGAGCCGCCTGTGATAAAGACGGTCGAAGAGAAGAAGCTAAGTAATTCTGACATAGAGGATGGATTTAAGGGTCAAAATGAGGATCATGGCAAAGATAATGCAATGACGACTGAGAAGGAGACTATCATTAGGGACGAATATGAGCCTCAAGATCACCACAAACCAACAGTGATCGTAGAAAAGCGATCTATTGTCACACAACACACGCCATCAATCACCGACCCCGATGGCATAGGTGAACAAGAAGCCAAAGTGATCAACGAAATGGACACGATCATCAATAGCATTGAAACGATCATAAAACAAAAGCCGCTGTTAAGCACCCTGGAGCGATTAGGCGTTCCCGAGGATGAGGAAGAAGAGGACCTCAGGGAGACCAAAATCTACAAGAAACGTAGCAGCATCACCCTGAATACAAACATCCTCAAGCACCGTCGTAGTATCACACGATCGGACTCATTCCACTCGACCCGGCAGCAGCAGGTAGAGGAAGTCACGCTACGCACAGAGAATGGTTTAGCCACTCGAAGCTCGTCATTCCTTTCGCTGGCCAAATTTGGCTCTGAGAATCAACAGAGTCCTCCAGCAGAGGAGAACCTCGGTCGTCGTCGATCTTCGAGCGAACTGAGTATTGGAGAGTCGCCCAGCCTTCAAAGCGTCGAAGTGATGAAATCGATTTTGAACTCCCGCAAGAATAGTCTAACCAGTCAGAGTAGCACTGAAGAACCGAAGACTCCTCCCACAGCATGTGATACTAGCCATTCCACGGAACAATCATCACCAAAGAGTAAACTTTTAAGAACCCAACTCACAAAGGCCACCGAAGAGAAGGTCTACAGATACTCAGGGCCACCTAGTATTAACTTTTCGACTTGGAGTGAGCGTCCCAAGGCCCAGGTGTCGATTAAGAACGAGGGAGATTATATATTTGGAGGCAAGACCGGTGGCGGACACAATGCGACTACAACAGCCTCGGTCAATTTGGTCCAGCAAAGAAACTATCGCAACTCCACACCAGATCCGGTAGCAAATCGATTACCATTTGTGAGGAGCGTGGAGTATAAGAAGACCACGTCCGTCATGGCACCTCTAAAGGAGACCAACTCGAGGTATTCTATTGGTAAGGAACCGGTAACTCCACCACCAACACCACAGCCGCAGACCTCATCGCCGCCGACGACGATGCCAAAACCAAAGTTCATTCTTGGGGGCCGGATGTCCAATCCTTCGCCGGTAGTTAGAGGTTTCGCACAAACAATAACTCCAGCTCCACAATCGATCAATAGCAGCACCCTTCCAAGAAGTCATGGCCCATCAGCGGTATCCGTACTCCGATCAACATCAGTGACACAAATCGATGTGAAGCTCAAACCGGCGGTGGAGCCAACTCAACCTGCCTTTGGACAAGGCACTCTCCGCAAAACTGGTTTAAAGGAAAAAATCCTAGCCACACAGGAGAGCGAAGTCCCCAAAGCAAACCCGACCGTCCTCACCACTCCAGAAAGTGCCAAAATCGAGCTGAAGATCACCAAAACTTACGTCCCTGATAAGACGCACAATCCCGTGGAATATTCATCGGTAAAAACTGTGCCAGCAGCGCCTCCACCACCGCCCATCATTCGAGCAGTCGTTACCAAGCAGAATTCAAATGGAGCACCAACATCGCTGGCAATTGATCCCAGAGATCAACTGCTCTCAGCGATAAGAGGCTTCAAACGGGACGAACTTAAGAGGATATAAAGACGAGGATAGTAGTGGATAGTCACAAAAGATATTAATAGATGCCTTCAAATGGCAAAAGTGTCTAAGAGAAACGTTCTAATGAATATTATATAAAATGTTGTTAACATACTTAGTAATGAATTTATTTATACGAGTGGAGTATATATTTGTGTATATTTTGTTAACCTTTGACCCGGCTGTGGTGAAGATTATATCTTAAGCCAGACTGGGAATAGTAAACTAACCTAATTATTGAGAAGAAAGAAGTTTTATTATTTTTTATTGTAAATTTCATTGGATTTGTAATTTTATTAGTTTGTAGTTAATACATATTATAATTTTTTTTTTGTTTTATACATAAATATTATTTTAAATAAAAAAAAATTAATAAAACAAAATCAGTGGAGAGCGGATTGTCGTTTTAATAGCAGTGCGGATTATGTAAAAGTCGTTCGAAAAATGGTTTGTAATTCTAATGTAAAGACTCAAGTACATATAGAGAATTGGGGCTTTGATGTTGAAGGATACATATGTAATTTTATTACAAACTGCGTATACTGGTTCTTAATTACTTATTTAGGCAGCGTTGCAGTATCGGCGAACCCGGACCTCCATTTAGCCCCGTCCTTAACTAACTGCGTTAAAATGTTGTAAAGTCGGTTGCGTTTTTCTACTTATTTACTACACCAAATAGAAGTCTTCCTCTATTCCGTTGTTACTCCGAGTTAGATTCGAGGACTCTGCTTAGTTTTTTTAATAGATTGATGTCGCTGTACATACAGCTATTCCATCCAATCCTCCAAACCCCGTCAACGCAAGCGGTACCGAATATCTTTCAAAGAATTTTACTGGAAACGACCGCGAATATATTCATCCGCTTTTGATAGAGTCCTGCTTGAGGGCATACAACACCGATGCCTCGGACAGAACGTCACCCTCGACAGACTTTGAGGTAGTTAAGGACTTTGATTAGGTACCTCGGATCCGCTATAAACTCAGACAATGACACCAGCGCTGAGATCAAACGAAGATTAACTCTTGCCAATCGCTGTTTCTTTAGGCTAAGAAGGCAACTGTGTAGCAAAGCCCTCTCTCGAACAACTAAGGTACCCCAATATAAGACACTGATCATCACATTGCTGCTCTACGGCGCATAGGCATGGACTACGTCAAGAATGCATCGAATGAAAAAATATTTCGGGAAACTTTCTGGTTTGCAATTTCAAAAAACAGTTTGTTTTCGTTTGCTCCCAGTATTTTATAATACTGGGAGCATATAATATTTCTATTATTGCTGACTTGGTCACAACATGCAGCAGCAACTTGAAATCGACACTCTGAAATTTTTAATATCGTTAAATTCTGTTCCTCCCAGATTAGAAAACTCATATACAAAATCATTTTTGATGTAGTTAGGCTTAATTGCCATTTCATCGAATATCAAAACACACACATATCGTATCGGCCTTACTTTTCAAAAGAAGAACTTAACGACGATTGCCATCTATAAATTGTGCTTACTGATGGTAAATTGAGATTCAATTTTCAACATTTGAGACTATAATGACGGTGTCTTATAAAAAACCTTCAGGCACAAATCTTGAGACATTTTCGAGCGGATTTTATCTTCATATATTTGTTGCAAAAATGCATTTCACAATCATTATTCATTCAGTATTTAATGAACTACATGCCAAACGTCCCTTCTAGGGTCGTTGGGAGGCTACCACCCATTGCAGTGTTCTTCGCCCTAAGCTTTGAACCTCTCTGTGAGTGGTGCCAATCGGCATTTTAATAGCCATTTTCGCCTGCCTGCAACCTTCCACTGTTGACCACCTTCTCTGATGTTTCGCCGCGGCCCAGTTGCTAATCAGGTATTCTACCATCCCTCTGTCAATCGCAGCGAAGGGTTCCGGACCAGAGAGCTCCGAGGTTGACACATACTTTGCCAGAAAGTCCGCCTTTTCGTTCCCCTCAGTCTCTACGTGCCCTCACCCAGAGCAGCGTCATCTCATTTCATCCATTCTACCGACGCAGCCTGGCCAGTATGATGGGGCAGAGATGATAAGCCTCTCCACATCCTTGAGGATGTAGAGTCGATCCACTATCAGGTTGATTTTCTTCCCTACAGTTTCACAAAACCACGCCTTAGATCTTTAATTAACGCTTTTTACTGCGATAAATCCAAGGTTACTTCCCTTACTCCTATGTCTCCGTCATTGACAGGAAGAGAGTCAAGTGCCGCTAAAAGAGCACCGTTAAAGATACTCAAGCGAGCAGCATCCAAACCCCTTCTCCCTTCGCATGTCGGTAACACCCATTAGAAGGTCGTTTGCCGTCGCCTGACTATAGGTTTTACCCTTGTCGACTTTGGCATGCTCGCTTCTAGCGTAAGGTTTCTTTCGCTGTAGTGGCGTTGCTCTCTTCCTCGTAGCTTGGTCCTGCTTTCGCATAACCTTGCTCGGTCCAGGTCGCCGCGCTTTCGAGGTTGTTTGCGGTTTGGGTTGACTGACCTTCTGTTTCCTGGTTTGTCCATCAGCCTTTCCACTTTCATGTGGTCTTGGCTGATTAACCTTCCCGTAAACAGGCTGTCCATCACCTTCTACGCTCTCCTCCTCCATCACCCCGGCTTTAGCTGAATCCTAGGTCTCGGTATCATTTCTGAACCATTTCCTAGGTCTTGCCTCTTCTGGGGTGATTTCGACCGATGTTAGACTAGCAATCCATCAGTCAAATCATTGATCGATGTGTCGCTATTGCCCGAGACAGATTCTGCCAATGACAATTTCTGTCTCCTTCTCACCCTTTTCATCTCAGACTCACGGTCTGCACCTTCATTTTTGGGTTCGGTTTCTACAACGTCGATTAACCTCTTGGCGCCTTGCATCACCGCATTGTTTATCGGCGTCGACGATTATTCAGCTAAATTCTTTGGTTCCCTCCAAACTCCACTGTCTTCACGAGCTTTTGCGCTGTCGATCCTGCGCCTTTCGGTAATTTATCGACCTCTTCATAGTCTTCCACATTGCCTTATGATGACTCGTTAACTTTTTGTTTATTGAAAAATGGGTATATAGTGATCCCACGAGTCGGGGAGAAATTACGGACCAGGTTGTCAGAGATCCCTATTACCTACCCTACTCAACTAACATACAACAGAGGATTGAGTTATCCCAGAGGAGGTACCACTAGCGGTTCAATTACTCCTGAACCCAGTGTTCCAGTAGTATCATTACCTAACACAGCTCCCTCGGCTTGCTGACTACCACCTTGGAGTTAAGGGTTGTTGGGTCTTAGTTTTAGATTCACATTCAGCTCTGCCAGAGTAGTGGTAGCTACTTGGCAGTGCTTCCCGTTCCTCTAATTAAGCCACCCCACCACGACAAGGTGCCCAACGTTCGAAGTGGAATCGCGAGGTATATAAAGTACCGCCACGGTGGCCTTCGCTCTACAGTCCACGGATGGCGATTTACTTCCTACCTAAACTAACCCCTTAAAATGTATAAAGCTACCCTACAGGCGATAAAACTCCGTCAGTCAGTATGGAGAAAACCTTAAGGGTTGTCCCTCTTACAACCGGTCTTCAGGAGAATACCACCTCTAATCTGATTCTAGCTAATGTCTAACTATCTAATCCCTATGAAATATGTCAAGCTAACCTGCAGGCGATAAATCTCCGTCAGTCAGTACGGAGAAAACCTTAAGAGTCATCCCTCTTACAACCGATCTTCAGAAGAATACCACCTCTAATCTGATTCTAGCTAAAGCCTAACTATCTAATCCCTCACTAACCTAATTCCTAACTAAGTAGTCTAGCTAAAAACCTATCCTGATTGCGGGATTTAGTTCCGCGCGCGTTGCCATTCGGCCTACCCTCCACGGTCCGTAGAGGGGGATATCCTTCCTACCTAACCCTGGCTAAAATTCTAACCTAATCGCGGGATAAAATATCGCAAATATCGTTCGTAACGAACGTAGATAAAATCCTAACCTAATCGCGGGATAAAGTATCGCAAATGTCCGTCCTAAATCCTAAACCTAGCCACCGAACTAACTTGATATCTAGCTAACTGAAGTTAACGAATCGCATTCATACATGTATAACACAATGGCATCCCGTCTGTCAATTTAATCATTCGCGAACACTTAGTAACATTCTCACTACACTCACATTTCATATACATAGTATGCCGGGAATAAAAAATAAATAAATATCCTAGAAACCTTCCCACAGTTAGCATGGATGGAATAAAAAAAACTCCTAAAAGCCTCTCTACAGTTCGCAGAGAGAGAATACAGACACCTAGAATCCTTCCAACAATTCGCTGGAAGGAAATAAATCCTGAAACGAGAAGAAAAAAAGAAAAGAAAAAGAAATGAAAAGTCCTCGAACCCTATCAACATTCCCTTGCAGTTTGTATGAAGAGAATACTACAGTTACACTAGTTCAAATATATAATCTATCACCGGATATCAGGTACCACCACTACACAGAAGTAATGCAATGTACTAAGCCTTAAGGCTTGTTCAGACTGATAAGACAGATTAAATTAAGCTAAACTATAGTGTAGGGTATGGGAAGGGCTTGATAGAGTTTGTGGGGAGGGAGGTTATAGAAAGGACCTAAAAGCCTCCATACAGTTCGCAGGGAGGGAATAAAAACAACCTAAAATCCTCCATACAGTTCGCAGGGAGGGAATAAAAAGAACCTAAAAGCCTCGATACAGTTCGTAAGGAGGGAATACAAAAAAATACTCCCTACAATTCGCAGGGAGGTAATATTGCTGCTTTTTATTGCTAATGGCGCAGGTAAATGTTAATGTAAATGTAAATGTTAAATGGCAAGTATGATATATTTTTAAAAGTTATGTGAGTGAGTAAGAGTATGAATGGTCTGATGGAACTATTCATAAAACAAATATTGTTCTTACCTCCAAGAATTGAATCAGTTTCGTTCTGATATGATGGTTGGGGGTCGTTAGTAGATGACCACCTATCGAGTCTAACCGCATTGGTTTTGCTCAACGTCAATCGAGGTTTCACGCAATTCCCACTGCAAGAGCAGATGTGATTTATATGGTTACACGTGTCTTGAGGTGAAGACTACAAGTAGAACTCTATATTTATAGCCCTGGACTAAACTTCGAAAATGGAGAATGTTACGACGAACTAACTATTGCTAACACGTATTAACATTTCCGATATTCGAATCTATACGCATAGTATGTGTATAGTCCAGGGCTATAATATATAGACTCAGACTTGCAGCTTACAACGCAAGACGTATGCAACCATATGCCATGACATAAGGCCTAGTAACACAAGGACAAATATCAAAATTTGGCCTTATGTCAGGGCCCTTAAATCACATCTGCTTCTTGCAGTGATAATTGTACAAAGCCTCGATTAACATTGACCAAAAGCAACACATCTAGACAAAGATAAGTGTTCGTCTACCATCGAGCCTAACTATCAAATCAAGGCGAAAAGCATTCAAGTGTTTGGAATTGAGACATGAATTGAGACTATAAATATGGATAGGACATAAAATGATTAAATAAAGGAAACACTTTGCAAAATTTAGAAAGAAACTAGAACCCCGAGCTAGCAATGTCAAGCAGCGATATTGGTAAATATTATGAAAAAAGGAACTAACTACAAAAAATGCTCAAGCCCATCAAAAATGTTTTTGTTTGTATATAGTATCGCAGATGACACTACTTGAATAGTATGGATGAAGTCAATGAAAAGAGAAGTAAATGATTGCATTCATGCATCTAGATTTCAGTTGGAACTTGATAGAAAAATTAAAAAATGGAATTAAATTAGAACTGTAAACTTATGTTAAAGGACGAGACTGGATATTGAATTCAGTACACTGTTTAGTTAATATTACAGATCTGTGAACACTATCTGTTGGTAAAAGGGCTGAGTAAAAAAATAATATAAAATAAAAAAATGTACCTTTACTCTTTGTTTTGGTGTATGTACCTCAAGAATACCCTTGTTGCTGCTTCTCCAAAAGGGATTCTGAATTCTGCTTCTGCTCTGGATGCATTCAAAATGCTCTGCATACTGCACACACACAATATCACACGCGACGCAGTACTGCAGCACCAAATAAGTCAACAACTCACTAACTTACTAACTGACTGATTAACTATATGACTGATTGGCTATGGGACCCGAGAATCGTGGCAATCCACAATCCACCATCGACAACCGACCACCACTACCGACGGACCGACTGACCACCCACCGCCGACCGACCACCCACCGACCATCCACACATGACTAATTGACTGGCCATCGAAGACCGGTCACCCACCACAACCCACTGACAACCGACCGACCAACCGAACGACCACTCACCAACCACCCTCAGATGATTAACTGACTGATCACCGACGACCCACCGACCACCCACCATCACCGACGGACCGACTGACCTCCCACCGCCGACCGACCATCCACCAACCACCCACAAATGACTAACTGACTGACCACCGAAGACCGACCACCCACCACCACCCACTGACGACCGACCGACGACCGACCACCACCCACTGCCGACCAGAAGTTATAAGAGTTTCTCCAAAGAGATGGCATACCACTAACTTCCAGAGAAGATCTAGTCGAAATGCAATATGCTATCAAGATTCAATAGTTAGTTGGTCTAACATAAAATCTCTCAACGAAAACTCAAAATTCCTTTTGGAAATCACCGATTTTCAGTGGCTTAAGCATCCACTTTATCTCATCTTTATTATAACCAATTTATCTAACAAATTCAACATCTTAAGCTCCACCATCACGCAATGGAACCTTGTTCTTCGTCAGTATATCTTTGTCGCCCATGTCTGCATTGTATCCCGGGCGATATTTCATTCCGGGAGCCTATAATGCACAAAATTAAATACACCAATACCTGGACTTACTCGATTTTCTCAATTATACTTACACTCTCGAGAACATCCCGCCAGATTTTGCCATCTTCGGCATCGCGCAACAGCTCTGGAACATCGATACGGGGCACATTGAAGTAGTTCATCAGAGTGTACTTCTCGTTACAATACTTGATCCTAGCCTCACACCATTCTACCTCCAATGGGAAGCGCCAGTCCTTCATCTTCTTGTTGTAAAAGTACTCCTCGAACTGGTCGAAATTGATGCGTTCAATATCTTCAACGACGACTTCGGTTTCACCCTCAGCGGTCCAATCGTAGATCAGAATTTCAGCATGGGTGCTGATGTCCTTAAGGAAGTGCTGTTTGTAGAAAAATTCCATATCGGATAGGTAGGCGTCGGTGAATACTTTCGACTGGACTTCGTAGTCTATGTTGCGTGCCTTGATGCGTTTCTAAAAAGAGGATGGTTTCATTTATATTTATTATGTTTAGGAGTTCGATTTACCTTGACAACATCAACAGGGCAATCCAAGTAGATGACTAAATGCGGCTTAAGCAATTCGTTGATGGTGTTTTGCTTAATCTCGTGGTAGACGCTGTGAGCACCCTTCGATATGTATCCGTTTTTATGCATTGTCTCGAGGAACACAAAGTCCGAATACACAGATCGGTCAAGAACCACACCTTGTCCGGTGGACAGAACATGCGCCAAAGCGTCGATGTATTGAGAGTAGCGGATCATGTACATGCGAATCTGAAACTGTGCTGCCAACGGGTGGTTGGGGTTGCGGCAGAAGTTCTTTTCATCGTAACTGCGGCACATCTCTGGCATTTGGGGATCCAACTGACGCAGATCGTAACCGTAGGCATTAACAAAGACAGTGTCCATGTTCGCTTGCGGCACATACAGCATGTCCAACTCATTGGCGAGTTCTTTGGCCAGTTTTGTCTTGCCAGATGCAACTGGACCGTCGACTACGATTACTTTGGAGTTCTCATCCATGCGCCAGCTGGTCTTGTCGAACATCGCCTGAAACACTCCGTATTTCTTCTCCTGATACGGCCATGGCTTTCCTTTGGGGATACGGGGACCTCCACGCATAGACTTACTTGAGATGGTGCATGACTGAGCTACCGCTGGCAAGGAGGTGTTCTGAAGGAGGCCGGCTGATGGGCGAGAGCCCATCAGACGAACGAATCCCACACGGAATACGGATGCCATTCTTCTGAAAGGAAAGACACTTTTGTTACATCACATAACCTGACACTTAGAGTTTGTTTGGGTGGAAGTTACGATAGGTTTTGATGGAAATTCGATTACAAATGGAGTGTTTTTCCGAAATGATATGGTTCAAGGATTCTGTTCTAAGGTTTTACCTCGTTTATTGGGTTAGAATTCAACTATTTCTCGACTAGTTTTCACGATTTTTCACATTAACATCATCAGAAAAATGACACCCGATGACATTTGACTAGGTGACAGTTGTGTCAGTTGTTCGGTTTCTGATTGGGAGTTGAACGTGCACATTTTAAGTGCGCCATCTGTGGTTTGGTAATGCGATGAATGGATTGTGTGAAATGATGACAGTGTGTGTGATAAGTTTTTTTGTTCAAATATAAAATAGACCACCTATTTTTGCTTTATGTAAATTTTTAAGTTGGAATAGTTAAAGTAGGGAAAAACGATCCAACCGTCGACGATTGTATCGTGTATTTCCTACTTACATAATATCGATTTTTTTTACATAACTTTTGTTTTTGCCTTGCGATGTACGAATATACTCCTATCATACTTATGTATGTACATCTACACAGGCTTTAACATTTGTTTGTAAATCTTTGTATATTCATTTACCCTATATAATACTTCTTTTATTTTACCGATTGCAAAAATTGCAATATCGTCAGCCAAAGTAGCTAATATTATGTTTCTTCTTGCATTATATCTTGAGTACATGATTGATACAATTGCGGACCAAAAACGCTTCATTGCGTTATCCCAGGTGTAATTTTTTAGATTTTGAAAATTTGTTGTTACGGAAGAGTATTCGTGAGGAGTTGGCGCTGTGGCTCAAGTGGTTAGTGCGTTGGACTACGGAGCGAGGGGTTTCAGGTTTCAATCCCCAGACAACACCTAAAATTTCTTTCATAGCCCCAACTCCCACGAGCGTCTGACAAACATCCGAGAGTAAAACTGTCATGAAAAAGCTTCTCAAAACAAAAAACTGCCGTTCGGATCCGGCATTAAACAGTAGGCTCCTTCCATTCGTGTGAATAATATAACACGCACAGCACGAGTGGTTATGAGAAGCTAGGACCTGGGTCCTAGCGCTAAAAACTCGTGAGGTATGTCTGCCTTTAAAATACACCTTCGTAACATACCTTCTCAAAGGCTGAGACACGTCAAGGAATTACGTCTTAATCCGAACTGATGATTAGGAATTAGACATTTTTTTCGAAATACGTACATACATATAACTGATCCAATTACGTCAAATATGTACGCTCAAAATTTTTGGAACACAATTGCCAACTCAGCCATTTGTGGTGCTTAGTGTTGGGATTTTTTTACCCATAAAACGAGTATTGTTTTCCTGAAAAATTTCGACCTCGAGATTTGAATCAAACTTTGTACTATGACGCAAAAGTTAAAATAAATGGGTCCGTCAATTTTGTCTATCTGTGTGCGCAACTGCAGCCTAAACGACTGGACGGATGTAGTTCAAACTTCATATCTAGGGTTTGTAGGGTCACAATTCGATTGTCTCGAAAACGGCTTTAATAATTTCGGTTACTTTAAGTATATGCTATCAAATGTCATACCGTGTTTTTTTTAAAAAAAAGTATGTATGTATAAAGCCACTTTACGGTAAGATCATACATACATACCACGGTACCTATCCAGTTATCTGTCCAGCCACTGGGCTTTAAATAAATATATGACATACATACATATGTTATAGTTAAGTGTAATAAGTTTTGAAATTTTTCAACAGTCACGCCCTGAGGAAATTGTAAACAATATTTTCAATTGTGTCACCCAATAGCCCAATCCATGGGAGTACCTATAGAGATGTTTAAGTACTGAGATACATACATACAGCAAAATAGATGACTCGGAACTCAATACAGTTTGACTTTGAATTGCTTAATGACATTTAGTGAATTTCGACATTGCCGACCACCCAGACAACACTTAATATTTCTTTCATGGCCCCACCTCTCGCGAGCGTCTGACAAAAATCCGAGAGTATAACTGTCCTGAAAAACTTCTCAAATAGCAAATCGCCCTTCGGACAAGGTTTTAAACAGTAGGCCCTTTCCATTCGTGTAAAGAATTTAAACCACACAAAACGAATGGTTGTCAGAAGCTAGGCCCTGGGTTCCATGGACCTGTTATGCCAAATATTTGTATTTTTTATTTTTGATCTAACGAATTTCATGGAAACTTGACAATATAATTATATTCTTATATATATTACCAGTAGGTAATATCCCCATATTATATATTCCCATATTTGAAGTGGGAAGGTAGGTTTCCGACATTTCTCCCTGATTTGTGTCTTAATCTCAATACATATGTATGCACGTATGTATGTAAATATAAATAATTTCGGTGAGTTAAAAATTTCAATAGTGTTTACGTAATGTCGAGATCTTTTATCATAATTGTTGACTGTAAAACTTCCCTTCTGGGAAATAAAATCGGTAGGAGTAGTTTCTGCTTCCTGCATGGTTTGCTTCAAGGCTTTTAATGAACCAATTCAGGCGATAAACTTCATACTTGATTGCTGTTTTTATCTGCAGAAGTTTATCCATAGGAGATATTTGGTTTGTTGATTACAGTGCACATATAGTGTGTGATACACGGTTGCAGTCCACATTTTTCCCGAATTTTCCTTTAAAGACTTAAGAAATATTTAGTACTATTTCCATACACACGTCGACACTTTAGCTCCAATAATTCTAAGTCTTTTGAAAGATTGTGCAGGTATTCGTGGTTATCGTAGTTCGTTGTCCTGATATTGGATTGAAAACCATTCCGACTCTTTACTAAATGCCTATAGAAACGAATTTACCGCCTGTACTACTTTGTACTATCTGATGATATCTAAGATCACACCCATCGGCATATGGTCCGACCGTGGTGCTGTCGTTGATAGTCGGTTGGTAGTTCAAGAATGTGTACAGCTCAAAAAGTGATTTCCTGTAACAGCTCTTCACGCTATTTGATATATTTTATTTACGAGCTATTAGATTTCCAAGTTGTATTGAAGGTTGGACGCCAGATTTAGTTCTTCTGGTAATCTCTAATCCCTTTAATCCGTATCCCTAATCCCTATGTCTATGTCTATATATGTATGTCAAAGTGGTTCATCAATTACAGTTGCACTTGGAAAAGTCAAACACGTTGCTTTTAGTAACTTTTAGGTAAATTCCTTGAAGAATTCAGAATTATCAACAATTATTTTACATCGCGGGACTTTCTTTTCATGATCCTCGCTGTAGGTGTAATTTTTCTGACATTCTGACAATTTTGCAATGTGAGTCCTTAAACATGCCAACCTGGAAAAATTGAGTTTCTGGATTAACTTTGTTCAAAGGTTAATATTTGTCTCTGTCATTCGATAACTGGAAGTCGTCGATAAAGGATTATTCAACGGGAAGATCAAGATCGAATTACGAGCGGAAAATAAATACTAAGACTGAGCAACTTATATCAACAGACCATATTTATAGAAGTCACTCGTTACCAGCCAGTCGTTTCCATTTCATCATTTGAGGCACTCAAGTAAATCTGCTGCTGAATCAATTATAGTAGCTATACAAAACAGTCTTGTTATACCCAACTTACGGGTCTGTAAGTTTAATACATAAATGAAAGTGGATCCCAAAATTTAATTTTCAACTTTTTATTTCCTTCCTCTCAGTGTTGTCAACAAAATTGTCAATAATAAATAAATTCTTCAAGCATAAGTATAAATAAGCTCAATCGTTAATAACTAGCTACCACCCACCCTTGCAGTGGATTAAGTTCACGCTTCATTATTACTTTCATCTTCATCACTGTCCTCCTCTTCATCATCCTCCTCCTCCTCCTCGTCGTCTTCGTACTCTTCCTCATCATCATCCGCAGCCGTGGCAGCCTTTACGGGTTCATTTACTTTGCTCGCAGCTGTTGGTACAATTCGTTCCGTAGTCGTCATCGTCGACGTTGCCGTTGTCATCGTTAGATTGTTCGCTGAACTAGATTCCGCTTCAAATGTTGTCTCATTCCCAGGAACATTGGGTAAAGTTTCAATAGCACTGCTCTGTACAGCCTCCAATGATTGCAACGATGGTGGCAGCGGTGGTGGTGTTATTCCTGGAACTGCTGTCGTGGTTGTGGTCGTTGTCGCTGACAGCAACAAATGCTCATCGGTTTCTATTTCGCAGTTCCTCCCGCGATATCCGTCCGGACAGATGCATCGGAAAAGGCCATCGTCCTTAGCTAGCGAAATGCATTTGCCCTCGTTCTCACAAGTGGTCGGATTCTCGGAACAATACGTCAAAGCTGCAATAGATGCAAATAATTGGCAGCTGATAGATGCGCATGCTATCCTTATGCGTGTACGTACCTTCATTGCAGAGCATTCCACCCCAGCCGGCTTCACAATTGCACTCCCAGGGACGCTCACAATTGCCGTTCACACATCCCGGGTATGGGTGGCATTTATCGCAGTTCTGACCCATCCAACCAATTTTACAACTAAGAATTAAAAAAAAAGAAAAAAATCAAAATGGACGCCACTGAGTGGAAGATATGTTCTTTTTTTTAATTTACCGACATTCGCCAGGCCTGCGGCAGTATCCGTGCTGGTTGTGGCACTCATTCGAGCATATTGCTGCAAAAATCCCACCCAATAACATTTACATGAAAACACGGTTATATACATACATACATGCATACATAAATATGTACATATGTATCTGTATGTTTCCAAACTCACCCGTCTGACATAGGAGTCCCACGTATCCAGCCAAACAGATACACTCTAATGGTTTGTTGCAGGTGCCATGCTGGCAACCAGGTAGTACCTGACAGTCGTGACATGTCGCACCGGCCCATCCAATGCGACATCGGCACTCGCCCGGAGTGTCACAGTAGCCCCGTGTTGAATGGCATCCTGTTTTGCAAGTAGCTGGGGTTGGGATGAACAAAATAATGCAAGGATGGTGAAAAAAAGTTAAAAACAAGGATATATGTTGTTCATTGAGATGACTTACGTTCAGAGCAAAAAAGTCCATCCCAGCCCGGTTTGCATATACACTCGAAGGGTTTCGTACAATCACCGTGTTGACAACCCGGCAACGGTATACATCTGTCACACACTTCACCGTAGTAACCAATTTTGCAGCGGCATTCCCCTGGGCGTTGGCAATAACCTGGTAGAGAAAAGAGGTATAAACGAGGTGGGATTAAGGTGAGGAATAAACATGGAAAAATGCCAAAAATGACAGATGCTGAAAGTTGCACAAATTCCGTGTAACTGTTCTTATACAAAGCGTAATGACAAATGAATGTCTTGCATGTTCGACTTGAGACTATCAAATTGTATAGCGACGTTGTCACAACTGTCTACTTTTTGCAGACCGATTTCGCAGATTCTCCAGATAGGTAATCATATTCCAAGCTAACTTGATGCCTTGACAAAAAGCCTCGCTAACATTTTAACCTCTCATAGTTATAAAATTGTCCGATTGGACATACATATGTACACACATACCCACATAATCGTAATCAGGTAATTGTTTTTTAAATGGAGTCATAGACAGTCCAACTTCATTGCATCGTGAAAGCCTTCTTGTAAAACTTAACACCTATTGAATTCTACGTATTTCTTTGGTAGATGTCAAGGCTGTCAACGAATCAGCTCGATCACCATATCGTTGTTCTTTAAATGGATTCTGATGTAGCCAATGCTACAATCGGAGTCTTTAAAAAAACCTCGCGAACACTTTACAGTTTTTGTGTAGATGCGGCTTTGAATTAAAAGAAATAAAGCTGTGAAAACTCATTCCACTCCACCTAGTAATACAGCAGACTAAGCCCTGTGAGGAAGATGTACATATACCCTATTTTGTAACACTGTCAAAAGACCAAGATAAAACGCATTTACTGTGCGTGAGAATGAAAGTGCACTCTTGAGCTGTAAAAGAGCTCCATACACACACCTCAAATGTATAGTCGGGTTTGTACTGCTTCTTTCCTGAATAATTTAAAAAAGGCTTTCTTCTTACCATTCATAGGATCACACCCCTTGCGGCACATTGGCACCTGACACAGATCCCCTTGCCAGCCAGGCAAACACTTAACGTCGCCTTTTTCATCGCAGATATAGTGTGAATTCTGCCTGGACTGTTTCGGCTTTTCGCATGCCTAAAAGGGAACAATGTACTTGGCATGATTGCACTTGGCTTTTTAGCATCACGGAAACTCACCCTCTGCTTCCATGCGGGAATGTACTTCGCATCGTAATTACGTTTCATGCCACCACAACCTCCAAAGGCGAACAATAGCAGCCATATTAAGCACTGTCTGGACATAGTACCTAAAATTGGAGCAAAATTTCTCGTATTAACGAACAATTGACGACATCAAACGGCTATGATCCTGTCAATTGCTTCTTGAACTTTGATTTGCTCCCGAGAGCGAGAGTCTTCTTTCAAGGAACAGTAGCTTTACTAGAAATGATGGTGATGGTAAAACAACACATTGGAGTGCCGTTCAACTTTGATTCGATTGGTTTGGTATTCCTTTTCTTTTTTTTTTTGAAAAAAGAAGAAGAAGAATAAAAATCCTTCGGGATAAAACTTGAAGGGATAAAGAAGGATTTTCCCCCGTCTGACTCGAGGCGAACAAAGCGCATTCAGTCAGTCAAAATACCCGGTTTATGTGGAAATAACTTTGAAATGGTTCGTTTGTGTTTGCAGGATGGATGAACGCAGGAAAATAAAGAAAAAGGATTCCTAATGGAAAAATTGATTTCGAGTGAAGAAGTAATCTCTTTTGTAACTGAGGGAAGAAGATGTGGAGAAATGCGAACGCAGACGGACTCGAAAGAAAGTGAAGGATTCAGGATTCTCCTAAACGAAAAAGGATTCTGGGAGTGGAAAAAAATTGCTCGGTCTGTAGAGAGTTAAATTAAATTTTGTATAACTAGGATAAACAGATGGAGTTAGTTAACTTTTTACTGGGGTGAGGATCTTGTGGAATTTAGTAACATCTGGTTACTGGAGGTGCTAGAGTCTGTTGGTATGAGGTAGTCACACAGACGTGAGGTATGTCAATATAATTCGTTGGACCTGTTTTTAGATTTTGGATCCATTTGTATGCATGTGACATAGTTTTAACCATAGATTTGGTGTTTTTTTCCTTATCATGGGGGTAGAGAAGGATCGGATATTGGGATATTTAATATTCATTAAATTTTGAATTGCTAGAACTTAGGATTTGTTAAGTAGCGAGAGAGAAATTTTTCGTTACACATATGTATATTCTGTCCCATTTGCGTTGACGGACTTTGCAGCAGGAGATTCAGCGACTCAATGTTGTGAGTTGTACCTACACCAAAATCGATTTTGTCCAAATTCTCTGAATTAATATGTACGTAGAAAAATTTCGTAGTTTCTCAAAGTTATATTTATCAAAGGTAATATTCTGAAACGTCGGTGTTGTATGTTCGTGTTTGTCGACAGCATATACAATCGACCATTAAACTCATCACAGTCAGTCCCACATTGATATTAACAAAACCACTACTGACATTATGTTGTCGTTTGAGTTTGATGTTATTCGTCTTGCCTCTTTCCTTGACATCAAGGATCAGTGTGCGTCCTATACAATCCTGGGTTTTTTTTCCAATATCTGTCGTAATCTGAAAATGCTTCATTCTGCCTGTCAATAGAATAGTCACTGTTTTATAGTTAGCAGAAGTACTTCTTTCACATCCTGAGCATCGACTCTAGTTCTACCACTAGGATTTATCAGTTCGTATGTAACTATAGTGTATAGAGTTGGCGCATAAACTGATGCCAGTAACCTTCTCCATCAATGCAAGTGCTGCCGTTGGTGCATGAAAGGCTCCTCCACCATGTTTTTTTTGAAGATTTTTGGAGATTTTTGAAGTTTTTGAAAGATAAAAGAGATGAGGAATTAGTTCAAATAAGGTGTCCGCCAATCCACCTGTAGACGTCACTATTGATTCTATAAAGATGAAATTCTTCCACTGTACGTTCTTCGCCTGAGTACCTCATCCTCGATATCTAAAGCATAAGTATATAACTGCCAATCAAATGCTACGTTGTCGTAGGTGGTTGCTGCTGCACTTAAATTAACTTTGCTTTGCGACAAACTTGGCTGTATACAGTACAGGTTGCTCATCACTTCCTGCCCCGACATCACCAACCGATAGATTAATGATCGACTGTTCAATAAGAACACTAATCGAGAGGGCTTTGCAACCCCAAAAAAATGTGATAACTAAAGGAACGTGTCAGTGACAGTAAAAGGTGCTGTAGTATACACAGCCCATGAACCAATCGAGATTTTGAACCATAATTCCCGCTAAGTCTTAAATTCAGTATGTCTGTCCAATTAAGTTAGGTTTCGAGCTTAATGTTTCAAATAACAAGATGCGACTTCGTGAAAAAGACTTTGGTCTTGTATTAGATACTTGTTACGAGAATCCCCAAAACTTCCGAATACAGCAACTTCTTAACATTTTAAAGCATGATTGTGAAAGTTTCTCAAAAAGAGAATATTGCTGAAAACATGGTTTCTTAAGTGTTTTTTTGTTCATTGTTTTACTTTCTACACGTTCCGGTATCTTTTATGAGTATTGCGTTCTTGTAAAAATATTATTTTGAGCTCTGAACATTGTTATACGATTTTACAATTTTAACATCTCAACTTTGAATTACAGTTTATTTGTAACACATCTAACTTGACGATTATTTTATTTTATTTATGAGATTAATGCATTGTGTAGCCAAGAGTGATCACATATTCTTATATCTTTCTTCCACTTGAACAATTCAATCTTCAATCTTTCCTTTAATGACTGATGATGGAAATGCGACTACAGGCAACGGAGCTTGGTATTGAAGAATAACTAAGCTTTATTCCATGAATAGCATGGTATGAGCTCTTAAATGCGCTATTAGTGGAACTAGATTGCCAGAATCTTCTTGTTTTTTTATACAGCATTTTAACTGCAGAAAGATATGAAAAATATCGTGATATTATTAGGTTTTCAAGTTTATGCAATACACTATATTCATTATATGTATATGGTCACGCCCACATTTTTGAAGTGTGTTTTCTATACATTTAAGAGAGAAATTCAAGATCTTCCACAATTTTTACGGTTCATAGTACTAACAGATAGAAAAACCTTTTGTTATAGTGGTTGGAGACAACTTTATCCCCCTCGCGGTGAAACCTGCATAGTTCGGGTCGCAAGTAAACGGGTCACCACTAGTCAGTCAGTCTACAGAGATGCAAGAATTTTAGCTGAAAATGTGCCAATCAACAGACAGAGTGATTCTTAAAATTGTATCTCACTGTTTAGTCAATCTTTCAATTCACTGATTTGCGATAAACTCAAAAAAACTAATCGAAAATCCGCCAAAACGTAGTTAACATAAGAGTAAAGATCACAGCCGGAACCACCAAAAATACTACAAACAGATGACAAAACAATTTTTAAGATACAAATACATATTTTCCCCTCGCTGATCCAATTTTCCATTCAACTTATTTAACTAATAAAAAATCCCCAAGTGATAACTAGGTGAAAGAAATCACCATCTCTCATAAATTTTCCTGATCAATCGCACAACCGCAAAAATAAAAAAAAAATTTATCACCTGTTTTCACTGAAACCAATCGTTTGTTTATTTATTTCACTTATTTTTCTTTAACTGACTGGAATACCAAACACTCACTATAATCTCCCTTAGATAGACTGTCTGTCCGATGTGGGAAAGTGCACTACCGAATAAGAAAACTTTACAAATTTTGTATCTTTTAGTCGAGCGTTGTGCGCACCATTTGGCGGTATGACTGATCGAGTCAACAGGTGGCCTTCGAAGAAAGTAACATACTGATCGGTGCCTCATAGAACCACAGTTGACAAAGATACGAAAGAAGAGAAACTCACCTCCCTCCTTCGTATACTGTGGCTTCCCACTTCCAACAGAAATTTTGCTATGCACGGCATGAGTATCTCATGGATGTGGGTCAACTGGTGTGACGTTAAACACTGGGGGGAACATTGTCTACCAATCTTTTCTTTTTCTTGACGCTTCTGGCAGTTGTTAGTGGTACATTGAACTTGGAACAAAATTGCGAAACTCATTGCAGAGCAGTCATCAGTAGTAACCAATATCACTGTGTTTACAAGTACTTATAGAAGTTTAATTGGTCTTGTGAGGTGTGTATGATGTGATGGTCATGGTCGTAAGTGTTAAGCGGTACATAAAAAGTAGCTAAAACTTGTTTTATAACAATTTCTTCGTCATGATACTTTGTGGATCTTGAAGCTGTTGCATAATTGGAACTCCATAGAAATTCCGGCGGCGATGGATAGATTTCGAAAAACAGTCAAACTGCATTCAACCGGTGGTAACTAGTAAACTGGGTTAGATGGCGATTTGTTGGTCAGAATGTATTAACAGTGGCAACTCGTCCTCATTCATTTGATATTCATAAGGCTGAGAGGCACTTTCCAAGAGTCTTTATAAAAAAACGCCCCTCTGTAATGTCACACGCCTTTATTTAACAACCCCCTGGAAATCACCACATACAAGATTGATGAGCAAACTCGGAAGGGTCTTAGTCTTAGAGCGGCATCGGTGTGGATTTCTTTTCGAATAAAGTTGGAATAACTTGAGAGGTCGGTATAGATATAGGGAAGAATGTTTCGTCTCGAAGTTACATCTAACTTGAACGATAACACTGCGATTGGTTGGTCATTAAGCAGGAGAATAGCACTCTCCCCACAGTGGTAGAACTCTCGGTCAATTGGTTCTAAGATAAATAGAACGTTTGGCATTATCAGAAACAACTGCAATAAAAAAAAAAACACTTACCAATGCACAAATGGTTTGAAGTTATGTGTATACCCCATCTACGATAAGCTTCTTCGCACTTGTATTTACTTATTAATCTGGCAGCCATGCGTTTGGCCTTGGCGATGTGGAGTTTTTCATCCTAGTTGCAAAAAAATATATTAGTCTTTAAAATATTGGTTAAATATTGCTGGTTGAGTAGGGGTCTTAACAAAAGACACATTAATCTAGTTGGCAGGCAGCTAGTTCCACCGTTGGATATGATCACTCTTAAACTATACTAAGATTGAGAACGCTATTGATCAATTGTTAAATATTCACGAGTTTCATAAATCTTGCTGTGTCGGTTGACCTCGGAAGAAAAACTGTTGAACTGTAGAGTTAAAACAACTTAGGTCCAGTCCAAGACTTAAAATTCTTTAAATAGATAAATTGAGAAGGGAATAGAGGACTGCAACAATTACCGAATACACTTCACAAAAATCTCAGCAAACCTTCTGTGGATTCTTGACTGAGACTAAACTGCTTACTGCTATATGTAAGTGTTCGCAACCTGAGATGCGTATAGCATGCGTGTGGCATGCATGTCAAATATTTCTATATTCTTTAACATAACAATATAGACTGGAACACTAGCGTGGAAAAACTTGGAAAGGATGGGATTGACCTTGAAGAACTGTGAACTGGACACATTTGTACTACCTCCAATTGGAATATTGTACAAATGACATACGAGCAATAGAGAACTGGAACACTTTTCCTGGTTATGTTACATCTAGTTTAGTATATCCAAAACCAAGAGCTTTCTCTTACTGAACTCATACTCCATCTGATGTTTCGGCCCGAAAATTAAATGCTGATTCTAACAATCAAATATTGTACAAATGACATACGAGCAATAGAGAACTGGAACACTTTTCCTGGTTATGTTACATCTAGTTTAGTATATCTAAAACCAAGAGCTTTCTCTTACTGAACTCATACTCCATCTGATGTTTCGGCCCGAAAATTAAATGCTGATTTTAACAATCTGCTATTGAGGCGAAGCAAAGATGCAGTTAGGCCAAACATCATTGTAGAGTTATCGGATTTACTAAATTTTTAAAGAAACCGATTTGATAGGTTTCTTTTTTGTAAAAATATTTTTATCTTCAAACATAGAATAAGAATAACAATGGACCAGGGTTGCCGCTGAAAAATTTCAAACAGTCGCCAAAAAAGTCGCCCAGAGCATAAAAAGTGTCCCCACTGAATTATTTGTAGAAGTATCCTATTCAGAAGCAATCCTAAAAACAGAAGCAATTATGGATTAAACCAATACAAACTATAAGAAAAGCATAAAGACAGCACTACAAGTAATTATCCTTTTTTTAAGTAATTATTGATATGAAACAGATTTTGTACCCGGCGGCCACAAGAGCAAGTTCTGGCAAAGGAAATTCCAAATTATTGTCACTTTTTTACGAATATAAACTTTTGCTAATTGCTCGTCAAAAGCTATGGAATTTCCCAAACCAATAGTTAGCAGAGTTATAAAAGAATGCATTCTTTTGGAAATGCATTCGCCGAATTCATAAAAAATTTAAATAAAAACTTTAATTCACTATTCTTTTGAAGTCAGTGTATAAGTCAGTGAATAATGCATTCAATTTTGGCAATCACTGAAGTTGAAGTCAGTAGTGGATTTACATACATATTTCATTGCAGTTAGTAGTGAATTCAGTTGAAGTCAGTGAATTTAACTGGAATAATTTTAATGCACTTGATTCCAGGTGGTGGATCATGTTGATGTTAATTGATTATAAGACATTTTTGGACGAGATTCAATTTTTGAGGTAGTAAAGATACTGTGGTGTTTAAAACATGAAGGAGATGTTAAGACATCAAAACAAAATAGAAGAGGGTAAAATTGCTTAACCAAGATGACGAGACTCAGCATCGTCTAATGACTTACATAAACTTTTTTTTTTGCGAAAAATTTTTAAGGTTTTGAAACAGATACATTATTACATATACATATTAATGAATTCCAAAAATTTCAATTGAATTCACTGACTTGAACTGATTTCAGGTGAATAATTCACTACTGACTTCAACGAAATATGTGAAGTCGATAGACTTCCAAAATGATTTCATTTCAGTGTTTGTTAAATATTGAATGCATTAATCACTGACTTCTAAAGAATGGCGAATTACGTTTTTTAAATGGACTTCAAATCATTTCTAAATGAATTCAATAGACTTAACCCCTCAAAAGATTTGATTCTTTTACAACTCTGGCCCAGTAGCCAAGCAAGTAACTTGGCAGCATAATTTATAAATGAATCCTGAGAAAAGTGTCCCAAAAATCGCTAAGATTTTGAAAAAGTGCCCAATTTTGGCATTTTTCAAAAAAGTAGTCGCCTGTTGTCTCGGAAGCTAAAAAGCCGCCAAATGGCGACTTTAGTTGCCTAACGGCAACCCTGCAATGGACGTTTTAGTTATTCGGGTGAACATCATGTGTTATATGATATATTTCCATTACATACTTATATATTCATTACATACTCTTAACAACTTTTGATATTTTGACCAGAATATTCTTCAAATCTTGATCGCACTAATTCTGGTGGGTGGATCTCCATAATCTTCGTGTTCCACCAGAATGTGGCCAATTTTCGAATGAACTACATTACATCGTCATGGAATTTCACGGCAATAACCAAAAAAGCAATTCTTTTTTGTAAAACAGTTGTTCTATCGGATGTAATGTCAAAAACCAGAGCAGAAGTGTCAAATCTACCCCTATTAATGATTTATAAAAATCGAGCTTTAATTGGTTTTATCATTGATGATTGAAACAAGTACGGCACTGCATACATCATAGTCCAGTCTAAGATAGCAAAACTAGCCAAAAAGAAACTTTAAACTCCGTGACAACAATTAAAATTCCACAACTGAAATCTGAAATTTGGGTATTTAATCGATCCTGTTTTTTTAGTTTGGTTCAGACTCTGCTGCGGGTGTCACAATTTTTAGAAATTCAGTCATTTATACATATAAATGATGTTTCTACAACTGTCCCTGATTTTTAAAATGTCTTCACTTTCAGAAATATACCAATATACCACATTTTATTAGTTCGAAAACCAAGAAGTTTAGGATTTTTACCAAAAGTTTCCCGAAGTTTTGAGGGGTTTCGCCGACCCGAGGAATTTCTATAAGTTGATGTCTTTCGGATGATCCCTGTCTACTTAAAACAAGTCTACCTACGTTTTGACCAAAACTTTTTTTAAGCCATCTACATATTACTAGTTCGCATACTCTGATGTAGAGCTTAGCTAATCAAGGATATGGTTAAAACAAGACATACTTATATGTCATGTGAATTTACTTAGGTATGTATAAGTTTAACCATAACATATTTTTTTTACTCAAAATTCTTTGCTGGATCTTAAAATACCACCAGATACACCCTGTGTATGTTAAAAATAAATATGAATTAAGATTTATATACTGACCTCAATAGAAAACACCAACATCTCCAAATATGCTTTGTCATTCCAATTCGGTCTCAATTGTAGAAATTGTCCAGTCAAAACGGAACTCCCCTCCTTCAAATGGTCCTTCAATCGAATCGCTCCTATATCATTAATTCTTCCGTTGTCATTATAATTCGGATGGGCTACTACCAATTCAGCTGAAGGGGCCATCACTTCAGTACTCTGGTAAAGATCCGCCTGTCCATGGACCACTCGGAACATATTCGGAAACCTCCTGTACAAACCACTACACCAGTAAACGAACAGGAAACCATTAGCAAAAATCAATGTGTGGGTAGAAGCATCAACTTAAAGAAGCAAATTACAAACTCAACTATGTATCGTAAAAACAATGAGCTGCGGTAATGACAATCCTCGGTGAAACCAATATCCCTCCACAAATGTCAGAGAGCGAGAACCTCAGAGACCATCTAACCACGAGGACCTGCAAGCAAGAGATTATATGGTCGATAGTGTAGTGTTGCACAAAAGATGTACTCTCTGGCACAGGCACAGACACAGGCACATACATTTTGGCAAATGTCACTTTTGTTTAATTAAAAATGTTACCGCTATTTTGGAGTGATTGGGTTGGGAGATAGTTGGTATCACTGATGTTGTTGCTGGTATTGGGTCGATTTTCGTTATTTGATTGTGTATGGTTGAGTTTTCATTAATCCTGGACACGATGTTCTTTCTTCTATGGAACGGGGTTGAGTTGCAGCCTAGGACTAGTAGTAGAAGAAGGAGAAGAGTTCTTGACAAAATTAAATTCATTTCAATTGTCGATTTTGGCGTGACACATTACAAACACGTTTTGTCTGATGGAAATCGAAAATTGATTTGAACAGGTTGTGAGTATCATGTGTCAGATGTTTCCAAAGCAAATTTAGATTGCAGGTTGGGGATATATTTTGCATATAACCTTAAAATTCAAAGGGTGTTCTTTGTGGTGTGCCAGACATGAGTTATTGGATGGTATTTTATTGCAACAGGTACCTAGATACCATCACCACTGTTTTGTGGTGTGTCATTGTTGAACTTGAACAGGGTTACCGTTGACTATGATTGAATCTTTGATAATTTAAGAGTTCGTACCAGCTTATGCTGCCAAAGTGTCATAATTTAATTTTAATATAGGTAACAATGACAGATTTTGTATTGTAATTGTTATAAAGAAAACTATATTTGCCCGAAATTGAGGGGAATACCTATTCAGTATTCTTGAACGGCCAAGCGATATTTCTTTGACTTGGTGTTCTTGAGCGAGTTTCATTCAAAAATCTATTGAAACATCTTACTTTAAAATTGTTTATACTTATTATAAATTAGCAGATTTTTTTAACATTTCCAACCTCGAAGTTTTGTTGGTGGACAGCTATGGAGAAGCAACATCAAATCTGCTCAGTCAGCTGTTCATTCTTTCTCATCACAGTTTTTGATTTCCGATCGGAAGATGAAGACCGTTTGATGACATTTAACGAATTAATTTATAATAAGTAGAATTAGGAATATATGCTACCAGAAATGGGACAGCGCCATCAACGACGGTGTGTTTGAAATGTGCACCCACTTAGTTAATTGTATAAAAATACAAGTATTTGGCACAACAGGTCCGTACGGGAGCCAGGGTCTAGCTTCTCACAAACATTTATATTGTACGTGCTACATATATTCTGTACACGAATTGAAGGAGTCTACTGTTTAATGCCGTGTTCGAGGGACATTTTTTGAAAATAGTTTCCATGACAGTTATACTTTGAGATGTTTGTCAAACGTTTGCACTGGAGAGAAGTGGAATCTAAAAAAAATTGGTGTTGTCTGGGAATTGACGACGCAATCCACTTCGTTCGCATATCTCATTTTGTCTTTTATTTTGAATCCAAGTAAATAAAACCAGTTTTTGCTCCTTTGTCGAAATCTTTGTTGTACCTACGTATGTATGTATGTAGATGTCATCAGCAATCTGTTATATACACTGTCACACTATCGCACTATAACAAATTTAATGTCTCAAATACTTTACATTTTATTAAATACTTTTATGAATTCAGTCTAGCTGGAGCCCACATTTAACACAAAGAAAGTCGACCTTAATTTTGCGCAAATGCCAAAGTTCTGGTCTAACACAAGACAGCATAACCATGAGAATGAAGTTGTAGGATCAGTGTCGTGTAGGGTGTTATTCCAGAATTCGGATCTTCTGATAGGAAAGGTTATTTTTATAATTTTCAATCAAGTGAATAATGTTAAGGAAGAGGTAGAACCAAGCTCAGAAAAGCCGAGTCACATACATAAACACAGAAGACCTTCATCCTATTATAAAAGAAACACAAAGTGGCGAACCCGCGGTTGTGCGTTGACAGAATGCATAAAAGCAATGGGGTAACACCAAATATGACCTCGTGCGTTTGTTTGCTTTTTGATCGCAAATACGAAGCTCTACCCAACTAAACTTTCGAGTAGAGCTTTTCAATACCAATCTCTACTATTGTCAGGTGTTTTGACATCACACAACTGTCTTGGATTGAAATTGTTCCTTAATTTGAGCGATCTTAGCAACAAGGACGCCTTGACGGATTTAACTTTTAAAAAATTTTACGAGAAATGGAAAAATTTTTGTTAAAACAAAATTAATAGGCCTTGAATACTCTATAAGTTACTTGAAGACCATATACGGTCACGCGCGATTTTGAGGACATGAAATTGCCCAGAAAGCATCAGTTCAATGTCATCAATTCCAATCAAGAATGCAGAATACCACGCCCACTTTATAAGGCCTCGTGTGTTAGAAAAATAAGACGTGAATTTCATTGCTTATGAGGTTGTAAACTTATAGCATTAATGTGCAAGTACGTACATCCCAGTCGTGCACTATATTTTATTCTGCTTATACTCTGATACTAGTCATAGGTGCAGCGTCAGTATTAAACTTTAGTCATTCAGTCAGCTGAATTTTTTCTCTTTTGTTGTTCTCATATGCCTGTCGTTTGAGACTTTGGTAAAATTGATTGGTCCTGTTCATCTTTTCTCCAAAAAATTATTTCCATAGATACATTCATCTTTTCTGATGCTCTGCCCGTTGTAATACCTCAGTACTTTCATACCGGTGTCCAAAGGTTCAATTATTATCAGTAGGATGTAGACAAATACTTTTCTTCGACAGACCTCTGCAGTTTTATTGTAGTTTCAGTTACAAATCTAAATTGCATCCAATTAAAAGATTTTCTTTCTGTATTTCATTTCATCAAACCCATCATCTATTCTTATCTCAAGTCACCATCCAATCACACACACAACTGCAACTCTCTTTTCCCTTTCACAATTCAAATCAGACAATGTCCAATCGTTTTGTAATATCCGACTAGAATGTCCATTCGTTCCCCATTTTGAAATCATAAGCAAGTCATCGCCCAAAAGTAAAACCCTCAAATCGTTCCTAACACCCACTATCTACAACTGAATCAGAAATCAATTTAACAACAGGATATTCAAATTCAAATTCACTCACAACTATCAAGCAAACATCAACAAAAGTTAAAGGATAACTGACCCGTTTCCCTCTCCACCATCTGTCGCCCACATCCGGTTTCGTTGCCGTCTAAACTCATTAAATCGAAATCGGAATTTTGTAAACATCCCAATGACATCCGACGCTCCAAAGTGTTGAAAAGATAGATAGCGACCAAACTAGACCAGAGAATGAGGGTTCAGATGGCGAAATGAAGTGACACAGGAAATAATTTCATTACGTTTCCTTTTGTTGTCTCCTTCTATCGTATAGACTAAACAATATTCTCTTACGAAAAGTGTCCTTTTATTGCATCCGGTGTTAGATGGATGATATGCCATTGACTGTCAGTCTTTTTTTCTTTTTTTTTTTTTTTTGGTAATGGACTATAGGACTTTTGCTGGAGAAAGGGACAGACTTTTAGCTTTTGTTTGTAGGATAATGGCATTTGACGAAATGAAATTAATTTGCAAAGCATCCTTTTTCTGCTTTGTGATGATGATCTGTGTTAACTTAGAAGCTTAGAGGATGCTCTTAATGGTTTTGTTTAGATGGTGACCTGTAGAATTTTTGATTTTCAATCTAGTTACTGGTGCAAAGCGGTGGGGAACTACGTTTGGTTTTAGATTTTTAGGTGGGAATTACAAATTTTAGTCAGTAAACTGATATAATTGAGTTTTATGCCGTTGATTTTAAATGGAGTTTATCACCTTTAAATCAAAAGAGAGCAGTAAATCCTTAGTACGTTACAGCGGCTGCTCTAGGTCAAGGTCAATTTAGTTGCAGGTTTGTTGTCTGCCAGTTAAGAACCAACTGATCTTGTGGCAGACTATGTGCTTGAACAGTGTGCTCCAACAATAAGATGGTTCACAATACTAAAGTAAAGAAACCTTTCACCGTCGTCATTTCGGTTTCCAATGGTGTTGTCTGTTTTTTAGGTCCTTAATCAATGTACCACTGGGCCCACTAAGATTTGAACATTTGTGCCAAATACGCAGTGTCTTATGACAACGTTTATAAGTTGGATACGGTATCTCTACCTTGTCTTAACAGAGCCATTTTCCTGCTAAGATCTAGAGTTGCCCATAAAATCCTAGGAATGTTGGCAACAGTTCGATTCGTTGCACCACCGTGAGCCCGGTGCTTAACAGTAGCAATAGGCGCGTTAACATTGTCTTAATGCCAACTGTTTCTACCAACTAATATTGCATTTGCATTAGATACTCTCGACACAATACTACGCGTAAAGGATTGGTAATCACTTGCATCGAACCATACTGTAGACTGTCTTCTAGTTCGGAAGAATCTGACGTTCTGAAATGGTTTACTCCCATAATCAAACAAAACCGTCAGTGTATGCTCAGTCATTATATACGTCGCAATGCCAATTTCGAAAACAGCATGATTTGAAAATGTTCATAACCTTTGCAAAGTTACTACATTTTTTCATTGCAAATTTTTTAATAGAGAATCTTGAGAAAACACGCCTTGAGCGATACCAATTTAAAACAGCTCTACTTTTCTGATTTTCTGCAAAACCACAAGAGGTTTTCCACCATTAAGTTAAAATAAAACCACTTCTACTACACTGTTACTGACTTAATTCACAGCGACATGTAATTGTTTTCTATTACTCTCGACTCCTTCTTAGTTTTTCAAGAATGACCCATTATTCCAACAGAACGCATTTAATGTTTATTTTAAAGAATGCAACTTCAGCTACATTCACCACGCTCTCTATTTAAATACCTGTGCAGTAATGAACCCAAATCCCCTTTATATAGCAACCTATTGAAATCTAAGAATCAACATCCCTGAGAAGACGACGAAAATTACACTTGAAGTAAATAGAATTTTGCCACCCGTTGGCGTATCCAAGGATAACCATTCCACCCGTTACCATAAGTTTCCGTCTCCACTAAACTTCGGAAGGATACTCCTTTTGATGTTGTATCTCTCTGAGGTGTTACACGTTCGCATCGGCACCAGCATACCAGTTAAAAAGATGAGATAACATGCAAAGTGTAAGCAAACGAAAGGGAAGCGTTACCTCGGTGTGTCTAATTAAGAGCATTTTATATTTGCATGGGGATACGACATGGTATTCCTTAGGGATGGGTTGTTGCCTTGAAGACAACTTGCCTTGAAGCTAAACCTTTACTGTTAGAAATACCTTCTTCCCTTTAAAATGGAAACTATGATCTAATTGATGCGGGAAAAACGTTTTACGTCTGGCTCTTCCGTTGATGTGGATGATGCTGATGAGGATGTTGATGTCGTGGGTGTTAAACAGGAAACTGAACTTGCCAAAAGGATATGTCAGAGTTAATCGAAAGGAAATCTCGTTTATGTGGGTGAGCTGTGTCAACTTTAATTGCAAATGAGCTCTGTTTGTTTGGTTGGATAGAGTGTGTGCAAAATGAATATTGACAGTAAGAGGATGCTTTTAGATATTTTAATCAAATGAGAATTGAAATATCCTGTTGTTTTCTAGTTGACATGGGAATTCAAATTAACAGGCTGTAGAATGATAGAATCAAATTCAATTGAGATTATATTCTCTATCATAATGTTTTTCTAAAAAAAATTGAAATTTTCGTATCAAAGTGAGCATAAAAAACACGCACTAACAGAGAGATTCCTGCCCGACACCTTATTAGACAGCTAGTCTGCACTGGAATTGCTCGATTTTTGTGATCTTCATTCCGATGAAAGGTAAAATGTTTTCAAAGATGAATCCGTATTAAATAAAAGTATGGGATTTGTATCCTCTAAAGCAATATCCCTTCTGTCACTAGTTCTCGCGGTCCTGGTATCAAACATATCATCGCTCACATTTGCATTCAACTGTTACTCTGCCCTTAGTCTTTTTTCATGGTTCTTCAGAATCCCTGCTTTGCTTTACCGTCTGGAAACCAAATGTCTGTGGGCCTCCCGGGTCATAGCCTGCCTTATTTCTACTCTAGTTGATATTTTTCTATTGCGTATCGTGGACATTGAAATATGATATGTTCCACATCTTCCATCGTTTCTGTAAACCTTTGTAAATACGCCACACAACATCTATGACTTGATTAACTTCTGGGTTTTCTTAAAGTTGATGTCTACTCTCCGTTATCCACATATCGAAGTCGGATATGATTTTGTATGTCTATCTCTCTTTGCAATTCGCTTAGACACACACATCGCTATAGCGACGTTTAGTCACTCCACACCGATTTGGGATCCATACAGGATTTTCGATCTTGCCACCCTAGTCAGGAGCAACCTTCTTCCATGTTTTGGTCCATTGATATTTGGGATTATACACACTTATCCAGATGTTCCTCTTGCTGCCTTAGGAGTAGTGTATTGTAGATTTTAGCGAAAAGCTTGCCTTGCTTTACTAACACGATGGCAATGTCATCAGTGAAGCCGCCTATTTTGGTAAACTCTGGAATTATTATCTTAATGACATAGTAATTCATTACATTCCACAGGAAAGGGCAGAGTACAGAGTCTTGAGGAACGCCGTTTGTAATGTTGTCCTTCATTATCCTTTTTATTTCTGTAAGTGCTCGGAGGGAAAATGTCCAATTCACTCTGTTAACGGCGTTCGCAATGTGAGAGAGTGATGCAGTTCTTGAATGCGTGAACTTGCAGGGCCCCATCCGAGCCTTTTTCTATATAATTAATCAGACTTACTTACTTACTTATGTAGGTGGTGCTACAGCGCTTAAATGGAAAAAGATCTCAACTAACTTAGGGTGCGAAACTCGAGGAATCTGGCAAACAAGCAAACTAGTTGGAGAGACTTGTTGGTTGCACGTACCTGTGCCTTAACCAACAAGCCTCTCCAAATAGTTTGTTTGTTTGCTAGGTTCCTCGAGTTTTGCACACCAAGTTAGTTGAGATCTTTTTTCCATTTAGCGCGCCAAATCTCTTTCTACTGTGCCGTCCCTTCCTCTGGTGTGGGGAATCGAAGTCTCTCCCGGCCGGAATGTGGTTCTCCATCAACTCTTCATGAACCATTTTAGTCTTCGTATTAGCCTTTGATCAGGATTTTGTTAAGAGTCACTTTAGTTATTCGAGAAAATGGCTTTTACTACTTAATTGGCTTCTTAGACCAAAGCGAGCAGCGATTAACAAGAATTAATCTTCATTTCATGTCAGAGCTGGTGTCATTGACTGAATTTATAGCGGATCCTATATAGACAAAAATCGTAACCACCTCAAAGTTAGGTATATCGGATGTGTTAGCAGTTGCACCGACCTTTGATTCTGCCTCTGATGTTGGCTTCTGAGTTCTCCACAATCTTTTAAGAACAATTTTGAAGAAATCTGAATCCGTTTTTGACATCAAAGGTCTCGGTGAGGTCTTTCCCGACCTTGATGGAACATTATGCAAGGAAGCCAAAGCTGAACATGGTCCTTTATAGCTTATCTCCATAAATACTATCACAGGCGGGCTTAAAATTTGGACGATGGTTGGACTTTCCTAACCTAATACCACACTAATATATACCAATCAAGTTGTTGACTATAGGTTTTTAGCATTTGCACAATACAGCATATGTAAGCAACGTAGCGAATATTTATTCCTCTATAGTTACCACAGTTTAGAGCGTATCCGTTTTTAAAAATCGTTTAAACAATGCTGATGTTGCAGATATCTGGCATAATTTCATCCTACCATATTTTGTAGGATTTGTTGGTGCATGTTTCTTACCAAGTCAGACTATCAGCTCCAGCAGCTTTATTAGTTTTCAACTTAGATAATGCTATCTTTATATCCTCCAGCTTGGGTGAACGGAATTGTTGGTTATCATCTTTTACATTACATCACTACACAGTTTCTATTTAATCTCGTTAAAAATAAATTGAAGTAAAAAATGTCCTTGACGTTTATGTATATTACTAGTCGAAACTATAAATAGTATTTCCCAATTCGATTAAAGAAAACTTTGTAGTCTCTCACCACTCCGCACTTCAAACCACAAAACCTTGACAAGTCTCTTGAACCCACCACGTACTCATACTCATGAGTTTTCGAATTCCTGTGGTTGTGGTTAACACACTCAATCCATTAGCGCGCGAGAAATCCTTTAACGAATGTGTTTTTTTTTTATTCAATAAACCCATTCACTCATTACTTTCGTGAAAGTCAGAGCTGTTCTATATCTCTCACTCAGACCCACGGACACAAAGACTAGATCCTTGAAAAGCCAACGGCTCAATTAGACCAATTAAAAAATTACTTAACCCGCCGCCACATTCTGAATCATGAATCGCGGAATTCCTTCCTTGTGATGGAAAGAGAAAAAACAAAGAGAGCACGCTATTCCTTCCTTCCAGGTCTTTTGTCGAACCCCTGAAAGCTACAGAATTTTATGATTAAATTATAAGTGAAGCAAAATGCGCTTCGTTAAAGTTCTTGTCCTTGTCGCTAACGTTGTCGTTCTCGTCGTCGTTGGTGTTGGCGTTGTCCTTGCCGCTGTCTTTCCATACTTTCTGGCTATGTTTTGAATAATTAATTTCGTGGTGGTTACCAAGGAGCAAAAGACGAAGAACCCTGAATTTGAATATGGTCGCGATGAGTAAAGTTTGTGATAACCGCGCTTTGTACCCAACCTCCATCGCACCCAGGACCAGCATTAGACATCACAGACTGTGAGAAGGAGAAGAACTCTGAATGATGGCAATGAATGAAGCTGAGATTTCAGCAAAAATAAAAGGATAAACCGACGATGGCGTACAAAAGGGATTATGAAACGATATTAAGTTTCTTTAAGTTTTGTTTACCACTCTCTTGATGAGCAGAAGTTGGTTCGGCTGCAGTTAGTTTGAAATCGTCCTGGTGCGGTGGCACATTTTGGTAGATAAATAGCGAGGGCGGTCTTAAGTAAGCACATTGAGTGTTAGTGTTTCTTTTTGTAGCTTTCTGATTTTTAAGGTTTTTAAATCCTTAATGAATGGATTTCTGCTGTTTACTTAGAGATTTAATTGCGCGAAGGGTAAAAAATATATAAAGCAGATGGCAGTTTAGTGGAATTAAAGAGCGGAAACAGAGTCATAAAGGAATAATGATTTATTTAAGGAAATAACTTTAACAATCAGAATTTGTCAACTGATCAATTCTGTAGATAAAAAGTATTGTAGGACAACTCCACTTAAGACATACATACGTTGGATACATGACAACGAAGTAAAATGGGAGAAAACTAGTTTCCAACGAATAGTAAGAACAAATAAGTAAATCTCGAGAAAATCAAATCAAATGTCATAATAGAAGGAAAACTCATAGAAATAGATAGCGTAAAATGATCTACCACAGGGCAGAGGATATAGCATTTCTGACGATGTTATACATACATAATTAAGCAATTGCAGAAACTCTGTTCTGTCATGTAGGTACCAAAGACCAGGTGTCCAGTAAACTTACCTGGCCACATACTTAAAGTTACTTAGTGCGCGCTAAAGTTCGGGATGAACCTAGGTCTCCATCTAACATCCTAAGTGGAGAGGAGCACATACATTTGTACACTCCAAATTGGATCAACCCTCCTTCTTCTTGTGTATGCCACCTGAGGCGATGTCTTCTTCTATTGCGAATTGTCCATGTGTTCTACATGTCCTAACCATATCAAACGACTGATATCCAAAATCTAGACAAAGTCAGTGTCGCTCTATACATAGCTCATATAATTTGCCTTTAAATCTCTTTATGCAAATCCCCGGAGGTCGCAAACGGGACCAAATTTAAAGAAAATTTTTTCTTTTGAAACAACCAAACATATCTTCATCCGCTTTCAATAAAGTTCATGCATCAGCACCTTAAAGTGGAACTGGGATAATCAAGGTTTGATATACACTCGTCTGACCAAATCTTAGAAATGATTTAACTCATTTCCACTACCAAGTCATTTCCCACAGCTCCGCTGATAAGCCGTCCGGTCCAGAAGCTTTGTTGCATTTAAGCTTGGATATTGTTATCTTAACTTTGGTCAGGTGGATGGCTCAATCATGTTTAGGATTCCCAGTAGTATTTCAAAAGTTGTTTGGTTATGGGTTCTGTTGGAGTATTGAAGATAATTCAAGTTGTGAGCGTTAAGGTCCCGGTTTCATTTGAAGACCAATAGAGGTCACACATAAGCTCTATGGAGCCGTATATCATAATTTTAACCATGTGACATAGAGGGTATTGAGTTCCTATAACTCCTTTCTCGGATAAGCCAAATCTGAATTAGCAAACGACCATAGACCCTTAAATGGGTGAAGATTGTAGTCGAGACTCAGTTAATTTGGGTCTTGGTCAATTCAAGCAGATGCGTTAGTGCTGATAGATAACAGCTTACGTTCTTATTGTTAAATCCCTCAGCTATTATAAAACTGCGTTTCAAACAGATTATCTGTTTTCGAGTTCGCATATTTGATGCAGATTAATTGTTGAATATTATACCTCCGTCGGAATAGTCGACCAGATAAACTCCGGAATATTTTATCTCACGGATGCCTCTAAGGATTTGGTTTTTGTCATCATGTTAGTACTTAACGGTACAAAAGGTGAGATAACAGTTACATAGGGTGTCAAGTGGTTATTATGGTGGAGTTCTGAGCAGGAGGTTTTGTTTTCTTTGAACGTTAATAGATGTTACCCTCTAAAGTTCAAAGTTATCGTCGTATTTCAGTAAAAAATACAATATGGCCACGCCCACTTTATAAAAGCTATGTATATAAGAAGGAGGATAGGGTACCTATCATACGATCCGTTCCAGTATGATTGTAGCCTTTCTGTATGTTTGGACTACGGATTGACTCCAGAACTTAAAGGTCACCTCGTTTGATCAAGTGTAAGTTCTATTATTTACCTCTGTATTACTCAAATACCAATAATATCGCTCATCCATCTCACGAACCACTTTCAATTAAGCATACATATTAAATACGTGCCTAATATTTAGTAGTTATTCAACTTGTAGCGAAAAAATCACCCACAGATACATTCCAAATACTACATAGTAATACTGCGTCATAAAAAAACATTTTTCTTAGTGCACATTCATACAAACGCACATACATATGTATGTACATAGGTACACACCACAAAATTGATCATTTCAACTGAATGGTAGTATCCGCTGCTTTTAATTACATTTAAGAACCTAATAGGTCACATCCCTCTCCGCATATCAATTAGAGTAAACAAATTAAATTATGTACGAGTATATCCCCCAGGCCGCACCGTGTCCACCCACCTACATTCCTCTCTCAGACATGCCGCTCGCTGATAACTTCATTTAGCCGCTTTTAGCATAATCAGCTTCCCGTCGAGTGTGTCTGTGTGTATGTTGTCCTACTCCCACATCACACACAAAGATCTCCGACGACGATAAGACTAGTTTGCGTCTGACCGTCGGGCCTTCCCCAAATCCACTCATCTCATTCAACATTCTCAGTGCTTCGGGTGTACAGTGTAATTCGCGACCCACTAAAAAAAAAAAAAAAACAAAGTCTTCCCGTCCTCCATTAAACATTGCTATTTAGATTCTATCTGTGTGGCCGTACCTTCCTCGATTGATTTGGGTGCACAATTACCAAACCGCGGTTTAGAAACATCGCTGTCGTTGTTGATAACCTCAGGCGACCCTGTGCTTGTCCCGCTCATCAAAACAAATAAAAATAGCAAAAATTACCAAAACATTCCAATCATATTGTAAATACTACCCTCGTTCTGTGTCTCTCTCGCTGTGGCCCGCACAGACGCTTATAAATAGAACTCCCGAATTGTTTCTAGAAAATTTCCAGTATAGCAATGGACGCCTCTAGAATTCAAGTACTCGCTGTTGGTGTAATTTTTGTGGTTTTAACAATTCTGACATCCTCTGGACAGGGCTATTCCGGAGTAATTCCAGCGGATCCAAGTGAGTGAAAAGGTTGGTAAGAGGTCTGTCTGTCCAACTATCTATTGGTTTCTGTGCGAATTTCCCAGGTAATCCCGGAAAATGCATTTATCGCAGTGAGGAGCTTAAGTTGGGTGTTAGCGCTGGACCGCTGCCATGTCAGCGGTTGACATGCAACGAGGATGGATCGGTGCTGGTCGAAGGGTGAGGTTTGTTGGTCGATTTAGTGGAATTTGATTTAATTTTTTGTGTTTTCTCCATGGAACAGTTGCGGAAAGATTCGCCTGCAGAACTGCAATCGTGGTGAACGGATTAATGTGGACAAACCCTATCCAGAATGCTGTAAACAGAGATTCAAGTGCAAGCGACCGGATGGCTCATCATTTTATCAGGATAATGACATACTTTGAGATGCGTCCTTGATGGACTGTCGTGTGTATTGGAAGTGTTGTTTTGTGTTAGATTGGCTAAGATAGTGGAATAAGTGAAACAGAGAATTTTGCACTGCGTATATTCTCAAACGGAAGTGATGATGCTATGAATAAAAATCTTATTTTGTAAAGTATATACGAATGTTTTCAAAAGTATGTCAATTTTTTGGAGGCGGTTTGGACTATATAAATGACGTCAAACATTTGAAATGTGTTTGTTATGAGTATACGGGAAACAGTATTTATTTATTTTTGTGAATTGAAATCCAAAACTATGTCATGTCGATTTTATATTTTATCGTAAATGCAAGGAATAGGTTAGTCTAGGGTGGGACACTAAGCATCAGGAGAACCAATTAAAATTTAATTTTCATACAGAAGTTATTATTAAGGTTACTGTACAAGTATCTAGACAAGTGTTTCATCATGTAGGTATGTCTTTGACGATGCAGATATCATCACTATATTTAAATTCATCTGAATCCGCAAACCTTATTATTTTGATATGCTTTCTCAGGAGAGGCCACATGGTGGCAGGATTCCTCTGTAAAGACTGTTTTTTTTTTAGCCCAATAGAACTTCAAAATAAAAAAAAAATTATTTATTTTTAATAAAACAAATATCAAATCATGACTTTGATATCTAGCACATGGCCATACGAAATATTTTAGAGGTGTCAAGTCGGACGACCTTAGAGCCCAATAGTCAAATCCCTTTCTCGAAATCAACTTATCCCAAAATTTTGATTTGAATAAGTCGATTGTTGTGTCATCCTGTTGTAACCACATTTTCTCCGAATCAATATCATTCCTTTTATGAAAGAAATATTTATTGACCCTGGTCCTGGTTATGGACCGTAACCTGAACTCAAGTCTCATTAATTAATTATTAATAAACTGCACCACACGTACATTTTTCCAGATGTAATAGGATCTTTTCTAAACTAGTCTCACTCCACATGCGACAACATAATTTTGTCATAAAACAACGGGTCAGCTTTTAGAGGCCCATCAGGAAAAAAAAACGTACAGGAAAGATACAATCCATTTGGAACGGATCGTTGGATACCCTATCATCCTTCCTATGCAGCCCTAATAAAGTGGGTGTGGCATGCTGCATTTTTTTTTGTCGAACTACAACGATAATTTCGAACGTTTGAAGATGTTACTTGGAAAATTTTATCAAAAACAGTTTTTTAATGAAAACGCTCCCAAAAGGTAGGTGCGGCTAAAGACAATGTATGGGTGAATTGTAGACATTCTGAATATCTAAATATTTGGTCTTAACAACATTTTTTGATTTCATGTAATTTAATATTTGTTAACATTTTTAAATCGCAATCATTGAAGTAGCGCTGCCATTATGCATATACCCCCCTTTTAAAAACAAATAAATAAAATATTCTCACTATTCATTGCGGAAATATACGAGCATGCTAGTAACATAAAATATTTATGCGGAGGTATATGCACATACATACATACATATGTACATATGTATATTTATTTATTTATTTATTTTAAGAATAGTAAAAGTTTTCACGCAAAAAAATTAAATTGACTCATGCTACCAGTAAAAAGTAATATCGGAATTTTTGCTGAATACTGTCAGCAATTCTGCTACAAAACTGTCATTTATCAAACATTCATATGTACATGCTTACATACAAACTGTTGGAATTTCACAACTTTTTTTTTGAATACAAGCGATGGGTTATCTACAGAAAAAAATATTGCTGTAATATATGTATGTATACCCAAGTAATTTTGCATTGGTATACTGTTTTAGAATATACGAACTTAATTTCAGTTTAAAGGACACAAGTGTAAGCTACTCACTCCAATCAGCTCGATTCCTAGCGTAGTACCTCTTATTTACATATCAAGATTTTTACAGAAATTTTCTTTTAAAATAACCAAAATGAATTTAATTTACCTTTGATACCGTAATTTGCTAAAATCTGTTTGATTCATATAGCAGTGAGAGAACATTTTGAATTAAATTAAAGCCTCTGTAAAGTATTCTTATTAAAGGATGCTGAAGTTCCACTCATGAGGCATACCTTCAGCCCAGTAAGTTTCACGAATGAATTTTTCCTTGATCCACTCCAAGACTTTCAGTTGAACAGATGACATTAATTTTTTTTTGGAGACGTAAGGATACATTTTCCGAAACCTTCACTCTGTCTTCTAAGTATGAGGTGTACAATAAGTTTAGCTTGACTCAAACTGCTGAAACCACACTCGATTTAGAGTATCTGTTACCAACCGTCTAATAAGAAATGAGTGAATAAGAATACATAGATATATTTATTTTGACGTCCATCCAACATCACAATCATTCCGAACTAAGAACTAATTTTCATCATCATTTTCGTCGTCTTCTTCTGCTTGTTCATCCGAAATGGCCTCATTTTCTACAACAATCTGATTTAGTTTTCTAAGTGTATCTAGTTGATCTTTCACTTGATCGGAGTTAGATCCAAGAGATTTAGGTGAATTTCCCTCATTGGTAACCACATTTCCGTCGTCACCCATACGATCCAGCCTATTCTCATTGTTAGGCTGATTCTTTTTAAGTTGGTCCCATTGATCTTTTACATCATCGGAGTTAGAGCTTCCTCCCTGTTTAAGTTGATTCCACTGCTTGGTGATCATATTTCCATCTTCGTCCGTACATCGATACGTCATCTCACAACAATCAGGATATGGCTTATCCAAATTTGTTGGTTTCAACAAAGTACATTTGTGTAGCTCCAATCGTCCGCATCTATCAAAACAATAGCAATAGTTATGTCCTTTGCATAAGCACTAGAGACTTACCCTTGCACTAGAATGGAACCATCTTCGTTACACTTCATATTTTGACAGGTTGTCGGCATCTGATTGTCGCCCTGCGGAAGGACATGTCCATTGAAGTAGCAAATCCCAGGATGTTCTAAATATTGAAGCCTTTATAGATATAATCACTATTCATATAATTTACTTACTTAAGCTGGCTGGAATAACGTACGAATATCCGTAGGAACTAGCCAAAATGGATAACGTGAACATCACAGTAAATACTTTCATGGTCGAGATCACTCTTGTCTAGCTTTGAAGAGAACGTTGAATGTTGAAGTGCTCAGCTAAATCTATCACTTTTATATGGAAAGATTGTGTTGTTATTTGTTTTGAGAAAATAATTCCGCAATCGGTTTTGGGTTTATGAGTGCATCGATTCATGGTGAAATAGATAAGGAAGTGAATTGTGTCAGAATGCAATCTATTATTGGTTAAACCACTGTTAAGGGAGAGATAAGTACAGATGAATAACGTCGGATGATGGTTTAAATCTTTGTCTTCCCATAGGTTCGACAATGAACTTGATATATCATCTTTGCCTTTCATAATAAATGCAAAGCAGCGCGCTGCTTAATCGAAACCTGTCATTCGTTCTATAGTCATGCGATAAAGTCACCTCAGCTAAACAGCGCTGTACCGATGATATTCTACGCAATTTTTATTCAACAAAAAGCTATTAATCATAAATCAAACATATCAACGTATCCTGCAAGACAGCCTGACAGCTATAGAAGATAACGCCCCAAATACAGTACAGGATTACTCCTACATTTGGTGCACCCCGTGGTGGCAAGTACTCCTTCAAAACAGAAATCGATTTAGATAAGAGGAGCTGTTTGTATAGAACTGAAGGACTTCAATTCTACTTCATTGCAATTCCCTTCTACACACAACCACTAGTGTCAGCATCCTTTGAAGGATAAAAGAAGCAAAAACCCCCTGCGGCATAATGGAATGTACAAAAATAGACTGCGAACATAAATCCTAGAGGGTGGCGACACAAAAGGACCTGCTCAATTCCATCGATTGACACTCATTCGTATTGCCATCATTTTTCAGAAATGAAAGTGCCCTTACCACGAATTCCAGTCAATAAATACAAATTAGATGAGATTTTCATATTTTATCCCGCCATCCTTTGGGGAGCACCTACCAAACAGCCTACCAGGACACAATGAACCATGTCAAGTGGGGGTATTTGCCATATTTATTGGAAAATGATTTCTCTAAAGAACCATATTATTTTCACCTTATTTAGGGTTTCATTGCGTGGAGGGATGTTTTCGCGACTGATGGGGGTTTTCAATGACGAGGGTTGGGTTGACGCCGCAATAAATTTTGAAGGGTTGTTTAATGGGATCGGGGGAAATTAAAAGATTGTTGTTAGTACTGATGCTACGAAAACAACTTTGACAGCATTAATGGTAGCTATTAGAAAGAAAATATAGTGCAGGATACACATATGTATGTATACATATGTACATACATATGTGCGTATGCTTCGAAGATGTAAGCACTTGTTTTTAAGAAAATTGGTCTTCCTCTGAGTTGGCTTTTATGATCATACATATAGTATGTATGTACATATGTGTATGGAGAAATAAAAGAAAGAAGCAACTTCTCCATAAATTGTACATTTTAATCAATTATGTTTTAAAAAATGTATGTATAAATATATAGAGATATTTTTAATGAAAAAATATGGAAAAATACTTTAAAAATCAAGAGGCGTATTTTTAATTTTACTGAAATAAATCCCATTTCAAATCCATTCTAGTCCTTATCCCTTTTTACCTACATTTTAAATATAAACGATTTATTATACAGATGTCTATCAATATCCAGGATCATAATTCACTGACGTTGCTATATGAAGCAATTTCAATAATTCATATGCTTTGCTTATTTCACACCATACATCGGTAGAACAGAGATCTACCCCTCTGCAACATTTAAAGGATGTAGTAGACAATTCGTCTAAGAATACAATATCCCCTAACCTCAAAAGATTTGAGAGAATCAACCTCACCGCTCAGTGCGGACACCACACATAAAGTACACTCTGAAACCTAATTACACCTGAAACTACGAAATCTATCTCATCTTAGCTCCTCACTTCTGATTTACGCCATAAGAGAGTGCATACTCTTAGGCGTAAATCAAAAACCAACCGGTCGCGCTATGTCTTGACACAGAAGGGTAGTCATAACCCCTTGGGGCCAAGCACAATATTAAAAAAACCGATCTTCTTCCAAAATCTTTAAATATCACTCAGAACCAAAAGCATACGAATAAGTTATTACATACTTTTGTCAATCAAGATCACCAATACAGATATTTCTAAAGTCTCTTCACTCTACAGATCAGTGGAACAGTTTTAGAACTCCTGTTAACTGCATACGTCATTGTCGTACCTAGAATGACTATGTAAAACTATTGAAGCGTTTACTTTTACTCATGAGTGGCCATTTCATGCATTAAGGTAGTCGTGCAACTTCATCCAGTCGCTGCTTGCGATCAGCGGGGCATCTTTCATCCCAGAAGACTTGTGGAATTTCTTTCCATTGCGTGTTGAACTAAAAACCGTCAAAAAAACAAGTCTCTCTAGTTGTCACCAGTTACAAATATCGAGTTGAACGTTGGAGCCTGACCTAGACTCAAACTGTCTTTGATAGAGGTGTTCTTAAAGAATTTTCCAGTGTTAATGAAGCAGTGAGTTTTCTCCATTGTTATCCTACTACGTTGTCTACGAATGCACGAGTCTTAAAGGAATTTAAAACTAGAGTGAAGATCTGTTATTTGACTCATTTCTCTCCTTTCTTTGGGATCAAAGAAACGACGATTAGTTTGCGTGATTAGTTAGCTAGAGGTCTATCGATCCCAACTGTTCACAAGAAGAAACATATTTCTAAGTCGAATCGTTCTTACTCCTTTCTGTAATGTAACTGCTTTCCGTGCTTTAAGACTTATTGCTTATTGCAAATGGTTTCCAACTACCACCCCACGTATGTACATATGCATTAGATTCTTTTTTTTCTTTAAGGAGAAAACAGAAAACTAGCACTTGCGGCTTACATTTACTTGAAAACGATCACGGCTGGCACTTCTAGTATTTTCTTTTATAATAGGTAGGTAGGTAGGTAATGATATGATTAGAACCAGCCCGTGGAGTTCAAATAACAGATTAGTCCTCCAATTCTCTTTTCAGCGAGATCCACTAAGAAGAGTTTTCCTAGGGTGTGTTGTCAGGTCTTCGCTAGGGCCAGACATCTGCAAAGGAAGTGATGTACAGATTTTTTCTCCTTAGTATCTTTGCAGCTTCTACAGAAGGTATTATAAGGGATACCAGGCTTGGCCGCATGGTTCCGGATTGGCCAGTGACCTGGTCTTGATTTACAAAGCAAACCATGTCTTTCTTGATATGGCACAACTAGTCAAACTATTCCACCCATGATTGGCAAGCTGGAGGAAGTAAAGATGTATATTCCTTTTTACGGCACCTAGCGAAATATCGACACTTTCCATTAGTGAGCCATTAAGGGCCGACCCTCGCTTGGTCAGCTCGTCAGCACGCTTATTACCCTCATAATGACTATGCCCTGGGAAACAGATGAGTATAATTGTTGAGTGAACACTTAAGTTATTGATTTCGAACCAGCATTGCTCTACCAGTTTCGAGAATGTGGTGACCGCATCAATGGCTTTGATACCAGCTTGACTGTCTGAACATAACGATATTGTGACTAGATAGATGCACGGAGATCGTCCAACAAATGGCAGGCGTCCCAAATTGTAAGATGCTCCGCTTAACACTAGCAGAGGGATATGAAAAAACTGCGATATATTTAGTTGGTCAGAGAAGATGTTTGCGTCTTCTTCGCAGTTCATGTATATCATAGTCGCTGATAACACCTCCATTCTCTCATTGTTCTCTGGTAGGTAGTTTAACTGAAAATGCTTTACTAAAATTGAAGGTACATACATAGGTATCATGTAGTTAGTTGAAGATGAAACCAATTCTCTTGAAATTGATTCCAAGAATCCTGCAGTGTCCATATGGCTTAGCAGTTCAGCACTCAGATAGAAAATCAGAGAGAAACTTTTCTGACACCAGTATAACCACGACATCTGTGTATGCAACCACCCTAACCCCCAAGTTTAACATTTCTCCAGGAGTGAGGCACATGATTGAAATATTAACTGCTCCTATAAATCTGTAGTGTAGGAAGTGCTATGTCTTGTAATTTCAGTAACATAATGCTACCAAAGTTTTATCCTCCGTAATAATGTGTGTAATGCTATTTAACGCTGCCGACGGTGCAAGGACGGATTGCTATGTCTTTTGGGCAGAATTTTACAGAACCGAGCCGATTTCTTAAGGGAAGCAATAGATTGAAACTAATCAATCCAGCCCTGTTCTTTGGCCATTCTAATGGACTTCTTATACATTTTTAGACAACTTTAAAGGGCTGCCAGAAGTTATGACTGTGTCCTCGCCAAAGCTGGAAGATTTGTAAATTTTTAGTTTGGCGTACCTTATGCCTTTTAACAACACTTCTTTCAAGTTTTCTGCGTTTGCTAGGAAGGGCCATCTCTTCTTCCGACCGATTTCTTTTCATAGTCTTAGCCCGTAGTTCACTGCTTTTTTTTGAAGTCTGAATTTTTTGTAGTCTTCAACAAACGAAAAGTACCTCAAGTTATCTACCTGGTCACGTTCAGTGACTGTACCAGATATCTAGTTAAGAATGAAGAGATCCTTCTCGAAGTAATGTCTATGCTGGGTATTTGTATACTTGATCTTTATTCTTTCTTTTGAACACTCTCGCAGGCATTCCTACCAGCAGCCCAGAGTTGAATGTGAGACACTCCTCTTGGTATCCTCAGATGTAACTACAGAAGCGGATGTGGATGGTTGAGACAGCATAAGCGTACATAGATCGGTACTAGCTACACTGCCCGAAGATAGAACGGTGTCTCTGCTTGAGGCCACGAAGTCATCTTCGAATAAGGTGCTTATTTAATATTTTTTTTTAGTTTTTATGATTTTTGTTTTTACTTATTTTTTGTGGATTGATTTTTTTTCAGTATTAGTCCCACGAGTATGTCAGAAAGAAGATCCCTCCTGTCAGAGGTGATATACCAGGATAAGACCTCGCCTACGCGTCTGAAGCAGTTCGTTAGTGCTTAATCCCTCCTCGTCATAGTGATCACTCATGATCTGAATCTCTCTCACCAAAACAGTACTCCCTGACCATGATGTCGGGGACAGTGCAAAACATCTCCTTTTTGGAAATTTAGTCAAGAATTTTCAGGTGTACCACAAGTTCACCTGGTTTATACTTTTATTCTCGCTGCCAACTTAATAGTGCATCTAGCAGCCATCTTCCTAATGAAGATTTGTAGGAGAGAAAGCCCAACAACAACTTCTAATGCTGCTGTATGGAAGGTACGCATGGCACCAACAATACCGAGACAGGTCTTTGGACCTTTTGAAACTGTGTTGCCGTTTTTGGCCACCAAACGATCGCCGCGTACGTGATAATGGGTCTCACCATCATTGTATACATCTAATGTATCAGTTCTGATTTAAACTTCAAGATCGTGTCATTCTGGCGTTCAGACTCACAATATTTACACGTATTAGCAGCTCTCTAGGAAAAAAGGCGGAGTTAGCACACTGGTGGGAGATGGAACTAGACATACTGGCTTTGGTTCTCGCTCCTAACAGCATAAACAAGTGCAGATATATTAACATAATGACGATTGAATTCGATTGAGAAAACACAAAAACAAATTTGTTCACAACATATGACAAGCAAGGATCTTTTCCCTAGCCAAGCTCAGTAGCAATGGTGTACTTACTCGAAACTGTGCCATAGGTATTATATTGACAGTTTCGGAGTAGTTCAGAACGACTATTGCAGATGTTGCAGGGACTAAGAAGAAATCGAATCTGCCAATCATCTGTATTCATCGTCAGTAAATTATTTATATTATAATTTCAAATATGTAAGTCTGCTTGATAGAGTCCAACCTGGTTCCACCAAAACCAGTAGATGTTGATTAAAATAAAATCTCGTTGTTGACCATAATCTACATCTGTGTGTTCCCTTGCCTCAACAAACTGGAATTGAAGTGTAAATATATGGAATTACTCTCTAAGTACTTTTCCCTAATCCTTTTACCAAAAAAAAAAATCTGTTGCTATCAGTTCCATGCACAAACTTCAAGTAAAATCTCTCCCATCAGGTTTCCCTACCACAGGGAGGAGTATACAAACTTTCGCTCAACAACTAAACAATTTAACCCACAATACTGGACCACATGTAGTGTCCTTCGAAAAATAGAACTTAATTAGTTACACTTGACCGCAAGTATTTAGGAAAATTGTTCGTGTCCATGCTCATATCTAAAGTAGAGCTCGTCATATGTGGGTGGGATGGATGGATGGTGTGTCTTCGAGTGGACTGTAGTAAAAGTTTTTCCTTAATTAGTCTACGGATGATTACCGATTGACTTTAGTTAACTTCCTTCATCCTTTTTGTCGGAGCCTCTGTGTAATGGAAAATGTGGTTTTGTTTGGCTTGGCGAGATGGATTAAAAATGTTTTTCACTTTTAAAAAGGACATTTTTTCGTTGGTCAGGGGTTTAAACCCCACCAAAGAAATAAATTACGTTTTAATGAGGTCTGGGGGCAGAAACTCATTTGCATTTTCAGAGAATATTGAAATTTTCTCTTTTCAGTCTTGTTTTTTCGGTTATATAAGGTACATACTATATATTGTCGGTTTTGAAGTTTTTTTTTCTTTTTGCAAAAGAGATAAACCGCTGCACTTTGGAATCTTTTTGCAGTCAACGAAAGAAGTTATGCTCGAAACTTTGCTCATGAAAGAATTTTTCAATAGTTATCCTTGAATGTTGCATTATTCGGAAAATGGAACACGATTTGTTTTTAAATATTACGTTAATTGCTTTGCCATTTGAAAAGAGAAAAAGAAGGGTATTTATGTAGCTAATGTTGTTTGAGTGGTCTTGAATTTAATAGAAAGAAAGAAAATTGGGGCAGCTGGAATATAACGAATAGGTACATACAAAATAATTCCCCTAGAATTTATTTTTTGACACCAATATGGCTGCGCAATTGATTTGCAAACTTACGATAGAATAGAATGTGTGCGTGCGCTCCCATATATTGATTTGCATGCAGGCACCTATGTATGTACATATGTACAAACATATGTATATTTAGATAGCATAATGAGTTATGAAAAATCAGCTGTTTGTTGGTGCTTTTTAGATTGATGGTGAAAATAAAGACCCCCTCTAGATTGACTATCTGTATAGTATATAATCTGAGGTTAACAAATAGCGATCACCGGCCACCCCGTCCTGTACCTGTAGCAGAACACAAAAACCTACTTCTTGAGTGAAAATTCCATCCTAGTACTTTCTATTTCTACTCTTCGTCTCTTCTTCATTATTCAGCAATGTAATAGAGTGAGATGACTGTAGCGATCTAGCGGTACATAGTAACTCTCCACAACAAAACGTAAATGGTCTCCACTGCCAATTGGTTCAAGCTTTGTCTCTAGTGAACTTCGAATTACTTAGAATCCTTGGTTATTTTTCTATTTACATACCGGTTTCGTTGTTATTTTAAGAGTAAATAATGTAATTTCTCTATATAAATACGTCTGAAAGTGTTTGTTTTGCAAAAATCGGTAAAATATTCTTGAAATTTTATTCCTTGACGCGGATTGTGAAAAAAAAAAGAAATATTGCCAAAGAAGCGGCCATTTTATTCGTTCCCCTTTGGGCAAACCGAAAGTTTTTCATTATACTTTTCAATAGGAAATAGAAATACATATGTATATGTATGTATATATATTTATGTAAATTTAGTAAGGATCGTTTTAATTGTAAATTGCCTTTTCGTGTGTGTTTCCCAAATATGATTATCCCGGTCCGCGTTAAATTGGAGATCTGTGCCAAAAGAAAAGAGCATTTCGATTTGCTCGCGATGAAAGTTCAATAGAAATCGAATTTGACGGGCGTGTAATTCAATTCTGTGCTAAATGGAGATTGGATAGTAGGGCTCACCAAAGGTAAGCTTTTACTCAGTTTCTAAAGATGTAGACTGTAGATTTATTTATATACAGTGACACAAATAAGTATACATGCAGTGCTGATCAAAATAATAGGTAAAATAAAAAAAAAACAGCATAACTTGCGCAGTGAAATAACTTTTTTTTGTAAACAAATATTAAGTTGTACTTAGTAAATGCGTAGATCACAATATTTTTTTCATTTTTCAATTTATTAAATTTTTTTATTTAATTTTATAAAACTGGCTAATCAAAAAAATAGGTAAAATGTTTTCTTATATATTAATTTCTGAGTGGAAGAAATATCTGTTAAATAGCCAGAATGACCACCTTTGTTTTTTATGACTATCTGTATTGTCCTAGGGATTGAGTCAAGTCAAGTCTCAATAGGACTAACGTTCTAAGATCTTTATATGGCGGACCACAATTGTTTGTTGTTTTGGAATGTATCCTTACCCAAAGATCTCATAAGTTCCCCCCACAAATTCTCATTCGGGTTGAGATCGGAGGATTGAGAAGGTCATTGGGGCACCGATACTTGCTGATGACTCAACCAAGATTTCAACAATTTTGACGAATGCTTGCGATCATGTCATGTTAGAAGCGCCACCGTGCCGGCATGTAGTCCTCCACATATGACAACATAATATTTTCTAAGATTTCGCTGTAAACTTCTTTCATCTTGACATTATGGAGCTGGAAAATAGGAGTCATACCGAACCAAGAAAAGTACTCTCAGAGCATTATTGAACCGCCCCCATGTTTAACTTTTTTTTTTCTTGTAACAGTTGTGAAATTCTTTTCCATTTGGTTTTCGAACATTTCTTTTGCAATCGGAGCCGAATAAATTAATTTTCGTTTCACCACTCCACAATATATTGCGAAACCGTTCTGCTGTATGGATTTGCAAGTCTAGTGCGAACTGTCTCCTATTCCTAATATTTTTCCAAATCAGTAAGGAAACTTTTCTGATAATGGGTTTTGTCTAGTCTTTTGCAGACCTTTGGTGGACTGATGAGTTGATAATTTTCGCCGCGATGGCTTTAGATGTGCATGAATGGAACTTTTTTGCTTGCAATACGTTTCGAGCATCCGTCCTTGAGGTTGTTTTACCTCATGTCTACCTAATGTAACGTTCTTTTCAAAACATTTGCTATAAAATAGTGGATCTATCCAAGTATTTAGCAATTAATTTTAGTGTATTTGCCAGCATTTCTGAAAGTTTTCATGATCCGAAGTTCTTCAGGGGTACAATGCTTACTACGACCCTTTCATTATGAAAACCTAATGCAGTTTTAATAACAATACTAGATATTATAAGAAACGTCTACAAGGTCACCTTTTTCTGAATAAAAAAGACAGCAAATACCTGATGAAGATCAACTACCTATTACAAATTTTGATCAAGTGCAAAATGACGTCCTTTCAGTCTTACTGCTGTATTAGTACAAATCACAAGAAATGAATTTCCTTACATACAAAAGAAAGGAAATTTATGTGCTCAATTAACAATACCGTTAAAGTTTGCAAAAATCATTGACAGACAATCGATTTCATTGCTACCATTACTATTACAGCCTTCCTTAATTGGCCGTTCTAGTCTTTTTATTGTACATAGGGGGATTAAAATTTTATGACATATTTCCACACATAAACCATGCACAGATTCATTTTATATTGTTTGTTAAATGTTTAAAGACTGCATAAGCTTTTTTTCCTTCAAATGTCTAGAAAGGTGGAAAAGTCATATTTTGGAGGGGTATGTATATTTATTTGTGTCACTGCACATATGTAGGTATGTTCCAAAAATTAATATTTGTAGTATCAACTATACTCTTGTGAAAGATCTCTTAGCTTAGACGTTACATCCTTGATTGACGCAGACACAAAATCCCTTGCCAAAGCCAAATTAATATATGTATGTATGTACATACTTATTGCTTCGAACGTCTGTGATTCGAAAAAGAAACCCTTGCAGCTTTTGTTTTTTCTTTTGGGTTTTGTTAATAGTTTACTGCTCTAATGTGGCTCCTAGAAGATCAGCTAGGATGGCGAAACACACATACATACATATGTACGTATGTATACATATGTATGTATTACGTTACCAAGTAACATAAGTTTTGTTTAGTTTTTATTGCAATGTCTTTAAGGATCTTGTAATAATGAACGCGTCTTAGTCTACCCAATGCAAAGAGAGAATCTGCATATTCTGCAAATATGTAGGTACTTCTCAGTGAAAAGAAAGTGGGTCTTCTGTTTCTTGAACATTGTGCACGCATTCGAGAGTTCTTCCATCCCCTTTGGTCCTTGGCACGCTACTGCCAGTCCGTCAGACAAAGCATTCTGGCATCCGCGTTTGAGGGATCCTTATAACAGAAATTCGGTCTTTCTTTCCTTCTCAAACCTTCGGGCTAGGATTCGAAGACTTTCTTAACTGCAGCGTTGTCGTCCATTCGCTCGATGTGGCCGAACCAATGTAGTCGACGTGTTTTGGGCCTCCGAACTACATTCACATCTTGGCACAGCTCATACGGTTCGCGGTTGAATCTTCTGTACGTCCTCCTCGCATGTGTGACCGAATATTTGATGAAGTATTTTTTTTTTTCGAAGGAGAGTAATATCTGCCCTGCATCCTTGCTTATCTTCCAGCACTCGACGCCGAATAATAGGACTGGCAGGATTAAACTTCTGTAACGCATCACTTTCGTCATTCAAGTTAAGAGATTTGAACAGATTTGTTTTGCCAAACCGAAGTAGCAGCGGTTTTCTATGGCGATTCTTCGCCAGACCTCCACTAAAGATCTCTCTCGATCGTAGAGTTTAAATTTTATGTTAACTCCTTAATTGTCTCAAAGTTGTAACTGCCTAACTAACTAATGATTTATCCTAAGTGGTGGACAGATGATGCTTTGTTTGTCGAAAGCAAATATTTGGTTTTGTTACCTTTCAGACAGACCACACAACTTTTTTGTGGAAGGTATAATGTGTAGGTACTAAATGTCGTGGCTATCTTTTGTCTTTAAACATTACTGGGCATTTTGTTGGTTTTACACTTGCATTGCAGTGTGCAAGATAGGTACTTTTCGGAACCGGATTTTTGAATTTCCTTTTCCATTCCAAGATCTTTATACTTTCATATTTAGGAAAAGTATGATAGTAGAAGCTTCGGAATCGCTAGAGTTTTATTTCCATATTTCAGGAAAGACAGATTTTTTTCTTTTTGGCTGTATATTCAAGACCCGGCTGTCTATCCTATTTTTATATTGGGTTTACACCGCCCATTATCCTCGTTGTGGTTTAACCACCTTTTCTACTGTTGCCTTATGAATCTTTTTTAGTTTTTCTTCTTTTTTCCTCGGCAAACAAAATTACATTATGGATTTGGCGGCAAGGATGTCTGCTCTTAACCTACCCTTCCATACAACACGAGGGTGACGACAAAAACTTTTCTCATCAAAATTGATTCAGGGTTTTTTTCCATGTAAATGTACCAAGTGTCTGAAACATTTCCTGTAGAAAACCGTCGGGTACATGCTGCTTTTGCTGCATCTCACTTGCAGGCAGCACAATGTATCCTGTCCTTGGTCTGAGTAGATATCCTCCTGTGCAAAGTAACCAACAAGTAAATTGAATGATCGCATGACTTACGGTGCAGGGCTTCTAATAAAAATAAGGAAAAGACTCTCGCTTTATATTTAAACACAGCATAGTTAGCATAATTCAGAGGATTTAACTTTCGTATAAAATGGTGGATACGACCGATGCATCTAGAAAAGAATATGGTAGGGAGAGATGAAGATTTTCCATGCAATTTCAGTGAGAATGATTCTTCTTTCCATTCCCTGGCGATGGTAATTTACTTGGAATTATAAATTTTTTTTTCATTTCATTCGTCCCTTGTACGATGTCCTAGATAAAAGACGGTTTCATGAGTTATAACAGAATGGTTAGGACATTGGCAAAGCTTGTAATTTGCATATTCTTTTGTGTTGCTTATGAACGTTGTGATCAGTACTTTAATACATTTTAAGTTGAAACTTAGAGCTGGTGTGCCGGGTTTGAGTTTTTTATAACCAAAAATAGGAAAGTGTCGTCATATGCCGATACCATGGACAAAGTGGTATGTAATGGGCTGGAATGTAATTAGGAAGCGAAAACAATTGCAATGCAGTTATTCGTAACTTGTATTATTTATCTCGCTCTAGTAGCTAGAAAAGCCGACGTTGGACCCTCACTAACTCTCAGGATAATAAGACGAAAACTAGAGTCCCAATCAGGAAACGAGATGTAGACAGAATAATAGTTTTTGCCGGTTTTCCAAGTCGTCCAGTTAAACTTGGGGCCTAGGAGTGTTGGAAGGCTGTAACTGCAAGGCAAATACAGAAGTACAGTAGAGCACAAGTTTCGCTAAGGCTTAAAGTTTTGTATTTTTGCCTGGCTTGAGTTTAGATTTAGTCTTTAATTTCGACATACTAGATATGCTGTGCGATTTGGAATGTAACTTGCCCTTGGTTTTAGACTTTGATTCGTACTTGGTCTTGGACTTGGACTTCAACTTTAACTTGAACTTATATTTGAACTTGTTCCTTGATCTAGGCTTAAACTTGACTTGGAATGGAAATTGGACTTTATTTTACATTTTTATTTGGACGTAGACTAGTCTTGACGTGGACTTCGATAGTGACTTATACTTTGATTTGAACTGGAACTGGAACTGGGGTCGGTACTGAAACTTACGTTTGAACTTATATGGAATGAGGTTGGATTCTCAGTTGCCCTTGGATTAGATTTAGATAGAGCATATGTTGGCGTTTTGTGGAGGCTGTATTCTCCAACCAACATTTATGTTTTCTTTGCCGATTTTGGCATTGGCATAATATTTGGATAGACTACCATCTTGAAGGTCTTCGGCCTAATCGGTAGTGGAATTTAAAGAACTATCGTAAACAGTCTAATCTATGAATATTGATCATTTTGTTAGCTGCTAGTCTCATTATTATTGCTTCTAGTTCTACAAGTAAAGAACTATTTTGAGAGCGGTTTAAAGTCTAGTTTTACATTTTGCAAGCATTTTATAAAATTGAGAGTCAGAGCCAGACTAGATTATAATCACGTACGTGACTTGTCTTAGTACTAAAAATTGTTTGATTATTTGATTATTAATTTCAGTTATGTTTTCTCTTTTCGTTTCAGGTCATTACGTGGCTCAGAGTGTTTAAAATTTGTCGTTAAGATGTCACGGTATAGTCTATCGAAGTGGAAAGAATTCGCGGAGTAAGTCTCGTCGGTTTCGTGTCTTTTTTTCTAGTTATTTTTAATTGAAGAAGGTGCTATGAAAATGTTGATGAAAACCGATAGTAATTTGCAACTATTTAATTGTAATTTTAAATGCACAAATGCACACCCTAATCCTCACAGTATCCCCTTTTATAAGCCAACAAAAAACAAGTGTGAAACATGGCCAATACGTTTGATTAACAAGCTTACATTCTTACAAGTGTGATACGTGATTGTAGCTCAAAGCTATTAGTTAGGATCAAATTTCTTTCGACTCCTTTTTTATAATGGATTTGCGTGGCAAGTTTTAAGCTGGATTCCTTACCTATCCGAGGCTTCTTTGCCAGTTGGGTACTCTATAATCGCTAATGTTCATAATAATCAGTATTATGCTATAAAGGAAAGACCGAATAAGAAGACCATGGCTTGGGTTTAAATCTCAATCAATCTAAATTGTTATTCGTTAAGTATCCTCTTTCTTGTTTCCTATGGTGTGCATCAATTTATCCATTCTTTCTAATTTTCATCCATTATTTATGAAGTTTAGTATGACATGTAGGACTCATTTATGGCTCAGTTTTAGTGTTCTGTAGTCTATTCTATCCATTTTTCTCCCCTTCTGATGATTGATACCGAATGATTTAGACGACTATTTTGGAAGCTTATAAGGATATTTTCCAATCACTGGTTCTTTTATTCCTCTGTATTTTTCATTCTGGAACGTCCTTTTTTTGTGGTGCTAAAGTTCAAAACCTTGTCTAAAATAATAAATCCCTCCAGACAGAGCGCTTTTTTGCCAGTTGTCTCTTGACAGTGGTCACTTTTTGTACTGTATCTCTTCAGTTTCTCTTGGATAAAATTTTTCTCGAAGATTTCACTGGCTCTTTCTACAAGTTTCTACACTATATACCTATACATATGTATCTACTAAGTTTGACATACACAATGAGTGTAAGCATATCCTTAAATATTGGGCTAAAGTGCCCAATATGCAGCTTCTCATGACCATTCGTGTTGTGCGTGTAATATTTGCTCCCATTAGCAGACATTTGCAAGGGGTTAGGCTGCAAAAAACAAACGTTCGCATCCCTTTACTTGTTGTTGCGCAAGACAATTCCTTTTTTGCTTTTTGGCAAAAGCGTTTTTCGATTTGACTTCGGCACTGATGTCATCGAAATATATTTCCCAATTCCTCGGAATATTCTTAATTGCTGACAATATAGAATTCGACTTGTTCTAGATTATAACAAAAGCCATCCTAGCTGCTTCTGATTCGATTCTAGTAAAGATGCTGGTAACTACTGACATAATTCTACCGATGATGTCGTAGAAAAGCAACTGTGTTGACTGTCCCAATATTGTGCCCATACTTCGAATTGGAAGCTTCGTATTATCTTTTTAATAATAGAATTGAAACAACTTCTTGGTAGTCAATTGGTATTGAAGACTTTAGATAAATATACATGCACATAGCTCCTACGTACACGCGGAATTAAAGAAAATATGATAGGTCTGGCATATCGTAGAAATTTGTCCGGCTATAAATTTTCAAGGCCTGAAACTCTACTGACAAATCTGCTGGGTTCGTCCACAGTTTTAAGCGTTACCGAATCATACTCAGTAGGATTTGGTTGGCGATAGGTGGTTTCCTCTAATACCGATAACCTTTGCACCTCTGAACTGAACCTCTTGAAAGTCGCCTAGTTCAATATTAGTTGGATGGTATTAAATGGTGTCTATCGTTCAAATTTTTAGGCTGATGTAAAAGTCTGGGACTTCCTTCTGCTCTGTTATGATAGCTTTAGTCGCATGCTGCTTATTTCTAGTCTGCCTTCTCTTGGACAGGTGTCCCTCATTTTCTGTTCTTTATTTTTTCTTATATTTCTGGTCAAAATCAAAAATGCAATAGTTTAGGTGTAGAAATGTTTTGGACGAGAATTTCCACTGCAATTGGGATTCACGAAAGTGTCTTAGTTTATTTTAATACGGTTCTCGACACGGTGTATGAAAGTTCCCAAAAGATCGTAAAGAGTTTATCGTTCGCAACAGAAAAAAAAAATAGAATATCAGTTGCTTTATATACATAAATAATTAGTGCAAAATGCTAATAATTAAACCAAAAATCCTTAGCTCCAAAAATACGTTTTTTTTCGATTTGAAATGCGATTCGCGTTGAAAGTTTTCGTAGTTCTCCGTGAAAAAAGTAAAAAATTAAAATGGTTCTCGTCTGCAGTAATTTTGAGTCGCTTGAAGTTCTATTTAATGCATTCCCATCGCGAAATTAAATTATTTGATAGTATTATTTCTGTTCGCAAATGCCTTAAAGTGTTTTTTTTTTTTCGAAAATGAGTATATGCCCTCAAAGTCATTTCGATAATCTATCTTTTTCCGAAAAACTGATGCCTTGAGTTCGCGTGTGTTTCGTTCGAAGTGATGTAAGTTTCATTCAGTGTTGCACAGGTTTCAACAAGATGGTTGGAGATATACAACTACTAACTAAAAAGGACTGCTTTTTAAAAGGTAAGTGAAGATGTACAAACATACTTCTTTCAATAATATTTACTTGCGAGCATTGATGAAATTTTTGGTGGATTATTTTCCTTTTTTATATGTATGTCTTAGACATTCTCTAGAGATTCTTAAGTTTTTGGTATGAAAACCACTTTATCTTCAAACCATGCTTTGGTTATGGCTCCGAGCGTCTGGCAGGTCTTCAGTATGCTTTTCATAAAGACGTGATGGTATAGGGTGTCGAAATAGATGACCTTTAACAGATTTAGTAGATGAGTTTCTGAGGACGAGTGTGTAGAGGGCTTTACAGGGTCTAAATAATTCGGTAGTAGAAAATATTCCCTTAAAAATAAACTGGAAGGTTGGGAGAGTAGAAAAAACTAAAGTTACTCGTCTCGTCAAAAGATGAATCTTGTTCTAATTGAGGAGAACAGAGGAGGTACTAATAATAAAGGTTTCCTGTGGAACGAGTGAATTACTCCTTTGACATGCTTGATGAAACATTTAAAATTGGCCAGAACTTTGAAAAGGATAGAGATCACTAGTGATTGGTCAGTTATCCTGACTTGAAGTGGGTTTTACAGAAGTTGAAGGAAATTCTTGATTCTTGACCACAGGACTCGCTCATGATTCTTAAGTCGTTAACTAAGAGCAGTGGAGTTTTAATATGCCAGGATGTGTACCAACTTAACAAGATCTCTGGCTTGATTGAAGTACCTTGGTCTTGACATGTGGTAGATGTTGTTTTGGTCTAAAATCTTGGATTTTGTGTCCACGCGAAACTTCATCAAAACCGTCATATGCAATTTGGTGTTGCTGTGTTGCCAACTGGTCATGGTGTACTCGTTAAGATAAATGATAACTCTGTCGAGCATGAGTCAGTTTCGAACCATTTCAGAGAGAAGGGTCTGTGTAGTAAATTTTTTTTTTTTTTGGGCTCGGAAGTCGGAATTTTTTATTCGTACTCTTATCCCTGTGCTGTCATTTAAGTTTAGGTTATGTTCTCTTCTGGGTCATTTTTATATGCAAATGGTGGTTTTACGAGTTCTCTCTTAGAATTATCCTCGTCCCGGTGAAACTTGGGCATATATCAAGACGGCTAGATATTTAATAAGCGGCCTGAATGTAATTGTCCACCGATTATGATGCTACAAGTTTATAATAACGTGATGGTTTCTCTATAACGTGGCTCATGCATAGAAGTCTCTAGCAATGATCATTGGTTTTTACGGAGATTCGAGGCCCGATTTCTAGAAAAACTAAAGCTCTTTCATGCGTTTGTCAAAAATCCAATAGTGGTCATGAAAAAGCTTTGTAAAAATTTTAAATTGACACGTTTTACGGCGATACTTAATATCGGAGAAATCTATTAATGCAATGTACAAGTGCTAGATTATTCAGTTTTCACGTTTAGAGCTCAATTAAAACAAATCTGCAACCTTCTTGGCGTCATCATCAAACGATGTATCATATTTATGTCAATGCTACATGATTTCCTCTAATTTATTCCTTCTACTCGTCACGTCTTTAAAATGACATCGGTTAACACACAATTAGCTGAAATTTCCATTATTGTTTAAAATTAATCGCCTGCTTCCACATCTGCCAATAGATTGTGAGTCAACGCCTTGAGTCATGCACTCACATCGAATCATCTAACATCTCCATTGAATAAATTATTATCCCTCATAAGCCTGATGTCCTTGTCTTTGGGATTCGCTACACAACCCATACTGCAAAATCTGTATGAGATGAAGATATCTCTTCTAAATGATTTTCCATTGAGAAGATATTCTCTGAGATATTGGCAGGATTTTAGGGAAAATTCATGTTCTATGCTGATGCTTACAGAAAAAAAAAGTTGAGAAAACCATTCACTTTCCTCAGCCACGTATGATTTATTGGAAGGATTTACCATCTTTATGCGAAAGTGAAAAATGAAAAGCGTGCAATTTTGGTGTCTAATCAAATTTATGAACGTGATTTGCACCGAAATTGAATGGGATAAATTTGTTCCGGACGATGAGGGATTTGTCCTTTTTATGTGAATTAAATTTCACTTGAAGGTGCGTTCAGGTTTCACTATTCATATGTGTGCGTTGGCCCAATGCCAGGAATTATTTGACTTAAAGTCGGATCTATTGACCTCAAAACCATAAATGACTAAGAACCACAAATTCTTGGAAATCCGATAAACACGATTGCAAATATTTGCCTTCCCCACAACACCCAAAGAGCACAAATCCTAATTTAGCATCCCCAAATTGAATATTACCCAGGAGTGCAAACAATAATCAAAGTAAACTAAACGGAATTCCATTTGTGTAGAGTCGGGGGACTCCCCGCAGTTCTATTTTATGTGCAAATACAAGCAAAGGCAAAGAAGAACTAGTAGCACTACATATCGCTTTGAAATGCAGAAATTCGTATTTAATTTACATTCACACGGTCCCATGAATGGACCTTGTTCCTTTATGTAATGTCCTTGTTATGTTATCCCTCCAACATTATAGTCGCGTGTTGACATAAATAATTCCAAGGTAATATTCTGTGGTTGCATTCATTAAAATTAATTATAATCCACAGAATTCCGGTCCTTTATTCCACACTCATTCCTTTCCATTCAATAAGTCGTGCAAAATTCTGGAAAAACACATGCCTTTGATGGTAATTACACCGCCATTGGAGGTAGGGTTTAGAAGTCAATGTGCCAGGAGAGCAGTGAAACCTTGACTTTAAATTAGGTTGTGAATGCAATCGTGTTCATATTGGAGTCTAGAAAAAGAAACTTTGGACAGGTTTGTAAAGGTCTTTGGTTGAATTTGCAAAATGGACTGTAGACATCCTGTGGGCAATTTTAATTGAAGATATGTTCTCTTCTATTCGGCTTTTCCTATCACTTTAGGTTCTGTGTAATCAGCAAGATAGACCAGTAGTCCGTTTTCGAGATATGAGCCGTTTCGGCGGTTGTTTTCCCTTTCAAACCTAATAATTGCAATTCAGTGCATCATTTTACTTAATTTTAGGCACAATACCTACTACCTAATCTTGAGTTTATTAAAATTTCTGTCAGAAGTCCGTCCTTTCAGGAAATGTGAACCTAACCGCGTAAACAAACTAATGTATTCCTAAGGATACCAGACTATTCGTGTATATTGTTGTATACATAATTTTTTTTATCCGAAACTGAATATTCAAAACTCGTCTTACCGGATAAGGTGTTATTCATTAAACTGACAAACTGTGCGAGGGCTTAAGAAAGCTAAATTTTGTAAACATAGAGTTGCAGATTTTTTGTTGGAAAACCATGCAGGAAAGCGTTTGAAATACTCGATGCCAAATCGATGTTCACTGACTCAGTGAAACTTTCATTCACTGTACTTTGTCGCCTCCGACACTTCGTCTATCGAAAGGTTTACTTTGCGAAATATTTTCGTTTTCGTATATCATCGTTTTTATAATGCGTTTTCTTAGTAGGGCTTTCGAGGCTGAAGTACCTATATTTACCTAATACACACAAGGCTTCACACTTCAGCTGTGCTGACAGAATAATCCACTGGAAAAGTCGGAATTAATACTGGTCCTACTAGAACCGAAACCTTTTCTAATAAATTTTTTTTTCTTTTTCTTTTTAAGGAAAGTTGTGCGAATTACGTTCATAGTATGTCATTAGCTCTTACCGCACTAGCTTCCAAAATTTGCATTGTATCAATCAAGTTATCGCAGATAATGGTGTGACGAAGGGCGATATCCATGAGGATCTGTGTAGTCTGTCGATATTCTGAAGTCACTCGATGGTATTCAGAGAAAATCAAAAGTTCGTCCTTCTCTACTTACAATTTTGGTAGACTGACATGCAAAATTATAGTGTGTAGCTTAAAATGACGCCGAGAATGATGGGTCTGCTCTGAAATGCAGTGTGAAAACTGACAGTCTAGGAATGTCAGTCCAAAACTGTTAGTGTTGGTTGCTTAGTTGAAACCGGTCCTCGATGAGGATGCACTTAGACCAGAAAAGTTCCATTGTGCTGCCGATGTGCAAGGTGGGTGGATTATCCTCTTAGTTTGGCAACCATCCACTCCTTTGTATGAAGGAGCTAATCTTAGCCATGCAGGCGTTGTTGTGATTATTTAGACCACTAAACAGGTATTCACCTAATGTAGCGTTTCTGGTTACAGGGCACGTGCACAGTCTAGTGTACTCAAAAAAAATCGTTGAGTTCGATCTTGTAATCGAATCTAAAGAGTTTTTGTATTTTCGAACTGTTCTGAGCATCCATTCCACCTGTTACTCACGACTCAATATATGTACATATGTATATTGATTTTTATATTCAAATGATTTCGCAAAAAAGGATTAATTTATTTATTTACATTGAAATCTACTCCCATTCAAACAGACGCCATTCTGTTGTGAAAACATTCTACAGAAATATAAATGCAATATATTTTATCATCGACGTTTCAGTTATTTTTTTTATAAAAAGGAAAATAAACTAAAACTGACAATAGAAATTGTGTTCAGTTTTCATTCAATAAAAAAGTTACACAAAGCGAATGGTTTAGTTGGGCGATAAACACTAAAAAACAATGACGGCTTTGGAAGTGGGCGTTAGTTGGTAGTATATAGTAAAACATGAATTCATTTTAACTGTATATCGTTGTTTGTTGTAAATTGTTAGTCTTTTTCTGTACACCCTGAGAACAAAAAAAAAATATCTTTCTGTTCCTAATAAAATGTAGAATTTCAAATTGGTAATATGTTTTCTGTGTAAGGACTGGCCTGTGCAGGTATCACGGGTGCAATGCTGCTGCCGACTGCTGTGCTGGATGTCCATCCAGACCACCCTCTCCTACATATACATATGCAAGTGTTATGAAGACTGCGACGGAAAGTGTTCTAAAGCCTTGAAATAATTCCGATGTTGTCTTTACCAGGAGTATGTACCTCGGGACTTGATATCGAAAAGAATCAATCTCTATCGTCCTTCAAAGTGGTCATCCCAAATCGCAGTTATTGTTATAAATTCCTCAATTAATACCTCAATTTGAATGGTGCACTGACGACGGTTCAAAAATGTCAAATGGGTTAGTAATCGAAATTTGCGACCCCAACTGCAATTTGTCTTCGTCGACACTCTACTTATATCTTCCAAGCAGAGGTTTTAGCTATCAAATCTTCTGCAAGAGAGTAAAAAGTAACAGAAGAACATACATAAATATTTTATCAGATACCCAAGCAGCTCTTAAGCCTCTCATGTCTTTTGACTTTGAGTCTAAGCTGGTTTGGAACAGGCTTCAAACCATCCTATAGTCCGATGACATATAGGCCTCCCTCGTCAATGGAGCTGCTGACGAACTTGCCCAGTCTCTATTTATTGGCGTCGAACCCTTCTGTGTCTACCTGATATATAAATCACTGGGAACATGAAGACAGCAGTCTTACTGGAATTCACAGACTGGTTAAAGACATGCTAAAAATAAAGAACGAAAGAGATACTTGTAATGACCAAATATGTACATATGTATAACTCTAAGATCCTTATGGACTTCCTAACTTCTCATTGCTTCTTAATTAGTTTAAAAACGATGGCATTTTCGATAGGACTTCGTCATTTTGGGGACTTTTGTCTTGTCTAAAGCCTATCCGGTTAGTAGGAGTTGAAATCGGATAGCAACAAAGGGTCTATGTGGTCAACTCACTTACTTACTTAGGTGGCGCTACAGTTCGGGGTGAACTTGGGCTTTAACCAACGAGCTTCACCAGTTAGCCCGGTCCTTAGCTAACGGCCTCTCCTAGTCGGTTGAAGTCCCCTTCTACTTGTGCGCACCACCTAAGGCGATGTATTTCTCTACTGCGTTGTCCCTTGCGGATATAGTCTCAACTTTATGATGTTCACAATGATCATCATGTATGCCGTGGTGGCTTGAATCTCTAAAATAAACCCCAGTCTTAGAGTAGAAGGGTACCATCCATATATGTGACCGTAACACTTGGATCGAAGCTAATCCACACCTTACTGCTCTGTTGGGAATGAAGGACACCCCAAAATCGGCGCTTAAATAGCTGTAAGCTTGCACACTCTTAGATATATTTTGGATCCATTCCACTAAAGTGATGTCGATGCCTGTTTAAGGCTGACTCAATTCTGCAAAAGGAGGTATTGTCAATTCCCCAGAGAAAATTGATTTTAATTTGCACATAATTAACTCCTACAATGCGTTCTACGAAGGTTTGCCTTTTTGGTAGATAGGCGTGCTGTCTGTAATTAATATCCTCTAGTGGCGGAATATTCATAAAGACGCATTCATAAAGACGCAGGCAACCTACCCCCCTGGTTTTTCCTAGTTTTCCGTGTTTCCGTGTAAGAAATCTAATCGTCCGTCCAGGTCCGATTTTCCGGGTCTTTTATGCAGTTTTCTTGGCTTTTGCATCAGAAGTGATAGCTTTGCATTCCACCAACGTGTGGGCTAAAGACCACCAATCTTCTTCTAAGGGCAAACAGGATCGAAAGATTGGAAACAACTTCGTAGTATATTAGGTCTTGTGAGCTTGTACACTTGGATGAAGGACTTCAGACTACATTAGTTATCCACATTGAGCTAATATACGACAATTCTTCAATCAAGATGGTCTTTCAATCCCAACATGACTGGAGAAGGCAAAGAATATTAAACCTCAGTTTGGTCAACACCATCTTAGATTCAGTATGACGAACCATATGGACGTGTTCAGTCTAAAGTGGCACACGACACGTGTTAAAAGTCAAACAACACACAGAACACAATGGTTTTGTCCGGCGATGGAAGTTGACCATTGTACCAAGATCGCATTAAGTTCCTTTAACAAATCTCAGCAACTCACATTGCTGCACAGTCATCATCGTTCTTTTTAACTTCGATAACTTTTGCAATTTATTTCACTGAAAAGGTAACTCCTGCTGTTGCACTCTGCCATCCGTCGTCCTGACTGTCAACGCAGGAACTTTTGTTCTGCGTTCTTCTTTCCTAATATGACATGGAATTCAATTTAGTTTTCTTCTCTCTTCCTCCCGCAGTTCTTTCGGATTTTTATTTTTTATTTTTTGTTTAAATGCGAAAGTTATGTTTGCCGGAAAAATAATTTTCATCCTCAGAAGACACACAAACACCCCCATATGCGGAAGAAATGTGTGTGCGTGGTAACGGTTTGTTAGTCTCAACACAAATGTGTTTTTAAGGAGATTTCGCGCACGGATGATGGTGGGTGGATGAGTGAAAAAAAAAGCAGAAACTTGAGTAATGCAGTTGCAAGAAGGAGGCAAAAAAGTTTTCTTCCAAAGTCATTTTGTCCTTTTTGTGTTGCACTAAGCACCCATGGGTAAACCCTCAATTAATAGAAAGTTTAACTTTTCGGAGGATGTGAGTATTTCACATTTTTCGCTGCATTTGCCACACATAAATTCCATCCGAAGGACGTAGAGTACTCCTGACAGAAAAAAAAAAAAAATTGCGTATAGATTCAGAAGTCATAAATCCCCTTAAAAAAGAAAATTTTTCTTCTCAGGTATTTCTCGAAGGACATTTGGATTATCGCATCCAACCTGGAGAGGAGGACTTGGAGTATTTTTTTTTTATTTTTTCTTCTCGTGGATAAGATGAGAATATTGTTGCCCAGATAAGTTGAAATGGGAAAAGAGGATCAAGGATGAGTGAAAAATTCACAGAAATATATTTGTTGCAATCGAAGGTTTTTTTTTTATGGCTCACAGAAATACTTACATCGTAAGCGGATTGATTTTAAAATGGAATGCAAGAGAATTTCTTCTTGGTTGTATTGACAATTTTTTTCAACAAATTTTAATGGACAACTTGAATATTGAAGGGATTTATGGGATACACGATGTCAAGACATACATACATATATGTAGTGAAATGTCACCGAGTGGAAGATTTCCCTCAGGTCGTTAAAGGTTCTGTTAAGAGCGTTTTGATAAATGGAAAGAAATAGAAGCCTAATCGAGATCAATTTTCTGTCACAAGCTTTTCGATAAGTGATTTTGGTTTAACACTATGATTTTAGGGCTCACTTCCTTCAGGTTGCGTAGGCTATCCGAGACCTTTGGAATAATTTTTTCTGGCATATTACTATAAAGTTAGGCCTTTACACTTTGGTGTTATCTTGAGCCTTCCTCTCAAAAGTCTAACGCAATAACCATTGAGCCACGGTGCTCACTTGATTGAGTTCTCATTTTTCACAGAAAGAACGGAGTACAAGGTTTTTCATTAAGAGCGCCCGGTTTTTGTCTTTTAAATAAATTATAAATAGATTATGTTTGAGATATCAAAATATTTCCTATTAAAGTATCCTCGATTAGATTGCAACATCATTCAAATGTCGTCGACGGGAATGCTTGCACGAGTGTATGCGCTCGAAGCATAAATCGGGCGTCCCAATTGAAAACCCTTAAGTCATTGCTTGGACTAACGCATCTGCATCTTCACGAACCATTTCGAATAGCTTCCTAGTGCATCTTTACACGTCTCCTCTGGTGTTGTGTTTCCTCAGTTCTCAATCCTTCCTTAAGTTTCATACTTTTTTTTCGACTATTTTGATCATTTTTTTTTAAAGCGTACTCCGTACTTTTTCGGTTGGACTATATAGTCAGTAACCGTCCTTGTCGCGTAGGCTACTTCTCTCATAGTAGCCATGCTAGTCACCCACGATTTAACAAAGGCATTGTAGTTTGATGCTTTTATAGTTTCCGATGTTCTGCATTCTATCCACCTCGTCACTGAAGCTAACGTCACAACACTACTGGCATGGGTTTGATGCTTTTGAAGGAGCTCAAGATATCCTTTTCACTCTCCGTGGTCCACATTGACAATTTTGACTTAATAAACTGATATTTTTGACCCCAGAATGCAACTTTATTGAGGGGGTACCACCTAAGATAATCCTCTCATCACTGATATGTCGGCGAGTTTCGGAGGTGCGCATCAATTCAAATATCCTTTTACTTGAAATGTGAGTTTTCATTACTAGTTCTGAGTTCTGTTCATTAGACACTAGGTCCCCTAAAGAGTAGACACACAGCGTACTGGATGCTAGGTTGTCCACCTGGTTTCCTTTGGGTTCATCTGGTACATCGCTTCAACATCTTCATGACCATTTTTATATTAATTTGTGAAGTTTACTCTGTTTAGACAAGAATTACATGAACCTCATGAATTAACACAAAGATAGTACGACAATAATATAAATAACTCGATTGAATATCCAGAGTCTTTCTGTTCTTAAGCAAAACTTTCCATAGCACCCTATTTATATTTGTACACAACAATTCTGCGTCACTGGCCTCCATTATGTTCACCCCTTGTTGATCGTTCATTTAACATTAACTTACTACAAGCAAATTATCTGCAACGATTCACTTACAAAAGGTCAATTCCTTTGAGGGGGCGGGGAACATAACCCAGCCATCTGGTGTACATTTCAGTTTCATTTCATGACGCTAGGCATGCCGTGGAACCAAACGCAGTTAATAATAGAAATTTATTTTAATTGCTGGACCTTGGACAATACAGTTTGTAGGAACCCCATGCTCCTTATTGTCTCGCCGAGAGAACAAGAGTCCTTGGCATTGGAGTAATGCTGCCACAATTATTAATTAATTAAAACAACCAACGAAGGGAATGTTGTTTTATGACAGATATAAGATCATAAATGTCATGCTTATGTTCAGACAGCAAGGGGGCGGATGTCTGGAGAAGATTCTTCTCCCACAGTAGATACTCGTGCAAACAAAGAAATTCAATTCGTCTTTAATTGTTTTTGACATTTCGAGAAAACTTTTTATGGAGCAAACATATTTAAGAGGGATTTATGTGAATCGGGATGCGTTGTTACATTGGCATAATGAATGAGTGGTTGTCTGGGAAAAGATTTTGATTTTCCCTGGAGGGAATTTGCTGAGAAAATTATTTAATTAGGAAAAACTGGCAGCGAGTTTAATAAACAGTCAGTTGGTAGACAGTATGATAGTCTAAGAATTAGGTTATTGTAGGAAGGAGAAGGTGTTGTCGATTAAATTAGATAACTTTGCAATTGTTGTCATTCATTTATTGTTCTTAGGTAAATGACTTTTGAAGATCTTAGATCTTAAGGAGAAAAACTTTACGTTTGTGAAGCCTAAACCAATTCGCCCATACACTTAATTTCCTTACAGAATCTAAACATCAATTTTTGCCAAAGAACTCTTTTAAATTATTGAAGTAGTATCTACTCCGGACAATGACTTAACATACACAGAGTAGATGAGTACTATCCTCTGCGACATGCACATACGAGTACATAGCTATACCTGAATGTATCTATGTTCGATAATCCTAATCTCAATGCGTTCTTCCTCAGAAGGTAATGATCAGAGAATAATCTGCTAAATTTTATTATTTACCCAGATTTTTCCGGATTGCACAAAGGTCACAAAACCTTTGACACCCTAAGCCCTTCTAGGTTTGACCATCTTAGGTCAGCCATATTGATGATTTTATCGAGAATTATTCGCTTAGTCAATAACAGTTTTCACTTAGTGGGAGTTCTGCTCATTCGCAGTGCAGGTAGCCAACATAATCTGATATGGTTCTGCGAACATAATAATCTGATAATAGTGCGGCAACTCCTTACCTTTAGCACAGTCTGACTGTCCATGTATGTACATAGCGATATTCTTGTCGGATATTGATCCCATTTAAGTAAAGTTAGAGTTTCCTTTCTGTCATTATATCCACCGCTACGACAAAAACGTATTGTGAAGGCATGCCTCAATAGCTTAGATGGATGGTTACCTATCGGCTAGTGACCTGTGCTAATAGCTATGATTCTTGCATCTGAGCCCTATCCGCTTAGTAAATCGTAAATCTTAGATGGACCATATCTTTCTTGATATGGCAGAGTTAATAAGCCTTTTCCGTCTGCGGTTGGAGAGCTGTAAAAAGTGATGCCGTATATACCCCTTAGCGACTCCTGAAGGGACATTGGCTCTTTCCGATAGAAACCTATTAAGGGCTGACCTTAGCTTGGCCAACGCGTCAGCTTGTACGTTTCGCTCATAGTTACTGAGTCATGGAACCCAGATGATGGTTGCCATTTAGTAAGACAATAGGTTGAGTTCGTTCTGGTACTGGTCTACCGGTATGGATGACTTGGTAAGCGAAACAATGGCTATGAATGCAGCTTGGCTACCAGTAACCAGGTAGTAGTAGTAGTATACGACTAGACTGATGAATGGCAAGGAAAACTCTGTCTGGAAAACACTGACATAGTCCGATAAGCAAAAACTATGTCCTTTCCTGTGATTCAGTTTATTTGAAAACAAAAACGCCTGCATCATATAAATGATAGTGTCGTAATCCTTAACCTCTCTTCCTTTTTTCCATTTCTCTATGACTAGGAGCTGTACTGAAAAACATTTACTGAAGTTCAGTAGTCAATTTTTGTAATTAGTCGGAATGCAAACAGTTCACGTGATATCATCTCCAGAACTGTGCCGTGGCCGTACGGCTTGGTGGTCCAGCATTTAGATTTCTCGATCTAGACTGCGCTGCAAAGAGCTGTGGTTTCCACCTTGTTTTTGCGGTATAGGGGCTCACCCCGAGACAATTTTTCCTGGCCCATGAGTTGGGTTATCAAAGAGAAAAATTTTCCTGACACTAAAACAACTACATAACCGCGTACGCAACTACCTTGAACGTTGCCCTTGATCGTTGCCCAGTCATACTTTGTTCATCCCCAGTAACTATTGTATAGAAGAGATAACTCTCTCGGTCTTATCCCGAGTCTAACTAAGTAACGGTCTTAGTTAGGCTACTGTGCTCCTAAGTGTTCTAAAAAGGTAAGCACAACCTACGCAGTACGCAGAAGGGGATTCATGTAAGATTAATTTGCCATAAATTTCAAGGATACGCTTGGCAATTTTTATGACGAAAGAAACAGGTTAATAGGTTTTACATGCTCCGCGAATTCTTGACCTCGCCCTCTCAGTTTCGTAATGAAAACCACACGGAAACGTTTCCAAGCTTGAAGGAAAGAGCTGTTGATGACCCAGGAGATTTCTCCTCCGTTTCGCAGTTTATCATTGCAATTTATCATAGTAGTTTTGGACTGCAATTTTTACTGCGCGAATTTTCACTGCAACTTGTACTGTGATTTTTACTGCAAAGTTTTTTTAATTTTTGAATTTAAAAAAAAATGTTCACTACAATTTTTTAACACCACACAGCTCTTTCGCACTGCAATTTCACGATACAATTTTACAGTGAAATATTCGGTGGAATCTTTCACTACAGTTAGTATTGCAATATTTACTGCAATTTTAGATTGTAATTTTCTATTTAGATGTTTTATAGAAAGAGCTACACCAAAGTAGGCTCTGATGCGTATCACAATTGTCAACTTATTTTGATGCGGACGTAGGCCATTTATGACCAAGTCTGTCTCTGACGGCACAATCGGATCTATTCCCGGTATTGGCCTTCATAATAGATGTCGGTTATACATGTTTCTTCAAAAGCCTTCATTTGGTAATCTTATCCTGCCGTTCGAATAAAGTGTTTCACATGTAAAAGGATCTGAATTTTAAAATTCGAGCACAAAGTAATTGCTGTTTTTTACAACCAGCCCAACACCACCCACTCACCTATTCATTAATTGCAACAGCATTCAATCCTTTCAATCGAATAGCGCGCCATTTAAATGCCATTTACCTTCAATCAATCAGATGCTATGTCACTTAATTAATCCCATTGAGTAACTCCATCGGACTGATAATTAATTGCAAGGAAATGCGCGTGCATCTCCGATTTCATCGACAAACAAACGTATGCAAGACACGACATGTGATGCTTTTGATTACAAGTTAATTAACTCATCTCACTTAATTTGCAATTAAAGGGTGTTTAACGGCAACTTAGTCTTGTCTGTCCATTGTACCTCAAGATAAGCGAATGACTGGGTATCCATTTAAATGCTAATTTGTATTGTTTTTGCTCCCCAATGACACAGAGAAGGTAGCTGCTCCGAAATCTAGAGATTTATCGCACTTTCCACAAGTTTGGTCAAAAACAAAGCAACTTGTTCTCTTGCACTAAAGAACATCAGACAATCTGTATGCTGCAATCAGATGAAGGATATACAGCTCACCGGGGAGTTGGGTGAATACAAAGCATAACATTGCCAGTGCATTGTTGGAACATGAATCTTATTCATGTGCACATTGCAGGTGGTGGTGGCCCGTGCATAGCTTTGGTTGGTAGATGCATTCAGATGAGGGTCCGCGTATCGATGTTATGCGTCAGCATGCGATGAATGGAAATAAAGTTCAAACTGTCCGGTGAAGGCTCACCTGGGGTTTCATAGAGATATGGGGGAAATTTTTCGAAATGAAATTCTCTTTGGCGCCGCAGTCGATAGTGAGGCTTTGACCAGCTATAAGTTTTTGGCATTGTTTGCTGAGTTAATGAAATTGCAAACTTTGTGGCAGATAGTTTTGACTTTCGACCATAAACCAAAGAGGAGTAGACTTTTGCTGTTGGCGGAGATGAGGTGGTTAATTTGGTTGTAGGGGTTTTGAACTACATATGTATGAATGTACGTGCTTTTGGTGATTTTTGCCATTGCGCTGGTCATTGGGGATTTCTATCAGAAGAGAGATTGATATGCGATGGGAAATGAATGCCAGTTGTTGAACACGGAGAATGTGAATGCAATCGTTTTAGGAGAGTCGAAGACTCTATTTCGTTTACAAGGATTTGTTTAATGATGCTTCTTCTGACTGTTGTCAGTTAATGAAATGGCCGAATTTAAGCAGCAATATTGGGTCAAACTTCTTCACATTAGCTAATAAAAAATATTTTGGAGTTAGTTACACAGTTCATAGGATGGGGCTGTAGATAAGGGCTCCTCTCCCCATAACTGTTAGTATAATGACAGTTCTCAAGAAGTAGTATTCAATTAAACTTTTTTGTATTTTTTGTGGAGCATGGGAGTCGAGCTGTGTTGCATTGGTGATCTAAACTATTACAGTGATCGTATACTCAGATAGGGCAAGGTTATATTGCTGGTGCACCGATTCCGATTTTAGACTCATGCGCTGTGGAGGACATTGTCGGACTCTTCACTTTCATATGTCCAATATTGTGTGTTTGTAGCCCAGATTGAGACCTAGTATAATGAGCAGGCGTTTGTTGACAATGATTGGCAAGATGAAGATATAAGATTTTGGCAACTGTAGTGTTTTGCGCACTCCATTGATTAAAGTCAGAAAATTTTCTAGCTGAGCTGGGTAAGGTTGTAAAACTTATACCTATATTACCAATTGAGTTATGGACTTCGGTCCCATCCTATCGGGGTATAAGTCGTGAATTTTTTTCGTCGAAAAGGAGACATAAATCCACAATTTTTGGGAAGATAATCAAGCATAATGTTTGACTTACAAGATTAGAAAATATATGTACATATGTACATACATACGTATGTATACATCTCGGTTTGTGGTTTTGTGGTTCGGGGTGAACCTGGGCCTCAATCAATAAGCTTTTCCAGTTAGCCTAACCCGTAGCTAACTGCATCCAGTTGCGCACTCCAAATGGGTTGCGGTCCACTTCTACTTGTCTGCGCCACCTAAGGCGAAGTCTTCCTCTACTACGTTGTCCCTTCGGATTTGATTTAAAGACTCTGATGGCCGGAGCGCTGGTATTCATTCGTAAATAATGTAAAACCATGCGCAGGGTTTTGACAAGGTCGATAAATTAATTGAAACTCCTCCTCCAAAGCCCTTCAATGTAAACGGGACCGAATATCTTACGAAGAATTTGGCTCTCCAAACGATCGATCTTCATCCACTTTCAATAAAGTTCATGCTTCAGCGTCTTAAAGGAGCACTGGGATGAGTAAGGTCTTATATGGAGATTCCTTAGTTGTTCGGGATAGGGCTTTACTACTCAATTGCCTTCTCAGCCCATTGTTTATTCTACCTGACAGCGAGATGCTGGTCTTCGTCGCCATTATACACTCTGCAGAAGAAATTTGTTCATATACTCATCGCCGACTGTTACTCTACTACGAGGTTTCCTTCTTCATCTCTACGGGCTTTTCAACGGGTCTTGCTGCCTTGACAAGTTTTTTTACCTGTTGGTAGAATCTCTCAATATCTTCAAGCGCGCGCTTCTCGTGCTCTTTTTTCTTCTTTCAGAGAATGTTCTGCCCGTCGCTTCTGCTCGTAGAACTCACGAGCACCTCTCGTAATTCTCACATTGTATGCTTCTTCTTCAGTTGCATGTGCTTGCCGGGATTCTTCGTCAAACCATGGGTTTCTTTGTGGTGGTCAAGCGAAACCCAGCACATCAGTTGCGGCGTTTTTGATGACAACTTGGGAGCGTTAATTTTGGTCTTCGGCATTTGATACTGGCGGCATAGGAGTCGTTGAGAGATTTCGGGAAACACGAGGATTCTGGCGATCTCTTACGATTGCAGCTTTTCGACATTATATCTTCTCACAGTATTTCTTCTTTGTTGTGACGTTAGTGATATCCACATTCGTATCGTGGCTGCAACAAGGTAATGCTCCGAGTCGATGTTGGCTTACGACGATCGATCGATATGATCAATTTGGTTGACCGTTTGATGATTAGGAGACCGCCATGTCCCCTTGTGGATATTGAGTGGCGTTTCGCCTTGCAGCGAAGTAATAAGCCTAAGTCCGTTTTCGGACTTGGTGTCCTGGAGGCTGTGCTTACCAATCGTCTTACCAAAGACGCCATATTTTCACACTCTATTAAAATGACTTCTTTTTAGAGCTGGATAAGTATTTCTTTCCTTAATTTTTTAGGGAAGGTTTCACTGTTCCAAACCTACTTCCCTCATGGAAGCCAAAGAGCTATATTTACTGAGAGCAAAGCCTTATAGGACTTTATTGGTAGGTCATTAATTCATGCCGCTTTGTTTAAGATGAATGTTTTTTGAAGCTTTTAACGACAATTACGTCAATCTGTCCTGTAAAGAAGGCTGTAAGCGCTTAGAGAGTAAACCATTGCATCTTTTCTGACAAAAAAAATTTGATGCATATACCAGTAAAAGTTGCGCCCTCTCTTATCCAGTTTTACTACCCATCAGCTAATAATCATTGGAAGCAAACACGACACTTACATCTTAAAAAAAATCATAATTTGTTAAGAACTTCATACTCAGGACTATGAACTTCCATTGGGAGAATTGAGTTGCTATATTCATAATTTACACAGACGGATCTAAATGGTACTCTGGAGCTATTTAGATATGTCGCAACTAGGATTTAACTGTTCCTTTTCGGTATGTCACCTTTATTTTCCGAACATACTACGTATGTATGTACATGCGATTACCTACAACTGAACTATGAACAAGTATATTCGTAGACCGTAAATTTAAATCTTCACAAACTTTAAATGCCAAAGTATAAATTCTAGTTAATCGCCTGTCAAAGACTTTGTAAAGCCATCCAATTTTTTTAAGTTATCCTTACAAGAATATACCAACTCTCCTCTCCTACAGTAAATGCATGTTCCAGTCATTGCTGTCATACTTACCACTTAAAAAGTTGAATAGATTAATAGGGAATATCAATAAGAACTACTCGTATGTAGCACATTCTATCTATATGAATGCCTCTGCCATCCCCAAAATTTGCGTTTGTCCAATTCCCATCATTAAAATAAAGTCAAGACTTTAGTCCCTTATACTTACCTTTATGCATGTTATTTAGGCATTTCCTGACCTCTTGCTAGACAGAATTCAATTTTCACAAATTGATGGGTATTCCATTTCAAGATACATACTCCAAAACAATTCACTTTCAACGATCCTTTGACAAAAACAATTCTCCCACACTTTATACGAAAATTTGTTCACTTTTATTACAAAAAAAAAAAACAAGAAAAAAAGATCATATTTGAGTAAAAAAAAATTGTCTTCCTCCAACGTCCATCCAAGTCCAACAAGTGACACTTTATTCGCAACCACAAACATCTATCAGCTCAAATCATTCAGGACAACACTTTGTGATGGCATACTCAATACCCGATGCCGAAACAACATCGACTTCAAACGATTCAGCCTTCGCTTCAAATTACAATACACTGGACAACAGTCCGGGAATGGCTTGTACATCAGATCATCCTCGTCGCCCTGAATGCACTGGTCCGGCAACATGTCCAGGCAGCTAAATTGATTTTTTTTTCACAAAAAGAAAAGAAACCAAACAAAAAGAAAAAAAAAGAATGAAGTAGAACCCATTCCACATAAATGCAATAAAAAATTATCTAAAACTATAAAAACTGTATCTACTCATTTTGTCTAGCGACTTTTTCCACTACAAAAATAGACCTTGATCGCGGAACCAGTTGATTATTCTCGCAGAACAAATTCGAGCACAAGGACAACAGAACCAAGCGACGGGGCAGAAATTTCGATTGCTCCCACATGCAGCGACGGTATGTTCCTGCGAAAGAGGAAAGAAATGAATTTCAGATTCCAGAATATGAACTCAACCGGATGTGAGAAACGTACGCAGAACATTATTGTTCATGTCATCCGCTGGTAGGGATGAGGATGCCGAATATCCGTGCGAGAGAAATGCACTGGTTGTGGTTGCCGCAGCAACCAGGAGCGCTATTGTCCAGTACGTGGAAATAATTTTGTATCTAGCCATCAGCACGACACTTGACGGTACAGTATGTTCCTCGACACTAAAGTGTTGGATGGCAAAAAAATACAACTGAGATGGATGTGGAGTGAGAACACAGATTGATTGCTATGACATAACCATGCTTGGGTGTGAATTGGTACATTCCAGAAGCGATGCATGGGGGCATTGCATGGCAGAATCAATGGTATTCGTTGAACTTGATTTTAATTGAGTCTGATAATAATTAGTTGGGTTAGTTAGGAAGCAAAAAAAAAAAACAATACAAAACGGCTGTCTAGGCAGATGAGTGAGCTGGCACTCCCCCACCTCCTATGTTGTTTTCTGTTTGCCATAAATTTGCGCGCCAAGTGCGGAAATTCATCATAACATGACATTATTAGGGAACGTGCTGGCCAACCAAGTCGCTACGATGAGGGCAAACAGTGTGTTGTTCACACCGGGGGCAACAATTGCACTTGACACTCAATAAATCTCCCCTGTGTGTACTACGTAGCCAGAGGGTGTAACTAACTACATCAACTCTCCTCGGGGCCGCAATATTATTACGAAACTCACATTCAAATTTACTTTTGTTGATTTTGCTAACGATGCTTATGGTAAAGCTGATGATTATCACGATGATTTAGGATGACACACAGGGTTGCGATGAGAAGAGTATTCCGTAGTGTTTACCTCAAATTATTACATGATGAGCGGGGGGGCCGTTAAAGACCGTAGGGATACATACATACATATATGTATATATGCACCATTGCAGTTGGCAATGGCCCTTAAAAATGTTCATTTATTCGATGTATAAGCAGTTGATAATCTATGCTGAGCGATATAATTGTTTTTGAAATTTGTGAAAACTACTTGAAAGTTACGACTTGCAAAAGTCTTGCCTTGCTGCCACGTTGCTTTAGTAATTAAAATTGTCCTTGTATTATATGTACATACTTAGCTCAAAGGAGGCTGATAGCAAACTTAAGTATGTATTATTTTCTTGCAGTTTTTTTTATCTGTCTCCCCGACCTATGCGACCAAATTTTATCAATTTCAATTTCTATATGGTTAAGCTTATACAGTCGACGTTCATTGATGAGATAGTCGAGTTAAAGCTTCTTCTCTAGTTCAACAGTTTTGAACTAGAGTATCTGAAGTAGACCTAGCGAAGGCAGATCTGTCACTGAAAGAAACTAGGCTCCTAGATGGTTTTTTCTTCTGTAAACTAGTGTACTGGTGTTGTTTCGTGGGTTATGCAGAATCTGCATTTCTTATAGTTTTCTATACCCACTTTGATGAAAGATGAAGCTGAATGTCATGCCCACTTTATTAGGACTCACGTAGGCCTAAGAAGAGTTACGAAGACCTAACCTTGAAGTTCAATAGTAAACAATTTGTAAGTGTTTAGCATAAAGGTACAAGTTCGTACAACATATGTACATAGTCGTCGACTTTATTTCAATTTGTATTTGTCAGAATTATTGCTCCAGTTGACTTTTATTACTCAACATTACATCACATTTCTTTTTTAAGCAGCATTTCTGGGCCATGCTATCTCGGCTTATAGATTTAGATAGATTTTCTTGCTTTTTTTATGCGATTAACTTCGTTTTTCCAACGTAGGTACTCTCAGAAGTGGTCTCTTTAGATATTTTTTTCAAACATTAAGTGTAGGGGTGTAAGTCCTACTATTACTATAGTGCAACTATTGTGCAACTGTGGAAAAAGCTCTCATAGCTCCTGTTATTCATAAACAGGCTAGTCCTTGCACTTTAAGACTTTGCGCTTTTCTCATTCTGCTTAGGTTCATTTGGCTGGCCCAAGCCCTTAGCCAGTATGTTATAAAGGGTCTAACTATCATTGTATGCACCCACCTCAGTGATGCTGAACTGCATTCATAGGTTTTGCTTGATAAGTTCCTATCTCATCCATCTTTTCCTCATTTCCAATTTATGTCAAGCAAAAAGAGTGTATACTCTTAGGCTTAGGCAAAAATTTTACAACTCGCATTATATTCTACATTTTAAGTACATTCATAACCCCTTGAGTATGAGCACATTTTAAAGCTAGAGCACTGCTCCTACATTTTGTCCTAGAGCTTATAGAGAAGCTACCTTTGGTGTCAGGATGACGTCCTCTGTGAGGACGTGAGCGCATGTAAGGCTAATGTTGGCCAATTTGGCATTGATGTTACGAATCGGCATTCATACATGGTCATGTCTGCTGTAAGGTAGGCCTCTAACTGTTCTGCTGCATGCAGATAGTTAAAGAAGATAACGATCCGAAGGTCGTCCTCCTGATTTCGTTTGAAGGGTTGATTAAAGGCGGTTATAACGTCGCTCCAAATAGGTGTAAGATACTCATTGGTTAAGCACACTCTATTGGCTCACGTTACAGCATTAGTAATTTTGTCACACCCTCTTTGTAAAAAAGAAGGAAATTTCTTGATATCTAGCTGGATCTGAATCTTCCTTAAACTGTTGTGGAATTATGCCACAATCCAATATAGTATTGAAAAAAAAGTTGAGTTTTCCAACGAGCTCATCAGATCCGTATTTGCAGAATTCAATTAGAATTCGGTCCGATCCTGGAGCCTTTCCATCCTTTAGCCTATTTGGGATATAAAAAGTAAAAAAAAGTCCACTATAGGCTCCTTAAAAACCACTATTCGATAGGCAGACTCTTCAACGATTTCTGTAGAAATTGTGGAAACTTGGAAGAGGAAGAGTCGATAAACAACATCTTATCCAATAGTATTGCCCTATCCTCACTTATAAGGAAAATCTATTATTGAAGAATACTTCTCCAATGTCCTAGACCTTAAGGCAGGTCTCAATATCTGCAAGATTAACAGTTTCAGTCAAATGGGTTCGTGCAACTAATTAAATCGATAACCTTTTATGTCTTCATATAGAAAACCTAGGCTATACTCTGTCCATCGAAATCTCGATATTGATTTCACTTGCTAGGCTCACGAGTTTTGGTCGAGCCAGTTGTTCTTTTTAAAAATGGTATCACAATGTATAGGCATTTTCCAATACGTTTTGACAAATCTTTAAATGACTTGCATAGATTCGCTAGATCCATAAGTTTTTCAGGTTCTATAGTATGGGAGTTATAATTCCTACGGCATCACAATGGATCTACAGTGATCTAAGTGTGACGGGTGCAAGATTCTCTTGTCCCGTTATCCCATTGTCCTAATTTGTTCATCTAAGTGGGTCGTAGCATTACCTTGGGACAACCATACTACCTACTTACCATGTCAACCCAATAACCTAACCTAATCAGAGATAGGTTACTTGAGATCTAAGTACAAGCAAGCATACAACATACCTAACTAACCGGGTATTAACGGTTTTGCTGAAGAAGAGAAATCTTGGCACGTCTTGTACATGATGAATTAATATTATTTGAAGAAGTGGTATGTTGCACCGCAACCTTTTGGCCTATTGTACTTCCTAGCAATGCCGTGGAAAGATATGTTCGCTCATTAGAGTTCCATTCGCATTACAAAACCTTTCGGAATCATTTTCGATACTTTTGTACTCTTACTACGCCTTGTCGGAAGAAATCTGTTCTAGAGCACTCTCCCTAATTCAGTTACCTTTAAAAATGTGAATATGAGAGTTGGCTCCAGTGAGGTGTTTCCTCATTTGATAATAATTGATTTTCGCCCAAATATGTCAATTTTTTTTGGGACACTGAGGCACATGTTCTGATTTTGTTGGACTCATTGGAGGATCTGTAGAGACTTTTCAGCTATACCGAGTTTCCGTAGGTGTTTCTTGAGTCTACAATGCACCATTAGAATACGTAGGTTATTTTTGCTCATGTTGATGCATGCATGCCTCGAATCTTTTCCGGTTATGTTACGCAAGAAGTTTTATGGCTTGTTTCATACTCTGAGCGTTATTCCAGGTTCTAGCACTTTTTTTCGTCTTTAGTTTCGTGGATTCTTCTTTAAGGATTCCTGTTTCGCAGAATGGTGTAGAACTTATGAAGGTAACTGATGTTTGCTTTCTTCCTAGCGAGTTGGCCATTTCATTACCATATTCTTCCCACATCTTCCCATATTCTTCTACCCAGTTCACCAACCACACGGTTTTGAACTTAATGACATATGAATCAAGTGCCATGATGGAAGCTTGGCTATCTGATTCATGATTATTTGATGATTAGATGATGCTTTGTGGATTAAAAGTTTGGATCAAAAGACCGACAATAACGCACAGTCATCCCAGGAATACGCAAGATCCTTGGAATTTAATTTATCCCGGAATCTGGAAGACACACTCGTAAATCTCTCATACTTTCTAATTGCACTCTCTAATCTCTTTAAACGTCAATCCTTATTAAATCAGTTAACATTCCTAAAATATATGAATTAAATCTCCTTTTTGTGGTTATTTTCAGTTTCAGCATGGAAATTTCGTTGCTATAAATTCCATTCAGAATTTCTGTCGAAACTTCGCCATTCAAAAAGTTCACCATAATCGACACATATTCATTAGCCCCATTCCATTATGTGTATAGAATTTTACATCGAAGTTCGTCAGACTTTTCTGTTGAAACCCCAGCGCAGACTACTGCGACCGAACTCACAGTAAAGTAAATAACTCTGAGTTTAAATCATATTTGCTGGCACTCCACTACTGGATTTAGCCATCCGACCGCCCTTCAACCCGAGTACCAAAAGCCAAAAGTTTATTCATCGAATTTTAGAAACTTTTGCACCTAATGCCAGCAGGGGATGTTGTAATACAGTAGACATGCCGATTGCATGGAATATCTCTCCAATGAGCTGGAGGTTATCATTTGAATGTGTATATCCCTCTGTTCTCAGTTGATTGAATTTTTTTTTTTTTTGTATGTGCCTGTAGAACTTTTCAACGAAGCCGGGACTAATTGCTGTGCACTGTGAACGGCTGTACGGGATTCAATGATTCATTTAGCATTTGGCGGAGCATAAAAAAGAAAGGCGCTTCGGACTGTGCCTTGGGCGGTGTGGGAACTGCAACAGTTTCGAGCCGGTTAATTAGTAACAATTTTAAATTAGCGCCAACGGGTAATCATCTACCAGGCGGATGGTTCTGCAATAGACGAGGAAGTGTAGTACGCCATGTACATGGGTCAATTATTGCATCCTCAACTCGGTTTTGACTCTTAAACTGAAGGAGGAGCACTAGACTGGTGTTAAGGGAATTTGAATTTGTTTCACAGCAGCGGATCATTGGAGTGCTAATTGAAGTTAATTTGGTTGGTGGAGGAATGATAGGGAGGGTGGTTTTTTTTTTGTTCTTGCAATCTATTGATGAGAATGATTTACAAGAATAATGTTTTACGATCGCCTGGCAATAGAAGAACTTCCTCTAAACTTTTAAAAGTTTTGCCGTTCTATTTAATTCAAAGTGGAAAATAGTACTTAAATGTAAAAGAAAAAAGTTTTCATAAAGTTTTGCTGTTTTAAATTGCTTTCAGCTGTCTTCAACTCATTACTCGATACCTCTTTATAGTCCTGTGCCACTTTCATTTAAGGCAACGATTCTACTGCCTGACTAGACCCTTATCTAGAGGCATCCCATATTTGTGACCGATCCGTTACTACTTTTGTTTTCGTTTGGTGGTGGTTATGTTTAAGTTCTTTAACAGTTACGATTGACTGAAACATCCTTACGGTGATGCGTATACGAAGATATGCCACTTATGAATGACAATGGTGATCACCTGTCAATTACTACACCCATTCCATCGGATCCGTGCTTTGCCTCTGTAGCACCTATTTAACAATTTGTTGCACCCAACACCCAGAAGGGACAGATCTTAAAGCGATGGCCTTATGTAGTTCGTCCTTGCACTGTTCTACCAGCTTGGGAGATTTCGTGTTCGATGCTAAGGCCTGATTGCTAATAGAAATGACGATTTTTGGGACGGGTGCAGGATTAACTTTTAGACGGATTGTAACTTTTCTATTTGTTTATTGCTAAAGATAACAACGCACTTGCCAAGAGTTTCGTAGTCTGACTTCCTGCCTGCTCAGATTTACGTCCGCTGGAGTGTTCTGAGGATGAGACATTAGTATTGTGGATCAGAGCAATGCCAATGAATATACATAGTTTTAGTTGTAGATGCGGACTGTGACCATTATGATTGGACAGGGATTAACATGAGCTGTCCGCAAGGTGGTCGTTGTAGTTTACTTCCAACAATTTTAACGTTTACGTCTACGCGGATGTCTTTGTCATATTTTCTGTCAGATCATGCCTAAAGACTGTCTGACCCTAGATATGTACATATGATCGAAGAATGGTACTCTGTCAATCCCGTCGAATAAAAGTTGTTGTCTTTTCGAGAAGGAAGATCGATGTTGTCTTTTCGAGGAAGATCGTCTTTTTGGAAGGAAGTATCTATGCAGCTAAAAATCTAATAGTCATCCTAGTATTTGGTCAAAGCTTGTCAAGTTGAAGATATCCAAGGCGATCGCAGTTTCGGGACAGCATACGAATACCTTTAGCAAAACATAAGGCTAACCACTGAAAATATCATTTGGTTCTACGTATAGATACATACTTATATTTATGAGTTCATTGTTTATCGTTCTTTTTTGGTCTGAAGATAGACTTTTTTACGTATACGACTAGTTTCGACCAGATAAACTGTGCTTGAATTTTCATGAAAGGCTCCAAAACCATTTAAGAGCGCCGGATCTGGAGAAGACGATTTAAAAAAAAAAACTCAGACTTAGTGATACACAATGCAAAACTAGTCAGGGAAGAAACCATATAACGTGTTCACACACCTGTGTGAACCTGTCCACCTAATTGACACACCCCCACAGTCATGTTAATAAGATGAAACCAAGTGTAAAGAACTTTACCTCCTCATTACAGCACCGAGAAACTATTATTTCCGTCACTCGAATCTATCCCTAACAACCGAGCAGCAAACAAGTTCGTAGGATATCCTCATCCAGGATAGGCCGTTAGACTTCCGCACAACTTCCATCTGTTGCAACGTTAATGAATGTCAGAGATCTCGGGAAATGCGTCAGAGAAAAGTTCACCTTTCAGACTTTTCCTCCCACACACATGCCATCGTTCTTAGCTATGAACCACTACCAACCACCACCACCACCGCCGCCTCCTTTATATCATTTTCCTACATTCCTACTGAAACTGAAATGATGTCTATGGCGTGGTTTTCTGTCCGCCCAATTGGTTTTAACGGGCGGTAGGTTTCTGTGTAAGTAAATAAATTATCATGTGTGCTTTCTAGGGTCGGTCGCGTTACTGTGTTCAGTCCCTTGCTACACCCGCATCCCTCTATCTAAGATATACATATGTATATAAAAACTGGGTATGGAAAAGTTTTTGAGTAACCCTATTTGTCACTTTTGATAGCAGCCACAGATAGTCGTCCATCTTGCCCGCCCTCCTTTCCAGGGCATCGTTCTTTTGACCCTTATTGTATGGGTTGTGGTTCGAAAATGTATCTATTACTTGTATCCATTGACGGCTATGGTGGAAAATAGTTCCAGTGGTGCTGGCGTATTAGTGCTCTATGCTGAAATATTAAATTACCGTGTTGCAAATTAGGAAAAGAGTAGAGATAGGGACTGGAGATACAAACATATGTACTTTGTGTCCGTTGGGGTGGAAAATGTTGGCCTACCATTGAATCAGAAAATCATTTAATTAAAAGCGCTTTTGTTATATTTTTGTGCTATTAGCAGACATGTAATAAATTAATTGATGTTGTTTAGAGTTTCGTTTGAGCCTGAGAATGTATCTTAATTTAGATGAAATTCGTTTAATAACTGTGTAGTTTGCTTTAGCGATAAATATAGAATAGAGAGGCGAAGATTAGGGATTTAGTTGAGCTGTGTGATGTGGTGGGCGGTAGGCTAAATAGAATCTTTGATCTTGGTTATATTTGTGTGAGCAGTTTCTGGTAAGAAGGGCAGCAGTCAGAAAAGATGCCATATGTTTCTTTTCTCGAACGAAATGTGCCATTTGAAGCACTCTACAGACAGTTTAGGTATGAGGGAGGATTTGGCTGTATTCATTAAACTTGAATGAAGATATATTCGGATATTCGATGCATGGCTTTCTGTGTTGTCTGAATCAATATGTGTATGATAGTCAGTGGATGGATTTCACTTCATTTCATCGTTTTCCTGATCTATTATTCTCTTCTAAGTTGCTGTACATCAATCGATTTAAAATAATTTACTTCAACTCTTTAACATTGATTTTTTTCTGGTTAGCCTCACAAATTGGGAAATATTTGTAAGTACGAGTATATATATATATATAAGTTTTTTATCTCTTGCTTTAATTTTTTCTGCATACACAATCACATGGTTCTTCCACCGGTTTCCCTTATTGTATGGCCGGGATTCAAAAATCTTCGCAAAAACTCGATATCTGCTACAGCACACATCTGATTTAGCTGGAAAGCTTAGGGTAGAAATTTTAAACCAAGTTGTAAGTAAGGAAACCACTTAATCGCTTTAAAGTTGTATTCTTTAAGATTGTTATTCGTCAGATACCAATAATCGGTGATATTTTCCTTTACAGAAACTGTTCGGATATATATCGATTGAGGTACCAATCGAGCACCTACCAACGTTGAAGACACCCAACTCATCTACATCTTTACTAACGACTCATGAACAGTAGTCATCAGAACTTTTGGCCTTTAAGGCACAAAACTAAATTAAAGCAATTCCACTCGTGCTTGGGTTCAGTAACTACCATCTACAGTACCATCTTGGACGATAAGGACTTTGCAAACCTGATCTTGCAAACCATGAGCTGATTCATTACGGAATCATTTTATTTACAAATACAAATTTTTGGCGCAACAGGTCCATGGGACCCAGGGCCTAGCTTCTCACAACCATTCGTGTTGTGCGTGTTATATTCTTCACGTGAATGGAAGCGGCCTACTGCTTAATGCCGTATCCGAAGGGAAATTTTTGTTTTTGAGAAGCTTTTTCATGACAGTTTTTACTCTCGGATGTTTGTCAGAGAAATTTTAGTTGTTGTCTGGGGATTGAACCTGGAACCCCTTGCTCCGTAGTCCAACGCACTAACCACTTGAGCCACGGCGCCCACAATCATTTTATTTAATCTTTTTAAATAAAACTGCTTGTGTTTAAGACATTAAAAAAAACTTTAGGTTAAAATACCATCGATGCTATTAATTATGGAACATCAAATGTCTTATACGGAAACTATTTGCGTTTAAACCGAGGAAATAGCCCTGTGTGCCTTTCTTGATATTGAGGGCGCATTCGATAACACTGGCTACGACTCAATAGCAAGAGCAATTAGTAGCAGAGGTATCGAGGATTCGACCAACCAATGGATACGGGCCATGCTGGAAAGTCGAATTATTACTTCCTCCTCTGGAGGAGTGTCAGTGTCTGTGACCGCAGTAAAGGGATGTCCCCAGTGAGGAGTCCTCTCTCCTCTTCTATGGTCACTAGTCATCGACAAACTCCTAGTCGATCTTCAGAGATTAGGCTACATCGCCATTGGTTATGCAGATGATTTAGCGATTTTTATCAGTGGTAAACACAGCACGACCATTTCTAGTGTCATGCAATGTGCTTTACTATACGTGTTAGAATGGTGCAGCAGAGAAGGACTATCCATCAACCCTTGCAAAACCGTTCTAGTGCCTTTTACAAAAAGAAGACTGGTCAATTTGGGACCTATTACGATCAAAGGCACCACCTTAGTCTATTCCAGTGAGGTTAAATATCTCGGTGTCATCTTTGATAAACGGCTTAGCTGGAATTATCATATCATATCCACTAGGGCCATGTGGGCCAGTAGACGCCTAAACGGCAGAACTTGGGGTCTAAGTCCAAAAATGATAAATTGGTTGTATACAATGATGGTAAGGCCCATTATCACGTACGCGGCCATTGTTTGGTGGCCGAAAGTTCTTGAACGGACAACGGCAACGAAGCTTCAGAAGCTTCAAAGAATTGCATGTCTCGGCATTACGGGTGCCATGCGCACCTGCCCTACGGCAGCTTTAGAAGCGGTTGTTGGGCTCTCTCCCTTACAAATCGTCATTAGGAAGACGGCCGCTAGATGCGCTATCAAACTGCAACTAGAATACAAGTATAAATCAGGCGACCATGTGGGACACCTGAAAATTCTTGACTCAATTCCCAAAAAGGACATGTTCTGTACTATCCCCGACATTATGGTCAGTGAGTACTGTTTCGGAAGGTTATTTGAGGTAGAGATATTGGACCGTGGAAACTGGTCTAATGGTGTTCCGACACTGGACCCTAGAGGTCTGATCTGGTCAAAGATGGAAACTGGAGTTGGTGCTGGTGTCTTTGGACCCAACACCAAGGTCTCAATACCTATGGGAATGTGTCCCACGGTTTTCCAGGCTGAACTCCATGCCATTGAGATCTGCGCTAAGATAAACCTGGATACAGGTATTAAAGGCGCTAGGATATATATCTTTTCAGATAGCCAGGCAGCGCTTAAAGCGCTGTCGTCCAACTTAATGGACTCTTTATCAGTTAAATGCTGCTACGATGCACTACAATCTCTTGCCAGACACAGCAGGGTGAAACTTGGTTGGGTCCCTGGTCATCAAGGAATTGCAGGCAACGAAATTGCAGATGAACTAGCTAGGGCTGGCTCAGAATCTGCGTTCATAGGACCTTAACCTTACTGAGGTGTCAACTGGGCTACTGCCACAGCGCTGATCAATACTCACTGGGAAAATGTTCCGGGGCTGAGACAATCCAAGAGATTAATCAGGTCTTTTTCCTACAAGGAAATCCTTAATCTAGATAAGGAAAGCATTAGGAAGCTAGTGAGCTTTCTCACAGGCCACTGTAGCCTGCGTTACCACCTTAACAAAATCAATTTGTGCCCGGAAACGGAATGTAGATGACGAATCCTTCGAGCACATTCTCTGACAATGGCCAGCATTACATTGGTTAAGGAGGCGTATTTTCCATAAAGAAATATGTTCATCAGCAGAGATGAGGTACTCCGCTGCTAAGGACGTACTATCCTTCATAAGGGAGGTGGAACGTCTCTTGGCTTAGTATTACCCTTTGATACAATAGATCTTCTTAGGTCGCAGTGTCAGCCATATGGGCAAGGGTCTTTAAAAAAAAAAATTTGCGTCTAAATCAATTTTCAATGACTTTTCCGCATAAATTGGAGAAAATAGCTACAATTTAGCGTTCAGTATTGGTTCTGCGGTCGTGTAAAGTCTTTGACTTATTGGCAAAGAACATGGACTATTCAATGCCATAAAATTAAGTCCAGAGACATGAAATCACACGAACCAGGGCGGCAATTGACTGGTCCATTTCTGAAGATAACACCAAACTTCGACTTTAATAACTCGTCCAGGTGTGTGTCATGTGGTGCCACCTTTTTGAAACCTCATATATACATACATAATCTTCAAGTCATACTCTTCCAATTTATCCCAAAAAATAGTCATTCAACGTGGTGCAGTATACCATACCTCACCAAACAGTAATTTTTTTTTTTGAGTGAAATGACGGGTGGCTGATTTGCCGATATGTGAATATTTTGCCGTTGAGCAAGCAATGGGTCTCATAGCTACGAATAAAGAAAAAAACTACATAGTACCTACCTTACTTAGACTCGCGGGTGTAGCCGCAATATCTTCCGCACGCCTTGTGTTTCTTTGTGAATATATTGACTCAAAACTTCCTATCAGACGTAATTGAAAATAGCGTATGTAAAGTAGTCGCTTCTCGGTTTGGTTAAATCCCCCTTTTATCAACATGGATCTTTGTATTGGACGAAACTCATTTAAAGAAAATGCTCTTACTTTCAATTTCACCCTCAAGATTTTTTTTAATATTAAAATGCTGACACCAAAGTGAATTCTCTCACACATCTATTCCTTTCTGTTCTAGTATTTTACTTACAAATCCTTAAATCGATTGCCTGTGCCTCCTACTTACTGAACCATTAACTGCCTTGCATCCTATAATCGATTGAATTTTCACAAATTTAACGCTTTCGACTGCCATTCCGATCACACTCTCAATCGAATAGCCTCACGAATTCCCAGTGGACCTAATTGATTTTTTTTGTTCTGCAAATTGCAGGCCATTCAAAACAAACCCCATTACCCTATTCCGCTTGCAGGCAGCATGGCAATTGACCACAAAAAAGAGTTGACCGGGTAATTGAAATAATATGCTAATTGAGCGGGCGAAACATCCACCAGCCCGACATCAATTATTCACACTCGCGCCCACTCGACCTCCAATCGAACATAAACAGAATTATCCTCGCCTAAAGGATGAAATGATCCAAAAACTCCTAATGGATCCATAAAATCTGCGCGCCATTGATATTTTATAGTTGGAGCCTTTGGGGCGACAATACTCTGTCTCGAGTGTTGTTGTCTTTTGTCGATGAATACGGATGCAAATTTGTTGCGAACTGCGATACTTTTTCTGATCTGAATCTCGTGTGCTTTTCTCAAAATGGGGGCTAAAGGATATCTCTGCACATATCCTGCAAATAAGCAAAATCTCATTCGACCTGGATTACATTCTTCTTGTGAGTGTATGCTGAGCCCTTTGGCGGGTTCTAAATTTACGATGCCAGGAAGCCGGTTTCAGTTATTTTTTTTTTCTCTCTATCTCTGTGTGTTTAGCCTTTGGCGGTGCGGGGGCTTGTGTGTGTTTATAGGGATGACAAGGACGTTCCCTCTGTCCCTGGGGATGAGAATGTGCAAATTGGATTGGCAATAGATTCTGTGATTTTGAGGAGCACCCTCTCACAGCAGCAAGCATCACCCGCCTAGACCAGAAGCCTATTTCAGTTAAGTAATTTTCCGGCCTCTATTGTATTCATGCGGTTTATGGATTCATCAGTGAAATTGGAAATTCAAATTGGGCAGCAATATACACATCAGCATGACAGGGGGCAGGCAGGCTGCAGATATGTGTAGATACTGACTTGGTGAAAGTATGCTGAACGTTTGCGGAAATGATTCGGAGCAACAGTACAGAAGTGCCACCGCATTCGTGTTGCTGTGGTAGACCATCTGATAAAACATGAAATTAATTACCACCTAAGGGAGATTTGTACATTGCAGATACACAGGAATCCACACTCTGTACATTTATTTTTCTGCAACAGATACTCTGCAAAGTTTATTTTACCAAAATAGAAAATTTTAATTACATTTTATATTGAGGAGCTTTGCTTTTCAAATAACTATTGTATTGGTCAAATAGTTCTTCTGAGCGCAGTACACATGTTCGCAGTTAAATTTACCATTAAGTCTGTCATAGGTAACAATACAGTTGGACAGCCTGAAAGAGAGATGCGAATTAAAAAAACATGTACTAGCTTGTGTATAGAAAAATAATTCAGACTTTAGTTCACCCTTATTCGAGCAGCTGAAACTGCAGATTTGTGGCCAATAGAAGGTACCGGAATAAACATTTATGCAAGTATCTGGAAGGGATTGAGAAATTTAGTTTAGTTCATCTTTCCATTGTGTTCCTTAATTCCAGATTCTTTAGCTAGTAGCTTCTTTATAAAAATGTCTTACCAACTAAACCAAGTCACTGTTTATTTTCTTTTTACAACCGTGTTTAGTGGGTCATTGAGCACTTAGCTTTATATACCCACGACACGTCCAGGCATTTTCCCATCTGTAGTTGGTTCTGATGAAAGCGTCTAACTTCAGTAGTTATTTACATGTACCTAGGGCAGTACTCAGGTTCTGCCAGTTAGGCAGAATCCTTCGAGACGTACCCTTTCTCGGCAGCTCGTCAGCCTTCCAGTTTCCCGGAACGTTGGGCTGGCACCCAACAAATGTCCGACAAATGAATGTTTAAATTGATCTTTGACGTAAAAGAGTACGCTTCCAGAAACTGCATTCCCGTCAGTGAAAATGCGCATTGCATTACATTTCACCCAAGGACAAGATTTCCTTGATTGCTATGATTTCCAGCTGAAAAACGATTCAGTGATCTGGAAGGCGGAAGGTAATGAACAGATTAAATTTTTCAGAGAAGACACCACATGGCGTAAATCCATATGAGGCGGAGAAGCCAACTCGAATCGGGAGGGCCCTCAACCAGTTCTCAAGCTAGGGGGGATCCGACCTCCAAGAGACCCAAGTCACCAGAGGATTATTCTAAAACCCCAAAGAAGGTAGGAACAAAAACCATCCCGGTTTCTAAGCCCTTCAATGAGGTTGCGAAGGATCATCTGATCTTTGGCATCATTGACCAGGGCGACGACGAAGAACAAGATAGAAGTGTCTTCGGGCATTCCACTCCCACTGCCTGGCTAACCCATTAGCGCCGCAGAACTCTAAGGATGGCGGTTGGCATCAGACTGGTGCCAAATTATTAATTTGCAGCGACGAGAACTCAGCTGACTAAATCACGTCGGCAGTCTCAAAGGTCAGTGCTGCGTGCCATGGCGCCAAAATCAAGGGTGTACATAAACCCTATACACCGACCGTCGCAGTCTATGCTTCCCGAGAAGCAGGTCAGTGGTGACTAATCCTCTGTTTTGGAGGGCTGCAACACCACAGCAATAGAGGCAACTGTATCAACTAGCACTAATGTTCCGGTTGATACAGGTTAATCTACACCACTCAAAATCAGCCTCTGCTAATTTGTTGCTCCACCTACAAGAAGGCGGAGAAGATATTGCCCTCATCCAGGAACCGTGGGTCCTAAGGGATGACAGTATAGCGGGATTAAGGGCAAATAAGGGTTTTCTTTGCTAAAGAACTAGGTAGATCCGGGGCCTGTATTCTTGTCAAGAACAACTTTAATCTGTTTCTTCTATCCAATTTCAGCGATCCTGACTTCGTTTGAGTTAGTTTGGAATGCGGCAAGAAGAAACCAGTCTAGATCACTATGATGAAACGGGGCCTTGATCTGCAGACAATATACGTAGAGTGATCAGGCCGAGAAGAAAAACCATCCTCTCGTCATGGGCAGTGACGCTAATGCTCATCATGTTGAGTGGGGTAGTAGTGATACTACTGCTGTGAGGGCTATTTGATCCACATTCACTATCTGATGTACATAGATCAGATCCAATTTGATAAAGCAATTTCGCTCTAAACGAGATCGCTTTCAGGTGCGACGTATCCCTGTGCTGGGTTCCAGGCCACAGGGATATTCCAAAGCGGACGAGCTAGCTATGGAGAGTACTGACCGGAACCTCCATGACAATAAGGAGGAACCATGAGCACCTATTTAATCGACAAAATTCCAATTCGATACCGCAGCCATAAGAATGGAAAACATTAGCTGGAACAATATCAGCACAAGTCTCTCTTCTAAACAAATCGGGTCAGAGCTTGATTGTAGGAAAACCAGCAGACTTATTTTCGTCAATAGGATAAATCTGAGAAAGATTGTTGCCGCAAAAGGCTTGGTGCTCTCCATGAAACCATGACACATCTTCTGTGTACCTGTCCTGCCTTGAGAAAGAGAATCCTAGGCGAGTACTTCTTTCAGGATCTTAACGATCTAGCTAGACTAGACATAGACAAAATAAAATGTTTTGCACCGGATCAAACTGCGAACTATACTTCTTTGGCATGGGTTTACACCGAAACTGATTGCCCTGCCTCCTGTCCCATTGAGAAGCCTCCATGTAGGTCTCCGGTACTGTGGTATCACAACCTTTTTTTGGTTTAAGTGGATCCCTGCTGTATGGGCAGAACCACTCAACCCAACCCAACCCTTGGTTGCAGTCGCATTGATCTGCAAGCCGGTTATGAATATTCAGCTTTGGGAATAGTGTGCTTGCAGCTGGGAACTCTAAGACCGTTTTGGAAGTATGGCCATGCTTGGCATAGTTCTTCACGATTGTCTACGTCAAGATTCGAATATTTGTCGAGAAGTTCGTAGAAATTTTAGATACCAGACTCGTAGTCTATTAAAAGTGAGAATATATTTTCTCTGTTACCTAAGATCGTTAGCAGTAAAAACATTCAATCATTCATAAGAAGTATTGTAATGTATTTCAACACGATAAACAATTTTACTTAATTTTTAAGTGTACAAATATTTTATATAGATAGGGTGGGATTTACGGAGATGTGTCAGGGTCTAGTTGGGTTAAGAATTCTTGCTGTTGGGTTTGGGTTGGTTCTGCGGTTTCGAACTTAAAGCTGCAATGTATATCTACGCACTGTGGTAAATCAGTCAGAACTCCATTCCAAAGAATGCATTCGGAAATTCTAAAAAATAGAAGGGAAACTCAAAAAATCTCATAATTGAGATATTCTAAATAATTAATATTTTTACTTGACTGAACCGGGACCAGAACAGGTAAAATTGCACGCTTGTGGCCAATATTCGAAAGCAAGTTTAAAGCATTGATCTAGAAGAAAACAAGAACTTTACAAAAAATACGTTTTCATATTTTTAAATTCAGGGTGTCACTGCACTTTTGCATTCTTTTTAATTTGGATGTAATGTCTTTTAAATCTAGAAAGTATGTTTACTGGCACGCAACTGAAGAGTATAGCTGAAACTATGCCACCTTGAGGCACATCATGCTCAATGCCTGGTGATTTGAACTCAGAATAGAAACAATTTACCAAGGAAAACTAGATGATCGATGACAATCACTAATCTGACGCAATATAATGCAAGGTGAAGACAATGAAAATTAAGGAAAGAGTCCTACATCCGACAGTTAACTATATGAGAAATATTTTCAATTTTACTCAAGTTTACGCTCAATGGACTATAAAAGTTAAGGATTGCTTTTCCCGCTAGATAGTAGAAGGTATTAATCTAATTAAAACCCTCTCCGGGATTTGTACGAAATTCGCTTGGTAGATTTATAATTTCCATAGGTGATGGGATAATGGTCTAACTATACTAGCAGTTCGAGAAGAATTCAGCGTTAGGGTTACTTAATGTTTTAAATCCTATTTTGTTTGTATTGCTTTTTGATTTCAGAGTATATAATTAGCTTTTTCCTCAGTTAAGGTGTCCAGTGATTTAGTCTTATATTTGGGACTCGTAGAGTATTATCAATGACGAAAATATAGTTAAGAGCTATTTCTTTCTTTACCAGTGCACTGTCACAAGTCAGCGTTTTGTCGAAAATAATGACATGAACCTTGATGTCTCCAACTCCTTTACGAGTTTAGTCATATCGCCAGCGAAGTCAATTTTCAGTTGTGACCTCGGAGTTCTACAATCTAAAATGCTAATCAAACATCCATAGGAGCGGCCCTAATATGGATTTTTGGGGAACGCCGTTTGTAATTTTATACGGCCTAGTTTCACTGTTGAAGCTACACATTCTCTTCGGACCTAACGTCTAAAGATTTATCGAGTCATGGTCAGTGGTGGTCTGACAAAGTGGTCTGGTATCTAAAAGTGGTTACTTTTAGTACAATGCACACTAGAGATTTGATAACCTCTCCCGGCTATTGAAATCATAGTTAAGTTGGATTGCATATCTTGTAAGATATTAGAAACTTTAGTGGCAGATTCAGACTACTGTAGAGTTTCTGAAATTGATCCACTTCACATAAAAAACTGTTCTAGATTGTTGTACGCCTCTTGATAAAATGACTGAACAATCTAAAATTCATTTGTTTTCTCTATTCTTCTGTATCTATAATTATAGATTCCGATTATAATTGGAAGGAAGCTTTCTTTTCGACGACAAACAATGGAAAGCTGATGTCCAATAACCTGTGGATTCACAATGGCCTTACACTGGTTTCAGTATCTATATTCAGCACCTAACCAGCCATTTGAATCAAACCTATCCTTACTTAATCTTCTGCATTGTTTTTTAAATATGCCATCGTACCACGTGTTACTAACACTTCCTTAAAATATGACAAGTTTTCTGAACTTGCTTCTTCTCTATATGGCTTTGCTTTAGGAAGACAACGACTTTTTGGAGCTCATTTTCAAAAACGATAGGTAATGGTAATCATGTTCTTATGCTGCTGACACTTCGGTAAAGGCTTTCATTGATTTGATATCTTGAACACATCCAGTCTTTCTCATGAGGTGCAACTTCATTACTTAATCGCTGACTCGTCTTTCTTGGAACGTCGAAATATATAAGATTGTACATTGAACGAGTGTATGTTTTTCACAGCCTTACCTTTCGCGAGCATCTGACAAACATCCGAGAGTATAACTGTCATAAAAAAGCTTCTCAAATAACAAATTGCCCTACGGACGCGGCGTTAAGCAGTATACCATAACAACACGGTTATGAGAGGCTTGACCCCGGGTTCCTAAATACAAATGGTCCATGGAACTGTAGCGCCAAATATTTATATTTTGTACATTGAACGAATACACAGATTTTTTTTTGCTTTCGAAAGAACAGAATAGAACAGTCGAAACTTTGTGTATTTATGTACTACATACATTCGTATAAGTTGTGTAGTGTACCGTGACTTTATTAAACTTAAACTTAAAATCGACTTACCTGGTAACTTATCACAAAATTTCAACCACGGCTTAAATACAGGTTCTGAAATTCCACAAAACCTTTTAATTATCGAAATCTTCAAAGTAAAATCTGTAAATTTACTTACTTTTCTGTGCAACAATACCATTTATTATAATGGCGGTTAGCAGCAAGCAAACAAATTCCAAATTCCCAGACTTCATCATAGAGCGTTCTGAACAATACTGCGTTGAGTAGAACCGCTGCGTCCAACGACATCGCCTTCTTATGTATAAAGAAACTAGACCAAATCTCCTTGGGAACATTTTGTAATTTCCTCAAATTACACTTTGAGATACTTTTGTGTTAGAAAAGTATCTCAAATATTTGCAGCACACAGTAGTAAAATTCAGTTCCATTAAAGAACCACATTCCGAAAATAGGTGATTTATACCAAAAGTGGATTACACTCGAATAGATAAACAAATTGGAATTTTGCAACTACCAACTCTTGCAGATAAGATACTTTATTTATGGCCTCAAGTAGTGATAGTTGGGGCGGGGTGTGGGGGCTAAGGGATGACGACAACGGACCGCGCGTTCAAAAGTGTCTTTTCCTTAGACACTGTCTTTCTCACTCTCTGTGTGTCTGGTTGAATGCAAAATAATTTATGGAACGTAACGAAATACCGCATTACAGTCAGTGGAATATAGTGCTTTGGTGCTTTGGATGTCGATTTTGCGGTTATACTTAAGGATTTCCAACCGCTTGTGTCGATGTCGATGTTAACGCGACGAAGGGATTCAATATACATTTTATTTTTCGCTTTTTTGCTAGCTCGTCCCTAATTGCATTTCAAACAGAATCAATTCATTGGATTTTATCGAATAAAAGGTGCATTTGCCTGAAAGGTACTGGATAGGAGTTATGGTGAGCTTCGGGTATGAGTAGAGAATAATCGTTAACCATAAATTTCACCACAAATTGATGAGCTCCGATGTGAAAATTTATTTTCTTGTGCGTTTGTCCCTCGCATTGTCCTGCAATTCAACCCTCGTACACCTGAGAGTGATGAATGACGGGGAAGAATCCGAATTGGTTTTTTTCTTCCCTCGAATCAGATGGGGTGGGTAGTTCCGAAGATAAACTGTAATAGACGAGTTTTAGATGTCGAACTGTGTGTCATTGTCAAAGCGTTAGAGTTTGTAAAAGTAATTTATTAAAGTTGTCTTTTGCGAGTGGGTGTGGGGGCTACATCACCTACCTCACCTACGCAGAATACGTGAGTCTTTTGGTTTACTTTAAAGGAATTTAATTAGAGCGGAAAAAACGGAAACACAAACTCTCGTGGAGGAAATCAATTTGTGTGATATTAAGAAAGTTTCACACACAAATGCAAAGAAGAGAACATCATACTGGCTTTTGCGTTTAAGTGAGATTAAAGGACATTTTTGTGAGACTTAGTTAGGGAAATTTATTTTTGTGTATTTTAAATGAAAAAATTTACATTCCAAAGATGATGGGCATACGCTTTTAACTTTCATTGAGTCTAAAGGTAATCTAAATGTGTATATAGCTGGAGATTTATTTTGTTTTACTGCTTCGAACAATGAATAGACATGAGATGGATGATTCGAATTAGAGAGCTATTTTTAGAAACATGTAGTCTAGGGACGGTACAGTGTTGTGTCAAAAATATAGTCGTACCAGTACCTTCGAGTGGTTTGTTCGACCAAAACATTACACTTCGCCTTCATGTTGTAGTTTAGCATCAAAACAAACAAAACGCAGTCTATAGTCGGCATGTCCTAATCAGATATCTGTAACTAGAGGGCATATTTTAATATACTTTGGACTACGCTCTGAATTCATTGCAGAACCTGAAAAGGAATTTTCTGTTGTACTTAGTTTTCTTAGGTGTTTCTTAAGAAACAAAGCTGAGAATGCATTTCAATTATGTGGAGCTAGCCGCACTCACCACATCTGCACCGAAGATCTGCCACCTGATCCGAGGAAAGGCAGGATAATAACAAAGGAAATGATCCGGAGCATCATTCCCCTCTTCACGAGGGTCGAAGACAGTGGTGTCTCTTAGGCCTATGACACTAAGATGCTAGGCAAAAGGTCCCACAAGAACTACCTTCTTTTCTGCTGAGAGACAGCAAGAATGTCGTTTATAGGAGACCCAATCGTCAATGGAGGTCCTGATCGAGAACGCGGAAAGTCCCTGTGCAGGTTCAGGTCCTGAGAAATCACCCTTGTAGCCTTGCTTAGTCATATCATCGAGAATCCCATTTCAGCCGAATTTTTGCTGTCCATATCCATCAAACCAAGGTCGTAGGATACGTGTCGGGCAAGGTCGTCGAAACTCCAGTGCCGATGATACCAATAGCCACCCCGTCCAAAAAGGTAGATTACTTTGATAGCACAGCCCATGACATGGAGCCGAAACACGTTGTTCCTTGGAGTTTCATATAGAAGGCAGTCACATACTCACGCGAAAGCCCCCTCCACCAAACAACCGACGCATAAGCCCCATGTCTTGCCAAAAAGCACCTTTACACTGCCAGAAAACTGAAACCGCCTTGGATGTCTTCGACTTATTTGTCCAAAGAAGCTTCATATCCCGGATCACTCCCAGATATTTCGCTTCTTCGGGGATCTTAATAGTAACGCCTTTTAGTCCTCGCTGGGTTAGACCGGTCACAATCCACGTTCTCGTGAAGTGAATAACCTCTGATTTCAAAGGATTGACCGAAAGCCCAATCTTAGTGCACCAATCATCGACCATGTCTAAAGCTGATTTTCTGATAATAAGAAAATGTGCTGCTTCCCGTGTTCGCCAAAGTGAGTGTTATTGCATTTGAGAGATATGGAGCAATGTAACCCACAGATTGGGATCATATCTCAAAATCATTTGATAGAATCTGATACAGCAAACTATCCTTTTATCGACTAGCACTGGATCTGTGCGGTTGAATAAAAATTTACCTTCAGTACTGCTCAATTCAAGTTGTGGTAGATTCACACTTTTACGGTAAACGCTGGAGTGCCGCAGGTATGCATTTTTGCACCAGTTTTATTTTAATGTATTTAATTAATAGCGTTTTAGAGTCGATAGATGTTAATGTATCTACTAATTTCCTAGTCAAACAATATGCTTATGAATTTAGAATAAAGCTAACTATTTAATAATAGTCCTCAAAGTGCTTTACAAATTACTGGGAGAGTTTATATAGTTCTTGGATTATATTTGAACATCTTTTCTCCACGGGAACACTGCTAAGGAGAAACGCAGTTGTGACTCAAAATACTGACCTTACTTCATGTTCGAGAGCAACAAACCAAATAAATACGAACAAAAAAACTTTCAATCACTTTATAAAAACATTTATAACATTACTATGAACATCAAGTTGGTATTTTGCTAAAAATTACTAATAAATTCTAAAAACGTACACTTTAATGATAAACAATCTGGCAGTGAGGTAAATAAGTAGCAGGAGAGCTTGTAGTCATAGACGAACTCACATTTAGTAAAACTGCAAACAGAAAGTAGAAAAAAAAGTATCTCACATCCGTCATAGTTGAAAGAAAGTAAAAATAAAAAAAAACCCACCTCGTGTACATCAGAATGGTACACTTGAAGGTACACAGCACTCCGAATGGTCTCTTCAATTCCGGCTTCTGTCCGGGGACCATATTTTTGTTATAGCCATCGTATCGTCTCCAGCAATGATTCGTTTCTCCTGACACGAGGAAGATGTGTACACACAGAAAAAGAAAGAAAGAACAACACGCACAGTCAGCAGAGAAAATAACAAAAAGTGAATGAGTTTCGTTTATACTTCTTATATGACCGGTATTGCCAGCACCACCAGCACCACTGGTTCGTCCTTGGGCACTTGCACAACCGAGGAGAAAGCAAAAACTTAGCAGGGCGAAAGTCAAAAGGAAAATCGTTGCTACACCGCCGCACACTTTTCCCATTTTGATTCCAGCTGGCTACAGTCATGCACTGAGAGATGGATCCCCTAGCTTTGGGGCGGATTCCGAGTTTTTTTTTTTTTCTCATCTTATTGTCGTGATATGCTGAGAGAGGGTGACTGATGATATGTCAGGGTCACATAAGCGAGAGGTGGCCCCTGATTAGTTTTTTTTTTTTTCGATTTACCTAGCTCCATGCATTGGCCAGTAGTCGATTGGATTTGTTTACAAAAGCTTTTCGCAGTGTTGATTCGTAAGTATGAGATGGGGGAGATACATATGTGCGCACTATCAACACAAGATTTGGACGATAAAGTACGAACACATCGTGTCGTATAAATGGAATCAGAACAGTGGAGCTTAAATGGCACTAGTACAGATTGAATTGCGGCATCAATTGGTATGGCATTGATCTAGGGGAGTGTGTGCGGTTTTGTTTTTATCTCTCTTCGGTATCAAATGGAATGGAATTCGAAAGAAGATCAAGTTGATGACGATGATGGTGGAGTAGTAGTCGGGTTTCGAAGCACATTTTGAATAGGTGGTTAGTCTATGTTATTTTTTGGGGTTTAGAGCGCTCTGTAGGCAAGAAGTGGGCGAATTCGATGAAGCTTTACAAACTATCTCAAATAGCCGACTATGTTGACGATGTGTTAACTACTATCGCAGAAAATCATGGACCTACATCAAATGACAACTGGTTTGGTGGTAGAGGCAAACTTAGGACTGAGAATTATCTCCGCCAAAATGAAAATTTTTAGTCTTCCCTCGAAATTGTCAACAATTCATATCAGCATTGAAAGACAAGAGATCATGAGAGTGGATAACTTCCATTATTTTGGAAGTATCATCTCGATTGACATCGGTACCGAATTAGACGTTAAAGTTACCGCATATCTAAAGCTAAGGTTGCATTTGCTATGTTGACTAAAATATGGAGAAACAGTGTAACGAACTTTAACACCCAGCTGCGCCGCTTTAATATGAAAACGATGCTGTTATATAGCTGCAAGAGCTGAAATTGTATAGTAAGTAACATATTACGAGTGTTCTAGCCGTATCACGTATCGCAAACAAACAGCTTTATGAGAGAAGGGACCACATAAAAGGGGAAATGCATTGGTTACACTTAAAAAAAAATCTTTTCAATATATTTTGCTGCTTCGTTTGCTTAAACTAGGGTAAAAAAATAAAAATAGAGTCATCCTTAAAATTACGGGAACCTACATTTGTAGGTAGGAAATTGATCCTTAAACTGGAATTGCGGGTACCAAATTTACATTTTCCTCGTCAAGTGAAAGAACTCATTCTAAGGGTAATCCAGCATTATTTATCCAGTATTTGGATTTGAGAATATCGATGTATATATATATATATATAAGTAGGTTGGTCTTATAGGGATTTTTTAGTGTTTTGTCTCATTTGTAAAATATGCTTATAAGAAGTCAAGCTATGGGAAATGTATCTTCAAAGACGTATTCTAGTTTTAAGTCTAATCTAACCAATTTGGATATGTATAGGTACTTACAAAGGTATGCGCACATATGTATATCAATCTCTGCGTTTTTCATTTCTGAATAGTTTTTCTGCGCAAATTCAAGACTTTTAACATCTGATGCCCTAATCATCGCAGCTGACTTGACTTGGGTAAAGTACTCATTTCGCTTGCAACTCTAAAGGGGTGTTTGTTTTTAAATGAAATTCTTGACTGTAGTTCTTGCTGGAAATAATTAGATCGCAGAAAATACTTTGTTTTAGCGAAGACAGGCTGAGGTACTCCTAATCCACTGGCAATACGGCCGTAGGCGTAATATCCGTCCACGTGTTTGATAAATCTTCGACTTTTTACAATATTAATCGAAACGAGTCACATTTTTTTGCAAATATTTTCGCACATTGTAACGCACTCTTGACACACATTTCCAAAATTAAAATGTAAACTTACCACCCAGTGCTTTAATCCGAGTCCAATCATGGCAACTCACTCACACCCCATTCTGAGTGAGTGAGCGGGTGGTTGGAATCTATTTTTACGTTCTAAATAAATAGAAACTTTAATCAAATCTAAATCAAACGATTAAGTGCTCCATTCATGTGTACAAAAGCAAACAAACAAACAAACAAAACTCGACCGCTATTGTTGAAAGCCCCTTTGGATTACCAACCAACTAACCACTGTCAACGGGGGGCGGTAGTGGCGGCTTGTAAATCTCGCTGCGTAGTGTGCCAGTGTACTATAGCGAATAACCAAATCAAAACTAATTTTCCAATTGCCCTGATTTATTATCGTCATCAGCATCGGTTGCAGAGCCGAGTCCCATCCCACTGGGACATGGTACCAGTTTGGTTGAGATTCGATTGGATTCGGGTGGTGGTAGTGGTTCGAAACATTTTTTCTGACCAGTTCGGGGACATGAAAAACTTTTACCAAATTGTTGTGTTATTCTATTTGCTTTGCTTCTGTTGCGAGCTGAATGACGGAGGTCAGTGAGTGGGGCCTGGCTTGGCGGACTAATTAATTTAAACAAAAATATCTGTATATTCTGCACTTTTGGGTTTTTGGACTCCTCCTCGCTTGTAAATACAACAACAGCATGGAGTGCACAGTGCTGGAAGAAACACAATACCGGATCAATACAGCTGCCCGATGGCGAGTTTAGGCGACCTTATGGGATATTGTGCAGCTTTCAGTGTTTTTTGTGGTTTCCACCGGTGTGAGTAATTAAGGCTAAAAATTGTTGTTTTTGACATTTTCAATCGAGATGTGACAGTGAGTGATATGCAAACGATGGTACTATGAAAACAAATTTACCAATCCTACATTACATCACATTGAAAATGTAATTCACTTGAAAATGTATACTACTTGTATATTTGGATATGTACTTCTTTTTTTTACTATTTTTGTGTTTTGGTTTAGATACTCCACATGCGAGTTCATTTTCGATCTGAGGCTATCGAGACACTTTACTTCGTTTACCGATTGCGATGTAATACGCTGTAATGAGACCTTCCGGATGCCATGGGACTTTTGGACACCATAATTGCAGCTCAAATAAGTCCTACCAGCGCCTTAGATACTCATGACTGTGCTATAGATATTCGTAGATATTTTGTAAAATTTTATACTTTGTCGAACTAAATGTGGTTAAGAGTGGATGTGTTCAATTAAAGGCAGATAATTAAAAACTTGGTTGGGGAATTGGTTTTTTTCTTTCAGAGCTTGATGTACGATTATGTATTAAAAAGAATAAAAAAGATTTCATGTTTGTCTTCTGAGATCTTTTTGATCCACATAAGTACATAAGTACATATTCAGAGGATTTTGTTACTTATTTTCTGACGGAACAAGATGAGTTAGCTTGGGATTAATCATAATACCTACGCTTAATTTGTTTTTCGTTGGGAAGGTGTTAATCTTCATACTATGCGAGATTCTAGCTCCCACTATTATGCCTTCTGGTCTAGACTTCTCATTTTTCAGAATGATTTGGTTTTATATACATATGTAGTTGTGACTTGTACTTTCTTTGTTAGTACGTCTTTTGGCGCCTGATGTGCGATGGATGCTACTTACTCCAAGTGCATTTATTCGATAAACCGTCTTTAAACAATGAATGAACGTCTAAACTTGGCTCAAATTTAGGATGCTCTTGTTAAGAGAAATCTGGTTCTGTACTCTGGTATGGTCCGTTATATTGATGTGGTTGCCTTCATCTTTGTCAAATGTTTAGGTAAGCCACTTGTAAGCTACTTGTTTTCTAGGTGCGTACCTATTTCCACAATAGTTGCGCTGCTAGAAAAGTCAACTCTTTTTGATGATCCTGGGACTTTTTCTTCAGGTATATCCTCCTAAATTGGATTCCAAACTCAGCGTTTTAACACGTTAAAGATTAAAGATGGCAAGGGCACATCGTGAAAACAAAAAACTTCTTGGTCAAGCCGGTCACCAATACCAAATTAGCATTATATAAGCACTGCTTCTCTTGTTGTTAGCGATTTGAATGTTGTGTTCATGGATGATGACTGCGAAAAAACCTTAGAGATACAAACACTGATTTCAGTTTCAAACCACTCAGAAGAAATCGATCCATCCTAAATTTCTTCTTTGAGGCATATTTATGCTAAGTGCGTATTTATCCCTTTGCTTCACAGCAGTCAAGTTCTGAATTCTTCGCGTTTTTAATAAGTCTACCGGGAAGTTGAAAGCACTTTTACAGTAATATTGTGGCAAATGCTTATATCCAAATTTCCAAAGTGGTTAAAAGAACCGAGTACCTGCTAATGAGTCTAACATTTAGTTTAATTGCCGAAATTTTGCGAACTCCAGTATAGAACTGGACTAGGACTAAGCTTCTAAATTTGGGTACGTAATCATTATCTAGAAAAGGCTAAAATGATTCAACATTCAAAGAGAATGTTGTATGTCCGCTAGAATGATAATGTTTTTTTTGTTGCAATGAGAATTACAAATCTTCCAACGCTCAATTTGCCGGGGTTCTATCTTTTATTTTTACTTGAACCTACTCGTATACCTTAGGATAAATATTGGTTGCTTGAAAATTATCGAACTTAAAATTTTAATCGAACTTGACATCACTATGATGGAAAAGTCAACTAAAGTTGGTGCGCCAATTCTGTTTATCTGACTGCCCGTCTGTCTGTCATATGGGGTAAAACAACAGTCGCACTCACTTTTTGAAATTTTATAGGCGCTACAATTCGCTATAATTAACTCATACATTATAGGACTAAGGTTTACGCTCATTTTTCAGGGCATTTTTTGAAACGAAAATATTTTCAATGAAATTTTGCAGATACAAGTAACATCCATTAAAAGTTATCGCGGTAGTGCCATCAAAACTGCAGAAACCTACACGAACTTTACTAGGCCTCATGTGTAAGAAAATTGATCGAATTTCATACCAATCGTTTCAGACCTTAATTATTTTATTTAAACTTGAATCCTGAATAATTTATAAACCTACAGCATAAGGGAGCACGTAAGTACATATTTACGTACGACCCAGTAGTGTACTTTATTTTTCTTTAACTGCATTCCAAATCTCTAGCAATGCCAAATATTGAAAATAATATGGGATTGACGTCTGTCCTATTTTGTTGCGTCGAAGCCATAGATCTGTATCCAGTTAGAAGTTCACTTATCCGTATAGACGAATATCAACATGTGTTATACCAGCAAGGAGGAGCACTCCATCTAAACCTAACAATGGCTGTACTGTCCGCATGTGCTTTGGTTTTTCCAGAATCTAGCACCGATCATTGCGGAAATCCACCAATTATTTGGTATTGTTTTATTTCATTATCGGTGTCTTATAGTAGGTTGCACAAGTTGCACTCAAAGTCACACACAGCCATGGAACGTCGGTGTATCAAGTTTTTTCCTTTCCTTTCTTTTCGCAGCCTTAATTACTTGGCGAATATTTGTGGATGTCAGCAGTTTTTTAAAACCTGATATTTAAAATGACACCCTATACGTTGGATGACCCTATATAAGACCATTTAATGACATGTGTCAATTTTTTAGTGTAGTTGCAATAGTCTGGTGCTGCTCTAGATCTTCTAGTCCATCGTTATTTAATTTTAGTTTCTTCTTATCTTACTAGTCTCATGTGTATTCAGTCTAACACCGATCATTTGTTCAAATCTTGGGATAAACCATCAGTGGCGGATATTGTTTAATAATAATTATATTGCATTTCATTTTTCATAGTCTTTGACAACTTGCCATTAAATTAAGTCAAGTCCAACGTGGAACAGCGAATGAATATCTTAATAATATCACCTTTTGATGCGACCATTGTCGTTTTAAGTACATCTATTGACTGATAGCGTATCTAATTACATTCTTTCTACTTATAAAGTATTGATTTAATTATGGAAACATTACAAAAAGTTGCCTTTGAAAATCTTGTAGCTATTTGTTTTATTGTTGCGAATTTAGGTATAAGTTAGAAAACATTTCTCTGCTCGGATACTTTGATTCGGAACGTGGTTTTATCGTGTATTAAAATGAAATTAATCTTTGCAAGTATTTTGTTGATATGCGCTGTTACAACTGTCTTTGGGGGTATGTATTTAAAAATACCAAATCGTGAAGAAAATAAATATGATTTTACTTAAAGTGGACTGTGAAGTCAATGGATATACGTTCCAAGTCGGTGCGAGATATACTCCGACCGCAGAGTGCGTAGAATATACATGTCTTGACGATGGTTCCGTAATTGGGTCAGGGTGAGTTTTTTGATTTCTTGAACTCTATACAACTTTGTCGGGTTTGTTTGTTTTAGTTGTCCAGCTATCTCTGCTCCATTGGGCTGTAAATACATTCCGGAAGATCTGTCTAAAAAGCACCCCAATTGTTGTGACAATTATGAATGTTAAAAATTAATTGTGATTATTATGTTGTTCTATGTAAGACAAGCACATTGCAAGGGAATTTATAGATATTATTGTGTGTTAAAATCTACTTAGTCGGGAAAAACGATGTTTAGTAACTTCAATATGTTCAACAACAACCAAACTCTTATGCGCTATAGATTTGAAGCAACTTGTACTCCATTTAGTTTGATCGTTTCCATGCAACTCTATCTACTACTAAATATAATTATAAAATACTACGTTTTTCTATTAACAAAATTCTACTCGCAAATACAACTCTCCTGGATGCACTACCTATGTACATGTGTATGTATGTCTGAAAATTTAAGACGTCCCTGTGTACTCAGAGAAACATACATATTGCTGCAATTAAAGTTGGGTGGCGACAGCTGAGTTGCACAGCATCTTCCTGGTTCTTTGTCTTTTTCAATGAACTTCTACTCAACCTTCTGAGTTAGTAACAAGTTGAGGACGTAAGAAGGAATTGAATTTACTGAAGTTAAGTCAAGGGTAATAGGAATGTTAATTTGTATTTGCTAAACCGTATTTAACCCTCTTTAAACACAACTCGAGTTGAATATTCCTTGTTCTTGTGCTATTAATGTGTGAACGTCATCATGCGGAAAAAGTTCCTGAGCATAGATTGCAGGTACTTTGTGAAAGTAGCAAGAATGTTTATATATGTACATATTAATGCGAATTATACGACGTCGTCTTGACAATAGTGTTTTGACATTTTTCGGGTTACATGAAGCAAAAGCTAACTCGTCAAAACTATATCGCCTAAACGATCGTGATTTTTAATGTTACGTGAAGCAAAACCATCGTCAAAACGATATCATCCGGCAGTAATCGTCTTACGGAATGAGTGCCTTCGTTCTTACTGAATCTAGAGCTTTGATTGATTGACTATCTCTGAAACATGTTGACCGAAAACTGTCCAAAATAATACGTAAGAACAACTGAATAAGCTCTATCGTCTAGTCTGCGTGGGTAACACCCGGCGGATACTGAACTCTAAACCTGGTAACTTTACAGGTCATCTGAGAATACTAGAATACATTCATCACGAATTAATACTTAAGATTCTGGAGTGAATCAAAAGATTTCGATTCTCCAGAAGTCTTGAAGTTCTTATTGGTGACCACCAAGAATTAAACAAAAAAACAAAAAAAAACGCTTGACTACTGGGCAAACTTCAGGTCCTAAGGCTAACAAGCTGCGACCAAGGCAGCATTACGGGTTAATGAACGCTTGTAATCTTGGGAGTGTACTGCAGTGCACTGGATATTTGCATCACGACACGACTGCCGGACAACTGTAATGTACATATTCTAAGCAAAAGTAACATCAGTCGAAGAAGCCGTGGCTTGGCTTTCAACTAACTTCAAGTCAAGTCAATCAGCAATAAGAGCCTTGGAATCGCCAATGATTCGATCCAAGTTATTAAAGCAATTCCGCGGATCTCTTAACAAGATCGCTGTCAGGTGCGAGGTAGCCCTGTGCTGGATTCCTCGCCACAGGGATATTTTAAGCCATTGCAAAGGGGAGGAGCTAGCTAAAGAGGGTGCTGGCCAGAATTTTTCTGACAATGGGAAAGAACCATCAGCGCCTATTAAATCGGTAAAATTCCAATTATATACCGCACCCATTAAAATGGATAAGAGTAGCTGGAACAATATCAGCATATGTCTCTTCTAAACACATCTGATCAGACCTGGTTTGTAGGATATCAGAAGACTTATCTCCGTTAATATGACAAATCTAATGAGGGTAGTTCGGGCTCTCACAGGGCATTGTCTACATGCCAGAAGACTTCATGCTCCCTTCAAAGATTTCTGTAGAAACCATAGGCGAGTACTTTTTTGAAGAACTTAAGGATTTATCTAGACTCAACTTAAAAAGTTTCGTCTCGGGGTCAAACTGATTTAATGCTTAAACGGTGAGCCATATTTTTTCGGCATGGTTTCACACCGAAACTAGTTGCCCTGCCTCTTGCCCGATTTAGGAAGTCTCCCTGTAGGCAACGGTACTGGTAATCCAATTTTTCCTCACAATGGACCTTCTTTTGGTCTAAGTGTGTCATTGCTGAGCGGAGACAGCTACCTTACCCCAATTCTTTGTGTATGTCTAGGAGCTACAAGAAAAAGATTACTCCATTTGATGCGGAACTTGATCAGTTCAGCAGTCACAACCTGATACCTAAAGCTATATTGAGGCTTATCAGGAATCCCAACATCACATGAGCCAACACAATTGATCTTAAAGATCGCAGTACACATTGGATGCCATGAAACTTGTTGCGTTTCTAAGGGATGTATGGTTGTGCTGTACCGTCTACTCTACGTGTTCATGTTTCAGAGTATCTAATCTAATGTACATAAATATGTCTCGAAATCCCTTTTGTCTTCAGCGCCATCTACATATATGTACATATAAGATTCCTTAGGAAGAATTCTATAAAATGTTTGCTGATGTCAATGAAAACTACCTTTTGTTTTTTTTTTTTCATTAAGATCCTTCGATTTTGGATTGAGTCGATTATTATTGATTGGCATCAACTAATTGCTTCATCTTTGTTACCAAATCTACCAGCTTCCTTATTAATGCTGATTTTCCCGCGCATTCCTTTTACTTTGCACTGCGTTTTGTGGACATAAGGTCAATTGTTTGTTGTTGCCTATAAATTCATAATACCTCGCCTTCCCTCACAGGACTAAGGTAAAGCTGTATTACTTTGTTGATTTAGCCGCTATATGTATGATTTATATTTCTATCAATTATCTCTAATTAAATCTCATTTTCCTTTGCTACTAAATTAGTCTATGCATGAATTGTTAAAGCCCGTGATTTTAAGGACTATTGCTTGATTCAAATTCCAATTTGTCCCTCGACAGCAGTATCAACTGTGCAAAATACATGTTCAGTTCAACGCCAATCAACTGGAACTATGCAATTTTGCCTCAATTTGCTAATTTTTATAGATTTTGAAAAGCTTCACATATTCCAAATACCCGTGCCTATGAATAACTTTAAGCAAAACTAGTTCACCGATTTTGACTGGGTCATTAGCAGATCCCCACAGATAACGAAATCGCACAGAGATAGCTAAATCCCATTGCATATGATTATCCTTTTTCCTTAAAAATGCAAACACATCATCAACATGTAGAAGGGGTTAGAGGTCGACGCTATGCATGAATAAAACGGAACGGATCCACGTATCATGGGGTTTGTCATGTAAGTCACGTACCAGTCAACCATCTGTTTACATATGCATTAGCAGGTTCACCGTCGCCCACAGTGTACCCGCACCTAGAAAAAGAACGCTTTAGCAAAAAAAGGAAGTGAAAGGATTTTAAAGCTTTGTGGCGGCTTGTGTGCTTGTTGTGTTTGCTGCGGTTCTACCTTCATGTGAGTTTTTAAATCAAAGCGACTGAAGATGAAATACACCAGAGGAATGCCAGTCAAAAGAGGAAGCAAATGATGTGAAAATATGTATGTGTATCCTGAAGGCAGACATACATATGTATATTTTTCTTATTTGATCTTCTTCTGTTGATTTTTGATTGTTGTTTGCATACAAGGGATGGATATATGAGACAGAAATTCTGCTGCTTTGACAGTGACACACGAAAAGGAAGTCGGTGGATATGAGATGTGAATTGTATTTATTCAACGACCTTTGAACGGAAGACGATGTTTTTCTCCCGAGGCGATAAGATGAAAATCCTTGATATATAGTTGGGGATGGGAAAGAAGAAGGTTTGGTCGAATAGATACTGACCTTCTTCAGCAGCAATGCAATGGTAGCTTGTTTGCTATTTCCGTAAATTGTCACAAGCATTGACAAGAGACTTGCTTGAGGGACATCATGGTGATCCGACACGTATGTATGTAATCGATAAAACGAATTGCTATTCAGCCTTTGGTCTTCTACGACAGCTGTGCAGTATTCTTCTTTAATACGAGTATAGACGAATCTGTGATTCTAGTCAAGGAGCCTTTTTTTGGGCTTGAGGGTGGCAACTTACATTTGACTAAATTTGGCTGTGACGTCGTCAAAACTGGAGTGATACTCACTGTGGGACTCTTAACATTAACATTAACAATATACATATGATACTATCGCCTTGACTACTTAGAGATGGTATAGTTCATGTTATTTTTTATTGTTTTGCACTGAACATCTTCCAAATGATGCTGGGCAACAGCTCTTCAGCTACAGTATAGTACTCAGCAAACTATTCGCATGAATGCAAGCAGGTTAGGTTAGGTTGTAGGCATGTTTGCACACAGCAGCTTCCCTTGGATCTTTGTAGATCCATGTACTCACTGATATCGGGTTCCTGATCTGAAAAGGAAACGAAGAGATTTTGGGTTCTTAATGAATGTTGCAACCATTCTGAATTCAGAAAGGATTTAGTTCCGATATTTTCATTGCGTGTCCCAGGTCGTAACCAGTAAGACACTGAAATTTCACCTCTCTTTGGGCGGTATGTTCGAGATGGATTTGATGTTAGCCTGGCTGTCTAGAAAAGTGAATGATGATGATTCTTGGTAAGCGTTGGCAATATATACAATTTCTTCTGTTATTGTCCTTGACTAGTTCTTTATACTACCAATTTGGTGGTAGTTTGCTTTGCTAATCTTTTAGATTTGTGGATAATTTTTGTAGGTTTGTAGATAATTTGGATATCCAAGACACAGGACACTTTTGTGTGAAGATCGGTTGGGGCCGTAGCGGCACTGGTCCTATACATGATAGGACATTTCTATTTCTGTCTCACTGTCTGAGAGGAGGAAACAGTGTGTACAGATAGTCTAGAGCGTATCTTTATAAGTCCCGACGATGTTTCGGAATACTGCTGGATTGATTTTTTTTTAGCAACAATGAGATCTTTCAATTGCTATTACCAGCTCATGCCGAACTGTTGCTATGGACTAGCTTTACATATGTAGTGGTGTGACCACAAATTTTCTGCCCCACATTGGCCACCATTTACATATGTAATGGAGGCTGGTGATATGGTACGAAGAAGGAGAAGGGTGTCTTTTCAAGTCGAGAAAGAATTTTGAGGGATTGTGGATTGGCGTTGGAATCGAATTGGAAGAAGAAAAGAAAATGAAACTTTTGGAAGCTTTGAAGCGGTTGCATGCCTTGCTCGTCTCGATTTGAGTTCGCCGAAGAGTAGATTCTAGCCATTACGCGATATAATAAAATATAATCTAGAAAGGAAACGGAACCTGAAAAAAATTACGAATGTTGGTATCACTACCACTGGACAACAGGTTTTGGTGCTCTTAGTTGGTCTGTTACGAGGTGATACGATCCTCTTAGTTTCCTGAGTCATGTCTCTATCAATCCAGTTCCTGAGGACAATTCTAGCTTTAGATGTCCGTATTGCTTATATTTCTTTCTTTCTTTTCCGCTATCTTAGGGCACCGTAGAAAGTAAATATCTAAGAACTTCCTAAGCCTTGGTCGTTAAATCTGTACAAAGCTCATCCTGCTTTTAAAGGATTACATTTTTTTGCAGCATTTTTTATAAACTCGGTTACATCTTTTAAACTGTTTATTAGTATCGGCCCTAGTCGTCGGTATCAACTTGTAGAGCTTTTAGTGTTCGACTATCTTGACTTCCTTCGAGTGAAATACACATACATATATGGCTACATACTTGCTTGTACGAACCTTTATATCGAACTACTATGAAATATCCAACAGTTTTCCATAGATATGAAAAGCTTTACATACAAGCAAGGTAAAACAGCAGTTTTCTTAGTAGCATGTCACCCTCTAAGGATGACATTAGAATGTTCAGTGTATTGGATACTGAATTGATAAATTTCCGCCCATTTAACAACAGTCAACGCCACTTTTAAACTTCTTCCCAAAAAGGACCAATAAATGTATCCACCCAAGAAAAAAAAAATCAATTTCTCTCTTCTCAAAGAATACCTGTCTCACCTACGCCATAAATATTTGCTTCCAAGAAGTCCTCTATCTACCCACGTATAAATCACATGCAACTTAAAGCGTAAAGTCAATGTCCTTGTCTGACTTGTTTCATACTGGCAATCTGACTCCACAGAGTACCACATACCACAGCCCACTTGGGAGTGTGCTACGTGTGAAATACACTTTTCTAAAACAATTCACCTTTTCTGGTATATTTCAATTCGTGTTTTTTTTTTTTCTTTGCTTTTACTACCATTTCGTCCTGTTTTCCTGTTTTGTTATTCGCTTGTTTGCGATTTCTCGAGAAAAATCCTCAAGTGGAAAATAAAGCAATTGGTGCGCTTAGCTAAGCGTCCTCACAAGTCTCCTATGCTGGGGTGCTCACCATATATGTATATGTACCATCGGTACAGGCAGGGCGCCTATTATTGTGTAGGGGTGTTGATATATGGCAGAAGGACTCTTTGCATACGTAATTAGAACGTTCTGCAGGTGAATTTTAGAAATAAATTGCATGTTTGTTGGTATTTTTCGGTCGCAATGCACCAAGCGGGTGGTTGGTTTATATTTATCCTAATGCTGATGCTGATAAGGATGTAAATTGAAGGATTACTGGGTAAAATCTCATTGCAGTGGTGAAATGGATGAAAATCCCTGAAAGGTGATGAGAAAACGACTTAATTTGTTTTTCTAATAACACAGCAATGGTTTAATTTGTGCGAAATGTTTGGAAATATTTAGAAGGTTTTGGGTCGTTCTTTCAATTAAGGAAATGCAGTATGTCATTCGCAAATTGTTTGAAATAAAATTGAAGACTAGCGAAGTCGATATTCTTGAATCACTCCGTTGAAATATCAATTTATCTCATTCGAATCGTTTCGGTGTCTCGTAGTAAGACAGTATGTGTCTTATGATGTTAGTATACCACTTCGGAGATATAATAGCCATTGTTGATACATTGTGTCTTCTTCCGTTTTGAAAACATACACATCAGTGCAAAATCTTTCTCTGGAATATAATTCTAGTCTATACCCGGTACTTGGAAACAAAGTTAATGGTGCTTTTCCTTTGAGTTCTTCTTCTTTTTATAGACTTTCATATAATCCACTTTTGGTTTATTCTCAAACGAGTTTCTGTCATCTGATTAAGTCCATCAGAAGTAGCTTTTATAAAATCCTGCAAACCTTGTCAATTACCTACTGACTTTTTACAGTTCCAAAGTCGTTAAATTAAATTCGCATTTCAGTCCTCTTCTATATTTTACAGGCTGTCCCATTCCGCATCAAAGACATTTCAACTAAATTTCACTCATCGCTTAACATCCTGGCAATTATTCTTGCATTTCTCCCCGAAAAAACACCGTTCAATGGGGAAAACTTCAAATTCCATCAACATCCTGGTCACTAAATTCCAATCCAAGTCATACTCCACCGAATAATAACTATCCGACTAAATTAAGACGACGCGACCGAACAACAAGTGCTCTTTAAAGGATAAGCAAGTCCTTTGCTGTTGCCATCATTCCTCTTCACTGCAAAACATAATCCAAACGACAAAATGCAATTTGTTCTTAAAAAACTTTTTATTTTCTGCCATCAGCCAAATAAAAATATAAAAGGACAAAACTTTCACATCCTGTTGTTGTTCATTTGAGTAGTGAAGAAGAGAATTAGCATTTCCTTACTGTAAGTGCACACTTTCCGTCACATTCCATTGGTCTTGTCGTTATCCTTATACACTATGCTGTGTATAGGAATATTGTTGTGCAGCAGAATGGCACTTTAGGATCTTCTCTACCATATTTTTCGCCTCTTTGAGTATTCAATTCGATTCCGTACACTCTTGCAACAGCAGCGGTAATAGGAAACACAACTCTTAAAGGACGAAATTCCTTGGAAGTTAAATATTAAAAAGTTTGCGATTGTTATTCCGGACTTTCCCTTCGCTGATCTCGTTTTTCATTTTTTTTTTCTCTCTCTGTTTTTCTCTTTCTCTGAGGGAACGAATGAAGGATAACGAACGAAGAATTTAGAAAAGGACGACAACGATTTTGTGTGCTCCGAGTATATGCACGTCAATGGACTTATCCATTTATTGTGAAAGATAGATGTTTTCATCTGTCCAAGAAGGATAAAGTGCAACAATTCTTTGTGGAAACGGATATCCATGCGGTAAAAGGATATTCGCATTAAATTGTCGAGACTATAATGCACACAAAGGGACATTTTAAGCCCGAGGGATGGTGTTCTACTGCTTATCTAATCAACTACATCGTTAGCAAAAGAGAGGTATCCTTTTGACCTTTGTGTCCTTTGAGGAAAAGTTGTGAATAAGTTAGATATGTATGCTAGCTGCTTTGTAAAAAAAATATGTCTTTTTTTTTAATTTGTTCTTTGACATGGTCGGACGTTTGTGAAAGTTTGTAACGTAAAGAGTCGTGTGTGAAAGCGTACTTAAGTCGTCCGTTGTTGGTTCTAAGCGTTTGACATTTAAATTACCGGGTTGTTCACTAAACGTTGCTATAGAGCAGTAGTCCACAAAAAGAGATCTAGAAATTTCTGGATTTGGAAAAACTTTGCCATTGAATGAGTAATCGGTACTACCGATAAAAGGATTAACTCACTCCAACTGGTAACACAAAAACTTCCTTAAATGTGTTACACAAAAAGGCAGCTGAGAATATTTGAATTTTACTTTAAAGGACATCAGTAAAGAAAGCTTTTGAGATAGACATTACTCTTGGTGAAGTTTACCGGTAGCTCTTATGGCTGCGAACTGATCACTCTGCCTGTTTTCTATACAGGTCCTTTCCAGGTTCAGTATATCAAACCTTTATTCTAAATATACTGGCATGATGGATAATCTTTCTTTTAGAATCGTCTAACTATGAGTGAAGCTTCTTGCTTGAAGGATCTAGCCATCACCATAGGGTGTTCCGGACCTGATCCGACTAGAAACTCTCCATCCTGAGACGAATGACTGCTTCTCCCATAGTTTGGACTCCACGTTAGTTGTTTTTGGTCATTGACGTCGTCTCCTGACTAGATAGTATATACAAGGCTACCATTACATTACAGTCCTTCAAATGCCTTATTAGAACTGTTAGGGAGGACGGAAAAGGTGGAAATATATAAAAACTTTCGTCAATATCTCGGATAGGTACACATCGCAGGACCATTTCTAATTCAATCCTGCTGTTACTTCTATTTCTAGTCTAAACCATTCAGTACATCAGACAACCAACCTTTATTTCTTCAGGTTTGTGAAGCCCCGTGCGACATTTCTGGAAAGTACAATGATTCAAGACTTGTTGCTCCCTGAATAGTGAGAGACTTGAAGTATCCTTCAGTCACTGAGTTAAGAAAGGACCCAGTTAAGAAGCAATTAAAACAGCTCTGATGGTCCCCAATCTTTTAGCCATAAACGTTACTTCTTTTCATGCCTACATTTAGAAAAATATAGCAGTCCTCAAATTCGTTGAAATTGATTTTTTTTTAAGTTTTACCTCTAATGTTCCGAAAAGTAATACCCACAGACTACGTATCTTGAATTCTCCTTGCGCACACTCATAAAACTCTCGCTCAAGTACTTGCCGTGCATTGTCGCGTATTTCATTTCTCCACTAGACATTTCATTTTACAACTTTGCTACTTTTTAATACTATTGAAGGCAAACTCATAAATTCCAACCGAAAGGATACACTCAATGACAGAAAGAAGGCAAGGCAAGAAAAAAAAAAAAAGACATCTCCATCAGTATGAACCATAAAAGATGTCAGACGAGCCGGAAAGCAGTGAAATTTCTTACGACGCCGGACACAAACACAAACACACACACACACACACATGCACATACAATCATGTCAGTGATTCATCAACGTTGGACACATTTGGTTGTCCTTTCAATTGAAGGACATTCCCTTCTTTTTCTTCCTATTATTTGTTTTTTTTTTTTTTTTTAGAAAAATAAACTCTGAAATTTATTTGCAACAACTCAACAGCAACATCATCCTTCATAGCTCGCCCATACCCTTGAGGGCATCTTCAGCAGCCTGTCCCATCATGTATTCATTTGATCCTTCCGGTTCCATTTTCAATATATCACGACTCTCCTTCAACAGTTTGGCGACTTCCTTTAGATTCCGTTGAAACTCGTTGCGGGTGATTAATTTGTTTTGGATTAACCGAGTGGATATTAGCATGATTGGTGCATGCAGTTCGTACATGATGAGTCCTGTAGGATAATTGAGTGAGTGTCAGGGTGTTGTCATTTTCAACAGGTCCACCTACCTCGAAGACGTGTCAATCCCGGTTCAAGGATATCAATCAATGCCAGAAAATCTCGGCAGTACTGTTCCTTTCGTTTGATGTCCTCCACGGATAGTTCATGGATTAAATAGCCTTCGGTGCGGCCATAAATCTGACAGAGGGAGTACTTTGCCGATAGAAAGAGGTAATGGTTAGGTCGAAGGGTCTTCTGGTACCTGCAAGGGAGGGACATTACATTTTATTTATTGATAGAACTCGATTGATATGGAAGTACTTCTTTATGAAGCTTTCGAGTCCTGGAATGTTATGGGGGTCAATTGATTCCAATTCATCGTTAAGTTTGTCCAAAAGATTCGTCACTAACTCAGCGGACAGCTTGTGCGAACATTTGTCACAACTGAAAAACAAAAAAAGATTACGTCGATATTTTTAGATTTTTCTCAAGCTTACCTCCATTCAGCATCTTGCTCCAGTGGTTTCGTTGACCTCACCGATCCCTTGTCACATTCGGGGCACACTATTGCACTGCAATCGGTCTTTAGTTCCGTTGGATCCGCGCACCTCTCACATTGACACCAGAATAACTTGCCAGCGTGCATGAACTCTCTTCGTTTCAAGGTTCCCTGTAAGATATTGTTGCACTTAGTCTTTTAGCCTACCCATCTCACCACCTACCTGCAGAGTGTAGGCATAACTTAAAGTAATGGCTTCCTCCTTTTTAATGTGTCTAGATGTCCTTAACATAATCGAAAACGTTTTTGGGTGATCGGTATGCGACGTGTTTGGCACACAATCATGCGCCAGGAGAAACGCACTTGGGTACATCGCTCTTGCCTTTGCCGACTTCTGACCAATCTCGAAGCAATTCACATCGATTATTCCACAAACTTCATGGATATCCTCCTCGGAAAATTCCTCCAGACCCCATTCCTTGCGAAGCTTATCAACAATTGTCTTTTGGTAATGCGCCCACAGAGTCTCATTCAAACGCCTTAATTTCACATGCGATTCCATGGATCTAATGATTTCATATTCTTCCGGTCGATGGGTTTTCATTTGCAGAACTCTTAGCGGGAGTATGAGCTCATAGAGGCTTTTGATTGTGTTCAAGCTAGCAGAGGGTAGCAATTCCTTCGAAGCATTTTTCTCCTTAAGGAGACTACATTCGTAGGTTGTGTGACCATCATCACGATTTAGACCACGACATTTACTGGAACATAGGGGCCATTTGCATTCAAGGCATCTAAAATACAAAACTGGAGTTGGGTGCAAAAGAAAAGTAATATATTTACCTGTACTGGGAAATGCTGAAATTGACGGGTGTGTAGCAACCCAAACAGACCGGTTCACTGTTGGCGGTTGGTCCAATGGCTAAGGGTGGTTCTTCGATGAGGTGTTCACCGGGAAGAAGGTTTCGGTTGGCCACCAAGTAACGTCCCATGATGTCCGATGTCTCAATTTTGTATGGAAGATCATTATCGACGTCGGAGGAGGCTTCGGGCGTTGTAGAAGTGGACTTTTTCGGTTTGTGATGTTTGTTTTTATTTCTCTGGAATTTGTAGTGGGGATAGTTAGTTTAATTCGATTGGGAGAAATAGTGGAAGGAACTGTGTTAGGAGTTAGATGTTCTTGAATTAGGTGTGTCAATGTTGATGATCTGCGCGAAGTATTATACAGATATATCGCCTAACATTTCACACTATGGGACAATCCGCGACTTATCACCGGATGGCCTTAGCCCTTACATGCAGGTCTTCCACGACAAGAAATATAGTAATACGATTTCAAATCTTGTTTTCCCGGAAGTCGTAGAATACCCGTCGTTCGCGAAGGAAGGCGATTGAGGGATTTCCTTATTATCATCAGGAGAATAATCAGTCTCAACCGATAATGATAAACAAAACAGCGTGCCGAGTATAGAGCCTTTTAGTACCCCTCGCCGATGGCATAGGGTTCTAGTTTTATGTTTGTGTTCCGACATTCCTTTGGAATCTTCAATTGTTGCCTCCAATCGTATTTAGAATGAAAAAAGAAAGATATGATGTGGGTTTATCTGGAAGTTTGTTCCTTTTGAAGAAGAAGTACTAGTGTTAATAATTTTGACTCATCTGAGATAAGTCCTTCATCCAAGATGGAATTGTATGTGATTCTATGTTTGATGATATTTATAAAATTTGCTATCACATTGATGCGGAAACATTCAAACTCTGGGCAAGAGAAAATCGGTACTGGTGGGTCACATTGCCAGAATTTATCCTTTACTTAATATCAAGTTAAACTTGCTGAAAAAAATCGTTAAGAGTGGTTGTCCTTTTTAAATATAATTATGAAAGTGCTTGTGGAAACATTGAAATATCAAATATTTCATTAATACTTACGATCGTGGAACCACCACGAATCAAATATTCTTTATACTCAATCATTCTTTATACTCAATGCTACAGCATATCACGATTTCAAATTTCAAAGATTTCCTATCCTTCTCTGTTACTGACTGACCTCAACAGAGCCTGATGAGACACCTGTTGCAGCTGAAAGAAATTTGTACTCTGGAAACCTTGAACAAAGCCTTTCTTCGTTCCTCCAGTCTTGATCTCCTTCAATTCAATAAGAAAAGTAGAATCTCCTCAGTTCTGACTAATACTCCAGAGAAGCTAGTGCTTCTTAAGGAGAAAAACAAAGCTTCATACAAAAAAGACCTTGTCAAATCCAGAGCAAACAAATTAAACGTCAAGAGAAAGATGTTAACTTCTTCGTTTGAGAAACAAGAAGACGAATGTTTTTTTTCATTTGCTGAAGGTCGTTAAAAATAATTTTTGTTATAACTTACCCCAATCTACATTACAACTAACTCCATAATTATGAAAACGTTTGAGCAAGTTTCTTTTGGACTGTTTGGCTGACAGATATTTTTTTAACCTAGAAATTGTTTGGCTGACTAATTTGGAAAACTTTAAGAGAATCATTAAATTTAGTAAAAAATGTTACTTTTGACACCGTTCTTCCCGTACATCTTATCGCATGTGGATTGAATAAATGAGGAAAAATACATAGATACACAGAAAAGGTGAAATCGGTGACATTTACTCAGTTTGAGAGACCTGCCGTGCAGCCAGGAAATGCTTGAATGTATTGCGGCAATAATTAATGCAGTAAGATTTTTGTAAATATTTTGTAAACTTAGAAACACGTCTACATATATCGGCTTCATATATAAAACATACATACATACATGCAGAGTACAGAGAATCTTGACACTCATTCAAAATGTTGATGAGAACTGTAAACACGGATTTCGTGCACTTTGTAATTTGCTTACTTTACTTTACTACTTTAAACACGGCTAACAAACTGGTTGTACCAATATACAAAACAATCATATACATATGTACATTCATCTTCTGCAGTCCTGCAGATCCCTCATGCATGTCAAATTTCTTCTTTTTTGTAAAAATTGTTTAATCTGAAAACCATAACATAGCATTCTGGCAGATCACTGTATTTCTAAAGCAAAATTATATGCTATCTCTGCTTCAGTTTGGGTTTAGAAAAAACAGTTGTACTACTACTTAGCTTAAGGTAACAGAGTTTCTATGAAGAAAGCCTCACTCCTAGCACTTTTAGATTTTTCAAAAGCGTTTGATACCGTCAACCAAGTCTGCTTGTCTGAAAAACTTTTAAAATCAATTAGCTTCTCCAATACAGCAACAGGTCTTATAAACTCATATTTATTAAATAGGGATCAAGGAGTCTTCGGGTACGATAAGAAATCTATAGCACTACCACTTACAAGAGAAGCTCCACAAGGATTCATTCTGGGGCCACTCTTATTTTCAATCTACATCAATGATCCCCCAAGTGTTATTAAATATACTAAGTTTGCCATTTGCGGGTGACGTTCAATTACATGTATCTGGCGTCTTCTATTGATAGAATCAATTCTTCTGTTGATAAAGTACAATCTTATGAAAATATCGATATGGGCTTCTAATAATGATTTACGCTTGAACTCTAAACAGTCTTCATTTATATTTGCATAATGGATGCAAACTCTTTGCTAAACTTAAAATTGGTGGTTGAAGTAGTATTTAATAATGCAAAATACTGGGTTGCTCGATAGCTACATAGACTTACATAGTCGATTATGTTTCTTTATAAATGCATTACATCTTTAAGCAACTCTTCTCTGAGTTACAGCAAACTAATTCGTCGCGGGTAATGGGATCAAAGTCGGCCTCGTCATAATATCAATTATTTAATCACTCTGTTAAAGCTTGGAACTATTTACATTATTTATTTATAATGTAAAGAGAAGCTATAACTTGAGAAAACATCGAGATAGTAGACTTCTGTAATGAACAACTGGGTAAAAGCGATAAAGAGAAAGAAAAAGAAAACAATTTCATAATTTGAATAATGTGAATTTAAACTTAATTTGTTCGAGCATTTTTACTTCATAATTTCATTTCATTTAGTAATATGTTTATGTGTGGATATGTTTACTTTGTTATTTTACTAATTATAGGCATTATTTTCTTAGTGTAATTGTTACTAATAACAATAAATAAATTGAATTGGTTTCGAATGGTCCTAATGGTTCGCCGGTCTACAAAGCCCTACAATTCTATATTTGATGACGCCACTTACTAATAATATATCATTCGACGAATGTTTGCTTTGAGTTGATTGCATACTATGGTCGCTGGAGTTTGAGTGGATGCCACACCCTGAAGCTGATAAAACTTAGGCGGAAGATACTTTCTCATGAAAGTTGATCTAATTATAAAAGTTCTGTATCAAAAAATTTTACTGCTGCTGCACATTTGTTATTTCTATGAGCAGCAGAATCGTATAGTCGATATAATTCTGGAATGACTAACTGGTTGCGTATATGTATACTCCAATGAAAGTTTATTGTAGAGTAGGATACCTACTGCTTTCTCAATTATCAAATCTGGTTTTTATAGTAGCTTCTATCTGAAAGTGTCATCTCTTCGACATTATATTGTAAATCTTTTATTTGTCCCTGCAGACTAGCATCTCTGCTATTAAATTCATTAAATTTAATGAAGCAAACACACTTTTAGGTTGCTTTTTCTGTAGAGAATCGCGTTTTTCGTTTGAATTTTAGAAACTGTTTATATAAATTGTGTTAAAGTAAAATCAAATTCTGGCTTCTGGCCCAAATCGTCCACTATTGTGTGCACACAATTCCATTGGTATTTATTTCAAAATCTACTTTGTTTATAGTTCTCTCAGACTCAGAGTATTCACAATTAATTTAAAAGTTCGGCGACGCTCGCTTGTTATATAGCTTTCCCACCCACACTAGGGTGGAATTTTATCATCACTACTTGCCAAAAAAAAAAAAAACACAGTATTTTATATTGCACCAAACAAGAACATCAAACACAAATTTGTATGCAACTATTCGTCTAGTACACCCGCAGATACATTCAATCACTTCTTTCAACGGACTTCGTTCATTATGACCACCTTATGGCCATAATCGATAACACATGGATGGGCATGTAAACAAAACTCAAACAACAACAATAGATATTCTGTTTTCATTAGCAAATTGCCATATCGATGATGTATCTGCGAGTGTTCTAAAACAAATCCCAAACCAATTACTTTGTTTCTCGTGTTTTGTGGCATCTCGCGCGATTCAAATCAAAATTCACACTCTAATTTACACAAAATCAGAAAAATCAAAAAAAATGACATAAAATAAAAACACAAATGGAAATGAAAACTGAAACGTTTCAAAAACGGACGGCAATGGTGAGGATGACGGTGGTGGTGGTGGTGGTGGTGGTGGAAAATTTATTTGTATCTATGGATTTATTCGGATACGGTGCCACCACGGTACGAGTTTCTTCCTCTGTCGAGCGTTATTTCCGTCAGACTGCGTGTTGTTTCAGTCGCCGCCACTCGCTTTATTCTATGTAAATTTTTTTTCTATGTAATTTTTCTTTGTGATATATGGCTAGAGAGAGGTATTGTGTGCGAGCGTGAGCGCTTTCCTTTTTTCAGTCTATTTTCTATTTTTAAAGGAAATATATCAAAATAAAATAAAATATATGAATTATACAGAGGAACCTAGCAAAAAAAGGAATACCATTTCGTTTGGGCCGTGATTTTGTTTGGGTGATTTACTTGCAAAGCTACTTGACTTGTTGTACAGCGAATGAGGTACATTTAAAATAAATCAAAATGTGGATTGTGTCGGAGGGTCAGGGATGACACTTTGGTTCATTAGGTCGCAGAAATATACAGCTTATCCTGTATTAAATATGCAAACGTAAATATTTTACGTGAGCTCTGTGTTTCTTTCTGGTGTTAAATTATTTACTTCTTAGGTCCTATATTAGCTTTTGGGTATTAAGGCTACCACTAAGTGCACGCGCCATCGTGGGCGGCTTCTAAAAATACACATACTGCTGCTGTGCTATGTTCCTTCTTGCTGCTGTTACTCCTCTTCAACTGTTCTGCATTATACTTGTCTCGGTCGCCCCTTTCCTCTTCCGTCCTGCGTTAGCGTGTTCCATTGTACAACAAGCAGTGTCGCCTCTTCTAAATGTATGTCCAAACCACTGCTACATCCGTCTTTGAATATTGATATCTATATGATCCTGGCTCGTTGTATCAGGGAGCTTCGCGTTGGAAATTCGATTAGGTCAGAAGATCGACAAGATGTTTCGTAGACAGCGATTCAGGAATGTGTGCAGTGTTCTTGAGATAGTAGTGGGTATTTTTCAGGTTCCGCACCCATATATCATTACGTATCATATAACAATGGTCCTTTAACTGTAAGGATACCTGCTTCTTATATTGGAAAACGTAGCAAACGCAGATTTTGTCTTACTTATACGGTTGGTCCTGTTTAGTTTATCCCTAGATTGAGACGATAGCCCTGCATAGTTCCAAGGTATTAGGAACTCTCTATGTTCTCTACCGGCAGTCCTTTCAATGCTAACTTGTGAAGATGAGGTAATACGTGTTAGTCTTCAGCCCGACGACGATCTGTCATTTGATGGAGGTCGTAGCCTTATACGGATAGTCGAGATGTTTAAACTTAGATGTTAGAGCCCATCAAATTCCTCCAGTTCTCATTGATAAAGCAGCGCGAAGCACATTACTTATCCCCAATAGGAATAATATTGGTGAAAGGATAAATCCTTGTTCTTGATTACTTTAATCACGACAGTGATCACATTTTTGTTAGGTGTTGTGGTGTGGGTATAGAAAATTGTTGCTTATTATCGCTGGCGAATAAACCAAATGAGCAGAGAGTCGTGGCCTGACTTTTTGCCCGACCTTGTGCTCAAACACGGGACCTACGGGCCTACTAAGGTAACGGGGCTACCTTTATTTCATCAATGTAGAATACTAACCCACGCTGTCTAGACTAGAAAACGCTAGCATGGTGGCACTTGCAGTTTTGGGCTACATATGTACACAAGGTATTGCACATGTACATAGTATCCCGGGACCACTGCGGAGAGTGTAGGTTTTATCACATGATAGAGCCCTAGTCCGGGTTTAAATTTAGAGCTTTATAATCGCCATATTCAGTAAACGAAGTATTACTCTCTAAAATTCATCAAAGCTCTCAAAGCACGATGCATCATGTGAGTACTGTCAATCACACAATACAGTGAATGTACAATTAAGACCAAGTCATCGAACTGCCTTACCCATTGTCGGAAAGTTATATTTTCGTCGTAAAGGTTCCATGTTGGTAGGTTACATACGAAACTGCTTCGACTTCAACTTCTTCACTGCCTTTGGAAACATCCCCTAAAGAAAAGCTACTCTCTATAGCACTTCTCATTATTCATCTAACAACTAGGTACATCCTCCGATCATATTCATCCAGACTAAGTCAAAGACTAAATACCCTTGCTCTTGCTTAGAAAGACCCAAACAAGTTCTACAAATCTATCGGAAATTAGAATTCGGTGAAGAGATACGAACATTTTGTTCCTCCAACTGGAACCCAAAATATCATCATATGAGACTTGTCCACTACCCGTACAAAAATACATACACTGTATCTTTGCATCATATATTCAACTAAAATGTTAGTATTTCTTTGATCTTGTTGGGTGTTCTAGACTGTTCCGCAAAAATTCTATGACAGCTGTACCTAGTATTGGTCGGTCGACCTGCATTTATTCTCATTTTTACATTGTTTTTGGAATAACTTTCATTATTTGTAAACCGATTTTGATGACCTGTTTGAATGATTCTATAAACTACAAGTGGCTCTCACTTGCTCCTGTCTTACAATCTGAGCTATACAAGGGTAGTAACAGTTTGTCCCTACCACTTGCAGTTTTTCTGAAAAAATTCAGAGAAATTCATCTAGTTCGGTCTAATATTTGCCATATTAGAAAATTCCTCACGCAATGAGAAATATCAACAAAAAAGGTTGAACTCTGTGAAGGGTTAGTATCTTTATTATTTTATGGGGGATTGACGTTAAATATATAAAGTGCCCAACTGAGTCGAACGTACTTGAACCTTTATGCTATAAGTTTGCAAACTTTTCAGTATTAAAATCTAAGTCTTATTCTTCTATCATGAGGCCTAATAAAGTGGTCGCGGTATTCTGCAGTTTTGATGATAATTAATGTTAAATTTCACAAACACTTGTTTAAAACGCCCTGAAGTGGACGTAACCCATATCATTATCCAAGTGGATAATAGAGAATTTGAAGACATATAATTTTTCTCTTTCAGATCGGTTGGCGACCTGGAACAAAATACAATATATTCATTTTAAAAAGTAGGAGATTGAAAACTTCTAGAAATACATGTTCGTATGTCAATAAACAACAAAAGGAATATTTATAGTATAATCTTCGAACATGGAATCATTTCTTGCTTCATCCACCATCATCGTGGTATCTGTGGTATAAACAAATATCTTTATGGCTTCTGGTCCCATTCACCAAATTCCATTATCCACAGTAGGATATGGTCGTATTTAGCCGAGCGAAAAGGGGGTGGATCCATGTCTACCACCTGATATCTCTTAATGTGATTAATTTGGTTTGCGTTACCACAAATCCTTTCTCCGTTGTCCTTGCAGTCATGACAGATGTGTTTTAAATAATAAAGTCAACAAACATTTGACCAATGACCAATGTGCCATCGGTTTTTGATAGTCTGTTCTGCCCGTTGAAATTTCTTATTTTCTATCTGTTGCCTGTGGGACGGTCCTCATTCTAGCTGAATATGAAAACGAAACCTTCCATCTCTTTAGTTCATTCAATTTTGCAAGACAAGGAACGCTGTCGAACATTATAATTCATAATAGTGGCTTTCACACAATACCTAATGCAACTCAATCATGTCAGAATTGGTGCTAAATTTAAAAAAAAAATCAATGCAGGTGATGGAACAATATTCTGCACTATGAACTCAGCAAATGCATTGCTTTAATTAAATTTTATCTGCGCTAACTATTTATCACCACTTTCATCACCAGAACGCTCTACTTCTTCCTTATTTTTTTTGTAAAAAAGTCTCTCTGTTGTTTAATTCTTCCGGTATCCGGCAGGTAATTTATTATTTAATCTAAATAAAAAATAAAAGTGTCAACCCTTCCCCGGTGGCGTCCTATTATTTATTGGTAGAAGTGCAATAGAGCATCCCCCCGATTGTTTTTCTGAATGAAAAGTGCACAATGCACTATATCAGCTGTGCTCCTGGCATCTGAATCCCCACCGACAGAGACAGAGTGCACCGAATTTTGAAAGTAAAAGATAAATTCTCTTTCCATCTCCTTCTCTCATTCGTTCTACTCTCATGTCTATTATTAAAAATTGCATTTGCATGTCAATACGAGTGCACACACGCAGCAGTTTTCCCTGCCGCACGACAACGACAAACGACTCATTTGCACTTCTACGCCCTCGTTCTGTGTTTGAAGTTCAAAGCGAATGATAATGTTAAACAAATAATTAACATAAATCATTATGAGTCTATTATTGGAGTATGCCTTAGCATTGCCAATGGCAACTCAGGGATGCATGCTGCAAAATGCAGAGATAAATCATTTCAGATTGATATCGGCAACGACTTGCAGATACATTTGATTTTGATCAATTTATTTATAACACTTATTACCAATGGGATAGGGTCAGAATTGTAAAAATCTCTTGTCAGAGTCGTGTCACTCGGTGGTTTTCAGTGCGCGCAGTTGCTTTTCTTGGCCGTGTGCCAAAGAAATTTTGCAAATCCATGTATACAATGTATCTATGGGGCGTGCCATTCCCTTTCATGCGTGGAAAGTGGAATGTTTGTTGATTGATTGGTCGTGGATCTTGCCAAACGTTCATCATATGAGCTAGAGGTGTGAAATGGTAACATTTCGTTTGCAATAAATTGGATCTTAGCAATTCTTGATTTAATTGATTTGGCGTGTGCAAGCAGGTGGCAAGTAGCCGAGAGGTGTTGTCAGATGGGTCGCTAACTTTTAGTCTTGTGCGGAACAAGGTGATAGATACGTAGTCGTGACTTTGAAAAGCAAGAAAATGGCATCGGTAGACAGTATCTCTCTCACATGCCAAGAATTCGATTATTATGATGATGTAGGTTATTGTGCCACTAGTACTAGAAGTCACTCCAAAAGTACACCGATCATCGATCGATGCAGGACTGAAGATCAGTCACATTCTTTTCTGAAGATTACATAGTAAAACAATTTGTTTGTTGTTAATCGGAGGAGAACTTCTCATCTCTAGAAACACTGGTAATATGTATTTTGTTAATACACGATTTTATCAATTTTATCAATATGAATATTGACCAATACTAAACACACGATCATTACAGATTTCATGATCAGGGAACGACCTCATTAAAGTACTTAAGATTATGTCTAGTTGTAACTTAGGTCAGACGTTATGTGTCATGTTGATAGATATTGTCTAATCGGTCTTACACTTGACTTCGATTCATGATCATAATTGAGTTGATGAAGGACTTGTATCTGATGATCAGTGAAACAATTTTTACTATCTTCTGTAAATTCATATACGAATGTATGCACATACCTCTAGAATGTTCTTAATTTCATGATCATAGTATAAAAATGGAATAACTAGGTACTAAATCCTTTTCGATTTATATTCATTAAGGATGTTTCAGAACAATTGGTCTCAGATCGGGTTATACCTCCCTATCGGAATTGATTTCAGAACTTACTTGTAAGAAAACTAAATATTATTTCATCTGAGCTACTTGAAGAAGAACTGGTGTCGTCCCCGCATAGAATATAAGAAATATTAATATTGTTTATTGTCATTAGTCGTTAGTCTTCCGGCTAATGATCTCTATATATCTCCAGATCGGTCCTGGACATATAATCAAGCCAATTTTCGCTATCTAATTACACATCTGTACATAGATAGGTGATACACTGATAGCCAAATCAACCAGAATCCCAAATGATGTGACATGATCAGCTATTTATTCTTTATCGATTATAAGTTATATTACGATCAGTGAAAAGTTATACTCAAATTTATCATTACCTTCAGTATAGATTCAGAATCGGTGCTGAAATCCTCCTTACCAATTTGCGTTAGATCGCTATCAAACTTAGTAGTGATCATCTTAAGATCAATTCAGTTTTCTATAAAAACTTAAAACGCTCTTCACTATTTCCAACAATGGCTCCCAACGTAGGGCGTATTTGATCGATGCACTGGACATAACCTACCTAAGTAAGGAAGACTTTAATCGGGTCCATGATTTCCTTCCACCCTTCCATCCTTCCATAACCATGAAGTGTTGTGTTGTACATCATTGCTGCGTCATTGAAGCTTAGAAATCTTTTCTGTTTCGAGTGAATCATCTTTAAGTTTGTAAAGCCTCTGCAGCCTCTTAGTAACGTACTAACATAATAATCTCCATCTTTTGAAAATAATGAAATTCGAAGGAATTCCTATTTGAACCAAAAAATACCATTACCTTCATTAACTTTTGAATATCCAAATACCATTTTCGGTTCATAATCCTCGCAGTGGAAAAAGGGACAATCTTCCCTCAACAGTGTCAAGAAAGGATAGCCAATTTCAAGGCAAAGATTTCACTTTCAATGGATGGGATGCCCTCATCCAATGGATACCCGCCCTCGAGGAAACGCTGTCCTCAACAAAAAGACGATTATCTCTTCCAGACTTGCAATTATCCTTTAACCTTTTATTTTGCAGAAAAAAAATCCCATTGTGCACTTTTATGGGCATCTTATGCCACATTACTCTCGTATCCTGTTGCCATATTGCCTCCGCCATGCCGTTGTACTTTATCCACTTTTGTTCAGTATCTGCTCTTATATTTCGTTTAATTAGTAATGAAAGGAAACTAGTGATTTAAATCCGATTTTTTCTTGTCGGCAAGGATTTAGAGCAAAGATTGTTCGCTCGCCTTACCAGTACCGACGACAACGACGACGACGTAGTCGACTTGCAACATTTCCACTTTCAATTGTGTAACGCGTAACGAGGATATTTCCTCCGGTTTTTTTTTTTTTTTTTACTTGAAACAAAGGATCTCATTACTCACATTGTGTGCTCTAGTGGTTGTACTGGCATGTTGCCTTTGTCCTTTTACCATCTTCCTACTTGCACAAGTTTTTCTTGGTTTTTTTTTTTTATGTTCTAATTGAAGGTGCAACACACTTAATGTGAGAATTGACCTGTAAAGTGCAATGAGGGCATTGTGTTAGGATTATGCAAGGACATTGTTTAGATTTTTTCCCTCATTCCAGATTTTTTTTTTCCATATAAATGGGGGGAATAGATGGAAGAGAAAAAAGGTGTTAAAACAGAAATTGGGTGACGGAAAGGATACTTTGTTTGCACATTGTATAGGTGGATCGGCAGGTGGCCAAGTGTTGATAGTGCCATGTGTCCGTTTTTAACTCCTGTGTGGTGTGCTTGTGTTCTTTTTTTTTTTTTTTCTTCTTTGCTCTCTTGGCTAGGAGAGCATACTTAATAGAGAAGGAGCGTGTGTATGGTGCTTGAAACATTGCTTAAGGTGGTTTTACTTTGTTGGATTTCTACTGCTTTTGTCGGGAGAAAATGAGGTTTCTAGGTGACTCGAGGTAGTGTGTCCTTTGAAGTTAAAGGATGGCATAATAAAAAGCCACTAATGGGTTCCTATTCAAAATTTGTGTCCATAAATGAGGGAAGTTTTGATGGTAGAGAAGAAATTGGTGTTTCCTCCATCGACATTATTGTACGGGGAAATCCTTAATATCCTGCTCTGAATTAACACTGAGTTTGGTATAGATTTCACGATATAAAAGTGTCCACTTTAGGATGAGGATGATGATGGGGATAAAGGTGAAGAGGGTACGAATGAGGATGGAGTGTATGACCGAATTTACTATGGGTCATAGTGGGTGTTTTGTTAAATTATACATACTAGACATCAAACACAAGGAAAGGATGAAGGATGACGTAGTATCAGAAACCATTGTAATTCGACAACATCCTGGAAACAAAGCAATGGGTCACTTGGGACTACTGCCCAAGCAGCAGCAGGATGAATATACAATTCTTAATATTTTTGTTTTGTGTATGAAACACTAACATGGCCAGTAGTGCATGGTACTTCGTATATTAGGTAGAAAGAGAGTCAATCTAGCTGGGATGAGAAGGCGAAAGTGTATGCTTAGATCGTTAAAGAAGATAGCCCCATCTACTCCTGATTCTGTCTTAGATCCATCTGTAAACCAAGGAAGTAAACGATGTCTTGCAGAAAGTAAGGTCATTAAGTACTGAGGAGTGTCCTGTACGCGCAAATCTAAAGTCAAAAGTCGGAAAACGACACTTATTCCAATTCCACATTCCAATCTTGGCTTACGATAGATACTACTTTTGCTTATGTTTAGCTTACACAAGTTCCCTGTAAATATTGTCGAAATAGACTTGCTACTTTTATGTTTCTCACTAAGATATGCAATTTAAGTAGTTTCACACCACATCAGCAGCACTGACCTAGCGAGCAAGTTCGAAATCGAAAAAGTAAGTGTGATATAAGTATCATTGTCCACTATAGTTTCGCTTGATTGTTTGCAGAAAAGGATATTAACTCTTAGATTCAAATGCAGTATCGGTCTCATCCACATCTCACACAAAATTTTCCTCTAACTTTCAAAATACATACATATGTCTAGATTCTCATCAGCTTTCTTCTTCAATGAAATTGATTCTCATCAGCTTACAATTAAAGTGCGCTACAGTCAGCTTCCATCCGGTTTAAACCTTCTAAACACCACCCCATTTGGAGGACTTAAACTAAGATGTCAGTTACGTCACCGCATGCCACTTTGTGTCGGGTAAACTATTCATATTGCACGCAAACATTTTAACGTTAGTTGCAATAGTAAAATTTTCTGAATCTTGCACACCCCTAAATGAAAGGCGGCATATACACCGGAAGGTATTTGCTGAAACGTAGATAATGCGCTCAAGGGTTGGCAGATGTTTCCTACTAACTCGGCGGCGGGAATTTAGTTGATGAGAGATAGTTCTAAAATAAGAAGTCAACATGAACACTCAAATATGAGTTTGGTGAAACTTTAAATTAAATTGTGTTGGATCTCAAAATTTCGAAACTTATAAGACGAATGAATTACAACAAGGGTGGATAGTGTCTTTTGTCTATTTCACATATTTAAGTATGCGCCTTCAAAAGATTGATTTTCCTTTTGACCTCATACGACAGGAGTAATTTCGTGCTATACTCCTTTCCAATTACAACTTTCTTGTAAATTTAAATCCAAGCCCTTCGCAACACACATGCGTTTCAACTCAAATGTAAATTTTAATCTCCCACATGTTTCCTAAATGTATCTATGTACGCCCACGCTATTGCTGGACTAACTTTCACAGGACAGTAAATCTCTTTGGAAAACTAGGTATCCAATTTGAAGAAGAAGTACTCATGCAAACTTTAGTGGATGCTGCTTTCTGTAGCGTAGGTGATGCGCCATTCATCAAGGTGAAGTATACTTTACTTCGTTTAGTTGAGTTTCATAAGGACAGGGTAAAATAAACAATTTTTTCAACAAAACAAAACAACTTAACGTTGAGATTGGACTACACACATTCTATTGCCCTAGAAACATGAAATTGCTGTGTCAGTGCCGGAATTTTAAATATCACAGGTTGTTGGCTGTCAGGAACTGAACTCTTCCTCTCACTGTGGCGGTGATGACTGTAGTAATGTGGTTGAAATTTATGATTAACACAACACATTTGACGAGTACAAACTGAGGACTGGAGGTCTTGCCTTAGGTCATTCGACATGCTTGACTCTCTATTTCGTAGTAGAATTTTCTTAACTAGTGCTCCTTGATGCGGAAACAAAACTTTTAGTACCACATTATTAAGCAAAAGCTAATTACATAAGTTATGGGTACAGTTATAGTAAACAAATGACATTAATTGAGTGAATAATGATGAGAATCATCGATGTTTAGGTTACAACAATGATCATTATCTCAGTCTTAATGGAATCTATGCACGTCTCCTTAACCAAAGTAATGCTGGCCATGCACAGAGAATGTGCAGAGCCTACATTCCATATCTGATTAAGTTTGTTAAGTTGAGGCCTGAGGTCCACAGTTTCTAATACTATTCTTATCTAAATTAAGGATTTCATTGTAGGAATAAGGCATGACTAATCGCTTGGATTGTCTCACCTCCGAGACATTTTCCCCCAGTGTGCCAGATGAAAATTGTGTTCCCAATCATTAATCAGCGTTGTGGCGGCTGCCTAGTTGCCACCACAGTAAGGTTCACGTTGATGAACGAAAATACTGAACAAGCCCTAGCTAGTTCATTTACTGATTCATTGTCGGCAATTCCTTGATGACCAGAGACCCATCCAAGTTTCACCCTGTTATGTTTGGCAAGAGATTGTAGTGGATCGTAGCAGCATTTAACTGATATAGAGTCCAGTAAATTAGCAACAGTGGTTCAAGTGCTACCTGGCTATCTGAAAAGTTGTGTATCCAATGGCCCTTAATACCTTTACTAAAGTTTAACCTAGCGCAGATCTCAATGGCATGAAGTGCTTGTGCCTGTAATACCGTGGGACCCATACTCATAGTCATCGAGACTTTGGTGTTGAGTTCATACAAAACTACTGCAACTCCACATTCCATCTGCGATCTGTCTGTGAACCAGACCAGACATCTAGGGTCCAGTGCCGGAACACCATAAGACCAGTTTGCATGGTCCAATATTTCTATCTCAAATAATCTACCGAAACAGTACTCCCTGACCATGATGTCGGGTACAGTGCAAAACGTGTCCCTCTTGGAAATTGAGTACAACATTTTTAGGTGTCCGATATATGGTCACCTATTTTATACTTGTATTCTACCAGGAGCTTAATAGCGCATCTAGCGGCCGTCTTTCTAATGAAGATTTGTAGTACTGTGAAAGACCAACGACAGCTTTTAATACATACTGCCATACGTATGCCGTACGCATGACAGCAGCGATTCCGAGACAGGCAATTCTCTGGACCTTCTGAAGTTTAGTTGCCGTTGTCCGTTGAAGAATTTTCGGCCACCAAATGATTCGTTCGTGATAATGGGCCTCACCATCATTGTATACATCCAATGTATCATTTTTGGACTTAGATCCCAAGCTCTGCCGTAAAGACGTCTACTGGTCCACTTGGTCCTAATGACACGCTCGATGGCGATCTTGATATGGGAATTCTACCTACGAATATCCCGGATCACCCGGAGATATGTATTTAACCTCACTGGAATAAACCAAACTGGTGCCTTTGATGGTAATAGCTCCTAAATTGACCAGTCTCCTTTTTGTAAAAAGCACTAGAATGCTTGCTCTTGCTATTGAGCCGTAGCCAGTGTTATCAAATGCGCCTGTCATCCTTCACCGCCAAATCAAATCACCATCCTTGACCGTCATTTAGAAAACTTTTCGACCCGTAGTATTTTCTACGAAGTTTTTTATGAATTGAGCATTTCGGAATAAAATGGTACCCATCCACTCTTACTCGTATTTTCAGATAGCAAAGTTCGCATAAGATAGAAAGCTCTGGTCTTTTTGGGATATAGTTGAGCGTATTTAACTCTCCTCGCAGTTTTTAAGATAGTTCTAATCAAATTTGTTGAGTTACTATTTAAAAGATACAAATTGCCTTGGAAATCGGATCTCGAAGTAGACTAGTACATTCTACACTGTGAGCTCTTTGCTTCTTTCACATATTGCGAACACAACATGTTCGCAGTTGCCTTCAGTAGCATGGTCACCTAACGTGTCAAAGATATAAATTGCTCTTCCGGTGTTATATCCAGATTTAAACTGCTTTCAGATGCCATTTGGCTCCACTCTTGAAAATGTGTTCTGTGCTTGATATTATACGTGAGAACCCCACATTTGGCGTCCTTATAAGAGGAAATATAATATTTTATGTTATGAGATATGCAATCCGTGTCTATTACTTATGCAACGCTCCTCATCTGAAGAGATTGCTCGTTTAACTTCAAGATAATTTTTCCATATTAAGAGCAGCACAGATTAGAATTCCTAAATAATTGTATTGTCTTACTACAGCCTACATTAATGCAGGGATTCGTGATTGACAAACTTCAATTACTCCTCCAACATACTCCTCCATATCGTTGAGAAACTGATATACTAGTTCACTTCCATAGATGTTACAAATTCTTCTGAAATGAAGTCTCCGTTGCAGATGTTTACCAAGTCGTTTTCGTACATTGACTTAAGAATGCGTATGACAATGTTTTTTATTTGAGAAGCTTTTCCAAGACATTTTTGATCTCGACGTTTGTCATATGCTCGCTAGAGGTGGGGCTACTATACAATTTTTTTAAGATGTTGACTGCGGATTAAACCCCGAACTCCTGGCTCCGTAGTCCAACGCACTAACCACTTGAACCACGGCGCCTCGAATTTTATTAGAGAATATTTTAAATAGTTTCTTCTTGGTCAGCGAAAAAGTCTCAATGGCGCCTTCCATCGTCTCAACCTCGGCTTATGTTTTTTAATAGAGAAATTTTGTTCCAACGAGTACGGCCGAAAAAATCCAATCTAAAAGAACTGACGATTATCGGAGTGAACCTATGAGAGCTTGGTTCCTTTAATCCTATGTTTTTCATCTCTAGGCTCGGTCTTAAAGCTGGCATCACCACCTGACTACTTCTTAGTTTTCGGTCTCTACTTGATCCTATTTGAAGTAGGTATGTATACAACCATTAAATGTGACGATCTAGTCTAGCTTTACTTAACCTCCTACTCGATGACAACTTCAGTCATGCCGGAGTAATGCAGGAACTGTAAGCAATTTATACTTAATGAAATTTGTAAAAAAATCATTGAAATCACTTCCAAAATTTAGATGTCGTTGGTTTACAATCAAGAAATTAAAAAGACATACCGATATAATTATGCACATATGTACGTACTTTGATAGTGTCATATCCTTGGGTTTGCCATATTTTCTGTCTCTGACTAATTGCAGATCGATATATCAATGATAGCAAGCTTATGATAGTCACAGATGCATATCGTTGGACGTAAGGAACACTATCAAAATAAAGCCAATCAGATTTATTTAGTTCAAAACCTTTCAATCTTAGGTTCTCAGCACGCGATCCATCTTGATTACGACGCATTTCCGGCCTCTTTAAACATTTATTACAATTCGCACAACATTGATTTTTAAAGAACTTTAACGCGTGCAATCGTTAACAATCGTTATGCTCAGTAAGTATTACTATTAATATCTGCGCCTCAAACGCTGCTTTATTTGCTAACGAATAACCCAACAAGATACGAATTGTTTGTGAAAGAAACTAGCAAGCAATGAATAATATAAGAAAACGAATCGAAATCAAAACAAATCTTTCCCCTCCGTCAGATGAAAAGAGTACAAACCGTATTTAAATGTCAAATGTACTCATACTATGAGTAAACGAGCAGAATTCAAGCAAATGTTTGAGATACTTTATTCGTAGCTTGTTCTATAATTTTACACCTGCTGTGCTGTGCCGCTGTTATTGCCGTGCCGGTTCAGTTGTTATGATGCGCAGAGAGAATTGAGTAGATTTTCGAATGTTTTCTCATTTGTTGCTTTGTAGCATTGTATCTAATGCATTGAGATTGAGATACTTTTCGCATTCCTGATACTGTTCTATATGAAATGATGAAATGTTTTTCTGGATAAAATAGCGCATTCTCTTTGTATCGTGTGGTTTTTTGAATGTCTTTTGTTTGATGTTTCTTGATATTGTTACACATTTCGGTTGATGATGACAACTTTCCATCATCATTTAAATTTAGAAAATTTGCGAACCAAATCATTGTAGGCATTTCCGGGAGTTCAATTTCCTCCTGGAATTGGAACGGCTCATGAATACGGAAATAGATTTGTAGATGTCAAGGGAATTCTAACGAAATTTATCTTAAAAGTTGTACTTATGCGCATAAATCAATTTGTCCTATTTATATTTTCAATATAAGGATTTGAGGGTACGATTTAGACATGTACGATAAATTTATCTTTGGAAACATAACATAGACAACCTGTCTTCTTAGTTATTTCGACAGTTGTGGTAACCTTTGTTAACATCTTTTATTGATTTATTATATTATTTATATTCAATCTACGAGTACTTGTACGCATTTATCGCTATTCATCGAAACCTTCGGTTTGTATGATTGTTAAATAACTGCCTGCTATGAATTTGTTAACGATTAAAGAAAAATTATAAGATGACACTCAAGTTTACATATTAAAGTTTTGCCATTTTTGAGCAATGTCACCTCAAAGTCTCCATCCACCTATCAGTCACCTTTGTCGCAAATTTAATTTTATTGCCATGTGCATACGAGTAGTTAATGGTTTTGTCTTTGCCCTGAATCACTAATTCGGAGTTTTAGTACACAAATTTTGAAATCTTTGTGTGTGCCTTAGATCATAATAGATAGTACGGCATTAAAAGTTTACTGGCCGCCACACAGGTAGGTTTGAATTGCTATTAAACTGATATCGATGCCAATTAAATTAAATTATTTTATGATGACAGAAAATCAGATGTGGGGTTAATGCCTTTGATTGACAGTGTAGATTGAAACTGTTTTCTTGAAATGTAGTTAGTATGTGTGTTTTGAATTTAAGAATCAATACATACCTACATATATTTATTAGTGCTCGACCTATATTTGTTGAATATTCACGCGAGGTGATGTATTAGCTGATTGCACTGGTTTGCCATGTTTTCACCACCCTACCGGACGCTGACTTGGCTTTTCTGATTCGGTTGCTCTGTTTTAGCATAGGACATATCAATACTCTTAATTACATTGGAGACTCTTCATTGGAGAAGTTCATCTAATATGTACTTCCATTTCCCATCGACAAAGCAGTGCAAAGCTTATTGTATAATGGAGCCTTCGATAATATCTGACAAACATCCGAGAGTATATCTGTCAAGTTTCTTCAACCCTTTAATTCGTGCAGGGCCGTTGACACCATACTTTAGCAGATAATTGAGCTATGTATCTGCAAAACAGCGCTAAGTTCGTGATACATTCTAAGATATGCCATCACGTATGTATGTACATATGTACAATATATTTCTACTATCGGTCGCCCCGGAAACGTTTAATTTCTTGATGTGGATAGGAATGAACTTTGGCAAATTTTTTTAAGAGAATGATAGATTGGTTAGTATTGACTATGGATTAACAGTAGAGTTGGTGCGATGTAACCTGTTCCTTCCCTTAAATTATTTGAACCACGAATCATAAGATACTCGGGTTGATCAGCTTTAACTAATGTTATGATGGAAGCTTGCAAATAAATTTGGACAAAGATTTTTCTCAGAATTTGATTTGTTCTGATTTTAATTTATATTTACTCCCCCATATTTATATTTTAAACTTTCATTCCTACAACATGTTTACTTATGTTTATTATTATTTTGTTTCAGGTGAGCTGCTGAATCTTGCATATTTGTAAGTAAGTAATTTGCAGAACTTTTATTCTTATGTAAATAGATGAATATATTACATAATTTATGTGAGAAATGTGAAATATTACCTACGATTTGCTTACTTGAAAGTTTTTAATTGTGTTCTTCTCTTGATTTAGTTAGTTAGAAGCTCTTATCTGCATCATGTCTTCTGCTCGGTTGAAACTACATGTATAGATTGAGGAATGGAATGTACGCAGTCTATAAAAAGTTGATTTTATTTCACACTGTCGTTTTTCTGATCAGGGACTGTAAAGTCAGTTTTACAAGATACATGGAGTCTGTGTTTGCTGTTCCCCGTCCGACTTCGAACCTATAGAGTTCGGGTCAAAAGTAAGCACACTATCCACTACAAAATCGTCACCTTTCAGTGTCTTTTAAAATGACTGTTTCCAACATGCAAATGTTGCTTCATAATGCAGCCACTGCCGTTTTCTGCATTGAAAGAATCAATGCCAGCGTCCGGTGGTATAAACTAACAAGATTTTATGTTCTTGTCATTAGACTTTCAAAATTACGTATGTCTTCTTCCTTCATACCATGGATTCTATTAATCCCCTTTTGCTGCATAATCTCGATGCACAACCCTAGGGAAAGATAGTGAAACATCATATATGTATGTATGTACTTACATATGTTCATACCTACATAGATACGTAAAGTCCTTCAAGCAGATCGAGATTGAGAAAAACCAGGGATTTTTTTCACCTCGGTGAACACGATGGTCGTCTTGAGTCAGTGCTTTGTGCATTGGACTACTGATCGGAAGCTTCAAAGTTCGAGGAATATACATAACAAAAAGCACAGCATAAATGGTTTCTAACATTGTTTCCTAATACGCCTCCCATTATCAAGTACGAATTCAATGTAATATCATGAAGATTGGTCGCAGGGGCCTACTCAATATGTGGTTAGTTATCCTTGTTTTCTATGTGAACATGAGTCTGATTTTGGTGAATTTTTCCGTAATACATGTATCTGAAGAATTTGTCTTCCAAATTTGGCAAGGGACATCAAAACTGCTTCGAAATAAATGGTTCACTTCCCTGCAGTGGTGATGTTTTTCATCAACCTTTGCCTGACCATGATATTTGCTTTATAGGAGTGTGGTGCTTCCTGATCGTTGATTGTAATGGTTCTAGTATACTATGCAAAGTGTAAAATTAGCTCAGTACTCTTAAGAATAGCGCCGTTATCATCATCACGGTTTCCGACCTTAAGCAACTATCACATTTCGCTCCTAATTTTCGAAAATGAAATTAAACGATACCTTAAATAATTTTGAATTATCTAGCTTTTGAGACTCGTTTTCATTCCTCGACACAGGTTTATAGGACGAGGATGATCTAAGTTTGATTACTTCAACTGGCTTTCCTTGATTTCGGTTCTGTTAGAATGTCTTCATGTGTATCCATATTGTCCTTAATGTACGCGATTTCGTCCATTCTCGATATGTGCGCTGTTATCTTTAGCCATTCTGTGTCTCCGACAATATCAAGTTTTCCTTTACCCTGTCTTGTCGATCCGAAAACCACGTTTGTTGTATGTAGGACAAGGGTTATTACAAAAAAAAAAAGCAGTAAAGAATAACCGTGGCGCAATTATGTCCACCAGATTAGGACCCGCTTGGAACCCATGCATTCAACTACTTCGAGTGCACTACTACACGACAAATTCCTAACAATGCAGATAATTTATTTTCTATGGTTACCCAAAGTGTCAGTTAATGTCAGTCGCTCTGAAATACAAACCACTTGATTTCCCTCCTTAGTACGTATTAAATTCACCACAGTATTCATCCACACCATGAGTGCTTTCCTCAAGCGAAAGCGAAAGTAACTCAGTTTTCATCACGTTTCTGTGCCCACAAATGAGTTCCACTCGTTCAACTCTGTGTAGCTTTGTAGTCACTCAGCCCATCACATCTCCCACTAGCACAGCTGCTCCATTGAGGAGCACTCTTTGGCAAACCCCATCGCACACGACAAAACTAACATCCAAGCAGCGGCTACCAAACATTCGTCGACTGTTTGTCGTAGACGCCAGGCACTATTCGATGTGTCTAGAGATTTCCGCGAAAAGGGTTCCTCTCGGTTGATTGCTTAACACTTTACGTTGCGTGAAGGATAATTCGAAACGAAAATAATTCTCGACATAATTTTCAAAGTTTTGTTTGATTTTCTTCTTATTGTCGTGTGTATCGCTCTTCGTGACGTGTCCTTTCACATGACCTAAGCTACTTTCATTAATCATCCTGTAAACGGTTTAAATTCTAATCCAAGTCCGTTTCGCCTTTATTTCTCGTTTCGCCCGGTGTGCTCTTTGTGGGTGTTGATTTCTTCTTCCACTTTTTTGGTTAATGTGCGCTCGTCCGTGTTAAAGTTTTCTTCTTTTTTTTTTAAAGAAAAGGGACATCCTGCAGGCAATTATTTAGTCCTTAATTTAGTGCTCTAATTTCCGGTCTTATTTTTTCATTCGCTTATTATTCGCTTCTCCTTTTGCTGGTTGGTAGTGAGATTTTAGTGAGTGTGCTAAAAATAGAAAGAAAGGATAACACACCGTTAAATCCAATAAAGAGAAAGGATATTTGATTGAGCAAATAAGAAAAAGGAAAGCATGAAAATGGTGAAACTAAATCCCAGCACCCTCATATGTGTCTGGTTTAATCTTCTGTGGATTACGTCGTCGTCGCACAATGTGGTGCTAGCAGGATCCTGCCGTGAGGCACAATTGTGCTGTACTGGTCGTGATTCATCGTGTGTCGTCCAGAAGGCACCAATTAATGCGATCATCGAGGATCTCAGCGATAAGCCTTGCTATTGTGATCATGCGTGCTTAAAGTTGGGCGATTGCTGTGAGGACTTTAAGGATCATTGTGGAGGTAAGCGAGAAGGGGACAATCTGTTTATGCATTTTTAATGATTACTTTGCGTGCGTGTGTGACTGGTTATGGGAGCGGGTTTGGTTATTTTTTTGTTGTCCTTTTGGTGCTCCTTTGCTTTACCTACTTTTCTTTTCTTTTGCTGACTTTTGTAAATCGTGAGGTTGTGGTTTCGTAAAGTGGATTCTTGACCATTGTTGCCTAAGGGGGGAAGGATTTAATTGGTTTTACACTGAATAAATTTTCGGCTTGCGATGGGAATTTCTGTGGCTTCTTCGGGAATGCCGTGGTTTTTTTATTTTGCATTTTAGGTAATAATTTGTTCAGTTGAAGTCATGCACCTTGATGTATTCAAACAGTGTACGCCTAAGGTATCGGTTATTGACTATAGATACTTCGGTTTGTGAGACAGATTCAGCGACCAATAACACAGACGACCGGTTTTGCTTGACATATTTTCATCACCCTTGATGCTATCAGATGGATTCATCACCATAAACTAGGACTCGAATGTTGTGCCTTCCCGAGAGTAAATTTTACAAATAGTGTCAGTAAAGTTATGCGTTTTTCCGTCCAAAAACATTGTTCTACAGTTCAGCCACAATCTGGTTAGTAAATTGCTTCTAACAGCAGTCGACGAACTATGAGTCTCTGATACCTACTCGGGTATGTACGTACACATGTCGATAAATTCGCTTGGTTCTCGACTAGTGCTTTCAACGTCGTATCTATAAATTACCGCCTTATCGGTAGATGTGGTACTTTTTCGGTGTTATGGCGTTGCATCAGTCATGTTCACTAAAATGCAGTCTTGTGTGAGGTAGTCTTAATAGTTCGAGAGTAGCTTTCAGTGTCAGGGTTACAGGCTGTGGTGCAGGGAGAATCTGAGGTTTTACTTTAAAAAAGGCAGTAAATAATAATAATAAAAAGAATTGCTGACTAATGTAGCTAGCAGTAATTGCTTTATCTGTACAGCACGCTGTTATCAGTTAGATCAAGTTTTGGGGAATCTATTGCAAACGTTTTCTTTCAAAACTGGTGCTTTAAGTTGTTTTCGATAACTTTAACGGATATTCCATGTGCAAAGAAACCTTAGCAAGGTCAGAAAGTCTGGCACTTGATACTCTTTATCTGCACCCGAGTTGTTTCATATTTTGCGGTTTGTGGTCTTGGGAGCTCCAGACATATAATTACCTGCTGCTGCCAATTAAAATGCAACCGAATTCTTTTATGATTTAATTTAGATACATCCAAACACCAAGTACATAAGACTGAAACAAAACATGCAATTACAAGCGTATTACAATTATATAACTAACTGAGAACTGTTGAGAGTAAATTGTTTTTAATTGTCTCTTTTGGAATGAAAATTGGAACAAAGGTTGTAACTAGTTTTAACCTGGGTTTGCTTGTGCTCAAGATGTCTATAAAGGAATGTGTAACAAATTATTGTGCAGAAAATTATACCAGTCAAGGTGAGCCAAGATCGATTAAAACTGCGGGTTGGCATCAATTATAAGTGTGACGCGTTGGTAATATGATATCGGATTATGAGAATATCTCATGGTACCCTCGGAGCATATGTATCTACTAATGTTCTTCATAGTTTGCAGAGAACCTTACAGAGAATAATCCATCGGTCAATAGAAGGTTTTGACAAGCATTTGACGTCCCAACAAATATAATTAACAGGCGGTAGCTTCTGTAGGTGTATGAACTTTGTTTTCATAGAGCTTTAAATTTGATTAAAAGCAAAGACATAAACTAGAATATTTAAAAATGAATTCAAGTTCAAAGTTTACCAATAAATATGGACGTGGAATAGAAAATGTATTTCAAAGCTATTGCTATGATATTCGGTTGTTAATCCTCTTGCGGGGACCAGAATAGTCAAACCAATTCATAGTGCGAAATGTACTTCTATAGTAGGTAATATTGTATCTATATGTATGTTATCGTATAATAAAAATTGCAGTCCCACTGCAACTTCATACATCAGTGCTACTGAACGGTGTGTAATGATGCCAAAGCCTTACGGGCCCCAGACAGCGTCTGGTACAAGTGGAGGAGTTTACTCTAGTACACTGGATATTTCTATCACCACACAACTGCCGGACCACTCTAATGTATTTCAAACAGAAGTCGCGGTATTCCGATAAGCCGCTCCTTAAGCGGCTTTCAAATAACTGTAGAGTGCATAGATATAGTATTATATACAGACAGTCAAGCAACGATAAAAGTATTGGAATCAACAATAATACGATCTGAATTGGGAAAGCAATGAATGCCGATCTCATAACGAAATCGCTGGAACCGTCAGCATATATTATATTGATTAACTTCCAATTAGATACTGCAGCCACCAAAATAGGAAACAATAGTTGGAATAACATCAGCACATGTATCTCTTCCAAACAAATTTCATCAAAACTGGATTGTAAGAAAACCAGAAGACTTAGAAAGATAGTTGGTGCCCTCACGGGGCATTGATTGGTAGAAAGACATGCTAAAAGGCTTGGTGATCCCTTCAACGATTTCTGTAGAAGCTGTACAGAAGAGGAAAAGGATGAAACCATGACACACCTTCAGTGTATCTGCCGTGCCCTATCGGTTTTGAGAAAGAAAACCCCATGTGAGTACGTCTTCGAAAATCTTCTCGATCTAGCCAAAGTCGATTTAACCTAAATAAAGGCATTGTCTCTGGGTTAAACTGGTTAAATACCTATAGGGTGAATCATATTTCTTCGCCATCGGGTTCACACCGAAACTGGTTGCCCTGCCACTTGTCCCATTTGGGAAGACTTCATTTAGGTTCTGGAGCTAATTATCCAGTTTTTTCCATAGTGGTATCACAATGGGCCTTCTTTTGGTCCCCACTGAGCGGGAAAAGCCAGCCACCCAAACAAACAACTCCCAACCAACTGTCAGAAATAAATAGCTTACACCCGTAAGAATTTGTACTAGTGTAATTGGCAAACAAATTCTTCGCTCACATCGAAGTGTCATCTGACCATGATGTTATTCGCATTGGAACACTCCATGCGTTAGTCGTATGAAGCATTACTCTTTGATATTGACAACGCAAAATGTTATGATTCTGCCTTACTTAAGTGGCGGTACAGTCCATGGTAGACTCAACCAATAAGCCTCTCTTGCCTACTCGATCTTTACCCAGCTGACTTCAGTTTTGCACACCAAGCTGGTTGAGGTCCCTTTCCACTTGAGTGCTCCACCTTAGGTGAGGTCTTCCTCTACTGCGTCGTTGCTCTGGGGTGAATTCGAAGACTCTCCAAGTCAGACCACTGATGTACAGCCGTTCTACATAACCCAACCATCTTAGTCGTTGTATTCGAATTTTTCTGACAAAGTCGATGTCGCTATATAGCTCATACATCTCATGATTGTATCTTCTTCCCCACTCTCCATCTATGCAGATGGGACCAAAAATCACCCGAAGTATTTTTCTCTTATTACCGAGAGCGGCCTCTTCTAATCTTGCCTATACGTCGTAGAACAGGACTGGATGATCAGTGTTTTATTATAGTGTTAATTTGGTTATTCGAGACAGGGCTTTGGTACACAGTTGCCTTCTTAGCCCAAAGAAGTAGCGAATTAATCTTCGTTTGATCTCAGTTTGGTGTCATTTTCTAAATTTATAGCGCATCCTAGGTGAACAAAGTCCTTAACTCAATTTGGTTTAATTCTGACTTACTCTCATTTAATGTCAGATTCGCCTTAGGCACTTTGGATTCAAGTTCGTTCTGCCATTGATCTTAATGGCAACCCTGACTTCTTGGCATGTAGAATTCGCACATCTTTTTTAAGCTCAAAATAGATCTACAGATGGTATTGAAGGTCTTGATGGTATCCTTTCTGATTAGGATGGCGTAGAGTCGTTTCTTTTAACATTATTTCTCCCAGTTGTCTTTCATTTGAATTGGTATGTTCATGCTTCCTATTGGGAACTTTTATTTATTTGTTAATGGTAGCTATTGCTCTGCTTAGAATAAACTTTTCTTGTTTGGATTTTTTTTTAGTAACGTACATACTTTGTTTACCATCTGACAGGTTATTTTCTCCATACAACCAGGGTTTTCACGCAATATTGTCCATAGTCTTCCAGACCTGCTACTGCTGCAGTTGTACGTCTCGAGAGTTCTGGTATTTGTTTCCTTCCAATTTTGAAACTTCTTGGTATGGTACTTTTGCCCTATATCTCAATTAGCACATTAGAAGAATATTTGTCATCAATTGTAACTTGATCAATATTTTTAGTTGTCCATTTATCAGAACTGTTGCATAATTTTTTTTTTTTTTATTAAACTTAAAACCTTTAAGACTACGATACTTACAGCTATGACGACAAGCCGTTCCATAATCAAATAAGACTTTAAAATGAAGATGTTATCATTAATTATAATCAAGCCTACTGATAGCAGATCTTGTCATAATCTGCGACGGAGGATGATCTTGAAATTCAAGTTTAACCGGAGATTAGTCACACACTTTTGTGCGTATTCCGTAAGTTGGCCTACTGCCTCAAGATTTGAATATTAGATGAGTTTGGGGTGTTGCCAATTCTAGTAAAAACATATCCGTAAACAATAACTTTACGACTTCGACTAGACAAGAAGTAAAAACCTGAAATTTATGTTCTCATCTTAATTCATCTGGTATTGTCACTTACCATCTCATTATAACAATCCCTTATTTGTCCATCCTGTCGTCACCATCCAAATTACATCACAGCAACTATCATTATCCATCCGCAATCACTTACAATCAAATTAGGGAACCTCAAACTCCCATTCGTCGTCGTGCTCTTCCGTTCGGACCTTAAAATTTTGCGCCTTAAAATTACCATCGCCAAATATGTATCGATAATTAGCCAAATTGAAAACTGATGAAAGCCCCAACATGGCTATGACATTTCCAGAGCCTATTAAGCCACCATCTCTCCCCGATTCATAGACAAATAAGTTTACGATCGTAAAAGCCAATTTTAGGTTTCGCAGTTCACTTTAAAGGTCAAAACGCATAAACGCTGTGAACTATGCGAGCGCTATTCCATCGAACACGTTTTAGTTTGGCATATGATTAACAAACAAAAAAAAAACACACTAACCGCCAATCGGCATGGTAATCAAATTGAATTTGAAAATTATTGCCAAAGGCACATGGTTCTCTATTGGTGCGTGTGAATGGTGAGTTTATGGATTCAACGCTATACTGGTATACAACTCAATCTAGTTTTGCAAATTAAATGGCCAAAAGCACGGGTCCGCTGTTCAAGTAGCAATAAATTGTCCAAAATTTCCATAAAGATACTTAGTCCACCCCGGAACACATTTGGAAAACCACATAAATTCGCGGATCACTGTGATTGCAGAGGCGATAGTATAGTGTGTCGTGTGCGATAAGGTAGTGTGGTGCTAAAAGTAGACCTATTAACTATTAAAGGGTAAAATTTAACCAAATTAGGGCAGCTGTGGTCAGTGATTTTTGTTTATTTATGGGTGGGTGTGGGCAAAGTGCTCTGAGTAGTTTTACGTATAAAATAATAAAGAGGTTGAGCTGTGGGGAGTTGTGTCAGCTGAATCAATGCGCTTTAGGCCATAAATATGAAAATTGTCACAACTTAGCAGCTAGATTTAATTTTATTTATTTACGTACATACATATGTACATACGTAAATTGTAATAGACCAGCGGTTTAGTGGCGCGTTGTAGAAAATGTTAGATAAGTTTGCATTAGATAATATGATAATCATATAAGTAAACATTTTAAAAATGATTACGCAACTAATTTAATGTTTTTTTTTTTATTTTATTATAAATTCGCTTTAGTTTAGTTAAAACGAGGAAATCACTACCTGATTTCTGCAATATCAGTTGTTGAACACTTTTCCATGGTTCTTGATTCTTTCCCGATCTTCCTGCATCAGATTTGCTTAGAAAGAATTACCCTTCTACCAGCTGGGGTAAGTGGATTCCATTGCATGGCATACTTAGCAATGACACTTATTTCAACGCAAGGTATCCAAGGCTGTTTTCTTCGTCGAAATGTTACGGCTATGGTTTCCTGAATCATTCTCGTATGTAGTTCCACGTTCAAAATGACGTTTGGCCAGAAAATCTGTAGAGTGTTAGGTAGACATATCGTAACGAAGGTTTATAGCTTACGAATAGCGTTACTATGATTTGTTGTGTTTCACGACAGGTGTTTTGAATCCCTTGTTAATGTGCCTTGTGTATATTTTGTCAGGCTCTACCGTCGATAAAATATGTAAGTGGTGAATGGCCCTTACTTAAGCCCATTCCTTTATGATGTGTCAGATGAGTTCCTACTCCTTCGTCAGTTTTTGACCCGTCCGTGAAAATCGAGATATTATTCGGGTTGATGGCCCTACCGTCCTCTGCAGGGGCAGATTGTTTTAAAGTTTAGACTGCAGTCGTGGGATGGTGATATATGTATAGTCTGTCTCTGTACCCAAGTGTGCCCAACTCGCAATAGTGCGGTGGTCTCTTTTCAAACGTTGGATTGTTAAAAATTTAGGGCACTCTTTGCAGCTATTTCCTTTAGGTGGATGTGTAATGGATTCAGTGCTAGTATGGCTTCAAGGGCTGCAGTTAGTGTAGTTCTGATGGCACTGGTAGTCCCTATACATGCTAATCTAGTCAATGCCCTTAAGTTTACGACCTTTTCTGCTACCGTAGGATAGAATGTGTTTGTCGATGGAGGTGTATATCAAGTGGATGATGGCAGGCTGGGTCCTCCATTTTTACCAAAGATTTTGCTTCACGTATAATAGGGTATAAATGCCTGCCTTATCTTTTCTGACGGTGTTTTCTTTCCAAATCAGTCTACGGTCGAGTATACAGCCTAGGTATCTCACCTTATCTGAGATTTGGGGGGTGTAGCCTTAAGTCTCAAGGGCCCGATCTATGGGACTGTTCTCTTCTTAGTAAAGAGGACGACCTCTGTTTTCAGGGGGTTAACGTTTATTCCACATTGTTCCGTCCATTTCTTTAGAATATCGGGGCGGATTGAAGTATTTCAGTGATGGTGGGTACGCTCTTACCTGTCACTATTAAAAACAATATCATTCGCATATGAGACAACTATGAACCCACTTTGTTCTTATTTCTTTAAAATTTCGTTTGTGACCAGTACCCATAGTAGAGGGTCATATCCCCTATACTATGGAAACTGAGATTGTTGGGTCTATGCCTTGTTGATGCAGGGCTAGTCTTATCGATTTAGGTTTTACACTGTAAAAGGCTCATGTATCTAGGAATGCCTGCCGTTAATTTGAATAAAGTGATCTTTCGATTATTACCAGCTCATATGGACTGTCTCAACAGACCAACCTTTAGTATAGACATGTTGGTCTGGGGACATAATCCTAGGATTTAGTTTGGATCGAATGTAAATTCATTAACCTTTCAAATGTCTTAAGTAAGAACTAAGTAAGTTTAACCGGCTTAAAGTATTTTGAGCTCCTGTATGAAGGTTTACTCGCTTATACATATATAAAAAAATTAAGACATCCGCTAAGAATATTCGCTACCCGTCGACCGAAGAACTCCTTTTAGGTTTGTAGCATCATTTGGAAAAAACCGTCAGATCCGGTTGGTTTTCTTCTTTTCGTCTACCATCTGGTTGCCCAGAAAGTGATTTGTGTTAGCTGCCTCGTGGGCTTATAGCTGTGCTAGTTCTTAAAGTGTGTCCCAAAGAGGTGGGTTCTAGGGTTTCAGAGCATGATTCTGTCCTGGATTCGTCTGGTTCTTTGATGAAGCCTGGGACTGCGGGTACTTGTATTTCACGACAGGTCTTGCTTCAACAGGCCCTCTTGGCGTATATTGTATTTTCTTGGAAAACACATTTGCTTTTTTAGTCAGCGCGATCCGCTATGCGCTTGGCCACGTTGTATAGCTTCCTCGCATTTTTGCGCAAGTTCGAAAGATCCCCTGACATCTCGTAGTGACGGGGTGGGCAGAAATCGGGATTTTAGGAACAAAAATGACTATTGTTTGGTTTCGGTCTCCTCTGAGGAGTTGATCCAGGAAGTTTTTAAGTGTACTTCACCCATATACCGCGGCAAGGTTCATAACTTAATTGGGTGCAGTGGAAAAAGTGTGCTCCATATGGTCCTTCTTTGCGCATCCAAATCTTGGTAGGTGTGCTCTGAAACATACAGTAGGTTATGGTACATATACCCATCATACCCATCCATGACAAACACATTCTATAGAAATTTCACAAAATTCCCCCAAGCGCTTGTAATGAAATATTCCAATAGACGGAGGTCTTATATTAGTGTGGATTCGGTCAAGGTTTGTTATGATTCAAACAGAAAGATCAAATGTCAAAGGTGTGCTCGTAAATCATCTCATTTCACCTTCATAAAATCGCCACCAATTTCTGAATAGTGTAACACCTAGTTCAATCTTTCCTAATCTTTGACCTTTATCCAACTCTCACACAAACCACTTTAGGTACACCTCTCTAAAAGCAACTGAAATAAAAACGAAAACCCCTCAATAATCTTCGACAAACAATTTGTCATTATCGTTACCAAATGGACCTCATTAAGTTCCTCCACCATACGCATTAGCTTCCAGGCAGCCACTCGACGGAATAGTGTTTATGGCGAAAAAAAAAAAGAAATAAAGAAAAAAAATCCAAACTCCCTCGAAGTCGGCCAGCCCATCAATCTTTGCCTGGTAATAATAATTTCTACATAAAAGTTGGTAAATTAACCGATACACACATAACTATATTCGGCGCATAAGTTCGAAAGAAACACACTTAACTCTTGACCCATAATTAACCTCTTTCTCCCCAAGACAGCATCATATTGTTTTGTTGCGCCACAAAATTTGCCTTTTTAGACGCACGTCAGTCGTAATGCATATATGTATCCATATATACACATATATATATGTATGTTTATGTATATCCGTCTGTGGTAAGGATTTTCCTCCTGACAGCTCGAACACTCACTCAAAATGACCGATTGCTTGTTCAATCTTCAGGATGAGCGAGAGACCAAGGCACACACCGGGAGGGTGGAACCGTAACTTTTTATCATCTCATAAATCAAATTGACCGCACGTAGCGGGAGAAATCAAAGTTAGACGAACGATTCATCTAGATACACGGTACACGGTGTATAGTTGGAAAAGAACCCTCCTCGTTCTGGTTTTGGTGGAATGTCGTCGATTGCCGCCGTCTTTATCTCCTTCCCATCCCATTCGAATGTTTTTGTTTTTCCTCTTTTTTTTATGTCTTAATTGGATGTCATGACAATTGTATCTACCAGACAATCCAATCTGTTCTCCATTCTCATTTTCTGCTCATTTTCGGGATTCCTGTCTCAGATTCTTTCGAACAAACGAAGAGGGATTAGAATTCCGTGGGTGTGCCCGAAAGAATGTCTCATATCGAGCTGCAACTATACACTATACAGACAAAGGGCAAGAAACGAGATGACCGGAACGTGAAAGATACTTGTATCTTTTGTGTTCGGTTCGTGCACTTTGTGATATTTTTACAAATAATTAATGAGATACTCGAAGTATCTATCCCCCCCTCAGAGGATACTATGTTACGATTTATGTTATTAGCGCCGCAGATAATGGGAATCTGTGGGGCTTTTAGGGTGAAAATGCTGTCGTCTTATTCCAGGAATAGGAGATTTGTAGTATTCATTTGGTCATAGATACCCAACCAGTATTTGTGGATGTCTCTGTGGAACGTGATGATTTCTGGGAAGGTGCATTACTATTTGATGACACCACTTTGAAGTGAATTATGAACGTCTGCTTTTTGTTTGTTCTTGGGAATGTCAGACGATGTGGGGAGCCGCCAATGTCAAGGTTGGAATTGGTCGTAAATCCAAGGATTATGTCGTTTATAGATTTGTTGATGAGGAGAACTTTATGATGCTTTTTACAGTTAGAGATGAATTTTAATTGCTGTCTGTTTTGTAAAGATGCCACAAAGGCGTTATTTATGACATTTGAGGTTGATCGTTAATTCCAAGAACAAGATGTATACGCGTGTATCTTTTTTTTTTAAATCTAGACGAAAGCTATAATTTTTGTTTTTAATGATATAGGGACAATTTTAAATTTAGACTACCCGGGCATACCGTTGGGAATAACTTGTTGACAAAAGATTATCCAATAGGGGCGTGTTTGTTTCCTCTCCAGGGATGGTTGTTAAGCCAACGTATTAAAATATAGATGGGACGTAGAAAGATTTGATTTAAGTGTATTATTCTAAAATAATATTGATTTCTTGATCGTAAACAATTCTGAACATAAACAGGTCGTAACTTATATACATATACATACATATGTATTTATGTATTACTGTCTGCTCTATAGTTTTAATAGAATGTAAATGAATTCGAAATAAATTTAAGGTTGATATGTTTCCATCGTGGACAATGTCCGGGGCTTTTTGTAAAGCAGATAAAATTAGTCTTTTATTCTTTTGCAACTATTCCTTTGAGAAACGCAGTTAATAAAGTTCAGTAACTAAGTTTGGTCCGTAATTGACTCAGGAATATACATAAGTATCATACTTTTTAACTACTTAGGATAGAGCATTAATTGTCATCTGGTTTAATTAAAAATCTGGAGATTGTTCCTAATCCCGTGATATTCACCGTTTTTTAACCCTTTTACTTTTTTAACTAATACTCCAAAGGTTTACTTTTTATGCAGTTGAAGGGGTCGCAATTCTCTTCTTAAAAACAAAAATTGATAATTTCAAGTAGATCTATTAAATCGTCGATCTATCACAACGTTCTAGTAGGGTAACACAGATTCTGACAAAAAAAAAGAAAGACTTTGGTAACTCAATGAAAGTTCATAATAATTTTACATAAAGTTGGCAATAACTATAGGGTAATCTAATAAGAGGCGTCATTTGGATGACCCTGTATTTTTAATGCTTTGAATACCGTGACTCGTCATAAGAGTCTTCCTTGCACTATACTAAGAACTTCTCTTCTGCTATAGCATGTCGAAATTTGTCCCAAGTCTTAAAGTCATCTATGGGGTTCGCTTGGTTGAAAAAAAGGGGGGCTTCGGCTTTATTTGGGTCAGTTTTGTAAGCTGTGTGGTCTAGTTCTGTAATATGGGTTGTGTGCTTGGGAAAAGTGGAAAAACGTAAGCGTTTAGTCCGCCCAATTCGAGTATGTTAATGATAACTTTCTGTCTGGCAATCCCAGTATCTTTAGTCTTAACATCGCTGTTGCAGGGCAGTGCGTCTACCCTCCGTAGGCGCAGATTGTTGTTACTATAAGCCCGAGTTCTTTTTTGTGTACGCTTTCATATCTCTATATCAATGAGAGGTAAACGGACGCGATTTATATATGTATGAGGCTTTTGTGGCGCTTACGATTGTTTTGCTGTTCAAGCAGATTTAAATTTACATGCCTTCGCGAAGGTTTTTTTTTGAACATTTGAATTGATTTAATTATTGGAAATACTTCTGGTTAAAATGCCATTAGATTTGAATGGCTCTAATTCTCTTCCAATCGATAGGTTAGAATGCATTCTGGTTAAGCGGAACCATACCTTGGCTATTGCTGTCTTTGAACAGATATCCATATATTTGATTTTTTCCGTGGATGCATACTATATGATCATTAGAATTGGTGCTGTTTCTTCTTTCATTCGAAACGGTTCTGTAATGGTATTTTTCAACAAGTTTGGGCACATCAGAGCTGATGTACGAAATCGCTTAATTAAGTATTTCATTACAACTTGGCATGGCATTCCCCATGGTATAATTCTGTGGGCATATGACTTGGTAAAACTTACGTTTTACAGGCTTATAGAATATATACATACAGTGCTGTAAATTTATTGTATTTTGTTAAGCAGGAAAATAGCGGTTATATACCATATACCTAAATGAAATGTATGCTCGTTTCAAAACTATTATGTACGCAGGGTTTGAAATGTATGTACCGAGGACACATAAGAAGAAACTCTCAAAGCCCCCCTGGTATAACCGACGGTTAATGCATTTGAAGAATTTAAAAAACAAGGCCCTTAAACGGTATAAGAATTCGCAAACCTTGGTTGATTATGCTACTTTTTGTACCTTGAGAAAGCAGTTTAGTGTGTTCATTAGGTTTCTTCATAGAAATTACGTCATGGATATCGAGAGTAAGCTTGTAACAGATAGTAAGAGTTTTTGGAATTCCATTAAATATAAACGTAATGCGTACGGCATTCCGGAAGTAATGAAATATGAAAATACAGAATGGAATAATATTAGATCCTCCTGTGAATTGTTTGCTCAATTTTTTGAATATGTGTATGTGAAAAGTGCCCAAGTACAGCTCATGCCAACCATCAACATCGATCCAAAAGAAGTATTGGTTGCATTTATTTGGACTTGCAGGACGTTACTCTGGCTCTTGGCAGTCTAAAACCATCACATTATTTAGGAGTTGATGGAATTAGTGCATTTGTTTTAAGAAGCTATAAGGATAGCATTTGTTACCCACTGTAGAAAATCTTCAACAGATCACTTAAACTTGGCATTTCCTTAGATGAATGGAAAGTATCGTTTTTAGTCCCTATTTTCAAAGCTGGTTTTAAAAACGATGTCAAGAATTATAGGGGAATATGTAAATCATCAGCCATACTGAAGCTTTTTGAGGGTATCGTCAAAAGCAAACTGGAATTTTTCGTCAAAGAGCATATTTCAGTATCTCAGCATGGATTTGTTTCAGGGAGATCTACAGTTTCCAATCTCGTTTATTCTACTTCGTCTGTTCTAAACTCGTTTGAAAGGGGTTGTCAGGTGGATACGGTCTATATGGACTTCAGTAAGGCATTTGATTCCGTCAACCACAATGTCTTAATACACAAGTTGAAGTGCATCGGTTTCCACTCATCTATGTTAAGATGGATCTCGTCTTTTTTAACGAATAGAGTGCAGTTGGTTAAGCTCGATTATATTCAGTCTAATCCATTTCACTGTTGTTCAGGTGTACCCCAAGGCAGTCACCTAGGGCCTTTACTTTTCATTATTTTTATCAACGATATAACATCTGTTCTTAGCTACAGCAAATGTCTTCTGTATGCAGATGATTTAAAACTGTTTTTAAGTATTTCAGGCATAAATGATTGGATAAAGCTTCAATATGACATTGATGCGCTTTCAATTTGGTGTAAAATTAATCGCCTCCATCTTAACATAGCGAAAAGCAACATCACTACATTTAGTAGATCCTCCAACCCTATTATTTATAGATACTCAATCGATTCCTTAGATCTTATACGAATAAATAAGGTTAAAGATCTCAGTGTTGTTTTTGATCAGGCATTGTCTTTTTGTGATCACATTGATTACATAACATCTAAAGCGAATTCGATGGTCGGCTTCATTAAAAGAAATACAGTTGAATTCTCTAACCCTCATTCCCTGATAACTCTATTCACTGCTCTTGTTCGATCCCTATTGGAATACTGTGACATAGTGTGGTGCCCTTTCTATCGGGTGCATATTGATAGGTTCATAGTTCAGAGAAGGTTTTCTAAATTCGTTTTCTTTAAAATGCGCTGGAACTTCTCACGGGATTATGAAGCTAGATGCCAACTACTTGGTTTAGTTAAGCTTACGACTAGGAGAAAAATCCATGATGTAATGTTTGTGAGAGATATCCTCTGTTATCATTTAAAAAGTCCATGCTTGTTGGCTTTAATACCATTATATGTACCAGAAGGACCATTGGGACAACGAGAGTTTATCTTCCGGAATTTACATAGAACAAACTATGGGTCGAACGAGCCTCTGTCTCGCGCTCTTTCTAATTTTAACTCAGTTTGGCCTGTGGTGGACTTAAGCTATATATTTTTAAACTATATTTTTTTTCTTTTCTGTAATCTGTAAAGTTATATTACTTGTAGATAAATAAATAAATAAATAAATAACCATGAAATTTTGCTAAACAGAACATAACTTCTTATATTTTCAAAGTCACTATCTTGTCCTTTAGCTTCTCTGAGCTTGTGTATAAATTATTTAAGAATTATTCTAGATTTTCAATTATATACATACATATCTGTATTCTAAACTCTGATTCATTTTCCTTATTCTTAAGCAGTTGAATACAACTTCAAAAAAAAAAAAAATATATGTATCTGTCCCGTTGCAGACCTGAAAAACTTAGGCAGAAAGCTATCAGGCGTCTTCAGTCATTTAAATGAGCCCATCTTTGGGTTTCATTATAGCGTGAATTTCGCTCTTTGTAAACTAACAAATCTTTTATAGGTCTCTAATACAAAGGCCTCTTAAGTTGTAGGTTAAGACCGCCTGCTCCAGCCATAATAACGATGCAGTAAAAAAATGAATGATTAGACATATCGGAATGAAGAACAATTAAGCACTGAACGCATCCGATTAATAGGAATTGAAAATCATCACAGTTCAGATGCAAATTCGCACTGCAGACGATCCTGTTTAATTATGTACAAATAAATTCCCACTTAGTCACCATTCAAAACTAACAAAGACCAACATGCCTCCCGATTCGTCTCCGTTTCTATTCGAGAACACATCAAAAGGTCATGCGCCATCTAATTGTGCGACACATCTGTCACTGTCACCTTCGCATAAATTTGTTGCACAAACGATAAATATGCGCATGCAGAAGAATAACACACATCCTGCTCCAGACATCACTTGTTTCGCTGGCAGTTTGTTGTACAGCATAACATTCCTCTTTGTCCCGTCATGGAGAAGGAATCCTATTGGAACCGCAAGTAGCGTAAAACTTGTTCTTCACTCAACCGAACGGAAGTTGTCAATCCTTTTGAAGTCCTCATAACAACATGCAGCAGCAACATCTACTTATGTCGCCTCTCCACTTTTATGCCGACACTTTCAATCCTCACACCTCTTTCTCTTGAACCCGAAAGACGCCAACAATAATGAGGATGATGCTGCTGCTTGGGATAGTGATAAAATATCACCACCATATGTGCCATCATAGTGGCTGCCAAAAAGCGTGCTTGCTCTCTAGCTCCATCGTCTCCAGCAATTAATTCTAAATTTGGACAACGACTACGACGTCGACGACGACGATGACAACGACTGCTCATTAAGTCCCTTCAATCGCAGCCCCACCTCCTTTCATTTACACTTTACATTTTACACAGTCTAATGGCATGTTTCGGGTTGAAGCCAGCCAGACGATGAAGACCATTTTCCAAAATATGCCCAATCACATACCACGTACATACGACATACGTACGTTCCCTAGTACCGGTTCTAATGGGTTTTCTTCTCCGTCTTTTTCTTCGTTGTCTTTTCGGAATGTGTTTGGTTATTTTTGGGAATCATCCCAGTTTTGGCAGACTCCTTTCGATTCTCGGTGATGTTGATTATGATGAAAGTGCTCATAAATTCCGTCGCACATCTCGAGTACTTTTTTTTTTTTTTTTATTGAATTTTAATTCATTGGCAACACCTATCGCATTAGGGTTGCTGTGTACGAGGGGTGCTTTTGCGAAGAATGTGGGCAGAATCACTTTCTCCGTCGCCGTTGTTGTATTCTTCATCGTGGTAATAAAATTTTTGGTTGGAACTAATGGAAATGGGTATTGAAGGCCGCCCCCTACGGCGGCGTGTCATGATGATGGTCGCTTGATTGGGTTTTTATTGGCAAAATTTGTTATTAAGCGCATAAACTTAATCGAGAGAGTGTAGCTCATTAAAAAAGTTTATTTTTTAGAATCGTGTGTTCCGAGACGATAGTAAAATTTCGATCATGTACTGGATGCTGGTGGCCTTCGTCTTAATGGATTTATGGCGCTGTTTTCTCTGTTAAAGGGCTTTTTGTCTGGTGGTTTTTGATTAGACTCAAGGGACCTTAATTTAAAGAGAGAGGCAGTATTATTTTGGGATTGATTTTTACGACACAATGTGGAAATGAATTATTTGTTTTGAAGGCTAACATTCTAAAGAGATGTTCAACAGTAAAAGTCGAGACCTCGCCATGCAACTTTATGTTGTTTTGATTAACTAATTCAACGGTGTCAGGGGTTAGAATTTAAATTAGGTTCTCTAATTCAAGACTTTGTTATATATAGAGAACCCTAGACATAAGAGAATATTCTTTAATTACTAGAGCTTCGTTGACTTCTTGACGGTGACACTTCTCAAACCAAAGTGTATGGCCAACCTGCGTATTATCTTTAGGTATTTGGTTTTGGACAATTCGGATGGGTTTCTGTATAGCTGCATGGTATTAGCATCTAGTCCAGGACAACTTGCAGAAGGAAAGACTGAAGTAATCCTCATCAACAGCAGGCCTGTCATGGAGAGTATAAGAGTAACCGTGGGCAACCACATTTTAGTTTCCAAACCAGAGTTGAAGTAACTCGCCATTGCTTTAGATATTATAGCTTAAAGGATAACCTTTCAGCAACATCTACAGCATACAGCTTCAAAGGTAGCTAAAGCAATGGATGCCATAATAAGGATCATGCAAAATATCGGCGAACCAAATCACAAGAAGAAATTGCTCTTAGCAAGAGTTGTGCAATCGTTGAACTGGTGCCTTGAAGACGAAATCGTACAGGAAGAAGACTAAGGTACATTTTATAATCCATACGTTAAGAGTATGCGTTAAGAGTAAGCAGCTCCTACGACGCGCCATATGTAGTGGCTGGAATGGTACTAATAGACCATAAAGAAGCGCAACGTGAATACCGTGCCAACAGGACAAAGGTGATATATTTCTCTAAAGTGAAGGTTAAGGTGAATGAAGGAAGTCTTTATCTCTTAACTAAAGAAGGCATTGGCTTTACAAATATGGACTATTAGTTGGAAGTTTCTTACCCTCCGTCACAAAAAAAAAGATGCGACTTAGAACGGACGACCTATGCAGAGGCTGTGGTGACGAGGTGGTGAATGAGGATACTCTACACTTCCTCTGTCACTGCCCAGCACTCTGTCAACAAAGATATGAATCCCTGTTGCAAAAACATTTTTTTAATTTTTCTAATGATCATACATGTTTGCCTATACTGAGCTGGTCATTATTTCGCCTTCTTAGGCAACGTGGGTCTAGAATCTTTGACTAACTAATGTGTGCTATCCTGTACATGTGCCATTCCGACAACATCCCACTTTGATATGGAAATCCAAGTAGCTTCTTTAGTGTGATCGCAATATGGCTGTTCTGGTTAGAACTTTCCTGCTTCTTAGAAGTTAGACCCGGTCCTGTTGCAATTATTGTGCTCGGACAAATAACCTGCAATGAATAGGCGGTTGGGACTGTTAGTTATTGCCAATAGGGCTTCTATTTGAAAATCCTTGATTATGATTACAATGTCTCTGTATTTATTTCGTGCTCATTTATATAGGAAACATTGCTGATTTGTATCACGGAGGACCACGCCTAGTCTTAAATATGAAAATGTTAATTCTTTTGATTTGTGATTTGGCTTTTACTGAAATAGCAACTCAAAAATTAATTTAGGCAGAGTTATCAATTATTATGCCTTACTCTATCCCAATTCTCGAGATTGTAGAGTTTTGAAAGACCACAACTGTCTAAAGTCAATTGAAGGATAATTAAAATTAATTTAGTCACTTAATTAAATCCTTATCACTCCATAAATCGTCTCCTTTGGACTTCAAACAACCAACGCATAACCCTTACCTCATAATAGCCACTAAATCCAACCCAATCCGACCAACCAGACCATTAGATGCAGAGCCTTGTTGTGTGTCTACCACACTGCGCTAGACACACCCAACGTGTTTGCCTGCTCCCATAGGAATGCAAAAGAAAGCTCTTTAATTAAAACGTGTCAAACCCATTTCCAGGCGACACAACATGCAAGGACCTTATTCTGGTGCAGGAGCCCTTCTCACTCGCCCACTCTCCGTGCGTCGTGTCGTCGATGTATTTGTTTGTCTCGTTGTATTTAATGAACGCCGCAGCAGGTATAACTTAGGTTTATGTTCCTGTGCGCCATGTAGATTGGTATAATTATAAACTTCTTGTAGCGTGTATATTATAGCCTCAAGGGATCTTAATAGTCGACCCCCTATTCTAAAAAACAACACATTCGTCTGTCTTTTTCGAGGATGAAAATAAAACAAATCAGAACTTAGTTCTGAGCAGACCATTTCACCTCTCAAACAACCTCTGTGTCTGCGCAAAAATTTCGTACATGCACACACAATGCAAAACTTTTCGAACTAACAATACAGCGATAGCACTGGAAGGTCCTTTCGTAGTCGCATCTATTTTCAGGTGTGCTCCTTCCAAGTGCCTTATAGTGCGGATAAGAGTGACAGACGGTACATGCTTCTGTGCAAAATTTTCTGTGGTGTGGTATGTAGTGGAGTGGCTCATGTCAGAATATTTCGTGTCCTTTCGAGTGGTGTCTGCTGCTATTCTTGCTTGCCTAGACGTAGACCGCATAAAAAAGGATGCAATGCAAAAAAAAGTTTAAAGACAAAAGCCACCCTAAAAGTTAGTCCTAATGAGTTTGTTTAAAATTTCACAAACTGCTTTAAAAAGGACATCTTGAGAGTTGAGTCCGGGTGTCGTTGAGTTGTTGGTTTTCCAAAAAGGAAGTTGAATGCAATGAGATGAACCCAGGGCGCCCCTGTCGGGTTTTTAGAGAAAGGTGGTACTTTAAAATAAAACGTAATACAATGCAAGGAAGTTTTAAGTGAACATTGTGCTTAGATTGTCTCGGGGATATCCTTGAACGCACGTAATGTGTGTAATTTTATGTTTCGTCCTTTTGGTCTGATATCGGCAAAATGTATGTACGTTTTGGATTGTTAAAATTTAGCTAAGCATTTTATGGTTTGAAATTAAGACACTCGGTACGAATCCTTGTATGGAATTGAGTACACTCCTTAGGAATCTTTGTTTGGAATGAGTATGCATTCGGGAATTGTTATTGGTTTTTGTTGTGGTGAAGTCGTATATTGCTTTTAAGAAGTTGTCGGTATAAGTACCCACTGGTTGCTCTTGTCGATTTCATGACTTTGAAAAGGTTTATACTTCACGATTGGGTTAAGGGTTCATAGAAACTATTTCTGTTGTGGCCGTATTCTGTGAGAATATTTATGATTGGTACGAATTGACCTCTCTTATTTGTACGGAATGTATGGAAAACATCTCAGTCTCATGGATGCTATATTGACCTTCATATTGTATTAGAGTAGAAGAGCTCTTTTTGGAAAAGTTGATGTATGGGGATTTTAAATCTCCGACGGAGTGAGGTCCCTGCGTTCATTGGAGTATTTTTAGAGCAATATAACAGTAGGGTACTATCTTTAGCAAATCTTCAGTCGACTGTAGATATTATAAACATGGAGTAAAAAGAAAGCAGCTGTAATAATAGAATCGTGTGGTACTCCATTGTTAACAACAAATGTGTATAGACCAAAACTTAAATTTTGTTTTCCTTCTGATTTCTTAATTCTTGGCATCTGTTGTATCCACAAAACCATTCAAGGGCTCTGGTATCATACAAGAGGTTGTTGTTAATTGTCCTGAATACCCCTGACTCAGTTTACTCAATTGTTCTCTGTATATATGCATCTACTGCCAGTAGAGGTGATTTATTGGTGAGTGGGTGTAGATCTTTGGGTCCGATGAATTTCTCGTCAATTTACCGATAATTGGCTTCTATTTTCGTCTAATACCCTACGTCTTCTGCTGGAGATTTTGATGTTTAAACCTTGGTGATGGAATCAGAATTAGTAGATTTTAGCTACACTTAGTAACAGCCACATCCACTTTTATTTGCAAACAATTTCTAAAAATTGTCGTTAGTTAAGTATCACATCCTCATGCCTAGTTATTAGGAATAAGGGATAGGGTATCATTCAGTTTCTGTTGTGATGGATGATTTAAATGACAGCATTTACGATTTTGTTCTAAATTTAACATTTTTCGAACGATAAGGCTAAAAAAAACGTTAAAAATTTTGTCAAAAAATAACTCCCATTTCTGTGTTGAATAGTACCCAAATCTAGGTATTGTACATTTTTGACTCTATCAAACGGATGTACCTACTCTATTGTAAATCTGCAAAAGTTCGGTATACTCCTAAGGTTTCCTGTGTTCGCGCTTGTGGCTTTGTTAGTCATGTATTCGCGTACAGTGTTTTGGGGTTGTTATGAGAAAATCCTTGAGCGTTTTCATTACCTTTATAATGAGCTCTGCATCTGTTGTTCGTTCCAATTAAGCGGTCAACATTTTACATCTCTAATGGAAGTCAAAAATCTTAATGATTTGGTTAATATTCTGCAGCCTTTCGACCACTCAACAGGTACAGAGTACCCAAAATCGGACTACTTAGCATTAAGCCGTTTAAGTTAATGCTTCTAATCCCCCCCATCTGTTAATTTTTGAATATAACATAAATCACCAACAACCCCAGCATTACCGACTTTAATTTCATATTTATTTGCTTATCAAAGAGTAATAAAGTTGCTGAAGCATCGCATTAATCATTCCCTACCCACCATGTATCACGATGTTTATGACGACCACAATCACTTAATGCTATGTAACCCAAAACTGGGGGTCTATATGGATACTACCTGAAATCCACTTCAGCAGCCCAGTCGAACCCTCGTCTCCATTTAGTTCCATCTCAGGGTTATTTGCGTAGGGAAATTATTATTTCCACAATGCAATTAAAATAATTTCAAAAATATACAAAATGTTTAATTACTCCACCCTTTCTTCGGTAAGGCGCTGTCGGAGTGGGGATCCTTTTTGTCGCCAACAGACCTCCCACACGCTCTCAGAGTTTGTTGAATGTGTAGGCACGCGTTGTTGATGATGACTCGCTCCCTCCGCACAAACCACATCTACCAGAATGAAAATATTTACAATGTCAACAATGCATACAACCGTTAAGCACATACAGGAGAGCATCCTTTATAATTAGGTTTGCACAAGTGCCACCGAGGATAATGGAAAATGGCCTTTAATACACACAGATACATAGAGCGCACAATAAGGTGACTGACAACATGATTGAAAGATTTCCCAGTTTTATTTGCGACTGTCTCTCTCCGTTGATACAGAAAAATAATATCCTGCCACATATGGTGGAAGTCTACACTCAGGTATCCTTTTTTCCAGCGATAATTTCCTGTGTTACCTTCCCATTTGGCGCGCAGGCAATAACAAAACGATTCGCATTCAAAGAACGACAAAGTCGACGACGATGACGATGGTACTGATGATGATGATGATGTGGATGTCCTTTGGTTTATGATCCGCGCTATGAGCTCTTATTTCACGGTAATAACATCCCGAAAATATGGTGGCGTATGAGTTCGTTCTGTTTGAGAAGGGGGGGAAATGGAAGCAAAAGCATTCTACCGTGAACCCGATTAGGGAACAATAGGGAGAATTAGGACGAAAGCGGAAATTAAAAATATATTTTATGGTTCGTGTTTCTGTCGGGTGGAGCGATCTGTTTTGGAATCCTTTTCATGTTTTCTTTTATTTTTTTTTATTTGTTCGTCAGTGCTGGGGTAAATCAATGGAAGGGATTTGATTGATTTGCCGGGAAAAAATCAGGGGTTAGAATCAGTGTACCCGACAGGAGATTTTACATGATTTGATTGAGTTAGGGATGTTTCGCAGCTGCACACATAAAGTGCTTTCACTGGGTGAAAGGATTAATTGTTTGAGAGTACTTTTTACACAGTTTAGTAAAAACAAAAGTAAAAATGAAGAGTGTTGCTGAAAAGTTCAAGCGGATTGGTTTTGAACTCTGCCTTACTGTTTTTTCAAAGCCACTTCAACATATCTGGAAAAGTAGCAGCCATTAATTTGTGGGAATCATGTAATTTATTTAAAAGTCAACTGTACTGACAATCTTTACTGGAAATTCACAATTTTGGCACACATCTCCTCAGAGTGATTTTTCTTCCATTCAAATATATGTATGTGGGTGCCATTTTGGGCCTCTTGCTTTGCCTTTTAATTACTTAAATACCTGACAAAACCTTCGAGCCGCAGTTGCTGAAGGATTCGGGAGTAGTGTAGTGGGAAACCTCTCGATTCTTGAGTGTAGGCATAAAAAAAAAGGATTCAGCAAAGTTATATCTTTTTAAGTGATGAACGATTGATCACAGCACAACATAAAAAATGGTTTCTTGAATATTGCTGGTCATTCATTATGTGTCATGGATTCGTTTAAGTGAGTTTTGCCTCGAAGACAAATTGGTGTTTGAATACGATCAGGTGTGTTTTCTGCTCAGATCCAAAAGAAGCAAACATGTACATAATTCTGTCCCGAAAAGTTTCCTCAGATAGTATTGGATCTAATCCCTACCCAATTTTTTAGAAAGTCACCAGTTGGGTAGTTGCTACCCGATTGACCACTTCCTCAGTCCAGTGACCTCTGTGATCCAAGATTAGATGTCCTGTCGCATGGAACGATGACGCTATGAATTTTCAATTCTATATAGGTAGATGGATGACAAATATTTCTGCTTGGAAAATGGTTAGGTATTTGCCAAGTGTAATCGACGCTTTAGTGAGAATAATGTTGATGTACATCCATATATCACTCCTCCTTTCAGTATGTCCGCACGTCCGTCTGTATGTCACCTTAACTTTTGAGCTAAAATGATGAAAATTCATCTCTAGGTAGGCATTTGAGAATAACGTCCACTTTTCAAAAATTTCATATTTTTACTAGCAATCAACAAAATTCATTAAAACCAAATATGTGAGTGTATACATTATTCATAATAATTCACCAATACGTTATGCGTTATATAATGCACCCCAAAGCTTTTCTCTTTTTATTACGGTTTTCCTTATAGGAGCTCTTATCATAAATTTTTCGAAACTATTTGCATATTGACGAAAGAGTAAAATAGGTAGGTAGGTAGGTTGTCTAAGAGGGGAGAGAACCGCTCTTTATTGAACTCAGGTTCGTATAGACCCATTGTGAAGCCCATAGGGGGAAATTGTATATCCCTTACCACCTCGTAGATGATTACCTAACCAATAATAGCTAAGATTGAATGTGCTACTTACTTCGTTTGGTATACAAAGCAGGTATCTTGTTGTGCCTCCTGATCACTCTTATGAGAGAAGATAGGGATTTCCAGTCTTTTTGTATCAGTCTGTCAGTTCTTCCTTTATTGTATAGAGGCGTAGTTTTCTCGTTGTAGCACATATGCTAAAAGAATTCCACCTGTTATTTGTTTTCAGTAGAGCCTCAGCTTTGGGGCTAAGTGTGCCAGGCGGGATGTTCACGAGTTTCACCTTATGCTGTATTGCAGGCATCGTCAGCTCTTCTCGATAACAATTCACAACCTTCGTTTTTATTTCTGTAGCAGAAATAGGTTTTATCGCTACTTGGCTGTTGATGAAATAGGTGATATCCTCAAGTGGTATTACCTTCATTCCAATCTCGCGGGCAGGTATTGTCAATTATAGGACCCCCGCTACTCTAATTCGGGAGTCTGAATGATTTAGATACATATGTCCAGCGAATCAGAATATATGCCTGGTCCGACACCAATGTTCATTTTGGATCCACCATTCTGAACCTCTCTACTTGGATAGAGGCCTTTAAATGGTTTTAAAAAGTCAAGATTACACTCCCTCCATACTCCTGAACGATCTTAGTGTAGCTTTATAAGTTCGGCTTATGTCCGATTGACATATCCTTAAGGCGCTTGTGGTTTCCAATTCTTGTATAAAAAATTCTAGATCTTTCATATATGTACATACATACATTCATTCTCCAATTTACTTTTTTGTCGAACACTAGTTGCAAGCATTTGGCGCTGTCAAAGGTTCTGAAGGGAAATCCTCTTACTGAAGTCGTCTTAAACTGTCTCATTATTCTCTTATTTATAAACAGTACCAATTCTGTTTTTTCTCGGATTCACTGTTAGTCCGCATTTCGTGGTCCAAGTGTCAATGATAGTTGGAAGAAATTTGCTGGGACCACATCACCTGCGTAGTCTGTGACTTTGATTCCACTGTTTCTAAGTTTTAGGAGTGTTTTGAGAACGAGAACCCATAGATATTACTTCGCCTTGAGGTGTGGCTCTAGAGGCATATATGTATATATTTCTAAATGGTTTCCTTCTAATACCGTTTTAATTTGCATTTTCTCTAGCATGAACACTATCCAGTTGATTAGAATAAAGAAGCCTTTTATTGGTTGGAAAGGTGTCCACAATCCACATGCTCATTGCCTTTGAAAAAAAATCTCAGAAATCGATTCTTTATTTTTGTGTTTAAGTTAATGGTTGGGTTGTTTATTTTTACTTGGAGTTTGTAGGTTGTTTTTAAAAGAAAGATGAATTTTGGTATAGTAGCTTGAAACTCAGGTATTCGAAAGTTTCTCAAAAAGTCTGTGAGTTGGGTGTTCTTTGTTTTGAACTTGCCTTACGTTTGTTATTAACTATCGTAAAGTTTGTTGCATTTGTTTTTTCTCTGATGATGCGAAATGTTTGCATTGAGATAAGCAAATCAGTTATGATCTTAGAATAAGTTCCTTTTTCCTCATTTAAAGTTTCTTTGGAATAATGGTTCGAGAAACCCTAATTTTATTTGTTCCTCTTCCTGTTCAATTAGCTCTTGAAAGTTACAATTTGAAAGTACTGCAATAAGTATAAATATAATGTACTTAGATTTCTCTGTAACTCTTTTAAATCCTGATTCAGTCGGCTCCAAGCTTAGTCCTTTCAGAATATTTAAGGATTCTCAAGCAAACAGAAAAACAAAATAATTGCACCACTTGCAATATCTCTCGACCTCCCGCCCACAAAATCATCATTCAATGTACATCGGCATCAGTAATGCCAATCACCACAAACAGGTCCTTCGAGTTAAATTCCCTCAGCTCTGTTTTAGCTTTTCAACTCGGCATGCAAAATAAAACAATAATAAACTTTCAAAACTCTACAATCAATTCATCTCAACCGCTTCACAGAATTGTTCTAACAAATTATAGATATCACAACAGGGAGCACTTTATCAAGTGAATTTAACATGCCGACATGGGTCTATCTCTACCCCGTCCCCAGGTCGCCTCTTCAGTCACACACTCTTGAATTTCATATGTGACATCACGTTGAAGAGCCCTCAATTCTACTGCATAGCACTCTCGTTGTGCACACCATTTCTACCGTAAATGATACATGTATCCATCGAGAGATATGTTATCGGTAAGTGTGTGTTAACACAAAAGGATCAACAGCACGCATGCATAATAAAATTTCACAGTCACTACTCAGAAGGCGAACGAGGGTGGGGGTTAGAGACTAGAAGAACTTGTGTGGTAATGACACTATGACAACCAAAACCCATCAGCATATCCTTCAGTTTTTGGTTCTTCTCTTTTTTTTTGTATTTTTTTTTTAAAGGACTTCACAAAAGCGCATTAGTTGATGGTACATCAGTTGCTGCTACTGCTGCTGCTGCTGGTGGGTGAAGTATTCACTCGTAATCGCTGGTAAGGGTCTATATCGTCTTAAGGAGATAACGTCATAGTTTTAGTAGAAAATCATCACGCATCAAGAAATTTATTCAATTTAAGTTGAAAGGAGAGCTGCCTCCATTCTCTCTCGTCTCACGTAGTGGCAAGTCATACTACTCCATTGCCGGCGACGACGCCCACTTAAAAGTTGCAATCGGTTAGCGAGAAGTTGGAATAGGAAGTGGTATTCGGGTTTCTTGTTTCTTTTTTTTTTTTTGAATGAAAAGTTATGTATGTGCCTTGCACACACATGTAAATCCGGGATAACGAAAGGGATTTTCTTCGAATGAAGTGTATGTGTGCGCTGACATGACTATGCGAATTTGAAGGAATGAAGCTTATTGTGTGCAGGATAAGGATGTTGGTGCTGCAACTGCTGGTAACAGCAGCGGTTTTGTTTGTATCATCTATGATTTATTTTCAAAAGTTCGTTTAGACAGATACATTACACTTGGTTGGGTTATGAGAAACTCTCTTGTGAAGATGTGTCGGAAGTGATTTTAAGGGTGGCAGCTTTTCACGAGTCATTAAATGATAAAGTTTTCTGTGAAAATATGATGCTACTAAATGGGATGAAAGATGAGTGCACTGTTTTTGAACGTGAGAATGACAATTAGAGCTTCCTAGCTGAATTTATGTTTTTCTTAATCGAATTTTAAGTTTGTTATTCTTTAGATTAGGTTTAAGCTTTTTGATATACGATAATACTATGTTATTGAAAGCGTACACTAAAGAGGAAAATAATCACGACAATTAATATCCGGTTCGAAGGACCAAGTATGTTAAGTCAAGGAAGCTATCAACAACTATTATGGAAAGGCAAGAGTAAAACGATGCTAAGTAATCGTAAAGACTCCAGAATTTTTGGAAATTAGAATATGAAGAAGTTCAGAGGGCTGACTGGGAAATTTCTGCAAATAAGAGCATGAATGAACTGTTTGTCGTTTAATGTTAATCTCCCCTTGCGAACTCAAATATAATCCAGGAACTAACACTCTTATCGAATCAAACAACAGAGTTCGATAAATATTTGTGAAAATATATAGATATTATAGAATAAACCAAGAGCCAATAGACGTTTTCTCTATCAGAATCTCAGATTCTCTTTGGTATGATGGATTTTATTCGTTTTGTGTAACCACTGTTTGTTTCCGAGCACAAACAAACACACTACTGCTGCCCAACAGGCTAAGGCTTACTTAAACTAAGTGAAATTTACCTCTTTATCTGCCTCTCCCACGTTTCTATTATTATTTTTTTCCAAGATTCCTGGAGACATTTTTCGAGGATATTCGAATGGTTAATGATCCATAAGGAATATGTACATAGTTATGAACTATGTATAGGCTGATTCACAAGTAAGAAATACCTACATACTCCACTATCTGTTCACTTACATACATAAGCCAACTTTGCTTACCTGTACATTTCTTAAAAACAAGAGCTAATGTATGAATATACAGTCATATAAACTTCACACTCAACTCTTGATACATTGCCACAAATTGTAAACAACGACTCATACAAATGACGCCGATTTGAGCCCCTCAGACAAAAACATGTTCAATTTGTTTTGCTTCAAAAAATTCTAGACAAATGAAATTCTTGTTCTCAATTCATTACGAAGCTCCCTGGAGCCCAATGAATAAATTATCCCATTCCTGTCACAGAAGAAAAAAAATAAACCCCCATCGCCAAAATTCATAAACGTTTGTCGACACACAAAAAAAAATGAGAGCCCAATACACACTCATAAATATCTCGATTCATTCTCTTAGGATCAGCATATTTGCAAGGATACAAGTCGCGTGAGTTAATTATATAAAATTGGATTATCAGGACCGGTTTACATATGCCAAGGACGGTCGTAAATTTCTTTTTTTTTTTTTTAAAACCCATCAAATGATGGTTCAAAAGGATTTTCTTACACCATCCACCCCCTGATCTCATCATCAGCTTTTGCTTCTTTTTCATTCGTTTCTTCTTCTTTTCCAAACCATTTAAATTATTTATCTTTTATTAGATCCTTCTGCGAGGGGAATACTACAATGCAGTCTCATATCCTTAAGATTCCATTATTGAGATGGATTAAATGGTAATCGGGATATCTTTTTGGCGGAATTCGTCTACTTTGGGGTGGTTTTATTCTAAATTTAATTTGATGCCTTCCCCCTATTCGGGAGCCCACTTTTAATGTGCACAAATAAATTCCTGTGAAGTAATTAACGCAGGATGCCTCGACTGTTGGAATGGGGCCGTGTACTTGTAAATGCCATATTGATTACTTGGCTAAGTATCCTTAATCCAACATAACACTGGTTGTGTGTTGGTGGGGGTAAGGTGGATGTTGAGCGTCAGGCAAGATACGCGAAATAAATCGTGTACCGTAATTACTCTGCAAAGAATCGGTTGGTGTATTCGTATATCGATTCGGTGTTATCGAATATTCTGCATAATTAATTGTGAAAATGGATTATATCAGGATAATCTTGTTTTTGGGGCATAATGCGGTTTATGGGCACGTTATATACTTTAATTCCTGTGAACATCGAATAAACATAACTGTCAGTGTATTGGCAGAATGTTCTCAGATTTTTAAGCTACACTGTTTCAGAAAATCGACAGATTTGTCGAACAGGCCGATAGTTGTTCGTAGGAATTGTAGCTTGAGGTAATGAAGCTATCATTCTCATTCATAATGAGGTATAGCACTCAAGTGGCTATCAGCTGTAGCCAAGATATGCATTATGTAGGTGCATTGTGGTACTCATCATTTGAGTGTACGCTAAGCCTTCCTGCATGCTTAGCTATTAGACAATGACCGGGCGAGGACACCTATTATATCACCAATATGCAATCTATTGACAGAGATCTTAGGGTGTTTTAGATCCAGTTTTAGCTATATCTAGACACGTTACACCACCTGTCCACCTAAGATCTGTTCTGTCAATAGCATCAAGCTTTAATTTGAGTTTGCATGTACCGATTAGTAAACCTAAAGTATTTTTTTTTTCAGGAAACACCTCTATTTCTGTTTTTGAGCCGTGTCGGTAGGTATAAAAATGGATAAACTCATCCATCCTTCCAGAATGAACTGGAAGGAATGGTAACCTGGAAGTTATTACCCAAGTTAAGCTTGGGTGTGGTGTAGTCTATGTTTTCATGGGAGATTTTGAATATGTCGAGGGGTGTCAGATGCAGCAGAATGACCAGTACTACAGAGGGTGTCGTCTGAAGTCAATAAATAAGATGCTCGATGGACTTTACTTAGATTATCGCGGTTTGTGGGTTACTCTAAGGCAGTGCTTCTGTATTTTTTTTTTCTTTTTCTTGAATGTTTGTTCCAAATATTTTGTTTCTTTGGAGAAAGTTAAGCTTGTACTAATTAAGAAACGAGTTCAGTATTTTGATCAAAAGTGTCATCTGTCTTGAATTTTGCTATATATAGTTATATACATATCTCGATTGCTGTAATTAGGGAGTAGAGTTACTTTTAAGCTACTTCTTACGAAGACTCAACATCTAGGTTTACCTTGTCTAATGCATACAGAGAACTGTATTCTTGAGTCTTCACACCAAGTTGTTAATAGCCCAACGTTTTTGGATCAATACTATGTTTTCTCTATCTCTTAAGAGACGAAGAAGGACGCGGACAGATACCGCTATGGACCAGTGGAGGTTAATCTAAACTAACTGCAGAACTGCAGCATTATGGCGACAATCAGGTTAAGAAGTCCACCACGGTGGTATTCATGACTTTTGGGTATGAAGATGAAGCCAGAAGTTCATATTCACTCAAAAGTGGATTTGGCTAATATACATTTGCGAGTTCTCGGTCTTCTAGGGATTCCTTACCTTTCCTCTTTCCTCTAAGGTCAGCTTATAAAGAATACATGAACTCCGAATGGCGCAAGCGATCAGATTCACCTTTCTCTGATGTCATCCGTCGCCGTGACAAGTGTGACGTGACTTATAAAAGTGAACGCTTTCCCCAAGCTTGTAACTAGAACAGTATATAGCAGTCGGAAGCTATTTTCTCTTCACGTACTCACCTCAATTCTTAGTATGCTACTAGAAAAGTGGCAATACTTGTACAACACGATACGAGTATGTATGTACATCTCCTTTAAAGAAGAGCCGCAGAATTAACAAACACATACATATGTGTGTGTCTCCCATTACCTTATCCTACCTATTTCAGCATAAAAATACCATACTTGATTGGAGCATCAAATTTTGCTGCTGACTGCTCCTCTGACGTAACCCTTTATTACTGATATTTATAACTTAGGTAATGCCTTTAACTTTTTTACAAAATTAAAGGTCACAACGTTTCTCCTCGAGGCCCTCCATTCAAAATGAATGAAGCCACTTAAGTAGTCGGTACATTAAGAAGGTTTCAACCCCCAGAAGATAAGGTTTCCTTTTAAGTTAGATCACATGAATGTGTTCCGACATTTTTCACTCCATCATCGCCCAAAACTCCCCGATTAAACTTCCATTACAACCCCCTTAAGGATCCTCTTTGCCAGGATAAAAGGCAAGATATATAAAAATAACACTCAATACTCTCTCATCAATGGACGGTGATAATCCGAAAGAAAAGATTCTTCCGGGATATATGTATGTATATATCGAAAATTCCCGTCGTAAAACCCTCTCATCCTTCGAAGGAGCACAAAGGTTACGCGTTTTCACAATTTCCGCGAAATATTTATTTTTTTTTTCCTGTCACTCTTTTCCACATGTGTACGCGCACAATGATAAAAAGAAACTGTTTATCGTTCTGTACTATCAAAAACATGATACAGGATATTTCCTTTTATAGCTGTTGAGCCTTCGATCTCAGGTTAAGTTTTTTTTATTTTTGTTCTGCTTTGACATTAATTTTTCATTCTTTGGCTGTGTGATGACGATAATGAAGTCTACGTTGACACGGTGTGAAAGGATTTTCACTCTGTCACGTGCAAATAATTAATTTATTTCTCTGCGCAGATTTCTCATTCTTTTGAAGTATGTATATATGTACATCATAAATAGAACCAGAGAGAGAGAGAGAGCGAAAAAAAAGACGACTGGTACCACTCACTTAAAATTCTGCCATGATTTCGCGGTTAATGATGTTTGTTCAGGGAGAATGTGACACAAAGCGAAAGGACCAAATGGGGAGCTAGTGCAAAAAGGATCAACACAAACCAAAGAGAAAATAAAACCGAGCAAATTCAGAGGGGGTTTCTGCGACGGAGCAAAATGTCCTGTAATGGCTTTTGTGTCGCTACGGAAATTTTAATTTTAAATTATCCTGTTCTCAGCGCAAAAAGGATGAATAAAAATAGAATCCGAGAAATGTCATCCTTTCCTGGCTTTAACACGAGTTTAATGACACAGCAAATAGAGTAACGGGTAGATTGCAGCCGTAAGAGGTGCAATTTATCATTTTCCTTCTTAGCTTTTCTGTCTAAAGATATATCCTTGATGAGTTGAATCCTGTTGGTTCAGCTAGTAGCCGCATTGCACTAACGAGCAATCAATCAGAAGATGCATGTGCTCCGCTGGAGCGAAAGACCATGACGAAGGGTTTTTACAATCATCGTTCATACACAACGCAAGGAAATTGTTTTAACAATTTAATTTGGTTTCTATTTGGTTAAGTGAGTGGAGATGGTAATAATTAATGTGACATCGAGGTTGTTTACTGAAGGTTAAGGAAGGGAATGTATCTTATGCTAATTAACTGCAAATGTAGGCGGTCGATTAATAATTTATTGCACTGAGTTGAAGATGTGTATGGCTCCGTAGAGCAACCAGTTATGTTTAAGGATAGTAATGTTAAGGTTCATAGAATTGAGTTTTGGTAATAATTTATTAAGGATACATTGTAGAGGTTAGGCAATAGAGAGTTTATTACGATACGATGCATTTCGAGTTCGAGTAATTTTGAGTTTATTTAGAATCCTTCGAGACAATTGATTCAGGTTTCGCTTAGACACAATATTGGTGGTCGTCCTACTGACAATCCCAAGCAAGGTCAACCTTAGCCAGGTAACCTTAGAATAATCAGAGAACAATCGATGAAGAGCGGCATATTACTTCAAGTTTCAATCCCTAAACTAATTCTGATACTTCTTTTCATCTGAGCATTCTGATAGTCAACTACTAATATATACATTAGTCTATGAAGCTCTCGATGCTCTCACTCAACTATCCAAATAAGGATTTTGCCTGGGAGAAGATGTAACCTTTACCATCCAGCATTTAGTTGGTATTATATAAGTAGATGTGTACATGTGTATGTTTGTTCTGTAAACAAAAATGGTTTGTGCCGGTCACGATCGGCTTTTGTCAACTTTTCACATAAGATGTGAATCTAGACAATTTCTTAACCTGGTCAGAATAGTTCCAATACAAAGACTAAACTAGTTGCGTCAGTCAAGGAGAGTCTTGGGATGTACATAAGTAAGAAGGTCTTATATTTCCATTTACTCTTATATGTATATAAGTGAAACGGGAGTTTAGTCAACGTCATGCAAAAGTAGAAACTTGTCATCATGGATGAAAGAGTGTTTCTATTTTGTCTACATTGATTTAGGTTTCCTATTCCAAAAGATCAGAATTTTCCACTAAATCTGCAATTGTGGTAAGTCCCCTTTGATCTGGAGTAGATGTAAGCTGTGCTTTTAAAATACTGATGCAGGACTTGTGGCTGATTAAGAAGTTTTCGCTCAATAAATTAATTAAATAAATCCGACTTTTTTTTTGTTTGGAGGTCGCTGGAGAGAAAAATATTGCAGAGGCATATACGCGAGGGAACCTTCTGCACTAGCAAGGCTATAGACCGTCACCTAGACCAGTTACATCTGACCAAATGAAAAATGCAATTGCGATTCCATGGGGAACACATTCGTCTAATGGGATGACATGTGTTTCGATTAGATATATTAAGTGCGCTCTACCTGATAACCTTAGGTAGTAGCATCAACTAGAAGCTTGTGCTGGGTATCTTGTTATTTTGTATGAAACTAAATCTAAGTCCATTCGAGTGAAGTGAAGTCCATTGTATCCAATATTATCAATTTTGAACGAATCGTACTCTAGTTCCATTTTTAAATGCTAAAATAACTTTTTTATCATTTTTGAAATAAATCTAAGCCTAAAGTAGGTACTGATAGCTCGACCTAGCTATCAATTTTGTGAAGAAGTGTTCCTGGCGTGTTTACTTGAAAATTTTGTACAATTTTGTCGATCATGATGCATCTATTGCTGTAAAATTGTCAGTGGCGCTTTTGCTGAAATCAAGAGATCAGATATGACGTTCATACTATTGACATCGAAGTCTGTAGTTTTTTTTCAGGTTTTGGTTTAAATTGTCTAAAACCGCTGCAATCAGTAACAGTGACAACATGCCATCGGCGACGATATTGATATACTGGGATATTCTAACAAAGAAGCAAATTCTCTACGAGCAGAAGATACAGTAAGACCTGATGTAGCGAGATTTCATATAATTTTTAAAGATGCTTTCAAGTAGGGCGTAGGCAAAATACACCATTTCTAGAACTAATCCAAATATGAAATTTCTTTGAAATCGTTAGGGTCACTTACGAAAAAACATATTTTTAGTCAAATCGGCCTTAAGGAAAGTACCTTAATTTTGAGGTAAAAATGAAAATAACGACTTCGCTCCAAAGGTGTGACCCAGAGGTTCGTCAGACGAAGGCGAAACAATTTGTGGTAGTCCTAGAAGCTTTAACATACCATGAGATGAGAAATCATTTTTATCGTCTGCCAAGGGCGATTTCTGCTACTTTAGTTAAATCGAAATGGTGACGAGAAGAGGTTAGCGTTCTTGGGAAAAATAGTATAAAATAAAAATTTGCTACATAGTTCCAATTTGCCAATAGTACCACTAAAGTTGACGCCTCGCACACGTAATAAATGCAAATAGGTTCGCTAAGTATTTGTGCTACAGCAGACAGAATGGAATGACTCAAATAAATGGCAGAAAACTTCTATCTGACTGCCAATGATTAATACTCTGCAGTAGTACATAAAAACTACAACCTCTTATTTGAAGAATACAATACTTCTGTATATTTTGCGTTGAGTAGGAATCCCATCAGGATACAACCTATTACATTTGATATAGTTAAGTCCTTGAGTACCTAAAACACAAATTCTTGAAAGAAATTTCTTCCAGAATGTCGAAGACTATTCAATAAATCGATGAACGAATTTGCAGATATATAAAATCCATACGAAGCTCTGTGAACCCAAAATAGTAAGTTAATAAACATTCTTTATCGGGTAGATAAAGCTGGACCGAGATATATTTATGTTTTTATCTCAATGAACATTAGAATGGGTCTACATACATATATTAACCTCAGTGTTGCGTGGGGAGAGATATATCTGTTTTTAGTAAAACCCGTCTACCTGAATGTAAACAGAACATCCCCATTGTCAATACGATAAAGGTATTCACGTCTCCATTAGTGCATGTAAAATATGAATCAAAAAGTCAACTAGATTCGGAGGTTATGTAAGTAAATAGGTAGATGTATACACAACTAATATCTATTAAGCACTCTCAAATCTCAAAATAAATCCACACGTAACAGATACCAGCCACGTGTCCTGAAATGTCAAAAAATTATCCAATGCCAGTCGATTTTTGACCGCAACTCAGCTTCACATCAAACTCACCGTCAATTACAGTAATTAAATCTGCCATTTGGAATACCCTAACATAGAATCTTGTGCCCTTAATCAACTTTACGATATGTCAAAATCCCTACATCAATCTGACATTTTGCTTTGACATTTCAAAAAATCTTTTAACCCTCTTGAATTTTTCATCAAAATATGTCGCTAATGTTTCCTTTTCCTTTTTTCATTTTAGGTAAGCACGTGTCACAATCATTTAATATTGATAATGGATTAACGGTAAGCAGTTGAATAACTTGCGAGACTGCCCAAAGAATCATTAACTAACCACAAATTGGTACCAATCATCTACAAAGCTGGTCTACTTCCAAAATAGTTGTTTCTTCTTTCGAACCTGCTTAAACTTTTTTTTTATTGTCTGTCACACTATGTTGCCTTTGTTTTGCTCACTTCACCCTAATAAATTTCCCCCTACTCCCGGAAACAAAAAAAAAAAAAAAAAGAAGTAGATACGAAACAGTAAAGTTGACATTTTCCGGAAAATTACCCAACCACTACCTAGAGAGAAAAACAAAAAAATCTAGGAATAGATAAATCGATAACCAAAAATATATTTTTCTAGGTCATTCCACTGACAGCTTAGCATGCTCAATTTCCCTTTAGCATACAAGTATCCTTGTGTCGTCCTCAATATACAAGTTACACCGCTGCTGCTGGTAGAGCTATTTCAGGACACGAACAAAAAAAAAGCAGAAAACACTGAAACCAGGTAAAGAGGAGCAAAAAAAAAAAAAGAAGAGCAAAAGAAACTTTGAAGTGAAACGGAAAAACAAATCCAGTGTAGTAATTACAGGTGGCAACCAACCTGTCCCACCCCACCCTTCCTTCCTATCTATTGATAGAACTTTTGACAGCTCATAAATTTTATACTCAGTCTGCAGTTCTTCGATACTGGGTAGGGTCTTAAGGGAGTCATCCTCCTCCTTTGTAACACGCTCTCACATTCAGGAGGGAGATTATCCGTGAAAATTACCGTGGAAATTAGAAACGCTAAGTGGTTTTTATGTGAGTAAATCGGGTTCGCTTTCGTTTCCGCGGAAAGTAATAGGAAGAAGTCAGTAGGAAAAAAGGAACAAAAGACGACAACGACGACGACGACGGCATGAAAGATGACACAAGAATCTGGGCTAACGAAGTCGAAGGCGCATGTAATTGACTTTTGATCATAAATCTTTAGCAATTGGTTGAATGTGTTATGGTGGAGGAAGATGAAGAGAAAAGGATTTGACATGCATGACATCCTTGAGCGGGTGAAACTTTCACTGTGGGAACTTTAATCAGTTTCAGTAAAAGTTGATTAAATTGATCTCCTTATAGAATTTGTGAGCTCGTCGTTTGTGGTGTAACCATTAATCTTGATCTAAATATGTAGGTGGATACTTTTAGTTATGAAAAATATTAGCTTTTTATTTAAGCCTGATTTATCCTCGCTAAGTAGAATTTACTGCATCATTAATTTCTTTGGGTAATGGGTGCTTTGTGGTTTGCACTCACTTAGACCAAAAGTCGGGAGAATTGTGGCCATTTTTAGTTACGTTTAAGAACCTATAGAGAAAAAATTTCAATGACATTGCTATGGATTATGTTTTTTTCAGCCTCTTAGGTGGAATCAGGCTGAAGTCATGTTAAGTTCTAAAGTAATGGTTGACTGGTAGGATGTCACATTTTTCAGGTCAGACTTTTTTTTGTTGGTGACTTATAGACCCTTTTAGTCACGATTTCTAATAAGAAATCTATTGTCAATCAGTTTCTGTCCATCCATATGTAATCAGGGGAACGGGACGTACAATTATGTCCATGGCCAAACTGTCCTCTGTATTTTGGTGATGTATGAAACTTCGCATTTCTTATCAAGAGCTATTTGCCAGACTATTGAGCTCTATTTTAGAACAGGTCTAGCAACCGCCATGTTGACGAATCGATATTATGACAAGTCAGTATGGGACCCAAGTCGTAGCTTCCCATTTCACCATCAGATTGGATTCGACCTGCTGGTCAATGTCGTATCTGAAACGCAATCTTTTATTCTTCTTCGAGTATCTTTTTCATGACACTTTTACTCTTGAAAGTTTGTCGGACCCTCATGAGAGGTGAAACCGTATATCCATGTATGTATGATTAAACCCAATTTCTACTGGTACATAGATTCATGGTTTTTTAATGCAAACATGTTACCCTGTCAATATAGTTTGGAATCTGATATTGATAGATTTAAAGTAAGTTGAGAACCTATGTATTAACCGTCATGTTAGAATCATTTAAAGGAAGTATGTCCGCCGCTGAGTTATAATTCTTTCTTTAGATTCCACTTATGTTTTGTTGTATGAGATATTTCAAGATCTGTATCCTACCTAGAGGCATAGATCGAAATCGGCATCATGTACGACAGTTGTTCCTGTTTAACAAGTCATTTAGCTAAAAATTCATTTTGTCGTTGAATATCATTTTTTTATTGTCTACATAAATCGGGATCTATTTCCAACTGCTACAGTACTCACTTAATGCTGCACAACAATTCTACAAGTTCATCAATATTTTGATTTCACTAGTTCTGAAGAAGATAGGACTCTCTTCTAGACGATACACTCCTTCATTGTTCTAGAACCTTTTGGCGTTTAATAGGAGTTGGAAACAATCCGATACAAGCTTTGACTTGCCGTGTAGAATTTGAGGGCCTGAGTGCAGATTTCATTAGTTTTTCGGCTTAGGCACTCCTATTCATAGTTGTATAGAATGCTCGTTGGTTTCAAAGTTGAGCTTAAAGACACAAGCGCGTGGAGATGCTACTATTTTCCAGTTTCGAACCGTCTGCAACTAAAATGCTTTATGTTTTTTTTGTTTTATAAAATTGAGTTTTTCCAACATGTATCTGACTTTTTGAAAATCAATTAATACCATAAGCGAATATATCATCAGATGACCCGTAAAGTTAACAACTTTAACGTCCAGAATCTTAAGTTGTTAAAGAGCACTTATCAGCACGAAAAATTTGTTAAGACCTAACCTTATGTGGCTTACCAGAGCATTTAGTCTTTCGTTGGGGTTACGGGTCATTTCCTCGAAAAGTTCAGCTACCACAACGATTGTTGGGTTGTCAATGAAACCAAGGTGTTTTAATCCTCGAGGCTCTTACTCTAAGCATGTTTCTTCAGTTGATGGCGCATTACGTCGTAAAAACTACTTAATTGATAGCATCGCATGTACCATGTAACTTTTAAGATTCATATTGGTGATTGGCGAGACCTCCTTTCTCATCGATCGCTGACTCCATTCTGTTCCTTATGATGTATTTCAGTATTTGTCCCAAGGTGTCCGACATCCATAGAAGCTCATACAACATCTTAGGAGTTCTCCTTCATCAATTGATCCTCTAAAGCAACTTCTCTTCTGTAGGGTATTGAATATTATTTCCCGTCCAATAATGCCAACGCACACTAAACAGAAAGTTTAATTAGGAAGATGGCCACTCAAAAGATCTACTCTTACTCATTCATGTCAACCTTCTGCTTACCAAACAGAATCTCTTACCAAACATGTCCAATACATGTCAAAAGTTATTTGATAGGAGGCTTACATAATAAATTCTACCCCTACCTTTGTAGCTGCAGGTAATGCTAATCTATTTCCTGACTGACTGCGATTTAAATTCAAAGTCATAATATAGAGAGTTTCTGTAACTTTTATTCGACCCAGCACAGTCCACTTCATCACATTTCTGAACAAACAGCAACATAGTCAGGTACTTTCATTTTATTTCCTCTAACTTTTTTTTTTTGAAGAGAGCTTGATTCCGATGGAGGCATTTCCGTCGTTGGCCTAAACTACTTCATTTCCCTATTTACATACATACACGCAAGAAGATAGTAATTAAAATTGAATCTCAATTCCATATAATGCTGTTCACTCGACTAGAAAGGAAAAAAGTCAGGAAATAGAACCAGGTGAAACTAATTAAGATGATACTTGAAATGACGCTTCCTCGTTAACATGTCTATGTGCAGCCCTTTCCATTCACTGGCGCCACTATATGTAGTTACCCCTTTTATCAACTCCATATCAGCCAACGCCATCCTTAATTATTTCAATCAAAGCATGAAACTTATACGTTTATACACAAAAGGATAAAAAAAAAAACCTTTATGCTGCCGGTGCCCCCAGGTGCACCTGGTATCTATTTATAGCACGCCTTGTAATTAGTTCACAGTTTGTGATAGCTGGATGAGTATAGCACACAAAAAACACACCTTTTCTCTAATTAACAAAGCGAGGTGTGAAAACATCATCTCATCAGATATCTGACATATTTTACTTCACCCAACCCCCCCCCGTAGGGTAGAATGATCAAAAGCTTTTGATGTTTAAAAGGGCGGGCATCACCACCCAGTGCTTGGGTGCAGAAGAGTTGTTCGGTGAAATGTAAAAGAAGATTAGGAATTTACATTGAGGGGAAATTATAGTAATGTGTTCTCCGGAATTGTATATCGGCTTTCGACTACTTTAACACATTTTAATCGTCAACCACCCGTCGAAACTAAGTCATTGTATTTTAGGCGTTCAAAAAAAATCTTTAAGTATACATAGACGGATCTAGAAATGAAGGAGTGATCCATAGATTGAAGTTGATGGACATTCTACACGTGAGGTGATGCATAATAGAATACTGAACATAATAAACTAGGGAGTAACTTTTTATTAGCAGCTGGGTATCTATTATCTAGTAATGAATTCTTAACCTACTCATTCTAGTTGTCTGTCAACATAGAACAGTACTCCCAGAGCTAGTGAGTCGTGAGTGAATAACTTAACAAAGAAATTCGTTATCTCAGTCTTTGCCTCGGTTGGAACTTTTTTTTCTGTTTCCTAGGTCTATCATACTCCAGATGTTATAGTTGTAAAATATCACGGAATATGGTCTCGATATGTCTTTCCTTCACTGAAGAATCAATTGGTGTTTGCAAAATAGTAATGTACCCTTCCATTTGGAGCTAAATATGGTCAGGACAGTCGTTCAAATTGTTCTTTTCTGGCAAAAGGTTTGTGACTTAGATTACAAGTCGTGAAATTTAAGACAGACTGATTCTTGATCGAATAAAATTCGTGCAACCGTACATGGGCCTAATCACGAAGTTCAGAACACTTTTGAAAACGTCCTGGTACTTACTAGGCCCAACATTATTCCATCGACATATGTACTCGTACAATGCCTGGACTCTAGTATCCTCCATCCATATATTCGCGTTTAATCTACTAGCAATCAAACTCCATACAAGGTTTCATCTCAATGAACTTAAAATTGTTATACAAAACATGCAATACCATGTTTCAGGAAGTTTATTATCTGGACACTCCCACCGAAGATAAGATCTTATTAAAATTAATTTTTTTGATGACATCGATAGAGAATTCCATTTAGAAGAGGATGAGATTGTAAAACTTTCGCGACCATCTTCAACCTCCAGGAAATATATCGATAACATTAGGATGGGAGTCGGACAGAATTCCGAAAAACAAAATCCCGAAAAGTCAAAATTCTGAAAATCCAAAATCCTGAAAATCCAAAATCCCGAAAATCCAAATTCCCGAAAGGCCAAAATCCCGAATATGGAAATTTTTGTACGGATTTAAAGACATTTTGCATATACCCAACCTCGCACCTACTCCAAATCCAACAGTGACTCCAAGCAGGGGGTTGCAGGTGGGCAGCATGCCCCCCCATACATAAAAAGGATTAGATGCTTTGTTGCATTGTTATATTGTTATATTTCGTACCCAACCCAATTTTTCGGGATTTTGGATTTTCAGGATTTTGGATTTTCGGGATTTTGACTTTTCGGGATTTTGGTTTTCGGGATTGTGACCCCAACCCCTTTAGGAATGGTATGATACACCCAAACTGTCCTAATCTGTTTAGGCAACTCCCCATATGATAATATGAATATTCTCACCACCGACTGTGACTCTACTACGAGGTTTCCTTCTTCTTCTCTATAAGTTTCTGTTGGCCTGACACGTTCTTTTTAGCTATTGGTAAAACTTCTGTACAGTTTCCGAACGTATTGTGCTTGGCAATCGTCCTACCAAAAATGTCCTCCTTTCCTAGCTTGGGCCGGATTTTCCGGAGCCATAACCCCGGTTCGTGGATATGAGCGCTGCCATTGGCCCATTAAGAGTTCATCCCCCACTAACTCTTTTCCATCACCCCGACTTAGTTTTAGAGATCTCTATAGACCTAGGATTTAAATATGTCGAAGCAGCTCATGTGGGGATAACATTAATAGTTCGACCTGGTAGATGCGACCGTTGGTTCCATGTAGGGTCAAGAGGAGGTGCCTTAGTGAGAAAACACCCCTCCCCCCACGACCTTCCAAAGGGGTTGGTTACCGAATCCCCAGTCGAGGTAAAACGGGAACGTGAGAACGTTTGTATTCTCATATATTCGCATCACTACCTTTTGGTCACCTCTTCTCTGCCTAATCTGTTCATTTTTGTTGCTGAATTCGACTTAAGAATTCTCAAGGTTGTTCAAGAATTGGGTTAATTTCAATCGTCTGGTCGACCTGGTTTTCTTTTTGAAAACTTTTGAGACAAATTTTATAAGGTTCTCATTCCATGTTACCAATTTCTATATTTACTGTGCTGCTGTTGAATAACTGACAGCAATCGTGGTGATGTTCGAAATCCACGAAATCCAATTACTGGTAAGTGCCTAGTGCATCATTCAATCGACTTAATGAATGCTGTGCCATTAAAAGTCAATGCAAAACGTACAAGCAATTTATACATTTGATAAACTTTACCATTAACGCAATAACAAACAATTAGTACGCAGTCAATGAACTCAGAAATTGAGGACCAACTTCGGTTTCCTAATACATATGTAAGTACATATAGACTTTTTCCGAATATGTTTGAGCCCAAAAACAACTTCAACATTTAGACAATTTCCTTCCATCTTTCCTGTAGGTGAAACTTTAAAACAACTTCCATCCCTCTAAAGGTAACACTTAATTTTCCCGGAAAATGTTTTCTTTAATTTTTCACCACCCAAAGTGAAATTCTAATGATAAACCCCACAGTTACACAGTTATGTACAGCTACAGTCCTGGTGGGATGAAAATTCACCAAAAATACCTCAGCGCATATCATCCCCTCAAGAAGAATCCCCGCCAGCACGCCTGAGTTTTCGGGAAACATGTGTTATTCTTTATTGTTGCCAATTTCAATTAGGGGAAACAAAAAGCGGTCTCGGCGCACAGAGAATCTTTGAATCCCTTTTATGTCAAGTGCATCTTGGGGCGACAGACACAAACACACTAAAGGAGGTACATTGTTTGTATGTATGTACATGTATGTACATACGTATGTGCTTCTGGAAGTTACGCTTCTTTAACGTGACTTGTTTACGTAATTTGTCAGGTGGTAGGACAAAAGAGGAGAGGGGGTTAAGAGGGCGAAGGCGACCCTTTTTACGATTTTAATGGAAACAAAGAACGTCTCAAAAATTCTTAATCTCATCCAACCCCACACATTTGCCTGGAAAAGGAAATACCAGCTCAAGGTAGTCATAGACCTTTTTTCTGTTTTCCTTTTGAATTCTATCTGTCTGTCTGATGACTGTTTGTCTGCCATATCCCTAATGACACATTCAGCAATCTTCACACACGAACTCGAGTGCCCTCCCCAAATCAAATAGAACTAATTTCTTCAAGTGAATCCTTTCACATGTCTGCGGCAAGTAGAGTGTGTTGAGTGTGTATGTAAAAGGGGAGTGGTTGTCCTGCGAGTCCTTGAATAAGAAATTGTTTCCTTCCATTGCACACGATGAATACCGATATTATTTGGATTTACCTGATCGTAAAATCGGAAATTTTCTTCACGGATTTTCTTATTCGTTTTCTTTTTTGTTAAACAAGGACGTGTGGTTCTTTTTCACGAATCCTTTTCTCCGTAACCAAACAAAACTCTCCTTGAATGTTCAAAGCTCGATAAAAAAAACCCCCAGAAAATGCACAAAAAAGAACGAGTGTGTCTGGGAGATGTTGTGTTTTGCTTTGCAATATTCACAGTGAACGAGAGGAGTGTATATCCTTGGGGATAAGGTTAATGCAGATATGAGTTTTATGTTGCTTTTCGGTTTTGCTGAAGTTTTGATATAGTTTCAGAGTATGTTGGTTATGAGGGTGTGGCAGAAACCGCAGGTAGTCTTTAGTTTAAACTGAGTTGCTCTTCGTGAACAGGTCCCGGATTTTTGTTGACGCAGGATATCGTGAATGACTGTGTGTGTATGGAAATGTTCTTGGGTGTGTATGGGTGGCTTTGCAATTGAAGGTTATACTGTAATGGAGCTTGTTATTTAGTTTTGCTTATACTTTCAATTAGAGGGATTTTCCAAAAGTTGTTTTTAATATGACATTTGCATAAGTGGATTGACTTTTTGTTTTTTAGGAATTTAATCTTCCGGTATGGAAATTTCATTGTTTCTTGAATTCATCATCAGGCTTAGGGCTACAATCTGATTGTTGTATGCGGCTCCTCTGAATGTTTAGGGTGACTAAATGATCTCCTATCACCATTTAAATCCACTATACTTAAGATTCTGTACAACTTATGTACATTCTTAAGTGATTAGTATTTTTTATTGCTCTTAGAGTCAGGCAGGATAGCGAATATCTGTGTGGGCTAATTTACGATACGAATAAACGTCCATCTGCATGACTGTTACCACTTTTCACATGGCTTAATTGTAAGCATTGCTGATCATCATGGAATAACTTGTTTGGTATAAAGACATGTACATACATACATACAACATCGAGTTTCACAGAGTTTTCTTTCTGACTTATCAACTCTGATATCACAAAGATATAGAGGACAGTCTGAAATCGAGACTAGGTACTTATGCGAACCGGCTGTCAAGCGCAACAATTACAATTACCATTTCAAGCTGATGAAGCAAAGTTGTATTGCACTCAGTATTTTATGAAACAATTCCCCTGCAATACCTAAAAGTTGAAGGACTGTACACCAGAGCAATTCGTTTGAAAACTACTTTACACTATTACTTCTGGTGTTTGGAACAGTAAGTGCTTCAACGGTAGCAATACAGATTCGCATAGCCTGTCGTTGAGAATATCAACAACAATGGATATGATGAAGCTGATGATTTCCACGTTTACTCCTGAATGATGTAAGTCGCCCTTATGGCATAGTTCGTGCATATCGACATGGTTAATCCGGTCACCAGGGTCTTTGGTTTCATCAACGTAACATTGGACGATCCAAATGTCTTCGAAATTGTTTGGATTGAGGAAGGACCAATGTGGTTGGATAAAATGCGAAAATCGTGTCGATGAATTGAAGCATGCTGTTGTTGTCTGTGGACTATGTTGGTTTACCTACTGGGGCTGTGATGTTTATTTGCTCATGTCGTATAAGAAAATAATTGCAGACACCGCTGCTATTGCAGCTCGAAGTATATGCAGCTTGGAAAGCTGTCTTTTCCTACCTTCTACAACTTGAGCTTAACATCCAAAATATTTAATCTTCAAAACATTGCAAGAATTCGAATAGTTAGTACAGGGACGTATTCCTCTAAACTACCTCTCTTAGGCTTAACCGAACCGTTTTAGTTATTACTTTTAAATTTATACGAATCTCACAGGAAGAACGGGGAGTACAATATGTCTGAAAGTAGTGCAATAGTAGTACAAACAACAGTGATGCTTCCACTACTTTGCATATGCAATTGAGCTGACCTTTCTTTTTCTATGTTTCTTTTTTAGATTCAGGATTTGTAATGTGCTCCAATCATTCTTCGCCTTAATTCTGCTTCGGAAAGTGATCTGTCAAAGTTTGGTACTTCCTTCTAGAAATTGCATCAAATCAATAGGCGCACAGATATGCTAGCACGTACGCTATTAAATTTTTTAATGTAAGTTTCGAACTATTCTTTCAAGTATGTTGTTAAAGAAATAACATGAAAGCAGGTCACCTTGTATAAATCCTTTTTTGACATCAAAGGTATCGGTGAGATCGTGAGCGTTCTCCATTAACATTCTGCACAGATGAAGGTGTTCGGCATGGAAGCCAAAACTAGACATGGCGATTTGGACTTCTTGGGTTTTTTTTTCCAGGATCTGCCGAAGTGTGAAAATTTGATCGACTGTGGACTTTCAGACTTTTGGTTTGAAACCACACTGATAGGGGTAGACCGGTGTTAAGGAAAGTAAGACTAATGTAATTGGCGCAATTGAGGGGGTTTTTTCTTGCGAATCCGGCAAACGATGTTGAGATTCATTAGGCATATACTCGTCTGACCAAATTTTAGAGATGAGTTGATGTACGCTCTCTGCCAAGTCACCCCAGCTGCTTTGAACAACTCGGCATGTAGGCCATCAGGTCCACCAGCCTTGTTGGATCAGTTGCGGCGTTTCTGATGGCATGTTGGCAGCAGTGCCATTGGTCTTTGGCAATTAATGCTAGTGGCATACTGAGATTTTGGGATACGCGCTCGTCAAAGGTTCTGGCGGTCTTTTGTGATTGCAGCTTTTCGACGTTATGACTTCTCACTGTATTTCTTCTTTGTTATGGCGTTAGCGATATCCGCATTTGTATCGTGGCTACAACAAGGTGGTGATTCGAGTCGATGTTGGTCGGAAGGTTTGGACATCCAGAATACCCAAGGCATGCCTTGCGTCGATCGCAATATGATCAATCATAGGTTGACCGTTTGATGATCAAGGGACCATATCGCCTTGTGGATATTGAGATGAGGAAACCGTATGCTTGCTATAGTGACGTTACGTCTCACAGCTAAGTCCGTTTCCGGACGTAGTGTCGTGAAAACTGTGCTTGTCAATCGTTTTACCAAGCGTCATACTTAGGATATTGCTCATAAATTTTGTTGAGTAGCTCGTAAGAACATTATTTGGTGGCATCGTCCTTGTCTTCTGTGAGGGCATGAAGGCTTATGTTGGCGAATTTAGCCTTGATGCGGATTGTCATAAGACGCGACGGTCTAGAGCCTCTGATTATTCTTCGGCTGCACGCGGTCTGTTAAGGATTCGAATATTCCACGTGCAGATTCGAAGGTCGCTGTCCGTATTTCGATTGCTGGGGTCGTCAACAGTAGATTCATCCTTATCCGAGGCTTGTGCAAGATTCGGAACTAAATGCGTTTTCCATGGAAGGGAAACCTACGCACAATCCGTATCAATCTGTAGGACAAAAAAAAAAACACAAATTTTTGGCGCGACAGTTCCATCGGACCCAGGTCCTACTTTTTTGGAAACAATTCCTGTAATGCTTGTTATATTCCTTAAACGAATGGAAGAGACCTACTGCTTAATGCTGTATCCGAAGGACAATTTTTGTTTTTGAGAAGCTTTTTCATGACAGTTTTTATTCTCAGGTGTTTGTCAGATGTTCACGAGAGGTGGGGCCGTGAAAGAAATTTTAGGTGTTGTCTGGGGATCGAACCCCTCGATCCGTAGTCCAACGCACTAACCACTTTTATGCTCATAGGGTTCATCCGTCACTAACTCTGTTTTCTGAAGAAATAAAGGAAACTAATTCTTCGAAACACTTGTCTAGCCTGACTCAATTCGTGTTTACTGCATCTGAGAATGTAAATGTTTTGACAACAGCACCCCTCCGATGGGCAGACCACCATGGCAAATGTCATTGACTATTGTGGTATTATATGGGTTAGTGTTTATATTTCTGCGTTCATTGATAGATCGATAGACTATTGTCGAAAACATTCCTTCATAAAAGTTAGTGGTCATGGGTTTAAATCTTTGGCATTTCCTGACGCCACTTACTTCAGCTGTTATCAAGCCTACAATCGTCGAACTATCTTTTTGGACTGTACCTTGTCTGCGAGTACATACTCTCTCTTTCGGACATGTGTACTTATATATGTAACTGCATAAGTTAAAGGGCTAGAGTTACAGCAATTTTGGCAAGATGATGTCTTCTACGACAGGCTCTGTGTTATCCACGTAATTTTTGCAGTGACATTGGTTGCGTCCTATTATATAGCACTATTTTGAATTTTCTAAAATCCATCAGTGGCAGAGATGGGAGTAAAAAAAATTGTTCTGAAAGCTAAGCAGTGCGGTTAATATCGAATCGTGGTAGAACTTGTATTCAATGAGAATTTCTTCACTAATTTGGTAATTGACATCCCAGAAATCTGCAATCATTTGTTATTCTTCCAACATGTTTCAGTATCATGTTATCATCGCCTGTACTTAATTTCCGAATTACCCTACATTGCTATTATCAGACGGATAGCTGTCACCAACACCCACTCGGTCCTTCCATCATCAGTCATTAATCCTCAGTGGTATCGTTGTAGCACCACTCTGAAATCTGGCGCCGTCAATCTCCATCATATCTTTTTGGCTCACCAAAAAGTAAATATTCCGACATAATTCAAAATCCAGAAATAATATTTACTTTACTTTCCGGATTCGGCTTAATTTCAATCCGATTAAAATGCAAAAATAATTATTTGCGTAATATGAGTCAAAATTCACACACAGATATCTCACCGCATATCCTTAACATCACCTGGCATTCATTATCCTTCAGCCGACACTGGCTGTATGAATTCGTTAAATTTCATATTTTATTGGAATGATTTCGCTATAATCAACAACAGCATCCTTCGTCCCCAGGACGACGACGCGTATCCATGGTTATGTACGTGTGCGAATCAAAAAAAAAATCAAAAGGAAGACAGACAACACACGATGAAATATTTGCGATTTAATCCTCGGCCCATCAAACATAATACAAAGATATTATTATTATTGCTCTTGTTGATGTCATTGGGATATGTTCGTCCTTCCGGTATTTTTTTTTCTTTATATTTTTCTCTTATATTTTCTGCGTTTGTCAGTTTTATTATCATGCCATTTTCAAGCTTAATCCTTTGCCATTAAGTAAATCCAGTCGCATAAATCCACTTCGAGGACTGAGGACTACAATGATGTAGAGTTAATGAAATTCGAAACCAACACCATCTCCGGTCCTGCCAGCGGCGTAGTGTCCTCCCTACCGTATATATGTATGTATCTAAAAAAGTTTTCCCCGCACTCACTCTCTCCGGGGATTATGACAAATGAAATCAACTTAAACCGAATGGGGAATGCAAAGTGTCAAGTGATGGAACAAAGATCGGGCGCGGGGGAGTGTGTCAGCGTTAAATCTTTTTTGGCATAATGCCTTGTACACCTTTTCCGGGTTCTTTGTCGCCACTTTGGAGATTTATTGAAATTTTTATTCACGTCTTATGTGCGCGGGACGTAATTTTTTGGAACCCCTTTCGGGATTTCTCCTTGCTAACTGGTATGTCGGAAGGAATTCGGTGTAAATGCTGTTGAAGTGGGGACGGTAAATTATCGCTGCATGACTTGCGTGAATGATAAGGCGCCGGCAAATTATAAATCAGACGCCCACCCGTTGCTGCCAGTCAGAGAGTGTGTACAGTATGCGCAGTGGTGCGCATGCTTATTCGCGATAAGTGATTATTTCTTTGCGAAGGCTAATGGGAGTGACAGCAATGATGACAATCACCGTGACTCAAGTTGATCTTTTGTGAAAGTATTGATGGGTTCATTTGTCGGAATAACAGTTATTGTGTCGCAGAAGCCAGACCTCCTTTCTCTTCTTGGAAAATGGGTAAATTAGCGGTTACGAGCTCGGTTGGTTCGAGGCCCTTGCTTGCAGGAGTATAGATCGATATTGGGAAAGAGTCAGATAGTTAAATTAGACATTCGATTGTTTAAGTGGTTAAGTGGTTTATAATTATACATACTTTCTGTAGAGAGCACGAATGCCACTCAGTTCTAATAAACGGTGACCGTCATGTGACCTACAATTGGGTTTATCCGATCTCTCCACGATGGCGAAGTTAATTATTTGAAGCTTTTTCGGGAAGCGCATTAGACCTTTTATTTCCAGTGATCCTGTTATGCCCTGGGACCCAAGCAATATGTACTTAGAAAATGATAGCAAGGCGGGGATCTGCCCTTGATTCTTCCCTTGCGGAGACGGTGAACGTCCCGCTGACGGGCCCTTAAGGGTAGAATATTTGCGCACTATCTATTAAAATCTGATAATAGATGGCAGAGGGTGAGAAACCGTGGCATATCCAGGCAGAATACTACTTGAATAGGACACAAGAACTATTAAAGAGAAGGAAACATTTCTAGGTCGCTTAGGTCGCGGTAGGTCGCTTGAGTTGTGGTACTAAAATGGCGTTTTTGCGGTTATGTGTCAGTACGGCTAGCTGATACAACCACTTCTACCTATCTGCCTACCTATCTTCTCAATTATTTTGAACGTAATATTCAAGAATCCTACCAAAATATTAAATTTTCTTCAAGGACTATCGCTCCGCCGCCGGCTACCGGTCTTCGGGGTTTACCCGGCATAGTTCTAAAAAAATGCAGAAACTTTTCTAATCTCATCCAACCTAATCTCTAATCTCATTGCCTTATTTCAATTATGAATCTCGCAAGGAGGAATCTCGTGGAAGGAGTCGTAGGTACATTATTCCTGTTCCTTTTCGCACTCTTCCGTAAAGATGTCTATTGGTGGTATAGGCTGTATAACTTAAGGTAGTACTTGATTTCTAATGTACATAGGTATATGTATGAGTGGATTCTTATTGGATCAGTTGCTAGTGCTAGTGTAACGCTAGCCGTAGCCTTATTGATAGATTACTAATCCGCTCCGCTTCTTCCCAATGCTTAGTAGTAACAATAATGACGACATCGTCAGCGAATTTCAATTTTCGTTTCTACAGGTACTGAGGGGCGAAGGACACAGTCTTACAAGACGTTTCCAAGCAGTCTTCTTCTAGGCTCAACTTTGCTCTCTTCTGTGTATGTACCTTTAATCGCAGAATCTGATTAGGGTGTTATCTGTGCAAGTGAACACAATAAGCAGTGCCAACTTTTGATTTTGCTGTTTGTTCCAAAGAATTATTATATTATCATTGATTCAGCGCACTTTTCCTATCTAAGGCTCCTTCTTAAGTATGGTCGTTCTTTTATGGAGAAAATTGAAAATAGAATCTGTGGAACACATATTCATTCGCTTCATTATATGAAGTGTCTTTGTTGATTGCTATAGTCATAGGGAGCCCCTAGAAGTCTCAAGCAATTTTTATCTAGTTATTTGAGAGGAAACCTATTTAGAAACTGTTCTTCAACTTGCCACAGACAATAGTACAATCTTTCGGATCTTGTGTATCTTGTTGGGTTAGTGGAGAAAGCACAAATTGGGTGAGTTCTTAGTGGAATCCTGTCAACCTAGGAAGAGCAAATCTCTAAAGAGCCATCCTTATAAAAAAGCAAAAAGAAATGTTGAAGTCGACTAGAACGAGTCTGCAGTCGAAGTCCTTTAAAATGGAGCCCCTAAAAGTATGCAGCCACCCCCCTTTAATTTTTAAGCTTACCATCTGAAACTTCATCTAATCTCCTTTGATACAACTTATTTCGTCCCTACTCTCCACCATTAGCTTATAGCCTAACCCCAAAAAAGTTTGCACTGAAATTCGCCATCCCAAATGGCATCTCATTAATCCTTTTCCGAAGTCCTCCCATTTCAAGTTAACTCACAGTGAGTCTTCTCCCCCCGCCCCCAAAAAAAAAAAAACAACAAGGACTAAAAGAAACTTTTTTTTCAAAATCCCATTGAAGCCTTTTAAAATATTCAAAACGACATACTTATCTTACCTGCTCTGTGTCCCCAAAACCTCACCCCCACTCATCTCTTCTGCCGTCTTTATCTGTTCACAGGAAAAAGAAGAAGCCCGATTCCGTTCGATTTCCGACTACAACAAATCAATACAATTCCATAAACATCCTTATGTATTTCTGCAAAAAGGCTTTGAAGTTCTCCTCCTTTCTACCTTTATCCTCCATAAAAAAAATGGATCACCCTTACTACGAAATATTTCTCTCTCCATACACAAAGAAGAATATCCTTTTAGAGACAGGAATATACAACACACAGTGGGGCAAAAGCATTTGTGGGCTCTTATTAAAATGGAGAATGTGAGGGTTGAAACCCTCTTTAAATAGACATAAAACTGAACTCAGATTTGTGGTCAGGTGCAGGAGGCAAAGCTATAGTATTGGAAAATCGATTGACATGACTTGAACTATGGGCATGATATTCTCTAAGCGTTTCTCCTTCAGTTAATTTAACTTCATGTTTGGGATATTCCCCAAAAAACACATCTATACACCACTCATCTGTGATCAACTGCAGTAGGAACAATCAATGGAACAACAAGGACTAGTGAAAAAAATGGATAACAAGAAGATAAATTTATCAATTCGACTGGAATAGGCAGAAAGGAGGCGCAATAAAGTACGATCTACTGCTACAGTAGCAAACAAACGTAGAAGTACATATGTACATACCCCCCTCAGGACAACACAGGAAACGAATTTTTTGTTTATTCTTGGTACGGAACGTGTACCAATGCGTTACATGCAGACAAAGTTTGCTTTAGTTGTTCACTGCTGTTGCTGCAAGTGATTTCAAAGGAAATTACGGCGCAGAAAAAATGGAAAACCCACAAAATAGCAAAGATATACATATGTATGTGATAGAGAAAGTGGCACACTCAGGACGTTCACAAAGTTCCACCAGAACTACGTTCATATGTATATACCTGATTGTGAGTATCTGCATTTCTGGTTTCGAAGAGGACCTAGATGAGTTTATGGATTTTTAGCACTTCTTATTGGTTTTTGTTAGTTTTCAAGTTTTCAAAACTCGGCCAAAGGCTATTTCTTTGACATCTGGCACAGTCAGTGAATATAATTGATGGATTAATGCAAATTTATCATTTACTACACGGTAGGTTAAAACTACACCCAGTGGTCAGATAACATGTATGTGTATGTATGCATTCTGTTGAGAGATGAAACGAAACGTCTTAAGTTGGAGCTAAAATTTTTGAGAATTTTCGATGACAGGATCATGTTTCCAGTTCGGTTTGCAAGTCATTTATGAATTTTCTGTCATGTTTATGTCAGCAAAGTTGGACACTTTTGAAATAAGATTGTTGGTTGGTGCATAAGGCGAAGGTAGCTACATAATTCTTTTAATATTTATGAAGGGTATGGACAGCTATATGTCAGTCATGTACCTATATACATATATGATTTAGTTGGTGCTTTCACATTTTATCAATACATTTGGTGATTGATTATTATTTATCTATGTACATATGTATCTATGCTTTCCTAAATTCTAACGTTATACGTGCGGCTTTGCTTAAAGTTTCTGCCCTAACGAAGAGTATCTGTATATCGTGTTTCTGCTGCTACTATTATTATTGGCGATGACGGATGGGACTGTTGAGTGCATTGACGTGCAAGTCGTGTGACGGGTGTGAATGACCCTTTGGCGTTGTCGATACTCTCAGCCGGGAGGTCTCCGATTCCGCTGGTGAGGGTGGATTGTGTTCCGGGTTTTGATACTTTGTGTAACAAAGGAGAAACGTTAGCTTTATGTAAAGGTAACGCTGGCATAGTTTCCTGTTTGACTGAACTATGTGCTCGTATATGTACATACATACATAGTTTATAATTGTTAATTGTTACATTGTTAATTGACCCAGTCTTGCAAAATAACATACATAAATTTATTTTTTTGTGATTCCTAGCCATGTTGGTAACGATATAGTATTTTTAAATTCGACGAAGTATCTTTCTCTCTAAAGAGTGCAGTATTTGTTCTGCTTTCAACTTTTTGCATATCATCCTGTACGCAGCTCGTTTTGTTGAGTCCTTGCCAGTGTATATGTTTTCTGTATGTGTTGAGAATATTAACAAACATATGTACCTATATGTACTTGGTTTTGTCCTCATTTACTTTAAGCCCAACTCGTCTCGCTTGATCTTCATTTCCCGTGAAAGATTGTACGACCACTCCATGGAAACTGCTAATAATGTCGATTTCGTCTGAATTTTTCACCAGGAGAACGGATTTGGGAAAGATAGTGCCTTTCGTGACACGTGATTTTTTTTTTACAAAAGACAAGATGTCATCTCTCTTTGTCAAAATCCTGTCCATGTTGCGAATACCTCAGATGGTGAGTTTCTAAACAACTTAGAGATACATTTAGATAAGATCCCAAATTAAGTCATATCTACATAGACTTGTTTTCATATACACGTTTAAAGTCGATGAAGATGTGCGGTGTTTTGATTTTAAATTCGGTGATTTTTTTTCAGTTACAAAACTTAGTCTATTGCCGATCAGTCGGGCTAGAAGCCACACTGATAAACCGGTATGTGCTAATATTTGTATTAAAGAATCGTATCGGCTTGATTTCAGGTTTGACCCATACATATTTAATGTTGCCAGGGTTTGCATAGAGCTTGAATGACGACTTACCGTTAAGTTTTATCAGACAATTTTATCTTAGCTTAGGTTAGGTTAGGTAGATGGGTGCCTTGTGACAGTGTCACTGCTCACTTAGACCACAGTTCGGGTCCATTGTGCCCAATCATTTAACCCCGGAAACCTATAAAGTCCGCTATTGGAACCACCCAGATAATGATATGAATCTCAGGAGGTTCGTCAGCTCTATGTTACCCAAGTTCTCCAAATCCGAGAAGAAGTAACTACCAAGCGTCCTCATTCTTCTGACGGATAGGGCAGAACAGTCGCACAGCAGGTGACGAACTGAATCAATTTCTTCTTCGTCCCTGCAGCTTCTACAGAAGTCATTATGTAGTACACCGAGTCGCTCCGCGTGGACACCAATGGCACAATGACCAGTAATTATCCCTGAAACGACCAGTGTTTTGTAACGAGTCAGTTTCACCAGAGAAGTTGATCTCTTTTTGCTGATACCCGGCCATAGGGCCCTGGCTGTTGCTCATGTTTCCAGATGAACCCAGCGACTATTTGCTCGACTGATGGCTTCATCCTCTATTTTCTTCTATAAGGAACTGATTGGGGTTACTACAAAAGGGAGAGCCCGTGATAGGTGCAGCGCCGACCTTTTCCCAGCAAGTTCGTCAGCCCTTTCGTTTCCTACGATATCCATATGCCCTGGCACCCAACAGATGGTCACCGCATTAGCTCTAGATATCTCATTCAAGACTGATTTGCAGATCTTCACAAGCCTTGATCTAATTATAGCGGAGTCCAGAGCCTTAACGGCTACTTGGCTGGCTACATACACAGTAATCGTTCTGCCAACGATATTGCTCTCGCTTATAATCTTAGCAGCCTGTTTGATGGCTGTGACTTCTGCCTGAAAGACGCTGCAATAATCATTTATTCTAAAGGAGTTATTTATTCCTAGCGCCTCACAATAAACTCCGGCTCCGATCTTAGAACCGTCGGTATAGAACGCCAACTCCTTCTTCTTCATGGTTCTTCGGCGCTTCCAGTACATTCTGTCAGGAATTCTTATAGCCAATCTTCTTTCAAAAGCTAGCGTGGGGGTCATGTGATCAGTTTCTGACAAACAGCTGGTGGTGGGTCATCGGTCAAAATTGAGGTACAGGTTCGATGACCACAATCGACCTTCTCTCAGTCTTACAGCGGTTTTAGCCGCCAGACTGCCGCAGTATATATCAAGCGGAATGAAACTGAGCATGGTATCCATTGCCGCTGTTGGTGTTGTCTTCATTGATCCCATGACTCCAATGCACGCTGCCCTCTGGATTTTGGCGAGGTTAGAAAGCTGGTATTGCTTCTCCAGTACCGTCGACCATACAAGTGTAACTTAGTTTAACTTCTAACTTAACTTTTTTTACAAACTTTTGTCAAGAGGAATACTGATGCTGAGAAAAAAGTCTGATATGTTTTTTGATTTTACATTTGATTAGATAAAAATAGAAATCCCCAAAGCTTAATTGTGTCGTAATAGAAGTAATTTCGCTGTTCTTTGAACCTTAAACATAGGGTATGGCTTCATATAAGCATAGCACGAGTACAGGTAGATATATTAATTTGCTTTTTCGCATATGTATCTACGCAACCATTTATTATAAAGCCCCGACTCCGTGATTTCCATCAATAAGAAAGTTATATGTATGTACATCTTTTACAGCATTAAAGACAGTCAGAGGAAAAGTATACCTACTATGAAGGTCAAATTTTGTGGCTTCCTTTATTTTATATCTACAATCACACTCAAAATATAGTCAGTCGGATCAAGTAGCGAAAGTTCTACCTACCCACTAGGTCACTGAGAAAATCGATTAGCTGCATTTTTTATTATGCTGTCTGCAGTACCATTATGGATATTGTTCTTCTGTTCGATTCTGAGAACAGAACCATATATTCTATCCACTTTTGCCACTATCACGATGCCACTTTGCCACTTAAACAACAACACATTTCCTTCTATTTTTAGGTACATCCATGATAATCTTTCTCTAGTGTCAAATTTTTCCCCAAATTAACTTCCCAATTTGCCAAGTTAATTAGGTTAAACAACTATTCCTCCGCTTATCATCACCATTCAGGTCACATAAATCAAAGCCTAACGAGAACACATTCTTCCTAGTGGTTCTCCTTCTACATTTGAAACCACAAAACAAGGGACAACTACACAGTTATACTCGTCTAAAAATAAAAACCTCCACCGTTGTCTCTCACTCGACAAGTGCTTAAAGGACAACAAATCTACGACAAAATGATCTCCAAACGAAAAGATTATCTCTAATATTTCACCGGTTTACCACTATTACATGATGAAGATACCACAGCGGTCGGTCGGTCGGCTGGTTGGCCGGCGTGGAGGACATTTGTCCATTTCTCACATTCATTTCATGCTGCTGCTCCTGTTTTATGTCCTTGTGTTGAGATTTATTCCTCCTTTTTACCCCCCTAGAAATGCCATAGCATCCTTAATAGAACAAAATCAGATATAAAGGACCCAAAAATAGAAGATAAAAAAAAAGTATTGCAAGAAGGTAGAATGGACAGCTTGTGATTTTGAAAATCCGAACAAAAGGTTTTTTTGGACTTTTTTTTTTTAGGACGATTTCTTAGGACAAAAATTTATTGCCAACACACTGCATGTGTATGTTGTAATATTTATCTTCTGCCTAACAAAATAAATGATAATGTTTGGTCCTTTTTTTTTTACGGGGATGATATCCGAGACTTGTGACTGGACACACGATGGGTTATTCTCTGTGTGTGTGTGTATGGTGCCTTCACAAACTTCGACATGTCCTTGCTCTCGAGTATATGAAGATAATAAATATCCTTTTCCATACAATGAATTTTATTTTATTTATACGAAATCATTAAAAAGGATCGTCAATTAATTAAAGTGAAATTAAATTGAATGGGTTGGTGCATGGGTGGAAAGAGGAAAATCCTTTTCATACATTCCTTACGCCTCGTTTAGGGTGCTTCCTTTCATTTTCGGAAAATATTTATGACATGTCATCCATCATACGTTTGATGAGAAAATTTTCTCATTAGACTCACCTAAGAGTATGTCTTTATACAGGCAAAAGTTTCTTCATCCTTATGTTTGGTAGAAGACAGGAGAAGAAAAAATTCATTAAATGAGATCTTGAAGAAAAATCACTGCTGTCATGTATGCAACGAGAAGCCTTCTTCTGGTTGTGTTTTTTTTTTTTTTTTTTTGTTTTTTAATGAATTCTCAGTGCTTCATGAAACATTGGGTTGTCAAATAGTGAATAAGTTAACTGTAAGATATTTTGCCTCTTTTTTAACGAACAGGATCCTGAAGAATTCTTTTCTAGGAAATCTATATTAGGCGAGGAAGAATTCGTTTATTTCTATGGCAATATGTGTAAGATACATATATCCATATACGTACATATGTATCTCTGAAGTGTGTGTTAAATACCGGGTGAAGGTTTTTGTAATTTCGGGCTCAACTTTGATAAAGCTGGATATCGTCTCCATATCAAAATTTGAGGCTCTGTTACTTTTCTTTGCAAATCTTTAGTTGCTTCCACATCATGGAGTAATAAGGAGTTTGAAGTTCTATATATGTAGTTACTAACTTTTCTTGACTGGATAACCAGGCTCTTGGGGCGTTGGATGGCGCCTCTCCAGTCAAGACGATGTCCATATTTCAGGCAGTTAGTGAGGTAATTACTTTCCTCCGTCTTTAGTTTTGTTGAATTTGAAATTATTTTGCATTGCATCCTAGGTAGGTAGATAGAAGGGCTATCTGTATGTATATACGGCTATGACCTAAGGAGTATAATGTCGGGATTGATTAGTTGTGCGTGTTGTGACATCGTTTTTTTAAGTTTGTATTTGACGACTATGAATGAGATGGCCTTCATGGCGACTTGACTGTCGATGTATATTTTGGTCATCATTCTGGACTACAGTTTCGTGGATAATTAAGACTGCATCCTAACCGTACCCAGTCTTCAAGTTTAGAGGTTGAACAATGTTCACCTAGACTGGAACAGGGCCATCTGCTATTTCCCACATCTTTTTCCCACTGTTATTTCCCACTGCTACTTCGTATTCGTTCTATTTCGCTATTTGCAAAATTTCACACTGCTATTTGGCGATGCTAATTAATAGTGAACAGTTTTACTTAATTGCTACTAGTATTAATATTTAGTACTGGATTGATATTTGCTTCCTTCCTTTATTTGTCGTTTTTCGTTTTGATAAGTATGACAATCTTTCAAGCACTTCGATCCAACCAATAATGTATCAGGGTTTTTTTCATTTAATTAGTTTTAGAATCTAGTAGTATGATAAAATGATGGCTTTTGAAATATAGTTTACTCGTAAGTACATGTACATATACATACATATGTGCATATTATACCCATCTATCTATGGGTAGGGTACAGTATCACCCACGACCAAAGAGCTTTTCATTTCTCAAAGCACTTAGAGTGTTTATTTTTTTTATGGATCAATGATTATCTCGGCGGCCTGGCACTTTGACCATCACCTTCCCATTTCTTCAAAAAATTAATACCTTGTGCCATTATCTAAATTAATTTTTTTTATTGTTTTCTCTTTCCAGGTATGTTCAAAATCTTTCAAATTGATGGACAGTGGTTTCTTTTTACAAAAAAAACAGGTATCATTTGTCAAAGTTTAAGAACAAAAAATAATAAACGACGACCTTTTATTTTTAAAATAAAAGGTCCTCTCTTGAAAATATTTACTAGAAAACTCACATTGCCCTCCCTCGATACATCAATCATTCAATCAAATTACTCTCTATAGTCATCCAGCCAAAAAGTCCTTTCAAATCATAAAAAAAAAAAGGATCTCCACCCGAATACCCAGTCATTAGTCAAACATCAATCAGAAAATAGAAAAAAAAAAACAAATCAGGCGATCCAATAAAATATAAATATCTCTGTCTCCCCCGCCTTCTGTCAGGAAATACCATCTGTCTGTATTACTTCAAAAGATTTCCCAGGACTCGGCATAAAAATCGTGAAATCCTATACGCCGCGCCAATAAAAAACTGCAATCGAATCCGTTGTTCTGCCATTGTGTGCGGCGGCATCCTTTAAAAAAATAAATAAAATATTTTGAATCTCCTGAAATATACAGGAGGATTTTATAAAAATTTATCGATACTTTGGCAAAAAAAAAAAAACGTAACAAAAACGGGTGCCAATATAAAATATCCAACTGGTGCTACATTGTTTCGGTACAGATTTTGACCTGCTTCTCATCTCCTTTTGACCTGGTTATACTCGTGTAGGTGGAAATAGGGTGGATTGGAGTAATGAAAAATGGCCAACTTGAAATACGAGTATATTGCAGTCTAAAATTTATTGAACAAAAAGCATCTCTTAACCTCTTTTTGGCTGAAAAAGTGATTGAAGAAGATTGATGATTGTATGCCTCGTGTAGCTGTTAGAAATCAATTTAAAGTTACTGGAGGTGGACATTAAGGTTTAATTGAAAAAAGAGGTACTCGAACGTCTTACACCCACTAACATGATCAAAGCAGTAGACTGAGTTTTTAATCTAGAGCTATACACACAACCATAGTCGCAGTTCAGTTTAATCCTTCGGGAATCGACATTTTGGACTCAATATTTTGCATTTGAAAATACAAGCACGATCTAGTTTTTGTCAAATTTGTTAAAAATAGAAACTACTTGTAGCACTATGGAAGAATACTTCACACCTCTGTTTGTCCTCCTTATACACATATCGGACGTAGGAAAATTCATCGCCATAGCCTGTAATTATATTCCAACATTCGTCAACGTTCGCCAGTATGTAAAAGATTAGAAAAATCATAACTCTATAAATTGATCTGATATTCAAAGTCTGCCTTTTCTCGTCATCTGCACTCTGTCGCCTTCATTATCCATAAGACGGTTGTTGTAGTTTAGCCGATATGTTTAAGGCTACTTGCAAAAGGATGCTCTAATTAAAGTACATATGCGAGATCTGAGACACATCTTTGTCGTTTAGGTGACTTAAAATCAACGCAAATATTAAACAGAGCTTTGTTGAGTCCTTTGATCGTTCAGCTGACACTTCGACTTGCTTTTTCGACTTGTGATGCAAGTGCATTAAGTTGCCGATTAAGGTTGTTGTAGAAAAAATTTTAACAGTTTTCTAGTGCTCATCCACTGATCTGATATACTTACTTTACTTACTTAACGGGCTCCCGACCCGTAAAGAGTCTCTGCTTGAGACACGACAGCCTTCCACTCTCTTCGATCCCGGACACGTTGCTTCCAGTTGTCTGGACGAAGCGCTCTGGCATTCGCGATAGCTTGGTCCTTAAAAAGGAGGTTCGGTCTTCCTTGTCGTCTCGAACCTAAGGGCTGTGATTCGAAGATCCTCTTTGCTGGAGCATTATTGTCCATTCGCTCGATGTGGCCGAGCCAGTGTAGTCGACGTGTTTTGGCTTTTTGGACTACATCCACATCTTGGTACAGCTCATACAGTTCGCGGTTGTATCTTCTCTCCATTCGCCCTCCTCGCATACGGGACCGAATATCCGACGAAGAATTTTTCTTTCGAAAGTGTTCAATATCTGCTCTGCTTTCCTGCTTATCGTCCAACACTCGGCTCCATACAGCAGAACTGGCAGGATCAAAGTTTTGTAGAGCATACATTTCGTCTTCCGAGTTAGGAGTTTTGACCCCATTTGTTTCGCCAAACCGAAGTAGCAACGGTTTCCTAGGGTAAGTCTTCGTCGAATCTCCACTAAGGTGTCATTCGTGGAGTTGATGTTTACTCCGAGGTAGGTAAACTCCTTAACCACTTCGAAGTTACTGTTGCCAACAGTGACGTTCTGTCCTAGGCGGTGGACAGATGCTTCTTTGTTGACAACATGTACTTGGTTTTGTCCTCATTTACTTCAAGGTCAACTCATTTCGCCTGTTCTTCAATTGCCGTCAAAGCCTCTAACACGGCGCGCTGGGAGCGACCGATGATGTCAATGTCGTCTGCGTATCTCAGCAGCTGGACAGATTTGTTGAAGATAGTGCCTTCCGTGTTTACACCTACCCTGCGCACTGTCTGTTCTAGCACAAGATTGAAGACGTCACATGATAGCGCATCTCCTTGACGAAATCCGGTGCATGTTTGGAATAGTTCGGAGGAACTGTTTCCGAATTGCACGTTGCACCGCGTGTTTTCCAGCGTCACGCGGCACAGCTGGATCAGTTTAGCCGGGATCCCGAATTCGGCCATCGCCTTGTAGAGCTCAAGACGATGAATAATGCTATCATATGCGGCTTTAAAGTCAATGAAGAGATGGTGAGTCTCGACTTGAAATTCGTTGAGACGAATTTGCCTTAGTGTGAAAATTTGGTCGATCGTCGATCTGCCGGGCCGGAAGCCACACTGGTACATGCCGATTAGTGTGCTGCAGAAAGGCTTCAGACGTTCACACGGTACGTTGGATAGGATCGTATATGCGACATTAAGCAGGGATATGCCTCGGTAGTTCTTACAAGACATTGGATCGCCTTTCTTGAAGATGGGGCATATAGAGCTGATAGTCCAGTCATCGGGCATGACTTCATCCACCCATACTTGGTTGATGACTTGGTGCATGCACCCTACCAAAGCATCACTACCATGTTTGAAAAGCTCTGCTGGTAGACCATCAGAGCCGGCGGCCTTGTTGTTCTTCAGCTTTTTGATAGCTGAGTCGACCTCTTCAAAACTGGGAAAGGGGATGGATTCTTCATTGACTGGATGCGGGTTCTCTTCTTGCCCTATCACTCTCTCCACCTGATGCCCATTAAGTAGCTGCTGGAAATGCTGCTTAAAAACATCTACTATTCCCTGTGCTTCAGTGACTAGGTTTCCTTCACTGTTTCGAAGATCCTGCGTTCCGGGCTTGAAGCCAGCTGCCAGTTGCTTGGCTTTCCTAAAAAACATCCGGATGTTGTTCCTATCGCGGGACTCTTCGATATCCTTGAGCTGGGAGACTGCGTGGGCCCTTTTCTTCTTACACAGGATCTTCTTCTCCTCCCTTCTTCTGGCTCGATACTCTTCTCTTGCTGCCCTTGTTTTGCGCTGCAGCGCTTGTATATGTGCATTTTCTGTCATCTTTTACCGGCGTACGTATTCATCATCATACCAAGGGCTCTTTTTGGGTGGTGGCTGGTAGCCTATGGTGGTCTCTGCTACCCCTTTGATGATGTCGCGATACTGGTTCCACAGATTTTTGGCGTTTGTGGATGGTGAATGCACAGCGGAGAGTCTCTCACTCAGGCGCTCTCTGTAGGCTCTGGCTACTCCAGACGTGCTAAAGCTTCCAACGTTCAATTTCTTTTTCTGGGCGGCTTGCAGCTTCTTCTCGTTGGATAGTCGAGCTCTGAATTTAGCTGCAACAAGAAAATGGTCAGAGTCGACGTTTGCCCCTCTGAACGTTTGCACATTCAGAATGTTGGATGCGTGCCTCGAATCTATTAGCACGTGGTCGATTTGGTTGGCGGTTCGGCCATCTGGAGAGCGTCAGGTTGCTGTGTGGATTCGTAGTCTTGGAAACCTAGTGCTACTAATCACCGTATTACGAGCTGCTGTAAAATCGATTAGCCGGAAGCCGTTGTCTGTTGTCGTTTCGTGGAGGCTGTGCTTTCCAACTAATCCGCCGAAGATGTTTTTCTTACCTATGTTGGCATTGAAGTCCCCGAGTATGACTTTGACATCATACTCCGGACAGGCTCCGTAGGCTCCATCCAGGAGGTCATAAAACTCCTCCTTGATAGAGTCTGACTGATCTGATATAGGTTTCTTAATAGTTAAGGTACATGGTACAACCGAAAGACTCTTCAGTTTAAATAAACAAAAAAATGTGTGTATTCCTGCCACAAGATATAATGTTAAATAAACACTAAATCGACCAACAGTTGCAATCGATTTTGCTTTAAGGAACCCGTATATTTTAATGGGAAAAATGACCAAAGCTTTCTTTTTTGTTCAAGGACAGATTAAATTTTCATGCTTCATGCCCAGTATCAGCGGAAATATAAAAGGTTCCGTATGAGCAGTGAATTATATGAAAAGATTTCTAAAACAAAGTACATTTGGCTCTGAAAATTCGTCCAACGACATGTTGTACAATGTGGAAAAATGTATTCCCTTCCCTACATAACAAAACCTTAAAATTTCCATTTTGTCCTTGTAAATGTACAATCTAACACCAATAGCACTCTTCTGACATGGATATGCAACTCGTAACAGGCAGACAATTTGAATTAACATAAAATCCTTGAAAAAGCCGGAGCAGTCCAAACCACTTTATAAGCCAAAAATTTAGCAATAAACACTCCTGCCCCAAATTTGCTCATTCAACCCGGGGTCACCATAAATTTGTTTTCCCCCAAACAGGATTACACGCATTAAAAATTTATTACGTCGACGAGCGAGCGCTTATAATTTATTTGCATACGCCTCGTGTCCTCAATCCGTTCGTTTTTATAATGTTTTGCTGTGTCGTTTCCTTAAAAGATACACAAGTAGTATGTATGTACGGGTATCTGCCAAAATGACTTTAACTCAATTTGTGAGCGCCAGGAAAAAAAAAAATTAACTCCTGGCGGTTATTTCCAATTGAAGATACCAAAAAAATGTCTTCGAGTTAACTTGGTCAAAACGCAGCACGGTATACGCTTTCCCCTGTGTGTATGTGAATCGTAAATCTTTTTGACACCCGAAACTGGTGAACTGCTGGTCAGTGAACTTTTAATTCTCGCTTTGAAACCCCGGAACAGATAGATGGACGCAAAAAAAGTTTCTCTTTGAGTTCGTCGTTTGGTGGTGCACCCAAAGGAATTTCAATACTCTGGCCGCTCTTCGCCGATGGTGGCGGCAATAAATCACTGTGCATGGTACTTGGAAAGTTTTTTGATTAAGTCCTTTTAACTTGATTGCAAGGGATTACGTGTTTGCCATTCGCATTCCTTTTTTTGTATGTGGTGTGTGGTTGAAGTAGCAAAACGGAAGCCTGTAGAAAGTCTGTCGACCAAACTGGAACTTGGCGGAAATGTCGAGTTCAATTGATGGCGGTCAGTGAGGTATATTTTTTTTTTTTTCGTAAGGTAAAAACACCGTAAGGACATGACTTTTAAACTTAAAATAAGATGTCAACGGATGTCAAAAGGCTGGAAGACCCATGAGAATTTTCAAAGACGAGAAACGAAGAAAAGCAACGATAAAGTTAGGAAAGAAGTGGAAATTAGGCAGAAGGATTGCCGAGTCAAGTTTATTTATTATGTATGTCTGAAGTGGAATACTTTGGTGTGTTTTTACATTCATTTGGGATTTTGATTAGATTCTACAGATTTTCAGTAGAACAAAACACGAGTAGACGTGGGGTACTTCTTCCATCACAGGTTCTTTTGAATTTGTGATATTCCACTTTAAGCCAGACAGTCAATTTTCAAGCGTAAGTGTGGGTAAAGGAGTATCCTACTAAGGATTGCGTTTATACTTACAAAACGACTTCGTGCCTCAAAGAATGGAAGAAGCCTACTGTTTAATGTCGTGTTTTTATTTTTTATTTGAGAAGATTTTTCATGATGTTTGTCAGACGCTTGCGAGAGATGGAGCCGTCAAAGTGTTGTCTAGGAGTGTTGTCTAGGAATCGAACCTCGAACCACCTGAGCCACGGCGCCCACAGGCCAGAGAAAACTTCCTGCCACAATAATGGCACTACTCTCGACAACTTCTCTCAAAATGCCGACCTTCGACTATTCCATCAGAATAATTCTTCGTCTACAAAGCGCTACGGTTGATTGGACTAATTTAAGCATATTGGTTGTAGTAATTGATCCGTGGTATCGCAATGGAGCTGCAATGGAGCTGCTTTGGAGCTTCTTTGGAGCTGCATATAGACATAGACGCTGCCTACACTGCACTATCATGTTCAGAACTCAGTATTCAAATTCAGTTCAGTACAAGTTCAGAACTCGGTCAGAAACATAAACATTTTAATCTCAAAAATGAAAGAACTGCGACCAACTTGCGACCTTCTTGAGCAAAGTGTTAAGAAAGTCTGAAATATTGATTAGTTGGTTATGTCCTGTATTCCTTGTGGGTCCTAAGGCCTCTACAACGCCTACGCGGCATCGTGTGCGCTTTCTGGCAATGTGTCTCAGCTCTCTCTAACTCTTTCCCAATTGCCGTGCTTCCTTCTCGACTGTTCTGCGACATGTACTTCGGGGAGTAAGCGGGTTCCATTGCTTCGCGTGGTTAGTTATGGACCTGTCACCTTTTCGGAGAGTGTGACCAATCAAATGGCACTTTTGTCGTTGTATGGTTGTGCCTATAGGTTCATGACCCGTTTTCTGACAAAGCTGTTCGTTAGAGATACGGTGTGGCCAGAAAATCCTTAAGATGTTGCGTAGGCACCTATTAACGAACGTTTGCAGCTATCTTAGTCCGGGTACAATAGCCAAAGGTCGTCAATGTGTTATCAGTCCTTATCCGAGGCATTGTGTCGGTTTCCGTAGCGGGCGGGTTTCGGTAACGCGGGTTGCTTACTCAGGTTACCTAGTCTAGACTTAAGACTCTAGACAATCTCACACTTGCACTTTTGGTCTACATGTATAAGGATTTATACATGTAGTTGCCCGGGGACCACCACGAGCAAGCACTATATTACGAACTTAATCGTTGCGCCCAATCCATTTTGGGCAGTCAGTAGTTTCCCGATCAATCGCCATGCAGGTCCCCAAATGATGAAATATTGCATCGTAAATCTTGTGATTCTTTTAACTTTTAAGACATTTCTATTAAAAATGGTTCCATTTCCTTTGTTAATCGTGGTACCTTGGTTAAAAAAGGAGAAAAGTGGACTAATATTTAGCTTTGATGAGAAGACTTTAAAATCAAACAATGCATATGTCCAAGAACATCGAGTGTGAAAGTGATGAACAATTTCAGGGTCTGTCTTTAAGATTGAGTACGCCTAAAGGGAGATCATCATACCGGAGTTATTTTTATGAATTATTTACTTTTCATACTTACCTACTTTTCTTTAATATTTCTTATCCAGTTTAAGATGGTGATAATAAAATTTCTAAAAATTGATTGTATTGTTTTTTTTTATAGCTTTTTCCAGTCCACCCTGTATATCTAACAGCTTCAATGTCCTTAGAAAAACGAATTCAAATCAAACTGCCCCATAAACTGACCTACATCTGTCTATTGAAAGTTCAATTTTTAGTGTTACTAAAAGTTTATGAAGCCAAACGTTTTTCAACAGCTTCAATGGACCGCTGAAAAAGGGAAATTAATTCTCCTTGGCTAACCTCAAAATTGCAACCGTCGCAGTCGGAAGTCGCCGTCGCCAATATTTTGTACAAATTACTCTAACTTTCCTTTGTCCTGTGTGCGCTTTTCTCTTCCTGAATCATCATCTTTTCCGCCTTTACCATGGATTTCTAAAAAAATCCATAAAAATCTATGTACGTCCCATTATTATTTAGCTGCAGTTGTCCCTGGCTTCCTGTGGAAATGTGATTTTATTAAAAGATAATCCTCGCATGTGTGTGCAGTGGAGATCTATTTAAAAGTCCATTAGACCATCCATTGTTCATCCTCTGTGTGCGTGTGTGTGTGTTTTTTTTTCTTCGTTGTGATGTCCCCTGGCACTACCACAACCTACCTTAGGTCAAATCGAATGAAAGGATACAATTTGTGCCACCGGACATAATGACGCACTCCAACAATTTATTCCTCAATTCTCTATTCGATTATTTCCATCATCAATTGGAGTCTAGAGGAGGTGGACGACGATGGGTACGGCGACACATAGAGTGCATCACTTACGGGTACATACATTTAATGGAAAATATTCTCCGAGGGTACATTGAGTTCTATTGGAAAGACCCCTCGATTAAAATGCACACTTGTCAAGGATTGTCAATGCTGGGGATTGACATGGCCTACGGCTGTACGGTGTTGGGTTTCCATCCATGTGTTATATCTGATGGAGTGATTAATTCTGTTGCTCACATGATATAAATCAAAGATGAGCACATCTAGTGGAATCAATCAAAATCTGGGCAGGTTTTTGAAGAGTGCAGCTGCAAGTGCAGAGAAGCGGATACGTTTTACGTCTGACTCGGATTCAGGATGAAATTGCGATTGGGAATTGAGATAATATCTGTGGGGTGACTTGGAATGCCTTATGGCGAAAAGTGTGATGTTCGCTCGCGTTGACCACCATCGAATTTAGCCAGAAGCATGTGTGCGACTAAACATACCTTGAATACATCATTGGTTTCGGTCTGAAGTAGGTTAAGGACTGTACTTTGTGGAGATATTTGTAAACATTGACATTCGCGTTTCGTTTCCAATATGCGTTTATTGGCATGGGTTTTGCGACGTATATTTCAAAACTTTGCATGATGCTATCTGATTCTGTAATAATGACATATGTATGTACATATGTAATTCCTTACCATCCATGATACATCTAATCTGATAGCCACATTTTGAATTGAGTTTTTGAAAGCATTAACATTAGTATCAAATAAAGTAATGCAATACTCAGTGGAAGGTTAGAAATTATTAATTAAATCATCAAGGTCTCATCAGAATTTGTTTACTCGCGGCGTAACGTTGGATGGATCCATACGTTTTTAACCCCTCTTCACAAGTTAGCTGCATGAATGGTTAGGGTTCTTATGGGTTTCATAATTTGTTTCAAATTCTTTCATAGCAATCCACTTAATAGTCATGTTGGGCGGATTAGATAGACTTAGGCTTTAAAGGCCCTTTTATGCATCTACTTGTTTGAAACTAAAGTTTCTCGAAACCTGCATTAAGGCTATATATGTATGTATGTATGTATATGCGGGCGATCATTTTCGTTTGTCTCGAAGGATCGTATAGTAATATCAGGTTCCATAGCTGCCTTAAATCAGTTCCCCTTTTTCCTTAGAAATCCACGGTTTCACGGTGGAGTATCCTATACTCCGGCCCCCACATTTTATGACTATCACATTAAGAGACGTGTGGCTATCTAGATTGACCTTAAATATAAAGGAGATTGATTTAAAAAAATTATATGACAACCAGATTGTGACTAAAGATGCCATACATAAGCATAGTATAGGTCCGACTACATATACATAGAGCCAGGAAGTTACATACATGGGTCTTCAAACCTCACTTCTTTCCAAGGGATTTTCTGCAGTGCTAGATAGTAGGTGTAGCCTTTTTGGTAGATTCTTGAATTTTGTGTCATCCACAGTTTGGCTTACTAATTTATAACATTATATCGATGATTAATCCCAGGACTAGGGATCAGCTCAGTTGGAGGCTTGAGGCTTTCCCAATATTTCAAGAATTTTTAGGAGAAATAATAATAAGCTTAGAAGTCTAAAGTTCTTAAGTCTAACGTGAGGGCTTATTTCTGTTTTAGGTATTAATACTATTGTGACCTGCCTCTATAACCAGGGTATATGGACTAATCTCTTTAAAGACAGTCATTAGCCACGAAGACAATGTCTGAGGTCTTTTTGTCATTAGGCCCTGCAAATTTGAAGTGTAGAAAACTAGTAAGCAAAAACTATCAACCTCAATAACACGAAGGAGGTGAGGCGAATTGGCTTCTCTTTATGCGTTCTAATTTTTATTAATACCAGTGCTAAGTTGCTAATCCATTCGCAAAATAATCTAGAGTCTAGGATCCTTTAATCGAAGTTGTTGCTAAGGATTTCATGTAACACTTACTTAACATAACGTTCTTTGTTACTACAGTCCGAGGTGAAGCTGGGCCTTAATCAACAGGTTCCTCCTCTTTAAGTTACTTTCTTACTTACTTAACGGATTTCCGACCCGTGAAGAGTTTCAATCTTAAGACTTTTGCCCTCCTCCCATATGAGACTCAATATTCGTCTTTCGAGCTAGGAGCATTGAACTCATTTGTTTCACCAAACCGAAGTAACAATGATTTCCTACGTTAAGTCTTCGTCAAATCTCGACTAGAGCGTCATTCGTGGAGTTGATGTTTACTGCGAAGTAGTTAAACTCATTATTCACTTCGAAGTTACTGTTGACAATCGTGAAGATTTGTCTTAGGCGGAGAACAGATTCTTCTTTGTTTGTTGGTAACATCTACTTGATTTTGCCCCATTGCCTTCTTTGACTCCAACTCGTTTCAGCTCTTGGATGATTAGCGTAAAAGCCCCTATGACGGCGAGCTGGGAGCGACCGATGATGTTGATGGCATCTGCGTATTCTAGCAGCTGAACAAAGATTTTTGAACACCTACTTTGGTGCATGCACTCTACAAAAACATAACCTCCAGGTCTGAAAAGCACCGCTGGTAGACCATCAGAGTTGGTTTTGTTGTGTTTTAACTTTTTAGTAGCTGCGGGATGGCTTCTTCATCGACGGGATGCGGATGCTCTTCTTGCCCTATGACTTCCTCTATATGAGCTGTGTTTTGATGCTTTCTAAGTTAGGTTGCGAACATTGGTATTTACAAAAACGACTCCCTAATAGGACAAAAAATTGATTGTTTAAAAATTTTGGGACCTTTTTGTGACAGCTAGTTTAACGACCCAAATAAATAAATGAATCTTAGGAGTTCTGTTTCTGTTTTTTACCAAGTCAAAGGCATCATGTAAAAGTAGAAGTGGGACATATTCACAGAACTACAGAGCATACTGGTTCTTTTTCGTGATTCTACAAATTCGCATCTAGAAGGTCTTGTAAGTCGTTTGCCAAAATCACGTTATTCTTTGAATGACTATCCCTCAAAATATTGGTTTGCCTTGATGTTTCTTCCAAACGCCTTATTCCGAAATAAACCCTAAAACGAAGTCCTAATCATCTCTTTGTCATACAAATTAGTCTCACATTCAAATAAAATCCCTTCCTTCTACCACCACACGGCGTATACGTAATATTTTGTAAAAAAAAAAATAATCAATTCCTTTTAAAAAAATTTGCATATCCTCTTCGCACAATACCGTACTTATTTTTATTGGCCACAATAAGTCCCAATCGGCCTATACACGCATGCATAACAATGGAACACACAGAAAATTTCACGAACCATTGACTTTAATAACATCAACATGCAAGGATAATCAATAAACCGCAAACGGGAAACATAAACATAACACAATTCACTTTGTCTGTTACTCATGTGATGGGTCTGGCTGGTTGGTGTTACGATCCTTTACCCGACCGTATGCCAAATAAAAGTGACCTCCATTGTGTTTTGTAGTCTCTTCTTTTTGAGGTCCTGCTACAAGAACTCATAAAACCAATGGTTAACACAAATAAAAGTAAAAGATGATGGCAATTATTTAATGGACATTTTTTCCCCCTTAGTCCTTGTTGGTTCATATTCCCTTTCTGTGACAATAATGAAACTGATTTATTCAAGTGGAAGAAGTGCGCAAACAGAGATACACTTGTGCGGCATTATTCGTCTCCCCCCATGACAAACTAATCGAATCCTTGCGGTTTAATAGTCCCGAAAGATCCAATTGACTGTGAAATGAAAAGGACCTGAGGTTCGTGACATAAAAACATTGAAGGAGCACATGTAGTTGTTAAGCACATGCTTAAGGATATGTTAATAATATTAACAATATAGACAGTGTAGGCAAGCGGTGTGGTCATTGTCCTCAGGACGAAAGAAAATCTCAATTTTCTGAAAGGATATTTATATGAGTTTGTCTTGGCTTTCGACTTCAGGATATTGTTGGTAGAGTGCCAGTTCCTGTAGAAGATTAATGAATGCATGACGAAGGACGAGGACATGTGACCTTCATAACATTTCAATCAACAAAGTGGTTGGTATAGTATTCACAAATAGTTGGCCTTCAAGGACGAAAGAGTAGCTTTTGCACTTTACATACATACATACATGCCTCATACAATTGTCAATCGTTGTTTAAATTGTAATTAACAAATCGACATGCAATGTCATTCTGTTTGGAGTTTCCCGTCAATTATAAAATTGAAAACTAATTATTGATTGTGTTCCTATCATACATGACAGACGTCACGAAAGTGCCATGAATCATGTGCCATACAGAGTACAATGACATACGAGTACGTGTGGAGTGGGAATATTTTTTTCTCCTTGCTCCGGGACTCGCCGAACAATTGAGATTTCTCTCCACTTCATATGTCAATTGGAAACTTATTAACGAGACAATGACAAATTGAACACATGCTTGGAAGAATAATGGTCGCTTGACAGTTTCATAGAGCACAAGAGGATGAGTGTTCACCAGGATTTGCACATAGGAGGGGAAAATATTTTATTTCTTTTGCTGTATTCTGCTGAGCACGTGCAAGGTGTGTAGTTTTTGGAGAGGGCAAAGGACAATAAAATACCTTGTCAAGGAATTTGATGGATTTGATATTTTTGAAACAAATTAATTTTGCTTTGAATCATCCATGAAAGTGTGTAAGGGTTTTGACAAGAGTGAAAAGAAAAGTATCAATAGACGATGACTCACTCCATTCATTTACATATACACTGTGATAGGTGTAACATCCTGGAGTATTATATGTACACCGTTGTTAATGGTAAAAATATTTTACCTTACTCCCTTTCTGGACATGGTGTTAGGGTCCGAACTATATCACTGCCTTATTTGCGGAAGGGGTATGTTACATCCTGACCTTTTGGGCTACTTACACCTTGAAGAGGTATGTTTCCTCATTAGCGTTCTCCTTGCATTAAGATTCTTTTCGGAAGCTTGCAATCGTACTACACCTTGGCATAAGATATCTGTCCTAGATCACTCTCTCTAATCCAGTTTCCTTTAAGAATTTACGGTTGGGATTTGACTGTAGTGACGCCCTATTGCCCTATTATTTCAATCTGTTGTGGGTCAGTGCCCCACAGAATCCCAGCACATGATCTGCAATTTGACTGGACTCAATGCGGGATCTGCAGAAGCCTTCTTCAGGTATACGGTATACCTACATAGTTTCCTTAGGTGCTGTTTAAGTCTACTATAACACATTCGGAAGTCCGTTAGGATACGAAGGTTATTGTTGCTCATGCCGATGCATGCGTCGAATCTATTCCGGTTATGTTGTCTCAGAAGTTGCTGGGCTTGACTTATGTCCTGACCGTTATTACAGGTTCGAACCCTGTTTTCCTCTCAAAATTCTTGAGCTAAGTAGAAATTCTTGTGATCTTCTATTCCGCGGAAGGGTTCAGGACCTATAAAGTTTACTTCTGCTCCCTTTCTTGCTAGATATTCAGCCATTTTAATCAATCTATCATTACAATCTATTCTCACATGACCAGGGATCAAAATCATCACAATCATTTACCACAGTTAAGAGCCATTCACAGCTCAGCAAGCTGCGAATGCGAATAGGCGAATATTTGCATATTTTGACAGAACAAAGCTAAAGAATGTTTTGGTCGCGGGAATGTGGATTGCGTCCTATATTGTGTGGAATGTGAATAAACTTTGAGAGTTCGCAAAAAGCATTCACCTATTCGCGGAAAAATCAGCGAATTGTTAATTTCTTCACAAAAACTAATTCAAATTAAACTTTTTTTTTATATCAATCGATAGATAAATTAATTTATGTTCTTTTGGAATAGTAAAATTGACAATGGCTTGCTTATAAATATGCTAAAAATGCTTTGTTCGCAGTTCGCGCATTCGCAGTTCGCTGAGCTGTGAATGGACCTTTAGTCTTCCTTCTATGAGTCTATGATATTTTAACAACTATTTTGTCCTAGACTGAAATACAACTCTAGTCCATGTTCCATAGCTAAAAGCGTGTGGTTTTACCTATTAAAATACTTGTGATCCACCTGTACTAATCTGATACATTTATAAGAATAAAAACAGTTGCTTGGTTAGAATTATACACCATATTCTTGGTGAGTCTAATTCATTGGATAGTTCAGTATTTTCTACTAGAAACGAATGCCTGTTTTCTCCCTTCTAAAATCTTTGTTAGTCACCTTTGAGAACTAGTCACAAAACCACAAGATAAACCACTGGATAAACATGTTTTCTGCTGAGTGTATATAAAGTGTGATGGACTCGTTGAGGAAGAAACCTTGCTACATTTTCTGGTATTTTCATTCAAAACTATTTTCAGATATCCATCCGAGCATATTTCGGACACAATTGTGTCGTCGTCGCCCACACATTACCAGAGCACACATCTTCTAGTTCTAATCTCAATGAGAGGCACCCCATAACCACATAATACCCTTACGAAGGTATAATTTCAATATCAATCTCTTTGGGTGGCATATTGGTATACCGAAATGGGATTTAATGAAGGTCCCCGGTCCAAATTCCATTTGGCTACGCATCCACACTCATGTACATATGTATGTATGTTTTGCTACTGTTGTGTATAACCAATGGCCATTCTATAATTGTTGCGTATTACGGTTTAATTTAAGGACTTATGATCCAAATAGCAAATCCCATTTAATAGCACATGAGTGCTTTACCATCCTATACACCTGGATAATCGGTTTGCACAACAGCCTAGGTGGACACAAATTTATCCGTTGAGATAGTTTTTCATACACACAGGATGGGGTTCTCCTTCTCAAGGATTTGCATATATTTTATAGCTCACGTGGATTGTCTAAGATCCATATTCCGGTCCGGTATTTGGTAGCACATGCAACAAACGTGTGTATGTGCTTTGCAACGAAGGTATGTGCTAAGCACCGTAAGCACTTTAGGATTAATTTCTAAGCCCTGTAATGGCTTGTGGGAAGAGAGACTTACGAAAAATTTGTAAAGAGATACTTTTGCCCACATAATTCTGGGCGACTTACCAATCGGAGGCTGGTCTGGGTTTGTAGAGGATTCTCATTATTGAGTCTACACTTGAGGGGATTAGGTTTGTTTTTCCCTAGAAATTAGTATGCTCTGCTAGAGAAGAACTGTATTCAATGTGACATGTGTAAGTGGTTGTTAGTAGAATTAAAATTAATTGCCAATGGTTTTACTGCTCATTAGGAAAATGACGTCAAGTGAGGTCGTAGGTTATTGCTGTATTGCTTTAGGGTTAATCAGGGAAACATGTTGTGCTGATGGTGTAGTTATATCATTTGATTGTTGGGATTGGGTTTGAACAAACTGTTATTACTGTGGCCAATGGTACATAATTACCTTGTGAAGTGAGTAGCACAACGTGTATCTTTTCGGGACATACTTACGTATGTACGTAGTGTATGGCTCGTTCTCTCCTTCTCTCCTTCACTCCTTCTGCTCTTTTATCATACTTATATAGTCACTCGATATATAAATATTCTACTGACGGACATTTTTGTAGAGTTCGAGTTTTTAAGAGTCGCCCACAATATCAAAACAATAATCACAGCTCAAAAATAATTCCCTATAGCTGTAATTTAACTATAGCTGATGCTCCGAGAATCGCATTAGAAAGCACCTTGCGAAGACTGACTTTCAAAGTCATACCGGACAGGAGCTATAGTCGAATTGATAAGAGTATAGTTATGTAACGCATCTTTAGTTTGGACGAATATACATAGTGGTATGTAGTAAGACTATCGAATCAAAATCCTTAAAAAGACAGATTGGTTACAAGCTCATTTCGTGCACGTAGACCAGCCTTTACAGTAAAACTCTGATGGGTAGAGCTTGAGTAGGTTTTTTTTTCCGAAGGACTAAATGTTATCTGTACTGTACGGTACTACGCACACCAGATCATTTGATAGAGTGTCAGGTACAAACACTCAACAGGTACGATATATAAAGAAGATAAGTATACACACTTCACAGGGTTTAGAGAACTAAATGAATATGCAATTCAAAATAATTTTATTTTAGTTTGGGGCAAAAACTTTTCTGGTTCGAAGGGAATACAATTAAATTGGAGCATTAGGTATTAGCCTCGGATTTTGTTAGTCCTGAATCATTTGCGGAACTAGACAAAGAATTGGTTAAAAGCAGGGACGAGATATGGGCACCACTGATGCCAATAGTGATGGTCAACTCTGGATAGTGCTAATGTTGAAAACCCAACCTAAAACAGGATCAAAGTCTATAGTATTGAAAAGTTTTCATTTTTGACACGAGGTTGAAAATTATTGTTTTCCAGGTTTCTGTTGATATATGTATGTATGTGCATGTGCAATATATGCTTTATTACTGATGTCTAAGCGACACAATAATTTTAAATGATGTAACGTAGGAATAAACATGTTTTCTAACCTGTAGACATTTTGATTGAGAATGAACATCTGTTCCAGGCACAATTTTCGTAGCATTCGTAATTGCTTCATCTTGGCTTGAACATTGTTGTGCATTCGATGTGGCGGAGTCGTCTAATCTTAGCCAATAGTATGTTGCAGAAAGGCTTCAGACATAGTCCGTGGGATAGTAGCCTCGCTAGTTGATGCAAAACAGATGATCGTCTTGTATATGGGCATACGGAGCCGATATTCCAATGTCTGATACTAAGTATCTAGTGTATACAGAGCAAGGCGCTTTCTGTGTTACGTATCGCTCTATTTTCATTGTTTCCATTTCTAGCTGTATAGATGTTTATTAATTTCCCTTCATCGTCTCTTCACATTATCCTAAGCCCTTTGAAATATATGTAATTGGTCGAACACCGTCAGCGTAAGTTGAATCTCGGTAAGAATATATCTTGGTTAAACATATTACGATTTTGTTCTTTAAATGTAATATTTAATAATATTTGGATAATATTTGTTGACTTCATCTAATAGATTTTGCCGTATTTAAAATTTTCTTTTTCTTAAATTCATAACCTATTGTCATCATTTTAGCTAGATTTTCTATAGTGTAGTGTCTTAATCATGTAAACCATTCCGAAAACCCCATTTATCGATTCATTGAGGTTAGCTCTTATTCTATCTAAATCTTTCATATTAACCTTGGGTCAATATTAAAGAGTGACTTGATTCTCTTTTTTCTTAAATTGCCTAATCTGTCTTCTTCGGGTTCCTATAGATATTTCGTTTTATCGAGTCAAACACAAACACTTTCTTCAACATTTCATACAATTTGCCACAAGTGTCCTCTAAAATAATACTCAAAGAAATCTGATCAATATCAACTGACATTATAGTTCATCACAACCAGAATTCTTGCTGAGCGCAATCTTTGGAATTTTCCTGGCAAAACCTCTACAAAGATCGAAGCTGCAAAGTTACAGATTTTCTTTGTCAACCTTTTCCTGCAAACCACAACAGTCTAAGAATATTTTTTAGTAAAATACAATATAGCCTAATATTCTCCAAAGAAGTAGGTTGCCAAATCGGATAGCCAGGAGAAACTCAAACCGAAATGGATATATGTACATATGTATAGTTATTTAGGATATATCAACCGCAAATGCACATTCATATGTATGTATGTACATCATCAAATGTACAGTACTTCACTTTAAGTCGCCATTACCGACATGACCTTCGAATGGCAACCCATGCACCTTTAATACACTTACGAAAACTTTATATGCTTATTGCATTAAATTGCTATAAATTGTAATTAATATGTAAACGCAATTCGTCCGACCAATTAATGCATTTTGTACATTTGCTATTTGATTACCGCAAGGCACAACTCTATCACCTGGATTTTTTCACCACAACCACGGTTTACCCTTTGTAAATTTCCAATAAATTTGTCACAGTCACGCCCACAGTCAATATAATTTTACAATATTATTCTTTCTGCATTATTATTCTCGCTGATTGATTTCCATTAAATTTTTATTGCATGACGGTAACCAAATTTAAAACCAAATCCCACATGATATTTCCACCTTTAATATCCCTTTTGCGTGGCTGAAATGAAATATCGAAAACTTCTTTCGTTATCGATGTAATTACACGAAACGAGAAAAAAAAAACACACACACAAGAAGAAAATGACGAAGGACTTGCGTGATGGCAAGGATGTTGTAACTATTGTATCCTTATCCATCACGTGCTAACCACCATTAAGGACACATGAAAATTCCCTCAATAAGTTTCGCTTTTTTATTTCGTTCTTTTGTTTCCTTTTTCCACACATTTCTATCGTTTTGACCAAAAAAATTGAATTTGCACACCATTTGGTTTCCGAAAGGATTCTAGTCCTTTTTGCCTTTTCTTGAATTTCATTATGAAAATCATATGCAAAAGTGATTCATATGTTGTCGAATGTCCTTTACTCTGCATGTTGGTTTGCTGGCGAATGTAAAGTTTCAGACGGCTCCGGTTTTACATTATTGCTGACGTCGTCCTTTATTTCTTTTGCTTGGTTTGTCTTGGCTATTCAGGGGAATACCGCAGTGTGCAAATGTATATCTGAACAAAAAAAAAAAAAAAAGAAAATAAGCACATACCTCTACCTCTGGGAGGATGATGACTGTGGTAACGACATCACCATCACCACGAACTTATTCACTCTGTGTGTATATGTAATTTTTCAAAGTAATTCCCTTGGTCCCTGTAGTTTTAACCTAAATTGGATGAAAAATTTATTTCTGCACCCAGAAATGTATACTACACGGGGCGAGAAATAGCATCACGTTACATCGATCAATTTGCTGTATAATCGGTGGTGGTGTTGTAGTGTGTAAAGTGGATTATTTTCGAATATATATACGCAGCCATTACTACTTGGTCCTGACTGGTGTATTTAATAAGAGAGGATTTTGAGTTTTTTTTTTTTTTTTACTTTTTTTTTTTTCGTTTTAGTCCTGGTGTAGGGTTATGTGAAATATAAAAAGGTGATCGAATATATCTTCTTTTTTTTTATTTTGTTCAATTAAGCCGACGTAACAATTGAAATGATTTTAGGGATGCAAAATTTGCAAGGATTAAAAATAACGAGGCTACACCTGGTATACTCATCAATTTTTTAGATTGGATTTCAGAACGCATCATTCAGGGCAGAATGATGGATGGGACTGGGGCTATGTTGATTGAATTTCAATTTGGAGTACCATAGATCGGTATAAAGGCACCGACACTCTATTTATTGTATATTACTTTTTACAGAAAATACCTTGTGTATACCTTAATTTCACGCTATTTGTGTAATTTGGAACAAAAAAGTGAATAAACTAGTTTACGTCACACACGCCTTTGACTCGCCTCAACTCAACTGGTCTACTAATAATTTACTTGCAAGTACCTTTCTTACTTCTTATTTGTGGAAGACAAATTTATCTTAAATCCTTCATGCACTTAACATTTTTGAATACCTGCAAAAGATAAGTTTTACTTTTAACATTGTCAGAGTAAGACTTTCCGTCGAAAATAGTTTGTGAGTCTAAAGCCCCTGTCCTTCAAAAGAAGCTTTATGTCCACTTGACAAAGTAAAATGTTTCTGCTGGCCATAATAATTTCTAGAATCCTTTCTTCTTACTCTTTTTCTCTTGCTAAATCCATTCCAAGGCATACATTTACATACCCAGAAGCCTTTGTATTTGTATTTTGCAAAACCTTAGCAGAATGAAAGACACATTTATCGGGAACATGAAAAAGGATAACATTGTAGAAGATGCAGATTAGTTTAGTGTAGTGATACCCATAAGTCCCCATAAGTACCCATGTATGTATATACGAGTATGTATGTCTGCAATAGACAGTTATAACTTTTAATCCTTTTTATATTTGCAAGCAGTATTTAACCTTTACGATTTAAAAAGAATTGCCTACAAATTCTCCCGTAAAGTCGATAAATGTTGCTGCATATCCACTTGAACTAGATGCAATCCATTCAAAAAGCTTATGTTGCTCATAATAATCTTTTGCATTCTTCCTTCCTTCCTTCTAACACTCTCTACCCCTTGTTAACTACTCTATAACTTAACTTACCTCCGAGGCCGCACATTTGTTTGTCCAAAAGGCTTTCCATTTAAATTTTCCAAACCTTCACCAGAAAGAAATATAAATTTAATGTGAACATGAAAAAGGATAACACTGCAAAAAAAAGAACAAAAAAGGCCAAATGCTCCTTCATTTTGCATTCTTCAACCCCTTCAGGTCTGCTGTGAGTGGAGTGGAAGATAATCTCATTAAAAACGCAAAAGAAACTCCTAACACCGTAAACCAGCCGGAAGGTGGAGGAGTGTAATCCTAGAAGCGAACCTATGTATTAAATTTTCTTATACTCAGCTACCGTAGTCCACCGCCTACCCTATTCCAATTGTGTGTTGGCTGTATGTCTCGAGGCATACTCATAATCCTAGAATGTGCGGTAAAAGAATGGGTTGTTGCTTTTGCCCGTTGCACAAGACAGCTCCTTTTAGTTGAAATCACTCAGGGGAACAGAAAGAAGGACTTTGGGGATTTCTTCTATTTCGTTTTTTTTTTTTTTTTTTAATGATTTGTGTCTAAAGGATGTTGATGTATACCAACCTTTGTCCTTTTTAGCTACCGTATTCGAGAGAGACAATAAACGGCTATATTTTCTGGTTCAAAGAGGAATAGAACGGAAAAGAGGAATTTTCAATTTTACCTTTCGGAAGGGTTTTCTTTTTTGTTTTATGGTGCTCTTACCAAAATTGTCCTTCTGATTTTAGCTAGAGGGTTCAGTATTTTTTTTCTCATTTTCTTTCTTCCTTGATGTCCGTCTGGAGAGGATGTTTTATTCAAAAGCTGCAGGATACTGCACAAAGTACTAGTTTTCTTTTCGTGTTTGACCAGAGTTACGAGGAAGGAATGTATTTCTTGTTTTGTTTAATTAATTTAGGATCGAGGGTAATTTGGAGCTGTTTGTTGATGAAAGGAAGAAGGGTTCGAAACGATTAGTTATTAACTGTTAATTGAGACCTTTTTTTTTAAAGGAGAGAGTGAAGGATAGAATGGATTGTAAGAAGTGAAAATGAGTAGCGAATTGGTCTTTAGAACATTTTCGGTTTTTAGAGGAAGATTTGTACATCTTTAGGTTTCAAACGGCTTCATATAAACTTAGGGGATGGACTCAATTGTGTCTAACCTAACAGCCAACCTCTTGTAATGTCTGAGAATATCCTTCTTTAAAGGAAAGGGTGTGATTCAACTGGCACCCTAAGATGGGTAGCTTATCTTTTAGCAAATTATAAGGAGGTGATTTGGAGGAACTCGCTTTTGTATTTTGTATCCTTGCTGGAACCCTTGTACTATTTAAGGCCGAAGTTCAGTCGAAAACTCACAGAACCCATTCACAAAGTTGAGCACCTAAAAATAGAAACTGTCACTTAGACATTTTTTCCCCTAACATTATACAATAATCCTTCTCCGTGACATCCTATTCGGCTTAATTTTTTCAACTTCAAAGAACGAATTAACCTCTTGCTCCGCATTGTTTCATTCGCTTTTGATTGTCTTTATCCTTAAAGTGAATCTCGTATAAAAACACTTCGTGACTTCAATATTCTTAAATGTAATCAAGTAGCCTTTTATTCTGCCATATCTCACGTTGGCCCCCTTTGCTTGGCTTTCAGCATCGCTTACTTCCACTCCATCTGGCAATACAATGTCAACACCTTATTGTTGCTGCTACTGATGGTGTTACTGCCGCACCTGTGTCAGCGACCTTCCTCTCCGTATGCGACTAACAGCCTTCGTTGTCAGCATGGCTCTGCTTATTTTTTATACATTTTTTCTCCTCCGCTCGCATTGCATTGCTGTGTCTTCCTTCTATCTCCACTTTTGCTTACTGCATTTTCCTTTTTATAGTAACATAACACAGTGAAATAAAATCACAAACAATTGGAAATGCATCATTAAAGTTTGAAAAAAAAAAAAAAAGGATATTTTCTTTTTCGTTTCGGTGTGCTTTGTTCTCTTTAATGTTGACACTTTTTTTGTCCCCTGCTTCTATCTGTCAGCCTTCTGGAATAATGATTGTCCATTATTGTCACTGGTTATGGAATTGTTGTGCTACCTTTTGTTTGTTTGTGAGGGAGAGAAAAAAGAAAAGCAGAAAAATACAATTCAATTGAAAGAAGGTCCTTGAGGAGGGTTTTTACCCAGAATGAATTTTTTTCTCTATTCCATCATTAATCTTGAAGAATTTCAATCCTCTTATTCCGCTTGTTGTAGTTTGTATCACACTCGACTGGGACAAAGGGTTCTTTTTGGAACGCCTACGTTTGGAAGTTTAATATCCGGGATTTTTTCTTAAGCAAGATGGTGGATGCTTCGGTGACATTTCATCTTAATTCCAGTTTTTTTTTATATAAGCCCACATGTTCAGGTTATGCATAACCCGTTATTAATATCTAAAGTACCTACTTACTTCAAGTGTTTTGTGTTTAGGATTATAGGCTACCGACGGTGTAAATAATTAAAATGAATACAACCGTTGGTGTGGAAGGAATTTATGTAATTGTAATAATGTAATAAAACAATTTAATGTTTTTCCATTAGCACTATGAGTGGAATAGAGTTTAACGTGCTTATGTCACTTTAGTTTAAATGATGTGAAAACATAGCTCACATGAAAGTAGCATCTCGAATTCATAAATCAGTTACAAACTATCAAGTTAATTACGTAGGGTAAGTCAACAAGGCTGATGATACCTACACGTAGAACCGTACTGACACTTAAAACCTTACTTCATGTTCATTTCCCAAGTTCGTCTATTCATGCACTCTACACATATCCGGCCTCAACTGATCACAGAGTTTGTGTTTCTAGTAGTAAGTAGTTCATCTGCCAAAATCTTTAGTCCAGATAAGGATAAATGGGCGGCAGAATCCATCAAAAATTTCAAAGCCCAAGGCGGAGACGGTGTTTTCCAACGCCTCAACAAAAGGTTATTGATCTCATTCGAACGCGAATGATCGCTTTATTTAAAGCCAATTATAACTGGGGATATATACATATGTACATTCCGATCACCTGGAAACAATTTAATGTGTCTAGTTTTCATGTCCAAGGCAGGCAAGTACTAACGTGTTGCGCCTAATTTTTAAATTTGTAAGACGTAAATAGGCCTTGTAAACTGTCTAAATCATGTAGACCTATAAGTTCCACATCATTTGTCCTTAAAACTCTGGAGACATTGACAAAGCTCTAGTCTCTGATTCTCTCATGGACTCACAGTATGTCAGAATTCTAAATTTGTATGCACTCCACTGAAAAATAATTTTCAAAAAATTAAGTTTCCATATTTCACCTCAATGATTCGATAATAAAAATTGGAAATCTCACCGAGACAAAGCACTTGGCTTGTTTTCCTTCGAACTATGAGCATCATGGGTAAGCAGTGTTAGTTATCTAACACTTTTTAAAAAGTAAAAAAAAAAAAAACACTGTTTAATATTTTCCAACGATTGTTGCTTTATTGAAAAGAGTCAATCCCCTGGCTTGGCAGTAGGCCATCCTCCAGTTTTTCAACACACTTTCGACTGATTGGGCGCCTATTTCACGAATATCTTGGCGAATATTATTCTCGAGTGCCTGAATCGTCTATGGATTGTTCATACAGTATCGATCTTTAATGGAACCCCACAAAAAAAATCCAACGGCGTCAAATCGTAGCTCCGTGCCGTTTAAGCAACATAACCAAAATGACTGATTACACGTTTATTGGACTTAGTGTGCTAAAAACCAGAATCATTCATTCGACTCTCGGTAACAGCAGTTCCACCATATCCGTCGTAAGAGAAACACCACAGGGTGGGGTCATATCTCCTCTTCTTTGGGTTATGGTAATCAACAAAATCCTGTGTAGGTTAGACAGAGATGGAGTCAAGGTCATCGCGTATGCGGATGATGTGGTAATACTGGTATGTTTCCTTCGGTAATCAGTGAAATTATGGAAGGTGCCTTGGACAAGACTAGCAAATGGGCCACTGGATGTGGACTCAGCGTCAACCCAAGCAAAACTAAACTGTTGCTCTTTACTACTAAAACCAAAACACCGATCTCCACGCATCCACGGCTAAACAACCAATTACTCTCCTTATCCTCCAGCGCGAAGTACCTAGGTGTGGTACTTGATCCCAAACTAAGTTGGAAGTTCAACATTGAACAGCGGGTAAAGAAAGCCTGTGTGGGTTTCTATGCTTGCAGCAAAACCTTCGGAAAAAAGTGGGGTCTTCGCCCGAAGATGGTCATATGGATGTACACAGCTGTGGTGCGTCTTATACTTTCCTATGGTTCGTTAGTCTGGTGGCCTGCGTTAAGGAAAAATTACAACATCAAACTTATCAGCAAAGTACAAAGAACTGCGACTCTGGGCGCAACGGGAGCGATGAGAACTAGTCCATCCGAAGCCTTAAACGTAATATTGCATCTTCTACCAATCGACCTTCATATCATGTTTTTATCTTCATGCAGTGTGGTCAGATTAAGAGAGGCGAGATGCTGGTGTAGCAAACTTTATGGCCACAACAGCATCCTGAATCTGCTACCATGGGACCTGGTAGCCAATACAGCCGACTATATAACTCCCAGAGTGAACTTCGGAACAGTCGTCACGGTCAGATTCCCAACCTGGTTGGAGTGGGAAGTCGGTGAAGTTACAAATGGGTTCGATATAACAATTTTCACCGACGGTTCTAAAATGGACTGTGGGGTAGGGGCGGGGATATTCTCTTCTCCTCTCAGTATTTCCAAATCGTACCGGCTCCCTGACTCGTGCAGCGTCTTCCAAGGGGATGTTCTTGCTGTACGTGAGGCTTGCCGCCTACTCAAACAAACCAGCACACCCCTTAGCTCTATAGCCATCTTCATTGATAGCCAGGCCGCTATCAAGGCTATTTCATCTGCCACTTCATCTTCGAAGCTCGTAGAACAGAGCAAAGAGGAACTTGCCTCTCTGGGTCATCGGTTCAGGATTAGTCTTTTTTGGGTGCCGGGTCACAGTAACATTGAGGGTAATGAAAGAGCTGATGAACTTGCAAGGCGGGGTTCTGCCCTTGATGGTTCCCTCGCGGACAAGGTGAATGTCCCGCTGCGGGCCCTTAAGGGTAGTATCTTGGCGCACTATCTATCAAAGGCTGACTGCAGATGGCAGGGGGTGAGGAACTGCGTCATATCTACACAGATGTGGCCGAATTACTGCTGGAGTAGAACTTTTAAGTAGAAACCGTACAGATATAGCAAGAGTTCTGGCAATTAGTACTGGCCACTGGCCCATCGGGGTTCATGCGGCCAGAATAGGCATTCCATTTAATGCACATTGTCGCAGCTGTAATACTGCTAACGAGACAGAAACAAAATACAAATTTTTTGCGCGACAGGTCCATGGGACCCAGGGACTAGCTTCTCACAACCATTCATGTTCTGCTTGTTATATTCTTCACATGAATGGAACGGGCCTACTGTTTAATGCCGGATCCGAACGGCAATTTTGAGAAGCTTTTTCATGACAGTTTTACTCTCGGATGTTTGTCAGACGCTCGCTAGAGGTGGGGCCGTGAAAGAAATTTTAGGTGTTGTTTGGGGATTGAACCTGGAACCCCTTGCTCCGTAGTCCAACGCACTAACCACTTGAGCCACGGCGCCCACAGCCACGGCGAGACAGAAACAATCTTACATTTTATTTGCAAGTGTTCAACTCCAGGCAAGGCGAGGCAGCGCACACTAGGTAAACCCTTTTTCGATAACCTATTAGAGTTGGCGGAGATTAGCATTGGGGATATTATCAGTTTCCTCAATGTAACGGGATGGATTTGAATAATCCTCCCTATTTTCCGCTACCTCTAATCGCTAACACCCTTTTTTACATCCATTAGGTCACTAGAGTTGTGAAATTAAAACGGCGCTTTTTGCGCTAATTATGTTGTCAGCGCGGCTTGCTGACACAACCACTGCTACCGCCCAAATTCTCTGGCCATAAAAATGGATTATCATGCTTCGATGCGTTGCGCTCTCCATTGACTGCAACGTTTCTTTGGCGAATAATGCCCCCACTCCAAAAACCTGTAAAAAGCCACAATATTCTCCATTGAGCGCACCGGTTCAATTATCAATCAGCAAATCAGTCTCACGAAGTTTCATCACGAACTTGCGTACAAAGCAATTTTCTTTTCAAAATTCGCACTGTTTCGGCAACACAGCATCCACGATGGAAGTAGCTTTGCATTATTTCCCAATGTTGTTGAAGCGTAAATCGATCCATTTCGTACAGCGAAAATATAATACTGAGTTTCTATAAAAATTTTTAAGCACAAACGAGCTGTCAGAGTTAAGATAACATATCCCCTACCTTGATTGAAACCCTTATGAACAAAAAAGGCTTTTTATTAATTCGACATCGACCAACTCGGGAAATCTAAGAGTTATCGCTGTTTATAAAGGTTGGGATGCCACATGGGTTTATACTCTCACCAACTCTATTTCTCTCCATTATTGTACTGTCTATAAATAATACAAATTATATTTTTGCTAATGACCGCAACCTGATATAATCTTATTCAATGCATCTTACATCTTTAGGTACATACACAAATAAATCTTTGTAGATTCTAGCCTTTTCCAAGAGCAATGCATCTTGTACTATTAAATATTACATTATTATAGTATTAAATAGACGATCAAGTAGGGCCATACATCATATTGGTGCAACTAGCAACTTGTGCAATGCACAGGGTAAGGTATCATAATTATGGGCTGCAGAATTATCCTCACTTTTGCCTTTGCATAGTCGACTCCATACAGAGAAGAGCAAATCCAACCTCTAGTTTAGCGAGGGTTTATTTATGTCATTTGCCTATACTACAGATATCACTATGACAGATGCTCCGGAGAATTTTCTGAACTGATTACTAAGAATACGGAATTGTGGCATAGGACAATCTGCTAGATTTCGCCATTTTTATTTGCATCTGGTAGCCGCATGGTCTCTCATACGATTAAAGTTTGTAATAAACTCTCAAGAGTATGTATGCATGCTTCGAAAGTATCAGCTGTCATTTCGCTTTATAGTTTCGGAATCATTTCATTAAAAGTTCACAAATAAAAGACAGATTTCAATAAAAAAATAAATTACTTTTCTTTAGATTTAGGATCGAATAAACTTTGAACCTAACTGAATTCTCAACTTGTGAAAACCATCGCGTTGCTACAGCTCTCCCTGCTATAAGTTAGTAACAATTGGTGTATAAAATCCTTCGAAGTTATTTTCTTATTTGTGCCGCTTATCTACTGCTATAACTTATCATTACGAGACTATTACTCTGAAATGTCAATCGATAACTCTTAGAAATGAAGGTCTTTCAACGGCTTGTGTCACCTACTGCCAAACATATACAATTTCGGCTCAACTTGGATAAATTACGACTCAAAGAAGAATGTTCAACAAAGTTTATAACAAGCACTTGAAATGGTGCTGCATGTTAAACCTTCATTACCGTCTCTTTTACGCTTCAAAGTGACACAGTCGTAATTCGAAACTTTTTCTGACCGTCCTCAAAAGAGAGAAAAAAAAAATCCCGTGACACTAATTCCCAAATGATTTCCTTATCCCGAAGAAGAAATCAACTTAATACCAATTTAACAAATTATCTCCCCCACTGAATTTCATTTCGGTAATTACATGCTCAATATTCATCGAATTCACTTTGGTTAATTTTTGTAAAATTCATGAGAATACGTGGACCGAATAAAAAGAAAGCACGACCGCACGTACCAGACTGTAAGCAAACAGAAAAAGGATCTGCCCAGCAAGAAGAACAACAACAACAACGAAAACCCACTTTGAATAAGTCGCTTAAAAAAAAGGTGACCCGCAAAAAACCGACAAGGGAGAATGGAGTCGCAATAAAAAAAAAGCAAAAAATCCCAAGAATGAACACAAAACGAAAACCGAAACCTATCGTCAATTGTTGAAGTTTGTGTCAGACACCTCAGACCAGTGGATGGTATGCAAATCTTGAAAGGTAACTCGGTCTAAGACGACCATTGCTGCCGCCGTCATCACTGCCACTAAGCCGATCAGATTTGGGCATTTTTATGTTTTCTTTTGCTCGCCGAACCACATTCGGGCCAAGAAAATGAAGACAAGTCGAAAGAAACGACAAAGGAATTAATTTCGTGTCACGGTGCGCCCTGGAGGGTCGTTGCAATTAACATCGTCACCACCCCCTCCATTTATTGTTTTTATTTCATCTTCTTTCCTTCGTGTTCGTGTACTCATATTCGTACACCAGGTGAAGGCATTCCATTGACAGTAAATCACTTAGCGAGTGAGAGAGAACAAATTCGATTACAATGTGGGAAGAGGAATTCCTTTTCCGTTTATTGTATGTGAGGCAACACGAAAAATCCTGAAGGATTCCATGATTCTAATGGTTGCTAATCCATTTAATCAGCACACAACCACCCACACTCATGAATCTGAAAAGCGCCTGAGCTCACGCGAGCGGCAATTCGATTTTTAATGGAATTCTTGTCGTGCGATTTGAGAGTGGAAACACGCACGTACACTTGCAACACCACCTGGCAACTAACTAAGTTACTGGTGCGGGTTTGTGCTTGTGATACGCATACTTTTCCTGGAGAAGGTAATAAGGCATTGGTACTGTACAGTCTGGTGTGGTAGTAGTGCGTGTGAGGAATTTTGATTTATTTTCCAACATCAGCTAAACGAACCTTTACTGATAAGAGGTTGTACCACGCAATCTTTAGAACGACTTAAGTCGGAGTCTGTGGTGGCACTATGTTTAAATCACCTAGCACTTACTTCATAAATACGACCTCATTGCGAAAAAAAAAAAAAATGTCGCAAAATCAGGCCAATTATGAGTATGTACACTTTTGTTGTTTGTACTTTACTGACCCATTCAACTTCACAGCATGCGTATCGATTTATGAAATGAATGTCAAAACCAATAAGTGAAAAGCGAAGCTTTATGTACAGAGTAGAGGGGCTTTTCTTTCTGTAATTGGTACAGTTCTCCCTGAAACTGAAATTAAGGAAACTACATATGTCGCAAGCATATCGGATACATGTGATTAGTTATGAGTAAACATAGACTTGAGATTTAGCTCCCATTTCAGAGTGTTTTCATTGCAACTCACAAAGAATCAAATATTTAAAGCTCTGACAGGTCATATTTTCCTAATCTTTCCAATTAGTGCATTCAATATGACTGTTTTTCTACATGCGACTTTGTTGGCCAGAATCCTGCTGACAGAGAATTCATCATGTACGAGTATCTTTCCAATAAGTCGCTCCAATTGACTGAAACCGTTGGTCCAAAATTCGATTTAAGTACACTAAGAATTCTTTAGCTTCAATGGATTTATTTTACTTCAACTCCCAAACAAACGGGATTTTAAGCAAGCTATGTTGCTATAGACTAAAGGCACAAATATCAACAAGTGAGTTGCTGCCCATCAACCCTGGACATAGAGCATTATACAACGAATTCCATGGCATTGCGTAATTGACTATGGAACTGTCTTCAATCAATCTGTCACTGCCACTTCTGTCGTTGGATAGTTGTACGTTTTGTTTCCTCATTCGTACTTTGTAACAAATGTTTGTTAACTATTCACTTCGACCAGAAAATCCTTGAATTGTTTCGAAAGCACTTGTAACGAACGTTTTCAGCTTTCATAAGATAAAAGATGTCACTTCAAAAGTGTATGTACATATATAACGGAACGGTTTTAATTTTGGAAAGAATGCAAGCTTTTGAATCCATGGGAAATACCCTTGATAATAGATAATAATACTTGCATATACATACATACGTAGGTATATGCAAGGCAAAGCAAACACATTCTAGTTTGATACTTTGGAATACGTTTTCAAAGTCGATAAATTTTCAAATAAAATTCCTCAAGACAGGATTGGACGAAAAGTAACCACATATCTGTTTATATAAAACATAAACACATAAGACCAAACCACATATCTTTTTATACTCTATCGAAGGGTATATTGCACTTCACACATAGTTGGTAACATAGAGAAATAATCGAGATAGACCCTATGAAGTTGTACATATTTTCGTGATCAGTATCAATAGCGAAATCGATGGAGCTATTACCGTCCATCCGTCTGTATTCACCGCTTTTTGGGCCCTAAATTGTGAGTTAGGAAAATGAAATTTCATATCTTGGCTTTTGAGAAAAAGATACAGTGTAAAAACATTTTGAAATCCGTCCACTACCAGGCCCACTTTTTCATAACTTCACTATTTTACATGAAATCGAGAAATTTTGTAAAGACCAAATATTTAGATATTCAGATTTTTTATAACAGCCATTGTATTTAGCCACGCCCACATTTTGAGTACTTTTTCTTAAAAAAAACCGATTTTGATCAAATTTTGCATGTATCATCCTCCAACGTTAAAAGTGAAAATTCTAGCCAGCTTAGCATCCATCAAATTCGTCCCATTACAGCAGAAAAAGTACATCCAGAAAGTGCATCAGTGGACACTTGATTCCAAACTCGAGTGAGTACTTTGTAGTATATATCGACAAGCGAACTTTCTGCAGGGAGCACGCCATTTAATTTGTGCTCATTAATTAAAGGGTTGAGTCCGATATCATTTATTCTGAAATTGCGGCCACTTTCTAAAGTAAGAATCAGCCAACACAACATCCGTTGTGCCACTACTGCATTTTAAATGAAATTATGCTTATGTAACAGATTTATTTCAAGAGGTGACCACAGATTTATTGAGATTTATTAAACGCACATTCTGTATCATGAACCGGATACATATTTTGTGAAAATTAAAAAATTAAAATAAATGAAAGAAAAATGTCTTTCGTCAAATCACGAAAATTATTTACCATGGACCTTTTGGTCTCCATTCGAACGTGGTAAAGTTTTGAAACTCTTCCCAAAACTAAAATTTCTTTTTAGCTCCCTACTTACAGGACTTTAGGTTACTAATAGATTTGAGTTACCATGACTTTCCTATTTATATGAAAAATCTGATTAACATCAGAGAATGAGGGCATTGAACACATGTACATAGTCCCGCCTGATATTAGTTAAAAAGTCCAATAAGCAACGAAATTACTAGTCGCCCATCAAATGTAGTAGGTAGTCCTTTGCAAATTTTTAGCTTTCGTTTATCCGTATTTCGAATGAGGACTATCTGCATGAGTCTGTTAATCTACCTTCAACAAAGAAAATACAGAGACTGTTTTATACCATTAGTAAACTTAGTCACTAGTCGACCAAAATAGTAGTAGGTGTCTCCGAAATTTTTAACGAGTGTTTGTTTTATTTTCATTCCTCCCAAATAGAAATGTCAGTTTAAGTCTGTGTTATGCTCTTGGTAACAAAACCAGTCTTTTTTAATTTATTTGTATATGGAGAACGTGAACTTGTGTTAAAATATTAATACACTAAATGGATGGCCTAGCTTCTCACAACCATTCGTGTTGTGCGTGTTATATTCTTTAGGAGCCTACTTTTTAATGCCGTGTCCGAAGGGTAATTGTTTTTTATTTGAGAAGCTTTTTCATGACAGTTTTACTCTCGGGTGTTTGTCAGACGCTGGCGAGATGTGGGGCCGTGAAAGAAATTTTAGGTGTTGTCTGGGAATTGAACCCGGAACCACTCGCTCCGTAGTCCAACGCACTAACCACTTAAGCGACGGCGCCCCAGACGACACCTAAAATTTCTTTCACGACCTTCTCGCGAGCGTCTGACAAACATCCGAGAGTAAAACTGTCATAAAATAGTTTCTCACAATAAAATTTGTTCGGATACGGCATTAAACAGTAGGCCCCTTCTCTTCGTGTAAAGAATACATATAACACGCACAACTCGAATGGTTGTGAGAAGTCAGGCACTGGGTCCCATGGACCTGTCGCGCCAAAAATTTGTATTTTGTAGGTGACCGAATCTTCTCTATGTTTAGTTACTATACGTGTGTCGGTCAGAAATCCGCTGAATTTTGGAATAAACGAGCAAACTAGGTATTACTGTTTAGCAGACGACTGGGTGGATATACATATGTATGTATGTCATAGTTTGCAAGTGAGTTTAGCCCAATTGCAAGATGTGTATTGCTTCTGATAAAAAAAGGATCCAAGTAAAAATAAAAACGAAATGAAATATTGTGAACAAAGAGACAGTCTTATATGTTCATGTAAAGACCAATCAAACTATACTGTTCCATGCTTAGGGCGACAGAACGTATCTTTAATATTCATTGCGATTCGACACATCCTTGAGGGAATGTAAACGTATCTGTTTATATGTACATACATACATAGTATATGAATGATTATCAAACATATACTTAGGCGATAGTTAAAGGTTCCAACATCGCTAAATTGAACTGAGTCCAAACAATTGGGCCAGGCACTGCACTCACGTCTTAAGGAGGCCCTTACAGTCCTTTTAAAGAAAGAATCTGAGTGGACTACAGAGTTATAGGGTGCAACGAACAAACCGCATAACTATTCAGCAGAAAGGGTTAAAATTTTATTTGAAGCAGTTAAGATAAAAATTCTTTCATGCTACTTACCAAGAGGTCAGCAAACATAGAGTTGACTGAAGAGCTTTCTCATAACCATAAACAAATAAGTCAGACTTTGATTCTGACAGCTACTGCTGCAAAGACAGACATGACTGAGCATAACTATCCTTATTAATCCAACTGACCTTTCGTGTAAAAAATCTCTGCCATCTGAGTCCTGTTCTATTCATTATAAATGTATAACCGCGTCCTCAGTGAATGGCAACAAGAGAAAAGTTCATCAGAAAAAACAAAAGAGATTGTATGGATTAATATTGGTAAGAGTGTCGAGAAATGTTCCAACTTGTCCGCTTTCATCAAACTCTGTCGATTATACCTATCAAATATGTTATTTCGAATAATGTACCATTAGTACCCTGATCTTTTTAACCCTTAATCAATACCAATCCAAATCCTAGTCTTTTTAAAATTTAAATAGGAATTTATCGCTAATGTTACTTTTTTCTTTTCAGGTAAGTGTCATTTTACTTTGAAAGTGGATTACGGTAAGCCTTAAGTTAATTTTAATACTATACATGGCTGGCGAGTTCTGAACTTGTTTTTCAAAATAAAGATCTGCTTAACTTTTTATTCTGCACCCAAAAACCTAACAAGAAGTTTGTTCTAGAAATTACACAAGCTCTAACCTCTAAGCTACAAAAGGACACAAGAAATCAACTTCCTACTATAAATCTTTAAAGATTTCCGGAAACTTTCTGGAAAATGTTGTACCTATATGTAAATACTTCATTTCAATCTGCCCGTACCCCATAGCCTATATCATATAAATAACCCTTCAAACTTCTCCACCACACTGTACCTTATCCTATCCACTTTCTTAATATTTTATTTTTACATTTCTTCTTCATCAAAAACACCAAATCAAGAAACCGATAATAAATTATGTAGGCAACCTTGCGTAAACCAGTGAAACACGGAACCTAACAAATTCTAGACCAACTTATGAAGGTCCTTTGGGTAGAATATGAAAAATTCAACAACAACCAACAAAAAATGGTTACATTTTCTTAATGCTCTGTAAACGTTTAAATTTGCTTTCGGATTTTTCTTTTGCACTCGTCATTCTATTCCTGAGGGTGCAATGGTCTGAAATTAGAGTTTTCGCCCCTTTTTTCTCCTGTGTGTACTTTTCCTATGGGAAGAGTTTTAACAACTTCTACCTGGACACTTGGTAAAAAGTTATAAAAAAAAAAAAAGATCGAAAAACAGCCGATGTCCTTTTTTTTGGTCGTGTCTAGGGGGTTTTTTAATTTTTTTTTTTTTTTTGTAAGGGACTGCTAAGAAATTTTCTTCAAAGTTTCTTGTGTTGTGGTGGTTAGTCCTGCGTTTAATTTGTCCCGAATGGTTTGCGAATGTGTCTCTGAAGTTTTGTGGTGTTGTGTAGTGCTTTTGTAATATTTAATTCAACTCGGGACTTGTTTTACATGGTAAGTTTGGAATTGTTGATGAGCACAACAACAGGATTGTTTTGTTGGTGTTACCTCGTTTATTATCCTCTTTTTTGGATAACAAGTCTACTGAGTTGTAAATTGTTCCAGGGGGAGGATGACAACTAAATGAAACATGTTCTTAATTAATAATAAATTGAGAGGTACAAATCGAAACCATCTTTCTGTCTTTCTCAATCCAGCCGTACCTTAGAATTTTGGAAAAAATAGTAATGGGGTATGATAATCCAAGACTTTTTCATACTGGTTAGGTACATTGCCTCCAAATTAATAGCCTCTAAGTAGAAGGCCGTTAGAAACTGTAGTCTAAAAGGGCGATTTAAGTTATCGAGAGCTTTGCTCTATCCGATGATATGTCCCACCTGGATAAGCCCCATTAATTTTTAAATATATGAAAGTAAGGAGCGATGTTTTCTTTGTGAACTGGCTTGTTAAACGAGACTCAGTACCCACCCGGGATTTAGGGTTAGGACAGACCCTTTCTGATACCCGTAAGAGAGAGATGTCCCTTGCCTATTAGCTAACCTGGTTCTATGTATAATTTTGGTTCAACTTCCTACTATGATGAACTTGCCATCCATCCATTTGATTTGATGTAGTTTAAGATGTCGTTCACTGGTGTACTAGATACTTCTCTTTGATCCTGGAAGACGTGTCGCCCGAGAAATTTATATCTGAGGTGGATGAGACTTGGATAATGACCAAGAAAGTGGGTTGTATCCTCATATGTAGACATACATATGTAGGTTTTCTTTCGTAGTTTTTTTTTATGAGTTACACCAAAGTTTTAAGCTGCATGATGACTCCTACCAGGGTAGAATGGAATTTCCTATCCTTCGTGTGAAGAAGTAAGGCCCGCATTCTTCTTTACAATCTAGGATTTCATTTCAATAGCAGAAATCGCTATTATTGCATTGTCGATGGAAAAAGGTGATGCCTTCTTGTGGTATTGCTTTTAATGCACTACGTTTGGAAAACACTGCTATGGTTTGAGAAGCGAGCTACTTTGGATATGCCAAGTGGTTCGAAAAGATACCTGTGCCTACGCATATGTATATCCATCCATCTATGATCCATATAAGTGGATAGAGATGAATTGTGTGTTTGTTAACTGACCGCTTTTCATTTCTTCTCTAGTCGAGAATGTGCTTGTGAAAGGTCATGTGAAATCTAGGTACTACATATGTATGTCTTGCAGTTCGTAATAAATTACCTAGATATTTCTTCGAGATCATACAATGACCCATTGTATTTGGTATCCAGCTATCTGATTAACTTATTCTTAGGACACTAATTGGTTCCGATGCTTGTATGAAGGTATCCAGCCGAATCAGATTTAGAATAGCATCCAGTCTCGCTGTAGGCTTAGTTCTCATGGCACTGGTGTTGCCGTTCCACCCCAGAGTATCTTCGAGAGACCCATTAAGTTGGTGGACTTGCCGGCATCTAAAATAAACAAAGTAATCACAAACTGACTTATCATGGAGTCTTTTTTCTAGTTTCAGCTGCTTAAAGGGGTCTATTACCTAATATTATTTTTGTAGATGATTGTAGATGACTTCGGGATTGAATCTTGTGCTCCATTTTCTGCGATCACGGCGATGACAATTTTTTTCTGGGAAGTTTGAAAAAGGGTCTCGAATTCAGCATCACCTGGAAAATCAGCAAAAAATTATCTCTTAACCGACAGACTATTAGTGAAGTTGAGAAACGTTTCACCTACAAAATTCATTACATGTCTTGGATTCTAAAGCAAACTATGAGAAGGATGTTCTTATTGGTTCAGTATCCTTTCACTTTAGTCATTAGAGTCATCATATATTTCAAGTCATTATATCACCATTCGCTGCCTGATCATACCAATATATAGATATGACACTTACGTTTCCTACTCTTTGACCATCTCGAATACTTACTTACTGTGCTAAACCAAGTCTTGAGCAGTGGGTAGTTTCCTGAGCAATCTATGTCAAGATGCCCAAAGGTTGCAAGATGATTATCAACAAAATGGGTAGGTAATTATCACTTAAATTCTGTTCAGCAATTTTGCATTTGAAGGAGTTATAAGCAGTTAGGTACTGTTAAGGTAATATTTTAATATAAACATTTTTTCGGACTTCCTGGTGCAGATACTTTTAAAGTTCCATTAGCTTTTCCAACGCAGAAACTTTCACACCGGTCGATCGAAATCTGCAAAGATCAAACCATCAAAAAATTTTACACTTGTGAATATTTACTCCAGGTTCTCCACGAAAATACAAAGAATGTTACCAACTTAAACCGGAAGTGTCACATAGTACGTGCATTTTGAATGGCTTCTGTAAAAAGTCAAGATGGAACTATTCGAATCACCTCTTAAAGCCGAAGCATGTCGGATGATTTACATTCCATTCGGCTTTAGCAGCAAAATGGACATAATTTTCCACACCCTCATATGTCTCCCAGGTTCTGCATTGGCACTTTGCCATTTCGTCCGAAACGAGACGACCGTTGCCGGTGCTCAACTGAAGTGGAAATGCGAATGTCACATTCCACTTAAACTGCATACATTCATCTTTGTCCTCGAAATCATTTCCTTCCCCTGTTTCCTTCCTGTCGCCTTGGCTTAATGTGTATGAGTGTATTTTTATTTATTTTTTTTTTTTTTCCTGATTCATATTTAATTTGACAGCATTTTGATGTTGGTCGTTCTTTGTCCTATTTTCCCGTTCTTTTTCTTTTTTTGGTGCAATATTGCAATGAGGATCCCATGGATGGAGACCCTCATGATGATGATGACGATGATGGTGCACCGCTTTATTAATGGAAACGAGGTGTGCTTCTTCTTCCACAGGGGGAGGAAGAAATTTTTATAGATAAACGACAGCACACTGGCACATACCGGTTTCGTCCGATAAATTGACGATGCTCTTCGGTGAGTTTCGTCCTTTTTGCGGTTGCCAAACGGATGAATGAGTTTTATTGAGAAACATTTTTATTTTTATTTCAGTTTATATTTTTATTTTCATTGGAGAGAAACATTTAAAATTTAAATTGAATTCGAGAGTAAAGAAGTTTGCTTTTCATGGAGACCCATGTTTATGGTTCTTAAATGTATGTTGGTATATCCTCTCGGCATGACGGAGTTTAATAACAATTTTTGCGTCATTCAAATTAATTGGATATTTCGTTCTTTGTCGGACGGGCCAAGCTATGAATATGTGATGTTTTGCGATTTATCTTGGTAGGAATGAATATGTTTGGTAGCTCATTTGAACGAAGTGAAAGACTGGACGTACTAAGGTGACCTAAGTATTTCGACTAACTTAAAGGGATGTTCAATCCGATCGTAGACCTGTAAAAGTGGTGTACCCTTTTAATAACTCCAGTGAACTAAGTGCCCAACTGACTTTTTTTTGTATTTTGTGGTTTTGTTCCGTATATTCTATCGGAAAAGAAACGTCTTAAACCTTGACACGTTGTAAAGTTGTTGATTATAATTTCTTTGTAAAGAACTATCTCACTTCAACCCCAATGAAATGGGCATGAAGTTATGCAACTGATATCCAAAATACAACGTCTCTCTATTTTTTAAATAAAAATGTTACTTACTCGTATGTCTTTATTTTATAAGAAACGTTCCTAAAGATAAGTGTCAGTCAAAGCAGAAAATGTCTATATAACAACAAAGCTTATCACCCGTTAAGTACTGGTGCATTAATTGGCCAAATAACTATTCCCGCAGATGGCCACGTGAAATCCCAACATATAATTGCCCACATAGCCTCAATTGTGGTTTCCTATCCGCCCTACTCCAACACCCAGATTAAATACTTCAAATGTCTCCTGTCAATCAGTGTTCAGCGCATCCTTCCCCAATATACATACATATATTCTCTTTATATCTCCCGCTTGTCGAAATCATAAGTTCATCCCACGCATCCCATGTACAACTGACTGTGTGAATGAATTTGTTCCGGAAATCCTTGCCACCACCACGTTTTCGTTCACATTGAATTGGCCAATCGACAGGAATTGACGTAAAGGTCATAAATCTCATAAAAAAATCCTTGACTCGTATCTACCTTCCTCGATCCTCGCTTGTCAAACAGTTTACGTGATACGGTAAGGTGAGCAGAGAACCTGTCTGTCTGTCGGTCTGTCTGTTTTCATTGGAATGCATTTGGCGTATAGACCATACAAAGTCATTTGTGGGTGCGCGCGTGTGCTGGACTTTTTTTTTATTTATTTTTTCTCTCTCTCTTTCTGTCTGTCTTCTTTAACCCCCACTCCCTTCGTTAATTTCATTGCAAATTGAAACAGACATGCAAATTAATTGAAAATTCCAATGACGTATGCATAACTAATGAAATTGGATGGTAAAGAAGAAATAGTTTTGCGATTTTAATTTTATTAATAAGTTTTTGCCACAAGGAGATGGGTTGGGCAGGATGAGGACGAAGAAAAGTAAATTACAATTCAGGCAGACAGTGATACTTTCGCAAGAACTATTTGCATTTTATTCGTCTTTTAACTGTCGATTCATGGAATTCCAAAGTCCGTGGGCGATAGTGGATAATGGTAATTAATTTCATCGTCATGGTATCCTTGATTGGAATAGTAGTTGGCTGCTTGAGAAGAACAACATTTAATTTCAATACCAATAAATGGTTTCTAAAGTTAATTTAAAGCACTGAAATGAAGTATTTAAGAAAACGCGATACAATTAAAGTTTTTTTTTTTAAATTAAATACTACTCTGCAACCCAGGTTTTGCTTAGTTGTGGTAAAGTCGAGTAAAATAGGCTATGTCCCATACTGTGCCCTAAAAATACTCTTAAAGCTATTAAAGACCTTTGCCAAACCTCATTTGGAAGATTTAATTCGAAACTGCCAATATCTAGGAATATTTACAGAATATTTAACTTTCATAAAAGCACCATTTAAAGTTTTTCGGATAAAATCTTTGAAAAATTTAGCGAATGCTCTGTATATACATAAGTTTGTAATTATGTCACTCCATATGATATAAAAGGTTTTTCATTTAGGGCGCGCCGTTTCTGTGATAGAGTTTCTTGGCTATGCAAAAAGTTAACTGCGTTTAGTTTGACGTTTCAACCAGTCTATAACTGGGATTCAAGCATTATACAATTTTTTTTATTAAAGTTTGAGTTCAATTGCGACAACTTAAGGTACGATTTTCAAAATCATTCTCTGTGAGAAAGTTTGGCTTTCATTAATAATTTTCGGCTTCGGGTAAGTCAGCAACTAGAAGCCATTGACAAAATACCATTACACCCACACAAATTAGCTGATTTTTGCGGGTTGCATGGGGTCATTGTTCCATACTTCTTGTTCAATGGTGCTAGCAACATATACAATTGAGATCGCTACAGGACCAAGTTAACTGGCTATTTGTAGGATAAATTGGAAGAGAAAGACTTGAAACATACGTAGTTTCAACCAGACGTAACGTAACATGCCACACTGCTGACCATTGACCAAACAATAGAGTTCTTGAATTCGAAGTTCAGTGGACGTGTTATCTCCAGAAATTGACCAGTCCATAGACCGCTTCTTTGTGTGATTTAACGCTTCTGGAATTTTTTCTTTAGGGTTATGTCGAAATACCTTCGTCTCGGTCTTACTTGCGCTTTGAATAAGCGAACGTGCTGCTCCGACATAAAGCATCTATATAATACCTTCATTCCATGCACGCTCCCTGCATGTTGGATATTTTAGGTAGGTAGGTAGAGTGGCAGTTCTTTGGACAAAGAACCCAATTAGTGCTAGGGTTCGCCTTTTTATTATCAAAAACTCGTGGAGTTCAAATGACGGATTAGTTCTCCAATCTTTTTTTCATCTACCTCGCCGAGGTCCACGAAGAATGGTTTTCCTAGGGTGTGTTGCCTGGTCCTCGCCAGAGCCGGAGTATCCTTACAGCTTCTGCAAAAGTTATTATGATGGAATATCACTAGTGAGCCATTAAGGGCCGACTTTCGCATGGCCAACTCGTCAGCACACTAATTACCCAGTCCATGGGACCCAGTTTTTCACAACCATTCGTGTTGTGCATATCATATTCTTTACACGAATGGAAGGAACCTACGTTTAATGCCGTATTCTAAGAAAAATTTTTGTTTTTGAGAAGTTTTTTCAGGACAGTTTTACTCTCGAATGCTCGCGAGAGGTGGGGCCATGAAAGAAATTTTAGGTTTTGTCTGGGGATTGAACCTGGAACCCCTCGCATCGTAGTCCAACGCAGTAACCACTTGAGCCACGGCGCCCACTGGGCTAAACTAGAATACGTCTTCCTAATGGGCATGTTCATATACAGTAGTCACCTGAGGTAGCTTATATCATCTCTTTATTCGATGAATCGTTGCATTTTTAAAGCGACACTCCCAAAACAGAAATATCACGTTTTGTTTTTTTTTTTTTGATGCGAATGGATGTGGTAATCTTCCCCGACCTATCAGCATGCACGATTCGTAAATCCAAACACTCGAAGTCGGGAGTACGCCTACATACTAATCCACACCCTCCATACTTCTACCACTCTTCCCACAGAACTGCCGTTATATCTTATGTGTTAAGTCAAGATACCATTCCACCAAAACATACTTCAACTGACTGTATCAGAATCCATCTGAGGGCACTTCAAAAACTCTGTGTAATCATCACTCACATCATAAGGATTTGACGAGAAACACTTCAGAAACGTTCATCGTTCTGAGATACCTTTTAAAAGTGACCCCAGTCTAGTCATGCGCCCTCGGTTGTTTAAATAAATTACTGTCATTGCAATTGGAGCAGGACCCTTTAAACTTGTTTTCAAAGTGGAAAAACTTTTTAAATAAATTTTTCCGGTATGATCTCGACCTTCTGAATCTCAAAAAAAAAAAAAAAAACAACTACAGAAACACAGATGTACATGTGGTTCACTAGCTCATGTTGAAATTGTTGATACAACCCTCACGGCGGCGTACTAAATTTATAAAGTATGCCTCTCGCTAGTTGAACACAATTCTTTTTCTCTCAGCTCCCCAAGTGGCCTTCAAGTTGTCAACAAAAACCGCTCCCGTCTTGAGCAAATGAAATTTTCCTCAGTTCCTCTATTTTGTTATTTGAAAGCATCTTCAGTTGGTGCTTCAACAGCATACATATCTTTCAAGCGAAACTATTCTCCCTCATTTCATTGTTTCTATTCCCAGCAAACGTAAATAAAGTTATTCAGAGATAAACTTAAGCGCCCATCCCAACAAAAGGATACTTCGGGTCAAACTTAGTTTATCTTTTATCCTGTATCTCTCGACAGTGAGTGTGATGTTCGTCTCTGCGGATGAAAATGTATGCTGTGCACTCTTGGAGTTTCGTATGCCAAACAAACTTCTAACGAATGTTGGTTTTAAATTGAATCGACGACGCCTACATTAAAGTCCAACTGACAACCCCATTAGCATAGAAAATCCTGTGTGATGGATGGACAAGCAATGACTAACAAGGTGTGTTGCAGGAAAGGGATCTCTCAAAATTAGCGTAGATAGTGTATGTTTGAATCCACTGAATCTGGGTTATATCAAGAGAATGACACCTTTTTGCTGGCGTTGCCATTTGTTCGCATTCCCATTCATCAGGAGCTAATACCCTCAAAAAGGCAGTGGGCGTGCGTCGTCGTCTGTGGCAGTACAGTACACACCGGCGATGAGACGGTGTTTTGTGTATAATCGAGCATGCGATTGAAAGCCGCGATAAATCGAGGTTAATAGTCTCGCAAGTGAATAGGCCACCACCGCAGGCCGCTCCAACTCTGTTGCAATTTGCTTATCTCCTTGTGATCATCATCTGCTCTTGCTGCTGCGGGGATTTCATTTTCATTCCTTTTTTTCTTTCTCTCCCTCTCTGTGGTTTTTTCTCCTTTGAATTGATGATGGTACAATCCAAATTGAGAAGAACGAAGGCAAATATGTACGTATCTGTTTGTATGTGTATCTGTAACGAAAGTGGGTATGAGATGAATTGAATGAGAATGCGGGGAGTGGTGTTGAACATGTGTGTCATGCAATAGGGATTCCTTTATCAGTGGTAAGGTGAATGGAAAAGATTTTTAACTTAGAAAGTCTCCTGGCACTGGAGGGCTTTCCTTTCGTATCGTAGATACTGAGAGTTAATTGGAAGAGATATTAGGGAAGAATAATTTTGAGGATTTCGTTGGCAAGGGTATTCGCTTTAAGAGATTTAAACCCATTGTCGCATAGAAAGTAAATAGAAAGAAGTAAATAAGCTTCAATTTTAAGCAACGATAACACCTTATTTTCTTTTGTCGCTGGATATATTTCGATCCACTTGATTGTTTCCTAATCAAGATGTACTGTGCTTAACATTATTTAAGAATTTCAAATATTTCAATTCTATAGTTGAGTAATGTTCATAATCTCCAATGACCTCTTGTGTGATTAGTTGTCATATATTCCCAACTCTATAAACTCTCCACAAATTAAAAATGTAAGCTATTCATAACTATCAAAGTCTATTCATGACTTATTAACGATTGAATGTAATCACTTCTTTTTTATATTACAAACTAAGCGTAATCCATTCAAATCATAATTAACTTAAATCGAAAAATAGAGCCCTTGAAAAAAGTATCTTAAATGTATAAAAATTGAAGATTCTCTCTCACCGCCATCCAATCAATCAATCTCTCCTCCCTCTGTGCTGATTACTCTGTTGAGAATTTAATTAGGTTCTCGGGTCTATAAATACAAAATACAAATTCAATTTTAATTGATTTCCCCAAAGTGTGCTTACCGTCCCTGCAGACCCTCCCACTGAGAATAAACTCTGGCACCAGCAGACAAATAAACCGTAGAAAAAAATACCGTAAATTACGACAAAGATACACACAAAAAAAAAAAATTAAAATGTATAAATGAGAGAAATTAAAAAATCAGTCAGCACACAGCACCCCCGCTGCAGGCGATTGCTGGGGAAAATATAAAAGATTAACCGCACCAAACCGTTTTTATTTTCTTTGAATTAATGTTCTCTATCCTAAGTCAATTAGAAAACAGGACGAAACGTATTTAATTAGGTTCCTGGGGAAACACACAAACAGAGGACTAATTTTCAAATTAACATTTCTTTTTTAATTATGCGCCGGATTGTACTTCTTCGTCTCATTCTACAAACGTTATGCAAAGTGTTAAAGGGCGGGAATGGAAATGAATTAACATTATTACCGGCCTCTATTGTTGATGAATGAAATTTTCATACTTAGTCATTTGTTGGGGAAAATTTTAATTCGGAGCACGATTCTTCGTTAAAGAAGAATTAAAATTTGCAAAAGGACAGGTGGATAGAACTTTACCTTTGAAAAAAAAAAAATAATTCTGCTAAGTCTAAGGAACTTGTGACACTATACATATCTTAAAGGATTTATAATCATGACTCTCTAAAATTATTGAGAAACATAAGTTCCAACCAAGACTTTCTTGATATCAGATGAGAAGAGTCTAGTCTAGTAGATGAGAAAACGATCTTCACCTGTAAAGTATCCCATGATGCTCTTGTATTTGGCTAGTGCTTCGTAATGCTGCTTAGGTGCGCTAGGTTTTCCTCAATATCCGCGCAAAAGAGAAAGAAATCCCTCGACTCCCACGTGACCGATATAAGGGTAACTTTGTTGCTTTCATCATATCAGTCACTTAACACAGTTTGTGACGACATAGCTTACTTTACTCTCCGTAGCGCCTCGATTCGTGATGAACTAGATCCTCAATCAACAAATCTCTCTAGCTAGCTGGTTCGTGTACTGAGCTGATTGAGGTCCGTTTCTGATGGCCCGACGAAGGTAATGTTTCTCTTTCGTAGATCGATGTCGGTATACTGCTCGTAGAATTAGTCGTTTGGTCTTATTCTCCATCAACTCCCACAGGATCAAAAAACACTTAATGAATTTCTCTCTGGAACTAATGGTTTTGCGCAGTAGATAAGAACTGGAATGATCCTTTCTATGTATATATGTAGGATATGTACATTTGTGGTGTTTTAAGTCGTTCGTGGGGCTTATTTCTCAAGTGCCTATACTCAATCCAAAGTATCAGCCGTTGGCAAAAGTCTAGATTTCTGAGCTTAACTTGGATGGTAAACCCCTTGACTACCACAATCATTATGACTATCCATTATGACCTAGGTGTCGGTGTTGTATGTCTTCTCTTGGTGACAGTGTATAATTTGTCTTCGCCTTGTTTAGTATCAGACTGTTTTCTGGCAGCGCTGCCACTTGGCTTCTGCACTTGTTGTTGGTGGTACATATAAGACTTGTCTATATATTAAGAGATACTCGATAGGTGCAGATTCTAGTGATCTGTTCCGATTATTCTACGGAACTAAAGGATCAAAATTATATTGTACTCTGCTCGTGCTCCATATCACTTTCCTTATCCTGTTTGGACTTAAGATAATTGTAAAGACAAAGCTAACGCTAGTATTTTGTCCTGTAAAAGATTAGAGAATCTTGTCGGATCTTGACGATCTTGTCAGAGCCTTGAACAGAATGGTGTGTGTCACTAATTCTTTTGTTTCCCTAGCTAATCGTCTCTATTCAGATTTATAGAGAACATGGAGGATGATGGGAATACATTGCACAAACGGGATGGAATCTTCACTTATTCAGAGCAAGGCTCATATAAAGGTAGACAATGTATGTTAAAGCTGGTACCGTGAAATAAGTTCAAGGTAAAGTCGATTCGACTTTATTACCATAAAATCGGAAATAATAGCGAATATGATTTTTTTTCCTGTTTTCGACTATATTACCATATGCACGTGTAATTATATCGAAAATTAGAAAGGCAACACAGGAGAAAATAAGAAATGGCAATAATGTCGAAATGCATTTGGAAATAAATCCGAAAGCCAAACTAATCAAATGGGTAATAATGTAGAATAGGGTTGGAAATAAAGTTGAAATTCAATTAAATTCTATGATTAAAATAAAATACATATAATATATTTCAATACCTAATAATAATTCTGAAATTGTTTACAAAAATACAATAATGTCCAAAACTCGAATTGGCTGTCATTGCACTTTTAAAAGTGTATTAATGTCTTATCTGAAATAATTAATTGCAAATACATAAATATATGTTTAGTGGCAAGACTATCATGCTTATCGAAAAGTAAATGTTAATACGTCAGGTTTTCTATTCCTTTCTCCCAAAATTTGTCATCAACTGTTTTGATTATAAATTTTGTGGATCCCAAATCTATCATCACTGATGCTAACTTACGTTCTTAACAGAGACTTCTAGAGAATCTCTAATATGTTCCTGCTTCATCGTTTCTTACAGAGAACGTGTTTAAATGATCTGAGCGTAAGATCATGTAAGATATGTTCCACAAAGGAGGTGTGACAAAATAATGATTTGAGAAAGGCTAAATGAAACAACACACGCGAAGATTTGAATACGCGGTTTCGTAGTTATACAGAAACAAACTGTTCCAAAGTCAGTTTTCTTATCGAAGGGAATTTATTATTTACGAATGAAACCCTTCACTAGAGAACGAATATACTAAGCAAACACAAGCAGCACAGAAATGCTAAAAGGAATATTGCTCTGTTTATGAAAATTCCAACGGCTAAAACTAATCAAGCAAAATAGAACAGAAATAGAGCTACATTTGCATTTATTTATTTTAATAATATGGTGAAGCAGAGAGACAGAGAGAATAACTTCACTTTACTGTGTTGAGAATTTAATTAGATTCTCAGGTCTGTCAGGTTACAAATAACTCGAAAGAAATGAAGCAAAACAGAGGAGATACGTTCCACAAAACGTTTGGGTGTAGTTTACTTATTATCTTACGACTAAAGCAACTAGTGCCCACGTAAAAACAAAAAGGAAAAAGCAGAGCTCGGGTATTGGTATGGGTTTATTGATCTATGCAGGATATATTACAGAATCTTACTAGCTCAAGTTCGGCTAATATTAGTGCATCATATTTACGCTGATGTGAGGATGACCGCGGTCATTTATATACATATGTTTAGAGTAAGGCACCAGCAGACATTGATTTTTGACATCAATAGCTTAAGAATTAAAAATATAGGTATACATACATATATTTGCGAAAGTGGGCGGTCGAGCTATTGACCACCCACATTAATACTAAACTACTACACATTACACAACACAGAAGACTCGACTTCGCACCTGACCCGCACACTAACGCTGCATCCTGCGTCATCTGCCTGATGCATCCCCAAACCCAAACACCATTTAAAGTATTTGGAGTCATTTAACCTAACTCCGAAAAGTACTCCTCTTTCAGTGCCTCGGTTACCGACAAGTTCCAACTCCCTAAGAAAGCAAAACATTGTCATTTTACCAATTTTCATTTACAATCGATCTTGGTTACCTGAACTCTCCACCGATAATCCTTACGACAATCACAACTCTCCAGCTAACCTGGAAGTAAAAAAAAACCAACCTACCTGTGTATACTCCCAAGTGCGCAATTGTATACGGCCATACCTGCGCCAGAAATGATATTGGAGATCGTACTTGGCCGACTTGGCGACTATGTTGTGGCCTAGTTAATCCAACACAACACTCCTCTGGTGCTTAAGAACACCTAACTGGGCTTGGAGAGGCTTCAACCGGTAGGGAACTCGTGGAACGTAGTTGATAAATGTTTGTTTACATTCTTTCAAGGTAGAACAACAACAAAAAAATAAAACCTAAAGAAACAACAATAAAACAGCAACAAATATTTTTTAAAAATAAATAGAAGATTATTTCATATAAAAAAAATATAAAATTGAATTCAATTTAAAATAAATTTAAATTAAAATAAAAATTTAATTTAAAGAAAAAGAATAAAAATTTAATTTGAATAAAAAGAAAAATTTAATTTAAATTTAAATCCAACTTCAACTTTTTATAAAAAAAAAAAAAAAACGAATTGCTTTAACCATCTCAAACTCTGTACACTGCAGTAGCTTTTCAACAAATCTTCGTGTGACATCAACTTTAAATCTTTTCCAAGGCTAATCGCTTAACAGAAATAAACCAACAAAGATTTGAATAAATTTCACTGAAAAAGTAGACTCTCTTTTTTTTTTATTCCCCAATAACGACAATAACGTAACAATAAAATCACCAATTCAAAGGACATTTAAACGCCACCTCCAGCCTAATATTATTGCATATCACAACAACTGTGCGAAAGAGCACAAAATTAATTTGTCTTTGCCATTAAATTCCTATCAAAACTTGGAATTCAATAAATACAGGCTGTGACGGCAACAAAACAAACCGACATCGTTTCACAATGTTGCAGCCATAAAAATGGCCCTATTGAGCTATAAAATCCTTCCCAGCCAGACAAATCCCGGATTTCGATTGAGAGGGTTTTTTGAAGGGCACTTCCCAGTCTTTCCATATGTATTTATATAGAATGTGCAATTTAAAGTATGTACAAAAAAAAAATCAGTACACAAGTCGGAGAAGAAAAATAAACAGACGTGAATTTTCTAGTCCTGTTCACAAGGATAGGATTCAATTTTCATGACAGGGAGAAAGAAAAACATAAATGAAATAAAAAAAAAAAAAAACAGCAAAAATCTCCAATCGATTTATGCAGGTTTAAAGGATAAATAAACATGCCAACGGCATTTGCAGGATCATTCAAAATTGACCACTCTTAGTTTGATGTTGCGTGGAATTTTTACATTTTCTCCTCTAAGCAAATTCCTGCACATGGAGTGGTGGGTGTAAAAGGCTATTCATACAAATGAATTGAATTCGAATGACTAGCCGCACATGTACGAGTATGCCCCGCCGAAGGACATCGACTACTGCAACTGTATGAGAAACGAAGAGCTCTGTATTCACTTGCGGTTTGGTACACATAGTGTCCCCGGAGCAACGCTCGCACTGCACTCTCTCTCGGTATTTCTGAATGAGTGGACACAGATGCTGAATTGGATTTTCCATATGCATGATGGACAGACAGATGTTGGAATCGGTTAGCAAACTCGATTGTCAGATCGATTGCCAGCGGAGGTGGGTTGTGTACTGAAGAATTTAAATTTTATTAAAGTTATATCCTTGAATAGACTTTCTAGGGACTGATAGATATTGGTCTGCTTTTAGATTCATAGTGTAATTTGCATTCAGAGTGAAAAGTGTGGTCTAGGTAATAGGGGTTGGCTGTTATAATAGCCTAGAAATGATACAATAAGCTATTGCAAGAGCAGGCACATATGAGAGCACATCCTGTTAGACCCTATTAACTGGACCTGACTGGTGGTAGTGTAATCTATTATGATTATTTGATCATTCATTATCAGCATAATAGAAATAATAAAGATAGAGCATACCTATCTGAAATTAAAAAAAACCAAAGATAGAATTCTTTGGCGCGTACGATTATAGGTATTCATCTATCCGGACAGTACTGCACGCTAATATTCATGCTGCTTCATAATTAGAGAGATATGAGCTTGACAAATTACATGGTACTCTGATTTAGTAGATGTTAACGCAAAAAAAAAGAGTTACAAAGAGTTTCACTGAAAACTAATCCAAATGTACTTCTCTGGTTTATAATTTAATCTGCTTCTATATAGATTATTCCATCGATCCCCTACGACTAATGAGCTTATCCACATTTTTCTTTTTCTGTTGTGATACGAAATTTCTAGAGCAATATTGTCATTTAGTTTTTCCATTACGAAGAAAAATAAATTCTACCTATAGGCAAACCACGTCCATTAAAGATAACCCGCATCTGCACAGAGGATGAGAGTTGATCGTAAATTAATTAAAGCAATGGTGAGCTGTATCCATGCATCCGACATTAAATACACCATTTACACATGTAAGCTACTGATGTCATTCTGATATTAATTGAGCATCCAATCAATGAAAAAAAATATAAATATTCCAGGAATTTAAGAACCGAACTATGCAAAAATGTCCTGACTGTGTTTCCATCAACTGCTGTAATAGACCATCAGCAATTAAAATGAAACTGTTGACAGAGAACCCAAAATATTTTTGTTATGACAAACGAAGTTAAGAGCAAGTATTTTGTATTTATTTATTCGTTTGTGTATATTTTTATGAAAAGTTTTACGTTTCATGATGCAATTGAATTGAATGTTTCAACATCCTGCTGCTTGTTGGTTTGTAGCACGTCATCAGAAAATCAGACAAACACAAACTAATTACATCGAATATCATTCCACAAATATTTAATCGCGTCCTTTAAACTATATCTACTCGCTTATTGTTTGAAAAAAAATCCCAAATTATGTGTTAAATCTCGTATTTGTTTCAGAAATTTATTCATTTGTCAAACAACAATCTGTAAAGCTCAATTCACAACTTACTCTAGAAGTCGACGGAGGAAGACTTTTTGGTCAACAATAGTGCTTGAATAGTAGTCAAATGATAAATGCCATTCGAGGTAGTCCGGTCCTAAGCAAACTACCTCCAGTTTGCGCACTCCAAGTGGGTTGAGGTCTCCTTCTACTTGTGCACGCCAATGTCGTTCTCTATTGCGAGGGGTTTCCCTCCATCTTGGATTCGAAAACTCTGCCAATCACAACACTGAGGTCCATTCGCTCTACTTGTCCTAGCCCCCTCATATTTTTAACTAGGTCTATATCGCTGGTCATTGTAATTCGTTATTGAATCTCCTCCTCCAAAGCCTGTCAACGCAAACCGGACCGATTATCTAACGCAGACATGTTCTATTGAAATTATCGAGGATATCTTTATTAGCTTTCGATGAGTACATACTTCAGCACCATAAAGTAGGACTGGGATCATCAAGGTCTTGTATAGAATCTTCTTAGTTCTTGGGGATAGGGCTACTCAATAAATAGCCTTCTTAGCCAAAAGAAACAGCGATTGCTAAGATCGTTTCGTTTCATTTCTGTGGAGGTGTAATTGTCAGATTTAATAGCAGAGCCAAGGTAAACAAAAATCCCTTACTACCTCAAAGTTATGTGACTTTCTATCCAATTCGTGAATGCTGTATGTCGCTTCTGATTGAAAGCAGCAAATGCAGCCTGCGGGAAAAGGTTTTCCATATTCCCAGCACCGACTGTAGGTAGGTAGGTAGGTAGAAGGAGTGCCTGCACAAGCAGGCAGCACTCGAACCACCAATAGATCCATTCTGAACCCCTGTCGTGGATAACTTAAAATCGAAGACAAAAGTTGCTCTGTAAATTTGGGATAGTTAGGCGGCATGGTTAATGCTAGCTTTCCTTATAGGTCGCCCAGATCTTCGAAGTAGTATTCACCGAAGGCCGTTTTATTAGTACAGGTTTGGACATTTGCATTGGAAGTGAGATGTACCTACTCCGAGATGAACTCTCTTCTGCGTCTGTGTCGCAACAGAGGTCATCAGTGTCTAGTCGTGTTCTTCTTCGGTGGGCCGGCAGAAGGTTGTGGCAGGTAATAATATCTTCAAAGAACACCACGTTGGGTCTGTTAAGCGCTTGAATTTGCTTGGTTTTGGCATTGTTTTGTTTGGTCCAGAATATTTTGGAGACACGATAAAATGAGAGTGCGCTCCATCTGATAAGCTAGTCTCACGAAGGCTTGCTCTATGTTGGATTTAACAAGAATTATGGCCGATAGCATAGACGGAACGACCATTGTTAGGTCCTGTCCGGATCCCTTTCTTGCTAAATCGGTTGCCCATTCGTTTCACTGAATTCCGCTGTGTCCTGGAATCCAAAGGAGTGTAACTTCGTAGTTGCGATTCTCTTTCTTGAGTACAGTTTCGTGGATAGTTCTCGTGCCGGTTCTGCGATTACTAATACTTCCGCTTGGAACACACTGCCATGGTTTAGAAGTCTTAGAGAGCGAACAATTGCAGGATCAGATGAGTATATGCCAGAGCCTACTCCTTCGTCAGTTTTTGAACCATCCATGAAAATCAAGATATTATCGTGTTCAAGGCCCTACCGTTAATCCAATACTCTCTTGATGGGAAGATTGTCTTAACGATTAGGGTGAAGTCGGGGGATGGTGGTATATAATCTGTCTCGCTACGTAAGTGTGCCCATCTCGCAATAGTGCGGTCATGTCACCCTCTTTCCAAAGATTGGATTGCTTCAAACGAAGGACACTCTTAGCAGTTATTGCCTTTAGATGTAGGGCTAATGGGATCAGTGATAGTATAATTTCAAGGGCTGCAGTCGGCGTGGTTCTGATGGCGCTGTTAGTCCCTATACATGCTAATCTTTGTATCCTGGTCAGTGCTCGAAGGTCTTATCTGTTGTGGGGCACTAGACTAGGCACCCATAGGATAGCAAGGGTCTGACAATGGCTGTGTTTATCCAGTAAATGATGGCAAACTTGAGCTCCCATTTTTGTCAAAGATTTTGCTGCATGCTATGGATGCTTTCTTTATCCTTTCTGACGTGTTTTCTTTTCAAGTCAGCTTACGGTCGAGTATACAGCAACTGTCTCACCTTTTCTGAGATTTGGAGGAGTGTGCCGTTGAATCTCATGGCCCGATATGTGGGATTGTTCACTTGTTAGCGAAGAGTTCTAGGGGTGGATATGAACTTACCTGTCGTCATTATGACGACGTCAGCCGCATATGCGACAACTTTGACCCCACTTCGTTCTAATTTCGTTAAGATTCCACTCACGACTAGTATCCATAGTAGAGGGGATGGGACCCCACCATGCGGGGTGGGAGGGACCAGTGCATGTACTTGACAGTCACCCAGTTCTGGGTTGATGTGTCTCGTCTTGACTATGCATTGAACCCAGTCTGAGATTACTGGATCTATGGTTTGTTGGTTCAGTGCTAGTCGTATAGATTTGATTTTATTGAAGGCTTCTTCTATATCCAGAAAGGCCGATAGCGTGATTTTTTTATGATGGAGCAGTGCTGTCTCAACAGATCGGCCTTTAGTATAGGTATGTATGCAGGTGACATATCCCTAGGACTTAGTTTGAAGCGCATGTGTAAATGTCTTGAGTAGGAACGCGGTAAGGCTAATCGACCTAAAGTCTTTTGCTCCAGTATGTGAGAGTTTACCCGCATTGGGTATGAAAATTTGGGCGAAAAATATTCGCTATCCGGGGATTGATACACTCTTTGCGGCCTTATAGCATCATGGATAAAAGCACCGACTGTGGCGACTAGAAGGTTCTTTTCTTCATATCTACAGATTTCTGTGCGGGTCTTGTTGCCTTGACACGTTCTTTTACATTTTGGTAAAACTTCTCTCTCCTATCGCGTACTTCTCGTGCTCTTTTTCTTCTTTCAGGGAAACCGATTCTCTTCCCGTCAGTTTCAGTCTCCCAAGTGCTCCCTATAAATGAGTGCAGTAAGTCTGCTGAACTTCTCAGCAATGCCTTGAAGTCTTCCAGCCTTATTTACATCAATCGGACTTAGCGTGCCAATTGTCTCATTTACTTAAGGGTGAAATGATCAACGTCAACTTCTTTTTGGTAGTGTCATATCTACTCCTTATATGATTTAGTCAGTAACTAGCCAAGCTAGTTTCTACGTTTATACGAAAGTGGGACGAATACTTATTTCATTTCTTGGCATGGGCGACTGCACCGAGAACTTTGTTTTGCTCTTTGTTTGCTGCTTCTATTTACTTGTAGAATTTTAATGTTTTGTGTTCTGTGGATTTATGGAACGTAAATATCACCCTAACTGGCTTAAGAAAAGAGACTGCTATCAGCTTTATATCTCAACATGATTAAATAATTTAAGAAATGAGACTGCTATCAGCTTTATATCTCAACATGATTAAATAATTTAGTTTTCTTCCTAAGAATATCCTGAGGATATCACTATCAAATCACAGTGTCAATTCAATTTAACTAAATTGTAGAAATGTATCCTGTCATTCATAATTTTTCTTAAAGCAATACATTTTTAATTAAATGAATAACTCACTATGTCTTCAGCTTACTACTTTGTATTAGACTTTCCTTGTATTCGATCTTTTGACTGACTTTATACCGTCCCTTATGGATCCATTTTAAGTAGCTACTTATAAGTTATAACAAATGTCTCTTAATCCCCTAAAATGAATATTCCACCTCTCTTCTACCTTGAGCTCATTTGTTCGCCAAAAGCAAAATCCAACAGGAAATCCGACCGCAGAAATTTAAAAATGCAAATACCACCCCATAAAATGTTTTTCCAAATCACGGAAACTTAACTCAATTTACCCAGTCCTCCTCCAAGGATATCCTTCTATACGTGAAACGTGCTTAATAATTCTCTGACGCCAAAACTAACATTGAACACCTTGAATTATAAATGAATTAAGGCAGAAGGCAGGATCAGATGGTTTGGTAAAATCTCTGCGCCAAGGAAAGCCAAACAATTGTCGGGGATCCTTCCTTGCGTGCAATGCCATTGATTCTGACGTTATCCGTGCTTCCAGCCCAAAACCAAGAGAAAGGATATAATTAAAAATTTAATGGTTAAATATTAATTTAAAAAGAAGAAAAAAAAAAAAACATACAGAAGCGCAAACGTAAGCCCAAGAAACTAGGTCATCCGGACAAATGGTTTATGCTCGCCATGCATATGAGGAATATAATAAGGATATACGATCTGAAAACCGTCATCGCGTTGCAGTTCTAGCTTTTACATTGATGCTACCTGGTTGCTGACTGAAAATCCATCGCTGGCAGAGGGTGATGGTGTGCTCTTTTTTCCTGCTTATGAACTAATTATACCAACTAACGACGAAGAGCTCGGGTAATTCATGTGGCGTTTTCATCGCGATGTTGTGGAAAGGCTTCAGCTGGAATATCCGTGAACGCTCTGTTGCATCAGCATTAGCAAAGTGTTAGGGACAATGGTGTTGAACATGTAGGTTCCTATGGAATCCACATGGGAACATGTTTTCTATTTGTTCCCCGAACTAACTTTGCAATGTGCGCCGTGAGACTATTTCATATATGGCGGAAGGATAATTAATGCTTGTACCTTTACTCATATGCAGAGATAAGTAGCATGAAGAGATGTGTACTATTAGGTCTGAAACGAGAGCATAGATGCACTCATTCAGTGGGGCTTCCTTGTGCTTTTTTTTTTTTTGTTTTTTGCTTCTTTGAAATTAATGGTGGATGTTGTTTATTAGTCTGTGCAGCCAAAATGAAATGCAATTGTGTGCGCCAGGTAGTCAAAGTTAAAAAAGGAAGAGTAGGTAGGACGGGTTATATTTACAAGCGGTTGTGTGTGAAATTTAAAATGAAACTCTCTAATAGCTGTTGAAAGGAAATTGAAAAGTGATGATCCAGCTTTCTTTTCCTTTTTTTGATATAGTGTTACGTGCCTCTTTAAATAATTAAAGTTTGGTTTATTCTTAGTGTAGTATACTTTAAAAATACTTTAGTTTTGTAGAAAGCTACTGAATCTAAGTGCTTCCCCGAGCTATTAATTGAATTTTCAATTTCAAACAACCACTTGAATCTTGTTTCTTAATTAACTACGTACATTATTCTAAAATGACCTTGTGTCCCTGATCTGTACCTAAAGTTGCGACTCAGTTAATTAAAGCTTCGCTTAGAGTTTGATAACACCAAGAACCTCTATACAATGAATTCGTCAGCTGGATTCTGGAAAATAAAGAGGGTAGCGATGGTTTTCCGAAAAACCTTGATAAGCCACTACTTGGTGTGGTTTTCTATAATGTGGATAACCAAAGACTGTGGTTGGCATTCATTTGTACAGAATTATAACTTCAACGAACTGGCATTGAGCTTGATGGCATATAGTTGCTTATGATAGCAGCGAATGCATTTTATACCAAAAAACCACAAGCAATTTCGAGATCCAGCGACTGATTAGTGAGAATGTGGCAAAACTCTGGGAAATCCTCCTTTATTGGGTTTGTTTTTAACTAGATTGTGTTACTTCTAGTTAGTGCACCACAATTCTTAAAATGTGATGCATATTTTATTCTGTATATGTGAAACTTTCTTAAATTATGACAGAGCTAACAACTTCCAATGCAAGCAATGCTTCGGGTACAGGTCTCCGCTACATCTACTGTTTATCGACTTCGAGAAGGCTTTCGACAGCTTGAATCGAGATGCTATTTGATTGGCCTTGCGCAGGAGAGGCGTTCCAGAGAAACTCATAGCTATTATCAAGGCTACATTCGAGGGTAGTAAGTGTCACGTCTTACATAATGGTAATGTGTCGGAGGACTTTGAAGTCCATAGTGGAGTACGTCAGGGGTGCATACTGTCACCGCTTTTGTTCTTGCAGCACTGACGGAAGGTAATCATGGGATTCGATGTTTGTCTACTCTCACATCGGATAATGGACCTACATCTAATGGCCCAAAATCTAGAAGCTGAGGCAAACAAAGTGGGTCTTAAAATAAACGCTGCCAAAACAAAAGCCCTGAGCACTTCTGATACCCGCGCTCAACTCAACATTGCCGGACAAGTAGTCGAAAAGGTAGACAGCTTTCTATATCTAGGAAGTGTTGTCTCGGCTAACCGCGGTGGCACCAAACTGGATGTGTGCAGCAGAATCGGGAAGGCAAAAGCTGCGTTCGGAATGCTATCCAAAGTCTGGAGAAGCAATGTTCTCAGCACAAGAACCAAGCTGCGACTGTTCCGCTAGAACGTGGAATCAGTACTGCTGTATGGGTGCAATACTTGGAAGGTGGATACCACTAATACACGCAAGCTGCAGACCTTCATAAATAAATGTCTAAGAATTATCTTGAGAATTTTTTGGCCCAATCGGATATTCAACGAACAACTTTACGAGAGAACGGGCCAAGCACCTATAGACATTACTATACGAAGGAGAAAATGGCAGTGGATTGGACACACACTACGGCGTGAAGACAACTCCATTGCGAAATATGCCATTCAGTGGAATCCGCTCACCCAAGCAGGCAGAACTGCGGGACGCCCTAGGCAGACGTGGCGCAGAACAGTTGAGGAGGAATCAAGCTCTTTGGGAATGAGTTGGAGGCAGCTCAAACACGTTGCAGAACTCCGTTGTTGAACAGGCGTTGTTGACGCCCTATGCCCCTCGAGGGGTGAAAGGATTTAACTAACTAGCTATTATAATGTAGCTTCGTTGATTCTACCTAAATTGTTGAATTCTATATCATCTTAGATGTGATTTTATCTGATACTAGCTTTGGCTGTCTAACAAGACCGCATTATTTTGCTTGCGATCATTTCTATTAAGGCTAATTTTGACACACTATGTTCGTGAATTTTCGCCATGAAGATGCTAAAAACTTGAACTTTAAGTCTGCTGTTCTAGAATCCTTCATATACACGTATATTTCTTTGATGGGACTATACTATTTTATGACGTGTTGATTGATGGCATACTTATGCACAGCTGTCGTTAGTTCATTCTTTGTTATTTACTTAACATCGTCGTCATATTATCTATTATGGGTCACAACAAAGGTTGTAGCACAGAGCCTTGAGGAACACCGTATATAGGATCACTTTTTTAAAAATGGTAAATTGGGGTTTTATCGCGATTCTATTTCACCATATCTCCGTAGTTTTTGATCCAAGGAGCAATAGGTGATGATTGATATCACCACCAAAGTTTACATACAGTGTGGAATTTTAGTACTACCTATCAGCTAGATACTTACAAGGCGTCCATGTATCTCTTTGTTTATTTCACAGCAGTTTACTGGACTCTCACTTTTGCTCCAGTTCAAATTTTAAAACGTAATCACTATGTTTTCGGTAGAATGTTAACATTTCTCAGAGCTCCTTAGGATCCATTTTTAAGGGTTCGGTAAATATACTTCTCGCTTGCTCGTCCATCCGTTTGCCTGTCACCGCCTTCTAGCTCAAAAACTATAGCTATACATGCTGCGTTCAATTTCGAAACCCTATCAGAGGAATCGATAGCTATACCATTAAAAGTAGTATAACTTAAGTGATGCCAGATTACCCTTCTGAATGGTACAACGACTATCTGTTAACTCACGAATCCGTCGTGGCATGCTTGCTGGTTTCTTTAGTCTCTAGATCAAATTTTACAAATAGTTTTCCTTTTTTCGAATAAAACATTTTGTTACATCAGTCAAACCTTACCTGGTACATAACTTAACGTTTTCTTAGTGACTCACTAAAGTGCTGCCATTGGGTAACTAATCCACGATAACCGACGTAACTTTCATTGCCCACGGTTTTTTGACTACAAGAATTATGTTTTGACACGGGATATAGAGTTGTTACTTTTTCATCCTCTGAACTTTCCCTATAACTTTTGGGTGTACATAACATACTCATAGCACAACAGCATCCACTATTGCTTATCGCCATAATCGGCTTTTGCCTCTGATCTACTTAACTCTTCCCCTTCGTAATACAGTATGATATTCCACTTTCCGTAATATGATTAGGATTAAAAAGTCCTCGACCTCTAACCTCGCCTTCAATAGCATCGACTCTAGTCGCCCCTAAACTTATGTATCTTATAGTTGTATTAGCTCCCAGCTATATACTCTGTAGCATCTTAAGAAAAGTGCTTGAGTACTACTACTTGAAGTTCATCTAAACATTTTTGTATTTCGCAAAACTTTTGCTTTCTTCATACAGAATACCCTTGGAATCCGCTTGAGAGAGGACACATGTTTTTTTTTTTTTTTTTTGTTCACTTCGAAGCAATTTTCCCAGACAGAGAAGTTTTTATGAAACTTTTTATCTTCCTTACTTTTTTTTTTTTGTTCTCCTTCGCCAAATATCTCCTTGTATAAAGTGTCGCTGGCAAAAATCTTCAACAAGGACTTTCTTTGTTTAAGGTCATCCCTGTACAAAAGGTGAACAACAATTGTGTGGAGGTGTCAGGCGGACATCCTGTTTTGTTCTTATCTTCCTTTCGAAAAGTCCAAAAACCATAAAGCATTGCCGCAGAGGGAAAGTTCAACCCTTCACAGGATAACCGAATTTCGGAAACCTAACAAAAGGTGTCAAAACCAGATGGGTGGAATTTACCACCCACTGCACACAAGTAGTTGGGTAAACGCTTTAAATTTCTAAAGGATATGTACCCAATCAGCCCCAAAGTGCAAGAAATACATCAAACACTAAGGAAACATCCTGCATTCAATGAACCAAAGGATAACAACGCGTTTGCATTCTTATATACAGCCAAAGGGTATATAAAAGAAGCAAACTTTGCCATTTTATTGTTTACCCAAACACTTTTCACGTTCACAAGGATACACACTTTTTCCCATGAGTGGTGGAAAACGAAAAAATGAATCTAATTTCCTTGTTTGCTGCTTCCCTTCACCTAAAACTAGTTCGCAGGATAAGTCATTTGCCCACGTGACACAAGAAGATGAGGAAAAAAAAAAAAACCCTTCTCCTGTTTGTCCTGGAATTTAATAATAATTCTCTTTCCCTTTCTTTTACTTTGCTTTCAGTGCTCGATTGTCAAGTCAGCGAATGGGGCCAATGGAGTGAGTGCGACAAGAGCTGTGGTACCGGTATGATGACTCGCAGCCGAACCGTTCTGCAACCAGCACAGAATGGAGGCAAACACTGTCCATCGTTGGTGCAAAAACGTGGTTGTCAAGGGTTCCGTTGTCATGGCCATCACGATAGGAAGGTCCTGCGAGGTGAGTGAACTTGTCTTTGCTATTATTTTCCCATTTTCAATTATGTCAACATGGTGGGGCTTGAAGGAGCAACATGAACGACATGCGGTTTTCCGCACCATTTTCCAAGAATGAAAAATGTCGGTTTTTGAGGAAAGAAGATGTCCTTTTTTTTGATAATAAATGAAAATTGGAGGAAATTGTTTCCATTTAATGAAGACTTATTTATTTATTTTTTTTATTATTTTTTTTTTCTTGGGAAATTTAATCAGTCCTTTTCAATGCAGAAGCTGCTAATCTCTTTGTTATCTTTTATAAGTGGATCAAGGGAAAGTACTTTGGTTTTTTTTTTATTATTTTATTATTTTCTGGCAAGGACACTTCAATTTTGCAACATACATTTATAAAATAAGGTCATTTTAAACTTCAGAAATTAAATTGTTCTTTGAAGTCCAATGTATGTATGTACGTCCGAAAAATTAATTTTTCCTCATGTTGGTCGAAAGTTGAGGATATTCTTGCCATACTTTATTTCCTTGCACCATTCAGTTTCAGAAACTCGAATCAAGTGCAGATGTCCATCTGAGTGAAATGGAAATTGCTGAATTCTATTGTATACCATACCATACCGAAATATTTTTCAATAAAGTCTCTATGGAATCAACTTGAAAAATTAGTTTTAATATTAGAATCAAGACCGCTGGGGTTTATGGACCGACAGCTTTTATTCATTTTTCAAGGAAATACATATATGTATGCCCTACTCCTATGCGTTATGTTCTTTACTGTTTATAATTACAAGACAAAGAGAAAGAGAAAATGTTGAACTTAAATTGATATCGAAAAATATACATGTCCATCATAGGTAATAATATCTTTTTTAAACCTCCAGCTACGCATTACTAATTAAAGCCTTGCCCTTCAACCATTAAAAACTCTTCATGCTTTTAAATAGTCTATCAAAAAGATGTCATCGCACCATTACCCATACCGCTCTTTGTCGCTGTTTTAAAAGAGCCTTCTACATTTAATTCAAGTTTCCTGCTGCGTAATAGCATAACTATAAAGTTTCTCCCCAAAGTACTCTGAAAATAGTCTCATTACCGGGCGCATGAAATTACAAAAGCCACTTCCTCATTCTCACCTTCTTTCTCTGCATCAGATAACGACGCATTTGTCCTTGACCAACCACACCTATTCACTGTTCGTCGTCGAGGGCGTATACGTAACAATATTCCTTGTCCCCACTGTACGCGCTGCCTGCTGGTAATAGTTCAATGATGAGAAGGCGTATACACAACGTCTAACTACCTCATGAGTGGTAATTACCTACTTAACTTTAGAATTACCCATTTCCATGTTAAAATCCTTGTTTTATATGTGAGTAGAGGTGGGCGGGTACCTAAAAAAAAAAAAAAAACACACAAAACAGTGAAATAATTTTCACGCCATAAAATTTGCATTTCTCCAGCAAAAGATGCGAGAAATTACTATCAGCGCCTAGCCATTTTCTATCTCACAAGCAGGTCCAAAACGGTACTAAAGCTAATTGGGTTCTTTGTTTATTATTCATGGGAATATGGGGGTAGCTTTGCCTGATGACGATGTACGAGTATATGTATGTAGTGTACCCTTTCGGGGCTAACTAAAATAAATAATTTTCTCACTTTATTATAGAGATGGCACTTTTACTACCAGCAGCATTGTCAAGGAATCGCCACGCCAACGATAGCAGTGACATTCGACGGAATCTACGATTACGCTATAGGGACTCGTTTAAACACAACCGAGAGCACGAGTGAGTAAATTATAATTCCTTTCTATTTTCTTTAAACATATTTCGTCTAAAGACCTCTTGGATGTGGTTTGATCGTTTTTTATGCTTCGCGGGGTGCCTTATGCACCCATCACCTTTTTTTTTTATTTCCATAATCCTTGCAAAGAGACCCGACGTAAGGAAATACATTTTTTGTTTAGGGAGGTAGAACGAGAGAAATTTACAACGCCCAAAGGACATTTGGTTTCCCTTCGCCTCGTTTGGATGTATTTTTTTTTTTTCGGCCACTTTCTTTCACTCCTGCCTGAGATTAGACTATGTGAAGCGTTTTATGCCAGCACTTCCAGCACTTCAACGCTGTTCAGGTATAAAATGTAATGGCGACTTAAAGACTGATTTGCATGCGACAATAATGGCGCGCACGGATGAAATGTCCTTTTTTGCGTGAGGCTTGTTAAGGCAAAACACATTTTCCTCTGGCGGGTGGTCGGGTGGGTGCTTCTGGTGGAATGGAAAATTCGTGTAATGTGAAAATTATTAACTTTGTTAAATTTACTAGAGAGAAAGAGAGAAAGTGAATTTTGATTGAGGTATGGTACGACTTTGTTATGACTGAATGACAAGGACGATGATGGCAATTTGATTTGCATTTATTTTCTGTGTACATATAGAGTAGGATGAAAATGGTTGGTATCTTCCAACAACCACTTACTCAGTGAGGAGAAAATTAAATTTAAATTGAAGGTCATCAAAGTTGAATTGCTTCCCTAGCTAGATAGCTAGAAAGAGAAAGAGAAAGTTTATTAAGGAAAGAGAGATTGTAGGCGTTTTAATGGTGGCAAGGATCTGAGCATATTTTAGGCGGTGTTTTAATTTGTGTGCTTTGACGCTGGTACAGTGATAATGTTTTACGCTATTTTGTCAAATTCATTAACCATAAAGTTTTGTCAAGGCAAAATTGTCTAATGGAGTAAAGTAAACATAAAGCTGGGTTAATGGTGTTAACGTTGATGGATGTAGTTCCATTTTGATCACCTCTAATTCATGTTAACTATTGCCTGCAAGGTTTATTAGATCATGTTAATGAGTTGTGTAAAGCTTAGAAAAGTGCTTTGAAAAGGATCGCAACCATGAGGCAGCAGGTTGTAAAGTGTACTTAGGACCAACAATTTTTATATTCTTATTTAAATATAATCACTCCTTAAAACCTCAAAATGGATTTCAATCAAGATTTAGGTAATAATTCGCAAGTCACTCTCATTACAAGTCACACTCACTCCGTAGATTGTTTGAACGCCGAATGCTTACAAAATCTTTTGTTCTACAAGAAATCCAGCGTTACATTGGTGGATTAACATAAGTGGTAATTCTGATCCACTTTTGATCCTACATACTCCAATAGGGACTAACACCAGCTCCTTGAAGAAGTAACTACCAATACTCCTCATTCTTCTGTGCTTTGAGTGTAGGACCAAAGACCATATAAAATAATTATTATTATACGGTCTTTGGTTGGACACATCTATTCAGATTCAGTTGCTTGCTTGCCCAGCAGCTTCTACATAAATCGTTGTAATTAAGATTTAAGATTGTTTTTATGGATTCCATGTATCTAATACCAACAGTTGATATTGTTTTTGAAGTAAATTTCAATTTCGTTTATAACCAATGTACCGTGATTAGTTTGAATATATTACTGAGCATGCTTTAATAATGCGATCGTCGATGTTTTAGTTTAGAATCGAAGATTACCCCTAACCCAAAGTACTGCTGGGGGTTTGAATGCAAGGATTGCTTTTATTTTGACTGCAAAATTGAGTGATTCACTGAGAATCGTAAGGAATTTACCTGAATCTAGGACAACATCATCAGCAGATTCATCGTGTTGACGACATTTCTTTCTAATATTTTAATATTTCCAAAATCCCCCGTACCATAACGAATTGTATGTGTGTTGAGAGAAATAATCTCTCCTTTTAGATGTAGATATCGCAAAGAGGGTCCTCCAGCTCTTTTTGTCTGTACGCTCGACTGCAGATTAAACGTCTGGTTGGATTTATTTTAAACTTCATAGCTGTCGTCTAGGAAAAATCGAAATCGACCGTGTTCGTGCTCGAAACGTAATAACATCATAAATGTTTGTTTGCCAGGTGGGGGTGGAATAATTCTCAAAATATGTCACTGGCTTTTAAAAAATTAGAAGCATTACTATACTAGTAACTCAGGAGAAATTGCTTTAGAATTTGTTTACAGGAGATCAATTTGAAGGACACAATTCTCGTTATTCGCTTTTCGATTAAACGGCGACAATAAACTTACTTCCAATCTTAATTTCATAAAATGCAATTATAATCTTATCACGATCTTATGCGCATTTTACGACAATCGTATAAGTATTTCACTACTTTCTATTGAATTGCTGTCTTAATACATTAGACCATTCGAGTTAAATGGCAAGGATTCATTACAAATCAAAGTTTTTAGTATCAAATCCTGACTCAACTGGCGCCAATAGAGTTCATTTGGTCGCCAAAACAAAAGTCTTCCTAAAACACGTTTCTTCGGATATCAATCAAAATCATTGCGCCAATTAATTTGTTTGTTCTAAATATTATACGCTTGTTGGTAGTTACTTTCCTATATTTGGACACAAATCTGATTAATTGGCGGAGTTTATTGATGAACCAATTAATTGGTCTTCACAAACAGAAACATCTATTCTCCACAACTCAATAAAAGCCCTGTCCTACCTAATTCGCAAGATGTTCGTTCGTGTGCGCCACCCCCATAAAAGCCTATGAATAAATGACGAAAGTGAATTATTGTATCCTTCTAACTCTATAGAGGCTTCTCCTGTTATACCTCTTCGTTAGGAAGACAATACTCCATAATTTATTCATTCCCCATTACTTTGTCGAATAAATGTAGTTTTCGATGAGTTATATGGATGAATCCCATTAACCCTCGCTCCCTCTTCAGCTGAATATCCTTGTCACTTACCCTATCCATTACCAATTACTTACCCCTGCAAATATACACAATATCAACCAAAAAAAAAAAAAGCTTCTTAACATCCATTGACAGTTTCATAAGGATCAGTATCCATCCCCCACTCCGCACACGTATCAGAGATAGGACACATTTATTGCTACAAAGAGCAGAAGCCCTCTCATAGGGATGTGTGAGAATGTTATGCTATCCTATGGGTAGGAGAAGGAAACAAAAAAATAAAGTCCTCGAACCGGAACTCAATCTACGGTAAATCAATGAGAAAATGGAAAGGTCGCCTGTCCAATTAAGTTGTGTGTTTCCAGTTGCGAGTTGGCGAAACGAGGATAACTACTGTTTTCAGGATGAATCAATGGATTTTCCAATTTTATTGGAAGGAGATAGTAGTCTACCACCCATCTACCAACCTGGAGTACTTCCACCAAGCAACAGTAGAAGGATCTATCAGCGTGACATGGATTTTCTTCATTCAATTTCAACAGACGCAGACAAAGCACGAAATGAGTTAGTCAGGCTCCTCTCTGATGGCATACGGCGGCGGGGCGATGTCATTGATTTAAACGCTTTTCCGTTGTTGGTTAAAGATAAATGAGGAATCCTTGTTTCAATTGCAATAGTCGGGTGGAATATCGGGTAGACTGTTAGTTTTCATTAAAGTTTCTGCTTGCTTGAACTTTAAGGCACGAAATGGGGGGAAGTCACTTTAATCCTTCAACACATAGATATATGTCTATCTTCGAAATGTCATTTAAACCAAAGTTGGAAGATTTCACGGTGACAGAGCAGAAATAGAGACACAGACGGAGAAAATTTTAATTGAAGAGGGATTCGTAAATTAATTTGGAGAATTCCACTGAATTGTTTGGTTTCGGGGGGAATGTTTGGCTTGTGTCAGACAGTAAGCATGTGTGTTCGCTTGAGGTAATGTCTGAAAATAGTACGATTGGGAATAATAGAGATTGCGGATTCAGTTAACTAGTGATCAACTTGAATTGGCTTGTTGTTGAACAAAATTTTAAACAGTTCGTTCTTTGTCTTTTTTTACCTAATTGAATTGAATTTAAAGAATTGTCAATACGTACATTGTGTATGAAAGTTTTGTTATGAATATCTGTCATGGTAAGGTAATTGTGAAGAAGTCATAGTCACTACCAAAGGATGTCCTAGATGGTTTCAGATTTGTTAGGTCGATCCACCGTAAGGAAATTTCTACCTATTAAGAATAAGTCCTCTTTGTCAAGATAAGCTGATAATGGACTTATAAAATTCAGATACTACTAGTAACTGACTTATAAAGGTGAATGGACAAGGTGAAAAGAGGCTGTAATACGCCTAGAATATACCTTTGTGGCGAAGATATACATACGAAGAGCTTTAAACGAAAAAATGACACACACATAAGTTACATACCTTAACTAGGATTGAGACCCTAAATGTTCCTATGTTACCTGAGCCAGAATCGTTGGCAAATAAAACCGAGCATCCACAGTTACAGATAAAACGGACCGTGGATGACTGCAAACTACAGCAAATACTGTCTCTACCGACTTTCAGTTTTGTCGAACCTGCTCAGAAGCTTGCACGGACCGAACGCCCACCAAGAGTACCATTTACATATATATACATTTTGTCTTTTTTTCTAAGAAGATAGGAGAGAGTCCTATGTAGGAAAAATAATGCCTTTAAATTTTCAGTAGGAGTATTGAAATGCCTTTAAATTTTCAGTGAACTAAGCAAACATGATTTATAGCAGGCAGGAGTTTCTGTAAATAATTTTGCCAATTCTAGGGAGAGAAAGAGTCTTTGGTATTGCCTTGTGTTTGTTGGTCCACAAACCTAGTACGGGAGGATTCGCCTCATATGTATGTAAAGGAATAAGTAAAATACAAATACTTTCAACTTGAGTCTGTAAAAAAATTAAAATAAGTTGGTAACAAGACCAAGAGACTCTTGCAAATCACGCTCGCACATTTGCACTTGTCATTGTTTTTTCAATATAAACTACGAATCATGCATCAGGTACCCATAAAATATAGGAAACTTGCCTTCTGCCAATTATCTTTATCTTTGACGTTTGCGTACAAGTCCTGCGTAAGTACATATGGAATTATACATAGATAAAAATGATGCCTTGTAAATATTTATTTGGTAAAGTACCGAAAATACCAAAGAACCCTAAGCATTGGTATCTGTATATCCTGATTTAAAAAAATGGTTTTAGTTGTACATCTAGGTGAGCATGAATGATAGTGAGGGCTTATATCAACGATTTATAACCATTAGTGAGAGCATATTATTGAGTTCCACTTTATTGACTTGACAGTAGGAATTCAAAACAACTCGTTTCACGTTCTCTTTAAAATATATATTGAGAACATGTTTTAGCCTTGTCATGTATAATACTATCAAACCGGACGATTTACGTAATCATCGCTGTATAAGCTCAGAAAAAGGATGTACATATGTATTAGTCTAATAAATGGTATCCACTAGGACAAACGTCTCGAGTAGTATGTGTTCAGTCCATTCTTTTAGGAAACTAAAAAGCCTTTACATAGAATTGGTTAATAAATTTAGTAGGTACATACGAGTACCCAATCGTACTGAGGTGTTCAAATATGCACATTGTGGAATCTTAGATGAAACGTTTTCGTTTCTTACCTTTTATTTCTTAAAGATTGTGTAAGAAGAACACATTTTCTGGTCCTTATTGTTTTGACTTTGGATTTCCATTATACTGTTTGAAAAAGTTAAATAATCTTAGAATCTATGGGCCTTTCATTTTGTTTTCTAATAGATAATTGATGTGGGATTCAATTTGATCGCTCAGAGACCCAATATCTAAGCAACTCTATTTATGCAGCTTCAATATGACTCGTACCATAGATTCAATTTATCCTGATAAATTATCCTACAATTGGACTAGTCTTTAGCGCATCTCCAATGTTAAGAATTTTTACCAGCGGTTTCTTAATCAGCTAGTTCATAATGATAAGAGGCACACTTTTTTCCACAAATTACGTTGCTTACGTAGGCTTAGAGTGCCATCAAGTATTCGAAGTTTTATGTTCCAGTTCGATTTACTATTGACGATTCGCACTTTTCAAAGTTTGATCTTATTTTTGTAAAGCAACTAGCCACTTAATAGGCTTTGATGGTGGAAGGACATTTTCAACCAAACATTCAGACTGCATAGTCTAGATTAGTATTTTTAAGCAATAATACACTTCCCTTGTCGATACCTCATTTGTGCAGTTTTAAAACCGTCATCATCTTCACATAGTTAAAAACGTTATTTTCACAATTATTACTACTCTCGATAGATTTTGCCTCGACGTACCTATATATATCTACGAGAATGTCCTGTTTTCCTTGTGAGTACTGGGACTTGTTTCTGCGTAGGAACTTAGGCGCATTTATGTATGTGTAGCTCTTAATCTCCCAATTGGCACGATTTTTTCTCGACTGTATTCAACTCACTGTTTCGGAGGGTATTTATGTGGTTGGCACAGGTGGATATAACCCGCAAACCCGCGTTTTTAGCTTCAAAGTATTTGTTTATTCACTTCGTGATAATTTGCGCTATTATCTTAGCTATTACATAGGTAAGCATTATTCAGATATATAATTAGATTTCGTTTTTAAGGAATATTGATGATTCGCTTCCTACACTCATCAGAAATGATCTTAGTCCTTTCAAGCTCTCTCTACTTCCCTCCCTAGTCCCTATATCTCGTAATAACTTGGCACATGTACCATCAACTCCTATCGCTTAAGTGATTTTTAGTGATCTCTTCCTTGTTTCTCAGCAAAAAAGCAAGCAAACATCACCATGAGTTGATCTGGATGGTCTATAAACGGTTGTGCTTTTAACGCAAGTATGTTGATGAACACATTATTTTTGTACAGTTTCTATAAATATGTTACGGAAACCCTGTTAGCTTCATGGTTACAAGCCTAATTTTTACACAAATTACATGGAGTATTGAATATCGAGTCGCAATATCTACTCTACAAAGTACTCCAACGGGGTTTGTCATCATTTTTAAGTTTTTCATAGTGCATTCCTAGGTTTTAGTACCACAAACATTCTTTGTATGCTTTTGAGAACTTTTTTTGGATCTGGTGACTTCTGTAATTTTTTTTTAAGTTTCAGGTCCTTCTCTACTAGACATAGACACTTCTTTTAAGAATTTGGTTTCATTTTATCTCTTATATGCCTTAAATTTTCGTCAAATCTGTCCCTTTCCTTGAATTTTACATAAATGTTTTCTTAAGTCAATTTCTTTAAATACTTTTACTGTCTTATTTCAATTCTTTCATTTTGATGACTTCACTCACTAAACCCTTTTCAAAATACCATCGTAACTTCATCATTTTTTTTTTATTTTACTTTACCGAAAGGCATCCTCTTTAAAATCGCGTTAAGAAGCTCATTCTTTGTCGATCCTTTGCCTTCATCCTCAATAGAGCTGTTGAATGAATATAACCCCCTAATCAACTCTCAATTCAGCGATTCCTTTCACAAACTCCAGTCCCAAAAGAAGGGTTACCCTTCAACCGAACACAATGAGCATATAAAAAAGGACGACCAAGTGGAATTTAACGGGCGGAAATAATTAATCAATTGGTGGCCCTTCTCAAGGCGAATAAAAATGTTTCATTCATTCCAATGGTACCAGCCCCAATAAATTAAATTTAAACACCATGTCTGGGTGTGTAAGTTGGTCTTAATGCATACACAAAAAAAAAAAAGGAAGAAGCACCAGTGTCCTTCGATTCTTATCAATTGGCTGGTTGTTGAAAAAGGACCAATTCGAGTGAACGAATATTTGTGTCCCATTAATTTCATCAGTTTTGATTTTCTTTTTTTTTATTATTGTTCTTTCTTTATTGAATTATGTCCTGTCATCTGGAAATGGAAAATAATTTAATTAATTCTTCGAAAATGAGGAGAAAATCCTTGGGAGGAGTTTTATTGGCGTTGATTGCCATCGGAATTTCACTTAAAAACGGAAGAAATTGCTTCAAAGGATTCAGCATTGATACAGGGTACAACGCGAACAAAGCATGCAAAATAAGTTAAATTGTTATTTCCTGTAGTACTAAGTATAAATAGATCTTAACGAAATTACATTTTAAGGAAAATGTGTGAAAGGAATAGTATCAGTAGTAGTAATTTCTCAATCTTCTGACGTTCTCTGAAATCCTTAACTAAATTTATTGTGCGTTACGTTAATTTATTCTTTTTTCGAATTTATGAAATTTTTTTTACGAATCTCTGTAAATATTGCTTTACATTGCCCTCCGAGTAAACTCATCCTCTGTCTAACAATTTTCTCTTGCTAATACAATATTTTCAACTATGTTTAATTTCGCCCGCCTACTTGGTAAAAGTTTTTCAATTGCATGTTTGTAAGGTGTTACGTAAGTCTTAGTGTCAACAAACCTTCGATTGAAAGTAAATTGACCTTGCAATAAGACACAATGCATATTATCAAACTTTCAATCCACCTTACAAATCCAGATAAGTTTGATCCCAATTCCCTATAGCTATCTAAACTCTTTTCAACTTCTCTTATCTTACGTCACGTCAGCTTAATCTGACATCCAATTACTTCTTTTTATTCAACCATTACGTCAATTGTTGTTTTTTTTTTTTACTTTTATTTATCTAACGAAACTAATTTGTTCCTAATTACCTACCGATTTTTTTTTTCCTTTTAAAACCAACAACATCAATCGAATGAAAGAAGTAAAAAACAAGGACATTTATGTATGTCACGCTCTGATGACCAGTAGGAGACTAGCAAAAGGATGTTTTCAGTTCATAAATTTTCCCTCCTAATTTTTCGGTGTCCTTTTTGGCTCTTTGTTTGAATATTTTCGTTTTTCTTTTTCTTCTCTGAACATTTACAAAAAGGACACTTGTAGATAGGAGAAAAAATGGATTCATTTGCCTAGCAATGCAGATGTCCTTTTCTGTCGTTTTTTAGGACATTCTATTCTGTGGCACGTTTGTAGGAAATGGCAGATGGGCAGAAAAAAAAATGTCATTTAGATACAGAGAGACGAAAAATACGATCTAACGATTTTCGTTGAGATTATTGCCTATGATTGGGTGGCGAAAAAAAGGACACTGTAGTCAACCCACCCATTATTCACAGAGGGACTTCAGCACCCCTTTTTTTGCTGGCGCCTCGTGCTTTTTTATTTGTTTGGTTACTTTGGTGGACGGTTGTTGTTTTGCTGTTGAATTGTGAGTCCTTATCGAAGATATTGTTTATGTACCCTGTTTTCTGGTATGTCAAAGGTTTGTTCTCATTTATCAAGATTTAATATGGGTGGATGGGGGCGTTTCTTTATTTATTTAAAAAATGAAGAGCAGTTGCTTGAGTTATGAAAGAAAAGTACTTACCTATAGTATCAAGTGCCTAATACAATCGATTCTACTGGGAATACCTCCTTAACTCCTTTAAAAGAAATTTATTTGAGATTCTGTATTTATTGATTCGCCATAATATAACCTGTTAACGTATGTAGCTTATTTCATGATGTAAAGTTGAAGAGATTTTTGAGACGTCTTCTAATGCAAGCTAGACTTTAAAACATACTGAAACCTTTGCTGCATACATCCACAGTATCATTTCGCAGTTGAGGTTTTTCTCTCTCTGAGACTTAATGGACCGAGTTTGTAGGAGTTACATGAGTAACTGAGTTCGCTATTGTTTCCGGATTTGCTGACTTTGCTCAAAATGTACTTCACCTGTGTTCGATGTGCATGATCAGCCACAGAATGTCAGATGATACAATGTATCAAAGTACAAGTATAGATACATTTGATCTAAATACATTGTCTCATAAACAGGCACTCTAATAGGTTAATCTATACTTACCATGGTGACCTTGCAAACATTTAAATTAAGGCCCTCTAATGCTTCAGATGTACTTTATAATGCGGCTGATTCTGGAATTATTTCAAGGGAATATCTAGACCCTTTTAGAGCTCTAGATTTATTTTGATTTACATAAGTGCACTTGTACTATAAGCAGACTCCTACTTTTACTCTTACCTTTCTCACAAACTTTGCCTCTACTATTCGTTTATGTTGTTATTTAATAAAGCCTCTTTTTCCGACAAAATACGAGTAACTGCTATTTCTTCCGATCTTGTGAAGTCCTTATGACATTTATTTTCGTTTGGACAGGCAGCATGTTCTTTCCCTGGAAGTTAACTTTTCGGTTCCTGTTTCCTAATAAATATTTTATAACCATACCTAGTTCATTTCTTAACATAGCAAAATTTATTTAATATATATGTATAAGAGCAGTTTTGCCATTTACATATTACATATGTAAATTTTTACATTACATATGTATATTCGAAATACAAAGATCCATTAAATGTCTTCCAAGAATAGAATCTACTAAAATACCGACTCCTTTTTTGCTTACCCTCCAAAAGGCGCCCTTCTTTTGACTTATCTCACCTATAATGTTCTCTAAATTTAATTTTAAGCAAAACTCTATTTTCAATGGTCTAATAGAATAGGCGATAGTATACTCTACTCCTACGTTGATAGCAATCTCCCTATAATAGCTACCTACTGTATGAAAAATTGAAAATTACAACTCCAACAAAAGAAGCCTCATTAAAGACATTGTATAAGTAGAAGTACACCCTTCAGAAGCATAACACCAACACAAAGATTAGAAGTTACGATTAAGGTGGATAAATTGAATTTTAATCCACTTAGGACATACTTCCATCTGCCTCATTTTTACGGTTTTATGCTGTGTGACATGATTTTCTCCATCATCATTTCAAGGAGCCCCAAAAGCTCAAGAACGAACCCACAATAATAAACCACCTCTTCCGCCCAAAATTAATATTGTACAAAAAAAAAAAAACCAAAGACTCTTGAGGAAACATTTCTTTAATCGATTTTATATAAAAATACCAAAAATCCATTATCCTCCTCCTGCTTGTGTAATTTTATGATCCTCAAAATTAAAATGGATTAACGAGGAGTGGGAAGGGGCACAGCTCCTTTATAAGTGCGAAAGATGGCAAAAAAAAAAAAGAACTTTAGTTTGGTTCGTTGAACAAATTTGATCCAAAGCCTCGTCACAATCCAAAATTGCTTGAAATCTGCTTCTCCAAAGGGGGACCAGCCACCACTTGGATCATAATTTAGGCTGAAAATTAATTTGCGTACTTAAGTTGTCTTTTGCATCCCCCACCACACCCTACTTGGGGGGGTTGTGTTCGTTGCTCTTTTATTGGAAAAGTTTCTCCTTTTTTTTTTTTATTGGGAATAGGTTCCCATACCAATAATCTGCTTAGGGGTGGTAATTAATTGATTTAAGGACATTCTAGTAGGAAGAATTAAAATTGTCGCCGTTATGTGTTACCATTCGTAGTTTATGGAACAGAATATATTTATGTATATATTGAGCGGTAAAGGTAATGGAGGCATTTCTTCACCGCGTCGAGAGGGAGAACGAATAAAATTACATTAAAACTTTTCGGTGATAATTTATTTTGTGGATATTTTTATTGCCACTGTTGTATGCTTTCCGTTTCCTTTTCCTTCAAGATTAATGGTATGGAATGTGGTAATTACATTTTCTCGGTATGTTCTCAGTTGCTAACTAGCTCTCGGATGAATTATTGGAGGATAATTAATTAGAAAGAGAAAATGTGAAAACTGATAACTGAGCGCAGCATAAATGAAGAAAACGAGAACTGGATTCAGGACAATAAGGTGATGGTGCGATGATTGGTGGTTGTTGGCGCAAGTAGATGTAATTGTTACTAAATTGGATCCGTATGTTTATAGCTACTATCTGCTTGAAATATGATAGGATATGTATCCGTTTGTCTGTGGTCTCGAGTTGGTAGACCCAATATACATATATATTTTATGTATCATAAATTACATAATGGTTTATAAATTACAAATAATAATATACACGTGTATTCTTGCTCTTGACTTTGTATATTAATTTTTATTAGAGTTTAATTGTATTTAATGTAATTTAATGCTTAACACCAAGTAAATAGCAAGGATTACATATTACAAAATGACGGCATACTATGTTATTTATAATTCTATTAAGTACATTAAAAATTATTTAATAATTCATCTCTCGAGTATAGGGGCACTCCACATAAAATATTCCTAGTAAATTTATTTGAATTTAACGTTCATTAAAGGCGATTAGCATCATAGGCGGTGAAAGGTGTAAGTAATTCAAAATGATGTTAGGGCGCCTTACAGTTATGGCTCCACTGTTACGCACTGAGATTGTCGGTACATTATTATTTTACTAATGCTTCACTGTTTATTAATTTATATAACAGAGGGCTACTAAAGCTACTGAGTTAAAGAGAACAAGAAAGATATTCAAGTTTACCATTCTAATTGACTTGATTAATTCACCACCATTTTTGAGACCTATTATAGTGAATTTTGGGTGATTTCCTACTATTAGATACACCCATATAAGATCATTAACTCAAGAACTGAAGTCTCTTGATTATTTGAATAGCCGAAACTTCTCTGATTAGGTTCTGTAACAGTTTCAAAAAAATCCCGAATTTCATTGAAAAATCATCTTTAGCGATGAAGCTTATTTTTGGCTTAATGGCTTTGTCAATAACCAAAATATGCATTATTGGACAGCAACACGGCCGCATGTGCTTCAAGAGACTCCATTGCATCCACAAAAAGTGACCAAATGGTCTGGATTTCATGTCGGAGATGTAATTGTAATTGTAATTGTAATTTCGTTGATGAAAATGTTCGCCAGGTTACGGTCAATAGAGTTCGCTTTCATGCCATGTTGGAGGACTATTTTTGGCCATTATTGGATGGACTTGATATCAGGGGTTATGTGGTTCTAACAAGAAGTTACCACACAGCTGGTCAAATCACTGATCTCTTGAAGGGAAAGTTCGTTAATCGTGTAATCTCGATAAATAGTCCGGTCGAATGGCCATCTCAGTCATGCAATTTAACGCCATTCAACATCCAGTGTTGACGTGATAGTTTTGCACAATCCGATCGTTTTAAATGAATCGTGCATCCGATGCTGAAATTCGATTTTTCAGACATATTTACACTCGGCGGACCAATCTTAAGGCCCAACCATAATCAACATAGAGAAGCATAAGCTAATGTCATAACTGAACGAAATGCTTTTGTTATCGAAATTCAAATCGATGACTATAATACTTTTGCCTGTATAGCTCTCTGTCAAAAGAATTTACAAATCATTTATCCCTCGCTGTTGGTGCTTGGTTTGGTTTTTTTTTTGTGAGTAAAAACATAAATTACAGCAGAAAACTAACAATTCAGAAAGTTGAACAAGAATCGACGCTGGGTTTATTATGTGTTGGATAATAAGTTTCTGAGTAATCGTAGATTTACATAGGCGTGCATATCTGGGCGAATGTTGATTATGTTTCTCACTTTAAAAAAGAGTGTGTGTATATTCTCTACCCAATCACCTGAAGCTATTTTGATTAACTGGGTAAGCTATTAAACTTTTGGTACGTATATTTATTTCAATCGATAATTTGGTTTTTGAAATCACACGTAATACACGACATCATTCATACCTTACTCTAGCGAGAGTTTTTGGTGTTGTGTGGGATTCAAACCTCAACCATCCAGCTCATAAATTTGACGCACTAACCACTGAGCCACGGTGCTTACTGTTTTTCGGAAATACTTGTATGTCCACCTTATTTTTCACGACAACGAAACGAGAGAAAAGTTCTTTTGGTCTAAACTCTAGTTTTTTGACGAACATACTCGTATTTTGTCTAAAATCCAACTTATTTCGTGATATCGAAGAACGATGATGAAATGAAAAAAAATTATCTAACTAATAGATTAATGAAATAGCTCCATATGAATTTAGCCCAAGTTTATGAACAAATTCCGGAAGCTCCATAAGAAGACCGCCCTAAAACATCAAGTGCAAAATATTTGCCTATCTGATAAATTCACTACCACATCCGGCCGTGTTGTCATCCATCATACATACTCTCACTACCTCATCCTGCACGAATTGTGCTGCAGATTATGCCTCAATAACATTTTCAATTGACCATTATTCCATTAGAATTTAACAAAGTTGATTATGAGTTTGACGGAACAGTGCCGCACTAACTACGTACGTAGTTGTGTATACAATTCATAAAATGTTCGTTAAATTGAACGAAGTTGGTGTTGTATTCGAAAGTATGTACAACGAATAGCAGCAGGAATCTCTTCTCCTGTCAAATTTGCATAAAACGTCATTTGCCTGTTGTGTGTGTGTGTTTGGTTGTTTTGGTATTTTCTTTTTTTTTTTTGCTGGCAACAAAATCGCAAAACAGACGTCGTCTGTGACAGTGTTTCATTAATTCAATTTTCCAAAGGGTTTTTTTTTTCGTTTGCATACTGGAGCTGCCAGGACAAACTGTTTGGCCAAATGCAGTCGGATTTCCACTGTGTGTGCACAGAGTTGGTGAAAGTATAAACACATTTTGTGGAGGCTTCCGAGTTTGTCTAAAGTGGGCGACTCTAGAGGTTGAAGAATGAAGCAATCGACGGTTTGTTTGTTTTTAGAAAGGACATCATTTGTTTTTTTTTTTCTATTTTTGTTGGCAAAGTGTCTACAATTCAGCAGAGGAGCTGCGGAATCAGTTGTTTGGCAAGAGTTTTGGGAATTATAATTAAGGATTTTCGAGTGGAAGTTTGTAACTCGTCGTCAGATGGTTTGTTTAGTTTTGAATTGCTTTACGATTGGCTCTTGTCCTTGGAAATTTTTACCGAAGAGAATGTGTCAAAAATAAACACTTAGAGGTAGAATGAGGAGTATGGTACATACATGTCTATGTATCTAATTATTGTCGAAATAAACGATTCTTTGGCAGTTTTACCTGGAGGAGTCCCTAATCTCATAAAAAATGATTACAATTGTAAAATGTCATTAGAGACACCTTAACGCCACTGAATTAATTGTTTCCCATCAAATTGTGAAGCGTTCCTTTCTTTTTGCATGAGTAGAAAATTCTTTTTAAAAGTCCTCTAATGATCATTGGCCCAATGTCACGAAAAGCACGAGCGGTAGGTATCCAAAGCCATCACCTTCGCTGTCAAAAAAAAATATTCCTTTCTTGTAAATCCTTGAGGATTTACGACAAATCTTCTTCATTTTAGTCTTTCTTACTGTAGTGTGTACTTGAATTAAATTTAATGAAATTTCTAGACAAGGATAAACGACAGTGCGATAAAGAAAAAAAAACGCACTGAATAACCAAACATAACAATTCTATTTAAAGATACATTTCCAACATTTCCATTACGGAATACTTGGTAATGATGCCTCTGGTACATATTGCATTTGTAATAATCTCTCTCTCGAACTTTGTTTCGTGAAGTTTAAAGGGCGACTCAAGGCAAATTGAATTTTTCAGTTTGTTTCTCCATATTAGTGCTGTGTATTGCTGCTGGTGTTTTGAAGAAGTTTTTTTTTCCTCGGGACGTACTCATCGATTGCATTAGAGGAAGTTCATTTCTGACGGCGGAAGTAGGTCGAACTTCTCACCGATTTAGATAAGCCGCTCCCATTCAATTATTTATAGAATCAATCTAATTTTTCAATATTTTGAAATGCGTGGACTATTTTATGTAAAAGTTACAAAAGTTTTTGATTCGAGGCGCAAAAGTTATCGACTCCTTGGAAAATTCAATTAGACAGGCTGTTTTGTAACGCACTGCATTCTGTAGCTTGTATCTTATCCATTTAGTTAAACGAACGAATGTATGGAGATAAAATAATAAATAGTGACGGAATATGGGATATATTCTGCTTCTCTATCACAGTGATTCTTATAAATTGCTTATATATGTATTCCTTCTGTTTGGCATTCTCCTATTTAAACTCTACCTACGCACATACATGAGACTGATAGATATTCATATTCGCTGCAGGATTAACCCGAACATGCTATCAGCATGTGTGGATATGAGTGTAAAAGTTGATTTCATGACCGAGCAAAAAGTGATTTAACTTCTTTTCAACCGAATTCTATTCTTATTTGCAACTACCAAAGGCTTTTCCTTTACATTCGAAACTTTGGTGAAAGATTTACAGATTTAGATGAACTTTGTATTCGATTTGCCAATAGTCACTGGAACAACTCCAAGGAAGGTACATATGAATCTTGATTTGGTTTTCGCTCTTATATTTTCTGTACCTACTAAAGCTAGCTAAACTGACCAGGGTCTGTCAGTTTGTTCATTTTCAGTGCCTTTTTTTCATACAAATTAAACTGAATAGTATCGGTATCGAGTGGGTTGTTGGATGCTTGACTCTTTGACATTATTGCTATGTTGCAATTATGCATACAATTAGTATGGCACAGGAGTTGAAGCTGGGATACATTGAATTTTTTTTCCAATTCCTTCTTTTTCCACTATTAGGATAATTTGAGTAACAGTCTCTAGAAGCACCTCCATGTCAGAGGTTAGTCTGGTTTTCATTGCCCCAATAGTGCAGAAGCATCATGATCTTTTTTAAAAATATCTAATGACTAAACTGATCCATTTTACTCACGTAATTTCTCCACATTTGTTTATTGATCTCACGGTGTCAACATACGTTTATCTTAGTATTTTCAGATTACATCATAAGAACTTATTAGACCAAGGATGCTCTTCTCTAGTTCTCTTCGCTGTGTTTATTCACCTTGCTACCTAGGAATAATCTTAGTAGTGTCAGTATCGGTACATACATATGTTGCTGTATGGGTTGGCTTACTTTAAGTCCCATTTGGATAATGTCGTAACGGGTTTCTTCAAACCATCATCCGCTAATCAAAACTAAGTTAGTCATAAGCTTCGAAAGCTTCAAAGTTAATACGTATGTTGACCATAATTGCCAAAACATTTATTCACACTCAATGCCCATTTTAAGGGAGATAATGCTCCACCTTGGGACATTCTCTTATTATGCTGACCTTGATAGTGACATTTACATATATCTCCGACATCTTATACTCAGCCGCTCGTACATCTATTTAGATACTGTGCTGTTGACTCCTTTTTTTTATCAGGACTCTTCGGCTTCATGAACCTGTCTATTCTACACTACACCTTTTGATATGACTGAAAAGGAGATATGCTTAGCACTTTCCCACTTAAGTAGTTTTCTACAGCCTTTTCCATCTTCTTGAATAGGAACGATGTAAAGCTGATTGGTCTATACGATTTCGGCCAAGTACTTTCAGGAATTCTCTTATCCTCTAGTGATCTAATTTGTGATTAAGACTTGTTTCTATTTCAATTTGATTCAATCAGTGTTTGAGGTGTCGTGAATATCGCTTGAATATCGATTGGTCCCTATCAGTTTTATCGAAACACCAGATAACTGACTTCAGACTGCCTACAAAGTTTTTTTCTTTAAATCCACCTAATCTTAGGTGTAGGTACGTACATATGTTCCATTCAACCTTATTTAAAGAGTACGAAGCTTACGTTTTCAAATTTCTTAAACTCTTATCTCACACCACTAAAATCGAATGCCACCATATTCCAGAAACTATAACCACTTATTTATGCTCCTCCTTTTTTTGGTAAAAGGGATCTCAAATCACAAAGGATTTAAAAAACTTTTCCACAAAGAAAACATTTTCTCCATAACTTGTACTTCATCTCGCGCACTTACTTCTCTCAGGCAAATTGCATTTGCAACAGGTTGTGTTTTTGAAGCGAACAGTTTTTCCTAAGGACATTCAATTATTCAAATGTTACCCTCGAGTAAAATCTGCTACAACAATCAACTACCCGCTTTGGTTTTTCGTAACTTGTTAAGGCCAAAGAAGAAACTGCACAAAAAGAACTGAAAAAAAAAAAACTAAATATTAATTGGATGAGAGAAAAGGAAAATGTTACTTCTGCCGTTTTTCCTTTCGCCCGTGTGTTTCTATTTATGAGCGTGCGGAAAAGAATAACTTTCGCTATTCTTATCTTTGCATTTAAATATATAAGAAAGCACTCTCTTCTACTGCATCCCGTCTTTTCTTATTCATTTCTGGGAATCCTTTCTATTAAGGACTTTGTCTGTTTCCGCACCTTCTCTAACACTTCCTCTGAGAAGCTCTAATAAAGAAAGGAGAATTCGAAATAAAAGAAGTCGACGACCAGAGGAAAGAGTGAGTTTTTATTCAATTTTCATGATTTCCTAGAGAACTCCTCCAGCCGCACAAAGCAACATCATTATCATCCTCATCACACACCCCTGCTGCTTTTTTTTATTGAAATTTCTTGTAAAGCAAAACGATGTCCTTTTTCCGGCTTCTTGCACGCAGGTGACAAGCTCTCTCTTACTTTGCTTTTGCCGCCTCAATGAGCGCATTCTAAACGCGCGAAAAGTTGTATGTACGAGTATGTATAAAAAAAAGAGAAGGATGTGTAAGTAGTCCTATCGTACGCAGAAGTTCCAATGAATTTCATTTAAAAGTGCAAAACATCAAGGATATCCGGGAGAAATTTCCGTTTCGCATTCTGTTTTCCCATTTTTGTTTCCCTCCCACACCACCAGTCGAAGGACTTTACAATTCATTGATTCTACCCCCTGCGTAAGGCAAGCAAGCAGGCAGGCACTCCAGCGAACTTTAGAATTCGATTTCGCTTTCTCAAGGATCAAAGTGAAGGAATGTTGCTTGTAACTCTTCGTAGGCGCACAGTGGGAGGCTTAGGAAACAACATTCAATTGAGTTCTGTAATTGATTTTCATTTTTTTTTATTTTTTTTTTTTTGTATTTCATCCCATTTGTCAATTAATTTAATTCCGTTGGACATGTCCTGTGGTTTGGTGCTAGGAAAGAAGTTTTGTTTTTGGCTTACCCTCACGGGGAGGGTGGCATGATTGTGGGGTAATAGCGCTGAATTTTAATGAAGTTTGTTAGGAGTAATAAAGCTTGATGATGGATGGTTTTGGTGCTGCGGGAAGAAATCAATTCAGTAAATATTTACCGCATGGACTCTGAGTTGATTTTGAAGTATTCGTAAAGCCTTGTCGGTGTAACTTTATAACTTAGACGGGAAGAACTTTTATTACTACATTCTTTAGTTGCATTTAAACGAAAAATATAGTTATTCTTCGTTTGTCAACATTGATGAATTAACTCTTGAACTATTACAAAGTTAAATTTGTCGTTGGCCGTTGTTTCCATCACTCCTGTTTCAATTTTCATGTTTTAGAAATAGTTTCTGCATTCCCTCGGACTTAATAATATCTGTCAGCCTTCGCTTGATTCGGTAGTGCATGTTCAAAATCAGTCGACAATATGAGGTGCTATAACTCGCTAGAAATCGACTCCACGCTCCAGTATCTGAAGCCTTTAAACTAGATTAGCTACAGACAGAAAGCTAAGTCACCATAACCTTCTTAAAAAACCACCAAAACCTAATTTGAACTGCTGAACACTTAAAAATGTTAAAACAAAAAATTCTTTTATTTGCTAGAAGAGTGTGCGAAGAATTTGTGTCTAAGGTGGTAGAGGCCCGCGTAACAATTAAATTTAAAAATAAATAAATATAAATATTCCTGGTTGACTTTTTTCTACATTTATTTTATGGAACGTCTCTTTTGAGTGTGCAATAGTAGTTTGCTAATATTTTTGGACTACATTTTCTAAGCCAATAGCTCTGCTTGAGCCCTAGAAAGATTGGGTTCACATACCACGTCATTAAGCCTACTTTATTGTATGGGTTTCTAGAGTTACTTCTACAAAAAAATATATTTTAATCTTAAATATATCATGCTCAGTACCGTTTGTTTCATCCTCTACCTCTAAATCCAAACGCCAGGACTCTGTAGGTACTATTACAGGCAACTGATCTCTGTGACGGACCGGTTAAATTGCGGAGGATATATTCGGGTAATGTACAGAATTACTAGACTTATTTGAAACTCCAATGATTTTTAAAATACGAAAATAGCGGTTCTCTTCATACCACTGCTGCTTCAGAAATCAAGTGTTGAAGTTTTTCTTTCAGTTAGCTAGTAAGCAAGGTGACACAGGAAGCGCACCAAATATGAGGGGCCCAAAACTTATTCCGATCTATTTTGTACCCAAAATACAGTTCAGAGCTTTTACTTATGTACTTATGGTGTTATGCTTCTCCTTTGCTTTGTTTAGAATTTACGTTTTTGGATGCTTTGGGTAATCTGGAGATTTCCACAAATAGCTGACTGTAATAGGTACTATCACAGGACTGTAGTATAAGGAATAAGCGTGTTTCCAAGCTCCTGCCTGGAGGAAAACTAAGTTGAGTGACTAGTATTTGCAATTTATAATAAAACAATGCTCTTTGATCATATTTGAAACAATTGCATATTAAAAAATAGCATATTTTCCTACTGCTTTGTAAGGGCTATTTATGTAGTTAGTGGATTATATGAAAATGGAACATTCTTTTACGGAAAATCTGTACGTGATGGAACATTTCTGATTGCAGATTCGGAATCAACACCCAAAATTACATAAGAATCACTCATCAGTGTTCATGTGGCAAAATCATTGTTGTTCAGTGTTATATGTGAATTTCTAGACAATTCTTCGTAGCTACACTTATTTTTTAAATTATTTAATTGAATCCCTTCACAAACTTGGAAGTAAGCTCCGTATTAGTAACCGTTTTTGGTGGAAAACTTCACATATGTATGTAGTCTTTTTCAGTCATCCAAAAAATTAAACATACATAAGACAAGTGGTCGTAGAGTTGAGTGCATTTTTATTGTTTATTTATTCTTACATGCTAGACAAAACATTTAAATCTATCTTAACTACATATATTATGTAGAGTAAGTGCGGCAAATATGGCCCATGTGTGTAATATGGCCCACCGTAATATCTCACTACTGAAAAAGCATAGATACTTCATTATGTATCTATTTCAAAGTGTTTTTAGTTTAAATTTTGTGTAAATGTTAAAATTGTATTCTTTTAACTGTGTGCTTATTATATTCATATTTATTTAATAATTGTTTTTGAACAAAGAAAATTTGTGTTTAAAAAAAAAACACTTTTTAATATGCTTGCAGCCTAGACGCAATCGTTTGTTATCCCCATCCAATCAACAATTTCCTTACACGCACTTGTATCGCAGCAACTCATATGAAAAATTCCAATTTGCCGTTCCAAGAAATTTAGTAATGAAATTCTATTGAAATTGTACGTAAATTGTGTAAAGATTTTTCTCTCCTTAGAAGACATTACTTTTTCTTCTCTGACAACTTAATTTTAGTTATACATTTCGCTCTTACTATTAATGAAAAATATTTCGACTTACGTAAAACCTTACCACTACCTATTTCAACAGTGTGAAAAGCTTACAAAATTATATTTGTTTCCAGGAAGAACGCAATATCTTGCCGATCCTAATTGAATTTCACCTTCCAAGCAAATTTCAACTAGTTACCGTGACTTTAAATTAATTTCTTTATTTTGATTTTAACAAGAATTTCAACTGAAGCATTAAACACAAATTCCATAACGAAATTGGATCCTATTTATAATAACTAGGAACACTAGAAAGAGCCGTTAGGAAGTAGAATCTCTAGGAAATCCAATATCTCGCATCCTTAAAAGGATAACAACTAAAGCGATTGTGTCTCAGCTTAAATTATGTAGGTACCCCATAGATCTTCAATAAATTCAATTGGATTTCATTCGTCCTTCGTTTTGACATAATTTAAGGTATACCAACCAACCCATCCATAGATACCTTTCAGGATTTCAGTGATTAAATGATAAAATTATCCTTTTCTTTCCCCAAAAATTATTTCATTTCACTTAGAGATTAATTTCCCTACTACATCGTGCTCTGGGACACGTGTTCGGTGTATCCTTTTTCGCTGTGACTCGACGTCTCACACATATGGATTCTCTTTTAATTAATGATACAGATGATGATGTATGAGTGGGTCGACCAAGGAGTTTTAATAAATATTAAATTTCTCCATGTGACACAGGATTTGGAGGGGGCAGGGTCTCTTAATTATTTGGAATTCTCATCTTCTGCCGCTTATGCTTGCTCATCAACGATAAAAACGAATGAGTTAGTGCTCACAAAAGGGAAATAAATTTAACCTAAAGGCAATTATCCTTCGTCCTTATGTAGATATAGTTTTTTTCTGTCTCTATTTGTGCCAACGGTCTGATGGTAATTAGGGTGGAGGATGAGGTGCTGGCATAAATTAAATTCATTCTATGCGTCGGCTCTTTTGTGAGATAGTACGAATACCACGAGGACTCCACAAAGGATCGTTGAAAAATTTAGCAGCGACCGAGGTTCGAATTGCAACTTTGATGTACCTACCTACATTGATAAGTGAAGTAGTATCGAGTGTCTGTGACTCGAATTTAATGAAATAAGACGAGAACTGTACGATGATGATGAATAGTCAAGGACATGGAAATCATTTTAATTGAAGAGAACCGTAGGGCGCTCTTCTGCCTTTATAGTGGGGGTACTGGATTCCAATCGATGAATTTTCTATTTGAATTTGATTATTCCTTTGGAGTTCTTTCGATCCTTTTTTTGGGGTCTGATTGTGTCTGGTTTTTGATTATAGCACAATGATGATTGGTGTCTGCTGCATCGTATTTCTTGGTAATCTTCCTTTGAAGAACCTTTTTGTTGGAATAATATGAAATGAGTGAATATGACTTGGAAGGAAAAATGAAAGAAATGTTTTAATCATGTACTTTTTCTGAATTCACCTTCGTAAAATGAGTGAGTTCTATCGATTATAGGTAGATCTAGGATGTGCTTTGGACTAGTTATGTTAAAGAATAGGTACTAAGAATAATTATTTTAAAAAAAAATCTAATCCAAAGTCAGGCCGTTGTTCAGTTTATTAGCTTGCAGTAGTATCTACTTTAGTCCACTGTTGCTCCAGCTAACCAGATGTGTCAGTAGGTATCATCTTCCTGATGCCTCAAAGCATCCCTTAATACACAGGCGATGTATAAAACCGATGTCTCCACTTCTGGAATAATTAATGAATAATAATAATAATAACCACTAGTTTTGGATGTATTTGTGTAAAATCTTATGCCGTTTTCTACATACATATAGTTTTTAGTTAATTCCGCAAAACAGGTTGTCGGTCGCTTTATAAAACTTAATTCATTGTGCCCACGTTTTGTCTCTGTTAAAACTCCTTCCAGTACCACCAACCCCTTATTCTGATTAATAGCCTGTTCCTACCTTGCCTCGCCTACAATTCGCCATTTTGAAAAAGATGAAAAAATGCAATCTTATCTGCATACAGATGTTTACGGTATACAGTATAGATGAGGTAGACAGAGAACCTTTTCCCATGCAACTAGGGAGTGAGAAAGAAACAACGACTGTTCTAATTTTTGCCGTTCCAGTAGTCTTGACTTATTTACCTATCCACCCACAATTTCTCTCGTCATAGTGTACATGCAGGGAACTGATGCTATTTTAGCTGCAAACGATCTTTGTTAACAGAAGGCTAATATTTACACATTATATCAAGTCGTTCTCCTTTTTATTAAAAAGTACATACATAGTTCGAACTTGGAACTCAAGTTGTTCTCACCACGGTAAACGTCCTAGATGAGCCTACTTTGGAAGAAAAAGGCTCGTAACATTTCTACTTACTTTTTAGGTAATAGTAGTAGTAAATGCTATGCTTAATTCTAAACACCATTTTGACACCACTTCGTTTACTTATCGTTTTCATTTCCTTTTAGATACTGTGTTGAATATGAAGTTATCAAAGCATCTAAAGCCTGCCACAAGCTCCCGCCCTACAATCAACTGCTAGAAGGTAAGATCCTGAGATTTTATACAAAAAGGACGATCCCATTAATGTGTTTTTTTTTTTATTTACTACATCTCCAGGTGACCGCATAGTTGTCCGCTGTGACTTGGAAGCCCTAATTGAGGACTCACCACAAACAGCTAACAGCATTCACTTAAACAACAACAGTACAAAAACCAACACCAGCCGTAGCAGTGGCAGTAGTAGAAAGTCCGAAATCACAAACAATTCTGCCGTCCCAGATGAGGAGGAAGATGATGAAGTCGATGAAGATAGCGAAGACTACGATAGATCTACGACAACAACAACTACGACAACAACGACGACGCCTGCACCAACTACATACCACTGTCGTGGTGAAGGGCTACCTGGCCGAACAACTCGGTGGAGTGCACTTCCCGCGCCATCTTGCCGTGGCAAATGGCTACGACTAACAGTCGGCCAACCGAAAAAATGTTCCCATTCGCAGTTTATATTCGTCTAAAAACGAGAAGGCGACGCAAAAGATCGACGTCAACAACAAGACATATTGTCTTTGAGAATTTTTTTTTCAACATTTATGTTTCTTCTTATTTTTCTTAAAGTTAAAAAATGTTTTTCTTTCCATTTTTTTTTTTTATTAAATACTCGTACATTTATTAATTTTTGAAAAGCTATTTTCAAGTGTTCACTAAAAACAAAAGCAAGCAGAATAAGCAAACAACAATTAATAATAATTTTAAATAATAAAATTAAGGGTAAACAAGAAAATAAAGAAAAAAACTACTGATAGAATTTCTGTAATAAGAATGAAACAAAAAAAAAAGAGGAAAATAAAGATGCTTTTGAGAAAAGCAATGTAATTTTAAAATAAAATCGTTAGGAGTTTTATTTTTCGAGACAAAACAATAAAACCTGTGTAGGCATGCATATATGTACATATGTATGTATGTATGTATGTGTACTAAAATTTATTAAAAAATTATTTACGTTTTAAATAAAAAAAAACATTCTAACAGTGATCATCCTTTCTTCCTGCCTGACTGACCGACCACACCTCAATCATCAGTCAACTATCAGAGTCGCAGACTCTGTTCACAGTCTGCCTACAAACTACAAAGTAAAGACTGTCATTGCGTACTTACTAAATAATACGAAGCACCAAATCCATACTTGCAACAAACGTTTCGTGGAACGTATTCTCCTCTTTTGGCCTCCTTTCTTTCGAGCCCTTTAATTAAATCATAGAGAAATGTTTACTGATCCTCTCTCCATCGATGTTAATAAGCAAATCCGAGCTTAACTCTGCTTCTTAGCTGTTTTATTTGAGTAGTCGTAGTCTTATCTCTGAACGCCTGGTATTTGAATAGTACATTTGTAGTCTAGCGACGCCGATGATTTTTTTTTTCATTCGTAAATAATAACTTTCCTTCAATTATCCCCAAATGGAACATAAAGAGCCGACCAGAATTCAAGCAACTAAACTCCGTAACTCACTGAAACACCAGTCGCCCATAAATTGCAGCAGGCTCTACTTTCGCATTAGCAGGTCGCTCAGCTGTGAATGAAGCTTTAGTCACGCCATGCCATGTGTGGAACATATATTCGGGTTCCACAATAGCACTATCACCCTGAAAAAATGCAAATGCTCTTTGCATAGAGAACTCCTTGAAAGGGTTTCACTAAAAAGAAAGAAAGAAAGAAAGAAAGGTATTGACTGGAACTCAGAGAGTGTATACCAGGTTCACAAAAATAAGTGGACTGTTGTGTTAGTGTCATAGTTGCCACTTTTGTATTTTTTTACCTAATTTGGTAGTTTTCATAACAATTTTTGTAAATTTGGTAATTTTTATCTCGATTTTGTAACTTTTTTGAACAAGAGCTCTAAAAAAACATCAAAAAATTAGTGAATTTCATTCATTTGAATATGCCTACCTACGTGATTGAATAAGAACGCAATCATCTGATGCAAATGATGACTAAATATATGTATGTACATATACTTATATTTGAGTGTACACGTCGTACACTACCCATGTAACATATGCTATTCCAAAAATTACTGAATGCTTAGTTTCCTTGAAGACTATAGGTACATTTAAAAATTATTTCACTGCTACGTCTTTTTACTTGCTATGCGTTCGTAGAAGGGTTAAAATTGCACTTGAGCTATCAGAACTTAGAATCTTAAACTTGACTTTAACACGTTTAAAGCTGCCTTTAAGCTAAGAGGTCATAAACATGGTTAAAATTGATTTGAGCTATGTGGTCGTAGACACGCTTAAACTTATCTTTGAGCTATAAGGTCATAAACACTCTTAAAATGTTTTTAAGCTATCGACACGCTTAAAACGCCTACCTTTAAGATAAGAGGTCATCGACACGCTTAATACTGCCTATTAGCTATTATATCGTAAACACGCATAAACTTACCTTTGAGCTATGAAATCGTAAACATGCATTGGGGCAATGATGTCACCGACACGCTTAAAATAGCCTTTGAGCTATGAGGTCACTAAACGCTTAAAACAGCCTTTAACCTATGAGGTTATAAACACGCTTAAATTTACCTTTGAGCTTTGAAATCAGCCTTGAAACCGTCTTTAAGCTGTCAGGCTCAAACTTACCTTTAATCTATGAGGTCATAATTATGCTTAAAAAAGCCTTTCAGCTATGTGGTCACTAACACGCTTAAAACCACCTTTGAGCTATGAAATCATAGACACGCCTTTGAGTAATGAGGTCACCGACACGCTTAAAACCACCTTTAAGCTATGATGTCATAAACACTATGAAGTTACCGTGATAGACTTGCCTTAAAAGGTTACCGACACGCTTAAACTTTACTTTGAGCTATGAAATCATAGATAAACTTGCTTTTAAGCTATGAGGTCATTACCTTTTAATTATGAAATCATAGACACGCTTAAACTTGTAGTTAAACTATGAAATCATTGACACGCCTTTAAGCCATGTGGTCAGACAGCTTAAGACTGCTTTTGTGCTATGATATATTATAAACCTTGAGCATCAAGGTGCAAGTATGTATGAAAGTACGTTGACACAGTCTCGCACTTTATTTATTAAGCTCGCAAACTAGATAAAAGTCAATATGAAGAGTAGAATGAAGGCATATTACAACTCGTTTTTTTTTTGTGTTTTATCAATGTTTTAGCTTTAAAATTGTTTGGTAAGTTTTTATTTCGTTACAAATATTTTCTTCCACAGTGGCAACCATGGTTTGTGTATGTACACACATGAGAGTGAATTCAAAATGGAATGAGAGAAGGAAGTAGTGCCTCCTACAATTCATGGGCGACTGGTATTTCATTTCCCAAGAAGATGATTTTCTCCGTATAACGTATTAGTTGGAATTTTTCAATTCTTCTACCAAAATTTTTTTTTTAATTCTTCTATTAGAAAGGAGTACTGCTTCCTTATATGTACAATAAAACCTAGCATTAGACATTTTCTATTTCTTGGTTTTTGTATGAAACCGCTTATTTTGTCTATCTTAAGTTTGCGACCTATGTATGTAAGTACACATGTGTGCTTACCTTATGTACAGTCTAGTCACAAAAGTCCCAAATCGAAATAGTCCCTTTTGCTCTCTGTTTCATTTTCCGACTTGTTCCTTTCTTTCTTATGATAATGCTCTTGTTAGTTAGTCAATCTATCAACATAATTTTAAGATGTCATGTATATACTGTGTCACAAAACCTGCCTTACACAAACTCGGCTTGACTTACATATATTAAGACTAGCTAGAGCGATAAAAAAATATCCGTATGTATGCACATATGTACATATTATGTTCTCTTGTAGTAGGTACCTGTTAGTCTGTTCTATCCTCGCGTTAAAATAGAATATGCACAGATGCTCTTTTTCGTACACCGTTCCATTGATTTTTCAGAGATCTGCTGAATCACAGAGAGCACTAGAGAAAATGAGATTAAATGATTGCTGAGCTGAGAGTCTTCATTAAGAGTGGGAGTGTCCTATTTTCAGAACTAGACGGACACGGAACCTTTAATAAAGTACATGAGATAAAATGTAATTGAATGTCATTAGGTAAATCTCGTGTACATAGTTATTTCTTTCGGACGATCCATATGTATTTCCTTTCTTCTTGTCACTTGCAGCGTTTCTATTGTACATACATATGTAAATTTGTAAGCGGATTTAAAAATTGTATACAGAACTTGCTCAATAGACAGGTGCTAAAGACGGAATTTTTTAACTTCAGAGCCTGAGTCTAATCATCAAATCGTAAAAAACGAAATGAGATTCGAACGGATATGTACATATGTATGGATGGACGATAAACCTAAAAATCTTTCATAATGTCTACAAACATATTAACGGTTAGGGTTTAACCATGTCAGTGGTGTAACTCTTCAGTTTCTCGCACACAAGAATAAACCAAATACCTTATGTATATTGGTATCAAAGACAGTTTGAAAAAAATTGATAAAATTTCCTCAATAACGGAATTTCTAAAATAAGGCATACCCACTACACAAGGCTAGATAAGAACACAAGCTTCAAGGACTAGCAAATATGGTAGGAGTTGTGCAAATATGTTTTTTTCCTGACTATGTGTAGTTATTAATTTTTACAAATTAGTATGATATTTATAATCTTAATATACATATTGGAAAATAAATTAGTTGAATAAATTCGTGCTACACATATATGTACTATTTTTTTTTACAGCAAATTCCACTCACATTTTGAAATCTCTCTCTGATTCCTCCTACACTTGGTAAACTGAAAAATATTTTTAATTTTAATTTATTTAATTTTATTTTTCCATATAACTTAATTATAAATACACACCAATCCAATGATAAATACAAACAATAATATCGCTTAACGTAAAATTTTAAAATTATATTTTTTCTTCTTCTTGTTTATCCCTATTTATTACCCAATCCCAGTTGTGCATCATAACCCATTTATCCCTTCGATGCGACACCTAAAAACCCTTACTTTTACTGTTCCATTCAAAGTTTAAACTGCGTTGTGATAGGATTCCCACCATTGTCATCGCCCACAGTGACCCCGTTTTCGACACGTCGTGTGAATACCTGTGTTACGTAGGTGCTCTTACGGTTCCCGTAATGATCATGAATCCGTATCTCCTGTGTCCTTCCGTAGTCGTTCATGGACAATTTGCACTCGTATAGTGGACAGCATTTGGGATAATCGAGAAATTCATTAGCTGGTGGAATCTCAGAGCAATTTCCTTCCAAGTTTGGCACTTGGCATCTGTGTTTGTGTTTTAAGGATACGTGCACATATGTGTGAAGAAAAACATAGAGGTTAGTCGAATAACGAGGAAAAGTTATCTTTTTTAATAGCTGTTTGGAAAAGTATACGATTGTAAAGAGGATATGAATGAAAGAGGAAGACGGTGTAATTGACAGTTGATTGTCATTTCATTTTGATGACTAAGTGGAGTCTGAGTGAATTGTAATTGGAAACATTTTCTTGGTTAGGTGTGTAGTTAGGGCGATTTGTGACTGAGGTTACTGTAATTAGGATTGGAAACGATAATTCGAATTTGTTTTTTGAAGTCAAACTTTGGTATTCCTTGCCATTGATTAATTAAGATAGACTAGGGGAAAGTAATTATATAAAAAACCAAATGCAAAAAACGAAAAATTATTAGGGCCAAACTACCTTTTCCGTCTATACACCTTGTTGTTCTTCACCGTAAGTATGTCGTGGATTCTTATTAGACTGATACCAGTTAATTAAAAATGGCATAAAGACGAATCAGATTGAAGGAGTCCTTGTATAGAGCTAAATTCACTAGAAGTCAGAGGTTCAACCTTTGGTGACTTTTGTGATTTTGTGCAAATACCTCAAAGGGGCTGCTTACTTACGATTTGGACAAGAAAACTATACATTGTGTCTTAATTGGAGCTAAATGCTAACCATGTCTTCTTCCATAGAAAATTGGGTAGTTACCGGGGTGATATGGTATGGATAGCAAAGAGAAATCAAAATATCCAAACAAGCAGGGAAACTGTGTGGCTAAGAAGCTGCTGTGCTGGATCACTGGATGAGAGTTTCCAGGTTCGAATTCCATAAAACACCAAAAGGACTACCTCTTGAGGAGGGCTTATTACTTCCATCCTTCAAATAGACTATGCAATTGTAGGTTTCTTCCATTCGGAAACAAGATAGATTGCATGGACAAAGCTTTATTCCGAAGATTCATTTAGGACAGCCAGAGTGAATAATTGAGGAAAGAGCTAGCTAACATTACTGCTGTGCAAAATTTGGGCGTAATATATTTGGTGGATATAAATCCTTGGAAATCTTTAAGGGATACTGTGCTTCCAAACTGGGCTATCTATAAAGCTATCTATAAAGGAACTTATCGTTTTATTATGTAGCAAGGTCAATAAAAAGGGTACAACTCTTGGTGTAGTGGTATGAATACTAAATTCAACTAAATTCAATTATTCATGAACAGAGGATACATCGAATAGGTACAACAGTTGAACTGTTTGTAGAATAACCAAAGTGCTAATATTAAGGTGATGTTCGATCTAGTCAAAAACTGGTTAAAGAATTAGATGGTTATCTGCTGTTTACAGATGGAAATCAACTTAAACGACGGAAAGAGCTCTCTTTTTAGGTTTTAAATCATGTATTTGCCAGCGATGTGCAACAAATACCCGAATTGGCAGACTATCGACTAAGAGCGTAATCATACAAGATATAAGTAGCAAATCGAATCGGCAAAGCGAAGTCAGTGTTTGGTATGTTGTTTGGTATGTGTAGATCCATATGAATATATAATGTAAAATACCAATCCGTGGTTATAACATTCCAATGGCGAGTCTGTGCTATTAAGTATATAGGTGAAGGACTCGAAGAATGACCTTCCTATCCTAATCAATGCTAAATGGGGACCTCACCCTTTCCATCAAGAAAATATCAATTCTTGGTGGCACCTCCGAGAGAATGGGTTTTAATTTAAACTTTTTAATCTTGATAGTTTTGGTCTCTGTATTTACATCAAATTTTGCTTAGTATATATTATCTCAAATAATACATTTCAACAGAGCATTACATCGAATTTTTATTGTGACAATTTTTTTGCATTAATAATGAGCGTTGTTTCTTAGAAATGCTTGTTTTCGAAAGTTTTACGATATTAGTCTTCAAAATATGAAAACAAATTACTTCACTAAATCTTGATTCAACTTTCATAATACCTTAAATTGCATCTACAACATTTTTATAGTTCCGAAAATGAATTGCTGCGCACATCCTGATTTGATTCAGATGGAAATCGATCATTCTATTTTATTGTACCACGTCGTGAAAAAGTTATTAACAAACCAAAGTTATAGACATTTTATAGCTAATTCGGTATCAGAGATATATATGTAAAATTTTATTGGCGAAAGTTCTTTGCCAAAGTTTTCTGCTGACTGTGTAATTGCCCAGCTATGACAACCTTCGCGAAGGATCCAGATCGAAATTGGTTTAAATTGAAGAATCAAAAACAAATCCTAGAACATTTGCTCTAAGGAGAGATATTAAGGATTTCGGACATGTGATTGTATACATATCATACATACACATGTACATTAGGTTAACTTATGCGATAAGTCCTCAGTTGTGATTTTAAAGTGAAACAATCAAAGCTGCTTATTGTTTGGTAACATAGTCAGTAGGAATAGTATGAAAAGAATAGTCGAAATTCCTCAAGACTAATCTATATCACAGAGGAAGTTTCATTCATGACATTCGCAACAGAACATAATATTTTTCTGTTAAATTAATCATTAACCAAAGATTTTTCACAATATAGGATGGAGAACTTGGACTATAAATTGAATGTCTGCACCTGGAATGTACGACTACATATGTAATCTGTGCACCCCTGAGGCAGCTCAGAAACTGGAAATTGTCCTTGGGCATTATAAAGCAGACATTACGTCAATCTAGAAGATACATTAGACAAGATTTGGAATAATGAAATACATAGTTAGGACATTTGTTACAGCTGTCACAAAAGGGTGAATATTTTGGTATGCGGTTAAGTCTGTGGAAATCGCCTGTGGTCAAAAGTCATTCACTTCAAGCCAATTGACTGCATATACAATTGCAACGTTATCATAATCTTGACAGAATATATAGTACTTCGGCTCCCCCTCGCTCATCGATAGTTACAAATTTGAGATAGTTATAACAGATAGAAGATCTGTTACTGGCGGCAGTACAAATATGTCTAAAGTAGATCTGTATAAGAACGCAGAACAAAGTACTAAGTCAAAGACAATATGTTAAGGGCGGAGTTTATTGAAAGTCTTTATTGCGTAGCAGTAGATAGAATAAATAAACTTCAGGGGTTATACCCAAAGTTAGTAAGAAAAGTTGTTAAACAATAAATAAGATGACACTTAGGGTAAAGTTTTAGAAGCAGGAATTTAACAGAGTAGTCTTTGGATGTGTATTAGGGAAACAAATCATTTTTGCAGATATGTAGCTAGATCTAACGAAAGGAAAAATGACATACACAAGGACACAAATACTTTAGAGATTTATGGATGGAACACTGCACACTTTCAAATGGATAAAATATATTTAAACCCACCTGTCTTCCCATACTTTCAGATCCCCCAGGCATTGTGCACGAACACATTGTCCACGTCGGTAAAACACTTCGCCAATATACATCTCACGATTTGTTTTCGTATCATGGCACTTGTTCTCTTCGTATATCGCTGAAAACAAATTAAGAAAAAAGCAGCGTTTTTTATCAATTTGACATTCACCCTCGAAGGGGTCAGCAGACCATACTATTTCGTGTTTGCAGGGGTGATCCGCACACTGCACATTCACCAGTCAGCATTATCATCAGCAGTGCAGAAGTCACCCAAATATCAAGAACTAAACTTCCTGCATTCATTATGACAACAGAAGCGATAAACAAACTAAGAACTCAATGTATAATAAACCGATCGCGAACTGACGACAAACTAGAAGTTTTCGCAAAGATTAGACCCTGACTGACTATGAATGGTGTTCTGCTCAATTGATAGACCCATTCCATTACCATATATATATGTATGTATATATATATAATGAACATTAGTATCTTCCTAGCATCGTCATCATCACGATGCTATGTTCTCGTTCTCTCTCTCTTTTCGGTTACGTGAGAAGAGTTCTAAGATCTCTTCCCGTAGATTGATTTCGGTGAACTGTAATTGAATTAATTTCATCCCCTCACCCCTGCACCCCCGTTCGTCGTTGTAGCATCTTATCAGTAAAATTGTATTTTTCAATTTATTGCTTACAGAAATGATTAATAATTTTTGAGCTAGTAAGCGTTTTGGGGAGTATTTTGTTGGCCAGGTTTTGTTTAACCCGGTTTTTCCCCTAAATTTAACTAGATCCATCTATAAAAACTTTAAACTTGACATTGAGTCTAGCAAGATATTATTCAAGGGCAAAATGGAAACAAATTATTGTGTAAACAATTTGGTCTTTTTATTTTGTTTATAAATTCGCCGGTCACATTTCAAATTGATAAGAGCCATGCGAAAAATGGTCGTGTTCGCGAAGTGCTATAATTTTTGTCAATTTTGCGTTGGAATCTAGATACTGATTAAATTAAAAAGATCTTAGGGCTTAGGATATAGTTAATACTATCCTAACTACACAACTAATTCCAAAACAATCAGGACGATGCCAATAACTACAAACCCACCAGGGACAACATCTGAACAATTTACGATTTTCTGACAATATGACAATGTTAACTCAACTAATCACCGTGTGCAAAAGCTGATAGAAATATTCCTGAACTGTACATTCAAAGTTCTTTTGCAGAAGCTCTATGGACGAGTAAGAAAAAAAAATCCTTTATCTTCTTAAAACCTGTCCAAATTTCATTATTCTATTAGAAGGGAGCTTTTCTTTTCCAAAATGACCCCCATCGATTTATTAGAAACTCCAGCTAGTGCCAAGGTAAATATGGGTCAGAATAGAGCTACACTGATTTTAGTCGTCTGCGTAATGAGGAATTACTGTGCAAAATGTCAAGTTTCAAGTTTCTACGTGTAGAGGTTTTTAAGAAACTGTGATTTCAAGGACTTTTGTAGTTTAGTATTTAAAATTAAGATTAGTTTCATCATCTGTGCAAGCAACAACTTTACGAGTATACTTGAAGTTCTTTACTTCTAGAAGAAGTTTAAAGTGGATAGTGTTATGGATTTTTCTGTTACAGAGTCGACAGATCGATTGATCATGAATTTTCAAAGTTTTAAAACCAATAAAAGTTTAAAACGTTCCCCCAGAAAATACTTAAAACATTCCAAAATAAATCGATAGACCCTTTTAACAGTACAACATTCATAAATCATCCGAAAAGATCGGTAAATCCGTAAAGATAGTCACTCTTTTACCAATAAAAAGAATAAGAGAAGTCATAACACATTAAGCAGGTCCAAAAAAAGGAACAGCCTTAAAAAAACTTTGGCAGTTAGTCTGCCTTTTCGTTGTTTAGTTGTAAAATTAATTTCGCAAATCGACATGCCCCTTTCACTTATTAGTACGTCAGAGGACCTCGATGGCGCACATCGTTCAGTGTGCAATATACCATCTACGTCGTTGTTCATTATGCCTGTGGATATCCACAGATCGAGAGAGAGTCCCTAGAGAGCTTCATAATGAAAATCTAAAAAATGTTAATCGTCAGAATTTTTAACTGATAAGAAATGTAAAGACTTATAGCTGAATCAAACGCCGCATACATCTATCTTCATCGCTTGAGAGGCATTGTGAAAGAAATAGGTAACAAATAGACTAGTCTTTTACTCCAAATGACATTGCGAAACATTTGTTATGAACAATAAAGATCTAGAATATATGTATGTTCATTTTTATCTTCTTCGCATTTGATTATAACATTTCTTATGCAATTCCAGACTTAAGTCGATTTGTTTAAATCGATTGGTTAAATCTATTAAATCCCACGAGCCTTATAAAATCACAATGGACTGACTTCTACGCAAGTGTGTCTGCGCTCGAATATAAAATGCGATTCACTTTAAAAATAATCTACAAGTTCAGTAACAACAATAATTTTAATAACAAGACGTTCTTAGGGTGCTCAAGAGAAGGTCTCAGGTAGTTAAAGGTTATATGGTCAAACAGAGTACTTCAATCCGCTGATTTCACAGACATGAAAACTTCCCACGTTCATTAAAGAAGAACGTGTCGTGTCGTGACTCACTTCAAGATTATTACACACCGCAGTTTTGCCACAGGCTTCTCAATAGTTTTCCCTAGATAAACGTTTTTTTATGCTGGCTACACTGCGATATAAAAGGAACGAAAGGGCCAACCTATTGGCCAAAAAAAATAGCAGATCTCCCACAAAGTAATGAAATTAGAAGCATAAGACCACCAATCTGCGTGCCGAAGAGGATTATTCTCGATAGGATCACAACAACATGGCTGACCTAAGATGGTCCAACTTAGGAAGATCTGAGAAAATAATAAGAATAAACACATCACTGATAAGAATAGTTATAGGAATTCAATCTGGTCATTGCGTTTTGAGGAAGCTATAGGATTATCATATATGGATGTATGCAGATACTTACTCTGTGTAGACTACAACACATTGGTAAATAAAAAATTTATTTAGTTATCTATTTTCCCCTAGAAATTCCCTAGTACCTAGAATGTTCGCAATTGCGCTGTTTTTCCCCTAGACTAGGGAAACATCCCTAGTTCTGGCAACACTGACACACCATCACAGACACACCCCGACCAGTGGAAGAAACAAAGACTAGTCCTCCTACCAAAAGGTAGTAAACTACCACAGAATCCCTCATCGTATAGGCCTCTATGCATGTTGGGCACCATGGGCAAAATTCTGGAGCGCATCACAAGTGACAGGTTGGAGAGTGCAATCGATGAGGCGGGATGCCTTGCAGCTCACCAATATGGTTTCCGTAAGACACGGTCTATGATCGACGCTTTCGACGAAGTCGTGAATACCGCGACAAAAGCCATGGAAGGAAGACGATGAAAGGGCGGGAGCAAACATCACGCTGGATGTAAAGAACGCTTTCAACACCGCAAACTGGAGAAACATCTTGCGAGCACTTACCGCCAAGAGAGTACCAGAATACCTGCAGAAAATAATGCCGGACTATTTTAGAAATAGAATGCTGCTTTACGACACCGACGATGGAACGAGGCAGTATAACGTCACAGGCGGCGTTCCTCAAGGCTCCGTGTTAGGTCCGGTACTATGGAACTTAATGTACGATGGCGTCCTCAGTCTTCGAAACCCCGGGGTTCGAAAATAATTGGTTTCGCCGATGATATAGCAATCGTATAGCAGCTTGAGGAGTTGGAGCATGACTGCAATGAAGCTATTGGGATGGTCCAGGACTGGCTAGTACGCATGGGCCTACAACTTGCAAAAGAAAAGACTGAAGTAGTGCTCATCAGCAACAGGCGAGTCATGGAGACTATAAGGGTAACCTTGGCATTACCTTAGACGCAAGGTTAACCTATAAGCAGCACCTGCAACATACTGCTGAAAAGGCAGCAAAGACCAACTTCTACCTGACCCAGATGCGTACTGGTCATGGATGCTTCAGAGCCTACCTGCATAGATTTGGACACGACGACAACCCCTATTGTCCAACGTGCACGGAAGCAGTGGAGGATGCGGTACACATCATGTTCCACGTACGGCACCTACGTAGAACGGCACCTGCTGATAAACCAATTGGGCGAGGATTTAACCCCAGACAACTTCACCAGACAGATGATGAGCAGCGAAGAGGCTTGGGACGCAGTTAACGACACTGTGACTACAATGAAAGAGCAGCGAAGACAGGAGCAGCAACGAAACGCATCGCAGCAGGCTGCCAACTTGAATGAGCCAAGCACATAAGGCTGAAGTACACCGCGAGGATCAGGGGTAGGTGGGTTTAGTGGGTGGAAATCCCACACTGTTACTGAGTACAGGTCTTTAAAAGATTAAAAAAAAAACAATGTACAGATCTACAACAAGACTATGTTGTCCTGAGTGGAACTTTTACTTTGAAGGTCATACTCAGATTGAATAAATACGATCTAGAAAATTCGTCGCTACTGCGTCAAGAAGGAATGATGACTTACTGAAAAGGCTTCGATAAGAGCTACCTTTTTTTTTGCAAACAAGATTACCATTTCATTTTGCTATCAAGATTAATTCGCTTAACCAATAGCATACTTTAGAACTCACCGAAACATACTTTAAAATGGTTCTTTGAACTTGATAATCGATTAACAGTCTTCCTTCGGAACCAGTCACACCCTTTTTATGAACCTAATTCCTGCAGTGACCCCACCTTATGAGCTTATTGCAGAGCTATAAATTAAAATTAAATGAAAATTAATTTAACAATACCCAGACAGGGGATTTTGTGTTTAAATCATGAAATTTATTAGCCTCCACACAAGGACGCACCTATCGAGCTTAACACGTAACTATTACCATCAGAATGTAACACCCTTAATCCCTGAGACATTAGCCAATTTAAACAGTAAAATTAATTTGTTTAAATTATATCATTGCCCACCCAAAACTCCTATTGAAAGGTCCTCTATTCGCTACACACGCTCCCACCGAAGTAAATCCTTTTGCGGGTGACGGGGATTCTCCCAATCGTAACCACCGCATCTATCTCTATAGAGTTTCTCTAATGAAATTTTGCAAACCTCCCTGTGCCTCCTGCTGAACATTTTCTGACTTATCAAATGCCAGTTGCCATTCAATGTTTGATCAAAACAATGATATCACTGTATAGCCCTCTATGTGTGGTGGACATCGAAAGCCATAAACTGTAAAATTTCATCGGCTAAAGTGTTTGTTAATCAAATGATTTGAATCATAATTGGAAATTTAAACAAAAACTCTGACGTTAATTTAATCTAAACTACGTAGATGTATGTTATACGTCAGGACCTCCAAGCCCCCTCTATCTATCGGTTATCAGGACTAAAACATTCAAATGCGATAAAGAGCTCAATGCCACCATCACCACACTTTAATTTCCGGGATTTGAATGAAATTTCCCGATGGCCACAAAAAACGCCTGTTTCCTCGATCACGGTGGGGTGCTTTAAGGCAACAAAAATATAATGGAATTTTGCGGTCATCAAATGTCCTTTGTGTGTTGTTTTGGTTGTACATGCGTGTGGGGACGGTGTCCTTTTAATATGTGGGATAAAATGTGACTTCTTGTTATACCGGAAGCCTGTGCACACTTTTTCATATCAATTTGATTAGGGATTCTGAGAATCGGAAAGGACTCAAGTAATCTCAAGGACCATGATCCCTTTTTCTTAGAGGGCGAATTAGTGCGTGTAAACTTTGAAATTTCCTCGGATTATTTGGTGAGATTTTAAAAGGTAAAAGGAAATTGATGGATTATGACATCAAATCCTAGAAAGTGCCATTTATTTTCCCTTTTAGAGTGTGACAAATATCCTTTACTGAATTTCGAAATAAAATTAATTTAATGGGCATTCAAATTCCTTCAATTATTATTAATGAGCCTCGTGATATGGAACCGATTAAGTATAAACACTCCCCAGAGTAACACACGTCATTATCCTTAATCCGCGTAATACCGGTTGCAATCGCCACACGATTTCGATTCCCGATCGAATGGTACATATTATTTATTTTTTTTAAAGCAGAATAATTAATATATCAGGATTCTCGTAGATGAAAAATCAACACAAAATTAATCCTTTTTCGATTCATGTTTACCAGTCGAACATTTTGCCGGGTTTATCTCTGTATAATGTGGGAGCCAGCCGTCAGGATATGGATGTTTGTATATATGGCTTGTGGTCAGACATAACCCATTGGTGTGTTTTTATTGAAGAAGAAATTTTTTTATGATCACACGCATATATCCTTTTAATAGTGGGTGAGACAAAAAAAAAGTCGTCCTTAGAGAAAATATTGATATAAACCCCAGGAGAACAAATATGAGAAACATTGATTTTCTTCTTTTTTATGTTTGTGGCGGAGGAAATCTGCTTTAGACGAACCTCGAGTGGGATATGCTCTAGGTCCTGTGGTTATTTTATAGTCATAAAGTAAGGATTTAAGTGTATCCATAGTAAGTGATATTTGCAAGGAGTGGAGAAAAGGGATTTTTTTATTGCATCCTTCGTCGGGGATATTTCTCATCTTGGTGAGTTGCTTTTTATTACAGGATGCAGATTTGTAATATTTTGTTTGTCCTGCGGAGTTTCAATGAAGTAGGGTGGAAATGTTTAGTTGAAAGTAAAAAAGCACATTAACCAAAATGTGGCGACTTTAAGGGTGTATTGAGTTGTAAAAGCATGTTTATTTTTTCATTCGTTGAATTTGAGAGATTTCAAGTCAATTAATTTGAGAACTCAAGGAACCATTGAACACATTCTGGTGCCATATCCAGGCGCTTGTTCAAATTAAAAAACTAGGACCTAAATTTAATCTAAACAGATATTGTACTTACAATTTTTCAACAGTAGTGCTCAGCATATTTCGAAAAATATATTGCGCAATAAGTTTGATACATTTGTGTTTCCGACAACAAAATGTAGCTAGTGTCAAAGTTTTAATAGTACCTCGGGAACAAAAATAGAAAAAATATTGTCTATTATTACTTCAAGGGGTTCTTAGTGTTACAAATCCATTCATAGCATGAAGATCTGGAGAAAATTGTGAGTACACATCTGCACATCTTCAAATCATACAACTCTGATGTAACATGGCACGACGCTATATTCAACGTCGTGAAGTCAGGACGTAATCCATGAGTATAACCGTCGACTCATACAAGACTGGTAAGTTGTTAAGCCCATTACCGTCATGACCATCATAACATTTCTCTCTAAGAATTCCTTTCGTTATAGGGGACATGTTTTCATAAACTTTTAAACTGCAACGATTCAAAAGAGAATTCAACAAGTACTTGTAGATAAAAGTTGAATAAGGAAGACCTTTTTAGGAATCATGCAGCATCAGAATACAAATAGCCCCTCAGTTGTCAAAACCGCGTAACGGTATTGTGCTACAATGAACAAAATGAGTTTTCAAGCAAACGAGTAGCAGCGATGTCGAAATTGCACATCGCTGCACCGCACTATAGTGAACAGAACCTTTATATTATGTTCGCTTAGCTGTGGTCAAAATTACCAGAGTGGAATATAATATTTCAACAGTGAAATTCTATTCAGTTGTTGAAAACAGTAGTATATTTTTTTTATCCAACAAAAGAGAAAGTCTATATTGGATAGAAATTAGGATTAACATTATTATTTCGATGTGGTTGTATGTATGTACATGTGTATGTATGTAAACCTCTAAATACGTTTGATTCTTTGATGCCGTGTTCGAGCTTTAGATGGCTATAGACCAATATGTGTCAGATTATATTGGTTAACTGGACACTGCGATATAGAGGGCAACGAAAGTGCCGAACGTACTGACCAGAAAAGGAGCAGAGTTCAGGCTGGAACTGGAATTGAATTGAAAACATAAAACCACCATTGTGCGTGGCTAAGAGGATTATTTCCGATTGAATCATTAACATGGCTGACCTAAGATAGTCCAACTTAATAAAGTGAGGTGAGCCTTTGGAATCTTCATAGTTACATGTGTACGTTTCGGACATGTGTATATGTAGATTGATAACAATGTGCAGCACATATTAACACCAAGCCTTCTGACTTATGTGAAACCTCTGCAAATATAATATTATTATTATATTTTGCATCTGATTCTTTAGAGCCTCCTCCCTAAAGGTGGCAGATGTTAGGGTGAATGCCTGCAAAAATAGAATGGAGAAACTAATAATTGGTTGTGTTACAAATGTTTAAGATACTGCATTGGGTATAGATAACAGTAATGATAACGACGGAAACAAGAATGTAAATAAATCTTTATCTGTTTTCCTTTTATATTTCGGCAATTATTAGTCCCAAGCAAACATACTAACCACTACACTATTGGTACCACTGTAAGTAATGCCCTTCTAGAGCGTATTATGTTAAATGTTAAAGAAGGGTCTTAGAATAGACCTTTGTGTATGCCAGACGAAGGGAAGTAATTGATTTAACCTTTATTGGTGGTAGTTCCTAGACAGGGTGTCAAAATGAAGAATAGTGGAAAGGGCAGTTAAGTTCAAGTCTGAGGTCATCAAGAGGTATTTGCCCAAAAACACGAAAAAAATTAGCAAACGGTTTATAATGCCATTCAGCTTAAATGGTAGTTATCACATATTAAAGAATAGAGTTTTACTTGCAATGTGATAGAGCAGATTTTTGAAAAAGGTTTTTTTTTGATGTAATATTTGAAAATTCCGTAAACAACTTTCGTTTTTTTTTTGCATACAATTGTAAATGAATATTGGATAAACGTATATATTTGATACAATATTTCGAATGAAATGATTACAACATTAAAGCGACTTAATGTAAGTATTTATCCTTCTTTAAGAGAGTTTACATAGTTAAGGGTCTCTTGGTGAGAAGTGTGTTTCCTCTAAAGTGGACACAATCAATCCCCAATATCTAATAAAATCATTGATTTCTGATATTCTAAATGTTAGTGTATATATTTGTGTACGTAGGTTGCAAATCATTACTAAACCCTTTCAAATAGGCAGATAGTCTTGGCAATCATTATCATGATACAGTATTGGCTTTTCGTTCACTCCATCCCTAATGCAACTGTATGCTATATAATTAAATATGTATATATACCTCTTTATAATCGACGAAAATGTCTGGAGATCTCCTATAGGCAACATAGATATTTAATGTATATTGGTATATACGAGTAAGTACCTTTATGTATGTAGCTAACACCGAAACTGATAGCAATTTCAGCATCGTCAAGGTTTGCATACAGGGAAAGTGATTCCCTTGCCTTCAAAACAAATACTGTGTTACATGTGCCAGAAGTGGGCTGTATAAATGCCCAGATCACAAATGCACCATAAACCACAGCAAAAATGAACTTTGATACCTGAAAATGCTTTCCAATGGAGATAGCAGCTTTTACCAAAAAATTGTTAAAAACAATCCATATGATGGGAAACTAATAGCAAAAATTGAGTGCTGCAATTATTTGACACGAAATTTTCGTAACAAATTGGAAGATGTGACTAATAGCTGCAAATTAAGAAAAATTTTAAAAACAAAATTAGGAAGAAAATTAAAAAGGATATCTTACGCGGTATTAAAATCAGAAGATATGAACATTTATTGGAAGCTAAAGCTATAAAGGCGATTAAAGACGATATGTACACTGCCATACATATGTTTTTGGCGACCATGAAAGCTGTTCATCCTATACAAGTGATAAGCATACCGAGAAAATGGCTGCATTTATGAGTTAATTATGATGCCTACTAGAAGACCCATTATGAATGCAAGATGTCTTTTGATGGTTACACAAATAACCCGGCTGAATATCATAATTCAATCGTTGCCAAACTTGTTGGAGGGTAACAACTATTTTCTTAGTAATGGATATTACGCAGATAATGTCAACTGACTCGTAGTATGTGCTTTTATTATAATACACAATTATTTCATTACAATATGTGTATGATTGGCTATTAAGTAAATAATATTTTGTGAATATGCCTTAACCACATACATATGCACTGCAACTGTTGTCCAGTTTAACTCCAGCAGGGAAATATCAGAACTTCATTAACACTTGCATATTCAAAACTTTAAATTCAGACGGCTAAAAAAAAATACTTATGAACAAAAAGAAGAACAACTTTGACAGTGTACCGAAAGGGCAGAATTCTTTTTGGATTAAATCGGACTAATACCGGAAAAGATCGTTCCAATCAGTCAGACATGAGTTCCGACGAATTTATTCAAGAAAAAATGAAATTAAAAGAAAATTAGTCAAAGTGCTAAATTATAGAGAAACAGACTATAGAACAGTCAAACAACATAAAGTGGATGGAAATTCGCAAAAATGTGTTGACTGCATCTATTTTTGGCCTAGTGTGCAAAGCCAAAAAGTTCACGGGCAAGTGAAAAGGATAACTCATCGGACTGAAGTTCCATAATAATAAAATAATTTTTTCAGCAGCTTCAACATCAATTGGGCAAAAGTATTTGAAGTTGTGGTATCAGCATAGGATACTTGTGTATTTCTCCGGATGATCTTATTAATAAAGATATTCTTATCGAAATATCCTAGATATTTCCTAGGCGTCCCATATTGCAGTTCCATATTGCGTCCCATATTGCATTCCATTCCTACGAACGTTTGAGGATGTTACATGCACCATTTCATCAAAATCGGTTTTTAATGAAAATGGCCCCAAAAAGCTACAAATGATGTATGGCTGAATTGTAGACAATTCAAATATCTAAATAATTTGTCTTGATAAATTTTTTTCAATTTCATTTAAAATAGTGAAGGTTTGAAAAAGCGGCTTATTTCAATATGTAATTTGTGCACTTACACTATTTTTCCTTCTCAAAAGCCCAGATATGAAATTCCATTTTCCTAGCTTGAAATTTAGGGCCCAACAAGTTGAGATACAGACAGATGAACGGACGGAAAGACAGACATAACTCAATCGTCTTTGCTATTGATAGTGATCACGAATATTTATACTTTACAGGGTCTATCTCGATTATTTCTTTATGTTACAAATTATGTACCAAACTTACAATACCCTTAGGACAGGGTATTAAAATGCACCATATCTTGTCTTACATCATGGGTGATATGGAATCAGACTCGAAAAAATTAATTCGTGATCAGGAATTCTTTTCTAGGTGTCCTTGGAAGCTATTCAAAACTCAACAACACCTCTTTCTAACGACAATATGATATGAACACACTGATATTTGATGTCAACTATTCCGACTTTATACTTCATTTTTTCATCAACTCACGTTAAGTTTAAAAAAAATCTTGTAATATATATACATATATGTACATATATTTGCCATAAACCAAGTAAAATGCTTATGTTAGCTAAGACTATTCAATTCAATTAAAAGAAAGTTTAAGCTTGTTCCTTACACATAGTTTTTTTTAACTTGTTTGAAGAACAAAAAGAAAACTTTACAAACAGAAAATGTTACTACTGTAGTAGGTATGCTAAAGTTGTTTAACGGTTGAAATAAATAGCCAAATACGAAATTATTCATTAAAATACGATTGTTTCGAATTGTTCATGTTCTTCACCACAGTGAAGCAAATCAAAATACCATACACAGTTAAAAGTCGCCCCAATATTAGCAAGGAAAGGTATTCATACATTTCTAAAATACTACTTCATTTGTAATTGTTGCCCAGCAACGCAAATATAAACAAAAACAAAAATAAAACTTAGAACTATGTAGATCCCCCTATAGCTAGTTAGTTTGCAACCAGTGCAAATATTTTTGAATAGAATACATATTTTGAAACATTTTAATTTCGAAAAAAAAAAAATTGTCATCTTATATTTTAACCCACTGGTTGTTCCCTAAACTAATTGTATGTTCGACTCCGAGTTCAAACTTTTGGTCAGAGGTACAGATTAAACATCCCCTACCCGCTAAAACCCTCAAATCGGCGGAGCTTAAATCCTATCCTATGATTCTCTACCTGTGAATGCATTTAAACAATATATAACAGTCGTCAGCTGATTGAATTTCCTTTAGTGTGAACTAAATTGCGCATGTGTTGGAGAGTTAAGAAATGAATTTCCTTTTTGTTTTGTTCCGTGAAATTTACCCCGAGAATAGCAAAATTAATTCAGCTTCACGTCAATTAATTTATATTATTGCACTGAATTCAATGCTGCAATTAGATATTATCGTATTCCTTTCATTTAAGAGTTATATCACTTTCAAATTACATTTTCGAATAAAAACTAATAACAACAAAAAAATTCCCTGGTGGTCAATTTTTGACATCAAGTTGACTATCTGTATAAGAATAAAATCTAAGGCCAGGACCTTTAAAATTTAAGCAAGATCGAAAATTTGTCAATATTTCAAAAACCATGGATATTTCTAAGTCAAGTCATGGACAGAATACCGATTAATGTCATGTGGAATTGCTGCTGAAGGTAAATATCGACAGGTTTGTACTCCGACTTTTGTAAAAGAATAGAAGCTTACACCGGTGGTAAGGGGTTAGAAATCATTAAACAAGAAAGATATTAACAAGGCGCTAAGGAAAGATCTAAAGAAATCTATTTGAACTATTAGACTTCAAAAGATACTTTCTAGTTTCATAACTAGATTTCAAAACAAGATAATGAATCTGAGAAACAAGAACTATGGATAAGAAATCATAGGAGTTGTAAACATTTTAACGTCAATTAAATGAATTTCTAGAAGAATGAGCTTAGGCAAGGTGGTACCCTTCATTAGTACAAAAAGGTTTCATACTATTTAAAGATAACATTAAGCTATAAGTCTCTAGTACACGCACGTGCACTGCTAGATTCCGTCAGGTAGTTCATTGCGCCGTTTTGTTGAGATGGAGTAAAGTCTTAGCCTTATGTTGGTTGGAGTTAATACACTTTTCGTTTGCCATAAGCTGTAGGTTAGCCCAGTTAACAGCATGTCTGTCGATTTCCCAGATTAAGAGAATTAGATTAAGACAGTCCCAAATAGAAATAAACGCTACTGTGTATAATTTAATGACCAAAAGTGCTTCCATAAATCAATGCGGACTTTTATAATTCTTCTCCGAATGCATTGCCGTGCACAAACATAACTATATTTAAAAAAAAAACATGTAGTTAAATAGCTTGGACATCTGCTTAAAATATTGTTAGTGACTACCCAAGAGTTGGAAATTCGAATTTTACACGCCAACACCTTTGGTCCTATTTTCCAATTTCGAACTATCTGTCTCTCTACCACGAAAAATCTTTATACTTACGAAGGAACAACCGAATACGGATGACACTATGTACTATTGAAGGTTTTTGGGGTAGAAGATTCAACGACCTTGTCAAAAAACAGCATATTAATCGTCGAATGGACGTTTCAGCCAACAGAGTCGTTGAATCTAACCTGGAAGGACAATGATTTAGGCAGGCGATCAATTATAAGGGGACCGCAATCGTGGTGTAGACACTTAGCTAAGGACTGCTTACAGATGCAGTAGGTAAATTATACTCTATTGTGTGTGCCACATTTTATTATATTGTATGAGGAACAGACAGGATTATCGTCAGCGAAAGTGTGTACTGGATTTGAATGTAAAGTAGTAAACAAGAGATAGTTTTTAACAATTAGAATTTTATTGCTTTATACAAGTACAAAGCCAATTAGGCTAATTTCTGAACTTTCCTCAATCTAAAGTCAAAGACATTTTACTTAACGATTGCAGATGTAATCCCATCAAATCTCATATCTATTTTGAAAGTGCATACCTGGAACTTCGGTTTGTAAACGCAACAAAATAAGTCAAATCGTTCTAGTACTTGCAGGCAGAGGGCGAGTTTTATTTACAGCGTCATCTATGAATGAGGGATTTCACTTCATATAGTTGACAACAATTCACATAATTATTCCACATACACAACACAAACTAATAAACTTCTTCTATTTGAAACAAATTAAAACATTTTTTTTATTATTACTTAGCTTTCTTTACGACGCCATTTCTCAGTACATGTACATTTTCAACACCAACTGACACTTTACATTTTACCACTCAGTCCCAACTTCGCTCATATCACGCATACCAACACAACGCCAGTAACGGCGAAGCGGCGAATTTTGCAATTTCAATTTCAGTTCAGTTTAGCATCGGCATTTGAGTTTTCCGGAATTTGGATCCACCAAAGTACTCAAATTCATTTGTTTGAACTTTTTTGTGTGTTGCGGAGGCGAGCCTGATAATATTTCTATATCAAGCTATCAATTTACAATTGAATTGACGCATTTCCCACATCTCCACATCAAAGGAAATCCGATAACCCCATGTAAGTACATAATTCAACAAATTTTCTGCAATTACCTTGTTTAAAACTCTGTCGCGACATAAAAATTGACATCCAATGTCAAGTTGCCGCATTGCAAATGTACTAAAGAACGCACTAGCTTGGGGAAGAAGAAAAAAGACTGAAACCACATGTGTTCCCATGACTGCGGTGTTTTTCGTCAAGCAGAATGCGATTTATTTAAGTTTTGGGAAGCTTACTCATGTCCAGTTTGTCGCATTTAATTGTGAAATCGCATTTCTCCACGAAACTGCTTAAAATCGATGAAAATATCTTGTGAAACAACATTTTGAGGTTAGGAACGTATTCGCCTCTTCGTCATTGCAGTGGAATTTTAGTTGACTATACACGGTGGTCGATTTTAGTTTCAAAACGGGTGTTTGGCTTTGGGAGCATTTGAAAATGGCGCGAAAGTCGATGGACTTTTTTCCTTCAAAGGTCGGGGAAAATTCTGCGAAAACTGTCTCAATGTGGGCGCTGTATGGTGCCATCGTGTGGGGAAAGGAGCGAGTATCTGACGCACTTCAATGCAGTTCAAGGTCTTTTATAGTGAAAAGTCAGGTTTTCATTTAGTTTATTTCAATCTTAAGATTTGTGACAGCTTTAATGGGTTTTTATTAAGTTTTGGAGTGCACTTTGCTCTTTATAATAATTTGCACGTTTAATTTTTCGTTTGACACCTGGGGCGCTTTCTGTTTACCATGTGCAATGTATCACAGATATTTTTATAGAGAAGCGGATGTCGTTTTGAATGTTTTTTTTTTAAGTAAGTTTTGATGGTAAACAACGTGTTTGTCTTTCGTTGTCAACCATAATAATTTAGTACGCAAAATGCCGTTTTACATCTTCATCATCAATCAAGCAGCACAGTGTTTTCTTTCTTTATTTACTGATCTACGGTTTTCTGTCTTATTTTAGCCAGCCCACAATTGTTTAAATACCGTGCAACACCAGCTCCTCCCTCTGGCATATAGATATTCTTTGAAGCGATAGCTGAATTGGGTTGTCCGAGATTCATAATTGAATATTCTTTGCTCTCTAATATGCCTGGAAAGAACTATAACCAAAAGTTATTTACTATTTCACACAATGGTTCACAAATAAAAAAAATCTCCTAAACATTAAAGCGGAAGTGAAATAATATTAGAATTCTTCTCTGTATCTATTGGTACATATATTGTATGTACTTTTGGTTTGTGGTCCAAATTTCAGTTACCACGCCATGCTACAGGTAGAGTGTCTAGAGAACTTCTTATTCATACTCAAAATGAAAAAATCGAGGCCACTGAAAAAATAATACATTGCGTATTTGCTGACGTCTGGTTTTCGCATCCTTCTCATATATGTAGGTTCTTGTATTTATTCTCCTTGGTGACTTTTCGATCTTTCTTATTTTGCTGATCTGGCATTTTATTTTCGATAAAACTAGTCGCGTGTGTTCTGTCAACAGATAAGCTATAGAAATTGAAAGCGAGTCCCGAAGTATTTTGAAAATCATAAAAGTAAGCATTATTAATTCTATTCACTGCTACAAAAATAAGACCGCAAATCCACAGGATAATTACGTCCGTTTTCGTTTCGTATTTCGTGTTTGTTTTTTTTTTTTGCGTCTCAAACCGCGCGGCTTACGCTTGTTTAAACGGGCAAATTTTCTGCAATATATTTAAGTGAAATTCGGCAATCAACCATGTTTTATTGTAGTAAAACTCCAATTGACAAATTTATTTCAGAGTTTTATGTCCACAGAGATGGCAAGAAATAAAACCATGCACGTATGTATGTCTTGCCATAAATTATTTCAAGAAATTTGCGATCTCAATTGGAAATTTCAATGGCATGACATACTTCTTGCAATGAATTATTGAGACCAAAGCTAACGACTCGCTCCGAGCAACTGACTTACTAGTCGAATTTGGTCAAAGAAAAACGTTTTAAAGTACAGAAAAGTTACAAAATAACAACGATAATTAAATTGTGTATAGCATATTAAGCTATTCTTGAAAACGTCATTACGTCAAGCACAATTCTTAGGCATTAAAAACTCAAATTCCAATTGTTCGTTTGTTCTAGAGCTGGTATATGTCACGTTTGCAAACTTGTAATTCACCCAACATGTTTCTGAAAGGGACACCATTTTTATTATATCGACAGTACAAGAATATCTGATATAATATGACAGTGTTAACTTTCAACACTGGCTGTACTTGCAGTTGTCCCAGAAAGCCCTTGGGACACGCTGTCATTGGATTACCTGGTATTGCTTAGCAATCTGAGTCTTTTTCAACGTAGAATTTTCTCTTGCCGAAACTTTTGATTCTTACGTCAATGCATATTCGCGATTGTATGTTTGTCTCAATTAGGTTAATAGTTCAAATCGATATTAGCATCTCGCAAAGTTTGTACATCACAGAGATTGTATGCATTTCGTTACGTACAAAGCCATTAAGTTTATCCCGAACAGCTTGGGTTTAATAGTTTTATTGAATGTTGAGGTGAAAAAATGTATATGTACATACACACATATGTAGCTGACAAATATGTCCTCTGGTGTTCTGATTACACGGTTGCAGTGACCCAAATGTGTTATCACACGTGATTTCGTCTATTGTGATGGGATTTTCTATTTCAGGTATTTTTTTTTTTTTTTTGCTTCTGTGATGAAAGTGACTATACCGAGAATTTAATTAAAGACGTACAACTAGAATTGTACGTAATCTGCTCGTACATTTTACTATGCTGTGAATACACAGAAAAGTAACTACAACTTCAAACTCTACGGAGACTTCCTTGACACACCGTACAATTACCGGCAAAATAAAATATTCAAAGAAAGAAAGGGACCGATAGTTTGTAGAAAGAAGAAATGTGAAAAAATGGCTTGTGTCTCATCGCAAATCAACAGCAGATGGTAACCGATTTACCTTTCCTTCCGCACAGCATCTGTTGGTAGTTGACAATCAAAAGAAAAGAAAAGTCCGCCACAAAATAGGTACGTACTTACTCCTCCCCGGTCGTTGGATTTAAATTTTGTTGTACAATATATTTTTACCTAGAGAACCCAAATTTATTAGCAGTTGATCCTTGTTGAAGTGAAGATCGTCAAATACGAGTGTAGTGGAGAGAATTTTGTTTTGCGTTGAAATTAGATTTTCCGATTTTAGGTAAATTTTTTAGTACCTACATACATGTGTATGTATGTACGTTATATTGTTTATCATTCTAAAATCTTACAATTTACAAATTGACTCAAAGATAAGATACCACGTAAGCCTTTGTGCACTTATGTTATTAAATAGAGTTTGCGCGGGAAAATGTGTTTTGCGATCGTGTCCGTGTGTGCTAGTTTTGTTCAAATTTTAGAATTGAGCGTAAATAAAAATTGGCATAATATTTGCCAAATTTTTAATCAAATAATGAACAATGTCTAATGGGTTGCTCGTTAAATATACCAAGTTGTGACGTCACGGTTGCAAATGAGTCATTTAATCAAACGTTGTTTATGCGTAAACTAAATTTCTCAGTTGTAATTATTCATCTTTTGTTTGAAACACGTGGATACCACTATTTGATTTTGTTTAAGAAAATGATTCAGTAATGATTGCGCAATTAGCTAGATGTCATGATACTGCTATTAGCCAGAATTTTATGAAGAACAATATATACATATTTCGCAATAGGATATCAGTTCAACATTTTATCGAGCACATGTGCATGCATACATATGTACATATACATACATACATACATATGTGTATGCAGTATGTGCCAAATGTTCAATTCTACTAGAGGACGTGTGTTTGTTTAAGACATTCCACTTTAGTGGACATTATTTGTACGGACAGAAGTACTACTGCATATTTGTATTGATCATTTGAATATACTGTCCTTTTAAGATGGAAAGATTATTAAAAAGAATATACATAATTATCTACAATTAGTACAACCGAAACTGATCCTTTTTTTTTGTACTTTTTCTTCATATCCAAGGTTTGTGATTATGAGAAAAAAAATACAATCTTTGACATCTAAAGCTTAGCGACTGCCACTATTGTACATATGTATATACTAGAACTAGTGCATAAAAAGCTTCAGAAGTTGTTGTGGCTCAAGTGGTTAGTGCGTTGGACTACGGAGCAAGGGCTTCCAGCTTCAATTCCCAGACAACACCTAGAATTTCTTTCACGTCCCCACCTTTGGCGAGCGTCTGACAAACATCCGGGGGTAAAACTGTCATAAAAAAGTTTCTCAAAATAAAAATTGTCCTTCGGATACGGCATTAAACAGTAGGCTCCTTGCATTCGTGTAAAGAATATAACACGCACTACACGAATGGTTGTGAGAAGCTAGGCCCAAAAAATTGTATTTTTATTTGTAAAAGAAGACCAAAATTCTCCCAATATGTACTTTCGAGAGTTATGGTGACAATATTTTTGAGAGGATGACACCGAAGCGTTTGACAAAATTTCTCGTAAAATAATTTTCTTTAAGCTAAAAGGTCTTAATTTTTCAGCTACTGTTTTTCATAGATCAGATGATAGAAAAACGATTATTTCTCCTGCAGACTCTCTCTCTGGTCAAACAAATTTCTTTTAGCTCAATGTCAATAAAAATGTCACTCCTATTATTACTTACTTCCTCCTTTACCCTAGGACTACTTCTTCCGCAAACTGCATATACTTTCGGTCACTTCACCATATGCTTTAATCATTATCGTGATATTGAACTTCAATTTCACTCTCATACATGTATATATGTATGTATGTACATATATAATCTTTTGGACCAACACTCGGTTTTGTGAAAGTCTGGGTCGCAATGTGCAGACCTATCAATATCTGTTGCCAAACAATACACAGCATCGGTGTAATTAACTATTAAAGAAAAAACGTTGCTAAATTAACTAAATTACGCAAACCAATCCGCTTTTAAATCACCTTCTCAAACTAAATCAAAGTCCCAGAGATAAGACTAATACACGGCGTGAAAACAAACAAATTATCAAGACGTGATAATCGAAGTTGTCTTCATAAATCACGTACGCACTGTGGAAGTTACACAAACAGCTAGCGGCGCTGCCTCATTGCTTGATTAAGTTGTGTATAACTTCAAGAAATTGTACACATATACATACCTTCATGATGTTAGCAAGTTACCATTTGCAGTCTTGTACAAATATACAGTCTCTAAGGGCTCTAATACCTCTCCCGAAAGGCGTACTTAGTGATTCATTCAATGAATTTAACGTACATATGTGCCTACTCCCCATCGAGTGTCACAGTTTTTATTAAAGTCAGTCTTGTGTGTAAAGTTTGAAATGTGAAATGAGTGAATGAATTTTAGCAATAAGCCAGCAGACACTTTTTGGCGTCTCTGTTTAAAAAAATTTACATTCAATTTTTAAAATCATCAATTCTATAAATACTTACAGATAAAGAAAAAAATAAAAATAGCGAAAAACCATAATGGCCCAAGAAGCAGATGTTCCCACATTCAAATGCGTTCTGGTCGGTGATGGTGGTACCGGCAAAACAACATTCGTCAAGCGTCACATGACCGGTGAATTCGAAAAGAAATACGTTGCTACACTCGGTGTTGAAGTGCATCCGCTAATATTCCATACCAATCGAGGTGCAATTCGCTTCAACGTTTGGGACACTGCTGGTCAGGAGAAATTCGGCGGTCTGCGTGATGGCTACTACATTCAGGGCCAATGTGCCATCATTATGTTTGATGTAACGTCGCGTGTCACATACAAGAACGTACCCAACTGGCATCGAGATTTGGTACGAGTTTGCGAGAACATCCCCATTGTGTTATGTGGCAACAAAGTAGATATCAAAGATCGTAAGGTCAAGGCCAAGAGTATTGTATTCCACAGAAAAAAGAATTTACAGGTGAGTGACAATACTAAAACCCTTCAAAGACTATACACTACAGTCTCTTTCCCCATCTAGTACTACGACATCTCGGCCAAGTCGAACTATAACTTCGAGAAGCCTTTCCTTTGGCTTGCCCGCAAATTGGTTGGTGATCCAAATCTGGAATTCGTCGCTATGCCAGCGTTGCTGCCTCCAGAGGTCAAAATGGACAAAGACTGGCAAATACAGATCGAACGCGATCTACAAGAGGCACAGGAGACTGCATTGCCTGAGGAGGATGAAGATTTGTAAAATACTCTCCCCCACGTTCTCCACCCCGCCCACTTCTTCAAAGAAACAAACAAAAATAAGAACTAAACATCGCCCTTAAGCAAGAAAATAATATAAACAAAAGTTTTGTCATTTGTCCGGACACTGATGTAATGATAAATGTTAAGAAAAATACCACAAGCAAGCAAAACAGAAGAAGAATACATCCGAAACATGTTTCTTTATTATTATTTTTTTCTAATTAATTTTTGTATTTATGTATTTATAAACAAACAAAACTGTTACACTTACTCCAAACAGTACGCTCCACACCTCCAGCGGTGGGGAGAGAGACGATGAAACGAGAACAAACACTTAATTCAAACAAAAAACAAAAATTCCTTTTGAGCGAGAGAAGATGAAGAATAAAATTTAAAATTAAAATAGAAATCCTTACCTATAGTGTTACAAGAAGATCCTTGTAGACTGTGTGTGTTGTTGTTGTATGAAAGCTTCTTTTGCGCGATTCTCTTTATACATATAGATTATTATATAGTTCTCTTTTTTTTTTCTTTTCTTTTTTAATTGTTTTGTTCTCGCAATTTATTATTTTTTTTTATTTAAAGGAAAAAACAATTTAAAAATAAATAAGAAAAGTTTCTTTGGTTATAAATAAAAAAAACGAAAAAACACAAATTAAGAAAATATAATTGTAATTTAAACTGAGAATTTTTAACGTGTTGTTTTTGTGTTTGTTGCAGGGAAGGGAAGGCTATTTGAAAGTTGTTTTGCTCATAAAACTGGAAATACTCAAAAGTGGAAAACAAGTTTTCATCAATTGAAAAAGTTGTTGTCTTGAGATAGTTTTGACATTAAGCACGTTAGCAAAAAAATCGAAATCATTTAAAATTCACGAGAATATACATGAATCGAAAAATATGAATCACCTCTTCTAAAAGTGGAGTTTTGACTAAAATAAATTAATTTTTATCCAGAAACACCCATATCCTGAAACCCGACGGATCGAAGATTCACTTCACCCATTCGATTCACGTGAATCTCTTATAGCTATCGTGGAACCAGTCGGTTACTCTCTTTTTAACCGACGTATACAAGTGCTTATTTGAAAGGTTTCTGTGAATAGTTGTAATCTGTGTGGATAATTTAAGAATTAAATTTTTGGAGACGAGAAGAAAAATAATTAAATAGCCCATTTATAAATGCAATATTGCACAAGATGTGCTAAGCAGAGAGTTCACAAATGCATGAATTGGCATCACTGCCAAGCAGAGAAGAATTAAACTTGCATTTGCGCAGTTTTTCTTGCTTTGCGTTTGCTTTGCAGAGCTTGCATTTATGAATGGGCCCAATGTTACTGAACAAATAGATAGGCAAAATTATTTCTCTATTCTCTTCATGAAATAAGAATGAAGACACCTTCACCTCCCTAAATCTACACTTGCCTTTTAAATAGCTGTTAGCAACTTAAGAATAATATTAGAACATTTCTGAATTTCTAGAGGAATTATCTCATCGGGCAGGGTGCTTTCCGAAATACAGCACTGGCTGCTTTGTTAATCCGTTTTACATTATACATTCCGAAATTCATTGTGAACAAATACTCGTGTACTGCGAATTTTGCGTTTTTTTTTAACATATGATTAATTATCTACAATTAATTTGTTACACATTGTTTCAGATTAACAAAACAAAATAGTGCGTATCGCATTACTTTCCAAGACGTCATGGTTCACAACGCAACAGAATGCGCATCGCACCGTAAAAGCATCGTGTGTTTGCATCACCAATGCAAGGAGCAGTCACAAGGCGCCATTGTGCATCCGATATGTATGTCGGCACGGATATCATGATATGAAATGTTACGATTTTGTACGAATCGGAGAAAATTCCGTTCCAATCGGATGCCATCATAAGGCTTAGAGTGTCGGAACGGACACCATTATATGAAACCCTACGATCATATCAAGAACATTCTGGTGAGCTGTACTTGATTTCTTTCGTAATCACTTTCAGACCAACTTGCGTGAAAATTTCTGTGATGGGAATATCGTCTTAGTATACCAAAAGCTGGACTTGAGCGATAATGTCTTTCTTATTCACACCTGGCCTGCGCAAAACAAACGAGCATCGTTAACCAACTATAAGAAGGACTCCCTAGCCACATCTGCAATATCGTAAGAGCACGTGTTTCGGTTTGAATGACAAGCAACTGTCTTTCCTAAAGAAATTATAGAAGTTTTTGCACTTCCGAGGATTTACGACTTGTTTGAGATGAGAAATTGCATAGACGCTATTCTTTTATTTCCATTTGGTTCTATACTCGTCTCTTTCGCCATTGTTTTGTAGTGCAGCGTTTGTGTTTGTTTGCAATTTCTGTCAATTCCATTGGGCGAACTCATTAGTCCAAAGTGATGTGAAGAACCATTCCTTTGATGGTGGTAGGATACACTAGTCTGGTTATTGGCGTAAGTAGTTGGTCAATACAATGTAGAGAGTTTCTCATTTGATTGCTCTCCATGGGCTCGGACAACTTCCAGCATTCTTAAGCACCCTGCTTAGAGTTACCTTTTCTGGCGATTTCTAGTTTCTTTTTCTTGGATAGTCATAGATAGCTATGAATGGCTCCAACAACCAAATTGTCGCTTTCGATATATACTCCGAGTCAGCTCCTAGGTAAAATAACAATCATGAAAAGGAGAATAATGCCCCAGTTTCATTTGGAATGCGGTGAGTGTTGTGTAACTTATTATGAAAGAAACATAAAAAGTTAACAACCCGCTCTAGGCTATACATGTTTGCTTCAAACGTTTAGATCTTGCGACACTGTCCTGTACTAAGTCACTAAGTAACTGGGATCACTTACATTAATTACGCCTTCCCAGCCTACGGTCATTGTTTCAAGTAAACCTCAAAACACTTGTACGTATGTACTATATTCAAATAATGGCAGATGTTTTGCGGTTAAAACAAGATCCGACTAATTGCCTTAAACTAGTCACCCATCCACAGGTGGAATTTATTCAATAAATATCTTACTTAACTAACATTTAATACAACACAATGGGAACACACCTTGATACTGACGCTTCTTGGCACAAGTGGGTTTTACTGTAGTACAACTGCAAATAACACAATAAATAATATCTCCTCAGCAAACAAAAAAAATACAAAATACTCATTGACTTACTCCTCAACTTTGGTTGTGAAATCGTCCAAACAGGTCGCCTTTTTCACGCACTTGTCACCGCCACTGTAGTCAACGTATTCTTCGCCCTTCCTCAAGATCGGCATGTAAGTAAGGAAAATTGTTTCGCCCTCGGTGGTCTTATACGTGCATAGAGGCTGTTTAGCTACAACCAATAAAATTAACATTGAAGATATGAAATATATTTACTTCCACTACCAGCGAGAGATTTATCCAAAGTGATCAGCACACAAGCTAAAATTAGAACAACACTCAGACCGGTCTTCATATTCGCTGCTTTCTTTGTAAAATCAAGTCAGACTAAGTGTGCCTCTGATTTCAGTTAGTCTTTTATACGTATTCGCAGTTTGTTTGTGGTTAGGCTTTTGCTAATTAGTTTCACACTAAGCGGGGGCTCTATGTTCTTTTGTGTATATTAAACCGCCTTGTCTATGAAATTAATGAATCTTGCAACGAAGATGTTTCGGCAAACGACGCAAAATTAAAACAAATTAATGCAACTATATAATTAAAGTTAATGTTCGTCGCTTTGTTATGGATATTAGAATGAGATGATCCATTGAGATTTACTGCGTATTTAACTTGAGATAAAAATAATGATGTAATGGTTTATAGTCTGTTTATAAATTGAGGGCATAAATAATTAACTAATTTGGTGTGGTACCTAGTTTACATCGAAAAATTTAAAAAGTTTTGGGTCAAGTGCACTCAAGACCGATCACCCTAAATCTACCAATAAAACATACATTTCTAATAATGCCTATTCCAAGCTAATTTGCGAAGATTTCTTCAAACGTATTTTTATTGAGGACATTTAAACGTCAAACAACATTTGGGATACAAAGCGTTTTTGTCTTGAAATCTCGTACATTCAGGACCGACATAACCATATGCTGGGCATCTAAGATATTGAAGATAAGATAATGAATTACAATTAGTTTATTAATCCTGCTGGATTATCATTGGATCTTACTCTTTGAAACGAAGAACAAACTCGTCCTGGCACTCAATTTCCACACATTCCTTCTTCGATAAATGGGTAGCACCAATCTTAATTGGAACCTTCTCATCCTTGTAATAGCACTGCCCAGGGTAGTCTTAATTTGAAATACGTATTAAGCGATCGCTTCTAGAACTGAACTGGCTACTTACCATCACTAACTGCATGACCAATGAATCGTTGGCCTACATTAGCCATACTAACTGCAAATAATGCGCAAATAACTCCTACGAAAATCATTGAACTTGTCATTTTACTTGAGTATTAATTTAACTTTTCGATGACACTTTGAAAAGATAACTATCGGTTTGGAGAAGCTTCCGTTTCTTTTATAAGGAATTGAGGGGAGATTGAAATTGTCGGATTCTGGTATTTCAAGTCTTTTATATACCTTATCCAAGGGTATATTAAGTTTGATACATAGTTTGTAACATAGAGAAATTATTGAGAAAGAACATATAAAGTATATGTATATATTCGTGATAAGTATCAATAGCGAAGACGATAGACGATGTCCAACCGTCCGTGTGCGTCCGTCTGTCTGTCTGTATGTCACCACTTTTTGGGCCTTTAATTTTGACCTAGGAGGATGAAATTTCATATCTGAGGTTTTGAGAATGAGAAGCAGTGCAAGTGTTAACATTTTTGAAGTCCGCCCACTGCCACACGCCCACTTTTTTATAACTTCACTATTGTACTTGAAATCGAAAATTTTGGTTAAGGCCAAATATTTAGATAGTCAGATTATTTGCAATATCACGCCCACTTTTCGGGGGTGTTTTCATCAAAAAACCGATTTTCATGATATTTTGCATGTAACATCCTCCAATGTCCGAAGTTATCGTAGTAATTCAATAAAAAAAGGAGTATGCCACGAAAGGAAAAGGGATAAAGTATTAAACAATACATTCCATACGGATTGTAGCTTTTCTGTATGCTTTATAATTTTCTTGATATGTGTACTTACGTCATGAACAATTAACTCTTAATAACAATAGGTAGGTACATAAATTATTGATTATTAGAATCTGATTCTTAACCAGTCAAGTAAGTTTACTGTGCGAATCTTAAAGATATTTTGATCTCATTAAGAGAATGACAATATTTTATTAGATGTCTTATATTAAATTTTTATTATGACTTTAAGAAGAGCAGACGATGACAAGCTGATCAAATAAGAAGGTGCGTTCGATCCTGTAGTAGTAATTTTGGTTTACAGATAGATAGCGATGGCATTAGGCATTAATTACCTAAACTGACAGCGGGATCTAGGTAAGCAGACTTTTTAAGTTAAGTTAGATTAAATAGACTTCAATGAATTTGTTAACAAGCAAAGAGTAATTGGTGGGTTAGCACAAGAATCGGACCGATTGAGCCCATCAGTACTACTTTGAGGACGCCGAAGACAACTAAAAAGAGCTCAGTTGTGTATTTTCGAAAATAGGCATAATATGGTAGACAACATTTTTTAATACTCAATGCAATCTTAGCTTAGACTACATCAATCGACTATTTCTCTGAAAGCAGGTAAAGACACTTCATTGCACTAATCTAAAATAATCAATCGTATTAGCTTATCGTAAGCTTAGATCTAAACTTGAGGCAGTCATCCACATACTCGTACATTTAACATAAGCATGATCTAGTACTACTGTATCTTAATGATTTAATTTTCAATGCTACATCTAAACGAAATTTAATCTCTTCCGTTCCTCAAATTAATTAATGTACTTATAGCTGCCAAATGAATAATAACAAAATCGTTGATGCATTTTCGTGTCGGTGCAAAAGGTTCAATCTAAGATTAGGATTGGCGTGCCAAAGTGCGAAGATGCCACATTTGCTGATTAAACAATAGTTCAATTAGTGTCTTCTGTGTATTTGTATTTTGTTTAAATATTTGTTTATTGATCGTAACAAGATCTGCTGAACAGGTTTATATTTTGTTTTGTTTTTCTGTTAAAAGATTATTTATATAATTCACTGCCTTTAAGGTACTACATTAGAACTGACCTTGCGGATAACACAAGTATAGTTCAGTCAGTAACTTGTATTAAAATCATTAATCAAGTTGATGTTATAAAAGCAAATTACATGACACATAAAATTTCAGTCGATCTTTTTCTTTACGCTGAGATACACACGACATTCTAAGGCAAGATGAAAAACTTGATCGTATTAACAGCACTTGTAGTGATAGTTGCTTATTTTGACATCTGTTCAGCAAGTATTTATGAGTAGTTCTTTGTAAAGTTCTTAGAATTAATTGATTAAAATTTGAAATAGCCAGCGAACCGGTCTGTGGATACAAAAACTCTCAGGGCGAGCTAATTTTCCTAAAGTATCTGCCCTATGCGAAGAAGGGTCAGGACTATGTTGATTTTGGTGCTGATGGAAAATGTTTGAAGAGGGCAACTTGTTTGGAAGACTATACATTGAAAATTGAAGAGTGAGTTGGAAATAGTTTAATTGGAGAGCTTTTGAATAACCGACTGTTCTTAATAGGTGTTCGGAAGTTAAATTGAACTGTGAAAATAGGAACTTATACAATGACGGTGTATTCCCCAAGTGTTGCGTTAAGTGCTAGTGACGATGAATTGTACCTAAATACATGTTGAATTAAATAGTCATACTTCTGTGTTGAATGAAATTCACTAACAGCATTCATAATTGTTTATTTATAGTATTAACTAGTCAAGCAGATCTGCTCTATTTATTTCTGCCTGGCGCAGACTTAAGTGAAGAATCATTTCACTTGTTATAAGAATATGAATTTGTTTATAAAACTCCGATCTTGTCATTTCTCACAGGTCTTTCTGGCAATCTGAGAGGCTTGACAGGCACAAACCAACAATCGTCTACAACAAGTTTGGCCTTCAGGCAAACATAAACGAAGAAAGACCATCTATTGCGTTGTTATTGGAGTTTAATAAAAATCTCTTTTTGGAGGGCTGGTATCCAAAGCTATAGTTGATCTAGCCAACATCTTGATTGCTGTATAGCCCCTTCAAACTTTTTGTTAAAATCCTTTTTTAACATCAAAGGTCTCAGTGAGGTCGTTTACCACCTTAATGGAGTGGCGGATGAGTTTGGCAGGAATGCCAAAACAAGACATGGCTCTGTACAGCTCGTCTCTATGAATGTTGTCATATGCGACCTTGAAATCGGTGAAAGAACGGTGGGTATCGATGCGGGCTTGTTCAATTTTCTGCATGATCTACCGAAGTGTGATAATTTGATCGCTTGTGGATTTTTCGGGCCTCAAATTACGCTGATAGGAATCAATCAGGTTGTTGACGTAAGGTTTCGGATGTTTACGCAATATGGGATATAAAATCTTGTACTCGTACGTGATGTTGAGTACACTAATACCTATTTAATTGGCACAAACGATGATGAGATTTCTTTCCTCAGACATACACTCGTGTGTATATGCTCACTACCAGGTCATTTTCGTTTACTTTGAATGGCTTGACTAATAAACCGTCAAGTCCAGCAACCTTGTTGGTATTTGGTTAGGGCATTTCACTTTTTTTTGTCAGATAAACAGCAATTTTGGCCATCATTACTTAGGTTGAATAATTCATTCTGTTTTCCGATGTTGGTCTTCGTCACCATTACAGTTTACAGAAGAAGCTTTTCCATATTCTCAGCACCGACTGTAACTACTGAAAGGCTTCCATCTTCATCTCTACAAGCTTTTGTATGGGTCTGTTTCTTTTTACCTTTTGGTAAAATTTCCTTTTATTTTCTTGGAGTATAACCTCTTTATATCTTCAATCGCGCGCTTCACGAGCTCACTTTTTTCTTCTTTTAATAAAACCGATGTTCTTTCCATCTCTTCTGCTCGTAGGACTTACGACCATAACTTGTGCTTCTTTGTAGTAGTGCTTTATATGCCGGTATTCTTTGTCAGTCCAGACGTTTCTTGATGATGGTCGGGTGAAACCTACCACATCATTTGTGACTCCTTTGATGGCATGTTGACAACATTACCACTAGTCTTCGAAACTTGATGCTGTCGGCATAGGAGTCATTTAGAGATTTCACTCGCGGTCTCTTGTAGTAAAGATGATTATATCACCAATCTTCTTTTCCGGAAGTGTTTCATTCGCAATAAGATTTTTGTGATACCTTTCGGTAACACGCATTCTCTTTATTCCATCCATGGGCATATTCAACTTGCTAATTTCGTTTTTCACGAGATCCATAATTTTCCTATGACCTTAAATAGTACTGCACCAGTGCAAGTTGGCATCCCGGTACAAACGAAGTTCCGTCGATGCCGTCACTTTCTTAATAAATAAGCCCAGCATCAAAAAACCTAGAAAACATGGGATAACTTCCATTGCGCATGTTGGTGTCACTCGTATTGCACCGGCGATCCCTAAACATGACTTTTAGACGTTGGACCCTATCTAACTGCTTCATTACAGTTTTTTGGGAGGCTTTTTGCCACCATACAACTGACCCATATGTGATAATCGGTCTAACTATCATCGTATACACCCAGTATGCCAACCTCGGCGAGATTTCCCACCTTAGTCTACATACCCGTTTGCATTGATGAAGCACACTTTTCGCCTTCCTGATCTTATCTTCCACATTGCAGTTCCATGGTAGTCCAGCATCTAGGTATACACCCAGATACTTAACCTTCTTGATCTCATGTAGCTCCGATCCAAAAAGGTTCAAGTGCTGAAATTCCAGATCACTCCTCTTCCTTGTGAATATGATTAGATCTGTCTTTTCAGCATTAATGGGCAGCTCCTATTGCTGACATCGCCGCTCCACCACTCGGAGAGCATTTCTCATGGTATCTGCTGTGGTGTTCATGAATTTAACTCTTGCCATTATTGCTATATCGTCGGCATATCGCACAGTGTGGATGCCAATCTCTTCAAGTCTTTTCAGGAGAGAGTCCACAGTTCTATTCCACAGAGTAGGTCACAAAACTCCTCCTTGCGGGCAACCTCTGCTAACCCTTCCTCTAAGTCTTGAAGTTCCCGTCTGAATATTTATCGCCCTATTTTTCAGCATATTGTCCACCCATCTCACCACCAATTGGTTAACCCATGTTTTCTTTCCATGTTACCGGTATGTAGCCTACTGATAGGCATGTAACGTATACATATAGCCCTAAGCCTTAGTACAATGAGATCTGCACCCCATTGCATTAAAGTTGAAAACGTTTCTATCGCCCAACTGACCGCTTCTGGCGTTACCATCCGTTCCGTTTTTGCCCTATTCATCCTGTTTGCTCCTTGTTTCCTCAGATAGAGGATTTGTATGATCCAATGTCTCAACAATCTCCCCGTTTTTCCACGAATGAGTTCGACTTTGGAAACTGGAACCCTCGAGACATTTTTCTGAAGTCTATTGACCTCAGCTATGCTCCTCATATTCGAGCAAATTTCCCTCCTTTTACGTCGCCGCATAGTAGCTTTTAGCTCTTTCTTCTTTGCCTTATACTCATCCTATGATTCAGGATCATCCCTTCTCATGGCATGATTAAAGGCTTGTCTCACCTCCTTCTTTAGAATTTCAAGTTCCCTACACCACCAAGGCGTGGGGTCCTTTACATCTACCAAAGTAGGTGTACACGCATTGCATTGCATGCAGTGCATGACCTTAAGTTTATCTACGACTTTTTTATTACCTTTTTGTGAAAATATTAGGGCTGTGCATTGCAAGCACAGAAATTCACGTCAAGAGAAGCGTTTGGTGCTGTTAGAGATTTTCTAGATATGAGACAGCAGGTACATGCATTTAAAAAGTATTACAAACTCTAAACTAAGTACTTGCCTTATGTTATAAACATACAATGTAGTATCTTGAAAAGATTCCTAATCAGTTTATTTCCAATTTGACTGGAATATGTATTTCTTCTACCTTACATGCACATATGTATGTATCTGTTTGTACATTTTGTCGTATGTTGGTGCAAAAAGTTGAATGTGGGATAACGATTAGCATACTCATGTAGAAAAATGATATGACAACTTGTTATATCCTAATTAACGTCGTCGTACATTTAAACAAATACGTATGTATAAAAGTTTATACTTCGCTTTGTTTTCTTTGTTTATGTGCGTGTTTATAGAACTAAATATGCACTTCCCTGTTGCATGCATATGTATATTTTAAGTGACCTTGCAGGTAACACAAGCTTATTTCTGCCATAACTTGTATTGAAACCAATGAATGAATTCCCACAAGCAGATGGTATAAAAGAAACCTAAAATGACACTGAGACCTTCAGTTTTCTTTTCGCTAAGACACGCACCACGCAGGGTGAGGTGTTGGGAAGGTTCCAATTTGAAAATTGAAGAGTAAGCTAAAAATAATTAAATGAAGAATTTAAGAGTAATAGATTTTTTTATTAGGTGCTCCGATGTTGACATAAACTGTGATACTGTAGGAAAGTATAATTACGATTACTTCCCGACATGTTGTATTAAGTGCTAATAAATACATACGTGTATATACATAGTATGTACATGTATACCTGCAAACATGATAAATTAAATAACATCAGTCTGCCGACTGGCAGACATACATTTTGTTCTCAATCACATTACTGTCAAAATTGATTTCTTACTCTACTATATGGTTACCAACGTGTCTTCATTGCTCGAATTCTTTTGTTTCATCGTATTCTTCATGGTCCCTTCATATGGAACTCTTATACAACGGTTGATCGTCCGTGGTAACTTTCCATTATTCTTAGGACAGCATGTTAGTTAATAGAGATACCACATTAAAAGACACTAAAACCTCGTCTTCTGGATGATGATGTCCCTGAGTTTTTCTTTGAAGGAAATTCTTTATGTTGTACTTGGAATAAGTTGTGCGGTTCTTACGAATGGAAATAAGTTATTTAGCGAAGAGATAATAAGTCACTTTTACGTACGAGGGGATAGGTCTGAGGAGTACTTAAGTTTGTTTGACAGTGTCTGTGGAATATATTTTGGTGTCGTCGTATTTTTCCCCTTCGTCGCTGTCTGTACTGGTTCGAATAAAGTCTTCTCCATCTGCGATGCATTATTGATGTTCGGATGTTGCACAACAGTGCGTACTTCGGACCATCTGTACAGTCTTCATTATAACACGAGGCAACTAGTCGGGACCTGCGTAAAGCCGATTTGAAAAGTAATCAAGATTTATTTTTATTTTTTATTTTATTCAAAGGACCTAGCACAAATCAATTTGTACCGTCCGGATAATAATGCCGAGTAACTAGCCCATATGGCAAAGTAATCAAGATTTAAAGCTCTGTTAGAACAGCACGACCCAGAACGTCAATGACCCAAAAATATGTACATATTTACTTATAGATGCATTGCATCGATCTCTTATGCAGCATACCAACTCGTTTGTTTACGAAGTCATATAGTTGACAGTGCTCCTCATCACTGACAATGATTTTCTTTGCAAAATTGTTGTACTTCTCAAAACAAAACTCAGGTCCTGCGTCAACTAATTGTCTTACGCTGGAGTTGCAGGTTTTTGTACAATTTTGATTGTTGGAAACAATGGCGAATTCATGTTCTTAGTACTTTCACTGAGTCAATATTCTCCATTGGGTAGGGCAAACACACTCATGAGTTCCTTAGTCCATAGCTGTAATATTTATTCTTCTCAACTAAATTTCGATGTACACACAATTGGCAAAAGGAAAGTGTCCCATAAGAACGCCAATAAGTTACCCACAGTCTTTGTTGGTGAGAGACAGCAAGAATGGCGCTGATTTCTTACAGGTTGAGCAAGGCATAGGCGCAGCCTGATTGTCAGTACAGACGCAGATACTCCGACCTTGCCACCTATTCTAAACAATATAGTCGGCAGCCATTAAATCTCTGCTTAAAAAACTGAGGCATGCTTGCCTAACGAGTAGTGAAGTCTAGTGTTGTCGGTCTCTACGAAAACACCAGCACCAGACTAATTTTAGAGCCATTCGTGACGTTTCTGAAGTGAAGTCCTGAACGCAAGGAAACTCGACTCTAAATTTGCAAGGCAGTCGAAGTTCTTGTGTTATTGCATCCGACGGTAAATCCATGGTACCAGGGTCGTGGGATAAGTGTAGCGCAAGGTTATCGAAAATCCAGTGCGGATGATAAATTAAGCATCTAAAGCAGAGCCAGGGGTACTCGGTAAAGCAGCCGAAACAGGCCGTTCTTTGGAGATTCACTGGCTGAGTCAGACCGGTCACAATACTTCGTCTCGTGAAGAGTACAACCTCTGTTTTCAAAGAATTTACCGAAAGTCCATTCCTAGTGCACCATTCATCGACCATGTCAATTGCTATCTACGCATTAGCACAGACAGTCTGTATTCATGACTTGACATGGGATTTGACAACATCATCCGCGTATGCCTGAGCGTTGGCGTTTGAACTATTGAGAGACTGCACCATAGAAGTGAAAACAGAACGCCAGTTTGGGGCAGCCTCTGTTAACACCTGCCAAAACATAGCGACCTCAGTCCACATCTACAACCAAAGTTCTATTCATCAGCATTGCCCTTATCCACAAGACCAATGCCTCATCTATCTCGTTTTGTCTAGCAGAGTGACACATGCAATCAAAAGTCACATTGTCGAAAGCGCCCTCTATGTCGATAAAAGTGCCCATGGCGTATTCTTTCCTATCGAGAGCGCATTCAATTCTAGCACCAAGATTTTGAACCGCAGTTTCACAGAATTTTCCACACTAGTATGCATGTTGCATCTCAGATAGAGGGTGCATCCTCAGTGTAGACGTGCGCACGTGAATCTCGACTAGTGAAGCTTTTCAGGAAGGAAGACAGACTTATAGGTTTGAAATTCTTAGCGCGGTAGTAGTCATCTCTACCAATTTTTGGAATATATACCAGTGACATACATGCAATGAAGATTTTCTTCAGAGTTGACAGCAACTGGTTTATACCCTGTTGCAGTAAAGCTGAGTACACTCCATCGGTACCAGCCGATTTGAAGCTATCAAAAGATGCTACAGCATATTTATTAGCCTCGTCTGTTCCCACGGACGATGCAGCTAATAGTACCCTGCACTAGTGTTTATTGTACTTGATAAATGTATTAATAGACACTAGTACTGGTGATGCAGTGGTAACTTCAGGTGGAGGGTGTGTGTAGCTGATAGTACCCTGCACTAGTGTGTTTCGGTCGCACAGTCTGACAACAAGGATAAACAACTTATTCATCATAAGGTCTAATTCCGTAATTAGCGATCGAAGGTTTGAAGGTCTGCTCATTGGGAATATACATATATCAATATTGGTTTTACTCCATCTCTTAAATACAAATTAAAAATCAGGACTCCTAATCAACTACAAAACATTATGGTTGTATTTAATCGGTTGGATGTAGCAAAGTCTTGGTATTGTATTGTATTGTATTGTTTCCACTCAAATCCTGATTACCATTCAAATTAATTATTAATTATAGGAAAGAATTAACATATCAAATAACACCCTCGGCATATCACATAGCGTCGTATCTACTAACTTAATAAGAGAGAATATTAATTTTCAGCACCCTCATTCTAAAACTGTGATTTCCCTACTCAGTGACTGACAGGTATTCGATAACATGGCTTCACGAAATCATCACGCCTACCTCGATACCGCACCTGTTGCAAGTTTGTCGTCATCACAAAAAAAATATAATCGTTTCCCCATGAACCACGTGAATTTATTAAGTATTAAGAAAGCAGACGTCGTCTCAAGACTATCACCGTGACTCGTTCTAGATAATCTACCAACAATCATCTCATCTCGTACAGATGCCCCCCACACAAACTCACACACGAAAACCTTATGACGTATACGCGGGTGCCCTGTTTAATTGACATTGAACCAGTACCAGATAAGAGGGCTCTTGAGGTGGCTTTGTGTGCAAGGCAAGTCCCCTCAAATAAGCCTCATTTAACATATAAAAGTCGCCGCAGCTTATTCAGCCGACATCAGTTGCCACCAGGTTGTATTGTGATTCACATAAAGTATCTGGATATTATTTTGCAATAAATTAATACGTGTGAACTTCAAATCGATATGTTCAAGTTGTCGTATTGTGTGGGAGTTTTTGTCGCTGTTGGCGTTTTTGTTTCGGTCGGGGCTATAACCAGTGAACGTTACATTGGTAATGCCGTCAATAAAGGTATGTCAAGGCGTCTGCGTTGTGCATTTTGTGAAATCATCTCATTCTAGATTATCCCGGAATGTGTTACTATAATGAAACTAAGACGCCGATAGCTGTGGGCGACACCTATAAACCCACCACTGAATGTGTTGAGATTTACTGCAGGGATGATTATGTTCTGCACTTACGATAGTGAGTTCGGCTACAGAAGTTTAAAACTAATACTTCAAAATCTTGTATCTGATTTCAGTTGCCCCCGGTATATGCTTGGTGAGGGTTGCGTAGTGACCCGTGATGAAGAAGCTGAGTTTCCTAATTGCTGTCCAAAAATCACTTGTGGAGTCGAGTGATGTTTGAACTATTGTTGTTATCTTTGTTTTTGTTTCTATAAGAGGTTATGTTGTTATTCGTTATTTAAATAAATTGTACACTTTTAGCTGATATTTATTTTAACATTCATATTTTTCACAACAGTCAGGATATGATTTCGTGAAATCCTCTGGAATTAATTCACAATAAGGTGGTCCCGATACATAGTATGGGCAACTGGAAGAAATAATATATTTTTTCTTCTTATATGATCTAAGAAACTAACTAGAAGATACTCACGATAAAGCTGATAGGAAACCATTTTCATTGCAATTGTATTCGCCACAATCCTCTGGTATAGGGTATTTCTCACCGGGTTGAGACACTCGTCCATTCAATTCGCAGTGATCTTAAAAAAAATATTATTTTGTTAATCCGCAGGGATCCCGATTGCATATGTATTTCCTAACAATGCTCACCACTTAAAGAGAATCCGATTAGACAGAACAATAGAATACCGCCCAAGACAACTCTCATTTTGGATACATCAACCGCACGACTAGAAATGAGGCCTAGATCCAGAAATACTTTTACTTTTATAACCATTTCCGGATTCTAAGTTAATGTCTGCGCTACTAGAATTTATGTTAAGTGATTTGAATCTGAATTGGAAATTTGTCTCCGAATGGGGTGTTAACGCCAAATGTCAAACGTTTAAATTTGTCTGACTTTCCATTTATAAGGTTTAATTGGTGTGCTTACATAACTCTTGTAGGCCAGGTAAATATTTTAGGTTACGATTATGCCATATTAATTAGAAAGCGAGAGTTTCTATAAGTATAATAGGAAAGTACATTACGTTGCTTTTATTCTGAGACATGCAATGTCACTTACTTCTGGGATGCTACTAAACGTTTGTATTATCTACTTCGTATTCAATCCTAGAATTATCCTTCAGTGACCATTTATTAAATTTAAAAGAAATAGGTTTCTCTTATCGATTAGTATGTGTAGTCGTAAGATTGTCCTCGCATTAACTCGGTTAATCATCAGTTTTTTGCAATTCTGGGTTTACTTGCATGTCTACTACCTCAGATCAATGTCACAACATTACAGTATATTTGAAAGAAGTATATATGTACAGTATTGTGCAAATTAATGTGAACACAAGTGTTAATTTGAAAAAAGCAACATTTATTAGTTATAGACGTAGAAAAAAGAAAAAAAGAATACGATTTAAATTGTTTTAATAGGAAATATGTCCTCCCTTGGCTTTTATAACTTCTTCAATACGTTTTGGCATAGAATCAATAAGTTTTTTACAGTTTTCTGATATTTGCTGGTCTCGCAACCATATCTGGATTACAGCCTCAATCAGTTTTGTTTTTGTTGTGCAATCTATTTTGCGAAGTCTAGCTTTTACAACAGCCCACAGATTTTCAATAGGATTACGATCCGGTGAATTTCCTGGCCATTCAAGACATGATATCTTTATGTCGTTGAAATATTTCATCATGACCTTGGACACGTGACACGGAACCGAATCTTGTTGAAAAACTGCTTGGCCGTTGTCATCAATTTTTCTTACTTCAGCTTCTAATCTCTGTTCTAGCAAGACTCTATATTTTTGAGAGTTCATCATGCCTTCCATCGGCACAACGGATCTGGTACCTTTATACGAAAAGCAGCCCCAGAACATCTTCTTTAAAATTGTGATAATTATGATGTGAATATCACATTAATTCGCACAGTACTGTATGTATATTTAAGTGTGTTTATATTCGTGGGCGCATCAGCTCTCGGGCTTCGTCGATATTGTCCTTAAAATAATTGACATCCATACTGACTAGCAACCGATTAACTACATGATTGCCGAACGCGTTCACTAAATCTTACCCTCTACTAAATCGTACGAAGCACAAAGCCGTAAGCGCTTTATTTGTCCTGTATCCGAGCCCACCAAATTCAACAGTTTTTTCTGTGGAGTTTTACCAGTCAACTTAAGTCATCAGCCGCATTAGTGGTTCTCGTTCTGAGTCAAGCCTTGTATGGTTGTTAGGTTTCTCTGTCTAATCACTGGTGACATGACTTTATACTGCCTGTTTGGTTTCTCAAATTGCAAACAATTTTTTACTTCTACGGACCTGGCTACAATAAATAAAACCTACATTCGTCCAAAACTTAAATACAACTCGCATGTTTAGGCGGGTGCACCATCACTTGTTTGAATTTATTAGATGATGTTCAGCGTCAAGCTTGTAGATTGTTTGGTGATCAGTCGATTTCCAGCCAAATCTCTTTGCTAGAATATATTCAAGAACATCGCCGGAACATTGGATGCTTATATACTCGATATGGTCTTTGTTTATTCAAGTGGTCCGAGGAATACGTAACTCTGGCTATCGATAGGTACTTACTTAGGATTAAGTCTTCAAATGTCACCGAAATGTCCTTCTTCGTTTGAATTGAACTATAACAAAAGTTAATATGTACATATGTACATATATATTAGATATTGTTTTGGAATATCTTTTTTTGCCCTCTTAAACTTGCAACTAAAAGGGCATCCCTAACATGAATTTATAGACTATAGGGTAGCCAAACATCAGGCATCGCCATCCTTTACTTCCTTCATCCTACCTTCATCAACTTTCCACCAAAAATAGGATCCTATCTCTAAAGACGAATGACCTACAGTCAGTCACGAAAGTCTACATACAGCGCTGAAAAGTGCTAAATTTGAATTGATAGACAAAATTTAAATTTTGTTTTTTATTAGATAACATTATTATTGTTTAAAAACATGATTCAAAACAAAAACAAATCATATCCTCACAATAATTCAAAGAAAACAAGAAAAAGCCAAAAATTCAATTCAAATTTAGCACTTTTCAGCGCTGTATGTAGACTTTCGTGACTGAGTGTATAAGTGTACAATCATTTTAACTTAGAGAACTCATTGGACCTTATAGTCTCCATGCCAAGAAAAACTTGACAGTTTCATTTCTATTTATTCACTTGTTCAAGTATTTAGTATCGCTGAGACAAGAGGACAAAGTTTAAATTAAATTTCCTAAATGAATGTAGATATGCCTATATATCTGTTTATTTTTTCTGTGCGTAATGTATCCATAACAAAGATCCAATTAATCAACCTTGAGACACATCATCATCTCAGATCTGACAAAAAAAAACTCAATAATTTAGAAATGCTTCCAAAAATGTTTATTGAAAGTACAAATTGTGTACGCTATACCAAAACTGTTTCTCTGATATCATAGCTAATACGCAAAACTTTAATTTGCTTTAAGTACTATTAATTTTATTATTACAATGAATAATCACACTACCAAATGGCAAATACTATATCATCATCATCATCATCATTAGTGGCTACAAATTTAATTTAGAGAAATAAATCCATCAGCGCAAGATGCCAGTATAAAATTTTGTTCTCTGGGAATGTCGGGAATGCGGAAGAGTACAAAAAAATAGTTTTTAACCTTAGCATTAAGGACACTTTTTGACACAAATTTTGAGAGCGCGCGCACATTTCTGCAGCATCAGCAGCAGCAACAAAAGCACCATAGCCACCACCATACACGCACCGGAGGAGCTCTAAATCAGTGCGATGGATTTTCTGCCGATAGGCAATGCCATTTCTCATGAACATGATCGGGTAAACGGACACAATCGGTCCATTGTTTCAGACGTTCTCCTTTACTGTTGTAGCCGAGAATAAGGCTTCCCAAGAAGTCATTACTCTTACCGATGTCCTTGTCCCAGACTGTGATTATCAGTGATTGTTTGTTGAGATCATGCGGACTGGCCTCGAAGGCGAACTCTTCATTGAAGGAAGGGTTTAAATTTCGCCACTTTACACCGGTTTTGTATTTTTTCTTGTGTGTGTCGGGTTTTAGTTGACTGAAAAAGCTTATTGTTAGAAAAATTCTGAAGGGTATTGTCCTACTCACAGTTTAACAAAAGGATCCGAGCTGCCATTGTTGTCCATTGGAAGTAGATTGGTACACTGTTTGACCACGACCACTAAAGCTCGCTTTTTTGAGTTGTAACACAATGAGATGAATATTTTTCCTCTTGGCCAAGTCTGAGAAAGTTCCGCCTCGTTACTGTATTGATCTTCCGCACCTAGGGGTACTGTCACACGATAGGGGCTTTGGCTGTGAACCTAAAATAGAAAAAAAAATGCGTTTCTTCCTTTTTCTATAAAACTTTCAAATCTCTACATACCGTTGACAAATTGATTTTAGCTGCTCCAAGAAAGTCATGACCATATTTATCATCATCCAAGATGACCACATACAGTAATGAGTTGCCCAACTCGTCGGGCTCTACACCGACAAACTGCACGACTTCATTGAATTCCGGATTTCTGGTCTTGTGGACCGTTTTCGTCTTTTGCCATCGTGTGTACTTTACATGTCCATCTGGCGTAATGATGTTCAACTTACAAAAGGGATCTGTTAATCCCGCTGAATCCATAGCAGGCAAGTCTCTAGCTCTCAGCACACTGCAATCCAAAGTGTGATCGTTTTCCCTATAATTCACTACCAACTCAAGCCATCCCAACAGTGGATCTCGACAACAATGAGCCAGCTGATTATTTGTCGTCGTGCTACCATTCCCAGACGAACTCTCACTCATCGACCAGCTTGAAGAGACAGATCCACGTCGGTTGTTACAGTTACTTTCCCTTCTTTGGTTGGACGTTGTCGAAATTGTGTCAAAATCTGGTTGAGCATTGTCCGTCTTCGACACTTGTCGATTGAAAAATATCGAATTGGAAAATTTCCTCTCGCCACCATCAAAGAAACTTCGAAACGATCCAACGGTCCTTAGTCTAAAACTATCCTCCCTCTGGATCGATGGATACGCTTGATTTGATACGCAAGCATCATCATCCTCCGAACTACTTGTGTCAACGACACTCATTGTCATTTTTTTAATACGAACAGTCTTCGCCGGAGTTGTACTCAAACTGCGGGTTGTTCTCACCGGTGTAACGTTGGGATCCGGAATTTCATATTTCGGGAGACCTTTAAAGAACCATGCTCCTGACTTTTTCCACATTTCTCGTGTTTCCGAGCAGATGCGACAGAGCCAAACTTCACGGGATTTACTGTGCATTTTAACATTGATATCAATGGCACATTTCGAGCAGACAGCCTTTTTGCAATCCTCGCAGACCAACCGTGATGGACCGAGAATGCCAAAAGTTTGACCGCATAAGCGGCAGCCTTGTGGGCCACAGTCGGCAGCACGTTCCTTGATTTTTTCTACCCTTTCAACAAGTTTGCCGACACGCTGTCGTTCTGCAATTTCAATTTCCTCATTGCGACGAATTACGGATATAATGGCGGCTTGTTCTTCAGGGCGCAGGGGCTCAGAAACTTTGCTGCTACTCCAACCGGTTTTGAGTCTAAAAAGAAAGGTAAAACATTTAGATATAATGAAAATTGTAATTAAGGTTCATAAATAGATTTTTTTCAGATTTGATACAAGTATGTTTCGGCACCTCAACTTTTCTCCTGTAAATGTCTTTCTATTATGCGTATTGATTTAGGCATCCTAGAGGCCCAGAATATGATTTATTAAGCAATTGATTGAACAAGAGTAGCAATAAATTATTTGAACCGCGTATCTCGTTAAAGCCTAGAAATCCTTAAGTAAACTTAGATTAGTCAGTGCTACTTCCCATTTTTAAAGATTAATTGATTGATCCACGCTCTGCGACTCACAAAAGTGTGGTTTTGTACCACCATCATAAATAAATCAGTGGTGGTCAATTCATTGGTCCATTTCTCGCAATTAACTTATCGCCAAATTAATATTTCAATTAGTCTATGACATCTATCGGCACATAGCGCCATCCCGTTGAAACTATATTTCGTTCGGATTGATGTCGTCCATATTTCTGGCAAATAGCCGAGGCTTATTGACTTTGTGACTAGGCGAACCATTTCTATGGAAAGCAGATGGTTTCCTTATCGCAATATAGACAAGGTGACATAGTGGTCTCCTGATCATGAAACGATTAACCAAATGCGATCGAGGCATGCCTCCAGTATTCTGGATATCCGAACCCTTAGAGGAGCCAATTACCCCCACCCATTAAGAAAGTATTAGTCTACTCAACATCGGAACATACGAATACAGGGTCTTATCTGCGATATTGTGTGAACGCCTGGAAACCTTCGTTCAACAATCTGAGTGGCCCAAATCAATGAGTTTCAAACCAGGAAACTCCACAATCGATTAAATATTCAACCCTTTTGTAAAACCCTCAGAAAATTCAAGAACTTCAAATCGATACCATCTTTTTATCGATTTTACGACCGTATATGACAGCATTTATAGATACCATCTATACCATCGATTAGAAAATACTATGGGCACCCACAGTAGTTTTATTGACAAATGTCATGGCTAAGGAATATTAGATTTACTTTACAGCATATCACCATCAATTTTTTTAAATTTTAGAACTGGTAACTCCGACTATCTCCATCAAACCACAACTAGATATTCTCGGTCAGTGTTCAAGTCAACTCCATCCTAACCATCTTCTCTATAAGATTAAATAATCTCACATATCCTGTCGCCATGGTACTGTCTTAACTCAGCATTTTCACTTATCCCAGTTCATTTACACCATCTTGTTGGAACAGCGAAAAAATTCTGTATTTTTTTCCCTTAAGGATACAATTGTTGCCACTGACCATTATACGTGCCACCTACACGAAATGTGTATCTATAGCACTTATGTGTTTATTAAATGTTCCAATTGCAGATATGCGAGAAAGAAAAAAATATTTCTCATAATTATTACATCCGTAGTTTTTAATGATCCCTTGCCGAGAACGAAGAAGAGAGAGATAAAGTGGAGATCGACCAACAGGAGGTAAAACTTTTGTCTAATTTTAGCTGTCTTCTTTCTCCTGCTGAACATTTCGAATATGTAATGCCAATTAATTAAGTGGTGTTTGGTTGGAAGGAGATTCCAGGATCATGGGACTAGGCAACATGAAATATACTTACTAATGGCCCAGTTGAGATACGAAACTCATATTCCATTTGGTGTATTTATGTGTACATTTATTCGAATGAAGAATGAGATATTATTTGGATTAGAGGCGAAATGTGTCGCCCGGTAGTTATTTAAGAAAAACCAATATCGCTGCAAGGGAGCACTTAATATAACCGTAAATATTTATTTTCTTCTTTTTTTTTTGCGTGCGTTTTAGGATGTACTGAAACGCCATGAATTATAATTTAATGCGAGACGTTTATGTCATTGACACAAAATTTATGTTCGAATAAAGTGCGACCTTTAATAATTTTACTTTCAACATTAAGACAAGACAATTTGAAATACTTAAACGTTCTTTATGACAGTTTGTCTGTTGTATTGGAATTAATTCTAAGTATACCCTTCACACATGCTGGATTGTACAAATGAAAAAAAACGGTGGCGTGAGACGATTTCAAGTGTTTTGTCGTCTGGAGTTTCTAGATTGTTGTTGTTAAGATTAAGATTGTTTTTATTTTATCAATTTATATATACAATTTGGCTTAAAACTATACTTATATATAACTAAAAAAATATGACAGAGTTGGCTGAAAAATATTTTTCAAAATATTGTGTAAGGCTTATTTAATCTAAATGGTTAATATTTTGTATATTTATACCTAACAGTGTTGCAGGTTGATTTTCGTTATCGTTTGTTGAAAAATTATTTTATGAAAAAATGTCCGTAAATCGAATCTATTATGAATACCTAGACCAAGGTGAGTGTTATTCTGTTATTATATACATAGGTACATCATCGTCGTCATCGCCTTTTAACAATCTGGAAAATCTAAAATTCTCAACATCGAATATATGTATATTTACACAACGAGGTTTCGTTTCTTATATTTTATGACTTTAGTATGCTGTGCTTAGTGCGTTGGACTAGAGGGTTAAGGGTTCGAATTTCGATCCTTAGACAACACCCCACCTAAACAGTAGACACCTTCCTACTTCCATTCGTTTAAAGAATACAACACGCTTAATACGAATGATTGCGAGAAGCTAGGCCCTGGGTCTCATTGACTTGTCGCGCCAAATATTTGTATCTTTTTTATTTGATGTTCTTTTTGTCTTCTACTAAAACTTTTGAAATTTTAGGCATTTTTTTCGAACATATTGGGTTGTAATTCCTCATGGCATAATTTTTGATTTTAGGTTTGTTGAGAAAGCACTTGTAAAGATGAGGTAATACAGAGCGTTGTGTAGTTTTGGCATCCCAGCCAAATTCATCTTACTGTGCAGAATGACGATGAAAAATGCTTAGTATTCTAGATCGTTAATGATCTGACCGACCTCTTTGATGTCAAAAAAGGATTTAAATAAGGTCGCGCGCTGTCATGTGACTTCTTTAAAAACCTACTTGAACGGATTATGCTAAATCAATAAACGAAGGTAAAATATTCTATTTATTCTGGGAATAACAGAGAAGAGAGTAATCAGAAGTCAATTCAGTAGTAGCTATCAGAACTTTGGGTTTTTGTTTGTTTGTACATAAGTACATACCTCACATACTTTTCTTCAAATGATATTATTCTCCTGTTCTGGTAAATGTTCTACCACTCTTGTAAGACTAACTTAAATCTGCTGATACCTTGTGTAATGTTTTTGGCATTATAAGGGCCCATTAAATAAATGCAATAATGCGCAAGATGTACCAGATGTGCTTTGCGGAGAGTTCACAAATGCATGAATTGGCATCACTACTAGGCAGCAAATTTATAGAATCGTAATGCTTTGCAGTAGACTTAAATTTACATTTGCGCAGCTTTTCTTGCTTTGCAAAGCCTGCAATTATGAGTGGGACCTCACTTTTAGATCAACTGTATATTTAAGTCCGATTGACAAAAATATGCAATGGAAAATAGTGAACGTCACTTTAGTTCTAAATTTGTAGTTTAAACCACCTATCAGTAAGCCAAAGGCTTTCCAAAAGATCGAATGATTCTTAAAGTCAAATAAAAAACGCTGTAGGCTTGTATTAACATTTAAAATATATTTGATACCATTTTGTATGGTATACATCATATATGTAACTGCCACCCGATCGACTCCATGGGTGTTATCCTTAAGCATTATTTTTCAATTTCGGAATAATGATGTCAATAAGTGCAATGTTTCAAGTTCATTCAGCAAATAGTGGTGTCGTATTGTACAATGATGCATAACAAGCAAACTGGCATCATCCCAATCATATTCCCGTGACCTGCCAACTAAAATGTTCTCCGTAGTAAAAGAATGAATGTCGATTCATTTTAAATGTGTTTTGCATTTACTAAAGTAAAATAAATATGTTAAATCCCATAGAAGTACGAAAAAGCACTACATTTGGAGAAGCACCTTCAGTTAATACCTAACTTTTCTTCCTTTAGACACATAACCCCAAGAAGTATTTTTAAGGTTATCTTATTGCTATAGAAAATCTGTTTCGTGCGAAAAATATAACACACGCAGGACGATTGGTTGCGGAAAGCTTTGGCCAAGACCATAAAGTCGTTCTTGAAATTTTCTATTAGATTTATGTACACTTTAAACAAATTGTACAAAATCCCACTAACAAGTCGCTTCCAATTGATCAATCAAATATGTATATACATACGTACGTAATGGAATCCTTTGTAATTCAATAAAATACCCCCACACTTCTAATTGATTACCGTTGCAGGGTTCCAAGAAAAAAAGACATGCATTAAGTTTCCTAGCGCAACTAATTGAAATGGTTTCCAGTTTATTACTTATTTTATTTATTATAAAACTCAAACATTAGCTGCACAGAGAAGCCAATTAATGACTTCGAATTCGCCCTCGAGGACTTTCACATTGCAATACGCAGTGGAGTGGGTTGACTCATTTATGATCATCCCATATGGGAGCCTTATCAGTGGATAGCACCCACTGCTATCTAATCGAAGGATGGTATAGTAATAAAATTTAGCTAATGCCATTTCCAATTAATTAGATAATTGAGTCTAGTCTCACAACATGTGATTCGTTTCCCCAGAATGCAGTTGAGAAGGATGATTCAGTTAAATAGGGCACGGGAACACTAAAACAATGTAACTGTAATACTTATTAGTGTTTCCATAGGGGTTGACACTACAAATCGTTCTCGGATTAGTGGTTAGTTTGACAACGTAAGCATAAAGCATATTACCTACATATATCAATTAATTGATAAGCAATAAATATGATCGTATCCACTTGAAGTAGTGTTAATACATTATTTCATGAATAGTCTAGACATTTTACAAAACTGAATGAGTTGTTGCGTGTAGGTTCTACAGTATCTGGTAGCACTTTGTCTTTGTCTACACTTTTCATAAAGCGCTAATTACAATTATAGATTCTTTAGACATTCCTAAGATGTGTTTTGTATTTTGCTGAATAGTTCAACAAAATTAGATTTAATTCATCTCGTATGAGGCCTTCCACAGAAGTTTGCTGTCTCATTGGATTTCCCCTATATTATATTTCTTCATGGAATTATATTTAAAAGTTCTATAGGTACCCCGTCTTCACCTCGGCGAGAATAATTCACGATAGAGCTCTTCCTCTTTAGGCCAGTTTTTCCACTTAGGAGTAGAGATGTGAGTCCGTAAGCAGTATTTTCTTAACTAATATTCTTAAGGTTAAGGTTCCATATTAAGGAAGATAACACCTGTCCTCATAGACATTTGCTGGATGTATTCATGATTTTTAACGATGTGTGAACTCTTTTCTATCAAGGACTGTTTTTATGGCATGATTTCGACAATACAGAATTTATATAAGCTATGATCAATCCACTCCAACCTCCATCGCAGTACTGAGATAATAAAACATCGCTGTCCCATTCTCGCGTAAAGTTGCTCACCCGAGATACGAATTGCCCTTTTTCGAAAACTGCAGCCTGCAACTGACTATGATTATCAGAATTCAAGCACTTCACTGATAAAGAAGTTTAGAATAAAAAATTACTAAAAACGATACTTTTTCAAATATGCGACATAATTCCTATTGTAGATAAATCTTAAGTCAATCCACGGTCTGTGGAACCAGTATCGCGACTTCATCAAAGGCGTAGCAGAGGCCTCCATAGGTTACCAGCCACTAACCAAAAAGAGCCCTTGGTATCATGCAAGTGTTGCAGAGCAAGAACTAGGTCATCAAGAGAAAAGTATCGAGCCAGAATAAGGGAGGAGAAAAAGATCCTGCGTAAAACAAAAGGTCCCACACAGTCCCCAAAATCAAGGATATCGAAGAGTGCCACGAAGAAACAACATCCGGACGTTTTTTAAGAAAGCCAAGCAAATGGCAACTGGCTTCAAGACCGGAACGCAGGCTCTTTGAAACAGTAAAGGAGACCTAGTCACCGAAGCACAGGGAATAGTAGATGTGTTTAAGCAGCACAGTTCCTCCGAACTAATATTCCAAACATGTACCGGATTTCGGGAATGAGATGCTCTATCATGTGACTTCTTCAATCTCGTGCTGGATAGTGCGCATGGCACTATCTTTAACAAATCTATCTAGCTGCTGAGATGCGGAGCCGATATCGAAGTCATCGGTCGCTCCCAGCACGTTTCAGAAGCTTTTTTATGCGCAAATTTGCGCAAAATTTGCATTTTCGAATGGGGCCTAACTTGTAAGTGGTTAAGGAGTTTACCTACCTCGGAGTTAATATCAACTCCACGAATGATACCTTAGTAAATAGACAATAATGCTACAGCCTCCAGTTTCTAGACAACTAGGAAGACCGAACCTCCGTTTTAAGGATCAAGCTATCGCGGACAACTCAAAGCTACATGCCCGGGATCACAGACAGGCTGCCGTGTCGGCCCGTTAAGTAAGTAAAAGTAGTAATGAATGTCATGTAATAGAGAGAAGGCTTACTAAAGTTGTTTTATTCTTTTGACAAAAATTAAGAATTCAAAGTGATATATTTTACTTTACTAACTGTTCTCTAAAAATAATTGTAGAAAACCATATGCCGCCGGACAGACAAAGTTTCAGAAGTTTCCAGATTCGGAGCAACATCTATCAAATGTACCAAGCAATGCAACGAATTCATCCGGGTTAAGTTTAATTTCATTTGAAGATCAAACAGAAAACTACTGCCATCTTTATTGCAATATTTACAAATGACGACGAACGAAATCTCAAAAAACATTTTAAGAATTCGGGTAGGGTTTAGCTTAAAATATTAAGACTTCATATGTTATGTTGCATTGCAAAAAGAAAAATTACCAGAGTGGTTAACCACTCTTGGTATTAAGCCGAGGTTATTCCTAATCTTTAGATGTTTCATTTCTCTGTTTTTATTTCCTATACTTCCAGACAGTTTTTTTAAATACATTTTTTACACGATCGGTAAAATTTTTGTCTACCATTCCGAAATATACATACATATATGTACCTACATACATATCTACTTCCTCTCGTTTATAGTGCTTTGTAAAGAAGTCTGATAAGTACGGTTGTGCATATATGTGGCCTATCTTTATAAGCTCAATTTTATTAATACTGCCTACAGTTACTTTCACCCTCTTTTAATAGCTCTTCTTGGATAAGGACCAACAATCTCATCTACTGGTCGTATGAACGTAGTTATCGCATCATACGTACATACATATATGTATGATGAGATTTCTTCTAACATAACTTAGGCGGATGGTAAAGCTGCATTATGTATCTACCTCCATTACAAAACTGCAGAAGAAAGTATTACGTCTGTTTTGTTACCAAACCTATCTATCACTCAATATGAAATAGCTTTTACCCGAGAAATGTTAGTCACGTAACACTTTATTAACTTCTTCTTTGAAAACTAAAAGACTTCTGTCCTTTCGATGCAGTTGAAATTTAATTTCCTCTGGTTGCTCATGTCCACGTTGAAATGGGTTAACTGATTCCATTCGATTCCTTTTTCATCTACTTTTTCTCTTGATTCCTTCTCTGGGGATCAAATTAACTATGACACACTCCCCGCCAACTATTAAATCCGACACCTATAGAAACTTTGAGCTGTATATCTCATCATCAACTTTCACGAGAGAAAAAAAATACAAGAAAAGAAATATATATTTTCCCAGAAGAAGAGAAAAATAGGCTTTGGAAAACTTTTGTCAAACAACGACTGATACTGAATCTAATATCCCACAGGGATAAGTTTCTAGTCAACGCAGTTCTACCATGGATTTTAATTAAGTATCTTTATTGTCCCTCTACATGCAGCAACAGTTGCAATAACAAAACTTTCGTACTCTGTCTCACAGAAAAGTAGAGCAACCACAAAAAAATAAAAAGGTTTATATTCTAAGCGGCGGCGGTTAGGAGACGAAGGGAAAGGATATTAAAATTCCATGACAGGTCTTCCACAACCCAGCATCCATCCGTACAATTTAAACAGAGGCACTTTAGATACAAGATACAGACGCACACATAAATATTTATAGGGCTTAAGGACACACGTTGTGAGGACTGCCAAGTGTACATTTCCGTGGCATTTATGCAAATCCTTTGAGATGACAGTATCATCGATATAAAAAAAAAAAGGGCGAACATGATAGTGGACACTCGGACGTGTTCGCCCCTTTTCATTCCGGAAGCTCCACCATTGTGAGTCATTTAAGTGCCAACGCAATCCAAGGCTTCTGTCCGAACAATCACCCTCATTCTTATTCTCTCTCTCTGTCAATCACGTGATATTCAAGGCCTACTCCACTGTATCGCCGGTGTCGGATGTCGGTGCTAGAACCGGAAATACACAGATAGGTATTTAAATTGTTGAGAGATACTATGAGCGTGGTTCAACACACGCACTCTACGCCGCTAATGGGTGTTCTGTAATTGGATTCGAAACAAAGAAGCACAGTCATGAACCGATTTTTTAAAGTTTTTCTTTTTCCGGAATTTATTTATGCAAATCACTCCAGTCAGCCAGCAATTGGGGGAATCAGTTCATGTGGCTGCGCTGCCGACCGAGAAAACCAGGAAAAGCATACGTGGGTGTGTGGGAAAATGTAATTCGCTGAATTAATGGGCGTCGAATGCGGGTGACAACACGGCGGAGTACAGTGTGTTTACGTTTACTGAATAAAATTTTAGCTGACATTTGTTTTGTTGCTGTTGGTGTTGATTCAAGAAGAGAAACACTCTTAACAGCCCTCGAATGAGGGATATAATCAAGTTTATGCCTGTCGTACGCAAGGGAATCAAATTCGGTTGTTGAATGAGAGGACCTACCTTAGAAGGTTGATTGAATACGCGTGCTGATTTGCATTTGTTGGGAGAATGAGTGTGCAAACTGAAGACAATGTTTATGGTTTAAGAATGAGTAAAGCCCGCAGGTGGTTGAGTCGTTAGAAAAATGTTGCGTGGGACAATGTCACGCACATTCCCATCGGGGAAATCTTCTGTTAGTGACCTTTTAATTAGACTAAACCACGCATGAGGACATTCTTTTACTCATTCTATATCTAAGGTATGCCACTTGTGTCCCATACAGATTGTCATAATTTTTACATCCTCACTTCAATTTGATTTCATGAAAATTGTAAATCTCCGACATTTGCATATCTTATGAGATTTATTCTTGGCTATGCTGATAGTTGTACGAGTAAAAATACAAAAACTGGAGTCTTCTCTGTTTGTATTACTGTTTTTAATTGTACTTCTTTGAGTACTTCTGTGTGTATCGCAGTGAAAAATTTCATACACAACCATTTCAAGTGCCCCTAGATCATATGTATAGCCACAATCAAGAACAATTTGTCAGTTTTACTTTATAGAAGTTCCATGCAAACTTCCTGTCATACATGTATACATTCGCTTGTGTTATTGATAACATGAACGATATCAGTCTCGTTGGGGTTACTGCATTCCCTATCTGTCGTTCTAAATTATTTCTGGCTGCTTTGTATTTTTGCATTTCAGCAGCACGTGTTCGAAGTTCTGGTCTTTGCTTTTACAATGACGTGTATGTACATATGTCGTACTTTTCTATATCCTATATTCGGCCTCCAACCGTTTCCTGAGGTGTTCCATCGCCGTTGTCATTCTATTGTGGCAGTTTGTCTTTAGATTTTTGTCATTATATGTATACTGATGTTGCTACTTTGTTATACTGTCTAAGTTGAAACGTTACATTAAAGTTGTGTGTTTCACGCCCAGACAATTTGTGGTTTTCATCGAATTTCCTAGAAACTACTTCTCTACATGTTTACATCAAGATTTTGCTTCCTGTCCAGTCGCAATATTTCTACTAGCCTTTTCAACAGAATCCCATGTTAACTTACATATAGTTTGTGGTTTCATTTCTGACTTCATATGTATAACCACATTCAATCAAACACACGACTAACCCGTACAATTTCACTTATCACATCCTTTCAACATACATATCTATGTACGTACATGTATATATGCGAAGTTCAACATACATTCCAAAGTCAATATGGTCTCCCTTATGGGGGACATGTTGACCTTTTACCTAGAATTCACAAAATCAAGAAAACATTCACCCTATCAATCAAGAAACCTAACACACACGTTACGTTAAATGATTTTCCAAAAAGTTTGGTGTGCTCATTTTGAAAAGGACTTCTATGTCATCAGTTCATTTTGCTAAAGATGATAAAGGCAGAGTGTAAGGTTCAGCTTGTAGTTATTTGGACTGTATATCCACCTAACCCAAACCCAAATGAGCCCAGAATTCAGTGTACGATTGAGTGATTTTGAACGGAACTAAGGACAATTAAGAGTTTTTGCACGTGTTTTTGTATAACTGGAAGAGGTTAAGAACTCAATCAACATCCTGTGAAGTTTACTTAATTATGGTAATTAGAAGTCAACATTCTTTGGATTAGATGGTTGGAGGGAAGAAGGTCATAATAATTTACGTCTGTTTCTTGTATAATCGGATGGAATATTTGATTTCGTGTTAATGCTGAGAAATTTCGTTTTATTAAATTTTCATAGGAAATTGAACTTCTCTTTAAGTAAAGAAGCTGGTAAATATATGTATGTCATGCTCTTATAGATGTAACTCAACTTTAAAATTAAAAAAAAATTTTTTTTCAGAAATTAAAAATATATAATAAATTTCGGTAGTAGGTCGTTCTCCTATTTGAATCTACTGCGAGTTTCTTCGGGTTTCACATCGTAATGATGTGTTGCTGTAATATTATATTGGTCCACTAGCTTCTCGACACTGCTCTCAGCACAGTTTGCCTGATCCACAAGAAAGGAGATCCCCCTTAATTGCGCCAATTACAGAGGTATCAGTCTCCTCAACATCGCGTACAAGTGCCATCCTGTCTGCAACCTTTTGTCAACAACCTGATTGGCCCCTATCAGCGTGGTTTTAGACCAGGAAAGTCATCAATCGATCAAATCTAAACACTTCGGCAGATCCTGGAGAAAACCCAAGAAGTCCAAATTGATACCCACCATTTTTTCATCAATTTTAAGGCCGCATATGACAGTATCTATAGAGACGAGCTATACAGAGCCATGTCTAGTTTTGGCATTCCTGCCAAACTCGTCAGATTGTAAAGAATGACGATGGAGAATTCTCACTGCTCCATCAAGGTCAGTAATGATCGCACATTTAAAAAAAATTGTGCGATACTCACAAGCCAACACTGGAGGCACAATCTTTCAAAAGTCTGTGCAGCTACTTATATAATTGGTAGAACTCAGCGGTGCGTTCGCTAGTATTAAAAGGGTAGCTGCCAAAATGGGTTTAGCGGTGAACGAGGGCAAAACCAAATATATGCTGTCAACAAGAAGGGGCACTCAACATCGACGAATTGGACCGAACGTCGCAATGGAATGGACACCAGCGCTCCGGCCCAAGAGTCTTCGAATCAAACCCGGAGGGACAACACAGTAGAGGAAAACCTCGCCTTAGGTACCGCGCACAAGTAGAAGAAGACCTCAACCGACTAGAAGAGCGCAACTGGAGGCAGTTAGCTAAGGATCGGACTAACTGGAGAGGCTTGTTGGTTGAGGCCCAGATTCACCCCGAACTGCGCAATCTAAGTAAGTAAGTAAGTAATCGTAAACTAATAATTTTTTTTTTGTGAAAATTATGTACAGATACCTTTAATAATGTACAATAAAATATGATTTAAGACCGCATTGAGGTTTATTCACCCTATTCGGTATCATTTTAGATTGCATTCGATTTTGCAGCAGTGCTACTGATGACCTTATTCTGAGAAGAAGTTCTCGTGTTGGGATGTCAACGAGTGTCTTGTATATGGTGAAGAAATTTGTCATCTTGCTGGGTTGTTGTGTCATGCATGTGCATTAACGAGTAAATTTAAGTTTGCCTTATATTTTTCTCTGAATTCATATTGACAGACTTTTATGCTGCTCGAGAGTACACATATTTTTCAGGTTGGCTGCAGATTATATCAATAAACCCAAATGAATCATAGTTATTTTTAAATTGGAAATCCATTTTGCATTCGCATTAAGACCCCGTATACTGCTTTAATTATTTAGAAAAATAATAGTTGTCGACGAGATCATGATCTTAAATTTATTCTTTTCTAAATGTACAAAATTTACCCAGGAGATATTATTATCACTACCACCTTGTTTCATACAGACCCATTGAAATCTTTTTTCTTAACAAATGAAAATGTTTTTATACTTCATTCCATATCATGAATGCAAAAGCAAATGCTGCAACTACTATGACCATTTTGAATCCAATTATATACGATCTATAACTTTTAGAAGATAATTTAACTTAGAGCAGTTAACATTATATTTCTGCCCAAAATATCCATGTACCTTGAAATTTTACTTATGTAGGAAGGAAGTCGGTACGATACACGAAAACTCGGTATGGACGAGATGGCGATCCAAAACTAAACTGCACATATGTACATTATGTCAGTTGACGAATTGGTATGGAATGGCGGATCAGCAGGTACGAAACTATTCATGTCGGTAGTTTCGTACCGTTACCATTATCCAAGCATAAAGTTTGAATTGTAAATTATAGAGTTATTTATTATTGTTCTTTTGTTGCTTTAACTCTATCCTTATACGTGTGGAAAGACCCTTTAAATACATAAGTCCATTCAATGCAAGTATTCAAAGTTTCACCAAAGTTTCTTCATGGTCCCAAAAAAGAATTTCTAAAAAAATAAGCACTTCTACGGAAACAACATTAAATTGTAGGTGCGAATAATATAACTCACAGAGCACAAATATTTGTGAGAACGTAGACCCTCCGCTCTATTTATACTTGTTGCACCAAATTGATAGTTTGTCCTTTATAAACGCAACAAATTTCAGTAATATCGCACGCTTTTATAATCTCTCACTTACTGTCTTTTTGTTTTTACAAACCGAGGAATCGATACTACCACCACATAAATAATTCGCTATCCCGAGACAACCCCGGCATGATTTTCCCACTTTAATTGATTACTAAAGACGCATGTTTAACCGAAACTTGTCTCGAAAGAATTAAATGGCATCCGTACATCAAAGGTCACAGAACACCCTTTATTAACCCATTTCAAAAAAAAATCCGCTTATATTATCGCTTTGAAGAACAATCCTACCAATCAAACCTCACTGAGCGCCCCTTATCCCTTAAAGTTTGTTGACGCGCATCACCACCCAACTGATTATTTCCTCTTTAACCCATAACATAATTATAAACAAAGATTACATCGCCTTTTATGCCATCCATCCATTTATAATGACAAATCCAATTTCACCTTGAGCGGTAATTTGAAAGAAACAAAGAGAGAAGGCAATATATTTCTCGTACCATTCAAGGACGTATGTCCAAGGAAAAAAAAAAATACAAATAAAAACAACACAAAGGAAACTCAGACCAATAACTTAATTTGCTAACAAAGACTCCAATCGAATCGTGTAGCGTATGGGAGTGAGAAGTGTAGCATAACCAGTTGACATTGGCTGTAAATTGAATTATAACACTGTCAGGATCAATTATTTCTTGGCTGACGAAGAACACGATGAAGGGTAGGAACAGCACAACAAAAACATATCTTCAAGGACACTTGTTTACATTGGTTATCATAAATGAAGGGAGAAAAAGACAAGAAAATCTGTAAAGCTCTTTAAAGCCCGTGAAAATAATTTTTTATGGAGTAACATCCTTACGATATGCCACATAAAATTATGCAAAACTGTACAACAAAGGATTCTATTCTGGCAGCAAAACAAACATATTTGGGTAATGATAAAGGAAACGTATAATAAAAAGGAATAGCACAGAAAAGGTAGGCAAGTCTGCCTTTAAATTGTTGGTTAAAAAAGAAACAATAGAACGATGGAACACACAGGATGGATTATGATTTGTTTAGGACAATACGATGTACCCTATCAAAACCCTTAACATTTTCTTGTCTGAACTAAAACAAAGTCTAACTCACCCCTGTAGTATTTCCTTAATATATGTACATAGGTGCCCGATATAAAATCCCAATGCAATCTTTGCCAAACTAATTACTTTAAGACGTGAGTCAACTTAGTCCTGAGACTGTTTACGCATAACTATGTCAGCTTATTGATGTTCAGTTGCATGAAGAGTACGGTTCATCAACACTAAATATGTATAATGTTCATATTTATGTACATATTGATAAATTTGGATCTTCGGCAATATTTTCTACAGTACGAACCTTCCTTTGAATTGTTGGTTTTATTCAAGGAGCATATGAAATGAAATTGATCCATAGTTCAAGGGATGGCAAATGGAATATTATGTGCAACACAGAAATCACGAAGACGCCTCGACGACCGAGTTTTAAAGCAAATTTGGACAATTTTATAGCGTTATTTAGTATGAGTTTATTTATGATAATTTTCCAGTCAATACTGAACATAAATATTAAAAAGAGCGGCGTAGAATGACAGCTACTTTGCAAATTATCGTAACTTCTACCTAAATTCAAAGTTCTCTCTCTGTCCTCAGTATTTGCACTTATAATCATTATAATCTTTCTAAGTTGATGTCGCCGTGCAGTCGCTATAATTCGTTGTCATACCTGCTCTTCCATATTTAAATAGAAGTTTATCGTCTCTTAGTATTTCTTTGACACAAAACACTGCTTGAACTTATATTTGTCTGTTTACATAAAAACTAAATGGAAAGTTTATATTAACGATTTCAACTTTCGTGTATTATGGTGCGCTAACTGAACCTTAACTCCGACAATTTCTGAAAGTTTCAAACTCTTAACCAACCTCAACACACCCTACACAAAGTACAAAAAACGATGAAAAAACGTTACGTATACGCCATACGCACCGTGCGTCGACGAACAGCAATATCGTTTAATTTTCTTTTCAGGAATCTAACAAACGACTTTTGCTTCGCCACACTACCAGTCTACTGCTATATATAGTCTACTTGACTTCCCTATGCATAAATTATATAAACCACACGTACTGGCACAACGGATACGGATGTTAGCTTCAAGTTGGTTATATGTCTGTTCTCAGGCTTACTGACGACCGTCGCCCTTCTGGCAGTGAAATGTTCAATTATCGGGTATGAGAGTCTGTGATGATTATGATGGAGTTTTTCGGTGGTTTTATTCTTCGATTTTTTTTTTCGGAAGGAATAATACAAATGCCAGGAGCACCGTATTATCCTAACCGGCCAAATATAATATCATCGTATACCAGGTTATTTTGGTAATATTTTCAGGTTGACCTTGTGTAGTATACGTTTTTTGGCGGATTGGGGACTTAATAAAGGGAACAAGGTTCAGCAGGGCCCCTTTGGGAATACAGATGTATATACAGGAAGTTTGTGAAAAAATATTCTTGTTGCTTACTCGAGTCCTGAGTCGTATTTCATCTTTTTAGGCTTCTGGTGGATGCTAGTGGAGAAAATTAATTGCACACCCGACCAGAGAGATATCGCTTCATCTTTTTTAATTGGTTTTGCGGTTGACATTTGTTAGAGAATATGAATTATTTAAAAACAGAAACATACCACGTGGAATGAATTTTTAATTAGTATAAGTAGTGTGAGGTGACCAAATACATAGTGACAAAGGCAAACAAAAGGAATTGCTTCATTTAAATTTGCTAATTGGTTTCACTTTGAAATGTACCCCGGGTGATTTCTTTTAAGGGTAAGAGAGTAACGAGTGAGCAGTTATGGTGTTTTCGCTCACCTAAAAATTCCCTTATACTTTCTTTAAATAAGTTCTGTTTGTGTATTTTGAAAGATATTTCACTCGTCTTGGGTAGAGGAACTCTCCCAATTGATGGAGATCCCATCTACTTATTAAAACGAGTATAACCCCTTTTAAGACATCTTGAATAATGTTCATCGTTTTGGGTAGTTTAGTGGCAGTTATGTTATGTAACGATATTTCCTTCAATCTTTAACTCTTCAGAGTGTCTTACAGTTACCGGAAATTCAATCTGTTTTTCGCTTAAAGCACTAAAAAAAATTGTTTTTGAAGATGCTATAAATTATTTTAAAATTTCTGTTCCCTGCAGAAGTTACATATCACCCTCCAAAATGATTACTAAATAGAAAGGATCAAGCCTACATGATTTTTTTTTAAATCTACTATATTTTGTTTGGCAACATATGCAAGTCACAGTGGAATATGTGGAGCTATGTGTGACATTCAGACTGCATGCAGAGCAGCAAACGATGACTCACTTCTGATGTATATTACCATTTGTATTGAAAAGAGTTCCACGAATCCTGCCACTCAATGCATTGCTTCGTTCTCCAAACTTTAGGCCATTTGATGTAAATAATAATACAGATTTGCACTAAACGGTGATTGTGAGATTTAATTAAGCTAAGTGTTTAACGGGCTAACTGGAGAGGCTTGTTAGTTGAGGCCCAGGTTCACCCCGAACTGTAGCGCCACCTAAGTAAGTAAGTAGTAAGTGTTTAACGGGATAAAGGATAAACGCGTCACTAACAAAAGCTCCTCACTCCACCAGTACAAAGAATAGAAAAATAGAAAATGTAACAGCTTTCTCTATTTAAGAAACATTCTTACGACTGAAAGTAGAACCGTACTCGATGTGAGCAGCAGTATTGCTGAAAAGCTGATTCCATATGCTGCTAAGAATTTAGCTCCGCCACCATGTAAAATTGGTTCATGTAGCGTACTAGGAAAGTGACTACCAGATGATTTAAGGATCTACTGACGCAACCGTATTTCATTAACCAAGTTCTACTCCTTATGCATTTTAGGGAACGTTAAATTATAGAACAGTGAAACTTAGTTCGTGAACGTAACGAGTCGTTCTGACAAACTGGGACAGTCGCTTAGTACTGAAGCAGAATACTTTTGTTCTGTAATCATCAAGTTCCAGCAATCTACTTGTGTATGTCTTGCCAATGCCCTTTTATTTTGCTTAATCCGCTAGACTTTGTACCTGACTCTCTACGATGATAACCATTTCTAACATAGTCATCTTTCTTACATAGTCATGTTTTTGTGACTTTAAATTGTGACATTAATTATTATCGTGTTGAATTGTTTTACGGCTTTGTAAGCGAACAAATGACAAACAATTCTGTAGCTTAAGACCTAAGAGGCGTTGCATCTTTTTTTTATTTTTCATTTCGTATCCATTTTTTTTTTGTAAGAAACTCGCAAGGATACTCTTAAAGTGTATTCCTTTGGATTACTTGTAGGTAATATGAATTAAGCTGAAATTCAGATTAATTCAATTTTCGTATTTCCCTACAAATCCATATATGTACATATATAAAACTAAGTGGCAAAATGCGCATGTTTCCCTCTACCGCCCGTAATTTTCAACCAATTTAGTTGTTTTTTTTTAAATGTAGATAATTACGGTACAAAGGTGATAGACAAAAAAAATTACAAAAACATTCAAAATTATTGAAAAAAAACTTACACAATTTTTGTATGATACCGTTGTGGTACATACAGCTGAGTACAACAAAAAAAATGCATTCGACTGCACACAGCGCGTAATCCCATTCCCCAATTCCATGTGATATGCCATTTGAATTTAAGCGTCTTCAATTCCCTGTTCGCCTTGCATTCGCTGTTACCATCAATAAGTCGTAAGGACAATCTTTAGAAATGTGCGGCATATATTCGGAAAATCCAGTTTTCTTTTCAATGACGGAAAACTATCTGCACTATTTGGTTACATGAGCGATAATAGAAAAAAAAAACCAAGAATGTTGTTTACCAAAAAGCATTGCAATAATTTTTTTTTAATTTCACCCAAAGTATTTTTTTATGCCTTCGCGGGCGAGGCTTAAGCTAGTTGTGTTATATTTATTTTTTCTGCAAAGCTTTTGAAAAGTTAAAAAGTTAAACGACAACAAAGACCCAAAACAGTGGTGAAAATCACTTGGGTATTTCTTTAGTATTTCTTTTCCCTTTTTTTGATGGGTAAATTCATTCATAGTAGTATGTGTAGTATGGGTAATTTCATGGATACTGACTTGGCGATTTTGGATGTGTGGCCATGCCACTCCAGAGATGACTGTGAAACCAAGTTCGCTTTTTCCACTGCTGTAGTATGAATAATTTGATTTTAAATAGTTTCAAGACAATGTTATCTTGTAGTGTTTATCTGTCGGTCTTTCTCCTGCTGAGTTAGGAATACTCTCTCTTTACCCTTACATACATATGGATTTTTCGTTAAGCATGTTTTCTGGTGTGAGATGCGTTGATCCATTTTGTTTTCCTTTCTTAGTAAAGCCTACTACTTGTTTTTCCATTATTTTAGATATGATAGAATGACCCACATTCAAAAATCACACTCTTTAAAATTTATGAGAATCAACAAGAAGTAAATTGCTTTGAATTTTTATTTGATTGCTTTGGTCGAGTTTCTTTTATACTTTTGTTAATTTAAGAAAATTCTATAGAAACTTTTTAAATAAATAGGTCTTGAAACTTGTGCATGTACGTTGTTTGTGTGCATACAGGTCATAAAATAAACATACATACATATGTATGTATGTAGATACCACAAATGTTTATCAAGTGCCATCATCTTAAAAACATCCCAAGGACAATGTCTTCATCTCGTGAAGTGTGATCAAAATATTTCGTTCTATGAATGACACTTGGAAGCTAAATATTATTTTAGATTTGCATTTACATGACCGCCCACAAACATTACTAAAAATAAAATGTAAATTCAACGATAGGACACACAACTATTCCATCGAAAATCTTCCCCCGAAATACTTATTTTATACACACAGTCCACGTACGAATACGACAGTCAATATAAACAAGGACCCCAAGGATATAATAAGAAAGAATTTCAAATTTCACAGAAATGAGGAGGACCTTGCCGCAGGCTTACATATTTGCATTTGCCATCAACCACTTGCTCACTATATCATTTTGAGTCGTGTCTCCCTTCGATAGTCTCGAATCACCTTTACTAAAAAGGACGTGGAACTCTTTCAATGTGACGTTCAAACTAAAAAACAAAATGTTTGTCAGTGTCCTCCCATATTTCCATCGCGTCCTCCCTAATGGAATGTCAAAAATATGCGTAGAATTGTATTTGAATTTCGATTCGATTGCTGGTTCGACGACAAAAGCCTGTTGTGGTCTGGATATCAAACAGGAAGCACTCAATAATTCACAGAGGGCGTAGAATAGATATAGAAAATGGAGAGGATATGCCTCTTCAATAAGCAGACGCCAACGCACGTCTGTGAATCATGAAAACTGCGCGGGGTTTCGCATTAAACTTGAATCCGCGGGATGCCATATTACTTATTAATTTAGTGTTTTTTTATGGTGTTTCAGAAAAAAAAAAATTATCCACACATGAGATTTCATGGAAATAAGATGCTTTCATACAAAGTCAAACATTTCTAATCAAAACTTTTTCACCATTAATAGAAGCATATCCCGTAAAAGGTCCTTTTAGGCATCAAAAATGAAAAGATGAGAATCATCCCTTAGCGAGGGTAATTTGAGAACATACTTTAGGAGAAAATCTGAATGCCACATAATTGAATTTCTCTGAATAATTTATGTGTAACGTGTGTGCTGTGGGAGTTTTAATGTTTCACAAACTAATTGAGGAAGGAGTACGAGACTGAAAAGTGCACTTTTGAGGATTTCTGCCGAAAAAAAGTTTTATGCGTAATGAGGCATTGAAGAAGATTTTGTTGCGAAGGTACATGTGAATTAAAAATGTTTGTATGTACTTGCTCTTAGGGCGTTAAAATATTCCTCGAAAAATGTCTTAAGATTGTCTGAAGTTGTTCGATAAGTTTGTAAAAAATGTTAACATTGCTAGGATGTGGTAGTACTGTCTACTGTGACATACATACATATGTATATATACATATGTATGTCATATGTGCGTATGTATGCATTTTCTTCAGCTCTTATTAACGTGTGCTTTTACTAGGGAAAGTGTTCCAATTATTCTTTCTTTGCTACAGTTGGCAGGGGAAATATTCTCCATATGAAATTAATGATAACACCTATAGACTAGTCGATTCAAATTGCGTAGTAATTGAAGGCAACCTTTTGTATTTGTATTTTATATTTCCTTCTTTATAACTCCGTTATTATGAAACGCAATTGAAACCTTATTTAACATGCGAATGGGATTCGCATTACGTTGAAGACTTAAGCGGGCACGGCCATATTGCTTTTGTGCTGAACTACCACGATAAATTCAAATATTTAAGGATGTTACATGTAAAATTTAATCAATATCGGTTTGTTGATGAAAATGCAAGCAAAAAGTGGGCGTGGCCAAATTCTATGTACTGGCGAATTGTAGACAATCTGTATGTCTCAATAGTTGGTGTTAATAAAATTTTACGGTTTCATAAAATTTAGTGAAGTTATGAAAAAGTGTGCGTGGCAGTGAGCGAATCTCAAACATTTTTACACTTGTATACTTTATTTCTCAAAAGCCCAGATATGTTATAATAATTTCATCCTCCTAGCACAAAATTTAAGATCTAAAAAGCGCTGAAATAAGGATGGACTGACGGACATGGCTCAATCGATTTCGCTATTGATACTGATCACAAATATAAGTTAACGCGGTAGATTCGCAGCACCCATATACTCCTGACCCAGAAACTCATGAGCCGTCATCATCGCCACCAGCTCCTATAACCTAGCCGCGTTCTAAGTAATCGTCATCAGCGGAGAAAGTTGGCCGATAAATATGTCAGCTCGCAACATGATATCTTGCACATGCGGCAAGATCAGCACATTGTTGAGTGTCACGACGGAGAATCGTAGGAATAGGAATTTTTAGCCAACAGAATTGTTATGAGCATTAAGTTTCGAATCGAGCTCGCACTGAGCTAGACCGGCTAGTACGCGAAACAAAGTAAATAGTAAAGTAAAATAATAATAAAGTCTTTTACTCGTCTTTACAAGTACAAAACTCAAACTTATATATATTTTAAAGGGTCTATCTCGACTATTTCTCTATGTTACAAACTATGTGTCAAACTGAATATAGCCTTAGGAAAAAACACCAACCAACTCCTCGATTTTGATAACTTGATCAACATATGTATATGCAGATCCGCAGCCCAATGTCCCCAATGTGCACAGAGTCGAGCATAATCTTAAAAACCTTAAGATGCGCTTATTAACAAAGCTGCGAAAACATTGAGGTGGCAAACACTCACAAGTATCTAGTTGTCACCATAGACTGTCATTGTCTGGGGTGCAAATGACCTGCGGAACAAGCTGTGGGGATCTCTGTTTGCGCTGTCCTTTTTTTTGTACCATCAATCATCAATCAGTACAGCAGAAGACAATATAATATACTTTTTAGAGTCAATTACTTAATATTATTAATATTTAAATTATTTTCTTATATTTTTATTTATTTTTAAATCTTTAACATGTGTTTTTTTTTCGATAAGATAACTTTCTTATACATATAAATAAAAATTGGAAGTATATATACATATGAGTATGTATCAGTATCATAATTGAAACGTGTAAATTAAATTTTAACCCACTAAAAAACCATAAATTTAAAAATTAACCCATTATAATTCCTGTGAACCCTAAATTTTGTCGAGATGTTATAGTGTATCTTGTATTTTACAAAAAACTAATTGTGTAAGCGTTTCATACACTTTTGAATGACACTCCTGTTCAGTAGAATAGAAATCGGAAGATTTCAAAATTACATACATACTACAATTTTTTAAGAAACATGGGCAACCGGTAAAAATATAAAATGGTGTTCAGATACTGTCACATCAGCTGGCAATAGGAAATAGATTTTGCGAATGTCATACCATATTTTCTACTCAACATTCAAATCAAATGCAAAAGCCAGCATAAATTCAAGCCTTTCTATGGTGTGATGAGCATTCACATTTTTTTCATGTCTTACTGACTAGACCTCCATTGAATGTCCATTTACATCATGTAATTGAAAAACATTTCTTTTCCAAAGAGATGTTAAATAAGCAACTCGACAAAGTGTGCACACATTCTCTATCGTCATGCTCAACAGATTCAGGTGACTTACATATGTATGCTGGGCACTAAACCCAGCGGCCGCAGTTTTGTTTGATTTTATTTCTGATATTGCTATCCTTACTTCATCTTGTTAGAGCATGGTATATGAATTATCCTTCCTTACCGTGGAGTATCAGCTTTCATTGAAATTTCACAGTAACAGAAAGTGATCCTTCTTGATTTTAAGCAGTAACTGTGATAATAATGCAAAGTTATCCTATCTGTTTCAGCAAAATCCTTGCCTTGAGCTATTCTTTTTAATCTTTCAACCCATAAGTTCTAAGATACTATACCGCACTACGTGGATACTGTGGCTCAGTGATTAGTGCGTCGGTCTACTGAGCGAGAGCGTCTGACAAATGTCCGTTATGACTGTCATGAAAAATCTTCTAAACAGTAGATCCCTTCCTTTCGTGTGTAATAACGAATGGTTGTGAGAACGTAGGCCCTAAGTTCTCCACGGACCTGTCAAATTCTGGAATTGAAGTTGACAAATATGATTTTTATATATTTTCTCGAATACCTTTCGATCGTTTGGTACTAAGCCAAGTTCAAAGAAAAATGCTTCTTATCCTACATTTAACGCAGAATGCCATTCGCCATTACTACTTATAATTTGTCTATTTAAATATTTATTACCATACCAGTTTTATCTGCTTAGCCTCGTGGCAGTAACTAAAACTTGACAATGAAAAGGAAATAACCAAATCGGGAATTTACAACCACTTTACGAACATAAGTTCCCACAGACATGACCAATCATGCCATGTCCTTCTGTCGCATAACAACTTGAATGGAATCCATTCCTACTGAACTCTTCCGTAGAACAATAAAACCATTTACAATGCCATTATGTGCGCACCACGGAGTGTAGAAGTTGTGCAACTAATTTCCCTCCAGTTTTACGACTATCATTTCTCCATGTGACCGTGTGTCCTTGATTGCACGTGATAGTGTTTCCCTTAAAGAAACAGAGTCCAAATTCAGGTGATACTTATTTTAATCTCTTGTCCTTTGTTCTTCCTGTTTGTGTTATACATATTTGTAATCTCCTTCCAACAGATTAATAGTTATGAAAGCTCAGATGTTTTTTTTTTCAGTCAGCATTCAAATGCATCCTCCAGAAATAGAACCAAGGATATTGTCACGTTTTTTTTTTAAATACTATAGTTACGTACTTCTGTTGCGGAGTAAACTTGAAATGTTTACTGGAATGGACTTTCTTTGATAGTGCACAGAATGAATCACTGTGGTGAGATCAAAATTAGTAAGAACCAACATAAAAGAGAAACTTTTAATGAAGCAGCAGAATTTTGCAGAATTTCTAAGAAAACAAAGCAACATAGTAGAGAAAGAAGATAATGAAACTATGGACACATTATAGGTATATATGTACATATGTGTAGGTTGTGCGGAAGTAATTCCTGCCAGAGGATAGTAACTAAAGTCTTTATTAGAATTGATGATGTGAGCTGGTCAAGGTATATTAAATCTGATTGATGAAACCAATTTTGGGATAAAATGGATTTTATTGTCATTATTGCTTGAGGTGGACTATCTATTCTTTGAACTTTGTTGCGTCATAAGCTGCATGTGTCCACGTAATAGTGTGTGGGCGAGTTGAGATAATTGTTTGCGGATTATATAGAGCTAATTACAGTGACATCGAAGTCTTAAGGATAAGGCAGTTATTTCTTAATATGTGTTCATTAAAATCACGTGGGTTATGTGATGCCTGGTAAGTCCATCGCATACAAGTATGTCAACAAATTGTGACAGTGATGTGTGTCTTATTATACGAATAAATTGTATGAAGAAAAATTGTAGTTTCAACAGATGGAGGTAGTATTAATTATACTATGTTATAATGCTTTTCTAACTTTGCTATCGAACAAAGAATTTTCGGTTTTTAGTTCTAATATCATTCTTACTGACTTTAACTTTGTCTTTATATCGTTATTTATGACTTGTGTGCAATTACACTATTGAAATATTTGTTTGGTGAAATTGAGCCTCAAAGTATATATTTCAGTCAATAATTAGCATGTTTGATGCAAACCAAATAAAGTCGCATATGCATTTGCTGCTTGTCTCATTCCGGAAGCAAAGTAGGCCAATAATGAGCAAATGGACGATGGATGATCTAAGATCGCTCAGACTTCGGTTTCAGTCTGATGAAGGCACCATTTCTTCGATAAAGCTTCGACTTGGGTATATTGGCTTAAGCTGAAATCATTACGTAAAATTCGTAAACTTAAAGTCTCTTGAAAGCTGAGTTCGTACAATCGAAGAATTTGAATTTGATTTAAATTTTGTTACTATTGTGTAGCATTCCTTACTAAATATTAAACCGCCATTGTCAAAAGATCCACCATTCTTTCGGAAATATAAAAAATATGAAATGTTCTTTAGAAATATGTACTTATAAGTTTTTCATACCGGAGGGTTGTTAGTCCCCAAGTAAATCATAAGTGTTTCTTTTAATTAAACTTTATTAAAGTATAATTGAAGGCCTACTAAAGTAAGAGTCAATAATTTTTATAAAACAAATATTTGCTCATCGAGAGGTGATATATAGACGTCTTCAACGAAGGGTCGAATACCAAATTCGACTATAATTTTTTTCTGGCTCCGACATTGCCTAAAACTACATATATGTACATACATACATACATACATACGAGTATCGTTCACCTGGGAGGATATTTGGTTCATGACCTGCTACATTTGTCTATACACAAATAGTGATGAAGTAGGAATATTTAAGGCCCAAGACCTGACTTTTTGCAAACAACATTATGTGTATTGTAATTTCTCTCACAAATAGAAAGGACATAAAGATTCCTGCCGTTAACAAAGGATTTAATTCAGAAGTTGTCTTATGACAGGTATTATTCAAACAATCGCAAGAGTTAATAATGAACAAAATCCCTTCGTAATATTTCTCGGGTTCCTTGAACGTCCGCTCAGTAATCCGATTCGTTAACCACTGAAGCACGGCACCCACAATTTCCGGATAGAACTTTTCATAACTTTTTAATTAACTAAACAGTTTAAATCATGAAAAGTAGAAAAAAATGCTTTAGGAATTTAACGGACAAGATGTATAGATAAATTCATACTAGAACGGAATTCTGTGGAATTTGCTTTATCTTCTTATTTTTCATATTTCATATATGTATATATTATGCATTTATGCACATATGAATGTACATACATATATTCCGATTACCTACTCAAAAAATGATACTTATATGATGACTTTGTTAGTACATAGTTGGCTATCTGCAACTTTGAAGCACCAACCAAATCAACAGGAAAAAACAACTTTATATACCAACCGATGATCGTCAAGGTTACCTTGCAAAATTCACAATACCTTCAATCAACGCAAAACCATATTTTAACCCCTTTTATACCCCTACAACACTATTTAAATGAGCGTCACAAAGTCATTTCGCCCAATGCTTCGCCTGCCATATGGGCACTGTTGCATGAATGCTGTATATTTGCATTTTATTGTTACGCATACGCCACCGAATTTCACCATCAACTTTGGTCTTCCTTCTCTTACTCTTCCTGCCATCATTTTGCAACAGAAATAGACCTTTAAAAAAGTAATTCACGTACAGTTCTTTTCCTGGGACAAACAGGACCAGCTTCGAGAGCATTTCGAGGACATCTCATCAGTAAAAACGCTGTTCATGCGAAAGTTTCGAGCTATGTACACTCCCTACCCAGGAAAACTGCATCAGATAGCGGACTCATACACACACGCACTGTACACAATAATTAGCGTCAGAGATATGGCGTCCTACCTGCCTTCAAATAAAACATTATAAGCCACGCACTACCACCACCACCAACCACTCTGAACAAAGAGCATATCGCAACAATATGCCACAATTCCTGTTCGAAAGCAGTATCAACGCCGCCGCCACAAGAGAAAAGAGGAGTACCAGGAGGAGCAGGTGTCAAATAAACCAAAAAATAATTGCAATTTATTGGGAATACAACTGTAAATAGACTTTATGTACACTTAATGAACTAAATGACTGTCGATAAATGCTAGCGATTTGGAAGGATATACGAGTATTTTTGTGGATTGTATTTACTTTGCTCGTAGCGCCAGCTGTCTATCGCTGGGACAGACGAATTTGTTTTCATTCTGATTGCGATTCTGGAAATCCATGTTGTTGGCTGCTTTATTTTTGGGGATGGTTTTATCGCTTCGAAAGCTTTTTTCGGGGTTTGACCTTTCCCACCCCTTTAGAGGAAATTACAAAAAAAAATGCACTCACAGCACTTTTCTTTATCGTTAAACTTTTTGCACTTAAATTTTGCAATTAAACACAAATTTCAAATACACACACACACAACACTAAGATTTTTCTTTTTTTTTTTTGGGAGAATTTTCCTTTTTTCATTCACAAGTCCACAATACTATCGAGGGCGGATTACAGGTCTGCGTTATCGATTCGAACCGTTCAACGCCTGTTGCACGACTGAAAGTTAACGTTCAGCGTTTTGTGCTCGGCAGATTTTCTATTCCTCTTTGGGGGTTTGTTAGGAAACTTTATACATATATGTACATAAATGTAGGTATGAGTTGGTGTGTGTGGCGACAGAGAATCGCAGAATACTTATCAACAATTTGGGGGGTTGGTTGGTGAAGTAGGAGTCAAAAATAACAAGAGGCACAAGCACTCAGTGGATGCGAGACAGGGTAATAAATTTACCCAGCTGGCCTGGAGAGAGAGCAAGGGATGAAATGAACTGATGGTTTTTTGTGAGATGCAGTCGAGGAACTAGGTGGAGGGTTTAACGGAGATGCCATTGGTTAAGAAGAAAAGGTACTGAATAAAGAGTTTCCATTGATAAATCGCACATTTGAAATATCGTTGAAGTGCCACAGGGATGTACTCGCATACCGACATTGCTTACGTAATATTTTATGAAATTTCTCAGAGAAATTATTTCTTAATTTATTCCTTATGTCATTATTTACATTAACATTGACATTGACATTAAATAATAACTCGTATGTTTACAATATTTTGGTTTTACTTTTCCAATTCTTCGAACTTCTTATGTGTCGCGTTTTATAGCTGGAATTTTAAGACTGCGTCAGCTGTGAGCTCTTCCCAGTGAAGATAGCTCAATTGACATGTCCTTGGCAAATGCTGGCTTCTCCGTCATCTCCCTCATTTCTGTCGTTATCTTCTGTCGTATGGCTTCAGCCAATCCCCTCTGCCAATTTTCTTTCTGTTTCCTTGTTTTCTCAACACTTCTCTCGAGTGTCCGAGTCTCTGGCACTATGTAGGCATTTTTTATTCTTCGTCCGCTATAATATTGCTAATACATAAATGCCACATCGTCTCACACTATTTAATGTGCACTTTGAACTTTTGTTCGCGTAAATGCTACACAGACTTGCCCTGTTTTGCATATGGTCTAATTTTCAATGCCTGTTGGTTTTTTCAAAAATTTCGTTAACTTCTTGGAGGTAACCAATAACTTTAGCTCATGGCTTTGGACACCGTCATATATTACATCCCATAGAATGCTACCTACTGCAAGCCGTTATGAAACACCATTAGATATAAAGGTTAACTAAATACCACGGCATCCTCATACTCTGTATCGCTCTCTGCCACCTCTCCATCTCCTACTTTGGACCACTTTTTCCACTCTTGAGAGAATCTATTAGATATCTTTGATATATGTATGTAAATCTTTGATATCTGGCCACCCTATTTCCATAATGATTTTTACTTTAAAAAATTCCTCGTCTTCCAACTTACTGAACAGCTGCAAACAGCCAGCAAATAAAGGATAAAGCGTCAGAGCTAAAAGGGAGAAGAAGATCCGCTGTGGGCTCTGTAAATTCATTCCATTTCAGAGTTGTAAACATCTGCGTCTCGTAAATTATTCACCATAATCCTTTGAAATTTACGTACTTTCAGTCACATTTCATAAACTTACCACAAAGGCAACTCTAAATTGTTATGTTCACGATAACATAAAGAAGTTGTTAACAAAAAACGAAAAAAAAAATCTTCGGCTTATAGTCATCAGTATTATCTATACATGTGTCAAGTTTCTACCTCATTTCCTGGTCATTGTGCTGCCCTTGCTTAGCGAGAATCGTCTGCTAGTAGCCAAAGGGTGTGGAAGTGGAAGTGGAAGTAAGCACTCTTGATTCAAATGAGAAATTCCCTTCTCGACTGACGTTGAAGGACAGAGAGAAAACGAGTAAATAAAAATCTGCGCGTACTCCAACATCTATTAACCACCCTCAACCGCGCTGTCTCCATGGAAATCATTTACAGATGCCAGCAAGCTGAAAACATGTTTACTCGTTAGCACAAGAGCTTTTAAGGTTTTTGTACATAAATTTGTGTACTAAAGGAAAGTTCTTTTGCCGACGAAAGCACGTGTATATGATTTTGCCGGTTAATGTTGTGTTGATGTATTTTAAGGTATTTGAAGGGGTTTCTTTCGGGGGTGTGGACAAGACACTTACTTTACTTCTTTATTTTGTTGAAAATAAAACCTTTTCATTTTTTTCAAATTCAAACATTCTTTATTTATCAACTTATGTCTCATATTTGCTTTTATTTTTCACTAAAATTTTAGTATTCTTGTAATAAATTAAAATACAAAAATGACAAACAAATTAATCAAGTGCTCACAAGTTTTTTTTTCAGCAAAAACATTGTACACATTTTCAGTTTAATATTGAAATAATTCAAGAAACAGAATAAAATTTTACAAAACTGAAATATCTTGCATTTCATTTGTAAAAATTAAAAATAATAATTTCTACAGCTACACACATTGTTTTTTTTTTTAGAATATGGTATAATATATTATATTTAGACCTTTATCACTAATATTTTTTTTTTATGTTTTTGTTTTTTAATTATCTAGCAAAGGAATGGGCAACATTCACATGGTTGTTTTGGGTTAAAGTGTATAATTTTCTTATTTGTATATAAATTCAAAATTTTAATTTATTTTTTGTTTATGCATTTTCACATATAAAATTAAAATTGTTTACTTCTTTCCATTAAACTAATGCTAATTTTTTTTTATTTATATATTTGTATGTTTATTTTTAAGCTAGAAAAAACTTTGACTATTATTTTGTTTATTTTATTGAAAAGCTTGTGTTTTCATTTTCATTTTCTGGTTGTAATTCAAATTTTGCTATTTCGTTTATTTAGTTTTCACTATCTTTTCAACCTTGGAACACTAATTCTGATTCTGAATTTGCTTCAATTACCACGTAGCACATGTTCTTCATCAATATTGTTAAGTACACCTTGTCAATTGGTTTGACAAACCCTTTTGAAATTCTGTAGACGGATCATGTGAGTACCTAACTTATTCTTTTAAATTTTGAATTTACCAAGCAGACTTTGACTGTAGTCCAAGGGGTAGATTGAATTCTAAACTAAATCAATCTATAGAACTACGAGTAAACTATACAATTTTTGGATTTAGACCAAGTTTTAGCTGTAAGAAAATCGAAAGTTTTTTTTTGTATCATGTGCTAGATACTGAAAATTTAACTTTCAAGTCTATGAAATGAGCTACGATATGAGTCTACGATATGAGCCTTTTGTTTACCGAACATGCTAAATTGTAATGACCGCAATGCATAGTATAAATACTATGTTCTGTTGATTTGATTAGATTTTCTTCTTTTTTTGTTTAGAAGACCCCTACAATATTTTTAAAGAGACCTACGCATTGCTAAACAAATCGCTGAATATATGTACAAGAATCTTCGAAGAGTCGCTGACTTTTGATCATATAAAACCAGAGTCTAAATGTTATAAACAATAAAGATTTAGTAAAAATAAAATGGCTATGTATGAATATTTCTATCTGCCTTAGAGTCGAATTTTATAGTAAAACTTTTCTAGAAGGAGAAATTATAACAGGTAAGCAATTAGAAACAGTTGAAGCCAAATGAGGAATTGTACATTTCAGGAAAGCCATTACGTAAGTACCTTTAAGCTCCTTTACAAAACGGTATTCTACTATCTGGTATATCTATGTATAGTTATCCCATGGCATAAAAAGAAAAATAAATACTATTTTGTGGTGAGGCATTCTCTACGCTTTCAAATAAACTAACGCCCAAATTAAATTCTCATTTTATTGTCAATAAATGAAACTCAATTGAAACACCAGGCTCGCATGAACTAAAGCAAGCTGTGTGCATGAATACTTTGCGTGTAAATACTAATGCGTGTAAATGTACTTCATGTGTATTGTTCGTCTCCGATAATTTTGTGAGCACGAGAGCTTGTGTGAATTTTTTAATAAGTCGCTCTCAATTCAGCAAGAGAAAGCGAGTGTATTGGTTTGAAATGGTAAAGAAACATTCCATACAAATTTGTCGAGAAAATACCTGCTACATCTAATGATCGCCTAGTGAAATTCTTAACTATTGAGGCGTTTGTGTTCCAATTGTTTAAAAACTTCAAGGCTAATGTAGGTCATACACATACTTGGGTTGCTTGCTTGATTGCTTGAAGGCTTTGATTAAAGTCGCCTAGATTTGCGTTATTTCGATATACGTTGCCCGGGTTTTGGCCTCCCGATTTGGAATAACGTTGCCATAATTTCGATTTACGTCGTTTCTCGAAATTCACATTTTGTCGGCCGCAATTTTTTTATTTTTTGCTCTTGTAATTTAATTTTCAATATATGTATGTGTGTACATACGATGTTTCGATTTACGTAGCATTTTTTCGGCACCGAAAACGACATACATACATATGTATACCGAGGCCTGCCTATATTAAAGCTTTTATAGCAATATCTCGACTCACGCATTCGCTTGTATTAATAATAGACATTAATGATGAGACATGCATGTCACTTCTCTGAGTTTTCTGAATTAAAAATAGGAACATTAACTGTTACATTTCAAGCCTTTCTCTTTTTAACCGACTCTCGTTTGAGATGCATCCGAGCAGAATCTGACAGCGGGGCTATTCATACACCCAAGGCCGTGTTTGTCACCGTGTGAACCTGACTGAACACTAGCTTAAGCTGATTTCGAATAAAAATTTTTTGATTAATTTATTATTCATAGGCGTCTAGTAGATTTTTGAAATTTTGTTAAAAAAAATGTACATCTACCAAAGAAAACAGACTTTATATGTCCATATGCTAATGAAATCTGATGTCGGTCTTCCACTGAACTTCTAAAAGTTGCTAATTAGAAACACCAACACTAATACACGACATTCGAGTGAGTTGATTCTGGTTCAAAGTCAATCTCAAGCTGTGGAATATGAGTAACACTTACTCTTCGTTCAAAGACCCTCTTTCACATCGATCACGTCACGGAGAACGGGTGAAGTAACACGGTGATCATGATCACATATGTACATACTTACGAGTATATCATCCATTCTCTCCTGTTCTCTTTTATAAAGCAGATGTCTAACTTTGTAGAACGTATTCATTAGGTTTGTTCGCGTACTTTCTACACCAAATTTCGTAGATTGTGAAATTTCAAGGAGGGTAAAGGGGTTTCAAGGGGGTAAAATTCTCTCAAAGAGAGGTAAAATTTCGAGAAAGTAAACCAACACAAAATCAACGAAATTTGCCCACTTTCTAAACGTCAAATGTCAAACGCAGTGACGTAGCTAGATGGAAAAGGGCCCGGGCAGCCCTCCAAAATTAGATCCTCTTCATGTCCTTGCAATGTCAAAGAATTTGTTTCAAGAGTAATTATAATATCATAATATAATATCAAGTAACATTCGGAGGAGGACCATTGAATTAATGTAACGATAGAGAATTTCTTGATTTGATATTGCTATTGTTTAAATCCCACGGCCAGAATTGGAACCGCAACAAATAGAGAGAGAGAGAGAAAGAGCAAGATTATTTATCATTGATTTTTGAGTTGGTAATCTTTCGGGAGGTCAGGATCTGAGATTTTTGTTTTAGGTACTCAGTGAATTAGGAATGGGATATTTGTGGACAAAATTGACAGATAACACAAGCTTCGTAGCTTGTTTGCAAGTGATTGAATCATAGGTATGCAAATGTGCAGTTAAGCCTACCGAGGTCTGCAAAACAAAATTACTAACAAAACGCCCGCCGAAAATGTTCCAATTCATCCGCTAAAACACTAGTCCCCATTGATTTGAAGAAACTAACTACTTTTTTATACTGAGAATATATGTACATGTATTTCTCATCATTTCCCATTTATTCTTATGTCTGTGACGGTGAGAATACTCTAAGCTCTCAAAGGTAAAATAAAGAGATAGCAGAAAAGAGAATGAATACAGTACCTACACAGGCGAAATTTCTTGGTGATACAAACGTAAGCCAGTCCGAGCGTGTACAATTCAGTGGCCATCGCAGAAGTGAACTTAAGCTTGATTTCAGATACCGTGTAAGCTTGAGTGACAACAAATGGATCTGACCTAAACAGTGCTACAAATATTAAAAACCGTAGAAAAGATGAATTTCTATGTGGGTATATATGTACATGTACGTATGTAAATAAGAATGATAAATCTGAGAAAACTAAAGGACTAGGTTCATATGCGTTGGTAGGAATTGCAAAAGAAAATATTATTATCAGTTATGAACGGTTTGTGCTGTGGATTAAAATAACATATTAAGATATGTTTTCTAAAAAGGCTGATGCGTGGCTGTTTAGTTGGTCCCGAGAGAATTGCGAATACTCGAAAAAATATTAAACTAGGACAAATTGAACGTCCGGATAATGCTTCATCGAGTTTTGTCAAGATCAATTGATACTCGCACCGTGTTTTGGGATGAGGATGTTATTCGATAAGAAAACGACTGGGTCTTATAACAGAGAAGAAAGGTAGGCGCAGCTGGTTATTCATACTTTTTATAAAGTTGACATTTTGCACTTTATGAGGTTAACACTTCTTACTACAACAAAATTTCATTAAACTAAGACTAATAGCATACTTAACTCATTTTTGACCAAAAGTGCACATTTGTGCGCTAAGCCATCGATATATACTGAAGTTTGTAAACAGAGGCGGTGTGCGAATTTTAGCCGTAATTTTGGAATCAATGGTTCAAATATTTTACAAATACAGTATACATATACATATATATGTACATATCTTACACGACCGTAATGTAAATATGATCTCATCATCAAGAAAGTTACTGTCTTGGACGACTTGAAAATAAAACACCACGATCATTGTCCATTGTATTACCTAGTGCACTTTGAGTTACTTTTGTGTTATGTTATGTAAAGAGCAAAATTTTCCCCCAAAGATGGATCACAATCTAAATTAAATGCTTGATTTAAACCCAAGTTATGTATCATGTAGTATGGTAACCCCTTCAGAGGTTAAAGTTCCGAAGGAGTTGAAACTAGATCCAGATCTCGAAGTTATTATATAGAAACTGACATGGAATCAAAGACACTTGAGACAATATTTAAACTTCAATGGGTTACCTATCTATCACCCGACTCCAAAGGTTGAAACATTGAATTATCATGTGTACTCCGCTGAATGTATGGATAATTTTACTTTTCAAGGTCACGTAGTTTTCATTCTCTAGTTTTGAAAAGAAAAAAACTAAAATGGCGCCCAATGCAGGACCGTAATCTAAAGTAAATAGTTATCTTGTACATCTGATCCTCCGCCCTCTAAGGAGGATTTTCGGACAGCGATTAGTGCAGTTCCTGCACATCATTTCAAAAATTATTTCGATTATTTAATTGATGATTATTTTGCGGAAAGCAGCCGCTGGGTATATTTTATGTGTGGCGAAGCAAAAAAAGTGCTAGCACAGGCTATGATAGGTTTCTGTGTCCAACGCACTTCAAGAATCTATTCAGTGCATACGGTCTTCTGCAGGCAAATGAAGTGGAACACTTTTATGCAAAAGTATTAACTTTAGCTAGTTTGTTAAACCCATTATTTGCGAAGAATTAATTTATAATTCCCCCAAATTAAAAAGTTCACTGCAAAAACAGTGAGATTACCTTTAAAACAATAGATAATAAGAATGCTATAGAACCAACGCTCGCATTGTGAACAGAACGCTGTTTTTGTCCCAAATACCAGCAGTATTCAGTATTTTCAGCATTCATTTTAGCTTATTATTAAAAATTAATGCCCTAGTGCAACGATGACAAAAAATTTTCCAAATGAAATGAATGAACATTCGAAGCTTTGCTTCTGAACCTTCGACGATGTCCACACCTTTCGAATCATTACTGCCCAATGCGTAGACCACTCTATTATATGTATGCATTATCTCTCATACAATCGATTTCAGAATCTGTATAAGAAAAGATGCGAGTAACTGAAGTATTCTACATTGAGCTATATTTATCTTTATTTTAAGAAGTTGCAACATTTGTAAATATAAGAAACGCTTCCTTTAAAATATATGTTAAGAATCCGTAATCGAGACATTTAACATTAACGGAAATTTAAGACGGGTACCTTTTTTTTTTAAAACCTTCAAAGACTAAAAGATATTAGTGTTCCAAAGTGAAATGAGTAAATTTAACCAAATAAAATCTATAGAATTCTACGAATTAGAAATCTATCTCTAACAACATAAATTCTAATCTAAACAAAACAAAAGAAAATAAAACAAGAAAAAAAATACAGAACATCCATTCAAATAATTGTTCTATTCAAAAACAAAAAAAAAACAATGAAATTATAATTAAAAATAATGAAAAACAAAAACAAAAATGAAAAGAAGAATAAAAATAATAATATACATTAATTGTAAACCAGTCCAACGGTTAAGGATCCCACCGCGCTCAATCCTTAGCGACCTTCTTTAACACTTTCTTGCCTTTTTTATGGATGCGCTTATGATAACTCTGCGCCAGAGAGTTGACAATGGACATCACAAAATAGCATACCATGCAAATGACAAACGATTCAAAGACCCTCGACAATAGATTACCCGACTCGGTGCCAGTTGCACTCCTCTGACGATGCAAACGATGTTTTTGATTCTCTAGGAATCCCTTGAAAGGTTCTTGCAGTTTCTTTCCGAATACCGGAACGACTTGCAATAAGTCGACTGCTCGCTCGATTAGAGATTCATTAAATGCAATGATGACGAATATCTTTTGTATGTGCATCTTGATGATGGCCTTTCCAATGAGAGTTGCACCAAAGAATGTCCAGAATGGGACAAGAAAATGGCCGCATGTTATGCCCGCCAAATCGAACAGGGGATTGGGAATCTGAAAAGAGACAGTTAGTCACAGAAATTGTGCATAAACTTTTAACTTACGCTAGCACACGCCAAGATGCCCAAGAATCCAACACGTTCGACAACACGTTCCATAAATAGTTTTCCCCTATCGACCAAGCCCAAGTCCTTTTGACCCTTTTTCGCTTTCAGTTCTTCAAAAGCGGCAATATCTTCGGCATCTTCTGGATCATAACCGGATAGACGAGCAGCCTTTGCCATAAAATATGGAGGCAGTTCACCTAGGGCTGTGCCAAAGCCCCATAGGAATGCTTCTAGGCGAACTTTTCGCATAATATTCCACAAATTTGGCGTTTGCGACAAATTCGACTCATCGGGACATATAATACTAAAAAAGGAATATTAGTACAAGAACAATACTATCTGTGTTATATAATACTTACTCATCGGGGTACGGTGGCTGCGGGAAATTTAAAGAATTACACTCGTACGCCGCCAGAGTGACACTGGCTATATGCGGCCCCAGGTACAGCAGAAAAGTATGTAGACCCGTTCCCAGGCCAACTGATGAGAGTATACCCAATCCGGTCCAGTAGACAAAGAACATTGTGTTCTTACGGACTATCTCAATGACTATTTGATGGCGTCCAGGAATATTATACAGTACACTTAGAATTACGGCTAATACTAGAAAACCCGACAGAAGGGCTCGATGCTGCAGCAATCTACAGGAAAGAAAATTTTACTTCAAATTTATTAGCATAAACATAAGCTGGTTCTACTCACTTTTTACCGTAGACTTGTGTGAGATAGATTAATTCTAGTGAGCAACATTTAAAGGTTTGTATCGGGCTACGCAGCAGGACGAGCTGTTCGCGTTCTTCACGCTCCTTCTCTTTGATGGTATTTTGTGATTTCTTTTTCATAATTATTTGTTGTTGCTGCTGTTGTTGTTGTGGTGGAGATCCATTTGGCGAACCATTCGCTTTTTTCTGTTGTTGTTCTGCTGGTGAGGGCGATGATTTTGTGTTAGTATCCATGTTGGTGTTATTTTTACGATTGCGAGGTGAATTGTCTATGTGCTGTTGCCCTTTCTTCTGCAGTTGGGACATTTTTACACCAAGACGTTGGAGCTGAAAGTTTAAAAAGAATATTCAAATAAATATTTGACGCATAGTTTTCAAAAAAAAAAAATCATACATACATACATATGTATGTATATGACACTGTGACTACCTTTCCAAAGTTTTTATGTATTTGATTTTTAGTGAACATTTGGATCAGCAAGCAACAGATTAAACAGAAAATTTAGCAAAATCAAAACAATGATATAAATAAAAATTAAATAAATAAATAAACCATGGAAGATGTGCAGAAACTTAATTTAAGGTTTGATATAAACCACTAAGACATTTATTAATATCAAAGATTATTCTCTTAACAAATAAATTTCATTTTAAAAAGGATATGGTTTGATTTTATATAACCCATTCAATTAAAAAATACCCTCATCTTTAACAATCGCAATGATTTACCAGAATATCATTGTTATAAGCTCCAACTAGACGGAAAACAAAAAACCCCAACATTAACAAATTCATAAACATCCAACGTTCTTGATACCCCGACAAAGAAAAACACGAACCATCTCTTATACGAATGCTCAATCCTCAGCAAAACCAGAAAGGAAATCCGTCGAGGATATTCTCTTAACGATTGGAAGCGAGTTGCCTAAAAACCCTTCAGAATCCTTCTAAAATTTAATCTGAACTCGGAATGGATCAGGAAAGCCGGCTTCAACTAAATACTGATATGTAAAAGAGATATTTGCCCTTTTTCATCTTTTCAGAGATTTCAGTGATGCGGCACAACTAACCGCTTGCCCACCTGTAAATTAGTTGTTATCTTGAAACAGCTTTTCTTCCCAGCATTGTATCAAATGTGAACGTAATGTGATATAAATAGAAAAGGGAGGAAATATAAGTAAAAGAATCTGCTACCAGAAATCGCTTATTTTGAAGCAAACAAGCTTACTAAATACATACACACTTATAATATTAAATGCTTTTTGGAATGCCCAAAATAAATCGATTTGCACAATTTCTAGTTAATTTAAAAACTTCTGTCTAGTCTGTCTCACCTCACATTTTAGAAAGTCTATAATTTTTTTAACATAATAATTATAGACTCTATAAAATAAACCTCCACACTTAGAACATTCAAACACAGACTTTCTAAAGAGATTTTAAAAGTGTTGCCTATAAGAGACAACTAAACAAAAAAAAAACACTTAAAATCGAATACAAATACCGACGACCTTTTTATTTTACAAAGTTTTATCTTGATGTGAACAACACCAGACCAGTATATGATTATAAGATATTTGTACTTTTTTTTAACTAATAGATGGCAGCTTCCTGGCGGTTAAGAAATTATTACGACTTTTCGAAAGCTGCATTGCCCATTCGTAGACTTCTTAGTTCAGATCCATAAAAATTTGATTCCTAGTTGGATTTACCATTGGAATTGTCCACAACCGATGAACAAAATCGAAATTGCAACTCACCCACAAGACTTGATCTTAATCAACAGACGTGGAGAGTATGTACATATGTATGTATCTGAGAGTCCAAATTCCTAATCCCATATAATGCTCAAACAGCGAACCGAAATACCCACAGAAACAGTTTTTTAATTCAGTTTTTGAATATGAAACCTATTTGTTTGAGATTGAAACCTATTAGTAAAACATATTCTGGTAATGTATTCCAAAGTGCGCGCCGCCACGGTTCATGTGGTTAGTGCGTTGGACTACGGAGCGAGGGCTTCGAGGTTCGATCCCCAGACAACACCTAAATTTTCTTTCATGGACCCACCTCTTGCGTCTAACAAACATCCGAGAGTAAAACTGCATGGAAAAACTTCTCGAATAAAAAATTACTCTTCGGAAACGGCATTAAACAGTAGGTCTCTTCCATTCGTGTAAAGAATATAACACGAATGGTTGTGAGAAGTTAGACCCTGTGTTCCATGGACCTGTTGCGCCAAATATTTGTATTCTAAAGTTTACTAAATTTTGACAAACAAGTTTCTGTAATAAATTTGATGAAGAGATTTTCGCTAGGTGGACACGCAAGTGTTTTCAGGAGTCATTTGAATACCTCCGAACATTTTTTTATAACAAACTTTGATACCAACATTCGGTAATTCGATAAGCGGTTGGAGAGGTTGAAGGTTGCAATGTTCGTCTCGGCATGATGTCGAATAGAGGTAGAGAATATTTTGGCTCCGCCAAACAGAGGTCATTTTATGCCACGTTGTGAAAATCTAAAGTCTATGTCAAACAGAGAGCATTTCGATAAGATGCAGTGGGCGCCTTGACTCAATGGTTAGTGCGTCGAAATACTGACCAAGAGGTTCGAGGTTCGATTCCCAAACAACACCAACATTTTTTTAAAGTCCTACCCATCGCGACCGTCTAGTAAACATGCGTCATCTTAAGCATACGATTCCCATTCAGGCACGGCATGAAGCAGAATATGTGTGCGGAATATAACACGCACAACACAAATGATTGTGACAAGCTCTGCTCTGGGTCATGTACGGTTTGTAGAGCTTATCGTTTAACTTAACATAACTTAGCGTTGAAACTTATCATTTTCGGGTTTTCTATGCTGAATCATGAAAATATAATTCGAATATTTGAATAATGAAACATAAGAATTAACTTTATTTTGGACTGCTAGATATCTTGTAAAAAAAAATAAGTGTCTAGTGTACACAGCGCTGCAGACCGCTTTTTGTGCAACGTTTCAAGAACGTCGTTGTAGCCGGCTTTAAAGAAAAGAATATGGATGTACGCGCATTGCGGATAAAAATCGGGCGGGCAAAGCGAACGTTACTGAGAAAGGAAAAGGAGTGTTATAAGTATTGAAATGTATCTGTGTTTGTGTGTTTATAGAAATGCCTTTTCAGAAACAATAGAATTATTAAACGGACATTAGAAAATAGCGGTCAACTTGAATTCCGGATCTCCCCAAGGGAAGTAATATCTTCTATGATTTACCCATTCCAATATAACACCCAAACCTAACATATGCACAATGCAGGACCAGTACCCTATTCTATTAGGTTCAATCCTACATTGTGTATGATAGGGTTCTAAGGCTTGGAATCCCAAATGAGGCAGTCGGATGGTGTAGTCCATCCTTATGTATGCGGTACCCATATGAGCCAAAAAACAAGAAGAACTCCGTCAACGTGCACCGAGCGTAACCAGTGATTTTCCGACAGTGTCAGACGAGGCTGTATGTGTCATCGCGGGATACCAACGGATATCTTGGCCAACGAACTACAAAGGAACCGGCAACAATACTGAAACAAAGACCGTTATACAGGAAAAGATGAGCATACACATTAGAAAATAAACATCCTTTAGGGCAACCATAAAAAGCTTGAATCAATAAATATGACTAAATGTGCTTACAAAGTATAACATTTCGGACAGGAAATTCAACCTAACGGACGTAACTATAAACGATTCTCCGAAAATGATTCTAGAAAAACATATATGATATTTTTGCACCGCCATCAATCTAAATCCTATTGCATTGAGTCTCTATGGTTTATGCATAGGCAGGCAGATATAAAAAGGTAAACAAAAACAATGAAACTTAAAGAATGATATTCCGCCAAACAAAGCTATCTTTCTTTGTTAATTTTATTGGATGTATATGTCTATGGCGTGTGCAGTAAAACAAAAAAAAAAAAAATAAAGAGAAAACAAGAACAAAAAAAATCTTCCTCATCTAAAAAAAAAAAAAAACAAAAAAAAAAGAAGAAAAGTAGGAGGAATCACAACTCAAGAAACCGTAAGAAACAAAGTGTTGGCTCGTGTTTTGAAGATATTTACCAATTCAAAACGGTTTCCATTTGTTTTCTGACCCCGTTTGCGACACTCAACCTTTAATTGTTCTTTGGTCAATGTCAGCAGGTAAGCTTGTCGCACAAGCTTATCGTCTGGCGGAGAACCACTAGTGCCTGTAGAATTTCCCAGACCGTTGCTCTGATACAGATGAGAATGATGTTGGTGGTGGTGGTGCTGATGTTGATTTGTTGACAATGCAGTACCACCACTATGATTCAGGTGACTAATATTATTTCCAGCACCTCCACGGGACGACGATGTTAATGCTGCCGAAGTTGAAGCTGATGCCACCACCGATGACGAGGATGCAGATGCTGATGAGGCGGCTTTTAGATTATTCTGATTATTTATATTTAGAAGAGCTTGTGGTGCACTACTTGTTGATGCATAGCGTAATCGGTGTCTGGATGGCATAGTATCTTGATTGTTATTTGTTTTTGATTGAATAAAGGAAATCAAAGATTAGTTTTCTTTTGAGGGTGAGTGGTGTTTATGTTTTTAATTTTTTGTGCTTGTGTGCGCGTTTTTTTTTTTTTTTTTCAAAAGCAACTAAAAACAACTCAAGCCAAGTTTGTCAATAATAACAAATAAAAGTGAAATGCAAAAATATACATATAATAACTACACCAGTGTGTCAAACCTGACCCGATATACAGACCATTCAAATTTCTAGCGTGCATCAAATACAAGTGACATTCCGCTACTACATGATATTACAAGCAGACTTAGTTTATAAAAAAGAAAACAATCTCTACCTTGAATGCGATGAGTATTGTTGGTTATGGTGGTGGTGGTTGTAGGGCGAGTTCAATGTGCTTTGAGAAATTGTGATAATTATTTTAATTGTAATTAAGGAGAAGTAGAACAAACAATGTACAAGAGGTTATTTTTAGAAAGACACGATTGTGCTACAAGAAAGTCGACAACCAAAGTATTTAAAGATTTTCATGTTACAGCATTTTTTTTTTTTTTTTCATTATTATTTTTTGAAATTATCTTGTCTGCATGCAGAATACAAAAACTGTGTCAACAAACCTACTAACTAGATGTGACGTGAAAGTCCTTCATGTAATCCACTGCTTAGAATCAAGTATTCTACTATTCTCTAAGAGAACAAACGTAGCCTAGTTAAATAGTATAAGGGGATTTAAAAAATAAGATTTGCTTAACTGAAAACCATAAGTATTCAACTGATTGTAAATAACTCATGACGTTAATAATGAAATTAACATGAATAAAGTGCATAAGTGGGTCGTACGAACTTGCACCTCTATGCTATGCATTTACAAGCTACTCCGGATTAAAAATGGAGCAAAACCGTTCAAACGAAAATACTGTTTGGAGTCCGGCCGGATCTTATTTGCATTAATTATTACTATTCGATCATACCGCAACTTTTCGCCAGAAAATAAAACCGTTTAGGTGCTTCCACCGTTTCTGAACAGGCGCTAAGATCCACACGGTTTCCAAACGCGAGATTCCGCCTGTCTAAACAGACTCTAAACTTCCAACTTTAATGTTATTTGGCAGATTTTACCAAGATAGATAGATACATTTTATAAGTGTGTTCAACCACTGCCCTAAAAGAAGAAGTACACTTAATATTTTTTTTTTTGTGGTTTTAAAGTTAGCTACCTTCCAGTTCAGTTTGGAACTCATCTATCGGTGGCTGTTACCTATTGTTGCTAAATAATTCTAATTCTGAGCAATGTCACTATCCACTGACAGAAATATCCTTCTAAGCTGAACGCAGAAAATGACTCTTGAACAGATTCAATACGTATGTTGTTAAAAGCCCGCTCTATCGCTGTTAATAACAAATTTAATACCTGAAATTAATTTTGTTCTCCAAATTAACAGCAATCAACGCAATTAATAAATTAACAACATAACCAATGTGCAGCCTTAATTACTGATTTATTAAGAAATATATTTATTTTCAGCGCCTATTTACAGTCTCTGAAGGGACATGTCTACAAAATACATATTTAATTGTAGAAATTATGAGTGCCACTTTTAATAATAAGGTGAACTGAACAGCGGTATACTATATTACACGCACATGTAAATTCTTTAAACGAAGGGAAATAACTACTTTCATAAAAGTAGAGTACGTAACTAGCTGCTTTTAGTGGAAAGAGACAGATGTTCATATGGATAGAATTTATTGACCACAATCTGGTAAAAAATTAGTTATTCTGGAGGCAAATAAAATTATTTTGTAAATAGAAATAAAATAATAAGGTGCCGAATTAATTTAATTTAACCGATGTCAAAATTCAACGGCATATGATATAACTACATTGACATTGACATAAGTGAGGAAGTTCATTGACTTCCTGACAATCTCTGGATCAGAAATGAATAAAACACACAGTATAAAAATAATTTAAAAGTTTTCTAATACTATTCTCATATTATGGAATCTGTACACGAAACTATATCAATTTTCTAAATGACAGCATAAAATCTACGAAAAAAATGTTGCGTGTCTGATGGAGATTAAATAATTAATAATGGTGCGTTAACGGGAAGATAACCACTAGTTAAGTTTGACAGTTAATATCAGAAATTTTAAATAATCATATTTAAATACAGATTATTGAATATTTAACTGATTATTAAAATATAAAAACACTTCTGATAAGATTGAAGTAATTTGTGATTAATATCATCACAATGTTCGCATTGGAGATATTTGGAACTGATAATAAATTATTGTTTTAAAACAGACTGAAAATGTAATAACTGATACGTCCATTATGTTTTATAATGATGAAAATATTTAATAATATTAATTAGACATTCATTCATACATACAAACAAAAAACGGGGTTATAAATGCACTTCATAAATTTTGGAAGCACTGGAAGCTAAATTGAATTTGAGACAAAACGAGTGAATTGAAATGTTTCTTATCTAGATAACGCCAAATCTTTAGGAGACTTAACGTTGTTGCTTTTGCTTATTGTATTCTGGGCGCCACCGTGACTCAATAATAAGCTCAATACGTTTAACAATTGTGTAAGAGGTTCAAGGTTGAAATCTCAGAAACCATTAAACAGTTTGTGTCACGACTCTATCTCTCGTCAACATCTAAAAAGCCGACATGTCCGCTCGGGATCCAGCAGTTAGCTTCTCACAAGCATTCGTTTTGTGCGTGTTATATTCTTCACACGAATAGAAGGTGCCTACTGTTTACTGCTGTGTGTTTTTTATTGAGAAGCTTTTTTATGATGTGTTACCCTCGGATGTTTGTCAGACGTTCGCGAGATATGGATTTTTTCAGCGTTGCTATGAAAAAGCTTCTCAAATGTGAAGTTAAATTGTTATTCCCTTTCATTTGAGAAAAAAATATAACATGAGAAAAGTCGGGACGAGCTATAAGCCTTGTGGGATATCCATGTGGCTATACTGGCCTAAATACTGAACGCCTCCAGAATCTCCCCAAGAGATAAGTGGCAATGTAGTCAGGTTCGAGCAACTTCATTATCGTTTTGCTAACCGGGAAATTGGTAATGTACATACTGACTGACAGTTACTACATTACATTTTAGCCATACTTCACTGTCTTTCCTCCGTAAATAAAATGATCAAATTTAACTTTTCAGAGAAGCAATAACTGGGCCGGTTTCAATTATTGTACATTATTTGTAAAGAAATTTGAATTTCTTGCATTCTATCTATGCATCTTTACCTCTATACAGAGAGAAAACAGATTAAAAAATATTTAAAATACGCTTTTCGAACAAAATTCTTAATCCACTTTAAATTACCTTTTGTCTCTTAACAAGATGACTTAGGATTTCAACATATTTGGCTGTCGGGAGACAAAGACATTTTGGAAAACTGTACAGCAGGTAGTTCTACTCGCTACATGTACCTGAACTGTTACTCAAACTAAGTTCGAAACACCAATTGCAGCTGGACGCACGGTCTGGTCATGCAAACAATTTTGCATGTCAGCACAATAAAGAAAAATATGCTAGCAGACTATGCCTCTACTCAAATGATTTCTGCAGAACTTACACATATAAATAGGAAAAATTATAAGTTGATCTGAGCGAGTCGATATACTCGTATGTAGCTCTTTCGATTAGAAGAAAACTTCACCTAGGAGTCTATTTCTATGGAATTCATAATGAAATGGCAAATATTGATATCAAGTACTGCTTTATACATAACTCCTCATAGTTATACGGAAAGTTCTGAGGAATAGAGAAATCTTTGTTGTATTACAAAGAACCTACTCTAACCTTCGGACACACTATAAAACTCTTGTTTGCAGTACTAAAATTTAGATTTTGGACTCAACATATTATTTTTATTTGTTTATTTATTTTTGCAAGGTGATTATTGGCCATCGGTCATAATGTAGCTTAAATCCAATAAGATTTCTTTAGTTGGCTCCTAAGTTCCCAAATTAGTATACACAACCGATCGTTTTGCTGAGAAACAAAATAATGTACATGACTGGAATGTTGATAGATCTACTCAAAACTCCATTAGTAACGAAATTATTGCCTGCACTTACTTTACCTGAATGCAATTCCCTAGTGTATCACATTATATATATCATTCAAGTAAACTCACATTGTACTCCTGCTAAATGGAGGTATCGTCGGCCGACTTAATATCAATTCTACGTTTAAAAAAAAACGTAAAAAATTTACAATCTCAAACAGAACGATATCATTAAAATAAATTCACATTAAACCTGCCAACTTGGGGTACCCTCGACCATGAGCCCTTATCTTATCATCGCGTTTATACATCCGACTGATGGTGGATGACGTTACCGCTTATTGGTATTTGACGATCATTGTCACCCGTATTTGAAAAAATTAAAACCTCATTCTGGGTAAATTGCTTTCGCTACCGGAAGCGACACAGCGCACAGTTTTTATGATCTTTTATGCTCTTCGCATTGTTGTAAAGTGTAGGGAAGCATAAAATTGTCATACATTGTTTTACATAATTTATAGGAAGTAATTTACTTGTTTACGCACACGGTGACGGTCGGTAGACGGTTTATTTTATCTGCCACTTTCGTGCGGGTTGTTATCAGTATTGATGGCGAGTAAACAGATTTCAAAGTTGGATGGTTTGAGCACGTTATAGTTCTTATCTTATTCAATGGAAAACTAGGCTTATAGGGTAAAGGTCAGTGGGTTGGATAAGTCAAAGTCCAGCGAAAAGAGTTTAACCATGTAGTCGACGACGTCGACGTGTGAATAGTTTATACAAATATTACCTCAGTTATAAAATTATTTATGAACTTGCTTGGGGAGTTTCTTGATCCAAGACATTTATCGTCTGTGGAAGATAAGGTGTTAATAGTTCCAAGCACCTTCATGTGTCACGAAATCACTAATGAGTTGTTGATGAATACAGACACTTTGTTTTATAAGTATAAGTATTTGAGAATAGATTTCTGTCAAGGTGTTGATGAATTTAAATCGTTTGAATCTGCCATAAACATATACCTACCAAAATTCGGTAAATGGCATAAACGTAGAGGATAAGATTTATGATATTCAAAATCGGACAAAAAGTATTTTATCTGAGAAGTGCGACGGACTTTCTCGTAAAAGGTAAAATTTGATTTGAGATTTTTGAGTCAGAAAATCGATGTATCCCAGACAACACCAACGGCTCCACCTCACGTGAACACTTAACAAATATCCGTGATTATAAACGGATCAAAAAACCTTCTCCAAATAAATTGGCCTTCGAAAACATTAAACTGTAGGCCCCTCTTTCAAAAACGTTGTAAGAAGCTAGGGCTTAGGTTACAATTTTGTGGTGTAATCCTTCAATATTCGTTTTAGGGGATGATAAGCCCACTTTTATTCTAAAAAAAACATAAGCAATCATTTTTTTCTCATAAAATTTCTTTAAGTATTAGCTTACTACGAAACTAGTGAAAGATGTAAAATAATATTGCAGACTGGAGCCGATAAGTACAAGCAAAGAAACCTCGTAATGGAACCAGTCGGTACTGAAAACATGGAAGAAATATTTATCAAGAATATTAATGGGCGATGGAAGCTAACACTTTTAACACTAAGGTAGGTTAGAGCATTCAAAGATGGACGATATGATAGCCAAAATCACTAGCATCGGCCAAAAAGAAGGAGAGACATCGAAACTCAAACCCTTATGCCTTTTGAGAACAAACCAGATTGATCACCCAAAGCCGAAATCCAATGTTTCACCGGACACTAAATCTCATGGAGAAATGGAAATTTAGGCAATGAGGCTTGCCTCATTTTTCACATCATACATTAAAGAAATGTCTGAAACTCGCAAGCATAAACCAGAAACCCAAATTTTAGAAAACTGTACCATAACGCATACAGATCTACGAAGTACCGGTACTTTCGTACTGAAAGAAAATAATAAAATCATTGGACATACCAACGGGAAGACTAGTGGCATTTTCAACCTCCTCATATAAGAGTAAGCGTCACCACAAATTAACGTCACGTTTTGGGACACATCTTTTCTTGCGCAATAAGTTCAATCATCGTGTAATCATAGCCATTTTAGTGATGTTGCTTCTCTTCCCCGGAGCTGCGATTTGACGGCGTTTTACTGCTGATCCAGAAACGATTCAGGCGCTTAAGCGCAAAGTTATTGCTCAAAATGAATATCTTGAAATAAGTTTACAGAAATCAATCAGTAAACAGAGTGGATCAATCGTCTAAAACAAGGTAGGAATGGACTTTAAGATCAACACTCAAGAAAACCATTATCATCAATTGATATGGAAAGTAAGTTGATTTAGATCAGTTAACGCGATTTTGATTTATCGCGCCAAGCTTTGATCACCATGGTTACTCATACAAACCGTTGTGTGTTGAAATCAAGCTCCAAAGAACTAAGACTGCCGTTTCACTTTCGTCCAACATTCAGGCGGATTTAGAAAAATCACAGAAAACCTGTGAGAACATAGCATTGAATGCCGTTAAGTTGCCTCCAATAAAGAAATAATAAGAATTGTATAAACTGCTTGGCATTGCAATAAACCCTGACGAGTATATGCAAAGAGGATTGCTCCGAAAAGGACAGTAGAAGACATGATTTGATAGGAAACGAACTGGTTAAAGCTGAAAATATTTGTAAATATCCTTAATAAGTAACTAAAATCAGCTTTACCGAAAATGATATCTATAAAGAAGGCTTTTTTTAAATGTTGACCCACCTAAAATAAATATTATTCGAAACTGAAAGATCATCTCTATTTTGTTATCCAATAATTCTTTTTTTTTTTTTAACTGAGCATTAAAAGAAGATCTCTGAATACTAAGTCTTAAATTAAACAACGCCTACAGAAAAATAATCAAATCTCAAGCGATTCAATACTGTAGTTGCAAAATATTAACGAGACCATGCCCACAAAAGACCGAAGCTCATTGCACCAATTAGCTAAAAAAAAAAAAAAAAATGTTCCATGTATAAGCAGGTATGCCGTCTGCATTTCTGTGTCTTTTTTTATCCACCATTACACCAGTCTATACGAAGCCCTAGCAACCCACGGCCTGATCTTTTATGTAATCCACAGCTCACTTTCAATTTTTATTTCAATAACCCTCCCAACGACGTCATCGATTTTTTAATGGGAAAATTATCACATGTTAGCAACCTGATAATTGAATCGTTCCGTAAAAGCGGGCGGGGTATAAGAAAACATTAACCTTGCCACGAAATTATGTTGTAACATTGTAACCATAGAGAAAAGGAGAGGGAGATCGGAAATACTGCAGATATTGATTTTTTTTTTTATTTAAATCCATAAACTCATCCCTCTAATGGGGTGAATTAGAGGGTTACCGATGAAGAACGTGTGGTGATTGGGTAGAAATCGATTTAAGGCAAGTTGCGGCTTTTCGTGGTATGATAGACGATACAACACATGAAAGGATAATTTAAACTTTAAAGGATATTATTAGATTGTGGGGTTTCCCTTCCTAGTTTTACCAAGACTTGGGCATGGGTGTTGATGCAATTTATTTTTTAATTAAGAAAACTTAGTCCGTCGAAGTTTAATTTCATTATCATACGTGGCTTTGAAAAGCAAGGATCAACTTAGTTACCATGCAAGGAAACTGAGGTTCTAGAGAAAAAAAGGGATAAACTTAAGCAATCGTTCACTTGATTTCCTCATTCACACGATAAAAAGAAATAAAATAATTCATGTTTAAAAATTTCAATGACAAAAGCAATTTTCCCATGTGGTGACTGTTGACATATAAAAATATTATTTTGCCGACACCGCAACAGAAATGAATTGTGATTAATATTTATAAGAATACCGCATCAGCAAATAAATTTGTTCACTCGAAGTAATTCAGTGTGTCTTTCGTAACGTTTGGCAATTGTCTTAAACAGTGTGTGTGACAAGAGAGGATACTTGATCGTCTTTATTATTGGTGGAAGTGTTTTAAGTTTACGCGTAAACGTAAAATAAATTCACAAAATGTCTGGATAGAAACACATGATACCGAATATCTACTTTTCTAGCTAATTCCTAGACATCTAATTATGAAATTTTGAAGTTCCTTTTCACCTTGCTTATCAAAAAACAATATCATTTTAAGACTATTACATTTTTTGTTAGAAGTTTTTGTGGGCTTCGCTTTAGTTTTTTTTGCCCAAGAAAAAAAATTCACCAGTAACAGTGTCCAACACTGCTTTCGATGGGTTTTGAATTAATTCTTTAAACAAATTTTTCCCTGATAACTTGCGTCGGGTCCAGAGCGCACAGATTGTTCTGAGCGTGTGGATCATAAATATGAATATTTCTCCAGGTGCACCGATTTCATTTACGTGAACTCAAAAATATTCCACGTGGTTTTTCCTAGACCAAACAACGTCAACGTAACAAAAGATTAAACCACAAGTATGGGTTAAACTTAGGGTATTATGACCAAGGTTTCTTTTAAATAAAACAAAAGCATTTAATAAATTACGTAAAAGCAGAATATAAAAAAGAAACAAAAATGAAATGAAGAAATGAAAGTCATGTTTTATTGTATAGCCATACTTTTCGACATATAGGACAATTTGATTTAAACTATGTTCAGACGATTGACAGATCTGACAATATTTGCAGCTCTGCAAATGAAAAATTTGTCCCAAATGTCTGACAATAGTGTGAACTAGCAATTTGTCTCTGACAATATTTTAAGTAAAGCATTGTCATATCATTGTCAGACCAGCTATCTGGCAATAAATTTGCACGTGTGAACACTCTTTTGTATCATTGTCAGGCGTTTAGGACATTTGCAGACTCATTGCAGATATTTTTGTTGTTATTTCCGTGTTATATTTTGGACGCGTGATAGGTATTTTCGCTGTTGCATGTCACAAGTTTTGAGTTAGGAGAATGAAATTTCTGGTTGTTTAAGCATGAGGTGCAGTATAAGTGCAAAACTTTATCATAACTTCTCTATTTTACTTGACATCGAAAAAATCATTAAGATGTACTTTCATGCAGAGCACTCACATTCTACATTCGACTTGTTTTGTGTTCCTCCCACAATGCCTTAGATCTGCCAGAACGTTACATTTTATTAGAATCAAAGATTTTCACCAAATTGTTTTTTGCATCCTTGAAATTTAATTCGTCGAGAGTGTCAAAAGGACAAATCCAATTGATATGCTTCATTACTTTAGTCTTCTACACTATCGGACCTAGCCTCTCAATGTGAACTGAAGCTGGGTGGTATTTGTATTACAATACAATACTCAATTGATTGAGCTATAGGAGTACAGTTTTTACTGAATGCTCTCAAAAACAGAAATCGATTTTGAACCCATAAGGCAATACAATCTTACTCAGAAAACTCAACGAAGGGCTTTCTATTTACTTCAATATAAACTGGAGCCTACTGGAACCTGGACTAAATAAATCATCTACATTTGCATAGATGTCTACTTGTTCTCCTGACTGTAATATTCCTCGCTGCATGAACGACTACTAAAGAATCAAACAAAAATGCTTTCACCTTCGAAAATGTGTCACTACAAGAAACTCAATAATTTCGCCGCATCGTGTTCTATGTGAATAAACTACGAGTATGTGTAGACCTAACCATTACGTAATTACCCAAGTGCGTCTCTATTTACCTCAATGGCTAATAAATTTCATCTCATTAAATCAACCAAAAACCTACCTACGAAAATAGAACTCAAATATTTGAGGTCTTATCAAACAATCATGGCCAATGAACTGATAACAAGTGTGCTTGTTTCAGCTGAGACAGAAAAGTCTAATTTTAAACAAAATGCTCCCACAAAAGAGTTTTTGTTTCTAGAGAGAGTGCGAGTGGGACTGTTGGCAGGGGCCAATACCCCAATAATCGACGTGCCTGTGGATCATATGTTTCTTGCTTTAGTCAGCGTGTTTGTTTTCGATTGGATCACATTCCAGACACAATGGAGGAACTCATCGCGTGTTGTTAGTGCAACGTACAAAGTCCGGCTCAACTTAGGAGGAGAGGAAAAGCCGAAACACTGAACATAACCGATTCGTTATCTTTGAGGACCGACACGTACACGATGTATTCACAGATTAGCTGGTTAAAATTGTTTAGACTAGCGAAATATAAATATCATGGCCATGCTGAGTTTCCGTTCGCAGGGTGTCATGTATTCCAATTAACAATCGATGAAGATTATTATGAGAGGGTGTGAGGCTACCGACAGTATATACGACGACAATGGCAGTCGCTGAATGACCACGAGGTGATAGATGACAATCCAAATGGAAAAGTGAATTGTTTTCGAACGAACAGTCAACCATTTGTAAGATGAAGCACTGGGAACGGTGGAGATGTTGAAGAGAGGAAGGCCTGTGAGATGAATTGATTGCTGATGTGAATCATGTGCCTCGAATTAATTGAATGGAAAACTAAACGAATTGCCATCTATTGATTTGAGATTGTGGAATAAATTATTTAGCCTTTTTTTTTATATTTGCTATGCTTTGAGTGTAAGTACACGAAGTCCGACGCCATACTATATCAGGTTTCTCTCTATGTACATATACTTGATTGAACGCATGAAATTATCACGTGGCCTTTCACCACGTGTGACGGCGAAGATAAACAATGAAAATGGAAAGATAAGTTAAATATTCTCACTGAATTGCATTACTTACTTAAGACAAAATGTTCTTATAGACAATATTTACAGTCAAGTGTTAGAGACTCTTCACTGTTTATACCTATTACCTAGTCTGTCATCCAAAATGTAGATCTAATTCCCTGTGTTCAAGAGTATTTGTTAAATAAGACAAGTTTTCTAGTAGTAACGTAACATAATCTGCGACTATTGCACTACTACCGTTGGTGTGAATGTAATTAATTATCAGTTCGTTCATAAATGTACATATGTAAGTATGTATGCATGGTCGTTTATAATTGTAAACGAAAGGGATTTTTGTGGTTTCTACCCGAACTGAGGATCAACGTTGAAAATAAAGAGCACGACTGGGTCGTACATACTTGCACCTTAATGCTATAAGTTTACAATCGTATAAGAAATTCAAGTTTTTTTTGTAAAAACGCCATCAAAAAGTGGGCGTGGCTATATATGATGTTAAGGAGAATTATATGTAAAATTTTTGGAAAGTTGGCTTTGGAATTCCAAAACTGGGTATGTCATATTTTTGCATTTATCATACCCACCTCAGATATTGATTTTAAGCACAATCGCTGAAGAAATATACGAGAAACAGCCAATTTGTAAAATTACCGTTATGTGCATTTTTCGCGCAAAACGTTGTATGCCATCTCATAGCATATGCCCAAACTAACTCACATATGAAATTTTATCAAAATCGTTAGAGCCGTTTTCGAGAAAATCCATTTTTAGTGAAATTGGCCTTAAGTAAAGTACCCTTAATTTTGAGGTTAGAACAAAAATTCCAATTTCGCCTCTAGGGATCATCCCGCAGACCCCAGATATGAAGTTTGAAGCAAATCCGTCTACCCGTTTAGGCTGCAGTCGAATATACAGACAGACAAACAGACGAAATTGGTTGACCCACTTTTTTGGACTTTCCATCATAGTAATGTCAAGTTTGATTAAAATCTCCAGTTTGAAATTTTTCACGAAACTAATACTTGCCCTATAGGTATAGGTAGGTGCAAGTAAAAAGTTGAATTACATATTTCAAATTGTGGGAAAACTTCTAAGCCATTTCAGCTTCAACTGATGCGGTAGTCAAGTGTCTATTCTTACACTAATTACATTGAATTAACGCATCTAATTAAATAAGAACAATTTTTATAAGTTTCATAAAATTACAAATGCAAAACAAATATCAACTCAACGAGAAAAAAGTGCCTTAGGCTAAATTATTAATGAAAAAGTAGTGTTCTAACTCAGAAACTTCTATATTATAAAAAGTATAAAAGAACTCCACTGATTGCCCATAATTAATGTATAAGTTAATGTATAACTTAACATAATGTATAAGGCCATTCCCGCGATTCCAATCGATTGATTTAATCTCGAAACTTGTCTGGAGTCTTGGATAGTCACTTTAGAGACAATTTGTTCTTTCTCGAGCTCCGAAAAGGTTCTATAGAAGACAACTACATATTTTCTTGGAATGTTTGCCAATTAACCTTTGATGCCAAAAGTTCCAGAGTATTAATTTCATATAGACTGTAAAAACAAACTAAAGAAACATGGCAAATGAAATTTGAAAGGTTTGCCTTTCTTGGGTATCAGGTCATAGAGGTCTTACATTGTATATTCGTATGCAATGAAATCTACGCGAAATAACATGCCCAAAAATCTATCGACTTTTATATGATGTCTATATAACTCGTAATGACAGAACATCTAGTTTAGACTATTGGAATACCTCTCGTTTGGTTGCGTTCAAGTGGCTGCAGTACAATGTATCCCTATTTTGATATCACAAATTTTGCAAATCGCTATTTTTACTGTAGAAACAAGTGGAGCGATTAAAAATTGTCTTCGTCATCTCACCTAAATTGTTAAACAGAAAAGCTTTCTTATGTAGTGAAATCAGGACAGATCAAACAGAGTATATAACTAAAGCGTTTTTGATGATACTTTCCCCACATAATTGCTTGAATGTAGCAATAGGAATTCCAAAATCAGCTTTTTGCTACAGAATTTCAACATTACCAGAGAAGCTAATATCCGAAGTCGACACATTCCACCCTACCAGAACAGAACCTCCTTGATCGACATTAATTTTGCCTGAAATGTGTTACATTGATTTGGAAGGCGACAAGAAATATATATACATATGTAGATATTTACCCTTTCAATCTTGGAGTCGCCCTTGTAGAAGTGTATAGTGCAATCGCAGGGCTTCACGATGGAATTTATTTTTAAAATAAAATTTGGCGTAGTTGTAGTCCGTTTTTTTTAAGAGAACCCACCCAAAACTTTTCCAAAGAACCAGGCGCCTGCACTTATGAACAAAAAAACTAAGATGCATTTTTTTTGGTTTAAATGCTTCCAAACGTTAGTGAGGAACCATTGAGTATTAAAGTATAAGGCATTGTTTCCGCTGCCATGAATGTCTATCGTGTAGTAATTTGGAACTACCATTTAGTCGTAGTAAGCGGTTAAATGAATTAACGCAGCAAATTATTTACGTACTCCCATCCAGAGGTATAACTGAAATGAGAAAGCTTCGCAAGACCTTATTTCGTATACTATAGGTAGCGTCTACGCAATAAAAATATAACACGCACAACTAAAAGGACTGCGAGAAGCTGGGCCCTACCCTAAATGTACATACATGTTGAGTCTATTATATATTTATTTATATTGTGTATGTTTAGCTCAAGTGTGATTTCTGTGAGTTCACTTGGTGAACACCATCAGAAAACTGGTAGTAGAGGAATATTAAGTTGAAAACAAAAATAGTTACTGTCAGCAATTTTACCTTATTTTTAGATAAGAAGAATTGCTTAGTAGTAAAGAGCACCATAGCAGAATCAACAGATGTGGGTATCTCGTGTGAGTCTTGACATGACTTATCGGAAAACAGGATAAGTTTTCGTTTGAAACTGCTACTAAACTAAGTAATCATTCATTTACTTGAACACTTGAAGTACACACATACATATACATATGTACATATACATACATACATATAGATATAGGGATTCACATCGGTCACCGAAGACCTACAAGCTCCTCCAGGAATTAAGCGAATCACTCGCTTCGCTGAATTAAACCAATTCCTGAAAGTGATAGGAAACATGATATGCATAATACATACACCCTATGGAAGCAGTTAAAACGTAGTAAGGTTTAAACCTTCCAAATAAACGAGAAATAATCCGAGAATGAACGTACGAAATTCATTATTACCAATTTAACAAATCGTCTCACATATCCGGTCTGATGGTATTACGTCAAAAAGAATTCCGAACACGCATAGTCTTTGAATTTTAAAACTCATACAGGCTTTTGCTTATTCCCTCTCTCTCTCTCTCTCGCAAACCTCCACCTCGTTTTTCAAATCCCCACCCAAACAAAACGGATGGCATCTAAGGAATAATCCACTTTTTCTCCCTTTTCTCTGTAATTCACTTATGGCGTTGGTGTCCAAACAGCTACTAGCACCGCTCCCCATACTTTTCGATTCCCGGCGATTACAATTACCCCCTTCGATGTTATTGTTATTGTTATGGTGCCATGAGTTTATAAAATGCATTTTCTACACCTTCTTCAACTAAACCTCGAAAGTTTATTATACCGGCTACGACTCACTTCTCTCTTTCCCAGAACCTCTTATCGATTTTTCCCAAAAAATACAATCCACACGCAAAAGGCACGTGACAATGGCCTCCTATATAAATGGGGGAACTCCCATATCAAATAAACAACTTTAGATAAATACTCAAAATTGATGGTAAAATAAAATATAAAATAAAAGAAGCACCTTGCGTTGAAGTGCTGAATCCAAGTTCGTGCAAAACAAACACATTCCACAAAAGTAATAAAAATAAATAAAATAAAAACTAGGACAAGAACTATTTTCAAACAAACAGAGCACATCACACACAATAAAACAACACAACACAGTACTGCACAATTTAAAAAAAAAATATTAAAATTTATTCTTGTTAGATACGAGTATTTTTTTCATCGATTTCTAAGGTAATGTGATGGAACCTTTAAATTACCTTTAAGTCAGGGCGGCGCAGTCCCTTGTTTTAATTAGATTTTTAGATGGACTTGGTTTGTGGCTTTTTGGTTTCGTTTGTGGTTCGCTCTCTGTGAGTTCACAGATGGTGTCGCACTTATTGTTTATTAGTAGCACTTAGTATTTTCATTTTTTTTTTATTCATTTATATTTACAGTCCACAGCAAGCGTTTTTGTTTTATTAGTTGAAGCAAATTTAAGACAACTCTCCTCCAACACACTGTTGAAGGACAGAGAAAAAGGATATTAGAAAAAAAATAAAACAAATTAGATATTCAAACAAAAAAAAAACAACTAGAGATAAATGCGAGGAAGCAGGATAACAAATGCAAAGACACAAGGGGATTACCCCCGTAGTTTAGTTATTTTTTTACTTTCAGCGAAACTATCCACTGTGGAACTCGTTTACTTGTTTGCATGAGGAGCAATGGGACCGGTATAAAGAGGTCAGCAATGACAGCAATTAGTAAATGGCTTAGTTCAAATTTCTTGTTAAAATATATGCAAGTTTCATATGAAAAATTACAGATGATTTTATAGCGAAAAATGTTAGGTCCACACAAATGTGTATACCAAAAACGAATAAGACAAAAAGTCGCCCTTAGTATGCTTACCGAAAAATTGCAGTAATGGACATATCGAACCAATTAGACATTAGATACATATAGGAGATTGTTGGGGCAGAACGGGGAATATGAATCGTTATCAGCGTTTCAAACGTAGTTTGTTTTTCTAATAGGTACTTAACGTTTTTTTTCTCGAATAGTCTATAATTAATTAGCACTTTGAGAGAGTAAAAGAGAAAGGAGATGTCATGGATACACCGGTCTTGAATAATAAAGACTTTTCAAAGCATTTCGTTTGTGCTTCCTTGAGGTCATCTCTGGAATGACTAATGAAAACTATGGTACATGCCCGAGAAATTTTACAGAACAAGTTAGGCATTTAATTCAATTGACTGATCTTTCACTATTGAGATTAAAACTCCTGGCCCAATCAGGTGATAGAACACATGTTTGGTCAAGTCCTTAGGAGATTGCCTCATGAAATTATTTCTTGGCTCACATTTCGAAATTGGAATATATTAGAATGTATCGAGAACAACTAACTTTCTTATAGAATTCTGACAAACTGAATACGTTCTAAGGCTCATTAATATTCATTAGTGACTTTATACATAGATCTATTCAGGAGACCTAACAAAAGTGAAATGAATTCTTAATTCTAGGTCTAATTGCTGCGAACTGTTGACTAAGGTTCAAAAAAATTTAAACGTTACTATACCAATGGCTTGAATTTTCAGTTAAAATATGCATTAACCGGCTTTTAGGAACGCCTTTAAAACTAAAGAATAATTTAAATGAATAATTTTACAATTAAAAAGGTAACACCGAAAGACAGACACCTGCACGCAGGTATAAAACACCATATCTGTTGTATTGAATGACATAGTTAACCGAGCAGACAGTGTAACTCATTGATTGTGCTTTTAAGTATGTAACAGCTATGAAAAATTATTGAATGAATTTTCATTTATGTAGGTGACCTTATGCCCCACCTAACCAATGTATGTATTATACATATGTACATATGTACGTAGGCCCCTGACTACCAATTTAATACGACGATCTTTACGGAAGAGCGAAGCGGTTGCGCATAGATAAGAGAAATAATTTTGCTTGATTATGTTCCTAAAAATTGTGGACTTATGTCCCATCTTTGCCAAAAAAATTTAAAATTTCATACATACATATGTATGTACAGTATGTATGTATGTATGTATGTGCCGATGGGGTGAGGCATACATAATGTAAGTCCAAAACCAAATTTCTTTTGTACACAAATGGAAGGGGCCTACTGTTTAATGCAGTATCCGAAGGGCAATTTTTGTTTTGAGAAGTTTTTTCATGACAGTTGTACTCTCGGATGTTTGTCAGACTGTCGCGAGAGGTGGGGCCGTGAAAGAAATTTTTGATGTTGTCTGGAGATTAAACCTGGAACCCCTACTCCGTTACCTGAGCCACGGCGCCCATAAATAATAGAGTAGTTACCTTTGTATGAAATTTATAGCATCACTAGCTGTCGCTGAGAAGTCATCAATCAGGGAGGATCCCTTGAGTATCTATGGCCAAAGTGAAAAGAGAGGACAAGATCCTCGATAATCTAGTTTCAAACCAGTAAATGTATGGCTATGTTTTTGTGTACATACAAACAAATGTATATAATTGTACCTAACGTCGCAAAAAATGGACACAAAACCATGTACCAATGCAAGTATAAACTTGTGTGGAAATGCCTGCGCAAACTTAACGAACTAGGGAGAACTATGAGTGTGGTAACAGATGGACTAATAAGGTAAGGAAAAGCAATATCATTCATAGGACCCAAACCATTCTGTGTAAGAGTTCAGGAGGATGGAGAAGATAAAGAGCAAGAGCTTGGAAAATTCTTCAATGTTTGAGGCATGCTAAGAAATAACTGGGTAGATATAACCAAAATATATTCAAAGTATACATCAACCTAAGCCAAGATTACCGACGTATTTTAATAGACTTTGGAAATGAGTCCAGTGAGACTCCGGAACTGTGGGAAGAGGTAAGGAAAAAAGTAGTTTAAATGCTAATCGAGGAATCTGTTCATCGAAATCCAGTACCTGGCTTACAAAGGTTAGGTCTGAACAGTGTCAGCATTAACTGGACAGGACGTTGCTATCGTCCTCGGGACTTTCATAAACTGTAGGGCTATGGTGTTACATATATGTAACGAAATAAAGTAGTTTAGATCATTTCTCAGCGGTAAAGAACAATGTTCTTCTCTTCATAACAGGAAAAAAGTTTGACCATATTTGAACCACAAGAGTACCTGCCAATATTGTACACAAAATTCCTAATGACACAATCGCTTATTTGCTCGAGCGGAAAAAACTTTCAACCGCAGGTTCGAAAAACAACGAAAAACGAATAATAAATCTTTATCCGTAGAATAGGAGTAAGGAACTCTAATTGACATACAAAAATTTGGTATCATATGAAATCTTTTCAAGGTTACAAGAATAAGTGGAAATGTTCGAAATGCCGATCATACCTTGTTCATATTGTCTGTCTGTTTCAATTAATTGCTATGTTCACCATTCACCAGGTTTAGTAGGTATGTACATATGTATCTACAAAACCAGCTCCACTTCACCTAACCAAAGAACTAGTTCCACTTCCTGCAAAGGCCATCAAGCAATCAAATCGACCTGCTTCTGCTAAGAGCTCACCAAATACCAATCAATCACCATATAGTATGAACTATGAACATTTCGCCAGAATTCCTAGCACCACTGGCTCCCCAAACACCTTCCACAATGGACATAGTTCCCCTTGCGAAGAAAAATCACCAACAACAAACCAAGGGGGGTGGTCGACTATCTACTAATTTACCGCGGGATGAGGTTACATGAAGGGAGACATAGAAAATTATCACGCATTTACATACATATGTATGTATGTAGCATGTTCAACTCTCGTTTAGTGGACACACGCAATAGGATCGGTGGTAACGCGCTATTTCTGTGTCATCACTGCAAAGTGGAACCGGTGCCAAGAACTCTTTAGTGCGTCTCCTTGTCAATATTTTTTTAGGACGCAAAACACAATCTAAACCTGCTAAGACGAAACACAAAAATCGAAGCAAACACAGAAAAAGCGTTTCAAACCGGAGGCGGGGAACGGGCAGCAGGGAACGCAAAATTATCATCCGATACGAAAACACCAATGAAACGGTTGCATTCGGCCGAAAGGTACACGTAAGTGCTACTGATTGAAGAACTAGGGCCAGTTTTAGATAGATTCATCCAGCACTCTAGCACGGTCAAATGGTATTTACCAATCCTTGTGTCATTGCTAGTTTTTGTGATCCTTCCTCCCAGTCGCTACGGTGTTGTTATGGATTTTTCGTATCCTGTGTTCTTTGTTACGATTGGAAAACACTTTACACTTTGCACAGATTCGCTGATTCACTGATTTTCTTTGACTGACGATATTTTTTTTTTTTAATTTTTTGCAGAAAAAACAAAAACTATGTGAAGTCGCGGATGAGAAAAAGTTAAATAAAGACTGCGGCAGAGGAAGAATGAAAATGAGAGGAAAATTCTGCGGAAAACGCACTCGAAACGAAGGTGAACTCTGCGGCGCTGCCGTACTTTTTTGTCCGTTTTCGCGTTTTTCTTCGCACGACTAGAACTCGGTGACGATTTCCGCAAAATTCGATTTGTGTGTCGAATCGAAAGGGGAATTCCGAGTTTGACAATTAAATGGACTAAACTGACACAAGCTATGCGTGAGATGGAATGATTGAAGTGACTGTATGAGGGAAAAAGCTGGGCAATATATCTTTCGTACGTCAGTCAAATGACAGTTGGAAGGTGAATTTTTATACAGTTGAGTTGCCAAGCGCATAATGTTTTAGTGGAAATGGGGTTTTCACGACGTTATATGAGAAGTTTCACATAAAATTTTGTAAGCTTTAGTTTTCTCTTTGTAGAAATATTTAAACATTCGAAATGATGGTTTGATGACTCTAAGGCTACCTAATACAGTGTATTTCTGTAATATATATTCTGTAATTCTATTAGACTTTAAGTATCAGAAAATAGGCGTTTTCCTTAATTGCTATCCTGGAGATCTGACTTGTACATAAATCCGTTGAACTACAATGCAGAAACCCATCTTTGGTGTATCTACTGATACTGCATTGTAAGGCTTAGAATAAGTAGCCAAAGTTCCATTCCCAAGACCCGAATGAAGGCATTTACCAATCATGCACATACCTACAGCATTACTGCTCAAATAAATGACGATTGTATTGTAATGTAGTCGATCTACAATAGGTATCATAGATCTCCAGAGCTTTCTACAGCTAAACACGCAGATTAGCAAATTTGATTCCTTTGAATCAGTGACTAACTGGTATAACCTGTTTACGATGCCTAGCTCCAAGTGTGTTGACTAGACCTTGTTCATAGACAAACAAATCAATTGATAATCCGTCTTTTCACTAGAACAGAGGTAGTCCCACCAAAAATATAATGAAATTACCTATCCTTGCCCGTCTGACCATCTATTTAAGAGCAATAAACGTATAGCAGGAAGTTTGACACATTTAATATTCCTCAGTATCTCCATAAACCTGCACTCCTTCATATTTGGAGAGATGTATGGAAATACTTCTTTCAGTAGAATCTAGACCAGCACAGATACAAAAATACAGAGAATACTACATATGATTTATAAGAGGTAAACTTTGCTCGTCACTCCTGCCTCTGTTGAGGCTCTTCTTCAGGATCTCATACTTTACGTTACATACAAGAGTCTGGCGTTCTCTAATCTTCGCGACACCAATCAATAAAACTATCTATTGAAAATTGTTAAATTTTATTTTATCAGAGAATCCCTTCAAGCCATATCCTCACGGTGAAGCCACTAAATTGTACAAAAAAAAAAGACAGCACCCCTCACTTAACGATCTAGATCTCGTTATCACTGTCATCCTCCCGTTTTGCGGCTTGTCCTGCCTCAACAGCCATTCCATGCCAAGGTGTTGGGTTCAAACGGTGGACGCCATTTGTCTCCTTGCTGACCAAACTCATCTCAAAACGGAAATCCTTATCCTTCAGCTCGTCGTGCACTTGATATATGCTATACAAAACCAGTGGATTACAATCAGAATCAATTCATTGACATACTTACATTTTGCCGGCATTCTGCACCAGATCCTCGGTGTTCATCTCAACAAACTTAAACTTCTCCATCTCAGTTTTGGCCTGTTGTTCCGCCTTGCCACTGGCACAGGCGAAGTAACCCTAAGAAAAGCCAATAAGAACCAGAAAGAAAATAAATCCTATTTGTACTCACAAAGGAGGAACCAGATGGTTCAATCTTGTATAGCTGTGCGCCTTGGTCCTCGTCCCAAGCGGACAGAATCACTGTCACACCGAATGGACGCACAGCACTGTACAGAGTGTATGCGTGGATGTAGGCAGATACTCTCTCGTTAAGGAGCTTCAAAGGAATTGTTCGATCAAACTGTTGGCGATAGTTTGCAGCCTCCTGGCGAGCGACATCCACTATGTACCGTCCATCAGCAAGAAGCCCGGCAAGAGCCAAACCGATGTTTTTGTCGATCGTAAAGATTCTAGTTCCAGCATCCTCTTCATACAGAGGACTGGTTACTATTTTTTCAACTGCCAGCACAACGGCATCTTTGCCGCGGACACCGATGACTGTGCCACTTTTCTCCACTGCCTTCGAGGCATAGTCGATCTGGAACACTTGCCCATCAGGGGAGAACTGTGATGCTGATAAATCGTACTAAATGGAGAATCTTTTTATAAACAAATCCTTTTGAATGTAGGGAAACTTACTCCTGTGCCAATTGAACTCATATTGGATGAATATTTCGAATTTTTTGGGAGGAAATTTGCAAACTAATCAAGAGATGACGGCTTCTTTCTTTGTTAGTTGAGGTTATGCGTGATATTTTTGACAGAACACAAATTTGACTTTTCATTGTGGCATTACCATTCGTTGTGTTGAGTTTAGGAATAAAGAATGTTGAAAATTTGAGCTGTTTTTTTTTTGTGGGGGATGTTACACTGTACATAATGTTTTCAAAGTTTTAGCACGCCTCACTTCTCTTAACGTTTCCGCGAAAACCAACGTAAGAACTCGAACGGAGTTGTAAGCCTTTTAAGTAGGTCGATGTTAGACTGATATAGTCCCTCTAAGCGGTAAGAACCATTTAGGCCATGTGTACAACAATAAAGTGATTTACCCAAGCGAAAAAAGCAGACTGTATTGTTCGGACATCGCTTGCTTGTCCAAATGGTGAGCACAACGCCTTGGACTATTAATTTTTTCCCATTGCGGATTAAAATATATTTTTATATATTCCTGCCTTAATTCATTCCAATGGCAACGGGGTTTCGCTGTAAAACTTTCCCGTCTAATTCATTGCTGTCCTTCGACTACAATTTTGTTATATCATGGTATCCCTCCCTCTTACTGACCAACATCTCTTATGCAAAGTGAATTAGTAAAGACTACAGATAGTAGATGGAATCTTAACCTTCCTGTCATTGTATATCACGAGAATTTGCTTAGAAGCGTGAAGTGCAAAAGCAAGACATAAAACACAAAACTTTATTTTCATTTTGTAACCACAACATTAACTCTTTACCCCTCCATGTGCTTTCAGAAAACACAGAGCTTATCCTTCGTCTTTCGCAACATCTGCTCCTTTGCCAGTGAATTCTCCGACTTTTTGAGCCCACTTAACTCCTGATTCTTTGCTTCTAACTGCACTTTCAATCGCTTGTATACATCCGATCCAGCCTGATGCCTCCTCATCGATTCCTTTACTTTCAGAATCTCCCGCTCTTTCTTGCGTATATCATCAGCAATTCGTACACTCTCGACGTTCAGTGTCTTTGTTGTATGGTTCTGGAATGCGTTCCTCATTGTGGGTGCTGCCTGCACCTTTGAACCCGTTGCCGTTTTATCGCTGGACAAGATTGTTCCATTCAGAAACGAGAAAACATCGGTTTTCTTGGATTCCCTCGCGTATGCCTTAGCATTGAGATTCTCCTGTCGCTTCTGATGTTGCTTCAGCTTCTTCTCGACACTGAAAAGATCCTGGTCACCATTAGCTGCTTCGCGGAGTTCCATGCAGTGATCCAAAGACCGTCCTGGTGGTAGAATTTGTGCACTGATAGGGGTTATAATGCCTTCACCATTCCATCCTAAGCCTGTGCCGGTTATGTAGCCCATCTTGGCCATTAGCTTGGAACCAATGCCTTTTGTGTGTTTCTCCCATTCACCGAGAGCTTGATTTGGTGCGTACGAGAACAGACTCTGTTCGATTAGACGCGTCCTACGAGCAGCTTCAACGTCATCAGATTCAGTGTCAGTGTCTGAATCCGAGCTTCCACTGCTCAGATCCTCATCTGAAAGCAGAATATAAGAGGGATGGAATATCACTGTGCCAACATACTAACCATGAAAAATTGGAAACAAATCCTCAAAGTTAAAGTCCATCTCCTTTCGCTGGGTGTCCAGCCGCACGCGACAGCTCTTCTCCACGAAATTAGCGCACAAAACTCGTCCTTTGTGCCACATACGATCGTTCATTTTTGCCAGAACAACACAGTTTCTAGCTAATTTGTCAAACTCTGGCTCTGTGTATTCCTTGAGGTCATTGAAGGCAACCAACTCCCCATGGGAGTAGTGACATTTCTCATTGTCGAACTTGCACTCACCCTCGAGAAAGTACGAGCATGGAACCATCTCCCTATGCGTCGGATTTGTAAAGAGTACTCGCAGACGAACGCTATCTAATCCACCCTCATTTGAATCATCTATGCCACAAATGATGGCATTGTGGTAAGTGGTGGTGCCCCAGGAATGTTGATGTGGCGCGGAACACTTCTGCCCAATCATAGACTCAATTTGCACCTAAAAGATATTTGCTTTAGAACGAGACATGTGCAGTTGCAAGATTGTAAATTACCTGAAGTGCCTTTTGCTTCTCATCTTGACCCTCGTCTCGATCCAGTTCCTTGATTTCCTTCATAAACAGCGACATCTCATCTTCATGCTCATTACCGTTGGATTTATCTGGAATACGAGCTCATTATACATGCTTTAGAAGTACTGATATCTATCTTACCAACTCCACTAGCTGCAATTGTCTCTTGGGTTAGTGTCAGTAGCTCTTGAAGATCACCCTTCAAGCTTTGCAGCGATTCTCGTTCAACCGGGTCTGTCGAGCACTTTAGGGCTTCCTCTACCGTACGCAGCTAAAATTTAAAGGGCAAAACGGTGAACACATCCGTGGAGAAATGTGAAGACAAACCTGTTCGTAGTATTCATCGAGTGCGCTGGCCATTTTAGAAGGATCATTTAATTTTTCGTAATTGTTCAGCAAAACTTTGTATGAAATCAACAAATAACAAAAAAAAAGCTTCAAATGACGTTTGAATGTTGACAGCTGGTAGTTGCAACAGGGGATGGCATATGAGAGTTGTCGAGGTACATATATTTAAAGAGTAATAGTAGCAGAACCAGTCCTGTCGTTTCTACTTTCTACTTTCGGACAAATTGTATTACTGTATTTATATATACTATACTGTTGTATTACTATTTTAAAACTCATTTTTCTTTTATACTATATTTTATGAGTAGTATATCAGTTGTATGTTTATATTATTTATGAGTTGTGTGTTAATTGGGACGTTTCAAACAGTGCTGTGGTAGACCGACAGACGCCTATTATGCTCTTCTATTTGCTTCAGAGTATCTATCTATGACCCTTGAATTTTTTTTGTTTCCGTGTTTAGATTGATACTCCTCTTTGAATACTTCACAGGCTTATTTAGTTTTCCATCCAATCCAGTTTTTTTTTACGTTTACAGGCAAGTGAGAAAGCCGAGAGGTGACATGTTACGGCAATCTGGATTTTCAGATTTTCTAAAATTTTCTGGATTGTTTTTGACGTTTGGAAATGTCATTCGGTGTCTCTCGACTAAACAGTGGAAAAAATGTAAGAAAACTAAGAATTTGCGAAGCAAACAAAAGAAAAACGAAAGCAAAGCAATTCAATTGCTGTGAAAGCATTAATTTGGTTGTGAAAAGAATTTCTTGTTGAAAATCAAACCAGTCTAATTTCGCTGACAACTAATATGTCAAAATAAGTCTGTGGAAGTGATCAGACAGGACTATCAATTTGAACACGGAAACGTCAAAAGAATCCAGTCCGTCAGTCCTGTGCTCAGATTATATACTTATATTATATATATTAATCTGTGGTCCTGTGTGAACAGGGTCTTAGTTAAGTCACTGTAGCGAACACTCAAATTTATTGACAAAGGAGAAAGCAGTCTGCTTCGCAGGCTCTCTTAAGTCTCCACACAAGTTGCTACTAAAGCTCTACTAATGGTTTTTCGCGCTGCTTGTCAAAGCTTTTTGGGAATACTGTCAAGTATTGCCGCTGTGTTGCGCTTCAGTGTATTTATCGGTGTAGTGAGCTAATGCTTGGTGATTCGGTAAATGGTTTTACTGTCGCACCTGCTCGCTGCTTACTCCGCTTCTGTGGCAAATTGTTGATGGTTTGCTTTTGTGGTTGATGTAGTTTTGACTGGCACGTCGCAGGATACGTAGTATGTACTTATTTCTTCTTCATACGATATTGAGCATCTACCCTGTAATTGTAGTATGGGCTTTAAGAAGCCTTCCGTCGCTTTGATTTTTTTGCCATCTGCCATTAATATCTATCTTCAGCTTCAGACGTTAAGACATTTTTCTTAGTACTCCAATATTCTTGTTGCTTTAAATGTTGATGCATTAAGTAGTTTCTTAGCTAACCGAAGAGGTCTAATAATTATAGAGGAAGCCCATGAACGTCAGTATAGTTTCCAAAATATTCAGATAGTGTATCTTTCCATACCCTTAATTTTAACACTGAGACCAACAGACGAGTTCTATCTTGTATCACAATTTGGACGACAGCCTAAAGTTTTCTGAAATAATGATTATATGTATTTAGCTTACTAAATTCAATTAACAAAGCCATGTGTGTGATACATATGAATATGAATAACCTTTCCTTCCAGCCCTTTACGACTACCTTTCTCCCATTAATTTTACAGAAAGATACAGCGCACGGCAAGTGCCTACAGCTTAATTATACCATAGCATGCCATGGAATTATTGAAGCTTAGTAGCGATTGTCTTTCTTATTTTTGGCGCAGCAGACAAAGGGTGTGTACGTTAATATATACGAGAGTTGTGTAACAAATTGGTGTATATACATATGTACATATGTAAGTATGTAAGTATGTACATAATGGTGTAATGTTAGAATGATTAGTAGTGTCGATGTCCTTAGTACCGATATCTTTTGCACTTGACAAGCGAGTTTCAACTCGAATTGCTACCTAGAGTGCATATTTGGAGTTAAAATATGCCGGTATATTTGCATCCCACAAACAACCGAGAATATAATTCTCCTGAAAAAGCTTCTCAAGCAAAATTTGTCCTTCGCACGCTCCATTAAACAAGAGGCCGCTTCCATTCGTGTGAAGAATATAACACGAACAATACGAATGGTTGGCCCTGTATCCCACGAACGGTTGGGGCCAAGTATTTCCATACCGACTCTCAAGTTTTTGAAAATATCAAGCATACATACCTAAACAGATCGATCTCATAACAATAAAAAAATGTAAAGTCAGTTCGCAGCATTATATAAATATGTACATACATACATATACATATGTATGTATGTACATAGGTCTCAAAAAGAAAACAAAAATTAAAAGGGATCAAATAGACCTTTTTTTTAAAGTCAAAACCAAGTTGTCTGTCGTCAAAAAATATCAAATTGGGACAAAAGTCAACGTAGCAGATGCTACGGAGGAATCAATAGATATATATACATATATGTACATATATTGTACATTTCTTCATTTTCATGTTCAACAAAAATGAATAAACAATTTCGTAATAGTTTCATGCAGGCGTAGTTTCTCGCAAACACATGTTAAGTTGTTTTCCAAGTGAATTAAAAAGCTTACTCATGAGTCATGATAGTAGTTTATTTTGATGTTTATTTTTTGTTTGATTATTATCTACAATAGGTACAAATGTACATACATCAAATATAAATACTAGCCCACGATCGGAAATTTAAAAAAAGGGCTTTTCTAGCAACATTGCATGGGTCTACTCTACAATTCATTTAACAGTCGGAAACAAGTAAAATAGCTTTATATTTAATTATCTACAATAATATTTGTTTATTTAATAAATTTTTAAAATAAACATTCTTTCTTGAGCTTCCATAAATTGCCCAAGTCATCGTCGATAAGAATGTTGTTTAAAAATGAATACATAAAAGCGAGATAAGCGAACACTATCGAAGGAGGTGATGCATAATGAACGAACGCCAACCGGCAGACTATATACATACATATGGATGTACATATGTATTTTGTCTATTCCGCAATCATATTAATATTTATCCTAAGTAAATATTTATTTTCAATCATTTTCCTGTGATCAGAACATATTCTAAGTGATATTATGCACATTTCGTAGTCAGCAGAATTTAAACCGCATTTGTTTGTAATGAATTATATCACCGGTTGATTTAAAGCTAAATGCGATTGGAAGATTTATTTTAGGTTGTGAAATGATTGATTGCTAACTTTAGCTGATTTTACGAGTACCCCCTTGAGTAGAGTGTATCAATCGCTGGGAATTTCTCGCACAAAATAAGTAGGTACTATACAATGGCTAGGTGTACAACTACTAAAGTGGTAAATTTATGTCCCATAGTCATCTGCTCAAAGCTACATGCATATGTATAGATATAAACATCTGTATGTACATATGTATGTAGATAAGTACATAAATGTTACCTTTCCACATTTCGGTTTATTTGTTTTATTTTATTTTATATGTACCTACATATGTATGTATAAATACTGTAACCGAGATAAGCAGTTTTTTTTAGATCGAAGATACGTAAGAAAGGGAATGGTGATGGTGAGTCCTTGATTTATAGTAGGTACGTAGCTAGGGTTATAAAACAAAGCAAAACTAAATAATATCTCAATAAATTAACGCTTTTAAACAAAAAAGTACAGAAATCCGACAAACAACGGTTTTTCCTTTTAATTCTTCAATTATTAATACAAATCAAAATAAATTACTGATTAGTCAAACGACTAGGTGCGATTCCTTGAAGATAGGCATTAATTAGTCTTCGGGAAATTCTTTTTTTGAGGGTTAAAGTTCATCACTATTGCAGAAGGCTCCCTCGCGTTTAAGCCTCTGCAATGTCTTTCGATGATTTTGCCTACCAGCGACCTACAAACAAAAAAAAAAAGAAAACATACAAAAGAGTTACAATCCGTTTGGAACGGATCGTTTGATACCTTATCTTCCGATCTCTCTAGCCCTAATAAAGTGCTCGTGGCACACTGCATTTTATCTCAAATTACAACGATAACTTCGAACGTTTGAGGATTTTACACGAAAAATTTGATCAAAATCGGTTTTTTAATGAAAACGCCCCCAAAAAGTGGGCGTGAGTAAAGACAATGTATGGGCGAATTGTAGACAATCTGAGTATCTAAATATTTGGTCTTAACAAAATTTTTCAATTTCATATAATTTAGTGAAGTTATGAAAAAATGGGCGTGGAAGTGGGCGGATTTCAAAAATTTTTACACTTGTACTGCTTCTCTTTCTGAAAAGCCCAGAAATGAAATTTCATCCGCCTAGCTCAGAATTTAAGGCCCAAAAAGCGGTGACATACGGACGAATGGACGGACGGTCATTGCTCCATTGATTTCGCTATTGATACTGATCACGAATATATATACATATGTACATACTTATATACTTTATATGGTCTATCTTTGTACGTCCTGACATGTGTTCCCTAACTGAATACTTGCACGAACTCTAAACGTGCAATCCAAAATAAGGTGACCTCTAGTGATCTCCAGCCGCTAAATCCCATCACTAAAAGGAGCGACGTAAATTTGCATATCATCGGCGTCAGACACATGTCTCCATTCAAAGTAAACAACACATCAAAACAACAGCCAATAAATGAGTCTCCATGTCAATTCGATTCGAACGCAGTCAATTTGATTAATTTAATCCGCGAGAAAGAGCTTTTTTATTACAAACATGAAACATCTGATAGTAGCAGCTTCCAATTGAAAAGCTTTGCTTGAATGTGCCACCATTTGACTAGTCAGTCTGCAAAGGTGCTTTGTCTTGTGTAGATTGTGGGGTATTCTCTGGCTAGTTTGTACAGTTCTACTTTGACAGTTAATCAGAAATTGTTTAATCAAAATGCTACGTCTTTTGAGATCTGCCACAGCTACTGGATTAACGAAAAAACTTGGTGCCGCATCGTATTCAGCTGCAGCAGCACTGCCCCAGCCTGAGGATAATCCTCAAGTACTGTATACCGGGGTAAGTGAAAGAATTATTTTTTTTTTTTTTTTTTATATAACCCCTACATCTGCACCCGTTAATAAATGTCTTTCAGTCATTAAATAAACAACAATGGATAATTTAGATACATACATACATACATATTACATATGCACATAATTTTTCTATATATATATATATGGAATCATTTCGAATAGTTCCCAGTTGTTTTTTTTTTTTGCAAAGTATTTTGTAGTGAGAGTAGGAACGCCACAGTGACCTTGGAACCGGTTGTTAGTGTTTCCTTGCCGGCATTTTGAACTTGAATGCGTAGTTGTTTCCCTTTCTATCGGAATTTATTTTATTTTGCGAAATAAAACTAATTGATCCCTGATTCTAAGCTATCAGGAGAATGACAATCAAGAAAACTCGTCAGAATATTCCACTGTGGAGGCAATTTTCTGAATAAACACACTGGTGGTGGTCGAGATAGTGCAGAATTTAATTTTAGAATTTGGTTGGTCTTTTGCTTTAATACGGGTTAGGTACTACATGTTTATGTATGCGTGTATGAAGTGTGGAGTGGAGACTGGAGCGCGATAACATCAATTTGCTAAACGGCGCGACGCTGTGGAGTGGGTACAGGTATTGCACATATATGTACATAATGTAGGTACATACGTACGTACATATTTGCAAATAAATAAGTTGATATTTTTTTGTTTAAATCGGCGCAGGTGGAGAATGTTAATTAGGTAGTTAATTGTTTCGTAGATTGAGTCATAATATTAGTCGCTGGCGTATTTTTTCGGTATATGCAGCTTTACTTGGCTTAAAAAAGTTTTCCAAGTTCGTTTACTGTGCAGCTAGATAAAGGTGTGTCACACCGTCTCTTGCAACTTTGGGGTCTAGTGATGAACGCCTTTATCAGAGCCGTGCAGATCATTCAAAGGTATTCACCTAGTGTAGACTTGACGGATGGTTTCTTCTATTATTACATTTTTCCAGCTCCTGCAGAAATCACTATGAAGAGTGCACAAACTATGTACATATATACATACATAGGTACATATACCGGGGACGATGTTTGTTTAAAGAGAGTTTATTTTTATGTTTCAGAAAACCGTAGGGGGCTTGTAATGGCATCGAGTATTCACAGCGTGTTCATACTTAGCGAAGGATATTGGCATTTCGACAGTAAAGGTGGTAGTTGTGGTGTTTTTTGAGGCTAATGCCAAGTTCGTCTAAGAGGATCCCGCCTGTAAATATTGACAGCATTTTATTCTATAGGAAATCGGATTTAACTCTATAGTCCGAGTTAAATACTAGTCTAGCGGGCAGGTGATCGGTGACGCTGACTAGATGTAGGTGCATCTGAAGTATGTATTCTGTCGTGACCAGTACGTTGTTCTCCCTATTGCTTGGAATCGAGCATTGTTTTTACTGACCTAAACACTTATCAATAGGGAGGAGGTACACCATGATCTATAGTGCTGATATCGGAGACGCTGTCAGTGCGTTGAGTTTCCAGTAGTTTTTTTTTTAAATTGGAGTTTCTCTTCAGAGTGAACTATGTACCACAACAGGCGCGACAGGTCTATAGTGCGACAGGTCTATGGGACCCAGAGCCTAGCTTCTCACAACCATTCATCTTGTGCGTTTTATATTTTTTACACGGATATAAAGGATATTTGAGAAGCTCTGACAGTTATACTCTCGGATGTTTGTCAGACACTTGCTAGAGGTGGGGCCGTGAGAGAAATATTAGGTGTTGTCTGGGGAATTAACATCGAACCTCTCGCATGTATGTATGTATGTACATACCTTACATGTATTTTGGATAGCATATGCATGTACCCATCTGTTGTCACACGAACACCTTATTAGTTCTCATTGAGCCCTAATTATTATAAAACCATCCATTCCAGATCTTCATCAACAATGAATGGCACAAAAGCAAGTCTGGAAAGACTTTTCCATCTATTAATCCATCCACAGAGAAAGTGATAGCAGAGGTTCAGGAAGGCGGTGAGGAGGATGTGGAGCTAGCCGTTAAGGCTGCACGAAATGCCTTCGAGTGAGTTTGCTTCAAATTGAAATTCCAATCGACTTTGTGTAACTTGCTGGTCTTATAGATTGGGTTCGCCTTGGCGTACTATTGATGCTTCACGTCGTGGTGAGCTTCTCTACCGGCTAGCTGATCTTATGGAAAGGGATCAGGTCTATTTGGCGGTAAATTTAATCAGAATTTTACAAAAAAAAAAACATTTGCTGACAAAGTTTGTATTTACAGAGCTTAGAAACCCTAGATAACGGTAAACCTTTTGCCATGTCATACACCGTGGATCTGCCAAGTGCGATTAAAAATCTGCGTTACTTTGCCGGTTGGGCTGACAAGAATCACGGCAAAACTATTCCAATTGATGGTCCATACTTCAATTACACTCGTCATGAACCCGTTGGAGTGTGCGCACAAATTATTCCTTGGAATTTCCCGATTCTTATGATGGCATGGAAATTGGGACCTGCCCTTGCCACCGGCAATACTATTATTCTAAAACCTGCCGAACAGACGAGTTTGACCGCGCTTTACATCGCACAGTTGATCAAGGAAGCTGGCTTTCCTGAAGGTGTCGTTAATGTTGTGCCCGGTTTCGGAAAGACTGGAGCACAGCTGGCAAATCATCTTGATGTAGACAAAGTCGCCTTCACCGGATCGACCGAAGTTGGAAAGCTCATCCAACTTGCTTCGGCACAATCAAATCTAAAGCGAGTTACTCTGGAATTGGGTGGTAAGAGCCCCAATATTGTCTTAGCCGACAGTGACTTGGACTATGCTGTGGAGGAATCCCACTTTGGACTCTTCTTCAACATGGGCCAGTGCTGTTGTGCGGGTTCCAGAACCTTCGTCGAGGATAAGATTTACGATGAATTCGTTGAACGAAGTGCTGAACGTGCCAAGAAACGCACCGTTGGTAATCCCTTCGATGCCAACAACGAGCAAGGACCTCAAATAGACAACAAACAGATGGAGAAGATTCTGGGAATGATCGATAGCGGCAGGAAGGAAGGAGCTAAGTTGGTAGCTGGTGGTAAACGCTATAAGGATCTACCTGGTTACTTCATTGAGCCAACTGTCTTTGCTGATGTGCAGGATAACATGACTATTGCTCGGGAGGAAATTTTCGGACCTGTTCAACAATTGATTCGTTTTAAGAATCTGGATGAGGTCATCAAACGTGCCAATGCAACTGAGTATGGTTTAGCTGCAGCTGTTTTTACGAAGAACATTGATAAGGCAAACTACTTGGTGCAAGCACTACGTGCTGGCACAGTTTGGGTGAACACCTACAACGCGTTGGCGGCACAAGCTCCATTTGGAGGTTATAAGATGTCCGGTCATGGACGAGAGAATGGAGAATATGCCTTGCGGAATTATACCGAAATTAAGAGTGTTATTGTTAAGGTAAATGAAAAGAGTTCGTAAAGGATGGGAGTTTGAATGTATTTCTATTTTGTATTTTTAATAAAGCTTAAAGTTCCGTAAAAGTCTGCTAAGATCGTAGAAGTTGTATAACGATTAGAAGTTTCTTCGATTGTTAGTAATGAATAAATTTTTCTAGCAATTTAAAGGAATACACCTAAGCCTTCGTTATTCAAAAAGAGTATGAAAAGGCAATTTACGGGTATTTGGTATCCGATCACAACCAAGATATAAACTGTAAGTTTTTTAACCATCTCAATCTGGACGGGACAGAGAAACAAAGTTCAAAATCTCTTTTTGTTTTCTCGCTTTGCGTTGGAAGGTGAAAATTGTCGAATGACATAAAAACTCGTCTTCCAATGACATGTACATATATATATTCGCCTCCACCGATTTTGTTCAAAATTTTCTATTACGTTAAACCTTTTTTTGTATATACAAAGAATTTAAAATAACGTGTTACGGATGCGGCATTTTGGATAGTTTAGTACCGTAAACATTTTATCGCACTTTTGCAATTACTTAACCCAACTTATTTATAAATTTTAATAATTTAAAAAAATTGAAAATGTTCCAGTGAAGGTGTTAAAAGGTGTTCCTGCGAAGTTAATTTTTTTAAATTTAGTCAAAACCAACAAAGTAAACATTTTCTGGACCTTTTGAACTGTATCGCTTATTTAAAATAAACATTTATTTTGCCCACTACTAAATAAAAAGCGTACAAACAGTTTGTGATCTTATTATCTAAATATTTTCATTAATTCACTGTAAGTACTATATCCCTATTATAACAGAACACTAACTACTTACAGTTTTTGAACATACCTTCAACCGCCTTACCGACACCCGTTTGACTTTTGTTTTGTCAATAAAATTAAAACTGTCCGCCATTATTTTCGCCACTCCAAGTGCCTCTTGAGTCGTGCGAATTTTGTTGAAAAGTTTTAACCAAATTTACCTAAAATAAATTCGTTTCTGTGCATAAAAATATTCTTTTACGTTAGTTAAAGCTTGAAGCTTTCGTATAATTAAAAGAATTTGCACTAATTCGCTGGAATATTGTCCTAAAGTCCCTTCAAAAGAGCGAAAGAAAAATCAAAATGGTTGACGCAGCAAGGGCAATGCTCGATGAGCTCATGGGCCGCAACCGTAACCTGGGTCCATCGGAAAAAGGCAAAAAAGTCAACTGGGACGATCCGGATGTAAGTAAAATTTCCATACATTTCTTGAACGATTCATAAATTTCCAGTTTTAGTTCTGTCAGTACTTTCTCGTAAAGTTCTGCCCGCATGATTTGTTCGTGAACACACGAGCAGACCTGGGTCCGTGCCCCCGGCTTCACGACGAAGAGGCGAAGAAAATGTATGAAAACGCCAGACCGGGGGCACGCAAGAGACAGTTCGAAGATGATTTCTTACGATTTTGTAATAATATGCTGAATGAAGTTGATCGTAAGATTCAGAAAGGTCGCCAGAGATTGTTGCTGATGAACAAAACAGAAAATGGGATGCCTGCAGCACCGGTCTATATGTCCAAATATCACGAGCAGTTGAATAACTTGAATGCTCGCATCAAAAAGTTACTGAGTGAGGCGGAAGAAGCTGGTCATAGGGGAGATGTGGATCAAGCGCAGGATCTGATGACGTTGTGTGAGCAGCTAAAGGATGAAAAAGAAGCACTGATGGCACAACATGAACAAAACTCTGGTAATGCCACTACTGCTCCAACGGGAGAAGGAGAAACTGGTTCGCCGCCTGATGGGACCCCAACGGCAGCACCACCACCTGCGGAAAAGAAACTACCAGCGTGGATGATTGATTTGAATGGAATTCCCGAGAAACAAATGGAGGTTTGTGAAGTTTGTGGAGCTTTCCTTATTGTAGGCGATGCACAACAAAGAATCGAAGACCATCTGATGGGTAAGCAACATTTGGGATATTCTAAACTCCGAAACGCGGTCGAGGAGATGCATCAAAAGAGACAGAAAGAGCGTGAAGAGGAAGAAAAGCGCAGAGAAGAAGAAAGGAAAATGCGTGGTGACATGGATTTCGGTCGAGAACGACGCGGAGGAGGCGGTGATCGTAGAAGGTGAGTTCTGAAGTTTATACGTTTTTTTTTTTTTTACATTTTCTCCTAAACTATAGGTTTCTATGTATAGGTACTGTATAAAGCTACTATTACACGGTCAACAAAATCAGTCAATGCGTTGACTCTCTGACGTCAAAATGACGTAAAAATTTGTCCTAAATCTGTCATTTCGTGTGATCGTCAACGTAAAACGCCGTCAATGCGTTGACGGTAGCATTGACCGTGTAATAGTAGCTTAAGTTTCTTAAAATGTTCGACGCTGTGTCAACGATACTATCTAGTGTTTCACACTTTATCCTTAATCTAGATTATGATTAATGAATCCATTTTCGCTGTTTGAAGTACATAACTACAGATAAATTGTTTTTCCATTCAATTCGCAACACTGGAATTTATTTTGTTTGTTATTGTCCTCTCGCTAGTAGGCGCCATGGCTCAAGTGGTTAGTACGTTTGACTACGGAGCGAGGGGTTACAGATTCAATCCCCAGACAACACCTAAAATTTCTTTCACGACCCCACCTCTCGCCAGTGTCTGACAAAAATCCGAGAGTAAAACTGTCATGAAAAAGCTTCACAAAAAAAAAACAATTGCCCTGCGGACACAGCATTAAAAAGTAGGCCCCTTTTATTCGTGTAAAGAATAACACAAAATGAGAAACTAGGCCCTGGGTCCCAAGGACCTGTCGCGCCAAAAATTTGTATTTTTTTTGTATTGTCCTGTCGCTTCTATCCATACATCTATATTTTCCAATCGATTTTTTTTATTCATTTTCATCTAAAGTCATGGAGTTTTAGTAAAATTGCGGAATCAACTTCATTGAATCTTAAAATATCTGATATTTCACCCTGTTAGCTTGTATTGTTACTGTAGTGATAAAAAGAGGTTTTTATATAACACATTTTTGTAGCCCAACTAATACTGACATCACAAAAAATTACTACAATTCTATTCTTATATTTTTAGGGACTTTCGTGACCGACGAGGATATTCCCGAGATCGTGGCGGTCGCCGTGATCGTTACAGCGATCGCCGACGTGATGACAGATGTAAGTAATTCAGCTTTTCTAATATTTAAAGCTTGTAGTAAATAATTCCTTTGTAGATATCGCTAAATCACATCGACGTTCCCGTTCACGTAGCCCCAGTCGGCATAGTCGTAGCCGTAGTAGGAGCCACAGTCGCAAGTAAATCGATTTAAACCAGTAGACACATGCTACACCTGTGTTTCTCCAATAAATACGTTACCTACAAAAACACACCAACATACGAGGTACCCCCCAAAAAAAATTTAAAAATATTAAGAAACTGTAAACAGTTTTTTTATCCTCTTCAACTAAGGTGAGTTCAATTTGTCAATTAGTTAAATTGATAAATTTCGAAATTTTTTCTAAGCTAGTTATAGAAAAAAAAAAAAAATATTTATTGCTAAATACAAAGAAAAAACGAAAAAAAAAAAACTTGTGTAACTAAAACCACTCTACCACCACCATCACTACCACCATGAGCACCACCAATTGTCTTTTCTTTGTGGGTGTCATAAAAATTGAAAAAAAAAAAAAAAAACAAAAGCTAAGAACACGGTGTGTGTGAATATAGGATTAATAGCTTTGGGCCAGGTTAGTGTATAATCAAAAAAAAAAAAAATATTCAACTAGAACTAAGACTTGTATTTATATGAAAAATTATTTCCGTTAAACGAGAGATAGAGAAACAGGGCGAGAGAGCGAGGGAGGGTGTGTTGTAGTCTTACAATCAAAAGGTACTTGCACTTACAAATTTTCTAATCAAATTGCTAAAAAAAAACTACTAAACTCAAGGTCATGCAACGAGTACGAGAGTACCGCCTTTCTACCTGTACCACCCCCAGAAAACAGCTAAACTTAAAGTTGAGGTACTTTTACCATCGCAAAAAAAAAAACATCTCACACTCCATCACCCGATGAGTGTGTTTTATTTTTTATTTATTTTTAATTTTAGTTTAGAGCTTTGTCTAAAGTAAACAGAAAATATGCCCTTCGATTCAATATTCTCTCTCTACGACGAACAGGGGCAGGCTCTTGACAAACAAAGATGTTAGACACCTTTGTTGTCGTCGCGCTCAAAGAGAGGTAATTGCTAAAATACCCAAAAACATTTTAAATTAATCAAACAATCTAAAGAAACTAGAGACTTGTCACCGTCGTTGTCGTTGTCGTAATAAAATGGCGAAGATCGATACCCCACCCGCGCCACGATGTCAGTTCTTTTCACTGTTCACTGTTGAAAAAGGGAATTTTTCTAGTTTTCCAAAGGAGATACACTTAAATCCGTTTGAACCGAACAAAAAAGGTAATTTTCCAAATATCAAAATGCAATGCATCATTTTTTTCTGTTGTCGGTTGTGGTTGAGAGGAGTTTGCTTCTGTTCTGACCAAAAAAAAACACACAAAAACGAGGTAATTTTTGCACAAAAAAAAAAAAAAAAAATCAAATTAAATAATTTATTGAGGAGAGAGAATGAAAGAGAGAGAGAGGGGTTTCCAAAAGCCACTAAACGAGGTAATTTTTTTCTTGTTGATACTTTTTTTTTCTCTTAGATTAAGTGCGTATAAGAATATTGATATGTTTTGGGTTCTTGGTGCGTGTAGAATGATAAAAAAAAATGAATGGAAAAGATCTAACAAAAGTTCTCTGAGAGTAGGTGCTTAAAGAAAATCAACATCCTGCCGTTGTGTAAGCAAAAAATGGAAACTACACGAAATTTGATTAAAAATAATCTGTAACATACACAGTCCTACGTAGATAGAAAAATAATCGAATCGAGCCACGAAATTGAGTATAAAGACAGTGGAGTGATAGCTAGTGATTCAACAGTTTCAGAGCTGCGTGGCATTTAGATGCATGCGTTTACTGGGAAACAGAATACAGTAAAGCTTTAAATAGTAACATCAACCGATCTTATCGTTCAAACTTAAAATTTCTTCTGAGATCAAAACCACATTAAGAACTGCAACGTCCATTTACTTATAGAAGATGCTGTGATGTTGTATCGGTGTAAAAACAGTATCGGCAGTCCCTTGTGAATACTTTTGATTCCGCTCCTAATGAGCCACTCGTAAAGATTGATGTTGTCATTAAGATGTCACTGCATAAAGCATTTCGGGAACATGATAGCTCAGGTCTTCAACGTTTAAGTCTAGCTACAAATGCAAATAAAGTATATATGAACGCCAGGAAGGCTAAAGATTAATGTTGTTGTTTCGATGTCACTGCATTAAATATTTCTGGAACAATGATAGCTGCTGTGCTATTTACAGAAATCTTCAGGTCTTCAACGTTTAAGTCCAGCTACAAAGGCAAATAAAGTATACATGAACGCCAGGAAGGTGTCAGTAGCCCTTTACTCTAGTAAATAGTTGATTATTGGATGTACATTATTGCTATGCACTTTGGAATGATTTCAAATGCTACTACGTACATTCTACGGTTTTAAGACAAAACATAAAACTCAAATTCTCTATAAATTTGACACACTTATTTGTGTGATGGACGGCCTAGTTTAAGTAGTTATTGCGTCGGACTACTGAGCGAAGGGCCCGAAGTTCAATTCTCAGACAACACCAAAAGTTCATTTATGGTCCCAACTATGGAAAGCGTCTGACAAAAATCCGAAAGTATAATTGTCATGAAATAGCATCTCAATTGAAAAAATTGCCCTTCAGACATGGCATTAAAAAGTAGGCCCCCTTTCCTTTCGTGTGAAGAATATAATAGGCACAATGCGAATAGTTGTGAGAAACCAGGGGTCCCATACTGACTTGTCGCGCCAAATATTTGCATTTATATTTATTTACAAAAAAGAATTTGAAAATGTTCTAATCTCTTAGAAAATGCTGAAACTGACTACGAATTAGCGGAAAGCCTCGAAACATTACATATGGTTTGATTATGCTCATTTTAATGATTTTTACTCCACTACTTCTCCGCAAACCTTACCTATCAGAAAATCAATACACACAATACATTTTTCGCTAATACTTCAATTAATTTCCGGGAGGACTATATTTTTACTCGTTCCTGTATTTTAGAAATAAGATGCTGTATCTAAAGCAACTATGTAATTGGCTACGATTGCGTTAATGTGTTATCTAAACACATGTCAATTATAAACCTGAAGAGTAAAGCCACAACACTTCCAAATAGGCCGAAATATTAGTTTGGACTGTTTTGAGTTGATTTTCATTCCTGCCATAAGCGATCAATCGTTTGCGATCATCTCACCAGCTACTATGTACTGAAAAACCAGCGATGTGACTCACACAATAAAAATAACGTTTAGGCGCACTGTCTTGTTAAGGAACGAATCTCAGCTTATGTTCGGCTGATTTTCGTATATTATACTTTAGTAAACTTATCCTCATGTCTTTATACCCATTTCGTGGGCTGTGTGTTACCATTCCAATACGATCAATCGTACTTATAACTCCAATTAACTTGCAAAATTAATTAAAAATAAAAGAAACAAAAAAATGTATTCCTGCCACTATGCTCGTGTTTTCAAATTAAACAAATTATTGTCCCTTCCCATAAATTTTACTACTATCTAGATATGTGCTTCTATGATTGATTAATCTTACAGAACAGCAACAGTAAATCGATCCAACAAAACTGGACAGCTAAATACTAATGGCCATTTAACGCAATCGAAACAGGTAAACGAAAAAATGCTTAACCAATAAACACACACAGCCCCAAAAAAAATTTAGACAGCGATGTGTCTCGTCTTCATCCACCGTATTCAACCACCGCCACCTCAACAACAACAACAAAAACCGCAACACGAAAACACAAGGATGATCCCCCAAATAAGGATCTCAGAAACGACCGCAGCTGCTTCTAGTCCTTCGTCAGTAAAATCCCAAAAATAAAAACAAAAAAGGTGATTCTAATGATAATTGATATTTTAAATATTTTTGCTCTCGAAATAATTTTTGTTAAAAAGAAATGAACGAAATAAATACGTTAACATTTTTAACTAAAGAAAGTTGTACTGCAACTATGATAAAATATTTTAATAGAGACGAAGTAATAGTTGAGCGTGCGGAAGTTCATCGTTTAGCAATAAGCAGTTTTAATTATTGTACTTGTCTTTTTTTATTTTTCTTACAAAGATATATTTAATCATCCTTATCTTCGGTTTGTTTTAAGATTATAGTTATCGGTGTCCTTTTTGCTATTTATATTACGAGAAAATCGAAATGAATTTTCTCGTTTCGTAGTGCAAATAAAAATAAAAATACAGATTCCAATAAAAGTGGATAAACGTTGTTTTACTGATTGGAATATTTTTGTAGGGGACAAGTAGAGGAGTCAGTTGAGTAGGAGCTCGGTTCAAATCGAGCTACACATGGGACGATTATGTAATCAGGAAGAGTACTTCCTATCACAAGGTGAGTAGTATTGCAAACAATAAACCTAATACATTCATTTTACAAATCACGTAAAATCACAACCATTTTGTTTTTACCATCCACTTAGCATACTTTTAGGAGTTGAATTAACTGCAATGGTTCTTAGATCTGTCAAATATTTTACAGTAGTGAAATTCTTTTCAGTTCAAAGTTCTTGTGAAAATGTTTGAAATTCATGAAAATTATGAAAAACTATCGATAAATTTGTAAAAAAAGCATGTAAAAGTTTCATAAACAGTTGTAAAGTGTTTTTTTATGCCCAAGAGTATGAAAATCTGGGAAAATAGTGAAAAAGTTTATCTACAGTTTCTCAAAATGGCTGATGCCGCGTTTGTTCAGGTGAGTCTCAAATTAATGTGCTCAAAAAGTTCAAAGAGCATCGTTGTAAGTGATGGCTTTGTAATCTGGGACCCACAAAGCTGAGTTTGTTTAGATTCCTATCCTAGACAATTTGGATTGATGTGATCTTTTGAGCTTTCTTCTGATGCATTCTCTGACGTAGAGCTCGATAAAAGAAGATGGCACATACGCCAGATGCAGCAGATATGGATTTTGCTCCATAGATTCCGGCATCCTCTCCATTTACCATTTAGAGTCATCATGTCATTCAGATTATTGCACTAGCTAATACATACATACATATGTAAGTTCGAGGATTATCTCAATAGGACTGATTCGGGATAACAATTTTGATGTACATATCAGTGTAAGGTAATTTTATTGGGCATAAAGTCATTTGTGCGTACTTCTGGTAAGAATAGCAACGTCAGTTTGGTATCTTCAAGTGTTCAAAGTGGTGATGGTGAGGGTAAAGCTGCTATTATACGGTCAACGAAATCAGTCAACGCGTCTCTGACGTCAAAATGACGTAAAAATTTATCCCCAATCGGTCAAGTCGGTATGATCGTCAACGTAAAACACCGTCAATGTGTTGACTGCCGCATTGACACGAATTTTTGGGTCAACGCGTTGACTTTTTTTCTGTTGATCGTGTAATCACCCTGTCAATGCTATTGAGACACGTTGAGAGATTTTTTAGGATTGCTCGGCAACGCATTGTTCGTGTCTCAGCACTGAAGCGGAAAAATCGCGTTGACACAGATTACGCGTCAACGTATTTTGGGACAACATTGACTGTGTCTCGTTATTCGTGTGGTCGCCACGTTTGTTTCATGCGTTGACACGTTGATCGTTGACGATTTTTTTGTGACGTCGGGGTTGACTGATTTCGTTGACCGTATAATAGTAGCTTAAGTCAACGTCATTTTTTGGTTCAGTCTCTCCTTTTTTACCGAAGAATCTAGAACAAGCCTAGAATCATATGGTATATCTTTTGGACTGTGTTTGCTGGACTTACAAGCCTGTTAGTAATTGATCCCCTTACGTGGCTTAAAAAGTTGTAGCTGTCAACAGTGATATTTTGTCCGATCAGGTAGTTCCTTGGGTAAATCTTCGTCGAATATCCACTAAGGTGTCATTCGTGGAGTGAATATTTACTCCAAGGTAGGTAAACTCCAAGCTCCACCACTTCCAAGTTACTATTGGTCCTAAGGCAGTGGACAGATGCTTCTTTGTTTGTTGACAATATGTGCTTGGTTTTGTCGTCATTCACTTCAAGGCCAACTCTTTTCGCCTGTTCTTCAATTGCCGTGAAATCTTCTAAAACGGCGCGCTGGGAGCGTGACGCGTGACCTGGATCAGTTTAGCCGGGATCCCGAATTCCGCCATCGCCTTGAAGAGCTCAAGACGATGAATGCTATCATATGCGGCTTTGAAGTCGATAAATAGATGGTGAGTTTCTATTTGAAATTCGTTGGTCTTTTCCAGGGTCTGCCTTAGTGTGAAAATTTGGTCGATCGTCGATCTGCCGGGTCGGAAGCCACAATGGTACGTGCCGATTAGTGTACTGCAGAAAGGCTTCAGACGTTCACAGAGTAAGTACCTTAGATAGGATCTTATATGCGACATTAAGCAGGGATATGCCTCGGTAGTTCTTACAAGATATAGGATCGCCTTTTTTAAAGATGGGGCATATAGAGCTGATAGTCCAGTCTTCGGGCATGGCTACCAAAATATCACCACCATGTTTGGAAAGCTCTGCTGGTAGACCATCAGAGCCGGCGGCTTTGTTGTTTTTCAGCTTTTTGATAGCTGAGCTGACCTCTTTAAGTCTGGGAGGGGGGTTGGATTCTTCATTGGCTGAATGCGGGTTCTCTTCTTGCCCTATCACTCTCTCTCTACCTGATGCCCATTAAGTAGCCGCTGGAAGTGCTGCTTAAACACATCTACTATTCCCTGTGCTTCGGTGACTAGGTATCCTTCATTGTTTAGAAGAGCCTGCGTTTCGGGCTTGAAGCCAGCTGCCAGTTGCTTGGCTTTCCTATAGAACATCCGGATGTTGTTGCTATAGCGACTCTTCGATATTCTTGAGCTGGGTGACTGCGTGGGCCCTTTTCTTCTTACGCAGGATCTTCATCTCCCTTCTTCTGGCTCGATACTCTTCTCTCGCTGCCCCTTGTTTTGCGCTCCGCATGGGTGTCTGTGTATATCCAACTTCCACATCTATAATTTTATTATAACACAAAAAGTAATAATTTTCTTTAATAGTTTTTACATATAAATGATTAAAATTTGTCTGCATTCATTTGCATTTCGGTTAACAGCAGGTAGAACATTTTTAAATTATTTTTTGAACTCAGTTCATACAATCAACAATAACCGAAAGCAGCGTAGCATACCTTCAGGCGACGTAAAATTTTTCATAACGGTTTCCTATTTTGTCACAGACAGTCCAATGTGAATTTCGAAGTGAAAAAGTTGCAACAAGTTGTCGACGCTTAAGAAAAAATCTTAAAATTGTGGATCAACCTCTTATTGTGTTGAAATATATTTAAAAGTAATATTAAGTGTTGTGAAGTGAGTTTATGGGTGTAAAAATATCAAAATCGGACGAGAAAAGTGTAAATCTTGCTTCAAAGTTTTTGTAAATTCTTGCGAATAATTTCTGACAAGATGGCCGAAACGGAGGTGCTCCGCTGCGTCCACACTGCATTACCAGGTTGCTTCGCTAGACGGGTGACTGTATTACCTTCAGTAAGTCTGTTATATTTGAATTTTAAAGAAGAGAGAAAAATTATGAATGTGTATTTCGAGTTGGGAATTTATTATTTTATTAGATCATTGATATTTATTTTTCACTGTGGATGTGCATTAATTGGTGTATACATATGATCGGTAGTGTTTAAGTTAGTTTTGTGTTTTGCGTTATGTTTTTATCAGATGCCACTTTGGTTGGCTTTGTATTATTTTTGACTTGTTGTCGTATTTTTGTATGTATTAACGATCGAAACGAAAAGCTAAATTCATGTGTTAATAGTGCAGAGGATTCCCTATTGACAAAATCGACTATTTTTTAGTACATAGTATGTTGAGCATATTCGTGATTGTGATCTTATTTTGTATTTCAGAACATATTCTAAGCCTTAGAACTTTTTGAATGAATTTCAAAATGTATGTACGTTAAGTTGCGCAAGTTCTGTTTTTGTGTTTTAGAATTTTGAAGAAAATCATCTTATCTTGGTCGGTATCGTATTTGATTCCGATCACTGATCACTGATCACTTCATCACTACAACTCTTGTAGCACAGTGTTTGGTGATACTTGACGTTAGTTTGACGAGAGTCTTACAACTTTTTTTTGTCTAGTATTAACGGTAATAGTCTGCCGGTATTGTACAAGACTATATGCTTCCATTAGCGGCTCAGTATAGAAGACATTATCGCATGAATGTCGAGTATATGTACCTATGTTATATTAAAAGCACTTTGAAGGACTAATCCATTACCTACTTCCATTTCCTTGGAATAACACAGTGACGTTGTATTCGGGAAAGGATAACTTCCACATGCCATAAATTTCTAATATACATAACTACAGTCAAAGTCAATTTAAATACCGCTTTGTCGGATTGGTCTATTACTCGTTAACCTCCCAAACGTGCACCAGTTTAAAAAAAAAATTGAAGAATAATTACATCAGTTAAAGATTATTTTTCACTTGATTCTCCTTCTGACTTCAATTGTCTGGAAATGCATCCTTTGTAATCGTATTAGCACCCCGAAAGGCAGCATAGAATTGATTCTGTTAAACGAGGACCCTCGAGGCTAGCCTCTCAACAAATGAGATCAATTGAAAGGTTCTTCCTTCAATCATTCCTCTGGCACATGCATAAAGCAAAAATTTCGTCCGCCTTTTATTGTATAATCCTTTCCCAACGTTACATACTTATGCACTAGCAGTGTCACCAAACCGTGATGAAAATTATAAATGACGAACTGCTCATCGTTTATGCATGAAGGAAACATACTAGCACACTGTTATGGGGGTACGCAAAAACAGGATCATATCCTACAAAAGGATGTTTGTCGTCGTGAATTTTTTTTTCACTCTTTTTCTTCCATTTTTCGTTGACTTCATGACAGTCCATGAGGAGAGGAACACATTGTCACCTCATTACATTTTACATGAAGCAGCAGTTGCACTAACAGCAGGAGTCTCGTTGAAAATTCTCCTCCAAGGATCGCTGCCCTCCCTCCACTGTGCTGGTGAATATGTAGTAGACATAGTCCCATGATGCAAGAGGAAACAGTTTGGAATCACTCCAAATGGAACGTTTATTTTAAATGCTTCTCTTCTCGACGCCTCCTGCCAAACAAGGGAGAAAAGTTGGCAAAATGGTTGAAAATTGATTGGAACAGTCTCGTGTCTATTTTTGTTGTTTTTTTTTTTTCTGTTCTGCTCTGCCTTATACGAGTACTATTGTTTTTCACCGATGATTTTCATGATTTTTCCCAGTGGGACACTTGAATCTTGAATCCCTTTCAATTGATTTGGTTGCAATTCTAGGTGTTTACAAAAAAAAAAAAAAAGGAAATCTCAAGTGGGGAATGAAAAGGTTATTGACTGACAGTAGTTGTGATGAGTTGGCAAGATTGTTATCCTGTTTTTTTGCAAGTCATTGTTCCAAATTGCAGATGTCTCGGTAAGTGGGACATTGATTGGGAGGATTTAAACAGAATAAATTAGAAAAATAAAAGTACAAAGGATTATAGTTTTTTTTTTCTCTTTTCGTTATACTTTGATGGGGTGTCTCATGACTGGTTGAGTTCAAGTAGGACGAAATGTGCCATTAGCATTCTTAAGTTTATTTTCTATTTCTTGTCGTCCCTTGTCCTTGTTATTTGTTAGTCGGCATTGGACGTGCTTTAATAAGGCTTCAAGCATTTTAGAGCGTATGCGTCATTCCTACTTTGTATATTAGCCATCATTATAAGGATAAATTTCAAAATAACATGCATGCTCGATGTCAAAGCGATTTAATCTTACTTAAATTTGAGTCTGATAGTTTGTAGACTACTTTATAAATCCCATTACTTCACAGTTTCTGCAAATTTTGAAACATTGGCATGCAAGTGCTAGAACCAGTGTCTCACAAGATCTTGAACCATTTATAGATTGCAGGATCTATTTGGTAGGTTGAATCCAGTTGATTTCCGATTGTTAAAATTGGAGGTACCCCAGCACTTTGTTGTGTCAAATGAATCGTGAAAATGAAGAATCTGTTTCCTTGTAAGGAAAGTGTAAACATGCTCTCGTAGAGTTACGAGTTACTTAGCTAAAGAGCTGACCTGCCTAATATACGATACGTACGTACATACATATGTATGTACAAACGTACATAAGTAAATATGCTACTTCATAGTCCATATCTCTGAGCAATAAATCAGAACTGGAATGATCAGAATCTTATATCCGTGTTGCATTTCAAGTCCATCTCAAAACCTGCCTCGATATGCAGCGCCAAGGATAGCACCTGGCCTGAACCACTTGTTGATTGATCTTGAAGGATTAGTCCGATTGTAGAAAAGGCATTCAATTCGCCTGTAGCTTGTACTCAGTGCACTATAGAGCTTTCTGAAAAATTAATAGGTTTACCAGGCTTGAAAATGGTTATTGGTGTGAAAACTATTCAAACTGTAAAGGGTGAAGTGTACTCTTTTTAAGGTATCCCAGCTTATGTCTTATGGTGATTGTGTGATGTGTTAGCAAGGATTCGAGAGACGTCTACTAAACGGCTTGATACTCAAGTCCAAGTTTGCTTAACTGACTCCATGCTTTCCAGCTAGAGTGTGTGGTTTTGACAGTTTATATTTATTTATGTTTGCGGGTCTTATTGCACGATGAATGTAGCATAGAGGAATCATCAAAAGCTTCCAGATTGCGCAGAATAATCTTGGAATAACTCTCCAATGCCTAGTTACCAGATAAACTCAGAGGACCATTCAACAACCTCTCTTACAAGATACTTCCTTCTTTTAGCACCAACTTCTTAAGTATAATAAACGTGTAAGCAGTTTAAAATATTTCAAATCCTCAAGACCAACCAAAGATAAAGCCATTGCTCATCTGCTCCGTTATCGGTATCTTCAATAGGAAGTGCTTGATACGCTTATATACCAAGAGGTTATGCAAGAGCTGTGGAACATCTAGTTTGGAGCTGTTCAGCTTTATGCCAAGGGAAATTGTTCCACCTAGGGAGTCTTCCAACAAACCGGCGACTTTAGACATCATGATTTTTGCCTGTTGGTTTTAAGCCCTGAAAATTATTCAATTTCCTGTTCCAAACATCCTTCAACTCTACCTACATGAATCGTAGTTTAAGATCTCAGTGATAGGGAATATCATTGGTTGGCAGACAATCTGAAAAGGAGGTTGCAGTAGTTACCCTACAACAGACTTGTTTAATGTTTATTTTGGTTATGCACCGAACAATAATGACTATTCAATTAATAAGCTATCTTTTGATATTGTGTAATTCTCGTTGGGCGCCAATTAGTGTAAATTTTCTGGTGGAGAAAATATACGAACGTGTGAAGATAAATTGAGCAGTTGTAGGAGAAAAATTCATCGAGATGTTTGCTTCCATTCCTCAATATTTGTTGAAAAATTGATAATACAGAACCTTTCGGATAAGTTTTGAAATGATATGCTTACTTCAAATTCTCAAGGGTCCTTGATTCGATTCACCCTTAGGAAATGACTAATTTATTGACAACTACTTACAAATGTATATATAAGCGGAATGTTCAAGAGTTAAGTAGAATCTCGGGAAAACAATTTGTTTTCAAAAACAAAAATTATCAGGATTAGAAATTTGTCACCCTTAGCATGTCCTATGCAATCAGTTTTACTTTTGATAAGTGTAAACTTCAAACGCCATCGAGTCCTTAAATATTCACTTTCATTTGAAATATGTTCCAGAGTTGGAGCATTTACTTTTGAATACAAATTGATTTCTACAAAACTGACAGAAACTGCATAAGTGCATTTAAAAACAACCATTTAAACTGTCATGCTTTATCAACTTTTCTTTGCAACTCGTACCCGACAAACGACCGCATTTAGTCCTCGTACACTCGTATGGTGCACAAACTGATGCTGATGCTGATGCTGCTGCAAACTGCCGCAATTGAAAAATATAAAGTTTAACTACCGGCAAAGTGATTTTATATCGGGCAAACGTTAAACTGTGTATCTGCGAGTCATAGAGAGAATGGACAACTTTTTTTTTCTGCGCTGCACTACTATCCCGAGTTTGCAATACACTTGAGTTTCTGTAGAGGCAGTGCAGAAGCAAAATTCACTGCAAATATGTGCTTGTTTAACGTTGAAAGTTTTTTTTTTTCTCATATTTTTTTTTTACATCAGTGGTTGAGAGAGTAGGGCTTGGTGTATTTGTCCACATGGTAGGTAGGTATGTACTAGGTTCCCTCCACTTAGCAAAGGGAATTATTTACAAAGGAACATATTGATTGTTTTACTGCAGTTTAAGTACTACCAGTGAGTTCGAAGGAATTATATGTTGTTTAAATCATACTGGAGTAAATGTCCATTAGTTGTGGGGATGTTTAGAATGTGCTACTTAATAGGATTTTATTATAATCAAGTAATTTCAAGTAATTTCAAAACATTCCAAAGGTACAGAAAGTGAGGAAGTTCTCTGTGGAACTTTAACTTCCACTTCAAATGATATTTTTTTTAAAGAAAAATAAATGGACTGATTCGGGTCTCCTGAGGAACATCCACTTCGACCGCGAAGTGTACTTGCTTTTGAGTCCCTAAACCTATCTTCAAAAATCTAATCAAATTGTTGTAAATTTGCAGTAAAACGTGTATCCTTGCACGAACATACGGTTTCTTGACGTTCCAAACAGGAAAATGGACTTGCATTATCACTTATGTATCTTGCTCATCTATTTGAATGCGTAATGGCAGGATAGACTATAATGTTAAATTTTCTTTCCAAGAAACATCTAGTAAGGACATCCTACAGATTTCCATTGAAAAATAGTCTTATTTTTCAATGGAATGATAATTCTGGCCTCAACCTTACTCCTTCTGAATGGACAAGACATTCAGAGAAATCCTTGTAAAATCCCTTCAGATAAAATATTCTCATACAAATGCAATAAAATATCCTTGCATACGTAAAGCATATGCAGAGGGTAATTTGCATTTGAAAGGGCATGAATGACGACAACGAGGAGTACGTGAGTACCGAAAAGACGAAGCAAAGGATGTGCATAATACCGTGATGATTATTATGGATTATTATGCGGTGCAATGTACGTGACCAAGTGCAAGACCAAGTGAAATCAATCAAATCGATTGGAATTGTCGATGATGACGATGGGTATGAACCCGGTGGCGGGGCAATTTAAGGATAAAGGACTTGCTAGGGAATAGAGACTTAACTGGATGTGGATATGGGATGGTTCATTAGAGAAATGCAGCATAGATGGAGTGAAATTAAGTCCTTTGAAATTGCAATTATAGAAGTTTGAAGAAATGACTGATTTACTAAGAGATAGGGTATAGTTACTACTTTGTTGTACTTATACAGGTATTTAGATTTTATAGGATTATTTGAAAGATAAATCGAATCGTTTACTTAAAGAGATCCTCGTATTAAACAAATTGATATCTAATCATTTAAGGCAATCATATATGTACATGCTATTGGCTTCATAGTCTAGCTAAACAGTGACAGCTTGGAGTTTGTTGCAGCTTTCTGCAACAATTTCAGTGCGGCCATCGGCCAAGATAATGCGAAAGAATAAAAATAAAAGAAATACGTGTTTTACTGTAATTTACTGCAATATCGTGGATCAGAGTGGCTTAAGATTATCAAGACTCAGAAAACAAGAAAAAATTACTTTCACGGATCCACTTCCCGTAAACGTCTAGACAACATAAAAAAAAAATTGACTTTCGACATAGGGCACAGATTTAACTTATTAAGATGTTTCCTCAGGCTGCAGTAGTCTGTCAGGGTAGGTAAATATGGCACCTATAATATCAAGACAGATAGTTACAGATGTGCGTTCACTGTAAAGCCTGTTGCATGAAGCTGGAGATTGTCGTGCTATGTTTACTAATAATAAAAATCGGCAAGTTATCAGCATAACCTGTCACGATGTATCTAATCTGTGCTGATTGACTAGAAGAGTGTCTAATGACTAATGACCACAAAGAGAGGTATCATCATTGGGGATAGACCTTTACTCCAGTTACAGACGCCTTTATCTATTGGTTGGCTCTACTACTGATTGCGCTTGCTATTGAGTTATAACCGGTATGATTGAAAGCGGTACATAGGGTTATTTCCTTGGCGTGTAGTGTTACTTCGTTCTTTTTGACTAGATGATAGATGGCACCTTCTGTCAATTTGCCTTGACTCGAGTGCAGAGGGGTAGATAGTTCTTATCAGCATCTAATATGAACATTAATGAGTTTCTCTGTCGTCTTAAGAATGAATAAAGTTAGACTTATAGGTATCTATGTACATGTACAGGATTTAAGCAGCTCACTAGGCCTATTGCCTGGATTGGGAATGAACATCACATTTACCTGCCTCCAAGTGAACGGTATGTATTCATAATGCAGCTTGCTCTAAATAAAGGCGTTGTGTGATTTTAAAGTATATTCAACCATATCCTGGGTGAAGAACCGTACAAGCAATACAGACTCTGTATTGTAACCTGAAATAAGGTTTCGAGTTTGTCCATACAGTCCGTCGTATTGGTACATTTTAAATCACTCTACACAAAGTAAGTGATGTCTCATGGCTCATGGATCCTCCTTGCAAGTTTCATTCAGGAAAATAAAATTGCCTCACTTGCTATAGAAAAAGTCATATGCTGGGTCCCAACCCTCCAATATTTGTCATCTGGTTTCATTGCAAATGTCATCACGATCTTGTATACGCATGCGGTCATATTATGACGTTCCATATAAACGGGATAGACCCTTGTGCAACACTACCAGGAATGATGAATTCATATACTTAGCCGAACGTTGTTCAAAGTCGATCTAAGAAATTCTATTTTGTTTCTCGAACTTACAAAGTTAAGTCATTTTGACGTGTCGTACTGATCGTGATTTTTCTTACCACCGCTTTATTTCTTTGTTTGAAACGCTTCTTTCACTGTTTTTTGTGTTCTTCTTACGGCGCATACTGTTAGAAGTACTTCCTAGTGTAATAGTATAGCTGCCTCGTTACTATATAGCTTTTTATAATTCACTTATATATAACTCGTTCTAACATCTTATTCAGGGTATTCTTAGATATTTAGTTTTTCGTTCAGATATTCCTGCGCTTGATACTTAACCTGGTCCCTTATTTCTTTCTATGGCCAAGGGTAGTATCATAGGTGACGATTGGTCCTACTATCATTGTGTTCATTCAGTGCAGAATACTTGAACTACGCCCCAGGTTCTATTCGCTAAAACTTTCCAAAACACGAGCATTCAGACACCTCCTCTTTCTGTTCAATGTCAGCTTGTGTCAGTCACATGAACCTGAAATGAAGCATACATATGAATCTTTGAAATACGATTTTCTTGGTATCGACTAGCGGAAGAATGAGTTTTTATTATTAATGTTAGCTTCGTAATGGAAGAGGAAAAAGTTCAGTTCAATTAAAAAATCGGGAAACACACAACCATACTACGATTATCCTTTGCATTCAATCACTACAAGGCCTACAACTGGCATTTATCTCAATCAGTTCAGTTCAGTTCAGAAAATTTAACGATTTTCACCTCCAATTCTTTCAAAGTTCTAAGCTTCATCCATATGCATTGCTTTCAAAACATCTGTCGCAAGTTCAGCTGATTCAAGAATGGCAGATCTCATAAAAATTATATTCAAACGTCCATTGAACCTCACCCATCGATTGACAACCTCTGCGTATACGTAACGTTTTTCCCATTTTCACCCATAGCCAGAAAAATAAAAAAAAACAAAACTGTCTCCCATCGAATGCGATTTTTCAATTTATCACATGACCAGTCACATACCAAAGGTAATCAAAAGCATCCCACACGCATTCAGTATCACAGACTACACCAGTCATAGCAGCGCCAAAATGACAAAACTATACCGCATATCCATTCCAATCCTGCTGCGTTTTTCTATAACAATCACACCACCCTTATACAACATCGCACGCCCCCCATCCTTGATCAATCTGCAGTACATCTCGCACCTTTAATTGAATTTCGAACCGAAAATGTGATTCAGTTCTTGGTCTAGCTTTTATTTCTCTTTTTGATCATGGTTAGGGTTCGGTGAGCGAGTGAGCGAGCGAGCAATCGAGCCCTCAGGGAATCAATTTCCAATTTTTATCTCCCCAAAAACAGTTTTTGGTCCTTCGAGCCGGAAGTGGTGAGCGATGCCACTGCACTTATGTTATTTTCGGTGAACAAAAAAATATTCCCGAATTGTATGAGTTTTTTCGTGGAGAGGGAGGGATAAAAAATTAAATTAATAAAAAGGACGAGTATGTCCCTTCAGGATGAAGAAAACAAACGCATCCCCCCAATAGTGGGGTGTTTACTTTCCGCTGATTGACGAAAGTCATCCTTCATAGAATTTCGTTAGTAAGGATGCGCTCTTTTTTTTTTTATTATTTTGTCCTCCGCTATGCAGTAGGTATTTGTGGGGATAATAGCATCCTCTTTGTCTTCTTGTGTGCTAGGAATAAAAAAAAAATACCACGACGACCGGATATTTGACAAAATTGAATTGTGCATCCTGCGGTTGGGATGAGAGAAATAGGAAATTCTACAAAGAAATAAATCAGGGAGGTTGGGTGGTTGTTTTTGAAGACGGATTCTATTCTCTCTCTCTGCAGGATATTTATTCGCCACAATCAGTCAACCAATGCGGAATAAAATTGATGGATTTTTTTTGTCGTTTTTTTTCGAGGATTTTGTTTTGGTCTCCTTATGCATTTATTCATGAATGCGTCAGTCTTCTCTCCAAGTCAATAAGGCGTTTTAAGTTTTGCTTTAAAATATATTGTGGATCTTTAAACGGGTTGATGACAAAAACAATCAGATCTGCAAGAGGCATTTAGCAGACAGGATTTGTAAGATTTACATTTACCTGTATCGTCATGCGAGATGCTTTAAGAGGTACCTCTCGGCTGATGACATATTCTACAAATGGCTTGATCAACCGAAAGTAGGTGCATGCGTGGACTCAGTACCTCAGGGATTAGTCAGCAGGATTACAGAAAATACCCATTACGAGTTCTCATCGTCCTATTTCTTATCTCTTGTGAATTTTCCACAAACATCTCGTATAATTGTCATGAGAAAACTTCGAATATGTCATAAATCCTTAGGATCTCTTCATTCTTTTAAACATGTTGGACATACACAATGGATGCCTACGAATAAGCTAGTACCTACTTAGTTGAAATGTTGGTTTTTGTTTTAACTAAGCTGGTAAAGTTTTTGCTTTAAAATGAATTTCCGTCATTGTGTGAGTAGAATTTCATCACTAAGATCCTCCCTCTATATCCAACCACGAGTTCCTATAACTCAAACAATGTTAATTGCCTCCCCGCGATGATAATAAACAATCGGCTTTATCTCTCTTGGAAAACTTCGATAATATCAGCCGCAGGCAGTCAATCTGACTACAATAATACTATTAACCACAAGCATCATAAACTTTTGAGTTTCTCCAAAAAAATGAGGAAATTTTCAAGCAATCACCCCTAGCCAGTCAGCCCGTATTATTGAGTGCAAAATCCTTTCAAAATTATCACCCACCCTCTAGCGTGGTACTTTGAGAGAATTCACCATTAAACTTCAATTACGCCGCTAGGCCAATTTAGCGCCAATTCGATTCGATTCCCCAGAAATGAGCAAAAAAAAAAAAACTTCAAATCGCATTGCGCTACAGATAAGGGCGGACGAAATGAATTCGCGGATGAGATTTTCAAAGTAATTAGCTGGTGAAGAGAGCGAAGCTATTTGGTGGCCCTCTTTAGAAACGTGTGAATGAGTGATATTGAAGGGCTCTTTCCGAAATGAACACGAGAGTAGGGGTGTATGCTATAACTAAATTCTTTGTGATATTAAAATTCTACGACTTTAATTAAGTGCTCATGGGAGGGTGAGAAGTTTAGATGGATATTGGCGGATGCCCTCAAGCAATACGTCGAATTGGCACTTGAAAATGTAAAGCCTGTGTTGGGTGCAAATTATTCCACCTTTTTTTCGATTAGAAGGAAAATGCTTGCGCTGTTTTTGAATTTGAAGAATAATTACATTATTCACCAGTGAAGGTGAAGATGATGGCATTTAGAAGGACGCAATGCAATTTGACGACCCTTTGCGTTCTGGAAAATATAATTTAGGCAATAACCGAAAATGCTCAGGTGGGTGGTGCGTTTCATTTCATCATAGCACAGAGCTGGTTGTACATAAAGTCAATATACAGACATATCCACCGTATCAGGTGTAGGTACATACGTATTGTTAGTTGTTACATTGAAGGAACGCCAAAAATACCAAATAAAAAATATAATACTGAGTTTCCGTCAATTTTTTGAGCACATAAGAGCTGTCAGTGTCAAAATAATATATGATTCAAAAATAACCAACAGCCCACCATCTCAATTATTTATCTATGTTACAAAATGTATCAAACTTAATATACCCTTAAGATAGGGTATAAACATAAAATGAGTTTTGTTCCGAAACAATGTGGATATTTTTATTTTATTTTAAAGCATGTAGATAAAGCATCTCCTGTAAGTGGTCGTCCTTTTGGAAAAAATTTTGCATATTGTTTTCGCACAATTTCGGTTTGATTTCGCCAATAACAGCTCTGTTATTATCTTTGACCGCCTGAATTGCTTCTGGATCATTGACGCTGACCTTATCCTTCAATCCTATCCCTAAAAAAAGAAGCAGTGTAGCATGACCTAGGCGGCCAATTGAAATCTACGATAGCTGGGCGAGAAGGTACTTCATATTAGTACAATTAGCGACCAATCGAAGTACAAACTTTACGAAATGTTTCTTTGAAATTTTCCCCCTTTTGTAGTGAATTTTCTAAAATTCCAAGCGTTGTCCACGCATATACGATATTGTTCCATTGGGCGCGTTCCATATTCTAGGGCTACTTTTTGAGGTAAGGCCTAACATATGGAACGGCAAATTGACCTAAAAAGTAGGTAACATTTCATGTGCCATAACTATCATTCCACTTCCCGTTTTTACTTTCGATAGATTATGGACTGTGGTTTTAAAAGCATCTTAGTGATAACTTTATTTGTATAGAAAGGAACACTGTAAAGAATGCGTAAGTGCGAAAAAACATAACAAAGAAAACAAGGTTTCTTTATTTTTTGAAAGAATTTCAACTCCACTTAAAACCTTAGACTTTTGCTATAATGTAAAAAAATTAAAACATTTCAATAAATGACAGCTTTATGTTTGAAAGTTCAAAGATACTGTGGAATTTTAAATGAAAGTTCTCTACGTAAGACCCTCTATGTCCCTTGTTGGAAAAGTTGCAGGTTTTTCCTTTTGAATGTAAAAGACCAATGACAGGTGGAATAAATAAGTTAAGCAGAGTTGTGTCATATCCAGATAGATATGGCCAAACTGCAACTGGGCCAAAATGGAGGAACTACGACGAGAGGAATTGACCTAAACCTTCTATCATAATCGAAAATTATATCAGCTGAAAGATAATTGCCTTATATACCGAAAGACTGGTGGCCGTTAAGCCTCTGGATTATTCAGTAATTTAAACAAGGCTAGTAGTAATCTACAGCATCTAAAAATTAATCAGTAATCAATTCGGTAAGTTCCTATTAGATTATTACTATCAAGCCATAGGTAAACCTTATAGCACAGATCGTCTGTTATATCATTACTAGAGATTGTATCATTGGTATTGATGTGGATATAATCCACAATGACTGCTTTAGAAAATATCATTTAAAATACATAACTTCTGTAACCTGTGTAACCCATGGACGTTTGTCATTGAACTACATATCAAATCAATAGCGGTTGTACTTAATATTTTATAAACGTTGGATCATCTACCGCAACAGCTATGCATATGGATGAAAAGCTTTTTTCACGACAGATCAAGTTTTGTTCAATGGTATGTCTTCCCATACATTTGCTATTATTGTTGATGTTCCTGCCCTCGACGTTTGAGAAGATTTTTTCATGCAAGTAGTCCGGCGAAGAAGACTTATGGAAACTGTTAAGATTATGTAAATAGTTTATATGTATGTATATATATAATATTCGTGATCAGTATCAATAGCGTCGGTTGAGTTCTTAGGCCTTAAATTTTAAGCTATGAGAATAAAACTTCATAACTGGGCTTTTGTTTAAAAGATCCAGCACAAGCCACTGCCACGCCTATTTTTTCATGACTTCACTATTTTACTTGAAATCAAAAAATTTTGTTAAGACCAAATATTTAGATATTCAAATTGTCTACAATTTACCTGTACGTTGTCTTTACCCACGCCCACTTTTTAGGGGCGTTTTCATCAAAAAACAGATTTTTAAATTATTTTGCTTGTAACATCCTCAAACGCTCACTTTGTTAAGCGTGATGGAAAGGAAGACGAATGAGGTATGAAACAATCAATTTCAGATGGATTGTAGCTTTTCTGTATGTTTCTTTTACTAATTCCAGTGTTTAAGAGAACATTTTTGCGCAGTCGCGCACTTTGAACGATAGCTTCTGCTTTATTTGGTACCCCTTAATAACTTAAGCACGCAAATGGCGACTAGTGCATCAGTTCAGTAAAGATTTTGGTCACTACATGCTTAATTTTAGCCTTCCTTTCCGCCTTCCAAATTATTGTTCCAAGCTGAATTAATGTCGATTAAAGCCTTATCTTGGCAATACCCGATATCGATAGTAGATTTCCAAATAACCAAGCGGTTATCAAGTTTTTAAATCAATTCCTTTGGAAGGTATCTTTCAAAAACGAAACTGAGCCCGGTCTCAGCAATAATATTGGATAACTAAGTCCACCTTTCTTACTTCCCCTAGAGTCGGCTGCACCGCCGTCACGTATTTTATCACGATCAGGACTCTAATCTAGTGATATCGGCTCTCTCTCATTTGCATTCTGCTGGCTGCTCGTCCTTTAGTCTTTCTTTACAACCCAGTTTTCCTCGATGAGATATTATATATATGTTCCGTGTCCTCCATGGCTTCTGGGTTTTTACCGTCTTACCCAAAGGGTAAATACGCCCTGAAGAATGGCCTGTTAACATCTGGATTATTATTTGCTTTTCCATATTGTCAGTTTCCTCGTATCTTCATTGCCATTCGATAAGAGTGGTCACCCTTAGTTAAGGCAGAATATGCTTTCAATATGAAACATTGGACATTGATTGCTCTTAGTTTCAGTCAGCCTTCGTCAACTCCGCTGCGGTATATTGTATGTAGATGTCGGCGAAAAGATCGCCTTGCCAATATGTTAATGCCATGGTTCTTTATCTCTGACTTGGCAAGCATGGCCTGGTTATCGATTGTTATCGTGATGGTATTCCGCTGCTTGACAGCTACCATATCTATAATCGTACTCTATCTCCTCTAGGTGTTTGGCTACTTCCACAAAGGCAATGTCACTTGAATTGACAGAATAGAATGATAAGTTTGAGGAGATTATTTTAAAAAGCTAAACTAAAACTTCAATAAAAATTATTTTTTCCTATTGTCAGGCTGAAAACTTTTCCTCCTACCAACCAACATACCTACTTCCTTCTATGTACATACATACATATGTATGCATGTGAGAATGTACACCACTCAGTGGCGTAATTTATTAAATTTTCCAACTATTTTTGTATTCTCTTCATCAATTGAATTTAATTCGACGAACAAAAAACATAAATTACCAAAAATTCATAAATTCGCTGAAACTTTATTAGTTTTTCAAACAAGAAAATATTTCATTCCGTTAAAAACGAAAACAAGTTTCTTCTACTTTGCGACCAAAAAAGGAGCAAGAGATTGTTGAGAAAGGTGGGATAAGTTTACCAAATGAACTTTTGTATTTGGAAACTCTGTTCGTATCTATGAAATGTTCATTTGAAAGTCAAGAAAATACCGAACTACACAGAGGAAACAGAAAGTCTGAAAGGATGTTTTAGACTTTCAAAGGCGAACAAATTCGCCTTGTGTGTCGAGAAATATCATTAGTTTTGAACTCTTTGTTAGTGAGGGTAAAATTTTTGATGTTGAAAAAGAAATATTAATACTTCCTTCCTTTGTGGGGATAGAAAACCGTCAAATAATTTGGGATTAACTTTACTTTGCTGGAAAGTGGCTGTTTTAAGTAATTAACTGGTTGGATGCCATGACGATGATATTTTGATATTTCTTTGTAAAAATCTTGGTTTGAAAGCAGTTCTCAAAGGAAGACGAAATATATGTATTATGTATGTATATACGTGAGAAGTAAGGTTTTTGAAGTTGTTTTTTTTTTTAAATGTTCAAATGGCTATAAGGAGTTTAACGTCGATTAAGACTGTGTGTCAGTGTATAAGTAAAAGAGATCCCAGTAGCCGCTTGTGTTCTTTTCGAAACTCTTATGGTTTTCCTCCGAAGTGTCTTACAATAGTGAAAAGCCAGATTTACATTAGACCTCTCCGATTTTGCTCAGCCTAACAGGAGCCTTCATCGATCTTATCTCATAGGCTCTGAATTAGTCCTGACCACTTCTCAATTGCAACAATATAATCTCTCTACAAGCACCGCCCAAAGCGTTAATATTGTATCACTTATCCAACAGCTTATATCAAAGTATTTACGCGCCCACCTTTAGAAAGCAAATTGGTAAAAGTAAGCCTGAATATTTCCACACGACTTCCCTCCTAGTAGAAATTAGCCATCTTCCGGTTCGCTTATACACCTCCACGATAACATGGAATTCTTTAGAACATTATTGCTCTCATTTGCATATCTCTGTTGTTCTTTATCCTTAAACACCTTATAGCTATCATGTGTTACCCAGCATCGCGCCCATTCAGTTGGCTGTTACGAGAATTCCTTCGAACAACCACCTTTAACAGATTTTCAGCTCTAGGTGTGCGCCTCCCAAAAGAATAATGATAATGATGATGAAAATAAACACAAAGACCAAACCATAGATAGAGAGAGAAAAGAGGGAGGAAGTTTCCATTTTTCCTGCCAATTTATTTTTTTTTCGCTTCGACGGAACGGAATCTTAAGTACTTTAGCCTTTTACCCGCAATTCGGCACGGATTATTCAAATTACCGCTCGAGCCCTCGAGTGAGCGAATACGCGTCGTGTGTAGGCGGTGGTTTTTGTGTAAGCCTATGCCCTCTCTGTGCGGTGCCTATTCCCCCAAGGAGAGACAGGTCCTCCTCATGAGAATTATGTTCCCTGTGGAATTCTTTAATTATGCGGAAATGCGTTATCCTGATGGGCCGTCGAAAAAGTACGCTCGCACATTTCCAAGGAAAATTTAATTATAAATCTTAAACAGACATTAACATAACCTCACAATTGCTGCGCGTCAGCTGGATTTATTTCTTTCAATTAACAAGGGAGTCGGGAAAATGTTTCGATAAAGACTCTCCTAAGGAATAAAACCAAACTTATCCGGTAACAAAACCTGATTTCCATTCAAAGCTATCTCAATACGACAAGAAGAATGCTCCTTTGAGGTGAAAACAAGGATACAACTTTCCTGTTGCGGTAAATAGTATTAAGCACAAAACTACATAGGTTGTTATACCTCTACAGGAGGGGTGGTGTTCTTTTTCGGGTAATAGTTTGTTCGGCCGAGGGTAGCTGCTTCAAGAATGCTATTTGTAACTGTCAAGGACCTAAAATCGGATTGCGATTTGTAATTCTTGTTGGCGCTGTGTGCGGGAGGATACAAAGTGAATGATTTGTTGGAGAGTTATTGTATTATAGAGCTAAGGGGTTTGTTCTATTTTGAATGGATTATAGGAGAAAGAGTTCCTTTGAGGTTTCTCAAATGCAAGTTGGAGATGTTTGGGGAATAATGAAATCGAGATTTAGTGGTGCAGATTTGGTTTTGCAAAGCCGAGATGAGTTGAAAGTTTTTTATTTGTTTGAATGCGATTTGTATTAGTTTTGGAGATTTGTTCTACCTGTGGGGAATTTGTAACCGCAATAAGGAATAGTACATGCATACATGCATGTATTTCTTAAAACGTTTAGCTCTTTTATTTTCGACTATAAATGCTGTGCTGGAGTAAAGTATTAAATTACTTGAGTGTCGGGGGATTAATATATGTACATAACACGGATATGTACCTGCTGAACTTTTAGGAACATGGCCTTAGATGGCTTCCTACATACTCACTCGTTCAGTTGTTTCTGTGAAGGACATTTGAATAATAAAAACAAGCTGTTTTATTAAAAAAAAAAAAATAGGACGCTCCTAATGAAAAATCCCTTACAATCTGTTATATTCATTCTTGAATAGCAGATTCGTTTTGGTTTGTTTCTTGATAAACTCTTTTCCCTTTATTAGAGTTGAGTTCCTACATTCAACTGTCTCAACTGTCATCCATCATCACTGGCCTTCCAGCCGTTTATGTAAAACTTTATTTCGTGACTTGTGAGATTGAATTTGTAAAACGCTCTTTCCAAATTAGCCCGACCACTTAGAAATTAGCGCGTGTTTCTCGTGGTAACCGCACTCACGTGCTTCACACCACTTGAACTCCACACAAACCTCTCCACAGCGCACAACTTCCTCAAATCAATTGAAACCTAACCTGCACTACAACACTCCCGTTTCACTGTTTCCCCCTGCTGTGTAAGTTACAAACATCCTTTCCACACCGCACTCGACCTTCATAGTGCTCGCCAATGTGAATGGCCCCGAGTGGTGTTCTCTGTCAACGAGTATGGCGTGCTAATGTCTCACTTATTCATTCATTCGTGCAATACACAAAGTCACCGTGAACCCTGCGCGAGCGAACACAATGCGATGCCACTTCCTTGAATCCTTCCCAATATCGCTACCGTTGTCGTCCTCCCATTTCCCATTTGCCTCGTCAATCTTGGGTACATTCTGCATACAAAGTAGTGACGATGACGATAAGGCGATGGCTTGAGAGATGCATTTCATTGATATTTCACTTTTCCACTTTTCCACATCCGGTGTGCTGTGGGAAGGTGTGCGGGGCAAGGCTGCTTCGTAGAAGAAAAGCCTGCACTTGCAACTCCTTTTATAGCAAATTCACTTAAGTGCTAAAACATGTTCAAGTTGGAAGATTGAAATACAACGCAGAATGGGTATTCAGACTTTGCTGGCTTTTAGCTGTTACGTGACCCAAAGCGGGACAGTGTTGCCCAGGTGTATAAATTCACTAAAATACGGGAATTATTATGGCCGCCCCGGCAAGGACCTTCAATTAAAAAAGACTATAAAAGTGGAAAACTGCTCTTCTTCCCCAGATAAGGATAGAGGATTAAAGCGGAAAACTTTCATCACATAGGCCACCGAGAATAGGGACAGCAGGACACTGCAACTCACACAGATGAAACTAAAGCTAACGAGGGACAACTTTGGGATAATTCATTTAAACCATGTTTTAAAGCAAAATCCTTTAGGGAACACTGGGTTGGAGATGTAGATAGTCAAACTTGTATTTTAGATGGGTCGATGTTACAGAAAAAAAAAAGAAACACGAGACTGTCCAGTCGATGTTGTTAGTTTTGGGTATTATTCCATGGAACACATGTTTATCGCATGAGAGTGGAGCCCATTAATTAAAGTGAGTTGAGCGAGCAAAAAGTTTCTCTCCACGAAGCACATAAAAACTGTTTCCGAGATGGTAATGTCTCCTTCCGGTCGTAGTCGTTAATGCAATTTAAGTTCTTAAGGATCTTAGAGAAGGAGTGCAATTATTTTATTACCCTGCCTGCAGTGATGCTACCTATTCGAGATGGAGCTTTGTGGAATACTTCTTCTTCTTCTTTTATTCTGTTCAAGTACAGGGAGTTCCTAAGGAAGGTTCTTTTGCAATGAATTAATTTTTTTTTTACTGTATGTTAGGTGTGTGATGGCAGACGGTGGTTAGGGATGGCTTAATTGGTTCCGGGACAATTTCTAATATTTTTAACGAGTCTTTTTTGGTAAGTAGCAATCCTTCATATTCAACTAATTAAATGTCGCCTTTATGTCGCTAGGAATCAAGTGGCAGTTTGGACGAATACCTGCCATAGAACGTTTGAATTAGGTTGATGAATCACTTTTTTTTCCTCAGAAGAGGTCTTTTTGTTCTTAGGTGCATATATATCCTTTGACTTCGTTGCTAAATAGCTAAATATTGAAAACTTTTATAAACAGGTCCTTTAGGAGAGTGTTGTAACTAGTTAACTTATTTGTTATGCCTAGTTTAGCCAACTATTGCTGGAATTCTGACCAGGTTAGCAGACTGTTTGCAATCAAATTGTTTTGCGAAAGAGGTGTAAACTTTATATTTGGGATCTGTATTTGTTCAGGTAGTTTGTCTAACATCATATTGGGAAGAGATGGGAGTTTCAGTTGGAGTATCTGAAGTTGCTGCTGACCAATTCCGCTGTTAGAGAGAAAGGACAGTCCAGAATATGTTCAGTGACTTCCCAACTGCGTATGGCGTTTGCGGATATGACTGCTCCGAGGTACTCAAAATAGTTTTTTTTTGATCTGCTGGAGCGCTGTATCTTATGTGGTTCCGGCGGTAGAAGACAATGGAAACTCTGTACTCTCTGCACCGGTTATCCAGCAATGTTTACTTAACCTGTTCCAAAGCTGATGAGTTTAGTTTTGAAAGTGTTCACTTTTAACTTAAAGACGGTTCCTTCTATTTCCACATCTGGTGGCCTTTGGTGTAGCCCCATAACCCTTGGGAAGGCAACCGTAGTCCAGATGTATTGTAAGAGTCTTTTTTTTTTGATTTGAGGCCCGGGGGTCAACCCCGGACATTTATTAGAACTTAATACACGCACACTTAAATTCTAGACTTACAACCAACAAAGTTCCTTAAAACTAACAAGTATCCTTAAAACTAACAAGGTTAAGGATGGGAGCAACAGGAAATGGCTTTTTTGAGGGACAGTTTGTTAAGGTGAAAGTCAAAGAGAAGGTGAACATTGTTAACTTCGCGTAGCATTCTAGACATTGGCTCCTGGTATCCGTAATTTGTTCAGTGGGTATTGACTCGAAAAAGGGGCATAGATCTGAGATTTCGCGGGTTAGTGTTCAGCGAGATAAGCTGAGTCAGCTGCGGATTTGGATGCATTCCTAAATCGTGGCACAAGATTAATGTTCCCCTAAATGAAAGCTTGATAAAGTATATCAAGAAAATCGTAGATTTTCAATCAGGCTGACAAGTTCACAGAAACCGTACTGTATACTCAAATAAAATAAAAATTTGGAGAACTTTTTTGAACAACAAATCCAACAATAATTAGGCATACCGTTGATAGCGAATGGGCCAAAGGAAGGCTAATTTTGAATGACTCTTAGCCAGCGTGGTATACCAACCGAAAATGGTAAAGGAAATATTTTGCGTGGATGATTCAAACTGAGATCAGGTACAACTTAAGTTAAAGCCAACATCAATATTCTGCCCAACACTCAAGCAATCATTAAGTCCCTTTACTCTTTTACTTAAGACACAACAATATTGTAAAGATTTGATTTCCTAGTCATAAGGACATCGAAGGTAATAATAATCACGGATGAGATCATTATTCATACTTACCTTGTCACTTGCATTTGAGCCACCTTAAACTAGAGTGCTGAATACAACGTCTTCGTTCAAGCAATAAGCCGACCGATTTAAAGATGCTGACTTATTTTCAAACTAGTCAATGTTTCCTCAAATATCATCTCCATACAATGGACAAAATTCAAAGAACTGCCGAGCATATCCTCTTTGGAAGGGGACTTCTTTCTAATCATGAGATTTCAAAATTATTAAGAAAATGTATCATTTCTTTGCGACCTTAGCAAGTTCAAACCAAAACCTAATCTGTCACAATATCCTGGGAGGACAAGACACCTCTTATTCTATCTCCTTATACCTGTAATGATTATAGGTTTGTGGTTTCAATGGTAATCGATTATTCCGCCAACTCAATATGAACAAGGGTGGTAATGAAATTAAGTATTCTCCTCGAATCACTTTATTTTGAATTAAATTCAACTTTAATTAAATATGATTGGTATGAGATAAGAATTCCAAAACCCACATTCCTTGTTTCAAGAGGCACGCTTCTTTACATTTTCTCATTTTTCTTTTCCCTATCCAAGATGGCAACAATCATTTTCTGACTGCTTTCTTTTCAGAAACTCCGCACCTTTCAATCATCCCTCATTGGGAATTTTTTTATTTCTTGTTATTCAGTACCCTGAAGGAAAATATTGCGAAATTTAATCCCATTTAGCAAGTCCTCCCATTAAGCACGAGAGAATAATTACTCCTTTTTATAAAATTTATTTTTCGAGTCCTTGATCATTGTGTATCCTCAAGTTGTCTTTCTTTTTTTACTCTAGAACATTTCCACTTTAACGCGTGTTCTATTTAAAATTTGCTCGTTTTCAGTTTGTCTTGAGTGAGTGCGAGATATCCGATGTCAACTAGAAAGAATTCCTTCCATCTGGCAGGCATGTCTTAGTAAAAAAAAAATTTAATGACTCATCAACGAAATTAGATACAAAAATTAAATTTAAACATCATTATCTTCCCTATTTTCATTTTGAAACAATATTCAAGGAAATGAATTGAATTTTCCATTGAAAAGTTTTCAAGGACTTTTTCTTGTGTGATGCTTTATTTTCTGTACTTGTTTTTTTTTTTTTTTTTTAACAAAAAGGACATCACACTGAATGTGGTAGGGGCTCCGAACTCCGAAGGAGAAGAAGAAAAACAAGGAAACATTAAATGGAATCAACCTCATGGAATCTAAAGTTAATAGGATTTCTCTTGGAGGTGTGGGTGTGGGTGGTGCTTTTACTTCTACACTCCTTGTTGGCTTACCACTTAAGATTCTCAATTTCTGATAAGGACATTAAAGCAGGAAATTGTATCACACTGATTATGGGGGCAATTTAACCTGAATGGATGTCTTTTTTTTTTAAGTGCTCGCCGCGTTATTGTTGATGTGTAGGTAGAAAGGTGTTCACTGGTACTCGTTCGTTGTCCTTCTTCACTTGCTTAAAGGTGGAAATAGGAGAAGACGCAGAATGGCTCCTTGATAACACAAAATGCCACAAGGAGAGGATAAGATATGTATGTGCGTATGGCCACTTTGTGGGATGACAATGATATGTGAGCTTATTTGAATGGCTGTTGTGGTGTCAAGTGGATCAAGGTCGGCTGGTAGGCAAAAGGTTGGCTTTGTGTCGACTTCTTCATTCGCAGAAGGTGTGTATTGACGTTATTTAGGATAAAGGTTAATTCCCCGTTAGTAAGTCGTTTATTTGTAACTGTAGGGCATGTGTTTTATGAAGTGTAGCTTAGTAGTATCCATGACAAGATTTATGGCAGATATGTAGTTCAATAATTCGGAGAGAAATATTTCAACCAAATACACACAAAATTCTATTAGGCCAGTGGATATATGTACATATGTATATATGTACATTGTATGTGTGTACGTTTTAAAAAAATAGCCCCAGTTATGCATTTAGTATTCGAATTATTTAACTTTAGATGCTGAATCGCGATAATTAGTCAATAAAAGCTACATGATGTAGCAATGTCAGCTTGAGCATGGCTTGGTTGTCACCAATTCAGACCACAGATTTAATTTTGAGGATAATCAAGAACCGATGTCGATTCATAACCAAGAAACTCGTGTGCATGTTCATTTTGCGCTACGATTTGGGGTGAATTAGGGTTTAAACCTAAGTATAGTTGCAACAAGAAGAGGAACATTAGACAATAGAACTTTGGAAGCATCGATATTTCGATGATTTTGCGATAAAAATTATCGTCAGTGATAATTTCCACTTTTGGCTTCGGGAAAAACAATATTCCCGGATCAACTGATCTATCTGGACTTCGACAACGTGTGGTTTAAGCTATACAGCGCAATCTGCAATATTTTACAAAAAAAAGTCATCTTTTCACGACAGACACTGTTTTTTTTTTAAACCACTACTTACTTACTTATGTCCTGTATCCCCTTGTAGGTCCTAGGGCCTCTACAACGCCTACGCGCCATCGTGTGCGGTTTCTGGCAATGTGTCTCAGCTCTCCCCAACTCTTTCCCAATTGCCGTGCTTCCTTCTCGACTGTTCTTCCAATGTACTTCTGGGACCGCCGCGTATTCTGCCATCCTGAGTAAACGGGTTCCATTGCATCGCGTGGTTAGCTATGGACCTGTGACCTTTTCGGAGAGTGTGACCAATCCACAGCCACTTTCGTCGTTGTATGGTTGTGCCTATAGGTTCATGACCCGTTCTCTGATAAAGCTGTTCGTTAGAGATACGTTGTGGCCAGAAAATCCTTAAGATGTTGCGTAGGCACCTGTTAACGAACGTTTGCAGCTTCCTCGTAATAGTAGCGGTCACTTTCCAGGTACCACATCCATATAGCAGCACGGATTCAACTTTGGAACGAAACAGTCGTAGCTTGGTGTTTAAGTTAATTGCATTACTACGCCAGATTGTGGATAGCATCCCAAACGTAGATTTGGCTTTCCCTATTCGGCTGGTTATATCCAGTTCGGTTCCGCCATCAGTTGAGACAATACTCCCAAGGTATTGGAAAGGCTCTACTCTCTCAACCGTTTGACCAGCAATGCATATATGAGTTGGTCCTAGGCTGATCATTTTTGTTTTTGCCGAGCTAATTTTCAGCCCAACGATGTTAGCTTCCCTCTCCACATTTGCTGTCATTTGGTGAAGGTCCATTAATCTGTGAGACAGTAGGCATACATCGTCGATGTAGTCGAGGTGTTTGAGTTCGGATGTAAGAGTCCATCGAATTCCTTCATTTCCCGTCGATAAAGCCGCATATAGCACATCGCTTATCACCAATAGAAATAATATTGGTGAAAGAATGCAGCCTTGCCGAACACCACTTTGGACTTCGAATTCCTCAGACAGCCTTCCTCTGTGCAAAACGTGACATGTGGATCCATCGTATGTAGCCTTGATAATAGCTATTAATTTATCAGGAATGCCTCTCCTGCGCAAGGCAAGCCAAATACATTCCCGATTGACACTATCAAACGCCTTTTCGAAATCGATGAACAGCAGGTGTAGTGGTGATCGATATTTAACGCATTGCTCGATGATGATCCGCAGGGTGTTGACGTGGTCGATACCAGCTTCATACTCAAATGCTGGATTGATGATGATACATGCTAGAACTTCTTCACAACTCTTTTGGTGCCCTTTAGTTATCGATCTTGCTCTTTTAACTTTTGCACTGCTAATACAATTATTGACTTTTTTTAATATTTCATGTTTTGTTTTCATTTCAGGTCAATTGGCGTAATAACACGGGTTTTTGGTTCGATGCCATATCGAAAACATGAATCTCTGATCCGAACTGTTTCATGACGCGGTTTTCGTGTGGTGTGAAAAAGTGGAAGCGGTTTAACTGTGTTTTTTCCCTATAGTGTGATTCGTCTTAAATCTGTTCTATATTCCAGAAAATAGTGATATGAAAGTCACTTCGTATATTTAGTGCATTCCCTTACATCTCTACCGTTTGAAAAGCGTATTCCCTTAAAAAAACGAAAAGAAAAAGAAGTAAAAAATAAGTGTGCATTTTAAAAGCGTTTGATATAATTTAAAATTCTTTTCATCCCTATAATATGTAGCATTAATCTCCCTCGTAAATCGTTTTAATTGTGCCTTCTCAGGGCTCCTAAATAATTTAGCTTTTTTCGCCCCGACTTCTCATAATTCTTACCTTTGAGTAGGGTTTGTGGTCCGTATTGCTGAGAAGGAAGTATGTTCTCCTTCAAAGTATGTAAATTTGTTTGAGTTCTGTAGATCCCTCTCACCGTGTTTCCCTTTAGTGCGGGTCTTATCATTTACGAGAAAAGTTAGAGTAAGTTTATAACCTTATGTTGGGCGCCATTTAAGTGTTTGTGTCTCATGTCCTTCAAAAAAAATCAATAAAATGCGGCTCTTCCTTTTTTATTTGCTTTTTGAATAGTATATCATTTTAAAATCGATATAGTATCGTGTAAAGGCCATAGTGCGGAGCATGGTAAGTGTCCATATTCAGTGCTATTGTTTTTTGTTCTTTTAAATCAATTCAGTGCTCTATGGTATGCAGTGTCAAGAAATGATGACTCCAAAGGAATTTTTTTTGTTTTAAACGGTAAGTGGATATTAGAATTTCATTCCATTTAAAATTGTTAATAACCAGTTTAACAAAAAAAAAAAGGCCCTACAACGAACCTCTACAACCACTTGCCCAAATGACCTAATGACTGTATTAAAACCCACCAAATAAAGTAACTTTTATCAGACCTGCTCTCTCGTCTTCACCGCATTCGACGTCCTTTAGAATCACTTTGGAGCACATTACCCTTTCTCTGACCTCGCATCACTTTCATTGTACTACCCACCCAACCAGTTTACCTCTCTTCCATTCCCACGTCAACTATGTATAACGACGGCGGAACCATAAAAACCCAGTCGCGCTTGCATTTAATTCAAAAATTATAAAGCATAAGTATGCGCCACAAGGCAAGGGTTCCAAAGTATCAAATGGGAGTGTAGTAGATACCAGATGTCCTTAATTGTCCAGGATGTACTTTCGCCCCACATTTTGATATTTCTACTGTGTGGGAGGTGAATAGAGCTCCTTTTTATGATGTGATAAGAAGTCGCAAACTTAATTGAATGAAAGGGTAACGTGTAATAATCTTTATCAACCAAGGAAGTAGGAGGAATATACATTTTCAAGGACATTTACCCGAACAGTGTCTTGCTTTGGTAAACTTTTCAATCGAAGGGAAAGAAAGAAAAAAAAAAACTTTGGGGCGTTTCCTTTATTTTTCGTTTCATAACCATCAACCGCGCGATATGAGAAGAAGAAGAAGAAGTTTGCAGACAATGTCCTTAATGTCCTTAATGTGATGGTGTTCTTAATTGTCTGCGTAAAAGTAATGCGCTTTCGTGTGCGCTGCCTGAATATTATGGCCGTTCGTTTGGGTACGTAATGAGAAATAATTTTTCTTTTAATAGGATACAAGGATAACAGGCTTGACATGGCTTCATCGCTATTCCCTGTTGTTTAATTAAATATTAAATTTTTATTACAACAATGAAGGGGGGCAAGCCATGTCATCGAAATGGCATCGTCATTCTTAAGTAATAACGAGACAATTATGTCGTGCCATAGAAGTGTTGGAACACCTGCGCTTTGATAGTAAACGGATGTAGAGATTTCCGCTCTGCTTTGGAATTGTCTGTCTTACATACATACATGTAGGGGGAATGCGAAGGCATCAGGGGACTTATAAGCTTTCTTTATGGTCATTGGTTAATGTGCACAGTTTAGTCTCCGTTTCGAGAGGACAATCCGCGGAGTATGATAGATTCTTTCTAATACAGACCTTCTACATACTCTCTATATATCAAAGTCTATACATCAAACTCCGACTGACTTATTCCAACATTTATATCAATCTCACGGCCAAGACATTCCCAACACCATTTCATTCTTAATAACGTGTGCTCTTCATCAACACATCCTTGTCACGCCATCAACGGGCATTGAACAGTTTCCGATTAACTTTGCGCACATATGAAACTTTTTTTCGTTAACGCTTTTACTCTAGTTCCATGTGGGTGTTCCGTTCTACTGTTTGTTGTTCCTCTCACCTTCATCGACTTCCTAGATTCACTTTAACTTCCACGATGTGCCCATTCCTATGCCATTGCTCCTTCGGTCTCACAGTTTAAAGGCAGCAGGCATCTGCCTCCGCATCGAGAAGAGATGGAAAGAACCGACGAGAAAAACACATGTGCGAACATAAATCTGTCTGCATCCTTCGGGAAGAACTGCACATGTTACCTATCATGACCGACCTGGGTATTGCCTCCTTTCACCGTGTGTGGTTGTGTGTATGTGATATTTATATCGCATATATCCTCACGCCCTCCGATGCAGTGGTATCTCTCCTGCTCCAAACCGTCCAACGACGTGGAAAAATATTATTACATTATTATGTCTGAAAGTGAGTTACTCACTGGTGATGCTGGTTCGGCTGGTCTGGCTGTTTTGGCTGCTCCTGCTGCATTTGAAGTTCGTATACCGGGTTTTATGCATTGGGCGGTAGTGGCGAATACAGTGCTGCAACCCCGACAAAGGATTTATTCTCACGCAAGGCACATAAATTCTTAAATTTTTGTGAGCGTTGAGCGTACCTACATATACCGACACACATAGCAGCGGTTGCCACGACCAGAACGATAAGAAAGGATAAGTGAAAGGAGCAAAAGGTTCACATTGTAATATCCGGTGCAAGATGAGCGATCAAGAAGAAGCTGTTAGCTGAGAGAATAATAAGGACTTCTTGCAAGCAGGATATTGGTGCAATGTTGTAATTAAGGAGAATGCCAGTGATATGTTTGCTCCTTAATTGGAATGAATGTGATGGGGAATAACTTGAGATGGTAGTCATTAACGCAGTAAAAATAACAGATTGAGATTAGAGTGGGATGTAGTGTACAGTACGTGTTGTACTTCTACACGTACAACTTCTCTTGCTTTGGTTTGGTGTGTAGTTCGGGGTGGCTGCCGCGCATTAGTCAACCAGTTTGGCAACTGTACTCAATTTTATACTTCAATTCAAGTAGTTTGTGGTTCATTCTTGTTTGAACGCATGTCGAAGGACAAATTTAAAGTTTTTTATTTTTATGATGGTTATATTCTCGACTACTTGTTCGAAGCTCGCGAGAGGTGGGGGCGTGTTAAAAAAAAATGTTGGTGTTGTCTGGGTGTCGAACCTCGAACTCCCACTCAGTAGTCCGACGCATTAACTACCGAACCACGACGCTCAGTAATCACCATTAAGAGGAATTAAATATTTGGTGCAATAAATCCTTGTAGGGAACAGTCGCAATTATTTGTGCTCTGCAAGTTATGTATTTCCCATGTTGTGGGATACGAACCTTGAACCCACGTTCAGTAGTTTGATGTACAACTGAGATATGGCATCAATAGGAGAGCACTATTGATTTCTATGAGCAGTAGAGATGTAGAACTGTAGCTCCACATATTAGGGATCATTCTGTCAGAGTTGTTCAATCTATGATGCCAATCTTGCACATTTGTTGTCAAGTCCCAATGTAGCGAACCTAGTACAGTATAACCTTTGGCAGTATATTTCTTCAACTCTGTATGTTTATTCAATTACAATGCAATGTTATGACGGCATAGTACTGTTTACGTCCACGTTTCTATTGTCTTCCTTCGAAAGATTTTCTCGCTGTGCTGACGAACGTGTTTTGCAAAGTCCATATTGGCATTCTACAAGGCATTCTGCCTCATCGATAGCAGAGTCCAGTGTATCGTATATGATTCGCTCCAGAATTTTTTCCTTGCTATCCAACGTATATATATGCCATTGGTCTGATAATACTATTGTCTTAAGGCACATGATGTACATACATGTCTGTAAAGATTTCCGTGCGCCACTTAAAATAATGTTGGGGATACCATCGACACATCATGCGTCACAAGATACATGATACAGCGGCAATTATTTTCCTTAGTACTGAACCGTAGTTCATACTTGATCGCCTGAGTCATATTAGAAATGGTGGCCTTGTTGTTTTTCAGCTTCTTAATATATAGCTGTGGCAATCTCTTCAATATTGGGATGAGTACTACTTCTTGATTCTCTGGAAGTAGGTTATCTTCTTGCCATAACATTTACCTAAAGGTACTTGTGCATCGAATATAGGTTATATTCAGTATTTCAAAGAGCCCACAGGTCTTGAAGTAAGCTCTCATTTGCTTGACCTTCTACAAAACTGTATGATGTATGAGTCCAAAAAGCTCCAGGCATAAAGTTTAAAGTAGCACGGTGTAACCGTTGAGGGTTGCAGTTATATAGGTTATGGTAAAGTTCTAAAGTTAATATATTTTTGCGTACGAGTAAGTATGTATATACATATATCTGACCGCCTTAAATTCCAGAAGTGAATTCGCAATCGTCTGTGCCTAAAGAGATTCTAAGTGAAACTTACTCTATATTCATGGGAAGGTGTAGTATTTGGGCCTTGTATTGTGACAGGAAAAGCATTAATGGTAGATGGTTACTTACTTACTTACTTACTTAGGTGGCGCTACAGTTCGGGGTGAACCTGGGCCTCAACTAACAAGCCTCTCCAGTTAGCTCGGTCCTTAGCTAACTGCCTCCAGTTGTGCACTCCAAGCTTGTTCAGGTCCCCTTCAACTTGTGTGCGCCACCTAAGGTTTGATTCGAAGACTCTGCGGGCCGGAGCACTGGTGTCCATTCGCTCTACATGTCCTAGCCATCTCAAACGACTGATGCGCAGTTTTTTGACTAGGTCGATGTCGCTGTACAGCTCGTACAGTTCGTTGTTGAATCTTCTCCCCCAAAACCCGTCAACGCAAACGGGACCGAATATTTTACGAAGGATTTTTCTCTCGAAAGATCAAGGATATCTTCATCCGCTAGTTGTTCGGGATAGGGCTTTACTACTCAATTGCCTTCTCAGCCCAAAAGAAACAGCGATTGGCAAGAGTTATTCTTCGTTTTATTTCTGCCGAGGTGTTATTGTCAGAATTGATAGCAGAGCCGAGGTAGACAAAGTCCCTTACTACCTCAAAGTTATAGCTGTCGATTGTGACGTTCTGTCCAATTCGTCGATGTTGAGTGTCCCTTCTTGTTGACAGCATATATTTGGTTTTGCTCTCGTTTACCGCTAAACCCATTTTGGCAGCTTCCGTTGCAATATTAGCGAACGCACCGGTGATGTCATCGGCAATGTCATCGGCGTACGGTAGTAATTGCACATACTTTTGAAAGATTGTGCCTCCGGTGATAGCTTGTTAGTTTCGCACAATACTTTCAAGTACGATATTAAAGAAGTCACATGACAGCCCGTCACCTTGTCTAAATCCTTTTTTGACATCCAAGGTCTCGGTGAGATCGTTATCGACCTTGATGGGGCAGCGAGAGTTCTCCAACGTCATCCTGCACATGCGAACAAGTTTGGCAGGGATACCAAAACTAGACATGAGTCTGTATAGCTCGTCTCTATAGATGCTATCATATGCGGCCTTAAAATCGATAAATAGATGGTGGGTATCGATTTGGACGTCTTGAGTTTTTCCAGGATCTGCCGAAGTGTGAAGATTTGATCGATTGTGGACTTTCCTGGTTTGAAACCACACTGATAGGGCCCAATCAGGTTGTTGACGAAGGGTTTCAGACGTTCACACAATAAGGCAGATAGGATCTTGTACGCGATGTTGAGGAGACTGATACCTCTGTAATTGGCGCAATTTAGGGGGTCTCCTTTCTTGTGGATTGGGCAAACGGTGCTGAAATTCCATTCATCCGGCATACATTCATCTGACCAAATTTTAGAAATGAGTTGGTGTATGCTCTCTACCAGGTCATTTCCAGTTGCCTTGAACAGCCCGGCTGGTAAGCCGTCAGGTCCAGCAGCCTTGTTGGATTTGAGTTTGGATATTGCTATCCTCACTTCGTTTTGGTCAGGTGGACGGAAGTTTTGGCTATCATCGTCTATGTTGAATGGTTCATTCTGCCTGACAGCGGGATGTTGGTCTTCGTCGCCGTTATACAGACTGCAGAAGAAATTTTTCCATATTGTCAGCACCGACTGTACTACGAGGTTCTTTTTACCTGTTGGTAAAACTTCCGTACCTTGTTCCTGGAGTATAATCTCTCAATATCTTAGATTGCGGACTTCTCAATGGTAGATGGTTGGTTTATTATTTAAATATTGCTGCAGGCATTCATGAGCATCACTGCAATGAATCGAATGCAAAGGTATATCATCGACAAACTTTCTTTGTCCATAACTCAAATCTCTCTAACCTCGACGAATAAGTTTAGAGGATTTTCTTACCATAAACCTTCGAAAAACTTTTCAGATTAAAGTCAAAAATTTCCTCGACTCAAATTACCAAGAGACACTTCCACAAACAACCTAATCAGAGCTAAAAAAAAAAAACTTTTTTTCAAATGAACTCTAAGCATCTTCTAATTTAAATAAATAAACTTTTCAAATTCATTTTGGGGTCCGCAACAACATCATCCCAAAAAAATGGAGGTTTCGTGTTGCGTCTCCACCTTCCCAAAGGAGTTTAGTAAATCCTTTTTTTCGGCGACAGGGGAAATGTAAATCCCTTTTGTTGTTGTCACTCAACATGTCGTAGTTCATTTGTAATCATTTGGGCGGGTGATGAACTTCTCAATAAATCTCCATTTTAAAGCGGCAAACCACCCTCCTGTGTTCTCTGACATACATACATACATACATAGATGTGTGTGTTGTGTATACATAGAATAGTTTTGAAGTGAAACAAAAAAAGAAGAACAAATTGGAAAGTTTTTCTAACTTCCCTGCAGCCTGTTGTCCCTGTTGTTATTGTAATTGTTGTTGTTGCTGTTGACTTGGCAACAAATTCTTGGCATCGATTTTGTTGACTCATCTCCGGCGCTCGTCGGTGTACGTAGTAGACTATACGGAAGGCATCCCAAAAGAATATCGCCCCAGGATGGTAGAACATTTCATAGGAAATCCCCGTTGAGATGGAAGGATGGAAACTTTCTTGTGTGGACACGCACCGTACACAAGGAGGCAAAAGAAAAACAGCATAATCGAGTGAACACGAAAATTAAGGACACCCCAAGACTATGGGATGCTATGCTGTGTGCTTGGCGTGGCAGTGGGGGACTTTTTTTTTCGGGAATCCCCATATGTAATGAAAATTAGATTTCACCGACCGAACTTCTGGCCTAGTTGGTCCTGATCCCAGGACAAATTAAAACCATGTAATCGGGGGATTACGAAGAGATGACTGCACGTCAGTCTAAAAATTAATTTGTCAGTTGAAAGGCAGGAGGGTTGGCTCTCTGTGAAGCTATTCTTATGATTCTAAAAAAGGTTTCATCATTCGTGGATACCCCCTTACTCAATGCAATCTCTAAATTTATTTCAAAAATGAAGCCATGATTTATGCGGTTTATAGCAGTAGATACTTAAAATCAAACATCACCTACGAACGGACCGACATGTCTACATAATTCCTATGATTTCAAGCATCCTACCGATCGATTGAATCGGAAATTGCAATTTTCCAGACACCGATGCACGGAATCCCAGTTAATTAACATAATCGCCAGCGACAATGTTAATTATTTGTTCCAAACAAAACCATAACTGGTTGTATCTATGAAATTGGGAAAGTTGCATTGTGCTGTTTATTATTCAGTGTAACGCGGAGCCGCCGCCGCCTCATTCGATATTCAATAATTAAATATCGTTTCGAGGTAGGTATAAACTGTGCGGTGCGACCACAATTAATGTATTTTCAAGTGATTTGCAGTAACGAAATTAAATTTTGTTTATACGACTATGCACACGTGCGATGGTGTAATTTTGGTAATAATATACACCAGGATGGTATTTAGTATAAGGCTTTTGCCGGGAGGATGCGATATAATTCACTAAGCACATAGACACGTAGTGTTGGAAATAATACCGCGCGAACAACAATTTGACTAATTATGTTTGATATTGGTCAGTTAATGTGGTCTAGCTCACTGGATTAGACTGGGTGCTGATTTGACAGGATTTGCTTAATAAGGTTAAAATCGAGCTAATTTGTTTTTGTCGTCATTTTTAGCCCGCTCATATCTATTGTTGGCAAGGGCTTAGTTTATGGATTGATTGTTGAGGTGAGAATTGGTCCTTTATCTCTGCGAACACATGTTGTGATTTACTCATCAATAATGCTGGAGTTGATGATAAAATAAACTATAGCTTTGGGATCAGGTTAAAAGTAGAATATGTCCAAGTACTGATGCCGTGTACTGTCTAGAAAGTCTTCGTCTTCGTTCCACAATGTACAAATGTTGTCTTAAACAATTTCCACAGTCGTTAAATGATTTTTTATCCAACAGCCCCAAATTAGGAATCCTGTGATTCTACTGATACATATTCGAATCTAACTCTTTGCCAAAGGTTATTTTTTGTTTTATTTTTTCTTCCGATGGAAGGTGGCCTCTTATCCACTAAAGAGCACCTCCCTTCTTCTTTCGCTCCTTTCTTCGATACCTGATTCAATTATATTCGCCTTGGACCTCATTGGATATTGGTCAGCTCTTTTGTATACATTTTTAATGAATCGGTAGGTCTATCGACCTTTGATCGTGCGTTAGACTTTTGTTGCAACTCAATCAGGCTTTAGGTTCCCTCTCTCTCTATAAATGTACCTGTTTTTCATCTGCCATGATACGAACTTGCAGCATTCCTGCTATAATACATATGGCATGATCTGAATGTATACTGAACTCACTACACACCGAGTATGTTTTTCGGTAATTTTTCTTTATTTTTAGTGCTCTGGCCCGGATTTTGGCTGTGAAAAACATGGACCATCTTTACCAACAGAAGTGTTCTGCTTTTGCTTGAGTCTCAAACATTAAGCATCATTCTACATAGAGCAGCATACACCCGTGAGACTTTTCTCCATGTGTTCTGTAGAATGATCTTTAAAAGAGATCCTCGCAGTCTCGCATCATTACTTACCTACTTAGGCTGCGCTACAGCACTCAACCAATAACACCACCTAAGGCGAGGTCTTCATCTACTATCCTATATGTCCTAGCCGTCTCAAATGACGGATTATCATTGAATCTTCTCTTCCAAACCCCGTCAACGCAAACTGGAGCGATTATGTTACGAACAATTTTTATCTGGCCAGAAATCTCACAGATAAAAACCAATCAGGCTTTGAGGCCTCATACAACCCAGAGAATAAGATCTTGTAAGGTTCGTTGAGTGTTGGGTCTCAAAGAAACAGCGATCAGCAACGTATTCATTTCTGCTGTGGTGTTTTTGTCAGAGTTGATGATAGAGCCTGGTTGACTGTGACGTCGACGTTAGTTTTGCCCCCATTTACCCCATAACCTATTTCGGCAGCTTACTTTTCAATACTAGCAAACGCATCGGTGCCTGAGGAAGACACAGAGTTTGAGTTTAATATCATGTCAGCAACATCTAAGTGGTTAAGGACTGTAGCGAAGTATCTCAACCGAAATCAAAAGGTAATCATCTAATCTCTTCAGTGGAATTTATTTGGAATTCTGACCACAAATAAGCTCTTTGATGATGTTATAGACAATTCTATTGTCACACCTGGTTAATACTTCTTTAGTCCTTGAGGCAAGTAAGTCGATATACCGACTTGATATTGGGCTTCTAGTTCGATTCTTTCTAGGTACTGCTGAGGCCACTGCAAATTTGAATTCATTTACGGCTGCATGTCTTGGGTACATGTTATCCCAGTATGTTCTTTGTACTTCCTTCATATAGGTACATATATCTGTCATCTGAAGTATTCAATCGGAATAACTAAAAATTCATACACTTTCCTTTTCTAGTAGTAGCGTCGATGATGACCCTGTTATAATAAATAAACCAGAAATAGTATTTTAACTTTGGATGAAGTAAAAGTGTTTCACCTCTGACGCGTGTGCTAATTTCAACGCATCAGTTTGACTATATCGACCTGTCCAATATGTAAACAACCCTATGAAACCGAACAACCCCTATCTGAATCCTAATCCTACTTTCCGCTACCATAAAATTGAAAGAAAATCCCCTCCACCGTAAATCGCGTAAATCCTTAAAAGTGCTTAACTTTTGGCAAAATTTTTAGTCCTCCATCCAAACAATGGCACCTACGCTGCTTACCCTTATGGGAATGGAAGCATAATCCACAAGGTATTAAACCTTCACCTACATCAGAATTTATATGCAAACGAGCAGGTGGAGATGGGTTCCTCTCCCACCCACCCACCATCCACATCCCTCTTCTTTTGTTCGGAATTTAATTTAAAAAAAGGTACCTCCGCGTTATTCATTCTTTTTTTTTTTCAACTTCGCCCAAGCGTTCGCATTGAATTGCAATGGTTGCGTTGCGTTAACCAAAATGGGCTTGAGGCAGCCCACCACTGCGTCCCCATAAAATGTGAGGGGGTGGTGACTATGTCGTACCGTTTCGTTAGATAAATTAAAATTTATTTCCTGCCACCACCTGGCAATGTAACACACGGCTTTTTCAACCCTCTGCCGCCCTCGTACGAGTAAACCCAAGTGATATTCATTGGGGAAAGAATATAAAAAAAAAAAAATTAAATAAATCTTTTCCGTCTCTTCTGCTCCTCACAGCACTTCGGAAAGTAGGTGCCAACTGAGAGAACAACGCATGAATTTCCATTCCACATGTGGTGAAGAGTGACAAAAAGAAAAAAAGAAAAACCCACGACTCCTTACTAGGAGCTTTATTAAAAATGTGTGTGCTTTTTCTTCTAGAAATTCTTGCACATAAGTGCAACCAAAGTGAACCCACAACAGTCACTCGAATACGCAAATGCGTTTTAAGGACGACAAACTTTCCACTAAACTGCCAACCCTATGGTTTGTTGGCGTAAAAAATTTAACAAAAAAAACACAAAGCAACTTGCAGCTAAAGGTGCCGGAGATGATGCTCCCACAAAGTGATTGCATAAAAATCTTGTTGGTAAAAAATTGGGAAAATAACTTTCAGCAACTTAACTCAGGCGCTGTCGTGTCAAACATCCTTAAAAGGATTTTTATTTTTTTTTTTTTTTTTTTTTTTTGCTTACTTGACGTAAACTTTGCTCTATTTGCGAAGAAAGTTAACATTTTTTTGTTTTTACAAAGTTTACGTTGGCGATTAGTGCCGCCTTAAAGTGGGGTAAAATCGTAGTAAACAGAAGTTTCGCGACAAAGTTGTGTGCTCATGGCAGAAGTGCAAGTTTTTTGGCTTTTGGTGGTTGCAGCAAAGTGAAAAGGCATCATAGCTTACAAAGTATTGAAAATCAAAAGAAGAAGTTTGCACTTTAAAAGAGCTATTAACTTGCGATGGCTTGGTAGTCAATTTGGAAGTAAATTGGATGTATTTACTGTAATACAAAGATATTGTATGATATATCTTGAGGGATGTCCATAGAACTAAGACCTAAACCGTACCTACTTGGAACAATTGTTGTACCTGAGATGGTGATTTTATAGAGAAACTCGCTGCTTCCATTGGTTCATTTATTCATTCACTCAACTGCGCTGGTGCTTCATTTTATGAGATAATCTCACTAAGAACAAAGCTGTCAATTCAAGCAATACTTAGTCTACAGGAAGTACGCACTCATGAACTGGGAATGATGATGATTCAATGTCTTACCAACACTTCTGATACCTCGTTCGAATTTGGTCTCTATGCGTGAGCTTTCTGGTGATTTGTATTTACAGTCAAAGGAAACAGTGTAAATCATTGCTTGATCACTATTTGGATAACCAACTCTACTACTCGCCTTCTAACATTTCTGCCACATTACCCGAATTTATGCACCAAAGTCCAGCGGACTTCGAAGGAGCGAATTTGCATCGAAAATTCACTATGATGCCTTCATAGATAACACCTAACTACTTATCCTAGAAGTATTATGAAATCATCTGCTCCTCTGGGATGTAATTTGTCTAATTAAGGTCCTGCTACCTTTGATGGTGGCTTGCAAATTAGGCAGAGTTCTGATTACCTTATTAGCGATATCGTCCTTTCAACGCAGTTCTTCCATTACCTTTAGAAGACGTAGAATAGCAAAAGGTTCAACGACACTTGCGCTTAAAATTACAGATGCAACTACACATCGGGAAATTCAAAGGGATAGTACCTACTACATTCTTTATAGATTTTCCCCTTTCAGCTGAATAGACTAACGGCGGCGTGTTCCTAAAGATTACAAAACCGTGTTTTTCTTCTACGCAGACAGTGTAGTAAATGTCCAGTCCGGAGAGTCTTCTGTCTCATATTCCAATGCAATTTGTCACTGACAATAAATTCCTTTGGAATCAGATTTCCCGGAGAATTTTAATAAAAGGATTCACCAGTGTGTGCATTCCTGAATTTCTTCTCTCAATACCGACGAAACTAGAGATTTTCATTGAAAAGTTAGACAACAACGTCCATGGCACATACTGAATAGAGATCCACAATGCACAATGCATCAATGAAGGGGAGTAGGTGTAGGTAGGTGTACCCCTCGTTGTCTGTTTTTGATTCCTAGTCTCTCGCTTAGACTGTGCTTCGTTGGTATCGGCTTAGTACTGAGTGGTACTGACTGCTCGCCATTGTCTTTAATGTAATTTCTCTAGTGCTGGGGCTTTTTGGTTCCGTCAAAAGGAAACATGAGCCGGAGAACAGTGCGCTTGGTGGTGATGGTGGTGGGGCGTCCGCCGCTACTGATTCGCTATGACAGACGAATCTCTGTTTGTCGAACATTCGCAGTTGGATTTGCGTTTCATTAGAAAGTTGCACAGAGTGAGAAGTAAACTAATTCCACTGGTGTATCAATGGAATTGAGCGAATTGTATACTGAGAGTGTGGTGAGGACATACCTATACCGAGGCATTGTGGACGTTTGGTACGAGTGTACGATGTTTCATTTTGAGAAAGTTAATTGAGTTCACACACAAATTGCAGGAAAAGAGGAAACACCGCAAGGAAACCAAAATGGAGTTATGCAATCACCTAGCAACTTCCTCAGACTTATTTAGCAGAAAGGATCAATGAAATGGCAGTTGCAGGATGCAGCTGGAGTTTAGATGCGGTGTTCAAATAGGTTGGATGATTGCTTTGCATCCAATCCATTGAATGCAATTGTGTGAGAATGAACAAATATGTATGTAAATGAATGTTTGCAAAAGTTATTCTTCGTTTAATTTCTGCTGAGATGTTATTATCAGAATTGATAGTAGAGCCGATGTAGTCAAAGTCTCTTACTACCTCAAGGTTATATCTGCCGATTGTGACATTCTGTCCAATTCGTCGATGTTCGTGTTGACACGTTTTGAACGAGTTTGGCAGGGGTGCCAAAACTAGACATGGCAGCATTACAGTCGTGTGCTTGCTATAGTGACGTTTCAGCCTGCATCGAAGTCAATAAGCGTAAGATTATTTCGACTGAAGGTCGTTTCGCTTCCTAGGGTCATCAAGAGTCAAGTCATCCATATCCGAGGATTGTTTTGTTTTCGGAACTAAACATTTTTTTCCGTGGCCGGGAAGTTACCCCTATTACCATAGACCAGTACCCTTCTTTATCCCTAGGACAAGGGGTTGCATTTTCCGGAGGGGGGGCTGCATGAGCGCTGACGTTGTCGCATTAAGTGTTCATCTGCCACCAACTCTTTTCCAAAATACTGGCACAGTATTGGAGATCCCTATAGATGTGGAATGCAAATATGTCGAAGCACACATATAGGGATAACACTAATAGTTCGACATGACTGGAATTGGCAGGCGCCACCGTTGATTCCATCTAGAGAATTCATCTGCTGTCGCCTGAATCAAGAGAAGTGTCTTAGTGAGAAAACACTCCATCCCACTATCTCGTCTGCTCTCTTATTTTCGTACCACTATGCTTTGGCTACAATCTCTAGAGTTAATTGAAAGCTAGGTCTCGGGTTCTTGGACTGCTGTGTCTTCTGCTTGAAATAGTCGTATGGTGATACAAGTATCCAGTGGAGCAGACTCTCGCACCTGTTCCAAGGGCTGTCTTGTATCCGTTTGGGTAAATCTCTGTCTCACATTCATCTAAAATTTCTCCCGATTCCCAAGCACCTGCGTAATGCTTTAGCGGCCATCAGATCAGCATGGATAAGCCTGCTTTTAAGCATTTGCCCAATCAAGTAGGAAAAATAGGTGTCCAACTTCAAGTTAAGAAGTGCAGCAGATAGAGCTTCTGTTTTGACATTGTTGAAAGCTCTTTCAATATCAAAGAAGGGCACTCTAGTGAAATCCTTCGTTTTACTTAGTCCAACTACTAAGCCTGACTTTATTGTGCTAAGAGCTTTCTTGAATACGTTGCTCATCCATTGGTTCAACGTTCGATTAACATTATCAAAAGCATCCTCGATGTCTAAAAGGCCCATGGAGCGATTTACTTCACCACACATTATATCTACAAAAAAAAATTTACGTAAAGCCTCGTAACACATTCATACTGGTTACAGTAGATACCGTCCTTTTCTGGAATGAAAGTAACAAAGTAGTGTGAACATTCAAACAAGGCAGCCACTACATACATATATGTATGTATGTATGTGTAAAGCTAACAAATTCCTCCCACTCGTTAAAATCCCTTTCCAAATCTACTCATGCCCACATCTTGACCCAATTGTACGCAAAAAAAAAAAAAACGATGGAAGATATCTTAAATTTAGCTATCCTTACATTGCCCATCTATTCATTATCCTTGTCATTGTGTCCACAATCTCAAGAGTGAAATTGAAGCGGAAGTACCTTAACTAAAAGCCTCTGCATTCAAATTCAAAAACTGTATTCACATCTAAGTATTCACACCCTCAACAAGCACCCCTCCTCCCAGTCACCCAATGATTTTAAAGAACTAAAAGAGAACCGCTCGGCTTAACACACAACACAAGTATTTATCCTAGAAAGTTTTTTTTTTTTTTTCTTTGCTTTCACTTGTGCTGTCCTCCTTCTTTCTTTTCGTGTTCCTTTGAAAGTCCTTTGAGTAGAGATGAAGATAATGTGACAAAAGTGTCCCCATGTCTGGGAGAAGTGTTGTCTGCATGCATAGTATAGATTCGAATGGCGCCATTAGGGCCACTCAAGGATAAATCAAATTCAAACCGGAACTAAATTGATTACACAAAAAGTACCTACAGTTCTGTTGTGCTTCCCTTTTGTGTTGTCATAACTAAAGACGGGATTAGTCCTCAAGAAAATATTTTCAAAACATTCAGACACATTACATGAGTATTCATACAAAGGATGAATGTTAATGTTGTGTGATATGTATGTAAGGACGAGTAGGAATACAAATACAATATTAATTTAAGTACATCCCGAAACTAATAGGAATTTTGCACTGTCAGCACAGCATGGTAATTGTGACACAAATGGCCGCAGGATAATTATGGAGGAGAACAAAAAAAATAAATCGGAAACAAGAACCATGCTAATGCATTTTCGCGGATAGAGGTTTGGTGGTGTTACGAACCTAGAGTGATGGTCCTTTTAAATGGATTTCATGTTTCAAGGCTGGCCCAAGGCGTTCGGTAAAAGTTTGAATACAACAGTTCTCGGAGGAAATTATTTCAGCTGTAGTGGCTAGGGGATGAGTGTGATGATTGAGGAAACTGTGCTAATGGCATGGATATGGATTAGTTCCAGTTGTTGTAATGTGGGATGTGGGAGCATTTAAAGTGCTAAACTATGAAACATTGAATCTGAAAGTTTTAGGTGAAATAGCTGTGGTTGGGGAATGTACATACATACGTATGTACAAAGTTTATAATTAGAAGTAGGACGACACCGCAACGAGTTGCAATTTCGTAATTCATAGTTCTCTAGAGGGAAACAGCCTCTTAGGGGAGAAAAAAAAAAAACAGAACTTGTAGTTCGAAGTAAATTTCTTTCTTAAATGTTCTTCTTCACTTACATAGGTCCTAAGTCCTTTAAAGTTATAAACCAACTGATGGAGTGAAAGGAAAGGATAAGAGTATAGGGAGAAGTTAGAAGTTCAAATGAAAAAGGAAAGGGATCCAGGTGACGGTGCAAGTTATCTTTAAATATTGATGAGGGAAAGACAGTTCCACATACGTGTTGAGTGGCTAAAGAACAAACTTCTGAATGCGACCAAAAAAAAGGTTTTAAAAAGTAAGGGTGTGCGAAAGAGGTCGCTCGTGTAGCATGATTTAACTGGCACAACTAATCGCTAAGCGTCCGACATTCCTGACAATGCTCTACATAGGAGATTTGGTTACAAATTGACTGGTCACCGATCAATCTACATGCCTGTTGTTGCGGCTCCTGTCCAAACATGTGAATTATATTCAAGTTTCGGACGAATATATGTAAGCTTTGAGGAAACCCAGGCATCCAGCGCCACATATCCCATTTCACGTGCAAATCAGAAAGTCGTTATTCTTGTTTCGTTTGCTGTGGTCATCAACAGTTGAGTCATCCTTATCCGAGACTGTTCGTTGTCTTGTTACCATTATTTTTTTTCCGTGGTAAGGAAACTACCCCGAGGCTTAATCTTCAACCTTGGACAGCGAAAACCTTGGTGAGAACACCTAGAATAACCGGATATATCGATGCCAGTAACCCTCTTCGGGGATGCGAATGCTGCCCATCTCTTTTTCAAGGCCCTGTCTTAGTCTTGAAAGATCCTATTAATTCTTAGCTCCGAATACGTCGAAGTAGTTCAAATAAGGCATCCGCTAGTATGATTGTAGACGGCACCGTTGATTCTATCGGATTTATCCGCTGCGCACACTGTGACATCGGAGACGCATCTTACTGACAGTCAGGTCAACAAGAGATGTCTCGCCTGACACATGCGTGTTGAAATTGAAACTAACTCAAATATGTTTGCTTTTTATATCGATTTCTGACTTTTCTTTAAGCCCAAAGGAGTCTATACTTCGATAAATCGTGAATTCTTCGATAGCGAATCGTTCGTTTGACGAAATGATGTGCAGCTTCTCATAGCAGTTTACTGTTTAGATCGAAAGGATTGTATAAATATTAGTGTTTAGAGTACATCGTCTGAAATTGAATCTTCGTGCATGTCCTTATGTTAGCCAGGGAAACTCTTTGGCTCCTTTTTAGGGTCGAAATTCAAAAAAAAGTTAGGGTGTTCGTAATAGCACAGCTATATTTAAAAATAAATTATTCTCCACCAATATCACCTGTCATTTTATATAGGGTAATGTTGTGCCTTTGAATTGTTAAAACAACTCGGAAACTATATTTGGCCTGTTGTCATCTACAGCGCAGCAGTTTCAACAAAGCCAATCCCTAAAGTTGAAGAAGAAATTGTTAACAATGGAGACTCAAGTATTACAGAAAGCCTTTCCGACGGCAAAGTTCATTTATTTCTCTGAAAATTCAAAACTATCTGTTTCACGATTTTCATTCCTTCTCGATGCCAACTAAAGTTCTTTCAGAATCCTTGACACTTTAAAAAAAAAAATAAGGAAAAGCAATCACTTTGAAAATTTAAGCACTCCTCCATCCACCGAACAGCTTAAACAACAAACGCTAAGCAAAAGAAAAAGGTTCAGGTAAACAAATCAAGAAGTTATCCTAATTCCAGATGAACAACAACAACAAAAAGAAATAACGTTCAAACAAAAAAATGTACATAAACGAGCTTATCCTTGCAATATCCCCGTGAAAATTTCACAAAGAATGGTAGTTTGTCGCCCCCCTTCTTCATCGTTTTACTTTTTCTTATGCTAAACGATGATTATCCTTATTCAGGATTTGTTTCGCTTTCTGCGTACGATAGTAGTGGTGGGTTCGGTATGCATGGGGATCGAATAAAAGTTTTATTTTCTTTCCATATTTTCCTTTTCATTTTCCTTATGGTCGGTCGGTCGTTGTGCGTCCATTTCTCTTTCACAGTGTTTGCATTTCATGCAACATAGGTTTTGACCTTACGCAGAGCGTGTGCTGCTCTGGCCACGTTCGAGACTCTCCCACACTCCTGCTGATTTGAAATCTTGGCGATAGAACTTCATTACTTTACGGTCGATGGCGATGTCCCTTGGGATGCGTTTAAGAAGTCCTTTTATCCCAAAAATAGAAATTTTCGTTCAAAAATTGTTGGCGGGGATCTTACCTGGGCACATCCCGGGAGGGAACACACGAACAAATCCCAAGGACAATATGTGTTCTATTATTGTTGCTCTTTCGGTCGTTGTATGGATTCATTGCAGATTGAATTTTTGCCATGTCCTTGTCTCGAAAGAAAATCTATTCTTTTTTTTTCTATTTTCTATTTGATAGTGCGGAAGTAGTCTATGGATAATATTTTCCGAATGTTCCCCAAGTGGTCCCTAGGACGATGTGACGGAGTAGTAATTCTGATTAAAGAAGGAAATATTATTTCTGCTTCTCTATGGGGATTGAGGGAAATAGAAACACAACGGGGTGTGGGATGATTGTCACAAAAAAAAAAAACCATGACAACTCCTCTGAATTACAATCGCTAATAAGTGCTCTAATCGATGAGATACTCAGGTTATACTATCTGTCCTAATCAGACAGGTTTGATGAACCCGAATATCTGAAGTGAATCTAGCCAAGACAAAGCGAAGTAGGTTCCCGGGTGGTTTTTCTTTTGTCAATTAGTACTTCAGGAGAAGGTATACTGTTGTGTCTTCGAGGGTTCAATATTCGGACGGTTAACGTGCCTTTTAAGGAAGGTTTTACTTCTTTTCTGGTTGTAGTTATCCGGAAGTTCTTTGGTATGGCTTAATAGGAGAATGTCATCCCAAAGTTTGACAAACTTGCTCTTTTATTGTTTTTCCAATTTTTCCCGTTCTAACCTATAGAAAGGGTTCAGTCTTAAGAATGTGGTTTCCAAGCTCATTTTTCTAACTCGTCAGCTGCTTCATTCTTCTACTCTTGCATGTTCTTGTATCCAGTAAAAAGTACTTTTTGTTGTTGTCTGGTCCAGTCTTATATTAGTCAGGCACTTCTAGACTAGCCTCGATGTGTTTACGTAGGAAATCAATGCAGGGATTGCTGCCTGATTGCCTAATAGTATAGTGACATCGCTAGGGCCTTCATATATATTCTTCACATTCATGGAAGGGGTCTACATTTTAATGTCGTGTCGAGAAGCTTTTTCATGACAATCCTTCTCTTGCATGTTTATCAGACGCACGCAAGAGGTGGAACCGTGGTATTATTTGGGATTTCATGAACCTCCAGCTCCGTAGTCCGACGTACTAACCATTGAGCCACGGCACCCACACCCACATCGCGATATTTTGCCCGGAATATATAGTGTCGAAGATGACTTAGTGCTATTTCGAGGGCCACTAGCGATTTGTTTTTTAAACCATTTTGAGTGCAAACCTGTGTCAGTCATTTCTGTAATTCTTCTGTTCAAGACATAATGTGTGATACCACTAACATATGTAGTTTCTATGTTATTTAAAATTTTATAACTGAGCCAGTATGTATTGAAGGGACTACCCAGTTTAGATGCATACGTCCCTACTGTCTAATGGCCTAAATATGATACCAGCTAATTCTGACGAGTGCTGCTCCATAGTATTGTCATAAACCGTTTCGAAACAAGTTCCACCTTTCATAAACTGTTGACACAAAGTGTGAGAAGATTTTCTCCTTGATGGTTCCCAAAAGAATGTAGACCAGCTCCACAGGGTCCGTAAAGAGCCGATCCTCCATAGGCTGTCACCCAAAGAAGATTGATTTTGATCCGACAACTTGAAAGGAGTTCTCCTTACATTTTCTTACCAATTTCGAGGAGGATGTACATAACTAAGAGGGAATTGATAACAGCCTCACTATCACTGAAGTTGCCGATATTTTTAATGGTTTTAGAGTCGTTCCTCACTGTTCCAGATGCCTCACGTAATGAAAGACACTGGATAAATTATGGAGGCGAGGAATTTTTATATTTTCAGCGTTTTTGAGAAGAGTTTATCATTTCATATAGTCTTTTTGTTTCTGCGTAGGCTAAGGCTTTTACATAGAAAATGAGCTGTGCTTTTTTGTGGGTCAGTATTCCACAGCCTCTGTAGAGGTTATCCGTGGCATTCTACTTAGGTGGACCGCCAATGGATTGTGGCCAGTAATAATCACTGTGAAGAGTGTTAAGTGCAAGGATATGCTTAGTTTTGGTTTTGAGAGTGCGCTCCATCTCTCATCGGCTAGTCGCTAGAAGTCTTGTGCTTTTCTGGATTTTACAAGCGATTTTACAATAGACGGTAGAACAAAGACCACCACCCCTATGCTTAGTTTTGGTTTTGAGAGTGCGCTCCATCTCTCATCGGCTAGTCGCTAGAAGTCTTGTGCTTTTCTGGATTTTACAAGCGATTTTACAATAGACGGTAGAACAAAGACCACCACCCCTTTCTTGCTAATTCGTCGGCCAATTTGTTCCCTGGGATACCAATGTGTCTTGAGAGCCGCCAAAGTATAACGTTGTTATTTGTAGTGACTGTTTTGAGCTAGCTGCGGCTACGTTTCACAAGTTTAGATTTTGCAACCGTAGATGAGATGGATTTGACTGTCGATGTAGACAGTCCCACACAACCACTCCTTTGCTGCTTTATGACTCGTCCGTGTAGATTGAGATTTTATTCGGGTTAAGAGCCCTTTCACTTGTTCAGTGGTCTCTCTGAGTGGGGCTTCGCGGATTTGAGCTTCTAAAAATTGCTACTAGCTAAGGATCTCGAGTTTTCTGTAATATAGTGGGCAGTATGCCGTCAAAGCCTGCTGACATATAAGAAGAGAAGATTGTAATAGTGATAATAAATTGCGGAAATCAGGACGGTGTGTTTACGCTGCCGTCTTTGCACTCTGGAAAGTAAGTGTTCTTTAGAAGCTCTAAGGATTCTCCAGGAGATTCCGTAAAAATTTCAACCGGCCTTTTAACGAACGATGTGCTGAATCGTTTAGAATTTTCATAGCCTGGCGGTTCTGGTTCTTTGTAGTTTCAATGGTTTGAAGGAATTCCTAACATTCCTGGGTCTGTTTGTTGATAAGTTTTGTTATTATGTGTTTCTCAGGCATCACTTGTACGGCTGCGAAAAATTGTTTCTACAACTGATATTGAAGACTAGTCCAGTACTCTTCTTTCTTCCTTCTTCCTTCCCATTCTACCATCGCTTTCTCCAAGATCCTAATATCTGTGGTCACTTTTTCGACCGATTCAATTTTCAAATCATTATAGTTGATACATTTACGGTCCGGAAAGGACTTGAAATTAACATGCACATATTTATAAAAGTACTTATTCGTAAAGTACTAGTAGGTTTGACGATAAATAGTAGGTCCATTTGTCCATTCATACAAAGAATTATAACATGCACAACAAGAATGGTTATGAGAAGGTGGGCCTTGGACTTTATATGTTGGAGTGAGTTTCGTAGAAACCTATGTGAATTTTGTCATATCCTATAAATCATACTGTTCGTTAACACGAATCGTTTTATGTGTAAAAAAAAAAAACCAAAACGTGTTGAAGTTTCACAGCTTTCGGGACCAATATGGACGTTATCCTGTAATATATTACACTGAACTTTATTTGGATTTCCTTTAATAAATCTGCTATTTGTCATTTATTTCCATTTAAAATTTTTTTCTGGTAGTGCCAGCTTTATTTCTTCAACATACTTCAAAAGGAACGAAGCGACGCTACATGCATTTTGTTGAGTATGACTTTTAACATATTTGTAGTTGCTTTCATTTCGTTTCACTGTCCAAATAATCGTATTTGTGTTCAAGGTCCTATGTACCTAAACCTAAGGACACCGAGCAATATTGCTATTTTTATTTTTGTCAAGCAACTGCAGTTTGACTACATTTTTTCATTTGCAAATACAAATGTGACTAAATGAAATTGTTGTCAGCATTTGCCTGCAGACTGGGTAATGTTAATTCCCAAAATTTCTGTGTTTGTTCTATTTTTTTTCCTAAAATGGCTATCAGCCCAAACACTTGTATGTGTGTTATAATGGATTTTTTTTATGGTTGCGCCAAAGGATGTGTAATAGACACCAGTCGCCCGGGCTACAGCCATACACAGTTTGCAAACCCGATCGGAATAGGTCTACGTACTAACCCAGATTCTTTTTTTTGTATAATCCCCTTACGCTCAAGCGGTTACGAATACCATTATAATGTAAGGACACAGAGTAAGTGATATTTTGACTTACGCTTAAGATTATGCACTTTTAATGCATGGTCGGAAGGAAGGAGAGAAGATAGGATAGATTTTTCTGGTGTAGTGGTTTGAAACTTAGGTGTTATTATGTTTCATTACTCCATCGATGGTTTTTGAACTAGTCAGGAAGTATTAGTAGGGTTTTGAGCATTGTCTGGAAATGGGACAACCGTTTTTACTAGAGAATAGCTATGGTTTGGGAGGTGACCAAATACATGACAGCACAAGCGCTTCCACATTAACCTATCACTATCAACTCCTACTCTACACCTCTACGTGGGTGGCTACTGGGTGCCTAGTACCTCGACTGGAGATTGGTTAACCAACCCCTTTGAAAGGTCGTTGGTTAGCAAACGTGAGAGGGGGCAGGAGTTTTTTTCTCATTAAGGCACTTCCTCTTGATCCGGACGGCAGCGGATGAATTCTCTAGATGGAATCAACGGTGGCGTTCTCAGTTCCAGTGTCATCTCTATATGAGCTGCTTTGACATATTCAAACCCGCGGTCTATAGGGCTCTTCAACACTGAGCCAAGGTGTTGGAAAAGAGTTGGTGGCGGATAAACCCTTAGTGTACCAATTGCAGCACTCTTATCCCCGAAGTGGGTTACTGACTCCGGAAAATCCGGCCTCTCGCCCTAGGGGTCGGATTTGTCATACCTGGCAGACTTAGGCGAAAAATCTTAAGCTTCTGGCACATGGGCCCCCATAGAGGACATGGATGCGGCCACCAAGGAATTATTCTTCGCTGCTGGGCGAAACGTCACTATAGCAAGCACACAGTTTTGTCATCTCAATATCCACAAGGGGACATGGCGGTCTCCTGATAATCAAACGGTCAACCAAATTCATCATATTGCGATCGACGTAAGGCATGCCTCCAATATTCTGGATGTCCGAATCTTCCGAACAGCCAACATCGACCATGTTGCAACCACGGTGCAAATGCAAATATCCTTAACGCCACAACAAAGAAAAAATACTGTGAGAAGATATAACGTCGAGACCGCCAGAACCTTTGCCGAACCCGTATCCCGAAATCTCGCTACGACTCATATGCCGTCAGCATCAAATGCCGAGGACCAATGGCAATGCTAGCAATATGCCATCAGGCACGCCGCAACTGATGTGCTGGGTTTCGCTCGGCCAACACCAAGAAACCGATGGTTTGACAACAAATGCCGGCAAGCAAATGCAGCTAAACAGGTGGCATACAAAGCGGCGCTGCTATGAAGAACGAGACCGGCTCTCGAGCTCTACGAGCAAAAGGGACGGGAAGTTGTATTCACAGAACAACACATTATGGCAGACGAAATCCTTTTCCGTTGAAAGTATGATTTCCAATAAAATCAGCATCGTAAACCTATTCCTACTACATACCAAGCCGAAGCTTTGTGCCACCAAGCATATGAAATCCATTGAATGATCTCGAAACCACAAACATTAAAACGCATTAATTCGATTTTAAAAATACACTCAAAAGCCATTTCTGTTAGATTGAAATTCAACCGTAAAAATTGTAAAAAAATAAATCAAAATCCATTTAATAACGGTTCCGAAGGGAGGAGCGGCGAAAATCCATCATCCATCACTTTGAATCTGATTAATCACAATTTTAATTCCATCCAGCGAATTTATAAAATATACATGTACAAGTACAATGTGTATATATCCCCACGGAGAGACGAAACGAACAGAGGATTTGGCGGACTGATGTTTGCGGTACGTCCTAGTGTGCGTTCAACACGCTCGTTTAAATTTGTTTAATGTTCTGGAAAATATTTATTCCAAACTGTTGGCGGTTTGGCGTCAGGATTTTCCTTGTTATTTTTTCCTCTGTTTATCCTCAACCCACAGTGTTGAGTTTAAAGTCAGATTTTTCATCCATGATCCTGCAGCTAGCTTTGTGGGGTGTGAATAGTGTGGTTCCACCCCATAAATATGAAATAACGCAGGCGACATTCGTATGACCTCGATTTTTATTTTTTATTTTTTTTTTGTGTTGGAAGAAACTTAGAAACTTGCTGTTGTCTCAAAAGGACATTACGCGCAAAATGCACTCATTTATCATCATACAAAAAAAAAATGGAACTTACAGAGATAGGGCGACTGTCATAAAGCCCCCAAAAAAATGTCCTCCCTAAACGGGTATAAATTGTAGTGAAGCCCTTCTTTTGAGGATAGAGGGCCAGAGAGAAACAGAGATGGAACATTTTCAAGTTTCCAAACATAAATTATAGTCGCCAATCGAAGGGGTGTTTTGGTAACATATTTCATGGCCCGTTGTTTTTTGTTTTGTTGTTTGGATGTTATTTAGAGAGTGGATCTGCAGTTTTGGGATTTATTGCCACCTCAAGGCATTTGCAAACGAGAGCGATGCATGGTTTCGTTTTAATTACGATTGCTTCAGGGTGGCGCCTTTGTGTCGGATGATGATGATTCGGTTTTAATTAAATCGAGAAATCATAAGTGCATAGTGCGATGAGAAACAAAGAAAAGTGGAGTGGGTCGTCATGCAGTTAGGGGGTGTATCCTAAGGGTTCGATAGTTATTTGATTGGAGTGACAGTCCGAATTTTTTGTAAACAAAAAACGCTTGAGTTCTCTAAATCATTGAAAATTAATAATAATGTTTAACTTCTCTCGGTTAAACGAACAGTGATTTGAAAATAGGTGATGGTGCCTATATATGTATGTATATGTTGTTGTGAAAATATGGTCAGGTTTCCTAAAGGATGATATGTGTGATCCGGACTATTTCCAAAGTCCCTTTCGTTGCAGCATATCGTGTGCAATTTTCGACGATCTAGGTTAAGTTTGTTTCTGCTAATTACTTCTTAGCTTGGTTCACTTGTAGATGTTGCGGGCAGATGAGGACAATAATTTCAACTGTGTTAGACATTGAAATTATGTACTAAAATATAACCGTCAAGAGCATTTGATTCCATCGTTCCCTCGCCAATTTTTATGTAATGGTTGGTTAAGATCGGCCCACGATGGAAAGATGCACTTAGACCAGAGGAGGTCCATTGTGTTGCCGATGTGTAAGGTAGGTGGGTCACCCTCTTATTCTGGGAACCATCCACTCCTTTGTATGAAGGAGCCAATCTTAGTCGTGCAGGCACTGTTGAGATCATTTAGATCATTGAAGAAGTGTTCTTCTAATGTGGCTTTCCTGGTGTTGGCGAGCGCAGGGCACGTGTATACTTAGGAGGTGACTGATTGTCTCCTCTTCCTCTTCGTCCATACAGCTTCTGCAGAAGTCGTTGTGAGGGATGCCCAATCTTTGGGCATGTCTTCCTTTGGCACAGTGTCCAGTGAGGGTGTTAACTATCTTGGAGAGGGTTCCTCTCTTATATTTTAGTAGTCCAATGGATCTGGTTTTATTTAAAGTTGGCCACAGTAGCTTAGCGGTGTGACATTGGTCAAGTTGCTGTCATCGATGGTTGGTCTCTTTCTCCGCGTCCGCGTTTTTGAAGTGTTTAACATAAGACGTAGGCGGCTTGAAGTCGGTGACGCTTATGCTGTTATGACCAGAGGAGCCTCGTCTGGCTAGTTTGTCTGCCTCACAATTCCCTGGTATGTCACCGTGACCTGGTACCCAGCAAAGGGTGAGGTTGTACTGTCCAGCTATCTCGTTAAGAGATACGCGGTAGTCTTCCACTGCCTTGGATCTCGTTGTGCTGGATACAAGGGACTTGATGACTTTCTGACTGTCGATTATATGACAATATCCGAAGCTGATATTGTGGCATTGATGTGAAGATCTAAGATTCGTTCAAGGATCTTTAGAAGGAAAGACGTTAGGCTGATTGGTCTGAGGTCTTTCGGAAGGGTATGCGATGTTTTGCCTGCTTTAGGTATAAATATCACCTTTACCTCGGTCCAGGCGGCCGGCATTGTTCCTAGCTCCAGACAGCCCTTCAGGATACAGGACAGGGTATGTGCTATAATGCTGAAAGCCGTCTGGATTTGTGGCGGAAAGATGCCATCCGGCCCCGGGGACTTGAAGGGCTCGAAACTGACCACCGCCCACTTCAGTTTCTCTTCATTTATGAGTTCAGGAGGTAGCGGCGGACGTGCGATATTTATTAGGGCAGGAACATTGCTAGGGATAGGCGTGCAGCAGGGGAAATGAGTATCCATAAGCAAGTTAAGCGGTGCTTCATCAGATTCCGCCCATGATCCATTTGGGTTCATGAGGACACTCGGCACGGTTGGTGTTTTGGAGAGGACTTTGCGCAGTCTGTCATGGGCACACTATTGGTAAGTTTGGCTGAGAGAATGTTGTTATGTTTTAGCCAGTCAGTTCTCCGGCGATTACGGGAAATTGATGGTGAGGGTTTGTCGCTTGTTTCAAGTTCATATTCTAGATAGCGATGATCTGAAAATGAGTGACTGTCGGATACAGTCCACCTAGAGATCGCATTGAACTTTTTAGAACATAAACTTCGTCTGGCTCACTGGGAAAATGTTCCGGGGCTGAGACAATCCAAGAGATTAATCAGACCTTTTTCCTACAAAAAAATCCTTAATCTAGATAAGGAAAGCATTAGGAAGCTGGTGAGCTTTCTCACAGGCCACTGCAGCCTGCGTTACCACCTTAACAAACTCAATTTGTGCTCAAAAACGGAATGTAGGTTCTGTTTAGAAGATGACGAATCCTCTGAGCACATTCTCTGTCAATGCCCAGCATTACATTGGTTAAGGAGGCGTATTTTCCATAAAGAAATATGTTCATCAGCAGAGATGAGGTACTCCGCTGCTAAGGACGTACTATCCTTCATAAGGGAGGTGGAACGTCTCTTGGCTTAGTATTACCCTTTGATACAATAGATCTTCTTAGGTCGCAGTGTCAGCCATATGGGCAAGGGTCTTAAAAAAAAAAAATATGTTCATGGAAGCGAAGGTAACATCTAATACCTCCTGCCGGGTTTTTGTAATAAAGGTGGGACTATTTCCCCTATTGCACACTACTAGGTCGGTGCCTACTAAGTACTCAAAGAGTGACTCACCTCGGGTGTTGGTGTCAGTGCTGCCCCATATCTCGTGATGCGCGTTGGTGTCGCACCCTAGCACGATTCCTTCTCTTCTTCCTCCTGCTTCTCCTACCATTACTTTGACCTCCTTAGATGGTGCGGATTCGGGGTCCTCGTAGGGTAGGTAGGTATTTTGATGTAATACTGGTATGAAGTTCGTAGCCAGTTTAAGCGAGGTTCAACTAGACGACTGAAGTAGCTCAATATTTAGTTCAGGTGTAGTTGAGACTAGGATTTCTACTTTCTTGTTAATTGACGAAGTTTCCCTAAGGATTTTAATCAGAAAATTTATCACTTACTGATATGTATACCATATCTCTCATTGGACCTTAGGGGCTCCATTACGCTTACTCCCATATTATACGATTTCTGCCAATCAGATCTCTCAAACCCTTCCACAGTTGCCGAAACTCCTCATTTTCCGATGACAGAACAGAGCAAAGCACTTCACAAATCACCAATAAAAACAATATTGGCGATAGAATGCAACCTTGCCTGACTCCACACCGAATTCGGATTCTGTTGACAACTTTCCTCTGTGCAGTATGTGGTACTTAGGCCCATTGTAGGTCGCCTTATATGTTTATCTGGACTGCCTCTACTGCGTAATGCAAGCCAAACAAACTCTCTGTTCACACTATTGAAGACTGTTCTGAACCCGATGAATAGAAACTGAAGTGGCTACCGATATTCAACGCCTTGTTCTATTATGATCCGCAGGATATAGAAATGGTCGACACAAGAAGATCCGCTGTGGAAACCTAAATGCTTATTACCGAGTGTGCCTTCCACATGTTTATTTATTCGCCTTAGTGCTATTTTAGCTATTGTCTTAGCAACCACAGGAATACCCAAACAATTATGCATTTTTCCCACTCATTTGAAAAGTTTGCAGCCTCCCAAGCTCTGTCAACAAAAGGATGTAATAACCGATATTGTTGGCACGACTTATAAAACGTTCGCAGGAATTCCGTCAAGTTCTACTTCATTTGTAGTACGTATTCGGGAATTTTGTCTTTTGTGCAACTGAATCGGTTTTGGTAGCTTAACGTAGGCGAATACACGGCTCAAAACAGCCGCACACGGTATCGTTTGAGCTGATCCTCATCCGAAATAAGTTGGTCCCTATGTTATGTAAACGTTTTCTCCAGTAATTATATATGTACAGACCTTACATAAGTACAAATAGTGCTTTCAGTCCAAAATGTACAAAAACATTCAACTTTCTAGTGAGTCTGTCTGACATGTTTTATTTCTACATGAGGTGAAACAAAGCTTCCAATGATTGTATCGCCACTCCTTCACAGCCTGTCACCTAACATTCTTAAAATGTCGCGCTACGACCATCAAAATGGGACAATGCTCTTAAACCAGAATCACCATATTATCCTACGAAGGACCAATGCGATATTAAAACTCCACAAAACTTTACTGACACTGATGCTCTTTGCTCTACTGTCACTTTGCGCACCCAAAAGGACTGTCGGCATTAAGACAACTTACTGCTCTGCTGCAGCCTTGTCGTAATTATATTTATTTCCTGGCTCCTCAGTGTTTGGGTTGCGGTTATCCTGTTGAGAATTTTTTCGCAAATCTGTCTGTCATAATAAATCTTTCTTTTTTCTTTCCACCAACTATGGCTACCAAATCCGAAGAGAGAGAGAGAAAAAATACTGGAATAGGTAGGTACTTGAAGAAAAATTTTTGGCGAAAGGTGGAAAACTTTATCCTGATGGCTGGTGGCTGGTGGCTGGTGGCTGGTGGCTGGTGGCGCAGCAGAAGCCGCGATGTCGGTTTGGGGATAATTTTCCAACAGTCGGTTTTTCCGAAAGTTTCCTTCTTCTAATTCAAATTGAAGTTGCTGCGTTTTGCGTGCACGCGTGTTGGGTTAGGAGAGGAGCTGAGTCCTTGTTTTTTTTTTGCTTGAAAAGTCTGAGGAAAGAATTTGCGATGTGATTTCGTTTTGACATTTGGATGACTTAGGGTGTGGATAGAAGAAAGTTTATGGAGAAAGTTTTACGCTATCTGAGATAGGAAAGGAAAGTTGGAGGTGGTTGTGGTAGGTTGCTTTGCTTTTAGGAATTTTGTTTTTTATAGAATCGGACTTGAATATTGGGGCATTAAATAATGTTGAAGAGCATCTTATTGGATTAGGCTTTACCAAATTACGGATCTAAAGAAGGCAGTAAGCCATTCCCTTATATAAATGTCCAAAACTCGACATCAAATCAAATATGCTGTGTCTGAACTGGACTTTCTCGGAAGCAGTAAGTCAGATGAGCCCTCGATGGGCTACATTCAGGCCAGACAGAGGTCCATTGCACAGCCACTAAGTAAATGTGGGTGGATTACATTGTCTAGTCCTGAAGAACTCACAGATCTATAAACAGGTGTATATGTAGATCAGTCCTGATCTATAAATCCAATACATCTTAGAAGTAGGCCTACCTCCTTTCTTGCAACTGGGTATGGTTTGAAAAGATTGCTATTTAACGTAAATACTTCCTTTATACAAGCAATATTATGTGACGACGTGGTGTGACAGGAGAATGGTTGCTCCATTGATTGAAGCAATTTGTCACTCATCCCTGGGTTTTGAGCTTCCGTTCCTTAGCGTCCGAGTTCTCCTTGTTGCTGTCGGGAAAAATCTTCAACCACTGCCAACCTTCCAACCAAAACCAGGAATCCCTATTAATCACAATAAAAAAAAAAAAAAATTACCACGTATCTTCTACAAATCTCCAGTGTTATCCTTAAGGATTTAATGCATCTTAATACTAAACAATGGGATAATAACCAAAACATCTCTCCTGTAAGGCATTTTAAAAGCTCATATTAATCATTCATATATCGTATTTCCGGAGTCTTCTCGCTACAGCCCCACTCGTGTTCTGCCCTCACCCTTAGGCAGGATTTCTTAGCCTCCTACATTCATTGTTATGCAAATGGAAATTTATGCGCGACTTAAAGCTTTCGCCAACAACTGGTAGAGCGGTGATGATGATTATGGTGGTGAACTCCTAGCAAGGAGTCCTGCGGTCGGGCGACATAAAACTCTCTACCACATGACCTATATAGTGCGTCCGTTTTCGTTTCCTCTTTTTCTCTCAACATGCTTATCTATTGAAAATCAAGGCATGTACTACTGTATCTGCGGGATGAAAAATATCTCGGCGCCTGGCTTAAGGAGGGATGAAGGAAGGAAGAATTTTTGGACGCAGCGAGCCAAAAAAGAAAGAAGATATCTCCCCCGTGCTGCCAAATGAATAAATCTTTTGGGGAACACATAATTTTTAGCGACGACGGCGGCTGTGGTGGTAGAGAATCCTGATGCTGGTGGGGTATAACACTGACTGTAAAGTGGTTTATGATGATAAATGTGGTCATTTGGGGATTTAATAGTATACACCCGTAGCAGGCGGCCAACATGCTAAAGTCTGGAGTTTTTAATCGGGATAAAGAGAGGCCGAAGGATATGGTCCTATGGTAGTGGGGCAGCCAGACCATGGATGTCTGACTTATTGAATCAAAAGTTGGTGTTAATGGATTTTTTTTTTCGGATCACCACTGGGAAGGATGTTATGCACGTGCAAATCCACCCTTAAGCATGGGGGATTTTGTAATTACTCTTATGACTCAAACAGCGATTTCGGGAGTATGTATTGTAGGTGGCTGTCCGAACAGATGTATTAAAGGTGCTTAATCATGACCATAGGAATCCATTCATCGGATTTGTGGTAAACTAGGATCGATATTATAAAATTCCTTACAATTGAGGGGAAGAGTAACCTAGAACGTACTTTGTGGTCTGAATTGAACCCAAGCTCAATCCACTCAACGGTGATTTCAAGTCTGATAACTCCACGTCGACTGGATGTATGTATGCATTATCATGTATGCCCCGCTTCCAATTGATTTAAACATGTCATTAGCTACCGCAGTGACCCACAAATCGTTCATTCCATTAAATTGTTCCCGAAAAAGGGATTTCACAGAAAACCACATTCACACTGCATCCTTCGAAATCCATTTTTATCCTGTTGTTCTAGATTCACAGTAAGCACATGAATCACTCTGTCGAAGGAGCCTGAAACCGCTCTCGATATATGTATGTACATATATCCTTATACACGAAAGCTATGTATATGCCTAATAGAGATTTATTCAAAGCAAAGCCACAACCAACTGTGTATACTCATATGTGCACATAAGAAGAATGCCAATAAATTGGCCAATTTACCGATTGCAAATCGGATACTCTAGGACTTCTCCTCTGCCTACCGTCTTCGGTTTCCTTGTGCATTTGCACTGACGACGTTTATGTGTGTGTGGGTCTGTATATATATGCGGTAATAGGTGGCTTAAGTCGGTAAACATTTTCGGAATTTCCTCAGACAATTCCATTACCTCTAGACGGACACATTTGTTGGGAATCCATATCAAAGTTGGTTGATGCAGAATTTCTTCTTCTTTTTTCCAATTTCCATTCCTCTTGTTACTGTGCTTCTTGTGATTTCAAGTAGGCTAATCAAAAAGGTTGCATTCCCTAAAAGTGCAGGATCCAGACAGTTGGGAATAGAAAATGTATTCATCTAGGATTTAGAAGTTCTGGTATAGAAGTTGCTTGCATCTTGGCCTTTCTGTGTCGCTATAGTGAAGGAAAGAGCGATGAAATCAAGAATAGCTTTTGTAACAATTACCATTTTTAGCACTCATTCACTCGAATAGGATATAAGTGCAAAGCGGAGACAAGCGGAGCAAATCGTGGTAGTAATTAATATTTCCCTTCAGTTCTATATGAATTCAGTATCCTGATGATGATCTAAGAATGTACTTACATATTTCTGTGTTGGAAGTGCAACTTTAAAATTAACAAATCCTAGTTACCCTTTAAAACCGTCGCAGAGTGTGCTCAAACCAGCAAACCACCTCACTTCCTTACCATAGTTGAAAAACGAATGTGAGTCAAGAAATAAACTAATAGAATTGTTGTGTTACTATGTTGAAGCCGTCTAGAAAGCAATCGCAGAGTGCGCCATTAAATGGATGCTCTGAGCCTGCTCCATTAATTTTGTTTTTTTTTTTTGTTTTGTTTCTGTTTTGGTTTTGTATCTTAAAATTTCTATTGTTGTTGGACTTGCCTGTTCCAGGAATTCATATGATTCCTGATTCAATGTATTGTTTTGTTACTTTCCTTATTTGGTTAGGATGCAACGACTTTGTTGGAGTCCTGCTGTGGATTCGATACATGAAAGTAAAATTTGGTAGAAGAAGGATGAAGTCAAAGAGAAACCTCGTTTCAATAGGACTTGGCTGCATTCGATGAGATTTCAATTTGAAATGGATATTCGATATTTTGGAGGGAAAGGTTTTTTCTTGCAAGGATATCTGAATGCAACATGCGGACGCAGAGTGCGAGTTTTGTCCCATTAATAAGGGATTTATGTACGAACTCAATGGGTCTTAGGAGGAGTTATTTGATTTACCAAACATGTACCTGAGGTTGTGTTTCTGTGGGGTTCAGAGATGTCGAATTAGTTAAGGCTTATCCATAGATTGCTTAAGCTGATTAAAATGAATAAAGGACTTGTTCACATTTTGTGACTTTGTAAGATGTATCAAATATTCAAGAAATAATTTATTAGTTTAGGGTGGAAGGTAATATGCTGAAAGGCTCTGTATCCACCTACATTCAGTCACGAAAGTCTACGTACAGCGGTGAAAAGTGCTAAATTTGAATTGAATTTTTGGTTTTTTTCTTGCTTTCTTTGAATTATTGTGAGGATATGATTTGTTTTTGTTTTGAATCATGTTTTTAAACAATAATAATGTTATCTAATAAAAAACAAAATTGAAATTTTGTCTGTAAATGAGGATTTAGCACTTTTCGGGGGTGTATGTAGATTTTCGTGACTGACTGTATAATTTATATAATCTGGGGCACTTGATGTACATTTCGCAATTACTTGTAGATTTACACTTATACCGCTGAAGTACGTATATTCAGGATGAACATGAGATTCAACCAACAAACCTTACAGTTAGGCTTAGTTACAGCTTCTAGATACGCACTACAGGTTTGCGTTAGCTCGGTTCGTAGCTAACTGCCACAAGTGGCACACTCCAAGCTTGCTCAGGTCCCCTTCTATTTGTGTGCGCCACCAAAGGCGAGGTCTTCCTCTACTGCGTTGTTCTTTCGGGTTTGATTCGAAGCCGGAGCACTGGCGTCCATTCGCTCTACATGTCCTAGCTATCTTAAACAACACAGTTTTTTGACTAGATCGATGTTGCTGTACATCCTCCAAAGCCCGTCAACGCAAACGTGATCGAATATTTTACGAAGAAATTTTCTCTCGAAACGATCGAGGATATCTTCATCCGCTCTTGATAAAGTCCATGTTTCAGCGCCATAGAGGACTGGAATGATCAAGGTCTATATATATATATATATATATATAGAGTCTCCTTGTTGTTGGGGATGGGGCCTTACTACCCAATTGCCTTCTCAGCCCAAACAAACAGCGATTGGCAAGAGTTATTCTTCGTTTTATTTCTGCTGAGTTGTTATTGTCAGAATTGGTAGCAGAGCCAAGGTAGACAAAGTCCCTTACTACCTTAAAATTATAGCTGTCGATTGTGACGTTCTGTCCAATTCGCCGATTTTGAGTGTCCCTTCTTGCTAAACCCATTTTGGCAGCTTCCGTTTCAATACTAGCGAACGCACCGGTGACAGCCCGCTGTGTTCTCCCAATTTCGTCGATATCGTCGGAGTACGCCAGTAGTTGCATAGACTTTTGAAAGATTGTGTCTCCGGTGTTGGCTTGTGAGTTTCGCAAAACTTTTTCAAATATTATGTTAAAGAAGTTACATGACAGCGCGTCACCTTGTCTAAATCCTTTTTTGACATCAAAGGTCTCGGTGAGATCACTACCGACCTTGATGGACCAGCGAGAGTTCTCCATCATCATTCTGCACAAACTGACGAGTTTGGTAGGGATGCCAAAACTAGACATGGCTCTGTATAGCTCATCTCTATAAATGCTGAGGACATTGCTCATATGTTTGGTCAAGGAGCTCGTAGAAACAATTTTTGGTGGCGTCGTCCTTGTCCTCTGTTGGGGCATGGACGCATATTCGACTTATGTTCGCGAATTTAGCCTTGATTCGGATTGTCATAAGACGTTCGCTCACGTGTCGAAAGCTTAAGACTTTTTGCCTAAGTCTGTCGCGTATGACGAATCCACATCCGAATAAGCGCTGCTTCTGCTCCCTATAGCAATCACCATAGTATACGTAACAGTTTTTCATCCTCTTTTTGCCCGGCCCATCCCATCGCACTTCCTGGATGGCGGTGATGTCTGCATTGTAGCAGTCTAGGGCATCTGCTAGTTGTTCGACTGCACGCGGTCTGTTGAGAGTCCGAACATTCCACGTGCAGATCCGATGGTCATTGTCCTTGTTTCGTTTGCTGGGGTCGTCAACAGTAGGATCATTCTTATCCGACGCTATTGGTTGCTTCGTAACTATTGTTTTTTTTACGTGGAAGATACCCAGACGCACAATCGCCAACCTGAAGGACCAGTTCCCTTTTTTTACCCCTAGGACAAGGGGCCGGATTCTCCGGAGTCAGTGATTCGGGGATGTAAGCACTGCCGTTTGCCCATAAAGGGTTCATCCGCCATCAACCCTGATTCAGTATTGGAGGTCCCTATAGACCTTGAATACAAATATGTTGAAGCAGCTAATATATGTACTTATGTCTTACGAAGAATTATTCTCTCTTCATACATACATGCGGTCTTCTATAGTGAAAGTGAAAACTATAAGACTAGGTCTAGGCTAACTAAAGAAATACTTCAGTCAGACTGCGTAGAATAGGCATACATATGTATGTACAACTAAGAATCTTGGTTTTTGTTTGCAAACTCATACATTTTTGTACCGTTAAAGATTTTGAGTGTCAAGGCAGTGTCATGCGTCAACTGTTATGAAGTTCACCTTCAGATGATGAGGTGTTCATATACGCCTTCTTAACTTTGGCATAGATTAGATTAGGTTAGATTAGAGGAAACCTTAACTCGTACCTCAAAGCATTATTTCATGCACCGTGAAAATCTGCTCCTTTAGGATACATATAAAACTTTTTGTTTTCTTGGAGTGAGGAATTTTCAGTAAACCTTAACTGTTAATCTAACTATTAAATGTGACAGATGAATATGACATTTATAATCAGTATACTTTGGCAAATCATCATGGAAAGAACCACGCCTCCACAACTGCTACGATTTGTGGAAATTTATTTTCAAAATTCTGTTTAATGTGTTCTGTTTATTAATATTGTGATTGCTTTTCGCAATGCAGGTACAAGGTGATTTAATTGTAATTGTAGGAAGACCTTTGTCGAAATAACAAAGAATATACGAATAATAGTACTTAAACATTAAATGCACAAAAATATTTAAATCAAATAAAATATAACCATGACTATTCAATTTATTTTTGTGTGTTTAATTACAATTTAATTTAATTTAAATTTAAAGTTCTAACGCTTCATATATAATATGTATGTAAGTGCCCTTGACCTTTAAGTTGTCGATATTCATTTTTTCCTGACGCCATTTGAACAAAAAAATATCTGGGCTTAACTAAACTTTCATCAAATTAAATTAAACGGAAATAAAATAAATAATTTTCTTGTACGCTCTAAAAATATAAAATTTTCAAAGAAACACATTCAAAGGACTTTCCCTTTAATCTACGACACGTGGATATTTCTATTTAATGTGGCTATTTTTGTAATGAAAGCGTGCACTCAAGGAACCCTGACAATTCGGCAAGGATATGAATTTAATTAAAATCTTAAATTTGCAAATTATTTTTAAAGCGATAACCTACATAGATGCCATGTTGAACCGACATAATTGGATTTGTTCAAAGTTCAATGAGCTACTAGCACGACATCATCATTGAATCGAATGCGTTACTTCCGCATAAACAAGAAATTATCTGGTCCTTTGACATGCAATGTTTTTAAAATTTTCTACTATACATGTTGTTGTAGGTTGGTTTTGTTGCAAAAGGAATGTTGACGCAACCGCCTGTCTTTCAGGAATCTTTTCCAAGATATTTCCACATTCCAGTGGAAAGTGGGGAATGTTGACAAATGTTTTAAGGGATGTTGTTGAGAAACATGTTGAAGGGAGTATGTACGGACTTGAGCAATTTCTTAGGTCTGAGCAATTTCTTGCACTTAATAAAGTTAAGAAGAGGGAGATAATGTACTAGAAACGGTCTGGTTACCGGTCTTACAATTACGTCGTATCCAGATAATAAGTGTCTAGGCACATTTTTTGCAGTTTTACTTTAGGAAAATTAACATTTAAATTGTACAAGCATTGTTCCCAATAGCGGTAGGGCTTAAATCCAAAGTTTCCTTAAATCTCATTTTTTAACGAATTCTAGTCCAAATCCGTTCCCTAACGCGAGAGAATCATAAAGAAAAAAGGCATTACGAGGCAAGACAATTATCCTCAATGGAATATCTTACAAGCTCTCGCCAACGAATTTCTGGTGACAAGAAGTGGACATATATGTATGTAATTCTTTTTACTTTCCCTGGCGCTACTGTTTGAGGTGAACCATTGCTTCGATTAATAAGCTTCTCCAACCTTAGCTAGTTGTCTCGAGTTCCGTACGGCAAGTTGGTTGAGATCATTCTCCACTTACATACGCCATCAAAGATTTGGACGTCTTCTTCTGCATGCTCCTACAGGGATGAATTGAAGGATTCTCTACATAAGCCAGTCATCTTAGGCATTGTGTGCGTATCTTTTTGACCAGGTTGATGTCGCTCGTATAGTTCTTCGTTGATTCTTCTCCTCCATGTATTGTGAACGCAGATAGGACCATAAATCGAGCGAAGAACTTATCTCTCAGAGAATCCATGGACACTTTCATTCGATTTTGACGAAGTCCATGCTTCTGCAACATACACCAGGACTAGGATGATGAGGGGTCTTATATAGGTCATCTTAGTTCTTCTTGATATGACTTTGCTACACAGATGTTTTTTAAAACCAAAATAACAGTGATAAGCAGAGCCTAGGTAGATTCATGAACTACTTCAAGGGTATAGCTCTCCATGGAAATATTTGATCTCCTATATTGGCTTAAGAAAAACGTTAAAGATATCCGCATCTTTTCAGACAGATAAGCAACAATCAAATCCTTGGAATCGGCCTCTATAAATTATTTAGTAGCTCTAGACTGCCGATCGTTTCTAACGGAGATCGTTGAGCAGTTCAATAATCACCTATCTTGGGTGCTGCAGCATAGAGATATTCCAGGGAATTGAAAGGCCGATAAACTCACCAGAAACTATGCCCATTCTGCCGGACAAAGGCAACTTAGGTATACCGATCGCTAGTTGCAAACTCAAATTGAAGCTGGATCATATCGAGAGTTCAAGTCTTAGGTGGACAAGTGAACCAATATGTCTAGCCCCAAACCAATTTTAACCAAAGCTGGATCTAAAACGTTCTAAGAATTCGATTTCTCTCAATAGATTGCGTATCGACAATACAATAGGTGTCATCACTGGGAACTGTCTAATATGCAAGCATGCTACAAGGCTGGACATTTTTGCGAACGCCTTTTGTAGAAGCTGCATGGATGAAGAAGAGGAAGAAACCATTCCATACCTCCTTTGTTTATGTCCAATTCTCACCCGCAAAAGGAAGCTTCACTTAGGAGACTTCTATTACAACGATATAGGCTATCTGATATATGTATATGTATATTGAGAGCCTCTTACCTCACCAGAAGTTCGAAATGGTTTAACGAGAAGGTAGAGAGAAACTTTTTCCTATGATGCAGCTGGTATCACAATGTATCTGCTGGTCTAAGTGCGCTGGCGTTTCTAAGCTGACAGTTACTTCAACGTAATCTAACCTATACGTACATTTCGTACAGTCTAATACGTTGAATATCAATTTTGCGCTTTCTAACAAAAAATAAACATTGTCAATGAGGCTAGCAGGTCCTAAAGCACTATCTCCATTTTATTCCTATTGTATGTACATACATACGTAGTTAGATACAGAATAATCCATTCTAACTTCGACGATATACCTAGCTGTAGCATATGCTTTAAGAGAGTTTCGGTTCATTTAGTCACAAGCTGCCTTGAAGTGAGATTAAGTGTCTCATTTACATCCTGCTGGATTGTAAGTATTCAAGACATCGTTTTGATAGATACATAGCTTCAGTATCAGTATCAACCATACTAAAGTGTTCTTAAAGAATATTTATGTCATCCAATATTTAGCCTCCTTACCAGCTCATAGAATTCAAAATCGTTATAACATTGAGTAAGCGCCCGATCCCTTTTATCCGTCTACAGTGCCTCAATCATTTTCCAACATTCCTCCTTTAACTAATGAATGGATTGTCAACGATTGCTTCAATTCCTCTGAAATTCATATCCTGATTGATTTGGAGTGTCTCCTCGAATAGATTTCAAAATATAAAAATCAATAATTGTGGATGATAAGGACAGATTTATGCTTGATTTGTGCCAGAATTACAGTTTTTTCCCATTACCAGGAAGTGTGGCGCACGATAAAGCAGTTCGCAGAACATTCAGCTCCGGTTTTGACGATTCTTTTAGGTGTGATATATAGACTTGAAGCCATAATCTTCTTCCAACTGCCAATCCAATATTGATGCGTGCGTACATATTGATTTTTGTCTACAAATTTCTAGGCTAACGGACGTTTAACTTTATGAGCAGCATATCTTTTACAGGATTATTGTGACTATAACCGACTAATTACTCCTTTCCTTCTGAGGGTCTAGAACTTAACTTCGTACTTCCAACTGTAAGCTAATTTTGACCTCTGAGATCCAGTTAAGTTTGTTCACCACATTTACAACAGGCCACTGTTTAACTATGGTCACTTAAGTCATTACCCCATAAGTAGTGTTGCAGTAAGTTATTTCTTTCCCTATTCCTTTGACCGCAGTTCCTTTTTGCTGAAAACCCAAACCAATTATAAAGCGATTTACAACTGACAGTCGCGACAACCAAGTGGCGCGTCTCTACATAGTCTACGATTTTCCGCACATTTTAAGATTCCCACTGTGGAACGAAATAATGGACTCTGAATCCGTATCCGATTCCTTTGGGAGCAATTATACCATTTTCTTCATTCTCTGCCGCATTCTCGCCGAATTCGTACGTATCTGCTTCATTGTTTCGATATTTTTGTCGCCTTCAACCCCACACAACCGAAAAGTTTTTCTATTGTCTTTTGATAACGAAAACTCTTGTCTGGTCTTTTTCAGCAGGATTTCGCGCGGAACCTCTTAGATCACGTCTTACCATTGAGATACAGATACAAGAAAGTTTTTTTTTTTTTTTTTTGTCTCGTTCGTTCTTGATATGTATTTTTAAAGAGATGTCGTGGGCTCTTCTGTTGTTTCTTGAAAAATCTTCTTTTTTTTTTCTCTGTTCCAAATCCGATGAAGGACTTTGGCAGAGTGGGAAGGATTTATTGTAGAAACTTTGGAGGAAGGGACTTGTGGCTGTTTGTAGTAGGATTTGATTGTTTATTGGAATTGACGTTTTAAGAATAGATTTTGTTTGTGGGACACAAGAGTATTTCATTTAAAAATGGATTTTCTCAAGAAGCTTGATTGAGAAGAGCGTTGAGGAATGAGTTAGAAGAATTCTATGTAAAAACAATAGACTCCTACGTTCGCATGAATTGTATCCCCCACTCACTGGAAAATCAAAATACATATGTAGGTATATTGTTTTACCTCAAAATAAATTCATTGTTGACTTCCGACCGCATTCGGGGGTACGTATGTAGGTGCCATTTAATGGCTAGTAATTAAAACAAAAATTAAATCAATTCCAAACACATACAACACTTTCAATAAACACGTTATTCAGTTTGATGGAAGTGGTAGACTTGATGGCTTGAGTGATGAACATTGGAAATATTTTTTCATGAGGATATTGGACTAGATATTTTAGCAAGCCTCATCACCCAAACCCCTAATAGCATATTTTGCATTTCTAAATTAATGAGGTTTTTCCGGTGAATTGAATTGCTTTCAGCAACTAGCAGCAAACGTGGTTGGCACAAATAATCACAGGTTAAAATAACATTTAAACCAAAACTGATTTTGTTGTTGTTTGGTCGCTGATTGTATTTTGAAAATTTCCATTAATTTTCCCATCACATTTGGGTGTCCTGCTGGCGTGTCGTCCACTGTTTGGGGCGAAATTGTTTTATACTCTCAATGAGAGGAATTGTGTTTAAATTTGCATAATTATTTCTATCGTTTAATTTAAATGAAATTACTTTTAAATTTAATTTAATTTTATTTTTTGTTATATCTTTTTTTTTTACACATTAATATTCAAGCTGTATTTGATCAGATACCGCCAATGCATACTTATTTATTTTTAATTTTAAATTCCGTTCGGTAATTTAAATATGTAGTTTGGGCATGTTCAGTTATAGTTATTTGTGACTATCACTGCATGAGGACAGACACCCTTAGGTATCTATACATATTTTCAAAACTACCCAACTAAACACTAGACCAATCAGAAATTTTTATGAAGCGGGAAATGCATCTGGTTAGATTTCGCCATTTCGCAAAGGTCATCGAAGAAAGGAGTTGCTGGAGAGATCAATTTTCTTTTGGAAAGGACCAGATCATAGAAAACAAATTGAGGAATTATACCTGCAACTTCTCCAGAAGTCGTTTTAGAGAAAGCCTATCCTTTTGACAGTATCGTCTGAGCTGCAATCGCTATTGCAAGATCTAGTCCAGATCTGTTTAGATATTTGGCATGTCTGTCATCTGCTGTTGGATTTGCTGATCAGTCTTAGTAAATGTTTATACATAGCATGGGGAATCCTCACATGGGGAAACGACCGAGGATATATTTACCCGCTTTGGATAAAGTTCACGCTTCAGGGCCATAAGGTAGTTGTTCGGGATAGTCTTGCTACTCAATTTCCTTCTCAGCTCAATGAAACTCGGATTGGCAAAGTTATTCTTCGTTTAACTTCTGCTAAGGCGTTATTCTGCAATTGGCAGATCACGCCAGATACTTGGGGGTTATTCTAGATAGAAAACTCAGTTGGAAACTGAATTTATAGGACCGTGCCAGGAAGGCCTCGATTGCCCTCTATTCATGTAGGAAAGCCCTGGGACCAAAATGGGGGCTCCAGCCCCGAGTCGTCCACAGGATATATACGACAATCGTCAGACCCATCCTTATGTACGGAGTACTTGTCTGGTGGACGGCACTGGACAAAAAAGTAACATCGGAATACTTGAGAAAGTTCAAAGGCTATCCTGCGTCTGTATAACGGGCGCCCTTAGAACTACTCCTACAGCTGCATTAGAAACTTTACTTCATCTTCTTCCTGTTGATATCTTTGGGAGGCTGATAGCGGCTATAGCAGCATTGCGGCTTAGGGAATCCTTGCAACTGGCTCGTGGAAATATGGGCCACGCAAGCATTCTAAACGGCCATAATACTATTCCTAGTAATTCGGACTATATAGTCCCCTATCTGGACTTCAACGTCAAATATAGAACCAGGATTCCTAGCAGAAGTGCTTGGGAATCGGGAGAAATTTTAAACGAATCTGCGACAGAAATCTACACAGACGGATCCAAGACAGAGTCTGGCACAGTTGCGGGAATTTACTCCAGTGTTTTGGACATTCGCATTGCCACTCGACTGCCGGATCACTGCAGTGTTTTTCAAACAGAAGTCTCAGCAGTCCGCGAAGCCGCGACCTGGCTTTCGATTAACTCGATATAGTGCAGCGCTATTGTTTTCTATATAGGTAGTTTATAGCTGCGATAAAAGCCTTGGAATCGCCAATAATTCGATCCAAGTTGGTAAAGCAATGCCGCGGATCTCTTAACGAGATCGCTGTCAGCTGCGACGTATCCCTGTGTTGGGTTCCAGGCCATAGGGATATGCCAGGCAATTGCAGAGCGGACGAGCTAGCTAAGGAAGGTGCAGACCGGGACCTCCCTGACAATAGGGATGTACCGTCAGCACCTATTAAATCGATAAAATTCCAACTAGATACCGCAGCCATAAGTATGGCAAAAAGTTGGTGGAACAATATCAGCACATGTCTCACTCCTAGGCAAATCTGGCCAGAGCTGGATTGTAGGAAAACTAGTAGAAGATAGTTGGCCTCCTCACAGGACACTATCTGGTAGGCAGGCATGCTAGAAGACTTGGTGCCCCCTTCAACGATTTCTGTAGAAACTGTAGAGACGAGGAAGAGGAGGAAACCATCTTCTGTGCACCTGTCCTGCTCTATCGATCTTGAGAAGGAAAACCTTAGGGGAATACTTCTTCGAAGATCTAAACGATCTAGTCAGACTAGACTTGGGCAAGATTAGGAGCTTTGTCACCAGCTCAAACTGGTTTAATGATTAAACAACGAACCACACATGTTCGGCATGGCTCTATACCGAAAATGGTTGCCCTGCCTTCTGTCTCATCCGGGAAGTCTCAATGTAGGTTTCCGGTGCTGGTAATCCGGTTTCTCCATAGTGGTATCACAATGGACATCCCTTTTGGTCTAAGTGTGTCCCTGCTAAGCGGGGACAAGCACAGAACCCAACCCAAGGTGTTATTCTAAAAATTAATAACAGAGCCTTACTACATCAAAGTTATAGCTGTCGATTGTGACGTTCTGTGCAATTTGTCGATGTTGCGTGTCTCTTGACAGTATATACTTAGTTTTGTTCTCATTTGTCGCTAGACCCAATTTGGCAGCTGTAGCTATTATCTTAGCAGCTGGCAGTACGCAGATACTTCGCCAATTATTGCTCTGCATTAGGTCGGTTTTTTAGGGTGCTTGACGATCATTTCCTTTTTCTAGTCAACCGGAAACAACTGGGTGCAGTAGATCGACCGATGCAGTTGGCGGTGCTCGCCTCTTTGTTGTTTTTTTAGTACTTTGATCGCGGGAATGATCTCATCCTTATTGGGGGATGTGGTGCAAATGCTGAGTATGTTTGGGTATTTTTTGACACGGAAAGTTTAACTTAAGTCCATATTGCTAGCGAATACTCGTTTTGAAACCGTAACAAAATGATCCTTCAATCTCTTTAGGTGATCCTCATCCGACATAAGCATAGAAGCGTCTTTTTTTTCCGTAGGAAGGTGGGAATCTTTTAAAGACGAAACTGAGCCCATACTCAGTAATAGTGTGGGATTTTCACCCACTAAACCCACCTCCTCTTCTACCCCTGGTCCTCGTGGCACTGCCGTCAATCATTCCATCGCAAGGGGGGACTTCAGCCTTATGTGCTCGGCTCATTCAAGTTAGCAGCCTGCTGCGCTGCGTTTCGTTGCTGCTCCTGTCTTCGCTGCTCTTTCATTATTGTAGTCGCAATGTTGTTAACTGCGTCCCAAGCCTTTTCGCTGCTCGTCATCTGTCTGGTAAAGTTGTTGGATTAAATCCTCGCTCAATTGGTTTACCAGCAGGTGCCGTTCTACGTAGTATCGTGGGCAGTGGAACATGATGTGTTCCGCATCCTCCACTGCTCCCGTGCACGTTGCACAATAGGGGTTGTCGTCGTGTCCAAATCTATGCAGGTAGGCTCTGAAGTATCCATGGCCAGTAAGCATCTGGGTGAGGTAGAAGTTCAGCTCCCCATGCTTCCTATTAGTCCATTCGTCTATATTGGGTATCAATCTCTGCGTCCACTTGCCTTTGTCAGACTGACACCATCTCTCCTGCCATTCTTCCAGACTTGTCCTTGTCCTTCAGTATTGCTTCTAATCGTTGCTGTTGCCGTTGTCCTGCTGGCACGGTATTTCTGTTGCGCTTCTTTTGCAAGAAGGTCTATACATGCCGCGTCGTATTAAGTTGTTCGGAAGGCGCTGCATACTCTCAGCGCGTTGCTTCTGTAGACTGCCTCAGTCTTCTTTCTGTATGCTTTTGTTTTCAAGGCACTAGCCCTTATTTGGGAACCGTAGAGCATTATTGATGCTGCAACTCTTGCTAAGAGTAATCTCTTCTTATGTTTTGGTCCCCCGATATTCGGCATTATCCTTGATAGGGCAGTCGTTGCCTTTGCTGCCTTTGCAGCTGCATACTGCAGGTGCTGCTTATATGTTAACCTTGCATCTAAGGTAATGCCAAGGTACTTTAGCTCTGGTTTGGAAGCTATGACGTGATCACCCACGGTTACCATTATAGTCTCCATGACTCGCCTGCTGCTGATGAGTACTACTTCAGTCTTTTCTTTTGCAAGTTGTAGGCCCATGCGTACTAGCCAGTCCTGCACCATCCCAATAACTTCATTGCAGTCATGCTCTTAGCATAGAACCGTCTAAGCCTTTCACTGGGTGTGGGTAGAGCTGCAGCCGCCTATCAGTTTTTTGGTAAGCACTTCTGCAATCGCACCTACTTACTACTTCTTCAGCTTCAGTAGCCAGCGCATTGATGTATTTTTGCTTGTCACTCCGCACTTTTTTCATCTTCATGCAATGTAGGTACTCTAGCTCAGTATTCCTTACTGCTAAAGTAGCTCCAATTCGAACTCTAAGTTGATTTCGTCGATATATCTCAAGGTATCCTCGGAAGGCCACGCCCCATTTCCCAATGATCGATCGAAACTCCTTTTAGTACCTGATGTGACAATGGTTTTCACAGCGCATATCAATGGTTTTGTATAGCTGTTGAGCATTGAGCTGTTGATCTCTTTCCGTGAGAGATGGTCCTTTAATTCTTGCCACACTGTGGAATGGGGAGCACTAAGTCGGTCGATGTTGAACCTGAGCATCCTTGTTGGATAGTCGCTAGATAAGGAGAATCTTCTCTTCTGAATATCGTTTAAGATAGTCCCTTGAGGTATAAAACTACAGACCGCCTTTGCACCAAATCAATTCTCTTAACACAAAAAGATACCGTAAATCATCGAATCACCCTCCCACCCTTTCACAGCTCCTTATTCCTTAAAGTTCGTGTTCGAAATTATTAATCGTTTCTACGGATGTAAGGAATAAAATAATTTTTACCTCACCACTTGTCAGCGACAGCTTCCAGCGAACTTTAGAAAAAAAAAATTCTTCCTCGAATCCCAAAATACGGTGGTAAAACTACAACTACAATCTACAAACGTTTTCGTTGAAATAATTTATTAGAAAAACTTGTAAACATTTCGCAATGAGAACAACACGCCAAGTTCGGCGTTGTGTCCTTTTCATAAAATTGCGAGATTTATTTTAATTTCTGTTTAGCGGTATTAAATTTTCCTTTTTAATTTGTTTTCGTGTGAAAATGCAGCGACACAGTGCTGCAAAGGGGGGAGAAATCTAAGAAAAAGGATGCATTTAATGCCCGCTCACGAAGTAGCGGAAGAATAGGAAGAAAACTTCTTCTGTGAGAGAAAAGTTATTTATTGCGAATGTGAGCTGAGTGTAGAGTCCGTTACCGTTTCGCTGTTATTGGAAAATTCATTTTTTCTTTCTCTTCTGCCACTTTTGCTTCTCGTCTTGTGTTGTACTTTTCAACTGCGGGCGTAAGTTTTAAGTAAAAACTGTCGTAGTAAATAAAAGGAAAGTTTTTTTTTTTCTTTTTTGTTCTGTTGTCCTGTTTGTTGTTTTGCTTTGTAGCGCTGCTAGCAGTCCGGTCGGGTGTTTTATGGTTTTGATTTAAAGTTGGTCGACTCCAAATGGAAATGGTCAATCAGTTCAAAAGTTTGTTGGGTAACATTGCCGTAAGGACTATAAATGTCTCTGATTGAATTTAAAGTGGTTACTGGTGAGGAGAATGTTGTTAGGTAAAACAGAAACAGAGGACACATGGTTTTAAGTGATTCTTTTTACCAAAACTGTACTAACAGTCACATCACCGGTCTGAGTTAGGCGGCATCCTCCGCAGACTGAAAAAACATCGGTTTTATACATTTTTACGACCAATTGGCGTCAATTTTTTGTTTTTTTTTTTCAAAGGACATACAAAATTGCACCCTTCTGATAACAATCCAAGGACCAGCTGTCATTCCTTTTTTAGTTTGCCATACAAATTGCTATGTATTTATGCCTTTCAAGAGAAAGAGTGGGTATTCCGCACCCACAACGATTCGTAATCCTTCACCTACGTCCATAAAAATAAAAGAAAATAAAAAATTCTTATTGCTAATCCTGCAGCACATTTTATTAATACTAAAAGTACATCATTCCGTTCAATATGAACAAAATTCTTCGTTTTTATATTTTATAATCTCTCTCTGTGTGTGCGTCTGAGATGAAGTATAGAGGACCTCAAACGACAGCGCAGTCCTTTAAATTATCCCCGAGGAATTTCTATCAAATTCCATTTGAACAACGGAAAAATAACTTTTATTATCTGTCACAAGGAAATCCCGGGTCGGATAGACCACCCCCCGCGGAGCTATTTTTATGATATTAAAGGCGTCCTTAGACTACGATCAAACGAATTCACAAACCATTCCAGTCTCAATCGCGTTTGTCCATCATCAGCGTTTGTTGTCGTTTTTATAGTCATTCATTCTTAAGATGTTCAACACAAAATATCGCATCTTTGGAGCGAGTTGTTCGCTTTTACGTTCAAACTTTTATTTGCATCGGGGATATAACCACCATCATCGACGTTGTCGTTCTCGTTGTCGTCAGCGTCACCAACATCATCATGTTAGTCATCCCATCTCATCGTCGTTATCCGTATCCTTTTAACTTAAAAATGGATAATTTCATTTTTGTTTATATATCTATTTTTATGTGCTTGGGGAATCTAGAGCGGATGCCTCTGGGGGGGCCGAGTGAAAGGGCTGTCGGCGATAAAGGGATAATAAAATGTTAAATTGAGATATTTAGATTGATATTTTCAGCGAACTGTTGCGCGTGTTTTTTAAGGATTTGGGTAATATTTTTCTCTTTTGAGCTTATAGCTATGGTATTGGGAGCCGGAAGTGATAAGGAATAACTCTTTTCTGAACAGTAAAGTGATGATTTTGGCACCATTTCAGAAACTATTCCAACTTCTGTATAATAGTCACATGGATTATGTTTTACAATCAAAATATTCACCATTTTTATGCAAGGATACATAGGTATAACAGCTATACAAGAACCGTGGGTGCGGAACAAACGCATCTGTGGTTTGGGAGGTGTTCGGGGTATTACGGTACTCTGTGACGAGTGATCTGAAAGACCGAGAGCTTGTCTAATTGTACCAAACTTTCTCTCAGTGACCAAGCTTGGGCAATTCTCTGGCCAGGATTCGGTTGCTGCAGTTATAAGCTACGAAACAAATGGCAATGATGCAATGACACCGGAACTTCGGCTGCTGTTTACATTTCGAGTCGACTTTCCTTGCGTTCAGGACTGGCTTCGGCCAGAGTCTGAGCCTGGATTGGGCTGTAGTCGAATCTTCACGGATGGCTCTAAAACTAGTCAACGGACCGGTGCTGGAGTCTTCGTGGAGACCGACAACACTAGACTTCACTATTCGTTAGGCAAGCATACCTCTGTTTTTTCTCTATGCTATCCTAATGGCTGTCGACTATATTGCTAAGTATAGGTGGCGGAGTCGGAGTATCTGCGTCTGTAGTGACAGTCAGACTGCGCTTAAGGCCTTGCTCAACCCTGTAACCCGTTCCAAAATAGTTCGGGAATGCAAGAATTTTTTGAATTTGGTCGCAAGGCTGAACTCATTGACTCTTTTCTGGGTCCCAGCTCACACTGGGATTGCGGGAAATGAGATCTCCGATGAGATTGTTAAGCTGGGCTCAGAGGATGATTTCTCAGGACCTGAACCTGCGTTGGGTCTTCCCGCGTCTTCGGTCAGGGCTTCCATTGACGATTGGGTCTCCTGCGAGCACAATTATGTGTGGCACATCTCTCCAGGATGCAGGCAGGCTAAACGTATACTCCCGAATGTCCGAAGTGACTTCTTATTCAGGTCTATGAATTCCGTTTAGATTAGTGAATTCCACTGCATGCCATATGAAAGTAGTAACCTGAAGTATAGATAGTTCTTACAAACCGGGGCAGTGAATGGCCGTGATTGATTGTTGGCTTGATTCTACCTCTTTCTCTTCTCTGCAGCTTCTGCATAAATCGTTGGACTCTAATCTCCATATACGGATCATAACTGCAATGGCACTGTGTCCTGTGATTACTCCAGTTAGGATGCGAATAGGGGATCGATTTAGTGCCAGAAGGCTTTCTTATGTTCGTTTTGTCTGAGTCCGGGCATGACGTACGAGAGGTGGCACAGACCTTTCTAGATAACCAGGACGAGTTGTCCTCTTTAACAAATTACCAATCGGTGGCGGTATGGATGTGTCCGCTTAATGTAGACTTCATAGAGACACTCCATTCATCAACAAGATTCTGTGTTGGAATCTGTAGCTAAAAGTTAAATCAAGAATCTATTCCCTAACTCTGTTATGAAACGTTGGTGTGTTGTATACGTTGCATATAATAAGGTTGGAACAAAGAATAAATTCGAAAATTAATTTACTTCTTTTATTGATTTCTTTATTACCCTACTGAGTTTATTACCTTACCGCCCTTACAGCTTAGTGAAACATGGCCTAACACGTAGGTGTGTTTTTTAATTTACAAACAGCTGTGTAATCTAAGCATCACTCAAGCATGAGTAGTTATTTGGAGCAATTAGTCTCGGGTTCATGGCTGTTGAAGAGTCTGCAAAGATATTTTTAGTCCAATTTGGGTAGTAGCCTCACTTCAGTAATTATCCCAAAGAGAAAGCCCTAAATATCCTTCCCAAACTAATTCTATTGCTACGCACTTTATTTTACCTAATTTTTCCTCACATTCTTTTTAAAGTCTACATATGTATCCTAAAGTCAGTCAATGATAAACCTAAACCCTTTCATTAGCAAACAATATTTTCTCATCCTGACCAGAAAGCCATTTACTTGCAGACATGGCCTTTTCCCTAATGCCATTTAGAACCACAACAACATCCTCCCTACCATTATCCTTCATCGCATATTCCAAAGACAAAGAGAGAAATTTACGGTAAAAGCTTTTAAGGATAATCGCCACCTGTCAACATTTACTTGCACAACTTAATGAGAGAACCAAAAATCTATGAAAATTCAATTACCCTTACTTTTGTGTGGTGTTTCTCTACATCTTTAAGGATGAAGGATGGGGAAAAGTATATAGAAACAAGTCAAGTGATTTTGTGGTTCTTCTCTATTGTGATTCAATTACTCGGAGATGATCTAACAAAAAAAAAAAAAAACAGAAAACCTGAGAAGTTGGTTTGGAGACTTCAATTAGACTTAAACACTTAGCATGTGCAAGCAATTAATCTTTAAGACTTATCCTTGCACATATATCCTGGAATAATAATAAAAAAAAAAAAAATACGCACTCTACGAAGTTCAAATGTCGTGAACATCAGAAACTGTATTTCAGTCGGTCCTTCTTCTGTCTCTGTGCTTTCTGACAGGACGATACTGAAGCCACAGAGGGTAAAGTGAACAATTGTCATAAGTGGTATGGTGCAAGGATATTCACTACTTAGAAGCAGTTGGTAGAAATTGCCTTTGTCAGATGGTGGTACGGATATGGATCCTACCGGAGTCTCTCTGCTGGTTGACTTGAGTGACACAATGATGATGCGAAGGTGACTGTGACAAACAGAGAAAGAGAGAGAGAGAGAGTTTAAGTTCGGAGGGCAAAAGTCGCATAAGTTGCAGTGTAGGGATCTGACGAAGTGGTGTTCTTGAACTTCATTTTTCTTTGTTGGTTTCTTTCTTTTGCTAAAGGAATTCCACCGGGAAGTTACTTTGTGACGGAGACTCTCATTTGACACAAGCGGAAGGGGGAAACGATTTTTTCCTGTTTTAAGAGGGAAGTTATATATTTATGTGGAAAGTTTGGAAGATTGCAACAAAAAGTGACAAAGTTTTAGCGTCTGTTGGCAGTTTGAACATAGATTTAATGCGACGCTAACTTTTTGTTCTATGAGTGGATTTGTGAATGCAATGGTTAGTGGCTATACTTTGTTGTATAAGCAAAAGCATAAGCAGACGTCCTTATAGTTTTATGGCAATGAAGTGGGAAATAATGTCTACCTCAAATTTCATCAGACATACCATTCATCAGTTTGTATTTTGTCCAGTTTCTGTAGACAAAAATATAAAAAAACCAGGACTTAGCAATTACTCAAAGAACAACTAAGAATTGAATATGAAGTCTCTTATCTTTTTGTCTCGAAATCTTTTAATGTGAAAACATCCGGTTTCTCAGGAATATGAAGACTTGACAAACTACTATGCATGTTAATTTAGAAAATCTCTGTAGTTATACTGTCGAGCACTCTTGTTAGGCGTAAGATTAGATATTCCTTTCTTTACTTCAATTTGGTCCAGTGCAACGAAATATTGGCCATCGTCGATCTGGTTGAAAGAATTATTCTGTCTGTCGGCCGTCATTCCCGGCAAACAATTTGCATTCTGGTCTTTCCAAGTACTCAGTACCAGTTTTGACTCTTTTACTAGATTGCTTTCATTATCTTTGTAAACCCCTGTTTTCGTTTTCTCCATAGAAAAGTTTTTTCTGCTTAAAAGTCATGTGAACAGATCATCATCTTGTGGGTAGCCCAGTTCATGCTGTTTTGTCCAATCCAAGCTTTATTGGTTCTAAGCATTTAACACATTCAGTTATACATAGTCTGGTTAACAGTTTTCCTTTGACTGACTTATAAAACAAGGTGTCTATGTTAGGATGGCTGACTGTACCAAGAAATAAACACACTTATGTAGATCATAAGAAGTCTTTGCGATAACATGGTCCATTCCACTTTAGGTATCCAGGGAAAACCTAATTAAACCAACCGGAGATTCTTATGTAGCGAAATAGTCGTCAACAAGACGCCAGTTCTCTGAGGTCATTGTAGAGGTCTTAAGAGGTCTTAATTGGGGAAGTTCTCTTAAGGAGTGAGTCGGACAGGTGCATAAAAGGTGTTCTTTTCCCTACAACTCGTGCAGAAAGCAATTTAAAAGAAGCTCAGCTGTGACAGTGTTCTGTGAGGAGATTGATTACGTAGCTGATGTGTGATTCCTTTACCATAATCTTGATATAGGTACATATAACACGTCGAGCCATTTTCCCATCTGAGATTGATCCTGCTGAAAGCATCCAGCTTGATGAGATGAAAATAGATGTCGCACGTGTAGCGAGACAGAGTCCTTAGAGTCGTACTCTTTTGGGGTAGTTCGTCAACACAATTCCAGGGGTTTCATTGCTCCTTGACTGTCAGTAAAAATGCTAATGTCCCTGACAGATATTGCATTACATTCTAACTAGGACACGGTTACATTGAGTCCACCTGAAAACGCTACAGTGATCTGGTTAGTGGAATGATATGTTCAAATTGCTTTTTTCAGAGAAGACACCACAATCCGGCCTGCTTTCGGTCTGTATGCACTATCATCCAAGGTAGTATCATTATCTCATTTACTGGGCAGTGAAGCTCGTTTGGAAGTTACTTTCAAATCTCACTTTCGGCTGGCTGTAGTAGATGTTTTCATGGGCAAAGGTTAATCGATCGGGTATCAACGAGTGTCCGGCGTGATAACTAGGCTAATGCCGAGGTGGCTTTCAGATGGATGGCCGCACTGACAGCAGATGAAACATGATCTCCATGCTGCAGAAGGAGTAGTGTTTAGTCCACCGCTAGTACACAAACATACAGATTTTTGTTTTTTCTAATTAAACGAATACTTACAGCCAAAGTGAGATTCGAGGTTGCATACCTCAACTTCTATCCATAGTTTTTTTTACAGGAATAGATTGCTATATTCGACGCATTCAGAGTTCTGCGCATGTATTTTGAGTATTAGCCTTGCAAGTTAAAAGCTTCCTTAATGTCAAGGAAGGTCATCAAGATATATTCCTTACTGCACAGAGATCTTTCAATGGTGCAACCGAGCGAATGTTATGCTTCCTCGACTGATTTGACTTTGCGGTACGTATCTTGGGACGCAGAGGAGGTTCAGTGGCCATCTGGATGTGTCAATGGGTTTTCGGAGAGGATTTTTCACAACCTATCATAGAAGGTTTTGAGGACTCTTACATGCTATCGCAGAACAGTCTCCAACCTGGATTATTTCCATGTACTTAGTATCACATTACTTTCATAGTTTATGCCAATCTCCATCGGGCTTCTCTTTGTTAGTCATGACATCTTTGTTAGTGCTGATCTATAACTAGTAATGGTCGACTTTCCCAATCATGATTGTCTTGCACCGGAATTTATAATTCTCCCTCACGCTCCTCTGAGCAAGATATAGATTCCGTACCATCGTTGATGATGATCGCAGTTTGTGACAATCAACCTTTATTATTCTTTTCTATGACCGCCGCTTACTGTCATTAAATAAAAGTTTATTCCTTAATCGGTCATGAGGGAATGCATAATCCCTCTAGAAGTTTTGTCATTACAAACACGTGATCGTTTTGATCCAACGAAAACAATAACCACTATATTCATCGCCGATCATTGTCCACCGTGGCGATGATCAGAGTCCAATACAGAAGATCATATTCCATATCATCCTTGCTTTCTGTCCAGAAAATAAAAGTTTTTCTATACAGTGATGTTGAATGATCAGCAGATACTGAGGGACAACCTTGGTAAAAGAGTATGGTGATCAGTGATCATTGTAGATGTTATTTGTGAGGGATGAACATTGGCATGGTTTGATCTACTTTCTTGACTCAGGTGTTCAATTCATGTAGAGTTTCTGGGTATAAATTGACAAATGATCGGTTAAAACTTCATACTTGGTAAAAAATACATACATGTGTATATTGAAGATAACTCACAACGAATATTAACGTTATGCCTCTTCAAAAAGTATTTCCTCAGAGGCACTATCTGGGTTTAAACCTCCGCTCAAAGGGTAAAGGTTAGTAGGATCCCAAGGTTCCCTTTATCGCTGCAAACTATTATGTTTCGTCTTACCTACCGAAGCTGAGTAAGAATTCAGACGTGTAGTACAATAATGAGATGGTTTCAGTTATAAATAACTTCCCTGCATGAAGTATGTGACTTTTATGTTTGTAGCTATGAAACCCAACATCTGCAGTGCAGTCTTAGGTTAAAAGCAATACCGAAAGTTTTAAAAACTACATCCGTTGTCGCAATACCGAAAGTTTTAAAAACTACATCCTTGTCGCATTTTACACTTTAGTTAAAAAATCTGTGAACAAACTACACCCTTCACCTTAAACATCATTTCAAAAGATAAACACTTCCAATTTGAATAAGGTTGGCTTCCTCCGTCCTGACTGTTGATTCTCTTTATGAGGAACGTCCACTAGAGTCCACAGGTCTCTCGTCTCTAGACAAACTCAAAATGAAACCGAAATCCAATTAAAAAATCTCAACACCACTGCGCTCGTGAATAAATCATACAACTGCAGGACACACCGGCTTCCATTCATTCATTATTCTTAATTCACTCCGTTTTATTAAAAACACAAATCAACTTGACTCCTTTACAGTAGCGCATCGTTGCGATCGTTGAACCTTTACAACTCCACCGAGTCTCACATTTACTGTGTCTCTCTGACACAGAAAATAAGAAAAACTCATTTGAAGTACTCAACGCGTCATTGTCTGCAGAGAAGGACTACCGATGACGAGGGAGGACCACAAAACCACACTCATAGCGTCTCCTGAGGGACAATCGTAAAATTTTAATTTTTCATTGGATTGCTCCCTGAGAATAGGATCTGGCATTCGGACCATTCCCCAAAAACCACTGATGCATGTGTACACGCACAAATTTCATATGTATCCTGCAGACAAGTAGGAGACGGAGGTTCCGTTCTGACCTCAAAGTTTCAAATGTCAAACAAATTTACATTTTCAAAGCTCTGAATGTCCTTTTTGTCTTCGAGAGAGCGAGAGGATGCATAAAATTGATGCAACGCACAGAAAGGACTACAATAAATTTTAACCGGATTCCTGTTGAGGACATGAAAGCAAGCGTTTCATTCAGAAATTTTTGGGGTTCGTCAATTCTGTTGAGTGGGTGGGCAAGGCATCAAGGATTGTGGAACCACAAGAAAATATTTACTTTGTCTGACATTTCGAAGGACATTCTCAGTGAGAAGATATGAGTTCGGTTGTTTAGGGACAGAACAAGAAACATTTAATGAATGTTTGTCCAAAATGTTGACGTACGGAAGACAGTAGCCGGATTCTGAACTTGCATCTCGTATTAATTACTGGAACAGTACTGTCAGATAATTTTAAACTTTTGAAGATGATGAGTGGTAAATTCCTTTTGATGGTTAGGATATGTGGAAATAGAACAAGTAACGCTGTGTAAAGATGAAATGTTGAACAGTATATGATTCTTCAGGGACAATTGTTGGTGCCGTTAGTGGGCTCAACCATTTGCAGAATTATTGGTGAACTTGGTAAGTATGTTCTTCAACATAAACCAATTGGACAATCGACTTTTATTGGGTACTTGTATACTTTTACATTGAAGTCTTAGATTTGCTATTGGAAAGCTAATAGTAAAGATCGATTAGGGTGGTCGATGGATTTGTAAAGTTTAGCTTTTGTCAAAACGCAACCCAATTGGATTGGGATAACAAACCATCTTCTTCTAGAGTTCAAGATAATATGCATTTATACTGGTTTGCAGTGAAGGTGATGAAAAGGTGGTAAGTCTCGACTTGAAGCTTGACTTGAATCATTTTCTATTTAAAGGAGTCAGTTCCAGATGCACCTCCGTGGTAGAGGTTAGACTAGTTCTCATTGTCCCAGTAATATAGAGGCGTGCCTGTATTTGAACTTTAATGAGTCATTGTCACTAGACTGGCCTCTCTTCTACACGTAATAGTTCCATAATAAATCATTGGTCGCACAATAGCAATGGTATGTACATTCATCTCGGTCTATATCCCCTCATAGGAGGTGTCAGTACGTTTCCTTTGAATGAGTTTATAAATGAGTTTAGAACTATGTAGGCACTAAAGTTCTTTGATTGGGAACAACATCGTGCTCGAAAGTATTCTTTGCTTCAATTGTTGAAGGTTTCTTATCCTGATACTAATGTTGCTTGGGATGGGATAAGGTTGGTTTCATCCATACACCATTCTTGAGTTAATTTACGTTTATTCTCGATACTATCACAAAAGGTGTCTTCAAACTTTTCGCTGCCGCTTAGTTCTATGTCGTCAGCCAAAGATTAATAGTTGATCTCGGGTATCTCGAGATAACTTGACCACGACTTCATTGCCAGTTTCCGGTATGCTTTGCTGTGCTCTACAGTTTGCTTGTCTCGGATCTTAGTTAGCAGCTTGGTTTATACGCAAATATATAACTCTTTTGATGTAAGACCTAGTGACCGGCCTAAATATTATAGTCCCATAAGTCCAACATTATTAGCGGGAATTCTCATATCAAATCCTCCATTGAGCGTGCTAGTAGGACCATGTGGACCAGTAACACCTTAATGGCAATGATGGTGACGATCATTCTCACATCCATCCATCCATCCATCCATCCATTCATCCACCGAAAAAACGGACAACGGCAACTAAGCTCCCGAGAATTCCCTACGGCATTACTAAAAGCTGCCCTTGGCCTTTCACCCGGACAAATCTTTATTAGGAAGATGGCTGGTAGATGCGCTATTAAACTGCGGCTAGAACACAAGTATAAACCAGGTAACCATGTAGGACACCTGAAAATTCTTGAATAAATTCTCAAAAGGGACATGTTTTGCACTACCTCCGACACCATGGTCAGGGAGTACTGTGTTGATAGGTTATTTGAAGCAAAAATATTGGGCCGTGCAAATTGGTCTAATTGTGTTTCAGCACTGGACCTTAGAGTTCTGGTCTAGTTTACAGTCTGATCGAGGATGGAATCTGGAGTTGGAACTGGTATCTTTGGAATATCAGACACGATATTCCAGGCTGAACTCCATGTCATTTAGATCTGTGCTATGTTTAACCTTAGTAAAGGTATTAAGGACACTAGGATGTACATCTTTTTAGATAGCAAGGCAATACTTGGCGTTGTCGTCCAATTAGTTAAATGGGCGCCTAGTTATTAAGGTATTTCAGACAACGAATCAGCAGATGCACTGACTAGGGCTGACTACGAGTCTGCGTTCATAGGACCTGAACCTTACTGTGGTGTCAAAGGCGCTCCCACAACAGCGCTGATTAAAGAGTGGGAAAACAAACTTCGTCTGGCAAAATCTGGAAAAATGTTTCGGGGGCTTAGAGATTCCGAACGATTAAGTACCTTATTCCTACAAAAAAATCCTTAATTTAGACAAGGCTACTGTGGCCTGAGGTGTAAGCTTTAAAAATAAAACTGAAAACATTTTTTGAACCCGTTAGAGCGGAGTTTTTTTTTTTTATTTGAAAATTTACCACATGTCGAAAACTTTACATCAGATTTAACATATACGACAAACCCCAAATCGGTAATGAAACCAAAAAGACACACCCAAGATAGAAACACCTTTCCGGGACGGGTTCAATCGTTGAGGGAAGGTAGTGCTATAAAAAGTATGTAGCTCGGATGTAATGGTCATCACTACAGCATTGCTTTTCTAACCTTTCCGTCTTGGCCTTCTAGAAGCTCATGCCCAATGTAATAAGTAACAGGAACTCTGGGCAAAATTGTCTGAGTAAAGTCAACTTATTGCTTCTGGGGTAACACACACCTATTTCCCCAATGGACTTATCCACTTGGTAGCACAACTAATTGGAATAGTCGTTGGGGAGTAATTAAGCAATTTGATCCATTTTTCTTCTCTTTCTCTTTTACTCTTTTCCCCATTTACCACACATAATTCTTTGATCCCTCTGATGCAGTCGAGTTAGTTTTTCTAAACTAGCAACAGGGTGGATCGGATGTAAGATAATTTTGGGCTAAAATCTCTTAAGAAGACTGTTCTTTTATAAGCTAAGAAGCCAAATTACTAATTGATGTCTAAAGAAGCTCTTGTCGATAAAGTTAGACCTGAGAATAGCTAGAAGTTCGGTTAGACACCATTTTTGTAGTTTGTTTTTGACATGTCCTTTTACATAAATCTCTCATTTTCAACTACAGCACACAACTTGCAAGTTTCACCCTGTATCCGTATACACATAAATTCCTATTCCATCCTGCAGAGATTTTATGACCGCTTTCAATAGTTATCTGCCTCCACCCTCACTTGCTCCTCTGCTAACCACAACTTTCCCCCCACCATTACACGTATCCTAGTGGCAGCGGCAGCGGCAGCGTCAGTAATGGTGGTAGAGTGGAGGTGGAAGAACAAACTAAATTTACGATTCACTCGAGAAAGCTTAATCATCCACCTCTAATTTTGTTTAACAAGTTTCATACTCCATTGAGGATATCCTGGCGCGCAGTGAGGGTTTACATCGTACAGCATAGTTGAGATTATTGCCAGGACTATTATTATTATTATTATCATTATCCTTGTTGTTGGAGTTACATTTTATGGCATTCATGTTGCACATATGTTGCAAGGTTTGTTATTGTATTTCCTCTTCGCATTCAAAAGGATACTCTCAGGAATATTATGATGCTCCGGTGGAATTTTCCTCTCAGGACCATGTCCGGTAGTTGTACATAATTGCACATTAGTAATTAGAAGTTTTAACGGAACTCACATGGGGAGTCCCAACAGGGAGATAAGTAGGTATGCATGCAGAGTTTCATAGTTTCCTTCTATCTGGGACAACAAAAAAAAAAGGATAACAAAATATTAATCAAAAATTAAATGTTGCATACATATGTCCTGTTTAGCACAAATTTGCCATCATCCTTGCGTGCCAAATGGGACAGAGAATGAAATGGATTCCACCCTCCAGCTCCTTCATGATGTCCATCGGATAATTACATTCCACCGGATTTATTTCCTATTTCACACAGCGTCACGCTTAGTGCAGTGGCTGTCTGTACTCAGACAGACGGCGCCAGAATGTCGCGACGTTACAGCCTCTAACCATTTTCGAAAGGACTCCAACGGAGAGAGAATACACACACACACACACACAAAGGCGACCCCCACAAGTGGGTATGCGTTTGCCTCTGGTTTCCTTTCGGCGGCACATTGAACCCGTTTTGTTGTTTTTTCGAATAATAGTCATGGTGATGCTGCAAGGACATGATGGCGTCCTGGTTTTTTGTTTGTGTATCTGTGTTGTATGCATGAATGGATGGATGAGAGAATCATGTGTCATCTCCACTTCATTAGTTCTGCTGGCAACCCTCAACTTACCTGATTGCCTACCTTGAGGATCTAACTTCCGTGTACCAGTGTAGAGTTGTGTATACACCGCAGTAGTATGGGTGTGTGCGAGTGCGGATACAAAAGTATATACAACAAAACACTTTGTGGCTTCGGCCGTGTGGGGTCCACAACAATGTTGTTAATTTATAATGAAGCTGCATTGTGACTTTGCACTGAATGACGATGACGACGAGAACGAGGACGACAATGATGGTGGTGAATGACTATGGTGACGGCAATGCTTATGGAATGTGTGCACCACACACACACAAGGGTTAAATCGATACTTATTGGAATAACTATGAGGTGTAGCTCCTAGGAATGGGCGTCGATGCTGCGACTATAGTATTCAAATAACCAAGCTTTTGAAGGGCTACACTCTCATAAAAGTAAGTTGATTGCGTTTGGGTTGTATTTGAAGCCGCCATGCGGTCCAGACAGTTTATGTTAATCAACATCAATCGATATTGTTTTGTTGATTGGGGTGAATGAGTATTACAGGAGCTTCTGAAGTGAAGCGAATTGTAGTGCGTTTTTTGAGCGATCGAACAGAGAGTGGGTGAATGAGATAATTAACAGAATAATAGTGAAGGTAGCTATATCTCGAAACCCTATATTAGCAGACGTCTGGGGAAGAATTTTGGTTGCTTAACCTAGCAACAAAGACACAAAAGTTGATAAGGTTATGTGTACCGTAAACTTAAACCTCCCTGGTGAAGTCAGGAAACTAGAACCCTTCGCCTCTTCAAGCGGAGTAAACAGTATCAATTTTGGAATCTGCACAAAAAGGTCCTCAAGACTTGCAAAACCAACCTAAGGAAAGTCCAACGTAAATCTTGGAGACGCTTTTGTGAAAAGATACTAGAAATGTCTGAAGCATCAAGGCTCAGACCCATGCCCTGTAGTAGCTCGTTTGACTTACATAGGTTTGTTGTAATCAGGCCATGGCTTCCTTGATATGACACAATTAATCCACCTATGACTGGCAAACTGAACGAAGTGAAGATATATGTTGCCCATGCTGAATATCGACTCTTTCCGCGAGTGAGCCGTTAAGGGCTGACCCTTGCCTGACCAGCTCAGCACGCTCATTGCCTTCAATATGATAAAATGGTTGAGGTGGACACTTTGTGGATAATTTCGAACCGGCATTGCTCTACCAATTTAGAGGATGTGGCGACCGCATCAATGCCTTGATAGTAGTTTGGCTGTCTGAAAAGATAGTGATACTGTGACTGAATGTAGGGAGATCATTCAGCAAACGGCAGGCTTCCCGAATCGCCTCGAAACACTACCAGAGTCTGGGAGATGAAAAGAGTGCGATATATGTGTATATAGTTGGTCGGCGATGATGCCTGCACCGACTCCGCAGTCCCTCTACATATGTATATACCTATATCATAGTCGGTGATATCACTTCCATTCTAACAATTTTCATTGATAGGGAGTTTAACTGAAAAGGAGGTTCGTAAAATTGAAGGTTGGTATCATGCAGTCAGTTGAAGACGAAACCAATTCTCATAGAAACAGTGTCCATATGGCTTAGCAGTGCAGCACTGTAGCACATGTAGCTGCATTTTTTATATGAAATTCGAGTGGGATCAGTGTAGCATCAGCACCTCAAAGCTCCTGTGATACCTACACACACCGATCTCTATACTTTTTTTTATTGATATTGTACTTCTAGCTCAAGACACGACACCAAACGATGGTGCCATAGGTAAGAATTGGATGCACAACGACTGTGTACATCCATAGGGTCACCTTTGGAGAGTCCCCATTTTTTCTTCTTCTTCTTAGGTGGCGCTATAGCTCGGGGTGATCCTGGGCCTCCAATAACAGGCATCTCCAGTTAGGCCGGTCCTTAGCTAATTACCTCCAGTTGCGCACTCCAAGCCGGTTGAGGTCTTCTTTTACTTGTGCGTGCCACCTAAGGTGAGGTCTTCCTCTACTGCGTTGTCCCTCCGAGCGAGATTTCGGGATACGCGTTCGGTAAAGATTCTGGCGGTCTCTTGCGATTGCAGGCTTTCGACGTTAAATCTTCTCACAGTATTTCTTCTTCCTTGTAACGTTAGGGATATCCGCATTCATACCTTGGCTGCAATAAGGTAATGATCCGATTCGATGTTGGCTGCTCGAGCGGAAGGTTCGGACATCCAGAATACTGGAGGCATGCTTTACGTCGATCGCAATGTGATCAATTTGGTGGACTATTTGATGATCAGGAGACCGCCATATCCCCATGCGGATATTGAGATGAAGAAACCGTGTGCTTGCTATAGTGACGTTTCGCCCTGCAGCGAAGTCAATAAGCGCAAGTCCGTTTCCGGACGTGGTGTCGTGGAGGCTGTGCTTATCACCCAGAACCATTTTAACGTCATAGTTAGGACATTGCTCGTAAGATTTGTCGAGGAGCTCGTAGACCAAAGAATGTTTCTACGAGCTCCTCGACAAAACTCGTCGTCCTTGTCTTCTGTGGGGACATGAACGCATACATATAACGCTTATGTTGGCGAATTTAGCCTTGATGCGAATTGTCATATGTTATTCGCTCATGTGTGGAATGCTTTTTGCGTTAGTCTGCCGACTATGACAAATCCACATCTGAATGAGAGCTGTTTCTGTTCTCTATACCAATCAACATAATAGATGTCACAGTTTTTCATCTTTTTTTGCCCGGCACTTTGCCCGCATCGCACTTCCTGGATGGCGGCGATGTCTGCTCTACAGCAGTCTAAGGCCTCTGCTATTTTGTCAGCTTCACGCGGTCTGTTCAGGGTCCGAGCATTCCACGTGCAGATCCGAAGGTCGTTGTCCGTATTTCGATTGCTGTGATCGTCAACAGTAAAATCGTCCTTATCCGAGGCTTGTGTGAGTTTTGGAACGAAATTGCGCACAACCCCCAACCTGGAGGACCAGTTCCCTTTTATACCCCAAGGACGACGGCCTGGATTTTCCGGAGTCAGTAACCCACTTCGGGGATATGAGTGTCGCCGTTGGCCAATCAAGGGTTCATCGGCCACCAACTCTTTTCCAACACCCTCGCTCAGTTTTGGAGATCCCTGTAGACCTGGGATTCGAATAAGTCAAAGCAGCTCATATTGGGAGGACACTAGATAGTTCAGCCTGACTGGAACTATGAACGCCACCGTTGATTCCATCTAGAGAATTCGTTCGCTGCCATCCGGATCAAGAGGACGTGCCTTAGTACGAAAACACTCTCTCCCCCTTTCTCGTTTGCTACTACCAACGACCTCCCAAAGGTGTTGGTTACCCAATCTCCAACCGAGGTACTAGGCATCCAGTAGCCACCAACGTGGAGGTGTAGAGTAGGAGTTGATAGTGAGAGGCTAAGGTGAGAACGGTTGTGTTCCCATATTTTCGTATCACTACCCTTTGGCCAACCTGATCTGTCAGGACTTTGAAAAATTTAGTTACAAATAGGATGCTTAACAATGGTGAGAATATTTCTCTCTGAAGGCTCCTATAGTATTTTACTTCCTTAAAGTGCTAGGTCCCATTGTGAAGTTATGATAATTTGGGTAAGAAATAATTTGGTTGTTGTTTCTGACAGCGCACTTAAGCTTAAGCACTGAAGCAGTGTCGTGGTGTGTGTAAACTTTCATTGGAATCCAATCATGATAAATCGAATTAAAATTGCTATCTCATCTCGATTTACAACGAATGTCTAGACTTGGCGTCCGCTCATAATTTTTTATGTTTACAGTCATGCCATCTCTGATTACAAGTTGATTGAAAAAAACTTGAACGCATCAAATTGCATTCTCTACAGGCGAAGCATGCATTCATAGGACATCAGGCGACATATTGTCCAGACGCCAGTCATCTGCATCACTTGAAAGAAAACAATCATCTATTGCAAAGAAAGAAAATTATAAAAACACACTGCACAGGACATCAGTATTCCGTATTCATAGTATTCGGTGTATGTGACTAATCCTTTACAAGGAAAATGAGTCATTCGGTGTTTTCTTCTCTTAAATATGCAAATTTGCCAGCCAAATGACTCGTGTTATTTGGTCCTTATCAGCCCCCAAGAATCCTTCATCACCAGTCCACAACCACCTCCACGCGCTGAGATTTATGTGCTCACTCATGCGTTTAATATGCATTCGATAAAATTTTGATAAGACACTCGTGTTGCCTGGTGTTGTGCTCATCTGTAACAGTAAATGATTTACAATCGATATGCATTCCGCCGTACCGCTGCCATCGATGATGCTATGCATATTTTAAGCATGACGAAACGATAAGGAACGAGAAGGACGATGTGCTACTGCTGCTGCTGGCATAACTCCCTGGTCCTACTGCTGCTGCTGCTGCTAATATATGTATGCTTGGTAGAGTGTTGTGTAGCAGTTTATGGATTCCATTGTTCACTGAATAGAAAGCAATAAATTTTCGATATTCCCGTTATGGAATAAATAAACATAACTACTCGCTCTCCTGCGGGTGGGGCGGGGATATCATTTAAATTCATTGAATTGAACTTCACTTTAAGTGCGTGTGCGATGACAACGGGAGTGAGGTTTTCATTTTAATGATGAAATTGTCATGAGTGGAGTGAGTAGCTCCCCATCCCGACTCCCCTTCCTGGATGAGTGAAACTTTTTGGATTTGAAACAGCTTTGTGATTGTTGAATGTTTGTTTACAGCAATGCCCCCTTCTGGATTCTTAATAGATTGACTCTTTAATCCGTAAAATGAATACCTCACTCCCACATAGGGCTGCACTATCTCTTAGTTAATCAAATGCAGATTCACCAAGTCACCATCCGCCATGCCGCACCCACTCCTTGTTCGGTTATTTATTTTCGCATTAAATCGCTGTAATTAATTTTGTAATTATAATTTTTATTTTTATTCACATTTGTCTCGTGCTCTCTGTTGACTCGGGGTTTTTGTTTCGAGCTATTTTTTCCTCTGCCTGCAATGGAAAGCAATTAAAATTTGGTCTGGCAATCTCATTATACACTTTGTTTGATTAATTAGCACCTAAAAATTCGCTTTAAACATTTTACGCTGTGTAAACAGGCCTACTAACAGACGCATCCGACTTGGCATATACTATGCGGGCGCGCCTGTTACAGTTTTTGTTTTTTTTTTAACGTTTTAATGAATAAAAATTAATTTTGAAACATCCCCCTATTGGAAGGATTCAAATTAAGCGGATATTTAAATTAATGCGGAAAAAACCAAATAATTTACTAATGACCACAGGATGAGTGAATTATTTATATTTAGTATATTATTTTCTAAAAAAAAACACACAAATCCGTTATTAGTAGAGATTGTATGCATTTGTTTTTAAGCATATTTTAATTTTTATTTGAGTATAATTAATAAATTAGGACTTTTTGTTTTTATTTTCAGGTGAGTGGATTATAATTATATTTTCCATGGAATAAGTTATGTAAGTTTTCTATTTATATTCAAGAATTTAATTTTTCGAACATATGAATGCACTAATGTAACTTAATTCATTTTGACTACATTACGTGCTGCTGACGTATCTAATTAAGCGACGGTAATTTATGATTAATTTTTATTTGCCAACATAGAGTTCAGCGATTCGTAAAGTCAAACACCTGTCAGGGACAGGGTTTGAACTGTATCCATTACTATTTTATCGATATCCAAGGTTTGCTATCTCGTGGGACGCGGACACAAACCATGTTAAGGTCCAGAATGATTTTGACATGATGACCACATGCGCAGTATCCTTAGATTAGCTTAAACTCAATTCTTGAACAAAGCCTTTCTTCTCAATTAAGGAGATTTCAGAAAGAACATTTAATGATTCTACAAACAATTTAAATTGGAGCACTCCTTATTACAAATATACATAAGTATGTGCTTGGACATCATATTAGAGTCCATCCAGCAGATACAAAGTCCATCCAGTTGTTTCAGGTCCCAACCATAGGCATTCAATTATCTAATAAAAATGACGCCTCATCTCTACTTAAAATCAATAAACATACTGAATATAAGATTTCTAACCAAATGTAAAAAAAAATCCTCCAAAGCATCCCTGACTAGTTCAGACCAACAGAGAGGAGTTCAGGTGAATTATAGAGAACTTGAAGGCCTATTAATTTGTTTTAAAATTTTTTTTTTCGATTTCAAGTAAAAATTTTGAGAAAGTTAAATTTTAGGAAGATGCACGTGCCACTTCCAAAACTTGGTACGTCAAATCTTTGTATTTGTCATACCCGCCTCAGATATTTAGGCTGCAGTCGAATACACAGACAGACAGACAGAATTGGCGGACCCACTTTTTTGGACTACTCAATCATAATAATGTCAAGTTTGATTTAAATCTGAAGTTTGACATTTTTCGAGAAACCAATACTTGCCCTATTGACATACATATGTAGGTACAAGTAAAAAGGACCTGCGCTAGATATTAAAACAAATCAGACAAATCAATATTCAATACAGAAAACTAGTTGAAGGAGTCCTGATATACTAGAATATTCTTTAAATGATTTGAAGTGTGCCTTCAACATGCAATATGTCATAGATATATCGACGAAGAATTTTTCTCTCCTGTTTATCGTCCAGCACTTGGCTCCATATAGCAGAACTGGCAGGGTCAATGCTTTCCGCAGAGGAGCACTATCTGTTTCAGAATGAAATCACATCACACTGCATCTCCTTGCGGAAATCAAGTACAAGTTTGGAATACTTAGTTTAAAGGAACTGTTTTCAAATCGCACATTGCACTGCGTGTTTTCCAGGATCATGCAATATGGCTGAATCTGTTTTACTAGGGTCCCGAATTCGGCCATACCCGTGTAGAGCTCAAGAAGATGAATGTTTTTATATGCGGGTTTGAAGTCGATAAGTCGAGTCTCGACTTAAAATTTGTTTGTCTTTTCTAGGATTTGCCTCGATCTGTCGGCCCAGAAGCCTAACTGGTACATGCCACCGATTAGTGTATTACAGAAAGGCTTGCGACGAACACACAATATGTTGGGTAGGATCTTATATACAACGTTAAACAGGGATATGCCTCGATAGCTCTTACAAGACGTAGGATCGCTTTTTTTATGATGGGGCATATAGAGCTGATAGCCCAATCATTGGGCACGGTTTCATCGACCCGTACCTGGCTGATCATTTGATGCATGCACCCTCCACCTCTACACCTCTACACCTCAATGTTTAAAAAACTTCTTACTTACTTACTTAACGGGCTTCCGACCCGTGAAGAGTCTCTGCCTGAGACACAGCAGCCTTCCACTCTCTTCGATCCCGGGCACGCTGCTTCCAGTTATCTAGACCAAACGCTCTGGCATCCGCGATAGCTTGATCCTTAAAACGGAGGTTCGGTCTTCCTTGTCTTCTCGAACCTGGGGGCTGTGATTCGAAGATCCTCTTTGCTGGAGCATTATTGTCCATTCGCTCGATGTGGCCGAGCCAGTGTAGTCGACGTGTTTTGGCTTTTTGGACTACATCCACATCCTGGTACAGCTCATAGAGTTCGCGGTTATATCTTCTCCTCCATTCGCCCTCCTCGCATACGGGACCGAATATCCGACGAAGAATTTTTCTTTCGAAAGTGTTTAATATCTGCTCTGCTTTCCTGGTTATCGTCCAACACTCGGCTCCATACAGCAGAACTGGCAGGATCAAAGTTTTGTAGAGCAAACATTTCGTCTTCCGAGTTAGGGGTTTTGACCCCATTTGTTTCGCCAAACCGAAGTAGCAGCGGTTTCCTAGGGTAAGTCTTCGTCGAATCTCCACTAAGTTGTCATTCGTGCAGTTGATATTTACTCCGAGGTAGGTAAATTCCTTAACCACTTCGAAGTTACTGTTGCCAACAGTGACGTTTTGTCCTAAGTGGTGGACAGATGCTTCTTTGTTTGTTGACAACATGTTCTTGGTTTTGTCCTCATTCACTTCAAGGCCAACTCGTTTCGCCTCTTCTTCAATTGCCGTAAAAGCCTCTAACACGGCGCGCTGGGAGCGACCGATGATGTCGATGCCGTCTGCGTATCCCAGCAACTGGACAGATTTGTTGAAGATAGTGCCTTCCGTGTTCACACCTGCCCTGCGCACTATCTGTTCCAGCACAAGATTGAAGAAGTCACATGATAGCGCATCCCCTTGCCGAAATCCGGTGCATGTTTGGAATAGTTCAGAGGAACTGTTGCCGAATTGCACGTTGCACCGCGTGTTATCCAGCGTCACGCGGCACAGCTGGATCAGTTTAGCCGGGATCCCGAATTCGGCCATCGCCTTGTAGAGCTCAAGACGATGAATGCTATCATATGCGGCTTTAAAGTCGATGAAGAGATGGTGAGTTTCGACTTGAAATGGGATGGATTAAAAAACTTTGCTTTTCGACTATCAGAGTTGGTGGTCTTGTTATTCTTCAGCTTTTTGATAGTTGAGCCAACCTCTATCTATACTGGGTGGGGGATGGCTACTTTATAGACTGGATGCGGGTTCTCTGTCTTGCTAATGCCCATTTATTACTTCTTCTGGCTCGATATTCCCTTGCTCTTCTTGTTTTTCGCAGCGTCTGTAGGTGTGTATTTTCAGCTAACTTTTTCGGCGTACGCATGCATTATACCGAGGGCTCTTTTCGGATAGTTGGTGGCCTACGGTGGTTTTGGCTGATTCTGGTGAATGGTGATTGCACAGCAGAGTCTTTAGTTCAGGCTCTCTCTATACGCTTTGACAACTCTTTTCGTGCTAAAGCTTTCAACATTAAATTTAAGTGCGTCTACTCGAAATTGATTACTTAACAAGTCAATTTTTTATTCATTTGTATACATCCTCCATGGAGTAGAATATCTTTGAGTATTTCCAGTTTAGCGGCTCCAAATACGACTGTGGGCATAAATCCTATATGCAGTCCGGGATAAAAACAAACATTATTGGCACATAATTTGTTTATGACAACAATATGATGTACATATGTAGGTACTTTTAATGTGATTGTCAGCAGCGTCGTTATGCTTCGCATAAAGAAGGACTTGGTATATATGCTTTTCTGTATCCTATCTCAAATTGACTGAAAAACCCTACATGAGTTGTTTGGCGAATATTCTATATGGGCACGATCCTTAATATCCATAAGCAGCAAAAAATCCCTAAAATACCGAACAGCCCGACCTGCTAAAGTTCTATTTACTACTCTTCCCCCTTCTCTTTGAAGTCCATCAAAAAATACGATCCCATTATCCTTGGTACTTTTTGTGTGATTCGTTAGAGCTAAACTCACATTCCCAAAACACAGCTATTCGATCCTTTTGATTGAAATGTCATCCTGATTGGGTGTGTTACAATGCTAAAGCCAAACATAAAGATTCAATATCCCATTGTTATGGTCTCTATTACCGTACAGTGGCTCACAATAATAATGCTTCAATAACAGGCCTAGCACCCAAAACCCACCACCCACCTCCTATAGCTTCCATCAACATCTCGTCGTAAAAATAATGGAATCTCATATATCCGCTTTGTCCCGGGGTCACCATTTAATGTGTGACATTCGTCCCGGTCTATGACGGAAAACTACACTATATGTGTGTGTGTGTTTGCGCGCAAATATAAAACAATAACTTCCTTACTACCGTGCAACTGAAATTGGCAGGCCGTGTGTGTTTTAGGGCTGGGGTATGGCTGTGCACTCTAAATTTCGTTTCGCCCCCCTCCGACAGCGAAAAATGAAGAAAACAATTTTCGGGGTTGAAATCTAATTTTGCCCACTCCACCCACCTTTGACTGACAGAATGACTGGTATGCCAAGAACGTGTTATAGTAATTTTATTACTGCACTCCTTTGCAAGGACACCACCTCCCCGCTTTGACACATTATTTCGCTTATGTTTTAGTACAGCGCTCGTATATTTCACACCCTCTTGCACTCCTGTTGCTTGCGCACTGTGTGACGCGCCGCCGCCGCTCTTTACATGCGGTGATATGCGAAATGTTCATTTGATATCCTTAAATCTCCCGGGGGTTGGTGGTGGTGGTGTTAGTGCATGATATGTATGTGCTCCAGGCGCAGGGGGAAACTAAAGACGATGGCTACAATTTTATGCATTAAATTCTGTTGCTATACAACTACATGCACACAGCCAGGATGAAACATGAGGTCTTGAATACCACACAACATAACTGTGCAATATAGAACGGATCTAGTTTAGTAGGTAGTTTTAAGCGATGTATACGCTGATGCTAAGGGTAATGGATGATGGAGGGGGTTGGTAGCTAGTGGAAAAGAAAACGCATGACACCGGATGATTGCGGGTAAATAATTTACATCTTGGGAATGGAATATACAACGTGTACGTATCTTGAGGGAAATGGGAAAAATGAATGCTTCAACAGATAAGGTACACGTTAAGAAGAATGACAAGTTTAGAGGAAGTGCAGCAGGTTTTTCTTTTCGTTTTGTCCTAAACTTAAGAGGGAATAGTGAGCGGGTTATTACAACAGAAATGTACAGGAAAATTGAACAGGAAGATCAAGATGGATGGATGTAGTATTCTCATGTGGATAGATTGTTGCTTGAGATGAAGAATAATAAGTCTTGAATAGTTCTACCAGTGCGGTTGAATTCATGATAAGAGGTTGCCTTTTATACTTTTAAATTCATCGCTTGGGGTCTCAAGTCTCTCTCACCCTCTTTAGAAATAAGCCGATTTGGTTATTTGGTATCACTGAAGTCCACTGAATACATATGTTTGTAGATTGACTATGAAGTTGTAGTAAATTTGCAGGGTGTGCAAAATTATTATGTCGGTGCCATAGATCATAGGTTAGTGCATCTGACTACTGAGTTGGAGCTCGAGGTTTAATTCTCAGGCAATACCAACGCTTTATTTTAATTGTTCATTGTCCCAGAACCCATGAGCGTCAGCCAAACATCCGAAAGTATACTTAACTGTCAAAAAGGCTTCTCATATGAAAAATGTTCCTTCGGAGATGCCATTATACAGTAGGGCCTGTTGTGATATCTTGTACAATATTGGGACTCACCTGCAACGATGTTACCTAGATATATAAATATAATCCGCTTTATATAGTATGATGCTCTTTTTAGTAAGTAAACTCTATAACTACTGCTTGCAAGTTTATGGTGTTCTTAGTGAGGCATAGAACTTTGGTTAGGCGCTGTTTGTCTTCAGTCTAATAAAAGGTACATAATCTCTTGCGTTAGTATGAAAGATGTTCTCAAAAGGGTCTAGGTCTAGTCGATTGTTCCACATCTCACTGAATCACTCAGTATGCTCGTCGTTTGACGTTGCTGCTTCCGAAGGATGCAGTAATTACCCTGCTTTTAAGCATATGTTCTATAAAGCAGCAGATTGTTTCGTAGATGTTAAGCCTTCGTAGGGCATTGGTTATCCAATTGGTTTCAACGTTGTTGAACGCTCGCTCAATGTCGAGGAAAGACACCAATGTGAATTACATGATTGAGGAGGATTTTTCGATAATTTGGACGATTGAGTGAAGGGCCGTTTCCACAGATTATGATAGGCGTGTTGTGATGTGGATAGTGGGGTGCTATCAGTAGTGGCCTTGATGTGAAGGTCTAGAATTTTTTCAAGAATCTTGAGAAGGAAAGACGTGAGGCTGATTGATCTAAGGTCTTTCGGGAGGGTATGCGATGTTTTGCCTGCTTTGGGTATAAATTATAATCGTACCTCGGTCCAGGCGGCTGGTACTGTTCCTAGCTCCAGGCAGCCCTTCAGAATACAGTACATGGTATGCACTATTATGCTGAAGGCTGCCTGGATTTATGTCGGAAAAATGCCGTCGGGCTCTGGGGACTTGAAAGGCTCGAAACTGGTCACCGCCCATTTCAGTTTATCCTCACTGATGAGTTCAGGAGGTGGCGGTGGGCGAGCTAGTGATAGGCGTACAGCCGGGGAAGTGAGTGTCTATAAGCAGGTTTAGCGATGCTTCATCAGATTCCGCCCATGATCTATTTGGGTTCATGAGGACACCGGCACGGTTGGTGTTTTGGAAAGGACTTTGCGTAGTCTGGAGGATTGAGACGTATTGTCAATACTCTGGCAAAAACAAGATCTACGTTGGGCTTTTCAAACTTCAGCTTTGAACTTCTTCAGGCTTTGTTTGTAGATTTCCCATTTCCGTGAGTCGCCTTGTTGATTTGGCTTTGTTAAACTTTTTCCTGCTTACGCAGCGAAGGTTGCCACGGCGGACGATTGCTTACCTTCCTTGTCGTAATAGGACAAGACTCATATAATGCTGAGTTTAGGGCGGAGTTTAGAACAATGCTTATCTAGTTCCAATTGTGTGTTTGGTATCGTGTGCACACTATTGGATAGTTAAGCTGAGAGAATATTGTTAAGTTTGGGCCAGTCAGTTCACCGTCGATCTATAGATTCTTAGTCCTTAGTTGTTCGTTGGAGATACGATTGGGCCACCAAATCTTCAAGATTATTATGAGACGTCTATTTATGAAAGTCTCCAGATTGGATGTATTAGCTGGTAGCAGCTGGTCTATCAGAGTAGATCGTGGTAGTGCTTTTGGTTGGGAAGTGGTATTCCATAGCAACGAACCATCTTATTTCACTCAGACCCAAGATGTTTATCTTTATCGGGTAAAATCAAGCTCTAGTTGGTAGAATCTAAGGCCCTTTTTGTATTTCATTTCGGAGCAACTAGGGTTTATTTACGATTGCGGCTTGCTGGGCCACAGACTAACCGATATTTATGTTTAGTGGCGCAGGAGGTTCGCTATTCGTCCTCTCCTGTTAGCAATTTACCACCGCACGCTTAAGGGTCTCGGCACTTTCTTCATTTTTCCTTTGTCAAGGACCGCAGGATTTCCTGATTTTCAGCCGCACAATCTATAACAATGATTTAAGTAGCTTCTGTTTAGCTTCATGTATATGTATGTTCACTTATCCTGATGCTCAGAGTGCATAGTGGACCAATGTCTATTAGGTGACCAATGATGACGCAGTAAGGACTACCCGTCATAACCCTATAAACATGTATGGCTGTGTATAAATATTTGCACCGAAATAATTAAAATCACCTCGAAAACAGAGAGGATACAATACTTGGTTGTATTAGAAACTGGAAGACAATACTGTCGAAAATGCTACACCACCACAGTTATAGTTATGTTATATCTTCCGGGTGTTACTAAAAATCCTTTCTACAAAAACTACCCTCCCTTTAGGACTTGAAGTAGAGACCAAGAAATTGCATTAAGAATAGCTAAATTCACCTCTTAAAATATATCCTTAAAAAAAGAGCAAACAGAAAGAAAAACCATAAAAAGTCCTTACTCACATTTCATTTAGCGAGCTCCACACAATGAGCCAACACTTAGTGCAGTAAAAGAAATTCACCGGAAATAAAAGTGAACAAAAGAAACTACGATCCGTGTCCGCGGGGGAGCGTAAGGACAATTAAGTAAAATTGCTAAAAGTGCACTTCCCATTGTATGTTTCATTCTAGCAGTACGATGACAACGAGTCTATTCACACACATACACACTTACACCTGGCCGTAGGTTTCTTGAATGCAATTAAATGCACCAGGAGTGCAATTTATTCGAGCACTGAAAAGGACTCCGAAAGAAAAAAGCTTTCTTTACACAGTTAGCCCCTTTTCTTTGCGTCTGTTCTTTTGTTTACCTGCAAAGAATCCTTGTGTGTGTGCTTTTGTTGATGGGTTTGATGAAAACACTAAGGAAATGTACTGGTGTGTGTGTGGTAGCATATGCATACGTGCATCAATCAATAAATTTTGGGCAACATAACTGACCCAGATGCAATTGAAATCAATTACGATGACTCTGGATGTCTTATCCTGGATGGTTGCCATTAGAATTAGCATACCACCGATAAACAATGGTAGCCTAGTTGGGGAATCCTTCTAAACCACCCTAAGTACATTTGTGTATCCTTTTTAAAATAAATCATTTATAGAGACAAAAAAGGGGCGTATTTCTCGCTATTTTAATCTGCAAATGGTATGCAGAACGGAGGCTTCCCAATTTCGTACAAACCAACAGAAAGAGAATGGATAAAGGAAGTTGCTGTTTTTTTCCATGAAAGCTAATAAATTTAAAATATTTGTGTACACATACCGCGTGTATGCTTGTTCGACGTTAGGGGTAGTGGTAGTACATCCAATTCGAGTAAGTGAATGAAAATTAAATTAGAATGTCGTCCTTCAACAAAAAGTGTAGCAAACGTCGAGTGTTGCTAACTGTGTTTTGCAGCCATATAAACCGTGCCATCGCAAAAGTACAGATGCTTCAAAACACGACTATAAAGCACCATTTTACCGAATTCCGTAGCTAGGAGTAAAAAAAAGTGAATTCCATTCTGTTTTCGCAAGTTTTTTTTTTTAACATATTCACGTCTACAGTAGATACATCTAAACGGGACTGGCTAAACGCAAAGCACCTAAAAAGATACATACGAGGTGGTTGTTCTTGATAAAAAAAAACTTAGGTTGAACCGAATATTGAAGACCGGTCAAGGAGTGCCTCATTATTTCAACGAGTATAGATTCATGTAGAAATGGCATGTACCCGAAATTGTCCTTCATCTTTGAGTTGTTCAGCAGCTGCACCAACATGAATATACATACATACGTCTCTTGTTTAAGAAAAATCTGACCAAACCTGCATCGGAAGAAGACGAGAAGGCTTAGTTCTGTTAAAAGGAAAAGCCTTAGCTATTTGTTTGGGGCCCTCACAGGTCATTGTCACATTATTGTGTTTAAGGTTATACCTATTCAGGTATATTGGATTGTAAATGTTGCAACTGACGTAAGCGGCAATACCATACGATGTGAAGTTGATTGAGGCATTTATTTTGAGCACGGGATCTACATACATATGTATGTGCTGTCATGTGTGTTTACAGGATCATTGATATATTCCGATCCTTGGCTTCCAGTTGCGCTCTCCACGTTTGCTGAGGTCTCCTTCTACTTGTGCGTGCCACCTAAGACGAAGTCTTCCTCTACTGGGTTGACCCTTCGGGTTCGATTAAAATACTTCACGGGCCGGAGCATTTGTGTCGATCCGTAATACATGTCCTAGCCAGCTTAAACGACTGATGCGCAATTTTTTTGACAAGGTCGATGTTGCTGTACAGCTCGTATAGTTCATCGTTGAATTTCCTCTTCCACAGCCCGTCAACGCAAACGGGACCAAAAATTTTACGAAGAATCTTTCTAGCGAAGACTTAATCGACCTTGGTTAACTTCATCCTCTTTAGATAGAGTTCAAACTTCAGCACCATAAAGCAAGACTGGAATGATCAAGGTCTTATACAGAATATCCTTAGTTGTTCGGGATAGGGCCTTACTACTTAATTGCCTTCTTAGCCCAAAGAAACAGCAATTGGAAAGAGTTATTCTTCGTTTAACTTCTGCTGAGGTGCTGCTGTTAGAATTTATAGCAGAGCCGAGGTAGACAAAGTCCCTTACTATTTCAAAGTTATAGCTATCAATTGTAACGTTCTGTCCAATTCGTCGATGTTGTGTGTCCCTTCTTGTTGACAGCATATACCCCTAAACCCATTTTGCGAGCCTCCGTTGCAATACTAGCGAACGCACCACTGTTGGCCCGCTGTGTACTGCCAGTAATGGCAATATCATCGACATACGCTAGTAGTTGCACAGCCTTTTGAAAGATTGTACCTCCGGTGTTGGTTTGTGAGTTTCACATAGTTCTTTCACAGAGAGCGTTCGGCATTGTCATCCTGCACAGACGAAGGAGTTTGACAAGGATGCCAAAACTAGACAGTGCTCTGTATAGCTCGCCTCTATAAATGCTGTCATAAGCGACCTTGAAATCGAAAAGAAAAGTTATCGATTTGGACTTCTTGGGTTGTTTTTTTCAGGATCTGCCGAAGTGTGAAGATTTAATCGACTATGGATTTTCCTGGTCTGAAACCACACTGACAGGGTCCAACCGACGAAAGGTTTCAGACGTTAACACAATATGGCAGATAAGATCTTGTACGCGATGTTTAGGAGAACTAGGAACTAGGAATTGAAGAGGTCTCGTTTTTTGTAGATCGGTCAAACGATGCTGAGATTCCATTCATCAGCCGTATACTCCTACGAGCAAATCTTAGAAATGAGTTGGTATATACCAGATACAGTTGATTTGAATACCTGGGCTGGTAAGCCGTCAGCCCTTGCAGCCTTGTTGGATTTAAGCTTGTATATTGCTATCATCACTTCGTTTTGGTTAGGTGGACAAAAATGTTGGCTATCATCGTCTAGATTGAATAGTTCATTGAATCTGTTCATTCTCTCGTTCTTCTTTGCAACATACATATGTATGCCTCTTATTTACCTGCATTTGCTTGGTATTCTTCGTCAAACCAGAGATTTCTTGGTGGTGGTCGGGTGAAACCCAACACATCGTTGCGGCATGTTGGCAGCGTTACCATTGGTCTTCGGCACTTGATGCTGGCGGCATTGAAGTCGTTGAGAGATTTAGGGATACGCATTCGGCGAAGATTCTGACACAACCCCCAACCTGAAGGACCAGTTCCCTGTTATAAACCCAGGACAAGGGGCCGTATCTGCCGGAGTCAGTAACCCATTTCAGGTTAATAAGAGCGCTGCCGTTGGCCCATTAAAAGTTCAATCGCCACCAACTCTATTCCATCACCCTGGCTCAGTAATAAATATCTCTATAGACTGGGGATACGAATATGACGAAGCAGCTCATATAGAGCATCTTTCTCCTGCTATTACTCATTTTTCTGCATCTGACTGGACAGAAGTAGCATTCGAGTTTCTCTTTCGTAGGAGTGTATTCTTTTGAACTTTTGTAAGTGAGGTTAGTTTTAATCCCTGAGCCCTGAGTCTGAAAATTTAGAATCCTATATAACTTAAGTCAATTCCCATAGCAAGGAAAAGGCTTAGTATTTTAGAAAACCCTAGTTTACAACCCTAGCCACAAACAATTGTGTTCGAACCCCAATCGTCAAGGGAGACCCTGCCCATGGACACGGGAATACCTAACGCAATATCATGAGAAATTCCAGTGCGACTTGGAACCAAATTCAGAGAGTTATTGCATTTTCGAACTATTTTAGAACTGGTGGTAGGCTACAAGAAACACATTATTCTTCATTTATCTGGTCAATTCTACCACAATAGATGCGGTCTTTTATGCTATCGTAAACAACGCCCTACAAATTATGAAGAATTTTCTTTCGAATAATTTACAAGCCAATAAATTTTGGCTAATTGCGAATCTACTGAGTATCGAATCCGAGGTGGCAATGTCATTTCTTAAATTGAAGATACGACTATGTTTCAATCATAAGTATTTATATCACATCGGCCACACTTACTAACTTCCCTCACCTATCCAGTTCTTCGGATCTTCAGACATGACTTATTTTTGCATTCATTGTTATTCATTCACCCTCCATGAAAAAGAACTTGAACTCTGAGCCATTTCTGATAGGCTTCGGAAATTTGAACATAACTTCATCACAGTCAGAGTGAATAATCAAAAAATGATTTCAACTTGATTAGGTACCAACAATGATCATAGCCTGGCCAACGGCCGGCCCATTAAAAGCTCGAGAGTTCAGCTGCAAATGTGCGATAAAATGCAACACACCCTAGACTAGTTCATAAAAGCCTGTTAATCTGATTTGACCGGAAACCAATTATTATTGGATTTATTATTTATTTAAACGCTTTTATTAATGGCACAATGTCATTTAGTGAACATTTTGTTATATTAATATATTAACCCGGCCAGAAAGCCCGCCCGAAGGCCAATCACATTCCCCTCCCGATAAAGCAATAATAGTAATCTATGACCGCTTTATCCGATTAATTATCGTTGATGTTTATATCAGTTGCTGGCTGCAGTGCAAAATATCGATTTTATTCGTTTCACTTAGTATAGGCTCTCTCGAAGAGCCTACACCCTTGTCACCCGCTTTTGTTAAACATTCTATTTGCATACCATGCTGGTATCCGTTTGGGTGGTCATTGGCAAGCAATTGCTTGGCATATTTACCGAAAAGGACGAGTAAAACACGAACATTTTTGCAATCGAATTTAATCGAATTAAATTAAAAATTTAAAGGCTCTCCAAAATGAATGAACCGAACCGAATCAAAAGCGGCGAATCGTCCATAATCGCGCACTGAAATCTGTTGCGAGTGATTTTTTGAGCCTCGGTAGGCGGTTGCAGATACCAGATTGCAAATAGCTACTCTGTCTATTTGCAGATGGAATTTGCTTGTTCCGTGGGTGGTTCTCTGTTTTTTTTTTTCGCCTCTTAATCGGATTCAATTGCTGAATCTTTAATTAGAGTTGGGTAAGGCGCGAGAGGGAATTAAATTTCCATGTATAATTGACGTTTTATTGCGTGCATCAGTTCGATTTGACGGAAACATCTGTGGGTGGGAGTTGCTTTTGTTGGGTTCTCAAATGGGGGATTGATGTTTCCAGGTGGTTGTATTGGCGGATTATTGAAATACTTGGTGAAAGTGTGTGTATTAAATAAACGCTTTATTCAACAACACCTGGTTTGGAAAACACGAAGCATTTTTGAAAACTTTGAACGACGAGTTGGGTATATTGTAGTGATGATTGATTATACATAAATAAATATTAATATAAACATTTGTTTAGGCTTGACCTAGAACTTTGTTCCACGCAGCCATTTGAGTTGGATATGTTTTACTTTTTTTCACACGAAAATTGATTGATTGAATACGAACCGATGTGCTATGTATTTCTTTAGGCGCAAGACTGGGGGCTTAACAGTTTTTTTGGTCTTTTTGGTTTATGTTCATGATTGTGGGTATTTGTACCGAAAGTTGTAAAATTTGCCAAATTTTACGGGGTACACAAAATGATATAGCTTCATCGTCCCAATCAAGGCCGTAGCCAGACAAATATTGATAAGATATGATCTTTAAAAAATATCTTTTTATTTTTAAGGTTGGGAGCAATTGAGGAAAATAAAATATTTCATATTTTAATTTAATTTTTTTTATTGACTAGTAATTATAACAAAAGTAGGAATAGGTTTAAAAAAATTGTAACTATATTCAACATAACAAAGTAAAGAATTATTTTATAAAACTAAATTTAATCGCCTGGCCTTCTTTGCTGCAAATACATCCATTACTTCGTCAGTATTTATTTCTATCTCCCGATGAATTGACATCAAGGCTAAACCAGTAAGTCGATCTTCACCGGTAGAGTTTCTTAAAAAAGTTTTTAAGCGTTTCATCATCGAAAACGTTCTTTCTGGTGTACATGTCGATACTGGTAAGGTTGCCAAAATTTTTAAAAGTCGATGTTGGGAAAAAAATCATTACTGCAGTGTACTACAGCTGTTATGGCGTTCTTTGAACGCTGTGCCTTTGGTTGTTCATGACATTTCGTCTTACACAGTAGAAACTCCGCCTTCAATGTGTCCCAATTCAAAAATCTTTTATAAAATTTAAAATTTTCTTCGTTAAATTTTGTTTTGCTCCTCGAACCGCGTTTCGAGCTGAGTTATGAAGTCGTTCAAAAGGGGAATCATAACAGCTATCCTATAAAAGTTTTCAGGATCAGACGCATTTTCGATACTGTTCGTGCAATTTTCAGTGTTTCAGTTTCATCCACAATATTTAAAAGGCCTTGCGCAGTCTAAAAAATATCTTTAAAATCTAAACTAACATTTTCTCGAATTTTTCGAAACGTATTTAAAACTAGCTTTACGTGGTCCAGAGCTGACACTAGGTCAAAAGAAGCAGATTGCAATTTTACACAATGGTAGTGTGTACGAAAACAAAATAGAGTCCCAATAGAGTAATATGGTTAAATTTATCGGACTACGGATTGGCAGTTCGAGGTTCAATTCCCAGACAACAACAAAGATTTTTTGGTTGTGAGAGAAGAATATAACCTCTGTACCACGATTGTAATTTAGCACTTGTTAGCAACAATTTTTTTGATTATTAGTTCTTATACTTGAAAGCATCTACGTAGACTGCAAATTAGCCTCGGTAGAGGTCGGTGCATTCGATTTTGTTATTCTTCAGTAGAGAATTGAGAATGAACATAAACGGTGTCCCATTCCACACAAATAAAAATGTGCACTAATTTTGTTTAAGACCTTGGCAGAACCTAACTTAAGGCTTTTCAGTTGGGTCCTCCGGTTTAAATTGTTTGCTAACTTTGTTTTTTCGAAAGGTCATCTGCTGTTCCAAGTCAAGGATTGCTACTCGACTTAGCAAAGTTAAAAATTATAAAGAAACCATTTACAGATGAAATGTACCAAATCGACCGATACATCGATTTAAAACATATTTGAAGAAGCAGGGTAAATTAAGAACCAAATAACGTTGATGCTTCTTGTCAATAAAGAATATCTCCATTCTAGCCATCTCAGTTGAATTTTTAAATATTACATACATATCACGTAATACATCCTATTTCACTGCATACATACATATACCCAAAGAACGTTTTCATCCCCTTTTGTAAATAATTCGATAATGAAGGTTTTATAAAGGGTTTCGTTTGTAAACCTAAGAGCACATTCGCTTGCCGGCAAAGTCCTTTACGTTGGCTTTATTAATATTTTGCCCAATATGTCGATCCAGTGTGCCTTTTTCCATACTCTGCAAATATTTCGTTCACTAAATGATTTTTTGAAGCTGACTTTTCCTTAACCTTTTCATTATTAAATGGTTGTGTGCGGTTGTTTTCAATTTTAGTCAAGTAGTATGCAATCCGTATTTTCATATTGCATTGACGAAATAGTTGGGTTGGATTGAATGTCAAGAGTATACATGCTTCTAATCTCAATGAAGCTCAAACCAATTATATTAATACGTTGTTTTTTTAGTCGTTCAATCAATACAAAAGTTAGGCTTACTTGGGACAGGTTAAGATGACTTACTCCTCGATAATAGACGCAGTTTATAGGGTCTACTTTTTTTTAACTAAACATGTGATGCTGAAATTCCAGCTAATCCGCCTTGCCCTTGTCTTGAGACAAGATTGACTGCTCGTAATTCTGATTTCTAAAGTACTGGATACATTTTTAACGTCAACCACAACATATTAATCGGATTGACGGTAACCGCCAGATCCTCTTGTGATATTGTTGGGTTCCTTCATGAAATCGACTTATCCCACCAAAGATGTTCTCTTCACCTGGTTGGGCATTAAAATCATCGAGGTGGATTTTTTCATTCATTCTATCATGCTTTTGAATTGTAGCTTAGGTTAGGTTAGGTAAATGGGTGCCTTGTGACATTGTTACTGCTCACTTAGACCACAGTTCGGGTTCACTGTGCCCAAAAATTTAACACTGGAAACCTATAAAGTCCACTATTGGAACCAACCAGATAATGATATGAATATCAGGAGGTCCGTCAGCTTTACGTTACCCAAGTCCTCCAAATCCGAGAAGAAGCAACTGCCAAGACTCTTCCTTCTTCTGACGGATAGGGCAGGACAGTCGCACTGCAGGTGACGAACTGACTGAATTTCTTCTTCGTTCCTGCAACTTCTACAGAAGTCATTATGTAGTACACCGAGTCACTCCGCGTGGACGCCAATGGCACAATGACGAGTAATTATGCCTGAAACGACCCGTTCTTTATAACGACTCAGTTTCACCAGAGATGTTGATCTCTTCTTGCTGATGCCCGGCCATAGGGCCCTGGCTGTTGCGCATGTTTCCAGATGAACCCATCGACTATTTGCTCGACCGATGGCTTCATCCTCTATTTTCTTTTGTAAGGATAAGTGCAGCGCCGACCCTTTCCTAGCAAGTTCGTCAGCCATTTCGTTTCCTACGATATCCATATGCCCTGGTACCCAACAGATGGTCACCGCATTAGCTCTAGATATCTCATTCAAGAGTGATTTGGAGATCTTCACAACCCTTGATCTGATTATAGCGGAGTCCAGAGCCTTAACGGCTGCCTGGCTGTCTACATACACAGAAATCATTCTGCCCACGATATTGCTCTCACTTATAATCTTAGCAGCCTGTATGATGGCTGTGATTTCGGCCTGAAAGACGCTGCAATCATCGTTTATTCTAAAGGAGTTGTTTATTCCTAGGGCTTCACAATAAACTCCGGCTCCAGTGCCAACGTCCATCTTAAAACCGTCGGTATAGAACGCCAGCTCCTTCTTTTTCATGGTTCTCCGGCACTTCCAGTACATTCTGCCAGGAATTCTTATAGCGAATCTTCTTTCAAATGCTAGCGTGGGGGTCATGTGATCAGTCTCTGACAAACAGCTGGTAGTTCCCCATCAGGACAAAATTGAGGCATGGCCGTACAGGCTCGATGACCACATTCGGCCTTCCCTCAGTCTTACAGCGGTTTTAGCCGCCAGACTTCGGTGAGGTTAGAAAGCTGGTATTGCTTCTCCAGTACCGTCCACCATACCAGTGAATCATATGTAAGAATGGGTCTTACGACCGCCGAGTATATCCAGTACACCACAGCTGGCTTAAAACCCCACGTGTTACTGAATACCTTTTTGCAAGAATAGAAAGCTACGCTTGCTTTTTAGATGCGTTCAGCAGTGTTATCCTTCTAATTTACTTTGGAATCTAGTATTACACCCAGGTATCGGGCTGAACTTGAGATACTTAGTTCAGTACCACTGATACTTGGGGCTCGGAAGGCAGGAATTGATCTTTTCCTAGTGAAGAGAACTACCTCCGTCTTTAAAGGGTTAACTCCTAGCCCTTTGCTGCTAATCCAATTCTCCACTAGTTGTTGTGCAAGATTGAGTCTTTTGCTTAGGACTTAAGGGAATTTCCCCGAGACCAGGATAACCACGTCGTCGGCATAGGCCGTCACGTTGAAGCCGTTTTCCTTTGATATTACCAAGATCTCATCCACTACAAGGAGCCATATTAGGGGCGAATCATCTGAGCAATCCAATTGGAGAGATCGATACTCAACCGAGCTCTATGTAAGCTACCCAGGATCGCATCGGTGCTTACGTTGTTGAACGCCCCTTCAATGTCTAGGAACGTCCCAAGAGTGAATTCCTTGAAGTGGAGGGATCTTTCTATGCTTGATACGATCCTGTGAAGGGCTGTATCTACCGACCTACCGCAGATGTATGCATGTTGTGATTCAGATAGATAGTTCGAATAATTGTAGCGTAGTTTTTCAGTTGTTCATCTGCATATGGCTTGTTTACGGTCCGAACATTTCAAGTGTAAGGCTTTAATTCTGTTTTTCATATTGGTTTATGGAATCATAAGAGAATATAATTGTCGGAAACCTAGTTCTCAGGCTATGAGCGTTACTATTAAGCACCACTATCTCATTTCGCAAACCTCGAATTCAAATTCTGGTTGGCCAGGTTCTTTAAGTATGTTTAAATAGTTTTAGTAGGACCGTAGACCATTCTAAGCATCAATTATTCGTCATTAGTTGTACTCAGGAGGAGTGATGACTTTGTAATTAAAGAATTTGGAGTACATAGACTACCCAATGGATCCATAAAATTCCAATGAATTCTTGACTATAGTTGCTTGCTATAGTTCCGTGCTGATTTAATTTAATTTTTCGAAGATAATGCCAAATATACGTACATGTGTAATAGCAACTTGAAATGACTTCGATTTAGTAGCGCGAGGGTTATGCCTAATTTGTTTAGAATATAACCCTACTCTGCAAGGTTAGTTAAGGTACAGAAAGCTGTGTGATGGATCAGCTTATTATTTGCTTTTGGAGACTCTGGTATATTGTGAATCGCTTCGTAATTAAAGTTGCGGGAAACTTATTATCTTATCAGCTCGTGGTTCTTACAATTTTCCATAAGTGTGGTATTTTTCTGGCTCTGCGTTCGATTCCGTTTCTTCTTTGTCTCCCCAGTTCCTGTAGATTATGCTTAACCCATTTTTTCACACAGTGTCGATGATCTGCATAGATAGATCAGACTCTCAGTATCATCTCGTCAAAGTGTGTCTGGAGCCTCATAGGAAAGTTGTCTCACAAATAGGGCGTGAGCCGACATGCCAATTCTACTGCTATTTCGGTGGCTACTATATCGCTATCTCAACTAATCTAACGGCACTTATAGCATTTCTTGACCGCCCTGCCGAGAAAATGGATTGTAACAATAGAGGAAGTGAAACCTCGCTTAGAAAATTTGGGAACACTACGACTTCTTTTACGAAGTAGTCAAACCTTCACACCTTAAGATCGTGATATGTTACCATATCAGGTAAAGCATCCTGAAAAAAATGTGCTGGCGACATCAAGTCTTGTGCCACCATATCAGTCTATAACATACTAAGTAGACAAAGGCAGTTGTATCGATATCCTGTCCAGAGAGAATGAGTGATTTTGCATTGCCGTATTCGCATTTTTACCGCATTTTTGTACTAAAGTACTAATTCATCTCACCTCGATTTGGAAGGTGATCATAAAAGAAATATCCTTCAATGCATCGCGTTAGTTTGTTAAAAGCTGCTTCTAAGACTACTTGCCTCGCTGTTTCGAGGAGCATTTCAATGTTTCTTGAAAGTCGAAAAGATTATATTCCTGAGATCATCTACGTATTGTGTAGAGTGTAAGAACAATAATCCTATTTGATACCAGTTTCTTTTCTTACAGTCCGGTTCGGGCAAGTCAGACAATTTTTGCAAAATTTCAAGAAATAACCTCAAGATACTGAGATGTGATAGTAACGCAAACAGAAGGAATTCACTATTACGATTCATTCTATGCAAATGACTTCTATGCAATCGATACTCTATTTCTGTTACCATGTGCTTGTAATATATGTTAATAATATCCTGGTAATAATAACCACAGCCAGAAGTGTCATCCTATTTAATTTGATTATAGTAGTTCCATGAATAAAACAAATTTTAAGCCCTTCGGTTAGATAGTACCTGTCAGGGGTCTATTATGCATAAATGATACTCCACATCATAATCCACTATAATTGCACCGATGCATCACATTGGTTCTACTGACATTTTATGTAAATGCTGGTGGTGCATATTAAAAATCTGTCATCATAATATCTTGGTTCACCAATAACTTGTCGAACAATAAATTGAATATTCAAACCCCCACTAAAGCAATTTAATACATTTGTCATCCTTGCATCGGTCCCACTCACATCTGATCACATAAAATCAGACTAATTAACAGATGCTACTAATCAAGTGCACTACCGCTAACTACGTGTGTGCCACTTTGTGATTGTTCGCACCATAATTCACAGTCGTACCAATTTAAAGGATTAACAACCATAAGCTGGAAAGGCTTCACACTGTAATTAAAAATGTGTCTCAACTAAACTACAAGCTAGTCAGCATGACTCTCGGTAGTTTGACATTAAACTTTACGTTTTAATCAAAACATTTTAATCATCCAATTAGAGGGAAAATGTGAACATTAGAATGGTCCAGTGATGGACAGACGAATGGACGTGGTAGAAACTCGTGTTCATTTGAAAGTTGTTGTGTGAGACTGAGGAATATTTTCACATTTTCACTTTAGTCAAGCCGGGTGTGTTCCCTTATTTGGCTTTAAAGTTAAATAATTTTTTAAGGATTGGCTACGAACACTCTAGGTTAGGCAGCTTCTGTTTTAGAATGCTGCCTTTTCAGCCAGATGTCTCTAGTTTCTTATGCCGAGTTCCTATACGGTTACCTTCGGCTGCGCAACATCCCATCGAAGAAAGGACGATGTCTATTGAGTAGTTTTTCTCAATTGTATTCAAAGACTCTCTAAGGAAATGGTGTTCTGTCGATTACTTGGTCAGGTTATCATTTAAGATGCGTCAATCTTTTTTTTTTTTTTGACCACTTTTTTGAAGGACAAAATTTAATTCAAGTGTTCTATGGATAAGTAACTAATAGCGATTGAAATTTTTTTAGATTCAAAAAAAAAAAAAATTTCCACCTGATCAGAATATGTGGATATTTAAGATTTTAAAATTTTTGTAGTGGAGATTATATTACCCCGACCCTTAATAGGATTCCTAAACACACCAATTGGAGTATATTCTTAGAGAATCTTCGAAGATGTGCCATGGTGGCCCAATGAGTAAGAAATCCTAAACCTAAAGTTTAGAAAGATTGTTATCAAGGCTAAACGCTCTAATTCTTGAAGTGAGTACAAAAAAGTACGTATGAACCGCAACTCTGGTATTAGAAAGTCCAAAAATCTTTATGGAGATCATTCTGCGAAAGCATTAATGAACTCCCTTCATAATGAAAGATTATTAATCTTCACATCTGAAATACTCCCTTATTAGAACACCATCTCAACGAACTCCAATTTGCTTGTCAAGCCGGCGAATCGACAACCTGGTCGATATTATTAAAAGATCACTGTCAAGCAAAGACATAGTTCTTTGCACGTTTTTAGATATATTTAGGCCCTTCGACAACACCACTTTCCAAAGTGTCAAAAAGCTGCCAAGGGCATCGAGCAATTGTATTTGTTAAGCAGAAGGGTTATTTCTGCCAAACTTAGTCAGCTAACACTCTCCATCAAAAGTATCAAAGGTTGCCCAAAAAGAGCCATCTTTTTACCTCTACCAGAAATCAGTTTAGACCAAATACTTACGTGGAAACCTTATCTAGTTAGAATTACAGAAAGAGTCCTCAAACCCTTCTGGCCTTGTTCTATTCTTTTCGGGAAAAATGGAGATTTAAGCCTTAAATGATTCGTTGGACATATCACTACTTATTATTGTCAATCCAATCATCACTTATGTACATATGGCCTAATTGTTTGGTAGGAAAAAATGAAACAAGTTCATATCTATGCCTGCAATACCATGTTCTTGTCCGACTATCAGGGCACTAAAGCTTCACCTGAGATATAACTTCAACCACTCCGACTAACTTCAGGGCCCTTAACGAGATGCCAATACTTTCCTCACCATCAGTATATGTTGCGGACTTCATGCTAAAAATGATTAAACTAAACTGACCTTTCAAAGTGATCTTTCCGAATTGCATCCATTGGGAGAACCCTCAAATCCTTCTCTTGAGAACCAGTTTAACTGCTGGTCGAAAATAGGTAACGAAGGCTGGAAAAGAAGAGTGAGGCTGATACGTGTCGTAGCTTTGGAGGTTTGATCTTAACGTCTTAATATAGTATACTTTATACCTTGTCTAATTCACTTTGAACTCGGTGTCAGATTTTGTATGTGTTAAGAATTTCAGCTATATGTATGTATGTATATGCGAGTTCTTGTTTTAAATAATAAGGGTATACCCGAAAGTCTTGGGAGTAAGTTATTATGTTCCGCTACACTTCTCAAGTCACTTGGTCATCTCTTCCATGACAATCAAGTCAAATATGGTAAAACGTTATCGCGATGAGATAAAATCATTCTTATCAGGCACCAATGTAACACTTTCTCGAGTCTCACGACACAGAGACGTTAACGGAAACCAGAGGACTGACAACCTAGCTAAGATAGCCTCATAAATGAATAAAAAAATACCGAAATCATGCTCAAATGACATTTTAAATCAAGTGTATAGTAATTTTGGTTGCCCAAAACTTTCTGTCGAGATCTGAGAGAGTTAATTTCAAGGATAATCTAAACACAAAGCAACATAAAGAAATGAAGTATACTCTTGACCTATGCAGAGGTTGCAGCATATACCCAGTATTATTCAGAACTTGATGGACTATTACTTAATTTCTGAATCTTAATTTTATCTTCAGGTTTGGTATTCTCCTAATCTGGGAATACATTGGATGCATAGAGGTTTGGGTGAGACTTTATATCATGCAGCTACCCCATCAACCTAACATGAGACTATAAATTTACCGAGCCTCTGCGTATGGGGTGCATAGTTGCCTTCAGTATAAATCTGCACACAGCGATCTCAACCAAAGAAAATCCATTTCCACATCTCCATTGTAACAATATAACAGCCACTTCTTCCTGCCTGCGGATACCCACAGTGAAAACCATCAAGCCAACGAAGTACCACATAACTTTCTATTTGATAACATTACTCAGCTTAACTCAATTTAGTCATCTCTGTTCGTTAAGGCCACTGTCATGGCCACAAAATAGCCTCAGCTAATTCTAATCCAATATGTATGTCCATTTGAAACCCTTATCCAAGCACTCACCCGCCGCCGCCGCGCCACTACAACTCGAGAATGAAACTTTATCGTTTTCTAGCTACCAAAATCCTTCATTTAATTGTCTCCTTTCTTGCCTCGCTCTCTCTCATTGCGACTGGGCTGGGACTAGACTTTCGCTTTAATTAACTCTCAACAAAGTTCGACTGAGACTGTGTGTGCGGCCTCCAAAAAATCTCCGCATTCCTTGCGGGAACCATTGACATAAAACTCGGGATAATCTCGAGTGGAAGCCATTCAACTGGAAGGGAAAAATTAAATTATTCGTTTTTTTTTTGTTTCCGTTCATTTGTTTTCGACTCTCTAAGCGTCGCTTGTGGTGGTGAGGAAAACTTTCCTCACATTCCTCTGAATAGTTTCATAAAAAAAAAAAATAAGGAAAAAATTGTCAAATAATTCAGAAGCGAGGCGAATGTCCCCAAATGGGTGCGCGCCAGTCCTTGGATGTGGGATTCTATTTTATGGTCGCTCTTAGTTGGAGAGAATAATTATGGAAGCCGGGGGAACAATCTAAATTAATTTAAACTTCAATTAGCATAGTCATTGCGTGGACACAGGGTTTATAGGACCCGGTAGAGTTTAAACTGCAGTACGTTGTGGGATTTATTGTGCTGCGCTAGTTAATATAAATACATACCAACGTATGTAGGTACAGTCAGAGTAGAAAGTGGCTACTCTTGTATTTTTGGGCGTTGACATGCATATTTGCACGTTTTTATTCTTTTATGCAATAGAGGACGAAGCAGGTTCAGGTTCCATAGAAACTTGGTCAGGAGAGTGCGTTTTAATTCATTTCGGAAACATTTCGCGGAACCTTACAATTTCCTACATATGTACGTACAACTTATTGTATTGCAGAGAATTTAAATTATGTACTCGCATACCTGAAGCTTAATAATAAACTCTTTAAGTTTCTGCGATAGTTATGTACAAATACCTCTTGCGCATATGAATTTAAAATGGTTCCTATTGTGTGTCCTTTTGTTAACAGCATATATGTATGTATTTACTTTATTTTACCCTCATTAATCGTATACCAATCTTAGCTGCTTCCAACTCAATGCTCACAAAAGCTCTACTGACATCACGCTTTGTTCTTTCGATTGTGTCCATATCATCGACGTATGCAAGAAGTTGCATAGTCAAGATTGGACCTCTGATGTTGGCGTGTGAGTTCAGCACAATTCTTTCCAGAACAATATTGGTCTTGGTAATGTCTTTGACGAGGACAACGGGAAAAAAAGTGGAGTCTGCAATCAACAGAAAGCACTGGTTATATTGGAACAAACGGCCGTGGTTTGGTGGTCTCAGTGAAGGTATAATTTCGGGTTCAGACCAGAGGCCACTCCGAAATCGTTTTTTGACCCGTTCGTGAAGATTGAGATTCTATTCGGGTTAATGGCGAAATTTATTTTTAACGTTTAGGTTGACGTCTATACGGGGATCTATACGGATATGACGGTGATAATGCTACATAGTCTGTGTCGGTATACTGATGTGGCCATCTCCCAGTAGACCGGTGACCCATGTCTCCTTCTTTCGAAAAGTTGGATTGTTTTAAACGAAGGGCACTCTTTGCAGCCGTTTTCTTTAGGTTCAAGTCTAATGGAATTAGTGCAAATATAGTTTCAAGGTCTGGGGTTAATGTGGTTCTAATACCGCTGGTAGTGCTTATATATGCTAATTTTGAATCTTGACCAGTTTCCTGAGGTGCATGATCTTATCGGCTGTCGATCACCAGACTATGCATCTACAGGTTAGAATGGGCCTGACGACGCGGCTGTGTAGCTCCAGTGAATGATGGCAGGATTAGACCCCTATTTTGTATCAAAGATTTGACTGCATATATTCTTCTTTATTATTTCTGATGTGTTCTATCTTTAAGTTAGTTTTGGGTCGAATATACAACTCAAGTATCTCTTGCCAATCTGAGATTTGGAGTTGCGTAACATTGTGTAGTAAGGACCCTAATGGTAGTGTTGGTTCCTTGTTAACATTTAATCCATTGTATGAGTTCGGTGATAGTGAAGAAAACCTTGCGTGTCACCATACGCAACAATTCGGACAGTCACATCTAGAAATTTCGTTGGCAAAGAGTACCCATAAAAGAGGAGTTAGAACACCTCGTTGTTGAGTTCCTTTAGAGACCAGTGCATTTACATATATACGGGTGACTTCCAATTCTGAGTTAATGTTTCTCGTCTTGAGCTTTCCCCCGCTTTGTAGAATTGTGGCAGAACGGTTTAGTGCTCTCCCTGGGATTCAAGACCCAAACCCCAGCTTCTTAGTTGGTCTGAGTTTAAAAATCACAATGCCTGCCCTCGTTTGTCCACATTTAACCATCGTCTATTGGTTTTCGTAGCAGAACTAATTTCTTAGGCAGCTAATGTCTATCTGCTTTACGTGTCATTTAAAATGTCATACTTGATACTTGAGATTTCATGATACTTTTGGCACCAAATCAAGATGACTGAGAAGACTCAGCACTTTACAGAAGACCCATTGTCCAGCTCTGCCATTCATTATGGATCTATTCTTCATTCTTCATCGATTCATTGTTCGAAACTGATTTTCGTAATAAAAAATTAGATTCCCTCCAGCATTGGTTTTGTTTATAAAATACAGAATTTTTGCTTGTACTTAAATGTTAGTGCTGTTTTGGTTGAGTCTGTAATTTCTATATTTAGGAAAAGCAAGGAATATTCGACAAATCGAAGACTATCTTGAAATCATAAAAAGCGAAAACGGCTCAAAAAATACGCTGGCAGGTTAGGTTAGGTTCGGTTGCCAGACTGCTATCACACCAGAATAGGCTTATTCCACAGCATCTAGTGAACCAATAGGAGCGCTGGAAGCGGTTAACACTTATATTAACGAGTTCGCCGAGGTTGTCGAAGAAGTATTTTCCTATCTGAAGTTTTTTTTCCAGTTGTGAGAGCTTGGCAGGTGCATAGGAGGTGAAGAATAGTCTCTTTCTCTTCCTCATACATGCAACTTCTGTAGAAATCGTTTGCCGGGAGACCCAGCCTGAGGGCATGGCTCCCAATGGTGTCCCATTGTGACACCTACTATTATACTGATGAGGAGTCTCTTTATTCTTATTAGACTGTTGGAGCCCTTGAGGCCCACCTTGAATCAGATCTGTTTCGTGATAGAGCACGTGATCTAGTTCGACCAACTACGGTTAATAGCGTTTATCGCATTTTGTTTGATTAAGGGTTTACGCTTAGCGAGATACATGTTGAGATTCTCCTTACCCGGTGCAATCCACAGAGTTGTGCCACACCTGAGTTCGTCGGCCATGCAAGTACCTAGAATGTCCCTATGGCCCAGCACCCAAATAACTTGAATTTTGAATTGTTCCGCCATCTCGGTAAGAGATAAGCGTCAATCAAGGGTAACTTTGTAATTGAAGCTGACTATCGGTAAAAATTGTGATTTCCCTCGCTGATGTTACATTGTATCTTAACAATGACAGGGCCACCTTTCATGATTTCCGCCTGGAAAACGCTACAGTGATTAGGCATGCGGAAAAAGATCTACAATTTAGATCTTGAGAATAAAACCTCTCCCCATTCCTGTATCCGTTTTGCACTCGTCTGTATAGAAGCAAACGGATGCCCTGCGAGACCCTACATCACCCTCCCAGTCAATCCTGGAGGGTTAACTTAGAGGGTAACCTACATGTAGGTTACGAAATTTCTGTTGGTCATTGTTGATAACTAACAGAAATATTCGCAAAAGAATCCTTGAATTGCAATTCTAGATTATTACAAACCTACCCTAACTACGCATGTCCTGTTTCAGGATTATATTTAAACTGATTAAAAACCTCCATTAAATTATTTGCAAATATATTCTTGAAGTACACACTCGTAGTAGAATAAATATATGTAAAACCAAATTCTATCATAAAAACGTAGAAATTTGTATATTAAAATTCCAAAATCTACTACCCCATATCTAAATATTCAGTTGACTTATCATGACTCTGAAAATCAAAGACTAACGAGTTGAAAATGCACTCATTCAGGTTTTTGCATAAAAATTGAATACATTGCATTTTTAACTTTACGCGATTGTTAGTGACACCATAATCTACTCTCCCCACATGAATACATTTAGTTTGTTGCAAAAGCTTAACAAAACCAACCAAAAAAAAAAAAAACAATTTTACCCTTTTCCAAATAAGTTGCATGATTTAAAAAAAAATGCATACATCCACAAAAAAAAAAGGAATTATTATATAAACTCTTAAATCGTTGTGGAAAAAACATACATTTGACTATACGTACATAAATCAGAAGAACTTTTTCAGAGTCGATTGTATTTCTAAAATATGCTCTCTCGAAATATACATTTTCGTATTCTATGTAGTGTAGGTAGGTATTCGTACTCTCTCTCTGTCAGAGTATCCCATCTGAGCCCAACAGGCAAAAAGATGAAAAACTTTTTATTCCATTTATTTATGTGATATTGTTCCCCTGTTTTATGTTAACGGGTGGTTGGCGCTTTGAATGCACCACATTCTCTATTCCTGGCCATTTGCATTTGTACCGATGAATTAAATATGGAAAAAAGAACTGAAAAGAAAATCATAAATTCAGCTAGTGGGGTGGAAAAAGGGTTTTTTTGCACCCAGAACTATGAAAATCATCATCTAGCATCATGAGAGAGTAGGGACCGGTTTTGTGTATGTACGCCGGGGGACTTAAACGTTTTTTTTTTTTTGTGCTCGGTATCTCTCTAGTGGAATTAACTAGTATTGTATTGTATTGATTTTTTATGGTTCACTAATTCTACCTATATAGTCAATCGTTTGAATGTTAAACGTAGGTAGTGCAAAAAAAAGTTGAATCGCAATGAAAAGCATGTCAAAGGGTACAACGGCCATTCGGACGCAGCTTTTGGAACCACCCGTTCAAATGTACCTCATCACCTCTTCGTTGAAGCGTTAACTGCTTTGATGATTTTCCAAATGCATTTTTTTTTAGCCCTTTAAATGCGGGTTTTATTTATAATGACACACATACATATGTACATGTATGTTTGAGAGAAATATTATTTTCCAACTACTGAATAAGGGAGATCCCAGCTAATCGAATAACTATAGAAACATTTCATTTAGGTATGTGAAAATGTTATAAATATAACATATATGTATATGTATGTATGCAAATATTCTCAGGGATAATGTTAGAACGAATGGATCTAGCAGAACGACCTACTCAATGAACTCCATGGTGCTCGGAGCTGCCTGCAAAAAGAGGAAAAATTATACGCATTCTTCATTTTAAGGCCGCCTTTGATTCGGTTGATAGGAATGTACTGTTCTACAAGCTAAACAGTTAAGGGCTGTTGTCAAAAATGCTGAATCTAAAGTCTTTATAAAAACAAAACTGAATGCTGTTTGGAATGAAACTACACTGTCGCCCTGGTTCGAATCGAAGATGGCAGTTAAACAAGATTGTCTCCTAAGTTCATTTAGCTTTTCTATTTTTCTGGACCTCTCAGCCTTGCTTCCTGGAAGAATTATGTTCAATGGGGTCAAGATCAATATGCATATGCACGTAAGTGACATTGCCATTCTATCACATGATATACTCAAACATGATGCAAATTTGATTAACAGACTGCAACAGTACTGTTTCACATGAAAATTTAAACTGAACAGGAACAAGGTCCAAAATAATAGTTTTTCGTAACGGAACTGGGAGGTACTCGCAGGAATAAAAATGATTCTGGGATATTGAACCAACCATCTTGGTGTCATCTTAATGTCAAGGTTCTCGTTTAAGAAACATATGGAGGCAAAACTCAAGGAGTCCAAAATGGTAATAAACACCATTTGGCGAAATTTTCAGGCTAAAAGGAATATTGTGCCAAGTGGAAAATATAAACTATTCGAGGCAGTCATAAGGTCAGTAATGTGCTACGCGGCGCAAGTATGGGGTGTACTTACATAAGTACGATGAAGTTGAAAAAGTAAACTAACCTACAGACTTGCTTTCTACTTATTGTCACAGTAACTAACTTATTCGATCTTACCTGGGTCTAATCTGGGCAAGTTCAACCGTTTGCTTATTACTTCTGGTTTCTCAAACCATGTTGAAGGTCAATACTCAGTGTCCAACATAAGCTTCTTGAAAAACTCTTATCTTCGACAACAAAAAATTCTGGCCACATGCCCTGATGGGGTGGGACATACATAAGTCCAAAGCCCAATTGTGGACTTATGTCCCTGCGCCGGATTGATTAGTATGAAAAGAATTTAAAACTCGACATCAGTAATAAATTGATGCTAAGCATTTAATATTTGTATCAATGTCACACGTGAATGTCGCTGTGATATGTTTACCATAAACATGGTTACCTGAGTTCTTAAAATGTCGTTACAGTTGTTTGCCAATAATTTTAGGCTTCAGTGAAAGTTGTTTATCAAATAAAGTACTGGTAACTGCATCTTATGCTTTGAACATCTCCCAAGACCATACTATCAGCTAACGAAAGATTCACCAAAACCTTGAGTATCAATAACAATGGACTTTCAACAGTCAGTGTAGACTTCTGCAGCCATTTTTTGTACATTATTGTACCAAACTACAATTATGATTCGGATGATAATTTCAACTCACATTTCAGCAATGTTTCTCAACAACAACTATCCTAACCCTGGACGATAATACTAAATCAATGAAGGTCTATTATTATCATAGCATGACTCCAAAACACCAGCAAGCCTGAAGAAATTTCTCGTGTGATTCTGAAATAAGTTAACATGCACAGAAGTGAAGGAATAAGTATCTCTCCCATCTGAGAAACCACCAACTGATTGATCTCAGCAGAGCCTTTACCCAATTCAAAAACTTCAACATTTACTGCACCTACACCATTTTATTGAAACTTGCATGAGCTATGATCTTCAAAAGAATAATTAAAGAACGTCTAATGGAAGGTTGATATTTATCGGTGGGTTGAGGATCTGTGTGAACTCATTGCCAGATCCACCGACCGCATTAGTCTGTGTATCTGGAAAGGAATCAAATATCATTTGTGAATTACTATTGACAACGGCGGCACTTACTCTCCTGATATGTCTCCGGTGAATTGGGCATGGCTTCAACACCAATATTCGACATAACTAAAATGGGAAAAGGGATATACGAGTATATACACCATATGTAGCTATTTGCTCAAAAATTGTAAAAAGGATTGTGTACTCACAGCCAAATGCGAAGACGACAACGGAAAGGACAAAAATAAATTTCATTGCGATCAAAAAAAATCTAAGCTAGACACTATCAAGGTGATAATAATTAGAACTGACTTAAGAGTATGCCGAACTGCAGGCACTATTTATTGGAAAAAAAACGTGACTAAGTGTAATTGGTTTCATCAGCCAATCACGAGTTGTGCGACTACAGCGTGATATGAATTTGTTTATGAAGGCCGTCCGCTATAAGTCATAAAACGTGGTAAATACTTATATTTAGGAATACACTAGAAAATTACAAAATTTGTGAAATTGTACAGATAAAGCAAAACTACGGAGGGTGTTCTCCACTACAAAAAGAAGGTGTGCACCGAAGGAAATCTCCCTCTGTACCGAAAGTAGCTGTTTGTAACTGCAGTGAAAGCTGCCCAAAGAGGGTCCTCTCTTTTGGTCAATATTTACAAGTCAAATTATAATATATTGTCATGACCTATCGATTAAAATTTGTAAAAAATCATAATATGACCATAGCATGCAACTTCTTCTTCCTCGTATCACAGGTACTGTAAACACATTTTCGACGTCAGCACTAGGAGAACTGTGATCGGGCTTTCACTCGTAAATTCTCTTTGTGTTCCAAGCTGAAATCCATGCGTTTCTTTTAACAATTTGTTCACGCTCACAGGGTTATGAATGAAGTACGTTGGAAATAAGGAGAAGATAGCATTGTTATGTATTGGTTTGAAACTCAGTTTTCAAAGGAGTGGTGTCTGAACTAGTAAGGGAAATTTTTATTGAATTTTTGCATTTGGTTAAAATTTTAGTACATTCATTATGAGTGTGGGGATCATTAAAAGTTATATAAAAAAATTAAGTTGCTATGATTGGAACCGAATTCATTATCACTTCACTGTTGCAATGCAATAGAGTTCTGCGAAAAAAGAGAAATCAAGTGCTGCTTCGATGTCATCCTTGCAATAAGTTTTAAGGCACAACATAATCAAGCTTGGATGACTATGACTATAACTAGAACGTATTGCATCTATTGTATAGGTACAACTGGCACCGATAAGCAATTGGAAGACTGGCCTAGTGTATTGAAATGAGGATTTAATATTTGTATCAATGCCACACGTTTTTGCCTACGACACCTCTCCTACGACTTTTAACTAGTCTCTATGCTTCCTCGACAGAAATATAAATGCTGCTACTCACATGAACACAGACTTGGTTTTACTTGCAATGCGTTCCTTCATTCCAAGTAAAAAACCCAAAGAAGACCTCTGGTTCAATCCGACTATGGCGATTGCCATCCGGAAGAAGGAAGAGACTTTTGCGTTATGGTAACAAACACCTTCTGAGGAGAACTAAAGTCTATATAAACGGGCTAGAATGACTGCTTTTTATCTCAATTTTATAGCGTGCGAAATTTCTACGAGACCTTTAAGTGAGGCAAAAAAAATAGTGCAATGTCCTAAAGGCAGTAAATCTTTTAGGTCTTTTGTCAAAAGAATCAAAGGCTTCGCTTCATCGACCATCCCGGCTCTTGTCCACAACGCAACGATCGAAAGTGTCACTGACTCCCAGTCAGTCAGAGAAAGCCAATCTGCTAACAGGTATGTTCGCTGCAAATTCCATCTTGCCAGGTACTTCTCTCCTACCACCATTACTGAATACGGTTCAATATACCTTAGGACAAATATTTTAGCTCGAGTCCTAAATGATCTTTATAATCTTAAGGTCCAGATGGGATCCCGCTTTGTTTTGAATAGATGTTCTTCCACCTGGGCTAAACCTCTATGTAAGATCTTCCACTTGAAATACACTACAAGCATCTTTCCAGATAGATGACCCCAAGCTGTGAAGTCTCACCAGCTGCTAATGTCTACCGAGCTAAACTCCGATATTGATGCAATCATCAATTGGGGTGCGGAAAACCGAGTTGAGTTTAATTTATCAAAAACCCAGTGATGTCTCTTGTCTCTGAAGCGGGATACTAATGTTGCCAAACTAAAAATGAGAGAAGATGATATTGAGGAATCTAATGGCTTGTCAATGCTTGGCATGCATATTAACCCAGACCTTCGCTGGAATCACCAGATTTCCGAAGCTGCTAAAAGGGCGCTAGGTACCTCGTAATCCTCAAAAGGTGTAAACGTTTTTTCAGTCCTGCAGACTGTCTATAAAACTTATATTCGTCCGAAACTCAAATACAACTCACATGTTTGGGCGGGAGCTCCCGCAACTTGTATGAGTTTATTAGATTAGATCGTGTCCAGCGTCAGGCATGTAGATTGATCAGTGAGCTTTTAATTTGCGACCAAATCGCTTCGCTAGAGCATCATCAGAAAATTATATGTTTATCGGTCCTGTACCTGATATTTCCACCACAGTTTTTCGGATGAAAACTAGGTTGTGTCCCGCCTGTCCGTTAGTTTAATCGTATTACAAGAGCAGACCCTTTAAGGACTCTTGTCGGACACCCTTATTGTTTAAAACCTATTTTCACTCAACATGTACATATGTGTATATGTATGTGGAATGACATGCCCTCCTCAATATTTCCTATATAAAGGACTTTAGTCCTAAGTGATGAAATGCATTTACAAAAAAAAAAGATAATACTAAACGAGAACAAAACACCAGCAAGACTCAAGAAATCATACCAGATTCTTAAACACGTTAACTTTTACAGAAGTGAAGGAATACGTCCACTTCCATTTGAGAAACCACCAGCTGGTTGATCCTAGAATAGCCAACCCAATTCAAAAAGTTAAACATTTGCTGCACGTACTCAATTTTATTTAAACTTGCATGATCTTCATAAATATATTTAAAGAACGTTTACTGGAAGATTGACATTTATCGGTGGATTGAGGATCTGTGTCATCTCATTATTATCTCCTTTGACGGCATTAGTTTGCGTATCTAAAAAGAAACCAGATATCATGTGCGCAATATTTTTGACAACTATGGCACTTACTATCCTGATATACCTCCGGTGCATTGGGCATGGCTTCAACACCAATATTCGCCATAACTATAAAAGGAAGAATATACGTCTAATTGTTCAATCGTTTGGTACTCACAGGCAAATGTCAAGACAACAATACAAAGGACGAAAATAAATTTCATTGTGAGCTGATTTTAGAATTCACGAAATTGTAACACTATCAAGCTGATGATGAGAACTGGTTAGAGTTGAGCTGTGTATGCTATTTATAAGAAACAAAACGTGACTGAGTGTTATTCGATTCATGACTTGTTTAATTATAACGTGATAAGGAATTGTTCGTGAAGCTCGTGCTGGAAATTATCTTATGTTTTTTAAGCGCTGCAAAGCACACACAGAAACAGAACTAGAGGAATGCAAAAAGGAACACCACAAGGAGGAGTGTTATCTCCACTACTTTCGTTAATATTCTTCTACATCTAGGAAATGTAACGCGAAAAAGTTGAGTTGCTGATTTCAAGTAAAGAGATGGTTTAACGTTGAGGTCCAATAGAAGAGCCTTACGTGTCATGTAATCTGCGATATCTGGGTCATCCAATACTGATAGCGAAACTTTCATCTATACTACTAGGCTGCTTGAAGTTCTTAAGCTTTATATATAAGCTACTACAGCCCGCCACTTGCATATCCAGCTCCCAACTACTCCAATTTCTTTGTTTAAAAATTATTTACCTATGTTGGTTTGGTTTTTATACCCTATCCTAAGGGTATATTAAGTTTGACACATAGTTTGTAACATAGAGAAATAATCGAGATAGACCCTATAAAGTATATATATTCGTGATCAGCATCAATAGCGAAATCAATTGAGCGATGACCGTCCGTCCGTCCGTATGTCACCGCTTTTTGGGCCTTAAATTTTGAGCTAGGACGATGAAATTTCATATCTGGGCTTCTGAGAAAAAGATACAGTACAAGTGTAAAATTTTTTGAAATCCGCCCACTGCCACGCCCACTTTTTCATAACTTTACTAAATTATATGAAACCGAAAAATTTTGTTAAGACCAAATATTTAGGCATTCAGATTCCCTACACTCCACCCATACAAAAGTTTTGGCCACGCCCACATTTTAGGGGCGTTTTCATCACAAAACCGATTTTTGGGCCTTAAATTTTTAATTAGGACGCTGAAATTTCATATCTGGGCTTCCAAGAAAAAGATACAGTACAAGTGTAAAATTTTTTTACATCCGCCCACTGCCACGCCTACTTTTTTATAACTTCACTAAATTATATGAAACCGAAAAATTTTGTTAAGACCAAATATTTAGGCATTCAGATTCCCTACAATCCACCCATACAAAAGTTTTGGCCACGCCCACTTTTTGGGGGCGTTATCATCAAAAAACCTATTTTGATAAAATTTTACATGTAACATCCTCAAACGTTCGACATTATAGCTATATTTGAGTACAATATGCAATTTGGCCATGTCCACTTTATAGAGAGGAGGATAGGGTATCATACGATCCGTTCCAGACGGATTGTAGCTTTTCTATATGTTTTTTTTTGGTTTGGAATACAGTCCCAATGGACATACAACCAGAGAATGAAGAAAAATTCAAGAGCAGCATTAAGAAGCCCCTACAGACATTTCGAGTCATAGGATATGGGTTATACAGATCTCCATACATTATAAGGAATTTGGACGGGTAGCAAACATAAATAATTCTACTTCGGCTGCCTCTGTTAATTCGGTCTAGCAATGAAATAAGTTTCGTTACTCAAGACAAGTTACAGCTTTCATACTTAAAACGTAAAAATAATTAGCGTCTTCTTTAGACTGCGATGTCATCGATTCTACTACAATATCACCGAAAAAGGTAAAGGCATGTTATACCACTAATACATGACGTGCCTGACACTTTCAAGAAGAATTAATTTTCTTTCCACATGCCTGATGGATAATCAGCCTAGCTGGTTAATAAGAGCAGTGCTGTCAGAATATTTATATACACTCGTAATTAAAAGCAACCTACAAATTGGTAACCTTTAACATTTAATCTAAGCGTTTGTCTTGCGCTAACAGCTGTACTTAAACTTGTTGGTGAGTTATCCAACATTATGACTTAAAAGAACAGGTTTGCCTCCTCTAGGTGATGTAAGTCAAAAGTACACTTTATTTCAAACCAAAATGGAATAACTTCGTAGCTATTGCAAAATAGCATAATGTCCATGCAATTAAGTAAGTGTACCCACGACTAGAGCTCTGTGCACTTGTTTTTCTTTTGACAGGCTTTTAGATTGTAAATACTTTCTTCTAAGCTCTTTAAAAGTACTTATATAAAAGGTTTTTCAATACATTAACAATTTTAGCCTACGCCATTACAAGATCAAATTAACTCAAGAAATGAAGCCTTTTGACCATTCAAAGTGCCGAAACTTCTCTGATTGGCATCTGCAAAAGTTTGAAAAAAATCCTGAATTTCATTGCAAAATCATCTTCAGCGATGAAGTTAATTTTTGACTTAATGACTTGTCAATAAGCAAAATATGCGTTATTTGACAGCAACAAACCCATATGGGCTGCAAGAGACTAAATTGTATCCATAAAATATGACCGTGTGGTGTGGATTCCATGCCGGAGGTGTGATTGGATTGTATTTTTCGTCGATCAAAATGATCGCCATGTTACGGTCAATGGAGTTCGCTATCATGGTACATGTTGGAAAAATATTTTTGGCCAGAATTGGATGGACTTGTCATCCGTGACAATACACAGCTTCTCAAACATTTGTTGTACACCCCGTGTCATAATTATATAACCAACCTAAATTTGTATACATTTCTGTGAAAGAAATATTAAGATCAAAAGTATTAACACTATTCGAGAGATTAGATTTAATAAAAATACAATACATTAAATTAAAGTGATTTATTAATCTTTTAATCGAGTTTTACATTGCAAATTAAATTTCGGGTGTTGCATAACTTCATTTTCATTTTCAAGGAATTTACAGCATGTAACAAAAATTTTTGTAAAAAAAAAAGCAAGAATTAATAATGAGTTGGTCCTCCTCGTTATTTTATGACCTTCATGCTTTCCAGCAGCTTACTTCGTGTTTCTTGACTCACATCCGTCCAAGCCGACTCAGTCATGTCAGTCATGACGATTTCCACCATAAACTTTTTCAACCAAGATTCCCCAAATGTTCTCTATTGGATTCTAATCAGGCGAACATGCTGGCCATGTCAGAGTCCTTATGTTGTGGAGCTCCAACCACTCTTTGGTAAATCTGCTGGTGTGCACAGAAACATTATCTCGCTGAAAACACCAATCTTCTGAGGCATCATCTTCAATTAACGGTAGGAGGCACTCTTCCAAGACGCGTATGTACTCCGCACTGTTCATTCTTCCTTTGATGGAGAATGCTCCTCAAACCATAAGACTGTAACCACCGAAGTTTCTGCGAGAAAAGAACCTTGGCTCCTTCCCTAAATCTCTCCAATAATATTGAATGTCATCAGGAATCAGGATTTATTAAGAAATTCCCAATGCAGACAAGAAAAATAGGAACGGTTTTCTTCCTTGGTTATTTAGTTATGAAACACCAAATATTTGAATTTTGCTTTAAATGAGTATAAAAGCGCTATTAATAAAATCCAATTTATAATATTTTATGATTTGTTTATCTTGTCTTTTGATGATTGATGAGTTGATGAAAAAATTTTTGAAAAAAGCTACAGAGCTAGAACCCAGTGACCCTCTGAGATCAAGTAGTTTAGTTCAGTAAGTTAACTAAACGTAAAGGTATAAAGGACCACGCCCATTTGCTAAGATCAGAAATAGTGATATAAATTCGAATTATTTTGTTCAGTATAGAATAAGATAAACTTACTTACTTAAAGGGCTCCCGACCCGTGAAGAGTCTCTGCCTGAGACACAGCAGCCTTCCACTCTCTTCGATCCCGGGCACGCTGCTTCCAGTTATCTAGACCAAGCGCTCTGGCATCCGCGATAGCTTGATCCTTAAAACGGAGGTTCGGTCTTCCTTGTCTTCTCGAACCTGAGGGCTGTGATTCGAAGATCCTCTTTGCTGGAGCATTATTGTCCATTCGCTCGATGTGGCCGAGCCAGTGTAGTCGACGTGTTTTGGCTTTTTGGACTACATCCACATCCTGGTACAGCTCATAGAGTTCGCGGTTATATCTTCTCCTCCATTCGCCCTCCTCGCATACGGGACCGAATATCCGACGAAGAATTTTTCTTTCGAAAGTGTTCAGTATTTGCTCTGCTTTCCTGCTTATCGTCCAGCACTCGGCTCCATACAGCAGAACTGGCAGGATCAAAGTTTTGTAGAGCATACATTTCGTCTTTCGAGTTAGGAGTTTTGACCCCATTTGTTTCGCCAAACCGAAGTAGCAGCGGTTTCCTAGGGTAAGTCTTCGTCGAATCTCCACTAAGTTGTCATTCGTGGAGTTGATATTTACTCCGAGGTAGGTAAACTCCTTAACCACTTCGAAGTTACTGTTGCCAACAGTGACGTTTTGTCCTAGGCGGTGGACAGATGCTTCTTTGTTTGTTGACAACATGTATTTGGTTTTGTCCTCATTCACTTCAAGGCCAACACGTTTCGCCTCTTCTTCAATTGCCGTAAAAGCCTCTAACACGGCGCGCTGGGAGCGACCGATGATGTCGATGTCGTCTGCGTATCCCAGCAACTGGACAGATTTGTTGAAGATAGTGCCTTCCGTGTTTACACCTGCCCTGCGCACTATCTGTTCCAGCACAAGATTGAAGAAGTCACATGATAGCGCATCCCCTTGCCGAAATCCGGTGCATGTTTGGAATAGTTCAGAGGAACTGTTGCCGAATTGCACGTTGCACCGCGTGTTATCCAGCGTCACGCGGCACAGCTGGATCAGTTTAGCCGGGATCCCGAATTCGGCCATCGCCTTGTAGAGCTCAAGACGATGAATGCTATCATATGCGGCTTTAAAGTCGATGAAGAGATGGTGAGTCTCGACTTGAAATTCGTTGGTCTTTTCCAGGATTTGCCTTAGTGTGAAAATTTGGACGATCGAATAAGATAAAACAAAATATAAAATAATATAATTACATTCCAAAATTCTTACATGTTTAGATTAAACTTGCAGCGAATTGTTTGAGTGAAGAGATGGGAATATGGTCTTGAGTAACACGTGTTACAGTTTAGTTCCTCAAGGCCAAAAATCGAGGAATAAGAGGTTCATCAATATCTAAATGGGTACTCTGTTACTCTATTTATCATGACAGATTCGGCTTATCTGGGACGATGGATGGATGGATATGATTAAAATTATTTATTATAGTTATTTAATATAGTTAATATATTTTTTCAAAATACAAGACAAGACTGGATACAGATTTCAACAGATTTCTTGGGTGATTTCAAAGTGTATACCCTAAAATTGTTACAATAGTCCAACAGAACTATTGATACTAGACGGCAACCCTTTGCTTGTAGTTGCAGTTGCATTTGCAGTGCAGAAACCCACAAGGGTTTCATACGATCCAAATTACTATCAAAATAAAAAATTTCACTATAGCCAACAATGGCAGAATACCAAAATCACCGTCGATTGAAGTAGAACGACAAGTTATTTGACTAAAAGATATGATTCCGGAGCACCGACATCAACAGATGCGGTCAGAGACATCTTCTCGAAATGGAATAATACACTTCCTCACTCCACTAAAAAAAAGTAACTCCTAAAAATCCTTGGTTAACCTTCGTAAGGTTTCGAAACATATTCAATTAAAGGCTATAGTTCACAAAGAATACATACATACATATGCACAATAAAAGAGAAACTCAGAAAGTGCTTTATTGTACCAGTGTGTACTGTCTATTTTAGTCTATAGCAAACATAATAAACATTACCTTTAGCCAATCTACCTTAAGCCCATTTGTAAAAGAGTCATCACAACAAAAATCCATGTTTACTGTGAGGAGATACGTTTGATGCACTTCGGTATTACATTCATGACAGGTAGATTTAGTAACAATAGCAAAATTCCGAAAAAAAAAATGTTCGATCTCATGCAACAATTGAACTGCAGTACAACAAACGAAACGAACGGCGCAACAGGAAAACCGACCATCGCCCCATAGCCTTATTATGAATGCTGATAACAACAGTCGTCAAAACAATGCCCTGGACAATGTCCTCTCCTTGCCCTGGACATCAAGTAAGGTTTCGACCTAGCTAGCTTCCCTAGCAGTCAATTAGCTAAGGACCGACAAGTCCAAATGCCAAATCGCCACATAAGTAGATAAGGAATCATCAGAGGACATATTTTCCTGAAAATCCGTCAATAGAATCAACAACAAGCAGCAAATCAAATTCTGGAAATTAAACAAAGATGATTTACAAGCATGTACATATGTAACTCCAAATTCCTTCTTTTTAGTTAAAAGATGAAACCATTTTAGTTACCTATGTCATTTTATTTAAATTTGCAGGAGCTACGAGAATCAAAAGAATAAATTACACAATATCTATTGGACAGTTTATATTTATTGGAGGGTTAAGGATCTGTGTCATCTCATTACCAGATCCATAAACCTCATTAGTCTGACCATCTGAAAAACAAATCAGATATCATGTGTGGACTAATTTTGAAAACTACTCGTATATTTGGCACTTACTATATTGACTTGCTGGCGGTGCGGCCATGGATTGCACACCAACGTTCGACATAACTAAAATGGAAATATGTTAGTATACCTATCTGTTGACTCAAAAGTTTCAAATAGGAAGGTATGTATTATACTTACAACCAAATGTCAAGATGACAATGGAGAGGATGAATACAAATTTCATTACGAGCTAGTTTTAGAAACCAAGCAGTATGACAGTATCAAGCTGACTATTAGAACTGAATTCAGTTGAATTGTAGACGATATTTATAAGAAAGGAAACGTGACTAAGTATTATTAGTTTTAACAGTAAGTCACGTCTTATGCGATTACAACGTGATAAGGAAAACGTGACAAGGAAAATGGAGTGTTCATAGATATGCATATCCTAGCTCTGTCCTTAAACGACGATGCAGAAATTAAATACAACTAGCACGACAAGATCTACACTCTCTGGAAATCGATCTGTCACCCTCGGATTGGGCTGCAAGCATACTCAAAACCAGACAAATAAGCACAGAACTAGTAGTATACTAAGACGAACATCACAACGAGGAGTGTTATTTCCACAACATTGGTTTAAAATTGAAAACATTATTCTTCTTTCACAGAATATTATTCTTCTAAGGGTTGATGCATATGGTCATCAAAATAGATTCGAGAGATCCCTGCATCATCCTAGCACTACTCCCATGTAGATGGAGTAAAATAATCGATTTAGACCTCAAAAACCGTATAAAGTCCTAGAGCTGGAGAAAAGAATCATCGTCGAACAACAGATCTGTTTTCCTTGATGTTTTACAAACGAAAGATACATAGTTTAGACTCTGAAATTTATTCGAAAGAACTTCTCCATTGAAGGGTATGCGAGGCTTTCAAATCACGGCAGTTTTTTCTAGATGATATTTCTAAACCTAATAGGCTTTCTAAGAAAGCTGTTGTATCGATATTGCAGATAGCCAGAAAATAAACAAGGAGCCTAATTGGAGAAATTGTATTGGGACGAAGATCATACATACAAATTTTATCAGATGCCCAAGCAAGATTAAAAGCTCTCATGTCCTTGGATTTTCATTAAACCCTTCCACAGCTAGCTGTACACAATAAAATCACAGAATATACAAACATCCCTGAAAATGGAGATGCTGACGAACTTGCCAGATTCGATGACCAGTCTCCATTTATTGGCCGCGAACGCTTCTGATGTCACCTACTATTAATTAACTTGCTTTCAGCTAGTAGGCAAAACTACAAAACTTCTTTAAGGAGATAGCAAAGAAGATCTCTATGCGGTCGTAGTGCTTCTTGGGGGTATTACCGATCACATTACAATTATCTGTAAAAAAAAAAAACAAATTGTACTGTGAAAAGTGTTTCACAGATTCTCTGGTTCATCTTATGATTTGATCCAATAGACCTAAAAGTTGGTTCCAGTACACATGGTAATTTAATTCGCTCTTGGGTGTCGGTATACAAGATTGTCTTCTGCAACTCGAAGGCTTTTTTATCTGACCAGGAAAGCTTCAGAACTAGACCAGTTAGTCGAATACTAGGTTCTGAACCAAAAGAATTTTCTAAACTCAAACATTTCTTTGAACTTCTTTGAGTTTCTACTAGTTCGTGACGTTGTTCTATCGGTGTGAAGCAATGAGATATCTTATATCGGCACAGTTTCAGTGTACCGCATCACTTTAAACGATTTTGTTATGTAATGGGTCTTCGTAAATGCCTATGTTTTCTAAACACAGCTACCAAATATGGTTGACTTAACATTTGACAGACGGAAATAGCGCGTGTTTCAAAATTCTAGTTATTGCTGAGATCCTCTATACTAGGTAGGTCGAACAGTTGGAATATTGTTGAGAACAACTTATTGTATATGCATGTAGTGACAACTTGGTAAAAGTGTCTGAAAGAATCATGTTAGCAACTTGATATGGCTCATGCGAGTCGTAATATGGCGTAACATAGCCCGAGCACATGCGCAACATCGAATCTATAAAACGGAGGCTCTATGTAACCCTTAATTATTCCAGTCTTATTTCGTGATGTTAATGCGTGGACTCTAACGAAAGCGGAAGAGCATATCTTTGGCCATTTGAGTAAACAAGTCTTTTTTAAAATAATCGGTATCATTTCCCTTGACAAATACAAATATCTGACGCAAAAGGTCCATGTGACCCAGGGCCTAGCTTCTCACTACCATTCGTGTTAAGCGTGTCGTATTCTTTACACGAATGGAAGGAGCCTACTGCCGTGTCCGAAGGGCAATTTTTTATTTCAGATGCTTTTTCATGACAGTTATACCCTTGGATGTTTGTCAGATGCAGTGAAGGAAATTATAGGTGTTGTGATCGAACCTCGAACCCCTCGCTCCATAGTCCAACACACTATCCACTTGAACCATGGTGGAGGAGCACATGAGCCCACGAGCCCACGAGTTCCCTTGACGAGTTTCAGGACATTAAACAAGATGAGTTTAAATAAAAAAAAAATAATCTTTTTCCCTACACCATTTTATTTAAGTTTGCATACGCTTTGATAATTAAAGAAGCCATTACAGGACGTTGACTGGAAGGTTCACATTTATCGGTGGATTGAGGATCTGGGTCATCTCATTATTATCTCCGTAGACGTCATTAGTCTGTGTATCTGAAAAGAAATCAGATATAATGTGCACAATGATTTTGATAACTATGGCACTTACTCTCCTGATATGTCTCGGGTGCATTGGGCATGCATTCAACACCAATATTCGACATAACTAAAACGAAAATATAAGCATGTATCTGTTCATTCAAATGTTTAAAAAAAATTTACTTACGGCCAAATGTCAAGATGACAACAGAAAGGACAAATATAAATTTCATTGTTAGATTTTTTAGAAAATACTTTGCTATGACACTATCAAACTGACAATGAGAACTGACTTGAATCGAGTTGTAGTCACTATTTATAGGGAAGACAACGTAATTGGTATCATCCTGAAAATCACGACTTTTGTGATTACGGCGTGATAAGAATTTGTTAATGAATCTCGTGTTGCTTGTTGCGTTTTATGTCATAGATAAAGCTAAAGGTGCCATAAGCCATCCCTTTGTGTTTCCAAGAGCAGATTGGAAAATGTGATGGGTTTTAAAATAGGTGTAAGTTAGACTTCTTTTGAGATGTCAATTTTCTCAGCAAACTAGGGGGGTTTGCTCAGACTCAGTAAAGATAAGCTGGACATCATTGATAAATTAGTATAAAGGTTGGATGCTTCTGGCTTTGAGATAGTGATACTGTTAAAAGCAAAATTTCCAAAGAGGACATTATGATACAAGAAAAATTTTCGAAACATCAGAACTACTGCCCAAAAGTAATGATCGGCTGATATTAAAATTAACATAGCTTAGATAGGGTCACAATACATTTCAGGTAAATGTGTTACTTTTTATTACTTTTATATATATGTGAGAGTAGTTTTTTTTCTAACCCAGGAAAGAATTGTAAGGGACTATCGATATAAGTGAGGAAATTAAGTCTTCTGCGTGATATCTATGTACATATTTGGTAAAATGACTCTATAAGGGTTTTCGAAACGTCTAGCTTGCGCTCAACCAGATCATCAACCAGATTTATTACATTGCGATCGACGCGAGCGAAGGATATCCATTCGATCCGAAGCGTTATTCAAATAATATTCTAAACACCGCAAAGACACGGAATATGTAGTGTCTGGGAACTTGACTACAATCACAAGACAGCCTTCTCTTAGAGCGATTATCTGTTAATAGATCCTATGCCAACAGCATAAAGTACTGAAAACTATCTATTATAAAAAAAGTCATCCGATATCTCTGATATCTCCAGGCTTTCAAAAAAAAAATCCTGGTTCCAAAAACGTACTAGCGGAGAAGATAAACGACCAGAAGAACCAACTTCTCAAAAGATAAAACGATAGCTTATTCCTGCAGATCATATATGTAGGAGCAAGGATGACCAACATTCCAATGTCAGTCTTAATGATTCAATCAATTTGCAAGATGATTAGCAGCATATTCGTTTATTTGGCCTAATTATAGCTGATGGTCTTACTACCAGCTAAAGGAAGATGTCTTCATCTTAGACGTTTTAAAGGAATACAGTATGCTTGACTTGATTAAAGTTGTAACCCAGAATTCCTGTGCTTTAATGTCCAAAGCAGGACAATTACTTTAGTCTGTATTGGATTAAAGTCCTGCAATTCATAAACTGCAGTGCACTATAGGTATAAACACATCTTCGAGGTAAGAATTTAAGTTGGTAAGTAGGCGGTTCAGTGTTTATAATTAAGTCTTCTTTTTGTATTCATTCGATTGATACAGAGATAAGAACACAACACAAGCTTTATGAAAAAAAAAACTCTTATCACGTAGTAATCACACAATTCGTGATGTGACTGTTTAAACCAATTAAGATTAGTCACGTTTTCTTCCCTATAAATAACATCAACAACTCGACTCAAGCCAGTTCTCACAGCTACATAGCTTGATAGTATCATAGCCTAGTACTTTCTAAAACCAGTTTACAATGAAATTTATTTTCGTCCTTTCCATTGTCGTGTTGACATTTGCCTGTGAGTAATAATTTTTAAAACTCTTGAAGGGATATACAATACACACATAAATGCATATACATATGTACATTTTACCGCTTTAGTCATGTCCAACATTGGCGTTGAATGCATGCCCAATGCACCCGAGACATATCAGGAGAGTAAGTACAATAGTTTTCAAAATCATTGTGCATATGATATTGGATTTGTTTTCAGATACACAGACTAATTGGGTCGCCGGATCAGATAATGAGATGACACAGATCCTGAACCCACCGATAAACGTAAACCTTCCAGTTAACATTCTTTAATGATTTTTCTGGTTGTAAAAGCTCATGAAAATTTAAATAAAATGGTGAAGGTGATAATGCAAAAGATTGATTTTCTAAAGTCTAAAGCTACCGCCTTGCGAATAGCTATCAATTCTTTCATTGCTGACTACAATCGATAGAGCTTCAGGGAAGTGAGATTCATTAGAGTTGAACTTGGATGGGAATTATATTCCGTTGCCTTATTATTCTCTTCGGTTTTCATGAACTGATCTAAGGCCACTGCCTATAGTGTAAACCTACACTTTGGTCTTATCAGAAGCGAACTTTTCGTATTAGAACCTCCTTACAAATTCAAAGGCAATACTGTTGTGTAATCTCATTTCTTCGGAGGTAAACATTGGTAAAGTAACATTGGTGACATTGAACCTTCATGGTCAATTATATAGTATGGACCCTATATACATTTAGACAAAGGCAGATATTATTATTCGCTGTTTCTTGCAACAGAAACGACAGATCTTCAAACCCTTCTTAACACTAGGCCACATATCTAGCGTCTAGAAAAAGTTTAATGATCTCTTAATACCGATGCCAGAAAAACAAGCAGACCAATAGGTAAAATCTTACCGCCCCATTAATCTTTTCCATATAATTAATTTCATCACAGCTTAATCCTTGCCAATCGATATGTCGCTGGCTGCTAAAACCATTAACCCTAGTCTATGCCTTAATCGATATACAGGACGTCTTTCTTTGAACCTATCAAAAAGGGTTCTGATCCGGAAAGGAACACATTTCTCATCATAAACCGGATTCTTACCAGCAGCAAAAAAGAATAATATGCATATATGTAGCTACCAGAGGATACGAGCAAGCGTATGTCCTATCTGCTCTGCGTTAGTCATAGACGAATTACTAGAATGTTTAATCAAACCTAGTTAGAAAGTGTATATGTTTGTGTTTGCAGTTGGTGTTGATTTGAGGACATCATATCGAAAATGAGCATATGAGCAATGCCCAAGTTGCCTTGAATTCTGGACACTAAAGCTGAGCAAGTACATAAATAGCCATCTGATACCATACTTAACAGATTTTGGTTCTCTAAAAAGTTCGCGATTTCTAAAGGCTCTAAGATATGGTACAAGGATGTTACCAAATTCAAAATTAGCAGCATTGGTCCTATATTCAACAACTAACCAATCAACATTCTTTCAAGTAGACCTTCATCTTCTTGAAGTATGTACATACACGGTAATGCTAGCGGAGGAGAATCAATAAATTTTAAGCGCTAGTGGACTCGTAATTGCATCGACTATAGTACATCCACTCCGAAATAACACAATGGGAGCTGGGTTACTTGCCTAAAATACTAAAACTTATTTATTAAACATTTAATTGGTGATCCACATGTCGCTTAGCCAAATCGATTCGTTGCAGTAACATATTCATTATGAATGAAATCAGATGACATGTGTGGAGTTCGCCTAAAAAGTATGAAATGAGCGAACAAAGTATATTCCAAGGAACTGTGGGTCATTGACTCTCAACAGATTAAGCAATATGAAAACGTATGACAAAGAAAAGGGAGCGAGACTTCTACATTACATTCTACTTCTACACTACAAGTTACCTTCAACTTATATCATTTCACGAAATCTTATTTAAACATTGGCCTTGGCAATTATCTTCAAGTACTGTTTGCTTCTTGCAGCGTAGATAGATCAAAAGGCTGCTTCGACACCCTTCCTTGCAAACTTGTTGCGAAAACATATTTCTTTTTTAATTCAGCACCCCTTTGCGTATCCTAGTCATGCAGTTGCATTATACCCGCACACACCATGTACTTATATTGAATGCACAATTTTCCAGTCAACCGAGTTGGGAATTTGAAAAACAAACTCAAGATGCATACATCATACTTCACCAGAAGATACACTGAAGACTGATGCATCAGCGGAGTAAACTTTTATATTTATCTAGCAAGGTAGTCCTTTGCACATAACCCTTCTATATTGTTTGACCCAACTTTTTCATACTCCCTATCATAATCATAATTCTGCTACCTTGGCATATTAAATTGTTGAACGTTATAACATTCTATAAAACATGTTTTTGAAGGCATGACTTTCCCGGTGTATCTACCCTTGGTAAGATAAACTGAAGGAAGGTTGCCGATGATGATGAAAATCAAGGCAATTCATGCAACCCTTTTCTCGGAAATCAGTTGTAAAGAGGAAAACTTCAGAGCCTTCATGCAAATTAACTTTGTATGTTTTTCATGCGGTCGGTGGCACAGGAAATTCGTACTCCAGTATGGATGGAGTGTTAGAGAGTGGACGAGGAGTTGTGCTTTTGTCGTTACAAAACGGAAATACCCTGATGAAGATGATGTAGATTTTTTCATGTTGCGCAATTTTTTTGTTTGTGGATGAGAGATAATAAATTTTGAAATGCACAGCAAGTTTGTAGATAGCATTTTGGGACAATATTTGTGTATGATATTTTGAGGGCTGTAATGTATTGAAAACTCAGTCATCTGAGTTTCAACTACACTTTTCATACTCAGTATCGCTTAAGTTCGCTTTACCAAATATACTATTTGGATATCCCAGAGACAATGAAAATGTGCTGAATTCTCTAAGCCTTCAGCTCTTCAAACCATAAGATAGTGGAAAGGGTTTATTCTGTTGTGCTTGTTCGCTGCGGACCCGGTAGAACTTTGATAGGTTCATAAACGACTGGAAACTGAATAACCACAAAGACACTATGCTCAAAGAAGCGAAAGTAGTTGCCCATCTGGTAGAATATTTTCGGCTAAGATACAATCTAAGATGAGTCCGATATCTACCAATTTAAGAGAGAGCAAAAAGAAACAGCCAAACATGTTGTATGTACCTCCAATAAGACTATTAGGGATAGACAAGTCCTGTAAGATCGAGGTTTGTGGGCCGCAAGACATACATATGTTGTAAGTAAGTACGGTGTGAAGTAGCTTCTAATCCCTTTCAGCACACTATAGTTTCATATCTTGGACGCCCTTAAGCGACCGAATATTGACTCCCCAATTCGAGTATAGAGTAGAAGAAGGTGCTACGGAAAAACAAAAAGGCAACTTTTATAGCAAACAAGAAGCCGCCTACAATACAACATCCAAAGGGTACATCGTAACATATCGACAACAGTGCGTTTAAGCATGTGATGGGCAAACACAGCATCGGAGAGCAGAATGACACGGCGAGCATTTTGTTGACTTCTGTAGCACCAATCGTCTTGTTATTGGAGACACCATATTTGACCACAATACCTGCCAGAAGATTAGCTGGGTTTCAATTAACTAACAGACAACACATGTTCAACCAGATGGATCAGAAATAGTCTCTAAGACATCTGCCACAAGCGTGGCGCGGACGTTCCAAACAACTATACCAACGTACTTCGGATTCTCAGATATAATACAGATAGGCTTCCGAATCCCATAGTTGTCTGTCAACCTAGAGAAGCATTTAAAAACGTGATAGTGACGGTATAAGACAGGGGAAGTGGAGGAAGAGGAAGAAGAAAAAATTTCGTTGCAAAATATGCCATCCAATGGAATTCTCTAACCTAAGCTGGAAGATGAGTGGGTCGCCCTAAGCAAACTTGGCGCACGACAGGTGAGGTTGAGGAGAAGGCATGGCCTTTGCGAATGATTTGGAGAGATAGTGAAAACAAGAAACCAGTAAGCTTAACAACGGAATACCCCAAGATTCAATCCTGGCACCACTGCTTTTCTACATGGTCACGCACAACGTACTATCAAGAAAATTTTCATGCGGTAACGACCTCGTTCTAGCTATACAACATTAGAGTGGTTGGCAATGGTGTATAGTATTTCCCTGACCAGTTCAGTCACCACACATGGAGCATTCAAACCTATTACACCTGAGTTTCAAAACACTACACCACAATCTCTATTCTATCCTTCAACTTAATTCCAAAAAAAAAGGTTTGGCCTACACGAAAGCAATAGCCAGACCCAGATAAACACATTTCAAAGCTGGGTTCAACATCATGGGAACTAACAATAATCTTTCTAAATATGGTTCATACACAGGTCTCAACATCCAGCCCTGTTTGTAATGACCATTCTCATATTTGACTAAACGCTCCCAAAGGTTCCTGAATTTTCTCGGTCCGGTTTGAGGAAGCAACATAATGGAGTGGTCAGAGTGAAGTACTGCTATTGTTACAGAACTAATTTAAATCTTCAGTTTCTTTTTATCTGAAACTCTGACACAAAGAAAAACCAAAGAAGGCAACTATTGACTTTTCTATAATATAAAAACAAAGAAAAAAAGTACAGCCAAACACAAGCAACCCTGTGGAACTCCATATGAAACTCAATTTCCATGAAACAAAGTTCTACCCACAGCTGTGTACTATTTTTTTTATAGAGCATAAAACAATTTCAAAAACCACTAAAACAAAACCATCACTAAATCAAATTTCCCAGCCAAAAGAAACTTTCATAAAGCACTTAAGGAAAACATCCAAGACCTCTTCTTTGTCCTATAGCAACATTGCAGTCAATAATAATTCGATAAATCATCGCAGTGATTGCTCGCAAACTTATATACCCTTTGAGGTAGAAATCTGATGTGCCAGACGAACCCGCAATGAAATATTTTATTTTTCCTGCGCAAAAGTAAGTCCTTTCCATCTGCATTACTTACATTTCTTTCATTTTCCACTAAAAACTTTCACTTTCCTCCTGTAAAATTTCACTTTTTACCATCACCGCCTTGCCACACAAGTTCTATTCCCAAACAAGACAAACAAATTTACATACCTAATTTCGTATCCTTGTCGTTGTATTGTCTGTTTTTTTTTTGTACCTACAGAAAATCTCTGTCCTTTGTTCACTCTGGAGACTGTACCATGGAGAGGATACACCCACCACCAGCGACATTGTAACCTGATGCATTTACTTGATTTGTTTGCAAAGAATAAGAAGATATGTGAAAAAAATCAAAGGAAATAGAATAAATTCGAGATTTGCTATCTCAACTTTCAGGCGCAAACGAAACAGGATAACCATCAATTTCTTTACGTCGTCCGTCAGGGGCGAAAAAAATTATCTACAATAATTGCTACTCACATACGCATTTGGGGGCTATTAGAAAACTTTCTCGTCTCTACCCACCCGAGTAGACAGGATATACTCGTCGGGAGATCCTTGATTGAATGCGTACAAAACTTTTTTGATTATCCTAATGTGATCCGGCGAAAATTGTCCGACGGCTATGCCAGTGAAGTTAGAACGTATTAATGGGAAATTACTTTCATCCCGTATCCTGGAGAGAGGGATAAATGGAGAAAGTCCGGCCGGGCTATTAAACTAACACGATAATGCACGAATGATATATATGCACATGTGTGCTGGGGAGCACTGGATGCTGGTCAGGAAGTGGTTTATTACGTAGTGGTGATAAAATTACCACACGCCGCTTCAATGAGTTTGGGGGGATAAACTTTTCAAGGATGCCGCGGTTTGGGTGGAAATAATTTGATAAGTTTGTTAATTCAATGATGGAAATCGGAATAGATTTTATTAGAATTTTTTACAAGCATATGATATGGTGGACCACCCTCTTTTTGTTGAATTGGGTGCTACAAACAGATACAGGGAAACCTGTTGCCGAAGATACCGATTAAGAATTCTTGCACTAAACGTTTTACTCAATCTGCAATGCATCATGGAAACAGCTCTATCTAGACGGAACCATCTCGATTGCTTAATATGTTCCGCTTTAAGACCAACAATCCAATCTGATCTCCCTCCATTGTGATGTTAGAAATCCACATTTCATATGCATGACCAACACGGCTCTTATCGATTTCCATCATCATGAATATGTCAGCGTGATGTCAATGACATTGATACTCATCTAAGCTGACATAACTTCCTAACACCTTTTCGTCAAAGCGCGCAACCCTTTTGCACTCCTTTCGAGTGAACTCGTACGTTGTACATGTACATATGTGCATATATGGCATCAGGTGGTAGGTAGTATATCTACCCAGCACATAGTACACATGACAATCAACACAAATACAAATAAATAAATGAAATCCGTTTGTCGAACAGTATATGGCATAACGAAGACAAACAAAATTGAAAGGGGGATACTGATATAATAAAAAGCAACCAGACCACCAACGTAATTCAAAAGGACCTGCAGCCAAACGGACCCTGTGTGTAATGATTTTGCTGCCTGACGGTTGACTTCATGAAAAATTCATTTTCGATTAGTCCATGGCCATCGGCTTGGGGTATATCCTTCGTATAGAACAAACACACAGGTGGCAGTGCATATGTGGTAATCCCTAAGCCAAGAGGATAAACACAAACGGAATATCATCAACGATTGGCAATGGGGATGCAAACTTCCCATTTTTGATCGAATGTGATTCTTGAGTTGTTTCTTTTTTTAGTCCTTTAGGTCCATCGTCGATTAACTTAATGTATTAAAAAGCTTATGCAAGCTGTTGGTAACTCTAGTAACTTCGATAAAGGGAGTGAAACTCCGTCTGAGAAGATTGCTTCAAGATGTGATTCCAAAAACTGAAAGGTAATCCTTGAAAGGCGTCTACATATGTATGACCATGAAATTGCAATCGTCTGTGATCGAAAGGTCTGTGGATAAAATAAAGAATGTTTATGTATACCAAATCAAAGCGAACTTGGCGGCAGGAGGTTTTGCTCATCGTCTATACATGAGCGTCCAAGATCGATAAAGAAACATAATTGGGTTTGCTGGAGATATAATCGTGGTAGTCGAAATCCTGGAGGATTTGGAGCGTCAATCATCAACTATGAAAATCCGTACTATTTAGCCTAAATATGAGAATCAGTCGAAAATGAGACTCACGCCATGGTCTATTGATTGTTGGCTGTTGGGGAAATTGGATAAGGACCAGACAAAGTTATAGATAGATCATGAGAACGAAAAAATGGCTCAGACTGAGTCTTTAAAGTCGTACAAACCGACGGCTGAAGAATGAGAAGAACACACCATGCAACGTCTAGTTTAAAAGAAACTTCCTGAAACTTTTCCAAAAGTTTAACAGATTTCACCACAGAAATGCACTGTCATGTGGATTCCTCAATCGACAGCACTGGGTAAGAAAGGGCGTATAGCAATGATGGAAGTCTTTGGATTGAGAACCTCTTATGTGACTAGATAAGGTAAAAAATTGCTGTTGAATTATCAAGCCTTCTCAACAGCAACTTATAATAGTTTTCAATTTGTCTGCTGCTTGCTACTCAGGCTTTCTATTTCTTAGGAGACTGGAGCAAAAAAGTACCATGTTCAGCGATGTATTGTGGAACTAACTAACAATTTAAATTCTTTGCCCTCTTCTGAATCAACAAAAACAACTTATATGTGTCACTACTTTCCGGTCCCTCCAGTGCTATTCACAAGAAGGTAACTCTATAATCCTATAGGGAAAAAAACGGCACCAAGCTTAATTGGTTTATTGTAGGGAAGATATTCAAGCAAAATTATTTCACCGATCACTCTGCTTCGATGCTCCTTAACGGTCGTCGTAAGTATTTGGTAGCCAGGGGTCTACATATGTACATAGATTAAGTGTGACAGAAGGCCAGACATTTCTGTTTGTGGACTTAGGTCCCATTGAACTAGACTTATATTCGTGGGCCATTCACTCCATTAGGATATATAAATGGAACCGCAGACTATTTCGTCTCTCGCAGTAATTGGGCTCTTTGCTTTCTTAGCTTTGATAAGAGTTTTGGATTTAAATCTGTAAATGTAGTTTGAACTATAATGTATGAAATTGTATAGCTGCAATGGGTTCAGGTTGCCGTCCTCATTAATGGCATCAAAGAAGTACAATACCTCCAAACCAAAAGTCACGCTTGACGCAATCGTATGTATTACCTTTGGTGTTGTAATAACCCCTTGATATGCTTAAGAAAGCTGAATTCTTGACGAGAGTAAATTCATTTCTCTTCTGCGAGAAGGAGGTAGTTCAAGATACTATTTATAAGAAGTCCGATTCTTTAAGTAGGTCATCGACGTGGATATCAGATTGGATTGATTGATACACAACTGATTTACATAATGTTCGGGTTGCAAGCTGTGCGACTAAATATGTTCCATAAAAAACTGTACACAAATGATGAGAGTTAATCGACATTTTCTTAAAATTCGTGTAAATGATCTAGCAAAAATTTACTGTTCCTTTGGTCGATGCATTCGCAAATGTCGTATAATGCCAGGGTTGCCATTAGACGATTACAGTCGCCATTTGGCGACTTTTTAACGTCTGAGACAGAAGGCCACTACTTTTTGAAAAATTCGGAAATTGGACACTTTTTCAAAATCTTGGCGACTTTGGGACACTTTCTTAGTTTTTACTCAAATTATCTCAAAACGTTTATTTCTGTCTATATAATATATTTGTTTTGTAGTGCACGCTTATTTTTCGCCCGCGGCGGCCGCACGAGCAAGTTCTGGGAAGCAAGTAGCTTACATATTCTATCTGTCAAATTCCTTTTTACGAGTATGTACTTGCTGTAGTCTGCGCAAATGGCATACAGATGCTTTTAGTTGTTTTTAGGATTCATTTGTAAATATTGCTGTCTAATTATTGCTTCGTTACTGGCTTGGGAAATTCAAAAGCAATTGACGGACAAGTAGTAAAAGTTTGTACGTGTTCGTAAAAATGTGTCAGTATATTGCAACCTTCTTGCCAGAACTTGGTTGCGTGGCCGCTGGGTTACAATATCGCTCAACACTACCACTTAAATCTGAAATCTGTGTCATATCAGTAATTAGATAAAAAAAGCATAAGATACTAAAAGTGCAGCCGTATGCCTATCTTATAATTTGAATTATTTTACTGCTTTAATACTCCTTTTAATTTGAATTAAAGCGATATTTTCATAATGTCTTGTTGTGCTTTTTGTCTACAAAAAATTCAGTTGGGACACTTTTTCCGCTTTGGGCGACTATTTTGGCGACTTTCTGAAATTTTTCAACGGCAACCCTGATTTATGCCATGTCAAAAGTTGATTGTTTAAAAATTGATTTTGCTAGAATGGAACGTTTTTCTGAATCTCTAAATTCTTTTAAACGTTTTTCTGACAAGCTGCCTTTGAATTGATTTTCATTGCATCACTTAGTCGGTTTTTCTTTCTTTTGCAGAACTCAATTGCGTTGGATACATATCTATGGGTTGCAATAGTGTAGTGATAATGAATTCGATTCCAATCATAACCATTTAATTTATTTTGAAGTACAATTTCATTTTGAAGTACATCTAAGAGTGTATATATTTATATATTATTTAGAGTGTATAAAAAAACTGGCATGGATTTCACTTTAGAACACAAAGGGATACCCACTAGAATACCCAAGACTTTGGAGTTGGATCCGAAGATACCAGCTCCAGTTCAAAATTCCCTTTTATATAGAAGTCTCCTGGAGTCCTAGGATAGTTTTCTTTAGACCAGTTAAAGGGTTCCAGGTTTATATTTTTTTTTTTGTGCTTTATCTGCTATTTAGTAACAGCCGTCTTTCTAATGATGATGATTTATGGGAGCGAAGATCAGTAGGTATTTTTGATGCGAAGACAGGCAACTCTCGTTGGATGATATGGTCATATTATGTATATTGCTAATATCAATCGATAGGTCATAACAATGTAGTTTGATTTGTAAGAGACTAAAAGAGGAAGGGAAGGGAGAGGAGAAGGGAAGTCTGTGATGATCAAACATTCGAGCATAGTCCTAACTTCTAACATACCGAGTACATACCGAGATTTCCTTCGTCGTACATCTTCTAATTTTTTGACTTGTTGGTGGAGGGCACCCTCCATGGTTTTGCCTTATTTACACAAATTGTGTGACTTTCCAGTGTAATCCTAAAAAAACAAGAGAGACTATGTATGGATTCAGTTTCTCTTGTTTTCTTGTAGCACCTACATACATATATGTAGTTCTGTTTCAATGGCTAACAAAGCCTTCATAAACAAATTCATATCGCTGTTGTCACAGAACCCCTGATTGGCTGATGAAACCAATTAAACTTAGTCACGTTTTCTTTCCAATAAATAGTGCCTGCATTTCGACATACTCGTAAGTCAGTTCTAATTATTATCACCTTGATAGTGTCTAGCTTAGATTTTTTTTGATCGCAATGAAATTTATTTTTGTCCTTTCCGTTGTCATCTTCGCATTTGGCTGTGAGTATATAATCCTATTTAGAACTTTTGAGCAAACAGATACATACATATGGTACATATGCATCTATTTTTCCATTTTAGTTATGTCGAATTTTTGTGTTGAAGCCATGCCCAATCCACCGGAGGTATATCAGGAGAGTAAGTGCCGCCATTGTCAATAGTAATTCACAAATGACATCTGATTCCTTTCCAGATACACAGACTAATGCGGTCTATGGATCTGGTAATGAGTTCACACAGATCCTCAACCCACCTATAAATTTGGACATTCCACTTAACATTGCTTAATGGTTCCTTTGATTATGATAGCTCATGCAAGTTTCAATAAAATGTAAATAGTTTGAGTCTTTCATTTGAGTAAGAGTTTTTCAACTGAGTAAGAGTCTACATACGCATGATACAGTAACTCTTTAATAAGTTTATTAAATGGCCAGTTTGCTTAAGTACCACATGCAGAGTGCATGGTAGATCTGTGATTTTCCGAGTCTTATGTTGCCTTTTACAATCTTACTGAAGTAATACAGCTTCAAATATTTCATACTGTCTATACTATACTATACTTTCTATGCTAATCTCATATGCTTTTGACGTTGATCGCATCGCCGCTTCTAATATTTATCAGAACTTTAACATAAACGCACCCTAATGCTCGCAATTCCCATTTCCCCAATATGTATTTCAACTGTATACTGTATGTACTAACAAATCTCTTATCGACATATGTCAGATTTAGTTTTCAACCGCAAATCCTTGTAGCTTATCAAATCATGTTGTGTTCACTGCCTAAGCACTGGTGTTCCTTATTGTTTCCCCCCTTTATCTGAAAGAAACAAAGGGGAACAAATAACATTGAGTTGATGCTTAGGGGAAGCTTGGGTAATTGAAAACACAACCAGTTCCCACTTTCCCAGTCTCTTTGCAATTTTTTTCATAAATTTCGAAAAATGTCTGCTATTGTCCAACCACGACCATGACTTTTAGCCTCTCCTAAGTTTGTTTGAACGATCCCCATCTCTGGCTTCTTGTCACCATAAATGATTGAAAGTGTTTGCAAATAAAAACACAAACACAGACCAGCTTTTCACAGGCCAAGCGCAAGCACTCAAAAAACTACTTCTCTATCAATCCCCTGCACGGATTCAATAACATCGTATATATAACATCAATAATTTCTGCTCTCAGTGGCACCCAAAGTAAATATTTTGGCTCCTTCTAGCCATCCTCTCATATGATAATAACGGTCACAAACGAAAAAAATAAAATAAACACATTCATACCCATTCGGCTGGAGGGCACCGCACCCAATATTGTATTTTTTTTTTTTTTCGTTTCATATCAGTTATCATCCTGAGGGGTGTGTATGTGGGTGCTTGTTTCCTGAACGCTGTTCTTTCAAAATGCTTTGCTTTCGTTGTCCTTGTATCATATTATGTGTTTTTGTCCCACTCTTCGCGAACGCATCATAACCACCAGCGTTGTCTGTGTCGTCGCCCGTATGTCTGCTGTATTTCGATAAAAAGTCAAATATTTACCAATATCCTTGCCGGGAGGTAAATATTTGTCATAAACTGACATTAAGGGTGTTGCTATCAAAATGGATTTTTCAAAAATATATATTTTTTTTTGTTTTTATTCTCTGTGAATCCTTTGCGAGTTTTTTTTAAAAGAGAAGAGGAATATTTATCAACCACCTAGAAATGTCACGCAGTCATATGGATATACATACATACATACTTGGTGGATTGATTGGTTTAAGAGGGTGGGCTTGCGCTCTTCACTTAGGCATCCATTTGGCCCTTTGTATGCCCCTCGTTTGGTTATTCCTATTTACTGGGGGCCTTATAATTAAGTATGTATATCTGCAAGAAAGAAAACAGGGAATCATTGAATGTATGAATGTACTTTCTAACAGTTTTCAAAGTACCTTTTTTGGCGGCTGTAATAATTGTTTGCTTTTTAGAAAAAGATACATTGCATTATGGAATATCATAAGGCTACTTAAGATCAACTTAACTTATTTTACATGTTTGCAGAACTGGACAAGGTAGATACAATTTTCTTCTTGGCAAATACGGTGATTGTAGCCCCATGATTACGTAGTTACTCATATTTAAGAGTGGATACTGCTACAGCAACTTTTAGCAGTCATCCTGAGTTTATTCTTTGCTAAATGTAAGTGCTGTGCCTAGAAAATAGCTGGAACAGCATTAATAACACTTCAAATTCCTCCAAATTGAATTTAATCCTATCAAAACTAAAATTGTCTTTAGTTAACCTAAAGCATCTTAAACAGAACCTGAAGAAGCGTCGCTTAACTTGTTTTGAGCAGTCATTTGGAATGCACAGTCAGTTAGTGGCTGACGCTGAGGTGGCTGTCAATGAGGAGTCAATGAGGAGAAGCTCAGGTGGGATGTGACATTTTTCCTGTGTTAACTACGCAGAAAGCTTATTGAGTATCTTGCGTTTTTACGAGCTAATACTCAAAACCATACTAAATACTTAGGCCAAAGTGAAGATAGTATCCATAGTCAATGTACATGAAATCTCTCACACACTTCTCAAGAACCTCAAACCTATAAGCCTGACGTCTTTCCTTTAAAAACTCTCGAGAGATCTCTATATTAAAACCGCAGTGGTGACCCACGCCAATCCAAAAGGAAGTTTTTTTTGACATAGAAGAAGCTTTCAATAACGTGGAGTCTAATTTGATTATTAGTGCCGTTTGAAGTCTCAAGATCTGCGAATTCATTTATAAGATACACCCTTAAGAGCAAGGTATTATAATTAATGCCTCCTTCGGAAGCAGTTCTATAAGGAGCCAAGTCCATTGTGGAATCCCTTAAAGTGATTCTTGTGAAAACCGAAAGAATCGGATAACTCTTACTAAAGTCTTACAGTCTGCACACAATGACATATTCCCTTGGACCAATAGCTATGGTTTCCTTGTCAATTTGACCGAGTAAAGCTTAAAATCCCCTGCTTCACTTACTTACTTACTTAACGGGCTCCCGACCCGTGAAGAGTCTCTGCCTGAGACACAGCAGCCTTCCACTCTCTTCGATCCCGGGCACGCTGCTTCCAGTTATCTAGACCAAGCGCTCTGGCATCCGCGATAGCTTGATCCTTAAAACGGAGGTTCGGTCTTCCTTGTCTTCTCGAACCTGGGGGCTGTGATTCGAAGATCCTCTTTGCTGGAGCATTATTGTCCATTCGCTCGATGTGGCCGAGCCAGTGTAGTCGACGTGTTTTGGCTTTTTGGACTACATCCACATCCTGGTACAGCTCATAGAGTTCGCGGTTATATCTTCTCCTCCATTCGCCCTCCTCGCATACGGGACCGAATATCCGACGAAGAATTTTTCTTTCGAAAGTGTTCAGTATTTGCTCTGCTTTCCTGCTTATCGTCCAGCACTCGGCTCCATACAGCAGAACTGGCAGGATCAAAGTTTTGTAGAGCAAACATTTCGTCTTCCGAGTTAGGAGTTTTGACCCCATTTGTTTCGCCAAACCGAAGTAGCAGCGGTTTCCTAGGGTAAGTCTTCGTCGAATCTCCACTAAGTTGTCATTCGTGGAGTTGATATTTACTCCGAGGTAGGTAAACTCCTTAACCACTTCGAAGTTACTGTTGCCAACAGTGACGTTTTGTCCTAGGCGGTGGACAGATGCTTCTTTGTTTGTTGACAACATGTATTTGGTTTTGTCCTCATTCACTTCAAGGCCAACACGTTTCGCCTCTTCTTCAATTGCCGTAAAAGCCTCTAACACGGCGCGCTGGGAGCGACCGATGATGTCGATGTCGTCTGCGTATCCCAGCAACTGGACAGATTTGTTGAAGATAGTGCCTTCCGTGTTTACACCTGCCCTGCGCACTATCTGTTCCAGCACAAGATTGAAGAAGTCACATGATAGCGCATCCCCTTGCCGAAATCCGGTGCATGTTTGGAATAGTTCAGAGGAACTGTTGCCGAATTGCACGTTGCACCGCGTGTTATCCAGCGTCACGCGGCACAGCTGGATCAGTTTAGCCGGGATCCCGAATTCGGCCATCGCCTTGTAGAGCTCAAGACGATGAATGCTATCATATGCGGCTTTAAAGTCGATGAAGAGATGGTGAGTCTCGCCTTGAAATTCGTTGGTCTTTTCCAGGATTTGCCTTAGTGTGAAAATTTGGTCGATCGTCGATCTGCCGGGCCGGAAGCCACACTGGTACGTGCCGATTAGTGTGCTGCAGAAAGGCTTCAGACGTTCACACAGTACGTTGCATAGGATCTTATATGCGACATTAAGCAGGGATATGCCTCGGTAGTTCTTACAAGACATAGGATCGCCTTTCTTGAAGATGGGGCATATAGAGCTGATAGTCCAGTCATCGGGCATGACTTCATCCACCCACACTTGGTTGATGACTTGGTGCATGCACCCCACCAAAGCATCACCACCATGTTTGAAAAGCTCTGCTGGTAGACCATCAGAGCCGGCGGCCTTGTTGTTCTTCAGCTTTTTGATAGCTGAGCCGACCTCTTCAAAACTAGGAGGGGGAATGGATTCTTCATTGACTGGATGCGGGTTCTCTTCTTGCCCTATCACTCTCTCTACCTGCCCATTAAGTAGCTGCTGGAAATGCTGCTTAAATACATCTACTATTCCCTGTGCTTCGGTGACTAGGTTTCCTTCACTGTTTCGAAGAGCCTGCGTTCCGGGCTTGAAGCCAGCTGCCAGTTGCTTGGCTTTCCTGAAAAACATCCGGATGTTGTTCCTATCGCGGGACTCTTCGATATCCTTGAGCTGGGAGGCTGCGTGGGCCCTTTTCTTCTTACGCAGGATCTTCTTCTCCTCCCTTCTTCTGGTTCGATACTCTTCTCTCGCTGCCCTTGTTTTGCGTTGCAGCGCTTGCAAGTGTGCATTTTCTGTCACCTTTTTCCGGCGTACGCATTCATCATCATACCAAGGGCTCTTTTTGGGTGGTGGCTGGTAGCCTATGGTGGTTTCTGCTACCCCTTTGATGATGTCGCGATACTGGTTCCACAGATTGTTGGCGTTTGTGGATGGTGAATGCACAGCGGAGAGTCTCTCACTCAGGCGCTCCCTGTAGGCTCTGGCTACTCCAGACGTGCTAAGGCTTCCAACGTTGAATTTCTTTTTCTGGGCGGTCTGCAGCTTCTTCTCATTGGATAGTCGAGCTCTGAACTTAGCTGCAACAAGAAAATGGTCAGAGTCGACGTTTGCCCCTCTGAACGTTTGCACATTCAGAATGTTGGATGCGTGCCTCGCATCTATTAGCACGTGGTCGATTTGGTTGGCGGTTCGACCATCTGGAGAGCGCCAGGTTGCTGTGTGGATTCGTAGTCTTGGAAACCTAGTGCTACTTATCACCGTATTACGAGCTGCTGCAAAATCGATTAGCCGGAAGCCGTTGTCTGTTGTCGTGTCGTGGAGGCTGTGCTTTCCAACTAATCCGCCGAAGATGTTTTCCTTACCGATTTTGGCATTGAAGTCCCCGAGTATGATTTTGACATCATACTCCGGACAGGCTCCGTAGGCTCCGTCCAGGAGGTCATAAAACTCCTCCTTGATAGAGTCTTCAGCTTCGTCGGTAGGGGCGTGTGCACATATTATGCTGATGTTTTGAAATGTAGCCTTGATGCGGATCACAGCCAGGCGATCGCTGATCGGCTTAAAGTCAATTATCATTGAGCGTAGCCGATTTCCCACGACGAATCCGCATCCTAACATGTGCAGTCTTTTGTGGCAGCTGTAATAAATGTCGCAATTTTTCCGTTTTTGCATACCTGATCCTATCCATCGTATCTCCTGGATCGCGGTAATATCTGCCTTGTACCGCGTGAGGACAGATTCAAGTTTTTGAGTAGCACCAGGAGTGTACAGTGTGCGTACATTCCAGGTGCATACTCTTATATCATAGTCCGTGTACGTTCCGGGTCGTGGTATTAAATGAGGGGGTCCATTATCCGAGGCTTGCGTCTCTCTCATAACTAAATTTTTTTTACGTGGTAAGGAAGTTACCCCGACGGCACAACCCCCAACCTGGAGGGCCAGTTCCATTTTTTTGAAACCCCTAGGACGAGGGGCCGGTTTTAAACCGAAGTCAGTATCCCGCTTCGGGGATATGAGCGCTGCCGTTGGCCCAATAAGGGCTCATCCGCCACCATCTCTTTTCCAAAAACCTGACTTATTCTTGGAAATCTTTATCGGCCTGAGCTCCGAATATGTCGAAGTAGCCCAGATATAGTGTTGTGCTTCCGTTTGAAGCTTTAACGAAACCGTTGACTCCATCGAGAGAGTTCGTCCGCTGTCGTATTTATAGTGCTGCAATTTTCTCTTGGTCAACACTCGCGCTTATAAGTTTAGCAAAACGGGTCCGGATGGACACCAACCAGTACCCGATGGCTACCACTAGGAGGTAAAATAAGCACAATTGATGCGCAGTAACAGTTACAACACTGGACGTCGCCAGGTTGACGCCAGTCAGTGCCTACCCTATTCCTACAGCATCCAGCCATCAAAAAAAAAAAAAAAAATCCCCTGCTTCACTCACCACAAATGAAGAGGATCCACTCTTCAAATCTACTATAGTGGAAACTATTCAGAATTAAAACTCGACCTAAAGCCTGTTGAGATATTCTGCTTTGGAGAAAACTCAGTAAGTCGAATCTCTGGCTGCAGAAACTCTTTATCGGACAAAACAGAGTGAAAATGAAATTGTGATTTCCTAAACAATGAAATGCTTTATGAAGTGGTCCTGGTCCAAAACTAAGCATGGAGTGAGTACCGCAGTCTGCTTAGACGATCTTAACTTTTACCTCTCCTTGAACTTTTAAGATCCTTTCGCATTTTTCAAAGCGCTATTCGATAGCTCGGTAACTAGCTAACGACTTTCGGCTTTAGAAACATTTCTCTTAACGTGATAGCTAAACAGTACAATTTCACCCCTAGCTAGGTATCAGGATACTGTAAGATCACCCTAAATAGGAAATGTGACAAATTAGGCCAAGAAAGTTGCCCTGCATAAGCATTGTCGACAATGAAGAGCCAGTGTCCCTCGTTAAATATATGTATCTCCCAGTGTAATGAATATTGCAAATAATAATCGATGACAACACCAAAAGGGCGTTCACGATCGTCATTATATAGGATCGATTACTAAAACATTATAGAGCAATACTCTCCACACTAGCCAATGTCATTATCGGTCAGGAAAAAAAATATCTTTACCCGTTCACACTAACATTAGAGAGGTTACACTAGGTGAATAGGTATTAAATAAATCTGGGTGATCCCGACAACGCCAACGCATGCACGGCTTAGATAAACGCATTCATCGCTAGACCCAAATGCATTCGGGACTAGCCGGTCTAATTCACTCGCATATTTCTAGTATTACACAATTGACCTCTAGCCAAGTTCCAAGACATTAAGAGTGGGTCCCTTCCATTTGTGTGAAGAATTTAATATCCACACCACGAATGGCTGTGGGAAGCTAGGCTCTGAGTCCCGTACTGAGTCGTCAATTTTTTTTTTCATTTGTGTGGCCTTAGACTTCATTATGCATAAACGTCCAATGCCTGCTTTATGCAGAAGTCAGCTTAATTATAAAAAAGCGTATCTCTACGTTTATCCACACGACATGACAACAATGACACATCCGTACCCAAGTCTCATTCCTCATAAAACCGATTGGCATAAAGTATGATTACAAAAAGCTTCCTGTGGCCAATGTAACCCGATTTAGAGACAAATCAAGTCGCTGCAGTGTAGAACAGAAACAAAGGAATCAACTCAATCCGCAATGTAATTATCCTCCCTTGACATGAATGGAAATCGATTAGTAAAATGTCGGCGGGTGATTAACATAAATTGTCTGGACCATAAAACCGGACAGGGTGGCTAGCCAAACGTATCACTTCTGTTGGAGGTTAACTGAGGGATACACGAGTATACATATTGGATGTACCTACATATATACGGGATGTGCTCATCATCATCGTTGGTATTCATTATAAATTGATTATGGTGTTAGGATTCGTTTGGTCGTGAAAATAACAACAACACACAAAGCACCAAATGGGAGTAAAGTAAACAAATAAGAGCAAAGCAAAAGGGAAAGTTAAAAGGATATGCAATGCGGTGTAAACCCTCTCGATTGACAGAAATTATTGCAGGAGTCATGGTGACGGTGCAAGTGAGGGATTCAATTAAAATTGATTGCTTGTCAGATGGTACCCCTCAACTGGGGGGCCACGGTTATAGAGTTGAACATTATAATCGGATAAATTGAAGCAGACAAAGGTAGAACGTCCTAAATAAAGTCTGCTTTAAATTAGTGGATGAAGTGCGTCAGTGCCAATGCAACAGAACAGTCATAGGTGTTAGCAAAACGATTTAGACGTCATTCAGTGAAGAAATGGAATGTCTAGTCTAAGTTTGCAGAAATGCATGAGTTGTTGTTTTGCAAACTCAATGTTCTTTTCGGTAATGCGTCCATGGATGCATCACTCCAGTCCTTCATTAAGGTCGTATTTCAACTCAAAGATCTTCAAGGCTATCTTCACTTTCTGGCAGTGTACCGGGTGCTTCTGCCGAGGTTTATTATCGAAAAACGTTCGTTGATTTTAAACGGTTTTTCAAATGGAACGCCGCCTCATTTTTCCTATAGGGTTTCTCGGCTGGGGCTTGTTTAACGTCTCAACTTGCCTATACTTGCCATTTAATCATGAAATGTAACATGTTTCAACTACTTTTTGCAAATGATCCAAAGTCTGCGTTCGGTTGCGACAACTTTACGTGCGCTAGCGCAGTATTCCGATTTTCGTCAGAAAATCATTATTAGCGATGAATGCCATTTCGGGATTAGAGCGGGTTTCAAGCTGGAGTGAAGTGACCATACAGAAATGGAGCAGTCAATTCGCCGACTCGTTCGTATAATTTGAAGCCTCTGGATTTTTTCCTTTGGAGTAATGTCACGTCCATTACCTATGCCAATAAACCAGAGCTTTTTTGGACCTTAGGACTAATATCAAACGCCAAGTGACCGGCATATCGGTCGATTCATGCGAAAAAGCCATGGAAATATGGGTTGAGTCTATGAAAGGATTCGTTCCATTATATCTTTGTATTAAAAGAAAATGTTTATATGAAGCGTTTTTTTTTTCTTCAAAACACTTGATCAGCCTGAAGCTGAAAGAAGATTCTCAGCATTATTTCTGACTTGAGATAGATATTGTAAACTTGAACACCACAGCTGTACTAAGTAGTAAACCAATGTATAAAAAATGTTTTCTGAAATTTGTGTTGATATATAAAATAACTGGCACGTACATACTCTGAACATGAGCAGTGCAAGTTCTTACTGACATTTGTTACTTAAGCTCAAACACCTCCCAATACTCAATAAGTATCATTGAAGTGTGAATTAATTGCTCCTCAATTCAGCAGATCTACGGCATAATGAAGTGCACTTACATACGTCGATGTACATACATGTATTTACATATACTTTACCACAGTTTAATATCAGAATTCTTGAAATTGAAAATTCAAATTACATTACATAAACCCAATGCGCCCAGACCTACTTTGTCTGACTGCTCGTCATCCACTAATTGACACCACATGTCATCTAAATACATAACACTTTTCACAGTCATCGTCGTCCCCCTAGATTCCTAAAACCATACAAATAAAAAAAAAAAAGTCCATCTCCATCCCTTCCTGCTACCACCCACTTCCTAACCTCTCATTTACATCACTTTAAGTTCAACGTACCGCCGAGGATTAAATTTTGCCCCCTCACGCACACACACTTAAAATAATAAGGCGTTCTTCTTACATATACTCTAGAAAGTAACTTCTTCTCGTTGTTTTTTTCTTTCCACTTCGTTCATTTCCACGGATGTTTTTTGTATGTTTCCATATGCTCCTCCGTTGTTGGTATTCTTAATGAGGAAGTAAATTATCCCGATTTTGCACACACCCATATGTAAATTATTTCTTAGAAAGATAACAAGGAATCTTGGGGGAAATATTTCTTCATCTTCAACCTCGTCTTGTGTGCGTCTTCTCTGTTGTAACTCTGTGCACACCTTAGAGGTTGGTTTTTTAGGTTATGTTAAACAACTCTAACATCCTATTAACTTCTCCCTGTGGTGGTCTACGTAGGCGGAATGAGGATGACTTTTGTTTTGGTTTTGGGATTTGAAAGTGAGTCCCTTATGAATTTATGAATTCAAAGTAAACGGAAAGAGAGAGTTAGAATATGGTTACATTTGGAATGGAGAAGACAAATTATTAACAAAAGAAGAATTCGCAAAAGGTGCCAAGATTTATTGTGTTTAAATGGGAGGACTATGTTCAAATTGGTGCTGCGAGTCAAATGAGAATTAGATTGTAACTCGTTTGTTAATGTTTTCTTTCGCACAGTGCTTCTTGTGTGAAATATATTAATAGGGACTAGTAGCCATATAACCATATAATAGAAAGGCAAAGCATACAAAACAAATGATCAATTAAGTCTACTTTAACCCATGTTACTAGTAGGTGTAACGTTCTCGCCATTTTTACTGTAAGCACAATGATATTACTATTATTACTTAAATAGCATTAGACATGTTTTTTAAGATGCTATTACCCCTTTTTTAAAATTCATAGTCAAATTTTACAAAGAAATCTTAACCATTACTCTGAAGATATAAAAATTCAGAAAAATTAAAATTTTTTAAGTGTGATCCTGTGAATGAAGATAGTATGATCGTTCTGCACCGCATTTGCTTAGGTCTTTCGTACTTGATACAAAGCATATCCATATTAACAATCCGCTGTCATTTTCTTACTCATTTTGTAATGTCGATGTGTTCTAAACTTGTTGCTGTGATTTTAATTTTTTTTATTCTCAGATCATTAAAAAAAAAACACCTCATACCTCGTCATAATAGACAAAGTTCTGATAATATAATGTTTCTGTCTTTGAAGAATACTATCATGTCAAACTCGATATCTATTGACTTCGAGAGGCGTTTTAACGTGGAACTGTACTAGAAGGGGGATGATAAACCAGCAAGATGTTCATACGTCCATTGCAGACAAATCCCGGATCTTCTCTATCAGTCGGTTAAAAATGATCTAAAGGAACTGTATTACTCTGAATATCCATAAACATATGTATATACAGTTAAGTTTTCCTTTTTATGGTTGATAAAAGTCCTTGTAGGAGCATACGACAGTAATTACACTTATTCTAGTCTAAAATCTTACCATCAACATGTGGTAACTTTAAAATGTTCAAGGGAAGAGGTTTAAGCGTTCTCGTTGAAATTATCGTTGAAAAATAGTAAGAATGCTTGGTTCATAAATCGTTTATTGACTATGTAAACTGAAACTTGGTTAAAAAACACGTAATAAGACGGCTAAGCTAGGCTAGGTTTAACCAAATTAAAAAACACGTCTAGTGTAATTATGAAAGTGGCGGCCATTTTATCCTAAAGCTTCGCCATATCCACCATTCACAACGTAGACTTGTCCTTTACCGAGTCCACTGATGCTACCTGGTTTGGTTCTACTGTAAGTCAGAACTCATACATAGATATCGAAAACTTCTTCCTCTCTCAATAGTCCAAATATTCCTATATGCTTGAGTGCAGGAAATAGTTGCAAGACTGAAGATTGATTGCGTTAGAGGAGTTTAATTTCGGTCCCTCTGTATAAACTCCATTTTTAGAAACAAACAACGAGGTTTCAAAGTCACCAAGTACTTGTACTTGTTGCCTTTAAAGTACCAAGTACATTGTACTCCTTTTTTTCAAGTACAAATAGAAGTACAAGGTACTGGGTACTTACACAGTACTGCAGTACAAATGTATTTCAGTACTTTACAACTCTGATTGAATCGATGTGTTAGAGTGTGGTTTACCTACGTAGACTATTTTATCCGTTCCGTTCGATTTCAATCCTCAACCTTATATCTTTTGCAATGTTTATAGGTACATATCACCTTGGACCGTATTCTCACAATATTCGATTCCAGCAAGTTTAAAGTGTAGAGATACTGTCTGGTAAAGAAAGGTAAGGCTGGTTTTAGAGTATGGTGGGGTTCACTGTTCCGAGAAACATCCTGTACTTCTAATGATCTCTTCCACATGTTTTCGTGGTGTGTCGAAAACCCAATGTTGTATGCAGGTTGTAACCGTAGGCATGTCCTCGCCAGTTTATCCGCGTATTAGTTTCCTGGTATATTGCAGTGACCAGGTACCCAAATCAGGTTGACCTGTGACTACGTTCGTAAGATTTTAAGTTTTTTCCATGGCCTTTAGGGCTACTTCACTGTCCGACCAGATGTTGATGCAGTTGTCTTGGGTTCCGGTACAAGTAATAGTTCTGCGGCCATCTACATATATTTCTATAGTTTCATGAGTTTCTACTAGCGGTCATATTCAACTTTCTGAAATGTTTGATTAGATAAGAAGCTTGCTGGAACCAATATGGAAAATCTTATATGAAATATGTCCTCTGTCCTTTTCTTATGATTTATCAAACCTATGTATCTTTTGATTTTGTTGCCAGATACTAAACCTCAAGACCTAACACGAAATCCTTTGATTCGGTCGAACACAGGACGTAGAAACAACACCTTCATCAGTTCTATTGGTGCTAGTGCTAGTGCTAATCGAATCCACCAATTCTACAAATACACCCGCACACATAGCACAAACTGTCGCTCTTCATCACCTTTGTGTTAGGTACATATCTGTATTCACCTCCAGCATTCGCCACTATTCCCAACCAGTCTCCTTAAATAGCCACCTCCATCTCCACAAATAACCACCCTTCAAAGTAAATTAAGAGCTCATCCAAAATGAACTCGATAATTAAAGGATACCATCCAGGACAAGGAGAAATAAAAAAAAAAGAAATCTCATCCCAACCCAATCCAAACATACACATACATAAACTTCATTTGAAATGAAATTTCAATCAAAGTGACTAAAAGTTTCCCAAAGTTCATTCGTGCGTTGCGAATCCGAGTCGACGTGGGTTTTCGACGAATCACTAGTATTCCCTGAACCAACATCCTTTCTCGCTGACAGACATTTGACATTGTCGCATAAAAAAGGAATCCCGCCCAAAAATTTCCAATAAGGAATCCGAAATATGAATTTCGACTGCGAATTTTTTTTTTTGGACCGCTTTTGGATGTTTGTGTGTGTCCATGTAGCCATCTGGTTACACGACTATGCTTACGGTGACGCCTTGATTCGAACCCTCACGTACGAAATAATTATGGCACAACTACGTGACAGGATTTCAGGACGTCATCGTGTTTTTTTTTTTTTTCTGTAGCCAAGTTTTTCTCTCTTCTTCAGAAGCCAAGCAAGCCAAGCAGTCCTCTTGTAGCTGTATTGTTGTTGGCTTTTTTGTTTGAAGGAATTAATCCTCGTTGGAGTTTATTTTTCCTCTCCGCTGCCGAGTGTATGTTTGATGTTTGAGGAGGCAAAGCTGCTAGAGCATTTCATTTACACACATACTCACACATAGTCATGTCTTTAGGGAGAATGAGTGGAGCATATGGGGATAAAAGTTTTTTGTTTGTCAGATGTCATGAGTTGCTCCTTTTTTGTTCGTTTAAGGCTTAGCTATTGGTAATTATTTTCAAAAAAAGAAAAGTTTTTCGTCGAGAGGAAACTAGGGACATGTTTATGAAGTTGTTCAGCTCAGAGTGTCACAGCTGTTTGGTTGGGCGCCTCATTGTGAACTAATTGAGACAAGAAGACATGGAGACCGACTTAGGCAAGGCAAGTGCCTACTCGTAAAGTGTCTGCATCATTTTAAAATATAATTCGACTCTTGGGCAATAATGATTTCTGCCCAATTGTGAAGTTGATTGAAGGCATTTAGAGTAGGCTACACCTAGAATAGATTCTTTTTGATATCAATAGAAACTATATCATATGGCGACAGCAATAATTTGACAATGTTTTGAGTAAAGGCAATGTTTTGGATGTTGGTCCTGAGGTTGTCTAAAGCCTCTGACTTATTGCCATAGACTATGGACTTGACAAAGTTCCAAAGAAAAAAAAAATCAAAAAATCGGCTCAATTTTTGAAGATAACACTATATGGCATGTGGCGCCGTCTTGTTGAAACCTCATGTGCTCCAAGTCGCCCTCTTCCAAATTATCTCAAAATAGTCAGTCAATATGGTCCGGAAACGAACTCCATTCACGGTGTGTTGCCAGTATCATTGAAGAAGGAGTATAGGCCAATGATGTCTCCAGCATGAGAATTTTATGAATGGCTTTGCGTTATTGACTTGCCCAAAGCAACAATTTTTCTTATTAATGAACCGGAAATACTTACTTACTTATGTCCTGTATTACCTTGTGGGTCCTAGGGCCTCTACAACGCCTACGCGCCATCGTGTGCGATTTCTGGCAATGTGCCTCAGCTCTCCCCAACTCTTTCCCAATTGCCGTGCTTCCTTCTCGACTGTTCTGCGCCCTGTACTTCTGGGACCGCCGCGTATTCTGCCACCCTAAGTAAGCGTGGCAGCGTTCCATTGCATCGCGTGGTTAGCTATGGACCTGTCACCTTTTCGGAGTGTGTGACCAATCCACTGCCACTTTCGTCTTTGTATGGTTGTGCCTATAGGTTCATGACCCGTTCTCTGATAAAGCTGTTCGTTAGAGATACGGTGTGGCCAGAAAATCCTTAAGATGTTACGTAGGCACCTATTAACGAACGTTTGCAGCTTCCTCGTGATAGTAGCGATCACTCTCCAGGTACCACATCCATATAGCAGCACGGATTCAACGTTGGAACGGAACAGTCGTAGCTTGGTGTTTAAGCTAATTGCATTACTACGCCAGATTGTGGATAGCATCCCAAACGCAGATTTTGCTTTCCCTATTCGGCTGGCTATATCCAGTTCGGTTCCGCCATCAGTTGAGACAATACTCCCAAGGTATTGGAAACTTTCTACTCTCTCAACCGTTTGTCCAGCAATGCATATATGAGTAGATGAGTTGGGTCCTAGACTGATCATTTTTGTTTTTGCCAAATTAATTTTCAGCCCAACGATGTCAGCTTCCCTCATTTGGTGAAGGTCCATTATTCTGTGAGACAGTAGTCATACATCGTCGGCGTAGTCGAGGTGTTTGAGTTCGGATATAAGAGTACATCGAATTCCTCCATTTCCCGTCGATAAAGCCACATTTAGCACATCGCTTATCACCAATAGAAACAATATTGGTGAAAGAATGCAGCCTTGCTGAACCCCACTTTGGACTTCGAATTCGTCAGACAGCCTTCCTCTGTGCAAACGTGACATGTGGATCCATCGTATTTAGCCTTGATAATAGCTATTAATTTATTAGGAATGCCTCTCCTGCGCAAGGCAAGCCAAATACATTCCCGATTGACACTATCAAACGAATTTTCGAAATCGATGGATAGCAGGTGTAGTGGTGTTCGATATTCAACACATTGCTCGATGATGATCCGCAGGGTGTTGATGTGGTCGATACAGGAGGATCCAGAGCGGAAACCTGCTTGTTCAACGTCGAGTGTGTCTTCGAGGTGTTCTTTGATTCGCTCCAGGAGAATTCTAGCTATTACTTTAGCCACAGCAGGTAGCACACAGATACCTCTCCAGTTTTCGCACTGCATTAGGTTGCATTTTTTAGTTAGCTTGACGACCATTCCCTTCTTCCAATCATCCGGAAAACTCTCGGCTTCCCAGGTTCTCACAGTAGCTCAGCCGATGCAGTTTGGCGCAGCTCGAAAAAGCTCTGCGGGTACGCCATCAAGACCTACCACCTTATTGGTTTTCAGTGCTTTGATCGCGGTAATGATTTCTTCTTTACTGGGGGTTGAGGTGCGAATTCGGGAATTTCTTACCGCGGATACTTCAATCTGACTTGGGTGCATATTGCTGGCGAATACTCTGTTCAAAACTGAAGCAAAATGCTCCTTCCATCTCTTGAGCTGATCCTCATTCGATATTAGCAACGAACCGTCTAAGCCTTTCACTGGGTGTTGAGTAGAGCTCCGGCCACCTATTAGCTCTTTGGTGATTCTATGAACCGGAAATGGTGTTTATTGTTCAGAATGATTTTGCGATAAAAATCGTAAAGTTGTCACAACTGCGAACTTTGATAAAAAAATTTGGATAGTTTGCCATTTGATTTTTTATACTGTAATTACACGTATAGACAAGTTGTAACTTCGAACAAATCGTAGCTTACTTCATGCACGCCAAGGAAGTCTATTAGAAATATGGGGCGTCTCGATTGAAAAACCTTTTATCTGTATCTTAGCGCCCGTGTTGCAGGGCAGGGACATATTTCCTTCTCCTTATATCTCAGGCAAGTGCTAAACGTTACTAGAGCTAGTTTGCAGGTTCAGGTTGATGTTTTACTTAATGTCTTAATTGTCTTCTACCCAGACTGAGCGGACTCTTTGCCTGGCGGGAGTAATGGCGCTCAGTCATATCGTTGGCAACTTTTTCCACATACATATGTACATGGCATATTACGAATGAGCTGCTATGTACGATTTGATCAACCTTTACTCTACTCCTATGATTGTAACTGTGGGGCTGTCTTTCTCGACCCATTCCTCACCAATTCATTCACATTTCCTGGTGTGTTGCAATGGCCAGGCACCCAAAGCAGGTTGGCTTGCAAGCAGGTTGCGAAGATGTTGAGTTTTTCCTTCGATTCCTTCACCGATTTCGAGATGGATCTCGATATTAATGCTGTTACCTTGGGTTCCAATGCTGAAAAGTAATTCCGTTCCCTTGAGTATAGCAAAGATGCAGTCGTAGACTGTTCTAGATAGAAGATAGATACATACCGTCATTGAAAGGTAGGGTTCTTCAATAAGTCCCTATGGCTGCTTTATGGTTACTTCGGATTGGGATCCAATAATTCCCAGGCAAGCCATACTTTGGATGTTCGATAGTAGTGCAAGAGTATATTTTCTGTCTACTATTAGCCAGAAATGGCAAAAGGATGGGCTGGAGAATACAAGTGTAAGTCCAGTGTACTTGCTTCGGTTTCATGCCTCACACCTTACCAAAAGTCTTCCGGCATGTTCAGTACGCACTTCTGTCTTTCGTGATTCTGTTTTTTAGATGACTACTCCAAACCCAAAACTGCAGCTATTCGCCGAAATTTTTGCGCTTGTCGAATTGCATGAGCTCATTATCGTATGCTATGCATTTGATCCCATTGCCTTCCTTACCACTAGTTTCCACAACAGGGGAGAAAGAATTCTCCCTTGATGGTTCCCATTCTAAACTCTACCTTACCGACTTTCAAAGTCCAGATCAGATACTATTATCCGGTATGAATGGCATGCCTATTAAGTTATTTGTTACCTTGATCTTGCTGTAGGTTCTGGAGAGGGTTCCCAAAATTCCCTTAAGTAACTCAACATTTATTTTACAAGGTACTCCGTTATTTTCTCTAGCCTAAGGTTTTGTGGCTTATACAGTGGCAAGGTCATAGTAGCTTTTATTGATAAACAGGCCATGACTTATGAGACCTTGAGTTTCTGAATTCCTCAGGATACCTATCACTAACAATTTTGCTATAACCAGTTTATCTAATTATTTTTCCATCACCATCGTTAAGATAACAAATATCATCAAATTTTATAATGTCATAACTTTTCACGAATCCTACGACCAATGTTATCGTTTGTTTTGATACTTCGTGTAAGTTCAACAATTTTAATTGCCCACAAACGATTTCGTGACTGAATGGGTGGCAAAGCTAATTAAAGTATAAATATTACTTTGCGACATTTTGACATTCATTTAGTAATTAGTCATGTCAAAGTGCACCATACTCCTGGCATTAGCTCTCGTGGCGGAACGTACGTTTAAGAATTATGTACACACAAGCCTTCTATCGAAACTCATATTCCTTACTTTATTTTAGTGTTCGTCAAAGTATACTGTGAATTGGAAGAGGAACAGGAAGAAGACAAAGACACCGACTGTGATGAATTATCGCTTTACGACATTGCTAATGCTTTCACCAATGGCTTCTTGAACGATCTTCAAAGTTTCTTTGATTTATATTCTTTGTCAAAGGTACGAGTAATTAATTGTGCTTAATTTAATGTTTCATAAATAAATGAACAATTTGACAAAACTGTGAAAACTGCAATATTTCCAATTCATTGAATGATGTACTCATCCAGTATCCCCTCACGGAAAAATTTTATTATTACACTCCCACAGTTTCCCTGGAGAGATTAAATTGATTGGGAATATCGTCAAAAAGGATTAAGGAGAGAAAGCATACATCAGTGTAATAAACCATAAATAATTCTTCATCTCTCGATTCAAGAAAAATGTTCAATTCTTTATGGTTCTCTCCACTTGTGACGAGGATGTCCATCAGTTTGTTTGCCGAGTGAAGGTAGGGGTTGATTGGGTTCTCGTCGATATTTATATTTCTTGAAGCAGATTGATTGATCTCTTTTCCTACAAAGTGATTGGTTTATAAAGGATGTAGAGAAGAATTTGGGGCTAGTAGGGAAATTTGTCATATGGTGCAAAATATTTTGTTTTGAGATATCAATTGTGAGTCAATAGATTCTCGGTTTTCATAATCTAGTAGAGATAGTACATAAGCAGGCGGTATAAACAATTTTTTTGACAATTTTTGACATCAATACGCTGATGTTCTGCCACATGTAGGCAGAAAACCATTCAATAAGGTAAAAGTCATTTCAGGACGTTTCAAGGACGTACATATGTACTTGTATGTATTTTTGGAAGGATTGTTCCTGACTAAGCGTTTTTCAATAAGTAGGGGTTTTTTATTGACAACATGTACACAAATCGTATGTGGGTTTTATTTTCCAAGTAAAATCTGACTGATAAGGTCCATTGGTATATTTATTTTTGGAATCAATTTCAACTGGTAAAAAGGCAATATACAGTGTACCTACTTACTGTTGCAAAGTAACGTTTCCAACTGGGCTTTATTTGTTTTTCAATTAGATAGAAGGGTTGCCTACTGTATTTTGTTACCTTGTCATAAAACATCTTTTTTGCGGATGGACAATTGCGAATGCTACCTATTTTCGTAAAGAATATAAACAGACAATTTGTGAAAAGAAATAAGAGGTATAATAGGATTTATGTCGAAGAGTTTAGGAGACCGTTGGTATGTGAAAAATATAAAAGGGTGGTAGTAATAGAAAGGTTCATATACCTACATAAACCGTACTGACTGTTTTAAATTGGAGCTAAATGTGTGTACAATTTTTGGTGTTGTCTGGCATTCGAAACTTGAACCTACAGCTCATTAGTCCAACTGACTAACCACTGTAGCCACTGAAACACGGAGAATATTATTTAGTGATTATAAATAAATATGTGTCTTAATATCCTTACTTACTTAGGTGGCGCTACAGTTCGGGGTGAACCTAGGCCTCCATTAACAAGCTTCTCCAGTTAGCCCGGTCCTTAGCTGCCTGGCTCCAGTTGGGCAATTCAAGTTTGTTGAGGTTCACTTCTACTTGTGCGCGGCACCTCAGGTGAGTTCTTCCTCTACTGCCTTGTCCCTCCGGGTTTGATTCCAAGACTCTATGGCTGGAGCACTGGTGTCCATTCACTCTACAAATCCTAGCCATTTCAAACGACTACTGCGCAGTTTTGTGAGAAGGTCGATGTCGCTGTAAAGCTCGTATAGTTCGTCGTTGAATCTCCTCCTATCAACGCAAACGGGACCGAAAACATAACAAATAATCTTTTTTTCGAAGCAACTGAGGATATCTTCATTTCCTTTGGATAGAGTCCAAACTTCAGCACCATAAAGCAGGACTCGTCTCTATAAATGTTGTCAAATGCGGCCTTGAAATCGAGACAAAGCTTGTGGGTATCGATTTGGATTTCTTGGGCGTTTTCCAGGATCTGCGGAAGTGTGAAGATTCGATCGATTGTGAACTTTCCTGAAACCACACTGATAGCGGCCCATTAGGTTGTTGACAAAGGATTTCAGACGTTCACACAATATGGCACATAGGATCTTGTATGACTTATACCTCTATAGATCGCCCGATTGAGGTGGTCCCCTTTCTTGTGGATTGTCAAATGACGCTGAGATTCCATTCATCAAGCTATATGACTAACTCGTATGACTAAGTCCTAGAAATGAGGGCATGTTTGTATTTCTATAACCATATCTATATCTTTCTATTGGTAGGTAAGAAATGTTATCCAAAGTTCGTTCGAGTTTTTCAGTTGCTGCCTCAATTGAACTTTCCCTTATCGTCCACAAAAGTAGTCGTATCGTCCGGAAAAATAGCTACTACGGTGCATTCAGTTTGGGGTATATCCCGAGTGTAAGGCAAAAAATAATAGGACCAAGGACATTTCCTTACACAACTCCAGTGGCGGTATCCTTAAACTTGAAATATTCCGTTCCGTGCTTCACAGGAAATAATCTGTTTTCAAGATAGGATTCTAAGATCTTATGTATATACATTCCGGAAGAAAAGTGTTGCTTGTACTTCAAGCTATCGTACCCAAACCTTGTCCAAGTCCTGAGAAACGTCGAGAAAAGTGCTAGAGCAAGTCTTTTTTCCCTCTAAGGATGATAAGAGATATAAGTCCCTCTTGTGCTGTTTTTTTTTCTATTAATATCCAGAGGAGTGATGTGGAATATTAAATGAAGTTGGCTGGTAGTGCAGACACATGTTGAACTCCGAATCGCATTGAGAACAGAAAGATATAATGTGCTTGGACTAGGATTTCGTACACGACCGTACTTCTTGCTACTGCAGTAGCCACTATTCGCGGATGGCTATCCGATTTATAGCCTAATGTCCGCTTACGGGAATATATAGTAGTATGCTCATCCAAACTCACTTCCCCGGTCAGTTGCCTGCTTGTTTTTTTTGTGCATAAACCTATCTCCGTTTAGCACTAAGTGCACTCAACCAACTTTTCGGGAGTGTATGAAAGGATGTCATCTGCATAAGCTATGTATATCCTTAAATCCGAGAATCCCGGTTTGATGTTGTTGAAACCTCAACTACACCGAGCTTCGACATTTGCAAATCACCGGACGTAATCTCTTTGTGGAAGAATCATCAATATAAAGTTTATCCACAGAGAAAGCAGCGAAGTAATAATAATTATGAACGGCGAATCCAGCTACGTAGTGAAATAAAGGGGATCTGTAAAACGTAGTAAGATTAAAGAAAAAGAAATAGCATACAACGAACGACAGAGCAAAAAGTTCCACCCTCCTTTTGGCACAAATGTTCAGAGTCCATATAGTACTTAAATTATCATTACTTTGTTTTCAGTATAAATTCCCCCGTAGCCACAAAAATGTCCACCACCACCCCTGCTACAGCTTCCTTTTTGATGAACTCAATTTGAAGGCCAAGCTCGTATATCCCGACCGGTCATACCATGGCTAACCAATGACGGAATGTTCGCTTAAAAGACCACAACATTCCCTTTTACGTTAATTCACTCGCCCACTGATGATTAATTAAATAAAAATTCACCACAAGGATATCCAACATATTTCGATGGTTTCCTGGTTGTAAAGTCCTGCGAAAGGATTCACGTTCACATTAGCATATAAATTGGAAAATGAACATTTCTCAGATTTTAGTATTAATTCCCGTTGCCGCCAAAAGAATTTCCACATCCTGTGACGGCCTTACACCTCCACCCACAATCCTGGTTGTTGATTGTGTGTATAGTATTGGTATCAACCCCCAATTGCAAACCTCCATACAAAATTAAATTCAATTCTTTGACAAGATAATCCTGTTTTCCCGCCTGCGGGGCGTCACGAGTGATGTTCGTATGAGCTTAGTCTTACTACATCACCTCACTCCATTGAATTCGTTTTCGTTTTTATTATTCATATGAGAGGGGTGGGGATATCCTGGAATCCTTTGGTAAATTGCGAACGCATGTTTGAGTTTTAACAATCCGCCACAAATTCAATTTTGCAACCAAAAAGATGAGATGATGATGAATGGCGGCGGATGATGGTGGGTGGGTTGAATAGTAGATGTAGATGATCCTTAAGGAAGAAATGAAATCCTTCGAAAATTATGTCATTGTATGAGCCAGAAAGGGGGAGAAGTGAATGACATATGTGCCAATCAAAATGTCAAAGGCGAACTGCAATTTCGTGCGCATTTGTGTTAGATGGCACTAGGTGATGCCATGCAGTTGGAAGGATTATATAACAACCCAGGCAGGGAAGTCGTCGATTGTTTGGTGCGACGTAATGAGTTTTCCAATACCAATCAGGAGTTGGTGTAGTTTCGTGGAAAACTTAATACTTATATGAATGCACGTCAATCTTTCTCTGTGAATTGTGGCTGTATTTCGCGAAATTTCTTCGTTGAAAAGTGTTCATTACATAGACAGCAACGCGTTGTCACTTATGAGTTCTGTTGCCTAGGATAGTGTTTTTGGTGAAACGTATCTAGCACCACACATCCTTACTCAGCAAAACGTTTGCCAAAATATGTTGCTCTTTACATGATTAGTTCCATCGTCGATATCATTCCTTTGGACTTTGTGTCCTCTTCTATCAAAGGATTCAAGGCTCTTTTCAGAATTCAGTGCATGTAAACCATTGCGTTATTAATGAGTTACTATATAGAAATCGGTTTCGATAATTCGAAAATGAAGTACTTTTAGATCAAAATTAGGTCAGCTGTGTTGGCAATAAGTGAGGCGAATCATGCCCCAGGCGCTTTTAAAATCTTTTAGACTGTTGAAAAGGTTTTGGCCTCAAAGAGTTTTTTTCTGGTTATGAATGCACTTAAACACTACTTTACATTACATATATAGCTTATTATAGTGAATTATGTTGAGTTCTGGGCAATTGCTCTACTTTCTGCTTGTCGTGGGATAGGGTGTAACGACATCCGAGTTAAAGGCAGAGGCATCCTTCAGCTTGTTGACATGGTCTGCTTCACAAAATATATTTAGTCTCTCAGCCTAAAAGCCAATTTCTCTTTACTCAGTCCAAACTCTTGTTCCCGATTATTAATCATCGTGAGAAATGTGCAAAATCTTTTACCTTTTCTAGCGTAGGCTTTGGAATAAGTCGTCGTAGTTCGACTGGTACTAGGTAGGCACGTAGGGTAGCTAGTAGATGTGGGTTTATGAGTTTATCATAAGAAACTAGGCATCATAGAAGACCCATTGCGCTCATTAGAACATTAACAAAAATTCCACTGTTTCAGTAGTCCGGGTAGTTTCTAGTTTCAGAAACGATGTCCAATTGGATAAAGGCGAACTTCTCTTTATTTAGTAGCCATCTAGGATCTCTATGGATTCCTTTTTCTTTTAGTCGTATTTTGGCATCAACCAAGAAAGCAACCGGACAAGTCACATTGAGTTGAATTTGGTTTCTATACATCTGATGCTTCACTCGCAAAGATTTTATAAAGAAGAATATACAAACGGATGATGCCGCTACTGACTTAATCTACCAACTAAGGTAATATAATTTTCAAAACCACATTGAATTCTTCTATACCAAAACATTACTAAAAACAAAAATGAATTAAATGTAGATGATTTAGAGATTGGACTCCTTCAGTCGCTCCATAATAACTTCAAAGTACCTACTTTAACTCAGTGACCAAAAAAAAAAAGGCCAAATACCCACCAATCTCTTCAAAGTCCTAACAAATGCTCCTATCCATCCATTTACAATTCAGCAATCACATTGTCCACTGTCTCTGTCTCTACTCAGCTTTCGTTTATTACAATTTATCCTTACCAATTGAGTTTTGCTCCAGCCAAGTCACCCGTCTCCCCCCTCTTTATACATATTTGATGAAAAATCCCTGTGTGTTGGGCCACCACCGTCATTTGAGAATAATAACAACAAGAACCGAAGCAACAGCAAAATATAGTCTAAGTGAAAATATCCTTAGGGAGCAAAGCGATTTAGCTAAGTGGATTTGTGTGTGTACATTTGGATGCTTCTGCTCCTGTTGAAGAATGAATTGAATTGATGCTTCAGGTTCAGTATTTTATCAAGAAAATGAATAACATATCAAGGATAATACACTGAGGACACTGAACGAAATCTACACGATACACAAACACAACATCCATACAAAACAAAAGGAGCGAAAGGACTTTGAACTGAAATTGAATTTCCAACAGACTATTGTTTGTTTTAATTGATAAAATATATTAAAGCGATTTTTTTTCTCCTGTCGTTGGAATAATAACTTTTTTTCTTTTACTCTTACGTGCTAGACAAAAGTGTTTAAAACTAACTTCACTGTCTTATGATTAACTTACTGGTCCCATGCGAGCGCTCTAAGTTCTTTTTCTATGTCTTACTAAGAAAATTGTTTTGTGTGTAAAAACTTAGTAGAACGACTTGTTTTTGGTTTAAACTTAAATCTATCTTACTTACTTACTTAGGTGGCGTTACAGCTCGGGGTGAACCCGGCCTCAACCAATAAGCCTCTCCAGTTAGCATTGTCCTTAGGTAACTGCCTCCAGTTGCGCACTCTACGTTGGTTGAGGTTCCCTTCCATCTATTTACTTGTCATCAAATGTCTCAGTGAGATCGTTACCAACCTTGATAGAGAAGCGAGATTTTTCCATCGTCATTCTGCACAATCTGACGAGTTTGGCAAGAATACAAAACTAGACATGACTCTGTATAGCTCGTCTCTATAGATGGTCTCATATGCGGCCTTAAAATCGATGAAAAGATGGTGGGTATCGATTTGGACTTCTTGAGTTTTTTCCAGGATCTGCAAAAGTGTGAAAATTTGCTCGGTTATGGACTTTCCTGGTCTGAAACCACACTGATACCTCTGTAATTGGCGTAATGGAGGGGGTTTGCTTTCTTGTGGATCGGGCAAACGGTACTGAGATTCCATTCATCAGGCATACACTCATCTGATCAAATTTTAGAAATGAGTTGTTGTATGCTTTCTATTCGGTCATTTCCAGCTGTTTTGAACAGCTCGGCTGGTTAGCCGTCAGGTGATCAATTTGGTTGACTGTTTGGACATTGAGATGTGGCTACTGGAATGAGGAAACCATGTGCTTGCTATAGTGACGTTTCGGTGCGCAGCGAAGTCAATTAGGTAAGTTCGTTTTCAGACATGGTGTCGTGAAGGCTGTGCTTGCCAATCGTACCACCAAAGATGTCCTCCTTTCCTATTTTGGCGTTAAAATCACTCAATATAATTTTAACGTCATATTCAGGACATTGCTCCTAAGTTTTGTCGAGGAGCGAGGATGTTGGCAAATTTATCCTTAATGCGGATTATCATAAGTCATTCGCTCACGTGTGGAAAGCTTAAGACTTCTTGCCTAGGTCTGCCGCTTATGACGAATCCACATCCCAATAAGTACTGTTTCTGCACTCTATAGCAATCACCGTAATAGATGTCACAGCTTTTCATCCTCTTTTTGCCCGGTCCATCCCATCGAATTTTCTGGATGGCACTGATATCTGCTTTATAGAAGTAATAAAGTAAAATAATTCTTCATCTGCACGTAGTCTGGTTCGAACATTCCACATGCAGATCCGAAGGTCGTTGTCCTTGCTTCGATTGCTAGGGTCGTCAACAATGAAGTCATCCAAGGATTGTATTGGTCTCGGAACTATTTTTGTTTCCGTGGTCCTGAATGTTACCCCTACGCACAACCTTGAACTTGGAGGATCAGCACCCTTTGTTATCTGTAGAACGAGGGGTCGGATTTTCTGGGTTGGGTACCCAATCTCCTGTCGAGGTAGTAGGCACCAAACAGCCACCAACGTCTAGGTGTACAGTAGGATTGGATAGTGAGAGGCTGAGGTGGGAACACTTGTGTTCCCATATATTTGCATGACTATCCTTTGGAGCTATATTATATACGTATGAATGAATTAATGAGAACTATACCGCCTATGAATTGTGTCCTAATTAATTTGTTCAATTTCTGGCTAAAATATGAAAATATTAGTGTTTTAAAATTTGGACCGTAGCCCAAACATACAGACGGCATTGGCAGATCCATTTTTCGACTTCTCTATACATAATGCTGATGTTCGAATTCATCAAAATCTCGAGATCAAACATCTGCACGAAGCCAATACTTGCCATATGTTATACGTGCAAGTAAAAAAATAAATGGAATAGCCAGCTTGCTCTACCAGGGCTAGCCAGAATTGAGAGTGATCGACGAGGTGGTCTCGTGCTGCCTTTCTACATCTTTAACATCGCACCCCGAAACCGACCTATGGAATAGCAGACGCTCCTCAGAACTCTGTACCTACTACGCCTCGGTCGTAGTTGAGTCGCTTATCAGCGTTTTTGGTGACGTGGTATTTCCAATCTGTCCTGGATCAGATTTTGTCTATCGCAATAGAGGAATGCCTCTGGGGGGACAAAGCTGCCCTGTCTGTAGAGGCCCAGATAATGGCGATCTGCACAGGATTTTTTTCGACTTATGAAAGTTGACTTCTACCAGTCAACGATATAGCGGGATTGTGACGAAGTCACGTTGCAAGAGTAGTGCAATGACCTCGATCTTTGGACCTGTTCTGTACGTGTGCCTATTATAAAGAATGTACAGCAGTAGTTTGCTTAACTTGTAACAGAGTTCCTCTAACCATACGCTATTGAAGGCCTTTTTCAAGTCAATCGGATAGACACCCGTGCATTGGTTCTTCTTTTTATGAAATTGGAAATCCGACAGCAGTTTAGCCGCATAATGCAGGGTATCATGTTCTGCCTTGAAACGAGTTTTTTTTATCCGAAACTATATATCTGTCATTAACCCGCATATTTAAGGCTCTCGGGATCACTTCTTACTGGTGTTTGGAAGAAGGCTTATCGACTGAAGATTTGCCGGATAGGAGGTATCTTTTACCCTTTTGAGAATGGATTGCACCACAGCTGTTTTCCCAAGCGCCGGATAATGTACATTGTTCAACATAATGTTAATGTGCATTATTCAACGTATTGTTAAATACGGTGGTGTATATATCCACCGCTTCTAGACGGAGACGTCGATCCCCAAAGGATTTCTTGCTTCTTAATTAGATGAAGGTCACTTGAACTTCTACTTTCGCTATGAACGGAGGTGAACCCTGTCATTGGCGATGGACATTTACTTTTTACTGACCTCAAAGTTTTTACTTTAGATTTAAATAAAAATATCAATACTTTTTATAAAAATGTTGCATTTTTCTATTGATTTAACATGACACCTCTTAACCCTATACAAACAAATGAAATTGAAACAACAAATAAAAGCCTTCTATGTACAAGTGTTGTGTGACTCAATAGATTGAAACATAGTTCGAAGATCAAAGCATAAAGAAACCACCACTCAAAGTTCCTCATTTCATTTAAAATAAACCGCAGCATTTTTCTTTTTATGGATTTAATCAATTCGCTTATTGTGAACTCATTGTTTATGATGGCCACCTCCGCCGATAAAAATGCATCATTGCCCATATTTTCTTGTCGCCTATATAAGAGCAGCGCCTAGACTAGTTGCAAACATTCAGTTCTTAGCAGCATTGAATTAGAGTTCTGCTGAAAAAAATAAAATCTAAATAGAAATGTTAATATTTAAACTTTTCTTCTTCGTTGTTTGCATGTTAGGCTTGCAACTGACTGAAGGCGGTCAACGACATGGATTTTACGCTGTCAGGGGCAGGCCTCGATTACGAGCAGGTCATCTTCACAGATTTAACTAAACTATGGGAAGGCTTTACTGAACTGTGCAGTGTGTAAAATGTTTAAGAATACAAATAAATGCATTTTTTAAGCAATTGTGTTAGAATTTTTTTTTATTCTCGAGACTAACTATGATTTTGGTGTGCTTTGTTGAATCAAAATACAAATTTTTGGCGCGACAGGTCCATGGGACCCAGGGCCTAGCTTTTCACAACCATTCGTGTTGTGTGTATTATATTCTTTACACAATGGAAGGATCCTACTGTTTAATGTCGTGTCCGAAAGGCAATTTGTTATTGAGAAACTTTTTCATGACAGTTTTACTCTCGGATGTTTGTCAGACGCTCGCGAGAGGTGGGGTCGTGAAAGAAATTTTAGGTGTTGTCTGGGGATTGAACCTGGAACCCCTCGCTCCGTAGTCCAACGCACTAACCACTTGAGCCACGGCGCCCACTTTGTGGAATCACTACGTTAAAAAATCAAAAACTTTAGTGAATCTGAGTAGAATTCAGTCCAATTACCTTTGGGATCCTTGAATGATCCTACAGCCCTGAGTTATCTGGAGAGAATCTTTCTCAATCTCATATTTAAACTTCCTCTGACAGGCCTTATACACATATGTAGGTAGTTCCTAGTCTGTGTCTGATTCTGTCGTTTTAGTCACATGAAGGAGGTTTCTTGTCGCTCTCTTAATGCCTACCATAGTCCACCATGCAGGTGATTTTTTCCTCTTTCTTTTATTCGGCTTAAATTGTGCCACTAAATTCAGTGTAAACAACAGTTAAGTGTTTGAGCGTATTCTTTTCTTTAAATGAACATAAGGTGTTAATATTGGTAACTTCCAGGAATTCGTTTCTGTGAAACATTTTCGCTATTGCACTAAACTCAAAATCAAAGACAATCAAGGAACGCTCCGAGTAGTGTCGTGTAGGTATCGTTAGCTGCTGACTCGTGCTATAATTCTTGAAGCAAATATAAGAAGATTTAGGTTGATTCACACACATATAGCCAACAGTCTGGTTTGAATGAGGTTTAGACCTCAATTATTAGAATATAAAATTGAAAATCAAAGAGAGTGCACTTATCTATCAATACTACTCCATTCCCAATAAGTATACCTTAAACTACTCCTTAAATCCTATTCCTTAAACTAACCTATAATCATAACATTATGATTGACATAATCTGTGCATCTTCTAAGCTCCTACACCTGCTGTCGCCATTATAGTTATAAAATTGCGTGCAGGTTTGCAGTACATAACCAGAAACACAACTTGTGTGTTTAAGGTAATATCCTGACGCTACTGTGTCCCATAAACTTACATGTACGTACGGGAAATACATACATACAAATGTACATTATATAAAATTTAATATTTATTAGCCCGAGGGTATTCAATGGTAAACTAAATCCGCGCCACATCACATGTGTTCCGAATTCCCACTACCACTGCTGCCGGTTGCGGTGTCGTGTGTTGATGGTGTGGCCTGGTGCCCTGGGGCAGTCCCAAACTCCCAAAATAAATATTTCCACAACGAATATGCCTGACAATAATATTTACCATAAGAATCCATAAAAACGTTGACTTGTTCACATTCCTCACGTATCACGTAATTACGATAAACGTACGTGACGCGACTCCTTGTCGTAGTAAACGAAATCCTTGATTATACACGTTTTGTGGCTGACTTCGTCTTTAACTATCACATAAATCGGTCTGGCTCCTTACAGTGCGTACTATAGGGAATATACATTTTTTGAATCTAAAAACTCAATCAATCATTGTGAAGGATCAAGGATCAGCTGTTGGTCAACGTTTCACGTATAGATTAAATTGAATTCACAATTAGTCAGAATGGGGACGAATCTTTTCTCGCCGCGTGTTTGGATAACAAACTGACCAAGGACCAAAGGGGAACAACCCTTAGACGTGTCAAAAATTTTATTCTATTCCTAATGAGGGAGGCTATCAGCACCCCTGAACTCATATGCTGCGGCATCATATCTTCATTTTCAGCTAATAAATTAGACCCACAAATACACGAGTCGGGGATGAAGGTAGAGATAACAGTAAAAGTGAACATAATTTGACACGTGGCGCTGAAGCCAAATCATCGGGGCCAGAACAAAAGTTCACGTGCAGGGTGAGAGGCTGCAGAGAAAATCTGTTTTCCACTTTTCGATTGAATGTATCAATACCTCAGGGGTAGTGCAGGGAAAGGGGGTCGAGAAATGCTTTATGATGTATAGCAGGACTGCAAAGCCAAAGGCAATGAGTCACACTGTTAAGCAAGTGTAATGGTTTTGACACCAAATTGGAAGGCAGAGTGCAAATATTGCTGGCAAATTTGTGTCGTCAGACTGACGTGTGTCGTCGTCGTCGTCGGTTAGAACATAATTGGAAGCTATGGGTCTATGGGGACATGTGTTGTGTGTGCGGTATGAGATTTTGGAAATTATGGTGATGGAGTGTTATGAGAAGAGAATTGCGTTAAATTTGATTTAAGAAAATTGTGTAACACTTCCTTTTGATAGACAATTATCAAAAGACTAATAATATCTGGAGACGTTTCTATTCAGTTATGTTATAGTCTTGATGATGATTGGATGTAAACATAATCCTTCCTAATATTTTTAATATTACGGTCAAGGTCAGGTTAAGCACTTGCTTCTCTACGCATGAATATTAACATTGAATCAAATTCATTGGTTTTTTTTATTTTTTTTTTATTAGGAAACAAATCCAAAAAAAAAAAATAGTTCATCAATTCAATACAATAGTTCCGAAATTTAGCTAAAAATCACAAATTACGGCTTTCCCTTGATTATTTGGGTGAAATAGGCAACAGAGAATAAAAGGGTTGAACCAAAAGACCTACAATCGGATGATCTAAAACATAGGCAACTTCGTTGCAAGATATGTGGCATTTGGCGGCCAATGAGGTATTTATGGGACAATGTATGGAACATCGATGAAAGAGAGACTCTTTGCTTGAAAATCCCTATCCAGAAAAATTTTCGATTTTGTCCAGGTCCCGAAATTTAGCTAAAAATCACAAATTACGGCTTTCCCTTGATTATCTGGGTGAAATAGGCACCAGAGAATAAAAGGGTTGAACCAAAACACCTACAATCGGATGATCTAAAACATAGGCAACTTCGTTGCAAGATATGTGGCATTTCGCAGCCAATGAGGTATTTATGGGACAATTTATGGAACATCGATGAAAGAGAGACTCTTTGCTTGAAAATCCCTATCCAGAAAAATTTTCGATTTTGTCCAGGTCCCGAAATTTAGCTAAAAATCACAAATTACGGCTTTCCCTTGATTATCTGGGTGAAATAGGCACCAGAGAATGAAAGGGTTGAACGAAAAGACCTACAATCGGATGATCTAAAACATAGGCAACTTGGTTGCAAGATATGTGGCATTTGGCGGCCAATGAGGTATTTATGGGACAATGTATGGAACATCGATGAAAGAGAGACTCTTTGCTTGAAAATCCCTATCCAGAAAAATTTTCGATTTTGTCCAGGTCCCGAAATTTAGCTAAAAATCACAAATTACGGCTTTCCCTTGATTATCTGGGTGAAATAGGCACCAGAGAATAAAAGGGTTGAACCAAAAGACCTACAATCGGATGATCTAAAACATAGGCAACTTCGTTGCAAGATATGTGGCATTTGGCGGCCAATGAGGTATTTATGGGACAATGTATGGAACATCGATGAAAGAGAGACTCTTTGCTTGAAAATCCCTATCCAGAAAAATTTTCGATTTTGTCCAGGTCCCGAAATTTAGCTAAAAATCACAAATTACGGCTTTCCCTTGATTATCTGGGTGAAATAGGCACCAGAGAATGAAAGGGTTGAACGAAAAGACCTACAATCGGATGATCTAAAACATAGGCAACTTGGTTGCAAGATATGTGGCATTTGGCGGCCAATGAGGTATTTATGGGACAATGTATGGAACATCGATGAAAGAGAGACTCTTTGCTTGAAAATCCCTATCCAGAAAAATTTTCGATTTTGTCCAGGTCCCGAAATTTAGCTAAAAATCACAAATTACGGCTTTCCCTTGATTATCTGGGTGAAATAGGCACCAGAGAATAAAAGGGTTGAACCAAAACACCTACAATCGGATGATCTAAAACATAGGCAACTTGGTTGCAAGATATGTGGCATTTGGCGGCCAATGAGGTATTTATGGGACAATGTATGGAACATCGATGAAAGAGAGACTCTTTGCTTGAAAATCCCTATCCAGAAAAATTTTCGATTTTGTCCAGGTCCCGAAATTTAGCTAAAAATCACAAATTACGGCTTTCCCTTGATTATCTGGGTGAAATAGGCACCAGAGAATAAAAGGGTTGAACCAAAAGACCTACAATCGGATGATCTAAAACATAGGCAACTTGGTTGCAAGATATGTGGCATTTGGCGGCCAATGAGGTATTTATGGGACAATGTATAGAACATCGATGAAAGAGAGACTCTTTGCTTGAAAATCCCTATCCAGAAAAATATTCGATTTTGTCCAGGTCCCGAAATTTAGCTAAAAATCACAAATTACGGCTTTCCCTTGATTATCTGGGTGAAATAGGCACCAGAGAATAAAAGGGTTGAACCAAAAGACCTACAATCGGATGATCTAAAACATAGGCAACTTCGTTGCAAGATATGTGGCATTTGGCGGCCAATGAGGTATTTATGGGACAATGTATGGAACATCGATGAAAGAGAGACTCTTTGCTTGAAAATCCCTATCCAGAAAAATTTTCGATTTTGTCCAGGTCCCGAAATTTAGCTAAAAATCACAAATTACGGCTTTCCCTTGATTATCTGGGTGAAATAGGCACCAGAGAATGAAAGGGTTGAACGAAAAGACCTACAATCGGATGATCTAAAACATAGGCAACTTGGTTGCAAGATATGTGGCATTTGGCGGCCAATGAGGTATTTATGGGACAATGTATGGAACATCGATGAAAGAGAGACTCTTTGCTTGAAAATCCCTATCCAGAAAAATTTTCGATTTTGTCCAGGTCCCGAAATTTAGCTAAAAATCACAAATTACGGCTTTCCCTTGATTATCTGGGTGAAATAGGCACCAGAGAATAAAAGGGTTGAACCTAAAGACCTACAATCGGATGATCTAAAACATAGGCAACTTCGTTGCAAGATATGTGGCATTTGGCGGCCAATGAGGTATTTATGGGACAATGTATGGAACATCGATGAAAGGGAGACTCTTTGCTTGAAAATCCCTATCCAGAAAAATTTTCGATTTTGTCCAGGTCCCGAAATTTAGCTAAAAATCACAAATTACGGTTTTCAATTGATTATCTGGGTGAAATAGGCACCAGAGAATAAAAGGGTTGAACCAAAAGACCTACAATCGGATGATCTAAAACATAGGCAACTTCGTTGCAAGATATGTGGCATTTGGCGGCCAATGAGGTATTTATGGGACAATGTATGGAACATCGATGAAAGAGAGACTCTTTGCTTGAAAATCCCTATCCAGAAAAATTTTCGATTTTGTCCAGGTCCCGAAATTTAGCTAAAAATCACAAATTAAGGTTTTCCCTTGATTATCTGGGTGAAATAGGCACCAGAGAATAAAAGGGTTGAACCAAAAGACCTACAATCGGATGATCTAAAACATAGGCAACTTCGTTGCAAGATATGTGGCATTTGGCGGCCAATGAGGTATTTATGGGACAATGTATGGAACATCGATGAAAGAGAGACTCTTTGCTTGAAAATCCCTATCCAGAAAAATTTTCGATTTTGTCCAGGTCCCGAAATTTAGCTAAAAATCACAAATTACGGCTTTCCCTTGATTATCTGGGTGAAATAGGCACCAGAGAATAAAAGGGTTGAACCAAAAGACCTACAATCGGATGATCTAAAACATAGGCAACTTCGTTGCAAGATATGTGGCATTTGGCGGCCAATGAGGTATTTATTGTACAATGTATAGAACATCGATGAAAGAGAGACTCTTTGCTTGAAAATCCCTATCCAGAAAAATTTTCGATTTTGTCCAGGTCCCGAAATTTAGCTAAAAATCACAAATTACGGCTTTCCCTTGATTATCTGGGTGAAATAGGCACCAGAGAATAAAAGGGTTGAACCAAAAGACCTACAATCGGATGATCTAAAACATAGGCAACTTCGTTGCAAGATATGTGGCATTTGGCGGCCAATGAGGTATTTATGGGACAATGTATAGAACATCGATGAAAGAGAGACTCTTTGCTTGAAAATCCCTATCCAGAAAAATTTTCGATTTTGTCCAGGTCCCGAAATTTAGCTAAAAATCACAAATTACGGCTTTCCCTTGATTATCTGGGTGAAATAGGCACCAGAGAATAAAAGGGTTGAACCAAAACACCTACAATCGGATGATCTAAAACATAGGCAACTTCGTTGCAAGATATGTGGCATTTCGCAGCCAATGAGGTATTTATGGGACAATGTATGGAACATCGATGAAAGAGAGACTCTTTGCTTGAAAATCCCTATCCAGAAAAATTTTCGATTTTGTCCAGGTCCCGAAATTTAGCTAAAAATCACAAATTACGGCTTTCCCTTGATTATCTGGGTGAAATAGGCACCAGAGAATAAAAGGGTTGAACCAAAACACCTACAATCGGATGATCTAAAACATAGGCAACTTCGTTGCAAGATATGTGGCATTTCGCAGCCAATGAGGTATTTATGGGACAATGTATGGAACATCGATGAAAGAGAGACTCTTTGCTTGAAAATCCCTATCCAGAAAAATTTTCGATTTTGTCCAGGTCCCGAAATTTAGCTAAAAATCACAAATTACGGCTTTCCCTTGATTATCTGGGTGAAATAGGCACCAGAGAATAAAAGGGTTGAACCAAAAGACCTACAATCGGATGATCTAAAACATAGGCAACTTCGTTGCAAGATATGTGGCATTTCGCAGCCAATGAGGTATTTATGGGACAATGTATGGAACATCGATGAAAGAGAGACTCTTTGCTTGAAAATCCCTATCCAGAAAAATTTTCGATTTTGTCCAGGTCCCGAAATTTAGCTAAAAATCACAAATTACGGCTTTCCCTTGATTATCTGGGTGAAATAGGCACCAGAGAATAAAAGGGTTGAACCAAAAGACCTACAATCGGATGATCTAAAACATAGGCAACTTCGTTGCAAGATATGTGGCATTTCGCAGCCAATGAGGTATTTATTGTACAATGTATAGAACATCGATGAAAGAGAGACTCTTTGCTTGAAAATCCCTATCCAGAAAAATTTTCGATTTTGTCCAGGTCCCGAAATTTAGCTAAAAATCACAAATTACGGCTTTCCCTTGATTATCTGGGTGAAATAGGCACCAGAGAATAAAAGGGTTGAACCAAAACACCTACAATCGGATGATCTAAAACATAGGCAACTTCGTTGCAAGATATGTGGCATTTCGCAGCCAATGAGGTATTTATGGGACAATGTATAGAACATCGATGAAAGGGAGACTCTTTGCTTGAAAATCCCTATCCAGAAAAATTTTCGATTTTGTCCAGGTCCCGAAATTTAGCTAAAAATCACAAATTACGGCTTTCCCTTGATTATCTGGGTGAAATAGGCACCAGAGAATAAAAGGGTTGAACTAAAACACCTACAATCGGATGATCTAAAACATAGGCAACTTCGTTGCAAGATATGTGGCATTTCGCAGCCAATGAGGTATTTATGGGACAATGTATGGAACATCGATGAAAGAGAGACTCTTTGCTTGAAAATCCCTATCCAGAAAAATTTTCGATTTTGTCCAGGTCCCGAAATTTAGCTAAAAATCACAAATTACGGCTTTCCCTTGATTATCTGGGTGAAATAGGCACCAGAGAATAAAAGGGTTGAACCAAAACACCTACAATCGGATGATCTAAAACATAGGCAACTTCGTTGCAAGATATGTGGCATTTCGCAGCCAATGAGGTATTTATGGGACAATGTATGGAACATCGATGAAAGAGAGACTCTTTGCTTGAAAATCCCTATCCAGAAAAATTTTCGATTTTGTCCAGGTCCCGAAATTTAGCTAAAAATCACAAATTACGGCTTTCCCTTGATTATCTGGGTGAAATAGGCACCAGAGAATAAAAGGGTTGAACCAAAAGACCTACAATCGGATGATCTAAAACATAGGCAACTTCGTTGCAAGATATGTGGCATTTCGCAGCCAATGAGGTATTTATGGGACAATGTATGGAACATCGATGAAAGAGAGACTCTTTGCTTGAAAATCCCTATCCAGAAAAATTTTCGATTTTGTCCAGGTCCCGAAATTTAGCTAAAAATCACAAATTACGGCTTTCCCTTGATTATCTGGGTGAAATAGGCACCAGAGAATAAAAGGGTTGAACCAAAAGACCTACAATCGGATGATCTAAAACATAGGCAACTTCGTTGCAAGATATGTGGCATTTCGCAGCCAATGAGGTATTTATTGTACAATGTATAGAACATCGATGAAAGAGAGACTCTTTGCTTGAAAATCCCTATCCAGAAAAATTTTCGATTTTGTCCAGGTCCCGAAATTTAGCTAAAAATCACAAATTACGGCTTTCCCTTGATTATCTGGGTGAAATAGGCACCAGAGAATAAAAGGGTTGAACCAAAACACTTACAATCGGATGATCTAAAACATAGGCAACTTCGTTGCAAGATATGTGGCATTTCGCAGCCAATGAGGTATTTATTGTACAATGTATAGAACATCGATGAAAGAGAGACTCTTTGCTTGAAAATCCCTATCCAGAAAAATTTTCGATTTTGTCCAGGTCCCGAAATTTAGCTAAAAATCACAAATTGTGGCTTTCCCTTGATTATCTGGGTGAAATAGGCACCAGAGAATAAAAGGGTTGAACCAAAAGACCTACAATCGGATGATCTAAAACATAGGCAACTTCGTTGCAAGATATGTGGCATTTCGCAGCCAATGAGGTATTTATTGTACAATGTATAGAACATCGATGAAAGAGAGACTCTTTGCTTGAAAATCCCTATCCAGAAAAATTTTCGATTTTGTCCAGGTCCCGAAATTTAGCTAAAAATCACAAATTACGGCTTTCCCTTGATTATCTGGGTGAAATAGGCACCAGAGAATAAAAGGGTTGAACCAAAGCACCTACAATCGGATGATCTAAAACATAGACAACTTCGTTGCAAGATAAGTGGCATTTCGCAGCCAATGAGGTATTTATTGTACAATGTATAGAACATCGATGAAAGAGAGACTCTTTGCTTGAAAATCCCTATCCAGAAAAATTTTCGATTTTGTCCAGGTCCCGAAATTTAGATAAAAATCACAAATTACGGCTTTCCCTTGATTATCTGGGTGAAATAGGCACCAGAGAATAAAAGGGTTGAACCAAAAGACCTACAATCGGATGATCTAAAACATAGGCAATTTCGTTGCAAGATATGTGGCATTTGGCGGCCAATGAGGTATTTATGGGACAATGTATGGAACATCGATGAAAGAGAGACTCTTTGCTTGAAAATCCCTATCCAGAAAAATTTTCGATTTTGTCCAGGTCCTGAAATTTAGCTAAAAATCACAAATTACGGCTTTCCCTTGATTATCTGGGTGAAATAGGCACCAGAGAATAAAAGGGTTGAAGCAAAAGACCTACAATCGGATGATCTAAAACATAGGCAACTTCGTTGCAAGATATGTGGCATTTGGCGGCCAATGAGGTATTTATGGGACAATGTATGGAACATCGATGAAAGAGAGACTCTTTGCTTGAAAATCCCTATCCAGAAAAATTTTCGATTTTGTCCAGGTCCTGAAATTTAGCTAAAAATCACAAATTACGGCTTTCCCTTGATTATCTGGGTGAAATAGGCACCAGAGAATAAAAGGGTTGAAGCAAAAGACCTACAATCGGATGATCTAAAACATAGGCAACTTCGTTGCAAGATATGTGGCATTTCGCAGCCAATGAGGTATTTATTGTACAATGTATAGAACATCGATGAAAGAGAGACTCTTTGCTTGAAAATCCCTATCCAGAAAAATTTTCGATTTTGTCCAGGTCCCGAAATTTAGCTAAAAATCACAAATTACGGCTTTCCCTTGATTATCTGGGTGAAATAGGCACCAGAGAATAAAAGGGTTGAAGCAAAAGACCTACAATCGGATGATCTAAAACATAGGCAACTTCGTTGCAAGATATGTGGCATTTGGCGGCCAATGAGGTATTTATGGGACAATGTATGGAACATCGATGAAAGAGAGACTCTTTGCTTGAAAATCCCTATCCAGAAAAATTTTCGATTTTGTCCAGGTCCCGAAATTTAGCTAAAAATCACAAATTACGGCTTTCCCTTGATTATCTGGGTGAAATAGGCACCAGAGAATAAAAGGGTTGAACTAAAAGACCTACAATCGGATGATCTAAAACATAGGCAACTTCGTTGCAAGATATGTGGCATTTGGCGGCCAATGAGGTATTTATGGGACAATGTATGGAACATCGATGAAAGAGAGACTCTTTGCTTGAAAATCCCTATCCAGAAAAATTTTCGATTTTGTCCAGGTCCCGAAATTTAGCTAAAAATCACAAATTACGGCTTTCCCTTGATTATCTGGGTGAAATAGGCACCAGAGAATAAAAGGGTTGAACCAAAACACCTACAATCGGATGATCTAAAACATAGGCAACTTCGTTGCAAGATATGTGGCATTTGGCGGCCAATGAGGTATTTATGGGACAATGTATGGAACATCGATGAAAGAGAGACTCTTTGCTTGAAAATCCCTATCCAGAAAAATATTCGATTTTGTCCAGGTCCCGAAATTTAGCTAAAAATCACAAATTACGGCTTTCCCTTGATTATCTGGGTGAAATAGGCACCAGAGAATAAAAGGGTTGAACCAAAACACCTACAATCGGATGATCTAAAACATAGGCAACTTCGTTGCAAGATATGTGGCATTTGGCGGCCAATGAGGTATTTATGGGACAATGTATGGAACATCGATGAAAGAGAGACTCTTTGCTTGAAAATCCCTATCCAGAAAAATTTTCGATTTTGTCCAGGTCCCGAAATTTAGCTAAAAATCACAAATTACGGCTTTCCCTTGATTATCTGGGCACCAGAGAATAAAAGGGTTGAACCAAAACACCTACAATCGGATGATCTAAAACATAGGCAACTTGGTTGCAAGATATGTGGCATTTGGCGGCCAATGAGGTATTTATGGGACAATGTATGGAACATCGATGAAAGAGAGACTCTTTGCTTGAAAATCCCTATCCAGAAAAATATTCGATTTTGTCCAGGTCCCGAAATTTAGCTAAAAATCACAAATTACGGCTTTCCCTTGATTATCTGGGTGAAATAGGCACCAGAGAATAAAAGGGTTGAACCAAAACACCTACAATCGGATGATCTAAAACATAGGCAACTTGGTTGCAAGATATGTGGCATTTGGCGGCCAATGAGGTATTTATGGGACAATGTATGGAACATCGATGAAAGAGAGACTCTTTGCTTGAAAATCCCTATCCAGAAAAATTTTCGATTTTGTCCAGGTCCCGAAATTTAGCTAAAAATCACAAATTACGGCTTTCCCTTGATTATCTGGGTGAAATAGGCACCAGAGAATAAAAGGGTTGAACCAAAACACCTACAATCGGATGATCTAAAACATAGGCAACTTGGTTGCAAGATATGTGGCATTTGGCGGCCAATGAGGTATTTATGGGACAATGTATGGAACATCGATGAAAGAGAGACTCTTTGCTTGAAAATCCCTATCCAGAAAAATTTTCGATTTTGTCCAGGTCCCGAAATTTAGCTAAAAATCACAAATTACGGCTTTCCCTTGATTATCTGGGTGAAATAGGCACCAGAGAATAAAAGGGTTGAACCGAAACACCTACAATCGGATGATCTAAAACATAGGCAACTTGGTTGCAAGATATGTGGCATTTGGCGGCCAATGAGGTATTTATGGGACAATGTATGGAACATCGATGAAAGAGAGACTCTTTGCTTGAAAATCCCTATCCAGAAAAATTTTCGATTTTGTCCAGGTCCCGAAATTTAGCTAAAAATCACAAATTACGGCTTTCCCTTGATTATCTGGGTGAAATAGGCACCAGAGAATAAAAGGGTTGAACCAAAACACCTACAATCGGATGATCTAAAACATAGGCAACTTGGTTGCAAGATATGTGGCATTTGGCGGCCAATGAGGTATTTATGGGACAATGTATGGAACATCGATGAAAGAGAGACTCTTTGCTTGAAAATCCCTATCCAGAAAAATATTCGATTTTGTCCAGGTCCCGAAATTTAGCTAAAAATCACAAATTACGGCTTTCCCTTGATTATCTGGGTGAAATAGGCACCAGAGAATAAAAGGGTTGAACCAAAACACCTACAATCGGATGATCTAAAACATAGGCAACTTCGTTGCAAGATATGTGGCATTTCGCAGCCAATGAGGTATTTATTGTACAATGTATAGAACATCGATGAAAGAGAGACTCTTTGCTTGAAAATCCCTATCCAGAAAAATTTTCGATTTTGTCCAGGTCCCGAAATTTAGCTAAAAATCACAAATTACGGCTTTCCCTAGATTATCTGGGTGAAATAGGCACCAGAGAATAAAAGGGTTGAAGCAAAAGACCTACAATCGGATGATCTAAAACATAGGCAACTTCGTTGCAAGATATGTGGCATTTGGCGGCCAATGAGGTATTTATGGGACAATGTATGGAACATCGATGAAAGAGAGACTCTTTGCTTGAAAATCCCTATCCAGAAAAATTTTCGATTTTGTCCAGGTCCCGAAATTTAGCTAAAAATCACAAATTACGGCTTTCCCTTGATTATCTGGGTGAAATAGGCACCAGAGAATAAAAGGGTTGAACCAAAAGACCTACAATCGGATGATCTAAAACATAGGCAACTTGGTTGCAAGATATGTGGCATTTGGCGGCCAATGAGGTATTTATGGGACAATGTATGGAACATCGATGAAAGAGAGACTCTTTGCTTGAAAATCCCTATCCAGAAAAATTTTCGATTTTGTCCAGGTCCCGAAATTTAGCTAAAAATCACAAATTACGGCTTTCCCTTGATTATCTGGGTGAAATAGGCACCAGAGAATAAAAGGGTTGAATCAAAACACCTACAATCGGATGATCTAAAACATAGGCAACTTCGTTGCAAGATATGTGGCATTTGGCGGCCAATGAGGTATTTATGGGACAATGTATGGAACATCGATGAAAGAGAGACTCTTTGCTTGAAAATCCCTATCCAGAAAAATTTTCGATTTTGTCCAGGTCCCGAAATTTAGCTAAAAATCACAAATTACGGCTTTCCCTTGATTATCTGGGTGAAATAGGCACCAGAGAATAAAAGGGTTGAACCAAAAGACCTACAATCGGATGATCTAAAACATAGGCAACTTCGTTGCAAGATATGTGGCATTTGGCGGCCAATGAGGTATTTATGGGACAATGTATGGAACATCGATGAAAGAGAGACTCTTTGCTTGAAAATCCCTATCCAGAAAAATTTTCGATTTTGTCCAGGTCCCGAAATTTAGCTAAAAATCACAAATTACGGCTTTCCCTTGATTATCTGGGTGAAATAGGCACCAGAGAATAAAAGGGTTGAACCAAAACACCTACAATCGGATGATCTAAAACATAGGCAACTTGGTTGCAAGATATGTGGCATTTGGCGGCCAATGAGGTATTTATGGGACAATGTATGGAACATCGATGAAAGAGAGACTCTTTGCTTGAAAATCCCTATCCAGAAAAATATTCGATTTTGTCCAGGTCCCGAAATTTAGCTAAAAATCACAAATTACGGCTTTCCCTTGATTATCTGGGTGAAATAGGCACCAGAGAATAAAAGGGTTGAACCAAAACACCTACAATCGGATGATCTAAAACATAGGCAACTTCGTTGCAAGATATGTGGCATTTCGCAGCCAATGAGGTATTTATTGTACAATGTATAGAACATCGATGAAAGAGAGACTCTTTGCTTGAAAATCCCTATCCAGAAAAATTTTCGATTTTGTCCAGGTCCCGAAATTTAGCTAAAAATCACAAATTACGGCTTTCCCTTGATTATCTGGGTGAAATAGGCACCAGAGAATAAAAGGGTTGAACCAAAACACCTACAATCGGATGATCTAAAACATAGGCAACTTGGTCGCAAGATATGTGGCATTTGGCGGCCAATGAGGTATTTATGGGACAATGTATGGAACATCGATGAAAGAGAGACTCTTTGCTTGAAAATCCCTATCCAGAAAAATTTTCGATTTTGTCCAGGTCCCGAAATTTAGCTAAAAATTACAAATTACGGCTTTCCCTTGATTATCTGGGTGAAATAGGCACCAGAGAATAAAAGGGTTGAACCAAAACACCTACAATCGGATGATCTAAAACATAGGCAACTTGGTTGCAAGATATGTGGCATTTGGCGGCCAATGAGGTATTTATGGGACAATGTATGGAACATCGATGAAAGAGAGACTCTTTGCTTGAAAATCCCTATCCAGAAAAATTTTCGATTTTGTCCAGGTCCCGAAATTTAGCTAAAAATCACAAATTACGGCTTTCCCTTGATTATCTGGGTGAAATAGGCACCAGAGAATAAAAGGGTTGAAACAAAACACCTACAATCGGATGATCTAAAACATAGGCAACTTGGTTGCAAGATATGTGGCATTTGGCGGCCAATGAGGTATTTATGGGACAATGTATGGAACATCGATGAAAGAGAGACTCTTTGCTTGAAAATCCCTATCCAGAAAAATTTTCGATTTTGTCCAGGTCCCGAAATTTAGCTAAAAATCACAAATTACGGCTTTCCCTTGATTATCTGGGTGAAATAGGCACCAGAGAATAAAAGGGTTGAACCAAAACACCTACAATCGGATGATCTAAAACATAGGCAACTTGGTTGCAAGATATGTGGCATTTGGCGGCCAATGAGGTATTTATGGGACAATGTATGGAACATCGATGAAAGAGAGACTCTGCTTGAAAATCCCTATCCAGAAAAATTTTCGATTTTGTCCAGGTCCCGAAATTTAGCTAAAAATCACAAATTACGGCTTTCCCTTGATTATCTGGGTGAAATAGGCACCAGAGAATAAAAGGGTTGAACCAAAACACCTACAATCGGATGATCTAAAACATAGGCAACTTGGTTGCAAGATATGTGGCATTTGGCGGCCAATGAGGTATTTATGGGACAATGTATGGAACATCGATGAAAGAGAGACTCTTTGCTTGAAAATCCCTATCCAGAAAAATTTTCGATTTTGTCCAGGTCCCGAAATTTAGCTAAAAATCACAAATTACGGCTTTCCCTTGATTATCTGGGCACCAGAGAATAAAAGGGTTGAACCAAAACACCTACAATCGGATGATCTAAAACATAGGCAATTTCGTTGCAAGATATGTGGCATTTGGCGGCCAATGAGGTATTTATGGGACAATGTATGGAACATCGATGAAAGAGAGACTCTTTGCTTGAAAATCCCTATCCAGAAAAATTTTCGATTTTGTCCAGGTCCCGAAATTTAGCTAAAAATCACAAATTACGGCTTTCCCTTGATTATTTGGGTGAAATAGGCAACAGAGAATAAAAGGGTTGAACCAAAAGACCTACAATCGGATGATCTAAACCATAGGCAACTTCGTTGCGAGATATGTGGCATTTGGCGGCCAATGAGGTATTTATGGGACAATGTATGGAACATCGATGAAAGAGAGACTCTTTGCTTGAAAATCCCTATCCAGAAAATTTTTCGATTTTGTCCAGGTCCCGAAATTTAGCTAAAAATCACAAATTACGGCTTTCCCTTGATTATCTGGGTGAAATAGGCAACAAAGAATAAAAGGGTTGAACCAAAAGACCTACAATCGGATGATCTAAAACATAGGCAACTTCGTTGCAAGATATGTGACATATGGCGGCCAATGAGGTATTTATAGTACAATGTATAGAACATCGATGAAAGAGATCTAAAACATAGGCAACTTCGTTGCAAGATATGTGGCATTTGGCGGCCAATGAGGTATTTATGGAACAATGTATAGATCATCGATGAAAGAGAGACTCTTTGCTTGAAAATCCCTATCCAGAAAAATTTTCGATTTTGTCCAGGTCCCGAAATTTAGGTAAAAATCACAAATTACGGCTTTCCCTTGATTATCTGGGTGAAATAGGCACCAGAGAATAAAAGGGTTGAACCAAAAGACCTACAATCGGATGATCTAAAACATAGGCAACTTCGTTGCAAGATATGTGGCATATGGCGGCCAATGAGGTATTTATAGTACAATGTATAGAACATCGATGAAAGAGATCTAAAACATAGGCAACTTCGTTGCAAGATATGTGGCATTTGGCGGCCAATGAGGTATTAATGGAACAATGTATAGATCATCGATGAAAGAGAGACTCTTTGCTTGAAAATCCCTATCCAGAAAAATTTTCGATTTTGTCCAGGTCCCGAAATTTAGCTAAAAATCACAAATTACGGCTTTCCCTTGATTATCTGGGTGAAATAGGCAACAAAGAATAAAAGGGTTGAACCAAAAGACCTACAATCGGATGATCTAAAACATAGGCAACTTCGTTGCAAGATATGTGGCATTTGGCGGCCAATGAGGTATTTATGGAACAATGTATAGATCATCGATGAAAGAGAGACTCTTTGCTTGAAAATCCCTATCCAGAAAAATTTTCGATTTTGTCCAGGTCCCGAAATTTAGCTAAAAATCACAAATTACGGCTTTCCCTTGATTATCTGGGTGAAATAGGCAACAAAGAATAAAAGGGTTGAACCAAAAGACCTACAATCGGATGATCTAAAACATAGGCAACTTCGTTGCAAGATATGTGGCATATGGCGGCCAATGAGGTATTTATAGTACAATGTATAGAACATCGATGAAAGAGATCTAAAACATAGGCAACTTCGTTGCAAGATATGTGGCATTTGGCGGCCAATGAGGTATTAATGGAACAATGTATAGATCATCGATGAAAGAGAGACTCTTTGCTTGAAAATCCCTATCCAGAAAAATTTTCGATTTTGTCCAGGTCCCGAAATTTAGCTAAAAATCACAAATTACGGCTTTCCCTTGATTATTTGGGTGAAATAGGCAACAGAGAATAAAAGGGTTGAACCAAAAGACCTACAATCGGATGATCTAAAACATAGGCAACTTCGTTGCAAGATATGTGGCATATGGCGGCCAATGAGGTATTTATAGTACAATGTATAGAACATCGATGAAAGAGATCTAAAACATAGGCAACTTCGTTGCAAGATATGTGGCATTTGGCGGCCAATGAGGTATTAATGGAACAATGTATAGATCATCGATGAAAGAGAGACTCTTTGCTTGAAAATCCCTATCCAGAAAAATTTTCGATTTTGTCCAGGTCCCGAAATTTAGCTAAAAATCACAAATTACGGCTTTCCCTTGATTATCTGGGTGAAATAGGCAACAAAGAATAAAAGGGTTGAACCAAAAGACCTACAATCGGATGATCTAAAACATAGGCAACTTCGTTGCAAGATATGTGGCATATGGCGGCCAATGAGGTATTTATAGTACAATGTATAGAACATCGATGAAAGAGATCTAAAACATAGGCAACTTCGTTGCAAGATATGTGGCATTTGGCGGCCAATGAGGTATTAATGGAACAATGTATAGATCATCGATGAAAGAGAGACTCTTTGCTTGAAAATCCCTATCCAGAAAAATTTTCGATTTTGTCCAGGTCCCGAAATTTAGCTAAAAATCACAAATTACGGCTTTCCCTTGATTATTTGGGTGAAATAGGCAACAGAGAATAAAAGGGTTGAACCAAAAGACCTACAATCGGATGATCTAAAACATAGGCAACTTCGTTGCAAGATATGTGGCATATGGCGGCCAATGAGGTATTTATAGTACAATGTATAGAACATCGATGAAAGAGATCTAAAACATAGGCAACTTCGTTGCAAGATATGTGGCATTTGGCGGCCAATGAGGTATTAATGGAACAATGTATAGATCATCGATGAAAGAGAGACTCTTTGCTTGAAAATCCCTATCCAGAAAAATTTTCGATTTTGTCCAGGTCCCGAAATTTAGCTAAAAATCACAAATTACGGCTTTCCCTTGATTATCTGGGTGAAATAGGCAACAAAGAATAAAAGGGTTGAACCAAAAGACCTACAATCGGATGATCTAAAACATAGGCAACTTCGTTGCAAGATATGTGACATATGGCGGCCAATGAGGTATTTATAGTACAATGTATAGAACATCGATGAAAGAGATCTAAAACATAGGCAACTTCGTTGCAAGATATGTGGCATTTGGCGGCCAATGAGGTATTAATGGAACAATGTATAGATCATCGATGAAAGAGAGACTCTTTGCTTGAAAATCCCTATCCAGAAAAATTTTCGATTTTGTCCAGGTCCCGAAATTTAGGTAAAAATCACAAATTACGGCTTTCCCTTGATTATCTGGGTGAAATAGGCACCAGAGAATAAAAGGGTTGAACCAAAAGACCTACAATCGGATGATCTAAAACATAGGCAACTTCGTTGCAAGATATGTGGCATATGGCGGCCAATGAGGTATTTATAGTACAATGTATAGAACATCGATGAAAGAGATCTAAAACATAGGCAACTTCGTTGCAAGATATGTGGCATTTGGCGGCCAATGAGGTATTAATGGAACAATGTATAGATCATCGATGAAAGAGAGACTCTTTGCTTGAAAATCCCTATCCAGAAAAATTTTCGATTTTGTCCAGGTCCCGAAATTTAGCTAAAAATCACAAATTACGGCTTTCCCTTGATTATCTGGGTGAAATAGGCAACAAAGAATAAAAGGGTTGAACCAAAAGACCTACAATCGGATGATCTAAAACATAGGCAACTTCGTTGCAAGATATGTGACATATGGCGGCCAATGAGGTATTTATAGTACAATGTATAGAACATCGATGAAAGAGATCTAAAACATAGGCAACTTCGTTGCAAGATATGTGGCATTTGGCGGCCAATGAGGTATTAATGGAACAATGTATAGATCATCGATGAAAGAGAGACTCTTTGCTTGAAAATCCCTATCCAGAAAAATTTTCGATTTTGTCCAGGTCCCGAAATTTAGCTAAAAATCACAAATTACGGCTTTCCCTTGATTATCTGGGTGAAATAGGCAACAAAGAATAAAAGGGTTGAACCAAAAGACCTACAATCGGATGATCTAAAACATAGGCAACTTCGTTGCAAGATATGTGGCATATGGCGGCCAATGAGGTATTTATAGTACAATGTATAGAACATCGATGAAAGAGATCTAAAACATAGGCAACTTCGTTGCAAGATATGTGGCATTTGGCGGCCAATGAGGTATTAATGGAACAATGTATAGATCATCGATGAAAGAGAGACTCTTTGCTTGAAAATCCCTATCCAGAAAAATTTTCGATTTTGTCCAGGTCCCGAAATTTAGCTAAAAATCACAAATTACGGCTTTCCCTTGATTATTTGGGTGAAATAGGCAACAGAGAATAAAAGGGTTGAACCAAAAGACCTACAATCGGATGATCTAAAACATAGGCAACTTCGTTGCAAGATATGTGGCATATGGCGGCCAATGAGGTATTTATAGTACAATGTATAGAACATCGATGAAAGAGATCTAAAACATAGGCAACTTCGTTGCAAGATATGTGGCATTTGGCGGCCAATGAGGTATTAATGGAACAATGTATAGATCATCAATGAAAGAGAGACTCTTTGCTTGAAAATCCCTATCCAGAAAAATTTTCGATTTTGTCCAGGTCCCGAAATTTAGCTAAAAATCACAAATTACGGCTTTCCCTTGATTATCTGGGTGAAATAGGCAACAAAGAATAAAAGGGTTGAACCAAAAGACCTACAATCGGATGATCTAAAACATAGGCAACTTCGTTGCAAGATATGTGACATATGGCGGCCAATGAGGTATTTATAGTACAATGTATAGAACATCGATGAAAGAGATCTAAAACATAGGCAACTTCGTTGCAAGATATGTGGCATTTGGCGGCCAATGAGGTATTAATGGAACAATGTATAGATCATCGATGAAAGAGAGACTCTTTGCTTGAAAATCCCTATCCAGAAAAATTTTCGATTTTGTCCAGGTCCCGAAATTTAGGTAAAAATCACAAATTACGGCTTTCCCTTGATTATCTGGGTGAAATAGGCACCAGAGAATAAAAGGGTTGAACCAAAAGACCTACAATCGGATGATCTAAAACATAGGCAACTTCGTTGCAAGATATGTGGCATATGGCGGCCAATGAGGTATTTATAGTACAATGTATAGAACATCGATGAAAGAGATCTAAAACATAGGCAACTTCGTTGCAAGATATGTGGCATTTGGCGGCCAATGAGGTATTAATGGAACAATGTATAGATCATCGATGAAAGAGAGACTCTTTGCTTGAAAATCCCTATCCAGAAAAATTTTCGATTTTGTCCAGGTCCCGAAATTTAGCTAAAAATCACAAATTACGGCTTTCCCTTGATTATCTGGGTGAAATAGGCAACAAAGAATAAAAGGGTTGAACCAAAAGACCTACAATCGGATGATCTAAAACATAGGCAACTTCGTTGCAAGATATGTGACATATGGCGGCCAATGAGGTATTTATAGTACAATGTATAGAACATCGATGAAAGAGATCTAAAACATAGGCAACTTCGTTGCAAGATATGTGGCATTTGGCGGCCAATGAGGTATTAATGGAACAATGTATAGATCATCGATGAAAGAGAGACTCTTTGCTTGAAAATCCCTATCCAGAAAAATTTTCGATTTTGTCCAGGTCCCGAAATTTAGCTAAAAATCACAAATTACGGCTTTCCCTTGATTATCTGGGCACCAGAGAATAAAAGGGTTGAACCAAAACACCTACAATCGGATGATCTAAAACATAGGCAATTTCGTTGCAAGATATGTGGCATTTGGCGGCCAATGAGGTATTTATGGGACAATGTATGGAACATCGATGAAAGAGAGACTCTTTGCTTGAAAATCCCTATCCAGAAAAATTTTCGATTTTGTCCAGGTCCCGAAATTTAGCTAAAAATCACAAATTACGGCTTTCCCTTGATTATCTGGGCACCAGAGAATAAAAGGGTTGAACCAAAACACCTACAATCGGATGATCTAAAACATAGGCAATTTCGTTGCAAGATATGTGGCATTTGGCGGCCAATGAGGTATTTATGGGACAATGTATGGAACATCGATGAAAGAGAGACTCTTTGCTTGAAAATCCCTATCCAGAAAAATTTTCGATTTTGTCCAGGTCCCGAAATTTAGCTAAAAATCACAAATTACGACTTTCCCTTGATTATCTGGGTGAAATAGGCAACAGAGAATAAAAGGGTTGAACCAAAAGACCTATAATCGGATGATCTAAACCATAGGCAACTTCGTTGCGAGATATGTGGCATTTGGCGGCCAATGAGGTATTTATGGGACAATGTATGGAACATCGATGAAAGAGAGACTCTTTGCTTGAAAATCCCTATCCAGAAAAATTTTCGATTTTGTCCAGGTCCCGAAATTTAGCTAAAAATCACAAATTACGACTTTCCCTTGATTATCTGGGTGAAATAGGCAACAGAGAATAAAAGGGTTGAACCAAAAGACCTACAATCGGATGATCTAAACCATAGGCAACTTCGTTGCGAGATATGTGGCATTTGGCGGCCAATGAGGTATTTATGGGACAATGTATGGAACATCGATGAAATAGAGACTCTTTGCTTGAAAATCCCTATCCAGAAAAATTTTCGATTTTGTCCAGGTCCCGAAATTTAGCTAAAAATCACAAATTACGGCTTTCCCTTGATTATCTGGGTGAAATAGGCAACAAAGAATAAAAGGGTTGAACGAAAAGACCTATAATCGGATGATCTAAAACATAGGCAACTTGGTTGCAAGATATGTGGCATTTGGCGGCCAATGAGGTATTTATGGGACAATGTATGGAACATCGATGAAAGAGAGACTCTTTGCTTGAAAATCCCTATCCAGAAAAATTTTCGATTTTGTCCAGGTCCCGAAATTTAGCTAAAAATCACAAATTACGGCTTTCCCTTGATTATCTGGGTGAAATAGGCACCAGAGAATAAAAGGGTTGAAACAAAACACCTACAATCGGATGATCTAAAACATAGGCAACTTGGTTGCAAGATATGTGGCATTTGGCGGCCAATGAGGTATTTATGGGACAATGTATGGAACATCGATGAAAGAGAGACTCTTTGCTTGAAAATCCCTATCCAGAAAAATTTTCGATTTTGTCCAGGTCCCGAAATTTAGCTAAAAATCACAAATTACGGCTTTCCCTTGATTATCTGGGTGAAATAGGCACCAGAGAATAAAAGGGTTGAAACAAAACACCTACAATCGGATGATCTAAAACATAGGCAACTTGGTTGCAAGATATGTGGCATTTGGCGGCCAATGAGGTATTTATGGGACAATGTATGGAACATCGATGAAAGAGAGACTCTTTGCTTGAAAATCCCTATCCAGAAAAATTTTCGATTTTGTCCAGGTCCCGAAATTTAGCTAAAAATCACAAATTACGGCTTTCCCTTGATTATCTGGGTGAAATAGGCACCAGAGAATAAAAGGGTTGAACCAAAACACCTACAATCGGATGATCTAAAACATAGGCAACTTGGTTGCAAGATATGTGGCATTTGGCGGCCAATGAGGTATTTATGGGACAATGTATGGAACATCGATGAAAGAGAGACTCTTTGCTTGAAAATCCCTATCCAGAAAAATTTTCGATTTTGTCCAGGTCCCGAAATTTAGCTAAAAATCACAAATTACGGCTTTCCCTTGATTATCTGGGTGAAATAGGCACCAGAGAATAAAAGGGTTGAACCAAAACACCTACAATCGGATGATCTAAAACATAGGCAACTTGGTTGCAAGATATGTGGCATTTGGCGGCCAATGAGGTATTTATGGGACAATGTATGGAACATCGATGAAAGAGAGACTCTTTGCTTGAAAATCCCTATCCAGAAAAATTTTCGATTTTGTCCAGGTCCCGAAATTTAGCTAAAAATCACAAATTACGGCTTTCCCTTGATTATCTGGGCACCAGAGAATAAAAGGGTTGAACCAAAACACCTACAATCGGATGATCTAAAACATAGGCAATTTCGTTGCAAGATATGTGGCATTTGGCGGCCAATGAGGTATTTATGGGACAATGTATGGAACATCGATGAAAGAGAGACTCTTTGCTTGAAAATCCCTATCCAGAAAAATTTTCGATTTTGTCCAGGTCCCGAAATTTAGCTAAAAATCACAAATTACGGCTTTCCCTTGATTATTTGGGTGAAATAGGCAACAGAGAATAAAAGGGTTGAACCAAAAGACCTACAATCGGATGATCTAAACCATAGGCAACTTCGTTGCGAGATATGTGGCATTTGGCGGCCAATGAGGTATTTATGGGACAATGTATGGAACATCGATGAAAGAGAGACTCTTTGCTTGAAAATCCCTATCCAGAAAATTTTTCGATTTTGTCCAGGTCCCGAAATTTAGCTAAAAATCACAAATTACGGCTTTCCCTTGATTATCTGGGTGAAATAGGCAACAAAGAATAAAAGGGTTGAACCAAAAGACCTACAATCGGATGATCTAAAACATAGGCAACTTCGTTGCAAGATATGTGACATATGGCGGCCAATGAGGTATTTATAGTACAATGTATAGAACATCGATGAAAGAGATCTAAAACATAGGCAACTTCGTTGCAAGATATGTGGCATTTGGCGGCCAATGAGGTATTAATGGAACAATGTATAGATCATCGATGAAAGAGAGACTCTTTGCTTGAAAATCCCTATCCAGAAAAATTTTCGATTTTGTCCAGGTCCCGAAATTTAGGTAAAAAATCACAAATTACGGCTTTCCCTTGATTATCTGGGTGAAATAGGCACCAGAGAATAAAAGGGTTGAACCAAAAGACCTACAATCGGATGATCTAAAACATAGGCAACTTCGTTGCAAGATATGTGGCATATGGCGGCCAATGAGGTATTTATAGTACAATGTATAGAACATCGATGAAAGAGATCTAAAACATAGGCAACTTCGTTGCAAGATATGTGGCATTTGGCGGCCAATGAGGTATTAATGGAACAATGTATAGATCATCGATGAAAGAGAGACTCTTTGCTTGAAAATCCCTATCCAGAAAAATTTTCGATTTTGTCCAGGTCCCGAAATTTAGGTAAAAATCACAAATTACGGCTTTCCCTTGATTATCTGGGTGAAATAGGCACCAGAGAATAAAAGGGTTGAACCAAAACACCTACAATCGGATGATCTAAAACATAGGCAACTTGGTTGCAAGATATGTGGCATTTGGCGGCCAATGAGGTATTTATGGGACAATGTATGGAACATCGATGAAAGAGAGACTCTTTGCTTGAAAATCCCTATCCAGAAAAATTTTCGATTTTGTCCAGGTCCCGAAATTTAGCTAAAAATCACAAATTACGGCTTTCCCTTGATTATCTGGGCACCAGAGAATAAAAGGGTTGAACCAAAACACCTACAATCGGATGATCTAAAACATAGGCAATTTCGTTGCAAGATATGTGGCATTTGGCGGCCAATGAGGTATTTATGGGACAATGTATGGAACATCGATGAAAGAGAGACTCTTTGCTTGAAAATCCCTATCCAGAAAAATTTTCGATTTTGTCCAGGTCCCGAAATTTAGCTAAAAATCACAAATTACGGCTTTCCCTTGATTATTTGGGTGAAATAGGCAACAGAGAATAAAAGGGTTGAACCAAAAGACCTACAATCGGATGATCTAAACCATAGGCAACTTCGTTGCGAGATATGTGGCATTTGGCGGCCAATGAGGTATTTATGGGACAATGTATGGAACATCGATGAAAGAGAGACTCTTTGCTTGAAAATCCCTATCCAGAAAATTTTTCGATTTTGTCCAGGTCCCGAAATTTAGCTAAAAATCACAAATTACGGCTTTCCCTTGATTATCTGGGTGAAATAGGCAACAAAGAATAAAAGGGTTGAACCAAAAGACCTACAATCGGATGATCTAAAACATAGGCAACTTCGTTGCAAGATATGTGACATATGGCGGCCAATGAGGTATTTATAGTACAATGTATAGAACATCGATGAAAGAGATCTAAAACATAGGCAACTTCGTTGCAAGATATGTGGCATTTGGCGGCCAATGAGGTATTAATGGAACAATGTATAGATCATCGATGAAAGAGAGACTCTTTGCTTGAAAATCCCTATCCAGAAAAATTTTCGATTTTGTCCAGGTCCCGAAATTTAGGTAAAAATCACAAATTACGGCTTTCCCTTGATTATCTGGGTGAAATAGGCACCAGAGAATAAAAGGGTTGAACCAAAAGACCTACAATCGGATGATCTAAAACATAGGCAACTTCGTTGCAAGATATGTGGCATATGGCGGCCAATGAGGTATTTATAGTACAATGTATAGAACATCGATGAAAGAGATCTAAAACATAGGCAACTTCGTTGCAAGATATGTGGCATTTGGCGGCCAATGAGGTATTAATGGAACAATGTATAGATCATCGATGAAAGAGAGACTCTTTGCTTGAAAATCCCTATCCAGAAAAATTTTCGATTTTGTCCAGGTCCCGAAATTTAGCTAAAAATCACAAATTACGGCTTTCCCTTGATTATCTGGGTGAAATAGGCAACAAAGAATAAAAGGGTTGAACCAAAAGACCTACAATCGGATGATCTAAAACATAGGCAACTTCGTTGCAAGATATGTGGCATTTGGCGGCCAATGAGGTATTTATGGAACAATGTATAGATCATCGATGAAAGAGAGACTCTTTGCTTGAAAATCCCTATCCAGAAAAATTTTCGATTTTGTCCAGGTCCCGAAATTTAGCTAAAAATCACAAATTACGGCTTTCCCTTGATTATCTGGGTGAAATAGGCAACAAAGAATAAAAGGGTTGAACCAAAAGACCTACAATCGGATGATCTAAAACATAGGCAACTTCGTTGCAAGATATGTGGCATATGGCGGCCAATGAGGTATTTATAGTACAATGTATAGAACATCGATGAAAGAGATCTAAAACATAGGCAACTTCGTTGCAAGATATGTGGCATTTGGCGGCCAATGAGGTATTAATGGAACAATGTATAGATCATCGATGAAAGAGAGACTCTTTGCTTGAAAATCCCTATCCAGAAAAATTTTCGATTTTGTCCAGGTCCCGAAATTTAGCTAAAAATCACAAATTACGGCTTTCCCTTGATTATTTGGGTGAAATAGGCAACAGAGAATAAAAGGGTTGAACCAAAAGACCTACAATCGGATGATCTAAACCATAGGCAACTTCGTTGCGAGATATGTGGCATTTGGCGGCCAATGAGGTATTTATGGGACAATGTATGGAACATCGATGAAATAGAGACTCTTTGCTTGAAAATCCCTATCCAGAAAAATTTTCGATTTTGTCCAGGTCCCGAAATTTAGCTAAAAATCACAAATTACGGCTTTCCCTTGATTATCTGGGCACCAGAGAATAAAAGGGTTGAACCAAAACACCTACAATCGGATGATCTAAAACATAGGCAATTTCGTTGCAAGATATGTGGCATTTGGCGGCCAATGAGGTATTTATGGGACAATGTATGGAACATCGATGAAAGAGAGACTCTTTGCTTGAAAATCCCTATCCAGAAAAATTTTCGATTTTGTCCAGGTCCCGAAATTTAGCTAAAAATCACAAATTACGGCTTTCCCTTGATTATCTGGGCACCAGAGAATAAAAGGGTTGAACCAAAACACCTACAATCGGATGATCTAAAACATAGGCAATTTCGTTGCAAGATATGTGGCATTTGGCGGCCAATGAGGTATTTATGGGACAATGTATGGAACATCGATGAAAGAGAGACTCTTTGCTTGAAAATCCCTATCCAGAAAAATTTTCGATTTTGTCCAGGTCCCGAAATTTAGCTAAAAATCACAAATTACGACTTTCCCTTGATTATCTGGGTGAAATAGGCAACAGAGAATAAAAGGGTTGAACCAAAAGACCTATAATCGGATGATCTAAACCATAGGCAACTTCGTTGCGAGATATGTGGCATTTGGCGGCCAATGAGGTATTTATGGGACAATGTATGGAACATCGATGAAAGAGAGACTCTTTGCTTGAAAATCCCTATCCAGAAAAATTTTCGATTTTGTCCAGGTCCCGAAATTTAGCTAAAAATCACAAATTACGACTTTCCCTTGATTATCTGGGTGAAATAGGCAACAGAGAATAAAAGGGTTGAACCAAAAGACCTACAATCGGATGATCTAAACCATAGGCAACTTCGTTGCGAGATATGTGGCATTTGGCGGCCAATGAGGTATTTATGGGACAATGTATGGAACATCGATGAAATAGAGACTCTTTGCTTGAAAATCCCTATCCAGAAAAATTTTCGATTTTGTCCAGGTCCCGAAATTTAGCTAAAAATCACAAATTACGGCTTTCCCTTGATTATCTGGGTGAAATAGGCAACAAAGAATAAAAGGGTTGAACGAAAAGACCTATAATCGGATGATCTAAAACATAGGCAACTTCGTTGCAAGATATGTGGCATTTGGCGGCCAATGAGGTATTTATGGAACAATGTATAGATCATCGATGAAAGAGAGACTCTTTGCTTGAAAATCCCTATCCAGAAAAATTTTCGATTTTGTCCAGGTCCCGAAATTTAGCTAAAAATCACAAATTACGGCTTTCCCTTGATTATCTGGGTGAAATAGGCAACAAAGAATAAAAGGGTTGAACGAAAAGACCTACAATCGGATGATCTAAAACATAGGCAACTTCGTTGCAAGATATGTGGCATTTGGCGGCCAATGAGGTATTTATAGTACAATGTATAGAACATCGATGAAAGAGATCTAAAACATAGGCAACTTCGTTGCAAGATATGTGGCATTTGGCGGCCAATGAGGTATTAATGGAACAATGTATAGATCATCGATGAAAGAGAGACTCTTTGCTTGAAAATCCCTATCCAGAAAAATTTTCGATTTTGTCCAGGTCCCGAAATTTAGGTAAAAATCACAAATTACGGCTTTCCCTTGATTATCTGGGTGAAATAGGCACCAGAGAATAAAAGGGTTGAACCAAAAGACCTACAATCGGATGATCTAAAACATAGGCAACTTCGTTGCAAGATATGTGGCATATGGCGGCCAATGAGGTATTTATGGGACAATGTATGGAACATCGATGAAAGAGAGACTCTTTGCTTGAAAATCCCTATCCAGAAAAATTTTCGATTTTGTCCAGGTCCCGAAATTTAGCTAAAAATCACAAATTACGACTTTCCCTTGATTATCTGGGTGAAATAGGCAACAGAGAATAAAAGGGTTGAACCAAAAGACCTACAATCGGATGATCTAAACCATAGGCAACTTCGTTGCGAGATATGTGGCATTTGGCGGCCAATGAGGTATTTATGGGACAATGTATGGAACATCGATGAAATAGAGACTCTTTGCTTGAAAATCCCTATCCAGAAAAATTTTCGATTTTGTCCAGGTCCCGAAATTTAGCTAAAAATCACAAATTACGGCTTTCCCTTGATTATCTGGGTGAAATAGGCAACAAAGAATAAAAGGGTTGAACCAAAAGACCTACAATCGGATGATCTAAAACATAGGCAACTTCGTTGCAAGATATGTGGCATTTGGCGGCCAATGAGGTATTTATGGAACAATGTATAGATCATCGATGAAAGAGAGACTCTTTGCTTGAAAATCCCTATCCAGAAAAATTTTCGATTTTGTCCAGGTCCCGAAATTTAGCTAAAAATCACAAATTACGGCTTTCCCTTGATTATCTGGGTGAAATAGGCAACAAAGAATAAAAGGGTTGAACCAAAAGACCTACAATCGGATGATCTAAAACATAGGCAACTTCGTTGCAAGATATGTGGCATATGGCGGCCAATGAGGTATTTATAGTACAATGTATAGAACATCGATGAAAGAGATCTAAAACATAGGCAACTTCGTTGCAAGATATGTGGCATTTGGCGGCCAATGAGGTATTAATGGAACAATGTATAGATCATCGATGAAAGAGAGACTCTTTGCTTGAAAATCCCTATCCAGAAAAATTTTCGATTTTGTTCAGGTCCCGAAATTTAGCTAAAAATCACAAATTACGGCTTTCCCTTGATTATCTGGGTGAAATAGGCAACAAAGAATAAAAGGGTTGAACCAAAAGACCTACAATCGGATGATCTAAAACATAGGCAACTTCGTTGCAAGATATGTGGCATTTGGCGGCCAATGAGGTATTTATGGAACAATGTATAGATCATCGATGAAAGAGAGACTCTTTGCTTGAAAATCCCTATCCAGAAAAATTTTCGATTTTGTCCAGGTCCCGAAATTTAGCTAAAAATCACAAATTACGGCTTTCCCTTGATTATCTGGGTGAAATAGGCAACAAAGAATAAAAGGGTTGAACCAAAAGACCTACAATCGGATGATCTAAAACATAGGCAACTTCGTTGCAAGATATGTGGCATATGGCGGCCAATGAGGTATTTATAGTACAATGTATAGAACATCGATGAAAGAGATCTAAAACATAGGCAACTTCGTTGCAAGATATGTGGCATTTGGCGGCCAATGAGGTATTAATGGAACAATGTATAGATCATCGATGAAAGAGAGACTCTTTGCTTGAAAATCCCTATCCAGAAAAATTTTCGATTTTGTCCAGGTCCCGAAATTTAGCTAAAAATCACAAATTACGGCTTTCCCTTGATTATTTGGGTGAAATAGGCAACAGAGAATAAAAGGGTTGAACCAAAAGACCTACAATCGGATGATCTAAACCATAGGCAACTTCGTTGCGAGATATGTGGCATTTGGCGGCCAATGAGGTATTTATGGGACAATGTATGGAACATCGATGAAAGAGAGACTCTTTGCTTGAAAATCCCTATCCAGAAAAATTTTCGATTTTGTCCAGGTCCCGAAATTTAGCTAAAAATCACAAATTACGGCTTTCCCTTGATTATCTGGGCACCAGAGAATAAAAGGGTTGAACCAAAACACCTACAATCGGATGATCTAAAACATAGGCAATTTCGTTGCAAGATATGTGGCATTTGGCGGCCAATGAGGTATTTATGGGACAATGTATGGAACATCGATGAAAGAGAGACTCTTTGCTTGAAAATCCCTATCCAGAAAAATTTTCGATTTTGTCCAGGTCCCGAAATTTAGCTAAAAATCACAAATTACGGCTTTCCCTTGATTATCTGGGTGAAATAGGCAACAAAGAATAAAAGGGTTGAACCAAAAGACCTACAATCGGATGATCTAAAACATAGGCAACTTCGTTGCAAGATATGTGGCATTTGGCGGCCAATGAGGTATTTATGGGACAATGTATGGAACATCGATGAAAGAGAGACTCTTTGCTTGAAAATCCCTATCCAGAAAAATTTTCGATTTTGTCCAGGTCCCGAAATTTAGCTAAAAATCACAAATTACGACTTTCCCTTGATTATCTGGGTGAAATAGGCAACAGAGAATAAAAGGGTTGAACCAAAAGACCTACAATCGGATGATCTAAACCATAGGCAACTTCGTTGCGAGATATGTGGCATTTGGCGGCCAATGAGGTATTTATGGGACAATGTATGGAACATCGATGAAATAGAGACTCTTTGCTTGAAAATCCCTATCCAGAAAAATTTTCGATTTTGTCCAGGTCCCGAAATTTAGCTAAAAATCACAAATTACGGCTTTCCCTTGATTATCTGGGTGAAATAGGCAACAAAGAATAAAAGGGTTGAACGAAAAGACCTACAATCGGATGATCTAAAACATAGGCAACTTCGTTGCAAGATATGTGGCATTTGGCGGCCAATGAGGTATTTATGGAACAATGTATAGATCATCGATGAAAGAGAGACTCTTTGCTTGAAAATCCCTATCCAGAAAAATTTTCGATTTTGTCCAGGTCCCGAAATTTAGCTAAAAATCACAAATTACGGCTTTCCCTTGATTATCTGGGTGAAATAGGCAACAAAGAATAAAAGGGTTGAACCAAAAGACCTACAATCGGATGATCTAAAACATAGGCAACTTCGTTGCAAGATGTGGCATATGGCGGCCAATGAGGTATTTATAGTACAATGTATAGAACATCGATGAAAGAGATCTAAAACATAGGCAACTTCGTTGCAAGATATGTGGCATTTGGCGGCCAATGAGGTATTAATGGAACAATGTATAGATCATCGATGAAAGAGAGACTCTTTGCTTGAAAATCCCTATCCAGAAAAATTTTCGATTTTGTCCAGGTCCCGAAATTTAGGTAAAAATCACAAATTACGGCTTTCCCTTGATTATCTGGGTGAAATAGGCACCAGAGAATAAAAGGGTTGAACCAAAAGACCTACAATCGGATGATCTAAAACATAGGCAACTTGGTTGCAAGATATGTGGCATTTGGCGGCCAATGAGGTATTTATGGGACAATGTATGGAACATCGATGAAAGAGAGACTCTTTGCTTGAAAATCCCTATCCAGAAAAATTTTCGATTTTGTCCAGGTCCCGAAATTTAGCTAAAAATCACAAATTACGACTTTCCCTTGATTATCTGGGTGAAATAGGCAACAGAGAATAAAAGGGTTGAACCAAAAGACCTACAATCGGATGATCTAAACCATAGGCAACTTCGTTGCGAGATATGTGGCATTTGGCGGCCAATGAGGTATTTATGGGACAATGTATGGAACATCGATGAAATAGAGACTCTTTGCTTGAAAATCCCTATCCAGAAAAATTTTCGATTTTGTCCAGGTCCCGAAATTTAGCTAAAAATCACAAATTACGACTTTCCCTTGATTATCTGGGTGAAATAGGCAACAGAGAATAAAAGGGTTGAACCAAAAGACCTACAATCGGATGATCTAAACCATAGGCAACTTCGTTGCGAGATATGTGGCATTTGGCGGCCAATGAGGTATTTATGGGACAATGTATGGAACATCGATGAAATAGAGACTCTTTGCTTGAAAATCCCTATCCAGAAAAATTTTCGATTTTGTCCAGGTCCCGAAATTTAGCTAAAAATCACAAATTACGGCTTTCCCTTGATTATTTGGGTGAAATAGGCAACAGAGAATAAAAGGGTTGAACCAAAAGACCTACAATCGGATGATCTAAAACATAGGCAACTTGGTTGCAAGATATGTGGCATTTGGCGGCCAATGAGGTATTTATGGGACAATGTATGGAACATCGATGAAAGAGAGACTCTTTGCTTGAAAATCCCTATCCAGAAAAATTTTCGATTTTGTCCAGGTCCCGAAATTTAGCTAAAAATCACAAATTACGACTTTCCCTTGATTATCTGGGTGAAATAGGCAACAGAGAATAAAAGGGTTGAACCAAAAGACCTACAATCGGATGATCTAAACCATAGGCAACTTCGTTGCGAGATATGTGGCATTTGGCGGCCAATGAGGTATTTATGGGACAATGTATGGAACATCGATGAAATAGAGACTCTTTGCTTGAAAATCCCTATCCAGAAAAATTTTCGATTTTGTCCAGGTCCCGAAATTTAGCTAAAAATCACAAATTACGGCTTTCCCTTGATTATCTGGGTGAAATAGGCAACAAAGAATAAAAGGGTTGAACGAAAAGACCTACAATCGGATGATCTAAAACATAGGCAACTTCGTTGCAAGATATGTGGCATTTGGCGGCCAATGAGGTATTTATGGAACAATGTATAGATCATCGATGAAAGAGAGACTCTTTGCTTGAAAATCCCTATCCAGAAAAATTTTCGATTTTGTCCAGGTCCCGAAATTTAGCTAAAAATCACAAATTACGGCTTTCCCTTGATTATCTGGGTGAAATAGGCAACAAAGAATAAAAGGGTTGAACCAAAAGATCTACAATCGGATGATCTAAAACATAGGCAACTTCGTTGCAAGATATGTGGCATTTGGCGGCCAATGAGGTGTTTATGGAACAATGTATAGATCATCGATGAAAGAGAGACTCTTTGCTTGAAAATCCCTATCCAGAAAAATTTTCGATTTTGTCCAGGTCCCGAAATTTAGCTAAAAATCACAAATTACGGCTTTCCCTTGATTATCTGGGTGAAATAGGCAACAAAGAATAAAAGGGTTGAACGAAAAGACCTACAATCGGATGATCTAAAACATAGGCAACTTCGTTGCAAGATATGTGGCATTTGGCGGCCAATGAGGTATTTATGGAACAATGTATAGATCATCGATGAAAGAGAGACTCTTTGCTTGAAAATCCCTATCCAGAAAAATTTTCGATTTTGTCCAGGTCCCGAAATTTAGCTAAAAATCACAAATTACGGCTTTCCCTTGATTATCTGGGTGAAATAGGCAACAAAGAATAAAAGGGTTGAACCAAAAGACCTACAATCGGATGATCTAAAACATAGGCAACTTCGTTGCAAGATGTGGCATATGGCGGCCAATGAGGTATTTATAGTACAATGTATAGAACATCGATGAAAGAGATCTAAAACATAGGCAACTTCGTTGCAAGATATGTGGCATTTGGCGGCCAATGAGGTATTAATGGAACAATGTATAGATCATCGATGAAAGAGAGACTCTTTGCTTGAAAATCCCTATCCAGAAAAATTTTCGATTTTGTCCAGGTCCCGAAATTTAGCTAAAAATCACAAATTACGGCTTTCCCTTGATTATCTGGGTGAAATAGGCAACAAAGAATAAAAGGGTTGAACGAAAAGACCTACAATCGGATGATCTAAAACATAGGCAACTTCGTTGCAAGATATGTGGCATTTGGCGGCCAATGAGGTATTTATGGAACAATGTATAGATCATCGATGAAAGAGAGACTCTTTGCTTGAAAATCCCTATCCAGAAAAATTTTCGATTTTGTCCAGGTCCCGAAATTTAGCTAAAAATCACAAATTACGGCTTTCCCTTGATTATCTGGGTGAAATAGGCAACAAAGAATAAAAGGGTTGAACCAAAAGACCTACAATCGGATGATCTAAAACATAGGCAACTTCGTTGCAAGATGTGGCATATGGCGGCCAATGAGGTATTTATAGTACAATGTATAGAACATCGATGAAAGAGACCTAAAACATAGGCAACTTCGTTGCAAGATATGTGGCATTTGGCGGCCAATGAGGTATTAATGGAACAATGTATAGATCATCGATGAAAGAGAGACTCTTTGCTTGAAAATCCCTATCCAGAAAAATTTTCGATTTTGTCCAGGTCCCGAAATTTAGGTAAAAATCACAAATTACGGCTTTCCCTTGATTATCTGGGTGAAATAGGCACCAGAGAATAAAAGGGTTGAACCAAAAGACCTACAATCGGATGATCTAAAACATAGGCAACTTCGTTGCAAGATATGTGGCATATGGCGGCCAATGAGGTATTTATAGTACAATGTATGGAACATCGATGAAAGAGATCTAAAACATAGGCAACTTCGTTGCAAGATATGTGGCATTTGGCGGCCAATGAGGTATTAATGGAACAATGTATAGATCATCGATGAAAGAGAGACTCTTTGCTTGAAAATCCCTATCCAGAAAAATTTTCGATTTTGTCCAGGTCCCGAAATTTAGCTAAAAATCACAAATTACGGCTTTCCTTTGAATATCTGGGTGAAATAGGCAACAGAGAATAAAAGGGTTGAACCAAAAGACCTACAATCGGATGATCTAAACCATAGGCAACTTCGTTGCGAGATATGTGGCATTTGGCGGCCAATGAGGTATTTATGGGACAATGTATGGAACATCGATGAAATAGAGACTCTTTGCTTGAAAATCCCTATCCAGAAAAATTTTCGATTTTGTCCAGGTCCCGAAATTTAGCTAAAAATCACAAATTACGGCTTTCCCTTGATTATCTGGGTGAAATAGGCAACAAAGAATAAAAGGGTTGAACGAAAAGACCTACAATCGGATGATCTAAAACATAGGCAACTTCGTTGCAAGATATGTGGCATTTGGCGGCCAATGAGGTATTTATGGAACAATGTATAGATCATCGATGAAAGAGAGACTCTTTGCTTGAAAATCCCTATCCAGAAAAATTTTCGATTTTGTCCAGGTCCCGAAATTTAGCTAAAAATCACAAATTACGGCTTTCCCTTGATTATCTGGGTGAAATAGGCAACAAAGAATAAAAGGGTTGAACCAAAAGACCTACAATCGGATGATCTAAAACATAGGCAACTTCGTTGCAAGATATGTGGCATATGGCGGCCAATGAGGTATTTATAGTACAATGTATAGAACATCGATGAAAGAGATCTAAAACATAGGCAACTTCGTTGCAAGATATGTGGCATATGGCGGCCAATGAGGTATTAATGGAACAATGTATAGATCATCGATGAAAGAGAGACTCTTTGCTTGAAAATCCCTATCCAGAAAAATTTTCGATTTTGTCCAGGTCCCGAAATTTAGGTAAAAATCACAAATTACGGCTTTCCCTTGATTATCTGGGTGAAATAGGCACCAGAGAATAAAAGGGTTGAACCAAAAGACCTACAATCGGATGATCTAAAACATAGGCAACTTCGTTGCAAGATATGTGGCATATGGCGGCCAATGAGGTATTTATAGTACAATGTATAGAACATCGATGAAAGAGATCTAAAACATAGGCAACTTCGTTGCAAGATATGTGGCATTTGGCGGCCAATGAGGTATTAATGGAACAATGTATAGATCATCGATGAAAGAGAGACTCTTTGCTTGAAAATCCCTATCCAGAAAAATTTTCGATTTTGTCCAGGTCCCGAAATTTAGCTAAAAATCACAAATTACGGCTTTCCTTTGAATATCTGGGTTAAATAGGCAACAAAGAATAAAAGGGTTGAACCAAAAGATCTACAATCGGATGATCTAAAACATAGGCAACTTCGTTGCAAGATATGTGGCATTTGGCGGCCAATGAGGTGTTTATGGAACAATGTATAGATCATCGATGAAAGAGAGACTCTTTGCTTGAAAATCCCTATCCAGAAAAATTTTCGATTTTGTCCAGGTCCCGAAATTTAGCTAAAAATCACAAATTACGGCTTTCCTTTGAATATCTGGGTGAAATAGGCAACAAAGAATAAAAGGGTTGAACCAAAAGATCTACAATCGGATGATCTAAAACATAGGCAACTTCGTTGCAAGATATGTGGCATTTGGCGGCCAATGAGGTATTAATGGAACAATGTATAGATCATCGATGAAAGAGAGACTCTTTGCTTGAAAATCCCTATCCAGAAAAATTTTCGATTTTGTCCAGGTCCCGAAATTTAGCTAAAAATCACAAATTACGGCTTTCCCTTGATTATCTGGGTGAAATAGGCAACAAAGAATAAAAGGGTTGAACCAAAAGACCTACAATCGGATGATCTAAAACATAGGCAACTTCGTTGCAAGATATGTGGCATATGGCGGCCAATGAGGTATTTATAGTACAATGTATAGAACATCGATGAAAGAGATCTAAAACATAGGCAACTTCGTTGCAAGATATGTGGCATATGGCGGCCAATGAGGTATTAATGGAACAATGTATAGGTCATCGATGAAAGAGAGACTCTTTGCTTGAAAATCCCTATCCAGAAAAATTTTCGATTTTATCCAGGTCCCGAAATTTAGCTAAAAATCACAAATTACGGCTTTCCCTTGATTATTTGGGTGAAATAGGCAACAGAGAATAAAAGGGTTGAACCAAAAGACCTACAATCGGATGATCTAAAACATAGGCAATTTCGTTGCAAGATATGTGGCATTTGGCGGCCAATGAGGTATTTATGGGACAATGTATGGAACATCGATGAAAGAGAGACTCTTTGCTTGAAAATCCCTATCCAGAAAAATTTTCGATTTTGTCCAGGTCCCGAAATTTAGCTAAAAATCACAAATTACGGCTTTCCCTTGATTATCTGGTTGAAATAGGCACCAGAGAATAAAAGGGTTGAACCAAAAGACCTACAATCGGATGATCTAAAACATATGCAATTTCGTTCAAACATTAGATGAACCAGCTACACAACCATGCGAACAAACCCTATAAATTTGATCGAATTCGGTGTTACTGTTCGTGAGTTATAAGGTCACAACGCACTTGCAACAATTTTTTATATATATAGAGATGTCAATTTGGAGGATCACTTTCTCAAAGAATTAGATTATTGTTTGAGTAGATTAGCTTCTGACGGGATTAACTGTTTTTCAGAATTGTTAATCGGCATATTGTTCAGGCTGAATCCTGATTTTTATATTATTTGCTTTCAATATCTTACTACTAACTTTTCTTACCGGCTAGGCTCGCCGGGGAACTTTTGAAGGTTTGTTGCTAAACTACTCTTTGATTGATTTTTTCTGACATGATACACTTCCAAAGACGACATACAAGTAAGGATAAGTAATGCGAAAGATCAGTTGTCGATACATATACATATAGGTAAATAAATAAATAAATAAATATCGATCAAGATCATTTTCGTAAATTGACCTCTTTTCTCGACATGAATCTTAGTTTTAAATCTTACCCAATATCCAAGGTTTCAAAACAAATTTTTCCACCAACAAGTCTTTATCGGAGCCTGTTCCTAGATCCTTCTACCTAAGCGCGTAATATTCATCTCAGGAACGAACCGAGTTGTTAATGATGCACCCAAAGAACATTTTGTATGACAGTTATACTCTCGAATGTTTGTCTGATGCTCGCGAGAGATGGGGCCGTGAAAAAACGGTGGTGATGTGTGAAACATCAACATAGCTACAACCATTAACCCATGCGTCCACAGGTATCGAGAGATAACCGAGATAAATTGTTTAGGCTGTATCAACTCTTGAAAGATTCTATGTCTACACACCTTCATAAGTTGTGAAGTTTGTCTACGGTACAGCTTGATTAGTGGATTGCTTATCACAGTAAGCATCAAGTTGGAATACTTGAAGAGGCGAGTATATCCTGTTTATTAATTTTTGTACCAGTTAAGGAATTTAACATCCTTTTTCTGAACAAAGTACCTACTTACGTACAAATCTGTGATATTCCTTTTTAAAGAATATCGAATAAAGCATACGTAACATAGACCCATTTCTGTGCAATTTTCATGAGCTGTGCTATGGTAGATGTACGTTTTAAAAGTCCCTGTCGATTGTGTAGTGGATATTGTGTACTATTCCTTTATACATGCAAGTGCTCATTAAGCTACACAGCTAAGAATGGTTATCTATATACCAAAAGCTAAACTACCCAAACACCCAAGCAAGCATAGTTAATTTCCACATCCACCATGATATAGAGGTGAAGAGCCTAACACAAACATCTTTAGATACACTCTACATTCCCGATTAGCAACAATTCCCGACCCAACAAGCACACTTCACCTAATAAACGCTCCAAGTACACTCTTTCGCCATTGAATTTACCATGCGAATGCGAGCGACCTGCCTACTCACGTGCCGGAAGTAACAAACTTGCCATTACACGGTGAATGTAATGTCATCAACCCCGCCCACTCCGCACCGAATGTCATATGCTAATGGCATAGGCAGCAATATTTTCTTGTCCCGCAGCATACAATATGCTTCAAACAATCTGCCGGTGAATTTCGCTTCAATTCTGTTTCTTTTTTTTTTTTCGCTGAATACGTACGAGAACATCCGCCATTTATTTCCTTCCTACTACAACCCACCCATTCAGGACATATCTTGGCAAGAAATGGAAAATATATTTTTATTCATATTTCCATGTAGAGTTTCATCTTCTACGCGACTTGAATTTTCGCAAAAAGAAAGGACAGACAACAACAACAACAACAGGGCGAACAAAATCGAAGGAAGGGATGCGAAAAGGAGGAGAAGGAAGCAACTTGAATCGCTGGAATGACTTCAATGGCGTTGGCAATTTGTTTTTATTGCCCTACATGTGTATGGCATCCTTTTTCGCATTCAGATGTGTTTTTTTTTTTTTATTTTTTCTGCGAGCTACGCTTTTGAAAATTATTCTTTAATTTTTGCCATCTTCTGCAGCAGCATGTCAACGGCGGAAGGGAACAGAATATGAATAAAGGACGAAAGGACTACAATACGATCCGTCGCATACAGGCAATGTAAATTGCTCTACATTCAGCCGAGAGAAGGATATGTACGAAGAAAAATTCGAAAATTGGACTAAGATGGCTGATAATAGAATAGGATGGGTGACAGCATATAGGGGTGCGTGTAGGTGCTCTTATCGCTTTGTGTACATGTAAAAGGATATTGGGCATAAATGTGAGCTACGCGAGGGTTATAATGAGATGCGCGACATTAATGGTGAAATTTAACGGCGAAGGATACACGGAAATTTGTTTTTAGATTGGAGTACATTTTGCAAAGAAGATATCTACTTATAGAAACCCTTGTGGTGATTTTAGATGATAGCACGTGGTTTCCGTTGTCTAAAGATTTTAGAAGACAATATTTACCCGTTAGGGACTTCAAATATAGTATGTATGTTTATGAAAGTGTATCCAGACCCATGTGGAATCACTCTTCACAGACATCTACTTAGTATACAAATCTTTAAAAACCATCTGAGATCTCATTAAAGAGCAGGAGCGAAGTTTCTTTACCTAGGGATCCGTGCACTTTGCACTACCAATTCATTTTCATACATACATATGTCACCAAGAGGTACAAACGGGATTTATTACACTTTCCTCAAGCTAGTGTAGTAACCTATGGCGCCTAGTACCAGAGAGGTTTTTTTTATACATTTTTGTTGCTTCAATTAGCTACGTGTAGTATGTTGCAACATGTGAAGGATTTTAACGAGCTTGATGTTGAAAAAAAAAAACGACGCCTCAATGGTTCACAAACTAATTGACACGGGAATCGATTTTAGCTACCCACAAGCTATTGGCAGCTCACTCGTAAGGTTGGCAATTTAAACATCTCTCTAACTCTCATTGACCGTTCCATCACCTCGATTGATAAATCCATTAAATTTTACTCTCACTCTACTCCCCATAACCCAGGCACACATTTTCAGCTACATATGTATATGTATGTAGATGCAACATCCTTCATATCCCTCTTGCGGAACATTTCCTATCTCCGAAAAATTAATTTAGCTGCGCCAAGAAACCAATTTGCAAAGCATTTTCTCAGCAAAGATTCCTTCTCTCACACACAAGTGTGCAACAAATCTCAATCTTAACTTACAACCTTATTACACACCGGTATCTTTCCTTGCGCTCACCGTGCTAACAGTCAGTTCAGCCAAATAGAAATGCCAACCCGTTGCATTGCTTCTATGTATTTCTCCCTCAAGGATATCGTGCAAAAATAATAAAAAAAAAAATAAACTCCTTAAATGAAAATGCACACCTACCCACTCACACATGTCGTGATGTGCACCATCCTGCCATCCTGGATGCACTAATGCAACATTTCTTACTAGCAAACACGACAACCCAGCTAAGAGAAGATTACGAATGTAATATCCTCAGTTGGGTATCACAGGATGATATTAACGTCTTCTCCACGAAGGAGACACCTCTTGCCACAGCAAACTTTGGCGTTTCCGGGTCCAAAGTGTACATACAGAGAAAGACTACGAGAGACAGGTAAGGAAAAGGATATTCACTGAAGATAACTTGTATGTCCTTTGGTTAAATATCCTAGTTATGTTATTGGTGTCCTGTGGCGTCTTCACTGGTCGGTGAAATACTAAAACGAGTTCAACGGTGTGGGATAGAAAAACTTCCAAGGAGTTGTCCTACTCGTCTGGTTAAGTAGTTTGCAGTACGTGTAGGTGGAACAGAATTTATGAGAAATCTCTTGAGAAGGGTTTTCTTGCTTTTTTTTTTCAAAGAATTTGCTCCACATTCTTTATCTGATTTACCCCTGGGCGAGGAATATCATGTCCTACTATGTGTGGTTTGTTGTTGTTTCCTTATATTTTTATTTGCTTGTCCTTATGATTATGTCTGCAGTTCTGATTTCTGGAGAGTTTTTCATTAAGGGCAATTTTATTTCACGTGTGCGAGGTCAAATGGAAAATTTAAGTTAATGGAAAATTGAAAATTGAAGATGGACAAGTTTTGGCAGCAAAAGTGAACAGTCGCTTGTAAAAATACCACCAGCCTAAAAACCTGGTTACCGCTTTAAAAAATTGTGGTAAAATAGGCACAAGGACAGAACAATTTCGGTTCAATTTAATATTATTTGGTCTTTAAACTCTAATAGACACTCGAGCAAGAGTAGAGCCTTTAATAGAAGGAATCTACAATTTTTGGAGTGACGCTAACAGATTGGAATGACCTTCTTGTGTCCGACATTTTTACGGCTATTATACAGTTATACCAATATAAGTTCCAACCCAATATCATTCAAATATCCTCTACGGAATGGTCTGCACAAAGACCATACTGAACTCAATGTTCCATATGCTGGCAAATTGGCGTTCGATGTTGTTCCTGATGTTATCTAAAGTTTCTTGCTTATAGGCATAGACCACGGCCTTGGCATAGTTCCAAAACAAAAAGTCCAGAGGCGTTAAATCACACGAACGAAAGGGATAATTGACTAGTTCATTTCTGTAAATTCTGCATGAAATAAAACAGTCCGCATTCATGACTCAGGAGGTGAACGTAGATCGCTTGCTTTCATAAGGCGGCCGAAAGATTCTAACGCCTATTGGATATACTAGCAGCTTCATCATTAATTATAGGAAACCACCATGCTTATGTCTGGATTATTAAACATCATTAAATAAATATGAACGTTTAGAGAATAAATGAATTTCCAATTCGTTATTTCCACACAATTACATATCAGTGGATCGAGTTCGTAAAATTAGCTATTGTTCCAATTCCTGTAAATGTCAACTTTGAAATGTCAAAGCTGCATACACCTGTCAAAGCATGGTTATTTTAAAAGAGAGCAAATGCCAAGTTATTTCAAAGTGGTTTATGTTCCAGTAGCACGTGTGCATGTCTGCAGATTTTCATCTTTGAAATTCATAAGTTCATTTTAAATGTGAAACCAAGCACAAACTGTTAACGCGTTGAAATGTCAGGTTCAGTGAGAAACATATTAAAATCTGTCATCTGAGAAAATGTCAACGCATGGAAACATACTTGCAAAACTCCTGAAAATTGCAAAATTTTAAGGGACATTTTTTTTTTGTAAAGTCGTTTTGGTGTGTCCTTTTCAAATATGCACATGTACCTATACATATTCAAGCACCTTCACTCAGGCAATTGAAACAACAAACTTCCGCTTTAACTGCTTGTCAACCCCACACGACAATCCAAATTGAACGTCACTTTTGTTTTTATTTGTCTTGACAAAACCTTTTTATATCATGTCCTTACCCTATTGTATCCATTTTCCTTTCTCTTTCTGCATAATCATCAAGCGTATCGCCACAAATCAATCGGCAGGAGTAAGGAAAAACCACACCATGCACTTATCGCATTACAATATCGCTCCTGGGCAGGAATTGAGAGATTCATTGAGGACACCCGTCACACAGTGTCTTGTCTTGTCTCTTGTCTGTCAGTCAGTCAAACACCCACCCCACTTAATATCACCTTTATCCGAGGGTTGCATCGAAAATACACACAATGTACTGTTCGCAGGATCAATGCAACGCGTCACGGTTGAGAGAGCCGTATAAAAGAGGACACAACAAATTCACTTATCCAACTTCCGATACAAGGCGCGTCGTACACCCATATATTTCAATATCACCAAAGGACATATACGTAGCGTTGTCCTTGCTTGAAACAAAACGAAATATGTAATAACCCTCGTGGAAAATTCGATACTCGCTATCAGATTACGGCGACACCATTGAAATTATTATTGTTCCTTCAATGCGAGGTGGTTGGGCGATGATTGTTGTTTTTGAACGCGCACTGGTTCAATGGAGTGCAAGCAAGAGAATGCACAAAAGGACATACACACACTTACCTACGGGTATGCGCTCATTTATTATCATTCGCATTGCTGATTTTCTGGTATTTTAATTTTTCGGTTCATCGAACAGAATTCCCACACAACGTAGCCGAGGGAGTCCTTTCCAAGGATTCTGAATATGAAGAAGGCGGAGTGCGGACTACTTTCATCTTGGAAGCAGAATATGCAAATCAACTTCTACTCAATGCTGCATTATAAAAAGAGGGGCACAAAATAAGAGTTTTTGTTTTTCTTATCCTTCGCTTGGCTAATAGCACAAGGAACTGCTGCGGGCGATGTGAAAGATGTAAACAAACCCAACGGGTGGGTTTTTAGGTCGGGTTTGTGGTAATTTACCCGCTAATAGCTTATGCGGAATAATTTCGTTGGTTTTTTTCGTTTGGTCCGCGTGTTTGGTGAGGATTTATTTACAATTGAGCTCAGCAGCACAGATATCCTTAGACAATAAGTGAATTTTCCAGCAATTATCCTGCTGAGAGGGATCAGCGTAGGAATGGGTCATTATTGGTGAATTTGTGAAACAAGGAAGCAGTGGTTTTGACAACATGATTTTCAGATCCTTTTCGTAAATATTGACTCGATTCAAATTTTGTGCTGTATCATGCTTATTGGGGGGATGATTGCAGTAAATGAATATGTAAAGGGGTATGAGAAACTTAGTTTGTGGGCGGAATTGTTTCGACTTCAATTAAAAAAGTTGAAAGTCTGTTATTGTCAGCTAGAAGGGAGTGAGCCTTTAGTTGGAATAGACTTTGTACATCGCACAGTATGCAAATGTCAAACTTATTTGTATTGGAAAGCATGAAATACCCACCGGATAGCTACGAAATGTTATTGTTAAGCATATAGTGGATATAAAAATATTATTAATACCAGTACCTACAGTTTTTTTCGCCCTATTGGCATTTCCAAAAAAAAACTAAATATTAAAAAGTCTTAGGTTTATTCTAAATTTATTTTCATTTAACTTAAGTTTAATTTTCGTCGAAAAAGCTGTTTAAATCCCAAGCTTCAACACTTTGGTTAGTTGCTTAGCCCCTTAATATTATTTTTCGCATATTCAATTTATTCAACTACTCTTTTTAATAAACCAGGTTTACTTACACTTTCTTCCAAGTAACATATGTACATAGAAGTTACGGGAATACTGAGTAGGAAGAGGAGGACATACATATGCAGTCCCTCAGCTTAAGGGAATAAGGGAATCTCGCAATATCAACAATATTCTGACGTTCTCCAGAAGATTGAATAACTGACCGCCAACTTCAAGGTTCAAACGCAAGCACAGGCTCTTCGGAATAATGAAAAGGACCCAATCGCAAGAAAGGAAAGCAAATTGTATGTAGATGTATCCAAGCAGCACTTATGTATAGAAATTGCTGAATAGATAGAATTTTGAAAGACCAAGCAAGAAGGGTACCCACTGAAAGTCCTTCCGGAAGTCCCTCATTTCCTCGGTCTCTCACTCCTTCTTTCAATGAAGAAGGTGAGAGACCTTCCAATATTGACAGTGGTCTCAAAGCTATCCAGAAGATAGAGAACCACAACGCTATCGACTCTGATGCGATCTGTGTACTTACTTACTTAACGGGCTCCCGACCCGTAAAGAGTCTCTGCCTGAGACACGGCAGCGTTGTACTATTTTCGATCCCAGGCATGCTGCTGCCAGTTGTCTAGACCAAGCGCTTTAGCATCCGCAATAGCTTGGTCCTTAAAACGGAGGTTCGGTCATCCTTGTGGTCTCGAACATGGGGGCTGTGATTCGAATATCCTCTTTGCTGGAGCATTATTGTCCATTCGCTCGATGTGGTCGAGCCAGTGTAGTCGACGTGTTTTGGCTTTTTGGACTACATCTACATCTTGGTACAGCTCATAGAGTTCGCGGTTGTATCTTCTCCTACACTCGCGCTCCTCGCATACGAGACCGAATATCCGACGAAGAATTTTTTTCGAAAGTGTTCAATATTTGCTCTGCTTTCCTGCTTATCGTCCAACACTCGGCTCCATATAGCAGAACTGGCAGGATCAAAGTTTTGTAGAGCATATATTTCGTCTTCCAGGTAAGGAGTTTTCGCCCCATTTGTTTCGCCAAACCGAAGTAGCAGCGGTTTTCTAGGGTAAGATTTCGTCGAATCTCCACGAAGGTGTCATTCGTGAAATTGATATTTACTCTGAGGTAGGTAAACTCCTTAACCACTTCAAAGTTACTGTTGCCAACAGTGGCGTTCTGTCCTAGGCGGTGGACAGATGCTTCTTTGTTTGTTGACAACATGTACTTGGTTTTGTTGTTTGTCGTTTCGCCTGTTCTTCAATTGCCGTAAAAGCCTCTAACGATGATGTCGATGTCGTCTGCGTATCCCAGCAGCTGGACAGATTTGTTAAAGATAGTGCCTTCCGTGTTTACAGCTGCCCTGCGCTCTGTTCCAGCACAAGATTGAACAAGTCACACGATAGCGCATCCCCTTGCCGTTCAGAGGAACTGTTTCTGAATTGCACGTTGCACCGCGTGTTTTCCAGCGTCACGCGGCACAGCTGGATCAGTTTAGCCGGGATCCAAAATTCGGCCATCTCCTTGTAGAGCTCAAGACGATGAATGCTATTATATGCGGCTTTAAAGTCGATGAAGAGATGGGATATGCCTCGGTAGTTCTTACAAGACATAGGATCGCCTTTCTTGCAGATGGGGCATATAGAGCTGATACTCCAGTCATCGGGCATGACTTCATCCACCCATACTTGGTTGATGACTTGGCGCATGTACCCTACCAAAGCATCACCACCATGTTTGAAAAGCTCTGCTGGTATATCATCAGAGCCGGCGGCCTTGCTGTTCTTCAGCTTTTTGATAGTTGAGCCGACCTCTTCAAAACTGGGAAGACAATTTCAAAGAAGTTTACATCGACAACGACCTTATTAAGATTCCGAAGGTCTCTGTTATCCATTTGATTTGGATATATGGGTATACCATGTTGATTATAGATAGAAACTATTCAAAAGTAGTCCTTCGCTGTGTCAATAACTATATACATAAATTTTGGGTCTAGGATTTTGGTAAGGTGAGACATATGTAAATTTATTTTTAGAAACATAAAGTTCATGACTACTGAGTTAGGTGGAAGGCATTGTTGATTGAGGCCTAGCTCCACTGACTGTAGTGCCACCTTGGTGAATATTTAGCTATTCAAATCATGTATAATTTATCCATTCATTATATAGACTAATACTTTTTGGGGCGTGTTCATAAAAAATTGATTATGACGAACTTTTAAATTTGATACGGTCGAAGTTCTCATTGCAATTGAATTAAAAAGTTCAGTAAGGTACACACGATGGGCGCCGTGGCTCAAGTGGTTAGTGCGTTGAACAGCGGATCGAGGTTCAATCCTCAGACAACACGGATCCACATCTCGCGAGCGTCTGTCAAATATCCAAGACTGTCATGAAAAAGTTTCTCATATAACTTCGGACACGGCGTTAAACAGTAGGCCCTTCCATAGTTCCATTCGTGTAATGAATATAACACGCAGAACACGAATGATTGTGAGAAGCTACACAGGTTCTGGGTCCCATGGACCTGTTGCACCAAAAATTTCTTTATTTTATTTTATATCCTTGAACTAGTACACATGCTTATTTTTTTTTTTTGTTTTTTTCTATTAACATATTTGTTTATTTGTTTTTCATTACAGATCAAATTCTAAACGCCTTCTATACTATTTAATTCAGACGCCCAAACAGGGGGAAAAATATCTGCCTTCTCTTGTTTCGTTGGATACTAGTCGTTTTCATCGTGCTTTTTCGGGAGTTGTACTAAACGGTAGTTTTATTGCACTTTTTCGGGATTATTTTCGCTTAAAATGACATCATGGACACCAGTGTTGAATCAGTTTTTCCAATTATATCGTATTTCCGTTAGTGTTTCCAATCATTTTGTGAATGTGCCTTTTGTCGCAAAAGTCCTTCGCTTAACACCGTGAGTTGAAAAGTGATTTTGTCACTTTTTTTCTGATGGTTTTCACTCAGTTACAAAAGTGGGCAACCTATTTAAAAAAATAGAAAATATGGTGTCATGCATGTCACGCGTACATATGTCGTAAATGTCTGAAAATCCTTCCGATCGTCATATAATTCAATTCAGTGTCAAGCAGTGGAAGGATGGTTTCAAGACTGAAAAGGATTGTTTCACTGAAGGTGAGTCTAATTTCAAAAACTTTTAACTTTTTTTTATTGTCCAAATATTTTTTATTCATGCCTCAGTACGCAAGTAGTGCGTGTACATTTTTTTTAAAAAACCTAAAGCCTACCAATTTATAAACATTATTGAATGGAGGGTAGGATCGCATGATCTCGCTGAACAATTGATTGTACATTTGTAGAGGCTACACAAATTCAGTGATTACAGTAAGGTAACATCCACATTCTGGATTAACTGAATTTTGTTCGTTGCTTTTACGTATAGTCCTCCACGACTAAAACTCCCAATACCATGGTTGTAATGGAATAAAAATTCGTATATAAAGTTCGAAAAATTTTCCTTTCAATCTACCAGTCGTATTGATGCATCCTGTTTGAAGAACTTAGTTCTCAATTGCTATACGATTGGGCTTTGCTTCTGTGAATAGTTCTGAAAAATGATATCCCTTTTTAGAATTCACCCTCAGAAAGAGTACATATGCCAAAAACGTATTGGATTTTTGACCAAGGTAGTGACAGCCGATAGACTGAAATAATATGTTGTACCCCGGCCGCTCCGCTTCGAGCTATTCTGATAACTTTTCTTTTGAAAAATTTCTAACTTTTCTTTAAATTTTTAAAGTTGTGTAACAGTTTAAAATCTAAAGCAATACAAAGTACGGATATATGTACATAAATTGTGTTATACTGCGTCGCCAAGGAAATTTTAGTCAAGTCCTTCAAAAAGCCTAGCTGTACCTACGTTTCGAGAACAAAAATTTATTCACCACATTTGCATTAAATTTTCTAGACCATCCTTTTTGTATCTATTGCAAACCACAATTTTAATTAAATCCCCCCGAGGCATCATTACTTGAGTACGACAACTCCTTTTACTACTACTCGTAGAGGCAAACCAAAGTCATCATCAACACAGATTCAGCCACCCGCCCTTTGTCGCCTTGCCTTGTCGCAGGATACTTCAATTTGAATTGAGTGCGCCTCAGCATTAATCAATGAAGCAGAACGATGGAACCGCCTTCCTTCCCCCAAAACATGTCCGCCTCCACCATTTCAACTAGAATTTGACTACAGGGATAAACAATGTTAATTTTATTTATTTACCTATCCGTCATTTTCTCCTTCTCCAGTGCTGCTGTTGCTCCTCAAAGATAAACTGGACAATAATCCAAAATAATTTATTATCCTTCGCAATATCGATTCGTCTGTATGTATAGAATGACTATGGCCGGGATTGGGCCGGGCCATAAGGTTAAATTATATTTTTTTTGTGTCTTTCGTTTGCCTACTTTTTTATTTATTTTTTCTTTGCTTTTCTTTTTCATCAAACTTTCGGTGTTTATCTGTCCGATGAGATAAAAGAAAAGTCTATTTTTGAAAAGGGATACGAATCCTTGTCTTTGTGTCTATTTTTACAGCAAAGATACAGTGTGTACCTATCCCCAGCTTGGACAGTGTTGAAGATGTGCCTCTGAATAATTTATGCAAAAAATCCTCTGCGATGTTTATTCTTAGGGCGGGTGGAGACGGCCGGACGGTTTGGTTTCCTGAGGCTTACCGCAGTCAACTGATTTTTTCATCGTCCTTTATCAACCCCACCTACTTCAAAGAAAGGATATCGAAAGTTTATTTAAGTTGTCTTTCAGAATTATGGATATTTATTTGAGGGTTTTAGCCATCAATAGCCCAAAACAAAAAAGGAGGAAAATAGAAAAACTTATCCCATAAGGCCTAGGAACTGCATCCTCCCCATATTGGCGACCTGACAACATCCTGTCAGCTAGAGAAGCAAGAAATGAAAATGAAATGAAAGGAAAGCAAAACTTTTCTGATTATCTTAATTGCATTTGGAGTTCTCTAGTGTTTCCACCCTCCGAATGTTGACCATTCCCCAATTTTCTTTAGTAAATCCAGTTCAAGGATAATGAGCGAACGGCGGGATGTGGAAGAGGATGAAGATGTCTGATAATATAAACATAGATTAAATTAGGGGTAGTTTCAGCAGATTTAACCATATGAATGCACACGCACACATGGAATCCAAAATGCTAACCAACGCTTGGCTGGTGGATATAGAATGATGGTTGGCGTATCCACAGCATTAATTGCGTCCGACAGTTTGCCCTTTTGGTAGACGCTTGGAATGTGCAGCCAAACTGCCATTCAACTGGAAGTTGAGTGGTTTTGCGTGCGGAAATTTACCAATCCATATGCGGGGAGCACAAGTGATGATGATTAACGGACGGTGGCAGAGGGGGCAGCAAGAAGGGCGAGAGAGAGATTTGACGGTTTAGACGGCTTGTATTGAACTGATTGACCATGAAGTTTTGAGGTTTCCTTGCAGACTGTTTGATGGTGACGGTGGTGGGATTACTCAATTTAATTGAAATACATAGAAGGGGGATAGTGGGGCTTTTCATGATATTTAAGAAGGGCTTCCATTAATATTGAATGGGGTCCCAATTTTCATTTGCTTTTTGGACTGGAAAATAAGTATGTAGTAGGGCGTATCATTGTCATTGCCTCCTTTTATTCTGTGTGAAGCATAGGAGCCTGATAAAGTATTTTTCTTTACTATGTAGTTCGAAAGCTTTCGGCATTCGAGTTTGACATCACATTTATTTTTCTTACAAGGATATCACTTCATTGCTCTTGTGTCACAAGAGTTAATCTTAGTTGCAGGTCTAAATAGTTAGTTGAAGCTTGGCAGATATTACTTGTGTCTTCCTTCATCTTCTAGTTCCACTGATATTTAGTTCCTACATATTTACAGCCGAAACTAGTAAAGAATAGTTTGGTATGTTCCTTTACCAAAAAAAATAAGTTTAATTTAACTAAAAAGATACCTTGGTCTAAAAGACTCCGCTAAAGCTATCGATGGCATTGACATTGCCAAGGGGATGGCATATAAAAGAGTCAGAGCTCTTGTGTTTGAGCAAGCTTATCAACTTGGATTTTACAGATGCAAAATACAAGCAAGTTTCGAAATGGAAAAATTAAGCTGCATTCACGATTAGAATCTTAATCGGCCTCATGCCCTTATGCTCGTCTTTTCAATCTTTCGTGGTTTTCGCAACATAAAACATGACCTTGAGAAATGATGTCTGATCATTTAAACTTCCATAAAATCTAATTCACCTTACTTAATTAGGCACTTAGTTAGCGATATAGTTTGGGGCAACACAATTCGCAAAAATCCTCAAACAAAGAATGACAATAACTTTACCAAACTGTTCCTATGACTAAAAATAATGTCTATTTACTTTAGAAAAATATGTTTTAAAGAAACCCTTTAAATGCATATGAAATTCGCACCCCTTCAAACTTCAAATAATAATTACATTCAATCGCTGTTTTTTTCAGAAAGCATATCAGATGCCTAGACTAGATTCCAGCCCCCTTAAGCCTTTCAAATCAGCCGTCTGCCTTCGTATCTCATCACCGTTTTCGCCTCAAAAGTAATATGCATAACAAGGAAGCACAATTTGTCTCTCCTGCACTCACCTTAAATCAATTATTCGCCTTTTGTTGCATCATTTTCGAAGTATTATGTTCTGAGTTAACATCCCTTGACATAAAGTTTCTTCTACATCACGGGTGTAGGGGATCATAATTCTCTCCCCACATTTTCATGGTATTACAATCAATGCGACTTTAATTTATTCCGCGGGGATTTTAAAATCTCACAAACACATAATTGCATTACAATGTTCAGAGATGTCCTTTAGCCCGAAAAACTTTAGCAAGGCTTGAGCGAGAAATTCAATTAAATGAAAATTAAAGCAGCTTTTCATCTTTATACTTACGCCGCAGGATACCCGCACACTGTAAAAGTGATGATTAAATTCCAACTACATGCGTATACGTACCTTTAAAGGGTTATTTTCAAAAAAAAAAAAAATCTCACTGGTAAGTGAAATTGAATATCTCTGAAGGTAGGGTTGTGACTATAAATTTCAGGGATCCTTTGGGAAGCCAATTATTTTAATAATATTATATTTTCAGTGAAAACAAGTGATTACGAAACTAGACGTTTTTTGAGTAATTTTACTCATATTAATGAGAAGGCGAGACGAAAGGTACTATTCAAACGCATAAAATTCGGGGAAGGTGGGACAATTCTTCGATCACGTATTTAAAGTTGGTTGTAGTCGAAGTTTTAAGATAGAAGTGATTTGTGTAGTCTAACTTGTAAGTCCATGTGACCTTGCGCTGAAGCTAGACGCAAAATAACATTGAGCTCGGAGAGTCGGTCAGATAGATCTCTGCTAGACTTGTAGCTTTCTTACCGAAGACTCCTTAAACACACATATATATGGAGGAGGAATGAGAAGATTTGGAATTCATCGCATTTTCAGCGAGTCCTTCACTGGTAAACCATTTCTCTGGATTAGAGAGTGTACATATATTGCATCTTCTCTCAAACTGAGATTTCCAATCTCACCAAGGCTATTTATATGAAGGTTGGATTACATATGTATGTAGGTCCATGGCTGACTAATTTATCTGACAATTTGGTTTCCGGAGAAATTCGTATTTCGCAGCACACAGGATAGGGCTACCTAGTTATTTATTGATACCTCATTGAGTATTGTTTTGTATGTTCTTACAACCCTGAATCTTATCGACGTGGATTGTAATGCCTTTATAACTGCTTAATTATCAACATACGTAGATGTTTCGTATTTTATTTGGCGTACTATCATAAGTAATCATTTCCATATTTACAGTTTAAAACAACTCTAATACCGACATTAATTTTGGTTTCGTCTGTCCAGATAGCCAGCACGCCATCGGTGTAGACTCTACACTCATCCCAGGAAATCTGACAGTAAATCTTATGTTTTATGTAGTCTGTTTCCATCTGAAGTTTTGATGTATTTCATTGAGTTAGGGGTGCCCATAGGTATCCTCTGTCCAGAAACCAGTTTCCCTAAGTCTCAATAATGAATGTACCTGCATTTTGTTGAAACCACATATGCACCCAGTCATCTTTTTCCACTTTATCCCAAAAATAATCAGTCAACATGGTTCGGTAGTGAACTATTTCCATTAACAGTAACTGTGTTGTCTTCGTTATTGATGAATAAGTATGGAACAATGACCTCTCCAGGATGTGACTCCTATCAATCAGTCAATTTTTGTGGGTGTAATGAGATATCGTCAATAGCTTCGGGTTTGCTGATTTGACAAAAATCTTAAATTGCACAAGATTTATAAAGAATATATGTAACTTATTGGTAGCTATTGTGTGGGTGTCATCGTTTCTAAGAAAACATACCTTTGCCTAAACACGTTCTCCAGGCGGTAATCAAAACCACTCACGACTTTCATATAAAACCCTTGGAGTCATACAAGAATCTTTATGAACCCGCGCATCTAAGCCGCTAAATTAATTTTTAACTCAGATCGTAAGCAATACGACATTTCTGTTTTATTTCTCGTAACCAACAGAGGAATAAAAACCCCAACCTACTACCTTCATTACATCATGGTACATAAAAGCGAGCATAAGCCTTCCTCGTGGAACGTAAAGTTCCACCTAAGTACCGCGTAATCCCAAGCGTTGCAATTTCTGACAATCAGTGTTTTATTACTCTCGCCACCGCCCTAAACATCCTGGCATCCGGGTTTCCGTTTCTGCCTTCCTGCATGCGCGCAACCTATAAATTGTTTGCAACTGAAAATTTCTTCTCGTGTTAAAGTCAAAAGTCAATTTATCTTCTACCTCCCCCCCCAGCCGTATCCTGTGTCGATACTGATTCTCCCAAGGGAGTCAGAGGTTTCTGGCCCAACAAATAAGTCATAATAAAACAAAACATGAGCTTTCTTCTTACCCTCCTCGGTCGATGGTTGAAACAATAAACAATGCGTCGGGCGATTTCTTCAACAAAAAGTTTGTCGTCGGAGAATCCTTTTTTTTTTGTTTAATAGGCGACTGTTTTATATCCAACAGGACGACAACAGTGACATCTGAAACCACAGCAAACAGTGATATCGTCTCGGTTTGGGATACGGTTGATTGAATTGTTATGTGATTGACATTTGACAGTTCGACAGTTTCAAGTGATGGGACACAAGGCAACGACAAAAAGGACTTCAGTCCCATTTATTATGTAATTTTATCGTCCTTCCAAGTTGGAGAAATCAATAGCATTGATTTCCCCCTATCCGAAGCCAAGAGAGAAAAAAAAAACAAAATATTAAGAATCGACCATGTGTCGTGTCAGACATCATGTGACCACAGATTAAGGACATACGTGCGAGTAGTATATTACATTCCAACTAATCCATTCGCATGAGGGATTTCATGGTACAGGACGAGATTAATATCCCACTAGACCAGTCGAAATCCTTGAACTTATTCAATAAGATTGCAAAAAAGAAATTGGACATTGGTCTGGCTCAAGGATTATTGTCGTTATTATGTTTGGGTTCGGTGGTGTTGGATGGTGGCGCGGCATGTGTTGTTTTCCAAGAAATATTGGAAAAAATCCTGCGATTTATAAGTGCTTTCGCCTTTTAATTTGATTTTCGCCAAATTGCAAATCAATTAATTTGCCAAAGGATGTTGATCCTTTTTTCTGTTTTAATTTGAATTTGCAAATCGTTTTACGATATTCCTTAAGTGGTACATTTCTCTTGTTCTTCTTGGAAATGTCTTGAAGCCAATGGAGCGTATTTAGTATTTTCTCGTCGCAGAAAGGATATTTGCTCCTTTTGTGTATCCGAGATTTTATGGGAGAAAGGATTTGCTAAAGTAATTAAAATGGAAAAGCGCGACGCGAGCAACATTAGCAGTAGTCCTGGTGCCAAGGTTTTTATGTCAGGAATTTTTTTTTGTTTTATTTTCATTCGTGAGAGAGAAATTTATGACCAACAATTGACGATGGAACCTGAAAAGGGGCTTCAAAAAAAAAAAAACAAAAACGATTGGTTTCCAATGAAATGGGTTTATTGAAGGGTGGGTGGTTTCTGCTGATTGTAAGTTTTTATGAGTGGCCAATGAATTTAATTGGCAAACACGAGCAGATGGTTGTAAATAGAAACGGATTTTGAATATTTCAGATCTGTCGTGTGTATAATGGTTTTGATTGTTGTGATACGCAGTGGAAGTCCAAATTATAGAGCAGTATGTACATATAACAGTCAAAATGGGTCTTAACCAACAGGATTCCAGTTGTATCGATTAGTAGTTTGAATTGCCTCCAGTTTCGGGGGACAAATTGTTTGAGTTCCTTGCCTCTGGCGAGGCATTTATTACATTATTCAGCCTAAGATGACAAATTCAAACATTTCAGTTAAAACTGATAACGCTGTACAGTTAAGAAAGTTCGATATTGTACCTTTAACAAAACAAAAAAATAAATAAATAATTAGCGCGACAGGTCCATGGGACCCAGGGTCTGTTTTATTCGAAAATCTTTTTCATGACAGTTATACTCTTGGGTGTTTGTCAGACGTCCGCGAGAGATGGGGCCGTAAAAAAAATTTTAGGTATTGTTTGGGGACTCAACTTCGAATACCTCGCTTCGTAATCCAACGCACTAACCACTCGAGCCGCGGCACCCATATTGTATCTGCCGCCTACATGAATACACCGGAATCGACTCAAAAACTCAACTGAAAGCACGCTGGCTGGTAGTTTTTACCAGATCCTGGGTTTTTTTTTTTTTTTTTTAGAAAAGGATGTTTTTCCCATTTTAGCTGCTTATGGAGTTAGCAGAGAGCTTTTGTGGTTCTGATGGATGTCTTCGTTGTGATGGATACCTACATATATGAAACATTGCATATGAGAGATGGTGTTCCAGAAAGCGGTATCAATCGAATGTCAGCCAAGTTGAAGTTTCGGCCAGCAGCCAATTTCTATCTAAAGACAAGTTTTGATTCTAATATACCCTTTTATAGAGCCATTTCATTGTTTCCATTGTATTGTTGTTGAGTTCCTCTGTACTTGGTTCCCAACGTACTTGGCTTGTTAAGGGTTCGATCCTTCCGTACGCAGATTCGAAATATTTTGCCCTTATTTTGGTTATTGTAAGCTTCTGGTTGTTATTTTTTTGTGATTTGAGGGTCGTTGGATTCGTGCACAATCACCGAACCGGAATGACTAATCCTTAATTGGAATCCTCCCTTCTTTGAAAATCCATAGTCCTTTAAGATGCTTATAGAACTAAACTTCACATGTAGTATGTCGTCCATAAAGGGCATTCACAGTACAGTCTAACTTGAAAGACACTTTCCTTTGTGCCGTGTCGATTGTGTCGATTTGCCTTCCAGCCTTAGGGTGTGGTCACATTGGTAACAAACCAACTTCTCTCTTACTCGTTTTCAGCCTCTGGTTCATGCTGGTTGAAAATAAAGCCGCTAATGAAGGGGCGCGTCCATTGTGAACCCGCTTCCTGCTTTAAGAAGCTATATCCAGCTTTACCAGCTTTTACTGGAATGAATATTCAATTCTTGTTGACACCAGTAACCAGCTTTCAAACGCTTTCTTACAGTCAGTTTTATCATCTTGACTGAACAAAACTGGCGGTGCAGGCGTGATGTTCACTATTACCATCACCTGCTAGAGTCAAGCTAGCTCTGAGTACCGGCGTGAATCTCGCCAGAAAGCTGGTATACGAGAAGGCGAGAAGTTCAGTTCACTGTAGCCGTACCCTTACTAAAGTTTTAACAGCACACCAATATTACTGCCTTCAATCCAATGCAAATAAAGCGCTATAATATTTTCGTATCGAGCATGCTGAGTGGATTATCCGGTGACGACATGTTTCCCTTGGTGCAGACCACGTGCATAGCCTCCTCACTTGAAGGCTGTACACTCCCCTTATTCCACGGCTGAAATGGTGGATGATGGAGAGTGGCCTTTTTGCTTATTGAGGCCTACACGTGGACCAGAATGCCTCTCTGATGTTTGTACATATCCTTATCGAATCGAAGAACGGAGATGCTTCAAATGTCGTTCCTATCGTGTTTCTGGTCATGAAATTTTGAAATTAAATTGGAATTTTCATTTTTAGATTTTCTTTCACTCATGCATGCTGAAGTCGTGTTTTTTCAAGTTTTCCCAGCCAATTTCCAAGTCAAGTAGATGACTGGCTAATCAGCACAGGAGCAAAAGTTCCGGAGCATCTCTCTTATTACTTGTTTAATCCAAATTCAAGCTCGAATTTAGACTGAAAACCTTAAGTTACATACTTATCCTTAGTTGACACAGATTTACATATTTCGCTCCTGTTCACCCACGCTTCTCTCATACTAATGCTAGCCGTAATAAAGTCTTGATGAACCAACTCCTTTTTGCCTTTGCAAAGATCTGCTTAATGTTAATTTTTCTGCTAATTTCCTACAACAGAAAGCTTGAAGGCATGATCCTTCAATCAGAAAAATCTCACTCGTTGGATATGTTAAATCTCCCTAACTTCTCCACTGCCAAGGGAATACTGTATGTATTAACAAAGAATGTTGAACTTCTTATGATTTTTTTATTTTACGTTCATGACATTGCTTTTCACTTCACTACCAAAGCACAAAGTCTCACCTCCTACATCAAATAACACCTCAAAGCTAGGCTCCATTACATCTTTCATCGGTTTAACGCTTATCCTCTAATGTAACATCACAACAGTTTCATAACTGTAAAGCGCTACTCCACCCCCAAAACTCAAATAACCTCTGCAGTCAAAGAAGAAGAACAAAGAAAAATGCACGCGATTACATGGGTTTGTTTCCTCAGTGATATCCTGCTGATGCTGCTTCTCCGGCTTCCTAACGTGTTTAGGCGAACATTGCACCCGCCATAGGAGCCAAGTTTTTGAGATTTATTTTTTTTATTTTTTGTTTTTTATTATATTGCCCCGCTTTTGAAATCGAAAAAGGACGACTAAAGTAATCCACAAGGATGCTTCGTTATTCACTTTTCTTTTTTGTGTATATTCGTCCCTTTTACTCGGCTAACGATTTTGTTCGTGTTCACTGGCTCTGGCTTGGAGTATTTGTGTAGAATTAACCTATGAATGTAGTCCTTGCCAGGTAAGTGCTGAAAGCAGAGAAGGATTTCTATGTGGGTGCACTTGTGTTGCACTAATTGTTTCTGGCTTGTATGAGTGTTGTATTTAGTTTTTTTTTTCTTCTCTTTTTCCATGTGATGATTGTTTTGAAGGATGTTGCCTTCGTGCGCTGGCTGTACTGTAGTGCACTCGGATCGTATTGTGTGCGTGGGTATGTTCTGTAGGGCGCTTCTTGTGTTGGGTCTTTGTAATTATACTTTGGTGGAGTCTTTGTGTTAAGTGGTTGGTGGAAGTAGAGGTCTTGATGCTTATTTGGTGTTCGTTCTTGGTTCGTCGCGATTTCGGTTTAAAGCTTCCTGGTGAAAGATTGTCTTTTATTGAAAGAAAGTCGGAGGACATTCTGTCAAGTAATGTAAGGTTTAATAATCATACGTAATAGAAACTTTAATACCCAACTTATAGTCGCTTGGACATTAAAATATACCAATCATTCCATCATCATTGTCCTTATCCTTTCTGTTACTATTCGTAAATGATAAAAAGGAACAAATCCTTTTATGCAATTCCAGCTGATACCACTAAGTTCATATTGCAAATGAAAAATACATCACCCGAAAACTGCAATAAAGTAGAAGAACAAGTACAAGAAACAAACGCATCCTTTATGCCTGGTCCTTACAAATCCTTCACAAAGCGTAACTGAAAAGCTTTAAATTGATACTCAGCAATTTATCATTTTACCATGAATACCCTCGCATTGAGGCAGAAAATCAAAACCCTTCTTTCGCATGGCCATGGCACTACAGACTCACAGAAGAATGTTTAAGGATAGTTTGTGTCGTCGTTTATCGGTGCTGTCTATCGTAATTGGATATTTTTGGGGTTTACCACTTCTTTTTTTTTTGTATAAAAAAGGATTTAAAAAATATTTATTGACGATAAGTTATTTCGGAAATGAAAGGAAACATATTTTATAGGAACACAAAGGAGATACATACGTTTACATGGAATGACACAAAGGGATGATGAAGATATTTTGACTATCTTTTGTGTATCAAGGAGGGGATTGGAAGGTACGACTTGTTGGATGATAGATACTGAGTGAGATGAAGACTATAATCTAAAAGGATTCTTGAATATCTGTATTTTTTCAAGCGACAACTGGGGAATGGTTGAATGAGTTGCTTTCTAATTCAATAAATCAGTTTCGCTCTAGACGTTGTCATTAAAAAGAGCTGACTTGTTTGAAATGACTAAAGTGACAAAGTGCATACATTGTGTCAGGTGCTTACATAGACAAATGATTTTTAGAAGTATGTCACTTCACCCATTCGGCTGGGTTTCTGACCTAATTTCTACATAAACACCTCAACGTCGTCGATCCTCTGTATTACGTTGTTGTATCCCTTAGAATTTTTTTGATAATTGGGCAACCTTCCGGAGGCTTTGATCCTTAGCTATGAGTTTGTTAAGTATACATCATAATGTCTTAAATGACAATAACCGCGTTGTCAAAACAATTTTAAAAGCACTAAACAGAGGTCATTCACTGGAATCCCAGCGACGGAAAACTGCTGTTATCACATATGTATCATATATGGATATTGAGAATGTTTCTAATGCCTCTAGGATCCAGCGAACTGTACTTTACTATACTATAGAATACTATAGAATGAAAGCCTTTTCCTTCCTCATTCGCTTGGTGCATGTAATCACAATCCATACTGGCTACTGGAACCAACGATTCAATGTTTCAATATGGTGCTTCCAAGTGGTGCCGTTGAAAAAAATTAGAGCGCGTGTGAAGCAATCATAATTATTATATGTAGATCTGGTTTGGAGTTCCAAGAAGCTGACTATTTGACACCTGCACTTCTATGTGGCATTATGTCCATGAATGATGATTTTTTGCATTTTACTTAGGCCTTGTTCAGGTCTATTGATACAAAAAAAATACAAATTTTTGGCGCAACAGGTCCATGGGACCCAGGGCCTAGCTTCTCACAACCATTCGTGTTGTGCGTGTTATATTCTTCACATGAATGGAAGGGGCCTACTGTTTAATGCCGGATCCGAACGGCAATTTTGAGAAGCTTTTTCATGACAGTTTTATTCTCGGATGTTTGTCAGACGCTCGCGAGAGGTGGGGCCGTGAAAGAAATTTTAGGTGTTGTCTGGGGATTGAACCCGGAACCCCTTGCTCCGTAGTCCAACGCACTAACCACTTGAGCCACGGCGCCCACAGGTCTATTGATAGCGTGTATAAATTACTGATTTACGTACTTAGCTCTGCCTACATTCTTTTGTATTCTTTAACATTCATCTGCATTCTTTTGCATTAATTTGCATTCTTTTGCATTCATTTGGAGTCTTTACAAGAATTTGAATTAATTTTGTAGCTAATATTAGCATAGCAAACATTAGAAAGATTTTTATTTTAAAAAAAGAACAGATATTGTTTATTTTTTCAAAGGATCAATGCTCCTTATTTAGAAAGTATTCATCTGTAGGTGTAGGCTAAAAAGCGAAAAAACCTGTTTAGAACAAATGCTCCTTACTTAGAAAGTATTCATCTGTAGGTGAAAGCCAAAAAGCAAAAAAACCTGTTTAGAACAAATAAATATTTTTTATAGCTTTTTCTAAAGCATAGGCTAGAATGTTTTTCTCATATTACTCACCATGTCTTCATCTACATACATACATATATATACGCGATTATATGCAGAGATAAGTAGCCTGGTTGATGGAAGATCCCGCACTAACGTACAAAATTTGTTAATGGACTCATTTATCTATATAATACCTCGACAGGTGTTGCAAAACGGAATTATTTCTAGATATTTGGTTACTTAATCAAACAAGTTCAATCATCACTTCCATATTCTCCTGGCAATCCGTACACGTTATTTCAAAATCGCCTGGGTCCATGCAAATGGCAATACGATATCCAAGTTGCAAATTATTGTATCTTAATCAAACAATTTATGTTCAGATATTGATTTTAGTGTAAATATTTGCAAATATCATTGACATCAAATCAAGAGTCAAAAGGAGCAGAATCTATAACATCTTTTGCGACATGTCTAATATCCTATTTGCAATGTAATCGCTATCTTTAACTCGATATCCTTTTATTGGTTTTATCATAGACAACTTAAATTGGGAAGGCACTTCACTCAGCGTGATCAAATCAGCATTATGCTGACCTGGAGATACATACTTAGTTTAAATCCTTTCTTCTTTAGTGGCTCTCAGACTTGATGTGGGGTAAGCCTATTTCTTAAAATCCACTACTCGACAGAAATGTAGAAAAGTATTTTTTTGATTGCCACAATTTAATAGTATATTATCATCTACCACTATCTAACAAAGTATTAGTTTCATAAAGCTGTCATGATTGCGATCAATTTTGATTAAAAAAAAACTAGGCTCTCTCACTATCAGACCTCACTGCCTTTATAGTCAATACAACCTGCATTCTAAGGAGTTGGAAATAATATACATATTTGTACATGTACATATGTACGTTCTTATGAAAACTTGTGCACTTCATTTTTAGTTACAAGTATTTCACCATTGAATAGAGTTTAGCACTCAGTGCTACTCTCCATTAGTCGAAGTTCTTTAGGGATGCTCGAGGCATATTCATAAGTGGTGGTACAACTCTTTACGGTTCGTATGATTGCCAAATACTAAGAACAATGCCAGGGTAGTTTCTTTTTATGGTTCATTCTAATGCGGTATATTTTTTATAACCAATTGTGGTTTCTCATGAGGTCGAATAACTTTAGATTCAATTTAAGTCATAAATCCTATAAGAGCTGATAAAGTGCGTTTGAATACTCTTTATTCTTCGTTCAATGAAGGTGTCAGTCTATCCTGTCATTGACTCTGAATGATCTCCTAAATTCTGATCTATCCCTACCACATTAAAAACAATGTTCTGGAAAATTAAAAGGTTTATTTTCTCTCTTTTTTTTTCAATATTCCATTATTTTATTATTATATCATTAACTTTTACCATATCCAAAAGGGGAAGAAAAATGTTTCAACTTTGCCAAGAAAACGTATCCTTTGTAAACATTATTTACATTAAGTTTCCTTAAATAGCATCACTTTTGTAACCGCTATAAAAGACTAATCTTCCGCATCGAATAACCTGAACCGTGCTACACAAAAGGAGTGAATTTCTTTTTCACGAAAAAAAGGATAACATACACAATCTATTTGTTGCCAACGTTGAAGCGTGAAATTTCCTTTTCTCAAGCCCATCTTCTTTTCGTAGATTTTGTCAAGGAACCTATTTGCCATCCGTGAAAAAATCCACCGTTCAATAGATACCATGTCTTTGGGGGGAAAATAATCCTCCCCCAAGACGTATGCTTTATTTCTCTTGCAAGGATGTGGGGAAGATTTCAAAGAAATAGAATGAGAAAACCGGGAAACAAGAATTAAAAGCTATTTTTGGACAAAGAAGGGAAGTTACGCCACCCTAATTTTTGTGCCTTGTAACCCTTATTCGTTCACTCTCCTTCTCTAGTTGTCTCTTATTTTCAATGTCTTGTACTGCTTCTTACCTATCTGCTGCTTACCTGCTGTTTGGTTCGTTACTGAGCCATTCTTGTTTTTGTTGTTGGTGCCCCCGCTTACATGAATTTCGATTGTAATTTCACGCCTGAATTATCCTTAGGGAGACATTGCCCATAAATAAACACACAATGCAAACGAACACACAAACCCACGCGGCATAGATACCTTGCAACCTCTACCGCTGACATAAATTTAAGGTCTCCCCTCTGTACGCTGCGGAACCCGAACCGGAGGGAATAAGCCTTTATAGCGCGCCACATCTAACAATTACATTGTTTGTGCAAAAAGGATTCAACACCCTCAGAGAGATGGAGCTGCTGGATCGACGGATGTTGGTGGTGGTGGTGGTGGTTGTGTTGGTTTCAAACGAACCGAATCGAAGGTGTTGCAGGTACAAACAGTTTCGCATGGTTATGTCGATGTTGTTCCTATTTGTTGGCTATAGCAGTGGTGGTGGTAGAGATGGTGGTTTCACACGTAGTTTATTTGTCTGGCATTCGACGCAGCAGAAGCCAAACGCAAAAGGGGTGTAAATTTTCCAATTTTTACCCATTTTACGACTTTATGAAATTTTTAAGCCCACGCGTTTGGGATTGTTGGCCATAAAGGGGAGCGCTAAGGCTGAAGGAAGAATGGTACTTGTGGATTGTATGCCGGATGAACTATTAGAATTTTAAGATGTATTTTTCACCTTTGAATAGGAATCAATTATACGTGCCGTGTCGGATTAGGTCGGGTGGCAAAGGAATTAATCTTGAAGAATGCTTGAGGTAATAAAAGATGTTTTATCCTGCTGGAAGCGCCAATAAAATATGGAGAAAAGAGGTATTTAGACTCTTTAAATGGAAGGAATGGGACTTTGTATATTCAAACTTAGAATCGAATTTAAAAAAAAATTAGATCCTTAAAGTCGAAAATGTTATTATGTAGTAGTATGGTACGTTTTGTGTTTATAAATAGTGAGCTCCTGAATGAGCATGCTCTTTCACAACCCCCAGTATATTTAATTGATCCCTGATCTGCAAGATAGGACGTTACAATGTGCGCCCAAAGTAAGTGAAATAGTTCAGTGTTGTTAACCACTATGTATAACAGAAGTATGAAGTACCAATTTGCAACTGATTTATCTATTTACACACGATAGCATGCCTGGATGGGTTTCTCATCCTGTAAAAGTGTTTCCAGGTATTCTGACCGGGTGTTTCGATTCATAATTGATCATTTATTTCACAGCTCGGCTATGATAATGATGGATTTTTTAAATGGCTACCATTTTATGACAACTTCCTTCTTAATAGGTTTATTTCCCATCGATACCTCCTTGTCCTAATAACATGTACTGTGATCTCTGCCATGGAATGAACTGGTTGTGTTAGGTTAGGTACATGGGTAGGCGAATGGAAGAGATTTAAAACGCCACACTTAGGTCAATACAGACGCATTGTGATACTCATAGGTATCCATTATCAACCATTGGTTAACCCTAGTTCTACAGATATGATTCCTACTCTTGAGAACTACTAGTCATTGACTGGTCTGCTGAATACTTCTTCTAGGTTACGGAAGAAGTGTCGCCCGAGAAATTAAAATCTAACGTGGATAAGACCTGGATAGTACCAGAGTAAGTGGATGGTATCCTCATTGATTTCCTGACCCTTACATCCACGGCATATGTAAGTCTTTGTCCATTTTCCTTAGTTTTTTTGTGTAGAGTTATGTGCCTTGATGACTCCTATCAGGGTAGAAAAAGATTTTGTATCCTTTTGCATAATTCTGTCGGTCCTTAACCCTTACACAGCCATATACTTTTTGTACTTACATAAGTGTCTTAGGAGAGCCATCTGATTTTGACCACCCTTAGGGCTTTAATCCCTGCTTCGAGTCTCAGTGTGTAAAGCAAGATGAACACCGAGTTAACGGTTTGTTCTCCTCTTCTGCCCCACTCATCAGCCTTCTCATTACCTGGTATATTTTCTTGTCCAGCCACCCAGTAGAGTGCTTTGTTCCAAGATCCTTAAGCTCTTCACGACAGCACTTCACAAGCTTGGATTTTGATACTTTGATGCCTTCTTGTGGTATTCCAGTCAACACAGTCTCATGGTTAGATTCACTCCTGTTGATGGTTGCTTCGAATACAATATGAACAAGAGCAGCCAAGAGATTATATCTACTGATGGGGTGGAAATCTTGTCCCTTGGGAAATGTGAAAGTTCATTACAGATTTTGAAGGTTATTAGAAATCTTCTTTCAAATAGGGACATACTTGATGCCTACTAGTAAACGCACCGCTCTTTCATATAATATAGTTTCTATAGTTAGGAGCATTATATCGGATGCAGCTCAAGTAATCCTATGGCAGGTCTTATGTTCATACTATCTTCCTCCGATGTAAAGGCGGTTAACATTGCAACATTGCATCCGACAACATGTCTGCCTGATACATGCTTGAGCGCTATGTTGTCATTGCCTACACTGGCTCTGATCTTCTCCATTGAGATGTTTATATTTGATCCAAGCTCTATTTCTCCCTCACATCGTAATCCACAAACATTTACAACCAATGTACATGGGTATCTCCTATCTCCAATAGGAAGAGAAATAAACCGATGACCAATGATGTCCTGACAAGTGTTTAAATATGCAACGCAATAGCTTTATATATCCCCGTCTTGAATCCTCTTGCCATCATTCCGCTATAATCCATCTAACTTCCGTCGATTCATCCAAATAAAAATCTCCCTGTGCTGCAACCTATGCCCTTGTTTGTCTAACATTTACTCCCTCCTTCACTCACATTCAAGCAATACCTCAAAAAATTGACAAATGAACTTCAGCATCATGCTCTACTTGATTAGTTCCGTCAATGAATAAAAACCAAATAAAACTTTTACCAACAACAATGTACCACCATCATCCCTGAGTCAGGAAAAAAAAAAAAACAAAAACAACAAAAGATCAAAACACCAGACGAACTTGACTGGATGACTGATGATGATGCCTGGCTCTGCAGACCTCGCCTTTAGTATATCAAAAAGCATTCGGTCTCCTCTGCGGCCCACCCACACACCAGCATCACGGTAAATTTGTTTCACCAGGAGAAAAACTTCCTTGCACGTTTATTTATGACTACGTGTGTTGCCTGACGGATAATTCAGCCGGAAAATTGCAAACTTCCGTCTTTCCCTTCCATCCTGTGAGCCACCCGACAATTCAGAGAAAAAAATTTCATTTATATGCGTGCACCGGAAGCGGTCTACTCTCAAACATACTTAAATTGAGAAAAACGACAAAATGGACAGGAGACTGACTAACTGGACCATAATTTCTTATCATCGCCGGTGTTAAGAAGAGGGTGGTTTTGAGGACGAGCGGCTTCTGGTATTCATTAGGGTGTCTGTGTCTAAATTTCAAATTAAATGGAAGGCATCTTTCAAATTAAAGTTGTTTCATCCCCCGTTCCTTGGATCCTCATTTGTTAATGCCAAACCTATTCAGCAAGGATTAAGGCAAGTGATATATGGTTTGAGGATACTGACTGTCGTCTTTGCCTTCGAGGCAACTAGTGGTGATGGTAGACTGTAAGCAAAACTCCAAAGATGTCATGTATCTAAGCGATAAGAGGATTACATGATTGTGTAAGACGAAGGACTAAGTGTTGCAAATTGAATTGACGGGGTGCATTTAGAGAAGGTCCTTAATACTTGAACAATATTGAAGTAAATATTTGTCTAAGTCAGTTGCCGTCTACATGTTCCATTTCAATGCCAAAAGTACTCCGAACCAGATGACAATGACAGCCCAGACTCCCACAGGAGTACAGATTTGAAAAAAAATAACAAGTCTCCTTGAAACAATTCGAATGCACGTCAACGAAAATTAAAATAATTCAAATTTAATCACAACTCTCCATTTAGGGCCCTTCAATTATTCAATTCGCCACTTTGGGCGTGTGTGTGTGTGTGTGTTTTCCTTTGTGTCTCAATTTCTGTGCCTGTCAAGTATCCTGGCATCTTTTTCTGCAAAATTTTTTTTTCTCCTCAATCTAAGCCCACAGCTCAGGGTGTACGAAATGAATTAAAGGCGACGATGAAATAAAAAATTCAAAACATGTTCCCTTGCGACATCCTTTTTGCGTTTTATTTTTGTCCTTACAGAGTAATGGAATACCGAGAGAACAAGGATCACTTGTGAATATGGATGACAAGCGCGATGGTGAAAAAAAAAAAAAAAAACAGTGTAAATCAAATGTAAGGGGCAGAGAAAGACATACAGCGTATGACTTGTACACATGCACACATATCCTGGCAACATGGTAGACATCAATGACAAGAGTCTAGTCCTGTCAGGCGAATAAATTTATCGCATTGTTACAGTTTTTTTGTGTTTCAATGGATTTTTTTGTGGATTTTTGTTGTAACTACTGTTGGTTATTTGGTAGTGGATTACATTGTCCTGCGATGTTCCTTACACTTTGATGGTGTTTGGTAAGTCTAGCGGAACAGAATATGCGGGTTTTTTCTGAAAGGATTAAGAGTAGGAGGACTGTGTTTCACTGTTTTATTTAAATTGCTTCTTGTAATAGACGTGAGCTGTAACGTTAATATTTTATGACTTTTTTCCCGATTCTATGCGGTATACTCGTACTGACAGTATTAAGTTTGAACGACATTAATCGCGTGGGTAACATTATCACGTCTAAGCTGCTGCTAGTCTTGAAATGTTACAAGAAAATCCGCTATATACACATAGGCTTACAAATGTGCTTGTTAGCTTCTGGTTGGGGCCAAAGTAATCTTTAATCCTTATTACAAGTCCATCAGATCATAAATTACAGAGGTGTCAAATCGCACGAACGAGGTGGCCAATTGACAGGTCTATTTCTAAAGATAACACGGTATCTGAACTATGACTTCAATTACTCGATGGTTTGGAAAGCTGTGTGACAAGGAGCTCCAAGTCGAAACCACATAGGCTCCAAGTCATCGTTTTCCGACTTATCGCAAAAATAGTCAGTCAACATAGTCTGGTAGTGAACTCCGCTGACTGTAAATGTGTTGCCAGCATAATTAAAGAAGAAGCATAGGCTAATAACACCTCCAACTAGACGCTCGTGTGAGAAGTAAGACCGTGAAAGAATTTTGTTGTCTGTCAAAACACTGTCAAAATTGTCAACACACTAATCATTGAGTCACGACGTCCTGTATAAGTAAACCGGATTGTATAAATAAGTAAACCTCTGCTCTCTATAGAGAAAAGACTAAAAGCGAAACTATGAAACGCTCCCATCCTATTTTCAATTTGGCTATCTTTACTAAGTATCCTTTTGTGGACACATTCCTTGTGGCACTTGAATTCCATTTGATCCTCGGCCAATCTACAAATAAGTCTTTTCAATTGCCCTATGTACTACCCTATGACTATCTGCAAATATGTCCAATTGTCAGGCTCACCTTCTAGGAACAAACTATTACCGAATCGTATGTCAACATTACCATGCAAGTTTCTTCATCGTTAAATCTCAAATCAACATCAGAAGATCTTCGGAATCCGTAAATCACATACGAACGACTACTACCGACAAATTGATGCTCATTCTCGTCCTTCCGAAAACCCACAGAAGGACATTAATTTCCTATCAAAATTCCCATACAATTCATTTGGTCTTTGCCACTTATGGTCAAAACGGATGTCCTACCGATTACAGCACCTTTTCCTTTCTGCGGCCAACCCAAAGGAAGGACAAATTTCTGCCTCAGGACTCTTTCATCTAAATTACATGCAAGAAGTCAACGTTTTACATAAATTCTACAGGCTGGTTCCGTTCGTCCTTAAACCACAAATTTCGAATGTTGCATTACCCACATACTTATATACACACACATGGCAGGATGCCCTGCCGATGGGTGCCTGAGAAACCGTTCTTGCACTGTGAAACGTATAAATTATTGTAAAACATCTTTTGTCCAATGTTGGGAGAGTCCTTCTCTTGCTTTTGGTATTAATCACTCTTACATGGTGGGACGGTGGTACATTTATTTAACGAACGATGTCAGGAATGTTGGTACTACATCTTTGGGTGACCAGCACCACATACAACCAGTGGCTTGAGATACAGAGCATTGTGTTCTCCATAAACATTTAACATTGTTGCACTTTGGATCGTTTTCGGGGTCGAATCGAAAGGATTCCATCAGTCCGGAGTATGTGTGTGTGTTTTTGGATGGAAGACGGCGACAGCGAAGACGATTAATCAAAGTCCTTCGATTCGTCTGGTAAGGTCTTAGTGAAGTCGTTTTTCTTGTGTTGCTGGGTTAAGTTTAAGCACCAAGAGAAATGGCATCATGTGCATTATGGTCTCGGCAAGAACAATGAAGAAAAGCTTGGAAGTCGCCTCGACCAGGTCGCACCGGGTGGGTCGCCTTTTTTTTCGGGAGTAATATGCATTTAACATGATAAATGTTCTCTTGTCGAAGGAAGTGGCTGGGATTTATCTTCAGAGAAGACTCTGTATGTGGCCTGCTTCCAATTGTACATCGGAAATGGATGGTTATTTGCGGGGATTATTAATAGCTTGCAGTGTGAGCTTGATGGATTCTTAACTCTTTGTAACTATTTTGGAATGCATGCTTCACTAGACAGCGTATTTGGACTGAACATGAGCGATGGTGTATGTAAAGCTTGTGGAATGCATTGATTTCTAGAGCAATGTGCTTGCTATATTCGGAAGGCCTTTTAAAAAGTTTGTTTTTGAGAATTTTTTTCTTTTGATACACCGTCCAATTATTAGAAACCAAAAGCACCAAGAAAAAACCTTTTCTATGTTGGAAAACAAATTTATTAACTCGATTTTCAGTGAAAATTGCAGTTTGAGAAATCAATGAGAATCTGTAGATTGAAAACTTTACCTATTCAACTAGACCCGTCAATACGAGGAAATATTCTCCAGGATTGACGTGTTTCATCTCAAATCTCAACTGAATTTCTTCCTTGAATATTGGCTTTACGTTAAAAATTCGCTGGAGCTGGTAAATCGCACTGCTCAAGGCTATGACTTAAGGCGGTTCTGTTTGGGAGAACCCAATTAGCACAAGGTGCCATTATATTATCACAACGCATGTGACCCTTTAATGTTGATGTGTGTTGGTGAGGAGTCGTTAGATACAGTCTGTGGGGTTTAAGAAGGTAATTAGTTCTTTAATGTTGTCCTCGGGATCTGTTTGAGGGAATTGATTCGTTTTCGGTTGCAACGTTACAACTGTGACAATCAGGCTATGACTTAGCCTGACAAGTTTATTTAAGAAGCTTGGAAATCAGAACGATTTATGAAGGGAGATATTCCAGGTGGGCGTCTAATGATTAGTGTTTCGGATTACTGAGGGGAAGTTTCAAATTATGGCATATGCCCACCACGGCTGGATCTGATGAATGTCATCCGAGAAACACATTTTTCGACCACTTTTTCAAGCCTTTGTGGCCATATGTCCTCATTAACACGAATAATCTTGGCTTCCAATGCGTCGAATGTTGTTGGTTTGTCAGCGTAGACTAACGAGTTTACATATTCCCAAAGAAAATAATCAAGAGGCCAATTTACAGGATTATGTTGGGTGTAATATGGTGCAAGTGCTCTTGGTTTGGCGCACAGAACCATCATTTAGTAACCAAGTTTAAAAAATTTGGTAATTTTGTTGAAGAATGTATGGCGTCACGATAAAATTGCAAAGACTACTGAATAAAAATGTCATTGACAGTTTGCAATCTTACAATTGGTTTGACAGATATAACTGTCTGAAGTTAGTACTGGGTTAAAAAACATCATTTACTTGTTAAGTCGCATGAATGTTGCTCAGAATTTCGAAAGGACAGATTATATCGCCATGGCTCAAGTGGTTAGTGCGTTGGACTATGGAGCGAAGGGTTCCAGGCTCAATCCCTAGACGACACCTAAAATTTCTTTCACGGCCCCACCTTTCGCGAGCGTCTGACAAACATCCGAGAGTAAAACTGTCATGAAAAAGCTTCTCAAATAAAATATTGCTTTTCGGACATCGAACATGGCATGGCAACAGTAGGCCCATTCGCCCATTTCATTCGTGTAAAAAATGTAACACCCACAACACGAATGGTTGTGAAAAGCTATGCCCTGGAACTGTCACACCAAAAATTTGTATTTTTTGGTTCCGTAAAATTTCGTGACGTAATTTCCTATGGCGTTATATCTAATTGAGTATACGCATTGTATGTTACTATTGTTAAAGGTATGTTACTCTAAAGTATTTTTAGAAACATTCTCATTCAACAAGTCCGAAAAGTCGAACCTGGTAGTGACCTTAAAATCATGAACGGATTCTCCCTGATAAGAACAACGTACTCGTGTAATACAAATAAAGTATGTATGTATGTACATACAAAATAAAATTAAAAACATTCTTTGAATCATTAATTTCCATTCCAACAAGTTTGGAATATGTGTTCCACAATTATCACCATCTCGCATTACTTGGATACATACACATTATCCTGTGAGCATAATTCCCTCGGTAACCATGTAAAAAGAATTAAAATCAGATTTTTAATTTCTCCTCGTAGCTCCTCGTTAATTTAAATTTAATATCCTTGGCATCCCTAACGATGTTTGAATCGCGCCAAACACGCGACGAAGGGTTCTAAAAAATTTACCAAAAAATTTCAACAAAAATAACTTTTTTGCACACAATCATGCATTTTGTGTAGACGTCGCCTTTAGGGAATTTAAACTCAAAATTCAGTCCTACAGTCAGCAGGAAGAAATTGAGAGTGATTCTGGTATTTTTTTTTCTCCTTTGTATTAGTCTCATTCCCATGGAAATCCGGTTATGAAGATAAATGCAAGTTTTATGTTCTGTGTCGTACCTCTTTTTAGTTTTCCAACAGAGGACTTTCGTCCTTTTTTGAAGCAAAAAGTACTTATAACGAAAATGTTCATTTTATTCTAGAAGTTGGAAGCAACTGGCACGCTATGGTACGATTGGGATTTTTGATGGCAATGTAATGAAGTCTTTAGAGAGATGGTTCCTTAAGAGTTTCGTTTTTTTTTTTTTTTGTTTGTCGAAAGGAAAAGGGTAGTCGAAGACGGTTGGTCTTAAAGGTAAATTTGATGAGAATTTGTGTACCCCCAGGGGGGCTATGTCAATTCTTTAGATGTAATGATTAAAGTTCTTGTCTTCCCAAGAGGCGTTTTTTACCTCCTTTTGCGAGAAAATAAAATTACGTTTTGATTAAGATTCTATTTTAATCTAGAGTTCTACATAGATGCTGATTTGAGGTTGGAACTTGAAGCGGGATGTACAAATAAGTTTAGGTCCAGTTGGTTTTGACTCGATTTTTTTTCTCTCTATAACTATGAAACTTTTCTTAATGTATCTCTAAACTTTTGGATATTATCCACATTCGATACTGTAAATCTTCTTAACTTTCCCACGGGGTTGACACAAAGGAAAAAAACTCCTAGTCACTCAAATTACTTCGCGGTTCGTCGAAAACTGCAAGAAGATAATGTCCAGGATTTCTAATTAAATTTTGTAGAATCCATGTCAGTGGGATAGGCAATGGAGCACATGACAGTCACATAGTAGATGATGAACAGATTCAATGTCTTCTCAATGCATCTACAATAGTCAAAACGCCCAACAGAGTGTATAGGTCATAGGCTTAATCAGATAAGGGGACCTCATTGGTTTCTATTCATTACGTATACATACATCCAAATAAACGGCTATTAGAAGCTCCATCGGCAAACATCTTTTATGGATTGCAATTAGGATTCTTCACGCAGGGAGAGAAAAGTATATCACTTCAACTCATCAACTGGCCAAGAAAGGCAAATGTAAATCCAGTATACGTTTAGTTTAGTTCCATGACGCGTCACATTTTTTACTCAACTAGTTCTAGCCAAAACAATTTGTATCTAACCTCCCATACCTAAATGTTATAAATGATTGTGAAAGTGAATACTGTTAAGTCCAAAGTAATGACCTTCTGAAATGGATTTGGACGATACTCAAGGCAAGTACGATGGATTAAGGAAAACTAGAAACTTGAAGTGGTTAAGGAGTATAAATATTTTAGAGTTTTAATTACATCTCAAGTATCCTACAAGCCCCACCTGAAGAAAGGCGCCCCCACCTGAAAAGGCAACTGCAGTCGGCAGGGCATCTTTAGTAGGAAAACAAATTTAAGGTTTTTGAATCGACTATGAATCATGTGAATCAATCATGTGCTATGTTACTTCAAGTTTGAAGTGTATTAGAGTACGAAGAGGTTGAAAAACTTTTAAGGTAATTCTTAAAAAAAATCTTCAAACTACCCGAAAATATACCAACTTTCATGGTACACCTGAAAACTGATATATCTCGTGTCTACATTTTTACATCAAAATTGAATTTTCTTTACTGAAGGTAATGGAACTCTCAAGCTACCGACATTCCTTGTAAAATATCTGGTACACTGGAAGCTGCAATTCTTTAACGAATCGTTGAGGCTAAGCGACGAACTAAACTAATCGTTCAGGCTAAGCAGAATCTTAGCGATTCTCTTGACCAGCTGTTGCCCGATATTGAAGAGTCTATCCGAGTGGAATTCAAATTGAAAGTGAAAAAAGCGAAACCAGGCGTACGTACACCTCACTCACCCATGATCTGGCTGAGAAAAATTATATCCACTATCGGTTCAACGTAGACATAACTTCTAACATCTTTAAGGCCAAAAGGCGAACTACTCTGGAATGAGGAATGCAGGCTATGCAACTTTCGACCACAACGAACGTTTTCCATTTTATTGAAGCTTGCCCTATATGGAATGAGATCAGACGAGCTCACAGGGCTTAAGAGGAGTAATCAATAGCTGAATTCATCAGAAGTCTACATGGAGAGGAGTGATAGCTAGATATATTAAAGCTGCATTAAAATATCGACAGCAAATAATGAACAAAGTCTTTTATTGCAAATTATTGTAAAACAAAATTAATCCCAAGTTTACTAATAAAAAAGTATTACTTTACTTACTTAAAAATAATTGCCCATTAATTTCAATCCATATATCCAATGCTACATACGTATATTTCTATGCAATGTTCATATTCAATAAGTATCTTTCCATGCAACGTACATGTATATGTACATTTATCCATAGAGTGTACATTCTTTAGGACACGAAATACTTTTATCCCAAGTACAAATGACAAATCGATATCTACACCACCTCTCCCAATCCGACCAAAAGTTCAATGCTCCAACCCACGAAAATAAAAAGAAACTTCTTCTCTGTTCCAATTCGCATCTCAAGCGAAGCACGTATCCTTTTAGAAACTGCACACCAATAGAAAACTTTTACAAGTTTCCCAACACCACACATATCCTCTCCGCAGGATAATCTGATTATCTAATCGTGTCGTCTTTGTCGTCATCGTCTTTTGGACTCAAGAAACAACTTGTAATTGGATTAGGAGAATCTGACAACCTGCAAACATGGATGTGCAGTTATCCTTTCTTGTGTTTTGCTATATACAGAAGGAGTTTTGTTTATATCATGCACGATTGTATGCACTTGTTTAGAACAAAAGAATAAGAGATTCTAATATGTGTCTTGCTCTCTGGTTTAGGCGAACGAACGAAAGTTTTTGCAAAAGAAAAAGATACTTTAGAAATGATGTTTTAAGAAAATAAATGCACAACAATGTTTTTTGGACATGGAATTGAAAAGTGCACAATGATCATCTTAAGAACTTTGGTAAGTTTAGTTTTCAATTGGAAGACATTGAAGTAGTTATGGGGTGTTTATCTTTTATTGGAAATTTTCGGAATAGCTCTAGGAAAGATGAGCTCTGTCAGAAACAGAATGTAGTGTAAGATTTTTGAAACAATCGGAAACTTATAGAAATAATGGAAAGACCTTACAGTCCCATGCCGTATTTTTTCGAAGCTCTCTCATGACAATTACATAAAATTTTGTTCAATTCTCAGACGTTATAGAGCAATAGGGCAATGACAGGTCTAACTCTCTTTGCAGGGGTGGACTTTGACTTTTAACTTAGTAGAGTGCTTTCCCACTCTGAAGAAAATGGATGACGGCTTTGAGTCATTTGGTTCCAAGCAATTTGTTTTTCCTAAACCAGTCCAGTTGGAAAATGTTCTTTCGCCACCTGGCTCCTGTAAAAGAAGATCCAACGTTTGTATTGAATAGCTCGCCTTTTGTTGAACTATGGAGAATTCCTGTGCTGTTGGGAACTCGGTCTATTAAAATGTTATTGACGTCCGTCAAGTCGTCCTAGATTTATCTTATATTTATTTGATCTATGATCTTATAAAAAAAATGAACTATGTCCAACCTTAGTGACCACTCTTACTAACCTGGAGAAAGTATTTGACTTTAATTATGTCTCACCCCAAATCCTCCTTATCGATAGGAAGTATCTTTCAACAGATGAAGAAACATATGTACATATATGTATATACATTTAACTCAAAGGGTTTCAATGAATTACTCCCATCATGGTAATTTTGTTCCCAGTTAATGTCTGTATGGAATTCACTAAGCAGTCTTATAACGAAATTCTAATCCAAAGGCAGTAGGACTGATTTTGTCTGCTCTCTACTCTGAAATGTATCTCCTAACATCCTTAAATGATTTGCTGACAAATCGACTCAAATAAAAATTACTGTTTATCTGAACATCCTGTTTCCAATAGCTTCTGATTACCAATTCAAGCAGGACGAATGTCAAGAATGCATAATTCCAATCGGACCATTAGCCTTAATATCACGATATCTTATCTTATTAGTACCACACAAACATCGTGCTTAATTACGCACTTCATTGCGAATGATGCCATAGCTATCTGCCAAATGGCATCCTGTCATTCCTTGCTCCATTATCTCTCAATTAAACACGATATCCTGTTGTCACCAAAGCGAAATCAATATCCTCCCACCACTCACGCACACAACTGTATCTAATTATCATCTTCCAGCAGCAATTATGTATTCTACTGGATACCATTAACTATATTAGCTGAAATAGAAAAAAAATCCCAGTAACCACAGGAATCCATAATACATTGCATTATGGCATCCTAATTATCTGTCGCCATTCCTCACATAGGTGACATAGGAGACGACACGCACAAGCACATTCCACAAATATGGCTCATCACCACGTTAGTTTCCACACAAAGAGTGTTTTGACAGGATGGCGAATGAACCTATGTGTATCCCTGGCACAGAATCTTTGTGTACACGCCTGTAATAAAATGGCAGGATATCAATTAGGAATGCTTCTTCCGAAAATCTACACACATTCACATATTCCAACTCATAGATACGTGAATTAGATGTATCCAATTTTCACCTACTTGAGGGAATCTATTTTCATTATTATCTTTCTCAGGGGGGGAAGCAAGGATATCACGAAAAACGAAAATAGAAAGCGCTACGTGATGAAAATCCACAAAAAAGGAGATGAAACGCGCGCTCTCTCAATCTTCGTTAATCTAAAAGCGATTGCTCCAGACTTTCACTGACTTGCCAGACGGTTTCGCCACCCACAACCATGTCGAGACATTGTCTGCATCCAACCCAACAATGAGGGATAACAAAAAGAAAATTTATCCAGCCCTGCATAATTTAGAGTCGAAATTTTTTTATGGCAATTCAATGGATGTATGTGCAAAATGTGCTTTCCCGGCTGTGTGTCTCCCTCATTTGAAAAAATAAACCAAAACAGGTGCTGTAAAGCACACAAACAGACTGCGGTCGTCAACGGTTTAAAGTTAGAGCAAACAGCATCAGGATTCAGTGAGGTCTTCTTGCATCCCGAAGCTTATTAGGATTCTGCTCCTTTTTTTTTGGGTATTCCAAGCACGTGTAAAGTGTTCATCAACACGTACCTACCTACAACCAGGACGAATTGGGGGGATGAAGCAGGAAAGAAAACTGCACATAGATACATCATAGATTTTTCTTAAAGTTGGATGGATGAATTTTTATTGGCCTTTAATGTGATTTCATTCAGTGTACTTAGTGCTTCCTTATTAATACGTAGATCCTTTGAACCGCCTGCTTGTTACATACCTTTCTCAGAATAGGGGAATTTAGTGTAAGTGTATGGTGGTGGAGGGTAATAAAAGTTTTTATTTGGAAAACATTTCAAAACATCCGTTGGCTAATTTTCAGAATCTCGACGTGAGAGGAAAGTCTAAGCAAATTTTCGACAACCAGAATCCGGGAAAATTAAAATTTTTAAAGCGAAAAACTTTGAGGCTTTTATAGCCAATGAAAGCGAAGGATCCGGCTTCGGTTTAAGTAATCCAGTTTGTTTGGGGACTTGTATTGAATTGTAATGACACAATGGGAGGGTTCTCCAAAAGCCGATTTGACATTTATTGCTTTTTTATTACGCTGGAGGGATAATATACAAATGAGGGGTACTTTGAACCACAGTTCTGACCGCCAGATGTCTTCAAGCAAAGGAATGGTTGAAAATTTTTATAAAATCAAGTCGTCCGGAATGGATAGCTTAATATTTATTTTGATTTGAGATGCGTAACAGCGGTTTTGCGGAGATATCGCTACTGTCTTTTCAGACTCCAATTAAGTAGCCTTGCGTTCTGTACATGCTTTCGTCAGTAAGATAATTCGTAGTGGATAATGTATTGGCTTTGTAGCGGATGTTCATTCTTTCTTTGTATGTTCAGGTATCAACGAATTGGTTAGGTTAGGTTATAGTAGCTATTCTAAACACTGACACTTTTAGATCTCTGTAAGTCCGTTGTGAACTTGTTTTTAGAACTACTTCAGGCTTCTAATGAAGTAAAGGCGATTCATAACACTTAAACTCATCAGTTTACCTAAGTTATTAAATGAAAAACTTCTAATATAAGCTGTCTTGTAATGGTGAGCCAGGCTAGCAGGCTTGTGCTCTAGTACCGATCCCTGTGACCTGAAGAGCCGTTCATATAGAATTGCAATGACTTGTTGTATGCAGTCACATGTCCCTCTTAGTTTTGTCTGAATTCTAAAATGCAGAGAATTGTGGAGTGGCCTGCGTGTCACAGTATGTATTACGGCAGCTTAGGTACAAACTTAAGTACAAATATTTAGTTTTTTCCATAACGATGAAGCAGGGTTTTGTATATTTTTATTATTTTCTGGTAAATAGCACTTCGGTTTTTTGAGGTTGACTCCATGCTATTGAGATCTGCGCTAAGATAAACCTGGATACAGGTATTAAAGGCGCTAGGATATATATCTTTTCAGATAGCCAGTTGTCGTCCAACTTAATGGACTCTTTATCAGTTAAATGCTGCTACGACGCACTACAATCTCTTGCCAGACACAACAGGGTGAAACTTGGTTGGGTCCCTGGTCATCAAGAAATTGCAGGCAACGAAATTGCAGGCTGAGACAATCCAAGCGATTAATAAGGCCTTCCTACAAGGAAATCCTTAATCTAGATAAGGAAAGCATTAGAAAGCTGGTGAGCTTTCTCACAGGCCACTGCAGCCTGCGTTACCACCTTAACAAAATCAATTTGTGCCCCGAAACGGAATATAGGTTCTGTTAAGAAGATGACGAATCCTCTGAGCACATTCTCTGTCAATGCCCAGCATTACATTGGTTAAGGAGGCATATTTTCCATAAAGCAATATGTTCATCAGCAGAGATGAGGTACTCCGCTGCTAAGGACGTACTATCCTTCATAAGGGAGGTGGAACGTCTCTTGGCTTAGTATTACCCTTTGATACAATAGATCTTCTTAGGTCGCAGTGCCTGCCATATGGGCAAAGGTCTTTAAAAAAAAAAAATGTAGGTACATAGAATGTATCTCCACGAAGCGGCATCAATCCCAAATGTGGGACAAGGTATTACCACTTTTAATTATTTTAAACCTACTCATCTTTCAAAACACCATGTTATGTAGCCATTAAAGTTTCTAGATAAAAATGTTGTAAGCATCTTGTTTTAAAATTAACTCACGTTTAACTTCAATTAAATATTCTTTTATTTTTCTTTTCAGGTGAGTTACTGGATGAATTATTTACATATGCCATTACATAGTATCTACTTGGTACGTATCCCATTTACATTAATTCTCCTACTTAATCCCTTAAATGAGACTCCTACAGAGGCAGGACTTAGCAAAGTAATAGCCATCTTCTCAAACACACCCTTTTCCCCGTAAAAATATAAAATAAATTCCTCCCACCAGGTTTAACCTATATTTAACCCCGCGTAAGCCTTAGGTCGCGATATACATATTTACAATCTCGGATAAAATTGAAATTTATATCGAAAGTCGTTTGTTAATTTTATGAGAAAACTTGGATAACCCACAAAAGTTCTTCCAACTTTTCCTGCTGCCTTTGTGCATTTTATGGGTGTACGCCTTTGACCGCCTAAATGTCCTTTATTACCGAAAAAGTTCTTTTGTCTACGATTCCATTTATTTACCCAAAATTGTTGCGATACAAATCTAATTTCTTGTACTGGACTCGCCCCTTTGCAGAAATTCGAGTAGATTTTGAAGTTATCCCGGAAAAATGGAAAATTGCAAACGGATATTAGGTACCAAGGAGGGTGACAGATAGTAGCACAGAATGAGCTTTAGGTTTGAGTTATGGCCATACATGTCCATTCATGGGTATGTCCTTTGTTTTTTGTTTATTTCCATGGGCAGTTTGTTTAATGGAATAGAAAAAGAGGAAGTAGATGGAACAAGGTTTTTATGATTCACTTCGGACTATGACAAATCGCGTTGGAGTAATAAAGGACATAGGGGGGGAAGGATTGAAGTGAGTTAGAGAAATTCCAATTGTTTTTAGTTGAATGTACATTCATATGTACCATACTGAAGGCGAAAAAAAAGGCTAACTGATATGAGAAAATTTGAGTTTCGGTTTTTCAATTGCAGAAGGTACCAATTTCCGTTCACAAAACAGAACGATTTCCAAGTTTGTTTATATCAAAAGGACGTTGATAGTTGCGAAAACGATATCGCCACAAAAATCTCCATAAAAATGCGTAGATTATTGTAAGGACAAATTTCAAAACTACTCACTAGATTTCTAGTTCCGTAAACTAGGATAGAATAACTGTGGTTCTCTAGATTTTCAATCTTAGGGATACTGTTAAATGTCAACCGTGTCAAATTTCCTTCCCCATAAATGTAGCAGCACGAATGACTGGCATCAAATACAACTCGCAAAAGATCTTCCTCTCTACCCGTGTATTTTAATCAGAAGCTCATCCTATATGTATGTAAATTTTGATATTCTCATGAGAGTCCTTCCCCACACGCATTCATTTCAAAAGGGTGACTGGGAGTTAGTCAACCCTGTGTCTGTTGAATATCGCATTTTGAATTCATAAGATTACGGTCCAACTGAATGCACACAAAGGAAGGGCCAGAGGTGTCCTCTACCCTCTTCACAAGCATTAAGGATCAACCTCATAATGAAATTCAATAAAGCATATGCGAATGAGAATGGCCACATAGCGTCCGCCTATAGCATCATCATCTGTGTAATCCTTAATTTTTATGAAGTCGCAATTACGGTTCCAGCATGGTATCGGCATGAGTGAATGATAAAAATAAAAATCCGAGTTCAACGTGTGTACATATGTATGTATATGACGATGAGTAGGTGGTTCAAAGGACTCACTAACAACATGATGGCTTAATTAAAGTGGAAAACATGCAAGAATACGAAGAAGCGTAGTGACATTGAATGAATGAGTATGAGTAAACGGTGGTGGATGTACGCCAAAAACCGAGACCGAAATTATGTGATGATTATAATTAGGGTTGCATTCAGGCTATGAGTTGTCACCGCACTGTGATGAGGACGAAGGATAATCATAATATTTGCTCACCAGTATACCGTTATCTGATGGCAACGGAGCGGATGTTTCAATTAAAGTGTTATTTTCACAATCGGATTAATTTGAGAGTGGGAACAGCGACTGACGTTGGCGTACGTGTAATCCAAGCGACAGGCGATTATAGCCAATTATTTGTTTGAACATAAGAATTGAAGAGACATACATAGATTATGAAATGGTCCTCTGGGGTATTATAGGCTACGTACATATATGAGGGCGAAAAATGTTGCTTATTTTACTAGCTTTTAATACATCCACTGGTTGACCAGATTACGAATTATTCGTTGTTTAATACCCTTGGGACTTGCAACACAAAGCAAACTCGGATCTCGGTACAATTATTCGCACTTAGTTGAATTTCAATCAGGCTTTTCAAAGACTTTCGATCATTAATATTACTTTGTGCTGTGATCGATTTTTCACATTTATGACATGAAAATCCCCGTACTCTAAAAAGTTTTGCTCTGGTTCAACTTACTCGAATGTCGGATAAACATCCTAAAGTATAACTTTAAAGAGAATGTTTCGAGTTTCGAGAGACAAAAGATTGGACAAAGCAGTTGTCTACTTCCTACTTTTAAGAGTATGTACAAACAATTAGCTAACAAAACTCTGCTGAAACGGTAAACTATCTTAAGTCGACTTAAGTGTATTTCTTACATTTTATTGCATAGTGTTCGCCTTTTCCAACTTGTATACCGATTTATTCAAAAAAAATTGTTATCTTAAGTTCGAAAATTCATATAAAAATAAAATAAGTGTCTTCGATATTCTGCTCTCCTGAAAAACGTTGAAAACAAATTTAAGCTAGTTTAATTTTTCAGCAGACTTCACACTTGATTTACAATACCAAATGCAGCTATGTATATACATACTTCTCACCCTTGATATTTATAGCCAGATGATTTTTTTTTTATTATACATACATAATGGTTAGAGTTGCGTCCCTTGAGGGACTCCACGTTAGTAAACAAAATAGTTTTGCACTCACTCTTCATATAGAAGGACTTTGACTTTAAATACTCTTTCTTGGACAAGTCTATGTCTACAACTATTTCTAAAGAATGTAAAGCTCTGCTAGACCTCTGTATTAGTTGCCACGTATCTCAGTCCATTGCACGAGTCTTGCTGGGTGTATACTGAACGGTATGTCAATGGATCTTCGTGCGATTTTTTGATTTGCTTATTTCCCTCTGAAAATCATTTTGAGGACTTCTACGTCTCAATCGTGCTAGTACACACTTATTGCTCGATCTCACCAGTTAAATAATAGTACTATTTCATCATTTCACCATCATATTGGTATGGTTTTGGACTATCCATTATGGCTGGTAGGTTTTGGACTATCCATTATTGCATCGCAAGTCGTTTCTTTTCAACCCTTCCTTTTTTGGTTTGTACAGATGAAAAATTTCCTCACTGTTATATACCCTCTGCCATGTGCCAGGTGTTTGTGTTTTTTTTTTTTGGCACATGGAATTTTTGTAACATTTATTGGCAACATGAATCTTTTTAAACCACTTTCTGAAAAGTCCCGTACCTCAATTTGCGTACAAACTTGCGTACATTTTTTTTGGTGTCAAAACCTTTTTTCTAATTCGGAGACTTGCGTTTGTTTTCCTTATTGACTTAATTGTTTGAAAATTTCGAGCCAAGTCCAGAATAGTTCGGATATACTAAACTACCCATTTAAAGAGAACTTCATGGGTCAGGGTAATACAAATCTAGAAGGCTTAAGGACTCAGCCTTTCTAGACTTAGGGTTAGGATAGTTGAAGTACATAATATGTACATATGTATGAAGCTATCGGTAGATCGCAAAAAACTATGCACAATAACTCAAGCTATCTGGGAAATCATAATAATTTGGAGCTACACGAAGTCCCTCGGATATCGCATACAAAGCCGAGGAAATCACTATTGTTTTCAAAGAGGCTTTCAACCTAGCATTTCCGGAGACCAAAAGGAAAAACAAAAAATCACCTCCATGGTGGAGTAAAGAGATATTAGGAAAGTAACCCGAAAACTCCATAGTGTGGCCAAGGGTAGTCCCCTTCAGACCTAGACTGGGATCAGTAAAAGGCCAGTCAGAGAAAATTCAAAAAATAGACGTAAAGAGCTAAGTGCTTTTGTGACGACATTAAGGGAACGACTGAATCTGCGAAACTAAAGAAGATCCTCTCCAGACAAACTATAGGGTCACTCAAACATACCGACGGAAATTGGACTAAATCTTGCTCAGACTCAATAAGGTTACTGATAAGTACGCACTTCCCAAGAAATATAACCCAGTCTTTCGACAGCACAAGAGCTAGTACCCGCACGGAATATGTATAACCAGCGGATTTAATCTCAGAATTGAGTGGGTAATTAGATCGTTTTTCCTTTACAAATCGCCACTGTGAGCACGATTATTCCGGAACTATTTACTAGTAGTCTCATACGAATACATATCCCACAAATTTAAAGAGAGGCCAAGGTAGTATTTTTACCCAAGGCTGATAAAGCAAGCCATTTCACCGCAAAAGGTGTCAGGCCAATCAGCCTTATCTCCTGTATACTAAAAACTTTTGAGAGACTAACATTCACACTCGCAGTAAGCTACGTCCCGAGGACATATCCACAGCCCAACATACCTACACCAAAGGAAAAAGTGTTGAGACAGCTCTGCAAAGATAAAGAATACGCTTAAGCTGCATTCTTAGATATTGAAATTCTTGAGGAAAGACACATTATAACGGAGCACCAACGTAACATGTTGGAACTTCTAGAGGTACTCCTCAACACGGAGTAATCTCCCCACTACTATGGTTCATTGTACTAAATGAAGTGCTCCTAGAATTCAGGTATAGTGTCATCAAGACCATAGCTTATGCGGCTAACGTCATATTGATGGCTACAGGTAAATTGAAATGTGCGCTGAGGACCCTAGACACCTGGACCAAGAAATATCGACTAGCGGTCAATCCCCAGAAAACCGAACTGGAATTATTTACTAACAAAGGAAAATTCCAGAGTTTACATTATCTTCCATAGGGTCCATTCCGCTTAGAATTTTGGACAGCGTCAGATATCTAGGCCTCGTACTTGAGAAAAAACTGAACTGGAGGCCTATTATTAATGAATGAATCAAGAAAGCCACTATTGCGTTCCATTCATTCAGTACAATATTTGGGAAAACCTGTTCTCACCAAGGATTACCTGACTCCGTACCTCAAGAATCAAGAAACCCTTTACAAGCCTGTTCCCGAGCAGAGAAGGATGGAACTGGTGGTGAACTTACCAATACGCGTACCATCTCTGTTTTCACAGATGGATCAAAGATGGATGTAGGCGTAGGATCAGACTAGATTTTTTCTAAATCACTGGGTAATTCCAAAGCAGTCCGTCTCCCGAACCATAACAGTGTTTTCCAAGCAGTGACAATAGCCGCCCGTGAGATTGTGTTGAAGGCAATATCACAGGAAGGTATCACCTTTTTCATCGACAACGATAAAATCCAAGCTTGTGAAGTGCTGTTTTAAAGAGCTTAAGGTTCTTGGAAAACAGCACAAGGTTGCTCTCTGCTGGATTCCTGGACATGAAAATATACCAGGTAATGAGAAGGCCGACGAGTTGGCCAGACGAGGTTCAGAATCTACATCAGAACAGGTTGACACCTCAGTGCGCATCCCCTGCTCAAGCTCGTAGCAGGGATTAGGGCCCGGAGGGAGGCTAACATTAGATGGTCGTCCGTAGACACTTGTGTTATCACAAGAAGTCTATGGCCTTGCTTCGATAAGAGTAGGACCAACAGAATTATGCAAAAGGATAGGAAATCCCTTTTTACCCTGATAGGAGTTATCACGGGGTATAACACTATGCTGTACCACATAAAAAAACTAAGGCTAATGGAAGAAGACATATGTCGTGGATGTGGTGATGAGGAAGTCAATGAGGATACAACCCACGTTCTCTGTCACTGTCCAGATCTTATCCACCTTAGATTTAAATTTCTCAGACCTAGAAGCATTATCCAGTAGACCAGGGAAGGGTTAACCAATAGGCAAGCAACATCTCTCCCCTATGGATATCATAATGGGTCTGTATTACCCAAGTAGCTGTAGCTTACCCAAGTACCTAACCTAACCTAGAGCTTTTAGGGAATGATACAAAACCACTACCGGGCTCCATAATTTCCTGTATTCTGGCTCTATCCACAACTTTATACAACCTGGGAAATCATATAGTTCAATTCCTACTCTTGAAGTCACTGGATGTTAGGATAACTAACTACTTATGTATATGTACATATGTATCTATATGAAGCATTTAGAGCATAATTTTGAGTTGAGTGTTTCTCAGCTCAAAAGAAACGATTTTTTTCATATAATTACGTACCTACATATATACATACATGTATGCATACGTACTGTACAAATGTACATCATGGTAATACCCTTCACCTTCTGTTGGCTATAACCTACTCCATGTCCCAATTTTCATCGAAAATTGGTAAATATTTCAGCCACATCCACAGCCAATAACCCATTCATATTTGCATTTACAGCAAAATGCCTCGAAACTACATCTGTAGCTACCCAAAACGATTTATCAGAACGGTTCTGTCATCGAATTTTTTTTATACCCTTCTACTTTTGTCCACTCATCACATCCGAAAAAGACATTTCGGCACACATCCGATGATTTATGACTCACTTTGTCCTGTGCGCTGGTGAAAGATTCATAAAAATTGGATAAATCGATAAACGGATACAAAAGCACTGCGATTCACAAGAATATGGCTCCAATGGTCCATGTCCCATGATTCATCAAAAGAAATCCCTTTTTCTGCGATGACAAATTGCATCTCATAACTGCACATCCTCATTCTGTCAGCGTATCTCGAGTGGCCGCTTCCATCCAACTGTCAGTGAGGATTCTCTTCGAATCGACAATCGTTTCCTTTTGTCAAAATTAATGTTTAATGTCCTGTATCCTTGTATGTATAACATATTTATGCCCTCGACACGTGTCGGTGTTGTTGCATGATAAGGACTTTCACAGCAGCAGCAATCAGTTATCTTTAATGGACGAGCATCATTGATTTTTTCCTGTGACGCCTACTTCTCCGCCTACACACGAATATAGTATGTACATGCTCTCTCGTTTGATTTTAAGGATGTTGTTCTAAAGAGAACATAAACTAAGGAAATTATGTCCTTTATTTATCAAGAGATATCTGTTGATATCCTTAATAAAATTTGAGGGCATCGAGGGGCTTCCAACTAATTGATTAGAAATCATTGAGAACCCTTATTAATTTCGGTCTGTTTAACCCTATCAGTCACCCAAGCGATGAAGCTGCAACAACAACAGAAACAATTAAGTAGATTCAATTAATTTTTGTCCAAGGACGAGTTTATTTTGCTAGGATAGGAGACTTCCTGCCCATCGAAACGATCCACATTGATGAAGAAGAATATACATATCTATGTATGTACGTATGTATGTATTTCAAGAGAATATTTGAAGGCGCAAAATTTATTGTTGTCTTCAATTAAAACAAGGACTCTTTTAGTGGTCAGCAATTCCCCTAACCACCATATCGTTCAAATTGGAAATGTATGTTCCCATTTCCTACGAGTCCCCTTCCCTCCGGCTGTCTGGACTAATTGAGTTTTTGGAGTCGTCCTGCAAACTTTTGTTATAAATTCTTCCTCTTCCCGAACAAGGATTTATGTGTGCATCCTTAAGTGTATATTGATATTGACAGAGCACTTAAATTCGAATTTTTATTATCGTCTTCCTGAAAGTGTATGGTTCTGCGCCCCACATGAGGGATGGTTGCTGCCACATTTATGGTTTCTCTTCCTGTAGCTTTCTCTTTGCATCTCTCTAGCTTTATTAAGATTTCTTCTACAAACTGAATTGTTTATTCACTAAAACAATATAACACCAAAACTTCAGACAGAGAGTGTTACTGTGCTAATGGAGAAAACGATTCTTGAATTGCCAAACGAGGACAATGAATAGACTATGACTGCGGAATGAGATTTATTACAATACGCAGGACGAAGTGTGTAAAGAAAGACACAATGGAGTGTGAGAATGCAGATGGAATATTTATTTGTTTTTGGGAATACAGTTTCTCATATATTATTCAGCAGGGGGTGGTGGTGATGGCGGTGGTAATAACTGTCTCGCAGTCGTTATAATTTCATTAGGAGAAGACATTTCTTTGTTCATCCAGAGAAAGTGGATTGAGTTTTTGTGTTTTTATCCTGAGTGGAGGATCTGTTGAACGTAAAACTTTTAGATGGATGTTTGATGAAAATATTAGTTTTCCATTATATGACTGAAATGAATGGGAAGCGTTTGGAGTAGAAAATGTCCAAATTTATGACAACAAAATGGCTACAAAAACTTTTCAGAACTTTGTTGACTAGCATTTGGAATCGGAAATAAATGAATTGCTTCTTGTGTTTCAAAAAGAACTTGTAGCGTCTCAAGGGTGATTAAAATATTTTACGCAGACTTTTCAATGAAAACCCTATTTTTGTCATCCGATCATAGATGCGAAGGGGAAGCACCATCAAAATAGGTGTTGGCCAATTATAGGTTAGGGTATCATACGATCCGTTCCAAGCGGATTGTAGGTTTTTTTCCTTCTCTAAATGCTTTTACATGCTGCAGGAATCAGGATTTCAAAAGATCCCTTTTAAAAGTGATAAAATCTAAATATATTATCATTCTTAATATTATGAAAAGACTGGACTGATTCGTCCTTCAAATTTTTTCAAGCCTCGATGCAGACTTAGAATTGTCATTTAAAGTATATAGCCTAAGCTCAACACCTTTCGCCTTCAATGCAATTTTACTACCAAAAGATCAGATTTGAGAACTAGTACATTTTACAAAATACAGGGACTTACTTTCTATCAAAATTAGGTCCCTCATTACCTTTCAACCATAAAAATCCAACTACGCGGTATACAACACAATCCCAATTTTCGACCTAACACCGTCCTACTTGAAAGCATAATTAAATTGTTAATCCTCCTTATCACTTTTGTTCGAATATAAAAGGTACCATAAGGGCAAGAGGACAAATTTCAATACAAAAAAAAAAAAAGTAAAATCTACCGACTATTCACATCCGCGTGAGAGAAAACACGAAAATCCTCTCAACATTCTCCCTCTCCATAGCTGAATTCGAAAGCGATTAATTTCTAAGCGGTAATTTAAGCCGATTTAACTCATTTCAAGTGAGCGTGTGTGTGTCAAAGTCCCCATGTCCTTTAAATGGAAAAAAACTAGGGTTGGTAAAAAAATAAGAGAAAGAATTTCCGCTGTTTGCTATTGATCCTGGGGATCAGTCGACAATTGATCCTTTTTCCTTTCGAGTTGGTAGGTATTTGTTTTGTTTTACTTTCTTTTGTGAGGATTTGTGGTCTAGGATAATGAATTGAATTTCCTGGTATTACGTGCATTTGATTGAAATACGATATTTAACGTTGACAAACAAAGGGTTGCAAGTTAATGTTATTCGATTTCATTGTGAAACAATTGATAAGAAAAGATCCTTTGTTTCAAAATTCAATGAAAATTAATGTAATGGATAAGTTCGTCATTTGAGTAAATACCGACGCAATACTTTGTCCTAATATTGTACATTAGTGATTCATAAATTCAAATGTATGTATATGATGTATAGACTTTGTGAAATCAGGACTTGTATTCTCAACGGTTTATTCGAACATATCCGATGCTTCGTACACTATTATGCATTCACCATACCGAATTGGTCTGTGAATTCTATTCTTGTGACTTTGTCGAAAACTGGATATGGTATTTCATCTTGTACAAAAAAGGCCAAATGGGACAAGAGGACAAGTCAATATCCTATTTCTACAGGGTGGGTCAAATACAAGTTTCTTTTTAAAAATGCAATAAAATGAACAAAATTAAATTTTTTCCATGTATTATGGCTTTATTAGTAAGAGCAAACATTCCCATTAATTATGAAACACAACGTCGTACAAGTGGCTGCCTCGGCTGGCTTTGCAGTAGCGCAATCTGTCACTCCAATTTTCCAAGACCTTGTTGATGGTTTCGGGCTGTAGCTCACGGATTGCTTGGATGATTTTGGCCTTAAGTGCTTGAATCGTTTCCAGATTGTTGGCATAACATCGGTCCTTCACGGTTTCCCACAAAAAAATGTCCAAAGGAGTCAAATCGCAGCTCTGAGACGGCCAAGACGTGTAATAACACGATTAACATGGCCTTGTAACGCCCACCGTTGACCCAACGTTTCGGTCCCAGCCTCATTTTCGAAGAAAAATGGTCCAATGATGCCACCACTCCACAATCCGCACCAAACTGTCACTCTCTGTGGCGCACCGTACGACGACGGGGACCAACACGCATGGTCCACTTGCGTACCAGTCTCACGAACTTTTTGCACAAACTTGCGTACCTCAGGCGCGGTGGGTGCTTCATTTCGGCCAAAACTTATTTTCAAATAACGCACTGTTTGGGCAACACAGCACACACTTTGGAAATACGTTTTCAATATTTCCCAACGTTGTTGAAGCGTAAAGCGACTCATTTCGTTCCGCGGAGGTATGATACTGACTTTCTGTCAAGATTTCGAGCGGGAAACAGCTGTCAGTGTCAAAATAACCTATCATTTAAAAAGAAACCACTAGATGGCCCACCCTGTATATGTAGTTTGTAACCGATGGAGGATTATAGATGCTATCTATGGTTTGGAAACTGCAGCCGATTGTTATCTGCCCTTGTCTTAAAAAGAACTTTAAAGTAATCTTTATCTTTGACATAGACCCAAAGAAAAAAAGTCCAAGGATGTTAAATCGCACGATTTCGGCAGCTAATTGAAGTTTCCTATATCGAGAAATCACACGTTCAGAAAATTTGTTACGCTATAGAGCCATTGTTTTTACGAACCTTATGAAACGTTTGTGGGATAATTTCACCATTTTTGTAGTGAATTTTCACTATTTCAACACATTGTGTGAGTATGTGTCGGTACTTATTGAATAACCTCTTAGTTTTTGCTTTACAAAAGTTATCGCAGTGATATTTTGAGTGTTAACAGTTCAACAATGGCGCGTAGTTTAAAATGACACCTCTTGTTGGTTGACCCTTTATATTACAGGTAGAGATCCTTCTTTAGTGTAGTAGGTACGGAAACCAAGGAAATTTGTGTTGTAAATATAGCGAGTCATCATTCCTCGTCTTTCGGTTGGTAAACCATAGAAAATTGTTATCCTACTGTATAGACAAGTAATTTCTTGTATAACTTGAGGTTGAACCGAATATAAAGCTGTATAACAGCTCTATAAATACTACCCATTAACATAAACAGAAACCCAAAAGACTGAGGACGATTAATCAGATAAGAGACGATCAACTTGGACGATAAATTTATTTGTCGCGGCTTATGCAAAATGATATTGCAAATACATAAGTCTGAAAATGATACTGTAGCTACATACATATGCACCATTATTCTTAAACCATTCGTAGAAATAATATCTGTAGGTAATAAAGGCTACCCACCTCTGATGATTCATTATTTGAAGGCTTCCAATTCAGCACATCATTTAATGTGTAAACGAATGGATTCGAAGATTATTCAAGTAGGATCATCAATCAGTAATTTTTACTTTCGATCTCATGTATACTTTTTGTCGCTTTTGTAAACTTTTCTGGCACTTTAAATCAAATCAGCTACAGAGATGTCCTGCTACTTATTCTGTTGGGCAGTGTTCTGTGTCACTCAACCTTAAATTACCAGTAGAGTAGAGGGATAAACCGATTATCCATTAATATTCCCGTCACAAACCCCACACTGATTTGTCTTGAAGGCAAAGCCATTGTCCTTTCAGAAAGCCCTCTAATCCTATTACGTAATTTACATGATTGTTCCCTTGAAAACCAAGGCCCCTTTCCAGGCATAAAACACAATAAACAAATTTTGCATCTAATTTAAACAAACTCCACCCTGTCTATCCTCAATTGTAGTGCGTACCACCCACCCTCAATTGCTGCCAATTCATCAAGAGATGTCGCACTGCATCCGTGATTAACTCTTCCTCTTCTCGTCGTGCAGGATATGTGTATACTTCTACAACATATCCGCTCAATCACAATAGCGGATGCTGTACTATACCATAATACCGAATAGCCCGTGCCTGATGCTACTCTACACCTCGCGCCACTCTACATAGCATCCTGCCATCAGGCATTTGTAACTTATGTTGCCATTCCGATCGTTTTGACAAATCACTCTCTCAAACAAAACTCGCGCAATTTTATTGAAATGTTAATTAGGCAGACGATACAATTCAATCGCAGGATATATGTGTACACAGGATATTTGAGAAAAAAATACTCCCGGCTGACAGATGACACAGGGAATGAACATCCGAAAGGGGTTGCAACAAAACGATTGCATTGTTTGCCTTAAGGATATCGCAAAAAAAGGGGCTTGGATTCGATAAAACAGTAGCCATGTCCTGTTCATGTCAAATTAAATTTAATTTCCATGTCAATGTCAAGCGGACTAAGATTGGAGTTTTGGGCGTTAGTGGGAAGGTTGCATATTCAAGTGAAACTTGATTTCATAAAGGATATAAGAGAGAATTTTTTGTGGACAAATATTCCAAATACCAGAGAAAATGCAGTTTCTAATGAAGGGGATGTCACTCAGTTTAATGACAAATATGTGGACATAGGAGTGGCAATGAATCCGGAGATGAATTTTCCGAATGAGATATGTTTCACACAACCAGGGGTTGGCAATGGAAGTGGTGAGAACCTGATTGTATCTAAATGTGCTGTGAGATATGAAATTAGTGATAGGAAAAACGGTCGAACATGGACAATTCTGTGGCAAAAAGCCGATCGTGAAGACTGCACATGTTAGGATGCGAATTCGTCGTGGGAAATCGGCTACGCTCAATGATAATTGACTTTAATCGGATCAGCGAACCCCTGGCTGTGATCCGCATCAAGGCAACATTTCAAAACATCAGCATAATATGTGCACACGCCTCTACCAACGAATCTGAAGACTCTATCAAAGAGGAGTTTTATGACCTCCTGGACGGAGGCTCCGTGCCTGTCGGAAGTATGATGTCAAAATCATACTCGGGAACTTCAATGCCAAGATCGGTAAGGAAAATATCTTCGGCGGATTAGTTGAAAAGCATAGTCTCCACGACACGATAACAGACAACGGTTTCCGGCAAATCGATTTTACAGCAGCTCGTAATACGGTGATAAGTAGCACTAGGTTTCCAAGACTACGAATCCACAGAGCAACCTGGCGCTCTCCAAATGGTCGAACCGCCAACTAAATCGACCACGTCCAAACTTTCAGAGTGGCAAACGTCGACTCTGACCATTTTCGTGTTGCAGCTAAATTTAGAGCTCGACTATCCAACCAGCTGCAAACCGCCCAGAAAGAGAAATTCAACGTTACACAACTGGAGTAGCCAGAGCCTACATAGAGCGCCTGAGCGAGAGACCCACCGCTGTGCATTCACCTTCCACAAACGCCAACAATATGTGGAACCAGTATAGCGACATCATCAAAAAGGCAGCAGAGACCACCATAGGCTACCAGTCACCACCCAAAACGAGACCTTGGTATGATGATGAATGCGTGCATCGAAAAAAGGTGACAGAAAATGCGCACATGCAAGCGCTGCAGTGCAAAACAAGGGCAGCGAGAGAAGAGTATCGAGCCAGAAGAAGGAAGGAGAAGAAGATCCTGCGTAAGAAGAAAAGGGCCCACACAGTCTCCCAGCTCAAGGATATCGAAGAGTCCCGCAATAGGAACGACATCCAGATGTTTTTTCAGGAAAGCCAATCAACCAGCAGCTGGGTTTAAGCCCGAAACGCAAGCTCTTCGAAACAGTGAAGGAAACCTAGTCACCGAAGCTCAGGGAATAGTAGTATTTCGGCAAGGAGATGCACTATCATGTGACTTCTTCAAACTCATGCTGCAACAGATAGTGGCCACGGCAGCTGTGGACACGGAGGGCACTATCTTTAACAAATCTGTCCAGCTACTGGGGTACGCAGACGACATCGACATCATCGGTCGCTCCCAGCGCGCCGTTTAGAGGTTTTTACGGCAATTGAAGAACAAGCGAAACGAGTAGGCCTTGAAGTGAATGAAGACAAAACCAAATACCAAATAGACATCATCCCAGTCTATTTTGTTAAAGATTTTCCTAAGATTTGGTATTTATAGCTTGTGAAGAACATGGCTCTAATTGACGACTACACCATGAATAGTGTAGATCCAGACACTCTAGTTGTCACAGTAGTTGGATGAGTGGTTAATTTTTCCATATCATACAAAACTTCAATCAAGCTCCTAACCGAACTCTTGGCCTTTCTTTAACCCATCTTCCATTAAAGGACTAAATTCATGCATATGTATGTATGTATCTACCATTCTAATACCCTCTTCAAAAAAAAAAAAAAGTTTTTCCAACCCTGTTGCCCACATTTAAATCATCTCACTCCACTAGACTACATGCATGCATGGATGCATTGTACCACTGATAGAAATTATGGAAATAATCCAACTCATCTGTCATATTATTCAAGTCCATCTCCCTCTGCCGATGCTGCCGACAGTATTCTGCTGATCAATGCTGAAAATTTGTTGCAGTTTGTGGTGCCACTGACACTGGTACCACTGAAGCACCATTTAGAACTTTATTCTGCGTTGTTAATTCTATGATGGATGGGTAAACGAGCGAGGATGGGTCTCTTCTCGATTTTCATCATCGATTTATTTTCATTAAACGATGACTGCCGAGTATACGTACATATACCCCCATTCATTGATGGAATGGAATCCACCAGAGACTACATGGAATTGCAGTTTCCCACACTCGCTTGCCTTGCATATCACGCGGATCATTATCTCCTGAGAACTGTAAACATATCCTTCGTTTGTTATCCTTAAATAACTTCTTCTTCGTTTATTTGTTGTATTGTGTGCAACGTGTTTAGTTTGCGGTTGCTTTAAATTTCAGAGAAAGATCATCGGAGTAGTGTTGACATCCTGTGTGTATATGTATGTGCGGGAGTTACCCAACCCACTACGTCATTGTTTCAGGAAATGTTTGATGTTTGATAAAATCCTCTTTGTGATATCTTAATTACAGAAATGGGTGTGGTTATATATCTACTCAGGGATTAGATGGCTGGAGGCGTATATGGATTCTGTATTCTTTACCCAGAGATATTCGGTCACGTGTCAGTTTTAAGAGATTACCCAGTTGCCACCCTCATAAAGATGTGTATTCTGTTGTAGTTTTGTGTTATCTTTGTGGGAACATACTAACGGTTTAATTAAATTTGATTTAAATTGGATAATTAAGTAATTTAATATGTCAGGATTAATTTGATTGAGGTTTTAAATTATACATTGATGGGAATGGAAATGTTATTGTTATGGCATTTTTATTCGATTGTGTTATATGATTTCAGACAGAATGGAGCTGGTATCAACTTCTTAAAGCATTTAGAATTCAAATATCCCAGGATTCTATTACTTTTACACTTATGTATAGGTACTGTCTCTATCATGCTACTCACAGAAATCTAGTATAGTATAGAATAATTTGTACATTAAAATAATAAAAACACTTCCACTTCCATATTATAAACTGTTCCACTTTATTTAAACCAATTGCCAAAGGAAGTAACTACATGATTATTACCCTTTATTATTGTGGTTTGCCGATTATATCCATTTCCTAGCCAAAATACATACATTTGAGATAGCTGTTAAATGCAATGACAACCATAATGAATACGTACCATATTGGGTAATCACAGTATATCCCGAATGAACTAGTGCCACTGTAAAATGAAAATTAGATATAGAAAGTCTTAATGAGTAAAATTTATTATTAACTCACCATAATAAATTAGAAAACAAATCAAGAAATGAAACAAGTACATGGCGTTAAAGCTTGAACTTCGCCAACTAACTTTTGTAAATGTCAAATGAATCGATTTTGAGGCTTCAGTTCGCTGCGTAAAACAGTTTGTTAGAATCGAACGATTTATTGGTCACGAACTTGTCATAAACAATTTTACGAGAAAGGTGATTGCTATCTGCAATATGAAAATATGTAGATTACCTTAAGTATCATATAATAGATACGTTGCATAAGGCTACTAAAAAATAAATGGTGTCATTCTTCACCCCAGGATCTCCATAACCAGTTTATGGGTACTGGTTGGTAATTACAAACTTCCTTAAAAATGTATTTAAAAATATGTGTCCTGATATTTGTTTTCGAAAATCCCATCACAGGAATAAAGAGCTACAGAGCTCACCAAATCAGTTTTGTGGGGATTACCTCCCAGGCCGGACGATTTTCAGGGCCCATCTTGTGAAAAGGATGATAACATGAGTATTTCTCCAGTCATCCAGTCTTTTCCAGGTCGACTAGTAACTCATTGGCTATCAATTAGCCTTTCAAGCGGTGTCAACAGGACGGACTCATACATATATCCAAAATCCATTGAGTTTGGCTTTTACCTGTCTTAAGTAAAATGACTATTCTTACTTCATTATAGAGTTTGGGAACGTGATGTGATTCAGACAACCCATCATGAGGCAATTAAGCACTGTATCTTTAAAAGATGCAATCAGGTTCTTCTGATTTGATAGGTTTGAAGTTGCGCATGTGCTAGAGGTAGTTGATATGGATATTAAGATAGTTGTTGCACTTGGAGATGAAGTACATATTCCCAACCTAGAAGCAATAAGGAAAGTGAATTAAGTATCAAGTAAGATGAATGAATACCCTAGCCGTCTGAATGCATAAGGTAGCTAGACGTCGAAGGTTTTTTGTAGAGGATTCGAAAGCTTCTAAGAAGATACTCGAGGATTGGCTTGCTCTTTCCTCATTGACTTTTTGTAGCCATTAAAAACCAATTTGTTGATAATGTATAGTTTTTTGGTAAAAATATCTAATACTTACTTAGGTGGCGCTACAGTCCCGGGGTTGGACCTGGGCTTCAACCAGCAAGTCTCCAGTTGCGCACTCCAAGTTGGTCCACTTGTGTTCGCCTCCTAAATCGAGGTCTTCCCCTACTGCGTTGTTGGGTTCGAAGGCTCTTCGGGCCGGAGCGTTGATATCCATTCGCTCTACATATTCTAGCCAACTTAGATGACTGATGCTTACTTTTCTGAGCAGGTCAGTGTCGCGGTACAGCTCGTAAAGATCGCTGTTTACTTTAAAAACATAGCTATTTCTCCAATACATATTAATCCCACCGTATCATACAGACAGATTGGAAGATATGTAAGTCGATGGTTCGTGGGGATGTCCCGATTTTTGTAATACAATTAGTCTCTGTCTCTTTCATATCGAGGAGAAGTACTGTTTTCAAGGCAAAGTTGGATTATTTTTGCGAGGATTTCGGGATTACTCCTTATTTCAGAGCTTTATTAAGTATATATGATTCATAACTAAAGTTCTTGTGTCTAATTTTTATTAGTCTACTAGTTCTGGCACAGGTTCTTAACAACCTTTTATCGTTTTCTTTTATTTATCAATCAGGACCATTTCTATTCTGTACCTACTAAAGTCTATATTCTACATAACTTCATACGGCTAACTAATTACTAACGATTGCCTACTTAGCATTCAATCAGTTGCACTACGTCGCGTCCTGTCAAAACGAATTTTGGATTCCTAAAGTAGGTATACAACTTAGTGTAGTACTATACCTGTAGACATAGGGCTCAAGTGGTGCTGAGCTTTTGCAAGAAAAAACAAATGGTAAACCCACTTTACCACTTCAAGTGTTACTATTCCTTTCGTTTCTTATCTCAGAGCCCTTAGGTCTATGAAATCTCATTAAATCTCATCCCTGACTTATCCTTATTTTTCAAATTTTGTTTTTATTATAAGGGCACTATGCCAAAACGGGGACACTATCCATTAAGTTTATAGCAAAACTTTTAACTATTTTGGGCTCCTCTTCAGTGAACCATAACCATCATCTCAATACCCCCTTCCATTTCAAAGATAATGGCAACTAATTTGTCATACCACGGCAACCTGCCTGGCTCCATAAATTCTAATTGCACATAAACTCGCCGATTATAATCCGCAGAATGACGGCATTAACAATTACTCTCCCCGACCTCCCATAGTCCTAATTAGACAAACCTCAAAGGGCAGACATACTTACTACTCTTAAATCCCTTCCAATACAAAATCCTTACACATATTCAAATTCCCTTTGTGAATATTTTGCAAATACCTAACACACACAGCATCAGGTTCAGGATAATTAACATTCCACACCAAAAAAAAAAAGAAAAAAAGAAGGTGACAAAAGGGCTTTTAATATATTATACAATCGCACAACACAAACCCAAACGCCACATATTTCATCCTTTTGTTGAGATCCGTTGACCTTTTTCGCACTCATCCTTGTGCTGGCACGCGCATAGACCGACCATTCGAACCAGGATAACCTTTCTTCATTATTGCATTGTAAAACAACCCAATAAAAGTCTATAGTCTACCTCTGGACTGACCCTCATCCTTTTCTCTCACAGTACCTCTGTTACTGGTCCTGTTTTCGGTCATTTCACTTAGTACAGTCCTTTCATTTTCCATTCATAGTTTTACCCTGCTGATGCTGTGAGTGTGTATCAAAGTCCGTTTTCTACAACTTGTTGGTTTTGGTCCTTTTTGGTGGTAATTTTCTGTCACGTGAATTTTGACTCACGAAAAGGGACTTGCGAATGGAAAAAAAAAGAAGTAAGAGAAGAATGAAAGGACATTTTTTTCGTTTTTGTTTTGTTTTGATGACGCCCCTCTTATGATATAGGCGTCGGGCAGCCTTTTGTGTTTCCCTTGTGTGTTTGGATGGTGTAATAAGTTTCCATTTCGGCATTGTCTGGCGTGTGTATTTGACAAGCAATTACCCCAATAAAGAAAAAGCGTCCTTTGTGTTACTTTAGATAAAGTGTCCTTTTTGTGTGCTCTCTTTACTGTGTGTAAACAACGGACAGCATCCAAGAGATGTAATTTTTTTTTTTGTAGAATAAAATGGCAGTTTTGTTTGGAGAAGGAGTGTTTTTAGGCTTCAGGCAACTTAATACCCTATAAAAATAAACAAAGATTTGTATCGTCCCACGAAAAAACATACATACATACATATGTGTGCTCATATGTACATATGTGATCAGAAACAATTCGCCATGTTAGCAACAAATTGTGTTAATCTGGATATAACTGAAAGTCCTACTTAAGGTATGCTCGCTTACCAGTGTGTTATAAGGAACTTTTTTAATGTGACTTCTATTCACTGTGACACTTGTTCCATTGGTAGGAGTTTCACAAAATATTCCCTTAAGATCCCTGGACTGAGCACCCTTCAGCTGCATAAGTACCAACTAATCCCTTTCATACGAATTTATGCCTCTTCGCTGCGACAGCCTATTATTATTAATCGCATAGGTTTTCAAGTTTGAAAATAAAAACGTCAAATTTGACGTGTATGTCAAATGTAATCCTCGCGGCCTTTTTGGTTCACATGATTCATCTAGTACAAAAAGAAAAAGATATGTGAGAAGGTGAATCGGATTCCTACTTTAAGGGTTTAACTTTAACCCTAAGTTCCCATCCCGTGATTTTTATAATTATAAGGCATGTTAAGTTGTAAACCCACTGGTGTTAAATAAAAGGGTAAAGTTGGTTGAGGCAGAAGTTAGTGTAATCAAGTTTCGAAAAAGTAATTAGTCAGCGAAGTCCTGATTACTGCCGTTCGTGAAGAAATAATTGAAATAGAGAAGGTTGTTAATGAACAGACGGAGGACTGAACCATGTGGTACACCAGCATAAGTTGAGAATCGGGTAAAACTTCATCAAATTCGTTCATCCCAAAGCCTACCTCATCACCATGCTCTACTTTTAAACTTAGCCCCTAATTTAATCTTTTATATCTCACCTTTCCTATTAATATCAATCTCATCCATTTCTGAACCATTATAAACGCAAACGCAAATTTGGAGGAACTAAGCCGGCTAGTATAAAATTATTCTGCGTATACATATGTATCTATGTACATATGTTGTTGGAACTTTTCAGAGGTACCCGTGTACTATGCAAGACAGTAAAAACCACTTTAGAATCATCGCGAACATAACCACCACAAGCGTTTTTGTTACAACAGTAAAGGAGATACAGGATAACCAAGTACACAGAGTGAAATCAGGTGCATATATGCGTTGTCGGTCGATTTGTGGAAAATTTGCAATCCTATATTAGACTATAATATTTTGCCTCAAATTCAACAGGTGCAATTTAATAGAATTGCACACTTGTATGTTTCTGCCACAGAAACATGGCATATTTTACATGTCCCGCGGATAGAGTTGCTCGTTATACGGAATTGTAAATTCAGGAATATTTAGTTTTGTGCTACAATCCATGTAATTTTCTGCCGTAGAACACTGGGGACTTATGTGAAGTAGATGATGTAGTTATCCATTAATTTGCTGAATTTATTCACATTATTAGCATATTCACGTAGTAAAAGGAATATTCTAGTAAATCATAATTAAGTAGGGGCAGTGTACGCAAATCAGCCCAGTCCAGTTCTTTTCTACAAGAAATAGTCTGCCTATAGTGCAATCATAACAATCTGTTTCTGTGGAGTAACCGATAGCTTTTTCAAAATCCTCAGAATCCGCTCCTAGACAAAAATGTCTAGCAAAGAGGTGAATTTTCTCGCTTCCTAGTTCAAGTTTTATCATATTCAGCACTAGAAAACATTTTAATTAGTCAGATGTATTATTATCTAGTGCTTGAAATGTGTTTCGGTTGGTTGGTCGGATTGGATTGAGTGATTCTCCCCGTTTAGAAGGGACGCGCTTAGACGTAAAGGAAGATCCATTGTGAGACCACTATGGAAAACCGAATTACCAGCACCGGAGACCTACATACATGGAGACTTCCCAAATAGGACAGGAGGCAGGGCAACCAGTTTCGATGTAAACCCATTCCGAAGATGTTGGTACGCTATTTTGTCATTAAACCAGTTTGACCCAGTGACAAAACTATTGCCTAAGTCTAGTCTGACTAGATCGTTAAAAGTACTCGCCTAAGGTTTTCCTTCTCAAGACCGATAAAAACAGAACAAGTGCACTTAGTTTCCTCCTCTTCCTCGTTTCTACAGCTTCTACAGAAATTGTTGAAGGGGCACCAAGCCTTCTAGCATGTCTGCCTATCAGATAGTGCCCTGTGAGGGTGCCAACTATCTTTCTAAGATTTATCCTATTGCCGGAAATAAGTTTATATGTTTTCCTACAATCCAGCTATGGCCAGATTTGTTTAGAAGATAGACACTTATATTGTTCCACCTACTGTTTGACACACTCATGGCTGCGGTATCTATTTCAGATTTCATTGATTTTATAGGTGCTGACGGTTCCTCTCTATTGTCACGGAGGTTCCCTTCTGCACCCTCCTTAGGAATATCCCTATGGCCTGGAATCCAGTACAGGGATACGTCGCACCTGACGGCGATCTCGGCATTTTTTTACCAACTTGGATAATTGTTGGCGATTCCAAGGCTTTTATCGCAGCTTGACTATCTATGTATATAGAAAACAATAGCACTGCACTCTATCGAGTTGATCGAAAGCCAGGACGCGGCTTCACGGACTGCTGAGACTTCTGTTTGAAAAACACTACAGTGGTACGGCAGTCGAGTGGCGATATGAATATCCAGTGCATTGGAGTATACTCCCGCAACTGTGCCAGACACTGTCTTGATTCGATTAGAATCAGATTCGTTTCGAATTTTCCCCAATTCCCAAGTACTTCTGCCAGGAATCCTAGTTTTATATTTGACTTTAAAGTCCAGAAAGGAGACAATGTAGTTCGAATTACTAGGGATAGTATTATAGCCGTTTAGGATGCTTGCGTGGCCCATATTTCCACGAGGCAGTGGCAAGGATTTTCTCAGGCAGAGACTCTTCATGGATCGGGAGTACGTTAAGTAAAATAAGTAAGTTGCAAGGATTCCCTAAGCCGTAGTGCTGCTTTAGCCGCCATCAGCCTACCAACCATGAAGATGGAACATAGTTTCTAATTTAGCTGTAGGAGTGGTCCTAAGCCGTCCGTTATGCAGACAAAAGGATAACCTTTGAACCTTGCATTGCAATATTGCTTTTCTCGTCTAGTGCCGTCCACTAAACTAGTACTCCGTAGATAAGGATGGGTCTGACGACTGCCGTGTATATCGAGTTAACGATCCCGGGCTGGAGACCCCAGTTTTGGTCTAAGTCCTTCCTACATGAATAGAGGGCAATCGAGGCCTTCCTAGCACGGTCTTGTATATTTAGTTTCCAACTGTCCAACTTATCGAAAATAACCTTCAAGTATCTGGCGTGATCTGCAAATTGTAATTCAATACCTTTGAGTTTTGGAGGAGTTATATATGGTATTTTAAACCTTCTTGTGAACAATACTAGTTCAGTCTTCGATGGATTAACTCCGAGAACGACAGTATCCGCCCACATTGCTAGTTTATTTAGAGCTGACTCCATCAGGTCTCTAACTATAAGAAGGAACTTCCCTGATATTGCAAGAGACGACTATTTATTCCTCATCAACTTGAGTCTTACTGTCCTACATATATCTCAAAATATCTCCTACTCCGCGGCTAGGAAAAATATCTGGTATTTCTGGTAGTAAAAATGTACCTACAGCGATTATGTTTACTGTCACTCAATAAATGTCTTAGTTTCAAAACCGTGGCTCAGAGATTCCGCACTGAAATAATTTTAATATCGCGTTGAGATACATGTGCATAATGAAAAATCTTACCCTCATAATTTTTTAAAGATATAGTTTGCGCTATACTATTGTGAGTGAGGGCAAAAGATTGCTTCCTCTGTAATCAGGTTTGCAAGGTTAGTATAAGTATACATATGTATTATTTAGAGATATCGTTTCTGTGATTTTCTAGTATCTGGCGACAGCAGTTGCAAACATTGTGTTGACAGTTAAGGAAAATGCCTAGCTAAGATACATTATTACTTTTCTAAAGACCTCGCTTAGCCATTGGTTGTGGACTTAACTTTTTGTCTTTAAAATCTTAGGACCCAACTTAAACGTGGATGATGCATTAAAACCACGTACACCAAGATAATTTCCATATATACATACATACATATGTATGTACCTCTGTATTTCTTAATATAAACAATATCCCAATAAAGAATTAAAAGATATTCTTCAGAATACCATGATCCCTAGAATGATCCGCTTTAGTATTACCATCCTGTCAAACATTTCTCAATTCTACAGAACTTCTCCTAGCACTTCCTTTCAAAATGTATCTAATATTTGCCTATTAAAACAATTAAAACATGAGTTCAAGCGAACTCATTTCATAATTCTCAAAACTCTCCTTCCGAAAGAGAACACGAAGGAAGGACGACCGCCCATTCAATATTTGCCGGTGTGCATTCAGCATCCATTCCGTAAACATGAATCGGGATCGGGAAGGAAGAAGTAAAAGAATAAAACTCAAACGTAAACGTAAAAGCAAACAAACTGCAACAACAAAACTTATTCCAAATATTTGCACAATGAATTTCCGGAACCGACAAACAATAGTGGCGCCCTCTTTCTCTTATTCAATGGAAACTTCTCCTCGAAAAACCCACAACAAAGTTTCTGCTTAAAAGAAAACTAAAACAAACGAAACGAACTATCCTGTAAGCGTATTCTATTTTATCCTTACATGACGTTCTTGAATGTCTGAGTCCTTTGAAAAATAGAACACGATGAATATACCATACCTTTAGAGCAATTAAAAATGGCGTTAGAGGATATCATACGCAGGGACTTACATACATATATCTAAAGACAAATAAACAAGAACACATAAGGATATGTTTGCATTTCCACTTTAGTGTAATCTATTTATTTTTATTCACCCAATTTTTCAATAAACAATAAAACACACACGGCAAGAGAGAGAAATGAAATGCAGCACATCGTTGTCCTTTGCAGAAAGGATATTACCCGGGGTGTAGTTGAGTGGAGACGGAAGAAGGATACAAAATTGTTTTCCACATCTCAGTCAGTGCACACACAACTCGGCAGAAGAGTTTTGAGCTACTATCCTTGCTTTTTTTTATTTTTTTTTTTAACTTCGTAGCTTCTTGTCCTTTTCGCGCTGTGTTCCTCGCTTGTCAATGGAAGAAGTTTTTTTTTTTTTCAAGTCGGGTACGGCAGACAGTTGACTGGCAAAAGGTCGAAGTACTTAGTTTCTGGAAGCAGAATGGCGCTGCTGCTACACCAACTGTACACCAACTGCTGCTACACACATACACATAAGTGCTGCAGTTGAAGATCCTTGAAAAGCAGTTGACTTTGGCACTGAGTCAATTCGAGGTAAACTAAACAACGAAATTTTGTTGCGCTATATGATAAATGAATTGCTTGTGAATGACAATTTAATGCGAGGAGGTGTTCCTCTTCCTTTTTGTTGGTCTGGAAGGATAATTTTTGATTTTCAAAAAGGAAAGTTGCCGAGTTAAAGTTAATTTGTTTTGACGGTATAAGTAGTGAGAAAACTTGATAGTACTGTAGAAAAAAATTTAAAATATAATTTGTGTAATAAATTGCTTGATACAAAATTATCTGCAAACACAAACTTCTAAAGAATATAGAGGACCAACTATAGATAAGAGATTGGTTGTTAGTGCAGCACTTTCTATTAAGAAAATTTATTGTCTCTTTATAGGAGATGCCTAGCTTATTTTAATACCGAAAGCCAAGTATGAAAATAGTACTGAAAGTCCAACCTTACTTTTGTTTTGTTGGAAAGATATACACAGAAGCAGTTGTTGAATCGATGTGAAGTATCTTTTGGATCGAAAGTAACTGAAAATAAAAGTTAAAAATCTCACATAGTATTTGTCGGCTTTAACGTGCCAGTTATAAGAAGGACAAATAAATTTGTAAAAAATGAATCCCTGAGGCATTCAAGCAAAACACAACATCGATCACAATTTGTAATGTTATGTTCTAAATAAAATGTTGCATGCGAGAAAATCCTTAGAATACTTGTCTCTTGTGAGTAAGGTTTTGCGTCAGATGCTGCTAAATGCTTTTAAGATGTCGAGGGTGGGTGATGAAAACCGTGCTCTAAGTCTCAAATTGAAAGCCTCCGATTTAAGGCCAGTGAATTCAGAGTCTAAGGTTTTCTTTCAGTTCAGATTTAACAAAAGGCTTTTCATTATCATTTTTCCAAAGATGAGTAGTTATCCAGATATCACTGATCTTATTGCTCATGGCCAGTGCCGCTTTGAGTTTACATCGAATAAGTTATTGGAATGAGTCTGGATTCTACAACGGACAAGTCACGGTATATGACTACGTCTTGGTTGTATAAGAGTATGATAGTTACCTGGAGCTGATGGTTGTCATGTATACTTACTTCCGAACAATATGCCCGCTCTTAAATCTTCTTTTTGTGGTTATTCTACTTATTTACGTTCCTTAGTCCTCGACAGCTAATAAAAAGTAATTGACCTCAGATTCATGGAACCGTAAGGATTTGGTGACAGTATTACCGATACGATCATCATGAAGGTTCAGGTACAATTTATTCTCTGTGTTCATCCACATATGTATAATTACTTGCCGCTTTCTGTGGGATTTGCATTGTTTTACGTACTGGATAGGGTAATAGACCTATAGGTCGATGACACAGTTTTTGAAGGACTGAAGCAGGCTTGTTTTAATCAGCGACCAGAGAAGAGGACAAGTTTGACAGTACATTACCTCTGTATCATATCGAATATAAAGTTCTAAGTAATAATTCAGTTTATTAACTAGACTAGATTTCATATTGAGTGGGCTCTAATATTCATATCTACATATCGTACTTTAAGCCGGGATATCTTCTCTCACGAGCATTTTATGAAAGCCATATAGAGAAAAACGCGTAAAGAATATAAATCCCCCGCATTGACTATCTTCCGACAAATGATTCAATCGGGTTCATACGAGTCTCTTTGGGTATACCGATATCACAATCGAGCGTTACATTCTATAAACCAATATTTGTCAGTGTGTCACATGAATGCTCAAAATTGTTTCTTATCCCTCACTAATTGAGGTTAAAGCCACCTTACCGATATAAGAGTCATTAAAAAACCAAACAACCTATAAAATCCCTCCGCACATACAGACAATAAACACAAATTACAAATAGATACGCCAGTATCTTTCTCTGCAGACGTGTTTCAACCAAAAAGATACGAAAGTCATTACACCTGAATGTGCAACGCTACAGTATCGTCTCATTGTTGCAGTTTAATGGATCCACAATTATTTTAACGTTCCCATCCTAAAGCGATTAAAAACTGGTGGAAGTCGGTTCCGATAGTTTTTTTTTTTTTTTTTCTTTTTTGTCCATCCCAGAGTAATTAATCAGCCGAATGTCACCAAATGCTGCTGACCCGCATTATGACAAATAAAAAACAAATTCCAACGGCAATTAGACGAAAAAGAAAATATAAATCTTCCGGTATGACAGGTGGGAAATAGAAAATTTTCCGAAACCCATGAGTTTCCGTTTGTGATTCAAGAAAATGCTGACAGGATGGTGATGATAGAAAATCGATTATGGAACTGATGGGGGTCACAATGAGATGCTAATAGATGTATCTACGAGCAGCTCTTTCAACTATTTAGAGACATAGTTTATATTTATTAATCCAAAGGATTCGTTTCGCACTATGGAATCGATAGATAGGTATAATTTTCCAATCATAATCCCCACCCTCTTTGGGTGCGATAAATCTTTTCACCAAATGGACACACCGTGAAGAATTACACTTCGTCATACCACACTGTACCGCACTGTAGAGCGATAGAGATTACACTCAATTGTCGATTCAAATCTCACAGCATATACCATGTATGTATCTATGCATCTAAATGCACATCGTATTCGTATCTCATCACATAAATTCATATCCAGGACGGACTGGGGTTTTGTGGCGTGATTTGCGCTAATAAATATAAATTCTCGTCCTTGTGTGTTGGCCTCTATCGGAAGTGCACTGCACAGTACCAAGCACACGCGGCCCGTTGCGGAACAAATCGCATTAAATTGGAAAAAAGGACAAAATCCGAAAAAATTTTTGCGAATGGCCGTAGAACATGTGCGCAGAATTGCATGTTGTCGATCTTTATTTGAGGTTTTTATGCAACCCTACATAGTATCTCTCTCTCCGGAGCTGGATGTGTAGGGAAGCGAGTCCTTTTTTGGCTGGAGGCGATAAATTTTATCAACCATCCACAACTGCTTTCTTTTTTTTTTTTTCTAGTTTCTCCCAAAATGGGACGAATGGCTCTAGGGTTTGTGCCGTGCGCGGTGTGGTGAGTGTACGAGTGTTGTAGTGCCATTTAATGGTTTGTGTTGACAGATTGAATTTAGTTTTAAATGAATTTCGGTGTCGTCGGTGGGTTTTCCTGGGTCGGGGGAGGTAGATGGATTCGGTTTTAGGTGTAATTGTAGCGAAATGGATGGAGTTTGGTGACATCTGCTATGGGAAATTACTATTCATATGGATTGAGAGCATCTAAGGATGAATTTATGCAATTTAATATATACATGCAGATTAAACGGCATGATGACATTGTAAACTGCAAATTGAATTATGTTCCTGTCAAAATGTACCTACATAAGTGCATATGTTTTGAATCAATTAGTGGGTCATAAGGCAGCTTTTAGATCTAAACGATAGCACATATGAAGATTCTTCATAAATTGTGAGCATCTGTACCTGCACAAAGAAAATACGTACATACGTAGGTGAGTATTTTAACAATTACACGCCAGTCAGGAGCTTAATATAGAGGAAAAACGAGTTTTCCTTTAAAAGATTTCAAAATCTGCCTTTTTTCAACTCACACTCCAGCACTCGGTATAAGGCTAATAGAATCAAAGTTTTATGACGAAACAGTTTTTTTTTTTTTGATTTGGAAGTTCTGAGAGAAATTGTTTTGAAATTTTATATTATAACTGGTGACAATAGTTTTCGACTATGTATAATGATAGTACTTCCAAAACCTACTATCGCTATACTATACTAAGTGAAGCATATAGAGCTGATATTCTATTTACAATGTATGCTTTCTGCATGTTTTCTCACCCTCAACTTTGTATTTCTAACCTTCGCGGAAAAGCCGTTAAAATTCTCCATTTTAACACTAAATCATTTCTTCATAATGTGGAGGACCTGCTTCGTCATTGACTGAAGCTTGGAATCCAATCTTATCCACCATATCACTACTTAGAAAAATTATATAATATTTATTTAAATATTTCCGTCATGCCGAATGATAAGATCAACCTCACGCTTACACAGAGCCTGTATTTCGCACCTGAATCCAATAGGAAGTTGCTTGCTTTTGTTACGAATCATCTGGATGTTGTTTCAATCGTTAGACTCTACTAGACGTTGGCATTCGTATCTCCTATACGAGTACTTTGCTCATACATATGTGGGTCATTGGTAGACAGATATATTTAGGTGTATCGTTGCTAAATCTTTTTTGTCAGCTTCTGTCCCAACACTCGGTGAAAGACCTCTGATTTTTGCCAAATATGTCAATATCGTCGGAGTATGCTTGTAGTTGCGCACATTTTTTGAAAGATCTTGTCTCTGTTCAAGTATGATGTTAAAGAAATCACATGACAATCCATCATCTTGGTCGCTATCGACATTAATGGAGCATTGTCATTTTCTACTAAAATACCTTTCACTACTTACCATTTGTCCTCCTTTTTGCTTGGTGGGCTTCAGAGCGTACTTACATCCTTCTGCATTTTGCTTTCATTCTTGTCTGTGTTCATCTTCTTTGTTGTGATACTATCTAGTGTTAAATCCAGTTTCTCCACCAGTAGGATTCGATCTTTATTGTTTCGCGGTTAATGGAACATGACATACTTCGTATCTTCAACTGCACCTGTACAAGTTAAGCAATAGGAGTTGCCTATTATCAAAGTTATCCCATCACTGCTACTATTCCTGCAGATTTGTTATCTTCAGTGGTGTCTTCGTAAATGTTTGTGCAGTCATTCTTGTTGTCATTGGTTTGATGGCAAAACTCCTCTTACGTTGCAATAATTAACATCCATGCCAGCTTCTACATATGCCGCGTTATGTGAGCCTGAATGTATTGTTTAAAAATTAGTCTTGGATTTATGATTCCAAGGTTATCTATAGTTCCGACTTGAAAACCACGGTATGATTACTGACGTTTACTACTATTACCTCCATGACTCTCCTGCAGCTGATTAGCACTATTTCGTTTTTCGTCTGCAAGTTGTAGTCCTATGGATGTCAGTCAGTCTCAAACTATTATAATAAGTTCACTGCACTCATGCTTCAAAGTCAATTATTTTTGATGACTTCGAATTTGTTAAGTTGACAATGTCATTATGAATCAGGTTCCACAGTAGCGGACCATCGCCCATACATCGCTTTTCTTCTCGCCCTACTAACGACTTTTTAGATGGCTTACTTTTCAGAATCCGCTTTAGCGACCTACAATCTCATAGCTCATCGATTGCAGTCTCCAGTCTGTCGTTTACGATTCGCTCTAATACGAGTACTATTTCCCACAGTGTCCAACTAGTTCAGTGGTCTCTAAGATGAAACGTTTTGACAGAGGAACATGTCTTTTCGTGGTTCAGCAATAGTCCGTCTTTAACGCAAGTGTGGAAGCTGTTTGGAAAGCTTTGTTCTACTACCGATATCCACCGCGTTTTTTGTTCGCCTTTTTTGTAGATTCATAAGACATTCTCTGTAGTGGCGAGATGACTTAATGCATACTTTCTATTAAGTTATCTCTAACTACTTTAAGTTCCGCCGGTCAGCCATCATATTTAAAAGGCCTTGTTGGATTTAAGTTTCGGCTGTTAATCATCGGCTCGGTTGAATACTTTCATCATCCCATTATAAACATGGTCCTACCTCTACTGGGTGATTCTGATAGAGTAGGTCCCCGATGTCATAGAAACTTCTCGCTCAGAAATCCAACTTTGGATCTAAATACCTTCATCCACTTTAACATATATATGTTGCACGTGACATTTTGTACCTTAATTGTTGTTCTCCTGCAGAAGCTCGGTTTACAGACTCTGTTTATCCTGTTGAAAATATTCTCTGTTTGAATATAAAATACGTCTAGCGAAATTATTACTCCATTCATTGCTTGCTAATGAAGTCTAATTCAAGGAATGTGTTTGAGATATCATTTTGGCAGACTCTTCTGTTATGTTGTCTCCACTCGACATGATAAGTGATTAGGATCCTACTTTAGCGTGGGGGTAAAAATAAACCAAATAAAGACCTTTATCCAAAATGTATTGATGCCCTGCGAAAGCAACACTGTAAGCATATTCTGCAGACGATTGTTTGATTCCTCGTTCTCATGAATATGTCCGGTAAAGATAATGCCTCATTCTTCAATTAATTTATTGGGGTATTTCTATTATGAATTTTTCCTTGAAAACCCACATGGTCTCTTTAAAGTATCGATTACGAGAGACAAATATTTCATTTCAATTTAAAAAATGCACTTCCTTTTAGTATGTACATTTTACATGACAGAAGTGTAACACAATCTTTTCAAATATAAAAAAGGCTCACGCAACACCTGACTCTCTTGGTACCTACTAACTTAAAGGTTTTATAAATTATTCCCTCGCAAACCACCTGTCTTTATTCTTTTCCGACGAAACCATCAAACGGTTGAAGAAAAAAAAAAACACATCGGGCACCTTTCAAGTGGCATACCTCCACGTGCGATTATTAAATTTCACCGAGCACTCCCTCTCATCCTTTTATTCATTCGCGCATTTTTTTTATGTCTTTTCCAATTCTTTTATATCTTTTCGATTATCGCAAAGGTTTTATCTACCCACTATGACAACATTTGCCATTGCGGCTTCCTTTCTTTTGGATTTAGATAGCCTTATTTTCTTATTCTAAGTTCTTTATATACACAAATGTTGCAGATACATTTGGAATTCGAACTCCAACTTGACGTATATTTTGTTTTTCAGTTAAAATGTTGACAAGAAATGATTTGAAACTTTCCTAAGATTCATGTTTGTGAGATAACACCTGTTGACTTTCTAGTATGGGAGCAAAACCTTAAGGGTTGCGTACCAAAATTAAAGGGTGAATGGAAAAAGGAAAGTTCATTATGAATTAATTCATTGAAGATACTAGCATATGTGTAGGAGCAGCTCCTTGTAGTAAATTTCAGGGTTTGCTCATTCTGTAACCTGTCTGTTGGGACAGACATTTCTTTGGAATAATATTTGTAATTATTTGTAATACAGACATATTACGCGATCAATATGCCCATTTTAGATAACGAATGTTGGTGTTGGACCTTCTACGTTCGTTTCTGAATGATGTGAAGTTCACCTAAATTTTTTTTTAAACCAATTTCCAAACAATAATACTCAATCACCATACTGATGTTTTGTATAAAAGCCATCTTTAGATATGTTGGAACTGGGGTACGCTACAGGAGAAAAATATACAGACATATACCCATCAATGATCGTTATGTTCACCAGATTCACATGCAATCAATTTGGCGGAAATCGAAAAAGAACTAAGTTAGCGAAGTTATCTTTCTTCTAAACCTTGGCGATAATGTTTTCTGTTCTGCTGTCATAAAAAGATTTTTTTGCAAACTAACATTTTATACGTAAAGGGTGGTATGTATGTGGGGTTTTCACCGAATGTACCTCTATTGCCATACAAAGTCTCCATCGTCTATTGGCCTTAAAAACTACTGATATGGTGAAAATGTGTAGGGGCAAATTGGATGCCAGTGTTGCAGAAAGAAAGGAATAGACGAAGAGAATGTAATTTATTTTTGAAATAAAAATTGCCTGGAATTATTTTAAAAGTCAGTGCAGCATAATATATGAACTTGTTAGTTGGATATACAACCATCTTTTGATAACTACTAACTCTAAGGTGTAAGAATAAATTGTCGAATAGGCAGGATGTTACTGTGTCAGTCTCGAAACAGGACTAACAGTCTCAACGGTATTATGATGATGGAAAAAGTCTTGTTTAAGGTAAATTGGGTGGTACGCTTTAAAGTAGCCTCAAGAAGCACTATGACCTTATAAAAACGTTATATGATATCGCCTACTAGCTGCTTGTGACAACAGTGACCAGTTAAGAAGTTCGTTAGGATCTTAGTCTTGTATTTGGTCATTGCTAGAATCGCTTTTATTCTTTTTTTCACCAAACAAGGAAACGAGGAGTAGGTTATGATGTCGTAAGTTTATTGAATTATCTTTGGTTTTAAATCCCATTTTTTTTCGAAAACAAAAATTATGTAATTAGACGGCAAATTGGTTGACCACCATTCAATTGGTACGATTACAGTTACCAAGGTGCCAAAATCGGAAAACCCAGGTTTATAGTTTTCGATGAAGTGAGACCAAAATATAAAGTCCCAAAAATCGTTTTAGCCTAGTTTAGGAATTATCGAGATTTGAAAACAAAATTTTTCACATAAAATTTCTATTGAAATATGTACATACATATATGTACAGTGGGAAGCAAAACTGTCCGGATGTTTTGTATTTCCATGGATATGTTATCAAAATGAGTAAGCCAATAGCAATTTGAAAAATATTTTTGGGTAATTTATTCAATTGAAAGTTCATCTTAAAATTAAGTAACAAAAACTGATAAAAAAGTTAATTCTTACAAAAAAAATAAACAAAAAACAAAAAAATTCATATTCGGACACTTTTGCACATTAGTGTTTTAAAGAGAAAATGCCGTTGTAATCGTATATTGTACCGTTATTTGTGCCGTATGAATTTCGGTTTGTGGTGTTAATGCAGTTTTTTGGGTTTAGTATATAATTTATCGATCTGCGGTGAAGTTGTTTTAAAAAAAAAATAAAAATGAAGAAAATTCCAATCGACGTTGAAAATAGTGTTGTAAATTTATTGCAAAAGAATTATTCATGCCGTAAAATTGCTGAACAGTTAAAATTAAGTAAAACAACGGTTAATGATATTAAAAAACGCAGAAATGTGATTCGTTCAAACAGTCTTGGAGGTCGACCAAGGATCATTTCTGACGGCGAAGCTCGGTTGATGGACATCCTTGTTATCGAGCAAACGCTACATCAACCCAAAAATGCTGCAAAAGCTATAAACAAAGATGTCAGTACATGGACAGCTAGACGTGCGCTAAAAAGAATAGGTTTGGTAGCCAGCGTAAAAAAAAGAGGCCTGCTCTTTCAAATAAAAATGTTCAACGACGCTTGAAGTTCTGTAAGGAACACAAAAACTGGACTATAGAGGATTGGAAACGAGTTATTTGGAGTGATGAAACGAAAGTTAACCGTTATCAATCTGATGGCAAGGAGTACTACTGGCATCGACCTCACGAGCGCATCCAAAAGCATCAGGTAAAGGAAACGATGAAACACGGCGGCGGGGGTATATTGGTTTGGGGATGTTTTACCTGGTGGCACGTCGGTCCATTGGTGAGAATCCGAGGCATTATGAAAAAGGAAGATTATTTAAACATTCTTCAAACCAATCTTTCTGATTTTGTTTATGAGTGCGCGTATCCAGCTGAAGAAATCGTCTTCCAGCAAGACGGAGATCCGAAGCATACTGCGAAAGTTGTTCAAAATTGGCCCCAAAATCAAAATTTTCAGTTGATGCAATGGCCTGCACAGAGCCCGGATTTAAATCCAATTGAAAATGTATGGGCTATTGTTAAAAGGAAGCTGGGTGCGCATGAAAATCCGCCGAAAACCATCGACGAACTCTGGGAAAGAATACACAGAGAATGGCAGAATATTGACCACAAATTTATGCAAAAATTGGTGGAGAGTATGCCTAAAAGAATTGAGAGTGTGTTAAAAAATAAAGGACTTTGGACAAAGTACTAAATATTATAAATTGTTGGCGATTAGACAACCATTATTAAAAAAATCACTAATGTGCAAAAGTGTCCGAATAGGAATTTTTTTGTTTTTTGTTTATTTTTTTTTGTAAGAATTAACTTTTTTATCAATTTTTGTTACTTAATTTTAAGATGAACTTTCAATTGAATAAATTACCCAAAAATATTTTTCAAATTGCTATTGGCTTACTCATTTTGATAACATATCCATGGAAATACAAAACATCCGGACAGTTTTGCTTCCCACTGTATATATATATATATAATATTTTTTGCCATGGAACAGACTAATTATTGCTTACTTTTAGATGTTAGCACAGTGGTTGGGTGAATTTCAAATTCTGGAGTATTCTTCAACTGATACACCGGATGGCCTTCGGCCTCACATACGCCTCTACGCGGCGAATTATAAAGTACATATGTATATACGTACGTATGTACATACATATGTATAATGAGACAAAAAATTACTAAAACTATGCAATAAATTTTCAGCTCCATGGCAAAAAGAAATATTATTCTAAGAAAAGTCCCATAGGAAAAATTTAATTTTTAAACCAAGATGCCTCCTAAACTATGCGAAAATGAGATTCTTGGAACTTAGCGTTTTGGTCTTATTTCATCGAGAACTACAAAACTGCGTTTTCAGATCTTGACGCCTCGAAAATTATAATATTTCCGTTCAATCGTATGTAGTGGTTCTCTCTAAACAAGATTTTATATACTCGATACTTAACGATTTACATTGGTTTATACTATGTAAATACTACATAGAACAATACCATGTTTATCTTCTCCAAAATAAACCCTGAAAATAATATCTTTTTTAGTATGACCTATTCTATTATGAGCACATGAATAGATTTCCTCAATGCCAGTCCTGAACAAGAGTCACCCAAAACATGTACCGCGTCATTCGCTCACAATCTCCAGCAACATGATTCCAGTCAGGTCTGACTCATTTATACTTTTCCAATTGGAATTTCTCTGCAACACAACAAAACAGAAACCGCCCAAGCCCAACTGACACTAGCAAATGTTGCTCACTATTCCAACCAGCGAGTTCCAAATTCCAAGTGACACAAATGTATCTAACCTAACCACAGCCACATAGTTCGACAGAGTAAAACGAACAACCACTAACTGTGGCTGCACATCGTGAACGCAATCAACTTCAGTTGTCGTTGAAATTTGGTCGTGTATTGTGTCTAGATATTAGTGCGGGAGGAATATAAAAGAAAAAAAAAACGTTTTGTGAATATTTTTTGTTTAAATCTTCATCTAAAATACAGGATCTCAACGGTTGGATATTTTTAAATCTTTTACCTGTATAATAACTTAATATCTAACGGATAACTAAGGAATTTTATTCGCTTTTTCAATCGAAAAGTGATCGTGACTCCAATAAAAAAACCCCCAACTTGGCTCTCTCCCTCGTTTCTTGGCCCAACTCTTATGAACCGGTTACACAATTCTTTCCCTGTATTTGTGTCTGTGGTTTGTGGATATGTAGTTTCCAAACACAGGTAAAAAGTAATTATATCCACCAACACACAGCAGCTGCCGATAACGACAGTTGGGCGAACGAGAGGGAGCACAAGTCAACAAAACAAGTGTTCAAATGTTCAAATTCGGTGTGATAATTGCTAAGATAGATTTACCAACCAGCATTATTTTTGCAACGGTCAAAATCAACCATCTGGAACTCTGCAAGACACCGTTCATTCACCGTTTTGTGGATAAAAAGATACTCGCAGATACTAGCTAGTCAAGTGTAACACCCGTAGATAGTGGTGAATGTCCACTTGCCCATCTGTTTGCAACCAACCAACAAAGAAGAAATGCAACACAACGGTTGCAAAAAAGTATCTATAACGCGAATCTCTCTCCCTAGTGACTTTTGTAAAAGTGTATGCTGAAGTTATTTCTTTTTTCCTACATATTCTACCGATCCAATAACACGTGTGAGTGTGTCCATTGACAAAGATTAGAGAGCGTAAATTTGCTTTAATTATTTCGCAAGTGTATGGTGTGCGCGAATAAAAAAAAATGTATCTCTGAATGAGTAATTCAATAAACGACTGACTAACTCACTTCCGAGTTATTTTAATAAAATTTCAATTAAAGTAGTTCTATTGTCTCTCTGGTGACATTTTTAGATTCATATTTATTTTTGTTTTATTTTTTTTTTATTTTTAGTGTTTATAACGAAAGAATTAATTAAAAAAACAAAAAAATAAAAAAAATAAAAATACATACATATATATAAGTTTTTGCGGAATTGTATTTTTAGTTCCACGTTGAACTAAAAATATAAAATTAGAATATTTTCCCCCAGGAGAAGGAGCCGAAGATCCACACAACAAACACACATTTTCTGTGTGGTGCGTGTGCCAGAAGTGAAAGAAAAGTGCGTGTGTGACAGTTTTAGTTTTATTTTTTTTTTAGTTACTTAAAAATAGTGTGGCATTAGTGTAGGGGCATTAAGCTTCTAGTGCATAAACATAAATATTTTGATTTCGAAACAACAGCAAGAGGCGTTCAACGACCAGTAGCAGATAAATCATGGCGAAATTCAAACTAAGGATTTTTGCAATTGCAGTTTTATATCTATGCAGTTCATTTATAGGTGAGTTAGTTTTTAAATTAAAAAAAAAAATTCATGAACGAATAAAAAGTTTTCAAAACTTAATAAATAATATAAAGTTACTCTGAAACTTTTGAACGCAAGTATTGGTATATGTATTTAAAAAGAATTACGAGGCTATAATGAAGTGCTAAACTATTACAGCTCGGGGATACTATAGCTCCGAGGCGCCAAGATCTGAAAACGCAGCTTTGTAGTTCTCGATGAAATAAGATCAAAATCTAGAGTACCAACAATTTCGTTTTCGCCTAGCTTAGGAGGTTCGAGGTTTAAAAATTAAATTTTTCTTATTTGATTTCTCTTTGAATATATAAATTATTTAAAATTTTTGCCGTGAGAAATTTTAGTTGTTGTCTGGGGAACTTCTCACTCCGTAGTCCAAGGCACTAATCAATCCAGCCACGGCGCTCCAACTCTACTTACTTACTTGCTTATTGGCGCTCCTGCGCCCCAACTCAGTTACATAAATAATAGAGAGAGTAAAGTACGTATGCGTATGTATCTTTTAGGCCCTTTATTTGTACATTATCAAAACTTTCACTTGGGACTTTAAGTTCTCGTGCCATCCTATGTGGTTTCTAATGCGAAGGTGCTCTAAGACCGGCTCTTACTTAAGTTTTTTGTTACACTACTAATTAAATTCCATTGAAATCGTTTCGATACCTTATAATAGTGTAGGTGGTTGGATGGTTAAAAAGTGTCCAATTGTTGTCGCCTGTATCTAATATAATTGGGGACAACAGTGATAAGTAGTTCCTGTTGAGTACTTGTACACTGCTTTGTTGGCATATAAAGAACGGATGAAATGCTGCAACTTTTGTAACTTTTACTGTTCTACACCGTTCTTATGACACCTTTATACCCTCTTTGTTCGATGTACGGAAAATTGCTGAACGAATTGATGTTTTACCTCCATAAAGTATGTATCTTCTGTAAATTTATGTGAGTCACAAAACCACTCCACTAAAGGAACATAGTCGCCAAGATTTTGTTGAATCATCTCAAATTTAAACTGAAAATCAATAAATTGAATGAGTCAAAGAATATCATCGAAAGCCAGTATCCTTTCTGAAAATCTGGGTGTTGCGTCGCAATTAAAGGACAAAGTAATATGTGATTCATTTCACACATAGATATTTAATCCTTTTCCAAAGGCTGGATCATGAGTATCACTCATTAATTCTAATTAGATATTGTTGCCTTCTATCAACATTTAACACTCCCTTATTAAATGTCAGTACAGGAAGTAGTCAAATCAAACATTGAAATATTATTTTGTTATATTTTTCAGGATGATGCATCTTGTTTATTTGTTAATCAAGTAATGAGACACTTATTTTTTGTTATTCGTTTGAGAATATTTTGTTTATAACATATTATTGTTTTCGATAGAACTATCCGCTGTTCTGGTCTTTAAATGGCGGAGGCGTGCCTAAAATACCAAGATCATTTAAGAATGTTTTTAGCTCATAAGTGCCTCCATCATCGTTTAGATGGAGTCATGTGTTTTAATAGAAGCTGGTATACAATTATTTCCTGTCTTAGATCCTTTTTTCCTTTTTGATGTTTTTAAAATGGTTAGTGGACATTGATGGTGATTGTTTACTATTCAAATCACATCATAAAATTTGCTTATAATCCCAAACAATGCACCTAATGGAATTTTGTCTAACCCTTCCACAGTACACATATCAAATAGGGGAGTATTTATTCCTCTCTGGCATTGTAGTCTCCCAAAGTTCCTACTAGATGTTATACATAGGCATTCGCTTTGGCTCTCTTACTATAGTCATTTTGCAAGTCATTCCTTACAAAATTAACTTATTTTGAAATGGCGTATGTGGAATTTTGTGCAACATTATGTCCAAGATGATAAAAATTTAATGGTTTTGTAGTAAAAAAAGCCATTATCGTTTTCTTTTTAGAAAGGCTTTCACTGTTGCATCACCTCGGTACTTAAAACAAACAGAAAAGCTACAATCCGTTTGGAATGGATCTTTTAATACCCAATCCTCTTTTCTATGCAGCCCTAATAAACTGGGCGGGGTATACTGCATTTTTTTTTTGTCGAAATACAACGATAACTTCTAACGTTAGAGAATGTTGCATGGAAAATTTCTTAAAAATCGTTTTTTAATGAAAACACTCCCAAAAAGTGTTAGCGGGTAAAGACAATGTATGGGTGAATCATAGACAATCTGAATATCTAAATATTTGGTTTTAAATAAATTTTTCGATTTCATATAATATACTGAAGTTATGGAAAAATGGGCTGAGAGTGGGCGGATTTCAAAAATGTTTATACTTGCACTGCTTTTCTTCCTCAAAAGCCCAAACATCCATTCTCCTAGCTCAAAATGTAAGGCACAGAAAGTAGTGACATACGGACAGACAGACTGACGGACACACAGATATGACTCAATCGTTTTTGAGCTAGCTCAGTGGAACCGGATATAGTTTCATGGATTTTTTTGATTCTTTTTTTTTGACATTAGATTAGTGTAATTCCCTCGGCAAAACCATTGCCAAAACCACTGTAGATGAGGTGACGCTAATTCGAACTCTCAAATTTTGAGTAGTCACTGTACATGTGCAACATGTTTTTGGCAGAAAAAAGACCGAGCTCAAATGTAGTGCATATAGAACTAGTTTCTTATAATAAGCAATGTTTTTATGTTTAAATCTTTTATACTGATACTGTTGGTGATTTACACTTAATAACTATTAGTCGGCTCCGTGGCTCAAGTGGCTAGTACTTTGACCTACGGAGCGAGAGGTTCGAGTTTCAATCCCCAGACAACACCTAACATTTCTTTCACGGCCCCACCCCTCGTAAGCGTCTGACAAACATCCGAGAGAATAACTTCTTAAATTAACGTTCGGAAATGGCTCTTCCATTCGTGTAAAGAATATAAACGCACAACATGAATGGTTGTGAGAAGCTAGGATCTGGGTCTTATGGACCTGTCGCGCCAAATATTTGTATTTTTTTTTTAACTATTCGCTTCTACTTGGATATTTTACTTGAGTCTATCATTTGAAATTAATCTGCTTCTATATGCCCCTATTCATGAGAGCATAATTTAGGATATAATATCATAAGCACATGCATTTCATCTAAATCAATAGTTAGCTACTCACCATTAGAATATAAATTTCTGATTATAGTCCTTATTATTGTTCACTGCAAACAGCTTGAGTTCAATACTCAAAGCACAACAAATAACTATTAGTTCGACAACAAGTGAAGTTGAACTTAAGAAACCCCTCTCAGTGTCTTACCGACAACTATTCATAATCAGCATCAACTTTCCCCACACATGTACATCCAGTTTGTGCTCCTTATTGAATTTTCCTCAAATTTCATTTTCAAGTATCTCAATTATTTCCAATTTCATACCCTAAAACTGAGAAACAACGAACATCAACTAGACAGCACACAACCGGCAGCAAGATCTTCCTCCGAACATCCGCACCACAGCAACCCAGTTTATAGTGTGCACAAAATAGAATTTAGAAACAACCATCTCGCACTATTAATTAAAATGCCGGCATTTTATTACGCCATAGTAGAAGAAGCAGAGGATCCAAATAATTTAGCAATACACCCCTACCCGAGATCTACTTTTCACTTTGGTATTTATGTACATATGTATGTTCTTTCTTTGCTCTTCAAGTGATATCACAGCCAAAGGGAACTATCTCGTAATGATACGAGTTGAAGAGGATACCTATTTCTGAAGCGAATAAAACAACAAAAAAAATAAAACTTGAATTTCAATGACTTCCATTCAAATTGTGTGCTCTGCGTGTGCATATATATGTACATACATGTAGGTAGAGGTGACGTAGGTGATGGAGGAGCCAAAAGGATTCTAATAAAGCGCTTGGTCTTCGTACATACATAAATGCATACCATGTACATATGTATGTCTGTATGTATACTGAAGGGTGTTGTCGCCACTAGTGCCCTGCATTCAAGGTAATTACAGTCAAGCAAATGCGAATGAATAGAACACCGTATTCATCTATGGAGAATGTATGTATCTATGCATTGCATATCTATGCTATCCCACATAGTGGATGCGCTTGGATTTTAATTAAAAGCGGAAAATAAGTGAAAAGAAAGCGTGACCCTCAACTTGTTACTCATTTAGCAAGCTTTAGCTGTGTAGGTTTCAAGGATAAATGATTGAATTCTAAGGGGGATTGCGGATAAGTAATACGATGATGGCAGTTCAATGAAGATAAAGTATCGGCTTTGAGATGTGCTTTAGTCATGTAGAAAAAAGGAATGATATAAGTACACGTATATATATATGTACATTGAACTTGGGGTGGATGAGCTTGTGTAAAGAAACCCAAGAACTTCTTCACAAATTAAAATTACTAGTTAATGGCATCAGTTAACCAGTGATTCTATAGCAATGCTCTGAACCAAATACATAGTGAAGATTAAGATAACTTAACCTTCGACTGAGAGTGGTTTTAATTGGGAAATATACATAGAAATATATGTATGTATGTGTGCTCATAAGTGTCTAAAGTTCAAAACCATTGCACTTACCCTGTACTCGACGATAGCAGAAGATCCTCTTAACAAAAAACTGTATGTATATATCATACCTCTGATGCTCAACCATTCTATCAGAACGTTTGACATTTGAATCACATTCAAATACCTAAGAAGACCAACATTGCTTAGTTAAAAAAATAAAATAAACATTTTGCGATTATATTCAATGAACGAGCATCATCTATAGTATATGTTTCTTCGTGAATTTTCAACTTGCAGGAAGGATGAGCATTAGCTTCATGGTTCTTTTGAGCACTCAGCACACAGTGCGATTTTGTTGTATGGGATTTTTGACATTCTCTTTTGCACTCGCGTCGTACTTTTACACGGTGCAATTGCGGATTATTAACATTTCTATCTCCCTTCACTCATAATTTGCTGTGTTTTGAGGGTGTTTTTGACACGAACGCAATGCTGAGAACACAAGAATAAAGCAAATGAATAAAATTACGAACAAGGTATGAGAGAACACGCGAAAATGCACTTTTCGTCGCAGGGACGAAATTCCATCGTATAAAAGTGATCTTTCTGATTTATATTTCCAGGGATGTGGTATAAATAAATTTGACGACTTACTAATAGATTTTAAAACATTTAGGCTTGACAATATTTTGGTTGTGCCATAAACTGTTGTAACTTTCTACCGTGTAAAAATCTTTTCAGTATGTAGTCTAACATTTTGAGATCAAAGTCGCTCTGAACTTTACTGGTACATATGCTCAGATCGAGATTAATGCTTTTAGGGCTAAAATCCAAGATCTGAGGCAGCCCTAGAGCACTCAGCAGTATGAGACTAAGCATTGGTTTCTTGTCTGCCGTTGGTGGTGTCAGTTCTGGATCAAACATGCTACTCTACTTGTATTCCTCTTCATCTAAATTCTTATAGTCAACTTTTAAATCATTATTGTAATGACATCAAGAAATTATTTCTTTTATACGTATATTAAAGCTTATGCGTCTAATTTCAATTTAAGTCCTCATGCCCTCAGAGTTTAAGCGCTCATCGGTATTTATTCTAACCCAGCTATAAATTGAATACTTTAATGTTTACGTGCCATCTAAACTTCAATGGGCATTTTCAAAAGCCTTAATCTCATTATCTACCGACTTTATACCAAGACTGCTATGGAGATTGGCTGGTTTCTGTACTGTACTGTTCAAACCGCGCGGTTTGGACACGCACTGTTCCGCCTATTTGAACAGGCTCTAGGTCTCTAAAAAAAAAAAATTTTAAACTTCGAAAATAATGAAAACAACTCTAAAATGTAAACTTTGCAATTTTTGATTAAAAATAATTTCGGTTTAACACATTTTCATAACAAAAATACAACACACACAAGTGTGAAGCCTTATGTTCCAGCTAACCAATTTACATAGGCGAATGCCTACCAAATTCCTACGACGATAGTTATGGAGCAGCGAAACGGAGCAGCAGCGGATCGAGCAATCAAGTAATTTTGCTTGACTTTCTTCTCAAAAATTGTTGACTTATGTATGTCCCATCTTCTACAAAAAAAATTCTGGTATGTCCCGATTGGGGTGGGCAATAAGCCCATAATTCAATAGTGGACTTATGTCCCACTGAACTGGAACTTATGTCTCGAAAATTGATAATATGTAATTCTATACTTTTGTCATTCGAGATTTTTTTTTCTAGATTTCGTACTATTCGAGATTTTATTTTCAAAATTTTTTGCATTCTAAATTTTTTTCTAAAGTTTCGTTTTCTAGATTTCTGCTTTCTTTATTTAATTTTTCTAGAAATCGGGGTAGACCCAGAGGAGATTCCTACATACATTAGGACTTATATTTTATTCGTTCTTAAAATTTTACAAAGGTTTTGTTACCACACATTTTACATACAGAGATTTGATATGTCTTTATATATCTTTCTACTGAAACATTATTTTTATTTGGAAAATATTAGTTTGCATTTTATAATTTGAATGATTGAAAGGAAAATACGACAAAAAACCTTCACTAAAGCAAAAAAAAAAAAAAAAGACAAAAAAGTAAATAAATAAATAAATTTAAATTAATAGGCTACACGTAAGTTAGTGCAGGATAAGTAACAGAATTGGTAAATAAGTAAATAAATAAAGCAAAAACAATATAACTATATTTATTATAATAAATAAATAGAAATAATTAAATAATAAATAAATAAATCAATAAATAAATAAATAAATAGATAAATAAATAAATAAATAAATAAATAAATAAATAAATAAATAAATAAATAGATAGATAGATAAATAAATAAATAAAAAAAGAAACAGATAAATAAATAAATTTATAAATAAATATACAGATCAATAAATAAATTATAAATAAATAACTAAATTAACTAATAAGTGAATTAATATGTGTAAATAAAAAAGAAAATATGAACTATTAAAAAAAATTTAATAGTTAAATAAATAAATAAATAAAAATTACAAGTTACTATTTTAACATGTTTTTGTAACAAATATTAATGGTAATAGATTAACAATAAACATATGACATTTTATGCAGATAAATCGTTAATTAGCACATTGTCTGCAAAAACACATTTCTTTGTGAAGTTGGTTGTGAGTTTTTGAATTCTCATAGATATCAATTCAACATTCGCTCTTTTATGAAGTTTGTTCGTAGAATGATCCCAAGGAAGATTTAATATCATTTTTAACAACTTGTTCTGGGACACTTGTAGTTTTTTTATGTGACACTTTGCACAACTTCCCCATACCTGGCACCCATACAAAAGAATAGCTTGAAAAATGACTTTATACAGTATAATCTTGTTTTCGCTCGATAGTGAAGACTTTCTATTAATAAAAGGGTATAATAGTTTTATAGCGATGTTAACTTTTGCTATGGTTCTAGTGATATGTTCGCTAAACGTTAGTTTCGTATCTAGGTATATACCTAGATACTTCACAGACTTGCTCCAATTTATATCTGTACCATACATTCGGATTTGGCTGTTCGGAAGGAAGCAAGCTGCTCTTTTTCGAGTGAAAAAGATGGCTTGCATTTTGTCACGATTTAGCTTAATTTTCCATCTATTATAATAATACTCTAATTCCTTCATCGCATTTTGAAGATTTGTCTCGATGTTGAGACCAAACTCATGAGATGAGAGTATTGCAGTGTCATCGGCAAACAAAGCCAGTTCACAGTTCACCAAGCTTGGAAAATCCGATGTGAATACGTTGTATAAAATTGGCCCGAGTACAGATCCTTGAGGTACTCCCGAGTTAAAACTTATTGGACGTGAAACACCACTGTTAACATAAACTTTAAAACAACGACCAGACAAAAAACTTTGAATTATTTTGCACAGGTATGGAGGAAAACAGTAATTAATCATTTTGCAGACAAGACCATCGTGCCAAACGGAATCGAATGCTTTTTCTATGTCTAGTAGGATCATTCCAGTAGATTTTCCTTGTTCCCGATTAAATCTAACAATATTGCAAATTCGAAGTACTTGATGGGAAGTACTATGATGAGATCTAAAACCGAATTGCACATTGGGATACAAATTGTTATCAGATATAATCGTCATAATTTTATCCTTAAGAATTTTTTCGTACAATTTACTTACACTGCTCAGTAAGCTGATTGGCCTAAAGCTATTTGGGCTATCAGGGGGCTTCCCTGCCTTAAGGATTGGCACGACCTTAGCTAATTTCCACGCTTGGGGAAAGTACTGAATTTTGAGGCATGAATTTATAAGAAATGTCAAAAATCTTACTCCCGCTTTGGGTAAGTGCTTGAGGTAGACATTTTTTATTTGGTCAAGACCTTCTGTTTTCCTCACTTTCAGATTATTAATATGAAAACTTATATCTTCTTCTGTAACCAATGAATTAGACGGTGTATTTACGTGTAAGTTGTTGAGAGCTTGGACAGTATCACGCACTAAGTTATTTGTATGAACATCGCCTAGATTGCTTGACACACAGTGATTATTAGAAAAAATTGTCCCAAGTGAATTAGCTTTTTCAACATCGGTATAATAAAAGTTAGTAGCAGTTTTCAAGGTAGGTATTTGTCTATTTTTGTTCTTAACTACTCTTATTATGTTCCAGAAAGGTTTTGCATTTTTGTCTAAAAGACTAAGCTTTTTGTTCCAGTTTTCATTGCGTTGACGTGATATATGTCTTGAAATTAGCTGGTTTAAATATAAAACCTGACTTTGGAATACTGGTTGGCGATATCTTTGCCAATTTCTTCTTTGGATATTTCTTAATTTAATAAGCTCTATAACTTGAGGGGACAGTTTTTTGGTGTATTTCTTTTTTAAGACTTTAGGCACAGATTCATCAATAGCACTTAGAATAACTTCAGAAAAGCTCTCAACCACACAATCGACATCTTCTCTGCTAGAGACATTTTCAAGATTGTCCGAGCTCTCTCGAAGTTTCATTTTAACATTTGATCGAAAACGAGCCCAGTTTGCATTTTTAATATCTTGGAAGTATTGCACCTTTTCCTTTCCCGACCAAAGAAGTTTACACAAAACCGGGTTGTGATCAGAACCTAGCGCGTTTAGACAAATCGGCTGTGGTATATGGATGTTGGAGTTGGTAACAAAAATATCGAGAACAGAAGGACGACCACGAGAACTAGAAGGGACATAAGTAGGACTTGGAGGATACAGAATAGTAATTGGAAGCACCATAGAAAGACTTGAAAGCAAATTACCCCAAGCGTTTGCTCTTACACAACCCCAATCCCTATGCCTGCAGTTTAGATCACCCCCAAACAAATACTCGCCGTTTATGGAGAATAACTTCCTCAGATCGTGGTTTAAAATAATTTTTTTATCAACTGATGCAGCGCCACCAGCAAAATATAAGCAATAGATTTTTATCTTTCTCAAATTTTCTAATTGGACTTCGATACCTACATTTTCCACAGTGCGAGTTTCTACTATTGGCAAGAGCGAATGTTGAATTGATCGCCTTATCAAAATTGCAACACCTCCACCTCTTTTATCAGTCCGATCGACACGATAACACTTGAACTCTGAGGTTGAGATTTTGTCATTATGGTTAAGCCATGTCTCTGTAACCAGAGCAATATCAATATGATTACTGCTTAGAAAACTAATAAATTCAATGTATTTGCCGCGTAGACTTCTCGCATTCCAGGTCAATATGTTTATATGTCTATTTACTATATTATTTAACATTAGAGAAAAGAAACTTAGTAGCTAAATGTGTGATAGCATTAAATTGTTCAACTTTTGTTTTACAAATAGATAATTTGGTGATCATTTCCATAGCTAGTGAATTTAGTTCTTCAACGGAGAAAAGTGTATTGGTCGATGCATTCATCTCGTTACCATTAACATTTGAGTTTGTTTGAGCGTAGTTTGTCCGAACATTTGACGAATGATTATTTACGTATGTTTTATTCAGCACAGTTGATTGTCGAGGATGCGGGAGCGATGGGAAATCCGCCATAGAAGAGAGCGGAATTTCTTTCTCAGCAGTGAGAACAGGAATTTGTTTAGAAATGGTTGTTTGTCGAGGGTTTAGTTTTCTGTTTCCTTTTGTCTTCACTTCTAAATATTTGGATCTGCTGATACAAGTGACGTCAGTGGCCTTGTGATTGCCATTGCAGTTTGCACATTTGTATGCGGAAATATTTTCACACACGGTAGTGGCGTGAGGACCAGCACAGAGAGCACAGTAAGCTTTAACATGACAGTTTCTCTCACCGTGACCAAACATTTGGCAGTTATGACATTGTGTCAGCTTACCTTTTAGTTTTCGTTGGAATGCCCAGCTGACTTGCGTGTGAAAGATAGAGCGAACATTTTTTTTTAAGTCTTTCAATGAAATCGAACCATTTTCAAGGCAGATTAAATAAATGAATTCAGTATAATGTTCATATTTCTTAGTAATTTTTTTTACATCTTTGCACTTGAGGCCGAGTCTTAGCAGTTCATTTTTAAGCACATTACCTTCGATATCACTCATTCCGTACAAAACTACTTTGAAAACTTTCTCGCCTGGGAGGTCATGCGAAAAATATTGGCAGTTATTTTCTTTTAATTTTTCGAGTACACACTTGTATGAATCAATGGTTTCACATAAAATTTTGATCCCAATCGAAATTATTTTAATACAGTAGTCCGATATTTTTAGCGATTTCATTAAGGAGTGCACATAATCACTTGATTTTTGAAGAAGTTTTATTGGCGGCACATACATTTTTCTTTGCAAATTGGTTGGCGAAACAATTTCGTCCATTTCCTCATTATCACTGTCCGGGAGGCACTGTAAGGGGCTCCAGTAATTAGATCTGGGGTCCTTTTTACGCGAACTTGTACCGATCATGCTTACACGAATTTTTTTATCTGAGGACAATCGCTTGTCCTCAGAACTAGGTGATCTATCGCGTTTGGCAATTTTTGTATGAACGTTTTCTTTACGGGGTCAAATGTAGACGTCATGCGCAGACAAAAGCTCCGGATTGACTCATTCCTACATACATATATCACAAATAATATTATTACTTTTTTTTGTGCAAAATAATTGGGCATAACGGTTAGAATTAACAAGATCGTAGAAAATTGTTTATATATCTTTAAAATCCAACATTTTTGTTAAAATCAATTATTGCAAGGCTTTGAGTTTTTCCTCTTTTTAAGTTTAAAATATTTTTAGTTACATTTTTAGTTTTGCTTACAGTTAAACCAGCTCTGAATTTTTAAACCCTATAATGTAACCTAAATCTTATACATACATATGTACTAGTATAAATGCAAACAATTATAACGCTCTTCTCTCAGTTGAACAAAGACACAAATTTAAACACAGACTGCCAATTAAATATCACTTTTATTATCCACCCATCCTTATCCTCCTGTTACTCAAATTAGTTCGTGCACAAAATTGTAAGGGCTATATAAAGCCCCTGATACTTAAGCCAATTAAAACAAATGGTTGCACTTTAGTACTAAATACCTCATGTGATTTTGGTTTACTCCTAAATTGCCAATTTCCAACAAAGTCATGTGAGAGCTTCTTTTGCTGCTTTAATTAAACCCAACGTTTGATTTTCCATCAAACTCCTCAAGCTTTCTTGTTAGCTTACCCTAACTAGTTACAAATGCATCTAACAATTAAAATGCTTATTAAAACCAAACCCTACTCGTTATTACCACAACAAAGTATCTATTGCAAAACTATGCAGTTCCGTCTTCTATCACTCCATACTCCACTTCTTGTTAAGTATTACAAAATCACACCAAAGTTGCAATGGTTACCAACAAACATAAACAATAAGCTAACATACTCTAACCATCCAACCAGGCTCCTGGGACTACTGGGGCGAATGTGAATTACTCGTTATGTGTTCTAATGAACACAACAAAAACAAAAGATTGCAGTTATAACCTCTTGACCCCATTTTATAGCCAAGCCATCATTCGTTGCTTCTATTTCTTCTTCTACCCATATCCCCAATATCATAGAAGAGAAGTAGTTTCCTTTCACAGTAAAGAGGACTACCTACCTACTTTAGAGCTGAACTCGTAAAGAGAATGGAATAAATAGTAGAAAACCTCGAACCATATTGGAGGAATCACGGTAGCGCAAAAGTCAAAAGTCAGATTACAGTCTGGGCCGCACTAAATACGGAGAGAGTGGGAATCTCTAAAAGTCGGTCTTAAGTGCACACTGTACACAATATGATTAAGCGATGATGTTACTGACGATGATAATGATCATCATGAGCGATGATGATACACACACTGGAACGTCATCTTCTTGGAGTTCATTGACTGTACAGCATTACTGCGATGGAAGAATGCGTTCTTTTTCTTAAGATATGCAGGTAGAGACATATAAATGCCTTGTGTGGCTTTGTTTGGGTAACTTCTTGGTTTGGTTATAGGTATCTTGTGGCCAGTGGATTGGTCATGGATGCACTTAACGACTGATTAATTGGTTGCTTTACGGTACGTTTGTTGGTTTGTAGCACACAAAGAGGTGTACGCTCTTTTGTGTTGTAGTAATAATTGCTGTGGGGAAGTTTAATTATTTGGGAAAATCAACAGTAAAGATGGAACCTTCTACTAATGACTCAAAGAAATAGTTGGCATATAGTGTGAGAATATGGACGAGAATACTACTTGTTTTTGACATATCTTACTGTGCGCATATAGTACATACTACGACTTATTGAGGTTTTACATAACAGTGAATGCTATACATACATACATATATGTATATCTTCTTTGTTTTCTTTGTTTCATTTTCTCTGACAAATCTTTACCACTGTCATCATTAATAACCATTTTTTGACTGCTTTTGAAGGTTCATAACGAATCTTAATAGTATGTCAGTTTCAGTACAGCATTTTGAATATTTCTCTGAGTTTCTTTTTTCAGACGTTAAGGTATCCATTGGGAAAATAATCAAAAAAAAAAAACTAGGCCGAGCATATTTTATTCTTTTTTTCACATTGAACGATTTGTCACATCTAGTCCAATGCAATATTTTGAGGTTTTAGATACATTTTGAATTTTCTTTATTCTAAAAAATATACATACATATGTATATGTTCATTTCGCTTTAACTCATGTCCTAATAATGACATATACTCTTAAGAAAAAAACAGTTAACAGTTATTCATTGAGATGCATTGTTCGCGCACTGGATTACGATAGAATCTTTTCTTTTCTCTTGATGACTAGCTTACGTTCTCTGTATTTGCATATCTAATGAAAGCACGATAACTGATTTTTGTCGTTTGAAGTTATGAATGCATACGTACATATATGTATGTACATATGTGATGAAGGTATTCTTTGTGAACATCAATCACTTGTTACATGTTCCATTAGGGCATTTAAATATTTGGTAATATTTTAGTTTGCTGTCATCATCAAAGATTTAGCATGAATATTTTACGATATTACCACGGAACTCTGATAGATTGAAAAATTCTAATTGCGCGATGCTCTTTTTACCAAGCTCTGGATGTAGAACAATCTCCAGGTACTTTATTTTTTCTAGTTAAAATTCTGGTCAGCCTTTGATTCTGTTATATATGTACATATATATTATTAGAGAGATTGCAAATCAAACACAGTGTTGGGTCCCTTTTCGTCTTTCTTCCATGATCCATCTTAGCCCGAGAGTTTCTGGATATCTCCACAGTTCCTCTCTGGCTTTGATTGCTCGTGCCAACGTTAGCATCTGTTTAACAAAAATCTTGTTCATCCACTGGGTTTCTATTCAGTGGCTTCTGCTAGCTGGCGCCGGACATTGACACAATATATGTACATATGTACTGCCGTCTCGACTTCCTCCAGGCATAGTTCACAGGTGTCATCCTACAACCATCTTCTTTAGGTGATACCCGAAATTTCCATTACCTGTAGATAACACTACCTTCTTTGAGGTGATCCAACCCATGCAACAGAGCAATCGTCTCGGCTTGATAGACTGACGTATATTTCCCCAGACTAATATGACAGGCTAGTTCTAGTTCTTCTGAGAAGATACCTGCCTCCGCTCTGCCATCCATCATGGACCTATCCATAAGGATGATTATATCACCAAACTTCTTTTCCGGAAGTATTCCATTCTCGATAAGAGTTTTGTGTAACTTTCGGTAACTCGCAGTACGGAATTTTCCTATGACCAAATATAGCACCGCGCCAGTGCAGTTAGCATCCCGGTGCAGACGAAGTGCTGTCAGAATAAAAGTGATCCCTACTTCAATTGCGCATGTTGGTGTCGTTCGTATCGGACCGGCGATCCCTAAACATGCGATCCCTAGGCATACACCTAGATACTTAACCTTCCTGGTCACATGTAGCTCCGATCCGAAAAGCGTCAAGGGCTGAAATTCCAGATCTCTCATCTTCCTTAAGAAGATGATTAGATCTATCTTTTCCGCATTAATGGAAAGCGCTTGTTCCTGATACCACCGTTTCACCAGAGCATTTCTCATGGTATTTGAACTGTGACGTTCATGAATTTGCTTCTTGCCATTATTGCTATGTCATCGGCATATCCCTCAGTGTCGATGCCAGTCTCTTCAAGTCTTCTCAGGAGAGAGTCCACAGTTATGTTCCACAGAGTAGGTCATAAAACTCCTCCCTGCGGACAACTTCTGCTAACCCTTCCTCTAAGTCTTGAAGTTCCCGTTTGAATATTTATCGCCCTATTTTTCAGCATATTGTCCACGCATCTCACCACCAATGGGTTAACCCTGCATTCTTCTAAGGCTACTCTCAGACTTTCGAAGCATATCTAATCGAAGGCACCTTCAACGTCCATTATTATGGTCATTGCGACGCCTCCGGTATGCATCTCCTCTTCTGCAACGCATAAAACCTGGTTTAGCGCTGTTTCGGTAGACCTGCATATTGTCTACTATTTAAAGGACACGCTTTTAACGCCATACTCTATATACGGTCCACTTTCTTTTCATTGTTTTTAACAGAAATGATGTTAGGCTGACTGGTCTGAAGGACCGCTTCGGCGTAGTCCTTTTTTCCCGGTTTTGGAAGAAACACCACATTTGTTTCTCTCCATGTTACCGGTATGGAGCCTATTGCTACGCCTAAGCTTTAGTACAATGAGGTCTCCACCCCATTGCATTAAAGCTAGGAAAATACCATCCGGTCCTGCGGTCTTGTAAGGGGAAAACGATTCTATCCCCCACTGACAGCTTCTGGCGTTACTATCGGTTCTGCTATATGCATCCTGTTTGCTTCTTGTTTCCTCAAAGCCCAAAGCTAATCTGACTTAAGGCTTCCCGAAAAGTGTATTTCCATGAGGACCTCATTTGTATAATTCAGTGTCAACAATCTCCCCGTTCTATCACGAATGAGTCCTACTTTGGACGCTGGATCACTGGAAACAATTTTCTGAAGTCTATTGACCTCCATGATTTCCTTTTACGTCGTAACAGAGTTACTTTTAGCTCTTTCTTCTTTGCCTTATACTCATCCAATGGTTCAGGATCATCCCTTCTCATGGTAAAGGCTTTTCTCAACTCCTTCTTTAGAGTTTCAAGTTCCCTACACCACCAAGGCGTGGGGTCCTTTTCATTTACCAAAGTAAGTGTACACATCTCTTGGTATGCATTTTTAACAGCTGACTGTAAATGGTTCAGCTGCGACTCTACATCCTAAGTGGTTTTCGGTATTTTGCGTACCAAGGGATACTTCTATGAGTTACATGTGAGAGTATAGTATTCCCTCTTCTGGTTATTACCCAAGACTTACCGTCACTGTTGTTCGAAAAAGACTTGTTCCTCCTGTAGACGACGGTCGAAGATACTTAGACAGCATTTTAAGTCCAGCAATAGCAACACATTCGTTTTACTACTGTCTTTCTTGTACTTCCAGTTAATGTTTATTAACTTCTGTCCCGTTTTCATTTCCCTAATAGTACCAAACTTTCTGCACAAATTAGCTTCAAACAACTTCCCACAGCTTACAGTTTATTGGTACTTTTAAACTTTATTACCATCCACCAAGGTATCAAACCTATTGTAACACTTTCTTTATGCCTAACCATTTAGCACTTGATGACATCCGCTACCATTAAACCTACAAGATACACCGTTTTTCCCTGTTCCGCTTAGAAAGTGTAGAATTAAATCTATTTCGTATAACACTTCTCCCAGATTTAATGTGTACGAGTAGCTCCAAGATTTAATACCTTGAGTACTTAAATTCTCCACATAAACTAGCAAAACAAGATTGCCTAGCCTCGAACATTCTTAATACCTAATTAAAAAAAGTGAGACTAGCAAACATTTATTTGTAACAATTATAAATCTGTACAATCACATGGCTAGTGACTTTACTATATTTGTGTCTTTAGATCTTGTTTGTCTTACAAATATTTCTCCACATAATGGTACCGTAAACATAACAATGGGCTTACGAAATACTAAAATTCATAGTATCTATGTACCTAACTATAACAAAAAAAAATACGTTGATGATGACTGTGTCTGAGCAAAGGCAGTGTTATCTTATCTGAGAATCCAAATAATTGTGATAAGTCCTCATAGGTTTATAGCACGCTCAACAATCAGATATGAATGCAAACAAAAACAGGTACATTGGCAAATAATCCGACAGGGTGAACTGTTTGGATAGGGCATACAAAGCGACATTGGGGAGCTTTATTTGCAAAGTTCTAGTTTTGCTTCGAAAATAGGGAGGGTTTTATTTTTTTAAAGTTTTTTCTGAAATATTAGCACATTTGTGTGAGAAAAGTATCTAATTGGAATATCTGGTCAGTTTTATTAAATTAGACCAGAGATAAGATACGAATTCGTGATTGTATATTTTAGTCGCTCTATTCCCGTCGGAATTAGAGAAGCTTGTTAGTTATTATCCAGCTTTACCTCGAACTGTTTATACACTGGTTGTAGATATGGATGGGTCTTAGACATAGAATTCAAATGAGATAGTGATACCAGTAGAAGATATGGAAAATGTATCCACTCTTAACCCGAAGATGTTCGGTTTGTTCCACTCAGCGGAATCAACATTTAACTCATTGAAGCCTTCCTGTACTGGGTGTGGTTCGAAGATACCTACGTATGGAATAATGCATAATGCATTCCATAGAATTAATATATCCATACATATATTTGTACACATATTTTCAGAAAATTGTTTCTCAAGTACAATCTCAGGGATATGCTTTCAATAGCTGTTCCATTTAGATTTATTAAGAAATGGTTTTGGGAGATTTTCTAAATTTTCCATCATTAGAATATGCAGCTTACAAACAGACTTCCCATTAAGGACATCATTTCCATTATTGTAGAAGACATCAAATCAGTCCAATGCTCGCTCTCCAATCTTGATGGTCACATTATAAACTCCACCCTTGTCCCTTGTACCCAACCAATGATGCAACAGAAGGCTAACACTTTAAGGACATCAACTTAAAGGAATTTAAATCAGTGTAACAACTGTGTATACATACAACAATACAAGATAATACAGTTAAGTGCATGGTACTCATCATTTCAAGACCCTTCTTCCGATTCAAAAACGAGGGTAGCTTACGAAAAAGACAAATAACCGAGAAGGATTGCCTTCGAAAAAACCACTCTCCGCATCGAATCACGACCGAGTCTTGGAATCGATAAAGTCATTATCATAATTTTCATTCCTCAATATCTCTATACAAACATAAAAATTTTCTGTGGGAAAAAAATTAATGTAATCGTCTGTAAAGAATCTCTCTTTCCCTTCTGTATGCAACTCTAACTGAATTCGTTTGCGTTTGGGGTGGAATTTCGCAATTCCAACTCAAACATTACGAAACGAAGAAAAAGCAAGCAAAAAAAAAAAAAAAGAAAAGAATAAATCCCCAGACCACGAAAATGTAATCAAAGAAGTACCCTCAATCGCATTGGCAAACATTGCGCGATATGCATAATTCCCTCAATTCTTATCGGATTACATTTTTATCACAAACGAGATACATTTCAATTCTCTGAACAAGCCGTAGATACACAAAACAACCTATAGATACATATGTACATACGTATTCCGCACAAACAAGTCAAAAGGAATTCTCCTACAATTTCTCATTGATTTGTTTACACATGGATTTTTGAGGATTTATTTGTAGATACAAGTACATGTCCTCTGCTTGAGAATGTCGTCTGTAAATAGCATCTCACGGGAAAAGTCAAACGACTACGACAAGTCATTGTGCTTCGCCTTCATAGAGTCGTTTGATGTACTCGTACAAAAAAAAAAAATGGGACAGACCCCAATTGATTGAGCACGAGTGTGGTATGCAGAGTATTAACCGTGAGGTCGTCGCGTGGATTTAGGTAATCATAATTATCGGAAATAAACTTTCTCCATTTCCCGCCGAAGGGTAGATACATATATCCCTCAAAGACCAGATGTATCTATTAGGAGATAAATTATGTAACTCCCCCTAATTTGTTGTCTTCAATATATACCCAACGCCGTTAATTCTTTTTTTTTTTGTTCAGAGGAGTGCCACAGGCGACATCCTTAGATCCTATTCTAATCCCTCTGGCTTTTGTTTTAGATACATGTTCGGTGTTTTGATCTGACTATTCAATAAATTTTGAATATGTAAATCTAAATACTCTGGATAGACAGTAATTGGCCGCATGGGACTATGAAATGGGAAGCACCGATGAAAGCAGGAGGCTTGGGGGATGATGAAAAGCGAGATCGCCGTGCATATGCCTTTTACATGTGGTTGCGGAGGAGTGTGTAGGATGGATTATAATTGAGTTCAGAATGGATTAAGAATAATTCTCGTGCAGGGAGTAATTATGTGGAACGAATTTGTTATAATTACTACTGCTGAGGTGGTTGTTTCCTTTTTTTTGTGTAAAATGTGTTTTATGCATCCTAAATTTGAGGTTGGGAATTCTTGTAGCAGCTGCGTTGATTTTCATAAAAACCATAACAAGAGTGCGTTTCTGAATTAATTTCTCATGACAGAACGTTCATTTGGGGATCGTACTAGGTTTCTTAAAAGGAAATGACTTATTGACTTGTAATTATATTAAATAAAGCATCATCAACAGAAAAAAAAAAAACAAATCTAATTAAGATTAACAGGCATTTATGAAGGATAACCCTCACAGGGTCAAGTACATAGTTATCTTGCTTTTGTGCTTGAAAATTAAATTTTTTTATAACTTGCTGAAAGAAACCAGATTATAGAGAAGTTCATAAAAGTTAATATCGCAGGTCGTCAAATCGCACTATGTCGGCTGTTAGCGAGATTATGCGGTCTGAAAATTCGTGTCACAAGAAATCTATTGTTTCTTGACCAATGCGATAGGTCCTGGTAGAATTATGTCAGTTAGTTGATGTGACAAAAACTCGTTTGTCATGATGCAGTTATACTCTGAGATGTGTGTTCGACACACTAACCACTGAGTCATATCACCCTTAACGAATGCTATTTACAATTACTAAATTTTCGACTTCATTTATGTAGGGAGAAATCAAGCCTGACCCACACAGGGTCAAGCCTCTGGTCTTTAGTCAAAATTCGTTGGGTTGAGGTTTGTTTCGAGGTTCAGTTCTAACGTTATAACGTGTCTTTTCAGAATCATTGTGTTTCACTAGGCTACCACCTGTTCAATCTCACTCGATATATGTACATGCACATAATTTACACCCTTCCTCTTCTTACTCTTTCCCTGACGTTTAAACTTACTCCAAGTTCTAGTTCCATTTCTTTATTCCATAGAATGATTTAAGTTATATTAGGAGTAGATACTGCCCTTGGCTTGGTAAAGTGCTATCCATTTGTACCAACTTACAGGTAGATTTTTTTCGATTATTCTTAGCCCGCGGTCAAATCTGCATAGGTCAGCCGAACGATCAAAGAAACTACTTATTTACTATATCATTGTAGAGAAGGTCGCTTATAACGAACTCGCGTATTATGACCAGTCCCTTATAACGTTTACTTTTCTTTCATTTCGTAGGTTATAACGACCTGATTTCCTCGGTCTCTTCACAGTCGTTATAAGCGACTGCCACTGTATCTTGTTATTTTTACTCAGATTCCCACTCAAGGTTTAACCGAACGATGTGTGCATCTGCTCATATATTCGGAATGGTCTACGAACTCATTCATCAGTTTACGACCCGCCAATATACCATTGTACCGAGTGTAGATCAGATGTTCTCATTGCTGAACTTTGTTATGACATTTCTTTCAAGATTGAATTTCCCTAGGGGTAGTTTGAAACAAAAGTTTTTTAAAGAGTACATCAAACACTTTCGATTTAGTGTACCTCTTCCTTTCATGTCATTCCTTTGTCCTGCTTAAGCGTTGTATTATTTCCAATTTCCTCAACAACGTGGTTTAGAGAAGTTAATTTTGAAAGCTCCTTTAGATAGAGACGGTATGTTCGCATGGCGCCCGATCAATTTTAAGGCGTGTCAGTCTATACTTTATTGAGTGTCTCCTTCGTTATAAAAAGACTGCATTGCACCTATGCTGTTCCGCCTTAGGTAAACAGTACTCTCACAGCGTCAGTAGGTTCTAAGTACATAGTATATCTATCTCAGGATAAAATTTCAGAACACTTTTTCCAGACCTACTCTGAGTGTTTTTTGAGATTAATCGTTCTGTGCATCTGTTGTTCCAGGTACTTGACTTGGCCGGGGTCAGAGATCTGCCCATGTATGTACGTTAATGGTTAATTGAAATCAATTGTTTTTATGAACCCACAAAATATCCGCTGTATAGAAATGTATTAAATTTGAACCAAATTTTTGTTTATTTAGAGAGAGTCTTACATCTCGGAGGACAGACTGAGTTAGAAAACGCAAATTGTAAGCAAAAACCTGAAGGTTGCTAAAGTCTTCACTCTTATATATATTGCGATGGACAGTACCGGACCACATATGTATTTCTTTTAGTAATTGTTGTCTGTTTCATAGCAAAAAACAACAAATAATACCAAAGCAGTCATGCAAGGCATTTCACAAGGTTTTGTCGCCATTTAAATCTGTCAAAGGAGTTCTACACACTCACATATGTACATACATAGATATTACCTTGAGCAATATCATATCCCCCTAGTCTAAAACACAAAAAAAAAAAAAATAGAAATCAATTATGGATTTCCCTCGATTTTTTATTCAATAACTTCGATAAACACATTCCCATTTCAAAACTTTCTGGAAAAAAAGTAAAATTACTACCAAACCCAATTTCTTTCTATAATAGCTTCAAGGGCACGTATACACCTCCTCAAGTAATTGTTTCCTAGACGCGCATTATCCATGTCAAAGCGGATTATAGTATTGTTGTTGGTTTGTTTATTTAGTTTCCCTCGCATGTCCACGTCAATGTATCTAGAGATATCCAAAGCAAAAAGAGGCTTGTATCAAATTTCATTTTCTAACGAATTTTCTTTTTTCTCTATCATTTTGTGTCTCTCTTTTTTTATTTTTTATTTTTTTTTTATTTTAATTGGATTATGTCCTGTCAGCAATGAAAACACAGAGGAAGAGAAAGAAAGCCAAATCCAATGCTCATGTATCTTTTGTTGTGGGTTTTGTTGTTTTCTTTTCTCTCAGTACAAAAAAAAAAAAAACTTATTACGAGGAAAAGGTCAATGGAACTCCAGGTGCTTTCTCTCCATGGCAATGGTTAACTTAATCCTTTTCCATGTATGGCAGTATCCCCAGTTGACCGTATCAAAAAAGGAGTTTTATTGTTAGTTTATGTATGATACATACATATGTATGCCTTTTGTGGGATTACGTATCGTTTCGGATACATATGTACATACATATGAACATATGTACATTCAAGTGTAGGTTCTTTTGGATAAAACCATTGTGTATAGAAATTTAATTTATATGGATTCCAATTACATTCCGTATGACATTTGAATGTTATGGAACGTTCCTCCGGAGTGGAGTAGTGGGTGGTAGAAGGAGAACTAAGAATAAGAGCAGCTCTTAGGATTCTCTCTATTCAGTTGGATTTGGTAGTTGGGACTTGTTTGGGGAAATGAGTGGTGAAATTGTGCATTTCTCTAGCGTCATTCCCGATTCGTTTTGCCAACGTATAGATTGTATCAGGTGAAATGTGTTTGTAATTATTTTCTTCGATGCACACAGTGAATAACTTCCGTTTTCAAGCTTATATCCTCTTCCGCATGTCAACTTCGGTTGCTTCTCTAGAAAATGCAATTTTTTTTTAACGCTTCATTGGATAAACTCATTTCACCATTTCACACGCGACAACAAAACAAGTACATCACACGAAAGAGGAGTTTCCCATCCGTCGACAGCGATGTAACAAACGAACGAGGAGGAGGAATGACAATCGATGCGTAATAGTAGATGCAGCCATCCGATAATAGAAGTTAATGGAGATGCATGGTATGGATGAGAAATTGTTGTCCGTTGGTAGTGATAGTATTGATTAGTATTGATACCCATTAGGGCTACACTTTGAGACCTAGTTTTTTTTTTTTTTGAATGTCTACCCACTTTTGTTACAGCTTCTGCATAGTTGTATTATTTTTTTTCCAGAAGAAATTGTTGAGTAGCGCTTAAGCTCAAGAGAATATAGTATAGCCTTAATTTGCCAGACAAGATCACATTTAGTGAAAAGATTTTCTGACTTCGTGTGTCAAAGCACCTTTAACATCCCAACTAGAATACTTCTACGTTCTGATTTCTGGACTTTTACCTTGAAATTTTTTTTAAATGTTGAGTTTATCACGAGTAGTTTGCTGATGGTTGGGCGAAGGATATATTATTTAGCAACCTTTATACTAACAGATAGAATATAGAATACATTAGGATATTATGTATCTTTAGACTCGTATATTAACCACTAAGGTTATACATGTGTGAGACATATTTCATGCACAGCTTCTCTAGTCTTATCCGGATGCATCTTTACATTCGTGGAAAGAATACAACACGCACAAGAGTTGTAAGAAGCTAGGCCCTGTGTCCCAAGGAACTGTCGCGCCAAACATTTGTATTTTTGTTTTGTTACAAGTGAAATGGTTGGGTCGCCTGAGGGTTCCACTCTCAGGCCTTTTTTTTTCAATTCTATCAACTGTATTCTTGGGAATAGGAAATTATTTCACTGTAATTGTTTGGGGGGTTGTCAAAAGATCGTCCAAATGTCTGGCGTTACAGTAAAGGTGTTTACAGTACAGTATACACAAAGCTGCTCCGAGAAAGTCTTAAATTTAAATTTCTAAACTAATGAACTCACTCGCTCTTATGAACTTGTTTGTTCCCTTAAATTCATCATCTTTCATCCCTTAAGACAAATATTTTGATGAAAAGAAGACATTTATCCTAAATCAATAACCCTTTGGCCCACATTCGTTAAATTAGACAGCAGTACTTGCCTTACTCATTTCAAGTCCATCCGGTCCTTTCGTATCTATCTCCTCAATTGATGTCTAATGAAATCTCTTGCAGGAAGTCCCTAACCCGTATGTTTATATTGCTGAATCATCTCAAAGGTATTAATTATATTATGAATGTATATTTGAATTTCTATGTCAATTGATTTGATAACCTAAGATATTGAGATATATTTGGGTTACCTATGGCTGATGCTTTAAAGTCACAATTACATTTATCACCACATTGGTAGTCTCAGGCATATAAATTCACATTTAAATTAAAGATCCCTTCCATTTATCAGAACCAATGCATCAGCAGTACTATAGCTGTAGATGCACACAATGTTTTTCTCCTCTCATATGGTTAGCTATTTATTAAGCGATCCCTTTTCATTTAAATAAATTTACTGACCAGCTGAATCAACACAACAGGCAGAGTGAGGGAGGACAATTAATATCTATCTGCATTTTCAAACGACGAGTGACCAACTCCGTCTCCCCTTTCTATGACCGGTGTTATAGACATACATACACAGATGGAATACAACAAACTCATCTGAACCCGATGATGTGGCGAGTAGTGTGGGCGATAGATTGCCGAAAAATTATTGTAAACGCTTACCCTCCAGAATTGACAGTTTGAAACAAAAACAACAGAGATACGAATCGTTAAATTTATTCGAAGTCATTTCAACGCAATGCAATCCATGAACATGATCCATTAGGTTTATTGGACTGTCGATTGTTTTGAAAAGAATGACAGGGGTCCATCCGAACAGCGTGTGGCAACAGGATACAGCGTTTCCTATTAGATACGTGTATCTACTAGATGCAATTTTTTTTGGTTATTCTATTTATTGTGCACCCCTATGCTTGGTAAAATGCTATTTATTGTCAGTATTCCCATTCTTGTTGATTGTTTCTCTTCTCCGTTGCAGTCTTTTATTGAAAAGTACTGTGTTTGTATATATTGATGATGGCGTGTGCCATCGTAGGAACGTGCCTCGGTTTAGATGCAACGCATACGCACAAATACAGAGAGAGGAAAAGTCATTACTTTAACCCCTATATACGATATGAATAGAGACATTTAAAGGGTATTAATTGTTTGCCTTTTCTGGTATCGTATAAGAAAATTAATAAACAGTTTAATTTATTAGGTTCACGTTGCGGCAAAGAAGTCAATTTATGCTATTGCTGGAGAATTCGAAAATTGTGTCTGATGTATAGAGTATCTATAGCTACTTATATACTTATCGAAAACGAGGCTATGACAGCCAAATTAATTGATAATGGATGTGTTGTTCTCTAAAATAAGTGATAATTATTGGCGGTTTAACAAAAAATATACAATCCCTCAAAAACTGTCCATTATAAAAACGGAAATGTCTTGTGACTGGAGACCCTGTAATGACTAACTCACACCCAAGCGTTGCATTTAGATAAAATTACATTAAGGTAGCTTGTAAAACCAAAACGATGACCATAACCATCCCACAAATTTTTCTCGGGAGATAGTTATGGAAATCAATTACAAATTTTAACAATCGATACAGTTCTATTCTACGACTTCATTTAAACTGTTATATTGAAACTTGAAAATATACACAGGGATATTTGTTATATGCCTTTTTTTGTTTACAATAGTTTTATAATGGTATCAGGGAAATTCAGGAGAAAAGAGCATAACTATTAAATTTGTAGTAGTTTGTCATAGTTATTATTTAACAGCCTTTTTATTACCTAACTGCCTATCCCATCAACCGAAAAGTTTACCTACGAAAATAGACAAATATTCAGTATCATTGACATTTATCCCAAAAATAGTATCTAAAGGGGTTTAACACCTTATTTAACACATGACTACCATTCCTAAAAATATTTATAGATTTTTATGTATATCTATAATAGTTTTTGGTTTGTTAGATAATGGGTGAACTTACCCATTAAGACCGAATTATCACACATCATAAAAGCCAATTGGCTCATTATAACCGTAACTACTTTTCACTTCTAAAGTTATCCCTTGTTGGTAGTCCTCGAATCAATCAATTTTTACTTCATCATTGGCTATAAATATCTCACATGACGTAAAACCCATCCTAGAGTGCCTATTCTGTCTATCCACTATATCCACCTCCTTTAATTGAACATCACTCACACACCTAATGAGATACTAATTTAATTTAATGGATTTACAGGAGACACACGAAATCTAATAACATTTTCCTTTTCTCTTTTTCATTCCAGGTATGTACAGTATATAGACCTCGTCTAGATCTAGAGAAGTATCTACGTATGTATGTATGTATTTCCAAAGCCCCCGTGTAAGTTTACTGTCTCAGAAAATCGATTCCAATTAATTAAACTACTCTCTCTCTCTCGTCTGCTATACTAAACTAAGCCAAAAAGCCTTGAGAATCAATCCATTTAGTGTGTTCGTTGTAAGATAAAAGATACAAATAGCAATGTCATTCTCATTCTATCTCGTATATGTATCCACACTTGCGGGGACGTTACAGAAATTGGAGCAATGAAATTTATTTTTCATTGGAGTCTATTAACTGGTGTCAAATTCAATTGATTGTCGGAGCTGGTTTACGGACGTATCTATCATTAGTACGGTTATTCGTATTAACATTGTTTTGTTGTCGTATGGTATTACTGGAACTGTGTTTTCCAAAAAATTTCAATAAACAGTAATTAGTTACAGTAACTGTCCCAGTCAATTTCATGTTCAATTACAAACTCAGTTCCGATAGCCCTCGAGTAGGAAATGTTAATTACATTTTAATAGGAGACACACAGGAATATTAGTATTGACCGACGACACATATGGTCACTTTTCTGACAGTCATTAGAGGTAGAACGTGTGGAAATTGATTTCCAAATCGTGTTGAACGAGTTGGGAAATATTTTTCGGGCAAATATTGATTTAATGGATTTTTAAGCAGCAGTAAGAGAAATGTTTTATTAATGTCTATCTAATGAAGACGTATTCCTTGAGTAATACCGGTGTGTGATGCCGGGCACGCTTTATTTTTTTGCGAAATTTTTTTTTGAGGGAATGTGTTGGGAAATGATATTTTTTTAAAATAAATCACCACGTGCGACCTTTGCGTGGGTGGATGGGGATTGTAAACAAGGTGAAGACATTTGAATGATTTTTTAATTTAATTTCTTTGACTGAGATATTTATCTCATGTTTTAAACGTTTTAAGCTATTGATACTTCAAAAGAAATTTTGTTGGTGTATACAACGATTAACATAACAAAACATAGAGATCGAGATGGAGATTCAGTACAATCTTGTTTGAAAATAAATAAAAGCTACAAAAAGGCAATTAAATACCATCACTCTTCACATTATAATTAATTGAACATCCGAAAAACACGTTTATTTTGGTAATGAAAAGGTCGTTAAATGGCGCCCTATCTCGGGAAACAGCACTTACAGCAATCTTTTAATATCTTTCTAAGTCTTCCTGGTTAATCTTGATATTTTGAAGTGAATATAATCCGACATGAATCGGTTTTTATATCCGAAACAATATTCGTTGCGTTATAGACTCGAATATTTTTGAACCAACATTTTAAATGACAAGTCACAAATGTGACTGTGTGTGTGTCACAAAGTTCCAAAATGTGAAACCCACGCATGAAAACAGTCAGTCAAACATGATAGTAGCAGATAAAGCCTTAAGGCTATAACACTTAACGACTCTGGCTTCTCTTGGGTACTGTACCAGACTCTTGTAGGAATCATGGTATCAAAATCGAGTCAAAAGCTCGCCAGATGCTAGACATTTACTAGTGCTATTTCTCAATGTATAGCTTGCTACTGTTCGGCAAGGTTTCAGAAGGGATTCCTTTTTTTTACTTTTATATTACTTATATGTAGAACACTTCACAGACGCATACTTCAACTTGTGACTTCATTCAACAAAGAATAGTACCCGAACGACTGCCAAGTAGCAGCTAACCGTACTCAGATACTAATCCAAATCTGCAGTTTAAGAAAACGAAAAGACAATAGTATGATGAGTTTGATTGTTTGGTGATCCGCAGAAAATTACTGCCCTCAGGTAGCCACCTATCTTGCTTTATTCTGGATTAAAATAACTCCAGTTTCTAGTCGACATCACTTTGTAAGTTTGAATGTAATAACTTCTATCGCTGTCTACCCTTTTGTGTTATCATATTCGACTTTCAGTTATTTCACTGGCTGATTTTTATGGCAACCGTAACCGTTTCCAGTCGCCTTGTACAATTATAACAATGATTCTTATTCCAGTTCTTTCTTGCAGGAGTCTATACTCTGGTAAGCATATTCTCCAAACAACGGGCAGCATTGCCTAATTCGATTAGCTCCTCTTCGTAAATGTTAGCTCTTTTTTGAAGTATCCATTCTCTTCTTTATAGAAACCATAACATCTCCAATTGTTGTTATTTCTCAAAATCAGAACATCTGCTAATCACAAACCAGGAACTGCAGTCACAACTTGTATTCGCGCGACTAGCATATGATCTCTTCAAACGAAGAGCATATCCATGCTGCATTAAATCTTGCCGGCACCCCAATGAACCATATCGTTACAAAATTCCTGTCTGTATCTAAATTTAAACAAATCACTTTGTGGTGTTATATTTTGTTGTGGCCTACCTCACTGAAGATTCGCACACCTAATTAACTACCACACTGCTTTCATATACAAAGACGTACAATAGTATCCCTTTTTTCAGTTGAGCCCTGCAAACAAGTGTTCAAGCATCTAGAAATAAAATACACTTAACGAACACATCATAGATGCATATTATCTACGTGCATACATATATGTTCAAAAATAGATACAACCATGCACCACGTAAAAGTACAATTTTCTCCCCACATATGGAAGTGATAACTTTCAATGTGTGTGCACTTCATTTAGTCGAAGTCCAAATGCAATTGAGTTCGTAGAGATGCATAAAGTGTGCTCTATCGTTGGGAATAGATAATTGATTTCATCTTACGTATCCTTCATTAAGGGAACATTTTGTTAAATTGATTTGTGTCTGGAGGCTGGGAAGTGTCTGAAGCTGTATCTGAAGAAAAGAGTTTTCTGATTGACAGTGAGAAATTACAAACAGATGGTGGTGATGGTGGAGAACATCATTTCTCTAGAGTATGTAAGATGATCTTGTATATCTTCTCTTAAGGGCATCATTTTCGAGTTTTTTTTTTCTGACAGGTGAAGGTTTTTGGTACTTTATCGGTCCGAGCAATTGAAAGAGAAAATTGAAATTAAAAAGAAATCATCTTCAGTAACGAATATAGTAAATAGTAGACATGAACTTTCACCGAAAACATTCTTGTCTATTAACCAAGAAGCCACTACCAAACCCTCTTACTTACTTTAGGTGGCGCTACAGTCCGGGGTGGACCTGGGCTGGGCAAACCCTCTAGTATATTCAATATTTTAGTGTCTGATAATCGCGTGTCATTGCGACTAATTTGTACCTAGGCTTTTCATCCTACAATGGTTTATAATACATCCTTCTTCGAAACTATCTATATACATACATATGTATATGTATATAAATATATAACACCTACCGCCTGCCACCTTTTTTTTTATTTTCCCACCTGCCCCAGGTTTATTCATCTTATTTTCCCCTTTAGATTATACCATCCGGAACTAAATCACTAAATGTTCCTTAAATAAATTCACTAACAGTCAGTCCTTCAAGTTTTGAAGCCATCACTCTATCCTATACTCCGAGCAGGACGTCAAAATGCCTATGCAAGTGCTATGGCCAACACTACATCAAATGATCTCCCTCCGCTATCATGTTTTTAAAATGCGAAGAATCCCACCGAAATGATTTACGAAATCACTCACCATTGGAAATCGTTTATCCGTATCCAAGCTCCCCGCTATAAATTACACATTCTCCGAGACTTAAAAAAAAAACACTGAAACTGCCTCCTATTTTGGAGATTTCCTCTCGAACTTGTGTTTTTTTTTTTTTTTGGTTTGAAAGCAAAAGCACTCCCAAGGGAAAACATCTTTTCCAGTGTTCTCCAGCTCCTCCCTGACCCCACCACCACTACACTCTATACTGACAGATTTGTGTTTATCCACTAGAGGACGACACTGACAGATGGCGGGCGGATAACATTTTATTCTGTTTTTTTTTTTTTGACGCAAACATTAATTTCATTAACACTTCAAAAACAGATGTATATGTTTCGAGGCGAGAGTATGACAATTTTTTTCCGTTGGATAAAATTTCTCTACATCGTTTAACAGTAATGTTTTACAAATCACACGTTTCAAATGTCTATGCCTTATGACGCCACCTATGTCAAGTACTTGAGAATATTTACGACTATAATTAGCGACGAACTGATCGAGAAAAATTTGCAAATTGTCCAAAGTAAATATAAAAGATACAGAGTATCTAAGAAGATACGTAGTATCTATGAATAGAATTTGCCTAACAATTGGGTTGGGGATTTTTTTTTTTTTTTTGATAAGTATAGTTTTTTTGAAGTGAAAATAGACCCGATTAAGCAATAATGAGATTTTATTTAGGCTTGCGTTATAGGGTGGAAAAATCAATTGTGGAAATGAGGTGGAAAATTGCTACTAAGAGAAGTGGGCGAGTAGTTAATTTAAGCTTCCTTCTAAGTATGTATGTATTTTCTTAAAAAATCTGTCTAAATTAATCCATTTTGAGGACGAAATTCGTTAACAAAAGTAGCTGGGCTATTATTAGAGAGTTTGGTCTCGAATTAAGTGGGATACGTAATCCCCAATGTGCAGAAATCTGCCATAGTTCGAAAGTGCTGAAAAATCGTTTTCATTCTAGATTCTTCCTCAAGTGTTACGCGACATTCTGCTTCAGAGCTTTCTTCTCACATATAGACACCAGTGTATTTAAGAAGGCTTGTAGCTTACTAGTGACAGCTCAAAAAACCTTACTTTTCAAGATTTTGAATGACATATTGTAAACATATTGTGTACATATTGTTTACCCTATTCTGCTGCCGCCATGCGGCTTGGTACCATATTTGATTGTGGACTTTTAGAATCTCCTGGCTAACAATGACTAGTTGAGTGTAAGAGATCAAACGATTACTTAGTTTGCCTCGGTTCCTAGATTGTGATCCGTATGATATATGTACATACATTTGCCTTCACTGTGTTCTTCAACTTTCCCCAGTCACAGCTACAGATCAAATAACGTTACTGATGTCCACCAGCAGTAATTATGGTGAAAGATGAACTTTAAACTTCTTCGTTCAGGGCTTCCATCGGCTTACGGTTGTGTAGAAGGCGATACTTAGCAACTTTAATCTTTATTATAACAAAGGGATCATTTTTCTGGTTTGACTTACATACTCCATGTCATGTTAAACAAATGAAATTTCGAAAATATTAAGTAATAGCAGTTGTAGAAGCCCCCTATATTCGATCCATTCCTTTATAAAAATCTGCAAAATGTCGAAAGAAGATGATCCTAAACGAAAGTCTGCCTATTCGACATATGGAATTGGATTTTCCTGACATATTTGTACCTTTACACTTTCTTTTTACAGGAGTTTGATCATCATTCTCTTGTTGTACTCTTCTGAAATATGTTCTTTTTTCCTTTCCTGTCATATTATTTGGTGAGGCTTGAACAAGTCCGGCGGGAATGTCGTCAATCGGTAACGACTTGTTGTTCTTGCGGTCTCTAAATGCAGTTAGAATCCTTACTCGAGGCCATCTCTTTCCCATACACATGTACATACATGTAGTTGTAAAATGCTTAAGTTGTATGTCTCCCAAATATGGAATACTAGTTTAAGTCCTGACTGAATAGCAAGAAACCCATAAATTCATTTCAAAATGCTTAACGTTTTCCCTTGGCAGATCAAAGACAAAAAACTTTTAAACATTTAAAAACTGAACCAATGCAAGACAACATATGTACGAGTTCTGTAGGTCGATGTCCTTATTTTCTTGGATGTCCTCTTATGGTTGCCAATGTACGGCAAAGAAATTTCTTGATTGCACAACTTGGTTTTTCCAGCGAATTAACCTCTAAACAAAGGAATACCACAGACTGCATTCCATTAAAAGGATTTGTCCTCAACACCGAGGGAAACTGAAAATAGAAAGCGCCCATTGCGCCATCAAATGTTTTTATTCTGTTAACGTTGGCAGAATTTTCTCCACAATTCGTCTGTGTGCTGTATGTGTGTGAGTTATCCAGTGCGGTGTGTACTCCCTGTTTGTACAAAGAGTTTCGATTTCAATCGCATCCAACGTCAACGTATACCTAATCTAATTAGGATTTTATTGTTTTTTGCAACTTAAAGGAATGCTCATCCAATTCTCATTTGCATTGTTTGTACCTACATACATATGTATCTCTGGGTTATACCACTACCCGTACCATCTGTCTGTCTATTTGAATGTCATTCTGTCTTAATTGCTTCAATTAAGAGGTAATTGCATCCTAAACACATCTCTTGAGTCTGTGAAGGAGGAGCAACTGCAATTTGTTTGACTTGTGCTGATTAAGCTGAAAAACTTCGCTTTTCACTGCCAATTTTCTTGGAAAAATAAGTTTTTAATATCTGGGCTTTGTGCATGGTAGAAAATAAACAATGAAGTTGAATTCGTGACATCCATCAAGAGTGCTCTAATAAACAACCCCAGCATCGACATCGACACAGCATTGTGAGAAGCCTCAGTAGCATCATCGACAGAGTGCCTGGCATCGGGGAAATGTCAACACAGCGGTTCTTCCACGATGAATTTAATCAGTCGATGATAGTTTTAGTAGCTTGGAAGATGATGAGTGGCATTTAAAAGGAAATTAAATGTAAATAAACAAATTACTTGGCAATAAGCAGTGCCAGAGTGGGTGTGTAAACTGGGATCAAGCGCAGTTGCGTCTTCTGAGAGCTAAACAAAACATGACGTAAATTCATTTCGACCAAAATAAAATAAATAGATGGAGACCATATAGAAACCGCAACGGAGTAACGACAGATTTGTGAAAGGTCAGCAATGAATGGAGATCGTCTTTGGTGCTTGAGTATCGTGATGTTTATGGTTTGCGAGCATGCTCACTTGAGTTATGCTTATATTAGACCCTATTTAGGGCTTCATCATCCATTGGAGTAAAAGATAATTTATTAATAGATTTATAGCTATGAAATGCGAATCCAAATAAACAAATTCGTTTGTGCATGTACCAAAAAAGACATGTTATGTCACTTTAGTCTGAATTCTGACCGCACGTCTCCATATTACTGTGTGCCGTGTTATGATGACCTTTCCCTTGAAAAGCCCTACAACTCCTACGTCTCTTTTTAGGATTAGCAAGACTAGGCACTAACTATAAATATACTGAACATTGATCATGTTTACTTGACATGGACTTAGATAGCAAGGTTCACATAAATTTTGAACTTTTTGGCAACCATAAAAATTCTGAGGTTGTTATATGAGGGTTAAAAGTTATGCACACAATTACTGAAGTCATAGAAGCCGTGAGTGGTACCAGTTGACTCAATCGGTCACTTCAGCATATAGCTTGAAACTTGAGCCTACTTCCTAACAAAATATTATAACATCCACCATGTATAAAACTGTGCAAACTAAGGGGAGTTACTATAATAACTTTTCAGCAAGGATACTCAACATGTTTCCATTTGAGGTAGTAGTACCCCCAGGAGATGATAATCAGTGTGCAACAAGTTCGCTACTAGCTATTGCTTCGTAGTCGTAGTCCTTCCTGCCTTCTGTTTGCAATTTAAAATTAATAAAGGATACGATTGTGACAAAAAAAAAGAACATTTTTCATCTCACATGACCTCAAATCCTTTAGCTTACAAATTTGTATCTTTGTATGAGTATGTGTTCCAAATTCTAATTTCATTCCTTTCCCCAAGGCAAGCAAACTACATACGGTTTTGCTGTACCATTTTTCATTATGTAATCATCATCATGAACATCGTTTTACCAACTCAAATGCATTTAATTTGACTACATAAGCGTAGTAAAAAAAAAAATACTGCAAATTCACAGTATGTCACACACATGCACAGTAAAAAAAGGAATGACAAGGCTACGCAGCGCTATTTGACTATGAATTCAATTTTTGTCAACAACGCACCAGTTATGTGAGTGGTGGGAAAGACACTTCTTGATCCTTTTACACTCTGCTCCCCAGCAATCATATTCCCTCTGACACTGACAGAAAACCGTCAGAAAAATGTGTTTCTTTGCTTTCCGTTCATTCTGAAGGACATTTAGTTTTTTTTTTCGTGATATCGTTCCCATTTTTATAGTTATGAACCCTTGAATGCCCCAAGGGACGCAGGCACATCCATCCTTTTACAGATATGCGACACAGCAGAAATAGTGCCAACGATGTTGACATAAGCATTCGGGAATGACAATGTGACCAGCAATAACATTCACCAGAGTGAGACAGATAGAAACCGCGTCACATGGATTTATCTCTTGCAGAATACATATTTCCTTTTGAGATAGATTTAAATGTATCCAGCAGATACTTTCTCTCCTCTTGGGCCTGCGACTATGAGACTGCAGCCCAAGCAAGCATGTAAAATTTGATTGTATGTGTGTATCATTGCGGTTGGAATGCAAATTGTTTTAAAAAGGAAATCCACCTACCTTATCGCCCAACTCACATGCCACACCTACAAGAATGGAAAAATATTGCACTTTATCGTAATGGCTTTCTGGTGGAGCGCACCGAGCTGCAAATATCTGTGGTGTACTTAGAAAACAGAGTGGGGTGGGTCTGAGGATGCTTGAGGAGTGTGTGAAACCATTTAGATGAAGGTCGGATGAAACAATGTCATTGCTTTTAGCAACCACAATGTTATTAAATTGTTAAAACACAGACAAAATGCGGAGGCACTAGAGGGAGGGAGGGAGGGTGGTGGAGAAAGGCCCTAAGTGAAATTGAGTTTCGGAAAATTTGCCAAAACAAACAAAGAGTGTAATTAAATTTGCTGGAGATAGAAAATTGAAACCGTAATTGCGCCCCAAGGGGTGTAGATGTGGATTAAAAACAGAAAAACAAACATGCTTGTTGGTTCAAAGCTTTGTGTGTAATTAGACGACAGATGCATATGAGTCAAGGAGTCGAACGAACGGGAATGTGGGTCTTTGTAAATTAATCGCGTAGGATGTGATTGCGTAAAAGACAATTTTATAAATACTTTGGTTAGTGATGGGATTTAATTTGGAAAGAGACGGGGGTGTTTTGACTTAATTACTTCATTGGTGATATTAACTATTGAGAAGATGGGGTGAAATATCAAATAACTGAAATAGTAAACCGAAACACATATAGTGGGATAAAGAAACATTCTGTAAAATTTACTTGAAGTAATGTTAAATGTCAAAGAGAGAGCCTTTTACTACCTTTTACTTCGAGATCTTATGTTGTAGAGCCGAGATAGAACACAAAAGACAGCCATAAGTCAAGTTGCGGGTAGCATTATCAAATATCGCAACTTTAACACTACCTCTTGTAGATTATAAGCCATAATAGCCCATAGGGTATTGACTTTCAATGGGTCATTGGCATACCCTTTCCACGCATTCCATAGGTTTCCACTTAGAACATAAATGCATGTTAGCCTAATGTTATCATCTTCCACGAAAACACCCGCACGGGACCACTGACTGTTTTTTGAAACCATTACCCTTACCCTGTCAAATTTGTGAGCGCCATCAATGCCTTTGTCTTGTCAAGCCGGATCACATCCTGAACTTTTAGCCTTTTTCTCTTTCCATTCAAACCGTTCAGCAAATTATATGTAGATAGTAATCTACCAATGAAGTTCTCTTCAGAGTTGGCAACGATTGTGGCTTAAACATATTTGGTTTATTTACAATTTCATTCAATACGATTCGATTCGATACCATAACCGATGCAATATAGCTATTTTGAGTTTTCCGACTTACATATGTACCTACATAGGTATAACTTAACCCATGTGACTGGACCTTATCAGTACTCGAATACGTTCTCATTTTCGTTGGTACTTTCTTTTCGTTACTAAGTATTACATATCAAAGTCTTGACCTTATTGTGTAGAGTATATATACGCATGCATGTATGCCATTTCATACCTATATATGTATATAATACCTACATATATATACCAATACCTAACTTAGCATGTGTTTCTGTAAGTCAAAGTAATTTCCTTATCTCATTCAACATGTTATATACATAAGTCTCACACAGCCTTCTTTGCTGGAGTGATATGTTAAACGCTGCATTACTTTCTTTTAATTTCTCAACAAGTCCTACGATCACACTAATAACTATTTGTCCCGTGACAGGAACTACTTCTTTAAGTTAAGAATCAACCAAGGACCCACTCCAAGTCCAAATTGCATGCTATTAACCCATAAACTTGCTGTCTAAAAGTGTATGAATGTGTCCTCCATTACCAAAAGTAAACATTTTCACCTACATTCACACATAAACCTCTGCGGTGATTGTACAGTACAGCGAAATGAATTAAAAAAGCAGAAATGAGGACGCGTAGGTGTTAAATGTACATTCTCCATGCTACATTAGTGCAAAATTTACCTGCTATTTTTTTGTTTTACTAATATCCACTTCCCACAACAAAAGAAAACACTCCATCGATCTTTTTTCCCCACCAACTACTACCAAATTGTGTGACTTACAAACCTGAATTTATTATCCTTGTCCAGCAGTTTTTTTTTTCTTCGCCTTATCCTTAATTTTGAAATATAGTTCAGATATAATCAGTGCTGATGACCTAGGCACCCAAAAAATACCACCACCCAAAAAACACTTTTTATGTAAGAAAGTCAAGAAATTCATCATCGTCGTCCTTGAGTGGCGCTCCAGTTTGTTTTTTTTCCACATTTCCTCATCAACTATTCCCTCTCTTAGCGCCTTTTGTTTAAGCACAACAAGAGGATAGCAAAGTAAAAACAAAAAGGGACCGTGGTCGTCATCAACAAGAGAAAAAAAAATGCCACAAACACACAAACGCAATTCAGGGAATATGTATAGTGGAAGACCATGCAAAGACCACACTAAACTATACTAAAGGACAACACGAAAGTGGGCGGGTGGCAGAGAGAACAAATTAAAATAAATATGTCCACGGGTCGTTGTGGAATGTTACCAAACTGAATTTAACAGAATTTAATTTGCATACTAACGGATAGTTTTTCCTTTTTTTTTTTATCCAAGATGGATAAGTATTGCAAAAGGGAAAGAAAACTTTCTAAGGAAGGAATCCACTGATCCTTCTCAGTTCTCGATGTCATTATATTTAATGAATTACGAAGATTTTTCTTTTCTACTTTGCAAAGTTATAATTTGTGGAGATAGTTGAAATTTTTTTCTCCATTATGGTTGCTTAGATACTTATATAATTTTAGAGGATTGCAAATAACTCCTTTCGTAACCATGAGATACGTTGTTTGTAATGAACAGGGTACTAGAAAGATTCTTTTTTAATAAAAACGTTGCTTGTTTGGCTTGAACTTTAAAATTATACTTGGTGGGAGATACTTCAGAAATAAATATTCTAATTGACGGTGAAGAGAGATGTTCAGAACTTCAGTAAAGTATGAAGGACATAACATTACAGTCAACAACCGACGCAGAACAATAATCACATCAGTAAATCTATGAGCTGGATACGTTACAAGTTCTAAAACTCATTAGAAAAACAACTCCCAAGAGATATCAATCAACCTATAACCTTGGTCTAACTTTCTTCGGCATTCTAATCTTGACTTATGTAAATCACTAATCCTTTAGACAGATCTTGTGCAGACATTCAGCTTAACCTGTTTTCGAAGTCCCAAATGTTTACCTCGAGAGTTTCCTTTTCTCTCACAACTACCTAATCTTCAAGAAATTCCAATCATCGTGACGTAACTTTTAAGCAAGAGAATCTCGCAGATAATTACCTCCTACCAAGTGGCCGAAAAATTCCAAAAATTCCATCGTATAAGTCAGAAAAGATACAAATGTACGATGAAGCGCTACTCATAAATCTTCCCAATGAGTTGTATGACATTCAAACGAATGGTGGGGAAAAAAAATGTTATTCTACTCTTCCCCCCATTGACCTCGTTCATCAAAAAAAAAACTCTGAAGAAGCCGCTGCCGGCAAAAATTAAAATCAAAAAAAAAAAAACCAAAAGATACATACATAAAAGATACATTTTTTCTTGTGCCATATGTTCCACATCTTTATGTGCCACTTGTTCTGTGCTTGTCCTCTTGAAAAAAAAAAATATATTCATCGACTGAATTATCGTCGCATTTGTCGCTACAACGATCATCATCATCTCCATCATCAGATACATCATTGTGGACATCGTTTTGTCGAAGCTTTTTTTTTCAGATAGAATGCACTTATATGCACTTTTCCTTGTCTGGGCAATATGTCAGAGTCATCATCATCATTTGTATCTGTATCTGGTTCAATCGTTAGCCATAGACAGTGCATCGACAGAACTCAGCTCATCCTCTGTCCTCGTCCATCACTGAAGTGATCTAATCAATTGTATAACTGGGAAAAGATACAAAAACCCAAGTAGCTTGCTCGACTACTGCAGAGGCAAGTTTTGAAGTGATATTTCCTTTTTATGTTCAACTGTTTTGAACTTTGTGTGTAGGGTGCAGCAGCATTAGTTGTAGTGGTAGTTGGTAGAGAGCTGCTTGAGTGGACTCCTTTATGGCTTTTATAGAGAAGCTGTACTTCGAGCTCCTCTTTGGATGGATTCTTCTTCAATTGGGAATGCAGTTTTCTCTAATTTGGATGTGTATCTATATGGCAATGCAGTGCAAGATTATTGAATGATGGGGGAAATAGGTCAACTGTATTGACATTACGTACTCCATTGGCATCTGATGCAACCGCCGCTAGTAAATGGCTTTTGCCATCGACTTGCGACAAATCGGAGTCATCTCTGTCGTTTTCGTAGTTGGCGACGACTATCCCTTGAAATGGTGTACTCGTCTTGAATTGGGAATGCGGCTTTTGGATTGATAGAATGTTTCTTTTCATTTAACTGAAGTAGCGGGTTGTTCAATGAAATCAATTCATTTAGTTGTTCTAGCTTAGTTCGGGGAATACATTATAGTGATGTGGGTTAACAGGAAAGAAAAAAACACCGGTTTTCTCCTTTTGCCTTAAGTTTTCAGAAGACCTTTCCATTTGAAATCGACTACTCCAGAGGAAGTAGAATTGACATCGTGAAGGTACTCACTTATAAGTATTTGTTTAAAGCATTTTTATTTGATTTATACTTCCTTCTACTTTCCGATTCTCTGAGGTGCGCATTTCGCAAGTGATTATTATAGTATTGCCACTCTCCTCAGTAACGTGGAAAGCTTTATCGTGGTAAACACATCATCCAAAACAATGCTACTATGAATCCTGATAGTCGTAAACTCGACCCTGCTGCACTCAATTAAGATTAAATATATTTGAATGTTAAATAAATTCCCTCATAGGATTGATTGCTTCTTGCTTTCCAGTACCTAGTACTAATGAACTAGAACTAGGCGTACTAGTTGATGACGCTTAATCATTGATCGTACTTGGGCTTCATTCAACACTATGAGGTAGGATATACAAAAAACGATAGGACTCCGAGATATTTAGTCAGTTGAGCTGATCACAAAAATACAAATACAAATATTTGGAGCGAAAGGTCCATGGGATCCAGGGCCTAGCTTCTCACAACCATTCAAGTTGTGCGTGTTATATTCTTTACACGAATGGACGGACCCTTCTATTTAATGCCGTGTCCGAAGTGCAGTGTTTTATTTGAAAATTTTTTTCATGACAGTTATACTCTCGGATGTTTGTTAGACGCTCGAGAGAGGTGGTGCCGTTAAAGACATTTTAGGTGTTGTTTCGGTATCGAACCTCAAATTCCTCGCTCCGTAGCCCAACTGATCACACTACATGGAGAACATAACATACTTGCTTTAGGGTTTACTTTTCCTCGCCATATTCGTCTGAATGTGAAATTCCTTTTTCTATCCTGTGCTTCTATCAATACGCTTTGAAAAGTTGAACCCATTAAAATGAAGCTCTTTCTTTTTATGACTTAAAATTGTCAAAAAATGCTGGTATAGGCCTGATAATTCTTCATGTACAATACAAATATTTTATCCACTCAGAATATGATAAATTTTAACATTTCCTAAAAATGTACTCTACATCTTTTGGTGCTTTCCATAAATGTTGCCGAAATTTTTCCAGAAATGACTGTAATCCCTTAAAATGTCTACGACATCTCTTCGCTTCCCACTTGTACAACCACTTCCCTACAAAATTGATTAATCGCCCTAAATGTCAACCAAGAAGAACATCGTCATTTCTCATCGAATGAAATGAATTTTCTGACATTAATAACCCTAACAGGCAAAAGTCGGGATGACTACCCTTACATTAGTACGAAATTCTCTATAAATCAAATTATACATCTCGTAATGCTAACTAATTTTCCGTTTTTTTTTTTTTATTTTCTTTCTCTTTACAGGTGAGTTTCAAAAGAAGTATTTTTGACAATTTCCCCCTACTCTAAGGGTGGGTGCCACCCCCACCACTGTAAGTAATATAAATGAAATAAATTTTGCGTTTTCATTTTCATTCACATTCCGCCCTTATCTCTGGCAGTGTGGTACAACACACTCAATGAGAAACAGTAGGTACACTCGCTGAGAGTGTACTTAGTCCGTCAGAAAACTATGTGTACTCAGTACAAAAGGTGCTCGAAGAAATAAAAGCTAATGTACCTTTACTTTAGTGTGTCCTAATGTACCATGAATTTGGTAAATGTTACAATTTTCTACAGCGCCCACCCTCAGCTTCGCACACAGTCATTCGGTGGAATAAAAATTCCAACATAGATGAGGGTGGAATGAAACCTAAAACAAAAAAAATAAAACGAAAAGCAAAAAAGAAGAATGCGGTGTGGAGAGCATACAAAATTTTAACGAAGACGGTCTTAATGTAAATTTCCTGTTCAAATGATGACATCCAATGACCCCCAAGAGATCTCCAAAGTAATTTTTGTGTTTGTCTCGTGCGGGGGTAGTTTTTCCTTTTTCGGTTTTTTTCTTTTTCTTTTTGTTTTACGATTTGGAAATGGAATATAGAGGGCTGCACTGCAGTAAGATGTTGAGAAATTGCTAAGCAAACGTTGGTTACAGATGGGGGGTGAAGCGCATTTTTATATTCTTGGGTGTGTAGGGCATATCAATTTCAATAGAAAGAATCGATAACGATGATATCATCGCCAATACTAATGGAATCGTCAGGGGATGCATTTTGGAGGCATCGCAATACAAACAGTCAAACTGTGACTGAAGCACGTATGGGGTATGCACGCTAACGATGAAGACAAAAGGGAAAGTCTTTAAAGCGAAAGTGAGTTCCTTTCATAAATCTCTTAATTGTCAAATATCTGGCTGTTTTAGGTCCATGGTTTAATATTTTATCAGTTTATTATCATTTAGTTATGTTCCTTATTTAGTATAGGTATTATGGCATTACCTATGTACCTTGTTGCATTTTGTCCCGATAAAATCATTCAGTTTCCTTAGCTATATACATACATATGTATTTCAGCTCCTACTTGTCTCTAGGGAGTAATACCGGTTTTTCGACTTGTCTATCGCTTTCTTTTTTGAGCGTTTAGGAGAACCCAAGACCAGCATTATCTTTGAGGCTGAAGCAATAAAACATTAATATCCTATGGGTTCAATATGTCCAATACTCTCCGAGATGCTTCGAAATAGCACCAAAAACTCACCACTCATAAACAGAACATGTTCAAGCATTACACTGTGTACACTCACATCCTGATCAAAAAAATATGTTTCGCAGTTCAGAAAGTATCCATTTTTGTAGATTAAGCATACAGCACTGAGGTTTCATTCATCAGGCTTATTCTTAAGACGGGTAAAAGTCCGCTCAATAGGCTGTTGGTGATAGTCAAACGATTTAGTAAACGATCATTGACATATAATAAGGAACCACTCCATGGCAACTAGTCCATCAAATGATTTGCATATTGCAATCCTTGCTTTACATATGTATATTCCTCGGATAGACCCAATTGTTGCCCATCATCGTCCAGGTTGAATGAATCATCATGCAAACATCAGTGAACTCATATGCGTCGCCGCCTTTTAGCTGATTTGAAATTCTGATGCTTTGTGCCAGCAACGACTTTTTAAAGGGATTTGAATACCCTATTCAATCAAAGCATAGCCATATAAGTAGCTAGTATATAATTAGTCAAGACTATACTATTTATCGCAACAGGCCCTTATAGGACCGAGGGCCTAGCTTCTCACAATCATTCGTGTTGTACATATTATATTCTTCGCATGAATGAAAAGGACCTGGTGTTAGATATCGTTTCTGTTTTTTGTTTTTTAAAGCCTTTTATGACAGATTCTGATAGAACAACAGCAACGGTTCGTATCGCTCTAATGATGAATACCTTTGATAAAGTCTCGGTTTAATTTACCTCAGAGTAAAATCAATTCGCGATCTAAGATACTCTCAAAGTATAGAGGTGCTTTTTCCATCCGAAGAATGTTTTTCCCAAAACTAAGTATTTACAGAACTGTCCCTCATAAAAAATCCCAAATTTTTCTTAGTAGGTATACACATGTATACAGGGTGTAATTTTACTACAGTTCATTGTCCCAGCACTTCTATATGTGTCACCTCGAAATCCTCAACACCCCTCACTTAAGTATATCAGCAATAAAAATAATAATATTACACATATACGACATCCAATATTAAATTTATTTTAGCATTCGGCGGCGGTGGTCGGGGGATTCTCTACTCACGCACTACATACATATTTAGTGTACCATAAAAAACCATTCATACCCCTCTGTGCAATTACGTGTGCACTGTGCAGTCATTTCAGCTTCGTTTTTGTGGTAATGGGTGTCTGTATGAGCTTTTATGGCGGCACTGTTAAATTTTCAACAATCCATCCCCCTGTAACATGTGTGAGGACATTCTTTGTTTTTGTTTTTTTTTTTCACTCTCCACCCTGTGGTGGTGCAAAAATATATTTGATAACGAAATATTGATGAATAAATTTACGAGTTCATAGAGTCCACACTAACCCTCAGGGGGAATTTATTTTATTTTCGCCGCAAATCATCGTGTCCTTTTTTATTATTATTATGTTGGCTTCATTCTCGGACAGACAAGCAGCATGTTGAAGGATTATTATTAAATGTGGCCGATTGGAGAGTGGTTTTTTGAAATACGAGATAGTTTTAGTAGTAATGGCGTGAATATGGTTAACAATCAGGATGTGGTTATGCAGACTGGGTTTTGACATATTATATGAGGTGGTATACCCAACTGTGTGTCAGAGAAGAGAGTGTTTAGTGTATGAGTTCGTAACCATTCAATTTGTCATGAAAAATAGGAGTTGTATCGGTGGAAGGTAGATATGTATCTAGGGAATCCAATTAATTTAGGCTAATAGTCAATCGTAATTCCGTTTATTTCTGGATCTATTTTTGAGTTTGCTTACCACAGATAAATGATTTGTCACACCTTTAAATATAGAAGGACATTTGCAGCAAATGTCAAGAGGTTCTGTTCTTTCACATGATGTAGTTATTTTGATTTTTACTTTAGTTGAAATACTACGTATTATTTGAATGTCACGTAAATATTAATGTGCCTTGTACGAACTAATTTTCCTGTCACCTTTTTAGGGAAATCCATTCCTAAAGCTAAATGTTACCCTCTCGTAGCATTACCATTCCAGCTTTTAGCTGACGATAGACTAAGGGGTAGTAGTTTAACTTGGGATTAAATCTACCAATTTACGCAGCAACATTCAATTACCGTAATCACCTACCACTTAGCCTTACCCCTGGTGATTTCTTGTTGTAGGCACCCGAAAAAAGGTGTAAATATACTTATACACGATTTGTTCAAGCACAACCTCACCTCATTACACGCACCCCATTCTCATGCAATTCAAACAAAAACTATTTCCTACGACAAAAACTACTCGCTACTAGCTTACGAATACACAAGTAAATGCTCATTTTTGCTGACAAATGTCATTTAATCACAAATCCCCGCCAAATACACACACAACCAGAATACAAACCATTATCATTCCAAAACAGCAAAGAGGTGGAGTGGGTGTCTTAATTAAATTAACCTCTAGCTAGTTGATTATGAACAAAAGAGCTGAGCTACACACCTACCTACGCTCTGACATTAGTGAGAGTAGAGATTGACGAAGGTCTAGGCCCGAATGAACTATTTTTGATTTCGCGCGTTCACTGTCATTTCATTCGTATAGTTGTGGCATACATATGTGCCGGATTGTTTTTGTTCAGGCTTAATGATGAGGGAAATTTGATTGTCTTGTTTAGATGAACTTAAAGAGTTAAGCTTTAAATAGACACAGGGTGGTGATGAGGTTTATATGTATACGTCCATACATAGTATATCTGACTGAAATGGAAAAAAATAGTTATGTTTATGTGACGAACAGAAAATAGTTGCTTAAGACATGATTTAATTCACCTGCCATTGTTTTTACGTAGAACCATTTTGACCCAAAGGTGAACTTCTATATTTTATAAGTTGCAAGTACAGCCGAGTTAATGAGAACTTCCCAAAAGATTTATCAATTTATTGCACCTTGTATAACTTTTTTCGTCATCTTAATGTCATCTGATAGCTTTTGCTTCCCTTTTATTTTGAGTTCGAATTATCAGTCTTTAAAATACTGTCCAACTATTTAACACTTTGATACATAGCTTCAGTTGGCCTGCATTAATCATTAAAGGTCTAAGTCAAGTTTTCTCCAGATTTTTTCGAACTTCTACATCATATTTTTCTTAGACTACTCAGTCTTGCAACTTTTTCATCTTCTTAGAGACTCCAGCTAAGCCATTGTCACTTTCGTTTTCGCATTAATGTATTTATACTTTAACTACATTGCTCGTCTAGTTCCTCGCTTGTAAACCGAGCTCAATTTTTAGGCTTAGACTCTATCGATTGACTGTGACATAGAACTCCACGAAGTTTGCCATTCTCTCTTTCGTATATCCGTAACTCAAAGTGAGATTCCACTGAAAACGACAGAGCATTACAAAGCACGTCACTAATCACCACAGAAAAGGTAGATAGTAAACAACCTTGTCGGACACTAATTTTTGCTTCAAACTGTTGTGTAAGCTTACTTCTATATAACATGCCGTCACACATTTTTAGAATTAGCTCCCGCGCATCCAAACCCTTTTTGAAATCTATAAATAGTAGTTACAGCAGAAATCTTTACTTCAGCAACTGTTTTGTGATATTTCTCAAAGTGTTGATATGGTTTACACAAGGGAATCGGAGGATACTTTTTGATTTTCGCTCTTATACTAGGAATTTCAAGAAACATGTAAGGTTCCCTTCAGTTTTCCCATTTATTTGGAATATCTTTCTTAGGAAGCTTGACAAATATTCACTTCCTTCACTTATCCGGGAGGGTATTCTTCCATTGAAAATGTTGGGTATTGGATAGTTATTTATGACCTTTGTGATACCTTGTTAAAAGATATGTATTATTTAAATCAAAATCCGATCTTTGTTTAATCTGTTCACGGTTCCCTTACCACAACTTTTACCACTTGTTTAGCTAGTGCGTCAATGAAGATTTCCATTTCCAATGAAGTCCTTCTCGTGAAACAAAGCTGGTTTCTGAAGAGGCCGTAGTGCTCTAAGTCTGAAAATTCGCGTCGGATTTGTTAATCCGACACAGTCATTTGTCATCGTGTCACAGTCACAGTCATCGTATATGACATACTGTTACGTTTCCAAATTTGGCAAAGTCAAATGCTTCTCACTTTAATAAGATCAAAAGTCATCTGTAATAAAACCAAAAATGTGAAAGTTATTCCAAGTTTTGTTCATTGATTCATACCCAAACACCTTCGGTTTCTTGATGAAATTTAAGTTTACCACTAATGCGAATTTCTGTCTGCATTTTTGTTCGTTAGCTCATCCCAAACCATCCAGACAGTTCTTTCATCTTATATTTGTGTAGGAGTTATAGCCTTGGTTTTATACAAAACTACAATCCGCAGCTAGATAATTAACCATCCGTCTTCTGTACTACCCTGTACGCAAATCCAACGTGGGAATGCGTAATTCATTTATGACTCTCATATTAACTCAACTCGATGTGTACGAGTGGGATGATCCTAATAATTTTCGCTCTAAATTAACAATCACTGACGATGATGATGGCATAACTAGCAGAGGGTAAAAAACTGCTTCCACTTCCACTTTTACCCCGGAGATCAAAGAAATTTTTTTTTTTTTTTTTTTTTCGTTAGCTGTCATCATACGTGCTCAAGCGGACAGGACGTAATTTTCCACCTACTTAACCGAAAATCTTAAAATGTTCCATTTAACTTCCTTTTTTGCAAGCAAAACGACACCACAAGTGATGGTAGACATGATTTAAGGATGATATGTATGTACATATATACACTTTCAGTGAGAAAGAAGCAGAAACAACATGCAAAAAGGATGTACAACGGAGGAGAAAAAAAAAAAACGTTGAATTTAAAAAGGACATCGTGTGATAGTGTCATTGCAAATGCAAAAGCATGCAAATTTGCAGTTCGTTCTTGTTCTTTCTTCCGCTCTTTGTCTTGTCACAGTGAAAGTTGCTAAATGGCAAAGGAAAAAAAAGTCGAAAGTAATTTGTGTCATCTTCAGATTATCTGCCTCTGACATCATCTCTATTCCTTAGGTTTTTTTTTTCTCATCTTGTATTCATAGAAAGTTGTAACGGATAGTAGAATAGTAGGAGTTGGGGTCTTTATTATTACAGTTTTTCTTTATGGGAGGGATTTGTTAACGAGCGGAGCTTAAAAAGTGGTGTACTGCAGGGCGCTGGTGACTTTAAGGGTTATCATCTTTTCGACTGCCTTATCTTCAATGAAGACCAAATGTATCCTTCTGATTTTGGTAAACATTTTAAAAACCTTTCTTTGTCTCGAGTGTCGATATCACAGGATTAATTGATAGGTACGCACTTTTCACATTTAAAAGTACCTTCAACATAAGCACATAACCCTTATGTAAAGCTTATCTAGTCGTTTACTCTCTCAGAAAAAGGATTAATTAATTAAAAGTTGGTTACGAGAGAAAAATATCTTTCATTGCATTATTTACTTGTACTGTTTCCTACATACATACATAGTTCCTCTATCGAATGGGATAATACTTCCTGATATCTGATTATAATTAATTGTTTCATCTTGATTCAGACACTCATGTAAAATATTCTTTTCTCCCAATTCGGGCGCAAATATTGTCACTCCGGGCCTCATATCCTTTACCACGTCAAGAAAAACTCAAACAGCAGCAATTACCATCATTCCATCATCATCTTCTCTTGTGCTTTGCAAAACATATGTATGTATACAGTTTCTTGTTTATTTTTATATATTTTCTGTTTTTCGTATTCAAAGAAAATGATGAACAAGCAAAGGGTATATAATACATCCGGAGGAGACCACACAAGCTTCCATCTATCTACCCAACCAACCAACCATTCATTCATTCATTCAGCCATCCATGATGTAGCCTTTTGTTTCTCCCACATAGCTAGACCCCTGTTTAGAGTTTGCTTACAAGCCATGTGTCAAAAAGGACACATGTACGACTACTACGTTGTGTCGTCTTCATCGTAATCATCGACGTAGTCCCTATATCCCGCATAATTGAACACGCATTCATGTTACTCGTTCTCCCTACGACGACTTCCGATATACATGCATACATACACCACTCGTAGTATGTATCGTCCTTTTATCTGCAGCTCCAGTCATCGTCGTCGTTGTCGTCGTCGTCGTCGTTGTCGTCGTAGTAGTCGTTGTGTTTCGTTGACGTCCTTCGAAAGGGTTACATGGATACATACAACCGATATATTCAAATGAACACCGATTTCAATTCAGACACCCAAACAGAAACGGAGCAAATGTATCTCTCTGTATCTTTAAAGCTATTGATTTGAAATATTCAGATGAAAATTACTTTACTGTCGATTATCATTCGCGTAATGTCCATTATTCAATTACGATTACGATACTCAAGTAGTGTGATGGAGGCACACAGAGCACAAGGAGATCAAGAGATACAGATTATTCTCTGGAATTTTTTTTTTCTGCTGACTGGCGCCGTTGCTACTGCTGCATGTTCTCGTAAGTATCTTTTCTGAGGTATAATATTCAATGCTAAGTAGGCGACATTTGATTGAAATGTCAGATTGGAGGCGAGTTGCGATGAATATCTGTCGAGAGAATAGAACGGGATGCATGCATAATGACACATAAACTTGGTTGAGTATACGTGGTTGATATTTGAATAGATTTTTTTTTTTTTTTTCTGAAAGGTTCGGGTTAAAGTGTCAATTTGCTTTGCATTGGGGGAGCATAATAGATGGTAAAGTGATATTTAGAGGGCAACACCCCTGAGGGTCTGGGGTATCTTTTAATCTCATTCCTTCTCGTATGTAAATAGGATAAGTAGAAGAAAACATTTAAAAAACAAAATAATTATTTGGCGCATGTGTCATATGAACTATTGTTTGAATTTGAAGGAACATTTAGGAAAGTTTCATTACAGCTAAACTTTTAGATGCTTGTCAGATTTTCATGCGAAGTGTTACATAAACCAATCGACTGATGTCTTGGGTATAGACATAAAAATATAAATCCCATTTTTAGAGTAGTTCCTGACCACAACTTGGTACAATACCAGACATTCAAAACAAAAGTGTGCTTGTCCATTCGCTCGACTTTCAGGCAGAAGTGACACTCTATCTTTGAAGACACGAAATCGTAAAGAGAACGAAGCTCACCATCTTGATTATGATTATGTAACTTATTTAAATTTAGGATTCTTTTGTAGGAATAAAAGTACATAATTAAGTTTGTATTTTGAGTACTTCTTCGCTGTTCTAACTTCACAGTTGATATCACAGAATGATTCTGGCACAAGAAATACTACAGAGTAGTAGACCGTATTGAATTATTAGACCATACCACAAGATTTTCCTAGACCAAATCCAAAGTACGTAGATTTTAGTTTTGAACACATTAGTATTAATGCATACACACCCATTCGTACGGAGACTTTAGTGTGTAGTCGAAAGACTCCAGCCCCAGCTCTAAATTCATCAGCTAAGAGAGGATAGACGACAACAAGGATAGACTACGTGTATGTACCTAATTTGGAAAATTTCATTGTACTCCTCAAGCAATGTACGTTCATTCCATACCTACAATCATCACATCCCTCTCTAGTTACTTAATTCCCTTTGCAGGAAAATCAATGATATACTAGAAGCGTTTGATATTTAGACAACTCGTCCAGAAAGAATCATCTTTGTGAAATCCTCTCAAGTTTCCATCCCATCCCCAAAGGTACCCTCCAAATCAATCTGTTCCAACCCTCACTCATATGACGACCTCCCCAAGGCATATGAGTATGAATAGCTGTGCACTTCCATCAAAAGTCCTTAACAAAAATCAAAAGGTCCTTTTACCTTCACACTCCACACATCCATTGACAATGATTGAAGACCTAATCGAGACAACGTGACGGGTATTCTTTTTCTTCAGACACACGTACTCTTGGGAAATTGTAAACGTGTAAGTATTTACCCAAACCCGCGTCCTGTCATCCCTGCCAATACGAAAAAAAATCCTTTAACTTAATTTCCACTCAATAAAACCATCCTCATCCATCAAAAAATGCTCTGTCTCTCCTGCCTTTTTTTTTTCTATTTTCTCGTTTGTTTAAAAAAATTAAAATTCACTTAATCCCCCAGATATTCAATATACCTAATATCCTGAAAAATCCTTTCATCAGTCTAGTTGGTTTTTTTCTTCTTTTCTAATGATGATGGATCAGTCCATATGTCTGTCTGACTGTTTGTCTATCCTAATCTGTGTGTTTTTCACCATAAAAACGATGCTGGTGTGTGCGTATGGAATTGATCGACCATAAAATACACTGTCCCGGAATGATATGATAATAATGATGGATTGCTCCTGCAGATGGATTTAATGCATTCACTATATACGATTATGCTTGCACGCATAATCCATCAAAAAAATAAAATAAAAATTCAAATAAGTAACAGTTAACACAACCAAGCAGAGTTTATTACTGTTAATTAAGTCGAACAGAGAATTTCGAAAAAATGAAAATATAATTCAACACCCGGCGAATGACGAGATGACGATGACACATTGGTTACACTTACTGGTGCAGCCTTCATTATGGTCAATTGAATGAGTGATTGAGGCAGCGGACGGTTTGTAAAAAAATTTAAATAAAACCGAGAGCTGCATATATACAACAGAATTACAAAACAATTGACATCAATTAAAAATGCGGTCCAACGTCTATAAAACAACGATGACGACGACAAGGAAAGAGACTCAGATGCATCGCATCAACTATGTATGCATGTTGGCGAACAATTATATACTTTTCGTAGAAACGAAACGTTTTTCTGTGTGTTTGCGTTGGACTATGTGACAATTCTAAATGAGATACGATAAACAAATAAAAAGATACAAAAAACTTGTACAGATGCTGCTCCAAAGTCCTGCTTCTCTTGGCTACTGGTGATGCGGAGAAATGTTAATTTTTGTAAATTAATGAATATTATTTCGCTGGGATATGGAAAGCGAGCGCATTAACCGCGTAATTTTTAATTAAAGCCTTGGTTCCAGCTTGCCGGGGTCGAATGTATGTGTATATGTGTCTGCTGCCGGATAAGCGTGTAATAAATACCCGACTGTCAGGGATGATTTAAGTTTCAATGCAAATTGTGGCTTATTGATTCTGTGCAACAGAAGAAGAAACTTTTAAAAATCATTTACTGTAAATGTGTTAATGAAGCCTTTGCATATTTGTATTCCCTTGGGATATTGATTTTCTGTGCTGGAATCAGATTGAATGACTACGAATTATTCTCTTAAACTTTAAAGATTCTCTAACATGTACACCACCTTACTGACCTTCTTAAAAGGCTAAGATACATTAGCTTTGAATCCTCGTCGATCCCACGCATATTACTGGATGAAACGGTTTAACATTTTAATTGTCGTATAATTTGTCATAGCCTTTACCCACATGAGGTTTGGCGTTTTAAGATGTCCTCTGAAAAATACAAAACAATGCCTCTAAGTTGTAGTTGTCAACAGTAAAGTTTTGCCATAACTGGTGAACAGAATTCTTTTTGCACATTGCTTAGCAATCATTCACTTTAAGGCCAACTTACTTTACCTGTTCATCGCTTGCTGTAAAGTCGATATATGTATGTATGTTTGTATATGTATATATGACTTCAACTTGAAATTTCGTTCGTCTTTGCAATTCTTTAAGTCATTCACTTGAGAACGGCTTGAGACATTCATAGAGTACGTAGGATAGGGTCCCTACAAGGAGTTCCGTCACAATTGTTAGTTAGTCCCGCGTTTTCTTTTCCTCACGGGTGTTCGCCTACGATAGAGATGCAGGGAGAGCAGACACATACAAAAAGGCCATGTACTCCTAAAAACTTGAGAATGGTCTTTTGAAAGTCTTATCAACACTGAATTGTGATGACAGTACTAATAGCTACTATTTAGTTTTTTGGACCAAACGAAATCATAATCGATTTGGACACAAGTTTTACACTCCAATTAGCCCGTCATTCTTCTGGCTATCACCTTAAGTGATCAACACAAGCTACTATCCTTCATTTCCATTGTTTAGTCGATGAATTCTAATTCAATTGTTCACCTTTTCTCTACACTAAGTGACCCAATGTTTAAGTAGAATTTATTTGTAAAAAGTTCAAATGCCACCGTTTGTCGTTATAGCGTTTTTTCATGTTATCCCAAGCAAACCAACTTCAATTCCCCAATCGACACAATTGCGCAAACACTGAACCAGAACTAGGACACAAATTGCAATAGCTGTCGGCCTTTTTTATGTTTACATAGAATCCCCAAGTCTCCCAAGCGCGCAGAATGCACTCAGAAAATGAAAATATTTCCTTCATAACTGTGGACAATTGATTCCACCATCATCAGCCACCACCCATTTCATCTGTACAGTTCCACTTATGTTGGTATAAAAGAAAAATGCATTTCTATTCAAGTCGCGCAGCCCGAAGCCGGGGGACAACCCACTCTCCGGTGCCGTGTCCTTTCGAAGAAAAACTTTTTCTCTGGCGACGAGTTTTCCTTTTCGGTTTTTCTCCTCATATTCTTCTAACCCATCCCCATTGGGCTAAGAATAATACAGTCCTTCGCGTTTCGTTAAAAAAAAAAAACCGCATAAATGTGTCAAAGCTGCGGCTATGGAGCACTGGAAATGAACATCCACCAGAATTAACATCGGATTCCAAATGCGCTCCATGCAACTTTGGATTAGTTGCTCGATCAAGTGAAAGAAGTGAATGGCACCGACGACGATGTCTATGAAACGGTCCATTGTTTTCCACTTCATGGAATACAACTTCAAAAGCGCCCCAAGGAGAAGTTGCCGGAAATGTATTCACTAGAATGTAGAGGTTGGAGTATGGGTACAGTTTCCATTTCATTATGTCGGAGCAATATTTCCTATCCCCACTTCGGCGGCGCCACCCACAACGAAGTGTCGATAATTGAAAATCAATTTGAGTGGAACAAATTAACTAGAACGGGCGGCAAGTGGATATCACGATCATCTACAGAAATAGAAAAGTAAAAAAGAGGGGAATGCCACCTCCAGCTACGGATGGTAGTTGGAACCGACTAAGGAATGCGAAATAACCATGTTTTCCTGCGGTTGGCTTGCGATTGGAGTGGCGAAATACTTCGCGTGTAATTCCTTGATGGTCTCTCTGTAGTTCCTCTCGTCGTCGCGTCGTCGTGGTGTTGTGATTAATTGTGATGGTGTTTTAATGGGAGTTCTTACAGTGAGCAATGGAAGAATTCCGAAATTCAATTGGTTGACAATTGAGGTGATTTTTCTTTTTAGTTTTTGAATGGAGATTTCGACTGTGCAAAGTAATTGATGCTTCAAATTTCAATATAGGTTAAACATTGTGCGATTTATTGGATGGTAAATGACTATGAATTCACCCTTACTTTATTTTAAACTTGAAATTAAGGTGTGCATATAATCCAAGTATAACTTTTAAAAGACCAACATTAATTAAAAAAAAAATTCATTCGACATTATTGACAATCATACGGCTATTTTGTCACTTCTAGTTCTTTATTGCATGTTGATACGAACAATTTTTAAACACATCCGTAATCAATTCTAACAGACTCTCGCGAGAGGTGGAAGCGTGGAAGAATTTTTACTGTTGTCTGGGAATCGAACCTCGAATCCATCGCTCAGAAGTCCGATGCACTAACCACTGAGCCACGGGGCCCACGTTTTCACATTTATGCTTATTGTACGCTTGTGTCCTAAGACATCACTGTACCCCACCTCACACCAACTTTCTCCACTTTTTATTCCATGGCATGAACACTTCCATTTCATAACTCCCTTTTGCGTTTTCTTTGATGAGTATGAACAATTCACGAAGATAGTGTATAATCGTGATTATACCCTACCGACCCGTTCTCTGGAGAATTGGTCCCATTGGGATACAGTTTCTGAGATAAATGTTTTCAAATATTAAAACTTTCTTTGCGACATTAGTTTCAGTTTCCAATTATTGCTGTAAAACCACCAATTTAATGCTTTCAGCTAACTGCATTCTTTCTATTTATTTATCTTGGATTGCATACTGAACGCATCCCTTGATTTAAATATTCCGCTAGCAGTGGCTTAAGTATGTATGACCATTTTCGGTCTTAACAACTAAGGGCGACTTCACATGAAAAAGTAAACGAAATTTTTACAGATTTCACTTTTGATTTTGACGTATTATTTCTGCATAATGCTTTCAAGATCGCCGTGTCGAAATATTATTTTATAGCAAGATCTTGGCGAGCATTTTACTCATCTTGGAGGCGAATTTTCTATCGTCATCCTGAACGCGTTTGACCGCGATGTTGAGGATTTCTTAAAATTCTTGAAGTTCCATTCATTGAGCATATCTACATAACTCTAGAAGTTAAGATTTAAAAAAACACTCCTTCTATTTGGCTGATGCTCATCCGAAATGAACTTAGAACTAACAAAACTATTCGTCCGTCTGCTTCCGACCTTGTATTCAGCCATGAAGCAATCATTTGAGGGAAAAACTCAGCTTAATGGTTTTCCTATGTAGTATAACATTGTTCCGTGGTGGCATCTAGTTGAGCCAAAGTTGAAATAATAATTTATATACATATGCAAGTATAGCGAAATGCATCCCAAGTTAAACCGCCTCTGGCAGAATCCATAAAGATCCAATATACCGCGCCAGATTGTTTGCCATATAGTTTTCTGGATGGTGATGAAGAGAGTACATCAGTACCTGTCCAACCCTAAACAAGATCAAGACCGTGTATTTTATTGAACTTTATTTTCTTTTCTATCTCAGTTGTTTCTAATAAATGATGTTTATGGTGGCTTTTATCAAACTTCAGTCATATTTATTGTTATCCAGAGACTTATAAAGAATTTAGTGTAAAATTAAAAGCAATGAATAGGAGTTCATTTATGAGTGTACTGCTAAGCATTGTCTCCTTCATTTTTTTGCGTCTTTACCAGAGAAATATATTTAAGTTTCTATATACATATGTATATGTAGATATATGTACGTACATACATATGTATGTGCAGTTGATACACTAAGCAGTAAACCATAGACAAATCGAATCTCCTGCACTAGGCATCCATGAATTGTAGCAAACCTCTACGTTTCTTCGATTGGCCTTATCTTTGAGCTTAATCTGTGTGAAACTTCTACAAATATATAGATATATACGAATGTACGTAAATACATATTTGTTCCTAAAGACGTTTTGAAATGAAACGAATAATGCACCAGGCGCCCACGAACTGCAGCAGGAAGTTCTTCTGTCACTTCTTTCCTTGAAGCTGATGAAGTGCCTAGCTTTGTCTGTGTTGGAAAGAGATCTATCTCTGTATGTATTAATGTTTTTGCTTTCTTTTTGCCTCTCCTTTGACATAGACTGTAGAGTCTAAGTTCTCATATAGCTACACCTGTAAATTCTCATTTCATTTCATTTCATTTTTAGCACCAAGCTTGTAGAGAGTGTTTACACAACATTTAGGCAAACACGAATTCGAACGTAAAATTAGAGTTTGTGTGAACTAGTGTGTACGTTGTGTAGTGGTCGGGTTCGTTGTGATGTGCTGAGCTATATACTTGGTCAACAGGAATTGCAGCAACTAGTATTTTTGATGATCTTGAACGTTTCGGGTTTACTGTATGTCTCTGCCAAAGCATGCTCATGGATGTACTATCGAAAGAAACGAGAAAACATAACTTTAAACAGTACCTTAAGTAAATACTACATCGAGTTCTTGCCTTCTACGTGGAGTGGTTATAATAGTCGGCTACCATCGACAGTACTGGACATGAATGAATAGATGCTACCACTATAGTTTGTTGTTGAATTTTCCATTTTTTTTATTCTTTTTTTTTTCTGTTCACCCTTAAGAATCCTTAGTCTAGAAGCATAGTCCTGCTATAAATTCTGTTGCACCACCCTATCATATTCCTTGACCCCTTTCTTCATTGACTACTATCAATCAGTAGATTCTACTTCACTCATTCCATCAACGCAAGCCCTCTGAGAGTCACTGGACTATACATCTAAAAACCAAGAAAACCTCTTCTTGACTCTTGGAAGATTACCATTTGCACCAGACTATGTATGTATCTATATATGTACATATAACACTTCTTAATCAGCACAAAAGTACACCATTGGGATAGACTCAAACCATTTGCCGACGACACGGTATCACGCACTCAACACGTAGCCTCTAAAACTGCTGTATAAGCCCCGAAAAATTCGCTATCGTTACTTAAGCCCGTTTTATGTGCGTCTGCCTTTAAATTCCCATTACAGCACTATAAATATCGACACGCCTTGCTGCCGATTAAGTCAGACAAAAGAGAAAAACAAACCCAAAATGATAGCTTGCAAAATGCCAAAGACAAAGGACTCCCTCAAGATGTGTTATGCTAACACTTCCTCGAAGAGTAAAAGTCAGATGTTCCGTACCCCGCAAGATTCTCACTTTAAAATTCCAAACACATCCTCGGCCATCAGTTTTCATTTTGATCCACCACCACCACCACCACCCACTCTCACTGCCTGGAGATTATTTGTGTCACAATGAATCTTCTCCATCCATCTAACCAACCATCCATATCCTCGTCGTCCTTTTTCTTTTTTTTTTGGTTTTTTTTTTTCCTTCTTCTCACTGTGCTGGAAATTTTAGTATTCTAGTCAGAACAAAGCTCTACATATTAACGATTATTGTATGACGACTACAAAACGACTATCCACCCCCATTGTGTATCCTTTTGATGCTGCATTAGTTCGTTTGTAGTGGTGGTAGTGTGTAGTACAACTAAAAATGAAAATGAATGGATATTTATTCTGACAACGTAGGAGACACACAGGAATCCACGAGAGGCCTGTTTGTTAGGCATCATCAATCGCATGATGCACGATGGCCAAAAGGAGAATGAATGGTCAAACCGGCTGCATTAGATATCCTTAAACCAATGAATGGGGACAGTCAGGCGGCGGTGGGGGCTTCTACGACCTACCGCCCTTGTTTGAAGTTTTCATGTTACGTAATTTAGAAACATACGCACACATCCTTTCAGTCTAATGATGATTTATATCCTTGATAGAGGATTTTCTTTTCTTTTTCTTCTTCCTTTTTTTTTTTTTGTGTAGTGGAATTTAATCTCTGTGTGGTCTATATAGTTTCAAGTTCTTTTCACAGCTCGATGGATAGTAGGTGAGGGGGAGGGGGAGGGGGTGGATCTGACAACGGCAACAACGATGACGATGCCGTCGATGTAGTCAAGAGTTAAGGATGTAACTGCTTTTAAAAATATATAAACCACTTGTCCTAGAAATTCTATTTAAGTTGCATTGTCTGTATAGTCTGTGGGTGGATCATTTCCTCTTGCTCTATGAAGATTTATCTCATGAGTCATAAATGCCCTCGTCTGTCTTGGGTGTACTGTATTAAGTGCAGTGAATTAAGAACGTCATCAAGGATGATGTGTTGTGTGTGGGAGTAATAAAAGGTTCTTTGTTTATGTCATGTCTTCATTTTCGATAAGGATACAGCTTTGCTAATTCATTTTAGAGAACTAGAAACTTTAAGATGGTTGAAATTTAATTAGGAAAAGGATTTAGCAATGAGAGGTTCCAAAAGTTGTATTATTTAAGTGATACGTACACCCTGAAGAGAAATGCCTTTTATTGTAGATGTGTGTTAAAAAAAAAACTCGAATGTATTAAGTCTCTGAACCTGGTTCATCATGCCTCCCTAGAACACATTCACACCCTTATACTGTCAGAGCAATGAGTCACCTTGAATGTCTTCGATTTCAAATGCTTTAATCAAATCAAATTTTTGTTTTAAGGAGCTTTTTCATGAAAGTTTTACTCTCGGATGTTTGTCGCTCGCTAGAGGTGAAAAATATTTGGTGTTGTCTGTGACTCCAATTTCGAACATCCAGCTAAGTAGACAGACACACCAGCTACTGAACCTCGGTGCCCTAGAAATGATGTCCCTTAGTATGATATTTCTTAAATCGACTGATCTGAACCTTCAAACCTTAATTTATAGAAAGGTTAAAGCTGTTTTTTTCTGAATATGTAATATCAGTATTGGTTCCAGCAAGTTGCGCATACTTCTAATAGTCATGACTGATTCAAGCTCTTCCCTGTGGTTGGATCTATTCAAACTATGATGGTCGAAACCAGCTCCAGTTTCATTTTCGCTGGTGGTGTTATCTCAGTTTATAGGACAACTTTCTAATTTAGTTTACTCAAATTTAAAATTCATTTGGTCGGAATTATTTCCATATGAACTGCCTTTTATAGTAATAGTTTGCGAACAACGTCACCTCCAATCTTTAGTTTCCTTGCATGTGAATAATTGGCTTGTATTATTAATATAACCAAGTTCTAACTGATGCAGTCCATTTAAAAAAGAACAGGAGCGTTAATGTATTAAGAATTCATTGACTAATAAGAACTCATTGCACTATATATGCACTTGGGTTACAATTCTGTAAGGGGCACAAATCTGTTTTCTTCGCATTACATTTGAAGTCATTTCTTGTTTACTATATAAGTAACATTGGAATATTCTTATGAACTAAGTAGAAGTCACGTTGAATGGATTGGTATACGGATGTATGATACCTTTGAACTCCGACTAGTAATTTAGCCTAATCTTATATACACCTAGCTTTTTGGCACTAATCTGCATGTGTTTTCCATGCCACCTTACTCCACTCAAATTCTTTTTGTTGGAAACTATTTCGGAACCGAAGTGTATTTTATATCCTCAGTGGATACTTCAAATTTCTGTGAATCATCGATGTCACCTTTAAGATTTAACTTACCATAAAGTCACATTTAAACTACTTTAACGAAAACTCCCTCAGGCGAGATACAACTTAACCCACATCACTATCATTTTGCCACAAGATCGACATACAATTCAGAAAGAGTTCCCATCAATTAGGGTCAAACTAGTTTCCGATTCCCACGAGTAATTCGATCAGCTAATTAATTTAAAAATTCAGAAGCGCAAATATGGGTTCTAAAGTTGCCCCTGTGTCGCATCTCTGACTGGCAATCAATTGTGAAGAAAATTTGAATTTAAAACTTCATGCTTGGCCCACATGTGTATGTCAAGTGTAACCTAATCCGGCTACCACTTGACCAACATCACAACCACCATCTGGGGCAAGTTGTGTGCGCTCCCTTGGCCCGAACTTCCTCTGCGGAAGCCTTTTTTTTTTGTCTTCCTCTGTTTTCATTATTCCGCTGTGTATCTGTTCCTCATGTACTTAAGTATCTTTTTTTGGTTAGTTTAATTGTTTTATAGTTTTTGTAGATTTAATTTGAATTTCGGGGTGGTCAGTGAGAGACACCGGATGTGCATGCCCCATTTGACGTTGTCTGCAGCACAACTTAATTACAAAGTGTGTGTCGTCAACAAAGTTTTTATTTTTATTTGATTCTCAGAAGCATGGTGTTTCATCTCTGGGGGAGGAGAAACAGAAGGAGGAATATCTTACTGCTGGACATAGTAGTTTTTGCTTATTAATTCGAATAAATTAACATCATGTCACGGTACAGATGGTGACGACTAAGGTCTCGTCATCATCCTCTCGACGATGTCTTTCATCTTTAATGACCAACACTTGCAATGTCTTTAAGGTCAAATGTGACTTCCTTTTCAGCACCATAGTGTGTGTGGGCTTATTTGGTCTGTCTTTTTGCGCTCTGGTGAAACTTAATCAGGAAATTTTCATATGCAAACTTTTGCACGAGTATGTGTACCTACTTTCTAAGGCAAATGGCAAAAAAGACTAGGAAGAAATGTGTCAGCATATTGACTCTGGGATGTGCATGGGGCCACGATGCACGCAATTGAGGAAGATTCGTGATGGAATTATTGATTTGGTTATGTGCGAAAAGAAAAGACGACTACATGGTGAAAAGTTCATAGGTTGTACTTGCAGTTGAATAAAGGAAAAGTTTTTTTTTTCAAATCCTTACGATCAATAAGTCAGGTTCATGGTGGCATTACCCCCCTATTTTAGACACAAGTGTGTACCCACTCATAACAAGGAAAAGTATTTCTGTAGGAGTTTGTTTCTTAGATATTTTGAAGACTCTCTAAAGTTGGTAAGCTGCAATTATTTTTGTTGGTTCAGCTTTACAAAAGTCTATTCTCCACAACAAATTGAGGTTGCACTTTCTTAGTTCACATGACTCTATAGGGTATTTTGTGGCTTCTTATGGTTTGGATAACACTTTAGATCTATTTTTACTATCATGTTCAATAGAAATGGAAGTATTGTGTGGTATTGTCGAGGTGTAAATTCATATTCCAATTTTGTTATATTAACATTGATAAAACTGATTACCTTAAACACCGATAAGGAGTATTTTTTATAGTGTTGAAAATTACACTCATTTCATAACACTTGATATATGTTTTTGTATATAGTTTCACCGATAGGAATATTTTCTTTTGCAAAGTGTTATATTCGACCTATAATCAAGAGCCTCATATCATATTTAATTTATTTTGGATAAATGTGCGTAAGTTAATTACACATTCGAGTGAAGTGCCACAAGAGTGGATCTTTGACTATTACTGCTTTTGACTGACAGTACTTTTAGTAGTTTAGACGTTAACTGAATATTTAGTGATAGTGAACCTTGCTTAAATATGTTCTACAATATAGCTTGTAAATTTATTATGTTCGTTCGTTGAATTTAGTTGTATAATAGGCGGACACTCACAGCAGATAACTCATTTTATGCTGTAGTATCTGCAAGGTTCGTAGAAATCTGTAGAGTATGTCTTAATCGAACGAAAGAACTAAGTCTAAATGAAGTTGTTTCAACGTTTTTAGGAATTGGATCTGATATTTTCCGATCAGTATTCTGATTCACAAAACACTGACCAACAATGTCCACATATACCACAACTTGGACGATAAGACGAAAACTATTTTCAATGAAATGAGAAGATGTAGCTACCATTATTCGATAATTCACTTTTCGTTTGCCAACTTTGGATGATGAAGAGTGAAGAACTTACTTAGCAGTGAATCTGCACCACATCTGGTCCTTTGTTAGATAAACCAAAACTCAGATGTGATAACAACAAACAAATGACGATTTTTAGATACCGCAGGGTTGTGGATAGCAGGATCGGTCACATAATCATGGAATCATCATAATTCGTCATAAAACTGTGAGCAGTAGCGATGCTCCACCTGCATTGGCTTGGAACTTTCACAGAAACAATAAAACGCTCTGCCCAGGATCTGTGGGCAGCAAGATATATTAGCGGCATTCGTCTTAATACTGAAGACAAAATCCACCAAATCGGGGTGTGAAATAGAGCATTTAGCTTAAGTTTCTATATATATACATTTGGCGAGTGTAATAGAGCACTTGAGCCTTCCCTGTATAGAAAATATTTAGCACTACCGTAGATACATTGTCATGGATTTTGTGTTACCACAAAGTTTAAAGAGCTGCTAAAAGGATATGGTGTTGTAGGATACTGCTTAAAGTATAATGAGCGAAGGAATGTATCAAAACTGGGAACAAATTTAATCAAACTTTGCCTTATATTTAACAACTGAATTATTATGTACATATTCCATTTATTGAAAATGCATAAATTTTCGAAGGTCTACTTAACACCACTACACCTGGTGTGCACGGTTAAAAATCCCAATAACAAGACTCCCACTTCTGACACCCCTAGATTACCCAAATTGAAGGTATTTACGTGAGGGAGTTGAAAACTGTTCGGAAAAAAAAAAAACGAATAAATTACATAGTTCTCAGGTTCTGCTACAGCATACAGCAAATGCCAATAAATCCCTTCGAGGATCCATTGTGAGTACACTGTGAAATGTATTCGCATAAAATCATTACTTCATAAAGTATTCCTGGGATATACACATTCTGCTCGTTGCTGTTGCGATTTTATTTGCTTTTGGTTACTTTATGTTTCACTGCATTAATATTAAAACGAATTTCCAGTGTGAGGGTGAAGCGATGTACGATATACCAATATAAATAAATTCATTTTGTTATAGTTGCATGAAACCACAAATTGCTGGCGGGGAATCCTCCTACGGATCTTTATTCTTCAACCGTGTCCTCGGCATCACCCCATCTCACATACACTCACTCACAGATAAATGCATTAAATTCCAACTGCATCGTGAAAAATGCGCTGTAAAAACCACACATCAGCAGGATAACTGAAACCGAAATGAAAAAAAAAGGATCGACTGAAAAAAAAAAGCGAATCATCATCCATAAGATGATGCACCTATAAAAATGTCAACCCATCATACGAGGATTGTACCAACTGGAGAGTGTGCATCAACCATGCCTATAAATAATTGATTTTCATTTCGTTGCGTTTGTGTTTTTGTTTTTATTTTTATATCTATTTATAAATGCAAACTTACGCACTCTGTAGAGTGTCCTTTTTGAGATGTGTAATTTTAACGTCACTTTAATAGGCCACTCTAAATTAATGCCCTGCATTTAATTGATGGGTGTTTGTGTGTGATCTTTAAACGAGTGTTAATGACGAGATCTGTCGTCAAGGGTAAGTGGTTTTTCGTGAGAGATGAAAATCGGTTTTTTTTAATGAAAACGCCTACAAAAAGTGGGCGTGGATAAAAACAATGTATGGGTGAATTGTAGACAATCTGAATATCTAAATATTTGGTCTCGACAAAATTTTTTGATTTCATGTAAAATAGTGAAGTTATGAAAAAGTGAGCATAGTAGTGTGCGGATTTCAAAAATCTTTACACTTGTTCTGCTTTGATTTTTCAAAATGCTAGATAAAAAATTTCATCCTCCAAGCTCAAAATTTAAGGCCCAAAGAGTAGTGACATACGGACAGACGGACGAACATGGCTAAATCGACTTACTATTGATACTGATCACGAACATACACATGTATGTATATACATACTTTATAGAGTCTACTTCGAATATTTCTCTATGTTACAAACTATGTTTCAAACTTAACATACATATACATACATATGTATACCCTTGGATAGGATAATAAAAACGTGTTCGAAGTGGGACATGTCAATATTATATTTAGATTGATAATAGCAAAACTTTATGATACACTTCATGTACCTTCATAAACCTTCATGAATCTTTGAATTATGTCCAAGCTAGAATTTGAAAATTATGATTTTTTTCAACTGGAGACGGTATACGAAGTAAGGTAATTGCAGTCTACTTAAACGACATACATACATATGTAGGTTATTTCTTTAGGTTTACTAAGGTTTTTCTTAATTAAAGTCGACCTTGTATATTCCTTTAATTGAAATAAATCGCGCGTATCAGAAGTGAAAGTATAGAGGTTCGGTTTTTTGTAATGTTCCTGTGGAGTCATGCAATTACGCATACGCTTCCATAGTTCGATGCTAAACTAAAGCCATCTTTTGGTGTTCAAAATCTGTCGGTTTAGTTAACTACACTAATTTTCCAATAAAGGAATTGCGTACTCATACAAAACATATATATGTAACTTACTGACCAATATCCCATCACATTTAAATGTATCCCATGTACATATATACGTACATACATATATACACATGGTATTGGGAGTAAATTATACATATCAAAGTAGGCAATTGACTTACCAGCATACAATTCAAAGTTATCTCTAACAGCAAATCTCTTTCTGTTTTATCATGTATCGTATGTTTAACTCGTCCTAGAACATCTATTTTCGTATCCACTTGAATATATCCTACGCATTTAATAGATCGTTTCATGCAATATAAAAATATTTGAATAGATTCATTCACATTCATGCGAATGAAGTCTAATAAAACGTTCTTTTTATTCTTTTTTATTCTAAGTATGTCATCTTGTTGCTTTCTAGATTAAAGTATCTATTTCAAGAAATCCTCGGGCGTAAGTTCAGTGTCTTAGAAAATCATTCAATCGTTATCTACTCCAAAAAAGTCAATATCTAAAAATATGCTTACAAGGAATTGTTTATACCCAAGTAAGGGACAGTTAAGATGAATTATTCTATTTATAGATACATAGTATCTCCTACAACTAATTTTTTAAGCTCAATCCAAAGAGTTTTTTTTATTCGTTTACAATAACAATACTTTACCTAAATTACTTGTAAGACTTTCATTAATATTGATCTGTACAAAAGAAAAACAAAGTGTCACTTTTCATATTGTTTTTTCAACATTTGCTTCAGGCAGGTAAGCAGCAGAAATGAAACTAAAACGCCCATCTGTGAAATCAGTTTCACTTTGACATTCGCACTAAGTGCCCATGAATTGTAGGAGCATTCAATACTTTTACCCTTTCCGTCGTTTTAATCTTCAAATTCACAGGTGCAGCAGAAGAGGATAGCAATGTAATCAAATACAATGAGAATTACGTATACACACATATGTAGGTATGGAAGAGCTCCTACATATGTATATTCAAATCCTAGTCGCCCATACTATGTAGCAGGGATTTTTGCTGGATATTCTTCTGACTACTTAAAGAGAGTATGAGAGTATCATTCCAGTCTGTTCCATTCGTGTTAATTTCTCTAGAAGTATCTCAGCAGTGACATTAGAGAATGCACACTCTTCTCAGTGGGAGGTGAAAAAATGAAACCTACACATAGCCTCGAACACGCACACTTTTATTATCATCTTCCGTGTTTTCTATTTTTTCTTTCTGTCTTATGTTCTTCAGGTCTGTTTTGGCAGAAATTGGTTGTCAATCCACATTGGCTCATACAGAATCATACACTAGGCGCCCATAAGTCTTAGTAGGGACTTGTGCAAACGATTTTGGCGGTTGGAAAGAGGGTATTGTCTTTTTGTGATGTTTTCTTTAGATATTCCCTACCAGAGAATTGTTAGACCGAAGAAAGAGGGAACACTAATAGTAAGTAAATAAGCATAACATGTTGCTAAAACTTTGATATTAGTCGACCATAAATTAAAGCAGGTATTCTGTAGATGAAATTTAACCATCGTAGAGAGAATTGTTTCACTTCGTTCAAGTTTCTTTCCACTCCATGGTAAGTGTTCGTTTCCTCTGACTTCTATCTAATACATGTACTTGCTGCCTTAGAGCCTAGCTTCTCCCAGTCTTTCTTGTTGAGCGAGCTACATATGTATATTATTCGCAGGAATGGGGTTGACCTATAAATGTATACCCTGTGAAATAGTCAGTCTTTGATAAACTGTCTCACGACAAATACATATTTTAGTTTATAAATCTTTGAATTCATGGTCTCATTATGTTTTAACTAAGCTTAATAGAATACAAAATCCTGAATCCCATTCTGTTCGAATTGAAGAAAAAGTTAATAAGCTTCTAATGGAATTTTGACACGTTGTGTGACAAACAAAGACCACAAAAATAATAATTAATCTGAACAATTCTATCTCCACCTTAAAAATCAACGAAATTCTATTTCTTTTCTTTCCCGTCCTACATCCACATTCCGAAGACCAAACATCTATAGAAAAGCCCCTGATTGTTTCGATTTGCTACATATAACCCAAAAAACATAAATAATCCTAAGTAATAAATGTACCAGTAAGCCCTATCTGCTCCGGATTTTTCAGTTCCACTATTCTCCCAATAACCCCATTCATAGCATTACTTTCAACTCGTTCCTCCAAAAAGGTCATAATTCCCATTACCTAAAAAAAAACGAGCGACTTGTTTACGCTACTTGATGATCTATTACTTCCCAAAACGAAAACATCTGTAATAGTGTTTACACACTCCCCGGAACCGAGAGAAGTTCCGCTCCGACCATGAGACACCGTGGCAGCCCTCGAATTGGGTCATGTGAACTAAAGATAGCAACGGACGAATGTACGGAATGACAAATTCCAATTATTTGCGGATTATGTGTGATAATTTCAGATGTACAGATACTACTTGCTATTTCTTTGCCACAAGAATTTTCTGTTTGTTGTATCTTTTATGGTCAAAACGGAGAATGATGTATGACAGCGGAAGGTATGCAAATTTTTATTATGTATTGCTAGGTAGAACTCCAAGTCCATTAAGTTGCATTTTAATCGCTGAAGCTTTCTCTGGGTTTCTTTTTGTTTTCGAAAAATTATTCCCACTCCACTAAGCACAGTCGTTAGCACATTCTAACAAAAAAAAAAAAAAAACATATCCATTAACGGTCGCGTTCTCCCTTTGCAAAGTGGAAACAATTTCAATCAATCATCGGCAACATATGATATTTAACTTTGTCGAACTCTATGTATTCCACAAACGGAGAAGGAGAAGAACCTAACCATGTTGATGGAATTAGATCCCACATGGGGATTCGAAGTTGGCTCATCATCATGCTGATCATTGTAATGAAGAATAATTATTCTGTTCAATTAAAATGCATGAACTGTACATTTTGGAATTCCTAAAAAAAACAAATCTGGAAGAGAAGAGTTGAATATTCAAGTGACACATGTTTATACAGTAGGGGCGGGTTGGCTAACAATTATTGTTTATGTCGATGGAGTATGGTGTATCTGCGTTATGAATAATTTAGCTTTCAAAACGTTATTAAATTTTGACTTGAATGTCATACTTTAAGTTTTAATGTTTATGAGAGATACGGACAAAAGTTACATAATCATTTCAGAATGTTATGATTAATGGATGATTTGCTGTTTTGAAATGCCTGCCATTGAAAGTGAAATTTTACATCCTTCGCTTATTGAAAGTGTTAAGATGTATTATGTCAGATAAAAGCCGTACGATGTTGGCCAATAAGAATGTTCTGTCAAGGAAATCACCTCTTGACGTGTAGAGAAATTACAATGGGGAGTATCAGTCTGATTATAATGGTAAATCTCGACAGCTGCTGTAAGTGAGCTGTCTAAAATTTGGTTCTATCTCTGCAATTAGGCAAAACAGCAATATTAGTTGTATTCGGACAGTAAGAATGAATATTGTTTATTTAAAGTTTTTTCAACTAAAACATAAACGGAAAGGAAATCCAGTCATCTCAGACTGATCTTGCTTGTACGCATATTTTCTCTTCTAATAATATGTATATGTAACAATGTATATATGTTACAAATAACTTCTGGTTAATTTTTACAAATTCTTTCACTGTCCGATGAGTTTGTATGACCTGGTACCCAACATACTTTTCCTTAAGAACCTGGGGTGCGCCCAAGTGGGCAAGAAGAAGTACTCTCCTGATTAGAGCGACAACATTTATTTATTTTTTCTTTTATGTGATTATTCCAAGCCCTTGCCCATATGGCTGACACTGCGAATATGGCGAAGATCTATTGTATCAAATGGTAATACTAAGCCAAGAGACGTTCCACCTCCCTTATGAAGGATAGTACGTCCTTAGCAGCGGAGTACCTCAGCTCTGCTGATGAACATATTTCTTTGTTTAAAATACACCTCCTTAACACTCCTAGACAATACTTTTACGTGAAGACAATTTAATTAAAAATTAATTCTAACTCCTCTGCTTATTAGATTATATGTCATTTCGTGTCTGTGCCTTGTGCATGAAGTTAAGACATGCATGTGCGGATTTAACCTCTCTGAACAGGCCAACCAGTTTGATATTGCATGTTCGCCTTTATATTTACATCACTCAAAGGAAAATGTGCTTACTACAGGTCTACGTGAATTTGACTTCGATAAAGTTCGCATTTTCGTGTTGTATACAGATGATGAAAGAGTAAAGTCCTTTTTATAACCGCCTTGGTGTCGTTATTTGAGTTTACAAGCAACATCCCTAACTAAGCCAAAGTCTAGCCTTCCCATTATGACTTTGAAAAATATTTTCGTTTTATGGTCTTTTAGTACCAGACTGGGATTTTACCCTTGAATAAAATGTCGTTGGTTTCCTAAATAATTACCTCTCCTTATATCGTCATGCTTGAAAACTTCGGCTATATAAGAGTATGTTATCGGCTATATAAGAGTAAGTAAATGCCTCCTTCTTTGTGAATGATATCTTGCCAAAGACATTGAATCCTAATCGCTACATGATCTTCATAATGAGCTTCATATAAAAAATAAAACTTTTTCGTTATGAGACGGAGTCGCTCCAATTAACATTTAAGAAATTTGAAAAAAAAAAATCTTAAGAAAATGTTTCAATACTAATTGGTTTATCATCTTCCTTTTACTTATAATTCAGATTTACTATGAAATCAGCACATCTTACGGATTTATGATTCAAAAATCTGTGCTATTCTTTCCCTACTTGCCAAATTCCTACAGAAAAAAACATCTAAAGCAATATCCTGAACTTATCCGCATACTATACCATCCGCTTATATTCCCTTACTTTTTGCACCGCTTCTCTAGGTCTTGCTTCATGCATCTGTGCATTTGCATTCTACGGATTCTTCCATTTTTGCTGGTTTACAAGAGGAGGATATCCTTCTTCATCTTCCGAGAAATCAATTCAGTATAATTCATATCATAAGCCAAGGAGTGTAAGGCTGACCTGGCTTTGCAGAGATCCATAAAAGATGTTAACACAAAAAAAATCCCAAGTACTTCCTTACAACGGTTCCGCTGCTGGCTTCAGGGTGAATGTATCTAAATATGAAGGATCCACCATTGAAATGATTTCACATCTACAGTTTTTCTACATTTTTTCCCTTTTTTTTTGCTTTTTCTTAAATTTTTTTTTTAACTATCTTTTATACTTCCTTCCACAGTTTTGCATTCTGAATTGAGTCAATTTTTGTTGGAAAAGGAAAATTATATTTTCAATTTGCTTCCTTGTCATTCCAGACGGGTGGTGGGGTGGTTCCTATGTATTTTCTAATTTATGGCTTTGTTTCCAGACAAACACTCTTTTTTTGGCCGATTCGGTTGCAATTGGAATGCAGTGCACACCACTTTGTCAATTCCTTACCTACCTTCAGCGTGAAAAGCAGAAAATTCGCAATTTTTCTATTTACAGATACACAATGTCTCGTATCTGTGCTTATGTGTAGATACAAAGCAAACTTCAGTTTACATGCAAATTTTCCAAAGTGAATTTCATTTTCCCTTTTTTTTCGCACATACATATACTCTTACATAGGTGATGGAGGAAGTGTAAGACGAGAAAAATTTGATTGAAAGAACGGATATAGCGTATCGACGGATACCTTAACATGGTGTGAGAACAAGAGTGGTAAAACAGTATAAAATGTCTGCACAAAAGAACAAATAAAAACAACAACAACAGCACAATGTCAGTCGAGAGAGGCATTTCCTGTGCCAGCACCACGCTGGGAATCCATGTATCTATTAGTTGTTGCTCTTTTTCTATTTGTATCTTTTTTTTCTGCAATAACATGCTATGAGCATGTTTCAAGTGACGGTCGACGATGACTTGATACATTCTTGCGGATAAATTGGAAAATAAAAGAGACAGAGGCAGCGGATTGCAAATTGCTGTGTTCCACGAAGGAATTTATTTGGTATTGCAATTTGTGTGATGTGAGTCATCGCTATTCGATGGGAAGGTAAAGGACGCTATATGTGTTCCTGAGAAGAGCTCTTTAATAGAGTCCTAGTCATGGAAGGTTGTTGGGTCTTTTCAAGGTAAATGATATTTATTCTTTACTTAATTGCTGTAATCATTTTCTTGATGACTGAGAATATCTTAGACTGTGGGAACTTGGATGTTTTGAGTGTGTGAAAAGGATTTTGTGAAAATTTTTAATCTTACTTAGAAATCTAAAAAAAAAAACAGTTTACGGAGACTGATAGAACATTTTGTGGAGAAATTGATTTCAACCAGTTTAAAATCACTTACCTCTGAATGGCTTATGGTAGACGCATAAGCACAAGTTAGGATTTATGTAACTTATTTATAAAAACAGTGAGGTAGACAATTGTTGTAAAGAAGTCCCAGATAAGGAACCAACTAGAGTCACAAAAATTTCGCAAATCAGTTAAGTAGTTTAATCGGTTTTCAATTTTACAAATTGGTGGACTAGTATAAGCAATTCCGCTCTTTTTAATGAGCTATCATAAGGAGAGTAGTGTATGCCAATTTGAATTTTCTCTAGTAAGCCTCATTCTCGAGCACTCAACCGCTTTTACCATTTAATAATGTAAACTTATAACTTTTTATCTTATTCTCTTATAAAAGAAATGTATTCTTGTCATCTGACTAATCATCAACAGTAGACCCCACACAACAACTTTCTTTCTTCCAAAACTGTCAAATGCCACGCCTACTTAAAAAGAGTTTGTGTCAAGTGTGACTATAAGTAGTTTGCTTCTGGCGCAGAGTATTGTTCTTGCTTGTGTTTTTTTCGACTTTCTGTACACGACTGTATCCTTAAGTTCTTTCTGACACAAAACGGCCTTTCATTCGTATGGGTCTTTGTGAGAGCATTTATTATATAGGAATGCCTTGACCGGCGGTAAGTAGAGGGAATCAGGACAGTATTAAGGAGGGTGTTTTAGCCACGTAAACATGAAGAAGCATAGTGTCAAATAACAGTACATAAACTTTGCCACCTCTTTGCCACATGTCGCTGTCGCCTTTACTTTTCTCTGTGCTCATATTAAGATATGAACTTCTCAAGTATTCTTCAAGGTGCTGAAACATTCATCATCAATTACTGATGATATAATTGAAATCTGCATCTGACTGAATTCTGCAATTAGAAGAATTAGAAGCTGCATAGAGCTGCTTGATAATTGCTTAGAGTGCGCCATTGCCCCCTGAATAGGTTACGAATTCGGGTATTTCTTAGAGTTGGCTCACCGATATTTTATCTCCTTGAACGCAGTAACTTTTCTAAATAAAGACAGTCACATAAGCTAAGCCCTAATCTTTCTCGTTCTTTTTTAATATACGACGTACGAGTACATTGTCCTTTACTATTGTCATGGCTTTAACTAGACGTGTATCTGACTCTCGCTTAGTTGTCCGAGTTGTTGTTGTTTGTGGTCGTAGTGTGAACTATGTACGTATATCCATCCTGTAGGTTAGTGCTTACACACTCTGATCCTCGTATTTTTGCACTTAGCTTGTGTAGATATAGAATTCAAGAAAAAGTATACGGACTACTTGAACCTAACTAAGATGTCATTAGTACACAGAAAACACTAAACTCTGTGGCTTGGCTGCTAGAAATCAGCAAATGTACAAATCCAGTTCGGTATGAAACGAGATTCCTACTATGATCATCATACAACATAACATAGTCTGTGGTATATCTGGGGCTCAAAACATGTGATGTTGCCGTAGCTGTCTTAGGCGACGAATGCTAATGGTCCTTAACATCATTGTGATTTGTGTTCTAATCTAACCTATATTCTTTAACAAACTCTATTTCTATTTCCTTGTGCACTCTTTTACCTAAGTCCAAGTCGACAGTCTTCTTTAGATGTACTGTTTCAGAAACACCTTAATTTTTAACCGCGCTCCGATTTTGATATCCTTTTTATATTCAAATCAACAAAATCCCATCCAATCTCTTTTATTTATTGTTTGCAACAAATCTATCTGCAACCAGCCCAACTAGCAATCACTTAAAAAAAAAAAACAAATAAATGAAACAAAATTCCAAACAACGTGAACAATTTCCGAATAGATTTCCCTCGCATTTGTCTACCGCCTGCCGTAAGTCCCTACAGCGACAGCAAGCAGATTGCTTACACAATAAACAAATCATATAAAAATTGTTTCAGCAAACGAAATCTTTCTGATCCTTTTGAAATAAAAAACAAAAAAAAAGAAGAACCATCGGGAAACAAAAAACTATATCTCAACTCGTTTGCTCTCTAAAAATATTTTATTTCCTCTCTGCGTTCTGTATAGCAGACATGTTCTGTAGAATCCTTTTCGAATGTAGAAAACTCTCAAATATGTTATCCTTATTCAACCATTAATTTACGAGCAACGGAAGAAATAGCAACAACACTAGAGATAGACTCTGAGAGGAAATAAATTGTTGAACCTTTATCCATTTATATGTATGTATATCCGTAATATCCTTATTTCGTCCTTTTTCAGAGTTGTCTTTTTTTTTCGTTCTTTCTTTTCTGAAGTTGAACCAATAAAATTTCAAGCCCGCGAAAAGGTCGAATAAAAGGATATCAGTGGAACAGGAAGGAAAAACTGCATTCGGTAGTGTCTTCTAGAATTGATTTCATTCCTTCCTTCTTCCTGCAATGTGTGTGGCTGCAGTATGAGATACATGGATACATACATCAGTATCATTATAACTTACAACTTTTATTCTTTATTCTTCTTTGTTCCTTCCTCCGCGGAAGAGAAAGATATTTTTTTTCCTTAAACTACCACCACCCTTAGGGGCTACTAAGTGTACAAGAACGCGATTATGATTATGGTGAATATAGATAATGGTCCTTTTTATCCATTTCTTCTGGCTTCCTGTCCACCATCGGTTGGTCGGTCGGTCGGTTGTCGGTGGCAAGTAACTCTCTCTGTCTTGTAACAAGCGGACAAGGAAACGCACTTAAGTGCGGTTTCACTGGTTTTGTTTGAGCGGTCGATGGTTTGGTTGTGTTTTGTTGTCGGGCTATGATTTGTGTGTGGTTGATGTTGATGGTTAGAGATTGCAGTTCCGTTGGGAAGTTGTCCTTTCTTGGGTAGGTTGCAATCTGGGTAGGTTTTTTTCCCATTAATGAAGGACATTAAGTGATTTACATTGGAATTACTTTGAAAGATGCTCACTAAAGTGGTGCGGAGCAGCTTTTGGTCGGGCAAAATGTTGTTTTCTTGCACAGGGATTTCCAATTAGTGACCATTTTTCCAGAGGAAAATAAATTAATTTATGGAAATACTTTTAACCGCGGAAGCAACTCAGTTATCTATAGTTTTTGTCATAATTAGATCCTTGTTCTTCGTCGTCGTTAAGTGCACTCAAGCTTAACGCGAAAATTTGCATAAATATTTTGATGAGGTTAATGATGTTCATCTAGCTGTTGGTAAAGTGGGCATTCAATGGGAAAAAAGGGGCTTGGCGTGCCAAGGTAAAATGGGTCTTAATTACATGTAACATTGTGGTGATAAGAACTCCATTGGTAGAAGGATTTGAAAGGCTCCTTAAATGTGAATATTTTTCCATAATTTACAGAAACTTCAGAAGAAGCATTGGATAATGTTTGCAGATAATCTAGCACCTATTTTAGGGATTGACACAGTTTCGCCTATTCACAGTACAAACTGAATACTGAATAGGTTTCGCTCCCTTCTTCTTCATAAGATTCTATGCCGTACGACTACATAAACCTATACTTTCCTTTCGGTATATTTACTAGATCAACGTTTCGATACTTGCTAATCCTTAATTGGTATACTTCGGCTCTGTTTGGATGGGTCTTCTGTTTTACTAGTTTTTGTCAATAGGGAATAACCCAAGTTTTTTAAGCTTAATAAATTTTTTCTTCACAATTCAAAAAAAAACAAAGAAAAAACTTTTTTAATCTTGTAATATTTACCAAGAACTTCAATTCTTTAAGTGATAGCCAAGTAGCTACACATAAATAAGATGCCAGCATAACGTTATTTGAGGGGATCACACGATGAGCGTTTGAGATAGTTAAGATATACATATGTGGATATACAAAGTCTTCAAATCTCACCCAGACAAACAATAAGAAAGAGCTAAACTATTTTGGAATGCGCCGGTATACAATGTAGTACAGTATATATTTTACTCAAGTGGGCGGCATGGTCAAGTGGTTATTGCGTTGGACTACAAAGCGAGGGTTTCGAGTTTCGATCCCCAGACAGCATCTAAAATTTCTTTCAGCGTCTGACAAACATCCGACAGTAAAATTGTTTAATGTCGCATCCGTGGAGCAATTTTGGTTTGAGAACCTTTTTTATGACAGTTAAACACTCGGCCGTTTATCAGATGATCACTAGAGGTGTAGGTGGGACCGTGTAAAATTAAAAACAAAACGTTGGTGTTGTCTGTGAATAAAGCCTCAAAGTTCCACTCATTAGCCATGGTACCCACTTCATACTTATAAGTATAACGATCCATTTAGACGCTGTCCAGAGGGTCGACAAATTAACTTCATATTTTATAACAATATGTTCACCATCGTTTCGTTCACTTTATTTTCTTTACAAAAATAACAATTTTCCTTCTAACTTTTTTCTTTTTAGATCTCACAAATTCCGAAAGTCCACCAAAGTTAGAAATCTTTCCCACAAATGAAGTCCAAAGAAAGCCCGTCGGCAAACCATTGATTCTCACCTGCAGACCACGAGTGCCTGATCCTAGTCTGGTGACAGATCTTCAATGGAAGGACAGTATGAATAATACAATTCTACCAAAACCGTAAGTACACAAAAATGCACGCATTTTTAGAATTACAATTTTAGAAAAAAATTTAGAAGAATTTCCTTTAGACGGTATAAAATCCTTTGAACAGCAATTTCAAAGAACAAAGAAATATATTAACAAACTCTTGAGCGAATAAAAAAAAAAAATATATAAAAATAAAAACAAACCCAAAATCCTCGTTCCCCAGAAAAAACAGTACTTATGACAAATTACTTATTTGTTTTTTATTAAAAAACTTATTTTATTATTATTATTTGCATTAGGAACAAATACTATTATCCACAATATGATTCCAAGGGACATAAATTACCACCTCCGTAAGTGTTTTTGTTGATGATGAGAGAAAAAAAAAATTATCGCAGAAAAATTAACGTAAATGCCATGCGATTTGGAATGAATGCATAACATACAAACCCCAGCTGCATTTTTTTACTTTTCCTTAAATGTCCTTTGAACCTTTGAATTATGTTTTATAAACTTTTTTGAGTTTGGAAGTCTTTTTTTTTTTTGTCGTTTAGGATGGCGCATGAGTTGCTCTTAAAATCGTATTTCACCCTGCATTTTGAATTGGAAGTAGAAACGTGTATCATTCTGTGATGGGATCACCACATCTTGGTTTGGTCTCCACATACACATACCTTAGGTTTATGCATTAAGCGTGGAAACGAAGTGGCTTTTCTGGCAACTGTTTGTATATGCTTATTTGAGGATATAATGTTTCTAATCAACAATTACCTTTGATTCAACTTAAAACCAGTTATCAGTTAGAAAGTTTTGTGCTTCTATTCCTTTTTTGTTTTTGATAGTCGATAGGAACTACCTTGCTTCAATGGGTTTTGTATCAGATTAATTTATCAGTAGACACCAGTCTGTTCTTTTACTTTTCTTTTAAAGATTTGCTTTGCAACTTCTTGCTTTGAAAATAATACAACATGAACCTTTTGATTAAATAAGAGTAATCCGCTATTAGTGACAATGTAGTTGACGTAATTTAGCTTTTCAGACTACATCGATATCTTGGTTTTTTTTTTGTTGAAATTATGTATGTGATTTTATCATCCTTAATTTCAAGACCAAGATTTTGAGCCTTTTATTTAAGTGTCGTGAAAGCCTCATTATGATGTCGTTATCTTATGCATTTTGTAGATCTCTAAATGATGAACGCTGTCCTACGTGATTTTAAAGTCGAAGCTCCTAAGCTCGAAAATTTGATCTATCGTACTTGGCAATTAATGTAGCACAAAAGAACCTATAACAATGTACTGGCATGATTTTGTTTGCGACACTGAGCAAGAATATGCATCAGTAGTTTTTAGAAGATAGGGCGTACTGATCTGAGAGTATAGTGTCGGGCAAGCTTTTGTCTATCCAAACACGGTTGATAATTTGGTGCAAACTCTCTAAAATTCATTATTTAAACAGTTGCAATGGTAAACCATCAGATCTTTGGTTTTTTAAAACTATCCCAAATTTGATTTAAAAACTTCTTCGTATACTGGATTTGGCCTTTCTTCTGGCTCTACCACCTTCTCTATTTGATTCTTATTTGCCTCTTCAACACATCTGAAGCTTTGTACTGGAATATTACTTAGGTGCTTTTGTTTCTACTGTTCCTAGCGTTCTAACTTCTATGTCAGACAATTTTCTTAACCAAGATAATATATTACATATTTAATATTACCTTTCGAAGGTACATATTTTAGTTTACCGTGAAAACTTTCACTCTTATGAGTGCAACCTTTCAGTGGGTGCAGCCGATGGCACTTCTGCTTTAGAATAATCACATCTGTGTACATTCTCATACATATAGTGCTTCGTTTGAGATCCAATTTGGTCAGAATACTTGCAATGTGCGTCTAAGAGAATTTATCTTAGTTATAATCATATTGATTGGATTCAGCACAATGCTTTCTCATACGTCAAAAGTTAAGCAAGGCTATTATACTATTACCCTCGAGCCAGCAATGCTTGTTGCTGTGTATTCGTTTTTCAATACATTTTTATAGAATGTTGTGTGAGGTCTGTCGGTCTAATCGTCGAGGAGATAGTAAAATGTAAAATTTCTATTGTGTCCCCTCCTGATACCAAACAATCCAGTTTTCAACTAAGACGTCTTTTTTAACTCGGTTCTTTTTAAATCCTAAATGAACTCTCTCGGCTCTAAACAATATGGGTTATTCTGTTCTATCTGAGTCAGTACTGGACAATTTTTAAGGATGGTTGGTTGGGATGGGTTATGTTGATGACCCGGCCAGTCAGCAACCAACTTAGAGGAAAGGAAGGTCCATTATGATATCACGATTGAAATAACCAGATTACCTGCACCGGGAGTTACATACATGTAGAATTGCCATATGAAGTACGAGCTAAGGCAACCAGATTCAGTGTGAACCCATGCCGTAATATGATTCGCCGTTTTTTTTTTATTTTCCTTAAGTAAGTTAAGTCTGGTTAGATCACTAAGGTCTTCGAAGAAGTATTCGCCTAGGGTTTTCCTTTTTGAAGCCGATAGGGCAGGGCATGTACACAGATGGAGCGTCATGGTTTCTTCTTCTTCCTCGCCTCTATAGCTTCTCACCTTTTGGCATGCTTGCCTACCAGACAATACCCCAAAAACCTCCAACTCCCTATATGTATATTTCTTAAATTTTTTCTATTAACGGGGATACATATGTAAGTGTTTTGGCAACTCTTATTTCTTCTTAATCTTCTTACAACCCAGTTTTGACCAAATTTGTTTAGAAGAGAGAAATGTACTGATGTTATTCCACCTACTGTTTGCAATTTTGATGGCAGTTGGAACTTTATCGATTTAATAGGTTCTGACAGTTTATTGTCAGGGAAACTGTGGTCTGGACCCTCTTTAGCTAGCTCATCCGCTTTGCAATTGCATAGTATATCTCTGCGGCCTGGAATCTTGTTAAGAGACCATCGCAGCATTGCTTTACCAAATAGGTTCCGCATTACTGGTAATTGCAAGGCTGTTATCACTGTTTGACTGTCTTTATACAAGAACAATATCGCTACTGAGTTAACCCGAATTGTCCCCGTGTTGCCATATGGCAACAGCACACGCTCGTGCTTTAAATATTTTTGCTTTAATAATATTGTCTATACGATTAAAATAAAGTTGTGGGACAATTCGGGTTTCTCGGACTGTTGTATCTTTTGCTTGAAATACGCGGTACTGTGATGCAAATGTCTGCTGCACTGGAGTAGGATGTAATCAAAGATTTCTGCAGCTTCGTCGCCAAATGTGTATTGTTTTCTATATCTAAATTCCTGAGGTTCTCATGGTAAAGTATCCCTTCACTTATAAATGTAGCCCCTTCGAGTATGCCTACCACCTGGTGGACCTAGCTTATTTTTATAATGTATTGAGATCGAGGCCATTTTTCTCACCTTCATCTGTCTGGAGAGAAATTTTCTTCTTTCTGTTAACCGACAAAACTGTGCAAGGAAGCAAATCCTTTTTCACACCGTTCCAGTGCTCTCCTGTAATTTTGTCCTTTAAATATTTTTGTACTGTAGGATCCCTTAGTATTCCATGATTACTACAGTATGTATACATACCTAAACGTATACATGTAAGCTAAATGCTTAGTCCATCATCATATTTTTTTTTTGTTGAAGGACATCCCACTTAAATATTTTTTCAGTGCTATGTGAATTTATTTTAAAAAGACATTGTGTAATTTACACTGACTCCTGCGCCATTCCAACGTTTTCTTTGCTTTTCTATTAATTTAATTAACAAAGTGTATTTGTTTATCCCCATTTGTTCTCCTATGAGAAAACAAAAGGCATCCAACACTTGTGGGATTTTGAATTTTGCGAGTTGCACTCAAAAATCGTCACAATGGTTTTCTTTTGTGGTGATAGCACTTAAAACATTACCCAGAATGACCCCCCTTTCCAATTTTTTTGTTTTATTTGTTGTAGTTTTCTTTTTTCTATTTTTGTTTAGATACATTCTCGAATGCTTTTTATGTTTAATTTTTTTTTCTTTTTTTAAGGAAAGTATGTTTTTTTTTAATTTATATCCTTTCTCTCTAATGCAACCACCGAACATGAAATGGAAGTTTGTTATTCTATAAAAATATCTATAAGTATGAGTAACAGAATTCTTAATGAAAATTTGATTCTAAAACATTGTAGTGCAAGGTCTGTTGTAGGTCTCAAAGTAAATAAACGCATGAGTGTGCTTTAAACATAAGAGAAGTACATTTACAATCATCATTATGAAGTAGACTAGATTATCATATGTTACGATGGCCTATCATCTAACAGTGGATCGTAGGATATTGTCATATTCATATCTCTAGTAAAGTTGCTGTCATTATCATCTCATTGGTTTCACAAATCGTTCTTAAAAATACCTGAAATCAAACGGTATAGACTTTCAAATGATTCGTGTTATTTATTTACATTCGTTCCAAAAAGTGGACATCATTTGGTCAAATTCACTCTTGTGTAAAGTATCCTTAAAAAAAATTCCACATTTCAGTACATCATACCAGGTGACCATAAGCAAATTTACAAACTACTCGTCGACTTGAACAAGTTCGTGGGGGAAAAAATATGTAAATTGGAGATGTGCTGCATCAGAACCGACCAACCGTACACAATTATGCAAATCACCAGGGCAACTAATGAAAATATCATTGACTCTGCTTCAAATGTCCTAGATACTCGCCAAAAACCCAGTAAATACAAATTGTTTATTTAGGTTTCTGGAGAAAAAAAAAGTGCAACCAACACTAAAACACGATGGAGTCACGCTAAAATCACAAAATGCCTCTGCTGTTGCCGGGCATCCTCCGAAATTCCTGTGACTACAAACAGCCTACCACTCATGATTTTGGTGTCCCCCAGTACTCTACACTGTGTTTTAACTGGGTCGCTGCCATTCGAAACCAAACAGAAAAACGGATCCGGAAAATGGCAACCAGTATTACACTCGAAATGATTCAGCAAGTTGAGAGTCGGTGTCCTGTCGATATACGAATACGAGTGCAGCTGAACATTGGCAATTGTCATTGTTTCATCGATCATGACAGTTTCCAGTTTATTTTTGTTCAGTTGCCTTTTTCAAGAGGAAAAGGACATGTTAAGAGGGTGCACATATACGAGTTTTGGATGTGTCAGTGAATTTAATTGAGTGCTAGAGTATGGGAATGAGAACAAGGATATTCTTTCCTTTTTTTTATTTTTTTTAGTCGCGAGTGTATGGGGACATTCAGTTGAATGCAAATAGTGGTACAAGTATTTGGGTATTCCATTTAAGCAGAGTGAATTGCAAGATGAAAAGGAATTAGGACGAATGGTATGTGCTTTACTTTGGACAGTGTGAGGCTTAATGTGTGCCTTTTGGAAACGGTTTTCATTGAAACGGAAAAAGTAAGCTGCAGGGGACTGCTGTAAAGGAAATACTGGAGGAATAGTTTTTGTTAATCGTTTCATGTACTGGTTTGGTCATGCCCTGATGTAATGTGGAGCAAGGATACTGGAATGAAATCAGAGCGAATTGGGCACTTACTGGACATTAAATATATATGTATACATATGTATGTATATATTTATGTACACATGTACTTTTAGATTTAAGAAACTGTGCAGAAAAGCGAAAGTGTAATGATTTCGGCATAAAGTACTTACACTGAATAAACAAATATATGTACGTAGTTCTAGCATCCGATAGAGGATCCTAGACTAAGCATGACTTCTGGGAATCGAATTAATTGATTAGAAGATTACACCATCAACTTCATCTCAGTTTTCTTTTGTATTTGCAATCCTCGAATAATTTCCACGATTCAAAAGAATAGTAATCATTTTTTAGAGATACACCTTGTTCGAGTACATGTCCACAATCCACGATGTCACCAGTACCTAAATTTGTCGTTAAATACCAGTTTCTTGTTGTAGTCGTACTTACTGTGTATGATTCTAAGAGAGCCATTCAACCACATACGAGTAACATGAGCTTGCCTTAATGGCTTCAACCTGCCAGAAAGTAAGATAGGAAGGCAAGACATTGGTAGGTACCTTAAAAACCCAAATCTATATATCGGAAGAGGGTGTACAACAATTGCTGAAAAACGAAATAATTTGCTTGTGAATGTCCATACATATCATCAATAGAGAAATCTATGCATGCTAGGGGAGTTCAGGAACTGTTCTAAAGGGAGGTGGTATATGTACGTATGTATGTACCTTCTAGGCGCACTGCATAGAAAGATGCTAACTATGACAAGACAATGGATATTATGGGAATCTACAGCGCTTTCCTGCCATTGAAACGGTTACCATTAAAAATATGTTTTTTGCATACTAGCACTACAGCCACTAGCTTTCACACCTCTCCAGATAGACCGGTCCTACGCTATCTACCAGATATGCACTCTGAGTTGTATTGTTGTACCTCCGGGTTGAATTCGAAGACTTTGCAAGTCGAAAACTCACAGTTTTCAAGTACGTCAATGTTTTTTATCACGATGTATAGGTTGTTGTTAAACTTCCTCTTCCAAATTCGAATCGACGCTTATACAATCGAGATCCAAATGGCTCATTAAAAGCCAAAACAATCTTCATCAGCGTGCGAATGGCTCTGCATAGTTCGTCATATGCCGCCTTAAAATCGATGCAAAGATGGTGATTATCGATTTGATCAATTGTGCACTTTCATGGTCTGTAACCACTGTGAAAAAAGTAAATTAGGGTATTGACGAAGAGTATCAAGCATTCATACATCTTGTATGTAATGTTAGAGAGGCTGATTCTTCTTAGAGCAGTTAAGGGGGTTAAACTTAGTAAAACTTTCGTACATTGTTTCTCAATACCTTATGTGTTGCTCATGCACTTTTTCCTCTTTTTGAGAAACCTACGTTCTTCTCGTCTTTTTTTTAGTTTCAAGTCCTTGCAGCAAAGTCAATCAGTCAATGTTTATTTCGTAACATTGTCGCTTAGAGCTTGTCTTCGGTGGCAGCAGAGTCCAAAAACTCCACAGGCCAATCCGAACGTCGCATCGTTGTTCTTGTTCCGCTTGATGGGGGCAAGGGCACATGGTTGGTTTGGAAACCAAACATCAGAATTCATCGCCTAACTACTATACTACTCATGATTGGTATATTAGTTAAGGTTAGGGCTATTATTTTGTCAATCGATACTGGAGGACTGGACTACTAATATTAAGCCGTGTGATGTTTTTCTTTCTTATGCAAAAGTTTATGAGATTTGTTACTCTGATTACGCTATCACCTCTCATTAGGTCTCTCATAAATCATCTATCACAAACCTATCATTAGCTGCTTTATTTGTTTGATCTTTCTATTCTAACCTCATTTTTCGCCAAGTTTTTAATTTTAAACAAATACATAACAAATTTGTGTGTCACAGTCAGTTAAATTTGTGTTGTTTCATGAAACGAACGAGTTATTCTCCTTAACAACTCCAACCATAAACAAGTTCAAAAACTATGTAGTTTGACAACAGAATGTCATCTTCATTAAAAAAAAAAAAAAAAACAAAATTAAAATAAAAATTTCATACCCAACAAATAGTATCTAGAACAACCATCTCCATAAAAAAATTACAACAACAAAAAAAGATTAAATGAATTTCACTCATAAAGTTTTGTTCTTCAAATAACCCACAGAGTTGGTCGCAATCAGCCTCCGATGTACACGGAAACGTTACCCGGCGAAAGTTTGGCCCTGATGATATCAACTTTAACGCCACAGATGGAGGGCAAATACTACTGTACGGCGTCATATGCGAATACGGAAATTCTGGAAACCAGTGTTGTAATTAAAACTTACGGTGAGTATCTATTAAAATATACATATTTATATATACATATTACATGTGTAATATCTACGGATAACTGGCTTTAAGTCCAACATGCAGCTGCATGCAGTGTTTAATATGCAAAAAGCGTTATTAATTTTAGTCCAATAAATTTTCTTGAAACTTTTCATTTGCCAGCTTTGAGATACTTGCATTTAGTTGTATACTACATATATCCAGCCAAAAAAAGATAAATAATTTTAATGGTTTAATATCCGTTTATGGAATTATCAAACATTTTTACGAAGAATTTTCATGGGAAAGATGCAAAGTTTGCCATCATGTACAAGTTTTGTTCAAGTTTTATATAAGTTTTGGGATTTTCGTCTCTTAGAATGGGGAAACTTTATGCATCGAAGGCAGACATAAGGGTTATTCCTGGAAGAAAGAAAATGCGTTGAGTGCTTGTGGAAATGTGTATATCGCTAAAAGGTCTGTTTGGACTTAGAGGAGTTTTTGGATTTGATAAAGATTTGAAAGATACATATTTTTTAGGAATAGTTTTGAACGCACAGAACAGAGCCCAAGGACGTAAATAAATTCTTGTTTGTCGATTGTGGAAGATATGTATGTACATACAGTGTTGGCCAAAACTAAAGCACGAAATTATTTCCACTTATGTTTTGATGATCTCTGATTTATTTTACTGTTTTTTAATTAAGTTAAGAATAATAGTAACATCGTTAGTTGTAAATTAAAGACTAATATAATTCGATTAGAAAAAAATAAAAATTAGAAAATTATCATGCGTTTTTCGAATTTTCTTAAGTAATTTCCAAATCGAGATAATTTCGTGCTTTAGTTTTGGCCAACACTGTACATACATAGAAATTTTGGATTGAAAACTATTTAAAATATTTTCGAATCCGTGACCGGTTGTAAATGAAAAATGCAAAGATTTCTTTTAAGCCCTTTTGATGGTCTGTCTTATCTCTGCCATTTCTGTTTCTAGTCGTTTTTAAGTTGGTTTTAAGTTTGCTTTACCGCATCGTCTAGATATCTTCTGTACTTTGAAAAGCGATTGTGTTTCGTTTGCCATGGTGAAGGCCACATCACACATTTTCTTGTTGATTCCGTACACCGACTGTGGTCTTAGGAGACGCTACTGATAACAGAATATCAAATCTGAGCCGTTGCTGTAACCTACTGTGATCTTATCGTTTGTTTAGCTACGGTATACTCTTAACGGTCAGAACACAATTGCCGCAGATAATATAAGCTACTACTTATCCGAGTAACATAGAGAAACAATAAAGATCGAAATTTGAAATCAGCCCTACTTTTTAAAAACTTAATATATGTACGTACGTAGCTACATAGTCACGTCCCTATTTTGAGGGCGTTTTCATTACGAAATCGATTTTAATGGAGTTTGGCATATAACGTCTTAATACGTTCGAAGTTATCGCCGTAATCCAATAAATAAAAAAATGCAGGACTGATGTAAAAGTAAACAGACTGGGTATCATAAGGTCCGGTCTAAAAGAATTGTAATTTTCCGTATGTTTTAATTTCATCCGCCATTTCTTTTCATACTTAAGTGGATGAGGTACATATTTGCCGGTATTTTTGTTACCATCATTCTTTACCACTCTATCATAAACAGAGCACGCAATACTGCAGATCCCATGCTTTACATCGCTTTGTAGACTTGTTAATATCTATTATATTTGGCTTGAGGTGTCATAAGTATAATCTCGACCATCAATCCTGTCACTTCCATCACAGCAATCTATTTAAAATGTTTAAATTTAATAAACCGCTCTTTATTACCTCACACCACTAACCAAGGATATAGAAGTTTATAATTAAAGCTTCGTACATCGCAAACAACTTTGGCAACTTTCTTGGTATCTCATTGAAATCCTGTTAAAAACATTACATGCTTCTTCTTTACCACAAAACTAATATACAGCATGAATCCTTTCACCCATATAAATCCTGCACCTCCACCCATCACCACGGAACAGGCACAGAGAGATAGAGAAATTGAAAATCGAAAAGCTCCAACGTTATTAGTTTTCTGTTCAAGTTATTGGAAAAGTTTTTTTTCGCTTCCCTCCAAAAGAGAAACTTTCTACTAGCAGTCAGCTGTGGTCACACATGTGTGTACATCGAGTAGGATTAGTAGCATGTAGCATTGACATGTAAAATTACAATTTTTTTCTAACTTTTCCTTATCTTTTCTTTGCAGTGTCTATAACATGGACTAACGCGCCAGAAAACCAATACCCAATCTTGGGCTCCGACTACACTGTAAAGTGTGAAGTGACAGCGGATCCAAATCCAACAGTCGACTGGATGCGAAATGGGGATCAGGTAAGCTCTCTCAAAAAGAAACCGTCCGGTAGAATATGTGATTTTATGAAACTTTTGACTTGCTTTTCAGATCCGAACAAATGACAAGTATGTGGTGGAGACACATGGCTTGCTAATCCGAAATGTCCAGGAATCAGATGATGGCGTATACACTTGCCGGGCAGCAGTTATTGAAACGGGAGAACTCGTTGAGCGTGTAATCCGAGTTGAGGTCTACATTAAACCTATCATCACGTACTTGCCGACATCGTTAGAAGCCGTTGAAGGAAAACCATTCGTAACGAATTGTACGGCGACGGGTAAGCCTGTACCAGAAATCTCATGGATTAAGGATTCGACGCAACAGAATGTAGCTACTGCGGATCGTTTTAAGGTGGATCCACGGTCGGGTCTGATGACGATTAATTCTGTATCACAGGATGATTACGATACATACACCTGCATAGCGAAAAATGCGGCTGGTGTTATTGATTCCAAAACCAAGCTGAACGTCCTTGTGAGACCGACAATCTTTGAGCTATACAACATAACTGGAGTAGCCAATAAGGAAGTGGCTATTACATGTCGATCCAAGGGTAGACCTGCGCCCGCAATATCTTTCCGCCGATGGGGCTCAGAGGAAGAGTATGTGCCAGGACCACAACCAGACGACGACCGCATTGTACTGGAACAACACTTTGACGATGAACGTGGTGAGTCGTCCGGAACTCTGAGGATATCCCGCTCAGTTCGCACCGATGACGGCCTCTATCAATGCCTTGCACGAAACAAGGGAGACACAGCGTTCAAAACTGGCCACATCACAATGGAATTTGGACCCGATTTTAGTCATATGAAAGATCTGCCACCTACTTTCAGTTGGGAACAAAAACCAGCGAATTTGAGCTGCTTAGCTATGAGTATCCCCAATGCCACAATCGAATGGCGATGGAATGGAAAGCAAATTAAAAATGGATTCGATCAGTTCCTAACAATTGTTGGAACAGGCCCGCGTAGTGACCTTATTGTTACCCCAGTTGCGAGAAACTACTATTCTGTATACAAATGCATTGCGACAAATATTCATGGAACCGTCGATTATGACATGCAGTTGAAGGAAGCCAATGTGCCTGGCAATGTGCAGGCAGCAATGCCACGTGTGCTGACTGCCACAACAATCACCTTTGAAATAACAGGACCTGCAACTGAATTGGGTCTTCCAGTAACGGCTTATTCGGTACAATTCAAAGAGGAAATGAATCCTGATTGGTCGACGGCGCAGAATCGCAGTTGGTCACCGGATAGTCCTTACATTGTCGAAGGTTTGAAACCACAAACTGCTTATACGTTCAGGTTTGCAGCTAGAAATCAAAGAGGTTTGGGGCAATGGAGCGCACTTCGTACACAATCGACACCAAAGAGATCAGCACCAGAAGAACCGAAACCACTGCACTCGCCGGTGCAGAATGATAAGGAAGAGCCTGTTGTTGTGTCACCATACTCGGATCATTTCGAGTTGAGGTGGAGTGTACCTGCCGATAATGGAGAGCCAATCGATTTCTATCAAGTCAAGTACTGTCCGGTAAGTGTCAATCCTTAACATTTTCAAAATATATCCTTTTTTCTTTTTTGTGATGTTTATTGTGGACCAACTTCTGTAAAAAAGTAAAACTGAAAGTGCTGAAGTCAATATTATTGATTTCATAAAGGGTTGCATCGTTTTGCAGGTATCACTCCACTTCTCCCATTCCAGTTTAAGTGAAGAGATGGTATTGAAGAGTCGTCTTTATTATCCAAAATTCTTTAGCAAATTCTAGTCACAACACTAAAAGGGATGAATGTTATTATTTCAACCTCCAGTGCGGTGTTTTGATTTGTAGTCAAACCTTTCAGCAAACATCCACTTAGACTGTCGCATTTTCCACTCCTTCCGCCGATCCGTCTTTCACCATATTCCAGCTCCCAAAGAAAGGTGGCAATGGTCGAGTTGGTAGTTTGCTTATTACTTAAATTGAACTAGGTCGAGCCAAACAGGGAACAGCAACATGCCGTGGAGCATAGAAGAGACAACCAACCACTGTACAAAAAAAAAAAATTGTCTAGACCAACTCCGAGTTAGAGTGAACCAGTTAGTCTTCATTTATAGAGAATTCTATTGAGTTTGTACGGAAGGAACTGTGCTTCAAATGTACATACTCTGACTGCTATTATAAGAAGCTTCAATCTTTTGAATGATCTCCTCAGACTGCTAACTCTCAACTACACTTAGAGATCCACGTTATACGCGTACGACAAAGTGGATCCTAGGCCCAAATTTTCTTCCTGAAATACACCCTGAGAAGTTAATGCTGACTTACTATAGGAGCCTTCAGAGACGTCAGTAATGTTTAATACCCTGCCACCCCATTTTACTTCCCTTGGTCAAAGTATTTAAAATTGCTAAACAGTATGGACCATTAGTACACCATTATCGTAGACCAATAGTCTCTCGTCATTCAAAGAAGGTAGAAGGTGAATGGATTGTATTTATTACATATGTATACCCTTTTGTAGTCATTACTGCCTTTTTACTGAGAAACGTTTGTTTTTGGTACTTTCTTACTTTAATACTTAATCATCCTTGACACTACAATTTTGTCACATTTAAAGCTTATATCTGCACAAAAGATCTATAAAAGGTCGTAGTGCTGTATTGAGTCTACGCTTATACTCTTTCTACCCCATTGCAAATCATACATCTGGTAGATAAAAACTATGCAAGCATAATCTTGTCCTTATCCGAATTGCTTTGTCTACTTTTCTTTATTTAATAACTTTTTCTCTTTCACAGGGTCTCAAAGTGTCTGGTACATGGGAAGAACTCGCCAAAGAATGCCGCTCCACTGATGTCATCGAATCGACCAGTTTTGAAATGTCCAGCCTCAGTGGCAACACCTACTATCGCATCGAATTGCGAGCGCATAATGCCATCGGCTTCTCATCACCAGCGAGTATCATCATGAAAACCACCCGAGGTGAGTCCGATTCATCTAATAATAATCTCGGAACATTATTGTATTCGGCTGGTTTTGCCGCCTCGGCCGGCAATAGACACTTCAGTCACAGTCTGTTATCGACCACAATGACAACAATAACTACCACTACAACCACAGAAACATGTTTACTATCGATGTTAATATTATTAACTAGCAGTTGTTATGTTGCGCTATTCCATCATTAATCATCTCGAAATGCAGAGAAAAAAAACTGTTGCAAAATGCAATTTTTCGCAACTATTTTTTTTTAGTTTCATTTTTTCCGTTTTCTTTTTTATATAAGAATGCAACTTCTTAAATTTAAAAACTTATTTCTTTGTGTATTAATCGTTATGAAAAATCATTTTTTATCATTCTACTCTTTCTCGTAATCGTTGTAGTAAAAGACGTATACATATTTATTTTTCAACTTTTTTTTTGCTTTAAAGTGTCCTTTTTCAAGCAAAACATCGCGCTCAGAAATACAATTTAAAATATAAATCAATCCTCACACATACATTCTCGTACAAAGAAACACATCATTCACAAACAAAAAAAAAATAACATTTTTTACCAATTTCATAAATAAATTGTTTCGTTGTTTTTGTAATTTTTATTTAATTTACTTTTAATTGTTAGCTTATAGCATTTTTAATGCTTAGGAACACAATTTTCGTTTCGTTTACGTGTATGTGTAAGTTTAAAATTAATTTAGCTTGTGTTGTTGTGTTCTGTTTCCATAGTAAGCAAACAGTTTTTTTTTAAGTTTTTTACTTTTATCGAATAGAATCGGGATAAGGAATACGAGTCTATTTTACGGATCTATATAATATGTATTAGAACTACATAATGGTGGGGATGACAAAAATAAACATAGTTAGGTATATTTGTGTTGACTCCAAATACAAATGTACGTTCATGAATTTAAGTCTTCAGCTTCATCAGAATGGAAGCGATTCTTATTCAAAGATATCGATTGTAACAATATTTATAAAAAAAATAAACGGAATCGTCTTTGCATATTAACTAATATCTAAGGTATTGATGCGGTTGTACCAATAGTCGTCTCTGTAATATTCACCGAAACTTTGAGTAAATATGTATCGCACCTGTCCGCGAATTGTTATACGTAACAATTGTTGATAATTCACAATCATTCTTTGGAACCTATTGTACAGGCTTCATTTTTGAAATATTAGAAATATTTCCTCGCATTTATGGGTTAGCATATCCTATAATCCTCATCACAATTTCACCTTTCTAGTGGATTTTGGGAAGACTCAGACAAGTGAGATTATACCTGAAAATTGTCATTAAAACCAATTTTCGTTCAATTCCAGCAAGGAAGATACAGTCCCCACATCTTCTGAATTTAAAAACTATTTCATTTGGAAAAATCTCTTGAAACTAAATACAAGCTTGTGAATAAGATTATATTATTCTCGTTAGGCATAGAGAATAACTACTGTACGAGTATAAGCAGGCAATCTTGTTGGTCTGCAAGTTACTTTGGTGCTTTTGTTCCTCACTGCTCAAAATGTTGACAAATATTAAAATACTTTTAGAAACAGACCTTTCGTCTTTTTTTCATAGTTTGTTTACCAACATTTGTTAAAAACTTAAAGCGAGAAAGTTTAAGTTAACATTACTGAGTAAATAAATAGTTGCTTATGTAATTTTTCATTAGACCAATGGTTTTGTAATTGTCATAATATTCAAGTAATATTAACATGTGTACTTCCATTCAATGTAGTACATATAAACTTTCTTTGTCAGAAATAAACTAACTTAGGCATTTGTTATCCCCACCAAAGATCTTCCTTACTTTCAAATAACGAATCTCTTGCTACAAAAGACAACAAATAAAACGCGCAACGAAATTATCATAAAGAGTAATAAAACGATATTAATTAAAACGAAAACACTCCATTGCCAAAATATCTATTACCATTAATTAAAAAATAAACATAGTTATATTTTATAAAACAAATAAAAACAAACCAACAAAACAAAAAATAGGCGCAACATCAGTCACAAACACATCTAAATATATATATTTTTTAAAACTTAAATCAAAGAAAAAAAAACGATTTAAATGTAAAACTAGTTTTAACGTAAATATTAGTTATAAAGAAAAAAAAAACATTTTAATAAAAACAAGTACTTTAATATATTTAAAGAGAGATATGTATGATTTACAAAAACGAAAAAATAAAAGATAATTTACGAAAAAATATATATACTAAAAAAAACAAATACATTTTTCTAATTTAAAGTTAATTATATACATATATATATATATTTTTTTTATTAGTAGGAATATTCTTTTAGTGTTAATTTTTTAATTCAAAACTGAGTTGTTTTTAATTTTATTTATTTTTAACACAATTCAACCACACCCAAACAAAAACACTTCAATTCAATTCCTATTTCAAAAACATTCAAAATATAAATAAATAAAAGTTTTAAAAGCAACCTACATACATAAATATATGCCTGACGAAAAAAATATATATATAAAAATTTTATATTTTTGTGTGTGTATTGAAGTAAGTTTTTTTTTTTTAGTTTAGTTTTATTTAATTTGTAGCCTTTTTTTAAAAATCCGTTGGGACAATTATTTTTATTTGGAATAAAAAGAAATGAAAATTAAAAAAATATATATCATATTTTTTTATATTTTTTTTTTTATAGATTTTGTAGCAGAGATCGAATCTATTTGTTTATTTTTTATTTTGTGTAGTTGCATCCTGAGAACTGCCGTGTATCTCCTTTGTGTTGTGTGTATTGTTTTGGTAAATAATTGCAAGTGTTTGTGTGTTTTATGTCTAAGAAAAACCAAGAAGAGACAAAAGCAACGCATAGCTTTACATTTTTTCTTATTAAGTTTCTTATATTGTTTTATGTTTTGTGACAAAATTATTTCAAAATTTTGAATTTTTATGTTTTTAAGGGGATATTTACATTGGCTTACAGATATAACTATAACTTAAAATCCATATATTTTAAAATTATTCATTTAACATTATCAATAAAAGACAACAATTTCAAGGTATTGTCGCATAGGTCTAGTTTGCATTTATGTTCTTATTAACTTCTTGCCCTGATGTTTATTTTAAGTTAAGTAGCAAATAAACTTTGCAGATAGATGTTAGAAACCAAAATATTAAAAGAGCAAATTCCTTAACTTTATCCTGCGAGTTAAAAATTTTCTGCGGTGTCTTGTTTATTTGCGTATTTGCTGTTGATTTTCATTATTATTATTATTCACGTCCTTGTTTGAACAAAAGTTGGGAAATCGCCAAAGTACAATTGTTTCTTCTTACATTTTTATGGTAAGAAACTGTTGTGGCTGATATGGACGTTTCTCGTTCACTTTATCCCATAATTCTCCTCAATAAAATTCAAGCGATATAATTTTATTCTTTTCTGTCCGCTATCTTTCATGAATGTGACGAAAACTCGATCAAGGCTATTCGTTTCATTAACTCAATAAAAAATAGCATCAGTTCTTAGTACTTTGTGTTCTTTCATTTCTCAAGGGTGTAAAGAACTTCGATAACACTCCATTTATCTGCATTTTACCTCCAATTGTTTTTAAGTTTGAGTGAAACTATTGTTCAGTAACCTCGTTCCTTTTTAATGGAAATCAGTTATTCATCCATTCATTGACATAAAAATTTACTTTTTCCGCTAGCGTCCTGGGTACAAGGTGAAGCAGCATGAGAATACACTATTTTGCTAGCAAATTTAGACCAGCGTATTTTTTTAACTTCCTTGGAGTTTAAACAGTTTGACGACAACACTAGTAAAAACTTTATACATGCTCTTGTGGCCTATAGTCGTATGAGTTGGGTTTCTTAATATTCAAGCTAAGAGTCCAGATGCAACTGTTTTTAGATTTCTTCAAAAACAAAATCTGACAACTTTGCGACAAGCTGCCGAAAAACTAACTTTTTTAATGGATTTTTCTGCATACCACGAAATTTTTGTTTTTAAAACCAATCTCCAAAAACTTAACAACATTTATTGAGAAACCATATTCTTCCACTTCAAATACATACATAGGTCAAAAGTAGCAGACTCGTGCCAGATTATGTTTTGCACATCAACTTAGTTTCCAATCAAGCGTACTACCTAAGACAAGGTTTTTCTTCTTTTAATATGCCGCTTATCAAGCGAGAATTCGATGACTTTTCAAGCAGATAAAAAATCATTGTTTCAAGGAAGATTTTGTGCATTATGCCTTGTACAGAAAATAGTCTGTTTTAGCTTTTGTTATTGGAAGTCTGTCCTTTTGTGCACAGACTGAAATTGTCATCTCTTTGTCTCAGTTCTCAACCGCTTTTACCAAAAGAGTATTTTATATTAATTTGCTTACTACATTTAAGTATTTTTATTTATTTTGCATTTTTCTTTAATTCAGAATTATATAATAGAACCACAATCGAAAAAAAAAATTTATCAAAATTTTCTAGACCATTAGGGAGCACCAGAAACGACACACTTTCAACTTAGATTGTTAATTAGACAACACTCAAATATTTCTTTGTAGTATTAAAGTTCAATAACAACAAACTACATTTAAATATATTTATCATGTTATAAATGTGCAACTAACTTAATTTTTTAATCTAAATGTGTTATAATTTTTTTAACCCTATAAGTATGTATGCTAATAATAGTTTGTGTTTGCTAAAAGAAAAACCACAATTTCACCAATAAAACACTTGTAGTCTTAAAACAATTTAGCTAAAAATATTTAATTTAAAATGACATCTTCAAACAATTGGAATAACTCTTCTTAAGAAAATTAAAAGAAAAACATTGGAATGATCAATCTTCTTTACCCGTCCGCTCATCATTTCGCTCTTTCGTTTCGACTTTCATATAAATTCATTGTCAATTTTTTCGTTTTAACAATCACATCAATCTACTTCTATCTCGCTCTCTATCTCTGACTCTCCATCCAGTCAAACTTTCAACAACAAACAAAACACACATTCACCACTCCTCTCAATATAACACATAAATCCATATTGTGTTTGCTATATTATTAAATATTTTGTTATGTGTGAGAAACCAAAAAACAAAAAACAGTCTGTTTTGTTTTGAAGTGAAACGAAAGATCTCGAACGAAAAAAAAAACAACAAAACTCTTCCTCCTCTTACCCCCTTATTCGTAGATAATCCATACAATGCAGCTACATCAACACATAGCCCGACCTCATGGTCAAAATGTTGCCTACTATTGCTATTGGCCGCAATGACAGTGATGTTATCTACACCGTCATCGGTAACGTTGGTCAGCACAAAGGGAAATGTCAGGACGACGGGTGTGTCATCGACAACAAAAACTTTGCACTTATATTCATATCATGGTGCAGGACAAAGATTTTATGAAACTACCACCGAACACCGAACAAAAACGATAGCAACTTTGCTCACCGTAAATGATGATTAATATAATTTTTTTATACGTTTAAATAAAAAAAATCATCTCCACCAGAAAATATAAAAAAAATTCCATTATGTACAAAATATATAACACAAAAAAAAAAAAAAAAAATAGAAATCAGCCAAAATGTTAAGTGTAAAATATAAATATTTCTATGATACATACACTCATATACATAGTATATATACATAAATGCATGGTGTCATTGTGTAAAATAAGATTAAATAACAGCTTTCACATAAATAAAAGTCTAAAACAGAAAAATAGAAACCATAAACATAACTTTTAAATATAACTGATACGTTATGACTGATTCATCATTTTAAACACATCCTTGAGAGAAAAGTGAAAAACATTTTATCCACATTATCCACGAAGGTATTTAGTCTAAAAATGTTACTATATTCAGCCTTTAGGACGGCAGCATATGTATCTAAACAAGTGGTATCTATGTACTCATGTACGTACATATCTATGCCCTGGCTACGCCGTTATCTACTCGAACTAACTTCGCAACTTTTCATTTGACAATACTTTGAAAGTTCTAAAATCTACTCAGGGTTTTAGGAAATTTGAGGAAAATGGAGTTCAAAACTATTATAAACTGAAAAGTTGCAAAGTCATTTGGAATGATCGTTTACTTTATTTTACAAATATTGACTATTTTTCCCTTTTTGTGCTGAAAGGTATAGAACATTGAGACTTATAATGAGCTACTTATGAATATCAAAGAATTTGAATCTGAATTCTAACGGATATCCTAGAGCGAAGCATCGATAATACTCTTACAATAAGTTTAACCATATAAAATTGCCAAATTAACGAAATCGTCACAAGCGTTGTCAATTTTCCTCTGCCAACTTTGCTACTTAAATCGAATCATATACCAGGCTCCCATGAATGTCAGTAACAAGCCCTTCAATATGTTCCACTTTCATTTTCTTAACCGCCAATGCCCCACCTCTAACAAAAAGAATAGAACAACAGTGCCTCTCTTTGCTATGAAGTCTATAACTACATATACTACTAAAAAGTGGCAAATACAATCTCTTTGTGTATATTACGTACATACATACATGCATATTTACGTTATCTCTTTTTAACTCAGTTTTTGTCAGTCGACTTCAAGAGCGTTGAAAGTTCCAAGCCATTTTAAAACTGAGCTCTTAACCAGCTGGATAAACTGATCCGAGAAAAGATGAATATGTCAAATCAAGCAAAATACATAAGATAAGTTTATCATAAAAATAGATTCTGTATTTTAGGAAATATAAAATTAGCTTAGTCTGATTATGTGTACTAGACAAACATTTTTTACCAATTTCATAAATAAATTGTTTCGTTGTTTTTGTAATTTTTATTTAATTTACTTTTAATTGTTAGCTTATAGCATTTTTAATGCTTAGGAACACAATTTTCGTTTCGTTTACGTGTATGTGTAAGTTTAAAATTAATTTAGCTTGTGTTGTTGTGTTCTGTTTCCATAGTAAGCAAACAGTTTTTTTTTAAGTTTTTTACTTTTATCGAATAGAATCGGGATAAGGAATACGAGTCTATTTTACGGATCTATATAATATGTATTAGAACTACATAATGGTGGGGATGACAAAAATAAACATAGTTAGGTATATTTGTGTTGACTCCAAATACAAATGTACGTTCATGAATTTAAGTCTTCAGCTTCATCAGAATGGAAGCGATTCTTATTCAAAGATATCGATTGTAACAATATTTATAAAAAAAATAAACGGAATCGTCTTTGCATATTAACTAATATCTAAGGTATTGATGCGGTTGTACCAATAGTCGTCTCTGTAATATTCACCGAAACTTTGAGTAAATATGTATCGCACCTGTCCGCGAATTGTTATACGTAACAATTGTTGATAATTCACAATCATTCTTTGGAACCTATTGTACAGGCTTCATTTTTGAAATATTAGAAATATTTCCTCGCATTTATGGGTTAGCATATCCTATAATCCTCATCACAATTTCACCTTTCTAGTGGATTTTGGGAAGACTCAGACAAGTGAGATTATACCTGAAAATTGTCATTAAAACCAATTTTCGTTCAATTCCAGCAAGGAAGATACAGTCCCCACATCTTCTGAATTTAAAAACTATTTCATTTGGAAAAATCTCTTGAAACTAAATACAAGCTTGTGAATAAGATTATATTATTCTCGTTAGGCATAGAGAATAACTACTGTACGAGTATAAGCAGGCAATCTTGTTGGTCTGCAAGTTACTTTGGTGCTTTTGTTCCTCACTGCTCAAAATGTTGACAAATATTAAAATACTTTTAGAAACAGACCTTTCGTCTTTTTTTCATAGTTTGTTTACCAACATTTGTTAAAAACTTAAAGCGAGAAAGTTTAAGTTAACATTACTGAGTAAATAAATAGTTGCTTATGTAATTTTTCATTAGACCAATGGTTTTGTAATTGTCATAATATTCAAGTAATATTAACATGTGTACTTCCATTCAATGTAGTACATATAAACTTTCTTTGTCAGAAATAAACTAACTTAGGCATTTGTTATCCCCACCAAAGATCTTCCTTACTTTCAAATAACGAATCTCTTGCTACAAAAGACAACAAATAAAACGCGCAACGAAATTATCATAAAGAGTAATAAAACGATATTAATTAAAACGAAAACACTCCATTGCCAAAATATCTATTACCATTAATTAAAAAATAAACATAGTTATATTTTATAAAACAAATAAAAACAAACCAACAAAACAAAAAATAGGCGCAACATCAGTCACAAACACATCTAAATATATATATTTTTTAAAACTTAAATCAAAGAAAAAAAAACGATTTAAATGTAAAACTAGTTTTAACGTAAATATTAGTTATAAAGAAAAAAAAAACATTTTAATAAAAACAAGTACTTTAATATATTTAAAGAGAGATATGTATGATTTACAAAAACGAAAAAATAAAAGATAATTTACGAAAAAATATATATACTAAAAAAAACAAATACATTTTTCTAATTTAAAGTTAATTATATACATATATATATATATTTTTTTTATTAGTAGGAATATTCTTTTAGTGTTAATTTTTTAATTCAAAACTGAGTTGTTTTTAATTTTATTTATTTTTAACACAATTCAACCACACCCAAACAAAAACACTTCAATTCAATTCCTATTTCAAAAACATTCAAAATATAAATAAATAAAAGTTTTAAAAGCAACCTACATACATAAATATATGCCTGACGAAAAAAATATATATATAAAAATTTTATATTTTTGTGTGTGTATTGAAGTAAGTTTTTTTTTTTTAGTTTAGTTTTATTTAATTTGTAGCCTTTTTTTAAAAATCCGTTGGGACAATTATTTTTATTTGGAATAAAAAGAAATGAAAATTAAAAAAATATATATCATATTTTTTTATATTTTTTTTTTTATAGATTTTGTAGCAGAGATCGAATCTATTTGTTTATTTTTTATTTTGTGTAGTTGCATCCTGAGAACTGCCGTGTATCTCCTTTGTGTTGTGTGTATTGTTTTGGTAAATAATTGCAAGTGTTTGTGTGTTTTATGTCTAAGAAAAACCAAGAAGAGACAAAAGCAACGCATAGCTTTACATTTTTTCTTATTAAGTTTCTTATATTGTTTTATGTTTTGTGACAAAATTATTTCAAAATTTTGAATTTTTATGTTTTTAAGGGGATATTTACATTGGCTTACAGATATAACTATAACTTAAAATCCATATATTTTAAAATTATTCATTTAACATTATCAATAAAAGACAACAATTTCAAGGTATTGTCGCATAGGTCTAGTTTGCATTTATGTTCTTATTAACTTCTTGCCCTGATGTTTATTTTAAGTTAAGTAGCAAATAAACTTTGCAGATAGATGTTAGAAACCAAAATATTAAAAGAGCAAATTCCTTAACTTTATCCTGCGAGTTAAAAATTTTCTGCGGTGTCTTGTTTATTTGCGTATTTGCTGTTGATTTTCATTATTATTATTATTCACGTCCTTGTTTGAACAAAAGTTGGGAAATCGCCAAAGTACAATTGTTTCTTCTTACATTTTTATGGTAAGAAACTGTTGTGGCTGATATGGACGTTTCTCGTTCACTTTATCCCATAATTCTCCTCAATAAAATTCAAGCGATATAATTTTATTCTTTTCTGTCCGCTATCTTTCATGAATGTGACGAAAACTCGATCAAGGCTATTCGTTTCATTAACTCAATAAAAAATAGCATCAGTTCTTAGTACTTTGTGTTCTTTCATTTCTCAAGGGTGTAAAGAACTTCGATAACACTCCATTTATCTGCATTTTACCTCCAATTGTTTTTAAGTTTGAGTGAAACTATTGTTCAGTAACCTCGTTCCTTTTTAATGGAAATCAGTTATTCATCCATTCATTGACATAAAAATTTACTTTTTCCGCTAGCGTCCTGGGTACAAGGTGAAGCAGCATGAGAATACACTATTTTGCTAGCAAATTTAGACCAGCGTATTTTTTTAACTTCCTTGGAGTTTAAACAGTTTGACGACAACACTAGTAAAAACTTTATACATGCTCTTGTGGCCTATAGTCGTATGAGTTGGGTTTCTTAATATTCAAGCTAAGAGTCCAGATGCAACTGTTTTTAGATTTCTTCAAAAACAAAATCTGACAACTTTGCGACAAGCTGCCGAAAAACTAACTTTTTTAATGGATTTTTCTGCATACCACGAAATTTTTGTTTTTAAAACCAATCTCCAAAAACTTAACAACATTTATTGAGAAACCATATTCTTCCACTTCAAATACATACATAGGTCAAAAGTAGCAGACTCGTGCCAGATTATGTTTTGCACATCAACTTAGTTTCCAATCAAGCGTACTACCTAAGACAAGGTTTTTCTTCTTTTAATATGCCGCTTATCAAGCGAGAATTCGATGACTTTTCAAGCAGATAAAAAATCATTGTTTCAAGGAAGATTTTGTGCATTATGCCTTGTACAGAAAATAGTCTGTTTTAGCTTTTGTTATTGGAAGTCTGTCCTTTTGTGCACAGACTGAAATTGTCATCTCTTTGTCTCAGTTCTCAACCGCTTTTACCAAAAGAGTATTTTATATTAATTTGCTTACTACATTTAAGTATTTTTATTTATTTTGCATTTTTCTTTAATTCAGAATTATATAATAGAACCACAATCGAAAAAAAAAATTTATCAAAATTTTCTAGACCATTAGGGAGCACCAGAAACGACACACTTTCAACTTAGATTGTTAATTAGACAACACTCAAATATTTCTTTGTAGTATTAAAGTTCAATAACAACAAACTACATTTAAATATATTTATCATGTTATAAATGTGCAACTAACTTAATTTTTTAATCTAAATGTGTTATAATTTTTTTAACCCTATAAGTATGTATGCTAATAATAGTTTGTGTTTGCTAAAAGAAAAACCACAATTTCACCAATAAAACACTTGTAGTCTTAAAACAATTTAGCTAAAAATATTTAATTTAAAATGACATCTTCAAACAATTGGAATAACTCTTCTTAAGAAAATTAAAAGAAAAACATTGGAATGATCAATCTTCTTTACCCGTCCGCTCATCATTTCGCTCTTTCGTTTCGACTTTCATATAAATTCATTGTCAATTTTTTCGTTTTAACAATCACATCAATCTACTTCTATCTCGCTCTCTATCTCTGACTCTCCATCCAGTCAAACTTTCAACAACAAACAAAACACACATTCACCACTCCTCTCAATATAACACATAAATCCATATTGTGTTTGCTATATTATTAAATATTTTGTTATGTGTGAGAAACCAAAAAACAAAAAACAGTCTGTTTTGTTTTGAAGTGAAACGAAAGATCTCGAACGAAAAAAAAAACAACAAAACTCTTCCTCCTCTTACCCCCTTATTCGTAGATAATCCATACAATGCAGCTACATCAACACATAGCCCGACCTCATGGTCAAAATGTTGCCTACTATTGCTATTGGCCGCAATGACAGTGATGTTATCTACACCGTCATCGGTAACGTTGGTCAGCACAAAGGGAAATGTCAGGACGACGGGTGTGTCATCGACAACAAAAACTTTGCACTTATATTCATATCATGGTGCAGGACAAAGATTTTATGAAACTACCACCGAACACCGAACAAAAACGATAGCAACTTTGCTCACCGTAAATGATGATTAATATAATTTTTTTATACGTTTAAATAAAAAAAATCATCTCCACCAGAAAATATAAAAAAAATTCCATTATGTACAAAATATATAACACAAAAAAAAAAAAAAAAAATAGAAATCAGCCAAAATGTTAAGTGTAAAATATAAATATTTCTATGATACATACACTCATATACATAGTATATATACATAAATGCATGGTGTCATTGTGTAAAATAAGATTAAATAACAGCTTTCACATAAATAAAAGTCTAAAACAGAAAAATAGAAACCATAAACATAACTTTTAAATATAACTGATACGTTATGACTGATTCATCATTTTAAACACATCCTTGAGAGAAAAGTGAAAAACATTTTATCCACATTATCCACGAAGGTATTTAGTCTAAAAATGTTACTATATTCAGCCTTTAGGACGGCAGCATATGTATCTAAACAAGTGGTATCTATGTACTCATGTACGTACATATCTATGCCCTGGCTACGCCGTTATCTACTCGAACTAACTTCGCAACTTTTCATTTGACAATACTTTGAAAGTTCTAAAATCTACTCAGGGTTTTAGGAAATTTGAGGAAAATGGAGTTCAAAACTATTATAAACTGAAAAGTTGCAAAGTCATTTGGAATGATCGTTTACTTTATTTTACAAATATTGACTATTTTTCCCTTTTTGTGCTGAAAGGTATAGAACATTGAGACTTATAATGAGCTACTTATGAATATCAAAGAATTTGAATCTGAATTCTAACGGATATCCTAGAGCGAAGCATCGATAATACTCTTACAATAAGTTTAACCATATAAAATTGCCAAATTAACGAAATCGTCACAAGCGTTGTCAATTTTCCTCTGCCAACTTTGCTACTTAAATCGAATCATATACCAGGCTCCCATGAATGTCAGTAACAAGCCCTTCAATATGTTCCACTTTCATTTTCTTAACCGCCAATGCCCCACCTCTAACAAAAAGAATAGAACAACAGTGCCTCTCTTTGCTATGAAGTCTATAACTACATATACTACTAAAAAGTGGCAAATACAATCTCTTTGTGTATATTACGTACATACATACATGCATATTTACGTTATCTCTTTTTAACTCAGTTTTTGTCAGTCGACTTCAAGAGCGTTGAAAGTTCCAAGCCATTTTAAAACTGAGCTCTTAACCAGCTGGATAAACTGATCCGAGAAAAGATGAATATGTCAAATCAAGCAAAATACATAAGATAAGTTTATCATAAAAATAGATTCTGTATTTTAGGAAATATAAAATTAGCTTAGTCTGATTATGTGTACTAGACAAAGAAAATAATCACCAAAAAAGGAATTATTCGGCGTTTATGCACCAGGGACGCATAAATCGTAGTAGGTACTTTCTCCAAAAAATCTTACCGATTCCCACAAAAGTTTCACACATACTTTGATGAAACCACGCCTACTAAATAGTGAAAGATGTAACCAAAATAGAATCTCAGAGAAAAAGTTATATTTTAGAGAGCATCATACTGGTATGGACCAGTATACATACACATTTACATATGTAGAGCTCTTTCCTATCGTTTTTTTTTCTTAAGGTCGGCTTCAGTTTAGCAAAAACACCTTAACGTGTCAAGCATGTACTACATATACCACAATATTGAGTTTATGTTCTAGTTCAGTTTGACTTCTAAGATTTGTATTTGCATTAAACGCCTTTAAGTGCAACTTTACATTTTTTTTTCTTTAACAAAAAGTTGCATTTTCTTTAATACTTATATACCAAAACCAGACCACTGTAGTGGGTTCCTTTTCGTCTCTCTTTCACGATCCATCTTAGCCAGAGAGTCTCTCTGGATTTCTCCACAGTTCCTCTCTGGCTTCGATTCTTCGTGTCAACGCTAGCATCTATTTAACGAAAATCTGGTTCATCCTCGGGGTTTCTACTCAGTGGCTCTGGAGGACCTCCCTTCTTCTGCTAGCTAACGCCGGACATTGACACAATATATGTGCTGCCGTCCCGACTTCCTCCAGGCATAGTTCACAGGTGTCATCCTCCAGAAGACCCATCTTCTTTAGGTGATACCCAAGCTTAGAACCTCTCTGTGCGTGGTGCCAATCATAACCATTTTCGACTGCCTGCAACCTTCCACGGTTGACCACATTCTCTGGTGTTCCGTCGCGGCAGAGTTGCTAATCAGGTGTTCTACCATCCCTCTACCAACTGCAGCGAACAGTTCCGGACGAAAAAGTTCCGAGATTGACCCTTTAATACTTGCTTTCATCTTCTATTATAAATGATAGAGCAACAATGGAAAATAAAATGAAAATTTTACTGTTGACTCAGTAACTTATTTTTCACGTATTTTAGTAAAAATTTGTCGCATAGAAATATAATCACATATGTATGTATGTCAAGGTTCGCTTTATCTCAAGTCTCCCCAGTTTTTCCTCAACTGCCATGACTCCTTTTCTACTGTCTTATATTAAGTTTTTTCGTGAGTATTCCATAGTCTGCCTTACAATGCTTATACATTTGATAAAACTAATCGCAGCTGGGTGCTTAAACACTGCTTCACTAGACCTTCAAGCATCGGCTTCCACAATTTCCATCCATATATAATATATTCGTATGTACATGTGTAAATCTAATACGTCAACTCCGTCGATGTAAGTCGATTATTCTGGCAAATATCTTCTATGTAGTGGCGGTTGTAAATTCTGAACCTAAATTCCTATTTGTCGATTGTTTATGAACAAAGATCAGAAATACTAATCCAGTTTTCAAATTCTGTTAAATAACCTTTTTATGGAACCGTAAGTATCATTTCTTTTTTTTCCGCTGAAATGTTCGCGCAAAGCTTCATACGTAGAATTTAGTTGGAATGCCTCAAGTTCGATCGACATCTGATGGTTTATAATACGAACGTAGCAGCTTTCTTTGCTACGCGATTAATACGGAAGATTTCTTACAAACGTTGTAAAACGATCGTTTTTTCTGTCTGTAGCTATATCTGTATGAGAAGCCCCACCATCAATGAACGTGTTTACCGAGAATGTAGGCACATTCAAAAAGACTTATTCATCTTAAATGTTAGCAATTTCCTCTAAGGCTTTTTCCTTTAAGAACAATTCAAAGCACGTGCACTATAAAAATTGTTTCACTTTGTTGATATTAACTTCCAATCACAGCATACATACATACTCTATTAGAAGTTCATTTTGCCAAAAGTTAACTTCTAAACCACAGCATATTCTCCACATTCTACCACCACCGGAGGAAAGCATTCCAATTCACTTAACTCACTTCGCAAAAACTTCCAAATAAAGATAGATCCCCTGGCAAGAGCAAATAGAAAAAAAAATCAAGGTTTTTTTTTTTAAATTCCACCAGACCGATGTCGCCTTTTGGCCAAACTGCATATTTTCTGAGTACTGTGCGTGGTTATTCGTTCGTGTTTGATTAGAAACAAACCGACTCAAGGGGTGTTTTCAATAAACAGAAAAACAGAAGAAAATAACCGAAAAACTGTGCGTTGACTTAGTGAAGCTGTAGGCAAAATTCTATGAATTCTACCACCACCAATTTCCATTATGCACTGAAAGTCTGTATCATTCTGCAAGGATCCATAATATCACACTACTTAAAAATTAATCAAAAACGAAAAAAAAAAACATTTGAAAAGTCTTTAATGTAAAATAAATCGTATATATAAAACATATAACTAAAACTGCCAAATTTTATATGAGAAATTTATTAGAATTTTATGTGAAATGTTTTTATATAAAAGAAAAAGAAAAGTTTTAAACCATAACAGAAAAATAGTAGAATACTAATCGAATTTAATACCCCATGCATTTGTAAATGTTTTCAGTCGTACATTTAAAAAAACAATATTTCTAAATACACGCAGCTGTTATGAAATAAAAGTAATATATTAAAATATGTATATTGACCAATGTTACATTGTGTTTTGTTTTTAATTTTTTAGCTCAAAATATTATTATGTGCGCGCGTGTCATTTTCTTTAAGGAATCAAATTCCAAAAATAAACCCGTGTATAGTTAAATGTATGTATTTAATAAGAATCGAACTATTAGTGAAAAATTAGTTAAAATCTACAAAAAAAAAAATACATAAAGCATTTTAATAGAAAAATTCAAATTTAAACGTAAGTGTGAAAATTAATGGAAAAAAAAAGAAAACATTTTAAATAAAAATTTTATAGATTTTAAATGATAAAGTATACGTTTAAGACAATAATAAAATTCACATCACATTGAAATTATTACAGCAAAAGATTTATATGTGAATAAGTTTTTACAAATTTTCGTTAAATATTTTAATTAGGGGTTTGTAAGGATTGCTTTAGACCTTGAACAGGCAGTAGAAATCGAAAATATGTAGCTGGGAATAAAAGAACACGATATGTATAATTTGCAAAATGTTACTTCGATGTCTCGGAAGAAAGAATCTGGGTATTAACAAAGGAATTGATCACTTTTGTTGACAGCCGCTGCCTTTCTTCTTTTTTTAACAATAACTTTGGTTAACTTCCTTGAATCTCAAGTTAATACCCTCCAAACAAAGAGCTGCAATACCAATTAATAATAGTACACCCAATTAAGAAGGTTATTCAACTTATTTATAAAATGGGTTAACGTAGTATGTTGCATAATAGTCCTTTCAAGATGTGCAGAGAATTTTACCTAAGATTTCCTTGTGACTGTACAGTATTTGGAAACCTTTATCATTCATTTTTACTAAGAATGTATTATTTTGTGCTTCTTATTGGAATTTACAAGATGGGACACAAGTTTACCCGGGGATAATACTGTATTGTTTCAGGTCTGGAGCTGAACTAGTTGTTGCACTGACACCTTTAATATGTGACTACTTTTTAGTTACAAGAATTGTTTTGATCACCTCTTTTGGAATTACCTTCATGGTAATCAGCTTATTATTTCATCTTCCAAGTAAACTACATACGAGTACGTACATTGGCTTTTTTCCTTGGATATATCGCAATGCAATATTTAAAACGACAAATTTAACTTTTTTGATTAATTCAAGGTATCCAACCTAGAGAGTTAGAAGTTATTCTTTCGTAGAAGATCCTATTTTTGATTGACTGATGAAGTTTCAGTTTTGTCGCTTTGATCAGCGCAATCTCTACAACTTTGATCTGGCGTTAATTTTACTACATTGCTTATATTTATATCGACTTTATCTCAAAGTTTAAAGACATCATCTTCAATTCATACGATTTCTTCCCGGACCTCTATTAGGAAATCTGCACTTTGTGCCTTTTACTGTAAAGTATGTCGTATATGTACTTTATTCTTGGCATTTCGTAGTTTTGATTACCACTTTACCACTTTATTCAAAATTTAATGAAATATGTAGTTTTGAACAATTTTGACCAATGTAACTTATTACTTCAACAATTTTTTCTTGCAAACTAACAAATAGGATTTACTAGCAAAGCCAGGTATAACATCTGTTCTGTTCTGATGGTTAGAAGTTGGATTTCTACTTTCTATACGATTTCACTCCTGTTCAAAGAATTTTAAAAGCTATTTTTCGTTCTGTAATATAATTAAATTATTAATTTTCAAACTATAGTTCCTTTAACGTCGAAACGATTTATTTTTTCCATCTTTTCTCTTTTACTAACTTCGTCCCCGAATCTTCTTTATATAAACAAAGTCAATCATATCATTTATGTAGTTAGATTTATTACGAAATAAAAAAATGTCTTAATACACTTAAAGTCGAAATCTAAAAGCAAAAATAATAAATAAATACATGTACTTAGGTAAGAAATTGTACATAAAGTATACTTGAAAACAAAAACATAAGCTTCGAATTACTAAATATAATAGAAACAGAAAATACGAAAACAAAAGAAATAAATTGAGGTGTCTATAGATTTAAAAACAAAAACTTATTAAATAAATAAAATATTAAGAGAAAAAACAAGTTGAACTAAAATAAACGATGTTTTTTTATTCAAATTCTTCAATTAGCGGTTTAGAATAGTATTAATTAGATCCATGAGTGTATAACCAAGCATGGTATTAAATATCCAAACATCCCTATTAAAGTAATTAACCCAATAAACAAAATAAAAATATTGAATAATGAAAAGAACGCCGTTGGAGTGCTGTCACAACGTTGGTAATGATTTTATTAAGTAACTAAATATTTTAAAAATATACAAATTTGTAATATATACCTATACAATCAACAGTGTTTTTTACAACAAGGTAAATACAAAACAATAAAATAACAATTTTTTTCATAATAGATGTATATTTATTTCAAAAGTTTTTATGTTTAACTCTTTTCTGTTTGTTATTTACTAATAATTGTTTAAGTTAATTTCATTTATAGGAAAAAATATATATTAAAAAATATTATTGTATTTAAATAGATACATTCAAATGACAACTAAAAACTACTAAACAAAACAAAAACCTGGTTAAATTGTTTATATTATTTCTTACATATTTTTTTGTTAAATAATCTTGTAAATAATTTAACAAAATTTCGTGCAAAAAATGGGCTTTTACTAAATTTTAGTTTATGATATTTTTTTTGTTTTTTTTTTTTGTGAACAGAATCATATTGCATTGGCTACAAATTCGCTTCGAATTATTTGTTTTATTATTAATTTGATGTAACATAATTTAAAGTTTGATTTTTAAAAAATTATGCATGGTGCTGGATTTAGTTTTTTTTTATTTGCTTTTGTTTATTTTTTTATTTTTTTAATTCATATTTATTTTGTTTATACATGTACACACACAAAAATGTAAAAAGAAGATATATAATGCTTTTGTACGTATTACTGCGCAAAATTTTTTTTTAAACATACATTTTTTTCAAATATTATTAAAATTTAAGTAATTTGAGATAATGTCCATATTAGTTATATTAAATTTAAGACTACTGTTTTAAATATTTATTTTTCCTTGTCATGTTGAGTAAGATGAAATTATTGATTTTTTTTTTAAGCTCTAGTATTTGGATATCAAGTAAATTTACATTGGTATAATATTCTTCAACAGTTTCAGGGGTCCTCGGTTAAGGAAAATATTTTTGTAATATCCAATTGCAAATATATTTTTAACATAATTTTTTGCTTCATCGAATTGGACAGCTACATATTTTTTTTCCTTTCCTCACTTTTATAATTACGATAGAAATGGGTTATGCACAGGTGCAAATACATCAAAAATTTGTAAGAGTACCCTAATAATTGGATACACATGCTCACTTATTTAAGAATGTACCTGGTTCTTAAATCTACATTAATTTCTTCTAATATTAAATATAAACGCCTGCCTGCGAACTATTATTATTATTAGAGAAAACGTACCACAGTTAATTTTTCGATTTTTTTCATGGACTCAACCAAATTTGGAATTTCCTTAAAAGGTTTATTTTTGACAGCTTTTTATTTTGATCGTTGTAGAAATCTAAAGTTTTTTTGGAAGGTAAACGCTTAGTAAAGTATTGCTTAAATTTTTTTATTATAATACGCCTGGCGGCACAAATTCGCAGTACCACTGCTACTCCGAATGGCAACAGCTGCTACTTTAATACTACAGTCTAGACATTTCACATGGTTATACAGTATCTTAAGGACATTTTTCCTTGTTTCCCTAAGACTAAGGAATATCTTTATTTTTGTCACTAACGCCTTGGTACTATATTGATGCCTATCCCAATTGCTGCAGAGCATTGAAAACTAACGAATTTTCCAAAAGATTTTCTTCTATAGTAGTTTTTAGGAATCATAATTCTTTTATATCGTGTTTTAATGTTTTTTTCCTAGACATTTTTACGACTCGTTTCCCTATGACCATGTAATATATTTTTGCATGCATGTCTCGTATTGCTGGTATCGTGTTGCTACTATATGGTTATAGTGAACTAGGGCGTTATATACTACAGAAATTCATAAGCTAAAAATAGTTCTGAGAAGGGCACGAGATTCGCAACTGGTTTTCTAAAAATTTAGATTGAATTGTATTTTAGTGGCTTATAAACGCAGTGTCGAGAGCCACAATTCCTTCTTTTTTTTAAAAAAAAAATCCGTATGAGGCTGATGTATTCTAACTTATATTCGCTGTACAATATGCTGCAAAATATTGATTTAAAAAAAACTTCTTATACATGATCCATTCGACTTATCTCAAATTATTTCAATTTTGAAACCTTACTCTGTCTTGTTTTGTATATTCTCCAAATTTTCTATTCTTAAGCTTTTAACATTAGTTATTATACTTTCATAGATAATTTCTACAACAGTCATGAATAAGGAAGTAAATCCAGACAAGCTGTGTATTAATTTTGATCATTGAAGTCATTCCATACATGATACATTATAAAACAAACTCTCTGTATCTATCGTACTTATTCGAAAAAATTTTATTTTTTTTTTTGTCGGAAATAATGAGACTTTTTCCCTATTCACTACTGTTGTGTGATACTTATAAATAGTCCTTACCTTTACTCAATCAATTTGAACCGTGTTACTAATACTGAAACGTTTTGTTTCTCCTCCTGCTCAAAATTTTAGGTGTGGATGTCGTCCAAATAGCTGATCGCCGAGTGCTATCCTCTGCTTCAATCGTCGGTATCGCAGTTGGTGGAGTAATTATTCTATTAATCATTATCGATCTACTGTGCTGTCTAACAGCACGAATGGGTGTAATGGCAACAATGTGCCGAAAAACAAAACGATCACCATCCGAAATCGACGAGGAAACAAAACTTGGAAGGTAAATTCTATAACTATGAATAAATTTGTATAACACTTTTTGATACACATTTTGGTAAAATGTTTATTTTTATTTTTAATCAAAATTACCTCCTTCGTAATATTGCACTAAAATTAAACTTTTTCCTCTTCCTCTGCCCACACAAAATTTTATTGTAACCACACCGCTTAGATCTAGACAAAACGAATACAAATGGGTGTTTGCGAGACCACAGTCATTTTACTCGAATCGAAATTCAATTTTTATTTAATTTTTTTTTATATTGTTTTTATTTTTAGTGCAATATTATAGTGAATTTTATTTATTTTCTTGTTGGTTTTTGAGTTTTATAATTTGTTGTTTAAAAAAATCATAACTCATAACAAAAAAAAAAAAACATCTCCATCATCAACTTCCATTATGTATTTGCATTTAATTTTTTTTGAAATCATAACACATCCCCATACAAATTAACAAATGCAGTCTTTACGGTTGGCGTTTCCCGCTACCTTATTGCAGTGGGCAGTTGGTTAAGGAGCCTCCACCATCACCATTACCATTACCGCCACCAGTTAAACTTGGTGGATCACCAATGGCATCACCTTTGTAAGATAATACGACAATATCTAAACTCTATTTTTGAAAAGAATTTTTTTTTTTCGAGATATTTGTGAATATGCATGTAAGGTAGTTTGAAAGTTTTATAATTGTAGTGAGTTTTAATAAATTAGAGAATATATGTAGATACATGTACTCCGGTAACATGTTTGCACCCACTTGCCACGATCATCAATATTATCGACGCGTTTCTAAGTGCGAAAGCACTCAAAACAACCAAATAAGATCTAACCCATCTTTACTGGATGATATTTACTAAGCACTACTAATACTACAATTTGAACCTCATAGTTTTAAATTGTGGCTTGGTAGTGAGTACGAGTAGCTTAAAAATCGATGCGTGTAGCAAGATTAAAGAGAATTCTCAACAAACCTTACTAAGGTTATCACGTAGATCATATCCGAGTCATGGCTCAAGTGGTTAGTGCGTTGGACTACGTAGCGAGGTGTTCGAGGTATAAACCCCTAAAATTTCTTCCACGGCCCCACCTCTGGCCGGCGTCTGACAAACATCCGAGAGTATAACTGTCATGAAAAAGCTTCTCAAATTGCCCTTCGGAAACGATATTAAACAGTAGGTCCCTTCTAATCGTGTAAAGAATATAGCACACACAACATGAATGGTTATGAGAAGCTAGGTCCTGGGTACCATACAGCTGTCGCGCAAAATATTCATATTTTTTTAGATCACATCGGCAACGATGTATGCTATGTTTGTACCTATGTACCTGCATCCACTATTAACGAACCCATGCAGCACTTCAATAAATCTATAGAACCAGTGCCTGACTTTAGAAGAGGAACTTAGATAAGTTATTTTTTTAAATTTCTAACTTTCAAACCGCCTTACAAACTTTTCTATTTTTCTATAAATTTTTTGAATTTTTCTGAAAAGATAAACAAAAAACTTTTTTGCTTAGTTTGATTTAAATGTTATTCGTTGGCACAACCCTGGATGCATTTTAATCTTATCACGTATTTCCATTTCATTTTCATTCGTTTTCACTTAAATCATTTATACAGAGTTTGTTTTAAGTGTTTGGTAAATAATTAAATTGTCCTGGTTGTGGTAGCTGTAACTCTTTTAATACTTACCTTAATGCATGTTGGGAAATCATTTAATCCTCTTCTTTTTTCTCAATGATTGTTAAATGTGTTTTTTTATTTTAAAGGACTTAAAAAATGATGTGTTCACTGTCATTCTGAAATAGAATTGGAATTTGTATTGACGTCGAGTTGTTTCTTTATTGAAAAGTATTTTTAAATTTACTCTCTGTTGCGTTCAATGATAAAAAGGACACAGTCTTAATTTATATTTTCTATATTCACTGTCTTTGTCACCGCCCTTCAATGTTGTCTTGGGATGTTTTTTTGTTTTTTACAAACAAAGGGACAAAAAGATTTATCGCCAAGAGTCTTGGAAATTTTTCAGTACCATTGGTTTAAAGAATGAATTGTGTTTCCTGTTTAAAGTTTGAAATCTAGTAATGAATTTAAATTCGACAACCACTTAAATGTTTCAAGTACCTCTGGCCCAAGCCTCTAAGGTCTAAGATCGTCGACTTGTCAGTAAGAAAGCACACACTTCCATTTTCGCATTAACAGATACATATGCGTTTGCTTCCAGAATCCACAATGAGCTTTGACGAAAACTGCTGTATTTCACTAACTCTCTTCTCGTCTCTTCTCCGTTTCTTATTACAAAAAAAAATCTTGTCTTATTTCTGCTTTGATGCCTTCTAGCCGAAGAGGTAGTTGATGGTGTAAATGAAAACAAGACAAGACATACTGTTGTGGAACCCAAAATACTAAGTACACATGAATTTTAGTAGGGACTTCTTTAGCTGGTCTAAAATTTTGCTCCTACTACATATTGAGAAAGTGTGCAAATTTTGTTTGAAATAAAAAATATATACCTACATAAGTATTTCATTGAATTTCGAGCAATTCGCTGACACTTGCACAGAAAATGAATTACATGTATGTTCTTTGCTGACCAACTTCAAATATCTACAAAATATAAATTGTCCATCAAATATAGCATTAAGCTGTAAACATATTCCATTCGCGTACAAAATGTGAGCCATGAATAATTAAGAGAAGATTCGGGCATGTTGCGCCTCTCCAGAGCTAGAGCAGATATTTTTGACTTGAAGTATAAGTATGTACTTAGCTCCAGGAACTATGCTTATAAACTGTTGATTGAAAACAATATTCAAATCAAGTAACGGCAGGCTTGGGAAATAAGGCATCTTGAAATGCTCCTATTTACACGTCTATCTCGTTGACATTTCTGTAAGGAAAAAAAATTCTTCCGTACATTCTCACAAATTTGGAAAGTAGGTATAAGTAAGAAGAAAAGAGGCTGACTTAAACATGAAAAAAATAACTGGAGGAACGCCAAAAAGCCTCAGCGGTCCCCATTTGCTTAATAATAAATAACATTGCTGGAGCAAGTAGGACATGGTGTATCCTCATTCGATGACAGTGAACATACATCAATAATTCTTTCCTTTTCTCTCTCTTACTACTATGTTAACGTCTATTTTGAATTCGGGTAATGACATTAAAAATAAATACATAAATAAACTTTTTTTACACTCCCCAAAGAGATGAAAAGCAACCCCTTCACTCGCCACCGGGTAGCATAAAGAAAGACTCTTCCGTCGAGTTCGATGGAAAATTCGTCCATTCACGAAGTGGTGAAATAATTGGTAAAAACTCAGCAGTGTGAACAAGTGCAGTAAACTGAAAGGCACGTAAATGAAAATACAGATAACAAAAAAAAAAATACTTCATAATAGTATTCGCAGTCAAAAATCAAATTAAAAAAAAAATATATTGCATATTAAAATGTACGGTTTCGCTCCTGGTAATTAAACTGCCATCAAATGCAAACAAAAACAAAATAACAATAAATCGCTCATCATTTATCACATTTTTGTTAATTTAAAAATAATATTTATCCATACGAAACGCAGAAACGTAAGTAAATCAATCAAATAATAAAAAAAAAAAAAATGCCTGTAAAAAAAATGCATATACAAAATAAAAGGAGTCGTTTAATGAAATTTAATTTTAAAGCTTAAATTTAATAACATTCAAACTTTATTTGTATTATTTGTATTACTTACACTAGGTATAAAATTTTTACTTTTCATGTTGTAATGAATAAGTCACTTAGCCCAGATGTACTGTGTATGTATTATTTTAGATATAAAAGAAAATTAATTTTAGTTACTCTGTCTTAAGTACATATGCCTTATAATTGACGATTTTATTTTAATAACTATGTGTTACATAGAAATAAAGGAGGTGGTGTGAAAATAGAAGAGTTTGAAGATTGACTCATTAACTTCACTCTTTATTATTTTATTGTAGTATGTGCCGTACCTAGTGCATTTTTTCTATAAGTTTCATTTTAATTTCTATTACTATACCTAAACATATTTCCAATTGATCTGAAACATGACATCGTGCTTCTATACAAAACATGAAAAGTATTTTTTTATTATTTTGTTTTTATGCATTTTTTTTTTTTAAATAAATAATGGACTGTCTAGAAATAAATTGTTTGTACTTAAATGTGCAGAAAAAAAAAGAAAACACAAAAATTTATTCAATTTTAATTGTTGTGGAAATTAATTGCTTGAGAAGAAACATAAATTCGTTAGTGTTACTTAATTATTTTTAAACTTAATCAAAATTGCATATTTTTCATTAGCTTTTTGTTATTTAATTTTGTTTACATACTTTTCATTTATTAAAATGAATAATAAAAAACAAAACATTTACATTCACAAATAATTTTTTTTTCTTTTTTGAAAGAAATTCTTTTAAAGCTCTCTCCATTTGTTGCATTTTGTGCAGAAATATTTACCTAAATTATTTAAAGGGTTGAGTGTAAAATTTTGGACGGTAAATTTAAATTGCAATTAATTAATTAGTAGTTTCTTACATTGTCTTGCGCTGTTCAGACTAGATCTCCAAGGAATACTCGACAATAATAGAAGATAATCTCTCATGATCATAGTCATACCACCCAATATTTGCTAATTAGCTTGTTTGACTCTAAAAGGTTAACTTGGGGCTTAGGGTTTAAAATCAAATCTTTGGGAATTTTCACAACTTCTACAATAATTACTTCATAGGTTAATCCTCTCATACTAGAATAAGACTACGGGTAGCCACATTTTTAGATAGTACTGTTCCGAATACTTCGGTTTCAAATGAGCCTCCTGTGATATTCTCATATGTACATATATGTATGAATGTACATGAATTGATCTAATAGGTTTTCGTTTATTTATCAATCTTTTTTATTGGCAGCATTTTTTTTATTAAATCATATAGTTATTAAACGACTTCGACACTTATTCTTGATTTGCATTGTGAATTAAAGTAAACATAACTTTAAGTTTTAGTTCATTCCCATGATAGGTTAGCACTCGAAAATATGAAATATCCATTACCTGTAAGCATTTCATGTAGTCTCTATCTTTTAAAAGAATATTTCAATCCATGCTCTCAGATTTCTTCTATTTACATAATTATATTAACATTCATAGTTAGTGGACAGACTGTCCCCTGGTAAATGTAAGTTTTAAACTTTTTAAAATGACAGCGAGGTTTGAGAACGAATGCACGCGTCGTATATCCATCCATGCAATTTCTGGATCCCCACTCGCAAAATATGTACATAAGTGCATAGTCCTTTTTAGGAAATATGTATACCAGTCAAAGTTTCCATTTAAAAAAGTTTGAATACAATTTTATTCAAAACGACCAACTTACAAGTAAAAATCATTCTAAGTCTTATCGTCCTTAATTTGTACACTAACCCAATTGAAAATGCTCAACAAAAATATAACTTTGATGCCAAATTAAATCAAATTAGTCTCAACTTATAGCATAAACAATAAATAAATCATACAAGAATAGAAAATTCTGCTTTGCAAAACCATTTTCACAGCGGCATTTTAGTTTTATTTATAATTAAATCCTTATTGTAAACTTGAATGGAGATAATAAATACATTTTTAATGTCTATAGTTATTCAAATCGTCCGCTATTGCAAAAACTTCACATTATCGCCTTGTGCTTTTTTAAATTAAACAAAAAAGAATCTAACTTTATAAATGAAAATATATATAAGTAAAAAAAAAAGTCTTTATAAACAAATCAAATAATAAAGAAAATATATACAAGAAATTACAAATTATTCTGTAAAAAGTTAAGAAATAAAAAAAAAAAACAAAAACAAAAACAAAGAGCTAAATGATACTGTATCTAGGAATTAACAAAAAAAATATTTATAATTGTATTATTGTAAAAAGTTTAAATAAAAAAAAATATTATAAAAAGGTTAAAAAAAAATTGATGAATGTAGCTTTTTTATAAGAAAATAAAGAAAAATTAAAAAAAAAACTTGTTTTTCTATACAAACTTTCAGTGGTAAGTAAATTTGGAAAATATTTAAACCCGTTTCAAGAATATGCATCCCTGTCAAGACAGCACTGCCTGACGATCTTTAAGTACGAGAGTAATGATGTGCGAATTACGACAAGCCCGAGGAAATGCTTTATATTGCAGTTTCAACCACTTTAAGATCTCATTAACACAAGCAAGTACTTATTCAAATACAAAAGCATTCAAATCTGCAAGCAAAAGTATTACAAATGGAGACCAAGTTTTTCTGTTTACTTGGACCTATCAAACGAACACTATTTTTCTAATATAGTTAACACATAATTAATGTAGTAAAAAAATCGCGTATACAACCCTATGAGTCCCCATCCATATGGATTCATTATACATATGTATTTAATTTTGAAAATGTGAAATTGTACTATTTTTTCCCTCCCGTAGAGTAGATCTCTGTGTAGATTGTCATTTCTTATGTGATATAAGATTTAGAATTTTTTAGTACTCGTCAGGAAGATCTCTTTGTAATTTACATTTTAATCATTGGTGCCAAACTTTATCAAAGGCTTGTGCTACATCTAAAAAGATAGCTAAGCAAACCTTTTTTGTTCTCAGTGCCTTTTCTACAATGCTTACTATTTTATGCACTTGTTGAATAGTGAAGAGTTTCTCTCTAAAACCAACTTGATGGGAAGGCACGAGTTGCTTTTCCTCCATTAAGGGTTCAAGTCTTTTTAAGAAGAGTTTTTCGAATAACTTTGATCCTATTGGGAGAGAAATTGGTCTATATAATTTCTTTTGGTTTGGTGATTTATCGGGTTTCAGAATCATAATCAATTCTGTAATAATCATTAACTGGGAACTTACCTCTAAAAGCTGCATTAATTACATGTAATAGTTTTCGCATTGCTTTTTCAGAGAGTTCTTTAACCCTGTTTGCCTGTTATCAAGTCATAACCCTGTTTTTTTTTTTTGCGTTAAAGCTATTTTTTTTTTCGTTCTTTAATGTTGCCTTCTTTCTTGTAATGTTGCCTTCTGATCGTTTTGTTTTTCAACCATAGTCAAATCTTCTTCAGTAGTTCGCCTAGGATAAAGTTGGAATGTTTCCTCCAGATCATCAGCAAAGGGTTAGAAATCGTATTAGATCAGGAATTTTATGCCCAGGCCAGTATGTTGGCATTCCACTTGAGTGGAAGTCATAATTCATTGTCTGTCCTGCTGCAAATAGTTCTCTACCTTTGGTATTAGTTAATCTTGACCTCCAAAAGGTATTTTTTGCATTAAAAATATATAGGACCATAAAATAACTTCCCAATTTTTAAAAGAAGCTGATATAATCCTTTTCTTTTAAATTTTGTCGTGGTGGGCAATATATTGCCGATATTTTTATTTTCCCTTTTCTTGAAAAGTGAACATTTATTGCATTTTTTCTTCCTCGATTTTCGAATCTTCTTATTGATTCTTTCACGAGTAACGCAGATCCTACCTAACGCAGATATTACCTCATTATGTAGATGTGAAGTAAGCTGTTAGATGTTACCGCGCTTTATTCTCAGTTCATCATTTTCTTTCTTCATTTTAATTATAACAGACTGTAATGATGCTGTGCAGTTCTCTGGTGTGTTTATACCTGTTGAAGGTGTTTTTATGTTAATTTTATTAGATCCAAATGGTAGTGATCTATTAACTTTTGAGTTTTTTCTAAACAGGTCGATTAAATTTGGACTTTAGTTACCTCTTACGACAAGCATTCCTACCTCGGGTAAATTTTATCCCCTAACCCAAAAAGGGTACTATGAAAGAGCCCTAATTTTAAAATTTGTTTTTATTATCTGCCACTATAATTGTCAGTTCATATACAAAAAACACTCAATAGCAAAGTAAAAAGTAATTTCTGGTTTTTTATAGAAACTTAAAAGATAGTTGTACAATTGACGACGATTTAAAATTGTAATGTGAGTCCAAGGAACTCAAGCCAGAAGCGCCTGATCGTAATTCTAGTAAAATCGTCTCACGCTGTGTTAAAAAGCTTCTCTACGCACCCCGTGTTTTATTGCCTGCATTGAACATTTAAAGACAAATTCTTAACGATTACCCTCAAGCTATTTGGTACCCATAATCTAAAGCAAGTCTATTTATGACTGTCGAAAACTGGCGACTTTCTCAATTCCCCGTACTTTTCTCACATACGCATCTGGGTCTAGCCTATTGTAAATAGTAGTGTATTTTCTAATACTCTGACTATTTGTACAAACTGAAGTATTTCACTCACTTTCTTCCTTTCTCCATTCCTTATTAAGTTTGTTGGTACGAAGAGTGATAGGTAAAGAGAGGGGATACTCACGAAGAAAATATAAAAATCGGGGTGACAATCGCGTTCCGCGTGAGTCCTGACTCCTGAAATGCTTTGCTTAGGTATACGAGTGGAATAAGCGAAAATCAGTCACAACTCGAAAACGGAACGGCACTTTTAATTATATGCACTCTTCGATGATACTGCTAATACTTAGGGAATATGGAAGAAACGGAAGATTTCGGGTGCGGACCGCGATTGTACATGTATGCAGTACATGTTGTACATGTATGCAGTACATGTTGTACATGTATGCAGTACATGTTCATCTTAATAAGTTTCACATTGAGCTCAGACTATCAAGCTTCGTGCTGATTGCCCGTAAACCTCAAACCGTCCAGTACTCATAAGCTAAACTAGGACTTCGCCTCTTAGTCCTGATTAGATCATTTTTATGATAATTTCTGTGAACCCAAAACATTGGAAACTTAAGAATTATAGCAAGGGCTTCAGTTGATGTTTTCAACGTGTCAAATAAGAACCTACAAAGTTTGTTGATTCAAATGGGTAGGCCATATTACTCCAAATAGATACATGCAAATAGATTACGGATGTAATATGATTGCTTTTTGAAAATGATTCGGCAGCAATGACTGAGGCGCAAAGATGAAACGTTTGTTTACCTTTCTAATTGAATTTGTGTAAACGTTGTGTTATATAAACCTTAAGAAGTAGTTTCCTTGTATGAATATTCCAATAGTCTCCTTATTTACAAAATAAAACTTTATAAATGCCGCTTGACCTGTTGATGTTAAAGTACATATTGAAATAATAAACTTCGCCTCTGCGCTATTAAACTACAAAGCCATAACATTGTTTAAATGAAAATAATTTATTTATGATAGTCGACAGTACGCTTATACTTTATAATTCGTATAAAATATTCGTTACAATAAATAAAAATTAAAATTCAGTTAATGCTTATCCAATAAATGAGCAATTTTTTTACTTAACTAAGACACAGAGAGCAATGAATACCAAATGTACAGCAAAAACAAGTCACAGCCGTCTGAGTGATAAGATGGTCAGAGCCTCGATAGAGGGGGCTTCTCTCAACTTAAACCTCCATTCCAGTGTCAGAATGTTCGCCCTTTTTCAGCAAAGCCTCTTCGGCGGGCAACTTAGTCTTTTCCGTTCTCGTGTGCCAAATCAGTACATCCTTACAGAGATTCGCCAGCGGTTGTAGGTCCTTAACCATTGTCAGATGCCGTAGAATCTCACTCTCCTGGTATCCCCTCTGAACCTCGTAGGAAAACACTGCCTCTGGAAATTTAAATAGCAAATCGGCGCTTAGTGCGAATCCAGCCATGTCAATAGGGAACGGTCTCTCTGGTCGCCATGCGGAATTAAATCCAACTACCTTGTTATCTTCATTTAGAATTGGTTTTTCGACCATCAGTCCGCCAACAAGACCAACTGGCCACACACCGACCCTGCCTGACTCAATTTTGCACATTTCCTCGAACAACTCCACTGTATATGTGTTGTCATCATCCATGAAGAACACAATGCTCTGTCCCTCATCTGACTTTACGTTCGCACGGATCCACTGCAATGCGAGATTGCGTTGCTCAACTCCACGAGGTTTCACCCAGTTTGGGTCCTTCCCTTGCAGTTTAAAAGGGGCAGGAGTTTTAATATTTAAATGAGTAGATCTCTGCTCCAAGCCAGCCCGAATAAGAAGGTTCTTCACAAGACTGCTCGTAGTATTTGCATCCTCTACCAAAATCCAGTGCAGATTCGGCACCAGCATAAACACATGCGACAACCTATAGACAGAAGTGTTTGTTTATCTATTTTTGGCACAGTATCGGTGTACGTACCTTGTCAATTCGGCTTTTTGCACGGGCCGGGCATATGTGGGTGTTATGGCGTAGATTACTGGCAACTTGTCGTTGGCGTAGAACTTTTGGAGATTCTCTGGTAACGAGCATCGCCTTGCATTGCGATGAACGATTATCAAGGCGCCAAAAAAGATTATGATAAGAAGAAGTACTTGACGCGGGCGTACACGAATTTCTGTCATCATAATGCCAGAGGATTGCGAAATTGTTTTGTTTATTTAATCGCATCCGAGGAATCACGTCGGAAGACGAAACAACTCCTTGGCGAAGGTGAAAGTGGAATTTCTGCGTCAAGTGGTTGACGTTTACAAAAGTGAGAAATTCTTTGTATGGATTGCTGAGACAGCTGGTGGCCAATAGGTGCACCACTTAGTTGCTTGTTTCATTTTGAGTGCAAGTAGTATTTTGTTTTTGAGGGTGCCGAAGTGTGTTACAAAAATGAGGTAAAACAAAAATATAAAATTAGGTAAGTAAAAATGTGTAGAATAAATAGCACATACCACATAAATTTTCATCCAATAAAGCCTTTATTTTTAATGAAAAACATCAAAGAGTGTAAAGTAACGGCCATTTGGTTTGGTGGATGTCGGTGGCCTGATTAGTGTGCGTTCAAGAATGACACTGTAAATGAAGTTAAATATATATTTCTTATATTTCGTCTGTTTCAAAAAATATTTTCGTTGTACGTATGTTCAGTGTATCTTGTGTATTTAATTTTTAGCTTTTTCCATTATATTGGTGCATTCGGTCGTACGGTTTAAACTATAAGAACGCTATATGTGTAAATTATTGTCATTGGTGAAGACCTGACAAAAAAAAAATTTAAATACAATTTTTTTGCCCGACAGGTCCATGGGACCCAGAGCCTAACTTCTCACAACCATTCGTGTTGTGCGTGTAATATTCTTTACACGAATGGAAGGGACCTACTGTTCAATGCCGTATCCGAAGGGAAATATTGGTAAATATTTACAAAAGGGGCCTCCGCCCTCGATTTTGATTAAATTTTAATATGTCGTAGAGAGCATTTTTATGAGCATTTTGATGTATACGTACAAATATGTATGTAGGGGTCGTATACGAATAGTTTACGAGATCCCACTTGGTTGGGATCACTGTTGAATTTGGAGTAGGTGCGTGGTTTTGTATGTGCAAAGTTTCTTTAAATTCATGCGAAACATGACTATAAAGGAACTTTGCATACACCCAACCTCGCACATACTCCAAATCCAACAGTGACCTCAAGTAGGGGCGGTGCAGTGGAGCAGCATGCAACCCATATGCATTGCTATATCTCGTAAACTATATGTTTGCCCCCTACATGTATATATATATATATATATATATATATATATATATATATATATATATATATATATATCAAAATGCACAGAAAAATGCCATCTACTAAAATTTTATCAAAATCTAGGGGAGACCCCTTTTGTAAACATTTACCGAAATATTAGTTTTGAGAAACTTTTTCAAGACAGTTTTACGCTGGGATGTTTCTCAGACGCTCGCGAGAGGTGGGCCGTAAAATAAATCTTAGGTGTTGTCTGGGGATCGAACCTCGAACATCTCGCTTCGTAGTCGTAAAAAAATAAATGATTCGATTCTTATAACACTACAACATGTCTGTTGAATTGTGCTTTACTTTATTTGAATAAACTTTAAACCTTTCATGCCCGACATTCAATTTTATTCACCTTACACTCGTTTTAAACAATTGTTTTACAATTTTCGATAAAACCGTTGATGAACCGTATCCTAATTTGCGAAATATTGGCCACGTATGTATATTGATAGAAGAAAATTCGGGTGTGACGCGTTGTCTTAATTTAGTGATATTTGTGAATCCGTCGTCGGATGCGTAAAGACCAAAAACGAAAATTGGTGTGGATGCCTGTTCAAAATTTGCTTAAAATAGCTGCTAAATTGCATTAAAATTTATCAAATGTTTTGAAATTTTTTTAATATGTACATACTTATATGTTCAACACAAATTATTAAAAAACGTGCCAGTTTTATATTTTTATAATCGGATTTATTTTCTATAGGAAAAGGGTCAAAAAACGTCTTAAGGTCAGATTTAAAATTTGATATCCAAATTTTTCGAGCTCCGACTAGTAATTATTTAATAACAAGAACTAATTTCCTTCAAAGATAATAAATCGGACATGAAATTGTAAAGTGGCCACTGGCCAGTTTAAGGTGGGTACCTAAACTAAAGTAATATTTTACTTTCTATACTTATAGCCTGTTACATTTTTCCAAATCGCCTGCTACCTATACTCAGTAACTGTGCAGACTAGATTATGCCGCCGGTGTTCACTGCATTCCATAATGATGTCAAACAATCAAAGTAGAGCGCGTCGCTTTATTTCACAGTCGGTGGGGCTGTTAACGACCTACACAGATAGTTTGTCGGGGCTGGGAAAACTAGAATTGGTTCTGTGTAGCTCATTGTTATTAACGCTGTCACAATCAATGAACTGGAATTCTTTTCAAAGACTGTCTGTATAAAATAATATAAAATATTTTTTTCGATTTGCCCTATACCCCTCTATGGGACTTCAGTGGATCACAATATATGAGATAAGTGTATTTTTACACAGGTCGGTTTGATGGTTAAACAAACTTATTTACTTGAATCTTGAATCCGCTAATGGATCTTAGGTGTTCAATTCCTGTCGATGTGTTTTAACTCCAGTATTTACCCAACGGTTTACATTCTTCCTCGATATCTTAACCGACGCACTCTTTTTCTATACTGGCGTTAAGAGGAAAAATATTTTATTTTTATTTGCCTGCTAGATGCTCGTCAGATCTGGAAACGTGAAAACAATTTGTGTTGCAATATTCTCATTACTAATTTTACCGAAAAGTTGTGAAAGTCGTTTTATTTAGTCTCATACTCATTTTAAAATGTTATATTTGGCACAAGACACCCGCACAGGACCTCTAGCTCCTAACAACCAATTGTATTGTAGGTAATGTTATTGTATCTTTTCCATCGTCCCAGGTTGGTATGCCACAAGCAGTACATCTTAGTTGGAATCGCGTAAATTTCTCGTTGATCGACCTTTCTCATATAATTATGATGATCGTTTTTCCATCCTTACTTGCCAATAGTCTGGTAAGCCCGTTTCCTCATCAGTTATGATACATTCTATTAATTTATCACAATTTTTCTCACACAAAATATTTTTCATTTAAAAAACAATTAGCATCTACGTAGCACGATAGCATTTGTATATATATGTACGTATACTATAAGGCCTATTGGCTAGGTCCTCACAATCATATAGATACATAAGTGTGTACATACATACATATATTCTATTTTTTGCAAAAATTAAAGAAACCTGAAATTTCATGGTGTGTTTGAAGGACAGCTTCACCTTACACCATCCAAATTCCAACCATAAAGTGTCACATATTACTACATACAATTTTGGGTTGGATTGAATTGATTTTTATTTTCCATCATTATTACAATTAGAATAACAATCAATTTAACATTGCTTTGTCGTATGTATTCCTTCATACATACTGTACTTTTTATTATCAATTCAAAATTAATTTAATCTATTTTTTAATCTTCTGATCTAAAAAAATAATCTTCCACATTCCACACGACACATGTCTATACATAATGATTTCCTATTATTATTTGCGAACACATGTCTGCAAATAATATGTAAATTACTTCGGATCTAATATTAACTCAATTGACCACAGATTTGAAACTTAATTCCAATCACTCAACCGCAGAGAATTCTCAAACAGACAGCAGAATCCTATTGCAACGTGCAGGTCAATTCATCTGTCGATGAAAGAGGTAGATGCTCTGATTGATAGAATAAAAAGCGAAAAACAATTTACGTCATAATTATACTCTACGTAGTGAAGCAACTGATTATTCGAAGGAAACCGGATAAAAACCTGTCAATGAAATTCTTTCTTCTTGTATTCCCTATATTGCTTCAACATACTTGAATATGTATGAATATGAATATGTACCTACATTAGGCCATGTAAGATTCAAGCACTAGTTTCTCATAAACACACGCGCTACGCGTGTTATATTTTTCAGATGAATTAAAGTGTAGTGCTATATCGCAAGCACAGGTCTAAATTTTAAGAAGCTTTCTCTATGATGTTTGCAAGACGGTCGCGAAAGATGAGGCTGTGAAAATAAACACGCTCAGTAGTTTATTAACATAAATGTAAATATGTAGTGGGCACCGTGGCTCAAGTGGTTAGAGCGTTGAACTACGGAGCGAGGGGTTCGAGGTTCAATCCCCAGACAACACCTAAAATTTTGTTCACGTCCCACCTCTCGGAAGCGTCTGACAAACATCCTAGAGCAAAATTTCATGAAAAAAGCTTCTCGAAACAAAAATTGACCTTCGGATACGGTATTCATTAAGCCCCTTCCATTCATTAAAAGAATATAGCACGTACAACATGAGTAGTTGTGAGAAGCTAGGCCCTGTACTTTACTTTACATACATATGTACATACATAGTACTTTACATATGTACATAGACGCTAAACTAAAAACTTGAAAACTTTAAACGTCTTCATAAACAATCATTAACCGTTAAAAGGGTGAAGAGAATATATTCATATCGTATACATTCTAAAGTATAGCTGTAATATACAATTTGATTTAAATCCCGACTTACTTAAGATCTGCAAGTACCTACATTCATACATATGTACATACATACATACTTCCATTCAATAAAATACACATTTCTCCGTTGCATCTTGAAGTTCAGTATTTATTCAACCACTGATACGATCACTTCTCTGTCGCTTCAATAGAATTCTAAATGGAACGTTGGTCAGCGAAAATCGCTGTTGTTACAGGTGCAAGTTCCGGTATCGGCTTAGCAACAGTAACGGATCTGGTGGCAGCCGGGATAACGGTCATCGGTCTAGCCCGACGGTTAAGTAAAATGGAAGAACTCAAAGATAAACTTAAATACGAACGAGGTTCATTCCATCCTTATGAGTGTGATGTGTCCAATTTGGTATCAATCAAAGCCGCCTTCAAATGGATTGAAGCGCATTTTGGCAAAGTGAACATCCTTATTAATAATGCAGGGATTTTAAAATTTTCCGGAATCCTAACTGAAGGCAATGAAGACGGTCTAAAGGAGCTGATTGAAGTGAATCTCATGGGGAATGTCTATTGTACGAAAGAGGCTTATCGATTAATGAAGTCAAGTGGCGGTGAAGAGTGTCATATTATTAATGTAAACAGCATCCTGGGACATGCGATTCCAGCTAGTTTGGCTTCTTTGACGTATAATTTGTATCCAACTTCGAAACACGCTCTAAGAGCAACGACTGAAGTTTTACGACAGGAACTGGTCAGTGAGAAGAATATCCGAATATCTGTGAGTTGCAATTGAACTGTTGGATTAGTTGTCTGATTTCATTTCTTTTGAGCAGAGCATCAGTCCGGGATTGGTGAAGACAGATATTGCTCATTCAGCAAAACATCCATGCGCTGATCGGATCATGGGCTCCGGGGCAATATTGAAAGTGGAAGATATCTCTAGAGCAATTTTGTTTATTATTTCTTCTCCAGAGCATGTAACGATTAACGAGTTGATTATCACTCCAACTGGTCAGAAATATTAAAATTGTAGTAAATAATTTCTGCAAACATTATGTAATTGACATGATTTAAACATTTTAATAAAAAATCTTAAAAATTTGTGCAAGAGACATTTTGGTTTTACTGTAATCCAAATATGGTTCTTAGTGCATATGTAAGCATGTACGAATTCTCATGACCTTTTAAACCTTAAATTTTTTCTCACACATTTCTTAGTCAATCTTTATTCAATTTATCTTTTGATTGTACTTTAAGTAAGTACATAATACTTAATTATATGATGCTACTGGAGTGAAAATAAAATAACTGCTAGTGATTTGTTTTTGAAAATTCATTAATCTGAATATACTTAGATTTAGATTGGCTTTATGTACATAGTTTAAACTCAACTATTTATTCTGTTTAAAGATACAATTGTAAAGAGCGAGAATGCATAAAGCCTAAAAAAGTTGCCCCATTTCAATGTAGGCGACGAAAAATCAGTTTGTCTTGATTGGCTTTCTGATTTGGCGTTGTGGTTATCTGCTGTAAAAATTAAACATACATATTTTCATACAAAATTTGTAGTTGTATTTGGTTGTTCGTACTTATTACTTAGCATATGTACAACTAACTAAAATACATTTATGAATATGCAATACAATTTCATCTCGGCGCAGGTTATAGAGTTTGTGGCTTCAAATTCTGCTTAACTTTTACTGGTATGTTGGTCTGAATATCCGACTATGTATTTTTGTAGCCGTTCAGCATCGGCTGTTCTTTCCTGTTTATTGGTTTGTAGTGCATAATTTTTGCACATCTAAAGTTGGTCTTATTTCAAACACCAAATTTGCTTTTAATATGAAAACAAGTTGACACACAGCAACAGCCAACAACAACTTCAAAAGCAAAAGCAAATAAGATGCTGTGATGTAAAATTTGGTATTGTGGGAACATTTTTCCGGGATTGAAATATCAATTGCTTTCAGATTTGTACGATTGAAAATTTCGACGCAAAGTTGGCTCCATTTGGACAGCAACAGCCAATTTAGTTAAAAAAGTTAAAGTTGTTGATAAATTGAATTGAAGTGTTGTTTTAATAAATGGACGAGAAAGAAGAAATCGCACTTATTATGTACATACATATGTACAAAGAAAAACAAATAAAAATTATAACGTCAAATAAATTTAAAATACACTGAGCAATTCGGTATTATTACCGTTTTGGTTATCATTTAGTAATTCTGGCCTCTAATTAACTTAGACAGAAATATATTAACTACCTACATAATTGTTCCTCTATCTGTTTATACACTACACTCTTTGAACACACATCGTTTAGTTGTTTTCCAAACTTCACATTTAACGTTGACATTTCTCTCAGCTGGCGTTCGCACGTGTATTTCTGAAGTTATCATTCCGTCGTTTTGTTTTTTGCCAAATAAATTCAAAATGAAGTGGTCAACAGCGAACTTAAAAAATCCAAATTACACAGAAAACCATGAAATATATGTGGGCACACACACCGGTTCTTTTAAAAGTGAGTTTACTCGTATAGTCCTTGCTTCTTTATTGTATCTTTTGTTTGCCTTTCAGAAATCACCGTGTCCCACGAAGAAAAGCCTTTCCTCCAACAAAATCTGCAGGACATATCCAAACTCAGCAAGGACTCTCGTATCACAGCACTGGGCTTTGGAAATGCAGAGAAATCCGAGGTACTCATCGGACGATCAAATAAGTTTATCCAAGTTTACTCGCTCCAGACTCAGGCACCGACGACAAATCTCGAGATGATGGATACTCCAGTTGTGGGTCTTTGTCGGTATGGTACACAGCTTATTGCTGGATATGGCACGGGAAAGATACAAAAACTGCAGCTGAGTGAGGATTTAGTGTTGTCTGCAGGCGATAACATGTCCAACCTGCGGCAGTGCGAAGTAGAAAGAAAACTCGTGGCCACTGGTGGTAAGGGTCGTCAGAACAATATGAAAATCTTCGATATGGAAGCTGGAAAGCAGGTATTCTCATCGAAAAATCTACCGAATGACTTTCTGCAGTTGGAAGTGCCAGTTTGGGACTCAGATGTGGGTTTTATTGATGCCAATACAGTAACCACTTGCTCGAGGTATGGTTATGTGAGGTTGTACGACACACGCACCCAGAGAAGGCCGGTTCAGAAGTACTCTACTGAAGAGCAGATGAATTTTTCAACTGTTGTGGCTAAAGGGAATTACATCTACACAGGAACGACTATGGGAGCGCTGAAAGCTTTCGACACTCGTCGCTTGAAGAACTTTGTTCACACGTACAAGGGATTCACTGGAAGTATAAGCGATGTGCAGTTGGATGACAGCGGCAAATACTTGGTTTCTGCATGCCTGGATCGATATGTCCGGGTACACCACACGGACTCCTGCGTAATGATGTACCAGTGCTACGTAAAGTCGAAGGCGACGAGAGTTTTGATTCGAAATGGCGTGGCTAAGGAAAAGTCGGGCGAGGATGATTGTGTTCTGGTTGGAGTAGAGAATGAGGATGAGGATGAGGAGGAAGAGGTCGAGCAGTCACAGGAGAAGGACGATGAGTACGATGAGATCTTTGAAAAAATGCAGACCATTTGGTAGGTGCTGCTTCTTTTGTTTCCTGTTTCTATACTAATCTTTGATTTTTCTTTTAGTGACGGCGAATCCGAAGAGGAAGAAGTTAAGGAGAAAACCACAGTAAAGAGGAAAGTCGATAGTAAAAGTCAGAAAAACAAAAAAAAAAAGAATAACTGATGAGGAGTTTTTATTTTGCGCTGTATTTAGAGTTCATAGGAGTAACAATTAAAATTTATTTTCTAAGAATATTTGTTAGTTTCTCTTACATCTTAAGTGTTTATAAGTACTCCGTGCAACCTATAGTTCTTGCAAAGTCCGTAGGTGAAGAAGTAGAGAAATTCGATGAGTGATATTGCGCTCAAACCGAGGCAGAGGTTGAATACGCCACCAAGATCAGCTGCAAGAGAGAATATTTAATAATGTGAATATAAGTGTTAAGTTTTGAGGCGAGAATGAAGTTTAAATTAACTGACGATTTTGGCTGAAGGCGGTCACAAACATTACTAATGTAATGAGAGCTTTAAACAAACAATTGCAGGAAGAACTGTGTTGGAAAAATATTGCTGCGTGTCCTTAACTTAGATAAATTCGTGCCTCATAGCCATGTAGGGACTGACATTCTCGATAAAGTGCATGCTATTTTAGGTATTTTTCTCGTTTTAGGATTACTCAGCAAAGAGGTTCGAGGTTCAATCCCCAGATACCAGGTATAACTGTCATGACACAGCGTCTCAAATAAAAATTGACCTTCAAGCAGGGCAATATACAGTAGTCTCCTTACATTCGTGTATAAAATATAACATGGACAATAGGAATGTTTGCGACTAGCTAGGCCCTGGTTCCATGCGGATCTGTCGCATCATATACATACATATGTACATATTTGTATAATTTTTTTTTGGAACAAAAATGTCCAATACTTACATAACAAACTAATCCAAGACATGACAGTTACCTTTCGAACCGATGGCACCGCTTGCTTAGCCATGTAAACGCGGCCAATAAAGCTGCCCTCGTGTAATTCATTACGTAAGCTACAATAAAAGAAAGCATCATACACTTCAGATTCTTTGAAAGTAGATCCAATTAAATGCTCACTAAAGACTGCTGATTGAGAAGTTATGCTGTCGCAAATCCGTGTTATAAGACAGTGTCTTGTAAGTGACATCGAAGCAATTCGGCAGGCAATGTTCACACTTCAAGCTCTTTAAGTTATCTGAAAGTTAAAGTAAAGGAAGTCAAGGAAATGATCATAAAGCTATTTTCCACCATATTCGAAAAGTTTGAATCAAAAAAGTAAAAAGGATTTACTATTGGCTATCATTTACATATGTAATTAGGCTTTCTGTTTGTGTCCTTTCAGGGTTTCATTTTTATTTGATTTGAAAACATATACATAGCTATGAAGATTTCTGAAAATTTCTTCGTCTTTCTCATGTTTTGTTCTTCCTTATACATGACATTTCAGTTGTGTGCAGTTTTTTGTCCGATGCGTTTCTTAACTTATATGAAATTTTCATCAATCTCTGAAAGAATTATCTGCCACTCCTAGAAGTTTGGGATTTTATTGCAGAAAGTAAAGGAACAGACGTACATTTACAACATTGCCTAACATTACTAGTCATTTGTTCCACTTGTGTACCATTCCAAAAAATCTATTATCGCCAGGGGCTATAAATGGCCATATCTTGATTAATATGTATTCATCCGATATTTATCTATTGTACCGTGTTATTATCAACTCACATCCTTTGTTCTTCCTAGTTCATTTTAACAAGGTTCTTTCCCAATACATCTCTCTGTGTTAACAGAGTGAAAATGTACTTTTTCTGAATAGTATCTTCCAACCTGGCGACTTCTATCCCTTTTAGGTAACACCCGATAAAAATAATAACAATAACTCAACTACGGAACTCAAGTCTTTTACCTATGTATATTACCCCTTTTACTCTGAACAATTGAGAACTAATTTTATTTAGTTCTCGATTGTTCAGAACTAAATAAAATTAGTTCGAATGGGTGAACGAAACTGGCAGTTGTAACACCATAAAACTGAGATCTTGAACAATAAAGATGTCTGTATTTTTAGGGCTATAATCTCCTATGGCACTTAAAAAAATCCTGGACTCAACTGAGCTATATAAGTTTCTAACTTTTCTTGTACTATAGTATTTATCTAAATAGAAGTGAAGGCTTTAAGGACCACAGGTATTTTCAAATTACAGAGTCAATTAACGGCGGAACTTTTTGACGTGGTAGTTAATCTTTGCTAAAACATGCACATTATTACATTATTTATTTTTAACATACCAAAATTATTTGCAAAGCATGCTGCATCCTTTAGTTTGCATTCATTTTCCACGAACTCATCCTTCGCCGTTGGTAAATGATATGGATGACATCCGCATGCCTTAAATATTGACTCTCCTTGGCAAGCAACAATGCAAGCAGCCTGGCGGTAGGTCTTCAAAGAAACATCATTCGATGTAAGACAATCTCGTTTTCTTTCTGCCAACTCCAACACTTCAATCGATGAACTTTGATATGTTGGCATTACTTCTACAAAGGATTCCGATTTCGACGTTATAGTTACTGAAGCTGCAGCTTCTGTGGTATAATCCATCGGATGATGAACGAGTACAATCAGTCCTGTAGAAATATTCCTTTCGGAGCCCTCGCCTCCAATGAAGCTCAAACCCCCTTCCATGCCAAAGATGTTCGACGCAAATGGAACATATGACTCATTTTTCGGGTTGTAGTTAAATGAACAGCATGGTCCGAGGTATGAAGTTGAAGCCACAAATGAGAGATAATCATGTTCTTGTTTGCATGGAAATTCTCTACCTCCCCAGAAGCAGTGTTGAAAGAAATCCTCACACCCAGCACTGACTTCTAATGCAGCTTCGTATATCGTGATATTATTGTAGGCCAATACATTGTCTGCGGCTTGGAAGCTAAACATGTTTGCAATCCAATTGGGATCAGTATAGGCGTTGAGGTAGTCGAAGCCTGCAGCAACTTCTTCAACACTGTAACCATCAGGGATTTTTCTAAAATACATACATATTATATATACATTACTTACTCATATTCACATCACCAGTAACGTATGTATACTTACAACCTTTTCACATACTGCCGAACCTTTTCAAAATTCACCACCTTAGGGTTACAAATTGTGATACCTGGAAATGCAACATCAGCTATGGACAAATCAGTGCCGATTGTGTTCAAAATGGGGTATGAGTAGAATTTCAGCCAAAGCTGAAAGGATAGATAAGCGCCCAAGCAGAGAAGACCCAATAGTAGACTGGACCAAACGCATCTATGTATTTGAGAAATGTTGAGTCGTAGTTAAAAGTGCAGAGGATATACATACCTCATTAAACCCTCAGTGCGATTTTCTCTTAACATCCACATTCCATTAACCCTTGTGGCTTTCGTATACTCAAAGAAGGTGTCTCTAAATGCAAGATATAGCCTATGCAGCCAGTGTATATGTTCAGGATTGGTTGAGTTTGGTTTTTTCGGATCACTATGAACCAGTTTCCTGGGATTGGCCATTGCTAGTGGAACAAACTAAGTGAATGGAATAGACCAAGAAAGCTCCTTTTATCGTGTTTGAGTGTTTTGGGTGATTAACTTACAACAATCTATGTAATTAGCGGCTAATTATCCGTTGTTGCTGTTAATCGAATTCATTAGAGCCCGTGCCTCATTATCATTATGTGTAAATGAACAACGTTTTGGGGTGACTAGGTAGAATTTTTTGTTTTTAAAGAAATTCCTTATCCGACTTAAGTTACGTTTAAAAAAAACTTTGCTAGTTTTATACATATACTCTAACGAATCGAAAAATAAAGATTTAATGTCAAGGATTACTCCGCTTTAAAAGAATATAAACAACATAAGATATATATAAAAGCAATATTATTGCTCATTGAAAAGAATGAATTGTTAGTAAATTGTAAATATTATTCTAGAATTATTATTATATAACAATTTTCGCTTTGTTTAAAGAAGAGATTCATAACTAAAAACTTTATTTCTATTTTCTACTTATGTAAAGGTTTTACTTTCCTAAAATGGAGACCCCAAGACATAGTGTTTTAAGTGAAGAAGCAGAAACAGAGTTGTAGGATTTAAACTTTTTTCACTTTCAATGCCAAGTAAGGTAACTAATTTTCTTGTGCTTGATTTATTTGAACATTAATATTTTATTTATAGCTTTCAGCTTTAACGTGCAATACGAAATATTGAAGCAGAATATAAAATTCACATTCACAATGAATCCTATGGACCTATCTGAATTCAAGTTCATCCTTCATATAGGTAATGTAACTTTTTCAAATTTAAACGTTATAGGTATTTAAAATTATTCTACACCAACATATTGCTTAAGTATTCTTTGTCTAGACAAGAAACATTAATGTTCATACCAACAAATCCTTATATCCTTAATCAAACGCTTTTCGAATGCTTTACCTCACTGTTTTCACTCCACCGAAAGAGTGAATCTATATATTATTCGAGAGATTACGAAACAGACCACAGTGTTGAGTCCTTTATAAGCTCTCTATCCATCTTAGCCCGAGATCTCTGAATTTTTCCACAGTTCCTCACTAGCTTTAATTCCTCGAGATGCTAGAACAGATGCTAGCGTTGCATCTGTTTAACAGAAATCTGGTTTATCATCTGGGTGGCTCCACACAACCTCCCTTCTCTGCTAGCTAGCGCCGGACATTGACACAATACATATACATACGTATGTGCTGCTATCTTCCTCCAGGCATAGTTCACAGGTGTCATCCTCCAGAAAACCCATCTTTTTTAGGTGATTCCGGAAATTTCTATGACCTGTAGATAACGCTACCACCCATTTCAGTGTTCTTCTCTCTAAGCTTAGAACTTCTCTGTGAGTGGTGCCAATCGGCATGTTAATAGCCATTTTCGCCTGACTGCAACCTTTCACGGTTGACCACCTTCTCCGGTGTTCCGCCGCGGCTCAGTTGCTAATTAGGAGTTCTACCATCTCTCTGCCAATTGCAGCAAATGGTTCCAGACCAGAGAGCTCCGAGGTTGACCCTTGCTTTGCTAGAGAATCCGCCTTTTCATTCCCCTCAGTCCCTAGGTGCCCTCTCACCCAGAGCAGCGTTATCTCATTTCGAGATGACAGCTCATTGAGCTTATGAACAGATTCTAATGCCAGTGATGTATTTATATCGGCTTGCTCCATGCGTCTAACCACTGATTGATTGTCCACGGCTATGGTAACGTTTTGTACCCGCAACCTGACCCTCTTTCAGGTGATCCAACGCATGCAATAGAGCTATCATCTCGGCTTGATAGACTGAGATATATTTCCCCAGACTAATATGACAGGCTATTTCCAATTCTTCAGAGCAGATACCTGCCCCCGCTCTGCCATCCACCATGGATCCTTCCGGAAGTGTTCCATCCTCAATAAGAGTTTTGTGTTACCTTTCGGTAACACGCATTCTCTTTTTTCCATCCATGGGCATATTCAACTAAATAATCTCGTTTTTCACGAGATCCAATATTTTCCTATGACCATAGGTACCATAGTACCACGCGAGCGCCAGTTAGCATCCCAGTGCAAATGAAGTGCTATCGATGCCGCCGCTTTCTTAATAAATAAGTCCAGCGGCAGAATACCTAGGATCACTTCCATTGCGCATGTTCGTATTGCACCGGCGATTCCTAAACATGCCAGACGTTGTTGACGTTGTTTGCACTGATAAAGCACCATTTTCGCCTTTCTGATCTTCTCTTCCACATAGAAGTTTCAAGTTAGTCCAGCATCTGGGTATACACACAGATACTTAACCTTCCTGGTCCCCTGTAGCTCCGATCCGAAAAGTGTCAAGGGCTGAAATTCCAGATAACTTCTCTCCCTCTGTCTTTCCCGCATTAATAGAGCACTTGTTCCTGACACCACGGCACCACCACTCTGAGAGCATTTCTCATGGTATCTGCTGTGATGTTCAAGAATTCATCTCTTGCTATTATTGCTATATCATTGGCATATCCTACAGTGTGGATGCCAGTCTCTTCAAGTCTCCTCAGCAGAGAGTTCACAGTCATGTTCCACAGAGTAGGTGATAAAACTCCTCCCCGCGGGCAACCTCTACTAACCCTTCCTCTAAGTCTTGAAGTTCTCGTCTGAATATTTATCGCCCTATTTTCCTATTCTTACCACCAATGGGTTAACCTGCGTTCTTCTAAGGCTACTCTCAGACGTTCGAAGCATATCTTATCGAAGGCATCTTCAATGTCCATTATTATGGTCATTGTGATGCCTCCGGTATGCATCTCCTCTTCTGCAACGCGTACCACCTGGTGTAGTGCTGTTTCCGTAGACCCGCCAGCTCTGTATGCATGTTGCCTACTACTCAAAGAACACACTTTCAGCGCCGTGCTCTCCATATGGTCCACCACAATTCTTTCGGTGTAGTCCTTTTTTCTCGGTTTTGGAAGAAACACCACATTGAGAATGTATCTAGATACTTGCTGTAAACCAAGGATTCCAAATAAAATTAGATTATGTTTAGCGGGAAGCACACTCATCAAATTTGTCATCAAATTGGTATGATGACTCTAAATTTGATGAAAGTAAACGTAAATTTACTTGGGTTGGATGGTTTGTCAAGTCGATTTGATGGTCGATTTAATAAGTATGAACCCCCATTTCAGTCTAAACGCATTTCACACTGTATGTGCTTCATTAACTATTTTCTTCTTCAACGAAACTTTTAGTTCTTTCAACTAGAAAGACTTTTTAGTCTTTTCAACTAAATTCTCTCTAATTAATCATACCCTTGTGAATTCCTAAGTACTTGTCTATCTATTATATCATCAAAATCTCCTGAAACTCCTGAACTTTTCCTTTCGATGATTTTGCTCTTTACTAAAACCAACCTTTCATTCGGCTTTTCGAACCACTTTTCGACTTGACAATTCGGCTTTTTTACCTCAGACATTAAGGTTTTCAATGCCAAGATAGAAGTGGCAATGCCTCGCTTTTTTACACAGAATTCATAATCGACTTGAAGCACACTTTGTTAAATCTCTTTCTTTCGTTTGTGCCGAAAAAATGGCATCTTCATTATGTGTTGTTACATTCAACTTATCCTGGTCGAACCTACCAGCTTGCGTTCTAGTCATGGGTGAACTTAATCTATCCACTACAATACTACTTATAACTTAGGCAAACATTTTGACCTTATATTCTCATCCGACCCTGACTACTCTTTCATCAAAGCAAATAACCATCTTCTCTCTACTTTCCATGAATATACATACATATGTATGTATCTATCCATGACTAACCGTCTTGATCTATTCAGAAAAATAGATCATCATGCATCGCTCTAATTCTATGTAATACAATATTAACTTCCCGTTAATTTGAATCATACTTAATTTTTTCCTTAGACAGCTCTTATAGTGTCCACTATAGGGCCTGAGACTGTGCTGTTAAGGACAAACACTTACGTACATGAGGTAACTGATTTCCGTTAATATTTCTTTTATAAAGTTTTGGGTGTTTTCTTTACAGCGGCAGCAGGCGAAACTCTCCAATGGAACCATTCTCCAATACACCTTTCAACCACACCACAGTGGTTGATTGCCATTCAGCACAGATCTCAATCTAAGAATCCAGTTAAGCGGACTACAAAACTAAGCTGTAAACTTCTGCCTAATCTTAGCTACGATACCAACAGCATTTCAACGTATGGAGTTCAATATTGGACCAAGGAACCCTAAATGTACCTAGTAATCTAAGAATCTTTAATTCATGAAAGAAATATGGTCTTTAGCCCAAGAATCTATAGGCCAACTTTGTTCTTCGCCCAAAAAATAAAAATTAGCTTTCCCTGTATTTTTAAAAAAATAAAAACTCCAACAAAAATGTCGACTTTGTTTCATTACACTAATACTTTATTCTAGGAAAAATATCGCCGCCATTTTTTATCCGCCGAATTGGATTTTTATTTATTTATTTTCTACGGAAAATCACCTTTAATTTGACACCTGAAATGTCAAAATCCATCGAGAAATATAAAAGTTAAGGCGAAAATAAAACAGCGCTAAATTTGATATACAATGGTTGGTAAAATACCTTCTGTTTTCTGACGATTTCTGGGCGCCTAGTATTTTATGAGAAATCGTTGTGGAATTTCGCAAGTCTTATTTTGTTTTTGTGGAACTGGGCAAGCGATATCTTTTGTTCTACGGGGGTTAGGGACTTCAAACAAAGACCAAAGTGTAGTTTATAGGGTGTAGTTTTATTACATCATTTATAGATACAAGGTGGTCCCCTATGAGCGTGGTATGTATGATAGGTTGGAAAATATTTCCGGTCATCTGCTCCGTTCAATGTATGGTAAGTACTGTGTTGGCGTAGCCGGTAGGTAGGCCAGACTATGTTTGTAAGATGTAGGCGTTTATAGGATCACAACAACGAAGATCTAAGGAGTAGTAGGTAAGTTATTGAAAATATTTGATGTGGATACTTACTACCTCGTTCATAAGATAAATATCCATTTCTCTAAATAAAAGACACATACATTTTGTTTCATAATTCATTTTATTTCATTTAATTTTTACGGTCACATTCTCCAACCATTTTGCTTTTGAATTTTATTATGTATTATTATTTTCTTTTATAGGTTTATTTACTCATAAATATTTTCTACATCAAATTATTTCGTTTCATTTCATTCAAATGTTTTGTTCTTTAATTCTAATTTCATATTCATTTGTTTTTTTCTTTTTTTCATTTTGCATTTATTTTGAAAGTAATAAAAATACGTGTGAATCATATGTGTGTATGTGTTTTTTTTTTTGTTTACATTTTCCAACTATATATATATTTTTGTTTATATAAAAAAAATTAAAAACTTCTAATAGACGCAAGAACACAATATTACATAATTTAAAAAAATTTACATATAAATACCTAAAGTTGTATTATTAATTTTTCATTTATTTATTATATATTTGTCATTATCTACACAATATCTATATTTTTAAATATAAAGAAAAAAAAAAATTCAAAAAAAAAAAAAACAAATTTTACAATTTAAAATAAAAAAAACATTTTTAAAATTAAAAACAAAATGTATAACGACAAATATTAAATCTTCTATTTACAAAGTTCGTAAGTTTATTTTGATTTTCTTTTAAAAATTATTCATTATTTCTTTATATATTTATGTATATAATAAAAAAACAAAAAAAAAAATGGAGTGTGTACAACGTATATAATGAGTGTGTTATAAGTGCCTGTAATTTTTTTCATTCTTTTTGAAAAAAGGAAAAAGTTATTCTTTTTTAGTACATTTAATTGTTAAATATGTTTTATAAATTTTTCTTTTAATGAAAACATTTATGTTTACTATAGTTTTGTTTTTTTTTTTTTGTTTTTAATTTAATTTCGTGAGTTTATTCTTCATTTAATAAAAAAGGGAAATTTTACTATTCACTATAAAATATCTGTGTGTGTGTGCTATATATTTATGTATATAATTTGTAAACTTTATGTATATGTATATTTGAAAACTATAAAAATTAATCGAATATCATAAAATGTTCTTCCTGTGTTGCTTGTTATATTGTTTTCATTTATTAAAATGTATTTTCGTTTAATATTATGAATTTCATAAGATTCTACACACATGCAGTAGGTGTGGTTTTTTTTTGTTTTTGTTTTTTTATTTATTTGATTAACTTTGATATATAAATGGTTTGGATTTAATATAAGAAATAGGTCTGGAATATTCTGGGTGGATATAGTTTTGTTGATAACGAGATTTGTATACATATAGAGAGAGTTAGGAGTGGAAAGTTTATAACAAAAAATAAACAAATATTCGAAAATAATAATTTATGAATAGAATAAATAGTAACCAGAAACAACAGTTTTTTTTGTTATTAAAGTGAGGGAAATGAGTATAACTCTTGTTTAATTAAAAACGTTGCATCCTTCGCTAGAGTATAAACAGGTTTGTTCGCTGACTTTCCCTGGAAAATTTTTAGTGCCTACAATTTTCTACTGTTGCTGTGAAAATAAATTAATTTTTTAAACTTAGCTTTTCACAAACACCCGTGTTATTTTTTTTTTACGAATTAAATTGACCTAGAATAAAACTTTTATTTATATTTGGCAAAAGTTCGCGAAAAGTGGGATCATTAAGAAAATAGTGCTGTTTTCTTGGATTTCAAGCCTCAAGTTTTGTTAAACCATCGCCCCTTTTTTTAACTACAGTAAAACGAGCCAAATGTTATATTAGGCTTATAGATTCAAAAACCAGAGGAAGTGACTTAAGGATTATTAAGGATATATTACAGAAAAAATTCTTTTAGAGGGCAACAGAAGACTTTAAACTCGATTAGGGGGAATAGTTCTGGCATATCTTCCAAGAGGAGGAAATGTAATTCAGCCTTCGGAATCTTCATAATCATAATTTTCTAAAAGGTTAAAGTGTTGAACATTATTTCTGGTACAAAACGGACGATGTAAGGTAATGACGTAGCTAAAGGGCTGCGTACAATTATATAAGATAGTACATATGTAGGTCTGTTTGTTGTTTAAAATTATAAGCCTTTGCCCATCAAATGTGTAAAATAATATATATGTATTGCAATCCATGGGAAAGTCAGCAGACTTATATCGGAACAGATTCACATGGTTCTGCTTAAACAGTAAGAAATTAAATTTTACATTCCAGCGGACAAAGGTTAGTCTTCCATATCATTAGCCTCGAGCTTTTAGTTTTTTTTTTTTACTGTGATAAATTAAATACGTATCATAAAAAATATACATAAGATGTAAAAATATTAAACAATTTTAACTAATTTAACAATTAAAATTGGATGTTTGTTAATCGTTTTCAATTTGAGACAGTGCTGGAAGATTGATTGTTTAGTCACTCTGAGCTGTGTAATTATATGTCGATGGGCCAGAGAACATTACATGGTTTTTAGAAAAGAAATCAGGTGGCACTGGTTAATTGTCCTACCAGAAAAGAAGGACTGTTTTACTCATTTTCCTCCTATTCATTTATATTTCGTAAAAGCCAAGTAAATGATTCAATGTTGAAGAGTTCACGATAAAAGAATATCACCACATCAAAAGATCTGCCGTCTGATAAGAGCAAATTAAGGACTATCACAAATAAAGTGTTACGAAGTATTGTCGCCCTTCTTTGTCAGACAACAAAAATGCTGCAGATCTCTTATAGACTTCCAGGAGCATCCACTTATTCGGCTTGCATTCTGGAGAGTCAAACCAAATACAATTATATTTAAGACCAATAATCATATTATTTTTGCGAAAAACCAAGAGATCAAATTTTAGTAAAATACGTACATAAGTATGTATTTCCTTACGATGGTTGCCCGGTGGTTATGGACGAGATAGAAAGGCCGTCAACTGTCTTTATCTGCGCAACTAAACAATATAATCTACGGATCGAATCAATTGAATTGTTAAGAACCAGTTTCACCCTAGAATGCTAAATAACTTTGTCAAATCTATTCGAGTTATTGTATTCTTTTCACTCGTTTGTTAGAGTCTTCCTTAACTGAAGGGTCGTTTAAATGAGCTCGTTAATATTTCGAGATTTTCTGTTCCGAAAATATTGATTTAGCCAATTCAATTTTATACTTCCACCACTGTCTCATTACTTTAGTCTACACTAACAAGTCTATCTATTGCTATGATGATGATTTGTCATCTGTGTTGATAATTGTGACATTGTGTAAGTACATATCTATATCCAGTCTAAGTCCTATATACATATACAATTAGTTTGTTTTAAATTATTATTTTTTAGTTACGAATTTTTTTTTCTTAGGGGAATAACGATTTATGCTCTGTAGAAATAACATTACTAACTTGTTTTCGAGTATATTGCATCATCCTGTGTGCTTAGCCTCCTTCTTTTCTTTATGAGAGAGTAGAATGTTTATGTTTCTGTGTGTTCTTGTGCCAACTGGTTTGCCGCCTAGTTATCGATGTCGGTTTCATTCCATGCTGTCTTAGCCTTTTGTTATAGTATATCTGTCTCATAGACTTTGTTTGTTGTCGTAGTCTGTGCCTGCTGTGGTTGGTGTGGTTGTCCTCCGCCAGCGGCACCATTACCCACCAACTCAGTTGGACCTCCATTGTTGGCGAGATTCTTTTCGTTCCTTTCGGAGACGTTAATCTCCGTATTGAGATTCTTCATGGATCCGGTGACGGCCATGTTCAGGCCCATTTTCTGGGGTAAGTTTGACTCACTGCCGGTCTTCTTAAGCTGCATTATGTCAGACGGGGGTAGAGCTACTGAATTCTTGCTCATCTGTTGCAAACGGGCATACTGTTCCTGGAGCATTTTCTGTTTTTTCAGCAACTCCTGGTGACGCATTTCTAAAGCTAGCTGCCGTTGAACATGATCATTGCCTGATTCGTTGCCACTTGAATTGCCACTGCCATCACCGTTGCCAATGGAGACATCTCCGGCAGATTCACTCAATGATGGTAAACGCTGCGGCACATTAGGGCTTGTTGGACTGGCCAATGGGCTGCGTGAACTTGTGCGTGGAGGCGGAGGTGGTGGGATGCGTTTGTTTCCCACTTTCGATAGGAGCTCGGCATTGCGCTCAGGAACTGGTGGTTTACCCGATGACGGGCGGATTGGTTGCGGCGGACTGGTGTCAGTGTCGGAACCACTGGGATACGAGTGTAAACGACGAAGGCTGCCAATGTTCGCGTTGACATGAAGAGTATTGCTGTTACCAGCAACTACAGCTGCGGCTGCGATCGCCAGCTGAGACTGCAAGTCACCGGGTGTATAGAGGCTAGCCTGCGATAACTGCGTTGTTACGGTGCTGTGAATAGCCTGGGAGCTGTCGTCAGATGTCGAATCATCAGGGCGTAACTGAAATGAAATGGTTTGTTATTAAATGAAAACAATTAAATTGAATAAAGGTACTTACATCGTTATTCTGATTGAGCGGTTTGGCGAAGGTTTGTAGTTCGTCTAACAGAGCATCGAGTGCGTTTTCGGGTGGGACTCCCCCGCCGACAGAGACCGTCCCCAGCCTGGGACTTGGGATTGGCTGTTATTGGAATTAGAAAACAAGTCAGGTTAGTTAGGCTAAGTGCTTTTAAGGCCATTTTTGAACGACTAACAAATATGAAATAGTTAAACAGTAAACAGTATGTATACCATCAATTGAAGGTTGTTTTTCACATTTAGATTGGATTTTAAGACGAAGCTTATCGAATGGGGTCCAAAGGATTTTAAGGTCAAGTGGAATCTATTTGATCAATTCTTTAGACGCTATTCGATTAGCTTTTTTTTAATTTTAGTCGATGGATTGTAGTGAAGAATAAGAAAGGCGGCAGCTCTGATACTAACTATTGCCAAATGGAGTATTCTGGTTGTAAAAAAAATTATGTATGCACGTGCATATGTATACATACATATGTACATACGTATATTTGGGCTGAAGACTAATAAGCATTACTAACTGCTTGAGTTCTTGAACGATACACCATGTCTAAACATTAGTCCAATATTTCATTTGGTTGTTGATAGAGAAGGCGAAAAACTGAGGTAAAACATGACATGTCATTGCATGCATCCATTAATGATTATGATTGAAACACTTTCCACTCAATGTAAAAAAAACTTACTCAAAACAAGCAAAGCTTGTGTAGAGACATTGCCAGAAAAATGTAGTTCTGAAGGGGAGCTCCTTCCATCATGGTTACATTCCTGATTTTGCTCAAAAATTGGTTTTAATCCTCTTGGTGAGAGTTAATTGGAAAAGCATATTTATTTATGATAACATATTGACGAAACAATTTTTAAGCCTTAAACCTTACGACTCCGATCATGTAACCTTCTAAATCTATAAACAATTCAGGCTAAATTAAAAATAGTTACAAATTGAAGTTATAAAAGTAAACGAAAGTATGGATGAACTTGTCAATAGCAAGACTCTCTCTGTGTAGCTGTCGGAACAGGATTGCTGATCATGTCATTTAAATTTGGAAACAAGAAAAGGGCCAACGAACTTGTTACACTGAGCAAGCAAGACTCTTTCATCTTAACTGCTGGAACACAATGATATCGCCGTCGTAGTTGTATTCGCTGTCACTTGAGGGTGCCCACCGATCATCTACAATGAAGTTGTATACGTATGTCATTTTAAATGTCAATAGAATTGAAAATGAATTTATTAAATTCAAGTAAAATTAATTAAAGGGGTCAGTTTTTTAAAATAAATAAGTTTAAAAGCGGATGTTATAGATTCCACACTATTTCATATTATTGCACTAATTCAATAAATTTTTCTGTTTGCTGTTCCTGTATTGTCTACTGCTCTTCAACCTTGTCGTGCGACATATGTATGTATATTAAAAATTGCCCAACTCATACGACTACGACAGTGACTAATAGTTGAAGCACATTGACACAGCAACAGCCAATAGTGAAATTTGACATTGTGGGAACATTTTTTCTGGATTGCACCGAAATGGACAATGCTTTCAGGTTGGTACGATTGAAAATTTTGACTCAAAGTTGGCTGTATTTGGGCAGCATTAGCCAATTTAGGATTAGACCCAACGTTGAAGTTGTGCTGTTGTGATCAATGTGTTCTGTTCCATTAAAAAGCATTGTTTCTAAAATTTTTGCTGTGGCTGTCAAAGTTGCTATGTTTGAGTGTATTTCAACTTTTGACAGGACGTACAAACGCGACTACGACTACGACAGCAACATCATTGTTTCCAGCAGTAACGTTCACTCAATTATATTAAAAAAAAAAACATCAATGGCTTCCCTTACATTTTTGCATTAATTTCATACAGCCGACATCTCTATTTTCACCACTATAATCCATCGCAACCACACACATACAATTTAGTTTTTTAAATATTTATTGAATATATAGGTACATGTATAGAAATCCCATTACAGAAATAAAACATGCATATTTAACATTAAGAATTGTTTCTTTAAAAAAATCAACTAACAACTTAGAGTTCCAAATATGTATTCGTAACAGAAAAATATATTTATAATTAAAAAAGAAGCCTTCTACACATGTGCAAGCAAGAAGCAATATTATTATATACATTAACTACTTATATTTACAAAAAAAAAAAAACAAAAAAAATTATATACAAAACTATAAACATAAGTAAAAATTAAATAATAAACTTAATAACATAAATAATAAATCCTCACTATAGTAAGGTAGAATTTGTGAATTGATTTTGGTTTTAAGATTTTTTTTGCTTACAAAAATTATATTTAAATTTACTTTTTATGAATCCCAAACATAATTAATAAAAGGTTACACTTTGTATCTAATTAAATCCCCACAGTTTATAATAGATATAGAAATTATTGTTTCACACAAATTATTTCTCTTAAAAATGAAATTCAATCATTTCCAATGCCATTCGTACCTTACTATAATAGGGAAATGGATTAAATATGATATATTTGTTTTATATTTAACTGGGAGAGGTTGATTTAAAAAAATTAAAAATAAATAAAAATACAAATTAGGCGCTTTATTTCCTTCTAGAGATTTAGTTTAAATCGTTTAGTCTCTTTTAGATATTATGCATTTTTTTTTGTTTGGAAATGATTTATCTGGCTTAATGGGGGACACTCAAAAATTAAATAAAGATGTCTTATAAATTTGTATATTGATCAGTTTTTAGTTCATAAGTTTGTATTTTACATTTTCATGTAATAAATAAATTAAGCGAAAATATAAAATAAATAAGTACTGAGGTGAGGCTTAAAATCACGTTAAGTAACAGACTTCTAGGGGTTATGTTATTGATATTTTGTATATAGGCTCATGGTAGAAGCAGTTGTCGAAAACTATACCATTCTGTAATTCTTAAAGGAAGAAAATTGAAATCATCGACGAAGACTTTGATTACGGGGCTACAGAAAGAAGTCATACTCTAATTAAAAAAATAACGGAGCAGAAGTTGCAGTCAAAATAGGTCATTTATTGTATTCTTACAGATCCTTCAAGTAAAATTACAACGCCCAGAACTTTTAAATTCCCTTCCCTTCCAGGAGGCTTTCTGGTGTGCAGACACGTAGGACCATTAATTGTCTTACAGTTATAGTACTCTGCAGAGTAATGACTATCTTTAACAATGGATCCATGATGTTTGCCTGAACTAGCAAATCTGAACGTGAAAACATCGCAGAGCTAATCAATCGATCGTTAAAAGAAAATATTAATAGCACAATACTGGATGAAGCATCAGGTCGAAAGTTTGTGAGATTCGGCACATCACAATGAGGTGTCTTGTCCACTCTTCTTTGGAATCTATTATAGTAAACAATGAGCTACGATATAAAGTGATTGCTTATGCAGATGACATTACTATTGCTGTATTGGGTAAATATTCCGACACACTTAGACAGCTCCTCTAATATGATAACCTCATGCTAACCAGGTGGGGTTTTAAAATCGAACTGGGAGATAGTCTTTATAAAACTGAACTGGTTCTTTTTACATGAAATAATAGTTTAATAAAAAATACTTTTACAGGAAATGTAAAATATTTATTTAGACATGGAAAGTCAAGGGTATATGTACATGTATGTAGATCTATGCTGATGTACGATCATCTAGTGATATGCCAAAATAAAAAAACCGTACATTTCAACCACCTGCGGGAAATGCTAAGACTAGCATGTGGAGACTAGCATGTGGTTCAAGTGGTTGGTGCGTTGGACTACGGAGCGAGGGGTTTGAGGTTCAATCCCCAGACAACACGGCCCCACCTCTCGCGAGCGTCTGACAAAAACTGTCATGAAAAACCTTCTTAAATAGAAAGTTTCCCTTCGACGGCATTAAGCAGTAGGTCCCTTCCATTTGTGTAAAGAATATAACACGCATAACACAAATGGTTGGAAGAAGCTAGGCCCTGAGTCCCATGGACCTGTTGCGCCAAATATTTGTATTTTTTTTTTTTGCATTTGGATGTATCAGCTGTGCAGTAGGAAGGAACTATGTCGCGTGAAATAGAGGTTTAGTTCACTTGTAGACAGACTGTTAAAAAATCTAAATCACCTCCCTTGTTTTTTCGAAACGCTTAAACTAAGTATCTACCTCGGCCTACCCTATTTCAGGCGGAAATTGTGGAGATCGAGGCAGCCTTGTCTTGGCTAAAATATATTTCGTGGCAGTCAAAAGGCAATTATATTCCTGGAAACATGCACAAAGGTCACTTTAAATTACTGATCGTTTTTTCAAGAATATGACGGAGCATTTCAATATTTACCTGTAGGTATATTTAATGCAGCTTAAATCTAAAGATCTCGTCAGAGAGGCTATTACTTTTAGGATAATAATAGTTTATAGTGCGTCCTTCACTTCACGTCTAACTTAATTGACTAAACCTGGGCACAATCAGCCAGACCAATCATAGTTGGAAAAATGGCTCAACTTCCGCAATAAAGAGTAATTCAGTCCAAATTGTACCAGATAGGTACCTTTTCTATGAAAAGACCTCGAGATTTTGATGAATTTGAACTTTAACATTATAGAGAAGCCGAAAAAAGTGGGTCTGGCTCGAGGCTACAGCCTGAACGAGTGGAGAGATTTGAATCAAACTGCATATTTAGGGTGCGCATCTGCGAAGTGATCCCTAGAGACGAAACTGGAATTTTCATTCTAACCTCAAAATTAAGAGTACTTTACTTAAGGCCGATTTCACTAAAAATTGATTTTCTTGAGAAAGGCTCAAAAATATGGCGTACCAATAATTAAAACGCCTACGCCCACTTTTTAAAACTTAAATATTTTTATGTTTTGACCAGAAATTTAAAAAACTTATTGGGACGCAATTTATAGTGCTCTTTAATTCACTCGTCCTTACTATAGGGATCCGCCTATTATTTGGGGGTATTTTTTTTAAAAAACACTTTTTCAATGAAACTTCGCAGATAAGATCCGTAAAAAGTTATCGTGGTAATGAGCAGTGTCAGGGCGAATGAACTAAGCCTCATGTATAAGAGAATGGGTGGATTTTCATGATATAATATCAAAAGGTAAAGTAATTTAATCAATAATATAAACTAAAAAGAAACTCTGGATAGATATAGGGTTGAAACCGTAATCTTCAACAAACATCCTAAGAAGAGTAAACTGTCTTGTTTATGCGAAGCACTTGCGCAACTGCAAAAGAATATTTATGTGAGAACGATCATCTAAACCTACATATATGTATATATTATGAATTCTTGAAATAATAATTACAAACAATTTTTTACTCATGTATCTCTTCCTAACTTAAGTCAATGTTAGTCTCATAAAAAAACTAATTTTCTTAATTTACCCTGTTTAACAAAAGGTACATAAAAATATTAAATGAAATCTTTCTTCAAATAAACAATATATAAAATTTTGAAAAAGTACTCCAATACATCCTAAGAAAAGAATGTGCCATATATATAAAATATATATATATATATTAAAAAAAAAAAATGTTTACTCTTGATGGTGCGTACAATATTCAATTTCACACTAAAAATTAAAGTAAAACGATTATCATATTAAGAAAAAACAAAACTAATTTTGTTCTCTTTGAAAAGATGTACAGATTAAGTTAAAAAAAAAAATACATCATACTTAGGGTACGAAAAAGAAGGGGCGGACAGACATCACATTCAGGGGACTTTAGTGAGTGAAATATGAGGGAATGCTTTACTTTAGAGTTGTATAGAGGAAGTATTTATTTTTTTTTTGTTTTGTGTTATTTTAATAATTTTGTTATAAAGAAAATGCAATGAAGAATAAGAAAGAAAGAAATAAGTAAAATGTTTTTAAACCTATTCAGTTTTTTTTTTTTTAGTGTAGATACAATTTAATTTGTGAAGGTTTATTTCGATTTTTATGCCAATATCTAATTAAATCTTATAGTTGTTAAATTAAAGAAAAAAAAACCGAAACGATATAATGGAACATTTACCATCGACCATAGAAAATAATTATAGCAAAACGCAATTAAACTAAACGGAAAATTTTTAAAACATAAGAACAGAATAAGAAGCAGAAAATTTTTGTTTTCTTTATAAAAAACAAAACATATTTTTTTTAAACTCTTTCTTATTTATAGTTTTTGTTTTATGTTTTGCAAAAAGAATTTGCGCTTAGAGAGTGAATATATATAGAATATATTTAAATGCACGTCAAAAGAAAAACATATTTATGATAGTATTTGAGAGAAAAACAAAAAGACAGTCCGTTGCATTTTTTGTTGTTGTTTATGTATAAGAAAAAAAGAAAAATTTAGAAACATAACATTTAAGTAAATTATTACTCAGTAATTGCTTCTTTGAAGTTAGAACTCCATCGCCAGTTGAACTATAAAAAAAGAAAACGATACCAGAAATGGGTTTGGTTATAGACTGTTCCACATTTACGGTTCTTAATACAAGTTTTTTTTTGTAATTTTGTTTATATATGGATATCGACATATTAATTTTGTTTTCTTTCGTCCTAAGTTCTTAGATGGTTAAGTTTAATTTTTCATAATTATATAATAATGTATATGTCTCTTATTAGGACCGATATAGTAAATATAGTAATTGATGTCTCGAAAGGAATTTATGGGGCCAAAGAACTATGTATGTATGATTGAAGCTTAGATAGGGGCGACCGAAGCATGAAAGCATTAAGAAGGGACAACCCCAATAGACTAAGATGACTGAAACTTGTCGAACGCCTGTGCACATTTGCTCTAACGAGGCATACAGAACTTCAAAAATAATCAGAGCCGAAACTTTTCTGTTTGAAATATGCAGTAGTACCTCCCAATAGATAAAAGCAGTTTGATATCCCACACATTGTCATACGTACACACTTACATATGTATGTGCATAAGATCAGTGGGCTGTCCTTTCAGAAGACTGCAAGTTCAAAATCTATAATCTAAATGTATTTAATCAGATAGATTTATTGATCTTAAGATTCTGTTAAGTCAGAAACTGAAGCTGGATATCATAGAGTCCATCAGCAATGGCAAGATGTAGTGTCATTGAATTTAAAACAAACTATGTACATATGTTCATATGTATATATGTTTGCTTTTGATTTGATTGTTATTTTGAAAAACGACAGTTGGTTCGGAAATAGTAGGTTTTTCTTAGACAGAATTGTTTTTAAAAATCGTTGTCTCATTCTGATCAACATAAGAAAACAATTTTTTATTTCATAAAAACGACCATTTTTTGTGTTAAGAATGTGGACACCTAACTACTTACAAAAATTAGTATTTTGAATAATATTCTGGCATCCCTAACATCGTATAAGATTTACTTTTTTAATACATAATCTACAAGTTCTCTTCCTCAACATCAACAAAAAATCGTTAAATAAAAAACTATTTAAAAATAAAATATAAAACAGAAATCAATAACATTTAACAAACATTTACGTACATATATCTAAACGCTCATTATTTTTTCTTATAGTCACATATACACTTATGAATAAACATACATAATTATGGACATATTACATTTATGTGATTCTGTTATTCCCTAAAGAAAATTCATTGGAAATGTTTGATTTTCAGATTTATACACTTATATTTTTTTGTTTGATTTTTTTTTTTTACATACATACATATGTATGTAAGATTTTGATCCTCTATAATAAGTTGTAAATTTTGTCAGTTGATGATATGTTTTTTCTTATAGAAAATAAAAAAAATGTACATATAAACGAAAAAAGGTGAGTCGTACATAGGTACATATGATAATAAATTTAACCTAAAAATTTAAAGGTTTGGCCTGGTGAATCGTGATTGCGTGAATGTGAGTCTAAGTCTGGATAGTGAGAGTTTTTTATGTGAATATTTGTGTTTATTTAAGTGATTTCAGATAATTCGTAAAATTTGTAAAAGTATATTCGAAAGTCGTAATGAGCTATTCAATACTAAAAATCCCGATACACACTGCATTTCCAAGGAAATGTTAGATATCAGCCTCAAGAAACGTAATGACATGAAATAAGGCAGACAGATGTCTTGAGGTAATTCTTGCAGAGTTCGATAAAATTGAAAAGGACCAAAACCTCGGCAGATAATCTACATCCACTCATGTAAGGTCGTGGGACACAGACAAATTCTCCATGAAGTAAATCAATGGGAAGTAATTAGTGTCGTGGTTTACAATGCTCTGTCGGGGGAAAGTGGTCCAATTCAATGAAGTCAAACAATCTACTATAAACACTTTGAATACGTTAATGATAACACTGCATTAAGTGAGAGAGACAAAATTGCTGTAGTTAAAGATTAACTTCAAATAACCTTTCTACAAATATGGATTGCTGTGCACTCGAAAGAGTACAGAATATGCAATATATTGGATATGTAATAATGTTTGGCAGTGGTGTACGAGTGGGATAAGATGTGCATAATACGTACCCGAATTGAAAATGTAAAGTTTGCTATGTATCACAGATTCGAAATAACAACTAACAACATGACTTTTTCGGCCAAGTATATAGGTAGAGTCTGCAGATGTTATATGTCAAAACTTTGTTAAACTGTGGTGTCTAACCAAATGTGTCATGACGAAGTTTCAGTCAAACCGTATATTAAATGATAAGCTTTATGAGAGGGTAGCCAATAAAATATAGGTACGCTAATAAGAAGATATAGAAACTAAGTTAAGCTGTTACTCTGTATGAAACGAAATTGATCATTTATTTCTAGTAAATCTACCTTTTCTTCGCTTGGAAAGGATAAGTCATATGTACAACTGTCGATTCTCGAAATTATGATCGAGTTTTAGGTGTACTGCATTAAAATACGAATGACCTTACCTGGGAGGACATTTAAAAGATATTGATCAACTGGCAGATATACAGGGACATATTCTGAAAATCAGTAGTCACACTGTATTATTACTAGAAAATGTGGCGAAGGTTTTACAGGGTTTTAAGGGCAGAAGAAAAAAAGTATGAACATAAGTGCTCCATTTGCTAGTTAAATGATATTGGTTTCACTTTTGTGACAAATAAAATAATTGGGCACTTGAAAGTTTCTAAATACCTTTATGTATTGAAAATCTCTGACGAATGTTCCGAACTTGAATTCAATGAACATACAAACAACTTTTTGTACATATTATCTTATTAATTATCAAATTTCCTACTCCTAAGTGTGTTGTGTGCTTTAAGAATGTGGCTTGTGAGTTTATTTGATTTTATTACTTTTGTGTGTGTTTCAAATGCTTCCATATCACGAGACACGTTTGCAATGATTTTATATAAAATTTAATTGCAAAACCAATAAAAATAAAATTTTAATAAATTAAATAAGAAAATCATACCACAATGATGAATGAATGAGTCATAAACAAAAAAAAATTATTATGAGATGCTACAATTAATCATGCTATTAAAAAAAACAAAACCAAAAACAAAAAAGGTTCATGTATGAAGGCATCTTTTTAATGAGCTTTTGAGTTTTATGTACAATAATTTGTATAAGAAAAATAAAATCGAATATGAATGATTTATGCTTAAGGGAATACGTATGAGTATGACAACGCGTTTTCAAATGATTCGCCAATATTATAAAACAATTTCAAATTAAATAAAAAAAACATAAGAAATTTAAAGAAACTATACTAGTTTTGCTCAGTAAGTGCTGCCAATTGCAAATAAAAAAAAATTCCAATTTTAAAATTATACATGTTGTCCTTTTTTGAATAAATTTTACTAAAAAATAAAAATTTAATTTTGTTTTAAACAACAAAACTACAAAATTGAAATAGAAACTAAAGTAAGACATTTTTTTCGTTGGAAAATAGGTTAACTGCTGTTTTTTTTTAGTAAAAAATTTAAAACAAGAAAAATTAAAATGATAATTAAATGACACAATTTAGAATATATCATACTGGGGGTTAATTATTGTATATATAGTTCAAGAAAGTTTAGTTCTCAAACTAAGGAAAGTTCAATTAAAGAAATGAAAATAAAACACGGTACAACATTTAGAAAGGATTTAAAAGACTCACCTTATTTGCTGAGGATATTTCGGCAGAACGAGGAGGATCCTCTGTTGCTGGTTCATTAGCTGGTAATCGTTGTTCTTGAACACTAGCCAATCTGTGGAGGAGAAATATTAGATTTTTTTTATTGCATCAGTATCATTCATAGGATAGTCACAGGATAGATTTACCTCTTCAATGTCACTAAGGTTCCTGTTAACTTTTTACAACGTCGCAAAGCTGATTCCAATCGATCGGGCTCTTCTTTCAGGAACTTTTCTTCGCGTACTACCTTTTCCATTTCGTTAGATAGTATATTTCTCAAACCGTTTTGTAGGCTCGGAAAACGCATTTTCAGTTCAGCGACAGTTTTACTAAGAAACATAAAATATAAGAAACAAAGTTGAAATCCTTTTCTTGTATTCTACCTCGCTCTGCTTAGCACCAATGCCATATCCTCGACAGCAGCCATATTAACCCGAGTCCTTCGATTAATAACCTCACCGCGTAGCCCTTCCACCGACGATTCTAAATCACTAAGATCCTTTTCTAGCCGTATAACCTCTTGTTTGTATAGCTCTTCCTCTCGTGAGATTCTAGTCTTCTCCTGATCTCCCTGTCCCCAGTAGTTGCCACTACTGGCCAGTAAAGTCGCGCGAATCCGCATGAATGCATCTTTAATATCTTCTCTTACAGCGACAGCTTGAGCCTGTGACAGCCGACGAAGGGTACGCACCTCCATACGTAGATCTTTGGCTTTCTTCTGTAAGCCTCGTAAATGATTGTATACCTCAGGCGCTAGTGCTATATCCGCCCGGTAAGTAGGATGAGTTGAAGCCAAGGCGAGTGGTTTTGGAGGTGGTGGCGGTTTGAGACGGTCACGTTCTGCTTTGAGTTTGAAAGTTTGAAACAAATTAATCACAATGTATAGAAGGGTATTAAGTTAGTAAGCTGTTAGTAGCAAGGGTACTAAAGCGTGCATAATTATTTTATATACTTTTTTTTTTACAAAATTTAGTTTTGTATTACCTTGTGACGAAGTACGTGGTAGTGTTGATGACTTAATAGCTGGCTTTGGTGGTTTCGAATCGGCTGTGTTTTTTTTTATTTATATGTGTGAGATATTTTTTTAAAATTTCGTGTGAAAATTGACCCCAAAATAAATGGACACAAAAAACACAGATAAAGAAAAAGAGAGAGAGAGGGAGAAAGAAGACGACGTTTTTGACATTTGTAGATATAAAAATATATTTTTTTTTTGATGTGCGTTTCTTTTGGTATTTTTTTTATGTATTTAAGCGAAAACACAAAATTTCAATTCAATTTATAAATTAATTTTTATTTTAATCTCTTAAAAGCCATAAACAAACGAAAGAAAAAGAATTTCGAAAATGAAAAACATACTCGTATGAAGACATATTTTATAATTTACTTAAGAGCTAGAAAAGTAATATGGTCATGCATTTGATGCTATCTTGCAATTTTAACTTAAAAATAACTTATAAGCAATCTCATTTTAATAAATGTATACGAAATAATTAGCGGTTTTTACACGAAAGCTAATTTTAGTTATACTATTATTGCAAGGCTGTCAAAAATAGATATGTATTATTTTTAAAAAAGCCGCCATGGGGGTATTATTGGAAACATTTTAAAAAAGTTGATTCAAAACAGGGTCAACAGGAAACACAAGGAAATTTTGAGTAGGTCTAGGCAAAATTACACCTGGCATAAATCTGTCTTGCTACATACTTTCAGATGTGTCAAATGATTAAAGCACAAGGTTGACAGAATTGATATTTAATTTGAAAGCTTACCAAATGCTTCAATGGGCTCAGCATAATATTTTTACATTTTTCATAATCTAAATAAGCAACGTTCCCAGCATAGAGTAATATTTATGACTTGATTCCATCACCATCACTTGCGAAATAATTCTGTAATTTTGAGCACATACTTATTATTTGTACCTTCACTTTTTCAAGCACGGTTGTTTTAATGTGAAATATGGTTTTGAAACGATTGTTTTTTTTTATTAATTTGATAGAAATGTCGTCAGATAATACAAAAGACCCAAGTGAAGACATTGCTTTGGCCAAGGTCGCCACAAAGATTTTGTTTTAACAGAGATTAGCACAGAAACAACGTATTTGTTTGTATAGGGTGGGCCATCTATTGGTTTCTTATTGAATCATATGTTATTTTGACACTGACAGCTCTTATGCACCCAAAAAATTGACAGAAACTCAGTATTACATTTTCGCGGTACGAAATGGATCGATGTACGCTTGAAGAACTTTGGGAAATATTGCAAAGTTACTTCTAAAGTGGACGCTGTGTGGCCGAAACAAATCGAATTTTAAAAAGAAATTTCGGTCGAAATAATGCACCAACTGCGGTTGGTATATACAAGTTTGTGATGAAAGTTCATGATACTGTTTTGCTGATTGATAACCAAACATATTCCCTTGTCCGTCCTGTGCGCTCAATGGAGAATATTACAGCTGTTTGGTGCGTATTTTTTTGAGTGGTGGCATTATTGGCCCATTTTTTCCAAGACTACAATGGACGATACTTTACAGTCAATGCAAAGCACTACCGAGGCTAACTGATTTTTTATGGCCAAAAATTGAGGATTTGAACTTGGGTGAGTCATGGTTCCAGCAAGATGGACCTTCTGTCACGCAAGCCGTCCAACAATCTATTTATTGCACATTAAGTTCAATAACCGTGTAATCAGTCATTTTGGTGATATTGCTTGGCCGGCACGGAGTTGCGACTTGACGCCATTGGACTTTTTTTGAGAGGTTCCATTCAAGATCGATGCTATGCGAACAACCCAGAGACGATTCAGGCACTCAAGAACAATATTGGTCAAGCTATTCGTGAAATAGGGGCCGAAACCATGGAAAATGTATTGAAAAATTGGGTTAACAGAATGGCTTACTGCCAAACCAGCCGAGGCAGTCATTTGAATGAAAAAATATTCCACAATTAATTGGAAGGTTTACTTTTTTCAATAAAGCAACAATCGTTGATAAATATTGAATAGTGTTTTTATAGTCTTTTTAAACAGAAACGAACAGATGGTCCACACATAGAAGCTATTCTCTTAATTTCTGAGTTTCAAGTTTTTATCCTTTCTGAACTTAGTCACATCGCAAAACTATTTAAATTCAGACAGGATGCGATAAGAGCATAAGAATAAAATATTAATATAAGCTAAGTCGGTTTGTACTGGATGTCTAAACAATAAGATGAGTTGATTTGTGATTTTAACAACTACCTACTCGAATATGTCGCGCTAATAACTTAGGAACCGTGCAAAGGATATCAGTCAAATTTTAATAACAGATTAGTTTAGTGTTCAGTTTCGATGATTTTAGCTTATACTTTTTCAAAGTCATGAAGATCCTATGGAAAGGATATATATACTTCTATGCAAAATTAAAAAAAAATAAAGTGCGGCTTTCTCGGGAACTTATAACATTTAATCTTAGTGAATGTGTGGGATTGAAACTTTGTCAAAAAAGGGGAATACATATAATGAATTTGTACATATGTCGTTAATTTTGAATATTTGAATATTGTGGAGATGGACAAAATGCAGTCAAGAAGGAGCCTTGCCTAATTATATAGAGAATAATTAGACATAGACTTACAAAAAGATTACTTCCATTTCAAGTGAATATATAAAAATATAGCAACAGAATTCGGAGTTTTTAAGTTATGTACCACAGTTTACATGAATGAATATTTTCGAATTCAATATTAAATCAGATAAGTCTAGTAGTACTCGTACATATTCATGAGTAAGAATCATACGCAAGAAAAGGGTAAGCAATCCTATGTTAACTGAGTAACACTATGAAATGCCAGCAAGAAAAAAAAAACATTTCAGCTTTATAGAACCATACTGACACTGTTTTAAAATATTTGAACATATGCACATATTTAGATTGCGTAAGATTCAAAAGATCTAGTTTTGTAGTATCTACATGCACTCATTTGTTTTTTGTTTCAACGTTTGTTAATAAAATATATGAAAATCCCAAATACCCGTGCGATCAAGTGCAAGAACACCTCCGTCATGTACAAAATTTTGATTTTAACAAGACAATGTGTGATTTTGTTCCATCAATGATTACCATAAACATGTTACGAATGAATACCCCCACAACGACTTATGATTAAAAAAAGAAAAAAAAAATATACGCCACAAAATACACACAGACACAAATTGTACAAAATTACAACTAAAAAAACAACACAAAAAAAATCTTAAATTTGTTTCAAAAATGAATTTACAATTATTAGCATTGCCTTAACATAATCTAAAATATACACAATAATAAATAAAATATACAAAACAAAACATTTATTTTTTTTTTTTTTGCAAATAATTTTCTTTTTTAAACGCATCATCAACCTAAACTGCAGTAATTTTTAGTGAAAGCGATTTACCAGCATGTTGTGGACTGTGTGACTTCGGTACGCCTTGAATGTCATCGCTAAACGAGACGGATTTTTCAAATGACACTGATTTATCTGCAAAGTGGATTTTAATTTTTCAATTAAGTTTTTCTTAAGAAAAAAAAGCTTTGTTTTATAGATAATTAAACCACCATTAAAAGTGTTAATAAATATTTCTTCAAATCCCTTTTTTTTTATTAAGCAATTCTACTAGAAATGATATTAAAATTTTTATTTTGGTTTATAAAAATTAATTATTTGGTGCTTTGGTGATTTTTTTCTACGTTTTGTTTTATATAACTTTTCTATAATACATCTAAGAACATTGACTTTTTTAAAAACAAACACAAAACAAAAAGAAACTAATTTGCGATTTTATATTTTTGTCTTTGTAAAAGGTTTATAGCTAAATTTGTTAATTTTCTTTTGGTTGAATGGAAACTTACGACATGAGCTTTTGCCGAGTTTTGGAGCCTTTTCTCTTATGTACATATCATCGCCAGTTCCGTTTGCTAATATATATATATTTATATTTTTTGTATAGTGTATAATATATAATTGTTTACAAATTGATTCAAATAAAAAGTAAAATAATGTTGTTTTTAGAATTTAGTAAAAAAAAATAATAAACAAAAGTGAATTTGGCACCACCGAAATAAGGGTTAAATATGAGCAAGATGATGTGATGTGAATGTTGGTGACTGGGGTGGAGTATGATACACATTTTAAGGAACGTTGTTAGCCTTTTTATTTTTTTCAGTTTACAACCGTCGAAAGTGATCGGAGGTTAATGATTTGTATAATAATCCGTTTATGGATGTTTTCAGAATAAACTAAATACCAATTAGGTAGGATGAGTCTCATGATTAAAAAAAATAGGAATCGTATTAGAAAGTTATGTAGTTATGCTCCGAGGAATAATTTTAACACATTTATTGTCATCAGACAGCCATAAAAGTAATCATGGTCATGGGTTTGATGATAGCGGTAACCCTTTTTTATTTATTTATTCATTTTATCCACAGACAGACAGTTGACATAGTCATAGTCAAGACAGACAGCGCTTAAGATTCAAATTTTGTTAATGTCTTAGCTGTTAAACTCCTTATTCACAATCACATCAAGCCTACGCATAGTTTTTTTAGAACTCATTTAAGAACTTTAATGTAAAGTTATTTAATTAAACAAAAAAAAGAAAAGTCCACACAAAATGAAAGACGTTTTGTTTTGTAGCGCAACTAGCATAAGCTCTCCTCTTCTCTTCAGAAAAAATGTTTATATATTTTTTATTTGGGAAAAAAAAATTCGATAAATTAATTAGAATGACTCACCTTGAATTGATGTAGAGCTACCACTTGAGTGGCCGTCGATATCATCTAAACCTGCGGTGGTTATAACAAGCAATGCAGTAGATTTGGGAATTTGTTTAGATAGGTTTTTTTTTTTTTTAAATAAACAATCTGACTAATTTGTAAATTAAAAAAATAATAATAATTTCGGTTTTTAAACGCCTAAATTCACTTACATGTTGATAACTATAGTCGTATAACGATGAATTTAATTACGAGAGCTGTAGCACTCATTGTTGGCTTGAGTTTTAGATTTTGTTCTACTGGTTTTGTTTGTCATAAGAAATATCATCCTACAAAAAATACGACAGTGGCTTAGCAACGGCGATGTAAGGGATTGATTTGTGGACAATGATTGCTCAAGAGGAAACCTCTGTCATTTCTGGTAGGCATATAGACTAGCCTTAGCCTCCTAACGTATTACACCTAAAACCTACATATATGTGCATCTTACATCAGCAAAAGCTATTGTAGGTTAGTCAGGTATTAAATAGATTCTTAATAAATTTGTAGGAACACAGAGTGTATTTTAAACGAACCAATGGACGTACATATGTACATATATGCATAGATTTAAGTGTAATATAAATGACTCAATCTGATTATCAACGCAATATCCAAACCCGAGCCAAGAATTTATTGGGGTAATTGTCTGGTTCCATTAAAAATCCGTATACGAGTCTTGGTTACAAAAGATTTCACGAATCTGGCAAACGAAATAGCCTTTATAGTTTACTTCCAGTCGAATCAGTGGATCACCTCCAAGAAGTGCTGTGGGATGCTTCAAGCAAAAGATGAAGAATCTAAAAGTGTAGCTGCTGTTTGTAATATGTATAAACAACGTTTACCTAGTATTTGTTCAAGTCTTTCAGGCGTCAACTTCAACCCTGAGAATAAAAGCCTCATGATAGTCCGCATTAAGACCAAATACAGAAACATCAGCCTAATATGTACGTCACTCAGAGAAAAACGGATGATCGGACCAAAGTCCGATCTATTAAAAAACGTATTTCGAATAAAAAAAGGTAGAAACGTCATATAAACACAACCAGTGCAATTACGGGTGTTCACACTCATCAAATCGGCTTGACACACCATGTAACCCAAGTAATTTTGCGTTCATTTTTATCAAATCTAGGGTCATCATACCAATTTGACCAAAAATTTGATGAGTATGAAAACTCCTATTAGGATGCGGCTAACCACTGCTTTTAATGCCAAACTCGATCATGGTAGTGCACAAGCTAATACCCATCAACTTACAGCGAAGTGTTCTTTACCAATGCAACATTTCAAAAATTGGAAAGATATACCATAATGGGCTCAAATCGATCCCAATTCTAAGACAATGACATATCCCGATTTCAGCCCAAAAGCTTGCAAGAAAGTACAGAAGCTTCATGTACATATCTATGTATATTCATGTATAGTCTGAAAATTGACGAGGATGTAGGCTTCGCAATTTTTCCATCAGAAGTGGTATTTGTTCGGTTTACCGAAGCCATGTAAGTGTTTTCGAAGCAGAACTTGTGTCAAATAAGACCTGCAAATTTGTTAGCGACCCACGAAAAAAATCTGGAAGGAAGTCCTCGGATAATATTGCGATTTTTAACAAAAGATTCTGAAACCTTATATAAAATATAATCTAAACTTAGAATGGTACAGGGAGCCCAACATCTTCTGAAAGAAAAGAAATCTTTTGTTTATGCAGTCTTGTGCTCATTCCATGTTTACACTTTTTGCAATGTTCTTAAAAGATTTATTCGAGCGGCTTTGACGCAATAATCAAACAAACACCCTTACATTTACCCAGTCTTATTGAAATAGATATTTAAAAGGGAGCCCTGCCAACGTCCTTCAAGGTTTACTCTTCCAATCGTTTAAAGCTCAAATTGTTTCTCGGTCTGTTTCCTACATATAAATAGGCTAACAATTATGCTATCAACTAAATCTAACAACCATCCAACCTAATCTATAATCGCTGTAAATTAGACTCTAATGTCTACCACAATATGCACTCTTTTTACCGCATACGGTGTGCCTAACAAGCCCAACAAACAGTGAACATCAAAAATACTTAAGAAAAATGACAAAAAATAATTGTATAACATTGACAAACAAAAGCGAATTTCGAATTTAAAATTTCTATTTAGCATGGCGGCTTTCTTTAACAATTTTGTTTTGCTTTACATTTTCTCGGCTTCATTTATAAACTCTATTTTTAAGTCTTTTAAATACCGGAACATTTTTGTTTTTTTTTTTTTATGGTGCCATTAAACTGTAGCGTAACATAAAAAAAAATGAAATTGAAAATTACATACAATTACTCTATGAAACTAGATGACAATTAACAACTTTAACTTCGAAAATGCCAGCCAAAGACAGCCAACGAGCAACAGACACAGAGAGAGAGAGAGGAGAAACTACTTTCGAAATATGCATATGACACTTGAATGGGATGGCGGATGATACTCGAATTTTGTGTTGGATATGGTGAATGCTGGTGACAATTGTAATCCCTATTAAGTAATGACTGACAGACAATAGACGAAAGTGTGTGTGGTATGGCGCTTCAATAGTCTCGCTTGAGGAGAGAAATGTTTTGTTATAGCAGAGAGATTAGAAAGATTGTCGTCATTTGTTGTCGCTGTTACCAGTTTGAACTTGAAGAAAAACGGTTACGTCAGTACTATTTGGTCTGACCTTTTCCAACATGGGTCACTTGCGGGCTATTACGAGGCATTTAAATGAAACTCCCCTATTAATAAGACAGCATAATTAGTTGAAAAACTTATATATATTGAGGTCGGGTTATGATGACAATTTAAAACTGGTTAGAAGAATTTGAATGCATGTATAACCAAAAAAAGGGAAAAGATATATGTTATGCTACCAGTATATACATTACCATCAGTGCAAGGTAATGGAAAATTAACTAATTCAAGTTTGCCATATGTTCCTACTCCTAGGAAATTTAAAATGAAAATGTGCGTGTTATAACTAACACAGCCCGTAATTTGTCTCTTTATGCACACGAGTACATATTATAATCAAATGCTTCCTTTTCATTTTAATATGCACAGGAAAGTTATGAAAAATTGTCAGCGAAATGAATATGTATGTATCTGCAAAGGTACGACATCAAATTAAGTTCAGAAAAGGTGCATTTAAGACCTCCTTAGCGAGTCATAGAAAAGCCTGGTTTAGATTCAGAATGAAATCAGTCAAATTTAGACCCACATGACGACTTGAATAATCTCAGACTACATAACAACGTCGTAGAACAGAAGACTAATTTTAAAACAAGAAATCTTAAAACAAATTAAAAAAAAAGGAGTCTAGGTGGCGCGCAGAAGTAGAAGGGGACCTCAACCGCCTTGGAGTACGCACCTGGAGGCAGTTAGCTAAGAACCGAGCTAACTGGAGATACTTACATATTAGTTGAGACCCAGGTTCACCCGAACTGTAGAGCCACCTAAGTAAGTAAGTAAGTAATCTTAAACCGCATTCTGCACTTATGGCTATTAAAAATATAAGAATGAGGTTTCTACTCAGAAAATTGAAAACAAAAATACAGAACCTAGTAATACTAATGTCAGAGCGCGCCGGATCTCAGTGGTTAGTGGTCAAGTTTCAATTTTCAGGCAACACCAAAGTTTTTTAACCATCTCTCTCGAGCATCTGATAAACATTCGAGACCTGTCATGAGAAAGCTTCTCAAAACAAAAATTGTCCTTTTTCCCAAATAATGGTGTAAGTCAAATTGCTTACTTCGAACTTACTTCCAATTCAGAGCCATGCACAGTAATATTTTACATCGAAGGCGCCTACCGCCACTGCATAGTGTGGAATGCAATAAACCAATAAGTATGTATTTTCGTTGTATTTGTACTCTTTATAATAACCACGTTCTGATAAAGTCTCTGTTATCGGTATCAAAATCAACTTTTACTCGTCTTTCAATGCAATCGCTGGATATTTCCGGATACTACTTCACCGATAAAGTCGATAGCCGAGGTAACATTTTAGCGTAAGGTGAATACATTACTACATGTCTCTATGAATAGAAATGGAATCATTTGGCCTGAGCAATTTGGTAAGAACGATAAGAAGGTAACAATACCGTAGCAAAATACCACACTTATGAGATTTCCTTTCATCCCCAACATGTTTATTTCAAAATAATCGAATAACACCTAAGCAGTTTACGAATGGTAACAAGTATCTTCTCAGTGTGGTAACCCAGATATTGATCCTTATAAACGAAAATCTATTTTACAACAAGTGTTAGAGCAGCATTTAGGCAATTAGTAGTGTATGTGGACATTATAAACAAATTTATCTTACACTAAACATACTATATCTAAAAGGTGTTTGGTAACAATCACATTGGGGTCTTGCTTTAAGTGAGAGTGTTCATGTGTATATACGGATGTGAGTGATAGATTAGCTATTCAAAAATCCATGTGTTGTGTTTTATAATGATAGTGAAAGATGAATGAAAGTGAATGTTAGTATGTTTTAGTTACAAAATAAAAAAAAAATAAATAAACATGTAAAACTCAATTCAAACAAACAAAAGCAATCAAATCAAACGAAAGAAAAAAAGTTTATATCGTTCGCATAAAATGAAAAAGAAGCAATCTTTTTGACACACTTACCTCGACACTGAGTGGGCACACCCAGGTAATTTGGATTAAGTCCAGTTACGGCACCACCAATCTGTGGGTTTTGGTTGACCAGAGCCTTTTGCACTAGACCAGTTAAATTGGCCAACTGTCGTTCCATATGTTCCACACGTATGCGGTGCAAATCTTCCGGCCTGGAAACGGAGAAATTAGTTTAGAAAGTGTTACGCTCTAATTAGAACCCTAATAGCATGCTATATGACGACGAATTTGCAACCGCCAAGTGCAGTGGGTGCATCTTTTGTTCTGTCAGTCACTGCATCACAGTCACAAAGTGAAGATGCAACCCGGAATATATTTATTCTTTATTGTAACACTTCTACAGTGTTGCACAGCTAAGGAAATAAATTGTCTAAATAATATGAAAATCTCAGAATTGCTTCGCCTAAAACACTCAGTGGATCTATTGTCCTGCTCAACAGAAGATAAACCCTATTCAGACCTTCCCCCGGAAGCAATTAACAGCACGAGTTCAACACACACCAGCATTGATGGTCCATCAGCGCTGCCATTAACCAACGCTAGGTATTCATTTAGATTTCAATCAATCGAATAACCATTCACTTGATCATCGGCCAGATCATACCCCGAGCCATGGCAGGAGAAGCCTAGCAAACTGCAGACACTCTTTCAAGTCAGCATCACTGCGCTGGCTTTTCTCTCGTTTGGTGGATACCTATTGTGCTTGATCGTACAAGCAATCAAAAGTAAAGGTGAGCGATAGACTAATAGATTCGAATACTTATCTCGCGAATAACATGAGTTACTTTATAGGCACAACTTACTTTCATCCTGTTGCAACGGCCACTACTACAACGAACAACGGCCAGTTGAAGAAAATTAAAATCTTCAGACGCAGTCGGAGAGCGGCGACTAACAATACAGAGGAAGTAAATTATGTGGATGATTACAGCTTAGCCGGCCCCAATCCGGAAGAGCTCTACAACACTTTGTTATATTTTGCTGAAGGCTACGCGAGTACTGTTGGTAGTTTTAAGTGATACCATGTCACAATGTCAGTGAGCATTAAATTCGCTTTTATGGATGAAAAGTGGAAGAGTAATTTTATTTTTTGAAGTGCGTCGTCGTCGTCGTCGTCTATTTATTTTTATAACAATGCTCGGATTTTAGCCCTTGACATTGCTAGGGATTAGAGGTGTGAATTAAGATTTACCACAAGGTTGATAATTATGAGTTTTGTTGTATTAAACAAGTTTTGGTGAGTAGATTTTAAATCCATTTGAGAGTTGAACTTGACAATGAAATCGTCGAAGTTAGCCATAAAAAAAAAAATCACCACGCCAATTCTCTTTCTTATTGATAGTGTGCAGGAAGACACAGGTTATGTAATGAAACCAGAACGGAAAAATATTATACCGCCTTCGACAAACTTAGAATAGGAATAAATGAAGAGTGAGAATCAATGGTATACTATAGGATGTACGGTTGTATGGGTCATCCCAAGCTACATAAATTCCCATGTTGTATAAACAATGCAATATTTTTTGTTCAATATTGGTTAGGTTATTCAGTTAGGCTGTTTTAATATTGTTTTTGCAGTGCGGTCTACAGTTTTTCGACAGAGGAAATGTAGCTTTCAATGGAGGAAGTTAAGGAACTGATTTCTGATTTTTTTCAAAGCATCCAGTAGTATCTGGACTATACACGACGGCTGTGACACTGAAGCATTTTTGGGTATACAAATTGTTGCAAGTTCCTCGAAAAATCCTATACCAATGAGTTGGGAACACATCCAAAGGGGAAGTGAAAATGGTGTGTTGAATTTTATTCCACTCAGGCCTAGGAATAAATTTTTTCCAATTGAAGTAAAACCATAGGGAATCGAAGGAGAGCATGGTTATGACTTGGTTTGAGTTTAGGTATTACTCACTTATGTTTAGTTAAATATAAGATTTCTACCTGTTACTACAATGACTCTGGTAAAAATCTGTCTAGAAAAATAGGATTTCTTAAAGACAGAGAGAAACCAGCATTGCCGTTCGTACACTTGAGTGTTTGAAAATCAGCTAAAATGGACACTTTTTAAAAACCTTTGGCACTTTTCGACACTTTTGAATAATTGAAAACAAAACGTCTTCTGCGTCCAAAACCTGGTTTGTGCTAACTGGTGCAGAATATACCTAAACTACTCGCAGTTGCACATTCAGAACCATATATTTCACTCAATGTAATACCCCATACAGAACCGCTAATGAAACGAAAGATGTAAGAAAAACTAAATTTAAACAGAACGTACAGTGTTTTGTCCAGTATACGAGGAATGACTCTAAAGCATTCTTTTTATCAGCAGTCGACAATAAAAGCTAACCTTACAGCTTGGAAGATTTTTGATACATAAACTATGGAAGATGGTCTTAAGACCAACTCATTCTCATGACAATAATCGTGCATGACAAACTGAAGCACAAAATAGGGAATAAGACCGTCACAGAAGCAAATAACACTTAATTAGATGGACTTTTAGAAATACAGTTTTTAGCGAAATACTTTTCACACTTTTCTACAGAAGTAAATGAAAATGATATGAGGTGATGACGGAATATACATAGCATTCCTCTCACATATGTAGATACATATTCCAACATCGATATTTTTTGTCAGGATATTGATTTACAAAGCTTTAGATTGGTTTGAAGCCCAAGGGTAATAAGGAAATATTTTATCTACTTTAACCTGACTATGCCGTAAAAGAAATTTACCGAATCTAACCAGGGGTACGGTCGAAAGGAAGGAAATAGTTAACTTCACCAACCATAAGGGAAAAAGCCATTTGCCTAGGGGGCGGTTATAAAAATTACATAACATTAACGTGATGGTGTTACTTACAGACACACGTTGAACCGCCGCTCACATTTCGGCGTTAATCATAAAGGCTAAAAGGTTTTCGAAAACATCTGTTGATGTTCATATTGCCTTAGGATTTCAGCGTATTTGCCATTCAATGAAACTATCACATTCACCTACTTACATATTTTATTGAAAAATGGAAATAACATAACCGGGAAATGTTGATATTACATCCTGGTAAATGCCTGATGCAATTGCAATGCAAAATCAAATCCGAAAATCCTAAGACAACTGTCACAACTTCGGCAATGCCGACAACTAATAACACAACACACTCATAAAATTGAAATTCTTTTAAAAATCATTTCTAAATGATTTTCTTTAATTTTACTTTTGCTTTTACTCACCGTGTAGGATCATACACTTGATTAGCACTTCTTGGTATTCTCCCCGGGCCCATTTTCATGCCATATAGCGCATACTGGTCTTCGCTCAGCGCCACTTCACTGAAAAACAATAAAAGAAAAACGATATTGTTTCGTAAAAAATCTTCTCAATTCGATTCAAAGACCACTTACCCATGCTCCTCGTCGATAATAGGTGCCACAGCCGTGCCTCTTGTCCCGTACTGACTGTAATAGGGTTCCTCATAACTGCCACGAGTTCCTCTTTCCGGTGAACTGGTATATCCGTCTGTGGAGAGAAAAAAATCCCAAAAATTGTCAAATAAAATTTTATTTCAAAAATGAATATGTTCCAAATGCTATCTTCCTTAACATAAGCACTTTTGAATGTCAAAAACTCTCAACTGAAAAGCGACTTTCTATCAACAAAGGGGTGAAACTCTTTCAACATTGTTAAAGTATTCATACAATTCATAAAAAAAAAACTAAAATAATCTCGGATACTACAAAAGATACAAATTTTGTATTGTAGGTAAAACAAAATGAAAACAGAAAATTGTCGTGTGCATACAGCGCCAATTGGAAGATCAAACCCGGTGGATGAAAATGTAACAGAAATTTCGAAAAACTAAATGTTCCATGTTGTGTTAGTTGTGTAAATGATTTTTTTTTTTGGGTTTAAAATCAAAATTATACCTGGGATGCTGTACAGCTGATCCGGGGGATAGGGAAATGGTGGCCCCATGCTACCCCTTGAGCCATACGATCTCATTGGTTTCGCTGGAGCTCCTATTAATAATATATACACACAAACAACAACGAAAATAGTAATAATGATTGACAATAATAAATAAGTTTTATGAATCTTTGATAAAACGTAACACAAATTAATGAAAACCGATAAAGAAATGCGCGAAGTGAGGAAGCAGCCATGGTCAGCAAATTAAATGTGCTAGATTGATGAAAACAACTTAGGAATTAAAAACAAAGTAATGCATTTACATTGATAGATAGTGTTAGTTTCCTAGACTTAAAGTATAACACCCAGGGTCTACCATCTTACAACCAACAATGGAAGGAGCCTGCTATTCATCAGCCGTGTCTGAATGGCAATTTTTGTTTGAGAAGTTTTTTTACTACTGTCACACTCTCGGATGTTTGTCAGACATTAGCGAGAAGTGGAAACATAAAAAACAAATGTTGGTATTGCCTGAGAATCGAAACTTGAACCTCCCGTTCGGTAGTCCGACCCGCTAACCACTGAGCCACTGCGCCGATGATAAAGGGACATAAGAATAGTAGTCTTCCCCTATTCAATAAGAAAGAACAACTTGTGTGGTAAGTACTGCAAGGAAAACTGCATAGACAGGCAAAGCGATATACAAAAAAGTACTGTGCTATTATCGCATTGTACATCAAGAACGCCTTTCACACACGAAACTAAAGATTTATCCATTGGCCAGTCAAGATAAAAAAATGCAAAAACGTATATAGAAAATTATGGTACGCTAACTACTTCAAAAATAGGGTGCTGCTCTGCGATACGGAGGATGGCTCAGCAGAGTACAATGTTACAGGCGCCGTTCCCCAAGTCTCCGTGCTGCACCCGTTGCTGTAGAAAGTAAGAATTCCCCAAACACTACCAGTTTTAAAGTCAAACACTTAGAAAAGATAGAGTACGACAACTATGTATACGCGAATGGCTAACCCACTATGGAACTTCAAATACTGTAAAAAAACACAAAAGTGATACTCGTCAGCAGTTGAAGGATAGCAGCTATAACTAGCTGATTGTTATCAGTCGGTAGCCAACTATTTTTGTCAAATGAGAAAAAGACAAAGACAATATCTGTATTAGGTCCTAACAAATTTGAACTAAATAAAAGAAAGAAAATCTCTATAGATCCCAATTATGTGCAGAGGCCATGAAAGCTAAAACCTAAAGAAATAAGGCCTTAATCAGTACCGTTCAAAGCTTGTCCTTCGATCGTCATGAGGCCGGTCAGCATTTGGCAAATTAACTTCAGAAGAATAGCACCACCGAAATCGAAAGCCTCAGGATAGCCGGCACGCAAATAGTATATATAGAGCAATAGTATAATGCAAATATCAGCGAGCTAATATCACAGCCGTGGAGCCTGAGATGAGTGGTGTATTTATGTTCTAGTTTTGCTCGAGTTAATAACAACCTCTACCAACTTGTTAAACGAATATGGAGTATGATTGTTTAGGACTAAGTTGGTGAAATTGAAGCTTTGTAGCGTTACCCACTGGAGAATCGTTATGGGTTCATTAAATTACAAGAGTCGCTGACGTTAAATGTCTGATCTATTATTCCGAAAATTCCGATCAATTGCAGTGATCTTACTTACTTACTTCCTTACTTAAGTCACGCTACAGTCCGAACCGGACCTGGGTCTCAAGCAACAAACCAGCTCGATCTTTAACCAGCTGCTTCTAATTTCGCACACCAAGTTGGCTATGTCAAAATGCACCACCACTCGAAGGGAAGACATTCCGCAAAACCGAACATCTTCCGCTGAGGGGATTGGAGTACTCGTAATCTACTAGTCTCCCCATTTTTGTTACACATACATACACGCAAATGAAGAACGAAGATTAAGAATTCTCGGACGTATACATACATACCTCAAAACATATATTTTTGGAAATTTTCGCAAAAGTTTTCGAATTATTTTCAGGAGGCAAGAGGCAAGGAGGTTTTATCTTAAAACTATGAAAATTCTTCTGCCTTCTGAAATAGTCAATATCTCCCCTCGGAAGTACTTATGTACTTAGCTATAGGTAATTTTAAGGCAGCAATTCAAACGCCGACCTGCACAGTAATCAACATAATTGAAAATATGTTTCTATAAGTAGATAATACTTAAAAAGTAATTTATTCAGCGCTTAACTTAACCTACACCCCCGAATAACTGTCAGAAAATTCATTAAAATAAACGAAAAGAAAATCCAGGACATCAAAATGGCAAAACCAATTCTCTTCATCTTTGTATTGAATTTGACAACGTAATCGAAATGTAATTACTTCCGACATAGAAATCGAAATATCTGAGCAAGGTATTTGTCCTGGAAAAAAACCTACTTAAGACCTTTATCCATAAGAAAAATAAATTCGCCTAAGTAAATAAAAAACAAATATGATAATTAATTCATAAGGATCCTTTCCGTGTTGTTCGTAACGAAAAGAAGAACGGATCCTACATTGGTTGTCTAAAAAAAGAAAATAAAATCACCTTTCCTCTAATATTGATTTATGTTTCCTCTCCATGACACCACATCCTTTCCAACAAAAGCAATCTAATAGGATGTACATAATATACGTCAGATGATACTGACACAACAAAATTTCGTCCTCGTCCTTTGTGATTATCCTTAAGATATGTTATACGGAAATATTTTTCCTGTTTTCCTTTTCACAGCTAAGCAAAGGAAACAAAAAAAAAAAACTCACCAAGTCAACATAAAAGTTGCAAAAGTTTAAAAGTGAAAGGATATACGACAGAGAAGCAAAGGCGGTTGCTATAACCTTGCCACTATGCAAACATCATTATCAACATCTGAAAAGTTGGAAAATATTGTTTTTATTTTTTTTTCCTGAATTTTTTCCGGTTGTCGTACTCTGTGATGGAAGCTCTTTGAACTGAGTTTCGCAGGACAATTTAAATTTATGGCTGGAGCTGGCATGGATATACGAAAGACGGAGGGGAAATACATACATACACACTTAGGTAGGTACATATGCTGAAGTTATCATTTATGGGAAATGTCCTGGAATACATTGTTTCTGGTTACTATAGATGGGGATTTATTTCCGGTGTCATAAATCATTTTTTCGGGATTGAAGTCGTTATGGTAGTCGGTTGCAATTATATTATAATGGGATTGTGACAGAAACAGCTAAAGAGATTTGTTTTTCTGTTGAATTTTTTCAAGGACAAAGTTTAAGTATTTGAAAGAGAGATTATAAAAAGGAAAATAGATTGATCCAGTGATTTTTTTTTTATTGATTGTAATTTGTGTTATTGGTTTACACACGAGGGATTATTACCTATTAATACTTTTGAACGCTTGTGTGGATCGCAGAAATACGCAGAGGTGAAGAAAGAGTATTCTCGTAGTTTAGAGACTAGCATCGTATGATCATACAAAAGCAATATCTATTATATATCGCCTCCGATCGTAAATCCTTTACAACAAGTAAAGTCGTCAGTCCAAGATGGTCATACATACTCGTATATACGTGGTACCAAAGCTGGCTAGTTGTTCGTTAAGGAAACAATAAGTGATCAAAACCTTCTGGAAATGTACATTTCGACATTTACTCCTTATTTGGAGATAAGAAGTTAGTCTAAGCGTTCCTTTTCTAGGTAACCGTAGAAATAAAGCAAATATTGTCGAAACCTAGTCAGTTTTAAAAATACACACGTACATATGTGTATATATGAAGTTTGAAGCAAATTCGTTCATTCGCTTGGGATAAGATATCTGACAAGCAGTATATGGAAAATATAGGTACAACCTGTCACATGGTATATGCTATCAAATTAGTTATGGCTAGACCTGAACAAAATACTTCTCCCAACTCAAAGTCATGGGATATGAAGTGACATTTCCTGGTGTATCAAGGACTTATTTGGAATTAAAAGGCGGGATCGCAGATAAGTCATTTCGCGAGGCTTGTCTTTTTAAAAGCTTATAATACGAATACCGAGTAAGGATCAAACCGAGATATTCCACCACTGACCTATGGTGGCATAGTTGTATCATTATTTACAATTTATGTCGATATAAAGAATGTTTCGATACAGCTGATTTCGAGGACTTACTTTAGAAACTATCTAGAAAGCTTCGTAGAGTTGTTCAAAATATACAAATCTGCAAGGATGTACTAATGTGCTGTGCATACATACTTCTTATAATGTCATACAACCTTCAACTAACTATCAATCAAGGGATTTGCTTTGCTTCTCGAAAGTTTCGTAGAGTTGTTGAAAATATACAAATCTGCAAGGATGCACATTACTCATATAACCTTCAACTGGCTATCAAACAAGAGATTTGCTTTACTGATGGTGCCACAACAGTGTGAGTATTGAAGTTTTAAAGGAGTTAAAATTTCTAGGCGTTTGTTTTATAAGGAACCTTTATATGGAAAAGTATTAAATGCGTTGGTTAAAGGGGCCTACTGTTTAATACAGTTTCCGATCGGCAACTTTTTGTTGAGTTTAAGCGATTTTGATTAATGGTTTGGGATTTTCTAGGCTTTCAGCTTGATGGGAGTAATGAGCATCAAACAGATGGTTTATAGAGCTTAAAATTTTGCTATTAAATATGAATTAGGGGAATTCGAAAATCTATTTTGCTAGCATCGTAATTTGAGGTGAGAATTGGCGCTGGAGCAAATAAGTTCAACACAGAAAAATCAGTTAAAATAATAGTAGATATCTTTTTGACCAATGACAGTGATTGTCTAACGTTTTACGAAACCTAAACAACAGGAAGCGTCACTAGCGTATCGTTTTTAGTAATGGGAATGTCCCGGCTCATTCTATATCTCAAAAAACTTTCGATGGGAAAAATCTGTCCCTAAAGAGATTTGGTTTGGTGTGGACTTGACGTTAAGTAACTGATAGACAGAATTGGAAAACCGAATTTCTAACATTTGTTAATTGGATGTTGGAAATTCAGGAAGCAGATACTGTTGTTTGCTACGAGTCACATTTCCATCTCTTTAGCTACGTATGTATACAAAATATTCATAAGTAGAATTGTAGCACTTGTGGCTCTGAAAATCCAAGAGTGATAGTCGAACAACCTCTTCATCCACAATGAGTGATGTGTTTTTTTTTTAATGAAAAATAAAAGACTTAATTTGAACACTCAATACATAAAACAGTGAACACAAATGTGTGTCCAGGGGAAATCTTGACAACGTTGAATAAAGTCTATGTAACCAGTGGGTCCTGTATTTTTTTAATAATTGCTATAGCAGGTAACAGAAAATTTATCATATTTTGCCATAGACTTTAATTCACGAACAGACGGATCTATAGGTTAATTTACTTTAATCAAATTCTCATTGCCATTCGAAAACCCTTCACCCCTAGCCAAGTTTCAGCATCTCCCGAATCGGCAGCAATACTCTCATTTCTTATCTCATAAAAACCTATTTATGGGCAATCAACCTACATGTTCGTATACTTTCATCTCTTAAGACATTTATAATACGAGATACTGACAGAGACAATTTCATGACACTGACAGCAATGAAAAACGCATAAAAGTTTGCCAAATAATATCTGAAATGGATGGGAAGCAACCCCTCATTTATAGATCTACGGTTTTAAAATTCGATTTTATGACACCAAATTGTCAAAAGCATTGGCTTTTAAATCAGCTTAAACGTGTTTAAATTTAATATTCGAAAAGAAAAACGAAAAACAGATGGAAAGACTTGTTAATGCCCTCAGGTCAAAACAATGAATCAAGTGAATGTTGGATTCTTTAATACTTTTAGCCTGACATTACCGCATTACAGTATTAACAATGCTGGAAGTACCAAGAGTCACTGATGCTTGATTTGTATACTTCTCGTATAGGCATACACTCTGACTCATGACACAGATTATTTTTTAACTCTTCATTGGGGTAATGAAATTGCCAGGAGAATATACAACCATGGAGTATATATGTACACATTTACACTTTCGAAATTGTCTCATAGTTCCAGTCGCCCACATATAAAAAAAACACTATTGTATGTTTGTGGCACCAATGCAAACACACATTCGTCAAGCACCTAAAACACAGCCCAATCGAATGGAATTGATTGCGATTGGGAATTTACCTCGGGGCCTGCATAGGCCTATGGGAGTGCAGATACAATGTCTACTACACCTCCTCGACTTAAATTTGTCGATTGTATCGGCTGCCATGCGGTGTACTTGTACAAATTGGGGACATGTGAGCTGATTAATTTTAATCTCGTTGCAAAGGGGATACCAGACGGTTGAAGTCAGAGACGATGACAAAAAGAGGCTTCCTCCGGAGCCACTCAAATGCATTGGATTGGTCGAGATTTCACTATGGAATGTTGCAAGGTAATAATTAAAATTGCCGCAACGTGAACGTATTTTTTCTCATTTTTTTTTTTCAAGGTTCGTTTATAATTAAAAAATTAAAATGCGTTTCCGATTCTTATTTGCTGGGAATGACACGCAGAATGGTCGTTTAACAAGTTGGCTGAGGTACTTGCAACACTTGACCGCAATGAGATGCAGAATGTGTAGCGGAATTTGTTGTGACATTGTATGGCAGAGTAATTTACAGAGTTTAAATGAGATAAAGAAAACGTAGATATACTCAATGATGATTGTTAAATGGTTTCGCTGTCTTCTACTGTAAGGGAATCGATATCAGGTGCTGACATTGGTGTCAAGTAAATAGTAGATACTTAAGATGATGATTATGTTCTCAAATATACATAATAGAGATGCCCAATACTTGATCGATTGATCTATGGTGCATAGATGAAAATTGAAACCCGCATCAATGATATGACAGCGCAATTGACCGGGCTATTAGTTAAATTCAGTCTATGAAAAGTCTATGAAATCAAATCTGGTGTAGTTCTAACTAATGCTACCTCGAGAGGCTTGTTGATTTATCCCGAATGGTAGTCCCACCTAAGAAGGTTAGTAAGGTAGAATATGCTATTCCCTTGGTATGGTAAGAAGTTAGAAGTAATCTGTATACCGAAGGAAAGAATTGCCCAGCCATATATCAGTCAATAATTACAGAATTATCAATTAAATCTAGAAGTAAGTTATACTGGAACACAAATAGAAATTTAGGAAAAAAGTGAAACCTTCTCCTTAAATAATACACTGGTTCCATCCAATAATAGTTAAGCTATACTACGGATGCATTGCGAACCATTAATAACAGTACAATGCAGAATCATAATAAGTGCTCTTATATGAAGCATACATGGGACCCCAGAAAAAATACTGAAAAATATTCCAATTGATCTATTTATTAAAGAAAAATGCGGTTAGCTATAAAGCAACAAACAACGTTGGAAGTACACCACATACGTTATGTTATGAGTTATGACACACAGTGTGTTGTGTGTCAGTGAAGAGTCCAATCTCGTGCATAGATTTGAATCGATTAAACCAGGGACAAATGGCAGTCTAAAACCATCGTATCAGATTCAAGAGCAGTAGTTCACATGGTTAAATTGAATATGATTAAAGGTGTCGGACCAGGTGTTTGTGTAGAAAATCGGTATATACATGAGGTCAACATTCAGGACAATACAGATTTGTTACAGGGTTGTTTTACATCGCAAAAAAAGATTTTTAGTCTTATGCTAAATTAAAGATGTTAAGTAACTCAAGTCCTCTTGACAAAGTTTGATGTCCAAAGATGTAGAAAAGTTACCTCCTAAATACGATTTCCATTCAGCGGTTTCGAAGTGAAATTATTATTATCCTATTCCACTATCTACTTTCATATTTATTTTTAATTCTCTCACATAATATAAACCAACAAATAAATAGAATTTACTTTAAGTTGTAAGCCCACATTGTACTGTCCAGACACAAAGTTATACAAGATAATAAGTTTGGTTTTTACTTTTCATACTCAAAAAGTTCGTGCAAAAACTTATTCGTGTGGAGTAGCGAATCGTGTACAAATAATGGAAAAGTTAAGAATTGAATTTGGAAAACCTTATACAAAATAAAAAAAAAAGAAAAACTCGTTTGGTATTTGACATTTGTGATAAAAGTGTCTAGTCAGTTGAGCTAAAACTTATTAATTTTTTATTTTATTTTTGACAGATATTCTTGTGCATGACAAAAATTCTAACAGCCAGCAAGTAAAAATTTTCTGTTTAAGAGAGGGGGTTATGAATTTGACGTGTTTGCATACATTTTGAGTTTATTGACAATACATGATACAAAAATTGCACTAGTTAGACCCAAGGAATCCTAGAAATTCTTCGTGCTGTCAATTCCAGTTGTATGCATTTATAGCATTTCCGACTACAATTGGAAGAAATAAAAGAATGAAAACTGATATCATAGGGAATTGTTCATCGATTTCATTTGAATCTCAAATCATTTATATTTTAAGCACCAGCAATGCCCAGTAAACTCTTCAGAGATACAATCCGAACCAATGAGCCGATTATACTGAACAGGACAAAGAAATGCTTACTGATCGACTTTCACTTATTGGAAAAAAAAGTCACCAAAAGCATATGTAGCTTCTCATAATTATTCCGATTGTACTAATTTTGTTTATCTAAACACAAAACATTAAAAAAATAAGTATGAGGAACTGTTGGGAAAGCATTTTCTGCAATTAATCGAACATTTTGATAACTGAGTCGGAAGCTTGTAGGCGACGGGACTACGTTGGACTACGGAGCGAGGGGTTCGAGGTTCAATTCCCAATACAATACCTAAATTTCTCCTCTCGCGAGTTTCTGACAAATATCGGAGAGTGTAATTATCATGAATAAGCTTCTCAAATAAAACATTCCCCTTCGGAAACGGGATTAAGCATTAGGTCCCTTCTATTCGTGAAAAAAATATAACACGCACATCATGAATGGTTGCGAGAAGCTAAGCCCTGGGTCCCATGGACCTGTATCGGCAAATATTTGATTTGATGAAAACTCGTATCGGCAAATTAAAACCGAATTATCTCTCCAGGTATTTATTTAGCCTCATCATGAACATGGTATCCGACCGGAACGAAATTTCATATCATAGTATCCGTTTCGTTCCGATGATGTACACCGTCGCACAACAAGCTGCCTGTGATGCATTGGAATTTTTCTATCAGTTGTCATGATTGGTTATGCAAGTATTGGATTTTCAATCTCGAGATTTTGATGAATTTGGACATTACCGTTATAGAAAATTCGAAAAAAAGTGGGTCTGTCTGTCTGTTTGTCTCTGCCCGAAGCTACAACCTGAACTGGTGGACGGATTTGGATAAAACTTCATATCTAGCGTCTATGGGATAATGTCTAGAGGTGAAACTAGAATTTTCATTCTAACCTCTAAATTAAGGGTACTATACTTAGGTCTGATTTCACTAACAATGGATTTTCTCGCAAAACTGCTCAAACGATTTTAATAAAATTTCATACGTCAGTTAGTTTCGGTATGTGCTATGAGATGGCGTACAATATTTTGCACGAAAAAAAAAAACGTAAACGGTAATTTTAAAAATTGGGTTTTTCGGTTATTTCTTCAGTGTTTGGGCTTAAAATAAATATATTGGAAAATTGTTATAAAGAGGAAAATAAGGCATAAGCAAGGACAAATTGCAACAAATTTTTAAACCGCCACGCCCACTTTTTAAAACTCCAATGTTTTAATATTATGACCACAAATTAAAAAAAAAATATTTGGACTCAATTCGTGGGCTGTACAATACTGTTTAATACTCATACATAATATAGGGCTCCGACCACTTTTTGGAACCATTTTTCGCAGATAACATTCGTCATCGCGGTAGTGTCCTCAAAATACGAAGTGTCACGCCCACTGAACTAAGGCTCATGTATAAGAGAATAATTTATAATCGTTCAGCATAAAGGTGCAAGTGCAAGTACGTACTATTCAGTCGTGCATTTTATTTTTCAAAGTTCTCCGACAGATATTCGTCGCGGAAAAAGTTTCCGATTTTTCGTGGCATACATACATTTAAACGCGTTGGAAATTTATTTACGAAAACGGATGACATGATGATGTTATGCGTGGCAATCCAAATTTTCTTACGATTCGTAAATTTTACGGAACGGACACTATTATAGGGCTGGCTATGAATGCGAAGGTAAAAAGGATTTTCATGATAGTTTTACTTTCGAATGTTTATCCGACGTCGCAAGAAGGTAAAACCATGCAAAGAAAACGTTGGTATTGTCTGGAAATCGAACATGAAGATCCCACTAAATAGTCCGTTGCACTAAATACTTAGCCACGGAGCAGCTTATCAAGAAAGTGCAACTCTAGCCACACTAAAAATTGTTGCCCACAGAAAATGCTCTGGGATAACGCTGGGATATATGTATGTATACATACATCTATTAAAAAAAGTCATATGTATGTAGGTATGAAGATTTCAAAAATATTATCAATTTATGTACACAATTTTGGGTTCTAGAAGCTACAGAATTTACATTTCATATTTCAAAACGTAAGGACATGCGAATACACTACTGGACAGAGGTACATACTACAATGTACGTCAATCAACTTGTCTGTTGGGACTCCTATTTTCATATGTAGATAATAATTCGGTCTATGTTAATTCTTTCTCAAAGTAATAGAAACTTTAATATGGATTGCATAAAATAATTCCCGGTGGAGATTAAAAAAAAACTACAATTTCATTGGGTAAAACCACAAAAGTAAGTACGCACAAAAATTTGGCTACAAGTGAAATATTTACAAAGTGAAAATGATAAAACTAAAAAAAAACTGTTAATTTTTAAAACCATTTGTAAATCACTAAATGAACTTTATTTAATAATGTATCAGCTAAATTGAATTTACTAGAATACCATGCAAACTCAAGCAAGCACTGCTTAAATTTAATTATAAAAAAAAGAGTTAAAATAAAATTTTCTGTTTCATCCCCAATTGTGAAAGTAAAACTTTTAAATTTAATTTTTCAGTATAAGAGAAAAAAAAACATCACTAACTCATTCAACAAAACATTGTTAAAAAAAACTTTGCATTATTGCATTTTTGCTTTAAAATAAAAATTAATTCAATGCGAAGATACAACATATAAACTTTTTTTGTCTCTCAAAAATGTACGTTTATGACATTAAAAGCGATGTAAGGGTGCAGGTACTTACCGACAGCAGCCTTGTTTCGATCCGAGTACATGCCACGTGGTAATGTCTGTGATGCTCCTACATAGTACGGTGCTTGTTTTCCGCCCTGCAATAAAAAAACAAAAGTTGCCAGATACGTTTTAATTGAATTTTTGGAAAATTTTCAAAATAAAACTGTGGAAAGGGGAATGGATGTAGAAAGTATGTACATATGTATGTCTTTAGGAAGAAAAGTTTACTTATAACGTAGAGGAACAATAACACATATTATGTAAGAGGCAAGCTGACTTTCAAAGGTATAGATAGCTAAGGATTGTCAAATTTCTTAAGAAAATATTTTTAGAGCAGGATGTCCTTAATTTACTAAAACTACTTCATGATTTTAATATTAAAACTTCATTGAGTATTCACCTTTAAAAAGAGTGATTTGCAGTATGCTGTCCATTCTTATACCCGATCATCCAGGTTCACAGAACGTGACATTTTGGAATAGATACTTTTCATTAAAAAATTAAAGCTTAGCCATACATTTCTACATTTCACACCTACAACAGAACCTTTAAAAAACTCCACAGAGATATACCGCATAACATTAGCGGTCACAAACGGCTCCCCTGTGTCATGCCTCACGTAGGGCATTATCCAGAGTTTAACACGTTTACGTCATTAAGTCGTTATCGTTAATTATTCGAGTGCTACATACACCCACGCCGCATGTATTTGACGAGTTGTTTCGATGCGTGGTATGTTTGTGTATGTACGCCAGGATTAAAGGACAATTAACGAGTTTTTACATTTAATTACATCGAACCTAAAAAACATAAACAAAAAACTCGAATGGAAAATCTCTCTCATAATCACATACACACTTCAGTGCTAATCACCGTTTAATTAGTTTCACCACACTGACTATCTACACATCACTTCAAATCCTCCAATAAATCAGGTCATTAAAGGAGGGAGACACCAGTCCAAAGGATTACCTCAGAGCAGTCTATAATTTTACACTTCAAAGGTTGAAAGTTTATCATCCCGCAGCCTTGACTCCGCAGGTGGAAAAAAAGGAAAGGAACTTTCCAAAAATCGATTGTAACATCCAAAAAGGATTCTGGTGGAAAAATCCTTCGGGATAACCTATACTTTTGAATGTACTTAGTGGTTGCACATAATGTTACCCCTAAACCTTTAGATAATAGGATTTTGAAAGTATCTACCTACCCATCTCCTATACCTCAACCAAGCCTACGTAAGTGTGTGTCTGTTTATGCAGATACAAGTTTAAATTGCCGCCTGCTTGCGCCTGGGTGTGTAAAGAAGGATTCATTATTAAACTTTCAATTTGTTCCATTGTTACAAGAGGAGCACAGAGCGGAAGACTTGGGGTTTGTGGATGCCAGGACTTTTTGGAAAGTTTCTTTTATTCTCTCTACTCGTTTTTTTGAGGTCAACCTCATGTGATTAGAAACGGGGAGGAGGCGGACGGTAGTTTGCGGAAAGTTATAAACTTTCATTGTAGTTGAGATTAGTTAACATATTTTTGTAGTGATATGAATGTTGCCATAAAGTAGAGCGGGTTATGTTTTACTATGCACTGATCCTTAACTATTTTTATGGTTACATGGTTGAGTGGATTTCGCAAGTATACATGTTTAATAATAACGGAAAGGGTTACATTTAGAATGCTGCCGTTTTTTGTTTGGCTTCTACTTAGGTGAGTTTTTAGGGCAATTTTTGACGGGAGGCTATAAATGGAAAGGACATGACAATGTGAAAGGAATATGTAACTCTTTAGAATTGGGATGGGAGAATGTTGCTAAGCACCAGTGAGTCAATTTAATAAAAAGTATTTTACGTTACAATCATTAAGGGGTAGGTGCTCTCTCAGCTGTGCATTTTTTCATGGGTTTTCCACTCATTGCAGTTGAGGATAATGAAATATATATGCTTCTGATGTGATATGTGTCTTCAATGTAGCAAATGAAGCATAGATAGATAGATGGAAAAGACACTCTTTCTAATCCTGAAGAGATCAGATTTGACAGATAAAAAATGTTTTTCTCTATTGCTGTAGCTCACTCTTAAATGAAGAGTGATTGAGGTGATTCATCAAATATTTGGGTGAGTAGATAAAGAAATAAACGATGCAAAATCTAAACAATGTCTTTAACGAATCCACCCTTTCGAAACTATAATTGGGTAGGAGATACTTTAATGTCGATAGTTCAGAAATCAGTATGTGCACATTGACATTAGACAAGCTCCTATACACTCTCATTCTTTCAGAGGTCATTTAAAGAACTACTATGGACGAGTATTAAGCCAGCAACCCCAAAAGTGGAAGTAGGGTTGAAGAAAATATGTCGTGTGGAGTAGTAACTTATGAGAAATGCGCAAACTGTTGAAGATTGCAAGGGAAAACGCAGGTTGGCAAAGTTACAAATTTACACTCAGAAACTATGTATATCGAAAAGCTAAGCAAACGTAAAAATATAGCCCTAGGAAGATTTGTAAGTCAATCATGAGGCATAATTATAGGCATAGAGATTGTCAGATGCTGGCTATAAGCGAGGAAAAAAGAGCTCTTGACATATGTACATACTAACTTTCCAGGAATTTCAACATAGCGAAACCACGGAAGGAAGGTTGAGAAATAGGCAGGCCTTCCTCTGCACTATACCTACTCACAGTTGGTGATCCTTAGTATCGCTTTTCCTTAAGACATTAGGAAAGGCAAACTACAAAATGAATACTGAGGGGATGAATTCACTGGCTGTGTTCCATATCAGTTAAATAAAATTATTTAGGATATTGTTGTTGCAATGCAAATAACTCTTTGTGACTTCCTAGAGGTTGAAGAGGCATGTGACAAGAAATCACATGACGCCATCAAATTAATATTCCAGGTAGCTTTAAATTCTAAGTCAAATTTTATTTTATTTCGGTGGCGTAGAATGAACTAAAATTTATTACGAATAAAAAACTGCTACACTGTAGTCATTTTGAATTCTTTCAAGATAAGCATAATAAAACTTCTTTCACTTAAAATAGCTGACAATTTAAAGGAAGTATAGATTGAAGTTTTTATACACCACAACATTATCGCGACAATTTAAAGATTCTGGATTAAAACTCTCGGGATACCAAAGTACACGAAATCAGTGGCATAATTGCTCTTCTTCCTCCTGTCAAGTCCACCAACTGTAAACGAAAAGTACTGTGTAATAAAATTGAAAAAGACAAGCGAAAATGAAAGGAGCTTCTCAAAGCACAAATAAAAATCCAAGGATCGCAGGAAATTACTTTTTCTTTTACTGTTTTATTATTTTTTTCCAATGAAATTCTATGTTGAATGAAAATGTTGAAACAAGCCACAACAGGCATTAATGATAGCGATGGAGATGACCATTGGAATAGTATTTTGTAGGTTAGGTTAAGAAGACCCTCTTTGACTCCGTATACCATATTCAGTTAGAGGCGTGACTTTTGTTCTATCTGGGGGGTAGCCGCAATCTAATACGCATCGCCATGCTGGTACAGAGAGAAGCGAGAATTCGTTCAGAAATTTTCGGTACACTTTCAGATCACTCAGTTTTAAATTTAATAAGAGTTGCAGCTATTGTCATAGTTTTCTTAATTATAATCCGCAGTGAAGGATGTTTCTACATACGTTATATGTACGTTCAAACCAACCTAGAGGCAGAAAAATAAAGAGATATTTATTTCCTTAAACCCAAAAACACTTTGAAATTCCAGAATACGAGTATGTACGATGGCAAGCCGAAACTAGAATAACGTTGTTACCAAATGTTGTACGTGTTTTATACGCCTATTATTCTTGTGGAGTATACCGTTGTACATAACTTTGCACATCGAATTATCATGGATTAGGCTCTCCAATTAAAATTCAAATTAAAAGCAATAATTCTTGGTCTAGACATGTTTTCGTCCTAAATACATACATATATTTTACTGGAACAATGTTATATTTCTTTAATTAGATGTTGTCTGCTGAGTCGGTGATTATTATATTTGATGTGGTTGCAACTTTGTTAATCTCATTCGTTTTATTATGTACAATTTCGTTGCTAGTCATCAACTTTGACGTATCCCGCACACTGGCAAATGTCTATTCTGCTCTGTATTACCGGCATTACGTATAACTTGCAGAAATGCACTTACTGCGCACTGGGTTCAGCACTCACTCCTGTCAACAGTTAAGTACAGACCATATCCATCTAACAACTTAACAATAACTGTTGAAACATTCGGTTAAGTATTCTGCAGTAGGTACATGAGCAAATAAGAAGTTATTAAAGGCGAAATGTGATTGTACTTGGTTTACTACTTCCACTATTCTATGATTAAATATCTCATAAACGTCAAAGTAAACTGTAAGGAACGTTAAAAGTAGCAATAAAAATAAAAATATGTGTAGCAGTTTTATTGATCACCCTGGATACCTCAAAAACTTTTACTTTCGGTTGTAACTTGTCGTGGATAGTCCTCTGTCATTTCATAAATTGAAAACTAAAATTCACGAAACAATCCCCAATAATATGAACCTAAATGTTAGTAGATATATCCAAGGACAGACCTTAGTCAAATAGTCTCTAGGTTTCGGCTAGTAAACACTAATTTAAAAATATTAGCTCTATAGAGAATACTACATAAGTATGCACATATGTAAGTATGTATACAAGCACTCTCTCAGTTATTACATTAAAATTTAGTTTTTACAACGGCTGTTGAGATTTTGAAGAGGAATAGAACACGATGATTTGATGTACACTCAAGGTTTACTAATGTCGATGTTCATAAGTAGCAGTCACCTGAGCGACACGGAAGTGTGCATTTTACGAAATTAAAGACTCTTCTAAATATTGAAGGGAATGTAGTGCTGAGATGTAATCGCAATTATATGAAATTATTAAAGCAGCATTCCCAACAGTCAAGGTCCACCAAATATGTATGTATATTCATCGTCTTTAAACCCTGTAAAAAAAAATCGATCCATTTGTGATATGCATCTGTACAGATTGAAAGTAACTAAATTTCAGTATGGAGATGCACTATCATGTTATTTCGTCAAGCTCATGCTGGAATACATAGATAATGGGAAGAGTAGGAGAGAACATGGAAGGGGCTTTAGGTTTTATCGCCCAAATATACAAACCACGCCCAAATGAAAAATGTAATAAAACCAAAAAAATCGCTAACAAATTGCTGTTCCAAAATTTACGTATTTTTGGGCAATATTACCATGAATTTGGGCGTTATGACATTATTTGGTACATTTTCGCGGTTTGTACTAACGCCCAAATTCGTATTATCAAAACAAAAACTGACAAACCGCTCAAAAAATATTACTGCACAGCTAACCTTGCTTCGCTGCTTCCTAATGGCTTGCCACACTTTTCGGCAATATGGAGCAAACAGAAAACATATCTGAAATAGAATTCGTCGCAGCACACAAAAACTATGACATATCGCTCAAATTTGACAACAACGGTTCCCATTTGCAATATTTGGGCGTTATCACATTTTAAGATTAGGGTGTTGCTCCATCATTTTGGAAGACGTGTTCTTTCTTTTGGTTTTTGTTACCATTTCTGCCTTCACTTTTGGTGTCGTTATTTGGGCTTTATGTCATTTTGCGATTTGGGCGGTATTGCCTTGGGCGATAATTCGATACCATCGAATTCTCCTAGTGTGTAGTTCCTATTGCAGCACTTTCATTAAGGGCAATTAATAAACAAACCCATTTTTGTCCATTACACAAGGAGAACGAATAAAGGAAAGGGTATAATCCATTAATATTTACGAATAGTTCGAAGTTCTAAATGTATCTAGTTCAAAATACTGTATTGATTGCAGTGCGAATGGATAATGCTTTATCGAGGAGGTTATTCGAATTTAAGCTTACACGTTCGAGATGACAAGGAAGACTAAGCAATCGTGGAACCCAACGCTCTAGCTCTCTGAAGTCAAAAAGGATGAACGAGTTGTGAGTTTTTTTTTTTTTTAAGTTAGTGTACTGATGGATGGTGTGATACCGAATACCCGGAAAGTATTACCGGGAGGAGTTCCGATGTCAAGGGGCATGCGTGCTACACACATCGAGAGCATAACGAATTCTTATTTGAAACAAAAACATTTTAGTGGGCAAGCCATTAGTTTCATGGTATTAATATATTCAATAACGTAAGTACTTAAGTGAAAAAAAAACAACAATTGTATCTACTACTTAGCTGAGTCCTAAGCTCTATCCTAACTAAGAAGGCTGCGAACGACAAAAATGTTCAACAGTAAGGAGCTTGGAATAATAATTTAAGTATAGGATTCCTAGATTCAAGAGACTATCAAACGTGACTTTTTTCCATAACTTTCTTCGCATAAATCGGTCAATTTGGCGTTCGATGTTAGTTCTGAGGTTGTCGGTACAGACCATGGACTTGACATAGCCCTAAAGAAAAAAATCCAGATGCATTAAATCACACCATCGAGGTGGGCCATTAAATGGCCCATTTCAAGAGATAGTACGGCCATAGAAGTTCGATTTCAATAACTCGATTGTTTGGTCAATTATTTGGCATGTGGCAACGTCTTGTTGAAACCACATATGCTCCAATTCAAACTCTTCCAATTTATCTCAAAAATAGTCAGTTAACATGGTCCGGTATTGACTGTGATTGTGTTGTCAGCATAATTGCAGAAGTAGTATGGCCCTCCATCATGAAAGCTTCACTAAACTAAAACATTCAATTTTTGTAATAGCATTTCGTGAATGGCTTCGTATTGGAAAAATGGGGTGGCCCAATTGAAAAACCCTTTAAATGGCCTGCCACATAATCGAAGTGCAATGAAACTATGCGCTTATTGTCATTGCTTATCTGTTCTGAAATGAATTTGTGTACAAAAATCCGCATTGCAGGTTGTCATTTCTATAAACTAGATGGTTCTCTCGAAAATACCTCTCTAATGGGTAACAAAAGATAATTGTAAAAGTATGAATTGATCCCAGCTTAACTTCGGCTTTGACATTATTTATTTATTTATTTATTTCTTTATTTTCCATTACTAGAGCTCAGTTCACCCAGGTCAGTGGTTAATGTATCGAACTACGTTCACGTTTCGAATCACAGAGTGTACAACAAAGTGTATTGATGGCTCTACTTGTCAAGTACGTTTGACAAATATCAGAGAGTATCTCGAATATCAAAAATGGCATTAAACAGCTTGTCACTTATATTCATAGGAAAAATAAAAAGAGCACAATGCAACTGGATGCATGAATATAAATACACAGGTCTTTGGCCCTACATGGGAGTGTAAATTGTTATTTTCCAATTTAATGTGCCATAATCCCATGTCTGACAAAATAAATCAGATTCTTTGAAATGGAAGTAAGTACATTTAACTGCTTGATATATGGACACATGTGTTAAACTCTATTGGTTTATTTTATTGATATCCTTTGATCAATTGGTGTGTCAATAAAAATACAATTTAAAGTCCACTACCAGTGGAAACGGAAAAAATTGCAAAAATAAAATGTTCCTTCTATCATTCAAATTAATTAAAGCCCGTTCCAGTTTCCACACAGAAGACAATTAATCTTCACTTTTGCCAGTAAATTTAGCAAAAGCGGTCATTGTTGTCTGTCTGTCTCTCTAAAGCGACATTTTATTCAATGCGGACTTGCAGTCTACATTATGTATGCAATCCATAACAAACTGCAATTACATTCTGCTCCACCGTCAGTAGTATCACTAAGCTGTCGTTTTGTTGTTTTTTTTTTTGTTTTTGTTTTTGTTTTTGTGTTTATGCAACACATTCATACATCTTTTGTCTGTGTACACAGACAGTCAGAGTGAAAGACTGCATCTCGTATTAATTACATTCTTTCACGATGCAAATTTGGACGCTTTCTATGTTTGGTCGGGGGTATGCAGAAATTTAACCACATTGTTTCAAATTTGCTGCAACAAAATTTGTATCATAATGTAGACGTTGATGACGCTACTCACACGAAAGAGGTGCACAAAAGTTTTGCATTTGCAACAGGAGGAGCTTTGCATTTCCTGCAATAGCAAAATTACATCCATTTGGCACTTGCTTCGAGCGTAATTTGCATTAAGAGTATGCTGAATGTTTGTGATTTCCTTTGAAAGGATTTCGTGCAGGCAGCCAAATGTTTGGGTGCAATGATCTCTTCGTGGAAGGAAAACATTCTTCAGAAACTGGGACAGTAAAAGAGAGTACAAATACATGTACTCATTAAAAGAAGAAGCTTAGAAACTAGAACAATACGGGACATCCTGACTGATGAACAAGTAGAAGGAATTTCAACAGAAAAATGTATGCAGTTTAAGTAACTCCAGTATCTACTTACCCAAACTTAGATACATGTTTCTGATCATGCATAGTATTGCATGTAAATTGCCTGCAACTGCCTTTATTTACAGTTTCCCTTCTGACCAACCACGCTAGATAGTCCACTAATTAGATTATAAAAATAAATTTCACACCCAATTCACAGTAAACCACCACAACGTAGCGTCCGCAAATGTCTTAACCTCTTAATTACAACCAAGTGGTACGCTTGAATGCATGCATGCATGCGTGCTGCCTACCAATTGCCTAATTGATTGCTGAATTGAACTGAAGCAGTTTCACTGCACTGTACTGCAGCTGCACGCAGTAACAAAATCGACCCATACTGTGGGGTATGTGTCCTTTCTCTTGTCAGGAATTGTCTCAATCCCTATGCGGAGTCCATTTTTAAATGTATCTGTATATAGAAACATCTACATCCAACAGTAGTCAACAGCAGCTACAAACAAAAAACATCAACATTCCCCATCGTAGATACTGCTTAAAGTTGACAGGATAATTAGTTTCAATCAGAGAGGACATGACACTATTTCAACTCAACTCATGTAGACGTTCGTTGCGTGATGCAATGTAAATGTCCGACGGGATTCCACGTACGAGTATAATAAGGAAATTAGATTTCAACTGACAGTACATCAGACCGAATCTGGTCAAGGGCAGCAGTGTGTCGCCGTATCACCCTTTTAACATCTCTTATGCTCTAATAAATATTAACATCATCATCATCATCGCCAGACAAGCAGAAATGCATTCAAAAAGGTAAATTTCAAAACCCGAATGTATCCATCCGAACATAATTTCTCATTTCGGTGGACCGTTCACACTCTTAGCTCCACAACCCGCAATATACACATGAAATATACATAAATTCGGTTTCTACGTTACCCGCAACATTACGTAACATCTTCCACCGATTTAAACAGAACCACTACTTAAGAAAAGTATATCTTTATCTTTCGGTTGCAGGTATTGATTTTCGAGTTTCGGTGAAAATAACGACAATCAGATGGAATTGGAGCGCACTCCGGTTGCATTGTGCGAACTCTTATGCAATTGGCTGCAGCTTGAGCCGTTAACCGAGGGCTTTTCGAGGTGCATTAACACAATCTGTCAGGAGAGATAGATGCAAATGTGCGGTTCGAGCTATCAGATTTCGGTGGGAAAATCACACAGCCACGGAATGTAAAGCGCACCATCAACGACGGGATTAGGGGCAAAATGGATTATAGTAGTGGTGGAGGATTTTTGGCTTTAAGACCGACTTTTGCGCCTGGAGGGAATAAAATTGGAACACGACGGCTTGGGACTCAAGTCTGGTGTTGGATAATAGACAGATGATTGATCATAATTGCTGGTTGTTGGAGAAAATATTATTCGGGTGAAATACTGTAAACTTATAATTCATCTGAAATGGATTGTATAGTACCCTATTGCTTTGGTTTCGAGAGGAAAATTCTATGTAAGATATTCGCTCCTATTCGCATTGATGATTTTTAGAGGAGGATACGAGGAATACGAACTGTACACATAACTGGTAAAGTGCAACTGGGGGTACTTAGAAAAGGACCTCGCCCAGGTTCACCTGAACCTAATCACCACCTAAGTAAGTACATATGTATGTATGCAGTATTTCAATGATGCGGATACAACCGGAATTCTGTTCTTAGCTTAGCACACTTTGACACTTTTTTGATGAAGAAAACGCGTTCGGAGTAAGAGATAACAAGCTACGAATAGTAAGCTATCAATTCTAATTAGTTCGTGTAATCTAGCAAAGCACGAGCGGAGCTTTTCAAGCATGGTCGTAATGCTTTGGTAGGGTGTATGCACTAAATCATCAACCAAGTATGGGTGGATGAAGCCATGCCCGATGACTGGACTATCAGCTCTATATGCCCCATCTTCAAGAAGGGTGATCCTTAGTCTTGTAAAAACTATCGAGGCATAATCCTGCTCAATATCGCATATAAGATCTTATCCAACGTACTGTGCGAACGTCTGAAGCCTTTTTGCAGCGACGATCGACCAAATTTTCACACTAAGGCAGATCCTGGAAAAGACCAATGAATTTCAAGTCAAGACTCACCATCTCTTCATCGACTTCAAAGCCGCATATCATAGCATTCATCATAGCGGGTGTGAACACGGAAGGCACTATCTTTAACTAATCTGTCCAGCTGCTGAGGTACGCAGACAACCCTGGGAAATCGCTGCTACTTGGGTTTGGCAAAACAAATGAGTTCAAAACTCCTAGCTCGGAAGACGAAATAAGTACATATATGCTCTACAAAACATTGATCCTGCCAGTTCTGCTATATGGAGCCGAGTACTGGACTATAAGCAAGAAAGTAGATCAGATATTGAACGCTTTCGAGAGAAAATTCTTCGTTGAATATTCGTTCCCATATGCGAGGAGGACGAATGAAAGCAAAGATACAACCGATGACAGTTCACTGGAAAGTTCACTTTATTTCAGCTAATCGGATATCATTTTTGTAAGCTTTAAACACAATATTGATTTGCAGGCTGCATTCGTTTTTACTGACCCTTATCACCAGGTAGTCACTATCTTCATTTTCTGTTACAGACCAAAGGACATAATGTACAATACACCCTATATGCAATGAAATATTCATAATTGATCAGTAGACACAACAACCGGGAAATGAAAGGGAGTCGATCTATGATCTGCAAAATTATTTGGGTGTCGATTTACAGGAGTTTTCTATTATGATTGATTGAGAGTAATTTTCATATAATAGTTCGTCATACACAGGCTTCCTACAAAGATTTTGACTTGAATTGTGCCATTGATTCGTTCAGAAAAAAATTAGGTCAGTAAACCTTTTTAAAACAGAAGTTATACTGAATAAGTTTCAACAGAGTACTGGTTTAATGGTGGGTTCCACAAGGTTGTGTAATAAGATTCAAACTCTTAGTGATGTAACTTAGGTAACTGAATCCTGCATCATTGTTAAAAACAAAGGCACCGGAAAAAATAAATATGATAAACCGAAGAGTCAAAGTTTTTATCTGGATGAGGAGTAAGAAAACAAATTCAGGGTCCTAACTTACATACTCAGCAGACTTGTTCAACGTAGGAAGATTTCAGTACCTCTTCTGGCGTTGTCCCAGTATGTTCAGCAGTATGTTGGTCTTGGTGAAAAATGTTGGTGTTCACTAGCTTTTAACTTCCATGTACCACTTCTAACATTGATGTCTGGTTCTTAAACTACAAACGGGTGACAATAATTTAGACAACACAACATATTGTTTGTGTTGACATGTTAAGTGCATAGTTTCCAATCGTCCAGAACAAACAGAGAAGCAGTTTCTCCTCATCCAAGCACCATCAAGGATACTAAATAAATTTCGTTCACCCTTTTTGTATCGCCACTTACAGGAAAGTGCATCGTTAGCACATTCATGAAGCGCAAATACGAAAACTAATTTACCATGACCTGAAGTTACTTATTTCAACACTTTTTAGACTTGACCAGAGCACAATCCTGTCGCTTTGAAAAAGCTTTCGTTTGCGCAATACATTTCTGGTGGATGACGGGGTCACCCCATACACCACCACAAAACAGCAATTACATTTCTATTCATAAGTTTAAAAGTATCTCGAAAATGTTTAGCACTCTCCCACCCACTGCTTGCAGCAATTGCAGTACGGAAGCACCATCATCGTCATCATCGCTAGCAGATGCAATGATTTCCAATTCACTGAGCAGTAAGGCTAAAATGAACTCCCGAGACCAGAAACCACATCGCATAACAGCAAAACAGCATAACACACTAAAAATGCCTACGAACACGAACATCGAACATCCACTTGAAAAATTTTGGGACGCAAAACTGTTTTGCATTCCCCAGGAAAGAGTAGTATACACAGAGTCCCAAAAAAAGGACCTCAGTCCGGATATTTGCTCTTTGCCAACGATTATACTCAATAATGGGCCAGTCTTCGGTTTGCTTTTAACCTCTGACTTTTCGTTCAGGGCTCCTCCTCACTCATTGGCAACCAGCAACGAACACACACACTCATCCTGCGATGCTATTTGAAATATTTATGCATGCATGAGACGCATCCGATATCTACCACCTACGAGTGTACGTCCTGACTGACCCAATTCTTTGCTTTGCATTAAATTAAATTTGCCGTTACCCACTACTGGTGATGGTACTACTATGTATGTATGTGCGGTACTGGGAAAAGGATCGCCTCTCCTCGGAACATAATTAATGGACGCGTTGCACTTTTGCCATGCTCCTAGGATCATTGATTATTAATTCATTGCAGCGAAACAGCTTAATGATTTAATGGAATACCATGGAACAGCATGAGAGAGCACGAAGCAGTTGTGGAAGCAATATGCTGCCGCAGTGGATTGCTACTTTTTTTTTTCATTTTATAACGATTTATGTTCCAAAAGTGTTTGCTGTTTGCCATTCAATTAATTTTGTCTCGGGAATCGCTGCTGGGCGATAAAAAGTAAAGAAGTATGAAGTACACACCCCGAACGTTGATTATAATCAACCTTCAAGCCAACTAGTAATTCTCACAGTAAGATTGAAGAGAGAGTGTGTATATGGTTTTGGCTGATAACTGCCATCTGATGGGCCTTGAGGTTTTATTACCCTGAGGCTTCGATGGAGGGTTCTAATCTTCATTTAACTTAACAGAGGGGCCATCAAGTGGCTCACAATACAAAAACTTTTTTGAAAGTGGCTTCTAGTAAAGCGAGCATTGGCTACCTTGATATAACAAGACCTAATGTAGTTTTGCAAAAGATCCAAAGTGGTTCTTTTCTTGGCTGATGGGCAACTTTTTTTTAAGAAGATCAAGTTACATTAGTACTTAGTTTTAAACTAGACTTACCAGTCTTTCTTTGAAGATTTCCACCTTACGTACTACAGTTTAGTTAATAGCATAAAAATTCTACTTATCTTGTAGAGCGCGAATATTAATGGCATGTCTGTCATTATTCATATAGTTATCTGCTTTTGGACGAACAATTTACCTAGCGAAATGGACGATCCATTAAAACTAGCGTAACCATGTCTATAGCCAGTCAAGTACTGTCTAAATGTGAACACTGATTGAAAATACTGTAAGGGACCTCAGTGTAAAAGAAGGCAATAAATACGTACATATACTTAGGTCTCGGATATGTGATTATTTTGACCGCAATGAAAACGGTGAGAGGTTAGTGGATTTCTACAACTCCAATCACTTTAGGAGACACAAGATTGGTCATAAAATAAATTAGATATAAGTATCGACCTTTCATCAGTATACTGCACTAGTGCCAACACGCAGACATAAGGTGGCTATTATTCAACGAGTTAGGGTTTCTCGGATATTCACTCTTCGCAGATACATGAATCGAATATTGGGAACGAAAAGTAGCGCAGCATTATGACAAGAAGAAGAATGACATGAAAAGAAACTTTTTTAAAGGTAACTAGTCAACCAACCCAATGAAGTAATATAATACAGGAGAGTTGTACATAGAGAGATGAGTTTGGATGGTTAATTGATAGTTTTAGATGACGATCAGCTACGAAGATGGAGAAAACAGGTTGATAGCTTCGCTAACTTTAGCATACTTTCTGGTCCCATTAATAGAGAAACAGACATCAAGACTTGGCCTGAAAAATAGGGGAGAGAATGTACATATGTAGTGTGACAACTAAAACAGTATACGCGTGAATTCCGCAAAAGCCAATATAAATGAAAGAAAGAAACACCTGGAAAGTACTATGAGCAATAACAGGTTTCTATTTCGAATGTTTGCGTTGATCATGTCTACAACTTTCGGATCATCAGCGAACTCAGATATGAAATTAGTTTAACTTTGAAAGTGACCACGAATAGCATACAAAACGTTTATTAAATTTAGTTTCAGAAACATATACATATTTCCGCTCTTCTACCCAAACTATGTCTGAAACGAGTAGATTTATCAAAAAGCAGGTTGGGCACGAATAGATGTATGTAACTACGTAAAGCTTATAATAAATGATATGTACATAGATCGCTTTGCCATTGATAGGAATCCACTTACTTATGAAAGACACAGAATTTAAATACGAATAGCCTCAAAATGTTGACGTTTGCTTTAAATATTTTCTGTTTAAGGTTTCCTGGGAGTTTCTTAACTTGCGCGAAACTGTAAAGATTTTTCAAAATCTTTGCATGTTCTCCATTTCCAATTTTCCTAAATTCTTTTTTTAGGGTATCGTCTCATATTCCGCAAAATGGTTTAAGTCTTATGAAAGTTTAGTGCTGCCATTGTCTTTCTAAATGAATCTGTTGCTTCGTTGTCCTCTATTCCCATTTGGCCTGGTATCCAATATAGCGTCACTCTATTATTTTCGCCTACTTCGTTAGGTTTATGCAGGCATTTTCACTCAAATTTAGACCTTTGAGAACATGCCTCTATCCACTGTTTAAGATTCGCAAGTAAGCATGATTGGCTTCGTAGAAAACCAGGCGTACCTTTACGAAAATTCTAGATACTCATTACAAAGGACCAGGCGAACCTTTACTAAAATTCTAGATAGACAAAGCTAATTGAGGAACATCAGATCAAATCTCACTTTATTAGGTCTCATGTGTAAGAAAAATAAGACTTGAATTTCAGTGCTTATAAGATTGTAAACTCATAGCATTAAGGTGCAAGTACGTACGATCCAGTCGCGCACTTTATTTTATGTTACTATGGTTATGATAGGAAGCACCCACACATAATGTAAAGTAAAAGTAGGCAGACGATAATAAGGTACACAAATTTATTGTGTAATCATCTATTCATCTGATAGGTGCAAAATATTCTGTATAACAGAGAAAAGCATCTTTAAGTCACTCAACTATAACAAAGGGCTCATTTTTACCCTCTCCTTTGACTTTATCAGTGAGTTTATAACTTGAGAGGACTAAGCCTAAGGCAGTGCAGAAGATACGACAACGTTTTCAAGATCCCCCTCTCAAATTTGCACAATTTGAAAAAAAATAAAAATTAGGACTAAACACACTAAGTTAAAAAGGTGTGCTGTGGAATGTAATGTGCACTCTGCCAGAGTCTATATTTATGAGAACTATTTATCACTTTCAAAGACAGACTACATAATTCCCTGTCATTTGCTTGACTACCAAACCATAAATTATTTGCACGTTTCTTGATTTCATGCATAGCACCACTGTTGAATAAAAAATAAATCGCCGATGGTAAACAATTTGCAAATCTATTTAAATCATTGTCGGACATCTACAACCGCAGGTCAGTAAATTTGAAAGTTCGAACGAACTACAAAAAAAAAACACACAAATCAAATATGGATCACTTACAATCACTCATAAATGTATCCACAAGCCACAATCGACCGAACGGACAAGAAAAACATAAAAAAAAAAAAATTATGTAAAATCTTGTTTAATTGTTATCGCTTCATCCGATCGGAATTCATTTCACTCCTAAAGAAAACTCCAACCAAATAAATTATGGCATTAGAAGTGAATCGTAACCGCCAACATAACACATGGAGATGTATCTAGTATCTAAATCTGGCCTTATAGCCTGAAACAAACAACAGATGTCAGCGTCTATTAATTATCATTTGCATCAGATCATTGTTTTGCTATGCATTTACCTACGTGTGCATTTTCAAGTGACAGTGACACAATCCATGTCGGATTGAAATGTATTTTCTGAATGGATGATGGAAGCTTACATGTAGGAAGAGGGATTCGATATAGAACGAGACATATACACACTGTTAGATACAAATGATAAAGCAGAATGCATTTTAATTGGATTTCGGTATTATTTTCAGATAAACAAATATATCTAAATGAATCCGGATGAGAGTGTGGTTATAGTCTGATTGTGATGAAAATAAAATCATTATAAATGTAAGTTTGTCATTAAGTCACATTTTTGTCACATCTTTCATTAGATGTGTTGTCTGGTAAAGACTATTGTATTCATGAGACGTAGAAAACATAGGCAGTTTTGGGGTTTACACTATTAATGAAGAAAATCAATCATGTCATAGATGAATTATAAGGAAGATTTTTTTCTTTTTCCCTAATATGTATAGGACCAAATTATTTACAAAAAACAAACAAACCACAGTGATCATTCCTGAGAATGATGGTAAGATTTTAGGATACGCAAAGGATATAACACTTCACCAAGTGAACTGCTACGCAACTAGCGGAATCGTACATTCCCAGACAGGCTAATATGGGTATGGCATGATAGAATCGAACAATCAATTTCGAACATGGGGAACTGACTGAATTTTGATAGGACATGAAAGTTTTAAACCAAATTTATGTAAAGATACACAGATTTAGACACGAGCTAAAAGCAATACCAGACAAAGTCACATCAAAGTCACAGCTAAAATTACCTGTGATAATAGAACCAAGTGACAACCTGCTGCTATATTATAAAATACAGATACATCATTTAAGTCTGCCGAATCATATAAAACAGATTGGCGCTTATAATCCAACGGAGTGCTGCCAAGAAGAGCTCAGGGTTCCTAGAACAATGGACAAGATTATGCTCTGCTGGGTCCCTGGATACGAATGCATACCAGGCAATGAGGGATCTCCTTGTGCGTAACTTTTCTTAAGGTAACCCAATATTCTAACAACCGAGTTCGCAACTGTCGGCACCATAAATATAAGGCAAGTACAAAAGACGGGATGAACTTTAGCAGTTCTTGAGTGAGGCTCATCATTAACTAACATATTGATCTACTGCTTAAAAAATTCGTGATCCATTTCCAGAAATTGTTACCTAAAACTTCAGCTTAAAGGTCATTGAGGAGGATACTATGCAAGACTTACTCAAAAACTTTAAAGGTATTGCATACAAAAGTAGACTTGCTCCATTTCACTGACAGGTATATTATTAAATCTCTTTAGAATGCTTTTGTCTGACGGTCATAAAAGTAATCATTTCATTGTAGTTCAGTAAGAAAGTAATTATTGTCACTGCTCTTCATAAAAAGTAATTATGTATTTGTTGGCAACTAGAAGTTTTTTTCAGAACCGACTATACGTTGCTCCATTCGCACTTAGGTACTTCACTTATGTGAAATATCTTCTAAAGCACATACTATACATACATATGTATACACATATAACATAAGTAAAAGACTAGCATATGGCTTTTGTGAGGAATACATTCAAAACAAAGATAGTCCTCTTAAAGACTGAGTAGACCTTCTATATAAAAGCTTTCTGATCAGATGACACGTCAGTAGGAGTAAAGGTCAGTTATACGTCAAAATGTGAAGGCACAACACATCAACATCAAGTGACAGTAACTCAGGCCTAACACCCAACTTGTGCGCTACCAAACAATAAAACTGATCACTCAACAGCCTTAACCCCCAAAAAAGTTACGTGTACCTATTCAAATTGTGCCAATTGTTAACACGTAACTTTTCCTTTCCCTTAACCAAAGCTCTGTTCATTGTTTGATGCCAATTCACATCCATCTACGTCCGAGCAACAAGAAAATAAAATAATAATAAAAATTATTTACTCCATCGAATACTTCAGATGCCAAAAAAGAGAATGTCAGTCTATAACCCAACAGTGTGGGCTGTTCGAAGCATATAAATCATGTAAAACACAAAAGCCAGTGCCCTGGTGAAGTAAAATTTCAATCCAAACCAACAGACATAGTCCCGAAGACACTCCTTTTCCTTCTTACCTACCTACGCTTACTTCTTCTGGCAACAGCGTTGCCTGTAAGACGTAGAAAAAACTTTCTTAATTAAAGTTATGCTTTTCACTTTACTCGGACAGAGTATCCGGAGACATGTAAGTAATTCACTAAAAATCTAGCAAAACCATTTGAAATGCACTGCTACTGGTGTTGACCCAACCCAAGTGACATCTGTTTGCTAATCAAACAGTCTTTGTGCGGCGAAAATATTCATTAAAAACACATTAAAACTTGCTAAATATGAGTAGTTGTGTTAATTAAATATTTATTTACAATTATAAATAAGAAAGAGCAAATAGTGGGAACAAATTTAAAGATCAACCTTGACAGAGAGTTTTATAAGGCTGTCCTTGAAGTAATATCTATCTAGAGGGGACTGCCAAGGACTAGATTTCTGAAGGAAAATCCTATGCTAAATGATAGTCAGAGAAGCACTTGATAGGCAGCACGCTTATTGAATTGGAATCACTGTCAGTAACTGTATCATAATTTACTGACTAGTAGGTACTAGAGACCACTGTTGTCATTTTTACATCAAAAAATACCTCTTTCTTTCTTTTAAGCCACAAGGATGTACATACTGTCACAAGCATACTATCTGCACACTTAACCATCTCATGAGTATCGCCTATGTATGGCAGATAGTAACTATCACTGGAATTTAAGAAATCAGGAAGAAAATTTAAACAAAAGGATAGCAGTCACTGGGGACTTCATCAACATCGAACTTGGCACGACCTTAGCACATGGCATCCACCTACGTAGCTCGACCACGACCCACTATAAATAACAATACCATACCATACAAACTTCAAATAGATTAACTACAAGCCACTACCCGCAGCTGTCATCGCCTCACATATAATATTTAACCATAATGCCCCTCATTGATGCAACAATTTGATTATCTAACGACAGCTTAAGGAAAATTAATGACTTAACTTACTCGATGGAGGCTTTCAAAACTTTTCATTTCTCCATTATCATTGATTCTCCCCACATGCTGTGCGCCATACATCTCAAGTGGTGCGTGAAAATTTGTGCAAAACACTTCGAAACACGCGCACTCGGCTATCTATCTATCGAGGGTATCTATGGATTGATTGATTCTGGTGCATTTGCATTCGATGAACATAAATCAAGGAACATAATCAGTACTTCGACGTCGTTGTGTGCCACTCCTCATTTCCCGCCAACATCGATTTTCCTCTATTGCGCACACACATTCCACGCATGGTTCGATCGTGGAAAATTGATTGTATCCCCACTCTGGGCGAGAGATCATTCCTATTCATCACAGTGTGCCAAACTTTCATTTTCATTGAGGAACCCCGACTTAGTTTCTCACAGTCATTGTCCGTTTTGCATCGATCTATCGATTGGAAGTCTATTCATTTTTTTTTTTCTATTTTTATCCGAATGCCCACTTGGAGTCACAACATGTGTGTAAGTCAAGCTTAGGAAACGCGAACATTGTATTCCCCTCTTCGAAGCGAACACATTGTGTGTATCTGTATCTCAAAAGCACAACAACCTGACAGTGTAGTCTCCCTCCCATCAGTGTCTACCTTAACTGTTGCTGCTGCAGCTACCTTAGCGTGCAGATTTTCGTCAGTCAGAAGCCATCGCGAAATTTTAGTTAATCGCTGTACTTGGTAGAGATCGGTTGCGTTTATCTCTTAAATTTGAAATTATTTTTTGTCGGTTGGTTGTGTCAATCTGTTTAACGTGCGAAATGCGTTTTACTTGGGATTCGTTTTCCCTGCTTGTGGCGGTGTTGCTCTTGGTCAGCCAAACACCATCGATTGATTGCTGGAAGCCAATTGTTGGTCAATCGACCACTTATAGCTTGCATCAGTCGCATCCCGGATTCGCCTCGCAATCGCATTCGATTAACACCCTCGGGGGTAGTGATATTCCGCTAGAGTTTACCTCGACGGATGTTAAATTGCCGCCAATCATCCCAACTGACTCGAGTGGAGTCGATGAGATATTTGGCTATAAGTATCAGGATCCGAGAGAGGTGATGAGTTCAATATTCGGGGAGGTGCGTCCGTTAAACCGTGTGGCTTTGGGAGTGAAATTTGTCATTAATTGGGTGGTTTTTGATTTTCTTTTGGGGTTTAGGATCCGTGTAGTGTAAAAAAGTACGCGTTCGACTATGAGGGCTCGGTGAAGTTCCGTAATAAAATTCCCGAAATGGAACAGTTCACCATTTGTTATTGGATGCGATTCACCAATCATAGTGGTGATCATACGCTGTTGACTTATTCAGGTGAGTGGCCCAGTGTGGCGGTGGTGTATTTGTTTAAGCACTTTCCAGATAAGTAAAGTAAAGTCTGATTTAATTAGCAAAATGCAAACACTTCACAGTAATCAGAAAGGTGTAAATTTCATCGTCACAGATGGTTTGGGTAGTAAAATGATTTAAATTTTATTGCTAGTTCAAGCGGTCAAAGTCAATCAAACATTTATGGGGTGCATATGGTTTGCAATTTGCAAGCAAAAATAAAAATTTATTCTTAATTAAATAATACATACATACATAAATGCGATTGCGAGTGAAGTGTTCGGTGTGTTACTTGCAAAAAATGAACCTAATGTCAAGAAGATACGAACAATATATGTAGGTACTTATATTTTTAGCCTATGGAACCAACGAATATATTATCTCCTACGATTCCAATGAGCTTTGAACTGATTTCAAGGGCAGCTTATATTAATTCTCACGATACCCAAGTAGTTATACAACTAAGCTAGATAAATACAGTTGCATATTTTTTTAGCGCCGTCTCAGTAATAGAAAGTGAGAGTTCTGTCCATAGATCGAGTCATATTCAAAGCTAGACTCAAAGAATTATAAGTAATCAGTAGTGTAATCACACTTATTAGTCATTATAATAAACTGAGCAGTGATCAATCGGTTTAACTTCAGGTTTTGCTCATTTAAGTTTGTCTAAGAAGTTATAGGATTCAGGGCCTAGCTCCTCACAACCATTCGTATTGTGCGTGTTATATTCTTTACACGAATAGAAGGGACCTACTGTATAATGCCCTTTCCGAACTGTAATATTTTATTTGAGAAGCTTATTCATGACAGTTATACTCTTGGATGTTTGTCAGACGCTCGTGGGGCCCTGTTTAGGTGTTGCCCGGGGATCGAACCTTGAACCCCTTGCTCCGTAGTCCAACGCACTAACCACTTAAACCAAGGCGCCCAGAAGTTATACACACATAATGAATTAAACTGAATACTTTGTTTTCAAGAACCCAAGTTACAACGGCATCAGTTATGGCGAACTGATTGTCAGGAACTAGTACTTTACACAAAGTCCGAATTGTGGCCTCGAAAATTGTGGTAACTTCCAAAAGTGATGTACTTTGGTGTAACATGACAAAGTATCTTCTCAGCAGCTTTTCTAGACACTTATTCTCTCGATTGCTAGTCAGAAGTTCATAAGAAGTGGTAAAGTGTTTTCTGTGTTCAGAAGCTTGAAAGACTGGTGTCTCTTGATAGGGCTGGATATTTAGCCAATAAAGAACGCACTTATAACTTTTTTTTACAAAAAGAACTCTGGTCGAAAACAAACGAGCGGTTAACAATTTAGGAATGATTCTAGAAAGCAAACTACAGTGGCATATGCATAAAGGAGTTACTGTGGATGGAGTCCCAACATCCTGGCGATCGCCAATCAACAACGGTGATGACTAGAGTCAAAAAGTATGCACAATAAAGCAGAATCTCGAGAGAAAATGGGGTGATAAGTGTCTAGCGACTTCGATAGAGATAATCTTACATTTCTCATTTACCTCATCGTCACGAACAAAGAATCAAAAGAAATAGAAAAACTGGTAACAGGGTTAGAAATCCGACACTCTTAGTAGCACCACCGTTCAACCATATACTCGCAATACTTAGGAAGCTCAACATTATCAGATATCATTGTGATTAATGTTCATATCAGCGATTGACGTGACAATCTCACATATCTGGGTGACATAAATAATTACCACTTTTACTAGCTACCAGGCCACATCCAACTTTAAGATTCAAAGTACCAGAACCTTTTTACAATATATGTATGTACTTTGCTTAACACATCACCTGGGAAGAATTACGTAAAGACGAGGAAATTTGTGGAGTTAAACTGTTTAGGAAACTTCCAAATCTAAGCAGGCCTCCTTAAGTCGAAGAAGATTTTAAACCTTCGTTAGTAAGAACAAACTTTAGTGAGCATCTTAGAAAACTAGATTTGGAACCCAAAGAGGACGTGCAGACATACAAAGAAACACTGATTTGCAGCAAAATTGTCTGAGAGCGCACATAATGGATGGAAGGGGCCTTCGAACCTTCTAAATGTCCAATATAGACTTTCCAACTTTTGACGAAATTAAGCTGATAGAGATGTTTCAATCTTAGAACGATATTGACTGCGACACGGAGGAAGAGTGCAATATTATTGTTTTTAAGTCGCAGATTACTTACATAATTACATCGAATTCAATTATATCCAACATATTTCAAAATGATAAATACTTCCAAACGTTCAAATAAATTAATACATTTGTAAAAGACTCACCACTAATAGAAAATTTGAAGCAACAAATCAAGCCAAGACAACAATTTAACAACAAATTAATGGAGCGAGAAACGAGCTCACGCTCTCACGCAGCTCAAATAATAATTCTTGTCGGCATTTTTTTTAACGAAAAACACTCATTTTACAAATAAAAAATTAACAAAGAAACATTTCACAATGCATTGAATTAACTTAATTTAATAAAACTAGTATTTTTTAATTGTGAAATTTAGATTTACCGAGCTACTTTTATAATTCAATCGCAGGACCGAACCGATCTGAAAAGATTTCACACAGAAACTGACATTTGGATAATTGGAATGTGGAACGAGAGCAATGACATAAATTAGAGTGTGGTACATGAAAGTTTTTTGTGGAATCCTTTGTGTAATTTTTGGAGAAAAGAGATTTAGGAAAACTGTTCTGATAAAATTAAAAAAAAAAAATCCAAAGTCGGTCCTTTACACTAGGGTGGCTAGGTCTGCTTGCAGGTTGATCAAAGCAGAAATGTGGTTCCCAAAATTATGGGGACATGCCTTTGTCTATCCTGACAGGCTGGGAGAGCTGGCAAAGATGAATTCATCTTATACCCATTTGGTTCCAAAATGGATGTTATAATGAACATTAGAAGCTACAGTCCATATAAATGACTTGTACTCAAGTTGTCGGCGAATACATGAATGTATGAAAATTGCGTAAGTTGTTGTCAAAAATCAGTTCCGCTTTAATGACATTGAGCATTGAGCTTGGAAGCATTCGATTTCGCTCTGATTCCGTCACGATCAGAGTTAACTGAACTCAACATATGTACAATGCTGGCCATAACATGACTCTTAGAGTGTAGGGGTGCTGTCATCGGTGAAGAACCAGATTAGAGCCGATGAGATAGGTCAGTTATTAAAATGAGTAAGAACCCTGGGGAGACCCATTTGTTGACTTAACTAAAGCTAAACCTTAAAATAACCAAAGCAGATGCACAAGTTTGTACTGTGTTTTTAAGGCGATAACGTTCAATAATTTGGTCTGCTTGTAGGGGTGCATGATAGAACAATTGTCGCAATATACATAAGTCGGTGGAAGATTGAAGCCTTCGTATTATAAAAAGTTATTGATGGCTTCTGTTGTGTGTATGTGTTGTGAGTCTGTAAACAAAATTTAATTCAAAATATACATAGGTAACACCGCGGTACAACGGGCGATTCACCCAAAATCGAAATTATAGAAGCGTGCTGAGACCAATAGATCAGTCCTAGAAATTTAGGAAAATTCCACTTAAGGTGGAACTGAATGTATCGGCCCTCATACTGCACACATATTCGAAGATTATATGTGTAAACAGAGGGATTAGCTGTGATGATATCACGGCTACTTGACGAAGAAGCTACTCACTACTACAATTAAAAAAAAAAAAACAAATCACAAATATTTGGCCCGACGGTTCGTCCGGGTTCCAGGACCAATGTTCTCACAATTAATCGTGTTGTGCGTATTATGTTCTTCGCATGAATGAAAGGGGCCTACTGTCCGAATGACAATTCTTTTTATGATGCTTTTGCATATCGTTATGATCTCTGATATTTGTCAGGCAAAAAGTGAAGGCGTGGAGCCATTAAAAATTAAGAAAAAAAAAAACGTTAGTGTTGTCGAGGAATTGTAGTTCTGATTTCCACTCTTTTACTTATTACTAAGGGGAGAAAAATCAGCTTAAGGGCAGATCATTAAGCGACAACAGACAATCTCTGTTACAATCGATCGATCCAAATTGACTATTGATATGGATGGACGTTGTCAGCGCAATTCTGGTAGATGTGACAGGTTGTGCTAAAAACTGGTAGAAGTTAGCGGTTCTTTGACGTTATTGCAGCAAAAAGCCCGCGGCCATGTCAACAACTTAGCCTACCCCCTTTTTCTCTTTATAAGAACAACTTTTTATTGGAATTTTGAATGCAAATAAGTGTTGATATGAATGATGTATTACTAGTATTTTCACAAATGTATGTGTTTCTGAATAGAAAAACTTTCTGATGCAGCACGTTTTATCGTGGACTATTAAGACTTAGCTATTTAACTCTCTCAAAACCAACCGTTTGGCTTTAAATATCTTAGTTAATATAAAATACATGATTTCAATATGATCAGCTTGTTTTAAGCTTTGCACTTTAAATTCAAAGAATGAAAAAATAAACATATTGTAACTGATCCCTTCGACCATTGCGAAATGCGGTTAAGACATTTTAATTGTAACCACAACAGCGAGATTATATTTTAAATGGTTTGAATTCCAAAATTATAGAACCTACATATATATATATATATATATATATGTACATGTGTTTGTACGTAAACCTTGCCAATTTTACCAGATGGATTCAATTACCACCGAGCCACAATTGATCTCACAATGACATTCTCTAAATTGCTTAAGATTATGGTTATGAAACTATAACACATCTTCCAGTCTTAATCGTATTATTTTACTTAGTCACACGAAAGAAATTTAGATTAAGGTTGCGAAAATGAAAAACTGCTACAATTTATGGGAGATTTTATGACTTGCATTTTCCACTGTAAAAGCTACAACAGAATTGGTAGATACGAGATATTGTGATTTCTTTTAAATCTTGAAACGCAGTCACTTATTGTAGAAAGTGTGTGAAAAGTGAAAATCAATTAGAATATGTGATCCTTAGATCAGAAGACTTAAACCATTTTCCTATACCACAGAGACTCAACTTTACTCCATAGTAATAAGAAACATTGATATATTTACATATGTGAAACAAGACCTAATGTTAGCTACTCTGTAAATGCAATTCATTCCTTTCAAGCCTAACCTAATTACACCCTATTTGTTACATTAAACCCATTCATAGGAATGTAGTGCAACAACTTCAAGTGTATAGTTAGGCTCAAATTCTAGTTTCTCCCACATAAACTATAGTGCATGCAGTAAGGCCTGCACATGACTGTTAATTTTGTAAATTGGCATCGCAACTCCAACATTTCCAGCATACCTGACAATTAAAAAGAAAAAATAAAAGTATCTGTATGACGATGTGCAAGGTAAATTTGTCATAATAAAAGGAACATTTCTCCACTGAATTGTGTTTTTTTGTTTTTGTTTAACTTTCCTCTCAAGTTGTTAAGCTGTTCGCGCGTTGTATATTCTTTCTTCTCTTCTGAGCTGTAACAATTGTTACACCCTATTAAATGCTTGAGGAATAAGGCATACACCAGAAAAAAACTGACATAATACAGAAAGTTGTTATGGTAATTTACGTGCAAACAGACTCACTCACACACCGAGCGAGTTATGGCAGATTACGAGGCGTATACGTAATCTCCGCCTGGAATCTGTGTGATGAATTGCAGAATTTTCTTCTTTTTTTTTTCTCCCCAGTTTTATTCTTCGCATAAGCTTTGGCATGAGTTAATTGTCACAAAAGATGGATTTAAAAAAAAAAAAGAATGTTTCTACCCAACTAAAGGGAGTACTCACACCCAGTGAAGCCATGAACTTAATTTGAATGGATCGTGAGATATAAAAAAAAAAAAAGAAAATGAAAATGAAAATCCAACCTCGCACACATTGAATACGAAGCAATAAATATGCAAATAATAAAAATTAAATTTATGTATTCACTGAGAGAGAGAGAGAATCCTTCTTGGGATGATTTATGTTTCGGTTTTTAATATGTTTGACTTCAGCTCAGTGTGGCTTTCATATTTGTAGCCATTCTGTTTAAAATATACAAACATGTACATACATACAGACCTTACATATATTGTACGAATATATCGAAAGAGAGGAATTTGTTCCTGAAACATCGAAAGAACTACAAGTTTCAAGTCTATATAAGATATGTATGTGTTCGGTGCGGCAGGGACCTACAGGACTCAGGTCTTCTTCCAACACGAATAGAAGGGGACTACTGTTTAATAAATTTTTCATGACTCTTGAATGCTTGTCAGACGCCCGTGTGAAAAGAGATCGCGAAATTGAACCTCGATCTTTCAATTAGTCGCCCGACGCACTAAGCACTGAACCACAGCGCCTTCGAAATCGGCATTAAAAACTACATTTGAGCACACGATGTTGATTGTCCTTGTAGATTGGTATGGTACTAAAAATACTCTCTACCCTACAAACTGATGCACATTCATGCGGCTTCACTTTCAACAAATAGATACGATGAAGGATGCCTTAACTCGTGAGTCGTTGAAGCCTACACAATTGGCTCTTCAGAATGTGGAGCCACTACACACTTCCCAATGTTAGATACATCTGGTCTCTAGGGTCTGACAAACATCCTACGATATGTTTGTTTCCTTGGGGGTGAGTTCCTTGAGTACGTAAGTTTCCACACCAAAAGAATGTTTCCCTTACCCATAACAGAAGTATGGTTAAGTATAAAGAAAACATCAAGTTCAGGTACTAGAGGGAGGGTGTGATTGACGGTACTAAGAAGATGAGCACTGATGTTAGGAAGCTGCTTCCCTAAGTTATTCCAAGTTTGACAAATCTAAGTGGTAAACAAATAAAGATACATATGTATGTGGAATGAAATGACATGAAAAATACTAAACAGGTTAGTAGACGTCCGTATATTGGGACTAGCCAAATACTTGGACTAGATATTCCGCAGATAAGTTTCATGTACACTTGAGCAGCAGAAAAGGCTAGATGATGCTGTTTAGTTCTATACAAAATAAATTTATCGAGTCACGCGTCGAAGAAGAATCGGTATAATACATACACATATAGGATTATATTTATGTATATGTCCCTTTGTTTCTTTCTTACTAGTGGTAAGAGAAACCTAGATTTTATTCGTTTCCTTTAGTACCCCACGGGTTCCACTTATGCTAACAAATTCTCCACTTAATCACACTTCGAGTACAAAGGAAACTGATGGTTCTTCACCACAATTATACTGCGAAAGTAGGATTGAACTCTCGCTCCGTAGTCCGATATACTAACCACTGCGCCACTGAGCGTCCTAGCCATTCATACCTTTCCAACGAGCAAAGCAAAGCCTGTACTGCTGTACAGAAAGCTGATACTGGTAATTATTTGTGTGATCTTGAAGATACCGACAGTTGTTAGAAGGATATGAAGTTTCTATTTCTTAAAATCCTTCTGAAGTATTAATAAAAAAGAGAGGGGTGGTTATTTATTCAAAACCAACCTAATTCTGGAACTTTTCACTTGCTTTAGATGGAATGGTCAATGAATAGAGTTTATTCCATACTACACAAATTTACTCTCATAGGATATTGCAGATTTATGTATTTCGGTGATTAGATTCAATTTAAATGAGTATGTGTATTATTACTGGAGAATCATTACAAATAGATACAATCCATCACAATTATCATCACCATTATAATAAATATATAAATAAATTTCTCAATAAGTACTTGAGAAGTCAGTACTATAAATCGAAGAGGAATGATTCACCTACATACATATGTATCTCCGTGGTTAAAGTCAAATTGGTTCAGTCTTTCTAAGAACAGCTGCTTATTATATCTAATGATTTAGAGGGTATTATTCATGACTCAGAATGAATGAGTCGTGTTTTCTTAGAACCAAGATATTTTCTTTAGCTTCCGGGCTTTAATGAAAAATACCATGAAAGTCGTGCAGGAGCACCATTACAAGAAGAACATTCCGGTACCATGTTGCTATCATTATGACAAATAAGTCACCAAGAATGATTCATTAAAGCATGACTTCTACACAAAGAATCCGTTCAAAGACCCTTACATCTAATACCAGCTGAATGCCTTCTCTAAGTGATGATTTATGGAAAAATCCATGGGATTTTCCTAGATTTTCTTAACAATTTCCAGGAAAATTAAAATTAATTTCATCTTGAGCATATTTTCATTAAGTCCAATCGACAACATAAACCATCTGCTTCTAGGACAATTTAAAAGAATAAACATCCATAAATAATTCAGGTGATAAGCATAAAAAAAAATTTACCATAAGCTGTCCATCACAAGGACACAACACCCCATCCGGTCTCATCGAAAAAATCAATTTCTCTCCATAACCTTTAAACGAGTCCGGAAGAGGAGAAAACCCAACAAAGAGAAAGAGAATCCATTGAAAGATAAGAAAAACTAATAAATGTCTTCAAGGCATTGCAGGATGATATGGTTTTTGTTTACGTTGTCACCGGTCGAGTGAAATGGGAAACGGGAGCTTCTGAGTGGGAATAAAGGATGTCGCTTGGATTACCTAAATGCTCACCTGAATGTGTTTTGCGCTGGTTTGCATTTTTATGCAGCATTTGCAAAAAAAAAAAACAAAAAAAGAGGAAGCATGTAGAAGAAAAGCCTACTAAATGTAGAGGAGACAGATTATAACTGATGGCGTGGAAAAGCTTGGAGTTTTTCGTAATATTTTCTCATTTTCCCCGGCTACCGGTACGGGATATGAAAAATTTAAAGACGTCATGTTTACAAAGTCTGGAGATTATTACCCCGAAATGGAGAAAAAGTGTTTTGCAGTTTTCCTTCCTTTTTTTCCATCCTCTTCTTTTTTGTCATTTTGTTTGGATCTTGAGGAGAGTTGCTCCTTCTTGAGATGGAAAGTCTGTTCGGGAATCAATACCTTCGGGGTATCTTGTGATGTTCCATCGAAGCAGCTGTGTAAAGTGTATAGACATGGACTTGGTTTCTTTGGCATGTGTGTCTGAGACTTTGTTAGGAAACTTTGATAGGTAAGTGACGGAGTTTTCTTTTTTCTTTTTTTTTCTTCTGCTTGCCTCCGGGGTTTCTTTCGTCTTCTGCGTGTATCTTTAATATGTCTTTTTGATTAAATCAATTTTTTTCGATAATGGTAAGGATTAAATGACGATATTGGAAGCAGATATTGAGAGACGATACGGATTTTATTGCTTATTGCACTTTAAATTGGAGTTTAAGTCAGAAGTTCTTGGGTTTTGAATTGAAATTCTTAGAAGAAGTTGGGTGGGTAGAATTTATCTCCAAAATTCCGTAGAGACATCTAAAAATTGGATAGAACAATTTGAAAGGATTCTAGTATACATAGTGTGTGATTCATATCGAATGTGTTCCAAGCAAAAGACGATAGATAGACTCTTTTTGTAAACTGAATGAGGAATTCAACACAGAACATTAACAGACTGAGGAGGAAGTTCATCAAGTTCCAATCTGCAAAACGTGTCCGATATAAATTATTTAAATGCAAAAAACATGTCCATCTACCACTAATTCCTTTAACAAAGTGGTCAGGAAAAATTCGAAACCATGTTAAAACTTTAATTCGATGCAAAAAGTTATCTTCTGAATGGAGTGAATTATTTCATACAAGTCCATCGGCCCCGTTCTCTAGTATAAATCAATTAAAACCTACAATTTCAATGAAAACTTTTCTTCTCTCCATTTTCTCCATTTAAATGCATTTTCCTCAACAGTGCTTCAATTTAAGGAAACAAAGGGAAATTAAAAAAAAAATGAGAAGAAAAAGCAGAATTTCATCTCGCAGTAGAATAAAATGTTTTCCACTCATTCGTCCCACAGGGACAATGTTCTTAGAGTTTGTAGTAGTAGTCGTCAAGTGAAGACAAAAGCGAGCACTCTTTTCAAATCGATTTTGAATGCACTTACCATTTTGACGAGATCCCTTAGAAGGAACTTTACTTTTTTACTTGTAAGTATTGATAGTGAGATGAAAATTGCTTACCTGAAATGGAAAAAAAAGAAAAGGAATTCTTGAGTTTTATATGATATTTGGAGAAGAATTTCTTGTTGAAGTGAAATCATAAGTGACAGTATGATGGGAGAGTTACAAAAGAGGACTTTGAAGAGAATATTGACTCTTTTAAATGGGGTCCCAACGGGGTGCTTTAAAATTTCATAACTATTTAAAATAATTTATATTTTGAATTCAATAGGACTTTGCATTGGACATTCTCCGGTTTAACAGTGATCCCATATCGGAGAGTCAGTGTCAATTATAGATTCGTTTTATAACAAATGTTCCCAGAACGATTAAAGTATTTAACCCTGCTCTTATATAATGAATTATTTTCTCTGTCCATACATATGACCATACATTTTTCATGACTCCAGACGGGAACCTACGACTTGAAGCAGGTTTGGGTTTATGCGCACTGTGTAACCAAATCACTTGATAATCTATCAAATATTGAGTTTGTTGCGAATTCTAGTATTTCTAAGTCGAACGTAGACACCTGTTCCAGCAAGATCACAAACGGTTCGCATTATGATGGACAGTTTGTAATGATCGTGGTGTTTTTATTTTTTTTAAGGGTTCAGGGTTTGATAGTTTAAATTCTAGACCACTTTGCAGTCTCTGTTTTAGGTACACTAGTTAGAGGAACTATACTGTATTCGTTTCTTTTACATGGTTTAAAGACAGAGCTCGAGTCACAAGGCATTTGTCGATAATATACAGATATAAGAGCTAGGAACAAAAACCAATAACTTAGTTTTCACACTAAGTACGGCCTCTCGTATATCAACTTGATAAAGCTTACATCAAATTGATTCAACATGCTAAATTATTCAAAATAATTTAGCATTATCCTTATATCAAAAAATTTAGTGAATCACTTGAAATTCTTCACCTCTATCACCTCCATCAATGGAGGAACGAACGCTTCATTTTTGATATCCGATTGAGACGATTCGGACTCCAAACTAGGACCGCGTATGTTGCTATCCAATAGAGTAAGTTCTACTGTGACAATCTTAACATTGGAATAATACCAACATTTACTATTACTTTATTCGCAATAAGGACCAGAACAATCTTACAAGGATTAGCCTTACTTTGTTGAACCTTTCTAAAATATGTAGTAAAGAGCACTAGATTACTTTGGAGATAGTCATGTCATAACAATCAGCATACCCGATGACAATGTAGCCTAACCTCAGGAGACTGAATAAAAGATTTCTCGATTGTAAATTTTTAATTGGACGTAAATCTTGTTAAAGAGGTGATAAAAAGCACATTTCGAGGGATTGCATTTTCGAAATGGAATTTGACATGTTAGTTGTGGGGTAGACAGGGCCAGCTGTACTGTAACGTGAAAATGTTACTGTGAGTCTTTCCATCGTTTACCATACATAATACGTACAAATTTAAACTGTTATTTTTGATCTATTAATCTGTCAAAATGAAAATTTTGAAAGAGTTCCTAGTACTTAGAACAGTGACTTACAACATTTTCTGCAAAGGACAGCGAGAATCTAACGTATTCTTCAGTCAGATGAGCTCGATATCCGCGTTATGAAATTTTAAATTTTTGTTAAATAGTGCTCACGTTAGATTTTCTACTGAACTTGTAGAGAGCCAAAAACTGTTTTTGATAAGAGTACTAATGTCCTAATGCCTCATGAATCGTAAGACCGACTTTTTGGATAGGATGGGATCTACTGGATCGTGGATTCTCGATGAGTTTTCAAATATTTAAGGCACCAAAAGCGAGCAATGTCATAGTCGAATGTTGGCCCTTTGTTGCCGTAATTTTCAAGACGAACTTATTTATATTATCATCTTCTATATCTCCTAATAAATAGACGTGCTTGTTCACTTGTGGTTGATCCATAATGATTTTTGCTTGTTCCTATAGAATTAACTTATGGTCAGCACATTAGTTCACTGATCTAGATCCGGCTTTATCTAATTTCAATTAAGTTATCGATCCAAGATTAGATTTTAAAGATGATCTAATACTTATGCTTAGAATGCCTTTCTTATTCCATTCTGAGGAAATTAGTGGGCGTTATAAAAACAGATAAATCAATTCACTCAAAGATGCAAATTTAAACAAAATTCAGAGCTTTGTACACCACCCCATCTGTCATCTCATCACATGCGCTCCCACACCCAATCTATCTCTATCAATTGAATTAATTTCAGAACATCCGCATCCCTTTAGTGGCTCATTATCATTTGAATGAATTCGATCAACACATCACACATCCACCCTACGTAAGTCTAATCGAATTTCCATTATTAATCCCTCGAAAAGGCCTACGGTGTCAATATGAAGTCGGAGACAAGAGTGGGGTTTGCCTTTTGTTCGGCAAACATTCATTTAGCTGACACGTTAGTTTGACACTATTTTGCTTAGAGTCACAAAGTGAATGGGTTTCTGCCGGATTAGTACGTAAATTTGTGAAATTTCATTTACTTAGGGTTCTCATTAGAAAATTTATAATGGAATTGAAATTTCCTTTGAAAGGATTAATTTCGACTCTTAGTACAAACTTTCCTCGTAAAGGAGGAAGATTAATAGAAATGATAGAAATGCTCAAGTATACAATATTTCGGGCGACAAATAAATGAAAAGAACAATATTAATTGTCAAAGTTTTTGAGCGAAGGGTAAGTAAGAATTAATAACTGGGAGTTAAGGAGCTTTAAAAATGGAATGAAAGTTTTCTGCAATACAGACAGCTGTTGTTACAGAAAATGGGTTCATTTGGAGTCAAAAAACTCTAATTGGGTCATGGCTTAAAGAAATTGTTATACAAATCCTTGCAGTTGTGTTGGCAAATTTGCATTTCAAAGGACACTGCAATCTGATGGGTTAATGAATTAGTACATCTGTCTACAGTGCCACCTAATTTATTGAGAGGCGTTTATGGTAATGACGTTGACACCTGCTGACGGTAATGAGATCAGTAATGAAAAAAAGTAGAAAATGTTACTCACACTCTCTTCTCATCTCTTTGCACCAGGTAAAACGTGTTTATTACACAATAATAATCTAGAAAAAAAAACAACAACATTGACAAAAGTAGAAGCCACTTTTTTTCTCATAAACTTCATGCAGTCTCGTTTCATGCCACAATGCTCCTTATTAGAAGTTCTTCCTTTCATAATTCTGACTGAAATGGGACTGAAGAAAACAAAATAAAAGAGAAGACTACATAGTAGTAAGTTAGATAAGTTGTGGGTGTATTTCTTGGAAAGCCTCTGAGCAAATTCCCAAAGAACTATCAGTAGGAGTAAAAAATGAGAAGTACCAAAAAAGCCGTACTTATTCACTCTTGGCAAGGCGTGGTTAAGCAGAAGAAGAAACGGTCATCAAACTATTCCTCTCTTCGTATTGCTTTAAAGCAAAACGTACAATAAATTACACTTATGTCTTTTCAAACGAAATTAAGAAAACTACGCACTATACCTTCATGGTCCTAGATTAGACTGTGCTGACATTAGATTTTTGAATTAGACAGCGGTTTCTTAAAATTGGTTATTAATGCGTCATAACATTGTTTAAAGTATGTGGAGAGAGACTCAGTGCGGTGGATGGATAGGGATAAATATTTCCCGGTAAAATTTGCTGCCAAAATAAAGCAGTGTACTTGTTTCGCGAGATATTCCAGTCCAAATTCAGTGGTATCCCATATTCATAATCTGGTGCAGACTTTATAAATTGGAATAATCAGCTAGACTTTGTATTATGCCTCAGACACTTTTTCTAACCGCACGCATGATTCAGAGTTAATTGGGGGCTTTATAAAATTGCAAACCTTGGCAAGTGAATGCGTTTCTTAGGTTTTACTGCAGTGCAGTGGAAAAAAAAGAACTGGTTTCCAGTACCAATTTGATCTTTGTTCCGCTTAATTGAAAGACTCCGAGTGCAGTTAGAAAAGTTTGATATAAGCTCTGCTCAAAGGTAAACACTCCTACTGCAATATGATTTGGTATCTCTCTATTTGAGTGAGTTGTGCAGTGTGATTCATTGTTTATGAACCTGATTTTTGTTTCAATCTTAGATCCATCAATATACTAGCTAAGAACATTCGGAGATGGGTTGAGTGTTCGATTTTTGGACAGTCTCTTCTGTAAGATATGAAAGCTCTACATTATCTATACTACTAAGCGATCATATCTTCTTCAGATCCTTTCTAATGGAGTTCTTCATCAGAATGTTAAGATACACTAATCAAAACAAAACTTTATCTATCAGATGTATGGTACATGAAGTTACCCTTACACAGCAAATCTAGGGCTACCGTGTTTTTAGTAGATTTTGTGCCATACTTAATAAATGACCTCCAGATCTAAAGATTGCAAATTAAGTCAACGAGTTTATTCAACCACTTGAAACAATAAATATGTCAACAGGAATTTCAGTACAGACTAACAAGATTTCACTTTTTTAGAGCGTATCTCATAAAAAGACTTCGTAATGCTTATTGGTTAACAATGTAAGAACTTGAGATTTTCGTGAATTCTTGGCATGCCAACATGTCCATTCTTTACTAAATCAAAAGTCTATGCATAGTTCTGCTTATAGTCCGACTTAAATGTGACCGGGATGTGGGTCAACCTGATGTCAAGTCAACCTGGACTAAAGCCTTTAACCCAGTTTGTATGACAAAAGTGTTCTATCCGGATCGTTTTAATTTAAAGGCAGTAGCCGAGGACTAGTGCTATATGCTAAATTTATGTTTAACAACATAAAACATTTCGTCTGGCCAATCAAAATTGTAAGCGCGAGGATTTGCTACGTTCTCTTCCATCAGTCACTCCTTCTACTAACTTTCTCTTCGACTATGCAGACAAAAGACAAGTAAAAACTAACATTCATTCGGAAAAATAAATGAATTCACCACTTGCTACAATTTATGAGGACCTAATGCATTTAAGAAGCTTCTAGGTTTGCGTGCGCATGGACAATGCTTTCTAATTCTCTCTGCAAAGCTTCTTCTTTTTACAACTAGCCTCTACTACAAAAGTGAAGGGCAAAAGAAAACAAACAAACAACGAAATGAGACCCTATACGACTGTTCATGGTTGATTATTCCATTACTTGTTTCAGTCAGCAATGCCCAGCCAATTATTATGAAGCTTTCATTAACATTTATCATGAAAAAATGCTTTTGTCAAAAAGGAGCCTAATCGACGATGTCCTTTGGATCTACATATTCAATCTAGTCATGACACTCAATACGCATGATTGTGTACTACAAGACCCATGAGAACTTGCCCAACTTGCCCAAAATCACAGCAATTGCGACATAGTAATATTATCAAACAGCCAAGCTATCATCACCACTTGATTCCTGCATTCTTAGGTATAAAATTGTGTGGAATGCCTACATAAACTTAATGAACAAATAGACTCGACTTTCCATCTTTCGTGGAATTTTCACAGACGGTTTAGAACTAATAAAATTAATTTGTCATTGTTCATTAAAACAAATGTAACAATAAAAGTATTTGCACCAATAATGACAGTCAAGTTCGCAAGGCTCAATCGTAGATGATGCAGAAGGCCTTTCTGCTTCCTCAGTTAAAGCTTCACGATTCACAATTGGCTTTCCTATGTACATAATCGTGGGTAACATAACTGTCCAGATTTTAGGCAAATTCAACGAATGCTTGTGGATATCTGTAGGAAAATTGAGGCTTTTTCTCAGAAAACATCACATACAACTGTCATCCTTACAGGCAAATGTGTTCCATGTTATTGAAGCGCCTACTCCCAACAAATGACAAAAGAAGTCCTTACGAAATCCAATTCTACCACTTACAACAAATTATTAAAATCTAGTGGCACTTTAATACTCCTCTAGTTTGTGAGTGACCTCATACAGCCAAAATGGTATCAAAGCCATTGCTATGATCATGGTCAAGGTGCTAATTAGAAATTCAAATAATAAGAAACAGTCGGCCACAAGCTATAAAAGGTTCTAAAATGCATGACTCTATTCTGAGCCTTATAAAGAAAACTAGTACCACCTCAATCAACGTTCATACATATTTCCCACTACGTAGTATTCATACGTAATTGAATTTTATTTGAGTGAAACATTGCAACAAGCAAAACATTGTTTTATGGTCAGGACAAGAAAATTTCGAAGACAGTTGAAATACTTCTCAGTAAGTGCAAAAATCAAATTGCCATAAAAAATAAACTGATTACTCAGCAGACGTATCTAACGCATGAGCACACCTTGTATCTTGAATCACCTTAAACATCTAAACCATATCTCTATGGAATTGGTACTGTCCTTCACCCATCCCTAACCAGTATGCTGAATAAAGCTTGTCACAATCATGACTCAAACTATCACTACACTTCCTGTATACACACCCAATTTTCTGTACAAACGATAAACTAATCCACCGCCACCCATCTTATCTAATCCGCAGACAAAAAGGAAAAACGTCAGATACAATTTTGGGTTGCAAATTCAAAAAATTCCAGTTTCGTATCGATGGCCGTGCGAGGACAACAGGTTTACAGGTAAAGTGTTTGATAAACAAATTTTCATTTTCATTTACCTATCTTTTTCGATTGAATTTTCAACCTCAGGCTAAATTATCCCCTGAGAACAAGACAGTGGCATCACATATGCACTTCATGGAATGGCAAGACCGGTGAATGGCAAGTCTGGTTAAAAGCGGAACGAATCGGACGTGGCTTTCATAATGCGGTAAGTGTGTTGAATTTATTTTGTTACCTATTCCCGTGTGGATGTCATGTTGGATGCAATTAATCTCGCGCAATGAACAGCTAAATGAAATAACATATAAAATAGAAAAAAAAAAATAACTAAATTGTGCAATGCCGCGTCGCCTATTGCGTGAACGTTTATACAGACACACACACGCAGTATCCCAGTATAATTGTATATTAGTTGTGAAATGATCACCTACTCGTGGTAGTGTTGATAGCGTCGCGTATGTAAATTGAGGAAACCAGACACCATTGCACACCAGGTGTTACTGATTGCTAAAAGTTGGGAAACTGACAAAAAGAAACTGTGAATTTGGGTAATCGATGGTGATGGTCTCTAATCGTCTGTAAAACGGAAACGATAGTCAACTAGATGCCGTGATTAACCAGTTGACAAGGAGGCAGGGCACTATTGAGCTTCCCTACTTCATCATAAAAAGGAAATGAAATTGATTTTATGAAGAGATTTAAGTACATAAATTTGTTTATCCAAAAAACATTGGGACCGGTAGAGGAAATGAACCGCTTGTGGCAAAACGAATCGGGAAGTAAATACTGCTTTTTGGATACGTAGGTCAACATTTTGCGGATTTAAATAAATATAAACACGGACTTGCAATTAGACGAATTCCTGTACCACGTCCGAAGTTTATGTCTGCAAGCGGAACTAGCCAGTGGCTAGATAAATCCAGAAGTAAACCTTGATGCGCTTCGGTCATACACCCAACATAAGGGGACTATATTAGTTAAGGGAAGGCTAGGCTGAACGAATGGACGGCTTAATGTCATCTGTTTGCAACTGACAAATCAAATAAGAGTCTCTTAAGCGATCTTTCATGTATTTTTCAGCCATTATAACAACTACGGCCATACGAGTAGTAGCTTAATTCAGCCACTTATAGATTTAGTTACCACTGGATTGAGATCATTCGGTTGTGATATGTTTATTAATTTTTAACGCGTACTAGAAAAGGATTCCGTAAATAATTCGATCATTTTGTAGAACTAGGTTAGGTTAAGTAATATTAGTGCTTAAGAGTGAAATTTACTTGACTCCTAGTCACTTGATCAGCTTGGGTTTATCTTTGGCATTAAGATCACTTCACTTTCGAAACATTGGGATCAGTAATTAATTCGAAACAGAATTCGGTATTCTACAGTGAATACTTAGTCAAATGAAAAGCACACTTATAACCCAAGACCCAAGAATTACAATATTAAATAAAGTTAGACCTGGTGGCAAATAAGTTTCTGTCATTGCCCTCAAGCCTCTCACGACTTAAGAAGCCATTACATTCTGCATCTTCTAACTTTCCTTCCATCTAATGATAGAATTAATTAAAATAATTTCGTTTTACACAAAAGTCCTCGTTTAATTCAATTACCCCATCAGTATTAAGGTTTCGCAGAGGGACAAAATGCACTCTCACTCTTTTCTAAATTAATGATGCTTGTATACCTGTCCATGGATGCACGTGCAGACAATACCAGGTAGCTACCACACCGCTTTGCAGCAAATTAACATTTCTGTGTTTGACAGAGCGTTAAATGCATTTTACTGCAAAATAATATCATTAATATTCAACACGATAACAGATGCCGAGCAAGAGACAAATTAATGAATGCAACTGCATTCCGAGCGAATGCCCGCCAGGCTTTTCCAGCACCCAGATACATAATGCACACGGTGTTGGGGGGAGATTATAAAAATGTCACTGCAGCAAAGGGGGATGAACATTTATGCTACATATACATCTAGGAAAATATCGTAAAATTGCTTAAAATATCTCTTTTCCTTAGATATTGTATCTTTTAGGGTTATGGCCGATCTATCTTTATGGGCCAGACAGGGAGCAGACAACACAGCAGAGTAGTATTGCACAGGGCGCACAATTCCTAATTCGATTGCCAAGTGAAATTTCATCCCCAGTTCGAGAGTCACATACTCATCTGTTCGGTACGTGACCAAGAACTCACAATGGAATGGTATTTGCATTTTAATTCGATGTGCACACGGCGTAGTAGTCGAAGTGGGGTTGCTTCTGAAATGGAATTCACCCTTCCTTTGGCGTAGTCATTGGGTTAAACGATTTTGCACTGTTTGGAAGGGGTGAAGGTGGTGTATTCAAGAAATCAAGAGCTGCATCCGGTATTGAAAGAATTTCACTGAAGAAAAGAATGTTCACAGAGACAGTATGAAAGAGAGGCAAGATGTTGGATATCTGCTTTGTCAGTTGTAATTTCCGCTCTTGACAAACTCAGTCGTAAAGTAGGGTTATGGTAGCTTGTTTTTCTCTAAACGAAATCAAAGTTTACGAGAATAATTTTCAAAAAGAAAAAAAAAACAAAGAAACGATGAGATGAACTTTGAAACTTTATGTGACAAGGAGGAAATTTTGAACATAAAAAACGCAGAGCTAGTAGAATTTTAGACATTCTCCCTTTTGTGGGTTTGTTTGTGCCGGCATTAAATCAGGAGACAGGCACCGACTTTTTTTTTAAGTGCCTTGTACTCGGTCACAGTGCAGTGCACAGGGACAATTTTCACAGATTTATGGAACTCAATTCCTACAAATTTCTAAAGCTTTCTATGCAAACTTTTATAAAAATCAGTTCAGTGGGTTTAGAGTTATGTATAATTGTGAACACGGAACAAAAGTTATAGCTTTGCCCATATATGCAGCTTCCTATTAATTCCTACGAATGGTGCAATATAACATGACAGCTTACTGATGAGTAGTCTTTGAGCTTACAAAGCAGACAAATAAATTAAGTGGCATTTTAAAAGCACAGTCAATTCGACTTGAAGTAGTAACCAGCAATTATTGATCATCATTTAGATATATGAAACCGACACTATCAATGAAAATCACTAAAATTTATGGAAAATAAATAAGATAACCAGGATTCACTTCATCAATAGAACTATTTATACATGCATATGTATAATAACATATCATGTTTTATATGTATTGCATAGGAAAGCTGATCGCGGATTTCGAGTTGAAATGGCCTAGATCTGTTTTGACCCAAAATTCCTTAAATAAACTGCGTTACAAATTTTGGAAAGATCACTGAAAAAATAGTTTATTTAAACCAGTAACACGGCTAAAAGAATCAAGATTAATATATCCATAATGCGGTTGAAAATTTAAGAACCATGTTGACATTTCGAGCATTTCGATCCATCCTCGTTGATCGCAGCTATTCCACTAAAACTAAAGTCAAGGTACAAGGACAATTTTTTTCTTTAATAAATCGGCTTAGATACTTAGTGTCGTCTACTATATAGATAGCTAAGATCATTATCCCTCACCACCAGTGGCCAACACCAAGCTTAGTAAAACTGTTCAATTTGAATTTAAGGGATTGCTCGTACCAGAAATTTTGTTTTGATCGACTGTCAGGAGATCTGTAAAATCTGATCTAATTGTTAATACAAAATTCAGAATGTATAATTTAGACATATATATCATGAATACCGTAACTGAACAAGTTCAAAAGCAGTTTGTTGTTTTTAATTTAAAGATCACCAACCTACATTTATAGTCAACTTTATGAATATCAGCTTTGTGGTAACCCTGTTTCCATTAAAATAGGAAAATAATGAAAAAACCTATTTCATACAAGTGATATTTTCTGCAAGAAAATGAATAGAAAAAAATTTCCAGATGTCAGTATGTGACAATTTCTTAGACAAATTATAATCACCCAATATTCTATGAACATATCAGAGTCATAAATTTCAAAAATGTTCCTTCACTTAAAAATACATAAATATGGTTGGCTATCTGCCGGCAAAAGATGTTTATAGACCCATTGCCAACCATCAATACTGCAAACAAATAAAGTATCTAACTTAATCAAGTTATATTCACTTCGAAGGTTATCTTGAACAGTAAACAAGTCATTCTAACGTAACGTATATTGCAAAACACGTCACGACCGCCATTAAAACTTTCTTCACTCTGAGACTTTACCCTCTCATCGTCAGTATCATAAAAAAAAAAAAAAAACAAATCATTAAAAACTCAATTAAAACTTAATGGCCAGAGATCACTTCCGCCATCAGATATCGGTGAAAACTTTATCCCAGGCTCTTACACAACTTATAGCTGCCCCATCGCTGACATAGGTCAAAAACCCTCCCTCAAAATGAAGGCTAAGTTAGAACTCGTATATTTCCAGCTTCCTTTGGATTCGATTCGAATTCAAAATCACAGATACACTGTGAATCCGCATATTGGAAAAAAATACTTTTTTTTTCTTTTATTTATCGAATTTTATTCAGTCATCGCCCACTAAATCAAACAAAAGGATTACGATCTTAATTAGATTTTCTCACTAAAATTACCAACACATAGTACGAATAGATAGGAAAAGATGTAAGAGCGGAAAATTGGAACGCGAAGAGTTTTCATTCATTGCCAAAGAGAGACCCAGCAGATACAGAAGAATGGCAGTAGGTAGTACACTTTTGCTCAAAAAAAAAAAGAAAGAAAAAGTTGAGACATTTCACTTCGTTACAATTAATTAGCTGAGAGGGCGATAGAGACTCTGCAGAGAGGAAGGAAGGAAGCTCAGAAGGGTCGAAGTGGTGGTAAAGGTCTTCGCCCCCTATTCTTCGGCAGCATAGACAATAATAGTTAGTGGAAGATAATTATTCACTGTAAATGTAATTAAATTCACAAGATAATGAATTTCTTCTCTGGGAAATTTTTAATTAATTCCTATAAGTATTTGGAAATAATTGTTCTGGGGTAGCTAACATTGAGTGGAGTTGGTTTCTTGAACCTCGAGTTTTCAATGATGACTTTCATAGTGGTAGAGTTTTGTTCATTTTGAGTTTGAAATAGAGAACGAGTTGAAGGAACTATTTAATTCAGAAAAATTTGCATAAAGCAGGTACAAATATGAATAATGGTTTTGTGTGCATTTAGTGAACGACAAGTATGAGAAAAAAATTAAAGTACTTTGGCAAATAATTTAGCTAGTGATATGATAAATTGATTGACTGATGAAATGCAGTCTGTTGAAGGAACTGCAAATGAAAGATTTATGCGTCGTAGGACAATTTAGTGAATTACTGATGCTAAAATATCATCTTTTACAAACCAATATTCTTCACAAGGTCTTAAGACAATGAACGCCAACTCGAAAGCTCCATTCCAGAAACTCTGCAATCATGCAATTCCTAGAGTACAAATATGGTGCACTACTGAAGGCATTTTTGTAAACCCTATTTTTAAATCAGGGAAAACAATCAATAATCTCTTTTTATATGAAGAAACTATTCAATTCTCGCGGGGTGCAGAAAGAAGTAAGACTGCTGTCGCATAGGTGGTAGGAACTAGGAAGTAAAACCCAAAGTACTGATTGAAATGTAGTTACATCTTGGTAGTCGGACGATTTAGAACATACAGGATAATTTGATCCAACAAAGAGCTAAGAAGTCACAGCTGCAAGAATACGTACCCTCTCTGCATCGCTCAATGTTATTTTGAGTCCAGTTTCAATGTAAAATCAATCTTCTTATTATCACTGTAGAGCACTCTTTGTTATAGTCATCAGTTGGGTGAGTAATAAACCCGAGTTACATCCCATAATTCCACTAAGTAATCCAGTCTAAACGCTCTCACGTTTTGGCCAGTGTTCCCAATACTCGAGTAGATAGCTGGGACATCAATCAGCAAAATATGTATACCTCTTCTTACAGGCTTTGGCGAACGTAGTGCGTGAATAGTTAATTGAACAGTTTTAACAGTAAGCATAGGTCAGATCTTTAAAACCAGAATTTCAGAACTGAGATTAAAAAACCTATATATCTAACCAGAGATAGAAATAAACCTCCACCTGTATCAAACTAAAAACCAGACTTAGATTAGTCTATCGATTGAAAATTCCACTTCTATAAAGATAAACAATTTATAGGCTTACGATTCGCCAGGCTCATTAATTTATTGTAGGTATTAAATTTGGTCAGCCCTTATAGGATACTGGACAGCAACAGCGCACTTGAGTATTCTTCAATTAAATTGTAATGTTGTTAGTCCAGTATCTAGTGTGTAAGCAGGCTTACGAATTCAGCGTTGTCTATGTACATGTATATTCTAAGTTAATATTCATTTTATATTCTGTAGCTTTTGCTGCCAATTGACAGGAAGGAAAACAATTGCTGACAACCATGAAGAAAGGTAATGGTGATATGTAGTTGGCAGACTTTCTTTTTGAATCATATGTCATATCATATGTTATTTTGACACTGACAACTGACAACTGTTATACGCTCAAAAAATTGACAGAAACTCAGTATTATATTTTCGCGGTACGAAATGGATCGAAGTTACGTCCAAAGTGGATGCTGTGCTGCCAAAACAGTGGGAATTTTTAAAAGAAATTTCGGTCGAAACAATGCACCAACTGCAACCAGTATACATGCAAGTTTGTGATGAAAGTTCGGTATACTGGTTTGCTGATTGATAACCGAACATATTTCCGTGTTCGTCCTGTGCGCTCAACGGAGAATATTGCAGCTGTTTGGTGAGGTTTTTGGAGGGGCGGCATTATTGGCCCATTTTTCTTTCACGACGGCAATGGATGAAACGTTACCTTCAATGAAGAGCGCTATCGAGGCATAATGACTGATTTTGTATGGTCAAAAATTGAGGATTTGAACTTGTGCGAGCTATGGTTCCAGCAAGATGGGCTAGCTATGCACAATAAACAATTATTGTTCAGTAATCGTTTTGGACTCTATTTAAAGCGGATGAAAATATACTCGGTCGCTTCTAGAGAAAGATTCTTCGTAAAATTTTCGGTTCCGTTTGCGTTTACGGGTTTTGGAGGAGGAGATTCAACGACGAACTATACGAGCTGTACAGTGACATCGACCTAGACAAAAAATTGGTAGAGTTCCGATTAAATAAATGGAAATATAAATGCTTATAACAATTGTAATTACAGTGTTACAGGTACATATTAGTTATTCACATGAATAATCTTTAGCACATGACTGTAATGCATTCAACTGCCATCAGCTACTTTCAGAAAACATGTAAACCCAACGGAGTTTAAATACAAAAAACACAAATCGAATACCCAAGATATAACATTCATAAGGCAGATGTTACCCGACAAAGTGTCTCCTCCATTGTTTTTCAAATTCCCAAAGCAAAAACCAAAACACAAAAACCTTTGGAGAGCAATCTCACATATAATCTTTTACCAGATGGCTTCACAACTCTTCACAGTTTTTCCCTAACCACCACCCACATATCATTAAAACAGTTTATTCCCACTCGAAGTATCTTTCTTCCTGCATCCATCATCCTACCAATAACTGGTTGGTTGCAAATCCAGAAATCATCTTCGCGGAAAATGAAAGTATACATCTGAATTAATTTTCTCTGCCAATTTTCCTGTATCGCACCATCTGTGTGCTCCCTGTCATAATCAACATCATCATCCTCACATAATGGCAGTGTCACCATCATTTGTCTTCGCAACGCTCAGCGAAAACATACACAACCTGCTGCTCCTGCAAGTTCGTGTAGAAGGTGAAACATCAAACTTCCGTCTTCCATTTCATTGCTCCCTGATTGTGTACGAGTATAAGTCCCATGTGTCCCAAGCCAACTAACAGACTGACTGAATGACTATCTAACCTAATGCTGTGCGAACGTCTGTGCAGATACAAAATGTATTTTGTCGTGTGTGCACCTTTAAAACTTGTAAAACCAGATACCGGTATTTATCAACATCAAATGCAATGGCGAACAGCGACAGTGGAAAAACCTGCTGCAGCAGTTTTCCTGAAACCACCTCACTAGTGTCGTTCCATTGGATTTCCGCCTTTGGGAGCCTCTTTGGTGCATTATGTAATCTGACAGTGACTAATTAACTTGTTTTTTTCTTTCTCCTCTTTCTACCAGCTGGTGTCGCATAAGATTCCCGCCAATGGAGTACTATACGCTGGTGGACCTTCAGTAACTGGAGAAGTTGCCCATGGACTACACTTTGAGTTGACCCTGGTCCAGATCTATAAGGTGGCATTGAGTGCCGGCAAAGCCCATCGTGATCATAAGCACCATCACGTGCATCACTTTGATCACGAGGGACGAGAATTGACCACCATCAAGCCACCTCCACCGGCTGTGAGTTTTCAGTTTTTCATCCCTTTTAGCTCGATTAACAAGTTTTCTTATAGATAAATCTACCCCTAGCTATGAATAGTCCCCTGGCAAATGGACAGATCCCCAGTCGAGTGAGGATTAACTTTGCGCAACCAACACAAACCGTAAACAGCATTATCGGACTGAAGTCAGATGTAAATGCCGGTTCACCTTTACAGGCGACAATCAACACAAACTTCATAAATGGACAGTTCCACACCAACAGCAGGCTTGTCACGCAGCAGCTAGTTAGCGGTCCATCAGGTCCGCCATCGGGACCATCTGGGCCACCGTCACGCATTCCTATCTTTGGCAACCGCCTTATAAGCCCAATCAATGCCCAAATTATCGACGACTCCGACACCAGGCACATTTTCAAACGTAGCATAGCCACCAGAAAGGTCATGTCCAAGCGTCAAGCAAAGGTCGTCAACAAACGCGGTTTGGTATTCCTGGAAGATGGTTCGATCATCGATGATGACAGCTTTAAATTCGATGGACTGGCTGAATTCGGTGGCAAGACATTTAAACACGATCTGAGGGTGAAAATGAATCTCGATATTGAAGACATTGAAGACGAGATCAAGGAGCATGATCGTGAGCCTGCCGAGGAGGAAGTTAAAGCAGTTATGGGCTACTGTGGAGCCTGTGACATTGAGCCATTCCAAGGAGCGATAGTGTTCGCATGGAAGAGCGCCACAGCCACTACGGAGAACACACTACAGGGACAGAGTGTTGGTAGATGTGGTAACTTTTAGAATAAGATACAATTTTAGAAAGTTAGTTTCACTAGTCAGCGACATAAGAGGAAGTATAATCATGCAACCACCATACACTTATAAACATTTGTTTGTCATTTGAAGTCATGAGATTGTTTTTTTTTTTTTTTTTGTATTATTATTTCATTTATTTAATGTTTTTAAGTTTAATAGTTTTAAATTTAAATAAAAATAAAGAAATATGTAGAATAGGTACTTTTTAAAGGACTTACCTTTGATTTGTGGATATGCTGATGTTGATATTCCGAATCGAATTCTGGTTCGCTGAAGTAACTCTGCAAGGAGAAGGAGAAAAGAAATGATGAATGTATTTGATAAATAATAATTTAGTTGTTTTTGGACATTCAAAGTTACTCTACTTCTAAAAATGTGAAATGTGATTGGTTGTTTAAAAATAATTTCAATTCATGGATAAAAACTTAATTCTCTTTTGAATAGATATGGAATTATCGTGATTCAGAACAAGATTTTAATGGAATTGATCTGTCATCTTCTTCTTTCCGAAAGATCAACACTGTCCTCTAAATTATAATAACTTCAGCCTACAAGTTGTATTGATCAGTGTCTGTGGAAAACTACTGGCTGGAGTCATAGATCTCAACTAAAAACTGCCTAGGTATATTTACCGATAGTGATATTTTTCTGATCACATCACGTTTTCCTAAACAATCAGATCTGCTTCAAGACAATCGATCTTTGAACTTATACGACAAACAATTGATTTCGCAGATATCGTGAAATATAAAGCTGAACTTATTGGATAATTATCCTGGGAAATGATTTTCTTATGGTGCAAGATCTGTATTCCTCAAAGATCAACGTGGAAGCAAAAAAAAAGTAATACGAGGATCATTAGAAGTAATTCCTTGGCTCTTGCATTATATTGCGGCCTTTGAAATGAAAAAAAAATATTCTCGGACTGAATTAAACTCTAGCCACTACAAGGCTTTCTTAATCGCCATAATATTACCAGGAATAGGTCTCAAAAAATTACAATCAAATCGGTTTCGGTTTGGTGTTGTCGGTGTTTCATTTGGAAGATATAATTGCTCTAAGATCGGCGAGTGGCTAACATGATAGCTAAATCACTACGAAGAGGATGGCTTTCGTTGGATGGCTATACTGTCAGTCATTTGTGTACCAGATATGAGACGATGATGGGGCATTTGTTAGGGAAAACATAAATATGTATATTTATGCTATTATTTGCACATAAGCTAGGATATTCCGATGCATGACTTTTTAAAAACAGACTAACATTGGTCTCATTATTGGCACCACACCCCAACTCCTATCTACACATTACCTTTTCATAAGAATAAGAAACCAGACTTGCTTTCTTGTGCATTCTAATAGATTGGCTTTCTAGTTAAGTTATCCATCCAAACCGAGATGCAAGTATTTCTTTGAAGATGCCATCAAAAGTAGGCGTGTCTACAAGACGGATTTTGTATTTCCGACGAATTCAATTTTGTGTGGGTTGTATTGAGCAAGAGCTCATTTGCAATGTGATCTATCTGTATAAGTCTATGATGTTTACATGAAAATAGTAAATTTCATCGTGACGTACTTCAAAGCTAGCTATTATTAGCAAAGGCTCACAATTACAGTTCTGGTGTCCGTAGAAGCATGACAGATAGAGCCTCCTATTTTTAATTTTTAGGCAAGGAATTGCAACACATTTGTCCTAAAAAGCTGATCCATAAACTGTACAACAGTAAAGTCACCTTTATCATTACTGTTCTAGAGATGTTCACCATACCAAAGTGCATAACGTTAACATCAAACTTTTAGCAATGCTATTTTTTTTCTGTTTTTTTTTTTGACTAAAAACTAAACTAAATAAGTTTGCCAATCCCTTTTTTAAAATAAATATTGAAAATAAACAAGTTGAAATTCTAAGCCAAATTTCCAAGGCTTCCGTGTCTTTATCAACCCAAGAGTTTTATTATATATTTTTTAAAGAAATATAAAAAATGAAATGCTTACCTGATCCTGATCCCAATGAGTTGGTTGTGCCTGTGGCAATGGCTGTGGTATACCCGGTCCACCGGGTAACACTTGTGGCGGTGCAGCAACTTCATTCGACTCGAATAACCGCAACACAGATCTATCTCGTATTTCCCTCAAATGTGAACGTACATCCTCCAACTCATAGAACATATCCTTACTGGCATCGTGTATATAAATTTTCACATTTGGTCCCTCCAAGTAGGCCATGGTCAATTGGCGTGGAAATGAACGTACAAACAATGCTCGAACTGTATCGATCGATGTGATCTCATTTGGTAGCAATGCCCTCTTTGTTTCGGAACGGTATTGAAGGAATACTAATCCTACAAGGAATCTCCGTTAAAAGATCTTCAGTTAAAAAAAAAAACAACAAATTATTTTATCACCCACCAAGAGGCCTTTCCAAAGTTTTCGATGGTGTTCGAACAACTGGCAGCGATGAACGCTGCTTACCGCCTCGGCGAAATCCTGTACTAGCTGTTTCAACCTCTGACATAATTCCAGGGTCCTCATCAAACAGAGGTCCTTGATTAATGGGTGCATATCCACGCATTGGTTGGCTCTAAATTGACGAAGGGGGAGGGGAATCTCTTTTGAAAAGTTTTCAACACAAATTTTTCACAAAAAAAAAAAAAACAAAAACTTTGTTTTCTGATTTAAGACTAAGGTGTTGCAGACAGAGGGGCTTGTAGAGAGACTACTGGAAGGAGTTTGGAAAAGAAAACACTGTTATTCAAGAAAAAGCAAACCAAATTAAAATGGAAACTAGAAAAAAAAGAAACACCATGCGTATAGGAATGAACAAAAAAAAAAAAGAAAAGTAAAGAGCGTTAGTTGCAGAAAAGGATGCGCATCGCATGTACAGTTAAAGAGTTTCTCAGGGCTTCTGGGTCTAATATTGGTGTCAAATAAACCATACGAACAATGTTGGTGTAATCAGTCAACCATGCATCAAAATTTAACAAATTAACTGAACTTTCTTTCTTTCTTACATTTACATATGTATTTACACTAACGAACTTGTGTGCTTAACAGTAGTATTTAACAACAAGCTTCATACCCATATATAATCTTTATAATTAGCTCCCTTTTCACATTTTCCAAACCCGCCCTGTAACAAAGTATTCTTATCCTATAATCCTCATCAGGTATAACACATTGTTGGTTAGTATATTACGTCTGCAAACCTGAACGTGAACTGAATGGAAAAACGTTGGGAAAACTAAAAACACCATTCATAATTCTGTTTCTGAAAATCCCATGCATACATATTATCTCCTCGAGGGTATTTCCTTGTTTCTATTTAAATTAATTCTTACCCATTGTGGATTAAACTCCTTTTCGGAGTTCGTTGGTGAAAAAAATATTAGAAACTGAAGAAGAGCACCCTTAGAGTGTACCTCCTTATACAGTGGCATTTACAAATTCATTCATTTTGAATTATTTTGAACTAAAAAAGGAATTAACATAGACGTACATATTAAAAAGGCCACTACTACACTACTATGTTTTAAACCTTCAATGGGATATCCGTCTACAAAATATGAATTTTCTATATTTTTACAGCAGTGGACGCCATGGCTTATTAGTTAGTTAATATATGTTACTACTGAGAGGGAGTTCAAGGTTCGCAGATTTATAGTCCTCCTATAAATCATGCAATAGTATTATGAACAAGATAGAAAAAAGATCCCTTCCATTCATGTAAAGCATATAACACGCATAACAAATGGTTGTAAGGTTGTGAAAACCCAGGGTCACGTACGGATTTGTTGCACCAAATATTTATATTTAAATATGCGGTAGACAGCAGTAGACAAAGTTTCCTAAATCTCTGTTTCAAATACGATTCAACTCCTAATGAGGCACTAAAAATAATGCTGTACATCCATCCGCAGGATAATAATGAAATAGGGATTCCAATTAAGTAAGTAATCACAGTGGAGCCGTATGTATTTGACGATACGAAAATCAAAACTTAACTTTAACATTTAAGTAGATATCGTGGATCATCCTAGTATTCTCCAAAGAACTTGGCTGAGAATTGTATCCTCAAAGATTCTCGAAATGATGGTGTAGAATTCAGCACTTTCTCGATACCATTTGACACACGTTAGTCCTTTAAACCACTGGGTCATAGCGGCATACTCTAGAAAGAATTTGAAGAATCACACATTCCTAAATCAAATAGCGACAGATTTCTTTTCAATTTTAATCTTTGTTAGGTTTCTGGTCATTTTTATACATACGAATAATGATAGCAACAGCAGGATAAACGAAATGTCTTCTTTACATTAGTCATGTATTAAACAGTCATAATGCATTCGCCAAGCTAGGAATTCCAAGAAATGATGGGACAAAGGTGTGTCAATGAAGAGTATGAGGAATAAACTCAGCATTATATCTGCTATGTAGCTGCCCAGCGCTATACTCTACAGGAAAGCAGGTTTTAAGTGAATACTTTTTTGCAACATTTTAGGGGCAAGGATTAAAGAGCAGTCCGTGAGCATTACATTTTAGAGTGGATATTTCCATTTAAATCAGCATCCAAGCATCCATTAGAGCACGAAAAAGCCAATGAATTCGCAGAAATCGGTTAAGCCAAAGGCGTTGAAAAACAGACCAAAAAGGGGATAAATTCCTGATTGTAAAAAACATCAAAAATATCCAAGCAAACTATCTAGATGGATGGTGATTACAAACGGTCGTAGGCAGTGGAGATCCTGACGTGGTGTAGGTATTTTCTACCTGGCAAGACCTCTATATTCTTTTGGAAGAACATCTGCCAAATACATTTATGTAGGTACCGTACCAACGCAGGAAAGGGGAAAAGTTAGTGCCCATCATTCTAACTAACAGCTTCAAACTGCTTGTAACTATGGGATTTGCCACTTGTTATTTCTTAGAACCAGGTCTTAGAACAGGCTACATAACCCCTATGGATTCTTTTTCTTCAGAGAGTACTTCAAGATTTCTGAAATAGTGAAAAACAGCAATTTAGAATTTATTTGAAGTAATGAACCTTAAGTGGATCGAGTATCAAATGGGAGTCGATACTGCTTACGAACAAGAGGAAGGTTCGCCTCTTTAAAACACCTTCAGTTTTGTTTCAAATCACACCATGAATGTACATACATACATACACATGTATAAAACTATCGTGAAAGAAACAAAACAGGTATGGTAGAACTCCATCAGCAAAGCTACCGATCTTATGGACATTGCAAAAGTACAAACGTCACTACCAGTGCAAAAAACATTCCAAAAACTACACCAATGGCAGAAAACGACACTATTCTCAACATTCTTCCGCCACATTTTTTTACATATAGATGGATGGCTGCATTATGATAGCGATGCATCAAGCTTTTATCTGAATAAAGGCGAATAAAAAAGCAGAAAAGTACCAAAGACACAATCCATTGCCATTACGGTGCAATCCAAATCCAAATCTGGAAGATTTCCGAAGCACAAGTCTATTGTTGTCTGACACAATAGTTAAATCCAGGGTTGTGAAATGTTTAAGAAAAGTTTAAGGTTCTTGGAACAAAGCATACAAAAGTAGGATAAGGATCTTATGGAATTATGGATACCTAGGCATGATTTTTTATTGTGCTTGCTGTACGACAGAAAATTCACAGCCTTTTGTGAATGAATTTAATCAATTGCACCCTGAGGTACCACAAAAGCAAACTATGACTAACTGAAGAAAACCTCTGCAAAGTTTGCAGTACATGGGATACAATCCGCTTTCTTAAAACACTGCACAGGGCTCTACCAACTAAATATAATATCTCAGGATGCACATTAAGTAATACGTAAGTATGTATATAGTATGTATGTGTATCAGTATCTAGCAAGTGACGCTCCATCAGACAGGAATATCTTTTTTAACAAGTATCCCAAAGCGCTTTAACCTCCTTAAGTGTAGAATATCAATGCATCTGCAAGTTAAAACTTCCATGCCTGTACTGTTGATACGGTTCGTCAGCTATCCAGCCTTCAAGCAGGTCTTTTGTTTGTCTGTTATGTACGACACTGTATTAATCAGCTCACACTACCACGCGTTTCTACATCTATTCCTTTAAGTCCCGATACAGACCCTTTAGGCCGTTTTGCAGGCGAATAACTAACTGGTGTATCATTTGAGAGTTGTATGTTTTCCCATGTGTGAAAAATTAATTTATTTAAGTTAAGTAGTAAGGCCATATCAAATCTGGCTTTAATGCTAACAAATTGTCTCTCAGGCAAAACAGAGCTTTATGGAATTATGATATGATTTTGAGAATTGGCCAGAGACTGAATTTATGTAAGAAGCAATTCGTTGGCATTTTCCACAGGAATTGGGGTAAGAATAGTAGTTGAAATATTAATTTGAAGTGTTGTTTTGATAAAATTTACAAGTATTTAACAATAAATTCGAGGATGAACAATTGTTGCTTTCAAACTTATACAATTGTACATGCAAAAAACCTAAGTATCACCTTCTTTAAGGTAAACTCCTTCAACCTCTTCTTTTAAAATAAAATTCTCCAAAACTACCATCTCTGTATATCCGTTTTAAAAGTACATATTCAAAACACACACAAAATGTATTATAATTATCATATCATAAACCGAAAATCAAACTAAACACAAAACCGAATCATAACAACGCTACCGCCACCATACTGTCAACAGAGTGGTAGCACCAGCAACAAGGACTAAGCAAACAAAATGTCGGCATTCATACTTTTAAAGGAATTCTAAAAGAAATACAAAAAAAAAAAATAACGAAACAAACGAAAATAGTTAAACAAAATAATACTAATAAAAGTACTCAATACAGTAGTAGAGATCTAACGTATATTATTGTGTTCCCGTATTTGGTATAAAATTAGAATTGTGAGGGATTATTATTATCTCTGGATGGATGTGTATCTTTTTTTTTGTTCTCGTTCAACCATCCGTCATGCAGAGAGACGGATTTTGTTATTATTTTTTTTTAATGTTTTCTACTGCGATATGATTTTTTTAACATTTGTTTTATTGTCTAGTTATGGAATGAATTTTGTTTACCTTTTTATTCTTTTGAGCTCGTGTACCCATCTACAAAAATAAACAAGAGATGATATTCAAAAAAATGCGAATAGCCATGGAAGAGTTGTGTGTTTTGAGTGAACATTTTTTTAAGAACGTTTTTTTTTACGATATTTTTTTTATAGAGTGTATCTTTAAAGTTGTATGGTTAAATGTCTTTTAAATTGTCTTTTTTTAAGTTTCGGGTTTTGTAGGTTTTTATGTAGCTTATTGTGTAATAAAGTGGTGTACCCGGAGAAAGAAGAGTAGATATACATATGAGAGGAGAACTTGGGGTTGGTCGCAACTGTGCATGTAGTGGAATACTTCTCGAGGACTATTTTGAAAAAAAAAGAAAAAAAACAGCCTCTACATAGGCTGAACAAATCAGGACAAGGTTTAAAAAGTTATACAGACATAAACACGATTTAAGGAAACTTTAGCTTTTGTCAGAATTGGAAAGTATTTCGCACATAATCAAAAGCTGGTTAATATCATAGTAAAGGGTTATCCACCGAGAGGTGTAATTTTAAATTTTGCGCCATTGTTGAACTGCCAACTTTCAACTATCATTGCGATGACTTTTGGTAAGTAAAAATTAGGATGTTATACAACTCGCACAACGTGTAGAAGAGTGAAAATTCACTACAAAAACGATGACAATATATCACGTTTCGTAAAGTTCTTACTCCTTTTGGTCCTTATCAAGCGACTTCTCGCACAGCTATAGTGAATTAAATCGATAAATTTGAACGTTTTGGGCAAATTAGTGTTGTGAAGACTCCAACTCGTGTTTGTCCGGCAAGGTCAGCTGAAAATATCGCCACCGTAGCTGAGAGTGTGGCTGTAAACCAAGGAGTGTCCATTTCGAGACGGTCGCAGAAATTCGGTCTATCCGCAACCACTTAGAACCGCATTTTTCATGAAGATCTTGGTCTACATGGAAAAATAGCGGAACAACCTCTCCATCTACTCTGTCTGACTTTTTTTTACAGAAATCGATGCTAAGGATGCTTCACATGCCACACACCTGGTCAACCAATGGCTCTATGGCGTGACAAATTTTACTTAAACGTGTGATATCTCGAAATGGAGCCTTCAATTGGCCGCTAAAATCGTGCGATTTAACACCATTAGACATTTTTCTTTGGGACTGGGGGTAAACGCAATGAAAAATGTAATCAAAATTATAATTATTTGTAGCCGAGGCGGACATTTGCAAGGCAATGTATTCCATTACTAACCTCGGAGTTTGTGCTTTTGATCAAAATAAAAGTATTACCACTTTTCTTAAAAATGTTGCGTTTTTATATTGATTTAAAATGACAGCTCTACTATTCCCTATACTATGGTTGGTTTGCTATTGGACTTTGATTCCGATTCATTTTGGACACTTTTCAAACATGTTGGCGACTTATATATGTATCTATCTATGTGATTTTAATTTTAGAATACGTTTCGGCTTTAAGTCGGGATAGTTCAAAATTGAATCAAGAAATTCAAATAAAAATATAAAGAAGAACTAAAGGGGTTTTCATTACGAACGCCCCATTTTGCCATTTGCACCAAATAGTCAATTTATGGCATTTTGTGAATGACTTCGGATTGCTGACTTGACCATGTGCTACAATTTTGCTAATTAACGATCCCATTCCCACAGATATGTGCTACATTACTGAGAATAATTTTATGTCGAAATTTCGCAAATCGCGCACCTATGTAAGGCAACTAAACGCGAGTTTTGGTAAAAAATGTTGATAATTCCCAAACGTTGTTGAGGCGTGTACTTTTCAATGGTTGATGAGTTCAAATGTCAAATAAACCACAGCTAGCTTCACTCATAGCCAAGCATTTAGACAAGTTAACGCGTTGTCATGTGTCACTTGGACGGATTGTGTGAAGGATACAAGCTTACATCAGAAAAACAATCTTTCAAAAAATAATTGACAGAACCGGGTTGCTCGCGATACGATCACTTCGACTCTGACGTTTCTGTATAATACCAGTGCTACTCTATGAGCTCTTAGCCATGGTGAATGAAAATATTGTTGATCGTTTCGAGAGTAAAATTTTTTGTATAAAATATTCGATCTCGGTTGCCTTGACTGCTTTTGGTGGAAGTGATCTAGTGATCAGTGTATAGACACTCTGACCAAAAGAGTCAACGCAGAAAGATCTGGCAATCGCATCTCCATAAGAGCTAATAACAGAATCACAACAATTAATTAATACATAAATACATATTATACAAGCCTCAACTCTGTTTGCTTTCCTTTACTATGCATGCGTAAACCAATATCAGCCTCTTAGCGAAATAATGACCCTTTCGGAACTTTCGAGAAATGAAGTAAAATAGCAAAACAAAACAAACGTTCTCTTCACACAGTTACATTCCCACTAAAACTTTCTGTCTTTTCACTGCCTACGACATCCTTTAAATCGGAAAGACAATATCTAACTAAAAACTAACAGCAGTGCGTACAAACTATAATTCAAGGGCGCTTATTCCATCAGCCGTTTCATTACAAAAAAAATTTTTATTGATATTCATAAAGTGATGAAACCATATGGATACATGCATATGTACATACATATGTACATAAGGACTATTTTGAGAACCACAATATACGAAAAAGTGTATTATGAATGTTAGGTATAACAGTATATCAAGTGGTATGGGTAAAAAGCACGATAAGTTCAATGAAAGAAAAAAAAACACTAGGGAGACAGGCTTCAAAATTTGGCTGGACGAGGAGGTTAAGAATAAATTGGCTTACTCTTGATGGAGGTTAAAATGACCAATAAATTAAGGACAGACTATAGTAAAAGTTGAGCCTGAAATTAATGGTCGCTTAGTATATTAGTTAGCTTATTTAGATGAGCTACCTAATCACACGATTGGGTGTTGAAGAATTGACAAGATAAACCTGCATATAAACCTGTAGAACACATTCCATTGAAAGAACACATTCTTTGTCTTTAGACAAGTTTTTTTAACCAAACATATGTAAATCTGCCTGAAATCCTTCTTAACCCAGTACTAGCTTGACGGAATGCACTTAAATTTACAGATTCAAAAAATGTCAAAAACAAAACAGTATAGAAAGGCTAGATTCAAAAAGCGCGATTTTTCGATTCAATCAATTAAAATTTGTTCGCATTGTGTTGCATAGCGAATGTGTAGTAACACAGAAGAAGTGTGAATGATGGCCGTTTTATGGACATAACTTGAAATGCAATAGAATCTACATTCCCAATAGCACCCTAGGCAATGACATACCACCTCGCTTGCATGCCTATGTGCCTGTCCTGTAGATTGAAATAAAAAAAATAGCTTGATGACCTTCATGCCTAATCAAGTCTCAGAAAACTATGACTAAGAATCTAAAGAAAAAAACTACAAGTATGTTCTCGTCATGACCTTATAATTCATTGAAAAATGACATATGTTCTCCCTGGAATTTTAGCGAGAATAAAACTTCTGACTATGTAATCTGTATGCCGTTCACTTGCTTCGAGATATCTTCAGTTCCTTTTGCTAAGCCACGCCTTGTAAGAAAAGATTTTGAGAAAGTAAAACCAACAGGAACGAAATGGAATGATTGGTGTTATCTTACTATTGCAATGCTATGCACTCATGCACACTACTATTGAGAATCTCATCACTCGTATAGAAAACACTCTCCGTGTTTTCATTCTCTTTGTCAACAAGACTTAAACAAACCACTCAAACCTTTATCACCTAAAATAAATAATAAGAAAGTACAACGAAACACAAACTCGTCAAAAATGAGTGGAAAGAGTCCCTGCCTCAATTTATGGGTGACTAGTACTGCACACAAAATTTGAGGAGATTCCGACGAAATGAAATCAAAAGAAATAAAGAAGAGATGGCACGGAAAAGGAATTCGTAAGTTCTCATTTACACAAACAAATTGAGTGTTTCTCTCTTGGGACGAACTAACACTGGAAATTGATGGTGCGACGTACCTGCTAATAGTCATGGTTTCCTAATGCTTCGATCGATTTTACAGTAGCTCTAGCAAAATGACAAAGGTTAAATTATTGGGCATATATTTTTAAAAGTGGGGCCGATCTTTAGAGAACACAGCGGTATACGAAAAATATGTTTCAGAATAGAAGGTATTCAAGAACAGTAGGTAGGGTAGAGCGAAATGATATTTAACACTTTTCAATTTTAAGTGACGTGGCTATTGATAATAGGTAAGTGATGATCACTAGTGTAGCGACAGATGTTTAAATTCAATTTGAAGGTTTATGTTAAAAATACGATTTTGAATGATTAATCTGTCAAGTGCATATCCGAATACGACATTATTCTTTAAATTAATCAGAAGACCGTTTATTGGTTTATTTTTTTTCAAATTGGTATGCATGACCGGTTTTAATTCTGAGAATGTCAACAACCACTTATTTATAAAAAAACAATTTTTCGGTCTGTAAATTTTTTTTTTTTTTTTGAGACGATCCTCAGTCATCCAAAATCATCAATCATTTCGTGGGATGATAACAACCAATTTAATAGGATTGGATGACTCACTCATACATTTGTATGTAGTTACGATCCCAGGGACCACCAAAAGCTGAGACATAACAGATAGTCATCAATATTAGAGGAGTGTATGTGACAAGCTTCAAACATTCAATCGAAGCAAAAAACATCGTTTCATCTTGCTTGAAATCATGTAATTCAAGGGACTGTAAATCAATAAATAATCAGTTTTAGCAATAAAGCGCTAAGACGGTCGTTTATGCCCCCTTATAACCGCTTAAATATGAATCGATGGTACCAACTATTGGTTAATGACATAACTCCCTTGGAATGGTTATGAGCTCAGCAACATGAAGTGGTTAGTACAAGTCCAAGGACATTTCTTCAGCACCCTGATACTATTATTTAAGTGACACATGAGGTATATAAAATGTGTAATGGGCATTGTGTAATAACAAATGTGTAATGTATGTATATGGGAAACTAGTGTACTAAAGTGTAATAGTGTCACAACAGATACCCCTTAACCAACTCAAAACGAGAAAAACGAAAGTTCAACTTGAAATAAAAGGAAAAGAAATAAAAAAATAAATGTCAAAATTAAAGAACTTTTCACCGAAGCATCATTTATTGCAGCAAAATTATTTATATTGTTTTTTTTTTTATATATTTATGTATATTTATATGAATATAAATTTAAATTTCTTATTTTTTACAATTCCTATTCCTATTTAATTTATGCTCGTTGTTTTCTATTTATTCAGAGAGAGAAAAAAAAAAATAAAAGCAAATAACTAAAGATTGTTTTTTACTTAACTAAATCAAACGAAATAAATTCGTTAAAGCAATGCAAAGAATATTCTATAAAAAGAAGGATACATTTCTTGCAAATAAAATAATAAAAAAAAAAGAAACTAAAAATGAAATTATATTTCATAAATATTTAATGTATTAGTATTAACAAAATGAAAATGGTAAATTTTAAACATTTTTTTTTATTTCTTATATATGTACTCTATGTATATATATTTATAAACAAAAACAAAAATGTCCGAAAAAATATAGTTCGTGTTAGTATACAAAATAATCACAACAAATAATTTATAAATTTATTTTATATATTTTTTATGTTTAAGTGTAAATATACAACTAAGTGTTAGTAGAAAAGATACAACAAAAATGTTACTTTTAAACTTAAAAACTAAAAGTTTATTTTATTTAATGAACAAAATGAAAGAAAATTCAAATTAGAAAAAAAAAAAAGAAAACAAAAAATTACAACAACATATAAGTAAGTAGTAGGTATATGTAGAACTTCCTTTATTGCCAGTCATGTGGTGTTGTGTGCAAATGGCGTTGTGATTTTTTTTTTTAGAAAATGATATACCCATACTCAACACAGTCACACTTAAAAAAATTAATTAACACACCACACATCTAGCCATTGTTTACTATAAGGTGTTTCACTTTTCTTCCATTTTTTTTTTGCAATAAAATGTACATACAATTTGTTTAGTTTGTTTGTTTTTTTTTTATAGCAAAACTTATTTAAAGTTCTGTTTGTTTTGCATGTTCTCATATTTTTAAACATTTGTAATTTGTGAAACATAAACTAGTTGGGTGTTAGGTATGTATCGTCGATTTACCTCCAGATCCATGGCTCGCTGCTGAGGTTGGCCTTGGCCACCAATGCCTCCACCGCCACCGCCCATACCAATGCCGACGCCGCCGACTCCACCACCACCGCCGCCACCGTATTGAAGCATATCACCACCCAAAGTATGGCGTCTGGGATCTTCACGGCGGGCGTTACGCCTTCGATCGTCGGATACTGAAAGGAAAGATGAAAAAATACATGTTTAGATTAAGAGACATAATAATTTTTAGGTTAAACAGATTTTTGTGAAACTTGTGCCACATTCTGTAATAGTTAGTTTGATAGAGGCTGATTTATGTATGTGTTCTTATAAAAATATCTGAATGCCAAGATTCTTTGTTAAACATATTCGACTTTTGTTCGATCTTATGACACCTTAATTCTTCTTTCCTCAACGTATCCCTAAAACAATGGGTGTGGCATTAAGAAATCTCCAGTTTTAATAATGATGGCATTATTATTTAGGTCAATAAGAGATAGACTATTGTTAGAACACATGCTAAGGCACAAGTGAGAGTGCATGTTATAATTTGTTGCCAAATAGGTATCACTAATGCTCATAGTCTTTAAAACAAACAACAACGCAACGCAATATTTTGTACATTGTAAAAGCTTGAAAAAAACGGATGTAGCCCGGTAAGGTGAACGCATTGTAATAGATTTGCGGTAACTGGAATTTAAGGGTAAGCAGTATAAGATTTTCTTTATAGTGCATCCACACAGTAGATTTTTTGAGCTAGGTCAGAAAACCATAGCACCAAATTAGGGAGCTTTCTGTGTATTTTTAAGCGACATTATCAGCAATTGCTAAGCATCCAAAATATAGAGAGAGTGCCTGAAGATGAAGAACATCCACCTCTAGTCGGAGATTATAAAGTTCCCGTGTCCGCAGTAGAAAAGATACCGAATTTTATGACGAAAAACGCTCCAGGATTGTTAAGTTTTAAAGAATGTTATCTGTAAAGTTTCACTGGAAAAATGTTTTTTTTTTTTAGAAAACGCCCCCAAAATGTGGGGCCTATGTTATGTATGAGTAAATTAAAGAGAATTGTATCGCTTCTAAATTGTGTCCTAATGATTTTTCTCAATTTTTGATCAAAATATGAAAATATTGGAATTTTAAAAAGTGGGCGTGGCCGTTTCAAAATTTTGGTACGACATATCTTATGTCTTATATTCTTCCTATATTTAAATTTAACATTTTTTTCAAAATCGTTGGAGCCGTTTTCGAGAAAATCTATTTTTAGTGAAATCGACGTAGTAAGTAAAGTAGCCTTAATTTTGAGGTTAGAATGGAAATTCCAATTTTGCCTCTAGGCATCATCCTGCAGACCCAAGATAAGAAGTTTGATCTAAATCCGTCTATACGTTTAGGCTCAAGCCTCGTGCACAGACAGACAGACAGATGGCATTGCCAGACACATTCTCTATAATAGTAATGTCTAAATTCATTTAAATCTTGAGATCGAAAATCTTAAGGAACCCAATACTTGCCCTGTGATATATGTATGTAGGTGCAAGTAAAACCAGATCAGCAACCTATGGGCACAACTATTCGCTGACGAAAGAGATTGCTCCTACACGTACATAATAGAGGACTACAGTTCCATAACATGAGAAACACATTGCAGAGAACTGAAGAAGAACCACGGTAGCTAACTAGGGTAGAATTTGGGAAATCTATAAGACAGCAGTAAGCATAGTAAGGACGGAAAAAATACTAACATTCCGAGAAAGAAAGACATCTGGACAAGGTTATCTAACAAGCAGGCAGTTGCGGTTTTCAAGGAATGTCTTCAATGCATATAGTCTCTCCTTCACTGAATGACTGTCATTCATTAAAAATTATCAATTCACTTATGTATATCCATTTAGAACCATAGAAACCATTCACAATCTGCTAAATTAAATACACACCCATAATTGGTTACTCAGCTGCTGTCTTATCTAAAGGGCATCAATAAGTAGCGTCCCCTAGAAATTATACTCCAATTCCCTAGAAAGACACTTTATTCACACATTAACAGCCGAGGGACTTAAAAATGACATCAACGACAAAACATTTATCGCCCTCATATCGTACAGCACAGAGTCGTAAAATAAATAAATCACATCATTTTCTTCGCATTCGATATCTAAACAGTGAATCACACATATCGTGCCACAACAAAGCATCGCTAAATGTGACCCAAATTTTAATTGGCCAGAACATTGTCTTGTCGACACAGAAATTAAATTAGCCGCCCGACTTGCATGTGACTGTGTTTAAAGATACAAAGAATCTGCATTCATTACATATGTACATACACATGTATGTACTATATGTATTTCGAAAGCACTTAATGCACAAATTCAATGGTCAATTCAATTTGACATTTGATATTTGAACTGTCACACTTGAGCATCGCTTTCGTTTCATTCGATTGAATGCTTCAAAGTGTCATATTTTATAATGGCGTAACGAGGCAAGCCGCACACCTGCTAGACAGATGACGTGAAAACAATTTGCATTACCTTGATCTATTTACACAGCGCCGCAACTAAATTGTCCTTCAATCATTTCAATACTTCATATTTCTTATATGTTTTCGACCAGAACTATTTTTGACCGACAACTTCGAACAGGAAACGCGAATTTTTTTTTTTTGACAGAATGCTTGTTATACTTCCTCCATTTGTATTCAGCTTTTGGTGTTGGGGGAAACGTTTTCGAAATATGTATTTCAAGAGCACAAAATACATTTACTGAATTTTTGAGGTAGATCGTGGGATTTTAAAAATAAATTTTCAGCATGCGTTTGGAAGATTAATAGCGCGTTCTGGTGTGTGGTGGCGTTTTCTGTTTTTGACGTCAGACGAAACATGTGGAAGTTTAAGTTTCTATACTGCGAGTCTTTGTTGTCATTTTGTTTTAGATATTCGACTTACATATACATTTTTTGGACAAGATCCAAATTATTATTTAAAAATGGAAGATAATCTGATGTGGTCAAGATATTTATGACTTTCGCACTTTAGAAACACAAAGGGGTAAAAAATTGATATACTTATAATGGAAAAGGCTTTTTTATGGACAAATAAAATTTTGACAGTTGACAATTTATTTGGACACTAACGTTCTTTAGATTAAACACTTATGAACAGTAACGAAGCAGGCCGCTATACAATTATAGAAAACGTAGTATTTATTTTCGATGCCAGAACGATGCTTGGGTGCTTTAGATTCGCGATTTAGATTCCTAACTAAAACTAGAAACATGCCAAAGAGCATTCAATACATACAATAGTACTTGGAGATTCAAGCCAGTTCTAAAGTATAACTCAATAGCCTGTTGAAAAGTACGCAGAGGCGACTTCATATTTCATCAAGAATCAGAGAGGATTTAGACTAAACTCTTGAGGGAAGTGGGACTATGGTAGCATTCGATAGATTACTATCAGAGTTTCTGAAAGAAAAGACGAAAACTCATCAACCAAAAAGGGCTGACCACGCCGACAGTTGTGTGTCGAGGAGAATATTATGAGGAAGAGGAAGGAAGGAGAATCATAGATTCCCACTGCAAAAATAAATGTAGGCTCCTGTTTCGTGGGTATCTAGGCTTAGTATTATAGGTATTTATGTGTTTATAGTAATATGCTAGCATTTGCTTCACTGGCATCTATTTCTATTTACTAGACGGACAAAGGGATAGGTGAAACTGCACCCGACAGTTGTTTATCATATTTCTTGATGGTAATGGTAGGTACTTGAGTCAGAAAGGAGGTACATTGGTATATAATTCTAAATATTGATTGATATATGTACATACATACATATAGTGCGGTGAGAAACAAAATCTTCTTCAATCTTCTTTTGCAGTTGTACTAACGAAAAGTTGGTGCATGAATTGAATTTTAACGATTTTACGACGTTTTTCAAGATCTTGTATCAATCCAAGGAGATTATACGTCCAAAATGACTTGCTTGAGGGATTCTTAAGTTAGCACTAAGAGGACTTATCATTAATCTGAGAAGCAGAAATTTCAATATATGTACATACATATGTATCAGATCAACAATATTACCCACTAGCGGGTGCCAAACTATCTTGGAGAGAATGGTAGAGACGATCAAACAAACTGTCAAGGTCTAGTTTGCACAATTTAAATATATTTGTATTCATCGCATCCCTATGTGTTCTCTTTTCGAAATGACTTAATAACATCTAGCTAAAAATGTTCAAAGTTGACAGTCAAAGGTCTCACCTAAACCGGACCGTCGAAGAAAAATTCAGTCGCAGAATGGAACGGGAATGACTTTCGTCAGTATTCTTCAATCAAGTATTGCGGATTATGAATTCACTTAGAAAACAAGTAGACTGATTATTAGTCTAAAGAATCCCAACTTGGAATTCTTTTTTCGAAAAATAAGTCCTCAATATTAGATGTATACATACATAGGTTGTTTGTGCATGAAAAATCGGCAATTCTTAATGGATCCAAAAAGATATGTAAGTACGTACAAATTGCAACCTTGTTCATGTCCACGCAAATAGTAAAGCTTTTCGAAAAAAAGGGACAACCACCCACTAAACTTTAACCCCCCGAAACCTGCATAAATTATCCAAAAATAGAACCAACCAGAAAAAATTTATTCCGACCACAAGTTTCTGTCTTGTTTCTTTTTTTTTATCTCACCTCTTTCCCAGGAATCTCCTGTGTTGGGTTGTTGTTGATTTATCCCGTTTGTCGTAAACAAATAAAAAAAATTCCACTCGAGCATTAAGAACAATTAAAAGATTTTCATTCGTGTGTAGGGTGTATCTTAACACCAACAGGAAATGTACTCAGATATGCGCGATACTTTTCGCGTAACTCTTCCTCGTGTTTCTTAGAAAAAAAAAACAACAAACCAAACAAAAACCGAAAAGGAGGTCGCGTTGCACTAGTTAACACATTGTGTGCGTCAGGCGGAACTAACGCATATACATACATATACAGATGTACACATACACACTCCGAACTAAAAAGGGCAATGAAACGTCAAGCACGTGAGAAATGAGGGAATTCGAGAAATCGTAAAAACTGATAATCAGACGGATAATAAGAATAAACAAAAGTGGGTGGTGCGCGCACACTTTCCTCCCCCAACTGTACGATAAATTCCAAACAATAACAACAACAACAACTAAACACCGACAGGAATCTACATCTGCAGCGCAGGATTTTCTGAGTCCCCTCGTTCACCAAGTGTTTACAATTAAATTCGAATGTAATTAATGAATACACAGACCATATGTGAACGCGGGCAGATACAAATGTATCTGCATATACACTATAAACTTTCTCAAACGGAACACAGCGCTGAGAACGTGACAGCGACCAACACGATCCAAACGCGAAAATGAAACTGAAAATTCTGACTTTCGAATCACCAGCAGAACGCTTGGGGTAGCGTGCTTTGCCTGAAGTATCGATGGATGGGACGAGGGCATACTCGTGGCATGCGGGTGGTTCTTGGCGGCTACTTGAGATCTTTTCAGATCGACCAGATGTGGAGGGATTTAGTTTTTTTCTTTTCGTTTGCTACGCAACAGTTAATGAATGGAAGGAATTTTAATTTTTTTTTTTTTTCATTTGTTGGTTTTAATTTGCACAATTGAAGCTTTTATTTGGATGAAATTCTGGTGGTCGGACTACTGCTGCTGCTGCTGTGAGAAAATCTGCAGTTGTAGCTGCAAATATGACGATGATTACCATCTCATTGAAGAGTTTTAGGGATTGCTGCGGAGGCGGAGAATGACACAACCCATAGAGAAGTTAAGAACTAATTGTGGTAGAGGGCTTCTGACTGTGTTGAAGCACTTTTGATTGAGATGCAAGAGGGCGGTGAATGATGAAGAATGAAGTTGACTTCGACAAAATGACGGTGAATGGCATAATAATTGGTTGCAATGCAAGGGCTCACAATATGGTTTGAAGTAGTTCCAGTAGCGATTACAAAGGACATATTCTACCCAAGTGTGAAAGCTAGCTATCCTCTATAGAATATCAGTACCGTCACTCTTGGATGATACGAGAAGAGAAGTAATTGACCTGTGTGCATGATTGAATCGTTCGGTACTGACTTAAATTTAAAATGTGTAAGATACCCAAAATATCAAAAATCATTAGGTTTCCTATCATGACCTATCGCTAAAGGAATGTATTCCAATCACAAAGGTAGATACAAAAGGAATACAAGACCTGCGGGTGTAGTTAATTCATAATATTCTCATGACATTTATACTCTCCAATGTTAGATATTCTTTCGCGAGGCAAACACACTTCGCCATTGATATATGGAGACGAAAACAAGGCAGTCAAAGCACACATATCGAAGCAGTATTAAAGAGACAAAAGTCTTTAAGATTACTCACATGGACTTCACGCCATAAACTGCCAGAAAATACATATAGTCCACAATTTCTAAGAGTTACTTTGACATATTCAATGCTTAGGTACATATATAACGTATCTTTAAAAATGTATTAAGCTATAGAAAGAAAGATGTTAGTGGATGGACATTTAATGGCATAATACCAACGCCTACAACAGGTTACTGACTCCGATAAACTCCTTGTAAAGAACCTCAGACTATCAAACTTGAGTGTTGTACCTCCTTCGGCCTAAACAGATGGACGAATTTTGTTCAAACTTCTTATCTGGGCTCTATGGGATTACAATTCCAGATGAAATCGGAGTTCTCATTACAAATATTTGACGCAACAGGTCCATGGGCCCCAGGGCCTAGCTACTCATAACCACTTATGTTGTGCGTGTTATATTCGTTACACAAATGGAGGGGGCCTACTATTTAATGCCGTTTCCGAAGGGCAATTTTTTATTTGAGAAGCTCTTTCATGACAGTTTTACTCTTGGATGTTTGTCAAACGCACGCGAGAGGTGGGGTCGTGAAAGAAATTTTAGGTGTTGTCTGGAGATTGAACGTCGAACCCTTTAACCACTTGAGCCATCCAAATTCTCATTATAACCTCAAAATTAAGGATAAGTAACTTAAGGCCTTTGTCACTTTGATATACTCTGGAGGTACTCAAATGGCGATATCCATTTATATAGGTAAGCACCGCAAACGAGGAAAACGTCTGTTAATCACATTTCTATTGAAGTTCTTTTTTTTACTAATTATTATTGGAAGTCACCTCGTTTATGAGCTAGGGAAAATCGAGTTGAAGAACTTTGTAAAATGTATCTATTTTTATTTATCTCTTTATTTGGATGGAATGAATTTGCTGCTCTATTACTGTTGGGATGTTTTGCGATATTATGAAGTATTCGCAGAATTCTACAGAGCAAGGTCTGTGCATCAAAGTACTTTGAAGACATCGTACAAGGAAGGGAAAAGCTTTTCCTTTTACTATGCAACGAAAAACACGAACATTTCACAGAAATCATAGCACAACAAACAAACTCAAATACTCTTCTCTTAAAAATTTGCCCATTCAATACTGATATTAATGACAAGACTTGGCCTTGCAGTTTTTTCAACTTCTCATTATCAATTCTGCGGCGATGCCACCATAAACCGTCAAATTAGGTCATTCACAAAAATTCCATGAATTCGAGACGACAGTCAACTCAAATGCTGTCCGCAAGTCAATCAAAATTAGACCATTAAACGAACGTACATATTTCACTGCAATTAATGAATTTAACGGCTTTTAACCGAAACCGAAATAGAACATTCCCCAACTTAGCGCAAAAGAACCACAAACAACTTACCCTCAAATTCAAATCAACAAAAATATTAATTTTACACAAAAAAACCAAAAAAGTTCACTAAAAGTGATGAAAAACCAGAATGTAGAAATTAAAAAAAAAAATAATTTCTATAGAGAAGATAATTGAAAGGAAAAACTATGTGTACATGCTGTGGCACAAGGGTTCCGTAGAGAAAAAAGCCACAGCTTCTGCCTTCACCTTTGCAAGAAAAAAAAAAATTAGAAAAAATCCCAGGCAAATGAGGGAAGAAGTGTGCACAAAGTTGGAGAAAAGTTTTCCTACCCACATCCTTGCGATTCCATTGCCGACGAAAATTAAATTCCCATGAAAACCTGTAGGTAGAGGAGGTACTCTTTCAAAGCCTTTGACCGTAGATTATGAAGTTTTGTTCTCAATGTCAATAGTGAAGCGACGATTTTGTAGAACCAAGGCATTCTAGAGAAATTAATTGAGACTAATGGGGAACGCTTAACAGGATGTAAAATTTATACAAATTTGCTTTCAATGGTGTACCTGCAGAGGGTCAGCTTCCTAGCTCCTCTTGAGCAATCAGACATTAACACACAACATGAATATGTTATGATGATTCTGTCATATAAACAAATTTACGACCTATTTGGTGTCACAAAAAAGAGACAAATTCCCATCATTATTTGCAAGACTTTTTACCACAAGCTCCCTCCCCAAACCACCTAATCCTAAAATAGACTAGCATTTTCGAAATGTTCAACGAGTGTGAAACAGCAGGACACGATTACTTACCAACTGCCAAACCAATAATTATTCATTACAAACAAAACAACTCTCGTCATCATTCAGTTTAGATTAATTGACCATGATAGATGAGTAGTGGCCTGCTGTACAGTGTACACATACCATCGGAAGCCCCCAACCCACTTATAAACAATAATCAATTGTTTTGGTGCTTATGACAACAGAGTTAGGAATTTTAACAGCGCTCTGTCATTTGTGACAATTAATTTCGAAAGGATACTCTCTGTACCCTCTTAGCGATGATGATGATAATGATGATGACTAGAGCAGAGCTGTAGACATTTTTCGGAACAAAAATTAAGTCGACAGATTGTCCATTATCTCGGTGAAAGGATGATGGAAAGCTAAAGCAACATTCCATACTCTCATCCGTCATCTGTAAGTAAATCGTCTTGGAGAACACCTACCTTGACGTAAACCACCGTCATTAGCATACTTTTTTCCCCATTTTCTCTAAAAGCATATCCTTCAGCACTATAGCACTCTAAACTATAAACGGGTGGGTGATGTACCTACACACTACCCATCATGGATATAACGGTCGGTGTGTGAGTGTGGGTGAAGAAGTCCTTTTTGTTTTGTTTTTGTTTGTCATGAAATCGATTTTATCCTTATTCATCATCATCTATTCACTTGAAAGTTACATTTGTGTTTATCTCTATCTATCTACATGCATATATAATTTTCTGTGTATCGGTGTTTTCTGTCTGGTTTGGGATGCATCTTAGCGCCAATGGGATACTCAATCAATTTTCTTATTGATGAAAGATGCTTAAGGTAAAGGGGAGCAATGCATCTCCATTACGAGTATGTACCTACAGTTGGTATCAAAAGTGAGTATCCAACTATAATAATTTTATTTGGAATGTATGTACATAGAATATAGCTTTTTTTATGAGATGAGTACTGATTGTACTATATATCTAGTTTTGATAAAAATTAAGAATTGCTGATATTCTGGGAGGTTAAACTTTAACATGTCGTTTTCCCACAGTCTAAAAATACGAAAAACGGCTTACTGTCGGTGTACGTTTACTTTAGAAACTCACTGTAAGTGGATACAGATAAATTCCTCTAGTGAATAATTCATTTGGTTATTTACCTTTTGATTGAACATAGATTCGTATTTATTTATACATACATACATTTAGTATTGACATTTATTTATTTATTTAAAAAGGGTTTACCGTATAAACCTATCTTCGAGACATTTCTAACATCCAGACGATTACTAAGGTAATAATTCCAATATTCCTTTAGATCAGGGGATACATTTTCATCTTCAGACATCTTCAGACTCGAGAGATATAAGTTTAGTTTAAATTATAAATGTGAGACGGAAGCATGTCACCATATCACTGTGGCCACAGATGGGCCTATTGTGATTTACTCCAATTAGAGCTGGCTCATGATACCCGAGTTAGTGATGAATCCAAGTAAATCTTTGAGTGAGCTTGCAAGATATATCCTCTCCCTCAAGGTAGAATTTTCCTAAGTAACGATGAAATGTTCGTATTAAACAGTTAAACAGTGACACAAAATGTGTTCTGCTGATTCTTCGTCCTAATTGCACATTCTGCAAGTGTTATACATATTGGGCTATTCCCATAGTCATGAGGTGTTTTTTTGACTTGACAGTGTCCTGTGATTATACGAATCCGACTTTTAATTAAACCTAAAAGTTGTTTCGTTCTTGTGAGGACGATAAGCTTGTCTTTTTTGGCTTGTCTGTTACCTTCGTCGAGTAAAGGTGAGCTTTGTTTTTCAGCCGGTTTTTAATGCAGCATTTCGCAGTGGTGATAGGTAGTCCATGGTCTTGGCTTCATGAAAGTCAATGCAGACCCTTTTCTGACTAACATGTCTGCCATCTCATTGCCTATATGTATGTCCGCTGTGTACTGGCACCCACATGAGATGAACTCTGTTTGTGCTGGCTAATGACATAAGTAGTTCAAGGCAGTAAGGTTACTTTATCCATGACGTAGTTTCAGTGTGACTCTGACAAAAGAGACATTTTGGGTGTGCAGAGTCGGCATAGTCTGCTTCCTGAGGGAATATCAAATCAAATTAATAACTACTGAGAAAATTACATCTTTACACTTTGCTATGATAGATCAGAGGGAAATAATGCAGCTAACGTTCCAAAACAGCAACTCCATATTCAGCCATTAAGATCCTCAAAAATAGCCCTAAAGTTATTCAAGAGTTCATAGCAGGTTTAGACTTGGAACGCATATCCATGTTATAGCAGTCATTCCCAGGCTTGAAACACTAAATAAAAAACGACAATTCAAGTAAACATGTATGTACATAAGTAAAGGATGGGTTGTTGGTTTCTTTTTGAATCATATATTATTTTGACACTGACAGCTGTTATGTGCTCAATAAATTGAAAGAAACTCTGTATTATATTTTCACGGTACGAAATGGATCGATTTACGCTTGAACAACGTTGGAAAATATTGCAAATTTACTTCCATAGTGAATTGCCGAAACAGTGCGAATTTTGAAAAGAAATTTCGGTCGAAATAATGCACCAACTGTAGCTGGTGTACGCCAGTTTGTGATGAAAGTTCGTGAGACTAGTTTCCTGATTGATTACCAAACATATTCCCGTGTTCGTTCTGTGCGCTTACCGGAGTATTGCAGCTGTTGCCGAAAGTATGCGCCTAAACCCGAGAACCTCAACGCACCAAAGATCTCAGCAACTGAACATCAGTCGCACTAGCCTGAGGAGAATTTTGCATAAAGATCTCGGATTATTTGCTTACAAGGTCCAATTGACTCAGGAATAGAAGCAAAATGACTTTGCTTTTGATACTATTAGTACTTCTTAATTCAAAGTGACCTTTAGACTAAGTTACTCGCAATGCTGTTATTGGCACTTTTGGCTACTGTACGACAATAAGAATGCAGTAAGGGAAGAATGCTAAAAGACGAGCCTTTATAAAGTCAAAAATCTTGAAAGAACTGGCAGACATATACATCTTCTTCTGCACCAAGCATCCATTCTTCTTCCAAGAGATACATGGGTATCATGTGGGCTTATGCGAGGCTTTAAACCTAACTCAACCTAACAATACACTCTTGTGGAAAAAAAACATAGACGAGTGTATTTTTTAAAGGTTTTAAGCTCAACTATTTGTGCTTACTTAAACTTTATACTATGCTGTGTCCCTTTAAACGTACCTAACCTATTTATGGTCAAAATTTAATAAATTAGAACGATGTACCCTAACTTATACCAAGGTGAGCTTTTACTGACGCAGCAGTCTCCTGGAAAACGCTTGTACTCGTAATACGAAAATGTGAGAAATAAATGGAAATCAATATTTGATAAATATAGACAGATCAATTAATCGATTAAGTATGTGGGACAGAAGACTTAGGACAAGATTCTCATCATTCCAGTCGTGATATATAGCGCAAGAGCAATGGCTGATGAAAATACCTTTGGTTGTTTGGATACAAGAATATTTGTTTGGGTGACGTTATATTAATAGATAAAATATGTATACATAGTAACAAACATAGTTTGAATTCTTATTGGTCGCTTTCCTAAACCATCACGAGTTGAAAAGAAATATTCCGTGCAGCTATGTGAACGCTTTCTCTAAATTTGTTACAGAAGGGTTACCAGTGGGACGTTTTTCTAGTTCAGCGGAAGATAAGGTATTTGCAGAGAAGGACAGTCCTAGATGGATCGAAACATCATTCCCTTTTTAAATAAATAAATTATTTGATAAATTTAAGAGTTTGAGCAGTGTCTAACAGCGCTGTAAACTGTCGTAGGCTGTGTAAAGTAGCGCGATCCCGTACAGTAGTAAAACATGTCTTAAATACTTCAACGATGACATACATCAATTATAGAGACAAATCCTTAAACATTAATTTCTAGAAATATCTCTTATAATTACACAGATTCAATAATGACGATGCACACTTTCGCCAGTGTTATGGTTGGTAGCCAAATACCCGCTCAAATCTCATGAATTTTTTAGAAACCTATTTAAAAATGCTAAAGACGTCAAATACAAATTTAATTCATCAGAATCAAACCCAAATCTGCTTGTCCTTCTATTTCTGCTTCAACATCTTTCCAAACCCATGTCAATCATTCTAAAGATCCATTTATTAAATTAGCCATTCATTTTTATCTCAAATCTATTCTCACCTCCTACGTCGCACAGTCAATCAATATTTCGAACCGCACATAAAGATTGACAGTGTCAACTAATTTATTACCTACATGCCGCGCACCTAACAATCACTTCAATTGATATCACGTCGTCGTTGTGCCACTCACACTAAATTGGTACTTTTCAAGTTCTATTCTCGTGTGTCATCGCACACGTCCCTTTATTGTGTCACCCTGAGAAACTGTCAAAGAGACTATGAAAGACAATTTTTATTCCGCCTGCCACCTTTCGGTTGACACCTTTTTCCGGGATGTTTTTTTTTTTTTTTTTTCTTCCAATTTTTCGTTTATCCTTTTGTATGGTTTTGGTCCTTTTTAGAAAGCACTAGGAAATTACAAAAAAGTGGTGTCTGCCTACGACAAGTCTCAGCCGAAATCACCATGAAGAGGAAGGGACGCACATTTATTTATTTTTTTTTTTGTAAGTGTCCTTCTAGAAAGGATATCAAACGAATTTTCTGCCCCACTGGCACAAAGTTTAATAAACATTTTCTATTCAAGAGAGAAAAGTGAAGGAATTTTTTTTTTAAGTGGGTGTTGGTCTGTGGCTAGTCGGTTGTGTTTCTCAGCAAAGCCAAACCGGAAACGAGGTCATGACAAAGGACCAACAACGGAAACCGGAAAACCTATAACTTTGACTGCGTGGGGGAAGTCTACTACTCTCAGATGAATATTTCTTTATCTCCATCTAGAGTAGGTTAAATTGATTTTAATCGGGATAAACATCAAGGATAACATTGAACAGTTTTTTGTTATGAAAATAGGAAAAGGATATCTTAACAGAGATAAGGAATTCTGCTGACACATGTTTCAAAAATTCTAAATCAGTCGCACTTTCTTGTATGGTTTCTCAACCCTTGTTATTTTTTTAAAGAAGAATTTAATTGAGAATCCTTTTTGTTGTTGCGTCCTTTCAATACGAACCAAAGACAGGAAGAAAAAGACACTACACACAGAAAGGAGTACGGATTTTGAGCCATTCAAAGATGATAAATGGTAGTGGAGTCGATTGCAGTGTAGTGAAACGAAAAAGGGATGTATCCGAAGGATTTTTTTTTATCCTCTTTGGATGTTTCTTTGTGGCATTTCGACATACACACACACATACAAGAAGTTCGGTGAGTTGTTTTTGCATGCATGTTGCAACATAGTGGCGCTGAGTGCCTTCGTAATGAATAATACCTTTGGGCACTTCAGTTCTAACCAAGCTGCACTCAATTTGGCACCTCACTGCAATAGCAACAGTATACATCAATGTACTTCAAATTCAGTTTGTTTTGTGTTCATACTTCTACGAAAGAATATCGACAGTATGTGTATAAATCCAGCTTAGCTCCGTTGATGCTGAAGGTTGTTCAGATCCCTTTCATTTCTAGATAGTTTCAGGCATGATTGTACCAAACGGATTTTAACAGAGGAGTGGATGAGAAATTCTTACATACTATGGTCTGTTGTCCCACCTGCAGTAGGGGTTTCCCTATATACATATACATATATATATATATCGAATATATAAAAGTAAATATTTTGGCCTAGGGGTGGCATTTTGCAGTCATTCTTGTTGTAAAGGTTTTTTTTTTTCACACAAATGGGAGAGGTTGTTTACATGCCGCAACGCAGTGCATAGACAAAATGCTACTAAAAAGCAGGTAGATTCACAAGAAGCAGTACAGATGTAGCGAAAGCCAAAAATCCGAAAAAAGTAAAAAACTGCAATTGGATCCTGAACCTTTTTAAAACCAATTAAAGTACAAGTTTGCCATGCTAAAACACGATTATGAAACACCGTCCAAACTTAATGAGAACAAATTTGACACTGTAGTACATACCGATACTTTGCGATAGTTTGGAAAATGGCAGAAGGATAAAGACAAAATAAGATTACACTGCTGTACTAAAATCACTTAAATTTAGTTTATACCGAAGACAATGAAAAGGGCTTGCGATCAGAGCTAGGTTTACTAGGAAATAGTTTGACCCACAAATAGATGTCAAGATTAAGTATACCGTATAGTATAGACAGCAATCTTTTCTGGAAGGAACACTTAAAAGCTGTGGTGAACAAAGTAAAACCTGGAAATGTAGCTTCACTGAGGTGGATGCAAATGGTGGTAGTTAGACACTTTAAAATATGCGGGACAGCTGGAAGGGCTAGCAGTACGAGAATATCGAGCTTTGAAAACTTTTTCCATAACGAAACTAGTAGTTTTCGTATGAGGGAGAACATACTAAGAATATTTACATACAAAATTATTCGGACATAGTCGGTAACGATTTAGAAAGCATGTCGAAATCAGTTGCAGTTTTTAGAAACTATACATATGTACATATGTATGTTTAAAAAAACTCCTTCATACTCAGAGGTGAAGATAGAGGGAGACATTAAACAGACTAGCTTGGAAATGTTATTTCCTGACAAATACCACAGAACATCTAGGTTACAACAACCGAAAAGGAATTTAAAACTTACATAGTGGAAGGCATGCTAACGGGTAATTGCGGATCTAAGGAGCACCTTTGAAAGCTGGGCATAGAAGAGGAGTACGACTTTGTAGCGATTTCATGAAATGTCAAGGATTAATCCCATTCATCCACAGGATAAAAGACCATCGCTGGTCTATCTTTTATCACTGATAGATTTTCCTTCATCAAAGTAATTGTAATTGAGAAAGCCTCGAGTACCTCGAGTATTTCATTACCTAAGGCCCTAGTTCAACGAGGAGAATAGATCTACATTATTTACTTAGATCGCAGTATTCTAGAACCTCATAGGGAACAAATTATTGCAATTGTATTGTATGTAGCTTCATATTAACTGGCGCACTTCCTTCGAATCCATTAAAATTCCTTGCCTCAAACAAAGAACACTTGGATCCAAACAGATCCGAGGCTATGTTTTAAAGTATTTTACCGAAGTTTTCGACTTGATTCTAATACATTTTTCAATTAAGCTTGGTTCAATTCTAACTGCAGGTTACTCTTCAAATTGATGAAATTTTGGATTCAGTCTATTGGGTAAAGTTATTAGCCTAAATTCTGACTTGTCGCTCTTGTGTAGTAATTTGTTAGCCCAATCTAGAAACTCAGATTAAAGATTGTGCAACTAGCGAGAGGTTAAACTACCTTTCTTAACTCCAATTATATTATTTAATAAAACAAGATCCGAATGGAATCGACAAAATCGACATAAAGTGATAAAATTACAATTTCCTAAACTACATATGTCATAGCAAATATTCATCGCTTTTAAAGTTGAACTCAATTCTAGCTTTAAACAACATCTGGTACGTGAAAAAAGCACACTTACGTATTCATTTTCATCACATTGTCTGAATAATTCATCATGGAAATCGAAACAAAACATTCCGCAAAAACCAAACGGCTCTTCCGAAAATATTTAAATAACCCGAGATTCCTTCCCTCAAGGTGGCACATAGCATTTGAATGTAATCAACATCAAAACTCAATAGATCCATCCCAAGCATTTCGGTTGTTTCCCCTTCAAATTGCACACGCAATTTCATCGCCCTTCCTCCGTCGCACACGTTCTCAAAACCACTCAATGTTCTAGAAAATCATCATCCACCAACCACCTCCTCATAACCATTGCCACCACCGATCGACCTGACCCCGAGTTAGGGCTCACACATTCCTACCTACCTCCTACGTCGCATCTAAGGGGCGGAATTAAACAATTCCATTTCCTCGTCTCTCCCAATTTGAATATAAATTCATTTCGTCCCTTTTTGTCTTTAAGTGGAAACGGAATTTTACTTTGGTGAAAACTACTTCAAGGCTAAGATCTTATCCCATCCGGGTGTCCTTCCTTACCTCAGTCAACGTCTTATTGAAGCCGCTAAGGGCGGAAAAAATTAAATTTGCATATCCATCATTTCGTCCTTCTCTTACCGCCTATCTTTTGCTCTCTGCGTTAAACTATGGCGAAGTGTGTTGACTTTTATTCCAGACGAGTAACCTTTGAAGTGAGAGTAGCGATGGCACTGAGTAGTTCACAGTAAGGATCATCATTGTCCTTGTCGTCGTCATTGCAGTGATTTTTGTCAAAAAGAAACAAAAAAAAAAAGAAAAGCGAAAAATTTAAGAAAATCCAGCTAATATCCTTTTTCAGTTGGACGGGTTTCCTTTTGCGCTCTAATTCTCCTCTTCTATATCGCGTCCTTTTTTCGGTTAAAGTTATGCAAACCAATTGTGGCTTAGAATAGGACCCCCATTCAGCTATAAATTATGCATAGCATTAGGAGTAGAGAAAAGAACCAACGACACAACAAAGATATTCTTAAGTGTAATTTGAAAGGTATTATTTTTTTTTCTTTCTATTTCTCCTTTTTGGTCAATATTGCGAAAAGCAGCAGCGTATACAATTACGTTTGCGTAATTGCAAAAGAAGGGCGCACACAGAAATATCCTCGAAATGAGATGTTTTTTTTTTTTTCATCTTCGTTTCTGTGAAATTTCCTTCAATTTAGTGTGTAAGAAATTTACTCAAAGTGACTTGACGTGGAATTTTAAGGATTCAGCGATTCAAGGATCCAACTTTTCCCTGACTACAAACAAAAGTATCCTTGGCGAAATTCTTCGTGCCATTGTGAATCTATCAACAGAAAACGCTTTTGAATTTAACTTAAATTTCATTTGCCTCCGTAAAGGATATGCGAGAGATATATAGTGCTCCTGAGTGGGTGATGAGTGCGAAAAGTTCATCAGATCTGTATTGTGGGTGCAGAGGGTGGGTGGGTGGGTGTTATCTGCTATCTATCTTGGTGAAGTGGAGCAAAGTTAGAGAGAAGAGATAATTTACGTAAGTTTCTGGTTATAGAAAACAAAAAAGGACTTGATTTCACAGATTCGATTTGAAATGTCCCTTGGTGTGGAATAAAACTTTCAATGGGGGTCGCTTCGAGTCGGTTTGAAGTGGCATCTCGTTCATTGTCCTTTGGTGCTTGTTTTCTTTCAAATGGTATTTTAATCCTTCTAATGAACCTTAATGTCATCCCAGAGGTTAAGTTAGAATTTCATTTAAAATTCAGCACGTATACCAAGGAGAGAAGCAAAAGGAATGAAAGGATTGATGATGTCATCGTGACAATGAGATACATTTAATATTGTAGTATTCAATAGTTTTGAACTTATAACAGTCATTCGGTGACAAAGTGTAGTTTGACCTTTTCCAGGAGACATTTTGAATCTAGATAGGGAGTACTCTAACCAATAACCTAACGAACAAGATCTTGCACTGAAACGTAAAATAAAGAAATTGCAAATATTGGTCTAATCCAAGAGCATACGTTTTTTTTTTAGCCGAGATTAAAAAAAAAAACAATCAGAACCAATTCAAGTATTTAACTGAATCGTTTGTCTAGTTTAGGGCTCATACAAAATATAGAGTCACAATGTGAAGTCTGAACTCAAAATTAAGAATATCAATTAACAGCTTAAAAGTGTGGCTTGTAATGTCTTTGAATCTAATGTATTGAAATGAATTTTGTAATAAATTGCAATATAAACAGTGCTGTTAAAAATTAATTTTAAAACAGAATTAGAACTAATATACAAAATTTTACTGGACCCAATGAGAATATAAGCCCGGCTTTCAGTAAATAAATATGTAAATTGTCCTTGAATAGCTTTGTTTGAGATCTATGCAATGGGCAATATTACTGATAATTAAAGGGAACACGGTTTGATCTCTACCTTATGATTTAAGCCCAGATTACAAAAATAATGATAAGCAGTTAATAATTTCAGCTTTTTTTTCTATTCTCCGAATATGTCATTTATTGCTTACGCTACGAACTAACTATGTCTTAATACCAACCACGATTAAGGTACTAGAGACTACTGGTCAGCCATGACAGGGTAGGATCGAAACAAATGATTTATGATTTATCAAGAACCAATCATTCATGATAGAGTGGTCACTCCAGTTACCTTTCTTAAATAAAAAAGGAGATTTAAGTGACCAACCAGTTAGGACGGACTATATAGAACCTGCATGATTCTTGAATGCATACCAGAGAAAAAATCTTTGCAGCACTAGTTGTGGAGTACAACTACAAATAGCTACCAAGGCAGGACCAAATAATAAATGGTTCGAGGATCTTATTCCAGTAAAAAATGTCAAGCCCGTATACAATATTTTAGATGTTCAATAACCAGACCTTATGAAGCACCACGACGTCATCAAAGAGGTAAGCAAGCCACTAACGTGAAAGCTGGTGGGATATGTTCGCACAGTCAACGAAAAAATTACAAGAGATGCACGGCAGTAGATTAGGAGTACCGAGCCATAAGAAAGCAAACGAAAAAAGACCATACCCTTCCAGCTCAAGGTAGTCTCGAAAGGCCAACATCATCCAGAAGACATACAAGAAAGTAAAACCCACTGCAGCTCGGTTCTTCAAATTAAACCAAGTCACACCGATTATCTGAAGCTTGATTTCAGGCTGTTCTTTTTCGAGTGTCAGGAGTCCAATAAGTATGATAAGTAAATTAGATTCATTTAACAAAAACTATTGTCAGGAACGCTCATTACTTCATTAGAAGCTCTGACTTGTTCTGCGTGTAGGACTAAAACATTACAATTCATCGTCACACCTGTTGGTATAAAACTTAAGCTTGACTCTAGTTATCGCATCGTCACTACCTTGACCAACTTATGGCATAAGTTGGGCAAATTTGGGTACAGTTGAGATGTGCATATGCATGTAAGCAGAATTTAAAAGACAAGATGCGAGTTTAAATTTTTAAGAAGTTTTAGAATAGAAATCATTATAAAGGTCGTCCAATTCACGAATTTCTCAGAATTTGATTTTTTAGGTACAGGTAGGTACTGAATTTAAATTTTTCGAACGAAGTCTGCTTCATCGTCTGGATCAATTAAAGCGCAGACTATCTTAATATTAATTAAAAAAAAATATTCACTTACCTTGTTCATTTGATTGATTGCGCCCAGATTTGTCATTTTGCCAGTCTTCTTCTAGAACGAAAGGAAAAAGAGGAAAACGAAAAATCTTCATTAGATAAACAGTCAAGAAATACAGTACATACATACATAGATGGATTATATGTTAGACTTAGTTCATTATACGTCAGCATTATATACTTTTATTTTTTAAAAGCATACTGGGCGCCGTGGCTCAAGTGGTTAGTGCGTTGGACTACGGAGCAAGGGGTTCCAGGTTCAATCCCCAGACAACACCTAAAATTTCTTTCACGGCCCCACCTCTCGCGAGCGTCTGACAAACATCCGAGAGTAAAACTGTCATGAAAAAGCTTCTCAAAAATTGCCGTTCGGATCCGGCATTAAACAGTAGGCCCTTCCATTCATATGAAGAATATAACACGCACAACACGAATGGTTGTGAGAAGCTAGGCCCTGGGTCCCATGGACCTGTTGCGCCAAAAATTTGTATTTGTATACTAATTCGAAAACATTTTCTGAGAAGAACTTCTCCAGCAGAAGAAATGGATTAAGAATCTACTAATAACATCACGAGAAGATCTCGATCAATAAGCTTGCAGACAATTTCTCGAAGCTAGATACATAAATAACACATATGTACATGTCTAAGCTGCTTTGTATTGTCAAAGTAAGCTCATTATCTTTAATTTGACAGTTACTTGCTAATGAATTCGAATCTAACAACGCAGCAGAGGAAGATTTCGCCTTAGGTGGCGCGCGCAAGTAGAAGCGGACCTTAACCAGCTTGGAATGAACAACTGGAGGCAGTTAGCTAAGGACCGGGCTAACTGAAGTGACTTCTTAGTGGAGGCCGAAGGTCTTAAGGTAAAGTAGGTACTTGCTAATGAAACCAACAGTTTCTTAGAACAAATGCTCAAAATCTTTTCATTTCCTTTCCGTACGACGTTACCTAGTCAAAATTGTCTAAACGCACATCTGGAACTACACCATTTATAAGCTTGTATGTACATACTTATATTATCACTAATATGGTAATAAGTCGAGGCCTTAAATTACACTTCTGAGGTAGTCTAGAGAACCGTAATAGTAATAGTAGAATGAAACGTTTTCATATCTCATTAATAATTGACTTAAAATAATGTTGGGTTTACGACATTCTTGTGTTTCTGGTGAACCGAAGTACAGTATATGTAACATTTCCTTTAATATAATCAGACAGTGTAGCGCCTTGAGGTTTTCCTAAGACTATTAATAAAAAACATAGTTATTATTAACTAGGAAAATGTTTAACACTACACACTTAATAACCCTTAAGTTATAAGCTACAAAAATAAAACGAATTTATGCCCCGTAATCCATTAGTTCCGCTTCACCCTTAGGAAAGCTCATTAACTTGGCCAACCAAAACCACAAATGAACAAATATAATTATCAAAGTTCCTCTAATCCCCTTAATCCAAGTCTACACTCTGCATTTCTCAGCTAGAGACATTGCAACACTCACCTCGTAGATCAACACAGCTTTTTATCACAAACATTCTGACCGAGAATACACAGAACAAGAAACTCAATTCTAAACGTACTGTAATAGAAACAATTTCCCACAAATAATATCTTCAAATGTGCCTCGAGCTGTCATCTTCTGATTCTTTTCGAAAAAAAGATACATACGAATGCAAGGACAACAACGACGGCTGAATCCTCAAAACAAAAACATGCCAACCGCACATTAAGTGTGTGATACACTTAAACTATTTTCTATACGCGACGACCGACAACCCGAGGAGAGATAAACAATTTTTCATTTTCTACTTTAATCCTCGAAATAAAAAGGATATTCCTTTCATAAACACCGGATATATAGAATGGTGAAGCAAAAGACCGGCAGCGCTAAATCCTGCGGGGATTTTAATTCGTTAAGGTTGAGTTTTTATTGTAAAATTACACGAACGCGAGATGTCTAATATGTGCTCGAATGCGTCTCGAAATTGCCACCCAGTTGGCACGAGATTCAGACATTAACTGGCGGAGAGTGGAGAGAACCTCTACGGCACAAACTGTGTGTAATATTTTCTCAATGAGTGGGAAAAACCAATATCACAGTTGAATAGGTTCTCTTTACCGAGAAGTATCATCATTATCATCATCGTCGTCATTGTCATTCGATAAGTTAACCACCCACTAACAACCACCATGAACGCAGCCGCCCCATTTTAAGTAAAGTTGAACTTTTGGTCCGATATTTATTGAGAGTGGCATCCGTCGGTGGTCTTGTGTCCTTTACCGATGGTGAAATGAAGTTACCTCATCGTGTGCATTGTTGAGTACACACAACCAGACAGTAATGACATTATTACGAGGATGTGACACAGGTACAGGAGGTTGATCCTGAAATAGAAACTATTTTAAGGACACAGTAATGGAAGGGAAATTAAACCTGGAGAGGGAATGTTTGCAAGTGCACGGTTTGTGGTTAGATCGATGAAATTAAATGGCATTCTTAAGAACTATTTGGTTAATTATTTCTTAATTGATCCTTGTGCTAATGGGTTGGAGAATGCAATTTCTTGGGTGATTATACTCCTTTTAATGACCTGAATTTGGTTGAATGGTCTGAGCTAAGTGCAATCTACGCATGTACTTCTGTACATACAACCCACGGAAAAAAAGAAAGACATACCAACCAGTTCAAAGGATGTTCGTTAAACTGTACTATTCTCAAAGTTGCGTCAGAGATTATAGGATGAATTGGTATCTACGAGGTAAATTGAGCAAATAGTGCATCACGATATACATAAATGTAATAGAGAGGTAGGAAGGATATACTAAAGGCCGAATTGCACATACAAACACAAAGTACAAATTCAGTAGTTTGTGGCATTGCTCTAAGCAAAATGTTCACAGAGAAAGTTTAAATTTCAAATTTGCAATCTGACATCTCTCTCTCTGAGTAGGAGTATCTACTTGACGTCGGCAAATTACTGTTTCGTCGTGAGGTCTATGCATTGCAACAGTAATGTTAATCCATCCACAGTGGTGTAGGAAGGGAGCATTCCTTTACCATTTGAATTTCAAAGCTAAGAGACTTCAAGGACCATGCAATCCGTCCATCCAATTTCATAGGAATAGAATATTTCCTTATCCATAGGTATACATAATCATCAAGTAATAAACTCAACAATCTTTTTTTTTTCTTTGACTTAAGACCACATTTGCGGGTGAGTAAAAAGCTAACCTACATATTTAAGAGTTTAGAGACTAACATTTATTTTCCTTGTGCCATTTTAATAAGAACCATAAGTGCCCAAACCTAAATTGCCATATGACAGTGATATATGTACGTGATTATAAATTATGTTAGCCTGATACTAGACACAACTCGGTCGAATATTCACGTGTTTCACTGTTTTTGTTTGGTATGTATCACCAATTTGCAAGACATTATTCTGACGAGATATCAAACTCCCAACCAAATATATACCACACTTTGAAGGAAATTGAGAATTTCTTAAATTCTGTTCCGTGAAGTACTTAGATCTAGCCATCAGTTTTCACTCATGACATTACTGCTCATGGTTACCCACCGTAACCACAGACCACAATTAGCTACTATTGTATGTACATTGAAATTAAATTAAATGGTTTCAAGTTATCAATAAGTTGGCATTTGCTTTATCACATCACATACAAAAAGAAGGTAAAAATAAAGTGTACGACTGAGTCGTACGTGCTTGCAATGTTATAGGTTTATAAATTATTCATGGTTAAAGTTTAAGTAAAATAGTTAAAGGAGTCAATGGTCTGAAACGATAGGCATGTAATTCCAATCATTTTCGTGTACATGGGACCTAGTAGAGTGGGCGTTGCATTCCGTATTTTTAATGGAACCGAAGTTTGAATGAAAATTCTGATGTCGCCATGATATATGGCCCAAAACATGAAGTTTAAAGCAAATCGGTTCAGTCGCTTCGGCTGCATTCGAAGTCTAAGACATACAGGCAGAATTGGCGAACCTAATTCTTGGATTTTACTATCATGGTAATGGTCAAGTTCGTTAAAAATCTCGAGTTTGATGTTTTTCAGGAAACCCATAACATCCCTATACGTAAGTAGGAATATGAACATCCATACGTATACATTCATACACGTATTCAACTACATATGTGTGTACCTTCTATAAACTGAATAATCTATTTTGAAAAGACTTTGCTTCTTCGTAGCTACAAAAACTCTCTAAATCCTTTAAGACAATTCTGTTTAACTCGGACTGATTATATTAAAAAATCCGTCCGTCCGAAAATATTAAAAAATAGCCATCTATACGATACTACACTATACATTTATAAGTTCCACTTCAGTGACCCATACTTGTTAGGGAATTGTTAGATAAAATCCCCAAAATAGCTAACCAACTGACGTCGAATACTAATAACCTATGGACTGCTCTAATCGCAAGAAACCTAGGAACATTTTATGCCAACATTCTCGAAAGACTACGTTCAAAATATTCATACGGGTGTTATTACTGTTTTAATTAATATGATATCTTAGTTGGCATTGACTAGTTAGAAACCCCACAAGCATCCTGCATCCTTATATCGTTCTTGCTGTCTTTAGGAATAGTTTTTGGTTTTCATAAAACAGCAGATACTCTCCCGCCTATTCGAATTGCTTTTGATAGCAAACTTTAAGATTCGATACCAATAAAGAGCTTTGAAAAGATATATAGATATCGTACTACGGCCTAGAAAGTGACAATGTCATTCAAATCAGTGGAATCCAATAACGTAGAAAAAAATACAAATGTTTGTGCAATGGCCTTTAAAGGACCTAATACCTAAGTTCTTATAGCTATTAGTGTTAAAGGGGCTACAAAATACCTTTTTTTGGTTTTTTCGAGAAGCTTTTTATGACAATTGTACTCTCGGGTGTTTGTCGGACATTTGCAGGAGGTCGGACCGTGAAAAACAACTTTGGTGATGTTTGCAAATTAAGTATTGAACTCCTGCTCAGTAGTCGGGGGTGCATACTACATACTACATGCGGCACCCACAATCTTATTAACAGGTACTATGGAAAAGCGGTGCGATCCAAAGAAGTTAAAAGTGCAAATCAATTAGAGTGAGTTGAAAGAGTTCGAAAGATTTTGCAGAACACGTTCCGTTTTACTAGGCACACAATAGTCTACATTGCTTCGTTTCCCATATTGAAAGGAGTCCCCTCCACTTTACAGTTCATAACCCAACTTTTACCATCTCATTCAAAGCGAAACAGATAACTAAATGAAAAACAAAAAAACTATTCATTCGTCAAACTGCCCTAGCTTCGAATTGGCCACTTCATTAACTTTACTGCAAATAAAGTTAAAGTGTTCCACTTTGGATTTTAATATCCCGTGAGCAACCCCAGCGAGTGGAAGAGTAACACTAATTGAGAGTGAATATTTGATATGCTGGAGAACAGTAAAACTTTGTTTTTATGAATTTTGCATAAAAAAAAACCTCTTAACTTTATTTCGCTCTACTCATCTGTGTGGCCCACCCACCGCTCTGACTCTCATATAGGCCAAGTTAATTGAATATAATCTCTCTTTGGAAGAAATTCATGCTGAAAATGTTTCCTTTTGAAGGCAACATGATGTGCGCGACGTAATCGAATTATGAATCCTTTTTTCACCTTTTTATCGTTCGACAAACTGTTTTTTTTTTCTCCGTCACATAACGGTTTTTTAATTGAATATTAAGGACTGGGCCGGGATGGTTTGGTTTGAGCTGATTTATTAAATTTATTTTGTAATTAAGAAAATATACTTTGACGGAGGAGGAGGAAGGATGCGTCCATTAAGATTCGATGCCCTTAGGTGGAAGAGGTATAATCTGTGAAATTAGTAACGCTGAGGGAAAACAGATAAGCTTTTCATTTGGTTTTGACAGGTGCTTTTAAAAACACGGACGAAAAAAAAAACACAGGTTAATAGAAAAATAGGATAATCACTGGAATAAGGTATGCATACTTAATGTTTTTTTACAGGAATGTAAATATGTATATTAAAGGAGATTAGATTAGATGTTCTATCTTGCGTACTTTTTACTATGATACAGTACTGGTTAATTTAAATTACGGTTCGAAGATAGGGCTAAAGGACTTATGCATGTGTGAAGTATATATTTTTAAGTCAGACAAGACTGAAGCTAATAAAATACATGTCTTCTTAGGTTTAATCATCAATTTGACTGGGACGTCTTCGCATTGAACAGCTATAAGAACACACACCATCGTCCAGAACTTGAAAGGATGTATTCTGATAAATATTGTTCATTTAATCACATAGGTGTTGAGAACAACTGAAAAAGGCTTGCTTAATAGGTCCATTTCATCCTTGCGTATAACACTGAATTCTGTTTAAAAGTCGTGTATACGACCCTCGCGATATTGTCAGAAATAATACAAAAAAGGCAGTACAACAGTGAACACTTTACAGTACACTGTTCTGTACATACTACAAATGTACGTAAGTATATGCAGTATATAAATTACTGCAAAACACCTCACACTCGGACTATGTTACACAACATTCAAAGTGTCAATTGATATACCGAGTGCTGTAGGAAAAATCTGTGCCATGCCACCGACAATCATCACAACCGCTCATCAACAACAGCACGATTGGTACTCAACATACTGCCCTTACATCAGGAGGAGGAACGAGAACCGATAAGTTTATTAATCGACTATCGATTTTTTTTTCTTCTCCAAGTTGCCTTGGACTCTGATGGTAAAGTGAGCTGATATCGTAAAATACAAAAAAAAAAAGAAACAACCTTATTCCTGACACTGGTATAAAGGGAATATTTATTGTATCACGTGTGGTGTCCCTTTCAGGCCGCGTGGTATGGTGGTTTTGACACAATTGTTTACTCATATGAGATTTTATACATTTTTTTTATTTTTATTTTTTCTTCCCCCCCTTACAGCCTGTTATCCCTTTTATACTTTGACAGTCCTTTCATTGAAGTTGTTCGTCCCTTTTCGTATACAATGTTAATAGGATAAAGATTGGTGCCCGGGGTTTCTATTTTTAGAGTTGAAGGGATGGGTATTGGGATTGCACGTGCTTTGTGGGAGGTCTGGTATCTATAGATCGAATAATGTTAGCTCAATGGGAAAATTGTGGTGGTGACAGTGCCAGGGGAAGTATAGACTTGATTGGACTAGACAATGGATGCAAGGAACTCAATATCAAATAAATAGATACGACATTGGTTCAAGGTTTGAAAGTTTCTGAAGGTCTGTGAGTAATTTCTATTTGTACTTTAGAGGAAAAAATAAATGACCCACTTCAAACTCTATTCTTGTCTGTGTCTTGACAGAAATTGTATAACTTAAACAAGCTTTTCAGCACTTTTAGAAACTGGTTAAAATGGAATAGTCCCATTACACATTAACCTTATCGAAACTGCACAACAACCTGCTGGCACCAATCTCCCATCACACTACCACTGTTTGTCCTATTTGCTGACGCAAAGAGCTCAGAGGTTTCCATCTTGTTTTACTTGTGTTAGCGCCAAGTTCCCTTTGGTCGAAAGTAAAACAATTTCATTTTTGTTTTCTCCCTTTACGTCAAACAGTTTCGTTTTTTGCAACATTTTTTCGCAGAGTAGGTAGTACTTTTCCTTGACATTTTATTCCCTTTTCCTAGTTTCCCGGTAGCTAGGTCCTTTGCATGCAACACAAAAAAAAAATAAAAAGAAACTCATTCTAAGTGAAAGAAAAAATACAGAAAACTAAAAGTTAAAATAAATATCTGTAGCTGTTTCCATATCTGCAGGAGTGTTTCAATATTTACTCCACTGTTTACACTGTACACTCGGTGTTCTACGCCTCTGGCACAAACGGCCGAACAATCTTGCTTCCTTCCATCTGGCGTCGTCGTGTACGTTGCACTGTGTACTCTAATCTGACACAACTCAAGGGATGATAATTACGGGATTTTCTGTTTTTTTTTTTTGTGTTTAATGGATAATATGACATTTTGCCACTGCGTTGAATCCCACCATCTCAACGGTATGGCCACCCCAAATCCACACATATAAAGCATGCTTTCTCTGTGATTCTGTTTGACTTTGTTATTTAGCTTCCACCCGCGCTACCACCACCAACTTCTCGTGTCTGTGCGTCATTTCGAGTGAATATATGTATGTATGTATGTATGCATTTCTTTATAATGCCTGCAATGACCTAGTTTCCCCTCAACTGGAAAACTAACCAACCCGAGGGAATGTCGGGATTGTTTTAATCATAAAGAGGGCATAAGGCAAAGAAAAAAACTAGTCCTTCTCCCCACTTTTATTTGCTCCTCTTCGAAACAGACGTAATTGAGAAGCTGAAATTGTCATTTAGCAAACCGTGTTACATGTGTCAAACATAAATGGAAAGAAATGATGCGAGCTCCCTACTCTCTCATCTGTCAGTTTATTTGATTTTGTGAACTTGATTAACTAGCAGCCCAACTAGCAGAGAGGGATAGTTAATTAAAAAGGATATTTGCACATGAAAGGTTGACGCCTGATTACGATTCACTGCGTTTTGACATGGTCCAGAAGGGAATATGGTATCGAGGGAGAGAAAGTGACATTAGATACAATTCAAAACAGCAAATATGAAACCGTTTGAAATATGACATATGTACATATGTATGTAGAGTCTCGGGCTATGTTTAAAGTTTGCTTGTGAAAGTGATTATCTCAACTAACGTTTACCGTTTACACTTGGCTGTTTGTTTTGTTAAAATTTGAGCTGTTTTCTATAGGAAAACTCATTGATTTGGGTGACTTTCTATTTAATTGAACAGAATTCACAGAAGGTATCCGATTGGCGATTCCAATGGGGAAGCAATAATTATATCTTATACACACACCATCTCGGGGGCTTATGAATATTTTCCAAGTCAAAGAGTAACTAGAGTTTGAACAATTCATCAGCTCATACCCATATTATACAAATGGTTCTTATTTCCAAAGGACTAGCAGGCAAAAGATAAGGATGCAGTCTGAACTTCCTACTTTGGATAAATGTATGTATGCCTATGGCACAGTAGCTTTGGGTTAAATGGACCCTGCTAAACACAAACAAAGAAGACGGATTATAACTTAGTATTATAGAAAAGGAGCAGTCACTAGAAGAGGTAAACTCAACTCAACATCGACAGGAGTTATCGCAATGACAGCATTGCGAATGATATAGGGTGTTTGAACAATTATCTGGAAACTACCTTATATAGGGTGCAAAGCAATAGCCAATAAGCTGGTGAAAAATGAATTAAATCTGTATTGACGTATGTAAATTGACCAGCCTTATCATCAGATACTGCAAGCTCTGTGAGCACTTCAGAAAACCAGAATTGTTAGGCAAATTCTGTAATCACATAGGAGACTATGGACACAGATAAAAGTAAAACAAATACTGTCGCCTCTAAGACTTCTACTTTCTCGAAGTTGAAGCTTATTTTACGCAAAACCTTGGGTCTGCATCGGCTTACGTAAAATTCAATTAAACCACAATATAAAGCCACTTACCATTTGGGTCGTGAAGTACAATACACTGACGTTAACTACATATTTCACAGACTCCTCTTTGTCAAAATTCCTCTCCATAAAAAAGTCTAGATATTGACAATGAGTTCATCGGGAAACCCAAAAGTCGCTGGACTCATGTGGATACATGGCCGGCATATGCCAGGAGGAGAACGTTTTCTTTGGTTAAGTTAAGTCAGAGTGATGTAAGGACTGTCTCTGACATCATTACCGGACAATATTCTATTGGTAGTCATGCGAAGCGTCTCGAGATACCTCACAAGCTGAAGGCGGGAAAGAAATTGCATCCGCAGACAATGACCACTCTTGTTAAACACTTCTTCATGGATTTAGAGAACCTACACAAAGTTTAGTCCTTAAGAAATTACTAGCATTGTAATATGGAGGTTCAGTGTCTAATGGTCGCTGACATAAATGCCCTGAAAAATGTTCTTCTCCACCCATAACACTTGACACTCTATCTTGATCGAACCAAATAACAATTATGTGTGCACAGTCAAATACTGATATAGTTTTCTGTGCAAGTGACTTATACAAACCGATTCTATATTAACATAGATAAAGTCCATTGGAATTCCATGACAAAAGCTGGTGTCTCCATTCCATCGTCAAAAGATTTGCAATTTTGAGACTTGTCTTCTCAATCATCTTCGTAATATTATATTATGTACGTACTTGCTACCCAAACTCTTTAAGCAGTTCCACACATTGCTGAAGATCAATTAACAAGAAAAGTTGTCTTCTAAGCTTAGCTGCTTCTAGCAACAAAAATTTTGCTAGAACCCGTAACTAGTGTTGGTCACCTTGAATGTGTCTTAAATATCAACAACTGTAAGTACGAGTAGGCATCGGCATATCTATTCAATCTTGCAACCAATAATACGTTCTATCTGTGATTGATGATGATTTGATTAAACTTAATTATGTTTTCAAGTTGCAACGTCAGACATGCTTTAATCGCGGAGATGATTTTTTGACATCCATAGAGAGATATATGTATATCTTCAAACAGATTTTCAATACCCTGTGGCCCTTTGAACAATGTATGTATTTATGTAGCTTTGCCTTTCAAAAAAAATGTACACTTCAGAGGTCAAAGAACTTCCCTAAAGTCATCGAGAAAATCTGAAACTTCTAAGATCACTGTTAAGTTCCCATCTACCGTGCGATTTCTTAATGGCGATTTTAGGAACACATTAAGAACTCCTAACCCATGACATCATTTATATCACTCAAATCCCACTTTGATGGACTTTTCTCTGTAAGCCTCCTCAAAATCAATTTAACGCAACAACTTGCTGCCACTGCTGCTGCTGCTCAAATTTAATCCATAAGCCGGAAAATTCACCACCTTCTCGTCTACCCCCTCCCAAACTCATATTTTGGGTTATTTAATATCTCGCTGAATTTACCAAATAATTCCAGTTAATCTCTTGGCCCTAATCCGGCATCTTTAAGGTTACAATTATGTAAATTGTTAGTAAGGCAAATAAAAGTTTGTCGTCCTCGTCCCCACTGTTGTGTACTTGTAGTCCTCCCATCATCCATCAATTGGAAATGTAGTGAATATGGAAGCACGTTCCATTTCCGTTCCCGGGTGGGCTTTTTTGTACGCCCACTACAGCCATACACACACACACTCACAGCGTGGGGGAAAAAACAGAATATCCCAGAGTAGCAAAAAATAAAATCCTTCGAGAACTTAGCGAATAGACATTTTGCTCCTAATGTAGGCCATAATTCTTTGGCCCAAGTACGTGCCACGTTGTTGTTTAGCCTCCCACCGTGTGTGGGCGGCAGTAGCAGCAGCCGGTTGAAAGGAATTTCTAGAAAACGGATGGGTAGTTAACGTTGGGTAAATGTAGGCTTCGTTTTTGGAGCTTAAATAATTCAGTCTGGTGCTCGATTTTGTGTGTAATCTACGTGTATGCGAGTGTATCCAAGTGTATTCGAAGGACTTTAATCAACGGTGTTTTCGGTGTTTTTCTCAGGGTAGGTACTTGCGTAGTAGTGTTGTTCAGACCGCCCCTAGTCCCGATTTGGAATTTAATAAACCTAAAGTCATTATCTACATATATTAAAAAATTCTCTCCAGTATCAGGTGAATTCTTCTTCTTCGAGGGTCTTCTCTGACGTCAGCATTGCCACAGGAGGTGTAAATCGTATAAATTTTTCGGTTTTTTTGTTTGCAAGTGAATTAATGAAACGTAATTGGAAGGGAAAAAGATAACGAGGGTCATTAGGCATCATGACAGGTGAAGTTGGATTCTGTTTTAGTGTGAACATTTATTTTATTCTCAACCAAGAAGTGTGATGAGAGTAGGGTAAGGGTCAGTTTTAAAGTGCTTTTCAATCTGTATCTGTGCTTATCTCTGCTTATAATAGATGAGTACTTATGATTTGAGGGTGATATTGAAAGGGTTGGTACTTATTGTGAAATCTATTTTTAGGTGGTAACCTTTCTGATATCTGATTTGACAATTAAGGTTTTATCGAATGATGTTTGGGTTTTTGCAAATTCGTAGATATTCGTGGGGATTATGTGTGGTTAGATTTCAAAGTATAACTTAACACTAAAATTTGTATATTTGCAACACGTTTTCGATGAGCCTATCATGGTAAATGCTCACGGTCTTGATTTCTCCATTAATTGAGATTTAAAAGAAATTGTTTCCAAAATCAATGCAAATCTAACAATAATTTCTTTAATCCATGCCTGGAGCATGAAATTTTTATTGTAAACAATGATAGGACTAATAAGTTTATTTCTATCCCACCTCCAGGCGAGTTTCGAAACAATCAATTGAAATTGAATTAAGCTAATTTCATGCATGAGCCGTTACTAATTTAAAGTAAGTAATTTAATGACTTTAAATACGATATGAGGAAGTTTAAAGATCAACAGGAACGGTCAGGCACTTAGATAGTCACTAGGTACTCTTAAACGAATTTGAAAAAACTTAAAGGACCAAAACACAAAAAACAAGGACCTCCTCCCTATTGTCATTTACGTTGTAGCAGAGCGGGACGTTGAAATCAAGGCGGACATGTCTAATACTACGACCAAGGACACTTTTGTTATATACTCAATTCCCGTAAATGGTTTGATAATGCAAGCTAAATCCAAGCTGAGAAAACTAAGGTTTTGATGTATCATTGGATTGGATGTCCGACCAATAGGTGAATTTATTCTGCAGTTTGTTATTTTATTTTAAGGTTAATTCGGCATATGTCCATAGGACTTTAACCTACCCTTTTTAGACAATAGTTAAGATGACAATAACCGGTAAAGAAGTCCGTTAGGAACTTGATATACAAAGACGGTTGTAGCCTTTGGTTAGATAGGTTTTCGACCTCAAAATAAAAAAAAGAGTGCTCTTAGAACTCCGATGTGTTGGGCTCTTACTTTCAATGTTTGGTGGATATTCAATAAAAGGACTCAGGGTCAATGAAAGGAGTTTTATATTCTTGTATTGCAAGTTTATTCAAGATTTGCAACCTTGTTACATTTAAGGATACAGGCTGGAAATTGGACCCATGCACATAGAGCCATTAGTGTATTTCCGACAAAATCATACGATTCGACGTGTGGTGTAGCTGCAATGGTGCCGACTTACTTTTTAGAAAAATATGACCTGGAGAAGAAGAAAGCTAAGAGAGTAGAAGTTAGGACATCAAAAGTTTTCCGGACATAACCAAGAGAGACCTAATAGAAGTGAGCAGACACACAAAACCATATCCAAATCGAGAAGTCAATAAACTGAATACATGCTTACATGGTATGTAAGCCACACGTCACGATTGACGATTAAGGTAAACAATATGATTAAAGTTGCGTTTTTCGATTTTTACACAGAAATCGGAGAATAGGGCAACTTATATATTTAAGTACAAGCCCAAACGAAAGTCTGCATGATTAAAAAGAAAAATTATTCTGTACTATATACTACTTGCATACGACGGCGATATTGACGAAAATAGAAGAGCAAAGTGCTGTCAATAAATGTACGATTATTGGAAATCAAACATATGAACTGAAGCTGCAGTAATTAAAATCGGTATGTAGTATCTAACTACTGCTGACTGCAAAATAGCAAAATATTTTAAAAATGGAGTTATGCCCAAAGGTTGGTGCACGCGTGAGTTTTATCTATGATATTACAGGTTGCTTTAATATACCCCCATATTAGTTTAAAAAGTCCAGTAAAGTAGATTTTACTGAAGCAAATAGTAGAGCTACGAGGCATTCTCCAGCAAACACGTCAAATATTCGTAGCCTAATCAATAAAGTTTTCACCATCGGGAGAAGCAGTGAGCCAAATGATTCGCTGTCAAATGGCATTCCTTAGCAAAAGGTTTCAACATCATTTCCTTTAAAGGTATACGTCTTTGGTTTACATAAACTTGAATGCTTCAGCAATTTACAGCAGCCATCGAGTCGAATTACACCAGTTCGTTACCCAGCTTCCAATAATTTGCCAACGCAATGATTAAACTTCCCATTAAATACGATTTCTCATATCCTTGCACTACCCAAATTCACTCAAGTTCCTTGAAATTCCCAAAGATAAACAGTCTTTGACTTGACTCCCAATCCAATCCAACAAAGAATTCCCTAGTGAAGTTCCTATTACTCTATCGCACGTCACTGCGCTGTATCCTCCTCATTTAACAAAAATTGCTGGAGTTCTTCGTATTTTTCGAGCAATAACCATAAATCTTAGTGTAGGGTGTCACCCAACTGATATCCAATACAAATCCTTGAGATTCGCTTTAAAAATAAAAAATAAAAAATTCCAGTGTAATTCTAAACCACAGCAATTTTCTGTTCGCTTTCATCCCCCAGGAGTTCTCCCTCTTTCAATCGACATAGAAAACTAATCCAACTGCATACATGAGGCAATACGAACATCACACACACATATACACATACCCAAAGATTATCCCAAGGAAACCTATCAATTACCCAAAAAGAAAAACACAAAACCCCCAACCGCACATAATCTATTCGATACATTATTTCTAGAAACGCACAACACCTTCCTACTACAATTGCCAATCTTTATTGATTTCTATGTACTCCGCGAGAAGCAGACAACAGAAACAACTTTAAGTCCTTCGTCCCTCGTGGAATTGGAATGTTCGCCAGGAATAGCATGATTGTTTTGTGCTTTTCGCAATTCTGATGATTCTTTGATGATTGCGCGAGGAGCGAGTAAACAGGAAAAACATTTTCCAAATAGATTTGAAATATTGACATGGATTTTTCTTTCGTTTTTTTCACATTTTAAAAGGATTTCCTTTTGGTAGGGCGTCTGGTGGTGGTTACCGAGGTACCCCGTGTCGATTATCAAATCATGAATTCGCATGCGGTACACGGTTCCATCGCGTGCGAAATTCATTGAGCATAAATGTAAACAGAGATACAGGAAACGATGTTCTTTTTTTTTTCTTTTTGCTTCTCAGCAGCCATCGTGCAAAGTGTAAATAGAACCGCGAAGTGGAACTTTACCAAGAGGGGGGTAGGTGGTAAATACACTCCCTCCCTTTTTGGTTAACCGATGGATGAGATAAGAAAGATGAGTAGATGATTTCATAATTTTTCGGTAGTTTTAGTCCGCCAAGTTGATAAGGAAGACTGAAACTTGGGCTTATGCCATCAAACAACCAGCCAAGCAGAAAATTAGGCTGTTTGATGGCTTCAATTCTGGGAAGTTAGTAATCAATTTTTCTAGAACGATTTATAACGAATTTATGGAATAACTTAATACCAAAGTCAAATGGTCTAAAATGTTATACATATGTATGACATATCACTCAATTCACTCAATTTTTTACTTTCAATGGAAAGCCAATTGGTTTGTAAAATTGCATCATAATCTCCTCTGATGTTGAACTGAACAATCGGAAAGTGTGTACCAGACGATGCATCTCTTGTTAACCTATTTGGCATAAAATGTCAAATGTTTAGCTCGGAAGGATGATGAATTCTCTTAATGATGATGAATAAATGGTGACGTCAATAGGTTGGTAGAAGACTGATTCGAGCTATTTAAACACAAACGGGACTCATATCAATAAGGAACTTTGGAGACTAAACCAACCAGAAGAGGGTTGCTGTCATTTATACGGCCACTGACAAAATGTGTGAGTAGTTTGATCTCTAAAGTGGTATACCGCAAGGTTGTATGTTTTCATCACTGTTCTTCCCAATAATGATTACTGATGACCTTCGCAAGACATTGCTCTAGGGAAAATCATTGTATACGATAGATTATGACATCTGCAGCACTTGTTTTACGTTGGCTTTGTGTGTTTGTTTTCACATGAACTAATGGACATGAACCAAAATGAAGTAAGAACAGTGAACCCCGAAAACAAAAGTTCTGAAACCTTTCAAACGATATACAATAACTTTCGAAATTGACAAAGGCCCTTAACTACTCTAAATCAAACATTATCATTAATCAAGATGAACTATGGGATTTTAATGAGAGGATGAAGTTACTTCTGTAATATCTCCTCGTAGGCGATTGCTACAGAAAACCGAAGCAGGCCATATTTCGATGTGGCTTTATCAGATTTAGGCAAGATGTCCCGAGTTGTAGGCATGTGAAAGGAACACCCTTAAGAACGTACATATGTATGTTATGTACACAGAGGAGAATAATTACAGTAGAACTTTTAAGAGCTCCTGGACAAAACCTACGAACAGTGCCCTAGTTACCATTTCAACATTTACCTGTCTGATTTTAAACCGAAGCTAGGAGTTTTTAGATATATTTGGTAGTACTATCAGAATGCTACCCATCTAATAACGATTTTTGGCTAATGGACTTTGTTGCCCGGCGAAATATTGGCGTAGCTACATAGTTTACACAGTTCCGTCTGTGTATTCAAAAGGAGATATAGAGGTTTCCTAACTCAAGCGTGAACCAAATTAATCACACAAGGCACTTCTCTAGTATGAAGGGTGGCCGAACGTTGCTAGCGGTGGATGTTGGCTTGTAAGACCTTTTAAGAGAACACAGTTAAAATTTTACATCTCGTGGCTAGAATCACAAGAGATCGCCAGACTCTTTTTCCTTCAAGTATTGAAGATCATTGATAATATTGTTTCTTTCAGTTTCTCTCAGTCACCATCAAAGAAAACCCTGTAAGTAAAATAGGATGCATTTACCTGACTAAGATGAGTCTGAAATAGCAATATCCAAAGCAGATCATCTAAACCGCCAACTAGTACCAATTTTAGTCCCCTCTTCTCTTACAAAACCTTATCTGGTAAGCCTTCTCTGCATTGGTCCATATTAGAGCAGTGTCTGGGCAGGAAACTTCATCTCTCGACCTAATTTTTACACTACGACAGATCTTGGAAAAAACTCAGTTATTTCAAACCAATCCCTACTACCTCCTAATCGATTTAAGGCCGATTGGAACAGCATTTATAGAGGTGAGTTATGTGCCTAGCTTTTGCATCCTAGATTTAAGACAAAGCGCCGCATTATATCCGATTCTTCTATCTATGTATTCATTAATCTGGAGGACTATACAAAATTTACATCTCAACATCAAAGACATAATTAATTGTTCAAAAGTCAGAGCCATACAGGCATAATTGGAAGACTACAACCCAATGTCAGTACTGCTTTTGTAAGTACAGGGGGGCAAGCGGCTAAATTGTTCTTAATAAGTTTAACGGTCAATGAGGGTAAAATTAAAGCATATGGCGTCGACAAAAAAAGGACATGCAACACCGTCATCTCAGTCAGAACGTGGCTTTCGACATACATATATGTATAAACGTAGAACTTTAAGGTGGTTAAGGACTATAGACTCCGCTGTTAGTTCAGAGTATGATACCAGAGCTGAAATTAAACAAAAACAACTCTTTGCAGTCGCTCCTTCTTTAAGACTTAATCATAAGGCTGGTCTATGGCGCTGAAGCATTGTTGGTCGTTTCGTTGTAAGATATCCGGTATGTTGACAAGTCTTGAAAAAGGAGATTGAATGTCAACCAATACGAACTGTATAGCGACACTGACCTATTCAAGAAACCGCCTATTATAAGGATATGAACACTCCGGCTCACAGAATATTCAAATCTAACCCGGAGGAACAACGCAGTGAAAAATTGCGACATACAAAGTGGGTGGGGTGGGTGGGAGCGCCAAGTGCAAAGTGGATGGAGTAATTTATCTTGAACTACAATTCAAAATTGCTTTTCCTTCTTTTCGCCAAAATGAACAACTTTCTAGAAAAAGAAATCTACATACTTCTCACATGACCTCTAAACAGGCCCATTTGTTGTGTTTATTTAAAAATAAACGCTCTTTCTGCTTGTTTTCCCATTTCTCTTTCTTAATTAAAAATTAATGACCGGAATTACAAAAAAATTTAAGGACAACTATGTAAAGTCACGAAAGGTTGAGTTCCTCCTCAAAAAGTCATCAACATGATTAGAGATCCCTTCAACTTTAAACAAAAACAAAATTCCTTTAGCAAGTCATTCTCAATTTAATCAATCACTTTGCCCTGATTTCTTTCGGAAAGGAAACAAAAATTCAATTTTAAATTAATTAAACCTCAAACCCTAGTCCTCAAGATCAATACTATGTCAAAAAGGAAAACACACAAAAATCAACAAGGATTGGAAAAGTTGAGCCATTAAAATTGACATATGACCTAACGTGTCTGTGCCACCTGCTATTTCACGGCTGTCTTCTTCTGGCTTAGGTGTCCTTAATGGCCAATTTGTACCATCGCCACCACCACACCCGATAATATCCTCCAACTTAGCACTTTCGCCTAATTGCAGTGGGCTTTGTATCGTTTTCGGTTCTTGTTTTTTTTTCTTTTTGTATCTTATTCGTTTCGGATGAACATACATAGTGTGTATGTGTGTCATTAATCACACATCGACTGTGATGGCCGTTGTGTAGTCATCATCACCTCCGCCACCGTCGACCTCATCATTATCAGGCAGAGCCAGAAGTGAACCGCATTGGCATGACAAATGGAAGTTCGTCCAGAATGAGATTTGTGTGACAAGATTATGAGGAGTAGTATAGTCCAATACGCTGAAAGTGTTATATGTAGCTGGCCTGATTTCTTGGCCCTTCTCGGGTGTCGCATCGACATTTTGGCTTTTTTGTTTCTTCTTTGAGTGCTCTGGGTTGAGAGGGTGTGAATAATTGGCGAATACTTCATTCTGATTAATGGAATCGGGTTTGGTGTTGTGCCATATGGAAGTCAATGTGTGTGTTGAGTAGGTGATGTGCTTATAGTTGGGCAAAGGCCAAAGTTTGGGGCAAGAACTGCTTGAAAGCTGTTAATTGCGTTAATTGATTAAGTTGAGTTGTAGGAAGTGTTTAAATGGCGATGAGGAGTGTGTTCATGACATGAAAGCATCGCGGGATTTGTTGGCTTGTTATGTGGATCTAGGCAGAAATGTGTGGCACTGATTTAAACGATTCATATACTGGTTGGAAAATGTTAGTTTCATGAGAGTGAGATTGATAGATTTGAGGTTATATCGTCTTTAAAGCAAAGACTGTTTCGTCTGAAGACAAATTGTATCAAACAAATAATTTCATTGACGCCTAAATAAGCAACTATGTACCTACTACTGGTATAGCAATCAAGGCCTTGCGATTACAGAAACGTTTTCGATGAAATAATCAATATGACTGGCAAGAAGGGCCATCGAAGGAAGACGATGGAAATTCTCAGTTTCGAGAAGGTGAAAAAGGTCCACCGCCAAAAGAGTGCCTGACTACAAGCAACAAATCATGACAAATATTTCAAAATGAGACTCCATATTAGGTCCCCTAATTAGAAATTTAATATATGTACATATGTACATACATATATATGCATGTATGCTTATCAAGATTATCAAAAATAATAATTGGCTTTGCTGGAGTAGTTGGAACATGACTACATCTAAGCCTTCACGATAATTCGACACTAGCTGAAATGCATGAGTCTACAACTTACAATGAAAAGACGGAAGTTATACTCACGAGTGGCCTGAGTTTCCATGTCGGAGTCAAAGTACCTTGGGGCAAATATGTATAGCTGCAAAGCTATATATACAACACCTGCAACATACAGCTGTTAAGGCAGCAAAGGAAATTGTTTAACTGACGAAGATCATGTCAAATACTGGTAGACCAAAATAAAGGAGACGACTGCTCTTAACTAGAGTTTCGGTATCGATAATGCTCGACTATGATGGTGGTAAGCGAATGAAATGAATGCTAGATAAGTAACAACTTCATACTTAGTAGACAAATTTTTTTTTTTTAATTAAGACCCTTGCCCATTTGGCTGACACTGCGACCTATTGCATCAAAGGGTGCTGCTAAGCCAAAAGACGTTCCACCTCCCTTATGAAGGATAGTACGTCCTTATCAGCAGATTTCCTCAGCTCAGCGGATGAACATATTTCTTTATGGAAAATACGCCTCCTTAACCAATGTAATGCTGGGCATTGACAGATAATGTGCTCAGAGGATTTGTCATCTTCTAAGCAGAACCTACCGTTTCCGGGCACAGATTGACCTTGTTAAGGTGATATCGCAGACCGCAGTGACCTGTGAGAAAGCTCACCAGCTTTCTGATGCGTTCCTTATCTAGATTAAGGATTTCCTTGTAGGAAAAAGGTCTGATTAATCGCTAGATTGTCTTAGCCCCGAGACATTTTCCCAGTGGGCCAAACGAAGTTTGTGTTCGCCAGTTTTAATCAGCGCTGTGGCGGTAGGCCAGTTAACAGTAAGGTTCAGGTGCTATGAACGCAAATTCTGAGCCAGCCCTAGCTAGTTCATCTGCCAATTCGTTGCCTAAAATTCTTTGATGACCAGGGACCCAACCAAGTTTCACCCAACTAGACTGATAAAGTGCGTTATTCGCCGGCAGAGAACGACGAAAGATTAAAGGTTTGCAAGAATGGCAGCAGCGTTGTGATCACTCTGACAAAGACAGTTGCACGCACGGAAAGCTAAATTTTAATTTTATTCAAATGCTTGCAGGACATACATTTTTTAGGGCCTGTCTCCACAGGTTTGGACATGACGGATGCGTTCAAAAATGCGCTACACGTCATATTCTATCGATCGCAGTAGGATGAAGATTGGCATCTGCTGGTGGAGAAGCCGGGTGGGAACTTAACCCCAGATAGTCATTACAAATGTCACTCAAGATGCCCTAGTTTCGGGTATACTTATCGTGTTCTATGCGAAGTCCAACGACAGGTGGAATCAATTGCAGAATTGTTTCATATTCAGCCAAATGTTCCAACTACTACCGGGCAGAATACTAGATTTGTAGAAAAATTTCAAAAAGTAGGTACGTACAGCGTATTGTAAAGGTTGTTTTGAAACATGTAGATACCCATGTTCTCTTCTACTGATTACTAAAGTAATTAGTTTCTTAAGCTCAACAAGATGGATCCACTTCTTTCCTTGCACCCAGGTCACAAGTTGTTGTACTCAAAATGTCACATCAAAAACTAATTAATTTAAGAAAAGTGGTCCTCAATCCTAAAATCTTTTATGGATCTTTTACTATTGACTACAATCTTGAGATAGCTAACCAGCTTCCATTAAAAAGATGATAAAAAATTAACTGTTACGGTAACTAAAAGTGCAGAGCTTCAGAGTAAATAGTTTACTTTCAGTCCACACTGTTGTAAATCTCGAAATGTACTCATTAGGTAATGATTGATTCTGAAGAAACAAAACAAACAGAACCTAGAGGTCTAGAATAAATCGTGACCTACATCCCATAAAACACTTGTTGTACCAAACTCACCAAAAAAAAAAAATAGTAAGTGACCTCGAAAAAATAATACTCTATGGAAGCGAATGTCCTGAGTAAACATCATCACTCTCATTCTCTTTCAATGTCACTTGATAGGTAAGTAATCCAAGCTCCTTCTTAACTCTTCTTGGAATCCATCACCAATAACACATCTGAATCCATTCAATAGGTTTTCATTACCCAATCACTTACAAATTAACTACCCCATTCAAATTTATCTACGAAAATCGATCGCAAGTCAGCAAAGCCCTCATAAAATTTATAATCCTCCCCATAAATGTCACCTTAAGAAATATGAGAGCAGAGCTTTGAACACCCCACCGAATCGCCTATGTGAGGGCGTGTGTGTTCTCTTCCAGTAAACAACAGCACAATTTACGACACTCCAAAGGGCTTTTATCCACCTAGCCACCCACATATGTATGTACACATGACAAAAACCAACCGCGCGCCGCCCGTAGAGGAGAAAAATCAACATATTTCCAAAGCACCCCACCCATTCCTATTCGTCCTCATTATTCCACTAGAGACGAAGTCATAAAGTATTAAACTTAATCTTCTGTTTGCTGTCTTCTCTGTTCGTAGAAAAGACAGAGACAGAGAGAGTGGAAAAAAAATAATAACCGGATACAAAAAGGATAATGCCCGGCCATAGTGTGCGCCTCTACAGCTATGGCAAGTATCCAAAAAAAAAAAAAAAGAGATTCCTTCGGACAAACTGAACAGAAAAGAACACTCTGAAAAGGACCCACTAGCGGGCAGCATGAATTAACTCAAAACTTCCTTGTCAGCTTAAGGACAACACATACTTTCACAAAAGACACGACAGAACCAACAGAGAGAGATGGAACGACAAAGATCGAGAAACACCATAGGGATGTGCTTCATTCCTCTGCACTGGTGAAGAATAAAACGGAAAAGAATTAATGTACACGAAATCCGAAAGTGAATTATTAAGAGATATGAAAGCAAAGAAAATTATGTGCATACACATATACCTATACAACGATAGCGTGTCCTAACACCACAATGGGTTAGTAACCTCTCAGGGCGACGCTGCGTTAGCTGGGGAATAGAAAATGACAGCCACTAGGACAGTCAACTATATGAATTGCAGAATAAGAAGCTTTGGCGCCTTAACATCATCCATGGAGCGTCATGAATAATTTAAATGCAAGTAGTTGACTATCAGTTGACTGTCACTCGCTGTCTCTCTCTCTTCTTTCTGTGGGAACGTGGGAGTGCGGTAAGTGTGAACTATGACAAACGGATGCGGTGGCCATCATCATAATCATTATCCACACCATCATCACTATTATGATGATTGTTGTTGGGTTTGCGCGCGGCACCGGATGGTTAGCAACGGAGGAAGGAAGACGGATCTTAAAGATGACATCTTAGAAATGTATACAAATTCGAAACAGTGTATTTGGTTTTGAGGGCTATTAATTCTGATGACTGTTTGTAGTGAACTTACTTTTGTTCGAACGAAGAGACTGATGTAGGTACTACCCGGAAATGTTCAACTTTTGTGATCGCTGTTGACAGGAGTGCTGTTCTTAAAGGCGTCAAAGTCATAAAACGCATAGTTTCATCAGTTGGTGGTGTATTTAAAGAATGTATATACATACATACATACATATTTACATGCTCCTGCACACCATAGAGTTAGGATGGTCGCTTGATCAATATTTGGTCAACCAAATTGACTCAACGTTGATGCATTTAAGTAATTAGTTGAAGTCAAGACGAGTCCTGTTTGTCAAATTCAGGATCTAAAGTGTTTCGCTGGTCGTAGGATATTGACTAGGCTAGACGATATCATATAACTAGCACAACTCTTCTCGAATAAGCACAAACTGAGTGCACTAAGAGACGATACCGAAATTGCATTAAACAACAAAATAAAACAGATGAATAGATAGAAGCCAAGTCAAAAACAAAATCCAAAATTCATCGTCAAAGTTAATGGAGGAGCAGGTCTATTCTGTTCGCATCAAAATCGTTAAAGACGTTTTCAAGAAAATCCATTTTAATTGAAATCTGCCTTAATCTAAAAAGTCTCTTAATTTTGAGGTTATAATAAAAATTCCGATTTTGTGAACCTTTGTAGGTCTCTAATACTCGTAAAAGGCACAGGCTTATATGTTTCTGTATAATTTACAAGTAAAATGTCAGTACGGAAATTTTAGATACCTTCTTTGAGGAAAAACGCAATCCTTAGATGTTCAATCTGTACAGGGTCCTGTAGGGTAACATGGATCTAATCTTTTTATACACTATCGTAAAGGCATGTATATTAAGTTCGACACTTAGTTTGGAACTTAGAGAAATAATCGAGATAGACCCTATAAAATATATATCGTATATCCGACATCAGTATCAATAGGGAAAATGATTGACCCATGTCCATATCTATGTCTCCATTTTTTGGGGCTTAAATTTTTGAGCTAAGAGGATGAAATTTAATATCTGGGCGTTTTGGAAGGGGAAACAGTACAAGTGTAAACATTTTTTACATCCGCTCAGGTCCACTTTTACTTATTGAAACGGAAGCTAGCAAGATGAGTTAAGCGGAAAATGAATAAGGGATCCACGACATTGGAGAATTGAACAGAACATCACAGTCCACAGCTAGAACCTTGAGCTAGTCGACCTAGCACTGCTATCAATTCTGACAACACCGCAGCAGAATTATTTTTATTATTGAATAGTAAGGCCTTATCTTAAACAACTAAAGCGATTCTATATAAGACCTTGGTCATTCCAGTTCTAATTTATGGCGCTGAAGTAGGGATTCTATTAAAAGTGGATGAAAATACTATCGGTCGTTTCGAGAGAAAAAATCTTCGTAAAATATTCCATTCCGTTTGGGTTGACTAACTTCTTTCAATGAGGAGATACAACCACGAACTATACGAGGCGTATAACTACATCGACCAAGTTAAAAAAACAACCCATTAGTCGTCTGAGACATATAGAGCGAATGGACACCACCGTTCAAGTCTGCAGAGTATTCAAATTCAACCCGAGTGGACAACGCAGTAGAGGAAAACCTCGCCCCACAAGTAGAAGGGGACCTCTACCGAATAGGATTGCGCAACTGGAGCTAAGCACTGGGGTAAGCAAGTGTTGCTGCCCTTATAAAGTGGGCTTGGCCTTTTTGCACTTTATACTAAACTACGATGATAACTTCAAACGTTTGAGGATGTTACATGCAAAATATCACGAAAATCATTTTTTTTTATGAAAACGCCCCCAAAAAATGGGCGTGGCTAAAGATAATGTATGGGTGAATTGTAGACAATCTGAATATCTAAATATTTGGTCTTAATAAAATTTTTCGGTTTCATGCAATTTAATTGTCTTTAGGCCATTGAAATTAGAAAAAGGATAAGGACCAGTACTGAACCTCTAAATTACAAAGTAGAATCCATTTTTATATTCCTGTAACTGGACACAGAGCTACGTTAAAACATGATACACGGATATGAGTAATTCTCCAAAAACCTCCATATACATATTTGTACATGTGTAGAAAGAGAAGAACACGTCTCATTTCCTAGAAAAATTCTAGAGAAAATGATTTTTCCCAACGGTGGCTACATGGCTTCAATTAATTCTTCTATTAAGAAAAGTCGATCTGTGACTTCTGATATATACACACTTTCCAAGTATACCCCATGAAGATCCGCTTTAATTTACTATTATGCGGGAAGCACTTGTAATATATGTATGTATGTACCTTCAGAATTCCCAGATCAGAAAGGCAATTCATGTGAAAAAAAGTAATATATTGACTACATTCACAAACAAGGATAATGACTACAGCTAATCTGTTTCCTTGAAAAGTACCTTAATTTCAGATTTTCCTGCACTAGACCCACGCCTTATGTACTTCTGAACGGATCTTGTTTGTTCTATGTTTCGATTGGCATGTGTGTTAAAATTAGTTGGAGTATTATTACAGGATACAGGACAGGATGTAACATGTAGTGTAGGTTGATAAATGTTTTTCCCAAATTTTTGTAATTTAATACTAATTGCTAAAATAAAAAAGTAAATCTTCTTAGATCTTATTATTCTCTACAGATACTATTCCCCGAAGCTCATTCAAAATCCTACGAAACACGTAGCTACCGGTAGGTAGCTACTTATAAAATACAAACAAAAATCAAGTTACTTTCCCAAGGGCTTTCCATGAAAACAGTTTGTCCTAACGTTCATCAAGTACCTAATATCCGATGTTCACCTTTCAAATAGCAGTATCCGTAGTGAATGAAAGTCGAATAAATATTTCCTGAAACTCAAAACCATCTGAAAATTAAGTTTCTCAATCTACAATGTTTTAGCGGCTTTAAAACGTTGGTATATCCCATAACAGAAAATAAAAAAAAAAATACAAAAAAAAAAAACTTTACCTCCATCACGTCCTTTGCGCTTTTTTTTCGATGAACTACTGCTGCTGCTGGTGTTGCTCTGGTTTGATGAACTCTTATCCTTGCTCTTCCATCGAATCAACATTGTGACTGTGTGTCAGGTTTTCAAGTGGGGTGGAAAGCAGGACTTCGATGATGATGCTGATGCTTGTGCTTTTCTTTGCTACTCTGTATCACACTTTACGCGTTTCACTTCAAACGGAGACGGCCGAATGTAGAATTGGCAATGTATCTGCCATGTTATGTGTCCGGATGTTGTGTATTCTGGTTTTTTTCTCCCCTTTTTTCCAATTTCAAATATATGTCCGGTTGGATGAGCAAAATTTTCTTCTTCCGAATGATTACGCGCGTCGAACTTTTAATTAACACTCCTTGCTTCGAGGGTTAAGCAATTTGCTTGAGTGAATGGTAGTTGGATGCGAGACGGTGAATTCGATTTGGTTACTTTCGGATAATTAAATTTTTCCGTGGACCTTAAACTGATTATTTCAAATGGAAATGTTTTTTTTTTATTATTATTTATTCCTCTAGAAGGGTTGAATTTATCCGGAAAGGTTGTAGAAATTACATTTTAATTGGTCAGTTGATCAGATGATGGGCTTTGCAGGGATTTTTCTTCTTTCTCAGCGCCCCCTTTTTTGAGTGCATATTTGGGTAGTGGTGTGTAATTGGACGCCGCCTATCACCCGAGGTTATTTTTGGTAGACAAATTGAATTACAGTTTAATGACTTTCACATTCAAACAATATCGTGAATGAGGAGCTTTGAGGTAAGCAATTTGAAAAAAGGATAATGTACTTAGATGAAGAAGTCACTCTTCATGAGTGGACCTCAGTTTGCAAGTTGGATACAATAAAGGTTTTGTAATGATAGTCAGTTTGAGTTAACTAATCAACCATTTAAAGATTTCTTTTCTCTAAATCAGAAAAGAGGAAAAGGATCAAAATATGTAGAATATTATACTTCAATCAAAAAACATTCCATACACGATATGCTCAACTCATTGCAGAAGTGCCTTAAGAAACCTCGCTCTGATTGATGCAGGGATTGAAACCCTGAGGTTGTTCTTGGATTTTTGGTAAACAGAGATCAATTTATTACTACTTTCTGAAGCTCAGATTTTGATCGCTTTTTTCTTAGGCTAAGATGGTTGTCCGCCCGTGCTGAGAAAATGAATCATAGACGGAGATCATATGCATCTCCTAGAGTTTATGTTCAAGTTTAACACAGATTGAATTGAATTTTTAAGCCACCTGACAGAGATGTAAAACAGGTACCTTCGACAGAAATCCATACTCAATATGATTCAGAAAACGTAAATATTGTTAAGGAATGCATGAGCACTCTGACTTTAAAGTTAGCTGTTTGGAAATTAATGAGCATTTGGCTGGAATTGGATACAAAAGATCATAAATATAAGACAGTAGGTTTCACAAAATCCGATGACTTAAAAAAATGAAAACTAAGTGAATCAAAATCTATTTATAGAATTATAAAAGCTATTATGTCTAATTATAACCAACATTCAATTTTATTCGATCCTATGTTTGCTGCATTTTCAAATAAATACAATACAGTCCTTAATTATAACCCACATACACCTTCTCAGCTAAAAGGTACAAATAGAAGTTATTACTCAAATTGTATCAAAGGAATTATAAAAAAACAAGATTGATGCAAAGAGACCAACACAAATTAAAAAAAACCCAACAACGCCCTGAAGTAAAGTCTACTTTAATAACACACATTAAAGCTTTGGACCAACCAGGTAGTTAAAGTACGGATTAATATGCAATCAACAGCCTTCAACATTCCACTTTTTTTTAATGTCAATTAAATCAGCCAAATTATATTTGCAAACGACTGCAATGTTTTTTTTTTTAAATTCTCTGCTCGTAATTAAGATAAAAAGCGCCACAAACAAAAAAAAAAATATAAAAAAATGTGAACCTCCACACTTATCACCATTAAGCGGCGTCATCATTAATTTCATAATTTTCCTCCCCAAAAACATCACCCAAACAATTTCGGGACACAAAAAAGGAGGAAAACAACTTTAATTGCTGTTCATTTTACGCATGAATTGCATTCTGTTTCTCTGATTTCCACCTACCACCGTGCAGTTTGTTTATCAACCCCTACAGCGATTTTCATTTGTGTGTTGGTTAACCACAAGAATGTCCCTTCAATAAAACAAGCAAAAATACAAAAGGAGAATGAAAAATTCAAACTAATCGACGGACAGACAATATCTCTGAAATGACGCCAGTGCCTGAGGCACAACCAAAACCACAAAACCACAAAATCGAATCAGACAAAACACAAAACACTATCTATGTATCTAGTACATCCCAAAAGCTCAATGAACTAAAGGGGCCATATATACGAAAAAGACTGTAATAAAAAAAAAAAATAAAATAAAAAAAATCGCGAACACTATCAATTCCTAGAGGTTATTGTCCTTTTCCACCACTGCATGCAAACACCCCCTGCACACATAAAAAAAAAAAAAAAAAAAACAAACAGCAAGAGCGTAACGATGAATAAAAAGCAAAATATCCCTTCGCACCACAACACTAGATGATGCACCAATGCACCCCTAATGCATTTCAATCGAGGGGGACTAAGCGCAGGCATGCAAGCCAGGGCAACAGGAGCAGCTACCTAATTCAGTTCCGTGTCATCCTGTCTGAAAAATCAACAAAAATTCACAAAATAACAACACTACACCCCACGACTAGAAGGAGGTGTTAGGTTTTCCATTTTCCACCCACTGCAAAGAGAAAATTTCCCTGCCTCTCTGAAGATATGAAAAAATGTCTCCCTCTCTTGGGAAATTTACAAGAAAACTGGAGAGAAAAGAAAATCTCTGTTGACAGAGAAAATTTCCCCCAAAGAAAACAAAACTTGGAAAGAAAATTTGAAAAGGATATTCAAGGGGAAATTTGATTCTCTATCTCTAAAGAAAAGAAAACGACATTTTGTAGAATGAAATTTTTTTTTTTTCCCAAAGATGAACAATTTTCCAACTTCGGAACAAATAAATCCAAAATTCCCTTGATTTTCCATAATTTTCATGCAAATTTCGAATCACTTCCACCTTAAACTATACACTTCCGAGAAAAGACGCAGTTTTCGGAAATTTTCTACAGCATACTTTGCGGCATTTACACCTCTCCCAAATATGTACACAGACAGCTCGCAAATGAAAAAGAAAAAAATATTTTTGCCGACCATTCGACCAGAAATTTTCCGTTTTGTCTTGATTATTCTTTTTTATGATTTTTCACTGAAAATTTCACAGAAAATTGTAAATTTTCGCCAGCCCCTAGAAGTTTGCACTTTAAACGAACTTTTCTTGCCTAATTTTCGGATTGGTTAGCTAAACTTTTCACACCATTCGCACGTCACTGAACCGAATTTTTCAGAATTTTATTCCCGCAAACTTATTTTGAACACTTTTGGTTCTGGAAAACTGCATTTGTTTGCTTGATTCCGGTCTAAAATTAAACTTTTCTTGTAAAACTAAAAACTTTCCAACGCGTTGTTAAGCGCCTGTCACACGAAGGCATCCGTTTGTGTTAGCCGCCCGACTCGAATTGTGATGGAGATATTCGGTGTGCTGCGCTCCATGGAAAAAGAAAATTCGTGTTTCCGCCCAAAAAGAGTGTTTTGGCATTTGGCCCTCGACGGTTAAAGGAAAATTTCCCTTGGAAAAATATGCGCGCTCTTTATGGCTCTGTGCACCGGCATTCGGTGCGCAGAACCAAAAATTCCCTCGACATTAGTTCGGACACAAACACACGGTCACAGCGCATGTTGGGTATTGTAATTTACCCCGGAACGTCATCAAAATTTCAAGTCCTGCAGTGGGGGGTCAGATGGAGGGAAGGGAATGGAATTCATAAAAAATTCACCTTATGCTTCTACCTTTATGGGCATCCTTTTGCTAACATTGTTCACCATCCCCTTGCAGAGGGCCTCCTCAAGGATATAGGGAATTTATTTTACAGGCAACGACTGAGGGTTTCCTTAAGGAGTTTGATTATAGCAGCGACCTCTGTAAACATAATAACGGTGTGGCATTAGAAATTCATGAAATTCACCCCCGATGGTGATTTTTCATTATTTTTTGTGCCTACCACACACTATCCCCCCCTCAACACGGATACTTCATGACGTGTCTAACCCTTCATTCCGGGCTCGGTGCATACGTAAGCAAATTTCAGCCAACACATACACACTTGCAGAATCTGTCTCCACCATTCCGATGCGCTGCTTCGAGTATGACGTAATGAATGCCATGGGTCGGTAAACATTTGGGAGGACCTGGGAAGAGACTTGAAGGACTTACATACCAGCATTCCTTCAAGCGAGTGTGTGTATTTACATCGTAAAGCTGAAGTGCATCAAATCCTTCCATTCAAACCCACCTTGACAATTAGTTGTCCTTTCATGTAAAAAGTTTTGCTTCCATGTTTGTTCGGTTGTTTTTGTGTTTTGTTTGCTTGTGTTTGCTCAACGGCTTGATGCAGTTTTCAAGTGGGTTTCGGCAGGGAGAACATGTGAGACATGTTTTCTTAACGTTTTTCCTTCTTTTTTTTGTTTTTTTGTTCTGAGGATGATGGAAAATTTATTGACAACGACAGCAGCACATGGGAATAATGAGGATATGTGTTCTTTCGGGTGGGAGGTGGGTTTTGATTTATTGACCCGAATTGAATATTCATGTTTTGAGCTGAGGGAGTGGAGGACGATGGAATAATAGCGTTGTCAGATGATTTAGTTGTTCAAGTTTTGAACTTTTCAATGAGTTAAGTGATAAGGTTTGTGCATCGACTACGAATTTATGGATTAGTTGCTTGAAAGTTTCACTTCATCCGACGATGTAGAACCCATAGATAAATGTAATAAATGTTCTCCCTTTGCATCTCCCTCGTATGGGAATTTAGATCAACGATTTTCGGTTGGGTCAGGTCGAGTCAAGTGGGAGTCATTGATGAAAATGTTGTGCTTTGACATGTCAGAAGGTTGGTACCATACCCACTGTGCCGTTGGGAACAGCTATCAATCGTGTTTGAATGCGCTATTAATAGAGATTGCATGGGATTGAAGTCCTTTTGTATTGACTTAGCCAAAAACGACATTTATTGGGATCATACTTTAATGTTAGACATATTGCCAACCTGCTGGAAAACACATAACCTGCATCTAAAAAATAAGATACCAAGCATGCGTTAGGTCATTCGATCACAGTTACCATTGACTTGATGATATAAAAGAAGAGTATTACGAAAAAATCCAACAGGAATGTACAGCTAAAGAGTACATCATAATAGATATTTATCATGTTCTATTGGGCCAGCGATATTTCTAGGTGGGAGCATTTGAACGACGCGTAGATAAGCTGGGTAGTATTTGTTGAGTCTTATTTTAGGTGCCGAATCATCGATGGAAGGAATTTGCTTACGATATCCGGGTTGAAAATAATCGAAGCGTTAAACGCGATATGTAAATAAAGTTGATAAGGAATAAGCACTTACCAAAGCTTAATTCGCTGAATCTGGAGAAACAAAAATGTGGAAGATACAGGTCTTGAAGAATCCAATGTATCTAAGGCATCACTTTCGAAGCATTGAGATCTGCTTATTCCAGCGAAAGTCTGGCGTAACTGGCTTGACAATAATTGAAAACCCATTAGATTCCTCATTGTAAACTCTATTTATTTTTGGTTTGATTACGTTAGTATTATACTTCAGAGCCAAGCCTCTACATAAGATGAAACTATGTAGAGCTCCAATAACGAAAAAGCTGCCTTCGTTAGTACGGTTATATGATTATACATTTTATCGGCTACTCTGTTCAAGAAATCGTTTGAAACACTAGAAATGCAAAACACGAAACAATATAATTGAAAAAAAAAAACTTATGAACAGGATACGAACTCCTGGCCCTTAGATACAGGCAGATTCGGCCCATAATAAAGGGAGAAGAAATAGGAATAAGAAGAAGAAGATTTCATAATAAGGGTGTACAGGGTGATCCAGGAAGAGGAGTTGACATGAAATTATATCACGTACATACGTCCGATTAATGCTGAAAAGTTATCCAAACTTAGTACGAAATTCGTCGTTCTGGAAAAATAGTATTTGTCAAATACTGACTGTTTCTAACAACATAAACGGTCTTGAGAATCACGGGTATCTGTGGTATGGCGGAATGCTTGGAAAAAACTGATTATCATTTCCAGATAGGGTGAGATCAGTTGATCTCCAAGATCGTCGATGGAATATTTCGGAATATATTTCTTGGGATTATTTAAAAAGTTTATTGTATATTGCAAATGCCACAACACCATTGGTCCATTTTTGAAGCAGAGTTTTTGTATAATTAATACTTTGAGGTTCGGAAGTTTGGAAGTTTAGTTATTGAAGCTCAGACAATGCTGAAAGATAATCTCTACTTTATCGCCAATATTACGTTTTTAAGCAGATTATATGTTTGTCAAGGTAATTTGAAGAAACTACTGAAGCTGACGGCTTAGCTATTGAACTATTGAAGACATCTATGTATCAGTGCACCTCAGATGTATATCAGTGCAGCTCAGACCTTTTTTTTCAATTTTAGGCCGTCGATGAGGATGAGAATGTATACAGACGAGGTATACAATTGATGGATGAGGTTTACTATCACTGTGAAACTTGTCTGAATGACGACGAAGACGATACTCGTTGCTCCATTAGTAACAAAATCACCGCGACACTCGATGTCAAAGACAAGACAACACCGGTGGCACAATCCTTTTAAAAGTTTATGCCACTACTTAAGTAAGAATACGATATTGACATATAATTGCCAGCGGAACTCAGTGGGCTTTCACCGCTGTACATTCGCTATCATTAACACCAAAAAGGGTTTAGCGGTGACAGATTGAAAAAGTAACGTCAAAGAATAGGGCAGAACATCATAAATTACAGCTACACACTCGCTCAGCTATTACTTTTGAGATCTCCTCAAAAATAATTCAAATGCCAATATCTCTCTTTTTCAGACGAAGAAGGAAATTTAGTAATTAAACGTTCTGTAAAAATACTTAAGTGACTGTTTAGCAAAGTGAAAGGAGTTTAAAAGTAAAGAATAAATAACGTAGAGGCCCATCTTAAGTAGATGGACAAAAACGTACTGGTCCGGAAAATGTTCGAATCTATCGCCGAGGAATGACATAGACAATGAGGTGACCATGCATAAAGCTTTTACTTATTTTCTGATCACTTAGCTCTTAGATACAATAAAGATTGGCAATGTTTGTTGGATTACCTCAAGTTTCCACTTTCTGTTTCCAAGTTTGAGAATTAAAAGTGGTAAAATTAAACTAACGCCCCCAAAAAGTTTTGGTAGATGAAACTCTTCCGTTTTCAGTTCACATTTTCAGAAAAAGCCTAGTTTTAACCTTTTATCCTAAAGTGAACGTGGCAATATCCCTACATGCAATTTAACTTTATTCGTAGCTATTGAAAATTCCACCGGAAATAGTGAGTCAGTCTTACCTGACGTACGGATCAATTAAAATGCGAACAGACTTTATTTATTTGTCTTCGCTGTTATAGTTAAATTAGGTATATCGTGGTGCGATAGAAAATTGTAAAATAGTAAATGAAAATAATTAAAAACATTTCTTGGCAACACTATTGAAAACACAGCTCCTCAAACAGATAATGGTTCATACACTTGCTTTGCAGCCAGAATATCCCACTCACAGACTTCAACCCAATTGTTATACAGCGTGCATCTGCGCGTCTGAACTAAAAAAAAACTGTAATACTGCCCATAGCTTCTTCAACTTAAACATATCTAGTATCTAGGTAAAAAGAAACAAAATTATTTTGAAATCTACTCACGTATCCGTTGTCTTTCCATGATGCGCTGTACTTCCCCCGCTTCGGAGCCACTTTCACTCTCGTACATCTGCGGATGGATAGTCACCGGCGGTGGTGGCTGCTGATGCTGTTGTATCGGTTGCATCATTGCTGCTTGTGGCGGCATCTTGTACCCACGATGCTGCATTGGCGGCATTGTACTCTGTGGGCGCATAATCGGTCGATAGAGTTGGTCCTGTACCTTGACATACACTACATTTCCATTCTGTACTGCCTGTTGTTGCGGTTGCTGTTGCTGTTGCTGTTGCTGTTGCTGTGGTTGGGGTTGGGGTTGGGGTTGGGGTTGTGGCACAAATGCGCCTATACCCTGTTGTCGATTTAGATGCTGCTGCGCCTGGGGAGCATACCGTGGACTCAATTGAACCGGTAGCCTAGGACTGTGCTGCAGTGCCCTCGTTGGACTCCAATAGATTTGAGAACCAACCTGATTGCCACGTTCCAAAATCAAGGGTGTTGCTCGTCCATCCATTCTGGGCCGTCCTTGCTGCTGTGGCTGAATCTGAATATATCCATAGGGGCTCGGCATTTGAACCTGACCGTACTGGCCGTATTTCATTAGATGAGCCGGAGTCACCTTTTCGCTGTCCATGACGACAAACCGTGCTGGTGATGCTGTGTCCGGTCGACCAAACACCCCGGAGTCCGTTTCACTAGACTGCGCGACCAACCGCCTCGGCTGATGGTGGTAGTAGTCTGCCGAGGATGAAGCCCTCCTCTGTGGGCTGTCGAACTGATCGGAGACATTCGATTGAATACTGTTTCGCTTGATCACATGGGCGTAGATCGGTGATGTAGTCGGGGTGGCGGATTGGGCCTGAATTATTGTTGTCGGTACCACCTGTTGCGGTGGCAGGCTCTGCATCCGTTGGGGAACTTGTGGTGCTGCCATCCGGGATGATGGGCGATTGTGAGTCTCCACTGATACATAGGAAACGGGTGAGAGATCATTTGACACCTTTCCATTCATGTCCTTGTGACTGATTTGGCCTGAACTACCGAGTTTGGTTGGGGTCTTGTTCATCGATTTACGACAGAATTCCTTTACCTTTTGCAGGATCTCTTCTCGAGTTAGGGTGCCACTACGAGACGCACTGTGATCCTTTCTTCTCAGTACCACCGGTGCCTCGGAATCACTCCGATAGCCCTTGTCTCGCTGATTCGGCGTCATCATTTCATCAAGAACACTTTGACATCGCGGTGGTTGACCAGCTTCTACCTGCACTTGCGGCTGGATCGGCTGTAACTGGTGGTTCATCTGTCGATCATTAGGGACCAGGACTGCATTCCCATCGATTATTTTCGTATTTCGGTTGCGGTACACGCCAGAAAAAGTATTGCGCTGAGGAGATCCTCTAACAAAGTTCTGCACATTCCCCTCGGGAACCAGCTGTGCGTAGACCGGTTGATAAGGCGGTGACATTGATTGCCCAACCTGGATTTGGTAGGCCGGTAGACGTTCATAGATGTTTTCTGGGTTGTGAGGCTGTCCCATAATGGCAGCCGGTTGAGGATGAGCTCCTCCGCTCTGAGTCTGTTGGATAACTTTGTTGTAAAGCTCACGATCAGTGCGTTCCTTGATCTCCCTCAGTTTGACCCATTCTTGCTGACCCACCTGGATTGTCGTAGACGCTTGTGACGGCGACGGTGTGGCAATGATCGGAGACACCGATGGTTTAGCGACCTGTGGCGATAGTTTCTGTGTCTCCACCCCTTCCCTAATAGGAGTTGATGTCACCTTTGGGCCTCCGTCGAGCAGGTTCTCCTTGGAGTTTTTAGGAGTTAGAGCCCCCTTGGGTGTCGAAGAGGCACTCTTTGATTTTGGCAGCGAGTTGTTCAGCCGGGAACTGCTTCTCTTGGATATCTCATGACGATCCATGGACGACGATCGTCCGAAGATCACTCGCTTGTCGGCTGCCTGTGGTGTAGATCGTTTTGGAACTAGAGACTGCCGCTCGGCCACCGATCGTCGCAGCTGAACTTGCTGTGGCTGTTGCACCTGTTGTTGTTTCTCTACTGCATTCCTCTCAAGGCTCTTGTTAGGCATTGGGCGGAGCGAACTGATCGGAATCTGTGCCCGCTGTACACGAGCCCTCAGCAATCCATCTCTAGACTGAGAGGTATGTAGCCGCTCCTTCGATGATGATCGGCTTCGATTTCCCTTAGTCAGTGTTCCTTCGCTTGCCGACCGTGATCGTTCATCCTTTTTCACCTTGCCGCCACCATCATCGTCTTGAAGTGAAAAGTCCTCAGCATTTGTTAAGGCACTTGATATCGAACTGGAACGATCATCACCGGCGGCATAACTCTTCCTTGATCGCTCCATTTGCTTCTTAAGATCACTTGCGTTGCTAAGGAGTCCGTTGCCCGGGCTTCCATGGAAACTCTGTCGCTCCAAAACAACTCTCTTGATCGCTGACGAGGTTTTAATGCCTCCATTCTCAGTAGGTGTAGTACCACTGCCGTACACACTCTGCGGTATAGGAACTTGCTCTTTTGGTGTCGTCTTCCGCTTCGACGAAAATATTCCATTCGGCAATAGCCGCTGGAATACCGAAGGCTTCTTGGCTTTCTTTGGCGTCTCCATTACGGGCACGGGATCTGAATAAATCTGTTCCGTTGAAATTGGTCTTTCAATAACAATCTGCACTCGGGGAGGCTCCGAATACACTCCGTTTGACTTTGTACCGTTGGCTTTCACTGCTTCCTTCTTGGGAGTCAACGACAAACCCTTCTTCGTAAGAAATTCCTGAAATTCTCTAGAGTTTACTGTATTCGTGAAGGACTTCACCTCACCATTCACTGGTGGTGGCGCACTATCGACTTGGTCTGCAGCGGTTGTCCCGTTTTTTAACTTAACTTCTTCGCTGGAATCACTTTTCGTTAACGGCTCCTCAATATCTTCCAAATCGTCATCGGAGCTAATGTGTAACTTTTTGACACGCTCGTCGAACTTCTTAGCGTTTTTGGTCACTTCCTCAGGATTGAAGAGAGAATCTTCGAGATCTGTACCGACTCTCACTTTAATGTCGGACAGATCCGGGTAGTTCGGCTTGGAAACCTTCTTGAAGTTTGGAATTCTCGAAGCCTTTGCCGGCGGCGTGCATTTCTTTTTCAGGTCCTTCAGTCGCTCCTGCGTTTGCTGCGAAAGTTTTACCTTCTTTGCAGGCTTAGTCCCGCTTATCTCTTTTAGTTCCTCGAACTTTATCCGAGCCAACACAGTCGGATCGTATTCGAAGTACTTGTCTGGATTCTTGATGTAAGTCTTGACGTATTTTGACTGATTCAGAACCTCCTCTGTTGTAATGAAGTCTGGATCGTGCTTTGCTTCCTTTGTCTTAGGATTTGACCGCACCGTGCTCAAGGTAGACCTTTTGATGGGCACCGGTGGAGGAGTTTTCTTCTGCTTTGACGACGCTACACCGTTGCTCTTTTTAAACGGATTCTTCTGATCGATTATAACCTCACCCGAGGTGAATTTCTTGACAATTTCATCGTCCGGATCGAAGGAAACCGATTTTTTTAAAATCGTCTTTGGCGGCGGTCCAGTGCCGTTTGTTAGAATCGATTTTGTATTGGTTGGTGTTGTGGTGATGCTTATGGTCTCCACGGGACCGTCAACTTCGTTATTTGGTTTATCACAGATTTTCGATTCGTTTTCATCGACAGATGGCTGTACTAACGCGGTGGTTTGCACCTTCACTGGAATGGATTCACGTGGTGCTGGTATCGGTTGTTTCGGCTGTTGTTGTGGTAGTTTTTCGATTTCTAGTGCATGCTTGGACTCCGGGGAGGGTTCTGTTGTTTCGGACATTGTTTTTGTAAAATGGTGATGTGGTATGTTCTCGTGGTGGTGGTGGTGGTGCTGCTGCTTGTAGTTGCATTAAGGTGAATGAATGGAGTGTGTAGTGTAAAAGAATTTCTGTTGAGTTTCATTGAATCCGAATTTACTTCGAAAACGTTCCGTAGGAAGGCCTGCATTGGAGAAAGAAAGAAGAAAAAAGGAAAAAAAAACTTGTTAGATCCTTGAAAGCAATTTAACTGGAATATCCTGTCATTTGAGACTATTCAGCGAGTCCCAGCCAACAGAGCTTTGATGCATTAACCAGTTCTTCAACTGCAAAAGTACTTGACCCGTTTTTTCATCGCCACCGTAGAGCTGTCTGTCAGTAACTTTGTCTGCACATTTTATCCCTAAAAAGGATGTTCATCGTTTGTGTATACACCATACGGTTGGGTGGTGCGAAAATAAACTGCTTGCTTGCCTGGATATTGTTACATTTGCGCGTTTTTCTTTTTTGCTTGCAGGGAAAAAAGTTTTTGTCTTCGTCTTCTGATGCTGAGAATATACGCTTAGAATGCGAAATTAGCGCGCTACCACTTTGAGAAGGATACGAGTGACTCTCCCATGAATGGAAATTTTGTAAAAGGAACTACTTTTGCTGTCAGTAACTAGTACAAAGTTTGTTTGAGGGGTGTTTAGTTTTAGAATCTTGAATAATGTTTTGAAAATTTAGGAGAAGTTTTAAGGACGTGGTGAATAGATAAGGACTATTCAAACTGTTTGAAATGCAGTTTGATGGGTAAAACATATGAGGGAACTTGTCCTTGATGAGGTTGGTATGATATTTTTTTTTTGTGTCATGTATCCACATGAAGTCCTAAACGAGTTTTGAACGTCCTTCACACCAGTTATATGGAAACCAAATCTGACACTAAGGACATGTCACTATATCTCTTCAAATGGAAGCAAGTAGGATGCCGGTGATGGACAGTTTTAAGTTACAAAAGTTGAGTGATGGAATGTTTTCCCAGGCACTCCGTGCTCTACAGGGGTTATATCTGCATAAGGCTAATTTAATGCTCAGTCTAAGTTATAAGCGATTTGAAGGCATGGAGTCCTGTAATGCTAGTATGTCTTGTGACGAAATGTGAGTACTTTGTTCTAACTAAAATTTCCGTTCAACGACCGCAGACAACAACTCCCAATAGTACAAGTTCCAAATTTCATATAAAACATATTCCAAATAGTTATTAAGTAGGGAATTCACTTAAGTAATATAAGAAGAGGTAAATAAAACACTCTCACAAGTAATAAGGCTATGTTTAGATAGGACGGATTAGATTCGAAGTGAGCAATCTGCAATCCCAAGACGAAACAAAAATGGATCTCAGTAGAAAAACTTGGTGAAGTATTGTCAGAAATCATGTTAGTTTGGAAGAACTGAAGAATATTGCAATACATAGTGAACATGATGATGCGTAGGCGTAGTAGATGTCCCAAAAGTGGACGTAAGATTTTTTTAAGTACCAAAACCTGTTCTATGTATATATTCCATTTACAAAAAAATCGATCCTATGACTTACACCAACTATAGAGGCATATAAGATGCTGTCCAGCGTACTGCGTGAACGTTTTAAGTCATCTTGCACCACATTTATTGACACAGCCCGGCAGATCGACTATAAACTAAATCTTCACGCTAAGACAAATCCTGGAAAAGACCAATGAATTTCAAGTAAAAATACACTATCTGTTTATCGACTTTAAGGCTGCGTATGACAGCATTCATCGCTTGGAGCTTTTAAAAGACGATGACCGTAAAAACTGAACCAGGTGTGCAGTGTAGTGCAGTGTAAAAGTTCCATTTCGGAACATTTCCAGACATGAACCGGATTTTGACAAAAAGATGCTCTGTCATGGGATTTCTTCAATTTAGTGTTGGAGCAGATAGTACGGAGGGTTGGTGTCAACACGTAAAGTACTATCTTTTACAAGTCAATCCAGCTGTTCGGATATGAAGACAATATCGACTTCATCGAGTGGTCACGGCAATTGAAACGCAACTCAACTATATTGGTTTGAAGGTTAACGAGGACAAAACCAAATATTTACTGCTGACAAACTAATCAACATCCACCACCGCTTAAGGCAAAACGTCACTATGTTGTTAAGGAGTTTACTTCATCGAAGTTCATGTTAACTCTACGATTGAGTTAGTGGACATACGGCGAAAAATTATCCTAGCAAACCGATGCTACTTCGGTTTCGTCGAATATTTCGAATGGAAGGCCGCGGAGGTCTCACGCAGAGACTCTTCAGACAGACTGGGGAGCCCGATGAGTAAGTGAGTAAGTAACTATCTTAACCTGCATGAGCAGAGCAGAATATAAGTAAGTAATTGAAAAAGAATCGTAATAATGGTCAGATAAAGTCTTGATTATGTTGTTATTCCAAGGGATACTTTCTATTTTTTTTTTCATTGATGGATTTTGGGAGAGAAGATCGACCAACTGGTGGACTATGTATCTATACCACTATGTTTAAACTTTTATATCGATCTCGACTCAAAAACCTATTGCAGGTGGTGTTTTATGGTCAACATCAAATGAGGTCATGGTATACCATATACATGTCACTCAAAAAAATGCTTGCTCCATTTGCATACCCGCCCAAAATGTCACTCCATTTAGATCCAATTACAGCTTCAAGTTCCGAGAAATTCAATCCAAAACCAGGTCCGCAGTCCATAGCCAAACTTCCATTATTTACTATCAATTCCAATGAAATCCACATTCGGTTGCACAATCTCACATTTATAGTTCTGCCATTCATAAAATGTCAACGGGGTTATGTGCTAGAAATGCTAATAAAACGAATAAAAGTATCTCACTGCGAAAAAAAAATGCCTGCTTTGTCCCATTGACCATTGTCTAAGCTCGCTGTAATTAGATACAAACACATATGTACCCCGTAAGAGGGTCAGGCAGGCAACAACTTGGCCGTGTCAAATGCAGTTAATTCCGCAATTCGGCGGGCACCAGGCGGGAATCTAGAACACTGCCAAAGGCAGTACACTTTTCGCTTTCCCAGTACCCTAGCACTGTTTGAATGCGAAAAGCTTTTGTGGGTTTTATATTTTTATGTAATTAACGTGGCTTACTGGAGGAGGAACACAAAAGTCCCTCTCCGAAGGCCGGATAGTGTCTGTTGTCGTCCGCTCGTTTGTTGCTGTATTTTGCTTAATTCGCGCGTTTATTTGCGAATGCAAATGGAAATCGCCAATTGCAGCGACAAAAGGCAACGCTGACAGCAGCAATGCCGGCCAATTGTTTAATTAGTGTGACGAGAGGGGGTTTCGTAACGTGTACCGAGTCGAGTGGATATGGATTTTCGTTAAAATTCATAAAATCTGCTTGACTTTGTATTAGCATAATGGAATTCATGGCTTTAAGTTGATTTAACACTTAAAGCTGTTGATGGGAATTGATTATGTTGAGTAGCATAATGAGATGATTTGCATAAACATCAGCCATCTGTTGGTTTTCCGATGTAGTACCATTGGGACACAAGTGGATAGGTCAGTAAACAGATTCTCATTTTGGACAACTTTTACATCAGTCTGAGTACAGAGCAGGAAGGGTTTCCAGTGGCAAGGAGATTTTGAAAACAAACGTTGTCACTTTAACTGGGAGTGCTTGAGGAAAAATTATAAATATACGTACATATGTACATACTAGTATATGTATGAACATATATAAGCCAGGAGATCAATGGACCCAATAACATACATACATCAATTAGGAGTCTACATAGAGAGATGTTAACATACATACATACATATGTAAGTTAGGAGTCTACATAGAGAGATGTTAAAAAGAACGGTTATGCGGCTACTTATATCGGGAATGTTAAAAAATCAGGACTTTGAGACAGACTCTGAGAGAAACGAATTAAAAGTACGGACTTAATGTTGGAGCAGAAAATTCTTAGCCTGATCTTTAAGCTTATTGCATAGCTTCACTATATTTTGGACAACATGCCGAATGCAGACTTTGCTCTGCATATTCGGGTGACTATTAGCAGTTCGGTTCTACCTTCAAAAATCCACTACTCTCTCTAAACAGCACATTAGAGATTTGAGATAGCTAGGATAGGGCACGCAGAGTTTTTAAATCTTTCTTGGTGGGATCAACATAAGTTTGCACATACTACTCGACTACACGTTACCGAAACCCAGATTTAGTCAAGTCCGGACAACTATTCAGATCTTTGTAGTATTTCTCAAGCGATCAAGGAAACGTCAGCATTTTTAGTTGGTAAGAAAAGAAACTGTCTCGCAGATCAGCACCGTAAGCGATTTCACTCTCTGAGTACATTCTGGTAGACTTAAACCAAATAAAATTCAAATAAATCTTACTGGAGCTGACAAATGATCCTCCATATCCTTTACATTTGTCAGACCCTGTCTCAAAGAAGATTGCTTCTAGTGACTTTTCTCTGGCATGAAATCACCAGCCAACCTTTTTAGTGGCAGTGAATGTTTAAGTGGGCACCGTGTTAGTTCGCTGAACTACGGAGCAACGGGTTCGAGGTTCAATCTTCAGACAACACCTAAAATTTCTTTCACAGCTCTACGTTTCACTAGCGTCTAACATATGTACATCCGAGAGTAAAATTGCCATGAAAAGGCTTCTCAAAACAAAAACTGCTCTTTGGAGCATTAAACGGCATTAAACAGTAGGCCCCTTGCATAAAGCATAACACGAACGACACGAATGGTTGAATGATTGTAAGAAGCTAGACCCTGGATCCCATGGACCAGTCGCGCCAAAATTTTTGTATTTTATTTTTTTATTTTTGAAAGTTCAATTAGAATCTTTGAATTCCTCCCGTAGGGACGCAGTAGAGGAACCGACTTGGATAGCGCAACTGGTGGCAGTTAGATAAGAACCAGGCTAACTGGAGAGGCTTATTGGTTCAGTCCCAGGTTCACTCTGAACGGTGGCGCTACCTAGTTCATAGAAATTTCGATTTTTTATTCCACAATTTTAGAAGTTAAAATGGCCTGACTTGTAAAAAAGGAACGAAATCGGATTTGACATTGAAAGAGCACTTAACAATGTCAGAACGGACGTGGTACGCATAAATCTCGCAAACTTCAATATCTACAATACTTTCCAATTGGATTGTGGAAACGGAGGAATGAAGTTAAAAATATAAGCCTCTAGAGGTACGCTTTTGCTTCAAGGCGGAGAAATCTCTCCACTACTATGGGTTATTGTTCTAGAGTGAAAGCCATCGCATATGCGGATGACGTTATACTGATGACAATAGATAAAGAGCTTCCTACCCCTAGCAAGCAATTGGAAGGTGCACTGAAGACCCTAGACAACTGGACTAAGAAATGTGGACTAGCGGTCAACCACCAAAAAACCGAGATGGTACTGGACCACAGTACAAGGTTACGCTTTGCTGGGTCCCTTTACAGACGAATTGGCTAGAAGATATTAGAGAGATTCAAATACAAGTCGACTCCTCGGAAAACATACCGCCTTGCACACTGAAGCTCGAAGCAGGGATTATGGCCTAAGGAAGGCAAAAAACAAATGGTCCTCTCTAGACACTTGTGTGATCACAAGAAGTGTATGGCCTTGCTTCGACAAAAGAAGGACCTTTACTACCCTGATAGGAGTCATCACGGGGCATAACACACTACCACCTGAAAAAAACTTCGACTAATAAGATGAGGATGTCAACGAAGATGAAAATCGCTTTCTTTGTCAATGTCTAGGTCTCATCCACCTCAGTCACAAATTATTCGGACATCAACTAGATGGTTTGCAAGTTCCTCACAGTAAGAAGATTAACCAACGGTCCAAGGAACATCTATCTCCTATGGATATACCAATGGTTATATGGTATTACTTATTGGAATTTCGGTCGAAGAATACCAAAAGATTGTAACTTCGCTAAGCACTGAGCAATATTCAAAACACTTCGATATTGTTAGTTCATCATTTCCGGCGATAAATTTCTTCAAGTTCAATTTAGCAATACGAGACCCTTTTCGACGTTGCTTGTACACATTTCTCAGTACTTTCCAGTCCTTACCAGTTCCAATAACAGCTGCAAATATGAACCAAGCTTCTGTTCAATAAGGCTGGGATTTGGACTAAACAGGAAGCTATTCTAGGAAATCTAGCCACCCTAACTGTAAGCTAGAAAAAAAAACCGTCGCATGCGAAAAACATTACAATTACTCTGGAGTATTTCGTGGAAACCCTATCAGCTTGAACCGTAGGCACGTTCACAAATCAATCAGAGTGCCAACTCGTCTACAAATGAATAAGCCAACAAAACAACCTCCGTCAGTGTCACATTTCTCTCGAACCACACACACATATATGTAATTAGCTGCCCAGTTTATCTTATCTCGTCAGAAAACCAATAAAGAAAATAACTCTTAAAACACTCAGATACTTGGTGCAAAAAAAAAAAACTATGTATGTAGGTATGCGCATTCATATGAATTCTTTGGATAAATGTTGACATTGAGTACGCGAAGACTTATCTTCAAAGCGGAGTCCGATAACACAAAAACTTTTGCCTGCCGAGTGCACTCAGTCAGTCACCTAGTTATGTATATATATATATTCTGGCTTATCAAGGTTTTTTAGTGTGCGTTGCCCCCTTTTTCCGCGGAATAAACAAATTAAGTTGTATTCACACGATATACTACCAACAGATGTTCTAGAGCACCTTTGTGTAGACAGTAGACTACTACGGTGCGAATGGGGTGCACGGAATTTTATTGCAAAATATAGATGAATGGATGCGTCATGGTTTTTGTAGAATCCTTTGTTGTTTATTGCATTGTTGAAAACGCCCGATAAGGTATCAGGGGATACAAACACATTGAATTTACTTCAACTGCGGTAAGGTGAAGGACTCTTCTGTTTGCGGCAACTCGAAGGGGTTTATTATACGAACATTTTACGAGATTTATTTGTGGTACTCATTGATACAACACACCTTGACTCTCTGCCTGATGTGTGTACTCATGATTAGTTAATAAGATTTGATTTACAAATTTTAAGTACGTATGTATAGATAGGTCGATTAAGGAAAAAAGTTACATCTTTGATGCAAATTGGTGGTTTGCGTCCAGATTAAGGAGGGACATGGTGTGGAAGCGAAGTGTCCGAAGTGGAGAATGATGTAAAATTAAAAAGAAACCACAATGTAGTAAATGCTAGGACGTGTAGGACAACTGACGGCCACGAATGTATAGTGCGAGAAACCATGTAGGATGCATCAATCTAACACGGTGTACGAACTGGATACTAACTAAAACAACTGGATATATCAACGTCTACTTCCTTTAAGACTTTTGGCAGGCATTTCGTTTTAAATACTACTATCGTACTAGTCATTGACCGCCCAGTGTATAACAAGTAAGTGTGAATGCAACCAACCTTGTGAAATTTCAATAGAGTATCTTAAGCATCATTCAATGTCGTATTTCAAAGAATTTTTATATCACTGATTCGCATCTATTTAGCTTTAGTGTGTATTTTTCTTACACTTTGTATTTTTCTTACACTTTTTGGTAAGTTTTCACTTTAATCCTCCCGCCAAGATTAAGGCTTCATAATTCTACACTTCTACACTGATTCACAGAACTTTCAAGGTCCAACGCCTTTGTATTCATGTTTTTCGTTTCATTTCACAAATGGAACATAATAATAATTTGACGTCTAAGAACAGATAAAAAAAAATAAACTTTTTCCTTATATGTATATCCCACAACTAGGATCTTATATACAACAAAACATTGAGACTACTATACTCTAGACAATAGAAGGACAGCCACAATAAAAAGTCTCAATGATAGTCATTAAGATGAATTTTTGTCTTCGCCGTAGACATTCAGACAGACATTCAGACAGGATTTTTTTCTTCTTCTTCTTCTTCTTCTTGAAATGGAAATTGATAAGGAGTCAGTGAACGCCTCCTTGGCTATGATCCCAAAATATTCCACTCTTGTAACTAAGAATGCATATCCTCTCCTTTTTCGCACGAAAAACGAATTGAAATTGTTGGATGAAATAACATTAGACATCTGCATGCGGCAAGTGGAAAGTAAGAATCTATCGCCATTTTCCGAATTCAATTTACCAACAACACAGCACATACGACAAGGACCATCACAGCGAAAAGAAAAATACTGCAAGTGCGCTGATATGTGAAATAAATTCGAGAATATTTTTCTCTCGTATCCCAACGATTTGTTATGGATGTGTGTCTGACATATGATATCGTTAGAATGTTGTAAGAGGCGATGGAACATGAATTAAGCGAGGGGTTATACCGAATGTGACAGGTCCAATGTCAAACATGGACAATTGAGGTATAATGGAGGGTACAGATTTACTGTCATTTTGCATTTCTGTTGCAGGATGACAGTCGTTGGCAGTGAGTGAATGCCCTGCATCTTTCGTTTCAGTTTTGTGATCGTGTAAGCCAAACCTTAAAGTTGTCAATGGCCTTTTCGAATTCTATTTGAATCCAACGTAGTGATAGAACATGCAAGGTGTACGAAGTGTAGGTCAGTGGTAGAGCATGAACTATGTAAAGATAAAATCGATCAAGTGCATCACCAGCTGCAGTAAAAAAAAGTTGACACAATTCAAGAAATGACACTGACTACGGATTATATGCAGTGTACAACTTTAATAGTGTACGAAGTGGAAAAACGTTGGAAAGCGTTTGACAACATGATAGATCCTTCTGATTATTTGGCACTATTTGGACTGTATTCAAAGTCGATAAAGTTCCTGGTGTAAGAAGTGGCTTTGAGCATTAGAAAGCAATAGTAATAATGTAAACACAAATCAGGATACTGACTCTTCCGCCTTCAGAGTGTACGAAGTGAACAAAGTTGGAAGTGTCTAATCCATTTAGGGTTGACACTCTTGTTAATATAGTACCTTCTAAGCTATACTGAAAGTCAGTTTTATAGGAAACATATAAGAAATGGAGTTCTTTGAGCTCCAATAAAGCCTGACCTACAATTTTAAAAGTTTTAGACGGTCTTCTACTTTACACAACCTATTCCCACAATCACTTTCTTTTTTTTGATAAAGTTGAATTGTAAAGCCTTTTTAATGCAGGTAATATATGACACATTGTCCGATGATGGCGAATGTTTGTTTAGAGAGAGAGAACATCGGCTATACCTCTTTTCATTTAATACTGGCCATACCCATATAGATACAACTCTTTTGGTGTTCATTTGTCCTCTACTACGCACAACATATAATTTCTTGGACGACACAAATCGGTAATGGAGATCTGACGATACATGAAATATGCTCCGGGAGCAAGGACTTATGTATATACCATCAATGGTCATCACAATGTGTCCACACTGAACAATAGAGGAATATGTCTCTCCTTCGCCAAGCTCATCTATCTAAACCTAAGCCTAATTGCAACAACAATAGACGCGCCATAAAAAGGATAGAAGAATATTAATGCTGAGACATTTCTCTTGTTCCTCATTAGATTAGAGATGTATCGGCTTTTCTACATAAGGTTAAGCCAGTGGAAGTTGGCAAGTAATTACTTAATCTCAAGAGTTCAATCGCTCTCTAGCACTCTGTTACACAAAATGGTGTATTCAAAAAGGAGATGATCAACAAGCTCAACTTCTCCTTCATCCGCATAGACATTTGTTCATGTGTCGTTTTATTTTTCAATGTCTGCCCACATCTATCGTGGATGTGCATGTTTCTTGATGAACTTAAACTATCTTTGCTTTACTAATGACCTCAGCTTTGATTTTTTTGTTAAGTGTGGTGGATGTCCTGTCGTCTTCAGACATGTACTAGATGACATCAAAATCGTTCTCAATACCTCTATCAGAGTTCATCGGTCTAGTAACTCCTTAAAAAAAAACCGCCCACTGTTTGTTTGAACTACAAATGCAAAATCTTAGCCTAACTGCTCTTTGCAGCCTCATTAAACTAGTCACTACCCTCGACTGGTTCCCCAAGACAACAGAGCGCTTCAGAGTTAAGAAAAAAGAAAAAGTAAATTCACGTTTATGCTAATTATTCACATATCACTTATGACCATCATAACAAAGCATCCACCGGAGAAGTATTTCTGCAAGAATATGCTAATGCATCTCAGATGCCGGTTGTAATAGTTGCACAGATGCCAGATCTTACACACAGCGAGCCCCCTTGCATAATAACAGCGAGAAAAAAAGACTTAGTACATCAAAGATACATAAACTCTCACTTTTTTCTCTCCCTTACGCCGTCGCCGGCCGGTCAGATTTTTTTTTTTATAAACAGAATGGACAACCATTACGATAGATGGATGGATACCACCTCGTCCTCGCATAAATTTTCCCCACCACTGGTGATGATGATGATAGAAAGTTGATAGAGTGCCACGACGTGGAAGACTTCAGCCAAAACGACAGTTACTGTTACTTGCATTCACGTAATAGTGTCACGATTCTGGCGTTCACTGTCGTTGGCTGAGGTATGAAACAGTGTGTCAGTGGTGAATTTTTAATCATCAAAGTGTTCGACAATGGAACAGTGAATGCAATCACAGTCAAACCAACCCTCCATTGGAACATTGTCAAACACATACCCATGAGTACAGGGAAATACAATCCGGAACCAAAGGAGGCCGCTGCAATAAATCTTCAATTTCTGTCACTTATCGATTCGCATCGAACCCCAAGAAAAAGAAGGCGAACATTCTACTGCATAACAACATTTTCCAGAATTAACTTTCGAGTTTCAAGGACTTAAGCCAAGCAGAGTACCCTATTGTCGTCACAGCAATGCTGCTGTAGGCAGGCAGAATGCCAGTGGGCAACTTCAAGTAAGAGAGATGCCGCCGCCACAGCACCCAATGTCACCACCCCAACCAGACCTGTCAAACACCGACACTAGTTTACCCTCTATGAGATGAATTGAGTCTGAATGCGCCTGGGGGAAAACTTATTGCCTACTCCTGGTAAATTCGATTTTTTTCTTGGAAGAACATGTGGCATTTGGCACGTACATACAGCATAGTGTCATAGGTTTCGATACGAATATATCGGACGAGACCCCTTTCCGAACTGTTTTGCGAAAAGGAAAAGTCAATCAAAGGGAAAAATGGCAGCGACGGAAAATACTATGTTCGCAGATAGAAACTACTGTACGTGATAGGGCTTAAATATGTTGTTCATGTGTAATGCAGAGAAATCAAGCCTGTAAGAGATTACCAAAAATATATATAGAAGCACTGGCGTCGAATTTAATAGAGTTTAGTCAGATGGAAGCATTGTTGTTATCCTTAGGCAATGTGCCTAATGTATTTCATGGTCAACTGCTATTTCTCCTTCTTGTGTCATGTTTCGTTTCAAGATTTGCTTGCTTGATTCTGGAGAAAAAATTCTCATATCGACACCTCTGAAGTCCGTCGGTGATTTAATCTTGTTTAACCAACATTGATGAAGTCACCGACTGCAGTGCAAATTACAATCTGACATCAGAATGCCATTAGGCATCATGAATTACCTCACATATTCACAAAGGCGCTATGTAAATTGAATGACATCATGAAACAGAATATTGCTTTACCATTTATGGCCGCAATCGTGACCAATATCTGTCAAATGGCACACCAGTGAATCCAATTATGTTCTTCAGCCATTTCATTGGCATACATTCAACAATTCAATTCAATTAACTTGGATACAAATGAGGTTCCTACGAGCTTGATTAACGAAATTTCATGTATGTATGTACGTTTCTACTTACCACTAGTATTGTTAAGTGTGTTTCATGTATGATTATTAACATGAAATGAGTATATAATCAAGCATCGGGCAACATAGGGTAAAAAACAGGAGTTGGAAGTTTAGTTACCAAAAATTACTTGCACCTTAATGATGTCTAGACAATTCAAGAACTCTCCTTATTTTTGGAAAAGAGGGTCGCTATGGCGAGTGTACTTCCATTGAACATATTGCTGCATACTAGTATTTTCGACGAAACTGTGATTCCAGTCGAATTTCATACTGTCGAACTATCTGTACGTGAGTTCCTGAGGAGAAAGCCAAATGAAAGAAAACGTGAGTTCCGAATGGATTGTATACCGAAAAGTTGACGAGAAGGATCGTGGATCTATCTAAGAGAAGAAACATTACAAAGCAACTTAACAACGTTTTGAAGATAGACTTATTTCTGAATAGCCAGGTTTGCGCTCTCGATTTTCTTGTATCGATCGATCATCGACCGTACGAATCGATTCCGAATTCATCAGAGTTGATTCTCCATTACTTAAATGGTTTTCAAAAGAGCATACAATGGCATTCATTTGGTTTGCCTTGTGGAGGAGAATTGAGCACTTGGAAATCCCAAGTGGTGCCCCACAAGGGAGTATCATTTGGCCATTACTGAATAGCGATACAATTTTTAGTGCCTAAATGACAAGAAAAGGAAAAGTTCAGTCGACTCTAACACCTCTCTCTAAAAAAATGGAAATATTTGCTCAGAGGATCATGGATCTCCACCAAATGACCTTAAGTGTAGAGAGGGAACTAAACGTTGTAGGTCGAAATGTGAAGATTTAGAAAAAATCTCATCTTTGCGAGAAATCCACCTAACCATTGGTCACCCTTCGAAATAACAATAGTTGCATAGGTAATTTTTAAGCAACAGTTGCTGTCAGCTCTGAAGAGAATCTAAAACATACATGTCAAGTCAAGGACATCCATAAAGGTGCTTTTGGCCGGGTATAAGCGGGAAACGTTTGTCAATCTGATGTCTATTATTGTGTCTCATTAAATGTTTGACTATTCAGATAGTAGCCTACTTATTGGCTGAACGAAACGGTTGGTTTATACATTGCCCATACATTCTGTATCTATTTATGCTTCTGTTAAAAAAAAGTTATATTGAAAATCCGATGAATGATACAATTAAAAAATAAGCCCGCTGTTGATTTAATTCCTACTCCTTCATACTTACATACATATATGTAAGTATTCGTTCCGGACCACCTTAAGCTTCAGAAAATCAATTTAATATTTTCTCCAATCACTAAAATCTCGATTTACTTTGAACTTTACCTCTAGATATCCCAAATGATCCCTCTCTTCACAATCAACCACATTTTCTCCCACAACAATAACTTCCATATCAATCTTCAATACCTAAACTCAATCCCATAATCTACATCCATGGAGAATTTTTGATTGAATTAAAAAAGTTTTAACCAACACACCTGGTGCCATTGCTTAAAACAACAACCAACCCACACACTTTAGCCTGAGCTCATGATTGATAAATTGGATGATTTCGAAAGTCAATGTGTTGCTATTTTAATAAAAAACGAGGAAGGAGACCACCATCACCACCCAGACAGAAGAACATCCTGAATCCTTAAGAATCGAAATTCACAATCGCCAGCCGCATCTATTATTGAAATTCTTTTCGATATAAATGATGATTACATTGTTGCCGAAACATAAGAACCCTCGATTTGGTTCTAAACATCGTAAACGTGACCGTAATTCTATATCCTTCTTGACTCTGAAGTGTAAATATTTGATTAGGAGTTTCTTGCTTTTTTTTTTGTCGTTCCGCTTGTTATACCCTTTTGTAAAGATTTCGAAGCGATTATGTGCCAAGGAGACCGACAAATAAAGCTTATTTGGCACACAGATAGGATCGGAATGGAACCCGAGAGGTGATATTTATGTCGGCCTCAGTGTGTCCTAGCGATTATTTGATAATTCATGTGGAGTGACTTGATACTGGATAGATTTGAAATATTTAAAGTTATGATGGTTGAAGTGATTGCTCTCAATGGAGTTATTGTTGTGAAAAGGCGAGAGACGGCTGTCTAGATGGTTTATTGTATTACACGTCAGATGCGAATCACAGTGGCTAACCTCTTTTTTTTGTTTTTGTGTAAAAGAAGGGTAGAATATTGATCCATGCATTCACTCCTTAGCCCATTCACCTTTATCGAAACTTCAGATATCACCTTTCCCCCCTTAAACAAGAACGATATCTCAAGTATCTTTAATTACTTCTTTGGTAAGCATGCAAGAATCTCATGACAATCGTGACAAATTACCACTCAACACCGGTGGAAAACTAATTCACACCACACACCCTATCCTACTACTCCATGAATTCTGGAATTTGCATGATGCAATACCTCCAGAGTTAATGCACCATCTTCAGCTGAACTCTCAGGTATGCGTGAGACGGGAAGCACACAGTAGTAGATGGAAAATTAATTGTTTTTCACTTAAGCACGTGTAACGAGGTCTGGAAAAACTTGAAAGAAACAGATCAAGCATTTCAATTGCCAACCGAGCTGAGCCTCCTCGGTCGGTGCACTACACTTGGATTGCACTTCAAAACGTGACTCGAAATAATTTGTTTTCTCGAAATCTAGAGACTTTGTGTGGCTTATACTTTTATATACAACAGCAACGCGACGTATTGGTATTTCGGCGCGCGGATTAAAACAAAGAAGATGTCGATCTGTTTCGTGAATGCAGAATTCTACGACATTGTTGGCACTTGTGGTTGGATTTCAAAGAGCGAACGGTTGTTTTATTGCCAATTAATTGGTTTTACGTGGTGGGAATAGGCGTGCATCTATCTAGCAGTGGCAATGGCTTCGGCTAAGCCTTTGTGCAGCCAAAGTGTAAAACAGTATAGGGTTTCATATTTTAATGAGCGCTGTTAACATAAAAATTATTGGAGACCATTCTTTTCCGGAATGTTTTTCTTTTCATTTTTTTTTTTTTTAATTGATCACGATATTTTTTTAGGTTTCCGTTGCGGCTCAGCTTACACGGAAGTATAGACTTTTAAAGGTAGAGAGTGGTGGACCTTTTGACCTTTTTCCATGTTAGATTTCGTGGGAAAATCGAAATGGAAATTTATCGGTGTGGGTGGGCAGTAATTTTTTTTTTTAATTAATTCAAGTTTAATACCTGGGGTCTCCTGATTAATTAATCGCTCGGTCAGAGCTTTCTACAGTCACTGCTGGACCATTTACTTTCAGCAAAAGAATATGGTTGGCTTGGGACACTTTTAGATACAACTTCAAGACTAGATCTTGGCCTACATCCCTACAAGATCAAATTAACTCAAGAACTACAGCCTCTTGATCATTTGAAGTGCCGAAAGTTCTCCGATTGGACTCTGCAAAAATTGAAGAAAATCCTGAATTTCATCAAAAAATGTCAATAAACAAAATATGCGTTATTGGAGAGCGACAAACCCACATGTGCTTGTTTGTAGTATTGGATCGTATTTTTTCGTCGATGAAAATGATCGCCTTGTTACGGAATGATTGCACAAATGAATGATTGTTTAGATGAGTGATTGCATGAATAAGTGGATGTGGATGAATGAATAAGTGCATCAATGAATGATGGATGGATGAATGAATGAATGTATGTAATGAATACGAAAAGCAACGTACAAGCTCGTTAGTGAATGGGTAATACTAAATTATGGAAACCTATTTCTTACGCTGTCGAGTATATGCTCGAACGCCAGTTTTATGGACAAATATCAAGTCTGGAGCAACAAAATTCGAATGAAAACAAGTTAAGAATATAGTTTTAGGCGTCTGATTAAAAAAATCGTACCAATTCCCAGAGTCTGAGACAATCTACTAGCGAGGCTATTCAAAGTGGCTGGAGATGACTTGACAGAAAACCTTGATGTACATATGTATGTAGGTTAATATCAAATAGCAAAATTTTCTCAGACGATGGTAGGCCAGATGAATATAATCTATAAGTATTGTTTGGCCAATCCACAAGAAAGAAAACTACAAAGACATAAGCGAACGCCTTCGTGTATACGGTTTCAGGCCAAAAAGCCAGCAATCGATAAAATTCACACACTTCATTATATTCCAGAGAAAACTAAGGAAATCCAAAAGATTTTGATACTGCCTTTGGGAGTATTTACAGAGACGAATGAAAAGAGTCCTGTTTCGCACAATATGTAGAGATACTACGAAACTAATAGTTTACGTCGGCGGTATTGACCTAATTGTCTGAACCCATCATCGGGAAGCTTGTAACTATTAATTGTTGGACAAAACCAAGTATATGATCGACGAATTCGACAGAACGTCACAGCGGACAACATTCTATGTGTTCAGTACGATAAGTACATCACCCAATACTGCCACCATCAGTCACACAGTCTTTTGAATATTTCGCTCGCTTTAAAATGAAATAATTTCACCATTGAGCAATGACCACATAGCTAATTTGCCGAATCATCTGCAGTCCAGTCCATTGTCATCCAGATTAATTGGAATCCATATCCCACAGGCAAAGGAAGCAATTCAAATAGTGAGTGTAAATCCTGTAACATTTCTAGTCATTCGCTCGTTCTGGACATAGCCACCAAACTAAAACAAAAAAAAATCTCCTCATTACCACCCATTGTTCTTTGAATTAAAAATCGTGCCATTCATTACTATATATGTATCTTCATCGCCCGCAGTATCTTCAAATAGCATTTTCAATTACCATAAATCTTCAAATAATTCTTGAGTCTTCATCTCATTACCTTAGGCAACTTGAAACAAAGCCCTCCCTAAAGAAGATGCCCATTTAACAGAAAAAAAAGGTTCTTGTTCTCTCTGTACAAGTAAAAGTATCTTTTTTATGTAATAAACGTTTTCCCAGAGCAAAATTCTTCGTATCTCTTTTTATTCTTCCTCGGAAAACAAAAACGAACAAAAAAAAAAAATACGTAAACGACGTAGTGTTTTATCCATAGCGGATGAATACTAATTACTTTTGCTTTGTCGTAGATTCGTACCTTGCACGATGGGAGGGGAGCCGAAGTTAAAACAACAAAACCCGCCTTCTAGCGAAACCCCTTTCGAGTACCTTCTCATAATATTCGAAGGCGAATGACCATATACATACATTTGTTTCTTTTTTTTTTGGGTATCCAATTAAATTGACGCACAGAATCTCACAGGGAGGTGGTAAAAGCCCGCGCGCAAAGGAAGCGCATTTGTGTACATACGTACATATATCTTAAGTATCTATTCATCATGCGACCACTATAACCCCAGCTTAAACGTGTATCATAGATACTATCAGGTAGGAAAAGTGGTAAAGATGGAACCCCAAAGTCAGCAAACTTGGGGGAAATTCACGAAATGTAAAGCGATGGTGGTGGCCCCCTAACTACGTTGCACGATCGAACCGCGTTAAGAAAGTTCTGTTTAGAAAAATTTCCAGTTTGTAACCGCAAACGGATCTAAAGATCACAAAAGAAAATTAAGTGAAAGGTCGGTTCGGTTGGCCGGCTAGTCTGTCCATGGATGTACCAATGCACCATTGCACCATCGTTGCTCTGCTGGTTGTGTGTTGTTTGGTTTGTTGAACTTCTTTGCTGCTTTGTTGCACGCAGCGACGGCGACCGCATGATCTTATCGAAAGGTAAACCATGTACACACTTAGATCACGATAGAGCCCCTCATAGCGTCATTAAGTCATGTGAAATCATGTAAAATTTTTCCGGTGCAGACTTTTCCACATGATGATACCAATGACTATGACGAAGATGATGATGATGACGATGATGACGATGATGTAGCTGTTCCATGTAATTATGGTTAGAGATTGTAAATTATTCGCTGTGTGTGTCTCCCTGATCCAGTGAACCTGAAGACCGATTGTGCTTATTTGATATGCAACCACATAAGAGTCCCGCAAGACCACAAAGACAGCAAAAAAAAATTAAAAAAATAAAACAAAAAAAAACATACTAAAGACAAATGGAATCTCTTCTTCTTGGCGAGTGTTTCACGGAAACGGATGGTTGGTATCTGTATCTATTGGTCTACAGTAACAGCTACTGCTGGTAATCCTTTGTTAGTTCATTTACAATGCATTTGCGGTTGATTACCGACTGAAGACGACGTTGATGGTTTGATGGATACTCGCATTCTAAAGGCTTTTCTAGTTCTTTCCGTATCTATTCTGCACAAGTGGCTCGGTGAAAATAATTTGCGCATCGGAATAGCTTGGCAATGGCATTTGCATTATCAATTTGATTTTAATTAGCTGCCGCGGTCATATCGATAAACTTGTGTGCGATAGGAAGGATGGAAATGGAAGATAAGCATTCGTTCGATTGTTAGATATGTAACTTCCGTGCAGCTGTTGAAGTAGATGGGGCCAATAGCAATAGTGCGAGTTTTTGTAAACAAAGATATACATACATATGTACATACGAGTACATAAGGGGACATATTTCATTAGGAGCTTGTTGATACATTAATTGCGTTCCAATGCTATAGATTCTCAAAGGGGTGACAGTTGGAAGTGTACTGGTCGTTATATTATGAACAGTTTGTCAAACGTTAAACGAATGCGGGTAGTAATGCACAAGTTACCTACTCGTTTATGGCATTCCATGTAACATACTCCTTATATGTTAGGATGGGCTTTGACACAGGTCTAGGGACGAAGACATTTCATAGGATTTAAAAGAGAATTATTTCAAACAAATATCTGAAAACTGAGATTTGTTTCGAGGATAGAGTTACATAAGAAGCCTTTTACTCATCCTCACCTATGTATAGTCTATTACTCATACCTTATGCTTTATTAAAACCATCGAATTTATCTCACATTTTTGAGATGCCGATGTCTTGTTGGATTACCCTATATACGAGTATACCAAGCGAACAGGATATGATTGAAACTAGCTCCAGTTCAGTTCCACAAAATCCTGGGTACTGCAACTAATATACTATTATTGTAGAAAACATTGGGAGGACTAAATTTTTAATAAGGTCTTAAGTTCGAATTTTAGCATACAAACTAATTTTTTTCAGCAGGAACTCTATTAAACGTCAAGCAGCTACCACCATCATTCCTGTCACGTTGAGATTCGTAACTCAATTATCCTGATCAATTCAATGCATCAACAGTTGATTAGACTATTCCATGCAGTCTATTTGTATAGATTATCACCGACCTTTTTGAAGTTCCATGAACAGAGACTTGAGACTATTGAACTTGCACACAATTAGTCTTGAAATTTTCAAACAACTTCTTTTTTTCTTCTTTCTTCTTCTCTCGCTCCTTGTCCTACATTGTAATAACATTTCTCCGCTTAAAATCCCCGCAACGACTTCCTTGCAAATGGTCGAAAATAAAAGCAAATTAAAAGCCCATTTGTGCTACCATTCAACTATTCCACTAGCGAATGCTCCATTATCCTTCTTCGAAATAAGGTCACACATTCCGACAGATTGAAATGTATTCACACAAAAGAATGGCATCAACGTTCGGCACAAAATTTCCATTTATCCTCAAACCCCTGCCTCCTATATTTGCCAATAATACCCGCCATGGTTCAAATCCGTTGAAAGGATTTCCTCCTCGTCGATACCCTCGCCCAAAATTAAATTAAATTAAAACGAAAAAAAAGGAGAAAAAAAAACTCGTCATCAGATAATTGAAATTAGGATTCTTTCGTCAACTCCTTTCACGGATCAATCTTGTCCTTTAGACGACGGGATTTTCTCAATACAAAGAGGTCACTGGAATTTTAAATCGCACTCGCTTCCAGGATGTGTTCAAAGCTCAAAGGAAAGCAGAAAAAAAGGACTTTTTCACAATAAACAGAAAAACATGGAACACACAATTGACGATGAATTGTGCTGATGCGATTATCGATTTAGAGGAAGCACTGCTTGAAACAATTACTCATGGGTGGTGGGGTGGCTGGAGGATATGTATATTGTTAAAGCGGACCGAGATTGTTAATGATATTGACTTTGATTTCGGAGAGTGGTGGCGGCGTTGGCAGTGGCTATGGCGGCAACGTCATACATATTGGGTGGCAGCCGGCTAGGTAAGCCGGTGGCGTTTTAATTCGATTTTTATGTTTGACCTGGATTACGCTGGGAAGGATAATGGGAGCGAGACGAGTGGATTTTCTAAGAACTGTTTGTTCATGGTTGGATAATTTTTCATGGAAACTGAAGGTAATTATTGGCTTAAAGTTTCGGAGCCGTTAGAGATTATGTAAATTTGGGGGTAGGTAATAGGAAAGCATTTTCTAGTAGTCGCGATTAAATTGAAACACCAAAATGGATACTTAAGAGGAGATAATGCGGAAAGGAGTTATGGGATTTAGAGGTTAGAAGGGTAAACATATTGTGGACAGGGTAAAGTGTTTAATTGATCACGCACTGTCCACAAACTTAATGAGCTATTGGGTTTGACTTGGTGGTTTCTAGGTACGTTTTTGGTTGTCATAAGTCAAACGAACCGAAAGGCAACTAGGTAGGATTTAATTGGCATCTAGGGGAACAAATCTTAGGCCACACTTCACCCCAAAGGTTGTCACAAAGTCAGGAAATTTTTTATTGGATTTCGCTGGGCTAGAATAAGAAAAAAATTCCATTAAAATAAGGAGAGAGGTTTTGTCAATCTCTAGACATAGCTTCTGGATTGGATGCACTGATTGACCCAGATAGTACATGTGTTAAGTTTTTTATCAAATGGCGGTAGTTGGTTTTCGTTTCTATTATGAGTCTAAGACAGTAACTCAACTCTGTGCAATCGCGGTGATTTCGACAATTTGTGCACAGATCAACCAGATGAATCCTAAAACTAGAGAGAAGGAGCACAAGGGCACTCTATTCAATGTGGATTTATATGCTACTGACCCAAGGGATTACATAGAAAATGGATAAAGGAATCAGAGATCGCTTGATTTATGTACGATGAAGCGATGCAGATATTCGAAGGTATGGAATATATTGAATAGGCTTGATCAGAGCATGATATGAGATTTTACCGCACGAATCAGGAATTCTTCAATTCGAACATTTGTTGTTTGTTGTTGACCGACTGCGAGCAAAATAATAAAATTTGATAATAAAATTATTTCCAGAAATACGAATAGTAGTAACTGGGTAAGCCGACAAAAGGTTCCAATGTGGAAGTCGGAAGAGAAGGTGGTAAGCTGGTCCTCGAGGTTGTGATAAAAGCTGAGACTGAAGTAGGTAGAGCGTGTATGATACTTTTTTTTTAATTATCACCGCTGAGGACCCAAATTTACCAATTCAATGCCGTGCACAAGAAATGGAGCTTTGTCCATCCATTATGTGGAAGATTTTGTAAGGAGATCCTGGCCCTAAACCAAACGGCAACCATTTATGCCAGAAGCAAAATTGTCGCATTTGGAGTGAGGATAACCCACAAGAGGTCCATAAAATAAGGTTGGACCTCCCGTCAGTGGAGCTCGTTACCAAACGATCATCAGCGATTATTTGTTTCCAAATTTGCACCCCATCGAACTGAACACCATGTGAATTCAAAAGAATGGCGCAATATTCCTCACTCCCGAAAAATCTTTGGAGTTATTAGCTGAACATTTCGGCGATAGCATATTCTCCCGAAGTGGACCAATCAGTTGGCTACCAAAATCATAAAATGTAACATGTAAATGTGTAATGTAACACCAACGAATTATTTTTAGTGGGGATATGTTAAATCGCTGGTCTACGCCAATTGACGCTTTGAAAGTCAACATTGTGTATGACTCTAAAGTCGAAAGTTGTAGGTTGACCCCCACAATCTATCTATTCATCTAATTATCTATGTATCTAACCATATCAGCCAGGAAGTCTCAATTGTGTGGACTGAGTGGACGCAGCCACATTGAGACGACAATCATATCGAGACTAGTTAAACTGTGCCAGGTTTATTTAAATAAAAAGATGTCTAGGAGTGAAACGAATGGATGAACTTACAAACTAAAAGCCAGAGATTCGTCGTTTATCACACTGAAGCAATAAGGCTTTATCTAGGTGAGCTCACAAGGTTAAATACTGTTAAAAATAATGTATATAGTACAGTTACAGTTACAATTGCTGGACACTATCACAAAAGAGACTACACGTCACTAAAAAATAAGCTACTCACTTCATTAATCTGCCTAATACCATCATGTCTATTGTCAATCATACTATCGGGCTAATGTCTACCAGAAAACCTTCGCAAAACAATAATAAAAAATGCTAGTCCCGTCTAAACTTAAGGAAGTTTTCAAATTCCCTTTCAAAAAACAGTTACCACCATTTACCCCACAAATTCCAGCACATGTCTTACCCAAACCCGAAATTCTCCAATCGATGTAATAAATCTCGTAATTATGACATTAAATTTTGAAAACCTCGCCGCCTTATCGACTTCCTGATTCACATCCGTTAGATAAACAGCGCCCGCCTAATAACCTAAGCACACTCCTGAGAACCAGCATTTAAAAAGCAATATTTAACACTGTTAGATCAGAGTGTCATAAATGATTCCCAAAAAAGGTACGACAGACGATCCCAACTACCTACCTAATGTCATCTATTAATTTCACATTCAACAGACAATCACAGCGGTTCGATCTGATCTGCGTTTCTTCGTTGGGCTTCTGCACCGCTCTCCCCTCTAACTTGGCTAACTGAACTCCACAAAATGAAGACAAATCGGTGACACACGAAGCGAGAAATATTTCAACTCACGTAGATATCTGGTCTCGAACGTGATCTAAGGTGAATAAACGCATTTCTTGTTTTGTTTTGATTTTATTTTTTTTTTTAATTAAATCAAAGCGCATATACCGCGATGCGACATCAGGACAGTAGATAGCTGATTGTTGAAAATTAGCTTGAAGACTGCGTTCATTAGAAGGGGTGTGTTCGAAGTTGTCGATGAGAGAATTCGACGTTAATCATGTTTTGTTGTAAAGTGGATTTTATTACACATGCTTCCTCAGATGGGGGTCTGACCATAGAATTGTTTCTATGGTTTTATAGCTACTCGCTAGTAGGAGACAAAGTGCTAATGAGATTGACACTCCATTAAATTGACTATCGATGCAATCTATTGGTAGTTACACAAAATGAGAAAAGATAAATCTTCTCGCATTCCTTAGGAGTGGCACTTGGAGCCTATGGCTTTTTTTTTTACCTCAACACTTCGTTATGTAATAATGACGAGATATTCAGCGACTAAGTAGAGTTTAGTGACTTATAAAAAAAAATTGACATGTAGGAAAGGACTGAACACCTTAAAAGTATGTTATGTACCTATGTAGGTCAAAAAAAAATATTTAAAATAGGTGGCCTATCGCTATCATCAACTTTTTTAGTGACTACAGGCAGAGTCGCCCTGATGTTGAAAAGAATTAAAGGGAGTTTGTATCAATCGAAATCCTTACTGATATTGATTTTGTTAAGATAATGGGTCCTAAATGGCTGCCTTGAAGGACACATAATGATTTATTTATTAGGTATTGCCTACGCAAATGACATGACAATTATGGATAAAGACACATTGGCTGTAATTTCAGTCACAAAATACAAACTAAGCAAAACATTCCGGATTTTCCAATACAGCCAATCCCACAATCCCGAAAAGGAAAAAAGAAAGGACATACTATGGCATTATGATCATACAAATGGGTGCAAAATCTCATGGGAAATGGGGTCTGGAATTTGGTCGGTTGGTATGTTTCATACAGAAGTTTTCATTATACTAAAAACTGTGGAATTATTTGAGATCAAAGAGCCTTATTTAAAGAGTTGGAGTAGTAGTTTTATACACGCAGAACTATGTCAGGTTATGTGGGTACGTGGATTGAACTGTATAAAGGGAAAAAAACTTGTCGACGAGGTGGCAATGTGATAAAGTAGAGAATTCAAATTCACTTTCACAAAACTGAAAATGGTCATGAAATTTATGGACAAAAAGAAACCCGGATGCGATGGTTTCTCAACATTGTTTTGAATACAGCAATCAGATGTGTTACGAGACGTAAGGAAGGAGAATTCCCGAATTAGTGACAGAAACAAAGTTCTTCTGCCAATAGGCCAGAAAGGCAGATTGGATACCTTATCTGAAAAGAACTCTATGCATGTTGGATGTCGAGGGGAAAATCGTCAAAAGCGGAAGAATGGAGATTGCGATCGACAAAGGAAGAGGCTTTTTCCGAATTTCTCAAAACGGGTGACTTCGACGAAGCTCAACGGATAGTTCTGATAGACTGATATCATAAAAAGACTACAATGGTAAACGCCGGCGTACTGTCAAGACCGAGTTAAAATACCTTGGTATTATTGCCATTTCTCAAGGCTGGAAACGTAAGTAAGAATCGTCAATCATTGGTGGACCAAAATTTGGGAGTGTTAACTCAACATGAGATAACACTCTATGCGTACGCAGGTGTGTTGCATAGTACCAATTGAGCTTGTATCTCCGTAGGATTGGGCACGGTGACAAGCCTATTTCATATGCAATCGAAGTTATAAAGCACACCATGTTCAACTGCCAACAGTACAGTGATAATCGATATCTTATAGAAAAACTGGGTAAGGTTGGATACAGTTTGGTAAAATGGTCGACAGGAGCGACAAAGAATCGCAGTGCAGAATTCAGCATATAGGCCACAATCATGAGATATAGTCAGATCATTATTTTTAAGGCATCCTTAAAAAAGAAGCCTTCATCAACTATAGCGATTATTTTAAATTTTGCAGGCAATCTAATGTACTACGTTCGTGTCGTTGGATATGACACACGAACGATGTTTCAACTTTTCTTGCATAATCTTTGGTGATCATTAGAGACTCATTGTTTAACATCTATTTGTTCTTCTTGCTAACCAAATCAGGTGTGAGAAATTTTTTCTACAACAGCACAAGACCAGGATTATAATGCTCTTTCTCTAAATAACAAAATAATGCTCAAATCCAGCGTAACATTTTATTTTCTTTGAAACAATTGACCTCCTAACAGAAAAGCTTAACGATTCGATGCCCTACTCAAAGTCTCACAGATTAAGCCTTCCACAAATCAAACATTAATGGAAGAACAGTAAATTGAAAATGACTATAAAAATTATCCACACGATCGGCAGGGCTGTACAATCTCAAATGAGAAATTAATTATCTTTCAAAAATCTCATCCCATCGGCTTCTCATTAAAAAAATTTCTTTCTTTCGTTCGATTAAAGAAAAATCCACACAACAGAGAGGATAATGATGCAGCCGGTCATAGAAGAACTTCATCGGACAAGTGAAAGCCTCTGCAGAGTCACGTCACGACGACCCATCGGGGAAACAACAAAATAAATAAAATCCAAGTCCATATGTATGTCCATTAACAACATCATTCACTTCACATTTGGTACAAATTACACAGCATGTGAAACCAACAAACAACCGCACAACGACAACGACTATGATTACGAAGATGAAGACGCTGGATGGTTCTATGCCCACCCCACCTACGGAACTGGGAAGAGAGTGAGACTTCTTTACTTCAGCGTCAGCCTGAGGCTAGTATCAAGATCGGCAGTTAAAAGAATAAGTTAATGAACCGCAACGAATTTATGTAGATTGCTGGCGCAGAGTGTGCGTTTGATTATTTGCACATCATCAGATGGCTTCATAGGCTGGCTCCTTGTTACACAGTTTGATGTGCGCGATTAGTGGTACTCCTTTGGAGGGAACAAGTTGTTTATCAAATTTTATTGGTAAGTAATTGCGGGGCGGAAAATTGTTCAACTATCATAAAATGGGGCTAAAGTACTCACAAGCAGTTACAAGAGAAGAAGCTCTTCTTCAGTTTTGGGACGATTTTCAGTTGATGGGCGGTTAAGATGTGTTTTGTAGAAAGCAAGGTTATACTCACCTAGAAAGAAAAAAAAAAATTTTTGTATTAAAAATTATTTACATTACATTGTTTATAAATAAAGACTGTGATTATACACTTTAAAAAAAAAATTAGTACATTCTTAAGGCTCTATCCCTTTTAAGATTAAAGTTCATGATTCCACCATACACACGATCTTTCTGTAAATGTACGATGGGTGCTTTGGAGGGAGATCAGACACATGGTGGTTTGCAAAACTCTACCTTTTACAAAATACAAATATTTAGTGCGATAGGTTCGTAAAGGACCCAGGATGTTATATTCTTCACACGAATGAACTGTTTAATGCCGTGTCCGAGAGGCAATTGTTTTTGGGAAGATTTTCATTACATTTCTACTCTTGAATGTTAGTCAAACTCTCGCGAGAAGTGGAATCGTGAAAAAACTTTTGCTGTTATCTGGTAACTAACCATTGAAATAACTCGACTTCATAGAGTATATGCTTGACATTTAAAACCTAAACACAAGCCTCTTTGAGATAGGAAACGACTATGAAAGGCTTCGTGGTAATAGCCCCCAAATCACCATTCCATCCGCGAATTTTTTTGGGAAAGGTCTAATTGGAAAATATGGAGCGTTTGTCGATGTATTTTGGCTATCAATTACGGAGAGTACATCGTTTTCGGAATGTTAGAGTCCTCTTTTCTTATGATATCTCCCATACTCGACTAAACGCCTTTATTCTAAATTCGGAATAGGTTTAGCTCAAGATAGTGTATGTCGCATTGAGAATGCATGAAAAAATATAAAAATTGAAACGTTTCTCAGAATAGTGCAAGAAATAAAATAATCTGAGCAAAGAAACCTTATATTTCAGTAAATATAAGAATGTCCACTCGACAAACATTCAAGAGTTTTACTCTCATGGAGAAGCTTCCCATATAAAAATAGCAAAACAAGAGCCCTGAGGCTTTCGAACTCTAAGACTCCATCTTTTTCACACTTGTTTATCTAAACAGCATATCTTGGTTAAAGTTGGCACGGAATCGATGTGGACAGTAGCCACTTCTAAATATGTAGGTACCTCCATATTTTACTGAAGATTTTTCCACCGAGTATCTCGAACAAAAAGCTCCATATTAGAAAGAGTCACAAATTAAAAATCATCACCATACGTCAAAGGTGGCAAAATATTCCATAAAGTGGAATCCACTCACCCATTCCGGACGACATAAGCAAATGTGGAACAAAACTGATGAAATGGAAATTAGATCATTGGAAATAAGTTGAGAAGAACGTTGTCCTTAATAGGTGACAAGATATGCTATCCTTAATAGGTGACAAGATATGACCTTATACGTACATTCTTCAAATAAATTACGACGACGAACTCGCATTTACTGATTCACTGAGCCAGGATGGATCAAATAAAGCCAGGGGATTCTTTGCTTATTATTCTTTGATATATTTAGTAAGCATCATCGTATATTTGAAATGTACATCCAGCTATCCAAACGTTTATCGTGTTAGTGAAATGGGTTACTGAAATGATTAGGCAACTAAAGCAGCCGTGGATAAAACTATGATGAAATATGTAAATCTCTTAATTTCTAGCCGTTTGCCAGAATTCAACACCTAAACTTGACAAATTTCACGTAAAGACTTACTTCATTCAATAGAAACTTATGCCTATCGACTATTTGCAGAGGCAACAACTTGCCGATCGCACTAAATCACAATTTTTGATAAATGGCTTCGGAAAAATGCAAAGACTGCACCTTGACAACAGAAGAGATCTTTGAACATCCATTACACTCGAGTTTAGGTATAGTATCGTCATCAGGCCTCTTTTCTTTGAGGATGAGAAAAGCAAACTTTCTTTAGGACAGTTCTATTCAATTTGGTTTCGATGGTGTTTTCCGATACCTTTCTTATTAATAATGATTTAGCACAGGGTTCTGATCTATCAACACATCCTTTTCTCTCTGCTGAAGTAACAATAAGAAGATATTTAGTTTCACCTAATAACTTCTTACTCTAAAAATACTCCTGTGAATTCTATCACCGCACACGTCCAAAAACCACACCAATCAGTCACGGTTAATTTTGTGCAAAATCGCAAGATTCATTGGACAAAGCAATGTATATCTATTGCTCCTATGTAAAATAAAAAAAAACTACTAATAATAGTAATTGCACGCATTCTTCCTTTATGAGCATCGAGCAACTCTCTATGAAAATTCCTTCTGTTGCAGAACAAGCAAACTGTGGAAATCACCATCAGCTACAAATCTAACTCACTAGACACGGAGCCTTGAAGTCCCCCAATTACAACAAATAATTTGACACTGCTAACATCTAGTGCTGGATTCCGATTACATGGCATACAGAAGCCCTAGAGCCCGTCTGAAACTTAAACTTATAAGTCAAACTAACCTTAGGAAATTTCCTTGATTTTTAGGTGTTTTATCAGAAAGTCTGTTATGACTTGCTACTACCATTTGTCTTTAAAATTCATTTTACTAATCTACTTACTAAAATTCGTGTTAAATGTACTCGCAGTATAGGGAATGCGGAATCACCAAATATAGGACACATTCTAGCAAACAATGCACCATACAATTTAGACAAGTTTATTCCAACTTACATATCTGCCTTCTGCCTTCGTAAAGCATTACAGCCACAGCAAGTACATTTATCATTCAATTTGGCCATTTCCATCCAATGTCAACTCAGAGCAAACACACAGCCTACAATCAGATAGATTAGCAGTTTAAACACAACAAATTAATATTCCAACCACATGGCAAAATCGTTCTACCCCTCAAGCGCACTCTCGAAAACCTACACACTTCATGGTTTTTCGTTTCTCAATGACTTCTTTCCGTCGGTCGATGCGATGCGAACACCACACTGGTGTTTTAACTTGACCGCCATGATTCGTCATCCACTCGGGACAGATAGACAGACAGCCAGACGCACTTCTGACAAATTACCAAACGCACTCGTAAATTAGAAACAAAAAATAACAAATAAATCTCAAAAATTGTATCTTTTCACCGCCATAAAGTACCCACAACAACCGTGGGGGGTTCTGTACAGACACTTCATTCAAATTTGGTGGTCACTGCTTACTTGCTGGAGATTTTTTTTTATTGTTCTGAACGTTGCCGTCAGTGGACTTGAGCTACATACATAGAACTTACATACATCAGAGAAGGAAAAGATACTCGTACCGGACCAATTAATTGTGACTTGGTTTTAAAATTACTGCGGCATGTTGGGTGTTGGCCAACAGACCAGAGTCCGCACTGTTAAGTTTCGGAATATGAACTTGGGCGACGCGACAGTCACGTTCGGTAATAAAGCAGAGTAATTGGATTTTTATGGGTTTTTCGGTTTCAGTTTCTCCAAAGAATTAAGATCGGCTAAAGGATTTTTGAATGCACTTGATTGAGATACGATTGAGACAGAGTTGATGACTTCACTTAACTTAACTGCGCAAGCGAGGCGTTTATTTGCTTCGATTTCACCATACCAACAGACAGTTCGATTTCATTGCTCAATTAAATGTTTTTTTTTTATAATATCATGATGCAAGAGGAAGGCAATAAAAGGGAACTAATATGATGGCTTTGAGGGTATTATTTTTTTTTTTTGAGAACCATAAGTCCTCGATGGGAAATGTTTCGTTTTTTTTAAAGCGGAAAAGTGCAGCTGGCTTTGTAGCAAATGTGATTATTCCTTCTCTAAACTATGGTACTTATTTTGCCCTTTTGATGTCGTGGATTTTTTGTCTTTCCATTTAGACTTATACCAGCATTTACGATTTGTTGTGCCTGTCAACGAATTTTGATTCCGAATACCTTGCAGGCGGGCTTTAGGGATTTCCTAAGAGAACAGCTGGAAATCAAACATGCAATACAGTGAGTTTGGATCTTAGGGAAAAAGCCGGGAGAAAGAAAAGTTCCTTAACAGTCGGTCGGGGTTGGGACGGTAGTAATGACACTCATTACTAAAATCAAGGCGTGCTTCTGAAGAGTAGAATAACAAATTACGGAAAAGTATCTAGAGTTCGAATACAGCCCAAGAATTTAAAATAATGAACCAAAAAAGAATAATATGAAAGCCCAAAGTTAGGCTGTTTGCTTTAGTAAATGAAAACTAATAGATACAAGGTTAGTGGGTGACAGATGGAGGAGAAATTCCATGTTTTCCTTTGCCTGTATCCTCTGCAGTAGTTTTTGTGAAATGCCCCGAAAATATGTCATGAATACCAATGGCGCAGTTTCCAGTACTGATACCATAAATGAATCGTACGTCACTTCCTCGAAGCTTAACCGAAGAAAATGATTTACTCCTAGTATAGGCCGACTAGAAGAGCTAATGGAAACATTTACATCGGTACCTAAATTGAAAGAATTGATTCTTAATACCTCATTTACTCGTACATGCGTTTAAGTAGATTTCGATGGTCCGTTGACAAATCTATTCACTTTCGGAAGAACTGACAGATGTGGCTACTAAATTCGACATGAAAGGCATGCTCTTCTTGCATGAAATAGTGAAGCAAATTGAAGAGTGGATCGGCTCCGATTTTTACTCGATAAGCAATAAGAATTCCAAGCCACTGCAATTTTTTTCAAGCAGACGCTACTATTGGGTATACCGATGACTATCAACAGAAGTAACTTGCTATCTCTGTGCCTATAGAGTGTGCGCTAGATGAACAGTGCCATGTGCAATCATTATCCGTCAGCCTAGAGAAAGATGATGCATTTTGCAAGAAAAAAGCAACCATAAGTGAGTTTGGTATACTCTTGAGCATCTTAAGTAGCATTTTGCACCCAAGATCAACTGTTACTTGGCATATAGAGCTTATAGGCCAAAAGCATGCTCTGACAATGAACAGTATATCAAACAAAACATTAAATAAAATCTAAATTGCTAAAATGGTTATACCCTGTCTAAAGTATAAAGCAGTTGCTTTACAAAAGTCGATGATCGAGTGCTTCAAAACTTGGCGTGTCTGTACATAACAGGTGTGATGAAGTCTTGATTTATCTCCCTCCCTTTCATAATTTTGCTGAAAATGAAGCCGAAAAGGCATACTGCATGGTATTTAGATGGGGCCGAATAGTAAAAGTCTAGCATCCACCTAATCCACTCGACATCATGTGCTCAAAACAGGATTTTTTTAGTGTTGACCGGATTAAGCCAGATGCCATTGTCTTAAATCCAGATGACCTTTTCTGCAGCTAGCTGAAGTCTACTCTAAGAATGGGTAAGCTGAGTACTACATATGATGATCTTTTAAGTACAATCCTTACCGATCACTACTGCAGCGCACATCTATCTAAGGAAAATAACTAAGAGATAAACTTTAGTCAAGCTACTTTCAAAGCCTTTTCTGCTGTAATGATTATATTTAAAAGCGTGGAGGAGACTTTCATTAAGTTGAAGTAATAGAGCGGTGTAACTCTGTGGCGCTGGCCTAGGGTAACGAAAGAGCCGACCATCTTGACCTTGTTGTCAGATAGAGGGACTAAAAGGTGGCAGAAAAAAAATACCTGATAGGACCTAACAGCCCTGCCCTGCCCTGCGAATCATAGTGCTCCACAGCAGTTTGTTAGAAGCTTTGTGTCTATTTACATCAATACCCCCTTCCAAGTCTGTGTAGTAACCGCGCGAGTTAACGAGTATGCAATTATAAAAAAAAGTACGGACTATCTTGTCAACTAAGAGGCCTTCATTAGTGCTCTGCGTTAGTACCGCAAATTGAGCGTTTACGGTAACCCTTGTAACAAAATATAGCTTTCAAATATTCTTCTGTACAACTCCACATTCATCACCCAGACAGCATGCTGTAATATTTACGCGTCCCTTTCAAAATCCTTCCAAGCACATTTCCACTTCAATGGGTTGGTGCTCAAAAGAAAAAAAATTCCTTCTCATAAAGGCGTCAAAATCTTGCCTATGTACATGCTTTCTCTTCCTTTCTACCGAATCGAAACATTTCACATTGCGTCCCCCATTCAGTACATCACTCAAGCGAACTTAATTTTGTTTTCCCTACAATAAAACACTCATCCAGCTCATTTGGCCAGCTTCACGCTTAAAAGCATTTGCGACTTCTTAGTCGTTGGCTTCATCAAAATTGCATGTCAAAATCAATTTCCCCTTATGTACCGGAAAAGTCCGTCCAGCACTTTGGCTATAATTGAAACTCTGATGCTCTTTGTTGACCTCTATCGGCAGCTCACGATCATCATCATCTCACGTCAATGGTGTCACTAATTATGTTTATCCCTCTTTCGTCTTTTCCCAACTGGCATGTTGACCGGGTTTCGTTTTTTTTTTTTGGGAATCAAAATTTCGAACAAGCTCTCATATTAGGGTAATTACATCCGGGTTTATGTCCCCAGCCCCTCTCACTCTGCATGGGTAATCCTAGTCATGTTCTACCTCAATTAGAAATCTCTGTGCGCCATTTAATGCGTCCGATCCATGTTAACCACTAGGCAGACAATACAAACACACGGCAAAGCAGGCAGGCAGCAAGCACAGAACAAGAAGTGAAAGGCGCGCAGCACTCCTGTCTCTAATGGCATCGAAGTGGCCATCTAATCGGGAGTTCACATGGAAATCTCTTTCATCCTCGCAAGCAGACACAATGCCGAGTCTGGGACAGGGAGAGTCACTGGCCTAAATGTGGGCGGGGGATGGGCGGTAGGTGAGCTAGCGGTAATTTGGAGTGGAACAACATGTAACATTGTCTCGCTTTCTGGTCGCAATAATTTTTGTGCTTTTAATGCGCCATTAAGCCTCTCGTTGAAGATGATTGCGTGCCAAGTACAGTTGTATTATTCTTTTTTTTTTTTGTTCAGGAATTTGTTCCGGTATCTAGAGTCGGGCATCTATGTATCTTTTGCACCTGAAATGTGAAGGTGGTTGGATATTATTTGTTTTTTGGTTTTATTGGAGTTTACCATGTCAGTCTGACATGCCGCAGAGTCATTTGAGGAAGTCTAGCGTGTGGTATGATGGAATGTTTCGTGTCTGATAGTGAAGTGGTTAATTGATTACTATAATGAACGGGGGAATTATCGAATTTGTGCTGTAATTCGAGGCGGGTTGGAATGTTTGCGAATTAATTAAACACTTTGGTGGACACAGTGCATGCAGTGGAAGAGGAGTGATGCATTTACGCGAAGAAATGCATTCTCACTTTCACGGAGAATGCATAATTAATAGCGCAATTCGATACAAATTAAAGGAGATATGTATGTGAGTAACCTGGGTATTTTATGTCATCGCCTGGCAACATCAGGATTTGATAAGTGTGTATTGCTATGGTTAGCAACGTCTAGGATGTCAACTTCAGCTATTAGCTTCTCTCTCACAAAAATTATTTCCAAACGAAACATCAAGTTTTAATTTAAACACACTTCTAGACATGAAAGGCAGACCTGAGAACAAGCCAATAACAAATCTTAATTTAAAATTAATTACTCTATCCTATACCCTGAACTGTGAGTCAAGTCCACCCTAGTACATTTCGTGCGTCGAAAATTCCAAGAATTACGTCTTAGTGCCCGATGTAATAACCATAAAAAATTTTACCATAATCCCATTAATTATTTTAGAGCATGCCGAGTAGACATTCAACAATGCACAACAAACTTTTACAAAAAAAAAAAAGGGGAAAACAATTTCACGCGACCTTCTCCCCCAAAAGCCCACTATCTCAGGCAACAATCTAATCCGCACTCACCATCAAAGTTTAACGTCTTTTCGCTATCGATTCGAACCTTTTACATGCAGGTGTTTCTTCCCCTATATCCGTATATGCATAGTAGCAACACCCATCACCTCAAAAAGATGCAAATTTACCTAAAAACCCAGACTACCGATAGAGGCACAGTTGTAGGTTGCTGGTCGCTTAATGGCCAATGCCCGGTCATCCGTGAAACGAATTTCGTGGCCACCACCACCTGACTGAGTCAGCGCGCAAGGAAAATACGCACCCGCAGCAGGAAATTTACAATTTTCAATTAAAAATTGAAAAAAAAAAAATCTACAGCACCGTACCGGGAAATTTGGAAAACTTCAATTCAACTTCAATTCGTGCGGCGAAAGGAAATTGTAATCAGCGAACGGTGGCTATTGGGGCGCGCGCTTTCCGTTCGACTCGTGCCACCACGATTCATCATAGAGGCAGAGAGGCACATATAGACGATCCGGTGTCGGTGGCCTTAACATTTCCCCCGTTCGAGTGCAATTGACCGTCATTACGTAACATAATTTATTTACCATGCGTGGGTAATTTAGCAGCGGCCATCAGCCATCATCATCGGTGCTCTGATGTGCACACATGACCACCATGCAAGTCTCGCTCCGCTCTCTATTGTGTGAGTGGTGATTATTGCATATTGTATCTCGCGCAACATTGTTTATTAGATACTTTACGGCCTTTGTGGGAGTTATTAATTTTTGCACTTGAATGGCGTTTAGTTGTGTGCTTGGCGGTGGATAGGCGAGAAGGCTGTAATCAATTTTTGTCATCACCAAAGGATATGAGGTGGAACGCAATTTGCACTTAATAAATTCGGGCGAAAATTAATTGTTTAATATTGCAGTCATGGTACGGGTGATTTGTTGAGAGAACAGAGAGAACATAGAACTTCAATTTTCGTTTAAATGGGTTTCCATGATGTGCGACTAAAATGAAGAATGTGTGATATTTCATTACTTTTTGTTAAAATTTGAAGTGGTCTATGCCATATTGAACAACGGAAAATATCAGGCAAACGGCGTTTATGACTCCAAAAAGCTACGCACTGCAAGTTGAGGTCTGTCAAAGGACCAGTTTAGATTAACTATAAAACACCGGGTGAATCAGATATCTATTGCCACGTGTTAACACGTATTCAAGCACGTTAAGCCTACATCAGTAGTCGCACGAAAAAATCAATGATAATCTTCACTCTATCAGTTACTGATGACCGACGAATAAATGACATCTCGATTATCATGATAAAGTTATAACGCCCAGGTATATCCAGTCTTTTAAAGCACTTGTCCACGTTTCTAGAGAGAGTATGGCAAATACGGATATGTTTGTATATAAGCTCCGCCGACTGTCCGCCAAATGATACGCAAAATGATTATAGGACCTACTCTCGATCGATATCTTAGGGGAAGAAAGCTTCTCAGAACGGTAGAAAAATTCTAACTTTATCAGTAACTGACAGTACACGGCAACTATATTTTTTTTTTTTTTTTTTTTATTTAACGGGCTCCCGACCCGTGAAGAGTCTCTGCCTGAGACACGGCAGCCTTCCACTCTCTTCGATCCCGGGCACGCTGCTTCCAGTTATCTAGACTAAGCGCTCTGGCATCCGCGGTAGCTTGATCCTTAAAACGGAGGTTCGGTCTTCCTTGTCGTCTCGAACCTGGGGGCTGTGATTCGAAGATCCTCTTTGCTGGAGCATTATTGTCTATTCGCTCGATGTGGCCGAGCCAGTGTAGTCGACGTGTTTTGGCTTTTTGGACTACATCCACATCCTGGTACAGCTCATAGAGTTCGCGGTTATATCCTCTCCTCCATTCGCCCTCCTCGCATACGGGACCGAATATCCGACGAAGTATTTTTCTTTCGAAAGTGTTCAATATCTGCTCTGCTTTCCTGCTTATCGTCCAACACTCGGCTCCATACAGCAGAACTGGCAGGATCAAAGTTTTGTAGAGCAAACATTTCGTCTTCCGAGTTAGGAGTTCTGACCCCATTTGTTTCGCCAAACCGAAGTAGCAGCGGTTTCCTAGGGTAAGTCTTCGTCGAATCTCCACTAAGTTGTCATTCGTGGAGTTGATATTTACTCCGAGGTAGGTAAACTCCTTAACCACTTCGAATTTACTGTTGCCAACAGTGACGTTCTGTCCTAGGCGGTGGACAGATGCTTCTTTGTTTGTTGACAACATGTGCTTGGTTTTGTCCTCATTCACTTCAAGGCCAACTCGTTTCGCCTCTTCTTCAATTGCCGTAAAAGCCTCTAACACGTCGCGCTGGGAGCGACCGATGGTGTCGATGTCGTCTGCGTATCCCAGCAACTGGACAGATTTGTTGAAGATAGTGCCTTCCGTGTTCACACCTGCCCTGCACACTATCTGTTCCAACACAAGATTGAAGAAGTCACATGATAGCGCATCCCCTTGCCTAAATCCGGTGCATGTTTGGAATAGTTCAGAGGAACTGTTGCCGAAATGCACGTTGCACCGCGTGTTATCCGGCGTCACGGAGCACAGCTGGATCAGTTTAGCCGGGATGCCGAATTCGGCCATCGCCTTGTAGAGCTCAAGACGATGAATGCTATCATATGCGGCTTTAAAGTCGATGAAGAGATGGTGAGTCTCGACTTGAAATTCGTTGGTCTTTTCCAGAATTTGCCTTAGTGTGAAAATTTGGTCGATCGTCGATCTGCCGGGCCGGAAGCCACACTGGTACGTGCCGATTAGTGTGCTGCACTTGGTGCATGCACCCTACTAAAGCATCACCACCATGTTTGAAAAGCTCTGCTGGTAGACCATCAGAGCAGGCGGCCTTGTTGTTCTTCAGATTTTTGATAGCTGAGCCGACCTCTTCAAAACTAGGAGGGGGTATGGATTCTTCATTGACTGGATGCGGGTTCTCTTCTTGCCCTATCACTCTCTCTACCTGCCCATTAAGTAGCTGCTGGAAATGCTGCTTAAATACATCTACTATTCCCTGTGCTTCGGTGACTAGGTTTCCTTCACTGTTTCGAAGAGCCTGCGTTCCGGGCTTGAAGCCAGCTGCCAGTTGCTTGGCTTTCCTGAAAAACATCCGGATGTTGTTCCTATCGCGGGACTCTTCGATATCCTTGAGCTGGGAGGCTGTGTGGGCCCTTTTCTTCTTACGCAGGATCTTCTTCTCCTCCCTTCTTCCGGTTCGATACTCTTCTCTCGCTGCCCTTGTTTTGCGTTGCAGGGCTTGCAAGTGTGCATTTTCTGTCACCTTTTTCCGGCGTACGCATTCATCATCATACCAAGGGCTCTTTTTGGGTCGTGGCTGGTAGCCTATGGTGGTCTCTGCTACCCCTTTGATGATGTCGCGATACTGGTTCCACAGATTGTTGGCGTTTGTGGATGGTGAATGCACAGCGGAGAGTCTCTCACTCAGGCGCTTCCTGTAGGCTCTGGCTACTCCAGACGTGCTAAGGCTTCCAACGTTGAATTTCTTTTTCTGGGCAGTTTGCAGCTTCTTCTCATTGGATAGTCGAGCTCTGAACTTAGCTGCAACAAGAAAATGGTCAGAGTCGACGTTTGCCCCTCTGAACGTTTGCACATTCAGAATATTGGATGCGTGCCTCGCATCTATTAGCACGTGGTCGATTTGGTTGGCGGTTCGACCATCTGGAGAGCGCCAGGTTGCTGTGTGGATTCGTAGTCTTGGAAACCTAGTGCTACTTATCACCGTATTACGAGCTGCTGCAAAATCGATTAGCCGGAAGCCGTTGTCTGTTGTCGTGTCGTGCAGGCTGTGCTTTCCAACTAATCCGCCGAAGATGTTTTCCTTACTGATTTTGGCATTGAAGTCCCCGAGTATGATTTTGACATCATACTCCGGACAGGCTCCGTAGGCTCCGTCCAGGAGGTCATAAAACTCCTCCTTGATAGAGTCTTCAGCTTCGTCGGGGCGTGTGCACATATTATGCTGATATTTTGAAATGTAGCCTTGATGCGGATCACAGCCAGGCGATCGCTGATCGGCTTAAAGTCAATTATCAACACGACAACTATAGCAACAGCTTAACCTTACTGATACAGTAACTATGACTTTCCCATATGTCTGAACTGAGAACAGTCTACAGAAGGTGTAACATCCGCGATGGTAGCATGGGATGTCAATCGTACCATGTCAAATAACAACTTAGGTAGGTATATAATAAAACAGTCTATGAGGGATAGAATGGCCAGCAACTCTAAACACACTACACGCGTGTAACATAAGTGAAGGAGTAAAGAGGTGGCTCTGCTAATAAGGCTATCAATATGGCAATTTAGCACTGAAAACACCAAAATAAAACGACGGAGGGGACAGGCTCGCCACAGACAAGATAGGACCTATGGGCTGGTGGGAGATACTTAAGTGAAGCTAAAATGTATCTGAAGATTTTCCTGTCATCACCGTAGACCAATAAAATTTTCAACGTCATTAGTAGACATGATGAAAATCTGAGGACGAAGATAGCTACTTTGAGGGACTCCGGAAATGACTATAATAAGGTTGGACCCAGAAGATCTAAAGAAAACTTTGTGTTGTCTTTTTTTAAAGTAAGATTTGATCCATGCAATAAGACCCGGTTGAAAGCTAAGAACTTCAAGTTTGAAAGAAATGATTCCATATCAGATTTTGTCGAGGTACACTAACTTATTTGACTGGTAGAAACGATTTTCAGTAACTTAGTAGTTTTAGTTTTTGACATTCCTTTAAGAAACCCGTCTTGGTTTATGGGAAAAAGAGGCATGCAATAAAACAAAATTGCATTATAAACAATGCTTTCAAAGAGCCTGCAGGAAAATTCAACGATTGAGCTGTAGTTGGAAATTTCTGTCTTAAGACCTTTTCTGTGAAACGGAATTATGTAAGTACTCCTTCATAGCATAGGGATGGAGATGAATGGAAGGGGTTTAATTTGAAGAGTAGATGGTTACTCACCGAAACAACCCAGCTATCGGATCAGGTTAGAAAATGACTATGTCTGTGGAAGGATTTGTAGCGACAAAATGGGGTTTGTCATCGGGACAATTAAAATCGCCCAAAATTATGACAACGTCGCAAGTGTCCACAACATTAAAGAAAGACTCAATTGGAAGCTGGTAGCATTGACTGGACTGGGACGTACGAATGAAGTTTTTGAACTAAACTAAACAAATAACAACTGCACAATACCAATCGGAACTTTCGGCCTTCCACTGGTCCAAAATCCAAAATATGTCACCTGAAAAAACACCACGCCTTCTAATTACAGTTGTTACCCCAACCGCTCATTACATCAGGCAAGGTCGCCTGGCACTGAACTATGTTTGATTTAATTTCCAAATTCCGTGACTGTATTCCACTGTTTTATCCCATAACCCTACAATTTTCTACTTGACTGCAATTGGTACTAAAATCAAAAGACTAACTGCTGTTTAAATGTTTATGACAACACCAACATACATTCTGCAACGGCCATGACTGTCAAAACTAAACAAAATATATATTTGTATAAAAGACTGTAGACAGTCGTTCAATCATCAGTTGTTTCTGTGAACTATTCACTTAAAGATACTTCTTCTAACGTTTCAAATTCAATTTAAACAAATTCATAACAAAATGAAATTCTTTGCAGTTGTTGTAGTTCTGTGCGCTTTGGCAGTTGGTTCTAAGGTTTGATCACAAATACCCTTAGTGCAAACAATTTGAATTCAAAATTTTTCAATAGGCTGGCATGACAAAGGAACAAGCAATGGAAGTTCTCCGTACTGTGGGTGCAGGATGCGTAGAAGAAACTGGTGCTACAGAAGGTTCTATACAAGTGCTGAATCCAAGTTCTATTTAGTTTAATGCGTATTCTTATATCCCTTAGCCGATATTGACGTTATGATTAGACATGTACCAGCTCTGAACAAGGAAACCAAGTGCCTCCGTGCATGTATGATGAAGAGAATGGAAGTGGTAAGTGTTAGAATTTTCAAAATGAAATTAATTTACAGATCGATTTTCGTTAGATGAATGCTGATGGTAAATTCGTGAAAGATAATGCAATGAAAATTGCCGAACTTCATTCACATGGAGATCCAAAGAAATTGCAAATTGCCGAAGCAGTTACAGGCGTTTGCAAGGACACAGCCGTTCCGGATGACCAGTAAATATTTGAATAGTCTAAACGGATACAGTTTTCCAAATACTTTCTTTTATAGCTGTGAAGCTGCAGAATTGTACAAAATGTGCCTAGTAGCTGAGGCTAAGAAACACGGAGCCAGCATGATTCAATAAATCCTCACATGTAATATGATGTCCACGAAAAGAAGTACATACTCAAAAGCCATCAAAATCAACTGATGAATTTGTTTCTTAAATATTCGGGTTTCGGGACACTATTCATTGTTCTTTAAAAAAATTTATCAAATATACATACATATATTAAATAGCAGCAAAATAATAGACATTATATTTCCAATTCTGCATACAAACTACGAACCATTAAGGATTCAATAATTAAAAGAAAGATGGGAATTATTAGAGAGCATGACTCTTTTGACATAATTCTCCAATTATAAAGTAAGCTTCTCAAAGATTTCAGCACTTCTGGCGCAAAATATATGCTAGCTACTCCGTTGACAATTGCATTAAAGCATTCTTCGAAATCTCCTGACGACATTCGGAGACATTCCTTTATTTATGAGCTATTTTTTTGGTTCAAATAACAGCCTCCTTGAGAAAAGAATTGCAACTTGTTCTCGAAAAAGTCATTAACATTAACAACGCTAACATTTTCTCTTAAGAGTATCTTATCGGTTGTCATAAGAAACGGAGACAAAACGGAACCTTGCGGAATACCATTTAATTCTGCAGACTCAGTATGAATTTATTTGAACAGCCAGAAAAATATTTTTTAATAGATACATGAAATACAATGAATATATTATGTATGTCGATTCAACAAAAGTGCTTATAGCTCAAGGCTGCTGGACAGCACTGCCTACCTCCCGAACTTGGTGGAGAACATACACCAACTCATCTTTAAAATTTGTTCAGACGAGTGTACGCCTGATAAGTGGAACCTCAGCATCATTTGGCCGATGCACAAGAAAGGATACCCTCTAATCTACGGCAACTATAAAGGCATTCGTCTCCTTAACATTGCATGCAAGATCCTATCGGCCGAACTGTGTGAACGCCTGAAATAATTTGTAATAGATTGTCCACAACCGACCAAATATTCACATTACTGCAGGACCTGGAAAAAATCCAAAAAGGCGCACTATCTTTTTATCAATTTTAAGGCCGCATATGACAACATTTATAGGTATGAGCTATACAGAGCCATGTCTAACTTTATCATCCCTGTCAAACTCATCAGATTGTGTAGAATGACGATGGAGAACGCTTGCTGCTCCAATAAACCGTGTTCACACTGGACTGACAGACTGAAGTACATATATACTGTAAAAAAAGAAACACACAACTTGAGGTAGTTAGAGACTTTATCTACCTCGGCTCCACTATAAACTCTGACAAAAACATCACATCAGAAATCAAACGAAGAGTATCACTTGCCAATCGCTATTGCCTTAACCTTGTTAACTTTAATAAAAGACGATGTTAATGCTGATACATTTCAGATTAAACTAACTTTATTAATCCATTATTCTATACACACACATAGTTCAATACTTAAGCATACTTTTGTATACCAGTTGTATGTGTACAACCAGTATAAGAAAGGAATTGAGTAGTGAGGTTTTGTCAAGAAAGACTAAGCAGACTCTTTATACAAACCCTCATCATCCGAGTGCTGTTCTATGGCGCAGAAGCATGGACGTCAACGAAAGCGGATGAAGATATCCTTGGTTGTTTTGTACACAAGATGCTTCTGGTGGTTTTCAGTCTCGTTGGCGTTGCAGGCTTTGGCAGAGATTAATTAACAGCGATTTCTTCGATCTGTACAGGGAAGGTAACTTACCAAGTACTAGGACAGAAAAGGTCATAAACTTGACTATGAGTAGAATCATTTAAAGGCTGGACAGTGAAAAACTCTATTTCATTTTGTTACTAGATTACCTGACGTTAGACTATCGACCATATGTATCTTCAAATTCTCTGCTAAAAACAACAACCACTTGAGAATACCTTGTATCTATAACCTTGATTTTGTTTTCTTGTTTCTCACCAAACCCATACAGCATCGAAAACGGCAAAAGTTCTCAGACAATCAAGTAATGGATACATGGATTCCCTTTGTAAGCTAAAGCACTAAGAACTCAATTCATTCCACATCAAATAGCTAATTTTCCAAATACCTGAAAACATCATCACAAAGCACTTATGTACCTTCCTCCTTGTGGCCCAAAGTCCATGTGACAATCACTTAACAATTAACCTAGGGCGAGATTAAAATACCTAACTACCATGTAATGGCCTCCTTTCCACATCCTCAATCCGCATGGCTATGAGCCATGCATCTTAATGCCATGCGACATTTTGTCCGCTTGACTTGACGATATCAATTTCGTTTGACTATCGCTTCTCATGTCTTTCTCTCTATTTTTTTATTTTTTTATTTTTTGCCATCTTGTTCTACCCATCTGTGTTCAGCGTTTTGTGTGTGCATGTGTGTGTATGTCATTTGGCCGGTTGTCATTTGGTCATGGCATCATGTCAAGTATTTGTGTGTAAGTCGAATGGTGAAAGGCCGAGGCGCCATACATGCAGACATGCAGCGAATGTCGCAAAAGGAATCCAGTAGTTAAATTGATAAGCTGCTGCAAGATACGACGACTACTGGTGGTGAGTTGTAGGAGCGAGGAATTAATTATGGACCAGCGCGTCTGCACGGAAGACAGAGGAACCTAATCTACTCCCGTGCTACTTTTTGGTAGAAACTTCAATTCGAATTAAGTGTCATGATGTTAGCCTACAGATTCCTTTGGGTGGGTGGTTGGTGTGTGTGGGCGGCATGGCGGTTCCGATGTAAAAGAAATTGGATTTTGTTCGAAAAAGAGACTTGCGGGGAAATTGGCCAGAATTTGACAGTTTGCTTTGTTTTCTATTTGCCAGATGGGTGTGTGCGTTAAGGTAATACGAAGGATTGCATTTCCTCCACGTGGTTCGTATTGCTTTGATTAATGAGCGTGCCTTGTCATGAGTGGGATTTGTGCTGTACGGCAAGGTTAAGTGTGGGTGCTCACGTAGAAGGTAAGACTGGTAATTGGATCCGTACTTATTTATTTAAAGACTTCGATATGAGCAATAGTGTGAGTCACTGTGTGTTGTTTTTCTCTGAAGAAATCTAGGGTATCTATGATGATTTGAATCATCATTCAGCGTCTAGAGTTTCTGTGGGCATACTCAAAATAGGAAGGATTCGTAATTGTAAAATTATACATATATGAGATTTAGTGGAAAAAGCCTGGTGATTAGAGTAACAAAATTTACATTTATCTCAGAAGTAGCTACATAATTCTGTAATGTATAAATTTAAGGAGCATACTCTAATGTATCTTAAATTAAGACACACGAATTTGTAATCTAAATTCCACTTTACCTAATCAAAAATTAACACAGCAGCCTAAGCAAGATCAATAATGCCACCCAATACAATTTTGCTACTTTTGAAACACAATCGTCAACCTAGATGACGTTTATTTTCAGCTGTAAGACCTAAGACTGTTACGCTCCAACGATGCAGCAAGGATTTTTCGGCCTAATCGTAACTCAAATGGAGGACATGGTAGAGGATCGGTTATATCTTGAGAAATGAAGAAAATTTTGTGGCAAAATATGCCATACAATGCAAGTCACTTACCCAATACGACGGATATTTAGATTGTGCCAAGCAAAAGCAGCGTAGAATAGTTGAGGAGGAATCTAGAACCTTGTGGATGAAATTGAGAGGACTAGATAAAACACAAGCGTTGTATGTGCCTTATGCACCAGTCGACAAGTTATAGTGTCTCGAACAGTAATTAGAAGCAGCAAAAACCTAACACTTCTAAAGTCAATTTAACTTAGATTGGAAAAGGCAGCAGGAACAGATGTTGTGTCTCACCTTCTACTCATTTAACCATTGTTAACGTTGGCATCTCTATGCCAGTTTATACTTTCTAAGACATTTAAATCAGGTATCTACGAGTTCCTATGGGAAAAATGAAATGGAAGGACCGTACTGTTTAATTCCGTGTCCGAAGGGCAATTGTTTATTTGAGAAAATTTTTCATGACAGTTATACTCTCGAATGTTTGTCAGACTCTCGTGAGAAGTGGGGCCGTGAAAAAAAAAAGTTATAGGTGTTTTCTGGGGATTGAACCTCAAACCCCTCCTTTCGTAGTTCAACGCACGCCACAGCGACCATTAAAATATGATCTTTGCTTTGAATTTGTCCATCAAGCAAAGACTGTTGTATCTATGACTGAAATCGGTAATCTTTCGACTGCTGTCCTGATGAAAACCCCCTTCTTCTAAAATCTCCTAATCACTAGTCAGCTTTAAAAAATTACATGTCTACTTGTCCCGAATCTAAAGATCCAATAAATCTCCAAAATAAAAAAAGAAGAAAACCAAACATTAACATTTGAGAACAAATAATTTCGAGACCAAATGAATATCTGTAATAAATCAAATTTATTACAACCCTTCCCGCCTTCCATTAATAATCTCCATTTGATTAAATTAACTTCCCTCGCTCTGTGCCGCCCCTCTCTATGTAAATACGCCGCCACCATCCAGCAAAATAGGAAATAGAAACTTTAGAAGAACATTTCGAAACCTCGCCCATTAAATCAAACCTAATAGCCGCTGTATCTGTGGTTAGCATCAAACTTCCCAATCGCATGTAGATTCGATTTGTTCCATAACTACATACATTCACAGAATCGAGATGTAAACTGCGTATTCCTCGTCCCGTAATTACACTACAATGACCCTCTCCACTACCCTGGATTCGGTCCTTCACTGTCCGTCTTTCGATTTCAAAACAACGATTATGCTTCGAGCTTTTTTTTGTTTTTTGTTCGTTTCTTTCCAAATCTCTTGTGGTTCGATGGGGTTTAATAAAAAATTCCAAACACAATTGGGAATCAGAACAAACGGAGAAGAGAGAAGATATTGACAGGCGACAAGTCGACTTGTCGAGACTACAAAACGAGATTTGTTTCGATCGTGAATCTTGTGGCGCGCGGTTCTCTCCAAATTACTTACGTTTAAGTTTTGTATTTTTTGAAGGGTTGTCCGAAGTGACCTCATTTCGGACTACTTGATAATTCACTACGAATGCGACGGGCAGAGTAATAAAACAAAAGCATTGGAAATTGAAATGAATAAAAGAAAGATTAGGACGGAGAGTGAGAGAGAAATTCGATTGTATTCTCATGAATTAGGTATTTTCTTATAGGAACAAATTTTAAAAGAAATGTTTTCGGAAGTCTTCCTAAGTGATTTGTGTGTGTGTATTGTGTTATACATAGTTAAAAAAAATTAGAGAGTTTGAGGGAATTTAAAATTGGAATTGATACTAATAAACTGACCTTATGGGAGGTCTAAATTTGACCAATGGAACGATAAACGATATACACATGTTCACTCTAATAATTATTGGGCAATGGTCACAGGACTTGAACATCGTCAAACTAAATGCTGATTTCAGAAAACTACTCAACAATGCATGCATGCATACAAGCTAACCTAATAACTAAAAACATTTTTCAATTAGGACTTCCCATTTTTCCAATAGAAATTCTCGACTATGCGTGAAGTTAGCTGCGGTTTGTTTGATGTTTTAACTCGTTTCTAGTTGGCGAATTTATCAGACAAAAGTACACGATTCAACTACGATTGCAAGTTATCCAAATTTTTTGTTTGCATTAATTTGCGACAAATTTCTGATTTTCATCGTAAAATCATTCTCAGCGCTAAAACCCATTTCTGGCTCAACCGTTTCGTTATGTATATCAAACAATCGAGTTATCCCACATCCAGTAGATTTGTAGCCAATGCGATGTTTATGAAAACAAATTTCTAATCAATCGTGGCCACCAAAACATAAATACTGAACGGTGATCGTAAGCACAAGACACATACAAAGCGGCAGAGGGACTTGAACAGTTAGTATATTTTACGAGCAAAAAGGACTTTGCGATCAAGAAAATGCGATGATAATGCTAGGTAATTTGAAAGAAAAAATCATTGTTAAAGTGAGAGGAAGATCTGCAACGGAGGTCAACAACCAAAGTTTGCACAATCTGCAACCTCTTTCGAAGAAGAAAGGAACTTCTTATTTCTTCTCCTAATCACTTGAGTCACGGCGCCACTAGGCAAATACATAAATAAAATCCAAAGAGACCACGTATTTTCTTGGTGCACCGTCAAATTTGGAGTTACGTGTCATGACTTCATTTGGAAGATCACGGAAAGGTCAATTAGTCCCATATATCCAACCGCCAAACACCGGCACATCTTGTGCCTATATTAACTACCGGTTCTACTCTGGTAGATGCCCCTGAAAGCTCGTGGAATAATTCCTAGAAATTTATAAATCTGAGCTCTATATCAACGTCGACTAAGATGTTCCAAGATACATATATGTATATCTAGTCATCCTCCTGAAGGAAGTGTTTGTCAAAGGTATCTATCCTAATGCGGTGAAAACAAAATATTCGCATTTGAAATATAACTTCTTATACCATTGGTTTTAAGAATCTTATTTAAGAAGCTGTGGGCACCAGCCTCAGTGGTTAGTGGGTCAGAGTACTGAGTGTGAGTTCAAGGCTTGATTTCCAGACAATACTCGCGACCGTCTGACACACTTCAAAAAATATAAATATACCGAAAATCTTTTAAAACAAAAAAGTGAGCTCCTTTCAATTGGTTGTGAGCAGGTAGGCCCTATGTCCTGTCATCCCAAGGTACTTCGTTCTCTTCACTTTTGGTCGGTCTATTAGCCTCTTGAGCAGTACTAAAGACTTTAATGCTCGGTTACTTCATGTTTGTGAACCGACAAGTAGTAGCCTAGGCAAAATTATGGGCAGGACTGAAAGGTCTTTCTTTACCCGGAATACCTGCTTGTCCCATCAAATAAAATTCACAGAGTTGCATTGGCCTAGTCTAGTCGCAGAAATCTCTTCCTGAAAGACAGTACCCAATGCACAGATTGTTTTGTCCGGATAAGTATCGTCAGGCACAAGAGTTTATATGGGAAGAACTATAGAAAGATTGCCCTCATTACGATTATCACTTTAGGGTGCCACAGCTCACTTGTACCTCTTCTTCTGTAAGTAATCAAATTGATTCCAGTGACTCAATATCATATGGCAATACTGATATGCATGCCAAAGTCAACATTTCATCTTACAATGAAAGAACTTCTCCAAAGTAGTAGCACCACTAAGGTGCAGACAATAATAATCTATGTATATTCTGCACTAGAAAAACGTCGTTATATATATATGTACATGATGATTTTGTTGGAACAGAACACATTGATACTCAAGTTCGAAATCTGTCAATCCTTTGCCCGCCAAAATCCTAGTCTCCTAGTCGATATTGTAGCAAATTAATACGCTGAAAGCAGCTGCAATAAGATCCAGGTGACACGCATCACCAAATGCGAGAATACAGAATCTGGAAGCCATTGACACAGGCGGCAAACTATTCTTCCAAAAGTACAAGCCAATACTTTCAATATTTCAACACAGATCATACTTAAGACCTTTAACACAATCACACAACAAAACAAATTCAAAGAGGTCATTTGAACAATGTCACGTTGCATAGATACTTCAGATGATAACAAAAGTTAATGTTATATCTCACACATAGTAACTTGTTTTATTCAGATTTATATACATACATACATATGTATGTATCCATCACCCCTACGTGCTTTTAACGTATTCTGCCTCGTAGCTGCACTGACTATGTAACTCAATACTTCATCTATTATTTTCCACTCTAAACAGAGAGATACATACACCACCCCAGTTGATACGAAATGCCAGCCCAATTACACCGGCATTGCCTAAAACTAAAGTTGTATCAAACAATTTCCATTTGAAACAAATTCATTCAATCATTAGCACCTTTGCTCTTTCATTTACGATCCTGATAAACATGCTAACGAGGTAAAAATAAATTAAACAACTTTCGTCTTGTTTTGATAGCGCGTTACAACCTCGCACTTCCTCCCCCAAACAAACGACCAAACAACACCATACCAGCACCACCAGCACCAGCAGCACCACCACTACCACTACCATCAGCCAACAACCTTTTAATCTCAAAAAACCATCCCGAAGCTATCACAACATTTTTCGTTGGCCCTTCTACCGTGGAACAAACATCGAATGTAAACAAAAAAACAACGAAAAGATGAAAAAAATATGTACAAGAAGTGAGAAAAAAACATCTCCGAAATTTTGATTTTGATTTTGATTAGGCATTGACAGGCTTAGACCATGCACACACATTCGAGGAGACTAGACGAGGCGGTTATGCAACGTGAACGCTAATTGGAGCATCTCCGCGTACTATTTCAATGTTTACAATTGGATTCGGATATGGATTGTGATGAAAATGGGAAAACTATTCCCAGGGAATCATTTTACAATCGTTCACATTTTTTTTTTTTATTTTTTTTTTTTTGGTAGAAATATGGCTTGGCTTGAAGATATTAATTTCCGATTGCGGCAGCCATTCATAGCCTTTCTGACGGAAACTGAATTTGGAAAATGAATTTTCGCCTCGCTCGAGAAATGCAAAATGAAACGGATAATTGAAAATTTATTACGAAAATGACAATGTTTTCCAATTTCGACTTTCCAAATTCAATATACGACCGGAAATGGGGGTGCACGGTGCGCTCTGATGAGAGAGAGAGAGAGTGTTAAGAAAATCAATTTCCTAACATAATTAACGTTGGCTTATGTCAGGGATACATTGCAGCAGGGAGGCGGCATAGTTAATTGGTATTTTAAGTGAGTATGCCTTGGTGGGCAAGAGGTATGGGCGATTGTCTGCAGTGTAATTTAAGATCGATATTGTACCAGAAATAGATAACACTCAATGTAATCGGAATGAGTGAATAGGGGGATGAATGTGAGATGCGTTCAAGGATGAACAAACCTTGGCCTAATAAGAATGTATTTACAAGTTAAAAGGCATATCTTTAACCTGTTAATAGTCAGAGTTGTTATGAGGAATGTTGCTTAACACTGTAATAACTCTTTATGCTCGTCGAGTTTTATGATCGACGATCATCTATATCTGTTTCTATCTATCATGGCTGTCGAGGAGATATGAGGTCTGAAGTTGCTCTAGTACATGACTGAACTCCGAACAACATGACACCCTACCGCTGTCTTGACTTACGCCTATTTAAACCCCTCAAGCGTTTACAGGATTTAAATAAGTTAAACAAGCAGCTGATATTTGATATGACAATACATGATCTGATAGGCTGGCTACAAGGAGACAATTACTCGTGATAAGTTGTTTTACCAAAAATAAAATGGAGCATATGTGAACGACGACATCATGCCATCGAAAGGCCTAAGACACAGGTCTAAACATTATCAAGCATCACGGGAACCAGGCCTAACTTGTCGCTACCATTCGTATTGTACGTTATTCACTCGAATGGAAGGAGCCTACTGTTTAATGCCGAGTCTGAAGAGCGATGTTTGTTTGAGAGGCTTTTTCATGTCATGTATATTCTCGGATGTTTGTCAGACGGTCGCGAAAGGTGGGACCATGAAAAACATTTTTCGTGCTGTTTGGAAATTAAGCCTCGAACAAATCTCAGCAGTCCGACGCATTAACCACTGAGGCACGCCAGCGCCCACTGACATACTCGGTTGCTAGATAGTTTAAACTCGAGTACACTTGAGAGAACGCTAAAAAATTGTAGAGCAATCGTAAAAAAAAAATCCAAGCTTGTCAAACTAACTTAATTTTGACATATATACATAGATGCAATTGTCAGCTGAGCTGTAAAAAAATGCGTCAAAAAGTCAGTACTGTCTCGAGTCATTTAAGCGGGACTAGCAGATAGCAGATCACTATTGTCATAAATATGCCTTTACTTTCTCAAAAGATGTGGGCGCTATTTTACTCTTAACTAGAATCAATAAAGCATGCGTGAAATTCGAATATAACTCGCATATTTGAACAGGAACACCTGCAATGTGTTTGACCTTTTTTAATTTCCCTTCACTTCATTTCAGAAAAAGAGCCGATGGTTAGGTTTAAGAGCGGGAAAGATCCGAAGGAAAATGTGTGCTCAGACGAAATGGAACTCGAGCCCATAAGAGTAAAGATGGAAACACAGTCGGTGCTAAAAATTGGGCAAAACTCCTTCCGCGAATTGTCAAATGCAAGTTGGCAGCAACGTTGTACTCGTTAGAGGATGAGACAGTGCCAGTAGATGGTGCATGCAACTTCACTGAAATTCATTTATAAAATACACACATTAATTTTTCGCGAATTGTCAAATGTTAATGAAGACCAAAATCTGACTGTCAGGTATTCAATGAGTCTCAACCTGAACTATGAACAACTTCATACTTAAACCATTCTAACAAGTTGGCAGCAACGTTGTACTCGTTAGAAGATGAGACAGTACCATTGTGTAGATGGTGCATGCAACTTCACTGAAATTCATTTATAGAATACACGCATTCATTTTAGAAAGATATGCATTAAAATCTCAAGGCAGCTAGGTTATTTTGAGGCTGTATACAACCACTATTCCACTTCGGCGAGTTTCCATATTCACCACAGCCGAACTACTTAGAACACGCAGGCTCTTTCCGTATGTAAAGGGGCCGGAACCAACTTAAAACGTGAAATTACGAGTATAAAGTAGTTTTAAGAGTAATACATGTCCAGAAAAACAGTAGACACCAACTCCAGTTAAAACAAATGTCTACGTCTTTCTTAGACCGTCAGTGAGAGCTTCAATGCAAAGAAGATTGTGCTATAAACTCTTACCCTAACAGCTGCCACGAGATCTCAAGCAAAGACTGAACAATTAGTAAGAGTTTTGCAAGTTCACTACCCTCTTTACATGTGTCGTGGATTGATGTATCGTTCATAAACCTATTAAACCAAAGAACTTGGAAAAAGTATAATGTAAGTTGTTTGTAGATATTTCTACTGAGAGAACACAAGAATGCCCAAAATATCTTTAAAAATGTGGCAAACCATTTATTTAGCATAGTAGTATCCTAACGCAAATAAAGATTCACCAAACCATATAAAATTCTTCCATTAAATTCTAGTGGTGAACTAGAGAGTAATGGCATTTAAGGATGTGTTCACAATGAATCAACCAATCAATGGAAGTCGTAGCATTAAATCGCCACGTCCACTCATAGTTCTAAATGCAATTCAAATCTATTTTTTGTTTAACTTTTCATTAGCTTTTTCATTTTCATTTCTTCAATAGAACCCGACAAAGTAGGTAAATAAACTTTACTACTTGAATAACTCATAACCTTTGCTAGAACCTCGAGTTTTTTGCAATAAATTTCTAAATTACTGCTCTGGCTTCTCCACAATTACCTGCACGCACAATGAAAAGACAAAAACAAAAAAAAAACTAATAAAACAGAGAAGCAGATAACAAAACAACATTGCGAGCAGCCTTGAAATTTGCGTAATTTCCTCTCTACTGGTTCTAAAATGCTCACCAAGTTACCGTCTAATTTTCAATGTCACTCATAAAAATAATGACAGCCGCTGTGAAACAACAACAAAGTAAAAAATAAAAATGAAAAAAAAAAACCTTATTTGCTTGCTAAACAATTTAGCCAGTTATAATGATTGTCTTTTCGGAGTAATTTGCGTGACGCGGATTTGTTATCAAGCCACTTTAACCAGACTTGTTTGCTTGTAACTTTGCCCGTAATTAATTGTATCTTGTATCTGGTGTTGAGAACACTAGACAAGTAACACGCAGTTGATTTATGCCACTTGACTGACCAGAGATTGGCACTTGGTGGAAACAACTTTACACCGTTCAGGTTATTGAAAGTGTCAGTTTGTTATTAACTTTTGTACACAAATCACAAAAGTCGTAAACATTTTTATAACAAAATGTACTTTGAAGGTATTGGCAATAGAAAGCTGAAACTAATTGTATTCTAGTCCTATTTCTAAACAGAAAGCGACTGTCTGTTAGATCATAAAATCGCAACACGTGAATGGTTTAACATCAGGCGATTTGTTACGCCACACTACAATCGAATTGGTTTTCCGATATTCCCTGTTGGCGATGCTAAGGTCATGAACTGGTCGATAAGATTTATGAGCTTTCAAAGATTACTTACTTATGAAAAAGTAATAGGTTTAAGCCAGATATCTTACCTGAAAGGAGAATAAAAAACAAAACAATTGTTAGAAAGGAATTGTAATAGATCAATGTTTGAAGGGACTACATGTAAGTATTACTGAATGTAATGTACTTCTTTCCAGATACATGCATATGCATATATGTAATGTTTGCAATCAATGCAACCAAGTTATAGAGTGATTTAGAGATTGAATATGGGGTCCCACATGGTTGTGAGCTAACACTTGCACTACTTAAATTTCGATAATTAGATATTTATATTGATCTGACCAGTGATAGTGATTGCTTTGTTTTTCGAAGAGTGTGGTATAATCCAATCACCCTTTCCCACAAAACAATCACTTCTGGAGAATGCAATTGTCTCAAAACTAGTCCTGCTTGTTGATTTCTTTGTTCCTGATGAGATTTGTCGTCGAAACAAGCAATTTCTTCGTTGACGTTTAGGATATCTTGGGCTTTCTGGTGATCTGTGGACAGTAGCTACCTAGTTTTCTTTACATGACTACAATAAGCATATTGGTGCAAAGTTTGTCGAAGAGACCATCGATAATTTTTGAGCTTGACTCAACGTCTGGCTCTTTTTTTGCTCCATACTACTCGCATACTAACTTTCTACCACTAACTCTCTACCAGCATCCTATTTTGTTTGAAGAAAACGATTAGTAGGCACTAGGCATGCTGTATCAAAGACCATTTTGGATACAAATTTTCACAATAACAGCACATTTTTCAAGTGTGTATCGTTTCCACATTTATTCGAAAAATGTTGGACAGCTATTAACAAATTTAAGTTATTTTCTTAGAGGGACTAATGTCTTAAGCCCTCACTACTTCAGTCTGAAAAATCTACTGTGCAAAGGCAAGACAATCAAAATAGATACATTCGTCACAGATATTACAGATAGTGGCATTACCAATACCGAATTCAGAAGTAAGTGACAGAATGGAAAAAGGTATATCAGATATTGACACATCTTCGGTTAGTCTGCTGCCATCCAAAAAAATGATGTTAAGAAGGGAAGGGATGCAGGTAGTCTTGAAAATCTATTTAAAAATACAGATTTTGCATTTTTTGAATTTCACCATATGGCCATATTCAAGGCGGTTTGTTCTAGGCATAGAACGCAGTTCGAAACAACTGATAACCATGCTACTGAAGTCTTAAACAGTATTCTCTCTTTTTTGCGTTCAGAGTTGGTGTGGATTTGTTGCAGTCCGTCTTAAATCATTCTTTTCGGGATTCGTACGTGATGTATCTCCGATCTAAGAGGGACCCTTTTGCAGTACTCTTCAGTTAGCAACCGGATCAGATTAGTAGGCTTCCCCTATGTACTCTACAACGTATAAACTTTCTAAGCATGACCGATAGGACTATCCTACTCTCTATAAACCGTGGAGTACTATCACCAGTACTGTGACGCATGGTAGTGAATGAGATACTCGTAATCCTAGGTAAAGAGAGGATTAATGTTAAAGCCTAGAAGACAACATTGAGATAGATACATATGCTATCTCAGATGAGTTCTTTTCTACAATAGGAGACCTAGTGGAATGTATTTTTAATGAACTTGAAAATTGAACAAATAGTGTTGCTCTGGGGGGTAACCCGTCTAAGACCGAATTGATATTCTACATAAGTAGGTACGAGAAGCTACTTCTCTTCGTGGGAACTCTGCATGTCGGTTCCTGAAGTTAGTGATCCAGTTTTTGAATTGCAATGTACTTTCCTCCTGATCTAAGGGATAGTCTCTCTGGGACATTCACCTAACCTAACTCATACATAGCCACAACACAACAAACTCAGCCTTTAAGGCGACTAGGTCTAGTAGAGTATGTGAATACAATTGGCATAGCTGGGAGTATTCCAATCTCCCCAGATGAACAGTATTCTACTATACGAAACAGACAATGCCATAAAATAATGACAACTGATGGAGTGCCGCACGAGTTCATACTAGACCCGATCTTATTAGATACTATATACAATCACTTTTTGGATTCTTTTATCTGACAGGGATTCAAAATCCATACCGTAGTCGCTGCAAGATTGAATGGATAATGGCTTGGAAACGGTCAGTATTCCCCATAATGCCATCTACCTCTCAACCAATCCGTTCTGGACGAGGGGTAATTCTGAGACTGAGTTTTGTTTTTACAAAGGTTAAGACATTAAAAAAAGAAGAGGCTTTGTCCAATCTACACTCCATCGATTTAGAAAGCGACCGCACCATACCTATCCAAAATATAATTCAAATAGTTGTGTTATATGCGAAAACAGAACTGGTTTCACACCATTTAAATATAAAGGATCAAGAGGAAGAATGCAGCCAAATGCAGATGCTTATTGCATGACAAAAAATTCTGCTTCTGTCATCGACTCAAATTAAAAGATGAAAAGGTTGGCTCGCCCTTGAACAATTTAGTTCAGAACACTTGTCCAGAAGTCTGAGATGTTGGGTATACACAACGACAAATTGAAGTGGAAGATGCTTCAAGGGACCAAAGGGGACAAAAGATTTGATTAATGAAGTAAGTCACGTAGACCATAGCCCCGAGAAAACTAAGTGAATGTAGTCCGTCCATAACTTCTTGCCTAAAAAACAGTGTTTGCTCTTGAGTTTGCCACGTCACAGTATTTTTTGTCATCTTTTCAGAAAAAAAAAATAAATAAAAAACCCAACTGAAAAATCACTGCAGTTCCTTTTTTAGCCCCCCGGATACTCAGTCAAGTTTTGTGCTTTGTGTACGCAGCACAAAACACAACCATCGTTCATTAAATCCCCAAGCCGACCATCATCATCGTCATCCTCATCATCATCCACAACTCAAGAGCCTGTGCGGTACGACTCGTTATTTGTTGCCACACTTTGGCAAGGATTTTTCTATTTTCTCTCTCTCTCGTCTAACTCGAGAGAAAGTCAAGGTGAAGGAGTATACCTAGTACAGATTAGTTTCATTGCCGCAACGCAACAAATTGTTTTAGTGACACAAGTTTGGCCATAAAAATCTGTCGATATCCTTAAAATACTGTTTGTCCCATACTCGGTTAGCTTGTCCCGGGCGTAAACAAGGCTATTTATCATAAAAACCCATGTAAATGCGCGTCCTATTCAACATAAAATCCCCCGCATTTACATCTTTTTGTCATTTCATGGAGACGGTGCTGCGCGGAGGGGAGGGGGTCACGGGATTTGGGATATAAAAATGTTTGTAGATTTATGAGAGATATGTGCCAACAGGACACAAAACAACGAACCCCGATTCTCCCAGAGCTCGCATAGTTGTCAGCTACACAGGAAGCGACAAAAATGAGAATAAACTTTTTTATGAGCTTTTCTCACCTACTTTAGGACCACATGGAGTGGGGTACCTACTGCTCTTGGCTGTAGTGGTGGTGGTGGTATGGTGGGGATATTATGTTGATGTTGAATTATTATCCTGGGAACGTACAACATACGGTAGAACAAGAGGCAGGGTGAAGGATTCAAGTTATTGTTCACAATCTGCTCCTGGTGTTTGATGGGAAATGTTTTTGTTTTTTCGTTTCGTTTACTTTTTTTTTTTTTTTTTTGTTCTGTTCTGTTGTCGCCAGGAGTTGAAAGTTGCTTCGTTCGTTTCTACTTTTCCGCAACGATTCGCACAGAGTTTTTAGTTAAATTGAAAAGTCCTGAGGATGCTGTTTGCGCGAGGACAATTTGTAAAGCAATGAAAGCATTATCGTGTGAATAGAGGGAGAGTTTTAAATTGAAACAGTTTATGTAGGAAGTTCGCTGACCTAAGTGCATTTCTCTCTTGAAATCCTTTTGTCGGACGAATAACAATAGAGAAATTGTTTGCTTCTAGGATATTAGAAATAGGATTCAGTTGTGCTGCACTTTTAATCAGGTGAATTTCCGGGAATAGAAATGGATTTGCTGAGCAGAGCTCGTTGAAAACGGAAATCATGATTTCGCGCTTCACTTTGAACGTGTAGTTTCGTCCTTTTATCTGGATAACAATGTTGTTGAAGCGTTTTAAATCCATTTAAATCTCTTTTGAGTTTAATCCATTCGTTTGGAAAAGACTACTTAAACTTTCAGTAGTTGTACACCTAATTGCTTGCTTCATACTAATAAGTCTCGTGTACTAATGGGTCTAGGTAAGAACAAAAAAGGATTTCCGTAAGTAAGGTATGTAATTGTTCCTGCACACTACAGGGGTAAGAGACTACTTTGTGCCAAAAGTGGCTTCAAATTACTGAATTTTCCTTTTCAAATCTGCTCTATGACGCGAATGGAAGGTCTTCCTGTTTCCTCATTTAAAAGACGGCTTCATGTCAATTGACAAACAATAGCAGTTGGGTGTGGTTCAATCAGCTTAGCCCAAAGATGAAACTCATGATAATTTGGCTATTGCAAACGTTTGCAAGTGGATAATAAACAGTTCAAATAAGATAGAAGATCTGTAACGCTGGTTTTATCAAACTAACGCTGGCCACCCTGTTACGTCCTCTGATTCTTCGAAGACAGCTATAGCCACTGATTTAAGAAGTTCTTGTGACAACTTAAGTCGAAGACTCAATGAGCTAAATTTTGTTTTAGACAAGTCAGTTATGCTGTGTGAACTTCCAACAGGGACTTGCAGAAATTCTCTATGAAAGTCAAGGTCATGAAAGTAAAAAACCACCACACAGCTCAATTTTTTTAGCTTTTTGCTGTACCTTAAAAGACATACATATATAGTACCATAGGACACAGGGTTAAGATTCTCACAACCATTCCTGTTGTGGGTGTTATGTCCTTTCACGAATAGAAGAAGCCTAACTGTTAAATGATATATCCGAAGGCCAATTTTTTATTTAAAAAGTTTTTTCATCACGAAAATACTCTCGGATGTTTGGCAGACGCTCTAGAGAGGTGTGACCGTGAAAGAATATTTAGGTGTTGTCTGGGGATCGAACCTTTTTTTTTGTTTTTTAATACTTTTGGAGAAATGCTTTACGCACCATAAGGAAGTATACATATTTACTCGTGTGCCGGCTAAAACTCCAAAAGTGACTCGCCGATCACTCACTCGCCGGGGATCGAACCTTAAACCTCTCACTCCGTAGTCCAATGCACTAACAGAAGACCTATCGTAATATTGTGTTGCTCTATGTGCGTTTCTACACCTCTAATTTATTTACTATCACCTCACAACCCCTATTTGTAAAGGATACGATATGACCTCTAGATGCAGAGTTTAATAAATTGCACCTCCATTGCATAGTCAACGACTCTCTGGCATAAGCATAGCGACAATGTTTCAAAGCATAGTATTGTCAGGGGTTGTGACTCACCCGACTGACAAGTTGGAAAAAAGACCCAAAAATGTTACTCCATTAAAGGCAGGAAATCGCCCTTTTGTTACATATTTGTCCACCTGAACAAAGTTATAACAATATTTTAACTGTTGTTTAATGTCATTATCATAGCGCACCGACAAAAGGGAATATAACATTTTAATTTGACATTTTGAGCCGAATTAAAACGTACAATTTCCCTCAACCTACATACACATGAACATAAGCATGTAGGCTGGCTCTGGCGGCAGGAATTTTCATTTTCCGCATGACAACGTCACATGATTGACACGCATTCATTCATTCAGACGAAGCCTCATTGTCTGATATTATTATTGTTTCACTGGATTTTGTTCTATCATACTACTCCCGCGCCGTTGTAAATGCTTAATGAAAGGCTTTGCAACCTGTTACGTACTGCACTATTGTTTCTTTGCTTTTAACCGGAAAAAAATGAGTATAGTATAATGCAGTTGTTCAAACTGTACAAAAGTTGTTAGGTAAATATCTGGAAAATTATTTTTACTGCAATTAAGCGGGTTTCACTAAAGCGCTTGATAATGAATAATAAATGCTTTCATTTGGAGGCACTTTGTCTCCAAATTTTAACCAGAAACCAATTAGTGAAATCTGGTTTAATATTAATCAACTTGGAAGCCCATAATATATTATTAGTCTGTTGGGATAAAGCCACGCTAGTTAAAAATTGCGTATTCCATCAAAGGTCGGTGTTACTGTTTCACTTAATCTATGACCAGATGTGCCTTTAGATGCAGTCTAGAGTAAAGAGAGTTCACCAATTCGAACTTGTTCTCTTCACATGCAAATACAAAAATCCACTCATAGACCTTCCTAAGATTAATGGCCAGTCTTTCCTTTACAGAAAATACGAAATGCTTAGGTCTTATTTTGGACAGGAAAATTTAATTGGAAAGCCAATCTACTAGAACTCTTGTGGATAGTAAACATAGCTCTCTTATTCTGTAAAAAGGCTATTCTTCAGCTTTGGGCATTATGTTTCATCTGCTACCCTTATACATATATTCTTTTATATGTATGTACATCCGACAAACAGATAACTGCCAGTGATATCCGGTCTAGTTATCACGTTGCCCATTTTTCGATCAATGAACTATGTGTTAAACTTTACCCATGAAAACGTCGACTACACCCTCCCTAAGCTGAGATTTGACTGTAACTTCCGAACGAGCATCCCTGCCCGCAATGAATAGGACAATGATGCCACATTAGATGCTAGTTCAGATCAGTTCTATACAGACGACTTCAAGACCGAAAGCTTGGTTGTCTTGTCTGAAAAGCTAAATCTAAGCGTCTCTTTCTGCATCTCAGATCACTGTACCTTCTTTCGGACGAATGTCCGTAATGTAATGTATCCAATATCTGTAAGAAATATTAGCATCTTCACTGTTAGTCAAGCGGGGTCCCTAGAATTGTAGGATTTTTTTTTAAGTCAAAGACCGTTCTAAACTGTCATGTTTTTCTCTTGGAGGTGATGGAGCAGTTCAACATTCACCTCGGCTGGATGCCAGGCCATAGAAACATTCCGGAATACTGCAAGGGTAACGAGCTCACCAAAAAAGGTATGACCCTAAAGATTCTGGCTAAATGTAAGTGCCACTCGCTACATATAAAGGTCTGATGAAGTTGGACACTTTCAGCAGTACCAACCATAGACGAGAAAATGCACGGATGTGTTATACATATATCAAGACATATGTATCTGGCTTAAGCTACATCAGAATCACAGATTTAAAGATATTTAAAAGCGAAGAGTTTCAAAACGGTGCTACACCATGTTGGTTCAGTAAGAGGGGTCTTCAACAACGAACGCCGTGAACAAGGCTATAGAATATCTAAACGTAAACCCAAATCTCATTAAGTAGACTATAAACTAGCTATAGGTATCTAAGGATATTTAAAGAACACAGATATAGTGGAGTCAACCATAGTTCTGGCTACCAATCATGAGTGAGATTCTTGTATGTGATGTACACAAAAATTATACAATGTGCTTGTTAGAGTCATATGCGTCCACTAAGGCACTCAAAACGGTTCAAGCGATCACACTTAGATTAGATAAATGGTATAATCGAAGGCATAAGACCATCAATGGACGTGGCTAAGAGAATTGTACTCATCAATATGGCCGGCACAAGATGGTCTAACTTAGAAAAACACATTGTTTCAAAAGCTTTGAAAAAATCTGGAGAGTTAATAAAACTGTCAAGTCATTGCTCGAAGTACAATAAGATACCTCGGAAGATACTTCTTCACCAATTTAGGGGAGGTTGGTTTCTTGAACAAAATTGAGGCCATATTTAGGTTCTGTAGAGAAATTAAGTGTATGGGTTTAGTTTCTGATCGTGAACGTTCCCTATGAATCTGGGTCGACTATGGCCTAGTAATTTATGATGAACTCATAAATTTTCACAATTGTGACACAACAGTTATTCTCAATTGGGAAAGGACAGTCTTATGATGCATCCAAAGTGTTCAATCGAAAAGTTTTCTTATGATAGTTACACACTGGAACGCTTGTCAGATGTGCGCGGAAGGCGAGACCGTAAAAACAAATTTTTAGTGTTTTCTGAGACTTGAACCTGCAATCCTTGATCAGTATAAATTAGATAATACTACAAGTGTTTAAGAAAGTACCATCAGCAACCTATAAAATGAGTTATAAGACATAGGAACGAGTGTGGGTCTTTGCGGTTAAAATATTTAAAAGCAGTGACATCAACCTTTTTTTATTAGTAGCATGAATTTGTGAATTCTGGATTTTGGGCAGATGTCGAGATACTCTTTCACAAACGCGTTGTTGGTAATTTTTTTCCATAGTCAGCATAGAACTTCTGTCGTTTGGTAGATAGAAAGCGCAACCTCTTTTATAAATCCAAAAGCTTCTTTACGTGTTTTCTTGAATATATTTGCGAGCCTTCAATACGATTATTTCTTACGTCTCAGTTTAAAATCAGTGATTATGGCAAAAGATCCCCCCTAAAAAATATAGGTCTTGGTTCTAACACATGTCATGAATTTTGAAACAACACCAACTAAGGAAACTGATAGTTCCAATTCTATTATCACAAATTGCCGAAACAAACAAACAACGTTAGTAACTCCTTGTGCGTTTTGTCAACATCAAACTAACACATCAATTGGTTTCATCAATCAAAAACCGATTACTCTCAATTTATTTATTTTTATCACTACAAGTGCTGATGACACGACACCTAAAAAAATAATAAAAACACGCAACACGTGTTAATTCGTCTTCGCCAAACGTTCAACGACATATCGTATACCGCCTCCATAGATGGTGGCGGGCGTGAGTGCGTGACTTTATCACTAATTTCACTCGAAATTACTTTGTATGTATGTATGTATCTCTTCAACTTTTGAGATTTTGGCAAGGTTAGCGGCGTTAAAAGTCATTCACTCGTTTCGGAGTATTCGCAGATTTTCTGATTTTTTTTTTTTACTTTTCAAATAAAAATCATAAAATGTCACCAAAATGAAAACGAAAAACCTCTGCTGCGATTAAATAAAATTTAAAAGTCCTGACAACTCCAAGGGAATATTTTATTTTCGGGCGACCTACTCGTACATGCTACATACTCACTTGTGGACTTGGGGAGAGAAGGGGCAACCCACAAAAACAAGTTCGTTTATCAAAGGCCAATGTAGAAGGATACCATGTCGACTGGAATTGGACGACCACCTTCTCATCGCGTATGTTGATCTTCGTTTGGCGTCATCTCTCCCGCGGGAGTTTCAAACTCGCGTCGCGTCAGTGTTGGTACGTTGCCGGGATTAGTACATGGCCCGACCTTATGTAAAGGCAATTTATTTGACAATGGCAATACATATGATTACGAGTTGTGGAGACGGGCACACAATCGTAAAACTTCTGACAGGCGGCGGTTGAATAAAAATCGTTTCTTATGGGAAGGGGATCCGTTTTTCGAAGGATATTACGCGCGCTGAATTTTCGTGTGTAGCTACTATATATGTACATACATATGTACCTATGTTAGCACGCGGTGGTGCCCCGGGGATTGTGATTTATGATGAAGGTTTAGTGTGCATAATTAATGCTGAGAGGGCGAAAAATCTGCTTAGCTATTAGATATTTCGTATGACCGTTTAAGGGAATGCAGTATGAGGCTGCGTAAAAAGCTACCGTATCCTATCGGTGGGTATATGAATGCTAAATGTGATGACAGGGGTTGAAGCAATCACTTTGTTGCAAAGTTGAATAGACTATAGGAATGATTGAAGGCGTTTTCTTTAAAACTCTTAAATGATTCTATGGATACGTCTATGGTAATGGGTTGTTTGAGTCGACCCGACCGACGCTATGTTATATCAATTAAGTGCTAGAGTTCTCCCATACTTGAGAAAGCTAATTAAGAACTCGCGAATGCAACGTACAATGTACGAAAAAGATACATATTTTGAAAAGTAATTCATTACATTCGGAATCATGTGAGAGACAGAGGAAGAATTACCGAGGTGTTATCGCAGTTAAGTTTTAGACAAATAAACATAGACATCTCTACATGATACTAATGAACATGGGACATCTGAACATGGACATGATACCTACGGTTGCGTGTACCATCGTTTTGATTATTCGTTCTTTATGGAAAGGTATGAGGAAACCTGTAAAGAACGAATGCTATGTTATGGGAACGATTATTTAGTTCTGTTGTGTATGTTTTTTTTTCTTTGTCTGATGACAGTTGACAATTGCCTATGTTGATTCGTCTTATGTTCATTTACAACTCATCAATCATTATGGGAAAGAGTGTCCATGTTTGATATCGATTTTATGCCGATCTTGATACATGATCAAGATATTAAAGTGCCAATTGTTCTTTGAAACAGAAGGGTTTGACAAACGGAAATTTACAACCAACCCCTTGACACATCTTTAAAACGATTTATCTTCGAAAGAACTTTAAACATTCAAAATTGTTTACCTGCTTGCCATTGCTTATATGTTCGTCTGGGAACCACCGGCCCCAAAGACCCCTTTCTTATCTTTCTCTCTCCATCACTGAATATCTTACGTAAATGACATTCCATGTATCATGTGAATTACTTGGAAAAATTCGCGCAACTCAACAAGCTAAGAAACTGATCATCCGTTGAGTGAGCAAAAACGAAACGTATCTGTGACTTATCAGTAACTATCTGTGCGCTGTTGTGAGTATTTTTTTTGTCTGCAATTGTGTAAATATTGTGAAACCTAATCCACATGGGCATCAGAAGGCAAAACCTGACAGCATTGTGCAACAAAGACAAACACTTGTGTGCTGAATTGTCCGCCAGACCCATTCAGTAATAAATAATAATTTTGAGTTTGTTTGCTTATGGAAAATTTAATCAAAATATTGCATAAACTTTGCGAAAATGATTCAAGATGCAAGATAGGCAGGTGGAGAGAAAGGAATACTTAATGAGTAACGTAGACATATGTACATATGTACATGTTTGCTGTGAATAAGATTATTTTGGATGATAAGACGGAGAGGTGCTTCGGGTGATATCAAATGTCATCGGTGTCGCACAATGCGAATTGTTTAGAATTCTGATTCACTTGCGTTGTGAATCTATGTTTTATTTATTTAATGAGTCGAAATGAAGCTTTTAAGGAAGACATGTAGATGTGTCACGCAGATTTATGGTGTAAGAGTTAGAGAACACATTGGTGGTGACTGTAAACAGAATATGTTTTTCTTTTGAAGAATAAGTACCGAATGAAGAATGTTCTTACTATTGAAGAGACTGTCAGTAGTGCGAGACCATGAATACATGCCTATAGAATAAACTGTCGCTGAATGCCTATCTTTAAGAATGACTACTAATATCAAGCTATACCTATAACACGTGACTAAATACTTTTAAAGAATATTTAGCCACGACTAAGTCCTAATAGTCTGTGACTACTAAATGACGGATGCTTCAAAGACACAAGCAAAACGACTAATAGAGCCGCAGAGACGAATGAATATGCCTTGTAGTCATATGCCATGTACGTCCCAACATTATTTAAAGGTAATATGTACATTATACTGTAGGCATGACTAAGTTTAAGCAATGAGTAACTAGGAATTGAAGCTGGAAAATACCAAGGAAAACCAACAAATGAGTTCTAAAGATTGAAAATAGAAAATCATTACATAACCAAAGTACTCGAATGAACGCACTGCTTCCAATCATGAATAACTCACAATAAAAGAACGTACCGAGTAAACTAACGAAGAAGCCGTAGAGATAGACGTATATCAAAAGACCATGAACCTTAGACTAACTGAGCATCATTCCTTCCACGAATAAAATACATATGTACATATGTAAATGGAAATGCATACATATGTAGGTACAAATCAAGGTTGAGTTGGTTTGGGTGGTTGTCCCGCTCAGCAGGGACACACTTAAACCACATAAGGTCCCTTATAAAACCGGAACCTACAAGGAGACTTCCCATATGGGACAAGAAGCAGGGCAACCAGTTTCGGTACGAATCCCTGTCGAAAAATCTGGTTAAGTCGAGTCATTTTGCTTAAGTCGAGTCTAGATCGATCGGTAGAATCTAAGGTATTTCTTTTAAAAGTCAATACGGCAGGACATTCCTAGCACGATATTGGATATTAAATTTCCTTCAGTTTTGGAGGAGTTATAAATGGTATGTTATACCTTCCTGGACGGATTAACTTCAAGACCGAAATTATCCGTCCCTTTGCAAGTTTATGTAAAGCAGACTCTATCTGGATAACTAACTGTAAGAAGGAACTTTCCTGATATCCCTATTGTAATGTACAAATCAAACAAAATCACAAATTGAATTAAATTATCATCTCAACATCTAAAATTGTAAATAATTATCCTTCGAAGGAGGTATGTTCCCGTAGTCAAATGTGATACCTTCCAATCAATATCTCCTCTAATTTAATACTCTTTGTAGTTTTCTTGGCAACTAAAACTTTGTCAGTCAAAAGCAATTTTCCTCAAAGCACTCGCAAGTCATCGCTCGCTCACTCATACCTACCCACATTTGCAAGATTCAAGCGACCTCTTTTTCGTTCAGGAGGTTTAATGCATTCTCTGCCTTCCACCACGCAAAAGTTTCCAATCAATCCTCTGTCGGTAGTTGGGAAATTTAGATCATAGCCACCCGCGAAATTACCATCAATGATTGCAATGCGAAAGCAATTATCCCGAAACTATGTTGAGTTTAAGCAACTATTGAGGTTAATCAAAAGCAAACACGTTCGCATGGATGTGGGACTCCAGCTTCCACCAAAAACTCCAATAACAACAACAACAACAGCAGTAGCATTGGTCGTGGTAGACTTTTAGTTTATCCGCTTATTTGCGTTAAAGTGCATCATCCTTTTGTTGTAGTACATACACCAATTCAGGCCACAGGAATGGAGATAAAGCTGGAGAGGAGTAATACAGATGAAATTCCACCAACTTACGCCTTCATGTCAGTTGGGCTACACCACAATTTAGTTGCCAACAATACTGCAGTGTGGCAGCTGCAGTAGCTGTGACGGGGCGACATACTTGTACTACAACCAACTACCATTCAGAGAAAATCGTTTCACTTCGTTGGCACGTCTCCAAACAGTTGAAAATTTACTCTGGAGTATGTTTGTCGCTGTTAATTGGAATATCCCTTAATTGCTTCTTGGGGTAGTAGCAAAATAGGTACGCATTCATTGCGGTTTGATTGTGTATAACTTATGCGGATAAACTCTGGTTAAATGCAAGTAAGCAAGTGACATTAAGTTTTAGGGTCCATAACCTAGTGATGAGTATCTTGTGTTAGAAATGGGGTTTGTTAACTTTTTGACGTCATCAATATGGGGTAAGTAACCCCATTTTCTTTTAACATGAAACGTAGCCTAAGCCTGAAGATATGTGTAAATTGGAGTCTCCGAAGGTTGTCTTTTTTCGCTCATACTTTTCCCTTTCAATGACAAGTGGTATATTTCTATCAAGATTTCTATGTTTACACATATACTTTTTAAGAAAATCACAAATATGAGACAATGCCCTTTTAAACATGCCTCCAACCACAAATTTATCAACAAAACACGTCCCACAAATAATGATGTGGTTAAAATCCACTTGTTTACCAAACTCCAGCATACAGTTCATTAACACTTTACGTTTGACCTTTCCGGTCTGCTGATGCGGAATCACTTACAGATTCATTGCCCATCCAATGGTGTAATAAACAACCCAACTGACCATTCACGCGGAGCAAAAGTAAGGATTGAAAAATAATAACCAAAACAAACGAATCCAACGATCAAAACAAAAGCCGACAACGAAATGCAAATATTATTCTCGCTCTGGCCGATGAATCGCGCACACCACAAATCCATTCCTAAATCCAATTAAGTTTTTTTCAATATTTATCTAAGCATCAATTGTATTAATAGTTGGATATAGATGGATACAGTGGAGGCATAGAGTGAGGGCTGAGCACGAAATAAACAGAAAGTATTCTCTCTCTTTCCTTGGTCGAGATCGAGAATCCGTGTCCGTATCATTTCGAATGCAATGTTGCATTCATGTACATTAAATGCAATGGATTGAGATGGATTACAAGGAGGTGTGCAATGGCGAGAAAGATTATTGTAATGAGGCACACGATAAATGGATGCATGGATGGTTCGGCCTGGCAGGAGGTGATGGTAATGAACGGATGACTCTATTATTTAGAGGAAGAGATACCTACTTATACTCGTATGCTGCAGTTGGGGAGAAAGTTTAGAAAATTTCTCCTTCTCATTCCAGAGAGAAGGGTGCCCACTTAGAATAATTAGAGAGAAATCGAGAAAAAAGATTAAAGCATGGCTTCAGGTGAAAATCATACGTTTTTTGTATACAATGGATTCTGTCTACCCTCTCGCATGCCACGTATGCTAGCCAAAGAAAAATCGGGTGATACTAAGTAATGTAAACTTTTTACGTTATTTGCTTTAAATGTGGAGACATTTGTGGTCTTACAACCAAAATGCGTAGGAATTATGATGACAAACGAAACTTTTAGAACTGATCTTTGAAGACAGCTGAGGATCATTTTATCTGATACGTACGTAGAAATTCTGATATTATTCCTCTAGGAAGAAAATACTGATATATGTACTAACAATACTTTGAAGTAATCACTCGTCCAAAAGAGGTGATCTTTCAAGATAGTTAAAGATCATTGCATCTGATCAACTATATAAATCAACTGATATTCTGATGAAGAAATGGTCTAGTTTGAATAGGTAGAGAAATAAGTCTTTTTTTGAATGGACAGATAAATTGATCTTCCCCATGATATGGAGTCAAATCTTCAGTGATAGAAATCCCTTCAAATTAATTCCATTTGATCTAAGTGAAAACATATATTGTAATCGACTCTCCGATCTAGGTACATAGAGATACTCTACAAACTGATATTTGTAAAGAACAAACTCCAAACTATTAAGAAACAATCGAGGATCAATATTGTCTACCAAATGAATATACAGTCGCTTATCTACGAGTATACATATGTATATGCAAACAGATGTTCTACAAACTGATATTCGCAGCGAATAGATCAGTTCATAAAAAGATACTTCTTAAGTGGCAAGTTTTCATATGTATGTACTAACAATACTTTGAAGTAATCACTCGTCCAAAAGAGATGATCTTTTTTTTATTGGTTGGTGATTAAAGATCATTGCATCTGATCAACTATATAAATCAATAGACCTGTCGCACCGAATATCTGCATCTGTATCTTCCTATACCTCAACTCTATTGATGTTCCTCAGTAACCCATTAAACCGCCCTAATGTAGCCTGTGTTCTCTAAAGATCATATTAAGATATTTTCTTGGCATCAACCGTAAGATGGTAAGCTGCGGAAGTGCAACTATAAGTGTCTAGATCTAAACGAAGGTACATGGATTCCTCTAATAGATGGTGTATCCACTCCGCACAATCGTTCAACCCAAAGATACCTCCTTCATGTTCTAGAATCTTCCTTCGTAATAGTCGATATTTTAATTAAAGGCATCAACGCAATACTTCTTAACAGTTTCCACCTCATTATACTACCATTCACATTAACATCAAAATGCAAAATACCCAACTTTAAATGGAACAAAATGCAAGAATCTGCACTTCACACCATCAGTGCATATCTATATATACTACTTAAACGTATCTGTTACAAATTGCAGATACTTCTTGTTCTACATATCCTTAACATCTTCCCACTTACAATTAATTAATTTTTTTCTTCTTCTGAAGACTCTCTCCTCCACCGATACCATCCAAGTACAAGCAGGTTCTCACCCATTATATAATTGTGCATTTCTTTGAAGATGCTCCTACCGCTGCCGCTGCTGTTGCTACCAGACCATCTACAGCGTATAACCTTGAATAACATAATCATACCATTTGCGCCACCTAAAGCACTACACTTCATTATTATACAACACCAAGTAGTCATCATCTTTTTTGCGTCAGGTGAGAATTTCCATTAGAACCCTAAATGGTTAAAAGAATTCTCACACTTCACCCCGCGCGCCACCATGCCCATGCAATATCAATCTCGGAGAAAAAGGTGTGGAAACCTCACGCTCATCGACGAGTTCCAAGTTGGAAAATGTGCTTTGAAATTTTAATAAAAAAAAAAATTAAGAGGGGAAAACGAAAAAAAAACGTGTTTTCACAATTTCACTGAAAATGAATCCGTGATGTGAATTTTAATATCTTTCAGGAAGCATTTGTATTTTTATGACGAAGTTCTCTGTTTGACCAGATTCACTCTACTTCAGGTCCCGAGAAAAAAAAACCAACCCAAAATATTATTCAGAATTTTTAATTTAATGTGCAAAAGCAAGCCTGCCGTGTGCCAGGAAAGCAAAAAAAAAAAACAAGAAAACACTGAATCGGAAGTTAATCATTGAGATACTTTTTGATGAATGCTAATGTCGGAAAGGAAAATAAATTCAGAAATTCATTGAAATGCAAAGAATCTCCATGAATGAACAAAGGTCCCTCGAATCACTTCATTTAGTTGAGAGTAAATACATATCTTGTGCGCGTTTCAAGGTCAACGCAGGTGGGAAATATAAATGTCTTGAAATTTAACATACGGATGAATCTGCTGGCATATTTCGTCGTCATACGTAAATACTAGACAATACTACAGACAAAAGTAATAAAGAGCAATGGAGACAGTCAAGTCTCACACAAGGCCGATCCTTCAATTTGAGGGTTGAATAGTCGGGGTAAGGACCTTGCAAAGAAAAACTTACGAGTTAAGAGAGAAAAATCCTTAGAATAGAATCTCATCATGTTTTCGAAAAACGACACATAACGTAAGTGGACTATGACTTGTAATCAAAAATTAAAAACCTTCCTCATGTGTTCCATGAGATCTTATTGATAGAATCAGGAACACTGAAACAAAAAAGTAGACACCACTTGGTATAATGTGGATAGGGAAAAATTAGTTTTGATTTAGGGGCTCTATCGAGTTTGAAGAATCTATCAAGGAGAAATTGTAAGACGTCCTGGAAGGGTTCAGCATAACCCGATAAAATGTCACAATTCTTCTGAAGGACTCAAAGTAAACAACTTTAGAATGATGTACGCAATGTACAACCTCTGTTACAATGCACCAGATACTATCTACCTAAATCGAAAGGAAAGTAACAACTTGAAGATGAAATTAAAATTTGGACGATAAATAAGTAAAACTCCTGAAAACCTTTCTTAGTTCATCCATATCTGAAAAGAAGTGACTATCAAAAGTAGCAAGTGAATAGACGCTGTTTCTCAAATCATCTTCAAACATCAAAATGCGTAGGGTAAACCCAGCCGGACTGTGTGGTTATTAATCGCGTCACATTTTCCTTAGAGTAAAATTTATACGCAGAGTCTATTTACTGACTAGTGCTAGTACTCACAATGGCTTTATATGTTCTAGTTCTTACTATGCGTTACTAACCCGGGGTATTTTCAAATTATACATTCAGCGGCATGAGTAATAATATGCTGAACAATTTGGTTTTTGTTTATTACATAGTTGCTCGTCATTAATAAATGCAATGGCAATGACTATGAGCTTATAACAGTGGTGACCTTAACTCACAAGTTGCGGTTATTAGATTTACAATGGAAAAAAATTAAGTAGAATTCTAACTGAAAACGATTAATAAAAGGCCTTGAAAGAATAGATACTCATTATTTTGATTACTAATGGGGATAACATCAAGTAGCTCTGTCATTTAGTTCGACTTCAAATCTCCTCTGGGTTCATTTAATGCACAGATAGATAGTGAAAACACCAAACTCAAACACGCGATAGAAATCTAGGATTCTCATGCTTAAACATGATATTAGTTAGGCCTTAAATGATTACCCTTTACAAAACTGTCTCCTAGACCGACTTTGTACGACAGTTTGCAGGTTCCATCTATACGCCAAGGTAGGGACCATCTTACCAAAAGGAACAAACTAGGGATCTGTCAGAATCGTGTTCCCAATTGAAGCACATATGTACATAACTAACAACAAATAGCTGGAAATGGAAAGAAAGAATATCAGTTGAGATTCAAATTGATACAGAGTCAGAATTAGATGGATTTGGGATCCACTTTCAGTATCGCGCGAAGAGGAAAGATAAGTTGTGCAGTATGAGGAAAGCAACTACATCAACTCCGAGGAAGTACATAATAAGTAGGTGTTACTGGACGACTTTCAGCAGACTTGTCAAGGAGCCGTACTAATTTCCAAGCAACAGCATACAGTTCTTACGATGCGACTGAACTACAATCTACTTAGTAAGAATCGAAAAAAAAAGTCGAAGAAAAAGACTTCAGACGTAGTTTTCTTTTAATGGAGAGAGCTGGGCACATACAGATACAGAGAAGTTTGGAAATTGTTTCTTCTTCTTCATCCAACTTCGGTAGAAATTTTGTCGTGCATACTGATGCGGCAGCTAGACCGTTTATGATCCGTTTGAGGTCAAATCTGTTTAGAGAGAGATACGTTTTGTCGCCTGCCCCTATGTGCTTAGCAATGCTGATTACCTTCAATTCATGTAACATGTAGTGAAATGCATACCGAGAATCATCTTCGTCAGTAGAATTGACAAAGTTGGCCCATGCATGGCGAGTTCGTAGACGATATAGTTTTCTAAAATATCTATACCTGTGTCGTGCAACCTATGCACTTAGATATGGGGGATTTTGAATTGTTTAGCCATGTACATACATACATAACACAGTAAGAGCCAAAAGGCGATTATAGGGTAAAAGTTCAGATTTTAGGGATGCAGTCGGGATGCCCAGACCCACGTCTGGGCCTAATTAATTGCTATTTCCTCTATTTAGTAGACGTTGCTTAGATATTCGGATCTTAAGATCTTCGGTGAAATATCTCCATCCACCCCGCATTCAATTTTATAACTATTCGTGTAGTAACAAATGCATTCCTTATGTATGATCATTATTCACTATAGGGGATGACGTTCTCAACGTTTGTAATTGGTTTCTTTCAAAAGGAATCATATATCGTTTAGAATGTTAGACCCTCCGGTACTCACAGGCTCCCATTTGCAGCTACAAGTATGATACTTAACACAAAATGTCAAGGTTATGAGTTTTTTTTCAATTTATTTCAAATTAGAGACACTTACACCCTCTCAACAAAAAGCGAAACCATTTCCCAGAACCCCACCACCCACATTACAAGCTAACACGCCCCATTGACCTTCGTGTCACACAATCGGGTGCCTAATTGCCTCCACCAGACATCTCATCCCGAAATCATAATTTCTCGCCATAATCCACACATAAATGAAAATTTTTCCCACACGAGACGAGTGTTTTCCCTCTCTAAGGTGCGTGCGTGACTGCGTCGCTATCCACTCGCCTCTTATGTGTGTGCAGAAGAGTGACATCCGCATTTAGCGTGTCACATCATTCGTCACATCACGCACACGGCAAATACAAAAATTATACAGATACACGCCATAAGAAGAGAGAAAAATAAATAAACGAAAGGATAGCTTGGGATTGTGTACATGTCATGTGGATCTGCTTAGCTTCTCCTAAATCATCCTCTCTGCGGCTGACTTGGTAACACCGCGCGTTACGCTGCTGCTGCTGCCGCCGCCGTCACCACAAGAGGCAAATAATCAACATTGACATTCTTATTGAGTTGTGAGGTGCGTAGTGCGTGGTGCACAGTCTTATAAGCCGAGAGCTCATCACATTTTTCCGATCCAAATTTGGGGGAAAAATTCATCCTTTCCCCTTGCCGCTCGGTGTATAAAATCAATTTTCGCTCGATAAAAAGTTAATGAGTCAATTCAATGGCAGTGATTGGGGATTGGTTATAGGAAAGGGAGCGAAGCTAATAAATTTCTAGACTCTGACACTGCTGCACATGTGATCAGTGTTCCCTAAGGGGGCGTTACAGATAAACCAGAACCGAACCCGAACAACCAACAACCAACAACCAAAAACCAGTGGAACCGACATTAATCTTGGGAATTTTGAAAGATTAATGTCATTTCGATAATTCAAACGATGGCGACTGTTGATTTGGTTTTGAATCGCTTGGATTGGTTAGCTCGGTTCGAGGAGATGTGTCCGGTGAATTGGAGCGTAATTAGCACGCATGTGGTGTTGTTTAAAAAAAAAACAACATGTGGGATGGGATTTTGATTCAATTAAGATGACAATACTGGATATGCCCCAAGGATATCAAATGAAATTGTTTGATGTTGGATTGGCGGTGGATTGGCCATGATTTATTGAACAATTTTGTTCAACAGTATTCAGTGCATAGATTGGAATTTTGACTCTGGCAAGATCGACTGAGTTAAAAACATGTGTAGTGATGAATGGTGACTGGTGATATGGTATCACTGGTGACATAAGGCCGAAGACTTGTAATCTATAAAATAGTAACGACTTCAGAATTTTGCATCACTTAGAAAATCTGGTTGTATCTTTATTGATATGAAGCATCCATATACACGATTAAACATCAATAGCGCAATCTGAGAACACATAATTTGCGAAACGTTTGAAACACTAGAGAGAACATACAAGAAAACAAGCATAACGTCAATATATGTATGTTGAATGCAATTGTCAAGAATAGGTGCCATCGTAGCTTTCAAACCGCTATAAGATCTTGATTACGATATACAATACTGATGACGGTGAAAAGCAATATAAGATCAATACCGGAGTTCCCCAAGGCTCTGCCCTTGGTTCTTATTAACGAACGTATTGGATGATGTAATTTTAACGTTAACCACTCCGGAAATGGCAAAATTCAGTGGCTTTGCGGACACTGCAATGGTTGCTGTAGTTTAACTTTTTCGACGTAATGTAGAAGATGACCAAAATCCATCATCACCTATGAACTTGGTTGGTTTAGATCGGCCCTTGGTGGGAAAAAAAAAAAAATGCTATTAAGACCAAAGGAGCCTCGTCTGGCTAGTTCGTCAGCCTCACAGTTCCCTGGTATGTCACAGTGACCTGGTACCCAGCAAATGGTGAGGTGAAACTGTCCAGATATCTCGTTAAGAGATGCGCGGCAATCTTTCACTGCCTTGGATCTCGTAGTGCTGGATGCAAGGGACTTGATGGCTGCCTGACTGTCGATATATATGACAATATCCGATGCTGATACTGCATTAACCGCCAGCCAGTCAGCTGCTTGACGAATGGCTGTAACTTTGAAAAACGCTGCAATGGTTTGGAAGGCCAAAAGAGAGGTGAATGTCCAGGTCTTCGGAAAAGACTCCAGCACCGACTTCGTCCTCGGTTTTGGACCCATTCGTGAAAATTGACAGTGAATTGTGGTGCAGGACATCCCGTTGTGTCCATTCAGTTCTGTCTGGTATTGAGAAATTGTAGCCCAAGTTGAAATTGTGTTCAGTGGGCAGGTGGTCGGTGACTTGTGGAAGATGACGAAGCATCAGTAATATTCTAGCATTAGAGCTTCTCAGCCTTATTGCTGAGCAGGCAGCTAGTTATCTGCTGACGATGTCGATTGGGAGTAAGTGGAGCATGGTTTGAAGCACTGCGGTAGGAGAGGTTCTCAGTGCACCAGTAATACTGATACATGCGACTCGTTGGATCTTTTCCAATATTATTAGGTTGGACTTCTTCTCCAGGGCGGGCCACTAGACCAATACTCCATACATTATGATCGGTTTTATTACCGTAGTGTAAAGCCAGTGCATGGTGTTTGGTTGTAGACCCCAAGTGGAGCCTACTGCGTTTTTGCATATATATAGGGCAGCCAGGGATTTCCTGAACTTGCTACACAAAGTTTAGAGGTATTTTAGTTTTGGCTTTCCTCGTTCACGGCTTCCACTAACTATTGGATGCCCGGTGAACATAGTCGGGTGCGGTGTTTTCATCCAAGCTACAGAAATTAAACAATGTCTGCACCGCATTATTCTTGAAGTATCTTATCAAACAAGACTTCGCTATTGCAAGTACTTTAATATGCTACTAGCTACTACTTATCACTCATCAGAAGGTGTGAGTGTTGAATGAATTATATGACTTCTGCTGAGATTGAACTCATTTATAACTTGCACAACGTCGTTAATCATTAAACGAAAATCATGGGTCTAAGATGGTTGTCCTGTGGCACTCTATCGCATGTGCAAAATAAGTGTTGACAAATAGTGGCAGTAACTTCCGCAAATTCTCCGAAGATTCACGTCCATTAACAAGAAAATAATCATTTTGCATTACCAGCAATGAAATTTTGTTCCAAAGCGCTCAATCCGGGTTCACGGAGTGGTCACTAGTACATTCAGCTATATTTTGTTTGAACACTGGACATGGAAACGGACTCTATGTCTAGCCTCCTCTATTGGATACAATTCTATGCCGTTTTAACATGTTTTGTTATGTTTCCCAGCAACGATCATACACTTTTTCGATCCAGAATGCAGAACCTCGTCAAAAAATGGTACAATTTGAAACCAAAAAAGAACGATTGTCGTGTTTAGTAGGTATAGGTACACGAAGTGGAATAACGACATTCTCGACAGTTTGCATATTCAATGCAGAGTACTATAATGTGAAAACGCAACACATCTTTATGCCCTGGATATTGCTTTGAAGATAAATTCTACTTAAATTAATGCTGGAACTGCACATCGGTCGGGCAACACTGGTTCAAGAGGAAGATGCACGATGCAGCGGAGAGTCTGAAGGCTAAACTCCTAAAAAGTCCTGGCATCTGTATGAACAACCCAAAATCACTTTTTTCTCATTGTCAAAATACTGGGCTCCTAAATGTCAATGAATACTTTTCATGTTTAAACACTTTCAAGTAACAGAATAACAGAATTCTCTTTCAAAGCCTATTTTATTATTCTACTTTTCACTTTAAGCTAATTTACTTATGTAAACGCCTAAAATGCAGTTTCTCAAGTCTATAGAAATTCCCTTATACTTATCTTAACCCTTGGATTTCTCCTAAACTCATTCCTAATCTCCCTATCGTAACCTTCAGCACGTATAAGCATCTTGTGGCCAGTGGACCAATTCGAGAAATTTTTTTTCGCAATTCATAGACAAACCATTATCGTAAAACCCCATCTAATAGGAAAATTAAAATTCTCCTTCTAATATAATAAATACCCCTTATAGCAATGTCCTTGGAAAAAAAATTACGCGACATTTTTCTCTTCGTCAATCGATGGCTAAACAGTCAATAAGAGTACCAACCCTCTTCCGCTACGCATTGTGTGCGACTTTTTGAATCTACTCAACCGAATGATAGGCACAATTATTCTACACTTTCCTTCGGTGGCTACTTATTTTTCTTTTTCTTCTGTTTAATCATTGCGCAAACAAAGGATGGCAGCACTGAATGGTTTCCTTGTTAATATACCCTACCCATCCTCAAATCGAAGATTGTTGATTGGGAAACAGAAAAAGGGGAAAAAAATATTTTTCAAGCCAAAAAAATTAACTCAAACATTTTAATGGCTTCAACGAGTTGTATTTGCACTACGGGGCACCCCCTCTCTGTCTGTAGTGTTTACCATGACAAGAAAAAAAAACTTTTTTTTTTTCCTTTTTGGGTGCATCATCGAACATGAATTCTTCTCTTGCTTCCTTCGCGCTGCGTGAATAAATAAACTCTGGCCAAAGGGGGTAAATAAAATTTAATCACTTTTGGGTGGTTGTTGTAATGAGGACGATGACCATCGAAGTGAGAGAACGGCTATTCCTCTTCGAACGGACAGGATCGAGGCGGGACAAGTGCGCAAATTAATGTCCGACTTCGTTTGCGTGGTCTTTGTCGTGTCACTCGTTGCCTTGTTGTTATTTCTGCATCACATATGTGTGTTGGTGGCGGGCGATTGCTTAAAGGGTTGCGAGAGGGCTCTTATCGTGCGCCCCTATGTCAACGCGGATATTGGCAAAGACAACCGGGGCACTTGGTATAATTGAATATTGATTCTTGGCGTGGGAAAATTCTTTGCCAAACAGGGTTGTCTTGTGTCCAGTTAACTTTAAAGTAAACATATTAAAAATGGATGTGGGTAGCGACGGCTGATCGGAAGGTCATCGCAGGAAGGACATTTGAACATATGTTGACCAAACATTTGTCTTTGTTCGACATAAGGTGTTTACTCATAGCAGGTTACATGTTGGAGTCCACGAATTTTAGTATAAACGCTTTTAGAGTGATGTGAAGTATGCAAAGATTGCACTTCTACTTTTATCTGCTCTTATCAACAGATTCATCCTACTGCACAGAAAAATATTGGTGGACTATTTTCTAATTATTATTTTTAGATAAGGTGCTAGTCTATGGAACAATTGATAGAACAAAACAATACAACGTCATTATCAAGACTCCGTACTAGGTCCCATACTGTTAAGCATAATGTGTAATGTCATAAAGTTTAAGGCCCAGAACTTTGCTGAACCGCCAAAAGAAAATACCTAAAGCAGGATATCATCGAAACTAATACGAGTATACTAGAACCGTCGAAATGCGTCCCAGATGATTAAAGACGCTTGTCTCTGATAAGAGTGTCAGCACCAATAATCCTTCACGAATTCGTGAAGGTATCTTGTAAAATAAAGCTGAGAAGTGCTACAGTAAAAATATCAAACGGTATCTGGCTTTCATATGAATACGATAGAGGAGACTATCTCACAGGCAGAAGTCTCAGAAAACTAAAGCGTAAAAGAGCAAGAGGAAAATGCAAATTTTGAGCGATTGCTAAAATGCATGACTGCATTGACGAACTGATCAGTCAGGAGAAATGGATGTAGATTTAGTATGTGGACAGTCACACTGTAAATTACCTTCCGATTTCGTATTGGAATCTAGCGAACAACACACTTTAACGAATACTCAATTGGTAAAAAAAATAGTAGTACCTCTTCTCTCAGTTTAACAAAATTCTGTTCTATCGAAGGCAAAACGTCCAGCGGTATGCAGTACAGACTCAACAAAACAGTGATGCATGAGAAGGAAGACTGTACTAATCCTCGAGACTAAAACTGAACTTGGAAATCTAGAAGACCATGTGAAAAAGGTCCGATGTAGTAGATATATATGTACATAGATCTTATCTTAGTTTTTGCCAAGCAGATAGGCAGCAGATAGTCCTCTCCAAGTCACAAACAATACGCAGTATTTTTAAATCCGAAGTCATCACACTTTGAACGACTATCAAGAGAGAAACACAGCAAATCAACACAAATCAGAGAACTGATTCGGTCACGACCATGTTATTTTACACATTATGATAAGAAGTACAGAGTATTACATATTCATAAAGTTATTCCAAGTCTGTTTGGGTCAATGTGCCAGCAATAGCCCATGCTAAATTGAAAATGAATTCCTTTCTTTAATGACTCTTAGGTCTCCGACTATCGTCATTCCTAAAAGCCATTACAGAAGTCAATCAACCTACATATACGCTTGTTTAAGGAAAATCTTATTTTCAAGTACAGACAAAGCTCGACTAGACCCAGGCATGCATGTAATGAAGTACCTTCCCAGAAGCTACATAATTTGCAATACCATTAGCATCAATCTTCACCTACATACCTACTGCAATTCATCGTTAGTTACACCATGCTGCATTTCATCCTGCATTTCACAAAACTAACGATTCCCTTTAATAGCCTCCGCACACTACAAAACTTACATCATTCCATCATATCCTTACATAACCCCTCACCTATTTGCATAATTCTTCGGTTCCACTTCGACTTCATCTACCATTTTCTTCCACACGCGACACCCACTCAATGCTTCATGCTAATTAAATCATCGCCACACATCTATACATCCATGCGGGGGTGTCTCATTCGTCTTAGCACACTTGAGAGCCTACGAGCCTCCTTCCCGGAAGTCATAACTGCCACGCTGCCGTTGTCTCATATCCATCAGCGAGTGTGCCCGTGATGATGAATATAATGCTCAATAGCTCCGCTTCAAGCATTATGAATCGAAATTCACCTTTCGGTCACAGGGGCCCCAACCATCCAACCATTCCACACATTCATTCCGAGACCTCTTTGATCTTTGTCACACATTTTCAGAGTAACACAGCAGTTAATTGTGGTGTGGTTCGCGCACGCACTGAACAAAGCATACACTCAATAAAAAAAATTAATACACCCACCCGCCCGAGACTGGGAAATAGGTGAAGTGAAGCGCTAACCCACTAACCTTTTGATAGGTTCACCGCTCCAACAACTGAATGTACTCTAAATCTGTACAGAGCATTGTTGATGGCTGAAGGGTTGACTACTACCAGTTCCGCGTGTGCTAAATATGTATGTATATTCCCCAGCACTCTACGTCATGATGGTATTATAATGATTCACTCAAACAGAGAATGGAGGCCTCTTGTGTTAATTTTTCCCCGAGGAACAAAAAAGAGGATGACCTTTCGACTTGGTTTGTCGTCATTTCATTGATTTTTCTCTTTTTCCTGTATTCCCGGGGATGGTGTGCACTTTGAGTTATGCTATCGCGAGATGAAGTGTTGTTTTTTTCCCTGCAGATACGGCTTTTTATGCAAAAGATACTTGAACGCGCCCCGATAAATGGACTAGAGTCCTATGAAGTCAAGCAATTATCGTTTGTTACTGGCATTTTATGGCAAATCGATATGAACCTAAGAGTAATTTTATAAAAGAGGACAGACGATACTCTAGGTGGGGCCTAGAGGATAGTCCTTCGAGGCAGCCCAGTTGAGATAGTAGAAAAAAATAAATTCAGAATTCAGAATTCACGGCTTAGTTTTAGCAAGTACATATATGTAGATACAAACTGGAAACTTAACATTTTAATAGAGGTTGAGAACGTTCCATTAGTCATTCGATTAATATAACTTGAAATTGTTTCACGGATTTCAATGAATTTTATTTCTGAACTTAAGGCACTTGGAAGAACGACATCTACACACTGGCGTCGGTTTAAGTACCTACCGTACAACGAAGGCACAAATGCCTCCTCTCATCAAGGTAAGAAGAACTTAATCTAAGACTCTGTTCGACTATATCTTATGTACTTACATTACTATTTGCAATCGTGGCAATTCACCAACATTTATTACTATCAATAGAAGTCAGGTTCTCAAAGATTTCGAACTGGAGACTGTCCGACAAGGCATCATTATCTGATCATTCCTGGATACTCTTCGATTTGAACTCAGGTACTGAAAAAGGTTTCGAAACTCACGTAGGGTAACTGGAAAATACTAGCAACAAACTGGAGAGATCTCTTGGGCAGCTACTAGGAGAAATCTCCAGCTCCACCATCGAAAAGCCATCAATAAGATGGTAACTGATCTTACAAGCAAGCTCCAACGTTCGTTTAGAACGGCCTGCACAGTCAGACGCACCAGTGATAGGAACCATCCACTTTGGTCGAAACCGAAAATAGCAGACCATCTGAGCACCTTAAGACATAGCACCTTAAGACATAGAAACATTAATCTTCTCTTAAAATAAATAAGGTTCGCTAAGAAAAATTCTTGGAGAAACTTTTCCGGCTCCATTACGGGTTCCGATACAGGTTTCTTGTATCAAGAACTGAGATGAGATGGTTCTGGACAGACTCCCAGGAAAAACGCCTACTCTTGTAGACAGTTTCTACAATAGAAAACTCTCTTCAAGTTTAGGAATACAAAGGAAGTGTCTTCCTCGACATCGAAGGCGCATTTAACAATGTGTGCACTGAAGCAATTGGAAGCAGCCTGTGTAAATCCTAAATAAATTCGGGAATATGCAGGTTGATTGAAGAATTGCTCAGTACCCGCATAGTCAACTCCACTCTAGGAGATCTACCTAAATGAGAGAATGAGAGTCAAGCGGGGTACCACCCAAAGTGGCTCTTATTGTAGATGAATTGGGTAAAATACTAGAAAGAAATGACTTGCCAATCTGGTATCAAGAAAGATCCTCTCTGTAATCAGCGAAAGACTTAACAATGCTTCTATTAGTGAGGCAAAGGACGGAACGTGGAACTAAACCTAGCGAACCCTAGGTTATGTTTATCAAAAGGAAAAGGTCAACATCGGATTACAAGTATGAACTGATCTTATACCACAAAAAATTGTAGAGTATACCGCCGTAATATACGACTCCAAATTATACTGGAAAGAAAACATAGACAATCGAATCAAGAAGGCGTACGTGGCATTATACGCATGCAGACGAGCGTTCGGGAAAGCATGGGGATTTAAATCTAAAGCGGTTTACTGGCAATACAATGCGGTGGTAAGACCCATTTTAACCTACGGTTCGATTATTGGTGGAAGGCGTTTGAGAAGACATATCACCTTGAAAGCGTGACAAGAATTCAACGGGTAGGCTGTCTGGTGATGACGAGATCGATGAGATCAATGCCAATAGTGGCCCTGGAAACAATATTGAAACTTCTTCCACTTGACATTTACTGCGGCAGCTCACCCCGCTAAGACTAGTGGAAGCGAGACTATGGTTAGCTAAACCCTATGGTTATGCGTCAATTTTGAACAGGTTGGTGAAATATATTGAAATTCCAGTCGGGACCTACTATCAAACTATAGTCGAAAATTCGCTAACGAAATTCCTAGCAGGAATGAAGGAGTGGAATGAAGGTATAGTTTGTACCGAGAATACCTACCTATACCGACGACTTCAAAATGGCTGCAGGTACTGGGGTCGTTTACCAGTCTCTTAAGAGTTTCTGGTAAAATAATAAATATCTATGTTTACAGTCAAATAGCAATTGAAACGTTACAGTCAGCATCAGTTAGGGTTAAGCTAGTAAGATTGTGCATAAAAAGACTGGATGATACTTCAATGACCAATACGGTGACCCTCTGTTGTGTGCCGGGTAACATGAATATCCCAGGTAACGAAAAAGTTAATGAACCAGCTATGTATGCTATTGTACAGCACTAGCCACAAAAAAGGAAAGACACTCTGAGGAGCTACTTCCTTGGTGAACTGGGCGATCTAAGAAACATTGACCTGAACAAACTCCTGAGATTCATACATTTACATATATTCAACATTGTACTGTATTGATGACATAAATCGCAGTGAGCTCTTTAATTTAAATGTCATAGCTTTGCAACCTTGACACCAACGACAATACGTTGCACTCAGTTTATCGAAGCTTGTCCTATTTTTAAGACTGACGTACATACATACCGATATCGCTATCACAAATCGATAACGACTGAAGCATGCCAGCATTGGTCATCGATAAAAATAGAACGCTATCGCAATGGTTTATATTGCATTTCCATGGAATTAATATGTTAATTGTCCCGAAAATATTTTTTTTTCCACTGAAATATGTACATATATATGTATGTTTACGAAACTGCCTTCACACTTAACTTACTTAAACGTCTTGAATGGAAACACATTTCTGAAGGAATAAATAGAAAGGAAACCATCGAGTTTTGAACCTCTACCCTGTGCAAATGCCTTCTAGTAATTAACACCATTATTCCCACACTATTACTAGGCGACCATACTAAAACCATAGGCCCGAGATGGCTACCTTGAAGAACATCCAAAGACTTTACTTAGGTCAGGCCATGAAAAACTTTTACTGCCTGCCTTTTAAGTAAGATCTAGTTCGAGCAAGGTTTGATCGAAGACTTTGCTGAAATGCGTAGTAACTATTTTAAATTCGGTACAATTATTTCATACAAACAGTGTTCTTGATACGACGCCGATTAAGCTTGTTGTTGGAGATCTAACCACGGTTTAATACCGGGAAAGAAATCACGCTAGCATAATAGAAGGAGAACGTCGAGGATAACAGTGAAATCCTAATTACTCCTATTAATCTTCTCGACTACCCAGGTATAAAAGCAGAAATTCACATATGTATGTAGTTAAAATGCCAAAGGTTAGGTTCATGTACATGATCTGGAAAAGGCTGACTATTCCACAAAACCAATTTACAATTTCCTTCCAAATGAAAGGATTGACTCAAATTTAGATGTGGTTCAACAAGTTTAACGGACACACAACCGGACAGAGAATTTCTTGTCAACTTTGCATTTATTTATGTCATATCTATTAATGTCGTGATGGAGTTATTCCAATTGATAACTAAGTTGTCGCCAATACAGAGTATGAATTGGAACCGTAGACCAGTTTCCGTGTCAGCTTAATACTTTCTTGCAATGCAAACGATCTACATTGATAATTTCCATAGCATTATTGGCACCCTCAAGAGTGTTCTGAATGCACAACGATTAACTCGAATTGCGATTCGAATAAACAATATCACAACTATTAAAGGCTAGGCACCCCCTTCTTACATCACTCTGATCAATGCAAGTTATGAATATGAATCGATTTAATTATTTACCCGGCTGCATTCGAATGAAATCATCATAATTACAATCTCAAAGTATCTGAAAGCAGAATCGACATTTCATCATGTCGCACATTCATCATAACACAATCATCATCGACATTCATGAGGCCATCTGTATTGCGCGTATCTGGTGGTTTTCATAAAGTACACACGTGCCCTAGATATTTATTTACCCCATCGTATTTATATAAAGAATCTCTTTGTGCCCTGCATAAGTTTGCTCCCTCTCGTCGTGATCTCGAACTCATGTTCCGTCGCGTGGTGCGTGTTCTATTTCAAGTCAATGCCAGGCCATGGATAGATTTGTAGGCCTGTACTTTCCCTCCTTGTCGGTCGCCTGCCCTGTCTCTTGATATTTTAAGTACCAAATTGAGATTTCATCGCCCATTGTACGGATTGTAGTCGTCGAGTACATAGTAGTAGTAGTTTAAACAATTTAAAAGGTGAACATGAGTCTGAAGGAACGATGATGACGATAATGTATCTCAAGTGGCATCACATTGTATCTACTTGGATTTTCTTTTTAAAGACGCGACTTGGAAGTACAATTTTTGTTTGTTCTAGAATCTGTGTTTACGAATAAATGAAGTGCTAGGGACGGCGCAGTAGACACAGAGTCAAGGTTGCACCCAAGACGAACTGTTTGAAGTCGATGATCAAACACAACAGTGGCACTTGAGAGATTCAAATCTCTTTTTTGTTAGTCGAGGCCCAGACGAAGTAAAAAAAAATGTTAAATTATGTGCATGAGTAATTTTCTGGAGGAACAAAACAAACTGACAGCGGAAAGCAAATTCTTCTTCGTTTAGGAAGCATCAGCTTCGTATACGATTTGTCTGGCGGCTTCTATTAATATTTGCGTTTAAAATTTTACCCTCGTATAATTGCTTAAATGCGAAAAGTCCCAGTGTTGTGACAGATATGTATGTACGTCAGACTAATTTGAACCCACCAATCTTGACAGAGTGTCGTAAGTAACTTGTAAATATTTACATCGGAATGAATCTTAAGTATCTTTTGAGGCCCCTTCTCATCGACCAATTAGAGTACTTTAACTAAACTTGACTCAAACATTTAAGCGTTGACAAGGTCAATGGGAGTAAAACTATATGAGCGTAGTGCCGGAGGAAATTCCAATTCATTTTGCGAATATTTTTTTGTTGATCTTGAGAATGAGTGAATTCCATCCGTCGTAGGTCTAGATCTGATGTCGTTTGATTGATTGCAGTTCAATTGAATGTTGATTGTAATTGCATAAATGAATGACAACTTGAATGACGTTCATCGAAATAAATTTTATTTGTTGTTTGTCGATCGGTTTAAATTACTTTTTCGTGACGTCGTTGCTACGATAAGCAATTTGAATTTTTGTTTTTGGTTAGATAGGTTATAGTTAGACATATTAGTTATTCTATAACGTGAGTAAGAGATGTTTGTGTGCATCTGATTGTGCATATGTACCTACATACGCATACATTTTTTATTCATGAATACTTGGAAATTGTTCCTTTAGTTTTCAAGCACATTTAAACAGTTTTATTCTGAGCATGCACAATCTTACAAATCCATCCATAACTGTACCGCTTTAGACGAAAGAACACTCTTTTACAAATTGGTATCGAAGGTTTGATTAAAATCATAAAGTACCTATGTATTAGGATATTTTTTTACTATCTACTTACTCCATCCCTGGCACAAGGCAGAATAGGGAAGAGTCTAGCAAAAGACTGTTCGGAAGGGACTACATACTCTACTGTTTGACCCGGATTTGAATTTTTCAGCATCACATCAGTTCCAGCTGCTAATAGAACTTCCCGAACTATAGTATAATGGTAATTTTTATTCATACGGCAAATGCTGTACTTGTATAATATAAACAAAACAGGACCTACCTAAGAGTCTTGTGGGATTCTACACACTCCAATGCTTTCCATTAGATTTCTTCGTCCTATTTTCGTACTGATGTACTCCTCATTCCAGGAAATTGTGCATTTTTCATTAGCTTCAGATAGTCTAAAGCCCCTTACGAACTCAATCTAAAACAACTATCAACAGGTCCATTAAAAACCACCTAAAACTTTCCCGTTCTATTTTCAGTCATGAACATGAACACGTAATAACACTCGTACATGCAAATTGAACAACTCATAGAACTGATCCATAAAACTCAAAGACATTCTGTAAGCAGTGTGAAACCTACCTAATGGATGCTGGATTTCCATAATCACTGCATTTTGTCATATCCACCACACATGACGTTCTCACGCAACTTCAGCAAACAGATTTGATGAAAGATATCAACATCAACAAACAGCGATGCATCGGTGAAAGAATGAATTTAATTAAAAATAGAATTCCCACCGGAAGGCTGTGTGTGTATAGATGTGATCCGGAAATTGTTAATTTTCTTTAGAAATACACACGTCCGTTGGTTACACTTTCTCGATTGTTTGTGCTCAACCAGAATCCAATCAGACTTGGATCTTTTAAATGGTTTCAAACAGATCTTTATCACATATAAAGTGGCATAGCCTGTCCGACTTGGAAATGAAGCGACTGATGCTGGAATTAGTGCTACTTTCATAATCATTTGAAGAAATATATGTATTTTCTAGTACCGAGTCCAGCGCGCCTGCAATGTGATAGCTGTGAGAGAATTTGATTTTTAAGGTGCATCATGTTTTCATGAACCGTCACACTTCGCCAATTAAGAAATAAATCTTTCCTCGAATACTTTTGAAGACAGTCAAATAGAAACGTAAAAAAAAAACTTCAGATCGACTGGAAAAATGAAATAGGAACTGAAAATTGATAAGATTGTTGGTTGTTCCGGTGCCTTGTGCCTATTATGATAGAGACCGGATCATTTGACATAACTATAAAATTAAACACGATAGACTAAAAAGAGCAAGAAAAGTCCTTTTATGGTAGTCAAAATAGCATCCGATGGCGACCCACAGGGTTCTACTTTGAGTCCATTGCTGTTAAGCATTATGAACGACGACTTGCAGCCTTTGGTAATTCGAAAGGGGTATGCTTTTCCGACAATATTGCCATTATTGGGGTTAGTAACTGGTGGAATAGATAGAACAAATCAGCAATGTGACGATAAGGCTTAAAGGGTTAACCACAGAGGTGGAATTCATAAGCACTAAAAAGAAAATATAGGCGATGGGACATTTTGATCTAATACGAACTATCTATGCAATGATACAAGCTATATGACTGACTATATGACCTATAGTATACACTACGATCATTGCAGGAAGACCAAAACAAAAACAGTCCCTTTTGGTCAGACTCGCTACGTCGAAAGTCTTCTGCGTCTAATCAATCTGAACCGAAGTAAAAAAGATACAATATTAAACCGAAATTTAGATCCATTGTGGTAGCAGTTGTTAATTAAGCCGCATCGTCTAATACTCGTACCTTTAACAAGAAATCTTATTGCGTAATCTTACCTTGATTGTTTTTTATCGGAATGAGAAACCAATCGAAGCTAAAGTTATCGAAGTTCTTCAATTAATGGATTCAGTTTAACTTAAAAACAAAACTGTTTATTCTGTTGAGACCTAATAAGACTTCTAGGTCTTTGATAAAGCGACCTCGCCTACGGTCTTCCTTTAGAATATGAATAGCTCAAGGTAATCGCACAGATGGTTGACTACATATAATACTTAGTAAGTACTATTTACGTAGATTATGATATTAAGACAAGCCAGGCCGCAACCTCCCAGATTGCCATAATTTCTTGAAAAATACGAGTACGTCAGTGATCCAGATGTATTCCACAATATATAGATTTGCTGTCATTTACAGAAATAACAATAATACCAGATCTTGAACTAGAACGTCAATTAATCAGCCCCAAGGAGTCTGGGATTTGGATTTTTTTTAAATCTAAGCAGATCATTGTTTCATACAAACAACAACTTAGCGCAAGACTCGAGTATTGTATTCAATCGTTCGGTCTTACAAAAAAGTTTCAGAAATAGTTAACTCTGGTATTTGAGGTTTGACTAGAACCTATAATGTATAGAATAGGATCTATAGTGTATAGAATAGGCATCTTGGAGGGTTCTCTAACCATTGAACGTTCGCCTCACCTAAAAGAATCTTATAAAGATTAGCCCCTTAAATATTGTAAAAATAGTATTGACACTGAATTGAAAAGAAAAGTTTGACATTAAACATTGCCCCCACGAAAGTCTGTCGGACGGATGGCGTCATTTATTCAGTCAATCAGAAAAGCAACGCTTAAGTGCGTCATTCACTTTCTCTTCATAACCACATTTACTATATGTATGTGTAGCTCCACCAGCATTACAAGCTAAAAATAAAAATACATTGCACGCCTGAAACACATTGTTCACCACTCAAACTTGACATACAAAAACACACAACCATAAAAGGAGGAATCCATTTCCAAGAAACCCCAAAGGTTCACAAACTCTCAAGTTCCCCAAAAAAAAAAAAAAAATTCAAAAATTTGTCGGTTGTCCGATTGGAGTGCCGAAAAACAAAACACGAACCAGAACAGGTATTTCAGTTCGTCAACTTTTTTTTTTTTTTTTATTCATGTCTGAGAATTAAATAATGTCGTCCTCCTCTCAAAGGATTGCGTGTGACCACACAATGGCTGGACCGCAACGAGTATCTGAATCAGATACAAAGCCACAAAAACGCAAAAAAGTGCTGGCCCGTGCAACATGCGTTAAATCTGATTTGTTTATCATATCATCTGAGCGATGTTCGTGTGTGTGTTAAATTTAATTAACTATACTTTTAACAACCCTCTCCATGTGCATGTTTTATCGTGTGGCAATTTTATATTCAGACTTAATTAAGCAATTAATAGTGAATTTCATTATGGGGTTTGTGTTGATCCAAAGTGGTGTGAGATTGTCGGGGGAGGGTGGATCATCAAGATGGAATTTGTCGGGATGTCGGGATGTTACAGTTAAATATGATTTGATAAGAGATTGAATTTGATTTATGTAGAGACACATTAGTTTTTACGATGCTTTGATTAATGTGAGCAGAGGAGGCAGAAAACCCGTCGATTATGATGATGATTATGATGAGGTGTGACGAGGGAAATATCGAAGCCGAGCCGGTTTGTTTGTTATTGAAATTTTGGGGTAATTTGGGTTCGTTTTCGTTAAGTGGTGAGTGAGTCATGTGGCTTAGACAGGTTTTGTTTCTTTTTTCTTTTTTTTTTTGAGAGGTGTGAGAATTTTAGGTATTACAATAGCACTTGGCGTCTCTGGCATTGTTGTGTGACATGGTGTTAAAGCGACGATCGTGTACTTAGTTTTCACCTTCATTTCTCGACAATTAAAGTCGGGTTTTTACAACTGCTCTTTTTGTTAAGGGGTTATTAACTATTTTTATGAGTGCGAATTTTCAAAATATAATCTATTAAAGTTAGCAAGAAGTTCCAAGTAAAACCAACATTTATTTACATAGACGTGAGGATAAAGACATTCCGAATTACAAGCAAGATGTGGGAAAAGAGTGCAAAATAGAAAAAAGAAAAGTCACCAAAGAGAGCGTTTAGCTCTGGCTCAATTGTGGCTCCTGTTCGAGTTTTGAGGCGTTAACAGGCAAAATACTGCGTCTTCAGTGGCACAATAAAAATACCAAAAATACCTGATCTGTACAATCAGGGATATTTCTAGCCTGCTAAGGAAGCCTAGTGTTTGATGCTACTGTTGGGATGACAGTCAAACGTCTTACGAAAATTTTAAAGACTATGGAAAAGTTTCTCAACTTAAAGCAGTAGTTTGCAAATAAATTCAAATGAACGTCATAAATATGTTAAATAATCACAACAATCCTGATCCATTCCAACTGATCTACGATGCCTAACCCTTTAGTCTACCTAATCAAGTGAAGATAGATATTGCAAAACCACATAAATTCTAACAGAGCCTTTGTTACCCAGAGACTAACACAAGACAGTTGGAATCTCAGTGGTGTATCCTCGAAGTGGTGTATAATAAAAGGCGCTATGAATTGCACTACTATACTATCTGCAGTTACGTAAAGGTTGTTTTATTAAAAGGACTGATCTCTCTAATTGTCATTTAATGCCGGGAATGCTCACAATAGACCAATTCTTCTTTGGAATTCACTTAAAAATACCAGTCTCTTAAACCTGTACTAATACTTGCTTGTGCTAATGACACTGGCAGTAGAGATTCAGAAGGATTGATAACAACCTAAGAACTGCATTAAATTTTGAAAACCAGATCATTGTAAGTATCAAACGAAAGTCTCATCTAGCTAACAGCTGATATGAATAATTTGGCTCAAGAGGGCTATTGAGTAACGAATACCTGTCAAAAACAACCAATAACTCTATAAGAGGACCTCATCATCGCAGTGCGAGCGCGTGGACAAAAGATTCGTATCCAAAGTTTAAAATATCGACTGTCTGGAAGAAATACCTAAACATCTAGCTTTCTGTAGAAGCTTATTGCTGATGAGCCACAAACTCACATTGGGCTGGATCGACATCTTAAGTAGGTATCGTACATTGGCAACTGCACGTTTTTTTTTTAAATTTAAGGAAGTGTCTAATATCTAATCATTCATTGGCCAAACCGTGATCCTTTTAGCCTGAGACTGCACAATAAACAGGATATCTTGGAATCGAAAGCCTTGAAGTAAAAAATAGTGCTTGGAAGGGCGAGCTCTCCAGTTCCTCCAGACGGCATCATGTCCTTTAACATCTCAAAACCATAAAGAAAGACGAACCCTGCAGGGACAAACAAGGAAATGAAAATTCCGACGAAGAAAAAATTCTGCTATTTGGCAGAATGAACCATTCAGTTTGGACAATCATAACCCCCATTGCCATGAAATGCAATACATGGAGTGGAGTTACTCAGACCAGTCTTACTAAGGAGCTTACAAAAACTCATTTGCGAAATACAGTCAAACAAAAGTATGCCCGATGAATGAAACCTCAGCATTAATTCTTCTATTCACACGAAATGAGAATCCAAGGAGTCCAAAGCTATACATAGCAATGTAAAGCTTTGGTATCCCTGCCAAATTCGCGAGATATTCCAGAATGACAAGGGAGAACGCACTGCTCTATCGAGGTCAATAAAGACGTCGAAAAGACTTCTTCACATCAAGAAAGATGTCGTCAGGATTGTTTTTGAAACAATTGTGCAGAATTTACACTCCAACATCAGATAATGCGCTCAATGGGTTGTATTGGTTGATTTTTGATGTACGCTTAAGATTATACACTCCCGTATACTGTACGTCTGAAGTGAGGAGAAAATTAAGGATAGATAGATAGTGTAGTGGTTTGAAACTCAGCTGTCATTAGGTTTCAGAGTGAACTCCATGTGTAATGAGAATTGTTTCAGTATGAGGCTAGCAATTTAATTTTACAAATAGAATGGATATGGCTAGGACATGCACAACAATGCATAACATTCCATTCAATAGCCGAACCACGAATTATATACTACACCACAAACTCCTTGCAGGTGCCAACGATGTTGACATAGTCACATGACTTTTATGAGTATTGAGGCGAAAGCGACTAAAATGAGTTTAGTGGTCAACGAAGGCAAAACAAACTAAATGCTTTTGACTGGCTGGCTAATGGTCGAGCTGGCAGGAGGTGCTTGTAGATTGAGGCTTAGATCCTGCACTGGACTGTAACAAAACATATTTGGTAAGTATTTCAGTGGACCTACACTGATATCTTACCAAACTTAGTCATTTTGTCTGAGCTTATAGAAGAGTATCGACCTGGGAAACAGATGAAAGGAATTAAGTTGAATCTCCACACACAAGGGAGCTCTAGAGTATAAAAAGTTGAAACAAATCTACCAATAGGGTTTGCTTACGTTACAAATATTTTGTCTAGTAACTATACTTATCCAGTATATTTGGTTTGCATTCCCTGCAAACGGCTTGTAGATGATGTGACTAGATATCAAGGACAAAGGTTTTTCAAGTAGCAAACTGAAGTGTTCAAACTTGTAAAGCATCAAATCAAAAGTCACTTCAACGGCATAACTACTTACTAAAACACATATTATATATTCGTATAAATATAAAAAAAAATATCAAACATACGTTTTATGGTATTCCTTTGAAGCGTTAATCCTTAATTAATCCATAAATACGACGTTCTTAGATCGATGATTCTCTGGCATCACAAATCAGCACTTGATATCCTTTTTTTTTTTTTTAATTTTTTGTACACAAACTGTATCGAATATGTTTACACTATTTACACTTTGCAACGTGTCGTCTACAAATGCTTCATTAATTAGGCTGTACACTATAATACACTATAGCGGCACTAGGTTAAGTGATTTGAGAGGGTGTTGTTGCAATAGATTTATTTTCTTTTAAATAAAATTACAAAATAGCACGCACACACAAAATAGCAACTGCAATTAGGTTGAAAGAGAAAAAGAAAAAAATTTAGTTTCGTAAGACCACTTTGCAAAAGGGCTATAATAACACATACACGCCAGCGAGATTAGACCTCTCGTTGACGTGCAACTGATGAGGGTGTTAAATTCAACGCCCACTTTGTGGATACAAAAAAAAAAAAGTAAATAACCACCCTACATACACACAATACAAACAGGCATGTGCTTTGTTTTTTTCCTAGTAAATTAGATTTGTTTGCCTTTTTTGGGACGCGCGCTAAAATGTTGCTGGGTAGAACCTCGTATACAAGTCAGACTGACTGCGCTCTATGCTACCACTTACGCGGTTGGATGCACTTTTGGAATGAAATATTTTGACTGGGGGGATTTTCTGTGGCTCTAAGCATAGGAAACGTGTCTGTAATGAAATTTTATTTCCCATGTAACAATGTAGGGGAGGTCATTTGGCTAGCAGACTGGGTACCCTACTTTAGAGTTAGATAGATTTTTGGCGCAGTTTGTGAATTGCATTTGCAAATCGAGCATACATTTAGGATAGGATGTAGTCCATTGATCACATAACCACGATCGCAGTTGCTTATTTAAAGGCTAGAAAGTATAGAGTGGCGAAACACTAAGTAGCCCTTGAAGTATGTTTCGATAATTTGAGGACCCATTCTAACAAGTCGCCAGGCTTGTATATCATTTGAGTATTTCAGTTACCTTCCATCAGTATAAAAGTTTTTGATACCTCTCCGGAGAACGTCTAACACTTTTAGCCATACTCTGGCTAAAGAATATACTCCAGCAGTGCGACTTGGAATCGAAGTTAAGGCTTACACGTAAACCGCAGAGAAGAGAGCATAGAGTAGCGACGTCTCAACAACCTTTGAAGTATGTTTCTATAATGGGAAACTGTTCACAATGCTCCCTCCAAACTAATCCAAACCAAAATGTGTAGCGATCTACTACTCTTAAGAAGTGGAGTCCAACTAGATTTTGGACTCGAAAGTTCTTCAAGATGGACGATGATTATTGAAGATGTATAAAACGATCCATGAGAAGAAACTCTTAGCCTTAGACTCTGGATAGGTTTTGTAGAGATATTCTTGTCAAATCAACAGAGTTCAAGAGGATCCAAATTGTCAAGAAATGAAACTCTCAAAAAGGGAAACAAGAGGTTCACCTATGTACATATATACTATCTATCTTACTCAACCTTAGCTTATATCTATTACCATTAGCTTCTCACTCTTATTTAGATAGAAACATTAGACCTCTACATTTTCCACCATCTTCCACCATTTAGGCCTGAAATACGCATCAAATAGTGACCTAAAGCTTCATAGTATAATGTATCCTTCCCACTTGTTTCATTGAACTGAACTCTAAGTAGCGTCACACCTTAGATTTTCACCACAATTAAGCTTGAACTTGAAACCAATGCAAAACTAAATAGAAACCCACACCCCCTGCCACTAAAAAACCATTTACGTGTTTTTAGCCCGTTCACACCAATCAACCGCGATGAGTTAGTTTTTTTTTTTTGCATTTTCCGTTCCACAAAATAAAAAATGGTAACTCACACACCGCAGCTATTCCATTCTACGCTCCACACGTAACAAACAAGTTTTGCGGCTAAATTACACCTGTATCTCGAACTTAATTGATCGTTGTGCTTGGTTTTTTCATTATTCGCGCGCAGTAGGTACACAGACGTCACACTCGCGCAATACACTACACTACACGATTGCATGAAACAACCCAGATAACGATACTCCACACACGATTCATTGCAAATGTCGAGCGAAATGAACTGAAAATTGATTACGCCATCAAATTAAGTTACTGTGGCAATTGTATCTTTCGAAGTAGGTACACACAGTGTACTCAGTACTTGTATCTTATGGATTAAGTATAGTAATTACTATCCACTCTGTGCTCTGTTATTAGTCAATTTTTGCAGCATTATAAGTTGGCATAAACAAATGAGATATTAAGTCGTGGGGTTTAACCTAGAATTTTTCACATGGCAAAGACGGACCCGAGGGTGCGGGTGGCTGACAAGTATAATAAGTTTTTTCAATTGAGTTTATTTGCAAAGTAAAAATAGCGACGTATGTCATAGGGAACGGCTTTATCAAGCGGTTCTTTACGACAAACAACAGCACAACGACGGCAATCAGTGTTATCGTGTGTGATATCTTCCCAGATACTTCAGGTACATACATAAGTACAAGCAAAGGTTGTAGACGAACGCCAACAGAAAATAACAAAAATTGAGAACAAGACTTTCTGCGAAGCTCTAATTTTACTGATTAGATAATTTCGAAGACTGATATTGTTGTGAACGTGAAGAAAATATGATAAGTTGGTGGAAGGTCTTAGTGCAGGGAAAGTCAAACTTTTATGGTACGGAATTGAAAGTAACTGTCAAAGGAATGTGAGTTATTGAGTGGTAGGTTATTGGTTCTGGTAATAAAGTTAAAGGACACCCCTTCTAAACCCAAAGTGCACAAACAACTGTACTCTCGTAATAAATACTAAAATCGAGTTGAATACAAAAATTTAGTGCAAAATCTCCTCGACTTGTTCAGAGACCACCCATAAAGGAATAAAACCTAAGTCTCAAATCACTACACCGGAAAATGAATCAAAAAGAGTGCATACTGTGAGGCGTAAGCTAAATTCAACCGATAAACAATGCACTGCGAGTATTTTGAACGCCTCACTTTATTATGATTTATTTATCGATCTTTAACCTGTACTATTTGGATTGATAAAAACGGAAAGCGTCCCGCATTGAAACACCCCCATGTTCGAATGCTGAAACCTCAGAAGTACCTTAGGAATGCATAAAAATCATCGAAGGAAACTATAGAGAGAAGGATGACTGAGGTAAAGTAACCAAAACAACAGAATAAACACCCGTTGAGTGTTCGCATTCTTAGCAGGTCACGTGCTGCTGAAAAACTAACAGACAGCATATACATATCTCTTTAATCCTCGATGTAATATGTATGTATGGTGTCTGGTTGAAATCGAAAAAGGGGAACAAAAGAGTTGCCTGTTTGTTTGCAGATACTCCAAAGAGTTTTGAGATTCAAACGCGTGTCCAAAACATAAACAGAAAAAAAGTTGGAAAGGTTTCTAATGAGAATTATACTCTTGAGGTTCATCTTATTTGCGTATTTGGATGTAGGGACATTCCAGGAAACTGTAAGTCCAGATATGTAGCAATTTCAATTGTCCCGGAGAAAGGCACTCGCCATGATTCTCGACACACGCAACATTTCACATGCCACATGGGTAGGCAGATTTGGCTTTTGTTCTTCGAGTGCTATTGGTCCTTCGAGTGCTGACATATTCAACGATTATATGTCCAAATGACGTGATCACGGTGAATCCAAAAAGACGGCTACATTCGAAGAACCTAGTGAGTGAGCGACTAATATTTTTGAGATGCTAACTGCTAATCTTGCCGATCTGCCAAAACATTTACAACCGGCCTAGATTTGCTTCCACTTTTAATAGAATATACTCTCGAATGTTTGTCGGAGATTCACCAGGAACGGAACGAAATTTTTTGCGATTCGAAACTTGGACCTGCTATCAAGCGTTCAACGCAGGAACACACAAAACTTCTCCGTAAAATGTTCTTTTACTCAGATCCTTACCAAGCAGAACAAGCCTCTTGAAATTGGCAAGGTGCATCCAGATCTAATCAAAGGAAAATCAATGAGTTGGCAGGGTGCTTGCATCGGTTAATTTTTTTGATATAGTCGGATGAAAATCCCACAAGTATTTTACTGATTTGTAAGAGTGGGCTTGGCTTCACCCTTGAATACGAATATTATGCTTCTACTCCTGTATCGTTGGAGACCTTGGAGAGCATCCAGGACCAGCAAAACGTTGATTTTCATCAGGCTATAGGTACTGTGCCAAGCTGTCTATCAAACTCAATATGATGCGCAGTGTGACGTAATACCCACTCACAAGGTTAGTAGCAATATCTATAAAAAGTCTTTCTAATAGAAATTAACTAAAGAAATTGTCTAGAGGATGATGTATATCTCGAAGATTGTGTATCTCGAAGACTAGATATATCCAAAAAATGCTACAGAACTACAAACTTGTCGAAAAGGTACCAGCATACTGGTCTAGTTTAGCACGAGTATCTAAAACAATTTTGTTGATTTATACGAGTATAATCGACTCTGCAGTGAAAATTGCTGGAACTTAGTTATGAAATACCTATTGTCCTTATTCTTGTGTGTTTTGGAAAGCAAATTAGGTGCAATAGCACCTATTCCTGCTGCTGTTACACTGATTTTTAGAAGCACTGACAGTTCTGTTGACAGCTATTTCAGTCTCGTTAAAACCAGTCTGTAAAATGGCTACAAAATCTCTGTTCGACGAAAGGTTCCAGATTGAGTCAAATCTAAGGTCAAAGAGATCAGCCAACTGTAGCCACAATTCTTCGAATCGCAACAAAATTTCAAACAACCGACCCTGCTGCGGATCAACAAACACCTACGCATCGTCGTCACGCCCCGTCAAACGAAAGTTAAAGTACGTCGAAGCCTCTTTGTACCAGAAGCATAATTTCTGCAATATTTTGCATCGTCAACCATGGATGTGGATTCTCAAGCGTTATTCGTTAAAATCTTCATCCGCTAAGGTGAATTGCAATTTTGGTCAAGTCTAGCTATTGCATTACGGATTAGATTAATCCATCGACCGATACGTGAACATGAAACAAAAACATTCCGAGACTCTAAAAACAAGTTCCTCCTCCTCTTTTGAGAAATTGATCCACATTTGTGTTGACATTTGACCTTTCATCTCAACCGCTCCCAGCAGTGTCGTGGAGACATTTTGCACAAAGTTGTATGTCATATAAAATGGCATCAATTGTACGTTAAATGTTAATTAAAAGTAACACGATATCTCGCATTCAACTTGTTCTATTTAACTCTAAAAGTATATATGGCTCTTTGGAAAAACCCTTCCTAAGCACGCGTGGATTTAAAGAACAAAAGAGACAAGCTTTATTCGACAAAATCAGCAAGGCTGACAGTAAAAGAGTCTGAAAAGTAGGGTTGTTATGTCACTCTTCAAAGTCTTATATACATACATATATATCTACTCAAAACTCCATCTCCTTAAGTATAGATCTCCTCAACTGACAACGGCGACGAAATGTTTAAAATCTTAATAAAACCTTTAAAACGATTTCCAGCCCATTTTATCATAAAACCCCACAATGTGTCCCCAATTCCAGCCTACCAATGTGTTGCAAGTTTAAAGAAAACCCCCTTCCGCCCCAATTTTCGGTATCTCACGCAACTTTAAGACGACATCTCTTGGCTCGACTAATGCTCCATCTTTCCCCAGCAATTAAATAATTACTGAGATTGCCTTCATAGAGACGAACAAAATGTACTTTGATTGATGAACACAAGAAGAGACACACATCGGGAGAACAAAAGAAACTAGTTTAGTGTGCGCAAAAAAAAAAAACAGCAAAGAATAGAAACAATTTACAAGCCATGTTACAAGCACATTAAGTTGTTTATAGCACGACAGCCGACACTTGTGTGGCGGTATCTTGTTTTGATCTTCCTGCTGCGCGAACTGCAGCTAGATAGATTGTCAATGTTCCGAGGCGCGGTAATACCCTCTATTTTGTTCAAGTGCCGATGTCGATGCTGACCAATAGATGGGGACATAGGGGAAGAGAAATTCAAGTTTTTCCAAACACTCGGTTTGGGGTATCCCCCACCCCCCAATCATGACCTTATATGTATGTTTGTTTGGTTTCCCTCCTGATTTTCGCGCAAAAATGGAGTTCACGGAAATAATTGGCCGTTCCTAAAGCTTGCAGCCAATTTAAACGTTTTCCGTGAAAACAACCTTTTTGATCGTTATTATTGGCGGCAGTGGTGGTTATTTACTTTTGTTCGTTTTAATTTGTTGATGTTGTTTTCATGTATTCCACGTAATCCAATCAATCGGTTTTTTTTGTTTTTCGTTTGTATCACAAATTTTATTAAAATTCACTTTACCACAGAAAAAACAGAATTGCACAGGTAACGACAGAAAAAAGGATCGATGACGTAAATTTAAACAAACAACGAATAAAAACAATTAAAAAAAATAAATAAATAAAAGGGTGAACAAAAAATAAAAGACACCCGAACAAAAAGACCAACTAACGATAGACCAATTTGTCTATTTCCCAATTGGAAATTCTAACAACAAGCACGTTTAGATACTTTAGTTCGATTCGAAGTGTAACTGCGAGCTACATTCGTCGCTGTATGAGTTTCTTTGGATGAAATGCGTCACCACAGACACAACCGATGCCACTTCACGATTGCAACTGAAAAAGTATCTGAGTGGAAAATGTCGGCAAATGTACGAGTTTGTTTTGGTTCGTTGAGTTGAGTTTGCGATGAATTGGAGTTGAGTGAATTAGTGTGATGTTGTTTGGTTTGATGGAGAGGTTTGAGTGAATTTTGTAGTTTGATGCGATTAAAGTAGGACGTAGTTTGTGAAGGGGTTAGTTTGAGATACTGAATGTAAAAATAGTAAATTTTCCAACAAAAAAAGGAAGTAACATAAATGGATTGAACAGTTCAGGAATAGTGCTAGTACCTTTTATAAATGGCGAACACCTCGGAATAGTCTCTTTGAAGGCAAATTATACATCAAACTCTCTAGCCAATTAAAGTAACAAAATATGATGCATTATCACGAGGGTACAAAGAAATAAAGCGCAGTAGTAACGCTCAACATCAAAAAAGCCTTCAATTTCCAAACTGGTATTGCATCAGGAGATCTCTGACCAGAGTGGATACGCCATATTACATCCTGAGGATAATCCCTAACTCCCATACTTTCAGAAAACTAAAGTACCAGATGATGGTTTTATAATAATATCTCAAACAATAAGGACGAAAGAGGCATTAAAATATGTACGTCGATATTAAACTTACAGCTTTTTATGACAAACCCAGCTACAGATATTTAATCTGTTTATGAAACTAAACTAAAATATTTGTGATCCTTTATATTGGCTCGGCTACATCGAATGACAACAAATTCGTGTCAATAAAGTCTCAGCTCGCTGGCTCTTCTTGAATCACGGAAGACTGAACCAGCAAACCACACTAAGCCAGCAATACTTCTTTTAAACGAAGTACAGGCACCGCTAAGTGGATTTACAGTAAAACTTGTAATATTATCAACAAACTCGTAAAGACGAAACTTTTATCGTTATCGACGTTAAAGAACCAGTTGACTTAAACTAGATATAATCCAATTAAAGGAGAATAAAGAACTATGTACTCACAGGGTTTGTTAGCAAAAAGGTTTTTGTTGATTATAATTAGTAGTATTTGTGTTGTACTCACCTGAAAAGAAAGAAAAACACAAAACAATATTAGCAAAAAACAATATTATAATAGAACGTGATATTCGTAAAACTACTGTTCGAGATAAATAGTTACACACTACCCACACAAACTAAAGGTTTGATTGTTTACAGATACAGAACTATTCATCTTGACTGAACATACCCTACACATCCCTCACGAAAGAGCTTATCCATTTCCTTACTCGAAAGATAAGAGCCTGAATCCAACGTATTAACCTATAATAAGTATATCCAACTGTATGCTGGTGGAAGATCGCCAGCTTCGTGGTTTTACTTACTCAAATCACTGCAGAAGATGCACAAATTGGAAAGTAGTAGAAACTATCAAACACTTGCTTTTTGAATGTTGAAAACTATATCACCTTCGTTTCATGGGAAATAGCATATTTGAATAACTGGAGGACCTTAAGCAAGTTTCATTTACGAATTATATATGTACATATATGTCATCAAGATTACAACCTTGCTTCCGAAAAAACTGCACTGTGGATAACGTTGTAGTGCATTACAATACAAAGGAAAGCACAATGAATTCGATGTATACATCGCTCAAAAACTAACTTTAACTGAGCTAATTAAAATAGGGGACAGGTGACATTATATTCCTGAGCTCCGACTGGGCAACTAACTACATATTTACTATTTACTTCCAGATCTATAGCTTCGAATACGATTGAATTAATCAGTGTCATATATGTAAGTTGGCGAGAAAATGTAATATATGTATTTCATAAAAATAAGTAAAAAATGTAAATATTTTTTCTGAGCATTTTGATGTATCTAGATATATGTATATGTAGGGGTCGCAAACGAATAGTTTACGATATCCCACTTGATTGAGATCTCTGTTGGATTTGGAGTAGATGCGAGGTTGGGTGTGTGCAAAGCTTCTTTAAATCTATGCGAAACATGCTAAATATGGATATAAAGGAACTTTGCATACACCCAACACCTCGCACCTATTCCAAATCCAAGCAGTGGGTTGCAGGAGGCAGCATGCCCCCCATATGCATATATGTATATATTCCTACATCTCGTAAACTATATATGCTCAGAAAAATGCCCTCTACCACATACTAAAATTATATAAAAAATTTAGCTTCCAATTACAAATTTTTATTTACCAATTTTAAGTGAGTCTTTGTTTCGAAGTTTAAGATGCGCTCAAACGTTTAACTCTCAATTTATAAATCCCTGGAAAAAAAATGTAACCCCACTGTAAAATCTCGGTGCAGTTGATATTCAGTTGCAACCACGTTCGACCAACCACCACAAAAATCCAACTCCATACATTTATTCAAAACAAACTCAATTCCACCATTCCACTCACAACAAACCAACACAACACAACTCCAACCACCACTCAAACTCCAAATATTCAATTTCCATCCACTCAAACGATGACAGATGACAACGTGGTCACTTCTTCCAGCACCTCTTGAGTGCTTTCAAACCAAAAACCTGTTTTCATTTTTTTGCCGGTAAAATGATTCAACACTTTACCGAAAAAGCTCTTGCTTGAGCTTTCTTTACCTCGGTTCGGCTGGTTTTCTTATTGTTGTTGTTGTGGTTTTGGTATTATTATTTTTATTAAGCAAATTTCACTAATCCACAGGTAAGCGGAGTGAGTGGGAGTTGATTGTTTTTTTTTTCTTCTTTTTGTTCATTTTTATGTTGTTTGGGGCAAATATCTGCATTCATCCGTAAAAGGGTCTAAATTATTGTTTTATTTGTGGTTGAGTGTACATATGAGGCGGGGAATGGGGGCATTGTTAGAAGTGGGGGCGCATTGCCAAATTAATCCAAGGCATATACAATGAAGCGGTTCGTTCGGTCATAATGGTTATTTGTTTTAGTTGGGTACCGCTTCTTCTCATGTCGGTGTTTTGCTCCCTCTGTTTTGTTTCGTTTGTCCTGGATAAGTCAAAGCATCGATTAAGGGTGAATGTGATAGTGATAGCAGCGGGTATGGTGCTGCGATGGGTTTTATTGAACTAAATGTGTCCCAAGTGGATGTTTTATATATTTTTACTGTTATCGTAATGGTATCGTGAAACGACGATTGAGAACAGGATAAGCAGCGCAATATGCAAGCCAAATGGCGCATTTAAAAAGTCTTTTCCCAGAGTGTGTTGTTCTATTTTTCTTTGTCTCATGAATGGTGGGAACAGAGGTGGTGGGCGGTAAGGGTGAAAGGATCTAAACTTTTTTTGGGGTGAGAAAAGTTTAAGGTTTTTTACATTGGCACACACATAAATACTCACTGAATATCCAGGGATATTCTTGCAAGAAAGAAAACAAAAACATTTCTCCAACAAGAACGACACCAACAATAACAATGCACAGTAACACATATACACACAAGTAGCTGACTGACAACAATGTTAGATGATGTTGATACCCTTGGTCTAGTTTGAATTTTACAGTGAAGCTGGAAAGTACATGTGTCAGCAATGAAGCAGCTCAACGGCACGGGGTCGAGTATTTGAAAGCAGTGATTGCAAGTCAATGAATATGTTATAATTGGTCGAAATAATAGGAACATTCCACAGTTTTTAAAAGAGGACTCGACTTGACATTTGTATGATGTGAACTTAGTAATGAGTGGGTTTAAATCAGCGATTTTCGTTCTCACCGATGAAGCCCATTCCTAGCTCTTTAATACGGAAATTGTGGCAGAACAAGTCCACAACCCGAAACCATTCACAAAATGCCATTATACCCACAAAAAATTGTCTGTTTGGTGCAGCCCACTGGCGGCAACACAGTTCGCTATCAACGGAGATCGCTGCCGGACCATATTGACTTATATCATTATAGCAGAATGACTTGTAGGATATGTGGTTTCAACAAATCTCTTCATGGACACCAGTGATCTCCATCTAATGAGATCATCTTATCCGGATTCCCAGACAGGCATACGAATCTCTCCTTTTACATACATATGTACATATGTACATACTTGGACAACTAATTACCAGATGAAAGATTCGATTACCAATAGCGCAAACAAAATATCAAGACAGGAGTTTTAAGCAATCCAAGACTGTCATACAAAGAAATTTAGCAGAGCTCATGCAGAAAAGGTGCCGAGGAAAATACCTAGTTTTGAAAGTCCAGGGAATGACGATATTCAATGAAGAGACTTAAATCTGTAACCTTCTCATCATTAGCTGGAGAGAACTCCACTACAGTACATAACCATTTAGACGATGGTGATATGGTCCAACTCTAATGAGTCTCCCGAAGCAACCGAATTCGCACCGGACCTTATAGTAAAACCAAAATCACAACAAAACAGAACAAGTCCCTCAAAAGGACCGCAACACGGTGGGTATTGATGGCATCCTTGCCGAACTATGTCAAGTAACGCCCAATACATCGGTAGAAACGCTACGCAATTTTCCAGGAATAGAGAAGGGGGAAATAGTATGTATCTTCAAAATTCCAAAAAGGGAAATCTAATGAATTGTTAAAACTAGAGAAAAAATCAAAGATATGTTCATATTAGACTATATGTATGTATGTATATATGTATGTATGCATAATATTAAGGCTACATATGTATAAGTAGGTGCCACATCTTACACAATGGTATGGTGTCGGAATATTTGGAAGTCCAAAGTGGAATACGCCAGGAGTGCATACTGTCACGTCTCTTGTTTTTGGTGGTCAGTAGCGCTCTACTTCATGCATCATTGTCGGAAAGTAATAGCTCTTTGCCTACTACGATGTTTGCCTACTTTCACATCGGATAATTGACCTTCATCTGATGGCCCAAAATCAGAAGCTGAGACAAATAGGAAGTCGAGAGAGCAGACAACTTCCTATATGTAGAAAGTGCTCACCCAACCAGGCAGAACTACGAGACGCAGAACTGTTACGCGGACGTTGTTGGTGCCCTATGCTCGTCGAGGTGTGAAAGGATTAAAGTAAGTAAGTATGGGCAGGATGACTTCTACCTGAATCAACTATTAGGTAGGCATGAATATTATCATGCGCTTATTTACCGCGGTAAGGCTATCCGACTTGCAAACAATATCGCTGCAATGTTGGTGGTCAAATTATTGGAAGAAATAGGTAGTATAAATCTCTGTGCTGAGAACTAGCAGTGGACAAAATGCCTTCTTTTTGCAACCAATTTAGTGAGTCAAACACTTACTGTGCAGGTTTTACGTCCAGTATTTGAAATGGTTGCACAGATACTGACTAGCAAAGTGTAAAAAGCCAAGAATGACATCAAGTCGACTGAATATTTTCCATCATCACTGTACAAGATTCTGCCGTGACGTGTCGTACCTATACATCTAAACACCACCATCACCACCACTGAAACCCACTGAAGAAAGAAAAAAAAACTCTAGATGGGGTGCAAAATGTTCCAAAAATTCCAACTTCCAACTTGAAAACAGCATTCATCCAAAAAAAAAAGAAGCATTTCACATCTGCTGCTCTGTGGGTAAACGAAAGCCAGGGATATTTTTCAAAAAAGAAAACCATCCGACGAACGACGGCACCAGGAACGCCACCCTTCCGTCACCTTTCCACCCCTATGTGCTCAACGACAGGCAGCCCAGCCAGAGACGGCTTTGAGTCTAGGCGACTATAAATAAAATTGTCATAGAGAAAAGGGAGTAGCACTCCTTTTCACATACAAACACACTCGCGCATAGAAAACTACCGGAAGAAGCAAAACAAAAACGAAAAACCTCGATTGTAGTCGAAAATATCTTCCGAAATAAAACAAAATAGGAATATCCTTGCGTTCTTTAGGGTTGTTCAGGGTCAGTATTCTTTCAATGAGGGGGTGAGTTTTTTTTTGTTTCTTGTTCATTCCACCACCTCTGTCTCTCTCCAAACCGACTAAATGGCATTAGAACAGACATTTTGTTTCATAGTCACATGCTTAGCACATTAAGGATGTTAGTCTTGGATCTTAGGATATAGGTAGGACGTGTTTTTTTGTTTCTGTTTCCTATGGGACGAAAATTAAGGGATGCAATTAACAAGCACACTCTTTCTAAATTCGAAAAGGTCCACGTCCAACTACTACATGCTAGCCTGTGGTATACTGAAATGAGAGCCATAAATTCCGAAGTTCAACCAGGACGACGGGCAAAAAAGTCAAGTGCGCCATTGGAGTAGTAACAGTTTGCAGGGAAGGTGAGTAATGGCTGGGGATACTCCACTCTGACTCCAGAAAAAAAAATTTAATTCAACCCATGTAAGGGAACACACATAAATCCTTGGCTTCGAATTTAGTGCAGTGTACAGCCACAAGGACATTCAGGATGACGCAACGTACACACAAAACCAAAGCTATTGGACTCTGACCCTCTTTTCCTTCGGGATATTGTTCAACAAAGCAAAATTATCCCACACACATGTGTAACTGTGCGTTGACAGAATGACAGGACAAACGAAGGAGGAAAACAAAAAAAAATCTCATTCCCTCAGGACTAAATTAGCAACGGTCCCGGATCGGGATCGGTGTGTGTTTTGTTTTCATTTTCTTCGGTACAATTTTCACTTTTCTACCTTCCACACCGGCACGGTGCAGCACGTGCTCTTTAATAGCCCCTGGCGTTAACAGGCGGCGGCATGTGTGCGGTTTGTTTTGAATTCACTTCGTCGTTGTTGTTGCTGTTGTTGTTGGTGTATTTAAGGAATCACTTCTCCGGTGTATTGGAGAGAGGATGTGAAATGAGATGAGATGTGCAATTGAAATGTTTTGGTTGACTCGTGCCTAAAGGGAGATCGAAGTTTTTTTTCGTTCTCTTCTTTATGAGTACTTAAAATCTATTTTATAGTCCGGAGGGATCAGGAGTTGCAGTTACCGCTATGTGAGATATTTCTAAACATTGTTTAGAGATTTCTTTTTATTGTTTGATTGAGTCGGGAAAGAACTATGTATGTACAGTACCTACCTAACCACACACAAATTGGATCATTAACGCAGCTAATTGATTCGATGTAAGGCCGGTTGTATATCATTTTGACTGGGAGGCGGCATTTAAAGACTTAGGGAGCGTGCTTTAAGAAGCATTTCTGTCACCAGATGTGGCTGGGAGTAGTCCCTTTTTTAAGACCGGATAAGTAGTACTGCTTATGCGTATAAAAGAAAAAAAACCTTGACACGAAAATGTAGTGATAATGTGTAAATCTATGGCCTTGTTTATAGAAATAAACAAGTCGTCGACTTGGATACGTTCCTACATACATACATATGTACATACATAAATGTATGTATACATATCTTTGAGCCTATTATTTGTATGAAATATGTTTATACAAGAATCTTAGTTTTGTCTCGATGGAGTACGATGTTGGATTTTGTTAAAAAGACGGGAGAAGCCTTTCAAATCACAGCATAGACTAGTCTCTGTTTTGCGGAGAGAAAAGTTCAAATACATAAATGTTACTTGAAAACAATATTAGAAAATGAGGCAGCCATCAAGACTTTCGATAGCCCAGTTGTTAGGCCCTAGCATCCTTCCTAGAAATAGAACAAGCCTCCAACGAACTTTGTATGAGCAAAATAAGGGCAAAAGAACGCTTCATGAGACTTAAACATTCTGTGACATAGAACACCATACCATAAAACAAGATTTTAGCTTGAATATCAATCGCGACAAATGTACGAATTATGCCAAGAGTATGAAATATTTTAGCCAACCTGTTCCAGATATTCCAATCCAATTACCGCATTCAAACAACCTACGACAATCTCGAATGCATAAAGGATGAACCAAAAACCGAAGCATCACTTCAAGCACTAGTCAAAGAAGAAAGCAGAAACCAACTTCGCTTTTCAGACTTTCTTCAAGAAGACTTTTCTTATAGAAGCTACTTCCAGCAGAGTTAAGTTATAGTAAGACAAAAGGTTGACGTTTAAAGTTTGTATGCAGGGTTCCGTTTTTAAATCTTCATGTACTCTGCTGATAAAACATAACGCAGTACTCCGAGCCCCTGGAGTCCTTTCCTCAGTAGTCCAAATCATACAACATGGGCTGAGGTAAAATTGGTTTTTACACCAAAATGAGGAAAAGTCTCTAACAGACTTCTAAGGCCACTTTAAAGTCAATAGGCTCCTTTATCCTAAAAACTCTCGAGAGAATCTAGGATCATCCGGCTAAAAATGCTTTTAACTTGCAAACCACTCTCCTGCTTAATAAACCGCATTCCAAAAAAGCTAAGTGATAAATTCCACCTTTGGTAACAGCCCTGCTAGACAGAAAAATAGTCGGGGTACACCACAGGGAGGTGTACTGTCTCCACTGCAATGATATCCTGTTATAAATGAAATTCTCCTTACGCTAGATAACACAGGATGTATAGTGATTGCATATGCGGACGACCGCCACGTTGCAGTCTCATAATTTAATATTTTACAATTTACTTTTACAGAGCTAAAAACAGAAGTAGTCATGACATGAAACACCTCTAAAGCTTAAAGCATGTAAACTGATCTTAGTAGATACAGATAGCTTCCTAGGAACAAAGCTAGACAGAAAGCTATCTTGAAAGGAGAATATTGCCGAACGCGCTAGGACAGCACTAGTTGCCCTATACTCATGCCAAAAAAGCTGTGATCCCTATGCAAAGATATTGCAATCTACATACTTCATTACTATCGCCACCGCGTGCATTGAGCCACGAGGTAGCCACTCTTGGCATCGATTAAAAAAGGATTGGCAGTGGCTTAGCTAATGAAGAAGTAAAATATAACTTCTAATAAAAAGTTACACCCGTCTGCACTAAAATGTACATATGTACATGCAATATGTACTACAATTTATAATATCTCAGATGAAAGGATGCCAACAATACTTCTGGCTTGACTGTGGGAGCGCAGCTACGCACCCTCCGACGAATACCACTATTGTGGTAGATCAACTACCCATTCTGGGTAGGTTTTAAAATTCAATACAATAGCAGATTGCCGATATCCTTGTCCGTACTGCTGATGATCTCTGAATCAATAGATTCCGTCTAAGTCGAAAATATTATCTACCCCTGCTGGAAGAATAGACACAATTTCTGAACAATGAATTTTTGAACTTGATTTGTAGTTAGAACAAAGATACATAAATATATTGGATTGCGTCCTAATATTTAATACCATTAAAATTTTCGTTGTCCCACTTTTGAATATGAAAAGATTTACAGGAATTAGCTTATCAACGAGAAAACCCGACCTTAAAGGTTGATGAATTCTAAAAATAGTCAAGAGTAAAGATTTCGGAAAATAGAGAGGAAACATCCAAGAAATAGAATTAATTCTTCCTAGACCCTGAAGGAAGAACATGGCAAACAGTGAGTGAAACGTACTTACCACCCATACCAACCATTCCACTAGACTGCCTGATCAACACTCTACACACTCGGTTATTGACCCTTCGGAAACAACAAACCTTCTTGTACGTCCTCCGTCGCCTTCTCTATTCACCTCTTGGTCGAAGATAAGATTACATTTTTCCCAATTGCAAAACGCAACTCCACAAAGAATACCCCCAAGCAAATAATCCCAAAGCACCGCCCTACGCACTCGTTCCAATTAGTTTCTATGTCTTATCGGGTGCAAACTTTCAGATAAAAATTTCCAAGATAAACTTTCAGCAATATAACCAGCTGACCTAAGGTCATTATGATGATTATGCCGAAGGATGTTTCGAATTAAATCTAATCTTGTCATAAAGATACTACTCGTCTACCCCAAATGAGACTGCAAATGCAACCAAAGCATTGTCCTTTTAAGCCCAAAGTAGGTTGATAACAAGAACCATCACTCTCAACCATCTAAGGAGTGGCATTTGATGGTTCGTCGATTCCATAAATTTAACCTAAAGACCCAACAACACTCTGCACTCACCCTTTCAATTGAAGATATAGAATTGGTAAATGCCTTAGGCGGCACTCCTTTTCTCTTTGCACATTGCACATGAAGAGCTCTATTGATTGTGGAGCCCCCCCTCGCCAATTGGCTTATATCGTTCGTTAATTTTTAATGAACTTCTTCTTCCTGAAGAGATGGAGACGGAAGAGTATGTGTGTTCCTCCAGCCCTAGTCTCCCGAGAGAAAGGGAATGAAAAGAAACTCGGAAGTAGTTTTCTTTTGCAATTATCTGATAATTGTTGTGCATTATTTGGATTGACAGTGGTTAGAGGGGCAAAGGAAGGGTCAGCCAGAGAATGGCGTTTGAATGTCATTTTGGTGTGATGTCGACTGGAGATAAGGCCGAACTTTTGTCACTGGTCACCACGAAGGATTTTGCTACATGAAACAAAACAAATGGTAGTTCATTGAACTCTGTAAATAAGGGTGGAAAGTCTAGGAAACAAATACTTTCATCTTGATAACCCACACAATAAAGTTTTAAGACCAATGGAGCAGTGAGTAATTTTCGTTTTTTTTTTTTTATCTACAGAATTCGGATGAGTTTAGAGATTAGGTTTAAGTTCGTTCTTGTTCGGCTGTTTCGATCTAAGAAATATACGCCTGTGAAACCACTTGTAGAGCTTCAGTTTTGGATTGAACGTAAAAAATAATTCTCTCCTATGAGGCCGCAGTTAATGGAGATTTTATTCAGCTGTACTAAGTATTTTGGTTGGCTGGTTTTTTAATTAGACAAAGTAGCAATCATCATGTGCCTCGTAGATAGAATAAAAGGTAAACTTACGATGAGCCCTGGATTTATGTAACCCACAAGGAGTGCCGCCTGAGCTCTCTTTGAGGCAAAGCAAAGTCCACAAGGCGACAGTGTGCAATAAAGAGGTGATTAAGAAATGCTGAATAAACCGGAGCCTGCAAAGACAAAAACAGAAATACTATAGCCAGGTTGCAGTGGTCATTTGTATGGCCCTGAAAACTCGGAAATCGAACAGATCTTCACTTCAAACAAAATTCTGAATCATAATCACACCAGTAATGATGAAGCCATTGTCAAGCCAGACGAGGCGCAGGACCTGACAGTTTTTGCGACGTTTCAGTCTCCTTTCATTAGTGGAGAAGTTTTGAAACAGTGATACTTTCCCAGAAGAATAGAAAAAAGGAATTCTTGTCAAGCACCCAAAAAAAGGAAACAGTGGGAGCATTTCAATACTTCCTGCAATTGCTAAAATAATAGCTATAATAATTCTTGAACGCATTAAAGAACACATAGGAAGTACTCTCGAGAATGTAGTATAAGTATTATGGGTCATATTGGAACAATGCGTCGAGTATAGATTGCCGTTTCACCAGCTGTTCATTGATTCCAAAAAAGCGTTCGACAGTGTAAACTCTTATTAGGGATGCCTTACATCCGGAAGGAATTGGTGGCTATGCATGCCAAAGCATGTTATGAAGTTGCGAAGTGTCACGTGCCGAATAAGGGTAGGTAGTCGGATGCACTTGAATTCCGCAAGGTTGACTACTATCGCCACTACCTACTCTTTTTAGTGCTGATAAATGATGTTTTGACAGTGGTATGCTGCTAGCATTTCGATGTCCAGTTTCCGGACTGGAATACGATGCGACAAAATTATTCAGTCTTATATTCCCACCGATGATGCTCTCATGTGGAGAAGGAGACTGTATCTAAGCCTCTGACCGCCGGCCAAAGCCTCCCAATCGATGCGCATATATCCACATGGGTTCAGTGACTGTTGGCTTTCCCGTTGACCTAGTTGTCAATAGACCATTTATGGAGCTGAGAGGAACACAGAGGGACAGGTCTGTGAAATATGCAGTACAGACACTTTCTTTGCAAGTTCGTCTGCTCTTTCATTACCTAAGATATACATATACCTTGGTACGCAGCTTTGGTTCTGGATGTTTCATCTAGATAGCGTTTACAGATTATCACTAGACTATATCTAATAACTACTGACTGACAGTAGCTATCCCTTCAACAATATTGCTTTCGCATATGATTTTGAAGCGTGTAGGTTGGATGTAAACTCGGCTTGAAAGACACTACAGTCGTTACTTATTTGCAAAGGATGCAATCCCTAACATTTCGCAGTAAAATTCGCCTTCCGTACCCACTTACATTTTGCCAAGGCAGTGACTTGTCAATTCAACAAATCAGGTGTGTTAGGATCTCCTAATATGTTATACTCAGTACCCGGATCATATAGTCAGTTTCAGTCTGCCTAGTTGCAGCCTTCCATCAACCCAAGACGGAGGCATGTCTCTAAGATGTTGGTGATCAAAATCCTGATTCCTTTAATCGGATTGCTATTTTTACGCGAAACTATTATAGTAGAGATCCTGCGGAATGAAACTAACAATACTCTACATTGCCGCTGTAGGTTCTGTTCGCATAGATCCCAAAACCCCGATTCAGGCCGTGCTCTGAATTTTGGTTATCCTTGAAATATGGTATTTCTTCTCAAGTGACTTACACCATACTATACTAGACCCATATTTCAGAATGGTCCGTTGCATGCGTAGAAGGTTACACACGCTTTCTTACTGCGATCGTCTATGTTTGCCTTTCAATTTAGCTAGAAATGGAACATAATGCCTAGGTAACGTGTTGCTGTTGAAATGTTCAATCCAACTCCACCGATAAAGACTTTGCCTTTTCTTAGTAAAAATAACAATTTATGTCTTTGACGGGTGAATTTTAAACCTTGCCTGTTGAACCAAGATATGGTCAGTGTTAATCTCATTCACTACAAGGAGCGATATAAGTGGGAAAAGAACTCCACACTGGTACGTACTTCTTATTTCGGTACTGAAATACTTTGTCGACTAAAAACGTAGGAATTCGATAGACTTTTACAACTCATTCTCAACTTAAACGGACGAGTTTGGAACTCCACCAAGTGACAACAAATATTCTGATAGAGATCTATTATCTTGGAAGCATATTTTCGACTTTTAGTGAAACCGATAACCATCCGAAGGAAAACAAAGTCTGCGTTCCCAATGTTGTTCCAAATACTTGTATGACGAAGGAATGCAATCAACTTAAACAACTTAATCAACAAGAGTATAAAGTCATGGTTTTTATTTCGGGTATCTCACACCGGGACCACAATGGACCCGTAGAGATCCGAGTGAGGCTGCACATTATCAGTGTAGTCATCCCCCAACCTAACTCAACACAAAGCAATAATTATTCTGCTCCAAGTGGAAAGTGATTTTTACTATCTGGTGCCCGTAAAGAATCCAAAAAATTTTGGGATCCGGTGGGGCACTGATCTACAAAAGAGTGAAATATTAAGACAAGTACCATTTATGAGATGAGGACATACCTTCACCAGAGTCAATTCTCATCATAGGTTTCTTAAAGGAAACTGGATTAAAAAATGAATACAAATTTTTGGCGCGAGAACTCCATGGGACTCACAGACTAGCTTCTCACAAAACAAAAAACAAATAAATAAATATTTGGCGCGACAGGTTTGTGGAACCTTCTGAAAGCTTCTCACAACCATTCGTGTTGTGCGTGTTATATTCTTTACATGAATGGAAGGGACCTACTTTTTAATGCTGTATCCGAATGGCAATTTTTGTTTCGAGAAACTTTTTCATGACAGTTTTACTCTTAGATGTTTGTCAGACGCTCGCGAGAGATAGGGCCGTGAAAGAAATTTTAGGTGTTGTCTGGTTTCGGAAAATGATTCCGAAAGGAATCTTTATGCAAGGAAACTCTAATAAAGAAACATACTTCTCCAAGGAATTAGTTGGGAACACAATAGACCAAAAAGTCGCGGCACATCATAACCCCTCTTCAAATAATAATAATAATACAGGATCACCATTAACACACTGCTTCAGTCTGATATAAGTACATATAAAATTAAAGATGATTCTACGCACTATACACATTTATGGTGCTGCCACAGGGTTCTGTTTTGGGGCAATTGGATAGCTTAAGAATAGCTTAGAAAAGAAAAACTAGTAAAAAATATAGGAGGGCTAGGTTTCAAGTTCTTGTTTGGGTAAGGAGTCCCTTTCTCCATGAGAAAACTGTAACAACGCTAGAATGCGCCAACTTCGGCCCATGAACATTTCATAAACGTGTGATATTATGATGTGGTAAGTGAGAGCAAGAAGAAAACAGATGTAGTAGAAACACATTGACATAGCAAATTCAACAGCAGGAGCAAATAAACAGATGCTATAATGTAAAACACTCTAGCACAGCAAACAGCACACAGCGAAATTTGACATTGTAAGAATATTTGCCTGGATTGCACAGAAATATCAAATCCTACCCAGTTTTCAGGTTGGTACGACTGAATATTTCCAAGCAAAATTGGCCGCATTTGGACAGCAACAGCCAAATTAGGATTAGGCCTATATGATATGGAAAAATTAAGGGCAGTCGGACAGAAACCAGAAAAACAAAATCCCGAAAATCCAAAATTCCAAAAATGAAAATTTTCGTATGGATTTAAAACTTCGCATATACCCAACCTCGCACCTACTCCAAATCCAACAGTGACTCCAAGCAGGGAGTTTGCAGGGCGGCAGCATGCCCCCTATACATATTCCACTGTTTATGTACAAATCGAATTGTGAACTTATGACCCTGCGCCGAAAAGGAGTAGATACTTTGTTATATTGTTATATTTCGTACCCAACCCAATTTTTTGGGATTTTTTTCAGGACTTTGGATTTTCGGGATTTTGGCTTTTTAGGATTTTGGTTTTCGGGATTGTGACCTCAACCCAAACTGAAGAAATAATGGATACATTGAACAACTAGAACAGATTTCTGCTCCACGAACAAATACTTGAGACCGTTAAACTAGGTATGAACTAAATACAGCCTTTGGACAACTTCCACTCTCCAAGGAAACAAAAAGCACTACCAACGTTCAGTGTGACACTCACGATCATTTATTAGTCATGCAAATTTGCAAGGAAAAAAACATTTCAACAAGGATCTACTGCCAAAACTTGCCAAACTCAATTCATTTATATCTGTCCCCCGCTAATGGTTTCTAGTAAAAAATATTTAAATTTCGCATTTGTTTCCATCCCCCTATCCATTTGCAGTGTGTCCCCACAAAGAATATTTTAACAATTCTCTTAATTTAACTACTGCATTACGAATCTCGGTCCAAAAGGACACTGCAAAAAATGTACGAGTATCTGACTGAATGTGAAAATATCTGTGCTAACCCAGATTCGCATTTGACATGTTTATTAGATGGCAGACAAATTTCGGATTGTCGCACAACCAGAGCAGCACCCACACTCAGAGACGGCGACAGAGTGCAACATTTTTGTCTGCATGTTTTCACTTTGTTGCCCTGGCAATTTTTGGGAGGACAAATTGACATTGTCGTCTGGAGAAATGTTTAACAGTTTGAACCGAATTGTGTGTTGTTCTGTTGTTCACTTCTGCCTTGTTGGCTACAACTCTTCTCCACAGAAAGGGAATGTGACGATTCATTGAACTGGAAGAATGTTTTTCGATGGATTGGATGTGACTTTAAAAAGTTCGACTATGAACCACAGAAACATTAATCCAGCACAATTAATGCATCCTACATGGGGTTAACTGACGGAATTTACTAGTAAAGGCAAACTCAACCGAAACCTCAGCGAAAAAATGGATATCCTTTCATTCGGGTTTAAAAATACATCCATTTCTGCCCTTTGTAAATTTAAAAGCCTACCTACATGCTAAATGGCTGGAAAAAAAAAATAAAACAAAAGTTTACCTTTTGCCCTTCGATTGGACGATAAACTTTGTGCAAAGCCTACCTGGCCTTCTGGTGTTTACTGCTGCTGCCTGCCAGTAGTCATTAACCTGATTTTCCAATGACCTCATGCGAAACATTTCAATTACATCCCACAACCGTTGCTGCCGCCATCCCCACTCATAAGGCGCACACTTCACGGAAGCTTTTAGAGACCATTTCTCTGTCCTGAAGTACAAAAATACCGGAGAGCGGATATATCGGAAGAGGAAGCGATGGTGTGTGGAACACACCATACAGCACATGTAACTAACGATACTCTCTATTCAGCATAGCGTAGAATGGTGAAAAGGATATGTGACGGTGACGACACAAGCAAAGTAGTACAACCGAGGCACTTAAACGCCTATCACGTTGCACAGAATTGCATCTAAAAACGAGAAAAACTAGAAATTCCCAGCGAAAAGGATATTTTTGAAGTCTTCCCCCTAGATGGTAGTAGTGGATGGGATGCGGGACAAAACTGATTTGACGCCACCCACCACCCATCCGTGCCCCTGATTAGAAGGATCCTCGAAGCATAGCAAACCCATCAAACGACACATATGTACATATGAATGTGTGCGCAGTAATTTTGCAACGTTGCATGTGTCAGACTTTGTGTGACATCTGTGCTAAATGCAGTGTACGAGTGGAAGAGCTGAGGACTTACCGGATGTGTGGACAACACTCTGCTGCTGATGACGACAGTGAGATTTGCTTGTGCACTGTTTGCGAAATGATTTCTTTTTCTTTTTTCGCCTACACGGAAGTAGAGTCAGGAAAAACTTCATCAAAGACAGAAAAGGATGCGGACCAGACGACCATACAAAATAGAAGACAGACAATCCCAAGGATACATGCAAAATAGAAGGTAAATTCTAATTTCTTTGGTGACATAACGAGTCCTCATGTGACGTGTGGAGGTGATGGAGTAAAGAGATTCGAGTGTCAGGTGAATGCACGACTGGTGGAATAACTTGGCCATTAGTTGGCATAAATGTCAGAAAAGGATAAGTATAAGATAGTATGCATAAATTGTGCTTTCCTGTTTCCAATATCTATCGTGTACGGGTTAAGTTTTTCCATTCTCAAGGTCTGGTGATAGTTTGCATTTGCTCTCCCAGATATCTCGATGGTTAATGGGAAAGGACGACGTTGTTTGTTTTAATCTCAACACCTACTAAGCGCCGGATGACCCGGAAATGATGATTAAAAGTGCAAACCGTAGGAGACGGAACAGGATTGTTTGCAAATTGAAAATGAGAAATCGGATGGATTATTGGGGGTGGGTGGTTTCATTCCAATGTGGTTGTGGGTAACAACGAAAAGGAATGGTGGTCAAATAATTGCGCAAAGAAGTAGTGATGTACTTTCGAAGTGGTGTAATGGTATATTGGAACCCCTTGCTATCGGCAAACACATTTCTATCGGCAGACACGCGGCGACGGATCGATGAGCTTACAGCAATCAAGGCTCGGATTGCAGCGGCTTCAGTTGTAGACCGAGAATTCCAATAGAATTCCAATATCGCGTGACAAATGTTAGTATATCGACTCACTTACCTCAAGGGCAGAAAATCAGAAAGCAGGTGTAACAGTAGGATCTCTTTAGTGGTCCGAACTCCAAGCACCATTCAAGCGGTGAGTACTGATGGGATCCCTGTAGAACTATTTCAAGCGAAGAGCGTGAGAAAATGAGCAATTTCTGCAGGGAATGTCATCAAGCCTCCGAAAAGGACCTCTGGAGAGGTACATGCGTTCTCCCCTCCGTAGCCAAAATAATAGCTGGAATCATTTTTAAAATTAAGGAACATTTAGATTTAACTCCCTTTCACGAGGAAAATAAAACTTGAAAGACTGAGGCCAATAAGGCTGTCGGGTACAATACTGACACCAGTCAAAGAAGTTAAATATCTGGGACTAAACCTAGACAGTAAACTCATCTGGAAAAAACACACAGAAGAGATAACCAGGAAAGCCACGCGGGCTCTGATGATCTGTCGAAGCCTAGCGGGCAAATCTTGGGGATGTAGCCCGACCATCCTTAGGTGGATGTATATTGCTATTGTGAAACCAATGATCACATATGGAGCAATCTGGTCACCACGAGAAAGACACTCATCAAGGTGCAAAGACTGGCATATCTCTGTATTAAAGGAGCCATGAGAACTTCTCCAACTGCAGCCATGGAGGTACTATTGGAATTGACTCCTTTGCACCTCCTTCGATGTACTGCGCAAAAAACTATCACCTAGCCTTTACTAGGGATGATCATACTCTGAATCTATGGGCAAAAGCACCAGTATCTTTCAGGCTGAAATCTATGTCATAGATAGATGTGGCATAGATAAATGTGTCACTAGATCCAGCTCTCATCCTTAGATTCTTAGCTTCTTAAAGGAAACTGGATTAGAGAGAGTGCTCTAGGATATATTTCTTAAAGCATACTAAGAGTGTATTACTCTCAAAATGATTCCGAAAGGAATCCAAAAGCGAGGGGAACTCTAATGAGGGCATGTATGTACCTCCCCAAGATGTTAGCTGGGGGCACAATAGACCAACAGGCCGCAGCGCAACATACCCCATTTTCAAATAATAATAGATTTAACTCTCGACGTCCTTGCACAGGAGTGGCATCCCAGAAAAATTCTTAGCTATCATCAAGGCTACATACGAAGGTAATAACTGTCATGTCTTACACAATAGTAAGATGTCTCTGCTTTTTGAAGTCCAAAGTCGAGTACAGAGCCTTCATCTGATGGCCCTAAATCTAGAAACTGAGGCAATCAAGAAGTCGAGAAAGTAGACAACTTTCTATATTAAGAAACTGTGTTCACGACTAACCGCGATAATATCGAACTGGATGTGTGTGTATCCATCCATGTAGACGAAGCGAAACTGGACTGCGGAGTCGGTGTTGCCAATTCTTCAGACAAGCTGAACGTATCGAATTCTTTCCATTTACCGTATTATGCAAGGATTTTCAGGTGGAGTTTCTCGAGACCTTTCGAGTAGTGAGTGATTTGCCAACAACTGTTTACTGTCAACATTTTAAAAATCGAAATTTGATAAAATTTATTCTATACATATTTTTATCAGTCGGCCTTTTGATCCATCGACATTTTTTTTCCGAAATTTTAAACATATCAGACCCAACCCCACAATTATGCAATTCATTAGTGGAGTGTTGATTGTTAAAATGGCGACTAAAGTTATACAGATAATTTAAATAGTTGACAGTTTGAAACACAGGTCAATGAAATATTAGCAAAAATGTCGATTGTTATCCTAAGGAGCGGTGAAGTAACTTTTCTCGATTATCCTTCCGAAAATTGTAGACTCACTAAAGCTTTATCAACATTATAAAATAAGCAATGACATATATTCCGTCGCCTTTATGGTGAGTTGACATTTTTCTCAGTCAGTCGGTATTTTTTTGATCGACATTTTGCAATCGGTTTTTCCCCGAATACTACCCAACCCATTTCCTTAAACATTTACCGCGGGATTTTAAAAAAATCAACAAATGGTTTTTCTTATAAAAAACCGAATTTTGAATCCAGGATTATAAAAAGACCCATAATAAGCTGTGTGTACATTTCACCGGACCACTACTCGCTATAGGTTTGTGTCGCACTTTTTCCTTTGTGATGTTGACTCCCCTCATACTGATAAAACCAGTAAAATTGATTTAGCGACTTATAACTTTAGAGAAACACATCACAGAGATCAGAAGAATTTTGTAAAACAAAAACAACAATCACCAACGAAAACAAGCTACAACTACAAGATAACAAATTATTTTACCAATTTTTTTTTTAATTACCATCCCCTGTATAGGTATGTAAGTACATAACACTCGACCATAAGGAGTTCAACTTTTGTCTTAATTTCATCACACTTAGAATATCTTTATTGTAAACTTAAATTTTTAACCGCAATCGATAAAAAAAAAAACTTCTTTAAGATACATAAACTTTCCACCTTAACTTGTTGAAAGTTCCACAAACTTTTTTAAAAATTCCGTTAATTGCACGACCTGTAGCCTGTAGCTTCGCTCAATGCCAAAAGAGACTACACATTCGATGTCGTGCCGCTTGCAAAAACATAAAAAGTCAAGTTTCTCCACTTGCCCTCATAAAAATAACCCCAAAGAACCGGAAATAACAAATTCTTGTCGTTTATAAGATTTTTTAATATTATATGAAACCCCTTCTGGACATGGTTGCCTAAGGCCCTGCCCCGCCCTCCTTGCTTCTGCAATTTTAATCGTTTTTTTGCGCACAAACAACCCCCATCAGAACGCACCACACCCGTTTTCATCAAGAAGCGCATATTCTTCATTATTATTTACCGTCGTCAACCTTGATCGATAGCTAAACAGCTTTGGCAAGAGGCTCTTGATAATACCACCTGACCCGCAAGTCTAACCTACATTGGCTTTCTAGCGGTTTACAATGGCGTAATGCTTAATCGATGGCAATTATAGTTGACGGTTGAAATATTTATTGGAACGTCAAACAAAGGCATGCTCATGCTAACAATCACTGTGGCATCGGCATGGGGTGGCGGAGGGCTTACTGTACGAGAAGTCCATACAGGTCTCGTACTTAAACATGTCGTCCATCAATTTTATTATCCATAATCTCTTTTCGAATGTAAACGCTTTTTATGCGTTTTATATTATTTTTCCTTTCTTTGTCGCACGCCGTGCATTCGAGATGGAGGAGAACTGGGACTATGCGGTGCGTGTGACTAGCATGTAATGAATTGTTGACCCCGAACTTGGAGTGGATGTGTTCAATATGATTTGTGTCAGTGTTACTTATCTAGAACTGTCAAGGGAGATTTTTAATGGATGTCTGTGGTGATATGCCCGGAGGAGTTTTAGGTTTTGGTTCCTAAGTCCGCTGTGGTGTGGAAGTCAACGCCCCCGAAAGAAGGGTAAACAAACAACAAACTCATTGACACTGACCTTTAGCAGATATGTAATTAAAATTTGTTTCTGGCGCAAGATATGTATGTATGTTTGGAGGGACGTGAAAGTTATTTTGATGTCATGAAACCTTTTTGAGTCGAAAGTAATGATATGTGATTAAGGAATAAACTGGTAATGGTTTAGAACTAACTTTTATGATAGAAAGAAGAAAGTGCAGCCTTTTATAAATATGTAGGTTCTAGTAATGATCAGAATTGAGATCGTTCGATTGGCTTGCGATAAGCCACTTATCAACAACAGGCGTTCCAAGATGAAATTGAAGACTGGAGGTAGTGAGAGATAAAGACAAGGAATCGCGATTCGGTCAAAGATTGCTTTTGAATGCGTGCTTGACATATGAACAAGTCGACATAAACATAGAGAGCGCTTTCGACTATGCGACTTTTGACTACATGAGTGACTTTGCTAGACAACACGATGTAAATAAATCAGAAATTTGATTTTAGATGCGGATTGTGGTCACAGCTTTAGTATACATGTGGGATGAATCTTCGTTAGAAACTATTTCCATACTTTTAGGCTCTAGCATATGTGGATGCTGTTGCCATACTTTCTTTCGGGTCATGCTAAGAGACTGTATGTGCTGCGACGAAAACGGCCTTAAACAAGCAATATTTGTGCACATAAAATGGGCTTTTAATCAATCCTCTCAAAACTGAGGTTATTTTCTTCATGACCAACGATTCTGAATATTGTTTATTAGTCAAACGAAGTATGTCAAGTCAGAGGCTTCCAAGGAAAGCTCAAGTGTTGACTGTATAATTATGGGTACAAATGGGGTTGATTACAGAAAAAATCCTTTTGGGTTCAAGATAAAATCGTTCCCAGATTATTTAGTGGAGTGGGGCTTCGCGTGAATGACTCCTCTTGCTATGTACATACATATGTGAAAAGATCAGAGTGTAAGTGTCTATACCGAAAGGTAAGCTGAATGTTTAACTGAATGACTTTTGCCAATAGTCATAGAGTGTAGTAGAGTGAATAGTGAACGGCTAGAGAGCATTTGTTTTTTGGTATGACAGAAGAAGACGGAAAGAAGTCAAAAAATGTCTTGGCTTTGTGAAGGCCTTGTGTTGTTCAAAGTGAGTTCAACGATAACACTCCGTTTAGTTGATCCAGAATCTCAATACCTTCGATGCCCATGTGGGCAGGAATCAAAATTATTATGATGCTATTTTAGGCATTTTGCTGCTGAAGCCAGCTTGGTCTTAATGTGGAAACGGTAGCTATGCCTACTTGGTTTTCGGATAGAATAATGATGGCAGGTTTATGAAAATTGCGCCTGACAAACTTTAGCTTGAAAGAAAGATCTAGAAAGTCTCAGTGGGCCACTGGTTCGAATCTGTTTTACAATTTGAATTCATGTGAGAGGCCTGTGTAGTTTCAGTTACGACGATAAGGTCGTCAGGATGTTGCAAAAGCGAGACAGATTTATTTCTGGGGCATAAAGTCGGCAATACGAGTCATATGTATATTATTTTGTGCACCTTAGAGTCGGTTAGAAGTTGGAGACAAGAGATAAATTATAAATATAAATAGTATCGGAGACACAATAGAGCCTTGGGGAACCCCGGCATGAATGAATTCAGATTTATTAACCATAACTTGATTTGAAGAAAATGTGTTAGTGCTGTGGATCAATAGAATAGAATGTTTAAATAATTTTGACTAGTACTGCTCAGCAAGGATTCAAACAAAAAATCTAACAAAGTCAAGAATTGACTATGAACTATCAAATCGTGTTTATACTTATTGGCTGCTGATCGCACTGTTTGCAACACGTTCCTTTCTACCAAGAAGTAATAAAATATTTTTAAACACGGCACGTGTCTTCTCTTGAGTTAAGCATTTTTCTTAGTTCCCAAAATCTATTCAACATCCCGATGCGCCTTATTGTATTGGACAATGCACATGAAGGCAAATATTCAATTTGTGACACTCCAACTGTTACAACTCGATGCGTGTTTTTATTGAAATCTATGCTACAAAATTTGCACTGACAACATCTTACAATCTCATTGAAATTGCCGGTAATAAAAAAGACAACAAAGCGCTCGTAAAAAACTTCCTCCGTGTGCAACAAATGTATGTATATGCTTGCTAATCCCTGTCATTGTAACTAAAGCGATATTCTGTCTGTCGTTGTCGCCCTAAAGTCGAGAAAGCTCATAAAAATCCCTCTGCTGATTCCCGCTTTTATTTACTTCAGTTTCAAACGTTGTTGACGCCGCATCATCAAACTTCTACCAGAAATGCGCCACTAACTCCCAGCGATGGCGGCGGCGGCGGTTTCCATCCACCACTGTGTGCTATTGGTGGTGCTTGAAGCCAGTATTTATGGGATCATCTCTTATCGAACCGGTTTCACGCTTCCCAAACTGCACAACCAAATGAAGCATCTTTTCGTGTCCCGCTTTCGTCTCCTCATTCGATGTTTGCTTTTATGGCGTCACTAGCTCTTGGCGGACGATGTTTAATTTCCAATTCCACCTCCACCTTCTCGCTCTCTGTATGCAGATGCAGATTTTGGTTCCTTTTAATCTTCTTATGTTTTTGTATATTTTTTTTTTTTTGCGTTTTGTTTCGTTCTTTCATGGTGTGGGAAGAAGGCAAGATTTTTCGAAAATGATTTAATTATAACGGCATGTGGATATGTGCCATGGGCACCGTGGAAGCTTACCTGTATATCGATGGAACGATTTACGTACATACATACCTATGCACTACTGGTGGCGGTTGGATGTATTTATCAAAGTATCGGTTAGACCGATAAAAATCGAAGATTAATGGGCGCTCGTTTTTAGGCGAAGACCTCTTCTGTCTTTTCATTCTTTTTCATCGTTTTCTTCTTCATTTTCCACTTTTACGATCTTCGATTTAAGTCTTTACTCCACGGAGATGCGGTGGGTCCCAGGTGTGCACTGTATGCTTTTGGGTTGGCAAAAGTAATCTTATTCACTTCGCATCTTGCTCGCCTATGTTGAATTATTGTAAATTGCAATCGAACGTATGTCAGAGGGCTGTCATTACTCATGCCGGTCGATTTTGATTTGATTGACCAATTGGGTTTTGTTCGATGATTGCGAATTTCGATGGCTATCATGTCGGAGACAGACGTATTGATGTCAAATTCATACCTGCTGCACATTGTACATAGTAATGTCAAAATGCACAATTCGGGAATAACTCATGACTAAACACCGCTGACAGTTGACAGTGTTTTGAAGTTTTGTTGATATAAATGATGTGTGTTAGTGTACTGAAGTTTAGATCGTCAATGGGTAGTTTGACATGACTTGACGTAAATTGACATTGCTTGAATGTACATAATTACGGTTTAGTCGTGCTAATGCCAGGCGAAGAAGGCTATAATGAAGGCAACATGTTATAGTATTAGTAGTCATGTACTGAAAGAAAACGTTCCAAATATTTGTATCGACTTATAATGCGTTTGTCAGATTTTGAGATTTTCTTACGGAGAAGAGAAGCCTTACAGTTGCGGGCGTTCGAATGAGAAATATTTGCACAAGCACCTATAAAAAACAACAACTATCTACAAACTCCTATGCATAGATGAAGTTCTAACATCAATCAATGCATCTAACAAAGTCTTTTCTTTTCGGTAAAAATCGTCTAAAGAAAATTAAAGACCTTGCTAGCAACATCGGATTTCTGTCGACTAAATACAATTCGCACTTCACACCCTTGGTCGCCATGGGACTGTATTAAGGTACATACATATATGGCTTGCTCTTGGTGGTGGTTGTGTTCCTGTCGGCATTGTTTCATTATGATAATAACCACAGTGTCACTAAAAGCGTCTTACAGAAGTTCAAGTCCCCAGTGCTGCAAAAGAGAGTCTCTTTGGATTTCTACACAGTTCCTTTCTGGCTTTGATTCATCGTGTCAACGCTAGTACCTGTTTAACAGAAATCTGGTTCATCATCTGGGTTTCTACCGAGTGACTCCCCAGGACCTACCTTCTTCTGCTAGCTAGCGCCAGACATTCACACACATATGTATGTGCTGCCGTCCCTACTTCCTCTAGACATAGTTCACAGGTGTTATCCTTCAGATGATTTCGGATAATACCCGAAATTTCCAAGACTTGTAGATAACGCCATCACCCATTTCAGTGTCCTTAACCCTTAGCAATTTCTCTGTGAGTGGTGCCAATCGGCATTTTAATAGCCATTTTCGCCTGCCTGCAACCTTACACCGTTGCCCACCTTCACTGGTGTTCCGCCGCAACCAAGTTCCTAATTAGGTGCACTACCCTTAGGTAGTTGATAATAAGGTGCTGCCAATTGCAGCACATGGTTCCGGATCACAGAACTCCGAGGTTGACCCTTGCTTTGCTAGAGAGTCGACCTTTTCATTGCCCTCAGTTCATATGAGCATGCAACAGAGCAATCATCTCGGCTTGACAGACTGAGGTAAAGTTCCCCAGACTAATATGACAGGCTAATTTTAGTTCTTCTGAGAATTTACATGCCCATCCGTAAAGATAATAATATCACCAATCTTTTTTCCGGAAGTGTTTCATCCTCGATAAGAATTTGTGATACCTTTCGGTAACACGCATTCTCTTTATTCCATCCATGGATAGTTCCGCGCAATTGTATGCTTAACGTAGGAGTTCCAGTTCAATTGTTTGCCCATGACATCCAGATATTTCACCTCATCGAAGAAACCGAAGGGCACCAGTTATGGTTTCACATTCGTGTGGTCCTACCTACCATTGACTTTCGATAGTAATATATTTTCGACTGCAAATCATGAGATTTAAACGTATGTATAGGTATTTACGTATGTATGTATGTATGTTCCCACATACCTAATCTCCATCACCAGTCTTTCTTCCTTTTACATCAAAAGTAAAAGCACACACAATGCTTTGGATTCTCCTTACCATTCACTACTCGTATCTGCCATTGAACTTAGGAACATCGCAAAGAACAAACTACATACGAATCCCACAGAGAACATCACAAAAAAAAAAGGAAGAAGAAGAACCAAAGAGTCTCCTCCGAAACGGCAAACCAAACAAATATCAGAACCGGATTTCCCTTTATCAAGATGCAAACTTTACCTTCACCAACCATAGAGATTAACTCAGCCAAATGCATTACGAGTATGAGCCTCCGACCAAACACAACTCCATGGAGAATGCAAAACATAATCCGCAAAAGTTATTCCCCGCTCCAGATTCCAAGCGCGCATAAATCAAGTTCCCAATTCCAAAACGATGGATGACAGTCAGTACAAAGTCTCGTTGCATATGAGAAGAATGTGCGTGGATAGCAAGGAGTAATTGCCCAAACGATTATGAAATCCTGAGCATATACGTCCGTCATCTGATTAACTAATTACAAAAACAAGTTCATCTATTAACCACCAGGACTGGAGGACAACAACGAGTGACTTTTCCGGAATGACAACTAGAATTTCAGTCGGGTTACTCCCGATCTATCCGCAGATGATTTGCAATCGCACGGCTTGCATTTGGTGTAAGCCCCCCTCTCTCAACAGGGTAGGGCACGTTCTCTCACACGGGGCAATAAAAAACCGCATGTGCGCGTCGATGTTCCGCTTCAACAGATGCGTGAGTAAGTACGTGCATCGGAGTGTGGACGGCAATGGTACACACACGCGTGCGCGCGCCTGCTTGTCGCTTGACGTTGACTCTGATGCGGATGGATGCCTATCGGATGGTTGAACATCACGGTTGTGCATATGACAAAACGCAAAGGGTTTACGCAAATTGATGATGCAATGGTTGCTTCTTAAGGTCGTTACACTTTCCAAGTGTAGATTGTATGGAGTACTAGCTCTCAGATATCAACGAATTAATCAGTTGTGTGTGACGACTATCTGTAAGACGTTGGAGCAGCACGGGTACATTACAGTTTGTATGCAAATTGACAGGGAGACACATATGTACATATGTGCCAACAGAGGTGACTTGTAGAAAAACTAGGCCTATGTGTGGTGAAAAAACATCAAGACGATTGATTTCCAAGATCATTTTGAGTCTTTGCCAGAGAGTTCGTTCATTGTTTGCTGGAAGGTTGACAGAAATGAATCGTTTGTATTCGCACTTAGCACTAGGAAGTGGGATTATGACACCACGTCAGATGAATGCCAAGCTGCTAAGCACATGTGTCTTTCAACACAAAAACCAACATTTGACACAACAGAAGGCGACCAACAGTTAAATGCTCTATCCAAAGGTCAGTCCAATTTGATTTTTTAAGGGTTTCCCAGGGCTCTGGTATGGTTGTCAAACAAGAACAATCTCTGGTATTTAGAGGGATTGTGCAATTTAGTTACACACCGCCCGCCAGTGCGAAAATTGCGGACATCATCTGTCCAAAGTCAGTCCTTCAAACCTTTAAAAAATGGACAAAATGTTGCAGATTTAAGCAGACTGCAACTTCAAATTTTTAAAGAAGCCGAGACATCTGGGATGTTTCTTGTAAACACAAAGCGATAACGCAATTATCCCAAACTTACCACAGTCCCGTTCTGCCTAGTCTAGTAGACACTGCAAAAATCATCATAAAAAAATGTCACATAGACTACTTTACTACTGCCAATTGGGCAAATCTAAAAACAGGCACGAATATTTATAACCAAACTTGGACCTTGAGTGAACGTCCAAAGCGAAAGGCCACAAGGCATGTAAACCTTCTCTTTGTGTTGGACTTGAAATCGAAAGGAAAAATGGAACTATTTCAATTTGTCAGACTAGTAATATCAATAATCTATTAACAAAGTACAATTTACAAGATTAAAAACTTAATAAAATTCCCATGCAAGTTAAATTAAAGCTGGAAAAGGAACCTACTATAGCTGGAGAACGCGTTGCTGTACAATTACAGAGGTTATAGCGTTTGGCGTCAGTTCTTTGGCTCAATTTGCTCAAACTCCCAAAAGACAACATTGGAAACTTTATTTATTGTATTGTAAAACTAGGCTACCGTTGATAGGCTATGTTGATGCTAGCTGGGCAGAAGACATAAATGACCGCAAGTCTCAAAGTGGTTTTTGTTTTATTCTTGCAGGGGCTGCAATCAGTTGGGAATCAAGGAAGCAACGGACTGTAGCTACATCGAGTGCAGAAACTGAATACATCGCACTCACCGAAGCAGCTAAAGAAGCGTATTCGTTGCGTTTTCTACTCAAGGAGCTAAATTTTAGATGCGCAGCACCGAGTATCATTTATTGTGATAATCAAAGTGCAAAACATATTGCAACGTATGAAACATTCACGTACTAAGCATATTGACTACAAATATCACTTCATCAGAGAGGCTGTCGAAAAGGGTGTTGCTGAAATAAAGTATCTTCAGACTGATTAAATGGCGGCAGACGCGTTGACGCGTTATAATACTTAAGTTTTATACAAGTTAAATACTCGAATGTCAATTGATAATTTCTATTTTTTTCTTCATTCAATAAATTGTGATCAACTATTACATAAGTCTCGAGCATTTGATTTTAACAAATTCAAATGCCATAGGAAATCAGAAGACAGATTGATTAACGAGGAATAATTCGGATTTGAAGAAGAACATGATCCTTCACTCGGTTCCTGCCCCCTTGCAACTTCTAAGGTCTAACCACTTTCAAGCTCGTACTTATATTTTACCACGATTCATAGTAGCTAGAGATACAGTATCAAAGGCAGCCAAAATCCTGTGGGTTTGGACACAATTTAAAAATTTGACAAAAAATCATTTTGAAACTCAAATTGCTTGGTTATCAACCCAGGTTTATCCACCGAAAAATAATTGGAAGAACTCTGGATCACGGTTTTCTTCATGTTCGCAGAATCTAACCCAGTAACGCAACCTCCCGGTTTAACTTTTCAAATCAAACCACCTTATATTGTGATCAAATGGTAATTGAACAACCAGATCCAGACTCCTTATCAAATCTTTGGTATCTGCCCCTGTTAAATTTAAAAATTACATGAAAATTTCCAGATTTACATCTATCTGTTACTCCCACGATCCAAGGAGTACTTTATCAGCAATTTAACTAAAGGTCGAAAGCATGATAAACAGCTGGTTGTTAGCACTCTCAGTATCAGAGTGAACAAGGTGATAACCTGTATTTAGGTCATTTATTTATTTAAACTAGAACTCACAGATGGTGGTTATAAAAATCGAGAATCGAGACACATACATATGCATATACCTACATACGTTTACATCACTGATTCGATTCCGACCTCATTTCAAGCATTCTTATGTAAATTCCACTGCGTTTCATTAGCTGATACAACCAAGATGAAAACAAAGCGACACACTGTAAGTTCCAGCAGAACTGATAAACTTTATCTAATTAATAGATAACGAATGGAATTAGATCACATCTCAGTAAGACCCATGACTCGATTCTGATAGAAATGCATAAAATGCATGACAGTAGTTCGTGCGAAAGAAACTAATTAACACATGTGAAACGATAAATGGACTAATTTTCTATCTATAGCCCAATTCCCATCATCATCCGTTTGTTGATCAGTCAAAGACGTTAATTTGTTACAAAATAAAGGCAAGCCATTCAATAAAAATTCCCCGCTCAGACAATCAGATCGGAAAATCAATTTGATAGCCCTAAACCACTTAGATATCCATTCAATTGCATTACCGACCAAACACTTATCTTTGCTTCCATTTCTCCATGGAATTCCCTATTCTTTTTTTTTCTTAACCAGTAAACCCAAGAAAGTCTGTGCTATGCAGTCGTCGTCTGTGCCATCCCTTTGGAGATTTTTTCTTTAATTAAAATCCTATTCAATTTATTGGCTCTTTACTACAACCAACCAGCCAGATCGTGGTCATCACTCAAGCGTACCATTGATTCGGCGTCTTTGGATCCCCTCCATGTGCATCCTCGTCCTCCGGCGGAAAGAATAGGGTCGACCGGTCATGCAAAAATTCATAAATAAACATTTAAAAGTGACGGCGAAAATTTTGTGAATTTCTTTTGTTTATATGTATGTTCATATGTATATGCGGGATGATTGTGCGAATGTCATTCGGGTTACGATTTGCAGGCAAAGAAGAGGATCGTCGGGTAAATAAATTTGCGCCTAAGTAAACTGACCTTGAATGTGAACTTGGAAGTTGAACTTGATGACTTAGCATTGTTTGAACAGAGGAATGTGCTTTGGAATTTGATTTATTTGAATTTTTTCGAGGGAATCTTGTTTTGAAGTTGAATCAGGATGAGAAGAGTAAATAGTAAACAATGGCAACGAGCATGTGGTCCCCTTACATTAGCAAGGAAGTTAACTCTAGTCCTAGTTACATTTGCCTCGAGAGTTGTATGTATCTGAAAGTCAAACAACTCACTTGGCTTATGCTCATTGCGTGGTGGTGCACTGGTGCTTATGTATGCCAAAAAGATATAATACTTATACCTTTGATTCCGAATAGATGTATGTACATATGTACTTATGTACATACTTATGTACAGAAAACACTCAATAAACGAACAAGGTGCTCATGTTGTCGCAAAGGCTGATAACTTCTGAAAATGAATTGGTGGATACTGCCAATATGAGGAAATATCTGTAATGGTTGGAGTGTTTGCTTGTAGCTCAAGTGCGAGTTTAAGCACTAGTGCAAAACATTACTCAACAGCCGCTCAAACATGTAGGATTAAATTGATAAAGTCACAGTTTCCACTACAATGAAAGAAGGTCGGCACACGAACGACATAGTATTCTAACGCGAACGCACGAACAAAATATGAGATTAAGGGAGATTTTCGAACTACAGTGCGTGATTAGTTCTTTCGCGGTTCAACTGGGCAAAGGAAATTATTTTAGCATCCGTGGCAACAAACAATATGACACAGTACATTGCATTAAGTCAATGTACATTCGGCAATTCTCTAGAAGAAAAGTTCGTCTCTACTGTGAAAATTATACCAAGGACCCAAAAACTACGACCGACGTAGACAAGGAAATTTGCATTTCTCTCGCACAAATAGTAAACGCAGATGCAAATGACAAAAATACTGCGCAAACATTATTATTTACGCCCTCTTTGCAAGGAAAACTAATTTTCCTAAAACTTTCAACCATAATTTCGTTATTTCCGTTCCTAATGCATTTCTCATATTCCTCGAAAGAAACCTCTCAAAAGTCACGATTTACCTATCCCCATTCAAAATTTATATACCAACCTACCCCAACGCAATCCAAATCACCATAACCACTTGTTGCTCCACGACGCACACACACAAACCCCAAGATTTAACCCTTGAAACACTTCCAGTGAAATCACGCACCTGCGCCATCTCTGAGCATTATGAATAAATTAGTGGCCTCTTGCCAGTAATGACCAAAAAAGTATGAAATGTGCTTCCGTGCGGAAGGTAGCAAATCCACCACTCTATCCCCACCATGAATACCCATTAACGCTGACATTTGAAAAAAAAAATTAAAAAAAAAAACCCTTGCCTCAATTTTTTGGCGGTTGAGTAGATTCAAAATCCCTTTCACATTTTGCATCGCATTTTTGTTTATCGTTTTACATTGTATATGTAAGTATATTCTCCGTGGTAAACTAAATGGAATTGGAACAACAAAAGCAGGAGTTAACCTATGGACAAGCTTCAAACCAGTTTCTGAACATACTCTACAGAAATGAAAAAACAAAAACTCAAAAAACGTGAGAATAAACAAAGAAGGAGAAGACAAATGAGAGAATAAAGCAAAAAAACAAAACAAAAAAAAAAGAAACAAAACTTACCATCATGATTGTAACATAGAAAACGCGTACAGCTCAGGCAAGAAGATGCAAACTGAATGCACTATTACAGATGAACCAGGCACAGCAGGAGAAGAATCTTAGTCGTCGTCGCCAAGAAGTCACTAGTCCTTACAGTGTTCTTTACACACTCTTTCTGCCTCAAAGCATTACTTTGGAGTTTGCACGTTGAGACCTCTTTTTTTTTTCTCTGGTCGTGTCGTCGTGAACACTTGAAGTAAGTATAGGTAATGCACTTCACTTTTCTGTATGACACAGCACTAAGCACTCTCGATGGAAAGTCCCAATAAAAGGTTTTGAGATTTTGCAGAAGGCTTTCTATTTAGTTTTGGGTACAGTACATATTCGCAGTACACTTTTTAGTTCGTTACTTAGATTTAGATAGTTTAAAACGCTGCACAGTGACTCAAAATTCGTTACGCCTTCAACAAAGGCCATTTTAGAAATAGAAAAAGAAAGAAAAAAATAATTAGAAGATCCAACTCATATCTTAATGCCTACTTCTGGTGACGACCCTAACAGAATATTTTTTAAATAAAATCTCTTAGTTTAAAGCCGAAAAGAACATTTTTGTCTCGGTAGAATGAAGAGGCTATCTCAGACTCTAACACCGAGGCTTCTTAATGGGTAAAGAAGTAATAAATATCATCTATGTATAGGTCTGAAACGAGTAAGTAAAAATGGATAATGGATATCATGGATAGCAAGGCCGTCATTTTTGTAATCCGGTCTTAAACGGCACAGATGACTCTTGTCTAGTAAAATGAGAAAAAATAAAAATCTACGATTCTTACAGCCGAAATATACGTACATATGCACATTCATACAGCAATTATTTCTTAAACTTTCAAAGTCTGGCTTGAAATCGGTCTCTTAGTGAAGTTAAACCCCTTTAGTGTGGCTCAAAATGAACTTCTGAAAGTTGTCTCTGATACAAAGTTGGAATATACTCAACCTCTTCGAATTTTTATTTCACAAAACCATAGCTCCACAGGGGAAGAATATTAAAACTTAAGGACTAGCTTTTTGAACTCCATTTTCTTCCATCGAAGTCCCCTACATTTTAAAGCCTAGCTTATACATATTTGGTTTTTTTAAATCGATTTTTGAGTAAAACTAATCTATGACGTGGTTTTGAGAAATAAATACTTTGGAGTTAGGAGTCATACCGTCGAACCCTGCTCAGGAGTTCTAAATTTTACGGCCTAGCTTTTAGTCATGCTGCAAATTATTTTTAAGTCACGAGAGTTTACATTTCTCGTTATAAAGCCTTTGGGGAGCGATTTAAACTACACGGACATCAGTCTTTCTTTAAATTAGAAATCTCAGCTTAGAATATACACTGGATTCCAGAAGAAGCTGCTTGTTTAAAAGCAAATGTCAGCAATCAGGTTGGCGGATAAACTTCTGTGACGAAGTCGGAGCTCGATCTGTTAATATTTTTAAGAATCCATCAAGCCAAAAATAGATTCTAAGTATACCTCCGAATTTTGCCAACTGCAGGGCTGTGTTGGTGATACATATTAAACGAGAAACTTAAGGACTTTATCGAAAGCCTTACTGGTCCCTATTAGAGTGGTCTTACACCATGCGACAGATCTTAGAAAACATGAAAGGGATTAAAATCCTTATGTATGTACATATATATGTACATACATGTACGTATGTATGTATGTATGTACCTATCACCCATCGGTCTATGAAGTCGGTTATAGAAACGAGCCAAGTATAGTTTTCTTATTACAGCCAAGCTCTTATATCTGGTTGTAGTTTTGTGGTCTTATATACATATGTACATACATATGTATAGAAGGATTCATTTTCTTTATTATTCATTCATAGGTACATACTTTCGCTTAGTTGACAGTCACTGATTTACAATCAACTCAAATTTTGATGCATATCACTAATCCTATCGGGCTATTCGGATTCCTACTGCCAATCCCCAACCTGGGAAAGAGGTTGTCTTCTTTTGAATAATACTATAGTCCTAGCTTCAAAAGAATTGGATTCTAAATCTCTTGACTTCATGTTGTCTTCATGAATTTATATAGCATACGAAATACATATCTTAGAACACCACTTTGGTTTTACGAAAACAACCGAATTCAATATACCAAATCACTGATTACCTCAAGAATCATTCTATGTATTTCTAGTGGCATCCACTGTACCTTCACCTTTTTAAATAGCCTCCGGGGGCTTCAATTCTAATAGGTTCCGAAGGGATCTAAGCCCTGCTCAGTCAACAAGTAGAAAACCTACTTAAGATAACAATTCCACTCCTATCACTCATTTCCACACTTCATCGAGATAATCCTCGTCGAACACATTTTTCAAACTCCGCGCCCCTTAACGGGTTATTTTCCACTCGAAAACAAAAAACACTGCAAATCGAAAAAAAAACAAAAACAAGTTTATTCCCGACAAGAACTTTCAGAACCAAAAATCACGATCGCTCTGAATCGCGGCGCCGTGGTAACTAAAATTTTTCGGTGCCGGTGTCGAGCGTCGTCGTCATCGTCATCGTCATCGTCACAATCGCCTCCACTCCACCAACGTTTCCACCAATTCGCTTACGGTCCCCTTTCTCGCTGGTTGTTTTAACCCTACGGCAGCACGAAGAAAAAGACATAAAGAAAAGAGAAGCAGCAGCACTATGATACACACACATTCTCCACCAAAACCCCATCTCATGGTCTAACACTAACTCCACTCAATGTGTGCCGCTGGCTGCAGTACTGCATCTTGTGTGTTCCCTCGGCGAGCAGTGCATCGTGCTGCAACCTCACCGCCTGTGATTCCTGAACTCCTTGTACTTTAGCTCCAAGCAGAGTGTCACCGCCACCTACGATAGCGAGAGGAGACCCGTGGTGGGTAAACGTCGTTCATATTGCAGTTCGTGGCTTGGATGGAGGAGTGCTGTTCTGTGCTCTGCTGCGCTAGGTAATCTCAGCATGCAATCCAAGCGAGTTCTTTCTTTTTTGTTCCTCTTCTTCGTTTTCTCTACTCCTCCACTCGTGATGTGTGTTTGTGTTTGTCTATTTTATCGGCTTCGCCACACAAAGAGACCGTAAAAAGTGTTAAGAAAGAGAAATGAAAGAGACGAATCAAAAGGTGGGAAATGTAAACAAACCACAGTGTGAACGAGCTGCACACAAAGATAGAGAATCGTAGCAACGTGGTAGTGGCGATGACGATTGAGGACAGCTGCAACAAGTTGTTGGCGTCGATGAGGGGGTGGGGTAGTGCCATTGCCTTACAATGTGTGTGCTTTGAGTACATGTTGCTTTCTTACAGTGAAGGGGCGAAAATTTAAACAAAAGAAACCGAGTTGTAGGTAGATTATATCGAGTGTGATTGGATAACGAAGTATCAAGACTCCCCAACTACCTATACGGTTGCGGACACATTGCCAAGTTAGGCTGGAGACTTCTATTAAGCTATAATCAGACCTCCTGAGACACGAAAATCCAAAAATTTAATATGCATACATACATATGTACCTACATTTCTCAAATCGACTTGGGCAAAGTGGGTAAGTGGTGTAAGAGCGTTATAATTTGATCAACAGAAATTCACTCAGTCACCACCGGTAATATTTTAAGAGAAGTGAAACGTTATGTTTGGGATGTACCAAGTGAATTTGGAAGTTTCGATTGATAATGCTGTGCTAGAGAAAGCTTAGATCAATTCGAGGAAAGATCAGAGAACTTTCAGACAGCATTGCATTAATGTGGAGATAGAATTAGGTCTTGTGTTGCTAGACAAAAGGGGGAATGCGAACAGTGGAGTTGTCGGTACCTCCCTCGCAAAATTACAATTCATTCCGATCACATAGTTATTTTGTGTCCGTTCTTATCGAGCAGAAGAACCAAAAATCGTCTAACATCGAAGTTAAGAAAAATATTTGATCTGCTGGTGTACTGTGTACATTGGCGACTTTAATAATCATCATACCTTCTACAGGCGTGCATTGGCCTTACACTATCCGGCAAATGCAATTTAATCCTGGTCTAACATTCGTAAGCACGTTCCGAACTTCCCAAGCGACAGCATTCCAAATTAATACCCGAATCGCCGTGATCGAATCCATCCCGCGAAGACGAAATAATTAAAAAGTTCAAGCTCAGCAAAGAATTCAAAACTATGAAAGTACGGATGGGATTTAAGTACCTATGTATGCATGTATACAAAGCTTGCAGTGAAACATAAAAACACACACTCGAAAACAATAGAACATGCTTCGAAAATTTAGCAACAGCACACGTAGCCACACCAAAACCCAAAATCACCACAGGAGCACCAACAAACGGATAGAACTTTCATATTCAAAAGTACTAGACCCGGACACTTCCCAAGCGATTTCAAGAAAGTCCTACTATGAAACGAAAACCTACCACAACCACGTTACTTAGAGTTCTGTATAAATTTTAAGAGAGAATAATGTACAGAAGGATTGAAAAAGCCATTAATGCAATTGGTCTATTGAATATCAATGCTTCAGACCCAGGGTAAACGCTGAAAACATCCACCACAAATTCAGGCCTACTGCTCTGCTCTGTACCTAGCATAACCTAGACTCCTGCTAATAATACTATGCATCATAACACTATTGCTACTGAGTAATAAGCCCATTTAAGGTTTTTCTAAACAACAGGCACCAAGAAAAGTGAACAATGGGCTACCCCAAGGTTCACCTCTTACGCCATTGATTTATAGTCTTGTGTGACATCCCAGAGGTAATATATGTATGTACAGAGACACAAATTACTACACCGCTTCGCTGCGCTGTTGTACTCAGTTTATGTTAAAAAATGGTGCCAAGAGTTTGTGTAAATCTATACGACGTAGTAAGGGATTTTACATTAGCTGCATTCTTATATTATAATAACGTAAAAGGGGGCCATCGCACCCAAGGTCTAGCTTTTCGAAAAAAATATCGAGCATAGACCTATCAATTGGTACAGCATTGGTCATCACAAGTAACATCAATTCCACTCTCGGATATAGTCCAATAAGAAAATCTGTTCTCAGAGGAACTTCTCAAGGAGGATGGAACCCTCTTCTCTCGGTTCTAGTCATTGATGTTGTTCTTAAAGAACTAAGTAACACAGAAGTAAGCGTCAATGCACATGAGCACAACGCAACGTAATGATTTTAGTTCAAGCAAAATTCCTAGAGACATTAAGTGCAATAATGGAATCAGCTCTTTATAGTACCGGAAACTGGGCTAGAGATTACTAGAGATCACGTCAACCAGGACAAGACAGTATTATTCAGCAGAAAATACAAAAGGCCATCTCTCAAACTGCCCGTCCTAGCTGGACCTTAACGACCTTGAAATGCTTGCCGACTTAGAGGGTATCACGCTACATAAAACTATCGAATTGAAAAAAATTGGTTCTCCGATTTTAGGTACATTCAAATAAACAATAAAAGTTAGCACTCACCTGCCACAAGCAGCAATTTGTCGACAACATCGTAGCTTACGAAAGGTACAGCAGCCCACACACGGTATTACATTAGATTTCTTGAAAGAACTCACGCACTACCTAATCAAACGATTCAATTTTTTCAGGATATTCAAAGCGATCATTTTTTTTTACCTATTGCATTCGCACTGCACATTCGCGAACAAATGACAACTCGCACTAACCCGAGGAATTGACATTACTATTTGTTTACCTCTGCTACGTTGGTTGGTGATGGAGCACTGATTTGAGTGTCCTGAAGTTCACATGCGCGCACTGTCAGATCGAATTGCTCAGAACACGGGCTGGATCCAAATTGACACTTGCATATCCCGCACTAACCCGATGTATTTATGAATCCCTTCTCGACAGGGACACTGATTTGCACGACCTGAAGACACACGCGAAGTTCTCAGATGGGATTGCTCAGGCCATTCACAGCAGGGACAATGATAGAGCGACCGGGGACTCAAGCGCACTCATCCGAACGAATATTTTAGGACCCTCTTTGCTCAACTTTGACCATGGGACTGGGTCGGACATGATAGTCGCGATCAGACGGTACCAAGCACCATAAGACCGGACCTAGATTTCTGCGCAGCATTGCAGATTAGCGACTAAAAACAGATACCGAAACGAAATCCCGTTACACCGTACACCCAGACACAGGGTTTGGACCGAACCGTTCGCGTCACATTCTGAGCAATTGAAACTGAGTTTTCTGGTCGTCGAAGGCTAATATTAAAGGATTTCGACAAATAGGGACACCAAATGAAGCAAAAAAATTCTAATTCATAAGAGGGAAATATTTTGTTGAGTGAATACTTACAGCAAACGTTCAAGGGAATTTAGGAAGAAACGATTATATGTAAATATGGAAATTGTGGATTTGTCTACAAAAAATAAGGTTTTCACATTTTGTCCTAGACTGTACAGTAGTACCTGCAAGGCAGTAAATATCGAGTGAATTACACACACAGCCGTCCTTTCGCCAGTCATCAGCAGAAACTTAAACCCAAAACTCAAGGACACAGCATATATACTCACAAAAAAAAAACAATAATAATAAACATAGCCCTCAGCTTGTTTAGAAAATTAATCACAACTAAAACCCAGAAGATGATAGATTCTAAGTAAATTTCAAATGAGCTTACAAACCAGGGTATACTCACTATTCATTGTGAAATCTAAAGTAGAGCCTCTTCAAGCCCAGACCTCTTTGAACTTCTCAAAAAAGCAAAGAATTGAAGGAAGGTATGGTGTAAACGTTATCGAAGCTTGAGGGTTTACCTCAAAGCTAATAAGAAACAGCGGTTATAACAAAAGCGTCATCTAAGTAAGTAGCGCCACCTAAGTAAGCTCAGAAATACCTGGGCAGCAAACTGAGTTCTACAGAAAATACAAAGTACAGAGACAACAAGCATCGCTTTCTGTGCATGTATCAAGATTTTTGCTAAGATTCAAGGAAAATGTGACTATCAAATTCCACTTGACGTTGCCGTAAGCTATAAAAAGCGACCTGCGTTCCCAGTAATACCTCTGGTTAAATACATGACGCAATTTAGATTTCCGATGTCGGGCGATCATCAACACTTGTGCCCAATAATATCGATAATCCAGCTGCGATCAGAACTAGAAAGTTAACGAGCCGCTGGAACCTAGATAAACGATGAACTATCTTCGAAACAAGTTATAGAACAGTAATTCCCAAGGGCCAATGAGAGGTGCATGATATGAAACAAAGCTATAAACAGACTAGAGGCTACGTTTACAGAAAAATTAAAGACTCTTCTGCGCCAACAGATTTCAATTAACATTTATGTACATATTGACATTCGGACAGAATACTACCTGCTGGCGACACCTAAAAAGAAGCCATAAATAACATAGTATAAACATATGTATGCATATATACAGAGGCATAAGAATGCATTAGCAATTTGAAGCACAGGATACATTTAAGTTGGAAAAGAAAACAAATCTTCTTAGGTCAGAAAATAAGAAAACATTTTCCCGACCTAGATTAACTTAGTTCTTCAAAATGATTGAGAAATAGTGCATTCTCCACAGAACTCCTGTTGATGGGCAACGAAATTATCTTTTTGATGCCAGAACGGATGTTTATCGTCTTGGACCTTAACCTATAAGAATCTTGTGATATCATTGCTTTCTCTTGATAAAACAAGAAATATTTGACTGAATCAATATGCTTCCAAATGTTCCGACCTTCAGTGTCACGTGAAGCGAATTTTCTGAAGATTTTGATTTTTTTCCAATCACTAAGATCAAAAGCTACACCAGTCATCTGAAAACAAATACGAGTATCTGAGAAGTGGAATCACCCTTTAATCAAAACCAACTCTGTGCCAGTCACTGCTTCTTCACCAGCCCATTCCCTCAGTGAATTCGAAATTTTGCACTGCAAATGTTGGTCAAACATAGAAAATTTGTAATTGTTCCAAACTATTAACCTATTGTGACAAACCCAATTAAACAATTGAACAATTCGTACATTCGCCTGTGTGATTCTCTAACGGTTGATTAGACTTCATTAATTCCTTGGAACTCGTTTTTAAGCTAATAATGCTCCTTACCCGAAAACGACCATAAGCGACATTGCTTTGTACCATATTTTACCGAAAAAATACTTCAAAATACTACTTCAAAATAGTTTATAAAAAAACACCAAGAAAATTACATTTTTCGATCAACAAAACACAAAAAATTGCGAAAATAACATATTCAATTGGAAAACGCAAAGGACGCTATGAAACTCACAATTTGACGGGGGAGTTTTATGATATAGTTGTATGTCGATAAGGTAGATTGATTTTTGTAGAACAAAGCACTTCAAGTGCAAGTGTACCGAGTTTTCTTCATAAAATCTTCAACAAATATAAGAAAATACAGCCAAACACAAAAACTCTGTTTTCATTAAATAAATACATTTTATTGCAAAATAAAAACTCTTATTAGTATTCAAATAATTCTATAGATTAGGAAAAAATTCAATCCAATGTTATACTTACAAACTATAAATACATCAATTACATCAGTCCCTTCTTATTGCTTACGCAGGACGTTGTAAAAAATAACAAATAACAACAAATATAAAATGGGATAACACATAAATATGAATGAATGGGAACGATTAGTTGTTCACGTGAAAAAAGACAGCCTAGAACTTCGTTTCGTATGACAAAAGATCTGCTTGATCCTGTTTATCGCGTGTAGCATGATAGGCTTCACGTTCGCGGTCAGGGAATTTGGTTGGCAAGTTCGGAGAGTGAAGATTGACCTTTGCTTCAAAGCGTATTCCAGCTACTTCCACTTCGTAGTGACCAGAGAGGATGTAGTCATTGGTTACAGGCTGCTCGACACCATTCTCGTCAACATGCCGTACGAAACCGAGACAGACTTGCTTTTTAAAGGTGAATCCATAACCAGTGGTGGTTGTCATTCCGCAATAGATATCATTACGATAGATGGGTTCACCGCCCCAGCACCAGAGATCTACCTCGTGGTCGTGGTCATTTAGTAGGAGTTGAACGTACATTCGCTTGACGCCTTCTTCGCGCTGCTTAAGTAGTGCATCGCGTCCAATGAATTCGATGGGTTTCTAGAAGGTTAAAGTTGTGATATGCTGCCTATGAAGAAATAAATGACACTCACATTAAATTTAACACGCCAACTGCGTCCACATTCAAGAGGAGTGGTAAACGTATCCAAGTCTTGGCCCCAAAAGGCGTAGAACTTTTCAATGCGCAATGTTCTTGTTGCATAGTAACCTATGAAATAGTTAAATCAATGGATTTTCTAATAGAAGACATGTATTTCGAACACTCACCCGCATGTTGAATGCCATATCTTTGTCCAGCTTCCACGATTCTTCCATATACGTGCAACGCAAACTCATTGGGAATATAAAGCACGTAGCCAAGCTCACCAGTGTGGGTAAGGTTCATCGCTCGAACGCCGTTTGCAAGACCGACGTCTAGTTCCTAAAAACAGACAGGAAAGATATTAGATATCAGGGTCGGATGATTTCTAGAAAGACAAACCTTGCACGTAAAGAATGGAAAATTCTTTGGCGACAGATCTGTGTCTGTTAACTCGGAAAGCAAGATTCGACTGAAAGGTCCTAGGACTGAGATTGCAGTATACATCGATGTAACATCGGCAATATTGACACCTGCGCCTGGCTGCATATGTTTATGAATCCAGGCCATTGATCGAGTTTGCTGAACTGTCGGCGCAATCATCATGAAGCTGATGATGAATACCATTTCAGAATATAATTTGAATTTGTTGCTAAGAAATCAGCTACTTACTGATAATCGGATAATCTCGCCAAAGAGCAATCATTCTCGTATCCTCCCAAGTGATTCTGCATTCCCGTATGTATTATAGACCCAACCGGTACATCCACGTCATTAGAGCACAGATACTGAAGCAAATCCACCACTTCTCGACCTTTGGACCACAAATCATATTTCGTAAAGGAACTGTAGTCAGCCAGACCGATTCTTTCCCTGCAGGCGTTGTACTCAGCCGAAACGAAATCAAACCATGGTGGCTTGCCAAAAGTACAGGTCTCTGCGATACGAAATCGAGGAATACCAAATTCATCTGCAAAAAGACTATAATATTAACCAAAAACTCTTCCACCTTCCATGCAGCCCATGACTTACCCAACTTATTTGTCTGATCAAAGTAATTCGGCCTTTCGTACCCCATTGTCTGGCCAAACACAGCTCCAGCCTCCTTCAGAGCAGGAAAAATCGGTGACATCCTTAAGTTACGACCCGTTTGAAACTCATTATAAGGATAATTGATCTTAAAATGCCTTCCAGGCACCTCAGTGGAGCGGTCCTTCAAAAATTTCCTATTGCTATGCAAACCGAGGAATCGTTTGATATCTATATTGTGCAAATCCAGTCCGGTGTACCCCTTCGTAATTAAATCGGCTAGAGAGCGTCCAAGTCCTCCAGCAGCCGACACACCCATGGTCTTTGTGCCAGCAGACACGTAGTAGTTCTGAATTTCAGGAGCTTCACCCAAAATCCACTTGCAATCGGGGGAGAACCCCTCTGGAGTGTTGCATAGGCGCTCGATCTTGGCAGTTCTAAACAGTGGCACACGTTTCAACAGCTCATCGAGCAACTGATGAAAGTGATCCCAGTCTGGTGGGAGTTCGCGTTCTTTCTGTGACAGTGGAACTCCACCATCTTCATAGGCACACTTCGCTTCGCGTTCGTAACCACCAGCTATAATGCCACCATCCTTTTCGCGAAAATACACCCCTCCGTCGCAGTCCCGAACGAATGGTGTGTTTGGGTCCAAACCTTCGACGGGCTTTGTATGAAGGAAATGATGTTCCACCGGTTGTAGAGGGATTTTCACAGCAGGGGCCGATAATGTTCCGACTTCCCGAGCCCAGAACCCGGTGCAATTGACGAAAAATTCACACTCCACGTTGCCAGAGGTTGTCTCAACACGACTCACCTTCCCCTCGATCTGTCTGACTTTCTTAAGAGCACAGTGTTCGATGACAGTGACTCCCATGCGTTTAGCCTCCTCTATGAATGTCTCACATACCATATGCGGGTCACAGACTCCATCTGCCGAGATCCACAATCCTCCAGATAGGTCTCCAGTTTCAATTATCGGACACTTCTCCTTGCACTGCTCGGGCGTTAGAATCTCACAGGGAATACCCCAAGCAAGGCCTTGAGACTTCATTCGGTTGTAGGAAGTCATCCGATCGAATGTCCTCGCCAAGTTAAGCGACCCCACTTGCTTCCATCCCGTCGAATGACCTTTGTCGGTCAAATCTTTTACAAGCTCCACGGAGTACTCAGCCAACTTCAACTCAGCCGCTGATGGCTCAAATCGCCCAGCTAATCCATTTTCGCTCCATTTACAACCCCCGCCAGTGGTCGCCTGTTCAATGAGTAGAGTATCCTGTCCCCAACCACTCAGAGCTAAGTGATAGGCGACAGAAGCTCCCATCACCCCACCTCCACAAATCACGACTCTCGCCTGATCGGGCACTCTCTGTGCAGCACTGGCGTCTGGCTCAATTGGCCGAAACTTACGTTTCCGTAAGACAGTGGACACACGATAGACACCATCGATGGAGATCGGTGCAAATGGTTGGATTTGCTTGCAGAATTCGAAGGCATTCCTGAGGCTTTTTGTACGTCGGAGGGAAAGCATTACTACGTAAATTTAATGAAAAACTAATTACACAGGAATTTAGAGTGCATAACGCGGGTTAAACTAAAAAATCAAACAAATTTAGAAATGCGACTCGATTCCGTTCCCAATTAACTTTTTTTGTCGAAATCCAATTCAACAGCTGACTGCGGTTGACAACTATGACCGCGATGGATGGTAAACAAAACAAAGAGGGAAGGTGTTGCCATATAAGAGGGCGTTTCTCATTCCACTTGTTCGTATATAAATAAATAAATCCAATGAAAAAGTTATATTAAATGGCGTGCAACTGCTTCGAAGAGAAGCAACCCAAAATTCTAGCGCTACGCCCTTACAAATATTGAAGGATTCATGGAAGAGTGAATTAACTTTTATTACATTCACGAGAAAAAATGCGCAAAGCGATGATCTTGGACAAATTGTTGACTTTTTCTTTTTAAAACTTTTTTCACTTACAGTTGATTGAAGCAGCCACTTGGAGCCTCAGACATCTCACTCTGTCACTATTATTTTTTATTTGGAATTCTTACAAAAAGACTAATGATTTTTGAAATGAATTTGTGATCATCTGTAATTTTCAACAGTCTAAATCTTTTATTACAATGTCCTTTCTCATAAAATGGACTTTAACTATGACCCTGATTATTGTTTTATTGTCGTGAGAATACACTGTTGGGCTCACTCCTGTACTGCTTTGCTAAAGTATAGAATGGATTAAGTGTAATAAGCGAAAATCAGACACAATCGCGTGAACAATCGCCATCTAATCAGGCTGTAACTAGCCTTGCATATCCACCCTAATTTTGAAAATTGCACCAAATACGATCCACAAATATGCATTAACCGCCCACTTCAACTTTCACCAGACAAGACGGCGTTTGACAAGCGAAACGTCATCAATTCTTGCGAAAAATTTCCTTTGCTGAGCCATCCTCTGCGACAACGAAAATAATTAATCAAGAAATTTCGAAAAATCAGAACACAATATCCAGTAATTTTATCAAATATACTTTTTTTACTTCACCAGTAATCATTTGCGTGCAAAAACTCCTTCCATAGTACACCGAAAGACGGTAAATCTCTTTTTCTTTGTGTCGTGTCGCCCACTCGAGTGTATTCCGCGTGAAGGGTAGTCAATTCTTCCATCAAAGTGGACAAGCTTCGAATGCTCTCGTCCGGGTCAACCGTGGGAATGAGCGCGATGCAACAATCGACGAATTTTTCCTACGGCGACCGGCCGCAGATGGGCTTGGATGTTGAATTCGGCAGCGATCCGGCATCGGGTGGATTTTTCAATACTGACTACAAGAAGCACGATGACCTCAAGCATATGTTGGATAGTAACAAAGATGGTCTCAAGTTGGAGGCTATGAAGAGGATCATTGGAATGATAGCGAGAGGTAGGGATGCATCGGATTTGTTCCCTGCTGTTGTGAAAAATGTTGTGTCGAAGAACATTGAGGTGAAGAAGTTGGTGTATGTGTACCTGGTGAGGTATGCAGAGGAGCAGCAGGACTTGGTGCTACTTTCGATCAGTACATTCCAGAGAGCGTTAAAGGACCCGAATCAGTTGATTCGAGCAAGTGCACTGCGGGTGCTGTCCAGCATTCGAGTGTCGATGATTGTCCCAATTGTGATGTTGGCTATTAGGGACTCTGCATCGGACATGAGTCCATATGTGAGGAAGACTGCAGCCCATGCAATACCCAAGTTACACGCTTTGGATCCTGAGCAGAAGGACGAGTTGGTGACTGTAATTGAGAAGCTACTATCAGATCGCACAACTTTAGTCGTTGGGTCAGCCGTCATGGCCTTTGAAGAGGTCTGCCCAGAGCGTGTAGACCTAATTCACAAGAATTATAGAAAACTCTGCAATCTTCTGGTGGATGTGGACGAATGGGGACAAGTCATCATTATCAACATGCTGACGAGGTACGCTCGAACTCAGTTCGCCAATCCAAACGCAGAAGAACTGGAAGACCCCGAAGACGGTGTGGATGGGAACAAAAAATTCTACGACGACGATGATGATGAAGATTTATCCTCATCCGATGATGAAAAGAAGAAGAAACAGCAGTCACCCAAGCGTTCCACATATGTCATCGATTTGGATCACCGCACACTGTTGCGTCAGACCAAACCATTGCTCCAGAGCCGCAATGCTTCGGTTGTCATGGCTGTAGCGCAACTCTACCATCATGTAGCTCCACGCGGAGAAGTAAATATCATAGCCAAGGCGCTGATTCGTCTTCTACGGTGTCACAAGGAAGTACAGAGCGTTGTGCTGACATGCATTGCTTCGATGTCAACAAAGAGGAAGTCAATCTTTGAGCCGCACATGAAGTCATTCTTTGTGAGGACCAGTGATCCCACTCACATAAAGCTTCTTAAGCTAGAGATCCTGACAAATCTCGCCACGGCAACAAGTATTTCGGTTATTTTAAGGGAATTCCAGACGTACATCAACAGCAGTGATCGTCCGTTCGTTGCTGCGACCATCCAAGCAATCGGGAGGTGTGCTGCATCCATCAAGGAGGTCACGGAGACTTGCCTGAGCGGGCTAGTGCATTTGCTGTCCAATAGAGATGGTAAGATGACGTGAATTGCAATCTTTTTTCCTCTTTACTAACGTTAGAATCATCTACCTTCCATCAGCATTATATTCGACATTTTCTCTTGATATTTTCGCTTTAAGCCGTCTAATCTATCGAATGACTCCTCGTAAGATTAAAGTAATCCTCAGCTTTATTGAGAGTGCAAAAAAATAATTGTATTTGGGCAAAACCTCAATTTAAAAATTCATGACAATCTTGTTTTCCTCAATCTATGTACTTCTTCAGATTAAGGTCATCTTTTCCAAACTAGTTACTAGACTTTCTTCATAGGAATAGCAATTCTTTTTGACTAAATCTTCTATTACCTCCCAGGAATCGTTCAGTTTCTTCGCATGGATACTGCGTTGTTCATGGATTTCTCTATTTTTCAATAGAATCCTTCCGTAGCCGATAGAATCGAGTTCAGATTTTTAACCCCTTGAATTTGTAGAGAATCCACTGTTCTCAACTTGCATATTTTTCTCTTTTCCCCTAGAACATGTCGTTGCTGAAAGTGTGGTTGTCATCAAGAAGCTCCTGCAGACAAAAGCCGCCGAACACTTTGAAATAATCTCCCAAATGGCCAAATTACTTGATTTTATCACAGTCCCAGCTGCACGTTCATCTATTCTCTGGCTAATCGGTGAATATAACGAGAAGGTACCGAAAATTGCTCCCGACGTGCTGCGAAAATTGGCCAAGACATTTATTGATGAGGTAAGTCATACATCCCTTCCACAAAATATCTAGAAACTCTATAATCTCTCTTTAGGAGGACGTTGTCAAACTACAAGCCCTCAATTTGGGCCTCAAACTTTACTTGACGAATCCCCAGCAGACCTCTCTCCTCTGCCAGTATGTATTCACATTGGCCCGCTACGATCCAAACTACGATGTTCGTGATCGTGCACGTTTCCTGCGTCAGTTTATTTTCCCCTCGAACGATGGTAGCACAGTTCTCTCAAAAAGTGCTCACAACATCTTTCTAGCTCCGAAGCCTGCTCCAGCACTGGAGAGTAAATATCAAGGCAGAGATCACTTTCAACTGGGATCTTTGTCGCACTACTTGAATATGCGTGCAACTGGTTACAATGATCTGCCAGACTTTCCGGAAGCTCCACCCGATGCGTCCGTCCGGAATATTGAACCGTACAAGGATGAACAGCCACAGAGGGCACTCTCACATAAAACGGTCAACCATGGCAAGGATCAGGATAAAAATTTCTTCTCCGAGTCGGAGAAAAGCTCGGAATACTCGAATTCGGATGAATCTAGTTCCAGTGATGATTCTTCCAGTGGAGAAGAAGAAGAAGAGGAAGAGGTCTCAAAGAAAGTGGGATCTCCAGTGGAGAACAAGAAACCAGTGGATGGAGATTCTGGCACAGCAGATAGTGCCTCAAGTTCAACCAGTGATTCTGAGAGTGCATCTGGCTCTGGGGAGTCTTCCTCTTCGGATGGGACCAGTTCAGAGTCAGAATCCGAGAGTGACAGTGAGAAGAAGAAAAAGTTCGAGAGGGTGAAAGCCAAGGCCAATGAGGTGAAACAACCGGCAGAAGCCAAAAGTAATTTAGATTTGCTTTTGGACTTGAGTGACATTCCGCCAGCCGGACCAGTGATGACACCATCACTTGGAGGATTCTTGACGCCAGGTAATATTAAATAACTATTTTTCGAACCTATGCTAATACCTTTCAATTCGTTTTAGGCACAACAATGGTAGGACTCATTCCCCAAAGCGCAGCCAATCGCATTGATCTTGTTGGTCCATCTTTCATCGATTTTAAGCATCAAGACCTGCTAAACAAGCTCTCAGGAAATGGACTAAGTCTCACCTTTCGTTTTACCCGTTCGCCACATCTATTCTCCTCCAACATGGTGTCCATTGAGTTGGTCTTCACGAATCATTCCAGCGAAGAATTGACAACCATTCAAATGGGTAGCCAAAGGACTCTCCCATCTGGTATGAGTATTAACGAATTCGCTCCCATTCAGAGCCTCCAGCCGCAACAGAGCTCTACTGGGGTACTAGGAGTCGATTTTAATGATTCTACTCACGCTATCGAGTTTGAGGTCCAGTCGAGTGGTGGAAAATCCAAAATCTCTCTCAAGGCACCCATTGGAGAGTTAATCCGTTCCGTGCAAATCGGTGAGGAGTACTTCCGCGATGAACGCCAAAAATTACGCGGTATGAACGAACATCAGAGCAAGGTTCTGCGGCCAACTACCCTCGACATGAATCGCCTCAAGATGCGAGTTTTTGAGAAATTGAATGTGGCCAGCATTGCGTGTTCCAATCCAGACTTTGTGTATTTTGTCGGACAGACTATGTCATCAAAGAGTTTAATTCTCATCTCACTGGAGCTACTGGAGAATGAGATCTCTATTTTGGTGAACTGTGAGAAGATGGTTATTGGTTCGATGGTACTCAATGAAATTCGCAACGCACTGACTGGAGAAGTATGAGATTATGCCGCATTCGTAGGTTAACACTCCGTTTGCACAGAAAGCACACCTAGCACTATCGTCGTTGTCCTGTGTAATGTAGCTTTGTGTCAATTGCTGTCAGCTTGAATGGAATAATTTCCGTTTTCTTATTTTGTTCTTTTGCTGTATTTTTCTATGTCTATGTCTACCGTTAGAAATGGGAAGCGTGCGCGATTTTTTTTTTAATTGATACACCACACTTAGTTAACGTATGAAGTATGCAAATTATCGCTAGTTATACAAAAATACTTTACTCGTAAGAATACACAAATAAATGTTATTTTTGCTTATTTCGTTGAGTTTTATTGAATACAACAGTATTGAAGTCCTTGTGCTTCTACAAAACAACTAGAACTCTTCTACGGACTACGGAGTATCACAGTACTTTACGAAGGATCGATCACACCATTCGCTGTGCTATGCCGTACTTTCTAAAGCAATGTTCTAAAAGTTGCTCCTTTTTCCAATTTACGCGCTAATCTTCCTAAATATACTTCTCGTACGATCGCATTGTAAATTGTACCTATTTAATTCAAGTCGATGGATTTACTTGGATGGAATGGAGCGGATCGGAACAAGTAGGATAAGAGGTGATATGTAGAATATTATAACATACAGAAAAGCCCTGATAAAATGGGCGTGGCCATATTGCGTTTTGTACTGAAATACGATGATAACTGCGAACGTTTGAGGATGTTCCATGTAAAATTTCATAAAAATCGGTTTTTTGATGAAAATGTCCCCAAAATTTTTCAGATGTGAAATTCCATCCACCAGTCTAAAAAGGCGTGACATGCGGACGGACGGTCATGGCTCAATCAATTTCGCTACTGATACTGATCACTAATATATGTAGATACTTTAATATACCCATATGATATAATATAAAAATTAACATGAACCACAAATTACTCTTAAGTTATTTTTTAACCAAAGAATTACACACTGATTTGGCAGCACTCTTATAAATATGCAATCCACAGCCCACATGAATGAAAAACACCAAACAAGAAAAAAAAAAGCCATAAGCACCTGTCAAACTGCATTTGTTTGCTGTCCACCGATTTTTTAATTATTCTATTTTTACTATTTTAACGCAATCAAACAAAAAGAAAATCTATAAAACGTAATAAAAAAAATCCATTTGTAATCAGTTCCACAATGAACTTTGAGTTGACCAATCCAAACAAAGATTCCTCTCGGGCGGCGTGCAAGAAATGCGGCTACGCTGGCCATCTCACCTACCAATGTCGTAATTTTCTCAAGGTAAGTCTAAACTTATCACTGAATTCCCTTAAATCTACAAATTATTTGAATTTCTCTGTAGGTCGATCCAAATAAAGAAATCCTCCTCGACGTGGACAGTACTAGTAGTGACTCGGAAACCGAATACCTTACTCCTTTGACCGAATTGCGTAAAAACGAATTAAAGGAGAAAGAAAACGAGCTACAAAAGAAACAAAAAAAGGAAGAGGAAAAGAAATCACTTAAAAAAATGAAAAAGAAATGCGAACAAATGCTGAAGGATAAGAAAAAGCGAAGGAAGCACTCGAGCACTAGTAGTTCCTCATCGTCGTCGTCGTCCTCGTCGGATTCGTCAAGTGAGGAGTCCTCATCGGATTCAAGTGATGACGAGTACTCGTCATCGCCATCGTCTTCATCGTCCAGTGGAAGTGAAGAAAGAAAAAAGAAAAAGAAGAAACACAGCGGTTCATCATCGAAAAAGAAGGTCAAGACGAAACGAATCCGCAAGAAGTCGGGAAAACTACGCCGGAAGAAGCGTAAACATTCCTCTTCTTCGTCATCGTCATCGAGCGATGATTTATCCAGTTCGCTATGAGAATGAATATACACCAACACACGCATTAGACTTGTGAATATGAAAATATCTTTTAATCCTTAAGAATAAATGACAAACTTAGAAGAATAACCCTGGTTAGTTCTGTTCTTTGTTTCTTTGGATGGCGTCGATGGTTTCCTTTCGAATGGCACTGCCGCATAGTCGAAGGATTGTTTCCTTGGTTAGTGGGTCTTTCGTGTTATCCAGGGTCGTTGCAATACTGCTATAGAGGTTGTTCATTATTTGTTTGACGACCACTTGCAGGTCGTCATTGGAATTCGTGGTTTGGACGATGTTCAGCTGGTCTTTTAGATCTTGGTTCTCTTTTGAGAGGCTATCCACTTTCATTTGGATATCCTCAGTGTCCTTTATCGCCTTCGTGAGATCTGTATTCTCCGCTTTTAGCCTATCAACCGTCGTCCTGTTGTCTACAATCTCCTTGTCCTTGGCTTTGCATTCATTGCGAAGTTCGTTCAACCGCCTTTGCGATTTCTCCAACAGTTCCATTGTAACATCCTCCAGGTCCTTACAGTCTTCAAGATATACACACAGATCCCCCATCACATCTTCGAATCCGGAAAACATCTCCACTCTTAGTTTTGGCTCATTTCTCACTGGAACTGCTCTCTTCAATTCGAGTTCCCTAACAGTCTGCCGCAAAGATCGGTTCTCCTTCCTCAATTCCAAGATTTTTTCCTCCAAACCTAAAATTTCATCGTCCTTATCCCGTCCATTCACCTGTGGAGGGCCAATTGAATCCATTTTGTCCAAAACCCTTTCGATCTTCGTCTCCAGCTTCGACAGATTAATACGGAGTTCAGTGTTCTGTGTTCGGTTCTCTGTAAGCAACATGTTCATGTACTGATTCTCTTGCACCGGAGGACCGTAAGCGATAACGCTAGTACTTTGGAGGGCATTCCCAATCGGGACAAGTTGCTTATGTACCTTCCTTGGTAAGATGCTTGGCTTTGGAGGAATGTTTATCACTTCAGTGTCCGAGGAGTCACTCATGTCGGTTGCGGTTGTTGGTGCCGCTAATTTCGGAAGCGGTTGACCCATTCTTGCCATTCGGGAGAGCAGTTTGGCCTTGTTAGTGGTGTCACTGTCATCGGTGGATAGCTCAGGCTGGGATTGCGGTTCCACAAGTATTGTTTGGGGCTCCTCCTTAGGTTCTTCAACTGTGGACAACAATTCAGGCGGTAGATGTTCAAGGAATGACTTTTCATCGTTTGCTTCAAGAAAAATACTCCAGAACTCCTTTGTATCATCATGGAACTGAAGGTAAGATGATTTTAGGATTAGTTTTGTACCGGATTGCAGTGTCCTTGTTGCCAAAACGTTGTTTTTGGTTCGGTACACAATGATTTTGAAGTTATTTTGTGAATTTTTGAGCAAAGCGAGTCCAACGCGACCCTGGGAGACGTTTTCCTGGTTAATTCTGAAATGAAAATGAATTATAACAATGGTAGGGAATATGTAGAGGGCTTCTTAAAATGAGATGAAATAAGAGAGCTTTAATGCTCATACAAAAGGCAATGAAACTTCCAAAGACTCCCACAGAACAACAGATTTGGACCTACCGCAGATATCAACAAGAACTATCGATAGGTAACTCAGGTAATACTCAAGCTGTACTGACAGTTTGTATTTTTGCATTTCAGAACATCCCCCGGTGCTAAAGTATTAGAAGCACACTCTGGCGAATCGATTATGTCGTAAGAAGAGTGTAGGAACCACCATTGCAGAAAAAAAAGAACAGAATTCAGTTTCCATTTATACGGAATACTGATATTCTGAGCTCACACTGAGAAGATAAGGATAACCGGAATCAATGAACAATGAAAACTATGTAAATACCTTTACATAATTAGATGAAAATGTAGAGCGTTGGATGCCAAAACCAATGAGTCAGCGGCGATAAGCAGCGGGAAGCAAGATGCACATCGTTCTAGGCTTAACTGTACTTTGCTTTATAAAAGCCACATTTTCAAAGTGAAAAAAAATCACACAATAGCGAAGATTATTGTATGAAATTCAATTAGATCTACACCTTCCAGAAGTCAGAAAATTTGTTTTAAGCCGATGGTGATTGTGATTGCCACTATTTTATCTGTTGGTTGTGTGATATACTATCTCTTGCAGGTCGGCAATAGCCTCGTAGCCTCGTACAAAATTACGAATCTGTACCAAAAATACCCCGATATAGCCGAGTATCTATTGGTTCTGAGGTTAATGCCAACTAGCCCGTAGACCACGACTGGTGGTTTTGTACGTTATATTGTACTTATTGACAATTAAACAAAATAACTTAAAAACAATTGGGCGAGCGCTAGTGGTAGTTTAAGTGTGCGGCCTGTAATGCGGCTTAGGTCCATTTATACTTTGAGAATAACAATCTGATCAAACCTAAAGGATACTTGAGAATTTTTTAACGGAGAGCCAAACAGCAGAAGCCCAATAAGATAGTTCCCTTTGGGTTCTTCAGAAAAAAACAATTACAAACATAAGCAGAGTGGTTAAAGTTTGTAAAATAAAAACGTAATGAATTTACCAAGAGTTCATACTCACAATTTAAATGCAGTGACGACTCTGGCCATTTGAACGTTCCAAGTCATAGCTGAAGCCCCATTTCCCACACTATCAGAGGGTTCCTGTGCCTGTTTCGGTGGTTTATATTTCAACGATCGATTTACATCTTCCGTCTCCTGGCTTAGTCCAAATAGATTAGCTAAATTCGACCGACTAGTGGAAGAAAATATGATTTAATCTGTCACTTTCCACTTAATTTCCACATACTACCCACCTCTCTAAATTTCCAAAAAACTCATCATCCGTTTCGTTAATCTTTAGACCAGTTATCGACATCCTTTTAATATCTTAACATGCATAGAAAAACAAAGAAAAATTAAAAAACTTTCCAACTTAATATCATAACAAAATCAAACCAGCAGCTGAGTAGAAAATCCACTTCTCTTCTCAGCTGTCAACAAATTAGTTTGCTTACCATCAAAGTAAAAACTACGTTAGACTATTAATTCAATGCAACTGCGCCGATTTTTGTAAACAAAAGCACCATCTACTTCAGTTTCTATCTCTATTTGGCCAGGAAGATTATAAATCTTCCATCTCTACTGTGGAACCGCCACTTTGCCAATAGAGAGAGAATTCAGCATCTTGGGCACCCTCTGACTTTTCCGTTTTTGTTTGCTGTCAAAAAGAAATCTTCATTCTGGATAAAAAAACGATTAGACTTCAAAAAAAAAAGTTTAGTTTCTTTCGAATAATTGTTCAAAAATATTTAACCAAGCAAAATTTTCAGTGAAAAAATATACACACACAATTGAAAATTTCAAGTTGAACCTCGTTTTACGCGGTTCTTAACCTAAATTTGTTGGTTTTGTTTACTCTTTTTTTTTTTAATAATTTTGGACAGACAACGGCGGTGCTAGAATTTTTAAGAAATCTCATATCAGTATTATTTGTAAGGAAACACATCCAGAGCATGGAGAAACGCACCCGTAGATCGTCAGAAAAGTCGGCCAGTACGGTGAGGAGTAAAAGTCAAGGTGAGATTGGGGTGGCTTGTTCAATTTTCCCATGTGTGTCTTGAATTGGTTATGATTGTGTTTCAGATGCTATTTTGGATTTGAAAAATAAAATTCCGGAAATTGACAACATCTTTAACATTGTTGGTCGCATTGGGAATGGAACATTTAGTACAGTGTTACTGGGAACGCTAAAGAAGGACCGGGATGTACCTGAGAAATTTCGGAGAAAGTTCGCGATTAAGCATCATGTGCCCACCAGTCATCCGGATCGGATAATAAAGGAACTCAAGTGTATGGTAGAGATTGGGTAAGTGTGGATGAGTCAATTGGACTTAAGTGTAACCTTGACAGAAGATCGTTAGTCGCCCACATAGTTCAAAAGAAACTATCTCTTAGTTTGGCGAGTAAAAATAGCAATGGCATGTGGTGGTAGATACATACATACGTCATGTTTACTTGGTATCGCGTCGGAGGAGGTGTATGGTCATATTGAGTAGCGTTGACGTTCGGCTGATTGGTGGCGTTTTGTTGTTCGATTACGAGGGCAAGGGGTGAGACTAGTTATTTTTGTTGCAAATAGCTGAAGCTTATGATTATCAACCCAATGACGGGTGTTTGCATTCATCCTGAACATAGTCACTTCGATTGGTTAGACGACAAGCGGGTTACACAATCAAGATCGACCGTGAAATTGGCTTGGGAAATGATTTGCCAATAAATTTAAAAACTGAAGGGCAAATACAGTGGTTCCGGCAACGACCAGTCTAGCTTTTTCTTTCAAAATTGATCGCCAAATACGCATTCACTTAGATACAGTGTAAGCATATTTTACTATAAGTACGTTTAATTGTCTGTTTCATTCAGGAAGCTGAATGGTATGCAGTTAGTCAGATATGGTTTGTCCAGAAAATCATTAAGATGTTGCATATGCGCCTGTTAATGAACCTTTGTTGCTTCCTTAAGTTTTCTGACTCGATTGTAGCGATCACTTTCTACTAATAGTACAGACTTGGTGTCGGACTTAGACATTGGAATTCGATACACGCCCAACAATTTAAGTAGTTATCACAAGAGGACGAAATAGGCGCTTCCGATCTATCATAAAAATAAACACCACGTTAGTGGCTCACCAAAGTTTACTGCAACTCTAATCAAGCATTTGCTTTATACAAATTTGTATCACAACGTATACATAAGTTGTATCTATTTATTTGTCTAACATTTTTTCTAACAAACTCTCGTTTCTCGTTCTTTCTTGCAGTGGAAAAGACAACGTGATCGGGATAAATTGCACCATCCGTAATAATGAATCGGTGGCATTCATCATGCCCTACCTGCCACATGATCGTTTCCATGACTTTTACAATAAAATGCGTCTCGAGGAGATCCAGTGTTTCATAAAGAACCTCCTAATAGCCCTGCGTCGTGTGCATAAATTTAATGTCATCCATCGGGACGTGAAGCCAAGCAATTTCCTTTACAATCGTCGAACTCGTCAGTTCCTTCTAGTCGACTTTGGGTTAGCACAACAAATTTTACCAAAATCAGATAATTCCACATCGAGTGACCTCAAGCGACGAGATCATGGTGGCGAAGGTGTCGCACCAAATAAAGACGATGAGGGTGATTCGAAACGCATTCGTTGCTCTCATAACGATTCGATTTTTTTATCAGCGCGACCTCCAACAGAAACCGCCAGCACTCCATTTAAGATGCCGCTGAAGCAGCTAAATAAAATCTCAACCCCGTTAAAGAAGCTGAAAGAAGGTCATTTGGATTCACCCCTCAGTCGGCACGTCAAATCGGCGATTCTAGGGGTCACCATGACAGATCGTTTGCAGCAGAAAGTCCGCAACTCAGCGCTACGTAAAACAGAGAACAAAAAGCAACAACCATCACCGGTTGGTGGTAGTGCCAAATCCCCACAGTACAACACAAATCGCAACTTAAACACGTCCTCACCGCCAAAATGTTATTGTTATGGACATCCGCAAGTGTGCAACATTTGCCTGATAAAAAAGGAGGTGCATGCATCACGTGCAGGTACACCCGGTTATCGACCGCCTGAAGTTCTGTTAAAGTACCCCGACCAAACAACTGCTGTGGACATCTGGGCGGTGGGAGTAATACTACTGTCCATACTATCAGGTGTCTATCCGTTCTTTAAAGCACCCGATGACTACGTGGCACTGGCCGAAATTGTAACTCTCTTCGGCGACAAGGCAATTCGGCGAACTGCTTTTGCTTTGGATCGACTTGTAACCTTAAGTCAACGGAGTAGACCTCTGGACCTTCGGAAACTCTGCGTTCGGCTGCGTAACCACAAAAAATTCAGCTCCCCCGAGTTGATAAAGAAATATCAGCGCGCCGATGGTAGCTGTGAGGTATGCAAGAACTGTGAGCAGTACTTTTACAATTGTCTCTGCGAGGATTCGCAATATGTAACAGAACCGTTGGGTGATGATCCCTTCCCGTTGAGTGCGTATGATTTACTGTACAAATTGCTGGAACTCAATCCGCACAAACGAGTCACTGCCGAAGAAGCTCTTAAGCATCCCTTTTTTGATGCTATCGACATTACAGCGTAGCTGTGATGAGAGAAACAAAACAACTTGTACATACATTTCTTTCTTTTTAAGTACGTTTACATCAGACGCATTAAAATTTTTGTTTGTGCAATATGATGAGAGTAGGAGGGGGAAATTCCATGAGACCGATATTATGTTTGCGACAATTTTTTTTTGTTTTGTATTGTGTGTGAGTGATAAAATATAATATACAAGCAGTGAGAGAGACTGATTGAGCGTGAAAAAAAAAATAGAAAATACAATAATTAATGTACAAAACGAAGGCTGTTTACTTTATTGCTTTTAACATATGTATGTACATAGGTATATCGTCGGTGAAAAGATAAAAATGAATAAGTGACATTTTTATAAGAATTATTTTGTTTGGATAACAATTAATTGAAAGATGTAATAAAGCTCCATTCTAAAATTTTATTTACCACAGAACAGCTCAAAATACTTTTTAACTATAATCAGTTAGTAAACTCCATAAATCCCCTTGAAGAACGTATGTATATAGGAAGGACTCCACTTACGTTATCCGGTTTTTTACTTGCAATTTGGATAAACCTTGCCGTAATTTCGATTTAGGTACATATGTACGTCACTTCTCGGTATGCACATTTCGCTGATTTCGTGAAGGTGCTGACCTTTCGCACTTGTCTTAAGATAATTTAATTTTCGATATACATATGTATGTTTTGATTTACGTCGCACAGCTAATTTTCAAAATTACTGTTCTATGCATTTTTGCGCAAGCCATCTATTAGACTATGCCCAAACTAACTAAGTAATGTAGCTACCGTTAATTTTGAAGTTTGAATAAAAATTCCAATTTCGCACTAAGGATCATTATACGGACCCTACAGTATGTGGCCATTGAATTATGACCGATGAGAAATATATGGGTTTTTTCACTTTGATCGCAAATAAAGACAAAATTAATTTGATTATTTAAAATCTTGTTGCACATATTTATTGTTACATGGCATATCAGTGATTACAAAGTAAAAAAAAATTATTAAATCTTAATAGTTAGTACTACTGCCCTTTTGTTCGTACCTCCTTTATTCGTGTGGGCATGATTTCAATGGATTTCGCCCGTTTCAGGCTCGTTTTTCCAGATATCTTCAATGTTCGGCTTGAGCTCTTGTTTGGAATTGTTTCATCCACTATAAAGGCGAGATTTTAGATAGGTCAAGCAGTTTTTAATCGGGTTCAAATCCGGAGAATTAATGGTAAGATTTCCAAGTTCATGGAACTCAAGCATTTCATGCTTGTTTTGGATGTGTGGCATGGAGCTCCATCTTGCCTAAAGACATATTCTTCTCTGGGAGAGTCTAATGTGTTCAAATACGGCCGAAGAACTTTCCTCAGGACAGGATTATACTGATTGGAGTCTATTGTTCCATCAACGTAATAAATTGACCCCGTACTTTCGCATATTATGCAACTCCAAATCATCACAGAGGGTGGGTGTTTGACCGTCCGAACTACGCAATGCTCTGAATTTCTTTCATTGGACCTTCTGCAGATGAATTTGGCCGTCTCCGTCACGACTTCTTAGCGACACTCATCGCTAAAGACAACCTAAAATAAAATCGTGATTACGGGAAAATTGCTAAAACTGTTTCATCTTTTATTGTGAAAAAAATTTGAAAAACAAATTAACTTGCTTAGTTCCAATAGCCACTCTCGCAGTCTATGTGAAGTTGTGCCCAATATAATCGCCATTTTCACATGACATTGATCAATTTGGGATTCTTTGCTTGCCTCCTTCGCTTGTCTCCAATCGACGCCGCAGAGTTCTCACCGATATGTCGATTCCAGCTTCGTTCAAAACCTTCAAAATGCAGTGAGCTAGTGGATTACGTTCCTGTAGAGCTTTATGAATAATTTTCCGGTCAGTCCACGGTGTTATTTTTCTTTCTTTGCCACAGTTTTGCCGATTATTTGAAGTAACCAAGGTTGAACCGCCTGGTACGTCCACGTGTTTTGCTATGTTGACTACTGAAGATTTTGCAATTCCAACAATCTTGGCTATTTGAGCATAGCTGGACTTCTTCTCAGTCAACAAAGCAGCAATTTGTGATTTTTTTTTCAAAAGGAATGTCGGCTTATTTAACAATATTGATAAAAATCAATTAAAATAAGGTTTCCGACTTACTATGAGGTATATATATTAATTTTCTAACAAATATGTAATGCTACTAATTGCAACTTATTTAATTTAAGTCCCAAATTAATTTCCCACTTATTAAAATACTTTTTTACAACGCACTATTGCCAACTGCGAGCTTAAAGAAAATGATAAGTAAATCACGTTAAAACCTATTTACATATGTGTTGCTGCACACTTATCATACGCACGTAGGCAAGTCATTTGGTGCCTGCTTTTGAAATTAAGGAAAGTATGGAGAAAACCCGTAGCTAGCCGTATTCTTAAAAACGCATTTCACAGAAAAAACACATCAAAAAGAAAAAAAATCGTTGAAACCACCATCGGCCATAATTCATTGGCCACATACTGTAGATATGAAGTTTGATCCAAATTCGTTCACCTGTGCCGGCTATAGGCTCGTGCACAGACAGACAGACGATATTGCCAGACCCACCTTTTTCGATTTTTCTAATGTCCAAATTCATCAAAATCTCGAGATCGAAAATCAACACGAATTCAATACTTGCACTATGTTATGCAAATTGAAATCCGCGATATTCCTTTTCATTATCATTTGTGTGTTGTTTGCATTAGCAATTATTTGGAAATAAGTAACTCGATCATTGTGGACACTCAGCCCTATCGTCGTATCCGATCGGAAAACAACTTGCATATCATCCGTATCCGATCCAAAACATTTGTTAGAGAAAGTTTCCCGAAAGAAATAATGCACTACACCGGCATTTAATTTTTTAGTTTCAGTGTCATGCCTGCCGAACTACGGCCTAATTTAACACTCGCGTTCGATCACGGCTTTCGGTTCTAGATTTTTGAAACTCTATAAAAAGATTCGAGAAATCTTTAACGCCAAAGCGTGAGATTGGAACAGAAATGAGCTAATGTACGTACATCATCTCTACTGAAAGCTTTTAATTTTTTTGCATGCATAGGTACCTATGTACATATGTACCTATATGGTATACTGCTTGCTCATTTACACTGGTGGTATTTTATACACATCCACACATTTATATCGCTTCAATACCGCAATATCGGTTGCGGTATACCTCCCCAGTGTGTGAATCTATATTTACTGCAAAGGATTACGTATGTAGGTATGTATGTATGTGTGTATTCATTTATTTAGTATCAGTTACTATTACAACTCATTAACTTTATATTAATTTTTATATAAAACAAAACAATTTAATTTTAAGTTATTGTATTTCGTACATGTGATATTAATAGATTCTTAAATCTTCTTCAAACAGTTTCATTCTTTGTAACACGTACCGCTATTTCGTGTGAGAAGTACTATAAAAAATAACTGAAACTGCATTAAAGTTTTTCGTCAATGGCAGCATTCTTGCCATTAAGGTCCGGTAATTTATTTTGTCGGCGTTACCAGAATTCTTTGGCATAAACTTTGTCTAGACTTACATAACGCTAGTTATCTGTCAAAAAACGAAATTCTCTGATCGTTTTAGCTTTATAAATAGTATCATTGGTATATTCATTATTTTATTTATTTAGTTCAGAGTTGTTGAAGTATTTTGAACCTATGCAAGTTTTTAATACATTTTACATAGACATATTAATTTACTTGAAAGAATATGCTGTCTTAGAAAAGTGCATTTGAATAATTTTATTAAAAACGTATGTATAAATAAGAGCGAACCAAAGACTCACGTTGCATATGCATCATAAGCCTTGTTTTTTGAAAAATACCAGCTGGGGGTATAGAAATTTAACTGGCTATAGGCTACCCAAATGACTTTCTGGCTGGCGAGGTTTAAAAAAAACGCGGCTATTAATGCCAAGAATAAGGTGAATTCACCTCGTTGCCTGAATGCTCTCAGTCAATAAAAAGCACAACTCACTACGGCAACTCTCATTTCATTTCCGCCATTTCAGGCAAAAGTCACTTTGACACCATCAAAAATGACTTTAACGTCAAGCTCACTCAAGGGGTTTTTTCTCCTCACAACGGCAAAATCAGCAGTTCGCTAGGCTTTGACAGTTGAACGATTTGAGTTGGTTTTGTCGGTTGTGTGTCGTGGATTTGTGGAAAATTTATAAGAAAAAAAAAAAAAGAAAAATATATATATTTAATGGCATTGGACCGAAATTAAATCTCTAAAACTTGCAAAACAAAACCCCTTCTCCAATCTTCCATCAACCCAAATGAAGTGAACCAATACGACAAGTGTAGGAAAAGTGTCTTCTGCAGTGCATTTATTTTTCCCGTTTTTATTTCCACCGAAGAAGAAAATATATAAATTGTACACAAAGTGCATCCTGTTTGAAGATAAAACTACCAACACGGGGAATTCCTCAAGACGTATTTATTTTGGATATCAACCATCTCTCATTGGGTAAGTGCGTGCTGTCCCTAAAAAAAAATTGATTTTCACACTTTCTCGTTTTGTAATCGAAGAAAAAGCGGCATAAGTATCGCGAGAGATGATGTAACTTCATAATGATCTGAGAAGTGGGAGCTCGTTGGGGCTTTTTTCTTTCTTTCTACGAAAAACTTATGATAATTGCAGCATAGAGCCTTGCAGCCACTGCTATTGCTTATGCCTCGCAGCTGGTGGAGATGGAAATCTACTCGTACTTCACGTTCTCTGATCAAATTTTTTTGATAACTAAATTTGTTGGTTGTGCACACGATGCTCTCTGTTCAATTAAAAGTTTCCCTTACTTCGTTCTCCGGCTGAGAGTTCGTAGAGCACGTTTCTGCTGCAAATCGTGCTATAGCAAACTCTGGGAATGAAAGCTTACCTGTACAGTTGAGGACAAGAAACTGGTTTAAATATTTGCCAACTAGGTACCTATTTCATGATATTTTTTATTCCAAACCTGCTGGTGAGGGTAGAGACTTCCTTGTTTTTGTTGATACATTTCGGGTATCTAACTGGTAATCTTTACAAGTGTCACCCGAAGATTACGATTAAAAGTGAATGTTTGTCCAACAATTGGAGAGAGAGATCCCGTATATTCCGTGTAGTGGAATGCAAGGTCAGCAACAAATTTGGTTTAATGATTTCTTCGTGATTTCGTTCTGCTACTCGCTTGCGGCTGACATGAACTCTGCGCTCATTGATGAAATTCGGTTTTATTTTTCCAATTGAACTGAGCAACGTTGTATTTATGAGCATAAGCTGTTGGCTGATTGGAACACTCTTATGTATGAACGTGTAGCAGTTGCTAGTGGATATTAATTCTTAAGTTTTGCGTAATCAATTATCGCAAATCACGTGTAGAGTTGTGCATACTTAGAAATATAGGGTTTGTGCCAACAATTATTATCAATAATCATGCTTTTATTTTCTATTGCTTGTTTTTGGTTGCTAATTTTATACATGAGCATATGTATATACATACATATATGCATCCATATGTATACATATGCATGAATACATATATATGTATGTACATACATATATAGTATGTGCCACATTTTAGGTATGTGTTACTTGTGACCCATTTAATTGAATTTCTCTTCTCAAAACTGTGTGATTAATCTGGAATTTGGCAATCGATAGACTGGCTGCTCACGACCTTATCTGAACAAAATTTCTTGATCTGTTGTACTATTGCCAATCCACACTCAGGTAGTCAGGTCCTCTTCCACTCATCCTGTTGTTCGTTTCGCATGCCTTGTTTCTTGATGTAATTTTCTCCGCATCCTGGGGTCGTGCGCTGTTTACCTATGTATGTAGGTACTTTCGTTTTGAATTTATTTTGGGATGATGACTATGGTCTTTGATCCTGATTGTTCATACAGATAATTGAGAAATTACGTCTCTAACAAGCATTTCTGTTTTTTGGCGTCGAAGGGCGTTGACCTAGTCGCTCCCTAGAGGAATCAGTGAATGATGGCTTTTGTGTTCCTCTTTAAAGGGGATGGCATAAATAATGACCAACAAGTTCTCCATTAGTAGATTGATTTTATTGGGTTGACCAACTTCTTTGGGTTCAATATGGGTTGTGGTTTTTAGCATTACATACATATGTATGTACATACGAAACTGCAAAGGGAAGCAGATGGCAACAGGTTTTTGAATTTGAAAATCACAGGTGGTTGTGGTATCTTTTTTTTCATTACCATGAACGTGGAAAACTAAATATGACATAATAGTGCAGAAGAGCCATTTTAGAATGTAAAAAAATAAGTAAATAACATGACCCTGTGAGAAACATGTACTATGTACGCATATGTATGTTTGTGAATACACATACTACAAAATTGCAGGAATTGTTCAACATTGAATTTATTATTTATTTTTGTTAACTTTCGTAGCGTTCAACGATTTAAGCCTATGTATTCAGTACCACATATACATACATATGTATGTACGTATTTGCTAACCACATTGTGGTGTACCTACATACATATATATCTATGTTGTTGGGTTAATTCGAAAGTCAACGGGTAACAATTTGGCCATATAATCCTTTAGATTAAAGGTATCTATTCCCTAAAAAGAGCGAAGTGTGTTACTTTTGGATAAATGTGTGTAACATGATAATATGTATGTATGTATGTATGTATGTATATTTAAAAAGGGTTTGAATCGAAAAAGGACCCAGCATAAAAAACATCACCAAATCCACAAACAAATTTGTTTTTTCTTTTGGACATAAAAAGCGATCAAAGAAAACATACAAGACATCAAAGCCGTGCATACATAAAGTCTGTTTCCTTATTATTTACCCAAAATTTGTATAGCCACAAATTTGAGAAGACTGGGGGAAAATTTCTCCTCTCTCCTACAGCAATTCGTTGGGCAAGAATTCGTAAACCGTAGATTTTTCCATCAACTGCATCTTTTTACGATTTATTAGCGTTACGGGTTTTAGGTAATTTTATATACATATGTATGTAAATACATATAAATTAGAATACAATTTTTCAAGTAAAGAAATACATAGATGTCTCTTTTTAAACATGGTACTTTTGTACATACATACGTGCATATGAATTTATGTGCAGAGGTGGGTCCATGAATGACCTTTTGGTTTTGTCTAAGAATCGAACTTCGATCATCTCGCTCAGCAGTCCGACGCATTAACAATTAAGCGCAAATGGTAGAAAAAAATATTTTTAATTTTTGGCCTTTACGAAATTGCAACCGTTTTCATTACATAGTATATTGTCCCTTATGTAGCCCTGTAATTCATTAAACCAATAGTCGAGATCACTTCATGTTTTAATACCCCGTAGCAGTAGACAACCCAGCTATTTAAGCGTTTGATTCATAAACTTAGTTTGATAAAAGCCTGTTTCGAAAATCAAAATGTCTTTCGTTGCCTGTTGACAGTCATATGTATATGCACATATGTTTCAAATGGTTGGTAGTTAGAGAAAAACAATATTATTTTCAACTTCAACTTACACAAGCAATTGCGAAGCCTTCATATCTGTTGCCCAGATCGGAGTCATTCAAGCTAATCAAAAAAAACCACCCAAGTCAATTTTAAGTAGAAATAGTGTACTGGCTTTCCTTTTCCTGCCGACAATCTGATTAGACTAAAAAGAAATATATTTAAATGTTACCCGCAACTGTACACTCTAAATTCGTTTAATCTATTCTCGCCTGAGTAAAACTAATTTCGGAAACAAAACCACAAACTCAGTCGTGACACCTTTTCTTCTATTCTCAGAACAAAAACATAAACACGACCGATAGACCGATGTCAGAATATTTCAAGGAAATTTGTTTTAACCGATATCGTTCTCAATCGATAAATCAATCAAGGCAGAGACAAAAATTATTTAGCACACAGCATCCAAATATGTAAGCCTTTCCGGACAGAATTGTGTTGCAAAATCTAATTAAAAGTTTTCAAGGAGTAGAAAATGGATTTCCTCTCCGTACATACTGCATACCGGACTGTGTGCAACGTGTTTAGCTCTGTTAAATCGATTACCACGCGTTATGGTGGGAGATTGTTTGCATATTCATTTCACGAGAACACATTTCAAATTGGAATTTTTTTCAAGTTTAATGGCAGGTTGGTCCTAAGTTTCCTATTCATCCTATTCAGAGATTATGTATGTCCTATGAAAGGTATTACGTCAATCGAACGATTTCAATTTGGAATTGATTTGAAATTAGCCATTCTATGGTTTCGTGGGCGTAAATTATGTTAATTTTATGTTTCGATAATAGCATCGGTTCATGAGATAAGTTATACGAGTTGATTGATTTAGTTTGGGTGTTAGACAATAGTGGACCCCTGAGAATGACTTAACAAGTCTCTGATGTGTTCCTACAAAAAAAAAAAAAACAAATGCCAGCGGGTTAAGCCAACCGGTCTGCTACCGTGAAACTTTGCATAACTCTGTTTATTTTAAAAGTCGAAATGCGAAGGAGCGTATTTTTAGTACAAGCATCAGGAACTCTATTTCCGTTATACCTTTTCTAACTTTCAAAGGATAAAATATTTAAGGTGCTAAATGCTTATTACAGCGAAAAGTGAATCTATGTATGTATGTCCTACGGTCATGAAAATTTTTTTTTTCCAAAACTTTCAACCCACACTTCAGCCGCTGAAATTCGTCATACATATGTATGTATATGTAACAAGGAATATGGATTTAGTGCATCTCATGTTCGAAAGAATTTTAGTCGTGGTTTAATAATTTGATCCCATAGCATAGTTGCTGAAGTTAAGTGTAATTAATTTTCCCTTGCTTCAAATTCTTGCTTTTATTCAGTACGATACCAGGAGCCTGCCATAATATGTTTTTGAAGTGGCGTTAGAATTTCTCAAAGTTCTAATGCCATCCGCATGACAAGACCTTTAGGCAATGAATTTTACACATCTCGAATCCAAAAGTTAAACTTCAGTAAAGTGTTTCATTACATTACATACACATTGTAAATCTCTTTATGATTTCGGTTTGTTTTTGGAACTTAAACTTGTTTTTAATAGTTTCTGCTCCGTTTCGAAAATATTGATATCTTTGTGAATATGGAGTTTTGAGGTCATTCCTCTAAAGCGAGGATTGTGGTATAGGAATGTTGAATCAGTTTAATTTCCTCATCATCTCTGTATCTTCGATATCATTTGAATTAATTTGTTTATGTAATCCAAATCCCAATCCCAATCTAGTTTGGAGAAATTTAAATTTTATTCATTTCGCTTGGAGATAAATATTGATAGCCCAACCAGGAAACTTGATATTGGAGAACTGTATGAAAATGCAAGAACTCTGTGAATTCGTCTCAATGGTTAACTATTTGGTTATTACTTGAGTTCCATGTCACACTGGAATCAAAGGTAATATGATATTCGATCAGAGTTCCCTGATTGAGGGTACTTGTTTGGTGGGAAAAAGGGGAGACTGTCTTCAAAAAGGGAGTGAAACATGGGCCCCCTGTTTAGATCCTAATATAGATATTGGAGCAATTCCCCATTTCCCCAGCACCTGCGGATTTTGATTTTATTGTACTCAAGTTTTCCACGAATGTTTTATCCAGGAAGACGCTTCATGCGTTCGTACTTTTCTTTCCTTTTCATTCTACACTTTTTAACACCTTCTAAGTAGAATTCTCCTGCTGGACCAAATTCTATTTTCGAGTTTGGAAATGAAATAGGTTGGATCCTATTTAAATCCTATGCTTTCAGAGTTATACATAAATATGTACATACATATGTATCACCTCTCAATTTCTTGTAACGTTCCAAGCAACCACACACGTCGATAATAATCAAATGTGAGGACCCAAATGAAGTAAATGATCTTATGGCCTCTTGTGTGTGGCGCACATCTCAGTCTAGTTCACGAAGATCCTTTAAAGGCGTAAAAATCGTTTAATACTGTTTTTCATTACATATTCTGCGAACTCTATGAAGAAACTCGATCCTCATCAAAAATCATGAAACTATTTAAACTTGTTACTATAGGTATAAAGCGTTTTTACTTAGCTACTGATATTTTCGAATTGATTGGCAATGTGAACTACATAATTTTGAAGCCTTGGGGCAAGATTGAACGTTGCTTTAACCGATTATTTTGAGAATCATGAAATGGTTTTTTTTTTGCTGATTATTTATGGAAAATAATATCGTTTAATTAACTGCTGCAACTGGCTTGGCGGCAGCATACATATATCTTCGTAGGTTTGGGGCTCTATATTAGAAATAGCTAGATTAATATTGTACCTAATTGTCTGAATCGTTTTTGGGTTGTTAGCATAACGGTCCAAATCACAGTTCCGCGGAGCCCAAGAAACATTACCAAAACAGTTGATTACACGATTATTGAACTTATTGCGCAAAAGATAGATTGTTGGATGACTTTTATGGGACGTAGCCCCATTTTGCTCGAACCCGACATCGTTCAAGTTCATTTCGGAACACGAGGATAAATTGTGTTATCAATAAGCATACCAATCTAACAAACTTTCACCACAAACTTGCAGCAGGTGCGTTTGGGGCAGTTGAAATTTATTTTCAAAATTCGCACTGCTTTGCCAACACAGGATTCACTTTGGAAATAAATTTTAAATATTTCCCAAAGTCATTCAAGCGTAACTCGATTCAATCCGTACGTAACATGTATGTAATTTAAAAATAAATCACCTGATGGACCACCCTTTATGTGGAAATATTTAGAATAAGATTACTAGAATTTGCTACCTTGAATGGGTCAGTGGACAGAAAAGATCGCTTATAGTAATCATAGTATGCGCATATATGTCAAGCTCTCTCCGATCGGAGAAGATTACACTTATGTGTCTACTTCTTCGATAATTTAGGTTCAATGTCTAACGCCAACATCAATAGCCTTCAACGCTTTATATTAAGCTCCTACGGTTCCAACGGTAGTCTAATGGGGATTTCAGATCCATGTGGTACTGTCATGACAATCTACCTTCCTACCATGTTTCAGTGGAGTGTTTTCTATCCCAACAAAAATTAGAGCGAATAAAATCGAGTGAACCTGTAATCCAAAAAGTGCACCTCTATTAGGTCTGATGTCTTAATTCTGTAGAACATCACTTAGCATAGATTTTCTTGTGAGAGCTCTCCAGTATTGTGTACTGTTTGTATCTTTGTTTCCAATTTGTATAACCTTTTCTAAAATAATTGAATTACCACTCAGTGTGATAACGCAGTTCATCAGCTTTACACTCAGTATGTAGTCAGAACTATTTTTCTCTTCAATCCCAAGTCTATCATAACCTCATTTACTGACAGCAGTTGCAACCACTAAACGGCAATAATTGTTTGAGACGAAAATCCGTGACAACACTGTTCACGTTTCTTGTACATATGTACATATGTATGTACGTATGTATAATTTATAATTTTTTGGAAAGGATTTTTTTATTTTTATTTACCTTCAACTCTTATCATGCAGATAGATCAAACATTGCACAAATAATTTTCATGATATAAGTCTCTTTATCTATCAACGCCATTGAACATGAAATAGCCATTTGTGCTGGAAAAAAACTGCAAAGAATCAGTAGATAACAAAAAAATATTACGAGTATGTACATATATCACACGTTTGCGCCCCCTCGCCCAAATTCACCTTGTAATTATTAAATCTAATCAAAATGCTTATATCTAATACATTACGCCTACTCTACACTTAATAAATCGATAGCTTCAATTATATAAATAACTTTTTATTTACATTTTTTTTTTGTTTTTTATATCGTGAACTCTGTTTACATTCTTGTGTAAGTATAACCCCTTAATAGCCGTATCATGTTCTCATATACAGCTAGTATTATCGTTCTATCTTTGTGAGCTATGGCGCTTCAACTTTAAAGCAAAGTATCTTTAATATATTATAGTGTAAAGCCAATACTGACACTTGAAAGTCATAAATAGTAAATCGCACTTGATAGTGTAACTGATCTCTTTAATCGGCGACGGGGGAGATAGAAGAGGTTATCTCTTCGTTGAAGTTTTCTACCTGATTAGGTTTATTACTCAGTTCATATCTTATCTAGATATTACATCCATATACATATGTACTTATGTATGTACATACACGGTTTGTGATGTGATCCAGCGAAGTACTTATCCACCGCCACCTACCTTTCATTGATGCTTGATTTGATTTTCTCTTTTCATACACGAGTGAGCGGGTAAGCATAAATTGATTGCAGCTTCTCTAGAGAGAATAAAAAATGCGAATAAAAGTGAGCGGTGCGGTGTAGCCTTGGAGGGTTGGCGTTTTTTGCTGTCAACGTACTCATGCTGAACTTATTACACTTTGTGAACATAAAACAATTTTAAGTAGTTCACCATAATTTTTTTCTTTTTTTTTAATGAGTTCTACATGTGTTTCGTATGCTAGCTGTTGTGAAAGTCTTATTCAAGTTTTACAGCTTTAAAAATGGGGAATGGGAAGATTATGAAATTGTTTAAGAACAGGATAAACTTTTGATGGAAGAGATTATGTTGGACCAATAATGTCTACAATTATATGTATGTGTGGACGTTGTGCAATGGTTTAGCTTTTATTTTTTTGAGTTCAACATATCTATATACTTACATACTTATCAGCATAGCATGGGTTGTACATACTTATTTATTTAACAAACTGCGTACATATTTTATTTCTGAAGTGTCGACGGCATTGACATGTGTACTTATGATCATGTATCGTTTCGTAGGAAAATTCTCCTCATGCATGTGCAGTGTAGTCTGTGAAAAAAGTAAAGTTATTGAGAAATTAGCCAAATCTACAATTTCACCTATTAGAAATAAGGACAGATGCTTTAAAGTTGTAACCACTAGCCAAATCAGTACGTTGAAAAGAAAACATTAAAACCTGAAGGAGAAGGCAAAACTATTGCAAACACAATGTACATATGAATGTACATATCTGGAGAAAAACTTTTATGGCCTGAAGCTAGTAATACGGACTATTCGAATATACTGATTTAAAAATAAACCTTGAAAAGTCTGTGCAGAATGCATTGAAAAATAAAGTGCACGACTGGGTATCGTATAAGCACTGAAATTCAATTTTTGTTTTGTAAAAGTGGGCGTGGCTGTATATGATGTTAAGGTAAATTAAAGAGATTTTCAAAGCCTATGAATTATGTTTTAACAATTTTTTTCGATTTCTAGTAAAAATTTTGAAAAAGTAAAATTTTTTAAAAGTAGGCGTGGCAGTTCCAAAATTTGGTATATTATAATTTTGCATTTAGCATATCCACCTCAGATATTGATTTTAAGCCCAATCGCTGTAGAAATAGACGAGAAACAGTTAATTTGTAAAATTACCGTTATACGCAAAACGTGGTATGCCATCTAATAGCAAATGCCCAAACTAACTCACATATGAAATTTTATCAAAATCGTTAAAGCCGTTTTCGAGAAAATCCATTTTTAGTGAAATCGGCCTTAAGTAAACTACCCTTAATTTTGAGGTTAGAATGAAAATTCCAATTTCGCCTTTAGGGATCATCCCACAGACCCCAGATATGAAGTTTGAAGCAAATCCGTCCAGCCGTTTGGGCTGCAGTCGAATATACAGACAGACAGACGGAATTGGCGGACCCACTTTTTTGGACTTCTCCATCATAGTAATGTCAAGTTTGATTAAAATCTCGAGTTCGAAATTTTTCACGAAACCAATACTTGCCCTATAGGTATAGGTGCAAGTAATAAAAAGAAACAGACTAGAACAGAGAAGTGAACAGTCTGTGCAATAATTAGTTCACGCTATCCAGATTGGACTGTATTTTCATGTAACAAGTCAACCCAGTTTGTTTTTGTTAGACGTCAGAAGTAAAATGTTCGAAGGGCAAATTTTGTTTTTGAGACGCTGTTTCATGACAGACACTCGCGATAGGTGAAACCAAACAATAAAAACCTTGTTGTTTGAAGTGAACTTCAAATTCCGACTCAATAGTCTGAAGCACTAACCACTGAGCCATGGAGCCCGTCTTTTTGATTAGGGCTTATAAAATAGGCGGGGCATTTTGCATTTAATAATGCCATTTCTTATGTTTAATTGTTCTGTGTAGCTTAAGGTTTTTCACATTTAAAGTCTTGTGTTCTTGGTATGAGTTTGGACGTGTATTGCAATTATTGTATTATTCTGAAATTATTCAAAGTTATCCGGCATCTCGATGTTTAAAATTAATTATTGCGTGATTTATATACAGTCAGTCACGAAAGTGGCTGAAAAGTGGTAAATTTGAATTGAATTTTTGGGTTTTTTTCTTGTTTTCTTTGAATTATTGTGAGGATTGATTTGTTTTTGTTTTGAATCATGTTTTTAAACAATAGTAATGTTATCTAATAAAAAACAAAACTGAAATTTTGTCTATAAATGAGGATTTAGCACTTTTCAGGGCTGTATGTAGACTTTCATGACTGACTGTATACCATTGAGCAACACAGTTTATTTATTTCTGTGTATCGACTGTGAAACCGTCTTCCACATTATAATTGCATATAATTATGCAGATAATCAACTCCGCTGTCGTATTCATGTAATGTGGGAATGGCACTGTAAAATTTTCGGCCAGTGCTAATCCAGTAATTTATAAATTTTAATAAAACAGTTTTCAAATCTTTGTAAAGGTTTTGAAACCAAATTTAAGTGAATTTGGTGGCGGATCTAAAACTTGATACGCCATATCCATGTCGCAAATTTCTCAAATATTAATTTTAAACCTGATCGCTGGATCTATACTGCTATGATAACACTATGCGTTGGTTGTTTGGTGGAGGAGGCTTTCGCGTAAGTATGTGACTATCGGCTGCACTGGACCTTTTTCCGAGTACGCCTGGCTCTGCTCTAGATGCTCTGCTTACCTCCCCTTCCTTGATACTTTTATCATGAGCTGTAATATCAAAGCAATCTAAGGTCTTAGACGTGGCTTTTGGTATCATCCGCACTGGAGTTTCGAAGACCTTGCGCGATATTTCCGATGCAATAACACCAGGACTTCGGGTTCTGTGCATATTTAGAGTCGACTTTCCTTGCTCTGTTCCTGTTCAAAACTGGCTTCGGCCAGAGTCTGAGCCTGGAATAGGCAGTAATCCAATCTTCACGGATGACTTCAAAACTAGTCAAGGGTCCGGTGCGGTTGTCTTTGTGGGGACCGGCAACACACTAGACTTCACTACTCGTTAGGCAAGTTTACTTCTGTTTCGTAAACAAAAATCGATGTTATCCTAATGGCTGCCGACTATATTGTTTATCTTTGATGGTGAATGCTGATACTGTAAACTCCTCATCACTGCAGTGCATTCTCGGCTTTCTCCGAAAGTCGAAAAAGTTCCAGTAAAATGCGTAATACTGGATTATGCTTCCTGGGTGTACAATGAACCAGTTGCGTTTGAGTGTTCCAGTGAAGTGTTTCCTAACCCGTCAAAAAAAACGTCAAAAAATAAAATGTAACACGATGATGTTCCAAACTAAATTAAAAATTTAAATTATACTTGCAGCAATTATGCTATCTCGTACTGCTTTCTCGGGCTGTTATTTTATTCTGAAATATATGGTAGTAATGTGCAGTAGTAGTGTCCATTAACATAAATCGTAAGAGTAGTATGTTCTCTGAAGACCAGCCAAAAATGTGTTCTCCTGTTACAATAGAGATTCTGTTTCTATCTCGAAACTATTTCAGGTTGTCTTCAAGCAATTATTGAATTACTTATGATTAGCCTGACTGGCAGTATGCCCCACATTGTGAGAAATGCGAAAGTATTCTCCCTCTGAGTTTAAATTTTCATATGACTTACAACATTGGGTATTATATGAGTACCATAATTCTCTCAATGGTTATCCTGTTGATTGACTGCTGCCCACCTCCCTGTTGTTCTGTTGTTTACATAAAAAAAAACATTAAAAGCCCTAATTAGTAAACAATTGCTGCGCTCACCGCAAACGTGTAGATACTCCATTGCATAAAAAGCATTCATTTTGAATAAACAGAGTGGCCAAACAAGCCCTCGGCACCAAGTCTGAGAAACATAAGTACCTCCATTGAGACACAAAAAAATAAAAGAAAAGATGAGCCGGCATAAAAACCACCAACACAATGTGACCGATCAATAAAAACGATTTGTTATTGCTAAATGCTTGTTTCACACTCCACTTTATAAATTGAATTGTGCCGATTTGGTATTTATTTTTATTTTTATTTTTAAAGAAAGATGAATGAACTTTTACGTCTGTAGGTTGCAAAATTTTGAATTGAAATTAGGTGAATACATGCGTTTAATTGTTCTGATTCACAAAATCATTTTCTAAGAATGAATAACATAGTATCCTTATACTGTACACTCTTATCTGAATAGAGCACTTATTGTGGAATTGTTAGAATTTCATACTTTTCATTCGAATAATTATGCATAGTTGCGTCCACTTTTGGGTAAATGCATCCAAATGGAGAACTATGAGTCTTAGATGAAAAGAAAACAATTCTCCTTGAAGAATGAATGAATTTTCCCGGAGGTTATTCTACTTCCACATGAATGTGGCCTCTGTAGGAATAAATTAGAATATTCTGTTGTAAGAAAATATAAACCTTGTTAGGGCGTGTGGGTTGGGTAGTCGTAAACATGCATCATAATACATATAAGCTACACTCATGACAGATTGACTGTCATTATGTACCATTTGTCTTGCCATTGAAACATTAGGTTGAATAAAAAAATTGGAAGGACATTAGTCACTCCCACTCTTTCGGGTATGTACCTTCATATAGGCATACCTATAGAGAGATGAAGAGATTTTTGTTTTTTTATTTTTTTGTATGAATGGAGAAAGGTTGCGTTTGGGCAACAACTCGTCTAAGGTCAAAATTAAATAATGGAAATCGGATGCTAGGTAATCTCTCAACATTTCTTTATGGAGTAACAGGTGAGGACTGAATTATATGTATTATGTATGTATTCGGTTTCCTCAACCTTTAGTTTTAGTGCGGAACGGATCTGAATTTATCCATTCAGAAACGAAGATGTTTAAAGAGACAACAGAATGATAATTTCATGTTATGTATGTATGTTTGTATGGATGTACTAACGTCTGGAATCCGCACAAGCGAATATGTCTTAGTCGAGGATTTTTAAAAAGGCTTAGTCCATCTCGTTGAAATAAAATTCATGGTACCGTGTTCTTTCTAAGGATGATAGAATCGATTTTATTTCCATAAAATTTGAAAACGGAATTGAAAAGCAAAATTTATTTTAGCCTTGTTTCCACAATATACATACATACATACATATATAAATAAATGTCGATGGATATTATTGTGATTTTATAAACCATAATCCTTTTAAATGTAAACTTCTCTTGTAGCTTATACATATGTAGATTGGCGAGCAGAAAATATGGATGCTTGATCTGTCCACAGATCAAATCTAAGATATCGGGATATTTTGGAACGAAAGTTAAATTGGACACAGAACATAAACGAGTGAGCTCCATATCATGATAGCCGTCTATACTTTCAGTATGATGTTTGACTGCATATAGTAGACATTAATGACAATCTAGGCATAGATTGTGTACTTAAGTGAGACCTGAGCTGTACAAGTAGGAGCCCGAGCGGGAAATAGCAATGGATTTGTATTTCCATTTGAAGGGAAACGGATAATATATAAGGTCATCCAACAAGAGGTGTCATTTTAAATCAATAAAAAAACGCAACATTTTTATGAAAAGTGATGGTAGTAATGGAATACAATATTTGCTAAATGTCCGCCTCGGTTCTGCCTACAAATAGTCATTCTTTTGATTACATTTTTCATTATGTTTTCGTATAATTGTGGCTCTATTTCGCAAATAACAGCTCTGATATTTTCTTTTATTACATGAATCGTTGGTGGAGCATTGACGTGGACTTTATCTTTAACATAGTCCCAAAGGAAGGCCAATTGAAGTCTACATTTCGAGAAATCATACGTCCAGGCAATCTTCTACGCAATATAGCCATTGCTTCACTACATATGTAGGTGTGTTTTAATGTGGTGCCGTCCTGCTGTAAAAATAAACATCGTACACAGTCAACATCGTTCAGTAATGCAATCCATTCACTGAAACAGCCGTACCAGCATCTTTTTCGAAAAAAAAATGCAACAATCTGTCTCTCGTTGTGGAGAAATAGGTTGTTCCACTATTTCTCTTGGATCTTCGGAGCCCCAGATGCTTGTTTGTTTACGTACATAGACAAATGAAAATGAGCCTCATCACTCAGAATAATTTTGTGTAAAAAATCATGATCTTGTTCATTCATTTCTAGCACCCAATCAGCGAAAGTATTACGTTGTACGTGGTCTGCAGGCTTCAATTCTTGTGTCAACTGGACCTTATAAGCATGTAGGTCAAGGTCTTTAAAAATTCCTGTAATCGTCTCGAAATGGACACTCCTAAGTTTTCAGTCACACTCTCAGCTACGTCGGTGATATTTTCAACTGACCTTGCCGGACAAACTGTGCGACAAAGCGCTTGATGATGACCAAAAGCAGTACGAACTTTACGAAACGTTTCCACGATATCTTCACCGTTTGTGTGCAAGTGTGTATCGATCCATATTTAATAATCACCTAGTTTTTTATTTATCAAATGTCAATCACAATGATATTTGAATGTTGACAGTTCAACGAAATATAAAATGACACCTCTTGTTGGATGACATTTTATTAGTTTCAACAACCGCGCTTGTGTTCTGTATGGTACATACATACATATATACATACATATGCTATGTTCATATATAGCTCTCACTGTAGTAATGGGAATCATACTCATTTTTATTTAACTTATGTATATTTCAATTGAAATGTAGAGTCAACGGACAACGTTTGGGGAGTGTAAATTAACAACCAAACTCTACATAATATGCTCTGTAATAGAAATGGCACAGAGATCTACATACGGCTAAAACAAACGCTCTAATCCTATGAAGAATTTGAAACTAAGTGTAAATGATACACACTGAAGTTGTAGATGAATAAATATTATGAATTTGTGATTAACAATTCAAGCTATTTTAACTTTTTTGTGGAAGTAAAATCACACTAAAACCCTGTCTTATAACACGTCTACTGAAATGGCGCTAAATGAGTCAGTTAGTTGTTTTTAATTTTTATGCTAATTAAGAATAACTAACTTCACAACACATTATTGCCTCTGTGTGTCTGGGATTTTAGAATACCTGTTGCCTGACATGTTTTTTTTACAAATACGAGTAGAAACTCAAAATACATGTACATATATTTAAGGTATATTCAACTTAAAATATATTAAACTAGTTATTCGATTCAATCATCATTTGTAAAATTCGAAATAACAGATAGACGATGATACGTTTTTGTCAGGATCATCCAGTTAGCTAGAACAAGTAAAAATTGTAATGAAAAAAATCTCGAAAATCAATTTTATGAATCTCGAATGGGACAAATTCTAGTAAGTACAAAAATTGTTCAGACCCATCCAATTAACTACATATAACCAATATACATATGTACATACAAAGGCGGGAGCCAGTTTTGCATATTAAGTTGGTATTTGATCTTCCTCAACTGTGCACACCTTACAGGGAGAGTTCCAATGGTTTGCAGGTCGGGGCATCTTGTGTCTTATTTTCTCCTGTTGGATCCAAATCTACCACGAACTATTTTTCGTTCAAAGGAGCGTATAGAAACCTTATTCATGTCCACCTACACCACCTACAATGCAGAGGGTTGGGTTTATTAAGGTCTTCTATGGACTTATTCGATAGAGGGATTTATTATCCAAAGAAATAAAGATTGAAAAGAGTCATTTTTATTTAGAACTCAGTCATGGTTTGAATTGATAACGGTTTCTAGATAGACAAAAGTGCTTAAAGGTACCCCCAAACCAATGCGATTTAAGCGCTGTCGTGGCGATTTTTTGGTGTTTGCTGTCACTCAAATTACATCGCGGTATATGAGAGAGCCCACACCAACATCGTCACCGCAACTGCTACTCAACGTGTCGCTGCATGCGGAAATAAATATGTTATACTGAAAACTTTTTTTGAATTCTAGATGATTTATACGAATATTATAAACATGTAAGGAAGAAGGATAAAGTGTAGAGGAGAAAATAAAAGCACTTCTTTTTCATCTGATGAGGAAGTACATTTTCGTAAATTCGAATTTCTTCGCCGCTCCGCCACAATACTGAGAAACGCGATATGACATCTGATTATGTCAATTTCATGCAGATTATTGTACAAACTTTTGATAAATTTTATTTTATTGGCGTGCGAATTATACATAACAATGCTAAAAAAATCGTATGACAACTCTTAGCTTAGCCTAAAATCTCTTGTTTTTATATGAAATGATGTCCTAACCTAACTTAAAGATGGTTAGCATGATCGGGCAAACAACTCATTTCGAACTACTATTTACCGGGTCGTAAACTAGTATCTACATCGTTTTGATTGATTGTTCTTATGGCGACAAACAAATATTTACTTTATTTAGCTAGTTGATGACGTCGGCACCAAAGATGATTCAACGTGTATCATACTTTTACCAAATAAATTTTGAAACTAATAGGCTTGTCGGAATAAATGAAAATTTAATGGGTTGTCTTAAGACAGATTTGTTATTACGACGAAGCATAGAATATTTGTGTAAACATCCATTTCGTGTCATCAAGACCAATGTGAGAATATCTAGTGGACATCATTGTGGAACGGGAGATTCTGAAAGGAAGTGAGAATTGAAACTGAGGTCAAAAAATTAAGATAATTTATTTACATTCTGTTCATTGTCGTCGCAAAATAAAAATTATATTTCAAGGGCGGCATACATACATACCTATGTATTTGTACCAACGACCTTGTGGTTCGCTTTGGTGAATTAAATCTTAACCTTCAATCAGCGCAAATGGTGCATCAAAATACAATTATGTAACAATCAATCGAAGAAAAAAAAAAAAAATTGGATTGTATTGTGTAAATGTAAACCATTTAAATTTCAATGTCAACATTATTATTAAAATGTCAGCCATGGTATGTTCTAAATTATTTCCCCATTCTACGTGCCTGTCAAAACCGCAAACAAAAGATTATATTTCCATAATACCTACACATGAATTTGTAACACTCAGGTTAAATCATAAAACTATGCAAATAATTTTATTCATGAACTCTCACCATTTGAAATCAGGAATGGCCCTGTAGCTCTTTTGACAAGTGCAACCACTGTAACAAAATATTCATGCAATTTTACTCGTATCTGCATTTTTGTTCAGACATCCAGACAAGCTTATTCAATTAAATTTTTATGTGTTAGTCCGGTACGGCTACCATCATAAATTGGATAATAATTGGATAAGAACATCATAAACTTGTCAACATTTGGTCAATCCCGTGTTATTTTTTCCGGTTATCGGTGTTCCACCCACAATCAAATAGTGCCAACTTTTCAAAAGGTTATTTCAAAATTTTAAATTGAATTCAAATGATAGTGTGTCATTGTTCGAAATGCATTTGAAAGAATTTTTTTTATCGGATTATCCAAATCAATTTAAAAAGGAACGACAAAAAGAAAAAAATCAAATTTCGTCTTCATATATGGATGTCCTTGGTTCTCCTTTAACACATTCTATTCAGCTTTTCAAGGAAATAGCAATCAGTGGCAGTCACAGGCACAGCATATAGACCATAGAGAGACATAGACTTGGTTATAGTTTTCCTTTTATGGAAATGAACTTTTCAAATGTTTGCGTATACATACATATATATTTTCTGGGACTGGGTGAGGTGGTGGAAATGCATTTTACTATTGTACGTGCTTTCTGTTGATGTTCCAGCTCGGGAGGAGTGGAGTGAGAATGTTTTTATTAAATTTGTATGCTAATATTAAAGGCACACAGAGTGCACATTGGCGGGAGTATGACATTGAATATTTAATTTGGACCGTTGCTCTAGGCCGTTGGGGACGAACTTAGTCGTATAAAAATTGAATGAACTTACAAAGTGACATAAAAATAAAATAGTTTCGTATGCTGAACTTTACTTTTAAAGCTACAAAAAATACAAAAAAAAAAAGAACTGAAATAATCTCAGCAAGAGAGAGGATATTTTATTACCGAGATTCGTTTCCGGCTAATATAATGCAGTTGCCATGGGCTATGCACATTGTAGACTGTCTGCAATAAATGTGCACCTGGCGATGCTCCAAAGGAAATGCTCATTTGAGATTGTACAAATGATGATACATATTTTCATTTCAATTGTAACTTTTCTACTACTGCCGAACAGTACACCGTCTGTATGTATTTATCAACGTTTGTTTATTTGTATCTAAATATTTGAATTTCCCAATTTCGTACCTACTAAAGTTTAATTATTGAGCTGAGGATTTCTGAAGTGGAAGCCATAAATTGCCTAGAGTGACATTGCCTACAAATTCATTAACTAATTAAATATTGAAACACTGTCCCTGTTATTTGTTGCCTTAGATATTGCGATGTATGTGTATACTATATGTAGATTGAAAATCTTAGGATCACTGCATTTTTACGATTTCTGCATGCCTACCATATTTGGCTTTTAACAATAAGCCCGGTCTTCGTTCTTGTTTCGAAAACCCTCTCTGTTGAAAACCAAATTATCTATCCGGGTAGATACTATAAATCCTATGCTATGCTGTATTTTAAAAGGTTAACATAAAAAATTGAGGAAAATATTTATTCGGATGGTATGTGCAAGAATTAACGTATTAATTTTTAAAATATTGTAACAGTCCGTTTTTTTTATTTGTAGTAGAAATTAAAAAATATGTATTAGCATTGAAGTCCTTTATAATTCACTATACAGTAACGCCCACATTTTAATCGTATTTATTTATTAACCATTTAAGTTGGGTGTTTAATTGCTAATGCCATTAAAAATGCAGAATACTAAACCCATTTTTGTTTGGCACATGCAAACGAGATAAGCGATTATACCCTTTTACATGGTTTCTGACCCATTTTTGATTTCAGTCCAGAGTAGTTTATAAACGTGTACGTACGACGACTAAGTGCAGGACCACTTAATTTTTTTTAATAATCTTCTCTCAGTTGAGGTGAACTTACTTACATATGTACATATGTATAACGTTTAGACAGCGTCGCGAGATGATTGCAAACACATATTTATTTATTTTGATTTTTATTAAAATCTTGTGAGAATATACAAAAAAGTGTGCCTTAAAGTAGTGCATTCTATTGCCAGTAGGACGTTCGAATAACGAGTTTCTAGAGTTTTTATGAAGTTCTTTAGATTAATGTGTTTTAGTATTCACCGCTCCTAAAGTTCATGGTCTCATTTTTTGCAACCGAAAGAGTATTTAATTTTTCATCTTTCTTTGACATTCAGAAAAAATAAATTTTTGTAGGTCTATGGTTTATCGCTCTTCATTGGTTATTTCTTGCATGGATCCCTTCAGTGTTGCAAGACAATTGTACAGCCTAGAAAATTAGTTTATTAGCGAAAATTCTCGGGCCGGTTAAATTGTTCCCTATATCTCTTTTTCAAAGTCCTAAATCAATCTTGGAAATACTTGATGATCTGAGATATGAGATATATAAAAAATAAACCATAAAACGTGTAAATTGAGTTCAGTCTGACTTACCCGACTTACAACCCTTGGATGAGATGATATTATTCCTTATTTTTTCATTAGTGAGCTTTTAATGGAGTTGGAGCCCAGTCTTCAATTGAAGTACTAGGTACACAGAGTTTATCAGCGTAGAGGTAATATAGTACTTTGTTCAGGCTCTCATAGACGGAAGCTAATTCTCGACGTTTTTGTTTTCATATTGTCAGATTTATTTCTAACGTGCCTATTAGTTACGAGACAGGTTCCCAGCGACCCAGAACCTAGCTTCTCACAACCATTCGTGTTATGCTTCTTATATTCTTCACACGAATGGAAAGTGACTACGGTTTAATGCCGTGTTCGAAGGACAATTTTTGTTTAAGAAGCTTTTTAACGATAGTTATACTCTCGGATATTTGTCAAGCGCTTGCAAGAGGTGGGAATCGAATCTCAAACCTCCCGCTCAGTAGTACAACGCACAAACCACTGAGCCCGAACCAACCGCTCCACACGGTAGGTAACTTCACAAATAATGCAATATATACAAAATATGTTTTACTGTTTCTGAAAACTATCTTTTAATGCTATGCACTGTCAGATTGATTGTTTTTCTTGTACATTTTGGTTTTCATTCAAATATACAAACACATCACAAAAAGTCCTTAAAATGGTTTATTCCACTTATGTATGTTCACCAGGGTGTTCCGCAAAGAATCTCATTTTTTCTACGTTCTATTTGTATATAACATGACAAACTCGCATTTGTATTCCTACGACACTTAAAAATTTTATATTAGGTAAAGGCTTTATCAGATCGGCCCGTTGGTTGGTTGGTTTGGGAGGGTGGGGATATCCTCATCACGTAGGCCACCGATTGGGCCCTAATTGATTGGGAAAATTGACCTAATTCATAGATGGGTTTGTCGAACCTATCCATCTGGTAATGATTACAATTAACTCCTTAATGCTTCCAAATCACAAAAACTCATCATCCTTTTGGTACCGAAGTACATTTTTCTGGTCACATTGACTACATAGAATGACTACATCTGTCAGTTACTATGAGGAATCGTACATTGAGATATCTTAATTACACTATTTACTTATAATATTTGTAGTTTTAAGTTTATTTAAAAAAAAAAAAAGTCAGATACCAAATGTACAAATAAATAAAATAAAAAAATCAGTGCTTAGTTTTATAGCAAAAGATTGTAGAAACTTTAGAGATAGCTTCTCAAATGTTTTTACGTGGGCTATGTAAGATTTATGTACACTGAAATTCTGTTTTATTGCGTGGGATCCATCCTAATCCTTTAACTCATTGCAAATTGAAATTTCAGGTGTGATTCACCAATCATACAATTTAGCTGTTACGTTGCAATATTGATATACTCTCGTATAATCTCATATGTCGCCTATTTTGAATAATAACTTTAGAAGTATTATACATACATATGTATGTATATACATTGCAAGTATGCAAGGTTTAACAGAGATATTCCAGGGGATCGCAAAGCAGATGTGCTAGTTAAGGAGGGTGCAGACCGGAACCTCCCTAATAATAAGGGGGAACCGTCAGTTCCAATTAGGGGGGGGGATAATATTAGCACAGGTCGCTCTTCTAAACAAATCTGCTCAGAGCTTGATTGTAGGATTACTAGTAGACTTATTTCCGGTTTAATACCTAAACTAAACGTTATAGGTTAACATCAAAACTGGTTGCCCTCCCTCATGTCCCATTTCGGAAATTTCAATGTAGGTTTCTGGTGATTGTAATCCGGTTTTTCCATAGTGGTATCACAATAGACCTTCTTTTTGTCTAAGTGTGTCCCTGCTGAATGAGGATTGTAAGAAATTCTGCTTTGCAAATACATATACATACATATGTGGGTGCCTTGGCTCAAGTGATTAGTGCGTTGGACTACGGAGCGAGGGGTTCGAGGTTCAATCCCCACACAACACCTAAAATTTCTTTCACAACCCCACCTTTCGCGAGCGTCTGACAAACATCCGAGAGTAAAACTGTCATGAAAAAGCTACTCATTCGTGTAAAGAATATAACACGCACAACACGAATGGTTGTGAGAAGCTAGGCCCTGGGTCCAATATACATACTCGTATACATATATGCCGGATAAATAACAACAGCGATATAATGATTGCATCACAAACTAGACTTCTCTCTGGCCTCTTTTTCTTTCCTTTGAAAATCTCCCACAACACGTTCACGTTACCTTAGGGTAAACAAATTCCATACACACGTGCATAGCATACATATGTACGTATACTTGAGAAAAATATTACCTCTACGATTTACTACAGAAATGAGTCCTTGTATTATCTATTTAAAGAGATATTCTTCGACTATCTTTAACAGAGTTACTATTGCTTGTTAGTCATTGACACAGTATGTGCGTCACCGACACCACATCCTTCAGATATACTCGTATATACATTCGTACACCATGTCGGTGTGGCTACTATCTATTTTAGAGAACCTTACGTTATGCTCAGAACTTCACTCTTTGTACAATCTATAGACAGTTTAATTGCCAGTGGTTGCCCATACATATGCATATTCACCCACCATTTCGGGTGTTTATTCGTGCTTCCTCAATGTTACATTTGTCGTTCCTATATCCACACAGAAATGCAGAGGCTTACGCAAACATTTTGTAGGCGCATCAACTGTTGTACATACATATGTATGTATGTATGTATATCTAGCAGCTCCTTCATCTTCCTTCTGTCAAAGTAATGTCATTTCATTTTAAACTACACATTAGATGTAGGGGGCACATTTTTGGGATATTCCTTTATAATGTAGTTTCAATGGCATTACAATTAAATTTCAAATTGTCAACGTGGTGATAAAATCCCTTACAGAAATTTGTTAACAAATGTGTGACAGGTATCCCTTCAAATACACATAAGAATCGCCATACATTTATGTAGACCATAAAGTTACTTTTAAAGTTTATTTTCCGACCTTTATAGTTTCAATGCAGCACTGGTCAGATACCGATACCCCTATTACTTCATGAAATATGCATGTGCGGATCCATGGTCCAATATAGTTTTTGTTTGGTGGATTTTTCAATTTGATGCTGGCGGTGATAATAGAACCCAACGGCAGCATATGTATAAACATAGATTTCAAGTGTTTGTCTACAGTTTCATGGGTTCTGGATAATGGCATCTTCGAACAATGCAGATTTATTAGTTCACCAGCAGCAATATTTCAAATTATGTATGCAAAAGTAAAGTCCACTGTTTTGCTGCTGCTGTTCTCCCATGAACTTTTCTTTAAAAATTATGCGTGCCCATGTATGGGGCATTACCCAAACTCCGCAATAAATGTATCTTGCCAAAAACATTGCAAGAGCTTACAAATTGTTTGAAGGTCAACATGATAGTCATTAACATAACCATTTGCAGTGGACCAGCCAACTTTACGCATTTAATTTACAAGGACTCGATTTAGTAGAGAGCTTATTCTTACCATATTGCAACAAAGAAACAGTATCCATGAATGTTTTGCTAACAAATATAAGTCTAATGAATATTGTATGCATGTACATATTTTGAACAAGCAAAATGTAGTAATAAACAAATTTTAAGTGAAACACCAAATTTTGTTGCATTTGCTGCCTGCAAAACCACAAATCTGAAATATGTAAATTAGAAAAGAAGTTTTTCATATTGCTAATGACGAGCAAGGGGTATTTTGTTTTTCAAAATCGCATCATCATCGCCTGCCGCTTGTGTCCGAGAGGTTTAATTTTTCAGGGAAAAACTTTTCTGCACACAGAAACAATACAAAGGCAAAGAAAAAACAAGTAAAGCGAGTAAAAACAAAACTGAAAAAAGGAAGGATAAAAACCAATGTAAAAAAAAAAACATTGAACGTAGGGGGAAATTGTAGGTCATCCACGAAGTTAAGGCTTTTAAATTAATGAATCTTTATAACCCTGTGGTAAATCGCAGAGAAATGGAGTAAACCACTCACCAGCCGGGTTTTATTCGTAAAAGTTTGTTTTAATTAGTGGATTTTTGAAGGAGCGATATATTTTTTGTATTAGAATTTATTTCGAGTTTCTTTCTGTTCCGTGTTCTGCGAAAAGATGACTAAGGAATGCAGCACCTGCAGCCATCAAAATATATTCTTTTAGAGGCAGAGAGATGGAGGGTAGTATTTTTATCTTTTTTTTTTTGAGGATGCATGTCAAGCTAAAGAATATTTTTCAATCTACACGTAGACATGATGACAGTCAAGAATTCGTGATGAATTGGATAATAAAGAAGAATATTACGGCAAACAGATGACAGCGATATGATGGTACAGGATGTGCAGGAATGTCAGTTTAGGTGGGAGGAATTAATTTTTCTTTCTAATGTACGTTGAGCTATTTATTCATCTGAGAGAAAGGGCCTCATGAGAGTTATAAGGGTGCTGACTAGCATATTGTTTACGCTTTATTGATTGGTTTTATCTTTTGAAATGGTTTTTTTAATGGAAATATATTGAGCACTATGAATTTGACAGGACTAAAATAATGCAACTGCTAACCATATGACAATTAAGTGCTGAAATATATTTCATAAACAAATCAGGAAGCTCTGAACACTTTAGTTCAAATTCGATTAAAAAAGTGTCACATATTCTCGTCTTTCAGTTTTCTGGATCGTCACTTATAATAAGGCGTCAAACTGCCCACATGTACATGATTCAATTCGATTGTAAACTGAGTTGTCAACTGAATTGATACTTAACCACACACTACTTAAACTGAATTGAAAGACTGCTTCTACTTCCACCTCCATTGAAGAAAATCACCCAGAACTTATAAAATGCATACGATTTGACGTTTAAGCAAACATTTCTACAGCAAATGTTCTTAAATGTAATAGCTAGTCAAACGACTTCCCCACACAATTCAACTAAGTTAAAAGACTTGCGAATCAACTTTGAAAAATCAAAACCTTTTGATTTTTCATCCACCAACTCGACAATTGTCGAATCAATCGATTGAAAACACCATACGCTGCACGGTTGATTTGAACAACAACCGACTGAGTTGACTATTGAGTTGAATCGTCGTGTATGGAAAGCATAAGATCTTGCTGATCAATTATTGATATCGGTTCATTACGATATGAATTCACTTCACTTTTGCTTTCCATGGCGCTACGTTCTCTCCGGTCAGCTCGATTCTTATCTAAGTGCATCAAGTTTTCATTGAGGTCACTCTCCACTTGCGTGTAATCAATTTTAAGGAATTCCTTTACCGCGGTGCTCCTCTGTTTTGTCATTAAAGATTCTGCTGGCCAGACCGTTGGTGTACTCTTTCTACGTATCCCTATCATAGTTGATGTACTAATTCGTCGTTGAATATTCTTCCACACTCTTGTAGACACGGGACCAAAACGAAAGTTTCTTTCAGATTGGCTAAGAATTTTCTCATCTGTTTTTAATTCCATGTCTGTGCGCCGATGACAAGGTTCTTTTAATCTTTCGTGAGAGTGTCTTATTTTTCAACTATCTTTTCTTTTCAGCCCAAAAGAATAAGCGATTGGTAGAAGTTGCATTTCTGCACTGTATTCGTTCTATTTCGGTATTCGTTGTCGGTATCAGTATTCGTTGTCGGTATCAGTATTCGTTGTTATAGCTGAGCCTATGTTAGGTACTTGACTACCTTAAAATTATAGTTATCCATTGTGACGCTTGGACCTAGACGTGGTTGTTGTGTATCCTTGTGTAGATTGTGTTTTCAGCACACCGCTTTTGTCTTGATATTTGAATATACACCATTGACAGTTCGTTGTGTTATTCCCATGATATCAATGGCACTTGCGTATGCACGCTGGACAGACGTGCTAAAGGGTTCGCACAATCTTAGTGAGAGGCGACCTTTAACATGAAGTATTCTTTTTATCAATGATATCGCATTCTATTAACTGTAAATCTTAAGTTACAGGAAGCTTTAAGCTGGGAGGCAATACATTTGATGCATTGAACCTTGAGCTTAATAAAGAAATATAAATTAGCTGTGGTTACCTGCGGCACTTGTGCTGGTACTCGTTTAACGTAAAATGCTTCTTACAGGATGTTTCTTATGTTCCAAGGCTATGTTCATGTAGACTGTATTTTTCGACAGTACTACCTTCGCGTTTTTCTATTTTAACGTTAAAATCGACATGGGCGACACTTATTCGATTTTTCTTGATATAAAATCAAAAGACACCTTTTTAATTCCACCTAGAGTAGCACCTAGAGTAACCCCCACTTGAAAGCAACATAACGACACCTAAGTTTCAAACCACTACTCCACAAAAATCTACCATATCTTCTCTGCTCATTCCTGACTTACGCGGTGCAATGTTCGCTGATAACCGTAAGTCAATATCCACCACACGCGCTGTACCTTAATACTACAAGAATATTGATAACCTGTTAAGCGCGAGTACAGTATAAAATAAAGTGCACAACTGGGTCGTAAGTACTTGCACCTTTATTGAATTGAAATTCAAGTCTTCTTGTGCTTACACATGAGGCCTAATAAAGTGGGTGTGACATTCTGTAATTTATATGGACAACATTGATAACATTAAACCGATGCTGTCTGCAAGATTTCACAATTTTTTGCCAATTTCGACAGCAGTGACGAAATTAAGTTTAATCTTGATGGATCAGATAGCTTTAATGGATATTCACATGATTTACGGAAGGATCTGAGGTTTTTTTCGACGAGGAACTTCGACGGTGGAAGTTGTTTGGTAAAGGGTACTTTCCGCGTTCGGGTAAGGTTCCACTTGCCTTTTCCTCCACAAAATGGATAGTGCAGCCCAAGACCAGCTACTCGAAGAGACCTTGGTACCATATTTAAGATGATATCGTCTATTTCCTCATGTCTTTTAACAAGATAACGCAACGATTCACGTCAGTTGTCAAAGGTTGCAATGGACTCAAGCCCAAAACATTAAATTGATGGAGTGCCCGACACGTTCTCTGGATTGCAACCCGAAAGAAAATCTTTGGCGAATAATTACATGTCGATTTTATACCCAAAATTGGTAATTCCCGAACTTTCCCGAGCTCCAAGAATCAATTATGGGTGCATGACACTCTTTAGGGGATTCCCTACTAAGAAAACTAGTTGGGAGTGTGCCGAATGGAATTTTTATTATTATTGAAAAAGGGGTAATAAAACCTCATACCAATTTTTGTAAAAACAATTACCCAAAACAAAAAAAAATTAAGAAAATTGTAGTGCGGTTATACTTTTGCAAGCTAGCCAAAACAGTTTTTTATTGTAAAATCCCAAAAACAAATATCGGGGATTTTTATTTACTCTACTTACTTGTTTTTTGATGCCATAAAATAAAAAAATAATAAGGGACCTGTATTTGTTTAGAGTTTCCTGCAAAACGGATTTTACAGGGTGCGGTTATACTTTTGCAAGGCACTGTATAGGCAATAAAATAGCCCACACGCAAAAAGCGATGCATCATAGCATAGAATGAGCAAAAACTGTTTTAAAACTCCAGAATGGAACAGACACAAGTTATAAACACTCATGGACAGAAATATGCAATGGACTTTTTCCTGACCGCTGCCTTAATCAAAAACCGGAACTGCCTTAAAAACTACACCTTTACTCTCTACGGACTCAACTTTTCAACAAACCTTACAATGCATAGGGAATGATTATTCTTTTCTTCATATTTTCATGGGATTGTTTGCTTGAGAACATGTTTCACCAACTACCCTTGTGGGAATATACAAGTTAACGTTCTTCCTCATAGCTTCTGGAGTAAATAAGTTGCTCTAGAACTCTTCGAGAGTGCCAGAGTGGGTTAACTTCTCCGCAATAATAATAAAACGCCATGGAGTCCTTTCTGGGTCTGTTACTGTTACGCCAAAATATGTATTTATTGCTAGAGGAACGCACGTTAACGTAGACGTAGGCCTACATATTTCTGGTCATGGAAGAATAAACGAATTTTTCATCGTACTGCAATTTCATGTACATAGGTTGTGTCCATACAAAAACGTGGACAGAGTTTACGTTTGAGTTAGTACTGCTACTGCAATAAAACACACATTTACCCTCCTATAAAATGTGTATGTCCAACCGAATAAAAAACGTCTTTGCTTTACGATACCTGTGTCAACTGTAATTTTTTACCTAAAATCTTTTCGTACAAGCTCCCAAACTGATGAGATTTGCGAAAAAAGTTTTTGTTTTTTTACATCGTCAGCAAGTAACGACCAACGGTCGAGTTGCTTCACAACCGAGTCCCTACTGCTCTCACTTCGTCAAAACTTTTATGTTTGTATACGCGACCACCCCCTTAAACCAATTATGCAATTGCATTTGGAGCAGAAGTTTTTGGAATAATGTGAGAAGACAATACTGCATTGTTGTTAAAGTAATCAGTATTATTTTTGGAAAGGACACAAATTCCTTGTGCAGATACATAAGTGCAACTTGTATCGGTTTATTATTTTTATATTTATTTCTACAAATAAGGAGTTTTACCAGAGTTTAAGAAATTGTAGAGTTTTTCCAAACATTGATGAAACCTCGTAATCTGTTTTTTCCTTCTCTCAAATCGGTCAGGGACAAAGGGTGGCTTACGACCATGATTATGATTTTGTTTTACTTTCTTTGTTGACTTTGAGGAATCATCCTCTGGAGGATTAACTTCCCTATGCGAAGCTTATTGCTTGCTTCACGAATGAAGGCTCTGATTTATAGATATTATACTGTTGAACATACTGGGATCAGAAAGGATTTGAAAGCACGATTCAGGTGAAAAGGCAAATTGATGGAATTTTTAGCAACACCAACATCTGGCTGGTGAGGTAGGGTGATAATTTCTTGTTATGTATGATACTTGGCATTTTGTTTTCACCTATAAGCTCACATTTTGTTGAATTTCGACAGAGGAATTATCTGAGATAATACAATTTTAAATTACAGTTCCTGGAAAAATCGTTCAAAAGCCTTGAAACAGGTGTTGGCAAAATATTTCTTTAAACGTAGTCACACGGATAAAAAAAATTGAAAGTAAAAAAATTTAGTAATTTAAGGAGTCACAGTAAACAAATTGTAGCACTTACTATTTACCATTCTAAATTCACTAGGAAATAAGCAGTTTGTTTGCATGAAATGAAATAAAATACTCACCTCCTGGACCTTGTGTCGGAAATAATACAAATCAATGAACCCCGTGATTCGAAAATGTAAAATAGAAACCTTACCACACTCATTCGCATCGTCTCTGTTGCATTCTTTATGTGGCCCAAGGGTATATTTCCCATATCTCCCTCTGTTTCTGAATGCATGTATGAAACTAAAAACTTTCATTCAACTTTCTTCACCACATTGGCATGCTGCAGTTAATTGCATGTGACAAACTTTGTCTGAAATGATATCTACCACACTATATGCCAAATGTGAACGTGACTTAATGTGAATCTAATTATCTTTGCGAGACAGATGATGTCTGACCTTTTAGATAGTTTTGCGTCTCTTTAATGAGTGTTTTGATTGTATCATAATATGCAAAAGGGGGCTTGGATTTATGCTTTAGAAAACTGATCCCTTTTTAATCAAAAAACGGATAAGCAAGAAATTTATAACGCATATACTTTGTGCCAAAGGATCTTTGTTTTCATTTGTGTAAGTACTTTGTGCTTTCAATCATTACATACCAGGTCTCCTGGGAAAAGGAATGTATCAAAGGGGAAATGTTAATAAGACAGGGATGCGATTGATTGAAAATATTGATTGCTGGATGAGTTTTCAATGTGTATTTGTAAAATTTATTTGTGGCTAGATTCAATAAGGTTCTAGGGGTACCAGCATACCTGATTGACTATTTTAGGAAATAGAAGATGATTGTGTGAAGAGAGAAGCAAATGTCAGCATCGTTTGATACACCCACAGCAAATTCAATTATTAGCAACATACATATGTACATATTTACATACGCAAGCAAAGAGAGCTTTTATGAAAAATTTACTTTCTACCTTCTGTTCTACTCTGATGATGGTACCTTAAGTATGTAGCAGTTGTTAAAATAAATTGTCTTGCCGTCCAGTCAAACAAAACTACTGCTCCCATTCACAAACTCTTGAGTACGTCTGATGCGCAATTTTTTGACTAGGTCGATGTCGCTGTACAGCTCGTATAGTTCGTCGTTAAATGCCCGTCAACGCAAACGGGACTAAAAATTTTGCGAAAAATTTTTCTTTCGAAACGACCAAGGATATCTTCATCCGCTTTTGATAGAGTCCAAGCTTCAGCGCCATAAAGGAGAACTGGGATGATCAAGGTCTTATATAGAGTCTCTTTAGTTGTTCGGGATAGGGCCTTACTAATCAATTGCCTTCTCAGTCCAAAGAAACAGCTAGTGGCAAGAGTTATTCTTCGTTTTCATTCTGCTGGGGTGTTCTCAGAATTGATAGCAGAACCTAGGTAGACAATGTCCCTTGCTACCTCAATGTTATAGATGACTATAATGACGTTTCGTCGATGTTGTGTGTCCCTTCTCGTTGACAGGATGGACATGACTCTACAGCTCGTCTCTATAAATGCTGTTATATACAACCTTAGGTAGATAGGTGCAGCTAACACTCGGATTACTAATGCATCCATTGTGAACCCCTGTCGTGGAGTAACCTAAAAGAAGACAAAAGTTCGATTGTGGCTTTGGTATAGCTAAACGGCCTTCCTGAGCCAACCCGAAATGGTTATACATTTTAGGATGGTTAATGCTGACTTTTCTGACAGGTCGCTCAGGTCTCCGAAGTGGTATTCACCGAGAGCCGTTTTCCTAGTTCTGCCCAGGCTTGGTCATTCGCATATTGTGTGTTGACTTTCTTGGTTTGAAACCACACTGATAGGGGACAATCAGGTTTTAGACAAAGGATTTCCGGCGATGTCTAAAAAACCTCTGACAAATAAGAACATTTAGGAAAAGTGTTACGGCCAATTCTCATTAGGTTTATAAAGGCCAACAAATGTATAATGGCCTTTAAACTATTAAAGTACATAAAGAACTTCATTATGAAGAACATTTTTGTTTTTTGACCTCTCAACATTTACCGGGTTAGTTGCATACATATAAAAAGTAAGAACTCTTTTGAAACTCCCAGTCGCAAAAATAATAATTATCTAAAAGTATTCAAGAGTCCAAAAAGAACCCTCTGCAATCAACCATCTAACTGGCGCAAGTTGAAAAATGTTTGTTTTTCAATAACAACAATTTAGACTGATTCAACTTCCCCCACCACTCAGGCAGGAGGAAAAGTGTTACGCTTGAAACTTCAAAGGCATTTTGCAAAGTTTGTCATCAAGTTCTTTTGTCGAAAATGAGTTCTTCATATCCTTGAATAATTGAAAACTATCTCACTGGCCGTCAATTACGTGGCATTATGAGCTGGGAGTATAATCATATATATGTACATATCTGTTTGTATGTCTATATGTGTAAAAATAAATGAAGGTTAACGTCGCAACGCAGTTTTATTTTAAGATACTTTCAATGACAGATTTAAATGTTAACTGATGACAATTTGATGCGTGACAACTCTTGCGCTTCCCAAACCTCCACATGTTCACTCTTCCCATTTCTTCGTTTAAACATGAAACATAATATACCTAGAAACAATTAATTTTTGCTCGTTTTTTTATTATTTACAATTATATAAAATTTACCAAATGATCCTTTCTGTTTATTTTGCAGGTAAGCTTCAACATTTTCATTTACTGACAAATTGGCAAGAGAAACGTAGCGTAAGTGTTGTTTTAAGCAGATTTTAGACTAAGTCAACACCATACGATTCATAAATGTTTGTTAGCAACCTAGATATTTATTTTAAGCTTTAGATAGCGATTAAGGTCAATGGGTACAAAGGAAGAGCATTGCACTGGTATGTGATACGCATTCTGTTTATCTCGCCTGAGTTTAAGTTAAATTTATATTTCTAAAGACCTTGTAAGATATAATTTGAGTACCAACTTATGATGATTGTTGATATTTCACTATGCTTTCACTTTAGCTATTGCTTTATTTAAGTTTTACCTTTAAGATACATATTTCTCGAAAATGTGTTTATAAATTTCTTAGAACTTGAACAGAAGTTCTTTGGACGTACAAATGTATGTACATATGTGTGTATCTATCGTAAATTACCGCGAAAGTACGTACTACAATACAGATATTCAAGTTCTTAAGCAGTAACCTTCAACTTTGTTTGGATCCCCGGTTACATTTACTTTCAATTATTTAAAAGTATTGTTACATGCCCTTTCTGCTTCTTTGATGACCTAATCGAGAATTTCATTGAAATCAAGGTAATTTGTTACCTCTAATGCAATTATCTCGTCAAGCTTTATCGCTTTTAATGCTGGCAGCATAGATGTTGATATGTCGAGATTTCGGGACACGCGTCCGACAAGGATTCTCACAGTTTTTTTTTTGTGCTGTATAAAATTTAGTCCATGTCCTTTCTTGGGTGTATTTACTATGCGTTACTACTGTTTCGACCTCCAACTTTAAGGTAGGTATACGTTTTCCTTTTCTCAATATACCTATACATACATAAGTATCGTACTATAGGATAGGCAATCTGTTGGTTGGCATTTTAAAAATGATATAAAAACACTGTTCAATATTTTTTAACAGAAACGTTTCTTTCATTGTCGTCTTGGAAGAAAAATGGGTCAATTATGCCGCGACAGCAAAAACGGCGCACACTTTCAGGAACACCTATAAACTAGTCTCACGAACTTTCATCACAAACTTGCGTATACCAGGCTGCAGTTGGTGCATTATTTTTGAAAAATTTGCACTGTTTCGGCAAGACAGCAACCACTTTGGAAGTAAATTTGCAATATTTCCCAAAGTTGTTCAAGCATGAATCGATCCTATTCGTACCGCAAAAATATGATACTGAGTGTTTGTAAATTTTTTCAGCTCATAAGACCTGTCAGTGTCAAAATAACATAATGAGTCAAAAAGAAACCAACAGACCAAGAGACAATTTTTCGTTATATTTTAGAGGATTATAGTCATATTTTAAAATCAGTAGAAATAGCTCTACACTCGTTGGTTCGCACTATCGTTGAATCATATGGAGTGTATACTGTGGTATTTCTAGATATTGAGGTTGCTTTCAAAAACATTCTGAGCAGGCACAGTGGAAAGTTCTGTACACTTTTTTAAAAATCTCTAGCAGCTCTACATTGTCACGTTAACATACCTGTTTCCTATTCGAAGCACGTACGTTTACACACGTTTTACTTCCATTCTAGTTGTATTTTCTCAGAAGTTCTTTAGCCAGCCTCAGTTAAGGGATGTCATTCTAAAGTTTGACCCATTTGTTTTGTTTTTTTCTTTTTTTTCAGTTCTACCTGTATTTTGTGCGATTTTTAACTGCAGTTGGTTCAGTTCCCAAAAATGTGGTTTCCAAGCCGTTCCCTATTAGCTCAAGGCATTACTAAATGTTTCGGTACCCCCAGCAAAGTTTAACTTTATTAATCTGGCCCAGTCTATTGATATTTTTTTCAAAGCAGTGTTTCGTGGTCATGCCATCTGCCTGGGGCCTGTGGAAAAGCGGGATCGATTTGGATAGATTTTTGCAATGCTTATCTATATTCCAAAGACATCTTTGACTGTTTTCAGAATAATCTCCTCAGCAATTTTTTCTAGCACCATGTGGATGTGCTATGGGACATGTTATCATAGGTCCTATTATGCATATGTAGAAGCCAGTCGTTACTTGATTCATTGACATCCAAAGAGTGAATGAATTATAATCTTAAACCTACGATCAATTAACATAGCACCTAAAGGTATACATAATTGACCCTACCCTTTCTTTATCTATCCACGAAGATGAAGACAGAGCAAAAGCGTGTGCGACTATCGCCAGTACACTCACAATCTGGGAAGTGTCACTTAAAATCCTACGTGACAATAAACAGGCCAGTATTTGCCTGTTGGCTGGTGAGTGAGTGAGTGGTTTGGTCTAGAACTTTTACATGTTTCTTCCAGAGCAGTTTGTTATCTAAAATTATACCAAGATATTTGACTTGTTTTTGCGGGTCGACCCAAATCCCTTCTAATATTATTGACTGCTACATTTTCTTAGTGAAATGTATCATTATGGTATATAAGTCCAACAGTTCAATACTATTACTGTGTTACTGTTAGTCCTCTTTAAGTAAAGGGGTGTTATCTCAAATTTGTCCCTTGCAATGATAACTATGTTGTCCGCATATCCTTGAAAGTTCATGCCAGCATCCGTCAGTTCCACATGTGGGCATTTGTGCTTATTGTGATTGTTCTTTTCTTTTTCTCTATAAAAAAAAAAAAAACAAATATAAATTTTTGGCGCAACAGGTCCATGGGACCCAGGGCCTAGCTTCTCACAACCATTCGTGTTGTATACTGTGTTGTATACTACTGTTTAATGCCGGATCCGAACGGCAACTTTGAGAAGCTTTTTCATGACAGTTTTACTCTCGGATGTTTGTCAGACGCTCGCGAGAGGTGGGGCCGTGAAAGAAATTTTAGGTGTTGTCCGGGAATTGAACCTGGAACCCCTTGCTCCGTAGTCCAACGCACTAACCACTTGAGCCACGGCGCCCTTTTTCTCTATCTCTACTTCTAATTCTTAGCTCCTACTTTTTGAAATCTCTTCTTATAGCTTGGTGAGAGGTAGTGTAGAAGATTCCTACCAGAAAAGCGTATGTAACCTTTACCAAGCATGATAACTGGTAAGTCGCACTTTCTGTGAAGCTACTGTCGTTCTTAATCATATGTATATGTAGTACTACGACATCCGTTCCTTGTTTTTAAGGAATTGATTTTATTAATCTTTTCAGAAGCTGCAGGCGACAGCAGCGCAATGGGATATGAAGTTGACTTTGCTCTTCCTCCTTGCAATATGCTATTCTGAATGGTGGACGATAAGCACTTATCTAAAATGGTTTCTCTTCGATGATCTACTTTTTGGCCATATTGCGTTATTGGTTAAATGCAAATGCAATTTTTGTTCTTTAATGCAGGGATGTGAATGAAATAAAGATGATCTCTGAAAATGTTAGCATAACGTTATCCAGTAAGGGTTGAAATGGTATTACAGAGCTATTATTATTATTAAGAGAGATTTAGCATATTGAGTTTTGATGTAGGTGTATTAGTATAAACATTCGTGGTTTCATACATACAGTGGTTCCAACAAATAATCGGACAAAGGTAGTTACGATACTAAAACTAGGAAAATAATTTCATAAAACCTTGTTATAATTTTGATTTCTATTTTATTTTATTTCTTACTTTCTCTATTCATATGAACCATTAAAAAAATTAAGATTTAATTAAAAACATTAAAGAAACAGACTGAAAAAACTAAACATATACATATAAGCAAAAAACAAAGAAATACAAATTTTTTAATACTTAATTGCATAGCCCTTGGCATTAACTACTGCCTGTAGTCGATTTGGCATTGACTTTACTAAATTTTCGCACACTTGAGGCCCTATACAGCTCCATTGTATTATCACAATCTTTTGTAAAGCTTCATCGCTTCATTCTATCCAAAGATGCTCAATAACGTTAATATCTGGGCATTGGACCGATGTCTGTAAGAATTTGTGGCAGTGATATATCAACCAGAGCTTTGAAACTTCCGATGTATCCTTGGATCGTTGTCTTGGTAGAATGCAAAATTTTGCAGAATGCCCAATTTCTCTGCACTCTGTTTGACATTTTCTTTCAAAATGTTGAGGTAGACAAATCTGTCCATTTGCACCTTCTATAAAGTGCAAGTTTCCAACCCCTGCACTGGACATACAATCCCAAACCATCACAGACTCCCACCGTGTTGAACAGTAGCACGTATATTCTCCTTCTGATATTCACTATTTGATTTCCGCCACACATACGACCTTCCACCTGATCCATCCAGTTTGAAATTGCTTCCATCTGTGAATAGAACCTACAATGTTAAATAAATTATATTTCTAAGGTCGCCCAAAACATCATTCCAGTTTTCCAAAATTCTTCGGTTTTAAACAAATATTTTTTCGCAAACTTCAATCGGAGCTTCTTATGTTTTGGGCTAATAAAAGGCTTGTGTCTTGCAATTTATCCATGATAATCATGTCTTTTAAGCACATTACGTATGGTATTGGGGCATCTTTTCCGGTACTAATTTTTACAAAGGGCCTTACTTCGTTAGCGGTCTCGAAATGGGTTTTTCTTAATTTTTTTAATAATTCGTCGTTCTTCGCGACCATTTAAATTTTCCCTTGACCTTCACTGCTTCACTGCCAATTTCGCGGATTTTGTTTACCTTCTCCATGAAGTTTTATTATCAATTGGCTGATTTCAAAAGTAGATTGCTTTCCATTCGGAACCATTGTTATTTTAAACAAGATTTATTTTGAACTGATTACCAATCGGTGTTGTATTAAGAACGAATGCGTAAGAATAATACAAAAATCCTGAAATATCATTAAGAAACCTGTATATTTTCGTTGCGTTTCGTACGCATGGTTCGTACATTAATTATTTGTTTTTCAAGTAATTTTTTTTCTTTATGTAATTCAACTTTAAACGATGAAAATAAAAGAAAGAAATTATGGTGTAAACAAAAATATTGCGCAATTATTTTCCATTATTTGGACGTTTTTTCCCAAAAAGGATATATTTGTCCCATTATTCATTGGAACCACTGTATATGTTTGAAGTATTTAAAACTTACAACAAAATAAAATCTATTTGAATAAACGTTAGATAGATACCAATACACCATTCTGTTGAGATTGAATTTGCAGCCAGCTGTTGGCCGACAACGTCTGTTAGGGCTAGGTCATGCCAAGTACCACTCAAATTTGAATCAGGAAATAATTTTAAACGGAAAAATGTCTGGTGGGTGTAATCCTCGACTTTGCATTGATATCCTTTTGTGCCCCTTTTTTCCAAATCTTGTATTCTCCTGTTCCTTAATTTTTTTGTCCCCAAGAAATTTTAACGTTTTCCAAGTAAACATGTCTTAATTAAAAATAAGAAGCAAATGTCTAGCAGAAAACTTTAAAATTACTTCTCGTAATTGGAACTAAACTGTCATCAACAGTTGAGTGGTCTCTTTTTTCCTTTTTCAACCGAAAATTTTAATGAAAATTTTACAATTTGCAAAAGTTTTTATTTTTTTTTTTTGTCACATTTCTGTCACAGCGCTCAGTGTTGTAACCATTGCTGCCTATACAATATACATACTACTGTATATTCTATGAACAGCCTAAAAACGTACCTCATTCGATTGTGGATATCCTGCCGTAACCATTGTACATGTCTTTCAGTTCAATGTCAACCATATGTGGTTTCACAAGGCCATGGTTGCGTTTCACATATATGACAATTGTTTATCTAATGAATGCAATGCCCTATGCGGTCAGACAATCTCTCTATACACTGTTATTATGTGAAAGTTGCTTCCACTAGCATGCGGTTTGGGCATTGTTATCACTAAATGTTAATTACTTACCGAATTAAATTTCACCAAATTGATAACATAAAGTATACTGCGGTCAGCTGTTGGTCATGTTTATTGTTATTCAGAGACAGAAAGTATTTTGGCATTCATTCGATTGTAGACACGTAGTAAAGTGGTGCATTCAAAGAGCTCTCTATTGTTTCACGAGTAAGCGGCTGAAAAGTCTTGAGTTAAATCCAAATCTAACAAAAACTGTATGTATAAAATTTGTTGATTTTAAGATTAAAAAAAAAAAAAAAACTCTTAATGGTTCAGTTGGGGAATGATTAAAGCGGCTCTTTTGTTCCTTTTGACAGGCAATTCATTTACCATAAAAAGCTTTCTCTTTTCTTACTGTTTTGTGGCTGGTAAAATGTAATTGGACATAGCAAATGCTTTGTAATTTGGCAGGGAAAAGCGTGTGGATTTTTGCTTTTGATTAGAATAAGTGAATGGATTTAAATTCAATTGTTATTGGTTTTTGGGGGAAAGTGTAATATTTCAGATTTTTAGTGAAATCCGTTTCATTTCGCTTTACTTGTCTGTATCTATAATGCTCGCAATCAAAGTTCAAGTATATATTTTAGACACTGAGGTTGTTACCTTCGTTCTTAGTGCAACAGCTGTGGCTTTTAAAGAAAAATAAGGTCATACTCAGGTAATTAAAAATCACAAAAGGTACATAGATATACATACACGTACTGAATCTGTTTTGTTTTTCTACTGTGAGACGTAATAGATTCTATTACAAGGTACTTCGTAACGATACTTTTCATGTCGTGTCACATGTCAATACAAGACTGAAATAGAATTTCGTTCAAAGGCAAATTGAGAGTTTCATAGAAAAAATAAGGAGAAAATGATAGAATGTATGTAAGTTTAAGATTTTGATTTTGTGGTTCTGAAAGGGATTGACATTTTAAATTAAACTCTAAATCTATCTAATTTGCAGTGTACTGCTCGTTTCTTGTGTAATTTTACTGTCCGACCATGGTAAGCGTGTGTGCTTACTTGTTTTCAACAGTATTCACAAATAAATGCAACCTTTCTTAAAAATCGGGAAACGCTTCTTTGAACTGTTGCTGCACCACACTATGGTCCAAGACATTATTAAATAAGCCTTCCAGCGTCTTAGTTAGTTCCGGAGTTCTCTTATATGCAGCATCTATTTCGACTACAGTAATTGGTGCATCCAATTCTTCGCTATCTATTTCCACTACAGTAATTGGTGCATCCAATTCTTCGCTATCAAAGGCCGGTTTTGCAAATTGGAACGTGCACGCATCAGTTATTGGATTCCAAAGTTTACTTAAGTGCTGGAAAAGAGTACCTATCTGGGCCTAAAGTTTCATTGATGCGAATAAGTATTTCCTTTTCCATTTTGCATTCCTCATCGAACCACGTTTTGTCGTTAAAAGACAAATGTTATGTAAGCATGTTTGATACGCCGGTCGTCTTGATGACATCTCCCAGTTGACCGCAATCTATAAACTGCGTTTCTTCCAAAACTTGATCAAGATTTTGTCTGTACATAATACCTTTCTCCATTTTATTTTCGACAGAAGAGACATTTCTTTGAAGTGGGTGTTATTCTCATGTATGCATGTTAATTTCGAAAGTTATTATTATCGGAGAACGTGACCCACCTCGTGATCCAACCCATAGCTGCTCCAGTCGCCTCTTATGAGTCCAAATTCTATGACTGAGGCCCCCTGTTGCCCAACAAATGTGAATTCGCCACATGTATCCATTTGGTTTGCTCCGTTCAAAACTGGAAGTCCAAATGTGTTACACAATTCCAAGAGCTTTGTGTCCTAGCATTGCAGATATTGTCCTTCGATTTTCTGGGTATACCGACTAAGGAATTCTCGAGCCCAGCATCTTCTCCAATTCTAGCAATAAGATCCCCTATAATTGCAATGTTTGTGATAAAATGGCATAACATGATCTCTTCTTCCGTGGGTGCCGTGGCTCAAGTGGTTAGTGCGTTGGACTACGGAGCGAGTAGTTCGAGGTTCGGTCACCAGACAACACCTGAAATTTCTATCGCGGCCCCACCTCTCGCGACCGTCTAACAAATATCCGAAATTAAAATTGTCATGAAAAAACTTCTCAAAATATATACACGAATGGTTGTGAAAAGTTGGACCTACCGAGCTAACCTGTCGAGCCAAAAATTTATATTTTTTTTTTTGATCCCTTAAAAAATTTCGGAAATTCTCTTCTCAATGGTTGCAGTTGATATAGAAAAAATGCAATACGAAAGGAAACAAATTTTTTGACTTGAATTAACTGAAGGTAGGGGAGAGTGGGGCACCTTTGAACACTTTTTGTTTCCAAGTCTTATAAAAACCTATGTTTTTGAATTATCATACATGACTCTATTAGGAATCAACATCGAAATCGATTTAACCGCCTCTACTCGGACGGACAAATTAGATTCAGTACCCTGACTCCTTGATTTTTAGTTTCAGTTGTGCTTAATTCAATTTTGAATTTGTGGACACAATTATTATTGCGCTGGACTACTGAGCGGGAGTTTCAAGATTTGATATTATTTGGAAGATTTCGCTTTAACAATTTTTATATTTTGCCTTAACAATTTTTCTTCGATTCGTAGTAAATACATACTTATATACATATGTATGTACATATGTAGGTACATGTGCAAGAAAAAGTTTGTTTTTTTTTTAAAGTAGACATGGGCGTTTTAATATTTCAATACCCTGTATTCTCCTGCAAAGCAAACGCTTGACCACGGTACCGCAGGGGATGAATAAAGCAGACGTATACATATGTATGTACATATTTATTTTATTGGGCCACGCCCACTTTTTGGAGACGTTGAAAAAACATTTTTCAATGAAATTTCGCGGATAACATCCGTTAAAAATTATCGCGGTAGTCGCATCAAAAACGCCTCTTTACTAGGCCTCATTTATAAGAAAATGAATTGAATTTTATACATATCGTTTCAGACTATTGAAAAACATAGCATGGGCAAACTCACAGCAATTTTTTTTATTCTTTCTAAATTTGTACAGGGTTTATAGTTTTCTCAAACGTCCAAATATAAAATGACAGACGGATGAACATGGCTCAATCGACTCGGCTATTGATATACTGATTACAACTATGTACATACAAACTGTATCAAACTTAATATACCTACTATGGACGTATTCGTAATCTGACATTCGAAATATCTAAGACTACATATGTACATATGTATGTACCTTGTTGAATGTGTTAAATTATGCGTGAGTTTTCGGTTTTTTGAGCGAGAAATTGAAAAACTTTCTGGGCACATAAACCTTTAACCATGAAAACAACTAGTGAATACCATTCCGTGAATACGACAAAGCAGCTTATTAGCAGCTTGCTCCTAGAAAATTGTAACAGTAAGACTACGAATAAACTGTTGAAAGTATTCTTTTTCAAAACTACCAACAGGTTAAGACTTTAAAAGGCTTTCTCCTTATTACAGAGTTACAAAGCATTAAAGCAATTTTACTTTTTACTTGAAGTGCAAACAGCTTGAAATAATTTTCCAAGAATTAAAATGAAGTGGAGAAACACCTTGGTTTTCTTATATCCTTGAAATTGACTTCATTGATAGACAGCTGGACTGAGTTCCTGGTACAATCCGACAAAGTCAATCGTCTTTATGGGCACTGATGTTGAATGAAAGTGCTTATGTAGCAATTAAGGTTGCCATGGATAATTCAGAGAGAGAGAAAGAGTAGGAGAATTAGCAGTTTTACTGCAACACACTGTTTATGGGAAATATTCTATGTATATCTTCTGCAAATCGAAGCAGACATTGATTTGAAACAATATTAAGCTCCTAAGGGAGTTTTACTTCTTTATCGAGAAAATCTGGAAGATAATGTATTTTTTGTGTACCTACCTTAATTGGATGATGGACAGCGTATCGCATCTAATTGTGTCTCTCCTTCAACTTTAAATTGTCAATATTATATTCTTGGTTAATCCAGAGCATTGATGGGAAAATTTTTCATTTTTTATTTTGTCCAGCAATTACAGTGATTAATTACAATTGGATAAATTGGCAATTAACGCAGTTCTTTCATATGTCGATGCAGTCATTTACTTTACATAAAGAGCAATCCAATCGACATGATACAAATGGCATTTTGTTAATTATAAATCTTATTGGATAAAATCCGTCACAGGCATTCGTCGTCAGAAGATAGATTTTCACGAAATCATTTCCAACTCAGAATATATATATGTACATACATTACGGCTATGTATGTACATATGTATGTACATATATATATATGTTGATATGTATACATATACAAAATGATAGTTAAAAATACATTAACGTGACAAGGAAGCCAAGGAACTAAGTCAAATCAACGCCATGCTCAAACGAAGAAACTTTTAATCTATATAAATTTTTTTCTTGAAATTTACGACGTGATATACATGCATACATTGAATTGCCTCATGCTTCTATCCCATACAGCATACAATAATATGGTTTTGCATACTAATAACCTGAGATTAAGTTCATGAACGAAACTTAAAGTTGTTTGAGTTGATGAGAGGTGTCGTCAGATAGTGAGGCAATGTCTTTATGAAAGTGATTTGACACTGGCCTGACCTATGACGGGACATTCACACAAAAAAGTGTTTTAGTTTCAATGTGCTCAACACATTTTTACTTATACCTAAAACATATTGGATTCGTGCAGAATTTTGATCTCGAGATTTTTTTGAATTTGGACATTATCATTATAGAGGAGTTGATAAAAGTAGGTCTGCCAATGGCGTCTATCTGTTTGTCTGTGCACGAGGCTACTGCCTGAACCTGGGTGAACGGATTTTGATCAAACTTCATATCTAGGGTCTAGGGGATGATCCCTAGAGGCGAAATTCTCTATCAAGGGGAAGCAAGTCATCTAGAGCAGAACCAGGCGTACGCGGAAAGATCCCGTGCAGTCGAAACAAGCCGTTCTTCCGTTAAGTTGAGTGCAAAAAGCAGTCACATACATACGTGCAATCCCCCTTCACCAACGCATAAGCTAGAAAAAGGTTTTCGGTGATAAGCCTCATGTCTTGTTAAAAGCACCTTTACACTGCCAGAAAGCTGAGAGCCCTTTGGATGTCTTTGACTTAACTCCCACATATTTCGCTTCATCGGAGATCTAGGTAGTGAGGCCTTTTCGTAAAGATAACAACCTCAGTCTTCAAAGGATTAACCTAAGGCTATCTGCACAAACAGTCTTTAGGCTTGACCGGACAGAAAGTATGGCAACATCATCCGCATATGCCTGAGCGTAGTTGTTTCAAATATTGAGAGTATGAAACAAAGAGTCAACCACCATAGCAGTAGAAACAGTGCTTAAGACATAGTGCGCAAGATGTCAATCACGCCTTAAGCCAGTTTGTGAATTCTAGTGAAAAAAAGCTATTCTTTTCAATGCCAGTGTTTTAATTAAATCTTTATTTGGCCGACAGGTGACAATAAAAGGGTTCCGGAACAATAATTAAATATTCGACACCAGATCTGACTACTTCGTCAGCAGTTTTATTGCCACGGATGCCTTTGTGTCAAGGGACCCATGTTAGTGCGATTTCATTGTATACATCAATCTGCAGAAGAGTTAGAAGACAATGTCAAAACATTTAGATTCAAAGTTAAAAACCTTGAGAGCTTGGCAAACTATACTTATTCATTGCTTATTTACTCATATTACAGGTACTGAGTGTACGGATAGCCTACCCTTTGGTGAAATCATGTCCACTGCCTATTTTATGTGCAATAGTTTGTTTGATTTTGACCATGATGTGTCATCAAAAGGCTTCCCGTCAACAACTGTCAAACTCAAATGCGAACAAATGCTCTAAATTTATCTGTAACAGTTTGTAATCCCATGGCGGGTGCAAAAAAAAAAGAAAGAATTATTCCTTTCACAACATCAACAAAACAATTCAACTGACAATTTTCCAGATTTTCGTTCTCAATTCTAGTGCGAAAAAAAAAAAATGCTCTCCTCACATCAATCTAAAACCGACGCTTGTAAACTTTTGTATGCCCCCACACGCACACAACGCAACGTATCATCCGTCTTTGTCAGTCTCGTATCATTGTTATGGGAAGTGACGGCACTATATGTATGTACCAATCGATTCAATTCAAACCAAATCTAGGCCATTATTGCGATCGTTGTCTGCTTTGGAGTCCCCTAAGGCTGCTCAATATTCTTTCATTATATGCATGTTTAACTACTATAAATTGATTGAGAAATAATGCTATGACGTTTGAAGATGCCATATCTTACAATGCCCGTTGGGTTAACAACTGTTCCAACATGAAGTTGATTTCATGAAACTTGACTTTAAAGATGCTTTTGCTTCTCTAACCGGATATTGTTTATCCATAGAAAATAAACTCACATCAAAGTTTGAGATTCAGAGGACTGTCTTTCAAACCACAAGCATATTTGTAGATACCATGCATAAAGGTGTCCACTCCTCCCATTCATGTTTGCATAGTAACAGCAGGAGATAGAAAATTGAATGGAAAATAATAATAAAAATTCTGCAAATATTTTCATGTTCTTCACGACACAAATAAATCTCTATCTGCATATGTACATTACGTATCTAAAGGCGATTATTTTATTATCGTTGAAGTTTATTGATTTATTCCGCTTTCTAAACTGGGGTTTTTTCGATTGACCAAGAATTCAATTTACACTCTGTATGGACTAAATTAATCCGACATAATCAATAGAATGGGTGGAACCAAGAAAGGATATTTGTTTTGGATAAAATGGGAAATTCTTCGAATTATGAGGAATTAATTACACCACAATTTTGAAGCCTTTTACACTTTAAACCGTTTCTGTTGACAGGCGAAATATCATGTAACATCATGTTTTAAATGTTTTCATGGGAATCTACTCATTGGATGTCCTGCCTGTTTGCATAATCGATTTGGGGAAAAGTCTGGTTTAATTTGGATTTCATATCCGTGTACTATGAGGCCATAGCCCGGGGAAATTGAATCGCTTAATTTGTGGTAATTTCTGTGCAGACAAAATTTTGGAAGGATCGATTTAGTTCGGAATCAATCTTAATAGGAGATACATACATATATGTATTGATGTGGGTTTTAGTTAAAAATCCCACAAATGTAGTTTACTAATCTTTCTTAAATTTGTTATTTCTAGGGAACCATTTCATCCATCCATCCTAGCACGTGTTTTGCAATTGTTAATTCGAACAAGATTATAACTTGTTTTGTATGTACTTATGTATGCATAAGCGAATATTTTATTAGATTTAGAGAAAGTTTCTGATAAATTAAGGTTGGGCTTCATAATCACTATTTATAAATCTGAATGAATTAAATAGTTTAATTAAATTTTTTTTAAATAAATCAGCTTGTGTGTAAAAAAAATAAAAAAAATTATTTCGGGTTAGGGTTCAATTGATGACATTAATTATGGAACACATTATTGTTGTGGAAATGTCTGCGCGGATGAATGTGGAGTATTCAAATTTCCATAAATTTTTCGCAGTATACATTCGATATCCTTAGGTCGTCTAAAGCCTTTAGCTTATTGCCATAGACCACAGACCACAAACATACCGCAATGAAAAGTTAGAGGCTGCTAATTGATTTATCCATTTCTGGAAATAATGCATCGAACTTAACAATAACTGAATTGTTTGGCCAGCTGTGTAACATGTGGCGCCATCTTGTTGAAACCACATATACTCCAACTCATCCTCTTCCAATTTATCCTAAAAATAATCATTGAACATGGTCCGGTACTGATCTCTATTGACTGAATGTTGCTAGTTGCCGCACCAAATAGTTAATTTTTGTGGGTGTAATGAATAGAACATCAAAAAAACTGCAGTTAACTTCACGCATCGCCGAAACCCTATTGGGAAAATAGGGCGTCCGAATTGAAAAAACCCTTACATATCTGGCGCAATAGTTCTTTCTAGGATTGGGTCCTTGTCAAAACTATTATGCGTGTTGCGAAGCTCTCTCAAACAATAATTTTATGCTTCGTCTCGTCTCATAACAATGAGACAAAAAGTCAAGACTAGAAATTTGTTGTGTCATTGTGTGAAATGGTTGTGTTTTTCAACGTTCTAGGTACCACTACAGAAAATCTGTATGTCAAAAGGCTTTATAAATTTAATTCCGCGGGAGTAGTCTGGATAACTTGTCAGTAATTATTTTCTCTAGTACAGTGAGGATTTTCTTAAGTTTTGTTGGACATCATGGATTCGAAATTAGCATAGCGACAGATTTTGGAATAAGTCAATCCAGCGTTTTCACAATAGAACGTATCGTATTGTACCCAATTCTTCTTATGCAGTCTTAATAAAGTTGGTATGGCATTTTTTTATTTAATTACAACGATAAATTCGATCCGTTGAAGATGTTATGTACGAAATTTTATCAAAATCAAGTTTTTAATGAACGAGGGCATTGCCCTGTATAATGTGTCAGTGACTTGTTGATAATTTGAATACCTAATTATTTGGTCCTATATGATTTTTTCGGTTTTTAGTAAAAATATCAAGTTTTTGAAAGTTGTTAGTAGCAGTGGGAGAATTTCAAAAATATTTGCACTTGTACTGTATATTTTTCTCAGAAGCCCAGATTTTCATCCTCCTAGCTCAATATGTGACGGGCAGGCGGACATGGACTTTATAAGACTTCAAGACTTTTATAAAGTGTAAATGTTTGTAGTTGAGTTGTTAGTATCCGAAACTGTGTTGTGATTTACATCTAGGTTTTCATTAAATTAACGTGCATGAGACATAAAATTGAGTTGAAAAGTTTACGTACTATCTCTCATGGCCCAGCTCGGTTAATGACTTCAGAATTTTTAAAAGTAATTTATTATTTTCTTCTTCACTACACTCATACATATAGTGAACTCATATTTGCAATTAAACAATAAAAAAAGAATGAGACTGAGACAAAGGATTTGCATATCAATTTCGGCTTTTGTTTATGAAAACCCTCAGTGTCGGTAATTTTACTTTGTCTCACTTCTCAGTCTATTGAGATTGAGCGCAAGGTTGCGTACGATCTATTGAATGCAATCTTTAAAAAAGTAAAAAAAAAAACAAGCCTTATTACACAAAATTATTGATCTTGATTGTAAATGTATCTAGATAGTAAATATTTTCAAAACTTCATCCAATACACTTTAATTATTATAGAAGACTGAAGGGTCAGTAGTCACGTTAGTTAGTGCGTCAGAACTACTGACTGTATGTGTTTTATGAATGTATGGTAATACGGGGTAATTCTTATATAAACTTCTTAAACGTTGACTTCCCGTGTAGCCCTAAGTACTTAATACTCGTTTTGAGAAATTGGGCCAATTAATGTCTTTTTTTTGGATTAATAGAAAGACGATGGACAAGTAAACATTGCTCCATCACAGCGCCTTTTTTTTATGTTTGTAGAGATGTCCTTGAACTTGTCTCTTAGCAATATTGCAATATCATCTGCATAACCATATATTTAGGTACACAGCTAAGAGAGTGTCAACAGTTATGTTATATTACATAAGTCTTGCAATTTTAGTTTCTTGTACCTATCCTCGAATCATCGGGTATTTCAAAGCAGTTTTGCAAATCGAAAAATATTTTGTGGACAATCTTCGTAATTGGTAAGAATGTAAAACTTTTTAGAAATGTATAGCTATAGGGTAAAGAAATATAGTAATAACGAGACCAGTTTTATATCCTGCTATTGATAAATAAGTGAGTCAAAGGTTTGTGTTTTTGACAACGAGAAGATCAATAACAACATACCAATATCCTTTTTTTGAATATACCCAATAAAACACTAGGTTCAATAAATATGGGGAAATTGCAATTAGATTGTGTTCTTAGTAATATCTATCTGACAGTATTGGTTGTATTTGCTTGCAAAACAAGCTCCAAATAATACCATAGCGGATAAGAAGATTTAACTGAAAAATTGCTGAGAATCCTCCAACTTCAAATGGAATTTAGTCAATTAAAACTTATTTTCTAATTCACTCTTCCTTAGCAACTATTCCACATGTTTCTCCTTTATTCAATGCAAAATGGTGTTCCACAAAAATGAATAAACTTTTCAACAAAAGTCATTTAAACTAAGTATTTGATGAATTTGCTTCATCTTCGCTATTCTTTTTAAAAGCTGGTGACATGAACATACTCGTACATCGTTCATTAGAATGGTATGCAGATGAGGGACAAGAACAGTGTTTTCACTCAGTGGAAGTAGAAAATAGCAGAACACTAAATTCATGCATCTGGATCGAAAAATATCAGTGTCACTTGTCTTACAATTTCAAAGTGAAACTCTGCAAATTATATTATCAGTCTGTTACCATTCAAATTCAAGTCATTTTATAAACATTCTTCTTCCTCACTTACGGTTGAACTTCAATTAAAATAAAATTTTTAACAGAATTTCCCAATTAAAATGCTGAAAATAATTATGAAAATCAAAAAACCAACGTAATATGTAAAACAAAAAGAAAAAAAAAAGTGTAAAATAAAATTCAATCACTGAACCTTTCAACTATGCAGAAGTCGAGCCCAATGAAAAGCATTGACGAATAAAAAAGTGTTGGAAAAAATATAAAAAAAAAAATCTTTCCAATATGGTCGAGTACATCACGAACTCCATACAAATTGGATATATTCATGTGGTGGGTGTCATGTTTCCATTGAATATTAATGAAACTAATTGAAGTATTCCATTTAGCGGAACCATGTACAATTTGTGAGTAAATTTCCTGAATTCTGTTCGCTGACACCAGTCGTGGTAAATGAAATGAATACCTAAAAGAGGAGCAAACTTGCAAACAGAATAAATGAGAATCGTGGAAGTAGGTACAACCGACATTTCGAAGTCAATTTTGTAGAATATTACCAACTCTTAGAAGAAGTTTCATTAAGTCACATTTAATATTTGAATGTCAAAAAAATACCTAAAGCTATAATTTTACCTATTTTGGATGTCAATTTTACAGATGAATCATATTTTTTGTAATCTCAAAAATAAGTTATAATTATTCCAAGAATACATAGTATATTTGAAACATGTTTGTATATCTAAATACATATGTATGTATATGCAAAAAAGAAATATTAAATCGAATAATCGAAGATACTATAAAACTTGAATCCAAAAAACATGAAAAAATACTTTCAGCACATGCACCTACCTTAATTTATTGCTAGTTCCCATTATTTTAGTACTATCAATGTACTCGTACAGCTAATAAGGAGGAAATAGGAACGCCACGAACAGATAAGAAGTGAAATTTACTTCATTGGCAAATAAACCACAAACTCCAATTTAACAGACTGTATTTCCGCGACTATATATTTTGATAAAACTTCATATGTTTGGGCATATACTATTAGATGGCATACCACATTTTGCGCGAAAAATACGTATAACGATAATTTTAAAAATTATCTGTTTTTCGGCTATTTCTTAAGCGATTGGGCTTAAAATAAATATACATATACGGAATATAACCCATGTGCCAAGATATGGCGTACTAAATTTTGAAATGACCACAAGCACTTGTAAAAACTCTAATATTAGCCGTGTTTTATTATCCCCATGATCTGATCTGGATCACACAATGATAATAAAACAGTCCCAGATCAACTAAAAATTTAAATCGTATAATTTGACGTTTAGTTCTCTCTTGAGAATATTCTCTTCAGCTGATTTCCTTGTTGACGTTTAGCGCGAAGTTGCCATGCGACTGAATATTTTTTTAAATGAAAATTTGATACAATAAGTTTTTTTAAGGAACCAATTGTTAATATTTATTTACAGATACCAAATGAGAATAATATTTTGTAGCTAACATTTTTGTTTATGTTAATTTAATACATTTTAGTTTTGACTACGTATACTTTACCGGTGCTTCATAATTCATCCAAATGTTTTTATTTCACTCATTAGGTTCCAGAAATTTTAAGTTTATTATTGATTTTTATTTGAGTTTATATTATATTTGATTTTATGAGCAGAATATTAATTTATTCGAGCATAAAAATTATTGAATTATATTTGGTTTGCAAATATTATTTCGTATTCTAATCTGGCAACATGGAAATTTGTCAATCGTCGAAAATTATACCAACTTTTACGAACAAAATGTAACCTAGTGAGAAATAGCGCAAACTAGTTTTTGGATCCCGAAAATAGATCCAAATGAAAAGCAAGACCTCGGGTTGTTTTTGTAATGCATACAAACCAATGATCCAGATCAGATCATGGGGATAATAAAACACGACTATAATCATATTTTGACAGTTGAAAAAAAATGATTAGGACACAATTCATAGGCTGTACAATACTCTTTTATGCAGTCATACATAATATATGTAGTGCTCCGGCCACTTTTCGGGGGGTTTTTTTTTTTTTTAAAAACATTTTTTCAATAAAATTTTGCAGATAACATCCGTTAAAAGTTATCTTGATAGTACCCTCAAAAAAGTTGAGTATCACGCCCACAAAGTCAGCCTCATATATAAGAGAATGGGTGGATTTACATACCTATTGTTTCAGACTATTGTCTTTAACTATTTTACTTGAAGTTCATTCCTTAATAATTTATAATCGTTAATCATGAAGGTGCAAGTACTTACGATCCAGTCGTGCACTTTATTCTAATTGTTGCTGATATCTCAAGACCGTTTCCAAGCCCAAACCAACTGAATAACCGCGTCATTCAATGAAATAACTCTGAAACTACTTGCAAGATCTTATCAAAAACACCATATAGTTTTTACTACTCCATTTTGTCTTTTTAAAGTATAAATAAATTAGATTTCCTTATCAAATCATCGTCGTAGATTTGCAATAAGTTGTTACCATCACCAATAGTGGATGGATTTGAGAGGTTGTGTACTCGCATGCACACTTTTTTTGTATTTCTACTTGCACCCATGAAGGACTAATATTGTTTTCCAATAAATTTTCGAGCTCGAGATTTTGACATACTACTATAGAGAACTATTTATGTGTATGTATGTACATACATACGTATGGATGTTTCTCGCAGTTCGGTCCTTTTGTGTACATATGAAATGTAATTTATGCATTCTTTATATAGGTCTATGAATTTAATTAGGAATGAAATTGGATTTCTAACCCCGTAAATCATGGTAGCTTATGATCGATATTAAAAAATGCGACAGTCTATAAAATATTCGAAGACTGCACTACTATTTAGCATTTGATCCATATACACGCATTCTACTATACGCTAGGTTCTTTAAAATTATACTTTTGAGAGTTACCCGCTTAATCCGTATTCTCTTTGAAGATTTTTCATTACACATTAGAAGGGACCAATTTAATTATTCAGTATTGTGCTTGCTAGAAATTGTGATATGATTATGGAATGTTTAGATTGCATTAATTATTAGATCTTTTTTTCTGTCCAAAAGTGATGGGGTTATAAAACAATGTAGCAGCATGGTATTCAGCTTGCGCAAATCTCGTTTTTCTAATTTGAACATCAGTGTTAATTGTATTTTCTCGGTTTATGAAGCTACAGTGACGGACAAAACAATAGGACCACCGAGTATCGATTTAAATTTGATCGAAAAACTTAGATATTTAATAATTTTTTAAATTTCTTTTTTCATTTTCTTATTGTTTACATATAGAAGAATAAAAATTATTCATACAAAAATAAAGAAAAAATCAATTTTTTTTTAAAAAAACAAATTTTTTGGTTTTTCATAAATTTTGCAGTGGATTGACATCTGAAGATTGGGAGGATCAACGCAACAGATCGATATTGTGCTTTCCAGCCACCTTTTTACTTTGTCCGTCATATGCTTCGAACCATTGTCGTGCATAAACTGCCACTTTAGTGGCATTTCCCGGTCAGCATACGGAAGCATGATCTCATCCAATATCTTAGCGTATATATGCTGGTCCATGGTTTCCTATATCCAAAATATCGCATCGATTTGGATGCGATTCTTTCGATGCCTTTGGGTAAGAAGCGTTACTTACCTGGGACTTCTTCCGAAGAGATGCTGTTCTTCCAGTCTCATTCGCACTGTTCTAGAGCAGACTAGCAAGTCCAGTTTACGTCTAATCTCTGCAGCTGACTTGAACGGGTCTTTTGTGGCCAGGCGTGTGATGTGGGCGTCATCTTTTACCGATGTTTTTCGCGGTCGACCTGTCTGTAAGTGGGATTTAAGGGTCTGTAAGGCATTAACAATAAATGTTTTTGATCTGCCAATGAGTACCGACACCTCTCGCTGCTACTATCCCTCCTGCGTGAGCTTTAAGATCAAATTTCGTTCTGTTGTGGAGCAGTGCAATTCGCGACCCATATTAGCTGTTTTCGTTAATAATTTTATTCGTCTAATGCACAGATTTATTTTATTTTTATACTTATAGTAGTATATTTGAAAAAAAATAAAATAAAATCTATTTCCCTGCAATAAAAAAAATTTATACAAGTAATGTGGGTCTTATTGTTTTGTCGCCTTCATATACCAGTCTTTTGACTAATTTCTTGTTTTTTTTAAAAAAATTGATTTTTTCTTTATTTTTGTATGAATAATTTTTGTTCCTCTATATGTAAACAATAAGAAAATGAAAAAAGAAATTTCAAAAATTATTAAATATCTGAGTTTTTCGATCAAATTTAAATCGATACTCGGTGGTCCTATTGTTTTGTCCGTCACTGTAAGTAAAGAGAGTATCTTATGCAAAACTTTCGCTAAAAATCAAACAATTGTCCAAAAATCTGCATTAAGATCTGATTACTAATTACAGAGCGATAAGCAATCTATTTAGGATTCCTAAATTGCTGTTAAATTAGTTTTTCAACAAAGGTCTATTTATTGAATTTATTAAGAATAAATTAACAATGTGTACTGACTTTGTCAAAGTATTCAGTCGTATGTACCTAAACATCTTGCTTTTCTAATTAAAATTGTATGGGATTCTTAAGTCGTAGTTCGAATTTCTTTTCAAATGAAATTATTATTTTACTTTTTGAAAATGACTTACCTATTATATTACAAAACTGTCGTATCATCAATGCAGAATTTTGTAAATTTTAATTCGATGGTTTCCAGGCCTGGTGTTAAGTAAACGACATAGAACTGAATTTAGTCTTTGGATACGTATGTTCATACATATTTTTAAGTACTCTGGAACCCAATTATTGTCAACAGTGGCACTAGAATTGAAATGGTTTACAAGAGTTGTCTTCGAATTACACTTATAAATCTTGCCATGAACAATAAAGTTTCACTTATGATTTACGACTATAAGAAAAGATGCAAGCTCTTAGCCATGTAGAAAGCCGCCATTGAGATGAAGACCGTTTACTTTTCTAGTGTTGAAGTTATTTAATTTAGTATCTGAATTTATCGATAAACATATATCCAGAGAAATGGTTAAAACTAACTTATAGTAAATTTATGTATATTTTCATTTTGATTAATTTCAATTTATTTGTTAATTTAATATGAGAAGATTTGTTGTCAATGAAATCTAATCTGTTGACGTAGATTGATATTGGCATAATATATTCCAACATTCATAAATTTTAGCATTAGATGGAGTTTCAATGAGTTCTCAGGTTTTCTTAGAAATCGGCAACATATACTCGTATTTATTTTATTTTCTACTGGTCTGTAGTTTGAACAAACAAAATTAATTCTTTGCTCTCCAATTTAAAAAAACAAAAAGTTTTAATACGCTTCGGTGAAACTGTATTAAAAAAATTAACAATCAAAATTTGTTTTAAACTATCAATTTATTTACTCACACCACTCAGACCTATATTCGCACCTATACAGTGTTTGTGCTTTCGTGCTCATTATTTCGCTGTTTTTTTTTTTTTATCTATAATATGCAAACACAACTTTATCAACTTAATTTTATTTCAAATTGTAAACATCATCAGATAAGGGTGAGAGATCCGATTATAAATTAAGGAACTACGTTGCTGCCATTGGGGGTTATACTGTTGTTTTCATTGCCAACAAACATATTTTTTAAATGCCTGTGCAATTTACTCTGTTTTGCGGTCCGTCAATGAAATGCAGTCTGTATTCAAAAACATTTTTTAACCTTCAATCAAAATTTATTGTGTTGATTTTTGTTTAACAATATGCAATTTAACAAATCGTTCCTTCGTTAATCCCTTTTTTCTGTTTACATTGCAGGTAAGCGTCGGAATTTGTATTGGCAAAAATAAATAGAGTAAGTGTTGTTTTAAAAAGAATCTATACAGAGTCAACAACATGCGATTCATAATTCTGATGGTAACGACCTACACATTTATTTGTCTTTACTATTAAGGTGAATGAGCAAGTTAACATATATTAAATTCAAATTCAAGTTCGGTGCTTATAGTCATACACATCAGGATACGATATCTTTAAATTTAGTGGAAACGTCATTATTAATACTGTTATATTTATTTACATAAACGTTATAATGCTGAGTTTCACAAAACCACGAATTTAAATGTTAAAAACACACTGAGATGAGTCATCCTGTGCTGAGAAGAAGATCGCGAAAATTTTTGCAAGCTTTAGTATATGTGAATCTGTTCTTGACTTTGAAGGCCGCCGTAAAAGAGCCTTGCACTGGTATTCTATTTATCCCGCATTTAAGAACGAGTATCATATAATTTCTATTGTTTAACGTATTTCAAGATATGAATGTTGACTATCTGAGTATGTGATGATGTGATGCGTATTTTTTATGACTGAGATATTTGAGTATTTTTTTTTTTTTTGTGAGAAAATTACTGCAGAATATTGGGATTTATTTTAAAAATCATAAAATTTGCTTCAAAATTAAAATTGATTGACAAGATATTTTTCTATTCGATACTTAGTCAGTCAGCAGTAAATGAACAGAAGCGAACAATAACAAGTATCCCTCGAAATATGTATTTGACAATATTGTCAACAAATGTTGAGCAGTTGAAGTATATGGACTTTAATTTTAAATAAGATGTGTGACGTTTAAAATCGGGAAATGTTTAACCCTTGTAAAATTTTATTAAATGTGGTTAAAAACTAACGGTTTTTGCACACTCCACTCTGCATTCAATTTGGATTACTGTGAGGAATATCAATTTTGTGTAAGTAGCGCGGTTATAAACATGCGGAGTGAAGAAGAAAAGCAATGAATTGCAATTTTGCACGAATACTGGAAAAATCCAGAAGTTCCACCATATAAAGTAGCAAAAAAAATAAAAATCGCGAGTTCAACTGTTTACGCGGTTATAAAACGATATAAGAGTACTCTCACAGTTAAGAGAAAGAAAGGTTCGGGTCGGAAGCCAGGACCTTTGGACCCCACCCTTCAGAAGGACATCGAAAGGACCTTTAAGCGCTCTCCCAACATTTCTGTCCGAGCTGCAGCAAAAAAATATTCGACAAGCACAGCTACAATACAGCGAGCTAAAGCTCGAGCCGGGCTGTCTTCCTACAAAGTAAAAAAAGTTTCAGATCGGGATGACGCGAAGCAAGAACTCGCGAGGAAGCGAGCCAGGCGTCTTTACGAACAATTTTTGACAAAATTTGATTGCTGCGTTATGGATGACGAAATTTACTGCGTCGCAGATTTTGGACAAATTCCAGGGAACGAGTATTACGTCGCACCATTTATGGGTGGTGTTGAAGCCAAATTTAGAACCCGACGCGCATCCAAGTTCCCCAAAAAATTCCTCGTTTGGCAGGCTATCTGCTCGTGTGGGGGAAAAGCGAGGAGTTCATAGCGCACGGGACAATAAACGCCGATGTGTACATTACAGAGTGCTTACAAAAGCGACTTCTTAAGCTTATACAAGCCCACGAAGAGGCGGTATTGTTTTGGCCTGATTTGGCAACATCTCATTACGCAAAAAGGAAATGGAACAATAACATCACTGTTGTTCCGAAAGATGCAAGCCCTCCCAATTGTCCAGAACTGCGTCCAATAGAGAGATTTTGGGCTCTAATGAAAGCAAAATTAAAAAACACAAACCGGAAATTGTGAAACGGAAAAAAATTTTCGAACAAAATGGCGGCAAGTGGCAAAATCCTTTTCAGAGAAAGATGTGCAAGGTCTGATGGGCAGCGTCAAAGCTAAAGTTCGCGCATTTCTGCGAGCAGACGATTAATTTAAAAATTTTTATATTATATTTAAGAAAACATATGTATCTATTATACAAATAAATGAAATCGCTTTAAGATTATATTTAAGTCCTTTTTTTTAAAATATTTCACTTCCCGATTTTAAACGTCACACATCTTAAGTAATCTTTAAGTTTTGAACTTCTTCTCATTTACACAGAAAAACGACATTCTGTGTCTGTTACATAAGTTAAAGATATCTTTACAGGTATACAGCTTACTTAATGCTTTGTATTATCTAAACCCCGGGGCATTTTTTCAGTGGGTTAGCCGAAGTTGATCATTAATCACTACTGTGTGAAAACCCCAACTAAAGCTATAGTAAGGTTCAGGTCCTCCAATTTTTTAGCAACTGGGAATCCAGTAAGGCAAGAGATTGTAACGCATCGTAGCGTTAACGAAAATAGATTGCACTATGGACGGTGCACTAAAATAACTGCACGGGAATTTACTCCACATTAGAATTTATTTCACCTCCCGCCTTTAGTTCACTTTCACTTCCAGTCCACTTTTCGAATGTGGAGTTACTTTCCACCGAAAGTGCGCAATAATTCCACTTCTATGTGAAAAATTACTGCACTCTTATGAAAGGTATTTCACATTAATATTTAGTGTATAAAATAACTCATTTATATATAAAACATTATATGTAAATAAAAAAAAATTATAAAATATGCATAGGTACATATATATGCATATGCATACATTTGTTCATATACATACAAATGTATGTTTAAAAAGCGCTGGAGGGGTGAAATCCTTCATGGATACTCCATAGCCCGTGCTACGAGTTGTGCCAGACTCCATGCTTCTGCATGTTAACGTGGCTAAACCACCCCCCTAACCCTGACCTCGTCGGTCAAGGCATTCCTTCATAGGAAAGTATGAAGATAAAGCGAAGAAGGCTCGTGAAGTCTTATAACGACAGTTCAGTGTGTTGTCAAAGAAGGGAGCTGCTAGATGTATTAGTGAAGGATGGTTTCTTCCTCCTCCTCATCCCTACAGAAATCATATGAAAAGATGCCCAGCCTTTTGGCGTGTTGATCTATCAAACAGTGTCCAGTAAGAACACCTACAACGTGACTAATTTGTGATCGCTTGAACAGGACCAACTCGCCACTACGTTTCAGATTAAGCCTAGCTCAGATATGTCTCGAAATGTTACAAGTAGAAAGATTTTCCCATCTGCAGTTGGTTTTGCCAAAAGCGTCCAGCTTTAGTAAGAGTTTACAAGTAGCGAGGGACATACCCAGGTTCCGCCACTTCGGCAGGATCATCTGGGTGGTACCATAACTGACGAGCTCGTCCGCCTTGGAATTTCCTACAATGTCACTGTGGCCTGACACCCAGCATACATAGGTGAATGTTGAATTACGCACAGTCATCTCCAGAAGAAGCGAACGGCAGTAAAACTTTAACTTGTAGAGGTAAAGCAAACAGGAAAGTGAACGGTTAAACAAATTTAAGGTAGGAAATTAAAAATGTTCTTAAGAAATGTATCAGTTATTCCTTGATAGCTTTTATGAGGTTTAACTTAGCGTAAATCCCAATGGAATGGATTTTAGCCTGTAATACAGTGAGTGTTAGTCTTCTAGGGTTCAGTACCGATACTTTATTAAACCAGTTTTCACGGTCCAATACCTCAAATAACCTTCAAAATGACCATAATGTCGGAGATAATCCAAAACATGTTACTTCTTTCAAAAGAATCAATTTTTTTCAGATATTCCACAAGATTGTTTGGTTTGTAGTTGTATTCTAAATGGAGTTTTATATTACATCTAGCAGCCGGTTTGCCCAACAGGAGCTTCTAATGATTCCATAGGGCAGTGGCGCATAGCACCCACAATACCAAGATATGAAATTCTTGGTAGCTTATGGCCCTTAGTCGCTGCTGTACGTTTAAAAAGTATAAGGCAAAAGTAATTCTAGGCCAAATGATGTAAGGCTTCTCTGTCGAGGGCTTTTAATGGTTTGAAGGAGCCTACCTCCCATTTAAACATTTAAACTCTCTGGCCTTTACATTTTGCCAGATGAACTATTTACTCTACCACTAACACAGACGCTGTGGTTAGTTACTTTCGAGTACGTGTGGTGTGTACGAGAGGACGAACCTGGAGTATCTATTTTGATGATCTTAAAAAACTATTTTTCTAACAAAACATTTAGTACCTTGTCGATTTTCGTTTTGCAGTCCTAAAAACATATTGTGAAAATCCTCTCGAAGTCACATGTTTGGCCATTTGGAATACCGAAAGGGTAACATTTGAATTAATTTGAAAAATGTTCTTGGTATTCAACAACAGCAACAGCTGATGAAAAGTGAAATGTGATGCCATAATTTTATCACAAACATTCCATTCCGTTTCCTCACAGAATAAAAATTGAGTTTTTATTCTGCTGTGCCGTAGCTAGTATGTAGCAGTGAGTCCTTTAACTATTTACCTAGAAGAGTAACCAGAACCTTTTTCTTGGGCGAATGCAATATCTTGTTTTCTACCGAATAATCACCCACAACAACTTGGCCAGTTTAAAAACAATTACACACCAACCTATAGAGATTGTCGTCCCTACAAAAAATTTGACCACTCCTGTTTTCATTTATGTGTTTGAATAGGATATTGATCTGTTTAAAGTTCACAACAACTCCGCAATCAGTTTCTGTATGTGATGTGTTGTTGCTAGCTATTTATAATCAGGGGATTTCATAGACTAACTATTGCGGTTATAGCTCACGGTAAGAATAAATGATTTAAAAAACCAATACTTGCAAAATAATTCCCGAATGTAACGTGGGATACTCAGTAAAGGGAGTAAGTTGCAATTCATGAATACAAACTTTAAGGCGTAAGTGGATTAAAATGATTCCTACTTGTGCCAGCTTTAGCTTGAATAACACTTTCCAAATTATCTATTTAATTTTAATTCCCAAAAAGAATTACTTTTATCCAATTTTAATAATGTCTTCGTGAGGTCGTTACCGACCGTGAAAGAGCAGCGAGCGTTCTCCACCGTCATTCTGGACAAACGAATAGAATTTTACAGGGATGCCCAAACTAGACATATCTCTGTGTAGCTCGTTTCGATCGATTTGTGCTTGAGTTTTCTCCAGGATCCAATATCACACTTTTACACTATAAGTATAGGAAATGAAATCACGTGTCTGACCAAATCGTAGAAATGAGTTGGTGTATGTTCTCTAGCCAGTAATTTCCAGCATCTTTGAATATGTTGGCTGATAAGCCATCAGGTCCTTTAAAAAGTATAAGTTTTGTAGTTTTTCCTACATAAAAGGAAGCCATCTTGTCTGAAGGTTCTAACAAAACATTGTGTAATGTTCGGTATAAGTTTCTCTGCTAAATCTTTTTCATTGGCTACTTGCTCCTGTCCAGGTTACAGGAACAGGTTAATTACTAACGAAACAACCTCAATACGTTTAAAACTGACCAAATTTCGTTGGAAGAGAAATACATATGTATGTATTTTACCAATTACTTTTACTTACCACTGTTTCGGTCTTTTGAAAAAACAAAAGCTGTTTCCCCACAACAACGCACGTGCATACTCCTTTTGACCGAAAAACAACAGAAAATCATTTCCTCCATTACATCCACAAACACGCTCATTAAAAATGAATGCAAATTTCTAGGTGTACCTTTGTGCAGAACAGCATTTGCTCTCACCTATCCACCATGGCCGTCCCACATATTCATTCAAATTAATTATGCTTCATCCGTCGACAACTGTTTTGTGTGTGGTTTTAATTTTGTAGCAGTTGAACGATGTACCTACACTGGATCTCAGTTCAAATTCGAATGAAATTCAGATATGCGTATTTCACGGCCATTGTGTTGATAGAATATGTCAAGGAAGCTGATATAACATACCAGACCGTACTGCATCAAAGTCAAAGTTACATACATGCGTATTTGATATGCTTTTGTTTTGCATCGAACAGTTAAAATAATATTTCAAGGATTCCTTCGTATGGGTTTAGAAATGCAGATAGCAATCAAGGATTTGCAGCAACACTCTGTATAATGTTTATTCTACTTACAATAAATCAAGTATTGATTCTCACTTATGTATGTTCTTATTGGCTTTAACGGCATGGAATTTATTTCCCAAACTTGTAGACGACAATAAGGATCATATTAGGCTCTGCTCTAGGTACTCTGAACACGTAAAAAATAACTCGTCACTGCTATTCAACAATCCTGAGTTAGGTGTAGAGGGCTGTTTTGTTAGCTTTGAACTCTTCCCCTTAATATCCTGGTAAATTAAGGTGGTTTTATATAAGTATATACCAAATTTCCAATATCAGCCTCCTAACATTTATTCAAACTTATTTGTAAGTTAAATTTGGCCAGGCAATAGTCATAAACAAAATATTTTCAATTTTAATAACTGTTCAATGTCTATATGCACGTGTGTCAATGATTCGCGGACACGAATGCTTCCAGAATTCTATTCTCATGTTACGATCCGAAATCCAATATCCCAAGGTCTTAATTAAGTTTACCCTAATTATATGTATTGGACTGAGTCTTCGCAGCAGAGTTGGTCGCCTCCAACGTTTGTGTAAAATTAAATTTCGATAGAAACGCATTGATTGCAAAAGCAGCGTATGATGTTGCGACTGATGCCTTCGGATTTGTTCCGGTTAAACATAAAATTGTCAGAAATAAGCAAAGCAAACACAATTCACAATTTACTCGAATCCAATTCCAAGTCTCAGCTATGCAGGATGAATTTTCTTTAGAATGTCAATTCATTCATTTTCTTTGCAGGAGGGTGTCGGAATTGACGTTTTTCAACAGGATAATGAAGTGTTAATTATATGCAGACGAATTAAGTTGTTAGCACATTACCTCGGTTAAATGAGAATAGACTTTAGTCCGTTTAGTTGTACATATAATAATAATTGATTTTTTTCCTGAATTTCAATTTCATATTCAGTAATTACTGGATTTGATTCCCAGAAGCAAAAAATGTGAAACCTTGTGGCATTGGATTTGTTTTTTTTCCAAGAAAGTGTAACTTTTAATGAAACCACTCCACTTTAAGAAGTAAAGCTTTAATCAGACAACTGTTTGAAATTATAGAACGCGACTTTACACCGTTCCACTTAAGAACTGGCAGCGCAAGAGTGTCAAGAGAACATGAATACATTGTGGAATATAGCTATCGGCAGGCAAATTAGAGCAAAAGACTTCTTCTAGAAAATACCATTCTATAAATGGAAACAAACTAAATCAGTGCATGCCCAGAAATCACTGTGAAGTCTAAATTATGAGCCAAGGAGACACGTTTTTAGTTATAATAGATTATTATTAATGGGAAATTAACTAACTAAAGAGTCAGTAACACTAGAGAAAGCTATTATACACCTACAAGTCTGTGGGTTATACACCAAAGTTGGCCATTGAAGACTAAAGATAGGGTAGAAGCCGAATTGAAGTTTCACAAACGCTATAAAATTCGCGACTTTTAACAGAATAAGCGATGACATTTTAGACAAGAGTAAATTATTATTAGCTATTGTTATTAACTTTCCGTTAAATAAGTTTATTTAAATAAATAAACGGACACTACCGTATCAGATAATCTAAGACACTACAATAAGCTAGTATCTAAATAATTTCTTTTAAAGCAAACGCATAACATAGTTGCAACCTATTATGGAATACTTGATTAGACATCAATTAATTGTGTCCCTTTTAGCAACCTTATGAATATCAAACTTATTGCATATCGCATAAAACGGCAATGAATAAATTAGATGAATATAAATTCATGTCCCAATAGAAGTGAGAGGGGGGTAAATATGGTATCTACATACGGAGCAAGTAATTACCTTATCCATTGACTTGAAATGGGGATACAGTGAAAGTCGTTTACAACGACATCTGTAATTACGAACAAATCTCGACGAAGTCCCGGCTGAGATACATATATATTGCACAGATCGCTTATAACGAAATCGGTTGTAACGAACTATCGCTTTTAGCGAATATTTTTACACAGAAACTTGAACCATCTATCGGTTATAACGAAGTTGGAAACATTTTTGAAGGGGTGGAAGTTATGCGATTAAAGAGAAAACCGCTGGAATTCCCCTTTCGTTTTTACAATATCCATTTGTTTCATACTAGAAGAGTTTGTTCGTTAATCCTTTTTTCTTACACCTATACCTATTGGTTTCCTGAAAAATTTCGAACTCGAAACTTTTATCAAACTTGACATTAAATATTATGATGAAAAAGTCCAAAAAGTGTGTCCGACAATTCAATCTGCCTGTTTACAGATTACTATGTACTGCAATTATGAATAAATTAAAATGCTTAAAATAATCATTACCTTTGTTTGCTGTTTTACATAAAAACAAATGCATCTTAAAATTGCTTATAACGAAATATAGGATATAACGAACAAACTTCCGAGTCCCTTCGAGTTCGTTATAAACGATTTTCACTGTATAATGCCTTTGATGTAATGGACTTATCTGAACTCTATATAATTGGAATAAGTTATCGTTAGTGTATTCAGTAAAGTATATCTGTATCTTTCAAGTAAACGATTGTGTCGATATGTCTATTTTTTAATTGTACCGGAATTACATCGCAATATTGACTTAGAATTGCTTACCTCAGGCATGGACATATTTATGTCTACCAGTTGCACATTACAAAATTCAACAGAATAAATTATTGGTTACAGTATTGTGGATGAAAGGAAACTCACCCCATTCGTGCTTCCCGGAAGCAATAAGAACCCACATGTTTGTACATTATTTACTGTTGCCCAGTTTGCTGACGTAAAGTTGGATTGCATTTGTTTTTCTATAACCCAATGCGAAGAGATGTAATAAATGTCCTTGGAGGAAATTGTTTCTTCCTTCAGTGGTGCAGCAAAAAGATTTAGTGTTTTACGCAAAAGTTTTTATTAGACCACGAATCCTGAAGAAGTTTGCTAACCAAAATGCGCACTTGTTTCACAACGGGTTAGTCAATTGGTAATTTGTCGTATACTTGTAATCTTGAAAGCCGAAAGTATTAGAATTTTGTTGAGAACTTTTGTCATGTTACAGCTAATTATACGAAACAAATAAATTATAGGTTGGTACTCAGTAGAATTGTAACCAAATTTCAGTGTTTCAATAAGGGGAAATTTGTGCGAATTTTTGAAACAGTTAACTGATTTTTCTGTTGTAGCTTAAAATGTTTGCAGCGAAGTAATGTGGTTAAATCATTTTAAAGTAGATGTAAGAGCATTGAGGAGATAATAAAAGTTTTTGGCACTCTTCCTCCTATGGCGTGTCAGAGTAGATATAGTACACATAGAGGAATATAGGGAATAACGATGATTTTTGGCACTTCACCCAGCGAATCGTACCACGGTTCACCGAATTTTATCGAATTTTTAAATGAAATAATAATACCTAAAGCTACAAACATATATAAATGCGGTTAGTTTCTTAGGCATTTTAAATGGCTATTTAATAAACCCAGTGTCGAAAGTATCAGACGATTTCTGCATACTACACGTTTTCCTACGTACTCATGTAACGAGCAAGATTAATAATTTATTTAATCTTCTGATAAAATAGGTTGCATGATTTTCTCTAAATGTCTAAATTTTAAACGATTGTTTAAATGGACAATTTTCTGTTACAATTCATCTGGACAAAAACTTGAAATATTCTATCCTATATCTTCCGACATAATATCTAGCGAATTCGTAAAACATTTGATTAAACTACAAGGACATTTTCTGCTTACAGAATATTTGCCGCTTTTCTAAAAAAATGCTAGTACTTACTTTTGTTTATTTTCCTCTTCAGGTTTATTGATCTAATTCTCATCGAAAGAACGCATCATGGATCACTCGCAGCATAGTATACCCAACCACGGTAAGAGATTTTATTTCAATACAATTGATTTTCCCGGTTTTTAGTAACCACATCCAACATTCAGTATAATTGTTTAATTGATTTGTGTTTTGTTTTTTATTTCTGCTCATTCAATCACTCATTTTGTTTTAAAAACAAATTCGCTCTTCCACATGTTCTCGCTACTGAATTCAGATCATCATTTAATGAATACAGATACTTCACAAGATCATATGCATCACCACATGCCGGTGTCGACGGTCAGCACGGATGATATAGTTGGGGGTGATAATTCTATGCACAAACACATTCACCATGAACATCATGATAGCAGTATGCAACATATGATGTCAATGGCGGTAATTATGAAATCCAAGCACTTCCTTCCCAAATGCACAATCTTTTCCATCAATTACAGTTCCACTTCGGTTGCAATGAAACAATTCTATTCGAATTCTGGAAAATCGACACAGTTCTCGGTTTGATTGGGTCAATGATTGCGATATTTGTTATGGCAACCCTTTACGAAGGTCTCAAGTACTACAGGGAGTACCTATTTTGGAAGACCTACAATCTGCTGGAGTATCGACCCGTGTCCATGCCGGAAAAAGGATCCGAAGAACAAAGACCCGCACCAACAGTACAGTAAGTAAACTGAAATTGTATACAAAGCGAAAGATTGTATTATTTAACTAACAATTACGTAAAATGTTTTTGTGTCTCATTGCAGCTACGTGGGCGAAGTTATACACAAGCAACCGTAAGTACCGAGCTGTTGATCCTTTAAATGAAGGTTCATGGAGTATGTAATCCTATTTGTGAAAAATATTCCAATTAATACGTTCAGCTAGGTTAGTGCTTACGCAATATAATTGCCAGAGGCATATACATATGTACACAGAGTAAACATTACGTTGTTGTCCTTTACAGGAGATTGTTGTTCGAAATGAAGTAGTATTCGTGGGGTATGTTGATTAAAAGATTTTGCTTCAATGTGGACAGTCCTTAGTATCACTGTTCAGATTTTCCAGTCTCGTTGTGATTATGTCAAAGTATGCCCTTAATTTATGTTTGACCAAAGTAATTAAAGGTTTTATTTTTTTTTATAATGTCACTAAGTCCGCAGTCTTTGCCGCCCTTCAAAAGTTAATTCATCCACTCTGTGCATGAACTTCGATTCCTATTTGGGTTTGGTGAGTGAGGTTGAAGCTGTTTGCACTCGATGTACATATGTATTCATAAGCGTGAACCTATTTAACATTACCATAAATAAATAGATTCGGTAAAATATTTTCATGTCTAAGAAGTTCGTTCCACTAGCTTTCTTAATTTGAGAATGGCTGCGATGTATTGTGCTTTGCTTTGCATTACTCTCTCATAAATCACATTTTCAGTATCTTGTGTCACCAGGTTAAATCTTTTAGACTTATATAGTTGTCAATAGCACATGTGTCGTAAAAGCGCCTGATGTAGAGGATAGAGGAGTGCTGACATTTTGATCCTTTTACATATCCCCATACTTTGTCGCTCTCAGCTATTAAGATAACTGATACATGACACCCATAGATTGATTATGAACCATATAAGACACATGCTGTCACCGAACTCAAATAAGTTTCTTTGATTCAAAGAGATTTGCTAGAAATCCAAGTGCGTACGGCGACAAAGTTCTTAGTTCATCCTTTCACACAAGTAAATTCTCATTTCATCCACATCTCACATAAATAATGCACAAAGCACTAGTCCATAACGATAAGAACTTGAGTGCGCTCACAGAACAGTACAACAATTTGTTAAATCGATCCAAGGTAAGGTATGTTTATATCTTTTAATCCACAAACACACTTTTTTTAAAGGAAGTTCTACAAAATTTTTTTCACACTCGTACCCGTAGCCGTAGTCATGGAGGCGTATAGGGAACATTTTTTTGCACTTGCAGTAGTCTACTTTTTCAGTTGTGTTGTATACACCCTTAGCTATCATATGCATCCTAAAGCATTTACACACATCCTGATATATTCCAATTGTGGTGTGGTATGTTTCCTTTGAAAGGCGCATAGAGAGAATACGGGTTGAGGTTCTTTTTTTTTTTACTTGTGCCGTTCGTCGTTTATATAGTCCTCTTAAGTGGTAGGATTACCAATTAAATAAATAATTCATGTAACAGGTGGGGGTAATGGTGACTGAGATAGATTTTGTCCTTTTGCATTCGTTTGATGTAAGTGGTTGTGTTTTTACCTTAGGGCTTAGGGCTTAAACCCAGATTTAATACTTTAAATAAATTCAACGAACACGAGATAATTACCCTGTGACATCAGTTTCAAAAAACGTTAATTGTTGACTATACTTACATGCTATCTGATTTTGTGGTGATTAGTTGAGCAATTGATTACGTAATTTGGCAGCATAAGCACAAAAGATGTGGTTTTTGTTAATTTTTGTTTCAATGAAATTTCTCTATAGTATTGCTCAATACTACTATGCCTGTGTTGTATTCACAAAGTGCTTGAAAAGTGTCATAGAAATTTCTGGCAATGATTTTAAGAACAGTTGACGAATATATGTTAGCTGTTAGGTAGACGTTGGTATTGTAATGAGTTAACACAATATGACCATGTAGAGCTAAGGTGCTAGTCGCAATTTAAAACAAATTTGATGTCCAAGAGTCTGGTATTAAGAGTGGACCGGTTTTTTTTTAACTTTCTTAAATGGCGATTTGCAAATCTTTTTTTTTTAATTAAACTTATTATTACATCTGCCTGTTTTTTTTTGCTTTTATTTACATAGACTAAATAGATGGAAGGATTGGCTTCAAATTTCCGCTGTGATCTTGCATTCACATATGTATATCAGATAGCGTGATTTTTAGCGAAAGCTACATATGTACATATAATTGAATTGATTTTTTAGGAAATTAATGTTTGAGAAATATATGTAAGAAAATTGCGTTCGATATTTTCAATAATAGTAAAAAAATAAACTATTTCTTGTATATACCGCATAATGAGCATCATACTCATGTACATATATGCACATACATGTATGTACAGTTTTTTCTTTAATGTCAAAATCAGAAATGCTTCCAACAGTGTAAACATGTACACCCCGGGACATTTCACGCCTTCGATGTAGAAATCCGTATCCTCTTGATGTTTTTTTTATTATAAATGCATAAATGATGTTGGCATTCTACATCTTCTCGCACTATCACATACCGCAGATTGGGTCCAAAATTTTATTGTAAATTTTAATTTCCCGGCTAATAGTTTCACTAAACTACGCATTTAAGTAGTAGTTGCATAAAGAACATCAAAATGTTATTGCCTGATAAAACCATTAAATTTCATTTTAAACCAATTGAATTTATTGTAGAATAAATAAATCTAAAAAACAATGCAAAGAGAACCATTTTATGTTGAATTATGTAGAAGTGAATTGTGAATATTGAATTCTTTACTAGGAAACCGAGAGAATATTAGGGCCTTATTCCTTTTATTGCCACCCTTGTGCCGCGACAACTAATTTATTTCTCACCATTTAAAAAAATAATTGCTCCTGCCTTACAAATAGTGTTCAACCCACAATATCGTTGGCAACTAAAAGGTGCTGTTAATTGCCAGTAGCGTAAGCACAGCTATTAGTGTGACCTTCCCTTCCGGAAAGCCATTAGTGTGGCCCTGAAAATCCTATTTAGTTCTATAAATTTCCAACTTTAGTGCAATTTTAAACTTTTCTCTCACCACTTTATTGCAGACCGTCGATGCTATCATTCAACCACTTGTACCAGTCTTTCCTGCATATCATACAAGTCACTTTGTCATTCCTACTAATGTTAATCTTTATGACTTACAACGTTTGGCTCTGCATTGCCGTAGTCCTAGGCGCTGCCGTTGGCTACTTCCTCTTCTGCTGGAAAAAATCGGTTATCGTCGATGTAACTGAGCACTGTCACTAGCGGTGTCGTTTCTGCCGTCAAATGCCAATGCAAAAAATTTGGTCCGTTATTACAGAACAAGTTCACAGCACTGGAGCACGACATAATACAGGAAGAGGAGACAGTCACAGCCACCACACCACTAACAGTGGTGGTGTATATCTACAACCAAGTGAAACCATTATTATCGAGAGTAACACTTGCTCAAATTGTCGAAATATTAAAATTCTCTTAAGACTAAGTTTAAGATATTTTTACGATACAAACTGTGAGTTTTTAAAAACCTAGGTGATTGATGAATAACCCCCTTTTAGCTAGAGATAAGGAATTTAGGAATCGAAGTAAAACATCTAGCTCCCAACTGGGAGCAACAAAATAAAAAAAGGAAATTTTAAATTTAACATTTTCAGAAAAAAAAACAAAAAAAAAATAAAATAACAGAAAATATTAATATGAAAAATTTTACACATTTTACAAGAAAAACAAAATAAAAAAAAAATATTTACTACTACATTTAAAGCTAATTAAAGAGAAAAAATGTATATTAACTACGTACTGTTAAATAATTTTGAACAATTTATTAAACAATAATTGAAACTTAAGTGTAACTATACTTGCTATATATATAAAAGAGAACTATTTGTGTAAGCGAGGCAAGGAATTGAAATTGTTACAACAAAATGATACAAAAAGTTAGATATGATGAGGAAGTGTAACATCCGCATTAATAATTGTAAATTAAAGAGAAAAACTAAAATATTTTATTACTGAAAAAGAGAAAAACAAACTGTAAAAAAAATGAGAAGCATGAGAGAAAAAGAACAATTAGATTGTTTATACTATTCACGTATTCCCTAAATAGATATGTATATTTTACTTAATAATGGTGATGTAAGTTTAATATTTTTGATGGCGTTTGTGTGGATAAACTTAACACTTGCACTGTGGAAATCGTTACAGGTAAGCTTAGCATAAAAGCCGAATTCTTATCAATAACTTCAATCATTCGAGATATACAGCGGGTGTACATCGGAGACAACAATCTGTATCCACATTTCAAACTGTGACAGATTTGGAGGCTCTGTCATAAAGTTAATATTTCTACCATTACATATGTGTCTATACTAAAACAAGTTATGGCAGCCACCAGAGTGTGTGTCTATGCTAATATTGCCTGTCGTTGTACAGGCAGTCAAAAAATTGCACTTGGAGGTGTATTTTCTACGAAAATGAAATACAGCGAGTCGCAAAATTCCTTGTGGAGTAAAATTGATTTGAAAAAACCAGATATCTGAAAACAATAGATATTTCCATGAAATTCGGCACACATAATTATTAGATAATGGAAAATCGAATATACATAGTATGGTTCCAATAACATAAAAGTGTTATGTTAAAAAATATAAATAATTTATTGGTTATGCAAAAAACAAAAAAAAACATTTACAAGTACAAAACTATAGAAGTTGAACTTAGTTCGGTCCCCTATTTCGTAATCAAGTACACAATCGTTTGGATAATTTTTCGTCCATTCTCGTGATGTAACAAGTTCAAGCATGGATCTCGTATTTTTTCCTCCAACAGTTTAATCAACTCTACCCGTAAACACTGTATCATCTCGGCTGTTTCGTGGTTGTGTGCCTTAAGTATTATCCATCCGTCTTCCAGAAGTACTAGGAAATCACCACCATGTAGTTCAATGCGTAAGTCACTGCCGGCAAAAAGTACCAATGGAACGAGCGGTACCATTGAACATTCCCTGATATAGATTTTTGAAGTTTTCACCTTCTCCTGGAAGACTAGAAATGGAGATTGATAGGTTGCTACGTCGGAGTTGATTGATGATGGATGGATGGAGACATAGCCATCTAAACGGGTCTTAAAGCGAAGTTCTTTGGCGTTGGCGATTTTTGGCATCGCTCCTCCGGCAGTTTGAATGTAAGTCTTTTCCGGGGTGAGAATTTTCACGATATTAGGATAGAGAGCTGCACAGAGGAGAGAGATGAGGAGACGATTATTTTCGCCATTTATATTGATGTCGTGCCCTGAAACGGAGAGATAAAATGAAGTCATTGTGTTATGGAGATGGAAAACTATGAGCAACTTACCAGTTAGTGCGAGAATGGTGTCTTCGGCATTCTTACGTTTCCGAGGTACGTCGATAGGTACGAAACCGATGGACACGAGCAGCTCTAGGAATTGATATTTTACTTCAGATATAGTCTGTAGAGTTTTTAGCGAGAGGTAGTTCTCATCAGCGTAGATTCGACTGGCAAGGCGACTTCGTTTAGAGACTTCTAGCCATTTCTAAAAAAGACACGAACAAATATATTTGTGAACATAAATCTACAAATCAGCAAGAGAAACAAAACAAAATAAAATATAAAACTATGTAATTCGGAAATGAAATAATCCGGAGAAACTTAATGCGGAGAGCAGAATTGAAGTGATAGTAAATTGACCACACATTACGGACGATTTCCTATGCGGTCAATAAACGAGGAGCAAAACAGTTGAGCAGAGATCAAGTTGCCCTATAAGGGACATCAGTAAAATTTAATTAAAGGTTTACCTTATAAGCTAGAAGACATGTCAAATGATCGCTATTGCATATGGCAAATTCCCTCTTCTTCTTGTCGGCTTCGTTCCTTTTGCTAAATGGCGACACAAATGGCGATTTATGACTCAAGCAGGCAGCAATTGTTAGCACACTATCCAAACACTGGAATATCGCTCCGAACAACATCAGCTTTCCTATCCGAACATCCACAGGCAATGCAGACAAATGATGACCCAGCGCAGTCAAACCATGCTCTTCATCAAGTGCACCCACGTCCTGTAACCGTGTCACAGCAGATATGATACTGTCCTCAGTTGGGGGCTCCAGTGTTTGGCCTACAAATATATGTAATCCATTACCATCGACAGAAATCTTTGAAATTATTATTGCTTACCCAAAACTTCGACCACCTTATACCCGTCGAAGTTGGGTAGAGTTTTGATCCGCAACACCAACTGTTCTAGTGGAACCCTGTGTATCTCCGGTACTGGTTGACTAAGAATGTTATTCCTAAATCGGTGTCCAGTAAACAGATGAATACATACGCCAGGCATAACACGACCAGCACGGCCTTTTCTCTGCATTGCATTGGCACGTGACTGCCACACTAAGTCTAGCGATTCCATATTTCGGTCTGAATCGAATCGTTTCTCCTTCATTAGGCCACAATCAATGACGAACACACAATCATCTATGGTTACCGAAGTCTCAGCGATATTGGTACTGAGGACAATTTTTCGCTTTCCCTGCGGAGCTGGACGAAATACCAGTGTTTGCTCTTCACTGGAGAGGGTCGAATGCAACGGTACGAGGAGAAACTTTCCCGACCTATATCGAATAAGTTATGAGCCACTCTTTAAGAATATGTACTTTATAAAGCACTTACTTTGGACCGAACATTTGACTATCACAGAGCGCCTCATGCACAGTTTGAATTTCCTGCAGCCCAGGAAGGAATATCAATATCGAACCTTCTCTCGGCCACTCGTGTTCACCTTCGACAATATACTTCAGCACGGATTCAACTAGCTCCGGGTTGATTTTCATCGGTTCTGTCAAGTATATCGTTTTGCACGTAGTTTTGGAATATTCTGAAAACATAATAAATAATTTTAAGGAAATTTGTGTGATGCATTCCAATACTCACCATTATAACGAGCATATAGACCAGCTAAATTTAAATTTTCGTCCTTGATATTCTTTGGCGGCGGTTCAAGCGATGATTGAACATCAGAGTACTCCAGTTCTCTCATTAATTCCTCCTCTTCTTTCCTTTTTATCTTCCGGCAAAACTGCGAATCGCATTCCATCACATAGTCACTCATGTCCAAAATATCCTCCAGAAACAACTGCTGAACAGGGAATGTCCTACCCGGAATGTTTAAGACCGGTGCGCCTCCAAAATAGTCAGAAAACAGATTCGCATTCAACGTAGCAGACATAAGAATAACTTTCAAATCCTTTCGTTGCCTTAATATTCCTTTTAGAATCAACAGCAAAAAATCAGACTCTTCACTTCGTTCATGCACTTCGTCAACTATAATGTGAGTGACAGCAGATAGTACAGGATCAGAGGCAAGGCGTCTCAACAAAATCCCCGTCGTACAGAAGGTCAACCGTGTAGATGATGAGATTTTATTCTCGAGTCGAATCTGGTATCCTATCGTTTGGCCTACTCGTTCGGCCCTTTCGTCCGCAACACGTTCTGCCACTCCAATCGCCGACAGCCTTCTTGGTTGAGTGCAAATTATCTCAACATGCGAAGGTTTCTCACTTTTGTCCAGTTTTGAGGATTCAAACAGCCAATTGTCTAAAATAAACTGAGGCACCTGAGTACTCTTACCACAACCAGTCTCCCCAGAGATTACAAGCACTTGACTCGAAGCGATGAGATCCAGAATTTCCGTCATCTTAGCAAAAGCAGGTAAAGTCTTCCTCCCAGTCAACATCTTTCTATATTTCTCATTGGTTTGTCGTTCCATGAATTTCTTTATTAACGCTCGATCTTCGCGAAGAATTTGGTCAACTGTAAGATTGGATCCCTCAGACTTTCCTAACTGACCCCGTTCGTAGTGGGTTGGCAGTGGTTCGGAAGGGGCTCCGTTGTGTCCATTCTCGACGGAAATTTCTTCATCGAATAACGATTTATCTGGATCAAGGAAGGGCTCATGGTCGTCTTTTATGCTTTGTGACATGCTCTCATCCATTTGGAGCTGCTCACTAATGCTATATACACATGGCATTCCATCTTTTGTAATAACCCTCGCCTCCCTGTACAATTTACGGGAAATCTTCAGAAGAACTCGTCGTGGAATATCGTGGCAGGTGGTCTTCAAAAACACAAATGGCGCTTCATAGGGATATTTAATACCAGCTGGAAATCTAACCTCTAGGTAGAACCAGTTTTCATCATTTTCATCTGGTCCAATGATCACCCTTTCTTTGCTCTTATCTACGTCATCCGATATATGTGAAAACCGACAGTTCGTTCCAAATTTACACTGTCCTTTCGCGAAGTTTCTGCACTTTGCCTTTCCCTTTGGATCCTTCGCCTTGGAGGCGTGCGACTGTGACTGTGATTCTTTTTTCTTTTTTTCCTCCGAAGGACTGTGTGCCAGCAGGTGATCAATTTTAAATTTTAAACTCCAGATGTGATTCTTTTCCTTTTCCTCGAATGCCTTTTCGTATATTGATTCCAGCGCAAGTTTTTCATCCACGCGCATCTCCAGCAGCGATTCTTCGTCGATTTCAGAAACATCACCGTTACTTCCTGTGACGGGAACCCTCATATACTTGGTGAACAACAAATTTAGTGCTTCATCACTGTGCCACTCGCAGTGTTCTAAAGCCTCGATACAATGAGACGTAGGGAAACCGTAGTTTTCCAACTTCGTAATGGAAAAACGCTGCAATCTGTCTAAGGGGTCGTCAATATTGCCTTCTTGCACTGAGTAGTTTGTTACACTTTGGACAATTAGTGTACCACGGTCCTCCCAGTAAGATTTCTTCATTTTTATCCCCCGATCTTTGTATTTCGACGGATCATCCAATTGAAAGTTATCTCCATGGATTGAGCGCAGTGTTTCCATGATCATTTTCTGTGATTCATCCCCAAGCCGGAGTACCTGGAGTTCAGTCTTCAATGTGACTTTAGACGGAGGTAGTTCAGCTGGCGTGTTTCTGAGAAAACTGTGAGGTAAGTGCATGTTTAAAGCATGGGGAAATGTGTAGGACTTACGTGGACCTTGGATCAGAAATTGGTCGAAGAAAACAATCCTCGATGAATTTTTGCGACGTGTTGTCCATAGTAAGGTTGTGAAAGAATTAGCAGAAAGTTTAGAACGAGTTGCACTATTGTGAAATATTGGAATATGGATAAAACTAAATCAAAGAGATAAAAACCAAAAGAATTACACCAGCGACTGAAAGTCACACAGATGATTTTGACAACTTGCACACACATTTGAGTTTGACAGCTGACCTGTTGATGGTTCTGTATGCCAGTTGGAAAACTTGGAAATTCAATGGGTGGAAGCACAAGCAGTGTTTAACAGTTTTAACGGTAATAAAAAAAGTTACGCGACTTCAAGTACTGAATAGTATCAAACAAATTAGCCATTTTCATAGTTCTTAGGCACTTTGGGGTGATAATATTCGTCATCGACTATCACCTGTCATTTCGAAAACAAGACTGCGTAATGGAAGTCATATATGTATGTACATACACTATTCCCAGGGTGCCCCCTATTCCTCTATGGATGAAAAGTATTGTGACGTAAAATTACTTACCATTAAAGTAATTGTAGAGTTCATGGAAGTTAATGACGTAATCCTAAATTTGCTGTTGCTGTCCAAATGCAGCCAACTTTGCGTCGAAATATTGAGTCGCACCAACCTGAAAACATTTGATATTTCGGTGCAATACAGGCAAATATTCCCACAATGTCAAATTTCGCTGTGTGCTGTTTGCTGTGCTAATGTGTTTTACATCACAGCATCTGTTTATTTGCCTCTGCTGTTGAAATTTCTGTTGGCTGTGTCAATGTGTTTCTACTGCAACTTTGACAAATAGTCCGATGTAAGATTTTATATGTTTTAGTATTTGGAGTGCACTCCGAAAAGAAATCTGGAATCGAAAAATACTCCTAAAAGCTCACTCCGCAAGCCAATGGAACATATTTGGGAGTGTTTTTTTCCTCTTCGGAGTGCACTCCAAGCTCTCTTTCTGTCCAATGGAAAACGACAATAGCATGAAAATTGAACCTGAACATCAGAGCTAAACGTATTTAATTTCCGGGACAGAGGACTGATGATCAGCTTGAGTATTTTAATTATTTTCATTCTAAAATAACCTTATAACTACTGTTATACAAAATAAATTACTTTATTACATACATTTAATCTACAACAACAACAAAAACAAAACACATGCCTTTTTAAAGAACTTTATCAACTAAATTAATAATCTAACATGAGTTCAATGTGAGGAGGAGAAAGAAAAAAATATCATCTACATACTTTGTTCTCATTTGCATTACTGGGCCTTACGTTACGAAAAAACACCGCCTGCGGATGTTCAGAATACATTCGTAAGCCCATTTAAACTAATTTATATAATACTGGACTTTTAGCTACTTCTAATACTTTTTTATTGAAAGAGAAATGACTACTTGGAATCCTTTTGCTCGCTGTTCTTGCGTTGCGCTTGGGATATCTGAACAATCCGTGATAATGGAGAATGAGTACTACTGCTACTTGTTTGCGCCGTCGTTCTACTACCTCCACTCGATCCTGGTTTCGATGACGAACTCGAACCACCACGATTCGCTGACGTTGCAGGGACGTCATTTGATTCTCTGGCAAGAGGTGATGGCCTTAGAGAGAGTCTTCTCTGTAAGGCAGTCTGGGCAGCACCTTGACTGGTGCCACCACTGGAAGCGGCACCCGTCAAGGCACTCGGCATTGGTGGCGGTGGTGGAGCCATTCCTGGAGGAGTTTGTAGATTTGTAGGACGGACGCTGAAACGTCGCTTAAATTTCGGTGAGTCCTTCTCGCTATAACTTGGTGGTGGATCATTGTGATCCACTGGCACGCCTGATGGTCGACGACGCGTCAAGATGCTAGTTGCTGTGGTTTGATTCGAAGCAGGACCAACAATTGTTGAGCGACGTGAGTATAAACGATTGCCGGATGTTGATGGCTGGTCGTCTGAATTGAAAATGGAGAATATGGGCGGAAGAGTTGGTGGGGCGAGTCCTGCTGTACCAAGTTTTCGCTTTTTCTTATCGTTTGCATTCTCTTCGACTGGCTGTTGTAGGACGGCTTGAGTATGCATCACCTCAAGAGCTCGGATCAAATCCGCGATTGTGGTATTCTCGAGAATTTCTTGATTGGCGTCTTCATCTGTCCCTGAAAAGTGGCTTGGGCGGCGACTTGCTGCCCCGCGACTTCGAGCGGCTGGATCCGTAAAAAGACTACCACGACGATTTGCGCCAGGGCCTCCAGGGAACATACTGCCCCTTCGCATATTAGGATTCTGAGTGAAAAGACTTTCACGTCGCTTTCTACCTCCTACGACTGGTGGTGGGAAAACTGGAAGGACATGTCTTGGATACGACTCTTGTCGTGGATCCACATCGAACATGGTATTTCGACGATTCATCAGAGAAGACGCACTAGGCCCTCCATTAACGAACATATTCTGGATGTTATTTGGACCCCCACGTTTTTTCTTGATATCAGAGTGGCCAACGTTTATTGTGCTGTAATGTCCATTATTGAATGGATCAGGCACCTCAGGCACGCTGGTAATCGAGAATTTTCTGTCCATCGCTCCATTCTTATCGATCAGACCCTGAGAAGAACGTTTTTTGAAGGGAATTAACTTCTTGAAGAACTGCTTGCCTCCATCTGGCATAGAGAACTTCCTGCGTTGCTTGCTAGTACCAGCCTCCTCATGATCAATGTCAACAACCACACCTGGATGTTCCAAGGGAGTTGGGAAGGCAGATTTATAATAGTTCTCACGTGCTTGACGATTTCTACAGCGAACATTTATAGCTTCCTGTATCTGGTTATTATCTCCACTCCATGTCCATTCATTCGTTCCTGGGCGTACTGCTGTCCTTGGATTCAAGTTAAAGTCAGAGAAAGCACGACCTCGTTGTGGTATTCCATCCATACCCGGTGGTGGGAATGACCATTCACTGGACAAAATTTGAGAGTCACTGAAACCATGATAGCCACCATGCATTCCAGATGAAGCGAGTGTCATCTCATCTTCTGGTGGCCTAATGCTCGCCAGTGCAGAGACTACTTGAGCTAGAAGATCTGTCGTTTGCTTGAAGCTCTCAGCCGTTTCAAATGTTTTCTGTTTGTCAATGTTGCTTAATTCGGTGTCAGAAGATGTTCTAAATGGTGGTGTGCCACCAATGCGATTATCTATCACACCATAACATTCGGAGAAAGCACGCTTTCTACTAATCACTGGTGGATCCACACGATACATCGTTAGATCAGGACATGATATTGAGCGTTTTTCCGTAAAGTACAACGGCTCGTTGTAAACGGGCTATGGATGACAGAAAAAAAACACGAATTAGAACCAGTTCACACAAATTTATACAGAATCTAAAAAAAACATCATAAAATAATATGCAAGTCAATATTCTACACGTTTCTGAGGGATTCCATTTTCGTAGAGGTTTAAAACTCCAATTCTTAACTATCATACTTGCCTTTTTGCGATGTTTCTTTCGACAAATCTGTACAATCCAATAAAAACAAAAAAAAAGAAGCGAATCAATGAAAAAATGCGTTTTTATACTTTAATGGCCCCTAGTAATTGCAACTCGAATGCAATTGGTAGTTAGTAATTGCAACTCGAGTTAGTGTGAAATTTAAAAAAAACATTGAGATTAAATTTGTTCATTACTAAGGGCCAAATATGTTTAACCAATTACTGTGCAGTTGTGTAATCAAATTTACTGTGCGAATATTGATGTGCATATTATGTGATTTTAGACGACTTCTAAGTTTTCAACGTGAATTTACTTAGGTACATATCCTTAATTTCAACTTAATACTTAATTACCAGTTCAGTTCTACTTTCTGTGATTTGCGTTAAATAGAAAAAGACAAATGGAAAAATATTCAATTCAATGCATTATGTAATTATTTTCTTTGTGTTTATGAGTCAATTTAAGAAATATGTAAATGCCAGGCATGCTCAGTTATAACTCACGCACGTCTTCGCTCCACCGAAATCATATGTTAAGATACACATACGATTGCCAGTCTGCACAAATATATTTAAACTCTAGTAAATCTAATATCCAACTCTCTATTGTTAATAACGAAAAAATGCAGAAAAAAAAACTAAGCGAGGTCATACAGACGCTTAGTAGGTAATGGAACTAATATATGTATCTATGTATTGCTGAAGCAATAATACATGCATTTGAAAAGTATGACTTAAAGATATCTTTCGAATAAACCGAATACTAGAAGTGGGTCATCGAAAATCATGACGGTTAACTAAAAAAGTAACACAGAACAGCACGATTTTGGGAAAACTGCACGTACAAGTCAGAACAGAATAGTTGAATAGTTATGTCTTGTGGTCTATTATCGAAAAGGTGTTCCAAATCCTTCTTCTTTTGAATAAAAATACCTTTTAGTCACCTAAAGGACTGCTTTCCTGCCATGAGAGATGGCCTAGAAGCATTAAATGCAAATTTAACAATTTTGTTAGCTGGAGACACAGATTTTCGTTCTATGTATTTAGAGCTTTAAATTGAGCAGGCTAGGCATTTATAATAAAATTATATTAATAAAATAATTAGTAAAAATTTAGAAAAAAATAATAAATTATATTTAACTATTGTTTATTATCTTTCTTAGTAAATTTACTTTACTTTATATATATATGTATATGTATGCATACATATGTATGTAAGTTTATTATTAATTTTGTTATAATTTTGCAATGTTTCCACTTATCCCAAGAACAATGCCAATTAATTTTGTTAATTATTTAGACGATGAACAAAACCTTTGTCGTCTGTATTTATTATAGTTGCTATGCCTCCAATCATCCCAAAAGCATAGCAAAAATTAAATTTGTTAATTTTGCCAGGATTAACATTTTAATTTTAAGTTATTTCGACGATACAAAACAAAACCTTAATCGTCTGCGTTATTTATTTGCTGTGTTTTCTATTATCCCAAGAACACCGCAAATCTATTTGGTTAATTATAATTTTAATTTTATGTTATTTAGACGCAAAACAATACCTTAAATCGTCTATAGTGTGTTATAGTTAAATTATGTCTTATTAAACAGACCAAATTAAATTTAAACAAGCCACCCACCTTAAACTTCATTATGTACAGCTCGTTCAGAATTCTCCTCAAGTAACCAACATCTTTAGTAACACCATTCCAAATACGATTTTGTGTGGCTTTAATATTCTCAGAAAGTTGGTATTCCAACTTGGATAGCTTTTTACTTCGCAGACCTCTGAAAATTGTGAACTTATGTCAATCTCGTGGACATTCTTAATATTGCTTAACTGCATCAAAATATAAAACAAAAACTCAATCACTCTTAACTTACTTGCTAATAAATGTAAAAATCATGACTAGGTATCCCAACGAGAATATGAACCAAACAATGATGAAGATTTGATAGACGATAAACCATCCTCCAAACTCACGGGGCTACAAAATTAAATACAAACAACTCTGATAGCTTTTATCTTTATCTACAATTTAAAAATTAATTACCTGTTGAGGTTGAAATGTTGGCACAAAGTCTCCAAAACCAATCGTTGTCATCGTAACATATGAATAATAGACCGATGTCAGAAATGACCAACTTTCAAAATACGAAAATATAAACGACGGCAATACGATGAAAACTGTTATGCCTGGTACCAGTGCTATGCATACAGTCGCAAATAGACCCAATTGTGGAGGGACATACCGTATGTCATTGGACATTTTGTACTTTTTGTAACGTCTGTAGATCGACGTAAACTGAAAGTTTATTACGGTCAGTACAAATTAAAAAAACAAAATATTTTAACCAACTTACCGTTCTGCTAAAGTAATCACCCAAACCAGAGAATAGAATTCCATTGATCGGGATACCGATCAGAGAATACGCGATCATTATCATTCGGCCAAGCGTTGTTGTGGGTGCTAAGTTACCATACCCCACTGTTGAGAGAACAGTGAATGAAAAGAAGAACGCATGGTAAAATGTCCAAGTGTAGGGATCCTCAAATTGATCTGTTGTGTAGTTAGTCACCGGCTTGCCACAGTAGCTGGTGATCTTCTCAAGAACAGTATTCTGAGCTGTCTCATTTTGAGTTGAAAGCTGATCGACTAGGTATTCTAAGAAGATACAGAAATTCAGTTGGTTTAAAAAATTATTGATATACAATGAGTGATATATTTATATGTATGAACCATTGAGTATTAAAAAAAATTAAACGATAGAAAATAAAGTAAAAGAAAACAATGCTTTAGGTACATATGTACGTAGATAATGTCCTACCAAATAAATATCTTACAAACATTTGGTTTGGTTGGCAGTGTTCTTCGTTTTACATTTTGCAAAAACGAATTGTCAAAAGAAAGTTTTATTTATGCACAGTTAAATTATTTTAAGTATTACAACCACATTATCGTGACAAAATAATTTCCGAAAATATTTAAAACACCATACGACGGAACAATGTATGTCAAAGGGCTACATACAACACTGAACTACTGCTCACATTTGGAAAGAATTGAAATGCATTCACTGCATATTAGGCCGTGAATTAAATACATGCTTTCGAAGATAACAAAGAAATGCAACGCAGTTATGGTTGATTCGATACCATGGAAGTATCGATACAAATACCAATTACAATACTTAATGTATCGAATCAACCCTACACGCAGGAGTTTCAGGTTAGAGCAACAGGACCACCATCTCTAAAGTCACGATCTCAGATGCAGACAACTCCCACAACTGGAACTACATACTAATACAAAATCATAGAAATTAAAAAAACCGCAACAATCGAACAACATGTATGTATATATATGTAGGTAGAAAATAAAAACTGCAGACTGTCTACATAAAGTACTTCAAGCCAGTCTTTTAATAATATACACATGTACATACCTATGGACTCCTCAAGTGTTAACCGGACTGAAAAAAAGTTAGAAAAATCTAAACCCATCGTTGTATGGCAATTAACGGTCAATTATCAGAGAAGGGATATCGGGACATTGGGACACACGGAAGGACCAATCAAGTTACCAGAATAATTCACCGTACTTGCCACACCAACAATCTAATCTAACCTTTGCGAAAACCTCGAATTAACCCTTTCCACCGTCAATCCTTTCCAATGAAACGCAACGTTTTCAAATCAAATTCAATACACTAGTAATTGCAATTGAACACAAATTCAATTTAATCTTCTCCGAAAGAAAGAATAAAATTATGCAACTTCGTCTAACAAGTCATTGTGCTTACGTACACTTTTCACTTATCAAAGTGAGAAATATCAATGCAAAGATCTACTACAATTCAGTCTATCAGACAGGTCACGACTACCCCACGATGCAATGAAGCGTTAACCCACATATTCAATAGACATTTCAAAAGGCGAACACAAATATCTCACTCCACGATCATGATAGTAGACATCCGGAATCATCATCATCATTCCCCTCGAGATGTGTAACAAATGGTAAATTAAATTGCCTACGATTGCCATTTCTATGTATTGGGGAAGGTGATAGATTAGGGAAATGCTAGACAGACGATCCCGATTAGTATTTTATTTTTCACGGAAGACACTTGTTGTTCATCGGATGCAAGGTGCGGTCTAATTTCAACGAGAGATAGTGCCAATCGATTGATCAAGTTCGAGGTCGTTAGAAATGTAACAATAGCTACAACAGTTCTATTTGATTACACTAGCATTCTTTTGGACTAAACCTACATAAATGTACACACGAACTTACATAGAAAGCAACCATTTATACTTTATAACAAACAAAACGCGGTAAAGCACGTTCTTCTTTAAAGAGCCACTTTTGGCAACTTTTCGACTACTCATTACATTAGTTAGCAAATTGATGATAATCGTTTGAACCAACAATTTAAAAATAAAATCTTTTTAGTGAATAATTCAAATTCTATGCAAATGCAGAGGTAACTATGTATGTACATATATTTATGTATCCAAAATAGATCCAACACTCGTACACTTTGCCATGTTTAACTTAGAAACTTTTGAAATTATTCTCGGACAGGGTTTTAATGTTTTACCTTCAAATTCAGTTAGGTTGGCAAAAGAATTTATATAGGATAAGGGCACACTTTTTGCCACAAAGTAAAGAGTAAATAAAAAAAATGACATGGTCTTATTAGCTGCGTTTGTTGACTTTGAAGGTTAAAATTAAGATACTTAATCTATCTATGATTACATTCGACTGCATTTAGATATAAGTACAAATTAAACAATTTGGATTCTCGTTTTTAGAAGGCTTTTCACTTCTGGTCGATCTGTTCGTATGATCCTTCGATTTAGTTTACTGTAACGTTTTTCGTAGGCAAATAAGGTAGAGTGTTCTGAGGCGAAAAAGCTATAGTTTTCGTGATCAATGATTTTTCCATAAATGTTAGAAAAAAAGAAGTATGACTTATAGGGTCGTATGGTTTTGAATCTGTTGGAGATCAACTAGCTTATTTTAAACCTTTTCACGGGAATATAGATATATTCTTTTTCACTAAAGAGTGAAACGAGGGAAGAAGTAAGCAAAAAATCTATCCCATTATAGGAGATTCCTTACCCTTCCAACTAGTATGTAAGCTGCTGTTAAGGATCTCGAAGTTGATTATATTTGAACCAGGAAAGTGGGTTTGCAGGACCAAATTTAGGATTTTGTTGTAAATCACTAATAGACTACTTCAAGATTCCAATATCATTGCTGTGAACTTTTAAAGCCTCGAGCAGTTCTGTAATAGATTAGCAAAGGTATGTGCTCATCTACTAAATTTCTCTGCACAGTTGAACAGTTTCTGGGAGTGGCATCGTCATTCATTAAGAACAACTTATCTAGATGTTTGCTATGGACGTTTTGAATTTCTTGAGCCAACGTTCCCAATGATGGATAGAAATCTACACTAATTATGTTTTTGGTGACTTTTAAATAGGCAAACATATCAATTTCTTTTTTGCTTTTATTTTTTGATGGAATTTATTTAAATAATAAAAATGTAGGTAGGAAGAAGGGGTGGCTGCACATGCAGCCAGTACTCGGATCACCAATGGAACCATCGTGAACCGTTGTGGTGGATAACCTAAAACGGAGACAAAAGTTGGTCTGTAGCTTTGGGATAGCTACGCGGCTTCCCTGAACCAACCCAATATTGTTATACATTTTAGGATGGTTAATGGCGACTTTCCTGACAGGTCGTCCAGGTCGCCCAGATCTTCGATATAATATTCGCCGAGGTCCATTTTCCTAGTTCATCTTTTCACCAATTTAGATTTGACGTCTGTGGATGACTTGGTCTTCATGGCGGCTTGGCTGTCGATGCATGTATATGTGGATCATCTATCTAGAGTGCAACCATTTCTGCGATTGCTAATATATCCACATGGCCAGTCCTTGAAAATTGAGATATATTCGAGTGGATGATCCTACCGCTAATCCAATCCTCTCTTGGGAGAAAGTTGTTTTAACGATTGGCTGCAGTCGTGGGATGGTGGTATACCTATAATCTGTCTCAGTCCAAGTGTGCCCATCTCGCAATAGTGCGGTGGCCGCTTTTCAAAGGTTAGATTGCTTCAAGCGTAGGGCACTCCTTTAGGTATAGGTCTAACGGGATCAGTGTGCCCATTTGTGTGGGGTATTAAAGGCGACTTGAAGTATTTCGCGTGATGGTAGGTATAAACGTAACTGTCGCCATTACGACAACATCATCCGCATATTCGAAAATTTTAACCCCACTTCGTTCTAGTTTCTTTAAGATTCCATTCAGGACCAATATCCAGTCTGAGAATACTGAGTCTATGTTTTCTTGGTCCAATGAGGACTAAAATGTAAATAATGATACAAATATTTGGCAAGAAAGGCCTATGGGAACCAAAACCTACCTTTTCACAAGTGCAAATTATATTCTTCACACGAAAGTTAGGGGCCCGCCGATATCGGTGCAATAATATTCCATAAGATACCCATATAAAAATATTCCTACAAACCCAACGCGGTAGCTCATATTTGAGTTTCGATACTTCACTTAGCGATTTAATATGTTTTGATTTTTTTTTATTAGGTGTGGGAACATATTTAAATAGGTATCTAAATATTATACATATATGTACGTAGATATGTATATTCATTCTTTTCACATATATACATACTGCATCACATTGTTTTCTTATTTCTCATATCTTGTTTTCCTTATAAGTATATAAAGTTTTAATAACGCTCACGTTTTATTGTATAATACGTTCCCGTACTTATTATACCTTTCTCTAAGATTATTTCTGCACTCTTAGAATTTTCTGATTTTAAAATTCTAATTCAAAAACTAAAAGAACATACCATATGTGCAAATATGTATGTAAGCTCTTAGATAAAAAAGTGGCTCTTAGCGTGACATGTCACTGAAACTTTTAAATAATAAAAGGAAACCATTCTTTGCAATATACATCTCAACCTCGCAATAATAGGTGCTCTTTGCCAATCTATACACCGTTGTCTGTATTCGTTTATTTCGTAGCGTGCAATCTATACGAAGACGATGAAATCAATGGCATTATCTAAATTATTGAATTTTACAATTATCTCGACGATGTTTACTCACTTCATTACACATTATCAGTTGCTTCTCTCAAAAAGCCTATACAATGATAATGTGTTCTAAATCGTTATATATGTAAAAAAAAGTTTTCCGCTGATATTGATTGTCTGCCGCGAATAAGTATTTGCCCTCTTTCGGGTGGATATATTCATGAATTTATGATTTTGGGGCTTTTCAGAATTAAAGTTCAAACTAGTAGTACTGATGAAATTGTCATTATTGACAGTTGATGAATCAAGAAACGTAAGGTGGAACTGATTACAAAAATCAGTTGATGTTTCCATAAAATAAAAGGGGAGTCACAACTTTTTGTGAGTCAGTGCTTATTTATCCGCTTAAAACTTTAAGAAATCTGCCAACTTGTAATTAAGAAATACAAATAGGTCGTATTGCTCTTGAAAGAAAAATGATTGATAGATTGTATCATCGAATGTATGTTAAGTTGAAACAAATCAGTAACATGTTACTTACTTCATGACACTAGAGAGACTGAACCGTTGAAACAAGAGCAACGTTGAATTCCAAGGTACATTCACTGTAAGGAAATCCAAATGAATGTGGATCTTGTCTATTCGAGAGTATCTACATATGTAATTCTATACTAATTTACATTAAAAGAGCAGGCGTAAGCGTACATAAGGGATAAAGAGCGTCCGAGCAACACAAAATCTAGTCGACCCGAAATTGTCGCACCACTGTTACCACTGGCACAAAGTTAAGTTTTTGCCACGTTATATGTATTATCCACGACAACTTGTAAACTTGTAAAGGTCGGATTTAAAATGTTTAAACGAAGAATATTACACATTTCAAACTGTTTCTCTGAAATCTAAAAATAAATAAACAGCCAAAACAAATTGTTAACTACAATAAATAGTTCCAATCCAACTACAGGTCTTCCTTTGTATGATCCCTGCTCAAGTGCGCGTGGCAAACTGCATTTTTTTGTTGAATTATTACAATAACTTGGAACGTTTGAGGATGTTACATGCAAAATATTATCAAAATATTATAAAAAAAATGGGCATGACTATAGTTAATATTTGGATTAATTGTAAATATGTAACTTGAATACCTAAATAGGTCTTAATGATTTTTTCGATTTGAAGTAAAATACTGATTTTAGACGGATTTTAAAAAAATGTACACTTGTGCTGGTTCTTTTTCTCAAAAGCCGAGTTACGAAATTTTATTCTCCAGAGTAAAAATTTAATCCCAAATAATGCTGACATACCGATGGACGGACAATACATGTCCGTCGGTATTGACACTGATCCTGAATATATACATACATATATGTAGGTATATATTTCATAGTGACTATCTCGATTATTTCTCTATGTTACAAACAATGTATCAAACTTAATACACCCTTAGGATAAAGTATAAAATTACTAAATTAAAAAAAAAAAAAAAAAATAACGCAATAATTATGTTGTAATGCCATTACTCGACGTTACGAGTTCACCCGCAACGCAAAGGATATGGGTTTAATCATCGTACTTTTACGAACATTTTTAAACAAACTTGAGAGACCATGGGAGTAGTACGCAACACATTTAGTGTAAGAATAATGAATGAAACGTCACAGCTGCTAATAAAAGAAGTCTTAAGTCTTAGATGGAAACCCGGCGACAACAAAAGGTGAGACTGATTAAGGCTAACAAGATACCTTTATAGTCAACTAAGATAAAAAAAAAACTTAAGCAATAGAATGACTCATTCATCTGATTAAATTACCCTAATTATACTTTTTTTTATTAAAAATCACTATTTAGTTGTAGATATTAAATAATTTGCCACGTGTATACTCTTGCATAAACCATTATGGGGAGATTGATTTCTTCAAATATTAATCCCATCACTAATTTCGTGCAGAAATTATAAATGCCCTCATAGACAAACAAATGTCCAATAAAATCCAAACAAAAGTCAAATTCACGTCTCTATGACATCGCATTAACACGTCTATCACAAGCAGACCATGTTATTGGTTAATACCTTTAATCAGATTCGAAAACAAATGATATGACAACAAATTCACTGGAAACAAACGTCAACAGAATGAAAATTTAAACTTTATCTCAAGACATTTGAATACTACGTAGACTATATCTGTCCCTTTCTATTGGATCTTAAACCAAAACCGAGCTGTCAACGAATGAACTCTAGCTTAATACTCTAATTTGACAAACAGTTTCGCACGATTTATTGACATGAATCGATCGGCAGGGTATTATAAAACCTGTGCAAACAAGGGCGCTATTCAATCATACCTCCATGATTTATACTACCTTCTATTTTTATCGTTTCCACATCAAAAGCCAATAAAATGGAAAACACTATAAACTAATAGAATAATAAATCGGGCTATGGAAAGATTATTTATCACATTTCGTTATGCATTTTGTGGCCCCAATTTAAGGGGTATCACATGGTGCTGGTGCTGAGCTAATGCGGTCCCGATTTAAGTCGCTCTCTCATCAAGTGTAAATTTATATCACTAATAGTCAGTTAAATTTGTTGTTGATAGCCAATTAACGAATTACTTTGCACCTTCTTCGTGAAAAGTGTGTGAGTGTGTGTAAAGGTCGGATGAGTTTCCAGGGCGAGCTTTTTTGCACGATTCGAAAACGGCAGCAGTCATTTAGCACGTATGTACATAGATTATCATGTTTCTTTTAAATCAGATCAGAATTTTGAAGACGCGAATGAAGATTTTTGTGAAAAACAAAAAATATTTTCCGAAAAATTTGGAATTATTTTTAATCAAAGCAGTGCTTGAACTTTTAAATCAGTTTCAGTGGTTTGTTTCATACTGCCAAAGCTAGATAGCACCACAATAAACTTAAAGAATAATCCAAAATAAGGAAGTTGAAGCGGCAGTTAGGAAAGCCATAAACACTGTTAAACACTTGTGAAATGAGCTGGTGAATTATTAGATCTACACAGTACACAGAAAGATCTCTTTTTTAGTGTACGAGTAGGTACTATAAAAAAAAGCTGGACTGCTTAACTCACAGAATTACAAAACGAACGGGAATTGATAAAATTTTCAAAATTTTTCAGCAACGTTGGATTACAAAAGGTGTTATATCTGGTTATATTGATAGGCTTAGAAGTTACCAAGAACGTACTGAGTGGTTGGAAAATTTGTATCTACTATAGAAATATAAACTTAGGTGAACAACTACTTTAGTGTAAATTGTAAAAGTTGTTTATAAATAAAAATGTTCCTCTTCTCTGGTCTTCCTCCTAACCTTATAACATAGGAGATCACTTCCTTGTACAAGAGCGACTACAGATACATAATGTATGTTTCTGCCCCGATATCTCACGTTGACTTAACATAATACTCAATTTGCAAAACATCTACTTCAATAATATATTTTGCAATAAACACACTCATTACTGAACAAAGACAAACGACACGGTCCACTTGCATTAAATCACACAATCCATCTTCCTCGAGATGTCCGTGCAACCTACTCTCTTTGGAATGGAACTCGAACAAAAAAAATCATACATCCCTTCCCCATCGTCTTGACCATATTTGTCGTCATAGAATCAAAAATCATCTGCTCTGCACTTGAATTACTATCCACGAGGCATCATTAGCTCTATCTGGTCCAGGGTATCACTTTATTGATGGAGACACAAAGAGACACTTGACATACCCCCTTAGAGATTCTCGTCATCGCAGATTTGTTAATTCCTATGTAAATCTCTAAACAGCCATCATCACCCCAATCATCTTGGTCGTTGTATTAGGGAATGGTGGAGGGGTTAATCCACAGCACAGAGCAAGAACACAATAACAAATGAATAAAAGTACTGGTATCTCAAAGGTTTGCTTGATTTGGCAAATTTGTTTTGGTAATTTTCACTTCCTCGCAATTGGAGGTATTCTATATTGTAATGGCATCGGAATGTGTGATGTGCGGACGGCTTTTGTACTTCTAGAGAGCGAGAGTTGAACAACAATTTGTTTAGGTACTTTTCGGAAACAGATCGATTAATTCATTAAGCTGAATCGGAACAGTTTGAATGCCTGGAGCACTTCCTGGCGCAATGAGTTTACGCTTGTTAGTAGGCTAATCTGAGCACATAATTCACAATAAGATTGCAAATTAGTTGAAAAATTATATAATGAAATTAAAATTACCATGATTTAGGAATTACCTGAAATGATTTCGAAAATTGCATCGTTATTTCCACATATTCGTTTGTACATACACTGAACTTTTCATTAGAGCAACGTATAGCTCCTTTTTTTAAGATTCAAAACTAAATAGATCGACATAGATAGAGATTTTTTTGTTGCTTTAAATAAACTATTTATAATAACAAGATCATCAAGAAATGACCGTTACTAATTTTTAATGATGGTTTCCCATTGAAAAAAAATTAACTTTTTAATGTGTCATTAGGATAGGTTTATCGTTTCTAGATAAAGTTTGCGCACAGATTTGGTAAGCCTATGAACTCGAATTTAAAGAGTTATATTTAAATCATGTGTTTTATTAAGTTTGACAGTTAGTTTGTAACATACAGAAATTAGACAATTGACAATTTCAATCGAAAAATTGACAACGCCACTTATTTCTTTAAGTCTAATTTACGAACTGTTCCATTTGGATTGTAACTTTTTCATAAGTTCCTTACTATGGTACGTAGATTGGGGGATGACTTCAACTCGTATCATAACAGATCGATTATGTTCTCCGGTATTGGATACCTGAAAATAATGAAACAAGACAATCGGTCCAACAATTAGTTTATGGTGGGGGCAGCTCTCCTGAACCAACCCGTTTTCATGATGCATTTTAGGGTTGTTTTAGGTAGGGTGTTTGTTTATTCCTTAAGGTCATTGAAATATATACATAGGTTTGGGTATTCGCAGAGGAAATGTGTTGAGTCCTTCTCTACCTTTGTTTACCCACAGCCTCTGCATAGGTCTGTGGTGCTGGTTCTCATTCTTCTAAGATGGGCCGCTATTGAGTTGTGACCTGATGGGATACTTATGAGGAGAGTCAGCTGAGGCCTATTTAACGATGCAAGTTCTCTAGTCCTTTTTTGCTGTATTGGGCCCAAAGGTTTCTGGCCTGAAGTGAGTATACTCCACCTAACGTTAGCCATGTTGTGAAAGTCCGAGGTAATTTCGGACATTAGTGGTCTGAAGTGGTCTGCTTGTTGATCGTTTGATTCTGAGCATTTTCTAGCTAGCTCACCGACCATTTCATTTCCGTGGAAACCTATGTGTCCCGGAATCCAGCAGAGCGTGATGCTGTGCCAACCAAATGACTAACCATACTTTGCCAAATGAAATAATCTAGCAATTGTTATTAATTAATAAACCCTTGCATTAGAAAATACAAAACAGAAAAAAATATTCAACAAAAAGAAATTAAGAAACTCAAAATCTACTGATGTAGTCAAAAATTATAAAAATATTGCAGTCGTAAATACACCGAGCTTAAAACAAAGTCTTCCCCGTAAGAAATTGGCCTTATCAGATGCCGCTTTATAGAGAATTTTCTGACCGATATGTCATAACCAATGCTTTTTGGAACAGTTGTAACATAAAAGAGGTTTTTTGAAAACCTTGTATGCTAAAACAAATTTACTTTAATTTAATCTGTACCTGCGAGAATAACGGGGAAACAAGAACAGACTGTCAAATGGAATGGACCTTTAGTTGACACTGAATGAGTATTATGAGTGATAAGTAAATTTATAATTTTAACAGCAGAGTGCAGGCAAGATCATCCCCGAAATAGGTGATTTTAAATTGCTTTTTAATGCCAACTTGTTTTAATTCGCGAAAAAATTTATTTAAATTTATTACTCACCGTTTATTTCAATTCTTTCTTGAAGTTGTGTTGCACGTTTTTCCTTTTCTAAATTATGCTCGATGTGATAGTAAATACTTGCGCCAAACATTAAATAAGAGATGTAAAATATCAACAGTAGAATCCATCTTCTCGGGGACATCATACTCCAATGCTAAACAATTAAAATTTTAAGAAGGTCAAATCATCATAAAACAACAAAACAGCCACTTAAATATTAATGCCCTAATTCTCAACCTCTCGATTTTAAAAGTTAGTATACGGTATCTATAAATTACAAAATTGTCGTAATCGTTGACTTTAATAAACACTATAAAAGTGTTCCCCTTTGATAAACGACTAATCAATACAATACTAGGGGTTCTTAGAAAACTGGTAAGCTAACAATAGTTTGCTTTATTATTTTATTGTGAGAGATTTATGTCATTTTTATAGACTTTTATTTTGTTTCAATTAGAAAAACTGGTATTCATTGGAATGGTAATGTAAACAAATGTATTTAGGCTTTACGGGGTTTATTTTTAGCCTTGAAAAAAAGACCTATTATTAGTAGATCATGCCTTCGGTCTTCTTCCATGATTTATTGGCGTGATCTTTTATTATATTCTACTAGAGTGCAGATAAGATCATTTTCCTATAAAAGTGATAACATGTCCATTGACTTGAATTGACTTTGAAATTCTTCACTCCACAACTTTGTAATATACATATATATTTGTAGTTGCAATCGTGTCTATAAGAAGGTACTCACACAAACTTATTTCGCCTCCAGAACTCAAGTACACAACTCAAGAGCATTCTTAAGCGAATAATAACAACGTTTTGTGATCCCCTTGTCATGTGGCGCTAACCACAAAACAAGTTGTTTGATGACAAAAATGTTCAGAACTACATATGTAAGTAAAACAGTGTAGAGGATTTGCGAAACAAACAAGACGTTTAACAACGATAGTTGCAAAAAGATAACGATTATTAGAGAGCTATACAGAAGTGTACTCGAGGTATCACATATACGAATACTAGTGAGCTCTTGTTCGTGAATTATAACAATTTAATATCAGAAATCACTTAAGGCTGACATTATCACCTGTTACAACTCCTGGAATACGTTTTCCAGACACAAGATATAGCTAGATCCCGTACTTTTGAATTTCCATTCAAGTGGTTTTAAATTAATTTATAATATTTGAAATACAGCATTAGTAGAAAGAAATTTAGAAGGGGAACATTTTTCATCCTCACACCGTCAATTCAAAAACACGTCATGCCTATGGTAATAACTCAAGGTAACACATGTACATAGACTGTGAAGAGGACGAAGAATCAGCAGAACACATTTTGTGTCAATCAGAACACGTCATCTTCACTTAGGAAAATTCTGGCTTTAGTTAGAGATATTTACCTGTCAGTTCGCCCAAAGATATACTTGGATTTATCACGAATTTGAGTATTAGGAGCGAGTTCTAATTGAAGGAAATCGCAATAGACCCATCTGTCGCCCCAGTGATAAGGTGACATGCTTCCACCATAAATCTAATCAAGAAGGAGGAAGAGATATGTAGGCCATATATAACTTTGAGGTTTGCAGTAAGAAGGTAAGTGTGAGTCAGCGATGCATATATTTATATTGTACATACATGATAAGTTGTTGGAAGGACAACATGCAACAGGCTAGAATAAATTGATATAGTAATGAATCAAGCTCATTTAATAAAATGTGGTTTTCAAAGATCAAATAGCAAGGTTATACTCAAGCTTAAATTGGTGTTCCATATTGAAGATATAACGTCTATGACACAAGTCTATCAATACAGTCCTAGTTTTCCAATACAGTAGGTACTCATTTTATGTACTATCCAAGCACTTCGATTAGCCTTGTAAAGACTAAAGCTCTTTAAGAAAATTTCTCCATATTTTTTTACAAATTTCCAATATCTTCTTTCATTTATTTTCACTTACTGTATAAATCCGAACTTAATTCATTCTAATAACTACAACTGTCTAAAAATTTGACATATGTGAAATTGAGTCAAAATGCAAATCGGTACAAATACCGTCACTTAGACCAATCATTCTAAATCTATACCATGATCGATAACATTTTTCAACCTATAAATCAAACTCATGCAAATCGATTAGAACTGGATTTCGCTAAGACGTCTAATCACAAGACAACTTCAATAAATCATTCCTCCCCAAAAATATAATTAAAAAACAAAATCAAAACTGCCTTATCAATCTCCCGGTTTAGTCGGATGTAATCGGAAATTAAATGTCGGCTAAATATAAGAAGAAAAAAAAACACCGAAAAATCCACCCACCCACTGATGATTTATGACTCTAATTGCCAACGCACAAAAGAAGCGGCACACTTAGCAAACCTTCGCCAAAAAACAATACTTCTTGTCTTAACTGGAAAAATGCTACTACTCATTCGAACACGTTTTGCCCCCATTTTACATGGGACTTACAAATGAGACTGATTATCTTCTTTTGATAGCTGCAACAAGTTTATTTTTTGAATTGTGTAACAAAATTCGATCATTCTGAACCTTGGTTCAAAAAACTGATCCTGATAATGAGTTCGAAACTGTGTTCATCAATAATTAAGCATACGTAATGAGATCTACATGATAAAGATCTTTGAGATATCGATTAGATAGGTTAATTAAGCAGAATGTAATCGAACAAAAACATTGAGAAGTCTAGACCTAGACCAAGTGTATTTTATGGTTTTATTTGTCGAAAGTAATGTGTGTGTGGCGCTAACGTATAAAAAAGTGTCGATTAATCTTTATCGATACGACATCGACTGGGGTTTCAGTTATTCCCTGGTAACACCTACACCGTCATTTATTTTTGATATAATGGGATAAATTCAAAAATTCAAACTATAATTTTTATTAGCAGTGATTCGGTTCTGTGAAACAGTAAAATTAAAGTATTATTTATGTAAAAAGGTAAATGCCTTTTTGACCTACCAAATAGGCTTTCAATAAGTGTGAAACAAGTTCGAAAAATGAAAGGATCGTTCACTGTTTTTAAATTTACAGTAGATAATATGCATCAAAACCAGTCTAAGTAGGAAGGACTTAACATTGTTCCCAAGCCGCACTTTACAGTTGCTAACAACTTAAGGCGAAATACTGCTTCTAGTAATTCAAAATCCCTGATATACAACAACCTGAAAGAAAGGGATTGAGGTGAAGCTTTAAAAGAAAGACATGGTAAGATGCTTCTCGTAATGCTCAAAATAATGTTCTTTACACATGAGAAATATTTCAGAGAATAGCTCTCGGTTGAAATCTTCCGTTTAGTTTCCGTCTCTGTCATCTATCTGTCAATTCTGTCTAGGTAAGAACTTGACTAGTTGGTTTTCGGGTTCCTCAGTTAATGGTATTTGTATAAATCCACACTGAGGCACATTAGTTTAATTTTAAGTTCAATGAAACTTTAAGAGAGTTATCAGATTTATTGGTGTCCTTCCTTCAAGGTCTAAGCAACGTCTGATTCCGATTTAGCAAGATGATAAATTTAAGCGCAAAATGATTAAGTAATGAGATTGCATGAAGATCTCTATAGAGAAGTAGACATAGTACGTAGATAAATCTAGTCTAGTCTATTTTACATGATAATTTGATTTGAACAATAAGATATGTGTATATAAACAAGTAAATTCATTCATTCAAGTCAGACCAAAGGCCCCACACAACTGAATTGAAAACCCACGTCTCATTTACAAAATCATATCAAAAGCTATTATCAATTTGCACGATAACATTTCCTATGCAATGTTCAACTTCTGCCAACATTGTAATTGTTTTTGTGAGTAATACGGTGGTGGAGACGCACCGCTCGCGCGCTTTTTGAATGCTAATTCCCGGACCGATGGGAAGTATACATTCAATTCAACAGAAGGAAGATTTAATTTCTAGGTTTATCAGAAGCAATTGAGCCTAAGCGAGTTACTTAATGGACATTAACTGTCCGACGTGACAATGATGATGACGACAACAACGCCGATGACTGACGGAATCCCATTAGTATGGAGATTTTGTCAATCACATTTGGATTCCCAAATGATTGATTTTATTTTAATTCGTAGTAAGTATATACGCTTTTTGGATACTTATTTTCATGGTCTATATTCGTATATATTTACATATACACATATATACACATATATGTATGTATAGTGGTTTAAGTATTATTTTTAGAAAACAAGGAAGGTGTGAAAAACTCAAGTTTTAAGAACCTAATGATGATGATAGTTGGCGCCGTGGCTCAAGTGTTTGGTGCGTTAGACTACGGAGCAAGTGGTTCGAGGTTCGACTCCCAGACAACACCTAAAATTTTTTTCACGGCCCCATCTCTCCGGAAAGTCTGACAAACATCCGAGAGTGAAACTGTAATGAAACAGCTTCACAAAATAAAAATTGCCCTTCGGACTCGTCATTAAACAGGACACCCCTTCGTGTAAGGAATATAACACACACAACACGAATGGTTGTAAGAAGCTAGGCCCATGGACCTGTTGTGCCAAAAATTTGTATTTGTAATGCTGATGATAGTTATTTTAAGATCGATTCAGTCACCCTTATTTCCATACCCTACTAGTTTCGCCTCGAGTCCCTATATCAATACAATCTCTTTGAGTACCTACTTAAATAAAATGAAAACTAAATTCGTTTGTCTCAATTACTGGATTAAAGGTGAGTAGATGAAATCAACCATAGTAGGTGAAATCAGAGTAGATGACCAAATAATATCTTTACATAATTTCAGCAGATAAGCATTTTTTTTTATCACACCATAAACGTGCTTGAATTTGCTTCATTCGAGCACTGTAATTTAAAAAGTATACAAACGCATGCCTAAACGTTTGGCCGTAGGTAAGAACTTCTTTTTAAATCACGTTATTCTGAAATAATAAAAATAAAATAATTTAATGTACACCAAAACGAGCTTTAACGGAAATTTATTTTCTGTGTTTGGAAAAGCGTAATACGGATATAACTATAAGTTCGTGACATTTATTAGTACGCCTTGATATGTCAATTGATTGAAATTGCATTTGAACTAAGCAAATAAGCAAAATTTTAAAATTGATGGATCTTATAAGGAAAAACCTAACGAATATTTTATATGTACACATCATTGATTGATCTACAAAATCGGACTTGTCAGTACTCCTATGAATTGGCAATCCTTGCTTGTCATGATAAATATAATAATTAATTATGACATGATGGAAAGAAACGATCAATTTCTTCTTAAAAATAAGAAGGTACTTGGAAATTATGTTGACACTTCACTCAATCATTGACATTCAAAAAAAAAAGTTTGATTGTCATGACTGAACTCATTTCAAGTAATCTTAATCCCTTTCACAGGTCAACTGGGTAATATATTTTTTTGAAGGACACGTTAAGGAACATTTTAATGGCACGCTTTCTTAAAACTTCATGATTCAAACGCCTTTTATAATACCTATGTAGAGCAAAGAAAGGACAGTCGGAACATCAGATACTCATTCCCTTTACCTGATCGATGCATATATGTATGTACATATATAGCTCGATATATGTTGATCGATTGTACTAAATGTTATAATAACAGAGATAGATGGAAATTAGACAGTCAATCAGGCGAAATTAATGAAATTAGATTTAATTATTGAAGCCACGAATGGACAAGAACCAAGCAGACATTAGCCTAACCACAGTCATGGACTTTAGACTTCAAAATTTAAATATTTAAAGGTATAAAACTGAATTGGGCTGGGTTTTCAGGTAAGTGAGCTGTTAATAAATTTGCAACTGGGATTTGAAAAAGATTTTAATGGAAAGAGTCGGCCTATTACAAAGGAAAATAAAACTCTGTAACTTTGAAATACAGTGAATGCGACTGCTATGAAACTCACCGATAGAAAGACACGGAACTGCAAGTGTTTCTTTCAATCGTAAATGAAATGGTATAATCTACATATTAAGTAATAGGAAAACCAAACACATCTATGGATTACATTAGGTAGAATAAAATGGTCAACCTAGACGGAACGAAGGTTTCCATTTCTAATTACGCCAAATATCTTGACGTAATGTTGTAAGGCAATATTAAGGCTAATTGCTCATGGGACACTTGTCCGATCAAAAACAAAGAACAATAAAACTGCCTTGGAGAAATTAACAGCAAAACATAAAACGGCACCACTGGATATGTTTTGCAGGTTCCGCCGCTAGATCTACAGATAGAATTCCAAACGAGAGAAATTACGCTGCGGCCAATTAACATGCGCTTCTACAAGAATAGCAGTGTATACTTGGGGAATTTCTCACCAAAAATCCAAACAAAACTGATGAAATCTTCTCCGTTTTGACACGCCATACGAAAAAGTAAATATACTCTAAAAGAGGATTACCAAAGGTATGCAACATTATGAAATTGCCATTTCAAAGGGATTTATATAGAATGATATTTAAGGACCTATCCATTCTTAAGAATGTCTGTAAGACTTCCAGATACTTGTTTAAATTAAACAAATACATAATAATATGGTCTAAAATAGGAAGTGAGTATAAACCTTTGGATAGAGTAAGGCTGCAAACAAAATTTGTCCACTAGACTAACAGATATACATATGTACATATTAAAATCATATAGTTTTTCTGAAATTTTGATGAAAAAGGTTCCCGCAATTATAATAAATGTATGTAAATGCACAATCAGTGGGATGTCAAACAAGCGATCAGGGTTCAAAGAAAGAGTAGAAAATAATACTTTTCTGGATTCCTGGATTACTATTTTCTTGTTCTTTTAATTCGTTAAAGTCCACTTCGTATGTAACTGAATATGCAAGGAACAAGTAAAATTCAAATTTATAAAACACCTTTATATGACAACTGTCAAGCAATAAACTAATCGTGTTTGGATCGAAATTACATTCAACAAATGGTTTTTAATATATCAAGAACATATTTAAAAAAAAAAACTAGCGTAAGAACAGACCCGTATTACATTACAGCATATTACAGCGAATTGTTGAGTCTTTTGCATACCACTATTTGAAAGAGTTTCATTTTCTTCTGAATCTTAAGTATGTATGTTTCCAAATGAGAAGAAAAAAATGAATCAGATAAACGGATTAGTAAGTAATTTTATTTTTTTTTTTTGCAGTAAGGTTTGAGGTTCAAATCCTATAGAACGTACAAAAATAACAACGTTGATTTTCCACGATGAAACTTTTTGCAAAACCTTCTCAAAAATTGGATTATTGTTATACCTCATTTTTATTCCACAAACGATATTAAACGACTTGCTAAGTAAATATCGGCTATAGACCTTTTAAGCTACAAGTCGAAATGTATACAAAACGTCTTTATACTTCAGAGTGCATAGCCAATTCTAGAACCAATAAGAACATTTATCTTTTCTAATGTTTTTGCGCCAATTCAAAATGTTCAACTTGAACTAAACTAATGATTGTATCAACGATTAATAACATTACAGTCAACAGCCCTTAATGACCACTATTAGAACATTGGTAACATTGAGAGTTACCATCAAACAGAAGAATTCATTATTAAGAAATCAGTATGGGCTATTAAAAAAATCAGTTAAAGAAGGATTGGAGCAAAGGTTTTGGATGTAATGTACTTGTACGAGTACAAGTTTGAAAGGATTTTTTTGAAAGAGTATCGGGAATTATTAAAAAAAAAAACTAACTAGCTGGACTACATGAAAAATTAGGAGAATGAAAATAGAGATTTCGATGTTCGTTGCTCGCACAAATATTGATTTTGTTTAAAGAGTACAATGTTAGACTTAAAGATAATCTCATAAGCATTCACTAGATTCACTGTTTTTTAGGAATAGACATTTTCTTCCGCATCCAAGTACTTATGTTTGTATATTCTCCGGTGTTGACTCTTGAGACCTTATTTCGTCTATGAAAAAGCATAGTAATTTCTCTAAGCAATCCAGATGGAAGATATGTAGTAATAATAGCACGATTTTCCATATACCATACCTACTATTATATTGAATGAAAGTTAGTGCACTAAAATAACTATAATGCAAATTTAATCATTAAAAAGATATAGTTTTCCAGTCCCATGATAAAGTAAAACCACAAATGAGCGTTTAAAAGGAAAAATCACATATTTGCATATTTGCTTAACATTTTACGCTTGATTTTAGCAGAATTGGTTAACACCCCCCTTAAATATGTACATATACCTTTGATTACATATAAATTGGAAAGAATATGTCTTTAAACAACAACATGATCCCTTGCGTTTGTAAAGTTGTAAACTAAAAACCGATCACTACGTACCCCGGATAAGATGGACACAAACTATTTTCTTAATGTAATTAAGGAGCAAGGATTCCAAGTTAAGATCAAAAACAATACATGGAAGGACAATTTCTTGTTCGATTTTTATTTTTTTTTTTTTGTATAAGTAAAAAAAAAATAGATATTTACATTTCCCGAACGCTCTGATGGCCAACTTTCACCTGGATCTGTTCCAAGTCCTTCTGTTATTCCCGCGCCTCAGTACCGTCACAAAAAAGTAAACAAACAAAAACTTTTTTTTTTTCTTAAAACGCCGACATAATTATTATTCGCTTTTTTTCTTTCGTAAGAAAATTTCTAACAATCGTCCTTAAATAATTTTCTTCTGGAGATAGTTTGCACGTTGAAAAAGGACCACAAACAATTTTATTTTGAAAAATTCACAATCGCATCACACAAATCGAGTGTGCGGCGGGACACACACGGATACGATAAAAAATAAACCCGCACCGCCTCAAGTATACTGCGTTTTCCAATGACTTAAGTTTACTACTAAGCAAAATCAAAACAGAATCACAAAATAAAAGAAAAAAAAAATAAAATTTTCATGTATAAAGGAAAACAACGTGTAACGTGCTAAATAACGTCCAGCGTAAGGGAATGGTGACCGCTTCGGACGCGAGCTTTTATACGTTCGTCATATGACTGTGTGTTGGGCACAATACGCTCCTCTGCGTTACTAGCGAGAGGAGAATATTCTACTATCATTAAGCGTTTTCTTATTGTTGTTGTTATTTTTGCTTATTTGCTTATTTGTGGCCGTCGTCTCTGTTAATGACGTCACACAAACCCCACACACTACACCGATCGATTGTATGTGGTGCAAGTCAAAGCAGAACGCTCCATATTGTTCCTAGAGTGTTTGGCGTGGCGTTGGGTTAAGAAAAGATCGTCGAGCTGCTAAGTGTATAGGTACACAGAGAAAGAGAGAACACCGGTAGCAGCGATCGTGGTGTGACACATTAATGTATAGTGGGAGGAATGTGTGCTCCTCAGTTTCATGTCCCACAATTGGAAGCACAGTTGTGATCATTGATGACATTGGAACCATATGATCGCCGTGGTATAAGCGTTGTCTTCTTTTGGTTTAAAAACGCATTGTAATGCATAGTGGCGCTCATTACTCTCTCGCCTTGTTGCTTTTGTTGCCAAATTCAATCGATTAGCTTACATATGTATGTATATATGCACATACATATGTACATTTACATATGTATATCAATAGCTGGAAGGAAGATTGATTACCAATGTTTAGTTATCAAAGAATACGGTTAGTTTGCAATTTGTCAGTGATATTTGTTTAAGATTAAGGTTCGAAGGTAAATGCTTTAAAGGGGATGTAACCACTCACCCTGGCAGGTGGGGTACTGATAAATTCGACGACTTAAGTTAATTGTTGATAAACAAATATAGGCATAGCAAAAATAATGACACGAAATCTTCTACTTTTCAACTTCCATGCACAATCGAAGCCTGGGTTCCAACTCATTTTTGGTGGGATTTGTACAACTACTGATAATATTCTTTTTAAGTCGGGAGGCATTAACTAATGATGTGCTTCTCCTTGAAAGTTCTTTAAACCTATTGTTTATCAAAGTGTCATCCAATTCTTTGGACACAAATGTATAGTCTCTTGAAACTGCAGGGCCAGCAACGCTTACGAACTATGACTTGAGAAAATGCCTCTGGAATACCCACTACTAAGACTGAACTGATTGGACTGAAAGACCGATTAGGTTATTGACGTAAAGCTTTAGACGATACAATTGAAGTGTTGTGAAAATTAGGCAAACGATGTCAAGATTCCATTCATCACTGATACACACATCTGATCAAATCTTTTAAGTCATCAAGTAATCTTCTGCTGAATAGCTTCGCCAGGATGCCGTCAGTTTCATGGCGATTTAGCACTATGCCCACCTCGTTTTAATCAGTTAAACTGAAGTTTTGGTTGTCATCGTTTAATTTTGTTCTTCTGTCTTATAGCGAAATGTTAATCTTCATTATACCTAATTATACCTATAGCTAAACAGTCTGCGAAAGTAGTTTTCTAATTCTCAGCATCTCAGCATCTGTACCTGGAATAAAATCGATCAATATCTTCTCTTCTTTTTTTGAAAAGCCGATGATCTTTCCACATCTATTGGTCGTCGACCTCGAGAGCAGTCTTCGCTTTTTGCTCTGTCTTTATGGTGAAACCTGATAGACTTTTCGCAATATTATCACTAGTCTTCTAGCGACATACCTGCAAACCAATTAGAGTAAGAAAATTGACAACTGAGTACAGATGAACTGACGCTCTAGGAACATAGAGCAACATATGTACTAATTATACATTCGAAGAACAAATAAATGAAAAGAACAATTATGTATTAGGTAGATGGGTGCTTTGTGACAGTGTCACTGCTCACTTAGACCACAGTTCGGGTCCATTGTGCCACAATTATGCATTACAAAACCGCTAAAATGTCTGGAGTGAAGAAGTATTGTATGCAATGACCCTTTTTGATATGGATTACTCTATAAAAGCAAAAGAGTTAAGTAGATACAAGATTAAATAGAGCGAAGGATTTTTATTTGAGTTGATAAATAAGTCAACCCAAAGGGATAGTGCGAGGTCCCGACCTTTGATAATAAAACCCACATGTAAGACACGCAAGTAAGCTACACGAATTGCATGATAATAATAAATGACATCACTTGTTTAAATATATTAAAATAGACTGCAAATAAACCAATTTACGATTAAACTTAATTTGTGACGGGCGGTGAATCGTTAAGAAATAATTTAATTAGCATATTTCCAACAATTAGAACAAGTTAATGCTCTGGTCCATTGATAAATTAACAGTCTAGTTTCAGGAAGGAAGGAAGTGAGATTTTTCCGGATTAAAGAAAATAGTATTTCCTGTTGTATTTTAAAATTCAAAATTCTCTAAAACCATACAGCCTTTTAATTGTTAAATATGTATATAATATGTGTTCTAAATTTAAAAAAAAAAATTGATTTTTTAATAAGATAACGCCTCAAAAAAACAAACACTTAATACTGCTAATTTCATGGCAAATATATTATAAATTATACAGATTATCCCTAGAAGAAATTGATATAACAATTTATGCAGTGCTAAATCGTTATTTTAACCACTTTTTCAGGGACTTTTTTGCTCTCTAAAAAAATCATATTTGTATTTGCTTTTTCAATTTATATTCAACAATAAACTCTCATGTTAAAGTTATTAATCTGATTTTTATTGGTCCACGCACGCGCCGCTCTTCGTCATTTTTAATGTTTAGCACATTTTCAGACATTTACGTCTTTCATTGATTTTGAATATTTACATGCATATGTAAATTCAGCTCGATTTGTTTTATTGCACATACATACATATATAGTATTTTAACAACTTACCTAACCTAACCTTTCTTCTTCATCCCAGCGCAAATGACCTGGCAGTAACACTGCTCGAATTAGCAAACAACAACATCTGGCTGGCTTCAGGATACCTACCCTACGAAGACCCCGGATCAGCCCCATCAAAGAAGGTTAAAGTAGTGGTAGAAGAAGCAAGAGGAAGAAGAGAAGGAATCGTGCTGGGATGCGACACCAACGCGCACCATGAGATATGGAGCAGCACCGACACCAACACCCGAAGAGAGTCACTCTTTGAGTACTTAGTAGGCACCGACCTAGTAGTGTGCAATAGGGGGAATAGTCCCACATTTATTACAAAAGCCCGCCAGGAGGTATTAGATGTCACCTTCGCTTCCATGAATATATACAATGCGATCTCTAGGTGGACTGTATCCGACAGTCACTCATTTTCCGATCATCGCTATCTGGAATATGAACTAGAAACAAGCGGCAACTTTTCACCATCAACATGAGATATGGAGCAGCACCGACACCAACACCCGAAGAGAGTCACTCTTTGAGTACTTAGTAGGCACCGACCTAGTAGTGTGCAATAGGGGGAATAGTCCCACATTTATTACAAAAGCCCGCCAGGAGGTATTAGATGTCACCTTCGCTTCCATGAATATATACAATGCGATCTCTAGGTGGACTGTATCCGACAGTCACTCATTTTCCGATCATCGCTATCTGGAATATGAACTAGAAACAAGCGGCAACTTTTCACCATCAATTTTCCGTAATCGACGGATCCAAGGCAGTGAAAGACCGCCGGGCATCTCTTAAAGAGTTATCTGGACAGTATAACCTCACCCTTTGTTGGGTACCAGGTCACTGTACCAGGGAGCTACGAGGCTGACGAACTAGCCAGACAAGGCCCCTCTGGTCTAAACAGCATAAACGTCACCGAAATCATTTTCTTTTCTTTATACATTATATATTATATAATGTTTGGAAAGAAATTGGTTACAAAAATAAAAAATCAATGATCTACTGTACACATATCTCTACATACTTACATGCGTATGTATATGTTTATTGAACGTTATAAATCAAATTTTCTCAAGTAGTTCATAAATTCTGTTCTAAAATTGTCGTAGTGACTATACCGCCGCTGTTATTAGGGTATTTTGGCGTAATTTGAGTGAGATTAGTAGAATGTTTGCGTAATCAATCGGAACTAGTTCAATGTGAATAATACCAGTATGGCGATATTGTGAATATGAAGTTCACATATGTATGTAGATGTCATAGGAAAGGGAATATCACGAAAAATGCAATCCGCGCAAATGAACTCCGGAACAGGGTCAATGTAGCAAAGATTGAACTAATTCTCTTTACAGAAGAGAAGAAACAATTAAAATTGAAATCCTTGGCAAACCCACTGTGATACTACTATTAGATTTATATACAATGGTTGTATTTATACTGATCACGAAAGTATGTGTGTGACAAATAAAGTCTAAATTTAAATAACTTATTGCAGCTAATGGAAATTATTTGAAGATAAGTTCTCTTAGGTTATATTTATTAAATGAAAATCAATTATTGATAACAATAGTACTGTCATAATGGACCGTAAAGCGCGCTGTACCCCAAAAGAAATAAGTTTAGTTAAAAGGTTAAGACCATAGGGCAAGACTTATGATTTCATCGCCAGGGTATGGGAGCATTCTGAAAAATTTGTAAGAAAATTCTTCTGCCAACTACAGACCACAGTATACTGCGACTGGCAAAATCGGATCCTTTTGTGTACTCCAGGACAATTTGCAATTAAATTGAGCATTGAGTAAGCGCTCGCTCAGTTCGTAGAAAACTCTAGAATGCCAAACTTTCAGAAAGAATTGCAAAGAAAGTGCTTCTATTTGTCTTAAGCCACCGCCTTTGGAGAGACCCGAAAGGGATTAGAAAATGGCGCAGCATTCACTAGAGCGACAAAACTAGGGTCAATTTGTTTTTCTCAGACTGTACACGCAACGGACATTTCGAAGGCCAAAAGAAAAGGAATTTCAGGAGCGCTGTACAAGAAAAACAGCTAAACACGGAGGTGGAAATATAATGGTGTGGGACTTTTTTTCTTGGCACGGCATCGGTTCCTAATTTCATATTCGGAATACCATGACTGAATTGGAATACAGGAACATATTGGAAAATGACATACCTATACTTCTTTTTGCTGAGGTAAAAATTACATCCACGTAGCATTTCCAGCAGGATAAAGATCCGAAACAGACCTCGGGTATTGTGAAAGACTGGTTTCGCGATCAAAAAGTGTCCATCCATAAGAATCAATTACGGGTAATGGTTTAAAAAGAGTGGATTAAGATTTTTAAGTACTTCTATAATTTTTTCTTCGTATAGCCTTCACACATCACACCACTGATACAAAAACGTATTATACATATTATCTATGTATATATCATAAATGTACACGAATTTTCTTGGTATATACATAGGTATGTATACATATGTATATGGATATGTGAATATATGTACATATATATATACATTTATACAACCATAATTAAAACTCCGCTAGAGTCCTTAGCGTTTAATATGCTTTTTCAAAAAACATTTATCAAAGAATTGCGAACACTCTATTCGTTTATAATAACAACTGACCTTACGCTTACTTGATTCTACTCCGATAAGATTGCCATAATGTGTACTACCCCTCAGAATATCTTCAAGACCCAATTCTCACTAACTAACGATAAGTCAAAACATGCATTCACCTAAGTAATTCGCATTTAATCGCTGTAGATTAATCCTAATAAGATCCAGTAATCGCAATTCAGTAGTTAATACTAGAAGTAATGACGAAAAAACAAATATAATAACAAAACAAAACGACTAGCGTAATCGGTCAGGCGAATTTCTGTGGAAATCAGTCTGAATAAATACACAAAAAGACTTAGAGGAAGTCTGATTGCGGACTAGATTGAATGAGCAACACTTTCAAAATGTACATACTTCTTGTTGACAAAACAAAATTCCTTACCTTTAAATGTGACAGGAAGTTTTGGTAATGAAGTCTTTATTCTGGTATCTCATCAAGATAGTTCACAACAACAATTATTGCCACTGCGTCAGAAATTCTCCAGAATGGGTAAAAAAAAGTCGATCTTGATACTGTCCATGTTTTAAAAAAAAAATCTGCTGCTATATCGTGATACCGCTTGTCTGTCCTTTGGTTGGTCCATTAAATTTGAATTCAATCTTAACGATGTCCTGCAACCCTATCACCATCTGGATGAGATATTTTAAAAAAATAAAGTGATGAAATTAGTTTTATCCCTTTATTATTTTAGGTCACCCTATCCGACACGACACTGTTTTAGGACGAAAATTATACAGATACTCTAATGTACTGTGTCATATCGATTTGGGCGACACTCCTTAAAGAATAGGTCACAAAACAAATTTTAAATTGTAACGTACCTTTAGACTTAATGAATTTCCCGGATATCTGTTTAATTCGAGGAAATTTAATTTTCCAACGATCTCCCGACATTAGCACTAGAAATACCCTACTGTCATTCTGACAGCTATGTTTTGACGGACGACGTTACTTTTGCAAACCCCAGTCGATAGTGTACGCTTTTCTCTTCTACAAATCAAAAAAATAAAGTTTTCAATGAAAATTACAACAAAAATCGATTTTGATGAGGATTTTTCATCAATATGTGAATCTACAGTAAGTTAAGAACAAATTTCGCAATTCGATTCAGCTCAAGAGCCTCACCAGCCGAAAAATTCTTTATTTATAAAAAAGCACTCTTCCAGTGATTTATTTGTTTTTGTTTTTTCTCGTTACTTTTTTTTAGGCAGCTCTCACCGAAGGTTGTAGACTGCCAGTGCGTATGCACAAAACAGAAGATTGGCCACTAGCAGAAGTTGTTAGCATCAAGGAACACGAAGGAAAACGACAGTTCTACGTGCATTATGTGGATTGCAAGTTCTACACCAATAGTCATGAATCGCTTATAATAAGATTTCTCTCCATTTTAGTTAACAAACGTTTGGACGAATGGGTGGACGAAGAAGACTTGGACACACGGAAAGTTCAATTCCCACGACGTGATGGCACAACAACTGGAGCAAGTACTGGTGTCACTACCCCCAAAAAGCATCACTCCTTGACAGGTACTGGAAATGTATCTCGACCGGCCAGCCCGGTCCCGACAAATAGTGAAATACTAAATGGAAATGCAGTTCTTGCGGCCGCCCTACAGAAAAAAATCAACCGAAAGAGAAAGGTTGGTCATAAAGTAATAGACATATTTATTCCTAATCGTCCTTCCGATTTAGTTAACTCCGCAAGCACCACCTATAGTTGAACCGGTTGAGGAAACCTCGCAAGACGGTCAAACTCCCCGTCAATCTGGCAGTATGGTGATCCATCAAGATGATGTGGTGACCCGCATGAAGAACGTTGAAATGATAGAACTGGGTAGACATCGTATCAAACCATGGTACTTTTCACCATATCCACAGGAACTGTGCCAAACGCCTTGCATTTACATCTGCGAGTTCTGCTTAAAGTACCGCAAGAGTCGGAAATGCCTCGAACGCCACTTGATCAAATGTAATCTTCGACATCCACCTGGAAATGAAATATATCGCAAGCACACCATATCCTTCTTTGAAATCGATGGTCGAAAAAACAAAGTCTATGCCCAAAACCTCTGCCTGCTGGCGAAACTATTTTTGGATCACAAGACACTATACTACGACACAGACCCGTTTCTGTTCTACGTGATGACCGAGTTCGACTCAAGAGGCTTCCACATTGTGGGGTATTTCTCCAAGGAGAAGGAAAGTACAGAGGACTACAATGTGGCATGTATTCTAACCATGCCACCTTATCAACGAAAGGGCTATGGCAAACTCCTCATCGAATTCAGCTATGAGTTATCAAAGTTCGAAGGAAAGACAGGGTCCCCGGAGAAACCGCTTTCCGATTTAGGACTCCTTTCCTATCGCTCCTACTGGGCACAAACAATTCTCGAGATCTTCATAGCACAGAAGCCGACGGGGGACAACGAAAAGCCACACATCACAATTAAGTAAGTTAAGTCTTCTCCATTATTGGGACCAAGTTACAGAGAATGCGTTCATTTTCAGTGACATTTGCGAGGGAACTAGCATCAAGAAGGAAGATGTCATATCGACTCTGCAGAACTTGAACCTCATCAACTACTATAAGGGTCAATATATCGTTTGCATTAGTCGAGACATCATAGAGCAGCACAAGAAGGCCATGGACAAGCGGAAGATTCGAATTGACTCCAAGTGCCTGCACTGGACACCAAAAGATTGGTCAAAGCGCTCTAAATGGTAAAAAAAAAAACCTACGAACTGTACTCTTCTCTTCTATTTTCATTCCCTTTTTTCATCCCTTTTTCTTTTTTTTACTTCGTTTTACATTTATCTTCCCGTTTTTTCTTTTTATTTTTTGATTCATCACGTGTCCCCGTGCTCGCCCCGGAAAGATATGAAATCATGCTTTCTATGTAAAACCGACCGTAAAATAAACAAACTATAATACATAATTCCATTGTTTCTTTTTTTTTTAATAAACATACCAACCTAATCTTCGATCCGTTTCACGAACGAATCCAAGCCTGATACAATAGAAGCCTCAAGTTTTGATTCGACCCTCGCCAATGCAGATTGTATGAAATCCACGCGATTTTTGTTATCGGCCGTGGCATGATGCAACTTAGGTAGGTGTTGGAAATCTGGGGCTTTAGCGAGAATCTCTTTGGCTAAGCGGAGGGTCTGGGTTTGAAGGAATTCCACTTGTTGGTCTATTGATGTTTTGCGTGTTATTGTTTCTATACTTCTGGAAGCATGTTCGACTCTATTGTCATCTTGGAATTCGCCACTTTTTAAGGCTTCACGAGTAGCACTTAATTTAAGAACTTCAACGTATTTGGCATATAAATTCAGATATTCACTTTTGGCTTCATTATATTGCTTAGTTTTCTCTTCGACCATTCGACGGAGGTGGGTTTCTTCATCTTTAAAACGCTTATAGGCTTCGAGGTGGATAAGATAGCTTAAGTCATCCATATCAGTGGAGAGCTCCATTATGTTCCGTAATAAATTATTTGCTTTTTATTAAATAAAAAAATATATATAATTTGTTAAATCAAATAGTATATTTTGTAATGTTATACGAACGTTTTCAACGGGAAAATTTAAATGGCGAATGACATATGGTGTTACAGTACGAAGTGAAGGTTTGATATGGTGAAGGGTGTGTTCAACAGAGCGGAGATTACATGACAAAATTTGTTACGTATACCATCTTCACAGATTACATTTTATACAATAATCGTGGCTGGATTTCAATCAGTGTTACACTACTATTAATATGACAACTATGCCATATAAATATGCCACACAAGTGTGATAGATAAAATTATGTGGCAACGATTTGGTGCCATATACATACATACATATGTAGATATATGGCATAGTGTAATATCAAAACCTTGTCGTCGTCATATAAATATATGTAAATTCTGTCCATATACAAATGGCTTGTTTTTATGGCATTTGGCATGTAATGGAATCGGTTTGACAATAGAATCAATTGAAAAACTGATAAAAAATAAATGAAAATAATTTGTACCTTCAAATCTCGATCAATGAATGGAACTTTGCCTCGCATGTCTCAGGGACAATTTTTGGTGATGGGTTTGTTGGGAAATACGGAACAAATAGGAGGCAAACTGTCACCAGTTAGATAACTCAAAATTTAATTAAGCTTTACACATAGAAGAGATAACCAGGAAAGCCACGTGACACCTAGCTGGCAAATCCCGTGAATGTGGCCTTAGCTGTATGTATGTATGCACGTAAATATATTGTAAGACCAATGATCACATATACATATGGAACGATTGTATGGGTAAAAAGAAGCGAAGAGAGATACTCAATAAAGTGTTAAGACTGGAATGGCTTTGTATTATAAATCTCATGAGAACCTGCCCGTTACATACACCTTTACCCAAAGAATTAGTAAAAAAAAATTTACCGGATTTTTACATTGGTCATATTTTGTATTTCATACATTGCTATACAAATGTGATAGACAAATTTCTCTTTGTCATGTACATACATATATGATAATAAATTAACTGATAAAGTTAATATAAATTCATCATATTTATATAGCATAGTGTCATACATTCAAAATGTGTGTAATATCACCTTTACGATCGGAATTCTCTTCTGTTTCGGAACGGATATGAATAGACAGATCGGTATAAAAAAAAATTTGGCACTATCAATACGTGGTTTGGGCTAAAGTTCATTACCATATTCAAAAGGAGAAACGAAATTACGAACATTTCGAACTATTTCTACATCCACTTACACTGGAAGACATAAAATATCACCTGTATACATTCAACACAAGTTTCCCTTTTTTTTTGCTCTTAGACCATTTTTTATTAATAACATAATCTTTTCTTTTCATAAGTAGATTAATTTTCTTTATAATTTATAAACAACACAAGAATACTTTGACATTTAACATTTTAACGTCATGATTAAAATTAAAGAAAACTTACTAAACTTTTTACAAAATTAAAAAAAAATTGTATTTATTGGAATGTTCGTTGAATCGGTTTCTTTCAAGGACTTAAGATAAGGAATGACAATACACAAACACTGATAATATATAATAACAAAACGGAAAAACTATAAATACATTATTTATTTCCAAAAGGCTTCTATAAAAAAAAATAGATGTATCTTTTTAATACACAACACAAATATTCGAGTAAAACGGTTATTTTTGCAAGGTCGTCTCAATTAAAAATTAAAATTAAATAAATGCAACAATACAATGGATATTAATATTATATATGTATATAAAAAAAATCGCACTACAAATTATTTCTGACTCTCTCAAAAGTTCATATTTTATAAAAATATTTTTGAATACTCACTGTATCTGAATCGGAATGAAGTTTTAAAGAAAAAACTTTCCTCTCTTATATTCTTCTCTTATTGTCTCGTCTAACTTGATATTTTTATTGTTTTCACTGATAAAGGCACGGAGATACTATATACCCTTCCACTTGTAAAGCTAAAGCATATTTAATGTATATATTTAAATAGTTCTTTTTTAAAAACTTTCCTAAGGCTTTGCGTGTAAAAAAATACTCATTGTGTTTGTATAAACTTAACCTATTCATGTCATTGGTTAAAACAGATATTCGAAAACTGTTTTCTGTCTGGTTCAATTATGCTGCCTTGAATTTCGCATTAATGGTACTAATAAGGACGGAGGACCTGCTTGACGTAGGAATGGATGGGCTAACAGTTCGGTGGCTGTTGCACGCTGGGCCGGATCGCGAACGAGCATACGATCCAAAAATGACTGCAAACGGGGTGATACTTTATGGGCGTTCTTTAGATTCGGAGGCTGCATGTCACGTATACGTCGCATCGCCTGTAATGGGGGTTCATTGAAGAACGGCGGTTCTCCATCGACCATTTCGATAACCATTATACCTAGTGACCAGATGTCTACTTCCGGTCCATAAGGAAGACGTGAAATTACCTCAGGAGACATCCAGTATGGAGTGCCAACGAGGGATTTACGCTTTGGCAACTCCTGCGAGACTTGGGCACAGAATCCGAAGTCGGAGAGTTTCACTCGACCATCAGCAGCGAGTAGAATCGAATCGGATTTGATATCTCGATGGATTACGCCCTGGAAAGAGATGAATTTATAATATAAGCATTTCAAATGTTAATAGATTTATTTTTCTTAGCTCACCTGTGAATGGAGATATGCTAAAGCCTTAAGACACTGCTTGCAAACCGTGGCAATTTGTTCCTCATCCATTCGAGAATGTGTTACAATATCGGTGAGGGCACCACCCTCTAAGTACTCCATAACAACCCATAACTCATCGTTTACTAAGAAACTAGAGTAAGTTTCGACTATGTTTGGATGATGGTAGTCCCGCATAATGACTACTTCGTTGAAAAGAAGTTCTCTTCGTTGTTGTTTACGTAAATCCATCTTTTTTACAGCAACTTGACGCCCTGAAAAGAAAAAAAGTTAGTTCCAAAGTTGTTATTTATTAAGAGATTTAAATGTCAGCCGGAAATATTTTTTACAGGTAGCCATTTTTAGCTCATATAATTTGCGGCACGTAGCACCTGCCAAAGTATATCATAAGCAGTGGAATTTAAATATACCCTATCCTAGACCCTACATAACATATGTACATACAATATTCTTGATCATGTAACGAAAACGATTGGCTTTTGAAAAGGACAAACAGTACAAGTGTAAAAAATTAAAATCCACCCACTGCCACGCCTAACTTTTTATAATCCACTACTTTTTAGTAATTTTTTTTTCAGTTCAGAGCAGAGCCTGAGTTCCCAAAAAAATGTTTGTGTTTCTTTTTTAGTTCAGAGTGCTCAGAGCACTCAATTCATGTTTCTTTTTTCGTTTATATAAAATTAAAAAAAAATTAAAACCAAATATTTAGATATTCAGATTGTCTACAATTCACCCATACATTGTCTTTAGCCACTTTCGAAGTTATCATTGTAATTCGAAAGGAGGATAGGGTAGCAACTGATCCGTTCCAAACAGATTGTAGCTTTCCAATACGTTTTTTTAAACACCTTCTGCAAATTCTGGAAGTTGACATGACAAGTAGCAAAAGCTTATATATATTGCAACTCGATTGCCAGAACTTGCTCGTGTTAGGTACATGAAACAAGAAAAATTATTGCTGAAAAAATTTAAACGGCTATGAATTAAAAAGATGCCGCGCTTGCAATAAATCTTTCCATTCGCTATAAGATTTCACATTAGTTTGTGGATTGGTATTTAAAGGTATTTAAATTGGTGAAAGTATTTGCAGTTTCCACTTATTTCAACGAACTGGCTTCACTTACACAATAACTATACGAACACACCCCTATTCGTCATCGCCTATCACTTGTCATTTCGACTAGATAAGAAAAAAAAAAATTAATTGAAGTACCGCGTTTTTGTTAGTAAAGGTTATTCAACAAGTGAGCTAAACCCAACAATATATTAAACAATTATTGATATGTTTAACCCAGAGGATTACGACCTACCAGTAGACTTCCGTCTAACAAAATTCTCAACATTACGCGGCTGAGGCTGCAAACTTCCTCAGGATGTTCTTCTGAAATATCTTGAGGGAACACAAATCTCAAATACATCTTCTATTAGTCCAAAAACGTCTCAAAATGATAATTATATTGGTAATGAATATGATAAAAACATTAACTCAAATACATCTTATAATAATGTAACACTTTGCAGGTAGTGGTATGGATTGCGCTGTCATACCTCTATCACGTCACAAAACTTTATCTCTGGTCCAAACTGTTGACTTTTTCTATCCCCTGGTCGATAACCCAAAAATTATGGGGAAGATTGCTCTTGCTAATGTAGTCAGCGATGTCTATGCTGTTGGCGTGACTAAAATCGACAAGCTCAGCCTAATAATAAGCTCACCAACAGAGTTTACCGATGACCAGAGGGACATCGTTATCCCCTTGATCATCGATGGTTTTAAGGAGTCTGCAAAACTAGCTGAGTGTGAAGTTGGTATAAGGAACATTGCTGTGAATCCCTGGTGTATGATTGGGGGAATCGCCAGTTCCGTCTGCACAAGCGATGAAATTATCATGTGAGTATATTAATATGCTTTCTGTCCATTATATTTTTATTTATTTCTCTTTCAGGCCCTCAAATGCTCAACCAGGTGATGCTATTGTTCTGACAAAGCCTTTGGGAACACAATTGGCTACAAATGCATACATCTGGTGGGAGGAGAAGGCAGAGAAATATGCACAACTAGCACAACACACAACTGAACTCGATGTCATAGAAACTTTTCAAATAGCTATCAATTCTATGATACACCTTAACATGAACGGTGAGTGTTTCTTTCTGTTTAGTTCAATATCAAGTGACGTTATATTTTAAGGAGCACAACTGATGCACAAATATTCAGCACATGCAGCTACAGACGTCACTGGATTTGGCCTATTAGGACATGCAATAAATCTCGCTGAATTTCAAAAACTTAACGTCAAATTTCTCATAGAAAAGCTACCAATCATAAAAAATGTCCTAGAGTTTGCTGAAATAGTCGGACAAGATAAAAAGTTAAAGAGTGGACGAGCGGTGGAGACTTCCGGTGGTCTTCTGATTTGTATGCCAGCAGATAATGCTGAAGCATTTTGCGAGGATTACGCCGCTATGCACGCTAATAAACAGAAAGCATGGGTTGTGGGACGTGTGAGAGAAGCCGACAAGAGAAGCGCATCTCTTGTCGACAATGTAGAATTTATCGAAGTGGAAATTTAGAAGATGCATTTGAGATTTTTATTTTTTATTTTTTATTTTTCATTTGAATCTGCTTTAGTGAGAACTAAATGATCCAACGCATGACAAGTATTTCGCAAAGGTCGAAAGATTAGGAAATATTTTGAAGAATTTTTATTGGGATTTTAGTTTTTGCGAAAAAAGGATTTCTATTATGTCGACATTTTTAAATAAAATATTTTAATTCGACAAATATAATGTTTTACTAAATATCTATAGTTAGGCTGTATAGACTGGTCTCAATGCAAAACAGCTGTGTACTGCATCGCAACCAAATAAGGTATTTCTTTAACTGATAAGCAACTAAAACAGACGTCTGGCGGACATGTACATATGTATGTACGTACATAAATCCAATATACCATATTGTACGTCGTGTACCTTGACATAGATGGTTTATTTATCTTCAACTGATTTAATTTCAATGACTTCGGTTTTGCAATACCAAGTGACAGAAGCAATCGTTTCTAACATTTTCTTTCAACATTTGGAAATCCTAGGTATAAGTGGAAAGAGAGCAGCACAAGAATGAGTTCAGAGGGTGGCATCTATAATTTATGATTATATTAACCTCTACTTCGAGGTCACATTTGCAAACTGTAGTAACGGAACAGATAACAAAAATAAACTTCTGTTTGAGAGGGTGAGGGTTTGTGATACATAGACAATAATTTCGTTTGGAGATCATGATATTAATCCAGGACGCGTATACCCAAATAGGGCAATAAAGTAGCACTGCTTACCATCAAGATTTATGACATGGGTTCAAAACTATTCTGTGTCTCGCAACAGTTAAATTACATCTTTATTGGATTCCAACAATCTTTCTCAAAATAGCGAAATAATTCCCACAAGTTCAAAAGTAGGTGACAGTTCAAATCTATGACAGGATTATGAGAATAGGTAATCCTAATAGAGAGATAAAACTATTGTATTGTTACCAACTACGACACGAGGGTAGATCTTTGTAGAGTAAACGGGGTATTCTCCAATGTTAATACCTGTCGAAAGAAACTTTTGCGAAATTACGTTATAATATCACTAACGTAGCCAATACGTTGTTCCAGAAAGTCCTGAAAATGAAGTCAACATTCTTTTAAGATTGTATATACATATGTATAATATATACATATGTATGTATGTATGCTGTATAGTTTGGAGCTTGAGTGTTCAAGAGCATACTAGCCACCCAACATATGTATGTGCATGTGTGCTTATATATAAAATATAGTAGTGAACCACAGTACACAGTACTGAACAACCTATTAAAATTCCTAAGCTAACGAACTATATAATGGGCTGAGCAACAACTAACAGCATTTTGTCTAACTTACTAAATAGGGATACAATTACATTCTTTAAATAGCACAGCATCTTTAACAATTACAAAGTTACAAAGTTAAATACATAATTTGCTAATTCATTCCTGAAACAAAATTTTAGCTAAAAGTATAGTCCGTAAGTATCAATAAGCGTAGCTAGCACTACAAGCCTTTAAATCTCATGCATGCAAATCTGGTGCTGATTTTTTGAAAATCAGACGCAACTATGCAAATTTTGAATCCGTTAATTAGCCTTCGTTGTTTATATAAAAAGAATCCTCTTTTATTGAATGGAATAAAATGACTACTTTTAAAAAAAAAACAGACATACACACCTATTTAAAACAAAATTCGAATACAGAAATGTATTGCGCTCGCTTTACCTTCGCTACAAAAGAAATATGTATACAGTATACTGTAATACAAAAAAAAAAAACAAATAACATAACTTTCCGCTATTAAAAAGAACGCACCAACATTCATCAAAAGACAACCACGAGCTCTGGTTATAAATTCATCGTTGGTAACGGTGTCAATTAAATATTGATTGTTAAAGCTTTGCAGAACGATAAACAACCCCATGAACAATAAATGCGCACAAATAAAAGAAATTCATTGAACAAACAAAAAAGCGAAACACTCTATTAAGACTAATTCAAACAACCAATGCGTTTTCTTTTTGGAAATAAATTTCCATTCTTTCTTACCGCATGGCCTGTATTAAGACTTTATTTCCTATACGAATAGATATTCATCATGCGAATTTAATATTCAAATATATACTTTGCTTCATTTGCATTGTTAATTCTTTTCTCGAAAAACGCTACCATTATACCACACGCTCTATCTATCTCCCTTTCTCTATAAAAGAATGCACAAACGGAAATATAATGAAAGTGAAACTAAAGCCTAAACTCAAAGATTACGTATCACTGGTCTTCTATCTCTATATTTATGGACACATATGTATGTATACACATACTGCACTTAGCCCAAATTTCAAGTACCACTCCCAACAGTGCTGACCACAAATACCTATCGCAGGTAGACATGTAGTTTTATTCTACACAATTGCAATTAAAATTCTGTCACATCCCCGATAAGAGAAAACAAAGAGAAGCCTATCATCACTTAAAAAGAGTTTTATTCCAACGATTTTCGCATTTTAATCACGTAGACCGTTCTACAATATACACCACCCCATTCCAGCAGGTCAGCAATCGATGAAAGATTCTCTGGCGGCGCGCAACAATTGCAAAATATATACATTTTTTTTTTTTTAATTTTTAATACAAAATCAATAAAGAAACCATCGACCGATCAGAACATGGGTCAACTGGAATTCCAGCGCAAACAGTATAAATAGACTTCAGTCGGCACTCACCTGTTGATTTGTCCGTTGCAATGCATACTGTACCCGTGGAACCTTCTCCAATTTTCATGAAGTTGTCTAGATTCTCTCTCGGATCTCCAGCTGATACAACCATTTGTAGAGCTGCACGAAACTAAAAAATAGTTAAGAAAAGATACACATGAAATACATATATGGAATTTATGCGAAGAGCCTTTGGTTTACCTGCTCATGAGTCAACCTCTGTTCTTGTTTTGGTGCACCGGCGGGTGCTCCTGTACTACCCGGTGCAAGGGAACTATTGCCGCCACTAGAGCTAGACGCTCGTGAGCTAGTCTTAGTGCTACCATGAATCGATGGTGCGTGCAGATGGTGTGGATTTTGATTCTGATCATTCGTCTGAAGACTCGTTGGTGGAGTGGGATGCGATAGGCTGCCCACCGGTGGTGGAGGTCGGCTTGGAGGTTGTGGTTGCTGTTGCTGTTGCTGCTGCTGCTGCTGAATATGCAGTGGTGGCGGTTGAGCAATTGGATTTGGCATATGCAGTGGCATATTGTGGTGGACGGCAAAGTTGTTGTTCGTTTGCTGTTGTATTAAGAACTGCTGTTGTGACGGACGTGATGCTGAACTTGCTATGGAACCAGCTGGAGAATTTTGTTGCGGTGGTGGCTGTCGATAATGCAGCGGAGGATTCAGATCCGTATGTACAGCTAGTGGACCATTGCCATTGTGTTGGCCTGATTTTTGAGGATACATTGGATGATGCGGATCTACTGGAGGTTGCTGCTGGAATTGTGGTCCCGTACCCATGTGATTTTGTTGCACTGAAGCCTGCTGTGGCTGTGGTTTCGATGTATAGGCTGCTGGATCCCTCCGAATCCCCGGATAAGGCATTTGTTGCTGTTGCACTGTTGTTTGCACTGGTTGTCCACTGCTTGGCTCCTCGGGCACTGCTGGTGGAACATTTGCATTGCCTCGCAAGTCTCGGCGAACCCGTGGCGGGCTCGAACTTCGTAGCGAATTTGATCTGGCTACATGCGATGTCTTAGGGAGATTTATTCCTCCATTGGTGATTGGGGCTCCTCCATCTGTCGCCACCACCGACCCACTAGTACTGTTCAACGACGCACTGTCCAGCTTATTGTTGTTGTGATGTGGTCGCACGATGGTTTTTAAATCCAGAATCTCCGTTGGAGTTATCTCTGATGGATCTACCAATGGTAGTGGCCGATTTGTTGACTTCAAAATCTGATTATTCCCGACTATGGATGCCCATTGTAGAGGGAGGCCGACATAACGCCCTTCCCGCTTATCGAAGCCCGTATGCACGCGATGTTCAAAGTTGCTTGGCATCGATATCTGGGGTTTCTTCTTCTTTTTTGAAAACATTTTGCTAGGTGCTACGCTTTATCTAGGTTAATAACTGATTGACACAATGTAACCCCCTCCTCGTTCGGTGTACAATTGGAAATTTTGTCAATTCATCACCATCACTTTCTTCGTCTTCAATTCCTTTCCTTGCGCACTATTTCACAGAAGCTTGCTCACTAAAACTGTAAATTCCACTTCATTGCCACATCCAGAATCTATCTAGCGTTTTGCTATTCGAAACTTACGCTGAAAGGAATTTCGCACTTTTCCGTTTGCTTTTTTCGCTTCCCCGGAGAAAACAGAAAATTTCTTAACTTGGCTTTGACAGATCCGCGAGACGACGTCCGTCGTTTGGAAGCGCGCTGGGGTAGGGCTTGTCGTCTTGATTTTCTACACTTTGCCTGCGAATTTAATTATAAACAATTGTTAGTATTCAACTGAACAAAAAAAAAAGTTCAAGAAAAAGCAACAAACTTTATTAAAAAAAAAATTCCCTTGCTAGGCGTAGAAAAATGAATTTTTTGGAGAGAGCAACCGATTGTGAATCGTAAACACCGCGATTTTTCCGTGTTTGTGTAGAATGTGCGTTCTATTTGAGAGAAAATGAGTCACTTGAAGAGTGTAGTGTGGCTGACACACACTGAAAATGGAGGGGAATGTATTCATACAGATAGGACGAACGTAGAGCGTTAGGTGGGTGTGGTGGTGTATTTTGCACTCAAAGCGCTACAGGTGGCAATTTTAGGTACCACTGATGGAATTTCAATTGCAATTAGAGCAAATCGCTGCGAGATAGTACATTGGGCGCGAAAGGTTTGTGCCATCGGTTGGTACAGGTGGAAGCCAAATGTTTAATTAAAAGAAAATGTATTTGCATATTACATGGAAAGAGTATATTTTATTTAGTACTTAATTTAAAATTGTTAAATATGAATTATAAATCTTGAAATTATTTATTTTAATGGCTACATGTACCAAAGAAATAAATCTAAACAAAATGAGAAGGAAAATATTCATTTTATTAGAATTTATGATGTCGACTGCCGGGATATTTTTAACTGAGAATTAGAAGTATCGCATAGTCCATGTCGGTTCTCATACGTATGTTCACAAATCTCTGTTGACCTCATTTGGTTGATACATATTTTGTAATTTCTGTTAGTAAACTACGAAAAAGTATTCCCACTTTATTTAAAAATAATGTCAACAGTAATGTTTACAGTACTCAGTTAATAGGAATAAATCTTCAATAAAACGTTTTTTGTAGGTACTTTGCCGACTTCAACTTACAATCTCACTATCTGTCACCCGACTTTTATATTGAGACTTCAGAAATATGTATTCATTAGAAAACTATATGCATTTAAGAAACCTTTCAACTTCAAAACAAAACGGCCATTTTTTTCTCGATTTGAATGTTTGTTCAATACTTTATCTTGAACTCTTTATTTTAAACAACGTAGAAACTTCCCCTCAATCCGTAAAATCGTATGACTTCCACCAATCGGCTAAATTTTTAACTTTCGGTATAACATTATGTTCTTTCCGCGGTCGACGCCATTTACTTGCATCCAAGTGCAACATTCCCCCGATTATTTCCTAAAAATCAAATTCATGAGTACAAAGCATTAGACTAAAATTGCCTCCTTTTTTACCTGAGCAAAATTCGATGGAAATCTTTCTTGATCCTCAATGACATGGGCAAATCCAGAATCCATTCCAAAATTTACCCAAAAGTAAGGCAAGCCCTTTGGTATTGCCCTCCTCAAACCTTTATCTTTCAGTGAAACTAATTGCTTATTTGTCGACCACTCATATTCACTCTCTTGAATCGCTTTCTTAAAGTAGAATGGGGCCATTTCCATGCTATTCGCCGGCACACAATGTATTACCATATGTGGCCGCTTATTCAGGTATCTAGCGGTTTCAAAGAATACCACATCCTGTTTGTGATCAGCAAACATTTTCGTCAACCCTTTACGGTAATCTGAGATCTCCTCCCATGTGTCCTCATCTAGTTGTGTAGAACAAGCTGCATGTTGAATTGGCACAATCAAACAGTGATTCGGTTGAAGACCTTCGTGCCATGGGAGGGCCAGGTACACATTCTTTCCCATCGATACCATGAGTTGTTTTTCCATTTTTTCTGAATCAAAGCATTTGTCACAGTTATCTAACCTCTTTGTTAGCCTTTCGTGTTCGTTAATTGCACGCTGTTTTTCTCTGTCTGCCTTTTCGTAGTCAGAAACATCCCTGCGAACTTTATCAGCAAATATATCCTCTAGGTCATCCTTAGGATTTTTATGTTTTCCAGCGATTTCAGCAAATTGCAAGTCTGAATCTGCTGCTGTCGTGTATTTTTCTCGTTCGAACTGGAACGTAACAAAGGGAATCAATAAGAATATAGTGACAAATTCACAGAATGCAAAGCACCAAGTATAACCAATATACAAACAACCGGTATCAATTGAAAATTGTCGCTAAAAATCGACTGAACAGATTATTCTACAGTTTAATCGAATTGTAAAAAAGTTTTTAACGGCCCGACCTACGGCACGCGTTTGGGAAATATCTAATAGTAAAACTGTCGTCCGAAAACTTTTTAAAAATAAAAACTTTTCCTTCCACTCGCGCGAAATACTTTAAACGTACAACAGTAATGTTAGTGAGAAGCTAAACTACTAGTGCAGTGACTAGTAACAGTTGGTCCCTTGCATCCTGTATAGATTTATACTTACCATTTGCTTTATGTCGTACTTATCATCATCAGGGAAGTAACGAACACGCTCACCAGATACATGGGTCTCTGACTTTTTGTTTTTCTGCTTTCCCTTTCGACCTCCGTAGCGATCGCTTTCCTTTTCCACTCTATGCAACAAGGGACGTGAAATCCCTTTATTGTCAGTAGTTGTGAGCAGGATATGCTCATTAACAGGATCTTTGGTCTTCTGTTCTTTTCCTTTAAGCAAACACTGTTTTTGTGTGTTCTTTGTTTGTTCTCTGAGTAACCGGGCACTCTCAAGTTTCTTAGTCAGCTCCTCAGCAAGTTCATTGTTTCCCATTATCTCCGCTTTGATAATCTTCGCTCCTAGCTCATTCATTTGCTGATCAGTGAGGAAATTTGATGTAGAGTAGGATGACTTGGCTTTCTGCTCCACTTCTTCGGCGTCAGAAGCTGACGAAGAACTTGAACTTGGAGTGAGAGGTTTCCTGGTAGTAGCTGTTGGCTCCTTTTGTTTTTTCCAACCACCAGAAGTAGGCTTGGTATAGCTGTTATAAGTCCCACCATCATCATCATCATCTCTTGGTTTTCTAAATGTAGGCAAACCAGTGCCCCCATTCCTCCAATGAGGATTTAACTCTCTGCTGTTATTTCCTGGTTCGTAGGCATCTATATGTTGCTTCTCTTTGGCGGGCTTGTTGTCATTTTTGGAGAAAGTTTTTAGCAACATTGGACTAGTCATCCAATCGTCACGAGCCACAGGTGCTTTTTCGTCCACCTTTTCTATCCATTCTTCTTTTTGCGTTTCAGAAGAAGATGAACTGCCACTATCTGTCGACATTTTACGTTTCTTTTTCTTCTTCTTTGGGATTTCTTCTTCTGTATCACTGGAGCCACTATCACTCGATGAATGCTTTCGCTTCTTTCTTTTTTTCTTTGACTTCTTTTCCTTTTTACAATTTTTTTCCTTTTTGTTCTTCTTAGGTGTGGTCTTCTTGGTTTTCTTGTCGGCTTTTTCTATCTTTTTCAATAGATCTGGAAGCATCCAAGTCGATTCTCCACTAAGAGTTTTCTGGGCTTGCCTTTCTGCACGTGTTTCTGCATTCTTTTGAGCCTTAAACAGCAAATAATAATAAATAAGACAAGGAACAACTTTAAAAACAAACACAGCCTCAATAATTTTTTTAATTTTTATTTAAGGCCGATACTGTAAGAACTTGACAGTTAAAATTTTTGCTTCAGGCAAACATACCCTCTTCAGTAGCTCTTCCCTCGCATTTCGTAATTCTTGCCTGATTTTCTCTTTTTCTCTTGCGCTTTCAAATTGTATAAAACTCATTTCAACTAAAAATCACAAAATAGAGGCGATTCTAACAATATCAGATCAATGAATTTAATTTTACGTCCCACGGTAAACAACAACCGACCACAGGAACGATGACAGCACATATATGTCAAAATAGCTACTTGCAGCGCCCAACGAGATAATAGCAGTGGTCGTATTCAGCCTTTCTTCACAATTTATGGATTTTATTCGTAATTTTTTTTTAAAAAAAATTTTCTTCGGTGGTTAAGCTTCTGTTTTATCATGGAAGTATAGAAATAAAAAGTAAATAAAAATTTGCACAGAAATATACATACAAACATACATATTTTATAACCAATAACAAAGCAAACAAAATCATTGAATCAATATCAAGCCTACTTTTATGAGAAGCAATGATATAAATCATTTCAAATTCAATATAAATTGCATATTTTTAGAACATTTTCTCCTGGAAATGTAATAATTTAAATGAATAAAGAAAATGTTCTGAGGATCAAAACAAAACGAACTTAATTTTGGTTGGAATTCAAGTTAAAAACAAAAAAAAGACACAGAAAAGCAACAATCCGTTGAGAACGGATCGTTTGATACTCTATCCTACTTTCTATACAACCCTAATGAATTGGGCGTGGCATAATGCATTTTCTTGTTCAATTACTACGATAAACCTCGGACGTCTGAGGATTACACATGAATATCATAAAAATCGTTTTTCTAATGAAAACGCCCCCAAAAAGTGAGTATGACTAAAAACAATGTGTGGGTCAATTGTAGATAATTTCAATAACTAAATATTTGGTCTCAATAAAATGTTTCGGTTTGTTATGTGGGCATGGCAGTGGCCGGATTTCAAAAATCGTCCTAGCTCAAAATTTAAGGCTCAAAAAGTGGTGACATACAGACAGACGGACGGGCGGACATGGCAAAAACGTATTCGCTATTCATACTGATCACGAATATAATATATACATACATACATATGTACATGCATACTTTATAGGGTGTATCTCGATTATTTATCTATGATACGAACTATGTATTAAACTTAATATATGCTTAGGATAGGGTATAAAAATAACGTTTATGTGTTCGAATAAATATATAGTATAGTTTAGGGTGAAAAACAGCAAGTCTACAACAAAACGCTGTTGATAAACACTTCCATCTACAGATCTCTTCTACCTTAAATAAAGTACAATGGCTCCAAAGTTATTATGTAATCCCACTTGGATTAAGGAGGGAAACAAAAGGTTAAGTCTGGATCCAAGCGAAATACGTACGGAAAAATAATGGATACATATATTATACCCCATTCCATTACGTTGAATACTGTTTGTGACATGTTTGTGTCGTATAACGTAAAAATACTTATAATCAGCATCAACAGCCGTAACAACATTTAAAAAACATCATAATTCGAAGTTATCGTTATCAAAAATGCAGTTCGCAGCAACTTTTTCGTTAGTGGCTCCAATAATATGGGTACAAAAGCTTGTGGATCCTCAAGAATTTAAATAGTGGATTATTCGCTAAATAAAAAAAATTAATAAAAAAAAAAATTAAAAAGACCTTCATCTGCTAGCTCTCTTGCTTAGTTAAATGACTCACCTGGGTATTTAAATCAACTCAGGAATAAAGGTTTAGATAAGCATTTATTTTATAACCTGCGTGTATTTCTAAATCCTTTAAACCTACCTGCCCAACCGCAAAATGACTCGCAAGTGATGTATTTTGTGATATGTGATGTACTTAGTAAAATAATTCATTGCTTTGTTCTCCAAAAATAAAGAAAGGAAGAAATAATACCAGTACTGTGCGAAAGAATAAAGAAATGCACTCACAGTGTTTTTACATTTTAATTACAATGAGTTCCAAATAAAACGGCGAACCGTGTATTTTTCTTAATTTTCATATGTACATATATACATATGTACATATGTATGTATAAAATGCTATATAAAATAAAAATTTTCAAAGAAATAGGTGACGGACACAAAATTTATATTCTTACAGTCGATTCAAATGTTTAAGAATATTCTGTTTCTACATACATATCTGGGTCATTGTGATATTCTCAATGGCTGAACAACAAATTAAAATTGCATACCTACAATTAAATATATGTATGTACTCACAAGTTTTCTCAAAATTGGCGTAGAACAGCAGAATTTTATTTAAGATATGAAGAATCTTATTTAGTCTAGCCGATCGTAAAATATGTGGAAAACCTTACAGAACTGGATCTACTTACATATGTATATATATATGTATGATTATGATGTATGACTGCACAGCGCCTTCCAAAACTCAAATAACTGAACAAACTGGTAAAAATATAAGTCACCTTCCAGGTCAGTGTTAAATATATTATTTATTGTTTGTTTTGTTTGTTTCTGGTTTTTATGTTTGTTTGTTTTTTTGTTTTTTGATTTTTTTTTAAATACAAATACATTCTTAGATTATATATAATTTTTTCCCATTTTTTCTGGATTTCTTTTTGTTTTTCATTTTCATATCATAAATTACAATTACAAAATATTTGTAAAAAAAATCTTGTTGGCTAACATACATAGAAGAATGCATATAAAAATGTACAAAAGAAAAACACGAAAAACGAAACCACCACTACTAAAGACTCCGTTTTATGTTTTAATTCTTTATGTTTTTTTATACACTAAATAGAGACAAATCGGCCTAAAAAATTACTATTTCTTTTATTTCATATAAAAAAATTGGTGGTTAAATATATAATTTTTTTTTGTTTTACTTTTGTTGCATTTTTGTTTGTGTGGTAAGAATGGTAAGACATGTATTTTTTTTTTTCTTATTTAATATCTCATTACAACATACAATTATTACTTCGACAAAGAGATAGAGATAGAAATTATTCATATAATTATTTTATAGAACGACGAACAAAAAACAAAAATATGACGAATATTTTATTCAAAAATCGAAAAATCAACAGAAAAAAAAAAAATAGAAAAGTTTTTATTTGTTTAATCTAAAGCTAGCAGCATTTACTTCGATGTTTCTTACCTTGTGCACGTTTTAGATTTATCGTATCATTCGATTGTTGTGCAGACAGTGCGCTCTGTTGTAGTTTATGGTTTAACACTTGTCTCGTGATCGAGAGAAACATTTCCTCGACGTTGATATTATCTTTGGCTGATGTCTCAAACAGTTCAATGTCCATTTGTCGGGCGAATCGTTGAGCATCTTCAGTGATAACGACCTTACGATCCGGATCGTCGTTTTTATTTCCAACTGAAAATGGCGCGTAAAAAATAGTGTTCAAAATTTGAAGGACATACAAAATATAAATTATCTTATACTTCAAAATTCCCTATTTAGATAAAAATCGCTCAGTGCATATGAACATAACCAAAACACGCAAGCAATGAACTGTAGGTTATATTAAGTAGATAGGTACCCTTGTTGACAAGAAATTGTCAACGGATCACTAGAGTCCATTGCACCCATGAGCTATAACGCTACATATGTTGATGTATAAAACAACCAAGAGCGATTTCTTAACTCAAGATCTAGGGCCAATCTAGAGCTGATAAGGAAGCATATTATCGACTAGAAATTACAAACATAACATAGACGAATTCAGTAGATACTAGACTAATTTCTAAGCGTTAAAACAAGTATTGCGTAACTCCTAATACAATAATAGCACCTTTGTGGAATTATTTCTACAGTAACCTAGAGAAAATAAATTTGAAGACTCATAATGCTGTGTTTTCTGGAGTGAAAGTACCCTTATATTGCACCATATTGGATAAGAGAGAATAGAATAAGCTGATTTTTTGTAGTCAGTACCCAAAGTGTAAACTTAGAAAATTATACATAGTACATATGTATTGAGATTTAACTAACAGGCGGAAGATGGCTATAAATTTATAAGGAATTAGAAAAGATTTACCAGTACAGAAGAGTATGTGAATAAATATGGGATACTAACTGTGGTCTTGGGGTAGATACCGACAAAACTAAAATGGAACTACATATTTATCTCGACTACCTCAAAAAATATTATCTGACAAAAACATTCCAGACCTAATACGTTTCTTGAACTTGACGAATTGGATTTAAATATCTTGGTTATCTATCAACAACACCCTCCAATAGCCAATGGATATAGGATGTGGCTTCAAAACGGCGAATCGTATCACTAATAAAACTCTTTTTAAGCCACCACCGTTACCTACCTATCAGAGAAGAACACCTCTTTGAAACAAGGTCCTGAATATTTGTTACTCCTGAAGATTGTTACTTAACGCATTTAGAAAAATATTTATCCTGAGACCGAAAAGGGTCAAGGGACTTATAATATGATCTATATCGGCATGCTTTTAAAACGCTCACTGCTGTAATTCATGCCAAATGCATAGATCAGTCAATCTAGCACTTAGACGACGCTGAGCTTAGTGAAATTCATACACCTACAAGATTTACACCAAGAAATATTCCAGCAACGACTTGCCGACTAATTACGACAATTTCTGGACACAAATGATCGAATGCTGATAAATATAATTTAAATTAATCTTTACATCATTAGCTCCAAACTCACCTAAAACTTTGTTAACTACGTCACAATTATTATTGATCTCGTCCAACCATCGTCTTACATTCGCGAATGACTCTCCGTTCGTGACATCGTAAACAATAATCACACCATGAGTGCCCCGGTAGTATGTGCTCGTGATAGTACGAAACCGTTCCTGACCAGCAGTATCCCAGATTTGCAGCTTCACTCGCTGTCCATCGATGACAACTGTGCGAATTTTAAAATCAACTCCAATCGTCGTTATATAGCTTCCAGAGAATGTATCATCCGAGAATCGAATTAGCAACGATGACTTTCCAACGCCTACAAATAGCAAGAAATACGAAATATAGACAAGCGACATACATTTTCTTTAATTCCTTTTAATTAAGCGATAGTGACAATAGATAAAAATGTATGTGGTGGATATTATTATCTGCTTCCTTTCGACATTAATATTTTGACTAGCACTCCCTTAAAATTTTACATTTACTTCAATAGGATAGTAATCAATTTTATATTTCTTAGTCATTTGCGAGCTTAATTATTCTTTCGCTTTTAAAACACATGCAGTAACAGGGAATGAAATAGGGGAGGAGGGCGATGACTGACCGACTGACATCCGAACAATGGTATCCACCACACAGCACCAGAAGAAAAAATTCAACTTTTCCCCCACAATACTATGAATAAACTGCATTTGCTCACTCACCACTGTCGCCGATGATCAACAGCTTGAATAAATGATCAAAATTCCTGGCCATTTTCCTGGTTTTTAATAGAAAATTTATATCAAAAAGTGTTTCCTCTTTTCGTTTCCTTTTTGGAGATATGTTGCACGAAAAAAAAAAAATTTATGTGTAGAATTAAATTTTGACAATTGGAGGCTCTCTCACTTGAGTGAGTTATCTAATCATATTTATGGTGAATAGTGTGGTTCTATTCTAACACATCTGTTTGGCAAAGTAAGCAATACGATTGGAGGACGTTCTTGTCCTTCTCTTTTTTCACTCATTCACTGATTCGAGTTTTTTTCTTTTTCTTTGATGGATAACTTGTGAAGGAGAAATTACAAAATTGAATATGAAACGTTGAACGATATGCACTTATGAACTGAATTTAAGTGTAATTACAAACATGATAGACCAATTGTGACGGTTGTGAATGAAAACATTTTTCAAACATCCACCTCCACTTATGTCTATGACGGCAAAGCTCGATGACAAGAGATGACGGATGAGTTTTTTTATTGAGGTGTGAGTGCGTTTGAAATAAATGTACTAGAAATTGAAAGGTCTTGGTTCAAGAAGTGCAATCGGAATATCTTAAGAATTTAATATAATAATTTTACATAGCAGTCTACACGAATGGTTGCAACAAACAAGACTTGTATTATTTTTGGAATGATATGTAATTTACTTTCTGGTTATTGTACTTGTCATATTCATATATTTTATTTAAACTGAAGAGATCATGTCCACTGAGTCAAGGAAGGGACAACTCTGAGGAGACTTAAATTGAATCGCCTAATAATTATCCAAAGCCGTTCTGTTCGAAATCATCTATAGAACATTCCCAGTTTTTCTGTTCCAGATTTTGATTTCAAATTCATGCAAAAAGAACTACCCATTAAGTCAAATGTACAAAAGTATTTTTCAAATTTCGCCTTTAAAAAAGTTTGTACGTCAATCAAAAATAATAGTAAGTTTGGATATATATGTACATACCAATCAATGACAATATTAAGTAAAAGGAGTACATATTTTATAAATATATATATATAAATATATGTATGTACGTACGAAGAAAAGTAGAGTAAAATTTGATTTTCCACTCATGCCTATTTACTATATATTGTCTTATGAGTACCTAGCTAATTAAAGGAATCCAAACCATTTAATTCCCCACCCTGTTTGTTAAATAATTACATTCAGCATACTGAACAAATGCGTCGGCAGCTTCTTTCTCATGATAGTGGTATTCTTGAATATTTGTCATACGTTTGCGAAAGGTTGGATCATGTTAGCTGTAGAGATCATTCAATACAAGCTCATCGTGTTATTTCGTTTTTTGAAAAGATTTTTTTTACTAAACTAAATGAGTAGTTCAATGAACATACTCCTTCTGTATCTACGCGCTCACAAACAACACCCCACAAAGATTAATGCCACCCGTAGCATCAAATCGAAAATAAGAACCCCTCGAAAAACAAACTTTGACATTCAAGAACTGTCAACCAGTAAATAGTGGACAAACATTTAAGCGCTGGAATCGTAGTCAATTCAAGAAATTTTCAATTGCGACCACAATTCTGCCACAAAACTACCATGTCTAAGATAGAACACGAGCTGACCACATCCAGTTCCATTATGGAGGTAACTTTCCACTGAAACTCTCAAAGAAATTTTCTCCTGACACCAATAAGATTTGGGTTCAACCATGGGGTCATGCTACAACATCTTCTCCGCTATAGAACTCAGGTTGTCAATTGCTTCTATGCTAGTACGATTGGCGTTTTTGGAAGAACAATCGGGTTCGATAACGTTTCACACAATAGGCTTCGCATCCGATCCTGGCTTCTTAATAGGATCTTGCGCAATCCCCTTTCATGGATACCACACGCAAAAATTTTGTATTCAACTATATTTTTTTCCTTTTAGCAAATCCAAAATCTCATCAAGCCTCCGCCACCAGAGGATGAAAACAAATGTGTCGCCCAGAAACCAATTATTATCAAGCATCCGTACTATCGACGTCCTGGAAGGGGTCACAATCATGACTCGTGCGATGCCTGCATGGAAGGTGGCAATCTCTTGTGTTGCGATAGGTGTCCTTCGAGTTTTCATCTACAGTGCCAGTGAGTAGAGTAGTAAAGTAGCGAAAGTGTGTAAAGTCACCAAGGCTGAGTAATTCCCTGTTGTGTTCCTTTGCAGTGATCCTCCGCTTAGCGAGGAAGACATACCCAGTGGGCAGTGGTTGTGCCACAATTGCCGTATGACTGTTAAGCCACCATCGTCGAAAGCAAGTTCAGTGGAAAGATCCACAAGCGTAACGAAACTTCTTGGTGCCGATCAATCGGATCACTCACGGCCAAATACTCCAGACCTGGAATCGATTCCTTTGAAAATTCGTACTCTTCGCAAACGTAGCAGCAGTCGGGCTTCTATATCGAGTGAATTGAGTACTACTACAACGGAAAAATGTGTTGTAACGGCTCCTAAAATTCCGGTAGGTATCACAAAGGCATTGGATCCAAATAAAAAACCCACGCCTCTGGATGAACTCATAAAAGCCGCAAGCATTCTAAACCCTAAACAATTTGAATTGCCTAGGGAGCTAGAGATTCACACACAGTTTCCAGGAAACGACAAAGGTATGAGCACCGCACTCAATATAAACAGATCTATTTAATTCCTACTTCCTCTACAGTGGAGCCCATTAAGAATGGTGCTAATAAGAAGCCTGGTGTTCGCAGAAACTCCAAGCCATATGAGTTGGATTCTCAAGGTCTTGTGCCGCTTCCAGCGAAAACTTGTTTCTATTGCAGAAAGTCTTGTAAGAAAGCACCCCTTGTGGCCTGTGACTACTGTCCATTGTTCTTCCATCAGGATTGCTTGGACCCACCGATGACAGCGCTCCCCACCGGACTCTGGATGTGTCCTAACCATGCTGAGACTTTCATTGTAAGTACTTCTAAACCACTTTATCTTTTGAAATTCTATTTAAATATTATGTTACAGGATTGGAATTTAGTAAATAGCATATCGGCGACAGAGCGCGTGAAGTTGTGGAGCAAGTTTTCCACTCCCTTCGACCATGAGGTTGTGAAAACCGAATTCTTTCGACGAATCCATACGCGCAATCCGCCGTTCCGCATTAAAGTGGCGCCCAGCCGCTGCACCGAAACAATCGTAATCCCGCCTATGGTCAAATATCACTACGAGAATCCACCAAAACTTTTACCCTCCCTCCGTGATGCCTATCGGTGTGCCAATGCACTGCGTCGCAGGGGTATTCCCCCACCGCCGCAGGCATTGGTGTCTCTGCTATCGGATGAGAACAAGCAAACGGTAACTAGCAGCCTCATCGCCGACATTGAAGCCCTGAAATGCGCTAAAGAGAAATTGCGGGAAATACAAAAGGAGAACGGGCAAGCTACTTTTGGTGACGATGATGATGGCTCAGGCAGCGATGCTGAAAGCAATTCTGGCGATAAGGAAAACACAAAAGACAATAGCAATAAATCAGTGAAAAAAACGAGCAAAAAGCGAATTAAACGCGAAGGCGCTGCCGATATTGATATTAAATCCGAAGATGATGACTCTGACGACTCTGATGAAATGATGGAAGCTGACGAGATTAAGAAGGAATCGGGCGAGGGTGGAGACGAAATTACGGACGTAAAAATCGACATAGAACTCAAGTACCTTGATGTGGACATCATAAAAAAACTCGCCTTCCAGCGGCTGCAACAGATTATCAAAGACAATCCTGATGTAGTTGTGCAATACCAAAATCGCACAGCGGCCAAACGCATTCGAGAGCTGATGCGAGGCAATGAGAAACCACCAACAGTGCTGCCAAGTCAAATACTCTGCCCAGAAGATCTACTTCGTCTGTCGGTTATGTTCACTGAGGAAAAACCCAATGTGGACATAGACAAGTACGAGACATACGTGCCGAAACAGAAAACCGACGCGGAGAAAACTCATGAGATCGCAATTCGGTTGGAACCGCAAATTGCCAGATCACAGATACGGACACGGGCCGTCCTTACTCCGCTGGGGAACATGTTGGATGACGATCAGTGGTTTGCCACAATCGATTTGAGTAAATCCGCTTACATGCGATACAGGAATTTTACAATTGGGAGTGGACACAGTGTGAATCTATGTCTGGACAGTGTTGGACAATGTCGAAGGGTATCACCGAAACATGCCACAATATTCTACGATGATTTGAGTAAGCACTTTGAGCTGATAAACTATTCGGAACATGGTACCGAAGTTAATGGGCAGTTGTATACGTGCGACTTCAGAGAGATGGTGCCAACGCCGGCTAAGCAGTACAAAAACATTTCGGTTGATGTGCACAAGAAAGTGCAGGAGATTCTAGACAAGCGAAGAGGTATAAAGCGACAAAATTTCATACTCGACAAGGATGCAAAGTGAGTAGATTTTTCTTCTATTCCTGATGTGAATTTCTAGCTTTTAATTCAAAAAAGTTAATTCAAATGTAATGTAGGTCTCAAATTGATGGCTTAGTAGAATGTCTTTGCATTTAGATCTTGGTCTCTCATCCTGAATTTTTTTTACTGTTGCAGTACCTCAAATTTATTTCATTTCATTTACGAGCTTATTAATAGTGATACTACTTTTTATTTTATTTCTTAGACTAATTTATTTCCCCTATGATGGTTATACATATTATTTTTTTCAACTAAAAATAAGAGAAAATACATATGGTATCTTTGATTTTTATTATGTTGATAGTACTCTAGTAGTCTTAAATCAAAATCGAAAAGGGTTCTACCAATTTCGTATACAAGATAAATTATGTTCAGATATGTACATTTACATCGGATGTTATATTTATTATTATTATCAATGTAAACATGTAAACGTACGATTAGTAATTGTTTAAAATTACTTTGTCTTTCCCTTTTGAAGTTATTAATACCCATTCATCTATTTTCAGAATGGCTACCCCACCACTTCCCGAATGTAAATGCACCAACGCCCCACCATCACCGATGATCGCAGGCTGTTGGGAGGGCTCTGCTATTTTAACACATGGATCACTTCTTCGTTTCGGATGTCTTTCATTTGTGTTCTCGGTACCGGATTTTGAAAAGTACAACGGTCAGGGATAAAGAACTACGAAAAAATTCAGTCAAACTGGTTACACGTAAACCCTTCACATCAACAGCCATCACCCCCTAATCTTCTATTTGAGTACCTTACTTAGAATATCTTATGACATGAGCCATCTCATCGTGTTGTGACTAGATAAAGAGAAAACGGGAAACCTGTACCAGAGATTTGGATCAGAATGCATCTACACACATATACATAAATACACATCCGCTAATTTCATCCATACATACATATATTTATGATATTCGAAAGAAGAAAGGGACGTAAGCAACATCTTTTTATTTTTAATTTTTTTCTGTTTGTCTTCAGGAAATTTGTAATTAGCTTAGTTAGATGATAGAAGAATAACGGATTTTTTTTTTGTTTAATTTGAATAAATATGAGAAAATGCTGTACACCCAGTCTTTGAACCTTTCTGGCGTCTATCATATAATTTCTTTTTAGCTGCGCGAAAAGCGCGAATCTTAATGCAACGATCCTTTTCAGTGTTATCTGGTAAATCTTTTGGACGTGGCTCTTGTTCGCAGCCTAATTGTTCATCATCTGCATTTTGAGCCAGAAAAAGTGCTTGGAGAATCAAATCCGCTAAAACTGCGGCTAATTTGTTATAAATCATATAATCATGAGATTGCTGCTCATGGGGAACTCTTAATGCTAAACACATGTTGCACACGAGAGATTTTTGCAGGGTTTGATAGCTTTCAGTTTCTACATTAGGCGGTGGTAGAAGACTTGCCCTTTTCGAAACTATCTTTGCGAATTTATTTACAATTGTGTTCATCAGTTGCTCCTCACACTGGCGCTGTAATTTTGATAGAGTCTCGTGATACAAAATCTGCTGACGCTTCTTTTCTGCCTGGGATTTGGCTTGTTTCTTGCGATGCTGATGAATGAGAGCTTCCAATTGTCTAAAAACAAGATGAAATCATGAAGTGAATGCACCTTGACAGCGCATGCCTCACTCACTCTGTGGTGATTGTTCTGTATTTTGATGTTATTCTACCAACCCGTTCAGATCGTAATTTCGGTTGCAAGTCATACTTGTGCTCGACATAGGTACCGACTATGTTTTTCTTTTTTGTTTGTGCCAAGCTTTCGGTCCGTTCGGAGGCTAATGGTGGTTTGATAGGTTTGTAAGCCATTTGCTTAACATACTCGTTTAGTTCTTCGATTTCTCTAGCATGTTTCGCTGTTTCTTTGGCGGTATAGTCCCTATCATGTTCGTCAGTTGCTTCCTCTGCCATGATAAATTTTTAAACACAAAATATGTATTTCGAAAAAAACAGTAAAAAAAAAACACAGACAAATTTATGAATAAACTTATTTATTTAATTTAATACACAGCCAACTTTCGGGTACTTCGAATAATTCTGCGGGATTTGCTGAGTAGTTTTCCTTATACGGTATGTGCCAGGTTTCGTTGACTTGTTGAGCATATTTGATATGACGGATTGGCTCCTAAAATACACGTTATGTACATATGTATGTATATTGCTTGATATGGGATTTTTATGATGATTATTGGATCAGGACAGAAAATTGGAAAAATGATTGCATACACTTAGTCGCTCCTACTTTTGGCAAAGTAGTATCTAACCTATGGGTATATTACGACGGTCTGTTAGTTACAGCAAGAATCTGACAAACTTTAGACTTAAGGTTTGATTTTGGTACAAAAGATTACCGAAACTATGAGCCTTGCACAAGTTTATACAGTTTTTTGTAACCATCCGTTTAAGTACAATAGAGTTTGATCGTCTTGAATTAGTGTTAAAACAGAATTGGTATTGCTGTTAAAAAAAAGGGGCTTTGCCCTAAACGATCAAACAATTGCACTGTGAATAATACCCGACCGTGATGAATCAAAGCTTAAAAAAGACAACAAAACATATGACTGAAAAGACTTTCCTATTCAAACAGGAAACTTCTTCATGAATAGAATTGTTATCGCACTCACCTTAACAATAACCTTTCCTAAGTCGGTAGCGATCAACAATGAGTACTGATGTTCCTGCTGCCAACGTCTAAAAATTGACTTCAATCCTGTTCCCAGTAGAAAGGCATGCGATCGCATCAAATCTCTTGAAAAGAAGTCAGTTGCCTGGCCACTTTTGATGGTAGCATACAGAAGAAATGGATCATCATGTGACCTAAAAACAAAGAAGACACGATAACTAATCATCCAATACAGCATCATTCCACTAACAAATCATTTGTGAGAAATACACAAGCGTTCTTTTTAACATAATTGATCCCCTCTCTTGGCCAATGATTCATGTGCTTCCTTCCTAGAACAAGGACATGTTTCTTTTGTCTTTGGAAGTGCTTAACCACAGATGAGAGCTGAAATTCAATTGCATTTCAAAACCAAGACAATTTATAAATCGCAAATTTCTTTACTAAATGAACAAACACCTTCGGAGACTTCTTAGCTCCACACGAGTATGCCACATTTAGTCCGTCAATCACACAGTCATACGGTCCCGTGTTATCAACAAATTTAACAAAAGTCTCCACTTCCGTCGGAGTGGATTTCTGAAAGACATCCTTTCGTATGAGAACCCTTTCAAGGAACGAAGAACTAAGAGCATTAAACTCATCATCAGATATCGAAATATTTCGCATATATGAATGGCAATTGCTACATTTTCCATTCCCATTTAATGTCGCCTGGCCGATTAGATATCCGAGAGCTTCCGTTCTCTTCTTCAACTCTTCTACCACAGCCTGGCTTATCAGAATCTCATGTTTTCCAAGGAAACGGAATAGTTTTTCTAGGTTCTCGACATATGTATGGGGTTCTCTAGATACAGAGTGAATATACGCTATGTAAGTTTCACATTTTGGCTGTTTACGAGCATCTACCATCTCTTCAAGTAATTTCCAACCCAACGTCATGTCATTGCTAGTGAATGCTCTGGAAATAATTGAACTATACACATATATTGAAGGTGTGGAAGATAATTTAGTCATTTCTAGCAGTTCCAAAGAGTGCTTCCACTTCTCTGTTGCCAATAGTCCATGAATTAGATTTTCACAGGTAGTGGCATCAAATACCTCATGTTCTTGACGAATCTTGTGATAGATTTTCAATATGGCATCCTCATCTGCTCGAGAGATTCCATTTGTTGTATATGCCAAGTGGTAGACCTTAAGGAGTTTACCTAGAGTAGCATAATTTGGTTGAATTCCTTCACTTTCTAGGAAGTGAATGTAGTCTTTAGCGATAGACAAGTCTCTCGAATCATTGCATTGACCGAGGATCATAGCATCCACATTGTGAACGTTAATGTTCCTAAATTTGATGATTAATTGTTCTCTTAGATTTCTCCACTCGAAAGCAGAGAGAAGCGTGTTATCCTTATGAATTTTGCTTTTGAATTGCAATATTAGGTTGTCGCGGGGTAGCTGCACAACTGATGGTCGCTTGTAATTGCTTGAAGTTCTAACTGTATAATGAGTCAGTAAGGTGGAGGAATTACCGAATCGAATAAATCGTAAGAGTCTCATACTAATAATTAGTAAAATTGTAAAATTGAGTTTAAAATTGCATCTACAACACTATCCACTTTAAAACAGCTGGGTTGTAGCGGCAATTTGACATTTTAAAGGAGGTTATGGTGAAACAACAATGCACTAAGCGTGTTCACAAATAGCATACGCAACGAAATATAAAATAAATTTCTATATAGATATATGCCATATTGTGCTCCATTAAGTAACAGAAATCATTGAACAATGATTACTCAATGATTTCTGATTAGTAATATAAAATGCAGTTGCCTGAGATGTTTAGGGTAGGAACAAATTCATATGTTTCATAAATACAGGAGCATTGTCCCATTAACTAAATTAAGAATTGGAAACATTTTTTTTTTAATTTTTTTTTGTATTTTAGGTCTTTATTTTATCCATGTCCTATGCATGGCGTAGCTCTTATTCGTTGTAAATAAAAGGCGTCAGTTGGCGATGTGTTGCAATTGCGTTACTACTAGGCGAATCATGAATATTCGCGAGTGTAATCGGCACTTTGGCTAGGACAGTATCAACAAGTCACATTCATATCCTTCAGCTTAAGGAAGGCTGCATGTGCATAACAAAAAATATACGAGCAGATAAAAAGAAAAAAAAAACTTCTTTAAACCTTCAACGATTTTGTAAAAATTTGCTTGTACGTGTCCATTTATACAACTGCGGCTAACTTCATTGCCAACTAAAATTCGAATAGAAATAGTTACAACAGTTAATTTTTCCAGCTCAACTTTTTTTGTAAAAAACTCGAATTTTATCAAATAAATCCTTGAATTAAGTGTTTGTCTTCTGTTAATAACTTCTTTGCACACCGCAATGGATTTTGATGATGCTAAGGAAAACATACAGCCGCTGGCAGCCGGTCGGAACGCAAGTATTCTTCAGGCTGCACTAAACGCCGAGTCGCATCAAGAACTTCAACAACAAAGGCGTCAATACGAGCATAGCATTAAGCATTACGATGGTGAAGATCCCCTCGAACCATGGTTCGAGTACATTTATTGGATTGAGCAGAGTTACCCATCTGGCGGGAAAGAATCGGGTTTGGAAGAGGTATTACTAAAGTGCTTGACCATGTTTGAAAAGGACGAGCGTTACCACCAAGACAGACGAATGATTAAGTTGTATATTAAATATGTAAGTTTTGATATAATATATACTTCATTCTGATTTGATGTAAAAATTCGCTCTCAGATTGATACGCATGAGAATCCCCAAGAGTGCTACCAGCAGTTGTACAATCAGGGCATTGGGACTATGGTTGCTGACTTGTATATCTGTTGGGCGTACTACTTCGACTTGAGTAGTAATTTTCGAAAGGCCGATCAAATATTTAGGAGGGGTATAGAATGTCGTGCCCAGCCGCTTGAGGAACTACAGGAAGCTCATCAACACTTTGGGTTTACCATGTCGCAGAGGATTCTCTATGACGACGACAATTCAAAGCAGAAATATCAATCATCTCTGCAGGAGAAGCGACAGGCTTTAACTTCATTAAAGTCGCATAGGAAGAAAGTTGGTAGTATCCGCACGGGGGCGGCAGTGAAAAGCTATGCACCAGGAAAGATCCAGGTAAATTTCTTTGCTTTAACCCTTTCTTACAACGCTTTGAAATTTCTTTCGTTAGCAAAGCGCTCCATTCCCTAATACAAGTGCTCGCTGCAGCAACGTAAGCGTTCGTGTTTTTGAAGATGAAAACCAAGACCCCAATGCAATTCCTCCCCTCGAACCTGTGACAGATGCAGCCGTGTCTGTCAAATCTGTTGTTAAAACAATCCTGGATAGTGCCCGCAAGCAAGAGAATGCAAAGGAACCGGGCCCTTGGAACAAAGCCCATGACAAAAAAAAAGGAATACTATTTACTACTGGACATCGCTCAGATCTGGGCTTCGAAATCCTTGAAGACGAAGAGAATCTCCAACCGATTAAGGGATGTATAAACTACGGGAAACCATTTGTGTACTTCGATGGCTTTGTGGACCGCAACAACCCACAGGAGGAGTGGATTCTACCGGTCACTCTGGAAAATGAACTGGTTCCACATTCATATCCATCGTACGATAAGTGTTTACTCTATCCTCAGCCAAATATGGAGCACTCACCAGAGGAGCTCCGCGGTTATTATTGGTACAAGCGAAATAATATCGAAAACGCTTTCGTAAAGAAGTATGATATGTTTTGGAAGCCTAACGTCAACGCTGCCATGAGAAAGTATCCAAATTTTCCAAAGAAGAACCATCCTATCAGAGAGGAACTAAGAACCACAGTTTTCGACCCTTTAGAAGTGAATGTCTGTGGGAAAAGTAAACTTGTATTTGATCCGAAACTTTGTTATCCCTCTAATGAAGAAGAGCTACAGTTCGAAGAGGTAATGTATCTTCGCTGGAAGAGTGGCGTAAGAAAGTTAAAGTATGGTGGCAATGAAACAATTGCCATGATGGAGGAAATGGAGGAGACAATGTGTTTGCCGAAAGAAGCCGCAAGAAGGAAGAGTTTTTTTCCATCGAGGAAGTCCGTTGCTCCTTCACAGGTAGCTAAACTTCCAACAAATCTAGAAGAATCTGTAGAAGAGGATCCAACTAATCAACTGCTATCACGAAGAAGTGTTATTATGAAAACCCCAAAAAAGGCGGAACGCGACGAGTATCCACAACCGAAAGTTCCAATTCAGATCTATGAAGACGAAACGCAAAGTAGTTCCTTTGCATTTAAAACCCCGGCAACTCCACCTGTAAAGCAACAAAAGCTACAGTTTCAGATATACGAGGAGGAGGAGACTAATTACGAAGCTAATGAGACGTGTTCTACACAAGTGTTCAACTGTTTTATTAAGGCACAGTCTGTGAGTACTCCCAAAGCGCCAGTCAAGGTAATGAAGTTATCAGCAACTGAACAACATCCGCCAACAAATTTGAATTTCTCTGGAATCGAAAATGTACCTCTTTCGATGAATTTGAATTCAAATCCCACATCAACATTCTCCCCTCCAGAATACAACGATGCAGGTTTGACTATGCATTGCAAACAGCTTTCTACTATTATGGAGACGTCCGAACACGCGACTGTTAATACAGGCAGCACCAAGTCATCCATAAGTTCGGCTGAATTTGAAGTCGAGGGGCAGCAGACGCGAATGCCGTTGACAAGCAATGTGTGCACTTTGGCTACTGTTCAGGAAGCTGGTAGTCTTCCGGAGAAGATCACTGAAGAGGTGCAGCTGATGAAATCTCTAAGATTAGAGGAAGAAACGCCCATCGTTCGTCAGCGTAATGAAATCTCCCGTCTGGAGCAGAAAGAGGATACAGTACCCACGTTACCGGCTATAAAATTCTTCGAAGACAAAACTGAGACCGTACCAACGATGCTATTTACAAAAGCTGGAAATTTTTCCCGCTTAGAGGACAGGGAGGACACAACTCCCAACATTAGGCCAGTGAAATACCACGACGAGAAAACGGAGACCATAACCAAGATGGTACTTGCTCCGAGGAAGAATGTGATAAACCACATTCCCCCTGATGACGAAATGCTGGAATTCTTTGCCAAGAGTCCAGAGAAAGGGGCTACAGTGAAAAATATCGTAACTCCACCGTTAGCGCCAGTTGCCAATAAGTCAATATTTACAGAGTCGGCATTTATGAACTTTCAAGACTCGCCAGAGGCTAAGCTTAAGTGCAACTATGACTCGCCTGAGTTGAGATCAAAAACCTCATCACTTAGGAGCATTACAAAGCCATCGAATCTGTCATTTTTGGCGGATTTCGACGAACCTATGGAAGTTGGACATAGGGAGAAAAATAAGACTATAGAATCATCATTACTGTTGAACTTATCGGCAGTCTCAGGTCACTTAAAGCGACAGAAATCAAAAAATGACACATTGCCTGGGGGAATTCTGAGTCAAAGATGTGGATCTCCATCGAGGGAGGATTCTTTCTTACCAGGGTTTCGAAACGAAACAACTGGGATTGCTGCTTTTCCAAAGCAGAAGTCAACTGAGGATTCGTTTTTGTCGGGGTTTCCAAGTGTAACCGTTGGAGTCAATAAACCTCGCGAAGACTCCTTTATGTCATATTTATCCAGTGTAGGAGCTCCACAGGCCAAACAGGCTGTGGAAGACTCGTTTTTAAAAAAATTCTCATCCGTTGTAGGTGATGATAAGGCCAACAAATTAGTAGAGGCATCGTTGAATGATCAAAAGAATGCTGTTGATCCATTGATGAAGGCCTCCTTTGTTGGAGTCGATGGTAAAGCTGGAGACAGTTCAAAAGATGTTGGTGGCCACATGTCCTTTCTGCTAAATGCATCTACAACTGGCGCTGGACAAAGAAAACAGGATAACTCTTTTCTGTCCAATTTATCAATTCCTAGTACTGCCCAAGCGACCAGAGGCATTGGAGATTCGTCCACGGTTAGTTTGAAGAGCACCGATGATCGTTGTAGAGACTCGTTTATGCCAAATTCATCAACATGTAATGTTGCACCAGAACAAATGCAAATGGAAGACTCTTATCCCATCGCAAAGTCAAATAATGTCGTTATGGAAGACTTATCTAGTAGAGGAGTTTCACGGATCCCAAAACCTCCCAAAGACTCAATTGCGTGTAATTTCTCTGCGCCAGAAGAAAACCTAAGAAAATCATCAAAAATCTCTTTCCTTGCTCCACCAAAGGATTTGCCAACTGAAAATATACAAATATTAGTAACGATGCCGTTGGCACAGGAAAATGTTGCAGAAGATTTATTTAAATTCAGTTACCCAAAAAGTCCCCAACAACAGAGCAGATGTGTAGGGGGAAGACCGCAAAACGTATCGAAAATACCCCATTTGCTACAAGGAACTGAGAATTCGAAACAACAAAAGATGAATCAATCCCAATCCACTTCCACCTATTCTTTTCTAAACAGCTTCAGTGTAACAGAGACAAAGAAGCAACCTGACCAAGACCAGAAATTCACTATTTTCGAGGATTCAAACTGCCAGAAGGCAACACCACTTTTTGAAGCCAAAGCGATCAACCAGTTCACAATTTTCGAGGATTCGACATGCCAAAAGAAGACTTCAGTTCCACCAGCCAATAAAGATGTATATTGTGATGTATCCCTCAGGCCAGATGATTTTTTTGAAGACAACATCCGCACAGAGGCATTCTCAACGAATTTGAGCATGATTAAGAACTCCACTTGGCTACCAAATCATGACCCACGACATTCACAAATAAAAGAGCAATCCTTGCACATAAAAGAAGAGATGAATATTTCTTCAAAGAGTCATGGTTTGAGTATATTTTCATCTGTTCCTCAGGAGAAAAGCGTTGATCTGATGCCTCCGCCACCACCAATACAGCCATCCATAATTTCTCATAATCCCATTTATCCTGTAAATGAAGACTATATTGAAATCGCTGAATCAGATGAAGATAATAATGATGATATAGGAAAGTCTATTTACTACACAAAGACTCCTAAAACACCCAAAATAGCTCGACATGCTTGGGTTCCCGAGTCAAATGAACAAACTCCTGAAACAAATATCTTCGTCCACCGACTAGTGGATTTGGATCAAACACAGCAGGTCATTGATGACTACTGTGTGGCTGAGGATGTTAACCCCTTTAATCGGCAGCTAATGGATGCCTTTTTATGCCAAATTGAATTCACGAACTACATTGAAAAGTTACCAACATGTTCAATGGTGCAAAGGGTTAAGCCACTCAACAAAGACTCTACGGTTGATATTAATGGGAAAACGTTTAATGTGCTAAAGCTGATAGGAGAAGGGGCCTATGGAGCAGTTTATAGGTAAATTGACTTTTTTTTTTTGGCTAGGTGTTTACTATATTTCTCTTTATCAACAGTGCCATTGAACCGCAATCAGGTAAAATATTTGCCTTGAAACAAGAGCGTCCAGCTAACTTGTGGGAGTACTACATTTGTTTAGAACTACGAAGCCGTTTGAATGCAGAGGAAATTGTAAGTTTGCCTTGATCTGAAGTTGTCCATAAACCTCATATATATAATATGTATTTTGGTATCTAGCTTTCTGGATTTCAGGATATAGAATGCGCCCTAATTGGAAATAACGCAGGCATCCTTGTGTCTAGCTTCTCTCGCTATGGGTCGCTCATCAATGTTTGCAACAAAATCAAAAAGGAGACTTTGAAAAATCTCGATGAGTACGTAGTAATGCACATGGTCAGCCAGTTACTCCTCATTATGGATCACCTGCATGCGTCAAACATTATACATGGTGACGTAAAACCCGATAATTTCCTACTAATGGAGAAGTAAGCAAAAAATTAGGAAAAAAAACAACAGGTCTTAACAGTGAGTTTTTACTTTTCCAGATTGGTTCCTGGTAGGAAGCAACCTACAATTCAACTAATCGACTTTGGTACCTCCATTGATATGGATCTCTTTAAAAAGGGTCAAACCTTCACATTCATCCATGAGACTGAAAGCTTCAAGTGTGTGGAGATGCACAAGAAACGCCCATGGACATATCAGTTGGATCTGTTTGGACTGGCAGGTGTTATCCATGTACTTCTCTTCGGTAAATATATGGAGCTTATTCAGAAGCCTGCCGGATGGACGCACAAGACGCACGTCCCTAGATACTTTAATCGATCCCTCTGGGAGACAATATTCCATTGTCTCCTCAACATTGACGACTGTCAGACAATGCCGAATTTGCAGAATTTGCGGGCCCAACTTAGGGAGGAAATGGCCGAGAAGGACAAGGCGGTTTGCCAGAAGATCGTTGAGTTCAATCGAGCATTGGATTTGTAGATGAGATTGTTTTTATTTAAATAATATTATGAGAATTTCATTTTATAACCTAGAGAAATACACACAATTATTTATCTGCTGAGTTTTAATTGTCTTTTTGGACGTGGTCTTTTCAGCCGCCTTACAATAAAGAGGTTTAATGTTAGTTTAGGAGCATTTCTACAAGGAAGAAAGTAAAAATTTTCTTACTTAGGTGGCGCTACAGTTCGAAGTGAACCTGGGCCTCCACTTATAAACTTCTCCAGATAGCCCGGTCCTTAGCTAACTGCCTCCAGTTGTGCACTCTAAGTTTGTGCCCTCTGTGCACTCTACTTGCACGCGCCACCTCTACTACGGGTTGTATTCGAAGACTCTACGGGCCAGATCATTTGTGTCCATTCGCTACATGTAGCCATATTTGACTAGGTCGTTGAATCTCCTCGTCAACGCAAATGGAACCGAAAATTTTAAGAAGAATCTTTCTCTCGAAGCGACCGAAGATAACTTCATCCGCATTAGATATAGTTCAAGCTTTAGCGCCATAAAGCAAGACTGAGATGATCAAGGTCCTATACAGAATCTCCTTAGTTGTTCGGGATAGGGCTCTACTACTCAATTGCCTTCTCGGCCCAAAGAAACAGCGATTGGCAAGAGTTATTCTTCGTTTAATTTCTTTTAATGTTTTTAGCTAACCTAAATACATACATACACGTTCTTTACAAGGAAAAACAAAAATAAAAACAAAGAACACTTAATAACTGACCAACTTCATTCTTATTTGACTAATATTACACCACCATACATCTTCAAATAGCTCTCTTTAGTCCTCGCCCAACTCTTCTTCGTCAACTTCATCTATTAACTCATCAAAAAGCTGCATATTCTCCAGTTCTTTATGTTTCACTCGCATATGTTTTCGCAGCGATGAACTGCGAAAGAATTTCTTCCCACACGTCTCACACACCTGATCTGGCAATGGTTTATGGCTCTCACTGTGATACTGCAATTTTTTTAACGACTTGAACTCCTTCGAGCACAACTCACAGGCAAACATCTTATCACCATGACATTCGTTCTGATGTGTGCTGAGAAGTGCGGCGCTGCGAAAACCCTTTCCGCAGATATCACAAATGCATGGATACTCCTTGGTATGTGTGAACATATGAAACCGCAATTCAGTCGACGTAGCAGCTGAATGATTGCAAATCTCACAGCGCAAGTAAAAGTCCCTTGTATGTCGGCGAATGTGCACTTTCAGATTCGTTTGGTTAGAGAATTTGGCTCCGCAGTGCTCGCACGCATATGGACGGTCGTGCACATCCCAGTGGGTTATTGAATGTGCTTTCATTCGACAGAGATTTGCGAATCCCTTTCCGCATTGATCACATTTGAATGGACGAAAGTCTTTGTGGACTTTTGCCCTGTGCTTTGCTAGGGCAGACATAAACTGGAAATTTGTGCCACAATCGAGACAGGTTTTTGGATTGGGGTTGTGTGAGTGCCTTAGATGTCGGATGAATGCGTATTTAGTTTTGATTCGTAAATTACAGATGGGACAGTAGTAGAAGCCATCAGCCGATTGAAAAGCTTCCTTGTCGTGGCTACATCGCAAGTGATCCAACCATGACGATTTGTTTGTGAAAGTTTTACCACAAACACTACATGTGAAGTTGGTGTTTAGATTTTGTTTGGGATAATCAACTGACATAGGCCTTGCCTCATCGACAAGAAATAGTAGTTTCTTGTAGTACCAGATGTGGGGCTCGTATTCAGAACCTATCAGCTTGTTTTGCTCGATTTTTCGCTTTTCATAAGCAAATCTTGTACGAAAGCATTTGATTTTGTCTAAAACATCATGTCGGGTAGCTGCCGGATCATGCTCTTGAAGTACTCTCAGAAGTACGCTATAAGATTCATTACGAAGCTTACGCTTATGATAACCTTCATCGTTTTTGTTCCAAAGACGCTCTTGTCCTTTGTATGCCTCAATGAATTTTTCTAGTATTTCACAAGATATATTATGTTTTGGCTGAAATATACATATACATATACATATAGATAAATGAAGGTTGAAAATGTATTCTAATAGTAGTCTCACCTCGTCTTCTTCGCTATTTTTTGTATTATCTAAATCGTTAAAACCAAAACTACTCCAATCGTCCTCATCTAGTTCAAGGTGACACTGATACAAGTGGTCCCACAAATCCTCCTGTGAACTCAACTCCTGGGTGCATATAGTACAAACAAAATCTGTGTAAATCTAACAAAATTCATTGTGAAAACACATTAAAATCCGTATCGCACGTTTCTTACACTTTCATCCAGCTTTTTATCGTCAGACATTAGCAGAAACATCAAATATTGGAAATACAATGGCGTCAAGCTTGATGAATCACTCATTGTTTCCTCCTCTCCAATGAACCCTTCCAAAAACGCATTTCTGATATTCACTAAAAAATCTTTAACAAATTCTACCGACTTGCTCTGCTTGGTGCATTTGTTGTAATGACTTGTCATCATCTTGTATGTCGCTTCAATAATGTCCTTATCTTTTGTCGCAGTATCCTTATGCCACAAGCAAGGACACTTCTTGTACAAATCCAATATGTGAACCAATACATCTCCAGTGACGTCGGTTGACTCATCTCTTTTATTTTCTTCTTTTGCTGGACTTACTTCAATGATCGGTTCCACTTTTAAAGGAAGTTCACACAGATCCTTTGCTAACTCCACCTCAATCATTTCAAATACAGGTTCTTCCTTTAAACAAGAGAAATCCTCTGACCTATGCCATTTGATGTGATCTATGAATTCTTTGAGTGTTCTCAAAAACTTCATGCCTTGTTCATCATCCATGCAGAATGAGCAGAATAAAATCGCGTCGGTTGATTCATCGTTGATGTGTATTTCACCGCACTTAGTAAGTGCACCTTCACGTTGTGTTTTATTGTGTAAAATACTTTTAAACCCTTGGTTCATAATTCACTTGACTAGAATTTGTTTATTGCAAGAAGAATAGGTGCAATAAATAAACAATTTAGAGGGGTATTTTGATTGATGCTTTCGATGTGCATATGTCAAAAACATGAATTCCCCAGGTGGGCTATGTTCAACACCCGGAGAAATGCTTGTACACTGACATGAAATCGCTGTCTATTTTAGGCGGAAAATTTAAAACATCAACGTTATCGATAGAATAATGGGTTTCATTTAAACATTTTAATTAAAAAAAATTGGCTTTTGTTTCGCCTGTTAGCCGTTCTGTTTTCATTCGGCATTCGTTTTTTTTTTATTAATCCGTTTTTTGCTGTAATTCGCATTAAATACTTGGTAAAAGCTCTGTGCAGTGGGCGCCGTGGCGCAAGTGGTTAGTGCGTTGGACTATGGAGCAAGTGGTTCGTGGTTCAATCCCAAGATAACACATAAAAATTTCTTTCACGGCCCAGCTTTTGCGAACATCTGACAAATATTCGAGGGGAATATCACGATTTCCGAAACACCAAGTTTTGAATGCGCAGTCTGGTACACCTCGATGAAATAAGCACAAAATGTTAAGTACCAACATTCTCGTTTTCGCCTAGTTTAGGAGATATCGAGGTTGAAAATTTATTTTTCAGCAACAGAGCAACAGCATTTGAGTCCGAAGGCCGTCCGTTGTATGAGTCGAGAATACTCCAGAGTTTGAAATCCTTTTACCCGCGAAGCAGGCCACCCACCCACTTTGCTAACACCTAAAAGTAAGCATCAATTTGTATGTTTCACGGCAAAACTACAATTTCTTTCAATAGAAATTTCATAGGAAAAATTCAATTTTCAAACCTGGATATCTCCTAAGGTAGGCGAAAACGAAATTGTTGGTACTTTATATTTTGATCCTCTTTCATCGAGAACTACAAAACTGCGTTCTCAGAACTTGGTGCATCGGAAATCGTAATCGTGCCCATCCAAGCGTATTAATGTCATGAAAAAGCTTCTTAAATAAAAATTGCTCTTCGGACCAATTACTGGGCAAGTACTATTCGTTTCGAAACGTTTTGTAATTCTCTCTGCGTTTACGATCCTTAAAGTAACTCGTGTGTTTTCTTACCTCTCTGAGAAGCTTCTCGTCATTTGTTAAATTCAAACGTGGTCTTTACTAGTATTCAGACCTTGCATTTCTCAGTCTATTTCCAAGGGACTAACCAGTAAACCCAATTCTATTACAAAGCGTTGTCACAGCATCAATCCGTTAATGCTTAAGGAATAACATAATAAACCTTCAGAAAAGAAGCAGCATCGTGCTTCAAGGTCAATGTAGCCTGGGTCGACACTGAACTCACGAATGGCATCCGACTCGATATAAGTTATTATACATAAATCACAACAAATCTAGACTTCGACGGCCAATAACTGACATAAGAACTGAGTAACAACAAAAATAAAACTTTTTTTTTTTTCTGATTGGAAAAACCATTGTTAACCTTACTTTATTACTTGATTCACTTCTAATACAAGTTGCGCCAGTTAAGAGATTTCTTAAAGAAATATAACAAACGCTTCATCCTTCTACCTACCTATCTATAAACTGCCACTGGTCGCTTATTTCCCCCCATATACACATGCATACACACAAATGAGAACACTATATGAATCATAGAGGATAATCATACGGAATTCGATCATGTTTCAGCCTCTTGTGCTTTCGCAGAGATGTCTTCCGAAGGAATCGTGCTCCACAAACATCGCAGTTGTGCTGTGTCAGATGGCCCAAAGAATGCTCAGCCAGTGCTTTCTCCGTTCGAAATTCCTTCTCACACTTTTCGCACGGAAACGTGACACCACCGTGAACTTCGTTCATATGTGTTGCCAGCAAAGACGCGCTACCAAATGCCTTTCCACAACTATCACAAACATGCGGACAATCGTCCAAATGTGTTCGCGTATGTTTACGCAAGTCCGCCAACGATGCCAGGTTATCTTGGCAAATTTCACAGCGGAATTTTTTCTCAATCTTATGGCGACGAATGTGCACACTAAAACTGTCTCGATCGGCGAATTTAGCGCCACAATGCTCACATTTGTGTGGCAAATCTTCTGCACTCCAATGTGTAACTGAATGAGTCCGCAGGCGGGTACGTGTTGCAAATCCCTCTCCGCAGATTTCGCATTTAAACGGTGAAAAATCGTCGTGAACTTTCGCCCTATGCTCCGCGAGCATCGATAACAAACGGAATCCCAAATTGCAATCGGTGCATCTTTGCAGGTTGTGTGTATGCCTATTGCGTAAGTGCCGCATGAGTAGTTCTTTGGTCTTATTCTGCCAGCCGCATATCGTACAGTAGAAGAAGCCATCCTCGGATTGGTAATCATCACTGGTATGAGCTGATTGCATGTGACTTAACCATGCCAAATGGTCTGTGAATGTTGTAGCACAGATTGGACATTTGGCGTTTTTCACCTTTTTCTTAAAATTTGCCGGTCTAGCCTTCAAAGCTGGTGGTGGCTTCTGCTTCGGTTTCGCAATATTGCCGACGAGGAATTTAAGTTTATCATAGAACCAAGCACGGTGCGAATAAGCGCCTTTTTTGGAGGAGAGAATCTTTTGCCTATCGTAGGCAAATTGAGTGCGTAACTTGTTGATTTTACGAACAACCTCTGCTCGTGTGGCTTTTGGGTCATATTGTCGGAGAATTTTCAAAAGCATATCGTACGATTGGCGGCGCAACATACGAGAATAGTACTCATCGTTACTTTTATCCCAAAGACGCGTTTGAGATCTATAGATTTCTATGAATTTCTCCACAATTTCTCTTGGATAATGGCCACATGACATCTGAAAATAAACTTGCAGTGAAAAGTTGTCTTTACATAGTTATATATATCTTACGTTTTCGCCGTCCTTTGAATCTTCCATGTCCTCGTATCCATCGCTGTCAATATCGTCATTCACCTCCTCCAGATGAATCTGGCTCAGATGCTCCCATAAATTTTCTTGGGAAACTAAGTCCTGGGCACATATGGGACATAATAAATCTGTAAAAACCTATTTGCGCAGATATTAGTGTTATTACTACTTGTGTTATCATATAAATTCCATTCTTACACTCTTGTCCAGTTCATTGGAATCGTTGTCTAACATGAAACTCAAATAAGGAAAGTACCATGGCAAGCATTCCAGTGAATCATTCACCGAATACTCTACATCCTTGTACTCTTCCAAGAAACAATCTTTTATTTGCGTCACTATTCCTCGCACGTACTCCACCGACTTTGCCTGTTGGGCGCACTTATTGTAATGTGCGGTCAACAATTTGTACACTCCCTCAATGGTTTTCGGATCTGTCTTAGCTGCAGTTTTAAGGTGCCACACACAAGGACACTTCTTAAACAAGTCTAAAAGCTCAATAAACACCTCTCCTGTGATTTCCGGCTTATCATCTTCCAACGCTGCCTCCATATTCGTTGTTGTTGTTGCCTCTTCTGTTTCTACACAGGACGGCGTTGGATCCCCTTCGTTTTCATCAACTCTTGCCGGTAGCTCTTCTTCTTTCACTTCACTAGTTTCTACCGTATCAGAATGAGGATCCATTACAATGAAGTTACTAATCGTATTCAGTTCGAACAGTTCCTCAGGCGGTGCAATCCAATCGGTAATGTCGTCCGCCTCATGACGTGGTGCACTTAAATTACTCCTCGAGTCGTCTTCCAATATCTCAAATAATCCTTTCGTTGCGTCTTTTGGCGATGTCGGCGACTGCAAATACTGCAAGTCGTCCGACCGATGCCATCGAATGTGATCAATGAATTCCGGGAGTGTTCTAAAGAATTTTACATCGGGATCGTCCTCATCCGAGCAAAAGGCGCAAAACAGAAAGGCATTTGTACAGTCATCGTTGATGTGAATTTCACCGCATTTCGTTAACTTGGAGGGATGAATTTCCAATCGCATTCCATTTAGAAGTATGTCTGTTTTCACTTGGGTCATGTTGTACTCGGGTAATTTGGATAATTTTCATAATTTTTTTAAATAAAAATTTTGCAAAAATATTTGAAACAGACGCGAACTTTACCTTCGCATCGCACCGATATGTCAAAATGTGTGATGACTGCAGTCTAGAGGCGTGTTCGTAGATGACGATTGCTTGAAAGTGTTATATAGCCGGTGAAATATAAATACCAACTCATATTTTATACTAACTAGTCATGACACTAAAATAATCTAGCACCTTTTAAAGTTCATTGAAATATATTTCTTAGATTCCTTAACGAATAATATTACGTCAAGTGCAACCATTCTGTTCGTATTTTTATTTAAAATTGAAAATATGTGCAATAACAAGGCTTTATCTAACAATTTGGCCTCTTGGACTGCAAGCTGTTCTTATCACATTAATCACATCCATCAAATTTGTCCTCACCTTCACTTTAGCACCATCTTTCAGGCACACAATCATTTTCATAAAATCGTTGAACAACTTTCCTTCCTTTATGCAATGTATGTACAAAGACTCTGTTTGCTTTTCGGCTGTCTATTATTTGCTTTTGCATTATCATATATTTTCTTTGTTGAAGAGGATTGATTCAGATACTTGTCGTTCTAAACAACGGGCACACATTAGAGAAATTGGAAAAAAGAAATAGGAGATATCGATGCACATTGGTTTTGATTGTCTGTGGATTATAATGTATGAAAAATTAGAGCTTATAAAGGAACCTCTATACTTAACGATACGTTTGAAGATAGGCTTGAGGGTAGACAGATGAGGATTCGAGGAGTAATGGGTATTGTGAGAAAACTGCTAAAGAGCTGGATTAGAACTGGCTATTTCGCCGGAATAGGTACTGCCTATGAAATAAAGTGTACGTACATACATACTTGTACATTTATGTTGAAAGTAAACATATAAATTATTCTAGATTGAAGTTCATGTAAAATACTTAATGGTGTGAAATATCAAGTATGAAGTTAAACTTATTTCCTTATACATGAATCCTAGAAAAATAAGTTCCCAAAAAATCGGCGTGACCCTGTATAATGCATAAGCGAATTATAATTGATAATTCCACAGCTTACGAATTTTGCCTAATCATTTTTTTTAATTTGTAGTCAAAATATGAAAATATTGGAAAGTTTAAAAAGTGGCCTGTTTCAAAATTTGGTACGCAAAATTTTTACATATGTACCTATGCCTTACATTCCTCATATACATGTACATACATATATTGAGTTTCAGCCAAACGCCAACTAGCTGAAAATTTGTGAATTTTTAAAATTCGCTCAAAACGTGGTAGGATGTACGCAAACTAATCAAGGTACGAAATTTTGTCGTGAAAATCGATTTTTATTAAAATCGGCCTTCAGTAAAGTAACCTTCATTTTGAGGTAAGAATGTGTGAATGATTTCGATTTCGCCTGGGACCAGAGATTCTAGATATGAAGTTTGAAGTAAATCCGTTTAGCCGTTTAGGGTGCATTACTCACAGATAGATAGAATTGGCGGACCTTCTTTTTTAATTTGTCCATCTTAGTAATGTCAGCTTTGATTACAATTTCGAGTTTTAAATTTTTCAGGAAAACAATACTTGCCTTATATGTATGTATATCTACAAGTAGAGACGATAAAACAAGGAGACAGGAAACATTGTACGTGGTTCGATTGTGTCTCTTGACTCCACTATTTTTCTGTCTTCTATTAGTTTTAACGCCCGATTTGAATTCTATCTAGGAAGTGTAATGGGAATTAAGGCGCACCGTACTATACATTGGCGTTGTACTCAAGTCTGAGGTGGATGTAGGCCTTGCATTTTCCAGGATCGGGATAAATTCCACAGCAGGCACGTCCTGTCAAGTGGTAATTGCATGGAAACTTGAAATTTCTTACTGACCATCATAACTAAATGAAGAATCCCGTCCACAATTGAAATTATATCTGAAAAATTTCAGCGAGAGCTTGTTTAAGTAAGTAAGTACATGACGAATTAAAGCGATGACTCCGAGAGGAAATAAAAAAAGTAAAAGTTGCTCTTGCAACTGTTAACGGACACTCGAACCACGTAGAGTCTATTAAAACTTGTCGTAGGTACAAAGTTTGTATTCCTATTTGCATGCGGCAGTTAGAGTTTAGAAATTCGAAAGACATTTCTTCTGTTTTAGTTTTGATGTAAACCAAATAAATTCCAGTTAGATAGCCTTTCGCATACAAGAAACCTGGTACAAAGAGAATGGAACAGTGAGATAAAAGTACGAGTTAACTGTATAAAAGTTGAAAGATAAGATAAGCACAATCATAAGTGTTCTACGTTCAATTGACACATCAACTTTATACTTACCAATTTGTATAACACTATGCGCACGACGTTGCGCGCTGACATTTTGTCGTATCGTAATAAACAAAACTTGCGATTGATTCCGAGTTTTTAATTTTTCATTTTACTTGAAAGTATCCAGTGGACAAATATATATTAATAAAATAATTTAACAACAATGTCTAGCACAGCTGTATCAACTTTTTTGTCATATAATACGCCGATTGTTACCACACATTGTGGAGAAATATTTTGTTCTCAGAACCTCGAATACTTCTTGATAAATTGTAGAAAATGTTCGCTGGAATTTAATTTACTAAGTTGCAATCTATTCATTAAACACTTCAGAGAATGTATAGCTTCAGGAGTTGCAGATCCAGGAGATCAAAACGCTACAAATCAAGAAATCTCCAACTATACAATTGATAATTTACTCAAGGATGCTTTGAAAAACAATAACATCGATGATGTTCCGAATGAGGATAATCAAATGGATCCATTGATGGCCTTGAAGTTGGAAATGGAAACTGCAAAGACGAAAGATGAGGTAAGGTGTATATAACCGCCCTTTTTACAAAAATAATGTCACCCGAAAACAACGGATGACGAGATCAAACTGCCTACTCAAGAGTTACCATGGGTACAGGATAACCCTGTTCAGTATGTGCGTGCCATCGCATAAAGTTCAAGGTTCCAATTTCAGGAAACAAAATTAACGTTTTTTGACAGTACCACCTCGCGAACGAACGATAAACTTCCGAGCGTATAAAATGTCATGGGAAAGGCTTCTCAACTCAATTCAGCCGTTCTGAAATGGCAAAAGACTGTAGGTCTCTAGCTAACTAGCACATCTTGTGCCAAGTGCGAGTTTATTTTTACTGTGGAGTCTGAAAATAGCACTGATCAAATTTGTCATCAAATCTGCTTGACGATGATTTGATGAATGTGAACGTAAATTTATATACTTAGGTTGGATGGCTTGTCAAGCCGCTTGTCATACCTATTTGATTGGAAATTTGATCCCCTCTAATGTCTTTTTTCACGATCATTCAGTCGAACAAGTTGTTTTTTTTTCATATGCTCTAAACTCGGAACGGTGCCAATTTGTTTTAATTTACTTTTGAAACTGTCTTGTTTGAATGATCTTACCCTGTTCCTAAATAGCGCCAATAATAAAGAAGGCCATAAATGATTTCTTTCTGTAATCCGTCAACAAGCCTACATAAAGTGGGTAGACATTTTGTTGTAGCTTCAATTCAAAAAATTGCCTTTTTCAGCCACAATTGTCCGACGAAGACTTCCACGAGGATATCGAATACCTATCCGACTATCAAGATGAAGATGATCTAACAATAGACAAAGTAATTCGCCGAAAAATGATAGAAGGAATAATCGATGAATATAAAAAGCATCCAATCCTTTGGGATGTAAAAGAAAAAACAGCTGACCGGGGGCTCAAAAAGCATCATTATAAGCAAATCAGGAAAATTATCAATTCCAAATTCAAGATGAAGTACACAGATACGGAGTTGCGAATACAAATTCAAAACTTAAGGTGCGGTTACAGGCGGGTACTTAAAAGAAGGGAGAGATTCGAAAAGCTTTTTACCGACGGGAAGATGAAATTCAATCCACAATTATGGTACTTTGATAAGTTATCCTTTATCGAGGGAACCATTAATGATATCGAGGTTTGTACATACTCTATTTTAAAATATATTTGATATTTTCTTATATGTAAATTATAGGTAGAACCAATTCTTGATCCCAAAGTTGAAGTTTCCAATGATGAAGAGGTAAGCACTTATTCTGAGTCTTCTTTTTTTTTTTAATTTTCGATATTTTTACAAAAATTTACAGTCGTCTGATTCTGCAAATGAGCAACCAAATCCCGGACCGAAAAAGGAAAACAAAGAACGTCCCAGTTACAAGATATTAAGCGAACCTAAGATTATATCGGATCTCATAGCTCAATATAAAAAATATCCGTTTTTATGGGATCAAACTGCGCCCTTGTACAACGATAAATATGCGCGAAAGGATGCATTTCGTAAGATCACAAAGTTTATCAATAATAAATTCATGAAAAACGTTACGGACAAAGAACTAAGGCAGCAAATCGTAAACCTACGGAGTGGATACAGACGAGTTCAAAGAAAAAAACATAACGACAACTACCGCATAAGCTTGTGGTACTATGATGAATTGTCATTCATCGACCATAAGTCTAATCAGCCGGAGGAGATTTGTAATGTAAGTCAATTTTTTTTTAATTCCTTGACGCAATAAATAATGCTGTACTTATACGCCGTCATTTAAAAAAAATGACTTTAAATTCATTTGTTCCTTGCGATGCCTTTATTATAAACTACTGCTTACCGTATTCCTTTTTCTTTTTTGAAGCAGATCCCAGAAGAACCAATCGATGACAAAACATTAATAACAATAACTCCACATGTATTCAAAACCGAAAACACCTTCATGGATCCAGCTTTAGAAGAAACACAAAACTACGAGGTAAGAGATTATAAAAGGTGCTTGCAATTTTTCAATGTATCTAATCTTTTTTAGATCTTAGACCACCGTTTCGACGATGACGATGATGATGATGAGGGTGATGATGATGATGAAGATTATGATAACGGTGCTAAGGAAAGCCGATCGGGCCGACAAAAAACCGACAAAAAAGTAACATTAAGTATCATTCAGGAATACAAACAACATCCTTGTTTGTGGAATAATTATCTCTACAAGACCACCAGCCGTTTTAACCGTTACGATGCCATTAAAGAAATCGCAAATATTATTAACTCCAAATGTAAGACTCGTTTTACTGATACAGAGATGAGAAATAAGCTCGTCCAACTAAGAAGTAGCTACAGACGTGTTTTACGGAATAAGGAGGCTTTCGAGAAGAAGCATGCAAATGCGAAAAGGACATTTCATCCACAGTTATGGTACTTCGACAAGATGTCATTTATTGGAACGTCAGAGAGTGACTTCGCAGTTAGTCGTCGAAAGGCACGTAAAACGAACTCAGAAGAAGACCAATGCAAGAAGGAGGAACAAAATGAGGATGCAACTACACCGGATAGTGACGATGAGTCAAATGTAGATATGGACGATGAGATGATGGCAGCTGAGGAAAATTCTGAACCTGAGGAGGAGACTAAAGGAGTAAGTTTTATTTAAGATAATAGCGAATACCATTTACTGAATCAAGTACTTTTAGAAAGGCATCACTAAGAATAAAGAGCTGTTGACTGGTATCATAGAGGAATATAAAAAAATGCCTTCCCTATGGGCTGTACAACACTACACTAATGATAATGAGAGTCGAAGGATAGCCTATGGAAAATTAGCTAAGATCGTAAATGCCAAGTTTAATACGCAATTCACGAGCAAGGGTCTAAGTCGAGAAATCATTAAGATGCGTTCTACGTACAAGCGTGTGATGCGTAGAAAACGGGAGGATCCCGCATTCCAACCGAAAATGTGGTATGCTGATTTGTTGTCTTTTATCGAGCGGAAACCTGGTGACACGCATGTTATTGAAGTAAGAATCTTCACAGGCTTAACAGATCTTAGAAATTCATTTTCATTCTACTACAGGATGTACTTGATCGGCAGAATGAATGCATAGGTGAATGGTCAGCAGAATCGGGTTCTGAAAATGAGCTTGCTGACGGCGACGAAGAGGTACGAAGTAACTCTTTTTTGTGTGTAAAGTTTAATACGTTTTACTTCTTTTCAGCTAAACCAAAGAAAGAGAAGGCTAAAGAGCGTGAGTCTTTATTTATTTGGAAATATTTATTGTGCTTTAAAAAGTTTCTTATTTTATTAGAGGGAGCATGTTTACGAAATCATAGAACTCTATAAAGCGGCACCAATCTTATGGGATACTAAACATCACCAGCATTCGCTTCGTATCGAGCGAAAGAAGGCAATTGAAAAAATTATTGCAACCTTAAACCAAGAATACGATTGCCAACTTACAGTTGAGGAATTTCGTTATCAAATCCGCTTCCTGAGAGATGCATATTTTCGTGCTGTGCGACATGAAGCAGCAGCTAACCAGGAAGATGTTGCTAACAAATATGTATCCAAACCATTTTTCTACACACGAATGTCATTCCTAGAACCGTTTGCAGACAAGACCCCAGAAAGGGCTCCAGCACTTCAAATACGTTCTAAGCCAGAATCTAGCGAAGATTTCAAATTTCTCATCGAAAATAGACCTCTTATGACAGATTTTATTGAGCTGTACAAGGCACACGGTTGTTTGTGGGATCAGAAGGATAAAGACAGAAACAATACGGCAGCCCATTCGGAGGGCTATGATAAGATTATGAACATGTTCTTGCAGCACGACGTCATTTATACAAAAGAGCAAGTCTTGTCGGCGATTGGCTTTCTTCACTCAACCGTTGTGAATACACGCAAAGCATTTGAACTTTACGACACAAACAACACGAATGAATCGCCAATCTGGTTTTATGAACACTTGAAATTCCTCGGAAAGATTCCCAGAATCAAAGATAAGTATTGCTCTCACTGCGATCAACATTTCCGTTCGCTGGCCGATTATGAGAAACACAAAATTGAAATCGCCGGAGATTACCCGTATAAGTGTGCGGTATGCAAGGCTGGATTTGTGTCCCGGTCCAAATACGCGTATCATCAGATAACCCACAAAGAACCCCATAAATGTGATCAATGTGGCTTTCAAGCGTATGATAGACACAATTTCAACGTACACATGCGCCGTCATAAGGGTATACATCCATTCAAATGTGAACACTGCAATAAAGGTTTTGTGACGTCAACCGAGCTCAATCGACATATGCGAATGCACACGGGTGAGAAACCATTTATTTGTGAGGTTTGCGGGAAATCGCTGGCAGCAAATTCTGAATTCCATCAGCATATGAAGCGACACCGCAATCAACGCGATCACAAGTGTGAGATATGTGATAGTGCTTTTTACACACCAAAAACTCTGCGAGATCATATGGCGTCACATTCGTCTGAGCGACAGCACGTATGTGAAGTCTGCGGTGCAGCTTTTAAGCGAAAGAAGACACTACACCAGCACAAAGCATTGCATGCGGAGCACAAGAAACACGAGTGCAAAATCTGTGGAAAGTTGTTTGCTCAGAAGGCAGGTGTATACTCCCATATGAAGTCGCATGGGCTGATGGTTGGTGGTAGTTGAAGGAGGTTGTGGTGCGGGGGGTTTTTTTTTTGTTTGATAGAAAATAAAATAAATTATTTATAAGGCGGATGAAATTCGGTTGTTTAGTTTTGGTGTGGTAAGATAGAAATATTAAGGTCATCAAGGTAGATGGCTACGCAGACTCAAAAAAATATCCTACATATTCAGCTGTGCATATGAATCGTGCATAGATTTACTATTTCATTTCGGCAGGTATTGCTGTCTTCTTCAGGGGATATGAAACAAAAAGAAGAGTAAACTTAAAGCTTATGCATAATTCTCTCAAAGCAACCAAGAGCGGAGGAGGCTTTACGTCACTAAGAGTGAAGGAGGCTTCACGTTTGATATAGTTCATGCTTCTGCATCATAGAACAAGACTGGAATGATAAGGGTCTGTAGTTATTAAGAGAGAGAGCTATGCTACTCAATTGTGGTCTTAGCCTAAAGAAACAGTGGCAACATGTGATCTGTTAAGGGACCTAACATAGGCTCTAGGCTCAAAACGCTATGCACCACTAGATGAATCTAGAGTCGTTGCTTCACTGTCACATTCAAAATTAAAGATTCATGAGTAATGTTGCATTAGAGGCTGAAACTACCATGTGAGTTAAGGAGAGCGCATTTCCTGTGTCACTGTACAAGCATCTGCACACTCTGGCAGATTTTTCGAAGAAGGACCTGAACGTAATATTAAAAGGATTCTTAAACCACCGCTTCTAGGAGGTCTGGCTCGAATTCCACACTCAATATTTTGTGAAACTTACCTACACCGATAAGAATAGCTGTACAGTACATAAAACAAATCAGTCGCTTAGGATGAAAATAATGAATCGATCTGTAAAATTACAATTTCGCAAAACTTCTGTGTCCTTGAACTAGTCGTTATCCTTTCCTTTATTTTCCTGAATGATTTATTACAAAGGTCAAAACGATAGAGATACTAATCCCATCGCAATGTCATTGCATAACTTTGCGTCGAAGGTTATTTACCACACCCCATATAAGGGTTAATTTGCATACTAGAAAATAATTTCTCTTTTCACACATTCATCAAGGATATCGGATCTCTGTTCAAGGACACTCAGTTAACCCTTTATAAATACAACTCCGCTAAACGGGAAACGTGAAGTAATCTTCTGACCATCGACGTTGGAGCATCGCAGATACTCTTAGGTTTTTTTTATTTAAACAAATACTTATTTCTATAAATTGCTTAATATTATTAACAATTAATTAAATTAAATGATCTACTACAATTGAAAACACACACAACCTGTTGATAGTGATCGTAAATACGTTCTGACGATCAAATAAGAAAAAAATTTCTCTTTCTCTCCCATGCGACATAATACGATTTACGATAAAAACCGAATGAGCTTGAAAGAGAGGAAGTGAAGGTAAACAAAAAAAGTTTAATCAGTTGATAGACTGCTCGAATCTGGAATTTGCTCTTGGTGACGTACCATAAAATTTTCTTTTCTGTCGAAGTAAACAAAAGCCACAATAAAAAAAGGCACGGCAAAAAAATAATATCGTGAAAATAGTGAAATGAGTGTGACATCGGGGGAGTCTTCGTCATCAGTTGAAGACGATCAGCAAATTGCATTTTTCACGATTAAATGTGGTGAAATATTCCATACGCCCGATAGACAATTTTTCTTGCTAAACTGCGGAGTGTGTGGAAAAGGATTTTGCGCGTTAAATGAATTTATAGATCATGTAAATCATGCGCCGTGTGGACCCCTAATATCACCCAGTGAGATTGCCCTCCAGGCGGAATGTGAAAGTTTATGTGACGCTCCAATTGTCGCCGATCAATGTTTGAGTGCTGAGGATGGTGCAGAGGCATTTCAGGAGCTTATCGAATATACAAATGGCGATGATGTGGGATGTGATATTGAAAATATTATGGATACCTGTGAGAATAGCTCTACGGAAAACTATTTACTTCCGGAAATCGGTTGTTACCTGTTTGAGGATGTCGACCAACCGCAGTGCGAAGAAAGTGCTTGCGTCATGGATCCACTTGTGAGTCGTGTGGCCTTGCAATAAATACGTGTTTCAAGGTGTGAAATGAAATTGCTTTGCTCTTTATTTTAGATATCTAGCCTCAAGGATGAGTGCGAAGGAGAGCGAGAAGCTAAAACAAAAAGCATTGAGAAGGGAGAAAAGAATCAAGGGGATGAGGTATGTATAAAGTATAAACGGTTGATTGCCCAACTAGTCAAAGAACGATGACGCAACTGTAGTGGTTTTTGGTATGTCAGTCACCTTGTTAAAATAAAAACACTCGCTCAAAACCGGATGACACAGATACTTTTTTAGTGAATCTCTTAAATTTGCACTAAATTTTGGCACTGCATCACAAGTAGGGTCAATGGCTTTTTGATGTGGACCAGAAAGTGGATGGTCTAGTTTTTACAGTTCTTTCGACTGTTTATCATCAGTCTCGTACTCGTATGCCTGTAGTTTGAAAGGTTATTTATGCATTATGGACATTACATTATTTTAAGGAGATTTACGTATGTATGTACATATGTGTGTATATAATATGTACATATACATGTACCGATATTCAAGTTCATCGGCTTACTTTTTTTCAATGCCTATCTCAATCTCTTGAAATTTTTAGATTGAAATAAGGCAAACGCCGAAACGCATTCGTGAAATTTCCTGGTGAGGAAAACTTCTGTCTTGTTCGTAAACCCTCAAATCGAATCCAACCAAACTCTCCTGATTAGAGTATTTATTTACTGAAACTTATTGGATTGAAATTGATTCACAACAAATACCGGAAACGACAGATTCATAACTGTAACCGCTCAGAAATAAAGAAAAACAATTAACTATCCACGAGAATGTGTGTAAACAACACTTCGAACGGTTATTGGCAGTCATTTTTCTCCGAATTACAAGCCACCGAGCGAATATGGATCAAGTCGTAGTAGTCATCGTCATCGCATTTACGATGCATACAAATCAGCCATGTCAGGTAGAAACAACATAACTTGGGTTTTATGTTATTTCCATTTTTCTTTAGCTTCCTTCATGGATTCACCTTTTCCCAATTAGAGTCATGCACTAGAAAGTATTCCTTTTTTCCAATACGAAAGAGTTATTCGCCTATGGTCCTCTGAATCAAGGACAATGTTTACATTTATTGCAATCTAATTTATCACACCTTGCCGTAGAAATACAAAAAATGATTTGTGAGGTAAGAATTCTTTTCTGGCATATTAAGATTTCGTGTAATATTAGTCGTTTACTTTTGATTACCTTTCTACTTTCTCCTATTTCAATTTTAGAGAAGGTGGTATTCGTGTAGTATTTTTGTTACGTATATTAGCGCTCGTACAGCATTTTCATTACTAGATCTGTTTCTTTACTTTCTGCACTAAAAATAGTAAAATCACAATTTTCTAAGAGTAGGGGAAAATTCTCTCAGAGAATGATGAAAATTTTAGGCAACTCATCGAACAATAAAACGTGCGCCCAACTGAAATGTCACGTATGCGGAAGAACAAAACACGACACAGACGTCGAAATTTTCAAAAATTTGTTGGGTAAAAATTCGTAATTTGTCACTCTTTTTTACGATTTTTACTTGCACCTATACCTATAGGGCAAGTATTGGTTTCGTGAAAAATTTCGAACTCGATATTTTAATCAAACTTGACATTACTATGACGGAGAAGTCCAAAAAAAGTGGTTCCGCCAATTCCGTCTGTCTATCTGTCTGTCTGCCTAAACGGCTAAACGGATTTGCTTCAATCTTCATATCTGGGGTCTGTGGGATAATCCCTAGAGGCGAAATTGGAATTTTCATTCTAACCTCAAAATGAACCTGATTGAGCTTAAAATTATTATCTGAGGTGGGTATGACAAAAGCAAAGATATGACGTACCAAGTTTTGGAACTGCCACGCCCACTTTTCAAAAATGTACCTTTTTTCAAAATTTTTACTAGAAATTGAAAAATTTGTTAAAACGAAATTAATAGTCCTTGAAGTTTTCTATAATTCAGTTGAACACCATACATAAACTTTGAATTTCAGTGCTTATAAAATAAGGTGCAAGTACGTACGACCCAGTCGTGCACTTTATTTTGTGGTAGGGAACGGAGTTGAACTAAAATTCGTAACAATTTGTAAGAACTTTCAAGTAAAGGAATAGACGTATGTGTGATGTGTGATAAACACATACTTCCTGAATTAATTTTTAGGTAGATATTTGTTTATACCCCAAAAACTAAAAATTATTTACGAACGAACTTTTTCTTTTGTGAATTGAAATTCCACTTACGGACTTTCGTTAGTGAACTTCTATGTACAGTACAGAAATCTTGTGAAGAGTGTTTCTGAAACTAGAGAATCTCCTACCCTTTTTTTCAAAATAACTAGATTTCCCCCACATTTGTGCGGCTATCCATAGGAACAAAAACAGCATAGAGTACAACCTATGGAAGAAACGTTAGGGCGAAATAAAAACAAACCTGCTATAAAATCTTATAAATCCTAACATGCAGATAGAACAAGAAACTGTGATTTGTCAGATTTTTAAAACACCATTCCTCTAATTCAACCTCTATTTTACAGCTAACAGCAAATGATCCTTTAACCACACGAATAATCGAACTCTACAAGTGTAACGAATGTCTATGGAACAAGGGACATCCTGATTACCATAATCGCGCAGAACGAAGCGATGTCTTTCAGACAATGATAGATTCGTTACAAAAGGAATTCCAGTGCTGTATAACAATCCAAGAATTAAACTATAAGCTCAACAGACTCCGCTATGCATTCTACAGAGAATTGCGTAAAATGAAAACATTCCAGACGAGCAACACCAATCCCAATGATAAGTTCATATCCAACCTGTGGTACTTTGACCTCCTCACATTCCTGAAAGGAAACACTAGTGCTCTACTTGAGGTAAGTTTCAGTGAGACATTTTTCATTTAACCTGACTGACAACTTTCCTGCCTAGGTTCCAAAATCTCAAATCCTTCTTGACATAATTGACGGCTATCACAGATGTCAGTGTTTGTGGGATAAATCTCATCATGATTTCCGGAATCGCCGTGTGCGATATGCGGCATATGATGCAATTGCCACTACAATAGAAATTAAGTACTCAATTCGAACAACTCGTCGGTCGGTTGTTTTGCAAATTAAGAAACTTCAAGCACTCTATGCTCAGTCGCTGCGTTCAGAGGCGGAAATGCATCCCGAGAATGAAGAATCGAATCCTTTGAGAGAATTGCTCCTCCAGAAACTAAATTTCTTGAAAGGCAAAATTCGGGGATGTAAAGAGATCAAATGCAGCTTCTGTGAGGAGGTGTTCTACTCGAATTCCAAGTACAAGCTTCACTACCAGAAGCACACAGGAGACCTTCCATATGCCTGTAGTATATGCAGCAAACAATTCCTCCATAAACCTAGTTTAAAGGCACATGAGGACACCCATTTGGATGTCAATGATCGAGCGTTTACTTGCGAATTTTGTGGACTAAAGATTGCCGATCGGACTAATTACAGGGTGCATGTGCAGAGGCACAACGGGGACCTACGGCATGAATGTAAGATTTGTAAGAAACGCTTTGGAACTACGACGGAGTTGAAAAACCATATGCTGGATCATACGGGGGAAAAACCAAATGTCTGTGATCAGTGTGGAAATCAGTACAAATCAAGGAGTGAGTTAACAAGACACATGCGGCTGCACGCGTCTAGGCGGGAGTTCAAGTGTGGCTACTGCGTAAAGGCATTCCATTTTCAAGCGCAGTTAGATCAGCATATGCTAACCCACTTTGCACAGCCCTGTGATATATGTGGAGAGGAGATTAATGGCAGGCGGGCGTTTATGAGACACAAAAAGGAGCATTATTGACTCGTGAGGAATAAGAAAAAGGGGTAGCTAATTGCGTTTGAATGTAAATGTTATTTGCATGTTTTTGTACGTATATTTGTGTAAAAGTTTGCAATAAAAGTTCAACTTGAAACAGAAGCTATATAGAAAACGCATTAAATTTTTTGTGATACACAACTCTTAGAAGATATAAAATTTTTTCATAGAAATGAACTATTAGGTAAGCAGTACTTTATGTACTACTTTGTATAATAGACACGCGAGGTAAACTCTTAAGACGGATCTTGTGCAATAGAGCAATAGAGAAACACTGGTAATGACTTAAAAGATATAAGATATATATGTACATATATGTATGAATGTAAGTTGTATCCGCTTCCATTTACTTAAGTGGCGAGCCCTTAGGTGGGTTCTAACCAGCACTTCCTTTTTTCTGTGGCACCTTTCTCTATTGCGTTGTTCCTCCATCTGGATGAATGGAAGTCTATTTCGGTCAAGGCACAGGCGTTCATCTAATCTGCATATTCGATCCATCTTAGTGGTTGCATATAGACATTTCTGATTAAGTCGATACGTATCTGTATAGCTCGTACAGCTCTTTTCTAATTACCATCTACATATGTATGTATGTAAACGGGAACAAATAGAATTAGAAATATTTTTATCTTTGAACAACCGAGTGAGACCTCATTCACTCTTATCAATTATAGTGTAGAATTAACAAAACAAAGCTATTCATTGAAGAAACTTGTTTATTGTTAAATATGTATAGACAGAATATAAAACAAAGGAAACCCTTCCATTAATAGGTTGTATTTGGTGATCTTTAGTCAAAACTTTTATTGACAACACCAGAAAAGAACATTTATTTTGTATGGCGCTACTGTTATTGACAAACGCAAACCTATTTCTCAGTTCTCATAGAATGAAAGGAATGAATAAAAAAGAAAAAAGCTACGTTTTTCATTATTCAAACTCATGAAGCACCAGGTTTTAATGAAAATGATAATTTAGGTCTGGAGTTGTTCTTTCCCAGTATTACTTTCTGTTCTTCTTTCACCCGTTTTTCTTGTTCCTTGCGCATTTTCTGCCTTTCTTCATCCATAAGTCGCTGCTCCTCAATTATTGCTAATCGCTCCTCAGCCTAAAATTTAACTCGTTAAAATATGCGATTCAAAAGTTGTAAGTAGATGTACTTACTAATTTGCGCTGAGCCTCTTCGATTTTTCGATTATTTTCAGCTAGTATTTGTTCTAGTTCGTCACGTTTCTTTTTTTCCTCTTCCTGTATTTGAAAAAATAAAATTAGGACAAGGAATTTGTTAAGTTTTAAAACTAAATTTTAATGTGACACAAAATGGAAAGTGAAATCATGTCTTAATTTTTAGTTCTTGTTCGTTGTACTTTCAGAACAGCTGAAGAAAGCTGGTAGATACATACATATGTTTCTGTTTTGACACGATAGCAACGACTGTTGATTATTTTCTATTCCTTACACATTCTACATATATTGCCATTGCTTTTGCTTTTATACATTGTCGCTTGTTAATTCGATAGTGGTCAGTAACGAATCCCGTGATTATTCAATTTTAATTTTTATTTAGGCTTACGCATACAAGAGCGTGGTAATTGTCAAGAAAGATTCGTACACAATGGTCTTCACATGATGCATTTGTTTTTCTTGGCTACTACTCGTAAATCCATAAGTCGTAAGTTACTATAGAGCATAGGTTGTTGATGTTGTACATATTATGTACATATGTACATACACACTTCTGGATAATCGTTTTGATGGATCGATCCTTTATATGACTGAATTATATTAGTTAATAGAACCGAAACCCGTTCCTAGTGGTTATTTTTTAACCAACTGATATTACTACCGCCGGCCAAGCGCAGATTATAGTTTTTTGTAAACAGATATTACTCAAAATAGCTGATTTTTTAATTTGCAGTATGTACCACCAAAATATCACTTAAAAAGATAAACATAGTAATGGCTATCACCTACCTCACGACGTCTTTCTTCTTCGCGAATTTGTTCTCTTCGCTTTTCTAATTCAAGCATCATTTCACGTTCCATATCCTTTTTGGCCGCTTCAACACGTCTGTTTACTTCTCGTTCAATCTCTTCTTTTCGCTTTTCTAATTCTTCTTCTACTCGTTTCTTGACTAAAAGTTCTATTCTCTTGGCTGCTTCTTCTTCAATTATCTAAATGAATGAATTTAAGAGTTATATACATACATAAATATTCATATACAATATACATATATGGAATATAGTATAACAGCTGGGTATGAATATGCACTTAAAAGCTGAATTGCAATTTTGATTATCCACAATTTTAGATAGATTATTGCTCACACTTGGTATCACTGAGGCGAGTGCAATTGTTCTATACGATTATATTCGGTTTATTTCGCGCTCCATTAATCACAGTAAACAAACACCATTTCACACTAGATCGACATCTTTTAAAGTAAATACAAGAGCTTCCGTCATTGCCTTGGAAAGTAAGTCAAAGCAAGCTTAATGTTACAAATCAGTGTGCATTCGCAATGAACTAGAATAACATGAACTTGCATATTTTAAAAAAACGGAACATTGCTGGCAAAATAAACAAAAAAAAAGTGATCTAAGCCTTAAATATATGCAATATTCCACTAAGTGTTCTTGGCTTAAATTGGAGTATGTTGCAGGCAGTCTATTTAGGAGGAATACGCTATAAATTGCAACCACTTCACTGATACCACCAATCAATTAATTTGAGTTGCACAATCGCAATCACTACATGTGTTCTGAAAAGGACATTTTCGTTTGTAAACCTTTTGTTCGGCTTCCTTTTGCCTACGTTGCCGCTCCATTTCAGCTAATCTTTCCACTTCGTCCAGCTTTTTGGTTCGGCCTTTCTTCCTCTGATGACGTTTTTCATCTCCACTAGATGCATAGCTGTCTGAAGAAGACACTGATAAGGATCGCTTTCTGCAAAAAATATAATTGTATTTAGAAAATCTTATTTTATATTAAAAATACACTTTACTTCAATTTATTTGAACTTCTTTCGCGGCTCCGATCGCGATGTCGGCTATGAGAATGCGAACTACGCTCGGATCTATCTCTGGATTTACTTTTGCGTTTGTGTTTACTTTTATGGTGTCGTCGTTTCGCTGGACTTCGTGACCTAGACCTCGATTTACCCATGTTTTCTGTTATTCAGTTTTGTGTTAATTTTATTTAATATATATTTTGTTGCACTCCCAAACCGATAGATGTTATAAAAAGCAAATATTAAACAAATAAAAATGGCTACTAATCAAATTGATGTTAAACTGTCACTTAAGGTGTTGTCAAAAGCATCGGTTTTTCATGGGAATATGTTGCCAGCCTGCGCAGTACACCGCACAAAAAAAATTCCCACTGAACGTCAGTAATCATGGAAGTAGGATTTATTTTTACTGACTTTAAAAGAGTTGCTAAATTTGACATTCTTTTCGGAATGTAAAATACTAACTCGAGGGAGTGTAAAAACAGGTTGTTTACATTTGCTATTGTTAAAATACTCAAAATTAACAGGTGTAAATTAAAGTATTCACCCTGTAAACTTTTTTGTTACATTTTGGCAGAGAACTGGCGTTATACATAGTTATCATTTTCTAGAAAATATTTATTTTGCCCCATGGTTTGTAATATAGATAAAAATATGCTTGTTATGGTTAGATATACATATGTAGGTTGTGATTGGATTCCAGTGATCTACTTCAACTTCTTCTTTGGTCGAAGAAATTATACAAAATCAAGAAAGTTCAAACATAAGTAGTGCACAAACGTGATTAAGATATTGTATGTTAGAACCGTCATTCATACCCACTTTTGTACGTCCTCGAAAAAGTGTACAACGAGGGCTTTGTTCATTCTTCGTGTGATTTCTTATCTCCGCATTCTCTACAGAGTTCTTTTTCAGTTATTCTGGTTGATACCCCAGAGTGTTGTCGTCCATTAAAAATCAATCAATTAACCAGTAGATAATGATTTCCTATCTATTTCGATCAGTCTATCGGTTTTCCTTTAATCAAACGATGGCCACAATTTCCTGGTTAGTATACTTTGTGAAAGTTACAAATCACCAGAAGGTTTGTGGTTCAAAATGTGTACCACCACTGTGCAAATGTCAAAAGAAGATGGTTCAAATATGGTATATACAGCTACGCTGAAAGAGTGTAAGATGTAATATTTATAAATAGAAGAAATAATTATAAATTTCTTTATCCAAACATGTTTTCTTTTTACTTAAGTGAATCCAAGGATTTTTGTGGTTCATTATAACAGGAGTTGACTGTAGATATCCCATCAGTATTACCAGATAGGAAAATATTTCTCCGCCTAACAATATTTTAATAGGTTTACTTGTTAAGTGCCATCCCTTAATTTGCTGATTTTCTATGATACACGTAGTTTTGAAATGTGTTTTATTTCAATTCAATTCCAAAGTCAACTACTAGACTTTAGTCTCGATTATAATTATGGGCTTTAACTAGGCCAGATTAAAAATTTTTAAAAATTTGAATAAAGAAGGAAATAACGCACTTTTAAAAGCTATTCGAGGTTAAGAAATCTATTCATATTGAATTGAATATAATACCATTAAGAACAATTCATTTTTTTCAAAGAGAAATGTGGGAAATGTAAGAAATCTCTTGTCTTTTAGGCTTTATTAAGATTCATACGAGAATTTGATGCTTATAAGCCATTAAAACATTTAAGAATTCTTGAGTATAAGTTAATGAAGGTAATCCGGGTTTTGACTTGACAGAAAGAAGAACTACTGACCATCCATTCGCTGTCAGAATAGTGCATGAGAAGTTTTAGGTGTATGCTAAACCAAAAAGAAAAACGCCTAGTGATGTTGAACCAAAACCTTTTACGTAAAAGTTTGGTCATCTCTCGCAGCCGTAGCGGAGTATGTATTAAATTGGGATAGTTAAGAATTAGTCAATTGCTTTTCAGGGATGATTTTTTCATCCTTGGTCCCTCCAAATCGAAGCTCAGTGTACATTCGAAACGTTTCTGATTTACTGATGATACTCGAATGTAGGTAAAAGTGAGTTTGAACTCTGCATTTAAAAAAGAGAATGACTAATTTCCACCAAAGAAAAAATATTTGTAGCAAAAGTTTGAACAGCGTAGCAAAAGACAAGTGCCAGAGCTTCTTATATCCACCAATGGTTTCGAGCCTCATGTAGGAGGCTGAACCCGGCTCACTGAGGTTTTTAAGTCAAGATTATTGGGAAGGTATAGTTAGTCCACGCCCTATCTTTGGTACTATCATCCCTGAATGTCATTAGTTAGTGGGTCTATAAAAACGTCACCATGAAAAACTGCGTACCCAGGAATCCTGGCCTGCGTCACAGAGTAACAGAGATAGGTACGTCAGTTAGCTTCCCAGCATAGGCTTTAATTGCAAGTTGGCTTCGAGTAGATATTGAGTAGAGCAAAAGACTCATGACTACGGATTATTTGATCTGAGCTTCCCTAACGCAACATACAGCACCAAAAATGTTCTTAATAAGGAAATATGGTTTGCATATAAGACATTATCATCTGGCTGAAGGTCGGTATACTGCTAAGAAGACTCCCTGGGCGGGCACCCTGCTGAAATTGATCTGCCGCTAAAGCACTACATGTACTTATGTCTTTTAATGCCCCTCTGGCATTAACAAACAAATGCTAGGAGGCAGAGTAAAATTCCTTGGAGGCACTGAAAATTCCTCTTATCACACTTCCAGGCAGATGGTGCAGTGCTTCCAGATACTTCGATTTTATTCGTTTCTCTCATTCGCTCTGGTAGAAGTTCGGGGTGAATCTCTACTGCGTTGTCCCTCCGGTTTTGATTCGAAGACTCTGCGGGCGGAAGCGGTGGTATCCATTCACTCTGTCCTAGCTATCTTAAACTACTGATACGCAGTTTTTTGACTAGATTGATGTCGCTGTACAGCTCGTATAGTCCGTCGTTCGTTGAATATCCTCCTCCAAAGCCTGTCAACGCAAACGGGACCGAATATCTTACGAAAACTGTTTCTCTCGAAACGACTGAGGTTATTCTTCGTTTTATTTCTGCTGAGCTGTTGTTTTCAGAATTGATAGCAGAGCTAAGGTAGACAAAGTCACCGGTGATAGCCTGCTGAGTTCTACCAATTATGCCAATATCATCGGCGTATGCTAGTAGTTGCACAGACTTTTGAAAGATTGTGCCTCCGATGATGGCTTGTGAGTTTTACACAATTCTTTCTAATATGATGTTGACGAAGTGACATGACAGTGCGTCATCTCGTATAAATCCTCTTTTGACATCAAATGTCTCGGTGAGGTCATTACCGACCTTGATGGAGCAACGAGCGCTGTCCTTCTGTACAAATGAACGAGTTTGGCCAAAACTAGACATGTCTCTGTATATGTAGCTCGTCTCTATAGAGCGATCTTAAAATTGTTAAATTGGTGGTCGGTTTCAATTTGAACTTCTTATGTTTTTTCCAGGATCTGCCGAAGTGTGAAAATGTATATACATACATATCTAACTATTTTTTAAATCTATGTAGGTATTAGAGAAGATTATAATTCTCGAATAAGACGATTGACTGCTACCGTATGTAGGTTCAAAGTTCTTACGCTGTTCGATCAAATATTTATTTTTCAATTAACCATTATTCCTAGGTCACTGTTCTCTTGTATAGCTTCGGTCAAATTTTTAATTTTGCCCTTGAAAATATCTCAAAGAACAAGTTCCTCTTTAATCCACTAAAAGAACCTTAAGCTAGATAGCATATTTTATTCCTTTGTGACAGCTATAATGATCTTGAATGACAAACCACATTTAACTATGTCAATAGGGTTCAAATCAGTATTAACCAAAAACATCAATATATGAAAATAAATAAAGAAAGAACAAGGGTAAAGAGCTTTAATTTAAAAACTCAAATCTAGACCAATGTAACGCTCATAAGGAACCTGGTGATTTCCAACGATTTGGGTCTGTAGAACAAGTTTTGTTGTATACAGTTTTTGCACAAATTGAAACGTGCCTTCACACTTTTTTTTCAGCAACCTCGAATCTGTTGTATGAAGAAAATATAAAAAGACATAAGCCGATCAGTCGAATGCAATGTCTCAATTTATAATTGCTACCGCTTGATTATTGTCAAAAATTTCCCCCAGGCGTTTCTAAGCTCATTAAGCAATTAAATGTCAATGATCTGATTAATTCAATCGGATGTTGTACACTTTCTCCAATTCGGATCGATTCCACTTGAAACTTTGTGAAATGAAAGCAAATCAAAGTCGTTCCGCATCAAAGTTAGATCGGCTAAATCATTGGGACCACTTGTGGGTTTGTTATTGTCGAAATGCTTTTTTTTTTTTTTTTTTATTTTCTTATTCTTTCTCAAAAGATCATTGCTGCCGCTGTAAGATCATTTGCCTCTGTAGTCTTATTCATTTATTCAATAAAAAAAAAAAAAAAAAATTGTGTATACGTGTAATCCACTGCATAAGGCGAGCATTCGATTTTCTAACCTTTCAAAGGTAACGTTAATGTACATATACATATGTATATGTATGTATACCTATCATAAATGAGAATGTATGCTATGTGTATAACAGACCTGACATGGAATGGTTAACAATAAAATTCCACAAAAAATCTCAGTAATTGCTCATTATTGGGCACACTTCATGTCATGTTTGAAGCCCATTACAATCTTCTGGCTTTCTGTTATTTTCGTTTAATTTAGGAAATTATTGTGCCTCCGTGGGTGACACACCAGCCCAATGTGTCCGTTTCGCTTTGCGTCTCGGTCGTTGTTGTCCTGAGTTCTATACCAAACGAAAAAGTTGGCTCACTCATTGCTGTCTAATAAGAGTTAGGGCAAGATGAATGCCTTTGCTTATTCGTCATCTATAATTACGCTTAGTATCGCATAGACAAGTACTTCTCGTATATGAGCATCTCAATGTCGTATTCTTATCTGGCTGTGAGTGTACTTATAATGTGAGAGAATATCTTTAATAGTCAGTCCATCAGCTGCTACCTGTGTGATAATATCAACGGTACGCGCTTAAAGCACTCTTGGAATGAAGGCTAAAACATAATTAAACGTAAGAGGAGGTGATAGCCTTTCAGATATTTTATATATCAGTCATTACTCAATACAACAAAAAAATGGATGGTCAGTTTGAAGATAAGCATTCCTTGAGTTTTTAAGAAATTACTGTACTTCTTCGATTTAGCCACGTTAATGATGATCTTAGTTTTACGTTTATGTTAGCTTCAGTTGTCGCCAAGGTTAGGTGGGTTTAATTAAGGTTATGAAATGGATATGTATCTTTTACAAAAGGAAATCTATCCTGCAATCTACAGTTTGGTGAGCTAGTTTATACTTTTTATAAAGTTTAGTAAATCTTCTAGTAAATACATCTGCTTTGTTTTCGAAAAATCGAGATCCTAGTATACCTAGACGTCGTTCATATAGAGTGAATGACACATCCTCTTGATACCTAATTGGACTCAATATTCCAACATTGCGGAACATAACTCCAATGTCACAGTACCAGTGATTACTTCAGTTTGTAGTATACGGATAGAGGATCGCTTTATTCATAGGTAATAATCTTCCCTAAATGGCTAAGAAAGTTAATTTTCTCTATTATGTCATTTAATACAATATTTAATGCTGTCGTAAAGACAGCAGCTTTGTCAGAAAATATCATATAGTCAGATTTGGCTGTACAACTCTGGGCAAATAGCTGGCTACCAGGGAGGCCAATCGACTGGAATTTCGCCCTCCGAATAGCCACTCTTACCCCGCATTTGATGGGGATTCAGTTCACTTCTGCACAAATAGGTTTCAAAATTAGAAGTGAGTTGGGAGATGGTATATTCTCCTAAGAGTTCAATCTGAGCATCTCCTTCCGCCTCTCAGATCCTCGCAGGATTTATGGGGTTCAAGGAATCCTTGTCTTTACTCAAGTATTATACAATTTCAATTTACGTTAGAGATATTAGCATTTTCATTGATAGTCAAGAGTTACTTTTGTCCCTGGAATCATGCTTTTCAAATGCCGCCTTAGATTTCTGATTGTCTTGCATGGAGATGACGTTGCAGTTCAACAGTCACAAATGCTGGGTATCGAGTTATGTATTATTATAAAGGGTTTTTCAATAAGGACTTGACAACTTTTTTTTTAAATAAAACGCAAACTATTTGAGATATTTCAAAAACTTTATTATCGACATTTATGAATGGAACTCGACTTCGTTCATATGGCCACCGCGGGTACGTTTGCAGCGGTCGATTCGTTGGACCCAATTTTCAACGACTCGGCCACACATTTCGGCCGAAACGGCCGCTATTTCGCGTTCAATGTTGGCTCTGAGCTCTTCCAACGTCGTCGACTTGTTGGCATAAACCAATGACTTAACGTAGCCTTACAGAAAATAGTCAAGCGTTAAATCGCACGAACGAGGCGGCCAATCGACTGGCCCATTTCTTGGGATAACACGCTCACCATACTAATTCTTCAATAAATCGACGTACGTCGCTTCAAATGGTCCATCGGCTTCAATTCTTGAGTCAGCTTGATCTTGTATGGGTGTAAACCAAGATCCTTACGCAAAATACGCCATAATGTGGTCTTAGCGATGCCCAATTCTTGAGAACGCCATGGAATTGACTGATTTGGATCGTTTGCTACGGACGCCTGAACGGCAGCGACATTTTCGACACTTCGACCAACCCGTTGTCTCACTGACACGGCAACATCACATAACGAATATGTAGACTCAAGTTTTTGCACTAAACTTGTTATTGCCTGTCTACTAGGGCGAGAATTACGACCGCAAATTGCAGGTAACGCTCTTAAAGTTCCAGTCACCGACTCCGAATTTCGGTAGAAAATTTTTATAATTTGCAGACGTTGTTCGTTCGTGTACTTTACCATGATGAAAATGTGCATTATTCGTCTTGCTCCGAGTTTAGTCCTTACTAATTTGTCAGGTTCTGTGATACGCTTTCATAAATTTAAATTTCCGTTTTTTTTTTATCTCTGTAGCAGATATCGATGTTATATACATAGTATGTACGTACCATCGCTGACCGTTATCGCAGACTCATGGCAAAACATACATGGTTATGGATACATTATAGTTGGGGTCTTATCACATACGGAGCCAGTCGTAGTCAGTCATCACTAATTTGTCTACTATATACATATGTATATCTTTTTAGTAAATAGTCCGGTGGTCGAGTTAAAGATCTTGCTTATGAACTTCTATTAGAGGAAAGTCTTCTCCGTGTAGCGTTGTCATTTTTCTTACAGAAATGAACCCGATGGTTAGGTTCACAATCCAATTCTTAATACTTCTTTGCCTTTCAAAATTTGTTTGCGGTACCTTTCTGGGTTCGCCAGAAACTATTCTCTATCTACTCGGGCGGTAAACACTTGAGCAGAGCCAGAGAGGGTTCGTATCCGGCTTAGTGATTCGCGCGATCGGTTTTGCGTCGTTTCCTGCACATTCTGGTCCATACCGACTAAATTGAGCAGTTGACTGCGCAATCAATTGTACTCCAGCTTATCGGGTCAAACAAAAACGTTCGAAATATGTGTCCTTCCCGACCTAATCGGGTAGTGGCGGATATGCGCAAAACGTTGATATCTAAATGAAGGAAATCTATCAGTAACGTCCTATTCTATCCTAAATTCAAGCTTCAAAGTTCTACCAAATTTCTTTACACTGACTTTTCTAACCTTCACGTTTACCGACTGAACGAATGGTCAAGTAAATTTAGAACATATAGTTCTATTTCTTCATTTTGTAACTCTTTCTAGAAAGGGTGATCCTTTTTCAAAATAATATCTGTATTTAGAATGCCTTTGGGAGCGCAGCCATTACATTACAATTATGTGTCTTGCGTGTATGCTACCGTTTGTAGCGTTTTTCAGGCGGAGATCATGACGATCAAGGAAGCCTTTCCCTGCCTGAAATGTATTGCAATATTTGTCAGGGATATTAGCATTTCACCGGAATTGTGCTTCTTCACTGCATATGTATGGATTGTCGCTTTCCTGTATGTTTATACCCTATCCTAAGCGTATATTAAGTGAAATTGTGCAATGCAATACAAATATGTAGATACCACAATTTATGGGTTGTGGACAACACAATCAAAGACAAAGATAGACCCTATAAAGTATATATGTACATACATATATTCTTGATCAGTATTAATAGCGAAAACAATTGAGCCATGTCTGTCCGTCCGTCCATCCGTCCGTCCCCCATTCGTCTGTCCGTTCGTCCGTATGTCACCACTTTTTGGGCCTCAAATTTTGGGCTAGGAGGATGAAATTTCATATCTGGGCTTTTGTGAAGGAGAAGCAATACAGATGTAAAAAAATTTTAAATCGCCCACTGACACGCCCATTTTTTCATAACTTCACTAAATTATATGAAACCGAAAAATTTTATCAAGACCAAATATTTAGATATTCACATTGTCTGCAATTCACCCATACGTCATTTGTACTAACGTTCACTTTGGGCTTCAACATCCTCAAACGTTTAAAGTTATTGTCGTAGTTCAGTAAAAAATATGCAATACGGCCACGCCCACTTTTAAAGGACTGGATAGGAAAAAGGTTACGGTATCACACGATCCGTTTCCGAAGGATTGTAGCTTTTCTGTAAGTTTTTTTCATATTTTTACACAAAAAAAGATAATTGTATATTGAAATGTAAATAATATAGAACGAAATGGGGATACCAGTAGAAGACGTGGGATTTCCAAAGCCTGACTATTTCATGTCACTTGTAGGTACATATGCATTTCCCCAAATAACCTACATATATTTTTCGTATGAAGTTTAAATTTTTATAAAACAAAATAGTACTATCTATCTTGCGTATGACAATGAGCTATCAACAACATTATATTGATTATGCAATATCAAACCCGTTGGAATTTAACATTCCTAAAACCCATTTCACAATATCTGACATCGTCTCCTGTTCTTCCGATTTCAACAATTGATTAAAATAAACTTTGGTCCTCGTGGTTGTGCGCTGAATTTGGAAAATCCCCTTATTCCGCTAAGGAAGGGTGCATAAATTTACGCTTCAAATAAAATGCTATTGAAAAGTGTAATAGAGAGGGCGGATTTGATTTAATATGTGATTTAATCATACGTCAGTGGCTGGGATTAAGCTATTATCTTACGTCGTCGTCATTCCCCACGTTTGATTTTCGCAGTTCGATTGAAGGGTACCTAAGTCAAAGGGGTTAGAAAAAAAGAAAAAAAAAAGTTAATAGTTGATTATATTATTTCAAGTACTCGTATGTATAGTCATATAACCATGCACATAGTTTGTAGTTCCATGTTCAATTTCACTACTCTCTGTATGAAATGACGTAAAAACCAAGTAAAAAAGGCAATATTAAAATACAAGTAATTTAATCGCAAAGGTAATTGCTACTTTGCGGTCAGAAGTCCTCATCTAATTTACTGAGTTCCAAGGGATTTTGCGGTTAACGGTGGATGAAGACTACTAAACTGTAAGGTTCGAGTGATATAACTCCGACTTTTTGCTCCTTTTTTTTTGTTAATAGCAATTAAGTTAAATTGGTCGAAAATAAAGCATTATTTATTAACCACCTTCATTTAATGGTAGGAGTTTTGTTTTTTTTTTCTAGATTGCATGTTAGTGTTCGTAATACCACTGATTTAAAAAAAAAAAACGTCAGTTGGCAGAAGATTTGAGTGTGCATTTATACTCATTCTCTATGTCGCAAATTATTGGGTATTACGTTTCTCTGTGGTTTTTTTTTTACACACCGTAGAGTGCAACCAATAGTATTTTTTATCATTTGACAGATTACCGAGTTTGTTACAATTTTTTTTTGTTGATAACTTTGACAACTAGAAGCTCAGGTGGTAGTAATTGTTGTTATTATTGAGTTATTATCAAAAATAGTTCGAAGTGCAAACAAGAATAAAGATTTAATTTAAGTATCTAACTGAGATATCACATGTCCTTCTTTAAAATTATGTAGATATGTATATCTATCCAGGCCATGATCTGTGACGACATCTAATGTATTTGTTCAACCGCGTCGATTACTAATTATTATCAGGTCAATTATGGTATCGCACATTTCCTTAAAGGATGTCTAATCTTAGAATACATGAATACATAATACATATAACTTCACGTCCTGGATTAACACATTACGAGTAACACTGAAGTTTAATTCAGACGGTAAAGTTAGGTGTTAGAATAGTCTATGTACGAACACACTTTCTGAGCTTTAGTTGCAGTTGCCTCGGTTGCTTTTATATTGGCAATTACCAATAATTCTTCGTTTCATTTATCTATTAATCTAAATGGCAACAATTGCGAAAATGACGTGTAAAAAAACACAGAAATCATTATAAATAATTGTAGAACTCTCTTGGGGAAGTGCCCAATGAACTGGAATTGGAACTTGCCGCTGAAAGTGTAAGAGACTAGTAATTAAATTATTTAGAATGAGTAGACTAAAAGGTGTATACTAACTTCTGCAATGTACCCATGTTTAAAAAAAAAAAGAAAAAAGTAGGTATTCGATTCTTTTTGGATAAGTATCTTTTATTGTAGGTATTATGTATGAATGTTTGGATATGTCTTTCTGTTTCAGCCAATATCTTGAGTTGCTGGTTCTAAAGTTTGTTCCTGTTTGTCTGTCAAATAAGAACAGTAATACAGTAAAGTAAGTGTGTTGTTAAATATTGAATACATATATCGTTTTGATTCGGTGCCGTGAAATAACACCAAACGAAATAAGGCCAAATTTTTACGTTTGGCTTTATTACACTTTGTGAAAGTGAAATAAGGCCAAACGAATTCATTAATCTAAAGTGAAATAAGGTCAAATGCTAAAATTTTGCTCCAGTTATGGCAAAAGAGGTATCGAACCTATGTACCAACATTAGTCACTGTTGGATTTGGGGTAAGTGCGAGGTTGGGTATTGCAAAATTCCTTTAAATCCATGCGAACATGATTGAATTCTTGAAAAGTTTCTTTAAATCCATGCGAAACGTGGATATAAAGAAACTTTGTATGTACCCAACCTCGCACCAACCCCAAATCCAACAGTGACCCCAAGCAGGGGGGTAGCATGCCCCCCTAGATATTCCATTGTTTATGCATATATGTAAGTGACAAGGCCATATTGGCTTTGTTTTGGTACTATTGTGTGTTTTGTGAGTTTAGGTAATCGCAGCATGAATAGATACTTTAAAGTTAGATCTTTAGGAACTTCCTTAACCTCAATTGTTGGTACTAATGAAAGGTCGTTGGCTAACAATAAATATACGATGATATCCTACAGGAAAGCGTTTTCACCAACATCATACTGGAAGCAATAAGGGCAGCTCTAAGAAAACTATAGAAGAATACCGAACTAAGTCATAAGATCAAATTGATGCTGCCAAGAAGGGTGATTAGGTTAGAATTTGAAGATCAGTTCAAAGCAGTACGCCACAAGGAGATTTAGCGTATTTTACCTAATAAAATGTGAAAAGGTAGAATACTACTTAATACCGTTGCTAGACCTTCTTAAGGTGCCATGAAATAAGGCAAAGTGAAATAAGGCCAAATGTAAAATTTGCGTCGTAAAAGTGAAATAAAGCCAAATTTTAATGTTTGGCTTTATTTCACTTTATGAAAGTGATCCCAATTCATTAATCCGAAGTGAAAGAAGGCCAAATGCTAGAATTGCTCCAGTTATGGCAAAAGCGGTATCGAACCTATGTATTTAACAATAAAAGTTATGGATTGTTTTGGTATTGCAACTGTAATCCAAAAACTACCGAATGTGTCATCCGCCGGCAACTATCTTTTGGAGGTGCTGTGACAAGGCCAAGTTTTAAAATTTTTAAATTCTAACCTTAGGACACTTTGATAAAGCGACATTAAGCAACTTTAGCTTTATGTCATATATGTATATATTCCACGGTTTGGTCTTATGTCTCAAAATAATTTGGCCTTATGCCGATTTCTCAAAGTGTCATAAGTCCAAATGCTACAATTTGGCCTTAAGTCGCTTTCACAAAGTGTCAATTTGGCCTTATGTCACTTGACATTATGTCACGGCACCACATGGACTATGGGGATTTGGAGATTTGGTGGAGATTTTGGCAAAAAAGTTTGTTTCGTTGGAGATTTTGTCCAAAAATATTTTCTCTCCGAAAATAATAGCTAGTTGGGTTAAAATTTTCGGAGATTTTGTCCAATGGAGATTTTTTTTTGGTATTTCGTACGTTTCCCCATTATTTCACTTGGCCTTATTCAACGGCACCGTCCCACAAACGTTGTTAACAATAAAAAAAAACTAAAAATCAAATTTTTATCGCGACAGGTCCATGGGAACCAGGGCATAGCTTCTCACAACCATTTGTGTTGTGCGTGTTATATTCTTTACATGAATGGAAGGGACTTACTGTTTAATGCCGTATCCGATGGGCAATATTTGTTTTGAGAAGCTTTTTCATGACAGTTTTACTCTCGGATGTTTGTCAAACGCTCGCGAGAGGTGAGGCCGTGAAAGAAATTTTAGGTGTTGTCTGGGGATCGAACCTCGAACCTCTCGCTTCGAAGTCCAACGCACTAACGGCGCACACAGTTGTTATATTCATGAATTATTAAAAGTGCTATTAAAAAGCACCAAAGCCCCCTACACCAAACAACCGATACCCATAAGCTAGGAACGATTCATACATATGTAGGTAGACTCTGTGGTAGACACTTACACTAATAGCACTCTAAGGCAAGTGATCGTTCATGGGCTAAAATATTCTCGGTAGGTCGTTGTATTTTATTCCAGCCGAGTGATTGTCATCGTTGTGGTCCTATGCACATTCGAATCATTAATAATAAAATCAAAACTGCCACGTATCTCTCAACGGAATATCGATCGCTTAAATATCTCTTACTGAAGTCCTGGTATTTCTAGTGCTCCAGGTACTTTAAAAGCAAACATTTTACTAAACAGGACCACTTGACTGTTGGAAGGCAATATATAAAAAATCTCTACCCTTACACTGCAGCAGACCAATAAGTGATGACGTAATCTTGATTACATGTGAGTGTGCAAGGCCATAATAGTCCCATTTAAGTTAAAGTATGACAAAAAAAACTACTACGTAGATACATATTAACAGAGTATATCTCGGGCCTACTAGTTTCTGCGTGAATACGCCTTTCAAGAACTTTTACATATTGCCAGCGAAATTTGAAAATTATTTCGTTATCTAAGAATGGAAATCGTTCGAAAACTCAAAATTCCATGTGGTAAGACAATGTACCTACAACTTACTTGTGTCCTGTTTCTTCTTATGGGTCCTTTTACCTCTAGATAGCCTGCGCGCCATCGCGTATAGTTTTGAGCAATATGTCCCAGCTCTATCTAGGCCGTGATCCGTCCTTTACTGTTTTACCACACATTTTGGTTGGTCGAGGCGCTGTAGCATTAAAATTCATAGTCAGCTGTACAAATGTCGTCTTTTGGAATGTGTATATTAGTGTATATTATCCACTGCCACTTTTGACGTCGAATGTTTCCTGATTCTGCGGCATTCTCTCATTGCACTGCGCAATATTAGGGCAGAAACTCCTTTGTAGGCATCTGACTTACGAACGCTTGCATCTTAGTAGTCATATAACAACATAGATTCAAGATTGGAGCAGAACATAGCTTGGTGTTAAAGCTAATTGCTTCTCGATATATGTATGTATCAGATAACATACCAAACGCTAATTTCGTGTTCGATGCTGATTTACTAACACAGTGCTTAGTCTATATCATAGTACTCTAAAAGTTTTTTGTATTCCGAGGCACATCGCAAATAAAGAAAAAAAATAATAACGACGAAAATATGCAGCCTTGTCGAACTCCACTTCGAATTCTTCTGACAGCTTTCTCCTGTGTAGAAAATGACATTGGTTGTTGGTTTACCTCTCATGCATAAGAAGGCACAATTGACTTCGTCTGCTCGAATTCAATACTACCGATTACTCAGGATAGCCACCTAACAGAACCTAACCTATTGGTTAGCTCTTCGAAAGCCAATTGAAGCTTGGACGAAATTATTCAGTTATTTGGCAAAATCCTAATATTTACCAAACACCCAGCTTAAACTAAGCAACATGTTTTTACAACACTTTATACACTTTTATTAATAAATACAATTTAAATTTAATAATATTATTATATTATTACATTTTTTTTTTTGTTATGCTTCCGATTAATCAATTCAAATGTATGCCCTCGGAAAACATTTTAAAGATTCAGAAAGTTTATTTATCTACTATCCCGAGAAATCACTCCATCGATTAATGCACACTCATCCACGATTCACATCAAATCATCATCGGCATTGATTGAAGTACAGCGGTCCTTTTCAAAGTCGACGGAAAGTCTGTCCATTCGTTTTCAAAATGAGTCATCAGATATCATAACTATCGATTTAAGAGTACAATTAGATCCGCCCATCGTTTTGATTGCAACTCAATGCCAAGAAAACATTTATGTATGACCGGCGTGAATGTATGTATTAATACATATATACATATATATGTATGTATGTATGGATATTTTCTTTTCTTACTTGTGTTATGTTAAATTTGTGGTCCAAACGCATGTGAAGCATGTTAAGTAAGGGTTCGGACAACAATTTTGGTAGCGCTTTAGTTATTCCTTTTACTTCCCACAAAGTGTGTGTTGTTTTTGAAATAAAGTTTAAAACCTGCTTACATAGCACATAAGCACATATATATTTGTGTATAAATATGTGTTGTCATTATTTTGTGTTACATTCTGCTAACTAGCCATTGAAAACAGAATATGTTATTGTTGCAACAATATGTAGATATTTATCTTTACTGTTTCTAAACCTCTTCCTGAAGAGGAGAACTTAAAACGCATTCAGTTGCTTGCAGATTGTTCTTGATTCCGGTGCCTGGTGAACATCGAGGTGATGGGTCATAGCTGATTGCTTGAGGTTCCCACCATAAGTCATACGTGTTCTATTAGCCTTCGATGAGCTAAGTTTGTGCGAGATCATATTTTGTTGACCAATCAGCTCGGTTCGGTATTTTGTAGCATACATGGATGTAAAGATCTATTTGAAGTAGTGTTCACATCTGTCAGTCTAAATTGTGTAAAATTAGCAAATATTCAAACTTTAAGTATGCTATTTCTGGAATGTTAACGGGTTCACTGCGATGCAACTATCTCGCAGATTTTCAGGTCTATAAGTGTCTGCATTGATGGGCATGTTTTCCGACAGTCTGTTTGTTGACTGCTACAAATCGGTTATATGGAAATAGAGTTGGTGAGCCGTCAACTATAACTTGAGTTGATGTCATCTCCAACAGCTAAGCTATTATGGTAGTTTGTTTGTTTGAGAGCACCATATCCTGAACTTGATTGAGACGCCTAGGGTAATGGGTCTTATACAAAAAAAAGTCTACAAGGAATGGGTGTTAGGTCTGGTACACCGTTTTCGAGGAACGTGGCCGGTATTCCGTCCGACTCCATTAATATACACAAAGTGCCATAAAATGGGTTCCTTCAATGAAAATGTCCGCCATTTGCTAGTCCAACTTCTTAAAGGTGGGCTGAATCCGACATATCTGCACTACCTCCACTTGTGGTGTAGGTATACATAGAGTATATATATGTAGGAATTGTTTGTGTAATTGCAGGAAGATACATATATTTGTAAAAGATCGGCCTTTCCTTTGGGTATCAGGATTCCTATTGCTAATAACTTTTCTATTGACGAAAAAGTATACAAATCGTACAGAAAGAAGCCTATTGGCGACTCTTAATGGGAATCAGTCAAAGACGTACTGATTTGGCTCTCTGTAAAGACAACCAAATGTTGTTAACATTAAATAGCAATCTTATCTTACAGAAGTAAGGTATCAACCTTTTTGATGTTCCTTCCGGTAGTACATGTGTTGGTTGATCAAAGAGGGTGATTCTTCGCTCTTTACTGTACCTTCATAAATGTGGATTTTAAGTTGGAGTACCAAAACTATTGTTAACTCTAGCAAGTGCGTTCGCTTTGTTTTATGAATCTTACACCTCTGTGGCTTGTACGAACTGCATTGTGACTGTCAAGTAGGCGGGCATATATGTACATAAGCCGAATAAACGATTTTGTACTTATTTTATTAGGATCTCTAATTCGTTTGGTCAGTGATACTACACTAGCTGCTTCCAGTTGTCTATAGCTGGATATCTTTTTGTTGATTCGCAAGTGGGTTTGAAGATCTACTTGGGTTAATTAGACTTCACTAACATACCTATTAATGTATTTTGTACAATTTTCTCTTTTATGCTATAATACCTGGTCTGTGTTACTGGTTATAGTCCAGGATTCACCACCGTACAGCAGATGTAGCAAGACAAGTGATATGTGAAGCATGTTTTTTGTAACATTGAAGAAGTAACAGTGCCTGTGCACTGCCCGGTTCAAGCTCATTGATGAACGTGATATTTACTATGAGGTATGTGAACATCTGAACAACCTCGAAGTGCTAGTTCTTCCCAATAACTTTTTGTCCTAAGCTGTGGACACAAGCATCTTTGTTAATTGTTCATTGCTTGCCGCCAAAGCGCCTACGATCAAACGAGGTTAACTCCTGATAATGCCGATATCTAACTGTTAAAGATAATGCTTTCCATTTGTTTGCACCTGTGTGAGATTGAAGAAATCAAATGACAGCACATCTCTTTGCTGCAATCCGGTATACAAAACTTCCGTCCACCTGACCAAAACGAAGTGAGGATAGCATTATCCAAACCAGCAAGGCTGCTGGACCTGACGGCTTACCAGCCGAGCTGTTCAAGGCAGCTGGAAATGACCTGGTAGAGAGTATACACCAACTCATTTCTAAAATTTGGTCAGATGAGTGTATGCCTGATGAATGCAATCTCAGCACCGTTTGCCCGATCCACAAGAAAGGAGATCCCCTCAATTGCGCCAATTACAGAGGTATCAGTCTCCTCAACATCGCGTACAAGATCCTATCTGCCATATTGTGTGAACGTCTGAAACCCTTCGTCAACAACCTGATTGGGCCCTATCAGTGTTATTTCAGACCAGGAAAGTCCACAATCGATAAAATCTTCACACTTCGGCAGATACTGGAAAAAACCCAAGAAGTTCAAATCGATACCCACCATCTTTTTATCGATTTCAAGGCCGCATATGACAGTATTTATAGAGACAAGCTATACAGAGCCATGTCTAGTTTTGGCATCCCTGCCAAACTCGTCAGATTGTGCAGAATGACGATGGAGAATTCTCGCTGCTCCATCAAGGTCGGTAACGATCTCACCGAGACCTTTAATGTCAAAAAAGGATTTAGACAAGGTGACGCGCTGTCATGTGATTTTTTTAACATCGTTCTTGAAAGAATTGTGCGAAACTTACAAGCCAACACCGGAGGCACAATCTTTCAAAAGTCTGTGCAACTACTAGCTTACGCCTACGACATTGACATTATTGGAAGAACACAGCGGGCTGTCAACGGTGCGTTCGCTAGTATTGCAACGGAAGCTGCCAAAATGGGTTTAGCGGTAAACGAGGGCAAAACCAAATATATGCTGTCAACAAGAAGGGACACTCAACATCGACGAATTGGATAGAACGTCACAATCGAATGTTATAACTTTGAGATAGTAAGGGACTTTGTCTACCTCGGCTCTGCTATCAATTCTGACAATAACACCTCGGCAGAAATAAAACGAAGAATAACTCTTGCCAATCGCTGTTTCTTTGGGGTGAGAAGGCAATTGAGTAGTAAGGCCCTATCCCGAACAACTAAGGAGACTCTATATAAGACCTAAATCATCCCTGTCCTCCTTTTTGGCGCTGAAGCATGGACTTTATCGAAAGCGGATGAAGATATTCTTGGTCGTTTCGAGAGAAAAATTCTTCGTAAAATATTCGGTCCCGTTTGCGTTGACGGGTTTTGGAGGAGAAGATTCAACAACGAACTATACGAGCTGTACAGCCACATCGACCCAGTCAAAAAACTGCGCATCAGTCGTTTCAGATGGCTATGTAGAGCGAATGAACACCAGTGCTCCGGCCCGCAGAGTCTTCGAATCAAACCCGGAGGGATAACGTAGTAGAGGAAGACCTCGCCTTAGATGGCGCACACCAGTTGAACCAGTGCGCAACTGGAGGCAGTTAGCTAAGGACCGAGCTAACTGGAGAAGCTTGTTAGTTGAGGCACAGGTAAGTAATGTGATGAATATGCAATGAGTTATGATTTTTGAAATTTGGATCAGGCCTAGCTTTTCACAACTATTCATATTGTGCGTGTTTACAACCTCGGATGAATGGAAAAGACTAACAGCAATACTCTATACGAAGAATAATATTGTTTTTGTTTGACAGTTATACTCTCGGATGTTTGCTGGACTTGGGGGAAAGTATGTATTTGCCGATCAGCGTGCTGCAGAAAGATTAAGGATTTGGATAGGATCTTATAAATGATATTGGAGCAAAACATACGATTACGTTTTTGTAAATAGAACGTCATATGAAGCTGAGTTTCAAATACACCTACAGACTTGGTTAATGACGACGATGCACCTACGCCATCAAAGAAAAACACTGCGCCAACCTCGTTAATACTGCGGGGGAGTTCTGCTTCGTTATATTCTAAAATAGTTCTCTTTCATGTTTGTAAAAGTTTGTCCAATCCACAGCCACTTCTGACCCGTTGTCTGATAAAGCTGTTCGTTGGAGATACAGTTTGACCAGAAAATCCTTAATCCTTAGTAGTGGATACTTTCCACGTCAATATAGCAACACGGACACAACGTTTTAAAGGAACATTCGTAAGTTGGTGTTTAAGCTAATGGTATTATTTCGCCAGATTTAGTTTAGCATCCCAAACGCAGACTTTGCTTTGGCGATTCCTCTGGCTATATCCAGTTCGATTCCGCCATCGGAGGAGACAATACTCAATAAGACAGTTTCAATAAGGTCATAAGGTTTACTCTCCCAACCATTGGTCCAGCAATGCATATATGAGCGGATGAGTTCGATCCCAGGTTGATCACTTTTGTTTTTGTCAAATTAATTTTCAGACCAACGACATCTGTTACCATCTCAAGATTCGCTATCAGTTGGTGAAAGACCATTATCCTATTGGAGAGTAGGCATTCTCCATTTCCCGTCGATAAAGCAGCATTTGGCACATCGTTACCACCACTTTGAACCTCGAATTCCTCAGACAGTTTTTCTCTATGCAAAACTTGTCATGTACATAGACCTATTGTATGTAACCTTGATAATTGCTTTTAGTTTATCTGGAATACCTCGCCTGCGTAAGGCACCCCAAATAAATTCCCGATTGACACTGTAAAACACCTTTTCAAAATCGATAAACAACTGGTGAAATAGTGAACCATATTCAACCCACTGCTCGATAATGATCCGAAGGGTGTTGATGTGGTCGACACAGGAGGATCCAGAACGGAAATCTGCTTGTTCGGCATCTAGTGTATATTCAAGATGGTCTAAGATTCAATCAAGGAAGATTCTAGCGCAGTTGTTGCGCTGCATTAGTTTGCCTTTTTTAGAGAGCTCTCGGCGATCTATCAAGCTCACCCAAGAAGTGGGGACGATGCAGATGGCAATGCGCTAAATAGCTCCGGGGGTATGTCGTCAAGTCCTACCGCCGTCTTGTTTTTCTGTGCTTTGATGGCGGTAATGATATCATCCTTACTGAGAGATGTTATGCAAATCTGGTATTTCTTGCCTTGGACACCTTAGTTTGACTTGGATACATATTGGTAGTGAATACTCGATTAAAGACCGTAGCAGCTGTGATTCTGTAAACGGTTCCGCTCTTTCAACTTATTGCTTGTCACGCCACAAAGTGCTTCTCTCGCAATTCTCACATCACAGGGGCTCTAGCGTGATGTTTTCATTGAAGAAATTGGATTGAACGCGAAGAAAGCTATCAATTTCATAAAACGGAATACGTACGGTCATTGTATATGAATCTAATTCATATATGTACAATGGTACGGTTTAAATTTAGTTTGGATTCAGAAATAAAAACTTAAGAAGTTGTTTTTACCAAATTTGTCCATCCTTAGTATGGATAGGCCAATGCATTCCGTTTGTCTATTATTCGTTGCTAACATAGACAACAATTCATGTCTATGTCTATATCTAATTAACCAATGACTCACAAAGTAATCATTTCACTGAATACAGTAAGATTTAGGCCGGTTTATTTTTTATTTTTGCATTTAATGGATTAAGTGATTAAGTATTTAATATATGTGTGCATATAAATGTATTTCAAACATTAAAATCAATGAAACCTCAAAGGTTTTAAGCGTCAGTTATAATTATTTACAATACCAACCAACAACGATAAAAAAAGGCCAACAAATATTTCGACTTGTATAACAACAATAGATTCAGGTTTTGCGAGGCAAAGAGGAAAAAGCAAGTTAACAAACACTTACAGATATAATGTATGTACATACATATTAACCACACAAATTTAAACACAAACTAATTTCTAAATTTAGATACGTAGATTCTGATTTTCAATCTACTACATTATTTTCTGGGAATGCTTGCATTCCACCAAACGATAAGGGAATGACGAAAATCAAATCTTATTTGATACACCCACTGATATAGTTTTTATTCTTTTACTTATTTAATACCGTAGATACCTACTTACATACATATGTATGTATGTATCTGGTAAGTTTCTACATATCTGAAGGCGTGCGTGAAATTAGTTACAGCAAACGACCAAGTGATGTTCTGATTGCAGTTAATTTTATTTCAGCATTTCCATGGCATAAAAAAAGGAATATTAAAAAAAAAATAGACAGGCAAATTAAGTTTCATGTTGCGTGCGGTTCACGTATTATTACGTATCGTTTATGTGAAGCAGAATCAACTAACTGCCACCTCTGTATTAGCATCACAGGTGACGGCGCAAAGCAATATCACTGGGCTATGATCAGGCGCATGGGTATATCACGATCACGATACGTAAAAGTCGTAAAATGTGTGATGTCATTGATTTAAAAAAAAAATAAAAATAAAAATATTTTTAAAGAAATTTCAATAATTATTGATTAATACTCGGTGATAATTATGCCGTCATCAATAAAAAAAGACACGGCGGCGGGGCGGCTATAACAAGCATCTCACAACCGAACAGAGGTGCCAACTAAAAAGTGTGCCAACTCCAGTTGTTGGAATGTCTCTCTAGAAAACGTAAAGGCACGCGGTCATTATCGACACCAAATGCCACTATCAATTCTCAATGATCCTTCAATAACTCAATTTCTCTGAGATCTTTACACTTTTATCCAGGTGATTTGCATATTATTCTATCTTTCCAACGTTCTATTCCATTATCACAAGTGGACCTTGTTGTGTTCTTTTCCCTCTCTCTTTTTGTCGTTTTTTGGTTTTATTTTTTTTTTTTTTTTGAGATCGCTTCTTTGCGCTTTTGTTGGATGGGTTAGCTAGCTGGTTCCATGGGTGTTTGTACCTCCGGGTAAACATATTTATTGACCGTGCGCTCGGGTCAATATGTCACTTTCAAAGTGATTTATTGGAGTATCATTAACAGGCAGAGTATGCGCTATATATGTAAGAATTTAACTATTTAACTATGCTGCTTCAAGTAAGCGGGTAGTTCTACTGGGCATATCTACATCAGTTCAGATTAAGATACAACTAGAAATATGCGGCGAGTGAAAGGGAAGAAGAGTTATGGGTCCATGTTTGGACTTTCAAATGAGTCCGATGATATACGCACTTATAAACATGGAACTGCTCTTCAGCTAGTTGGTGGTGGACCAATGCTGTATCCATATGAACGGTATGCTGTGCTGTGATATGGGGTTTATCTTTATTTCCTTTAATTTATTTGAGTTTTTTTTCGGTTTTTTTTTTTGAGAAATTAAGTTGTCACCTATCACCCAGGTGTAGATTTACCCGTTAAGAGTTAATTTTGGGTTTGTTGTGCGATATATACACACAAGTATGTATATGCAGAGAATCTTTTCGGTTGGTTTGCTTTTGATGTAATTTATTGCATACACTCTGGGTGGAATATGCTTTAACATAAAAAAGTCATTTGTTTAACACTGTATTTTGGATAATTTTGAAGTTGATGGGTGCATAACTCAATTTTCAAATTAAGTTGAAATATTTTAATATTATAGTATGTAGGTGCATGCAGTAAATTATGTTTATTTCATAGATAATGCTAATTGAATGTTGAAATGTGGTAATAATTATAAAGACTTTAAAAAAGACTTTTAGATGATAAAGTGAAATCTATTGACAATTCGTTTAGACGAACATATCATTTTTAAGAACCGCGTATGTACTAGATTTTTGTTAAAGTACGAGTATTTCCATATTTCGTACTTACTTACATACTTACTTGCATAGGCCCTTTCTAATTTGTGTGTCGTTCCTCTGGGGTGAATTCAAAGCCATCTTCAGTTCATGGTTGCATGGATGGGGTCGAATATCACTTAATGCGTGATCTCATAAACTTAAAACATGCCTTTGCACAACTAAGCAGGGTAGGTATGAGGAGGGCCTTGCACACACTTACTTTAGTTCTTCAAGGTGTACTTTGCTATTCACTTGCCTTCTTAGACCAAGCAAGTGGGATTCACAAGAGGTTTGAACTCAGCTCAGTAAGTAGACAAAGTCCTTAAATACCTCAAAGTTACATTATATCTGTCAATGGTGTCGTTTTATCTGAAAAATCAAAATTCTGTTTTTCATTAAGAACGCTTTTGTTTACGTTATCAACATTTTCCGATATCGATCTTCATTGACTGCGAGTGTGTTGTAAGGATCATTAAAGAAAAACTATAGGCCATTGCCCCAATTTTTGTGGGTATAATGGTAATTCGTGAATGGCTTTAGATTGGTTTCTAACTTGACCAAATTTGACAATTTAGCTTTTCAACGAAGTCGTTGATCGTACTTTAAGTTGTCGCAACCAAATGCAAGTTTTAATAAGAAGAAGTTGCTGAAGCTTGTCATTTTTCATGATTAAATCGCAAGTATGTATAGATGAGTTTAAAATGTTAAACAAACTGGAGCTAATTTCATGGATAACTAAGAAACCCAATTCGAAAAATGGAGCGTCCGAATTGAAAAACCTTTTACTTTGTTTTGGCCTCGTTGACCGTGACTCAAAAAAACCCTACAGGTGTAAACCGGTAGGCGCCATGGCTCAAGTGGTTAGGACGTTGGACTGAGCAGAGAGGTGTTCCAGGTACAATCTCTAGAAAACATCTCTATAACTTTTTTTAAGGCCCCACCACTCGCATCTGACAAATAACTATCATGAAAAGCTTCTCAAATAAACAATTGCCTTTCGGACACGGCATTAAACAGTAGGAGCCTTCCATTCGTGTAAAGGATATAACACCCACAACACGATTATGATAAGTTCGGCACTGTTTGCGCCAAATATTTGTATTTTTATTTTGATGTTACTCTGTGTTCAAAGTACGTTCAAGTACGTTGTTCATCGCCTTGTCCTTGCTATATGACAAGACTTACACGGGGTCTTACACGGAGTTACTTTAATCGTTCGAAAAAGAGTTTCCCTATTCAATCGCCTTTTCAGCCTGAAAAATGGTTGACAAGAGATATTTTCCCGACACGATTCCGTTTTGGCCTTGTAGCCTTGATTTCAAAAACCTTGTGCTTTTTATGCTTCATTTATGCCCTTTTGAGAGACCTGTGTACTATCCTCCTGTGCTGCACGTTAAGCTTGTGACCAAAAGGCTTGTGTACGACTTCTATTTTACTGCACGTACTTGTTAGCATCCATTGGCGAACCAATATTTCGTTGTGGTGACAAAATCGGATGATTTTAGTACTTATTTGGATTTTTTGGATTAAACATTGGATTGGAAAAGGATTTGGTGATATATGGCAGTTATAGCCGTTCGACATTTCTAACAATGTTTCCGTGTCTTTAATATTCCCATTTATAGCTTGGCTACAATAAAAGAATGAGATGACCAATTGAGAGCCGCAAAGCCTGAACTCGTTATTGGAGCTTTCCTAGCTCGAGGTTGAGGTTCCGTCCCTAAACAATATCCAAGTTTTTTTTCACGGTCTCTTCTCTTAAAAACTTCTGACATATGTACATGCAAAAGTATAAATGTCATGAAAAAGGTTAAACAGAAATCGTAAACAGCAATAAAATTAAAACTCGTCCGAAGAATATAACAGGACCAAAACAAATGGTTATGGGAAGATAAACCCGAGGCTCTCAATTACTATGAGTAATCGTATTTGCCTTCTTCTTTCTTACTCAAAACGTTGGAGCGTGTTTGAAGATGTTTTTAATACAACGTCAAGGTACGTCTGTCCAGGATGAAGTGCGACTAATGCGAAGAACCCACACTGAATCTATTTAAAAATATTTTATATATTTGTATAGAGCTGGAAAGCTCTCGTTTAACCAAAACCTTCAATAAAGGAATACCACATTGTGGAGTTACAGAATCTTGTCAAGAATTTTACAGAGATGAGTCGTCACGTGTTCAGATAACGTGGTGATTCTACCGTCTGCGTTGTTTCCCTTTATGACTAGATTTTGGAGCATGTTGTGGAATTGGTGTTACTTTAACTCAAACTTATCTGATGCTTCATGGATCCACGCCCAAACATGGAAATATTTTCTTATCCTCTAACAACTAGGAAATATACCTACTACAAAGCTTAGTTGGAAAGTAAGATAGAAAATACTATTGTATTGCCATTCGGTCATGTCCGATTGGAGATCTGAATGTGTTTCTACATTTTCTACACCACGACCTTGATTTTCCAAAACATCATATCGTGTAGCGCTGTCATCAATCTACCAAGAGCAATGAACTAAATATAGAACACCTGAACTGAATCTCAGGTGCTTTCTTAATCAAGTTCAAAACAATAATTTACATCGGCGATTTAAGATCAACACAACCCTAAATTTAAACGTAACATCGATATTAAGACCTCCATTAAGCCCTTGGGTAACAAAAATTTGTTTGCTCCTGATAGTTTATTTGTGTATGAAGTATGCATTCCACTGGAAGCTGTTTCAGACATTTAAACAAAGGCCAACTATTTATGAATAGATTGCAAAACTGTCATTTTGTAAGAAAGGCATGGCCAAACTTTAACTGAACCAGGACAGAGAAGTTATAAGTGAGTTGTTTCATCGTTGACTTCCACATCTCCAAATCCACGACATATATCTTCTTCCATTTGTCTTAGTTTTTTTTATGTGGTATCGCAGAGTATTATGCCCCGTGATGACTCTTACCAGGGTAGGTTAGGTTACGAAGAGGTGTGGAGACCTAATGGTTCATTGTATGTAAATCCCCTTTCAGAAGTGTGAGAGACTGACGATGTCTTATCCTATCGGGGTAGAAAAAAATTTCCTTTTTCATACTGTCGGTCTTAATTTTGTCGAAGCAAGTGTCTCACTCAAGTGTCTAGGGAGAACCATCTGTTGTTTTCCTCCCTTAGGTCCTTAATCCATACTTCAAGCTTCAGTGTGCAAGGCGGGATATTCGCTCAGGAGTCGGTTTGTTCTAATCTCGATTCCGAATCTCTTTTAGCCAATTCATGGGCTTTCCCAATACCGCGTGTTACCTTTTGCTGTGTTCCAAGAACAGTCTCTTCTCGCTTTCGGTCTTCTTGACTTAAAACCATAATCTTGCTTGGTTAGGACGAAATTCTTAGATCAAGTTAATAAACTTCTGACCGAAGATGTTAGCATATAGAGGTATGGTAAAAGGAAATGTCATCATCATCATCATCAGGTGAATTGATGGTAGTAGACGATGATGATAGTCTGACAGCCGTTACTCCTATTGGACAGTGTCAAGTAGTTTCCATTTTCAGTGTAGGGTTGAAAATCCTGAACATTGGACCAACTTAGTGTCAGAGGCCCTAGCCCAACAATGAGCTTTTTTTTTTTTATTTTAAAGTGGTTTGTTGTTCACCATTCATACGAACATTAGAACTTTGAGTATTATATCTGTATCTAACGAACATATTAGGTTTCATTTAAGCAGAATGCTTCCTTGTTTCTCTTAAATTAGATATGAAATAATTTACTAATCAAAATAATAGGATTAATTTATATCTGTTCACCACATGTGATCAAGATAAAAATTTGTAACATCGATAAATGAATCGCTTCTTGGAAATTTATAATTCGACGTCAAACCAGGACGACGCGACGCACCGCATGCATTTACATTTTATGATTATCTGCCCGCATGTGGGCAGCAAGTGTGCTACGCAATACGCAAATATGAATCAACCTGATGGCAATTCATTCTCAGGGATAAATCTTCAAGTGCTAACTACATGACAACAACAAAGTACTCAGAAAACGACCAAACGGAAAATCTACACCGCTGAATGGTCCAACCGTTCACCGGCCGGCCTGTGGAACTACACATTTAGTTAACACACACAGAGAGAGAGAGAGAGAGGCTAAACCAAGCCCTGGCATAAGGATTTATTGCTGGAGGTTTACTCTGCAGACGTTTATATTGAACATTTTTACGGTAGCCCAAGCAATAACTACATCACGAAAGTACGATATTGAATATCTTGTGTTGGTATCTGATCTGCTGCGTTTCGTTTCTCTTCGGAAGAACAAGTGATGATAAAGGACGTCTGCGATCTTACGTTTCATTTTGATTTGGTGCGAATATTTATTGCTCATATTAGTGTACGCCGCACGGCTGGTCGTTCGGTAAATAGTGCTACCGACTTGCTTTGAAGGCATACGAGGTGTTGCAATTTTATCAGCAATGTGTGTAGGTATTTATTTTTCTTTTTTCATGCATAGACTTGATTATCCTCTACGGACTTGACTGTGATATGTATTGAGATCATGAGTTTTTTTTTTTATTCGAATTTAAAGCTGACATTGAAGTCGCAACCAGTGTTGATCAATTAATTTGAGGAAATCATATCTCGGAGTGTAATCGTAACCTTCGGTTAGGTTATGTTGCATTTAATGTGAACAATTTGTTTCCTCACGCGTGTGGGAGACTTGCACACAAGGTTCATAAAAATATTAATACATCCATACATACTACATATGTACATATGTATGTATGAATGTGGAAATGAGTAATCAACTTACCGTATACATACATATGTGTAGACTACATATACCTATTCGTTGTTATTTCATTTGTATCTTTTTTTTTATATAAGGCAGCCTTAAGTAAAATATTCGAGTCAGATGTTATGCGTCCAACTATGTACGTACGGGTTTTTTAAAGCTCGTCCGTGACTGTGACTAATAATGCACTGAAATTATTATTTTTTTTTTTTTCTTTACTTCATTTTTTGTGAACACGGCATGAAATTAACTTTCGGTTCGCATATGTATTTGCGTGTGCACTTCTTCCTTTCTTTAACACCTTAACCAGGTATAATCATTTTAACCTTATTTCGGTGAAGAGAACCAAAACTGTTGGCTAATAAATCCTGGCGATGATACTAAATTAGTTACGTCCAAAAGAGAAGACTTCACTGCATACAATTTACGTCTTAATGCGTAAACGCTAAGCATAGGTTTGTATGCACCCACGGACATACGCAATGATCACCAACGGGATACACGTCGTCGATCGCCAACGAATACGAATTTTGTTGAGACTGAATAACGATCTCCTGGTAGACATAAAGGACGCGTGTTCACGCAGTTAAATGGCGAATTTGTCAAACCAACTCGTAAACATGGACCTAACGACGTGACCATTCTACCATACTCACCGATGATCTTCCTTCTTCTTGGGGTGATAAAAGAGGCAAAAACAGCTGATCGTACCTACATCGATGATATGATCCTACATATATGCACATATGGTGCAAGAAAATTAAAGTTCCCTAATAAATTTTCTTCTGACGGGTTTCTCTGAAGCGGCATGACTGAATGAGATTTTATCTTATCGTTTAGTGAGTGATCACGTGCATGAAAAAATGGTAATTAGATTTAATTAAATGATTTATTGTCACATAATTTCCGCTTTGGTTGTGTTAAAAAAAAAAAAAAAAAAACAAATAAAACCTGTGTGGAATAGATAATAATTTTTTAGTTACCTGAAAACGTGACCAAATTTAACAGCTATTGTATTCGTCTGTTTGTCAAATGAAAATAAACCAGTGTCATGAAACCTCTTTCCTTAGAATCTTTAGCTTGTAAAATGTTGTAATAGGACTATAAAATCTGTTGTTTAACATTTCGCGTAACTGATCTATGAGGCGATTTTGGTAGCTAGAAGTATGTATGTCCTCGCAAAGCACCTTCGGTGGACATCTGTGCTAGCTTCCCGCATATAAATATACAAATATACACTTGTGAGAAACAATAGTTAAATGTGACTGTGGTTTTCTCAACCTCCAAGAACTAATCGATTTTTAAATATTGATATTTTGAAATGAGATGGTATATCAAGTGGTCAATGTTAAAAACTATGACCGCATTATAAATGGACATGTACCTATATATATTTATATAATTTATCGTGAATTTTGTCAATAGTAAAACAAGAAATAAGGTTGGGGTACAATCATCATTTCTGTGCTAAGGAGGTACTCAACATCATGGCAAGGGAGGAATTTGACAATAACATTACCTTACTTACTTACTTACTTAGGTGGCGCTAAATCCGGGGTAAACCTGAGCCTCAACGAACAGGCCTGTCCAGTTAGCCCGGTCCTTAGCTAACTGCCTAAAGTTGCGTACTCTAAATCGGTTGAGGTACCCTTCTACTTGTGCGAGCCACATAAGGCGAAGTCTTCCTCTACTGCGTGGTCTCTCCGGGTTTGATTCTGGTTTTACGACTACTTTGGTTTGATGTCCAAACAGGACCGAACAATTTTACGAAGAATCTTTCTCTCGAAGCGACTGAGGATATCTTCATTAGGTTTAAAAAGAGTTCAAGCTTCAGCGCTGTCATATGGGCCCCAAAATCGATGAAGAGATGGTTTCTTCAGGATCTGCCGAATGGCGTCTCCTTTCTTGTGGATCGGGCAAACTATGCTGAGATCCCATGCATCAGGCATACACTCATTTGACTAAATTTTAGTTGTTGATATATGCTCTCTACCAGATCATTTCCAGGTGCTTTGAATAGCTCGGCTGGTAAGCCGTCAGGTCCAGCTGCTATGTTGCACTTAAGTTTGGACATTACTATCTTCACTTCGTTTTGGTCAGGTGGATGGAAGTTTTGGCTATCGTCGTCTAGATTGAATGCCTGACAGCGGAGTGTTGATCTTGGTCGCCGTTCTACAGTCTGCAGAAGAAGTTTTTCCATATTATCAGCACCAATTGTGGCTCTACTACGAAATTTCCTTCTTCATCTCTACAATCTTCTGTACAGGTCTTGTTAGCTTGACATTTTCGTTTTACCTGTTGGTAAAACTTCCGTACATTATTCCTGGAGTATAATCTCTCAATATCTTCGATCGCTCACTTCACTTGCTCGCTTTTCTTCTTTTGGAGAAGCCGATGTTCCTTCTGTTTCTTCTGCTCGTAGAACTCACGAGTAGCCCTCGTCTTTATTTACAGCGCTTGTTTAGCTACATGTGCTTGCTAGCTTTCTTCGTCGAACCATGGGTTTCTTGGTGGCGGTTACAATTTATAAATCATCTGTCAGCTTCTTTGTAATAGTTAGCACGGTTTTGCTATCGCTCCGACTATCTTTTGAGTATAGTGCACTATTTCATTTCGATTGTCACTACTTCGGTACAGGCATTCATGTTCATCTCTCTTCACTGCTTAGGCCAATGCATTCGTTTTACCTACCAACCTTTGTGCTCTACTTTTAATAGTTATTTCAAATCATACCAGTTATTGTCACTTGACTTCTGATCAAGTAAAATGATCCCAAAATTGATGACACGCAGAAGGGTTCCAAAAGTTTGATCATATTGGAGCTGCTTCTATTAGTGGATGCGGGGGATCACAAAGTAGTGATATCTAGATCTTGTCTAGAAGGCAGCTTCTAAAGCATTTGATAGTCGCGAAATAATCGATATGGGTAGACGTACGTTGAATTAACGTCTATATAGACGTCTATGAATTAATTTGATTTTGTGGCAGAAATTGTCCTCTATATATGTACATATGCATGTATTTCCAATAAGAAGGCGGATAACATAAAAAGTCGATGTCTCCAAGGGCACGAAGATTACTTGTTCGAGTGCGATATTGTCATTGGCTACCTTGGCATTGAAGTCCGTTGGGTCTTGAGTAGTGGGCGTCCCGTAGTTGTCTAATGGAGTTAGCCTTCTAGTCTTCATTTGTGCGCATTGTTATGCTTAATCTACAGGGAAATCTATCAAGTCGCAGTACGTGTTAGACCAACATCAGATTAGAGCATGCTTCCAGTTGTTTTCTTAATTGAGCAAGATAGTGTTTTTTGTCAAGTAAGAGTTCTCATACGAGACTAAACACCTTTTTTCGATGTGATACCGCATAAATTCTTTCTCCAGTTGGCCTTTGGAGGACCCTACTCGTGCGTCTTCACGCATAAGAAATTAATCAATCATAGCGCCACCTAAGTAAGCCTCAGGGTCCAAAGTCACCCCGCTCAATCTCCTTATAATGGAAATAAAATGGGAAATGGTTACGAATACCGCAAAATTCCACTAATGTGCCCTAGTCACAGCTTATGCAGCCATTCTTCCTAACCTAACCTAAAACTAGGATTACCAATCGGATTTAATTTCAACCCAATCCACTACCTTCTATGTATGGCATGTGTTATAAGAAGAATATGAGAAAAAAAAGGATTAAAAGAAACGTGCGACCATGATATTTATTTTCATTCCTATTTAAGTTATATTTCTTTAACGAAGGATAAAATTAAAATGACTTCAACGATGTGCACAATGAGTAAGCAGTTTGCATGTTTGAAGCCTTTGGTAGCTGTCCGTCACACCGCACACCGATATAATGAAACCTACTTTCACCCCTCAACCAAACGGTGAATACCGGTGTTCGGTAATTATTATTTATGATGATTCAGCTAAATCTACACCAAACTCAACAGGATCCATGCATTGGTTCTCGTAATGTATAATTACAGGTGTGAAGATAGATTTTTTAGATAATTTACCAGACTGCGTCATAAACAGGAAATTTAATAATATCTACGCGTGTCGATTTACCTATATTTCTACATACATACATACATATATTCACCTTGTAGAAATGTACACAAAATATTAATTATACATACATATGTACATATGTATGTATATGCAAGGGTAGATTCGATTCTTGACTAGCATAATTTTAGTGAATTCGTTTCCCGCAGATACATATAGATCCATACATAAATATGTATGTACATATAATTTCAAAGTAAAAGTACAAATTTCGTGATGAATGCCTATGGGCAGGTCGGTTAACGTACATACATACAAGTATACATAAAACCGCTCAATTAAAAATGAAAATAAACACACCGTTACAGTGTCTTTCAAGTGACCACTGAGGCATTCGGAATTATTTCCTGGTTTGCTAATTTGACCATCGGTCACAGATTTAATTAAAATCCAGGCCATTGGGTAGGTACTGGACTACAGCTGCGGGCCGTTGACTTCTCGAGAAATGTTGCGTAATTAGATGCTGAAAATATGTATGTACATACATTTCGTTCCCATATTCCTATCATCGACGAACTATGTTATGTATAGTCAGTCCACCCAGTAGTCAGCTCTTCCAGTGGCACACAAAAAGACAGAATGCTGAAGCCAATAATTCTATGACTGTCACTGGTTTTGTGATGGGGTCATGTATACGCGTTCCAAGCGTAACGAATGTTATACATGTTCTAAGTTCCGCAGAGCGGAGCGCAGTTAGCGCAGATAATACATCCGGTTCCGGTTAAGCCCACTTCTTTTTTTTTTTTTTTTACTATTTAATGGCATTACCCGAACGTTCTGCATTCAACCGGTTGTCGATTATCAGACAACCACCCTTTATTTTAGCAAATTCGCAATACGTACATCCATATACATATATCTCACAAACGTACTTACAGCAAGTCAAAGTATATGGATTGTCATGCAATTAATAATTACTATTCGAAAAGGGCAGAAAGACAAAGCGTCAAATGGCAAAAGTCGACCTAATGACAATTAGAGTGAGAAATATGTATGTACATACACTGAAGATGAGATTCGGCAGAAGCAGAAGCAACTTTCCATAATTACTGTGAAGTTGATGATGATGATAATGGTCTACCGGTCGGACGTGTCGCCGCCGCTGTCATTATTATCAAGCTCGTTGTTTCCAGAGGCTCGATGTACGAAAGAAACCATTAAAGGAAGAGAACACAACCGAAGTATACATAAATCAATATTTCAGTAATGGTTTGGGCTTCACATAACCGTGATACCGGTAGCAAGCTTCGATGGATGATTGGGGACCAAGAGAAAGAGAGAGCGAATGACCATGGTCGTCGTCTACTTCAACATGCTGAATTTGAGAAAATTCCGGTAGGGTGATACACTTAGATTACAACCTCAAAGTCGGTACTTGATCACGATTATTGTGTATGCAGATGATTCTGAATTTTTTTTTTTTATCTAGTTAATCTATGACGTGGCAGTTGCCTCTTAGCAATGTTGTTGGCTTGTTGTTGCGCTGCTGCGGTGCATTTATTATGCACGTGTGTAGAATATTAGGGTACATCCACCCAAATGTCGGTTATTGACATTATATTTGTACAATTGCTGAACAAGTCCTGGTAAATAAAATGTTTAACTACGTACAATGCTGTACGGTATCCAGACCGTTAAAAACGAAAACAAAAATAAAACATTAATTTCGTTTTTCTTTTTTTTTTTTTAAATGTTATATTGAACCAGCAATACCTTTTCGTCAATATAAATTACATTGCAACCTGTCGCGCACGTTTAAATCATCTTATAGAATTTTATTATCTTGTTTTGCATTGTTTACCCAAATGGTGTGCAAAATATGGAAAAGTACATTGACACAATTTCAAGTTGGTGCATTGATTCATGCGGTTATTGATTCGCAAGTATATGCCAATACAGTCATATGTATGTACATACATATGTAGTATGTATGATTAAAATTACGCGTTGTATATGTAATTCATATGTATGCAATTCCTTACTAGTACAAATTGGAACAAGAATAAATTTGAACGGCTGAGTTGCATACACTACTTGCCATTATCGATATGCTACGAGTTTTTCAAAAGTCCAAGTTAATGCAAATGTGTGAAGGGTTCCTGCCTGAGATACATACAGTAGCTCTCTTGGCTTGGTCTTTAGAATGGACCTCAGTTATCCTTGTCATCTTGAATCGAGTGACTAGGATTCAAATATCCTTTTGAGTAGAGTGATGTTCTCCAATCGATTTTATTTTTTGGTACACGTTTTGGAACATACATATATACATTTATGTAGATATGAATGTACAGTCATGGACAATGAAATAGAGGAACCAGCATACGCAATATACAAAAGAAAGACTGCATAATTCATTGTAAAATCAACAAACAAATAAAAACAAAACAACTTCATTGAGTAAACTTAAAAAAATCTGAAATTAAAAAAAAATACTTTATTTGATGGAAAATAAAATAGGGTCACGACGTCAAAAAAAAAAAATAATTGAAAACACATATGTACATATGTATTAATTGGTATTTAGTACTTTGTCGAATGGCTCTGTTGATCGAATATATCCTTACATCTAAAGGACGATGAATCTATCAACGCCCTATAAGTATCTACTTTTTGGTATACCACACCAAGCTGACAGTACTTTTTGCCACAACTCTTCCTTGGTTTTTAGTTTTATTCGTCGGATTTGTTCCTAAATGTAGGAGTAAAAGGTTACAAATTACAAATCGTACAAATCGAGTACAAATTCTAGGTACTTCGCTCTTTATTGATAAGCATAAGCCATAGAAGGGGCGAGATATCGCCTGGCTTAGGTATTCCTCTTGGACTTGGTTGAAATGCTGTTGCCTAGAGTTGATTGGGTGATTCTAGTTCCAGCATCCTATCCATAGTCACTATCAAGTGGCACTATGCAATGTTTAATAAACTCTTCCACGCTCAGTTAGATTAGAGATTCCTGAAACGATTCAATGTGGACGCTATTGAAAGCATAGGAAAGTGGCGAGAGTAAATTGTTTTTTTTTTTTAATCGTTGCCACAACCTCGTGAAGCATTGTTTCCGTCGATCGCCCCTTAGTGTAGGCGTGGTGCGAATTAGACAGCGATGATCTTTCGAGAGTTTTTCGTCGATTTAGCCATGTCCGTCCGTCACCACTTTTTGAGCCTTAAATTTTGAGCTACAAGGATGAAATTTCATATACATATTTTGAGAAGGAGAAGCAGTACAAGTGTACAAATTTTTGAAATTCGCCCACTACCACGCCCACTTTTTAATATTTCACTAAATTATATGAAACCGAAAAATTTTGTTAATACCAAATATTTACGTATTCAGATTCCCTACAGTTCATCCATACAACAGTTTTGGCCACGCCCTTTTTTTGGGGCATTTTCATCAAAAAACTAATTTTGATGAAATTTTACGTGTAACATCCTCAAACGTTCGAAGTTATCATCGTAGTTCAGTAAAGAAAATGCAATACGGCCACGCCCACTTTATAGGGGCTCAATAGGATGGAGGATAGGGTATCATACGATCCGTTCCAGACGGATTGTAACTTTTCAGTATGTTTTCCTCTGTTCTATCCTGTCCCCTATCCTAAGGATATATTAAGTTTGATACATAGTTTGTAACATAGAAAAATAATCGAGATAGACCCTATAAAGTATATATATTCATGATCAGTATCAATAGCGAAAACGATTGAGCCATGTCCGTCCATCCGTCCGTCACCACTTTTTGGGCCTTAAATTTTGAGCTAGGAGGATGAAATTTAATATCAGGGCTTCTGAGAAAAAACCAATTTTGATGAAATTTTACATGTAACATGTAACGACGTTATCATCGTAATTCAGTAAAGAATATGCAATACGGCCACGCCCACTTTATAGGGGCTCGATAGGATGGAGGATAGGGTATCATACGATCCGTTCCAGACGGATTGTAACTTTTCTGTATGTTTTAATTATATCAATGATTAGGGTTGCGCATTCTAACGTACATTCAATCCTCCAAGGATTCTGCAGAGGAATCCCCTCAAGTCATATCCAGCCTTTTGATAAACGGGAAGCTAGAGTCTTCCTTGGACATAATCCTGCTTCACCTAGCGGTGTCGTTGATAATTTCAATGGATTGATATCCACTGAGACGTGTAGCTCATTTCAGTACCAGTATTCTATAATCCAATTTTCTTGCTATTTGTGTAAACAATATAACACGCACAACATGAATGGTTGTGAGAAGCTAAGCCCTGGATCCGCACGCCTCGCTACATATTTGTATTTGTTTTCTTGCATAAGCTCTTAGACACCCTATGCCCTTCTAAGAATCTATCGAAATTAATTCTCTTACTCACACACATTGGTGGTCTTATGACTCCCATTAAGTCACTTTGTAGGAACTCTGCTCGGTTTTTGGCCAGTACGTCGACATCTTCGTAGCCCTCTATATCGCAGTATCCAGCTAGATTACATAATCGTACTTAACGCCCTAAGCATTATGCAGACGTTCCTGACAATTTTAGATTTTGTGGCGTAAGACTCTAAAGCTCTTAGCGCACCATGTATATGGCGATATTCCTGTAGGTATATGGCGATATTCCTGTAGGTATATGGCGATATTCCTGTCGGACAAGCAAGAACATTTTCTTGGAACACACTGCATGTGTCTCAAGTCTTAGAGCCACTTGTAGATTTCTACCACTCGAGTATAAAATGTATGTGCATATGTAATTGACCTCTTACTCTCACTGGTTTTAAAAAGCCCTAAATTGGTGAGCCAAAGGGCTGAGCCCATCTAGAGTCCTTGGCGTATTGTGCATAGCTTCCCTTTACTAATTAATTTAAAACCAACTGACACTGGTCGTAGACGTTTGTGGCTGCACAGCGAAGAGTCACTTGCCGAGAAGCTTTCCGTAATGTCAAGCGATTTTTTCTGGCCTGACCGTAGCATTTTCAGTCGATCTCTGAATCTAGCTATTAAGTCAATGTTTGTCCTTCTGAATGTGTGCACAATCAAGTTATGCACTTGTTGTTTTAGTTGGCAGTTCAACCATGTAGTGAAGTCTGTACTTTCCAACTAACAAGCCGAAGACGTTTTTCTTTATCAATTTTGTCTTGGAGTGAGACTTTGACAGGAGATCATTCAATCCCGCCCTAAAAGGTATTCAGCCGCGTCAGTTTAGATATGGGAACATATTAGCCTGATACAAAAAAGAGCATTGATGCGGATCACAGTCAGGCGATCGCTAATCGACATGAAGTCAGTTTGCTCATAATGAGCAAATTCTGCAATGTGTTCAACGAGATTTCTAAAGTTGTTGTTTTTCCGAAGTTGACTACTTATAAGTAAAATAACTACTGTTTATTTCGCCTCAAGGTACAAGCCCACAGACTGAAGTAAATCCGTTTACCAGCTTAGGCCGAGTTTTGAGGTAAACACGAACTTTTCCATGCTTCTCTGTAAACCTTCTCTACGATTGAAAGATCTAAGAGGACGATCACGAAAAGCATGCTTACCCCTTAGTACAAGGGCAAATAATAATAAGCTAGTAGTTGAGTGTTAATGTTCTAAGTTCGATTTAATAAAAGTACATATTCACAGACACAGGTCCACATATATTCATATGTATACATAAGTATCTATTATAGTGCCCGTACTACAATCCATCTCAATAAAAAAATACTATACTTTTAACTGTGTAACAATAAATTTAACTGACCAACCATGATACTAATCAACTCATGTTAATAAACATGTAATGAAGAAATTGTTGCGAAATATCTACCGCCCACCAATTAGGTAAAGCAAGCATAAGAGGAGGTTATTGCCGTGTATGTGATCATTAACTTCCTAATGACATTGCTACTATACGTAGGAAGAGTCATGTTTTTAACATCTAAATTGTTTGGGCTTTCTTCCCCTTTTTTTGTAACTGACTCGTAAGCATTTATTGAAGATATATTTTGTGCACTAGTGTATCTTCATTTTAATAATGAGATGAGAGTCCTACAATGCATTATGAACACACATAGACATATTGAGTATTCCTATACTTCGTAACAGGCTCTAGCAATCTGCATGTGTGTCTGAGAAGTTTAAATTCGGTACACAGTTTCCTTAGACATTTAAGGTTATGTTAGGTTAAGAGAGGTGTGTGATATATATGTAGTTTAAAGGATGCCGTATAACAAGGTCTTTTTACCATAAAATTTTGAATTAATGTCGAATTTAGCCATTTTTTTATTTGACTTTATTTCCAATTGTATTAAAAAGAAAAGAGAAATAAAGTCGTTCGGTTGATTTGACATCTTAAAGTACATTCTAGTAATCAACTCTATTTCCCAATCCAAAAGTCAATTTTCGACTTTTTCGAATTAAGGCTGGCATTAATCGACTTTATTTCCAAGTGTTAAAGTCTCAATTGGTACGTGTACGAAACATAAGACCATAATGGGCAGATTTAGAAGATTTGGTCAATACAAACATTATAAAAAACGGTGCAATAAAATAAGTCTAAATCATCGGTCGCTCCGATGATGTCGATGTCGTCTGCATATCCCAATCAGCTGGACAGATTCGTTAAAGATAGTGCTTTCCGTGTTCACACTTGCCCTACGCACTATCTGTTCCGGCACAAGATTGAAGAAGTCACATGATAGCGCACCTCCTTGCCGAAATCCGGTACATGTATGTAATAGTTCGGAGGAACAGTTTCTGAATTGCACGTTGCGCCGCGTGTTTTCTAGCGTCACGCGGCACAGCTGGATCAGTTTAGCCGGGATCCCGAATTCAGCCATGTAGAGTTCAAGACGATGAATGCTATCATATGCGGCTTTAAAGTCGATGAAAAGATGGTGAGTCTCGACTTGAAATCGTCGTCGATCTTCCGGGCCAGAAGTCACACTGGTACGTGCCGATTAGTGTGCTGCAAAAAAGCTTCAGACGTTCACACAGTTCGTTGGATATGATCTTATATTTTCACGATCACTTATCATAATATTTGACTTTCAGTCTTCCTTGCTTTTTCAACATTTTCTTTTATAGCATATCACCACACCACCAAAGATGTATAGGAGATGATTGCTCTGATGTTTATTGTATTCCCCCATTACTTTTCGAAGAGCATGTTAGAAATGTTAAAGCGTTTAATACTCTTCATATTCTTTCATCAACAGTTGGTTTCCAAATAAGTTTAAATTGAAATTTAAAACGTTTCAAACTTCAAATATTTACGTTCGGGAGTTTAACATTGAACAGGGAACAGAACTAAAGAATTTAATGATTTTAATTTGTTGTTCCAAAACGCTTGCAGATAAGCCTGCCACTTGGCTTTAAATAATGTAGGACTGACTTCTTTATACAGTAGTATCTGAAAACTTCATTCAAAATGATAAAACATGGTTCGGAATGTTAAATATCTACAATTCTACATAATATAAATAGGTTTTTTGAATAGGGACTTATTACTCTTCCATATTTGAATTCATTTACACAAAATGGTGTGAAGCATGTTGCTATGGTGAATTAAACAATTAAACCGCTTCTAAAGGTTTTGCAATTTGTGTGTTTGTTTTGTTCAATTAAATATAATATAATTCGAAATTAGTAAAAAAAAAGTTAAGCTCTCCCACTTCGAAATTGTTTATTAGTATTACACATTCAAGGGTAAACAGAGGAAACGATTACGATCCCGAATATCAGCAGGACACTTTTCTCAAAGAACCATGCGGCATTATATTCGCAGATATTCACAAGTATGTACAAATGCTGAAGTGATAGATATGAATTAACTGGCTCGCATAAGGGAGTTTTCATTTTAAAAGCAAAATCAAAAGGATATTAATTATTATAGACAGTAATTGTCATAAAAGCGTGCAAATGTGTGGGATAAAATCACAGGCAATCGAGCATAGATGTGACTACTTTTGAGGTTGGATTGAACAAGTACTTTGGGTTAATTATACTCATGATGAAAAAACTGAAGGTTCATAAAAGGATGTGGGATCGGGATGTTGTTGTTTGTTTTTTGTAAAGAACGCTGTATATGTATATATTGGGTATATAATTAATTTAGAAGACTTACCACCTTCCTTAAGTAGGTAATAACTTTATCTGCATGCTTCGTTTGTTTGTCTTATTCAGTGAATTTTAAGGTATTGAAGCAACATTTGACTAATTTCTTTACCCGTTGTTGTATGTGTATTTTCCAGTTCCAGGGTCTAGAATAGTCTCTAAATATCCAGGGACGTGAAGTCAAATATTTTAGTTTTTTTTTTTTTAATTTGGGAGTAAGGTTTAGTTTTGCTCGAGTTGAGGCCATTCTTTGTTGCAGGTGATTACCTTACTCAGGGCATTTTTTTTAAGTCACTTATCACAGACGGAAATATTCTTGACACTAAAATCACCATGTCGCCCGTATACAGTAGGTCCCTTTCATTCTTGTAAAGAATATAACACGCACAACACGAATGGTTGTGAGGAGCTAGGCCTTGGGTCCCATGGACCTGTTGCGCCAAAAATTTGTATTTGTAAGCATAGAAACAATCTAGTGACTCAGATGGTTTTGTATTCCTAACCCGCAAGGGACTTAAAACTTTCTCAGTGTATACGTTGTTAAAAGTTTCTTCCATGCCTAGGAAGGTAGCTATAGTGTATTCTTTATAGTGTATGGAGATTTTTAATACCTAATTTTCTTACTACTTTATGAAGAGCCCTTTTCTGTGGATCTTACTTACTTACTCACTTACTTAGGTGGCGATACCTCACCTGGGCCTCAACCAACAACCCTTTCCAGTTAACATGATCTTTAGCTAACTGCTTCCAGTTGCACACTCCAAGTCGGTTGAGGCAAGGTCTTTCTCTGCTGCGTTGTTTCTTTCGGGTGGGATTCGAAGACTCTTCGGACTGGAGCGTTGATATTCATTCGCTCTATATGTCCTAGCTATGTTAGACGACTGATGCCTACTTTTCGGAATAGGTCCATGTTTCTGTACAGCTATTACATCTTCTCCTTCAAATCCCGTCAGCGCTAACGGAACCGATTCGTCCGAAGAATTTTGCGTTCAAAACGACCAAGGATATTTTCATAAGCCTTCGCTTACGTCCATGCCTCCGCGCCATACATCAGGACTGGGATGATGAGAGCCTTATATAGTCTCCTTAGTCTTTCTTGACAAGGCATCGTTAATAAATTGTCTTCTCAAACCAAAAAAAAAACAGCGATTGGCAAGTGTAACTTCGTCCGATTTCTGATGTGATGTTTTTGTCAAAGTTTATAGCGGAGCCAAGGTAGGCAAAGTGTCTAACTACCTAAAAGTTAAAGCTATCTGTTGTGATGTTCTGCCTGATTCGTCGATCTTGTGCGTCCCTTCTTGTTGACAGCATATACTTGGTTTTGCCCTCATTCACAACTAAACCACTTGCCGCTTCTGTTCCAATACTTGCATACGGACCAGTGACATTTCGCTGTGGTCTGTGGATGATGTCAATATCATAAGTGTATGCAAGTAATTGCTCAGATTTTTGTAAATTTGTGCCTCTGCTTCTGGCTTACGTATTTCGTAAAGTATTCTTAAGTATGACGTTAAAAAAGTCACTTGTCTGACATCAAAGGTCAACTACTCCGACCGTTATGGAGTAGCGAGCGACGTTCTTCATCGTCATTCTGCATAATCTGAGTCTGACAGGGATACCGAATCTAGACATGACTCTGCAGAGTTCGCTTCTATAAGTGATGTCATATGCCGAACATTGTTCCTGGAGTAGAACCTCTTTAATTCCTCAATCAAGTTGAGGGATATGCAATCGGCAAAGATTCTGGCGGTTTGTTGCAATTGCAGCCGATCAACGTTAAATTTCCTCGCAGAGCTTTCCCGTTGATGTGCCGTTTGAGATTTCCGTAGACGTACCTTGGGTGGAATTAGGTAGCGGTCAAAGTCCATGTTAGCCGCTTGAAATGTTCGGACATTTAGTATACTGGAAGAGAGTAATCAATTTGGTTGACGGTTTGATGATACGGTGACCGCCACGTTCCCTTATGAATGTTGAGATGAGGAGACCATGTTAGTAACATTACGTCCCGCAGCAGAGTCAATTGCCTAAGTCCGTTTCCAGATGTGGGGTCGTGTAGACTATGCTTTCCAATGCTGCAAAGATATACTTCTTTCCTATTTGGCATTAAAATAACCTAGGACGATTTTAACGTCATACTTAGGACATTGCTCATATGTTTTTTTTGTCGAGGAGCTCGCAGAAACACTCTTTGGTAGCATCACCTCTTTCCTCTGTGGCGACGTGAGAGCATATCAGGCTTATGTAGGCGAATTTAGCTTTGATGCGGTCTAAAGCTCAAGACTTTATGCTGAAGCCTACCGCTTACAACAAAGCCGCACCCAAATAGACGTTGCTTCTGTTCTCTGTAGCAATCACCGTAGTATATGCCACAGTTTTTCATCCATCTTCTGCCCGGCCCATCCCATCGCACGGTGATATCTACATTATAGCAATCTAGGGCCTCTGCTAATTATTCGCCTCTACGTGGCCTGTTCATGGTCCGAACATTCCACGTGCAGATCCGAACGTCGTTGTCCTTTTTTCGTTTTGCAGGGTCGTCAACAGTAAATCCGTGCTTTCCAGAGGCTTGTGATTGTTTCGAAACTAAAGTGTTTTCCGTGGTAGGGAAGTTACCCCGACGTACAACCCCCAACCTGGGGACCAGTACCCTTTTAAACCCCTAATAACCCGGTCTCAGTAACCCACTGCCTTTGGCCCATTAAGGGTTCATCCGACACCATCTCTTTTCCAACACCCTGGCTCAGTATTCAAGATCCCTATTAACCCGGCATTCAAGTATGTCGAAGTACCTCATATAGGGACAACACTAATAGTTTGGCCTGACTGCCTTTCATCTAGGGAATTCATTCGCTGCCGCTGGCAGCAAGATGAAGTGCTTTAGTGAGAAATTACTGCTCTCCCCCTCTCGTCTGCTGCCACCAACGATCTTCCAAAGGAGTTGGTTCATCAATCTCCAGTTGAGGTACTAGGAACCCAGCAGCCACTAACGCGGGGCTGTAAAGTAGAAGTTGATAGTGAGAGGCTAACGTGAGAACGCTTGTGTCTTCATATATTCGCATCACTACCTTTTGGTGCTAGGATTTGAAAAGTGATATTTCTTCTCTTGTATCTTGTCGAAGTCGTGTTTGAGAGTGTTCAGTACAAAAAAGATTAAACTGATTGCTCTGAAATCTTTCGCGTTTTCATGACTGCATATGCTTGTCTTTGGGTTGAAAACCACTCTCACTCGTGTACGTGAAGAGTTGGTTAACTTCTCCACAATAACCATAATAATATAAATAGCTGCAATATAAGAAGATTTGTAGTGGTGAAAAATAGAAGAAGTACATAAAGCAGAGGCGCATAGTACTTCTATCAGGCTACTTCTATCAGGCTAATTTGAGACTAAAGCGCAGCACGGTCTATGATTACGTTGCACTTCACTAATAGCTATTTCGATAATGAACACTTAATCAATTGAAATACAACATTCGTCCCTAAAAGATATACAATCCAAGTAAAATTTGCTTTACATTCCATTTTGGAAAACTTGCTTTAGAAAACTTGCACTATTTTATATTCTGTTGTCTTAAGCTAAAAACCATAGTATATTAAAATCAAAGACTTGGCTTGACTCAATATATTAATTAGACTTACCTACTACATAATTTGTTCGCATAATTTTCCAAATGACTGCGCTTTTAGTACTTGTCTATAAACCACTGCAATATTGAAAATATTCGTGATTTATCTCAGCAGCCCTTAAGTTCACACTATCGGTTAATGTGTAATCCACAAACTTGCAGTACAAATGTTTACCCTCTTGGTTTCAGTAAAATATGGAGAGGGGTGCGTGTGTTGGAAATTAAATTTTCCTGGTTTATGTTTGTGTTCATGGTTGGAGAAGTTCCTGGCATTTGGACTTTTTGGTGTTGTATACACCAGGGACTGTCAATAATGCAATTAATGTCTTCTTGCACCTAAACTCAATTTATTTATCTGTTGCGTTTATCTAAAAGATCAATATTTCACTTAATGCTACACTGATTGTGGTCAAATGGATTGACACAGTTACATATGGCAATTGATTCAAGCGTGTACTCGTACATTGCGTTTATATACATAAATTAGTAACAGCATTTTTATATTAGAATTATTCTCACGACATACGAGTATCTTTAGTAATTCGAGCTTTACGATAAGTAACTCTGTTCATACGTATGTATGTAGGTATAGAAAAATGAAAATGGCATGCACGTTTTAAGAATGGGTGGGAGATAATCTTGTGGATATGTATTCTTTAGAGAAGCAGTATAAAATAAGTAAAAAATAAATAAAATAATAAAAAATGAAATATAAAATTAATAAATAAATAAAAAAAAAATATGAAAAATAACAAAATGAGTGGTTACTTGTCTTACGCGCAAGCAATCAATGTTTCAAATCGCTATCCAATCACATTCATGGTGGTTTAATGACCATCGCAATTCATCTTTAACACTTACCGCTCATGAAGTGCACAGGCATTCACCGCTGCATACCGCATCAATGGAGCCCGCAAGACCTATTCTATAATATATTTCAGATATGGAAGAGAAAATGCTATATAACCCCACAATAGAAAGCACCAACAAATCATCATCTCGGCACACCGCTTCTTGAGTTTCGAGATTAATTTGTATCCATACCGCAACTTTATTATTTACACCTGGTGTAATAACAGACACCAACAGATATCGATAATACCTTTATATGCGTGTGCAGATGTATGTATATGTAGTTAAACCCGATTGATGTCCAAACTGCCAAAGGCTTCGTCTTCACGTTTCTTGCTCTTATAGACATGCCGCCGGAACGCTCGCCTCAACTCATATATCATTTTCTGGTAGAGGAACGACGGCTTGACGAATGGCTTTTAGGCTTCACACTTATCTATAGACACCTCGCGGTTGATGCCGACTACGTAATTATGGCTAGATTGAGGTGTAAGGAATGTGCGCGCGAACATGTTATAATGGACTCATCAGAAGTTTGACTCTCTTTGAGTATCTATGTACCTATGTATGTATGCAAGTATGTAGTGTGTGGTTGCGGGGTTCTCTGTTCTTCTAATTGATTGTTTCGAAGTCAGTATGAGTTAAATTGACAAATGTTTTCAAATTCCTCACTGGCCATTATTTAAACCAAAGTTTATGTGCGTTTCTTTATATTTCCTCACATTTCGTGGGTGTATGATGAGCACTTAAAAGATTATTAATTTTAAGCATTTTTTATAACGTTGCTTATATTACGTAAAAACTTTGCTAAATGCGAGTATATATGATTTTACGTTTGTGAAAATCAAAGCATTAATCGTCCATAAACCAGAAAATCAACTTTTGCACTCATTTTATCACATACATTTGTAGGTAACACAGATACAACACAAAAGACAATAAGAATAAGTAATCGAAATTCACATTATCATTTGCCCAAGCTATTTGCACCGCATTCGTAACTTGATACAACTGGGAAGCGCGCACTGTCCCCAGAAAAGAAAAAAAAAAAATTTAAACTCAACACTGTTCCTGCAGACCTTACGCGTAAGGTAATACTTTCAAAGGGTGAGATGATATTCGTTTCTTTCAGTCTCACTTCGATTAGTTTGTCATTTGTCTGTCGGTTTCGGAAACTGTGGTTTTTGGAAGGATGTGCAAATGTAGACTATGGGTTTTGGAATCAGTTCTTATGTTTCATTGCTACTCCGGTTGTACGCAATTTTTTCACATGACATAAATTTCAGTTTACTTTCAATGTCGTCTCCATACTGAATTCTTATTTTTTTAACTCCATAAAAAATATGAACCAAAGAGTCCTGCACCAAAAAAGGAGGAAAAGTGTGTAACTCAACTTAAATGTTACCAACTTTCTTATTCCTATCTACTTTAACGAAGGATTAAGTTTTCTCTCGGAAACATCAATGTGTGTAAACTAAGGTGTGACCATCCGTCTTCGGTTTCCTCGGACAGTCTCCACAAGCTCTTCGGCCCCAATTTATTAAACTCTCCAATCCACCAAAGATGTAGTACTTTTTCGTCAATGATGTGTGCCTCTACTGATAGACCTTTCGATATTACAAGCGTCCATTTCGGTTCCAAAACTTTGGGCCAATTATCGTTCTGATCATCCAGTGACTACTCGAGGCTTAACTTAGCACTCTATTAGGCCCATTGTGTTCCCCTTGTATGTCAAATAGTAGTCTGATGTGGGAATTCTGCGCTTGGAGGAATGTAGGTATTGGGATCATGGAGAGTATAAAAGAAAACGAAGTCAGTCGTCTTGTTGGTCTAGTGAATTCTAATAAGTCACCGATTCCTTTCTTACTGAGATGTGTTAGATCCGGTATCGTTGAGGATCGCAGTCTTAACCTCGTTGTTACAGGATAGTGGCAGAGGGAGTTTACTGCATCTTCTTCCTTCTCCTCAAAGTTGGTACAGATTGTTATCTCAGGTAGCCCGAGTCTAAACGATTGTTTGCTAAGAGGGACTATGAGATAGTTATCGAAATTCATGATGGTAGCGATTCATCTGAGAATGCCGTCATCCGAAGGGTTTAAAATTAAATAAAATACCAATACCACGTTAGCTTTGCTAACAATTGTACCTACTCTCAGATGTTGCTATGATTTTCGTGAAATACAAATAATAATACATAGTAGCGATTGTCAGGACCGCACTAATGTCATTAACCGGGTATACATGTACACCTGAAAAAATTAAGATTGCTTTTTATCAAGACATCACCTCCAGCGCGCTATCTGGACTGTTAACTCCTTATGCGCTGATGGATAGATCTTCAAATTAAGAAATGTGCATCTTCACTTTCTGAAAGAATTTTTGTCTGTCCAGCTTGGACATTGCCTGTCAGCAGAATGTTGGTTTACAAGAGTAGCTCTTTTAAGTATTCAGCAACTGGGATTCCATTCTTCCCTAGTCTTTGAACGTGTTAATTACCGATCACGTACTTCAGAAACTGCCTTTTGTTATTCGAAGAGTTTCGTGTTCGTTCTATCCTTGTTTGCAGTGTAGCAAGTTATGGTTCTTGAATCATGGGCTTGATGAAATTTTCTGCACTTGATGCGGGTGGCACGTAGTTTTTTGAGAAATTGACGGTCTATTTCCTTAAGTTGCTAAGGCTGTTGATAGTAGTTCCATTCGATCCACCAAATAATACACAGGACAACTAGAAAAACAAATAAAAAAGGTGACAGAAACGGCAGCTAAGAGGAAAAACACAAACAGTGCGTATTATCCGACCAAAAGATTAAAGGCTGCCATCGCAACCTCGCAACTAAGAAGAGTTTTGTGATCGAAATAATATTCGGACGTTTAAACAGCTGGCGGTTCCTATAATATAGGCTTTTCAAAAATAATGGTAGATGTGCTTAAGGAGAATATCCAAGGACAATAAACATAGTACGTGATAGGTCAAGGAGAGGGTCCAATTTCAGTCAATGGAAAAGTATCTGCTTCCTTACAAAGTATAAAGCCGTGTATCCTGATAGCTTGTCAAATGAATTTTTGAATGATGGTCAAGTAATCGAGAAGCCATCGAAATTTGTAGAGAATGGAAATTTGGATTTTTAACTTTACATTGCAACTAATAAGCGTTTGAAGGTCTTATTTCAGCTACAACAGAACATCCAACAGATGCTCCACATCTTGGATAACATGGAAAAGATCAACCAATTGTTGCTTACATGGTAGAAGTAGACATATATGTATGTTTTAAGGGAACATCTGAAGTGATTATTGTGTAGCAGTTGGATGACATTTACGCTGGTCCAGCTGATTGTAGCAGTAATTGGGAAGAAAACCGCGAATGGTGATAATTTTACTGGGACACAACTGATGAAGAGAATAAAGTAAGAAAATCTTGACCTTAAAACATTGGAATCAGAAATAACATCTTAGATCAACAAGTTGGAAAATGTTGCTAAGTTAGAACTGAACTCACGCTTTGGAGCCGACGCTACCAAGGTTCGTTTAAAGGATATCCTATTAAAGTAGGATAATTTTTTGGATCTCACCAAAGATTGCCATTGAGTTGCTTGAAAAAGCAGATTATATTGATACATAATTGCATGCTGGAGACAAATCGAATAGTTTCTAGTGAATACTTGAATACTTGATCTCAAGTCAATGTGCAATCTGTGCTGTAGAAACACAAAGTCATTGGCAATCAGTTGGCCAAGCTATAGAACAATGGGTCAACGAAAATACAAAGTTGTTAGACTCATTGACCTCTGGTAAGAATATCAAGGATGTTAGAAGTTGGGTCACGAATACAGTCCGCGAAATTAATTTATACGCATTTGTTTTTTTCCGATTTTTGTTATAAAAAAGTTGTGGAGATAAAAGCACTGTATTGTAATAAAAGGAATACACTTATTCATTATCTTAGTTAATAAAAGAAAATCAATTAAAGCTATTTAACATTATTTATTTAAAGAAAAGCAGTTTCTCACTGCGAAATTCGTTTATACGCACAGTAAAAAAAATTAAGAAAAATGTGAAAAAAGTACATTTTGTTCTTAAAAATAGTTATTAATATTTTGTGTGTCCTCCATTTTGTTGAATGACCGCAAATATCCTATCCGGCATAGAATTTATGAGGTTAGAAATGGTGTCACTGCTTATCAGGTCCCACGTACGCATTATTGCCTCTCGAAGTGTTCGAATGTTTTCAAACTGGCGTCCATTTTTATAAATTTCGCGTGCCATAATACCCCACAGATTTTCTATGGGGTTTAGGTCTGGACTGCATGCCGCCCAACGCATGAATGGGACGTCCCGTTGCCTTAACCATTCTTGTGAGTACCGAGAAACATGAATTGCTGCGTTGTCCTATTGAAAAATAAAATCGTGATCACCCACAACGTCTTCTAAAAATGGGATAAGAGATGCATCCAACATTTCGCAGTACATTTCCGAATTCATTTTTGTTGGAACGAAACACAATTGCGCTTTTCCCGAGGAAGAGAAAGCTCCCCAAATCATCACGCTTCCTCCATGAAAGTTTCTGCTCATTCTTGGTGGGTGGTTGTGGCGTAAGTCATGCCAATAATAGCTGAAACCATCTGGGCCAACGAGGTTAAACTTTTTTTCATCCGAAAATATAACGGTATTCCATTTTTCGTTCCAATTCATATGATCTCTGGCAAATGTTAGTCGAGCTGTTTTGTGATGGATTTTCAAAAGAGGCTTTTTCAGTTGTTTTTTATAAACAATGTTTGGAGTACTTGATAAAATTTGTTGAACTCGGCGTTTTGTTATCGGCAAATCAAGATGAGCAACAATTTGGCCAGCAGTCATTTTGTTTTTGGTTGCTTCGATGACAATTCGATTCTTGTCCCTTCGAGTTATTTTACTCCAGCCCTTTCGACCACCGTTCTTTCCATAAGATTCGCCTTTTTTTTAAGAAGTTCCTTATGAGTCCTTCAGAACGATTGATTTCGCGTGCAATTGCTCTGTTGAACACACCGCGCTTTTTTAAACCCGTTATTGTAACCTTTTCTTCCACTGTTAGGTACTTTCCCTTTCCCATAATGGTTTTTTTACAAATTTACTTTAAAAATCAATTGCAATTTTATTTTATTTTATTTTAAGTAAAATTTAATGTTAAATTCTCTAACTTCCACCTTGGATTAAGCACAGGAATCAAGTGATTTCACTGAAAAACTCGCATAAATGAATTTCGCTCTTCAAACAGCTGTCAGAATATTCTTTTTTTTAACTTTGCCACATGACGATCCCGTTATAAAATCTTGTTCTTGAATTTACACTGTCGCTCATATACTAACAACTATACATTTAAAGATTTTCATGAAAACCCTTAAATAATGAAAATTCTGTGATTATTTTGTAAAATACAGGATGCGTATAAATTAATTTCGTGGACTGTAGTTTAGTTTGACGGAGAAAACCGAGGCAAAACGTGATGGAGTACAAACAGATTTTTTTTTTCGAAAAAAAAATGTACCAAATCATGTCCCATGTATAGGAGGACAAAACCAACTCTTTATGCCCAATTTATAAGAAATGTGATTCTGTATCTTGTAAGAACTTTCGATCCACGTACCATTTTGCCATGGTAATTCCTATAGAACCATTGAATTTCAAATCCAAAATCAGTATCTTAGCCTATTACGACGGCATTAATTACTTGGACGATACGAAGGGTAAATTGGAGATCCCTAGAAAATTGTTTCGGTTATGTATACATACTTTTTGACAATGAAAAACGCTATAATGGGAATCTTTGCAACATCGTACTTCAGCAGTTATTCTCAAAACACATGTGCAGAATTTCTGTACGCAGCGCAGCGTGCATCTCTGCACGTGAAACACATGTGCAGAATGTTTCTGACATGCATCGCATCGGCTACAGTCATTTGCGATTTGAATTATGATTTATTTTGCCTCGAACTTATTGAAAAGTAACTTTTTGTCTTGCATGTATATAATTTTTTGGTAGGGCCGGTTTCTTATATTAAATTCTACTAACTGGTCTTCAATTTTTCCTAAAGAAAAATACCTACTCGTATAAATGAGCAACGAAACTTCAAAAAATGGTGATACAAGACTCCTCAAACTGTGTTTTTTGCAGCGAATTTAGAAATAGAGACATCTTGCAGTGCTGCGGTGCATGTATTCTAGTTTTTCTGCGTTCAGAATTCTGCACATGTGTTTTGGGCATTACTGTGCAGGTTGGCATCAATAGCGTCAATTTTTCGTTTATGCCATTCGCATTTGGAATGGACTTCCTCTTAGCATAAGAAGATCTTGTTATGCAAATTCCTTTGATCAGACTCTCTTCAGGCATATGGCGCTTAATTACATAAGTAATTGAATTGACTTTAAAATAGTAAATCTAGTTTAAATAAAAAACGAATTGTGTTTTTCAATTATTTGTCGTGATTTTTATATCTAAGTTATCACTTCACAGGTAAATTAAATTAAATTACATTATTGTTTCACTCTCTTTTCCGAATTGCATCTTCATTTATAACTTAAAGATTACACTAGTCTATTGTAAATGATGTTGATATTAATAAATAAATATGAAAATAAATATGAAATATGAGAGGATTTCGAGGCAATCGTGGGAAAAGGCAAAAGAAGTAAGTGAATATGTACATGCTGTCGACTTAGGTAGTAAAAAATGTAGTTCAAATCAGAGTAGACGCAAGATCTACAAAGGATACCTTGACGAGGAGCTGGTGAAGAAAAAATTTCAGTGCGATTGATCTTTGAAATCTTGAAGAAATTTTAGTTGTTGTTTGGGAAACAAACCTCGAACACCTCGCTCTGTAGTCCAACGCACTAATCACTTGACCCAAGGCGCTCACTAGACGAAGATGATGCTCAAAAAAAAAAAAATTAGATATTCGGTTTAAATTGCGAGGAGAGCGAACGGAGGACAACTGCATGTCCTCACCGAATGAGGGAATCGACTACATCGTACAAATGCAGAACAAGAACAACGCTTCAACCTTCAGATTTGGGACGACTAAGAGATATCCTTCTCAAAGACGAAGTAATTCCGGATGCCTGTAACTGTCAGCAATTTGCACGACAAACTCGAGATTGGAAGAATGCGTTGTCGCAGACAGAGACTCTACCCGGAGCCAGTTAAGTAGTATTGACCTATTCGAAGATTTTAAATATGTCCATGAAATTTTTAAAATAAATTTGTATAGTTAGTGCTTTAAGTATGCTTTTATCGTTTTTGAAATGGTAGAAACTTTAATAAACTCAAACTAAAAATTGACTAAAACCGTTAACAAATTATTGATACGAGCAGGGGGTTTTTCAACGTTATTACATTTAAAGTTTATTTGTGTATAAAATACCCCAACATAAATCCATAGAAAATGCATCCCTATAGAAGGACTATTTTCAATTAAACTGCCATATGGTGTGACCGAAATAACCCCTACTGGTCACTTAAAAAAATAAAAAAAATAAACAAAAAAGTTGTTTGCACTGAATTGCTCATCATTTGCATCGAAATGTAGTGGTCCGTAGATTCGCCACGGGAGTTATATACACAAGTCACTCATCGATAACTTTTTTTTTTTCCTGTGGCGGTATCCTTTTTATTAACGCTTGTCTATAAATAATGGCTTTTGGGGAAAGCTTATGCGTATGAGTCCAGTCCATAGAACAAATATTCATCGCAATGATTTATTCGTGTTCATGTGCATTAGATCTTAATTATTTGATCTCCATATTGAGGACCGTTTAAAAATTTAATACAGTTTTAGTGGAGAACTTTAGACGATGTAAACATATGTACATATATGTATATATGTATAAACATATAATAGTGTTAATTTTCACGAATTCTTTAATCCTTCTAATCCTTTGCAATAATTTGTTTAGAATTATTTTGACTGGTATACTTTCGCACACAAGCTCTTACGTCTAAGAGTGCACATACCTGGGTGAGATTATTATAATTTTCTTCGAAAGGAGCATCATACATACGTATATATTTTAAGAGTCTTTAAGCCCTAAGCTATGAAATAATTACCTCTTCTTCCTGTGAATGGATAGGTTAACATATATAGCATTATTAAATGTACTCTAGGGCGTAAGAATACTTGTTATATTTGCTACCTGGTCACCGAAATGAACCCTCGTACATGTATTCATGTATCTATGTACATCGTAAATTCCTTCATGCATTTTTCACATTTGCAAAAGGATTTTTATCATATTTTATGAAAATGTTTTTGTCAATGCGATACCTTGCAAGGGTAGCAGTGTACAGTGCAAAAGATGGGCATACCTGAAAATGTACAGGTGTTTAAATTTTCAGGTGTTCAACATGTAAACGCACTTGAAGTTCTTCATATCACAGAACGCAACCGTGTCATTCGTATAAAGCTAATGCGATAAGCAGTGATATATATGTAATATAGGAATACTCTTGAGCTTTAAGCATCGCTGAGGAATTTTTAAGTTTTTTTTTTTTTTTCTTGTTACATTTGGGAATACCGAACTTTCAACTAAAAAAAAATATTTCTGTTAAACAAAATAATATAAATGGTACTGAGACGATGACTGCGAACACCATTCTACATTCGAATTGGTGTTGGTGAGAATATAACCTACCATACATACATGTATATAGGTATGTATAGTAATTTTAATGTGAATAGGTTGCGGAAGAGATAAAAACGTGGATGGGTATGGACCAAGTGAATTGGCAAACATCTGAGGGCGCCTCCACACGTCACAGTGAATAATATACATTCTCGGCAATATGACACATGCGGCAAATATATGTACATCCACATACACACATATGTAGATACGTACGTTAGAATGTACGATGATATTCTACATCGTCACCCCTAATACTCACCCACCCTTTTTTTTTTGCTTGCCATTTTTTCCACAGATTGAAAACACATTAGTACTTCATGGACCTATGGATGGATGATGGCCGTTGGACTCAAGTTAATGGTACATTAGACACCCCCACGTAATTTACTCGCTCTTTTTCTCGTGGTGGTATGCTATGAGGCATCGATAAAGATATGAAAGGGATGTGTGTGTCTCTGGTCTCTGCACATGTCTTCCTTCGATAGGAAGATGGACTTCCCGTTTCCGGTTTCCGTCAACATTTTATTCACTCTCCGATTACTTTTATTCTATGGTTTCGCATTATGATCCTTCACGATAAGTTAAGGATTTTAAATTTATTTATTCTCTTTTTTTTTCACAAAACAAGAACCGCAACTCAAAATTAGGCTTACAAAACATAACTTAGTACGACTATGATCTGACCGTCAATATCATACTGATAGAATATCCTTCTACAATCTATCATGTACATACATTATATGATTCAGTTTCTATAAACACTTTTGCGCGCAAAAAATAAAGTATGTACCTTATATTGTATAATAAGAAAATCTACAAACAAAGGCACTTGCCACTTCAAGCGTAGCGCGACACCGTGAAAGTTACGTGGATTGCTCACAAAATTAGTAAAGTATGAAAGAAATTAGTATGCAGGTGTCATATGCAAATTGTTTGAATTCCAAAAGACGTATGATTCGATCTCAAAGGTCCATGTGCTTCCAACTACTACGACTTTAGCAATGCTTATTGAAACAATATTCCGCGCAATGACACAGTTCGAATAATAATAAAAAAGTGTTTTATGTTTATTTGTTTTTAATGGCCCCATAATGCCGCATAAATCATTATTCACATTAGTATTCGAAAAAGGTTTTACATGTCAACCCAAAAAATTGAATATTATTTTAGGTATCGAGTCATCACACTAATTAATATTCATATGTGTTGCTTAAATCTCCCAACAACAGATAACTAGTAGCAAGGCGAATTAAAAAAAAAAAAAGATGTATGTATATGAATAATATTGAAAGGAGCTCGTAAAATATCGAATATGGATTATTTAAATCTTGATTTAAATTAAAATAGGTCTACATGTATCTATACATAGTACTAATTACTGTGAAAGTCTGACAATTGTTTTAGATTAACTAAACAAATTCCATATACAGAGGAAAAAAAATTTAAATTCAAGAATTAAGAATTTGATGTGCACGCTGTTCTAAGAGGCCGAAATATTTGTATAACAATTAATAAATCCTATACGCATTTACATAAATGAACTAATACCTTTCTAATTACTTTCTAACCGAACGGTATCTGGTCTAGTAAACCTTAACATGTACTTATGACTTATTTGAGTGATAAATGGGATTTTTTTTTTTTGTATACTCAAATTTGTCGTCGTAAAACGCCTGGGCTCTGCATATTCATTTAAACAGATCTGTGCTACAAATCATAAACCAAAGTGAATGTGCCCATGAAAGAGGCTATAAATGCAGCTCATTGTTTCATATGTATGTATGTATATATATAAACGCTTAACCAAGCCATATATTTGCATATTAATTAAAACATATCTGACAGGTATTTGTATTTATATGGCATTCCGAAAGTTATTAACTTTCAAAGCTTTCTGTGTAAGATATAGTTTAATATATTCTATTGGTCATCAAGTCAGATTCCGTAATGACAATAAAATAAAAGCCTATTGATAGAAAACAACAATTATTAGATCGTAAAATGGACCACCCACCCATTGAGTATTGTGAGGAAGATCCACTTAGAAATGTCGTCAAGACCTACTGCCTACATACATAAATTCGTAGTCAATTAAAATGAGATTTGACATGAATGATGAAGTTGCCTTTAAGTATCAAAGTCGTTAATATATTTTGACTAGACTTGCATAAGCTAAGAGTAATAGCATTTTGTTGAAAAACTTAAAAAGTAGCACAGCACTAAATAGAGCATCAAAAGTGCGGACAGATCATCGAAAGAAGCTAAAAGTAAAAAATGCAGGCGCTATGTTTCACGAAAGCGTCGAACCTACATAGTATCCTGAGAATGACCTAAATTCCACGTATTCCCTTAATTTTTTTTAAAAACGAAACACAATTTAGTCTTATGTACATATATGAAACATAAGTTTTATTAGGTGCGAGAATCAGTCTGCTTTTAGAGCAAACAGTTGGACCTAGATACATAGATCGCAATACCAGAAGGATCTAGAAGAAGGTGTTCCCCAAACGGCTAAGGCTTAGTATGTATAAAATATTAACGACTTTACTGATATGTGTATTTGCATGTGAAGCCTATAAGCAAATGCGGGTAGATCATACCATCTGGACCTGGGAGGACTTACTTTTAGTATTAAATGTACTTATTTGATCCATGCAGGTGTTGTCGAGATCAATCAGACCATTGAAGGGTTATTGACTTAGTACCGTCTTCTTAATGTTCTTCATGTTAAGGCCGGATGTACAAGTGACTGATGGTTTTTTTTCTTCGTTTATCTGTAACTCCTGCAGGTATTATTGTGATGAATATTTAGCCAGGTTATTACAAATGACCGGCGGTGACGTTGGTTGATATTGAAAAGGATTTTCTTTTACGTTTTTTCTTATTTAATGCCGGTAGACTAGCGACGTTGCATTGGTCTAGGTGATGCCATCTCTGACTTTCGCCGTGAACAATGTATTTAAATAAGGACATCGAAGCTTTGATGATGGCTATGCTGGGTGTCTAGAGATTGGATAACCGACCCCATTGGAAGTTCCTTGGTGGCAGCAGACGAGAGAGTGGGGAGAGGCTTTGTCACTAAATTCCCTAGATGGAATCAACGGTGGCGTCTACTGTTCCAGTCAGGCCGAACCATTAGTGTTGTCCCTATATGAACTGCTTCGACATACTTGAATCCCGGGTCTATTGGGATCTCGAATACTGAGCCAGGGTGTTGGAAAAGAGATGGTGGCGGATGAACCCTTAATGGGCCGACGGCAGCGCTCATATCCCCGAAATGGGTTACTGACTCCGGAAGATCCGGCCCCTCGACACCATATCTGGAAACGGGCTTCGGCTTACGATGTAATGTTGCTATAGCTAGCACACGGTTTCCTCACCTCAACACTCGTAAGGTAACATGGCGGTCACCAGATCATCAAACCTACTATCAAATTGATCATATTACGTTCGACGTAAGGCACTCCTGCGGCATTCTAGATGTCCGAACATATTAAGCGGCCAACATGGACCACTACCTAGTTGCAGCCAAGCTACGTCTACGGATATCTCAAACGGCACATCAACGGGAAAATGCTGCGAGGAGATTTAACGTTGAAAGGCTGCAATTGCAACAAAACACCAGAATCTTTGCTGATCGCGTATCCTTCAACCTCTCGAGAAGTCCCATAAATCAAGTACTGAAAGTCAGTGGCATCGTTGCCAAGAAGCCGTCAGAAATGCCGCAACTGATGTTCTAGGTTTCCTGGTTTGATGAATAATGTGAGCAGCGCTGCACAAGAGGACGAGAGCGACTCGTGAGCTCTATGAACAAAAGAGAAGGGAAAAAGAAAGAGCAAGGAAACGCGTGATCGAGGAATTAGAGAGGTTCTAATCCAGGAGCAATGTTCGGAAGTTTTACCAAAAGGTAAAAAGAACGTGTCAAGGCAACAAGACCTGAACAGAGATCTGTAGAGATGAACAAGGAATCTTTGTACTATAGTTGAGTCACGGTCAGTTCAAAAACGACAGAAATATTCACACTACGACAAATCCTGCAGAAACCCAAGAAATTCAGATCGATACTCACCATCTTTTTATCGATTTTAAGGCCACATATGACAACATCTATAGAGACGAGCAATACCAAGCATCCCTGCCAAACTCGTCAGATTGTGTCGGAAACAATCTCACCGAAACCTTTGATGTCAAAAAGGATTCAGATAAGGTGATGCGCTGTCATGTGACTCTTTTAACTTCATTCTTGAGAAAATTGTGCAAAACTTGCAATCTAACAACAGAGGCTCAATTTTCCAAAAGTGTGTGCAGTTACTTGTACACATTGATGACATTGACATCGGCAGAGCTTTCACTGGTGTATTTGGAAGTATTGGAACAGAACCGGCAAAAATGGGTTTAGTTGTGAATGAGGGAAACACCAAGTATATGTTGTCAACAAGTCAACAACAAGGGTCACACGACATCGACGAATTGGACAGAACGTCACATTAGATACCTATAACTTTGAGGTAGTTAGGGACTTTGTCAACCTCGGATCCGCTATAAACTCTGACAACAACATCACATCTGAAATAAAACGAAGACTTACACTTGCCAATCGCTGTTTCTTAGGTCTAAGAAGGCAATTAAGTAATAAGGCCTTGTCAAGAAACACTAAGACTCTATATAAGACCCTCCTGCTGTATGGAGCAGAGGCATGCACGTTAACGAAGGCGGATGAAGATATCTTTGATCGTTTTGAACGCCAAATTTTTCGGACATTTTTCGGTCCCGTTTGTGCTGAAAGGATATTGAGGAGGAGATTTAACCTACGAACTCTACTTAGAATTCAACGCGGAGAGACAACGCAGTAGAGGAAGACCTCGCCTTAGGTGGCGCGCATAAAAGAAGAGAACCTCAACCAGCTTTGAGTGCACAACTGGAGACAGTTAGCTAAGGACCGGCCTAACCGGAGAGGCTTGTTGGTTTTGGCCCTGGACTGTAGCGCCACCTAAGTAAGTAAGTAAGAACCTCCTAATAAGTCATATAGTCAGTTTCGGTCTGCCGATTTGTCGTGTTCATAGTTTGGTGGTGAACGGAATTCTGATTTCTTCAGTGCTATTATTGTCGCAGAGCTGTTGTAGTAGGGATCCAGCGAAATGAGTCTAATCATGGTCTCCATTGCTGCTGTGGATGTCCTTCTCATGGATCTCAGGATCACATTGCTGATAAAGTACTAGTTTTGCACTATTTCAACTGGTATAGGATGTGGAAGCAATATGCAAAGAGACATTTTTTTAATTTTTCATTGTCCCACCTCTATCCGGCTTCTGACAAACATCCGAGAGAATAACTTCTCTAACAAACAATTGTCCTTCGGACACGACATTAAACGATTAATGGTAGCTCTGGTCCAATATTCACTTCTCTTCGCATCATTTCGCCTGACAAAAACCGCGCCAAACTGCAACTCGTCTCCCATAGATTACTCAAAAATTCTTTGTACCCAAATTTTATTTGTTCAAGAAGCCATGCTTTTATAAGTGCACTTTTCACTGAAGGCTATTATTGAATATTCTGTCAGAATTTGCTTCTCAAGGATCCTCGAAATTTCTAAGAAATCCCGGTATAACAGCAACAATTTTATCCACTCCGACGGTGTTTACCATTTACCTGATCGAATGAGTACGCGCATGAGTTCTTTATGAAATGTCCCGGTATAACATTCACTGTCTTTATCAACAATAACGAGGAGTTGATCCTTGACTAAAAATGACAGCAGGTGACAATTGTTATAGGAGATACCTAATGTTATAGTCCCAGGTTCACCAATCTTCCAAAAAAAAAAAAAACTATACTTAGTTTCCAATAAAATACCTTCATTTTTTTTTACGTATCCCAACCACACCACTAATGCCTCTTGTAGCAGGCTAACAGAAAGTCTAACAAATACTTTTTTAACTTACTACCACGCGCCGTGGATACTGTGTTGGAATACTAAACGGAATGTTTGAGGTTTGAATCCCAGTCAACATCAAAGTTTTCTTCATAGTCCTACCTCTCACCAGTTCATCTGACAAACATCCGACATCTGTCATGAAAAAGCTTCTGAAATAAAAATGTTCTTTCGGACGAACAGTAGGCATCTTCACGGACACTCAATATCAACGACTTTACAAAACTTCTTCTTTCATTAGCAGAAGAGTTTGTAACCGTGATAATAAAAGGCATAATGAATTGTTTCGTGTTACAATTTTTCTTTTCTAAAGTGTAGAGATATTTAATTATTTTTTAAATAAATAAATTAGGTTTCTTTTAAATATTTGAAATGCATTCATATCTACTGTACGAAACTAGTTAAAGAACTTCAAACCGAAGAAAAACAAACAGATCCTTTTCTTTTCTATTTGTACAAGAACACCTTAACCTCTCGTCTCAATAAGAAAATCAAACATCTTTTATGAAGTTCGAAAGGGAGTTTGAATTAATTTACATTTTGAATGTAGATTTATGTCTAAATCTATTAGAAGGAGCCATGGCGTCTAACTCGAGAAAAAACAATAACAAAAGAGGAAAAAAAAATTAGAAAATCATCCTGTATTGATTATATTGTGAAATTAAAGGGTTTTGTTTTTTTTTTTACTTTTTTTTTATTGAAGGAACAAACAAAAGTTTCACTTACCCTAGCCGTGTCCTCTGGAATATGATTTGAAGAATCGAAAATGTTAAACTTAACAAAACATTTAACCACCACACACGTGTGTGTTCAAAAATTAATGTAAACGCGTATATCTGATGACAACCGTATACATGTTGCTATTGCTAATTATATGTAGTCACACTCATGTGTACATGCGTGTGGGGGGTTCTCGATTTTATTTTTTACATACATACACACATATGTATACCAAACACAAATATAATATGTTGTAAGGCTGTCGTCCGTCAATTTCGATGCAAATCGGCTTAATTGACGTCTAATGCCAGCTAATTATGACTGCGTGTTACCCATAATGTAAATTGATATGAAAATATAATCTGTGTGTATGTTTATTTATAGCAGATTCCGAAGAGAAGTCTTGCAAGGATAGTGGTATTTATTTCTTTATTTCGGTCTATTGTATTTTTTTTTTGTACTCATTCATGCAATCCATCAATACGGCCGGCGTGGTTAGCCAAAAAAAAAAAAAAATAATAATAATAAATAAAAGGGCAGATAAATCAACAGCACTTACGAGGAATAGATATCGAAACATGTTACCTAGCGACTGATAGCAGCTAATAGCTATCATACGCCGATATTAATATTTTAATGACTTCTCTTAGGAAACTTTTAGCAAATCGACACGTTATTACTCGTAATTTGAGTAAAAACGAACACACACACACAAGCGCTGGCACGTAAGTAAAATTGTTAACGTGCCAAAGACTAATCTCAATTTTTCATGCACATTCCTTTAGCCTGGATCTCTCCAGACAGTCTGTCTACGGTTCCTTGTACCGCATCACTTCGGTCGGACACCTAAACGTGGACAGCATGTCTGGCCCGAAAGTTGTAAAATTCTATCGGAGTGTTTGTTGGTTTCTTAAAAAAAATATTTATGATTTTACGATAGCCCTTACTCTTCAACCTTTTAATTGTACTACGTTACGTCCATGGATGGATCGATGGATGAAATTTAATCGTAAACTCCTTATGGTCTCATAAATAATCTTGTCTTAAGTTGTCCCATAAAAGATATGACGTTTAAGTGAAAAAGTCAATGAAAGTAAAATCTATACCAGTCATTGGAGGGCATGTCTAATGGTACATGGTGCTTAGGTGAATAAAGAGAGAAAAAAAAAAAAGTTGGTGCCCCGCGGTTACGGTTACTAAAATTTTTTTCAAAAGATATCCATACATACGAATATATTAAGAAACGCGCATCTATATACATATGTATGTATCTACACATATACAACATCTTTTTGTAGTTTACTGTCTTTTCCGATCATAAACACTCCTTAGGGAACCCAATACCTACTCCTTAGGGAACCGAACACATTTACCCAAGGGGCGAAGGTGCACAGTTTGAATGATCATCTTTTGGTTTATCCACCGCAGCGTGATGTAAGCAGAAATCATTTGGAAACAATGAAAGGTGAAAATCGAAAAATATTTCAAACGTACTGTGTCCCTCAATGCGTACTATATACATACATACATACATACCTACCTACATATAACACAATCCAGCTATGGTAGGTACGTTCGGGTCAAAGAAGGTATCTAATATTCGTTGTAGACAAATCGGCGCTCTCTTGCTTCATTTCCAGCTGCTGTACCATTGTCATTGGAATCAGTTGTTTCAGATGAAAATTTCAGGTTTGACTGTGCTCGCCTGCAGGTTAATAGGTTCTGCTCAGAACGAGGTGGGCGACTGAATGTCTGCTTTAGATGCGTATCGTTGCACTTTGAAATATCTATGTATGTATGTATGTATGTACATACATAAACAATGCACGCACACCTAGTTCTGTGCTGTATGCGTGAGTAAGCGTCGTGCATACCTTTGGTTTGAAAACGATCAAGTAATAAAATATACATTTATGAAGATATGCTAGATGCTAGAATATGAAGTAAAATATTTAAATTAGTTTTCGATATATAAATCTACTAAAATATGTATACTGTGTAAAATTAGTAAGGTCTATAAGTTTACAAGAAAACATTTGTACACCTCGAACTATGGTTCGACAAATATGTATGTATGTAGGTAATTGCAGGGAAACATGGCTAAAATTTACCTGAGTTTACAAACACGTACTTGCTTTGTTAAGGAGGGATCATACACACCGAAAGATTTATTATCCTTCTAGAGATTTCATGGTATTGCACCAAAAATATAATGTGTGAACCTAACCTGGCAAAATTGATATGCACATGCTTTACCTTTTCTTGCCCTGCATTCATGTGACAACAATAATGTATGGTATGGTGAAGAAGGATTTCATATTAAATGCGTTTTTTTTTTTTTTTGTCTATTTTTTTTTATTTTTGTACATATAATCCTGCAGGTGGGCAGTTTTGTACTTTCTATTTCCCTTTTGGAAGATTTCGACAGGATGTCCATTTTTAACATTTTCGAGTTTAGCTGATGATACATTCTAGTAATGTTTTTCTTTTACGGATTTAGAAAAATATATCAATAAGCATTCCTAAGAGTGTATTCATTGTGTTATTTTTTGTTTTGAAGGTAATTCACAGTTAGAAATACGAACTCAGCAGGTATGTACGAGAGACACATTGGAACTTTGAGGTCAAAAATATTTAAATGTTCTGGTAAGGTCACATTAAACATGTACATAAATTTCTAGTCCGATTTAATGATAAAATATGCATATGTAGGGGAGACTTGAGTACTTTACATACATGTGTATACATATTTTTATGTTAAAGCTCAATTTATAGAAAAGCCTTACATCCTAGGCTGTCGATTGTCGGCTCATATTTGTTTCTGATCGCGCTGTACCTTGTGATTAAGTTCCACAAACATACTAGCAACGGCTCGGCATTGTTCAGCAAATTTTTTTTTTCTTCGCGGCAGAGTCGGCATATGTGTGACTTTACTAATTTTATTGAGATGCTAGTTAAGGCGGCAATGAGGACGTCTGTTATATTATTTTTGATTAGGGAGAGCAATTGCATTGTATTGCATTAATCGGAAGTGATAACAAGCATAATTTCCTAATTGGTACCTGTCGCTGTTAATGACTGTGCTGTGCACCGAGCCAAGATCCCTTAAACGAAGTACCCGGTAGCATTCGTAAAGAGACAAGCAAGGTTTATGATTTTAGTCAGCTTGTCCTCCCGGGAGAAGTGTTTACCTAACGCAAACATTTTATACGCCTCAAGACAGCGGTCACATAGACCTAAAATCGGTAACGAGACCCACTAAGATTTTCAAGCCTCTTTTATTAGCCACGTGTATTTAGTCCGTGGCTCAAGTGGTTAGTGCGTTGGACTATGTAGCAAGGGGTTCGAGGTTCGATCCCCAGACAATACCTAAAATTTCTTGCACGATCTGTCGGGCCAAATGTTTGCATTTTGTTTTTGTATACAGTCCAATCAGAAACTTAGTCCGGGAGCACTTTTCGTCACCTTAAACCATCCTAAGATTGTTATACATATGTACATACATTTTATGATAGTTAGTGGTAACTTTTCGGAGAGATCAGCCAGGCCGATGGCAGTCTTCCTGATCCTGCCTAAACTCGGGCATTTGCTGCGTCAGTATCGCCACAGCTTCTACAGATCTCATCTGAATTTAGTCGGATTCTTCTTGTGGTCGGTAATAATCTCCGTGAATAGTGCTAAGTGCGTTCGTTTAAGTGCTAAATTGTCTGATTTTAGTTTTGTCGTGTTTCGATAAGATTTCATATCTCTTTGACTAGTCTCAGCGAGAGAACAAGGTTAACAACAAGGTTAACAAGGTTAGAACAAAGTTAACGACCATTGACAGGTTTAGTACAGACCTCTCTCTTACTAATTTCTCCGCCAGTCCGTTCGCTTTGATACCAGTGTACCCTGGAACTCACGAGAGTGTTGCATTGTGATTTGATGTGAGTGTTTTGACCTCGACGCAGTAATGTTTCACGAGTTAAGATTTTATGACTGAGAATGAGAAGACTTTTGTAGCTCGAGCCGCTTCTAGATCTGCTAAGTCTTAATGATTGTTTTAATGTTTATTGTGAAATCAGGGGATGGTGTTAGATAATAATCTTTGTCGCTACTTACGTGTATACATTTCGCCCTCTTTCTAAAAGCTGGATTATTTTAAACGTAGGGCACTGAACCCGTTGCCAGTTGCCAGAAAGTGCTTGTGGCCTTAGAAGCTTTCTGGTACACATATACATTTATTTATTTATTTTTTTTATTTATATACATATATGTATGTATATGTTGGTGTTCTTGGAGTTCCCAGAAGTTGAGCCTTGAATTAAAGTGGCCACGGGTACTCCTCCAAAAGTTTGAAATTCTTGTTCCGCGATTTCATTGCCCACGATACGATAATGACCTTATTGAAGGCAACCTGCTGGTTCAAGTTGGCGAGACAGTTACATACTAGTATGTGTGTAATCGACTTAGTTGAAAATTAAGGCTTTTAGAGCTGCTTGATTGTCAGTTAATATATTTGCTTGCGGGTTTTAGGCCTGATGTAACCTTAGGCACAAATTTATATTGAATCAGCTCGAACATCCGAAAAGGCAAGGCTAATTTGAAATAGGGGCCGAATATGTTTATCAGCAATAAATGTATTTTTCTTTTTGTAACCGTATCTGAATCAAGTTAATTGAGATGGAGCATACATTGGAGCTCCCATGCTCTGCAGTCTGAGAAGATATGAAATCTTGCAACTCATCGTTGATTTGGAGAGATTTTAACTGCATTTAACTCCATGTAACAGAGATGAAATATATAGAATTATGTATCTCCTTGGTAAAAGATAGGAGTTGATATATTTACATATATCACTTGGATGGTAAAACTGGATGAGTTTAGATTGCCCAGCAGCACCCACGGGGACAACTTTTAATAAGCTTGTTAGTGACAGATGATTGTCTTTGTTAGTTCTACTTCTAAGTACGGTTCTTATCCATTGGTTGATAGGTTGATCTATTCTTTCTCACAATGAAGTTGTATGATCTATTGTCTAATGCTCCAGCAATGTCTAAAAGAAGCCGAGAGATATATCTTTTCCCGCCAATGACACTTCGATCTTGTTCATAAGGCGATCTATAGAATAATAACTTAGGGCTTAAAGTATCTTTTGAGGAGCTGAGATGATTTCATGCTCAATCATTTTTTGCATGAATTTCAAAATGAAAGAAGTGAGAATTAGGAGGGTTGTATGAATTTGGATAAATTGGTAGTAGGTTGCCAGCTTTAAGAATAAATGTCATACTAAGAGGATATACCTATGGATGATATAATATTCGAAGCTTGGTATGAAAAAAGCAAACAAGAAAAGAATGAGTGCATCTAGACCTTATTACATTAGTGCAGGAAGACATCATCCGTGCCTGCAGTTTCATAGGGCTGTTGTAAAATTACGGTGAGTATGTTACCATATAAACTTCAGATTCTGTGGTAAGCCTGCGATTAAGTGTAGTTGCTATTAATGGTATCCTCGGAATAGATTATTTCTTAGCACACGAAATGAGATTGAGAGGTGGGTATAGAAGATTTCGAAAAAAATTGGACAAAGTAACCATCAGGCTGCTTCAACGGTTCAATGCCGTTATTGTGAGCCTTTGGTAGAACTCTTGGAAAAATCGGGATTGTGGCTTGCTGGATTTCTTTTCGAATATTGTGAGGGCAATAAACAACGTTCCTTCCATCTTATGGATTTCGTTGCAGATTTAATCAGTTTTCTGGTTTTCAGCTCAATATTACATTAGGAAATGTCACGACCACGAGTAATGGAACTATTTCTGATTTTGCACCTGGACTTGTACGTAGACGCGGTGGGAACATTTGTTGGTAGAAACGACAGGAAGTTTTATCTAGTAGACGATAGTTAGACATATGATCGAATATTTGCATTTGGATAGAGTGCAATGTTATTTTTATATACTACACATACATATGTATCCGTATAGGAATTAGAGGTGCAATTAGATATTCGTTCACATAGTGATAGGGCAAGTTGTAAGATATTAAATACGTACCGCGGTGTAGGATCTAAGAAAATTTGGTTTGAAAAACAATTGGAGCTACTTGTTCTGCAATGAAAAAATGAGCTTATCATCTATCATTTACCTTACAAAAACAATGAAATAGCAAGTTCGTATTTATTTTACTTAGTCAACACCAGTAAAAAGTGAAAACGAATGTATAAGATGCGTGAGTAAGGCTAAGATGTTATGTTAATGTTTGTTTTCAACTTCTTGTAAAATTTTTTAAGTAGTGACCTAATAATACGAATTTACATTCTACTTTGTTCATGTCTCCTCTGCATACATATGTACATATGTATATAGATATTCATTCTCTAAAATAATTTTAATACCGCCGGAAAATATTATTCTTAAAACAACTATTAATACTACTTTATCCATATCTATAGCAATTTTTAAAATCACTGTCCTGAAAATCGAGTTTTGAGTTATGTCTCTTTTTTTTTTTTAAAGCCGTGTGATTCCGAATTGACTACGGCAGAATAGCTTACATGTCGGTATAAGTACTTCTCGCGTTTTTACTATTCGCGTGATTAGCTATCATTGTAGCAAAGGTAAAATACTTCGAACTTCAACCCTCCTCACGCACTGTCTGGTTGCAGAACACAAAAGTTTCACCACAGCACCAGATTTCAGCTTCACAAACTGCTGCTACAAACCAAGGGATCGACAATGAAAAAAAAAAAAATAGTGCTCGTGGTTTTGAGAGGGTTCGCTTTATTTTCGCAGCTGCAACCCTGTACAAGAACTCTCACAACTGTGAGTACTTTGCGGGTAGAAATAGGTAAGGGGACGATTAACGTGAACGTCCTTAATATGCTAAGGGATATACGTATACGTATGATGGATGGAAATGATGGGCTGAATGTTTTTGCCATTTCCTCTGTAAATAAATATACATAATTTCAATCATGACAAAATAGAAAATCAAAATTCGACACGATGACGTCATGGATTTCAATCAATTAGTTATCCCGAAAAACCACTATTCAAAAAGAAACAAACATTTATAGTATTGTACCGTAACCCCACACCCAGTGAAGCACTCATCCATTTAAGCATCGGACCAAAGTGTACACGAATTGCAGGAGGTGTCGAGGGTGCATGCCAAATAATTTTGACAACCATAGATGTCACTTGTGAAAATTATAAACCTCGTAATTTATGGGAGATTTTGGGAAAATGTATTTGCAATATGCTGCAGCTATTTTAATAATAAAAATGTACGCTTTACGGGAACAGTAGTTTTTTTTCGAACTTTTAAATGACCAGCTGTGGTCATTGGTTGAGATTGAAGGAGAGATCAATCAGAGACAGATTAGAGGGTAGAGGCAGAGAATTATAAACATTAAAATTGCTTTTTTTATGAGAAGGCAAAAATGAATTGAACTACAAATAGGTAATAATATCTGAGTGATCAATAAAAATAACCACGTACAGATTCGATCAAATGCATTGATTTTATTGTATACATTCATATGTGGATACATTTTTCAAGTGTTTAGTATATCATTTGTTTAGCATACTATACTAGACCACTTGATTACTTGTTTGAATTGAATTGAATTCTTAGAACAGCACATGTCACTTGTACAGACATTGAACTTCACAAATTTCTCAGAAATTGCAAATAGTTAAGTATTTTCATTAATTCTTTAAAACCGGAATTTTTTTTATAATATTCATAACTCGTAAAATACTTTATAAATGAAAATCCAATTTTTTTTTAATTGGCTGTATACTAAAAAACTAGACTCTTTAAGATACATGCCAATACGAATGGTCAGCATCAACAACTGTGTCAGATTAGGGATGTCCATCCGTTTAAAAAAGGTTTTGGAGTTTGTAAATGTGGTATTAAATGAGGGGTTCCATTATCCGAGGCTTGTGTCTCTCTCATAACTATATTTTTTTTACGTGATAAGGAAGTTACCCCGACGGCACAACCCCCAACCTGGAGGGCCAGTTCCATTTTTTGAAACCCCTAGGACGAGGGGCCGGTTTTAAACCGATGTCAGTAACCCGCTTCGGGGATATGAGCGCTGCCGTTGGCCCAATAAGGGCTCATCCGCCACCATCTCTTTTCCAAAAACCTGACTTATTCTTGGAAATCTTTATCGGCCTGAGCTCCGAATATGTCGAAGTAGCCCAGATAAAGTGTTGTGCTTCCGTTTGAAGCTTTAACGCCACCGTTGACTCCATCGAGAGTGTTCGTCCGCTGTCGTATTTATAGTGCTGCAATTTTCTCTTGTTCAACACTCGCGCCTATAAGTTTAGCAAGTCGGGTCCGGATGGGCACCAACCAGTACCCAATGGCTACCACTAGGAGGTAAAATAAGCACAATTGATGCACAGTAACAGTTACAACACTGGACGTCGCCAGGTTGACGCCAGTCAGTGCCTACCCTATTCCTACAGCATCCAGCCATCCATCTCTTCATCGACTTTAAAGCCGCATATGATAGCATTCATCGTCTTGAGCTCTACAAGGCGAAGGCCGAATTCGGGATCCCGGCTAAACTGATCCAGCTGTGCCGCGTGACGCTGGATAACATGCGGTGCAACGTGCAATTCGGCAACAGTTCCTCTGAACTATTCCAAACATGCACCGGATTTCGGCAAGGGGATGCGATATCATGTGACTTCTTCAATCTTGTACTGGAACAGATAGTGCGCAGGGCAGGTGTGAACACGGAAGGCACTATCTTCAACAAATCTGTCCAGTTGCTGGGATACGCAGACGACATCGACATCATCGGTCGCTCCCAGCGCGCCGTGTTAGAGGCTTTTACGGCAATTGAAGAAGAAGCGAAACGAGTTGGCCTTGAAGTGAATGAGGACAAAACCAAGTACATGTTGTCAACAAACAAAGAAGCATCTGTCCACCGCCTAGGACAAAACGTCACTGTTGGCAACAGTAACTTCGAAGTGGTTAAGGAGTTTACCTACCTCGGAGTAAATATCAACTCCACGAATGACAACTTAGTGGAGTTTCGACGAAGACTTACCCTAGGAAACCGCTGCTACTTCGGTTTGGCGAAACAAATGGGGTCAAAACTCCTAACTCGGAAGACGAAATGTTTGCTCTACAAAACTTTGATCCTGCCAGTTCTGCTGTATGGAGCCGAGTGTTGGACGATAAGCAGGAAAGCAGAGCAGATATTGAACACTTTCGAAAGAAAAATTCTTCGTCGGATATTCGGTCCCGTATGCGAGGAGGGCGAATGGAGGAGAAGATATAACCGCGAACTCTATGAGCTGTACCAGGATGTGGATGTAGTCCAAAAAGCCAAAACACGTCGACTACACTCGCTCGGCCACATCGAGCGAATGGACAATAATGCTCCAGCAAAGAGGATCTTCGAATCACAGCCCCCAGGTTCGAGAAGGCAAGGAAGACCGAACCTCCGTTTTAAGGATCAAGCTATCGCGGATAACTGGAAGCAGCGTGCCCGGGATCGAAGAGAGTGGAAGGCTGCTGTGTCTCAGGCAGAGACTCTTCACGGGTCGGGAGCCCGTTAAGTAAGTAGTAAATGTGATATACCGACATAGCAATGGGCAATCAGTTTCTTTTATTTTGTAGTTAATAGACCATTCCCAGAAGCTAGCTGAGAAGCTAGGCCTAGTGTCCCATGAACCTGTCGCGCCAAAATTTGTATTTTTTTTTTCATGGTCTTCAGGGTTGTTTTATTTTTCTTGTATATAAAAAAACATTTCTGCATTCTAAAACATCTATTTGTTTATAAATAAGGCATTATATGATTTTTATACAATTATACATTACGGTGCTTTTCTATTTATTTTTATATTTATTTCTTTGTAGATATGTATAAATTCTGTATTTTGCTAAAAGTTAAAATAACAGAAAATAAATTCTTGCATGTAGGTAGTGTTTTTGGGTTTCACTACCCGTATATAGGGTGTCCTGAATAATCTTGGTAATCTTTAAGATACGCTTATATCTTGTCCTTTTATAGGTTCTTCAAGGGTTTGAATTTAATCCATATTTATCACAAAAAAAGTAATAGAATTGCAGTAATTCTTAAGACTCGGCGGGCATAATATGTCACAAATTTTTTTGCTACTGTTTTTTTACTACTGGATTAAAAAGTTCTGTCGAAGAAGGCGAAAATGGGGAAGTATAATTTTCTGTCTCGAAACGGTCTTCAAATGAACTGACTTCCTTACAAAGAATATAGCATTAGTAATTTAATTTAGCTATAGTAAAAAAAAAAGAGGCATTTCGACTTTTTGTTTGCTTGTAAAATACTACTATACAGTAAAAATATGAAAATACGTTAAATCAATTGTTAGCAAAAAGTTAGTTAGAAGCCTTTCCACATTGGTAAGCCTTGATTATTTAAATCATTGTTTAGCTCCAACTCTCAATCTGTAGATATGTAACTATAGCGCATTTAAGACCACTTAAATATATTCATACCAACGAGATGCATGTGTAGGTATATTCACCGACTTAGATCGTTCTGGAATTCCGTATAGGCAGGAAAATCAAGAGAATGACCGTTTTACTGTAACTAATTAAGCATTTAAACTGCCAATTTCATACACAGTACGCCCAAAGACTCCAACACTAACTCTTGGCCTATTAAAAACACTACTTTAATCCACTGCAGTTTTATAGATCTGCAAAGGCTCCAAGTAAAGTACGTGATGACCACGAAAATCAAATTAACGACTTTGCTACTGAACCCAATTTAACGCATCACTCGTCTGCGAGTGCCATCCATAGCGTGCAAATGACAGCATGCAGACTTCTTAAATCTGCTGCAAAAAAAAAAAACGCCGAAGGAGCGTCGAAATGATCGGTAGAATCGATAATTGCCACCGATACTCCAAATAAATCAGAAATAGAAAGAAGTGAGTAGGCATAAAAAAGGAAAGGATTATTTAAAAAAAAAAAAAAAAACTTCAGTCTCCATTCAAAGTTCGAAGAGTCACTGGACGAAATTATAATCACAGCAGCACCAGAGTCATTCACTTCGCTAAACACGTAAACATATGTATGTTATGTATACAGTTTGGGGCCCGAGTCCATTGCTTCTGTATGATACAAACTCTGTATCGAAATTTTTGCGGTATGAAACTCAAAAATAAACTCATTGAATATGTATGTATAAAGGGGATCCCATTTTCCCAATAGGGTTTATCGTCTATACGTGAAGTTAGCTGCGGTTTGTTTGACGTTTCCACTCGTCAATACTTGTTATTTAATCATGGAAAAGTATACGCCTCAACTACGTTTGTAAATTATCCTAATTGACTCATTTTAATGTCCGGTTATCGTACTCGTCCAGGTAAACAAACAATTGAACGTCTGGTGGGAAAATCTTAATCAACATATGCACTTCATAATGTTCCCGTGCCAACTAGACAAAAAAAAAAGGTAAGCAGTGCCAAGATTATTGCTGCTGAAGTGAGGTTCCACATTTGTCAACTCCGTGTCGATCTCAGAAATTGCACATATCTGTGAACTGAATCCGAAGGACTATCAGGCGCGACTCAACTTTTGTGACTCACACTCACAAAAATTGACTGTTTGATGCGAGTTTCATGCACCAAGGATCTTTCTTCTTCAATAATGCTTACATACAACACAGTCAATGGAGATCTATACCGAATCATGTTGACTGACTATTTTTGGGATAAATTGGGAAAGCCTGCACGCTTTTCCGTCGAGGACATTTGAATGATATTGCGTTTCTTACTTCAACCCGAAACAATTTGTGATACCAAAAACAAAAGCAGTTTAACTAAACAAACAAAAAAAAACAATCAATATTTTATTTACCTAAAAATATTTTGCGATTCACTGGTGCTCATCTTGATCCGTAGTTATCTAAATGCAAGTGGAGTACGTACGTAGAGTGTACTCGTACCATTCACCACTTTTTTAAAAGTTTCCTAAGTATCATAGTTTAATACCAGGTTCGCAATTGATAGTACATAGCTATCAACACGCAGTAGTTACATACAAATGTGTTGAAGAAAATGCGACTTTCACAATGCAGTTATGGAATAATTCTAATCAAGAAATTTGATTAGACTAACAATAACATAAACAAAAACTTCTATCCGAACGGTGTAACTTTTCCAAAGTTCCATTCCATTCTAATCTACACTCGAAGGAATACATATGTTGACAGCTTTTTAATAGGGCACCTAATTTTTTGAAGTTACTTAACTACCAACGAAGCGACTGTCAAAAGAAATGATTTTCAAATATACTTACATATATGTATGTACAACAAGGATAGCTGCACATACGGACTGGGATTAGTCAGCCGTAAAATCGTAACCCCTTAATTGAAGCAAATGAATTTGCTTTTCCTACTGTCATTACACTCATTCAGCGTTGAATATTTCGTGAAGGGGGACTCAAATAAAATGCGTTTATAAGTTCCTTAACGGAGATTTTGGCCAATTGCCCAGGAACCAATTAACCGCATACATAAGCGTAAATTTACCATCTGCAAGACCGGCACACTGGCGTCTTTACTTCAAACGCTCTATGTTTTCCTATGGGAGACCAATAAAAACAATTCATTTCTCCCCTGGCTACAAATAGTAGATGTTCGCATTCAACCCTAGTATATCTGAGCCGACACAGCGTTCGAGATAGATATTCGCAAATGAAGGCGGTAACAATAATAGTTGTTGTTAACGACTACGTGTACTAATGCATTTCTGATTGCGTCAAAAAAAAAAAAAAAAACAAAAAAAACTAAACAGGGGAATGTTTAGTTTACTTTACCACAGTTGATTGACAAGTCGTTGACTTTACTCTGGTAGTGTGTGGTTATTTGGATAATTCCCTTCAAGTGGATTTGATTTAATATAAAACTACAAGAGGTATGCTAAGACCTTGAATAAGGGGTGGGTAAAGTGGTGTTTGAATAAATTAAACTCCGACTCATTGAACAATAGATATTAATAGTCTCGTCATATAGATCAGACGTATGCTCTGTATGAAGTGTAGTTTTTCTTTTTTTTTTTAATTCTCACACCAGTTCTTCTCAATTATAATTGACAGTAGTCGCTGTAGGGCACATAATAAGGTACTTTGAAGTGTCAATTTTTGCGCTTTAGAGTGATAATTGCTTTTAGGTATAATAAAACGTAAAACCACAACACGCAATGGTTTGTCATGACCAGCGGCACTTTTGAAAGGGTGTGAGGAGGAGAAATTCGATGTCAGAGAGTAGCTGTCAAACTTCCGTACACCGTCTGCCGTTTATAATAATTAAATATAACATTACCTCCATCATCGTGGGAGTATATTTGAGATTTTGAGAATCGTTTCTCCAAGCGATCGTAATGGTAATTGGACTCTTTCAACTGTTAAGTTGGTGTAGTTATCACATCATAGCCCAAACATGGCTTATAACTCTCACTGTAGGTACGTCTTTAAAGTAATACCTAGTCTGCGATTTAATTTCTGTCAGACTGACAAATTTTCTGAAAGCAAAATTCCAACCACTTTACAACACAAGTCGTGACTTGGCGCTACGTTTTTTTTTTTTTCCTGCATTACCAAACGTCGAGCAGAAAAAAAATGACCCGCCTGTAATACTGCATCGCGCGACGACCACAGGGCGAAAAGGGTAGTTGGAATAATGGTACGTAGTAAAATTTATTTTGAACAGGCTGCAGGCGGACAGCATCATTCGTCATTGAGCCTTAAGCCCTTCGAATGTAGGCATGCACACCAAAGTTCTTCCCGCCCGTAGTGGTAAGAAAGTCTACACGAATTTGCATGCCAACAATATTTAAAAAGCCATAATTTACGAGATTATCATTAAAACCGGTGGGAGGACGAAATATGAATACATGAGGAAAGACGATACGTGCTCCGACACTCTAGGTCCTCACAGCTGTGCCAAGTATATTCTGTCTTGGCCGCCAAGAACGGTGGTAGCCACAAAACACAATAGAATGAAACTTTCCAAAAAAATATTCGATACACATATCTAAATACATTTGTATTTGTATGCGTATTGCATGTGGTGCATCAGAGGATTGTTCGCCGACTACGACGACGATTGTTAATTTGACATCAAACAGGGATTCACACAACACCAATATCGAAGGAAGAAAACATCGTCGGTGTCGGCTCGTTTTTTGTCTTGTAACGAGGCCTGATTTAGTTTGAAAATTCAAGTTATTTTTTTTCTTTTTTTTTTTGCAAACCAATTAATTCGGTGTTCGTTGATCAGCAGGGAGGCTAATCACGAATTAATTAACAAATTATGATACGCATGGATGTACAATTCTGAACTCTACTGTTATGTGCTCAAAGTCAAATGCTGCTTAAAATCACAATGCCTACAAAAAGCAGCTCGCGTATTAGGCAAGAAAAAACAAACCTGCTTAAAAACCAGGAATGGGTTGTACGGTGGGTGTTGAAGTGGAAGTAGATTACTGCTCGGCAAAGGGAGGAGTGGTCCCATTGTCGTCTGCTGCAACGACGTTAATTGAAAAGTCAGAAGAAAGCAGCAAAAAAAAAAAAAAATTCAGATTTACGCTAAAAGTCAAATACAGTCAAAGTCTCCCGCATTTTACATCATCTTTACTTGAGACTGGTGGTGCTGCTGTCCTTCGCAGAACTTCAGTATTATATGCAGCCAACAACTTGTAATGAATTTACAAAAAAAAAAAAAAAAGTGGGGACGACCATGGGCTGAAAAGAACACCGTACCTCGAGTGAGGATGAGTGTCAGACGAATTCAAATAATAAAATGCATACTATGAACTCAACTCATATACGGATCGATTTCTGTTTCCAATTTGAGGTTTTGCGTTTAGGATAGATATCTGTGTAATGATTTATTGTTGTACTACACCGCACCGCTGAGCATTCCAAAATTTATACATATTTTCTTTTTTTAAGGAGCTCTATACTCGTACGAAACAGGATGATAAATTAATCTGCAATCTATTCATGTGTAACAGGATTTTGCAGTATACTAGGTTTATGGAAAAACCGTATTTTCATTTCGAACTGCATTCCGACAGTGCTGCAGCTATTCATTTAATTAGATGCATGAAATCTCATTAAGATAAGTACTAGAGAGAGAAATTGCTCTTTTAGGAGCGTCAAATAATTATCCTGTATGACAGGCATAATTAACTGAAGGAGTTCTTCATTAACATCTTAAATGGGATAATGGATTAGTTAAGAGTTTGGGGTTATTATGATAACCTGACAATGAGTATGAGGTTCTTTGACATGTTCTCTAAGTGGTAGATGTGTTCTTCTTTTTCTAAATATTTAAACAAGTTTTATAAAAAAGGAGAAAGAATGCAATTATGACTGAGAGTTGTGTAAGTGTACTCAAATTGTGGTGGTTAGTCCTTTTTCCCTGAGGTTGATCTTAATAATGTGAACAGAAAATAGATATATTTAAAACAATATGTATTTTCATTTATAAAGAAATACAAGTTGATTACGAATAAGTAGTACCTACCAGTGTATTATATAATACCACAATGACGTCGGACAACAATTTCATAAATCCATTTGAAGTCGACCTCATACAATCAAGAAATGTATAAATTTAAGATTCAAAAGGAATGGAGGTATTTACCTTTATAAGGAATTGACATACAAATGGATAAATTTCATTTTTGCACTTGACATCTAAGAGGACCTATCACGATCTGACTGAGGTTCCTTGTTATGCAATGCATTCGAAAGAAACTCTCAAAGAACTCAATTTGCTTACAAAATGATTGTAGTATGTTATGATTATTAAAACTGGGCTCGTTCATGTTACTAAAGATGTAGTTTTCTTAGTGTTCCACGTGAAACTCGCAAAAAGATGAAGTTTACCTATATTTTGAACTCTAAATTGTGTAGGTATTTTAAGTATTTCCATTGCTTTCGCCCGAGCTATATATTTTCACCAATACGACTTTAAATAACCTAGATTTGTCTCTAGTCCTGGGTCAGTCGTTTGAGTCGCCGAAATAAGAAGTTTTTTTTTTTATTCTTCTCTCAATGTCTCTTCTTTATTACATGGTTGAATCAACATATTTTGTATTACTCTCATCGTCTATTTGTTGAGTTAGGGAATAGTTTTTAAATGTAGTCATTTGATTGTGATTATGTATCTACAGTGTTTTAACCGTCCGTAAATATGTATTCAGTTGTTCAAAGTTAGTAAATTGAGGGACTCTTGCAAGGGTTTATCATTTTATTATATGTATTCTCAGAAAAGCGCTACGTTCTACAACTTATATCATGCCTGGAAATGACTGTTTACTGAAGTAGAATATGAAAAATATCCAAAAGTAAAATTTTTATATGAAATGGTAGAACAAAACACCCTTTAAGTACTTGAATGTAGTCTGGTAGAAACTTTAAAACTATTCTACATCTTGACATCTTTTTTTGCATACTATGCCATAGTCAGCGACCGTTCAATTTTCTTTTCTTTCGCTGTATCCACTTATAATACTTACTTCCTTGCACGGAGATTCTACTGTGGAGATTGGTACAGCTTCTTCATCCAGTAGCTTAGATTTTTCCAGTTCGAATCGGGACTGTTCAGATTCTAAAAGTTGATAGGCAAATGAAACACAGTTACGTGACAAGAGTAATTCCTAATGGGAATATCAACTAAAGACCATCTTCGTCACAACATTTCCAGATCTCTACAAATCACTGAATCGTTCGGTATACATATCTTTATATGGATGCAGCCAATATGTTAAAAGTATTAAAGTATTTAAAAACAAATCATGTAAGATTGTTTTGGCAACTCTTCTACATTGCCAGCAATTTAAGAGCTTCGATAATCCGTCGGCCTATGGTTAAAATGATAGCAAACTATCGAAGTTATGCTATAGTCTCTTTTCAAACGAATATGCTACGTTCGATGGTTTTACCGGCGGTTTTATAAGAAAAAAAGGATACGTTTCCTTCCTTTTGTAAATAGTTTAAAATACGTACATGCGAGTTGAGTTTTAAATTAATACCACTAAACATAGAAATCTTAGGAGTGTAGAATTTATTTAATTTAAATTATGTCGTTGAAATATACATATTCAATCCAAATGAAGCTGACGGGTCCTAACTATATTTCCTACACAGCCAAAGTAAAAGGCAGTGCGGGTGGACCGGCAACATATCAAAATACGAGATGTCATGATCTAGGATACCATTTTAAATTACGGATTAAGTCGTAAAAAATACAATCTGTAGTAACCTTTCTTTTTTTAAATATCAGATCTAAAATCTGTAAAAAAAAAACAAATTCGAATTTTGAGTGAAAATAAGTGTAGTTTGTGTAGATAAAGAACCAAACAAATGACGCCTAAACGAAAATCATTCAGTTGGTACATTGTATCTCCTTTTAATCGAATGTGCACATAAGTGGTTAACACTTCGTAATCGAATTTACAACACCAATCTATATTGTTGACATGGAATCCTTTATTTATCAGATTTGTCGGATTGTGTGTACAGAAGAACTACCTGTGTAAAAATCAATTCAACGTAATTTGCATCGCAAGCTTTACGTTAATGCGAAAGTAAATACACAATACATACCTACATACATATACAGCAGGTAAATGATGCGAAACAGAAATACCGCATCAATCAATAAGAAGGATTGAAGGGAGAGGTTATATTAATTGCCAGTATAGGAGCAACATCATTCACCTGTTTATACTTGATTGTGCCTCACCAAGGTCTCAAGTTAATTAGATTTATTACAACGACTAAGAGAGTTGCAATATTCTGTTCTACTCAATTTTAAATGTAGAAGTCTGTTTTCCTCAAAGCTGGGTGTGACACACATATTGTGTATGAATTTGTAAAGAATTTCCAATGTACTCGGTACCTACTATGTATTTTCGTTCCGATCATTAACGTATTTTTTAATTAAGCGCAAACCGATCCACAAATTAGATTTGGTTTTTTTTTTTTTTTTTTTTTCTAATCCGATTTCGATTCACTTGTTGACCTATTTGACGAATTAACAACACTGCTCGACTGCGTAATCATGATTTTTGTAGATAGTTATAGCAAAAGTTATTAGGCATTAGGAAATAAGCTAACATTTATAAAATGTAAATTTTTCAAAATGTTTGATTTTATTCATAAAATCTATGATCATATAAGTTCTAAATATTTTCCATTTATTAATTTTAATGGTTGTTGTTTGTTTTTTTTTGTTTTTTTTTTTTATTTTTTTAATTTTTACCTTAAACTTATTAACTTGTGGTATTATTATTTTAATTTGTTACTTAAACCAAAAACTAATATTTTATTTACTTACTAAAAATACAGAGCCCTTGAGGTTTCTAACAATGCTAAATACATTTTATGATACATTTTCTACAGCGTAATTCGTATAACTTCAATAATATTGAAATAAGTAAATAATGTATAAAACTAGTAAACTGTATGTACAAAGTAATAGTACACAAAAACAATATACATTATGTGGGTGTTCTTTTTTTGTTTTGTATGAAAGAGGGAAGACGGATTTCCACATGTACCTACTAATGAAAAAATACGCATGCATAAGAATTGAAATAATGAATTAAAAATGTGTTTTCTTAATAAAAATGTCTCGTAGAAGAGAAAAAAAAAATAATAATAGAAACAAAACAAGCAAATGCCGTGAAGAGAGATGAGTGATTTGTTGAAAAATGTAAATATATTCGAACTATAATATTAGCTGTAAGCTGATTATGGGGACAGTTAATACTCAATTTATCTAAGATAGATCTCTTTTGGAATATGACCTTACTATCCCCTTTAAGCTAGCTCAAGTTTTGAGTATCCGTATCTGTCTCTAAAATATAATTTCATGAGTCGTCACGATAAGAAAGACCAGCATTTCTAGGCCATTTTCGATCTATTAATATATTTTTTACATACTCGCCTGTAAATAGAACTTTTCTGAGAAACTTACATAAAAGTTCATCTCAGTAGATTTTGATAGAACTGATATCCCACCAGTAGGTATGCCGTACGTATTGTAAACGTTTTGTATTTCCGACAAAATTTATGACGAGATAATTTCACATCTGCATTTTAAAGTTCCTCCGATATGAGGTGATAAATATTTGAAATGCGCTAGTATCTACATTTTTATTTATGCTAATTCCGACATGTGTGTGTTTATATAATTCAAATATGAAGTCTCATAAGTCTGACCTTATTCTAAAAAAAAAAAAAAAAATTCGGTTACGAAAAGAAAATGACAAAAAGAGTGTGTATGTGATAACAATCAGATTATACTGTAAAATATGACGCGTAGAATGGTCCTCCAAAAATCCAATTTGATTCACTTTCAGCTACAAATCAACAAATTAATCTCCGTTTACTACGTATCGAAAACATGATAACTAATAATTACCATAAACGCTTTTTTCACAAAAAAAAAAAAAAAATATAAATGTGAACGTTTATCTGTAATATAAAAGATCTCATCATTATTCCATTTGTTTTAGTAACTTTATTCGAAATGCGAAATTGTTAGGGCTTTCGTGGCGCGCTGCTTTAAATCGCTCCACATCACATCATTTTATAATCAGTGGAATAAACAAAACGAGTTGCTAATTAATATGACCTCATATGGGAGATGCTATAGCTTCCCAAATATGTTTATATTAATTTTTTTTTCTATCACCAATTAATTTTCCGGCTAATGGTATGCATGACAGACGTCATTTGTAGGGTATGATGTAAATCATCATCTTTCTTTGCCCGTGTATATTGATAAATGCAAAAGGGATTATGAGTCTCGTCGAAATGTAATCTAAACGAAACTAATTAGCATTAGTATTTTATGCGATTCAAGAAGAGATAACATACAAGATTTGCATCTTTTCATAATGAGAAGCTGTTAGATTTTTAGAAATTGATTTGCCGACGGCATTTTTTGTTTTTTCTTCTCCCTTCCCGGTACAAAACGAATATAACCAGAAAATAACGTCCTCAGAAGATAAAAAATAAGAAAATCCATTTTATGTTTTATATTTTTAGTTTTGTTTAATCTTTTTGTTGTGTTTTTTTTTTTTTATTATTATTTAAAATTGTTTCATTCAATCATCTCTCTTTAACGATATTTCGAAAAGGATATATATATATAATAAAAATATAACTAATATATAAAATATAACTTAAACAAATTAATAAAAGTAAAACTAACTGCAGTAACTGAATTTTACTTATGTCAATGTCATTTATTTGTGAATATTTTTGTGTAAATTTTTCTGTGGTTTTCTTGGTTTTTAAGTTAAAAAAAAAAAAAAAAAAACAAAATTTAAAATCAGAGTTAATTAAAATTATATAAACATTTTTATCACACGTTTCTTCACAGTTCACTTTTCTAATTTGATATTGCTCTCCGTTGCTCAGGTGTGCCATATATATATATATTAATTTTTTTGTTTGTTTTATTTTTTTTTCGTTTTTCTTTCTTTAATTTTTCAATATAGCAATAATAATGCATTCAAGAGGAAAATATGTATATATATAATTTAAAATGGTAACATTTATTTACATGTATAGATATTTATAGCAAAGCAAGGAAGGCAATATCAGTATTAGTGTGAAATCGGAGCGCGAATTCGAAGACTAATATATATATGTATGTATGTAGATACTTTAATAATTTTCTGTCTCTGTGTTTGCATGAACATAATATCTACTTATGTGGATAAATAATTAAATAAGGAATGTTAAGGAATGAAAGGAATAGCGAGAGGTTTGAGATTCTGAAGGTTGTGCTTAAATGTAATATATATATATATATATCTTTCTGTTTGTATATATATATTTTTTTTTTGTTTTTTTGTTTAATAAAATCTTATGTCTTATATAATATATATATATATATAAAATTGGAAATAATTTACAAAGTGGATATATCCAAAAGTCCTGGTGCTTCATGCAGTGCGGGAAGGCCATTGGAAATAACAACGACAGAGCTGCCGCCGCCATCAGGTGACGACACGATGCCGGCAGTGGAAGTAGTAGATAGCGTGCCAGGAGATGCCATATATCCATGATGATGGGAAACAGAAACTGGCGAACTGGCAGCCGAGAGTGATGAACGACCATTTCCAGCTGCTGCCAAACTATTGGAACCACCGTTCACATAATTAATAAGAAGGGCACTATGGCTGCCGGAGCCGCTGATTTCGCTAGGAATGCCACCGCCACTGCCGTTGCCGCCGCTCAGTGAAGATACTGAAGACGCTGAGGATGAGGTTGATACCGACGTCTGATTTAATAGGTGATGATGATGCTGATTATGAACATGTTGGTGAATAAGTTGGTGTTGTTGATTGCTTTGGCTATTATGTTGATGGAGCTGATGGTGTTGATGCAGATGATGGTGTAGAGATGTGGCAGAATTGGCTGAGGGAGTTGAATTCGAATCCAAAGATGCCTGATCAAAGCATGTGGCTATTTCTCACATATGGGCCAGCGGTGCCATAGTTCTCATAGATTGCTGGTGCTGGTGTTGTTGTTGCAAATCGGGGGACACACTGCTCTGGTAATGCATTAGATTTCGTTGGTGTTCTGCTGCTGCTGCTGCTGCCGCTGCCGTTGCCTGCATTCCATCCGGTATATGGTACATGTTAATGAGGTGATTGAGATCCGATGATTGCTGAGTTGAACCATATTCTCGTTTCATTATAAGGTTATTATTGGTGCCTACAGCTGATGAACCTTGTGATGAGTTGTGCATGGGGCTGGGCGACACTGGCTCTGATTTAATACTGGAATCGCTGGGACTATGACTTTGGCAGGATAATTGTGAACCAGGTTGCCCTGCAAGGCCGTATGGTGAGCCCGGTTGTTGTTGGACACTACTATATGGGGAGCTGGGTTGTTGTAAATTACCATAAGGAGAAGTTTGTCCACCCGACACAGTGCCATACATACTGTAGCCGGTAGTTGCCGCCGCATTCATGTACGAGTTAAGAGATCCGGCGGCCGCAGCGGCTTGATGCATTTGCCCCATGTCATACCGGTGATAGTTACCCATATACGCGCTGTGTTGGGTCTGATACGCTGCTGCTGATGGATCGTGCATCATGTACCCGTTGGGCATATATCCGTTTGGCGCTGTCATTTGGTACATGTCCCTGTTCACTGCTGCAGCCTGTTGCACCGCCGATATGGAAGATGTATTGCGCATTGAATTCGATTCGGACGGTTGTAATAGCGAACCTACTCCAAGCGGGTATTTCTCCTTATTTTTCGTTAAGGTTTTTGTCTTACGCCTTGGTCGGTACTTATAGTCGGGATGTTCCTTCATATGGACTGCGCGTAACCTCTTCGCTTCATCGATAAAAGGTCGCTTCTCCGCCTCAGAGAGATCTTTCCATTGGGCTCCTAACCGTTTTGAGATTTCGGAATTATGCATTTTTGGATTATCCGAAGCCATTTTTCTGCGTTGTCCTCTCGACCAGACCATAAACGCATTCATTGGTCGTTTGACACGATCGGCATTTTGTTGGTTTTTGTTAGCAGTCGCCGAATTATTGTTATTGTTAACGTTACCAGAACCATTATTGCTTCCGTTATTACCCATGCCCCCCTGACCCATTGCAGAGAGGTGGTGAGGATGATGATGCGACTGACCCGTTGGTGAAGTCATGTGATGACCGCCGCTAACATTATTATGTGAAGATTGCGTTGGACTAAGGCCACTAGAACTATGCAGTGGCGAACCATGCGAACTAACGTGTTGCTGGACGCCATTATTTGAATTATTATTAATTGAATTGCCTAAATTGGATTGTAGAGTATTAACCGAACCGCCACCGCTGCTCCCTGTGCTGCTGCCGGTGCTGCTACCATTGCCAGCAGTGTTACTACTCGATGAAATATGATGCGAGGTCATATGGTGATGATGGTTTGACAAATGCGATTGTGTTAATTGTGATTGTCCTAAGTTCATCATGCCAAGAGGCCCCAATGCACTGTAGGGTGAGGTCGTGTGTCCATGAAGAGCTGCAGATGCATGGTGTGGAGGCATTGTGGCATGCAAAATGCCACCTTTCATATCCGATTCCATGGTGAGCATGTTGCTTAAAGCCTATCAACTTTTAATCCAAATACAACTGTTTACGATATACCGTTTTAATTTTTTTTGTTGTTTTTTGTCGAACAAATAAAAACTATATTTATCCTTGATTTGCTTACACAAGTGCTGATCTTGTACTTGATTGTCACACAACACCCGTGATTATAATAGAAGACACTAAACGATTTTTAATATTTTTTTTTGGGTTTTGAACTCTATCTGAAACCATTTTATGTACTTTTCATTACGTATACATTAATAGCTTTGCACATACATATTTCTATATTAGTTTTGTTTAAAGCACTTAATATTCTGTGTTATGGCACTTTTAAGTTGAAATTCCATAGGCCATGGTCACAGTTAACGCTAGGCAATGCACTTTTGCAAACATTTGAATGAAATCATTGCTCATGAAAATTATTGGGTCGATATTGTTTTGTGCACTATATTTTAATTAATATTTAGAATTAATTATTAAAAAAAAAAACAAAACAAAAACCAAATACCGTATTGTAAAAAAGGGGTTGTGGCTATGAGGAATTATGTACGACCATAATATTTTTTTTTTTTCTTTTTCTTTTTATTGTTTACGACAGACAACAATTCAGGTTATTTATTTATTTTTATATTTTTTTTTTTTACACACAAAAACCCGCAATTTTCCGAATGCAACAATGCATTTTCACGCAAAAAACCATTAGGTACGCGATTGCTCGTCGGAAACGCGAAACTTTAGGGAAAATAACTCACAAAACTAGGTATGAAAACAAAATCTCTTCTGGTTGTGCTGAGAGACACAACTATTGAATCGGGAAGCGTCACGAAAATACCTCCACACCGTACTGAATTAAGCACCTTTCTGTTGTCAGTAAACGTTTTGTAAACCTGTTCGAAGTGCCCAAAAACAATTCTGGCAGTGGTAGCTGTCCCTGTCGTCTGTATTTTGTTTTACGGTTGTGTGAGTGCTGTGCATGCCTGATTCACTACTCGCCGAGAATTATTGTGCTACTTGCTCTGGTTTGTTTTTCGAGTGGATGAGCGAGAAGAGTATATTGTGTTTACCCCCTCTATGGAAACCAGTATCATCTTTGCACTACTACAATCAAATTACACCACTGGTTGGACAGGTTTCGCAAAGACGCCACTGTGTGAGTGGATGCGAATGCCACTTCTAGGGGTGTTATTGGCAGTGTGTGGATGCTGCTTATGGCCAGTGCCACTGCCATGGAAATAAATCAAACCGAGGCACACACCAACAAACAGCGCGTATTGAAGTGGGCTGGATTATGCGCGCCACTTGATATTACTAAAATAAGAGTGACCAATTAGAATGCGACAATCACTAGCGAGTCAGCAATAAAGAGGGAGGTTCTTATCAGACCTTATGTACACAAAAAAAGTTAACAGTGGATTTAAAAGAGGGGATGATCGGCGTCTACGACTACGACCCAAAAGCATTAGTATAGAAGAATTGGGCAGACATTTTTCTCTGCGATAATTTTTGCACGTGAATCTCGTTACTGGTGTTCTGTAGTGTGTAGTGTGCGCTATGAAATGAAAATGAGAGTACATATGTGTTGGTGCAGACCCATAATTTGTAACTTCATTCAGCCACGAGAATTTTTTATAGCAAACCATGTTGCCTTATTGCAGCGCGTGGTAAATCTCTGCTCCCGAGAGTTATGGTGTATATTTTTCTTAGGGGTGAAATGTTGGATTTGTGTTTTGGAATGCGCAGTGTCCGTTTAAGTGTGATGTTTTTTGATGCGTATTTCTCTTATAAGAAATATTGAATAATAAGTTAATCACTATTGTGGCATTACATACCTACCAACCTAAATCCTCGTCTGCAACTCTGGTTAAAAGATGCTCTCCATCCACAGAGAAAACCACACTTTGTGGGTTAAAAGTCTCCATACAATTATGTATGTAGACAAACAAAAGTGTTTTGCATGAACTACGAGTAGGTATAAGCAATACCTATAGTGATCCACAAACTGGCACTGACACTGATTTTCACTCAGTACCTAGGTATAGAAGGTGCTTAGAGTTCGAACATTCATTCAAATATAGAAAGAAGAACGGCAGCAATGATTCAGAGACCGATTGTTAGTACCTATGTATGGATGTATGTTCTATGTACTACCAGGACACTCTCGCCGTCCAACAAAGGACCTACAATCGCCATTGTGTACGAAACAAAAAGAATACTCGCCTTTTGATATAAAAAAAAATGTAAAGTTCGATGACACATTTTCTGTCCCCTTCATGTTATTTGTATTATTGCGCTTGAATTTCGCTTAGACTCGTATATCTGTGGTCGATGTGTATTTTACCTACATACTGATGTCACGTTGCCTTCGCCCACAACCACTGCCAGCTACTATTATAATAACAATAACAGACTTTTCGTACATTCAGATTCACTGACTGCTGCTGTTGGCCAACATCAATGAACGTACTACTTCGCCGCCGCCGCCAGTCTCCTGTGGCTGAATTTCTGAATAGAATAAAAAGTTATATAGAGGAAAAAAAAAAAAAAAAAACAAACAAAATAAAAAAAAAAAGTAAAAATAATTATTACATTGTAGCGCCCTCTTCTCCTTTTTAATTCAATTCAATTCCATTCATTCAGTCTTTTCCTTTTTTATAACATTTTTTTTTTTTTTTTTCATTCAAACAATTAAACTCTTCGCAATGACCTTGACTTTGTTTCTTTTCATTCGGGACTTCTGCGTCTGTGTTTACGTATTTTCTATTGTGGCGGTTTATGTTAAACAATTGAAGTATTATAACGGGCGCATTGGTTGTATATATACTAACAATTTGCTTGCAGTTAACATTAGGGATCAGTAACTTCGCCTATTGTTGTGGTGTTAGACAGATAAAAGCATTCACCTAACCTACCTCACTTGTATTGTCGTCATATGTATGCATATACATATGTAGGTATACACTGGGGGATGTGTGATGTGTGCTAATGGAATTCAAAACCTTCACCTTCATTTATGACGTATCTACATACATATCTATGGGAATTTTAACTGATAACTGATTCTACTATTTATACCTATTTAAAGCTGGCATATTCTATGAAAGGTAGTTGGTACATACGTACGGTGTATCGTCTTAAAGTCGCTTTTGAATTGAATATGTTATTGTTTTGTTTTGTAGACATATAGTATATACATAGGTAGATACATACATGTATTTAGGTATATCCTAATTAACTATTATCTATTTTGGTGGGTGTGGTGTTTTGTACGCAATTCTTTTCAAAATACATGACAATTTTCCGTTAACTAAATTTTGTATCTCCATAATTTTTTGCTGCAATATCTGGTGATTTTCTTTAAACAAAAACATCGTTTCATCGTTTCATTTTGTTTTAAAGTTTCCAGAGCTTTGAATTCAGACTCCTGGATTCTTTGTTTAGATGTTATGCAGAATTGATTTGTATAGGTATATGAAAATCGTCTTAATTTTTATTCAAATTGCAATCAATTCTCAATTTAAACAGATTTCTTAACTAGGTTTTTGTAAATCATTAAATTACGTATTTTAAATTTATTTGTTAAAAATAGCTCTTCAATTTAGTTTATAAATTGCGTCAAAAGTAAACGTCTTTTAGTTCGTTTCAAATTTTTTATGAGGCCATGTCGTATTCGAAAAAAGCAAGTATTTTTGTATAAGGCATTTAGTTATGTATGTATGTACATATGTATATATTAAGTCAGAATGCGTTCGTATTTTCTACATCTGCTTCTTTAGAAATAACTATTTTATTGACATTGTATGCAATTGCCACTCTATGTAAATCTGTATTTTCGAATTATTTAGGAGGTAATTCCGAAAAGCGCAGATATCCGTATGCATTTTTTATAAATTTCAAGAAATAGAAACACCGCTGTAAACCCAAGAAAATAATATTAAGTCTTTGTTTAAAAAAAATTATTTGGATGCTAAATTTTTCAATTTTATCTAAGAACGTCTTGACACTTTTTATCGGGGATAAAACAATCTAGTTTTCGCCTAATTTACAAAACTGCATTTTCAGATCTTGGCGCCTTGGAAACTACCTACAGTCGTGACCTTTTTTCAGGAACTAGACATTATAATACGTTTTGTCCTTTATTATTATATACTGCCACATTATTAAATACTTGGCAGTGTCTCAAAACGAAACTTATCTTCTAGTTAATTCAGAACGTTTTTTTCAAACTCGAGCACCAATAAAATTTGATTTGAACTCATATGTATTAAGAAAACTTTTTTAATGAATGAGTGCCCCTCTTTTGATTTGCAGTAAATCGAGACAGGTATGATGATATTGTACAAATTCTCAGATTGTTCTGAATCCATCGTCTATCTAAAAAAGTAGAAAGTAAAACAGTCTAATGGTAGCAACAAATTTGCACAGCAACGACAGGTATGAATATTTTAGAATGACTGCATTTCTGTGCAACAGAACACATTGATCACAGCGATCATAGCTTAGACCTAAATTCACTGTTGTTGCCCAGTGTTTTAAAGGATTGCGTCATTAAGGACGTGATCCTTCAGATTTACTGCGAGCGCGAAGGAAATATGTCTGAACCTCCTACAAAAGTCTCATCATACATTATGCATTACCTATAAAATCATCTGAGTGTTCTTCTAGAATGTATCTAATGCCCCGTACTTATATTTTTCAGCATCGCATCAATAGTTTAAATGAATCCGTCTACAGTTTGAATTTTTCACTACAAACATTGGGAGTGTCAGTACACCGCTGCCGCCGTCTGTTTGCACTGAGTACTTAGACATTCTATAACTAATCCATTAGCCAGACAATTTCACGGAATATTGCAATGTAACCAGATACACATTTCGCCAAGACATTAGTTAGATGCATGCTTGTCTAAATATGTATATTGCAATGACAGTTCATGATATTGTATTCATTGACAACCGGATTAGTTACCGATAAAATAAACCGATTTTGCGATACGACAATAGCTCGACAGGTTAAACCATAGGTTAGACGTTGAATACTTTTATTTTTGTAAAATAAACAAAAAAAAATATGTTTTTTCCAATGTATTCGTACACATAAAAACTGTTAACATAATTTTGTTCAATAAATTAACATAAGCCGTATTTTATTATTCTTGTGATCCGATCCGAATCATTTTTTGTCATGAATAGATAGGTAGGTACATATACAAAACATAAGATCGAATGAATTTTGAGTGAATGAATTTATAAAATCATTCACTCAAAATTCATTCGTTATTTGTATCTAGCAGCTCCTATGGAGCCCGTTGCACTTTTGCATATTTGTTTCTTTTCTTTGGATATTTCTTTATTTGTCTTTCGTCTTGTTCGTTCTCGTAGTCATACCGAAACGTATGCAAATATAATTTTACGGCTGCAGGTATTTGAAAAGTGCGCTGAGACTGGAGAGACTAAATGGAATTAAGATTTTAGGTACGAGTACATACCTACATATTGCTACTTGACGTTTGTTAGAGGATAGACTTGTAGTGTAGTATATTATGCCATCGGGTGACAAATTGATGAGGCGATATAACACTATTAATGTCAAGCAGCAATAGCCGCTTGTATGTTTTAGTTCGGGGCAAAGCCTGAATTGTTCAAAAAAAGTTTGCGTTTCTTTTTTTCATTCAGAGAGAGCTGTATCAGCACAGTGTCCGTCAGAGCAGGCTCGAGGTGTTCAGCTTCTTTTTAGAGCATTGGTCTAAACGAAAATGAAAAAAATGTAAAAAAAAGTGTAGGCATGCATATACGGCCACCGTGACTTGGTGGTATGCACAGTGGCGGTCATTTTCAGGCTCTACTCCTAGACGACGTTAATGTTTCTATTTTTGTTCTAAAATAAAGTTGCATTTCGAAAACCGTATTAAACTCCATTTGCGTGTAAAATCGAATAGATATCTGGCGAATTGGGAAAAGCGTATATTTCTCAATATTTTTGACTTTTATTCACAACAATTTCATGTTAATCGTACCAATCTGCAAAATCTGCGTTTTATAAATACATGTGTATGTATATGTATATTTCTGAAAAAAAGGGAACAATGGGAGTCAAGCAATACAAACAAATCTTGATATTATCTATTTATAATCGAAAATATTTATTGTGCAATGTTAACATGTAAAAGTTTACAGTTTTCGCGAAGTATTTTCGTTAAATATAATATAAATATAAAAAACAAAACAAACAATAGAAAAAAACGTTTTTTACTTTTATTTAAATCAATAATTTCATACCGCAAAAATGTTCCAAATAGAGTGAAAATACCTATAGATATATTTTTAAAACTCTATGAAAGATTAAACAATATAATTGAGGACCACATTTTGAAAAAAAAAACTCAATACAACAAGAGTAACGTATTAAATTTTAAGGAGAAGGCTTTTTGTTGCCCTATTGAAGGAAAATAAAAATAGTAAAAGGGAAAGCATATAAAATTCAACTAAGGTGACTATGTCAATGAGGGTTGAAAAAGTTTTTGAAGCAAAACAACAAATTATAATAACAACAATAAACAACACATAACAACAACTTTCGTGTTTGAAAATCAACAGTTTTTTTTTTTTCAATGTGAAACAAATGCATTTCATGTTTAAATTTGCAAACAATTTTATTACTTTTTAAAACGTGTTGCATGCGGTACATTTCACCTTCAAGTGGTTATGTAGACACATACCTACCTACATTTGTTTATGATAGAAATCTTAGAATTTAATAACCTTCAACACTCTATAGGTAGCTACTTAGTAACTACCAATCATAAAGAAAACTGTCACAGTAGGTATATTAATTGGGTTCTGCCAATCCCTTATGATTTCAAGTATGTTGGTATGTTGTTATGGTACCTGTTGAATTTGCTAATCTACTATTTACTTATTTTATGAGTCTAACAATTGAATAAAGGGTGAACTTAAAACGATAAAAACAATCGCAGTGTTTTGTTTCGATGATGACGCAAAGCACTGAGTTTTGAGTTTAGAAAACACTCAAATTTGTAGATAGATATGTACATATGTATGTATGTACACATATTGGACATTAAATGTAATGCTAAAGTTTGCGTTTTTGGACAACACGCGGACATGATTTTGAATGAATAAGTGGGTATTGTAATAATTCACTCAAACATTGTGGTAGCCATATCTCATTTTTGAGTAACTTATGTTGCAAACACTCGAATTGGTCGTGGAACACTGCACATATTATCCACTTCGTTAGTTGGGTTTGGAAGAAACAAGAGGAAGATGCGGTTTTTAAGGAAATCGACGTAAATTCAAATGAATGGTTTCGTGAACAAAAGCATTGTATATGAAACTCAGGGACGGATCCTTTACTTGGACCGCTAGAGGCACCACCATCGATTTCCTCAAGTGATAGTACTATTAGTTTTATATACAATGACAAAAGCAAACTAACATTGCCGGATATAAGACACAAAGAATTCTTGAGTTAGCTACATTTCTATAAAAGTTGATAGGTTCTAGATAAGCCACTGTTTGGCCGTCCTTTTTAAAAAAAGTGACATAAAATGCTGTGAATGGCAATGGCATCCTTAAATGATCGATATCGACTTCGATGGCATGTTGTTGCCACAGAACGAAATGGCGAAAAATAACTACAGAAGTCATTTGTTGACAATGCTGACATCAATTGATAAATGAAAATTTGTGAAATCTCAAAATACCAACACAAATCATTAACGATTTCTAACGGCAAAGACTTAACTCGTGATTGCAAGAGCCAGTTGTACACTGTAAACAATTGATTACATTTTTGGTCGCAATGTTGATATTCACATCAACCAATGCCTACTAATTTATTTCTCTCTATCTACGAAATAAATTGCCTAAAATTGGTTAGGTATTTATTCATTATTAAAATCCCGTGAATCTAGTGCATTTACTAGTGTTGGTTGATCTCGAAAGTTAGTCGAAATTTTACCAGACATATAGAAATACCCGAATTTGTGCACAGATCTTTATTTAATAATTTCAATATTCTGCTATAGTTCTCACGCAAATTTCATTAATCCCCTAGCACTCCATTTTGTAGATACATTAGTAAGATATCAATGTAAGACTACCGAGAGCATACATACCTACCTACACACTCATGTAATTTAATACAGCTATGTATATGCAACAAACTGATCCATTCCACAATACTTCTCTCTTTAATTGACACTCACGACAAATTGAAATTGCTCCTCCATCTCCCAAAAGATGCATCCCCTATGATGTAAAAAAAAAAAGAAATGAAAGAAGAAAACGTTTGGTTCGGCCCCAAATGTATCACTCCAAGTTCAAATGAGACCAAGAATGATAATAAGACACAAGTAAGAATGAGACAGTGAACGAAAAGAAGAACGAAAAAAAAAATGTCAAGAATTTGATTCAATATGAACGAGTTCCGGCTTAAGAGACAATTTAATCAGAAAATTGTTCCATCAGCCACCGAACGGCCATTGTCCAACATTGGTTCCAATTACGACAAATCACGACGATCATCTCATTCATTTATAAATATGTATCTGGGGGAACACTGATTCAGATTTTGAGATTATGGATGCCGTTTAGTGTCAATTTGCAAAATCCTGTCCAAAGAGGCACAGACAATAAGAACGAGAATGAAACGAAGTGGACAGGCGAGGGTGGTTGCAAGATTCTGATATATATGAGAATACCTATTTAAAAGAAAAAAAAAAAAAAAAAAACGCCATGCTCTACTCCTTCTTATTCTTTGGATGTATCTCACTCCCTTCACCCCCAATACTACCCTGTGCTGTCATCACCATCGTTCTATTGTATCATGTTTTATAAGGAATGCTGACCAAGTGATAATGTACATTTTTTATTGATACTACACCCAATTCGCATCAGTTTTTTTTTTTTTTTTTTTCCTCCTATTTGCTTTGGGGTGTGTGGGCCTGATGGATCTCGAAATTAATTCACCGAGGTGGTGTGTATGTAGTAGGGATGGTTGTAATCCCAGGGATTGAAAATCCATGAGTCTGCAATACAAAGGAGAACGAATGCAGGATGAGTGCACTAGGTCCATGTTGAACGCTATACATTTATCCTAAAACGGAGAACCAGGATTCATTTTATTACATATAAAAAGAAGTGCACTATCAGCGTTCGTTTTATATAAAGAGTTATTAAATGAAAATCCCGGGAAGTCGTAGCGAGCTTAATATGAACGAACGGATGTACAACACGATGTTACCAGATAATTGCTTCATTGATTCGACCTTAATTGATGGTAATTTGCGACAATCTACAGCAGAATACATAAATTTCAAACCACATGACTAACTCCACAAAACCAAGTTGCTTACACGTAAAAAGGGAATGATCCTCCAGAGAGTTAATCGCAAATTACTTTGCAAAAAATTAAAAAAAATACGTAAACGTTTCTTTTTTTTTTTCTTTTGTCTTTTGATATTCTACATCAATAATAGTTCGTATGTGATGTGTGTCACTAAAACAAATTGACAACAAATGTACAAATAAGATACATTAACCACAATCAGCTTAATCAGTTCCCTAAACCAATGTTCACAAAATTTGTGACTATAATTGGTGGGGGTAGGTATAATTACATTTATCTTTACGATCCTTATAGATATCAAAGCTTTTCTTCAAATCTGTTTGTCGTGCCGTACCCGCCTACATAAAAATAGTTTGATCCTTCAGCAACATATTTCCCACGTTCACCAATACAAATCAATTACTGATCTCTTTCAAGTGTGTATATACCTATACATACATTCCTATATACCTAATTCTCTATATGCGAATTTTCAATATGTACTCCAGTTTATATTCACAATCTTGAGATTAAAAAAAAAAAAACAGATTCGCATCTAACTCGTCAAGAATTCGACCCTCTTTAAGAAAAAAAAAAAAAAGTTCTCTCGTATAGTAGGTAGTATAAACGGCAAAGAAATTCACGACCACGGAGAACAGGAAAATTCATCTCAAGTTACGTAGCAGTGGTATTTTTTCTAAAATATAATAATCAACCAGTAAATGAGGGACTGCATGCCACTCATCATCAGATAACAAAGAACTCAAAGCTGTACAGTGTACACGATGGCGTTCTGATTGTACCAACAGCCGCTGTTGAAAAATCCTTGTTTGGGATGAGAAAAAAAAATTAAAATTTCAACGAACCGTGATATGCGTAGTTTCAATCTCAGATGATCGTATGTAATTTTAGATTGAGGAAATCTGGGCAGTACCTGAGTACGAGAATGATTAAACGAAATGAGAATAGCAGAAATATCATTGAAGATGAGATGCACTTCAGGCGGTAGGAGCAAACGAAAATATTGTATTACAACTTGAAGGTATTTCTTTCTGCAAAGATGCACTAGGCAACGATTAGACAAAGTTTATTCTTCCAGATGCATAATTCCTTCAATGTCAACTATCATGTCTATCCATACATACATATGTACATACCGGAAACAGTATCTGACTGAGTCTTCTAACACACTCCTTATAATACGTCATTTAAATTTATTGTGAAATATATAACATCCAGCAACAAAAATGTAGGATTATCATTTATAGAACCCAAATGTCATGCTGTGTTGCGTTAATAATTTCGTTGGTCAATATAACGCGTTTGTGTACATATAAAAATTCACAAAACATATATTCTTTAAATTATGTATTGTAGGGTTGTAATGGATGTAGTTTCCGAATCGGAAGTTCGTCTTGACATCCAGACATTTCGATAGACACGTGACATTGTCCGGTATAAGCAGATTTCACAATACGAATATAAAAATCATACTGTACATAATGTACATACATGTATTGCGAAAATGAACCGGGCATGAGTAAGAAATATGTATATATTAACAAGATGTGAATCAAGTTCCCCTTTTCATAGGTTAGATACAAAAAATGTTAAAAGATACTTATAGATACCTAGAGATGGGGAAACAAAAACTCACATCCAGTAGTTCAAGTGTATAAACCTATTTAAACATGTATTTTTCTGGTAAAAAAAATATAAACAAGTAGTTTAATAGTGAGTAATTAACAGGATTTAACACAGTTTAAGTATTAGCTTCGTATCTGTTTCGAACTTTATTTAGGTAGGCATTCACTCTATGTAGGTGGTGCTATAGTTGAACTTTGAACCAGTTAGCCTAACTAAGCTAACTGCCTCCTGTGACGTACTATAAGCCGATTGAGGTTGTACTTGTACGAGGTGGTCGACTTGAAGACTCACTTACTTGTACTTACTTACATGTACTAGCCGTCTAAAACAAAGATGCTCAGGTATAGTTCATCGAATATCGCATGAAGCATTTTGACTCGAAACAACCGAGAGTATCTTTATCCGCTTTCAATATAGTTCATGCTTGAGTGCTATAAAGTTCGCCTTAGTTGTTCGAAGCTATTGAAATGCTGCCTCTGCAGCATAGTTAGTTTTGACCTCTCTTAACGCTAAATCCATTTTGGTCAATTCACTCTTGGTCAAACCTGTCTAAGTGACCTTCATGCACTCGGTTTTCCGGGATTCCCTGAATTGTCTAGTCCATGCAGACTTATTCATGCACTTTTAATGGGTTCCTTGATCCGCTCTATCGTTCTATCGAGCAAATTTCCTGAATTTCAAAGTTGGTAACGGAATGTCACTAAAAATTTTTATACACTTACAACGCTCACATCCAAATTTCGAATTCTGTAAGTTATTTAAGTAGTTTTCATTTTATTCAAACTCTGGCAACCCTATAAATAAGTTCCAAAGTACAGAGCAGATTGTGTTATGATAGATACGCAAGAATTTGAATTACTTTAAAAACTTTTTGCTTTTTTTTATTTAAGGTAAAAGTTAACGTTAAACTCTGTAAAACACCTCATAAGTGTGAGGACAAGGAATTGACCATTCGTCTTTTATGCTGAAAACATTAAGGAAAAAGTTTTCCATGAGATATATCGTGTTAGCTTAAAGAAATACAATGGTAAAAACATTTGAAACTTGCCTGACAATTTAAATGAATTCAATGTATACACAGGAACATAGATAGTTATTTGTTACACCTAACTGTATATACAAAGAATCATTTAAAGCAGAAATATAGTTGATTGAGTTAGATGAAGTTAGGATTGCAAAGAACGATTGTGCATGGTTAGTGTTAGTGAAATTATATTTTGCAGTGCGATACCATGATGCATTCTGCCTTTGGAACGCTTTTCTGATTTTAGGTGGGTTTCCTACTCTCGTTAATAATAATCGACGACAGAGCATCCAACATTTTCTCTGATGAATCTGAGCTTGGATGTTTATTGAGTTTCTGATACCTTCTAAACTAGCCCTATATAGGGCTTATGACTGATATATGATTCAGATCTTTCCGGAAATTGCTTCAAACCTTGAAGGTGTTTCCAAATTTAACCCTCTTTTCTTCTGCATTTTTTTTAAATCCTTCGTGTAGAGTATGAGCCCCTATTTCGCAAAATAGTTTTGAAGCTATAAAGACTTAAGTTTTGTCTTCCAGTTAGTAAAGTTCTCCCACACTGGTTAAGTTCTAACAAGGTCGAGTGTCAAGTGGCCGTCGAGTGCCTTGATGCTTGCTTGGCTAATTACTAAGTTGACATAAGTCTTTTTATTTCTTGGTCGAGGTTGACTTGGATTCATCTATCTAAGGCGTGCATTACTACCTAAAAGATGGTGGTACATCTACTTATGAATTCGCAGTGCACTAGGTTCAGTTCTTGACCCATCTGTAGGTATAGTCTGGATTCAATTTTTCTTGTTGTCAAGCTTCGTCAGAAAAGTTTTTTTTATTTTTTTTAAAGATGGAAATTCTTGGAAAGAAAGTTTTTGAGTTCCGTGGTTCCTGTTAATGGTTTATTTGGAGTTTTTTTTTAACTATTTTGTCCATCCTATAGATGGTCTCACAATAGCAATACAGGTTTATTTATCTTGGGTCTACTTCCCCAAAACTTAACCTAGACACTAAAGCATTATAAGTCAAAGGTAACCTTCCTGTGAGTTTGTACCGAAGTTAATCCATTCTATTTGCCTTTTTTACTGGTGTTAGTGTCGTACTCGTACGCGACAGTCAGTTTGATTTCAGTCCTTGCAGTTTTTTTTCCTCGTGAATGCGGTTGTTGTTATTTTGGCCGGGTCTAGCTAGATTATAATGAGGTAGGGTTTCTTCTTACCTACCTCTGGTGAATGTATAAAATTGACAATTGATACCCAGGTTGATTCAACTTGTGGTCATCCTCTTGTCGTGTTGACCTTGATCGATGTTTGAGACTCCACTGATCTTGTGTTATACATATGATAAAATGCTTTGTAACAATCTCTAATTTATGAATTGAAAATGTTCATGTTGGATCATGTTCATAAAAGAAACGGAAACACTAAGTATTCTTTCTTTGAAAACATGTATAGATTGAAAACTTATATCACAGGAATTCTAATTCAAGGTTTTAACCAAATATTATTCCAAACAACTGACCTATGTATGTATATGAAATTACATCAATCGCATTACGCGCGATTCGATTTTCTTTTGGCCAAAGTATTATCTATGTTTGTATGTACAAGAGAAATTAAAATAAAGAGCAAACAACTTTAAGATTTCATTTATACTTGAGGAAGTAGTTGAATATACATATGTATAGTATACTTATACGTAATGCCGCTCATTTAAACATAAATTGGCGAATACATCGCAACAAAAAAAAAATATGTATATCATGTGGCAAACTAGTAATGGCAGAATAACCACTGTCGAGGTAAACATTTTGGCCATTTTTAGTGTATATGTACTGCTTTTGGTTTGGATTAACGAATTTCTTACCCATCGCGCGAATGATATGAAAATAGGTTGGTTGTCTCATTTGACGATACAAGTATCCGTATAGTAGATACATACATATGTATATCCACTATTTGTTGCCGTACATCGAGAGTATATACATACCTATATATGTATAGCTATGTACATATATACGCACATATATCTTGTATAAATAATGTTAAGACCGGGGTCGTATCCAAGACACTGCTCTTCTTCTCCACTTGCTTCATCAAGCAAAGTATGAATTGATTTTGTCCACTCCACTTCGCATTTTGCAGGATACTGTTGCTGCTGCTTTGGTCGTCAAGAGGAAACGAGAAAGAGAAACGCCGGCACAGAATACACATATACACCCTCTCATAAGTTAGAACTTTTGCGAAGCATACCGACGAAATGTTGCCCTGTGTGTGGATGTGGATCCTTGAAACAGAGTCACATTTACGTACATGGACGTGCATATGGAGGTTGGGATAGAACTATATCCACAGGCATGTACTCATTTATTATTTTATCCCTTTGCATTGGTTGTTTTTGTCTACTTACTCCATGCTGAAAGGATGTTTATTTCGGGCAGTCTCCATGATACTGATATATATACTTGCGCGTGTAGGTAGATAGTCAACAGCAGTCAGCAGTAATGGGAAACAGTATGGCTGCTGCTGCTGCTGGTGCTGCTGCTGCTCGTGGTCAATGTGAAAAAATGGAGAAGTGGAAATTAAGTGGGTGGTGGTGGGAGGCAGCATAATGTTCTTTGTACTTTTTTTTTTCCTAATTTTTGAATACGTTACATTTAACCATAATATCGGTATGAGGTGCTGTGCTTCCACTTATTTTAATAAATTTAAGCATATACATACCTCCATACCAAACTCGTCTGGTTAATGGGCAAAATTTCTTCAACTTTAAAGGGAAATGCAACAATCGATCTGTAATACAGCATGCTTGTGGCATTAATGGATATATGTATTTCTTCAAATTTAAGGGTAATCATTTTATACATAATACAAAACTATACAAGATGCCTAAATAATATTCCAGTTTGATTGATGATTCATCTTTATATCCCTTATATTCAAGGAATTTTGTGTAACAACGTTTGCGTGGCTATAAGAAATTAGCAGTACACGTAAGTATCATAAAATTGTATCTATGTATCTACTTTTTTTCCAATTCACATTTTCAAAGCATGCACTGCGCCCTTCAAAATGAAAGATAAAAAAATCAATCCCCTTTGGCTAATAAATCAATATTCTTACTGACATTTCGTATATGGACAGTAAGAAATGATTGTACATCATCGCATTTTTTTTTTTAAGATTTATGAGCGGATTCATAAATGATGATACGATGAAATGGGATGAAAATTAATTATAATTATGTATACTATGTGCATAAAAGCTTATATATAAATTTTAAGTTATGCCTTATTTTTTTTATGATTTTCTCTTGGACGGAAAAGCCTATAACGATGGCATAACGAACAGAGATGATAGCAAATGGCTTTTAATTCTCCTATAGATTGAAAACTTCTGGAAATACAAATTTACATATGTCTTTGATAGTGAATTCGTACTCATTCTGTAAAACAAGAAACTGTGATAGAGCAGTTGTCGTAGTGTGTCCTAAGGAAATGTCTAAATATCGTGTTTCTAGGGATCAGTTCATTGAGTTCTTCGGAACAGCTGCCCTAGTAATATAAGTTGGTCATCCGTTTTCTCTTCGATTGATCTTGCAGTTCAGAATAGATTTCAAGCTCCAAACGTGACAGCAATACCTTCTCCAGCTCCGGTTTAACTTGAACTTAATGAGTTATGAAAGGTTAGGTTATATGGCAGAGCCCTGGTGTACACCAACATAAGAGAAAAGGGTTGAAGTATGTATGAATATACATACATACATCTAATAAGACTCGTATTGATCGATAACTAGCATTCCATTTTGTAAAAAAAATTAACTACAAAACTCTATCGAATATTTTGGAGATACCAAGAGCATCTTCTCCGCACTCACCGAATTGAAGAATGCATTGGTTTCAATTTTCTCTACAGGTGAGACATTAAGCTTTCTGTAGATCGCTTTTATGTTCTGAACCCGTATTGACGGTCTTTAAGACCGAGCACTGACGTTAGTGCAGAGTTGTTAGAATAATATCTTCAAAACATTTTACAAAATCTAGACAGATGTTCCTCGAACTCACAACAAAGTAACTTTAATCCCTATTAATGGTTTTATTGTCTAGTTAAACCATTTCCATCCACGATTTGCTAAATTAGGGTAATACGTACATATTCTCAAGATTCTCTTCTCTCGACCTGAACCTTTTCCGATATTTTATGATGCCACGCACTGTCGGTTTTAAGTATCTAGTATTCTTCTATGAAAAGGTCATAAACAAAATTCTCCTGATAGTATTAACAGGGCTTGAAACGAAACAATTTCTGAGCTAAATACACATTCGGTATCATGTAATTTTTCAACAAATGATATAAAATATTAGATCACGTGAGACCGCCCCATGTGTGTTTGCAAGCCGTTTATCGAATTTTAATTTCACACGCGATAGTATGTTTATGCTACTTAACATCAAATAAATACGCTAGACACAGGAGTAAAGATTAAAAGGCTAAAAAAAAAAAAAGGAGCTGGTTCGTTTTTACATGTAACAAGCCGTATCGTGGTGAACTATGATCCCTTTATATGTATATTTCCCATCAACTTGCATCACTATGTAGTAGCATAAAAATCTAAGATTTATGAGCACGAACAGTACAGATTTTCAGGAGAGGTGTGATAATTTATGTCTCCATATGAATTTACGACGTACTTTCCACATCCACATTACTTTACTGTGAAATGCGTAGATATAGGGGATAAATTAAAAGTAATAGATACTGCGCAACGAGTTGTTGAGTGAAAGCCTATGTGCTCATGTACGTCGTTGCATATAACTGTTTTAAATTTGTAATCGATTTTTTAAATTCAAACCTGTACATCTGTTCTCAAAGTACTTCTATGAACAGATTTGCAAAAATACTCTAGCTGCTGGATACAATCTTTGACGATTGCAGATCGCATTTTCAAGGAAAGATTTGTTAGATCCCTGCCGTTTCAGGTGTGTATTCTATTCATCTGCAACTTATTCACGCAGTGCATTCAATTTAGGGGTCCAAATTGATTTTTAATTTATTACCCTTACCACCTGGAACAAAACGATGAGATAGTAGATACACGTAAAACTCGCTAGACTCGATGGCGCGGACCCTGAATTCTGAATTCACTCTATATTTTGTCATTTTCTATAATTAAAAGTAAAAAAACAAAATATGCAGGTCAGACGAGTTTAACCAGATTATTCAAGGTCTAAAAAGAAAATAAATTTATTATTGCGAATTCGTTTGAAATCCTTTTAAGTTCTATATTCCAGCAACTCAGTTCAGAACAGTTCATAGTCATATGTAGTGCGTACAAGGGGTTTACGTTGAAGATTGTCGGGACTTATGACGCATCAATGAATGAATGAATGAATGAATATATTTGATTACGTTTCTGACATTAGACAGAGATATTGTACTTATGTACATATGTATATGTGTATATCGGATTTCCTTTAATATAGTTTCTTGTGTAAAACTATTTTAGGGAGAAAAGTATCTCGCACACATTCATAAAACTCTTGGAAATTAGGAGAACACATTTTTTTAAACATATTTTTCGCAGGTAGGGGATTTTAAAAAGGTATTTTTCACGAAATCCTACCTCCTACGTTTTCTAAACTGGTGCCCTATATTTTTTTTTTTTTTGCTTAAAATAATCCTCTCATACAGACCAGGTGTGCAGTATTAAATGTAGGCAGCTGATTGGTACCTACCGTCAAAGCAAAATCAAGTGGCAGTTTATTCTGAAATGCATACCAGAGAAACAATTATATATTACTATAAGATCTCATCGAAAATTGTATGTTGAAACGAGTTAATAGGTATCAACATTTCAAAGGAATATTAAAAAAAAAAAAAAACACATTGCCCTTAGAAAACCACAACAGAAAATTAAAAGCATACAACTTATTGGTCAATTACTCTTTGGTTACATTTTAAATAGACTACTTACGTATAAGATTCAACCCTATGCACCTATAGAGAAAGCTAAATATATTTTGGTATACACGTTCATACGTACGAGTACATCCCAAGGGCCTTACGCAGAATCGCTAGAAAAAAGTTAATTGACTGGACGATGAGTAAATATTTACTTACGTATGCGAAATTATATTCGGAGGAAAAATGGTTTAAATCGTGCGGCGAAACGCATTTATACTCACAAATACAATATACACACTGTGAAAACCCCCTTTTGCAAACACAAATTTCGAAATCCCTGTGCCGCCGCCTGCGTCATAATATTTTCCTTGATAATATTTAATGAATAATGAAATCGGAGCGTGAGATGTCAGGAAAAGGTTTCGCAATTTGTCGATTCTTCGATCCCCAGGCGAAAGCAAATGAAGGGATACACAGAACCTCTCCACAGGATTGTTGGGTGTTGGTGGTAAATTATATTTGCACATGGTTGCAATAAAAAATTCACAACATGTTCCATTGTGCACGGTTATTGGCAAACTTTCAAAATCCAACACAGAGTGAAATTAATAAAAAATGCATTAGGAGTAGTACCAGCGTTCAGCTACTTTCAAAAGCAACGCTTAAATAGCTTCAGGCTGGTTGAAAGTTGCAATAAATCCTTCGACTTATAATTTTTGTTTTTTTTTTTTTTTTTTTTTTTTTCGTTGAGGACAAATTTTCCGTCAGTAAGGTGAGATGCATTTTAGATGACTTTTCTAAACTACACATGCAATATACATACATACCTACATACATAATGAATAATTCCATAAATTTTAGTGACAGACCCATTTATGAATCTATCCCTTTGGAATAAAGTATCAATATTTTGACAAATACATATGTTGATAGCTACCTACTTAACAAACAAGTTTCAGAAATTGCTACGACATTCATAGAAATCCACTGAATACATCTATCACTGGCAGTAGTCCTGGTTGTCCTATTTAAACAACAATACAATTCTTCATTTTGTATAGCAATAGATACGATTTTAAGACATTTGAAGACCTTGCAATATGTATTGTTAATCTGCTCATTCCAAAGAGTAAACAAATTTTAATCAATCGATTGAGTAATATATTCATATCCTTAAATCTAGACAGATACAACTTTGGTCCTTCAAAAATATATTTTCCTTTAATCATTAAAGTCTACTACAACACACAAAATAAGCGATAATAATAATATTATGTGTATTTTTTCTGAGTGTAGGAATTTCACTCTTACTGTGATGTGGCTTCTAATTGTACATATGTATGTACATATGAGTGCTACGAGAACCCTCACGTATGTAAGTAAGTGGCAGGGCAAACATTTTGCAGGGACTGTAAGGACGATGATTTTCCTCCACCTTTGTGTTATGCAACATAGCTTAGGACAACACAGATAAATGAGTAAGTTCTCATAGTCAAATCTAGTTATATCTATACAAGCCAGCAACAGGATAAAATTCCAAAGAATAACCATACTTTCCACCTGCTGTAAACGAAAGCTTACTTCATTAAAGTCCACATGATCTTTTCTCTTTAGGGGATACTCGTATATAGAGAGATGTATTTGCTTGACATTTAATTTTTCGATTTTAATTGGATACTAACAGCATGGTTGCTGTCCTGAAAATGAATAACTTACATACATGTGAAGCTTACTTTTTATGGAAAAACGAAAGACGCGTTTGGAGTGAGTTCCTTCGTATGATAAATAAATAAATTGGTTCTTGAACAGTCTATACCAGAAAAGATGTTGTTTTTTTTTTAGTAGAAGGTAAATACCTATTTATTTATTTATTTATTTATGTTCGGATCACATTCGTACGATTATAAACTGGGAAAATAGTATTTCTGCTTTCATTCTGATTGTAGACGTACATACATTTTGTTTTTACACTATCAAGTTCTATAATAGCAGGCGAGCAATACATACTAAACTAGCCCTCTATATAGTAAAGGAGTAAGTTATAAGTAACAACACCGAAGGATGTGTTTTATGCGTTGTTTTATATTGTACGATTACTAAATAATTTATTTCTTTTATTTAATTTCTTAATTTCCAACTGCTCTGCACGATTTATTTTTTAGACTTCTTGGCATTTAGGCTTATAGCATTGCTTCGGCATATTTTGGACAACATTCCGAATATAGACCTCGGCTAGTTATATCTAGTTCGGTTCCGCCTTTAGTCGAGTTGCAATGATTTTCAAGGAAGTGTCGGAGAGGATATTTTCCGACGATAAAGCAAAGCGAAGTACATGACTAATCACAAATAAAAACAATATTGGCCAAAGGTTGCAAGATTACCTGACTCCACTTTGTATCTTACTCTCTTCTGACAGCTTTCTAATTAGCAATCTAATATACTTGAACCCATCGTAGAATACCTTGACAATTCATACTAGTTTATCTGGAATGCCATCAGTGCAATGCAAGCCAAATTTCTGTAGCAGCTGTCGAAATCGACCGGAGGATGTTAATATGATCAACACAGGAGGATCCAGAGCAAAAAAAAAACTGCTTGCTCAGCAAGGACTATATTTTAGCGATGTTTCTTCAATTGACGAAGGCGCTAGACGAGGTCTTCCTCTACTGCGTTGTCCCTCTGGGTTTGATTCGAAAACTCTACGGGCCGGAGCGTTGGTGTCATTTCGCTCTACATGTGTTAGCCATCTCAAATGACTGATTCTCGCCTTACAGCTCGTATAGTTCGTCGTTGAATCTCCTCCTTCAAAGCCCGTTTTCTCTCGAAACGACGGAGGATATCTTCATCCGCTTTCGATAAGGTCCATACTTTAGCGCCATAAAGGGCTGAAGATGATCAAGGTCTTATATAGAGTCTCCTTAGTTGTTCGGGATAGGGCCTTACTACTCAATTGTCTTCTCTGCTCAAATAAACAGGCCTTACTACTCAATTGTCTTCTCAGCTCAAATAAACAGGGATTGGCAAGATTCGCTTTATTTCTGCTGATGTGTTGTTTTCAGAATTGATAGCAGAGCCGAGGTAGACAAAGTCCCTTACTAATTCAAAGTTATATTTGTATATTGTGACGTTCTGTCCAATTCGTCGACGTTGGGTGTCTCTTCTTGTTGACAGCATATACTTAGTTATACTCGTTTACCGCCATTTTTGGCAGCTTACCTTCAATACTAGCAAACTTAAATTAAAGCCGGATGCCTTCGATAGATCAAATCTTGGGTGGGCAGTTGATATAACGTGTCTAGCGACAAAACAGATTTGGCCAAAGTTGGATTTGAAACGCTTTAGGAATTTGATCTCTCTTAACAGAATGCATAATAGCATTTTAAAAAGGTGTCATCACTGGACTAGGAAAGCATCTAAGTGCTCTCTGTTAGAAAAGAAAACTTCACTTGTGGGCTTTAATAATCTTGGTGATCTCCAATTGGTTTGACGAATTATATAATTCAGGTGGAATCACAACCTATAGATGGCACCCACTTTCATCTAATCTAACGTAACCTATTATAACTTTTATCTCTGACTACTTGTCATTGTACATTCGTTTGACAAATGTGCAGACCTAGGGCCTAGTTTCTCACAACAATTCTCGTTATATTCAGCACACGAATGGAAGGGGTCTACTGTTCAATGTCGTGTCCGAAGAACAATTTTTGTTTGAAAAGTTTTTTAATTTATACTCTCGAATGTTTGTCAGATTCTTGTGAAAGGTAAGACTGTGAAAAATGTTTGTTGTTGTTCGGGAACCTCGAACCTCCTGATCAGTAGTCCGATGCCCTAACCACTGAGCCGCAGCGCCTGTTTCTTATTATTATCTACTAAAAAAAAATAGCAAAAGCATGCTTCAGAAGGTCTAGCCCCTAATCCCAACTTAACCAAATTCATATGTATGTGTGTAGTATAGTATTCCCCAAATACTACATGATTATACATAATGACCGCATAATCACTGGGCTTATAGCAATGCTTTATATAACGCAATATTTAAACGTTGCATAATACAAAAAGGGATTTAGTGCACAGTTTGAAATAGCTCTTGTATCTACATATTGCATAGCTATCACAAAAATTAAGATTATTTTCTTAGGGTTATTTATCAATTTTCTTAAGTTAATAAAAACCCTTACCAAGAAAATTATTAAATAGATATTTAAAGAAGACCAGTCGTTGGTAACCCAACGAATAACTTCCGTTTGATTTCCGTTCTCAAACAATTAGTTGCACACACATTACCGTCCTTATTTCTAAATCACCACAGGGCTCCGCCACCACAGCTTTACAAATGTCTTCCGGCAAACTTGTAGGAACACACTGTGAGCTTAAGAAGGTATAAGAAGTTAGTGGGAGAAGTCTATGGGATACGGCAAGCGACACGAGCACAATCATTTTCTTAAGTAGCTATTTATTTGTTCTTTGTGGGAGTTCCCCTGTTATGATTGTTTTATGGTTATGATATATATGAAGGACATTATTTGGATGTCTGGTCGGGTAGGTAGTGCAGAACTGAAATACAAAATCGGACGCTTTTGTATTTGCCAAACTTTAGTTTTGAATTATTTTCCAGTCTTATAATAAGAGAGGTATGTACATACACATAGTATTTCTATGACTTCTTTGCCTACTATGTTCATAAGTAATTAAGCAAAAGTTTTAATTTATGATATAAGCTGCAATTAAATTTGTATACACATAAATGGTAATACTCTTTAGTTTGTTTAAAGTTGCTGTCCAAGTTAAAGTGAGTGAAGGTTTAATTCTTACTCATACATATTTTTATTTTATTTAATTTAAAAAAAAATTACATCTACGGTGCGTCACAAAAGTTGTCAGTCATCGGGGTATTATGGCTCGTCTTTCGGTTTATGAACCCTAAGCAAATCCTTGTAAAATAACCCTAATGCTGACAGCTATGAATTTTAATTTCACCACAAGAAATGTTGCTACCAGGCTATCAATCATCTCGCAAAAAAAAAAAACAGTTAGGTGTGGGGGAGTAGGGTGTGGGTATGTGTAAGTTTTATTTATTAATAACTTAAAGCATCGTCAAAAATTTAATGAAAAATAGGGTTTAATAAATAAAACATCTAAAACAAAAATAATAATCATTTCTGTTGTATCCTTAAAATTCAGGCATAAATTTATTAAATCTGACCAGAAAGGCTAAAAAAAAAAAAAAAGGAAAAAAGCAAATGTACGAACTCGGTCGCGACACGTGCTGCTTCTTCAATATAATAAAATGAGGACTCAACTCCCATTCAGATTGCTCTTGTTGTTGCTAAGGCCACGCATCCAAATCAACGTCATCAACATCACCGCATGTCAAGGATAATTGTGGCCGTTCAATAGGTGTTCCAAAATATCCACTTTAAAAGCAGACGTCGACGTTGGTGAACACTTCATTTCCGATGCAATCGTCAACGAGACGGTGGTGATTTTGAATAGTAAGGCCAACGTGCACCGTAGGGTAGATAGATTAGTGGGAGTTGTTTTTAAGAATTTAAGATTTCACCGGATGGGGTGAGATGGTGGTGGTGGTGGTATCACAATAAATGAATTAATGACCCACCCAATGCCACATTTTATATCTAAGAATATATGTATGTATGTATGTATAAGGGATGAAAATTTCAATTAATTGATGCCATATCTTTACGGTGACAGATTTTCTGCTATTAATAATCAAGGAAAGTTTGCTAGTTCACTGAGCTTCACTCTACAGAGCGACGCTATCTCTACACCACGTTTCTGCATAAATACCAATACATATGCATGGAAACATTTTCAATATTCAATATATGTATGTCGTATGTATGGACGTGTAAGTTAAAGTGTTATGGTTTTACATTTTTGCGTGTCTATTAATAAGGAGAACTGGTTTTCTTATACACGCTTTAATTTACAGAGAGCTGGAGACAAAGATAAATTTTGGCCGATGAAATTAAAAACAGAAAAAAAAAAAAAAAAAATTCAATCAAAATAATCTGCTTAGTACCGCCCCTGTTGACACAGGATTTTTCTATCAAATTGGAGAATTTGCATTCATTTTTCAGTCTTCCTCCTTTTTGCGAATAAATTTGTGTGAATATTGTAGCCACCATTTTGTTCTAGATTGATTGAAATACCCGTCGCTGTGTTCCCCATTTCCTTTTATTTGCTATCTATGGAATTGGTACAGCTACCAATACAATGAACGTACCTAGTGAGAAAAAAAAAAAAAAAACTGTATATATGCATATAGCCGTTTTATGCCAAGCGGTGTACGAATTTTGATAAAGGGATTAAAACCGACCACCCAATAACTTTTGAGTGTCACTTACTGTATCCAAAGACTTAAGGTAGTGTAAGTGGTGCTTTCATAAATGAACATCTACGAATATGACCATGCAGTGTTGTCGAGAGATAGGGGGTAGGTATTTAAAGCCAGCAAAAAAGGGTCTATAATTTTTCCTGATACCAATGGTAGTACTCATATGCTGAAAAATAAATTAGCTACACTTCCTCACTTTCTTGAAGCTTGTGATATATTTTTTTTTATTTTTTTTTTTATTCCGCGCTTGCCACTTAAAGTCTGTGACAAGTGTTTTAGAATAGGCTGCTCTAGTGCTACTTGAGAACTACATCTATGTATGTGTCGGAATATGTATGTATGTAATTCTGCATAAATCCAAACTTCGTCATACATTATATGGTATTAAGTGTATACTGTATAAATCGAAACTTCTCACCCACTTTTCAAACAATAGATGTCAAAAGAGCTTCGAGAGAGTCTACAAGCACTCTGTCGGATACTTATGCTTACTCTGTGAATTAAATTTATAAAATGCTTTGTGTAGGGTTGGAGGACCGCTATCAAAGAACCGTCACTTCTCGCAGTGAAACGCACTCCTTAGAGCATCTTTTATCGCAACGCTCTATAGTATTATCTCGTATGTATAGTACATATGTATGTATGAATGTATACTGCACATATGCACTCAGGAAAAAGATACTTCGGTCAGTAAATACGATTATTAATAGATAAGGCCTTATCAAATCGCTTTAAGCTTCTTCTTTAAGAAACATTTCTATTTAATTTTATTTTTTTCTAAACCATATGTTAATGAGGCGTACGTTCTGAATTTCAATGGCTGTCGGGGGTCAAACAATGTTAAATCCAAACCATGATGAGGGTGAAGAAAATGTTGTAAAAAAATGCACCACCGAATTAGATTAGGGCATGGATGGCAGTGCAGTAGTGGTGATGCCAAAGGAGGTGGTTTAAATCTGTTAAACAATCCCTGCAATCCGTGTGTACCCACCAAAACCAAGGGAGAAAATTTATCCTGCTGGAAGATAATTTAATTTGGATATACGAGTAGCATATTGACGCAATCATCTAATCTTCGCGCTTCCTTACATATAAAGAGATTTACAGAAAAAGTGGAGGGTGTTTAGTTTTAGAAAAGGGATGATGCCAATGATCATGATTTCATTTGCTCAATCCATAGATAGTCTCAGACCAGTCCTGTAGATTGATAGAATCTGCTTTAGTCGATGTGTACATATTCAATGAGTTATATGTACGTATGTAGATTTGTATCTTCAGAGCGAAGTTCGTTGCTCAGCCAGTGGTTTTCGTATGTATGTTTGTTCATATATATTTCGTATGCCATGAGGCATCAAAAAGTACCCTTTTGTTCGTCTCCCGAGTATAATCACATTCATCGAGACTTGCAAATCGAAAACGATGAGTTATTTGTAGATAGCAACTTCTGCCCTTGTGTAGTATTTTGATTATTCGAGCGTAAGGCGTGCATTTGAGTGATTTGATACTTAAGATCCGTCCAAGCAAATCTGTATCTGTAGACTGAGCAACATCAACTATTATATGCACTCGGCCGTGCATGTTTGTTATAGACTTTTAGTAAATTGAATCTATGCATTTTAATGCGGCTTTCCTCAATAATTTGATAAGATATAGATTTTAAATTTTTACTTAGATTACATTCGGCCTTTCACATTGATTAATTATTATACATACACACACACATACATATATAATTTGAAAAAGGGAAAATCTGAAATGTGCCTGTTTTTTTTTATTGAGTTTCTATGTTGCAGAAAGGGTGGCAACAATGAAGAAATTTCAATTAAAAGATGCCTAACGTCTGGCAGAGAGTACAACACCAATGGTCTTGTATTTTCGTGTGCCTGGGTGGAAACTTTTAAATCAGAGATAAAATTGAGAATTGAAAAGCAAACTTTCTCGTTTCTTCATAAAATCTTGGCAAATTACATGTATATATATGTATACTTAAATTCTCTTGTGCAAGAGCTTTCTATGTATTTATATAATACATACCACAATTTAAAGACTTTTAAAGTTACCTTCATCCGTTCGGATGAATATTCCGGGTAAGATAAATGTAGGTATATATATTATTGTTCTTGGGATTCATAGAAAATGTTGTCAGTTACGGAATTGTATTTACACTTAACCTCGTATATAAGAGAAAAATAACTAAAAAATGTATGTGGAATGATGAGATTTAAGTTTATACAATTACGAATAATTTTGGTATCAAGTCGTATTCTATATTACATTAATTTATTGAATAAGAAACGAAAATTATTTAATTTTGGTAATACAAAATTGTTTTATGTACATATTAGTATAGGCAACCTTAACATTCCAATTGCGATCTTTATATCTACCAATGAAGTTAGTAATAAATGCTAAGTAAAGGTACATAACATACATAACCCTTTTCTATTTCAAAGAACAGTCTTATAGGTATTGTGTCCTTCTGTCCTTTACAAAAATTGAGCGTTTAATAGACAGCACACGCACTTTGTTTCCTTCACACCATAATTTCTAATTGATGTTTCCTAGAAGTAATTTTAGTTTGATTATGATATAAATAATTTTGATAACACTATCCGTGGTCAGAAAATGTTCACAGTTTTTACAACTTTTTATTTCCCAGCGTTCTTAAGCCAACAGATTTAGTAATGGGACTATCTGGGAATGGGAATTTAATGAAAACCAATTCTTCTTGGATAAAGTACATAAATCGTTAATATGCTGTGCAACCTTTGTAAAATCCTGAGTATTATGATGCTTCTTGGACAGTCATCAATATTTTCAACGAACTGGTATGATCTCTCCCTTATTTTAGTGCTAAGTAATTAGCAAGGCCGTAACTAGGGGGGGATCACAGGGGTTTGATCCCCCCCCCCCGAAATTCTTTACAAGTGCACTTTTTTTAAAACGAGAACAGAGCTATAAGTAGGTAACACGATTTTGTGCCAAGAACTTCTAGTAAAATTTAGAATTTAAAGATATTTTTGAGAGTACGCAAGGTCTTTTAAGTATTGTGGATGAAACTAAAAACTCTGAAAATTCCACGAACAGTATCGAGGCAGCCGCATAGGGCCAATGTAAACGCGGCTGATCCTAAAAACTTTTATAAGATAGTTGTTATGATTCCCCTTTTGGACGACTTCATAACTCAGCTCGAAACGCGGTTCGAGGACCATAAGACCGTTCTATCATCATTATATATTTTGATCCCGTTAATACTTGGCAAAAGCAAAACAAAATTTAACGAAGAAAATTTTAAATTTTATAAAAGATTTTTGGATTGGGATACATTGAAGGCTGAGTTTCTACTGTGGAAGACAAAATGTCATGAACAACCAGAGGCATAGCGTTCAAAGAACGCCATAACAGCTTTAGGAGACTGCAGTAAAGATCTTTTTCCCAACATATGTACATCGACCAAATATGAAATTTCAAACTTAACATTATTTTATTTTCCTCCAACCTTAAAAATAAAAAGATATTTTTCAAAGATTTTTCAGACCTGCTGCGATACATTGTAGTAGTATGGTGGTTAAGGCATGGAGATAAATTAGTCTTTTTTATATTTAGCAGACTACAAAACTGAGTCTGCCTTTAAAATAATTATACCTTGAATGATTTACTCAATTATCTGCCAATAGACTTTGTAGTCGTTCAGAATAACCCAGTGAAAGTGACTACGAAAAAGGAAATTTGACTCAATAGGCAACACATACTTACTTACTTACTTAGGTGGCGCTACAGTTCGGGGTGAACCTGGGCCTCAACTAACAAGCCTCTCCAGTTAGCTCGGTCCTTAGTTAACTGCCTCCAGTTGCGCACTCCAAGCTTGTTCAACTTGTGTGCGCCACCTAAGGCGAGATCTTCCTCCACTGCGCTGTCCCTCCGGGTTATATTCGAAGACTCTGCGGGTCGGAGCACTGGTGTCCATTCCCTCTACATGTCCCAGCCATCTCAAACGACTGATGCGCAGTTTTATGACTAGGTCGATGTCGCTGTACAGCTCGTATAGTTCGTCGTTGAATCTTCTCCTCCAAAACCCGTCAACGCAAACGGGACCGAATATTTTACGAAGGATTTTCTCTCGAAACGACCAAGGATATCTGCATCCGCTTTCGATAAAGTCCATGCTTCAGCGCCGTAAAGGAGGACTGGGATGATCAAGGTCTTATATAGAGTCTCCTTAGTTGTTCGGGATAGGGCCTTACTACTCAAGTGCCTTCTCAGCCCAAAGAAACAGCGATTGGTAAGAGTTATTCTTCGTTTTATATCTGCCGAGGTGTTATTGTCAGAATTGATAGCAGAGCCGAGGTAGACAAATTCCCTTACTACCTCAAAGTTATAGCTGTCGATTGTGACTTTCTGTCCAATTCGTCGATGTTGGGAGTCCCTTCTGGTTGATAGCATATACTTGGTTTTGCCCTCACTTACCGCTAAACCCATTTTGGCAGCTTCCGTTGCAATACTAGTGACAGCCCGCTGTGTTCTTCCAAGAATGTCAATGTCGTCGGCGTAAGCTAGGAGTTGCACAGACTTTTGAAAGATTGTGCTTCCGGTGTTGGCTTGTGAGTTTCGCACAATTCTTTTAAGAACGATGTTAAAAAAATCACATGACAGCGCGTCACCTTGTCTAAATCCTTCTTTGACATCAAAGGTCTCGGTAAGATCATTACCAACCTTGATGGAGCAGCGAGAATTCTCCAACGTCATCCTGCCCAGGCGAACGAGTTTGGCAGTGATGCCAAAACTAGACATGGCTCTATATAGCTCGTCTCTATAGATGCTGTCATATGCGTCCTTAAAATCGATGAAAAGATGGTGGGAATCGATTTGGGCGTCTTGAGTTTTTTCCAGGATCTGCCGAAGTGTGAAGATTTGATCGATTGTGGACTTTCCTGGTCTGAAACCACACTGATAGGGCACAATCGGGTTGTTGACGAAGGGTTTCAGACGTTCACACATTATGGCAGATATGATCTTGTACGCAATGTTGAGGAGACTGATACCTCTGTAATTGGCGCAATTTAGGGGGTCTCCTTTCTTGTGGATCGGGCAAACGGTGCTGAGATTCCATTCATCAGGATTACATTCATCTGACCAAATTTTAGAAATGAGTTGGTGTATGCTCTCTAGCAAGTCATTTCCAGCTGCCTTGAACAGCTCGGCTGGAAAGCCGTCAGGTTCAGCAGAATTGTTGGATTTAAGTTTGGATATTGCTATCCTCACTTCGTTTTGGTCAGGTAGACGGAAGTTTTGGCTATCATCGTCTATGTTGAATGGTTCATTCTGCCTGACAGCGGAATGTTGGTCTTCGTCGCCGTTGTACAGTCTGCAGAAGAAATTTTTCCATATTCTCAGCACTGACTGTGGCTCTACTATGAGGTTTCCTTCTTCATCTCTTCATCCTTCACCATGGGTTTCTTTGTGGTGGTCGAGCGAAACCCAGCACATCAGTTGCGGCACTTCTGATAGCATGTTGGCAGCGTTGCCATTGGTCCTCGGCATTTGATGCTGGCGGCATAGGAGTCGTAGCGAGATTTCGGAATACGCGTTCGGCAAAGGTTCTGGCGGTCTCATGCGATTGCAGCTTTTCAACGTTATATCTTCTCAAAGTATTTCTTCTTTGTTGTGACGCTGGGGATATCCGCATTCGTACCGTGGCTGCAACAAGGTAATGATCCGAGTCAATGTTGGCTGCTCGGAAGGTTCGGACATCCAGAATACTGGAGGCATGCCTTACGTCGATCGCAATGTGATCAATTTGGTTGACCGTTTGATGATCAGGAGACCGCCTTGTCCCCTTGTGGATATTGAAATAAGGAAACCATGTGCTTGCTATAGTGACGTTTCGTCCCGCAGCGAAGTCAAAAAGCATAAGTCCGTTTCCGGACGTGGTGTCGTGGAGTCTGTGCTTACCAATCGTCCTACCATAGATGTCTTCCTTTCCTATCTTGGAAATAATATGGTGCCTGGTATGCCTTATTTTTCAATACCAGCAACATACTCGTATGTACAATGTACATATACTTAGAAATAAAAATTAACAATAATATTAATAACAAATTTAGGTACAATCATATACACACACACATGTAAAAATATACGTTTGGGGTTCTTCCATATTATTTATCTGTATTACGGACTGTATCGAAAGTAATATAAATACTTACCCTTTAGGGAGGCTATTGAATCAACTATGCATGTATTTATATATTGTATTTTTTACACCCCCACTCTTGAAATAAATAATACAGGATCGAATCAAAAATGAAAGAAGTATTCAAATTGCTTTCGTTCTTTGCCAACGACCGGTATTAATTCAATAATTTTTCCCGGCAATAAAACTTGGGGTAGATTGATCAAGGTAATGTCAATTCCTTTTCCTTATTTCTTCCTTTTCTTGTTTAGCGTTTATACTCATCTCAACTTTTACTAACAGAATAGAAGTATATGCATACGAGTATACCTATGTATGTACTAAAACGTTTAAAACTTTTATCACAGGGAATAAAAAGCGAGTACCTACCTCATATACATACATACATATGTAAACATTTATACATTCATTGAATTCAAGAACATTTAATTTTTATATGGAAAGCTTTACTGAGAAATTGTGTTCTAAAATAGGTATAGTCATTGAAAATCAATAGGGCAGAAGGCTATTGTGGTAGGTCTGTGTCTTGTGACGAAGGTGATGTGGTATTTTTTTTGAACACTAAGTTCATGTTCTTAGATAGATTGTAAATTCTTTTAGGGGTGATGCCATAATTATAAATTTAATATTTAACAAATTATCGATTCATTTAACAAATCAATTTCAATTGACAAATAAATATTGTTTTAATATTCTTGAGTAGCAAATATTACCACAAAAAGATATAACAATACATATTTACATACCAATAAAAACGGTATTACCGTTATAAAAGATTTTACAAAATTTACACATTAGTAAAAAAAAAAGTTTCGCGTACGAAAAAATTTAGTTAAATAGTTTGATCCTATTGCTTTTCCATAGTTCTGAGAAAGCGGCATAAAAACATAGTTCCCAAGAACGACGATCTTGGGGGTTTTATTTTACCTCGTGTTGGTATGGCATTCGTGTAAGTTTTTTTTTTTTTTTTTGACTTAATAGGAAGATATGACTCAGATCGAAAACTGGCTGCATTGTTGGTTAAATGAGGCAACTCAAAATCAAACAACACAAGTATAGTAACCTTCCTCTATTTATGTTTAAGGTTCGACCCAATGTCAACAATCTGAAAGTATTCTGGATCATTTCACATGCAACCGGTCGAAGTCATTCATTGAAGACGTAAGAGAGCTGCTAGAGCACTAATATGGATTTCGAAAGTGACAACTATTAGTGTCATTTTATTGGTAGTTGGCATATTAGAAAATCCGTAGAAGTCAGACGGTTGAGGTATTATGCTAAAGAGTATTGTCCGCCGTTAATTACGCTTTGAATTTGCAAAATGGATACGATTCGAAGGGTGTCAACGTACATCATGCAGAAAAACTTTCTTTGTTAACGACACAGATGATGGGTTCTAGGGAGTACAATCGTGGAAAGGATGTACATAAAAACGTTGGATTTGGAAATGTTATACATACATACATAGATGTGACGGCGAAACTATTGAAAGAGGTTTTACCGATATACAACGAAAACTTTGGGATTATTTAGTACACCCTTAACTCCGTAGGTCTGAAAAATTGTAAGATGAAAGCGGTGTAAATTAGGTGGGTACTAAACAACGTCGAAATTCACTATCAAATCAAACGACGGCATAAGGTATGGTTTTGTACCAATAACATGCATATACTCCAGCAAATAAGTTAAACCGAGGTAAAGTCTGTTTGAACCGAGAGTAGTTACATTTGTAATGCTCTATGGATTTTCAGCATTAGGCAAAACTATGCAAATAAAGTGGAACCAACATAAAACTGAATTGTCTAACCTATAATAAGTGAATTTAATGAAGATACGATTTGTGTTTTAAAGTTACTAACCGAAGAGTTACAAAAAGTATACGAACAAAGAATTCCGGAAACTGATATATCGGAAAGAGCGACTAGCATGGAAAGTTAGCAACAAATTTAGGACCAGTCAAACCGTGGGACATATTGAAACTTTTAATCTAGTTAAAGGGATCTCCACAGAGTTAGACGGGCGGAATCTAACAAGCGATGAACTAAAGAGACCCTGAGGAATAATACAAAGAACAGAAGTGAACACGAAAATATGTCAACACTACTATACCATGGACGATGATGGGCATGGTCCCGTGAAATAACGCCAAACGAAATAAGACCAAATTTAGAAAATTGGACTTTATTTCACTTTGCAATAGTGAAATAAGGCCATATTTCAACATTTGGCCTTATTTCACTTTACCAAAGTGAAATAAAGCCAATATTCCCTTATTTCGCTTTGAGCTCAAATGGTAATTTTGCTTACCCGATCATTAGTCAAATTTTGCTTTATGTCACTTACATATGTATATGCATAAACAGTGGAATACCTATGGGGAGCATGCTCCTCCCCTCCAACCCCCCTGCTTGGTGTCACTGTTGGATTTGGGGAAGGTGCGAGGTTGGGTATATGCAAAGTTCCTTTAAATCTATGCGAAGCATGCGAAATGTGGATATAAAGAAACTTTTAACGTTTGGCGTTAGTTTACAGCACCGCTGGGCATGTGTACACATAGTCTAATAACCATGAGCTTCCTTTGAAAATTTCCAGTTTAAAAAAAAAATAAATAAATAAAAATCCAATACCCAGTTCAAACAAAATCCGAAATAGCGGTCTTTGTTTCCTGAATCTGTAGGTACCTACATATGTATGTATATGCTATCTAAGACTATATTTATGACTATCTATTATGCCGCAATTACTCCACCAATAAGATAAGATTCGTGGTTGATATGCACCAGAATAGAATATTGGTATCAACGATCGCTTTGTCTTTGAAATGGAAGTTATGTCTTCCTTCTCGTCTTGAATCTGGGAGGCTGAGATTTGAAGATAATATATTTTAACGGGGTGTAGTAAAAATGACTGTATATCATACATATGTTTTGTCTTCCGAGTAAGGATTTCGATCACCATTTGTTTGGTCAAAATGAAACTGGTCGGTCTTTTTCGTACCTTCACTCCCTTTAAAAACGAGAATCTGTACCTTATTAGTTTTGGTCTAGAGAGTGGGCAGAAGCCTTTTTATTTGTTGATAGCAAGCACTTGGTTTTCTGATTGCTCATTTCAAGACCTACTCATTGAAGCCGGTATTACCCGACTTATTGAAGATATTGAAGAAATCACATAAAAGTATATCTCCTTACCGAAATACATTCCTAGGATAAATACGGTTGAGAGATTCAAATATTCTAAAATATTTTCATCATAAAACTTGCAAAATAAATATGAAAAAATGTATGTATATGTATTTATGTAACTCTGGTAATAAATTATGCAGTTAAAACTGATTGCTTCCTGACGATTTATAGATTTTGAATATTCCAACCTGTCTGGTGAGTATATACATATGTAATCGTCAACTGTCTTTGTTAATACTTCCAGTTCACCCCATAAACATTTCATTGTATATTTCACAGCAAAACCATTACAAAATTGCACTTAGTTTGCAAGTCATTAAATGTAAACACTAACTCATGTGTCAGTCTCTTTAAGTTGTCAGTTTTTTTTTTTCTTCTTTTCCAAATGAAATTCTATAACAAGATACTTGTTTAGGTATTCACTTTAAGGCACTCGGCATTATATTTGTACCTAGCTACTTGTAATTGAGGTTTTACCCTACAGTAAAGAACACGACATCCCGACAAGAAATTGCCTGGAAGAGATTTCCTTTGTAAGAGACGTATAAAAGGTAAACACCGTACCGCATAGACAAAAACAAAAATTAAAAAACAAAAAAAAAAAAAAAATAAAACAACGTTGAGAAAAAAGTGGAAAATCAAAGGCAAACACCCACAATGTTGACATTCTGGACATGGAAGCCAGCACGCCGGTTTTAGCTGGAATATATTTCAGTGTTGACCAAAATGCAAATTTACACAGTTCATATGCAAAGAGCAATATATATTACCAGCCAGATTACACCAGATCCAATCTTTATGGTGCTTGCTGCTGTATGCACAGTAAGCCCCTTCAGCATTCATTTGAATCTGTTTACAGCCATTTTACAAGCACTTTTTAATTTTCTTCGTAAAAGAAGCTCCCTCCAAAGGCAGTAGGTACTAGGTAGGCTGGGATCCTCAAAGAATTTTGATTACATAAATAGAGACTTATTAATATAAAGAGTGTGTCTCGTGGTCGTTTTTAAACTTAAATTAAGATTATAAATTGAAATGTTTCTTTACCAAAATTAGTTAGAGTTACAAGTAAAAAAAAAAAAACACACACATTTCTATAAGTGTATTGCAAAAACCCATTGAATTGTTTTCCAAAGTGTGCAAAATCAAAAGAGTGCAAAGAAAATAAAATCGCGAATAACAAACCAACACCATCTGATAATATTCTTTTGCTATTTTTCATCCTCACAATGGCGCGCTTCGTAAACCTGCCATTCCATACTTTGATGTTTCAGCATTTGCACCCTATTGCCAATGTCGTCTGTTTAACTACAGCGCCGCGCCGTTGTCACCCATGTGCAGCAAGTGTCGTCTCATAAGCCGCCCCATAACATTTACATGAAATGGGCAACAAAAAATCGACATTAATTACTACTTGCAGTTTGCTTTGTTTGCACCAAGAGGTAGACAATGAAAGTAGCAAAGCGTTATAGAAAAGTTGTGATAATCTCCGTGCTTACACTTGTCGCTTTGCGTGAAAATCTGTTTTGAACTTAATTCGCGTTTCTGCACAATCGCCAAAGGATTAATTGAATCACTCAAAAATAAAAAACACACTAGAATAAGAAAGGAGTCACTTGACTAATTGGGCTTTAGAATAGGCGCGTGTCTCGTCGTAAAAACGTTAAGTGAAAAAAAGGACTTTATTTTTTTTTTTTTTTTTGTGTATTTAATCGTTTGACTCCGGTTTACTGTCTAAAGGCGATAAGTAGAAAAGTTTACATTTTTATACAAACAAAAGCGACATATGAGTCTGCCAGTTTTTACTGTACAACTTTTATTACACGTAAGAATAACGCTACGAATGCACATGAAGTTTATATATATATGTATGTATTTTTTTCCATTTTTTTTTTTTTTTCAGGTAAGGAGAACTGCGCAATTTGTGTGAAAAACAAGCACTTGATCCTCTTGGCAAAAATGCTCTTCTGCATGGGATAATGTCAGGTAAGTCTTTGTGTTTTCAAACAACAATATTTTGCTTCGAAACGGTTGTTCTCTGGGGAAAATTTTTTGTTTGAAAGTGGTTCCTAGGGCGAGGCAATCAGCCAGCTATTCCATACACTACATACTGATGTTTGTATGTACGTAGTACGTATCATCGAGTGAAAAATATTCAAGTATGTTACACGCTTTCATTTAGTTAAAATAAACAAATAAGCAAGGATCTTTTGATTTCTCAGAAAATAGCAAAATAACGTGAACACGTTTTAATTACTCGTCTTAATCCTTTTGAAGACAATAATGCGGCAAACAACACTGCATAATGAATCACAGCAAAAAAAAAAAAACAAAAAAAAAAAAACACAAGATATTATGATGAAGCCAACGTGTGCAACAAAACTGTACACCTAGAGATGACTCACAGGGATCCTTTGATATACGGAAAGTTTTCATATCTTTTAGGAGAATTATGTTTTTTGTTAGAGTTCCTCTTTGCATTATTGTCATAATATGAGTGACGCGTTAATGAGGACTAGGCGTTATGTCTTGCATATCAAGATGTGCTGGAGTATTGCATATTTTTGAAAACATACTCGAAACAACAATAGACAATAACATAGTTATGCTAGGTTTCTTCCTTCTACGGCATTGCTAACAGCAATTATTTTAATTTGCATACAATTAGAGTAGGTACTACATATATATTTTTTTTTTATATATGTATATCATCTAAGGTAACCCTGTAGGTACAACTATTAGTGAACAAAAAAAAAAAAAAAAAACAAAATCTTATTCTATATAGACTGCTAACGAACGCAATGGCTCTGATACAAATTAATATTTAATTAATAGTTTAACCCTCATTAAGCATGGGGCAAAACGACCCCTGATGTCTGAGCAAAACTGAAGCAAAATTGGACTAAATTTTGAACAGGAAATTGAAATGAAATTACCAACCATACTTGCTTCGTTTGATTGGTTTTGGGCGTGACAAAAACACCCTCTTGTTTTCATTTGCACACCCTTGTACGAGTACTGTGCAGACGTGCGATTTATTACGTACCGTATTTGAACAAACGTCATGGTTTATTTGACAGGGATCATGGACAAACAATACGTAATCACATGAACTCGTCTGTAAGAACCTGGGGACTACTTTCGCGCATAATAAAATTAATAATTTGTCATTAAAGCTTGATTATCTGTGGTTCGACCTCTGCTGTAACTCTCCTATGTACCTGTATATATATTTATAAAAATAGCAACAAGTTTATTTATTACACAAAAATTCAATCCTATGACGAAACAGATCAAAACAATACATTCTATGTAGTTCATAAACGAAAAGTAAGATTAAAACACTACGACACAATAAACTCTTTAATCAAAGTAAGATTATCCGCGTTTTTAAACACATGCCCTTCCCTGTTTCGGAGACAATACATAGATTGCACTTTATTAAAATTGCTTCCACATCGAGTATTGCTCTGAGTAGCACATACATATGTACATACCTACTATTTGATTATTACTATCCTTTTGTGCACATATGTTAGAAGTTCTTTGATTCTCTCCCTTACTATAGAAACTGTGCAATACTGAAATAATTTGGCTCAACGAGTTCCAAGGAATAAAATCCTCTTTTATCTTAAGCCATAATATTAAATAATTGTACCTTGTGCATTGGTAAATCCTGATACGGACGGTAGCTGCATTATTACGACACTTGGTTCCCGCTGCTGGCACATCTGAAACTGAATGAGTTTCTGGTCGATGTTAGGGGGATTAAAACCTCCTGTGGTGAACTTAATAAAACGGATATATTTCGGCCGCTTCACTTAGCCCCAATAGAGTTTATTAAATGTAGCGTTATATATTTAGATACACGTAAATATGTACATAGATAAGATACATCAGTTGATATAGCGAGCTGGATTTATATATTTTTTTAAATTACATAAATGTTGATTTTTAAGTTTTTACAAAATGTCCTATACCCTATATGATATAAGGTTAAGATATCAGTGAAAAATAATATTTTTTTTTAAATAAAACAATAAGGAGACATGTATGTCAATTAGTGCAACGATAAAAAAATAAGAACAATCTTTCAGATATGCATTGGGATTGTTAATTGAATTTAGAATTTAGAAATTGAATTTAGCTTCAAACGGAAGCACAACACTTTATCTGGGCTACTTCGACATATTCAGAGCTCAGGCCGATAAAGATTTCCAAGAATAAGTCAGGTTTTTGGAAAAGAGATGGTGGCGAATGAGCCCTTATTGAGCCAACGGCAGCGCTCATATCCCTGAAGCGGGTTACTGACATCGGTTTAAAACCGGCCATTCGTCCTCGGGGTTTCAAAAAATGGAACTGGCCCTCCAGGGCCTCATTTAATACCTCGACCCAGAACGTACACGTTAGGATCAGGTATGCAAAAACGGAAAAATTGCGACATTTATTACAGCTGTCACAAAAGACTGCACATGTTAGGATGCGGATTCGTCGTGGGAAATCGGCTACGCTCAAAGATAATTGACTTTATGCCGATCAGCGATCGCCTGGCTGTGATCCGCATCAAGGCTACATTTCAAAACATCAGCATAATATGTACACACGCCCCTACCGACGAAGCTGAAGACTCTATTAAGGAGGAGTTGGAAATCGACCACGTGCTAATAGATGCGAGGCACGCATCCAACATTCTGAATGTGCAAACGTTCAGAGGGGCAAACGTCGACTCTGACCATTTTCTTGTTGCAGCTAAGTTCAGAGCTCGACTATCCAATGAGAAGAACCTGCAAACCGCACAGAAAAAGAAATTCAACGTTGGAAGCCTTAGCACGTCTGAGTGAGAGACTCTCCGCTGTGCATTCACCATCCACAAACGCCAACAATCTGTGGAACCAGTATCGCGACATCATCAAAGGGGTAGCAGAGACCACCATAGGCTACCAGCCACCACCCAAAAAGAGCCCTTGGTATGATGATGAATGCGTACGCCGGAAAAAGGTGACAGAAAATGCACACTTGCAAGCGCTGCAACGCAAAACAAGGGCAGCGAGAGAAGAGTATCGAACCGGAAGAAGGGAGGAGAAGAAGATCCTGCGTAAGAAGAAAAGGGCCCACGCAGCCTCCCAGCTCAAGGATATCGAAGAGTCCCGCGATAGGAACAACATCCGGATGTTTTTCAGGAAAGCCAAGCAACTGGCAGCTGGCTTCAAGCCCGGAACGCAGGCTCTTCGAAACAGTGAAGGAAACCTAGTCACCGAAGCACAGGGAATAGTAGATGTATTTAAGCAGCATTTCCAGCAGCTACTTAATGGGCAGGTAGAGAGAGTGATAGGGCAAGAAGAGAACCCGCATCCAGTCAATGAAGAATCCATCCCCCCTCCTAATTTTGAAGAGGACGGCTCAGCTTTCAAAAAGCTGAAGAACAACAAGGCCGCCGGCTCTGATGGTCTACCAGCAGAGCTTTTCAAACATGGTGGTGATGCTTTGGTAGGGTGCATGCACTAAATCATCAACCAAGTATGAGTGGATGAAGCCATGCCCGATGACTGGACTATCAGCTCTATATGCCCCATCTTCAAGAAAGGCGATCCTATGTCTTGTAAGAACTACCGAGGCATATCCCTGCTTAATGTCGCATATAAGATCCTATCCAACGTACTGTGTGAACGTCTGAAGCCTTTCTGCAGCACACTAATCGGCACGTACCAGTGTGACTTCCGGCCCGGCAGATCGACGATCGACCAAATTTTCACACTAAGGCAAATCCTGGAAAAGACCAACGACTTTCAAGTCGAGACTCACCATCTCTTCATCGACTTTAAAGCCGCATATGATAGCATTCATCGTCTTGAGCTCTACAAGGCGATGGCCGAATTCGGGATCCCGGCTAAACTGATCCCGCTGTGCCGCGTGACGCTGGATAATACGCGGTGCAACGTGCAATTCGGCAACAGTTCCTCTGAACCATTCCAAACATGCACCGGATTTCGGCAAGGGGATGCGATATCATGTGACTTCTTCAATCTTGTGCTGGAACAGATAGTGCGCAGGGCAGGTGTGAACACGGAAGGCACTATCTTCAACAAATCTGTCCAGTTGCTGGGATACGCAGACGACATCGACATCATCGGTCGCTCCCAGCGCGCCGTGTTAGAGGCTTTTACGGCAATTGAAGAAGAGGCGAAACGAGTTGGCCTTGAAGTGAATGAGGACAAAACCAAGTACATGTTGTCAACAAACAAAGAAGCATCTGTCCACCGCCTAGGACAAAACGTCACTGTTGGCAACAGTAACTTCGAAGTGGTTAAGGAGTTTACCTACCTCGGAGTAAATATCAACTCCACGAATGACAACTTAGTGGAGATTCGACGAAGACTTACCCTAGGAAACCGCTGCTACTTCGGTTTGGCGAAACAAATGGGGTCAAAACTCCTAACTCGGAAGACGAAATGTTTGCTCTACAAAACTTTGATCCTGCCAGTTCTGCTGTATGGAGCCGAGTGTTGGACGATAAGCAGGAAAGCAGAGCAGATATTGAACACTTTCGAAAGAAAAATTCTTCGTCGGATATTCGGTCTCGTATGCGAGGAGGGCGAATGGAGGAGAAGATATAACCGCGAACTCTATGAGCTGTACCAGGATGTGGATGTAGTCCAAAAAGCCAAAACACGTCGACTACACTGGCTCGGCCACATCGAGCGAATGGACAATAATGCTCCAGCAAAGAGGATCTTCGAATCACAGCCCCCAGGTTCGAGAAGACAAGGAAGACCGAACCTCCGTTTTAAGGATCAAGCTATCGCGGATGCCAGAGCGCTTGGTCTAGATAACTGGAAGCAGCGTGCCCGGGAGCGAAGAGAGTGGAAGGCTGCCGTGTCTCAGGCAGAGACTCTTCACGGGTCGGGAGCCCGTTAAGTAAGTAAGTAAGAATTTGAGTGTTTTTGTAACATATCCCATAACTAACTATTGTTGTATTATTTTGTAAGCGGTTGAAAATTTTTTAAATTTTTTTTACCTTTCTCATGAGGGTTTTACACTTGTATCGACCATAACTAACTACATACATATTTTAATATTAGTGATTTCTTATGCCTAATTCAAAAAAAAAAAAAAAGAATACAGTTTTTTTTATATAGTTTATAGGTACACACATATAAATTCTTTCTTTGGGAAATGACAGTGTAATTTAATGATTGATGAAGTATTTTTGTACGGTATATAATACATACATATATGTATGTATGAGAGGCACATTTACGCTTTTTTCCAGACTGCTTGCCGTCACATTCTTGGACATGAAAGTAGACTTTGTATTCTTGTATGTATACTGTTTCAGTGTGGCGGTGAAAAATTGATCTCTGACTTTTTTGGAATGTTGAATTTTTTATTCTTTCCCTTACTTTCTTTACTATACAGGATTAAGTAACACTTGCGTGTATACAAAGTGTTCGTATTCCTTCTTTTCTTTTCTCTTTTTTTTTTTTTTTTGCCAACAAAATGGTACAGGTGAGGATAAGATTTTCGACACTTAGAATCAATCAATCAGTTCGTTGTCTCATTGGCATTTCCTTTTATGAAAAAAAAAAAAGAACAAAACTAACAATTATTCTTTGAAAAATCCACCTTTTCGTATATCATTTGAGGACTGTGTATATACAGTTAGTTATTTAATTTGTGTATCATTTTAGTTACTTGGAACTATGTTTGTATATACAACACTTGCTTTTTGCCCATGTATGTACATATGTATGTAATTGAAATTTGAGTTTTAACTGAATTTCTGTACGAATTTTTCATCTTATAACATTTTGTTTCCGTCGGCCATTGCTCTCCACATTTATAGTATGTATTTTTATAAGGTATTGAAATATTAATATAATATAATATAACACAAGTCACAAGTCGAATTGTCAAATGTTCGTTTTTCTTTTTCTGATTTGCTATTAAGCTTTAATTTGTGTTCTTTGTAGTTTGACAGCGAGGTTTGAATTTTAGTCCGAGTTTTGAAAATTGAAGAACAAGTGGAGTAGGTTATATTTGGTATTGACTGCACAACATGTTGAACAACCACAATTGAATCCCTATGGATCCAATGTACCCCCTGATGTGGGATTTTTGAAAACTAATTTTTTTTTTATTTTTAATCGATATTAGCCTCATGGAACCATACCAAGGTCAATGTTAATTTTAAAATAGCTTTACGTGGTTATCTGCAAATTCATTCAAGCTGTTGAGTTCCCTGAGTGCTGCCTTTCTTATTCTACGGAGGTTTGGAAATTCACAAAGAGTGTGAATCGTATCTAAATATATGTATATAAAATTCATTATATAGAATTTAAGCACATTTTTTATGCTTGTAAGTTGAGCCCTATTGTGAATTTTATGAAAAAGTTTTTTTTTGAAATGTCAACTTGTTCAATATTTCATGAGCTAGTTTTTGGATTGAAATGTCGATCATTGATTAATCTCGTTCCAAGTCACATCTTGCTAGTTTTTCTTTTGGTTTCTTTTCGATCTATGGTATCAATTTCACTCTCGAACATAGTTCAATGAGGAAATCAAACACAACTTGTTCACTCATTGTATTGGCACGTGTTATCATTAATTGCAAAACTAAAGCTTGATTGTCCACGAGCACAAGATATAACGAGATCAAACCATACGTAACTACTCACATTGCATGATGGGAAAAATACTTAACATAAAAATATTTGCCTTTTAGTAAGACAAGAACACCCAATGGGACGTACATATGTATGTGTCCCGTTAGTATTGAAAGGGTTAAGTGATCATTCCCCAACATCCCTGGCGAAGCGGTTGAAAGTCATCATACACTCGACTTCGATACACGCTACGAAGTAATGTACCCTGATGGGGAGAATTGGAAAGAAAGGAAAACAGTTTCGATCTAAAGCGAAATTTCAAGTTATACGGACAGTTTCAAAACTAGCGAGTATACGGCGTCAGGCATACATATTCGAGAGATATAGACCTACATGTGGCTCTAAGACTTCCGGACATGTGCAGTGTGTTCCAGACAGAGATTCTGGCCTTACTCAAAGCTATTGAGATGGGATCAATATCCAACAAGAATATCGCCATCTACATTAATTTAGGCTGCGCTAAAGGAGCTAAAGACCTACATCACTAAATCTGAACTAGTCAGGAGATGTCGCACAATGCTCAGGGTATTATGTTCGCAGAACCGAGTCCGATTATGTTGGTTACCTGGACACTGCGATAAAGATGGTAACGAAAGTGTTGACGTACTGGCCAAAAAAGGAGTAGAGCTCCCGGCCCAGGATTTCTAAGACCTTGTGGCCTAGGTTTAAGTAGAATTAATAAAACTCAGCAGGTTTAACGAACACGGACATATGCTATTGTGATGACCATGTCGCAGAGGATATTACTCATCTACTCTGTGAATGTCAAACCATTGCACGGAGTATATTAATGTGCGCCGGAAGATACTTTTTCAACAATTTGGAGGAGGTTGGTTCACTGAACAAAATTGAGGACATATTTAGGTTCTGTGGGCGCCGTGGCTCAAGTGGTTAGTGCGTTGGACTACGGAGCGAGGGGTTTCAGGTTCAATCCCCAAACAAACACCTAAAAGTTCTTTCACGGTCACCTCTCACGAGCGTCTGACAAACATCCGAGAGTAAAACTGTCATGAATAAGCTTCTTAAAAACAAAAAAAAAAAAAAAACTGCCATTCAGATCCGGCATTAAACAGTAGGTCCCTTCCATTCGTGTAAGGAATATAACACGCACTGCACGAGTGTTTGAAAGAAGCTAGGCCCTGGGTCTCATGGACCTGTTGGTTCCTGTTGGTTGGTTGGAAAAAAATGGTTCTGTAGGGTAATTAAATGTATGGACAAATTGGTTTAAGGTTTCTGACCCTGAAGGTTCCCTAGGGATCGCGATGGGTCCTCTAAGTTGCCTAGTGTTTTATGATGAACTCATAACCCTATACTACCTATAACCTATATAACCTATTTCGTTCTATAGATTTAAACTAGTTATAACAACGTGATATCAGATTTGATTTAATTACTGTGGTTGTTGTAGCTTTAATTGCTCCTTGACCGTCTTAATAGATAGGTATCAGTGAGGACAGCTCTCTGGGGCAAACTGCTAAATAAACTTAAACTTGAGGTCAAGCACCCAAGCATACTTGTCTTTCTCAGCTTTGGAGTACTTCTCCTGTTAGTCTGATGTTTTGTGCGTTTATTCTTAATCCGCATCGATTTACCTGTGCTTTAGTCTCAATAAAATTGCAATAAACCTTCGTGGATGCCAGATAAATTTAGCAGGATACGTGGAAGATAATCAAACTGCAATGATGAGAGCTGTATGTCAGATAACAGAGTTAACTTTTTATTACATTTAGCACAGATTTAAATCCCAGACAGATCGAAGACAATTTGAGAGCATTCCAAGGAACGCGAGCATGTTTTAGTATAGAAAAACTTGAACAAACCCAGAATATCATAAAAGACACAGCATGCAGAATTACAATAGTTTACAGTCAGCTATTAAGGCGCACATCAAAAGTCGAGTACTGTAATCGTAGTGAATAAATGAAAAGAAAAGAAAACAGCTAAAGAAGGCACTGCATTTGTTCAAGGATGAAAAGCATTTAAGAAAAAATTTAAGAAAATGCAAACTTTCTTTGCGTAACGCATCGATCTCTATTGTGATCTATGATTGTGAGCTATGAAAGTGAATTTGTAGATTTTTGGTTTTTTTCTTTTACATTTACCCTTTTAGTTGGCACCAATTTATTATTAATCTTGCTGAAGGTATTTCGGTATTATTACTACCTAGGTCATTGGTATAATCTTGAATTTATGAACATCGAGAATTGACCGAGTTGGAAAGAAATAATCTTGCTGCTTAGTGTGGAATAATCCATTTGATCGGTTAAATCAAGCAAGCAAGCAGATATTATTCGCCTGAGTAGACAGTCATCAATAATTATTAAAACACCAGATCTTATTGGCTTTTCGCTAAGTGCTAAACTTTTCAATTTATCACCAAGAATGGAAAACTAATAGAAGAATACATTCTAGGTTGCTCTTTAGTGTCCCAGTCTGGCTTCTTACTTACTTACTTATGTCCTGTATCCCCTTGTGGGTCCTAGGGCCTCTACAACGCCTACGCGCCATCGTGTGCGGTTTCTGGCAATGTGCCTCAGCTCTTCCCAACTCTTTCCCAATTGCCGTGCTTCCTTCTCGACTGTTCTGCGCCATGTACTTCTGGGACCGCCGCGTATTCTGCCATCCTGAGTAAGCGGATTCCATTGCATCGCGCGGTTAGCTATGGACCTGTCACCTTTTCGGAGAGTGTGACCAATCCACTGCCACTTTCGTCGTTGTATAGTTGTGCCTATAGGTTCATGACCCGTCTGGCTCCTTAGTTACCTGTCCTAGTTTAAGTTTCTATGATTTACTCCAATCCATTATCTTTAATATTAATTTTATACACCTACACACATAGGATATGTAGTATTTCAAAATTGGTTTAAAACAGTTTTTATAGAAAAATATAATATATCTTACAAGTATACAGCACAAAAAAAAAATTATAAACCCCATAAATACGTACCTACTGGTATTATATAATATATTCCTAAAATTAAATTACCACCATTGCCGTACCAAAACCCTTGCATCGTCCATTTCCGGCGTTGTCATCGTCATTTAAGAATTATCATTGTCATCATCATTTAATATAACGAATTCCATGGATTATCCTCGCTGATCCCATTCTGTCAAATATCCATCACATATTTCCGAGCCATATTCATATAAACGCGTTTCTGTTTTGCACCGCTGGCTCATAACATAAATCCCTTGGGATTATTTTATCCGAAAAATATTCGCTATTCATGTTAAAAGTATTAAACATTCCCTAGTTTCCACATCGTTGTGTGAAAAGGCAACCAAAATGAATTCCAATCAGAAGATGGAAGGCATCGAAAACACCGTGTTCCTTAACAGGGATGCTGGTGAGATTTAGACAGGGAATACTTAAGGCGTTTTTCTTCAGCAAGTTTAGAATTTAGTTGGCCGAGGAAATACATTTTGTTACTGATTGAATTGATATGAGCGGTCCAATTTGTATAAATTCATATTTTAAAATTAACTGTTTGAGCTTCTAACGTGCATATATGTATGTATGAATATCAATATTTATTTTGGTTGATTCCCTCTTTAGGTCGTGAATTACAAATGCCGCATGCATGACTTTTACATAGTAGATTATCTAAAATATAGATACTGAAACATTTTGGAATAATGCCACTAAAATCAGTGCACCACTGGAACCGAAATGTGTACAAATCAATTTATTATGTTTACGATTATATTTGAATCATTCCATTTCCATTTCTGGATATCATCGAACTTCGACTTCAACAACTCCATTGTTTGTTGAAATTACGTAATGCACTAAGTCATTTCCTTCAAGTTTATCCCAAAAATAGTGAGTCAAGATGGTCCGGTAGCGATCTCCATTGATTGTGTTCTTAGCATCAGTGAAAAAGAATGACCCCTTCAGCATGAAACCCACATCAAACATTCAATTTTTGAGGGTGTAATGGTTTATTAACGAAGCCCTTGAGCCAGAAATGGGGTTCAACGCTGAGAAGGATTTTGAGATGAAAATCGTACGTAATAATTTGATACAAACTTTAGATAATCTGCAAACGCTGTTGAAGCTTGTCTTTTTCCATGATTAAATCGGACGTCGGACAAACTGCAGCTGAATTCACGCGTAGCTGAGAAACCTTATTGGAAACCTACAGAAAAGCTACAATCCGTCTGGTGCGGATCGTATGATACCCTATCCTCCTACCTACATATGTAGCACTCAAAAAGTGTGCGTGTCCGTGTTGCATTTTACTGAATTACGACGATAACTTCGACATTTCATCCAAATTGATTTTTTTATGAAAACAGCCCCAAAAAGTGGCCGTGGTCAAAATTAATGTACTGATGAATTGTACACAATCTGAATATCTATACATTTGGTCTAAATAAAATTTTTCGGTTTCATATAATTTAGTGAAATTATGAAAAAGTGGGCGTCAGTGGGCTGATATAAAAAAAAAATGTTTGGACCTGTACTTTATCTTTTTTAAGAAATAAATCTTACAATCTCTAAATTCCGGTACCGGGATGAAGTTTATGGAACAGCAGAATGGGTCGCTCAACAAAATAAATTAATGAATTCAAAATAGAGACACAGGTTCGTTCAGGAGCCCTTGGCCCCAACTATATCCAATAGCGGTTACAGTGAGATATTCACCCTGTTCATCTTTTAACATAAAGCTTACGCCACAGAATTTTGTGTAAAAGAGTGCATTAGACGCAGTCTTCCGTCAACATTAGTCTGATAGTCCAGAGGCATAATAATAATCTCTATACAATCTTTCTATTTAAGCTCTAAACTGGCTCTACTACCTCAACAAAGCCTTTATTAAGCGGCAATCTCTATAAACTCCTTACGTCAATAATATGAAAGAAATTAATCCTAGAAAAAGAGGTTTTAGTGGTTTGCCATTTAATTCTTAGAATTCGAACATCGAACTTCACATTTTGTGCTCCAACATATTCTGTCTTTCCGTGGAGTTTCACGTTCTTTTCAATTTTATAGCTGTTTGTTGCCATAACGGACTGTTATCTTACTTAGAAATAAGTATATTAAAAAACTATGAAAAATAATAAAAAGAAAATATATAATTTTACTTTAGTAGTACTTGAATAAAAAATTGAATTTCAAAACAATGCGATAACGTTAAGAAATGCATTGTAACCCTATCTAAACTAAACAGTACAACAGATTCTAAGGCCCCGCTCATGATCGTTAACATTTACGAATTTATTTCTCTAGTGGATAAGTTTAACCAAATGTATGATCTATTTGTATTATAATCCTTTGTTTCCTAAAGCGTCAAATCAAATCGTTTAGAAAACAAAAATATAATAGGAAACATGATAAGATAAATATACTCGCACATACCCAAGTGACAGCATAAGCTTACTTGCATTTGTTAAAAAAAGAATTCTTTAGAATAATGCTTTCAGAGCAATAATAATTGTAAGTACAAGTTCCGTTGCATGCACATTACTCAAAATTAAAGCTATCCATTAGCGCAATGATGCGCTAGATTTCCTCAGCATCGTATTTCATGCTCATAAATTTCAATATATACTTCTTACATGTAAATCAGCAGCAGTCTCTGAATGGCACACAATTTTGCTAATTGGCCATTTTTTGCGCTGGCAGAATCACAATTCCCAGTGTGCACTTAAAGGCATCAACAGCCATTAAAATCTCGAATGGTGTACGGGAAGAAAATTGGCCAACTCCGAAAGAAATGAAATCCTTAATGGATATAAAACCTGTCGCGAAAGAGTATCGTTAGTCCATTTGCACTTGAGCACAGGCTGCTAGTTTTGCTGTGATTGATTTCCGTCTGAAAGGCCGGATAACGCAAAAAACCTGCATATGCATATCTCACTGATTCAGAGATTGAGCGTCCCCCTTTTTGAAGAAAATAAAAAAAAAAATGTATTGTTGGTGTTCGTCGGAAAAGATAATTTACCGTAATGGAGCTGCAAATAAAAGGGTTTGCATTCAGCTAAGTTACTTGCTGTTATACATCAGGTACATTATTTTTCTCTAAATTGTATTCCATGTAAGAAAAATGCTATGTTTGTTTGTGCTACAGGATAGTCTAGTGAAAAATGAATTGAAGAACATTTAAGTGATTAAATTTACAATTGTTATTCTTAAAGAATATGTTCTTGGTTTCTAATTTGTTACCTTTCTTCAGTGAAGGACACGTATTTGTGTCAAATCGGTTTTTCGGTAGCTATGTTTTGATCTTGACATTATTTACGTGTAAAGTACCATTTCCTAGCTTTAACAGGGATAAATCTGTTTTGCACACAGAACTCTCTGCATAAGGTGGTAATGTTGCAATATATTTTTCTTTCAGATCAAAAATAGTTAAGGTCTAAAAAATGTTCGAATTTTGGACTGTAGTTCCAACTTTATACATAGGTATAAATCTTTTTATTTATAATTACAAAAAAAATTGGAAAATCTATTAATTTTTCATCCAACAAATACAAATGTTAGACCAAATTGTACTTAACTATGAAAGGAAAGGATTGCACTTGTGCCTCTTTTATACGAGTATTAGGTCCCTCACTTGTAATTCACAGTGTCAAGAAAAATACAAGCATAATATTAACAATTGTGATATTTGAAATGTGTAGTACAAGATCAAAAAAGGACATTCCCAAAGTTTAATTAAACAAAGTGAAAAATCATAAAACATTCGTTGTTGTCGAAATACCTATACTTAAATTGTTCTTAGTGGAGTAAAATACAACAACACATATCATTATTATATTTTAAAATTTAAAAAAATCAAAACTTAAGCACGTACACCAAAATTCTTACATTTATAAATAGTACATACATATGTATATCACAGTAAAATGGTATGTACATATGTACATGTACTTGTAATAAAATACTTAATATTCTTGACCAAACTGATAAGAATTTGTATTATTCAGTGTAATGTATTCTTTGTGTGGTCACTATAGTAAGTTGTCCACTGTTTCGAAGATCGCTGTAGTTCTGTTCCCTTTTTAAACATTTATTTCTAGGCAGAGTTGTAAAGTGCTGAAATACATTTGTACTGCAGTACTGTGTAAGTACCCAGTACCTTGTACTTGTACTTATACTTAAAGAAAGGAGTACAATGTACTTGGTACTTTAAAATCACCAAGTACTATTTCAAGTCCTCTCTTCTAAGTACATTTACTGGGTACTGTAATACTGGGCAGTACATTTGCAAGTACTTTTCAAGTACATTTCCTTGCATGGTCTATGGTGTGTCATGATAGTACTTAAGGATACCGATACCGAGGATACTTAATACCGAGAATCAAAGCATTGTTGTTCTTCTACATACGTACATATGTCGAGACTCGGGATCACCTTTGTAACCGTCCACTGCCATTATCTGCAGCAGCATTCACGTAAGTGGTAGTCAATTGATCTCCTGATTGGCCTTTTGCATATCTGAACTAAAAATAATAGTTGCAGATGCCAAAAACAAATTTGAAGATTAATGCTTTTTCTTAGCACGTTTCACACATAGACCACGTTAGGAATTGTACTTGAAAAGTACTTGCAAATGTACTGCCCAGTATTACAGTACCCAGTACATATACTTAGAAAAGAGTACTTGGATTATGACTTGTACTTGGTGATTTTTAAGTACCAAGTACATTGTACTCCTTTTTTTTCAAGTACAAGTACAAGTACAAGGTACTGGGTACTTGACTGGTACTGGTACTTGAAAGTTTACAGGTCTGTTTCTAAGGTATATTAAGTTTGACAAATGGCTTGTAACATAGAGAAATCGCGCAATGGTTATTTGTCCAGCCATTCATATGTATATCTGAATATTTTTTTCGGGTCCTTAAATGTAAAGATGTAATTTTTTATATTGTCATTTAAAAACAAAAAGGAGTAAAAATTCACAAATTTTTCAGACATGTTTATGTAATGTTATATAAGTATGTACTTTTATTTTATTTTACTTTTTTCTTAAAATTTGACAGTAGATATTATTTCTACAAATTGACAAGAAAATTATTAAAAGGGTTGTGTACTAAGTCCTACGTATGCTGCGTTCTGCAGTAACAGTATCAAATAGCAAAGGAATTCTTGAACTACTTTTTTTTTATTTTTCTCAAAGTTTTTTTTTTTTTTATTGTTACTTTCATATAACAAGGATTTCTCCAAGACCGTTCAGTATTTCTGAAAGATTTGAGTAGAATCTTGCTCCAGTACCAGATTGCAGTTTAAACCTATCAGTTCAAAACATGATTTAGATAATTTATTTCACTACATATCAGTCAGTCTTTCCTGCAAGGAAATATATACACACATGTATTATAGTATCGGTATCTTCGTCTTAAAATATATACTATGTGTTAATAAAGTGTGATATGTATTTCTGTTTCAGATTTACATATACATAAATATATACCTCTCTATTTTCCCCACGGATCCATATATCATTGCACAAGGTGGATTCTCTTAACCTATCCTTCATTTTCAGCAGAGCCTGTGATGAATACACCTAGGGGCAGATCCATCATATCAATTCTTGCTTGTATTGTGGTGTTCCTCCCTATATCCGATGGGTCCAAGTGCTTCTGTATAATTTAGAGATATTCCCCATACAGGCTTTCACTTTAGTGCCATATATCATAGACAATAGGTCCATACACACTTATGTTTAACTGCTTTAACTCTTTTATCGAAAATCCTTGTTAAGTCGTAAATGTCTTCTTTTTTTTTCATTCATTCTTCAGCATTTCAGCGACAAGAAAGCTTGGAATCTTGGAATGGCCTGTTAGTCCTACAGCCATTGCTCGGATCATATTCATAAAAACTTGGATGCTAGAGTCTTGCTAGTGTGATATGATCTGCATATGCAGAAACTAGAGTTCTTAAATATTTCATCAATGTCTGAGAGCTACGATGATATATACATAGTATGTATTTTAACTGATAAAACTAAATCTACTTGCATATATTTATTTATACCAGTTTTCTATCTTGCGTTTTATTTTGCCTTCAATGGAATGTCAATTGATATTGCCCACTTAAAACTTATCACTAGATTTGACCTACGAAAAACTTTTACATATTTTAGGAAGTTAACGTTCAGTCCCCAATATCCTTATAATTTCTAAGTAGCTTTCCCTAGAAAAAACCTGAAAACGCAATAAAAAAAATAAAATTTAAAAAATGGGTGTATAAAGTAAGGGTAAATGCTAAAGCTATAAACAAATATGTAAAAAAATTGTTAGCGAACTCTGGTTTAAAACATGTATTTAAAGGGATAATATTCCTGTCAATTAGTTTTTTATTTGTAATGGTGGAAAATCATATACAATTGAATTAATAAAACTAAATATGAATGTACATACATAGTTCTAATAAAATTAATGAACTATTACCTGTCGGAGAGTTTCATTGGCAGGCGAAATTCACATAATATCATTAATTATTATTTTTCGAATCTCGTTTGTGCATAATAGATGGAAACTCATGCTTTAATAGTTTCGTTTCATTGAAACGTTGAGCACCATTCCTGTTCGTAGTACTTACTTCTTTCTTTCGCTTTTTCCGGCTTTAAGTTTACACTTTTTCATATTCTATATAGGTATATGTATGTTCATAACAAAGTGTAGCTAAGGTGAATTTTAGCTGTCCTCCGCATCTCATTCGTCATTAATTTACATTAAAATATAATTAAGTTGTATTTAACGAATATTATGAATCACTAAATGTTGCGGCATTTGAAAGGTTAAGTTGTCGGTTTTTTGTGTTCTTTTTTTTCCATTTTATGGAACAGACGATGTTTGATGATATAACATGCATTGCTATGTACCTACATACATACATATGTATATCGTTAAGTGAAAAAAAATAATAGATTGAACTGTTAATAATTATCCTTGGTCGTCTTTGAAGCGTTCAACGATTTGAATATCCTTCTTATCTCGAAGCGACCATACGATTTTTAATGTCACAGATAATGTCGGGCGTCATTGCATAAAAAGGAAAAACTTGTACGTTTTTGTATAAAGTATAATCTTGACAGCAAAAATGTTTTTACACAGAAGGTCCGCGCAAAACTTGAGAAAAATTGTCAGTTAAAAAAAAAAAAGGAAAAAAAAAAAAAAACTGTTCATATATCCTTTTTAAACGAAGGAACCAAAGAAAAACAAAGTTCGTAAGAAAGCAAAAGGACGACAAAAACCACTACGCCAAATGCAAAAAAGGGGAAATATCGAAAGTTTTAGAACGAGCATAAAGGCGAAACTTATAACGAGAAAACTTTCCCACTCGGTGTGCACGCGATAAAGGAAACATAGAAAAGCAAAAGAATCCGAAAGAGCTAAAAATTATTCACGCACGGATGGTGTCATCTAATTATGAATACCTACGTTTTAAATAAATGACGGGGAGAAAACGGACGCCATTAGCTAGCACTACTACTGCATCTTACTTACACCATCAGTTGTTATAAAAGGAAACCAAAAAATGCACCAATTTAAAATCTTAACTTTTTAGGGAGAAGATATAAATAATCTGAACAATAGCGAATGCATATATTTACATACATATATCTATGCATTTTTAAGTAACAGTTGAAAATTAATATTTAAATCAAAAACTTTTTGTATATGAGTACATGAAAAATAATTTAGCGTAAAAATATTATTTCCAAGAAATATAATTATGGAGCAAGACTTGACAAATCATCAGGCAAAACGTTTTACAAAATGAATGCGATGCTGCGGTTCTGTGGTCTTTTTTAATTAAAAAAAAAAAGAAAAGAAAGAGTAACATATTCACATTTAAAACGAACGTGTCTCTATGTCAGGTGATTTATAAATGGTGTGTTCTTTTTACACTTCTTTTGGCATCAATTCATCCACAAGGTGAGATATTTTTGTCGCTGCTTTTCTTTAGGAATATGATGCATCAAGATATACTGTCATAAATTAATGTCAATCACGTCGTCTTCGTTAAACGCGTTGTTCATGCCTTTCAACCAAGAATTTGTGTCAGCCGTCAACAGTAATTGTTATCATATTCCTTTTCTTACTAAAAATATATATACATATATGTACATATGTATATTTCTGGTATTTTGTAAAGAGAATAAACTTTGTGATGTTTTTTTTTTTATGCACATATGTATGTACATATCAGTACCCGGCAGTGATACTGTGTGTTGGTAGACGATTTCACCCGTTTTATGAATGTCTAATCAACCACGAAAAAGCGTCATTAAAGCACCGATTTTCACCCCTGAATTATAATAATCATTGCCATTAAAAGCAGCTACTGCATTTAAACTCATATCGTAGTCAATGAAGCTCATAATAATTTCCTTATAAATAATTTTCCAATAAAATAAATCATTTCAATTTGCAATACTTGCTTTGTTTGCTGTGGGGTAGAACATTCACATCCCAACTGGCAAATTATGAGGTCTTCCCAATTCGGAAGAGAGTTTCCGGAAAGGAACTGACTCATTAAAGAAAGTCATTGAATTCAACCCTCGATATCGATAGATATAAACAACATTGGAAAAGTATTTATTTATGATTTTACAGCTAATTTATAAATAATAACTCTAGCATAGCATGGGCCGATTTTGGAAAGTATTCAATATAATTATTGGGGAAGATATATGCATAGATAAACGGTCATAAAAAATGAAAAAAAAATTTTAAAGGTTGAAATTTTTATAAAAAAGTGACAAAAAAAATTAGTTTCCATTATCAAGAAAAAATACATTTTTAAGATTTAAATTTTTGTTTATCATTTTTAGGTTTGTCTTAAAAACCATATCTGTCCAAAACTACGTCTCTGTGATGTATCTTGGCAGTTTCTTTGCAAGTTTCAAAAATTTATTTTCGCGACATTCTTGAAAAGTGAAAAAAATTGTATATCGGTCGCAAAAACGCGGAAGATGTTTTTGGTTTACCTTAATGAAAACACTCTACAGAATAATATAAATGTAGTTTCAGACTGGAATCATGTGGAATAATTAACTTTAACTGTACTTAAAGAACAACAATATTTTAAATTTGACACTTTTTGACCTTCCCACAGATATTTTTTAAATAGTTGCAATGATGGAATCGCCCAGAACGATTTTAACGTCAATATAGGAAAGGAGGACATCTTTGGTAGGATGATTGGTAAGCACAGCCTCCACGACACCACGTCCGGAAACGGACTTAGGCTTATTGACTTCGCTGCGGGGCGAAACGCTACTATAGCAAGCACACGGTTTCCTCATCTCAATATCCACAAGGGGACAAGGCGGTCTCCTGATCATCAAACGGTCAACCAAATTGATCATTTTGCGATCGATGTAAGGCATGCCTCCAGTATTCTGGATGTCCGAACAATCCGAGCAGCCAACATCGACTCGGATCATTACCTTGTTGCAGCCACGGTACGAATGCGGATATCCCCAGCGTCACAACAAAGAAGAAATACTGTGAGAAGATATAACGTTGAAAAGCTGCAATCGCATGAGACCGCCAGAACCTTTGCCGAACGCGTATCCCGAAATCTCGCTACGACTTCTATGCCTCCAGCATCAAATGCCGAGGACCAATGGCAACGCTGATGCCGCAACTAATGTGCTGGGTTTCGTTCGACCACCACAAAGAAACCCTTGGTTTGACAAAGAATGCCGGCAAGCATTCACAGTCGGTGCTGAGAATATGGAAAAATTTCTTCTGCAGACTGTATAGCGGCGAAGAAAACCAACATTCCGCTGTCAGGCAGAATGAACCATTCAACATAGACGATGATAGCCATCCGTCCACCTGACCAAAACGAAGTGAGGATAACAATATCGAAACTCAAATCCAACAAGGCTGCTAGACCTGACAGCTTACCAGTCGAGCTGTTCAAAGCAGCTGGAAATGACTTGCTAGAGAGCATACACTAACTGATTTCTAAAATTTGGTCAGATGAATGTATGCCTGATGAATGGAATCTCAGCACCGTTTGCCAGATTCACAAGAAAGGAGACCCCCAAGGAGCGCCAATTACAGAGGTATCAGTCTCCTCAATATCGCGTACAAGATCCTATCTGCCATATTGTGTGAACGTCTGAAACCCTTTGTCAACAACCAGACCAGGTTTCAGACCAGGAAAGTTCACAATCGATCCAATCTTCACACTCCGGCAGATCCTGGAAAAAACTCAAGACATCCAAAACGATACCCACCATCTTTTCATCGATTTTAAGGCCGCATATGACAGCATCTATAGAGATGAGCTAAACCGAGCCATGTCTAGTTTTGGCATCCCTGCCAAACTCGTTCGCCTGTGCGGATGACGTTGGAGAATTCTCGCTGCTCCATCAAGGTCGGTAACAATCTCACCGAGACCTTTGATGTCAAAAAAGGATTTAGACAAGGTGACGCGCTATCATTTGATTTTTTTTAACATCGTTCTTGAAAGAATTGTGCGAAACTCACAAGCCAATACCGGAGGCACAATCTTTCAAAAGTCTGTGCAACTACTAGCTTACGCCGACGACATTGACATTCTTGGAAGAACAGAGCGGGCTGTCACCGGTACGTTTGCTGGCCAAAATGGGTTTAGCGGTAAACGAGGGCAAAACCAAGTATATGCTATCAACCAGAACGTCACAATCGACAGCTATAACTTTGAGGTAGTAAGGGACTTTGTCTACCTCGGCTCTGCTATCAATTCTGACAATAACACCTCGGCAGAAATAAAACGAAGAATAACTCTTACCAATCGCTGTTTCTTTGGGCTAAGAAGGCAATTGAGTAGTAAGGCCCTATCCCGGACAACTAAGGAGACTTTATATAAGACCTTTATCATCCCAGTCCTCCTTTATGGCGCTGAAGCATGGACTTTATCGAAAGCAGATGAAGATATCCTTGGTCGTTTCGAAAGAAAAATTCTTCGTAAAATATTCGGTCCCGTTTGCGTTGACGGGTTTTGGAGGAGAAGATTCAACAACGAATTATACGAACTGTACAGCGACATCGACCTAGTCAAAAAACTCCGCATCAGTCGTTTAAGATGGCTAGGACATGGGAATTGACACCAGTGCTCCGGCCCGCAGAGTCTTCGAATCAAACCCGTAGGGACAGCGCAGTAGAGGAAGACCTCGCATTAGGTGGCACACACAAGTTGAAGCTGACCTGAATATGCTTGGAGTGCGCAACTGGAGGCAGTTAGCTAAGGACCGAGCTACCTAATGTTTACCTACTGTTACTACTACTTACAGTAGACAGATCAATAAAATTAATTAGACATTTATAAACAATCGCCAGTAGTAGGCCCTTTATTGTAAACAAATTTTTTTTAGCATCCGGGCCAGTAGTGACAATAGATAACAGTAGAGATAAATAGCTAATAGATAATAAAACCGTTAAATTAAGAAAATATCTACTTATACCAAAATTTAATTCAATTAGTTTATTTCACACAAATTTTTTAAAACGATTCTGTGTGGTTAGTTTAAAATGCAAAAGGTTGCGAAAAACCATGAGCTCTACTGGGCCAAATAGCCACAAATATTTATTTTGTCGGCATTGAGTATTTTTTACTTTAAGGATCAAGTTTGTTTTAAGTTCTCTATTCTTAAAGCTAGATACACAATATATAAAGCTACATACATACATATATAAGTAGGCTAGCAGAACAAGGTACAAGAAAACTCAACTGTATTGTATTTATAGAAACCCACTAAAAGAGTGTACATATTTAACTTACTTAATAATAATATAAGTATATGTACATGTTGGTAGATTTTATATCTAGTTTAAGTGAGATAATTTCAATACGCATTTTCATAAATCCAAAGGATATTACAACACAAATTTACTCGAAAAGTATTTAACACAAAATGTATGTAGGTAATCCTAATTATGCCTTCAATAATAACTCAAGTCTTAATACTTCAATTCCCCATAGCGGGCAAAAAAGCTGGCATGAGACACATTTCCAATTTATTTTCCAATGTGGCGTAAGAGGATTACATCTAAATTAAAAAAAGCAAAAAAAAAAAAAAAAGAAAAAAGAAGAGAAGATCCCCTTATAGATGTACATATGTATCCATGTTAAATGTGACATTTATTCACTCACTCTAGTATAATATTATATATGTATGTATATATTTATAAAGCGACCTGTGCAGATAGGCATTGGTTTCTAACTTTCCTGCAAGTTTAGGCCTTAGATTTTCTTCCTCTCTTATAAATAAGAAGCCATATGCATGTCCCTACTAAAAATTTGCCTTATGTGATGTCCTTTGAAGTTGTTCAATCTCCAAGGATATAAAATAATGGCAATTTTTGGAGAATGGATGCAATAGGCAAAATTGTGAAATGGGATGAGAATCAACAGGAGAATGAACGTTTCGCACAAAGAAAACCAATCAGAATTAATAAGGCTTCCTAGTTAAGACCTTTTCAGTTTTTGAACTCCATGTGGAAAAAAAAAAAAAGAAGAATAAAATAAGAGTTTGTTGTGAAAACCTAAATAGATTATTATTTATTATTATACTGCTCATTATATAAATGATTATTTATTATGTCGCTAAAAAAAAAAAAAACGAATAGATTCCTTTGAGTTGCTAAGTGATGAACATAAGGAAATGAATTTGTATAGAAAGTTAAGGGATGTTTTCTGGTTTAAAATAATGTGCAACCACCATAGTCTTTAATTTACTGATTGGTTAAGATTAAAACTTTGTAAATCTGATAAGAAATTTAAAAACGATGGCACTCACAAAGTATATTGGTGACAGTTGGGTAAGACCTCCAAACAGCATACATGTAGTACTTCTCTTCTCTTAATTATCTCTAGACTGAAATCTAGAAAACAGTTGTCAAGTGTTGTAGCCGAAGGTATTTGATGTTTGTTGTAGGCTACTGCCCAATTCATTTCACTCTTCACTTTCATCAGACAAATCTGCTTTGTAAACAATGGTAGTTCTCGAATACATACAACACTCAAGCATTTGATTTCTCGTTACGAAAGTCCTCATTAATACTACTTATTAGCACGTATGGCATGCACACTATGTAGTCCTTTTCAAGTGTGCCGGCAACAGCACTTGATCACCGTTGCATTGGATATATACTTGCGACTGTCAGCTGAGAGCAGGAATAACTATGATTATTGTAGCAAGAGGGTTACCTACACTGAAACAACACCGTGTCGGTGACTAAATTGACACTGTTTCGGTGTTGTCAATAAATTGTGCCGAAGTGCTCTTTAAGTAGTAAATGCCTTAGTACAGACAGTTGGTAAAGATGTTATTGTTGAATATCAAAAAAAAGTTCACTTGTAATTGTGAAGAGCTATTGAGACATCATTCGAAGTGATTCAATAAATGATATGAGTGTATCCTATAAGACTTGTGTATGTACTGATGCACAGATAATTTAATATTTGGATGAATGATTTATACACAATGCATTGTATTAGAGAATTTAAATCAAGTAAGTTAGTGATGGTTGGATTTGTCATAACTACGTTGTTACCGATATTAAACAAAATATTCTTTTTTTTTTTCTGAGACTTGAATTCATCAGCTATCGTAGTCTGAAGTACTGAATCAATCTTTTTGTTTGGGGACAGCAAGAATGCAGACTTATTCCACAAATAATTGTGTTCATAAGAAACCCAATCGTCAATGGGAGCCTTGCCTTGAGGATGCGGAACGATCCAATCAGGCCCCTAAAAGAATTGTCAACTAAGCCTGGATTAATAATCTCATCGCGGGTCTCATTCCTCGTGATCTCAGTGTAATCGGAAATCTAAACAAGAGTCAGCTTTACGACCGAATCCAGAGTAGTTTTGCACTCACTAACTTCTTAAACGCAGTTAAGGGTTAAGCAAGTGATCTATACTCCCACATTTCCATCTATTTTTTAGAACATGGTATAGAATTCTTCTACGCTAAAAAGAAATATGTGTATTTGCTTAACGAATAGTGAACTCGAAAACACTACCACTTGGCTTTTGATTGCTTTTGGAACTACTCGTTAAAATTCGACTGCAATCTTTTCCTTTTCCTGTTGCATACAGGAAGAAAGTCATCTCCATTTGTTTTCGATTTTCAGCATTGTGAGCACCCAACGGAAACTAACCTTGTTCGTGCCCAAATTCGTGCCAGATCCCCTATGGTATTTGCGATAGCTTGATCCTTAAAACGGACGTTCTGTCTTCCTTGTCGTCTCGAACCTGGGGGCTGTGGTTCGAAGATTCTCTTTGCTGGAGGATTATTGTCCATTCGCTTGATGTATTCGAGCCAGTATAGTTTACGTGTCTTAGCTTTTTGGACTATATCCACATCTTAGTACAGCTTATAGAGTACGTAGTTGTATCTACTCCTCCATTCGCCCTCATCGCATATTGGATCGAATATTCGACGAAGAATTTTTTTCTCGAAAGTGTTCACTATCTGCTCTGCTTTCCTGCTTATCGTCCAGCACTCGGGTTCATATAGCAGAACTTGCAGGATCAAAGTTTTGTAAAGTTTTCGTGTTCCGAGTTAGGGATTTTTGAACCAGCAGCGACGCGTGGCACAACTGGATCAGTTTAGCCGGGATTCTAAATTCGGTCATCGCCTTGTAGAGCCTAAGATGATGAATGAATGTTATTATATGAGGCTTTGAAGTCGATGAAAAGATGGTGAATCTCGACTTGAAATTCGTTGGTCTTTTCCAGGATTTGCCTTAGAGTGAAAATTTGGTTGATTGTCGATCATCCGGAAGCCACACTGGTACGTGCCGATTGATGTGCTGCAGAAAGGCTTCAGACGTTCACACAGTACGTTGGATGGGATCTTTGTGCGACATTAAGAAGGGATATGCCTAGATAATTCTTACAAGACATAGGATCGCCTTTCTTGAAAATGGGACATATAGAGCTGATAGTCCAGTCATCAGGCATGGCTTCATCCACTCATACTTGGTTGATGATTTGGTGCACCTTACAAAATTTCCTTTACTGTTTCGAAGAGTTTACATTCCGGGCTTGAAGCCAGCTTTCAGTTTCTTGTCTTTCCTAGAAAACATCCGGATGTTTCCTATCGCAGGAATCTTCGAAATCCTTGAGCTGCGAAGCTGGCTTTTTACGCAGGATCTTCTTCTCCTCCCTTCTTCTGGCTCAATACTCTTTTCTCGCTGCCCTTCTTTTGCGCTGCAACGCTTGCATGTGTGCATTTTATGATCCACCATGTTAGCCTATGGTGGGCTCTGCTACCATTTTGGTCCTAAGGCTTCCAACGTTGAATTTCTTTTTCTGGGCGGTTTGCAGCTTCTTCTCGTTGGATAGTCCAGCTCTGAATTTGGCTGCTCTGAAAGTTTGAACATTCAGAATATTGGATGCGTTCCTCGCATCTATTAGCACGTGGTCGATTTGGTTGGCAGTTCGACCATCTGGAGAGCGCTAAGTTGCTGTGTGGTTTCGCAGTTTTGGAAACCTAGTGCTACTTATCACCGTATGATGAACTGATGCAAAATCGATTAGCCGGTAGCTGTTATCTGTTGTCGTGTCGCGGAGGCTGTGCTTTCCGACTAATCCTCCGAAAAGATGTTTTTCTTACCGATTTTGGCGTTGAAATCCCCGATAACGAGTATGATTTTGACATCATACTCCGGACAGGCTTCGTAGGGTCCGTCCAGGAAGTCATACAACTCCTCCTTGATAGAGTCTTCAGCTTCGTAGGTAGGGGCGTGTTTACATATTATGCTGATGTTTTAGAGCGTAGTCGATTTCCCGCGACGAATGCGCATGCTAGCATGTACAGTCTTTTGTGACAGCTGTAATAAATGTCACAATTTTTCTGTTTTTGAATACATGATCCTATCCAACTGCATGAGGACAGATTCACGTTTTTGAGTAGAACCAGTAGTGATACTCTCAGTTCGTAGTCCGTGAGCGTTCCGTGAGTGATATTAAATGAGGGAGTCCGTTGTTATCTGAGGCTGGTGTCTCTCTCACAACAATTTTTTTTTTACGTGGTTAGGTTACTGAACAACCCCCAACATTGTGGGCCAATTCCATTTTTTAAAATCCATAGGGCGAGAGACCGGTTTAAACCAATCTCAGTAACCCGCTTCGGGAATTCGAGCACAGTAACAGTTACAAAACTGGACATCGTCAGGTTGACATCAGTCAGTGTCTACCCTATTCCTACAGCATCCGAATGAAGATTATTGCTCTCATAAACGACCTCCAAGAGTTTATAGATTTCGCTTGGAAAATTTTCCTCCTTTCTAAGAATCTAACCAGATTATCAGTGTCTTAATCCAATGGATAAAAATGTGGGGTGCATTCTATTTAACCCTATTTACCCTATATTTCAGTAAACTAATAACATTCTGATCTGAGCTCCAGTTGTCTCTCTAGAGAGGGTCACTTTTGTTCATACGCTCCAGTGTAACCACTCGATACATTTTTTTTTTGCCAGCCTAAGGTCCAAATAAAACTTGTTACATATGTATATCTAAAATTGACGCAGAAATATTTAAAGATAGATATTTTAGTAATTACTCACTTACTTATTTGGGGTGACGTAAAACTAGGGCCAGCGAAATAACTTCGATTCTTTAGCTTGGTTTTTTAATTGGAATATACACCAAATGAGCTAGTCCATTTTAAAAGAAACAAATAAGACTAAGTTTCAAGTGAACATAAGAGGAAAAGGTAATTATTATTACCGCTTTGCTACTCTTATCTTTATTGCATTCAAATAGAATCCTTGGGTTCATTTGCGAGATCGAAACAAAGTTGAATTCGAAAAATCTTTTTATTCTCCGAAATATCGTATCACTAAGATCGTTTTTTTTTCTGGTATCAAACGACAAACTACAAGACATAATAACTTTTCTTTTTTAACATCCATGTAAACAAAATGGTTCTTCTTAGGAATGAAGCAATTAGTCTATCTTAAAAAAAAAAATCAACCCTCTTTACGTAAATGTGTATTTTTTAATACAGCAATCTAACCAAACAAGTACGAACCTGACAACAATGAAATTAGATTTGTGCTTATCTACCCCACTTTGCCCAAAGGAACGTCCCGGACTTCACAAATTTACATCTTTCAAATTCCCTTTTTATTTGTTTTTCCCCAAAAATAAAGCAACAACAACAACAACAAAAAAAAAGTACGTCTACCTTTTTCATAAAGCCATTTTCCCCAACGACCCACGTGATTAAGGAAGGAAATTGTTTTCGGTGTGACAACACAAACTGTTGGAACCACTCCAATTCGTTGGATTACTTATTCCACAAGACCAAGATAAGATTTTAACAGATTACCTGAGGATGACACTGATTTGCTCTTTCCAATTGAATTGCACGTGGACTGTTGTTCTCATTAGATAAGTTTCAAAACAACAATCAAGAAGACCAGACCAGGCTTCGAACTGAAACTTCCGTTTGTAGTAAAATATTATAGTTGACTATATGTATTTTATTAAATACACCCTCGCGCCTTGCACATGTTATTTCAAGAGGGATAATATAACTTTAGTCCATTCTATTGGATTGGCTCTCTTTAAGTGGCTTGGTTGCCGTCGTTGAAGCACATAAAAAACCATTCGGACGATTTCTGTTATCTATGAACAGAATTTCAAAAAAAAAGACATGAAAATAAGAAGAGAACAAAAAAAAGGAATCACGAATCAAAGCTTTATGTGCTTCTCTTCTAAAGATCTGCATGTACTCATACATACATCCATATATTTATTTATTTATATTTTACCAAAATACGAAGGTAAATAAGGACAAACATTTGCAAAAAAAAAATGGAATATTTTTTTTCTTTACCTTGTTCTGTTTATTCTGACGTGGAATGTATTTCCCGCATGGCCCATTAGCAGATGAACCTCTCGCCGAATAGAATTCTTACTGGGTTTGCTGCTGCTTTGCTGTATTTCTTCGTAGTGCCGTGGTAGAATACAAGGTAGAATGCGAGTGCTATCCTTATTCGCGGATAGATTTTGAAAGCATTTTTAACAGGATGGGTACAGGTACTCGGATAATCTATGGATGGAATATACCTATACATAGTATGCGTGATCTTTCTCCTCGAGTGTCAGTCGGTTTATGTAGCAATAGCTTCCAAATGATTTTATAAAGTTTAATGTGCATTAATTGACTTAGGACTTGATGTTTTTTTTGTACATTCTTATATGTGTGTCTGTATGGACACGTATGTATAAAAAATTGCATAAACATATGTACATGGATAAAGAAGCAGCTCTGCATTACACGAAAACATTTCGCAACTTTCGTTGGTGGAATTTTCGGTCGACAAAAACTAAGATTTTTTGAGAAAATTGAAAAACTGGGTCGGCTACGGGCCATGGAACTCATATGCGTTCGCCGAAGTGAATGAAAATCTCATTGAAGGTTCGAGAATACAAAAAATTACCATTTCAAGAAGTTCTCTGCAGCGAACTCTGATAAAAGACATTCAATTCTAATTTTTTAGAATTTTGTTGACTCAGAAACTATCAGGCCAATTTAAACAGAGAGGAGAGTTATATACTTCTAGAGAATGAAGACGAAGTTTCTAAAAACGAGGAACTTTTTGGTGCGGTTACCGGACATACCAATTGGATCGAATGCGCAGAAAGATGCAAGACAATAATTTTTACATGTTCGTGTTGTATGTCCCTCGTGGGCCGTTAAACCCATCTTAATCACTTACACCTCAAACTCAGAAAGCGCATTGACATCACCCTGCGCAGTGTTCTTCCGAATATGTCAATATCATTGGCGTATAATGATCGAATGTGAGTACTGAACGATATTCTCTAATTCGTTTCAAAGGTGTTGGTGAAGTCTTTACCGACCTTTATGGAGCAACTTTCATTCTCCTTCGTCATCCTGCACAATTAAGCTAGGCATTGTTCTGTACTGGTCTTCTCTATATGATACAAAGGTGATGAGCATCGATCTAAGATCTAGGTTTTTTGCAAGATCTTTCGTAGTCCAAAATATGGTCGATGGTGGACTTTTTTGACCTAAAATGTATATATGATCTTGTAAGCGACGTTAAGAAGATTTATTTCTCTGTAATTGACACAATTTATTGAATCTCCTTGAGGATCGAGCAAAAAAAATTATGAAATTCCATCATTTCAAAGCACGCCGGCGGTATTTGGTTTTATTGAGAAGACCCTGCATTTTACTTGTCATTGGGTTCCTGATCGGCAACATTGACCGGACATGACAGTACGGCGGCGCGGCGTCGCGATAATTACTGGATTTGAAGAATGTATCTGCTCTTGTCTCATAATTAGACTATCAGCGCAGAAGTCTACTGTCAACAGCTGTGCAGATTAAAGTCGGCACTAGAGCAGACACAGGTCTGGTTAATCGAAGGGGTATTCTATTCCATTAGGATAACGCCCGCCACTCATACAGCTAGGACCACCTGCACCACCTGGTTAGGAAAAAATGGTGCATCCGCCTTATTCTCAGTTTCCTTTTGTTTCAAAGTCTGCAAAACTTTCTTGATGAAAAAAATTTTAATTCTTGGGATGATCTCCAAGATGCTCTTGGGGTGTTTTTTCGTCAAAGCCAAACAATTTTATTACTGACGGCATTAAAAAGTTGCCTGAGAGGTGTCCAGAAGTGTTGTCTAAAGAAAGAAATTATATTGACGCCTAAATTTTTGGATTTGGTGCAAATTATTTAACGTTAAACAGACATTCAAACATCGCGCAATACTTATGTGACAACCTGATATTTTTTGGGCTGTTTTATGTTTAACACCAGCCGAATCTGTTTTTAAGTCTTCAAGCTTTGACTATTCAGTATGATTCCAAAGAAGCTAGATCATTGACAACAAATAATATAATGGGTTACAGCAGACATTCTTGCCTGATACCCAAATTAGTGCAAACAACTTTAAAATGAATCCTTTGTCACTCTACAACCGAATCTATCACCTGGGGTTTTGATCCTGGATATCAGTTTAGTTGGGACGCGTTTGTGTTATCCTTTCAAATGTCTACTGTACGAATGAATTCGAATTCGAATTTTGATGATGATTTCCGTTCGCTGATTTTCTCAATAATTATTGGTAAGTTCTTGGTATGATCAAACAATAAACTTTTAGAAGTTTCATGAATCAACCGTGATCTTGTGTTGATTCCATATTTGGACTTGGTTTAGTTTTTCTTATCACAGCTATGTATATACGGTACAAATGTCACATATTCCTTGTCATCTAGCAGTCAAAAAGAAATTGCGTCAATAGGGAAAAAGTTGTAGGGAGCTGGAATATATTACCAGAAACTGTATACGATAGTACTTAAAGAAAAGAAAAAAGGAGTAAGTGTGTGAAGTTGCCGAATTCTTTACGCTGAAATTTAAATAAAACCATATTCAAAATTTCTCTTTCCATTTTGAAATGAAAATAAAACCAAATTTGGTCTTATATCAAGGGACCCTATTTCACGTCACCTATAATTTATAAGGGTTAACTAGCTACTCAGACGAGTACCTACAGATGCTATGCGGTACTTACGTTTCAAGATAGATTACACTTCCTAAGTATGGGAAGAAATATGTCAGACTGATTAAATTTATGAGCTTCAATAAAATAAAAGTTTGCAATAAAACTCCTACGTCCTATAAGGCAATATAAAATGGCCTTTTTATATTGTCCGGTAGCGTAATTTGAAACGTCCGCTTTCATACCAAGACAGACTGACCGTATATCCTTTAGGCATCCCCCTTTTGCAAATGGAAATGATAAAGGAGCGTGTCGCTTCCGCCAACGGCATAGTCGATTTATATTTTATCTAGTCGAATATTTGAATTGAAATAAAAAAAAAAAAAAACACCAAAAATTAGAAAGTATCTGAAATGAAGGTCGACACGAAATTTCCTTTACTCGTTTAATGTGATTAACATTTTTAATTGTTTTTAATCCTTTTAAGGACGCAAATATTAAAATTGTAAAAAAGTTTCGAAATAAAATTGAAACTCTTACTATCGCCAGCGATTTACCTTAACCGATTTTAGGGCTGATCTATATTATGTTACCCTATTAAACGTTTTAATCGGTATTATTTATGACTTCCGTTCATACCAATTTTGCAATAAATCACATGTAGTGCTGGTGCAATATAAGATTGTGGCAGGGGTCAAGTCCGTAAGGGATGTAATTTATAATTAATAGTCAGACAATCATATGTGCCACATTCATGAGCATAAATTTTCACTCAAACTACATACGCATATGGAATTAGTATAATTTGTGGTTAGGTTCATCTCCTGTTTTGTACGTGCTTATACATACTTACATATGTATACATAATTTGCATGCCTTTATATCTTGTGGTATCGACTATTATCGGTATGTGTGGAACAAATATAAATTTGGCAATCAGTTATAATTGCGCACTTGTCTATTATTCAGGATGTTATTTCAATTAGCAATTCTGAAACTTAAAGAGTATACAAATGATTATTCAGTATTGCAACATATTGAAAAGGACATTAAATTGCACACATTATGGTATAATTTAGTAGAGTAGTGATTTAATATCATAATATTTTACGTACAAAATAATAATACTTTATGTTCCTTAATGGTGTGGATTTCTATGAGGCGATTACAAATGAAATGATATAACAGCGCGTTAGGACTGTGCTTGCGAACTACGATGAACGTTTTTCAACATCAGTTAAAAACGTATTTTGTTGGACAAGTAGACAAAAACCAAACCAATTTCGGACGATGTAGTATATGGTTCGCCATCTAATAGAAGCCGTTTTCGAGAAAATACATTTGAGTGGGGAAAGTTGGAATTCATTTTTTAAATCAATTTTGGAATAATGATCATTTTCACTTGATCGTGAGGAAATAAAAACAAAAACTATTAAATATATTAATATTAAATCTTAATAAATCTCATTTGAGGCTGATCCAAACGTATTATTTAAAGAAGTATAAAGATTGAAGCAAACGCATTTTGTCGTTTAGGACGTAGTCTATCGTACTCAAATTTTGTATAACATGCTGCCACTTAGTTGGCTTGGGAACATCGATTGTTCGGCAGCTTCAGGCCCTCAAATCGAAGAAGGTGTATATTCTTTTCTACATCCAGCGTATGTACATATATGTATATGTCGGAGCAGTTCTCGTTCTCTCCCCATACCTAAGCAGCGTAGCACAAATTTAAGCCGAGCTCATTCTTTCACTCCTTTTTCCGCACGGAATTTCGGTAGTTTAAATCTTCAGTTTTCTTCTCTTGTGCAGGATTCCATAAATTAAAGTATTGCATTAGCCTATTGATTATGCGATGAAACATGTTAGGTAAGATACCTTCGATAAGATGATTATGTCCTTTGAACATAAAAACACTTTGAGTTCCTTTCTATCTCTGAGTTTAGTTCAACCCCGCATCGTTTATCAAAGCTCAGAGCGACAATCGAATAATTTCGGCAAAACTGTCTTTCGGCATTTCGCAAGGTAAAATATATATAGACAAGTATGTATCAAAGGCATTTTAAATAAACTTTTCTTTTTACACTTTTTCTTTCTTTTTTTAAAAAAAAAAAAACCTTTGTACATATTTAAATACTTCCTTTCGAATGTTTATAAATTTTATTCAAAAATATCTATGAATTCTAAAATATTTGCTTAAAAGATGATGTAAAGTCTATTATAAATGAAGTTACCTAATTGATTAATAAATAAAATAGGTATTAAATAAATAAAAATATACATGTAATTTGTATCATGTAGAATATGTATTATTTTGGAGGAGATGTCTACAAAGGGCAGGGAACGTTTTACAAATGTAATAACCTTTTAGATTCAACTCAGTTTAAAAGATTTTAAAGAACCTCCTTTAACTGTACTATGATTCCCAGATTTATTATTAACTTCCCCCTTTTTTGAATGACGGGAACATTGTATTTTGCTAGAAAAGAATCTGTCTGCGAATTTATTGTTAAATCCGTCGGTTATTATGCTATTAACGAGATGGATACGTTGTTAAAGAACTCGATGGAGACAGTCCTAGCACACGTATTAGCACAAGAATTGAAATTAGCTAAAATTTTATGTAAAATAGATTCAGAAATATTACTATAGTACATCTCTTGATAGACATGGATCTGTGCAACTTCTATATTTATTGAAAACTCCTCATTTCAACTATAAACAATACCTAAAATCTGACTGGTCACCCTTTTGTAAGAATCAGAAATTTTACGCGTTACACCTAGTCGTTAATATAAAACCAATTCAAGTTGGAAGGGATACAATTTTGTAAATCAGAAAAAGATGCAAAAACAAAAAATGCAAACACTTATGTACATAGAAGTTTCAGCAATATTCTTGATAAAATTAAAAGCAACTTTCATAATAAGTACTTCAACATTGTGTGAAGTGAAATATGTAAATTATCTTGAGAGATAATATGTACATCTTATCTTCTTAGGTGGCGCTACAGTTCGGGATGAACCGGAGCCTGATGGCATATATGTATGTACATACTAATGTATGTATTAGACGAACTGCATGGCAACTTTGTATGTTTTGTTTTGCACTGTATAAAATCGTATACAATCGTGTATAAATTATACACAATATATCTACTTTTTATACACATATTACCTACTATTCTATAAGTATGTTCAAGAATATTAATACATTATATGCGATCAGTTTTTTTTTAATTCATTTCCTATTCTATTCATAGAACTGACCACCATTATTTAATTACATTTTCCGGTGTTAGGAAGAGAATAATTGTCACACTGAATTTTTGCCATTATTTATCCCGCATTCCTATTTGTGTATCTAATAGCAAATAAAATATTCAAAGTAAATCAAGGACGATTATTAGTCATATTATGCAGGTTTTAGAATAGATAGATACTCGTAACATTTATACACAAAATATCAGATAGGTACATACATTTTGTTCGGACAATTTTCATTTCGATTTACTCATTTGACCACATTTTTTCACACACAAAAACATTAAAGAGGATATATGCAGACATTTATGTTACCCTAGGATATGTGTGTTTTAAGCTCCATAGGCTTTTATATGCAGTCTGTGGCTGGCTTTATTTTTTTAAATCACACACCATAAAACTAATAACCAATTGATAGACGGATGAACACCCTCCATCATCTCGCTTGCAATAACAATACTTAACATACGCCAAGATAAGAGGGGTTGTGCGTATCACGTAATAGGTATATACCACATATTTATGATTTTACTTTGGGAAAAAAGTAAAAACTGATATTTGCACGCCATCATTTTTATGAAGTGGAAATAATTTTTCTTTCACTTGTCACCCTAGCATGTTTTTCTTAAATTTTTTTTTTTTTTATATTACTTTATACGAATCACTACACTTACAATCTGGGTACCATGGGGGTCAAATAGCTATGAAAAGCGAACAAAAATATCTAGCACGTGTAGGCATAGAAACATTACAACAGTATATGTATATATGTACATATGTAGGTATATTTGTTGACTGTGAGGTGTACCTAGGTCCAAGTTGCAAGATATTAAATCAATATATTTTTCTGACAAAGACCACTGGCAGGAATATTTAGAACTCTAGAATCTTGGGCACAAAAAGTTACAATTATGAGGAGATGTTACAATTACAAGTAATTATAATATTTAAATATTTTTGTTCATTCTGTATGTTATAACATACTCGAAAATTGCAAATAAGCCTCTGTCCAAATAGATTTTGTATGTAAGTGTTGAAATGGAAGTCAAATTTCTTTTTCTGCTTAGCAGAGTTTTTTAAACTTTGATTAAAAATAAATTCGCAAATGTTTTCCTTTTTTTATGTCTTACGAATCTATGGGAAGTTTAATTTTCATACGTAGGTACATATGTATTTACATCTCATTACTGTTACACTCGTTCAGACATAATTGAATACTTGGATGAACTTTTAAATTCATCGAAACCTCCAATTCAAATGAGAACAACTTAGTTCATAGTCAACTACTTCAATTTAACATCCATACATAGGTACTTATGTATATACATATATTTTGCGTTTAGCAATCTTTAGGTCTACAGCGCTGGATTTCATAGTACGTAAATAGATATGTATGTATGTACATATATACATAAATTTATACGGAAGTTTGTGGCATAATGATGGTTTATAGGAGGTCACATCAATCAACGCAGTTTTTTTTTTTTTTTTATTTACGTATGTTTTGTATGTTTATATGTATACGTACATGCAGTGCCGCATATTTACCATAATTGAAAACCCCTGAACACACCAAGAATGATTGACAGATTTTGTATCCGCATTTTGAGTTAAGGGACGTCATTCAAAATTCTACATCTGCTTGTTTGCTATACCAGAGTCCCATAGGCCACAGGACACGAAGGATGTTAAATTTTAAATCATTCAGTGTCTCAGAAAGGAGCAATGGAAACATACTCTCATATACTAGTAACAAATTGATTATACAATGAATATACATGAAAAAGTAAATTTAACTATAATCTTTATCTCAAATTATAAATCAATCTATATGTACATACATACATACATATGTAGTAGTATGTGAAAATCTAAAGGCGCAATCAAGCATTTTGAAGAGCAAGCACAAGCAAACTGTTTTATAACAATCCAGAAACTACTTATAAAATCACGACCGAGATCTTAAGCCAGCAAACTAAAAAAAGAATATAGCACATACACCTTGACGGAAAAAAAAATGTATATATATATACTATATATAATATACGTATATGTATATCACACAACATCTCCAGAGGCCGACGCACTTGAACACCTGGCCGACCCCCTGGAGAGGGTAGCAATTTCGTTTACGACTTACACATTTATGAACGGAGTTTGTACCATTCAATGTCGTCGAGCCGGCTTCTCCTTTCACTCTATATCTGCCGACCACACACACAATGAAGCTCACTGTATCCACTACCACTGAAGCACTGTACTTATTCCATCAAGTCCCTTAAAGAATTTATTATAGAGTTCAGAAAAAATACTTAAGACGAAAAAGCAACAACACGTATAGCTTGCAACCCTCTTAGAATTTTCCCGGTATTCTTAAAAAAAAAAAAAAAAACATTGAAGAGGGAAGAAAGGTTTTCATCCACAGTGAAATAAAAAAAAATAAAAAATATATCATCAGCAAAAAAATCTACTACTAAATATTCTGCATTACAACGCATGCTCTACAGATCTCCATCTCATATTGGGAGCGCGTTGTAATTTTAACAATTGTTAAGGGTTGTCGCCTTGTGGGAATGTTTTTTTTTTTTTTTTTTCTCTCATTTTTTTTTTTAATTGCCTACTCTACGTATACTGTAACTGAGGTTCAGAATATAGTTACTGAAACCGAAAAAAAAAAAAAACATAACATCCTCACAGATCCACCATAATCCACAGGTTAATATGGCTATGTATTGGAATGGAGTTTACTAATACAACACAAGTTGGCGAAAAGGGCGAGAGATTTTGCGCAGGTGATATGAAGGAAAAATGTCGTCTCACACCAAAAAAGGGACGTAGTATTCTATTTTGCAAGTTTACTATTCGACTGTTTCAGTCAACAGTTCTATGAATATAGTAGGTAAATATGGGGGTTGAGTGTGCCTGATTGGGGTTGATCTTCAATGTGTCGGTAAACATGAAATTTTTTGTCGGTGTGAGAGTAACGAAGGTGAATAAGATTGCCCCAATGTTGCGTTATGAAGTAAATGGATTTTTGTTGTTGCTTGTGATAGCGTTTTTCTTCCTTTGTTTAACTTTAGTGGCCATTTTCTTCATGATTAATTTTGGGCGTCCCTTATCTGGCAATCTATTGGTCTATCGCAGTTTTAAATTTTAATGGAACTGATTAGTTCTATGTTTAACATGCCTCGGATGAAACTGATTTAATGTGTTTTTAAATTTAATAAAAAAACTACCTAGTTAAAATCATACATATATATACTAAGTGTATTTCTCTATATCCTTCCTTTTTTTTACCTTCTACACATTCATTTATACAACGTGTGTCCCTTTCATGCAATCGAATAAATTGAAGAAAGATACATCTGTATAACTCCATTCATATCTACGACCATGAATTTAAGCCCATTAAAAACTCTTAAGTGGATATTTGACCTTTTTGTCTGCAAAATGGAGGCACACTACGGAAACAAATCCGCGAACATAATTTTAGGGGAAGTCTTCCGGATCCGCATTCTAACTTTCACATATGCCTGTAAGATATATGGCATAACAACTTAAACTGGAATAAACAAAGCGCCACACACTCCGCATATACACATATGTATGGTATGGTTTTGTTGTCATTTTCATATTTTCCCTTTACTGTGTATGGTATGGTTTCAAAAGGACAACTTTTTCCTACACCATAAGGATGGTCGGTCGTTCCAGACCTATTCAAATTCACGAACGAAAGTGATATAATGGGCAAACAACAACAATAAGTAGGATCCATTTACAAATTCAAATAAAACATTCAGATCCTTTTTGTGGGTTTTCAACTTGTTGGAATTTTGATATTTTTATCCTCTTACGTGAGTTTGGGAGGTATTTGTTGTGTTATGACAATTTTGAAGTCTTCTATTGAAGCATATTAGTGTGTTTATCTCATGGTAATAGAATGCATAAAGGCACATCTATACACAGATAATTAGTCTCTTGCACTTTTGAATTTAATTCAAATTTATTAAAAGCTTTTAAGTTTGTATAATAAACTACTTTAATGAACAGGATTATCTACTACTATTAGAGTGCTCAGAAGAGTTAATTTTGATAGGTTGTGTCATTATTTTTACTTGAGTTCTTCAACATCCTTAAAGTGATTATGATACATGTAGTTATGACATATGTATGTATGTATGATATCTAACGGTTTAGTTCAAAGTATTTTGCATCGAGAAGTGTGGTCTTTTAATAGCAAAACTAATAGAACGAAAAGAATTCCTTGTGGTTGTTTTTAAGAACTCCACGTTAAGCCTGGATTGGACAGTAATTTTATTTAAAATGAAATTAATGCCCTATCCGACTAGACACTGGAACTGCTTTCCTAAATCGGTAGCTACTTGCCCATTGAAGCATGTAATTATTAATTGAATTATGTTATATGCAATATTATATAATATTGTGTGAAACCTGATTCAAATGTCTATAAACATGTTTTTTTTTTTACTTGTGTAGTCAGACATACATACATCTAAGTCGGCCATCTTATTACACCATTTGTACAAGCAAATGTATTATATTGATTTCTTTTATGTCTCAATAAAACTGAATTGTAATTGTTATTGTAATCGCTAGCTACTGAAGTTTTTGGTGTATCCGGTTTAAATGTACAAAATTATATTTGCCTTTAATATTCGGCGAACCAACAACAGAAGGTGTCCTGATTATGCTGACTTCAATAGTTGAAAACTTTAATTTGAGAACTCTAGGCTTATGTATGTCTTTAATCACATAGTTTTGGGACGTATTCTTATAACAGAGGCTTTTGGAACCAATTTCGTTCAAACTTTAGATAAACCAGCTACACGACCATGCGAACAACATCGAATTCGGTTTGACTGTTCGTGAGTTATAAAGTCACAACGCACTTGCAACAATTTTTTATATATACAGAGATTCTGCTTTCTTACAAATCTTATCTATCTAAAATTAATTATCATTCAGCACTACCAGCGTCTCAAATTCTTAAATTTCTGAACTCAACGAGTGAACTACACTAACATATTGCTCAACCCGAAAGGGTTTTTAATCTCAGTTTGGGCATTAACTTTGGCTGGATCGATTTAGGCTTCCAGATAAGTGGCAGGAAATATCTCAATCCTACTAATGTGGCTAATATATATTTAATACAAGTGTTAGGTACACCTCTTCAGAGGGAACCTTCATATTTAGATACGCTATTTCAACATATTAAAAGGACAGGGCTTAATCTTGAAAACCATGTCAGCGTGACGACCGACGGTGTTTCTATGAGGCGGCAGTGCTCGTATCCCGAAGAAGTTTACTGACGGTCTATTCGTTCATTGTACTAGACGTTTAAACCAATGTTTAAACATATGTACATACGTTGAAATGCTTAGGCCAGAAGAAGAGTATCAAATTGTGACATTTACTCACTTTGCTATTGACTCAGGATAATTTTTTAGTATTATGTATGTATGTCTAAACTTTTCAAGCAGAAACGTTGTTAAAAAACCATCAGCATCGTCGCCTTTGTTGTGCTGGATTTCATGCGGCCGTCACACCGAAATCACTTATTTGATAAAAACCGACGGCAATCAAGTTGCGGCAAAATAAATGGTATACCGTGCTGCAGAGTAGTCGAAAGATGATCACGAAATAAGTGAAAGTCCAAAAAGCGCTCGATCTATTTCATGCAGAGATGCTATGTATTCTAGGAATGACGTTTGACGTTTGAAACTTTAACCTCAGGGTGTAAGTAACGTACTGCAGTGCGCGGAATGGCTATTAAAGTGGCAGACTGGTGAGGAAGGGGTTCGATGTTTAAATCCCAACCAAGACCAAAATTTTGTTTAAGGCCCCACAATCGTGAACATCTAGTAAACATTCGAAAGTATAGGTAATTGTTTTGAGAAAGCTTCTGAAAAATAGTAGGTACCCTTCAGAAATGGCACATAATTGGAGTTTTCTTCCGTTCGGATTGAATTATTTTGAGGAACTAATCTTTGAGTCCTTTACGAGCATAGTGCTCCAATCATTTATTTTTTATTTAAGGGATCATGGCAAGTCTATAAAACCCAAACTGAATAGTGAAAATATAAAAAACGAAGCATAGTTGTGAAACCACAGTTGATGCCATTTACTGGATAGGATATAAGGAAAGGAAAACAATTAGCCGACAGCAAGAAAAGCTAATATTTTCAACAAAGAAACTGAAGCGGATTCTTGAATATGTGGTATGTATGTATGTACCTACCAGTTTATTTCAATTAAATCTGTACTTCCTGATTCTTAAAAACGGAGCTATTTGAGGGTCACCGTGAAAGACATCAATCCTCACTTATATACGTAAACAACCTTATTGGTCCCAGAGATCTTTATCGCTATCCGCATATGACTGTATTGATAGTGACAAGGTATATATGTATGTATGTACATATGTAGACCCATGTCTGGTTTTGATATCGTATTCTGCTCATCCGTATGTTCGTAACTTTGATGTAAAAACTGATGTGATTTTTACAACATCGTTTTTGGAAAAATATTACGAAACTTAAGCCCCCGCTAGACAATTTGGAAGAACGGAGGTTTCTTTCACTGTCCCAATTAAGGGTATTAAGATAGAAGGATGGAAAGAAAAATAAGATAAAAGGACTGTTAATATCCAAGATTAGAAAGAACGTTACATTAAACATGTACTACAGTCCAACTCCTCTTGACTTGAAGTCGAAATTTTCTTTAACACGGTTTTTCTGCGTTTTCTTCTTTTGGATTTTTCATACATATAACAATCGAGATTCCTCGAAAATTGATTCAATTTCAGTGTCTCGTTACAATTCAACTTAAAGGGATTCGACTGCATTTTAAGATAAATAGTATAGAGCATTTTTTTTACCCAGGTACTACTGTAACCACTTTTGCCAGTTGCTGATTCTTTAGTCTACGCTGACATTTCAAGATCACAAAGCCCTACTTCTCACAAGGAGCTTTAATATAAAATTCTCATTATCCCAATTCTGCGGTATGGCGAGTAAGCATTAGGAAAGGAGAATGAAAATACCCTTCATTGTTTCGAAATAAAATTTTTTCGAGTGATTTCCGGTTCCGATTCATTAGATGAATGACAAAATGACTTGAACTTAGTAAAAAGGTTCAAAATAATCACCTAGGATGCCTAGGACATGTAAAATGAATCGTGATTACTGGGTAAATGTACATCTAGCAAAGAAATCTCATCCACTGTAGACGATAAAGGTTTTTGAATGCCATTTCTAACATATAACTTCTTCATACATCGTGATGATGTATGCCGAAGAAATTTTAATTTTGGACGGAAGATATACATAGCTGTCGTACAAACCATGATAAGAAAGTTGGAAGAGAACTGCAAGATCCGGAACGTTAATATCAACCTACTTACTTACTTAACGGACTCCCCACCCGTGAAGTCTCTGCCTGAGACACAGCAGCCTTCCACTCTCTTCGATCCCGGGCACGCTGCTTCCAGTTATCTAGACCAAGCGCTCTGGCATCCGCGATAGCTTGATCCTTAAAACGGAGGTTCGGTCTTCCTTGTCTTCTCGAACCTGGGGGCTGTGATTCGAAGATCCTCTTTGCTGGAGCATTATTGTCCATTCGCTCGATGTGGCCGAGCCAGTGTAGTCGACGTGTTTTGACTTTTTGGACTACATCCACATCTTGGTACAGCTCATAGAGTTCGCGGTTATATCTTCTCCTCCATTCGCCCTCCTCGCATACGAGACCGAATATCCGACGAAGAATTTTTCTTTCGAAAGTGTTCAGTATTTGCTCTGCTTTCCTGTTTATCGTCCAGCACTCGGCTCCATACAGCAGAACTGGCAGGATCAAAGTTTTGTAGAGCAAACATTTCGTCTTCCGAGTTAGGAGTTTTGACCCCATTTGTTTCGCCAAACCGAAGTAGCAGCGGTTTCCTAGGGTAAGTCTTCGTCGAATCTCCACTAAGTTGTCATTCGTGGAGTTGATATTTACTCCGAGGTAGGTAAACTCCTTAACCACTTCGAAGTTACTGTTGCCAACAGTGACGTTTTGTCCTAGGCGGTGGACAGATGCTTCTTTGTTTGTTGACAACATGTACTTGGTTTTGTCCTCATTCACTTCAAGGCCAACTCGTTTCGCCTCTTCTTCAATTGCCGTAAAAGCCTCTAACACGGCGCGCTGGGAGCGACCGATGATGTCGATGTCGTCTGCGTATCCCAGCAACTGGACAGATTTGTTGAAGATAGTGCCTTCCGTGTTTACCTGCGCACTATCTGTTCCACCACAAGATTGAAGACGTCACATGATAGCGCATCCCCTTGCCGAAATCCGGTGCATGTTTGGAATAGTTCAGAGGAACTGTTGCCGAATTGCACGTTGCACCGCGTGTTATCCAGCGTCACGCGGCACAGTTGGATCAGTTTAGCCGGGATCCCGAATTCGGCCATCGCCTTGTAGAGCTCAAGACGATGAATGCTATCATGTGCGGCTTTAAAGTCGATGAAGAGATGGTGAGTCTCGACTTGAAATTCGTTGGTCTTTTCCAGGATTTGCCTAAGTGTGAAAATTTGGTCGATCGTCGATCTGCCGGGCCGGAAGCCACACTGGTACGTGCCGATTAGTGTGCTGCAGAAGGGCTTCAGACGTTCACACAGTACGTTGGATAGGATCTTATATGCGACATTAAGCAAGTATATGCCTCGGTAGTTCTTACAAGACATAGGATCGCCTTCCTTCCTTGATTTCGATAGCTGAGCCGACCTCTTCAAAACTAGGAAGGGGGATGGATTCTTTATTGACTGGATGCGGGTTCTCTTCTTGCCCTATCACTCTCTCTACCTGCCCATTAAGTAGCTGCTGGAAATGCTGCTTAAATACATCTACTAATTCCTGTGCTTCGGTGACTAGGTTTCCTTCACTGTTTCGAAGAGCCTGCGTTCCGGGCTTGAAGCCAGCTGCCAGTTGCTTGGATTTCCTGAAAAACATCCGGATGTTAATATCAACCTAGATAAATAAAAAAAAGAATTGGTATTTCAATGGTTTCAAAATAGAAATAGTTAAAAAGTACAAATATGTATTTAGGCTTAATAATTTACACTGAGAAGAAAGAGAAGCAAAAGCTAAACCTTGTTTAAATAGCACCTGGAAGAATATCATTGGGAAGAAGAAGGTAAAGTTTTCAGCAAAATTTAAACTATTTAACGCTGTAATTAGATCAATCTTTAGCTATGCGTCTAAAGTTTATTTGGAAAAATAATATAGGTAAGACACTAGAGAGCCTAAGAAACAGTCACATTAAAACAAACCTGCAAGATGCACAAATTAACTCAGTCATTCAATAGGCCGTTTGTACTACAATAATGATAATGACTGACATTGGATAATGTGAACTTATAAAGCGCGGACTGGCATCTTAGATCGTAATTCAAAAAAGTATCGGAAATGTGAAAGAAGAAACTGCAATCTTTGCCACCTACGGGAGGAGGAAGATATTATTCAGTTATAGGAATATGTCCAATTTTCAAATAGGTATGTTTAAATTTTCTTGGAAAGCAGGTAGGTACTGCAGGAAGATGAAATCATCAACCTACTCAACGGTGAAACTGGTAACTGATGGGAACCTATTCATAAGTATATTAAGGAGGCTTTCTCTTAAGGCAAATCATTAATAGATGAGTACAACTCATAAATTTATGAACATAAATTGCCACCCTATCTCTCTAAAAGAAGACTTTTGTCAAGTTTTAGTATTTTGTAAATTTTTGGTTTTTGAAAATAAACATAACAAATTACTGCTACTACTACTACTACATATAACATCTTCAATCATCCAAAGGTTGAGGGGTTCAATTCTTGGTATTGCCGTTTTCCCATTGCACTTTATGGATTAAAACCACTAGCTTTAGCAGATCCATCGGTATAGATGAAATACAATTTTCAAAAAGTAAGTGTAAATATTATACGATTCGCCATTTCTTAAAAGTTTCAATAGCTTATACAAATCGTTCTTCTCGAACCTACCCGCTGAAAACTCGTTTAGCGTATCGACGATAATGCAAAACTCTTTTGAACAGATGAGACGTTGAAACAAGGATTTATATGTAATACCAGAGAAATTTCCCTCAATTACTACTTTAAAATGAGGATTGTGTCAACACGAAATTAAGTGTTACTATTGTGATAACAACCCATTTAATAATTTCGGAGCATTTGCCTGCAATTCCTAAATACATATGTACATACATTTATTTGTATATACACGAAAGAACGTACAAATTCATCCTTTTCAATGGGTAAGAACCACAGACGTACCTTTAACTCATGAAAGCAAAGAAAACTCCCAGAGGATCTAAAAACCTCTGCGTTAGTGAAAAACAAACGGGAACAACACAACCGGAAGAAGTCAAAATGAAATCAGCAGAAAATGCTATTACATCCCCACGATGATGATGATGGTGATGACGAGAAGGATGATGATGGGGGAATTTGGTATAATTTTCGCCCTTCTTACGAGGGTGTGTTTGTGGTGACTGGAAAAAAAAAAAATCAAAATACTTTAAGAAGGGGTTGAATCAAGGCATTGGGTTGGGATGGGAAAGCGAAAATATTATGGCATAATAAATATTTCTCCCTAGGGGAATTGTATTTCCTACGGCTGTTTCTCAGAGTAGCATTGCAAACTGATGTGACAGATCCATTCATACACCTCTGAACATAAGATCAACATATATGTATGTTGACAGGTTCACTTATGACTGAGCTTGTTTACACCAGATTAATGCACCCTCCTTAGTAAGGGAGAATGGGGATGAAAAGTCTATGAAAGTAGTTTAATAGTGGTTAAGGAATCAAATTATAAAAACTTTACATGTCTCAGAGAAGAGAAGCTTTAGTCCAAGTAGTTCAGAGAGAGTATTATGCATACTGACCGAGCAAACTAAATACAAACATCTTTGTAATAATAAAAAAAAAAAAACCTCATGATTATAAATTTAAATTAAACCATGATAAAAATATCCCCTGTTTTAATATTCGTACTCTTTTCGTTGTATGTATTTTTATAATAATCATTTAATCAAAGTAGCAATCGGGGACAGAAAATCTCTGTAAAAAAGGGAGTTTTATTTTCCTATGTTTTCTTATACTATACAATATTTTGAAGGAGGGGTAAAAGTAATGTTCGCTTGTGGTCCATCGTCGACGACAATCATCTCTTCTTTTTTTTTTTTTATTAGTCCAAACTACCCCTGTGGAGTAAAGTCATTCATTGCACAAGAACTTTGTCGTTAATGACATTATCTCATATTTTATTATTCAGAATGGACTGTGATGAAGGGATCTATCAGATGGTACATTTTTTTTTTTTTTTTGTGGTATTTACTTATTTGACATAATTACCTACAGGGGCTAAAAAGATGGCCAGATGAATTATCTTTATTACCAACAATCAACTTTTAAAGTTCAATTCCAAATATGTAAGTATATCCCTCTTCAGAGTAAAATTTTAAATCAAATTTCTTGTTCGCCCCCTTTTTATGTATAAAGTAAATAAACTGTTTATAGAACTGTTAGAAGTCGATATGCTTGCTTTCATATTGGAAAGCATCCCGCTGGGGTGATAATAAACAGTAACCGGATACAAGCGTTTTCTCTGTGATTTTGACATATGTTTTTCATACGCTTTGCTAACACATTACGACACTTATTGCCCGAAGGCCTCTTCTCATAAATCGCGAGTCACACAACACATTATTATTCTATTTTTATTGTACCATCCATAACTCTGCCTTACATACACACATATTGTGAAGGAAATTTACAGGCGCCAGCTACCTTCAAAAATCAGATACATGTAGGGTTGTTGAACGAATTTGTTCACCTCGGGGCACCGAAGACAAGTTAACTTCAAGATAAATGCCACATAACAACACATCCGAGAAAATCTATACTATGTGAGGTATAAGAGGATACACGTGATACTTCCGGACATACGCTCCACATAAATGTGTAGTATATTCTTAACATGGCTTTATCTAGTGAATCACTTAAAAGACCGTCATTTTGGGGAAATTACATGAAGTTATCTCATATATGTATGTAGGTTGCATCCTTCATTCTCTAAGCTATAACTTAAAAATTGCTAATACAAGAAAAAAAAAAGCAAAAAAACTTGTAGTAGTGCGCACAAGAGCTGTTTTTCTATAAATAGAAGTTTTTCTCCTCAAGTGATGATGGTGGGAATATGGGGTTGGCTCAAATTTAAAAGTTATTGCAAAGTCAACATACAACTTAAGTGAAAAAGAATTTCAATGGCGCCATAAAATTCCAGCGTCTGAAAGTATATTATTTGATGTTTTAAGAAAAAACAAACAGATGATCTAATTTCCTTCCTTTTACGCCTTTGCCACACAGTTTAATATCCTTAAATATGTAATGGTATGTTCCTCACAAACTTGTTATCAATTTGCTGGAAATAAATTCTTATTCAAATTTTACTTTGAACGAAGTACTTTAATAGTTCTTACCAAGTTGCATGATAAAAACTATCAGTGAGATTTTCAAACAGGGTTTTAAGCACTTTGCTTGAAACAACCATTATTTAAATACTTAGGCTAAGGTTTAAGTTAAGGTTCGAGTGTCTGCCGATGTAGCTTGAGCACAGGCACAATTGACCAGTGTAGTCAATAATTCAATGGAATTCCATATGTTTTTGGAAATTCTTACTCCTACCTTAGAACTTGGTTGGAACTTATGTATGTTGGCGGTTTCTGACGTTTCTCACCAGCTCACATAAATAGTTAAAAAGTGAAGGGTCTTCTTATAGCGAGAGCTACACAGGTCCAGAGAAAATGAAAGATTATCTCAACTCACACAAAAGTTGTTAGGTTAGGTGCGTGGGTAGACGAGTGGAGGAATCCACAATACACACCCATTGTGATATCCATAGGGAAGAGATGTCGCTTGCCCATTGGTTAGCCCTAGTTCTACAAATATGGTCCCTATGAACTAGTAAACCATCCATTGACTGGTCTACTCGATAATTCTTCTAGGTCACCGAAGAAGTATCGCCCTAGAAATTTAAATATAAAGCGGTTAAGAACTGGGCAGTGACAGAGAAAGTAGGTTGTATCCTCGACTTTCTCATAACCACATCCACGATATATGTCTTCCTCTTCTGGCCAGCTCGTCGGCCTTCTCATCACCTGGTATATTTTCATGTCCAGGGACCCAACAGAGCGCAACCTTGTGCTGTGTTCCAAGAACCTCTTCACGACAGTACTTCACAAGCTTGGATTCTATTTCGATAGCAGAAATTGCTTTTATTGCTGCCTGGCTGTCGATGACAAAGGTCATACCTTCCTGTGGCTATTGTCACTGCTATGGCATCCGCTTGGAAAACACTGCTATTGTTCGGGAGACGGACTGATTTGGATATACCCAATGGTTCAGAAAAGATACCTGAACCTATGCATACATACATCCGTCTTTGATCCATCTGTTAAGACAAAGATGGTACGTGGATTGATAGGCTGACCGCTTTTCCATACTTATCTGCTCGAGAACAAGCTTGTAAAGAATCTCTTGAAATCTAGGTACGGAGTCAGGTAATCCATGGTGGGAAAATTTCCTAGATATTTATTCAGGATCATATTTTGTCTCCAACTGTTTGACTGACTTATTCAATTCCTTAGTCAAAGTTAAGCTTAACTCGCGGCTTCCTATGAGACAGTGACCTATGATGACACCTACTGTTATGCTGATATGGAATCTGTCATGACATGACATTTGATACAATTTTTCTACCTAAGCTTGGTCTCTCTAAATGCATTCAGCTTGAGTAATTGTTTGCATGTGTCGACTGGATACTGTACAGCATTCATATTTAGCCGACATATGAAAAAAACCATCACCCCTCTGGTGGTTTTGTAACTATGTGTGTATAGACTATAGACGCTTCATGTGAAGTCACGTCTCCCTTAGCGCCTTGTCTGGAAGGGTGGCCTACAATTTCTTGTTAAACTAAAACTTGGGTAAGGTTGTAGGTTGAGTTAATTTTTTTTTTTAGAATAAATTCTAAGGCAACGTTCCCTGACTCTGAGGTAGAGAAGAACCATGAAAAGCTAGATTCCTTCGATTCGAACATGTGTTCCTACGACATTTGACTACGATACCAGTCGGTGTTGGATGCGAGCCGTAGCTTAACTCTGTTCAATTAGAACGATAAAGACGGGTGAAACTATCATGCTCAGTTGGTGGACCTGACGTGATATGATGTTTATAAGAATATTATATGGGTACAGTGGTGGCTTTTGTATGTTCGGCTTCGTTTTCTAGGTTTTTAACTCGACAGTGGCCTATTATTAAATTTATGACTTGGTTTGCTGTAGGAGTTGTTTTGTTCTTGTGATCTTGGCTTAAATCTTGTTTCGCTGTTCGCTTTCAATTTCCCCCAGTAATAATTAAGTAAAGTTTAAGCTATTGTTTAATACTCTTAAAATTATCAAGTTTAACTTTCTGGCCAATTCATTCGTTTTTTCTCTACGTTGAGATGTTTTCTATTTGTGCTAGCTAGTGCTTTAAACAATAGTAGTCAGTCCCAAACTAGTTTTGAGCCAGCTACCCCCTAGATGTCAGTGAGAATCTAAATATTTTATGGCTTAAAGGATCGTTCCTGAGCTCATGCCATATACTCCTTTATCTCTTTTAAATATTTACATATATGCATATGTATGTGTGTACATCTGTTTGCAGAAGTAGTTCGAATCTGTTTGCAGTTATGTCCTGCAAAACGAAGTTTTGGTTATATTCTGTAGGATATCTGTCTGATATATTTACATATGGAGTTATCCCAAGTTTTGAGATGAGCATCTAGACAATATCACTCATTTGAGCTGTTTTCTTTGGACCAATTCTGAATGAAAATACTTATTTTGTTTTATATCACCAGAAAAGTGCGGTATACATACATACAAGCATTCTCATTTTGGAATCTTGTCACCATTTTTGACAAGAAAACTTTTGTTGGTCCATAATGAGAGAGATTGGTAAAAATTCCATTATATCTCCAAAGTATGTTTCCTTGGTTTCTTGGTTGAGGCCGAGGTCCACCCCGGACAGTAACTTCATTTAGTCGAAGATTATAACTATAACCAAACGGTTAGACTCCATTATTATATAAGGACCATAAGTTTCTATAAGAAAATATGCAAAGCGTGTTCTAAAAGAACTCCATACCCTGGAAAGACTAAAAACCAACCTATTTTTCGAAAGAAAAAGAATATCCGTAGTCTGATGCAAAAAGCAACCCTTCGAAGTAAGGTTTTGCAAGAAGTTTTCAATAAATTTTAGTTTCAAGAATCTTTCTCATGACAGTTTTACTGTCGGATGTTTGTCACACGCATGTGAGAGGTGGAGCCGTGAAAAACTTTTTGGTGTTGTCTGGGATTCCAACATCACATAAGTACATATTCCACTTCAAGCTCGAGTAGCAGCTTCAGCAATAGAGTGGAATCAAATCAGGGTCCTACTGCTGTTTATCGTCAAGGTTTTTAGCACAGATGTACAAACATATGTACTAAACTGTTTCCTATTACGAATACAAAAATTCAAAGTGATGCATTTTGCGTAACGATAGTGTGTAAGAAGTTCACGTCCAAAGTGCCGTACAGCAAGGCACAATACTACATATCACCTTTTTTATGTCTAGTAGTTTAGTCATGTTCTCCGTGGAGCAATAGTTGGGCAAAAAATGGTATTGGAGTGTTCACATCTTACAGTAAGGCGATAATTCTGTGGCAACAAGGAAAAACAGCATAAGTAGTTTTTATAATTTTTCAGGAAAGCAGTTTAGCCATAGTTTACAACCTGTCTGTAAATTAAAACTACTCTATTTAATACTACGTAAGTACATATAAGGTAAGTCCCCTTGATCTTATTTGACACCACTTATAAGTAATATATGAAATTTTAAAACATTCGTTTAATAGATCCAATTTAAAACATACATACATTGGCTTGAATTCTCACGACAAAATATTTAAATTACATCAAAAACAAGAATCCAAATGATTTCTTATCCATCGTGTTGTGATGTGAACGTGCAGACCCAAGGAACACATTTAGGCATCGGTGCATAACAAAATCAAGAGTTCTTTTAAATTGTTCGCCACATTGCAATGCTCAGAGAATAATACGCAAAAGTTTTACGGTCTCTTGAACGTTTCAGAACCGCAAAGCGAACATTTTTTAATTGAGGTTGAGTATGCCCTGAAAGTTAACAGCATGGCTATCACTTCAACAGCGAAGAATAACAAGTTCTTGACACTTCCTCGCAATATAAGATAAAAAGGAATAATAAAACAAAATCCAGGTAAAAAAAAAAAAAATGTTGTCTCTGGTTCAGTAAATCACGCAATACATACATACATATGCATAGCTCTATCTTATGAAGACTAAATTTTGTTTAGTACTTTCAAAAATTCTGTGATGAGGAATCACAAGCTTCTAAAAATCTTCTCATTATGACTGAATGAATCTGCGTTATATACAGAGAGTTGAAGACTTTTTGACAAAGGTTGTTGTTTGATTGGAATATGGCTGTTTATAATCTTCCTATATACCTATGTACTTATCCAAACAACAGAGTATTTTAAATACACTTCTCTAGCCTTAAGTGTATAAAAATTGATATTAAATTGAAAGCCTCTAAAATTTAAAGTATGTTTACGTACCAACTAATCATGCCAAACCTATATTTTATGGCAGAGCTATACATACTGTGCAAAATGGTGGCATTTAAGTAAACCGGTTTGTTTTTGGGCTTTTCAAATGCTGAAATATTTAAAATTGGGACTAGGTAGGTAGGTGGAAGGGGTGGCTGCACATGCAACCAGCACTTAAATCGCCAGTGGTTCCATTGTGAACCTCTATCGACGATAACTTAAAATGATGATAGGTTAGGTTAGGTTAGGTAGATGGGTGCCTTGTGACAGTGTCACTGCTCACTTAGACCACAAAAAGGGTAGATTGTGTTCAATCATTTAACCCCGGAAACCTATAAAGTCCGCTATTGGAACCACCCAGATAATGATATGAATCTCAGGAGGTCCGTCAGCTCTACGTTACCCAAGTCATCCAAATCCGACAAGAAGTAACTACCAAGAGTCCTCATTCTTCTGACGGATAGGGCAGGACAGTCACACAGCAGGTGACGAACTGATTCAATTTCTTCTTCGTCCCTGCAACTTCTACAGAAGTCATTATGTAGTACAACGAGTCGCTCCGCATGGACACCAATGGCACAATGACCAGTAATTATCCCTGAAACGACCCGTGTTTTATAACGACTCAGTTTCACCAGAGAAGTTGATCTCTTCTTGCTGATACCCGGCCATAGGGCCCTGGCTGTTGCGCATGTTTCCAGATGAACCCAGCGACTATTTGCTCGACCGATGGCTTCATCCTCTATTTTCTTCTGTAAGGAACTGATTGGGATTACTGCAAAAGGGAGAGCCCGCGATAGGTGCAGCGTCGACCCTTTCCTAGCAAGTTCGTCAGCCCTTTCTTTTTTTACGATATCCATATGCCCTGGCACCCAACAGATGGTCACCGCATTAGCTCTAGATATCTCATTCAAGACTGATTTGCAGATCTTCACATCTGATTGATCTTCTTGATCTGATTATAGCGGAGTCCAGAGCCTTAACGGCTGCCTGGCTGTCTACGTACACAGTAATCGTTCTGCCGACGATATTGCTCTCGCTTATAATCTTAGCAGCCTGTATGATGGCTGTGACTTCTGCCTGAAAGACGCTGCAATCATCATTTATTCTAAAGGAGTTGTTTATTCCTAGGGCCTCACAATAAACTCCGGCTCCCGTGCCAACGTTCATCTAAGAACCGTCGGTATAGAACGCCAACATTCTGTCAGGAATTCTTATAGCGAATCTCCTTTCAAAAACTAGCGTGGGGGTCATGTGATCAGTTTCTGACAAACAGTTGGTGGATCCCCATCGGGACAAAATTGAGGCATGGCCGTACAGGCTCGATGACCACATTCGGCCTTCTCTCAGTCTTATAGCGGTTTTAGCCGCCAGACTGCCACAGTATATGTCGAGCGGAATGAAACTGAGCATGGTTTCCATTGCCGCTGTTGGTGTTGTCTTCATTGATCCAATGACTCCTAAAATGATGATAAAAGTTCGTCTGTAGCTTTGGGATAGCTAAGCGCCCTCCCTGAACCAACCCGATATCGTTATAAATTTCAGGATGGTTAATGCTGGCTTTCCTGACAGGTCGCTCAGATATTCGAAGTGGTATTCGCTGATTGCCGTTTTCCTAGTTCTGCACAGACTTGGACATTCGCATAGAAAGGGAGGGAGTGTCTAGTCGCATTCTTTTTTAGTGGGCCTCCAAGAGGTCGGGCCGATGATAATTCCCATGTAGAGCTCTAAGTTAGGTCTGTTGAGTGCTGAAATTCCTTAGCTTGGTTTTGGCATTGTCATGTTTTGTTCAGATTTTTTTGGAGACACAGCAAAATGAGAGCGCGTTCCATCTCTCATTAGTTGGTCTCGCGAAGGCTTCCTCTATATTGGTTTTAACAAGAGCTAGGGGCGGTAGAACACAAGTAACGACCATTGTCAGGGATTCCTTTCTTGCTAAATCGTTCATTCCCTAAAAAGGGACTAAGGAAAAAACTTTTTGATGGGTTTTTCTGCCATGAACTTTGAACCTAGCAGGTTGATGCGACAACTACAATCTCGAACACATTTATTTTGCCGAAATTCAAAATACATAAATTGAAATATTTGTACATACATAGGTACATACATTTATATAATTAACGTTGAAGTACGTACTGAAGTAGGTATTGGTTTGGTTTCGAATGAAAGTATGAGATGTTTGCTGGATGAGAATAATCGTAAATATATGTTTTTCTATTCTATTCACGTATAAAATTGCAATGAGCACATCGTCACGAATAAAGTAAATACGAATTTCTTATGAATCCCAATCAGATCTTCGTATGTACACTCGTACATATTTATATACATATGTGTAACACTTTGTTGACTATAACGAAGGTCCAAAGTAATATTTTTTTGTCGTCAATACCAGATACACGTCGATATTACTGACTCCTTCAAAATGGACAGGCTCATAAAAGCGACATTTGTACATATATACTTACGGCACTACGAGGTAAGCACGTGCATACATTGGATTGAACTTTTTCTTAGGTTATTTATAGTAACGTATTACACACATAGAAATACCATTAGTATTTTTCAATAAAAACATAAAGGTTGAAATCGAAAGAAATGAAGTATGTAATTACATTAGGCGATAAAAGGATTATATTTGGAGTCTATATTTGCATCTATCATGACAAGGAACGTTCCTTTTTAGCTCGAAGCAGCTGGAGTGTGTCGAATAAATAAAAGTGCGATGCAAATTAAGTTGTTTACGTTACTTTATTTAAATTCGCACTTAAGGAAATCCATTAGCGAGAAACGTGCATAACTTGAACACAGTTTTCACTCTGTCGCCACTAGTCGTCCTTCGGTGGGTTGAATACCCACACACACACACACACACACACACAAAAGTTGTATTCTCTTGCGTGACGTACAGTAGCTGGCGTAAGTCCCAGCAAATTCAATGTATCAATCAAGGTTGTAATTCTTTTTTATGGACGCCCATTGGGAATAAAAGAGGGTGCATTTTGAATTCATTCGACCAGAGTTCGACAAGTTGTCACAACACATGTCAAATGTGCACAGAGGGCGGGTGGCTTGGCATACCAAAATTAAGAGCCTAACTTTACATGAAAATTTCAATATGGCTTCATTCGTTGGGAGGTTATCATGACGATGAAGCAAGATTACCATATACGCCACGTGTTGGTCGCGTGCTCATCTTGTGAAAGCGCTACAGTGCGAATTGTTAATAAAGGCTAGCTGAACGCAGCTCTTCCCATCAAATGTACTAATCCAACTTGTGGTTTTGGCAGACTTTGGCCAAGAACAGAAAAAAAAAAAAATCTGGCAAGGCCCGCCCAACCCTTAGCGATAATTATAATTGAACCGCTCGCCTGACTGCTCCTGAAATCTATGTGAAAGTCAAAGCAAAATAGAAAATGAGAAGTAAACCTTTCGTTGTACGTATGTATGTATGTTTATTTGGCTATAGGACTTTAAGCCGAAACACATACATACATTCGATGCTTCTTCGCACAAGACCTACCCTTGGGAATATTGAGGGAATTGATTCTGATGAAGCGTTAGATAGACTTCTAATTTACTCAGAGGGTGTCCGATTGCTGCCGCTGTTACAGCGTGCATTATTAATTTATGCCAAAATCAGACCTTACATTTTACACTCAATTATCAGCACTCGATTGCATACACGTGACTTTTAACCATTCCGTTTGAATGAAAGAGGAAAAGGATTGCCTATACAAAATTAGAACGTCAGATAAAATTCATTTCTATTATATACAGGTATGTAGTTACCCTATACAGACGTGTATAAAGTAAATAATGCATATAATTATAGCCGGTTTAAATTGCTTAATTAGATTACACAGAGGGCAGGTACTACCAATTCATTGTCACTGTTAATAGGACCCATTTAATCAGTGAAGCTAAAAATTTAATTCGACACAAAGCACTCTTAAGACATAGCCAAAGGCGGTCAACAAGTAAAATGTGAAAAAAAAATATGATAATAATAGACAGAAGCAGTAGCTTCCGTAACTTCTATTCTGTATGCAAACGAATTCATAGAAACACAGTTGTTTCATATACAAATGAATTCAAAGAGCTAATAGTTAAGTTAGCGGTATGAGAAAATATCTTCAGGGCATATAAACCCTCAACATGTATGCACATTAAGTATAGCGTAGAAAATTTTATTAAACTCATTTGCTTTCATGATTTCTAGATCTTTTCCTTAATTTGTATGAGTAGGTATGATAAAATATCCGACTGCTTTTTATGGTGGAGATTCTCTTTTGCATCATGCTTTGTTTCTGATCCATACGTACTTTATGTCTATGTTCATAAAGATTAAAGGGTTTTTCAATAGGGACATAACATTTTTGTACTTTAATATAAAAGCACCCTTAAACATTTTTTATGATCTGTCAATGTCAAAACGTCAGTCAAGGTTTACATTTATATCATGGTGAAGTTCACGAACGAGCAAGGTTAGAAACTTATTAAGAATGGGCCTTACTAACAACGAATCATTAGTCGTAAATTAAAAAAGGTGTCGACTTAAATATTAATACACACTGAAGTCTAATGTGTACTAATAATGTTTTAATAGTCGGCTTTTACTTAAACTTGACTCTTTCAAAGAATTTACTACATTTTCATTGAATCTACTACATAACATTGATTTGACGTTTCATATTTGCACTTGAATTTGAATTTTTATTTTCTTCCATGGAGCTATATGGACAATAGGCGTTTTTCTTTTTTTAGTTCAGAACAGAGCTCTGAACAGAGCCTGAACATGTAGAGCGCGCTCTGAACGGAGCACGCTCTAAACGCTCTGATATATTTAAGAAACACGATTGAGCAGTACCTGTCATATGACTGCAAAATTAATCGACCATTCATGCTTTTTGTCTCCTTAAACACTAAAATAGCGTTTATATACAAATAAAGTTTTCATTTAATTATTAACTATTAATAATTAATTAAAAACAAAGCCTCGAACTCCATTTCAATTGTTTTCGATTTCGTTTTCTCATTGCTTTACCCCCTGTCAAACGTCAAATTCATTCATGCTGAGCTGATAGAGCGCGCTCTGAGCACGCTCGAAACGAAAAAAGAAACACGAATCGAGTGCTCTAAGCGCTCTGAACTAAAAAAGAAACACAAACATTTTTTTTGACAACTCAGGCTCTGCTCTGAACTAAAAAAGAAAAACGACTAATGGTTATAATTTCAAATTGAATTGACTGTTTATTTTACATACCAATATCAGGAAACGCCTACACACTTGGCATTCGAAAGTCGAAATAAACAAAATCAGCTGAGATTGTTTTCTTCCCTTGTTTATACATATAAAGCGGTGATACCAATGCACTGAAGTTAATACTTTTTGTTGGTTCCCTTTTCCCTCCTGAATGGAAAGTGGAATATAATATTATCTAATAATATTATCTTCATCAAACAATAACTTTTTATAACGATATATGTATGTAGTAATTAATTGTTTCAATGAAACATTCATGAAAAACACATTTTGACTGTAAAGTATTTCAGTATATAATAATGAAGATTAAGGATTTTTTCATTTTTTCAAATTCATGAAAATCGAATAACGCTTATACAGTTTCAGCTAAATTCAATTACCATTTAACGCATAATTTTAGTATTCTAGATACCAAATCTAATCCTTTTTAGTAATGTTCGTGCTATTAAATTAGTACATTGGCATTACTCTGGTCTTTAATGACATATTTGTAAAATTAAACATGACTTGACACACATTTTGGAAAATGTGGAGATTATACTTAAGCCGTATACTAGATTTGGTTGTTAGTAACGCCCAATGACTACTGAAATTCTGATTCGGTGGTCGCAAACTTTAAGAGCGCTTACTCAGATTTTTAAGTCGTAATAATCATCCCACCAGATAGGCTGTGAGTGCTATAGTGGATAAATTCGAGTCAACATATTCACTATTGAATGTTTCTGTGCCAGTGAGACAACACACCGGTCGAAGTACCGAAAATATCAGTTCAAAATTAACCAAATCAGTCGATTTCACGCCATTGCATTTACAAGATGTTACAGTGTGGTGTGGATTTCATGCCACATTTTGACCAGAATTGAATGGAATTGACATCAGTTGACCAACAAGGTGGTGCCACATGCCACACAGCTGGTTAAACAATTGATCTAGTGAAGGGGAAGTTTGGTAATCGTGTAATCTCAAGAAATGATCCGGTTGGATTTCTTTTTTATAGGGTTACGTTAAGTCGTATTTTGTGTTTTATATACATCATGCCAACAAGCCAATAACGTTCGAGGAGCTCAGGAACAATATCGAGTATGAAATTGTCAACGTTCCGGCCTATATGTGTGGAAGAGTGGTGGAAAACTAGCTCCAAAGAATCGATCGCTGCAAACTTGCTCGCATTGGTCCATAAATTCCATACTTAAATTTAACATGTGTACTACACCTGGAATAAATTTAAGCCCGATGTCTCAATTATTCTGTGTTTTATTTACATACAAAATTGTTACGTCCTTATTGAAAATGAAAAACCCTTTATAACCAAACTGTTATGTTAAATTAACATTGAAATTTTTTTAAAGTAAAATTGTTGCAGGGTCATAATTCCATAGGCCAAAAATCCACAATGGACTAAAATTTTGCCACATAGTGTCGTACGCACGTGTGTAAATTCATGCTGTGTCATATAGGGTTTCTGGGAGGTGCCGAAAGATACACTTAATGATAGGGAGATCAATTTAAAGACATGGATAGAAGCGTTTTGGTAACACCATGTAATTTGAAAATTACAAGATCAGCTGCTGTGATACAAGGGGTCTTTCCCGATATTTAGAAAAATTAAATATAAGTAGAAAACAAAATATTTAGAGTAAAAAAAATCTCGAAAAGTACAAAATATCGAATAGTACAAAATTTAGAATGTAGGTATTTTGGCATTCGAGGAAAACTTCCATCACGTGTTGATGGCGGAATTTCTTCCGGCCTTACAACACTAATTCTACTTTTTCTAGTCTTCAGTCTCACGTATTGAATATCGCAAGACTATAAGAAAATCTTTTACAATTTTGACCTTAACTTGTATCTACGTGTAACTAGAATGTACTCGTAGATAGGACTTAAATCATGTCCCTAAGGAAGGACATATTCTGTATTATAAACGCCTACGTTGGACTTCCATTTGATATTATAATTGTTTTTATAAATTTTGTTGCAAAATGTGAAAGATCTTTTTGTTATTGTATATTGAAATGATAAATTGGACTATTGGGTCGCACTTGCTTGAACATTAAGTTATAGGTACACATTTATAAACTATCCAGAATTTAAAATCAAGACAAAACACAGAAAAAGATTCTGCTTTTGCATTAGACGTTACTTACCTACATAGGATGGCGCATAGGTACAAACCTCTCTAGTAAGCTAGGTAAGCAGTTGCGCACTCCAAGTCGGTTGAGGTCCCTCTCTACTTGTGCGCACCACCTAAGACGAGGTCTTCCTCTACTGCGTTTTCGCTTTGGGTTTGATTCGAAGACTCTTCGGGCCGGAGCACTGGTGTCCATTCGCTTTACATGTCCTAGCCATCTCAAACGACGGATACACAGTTTTTTGACTAGGTCGATGTCGCTGTACAGTTCTTATAGTTCGTCGTTGAATCTCCTCCTCCAAAGCCCGTCAATGCAAACGGGATCGAATTTTTTACGAATATTTTTTCTCTCGAAACGACCGAGGATATCTTCATCCGCTTTCATTAAAATCCATGCTTCAGCGCCATAAAGGAGGACTGGGATGATCAAGGTCTTATACAGAGTCTCTGAAGACAGGGCCGAGAAGACAGTTCGGCCAGCACTTCTTGCTGTGCCTAAATAGGGAATCGCTTCCATTCCTTGAGAAGAGCAAAGGAATGTCGCGATATAGCATGGGGAAGATCATGTTAAAGGTCGTGACCAAGGATGCGGAGGAGGTAGAACCCATGGTGATGGAAGCGATGCAAATAGACCTGCATCACAGTAGGACTGCAACGGCGTGCTAGATAAATTATATAATCAAGCATGACGTTTCAGTCGTACTGATACAAGAGCTCTGGATCAGCTATAATAACCATATCCAGGGGCTCAATATCAGGAATTATACGTTTCAAGGCCGACGAAGGTAAAATCAGGGCATGTATTGTACTAAAAAACAATATGAGGGCATTTGTTTTGAATAAATTCAGTGACGGAGACCTGGTAGCAGTTTCCGGAGAAATCGAGGGAAAAATGCCTGTGTGTCTGGTATCAGCCTATCTTCAGGCTCAACAACTGCTTCGAAACATAATGTATATTCTGATAACGTCAGGTTATCAACAGAGGAAGAGTTAAATCATCTCATCACATGAAAGAAGTTACGTTGGGCTATAATGTCTTTAGCTCCTTTCAAAGCGCCGGGCTCTGACGGCATTCTGCTGCCTCCAGCATACTGCAGAAGGCTCCAGCGAAGGTTATAAGCAGGATCAGGGAAATCTTTATAAGTTGTCTAAGGTTAGGATACATACCTATGGTATGGAGGGAAGTGCGGGTGGTATTAATACCTAAAGCAGATAAACCAAACCACACTTCAGCGAAAGACTATAAACCCATTAGTCTTTTGTCATTTTTCCTCAAGACACTGGAGAGGCTTCTTGACATTCATATAAGAAGCAAGTGTTGCAACGGTTTTTTGGGTAATGCTCAAGTATGCCTGCTACTTAAAGGGTAAATCGGTAGAAACAGCTCTACATGAAGTAGTAGAAAAAATAGAAAGCAGCCTTCAGCATAAGGAATTCGCACTAGCTGCCTTTTTAGATTTTGAAGGGGCTTTCAATAACGTAAGAAGGAAGGCAATTAAAAGTTGTCTGAAAAGGATAAATGTCGAGCATAGCATTACCAATTGGCTGTGCAGGATGCTCGTCACGAGAAATATCAATTCCACCCTCGGAATTAGTTCAATAAGGAATTCGGTAACTAGAGGCACCCCCCAGCGAGGGGTTATCTCTCCCCTCCTATATTCCAGAGATATAGACCTACATGTGGCTCTAAAACTTCCGGACACATGCAGTGTGTTCCAGGCAGAGGTTCTGGCTGTAATCAAAGCTGGGGAACTACTTAAGATGGGATCAATATCCAACAAGAATATCGCCATCTATGTACATTGATAGTCAGGCTGCGCTGAAAGCACTCGAGTCCTACATCATTAAATCTGAACTAGTTAGGGATTGCCAATGCTTAGGGCAATATGTTCGCAAAACAAAGTCAGATTATGTTGGGTTCCTGGTCATTATGACATAGAGAGTTACGAAAATGCCGATGTACTGGCCAAAAAAGGAGCTGAACTCCCGGTAAGTGAGAAACAAAGTATGTTTGTTTTTTTACCTCCGGAATACTTCCGTGCTTCGGACAAAAAACAGCAACCTTTGATTGCATCAGTCACCTATTCTCTCAATCCAATACTGAATCCGCCAACTCAGCCTCTAGACCCCAACACTGAATCAGTAAACTCCATCTTCTTACGCTGAGAAAGAAGCCCCTTTGACTAATACTAGCAAAAAAACACAATTCGCTTCAATTTCCGATTGAATGGTCGTACACAGTTTCTAATAAGGATTTAATTTTGGTTTGAGTATGGGTAGCTTCGCTAGAACAGTCAGCTCGCCTAACTGATTTGACTTTGAATTGAATAGAAAATTTCAAGTTTGCAGTTTGGGCTAATCATAAACAAAATTGAAAGAAACGATTTGTTTTGTCACACTTTGTAGAACGTTCTTCATAAAATGATTTTCGAAAAATACGAAATACATACATACATGTATAATATATGTACTGCTTTATCTGAAAGAAAATCTTTTTAGAAAGGTGTTGAGATCTGAGATCAATTGCATAATGATTAGGTTACATACTTTTTTTCTTAAGAGTCACAATTTACCAAAAATTGATTGCAATATACATACCTACCTACATATGTATGCATATATTTATATGACAAACATACATATGTATATGAACATACCTACACCATTGCATACCTATGCACATGTGCAAAGAAGTGGACTTAACATTTTCTTCAACTTAATTATCAATGAAAATTATTCAAAGAACCAAGCCGTAAAAGTCTTAGCATTTGCGCATACTTAACTTTTAATTGATCCTAAGATGTTCACACATCTATGAGCAGGCTAAGAAGCTTAATTGTATTTTTTCGAAAAGTCCACCTGTGTTCTTCAATTTCTGAAGCAAGAAAGCACACACACGGTATGCCTACACACAAACACACACGCAAATACACATTCTGGAACACGGGTTTTACCTTCTTTCATTACACATTTGATGGTACAAATGTCGCTAATTGGGTCCTTAAAATCAGATCCTGGGCATATATGAACACCCGTATGTTGTAAAGAAGAGGCACCCCAACATATTTCGCAATCCTTTCATCACTCATCGTCACCATCATCATCATAATTGGAATCTCAAGTTGGTAGTGGTGGTTAGCACCCATCTTTCTTTGAATACCATCTGCAATACAGGCAACTACTTCATAGAAGGGGCTACCAGGAGGTTGGCCTCCTTGTTTTATGAACCCATTTTTGGTGTGTTGTTTAGTTAATGCACCATGTAGAGGTGCTTACGTTATAATTAAAACGCTATTCTTATCATTTTACAAGGCGTCCCCCACTTAGCAAGACTGAATAATTTGTTATTAAGCGAAAGTCCTGGTCGTGTATAAGTACCACAAGGACTACATCATATTTCTTCTCAAAACATATTTTATACTTAGTTAAGACAATTATTCTTGAACATAATTTCAGGATGTGTGTATTCATACTCTTATGCAAGCAGCTCACCTTACATTATGAAAAACAAGCAAAGTGAATCTTTTGTCTAGAGCGACTTCATTAAGGTCTTGAAAAAAAATGTTCAGTGCTTTGAAGATCTGCTTTCTGTGTGTGATGGTAAGTAATTATGGTAGAGATTGTTTCAAAAAAAAAAAAAGACACAATTAGTAGAGAAATAATAAATTATGATTACTCATGTCAAGTATATATTTTTATCAAATATAGTTTCATGCAATATAATTTTTTTTTTGTTAAATTTATATATATACTTACATGTATAAAAGTTATATTCAATTTTTCCTACATATATATTAAAACACCAAGTCAAAATTGCATTACAATTATTTCATAAAACCTTATTTATCCTTTGCAAGTGCTTAAGTCAGGTGTTACCGCTTTTACTCAGAAAGCACTTCCTAGGATAAACGTTAACAACGAATCTAAAACCATGGTAATATCATCTGAATAGGGTTGGGTACGGGCAATGATTTCTTTATTTTGGTCCCTTATTCCCTTGCACATTAAACGTGAATAGGTTGATGCATGCGATGCACCTGTTATATCTGTTATACCTCCTATGAGGATTAACCTGCGACTCATCTAGCTAATTACAGAAGCACCTAAGCTCTCATGTTTTCTCATTGAACAATTAAAACATATAGAAGAGTCTAATTTGTCTGGCATGGTTTGCGTAATATCCTATCCCGTATACCGTAGTTGTGATTTTGCCGTATTATGTACTTAACTTTAGCATTTACGGAGCATATGCGCAGTTACGCATGTTAGTGGTGAAATAAAATTACTTAACGAAGTTACATAAAACATTTTAATTTTTTAATTTAAGTCAAAGATGTCATAAAAGAAAACAACTCGAGAAAGCTAAACGTATGTATGTACATATGTATATACCAGTTCGATAGTATTTTCTGGCTGACAGGACTGTATTGGACCCAGGACATAGCTTCTCACAACCAATATTTTTACGACCTATAGTTTAATGCCGTTTACGAAGTACATTTTTCTATACAGCTTCTTCATGGCAGTTATTCTCTCGGATGTTTGTCTGAAGTTCATGATAGGATTAACAATTAAGCCACGGCGCGGCACCGCCCATAGTGGTATGAAATTTAAACTAAGACAAACCTGTTAGCAAAGGCTTTTGTTAGGGCATCACATTATCTAATCCGTTTTCTGTTAAACATTCTTGTGCACTTCTTCACTTGCATTCGGCTTATAACAGATTCATAAATATGTATGATCTTCGTAAGATCGAATTCGCATCCGGTTCTAAAATAGACAAAAGTTTAAAAAAAAAAAAACTGTATTATCTCGACGAAAATTGTCCTTTAATATACCTAGTTGGCATCTACCATCTACCTAATTTTAATTCAACCTATTATATTTCATGGTTCAAAAAGTTCATCATAAATCAACGTATTTTGAAAAATTATCATGTCATTTACCAAACGATTATATTCAAGTCGACATTTTAACGATTGCAATAATATTAGTAACGGAAGCCAATACCGAACGAGAGATAACCGCAAACTCAGTATACTATGTATTATGTTTGCTTCCCTTTTTCCTTTCCGTTTTCTTCAAAGATTTTAAATTTACAAAATCGTTGGTTGATCCTTTTCCGGTTGATACACCCGGAGCGGAAACATCCCATCCAAGTCATCCTCTTTGTACGTTGTATCATTTAGACACCCAAGTGGATGCTCAATCCCTTGCAAAATACGGCTGAATATGATTAGAGATACATTGCGTAGATATGTATGTATGTATGCATGGTATATGCTTATGAATATGTGTAATCTTTAATTTTAACAAACCGAACCTCACCTCAGTAATAAAGATTTTAGTATTGGAGAAACTATACGAATTAATTTTACATGCATATTGCTTTGACATTGTCATACGTTTTTAATAATTGTGTACTGTAATAAACATTTATCACTATTTAATAATTCTACAATTAAAAGATGGATTGTATGAAAAGTTAACTAGTAGTAGCTATTTTAACTTCTTAAAAAAAAAAAACAAATATTTGCCGTGATAGGTTGGTACCGGACACATTCGTGTTGTACGTTACATTATTTAAGTTTACGAGAAGTGGTTTCATAACAATTATACTTTCGAATGTTTGTGAGGATAGCAATATCCAAACTTAAGTCCAACAAGGTTGGTGGACCGGACTGCTTACCTGCTGAGCTATTTACTGCAGCGGGGGATGACTTAATGGAGAGCATACACGAACTCATTTCCAGATTTGCCTGATGAATGGAACCTCAGCATCGTTTGCCCGATCCGGTACGGGAGATCCTGGAGAAAACCGAAGAAGTCCAGATACTCACCATCTTTTATCAATTTTAAGGCCTCATATGTCAGCATTTATAGAGATGTCTAGTTTAGCACTTGTTAGATTGTGCAGACGAGCACAATTAATAAATTACAATACATATTTCCAAACTGATCAGAACACCACGGTTATATAAAATAGCTGGATCATTTTTGAGAGCATTCCGAACACTGCCATCGGCCCTTCAACTAAGGGCAGCTTTAAAATCTATAAAGAGAGAGAGAGAAGAGAATTTCGAACTGAAATCTTTTGGTCTTTTTGAACTTGGTTTTATGTGGAAATGTTGTCAATCAAGTTGCAATAATGCAATGTGGACCATGCACATCCAGAATATGTGCACATCCAGAATGTTAGCCACATGCGTCGCATCGATACGCAAATTCGATAAATAAGAGGGCTTTGGCTTAGGTTGAGCTTGTCGTTTTATGGAGACAGTGCTTCCAGATAAACCTACTGATTTACTCATTGAAATATTGCACTACGATCTTCTAATCTACTATGTTCTCTACGAGTACCTTGGTGAAGTTTATTCTCTCTTTATAATTCCCTTTATAGAATGTATAATTTTCGAAGAATCCTGTTTGAGGGTCTTGTACTGTAGTCTTGTCTTTCCTCTAAACCAGTTTCTGAGAATGAGAAGAGAGTTCATATCTTTTATGATTTCTTGACTATCTGACAAAATTGTTATGTCGCAGTTACTGTATTTCGCATTTCCTATAGAAGGGGAAGTTTTTTTTAAAGTCCATCGAATTCTTTCGACCTAATGCAGCTCCTCCTTCCAATTCCTACTTTTTCATGTTTTATTTAAAGTCTCTATCCTCGCTCAGGCAAGGACACAGTTAGACGAAAAGAAGGTCCATTGTAATACCACTATGGAAATAACCGGATTACTAGTACCGGAACCTATGTACATGTAGACTTCCCATACATACATACAAACACATGCCAAAGAAATAGGATTCTGCATTTAGCCATAACCCATTAGCCAACTACTTCGACCCAGAGCCCTTCTCACATCCAATAGGGCAGGATAGGTACACAGAAGGTGTGTCATGGTTTCTTTCTCTTCCTTGTCTCTGCAACTTCTACAGAAATCGTTGAACGGACGACCAAGGCTTCAAGTATGTCTGCCTACCAGACAATGCCCGTGAGGATCTCAATTATCTTTCTTAGATTTGTCCTATTAACGGAGATAAGTCTTCTGGTTTTCTTACAATCCAGTTCTGAACAGATTTATTTATGATGGATGTCCATCAGTCTTTCCAGAGTCTTTAATAGAATGAGAATCAGTAATCAATTCCAGAAGCACCTCTATGACAGAGGTTGAGCTACATACATAGATTGGTTCCACTATGTGGTTACTGATATTACTAGAGCAATTGAAAAATTAGATCGGTCTAAAATAAATACTCTCGACATCAATCTCAGGATACTCAGCCTACATTCCCAGGACAAGTTTGTAGCAAGTGTGTGTATAGAAGGTTAAAACCAAAACCAAGTCACTCTCAAGTAAAGCTCAGCAGGACAATATAAATTTGTCGTGCGAATACTTCGTTTTTCCAAAGAGTTTCAGTGAAAATGAGGGTTATACAGGAGGAATTATTATCCTTGAATGTATAAATACCTTCGCTTCATCTCATAATATCCCCTTGGAAAAAAAAAAACGAAGCTCTATCCACCCTACTTGTGAAAGAGTGCACATAACAAAAATGAATATTATACCTAGACAGTTTCTTGCTCCAACAGTGTGCGGAGTAGGATGCTTCAAGCATTGAGATAATTTTCGTTTTTTAGGCATATATTTCTACACAAATTTTCTTAGCTCGTTTCAACGCGAAATCCAGACAAGGTAAGGAAAAAAAAAAAAAATATAATCTGCCCAAAGCAGTGAGAATCCAAGAATGAAAAAAAAAAGAAATTTGTTTGCCTCATTAGTGATCAAATTGTGGTTTTCGCTTTACTATTATATTATTTTTATTTGATTTTATTTTCATACTTAAACTTCCTTACTATCCATTTAAATATTTTCTCTGTGCAATAACATAACATATACAAATATCTCTTAACAGAAGCTTAAGGGGTTAAATGAAGATAAAAAAAAAAGACTGTTCTATAGCATTGGCATTAATCAAGTTTTCTTTTTCATATGATTTATTTTATACCAACGAGAACACAACTTATTACTAACAAACATAGTGCGTACTATATATGTACATATGTATTTATATGTACACAAATTGAATTATGGAGATTCGATAAGCTTGACTTGAGAATCAACTTGGTTATAATTGAAGCCTCTAAGTTAAGCATCCGGATGTAAATACCGAAATAAAATCCGTATAACCATTTAAATGAATATACATAAGACAACCGAACACATGAAGCTATAGATCCAAATCATCACCCAAAGTTAATCAGCTGTAAATATGCGATTGGTTTATCGAAGTTGACGGCAGACGATGTTAGACATCATTTGTTTCATCATTTTAGATCCAGTCATGACAGCTGTTAAAGCTGCTCCTGATACAGACGCAACATGGCTGTCAGTCTCACCAGATGATTTTATCAACGCATCGTTTATGGATACCTTAGTAGTGTTTATTATAAGATACAAATAGTGCCACGTTGTACAGAAAAAAGGTCTTTATTGCGTGAAAGGAATAGACTGGCACGTGCTTCGATACTATCGTAAATAAATTTGACGTCCAGTATAAATTTCTATATTGCTATCTATACTTAAAGCTGTATATGCTGACATTGAATAATATATAAAAGAATTAATCACATTTTTTTAAACTGTATTAAAATGTTTGAACATTATTGACATGAACCAAAGGAAAAGATGTGGATATGTATACACGTACAAGATACAAATCCTTTATCTGAAACCACGTAATAAATTAAAGTACGTATAATTTCTCTTCCTTCTGACCTATAACTTACGCAGATTAGAACACTCCTGTGTTTGATAGTGTTTTTTATTATTTATTTTTACCCACATCCATACATAACACACCCATATACCGACATTCATATGCATATAATACTACTAACAAAGCGCACATCATTGAACTTGTAAAATTGAACAGATGTTGCAGAGTCCCTTACAGAACACTTGTGTATTGCAAGCAATCAAGGAGGCTTAAGTTCTAATCCTGCGGTTTATTTTTTATCGCAAAGCCGTTGTCGGTTGGGTTGCAGAATCGTTTCGATAATTCCTGACTGTAGTTACACCACCAAAGGGTCGAACGTAGTATACTGTATGCATAGTCCTTGTTCTAAAGTTATTAACACTATTTATTTCTCGTAAAAATCTATACATGAATGAATGTACATATGTAAATGATTGGTTAGGTAAAAGTTATTTTTAGTAGAATTAAAGAATACGAAATTGTCTATGGTCTCTTAAAGCCAGTTATGGCAACCTACATGAGCCTATGGCTTATTTACTTAATTACTTGAATTTTAAAATTTAAACAAGTATGTATTGGCTATTCTTGAAAATTATTAATTAACATTTAGAGAAATCCAAATTTGTATGGATATGCCTAGAACGTGATATTAGCAATTTATAACAAAATATTACATAAATAAATACATACATATAAGCTTTAAAATCAAAAGTAACACCAAAACGGAAATTACTCATACATATGTATGTATAAGTTTTACAGGATAATTACGATGATATACGATATGTTACCGAGTGAAGCAGTTTGCTTCTGTAGTTGACAGCAGACAACGGCACACGCTATTTGCTTAACATAGAGCACAGGTAAACGTGAGAAATTAAAAAAGAAAAGATTTATGAACCCAAATGGCCCTATGGATAGTAAAATTCCTGTTACAGAAAGGAGTATATGATGTAGACTGGTCAACTCTTGTAGTTAACGTAGTACCTTGTGAAGTACCTACTATACCTGTGGATACACATTTTTTTTCGTTGAAACCGAAACCTTTTGTTCTAGAAGTGCAAACACACGATTAATGTGCACACAGTAGTACAGAGAAAATCATTGGCATTTTATTAAGCGTCATATCGCGTCACGTTAAACAAAAAAAAAAAAAATAAAAATAGCACGAAAATAGGGGCAGGGTTGGAAAGGCTTACAAAAAGAAAAACAAGTCTTTGACTGGATTTTCGTTTATACATACATATGTATGTACATGCAGTTTAACACTTTCTTTCCTGTATTAAACGTATTTCTTAATTATAATGGAAAAAGTTTGCCGTCTGCGATAGGTACATATGTACATATGTATGACTGTGTATAACTTTTTAATGTAGTCCATATGTACATATATATATTCTGGTCAATTTTGTTTGTTATATTTGTTAAATTTAATATAAAAATAAACGTTTTATATATAAAAACAAATTCTACTGAATTTGAACCATAATTTAGATTGTCTTGATGATGCTATTGTCCATTATGTACGAGTATTGCACACTTTTAATTTAACATCATGATAAGATTTAATGCAATCAATCGTTCTATTAAACCGTATGATTATGGCAGTAAGTCTTACAGGTTTATGTGAAACTATTTTCAAGTCCTAGTAAACACCATCCCAGTGCCACCTTTAACAAACGTTTTAAAAAAATAAACAAACAAAGCAGTATATGTAATCCAAAGCCTCAACTAACAATTTTCCCCAGCCAGTACCATCATAGTCATCTTCCACTTGCGCACGAGGTGGTAACGAAAATTATTTGACCTGAATTAGTATTCACCCGGCTTAACTATGAACTGCTTACAAAATCCAACAAGTCACCAATTCTGAGGTCCGTTAAATCCAGCATCCTTAAGGACACCAGTATCTTAAACCTTAAACTTCCCTTTGAAGGTCAGTATCAGTAAAGTGTTATACGTCTTCCTTGTCCTTGTTACAATTGGCACAGATTGTTGTGCTAACCGCAGCCTGAATAAATGTGTGAGATTAATGTGCCTTACCTTATTATAAATCCCACCATTAATCTTATCTACGTTCAGCGTGAGCTTAATATTTGTTTGGCGGTGTTGTTACTCAGCTCTATTATAAAAGATCTCACAGAGTTCATTCATTGTAGTTTAAGAAGTTTCTTTTATCAATGTCTTCTGCAAGTAATTAATTTTATTATGGCATTGACTTCTGCTTGAAACACCATTTGGATGTTAGCCCGGAATCTTCTATTAAGCGAATACCTCGTCTATCAAGCAATTTAGACGAAGTAGTGATTGTGCTAACTTTTGGTTTTTAAAGAAGGGAAAGTATTCTCTTGCTTTCAACTTCATGGGCGCTGATTTCTTTGCACTGGATATGTTGTCGTACTATGTTACACGCCATAAAGTCAAACAGTTGCATGTGATGTTTAAGAGACACACCGATCCTGAAAAAAGAAACATCTTACCGCATATGCACATAGTAGATAGAGTTACCCGCTAACTCAGGATGGCTGGATACGCGGCGTTCCTAAAAGCACATGGCGCAAAACAGTAAAGAACGAAGCACGGCAACTGGGAAAGAACTGGTGAGACCTGAGGCACATTACCAGAAACTAAGTCAGTCGTTGAATCTTCTTTTCCAAGTTTTGAGGGCGTTTTCTTAAAAACTCCGATTTTGGTGATATCAGTTTTACCTGTAACATATGATAAAACCACAGGCTTTGACAATATTTTACTATTAGAGTGAAAACCTGATTCCGCGCCGCCGTAGTTCAGTGGTAAATGAGTGGGACTACGGAGCGAGGAGTTCGAGTTTCGATCCCTACATAACATCAAAAAGTTCTTTCACAGCTCTACACCTCGAGAGCGTCTGACAATTATGCTAGAGTATAACTACATATCATCGAAAACTTCTCAAATAAAAAAATTGCTCTTGGTACATGGCATTAAACAGTAGGTCCATTCCATTCGTGTGAAGAATATAACATGCAGATACGAATGGTTCCCAGTGGACTTGTTCATTCTTTCATTAATATTCACAAGTATCCCGTATTTTATACTACTAGCTTTTGGAAACAAACCTGATCTATGTACATATGTATATGTTATATATATTAAAACACGATGGTTCGGAGTCATTGTTGAATCGTTATGAATTACTACTAGACATCCTAAGTGGAATTCTCTCAACAGACGATGCTTCAAATTGAGGTATTTTCCTCCTGTATGAAAAATATTAGCTCAGTTTTTTGTGCTCAGAGATGTCTAATATATTTAAGGTTCCATCCAGTTGTTTGGTACGATACTGAAGAAATCTTCTTCTCACTTGTAGCACCACATCATACTCATATCATTCTAATGTTCCATTCACATCTTTGTACAGCTTTTAGAACTACCGGTTGAACCAAACGAAACAACCAAAGGAACATAGACCCATGTAGAGCAACAGATCCTTATATGGTCCAAAGTCCACTTTTCACGAATTGAAGGAATGCCCGTTTCTGAAGGGCAGTTTTAATTTCTAATATTTATCAAACGTGTCCCCCACCTCTTGGAAACGTGGAAAAAAAAATTATGTTTTCTAGGCTTCAAATCTCTCGTTCAGTAGTCCAATAACCTATTTACTGAGACTCGTTATTCTTCGATGCTCTCTAGGATTCAAACCCCACTTTTCACGAATTGAAGGAATGCCCGTTTTTGAAGGGCAGTTTTAATTTCTAATATTTATCAAACGTTTCCCCCACCTCTTGGAAACGTGGAAAAAAAAATTATGTTTTCTAGGCTTCAAATCTCTCGTTCAGTAGTCCGATAACTTATTTACTGAGACTCGTTATTCTTCGATGTTCTCTAGGATTCAAACCCCTCGCTCAATAGTCCGATAATCTAACCACTGAGACTCACTATTTCCTGTATTCACTGAAGGATCTTCCTCTCAATTATTTGGTCTTCTTTCCTGGTCTATCGCTCAAGGCAATAGGACTGGTTGGATTATGTATTTGTGGTATCAGATATTTGGGCAAACCGTTGTTTAGAGCCGCTTTTCGACAGATCTTCACTACTATAACGTTTATGAAGTTTTCCATTACACTGAGGTACATAGCTGAACTCATTAAACACTGTCATAACAGACAGATGTTTGTTAACACAGCATGTATTTTGTCTTCTCTTTTACATGAAATCCTAACTCTTTCAATCGACCTAAATGCTTCTAACACGACTCCCTGCGATTGCCCAATAATGTCAATACCATCTGATTTCCTGATTTCTTGCAGTAGGTGGTTCAAGGGCAATTTCAAGCCGCTTAAAAATTGTACAACTTCTAATGCATCGGTGACAAGATATCCAAATCATGAGAAGACCCTGTTTACAAATAGGTATCAAAGTTACAAAGCTCGATCAAAAACGTTTACCTGTCGTGTCATGCCATGAAGGCTGTACTTTTAGACTAATTCGCCCGAAGATACTTTCCTTGTGAGATTGATACTGGAGTCACCCAGAGCGATTTTGACGTGGTGCCCAGAATCGGCAGCCATAGAATTTGTTCAGAAAGACAGAGTATTCCTCTTTGGTGAACTCATTTACCTTTTCGATTTTAAACTAAAAATCGATCAAAATAGCCGATGAAGCAAAATTTAATATATGTATAAGCTGGTTATTAAGTAATATACCATTATCCACATTTAAAACAAAATGATAATGATACGCCTTATGAAAGTATATGTCTAAGTTAAATGAAGTTTAAAGCAAATCTGCAATCTGGCGTGCATATATGAACTTATGTATATAATAAATAAGTACGTTCATACGAATAGACAGACATTTCATAGAGTTATTTCTACCCTAAAAATGATATAATTAACGTTCACTAAACATGTTTTTTTTCTCCCCAAACTGTTCAATTGCATTTTGCCATAGATAAATACTTTTGCTCTTCCGCCGAATTGTGCTTGCAATCATCTTTTGGGAGATAAAAGCTACAAAGAAGGGTCAATACGTTAGATTTATTAATGTACATATATTACACAAACACAGGACATACTTTTAATAGTACAAAATTTTCTACAAAAATAATTTTCAAAATAAAACTAAACTTTCGAAGGACAATACTTTTTCGAATTTTGATTAATAACAACTTTCTGCACATTTATTCGGGACAAACACCAATTGTACTAGATCATCATCAAATTTATACTAGAATAAAAGCAAAAGGGAGACAAATGGAAACATCACTCTATTCACTCATTTTCCGACGAAGCAAGAAGCAACCCAACCTATAGCCTTTTCAAAATATGACGCGCTCTTCTCGCAGAAAGTAGTGGCGGAGATTTAAGAACGAGAAATATTAAATTATTACTACAAAAAATCCGGAATATTATCTTGTGCTTAGTAGATATACAATCTTCCTGTCCTAAACTTAAAACTGTGTAAATTATTAACTTGCAATGTTTTAACACTTGCCAAACGTAAGTGCAAATTAGAAAAGAAAAAAAAAAAAAAAAAACGAAATATCGAATTTTTTTTCTTGTCGTTTATGTACTTGCCATCACCTTCGCCCATAGTTATCCGAAAGAACGAAAAGCGGCCAATTCTTTTTTCTAAAAATGGAAATATTTTTTCCAAACAGAAAAATCAAAAGTTTTATTTAAATTTTCTACTTAAAAAAAAATAAAACAGAATGCAACAACTTCATTATATACTGAAGTGTTATTTTTTTTAGGTGCAAATTTATACTCGACTTTTACGAAACTTCCATTTTATGAACGCAAAAAGAATCAAGATATCAAATTAGGTACGCAAGTACGTGAAGAGAGTGAAGTTATTTCAAAAATTGAGGAGCAGGATATCCAAATACTGCCAGTATCGAGCCATCAGACTGAAAGGTGTGTATTTAGTGAAATTGCAAACTAACTGTACATGAATTAAGTCGTCCATGTTGGCTGGCTATAATTTAATGTGTTTGCATATCAATTTTAAAGCAACCGGATTGATAATACGATCAGTATTAGGACTTAAATTGATTAAACTGTATGTCTATCAAATGTTAATGTATATGGGGGATTATCTTACTTACATGATTTCCTAATATTATTGTTTGGAGTATATATTTCTACTAGGATTAAAGAATATATGTACATATGTACTATGTATATTTGAAGGTCTTTAGACACTTTAACAGTTAGGAATCAATAATATTAAAAAAAAAACCATAATCTTTTATTTTATTCTATATATGAAAGGCATCGCCGTTACAGACATCATGGCTTTAAATATAGCTGTACCACTGTCTGGTCTTGGAGGATTGTCGCCAATTTCTCCAATAGCAATTGATTGCTGGGAAAATATCAAAATTCTGGTCTCACCTATAGGCAGTGAGTCGAGTGGTGTTAGTTCTTTGGATTCTGAGGATGCAAAGGTATGTATAAACGATTGTTTGATCAAAAAAATATGTAACTGTTAAGAGTTAGTATGTGTACATATCTATACAAGCATATAGACTAATACCTATCTCGCTTTACGCCCGAGAAAAGTATGTTACAAAAACGTTAGGCGCAAGTCGAAATGGCTCATAAGGAGTCTTTATATTTTCACACAATCCTATATACATATGTAAATCTCGAGGGATCGGTTCCAACTTTAACGAAATTTAAAAAAGATCCTGATAAACTTCTTGTCCGAAATGTAATTCATTAGTAGATAATTTTTAGAGTTTGGAATTATATATGTATGTATTATATGCATATGTATATATAGAATCATGTACATACATATATATATGGTTTATTTGCTTCATCAATAAATTTTTAGGAACGGTGATGCGAATAAAATGGAATGGAATGATTCTTAGTAAGAGACCTATCTTAAAGAAGGCATAGCAATAACTTTAAGAGAGCGCCCCGTGATGTCGGATGGCGCCTGTAGATTTTGCTTTCGAATAGTCAAGAATTGTAAGCTTCTGGTATTATGTATGCTTGGAGTAGCAAAAACAAAAGGTAACAAAAAGGATTCAGAAAGGAAGGGCTGTGCGCTCTTTCTGTTTCGCGTCTTAACTGGGGATTTGTGTAAAAGTAAGAGCAGCGGCGAGAAGAAGATCAATGTTGAAGTTCGTACATGTCACAGAATCACTTCGACTATCGATGGGCCTATTATGTCCATAGCTTCTAATTGTACCTCGTTCATGAAACCCAAATTCATAATAAGTCAGAGTATTGTTGTGCAAACACATGTTCGATGCTTCATGGTAGAATTTATGCAAATAAATAACGACGACACGTGCTGATTAAACATAAACTTTGTCTTATTTGGACGTAAATATGTACGTAGATATATTGTCATGTCCTTGTAATGGAGCCGTCCTTAAAATAACAGAAATCTATAAAATGACACCCACTCAGGCAAAGGGATCAATACTTTACATAATTAGTACAAATATGTAAGTTCAGAGGTCACAATTGTTCAGACGAATGAATGAGTGACAGAAATAGGGTTCCGAACTTTTGGTTGATTGAAAATGACTTTAAACAAGCCACGTATGTATACATACATACATATGTAAGTATTCTGTTCTCACAGAATTATACCCATATGCCAAGACTTTCTTCCTAACGGGATCCTCTATGTGTGCGCATAAATTCTAAGTGGAATATTTTTGATTATATCTAGAGCAATCTCTGGTGTCTAGTCTGGAGTTAAAATCAACTTTAGTGATGAATATGAATTTGTTAACCATAGCTGCTTTCTTTATCGGACGATTAAAAATAACCACAAACAATGCAATGCATTTAAAATCTAGTCTTTAAAATTTACTGTCCCTGTGTTGTGTATTATTTGCTATGTTGTCTGTTACAATACTGGTGCAGCGTTAGTAATAATTTAGTACCGCAGTGTCAGTTTGGGGTTTACACATACCCAATAAGAAAAGAAGTGTCTGCTTTAAAAATATATACCCAGGTCAGTTCCTTGGTTCTTAACTTCACGATGTTGCCTATGCATTCTTGTCATGTTATGCCAGATGTCACCATGACACTAGGAAGATGCACAAGGGTCCTTCAGTTGAATTATTTGGTCTTCTATTTGTTAATAGATAAATTATTTCAGAAGAAAGCCGTGTATTGGGTTGTATTCACATTGACCAAGTTAATCTTTTTCATACCGCAAGATTTTCTGTAAATTCTTATTGGATCAGAGAAAGAGAGTGAATAAAAATAAGTATTTATCCCTCTTGATAAAAAAAAAGTTTATTCATTCGTAGATCTGCAGATTGCTTAATAAGGTTTCTTGGTAGACCAGATCGAAGTGTTTGAGATGTAGAGGACAAGGATCTCGATTTTCGATGACTGCTACGGATAGTCTTCCTGTGTGTGGTAACACAATTTTTAACCTAAATAAGATAAATACATTTTTTTTTGGACCGTATTGCATATGTACATAATTGATTTTTCTGTGTCGACGTTAAATAAATAATGGGCGGGAGTCCAAGGTTCGAATCCCCTACTACATCTACAGCAAACATTTGATAAAAATCTGAAAGGACCCGGGTGGAATGAAAAGGCCTGACCAAGAAAACATACTCGGAAATTTACAAGTTTTATTTTTCAAAGTAATTTACTTTAAACTCAATAGACTTTTTCCAATTGGTCTCCTTAAGATTCAAGTAGCGATGTTTGGGCGTACATTACGCTGTGTCTAACGTAAATGTGATGCGTTCGATTTTGCAGTTAAACTGTTGGTAACAAATGCAGCTGTCCAAAGTAATGCGGTTTGCACAAGTTGCGACGTTGTCGTTCAGACTACGTATTATCAGAAACAGTTGTGTATCTGTCTTGGAGAAAGTAATTTCCAGGATTATTTGCTACGTTGGCTTAATAAACACAATAGGAACTGCTATAGATGTTTTTCTAAATACATCTCCGCTACAAGTTCAACCTAAGTCACAATCGTCTCCGTCCATAGAACCTGTTCCATCAGCACCCGCTCAATCATCATATAGTCCCAGATTCATTTCAACATTTCACCAAGTCACAAAATTTGTCGACTCAAATGTCAAAACACATGTGTGCAGTGTGTGGAATGCATGTGGAATATAAGTGTTTAGAGAGTCGTGTCGTTTTAGTTACGCAATGTGAAATTCCAAACGCCTCGACTCGACAGATGTCGCCAGTCGTTTTCGCCAGACGGCGACGACAATAAGGTGAATGCTTTTTACAACAATTAAATGGGTTTGCTTCGCGAGTTTTCCAATTTTTTAATTTCCAAACCCCCAAAAAATGGAGATAATTTCTGAAAATCTGTAAATCTGGATTACCGCTTCCCCCTTCGCCCATAAAAGTGAGAATCTTTTAATTTTTTTGATGTGTTCCAGTGTCAAAAACGTCAAAAATATCAGTCCATCAGTCCTGTGTGAACAGTGTCGTAAGTGAAGAAGTGCAAAGGGGAAAAACTATTTGGATACAAAATACAATCGAATGCATCGGAAAAGCTCATCGCAGATATTAATTTCACTGGTAAACTTTTTTCTCAATATGACTGAAGTCTGAGTCGCAAAAAAGCGATATCATTGCCTATACCTCAGAAGTATATTGTTGAATCCAGGTCTCACTCGGCTGTTGTTACAAATTTGTCCAAAACATTCTGTAGGTATCTTACACCTATCTTCGGTCAGCCACTTTTTTTATACCCTATCCTAAGGGTATATTAAGTTTGACACATAGTTTGTAACATAAAGAAATAATTGAGGTAGACCCTATAAAGTATACATATGTATATGTATATTCGTGATCAGCATCAATAGCGAAAACAATTGAGCAATGACCGTCCGTCCGTCCGTATGTCACCTGGGCCTTAAATTTTGAGCTTCAGTTATGTACCTATATATTCACAACGAGCAAATTTCGATGCTTTCACCCAACTGCAATGCATAAAATTTCCTATCCCTAATGTTTTGTGGGCGCCGTGGCTCAAGTGGTTAGTGCGTTGGACTACGGAGCAAGGGGTTCCAGGTTCAATCCCCAGAAATTTCTTTCACGGCTCCACCTCTCGCGAGCGTCTGACAAACATCCGAGAGTAAAAACTGTCATGAAAAAGCTTCTCAAAATTGCCGTTCGGATCCGGCATTAAACAGTAGGCCCCTTCCATTCATGTGAAGAATATAACACGCACAACACGAATGGTTGTGAGAAGCTAGGCCCTGGGTCCCATGGACCTGTTGCGCCAAAAATTTGTTTTTTTTTTTGTAATGTTTTGTTTGAGGTTAGTGATGTACTTGCCATAATACTGACCCGTTCAATGCCTTGCATTCTTGCCGATCGCAAACATTTTTATATCAATTCTTTAGACTAAGTACGCTTTTTGGTGTCATTATTGATTAGCATTTGACAACATTTATTAGAACTAATATAGTAGAGCGGTGGTCAGATGTATATCCTCGTAAATTTGTTTGTTGGCAGAATAGAAGTGTTTCACAACTTTAGGGAATAAGCCTACGTCTATGCTGTGAATGTGAAAGTGAAGTGATTGAGTGAATGAAACGATTGCATGATATAATGGAGTGATTGATAGGTTTTGTGCTTTATTCCTTTCGAATGAATGAAAATAGCTGAAGGCGATTTGATTCGAAGAAAATATGAAGACAAGAAAGAAAAATCATACTAAATAACCCAGTATTACTGTCAATCAATTTTAATTTAAATTTTTAAAATCGCTATGTAAAAATAAACATACATACATACATATATCTGTACAATAATTAATAATCAATGTCAGCAACAGGTTAAACCAACACCACCGCGAAAACCGGAAGCAATTAAACAGGACCTTCGAATCTATTACAACGGGCGAAATGTCCTCGATCTATACAATAATGTGGAAACGAACTCAACGACCTGGAAGTTTCGGTACTCACACTTGCCAGAGAGAAATAATATCTCAATGTTTTGGGCGAATCGATCTCTATATAATCGACTAGGACCAAATGGTCTGACTCCTGTTTACACGATAAACAAATGTGAATGCTGTGATTTTCAATATACAAGTGATTGCCCTAATAGTTACTTAAGTGACACATCTCTAAATTTGTCTTCAACTACCACATCGCCAATGATATTTACCACCGCTTCCACCAAAAAACCGGAATATCACACTACAAAAGTAACAAGCGTCTCTGCACAGTTGACATCAAATGCCATGCCAGCTATTAATCAACAATCTCTTACAGGTTATAAAAGCAGTTTCGAACTATCCAATAAGCAATTCTGTAATCAAAACAATGTGAACAAAGCTAAAAATAATGACATATTTTTCAAAAAGACAAACAATCTCACAAATATCAATACTAATAATAATTATAATAACATAAATAAGTTTAATAATCTAATCGGATCTACTAAAACTGCAACTGATCTATCACAGTTAGCATCAGCTTTAGTTGCTGTTAATGTTTCTAATTCACCTTCTAATACACCGCCGCCAAATGTGATGATGGGTTACAGCAGCAACGCAATACATCAGAATGGTTACAATGAATCAGCAATGACGAATAATTCAAAATGTAATTTACCACAAAACTTTTTTAACTCATTACCTTTATCCAATTCAACACCCTCTGCCTCTACTAATCATAATTTTCATAACAGCCATGTAAATACAAATAACAGCGTTCTTCTAAATCATAATAGTTCCAACAATGCTAGCAACAAAACCCAAATATCTTCATCGAACAATTTGTACTCTCTATTTAATTCGAGTAACACAAGCAATTCTGCCGTATATGCGTTCAATCCCAACGGCAATAACAACAGTAATAATAACTATATGAATTCTTTTAATACAATGTCTAATAATAGTAATAATATCAACAGTAACCCTCTCACAGTAAATTCCCAACAGTACGGAAGAATGTACAAATATTTCTAAGAAAATAATTGTAGCGTTCATATATGTAAACGCAATTGTCCATAATGTAGTATAGTTTAGATATTTTTTTATGTTTGATAAGAATATTATGTCTATTGGTTATTTAGTTATCATTTTAACGACAGCTTGGTTGCCACGCCTTGAACCTCTTTCTTACAAACAACAAAACAAAAAGAAAAAAATCTTAGTTTCTAATATCATGATAGTCAAAGAGAAAACTAAATATTTTTTACATTTTGTAGGTTTGTATTATCAGTTAAAGTTTTTTTTTTTAAATTCAATGAGTAGGTATTTGTTTGTATAAATATTGTACAAAAGTTAATATATTAATTTTGAAATATCGTATAAAGCATCTTTCGCTACTTAAGTTATTTGATAGCTCTTGTATTGATAATGATGTTTTTGTCGTTCAATGAATACTAAAAAAAAAATGTGTTAATAATCACGACGAACCTTAAAATTGTTGAATGCTAATAGATGTGATAGTTTTTTTTTTAATGCCAAAAATATATTGTATAATTTTGATTGACAAAACAATGTATTTTTGTAAATTTTAGATCGCAATCACAAATTAATCTATTTATTTAAAATTACATGAAAGAAGTTATAAAAGCTCAATTTCCAGTTACCGTCCTCAATAATTATTACTAGTTCTTTATTATAAAGTCCCACCATGTGATCAATATTGTTTTTTAAAATCAATAACAAAGATATCTCCTTTTCCAACAATGTTTATTTTTCAGCTCAAAGTAATAATTGAGTTAAAGAATTATCGAAAGCATTTTGTACGAAGCTAATTGAGATACATAATCGTTTTTGTGATCATTGTCTTGTCTATATAGTTTGTAAGTTCAATATGAAAAAAAAAAAAATATATATATATATGTGTACATGCATATATTTTATTTCATTATATTCAATATCAAAACATTAAACTAATGCTGAAGCATAATACAGAAAAGTAAGTGTAGGCGGTATTATATCGTCCAACGCCAATGACGAAGTAATAATTGTATTCAACAAAATAGTGAAAGAATTTCTACAATAACATTGAATATATATTTATACGAATATTACACAAATTATAGTTAATACATACACACATCCGCAATATAAGTTCTTTACCATGACATTCAATGCAAAAGCATGTAAAGGAACGCATAAAACATTGTAAATTAAGTATGTTTATCTATTTCTTTTTTTATTATTATTCTAAAACATTTCTATGTTCAGTAGCTCAAATTTGCATTGCATTAGTGTTTGTTTTTTTTTTTTTTTTTTTACTAAACAATTATTGTAAATATGTATCTGTTTACCAGTTTTATTTTTATTCGAATTATAAGACTCTCTTCAAAACGCAAATATGTATAATGTAATAAGTAACGACAAAAATTGCACATGTGTACATTCTGATCTCTGACATAAATACCATACATATTTCTTTAAACAAAAGCAAAATATTTTAAATTGTTTTCCTTAAGCTGTACATATGTACATACATAGGTATCTGATGAAGAGAGTATATATCATTTTTATTGAATGTGCCTTTTAACGTGTATTACAAAGACATTATTTGTATTTACAATAAAGACAGAAACCTTGTACAATTTCCTCAAAATTATGAAAAATGATAAGTTGTTCTTTACCATTTTTATTAAATTTTTTTTAGGATCATTGCTTACCAAATAGTTAGAATTACCAAAAATTAACTGATCTTATAAGAAACATATGAACATTTTGAAATGAAGGCGTGCTAAGAAATATATGTGTAGAAAAGACACCTATGTACATGATTTCCTTTGAAAGTAATAACATTTCTTTAAATATTTGCTCAATTCCAATTTTATATTCCGGATGTTACAGTTTTTTTTTTTTTCAGAAAATCTGTCGCAACACCAATTTTTTGTTGTACTGCATATTCCATTTTTTAGTTAAATATTTTCGCAGTGTAATTTTCCACATACCTGCATTTGTTTCATAAAAGAAAACTATCATGTGCCGTTACCTTCTTTAATTTGTTTTATTATTAGTTTGTTTTTGTTTGGTGAAGTTATAATTTCACCATATTACATTTCAATATCGCGTAATAATGTTTTTGCTTCGAAATTAAATAAGCACTCCACGGTTTCAATGTTAAATTTAAAATTAAATTTTCTTTGTTGAATATAATTCATGTAGTTTATTTTTTGATTAGGGTTAAATACATAAATTCTTAGAAATAAATGTATTATTATGTATACATGTATGTATATACATATAAAAAAAAAAAAAAACTTATCTGGTTGTACGTACGATTTAAGAAAAACCCAAGTGCTTACTAATTGAAAAAATAAAAAAAAAAAAATACTAACAGAATTAAAACAAAATAGAGTAGTCATTGGATGTCTTGTTTATGATAATAAGTTACTGGCTGACAAAGCATACTCTAAAAATAAAAATACTACCAGTAAAGTAAATGTGTGTCAAGTTAAAGTTTACTTGAACGGATTGATATTTGTAAAACTACAATGTCTCTTATTAGCTAATTAATAACATCATCTAGTCCAATAACATAGATTTATTTATTTATTGTTTTTTTTTTTTTTTTTAATAATTTTAAATTGAGGCAAAGTCTGGCAAATTCAATAAACATATTTTTTTGTTCAAATATTATTAAAGTACAATCGAAATGGGCTCGTACAGAAATACATTGAGCATTTTTTACATTTCCAATCAATGATGCAAAAGTTTTGTGGTATACATATCTCCAAACGTCCTGAAAAACTTATGAGCTCTGCGTTATTTTTTTGTTTTCATTTGCTTAAATATAAATAATAGGATCACATATGAATCCAAATTTGTAACAGTTTTTTTTTTTTGCTGAAGAAAAGGCTCATAATTTAAAAAATAATACTTCAGTTAACACTTAGCTTTGAGGGCATAGAGCATTTACGTTTTGTGTTACCGAATTTATAAACCATAATATACTCTTGATATTAAGATAAACAAAAAAAAAAAAAGTAAAAAACTTAAACGACTAGTAATTGTAGATGATCAAAATAAATATGAGTATTTCGATAGATGACTGTTGCCAAAACAATTTTTAGATTGTTCAAATGAAACAAAGATTTCAAACTCGTTTCTGGAACGACTAGATTATGAACAAAATAATGTATTTAAACTAATCAGAAACCTTATTTGTAAGTGAAATAATTTTAAGTGTTAATAGTGGTGACAATTGATTTATTAATTTATAACGTAAATTAGTGTGTATAAATAAATAATTTTCAAATGTCTGAACGAAAACAAAGCTCCTGTAATATAAATATTATCATGAAGTATTTGAATGTGTCTTCAATGTTGTATCTGAGATATAAAAGGTTTATATGTATATATGGCTTGTAAAATTCAAACCATCGAATCTTTAAAAGAAATTGGGAATAGAAACTATGTATAAAACAAAAGCATATGTCAAAAGTGGAAACTTCTTAATGATATTGTCGAACCTGTAGTTGTATTTAATAACTAATGAAAGACAAGATAGAAAGTATCTTCATATGTAATTTCATTTTTTTTATAAGCTAAAGTACTTAATTTGCTTTTATTTTTAAATTTCCTGCTGGCTTTTCAATTCAATAGGTAAAGCACATATATAGTGTTTTTATTTTACGACAATCATTTGGTTATACATATGTAACAACAAATTTTATGCGTGATATGTCTTCAAATATATATTGCTTTGCCCATTATATACTAACTGCTGTCCTATTGTAAACTTGTATTACAAGCAAAAGACATAAATGTAAATGGAAGAATTTCTTTTCGAAAACTAAAAAAAAAAAAGTACGGAAATTAATTTTTCCGAGAGTACAAATTTGTGCCTTATTTGTTGAGATAAATTTAACAAAAAAATAAATAAATAAATAATTGGAATGTATATGTACATATTTATCTCACAATACAAAATAATATCCGTAATATTTTTAAATAATCATTATGTGCTTGTATTTTTAAGGAGCTTAAAGGCTATAATAATGCTGTGGCCATGATTGCAGTCATTGAGCCATCTCATCCATCTATAGTCAATTACTGTTCTATTCTCTGACTACAATGAATTATTATGATTACTTTTTTGTTTATTCTGTTTACAATTGGATATAATATAATTAACCATGTACTAAAGAAAAAAAAATCAAAGCATTGATATTGTTTAAGTGTAAGGCTCATTACGAAATATTCATTCTATGTTAGGTTTTAGGCGTTTAAATATGTACATATAAGCAAAATAATTCCTGGAATTTGTAATCATAGTCATAGGCCAAAAGCAAAAGTTTGGAGCCATATATGTATATTCATATAAATATGCACATACATATATCTAAATTCATATGTCCATATGTATATGCGTGTCTTTAAAATATGAAAAAAGTTGTAAATATTAAAATTAACTAAAAATTGAAATACTGTGTAACCTTTACATCTTGAGTTATAAGAAAAAAATTAGTTTGAACCAATATAGATTATATATGTATACATATACTATTATTAAGTAAACTAAAAAAAATAAGAGATAAACAAGAATAATTCTGAGACTGTTTTTTTCCATTGTGATAACGTTAAAACACTACAAAATAAATAATTATAATACTTGTAATGCAAAATGGTGTAAAATTTCACATAAATATATATGTCTTCGTTATAACAAATTAATGTGCGTTTTATTGCAAAATTTTATCAATATAAGTATATGTGGTCGGTTGAAAGGTAAAATTGACCAAGAGACATTTTTGATTTTTTTAGGTTGAATGCTCCGTTCTAAAATTTATACATATGTATGAACATACATACATCACAGGAAACCAAAAAACACTATAACATAGCGATGATATTTTTATTTTGTTGCAAAGTAGGCAAGCTTTGCTCTTTTGATCAAATTTTCGATGTCTGTAAAGATCCACCACCAGTCAAGTATGTATTTCATTTTCAGTTTTGAGCTCGAAAATTATTTTTGGTTATCTGACATTATACAAAAACACCACCAAAATAATGTCGCAATTGATGTCTGCGACATAGGATAGGGAAATAGGAAATTTTTGTCGCAACAATTTCTTTAAATCTCATTCTATGAATTGTTCCATTTAGTGCAACATCATATAATGTTCACCATATGTACATATTTGTAGTTTATTTTCGAAATAATGCAGCGTTGCATGAATAATAATCACAATTACAGACCATAGTTTGACCGCAAACAATGTTGCCTGCAATATTTTTAAGTATATTGGGCGATCCTAATTGATGCTCGATTTCGAAATAAGTATGTAGGTAAAAAAACTTCGGTTTTTCCAATTTTGGTGCATGTTGAATTCATTGCTTAGCTGATTAGTAATTGTTAAATTTCTATTATTAAAAATACAAAATACAAGTGCAATATCTAAGTCAGGGTACTAAAATCAGGAATTAATAAGACCTACAATTTTAAAATTTAAATGCGTAAACAAAAATTGTCGAAAATTCTGATGCATAGATTAGGATAGTAGAACGCCAAACATCATTTATTCGAACAATCACAAAGAATATACATATGTACGTGTATGTAGAAGCAGTATAGTGTAGCCAAAGTAGTAGTCCAGCTTTATGGCGCTGAAGCTTGTACTCTATCTAAAGCCGATGAAGATATCCTCAGTCGCTTCGAGAGAAAGATTCTTCGTAAAATTTTCGGTTTGCATTAAAGGGCTATGGAGGAGGAGATTCAACGACATCAACATAGTCAAACAATTGCGCAACAGTCGTTTGAGATGGCTAGGATATGTTGAACGGATGGACGCAAATCACCTTGACAAACTTGGAGTCCGCAACTGGACGCAGTTAGCTAAGTACCGGCCTAACTGGAGAGGCTTGTTAGTGGAGTCCTAGGTTCACCCCGAACTGTAGCGCCACCTAAGTGAGTAAGTAAGAAGCAGTATACAATTTAATATTGATGTGATGTACATATATAATTTAATAATTTATATACATACATATATGTATGTATGTAGGTCATTAAAAACAGACACACAATTTGTTCTCATTTATTTTTATTTTTTTTTAAACTATTTCCCGATTTTTCAAAAAGAAACAAGATCAGAACTTTTTATTCTAAAGCTCGAAACAAATCTTTGTGTACAATATTTACATTTCCAGACCTTCTATACCCACAACAAGATTTTATGATTTCGATTCCGGTAGATAAAGTAAGATCCATTTGGGCTTTTGTTCCTATTCGTGGATTGATTTCTACCATATCAATACCCTCCACACGATTTGTGTTACAAAGTGTTTCCATTATAAACAAACCTTCACGCAAAGTAAGTCCTCCTAGAACTGCAGTACCAGTACTTGGGGCAAAACTAACGTCTAGAGCATCAATATCAAAACTTATATGTAGTTCATTTCTAGGATTTATAGCGTCGAGACACATTTCGAGGATTTTTGATATTCCATATTTGTCTATAGCCTGAAAAAAAGAATGTTAAGAAGTAGGTACATATGTACATGTATTATAAAAATTATTCTCAATACTTACATCCATTGCATAATAAGTTATTCCTAATTTATTTAAAATATATGTTTCCTGGGGATCGATAGCCCTCAAACCTATGTAAACCAATTCCTTTGCAGGTATGCTAAAAATAAAATAATATACGAATATTATTAAATAATTTACCATGTAGTGTTTCTTCATATTTTTAAATACATTTTTTTTAATAAAATATTAATTCTGTGAGTTTAACATACATATGTACATGTGTAAAACCGAGTTATGAAGTTTTTGATTTTGAATCATTGTCTTTTTACTACCTATACTTGAAGTTCGGCTTTAACAGAAAATCTAAAGTGGCGATCCTTTTAATGTGGCCCTATACCAAAATAAAACCTTTGCAAACTACCCTTAAGAATCAGCTTTTACAATTCCGTAACGACAGCAAACAAACAATGTATTCTAGATCATTAGATTCGTTTAGATTCTATCTAGTGGAGCCATATTCAGCAAATAATGTTCAGAACTTCATCGTGGAAAACAATAGCGTAAAAGTAAAGCAAGATGCGATAATCGATAATGAAATTAGGGGCCGATTTCGACTATTTGAACTAGCGAAAATCGGTTAAACCTGATTTGTCAACTAGCTTGGGAGCACTATGAACTTTATCAGAGAATCTAATTACTATGTATTCCACATCTAATATAACATCGCGTAAATGCTGGGTACGCCAAACAAACTCATCAACATTCAAGACAACTTTAATTGAAAAAATAGACAAATGTCGCGTAGATGGTACCGGTAATGGAAAAAAGGCGGATCCGAATATGCAAAGGCTGTTCTTTCCAATATGCACAAATTCAAAAAAATAGTAAAAATGTTTTTCTAGTATAAAATGTCTTAGGAGGACAACAAGGCTCTTTCCATGTTGATGAAGACATCTTAAAAAAAAATTAAAAGAACTAGAGGAAACATTTTCAAAATACAGCTAAAACAGTATCAATTATGTGTGACGGAATGTATAATGGTTCTATTGGTTTAAGCAAGACGATGTTTTTATTGATTCAATGCAAGGAAACGCATTGAAAGCACGTGCATAAGATGCATCATTTACAAAGCCAGGAAATGATCAAGATCAGTGCGATTGAGCTTGATAAATTCTTCTGCTTTAGTGGTCTATTCAAATACAGTGTACATAGTGAAGTGAACTAAATGTTGGACTTCTGATGTTCCCAAATTTAAAATAGAGAATTAGAAACTTTCTTCCAATATATGACATAATTGTCCCTAACTCACCAAAACCAAGTATATGCTATCAACAAGAAGGGACACACAACGTCGATGAATTGGACAGAAATTCACAGTCAACAGTAATAATTTTGAGGTAGTAAGTGACTTTGTCTACCTTGGCTCTGCTATCAATTCTAACAATAACATCTTAGCAGAACGAAGGGTTACTCTTGCTAATCGCAAAATTTGATAAGGCAAGTGAGTAGTAAGGACCTAACCCGAGCAATTAAAGAGATTCTAAATAAGGCCTTGAATGATCATCAGAGTGCTTATTTATTCCGCTGAAGCATGAACTTTATCAAAAACAGATGAAGATATCCTGGGGAGTTTCCAGAGAAAAAAAAAACATTTCCGGTTTCGATTTGGTTCACTTGCTTTGGAGGAGGAAGGAAACGAACTATACAAGCTGTACAGCGATATAGACCTAGTCAGAAAACTGCATATTATACGTTTGTTAGCTAGGACATGAAGAGCATGAAGAGAATTGACACCAGCACTCCGCCCCGCAGAGTGCTATTGAATCAGAGTCAGCATAATTCTATTGAAAAAAAAGTAGAATTCTGCTGCGAACCAGATTATTATCTAAGGAATACATTTTTCCAGCATCTTCTATAGCAAACTTACTTAACGTACATATGTACATTCATACGTACATACATATGTACATATCGTCTAATCGAAGGAGTCTTTTCAGACCAATAGAAAAAAACATCGTCTGGTGCTGCTACCTAAAGGGAAAAAACCACCACCTCGTTATACCGTCCCATATGCCTGTTAGACACAATGGGTAAAATTCTGGAGCGAATTATATGCAACCGAATGGAGGTGGCAATAAATACATAAAGCCGGTGGACTTTCAAACGAACAGTACGGATTTAGATAAGCCCGTTCTACAATCGATGCTATACGGAGGATAACCACAATTTTGGAAGAAGCTAATAAGGGCAAGAGATGGAGAGGAGGCGCAAACAAGAGTTAATTCCCTCAACCGACTATGCGCGCTGAGTGTTCCGCGCTTTTCGGACGGTATCAGATGATGCTATATGTGTTATTGCGGGAATGCTACCAGCGGATATCTTGGCTATCGAGCTACAAAGGTTATACGACGCCAAAATCCAGGAACTCCTTGCTTCAGTCAAAGATATTAAGCTGCAAAAAGGACAGCGAAACATGAGAACATGGCAGGAGAGATGGAATTAGTCAGCAAAGAGAAGATAGCCCCATAGACTTATACCGGACATACAAAAATGGATGAACCGGCACCACGGAGATGTGAATTTTTATCTCACCCAATTCCTAACCGGACATGGCTGCTTCCGAGCTTATCTAAACAGGTTTTTATAGAACGAAGAGGTCTTGAGGAAATAATTGGAGAAATACCAACTCCCGAGAACATTGTGAACCATATATTGACATCGAGCGCAATATGGAATGATGTGAGGCAAACCGCAGCGATAATCTTGAAGGATTTTTGGCAACTGGATAGAATCAGGTAGACCAACCAAACCCTCACGGCACCTCCCTCGGAACAAGTAACGACAAACAGGGAAAGAAGAGCATAAAGTGCCAACCAGCCCCGCGAAGTGAAATTGTAGCATAAGCGGTGTTTAATAAACTTATAGTTTGAATACATTTTGTTATACAACATTACTAAATTTCTTAGTTCAATTAAGACAGTTACAGAATAATTTCCCCTTATTATTAAAATATGCCCACACCGTGTTTGCGCAAAATCCAAAAATTAGAATAAGAAACTGCATAAATGACAATTTTTAAATTGTCTTGCTTTATTATTTCGTAAAAAATGTACAAAAGCCGTAATGGAAATATATTATAGGGAGCACATCGTAAATAATGGAAATAGTGTAAAAATGTATTCCCTCGTTAACCTCAAAAAGTATTTTTTAGTATCTTTTTTTAGTTCACCTTTTAGCGGTCAGTACTTTCTACTACCATTTTCTAAATCTGACCGCACACATACAATTCAATTCGTATCTGAGAGCACGCCACTAAACTCAGTTGGTATACCTACTATCTACTGCATTTTTCTTTTGTTGGGAACGTTCCGTCTCTTTTAAATCAGTAGGAAGAAATGAAACAGATCGGTGATTGTTTGGAAATTCATGGCGTTGTACTGAATTGTCTATACCTGCGCACTGCAGTGCCAGAGAGGAAAAGAAAATCTTTCATTTGTATGCGTACGTAGGGGAAAATGAAATTTCTAGTCACCATTTTGGTTTTTCCTTCATTCGTGTGGAAATCTTCATAGTGTAATTTTGTGGGGTGTTCTATGAGCTAAAATATTTATTTAATGTAAATTTGTAAATCTATTATCTGTAGGTAAAATAAGTAAAACAAGTGCGGTAAATGTATATCTAGAAGAAAATAATTCAATTCAGAAAAAATATCTACAAAATCCAAGAGATACAATTAGAAGTTAATAAAGCGAGTTTTTTTTTTCCCCATTCAATCAATAGTTGGTTTCGTGTGTTTTTAAACATTATTGTCGCTTAAAAGAAAGTGAATTATTATCACGAATTATATATTGCATTGTGCAACTTAAAGGAAAGAAAAAATTGTGTATCCAGCTTTCTTGGGGGAAAAAAAAGGAAAAATCAATAAATTGATCGGCAGCCATCATTTGTCCCTCTCTCTTTCTGTGCTTCCCTGTTGTTCATTTGCTGCTTGCATTGATTTTCTCAACCCGCAAGAAAGAATTAATTTTCCAAATTTTACCAAGCGTACCTCATGATGACAAACGCTCCTGGTGTTGAAGCTCAAACAATAATACAAGGAACTACCCAACAGGCAACCCAAGCCCAACAGCAAATCCAGCTACAGCAGCAATTACAACAGCAACAACAGCAGGTCCAGCAAGCCATCATGCAGGTTCAACAACAGCAGAACCAGCAAGCAGTTGCTGCTGCAGCTGCAGCAGTTTCCCAACAGCTACAACAACCAAAGTCACCGATTAATCAAAATGGTAAAATGGATACGGGGGAGACACGGACAAACCTTATTGTTAATTATTTGCCACAAACTATGACGGAGGATGAGATACGCGCGCTGTTTTCCAGTATCGGCGAGATAGAGAGTGTAAAGTTAATTCGAGATAAATCACAAGCGTTTATCGACCCATTAAATCCGCAAAATTCTCCCAAAGGTCAAAGCCTGGGCTATGGATTTGTCAACTACATGCGCCCGCAAGATGCGGAGCAGGCTGTAAATGTATTAAATGGATTGCGATTGCAAAATAAAACAATAAAAGTATCATTTGCTCGTCCCAGTTCGGATGCTATAAAGGGGGCTAATTTGTATGTTTCTGGTTTACCAAAATCCATGAGTCAACCTGAACTTGAGGCTGTATTCTCTCCATTCGGAACAATAATTACATCTCGCATACTTCAGAATGCTGGTAGCGATAACCAAACGAAAGGTGTGGGTTTCATTCGATTTGACAAAAGAGAAGAAGCCACACGTGCAATAATTGCACTTAATGGAACCACACCAAAAAACTGTACGGATCCTATTGTCGTTAAATTTTCTAATACTCCTGGCAGCACAAGTAAAATCATCCAGCCACAAATACCAGCATTTTTAAATCCACAATTGGTTCGTCGTATTGGTGGTGCCATGCATACTCCAGTAAATAAAGGCCTTGCCCGTTTTTCACCTATGGCAGGTGATATGCTTGATGTTATGATCCCAAATGGCTTGGGTGCAGCAGCAGCGGCTGCCGCTACGACACTGGCCACAGGTCCCGGTGGTGCATACCCAATTTTTATATATAATCTTGCTCCAGAGAGCGAAGAGAGCGCTCTGTGGCAATTATTTGGACCTTTCGGTGCCGTACAAAGTGTTAAAATAGTGAAGGATCCAGCCACTAACCAGTGCAAAGGCTATGGGTTTGTTTCGATGACTAATTATGATGAGGCAGCAATGGCTATCCGAGCGCTTAACGGCTACACCATGGGCAACCGAGTGCTCCAAGTGAGCTTCAAGACAAATAAAGCAAAGTAAACATTTTGAATATTTAAATCATAATATATGAGTGAATTTATTACAGTCCATGCTTATTTCTTTTCTCTTCAATTTTAGCATGAATGCTGTTTAAGCACCTAGGTAGAACGACAAATACTTATGATCCACAGGAAGTGTCTCATTCTAATTCTCCAAAAATAATAGTTATAATATATATTAATAAGTAGAAGTAATAAATTATTCGTTTAATCAAGAAAATGGTCCGGAAATAAGCAGCTACAAATATTATATGTTTTTATAAAATTAAAGATTAAAACCGAAACCGATTGGTCTTTTTAAATGAGTTGCTTTCAACAACAAAATAGTCCAAGAAAAAGCTTGTTAAACGTTAAAATTTCATTTAGGCTTTGGAAAGGTAGTTAATGTAATACTGTACTGTACTGTCATCGAAACAAAAAAGTCGGATATGACTAAAGAAGAAATTTCGAAGAGCTATTATTTCCGTTCTATTTTTTATGAATATAATAGAACAAGCTTATTACAAGTATACTAAAGAAATCAACAAAATATGAAAGTAAGGTTTTGTTCAAAGATTAGATGGTAATTCGAAAAATACAATCTTCCGCAGAAACATAATTTTACATTTAGAATTTTTTCAATAAGGTAAGAAAAAACAAAAAAAAAAAAATAGTGATAAAAACGTATGAATAATACCAGTAACCGTAATCATTACAAATGTAATATAAGTTGATTTTATCTTTTATAGTGGTTTGGGCATATTATGAACATGAGAAAATTTTTATCAATGACACAACATACATACATTTTTCGTACTATAGCTCGGTAATTTGTAAATTTGAATATATTTATCAGAGATGGTAAAACTCTGATAACTTTAGGCAAATGCCTAATCAAAAAAGGACTAATTCATGCAATAATTACATTTATTATTTAACTAGAATAAAACAAGAAAACGGGTTTGTTTTACTAACAATTAATTTAGAAAAAAAAAACGCTAGGCAAAACTGACAACTTACATGATTTTTATATATCCTTGCAATGTAATTAATATAAAATATTAAAATTTGAGGCTGCTCCAGTATTAAATAATTAAGTTTAAAAATGAACCTGACTAACTATACGAAGGTACTTATTTAGTTGATTTCTTTGGTTGACTTAATAATATTGGCATAAAGTTATTGTGTTGTTCTCTTCATTTTATTAATAAAATTACATAGTTAAGCAATGTATATTTTTTTATTATACAAATTTTGTTTCTAAATATATACTGTAAAATAACTTATAGGTGTAATACAAGCAAATTCAATTATAACTATCTATTTAAAAATAATTAAAAAAAAATCTAGTCAAGAATTGTACGAAAAAAAAAAAAAAATATCTACAAAAAATACATACGTTTTAAAATGAAATTTACGTATACATAAATGCAGCTGAAACAAACTTTTAACTTTACTTTATATTTTTGGTTTCATTCTTATTTTAATTTTATGAATTCTCTTCTTTTATTTTTCAATAATAAAAAAATTAGATTTACGTAAACGTTAAATAAGCTATGCGAGGAAAGATTATTTATTTTTAGCGTTAATATGATTTAAAAATGATAGAATGCTATGTTTATAGTTTTTCTTTTTGTTTAAAAGTATTTCTAATTGAAGGATTATATTATTTACCATTTTACTTTTATTAATACACAATATGTTATCCAAAGAGAAAACATACACAAAGTTTGCATACTTGCAGTTCTATTATTACTCTCATATTTATGCACTATATTTTCAATTTACACTTTAATATAACGGAAATTTAACTATTTATTACGTATTTATATTTTTAGGAAATTTTTTTAGACTTTTAATTGCGTGCAATAGAATTTATTTATGTATCCCAATCATAAAATTCATCAATTTACAAATTTACAATTAATTTACCGGAATATAGAAATGATAAAAAGTAGCAAACAGAATGAACCTTCCACCTTTAGTTATTACACTAAAATACATTGCCGTTTTACTTGTTTTTTTTTTTATTATTATTTTATAATTTTTTTTTTATTTTGTTTTGGGTTTTTATTATTTATGTAATTTTTTATTTAAACATTGTAATTTATTATAGTTTTTGTAATTCTCTTGGGTTTTTTAATGGTTTTTTTTTTTTTTATTATAATTACTACCATCATTTATTTTTATTTTGTTTTTGTGTCTTTTTTATTGTAATAAATAAAACTGAATTAAAATATTTTTATTTATCGTTTTTTTTTTTTTTTTTATTTTCGCATTTGTGTTTTAATTTCATGCATTCATTCTTTTAATTTTGTTGTTCCACAATGATCTCTATTCTACCCTACCTTTTTTACTTCAATTACCAGGTTCTTTTTTCATATTTATCGTTTAATTTGTTTAATGTATGAAATAACACAAGACTGAGATTTTAGTTTTTCAGTTCGGCCAAATTTTGTTTGATTTGTTTATCATTACTAAAAATGTGAACATTTTCGTCAACCTTATTCTAGTCAGGAAAACATGATACTCCTTTTTAAGCGTGAGCTACTTATTTAATGAAGTAAGTCAACCTATGCTATTACATATATTTATATATTATATATATATACATGTATATATATATATCTGTACCTATTTATATATGTAGAATTATATAAATTTTAACATTTAAATAAACTCATTGTTTAAAATTGGTTTATTTTGTGTATGTACGAAAAAGTGTCAAATAATAATTTCCTTAACTTATACAGTTTTTATAATTTATTGCAATTATTCATGTTTCAATAAGTTTAATTGGTATTATTTGCAAACAGTTCTGATATTGTATTTTAAACAAAAGAATATATAACAAAATCTACATTCCAAGGATTACTAGGAAATAAGTTTTAATAAAGTTATTTAAATTTAGATTATAAATTAAATTATTTCATTAGCAACTTTATATTTCAATTCCCAATTTGAAAGAAACATTTTAACCTATCAAATATTTCATATTATAACATATAGATTGAAAGAAAACAAAAAAAATTAAAAATAATTATGAGTTTTTCTTTGTTTCGTTTATGGATTCGTTCAGTAATTTTCTTCTTTTCTATTTGGTAAACTTTTGTGTATTTTGTATATTATGGTGAAACGCACATATTTCAATTTTGTCCTTTTTGGTCCTTTTTATTTCTGTTCATATAATCATTTTTTCGCCTATTACCTTTATATTTTCTTTGAAAATCTGTTGTCGCTATCTTACAAGCTTCCATTTTTGAAAGCCAAGGACTTGATTTATGGTACAAATTAATTTTCGTTTGATTGTAGGGCAAGGGTTGGGGTTCATTTTTCATTTATTGGTCGTAAACATTTTTAGATGTTTCTTTTTATTTTGGGGGTGTACGTACAATGATTTTAAAAACGCACACATAAGTATCTTTCAAGTTCCGATTGATGTGCAGTAAAAAATCTTCAATTTTAATTTCTTTTTGTACTGCTAATATATGTATCCCCCTAAAAGAATAACATTGTCAGGCGAATTTTTAAAGGATTAGTTTTGATAATGTTTGTGTTTGTGCGAGAGAGAGAGAGAGAGAAAGAGAGCGAAAGAGTACCGGCGTATTTGCGTAACGTTGCTTTAATTGTTCAATAAGGGCCGAAATACAACAAAATAAACGAGTATTTTAAGTTTCTTGTACCTATTGTCTAATTATTATCCAAGTTGTTATTCGACATTTTCAGTTGTGTGTAATTTACGTGCAATATACTTAATTTAATTTGTTTTTCTCAGTGTTTTTCTTTTATTTAGATAATTTTTTTTAAAAAATAAAAGAATTTAGTGTTGTTACCTTTAATTTTGTTCTTTTGTTTTAAAACATTTTCAGTATATATGCAATATGTTAATATATTTTCGGTAAGTAAAATTATTGTTTTTATTAATTTGATTGTTGAATTAAAGATAATATCGCTTTATTATTTTTTAACATTCAAATCGATTTAGAAGTGGTAATTACGATTAAGCATATTTTTTGTTTTAATTGTAATTTATCTTCTGCTTATACCTAATCGACTGTTAAGTTTGTAGAAAATACTTTCTTAATATATTGATTTTTTTACAATTTTTATAATTACATATTTTTTTATTTTCAGGAGAGCTAGTTATTATTGTTTTGTGTAAAAACAATATCTATAGTTACATATGTTTTAATCACATCACCGAGTCGATTTGAAATCAATCAACATACGATTTTTTTCTTTGAGCTTTTATTATTGTGTACATTGAATACGACTCCTTTTTCAGTTTTATAATTTACATATTTTTAAAGCGTTTTTGTTTTCGTGAATTTTAATTATAACCAATGAGTACAATTATGACTTAATTTCGTTAATTTATTTAATAACTGGGTATTCTTTTATTTACAAATTTTTAATTCGATAATTTTCTTTTTACAATTATAATCTCTACATACATATGTGTGTATATGTACATATTTTTTTACTTTTATTTTATTTTTATTTTTTTTATTTGAGAAGTTCAATTTCGGGTCAGGGTAATACTCAAATTAAAAACCAAAAATAAAATTATAAGGCTGAAAAACTGTTATATCTGTGATATTTTTCAAAAATGAATAAAAATAGTCGTTTTCTTTTAAAATCCTGTGTATTTATTAAATAAAATTAATAGCTTCCAACTTTACAGCTAAGTATATTTATATGTAACATGTTTTTAAGCATGATCAAGAGAATTTTATATATGCGAAAAATCAAAATCGTGAGTAATAAAGCCGTATGATTTTACTCTACAGGTGACCATAGTCTAACTATTTGTTTTGTGTTATTCTTTGGTATAATGACATTTTTTTAAAAATTAATAATCATTTCAAGAAAATATATGTAAATGCCATTACCAGGTTTTCTTAAAAAAAATTGTTAAATTTCACTTTTTTATCGTTATACCTATGTACATAGATCGGATGCTACTCTATTACCTAAGATTTATCTTAGATTTCTAAATTAAGTAGTTACTAAATATGCGAGGGGGTGGCATACGTTTAGTCAAGACATTTCTCTCATGTAAGTGCATTAAACTTCTGTTTGGCGGGAGATAGTTCAAGGAGTAATAACTCATGATACTATCCAAAATATTCAAGAAGCTCGAGTTCTTGAAGAGCTTAATAATAATAAATCTTGCGCCTCACATAAATAATTATTCTGTGTTTTAAACATGTGCTACTCTAACCTGTCCAAACTCTTAGGTGAATTATTGTATAAACCTTAATCCCAGCACAGTAGAGACTGTCTCTTAAGGGATAATATATGTACATATGTATGTATGTATATATATTGGTCATAAAGATGCATATAACTCCGGAGTTTCAAAACATACTCGACGACTACTATTATTAAGAGTAGTTATACGTATTGTGTGAAGCGATATCCTTTCTAACTAGTACAGTACGTGATCTCCACATTTACGGCTTTCGCCGACAAATCGTCCAACCATTAAAATACTTCGGAAAACAGTTGATTAAGAAGACGTATTAAGGGGTGTTAATAAATTCCACATTTTCAAATAAAAAAATATAAACTAATTTTAAAAGGTTTACATACATACATATGTATGTACGTATATTCTCCGTTCCGTGTCGGTCAGTGTAAATAAAATTGTTTTTACTCACCAGTTAGGAGCAATTTTTTCAATATCCAATTTCGTCCAAAATGCTCTGAGTTCTTTTAACAAAAATGCCACCGGCATACCATGTATGTTTCCAGACGCTGAAGTTACATTAAGATTTATGTCCGCGTGAGCATCGATCCAAATTAACGATGTATTTGGATTGGCGAGCAAATGACCAGCAACAGATCCTATAACAGTATATTAAATATATTGATATATTTTTTTGAGTGATGATAGCATACCAAAGCCAATTGAATGATCACCGCCCATAGCTAAATACATATCATTTTCTTTTAAAACATGCTGTACTTTTTCAATAAGTGATATACTACATCCCAGAAACTCATTGTAGTTTTTCAAATTATCCAATAAATTAACATTTTCCAATTGTTTGTAGTATACAGGTAGATTACCGTAATCGGTAACGTGCAGTGTTTCTGTAATTATTATTAAATACTTATGTATGTGTTATTTAAATATGTACATGTGTAGATCATTTTTTCCCATAATTTATTCCAACCTTTTAAAATATCAATTAAGCCAGCTTTTCGCAGCATTTCGGGGGCATCTTCTACTCCATGTTTGTCCTGGCCCTTACAGAACGGCACTCCAATTATTCCAACAGACTTTTTGGGCAATTGGGAAAAGTGCCTAATAGTTGTGATTGCTTTTAAATAATTAGTTAACATATTTATACTATACCAACTAAACACACCGTTTTAATACTTAACTTTGCGTTGATTAATACTTTAGAATAATATTTAATGTAATCAAGAAAAATGGTTAGCATCTTTCTTTGTAATTCACGGATGCTTTATTATCGAGGAATACTACAAAACATTGATAACCTCCACCTTTCCGTCATGTAGTTTCTTTAAGTTAATGAAAACATTTGCGATAATACGTCGATGGGAGGTAAAGCTTATCATCTTTTAATAGTCTTGATGATGAGTTATTGCCAACTATGTATGTATATACTACATATTTGAAAAAAAAAAAATAAATATTTCATAAAATGTAAACGTACAAGTTTTAGTTTATTAGTTTAAAATTATGTCACACAAACGTACAGATTAGGACTTTGTATTTTACGTTTTCTCATACAACGTAGGTAATATTTAAAAGATCGGGACTTAATATGTACCTTATATTGAATTTGGCGAACGACTGAAGCGTAAATAATGTCGGTTGAGTACTGATTGCAAGACTTATTTCCGTTTGCGTAAGCCTTATGTTTTAGAACATAGAAAACAGATTGACAGTGTCTTTTAAAAGAACAATAAAATAAAAATAATTTTTTTATAATATTTTTAATGAAATACATAAATGCATTTTTGCGATTTATGTTAATATTATCATCGTAGGCAAATAGATGCACAGATTTTTGAAAGATTGATCCTTTGATGTTCAGATAAGATTTTGGACTTGATGTTAAGAGAAGGAGTTTTGTTTATTGTTGGCCAACCGGTGTTGAAATTCCATTTAGCAGACAGACTCGTCCACTCGTCTGAGCAAATATTAGGAATGAGTTAGTGTATGCTCATGACCATGTTCCTGCTCGGACCTAGCTATACATATATGTATGTTGGATTTTAGCTTTTATATTACTAACCTCACTTAGTTTTGATCGGATGAACCGAAGCTTTGTATGTATACATACATACATATGTATATATAATGCCCTGATTTCGCAGAACGCAGTGATTTCAGCGTAACCAGTTGGGGTAGTCTCACAAACATATGTTCCTTCCGTCTATCTACATACATATGTACATCTACCTATAGGGCAAGTATTGCTTTTGTGAAAAAATTCGAACGAATCATGTTAATTTTCGTTCTAACTTCAAAATTAAGGGTACTTTACTTAATACCAATTTAAATAGATTTTCTCGAAAACGACTTAAATCGTTAGTTTCATACTTTTTCAAAAATTTTACTAGAAATGGAAAAGAAATTGTTAACATGTACAGCCCTTGGCATTCTCTATAGTTCATCTGAGTATTACATACAACAATTTTCACTTTTTTGAGGCACTTAAATAAATATTTTTTTTCGTCAAATTTCCCGGTTAACATCAGTTTAATGTTATCGTTATAATTCATCAAAAATGTATAATGCCACGCCCACTTTATTAGGCCTAATGTATAAGAAGACCTGAATTTCAATTCTGAAAAAGTTTGTAAAAATATAGCATAAAGGTTCAAGTACGTACGACACTTTTTTTAATGTCGGAGTGAAGAAACTTAAGCCATTTATGGTTTTCTGAACCCAAATAACTTTTTTTTTTGTATCACTTTCGCAGTGGTTATTTATATATACAGCACTGACCTGCTACAATAGGTATAATAATTTAATTACAATTTATAAATCAATAGCATTTATATGTATTTATTTATGTACATATACTGAAACATTACAATAATGAATCATTTGAATAACTGCAATTTAGGTGGTTTGGTTTTTACCATTGATGCTTGTTTCAAGGAATTTGGAAATAGTGACGATATTTAAAAGACGCCGGCCGAGCTGTTACTCTTTATGCAGTCTTTATTGAATGAAATATAAAAATTATTGTGCAAACGTATCATTCAAAGGGTTTCATTACACGCAAAGCAGAAAGAGAAGTTCCAAAAAATAACATTTCAAAGACTTCAGCAGCTCCTAAGAGTATTTCTTTGAGGACCAGTGGTGCTTATCCCAGAAAAATTAAGACGACATGCTAGGAGGTACCTGACAAAAGACGTAGCGATAAAACAATTTCGGTATCGCTAGAAATGGAACAGAAGCTAGGCGAAAAATGGAAATGGATAAAACCAACAAGAAGAATAAATGCGGTATTTATGATTTTTTTTTTTTAATGCTCATCTGTAAGTTTGAAAACCCAATTTCGACTCGATCTTCGACTCGATGTGCCCAATTAGGCCTAAATCTCGACTCAGTTGCGAATCGACCTTTCAATTACCCAAGTGTAGGTACGAAATAAATGCGAAACCATACCAAAAAGGACACAAGCACACCCAATTTAGCGTTAAAGAGTTAAGTAAAATGAAGTGGACGACTGTTTCGTACGTACTTACACTTTTGCGCTCTACGTTTGTCGATTACAAATTGTTCAGGATTGAAAATTGGGCAGAAACTTTCAAACGAGTGTAATTAAAAACACAGACAAGTCAGAATCCGCGTAAAAAGATAATAGCCTATGCCTCCACTTTTGCATCTGTCCTAATAAAGTGGCCATGATATTCTGCATTTTTTATGACATTAGCACTTAAATGCTATTTGCAAGATTTCAGAAAACGCCCTCAGAAAGTGGGAGTGGCCTTATGTACAAACATATACATATGTATAACGCTAAGCTGAATTTATACATTAATGTTATATAATGTACATATATTACTTATATAGTATGTATAATGACTATAAAATTAAATAAAAAAATAGGTTTCCAATGAGAAAAAAATTCACACAACAAACAAACAATACAAATGTACATAGCCGTCTTATCGTCACATGGTACAAAAAATCTGAGATCTGAGGAGAAAATCTGAATTCTCATCAGCTTGTCATTTCAAATTTGAAGCACCTTTAACTGATCTATCAGAATGCAAGTAAGACAAAACGAGAACGGCACAAAATGCCTTCGTTTCTTAAAAATCGAAACGCCTTACTTAGGGCGGTTTCGTAAAACGCCAAGCGGAATAAGAGTGATTAAGTTTTATTGGATTCCTATGTTTGAAATCAGATTTCACTCACCGCTAACACTAATGCGTTACTGTGTTTTGAGTACAATTCCCAAAACGTGATACCAAATTAGTGCTGGCGCTCGTATCTTCAGCTTTCAATTGACATTCAATGGCATTTCAATTAACAAGTCTTAAATATTTTTTAGTGTGTTTGAAGTAAAACAACTGACAAACTGCGAACTATGAATAAAAGAATCAAAAATCGTCGAAAAATGAAAATGATACCAAAATTGGGTGAGTTTGCGATTGCTAATACTTAGTATTATTCTTAAGAAGTGAATGTAGTTGAGTTGTAGATCCATTGATATTGACTAACTTAATAAAAATAAAAAAACAAAATCTATCGCAAGAAGTCCGTAAATGTACATATGTAGGTACTAGGGCCTAACTTATCACTACCGTTCGTGCCCGGTGATAAATTCCATTTTCGAAGAGTAATTTTTGTTTTTAAAGCTTTGGCTCTTGTTGTGAGTATTGATAATTGATCGATGAGCGACAATTGTCGATCGTTGATTGCGATTTTTGGTATTGTGTATTTTGATTGTGATCGACATTAGTCGTTTGCTGTAGATCACAAATTTCTGGTCGATGCTCCGAGTTTGTGCAAAAGAAAACAGGTTTTCTGCTTACGAAGTGTATGTTATTTTAATTAAATAAGAATAATGCAAAAGATACAAAAAAGATCTCTAAAGTTTAAAAGAGGCCAAAATGGTACCAAAATTTCCAAAAGGCCAAAACAGAATCACTTTATTTTACCTCATATCTACGCCAATTCTAAACCGATTTTGATGAAACTTTTTATTTTAATTGATGCACTTATCTGAGAACATAATAACACTAAAATTAAGTGATTCTGTTTTGGCATTTTTGAGATTTTGCCATTTTGCATGGCCTTTTTTAAACTTGGGGCGGGTTACGCCCAAAATTTTTCATTTCCTGGCAAAAAAAAAATTATTTGTGTTTTTTAAGCCTTTCGAATAGAATAGAAACCCGCCCCTCACTTTGACTTACATATATACATAGTTAATACTCACCCTAATTCATTAATTCGTATACCTATGTCAGTCGAATTCGAATCCGAACACTGTCAACTGACTGTATAAAGCGGATAGGCAGAACTCTAATTCGGTCAAAAGCAACACCGAGTTCAAGATTTGAGGAATCGGGATTTTCTTTGTTCTGATGATTACCTTCTTCTTAAAGTTCCTCTCCGCTCCGGAGGTTGGAAATCATCATTTCAGATGAATTAATTTAGGTTTTAAAATAATCGAAAAATCCCATTTTTAATATGTATGTATGTAGATATGTAGAAATAAAACAACAATAATTACGTTACCAGGCCTTGGAATGTATTTTATAAATATTTGATACATATGTACATGTGCACATGTATGCAAGAAATTATTTTATGTACTTTCTTCAACTAAAAACAATCTATTTTTTCGAGTCAGTTTGGATAAGTTTTCAATTTTAGAAAATTTTGATTGTTTATCCGTTTAATACGAATGTTAGAAAGAAATGCCTTTTTATATATTTTTAAATAGAAGTGAGATTAGTTTTATTTTTTTATTTTAATTTGTTATTCTCTTAACTAATAAAGGCATTTACTATTGTACACTTAATATAAATATAAAAGAAAAGGCCATATATCCAAATTTACTTTTCAGTCTTTTTGCCACTCTACAATTTTGTTGTGCAATTTTTTTTTTTTTTTCATTTTGTCATCTTTAAAAAAGTATAAGGTTTAAATTAATCACAGTATTCGGTTTTTTTTCTTGTCTGATTAAGCATGATAATATCCTCTTCGTCCTCACTATCGTCATCGTCTGGGTAAATAACACCATCCAAATCTTCATCGTAATACGGCTTTAAAGTCATTCCTTCTGAAAAAAATAAGTCACATGATATTATGATTTGTTCACTATATGAAACATCATCGGTTTAAGGTGACTAAATCAGTAAAAACTGATTACATTTTTGAAAAAATCTTAAATACTTAAGATTATATTCTAATTACAATTACACTGCCACAGTGATTGCGGTATTCTTATGAATACTAATTTAATCTTTAATCGGCTTGAAGAGTGGTACACAATTAGTGTATTTGATTGTAACTAAAGAATACTTACTTTTTATAGGCGAACGGAAGAGCTCAGTTTCACCCTGTTCATCATCTTCAAATAGTTCTTTAGACTTTTGAGGTAGTAGTGAAAAGTCGTAGTATCGTTTAGCATGTTGCCTTCTTGACTGTATACACTGAACAGCAAAAACGCATGCAACAACAGCAATAACCAACACACATCCGGCAATTGAAACGAAGAGTAATCGAGGAATACCCATGACACGTTCATCCTTCTTTAACCTGAAAATCATATTACTGTTTCTTGATCTAGTGTAGATTATTCGAGAAATAGCATAGTAGCCAGGAGCTTCAATGTGCAATGTTATATTTCCTAAGGGAATGTTGTGCAGTGTATATTCCCCAATGTTGTCTGTGAGATTCATTAACGCTTCATTATTGGTGGATATTTTAGCATTTTTGATTGGATGGTTATCTAAATCTAAAACAAAACCTAAAATAAAAACGGGATTTTGTTATTGTATATTTGCAGAATAGACTAGTAATATTTTTGATACAATCATGTGTAGCGCAGCATTTGTGATTTTGATTACATTTATACATTTAAATCTGTTGAAGCTATTTTAAGTTTCTGATTGAGGCTTTTACAGTTATAGTTTAGATGCCCAGATATACATAAGTATGTCTGCGTGTTTTCTAAAAAGGATGTATCTCAGAGCATAGCACTTAAACGTTTTGATTTTAACTTACAAATTCGTGGCAAGCATCGAAAAATATATGCACTTCAAAAAGAAATTAAAAACTGAGAGGTTCCACTAAACTACACATTCACTTACACTTTTATAAATAGAAATTGATTTTGTTTTACCAGAAATAAAAGCTTTTCCATCCATTTGTAACTCCTGTACTTCACTTTTTCCAATGGAAAAATACGTTTTTGAATTGAGCGTCACGATTCCCAAGTCCGTTATTTTGTTTTCGGTGATTTTAACTTGTAGCGATTTGGATTCATGCTCTTTACAAGAAATTTGCAAAGTATATTCTCCAGGTGTCAAAATAATCTTAAAGTGTGCCAGATTTTTGCTCACATTGTATATTTGGTCAAATTGTACAACCTTAACGAACGCGTTGCGGATCGGTTGACCCTCTTCTGATTGCAGGCGTCCTTTAACCCCGGTATCAATTAAATGCAAAAAGTTTAGAATTCTTTCAGAATTCTTACGCCACACAGAAGCTAATTCTTTCTGTTCGGGCATACGACAGCAAGATATTCCCAGAGTAAACAATGGAACATTGTACATATTGTAGAAAAGATTTGTTATGCGTTCTGTATAATCTTCTTGCGCTGAATGTGTTGAAGACATGGGGCAATGCAGTCGCCGGTAACTTATGTCTGTTTTATCAACTAAACGAGCATAGTTTTCGTAGATTGTCTGTTGTGGGACCCTATAAGTTTAGATTTTAAATAAAAATAATCAGATGAATAAAATGAAAATATAAAAGCAAACCTTAGATCGGAATTCCCTGCGGAGAAGGAAAGTACTAAATCAAATTTCTCTCTCTCTATATATTGAAGGAATAAGTCCTTTTGCTTTTCAAACTCTGGACTAAGAATTCTTTCTGCTAATTCATTGCCTATTACTGGATCACATATGGTATTGCTAAATCGAAAGATATTAAATTTAAATATTCCATGATATAATCGATACTTACTTTCTTGCAAAAATGCGAAGGAGTTCGTCAAAATTCTCCATAATTGGCAATATATGAATGACGCTGCTATTCAATAGTTTTATAACCGGTGGCTCCTGAATACGGTAACCCTCAATCAAATGTCGTGCCAAATTTAATGTTATTTCACGACCCATAGGCGACGTTGCATCAAACAAAGAACTTATTACCAGAATTTGGAACTTTGTTTCCTCTGGCGATCCTATCTTTTTTTTTTTGGAAAAATGGTATTTGAGAATATGAATACGATTATGGTGTAAAATCTATAAATTACTTCTGTAGTAAGCTTTAGCGAATGATAGTTCATGTTGATTTCATTCTCTGCATATTCAAAATTGGCGATGTCAACATTTTTATTTTTCATTTCGGTCATTTGGTTATTGATTTCTTCATTTGAATGATATCGTGTATGTACAACATTTTCAATTATCCTATAATCGTGAGCTGATGCCCAATGTTGAGGATCGTCACGCATCAGGCTTATATCAAGGCGTAAATCGCAAGGTCCATCTTTCAAAATTACAAACTCTTCCTGATGAGGTTCGAATCTAAGAGAAAATAATGCCTTACAGTTGTCAATGTAATTTAATTCAAATAATACCCATCAGCCAAAACAGTTATATTGTGTCTTCCTGGTAAAGCTAGCCTCCAATAATCACCGAATGTTGCGCTATATGAAGTGTGTTTTGCGTTATCAAGCGATATCATAGCCCCTCCAACTGGACTGCCAATTGAACTTCGAATAAATCCATGCACACCGCATTGAACTTGTTCAATATACTGTAAAAGTGGTTCACGATTCTCCTGCCAAAATCGTGGTAACTCGGAAGCCATTGGAAATTTATCACACCCTAATTCAAGGGTTAACTCAAGTACTCCTGCACTAACGTAGTTCCAATCTTGCATTCCACCAGTTACACTATACCACTGAGCTCCATTTGTAATCCCATCTGGAAACTCTTCACCTCGGAATAGTGGGCATGGCTTACCCATGTGCATGTTTGGATGCGCCTATTCAAACAGTCCCTATTACAAATGTTTGAAATGGAACATTATTTACTTACCGTAGCGTACACTTTAGCTAGATGACGAAAGAGTTCATTGTCTTCTGTTGGATTAGGTTTCCGGGATTTCATTGAAAAACGCTGTCTGCTACTTGGATCCTGAAAATCATTGGCATTGTCATCGAAGGGGTAGTTGGCAACCAATGAACCACCGTGTAAATTTGCCGATAGGACAAATGGAATTGAAAGTGTCCAGTTCATAACAGCTTTTACTTCTGGTTCAGTTTTTAAATTATATTTATCTGTACCGTATTGGTCAGGGAAGTTTCTATTCAGATCTATATCATGAAAATTTGCTCGACCTAGAGCACTAGTCTTATCACCTAAAAATCGTAAATAAAATTAAATGGGTACAATTCATTCGTTAATACACGTCGATTTACAACCTTCCATAGACATTTCATAGCCATCCGGATTCATACTGAAGAGAAAGTGTATGCGGGTATTATTAACAATTTGTGTAATCCTGTCATTTCGAAGATAATTTTCACATATGTATTTCGCAAGATAAAGAAGCATTTCACGCCCAACAACTTCATTTCCATGCATATTAGCCACATATTTGAATTCAGGTATACCAGGTACGTGATTTCCTGGTTTATTGAAAATTTCCATAACCCACAAATCACGTCCTTCCACACTTTTGCCAATGGAGTAAAGCCTGGTTATTGCCGGATAACTTTCAATTATTTCCCGAATATATCTGGTAATGAAAAATTTACCCAAATGGGAAAGTTTCAGTAAATTACTTCAATTTAAATTAATAATAAATATTTCTTAGCAATATTTTTTCCATTGGATTTTTATAAGGGTGATAGTTCATGTATGTATGCAATAATAGTTGGCAAAAACAACATGCCACTTTAAACGAGTTATTATTAATAGAGCTATAATTTCGTTCTTATTTTTTCCACAGACACAATATTTTTAGGTACTTTACGAATGAGATACTAGGATAATATTTGTAGAATAGACAAAACTACTACCTTATATACAGGACGTTGGAACATTTAGGAATGTTAACACCAGTTAGCTAGATCTCTGACTCATGCTGAATAAATAACTTTTTCTAATAATAATAACTTTAATAACTTTTCGTAGAATATTAAGTTTAATACGTACAATACCTACGCAAAGGGAAATACATTTCGAAATTAAATAATATAAATTCTAAGTCACTCCGACAGTTCTCTACTTCTTTAGAAAGAAAAAGTCTATTTTCCATTTTGATTAACAAATTTTAAGTCTGATTTCAAACTTACTTGCCTACATATCGTCACCCCAGTATTGGAGTGATCTAAACGTTTCGAGAAAACGACGTTTGAAGTTTCAATGTGAACAAAAACAAAAATCTTATGTAGCACAACCATATACAAAATTTATTAAAATAGTGGCCACTGATCTTTACTTACATATACTGCATTTTTTGATTGAATTGGGCTATTGGTTTTTATGATAATTTGAAATTGGATATAGGGCATGATTTTTTTTTCAAATTGGGCTGATTTTGATTTGTATGGTGTGTGGCACATTTGGCTAACCTAAGTGTCATTTAAATGCAGAACGCGAGTACGATTTATGGATGCGTATGTGGCATATTTTCATACAAAAGTATAAAAAAAACCATTTTCTAAAAAAAGGTGGTGATATGTTTTGAAATAATAGAGATATGTGAACTCAAAAACGGCGTAAATGCACTTATGTCACTCCAATAATGGGGTGACGATATGTATTTTGCTGTTAAAATTTTTACTACAACTTTTAATAAAGAAGTTTCAGATAAATAGTAATTTAAATTCTTTTTTCTTTATTCAGAAAAACACCAGTACGCTGTCTTATGTTCACTAGTTCCAGTATGATTCGAAGATAAGAATCCAAGTAAATCTATTTAGCCCGAAACAATTGGTATATTTCCTCAGAAATTAAAAACTAAAATGACACGCCTAAAACTGGCGAATCAAATTTAGGGCCCTGCTTTAATTATATTTATAACAAACTAATTAAATTTTAAAATGTCGATATTATTAATGACTTTTTAACTAACTTTTAAACGAATACTTTACAAACTCAAATACGAATATTTTGCGCGACCTAGGACCTAGCTTCTCACACCTATTCGTATTGTGCGTGTTATATTCTTAACACGAATGGAAGGGGCATTCTGTTTAATGCCGTGTCCGATGGGCTATTTTTATTTTTTTTTTTTTTTTGAGAAGCCTTTTATACCAGTTATACTCTCGAATCTTTATCAGATGCTCGCGAGAGGTGGTTCGGGAAACCAATTTTTGGTGTTGTCAGAAAATCGAACTTTAAAACACTCAGCCCACGAATAATTTACCTACATACATATGTATATTATTGTTCGTATAGCTTTTACTTTAGAGGCTTAGGCTGAAAACACACCGGATCAGACAAAACCTTTTATTGTGACTTATCAGAGAAGAACGCATTGATTCTTATGACCTAACACACACCAAACCGACGAAACAAAGACATGTGCGTTGAAATAAAACAGGTTTTCTTGACTATGAGTCAAAAGACGTTTTGTCTGATCCGGTGTGTTTTCAGCCTTAAGTGTAAACTATGCTTTTCAGACTTCGAGAAACAGTAGTGCGATCTACATCAAACCATCACCAATATTTTTAGGAATACAATAAGTAAATTATATATCTAAATGATTTTAATGCCTAATCTTCACTGTAGAAATCATGCGATTTAACGTGTGAATAGTACATTTGCAGTTTAAAGACAATCACTTGGGAAACACCGAGCTTTACTAACACGTTCGATTATTCAGTAGCTTAATAATATACATATGTAACTGATAGAAAAAAAAACATATTTTCTTATAAAACTAGTTTGACAAGCTTAAATGAACTATAATAAGATTGAACCATATACATACATATATAGGTATATAATATACGTATTTATATCGAATATATCTCCCCAAAGTATTTGCATAAACATATGTATGGATGAAGGTATTAGGATATTTGTACAGAAAATACACACTTTTCCATCTGCGTAAAGTTGTGATGCACTAGTTCTGTTGTTGATATGAAACCATTTAAAGTGTCTTCAGCTCTCTGTACTTTGACCTTCCGGAATGAATCTGTAAATGTATTCCCGTAATCTATTTTTTAGTTTTGTAATAAGTTACATTTGTATGTAGATGTATTTCAATTACATCAATCGATGTGTAACATTACTTAAACAAATTTTCTACCATAAAAGTGAAAACCATACCCCAGACCACTCCAAATTCCCAAAAACGCAAATGAAGTTAATGATTTAGAAAATATGAATGAAGAAATCCATCCTATGTAACTACATATGCACTCTTATAAATTATATTTTGTTATATATTTATTTGCCCAACAAAATGTACTTGAGTAGATACATTTCTTTTCTTGAAATCTTATTACATATTAATTTTTATATGGATATATGTGTATTTATGTATTTACATTTACATATATATGCAATGGGATTGAAAAGTGTATAAAATTGAATGTTGTGATAATATTTTTTTTTTTGCATTTTATATTTAAAGTAAAGTAAAACAAAACATTTATTTCTCTTTACAAATTTATTATTACATTTTTGACAATAACTTATTAAATGCAAATATGAATGAAAATTACCACTTAAATATGAATGAAAATGCATAGTTAATATCTCTGCATTGATAGTGAGTGAATGCCTGTGATTTAGTGAAATGTCATTCAACTTTAAACCATAAGATAAGTTACCGTGTTAAGTGAAGTGAAAAATGTGAAATATTTAATACCAGACAATAAATAATAACGCATAACTTGATTGTGAATAAATTAATGGTACAATAAGATAATTCTTTAAAACAAAACACCATATTCCCTTAGCGTGCATATTTGTTAATTAATGCCTAAAATAGTATGGACTGTAAAATTTGTTGATACCGTCAGTTATTGCTTCCGCAGGTTTAAGATTAAAATCTAGGCGAATGGGACCATCTTGATTAGTGATTTCAACTGTTTGTACAGGGCTTGCTTCATAACTGTAATAAGATATTGAAGTTATAAATGCTATACATATGTATGTATGTATGTATATAAACTTACCCAAATGCTAACGCTTGAATATTATATGTACCCGGTGTAAGGAGTCGCCAGTACTCCCCACGCTTTGTTGTACGAATCATTTTCAATTCAATTCCTTCGACAACAATCTTTGCATCATTTATAGGATAACCATTAATATCCTTAACTAAACCTTTAACGCCAATATGCGATAACTTTAGCAGGTTGATTAGGCTTCTCTTATTTTTATGCCATTCATTTGGAAGTGTTGATGCCAACGGAAATTTACAACAAGACAGTTCAATTGTCAGCTCAAAACAATTTGTGAACGCATAATTAAAGTCCTGCATTCCACCATTTAATTCATACCAATATGCCCCGTTGGTAACACCATTTGGAAACGTTTCGTTGCAATCCTTTCCTGTTCTCATCACTGGGTGGTTATCAGCATATGTACGAGCTAATGTTTTAAAAACTTTGTCGTCTGGTGTTAGGCTTTCTTCACAACAATCATGATGGTTTCTAGGTAACGTAGAAAATTAATAATTTTCTTATAATATTATTTTTACGCTCACATTGAGTTATCATATGGATAACTCGCCACAACAGCACCGCCATGAAAATTCGCAGATAACACGAAAGGATTGTTCACTATCCATTCAATAATAGCTGATGTTTCCGGCTGTCGCTGCTGGGCTTTTAACTGGATTGTATGCTCATCTTCTAGACGATCTGGGAAGTCTCGATTTAAATCTACACCAGCAGCATTGTGACGTCCTACATAATTGCGAAGAGAATCGCAGTTTCCCTCCTATGGAAATGAACGTATCTTTAATTTCGTTATTTATACACTGTTGGCGCAAAATTTTAATATTTTAACTCTATGTGGCCTAACGCAAGGGACAATTTCTATTAACCATTAGAACTCGTATAGTTACAACACATTTCATTACAGTTTCGTTGAGAAGGCGCTTTAATACTGTATGTACAATATGTAAGTTGCTATGTTTGTTCAAAAGGAGTAGGTGTACAGAAGAAGTTTCAAATTGGAAATCATTCTGGGTGTGCTGACTTGAAAATGAACAAAACGAAACTATTGATGTAAGAGAACAATGGAAAAGTTATTCATTGTTTTTTGCAAGTGACCTTTAAAGCTGTGTAACGATAAATTATAGTACTAGGTATACCTAGTTTTATTTTATCTTATTTACTTTCTACCACCCACTACGTAATTTTTGTCCATATTGAGAACAGTAAAATACATACAAATGTATATTAAACACTTTGATTGTGATATATTGACTTTTTGGGGAATGTCAATGTATCCATTTGAGTTAATTCTTGCAACAAATTAATAATCCCTATCTAGTAAATCATAGTTCATTAAATATGAAAAAAAAAGAAGCAATAAAAGTTCCCTATAAATTAATATAGGGAATATAACACTATCTGCGGTTATTACTCAAATTCATATTGTATGAGCTAATATTTAATTAGACTATTTTTTGTGTTCCGTGCGCTACACAAGTTAATGAAATCACGATTTATCATATTAAAAAAAAAAAAAGAAGCAAAACTTATGGTTTATGTGCCAACAACGCATACACATAGCAGTATTGATTTTCAACTTGATAATAACCCTACGCAATATGTTTTTATACAGCTCTATGTGCCCAGCTGAAAATACAGAAACGAAAAATTAGTTCAGAACCTTTTTTTTTATTTACCTTTGATCTAACAAAACCGTCAGGGTTCATCGTAGGCATTATATAAATGTCGGTAGTGTTAATTAAATTGGAAATCTCTTCGCTGTTCTCATAGTTGTGAAGCAAATATTGTGCCAGATAGATTAGCACTTCTCTACTCACTGTCTCGTCACCATGCATGTTCCCAATATATTTAACCATTGGTGTAAGTAGATTACGATGGCGGACATTCTTCCCTACTTGTAGAATAACTAAACTCCGTCCCTCTAGTGAATGACCAACACTATGTACTTTTGCGTACTCCGGAAAAGTCTTTTGAAGACGCGCGAAAAGGTCTTCCAGGTCTTCTTGGGTGTGATAAAATGGATTTTGGATAAAATGTTCGTCATCTTTGATAATATACGAGTGCACAGTTAACACCAAAATCATGGTGTATATCGAAATTCGAAACATCATTCTCACGATTACGAACTAAACGAATTATACAAAGAACTTTTTTTTCACAGAAACAGAATGTTTCTTATCATTTATATGTTTACAGGAGGATTGCTCAACTCCACTCCACTCACTTCGTCTAACGAACAAGCACTAACTAAATTCTTATGTCCTTTAGTGCAGCAAAATACACCGTGACATACCGTTTACAAAAGCTCGCACAATAAAAAAGAGAAAGACAGAAACTAAATTGATACCCACGCAAATTAACCCCGTAAACAAAAAAAAAAAAAAAAAAGCACCGGTGGAAAGCTTTTCTAATACGAAATGACGTCACGGAAGAAAGACTTTCAGTGTCACTGCGAAAGATGAATTTAAAAAATCAGTGTTGATACTAGTTGTAGGTGTACCCTGGTGGGATTTTTATTTTTGTTTGTTGTTCTTATTAAGCAGTTATACTTATTAGAATATTATTCATCAAATATGAGTAATACGTTCGTTTCGTTTACTTAATGGAATGTTATTCCATACAAAGCCTGCATATTGCACTGAAAGATTCGGCGGTTGTATATAATTTTATCATAACTACACACATTATGTACTTATGTACATGCATATATTTTATCAAACCCTTTAATAGTGTAAAAAAAATAACTAGACACAATTTGTACAATTTAAATGTCCATTGTTTTATTGATGAATGAACAGCAAAAAAAAAAAACTTACCTTTGCACTAGCAAAGCCATCCGGGTTTATCGAAGGTAATATATGAATATCAGTTCGATTGAGCAGTAATTGAATTTCGGGTTGATCATTGTTTAACACAAGGTATTCTGCTAAGTATAACAGCATTTGCCTTCCAAGCGACTCATCACCATGCATGTTAGCTGTAAGTTTTATCATCGGTTTTAAGAGTTCCCGGCTACCAGAGTTTGCATTTTGGCTTATTTGTATTACGTTTAAATCTCGGCCCTGAATACTTTTACCAATCACGTATTTCCTTGCCAGTAGTGGATGAATTTCATTAAGGCGGTGAAACAAATCACTGACATCATTATTCGATAAATACTTCGGATTACTTAAAAATGATTCATTTTCACCATAAACTTTAACAACAACCAAAACTAGACAAGTTAAAAGAACAACAAATGACTTTAACATGTTAGAAATATCAACGAAAAAACTACTACGAATCACATAAATATGACTTTCTTTATTTTAGAAAGCCAGCTATTGTTTTTAACCGACTACCGAATATTGAGTACTTTACTTCGTTTAACACAATTTTTAATATGAAAGTTAAAAATACAGTTAGTGTAGCAAATTTACATACGTATTCTAGAAAATATAAAGGTACGTATTATATTTTATTCAACAGATCAACAGAACCGATAAATCATCAATTTAGCCAAGTTGGACGAAAGCTATAAACTTCTACGAACTGTCATTTTCAGCTGCGATCACAGAAAGTACTAGCTTAGAGCGTTCAAGTGATCTATTCTCGTAAGGGTGTATGTTTGCCTCTGATCGTGATATTGACTACTTTAGAGTATGCGTGTTCGACTTAAAGATATCCCGGAGAAGACATTAATGGACACCTATCAGAGGTGGGGAATTGAAGATCGTTTTGCGATTCCTGAGATTGATGGGTTCATTCTTTCACTCTCTCACCTTAATTCATATAGATCATATATGTACATAATGCCATTTACCTGTTTTTATTTAACAATCATAAAAATATTATGTAGTTTTTTTTAAAGTGATTATATACGACTGCTGCGATTAATTGAAAAAGAGAACACTCATGTCTCAAGTGATTAGTTCGTTGGAAAACGGAGGCGAGAGCTTCGAAGTTAGATCCGCAGGCAACACCTTAAAAATGCTTTCACGCCTCCACGTAACACGAGCATCTGACAAACATCCGATATTATAGCTGCCATGGAAACCTTCTCAAATAAAAAATTGCCATTAGGAAATGTCATTTAAGAGTAGGCCCCTTTCATTCGTGTAAAGAATATATCACGCACAACACGAATGGTTGTGAGAAGCTGAACCTCGATCTCATGCAGCTTTCGAGCCAAATATTTGTATATGTCCTAATGAGTGATTTCAACATGAGTTGAAATGTTTGTTTGTCAAGAAACCTTTATGTGTACGATGTGTACTAAAATGATAAGCCACCTCAATTGCAATTTACACCTTTTGTTGACGACTATGAGCCAACTTTAAAAAAAAAACTCTTTATTAAAACGTTTATCATGTTTTCCTAAGAATTTTTCATAAAACATTCATTTTCTTTATAAAAAGTCCATTAAGCAATCATTCTGCCCATCAGCAATCATTCGTAATGAAAAAAAATCGATTCATCTCCAATATCTGTGTACATATTTTTTAGAAAAGGCATTATTTCATTGGGGTAGTAGTATCTCACACATTTCAACGAAATTTAGGTTGGGGATGTTTGTTTTGTATGCTCGTTTTGTTTTCTCTATATAAAGACTAGCAACCCTGGTCTAAGTTGAATCCACTGTCGGACGTAATGAAATGGAATAGTTCGAGAATGAAACACTCATGACACCGAGTCTCTACAAGACATATTTATGTCAGACATTTTTATTTTTTTACTGGGTGGGTAATTTTTATTAAGACCATAAATTAACTATACCATTAACTATATCATATTGTTAATTTATGATTAAGACATTTCATGCCGCGTAAGAGTAAACAACGGATAATTCTTAACTTCAAAAGTTTTAAATGAAGTTCGAAAACTAGAAAAATCAGAAAGAAAACAGGGTATCGTTTTTTGATTACTCCATTTCATAATTACTAATTAGTAATTATAATGTAATTATAATTTTACTAACTAATTTTCTGCACAATGTTTTTGTAAAAATCGCCAATCAGTAATGTTTGCTTTGTAGTAACACAGATGACAAGAAATAAAAGAAGGCATATCATAATCTATTTCAAAAAATTTGTAGTCTACATTAGAAATTTCAATTGCATGACATATTGAATTATTACAGTGGAGATTAGTTGTTAAGTAATGTGGGAGACAGACTGCTGGTATTGATACCATGGTATGAATACCATGGTATAGTGAATACCACAACTCCTGACAGACTGCATTTCGTAGTACACGTTAATTTTTGTGGTATACTTTGACGTTTATGCTTGAATTTTTTTTCTATGTAACGTCATTGACTTGGTTGCTTTTGAAACTTCCTATGAACAAATTAATTTCGATGAAATGTTTCCAGTTTAAAGGCCCAATTTGTTTTTTCTCGGATCTAGTATATTATTAAAACAGTTTAGATAAAATGGTGTCCTCTTTAAATCCATTTTCCAAATTTGAGGATATACTTCTTCGTTGTGAAGAAGCTACGAAGAATCACCAACAGAGAGAAAGTAGCGCTGCAGTCAGTAAGAACGTGGTATACCACCAAAATATTGCGAGTTTCAATACCAGGTTTGTTTCGTGGTATACTAGCTTTTAACGTGGTGTTGGGGTGACAGACACGTGGTATAGAACATGGTATTGCTATACCATGGTATCAATACCAGCAGTCTGTCTCCCACATAACCAACTCTTTTGCTTTTATTATAAAACAACTCTGCTCATACTTACTACACAGATACATACATATGTACGTGCACAATTACAGATACCTATTCTATTATTTTTGTACCATGACGTATAGCTATGCACATGCACAGTTGAACCTAGCTTGAGTCGACTGAACTCAACCTCACTTTTTTTTGCGTAGTCGAGCGGAAAATATCTACCTGGGTCGAGGAGTGGAACTGGGAGATAATCATTGTTTTATTTATTTTTTACAGAAAAAAACAGGATTTTTTGCTTAAGCGTTGATGGTGGTGGATTGTGACTTATTTTTGAGTTCTTTCTTTAATTATGTAAAATTTTACAATGCAGAAAGAAAATGAAGTGAAACACATACATATATGTCAGTTTAATCGCGTTTTAACCAAGTCGGCTCGATCTTTCGATTCGATTCGGTGTGCCAAACTACTCAGGTCGAAATCTCAACTTAGTTACGAATCGACCTTTCAATTCTGTATTTAGGTACTATGCGTAGTAACTATTGAACATTACACTGAAAATAACATTTGAATATCTCTTCCAAAATAATAATAACATAACATTAGTTGTGTTTTTTATTCTATACGATTTATCGGTTTCATAAGATAATCATGTTTAACGATGAGTGACGGTGTTTTTTATTCTATACGATTTATCGGTTTCATAAGATAATCATGTTTAACGATGAGTGACGCAACACCGCATTACTACCTTCCGTCTCCTCTATTTACAACTTCACCAAAACGGTCTTACATATTCACAGCAACAGAAGCAACCATAAGTTGTCGCATTTACACAAAACCTTTAAATATTCACATTCTTCAGATCCATTGAATCCAAAAATATACCAGTATAATATTCTCGCCTGGTTAATCCATTCTCTTCATCAACTTTCCACTAAAAGTGCACTATTTTCTTTTATTTACTGTCAAATAAATAGTAAATAGACCAGTTCGTATGTTTCCTTCGAACTGGTGTATCTCTTAGCACAAATTACCAATATTATTTATTTATGTCTGTTAGCCAGATAAAGATGGAGCTTAATCACTGGTACTAAAAAGAAAAGCTGTCTTACTTTCACAAACTTTTCAGTTTAAGACATGCCGAAACATTTATAAATTTAAAAATAACTAAACATTTTCTAGCTATGTAGTTGTTTTCTAGTTTTTTTCCAAATACATATAACGCTAAGATCTTGACTGACTTCGTAACTGGTATTTACTCTCTCAAATACCTACCAGGAAATTGGTAGTACACAATCGGATATGTGCCGATTAGCTATGCCTTGAGTATACTTAAACACATAGGGTAAATTAAAAAATGTCAAGATATGCGCATAAGTTGCGCAACACTGCATACTATGCACTGCTTTTACACTGCTGTTGCTTTGTTAGCCATGCCATACACAACAAATTTTACCTTTGTGAACGTTTGAGTTGCAAAAAACAAAAACAATGGAAAACGTTGTGAAAAGTTTTCTTGTGAAGAGAAATACACGAAACAAAAACCTTTTCCATATACATTTCTTCCATTTGACACCGCTAAATATTTGCCTTGCAACAGAAAAATTATTGCTGCGCAGGTTTTTCACTTTTAGTTGCTGTACAACTGCAAAAATGAACTTTTGACTTGAGCAGAAGTGCCAAATCGTTGCATTTTTGAACTCGTTGCTTTACTACTGCCGCTGCGCTGCCGCAGTTCTGCATTTTTGAATTGTCCGAATGTCCTGTCATTGCTCGGACTAGGTTGAAACACTGCTATTGCTTGGGTCTTTAGAAAACGTGGCCCAATGATTATGCTCCATAATAAATAATTGTGACCGACTGCTTTTAACGAATGCCAACCGGCAAATACCAACAAAAAAACCGAGATGGCGGCCAAACAATTTCGACCAGAAATACAAAAAGCACCTTGTAGTTATATCTAAGGTTTTTTTTTTATACCAAGGAGGCGGGAAGAATAATTACCTCCTATCAGGAAAACTTACGCAACACGAATCACTCTTATACTCGTATAATCACACTCTTTATTTAACTTAATTTTGAATCCATTACCCTTTACTAATGTTTCGTCTCTTTTCAGGAAATATGACAGATCCAAGGTAGGATAACTTCCAAAATTTTGAATTAAGCATCTAAAAACCGTTTTCGGAAAAATGTCTTTTCAATAATTGCCACACATGAATCTCTAACCCATTCCGTATGACAACTGAATTTTTAATTAAAATTTGATTTACCCCAAATTCGCTCCTCTTTACAGGACATAAGATACGCCGCTATTCCCGATACAAATATCGGGAAACAAACAAACGAAACAAGCAAATATGTTAATATGTAACTGACTGTACTAGTTTCACCTATTTTTAACCAAAGCACAGAAAACTCATCCGAGATTCCAAAAGTTAGCAATGGTGAAGCAATCTAACAAAACTGCAATAACTAAGGCAATCGTTTTCTCCATTTAAACAAAACATTTATAAATTCTTCTCTTTTTATTACAGCACAACACAATAGTCCTCAACACTCCTTGATCTGCACTTTTGATTACCTCTTACCACACATACAATGCACAGATTTCAAAAATGCACAAAAAAGCAAATGAAACTCTGTATTCTCATTTAAAAGACAATTTTATATAACAGACATAATTATATTACAGTCAAATAAATGCAATATACAGGAAATAAAGTACGCCCTCTAACTAAAATTTTACGTTTTTGTTGTATGTATTTCCAAAGCCCGTCTAGAACTGTATTCTAATAAACTAATGCTATTTTTCTTTTTCTTTTACATCACAAACCGCCTGAAACCCAAGACATCAATTGCATCCACTCCGCTCATGAATGAATCACCCTGTCTCTGAACACTAAACTGCTAAAAACATAATCTACACCCTTTACGTATATCGCTTGCATGATCTGCACCATATTGAAAACAATAATTCCACCACAAATTTTCGTGAAACACCAGGCCAACATAAATTCTGAGAAGACAGTAGGGGCACCAACCCTCCTCAGCCACCTTCACCTTTTTGCAGTCTGTGACTTGTAGTATGTCTTGATGCGCGAGCAATCCATCAATAATTTGTCTCCTAAAGATTGCGCCCCCATTTTGAATCCGCTATCTTTTGCCTTTGTCCCAATTCATTTCCCAGAAGATGTCTTTAATTTGACACTCGAAATGTCAAAATACATTAATGAACAAATAAGTTAGAATGAAAATAAATAAATCCTAATCAGTACATACATATATGTATGTAGCGACTGACAACAACAGTTTGGGCGACTATGGAGGATCGGTATACCTACTGTTTTATGGGAATTTCTGATTACTTGGTGTTATGCGAAAATCCGTTGAAATTTGTTTCCGCGATTTTGTGCAGGCGAAATCTTCGGTTCTAGACGGACTAGCGACATGAAACAGATGTTAAGATTTACGCTACAGGAAGTAGATTATTTTGTTGATAATTTTTAATACAAGGTTGATCCTAATTCCGGCACGGGTGTCTGTAAATTTGTGCAACTGATTTCTTGGGTCATGGCTATCGACATAAAAAAAAACACCAGTATTTAGGCTAAACCGTGTTGTATATTTAAGAATGTTTCTTTAAAGTATAATACATATAGTGTACATATATGTACATATATACAATGTATATATGAGAACTTAAAATATGTGTTTGAATTTTGTTGATATCGAGGTGTTATTAGATTTATGGCATCGATCATGGAGCATGGAGTTAGTAATGGCATAACATGGTATGGAAAGACTGCATTCATGTTTTGAACTTGTGGATCCCGTCGTTTATATGGTTAAGTTCACGGTTCTGGCTCGAATATGGAGTTGAAATATTTGAAATAAAAGCTGTGGATATTTTGAAGCCTTAGATTAATTTGATTCTCTGCATCGATAAGCAAAATCGATGTTGATAAGCTGCGAATCCAACACATAATGCTGGAAGAATTCATTCAGCTTCCGATTCTCTGAAAAAGAGAAACGAGTTAGAAAATAAATGTTAAGCGAAAGCAGTTACCTCATGAGATACGTTGAAAATTATAATCTCCAACCATGGTTATTTGTAGTAAGCGTGATCTGACTAAACTACATACATATATGAATAAGTTGACAGAATAAGTAATATTGGTCAGAATTAGTGCTTTATAAAGACTTCAATTGTAATGCAAAGGACATGACGGGTACTAATATGCAGATCACAGTATAATATTATAACAAGCCTGCTATATGGGTAATTTTGTTTCAGAGCGTTCAGGTTTGCTATGTGTTGTCTTCTTGCATGGGCCAAGTAATGTAGTCACTAAGGCATTGGGGTTAAAAAGACGTAGTATGTAAATAATTTAAAGGCGACAATTTTAATCGGCACAGTAGGTTGTCGTCTGGAACGATTCTATTGCAGGAAAGTTGGAAAGTTACCATGGTGAAGCTATAAAACGACGACGAGGTTTGGAGATATTGCCAGACTTACCTGACATACAAATTACCAAATTACTAGGACATCAGTCGGAAATTTTGTAAAGGGAGGAGCAGCAGCAAGCTGCTGACAACATTTAGATGAAAATAAGTACTTAAATAATAAATTTTTATTTATATTTTTTTCTATGCTAAAGTTCAAATCATAAAATGTTTATTTGTTTTATATCTGTATGATTGAATATATATTTTGCAGTTGTATTTATAGCATATATATTTCTATATCGAAATGCTTTAAGAGCTGCACTAAATTTAATTGTAAAGTAATAAATAAAATAAACATGGGCAGGCATTAAAATATAATATTTTCAGTAAATAGTTTCCACAATTAAAATAATAATATTATTAAGATTATATTTAATCGTCAATGTATTTTATATTATGTTTAAAATTTGATTTTTTTTTTTGTTCGTTTTATTTACTTTTTCTTAAGAGTAAAAAACGACCGCCGTTTGGGTTCGTCCTTCTGGGAGGTTGCTGGTAGGGTTTGGGACCGGCCTTCTGCTACTGCTAATTGGTCGCTCTGTGCTTTTAGTGCGTTCACCCATTGACCCATTTCAGAGTCATCATGTGCTTGTAATAAGAACTCCCCACCGTTTGAGAGTCTGTAAGTTAAAATTTTCGATAAAGACTCACTTTGTAGGAAGAGGAATTTGTAGCCTTACTTTATTCGCAGAACGTGCTTCTTCTTAGTATAGTCGCTGGCGATATCTACTGAGGCACCCTGTAAGTCCATGCTGGGTTCACCACGGAAAGTTATCTCTGGATTTGTTTTGAAAGCCTTTTGTTCTTTGTAAAACGTGAGGCGTCCAGCGCGTGCTACCAAATATACCTAAAATAGTAATAACAAAAACAAAAGTTTTTAAGTATGGTTTCATGATACATACATATGTACATATGTATGTAATGTATCACACGACGGTACAAAATTACAGGGTCTTTCTATCCTTCGAATTCTGTAATATCAATTTTACAGATTTTGATAATCAATGTGGGAGAATACTGCCTTATTGTCGAAATTTCAAAGGAGATAACATAATAACCAAGTTTGATATTTTGAATGCTGTTTGCTGTTTTGGAAAAAAAATGTTAGTGCCCAAAAGAGAAATGCAGCACTTCCTGCATTGTGAGTTAACAAACATTCCTAAAGACCCTGTTCACACAGGACTGACGGACTGGATTTTTTTGACATATAACGGCGAGGGGAAAGCGGAGAGGTGACATGTTACGGCAATCCGAATTTTCAGATTTCATGACAACGTGTGTTTGTCACAATGGGCATTTATTTTGAACTTTGGAAAGCACCCTACTTCGCCTATAAGATATTAAACACTTTCCAGGTGCCTACAAGCTATTTCACGCATATTGTTACATTTTCATGCACATTTGTTAGAAATCCGTCTATTCACCAAAAAAATCCGTCTATTCACAATTAAACACAACAACAATGGGTCAATTTCACAACAACAACGCGTGAATTCGACGGGCGATGACAACCGAGTTATGAATTCATGGAAAGAGCGGGATTTAAAAAAATATTTAAATTTGAATTCTCCGTTAAAAGACTAAAAAGCATTTGAATTTCATCGGTTGACCGAAACTGTAAAACCAAAAACTATGTTTCAAAATTCTTTGTTGATTAAATCTTGTTAAAAAATCGTGAAAATAAGAAAAATGCCATTTAGCAAAATGGGAACCGATTGAAACAATTGTTAAGATATTAAAAAGATTAGAAATTGATTTCAATTTTTAGAAATATGTACATGATTCGGTATAATGGCAGGCAAAAGGTATCAGGTAAAGTAGGAAAACAGTAGTAGGACTTGGTTTTAGTGAAAATTCTATTTATGTATATTACGTTTATGTTTCGGATTTTACAGCGTTTATATCGGAACATTTTTTTTTTCCGGCTTCGATTATATTTTATTAAAGTACGGTTGATTTTACAAATTATCTATTTATTTCGTAGGTTGCCGATCGAATATTTTAACTCATCATTAGAATTAATTTAAGCATCATTTTTTGTATTCAATTCTGAAGAAGTCATGGTAATTGCATAAGTAAAATTTGTTTTTTGTTTTAGAAAATTGAATTGAAAATGAAAAGTAAACAACATTATTAAGAACAAGTAAAAGGACAATGAGCGAGGTATAGACGGGTCTACAACTAATAAATTACAGTGCAGCCTCGCTAGTGCGGACACAAAGTTTCGGCTGTGTCCAGAATAGCGAAATGTACAGACTATAGAGAAAAAATAAAATAAAGAAAACTTTTCAAGCACCATTAAATATAAATAGAAATGAAATAGAAATTTCATATGCACATAATTTAAATGTACATACGTACATATATGTATGTATGTACATACATATACACATATTGTGTGCCTTGAAATGAACAACGAGCTGAATTCCCGCATTTTGCAATTGTTCTATTTTTGTCAATTACTAATGTTTATTAGTTAAAATCTTCTACCTTTTCCCGTAATACAGAAGGCATTTTTAGTGAATCAAAATTCAATGAAAAATAAAATCAGTTTGACAAAAAAATAATTTCTTATTTAAGAAAAAGAGTTGTTTTGATGTCATTCAATTCGAAAAACAATCAATAATTATTTTAAATTGAATTTCTGATATTAATTTTCTCGTTTCGCATTGATTTTCCAGTATTCTTTCCAATGCACTATATTTCTAGTGAATTTTAGTTGAATGCTTCCGTTTTATGCGAATACATCCGCTGGCGTACTTACTCCACCACTAAGGGAAATGTTGTTGCCAATGACTGACAATAAGACTTTTTGGCAGAAAGTCATTAAAATTGATTGTTTGACCATAGCTTATGATGGGATACATTCAGCCAAAACCATTTTTGAGTGCTGACATCTATTGATTCTAGTTTAGACAAGCCCCAAAGGTTTTTGCCAATGCTCAGACATATTCACAGACGAGGAGCGAATTACAACCAAAACAATGTAAACAAATGGGTTTTGAAAGGAAGGAGAGGTAAAGGTTTAATCTCTCTTTACTCAATGATTTCTGGCACTAATACAATTTTTTCTAAGTAGATATTAAGTAATTATTTGCGTTTTTTTTTTTTAAACAAATCTGAAAACTGAGTATCAATCTTTTTTAATAAAACCGTAAAAGTTGATAATGTTGGCTTAGGTTCTGGAACCGGTTAAAGACTACTTTAAAAATCAACAGCAAAAGTGTCTTATTTACTTAACTGGAAAGTGATCAAACGATAACTGAAGTTTTGTTAGAAAACAGAACATTGTTGGTTTATAGGATTTCCTAAGGAAACGAAAATTCACATTCAACAAAAAATATTGACAATTTACGATATATCGACGTAAGGGTCCGACAACAATATTTATAAAAATAAAAATGTACATACCTTATCCCATGACCGGTTTGTAGCTTTCTTTGTGGTCGATTCCCATTCATGTTTCCTAGTTAGATACCCTTCAACACCTTCATCGAATGCTGTGCTCGTTCGTTCTTCATTAAACAAAAAAAAAAAAAAAAACCACAAATTAGTACAACCAAAGTACATACAAATGCTTCTTCCTGTAATAGAAAATATTTTGAACTTACATCTAAAAAATTAACTACCAAACTTGAATTTAACTAAGCAAATAACAATAAAAAAAAATAAATAAATAAAGTTAATCAAATTTATAGCAAAATAATACAACTACTACATTTATAACAAAACGGTCATACTATTTATATTCGAAGAATTCCTTAAATACACTCACGTCCTCATTAACACTAAAATCAGATTTCAGCTAAACGCATATATTTTATAATTTATTAAAATAAAAAAAAAAAAAGATTGTTTTATTTATAAAAATACCTTCATCATCTGAATCAAGTTTTGAGGAATTACGTTTCCATCTAAAACTTCTAAATGGACTTTTTGAACGCGAGCGGCTTCCGATTCTAATGGTTCCCCCAAGACTGTGACGTCCTGTGTGTGGTTTTGTTTCCGAATGAATTTCTGTTTAAATGATTTTTGTTCATTTGTTTGTTAAAAAAAAAATATTTTCATTCCAATTGTAAATGCTGAAATGCAGTATATAGATTATAGGATGTCTATCACCAATAAGTATAAAGATGTTGCGTTGACTATTTTTTGCTGTTAAATCACTTTACATAGAAATAAAGAAACCAGACCATTTTTTGTTTATTTTGCTTCAAGAAACAACCGAAGCCAATTATGAATTAGAATATTTTATCAGCGAGGTACCTTAGCTTCCCACAGCCGTCACCACAAGCAAATTTTATTATTATTTTACTATGGAAATTATCGCCGTAACATACAGATATGTACATATGTATAATATTTAGAAATTTTACTTTGCATACTTCGCCAAAGTACGTACTATATGTCGTTTTAAGGTCCTTCATATTTCGCCTCATTCTTCTTTTTGCCCGAAATGAGAAATCGGGTGTTTGTTTTTCGGAAGCAGTGTCCATCATCCTTCTGATTTGAGTTGATGTTGATTTACACTTGTACTGCTTAATAAGGGAAGGTACTTCTAGCTAAGTAGGCATGGTAGATAAATGGTCTATGTATATATGGATTTCTGACATATTCGCAGGGCCATATTTTAAAGCAACAAAAAAAACAAAAAATACAAATATTTGACGCGACAGGATCCCGAATCTAGACATGGCTTTAGATAGTTTATCTATATCAATGCCTCTATCTAAAAATGACTAAAAAATCAGTAAACACGTATAGACAGTGCTTATCGATATGGATAGGTTAGTCCAACATCCACCATAATATAGAGAGCATCACATTTTTAACGACAGGTCTTAGGGGTTCACGCAACACGACAGAACACAGCGAAACTCTTCTTATATGTCTTATATATCGCACAAGCAGCAGATACTATTCATTTGCATAGTTTTCTTCGACCACAAATTATTACTGGCATTCACTGCTACAGTGAACTTGACAAAAGTGTTGGCCTAGTTTAGCAGTCTTCAGTAAGGTTCCTCATTCTACTATTTAAGAAGTCATGTCATGTTTGCAGGTTTATTTTCAAGCCATGAACATGCTTTTACCCTCCACTAAATATTTCCAACGTCACTCCTGACATGGCATCTCTCTGTCGACCCGCTTGTTTGTTCTTTTTGTTTCTCGAATAGCTCTAATAATTTTCAAAACCACTTTGTACGCATTAACTTTTCTATATACCTAGTCTATCAGTTTAAAACTTTACACATTAAATGCAGTATTTCTGATTACTTGTTGGCAGCTGGAGGCGGTGGGCATCTTAAAAGGGAGATATCTTAAGTCTCTTGCGACTGTGATAAATTGGAGGAAGTAGACTCCAAATTAAGGGTTTCTAGATATGACGGAAATGCAATGGAAGGCAAATGAAGAGGCTTAAGTGAATGAAAATCATTTGAAAATCATGAGCGTAATAATACACAAATTCGAATGCAGGCTCTAGAGTATATGTGTGCATGGATTGAACAGACAGGAAAGTGGGACTATAAATCCCATTGTACCAATCATGATAGAATTGCAGGCACACAATGTATTGGCAAAAACCTACATATTAGCATCGTGGCATGAATTTGAATTTAAGTCAGGATAGATACTGCTGTACCACCAACGTCTAACAAAGAAAAACAAATAATATCTAATAATAATAATTAATAATATCAAAGCACGAGCTGCTAGATACTGTTGTAGTTTACATCATTTTACACCAATAAAAAGAGTATTCCTTTTTAACTTACGAGAACGTTGAGCAGCTAGCGCTGCACTTGCGTAAAGTCTAGGACATTTATGCGGCTTGTAAGGTACACGAACTTATGAAGTTTGAAAAGAGATTTTTAATTTACTTCAAATTGTATGGTATATACATTTATTTTGTATGAGTGTAGTATTTATATGTATTTTATTTTGTCGGTATTCATAAAGAATTTAAATTATAAATAATGTAGTAATCAAAATTGCACAAAGGTATCCTTGGGACAGGATAAAGAAAGAGTATTGTTTTCGATCCCGAGATTTCAAAACTACCTTAGATAAACATTCTACTGATCATCGATTCGCGAGCGATACTTATCAATGAGAGTGAGGATGTAGTCTAAAATTGAAATCTATTTCAAATGCCAAAAGTTGATAATGTCAATGTAATGATGAAGTTTTCTAATTCTAGCATTTTGCACGTGTAAATGATTACAAATACAAATTTTTGGCGCGACAGTTCCATGGGACTCAGGGCATAACTTCTCACAACCATTCGTGTTGTGCGTGTTGTATTCTTTACACGAATGGAAGGGGCCTGCTGTTTAATGCCGTATCCGGAGGGCAATTCTTGTTTTTGAGAAGCTTTTTTTTGACAGTTGTACTTTCGGATGTTTGTCAGAAACTCGCCAGAGGCGGGGTCGTGAAAGAAATTTTAGATGTTGTCTTTGAATTGAACATGGAACACCTCGCTCCGTAGTCCAAAGCACTAACCACTTGAGCCACGGCGCCCTCTTTCCGTTCGTATATTTGTCACCTTCTAGATTATCCATTAATAGCGGTCAGATTGATGTAAAATTTGTAAAGCCTTATATGTATGTTAAAAGAGTAGTCCATGGTTCCCATCTAGAGGTAAGCTATTTAATTGAAATCCTATCCCATTAGAGTGCCCCGATTAGAAATGCTAACTGTGCATCCAAAAGTATCCAGTTTTGAATAAAAATAAATTACATGTTTCCATTTTACATTTCCGTATAATGTAAACTTTTTAACAAAATCTTTAGTGTAACTACCCAAGTGCCGTTAAATAACGTACATAAATTAGTTATTTTTCAAATTTTATTATTAAAGCTAATAATTATGATTTAATTACAAATACAACATTCAGGGTTATTGCAGATGTCGAAAACGACAGACAAATCGACTTTGTTCAACACACAATTTTTAGAAACCGGTTATGTACGAGTATTTATTGTAGAATTCTGCAGAGGATTCATCTGTCGCTTTTGACGGATGACTTGGTTAATAGCGGTGATTTAAAAACATGCAACCACAGAAGTGAATTTAGATATAGTAGGTAGTTAGTAAATAACATAAGCACATATTGCATGCAATCTAAACAAAACGTTTAGTACATGTGCATTTTTTGTTAGTGTAAACAAAAACAAAAAAAAAAAACATATAAAAAAGAATGTGAATGTAAGTGTTTTATGTAAATTCAATTTGAGTACATCTTCTTCTACGCATTACCTGATTGAGTCGCAATAGGACCTTCTTTTTCCAGGGTTGGCGATGATCTCAAAACGACTATACGAGATATTGATTTACATATCCAGGCATGCGTATTAATTCACAAGAACCGTAGAGAAATTAGTTTCAAAAATTAAAAAAAAAAAACTTAATTTTATATACATAAATTTTGGTATACATATTTTCAAGTTTAGATTAATAATAATTAAACACTCCATACAGCCTCAAAAAATCCATTTACATTCGTATTTTTAACTCAATTGTTAGTTATGTATGTGAGTTGGATTCGCGGTTTTATTATAATTTGCCTTTTTTTCTTTGCTCTATTTACAAGTTTTGATTGAACATAAAGTGTAGAAGAGAAAACAGTAAAGATAATAGATCATATCGTGAACTTACCGTTGTCTTGATCGGGTGACGCAGCATCTAAAGCATCTTGTTGTTCTGCATCACGTTTCGCTTGTTCAGCTGCTTCAGCTGCAGCTCTGGCTTCCAATTCATCGCGTAGACGTTGCCGTTCAGCTTCTTCTGCCAACTCCTGGCGCCGCTTCATTTCTTTGAGCTCGAACTATGAGACAAAAATATTAATATAACAATTCTTCAAACAGAAGTAAAATATAATACTGTTGTTAGTCGCTCAAGCGCACTGAAACGCTCCTCTTGCGCAGCAGCCGACTTTTCGAATGCCTCGTGTTTCTTAATTAAATTCTCGACCTCGTCAATGGTGTGACCCAATTCAGCTGACAATAGATACGGTTCTTGTGCAATCAACCAAGCTTCAGCTACGGCAGCATCACGGGCAAATTGGTACACCTCCAGTACTATTTAAACAAAAAATCAGTCAGTATTTCTTTACTGCTCAACAAAGAAATAACACTAATAAAGTGTTCTAAATAAACATAAAGATTATGGCAGCTGTATATTAACCACCACATAACTTTTAATTTGTAAAACGTATATTTGTATATACTCACTCAATTGCAAATTCTCCCAACGTTCCTCCCACCGGTGAAGCAAAGCATTTCGGCTATTAGTCAACTGCAATAGGCGATCCTTGATATCAGCCGATGCGTAATGATTTCTCGACAACAACTCTTTACCCAGCGATAAACAAGCGGAGAAATTGTCCTCTCTCGTATCGATTTCTGCTTTCAGACTTTGGTGGTTGTTCATTAGCAGTTCGACACCAGATACATCGCGTGGCTTTTCCGATGTGTTCATTTGTCGCACGACGTCCTCCATCCAAATCATCAGTATCCTTACCATATTGAAGAAACGGAATAGATCGCCAGTGTCGGCCAACTTCATTTTTCTTGCATCACACATTGCTTGGAGATTAGACCATGCTTGTAGCACCTCCTGTTCTCGGTTTGTGATCTCCTTCGCCTTATCACCAGCGTACGAGTCTTGCAGCTTAGCTGATTCTTCTTGGATTTGTTGTACTTGTGAGTAAAGTGTCATAAGGTCTTGCATGAAATTGTGATGTTTGCGCTGCAGAGCTGATACTGATCCAGCATCACGTCCCAGTTCATCGGACACACCATGCTGTTTCTCAACAATTCGACTGAGAACATCCTTGCAGTCGTGGAAGAATTTATGCAATTCCCTAGAGGCTGCCAACATTTGTGTGCGTGTTTCGATGAGTTCGAGCAGATCTTGCCATGATTCGTTAAGGCTATCCTTCCATTCGGCAATGGTAGCTGCATCGGAATGGCCGGCCTTTATTAGGTCATCAGCAATGCCATTTGCCTTGGCAACACGCTCTCCGCCCACAGATTCAGTGTCTCGTGCGAATTCCTTGAAACGTTCAGATAACAGAGTAACATGATCATAATCCTGACCTAATTCGGATGATCCAGCAACAACCTCACGATCTGTAATCCATTGCTCTAAATCATCAACTTCCCGATTCAACATAAACAGTTGAAGAGCTTCATTCAACCTTGCACGTCTTTCACCAGCCAGATCTTTGAGTCCAGCGTACAATTTGTCCAACTGTGACTGCTTTACAGCTACACTATCTCCAAATGGAATATCGTCAGTGGTCAACTGGCGAGCGACCTCTCCCAACTGGCGAATAGTATTAGCGTAGTCTTCCACCGATTGTTCAAGATTCTCGTGCTTTTTCATAAGGTTCTGAGCACTAATCTCATCCTTACCACGATCCTCGACCATCATGTATAGCTCCTGTTCACTCATCCATGATTCAGCCTCCTGGGCATCGAAGAAATACTGTTGTACGCGCTCTGACTGATCCAACTGCTTGCGACGGTTATCAATTGCATCCTTGAGTTCCTGCCATTTCTGAGTAAGCTGCTTGATTAGGTTTTCGAATTTCTCGGCATCCTCGTGGCCCTCATCTATGAGTTTCCTGCCATTGGTGCAAATAGCCATAATCCTAGGTTCATGGTTATCAATTTCAGTAGCCAGTGATTGATTCTTCTTTTTGAGTACGTGCACATTGAACAGAGAGTTACCATAATCTGTTGAGTTTGCAACTGGCAGCTTCTCATCGATCCACAATTTTTCATCCTCAACATCACGGCAGAACTGGAAGGCTTCCTTTTTCTTTTCCAACTGAATTTGGCGTTCAACCAGAGGTGCCTTAATACGCTCAAATCTTTCCAAGACGGCGGTTTTCTTCGTGATAATTGGTTCGATCTTCTCGTCTGGCACGGTCTTCTGAAGATATTCAGTTTGTTTATCGATCTCTTCAACCTGACGGGCTTTAACAGCCATTTGAGTTTGTATGACTTGTTGTTTTTGCATAAGAATGTTCACCGAGGTCAAATCGTTTCCTGTGTCGGCGTTTACAATCTGCTTCTCCAGGTCAGTGATATATGAATCAATGTCATCGCATGTCTGCTGGACAAGAACTTCACGGTTGGCGTCAAAGAGCATAGCTCCTTTCTCCTTCGTATGGGTCTCTAAATCTTCGAATTGTTTCGAGAGTTCTTTAAGTTTCGGTTCAATAACCTCCTTGAATTCTGGCTTCTCTTCCATTAGATCTTGGGCAGCTTTTTCAGCTTCAAAAAGACGCTCTTTGTTGGCTGCAATTTCAGCTTCGAATGCTTGATGACGTGTCCATTTGGAATGAATTGTCTTGGCGCTACGGTATGTCTCATCTTGGGAAGTAACATACTTCTCCTGTACCCATTCAGTGAGTTCTTCCAGATCTTGAAGGAATTCGTGGAGTTTTACTTGATTGCGAAGTTTCTCGTGCTGCTCAATGGCTCTGAGGCGATTACCATCACGTCTCTCACCAATTACTTCAGCTCGCTTATGGATTTTATCAGAATCAAAATGCTCCTTATCAACTAGAGTATCAGCCACTTGAATGAGAGTATTGATTTTATCGTCGTTTGCATCCATTGTCGTCAGGAATGCCTCGTGACGTTTCAATTGATTTTCAGCTTGTTCTAAGTTAACTGGAGTATCATCCTTGGAGAGGAAATGCTCCTGTTGACTTAGCAACACCTCTGTTTGACGGGCATCCCTATTGAACAACTGTTGGTCCAAGCTCTGTGACAGCAATACCTGACGATTCTCCCACATCTGGTGGAGCTCTTCCCATCCTTCTTTCAGGGCGTTCAAACGTTCCCTCAAGAACATATACTGCGGATCTTCGGTAGTTCCTGGTTCAGAAGTCAACCTCTCACCATACTCCATCATATTCTTATAGTCCTCTGTGTAGTTGTCGATCTCCTCACGGATCGATTGATGCTGATTAAGCAACTTTTCAGCTTCTGGAAGAGATGCGGGTGTATCTTCGGAAGCAACGTCTGTTTGTGTTTTAGTCAACCAAGTTTGGAAGTGATCCAAGTCACGTAGAAAACGATGCAAATCTCCAGCTTCCTCCAGTTTTGAATCACGATCTTTCAGCATCTGGGTTAGTTGCTCCCAGATTAGTTGAATTTGGGCGATTCGCTCGCGGATTATTCTTGCTTCCTCAGGGTGTTCTGCTTCAATACTATCCGCCTCCTTGCTCAGACTGGTCAGCTTAGCTTGAATGGCAGCTAAATCGCGTTCCATTCCACTTAGACGACGTTGTAAAGTCATCACACCTGTCAAATCCATCTCCAATGAATCGGTTTCCGTTAAGATTCTCTTCTTATCCTCAATCCAAGAAATAGTTTCACGACATTCAATGTAGAATGTTTGTACTCCGTGAGCTGACTTAAGATCATCTCGCTTAGCCTCTGCCTTCTCCCTTAAACTCGACCATTCCTGGTTCAAATGATTCTGACGAGCAAGGATCTCGTTCGAATTAGGATGCTCTACATGCAACAGCTGCCTTGCCAATTGATTAACTACAGCTACTCTAGAGGCATTTGCATTCATTTCCTTATCGAATCCATCATAACGATGCTTCATTATTTCAACATCTTCTATGTCCTTACCAGGAGTCATGGTGTCTAACATCTTTGTCTTTTCGTTGATCCATTGTTCTACTCCGTCGGCCTCTGACATGAGTTTGTACAAGCTGAGGGCATCCAGCAAACGCTGCTTTCTCAACTTAGCCAACTCAGACAGCTCAGCAAATCTTGAATCAATAGCTTTAGTGCGTTCAGTTACTTTCTCCTTTTCTGGTGGATTGAGTGTCAACTTGTTAGCATTTTTGTGCAATGATTGAATAGCTTCTTCATAATTGGCCAACTCATCGGCAACAACTTTGTGTTTCTTCAACAGAGATTGCACATTGGCTTCATCTCGACCAACGTCTTCGCTGGATACCAATCTAAGTGTATCCAGCATGCAGTTATCAATATCATCTGCATCTGCAAAGAGTTGGAAATATTCAACAGCATCTTCCAGTCTCTGTCGTCTATACTTGGTGAGATCTAACAAATGATCCCACTTTGACAGGATCTCCTTCAAACGATCCTTAATACGATCGGCACCAAAGTGTCCTTCGGTTATGAGTTCAGCTCCCACCTTAGCAACATTTTGCAACTGATTGTCATGAGATGTTATTTCTGATTCTAATGCCTTATGCTTACTGAGAAGTAAGTTAACTGTGGTCAGGTCATGACCAACTTCATCAGTGCTGACAATTTGTTCTTTCTCCTTAATCCAGTTCTCTTCATCAGCTGTGTCCCAGTAGAATTGCCACAATTTGCGGCTTTCTTCCAAACGACTGCGCCTCTCTACAGCCAAGCGCACCAACTCAGCATAAGCATCCTCCAGCTGCTGCACACGGCTAACAATAATCTCTGGATCACATGGTTTGTAAGAATCTGGGTCATCACTAAGGAATTTCTGTGAATTCTGTACCACTACCTTCACACGTTCTCCTAAAACATTTATGTCTGCTTCTACCAAAGCATGCTTCTGCAACAGATCCTCTACACCCATCAAATGCTTACCATAGTCGTCTGTAAGCAACAATTGCTTGATCTCTTCCATGTTATCCAAGATGTACAGCATCTCTTGGAAGTTTTGTTGTAGCTGCAGAGAGATCTCCAAACGCATACGACGAGCACGCAATAACTCAAGTAAATAGTTCCACAGACGCATTACATTTTCCTTCCTCAACAGGATGCGCTTGATGTCATGATACCTTTCTGCTTCCAACTCATCACAGACAGCCACCACTGCTTGGACACGCTCCTCATAAGCAAATATATCTGTCTCAATAGCCTCATGTTTTTTAGCTGCCGCTTCAACTGCTGCCAAGTCAAACCCAAAGTTATCTTGGCTCACCAACCTCTGGTTCTCTGAAAGCCAAGTTTCGCGCATAGATGCCTTACGGTCAAATCGTGCTGCTAGCTGCTCTAATTTCTCTTGCCGAATGAGCTCCTCACGCAAAGCCAATTCTCGCTCATGTTCAGCCTTCTCCAATCGTTCCCAGGCCTTATTAATATCAGAAATCATTTTACCCTCCTTGGGAGTGTAAGGTTTCTGGTTGTTGGCTCTCATTTTAGACTGCAATGTGAAGAGCAAAACCTCCAAGTTTCCTTTCTCTACAAATTTGGGTGGTTTCTCGACCGTGCGGTAATTGGAAAACTGTGACAACTGACTTTGAACACCTGCCAGAGAATTTTCAAATTCACGGTCACCCAAAGACACGATTGTTGTTTCAATCCATTTCAGGAGATCACTAGTGAAACGCTCGTAATCATTGATCATTTTATCGTTTTCCATGGCAATGCCCACGACCTTACCAATACGCTTGCCTTGCACAGTTTCCTGCTTCAACTTGCTAAAGTAATGATAGTATGTAACAACGTAGGTGATGATCGATTTCTCGTCAGGATGTTCGACGAATACATCTTCAGCATCGAGTAACTTTGCCAAACCAAGTTTATCTTCGGCCACATTGAACGCATTGTTTAGATTGTGGATTGGATTTGATTTAGAAAGTTTTTCGAATTGAATCAGATCTGGACGATGCTTGTGAATGATGGCATTAAATGCGAGACCATCACGCCAGGAAGTCGTAAAGTTACGTACGTTAACATTGTGATAGCCGGCAGTTTTCATTTGACACCATAATAGAAGAGCATCCTTGGCAGACTTAGTTTCCTTGTTGTCGACCTCTTCGATGGTGATATCTTGAATCTAGAGAAAAATGCTAATTATTCGTATTTGTACAAAAACAGTTCATTCAGGAGTGTACTAAAGTCTTACTTTCAGTAATTTGCAATTTGACATCTGTCTACTGAACATAAAAAAAGAAAAAGAAAATTTTCAAGTACTAATTACCTGGAATCTCAAAATGATTGTCCAAATCAATCCCAAATTCAAAGATGCATTGCCATCCACAATGTCATGCGAACCGATATTTTCTAAATGCACCCTTTGATCACGTAGAAATTGCAACGCCTTGTCAACATTCTCCAAGCAGTGAATTCGCATTTTACCCTTTGTTGGTTTCGGTAGTCTTTCACCAGATAGCACCTCTAATAGCTTAATCAAGTTCTTACCATCTCGCATATCTACGTAGAGATCAGCTATTCGGCAATTCACTCGACACAAATGAGAGTTAACCCATTTGGTGAATGTTTTCTTCTGGACTGTTTCACGTTCAACGGCAAGGGCTTTGATGCGTGAACGCTCGAATAAACGTGAACTGGAATTTCCTCCATCGTATTCGTACTCGTCGATATATTCGGAGCCAGGCCCTTGGCTAGGATCCCAACGAACAATTGATATGTCCGTAGTCATATTTTTGTTTGTTTTAAGGTCTAAATTCTAAAAAAACGTTAATCTCTATTTTATTCTCCAATAGTATTTATTCTTATGTGTATGCACTTCCGTCGTTATCTGTAATACGAAAAGAGTAGAAATAACTGATATTGTGTTATGGAATGGGTTGATTAAGACGGATAATGTGTTAAGGTGGTAAGGGTTTTCAAATAGAAGAAGTTTTTGATTTACTGATTCCAGCGAATAAGGTATATGCATCTTTTAAATGAACAAATCTTTCTAAAAGGTGCAAACGAATGAAAACTGTGTGGTGAAGTGTTTGGACATTTGTTATTTAGTTTACGTTGTACGAAAAACGGCTTAGATCCACTGACCATAAATCCACAATGGACATATAACCCACTTTGATGAGCCATAAATTCACAACCATAGTACGAATTTAAGACCCACCTGGACGGGTCATAAGAACCAAGTTGTATGGTTGAACTATGGACCCACTTTGGAAACACAATACTTAAGTGCTGGAGTGCAATTCCACAGAATTGTACTTTACTTTTGTGAAATGTACTGCAATTTCCAATAGTCCTAGGAAACAATTGCTGGGATGTAAGAATAGATTCGCTTTAAGAACATATATATGTATTTGTGCTTATATAACATACTACTTCAACGATGCTCCTTTCAAATTATCTTCAAGGGTAGTCTAGAGTTTGACAAACTACTGGTGCCTGTAGCTTTTTTAAGATTGGATGAACGCAGCAGCGAAGCAGTTCTGTTTATTACATGTAATTTACGTAATTTTGACCCAGCTCTCTTCAATATCTACTGGAAGTGCTCATCTATTAATTATCTTCTTCCAATAAATTGTTGAATTATGACTAATCTAGGTGGGTAAATAAGTCCACATTCAATTTGGGCAAAACTATTTATTTTGAAAAAATACTAAATGTCTTCTAACAAAATGGCGCACCCTAGCGCTAATTGGGTTCTTTTTTTTAGACAACCGCCATTCTACCTACCTAAATTTGTTCTTTAAAAAAGTTTCTGCTATCTTTAGCGAGTGTTACTTATGTAAGCGATATTCATGTACGTACATACATACATATCTATATACATAGTTAAATACATACATATTGGCATATTGTCAGGAAAGGTAAATTTTTCATATATATATGTATACCTATAAAGTATATATATTCATGATCAGTATCAATAGCGAAAACGATTCGTCCGTCTGTATGTCACCGCTTTTTGGGCCTTAAATTTTGAGCGAGGAGGATGAAATTTCATATTTGGGCTTTTGAGAAAGAGAAGCAGTACAAGTGTACAAATTTTTGAAATTCGCCTACTGCCACGCCCACTTTTTCATAACTTTACTAAATTACATGAAATCGAAAAATTTTATTGGTAGGAGGGATAGGGTATCAAACGATCCGTTCCAAACTAATTGTGACGCTTCTGTATGTTTTTTTTATTAAAATCAAAAACTGGATGCATTTTGTAAACTATAACTTTATCTCTCTCTATTCCAAATACAATCAATACAATAAAGGATGAAAGGAGGGTAATTTCAATAATAAAATATTCAATTTGAGTTAAAATAAAAGAAAAAACTAGAATCCAATTCTCACACGTACAGCGGTCATTCAACTAATATTTGTCATAAGATACAGTTAACCACCGTGTTTATCTTATCTTTTGTGAGTGGAAATAATATTACGTAATTTCAAGTACCGTCTCTTTCTTTTAGTTGTTGATAAAATGGGAAGATAGAACATTAAACGATCCAACGAGCTATGTACATACATATGTATGGACGTCAATTGATAACAAAGTAATATAATGATGTCAAATCATATAACTAGATTTCTAGTTTAGTACAAATACGCTCACCCGTATGTTTAAAAAAATTGAAATTGCATAAAACAATTTGACTTGTGGAAGAAAATTATTTTTACAGTTAAGTTTAAATTCAACTTTCACGTTCTAGATCTCTGGTAAATGCATTATCAAAACTTGCCAAATGATCTTCTACTTAAAAGCATACGTGCAACAGTAACACATGATGAAGGTTCGGTTATTATGTGGGCGCAGTGGTTCATTCATTAGTGCGCCGGACTAGTGAACGGGAGGTTCTAGGTTTGATTCCAAACCAACACCAACGTTTTCTCACGGCCCCAACACTAGCGAGCGTCCGAGTATATGCAACTGTCATGAAAAAGCTTCTCAAATAAACATTTACCTACGGATACGACATTAAACAGTAGGCCCCTTACATTCGGGTGGAGAATGAATGAATGTGAGAAGCTAGGCCATGGGTCCCATGAACCTGTCGCGCCCAATATATTTGCATTTGGGGATGGTTAAATCCTTTCCAATTAACATTCGGCACTAAACACTCACTGAACTGATTTAAATTAACCACAGAACTATTTTCAGTTTACTAATCGTCTTTTATTATTTAAACGACAATAGGAATATTTTTTATATATGTATTTCCCTGTTGGAATTGGCAAGCTCTAAAAAAATTGTTTGTATACAGATATGACCTTTCTCAATAAGACCACTGGATAACAAAGAGCACAAACTGTTTTGTGGGAATCTTAGAACTTTATGATTTTCAAGGTTCGATAAGTCATGCAAAATATAGGAGTGCCTAATAATTTTGTTCATGCATATCAAATCGAAAGTGAAATACATACATATGTATGTATGTAAATATGTATAATCAAAATTCATATCGTTACATTTAATATGATAAAGATAATGACGTGTTCTACTAAGGTAAAAACCTGGTTAGCCGCCCATTAGCATGTGTCTACATAGGCTAATATGGTTAGCAGAAGATTTTTTATGTCACATTGCTTTGACGTCATTGGGCGTAGCCAAGAGTTCTTTAAAAGAAAACCACATACAATATTATAAAATGCACCGTAAGTTTTCTTTAGATCCACCTAAAACAAATATAATATTTGTTTTGATTCTCTTTCAACTATGTACATATGTATGTACATACAAATGTGTGTTGAACGTGTTTTATTTTTTACCACGAATAGAGGGGACCAACTCTGTTATGACTTTACTCAATGGCTTAATTAACAAGCACTCTCAAGTATGTACATAATTCTTTTCTCGAATGTCAGTCAGAATTTGCAAGAGGTGTGGCTGAAAAATTTGATATTAGTTTCGGATTTGAATCTTTAATCTGCGTACACCACATATGTACATATGTTCTATGCACATATGTACAATTAACATTCTCTTCTGATGGAATTTGGAAAAAATTAGACCACATTACCAAAACTAGAGAAACTTCTGACAAAGTTATATTAGTAATATTTATTAATATGAAAACATTGAGTACTGCTACCGGAGGTTTACGATTCTAGGGATTATGCATACTTATACATATATAATTCATATGCATGTACGTATGTATGTACGTACATAAATTTATGTATTTTATGCTTATTTTCCTCTATGCTCGAAGATTTTTGAATAGTATTGAGACTGGACCTGTAGTCAATTTTACACGAGTGTAATTTTATGAATTTGGTGAACATAACTTTCGAGGTATTGCTTGAATAAACGGTGTGGATTGGTTCATGTTGATTTTCGACAGTAGTGGTTGTAGTTGTTCCAGTTTAAAGTTTCTCAGAATTAAGTTAGATTTCATATGTATGTATTTGTACTCTCTCATAAGCAGACATTGACCGTTCTGAAGAATTTTTTCTACTATTGACAAGTAGAAAAGTGTCTGCTTAAAAGTAAATTAACAGAATTACCAAAGAAAACAAAAATAAAATAAAAATACGGAAAAACTACAATCAGTCTGGAACGGATCGTATGATACCCTATCCTCCTTTCTATGTAGCTCCTATAAAGTGGGCGTGGCCATATTGCATTTTGTACTGAAATACGACGATAACATCGTACGTTTGAGGATGTTACATATACATAAAATTTTATCAATATAGATTTTTTGATGATAACGCCCTAAAAAAGTAGGCATGGCCAAAATTTCGTATGAGTGAATTGTATGGTATCTGAATGCCTAAATATTTAGTCTTAACAAAATTTTTCGGTTTCATATGATTTAGTGAAGTTATGAAAAAGTGGGCGTGGCAGTGGGCGGATTTGAAAAATGTTTACACTTGTACTGCTTCTCCTTCTCAAAAGCGCAGGTATATAGTTTCATCCTCCTAGCTCAAAATTTAAGGCCCAAAAAGTGTTGACATACGGACAGGGGAATGGACGGACGAACGGACATGGCTAAATCGTCTTCGCTATTGATACTGACCACGAATACATATGTATATATACCTTATAGGGTCTATCTCGATTATTTCTCTTAACTCAAACTTAATATACCCTTAGGATAGGGTATAAACAATTTATTGCTATACATATGTATGTACATACATATACAGGTACATTTTTGTACATACATATGTATGTATGTTTGTATATACATACATAAGTATTTTTTCCTTCATTCTTAGCTTGATTAAAAACACTTAACACAACAATCAGATACTCATGTCAATAAAAGATACAGCTCAATGGCATTCTTCGCAAAAAGGGTATTTGAAAATCATCATGTACCTAGTATGCACATACAATTTAATTCTCCATCTGAGACGTTATTTTGCTAGGGTGACGTAGGTTTCGGTAAATGTTTACAAAAGGGGTCTCCCCCCGATTTTGACATAATTTTAGTATTTGGTAGAGGGAATTTTTCTGATCATTTAAATATACATATATGTACATACATACATATATGTATGTAGGGATCACAAACATATACATAGTTTACGAGATATAGGAATATACATATGGATGTATGAGGTCACTGTTGAATTTGGAGTAGGTGCAAGGTTGGGTGTATGCACAGTTCCTTTATATCTATGTTTAGCATGTTTCGCATGGATTTAAAGAAACTTTAAATTTTATCAAAATTGGGGGGGGGGAGGCACCTTTTGTAAATATTTACAGTGCTTTGCAACTGAAAATCATCATAATAAAGTCACCTATCTTACATGATAAAACCTACACGCACTTGTTTTCAATAAAGCAAAGTAATAGGAATATCAATTAATTTTGAAAATTTTTGGTTTTTCTGGATTTTTCAGATCTAGTCATCTAGATTCTAAATGAAACAGTGTACTACTTTTTTTTTTTTAAGAATGCAGTAATAAGAACTGTCGGCTTAAAACTGAAAATGTCCCGCCCAAAGCGTGACGTGTGACTGCTATAGGTATGAGTACAAAAGCGTAAGCCAGTGAAAGGCCCATTCCGGCAAAGGGTGGTAATATCGAACGGAAGTCTTTTTTTGGCAGGTAGTTCTCAATGCCTTTCTAAGTTTTTAGATAGCAAAAAAATGAAGGGGAAGACATATTTTTTTAATTATACACAAATGCATGTACATATGTACATACGTATATGTAAATATGTACATATGTATGTATGTATGTATACGCCAATAGAAGTTAAAATTCAAGTGAATTTATGAATACGGTTATTATATATCTACACACCTACATATACTATATTTTTCATATACTTTTATTTTCTCTTTTCAATTACAATAAGAAACTTTCTGAAAATGTCATCTCATCATAAAACTGGGAATAGGAGATGATTCAATGAGATACATCCGCTCACACACATCACAACTGTTCCCAATTCCCTATTACATTTAGCAAGTACACTTTAGTTAAAATCTGAATTAATTTATACATATACACACATGTACATACAAATGTCTATTCAGAATCAACAATCACTTCTTAGTAGAATTAATTAATGTTTTGGCTATTGTTGCTAACACAATCCTTCCATTATAAAAATAATTTTTTACTGATGTACAATAGTATGAAGTATAGCTACACAAATTCTTTTCTTCTATGTACACTCCCAATCGCATTCGAACTCCAAAAAAAAATATTTGTTGTTCCAAATTTTAGTATTACTCACTTAGCCAAGTAAGAATTCATTTCGAAAACAAAAAAAAAAATAGGTTACAATTATTCACTTCCAAAAATATCTAAGCACACAGCACTGGTTCAGCAAATAACTCAACAATATTTAAGACGACTACAGACTACACTCAAGTTGGAACAAATCAAAAGAAAAAACAATAACTACTAACTTAGATTATAATCCAAATGTCAGCACATTGACTACATGTACACCGGTGGGTAGAGGAAAGTGGAGAGAGCAAAAGATGACCTAATACTAATTAAAACCAATTGAATCGGATGCCTTATTCTACACATAGTGCTAGTGCTAGTGCTATTGATATGGGGAGAGGGAGCATAAAAATGTTTTTGTCCCATTTCTTTTTTGGTGCAATGGAAGAAACTTAATTAATTCTTTTTTAACCAATTAAAATAATAAAATTATTCAATACCAAGTGTGAATGTGAATGACAGCGATGATGACAGTGATGATATAATATTTTACTCTAAACTTTTTTCCACTTTGTTCCGTTCTATGCGTTTTATGTTTTATTTGTCTCCCTCTCGCACATATGAATGCAAGTGGAAGAACAAATTCTTACTTAGAAAAAGAGGAACAATCTTACAAATTATTTGCAATTGTTGGGAAAAAAACATAGATTCGAGTAAAATTTAGGAATGCAAACTTTCTCCCTCTATCTCTACTCTAGCGAAATACAGAAATACTTTCTTCTCTTCGGCATCCGTTGATCCTTCACCGACAATAAATACGGAAGAAACTATCATTTTCCCTATTTTCTAGTTTTCCTACCTAGAATGATGTCATCGAGATTGTTTTTGCCCCGAGTTTTCCTATTTTGTCGCTCTGTTTTCCAATTGTTCCTCTCCTATTAGACTAGGGCGTTGTCCACCAGTTTTCAGATTTTTTTTTCGCTGCACCTTTTAACACATCGCAACTCACCGATGATAGAAATTTCACTTGTTCTTTCAAAGTGGGTGGAAATGTACCTTTCATTTAAATGTATCTTTTTTTTTATTGAATATACAGTACAGTTTCGTTATTCACATTACACACAAGGGTACAGATTTATAGACATGGATTAATAATTCATGGGTACCAGATTTCGTACTTTTTTTGCTCTGGGATATATGCACTTAGAGAAACCTTTCGACGATGACTAAATTCCATATATCGACTCAGTTTGTATACAACGCGAACGCACTGTGAGTGACCGATAATTGTAGGTACTTGTACAATTCTTTTCGTACGGACTGACATGGTATTAGAGAGAATCGATTCAATAAATGGACCGAAGAACGCATGCGTTTCGGATCGAGGAATGGAGTGCAAAAGAGGAATAACACTTGCGGGATGTGTTGCGAAAGTGAACCTGTGACCGAATTGTGGAAATCCTAAGCTGCTTGCAAAATGATATTTATATTTTTTGTTAATAATTATTATTTTTTCTCTCTCTAGAGAAAAGAATCTATGAAGCTAAATGAACAATTTAATGTCATTTTCCATTGGTTTCACCCAAGAATTCACTCCTTTTAGATACTAATGGAACATGCGCTAAACCATCTTCCTTAATTATGTATACTATGTTGATAAACAAAAATAGGTGGATGAAGATGAAAAGAACTCACTTAACCGAATCACATTTCTATTATTATTTTATCAATTATTGTGTATATTTCTTATTTCTATCGATTTCTGTGTTTCTAGAGCGCACTCCGAAATTAAATCGGGAAGTGAAAAAAGCTCTTAAAATATACTAACTCCGAAGGTAAAATGGAATAATTGGAAGTACACTCCGAGCACTCTTGATTCTGATCTTGAAATACAGGGGACTAACATTTTCAGAAAGTAAGTAAGTCCCAGTTTATTCATATTGCAAAAATATGTTGATTATCATATAAGTACATACATTTATGTAGGCATAAGTCAGGCACCTGCCTTTGATGTGCGAATATTTGGAGGTCTCAGGTCAGGTCTCGAGCCTCAAAACTACTGAAAACTACTCCAGCCTCAATCTAACTTATGCTCTTTGTCCACATTTTTTGTGATACATGTGTGGCACTTTGTGATATTTTACAATCGACACGCTGTCAGTAAACAACTTGGGTACCACCTTTTCGAACAGAAGCCAAGATTAAAATGATCACGTCAAGTACGTCAACGTTAATGAACGCAGGGTGTCTATTTGAAATGAAGTGGAAATATGTACAGTATGAACTCGATTCTTGCACAAAACAGACTCTGGTTCACCAACTGCATAAGGTACTCCTACTGAAATCGAATTCAAACAAAATAGCTCACGTAATTAGTGCTTTGGACTGCGGAGTGAGAGGTTCGATCCGCAGATAACACCTAAAAAGTTATTTCCCGGGCTGACAATCATCCGACAGTGTAACTGTTATGCCGTTACTGCATTAAATGGTAGGCTTTTCCATTCGCGTAAATTATATAACACGCACAGCAAGAATAGTTGTAAGGTCATGGACATGCCGCGATTAGGATATTTTTTTGAAGAAATATTCAAAAATTTCCAGCCACTATGTACTGTGGAAAAGTGGGATCTCAGGTCGTATCTACACTGTTAAAGTTGAAAAGTCTCCAATTAATCACAAACATGCCATCTCCTTCTAGGTATTCGACTTTCTCAATTTTTTTAATTCGTTCGTCAGTCGTCTAGTGAAATAAATGCATCCTGCTGTTCTGTTTCTGTGTGTAAGGTTTAGTTCGTCCAACCGCCAAGAAGAATAGCTCAAACCATTTTGAAGCGTTCCATTCCAGCGGCGGTGATTAGTACCGCAGGCGAAAAAAAGTAACCAAGTTGCACTTAACTATTAAAATCTGTGTAAAGTTGTCTGTGAAAATTTAGCTTCTTGTAAAACAGATACATAAAAGAAAATTCATCTGCATCTATCATAGTTCAGTCTTTAAATAAAAGAGTCAAATAACCACCTTTGAACAAGTGTAATTTTGTTCATATATTTATAATTTCCCCCTTTAGTTACATAGACATATCACAGCATAGCTACAGGAACGCAACAAAAATAAAGAAAAGACAGAGAACGAATGATAGCGACAGCACGGAAAAGTCTACAAAAAAAAAAAAAAAACCGACAGATGAAGGGAGCAGAAGCAGTAAGCAGAATAAGAAAAGAAAAACCTCTAGAGGTGAGTAGTTGAGTCGTGTTTTTTGTTTATATTTTGTACACGATTTTTTTTGTGTGTGAAAAATTTCTATTAACTGTAGTTTCGTGAAATAATTTTGATGGAATTTATGTAATATTTGGGTAAATTGTTTTGGCTTTGGAAAACACAATGATAAGAGTTTTTTCGGGTATAAAAACGGTTTGGCTCCTGCAATTGATGGTTTCTGGTCAATTCCTTGACCCATTTCTTAAGAAATTTCTATAATGCACATCTGTACACATTATGAAACACCTAATCAAATACATACTGAGAACTTACAAAAATGGAATCAGAAAATATTAAAAGTGTTTTTCTACAAAATCTAACATTTTATACTCCATTAAATCTTCGCAGTGAGGAAAGAAAATATACAACGAAGAATAGTCAAAGCCGACTCGTCGAAGAATTCTTGTACATCCCCAAGAATAAAATAGAAAAAAGCCATCGAAGAAAAAGACAAATGGATTAAGGAACCTAGAAGAAAAATGAAACGAATGAAGTTTAGCCAATCGATTCGACTTCTTTCACTGATTTCAAGTCTCTTCCTGTTCGGGGGTTATGGCAATTTTAATGTCTATTCCAGACTAAATGTGTGCGATGCAACAAAAAGAACCTTTTTTTTTTATGTTTTTCTTATTTTTACTTGTTTTTTTTTTTTTTTTGTGTGATAGAATTATTATAATACCACTGCAACAGTTGCTGGGTGAGGGGATCGCTCCGACTAAGGGCTTTAAACTCTAAGTTTCAGGTGTTTTTTACGGGTTTACTCCCTATTTTAGTGGAAGTTATATGTCGTGTACATATGTCTACACATATATAATTTGTACTGATATGCTAACTTAGAAATATGTACCTACTGTGTAGCTCGAAAATTTTCAAATATGTATGTCGATTTGATGGACATAAAGAAAATTAAATTTGGGGTGGGAGCTAAACTACATTAGTGCCGATTAGAAAATACAGTGTTATCTTAAACTTTCTTACAAATTTTGCTGGTTTACTTAGCCAACAGGCGCAATCAGGAACAAAATACACTTTATAGCGAAATATCACTTGACAACAAAATAATATTTTAGAAAGAATTTATTTTAAGGGGTAGGGTCTTACATTGACGTTTTGGTTTGTTGCGTTATATGCGCTCAAAACATGAACAATGCAACAAGGTTTACGCTCATGTAGACAAGTCTTAAAAGGCCAGACAGTCTTACTTCATCGAAGTTATAGCTATCAACTGTCACATTAAACATAAATATATGCGTACATATACATTTATAATTTAATATAGAAACGTACATAGGTATGCAAATATACATACATAAGTATATTGCCCTTGATCAACGGTAACATCCTATTTGGCTGTTTAATGTTTCTTTTGTTAGCAAAGTGGCGGATGGATCTACGCAAGTAGTTGCATAGACTTTTGAAAGATTGTGCCTCTAGTGCTAGCATTTCAGTCGCAAGAAACTTGGATTATATATTCAAAATTAAAACAACGCTTCAAATCTATTTTTTTTAAAAATCAACATTTAAATTTTTTACTGCTAATAAAAATCTATGCACGTAATGTACAATATTGTGCAAAATAATTACAATTTTTTACACTGCAATATTTCTATTTTAAATAAATGTACATACAATATCAGAAAAGCAATGTTGTTTTATATAAAATTGTGAATCTCTGTATGTTCGTATGCAGGAAGGCAAAATACAAGTGGAACTAAAGGTACTTGTAATGTAGCTTCAATAGAAGTAATTTTTATACAAAACAGTGAAGAATGAAGCTGCAAAACATTTACTTTCTACTTTGATTCGTCTCGATTCGTCTTGATTTTTGCGCAATTCGGGTCGAAAAATCAGTAATATGATTCGTCGGTATAGCTTTTGCTTCTCCACGTCCATTGTGGAAGATCTTGGATCAAATTTGGTTACTTCAGAAATGGACGACCCTATTATTGAGAGATGAGAGTGAATTTAATGTTACCGACAACCCTTTCTGGTACCACTAAATAATATCGGAGGATCTACTATGGTCTGTCGCTATTTTTCTGCTCAGGGATGTGGGACCTGTACACCAAATCAATGCATTATGCTTTTGGGTATACTATATTAGAACCAATTATCCTGAGGAGGTGATTTAAAATATCTATACTTCAAATTATGTTTGTATAGTATGTCAAGGAATTCCTATCATCCAAGGAAATAAAGCTTTGGTTTGGCTTAACAATCTCCGGACCTAACCCCATAGAGAATCTGTGGTGTGTGCTCATACAGCAGGTATGAGTATAGCGTTTCTCCTTAGTAACACGATCTATATATGTATGTATATCCAAAAAATGCTGTTGTCAAAGTATTTCGTTATCTCTTTCCAAATTCAAAGATAACGCAAATTTAAATTTTGAACCAAATATTTCTAGCCGTTGCTTCTGAGTGGTCAGATTTCAAACCATGTAGAAATTGAAAAATTTTAAAATCAAATTTCATATACAGTGGGAAGCAAAACTGTCCGGATGTTTTGTATTTCCATGGATATGTTATCAAAATGAGTAAGCCAATAGCAATTTGAAAAATATTTTTGGGTAATTTATTCAATTGAAAGTTCATCTTAAAATTAAGTAACAAAAACTGATAAAAAAGTTAATTCTTACAAAAAAAATAAACAAAAAACAAAAAAATTCCTATTCGGACACTTTTGCACATTAGTGTTTTAAAGAGAAAATGCCGTTGTAATCGTATATTGTACCGTTATTTGTGCCGTATGAATTTCGGTTTTTGGTGTTAATGCAGTTTTTTGGGTTTAGTATATAATTTGTCGATCTGCGGTGAAGTTGTTTTAAAAAAAAAAAAAAAATGAAGAAAATTCCAATCGACGTTGAAAATAGTGTTGTAAATTTATTGCAAAAGAATTATTCATGCCGTAAAATTGCTGAACAGTTAAAATTAAGTAAAACAACGGTTAATGATATTAAAAAACGCCGAAATGTGATTCGTTCAAACAGTCTTGGAGGTCGACCAAGGATCATTTCTGACGGCGAAGCTCGGTTGATGGACATCCTTGTTATCGAGCAAACGCTACATCAACCCAAAAATGCTGCAAAAGCTATAAACAAAGATGTCAGTACATGGACAGCTAGACGTGCGCTAAAAAGAATAGGTTTGGTAGCCAGCGTAAAAAAAAGAGGCCTGCTCTTTCAAATAAAAATGTTCAACGACGCTTGAAGTTCTGTAAGGAACACAAAAACTGGACTATAGAGGATTGGAAACGAGTTATTTGGAGTGATGAAACGAAAGTTAACCGTTATCAATCTGATGGCAAGGAGTACTACTGGCATCGACCTCACGAGCGCATCCAAAAGCATCAGGTAAAGGAAACGATGAAACACGGCGGCGGGGGTATATTGGTTTGGGGATGTTTTACCTGGTGGCACGTCGGTCCATTGGTGAGAATCCGAGGCATTATGAAAAAGGAAGATTATTTAAACATTCTTCAAACCAATCTTTCTGATTTTGTTTATGAGTGCGCGTATCCAGCTGAAGAAATCGTCTTCCAGCAAGACGGAGATCCGAAGCATACTGCGAAAGTTGTTCAAAATTGGCTCCAAAATCAAAATTTTCAGTTGATGCAATGGCCTGCACAGAGCCCGGATTTAAATCCAATTGAAAATGTATGGGCTATTGTTAAAAGGAAGCTGGGTGCGCATGAAAATCCGCCGAAAACCATCGACGAACTCTGGGAAAGAATACACAGAGAATGGCAGAGTATTGACCACAAATTTATGCAAAAATTGGTGGAGAGTATGCCTAAAAGAATTGAGAGTGTGTTAAAAAATAAAGGACTTTGGACAAAGTACTAAATATTATAAAACCATCTCAGGGGAAGTCATCGGTTGAGTTTATGCCGTGCTAATCTGGCGCTGCTATACTGGCCTTGCTACCTCAGCTGTGTACATATAGAGCGGGTCTCTGCTAAAACTAGTATTCATTATGACGTAAATTTTGTTTGACAGATAACTAGCGTTATTTTAGTCTAGACAACGTTTATGCAGGTGCCGTCAAAAATTAGCGCCATTCTAATGACTCTAAAAAAGGGGAAGCGCCAAAATAATTTAGGGTTCATAACGTAACTATTTCGGAAAAAACACCAAACTGGCACTGCATAAACGCGGCCATTGAAAGTACAGATAATATGTATGTATATGCGTACATACATATACTGGGAGTGTCAAAAGAAAGTGTACACCTCCACGTTGCATTTTAATATTTTATTTGTACGAATGGTGTGTATATTGTGAAATATTGATGTGCATTTTTTAATGTATTTATTCTCAATAACAGAAAAAATTAGAAGCTGGTTTAAAGACGAAAATGAAGCAGGCAAAATACTAGTCTAAAGTTTTTAACTCTGCTTGTGTACGTAAAGTATTTTTGTTCTTTTTTTTTGTATAAAGCTCGAGTATAATGTTTATGTCTGGTCCGGTGTACCTAAAACCTCTTTGCCCCTGCTGGATAGAATTCAAATTCGCGCGGTAAAACTAATAGGAAGCAGAGCGTAGTCTATTGAATCGCTTCCACATCGCAGAAATGTCTCTTGCCTTGTTCTATCGCTTTTAAGCAGTGCTCCAGCGAAATAGCCAGTTGCATGCCCCTCCAACAATTTTTTGCAGTACCCCTGCTCATCAGTATACCCTCAAGTCTATATTCGGTCGTACCGTCAAGTATAGAGATTATTTCCTTAACCACACAACACAAATGTGGAATGCTCTACAAGCTTTATTTTTCCCTCACATTATAATCCACAAACATTTAAAACAACGTTCATTGGTATCTCCTATCTATACTCTTCCTAATTTCCCTAACGCCCGCGCCGTGTCTTAACATTAAAATGGTAGTAATAAACCCTTGAATGCGCGTGAATTATAAACAAAGCTTTGTGAAATTAGTCCAATTTATAAAAAAATACTGGAATATAAAGAATGTCACTATTTACACGATTCGTTGAGCAAAGATGAACAAATTTGCTCTCTAAATAGTATAAAGTTAAATCTCTTTAACCAAGCAAAATATCTGGGTCTTATCTTGGATAGGAAGTTAATCAAGAAAGAGTCAAAAAGGCAACTGTAGCACTTTTCTCTTGCAACAATTGGAAACAAATGGGGTTTGTAATGTGGTATAACTCATGTACTTGCGTACGGAGCGATTGTATGATGCACTGCTTTAAAAAAAGCCATAAACCGTAACTATATAAGCAATTACGATTACCTTTTCGAAATCGCTCCGAAAACTAAGTTCTGACAAAAATTTCCAAGTAACTATCCCTTCCAGATGATTCTGCAAGGAAGAGGTTTTTCTATGTGACAAGTCGATTTGCTTTTATATAGACGGATGAAAAACTAACGACGGGGTAGGTGGAGTGTTTTCCTGATAGACTTAATCTCAGTCTCTCCTTCGGTCTTTCAAATCATTGTCATCATTGTATCCTGGCTTAAACTGAAAAACTTGATTTCCGTTAAAGATACCCGCATTTTTTCGGATAGCCAAGCAGCAATCAAATCCCTAAATTATAGCTGGATACGTTCGAGAGACCAAATCTCAGGTGGACAAGTGGCATAACATGTCTAGCGACAAACCAGATTTGGTCAAAGCTGGACATGTAATGCTTTTAAGAATCTGATATCTCTTAACAGATTACTTATTAACACTATAATACATATGTATGTGTAATCACTGGAGACTGTCTAGAAAAGCTGGCAAGTAGGGATAAAGAGCAGAAGGAAAAGAAAACTTCACTTGATAGCTTTTTATTTTAACGATCTTGAAGATCTTATAAAAACTGACATTAGAAGTCTATTATGCTTCATGAGAAGCTGGTTCTACGAGTAGATATGAAGAACAGGACAACGCAGTAGATGAAGACCTCGCTTAGGTGGCGCGCACAAGTAGAAGGGGACCTCAACCGCAGTTAGCTAAGGACCGGGCTAACTGGAAAGCCTTGTTGGCTAAGGCCCACTTTCATCTCGAACTGTTGCGCCACCTAAGTAAGTAAGTAAGTAAGTAAACTAACTTCTCCGAACCCATTTTGCTCGAAATTCACTGCACAGCTAAGCACAATTCCTTTAAAATATTGACTGAAATTCGCTAGTTTTACTCATTACATTAGCTTAATTCGCGCGAGTAAATTTTGTACATTCGAACCACAACATAGAAAATTTAGCGAACTTTGCGAATTTTGCGGGAGTGAAATTAGCATCCATCGGAACCACAGCCTTAAGTTTAGTTAAATGAATTTTAGCTTTCATAAAATAGAAAAATACATACATACGTACATATGTATGTATGTACATAATATTCAATAATTGATAATTTTTTTTTTTACACTTTCAGATGTCTAAAGAAAATGAAGACTTACAAGATATAATCACAAATTTCAACAATGATGTTCAGAAATTTTCCGATACTTTGAAAACTATAGCCGATTACGAGCAAAAAATCCAGAAACATATCAATAGATTGAGGGATTTGGAAGAATTTCAATCTCTCACCGACATTGCATCAGAGGTGACCACTGAATGTTCTACAATCTCTGTAGCCACCAAGTCAATAGAAAAACAATTAAAAAAACTCAATGAAGTGTCTGGATCAAAGCGAAAGATAACATTAAGAAAACGACCGTTAAGTCTATCTGTTGTAAGGGATAAAACTCCCGAAAAAGAGAATAATTGTGTTATTAAAGAAACTGAGAGCGATCGAGAAAAAGAACTACAAACCGATCCTACCCATATAGTCAAATCTGTTGTAACAACTTCTGAGAAGGAAATACTTGAAAAGGAAGAAAATGCAAAAGTGGTCCCAGAAATTAAAGACAGAACTGTAGATGAGACGGATGAAATAATACCGAATGGTGAAATTCATCCCAAAACAGGTGGAATTCGTCTCGTTCCACTTCAAAAACTACTGTCCACGCCAAACCGGCGTGTGGAGAACTCGCAGTTCTTTCAATTTACAATCAGTGATAGTGACGATGATGCTCTTGATAAAAATAGCTCGGCAAGCTCTCACAAAAAAGTGCACATTCTCGAACTAAGTGACTCAGATGAAGAACAGAAACGACAATTTAAAAAGAGAAAAGAAAACGGAACTTTACAAAAATCACTAGTAGAAGGTAGTGATATATGTTTATCAAGCAAACCAAGAAAAAAGTACACACCGATACGAAACTCAAGTGAAAAATCATCCGAAATTGAGAAAAGAAAGTGCATCACAGCTTCCAGTGATGAAGACGCATTGAGCAGTTCGCTTAAAGAAAATCGAATGTCTGTCAATCTTAAAGAAGTTCACACAAATTCAGAACAATTACAAGAGAAACTGGTCGCCGAAACTAATATTACATCTGATTCCGCCACATCCTTATTTGATACTGACAATAGAAAGAACACAAATTCCAGCGTTAAAAACGGACAAATAAATATATCAAGAGGTTCTGCAGTTTTGTTGGCAGCAGAGACTGTAAAGACAAAACCATCAACAATCGTTAAAAATTCCCTCAAACAAAATTACAACGATTTTAAGAAAGAGTGTGTTGTTCGCATTAAGCGAACACTGCTTTTAACTACCAACAGCACTAAATTAGATGTATGTAATATAAATTAATTTCGTAATCGACTTAAATACGTTTTATCCCTTTTCCCTCGCCCTCAATCAGCATAATTAATAAGTGGGCAAAGCGTTATTTTAGTTCAATTACTTAAATACTTTCAATAATTTTTCTTTCAGAGTAAAAATCCAAATCATTAGTGCCAAATCTAGCTAAATGTTTACACGAGCACATATTGCAAAAGAATTGATGCAGTTGCTTGCATTTGTTATTTTCGCTGAATCTACAAATACATGTCAATTGAGATGTTTAGTGGATACAAAGGGGAAACCTTAACATGAATTTTGTAACGCCACCAAACTATTATTTTGTTTCAGGAAGATTTATTTATATGGAAAAGAATGTGTTCTTAGAGCCGTGTAATCCAATTTCGAAGGTATGTTGTGGTTATCAAGGTTATATGTTCACGGGAGACAGATATATCATACATGGAATGGTTCCCTGTTCTCCAGATGGTAAAAAAGTTGCTATAACGAAAGCATTGAATGATGTCAAACTTGTTAAATGTAGTCCCCTTTCCTTGTTAGCGCTTGTTTGTTTATTTCGTTGCTAAAATTTGGTGAACATTTGAAAAAGTTTTAGGACCCACTTCTAAACTGTACATTGGGTCGCGTGCTGTCCAGCATATAGTGACTTAGCTGGAACAAATACTACCGCCGATGTTGAAATTTGCTACATGTTTTACGGAAGTTAATTTTCGTATTTCTTTGATTGTTGCAGAAAGGCTTGACATGTATGTATCTTATTTACAGCGTTCACAAAGTGTATGCCTGGTTAGTTAGCTCCACAAATAGGCCAACAAATCCGGGGCCTTTGCTGATTGCATACATCTGTACAATTCCCTGTGCACCGGTGACTAGGTTCCCTTCACTAAAGTGTATATTAAATACCTATTTAAAATCATTCAGAATACCTTTTTTATAACCTTAACCTGACACACTTTCACTTAAAAACTAAATGCAGTAACAAACCACAATAGCTTTTTGTCGTCGGAATATAACAGTTATGTTTCGATCAACAGTGTCAGCGTAAAATAGCTACTAAATTCATATTAAAGTTTAAAGATTGATGTAAATTTTAACCAACAAAATAGTACATCACATGGGATTTGATACCTTATTTTACTCTAAATTTTCGAATATGCGCAGAATGGGCGAGTCATTTTCTGAAAATAAAATAAGGAAGTTCCATTAAGTTTCATCCTATAGTAGTCTTAAACGGTCTGTATTTTTAAGGCTTACGTGCATTTAGATATAATGACAATAATTGCATAAATTTAATGTTATTTCTAATTAGCATTATCCCAGTAGATCCTGGAGTAATTTTAAGAGTGGTCCATTTTGTTTTTAGGAAAGTCTAGCTCAAACTCTAATTTAAATGCACTATACACATGGTGAGAAATTCAAAAGTTGGCTACGTTTTGAACATCAATGGTTAACAGTTCTGTGTTACATAACTTCTCCGTGTGTTCCACTCAACGTTTCAATTGACTTTGTGTTTCACCTTCAAATTTGATCACTAATGTAAAAATGGTATTTTATTTCTTTTAGACTCATACAAAAAACTCTACTAACTCGTGTAGTTTTAGTAAAAAGGTAAAGAAGAAAACTATGGCCAGCGATTCAGATTCTGATGTAGGAATTCTACAAGAAATCGAGAACGGTGAAGAGGATGGTAGTTCATCAAGTGAAAGTGAAATCGTAATAACACGAAAAAAGCGCATTTTTCAAGAGAAGAAAAAAGATAGTAGTTCAGACTCCGATTCGAATCATAGAAATAAAGCTGGATCGGCAGGCCGAAAAAAAAGGAAAGTTTTTGAAAAAAACAATTCCAGCAGTGATGATGCAAGAAGCTATGCAGACGGAAGTGACGACGACGATGAAAAAAACAAGAAAAGAAAGAAAATTCGGAAATTAATCAATGAAAAAAATTTAGAAGATGGCACGAAGAGAGCTACAAAGGAGGAGGAAGAACGAAAAAGACGTATTGAGGAGCGGCAAAAAATGGTAAGAGATACTTTATATTTATAAATCAATCACTCTGTTAAAATTTGAATATTTCAGTACAACCAAATTTACGTAAAACCGGAGAACATCGAAGTCGACGAATTAATTCTCGATTTCGATGAGGGTACAAAGAAGCCGCTCCTTAAAGTAGACAATGGTTTAATGAAGAAGTTGAAACCTCATCAAGTAAACGGTGTTAAATTTATGTGGGATGCCTGCTTCGAGACTATCAAAGATTGCGAAGAGAAACCCGGGTCTGGGTGTATATTGGCCCATTGTATGGGTCTGGGTAAAACTATGCAAATTGTCACCCTTGCCCACACGTTGCTAACAAACTGTGACGCTACGTCCGTAGAGCGAGTCCTCATAATTTCCCCGCTAAGCACACTGAACAATTGGGCGAGAGAATTTCATCACTGGATAAATTTTGCCAAGAAAAAGGATATCGAAATATACGATATGTCCAAATACAAGGATAAAAATACTAGGGTATTCAAACTAGAAGAATGGTTCACGGAAGGCGGAGTATGTATTGTTGGGTATGATATGTATCGAATCTTGTCCAATGAAAAAACAAAGGGTCTGAGAAAGAAACAAAAAGAGTCTCTGCAGAAAAGTCTTGTTGATCCTGGGCCAGACGTTGTCGTTTGTGATGAGGGTCACTTGCTAAAGAACGAGAAGACTAGCTTGAGTCAAGCTGTCACAAAGATGCGTACAAAACGTAGAATTGTTCTCACTGGTACTCCTTTACAAAACAACTTAAAAGAATGTGAGTTTACAAAACTCAACTTACGTTACGGCTTTTTTCAAAGATTTTCTCATTCTATTTTTCAGACTATTGCATGATTCAATTCATAAAACCTAATCTGCTTGGTACATATAAGGAGTACTTAAATCGCTTCGTAAACCCTATCACGAATGGCCAATACACTGATTCGACAGCTCGCGACATACGTTTAATGAAGCATCGTTCTCATATTTTACATAAAATGTTAGAAGCTTGCATACAGCGACGAGACTATTCAGTATTGGCCCCGTATTTACCACCGAAACATGAATACGTTGTATTTGTCACGTTATCTGACATACAGAAACAGTTATACGGGCATTATATGATAACACAAAGAGAAGTGATTGGCGAGGCCAGTGGTAACCCCGGCAAAGGAGCAAAGTTATTCCAAGATTTCCAAGATCTTCGACGGATTTGGACACATCCGATGAATTTAAGAGTAAACAGTGACACTGTGATCAGGAAAAAGGTTCGTGTTATAATTTGTTTAAATGAGTGTTGTTTTTTTATTGTGTGTACTGTTTATTTGTCACAGCTTGCACAATATGACTCTGAGGAATCGATGAAAGACTTCGTTGTTGATAATAGCGATGAATCGACTACATCCGATTCAGACAGTTCGTCAGTAGTTGAACCGGAGCCAAGTGAAATCAAACCTCGTAGTACTCGTGCGCAAAGAAATGCATCAGATAATGGTAATATTATTAGTTAAGTAAAAGGTTGCGTTGTTTAAGTATAAGTATAAGGAAAGCTCCCATGCCCAAACTTGGAATTCATTTGGTTTGCTAACATCCTCTCCACATACCACGTGATTTGTGCGTCGGACTGAGGGTAGATTTACGGTTTGCAACTCAGTAAGGTTGAAAAGGTTTTTTTTGTCATTAGTAAAACATACGCACCACGAATGATTGTCAAAATTTCAGTTATTTGGAGTTTAATCGGTCTGTCGGAAAATTTTTGACGATGAAGGTTCATTGTGCTCGATTATACATTTATATTATATGAACTTCCAATAATTTATGAATTTCTTTTGACTGCATTTTTTATTCTTGGAAATTTCAGATAGTGATTGCTGTGAAGTACCAACAAAAGATGATCCATCCGAATGGTGGACAAAATTTGTGGATGACACGGAGCTGAACAACATTCATCATTCGCCAAAGCTTGTCCTGCTCATGACTCTCCTGCAACGGTGTGAAGAAATTGGTGATAAAGTATTAGTCTTCTCGCAGTCGCTACAATCGCTCGATGTGATTGAGCATTTTTTGTCGCTGATTGACAGGCAGACACACGGCGAAGAGATTGAGGGTAATGTTGGTAGTTTCAAGGGTTACTGGCGACCAGGCGTGGACTATTTCCGCCTGGATGGCTCACGTACAGTAGAAAATCGTGAAAGCATGTGTAAGAGTTTCAACAATATAAATAATTTGAAGGCACGCCTTTTTCTTATCTCAACCCGAGCCGGTGGCTTGGGTATTAATTTGGTGGCGGCAAATCGAGTTGTTATATTCGATGTCTCGTGGAATCCATCACATGACACGCAAAGTATTTTTCGCGTTTATCGATTTGGACAGATTAAACCTTGTTACATTTACAGATTGATAGCTTTGGTAGGTTTATATTTTGTTTGTACTTTCAGTATCTGTAATTGGGTTATGTTTTGTTTTACAGGGTACTATGGAGCAAAAAGTATACGAAAGGCAAGTGGCGAAGCAAGCAACTGCAAAGCGTGTTATAGATGAGCAGCAGATCAGTCGGCACTACAATCAGAGTGACCTGCAAGAGTTGTACTCGTATGAACTGGAGCCCAGTACACCGAGAGAGATCCCGATTTTACCAAAAGATAGATTATTCGCAGAGCTTCTTAGTAATCATGAAAAGGTAATTCATTATATTCACATACTACTCCTTAGGTTTCTTACGATTTTTTGAGTGTTCAGTAGTCGAACGCACTAAGTAATACAAATGTGTGTTATATTCTTTATACGAATGGAAAGGGCCTAATATTTAATACCGTGTCCAAAAGCAAATTTTTATTTGAGAAGTTTTTTTTAATGATAGCTATTTTCTCAGATGCTTGTGGTTGTGTTACTGAAAACAAAATTATTTAGTTGTGTTAAGTTCCAAAGCTTTACAATTACACTTTTCCGATAACCTATTAATGTTTGCCTGAAAACTAATGCAGGCAGGCCGCGAAATTTAAAGCGTTACAAAATTGAAAGATTTCATAGACATCATTTACAAACAAAATAAATAGCAATGGGCCCAGATGATTACCAATCGAAGTTGAGATGGTCTCAGACAGAAAATGTAAGGGTTTCATTTATCACATTAAGTATTGCAACAGGTTGATTCGAAATAAACCAATTCTTCAACTCCACATATTTTTCCGTCGCCATAATTTAAAGTTTCATTAAAGTCTGCTTAAATCACTATTATTCTGTTTCCACATTTTTTTTAGTTACTTTTTAAATATCACGAACATGATTCTTTGCTCGAGAACGAGGATAGTGAAAATTTAACCGAAGAGGAACGTAAAGCCGCTTGGGATGAATATGAAGCAGAAAAGACACGACCACCTCAGCCTCCGATGCAATACATGACCTATGATCGTCAAACCTTCCTAGCTAACTATGGAAATCCATCGGGCAGTGTAACATCGAATAAGATATTTGGCTTTAGATCTGATATTCTCCTGCGCCTCCTCAACATGAAGGGTAGTCAGGATCATCCAGAGTTAACGAACGCTCAGGTTATCCAACTGGTTCCAGAATATTTGCAGCGGCTGTATCTTGAAATGAATAGTGGCGATCCAACTGTAAGTACAATTTTCGTTAATATTTTCATAAAAGTCTCCCGCGTACATATGTACATAAGTAAAATTCACGTCTTTTGTTCTTTTTTTTCTTAAATTTGCGTTTTTAAGTGATCATTAATTTTAAACAGAAATTCAAATAATAGTGCGTACTTTCAAGAATATGCGCCAAAAATGTAATCAGATAAACTTTATTTAGACAACGCTCGTTATTATAAGATTAAAGTAAACTATCTGAAAACGTAATACTTTCTTTTAATTTTCAGTTATATAAAGAACTCCTTGAATTACATAAAAGCTTAGAAGCCCCTGGTGGGATGTATATGAATCCGTTGTTGTTTGCAAATCAAACACCAGCCCCGGCACCTGTTATGCATCCATTTGGAGCGCCAATTGGCCCTTACGGGCAGGTAAGTCAATATAAACCTTTTATATTCGAGAACGTTGTGTTGGCAGCATTTGCTTTTTCTTTAGGTACATCCCGGGACTTCTAATTTTAATAGTAACGAAGTGTATGAAGTTGACTGATCAGATTGAATGGCTTACTATAGCGGAAGAGCAGGCATATATTATTATTAATAATAATTATTACGATGAATTTTTATTTTTATTATTTTTTAATTTTATTTTGTGTTTAGAAAATAGAACAAAAACGTACATTTAACTTTCCAATGCACTTAAAACAGAAAATCTTTTAATATATTGGAATAAATATTCATTAAAACAAGTAAAAACAAAGAGGAGAACATAAAACCTTAAATTTAGGTGAAAGTTATTACAGACATAAGAGCAACAAAACAAATAAAGCAAAATTACAAATATGTACTAAAATAAATTATAATACTTAAGTATTTAATATTTTCTATTGTATTTCTATCTTTATTTTAATGATATGGTGCTGAAGTAATCAAGAAACAAAATTGGATGTTATGGAATATTTAAGCCAACACACAACGACGACGTTGTTTTATACGACGAATCAGATTACTTTCTTTAGTTGCTTTTCATTTCTTTTCCATAAAGTAATTAGCCAGAGATAATCCTAACTTCAAATATTCGAGTATGAATGTATATATTGACCAGTGTATGCTATTAAGAAAATTTATTTCGAATTTTCTAAATTTTATATACATATAAGCGGTTTATGCATTAGGCAACTGAAATAAGGTAAACTTTAACAATCCCTAACTACTAAGGCCCTTATTGTGAGTGTCGATCAGTAATCGCACCGATAATACTGTCCATTACTTCGATTGACATTAGTTATGGCATTGTGTAACTCAATCGATAGAGAAATAGGTTATTGTGAATAAAAATGTGAATACGGTTACCTTCCCAAATGTAGCACTGACTGCTTTGTAAATCAACAACCATTCCTAAATAACAAGCTGAAAATGATGACACAATGCATTTCGGAACGTAATATACTGCGTAAACAAAAGAAGCCAGCGCGTTGTGAACTAACACGATGCAAATGATATTTATTACTACCGTTTTTGGTTTAGCTTTAAAATGTATTTCGTGAATATTAGGTTGTCGCCAGCACCACAATTGTTTAGCAAATTATTAATAGTATCAGTTGCATTAATAAAAAAAAATTGTGCTCATCCGATAATGTTCCAAAACCTCATGATTCACAACGCAACATAATATGCATCGCATTGTGAAAACAGCGTGTGTTTGCATCTCTGATGAAAGGTGCAATAACAATGCACCTGGAAGTATAGAAGCAATTTTAAGAAAAGAGTTCATTTAAATTATGGTTGAGCGATTATTCAAACGCTAAAAATAAAAATAATAGATTCTTGGAAAAAGCAAAAAAAAAAAACTAAGAGGCGCTTCAAACCCTTTGGAATTGGAAGAAAACAGTGAGTATTGTTTATTAAAAAGTGTCTTATATCTAGGCACCGACTTATAAATTATCTTTACAGATTTTTGAAACGTTTCGTCCAAATCAGCATTTAGAGATCTGTTTTTCTTTCTTTTGCTTAAATATTATTATATTATTATTTTTATTACAATGACATACATTTTATACGCTGAAAATCTTTTTTCGTTCCACAAACAAGGAGCATCGACCGGAAATTTATGATAGACAATAAACTGGCAAATCGACAAATATCGATCACAATCAAAATACACAACACCAAAATTTACAACCGACGGTCGACAATTGTCGACTGCGTTTCTACTTTTCACTTGCACCTTCATATGTATGTATACCCATAGGCCAAGCATTAGTTGCTTACGTACTTCAGTGGCGCTACAATTCGGTGTGAACCTGGGCCTCAACTAACAAGCCTCTCCAGTTAGCCCGATCCTTAGCTAACTGCCTCTAGTTGCACACTACAAGTCGGTTGAGATCCTCTTCTATTTGTGTGCGCCAACTAAGGCCAGGTCTTACTCTACTGTGTTGTCTCTCTGGGTTGGATTCGAAGAGTACGAACCGGAGGATTTGTGTACCTACGCTCTATACTTATGTCCTAGCCATCTCAAACGACTGATGCTCAGTTTTTGTTTTTTTACAAGGTCGATGTCGCTGTACATCTCGTATAGTTCGCCGTTGAATCTCATCCAAAGCCCGTCCATGCTAACTCGAACTCGAGATTTTAATCCAACTTGACGTTACTCTGCCCCTATCATGGTATCCGATCGGAATGGAATTTTCTCCGATTCGTACAAAATCGCAGCATTTCATATCATTGTATCCGTTCCGACACTCATCGGAGACATTCTCCGAAAGGGGATGATGTACAACATCGCACAACGGCTACCAGCGACGTATTGCATTTTTATCTGTCAGTTGAGATTTTTTCTCCGACAGATATTCATCGCGGACGGATTTGGATCAAACTTCATATCTGGGGTCTGTAGGATCTAGTGGAAAATTTACACTCTAACCTCAAAAGTAAAAATACTTTACTAAAGACCGATTTCAATAAAAATCAAAATTTTAGGAAATGGCTCTAACGATATTTTGACTAGAATTCAAAAGGTATTCATTCCGCAACGGGGAAAAAATACTATTGCAACGCATGACACTTTCATGGTATCCGTTTTCGTATACAAATTTTAAACGTCAGTATAATAATTAAACGTCATATAATCAGTAAATTTTTACATAAGCTACAAATCTCTGTAAGAAAACCTCGTATAAAAATTCAGAATTGTCATCCCAAGCTCAGATTATATACATACTTATCGTAAGTTGCTATTGCGCGACGTTGTACATCATCCTCTTTCGGAGACGTCTCCGACAAAAGCATCGGAACTGATGCCATTTTATTGATTTTCAGCATTGATTTGTTTTTGGTGTAACTTTGTTGCTGCACTGCCTGCACTTGTGAATCAGCAAATAATCTTAAATGAAAAACCATAATGATTACATTCCGAAATCAAGTATACAGCACAATCAAAAGCGCTTGCACGATGTTAATGACATTTATTATTGCTGCAGTTTTTTGTCCATTCGTGTAAAGAATAAACACGCGTAACACGAATGGTTATGAGAAGCTAGGCCCTGGGTCTCATTGGCCTATCGCACCAAAAATTTGTATTCATTTTGTTTTTTAGCCGTTATAAGGACAACGTATTGCGGTTATGCACGTGAAATGTTAGGTCCCTTAACAGACCGCATGTAGCTGAACAATTAGCGGAGACTCTAGACTAGTGTAAAGTAGATGTTACCTCCATCCCAGAAGTGCGATGAAACAGGTAAAAAGAGTATGTAACTGCGATTGCTAACTACAAGTGAAGTAGTGTCTATTTGGATGCGGATTTATTACTGGAGACTGACTAAGGCAAGAAATTTTGAGTTTCAAACATTTTAATGAACGCAATAACAATTCGTATCAAGGCTAAATTCTCTTGATATGAAACTTAGTTTGATATTCGCTCGCCCAGACAGGAGAAAGATGACGGCACCAAAAACAGCTTTTGAGAACTTCTAGATAAAATATACAAGCAGTATCCTAGGTCGTGAGCTCCGTGGCTCAGGGGTTAGTGTATAGGGTTACTGAGCGGATGGTTTGCCAATCGAATTGCAGACAACACCAGAAGTTTTTTCTCGCCCCACCTCTCGTGAGCGTTTAACAAACATGAGAGAGTTAAACTGTCATGAAAAGGATTCTTAAAAAAAGAACAAAAATTGTCCTTTGAACACAGCATTAAACAGTAGGCGTCTTCCAGTCATGTGCAAGATACAACACTTACAGCGCACGGTTGTGAGAACCTAGAACCTGTTGCGCCAAATAGGGAGGGTCTTTTTAGTAGTACTGTCGAAAAGTATAGTCTGCACGACACCACCTTGGTTAACGGATTCAAGTTAATCAACTTGGCGGTGCGTGGGGCAAAATGCAGTCAACGTTCGCAAAAGGATATGAAGGTCTCCTCCGATGACATTGCAATTAGTACGAATTGTTACGAATTCTAGTATGATTCCATTCGCTAACACAAAAAAATCTTAATCGAGTACACGAGAGAGTAAAATATTTTCTTTCAGTGACAGAAGTGACGAATTTTTACCAAAGAAATTTCTGTTGGTAAGTGGTGTACGATCTGTCAAAAATATTATACATCCAACTCATCAAATATTTCTTTTCCTCCTAGCAATTAAATTTATTCAGGGTTTCATTTTTATTTGATTTGGAATTGGAGATTTCTAAAAATTTCATCGTCTTTTTCGTGTTTCGTTCTTCCTCATACGTGACATCTCATTATTCTCTGAAAGAAATCTAAAGAATACATAGGATCCATTATAAAATCAGACAGTGATACCAACAGCGATAAGATCAAACGAAGATTAACTCTTGCTAATCGGTCCTTCTTTGGGCTAAAAATGCGATTAAGTAGTAAAGCGTAATGGTAAGTTAGATATATTTGTTAAGGACTGCTCAGTGAACATTTGATTGTCAGGGAAAGGGAAGAGAAAAGATTCGGACGGGTAAAGAAATTGTTTACAATTTGTTGGCGTTGCTTTTATCTAGTTGTGTGATTCTATTCATTCTGCTTTATTTTTGAAATTTGGGTATCGTGTTGATTATGGCAAATGTGTGTATGGGTGAAGACTAAAGATCACGAATAAAGAAAGAAACATCAATGTATATTATAAATCGGCTGTTAGGAATTGAGAGTGAACAACAGGAGTCCAAAAGAAAATAACGATAAATCAGTCGAGCATTGTTGTCATGTAAAAGCAAACTATTCGCCACGGGATCTCTAAATCTAATACTTGTGTCAGCAACTATACTATACTAAGTTATAGACGAAATTTTACAGAACACTCTTTCTGCAAAAAAAAAGAAAGCATGTCCTACTCTACCTGGGTAAACAGTCAACAGTTACTGTTGACAAAAGACAATACTTTCGGAAGTACAGGTGTCATATAAGAAAGTACATAAATACGTAAAAAGTTGGAACACTGATTCTACCACATATTCTGTGCATCTACACTCCACATTATTTTTCGATCTTGACTTGTCTGTCATTTTTATTGCGCAACATATCGAACAGAGCCAAAGTATTCTTTATTTGTTTTTGTCTGGTTTAAATATTTTCATATGTTTTGTAACAAAGAATTGTGTTGCTTGGTGTGTTGTTAAGGTGCCTCTATGTAAATAAAGTCATTTTTGCAGTAATTATATTTAAAATTCTACAAAATGGATTATCCATATAAATAGTATACATAGACGAAAACCATTTTATTCCACCCACCCTGACCCCTCGTACTTGTTTATGAAATCTATCAATTTCAATCATATTTGAAACAGCCGTCAAAGAAGAAAAAAAAATACCTGAAACATTACGAAATCCCTGACCTACAACGTCTGGCAAATGATGTCGCTATGTTTCTATTAATACATTTAGTACATTTCTGTTCAATTGACCCAGTTGTTTAAAGTTACACATATTAATTTCATGGCTAGAACGGACACGAGAAAAAATAAATGCCTATTTCCCAAACTTCATAATTAAAACTTAGTGTCTCGAGATAATTATACAGAAAAAATATGCACAGTAGTAAAATGTGCTTTGGTCCTAGTGTAAAAATCGTGGTCGTGGATATTTGTGTTGTGGGTTGAGGCAAAAACCCGTCTGGCGTGGACAAGTTGGAACAAAGAGACACGTTTGGACAGAGATCGCTTTAACTTGCATTCAATACTCGTCGTCGATGGTGGTGGAGCGTTTATTTTCCCCCTTGATACGTACAAACTGTTATAGCTATATTTTCTGGGGGTGGTATTGCAACTCATACGTATAGTCACCAATTGTAATACAATGATGATATTTTCACGGAGTCATTGTCTGTTAAAATCGGTATTCATACTCTGAGGTAATGATTTTCTTTTTGTGTTCGCCACTTCGTTGCTACAGGGTTTTCAATAACGAAGATCATTAACAGGCACTTAGCGATTACTACTTCCCCAAATCGTCTATTTTACATCGCATTAGTTATTCGATAGATCGTCATTGTTTCTATCAAATAAATGAGTGTGCTTAACAAAATGGTCTGTGCTTGTCTCTGTTTTTCATTTGTCTTTTTTCTTTGTCGACCTGTTTTACTCTTTTACCTTAAATACTTTTTATTAAAATATGCCTTTTGCGTATTGCAGATTACAAAATAACAACCGCTGGTGGTATTCACATAAAATTCAAGGTTTAGAAATATTTGGCAGATAGAATCAAATTTTAAGTTGATCTATAGAGGTATAATTGAGCAAAAAAGAAAAAACACAATATTGTCGTTCACATGGACATACGTTAAGTGAGTATAAATGTTTTAATATATTTTTTTTTTGTGCTTCAAATTGATTCAAGAATATTTTTGCTTTAGATTGCTCGTTTAAATTAAAGGAAAGAAAATGCCATCGTTATTAGAAGCTTTGGAGCGAAAATATGGTCTGGGGGATGACGTCGACATTGAGGAATCCCTAGTTTCCATATACGTACCCAAGCTGCCACCGTTGTTATGGTATGTTTATGAAAATGAAAGAAGGGTAAATTTACGGACCTAACTATAGGAAAACATACATTTGCCACAAAAACAATATCTTATTGCCGTACACAGTTCACAATCTCATAAATTGCCCAACCCGAATCTGAATTTGTAATAAGAGTTTTACACAATTGAATTGTTGATTTTTATTTTAGTTCCGGACACTATATATAGTTTTGTTTATTGTTTCTTAAACGCATTATTGGTTTGCAAGCCATTGTATGCATCTCACCATTTGCAGACTATTTCAAATGCGATTGTCCTGGATAGCAAAACTGGTAGGAAATAAAGTCCAAATCTCATTTCGTGGAAGTCATTAATGAAAGGAGAATTTAAAAAAAATAGAAACGTACAAACCGACAGTTTAGTACATCTGCATCTGTGCAGAATGTTGAACTGAGATTCGAACATATGGTTGTACATACATATACATATATCTTGTATGGAGAAGAAAATTCTTAATAGAGTGGAAGAAAAGCAGGGACAATTAATTGAAGCTTCACGTGTCGTTGAATCCGTTGAAATGAGTATATACACCCTACATTAATGCACAACGGGCACTTTCAGAATTCTAGGCACTGACATGTTAGCGCTAATACATACATATGTATGTACATATGTATGTAAGGCCTAGATTTTTGAACGCAAAATTTGCTAACATGTTAGGTGACCGTTCCATACGTCACAAATGGAAGTTTCGAAATTCCAGTTTATATTTTCACTGGATTTTTTGGTGGATTACGTACATATGTACATACATAATACATACATACATTTGTGATTTTGTGATGATAAGCATGCAATTAGTAAATGTAGTATGTATTTACATTAGGTAAAAAAAACAACAGCAGCTCTTTTTATTGTCTCTCTCTTTAGAGATCTTAGTCAAACAATTCGGCTCTCAGTTGGGAGAAATGTCGTTTTCCCAATTTTTTTTATTGGACTGTTATGCTTTACTGGTTTTTATGTAAAGAAAAATTAATTGTCGGATTGTTGGTTTCATTTCATATTTATTTTATTTATACGTCAGAGAACCTTACCTAATTAATGGCGGGTGGTTCAAGTTCAGGCAACATCAAAGTTTTTTACAAGGTCCAACCTTTCGCGAGCGTCTGTCAAAGCTTCTCAAAATTCCCAATTGCACACGCCATTAAACAGTAGAGCCTTCCATTTGTCGCGCCATATATCTGTATTTTGTAAAACATAGCTTAGGGTTTCGGATTTGATAGTTCTCAGCCTTTTACCTAAATTTTTTTTTGTAAAAAAATTGAATCTTGAGTTTTTAATCGAATTTCCCCCGCATCCCATAAAAAGGATGATACAATTTTACCAGCTGAGGTGAGTCATGAAATTGATGGTGGCATGGTTTCCACATCGCTGCTTCTACATGCTTTATTGATTTTTGTGTGGGTTAACGTTTAAATGGCAATTGATTTTGTGTCATATTTTTCGTTGAGGACAATACGCAATAATTTGGTATGTCGAGCGCCTGTTTCACTAAGGCAACCGATTGTTCTCCTTGATTTTTTTTTTGGCCGAGAGCAGATGAAAATCTTCTATAGGCCCGACCGCCCGTGCTTATGGTAGTGTGAGATTTTTACTCACTAAAAACACCTCTCTTCAAAATTAATACTATAACTAAGCCGACGCTTATCTAGCAGTTTTCTTATCGATTACAAGATTCGTGATTTATGAAAAAAATGGTCAATGTAGTTAAAAAGATGGTAGCACTTTAGACAGGTTAAATTCCAATGAAAGTTCCTGCGGTTTTCAAAACCGATATATACTATGACCCGAGTTCAAAAGGTTTTGTCCTTTGCACACGACGAATTGCATTGTTCGCGTCAAGTAGTTGAGTGACGGTACGGTTACAATGAAAGTAAGCACGGTCTTTGTGCTTACGCGCGGATTTTGTCATCTCTTCGACGACGCTGGAAATTTCCAGATCCCGATAAATATCTTCGTTACATACATATCACGTTGCGCTAACGCACGTTCTAAGAACTTTATTTTCAAAGGTTTGTATGCTTTTTCTATTGCTTTTCCTGGTACAACCCCATAGTTGTAGACCATACGTCCACACTGGCTTTAGTACTTATAAGCAGTTTGTTATGTACTTTAATTAATATTAACTTCGAATGTTTTCCGAGTAGCCAGTACATTTGTCGGCATTTGTTTTCGAGCTCGTCGGGTTTTTTTTTACCTGTGATTTCCATTTAAACATAACATCTGGAGTCATTCCTAGATATTTTTCTTTATTCGCGTACAATAGCCGTTTTTTATTATCCCCATGATCTGATCTGGATCACACAATGATAATTGCCGTGTTTTATTATCCCCATGATCTGATCTGGATCATTGGTTTGTATGCATTACAAAAGCAACACTAGATCTTGCTTTTCGTTTGGATCTATTTTCGTGATCCAAAAACTAGTTCGCGCTATTTCGCACTAGGTTACATTTGTGTTCGTAAAAGTTGGTATAATTTTCGACGATTAACAATTTCCATGTTGCCAGATTAGAATACGAAATATTATTTGAAAACCAAATATAATTCAATAATTTTTATGCTCGATATTTGGATGAATTATGAAGTACCGATAAAGTATACGTAGGTAAAACTAAAATGTATTAAATTGACATAAACAAAAATGTCGCTACAAAATATTATTCTCATTTGGTATCTGTAAATAAATATTAACAATTGGTTCCTTAAAAAAAACTTAACGTATCAAATTTTTATTTAAAAAAATATTCAGTCGCATGGGAACTTCGCGCTAAACGTCAAAAAGGAAATCAGCTGAAGAGAATATTCTTAAGAGAGAGAAGAGAGAACTAAATGTCAAATTATACGACTTAGATTTTTAGTTGATCTGGACAAGTATTTAGTAGCTAACATTTTTGTTTATGTTAATTTAATACATTTTAGTTTTGACTACGTATACTTACTTATTGGGCAGTAAACAGACAATATATTGTAGCTCAGCTCAGGTGTCTATTATATTTATTATATTTTTAACCCTTACCGCGCATAACTGAAGTTTTTCCAGCTCTATGTTTATATCGACCGAGTGTTCGATATTAGTTTTAATGAATAAGGACGATCCGCCCCGCGCTCTATCAGAAGGGTGATAGGCGTGATAACCAGCGTAGTCTCTTATCTTTATTTGAAATCCTTTCTCCATGATGAAACAATTTAAATTAAATGAAAAATAAACTTTCGCCAATCCACTGTAAGGATTGAACCCCTTCCAATCTTCAACTGACGTAACACACAGCTCAAGATCGAGAACCATTAATCCCACAACCAGCCGACAAGTATTCATTCTTTTTGGTTGGTGTTTTCACTTTTGTCAAGAATAGAATTTTTAAAAATACATACTTAGCTTGAAGTAGATCATGATCTGGGTATTGTTTTAATTTTTTAAAAATCGGCCCATCTACATAATTGAATTGCCGACTGAATTTGTTTAATAGATTTTGCCTCACGTATGTACATATGCATGTAGGTACATATGTACCATAAATGAACCATAGTATGGTATAATTAATTTATGATATGTACATGCATCCAATCGCTAAAAGTTTCCAAAGATTAAAAATGGCAGATGTTCCAAAGTCTCGATAATCCTTAAAAACATGTAGCAGCAGCCATCTCTGCGAACTGTCTAAACGTTTAAGGCCCTAATAATGTAAAATTAATAAAAGGATCAGAACGACTTATAATAAAGGAATGGAATATCCTTGAGTTCATAAATTTACCTAAATCATTTGCTGTAAAGCCAATTACTCCAATTATTGTAAAACTTTTTTGAACTCAAACAGTGCCGCATTTATCGCATCAAAATAAACACATTCATGTTTGCACAACTTTGACAGCACGTTTTGAGTATTGCCAAACATACATAGGTTGGTAATGTAGTTCTTATGCAATCATGAACAAAATTACAGTGTTGCTGCATTTTTACATATAGGGACTCGATTTATTCACCGCATAAATAGTAATACTGTGATCAATGCATTTTAAATGAAAAAGTGAACCCAGAGCTTACCCTGACTAGCAATTAAGTAATATGAATCTAAAACCTGTATTCTTAATTACTGTCAACTGAAATAAAACAAAAACAAATTTAATACATAGCCTTAAAAAATGCAAAAAAATATACCGGAAATACATATTTGTCAAAAGTTATTACAATCACTTCAGATCATAATGTTCTGAACTTTCCATACATACAGGAATCTTCTCCTTTGAATTGTAAAAAAATTAATAAAAAATTGTGTATACCCATTAATCCGTGTTTTTCCTTTTTATTTTTGCCTAGCGTCCCTGAATTATTAGTTTTAAATGACTGTAATATCGACTGTGCTGGTGACTCCGATGGTCTTAAGGAAAAATGTCGAACAGTAAAGGAACTAGATTTGGCCCAAAACAATTTGGGAGACTGGAACGAAGTCTTCCACATACTCCAGCACATGCCAAGGATTGAGTTTCTCAATCTTAGTAAAAATCGTTTCTATGGACCAATAGCCAGCACTCCTGCTCTAACAATGGGCGGTTTGAAAAGTGTTGTTTTGAATGGAACATGCCTAGATTGGCATAGCATAGAAAAGCTATTAAAATGCCTACCGGTATTAGAAGAATTACATCTGAGTTTAAATGACTATCAGAATGTGTTGATTGATACTATTGAAGCGAACGAAGCGACAGAGGCAGAGCAAGGAGATAGTAAAGAAAATGATGCCTTAAATACTACTACCACATCGACAACTACCACCGAATACTCGACACCAATTGAATGCACAAATAAATGTGCGAGTTCTGAGAACGCTAATGTGAACAGTGCGTCATATAAGAAAGTTCCCGCTCATAAAGGAGTAAAAAAACTTCATTTCACTGGAAATCCGGTGGAGGATTGGAAGGAAATATGTCGGCTAGGAAGAGTTTTTCCTAATCTTGAAACATTGGTGCTAGCTGAATGTCCTTTAAGGTGAAATATGAGTATTTATATTTGAAAAAAAAAAGAAGTAATCGTGATTGTTACAGGTCAATTGAGCCAATTCCACGGTCAGATACGCCAGAAGTTGTTGCTGAAGATACGAATAATGCTGATTCACCCCATGAACATTTTAAGTAAGTAACAAAAGCTTTTTTACTCATTTATGTACATTCTTAGCCTTTTAGCAAAAGTGATACATCGTTCGATCTATGCATGCACAGGTGCTTTAATTCGAGCTATATAGGCAGATTCATAGATCTCTAATTACCTTAAACTTGTAGCTGTCTTATCATAACGCTTGGCCTTTATATGAATATGTACATATTTGTTTACGAGAATAGTTTTTTTTTTTTCTAATAATCAGGATATTTTGTATTTCTTGACCAAAGTAGAAATTCTGCTTACGGAAACGGATGTAAAATAGGTGTTTCCATAATTCTTTTGTTTAGCATTATACTCGTACTGTTAGGTAAGATATCGATATCGCTGATGGTAACTATAGCCGATCTATGAAGGTTCTCTGACTTACAAGTTTAAAATACAAATATATGGAGCGGCAGGTCCATGTGACCCAGTGAGTTTAAATTAAACGTCGAGATAAACTCTACTTTTAGTTTAAATGAGCACTGTGACACTGAAAAAAACTTAAACGGTAGTTTAAACTCTGACTGAAACTGGGCATAACTTAAGAACCACTGCAGATTACCCGATAAGATTTCGTTTGTTCAAAGTTTTCTTTTACTTGGCGAATTTCCAATTTAGAAATCATAACAATCAGATCAAATCAAGAATAGATTATTAACACCCCTATTAGGGTTAGCAAATCGAACGAAAAAGTAGTCGAATTAAATTTTTTAGTATTAGCGGTAGCGAATTACAAAAATTTCATTCGCCTCAACCGTCAAAATTTAGACGAATTATCACTTCACTTCATTACGGTTAGCGAACGTTCGACCAGAACTTCGTTTTTTTTTTTTGTCAGAATCACTCGAGTAAAATTTATGTGTGACAACGGTAGCGATAGACATGAGTGGAGCAAGGAAAAGGTAAATTAATACAAAAATATATATACAGTGGACGTCCAGTATAACGAATTATATAATGCACAGTCATTCGTTATAACGAAAAATTCGTTATAGAATATAGAAAATAGAAATACTTCGCGAAATGAAAGGCGTAAAAATAAAACGTAAAAAACCCAACAAACTGAAACAGTTATATAATTTTCCTTTAAAATTACATTTATGTATGTGCATATGTATATGTTAGCATAACTGATCATTACCAGGAATTAACAAAAAAAAAATACATACACTCAACAGATGTTACTAGCAGAAGCAGAAGTAAGGATACATACAAAAAATGACTTGTCGGATATTGTCAAGTAAACCTGCGCCTACAGGATTTTGCAAGGCATTCGTTACATCGAGCATAAAATGTTTAAACCATTCGTTATATAGAACCATTAATGGAAAAAAAACTTTGATTCGTTATATTGGAAATTCGTTATACTGGACGTCCACTGTATTAGCAGTAAAATAAGGTTTCTTAAGTTTTCTTAAAAGGTCGATTTGATGGAGGCAAACCCAGACATGGCAAAGAGATTGGAGTAATTTGACTCTTCAAAGAAATGCCAAAAAGAATACTAGGAGTAAGTAACTACGGCGAGATAGTATAACCGGAGTCACCTAGAATGCAAAGTTTAGAAATGTTAATTATACAAGTGTTTATATACCAAGATATAATGAACTATCTTTTATTTCGTTTAAGAGGAACACAAACGCTGCTTTATTTAATCGAATGTACATGATAAACCTATAAAGAAAAGTATAGCATTTTTGGACTTCCACATTATCCGGTAGCTCTAAATGATTCGAGGTATCACGAATTCCTTTGCGGAGTCTGCTCATTTGCACAATTCTCTCTTCGTCGGGGACATAAATATGTGAAAAAGAGTTCCATGATACTAGTCACGTTTTTTTTCTTTGAAACTGTCCACCTTGCATTTAGAAATGTTAAACTCAAATTAAATTAATTAAATATCAAAACAATTTCACTTTTGACATTTCACAGAAGACATTTCATGTTTTTTCTCGATGTCAGCACTGATTTTTTAGTCGAATGAAAATGTTCGCTAACAACAATACCTCGACAATAGTAATTCGCCTAGAAGTTCGACTTGAGTCGAACGTTCGATTCGCTAATCCTAATAGGGGTTATAAATCTAGACTAAATATGTAACGCAAACAATCAAATGTGAATCCGCTCGAGTTCCCAATAAAGCTGTGGTGTTTCTGGTATCAGTAATTTGGATGTCACCTGGTTATTAAAAACATTCTATCAGTTAGTTTTTTATCATTGAGAAGACACGACACGAACGAGCCACAACCGAAAATTGACAGTCGTCAATTATTGTATATACAAGTAGATTTTTCATCATTAAATTCCAACTTTTCAAAAGCGCCCGAACTGATCAAATCTGAATAATTCTGTTCTGCTCCTTAAAATCGAAAAAAAAACTTTAAAAACTAAAAAACACTGAAACACTTTTTCTTTCCATGACTCTATTATATCATAGTTAAAGATTAAAGAAGATAAAGAATGAGGATTAATGGTTTTAATTAACTCAACTTTTCGCATTCCATTTATTTTTCATGATGCCAAATCTATTGAAATGAAAACCATCAATAATAAATGAAAATATAAAATAAGTAATAAACATATTTCACTTTTAGAAATTTAGCCTTTTTAAATTTGAGTAGTACTAACATTAACACATGGGATGACATCGACAGACTTGCCAAGTTCCCCAGTTTGAAGAACCTTCGAGTGCAGGTACAAATTTATGATAAATTCTCAGTTTTAGTTGTTTTTTTTTCGAAAATTTTTGCTTTCTATTTGCTTAGAATTGGCCTTTGTGGGACAAATGTGAATCCACTGAGCATGAACGAAGGCAGCTACTTATCGCCCGCTTGCCATTTCTACAAACCCTAAACGGTGGTGGAGTTATAACTGCTGATGAGAGAGAAGATGCCGAACGTGCGTTTATCCGTTACTATACTGAACGTCCCGAAAGTGACCGGCCACAGCGATATAATGAATTGATTGCTATACACGGAAAATTAGATCCCTTAATAAACATAGATTTAAAGCCCGAGAAAAGGGTCAAAGTTAATTTCACGTATGGTAATTATAATGAGATGCGTTTGGTCGATGTTTATAGGTAAGAAATGAAGATTTATATTTAAATTTCCAATATATGTAATTATTTAATGGATCATCATTTTTTAACAGGACTGTTGTTGATCTGAAATCTCGTTTGGAGAAAATTATTGGACTTCCAGCTAGGAATATGAGGCTTTTTTACGTCGATCAGGACTTGAAAGATTTGCAAGGACCAGAAGAAATGAAATTTCCCAATAAACAGCTTTACAGTTATAATATTAGATCTGGCGATGAAATACTAATCGTCCAGAAGAATTGTTAACGAATCATTAAATATATTTTGTATTTAGGTACTAATTGATCACATTATTCTGTATATTATACACCACCTAAGAACTAATGAATTCAGCATGAGTTTTAATGCTTATACAGTTAAATTAAGAATATAATTTGTAAGACTCTTTTTGTCCAGGAAGCAGGTAATTTTCACATTTGTGCAAACATTTCAGATTATTTTCAGTTTTTAATGCCGCAGCCCTCTGGGACTCATGACTGTAACCTAATTCTATCAATTTTCAAATATACAAAACGAACAAGATGATGAAATAACATCGTTGGCTAATGATTTATTGAATGTCAGAGCTGCAACAAGTTTCAATATAATGAATGATTTTATTTTCTCGTAATCGTGCGAAAGCTAACATTATAAACATACCCTGTCTTTTGTCACTGATCCAAAACACAGCGACGAAAAAAATAAATTATTTCATTGATCATGCCGTTATATATCAGTGCTTTCTACAGCTTGTACAGTGCCAAATAAATGTGAATTGTTTATATACTAATCATCGTCATAGATACCTCATGTAAAACGACAAGACATCCCAACAGACTGTTTGGTGGTGGAGAAAGTTCCAAAGAAAGTTTAACAAGTCATTGGCAACGAATCCTTTATACAAAGGATCTATGTTATCTATGATCTATGTTAATCTAAAAGTTTTGTTATTCCATTACAGTAGCATATGTCTGCAAAACTACAAATAAATAAATACATATGTGTTTTAATGGGTACCGTATCTCAAGTGGTTAGTGCGACTACGGACTACGGAGAGAGGGGTTCGGGGTTCAATCCCCAGACAACACCTAAAATTTCTTTCACGGCCCCACCTCTCGCGAGCGTCTGACAAACATCCGAGAGTGTAACTGTCATGAAAAAGCTTTTCAAATTGCCCTTCGGAAACCGCATTAAACAGTCACCCCAATTCTTCAACTCGTATACGACACTCGAATCCTCGTTTGCATAACTGCAATCATGTTGTTTTTTTTTTTAAAAAAAGTGTCGTAAGTATGCATTGCGTAGGAATCGAAGAATAGGAATTTAATTTTGATGTGACTCTAAATACGAAAGAAAATACGACTAGGCATTCGACTTGAAGAATTGGGGTGAATAACACCCTTCTATAACACACAACATGAATGGCTGTGAGAACCTAGGCCCTGTGTCCCATAGACCTGGTCGCGCCAAATGTGTTTTTTTTTTGCAACAAATATGTAGACTGCCTAATTTTTTACAAATTTTTCTATTATAACTATTATTTTTTTTCAACAAAAGGAAGGGAGCTACAGATTAGTGTCCTATTTTTCCCTATGAAGACATTTCATGTCAATTATACACTTGTGTGTTTATTAAATGCTGGAGATGGCCGTTTAAAATAAAAACTGTTTTTTTATAGAATTCGAATTTGTAATTGACTCTTGATTTAAAAGAACATCGATTAAAAAACAAAAAAAAAATGAATTTATTTCGAAGTAATTTTTTCTTTCTTGTTTCGCTTTTGGCTTAAATTTTATGGTTTTGTTTCCTGTCGAATTTTATTTGAGTTATTTACAATAATATCTTCGTATAACTTATGAGCTTAAAGGTACCAATTGCTTTTTGCTTAAAATAAAGTAGCACTTTAAATTCTTATTTTCGTAAGGTGTGTTTTGTCTAAACATTAACACCACCTTTTCCCAAAACTCTGTGTTCCAAATCGAAACCAATGATGTTACGAATTTTTGGTTCAAGATTCTTCGCGTACACGTCAGTCCAAAGTTCTTCCAATGGAATTTCTTTGTCAGCCTTAGCAGCAGCTGTAGCTTCATCAACTTCCTTACGGACTTTGCTATCAATTTCCTATGAGGGAGAAGTTAAGTTTGTGTATTGTACGTGTATTTTGTTACAAGAAGTGTAGTCTACCTTAGTTTCTTCTGCCTCCAGCAGTCCCAATTCGAAACATCTTTCCTTGAATGAGGTGATCGGATCACGTTTTTGGCGCACCTCTTGAATTTCTTCGCGAGTACGGTAGCTGGTACCGGGATCGGACATGGAATGTCCAGAATATCGATATGTGAATACTTCCATTACCAATGGACCCTCTTTAGTCACATACTCGATTGCGAATTCAGTGGCACTACGAACGGCCAATACATCCATTCCATCTACCCAAATACCAGGTAAAGCATCACCACGAGTGTAGTAATCGGTGTTACAGGAAGCACGTTCTGCACTGGTACCCATGCCTGCAAAACAAAAAAACAAAAAAACATCGTACTTAATAATAAAGGACAGGTCTGGTACGTACCATATCCGTTATTTTCACACACAAAAATGCAAGGCAATTTCATTAGATATGCCATATTGTAGGCTTCGAACACTTGTCCCTGGTTAGCAGCACCGTCACCATATAGAGCCAAACACATGCCACCATTTTCCTTGTACTTGCAGGCAAGAGCAACGCCAGCTCCTAGTGGAACCTGGGCTCCAACTATTCCATTGCCCCCATAGAAATTTGGTGCATACATATGCATAGAACCTCCTTTCCCGCGGGCACATCCACTTTGGTTTCCAGTTAATTCAGCTAATACACCAATTGGTGGTACTCCCATCAAATGTGTCCAGCCATGAACACGGTAAGCTGAGATAATATTGTCAACATCGCGCATTGCAGCTCGCATGCCTTGTAGTTAGGAATGTACAAGTATTATACAACTGGAATAATACAAATTCCAGACTAACTTACCGACAGCACATGCCTCTTGGCCAGAATACAAATGACAGAAACCACGAATAATTTTCTCTTTGTATAAATTACCGGCTGCAGTCTCAATACGACGAATAGTCTGCATTTGAGTGTAGTATTTTTGAGCCTGCTCTTTTGTAATATGGACACTGGTACTAGGGCCATTGTCTAGTCGATGTAGCTTAAAAGGCTAAAAGAAATACCGGTCGATGATGAAACAAACATATTCTTATAGCAATGAATGAAAAATACAATGAAGCAAAACAATATAGATCTGGAGCGGATCACATAACCCTATCCTTCACCTTCTCTAAAAGATTCTAATAATGCGGGCGTGGCATTATAAATTGATTATTTCAGATGCAATGATGTAAATTATTTCAGATGCAATGGTATAAATTACATGTATGTACATATTGTTATGAATCTAGAGCGAATTCACGATATCATCATATCAAATAGCACGATATCATTTTATCAGAACATGATTTATTGGTACATTCACTTAATAACAAGCTGGTCACTAGCGGGATGGTACTAACAACCCTATTGTTAACCTTGTTTTTAAAAACAATTAAAAAATAAAACCCACGATCACTTAAAACGTAGTATATGTATATGTTTTTAACTCTGTATAGTGGTTATTAGAAAAATTCTTTAATCACCATTTTGTCAGCACCACAAAACTGTGGGTTTCTCGTATTTATGTATAAGTACAAATGTTGTACATACAACATTTCCTTCAGATTTAGAAGAAAATGTTCGATTTTAACAGCAGCCCTCATACATATGCATATACATACGTACATTTGAATGAACATATGAATAAGAATGTAATAATACTTTCATATTATGAGTTGTATTATACTCTTGCTTTCGCGTAACGCTTTGCAATAGGATGAAATTGACTGTTTGTGAAAGTATTCCCATACACAAAATTTTTATACAAACAAAATCGGATGATCAATTGCTGCAATACCGCCTTAAAAGGTAAAATAAGTTACTCTAGTTACTGGTCTCCGAGAAGCAGCAGTAGACCAACTCTTAATAATATGAACTTCACTTATTGGCGTGGTTATACAAGAAATACACGTTAAATTCATTTTATTTAAGCGTTGCGAAACAGATTACACGCTAACAACCAACAAGATTTTTAAACCTATCAGGCCATTTTTTGTTGTAAGAGTGTTCAGTGCACAGGCTAGCTTAGATAGATTGGATAAATTCGAATCCAATTTTGAAAAAAATTCATAAATCCACGAATTCTTTTTTGATTGAAAATCCTACAAATATTAAATCATCGGTTGTTTTAGTTTAAAATAAATAATCATGCGGTTTAAAAGCAAAGCAAAAACTCAAGGTCAATAAACGTTCGCAAATTATCAATAGTACATTCATCCGACATACAAGTGCATAGTCCCGCCACTGATGGTCTTGTTTCACTTTTAAATTTTCAAACGAGATCATACTTTATACATACAAACATATGTACTTTGCATGAAACGAATTACTGTAAGAGAAATGATAAAATAAATTTGGTAATCATGAAGCATTTTTAAGATTTTAAAAATTGAAATTGATGAAATTGATTTGATTATAATCATAGGGTCATTTAACAATACATATGATTGAATTAGTAATTAATTCAATATCAAGTTGTCATCATTTCTGAAAAACGTAATTTTTTAAGTTCTGTTCCTTAAGGTATACATATGTATGTATGTACATACATACATGTGCGAAATGTTTATTACAGATATGAGAAAGAAAAAAGACACTGTTGGAAAGCATAAGGTATTAAAGTATTATCAAAATGTACACTACGTATATATGACCTTGGGAGAGAGACATTGAAATAGGGCCCTTAAAACCTTATGTTCAAACCGAGATGTAAGCCTAGTCATATGGTAACCCATAAATTTGCATAACCTCTACTAACAACCTCAATATTTCAGTCAATGATAATGTTCACAAAATGAATTTGGAATTATGGGACGTCATTGAAAATACTATGCTATTTTACACAAGTCAAAATCAGAAATAAACAATAAGACCAACGCAGCAATTTACACTTCTTACTTTAACTTCCACAGTTGCCTCGGTTGCATAATTGTTTGTTTTTTTCACTGCAGTCGAAGTCTGAAAGAAATCGAAAAATTTAAGTGTTCTGGTCGGTGTTGCACTTATGCAAACCTTGTTTAGATTTCGTAGAACTATTGGTAGTTCACTGCTAATGGCTCGAAACATTTCTTTAAAAATATATGTAAATGTTTTCAGACCGATAACCTCACTGAATCAAGGAACAAAATCTAAATGCACAAATAATTTGATGAGCCTTAGCGAATCTAATTGAAAGGCAAATATTATTAGACACTTAGCCAAACACGTTCTAATTCCCTACCCGCTGATGCACCAACTGGACTTGACAGTACGTCACCACCACCTATAAACCCATAACACATAGTACATAGCAATAGCGAAAGTAGACAGCACAGCAACTGTCAAATTTTCAAAAGTGGACATTTCATAGCTAACAGGCCATCAATTGATAGCTAGCGATGAAGACATACATAGCTGATACTGTCATTTTGTGTAAGTTGCAGTGGATTTCTTTGAAATGATTTTTCTATAAATGAGTCGCCATATCATACTATAGTTTCCAAGGCGACAAGATTTCAAAACGGATTCTTATAGAAGTTGATGAAATAAGTACGAAATAAAGGCCCTTATTGTGAGTGTCGATCAGCAATCGCCACAACAATTGCAGGGACGACTATAGTTTTCGAGGCGCCAAGATTCGAAAATGCAGGTTTGTAGTTCTCGATGAAATAAAACAAAAATGTAAAGTACCAACTGGTTTTCGTCTAATTTAGGAGATATCGAGATTTGAAAATTGAATTGATTGATATTAAATTTCTATTGAAATATATTCTATTTTTGCCGTGAAACATACAAATTATTGCTTACTTTTAGACGTTAGCAAAGTGGGTGGGTGACGCGCTTTGCGGGTTAAAGGATTTTAAAATCTGGTGTATTCATCGACTCATACAACGGACGACCTTCGGCCTCACATGCAGGTGCGCAGGGCGCCTCTACGCGTCGTATATCCAAGTATATATGTAAATACACGTTCATGTGTGTACAGATATAGAGAAGAAAAACACCTAAGACCATGCAAACAAAATTTCGGTTGCACTGCAAAAAAAATTATATATTCTAAGAAAAATCCCATAGGAAAAATTGAATTTTTAAACCTCAATATCTCCTAAACTAGAGTGGGCGCCGTGGCTTAAGTGGTTAGTTCGTTGTACTACGGAGCGAGGGGTTCCAGGTTCACTCCCCAAACAAACACCTAAAATTTCTTTCACGGCCCCAACTCTCGCGAGTATCTGACAAACATCCGAGAGTAAAACTGTCATGATTTCCGGCATTAAACAGTGGGCCCCTTCCATTCGTGTGAAGAATATAACAAGCACAGCACGAGTGGGTCCCATGGACCTTTCGCACCAAAAATTTGTATCTCCTAAACTAGACGAAAACGAGATTGTTGTTATTTCGTGTGTTATTTAGCGTGTGTGCGCTTTGGATTTTTACGTCTAACATATAAGACTATAGAAGACTACTTCTTGGCTTCGGGGTCGCGGCCAGCTGTTCCCTCCTTTTTCGTTAAGCTGGACATCTAAGCGTGTTCAACTTCCACCCGAGTTATCCGTCAAGGACTTTACGTCCATGTGCCAAAGATCTCACGATGAGCCTCCTAATTAGGCCAAGTAGATAAATGTAGTTCCTTCCATCACTACTACTAAGCCCTTCAACCAACTGCTTAAAGAACACTTAGAGATTGCGGTTACTGATCACAGCAATCTGGATACAGTATTACTGTGGGCAAGTGGAGGAAGGTGGAGAATAAATTCGTCATCAACTTCCTACAATTCCTACGGGGCAATCCTCTACGCCCTCCTGCCGGGATTGTGTCTGGTATCACGCGCACGTTAAAGTCAGCGGTTGCGCGGATCAAAGATCTAATGATCAATATAAGACTTCTGTCTCCAAATTGGGACAGGTTTGCACAGTGGCACGATCGGAGATCATGGAAAAAGAATGTATTCCTAATCGGTCAAGGACCCGTACCATGATTCCGGCTGAGCCTGCTGATCCCGATGTTAATTTCGAGATCATAAAAGTCATGCCTCTTTACCCACACTCTATTGGAAGATGCTCTGCAAGCGCAGTCCAGTCGACGCAACCAACTGCCGGACTAAAGTCTTGATACCAGACTTGGTGAGATTAAAGCATACAAACAAATAACGATACTTCATTTTGAACTAAGTAGGGATTACAGTTTATTTTAAATCAGTTTTATACAAGAAAGTGAAAACAGTAGCTGAATTACCCCTTTAGTTAACGAGTAAAAAGCTTAGTCGATATTCTAAGCTCAATTTCTTAAACGGTAGTATCAAAAACACATTTTCGGTATTGCGTTTGGTCAAACACGGATGCGGTAATTCGACCCCAGCTCTCAGCGGAGTGCAACTTATTCCTAGTGTCAAAACAAGTCAGTGTACTAAAAACCCGGTATAATTCGTCCTTTCTTTGCAAATTTTTTGAGCTTCTTATTTTTCTTGTCCTTAATTTTCTTATTGATGTTCTCTGTTCTCTTTTTCTGTTTGTTCTGTATTGTTTGCTCTACTTTTTTCTTACGCTCCACCCACTTTTGTTTTGACTTTTTCTTTTCTATTTTTTGTCGTTTTATTGCTTTGTACAACAGTTTTGGATCATCTTTCACCTTCTTGCCGTCAGTTTTGTCAAAAGCCTTTTTCCACGCCATGTCCTTTACCAGTTCCTTTACTTTTTCTTCATCACCCTGCTCTTTTAGATTTTGCAATTTCTTATCTGTTTCTTTCATTTTGTGTAGGATTTGCCGTGGATTTTTCATAACTTTATCTTTCTTGGACTTCTTTGATTTAGCTCCAGGATGTGCAGCAAAATCGAACTTCGAGAACACTATCTTTCCATCAGCATTGAAAATTGGTTTCGGGATGACTTTCTTGATATCTCTTTTTGTATTTGTGACACTGTATCCATTTTCTGGTTTGATTTTTTCAGCCGTCATTTTTACATGCGCTGTTTGCAGGACTTTTTTATATTCTTTGTTTTTCTTCAGTTTCTTGGCTTCCCGTCTTTTGAGTGACTTTTCTGAGACTTTGCGTTTCTTTGCTTTCATCTTATTTTTGATTGTATTTAATCGATCTCCAAGCTCGTCAACAGTTGTCGCTCCTCCATCTTTTGAAAGTTTCTGACTTCTTCCTTTGTTATCAAGAAGATAGTCCTTGTAATTTATGTCTAGAAGGGAAGATCTGTTACTGATAGTTTGCTGATACCTTGGTTTTATGAAAAACTTACCTTCGATTGAGTCGGGAACATTGAAATTTGTTAACAGATCGACAATATAATCGTTTTCCTGTTTAAAAATTTTAGTAATCCTGCCTTTATCAAATTTGATTGAACTTATCATTTTAAAAAAAACACTTAGTTTGCAATTTTAATAAATATAAATGTCAGTCAAAGCACGTGTGACAGCAAGGTCTGGATGGGTGTATTCAGCAACAGAGAACACTCAGGCATTCAGGCTAAGAAAATTATGGAATAGGTGTTATCGTGCTCCACATTTTGTGCGAAAGTATAATATGCAACACTTTGAATGAAACATACTCTTTGTTTTACCAAAAATGAAATTAGGTTCAACTGTTCCTGAATTCATTTAATTTTCGTCGAAGATTCACATCGGAATGTCTTAGTATAGTGAAAGCGTACAATACAAATTTTACGGTTTATGTTTATGCAAAATAAATTTTTAAGTTACTGGCTGAATTTTACGAAGTTACTAATAAAACAATTATCTTTTTGGGCTCAATATAGCAGTATTTCATTAAAAAGTATTAATGTAATAACATCAAGAGTTACCATTTCCATTAAAATACACTAATCCTTAGGAAATAAAGTGCACGACTGGGTCGTACGTACTTGCACCTTAATGCTATAAGTTTATAATCGTATAAGCACTGAAATTCAAGTTTTTTTTTGTAAAACCGCCATCAAAAATTGGGCGTGGCCATATATGATGTTAAAGTGAATTATAGAGATTTTATTTTCTTCCTATTAAAACATAAATTTAAATTAAGTGAAGCCAATTCCAATAAGAATTGCTGTAAAACCAAACAAAACCACGAACAAAATATATATAATGACTTGTGTCTTACAATTAAAAATATTTACCAAAGGGATTCCGTTTTCTATTTTTGTTTTTTTCCTTACCGTTATAAGTTTGTTAATTTTGTTTTAAATAGAGATGAATTATTTACAATGAACAATAACCGATGGACAAATAAGAACATAACAGGACAATGTTCAAAATAAGTTTGAACATTGTCCTGTTATGTTCTTATTTAATATGCACATGATAAAAATTGCTCCTATATACAAAGTGTGTGTATTTTTTATTTGTATATTCATCCAGTCTTTATTAAATTAGATAAATTAGAAGGTGTTGGTAGTGAATAAAATAACTCTACACTTTTATGTACAATTTACAAGGATTTATCATATCCAATTGCCTTCGTCTCTTTTATGTTTACCACCTGTGTTCGATACATTATTATGACAAAAGTCCATTGAGCGTACAATTTTCTCCGGATTAGAAACCGCGGCAGCTCCACGAAGCGTTCGTTACAGTCATTGTTCTAACTTCCCTAGGAGTTTGATTATCACGACACGATTATTGCTAGATCGTCAGCAAAGCATATTACATTTGACTCAGATTTGACGCCTACCTGATACTCAATTACGGTTCGTACTCAATCTTAAATACCTACTTTAAAAAAACGCTTAGGCTACGATAAGTGGCTGTTATCCCAGTATCTCCGAAACCTTATAAATCCTTATTGTCTGTAGATGTGGGAAAAGAAGGGATTCTCCGAAATTCAATGCATAAGTGGGGGAAATGGGGTTAATAGTTAATATGAAGTTTTCCAGCATTCGTGGGTCGGTAGATCAGTCAGAAAGTCAGTGGAGTGATGGGTTCTATGTTACAAAATAATTATCAAACTTAATATACCCTTATGATAGTGTATAAAAGGGATTCTAAGTGGACTATGGTCAGTAATCAACCCTACTATAGTACATAAAGATAGTGGATAAAGAACTCCTATTTCATTGTATAAGTCCTTAAATTCTGCCCTTATAGGTTTAATTCTTACAAACCTCCGATTATTTTTTATAAAAAAAAACAGGTCTTATGCATTCGAAATTTATTATACGGATTATTATCGAACAAATGGTTACAGTAATTTACTTATAAAACTCGTGCTCCTGTTCGTCCTTCTTAATGTTATTCTTGTAGCCTTTCTCAAAGTCTTTCGACAGAACAATATACCGATTTTCACGCACAGCGTGCATACCGGCTTCCTGACAAATTGCATTGATATCAGCACCAGAGATTTTATCTGGTCGAGCAACAAACTCCTCCAGATCCACATCTTCGCTTAAATTCATCTTCGAAGTAATTGTCGAAAATACTAAACGCTTTTGCCGGCGATCTGGCAGTGGGAATTCAATTTTCCTATCTAAACGTCCAGGACGCAGAAGGGCTGGATCTAGAGTATCAGCACGATTCGTAGCCATGATTACTTTTACATTGGTTGTTTGATCAAAACCATCCATTTGGTTCAGAAGTTCTAGCAGAATACGCTGAACTTCACGATCGGCACCAGTTTGGGCATCGAAACGTTTGGTGGCAATTGCATCAATTTCGTCAATGAAAATTATAGCTGGAGCGTTCTCTTTTGCAAGACGGAATACATCACGCACCATACGTGGACCTTCACCGAGATATTTTTGTACGAATTCTGAGCCAACCACACGGATAAACGCGGCTGTTGTGTGATGAGCTACTGCCTTGGCAAGCATAGTTTTTCCGCAGCCAGGTGGTCCGTACATTAGAACGCCACGTGGTGGATCAATACCTAGAAATTTAAGAAAACAATTTAAATAAAGGGATAATGAAAATGAGAATTTCTATATATGTACATATAAACGTGATTGCACGATGTAATTGTAAAGTACTAGTTTAAATCTGTTTATAATATTGAGTTTACTTGTATTGTATTACTTGTATATATACTACTGTTATGTACATATGTATGTATGTATATGTTTTTGATTTATTTGTATATGCTTTTTGCGACAGTACATATACATACATATGTATTAATTTTTAAGCATCTTCGAAAACTATTGCAAATGATGCCATACAAATAGTGAGCTTTGAGAAATCCCATTAACCAGATTGAAAATATGTAAACGAGAAACAATTATTGGCTTTCACGGAAATTGCACTAGTGGCATAACCAAATACTTCAATGTCGACAACACTTGCATTCCCTATTCTTTGACATTAGTAGTAACGGGAGGACAGTATTAAGGTGAAGAAAGAATTATTGCTAATCTTTAAAATGAGGAATTATGTTTATGTGGAAGAGGTTAATCTAGTGAAATACGTACATACGTACAATAATATACACATGTAAAATACGTATAGTATATTACACCGGATCTTAGGAGGTAATAATATTTATATATAATTAAGGATAATAACAGAAGTAAAACTTAACACAATTCCGAATCCACAAAAATTTTTTTTTTTTTTTAAAGTTGGTGATTCCTTCAACGAGTTCTATAGAAGCTGTAGAGACGAGGAAACCCTGAGACATGCTCTATGCATATGTCTTCCCTTTCGCATTTGAAAAGGAAAATATAGATGTAAATAGAAACTTTGTTCTCACCAATTTGTTTATATAGCTCGAAGTGGGTCAGCGGTAGTTCAACAGCTTCTCGAATTTCCTGCTTTTGCATATCCATGCCACCAATGTCTGCATAACTCACATCGGGTTTCTCATCCGGTTGCAACATTGATATAGAACTATCAGCCTCTGGCGGAAGAACATCTACCAATGCGTTACTGTGTTTATGCAAGGCAACCGAGGCGGACGGCTTAAGCAACTCTCGATCAATAGTAGAAAGAATCCTCACATAATAGTTAGAACCAGTGGTAGAACCCACAATACCAGTATTCTGATCTACAGCTTCCAGAAACTGGCCAATCACAAGTGGCACCGACTGGATACGTTTTACTTCTTCCTGAGCATGGAGGTATTCCTTCTTTAAATTTCTCTGTTCATCTTTTATGTACTCCTCTTGGACTTCGAGAAATTCGAGTGTCTTTTGTAATTTCTAGAAATTTTTAAAGTTATTACTTTTGTGTGATATAAAACAAAGAAATGAGCAATGCATTCACCTTATACCGAACGTATAAATCGTCGACATCGAGTTCGTCTAAAGAACTATGGGCATCCTTTGGCTTGAAATCCGCAATTTCCTCCTAAAGATTGTTAAAAATATATTAAAAATTTTACAATATATACAATAATATTGTAAATGTTTAATTTTACTAACTTTTTCAGGTAAAAGAACTTCAACCTCGACCATTTTATTAATTTATTGCAAACACAAAAATGACAATGACTCTCTAAAATGAAATTCACCGAATGATGTTTGCCTCTTTGTCTTTTTTTGACATAGCATGTCTATTCGAGGCTCGTATACTCATATGGGTGTGTTCTGGACTTCATGAAAGTGTGCCAATTGAAGCGCTGATGTTTTAACTTGTTGGTCACTGTATAGCATTTTCAACGATTTTTGAAACCAAAATAACACAAAAATAATAAGGCTATCATGACATTATACATATTAAATGTACCTATTTGTGTCTTAAAATGACATCAGTGCTAAGGTCAAATGAAGAAAAAAATTGAATACGAAATTCCAATTAAAGAGAACCTTATCATCATAAAGTAAAATGCTTTGAGGCGACTCGCACCGGTTCCAACATTAGCACTAGCGGTGCGAGTTCGGAGCGGGGAAATTTCGAAACTCACACTTTGCTTGAGGTTGTCAAGAATTCTCGCACAATACTCAGGACATTAAGCATGCAGAATCTTTTCAGATTATGCTGGGTACCTAGACACTAAGATATAGAGTGGTCGACGCACTGGCAAAGAATGGATCAGAGCTTCCACAAAGCGATACAGTTAAAGGAATAAAACCAGCAATATGCGCGACTAACAAGATTATTCTCGATAGGATTATTAATATGGCTGACATAAAATGGTTCAACCTAGGTGGGCATAGGGTGTCTAAGGCCTTGTGGCCTATATTAGGACGGTCAAAATCTGGGGAAATATTGATACTAGGCATGTCGCGGTTAAGAATAGCGATTGGGATTCTCTTTGGTCATTGTTTTCTGATGAGGCATGCCGTGAAATTAGGATTATCAAATATGGATATAAGCCGATACTGCAGTGACCTTCAAGTTTCACAAGACATCACACATCTACTCTGTGAATTGCAAGGCATAGCTCGGAGTAGACTTAAATACCTAAGAAAGTACTTTTTTGACAACTTAGAGGAAGTTGGGTCTACAAACCAAATTAATGAATTAGTAAAATCTTGTAGACAGCTCAAATGCATGGAAGAGATAGTTTAGGTTTAGGTTTGTTCCCGTAATGGTTCTCTAGGGATCGCAATAAGCCCGTTATAGTGCCTAATACCTTATGAAAAACTCATAACCCTACACTTCCTACCTACCTAACCTGGTTTTGCGAAATTGAATACGATTGTGGCTGGAGATGGTTGTTGGTTGAGCCTTCAATATCAAATTGTCCTTTAATTATTAATTTTTCTGTAATTAGCGTTATAGGAAAAATTAAACTTACAATAATCAGGTAATCGCTGAACGCATCCAATCATTTCATATCTTTGGATGCCTTGCGTTGTGGTTGGAAGGTACTGGATTTTTCCAATCGACGCGCTTGTTTTGAGTTTTGACACATTTTATTTTTATTTTTCGGTGCTGTGCGTTTAAGGTTTTCGCTTTGTAAAGATTTTTTTGAAATCATTTTTGTTAACATGAAAGTATGTTAAACCGACGAAGAAGAGCTAGTTCCGTTGCAAGTAGACAAGACGACGATGTTATGGACGATTCCACGCCAGAACAGTCTCCGGTGCAAACAGGAGGAAGAAAAAGAAAACGTCTAGACCCGGTAAGTTAGCTTCTTAAAATGAAAAAAAAAAAATATTGGCGGATTATTAGATTACTTTGTTAATTTGGTATTTTATTATTTATTTATTTAAATTAATGGATTTTACTTCCATTACTTCAAGAAATATAAAAATAACATTGAAAAACACTTGGAATCCATATATGTATGTATGTATGTACAAATGTATATTCATAGTTTCACCAAAGCTAGGAAATATATTCTGATTGTATGTTTAAGTTACCCATTGTAGCCGCAATCATTGTTCATTGTTGCGTAAAAAAGCATCAAAAAAAATGTGGGTTGGATGTTCCAGCAATCTATGTTACATATGTATGTACATGCATCCATATGTATGGACGAATAGGTTAGGGAATGTACAGATACCTCCTGGTCTGACTTAGAACTTAGTCTATGTACCATGGTATTCGGATTTCTCTTTAATAAAAAGGTTGGCCCTACCGATAGCAAGGGACAGTCAAAGCTCGCTATTATGGCAGAATCCTTAGAGACGTGCCCGTCAGTGTTGCACTTTCTTTCGCTCACGTTTCGCATGTGAACGAATGTATTATTATTTGCTACAAATGTGGCTACAAATTACAGGCTCATTCATAGGTTATTCATTATTATATTTTAAACCACGATATAAAAGCATATTTTGTCTTCTGGAATCTCTATAGAGTTGTAATCGGAAATCATAGTTGGACCCAAGTTGTACACTTGAGCGTCTCTTGTATACCTATATCAAGTTTAGAGTTAAGCATTGCATGAAAGTTTGGGAAATCTTCTTTGAGATATACATATGTCTATTATTTATTTATTTATTCATTTTACTGTCGTAATATTACACCGTGGTACTTCCAGAAACTTGTTCAATATATTCCCCATATATTTTCAAATTAATCCCTATATACGACCATAAATTTAGTTTTGTTCACGTTAATTATTAACTTGTTTTGTTGTAGCCATACGCAAAGGTTTTTTAAATCTTCGGCAATGTTTTCTTTAAGGGCATTCAACATATACAAACATTAACGCATCATTATCGAACAGGGTCATTTGAGTATTTCTTAAAACTTTACACATATCATTTATATAAATTGAAAATAAGAAAGAACCGAGTATACTTACTTCCTTGTGGCACACCGAAACATATGTTTTTGGCACTAGACATGCCACATTACTTTAGTTTTAGTATAGGTTTTAATCAAGTTCCTTATTTCAACGAATAGTGGAGTATTGTAAATGTGTACACCAAATTAATTTTTTTTCAAACTTTGACTTTTTCTTTTTGCAGATTTATATATACATATGTACATAGTATAATATTAACGATTATATAACCCTATATATATTTTTATATACATATATTTTCCTTTTATAAACAATGAAAATGTAAAATATTTTGTAAAGCAGAATAAAAAATAATTTTACTATTTTACTTTGCTTTCTTTTAGTCAGAACTCTGTCAACAACTTTACGATTCCATTCGTAATATCAAAAAGGAAGATGGCTCAATGTTATGCGATACATTCATCAGAGCACCTAAAAGACGACAAGAACCTTCATACTACGATGTTGTTGCTAATCCAATAGACTTGCTTAAAGTTCAACAGAAACTAAAAACAGATTCCTATGATGATGTTGACGAATTAGCGCACGATATCGAATTGCTAGTAAATAATGCGAAAGCTTTTTACAAATTTGATTCCCCAGAATACCAGGACGCTTGTTCTCTATGGCAATTCTTTAACACAAATAAGTCAAAAATTTTGGAATCAGTAGGTATCGAGGAAGAACCTCGTTCTAAGCGAGTAGGTAGAAATCCTAGGCGGTCTACGGCAAATGAAAGTGAAACTTCCGAGTGTTCTAATAAATTAGACGAAGAAGTAGATCCATATGAAGAGTTATTTGCCTCTGTTATGACCGCCACAGATCCCACTATGAACGATCGACTTTTGCATAGAGAATTTCAATTATTACCCTCAAAAAAGGTATACCCAGACTATTACGATGTTATTGAACATCCAATTGATCTGAGATTGATTGCCACGAAAATACAGACGAATGCCTACTCAAATCTTATTGAAATGGAAAAGGATCTATTACAAATGACGAAAAATGCATGTCAGTTTAATGAGCCTGGCTCCCAGATTTACAAAGACGCTAAAACTCTAAAAAAGGTTGGTTGATGATTTTCAATTCTGATTTAATAATAATTACAATGTTTTGTTAGATATTTACTCAAAAAAGAATTGAAATAGACACTGGTCGTTTTAAGTCTGCGACAGCGAAAAGAATTAAAACATGCGGTAGTGCATCAATTGCCTCCTTAAAAGTAGAAATTGATACTTCAGATGATGAGGATGCGGATAAGAAAGGAGAAGGACCTATGTGGTCATTGTTTGATCATCTTTTTAATACGGCTAGCTCCTCAGGTAACTATTGCTACAAATTCATAAAAAATAACACTGGCCTTTTTCTATTTTCTGTATTTGATTAGTTTTATTAATTTATTTTATATTGTATTGGGGAATATTAATTTCTTTTAGAGGATTGCACTGCAACGACGTTGGGTAGGTAGTGACGATTAGACAGATAAGAGACGATTAGAGATAAGGTGTGCCCTTTTGTGTACCAATTTTTCGTTTATTATTTTCTCTTCTGAGACAATTCAAAGAGTCTCTTTGTCAGACACTTGCAATAGGTAGACCGTGAAAAATGAAAGAAACGTTGGTATTATTTTGGAACTGAATCTCAAACTGCCTCTCAGTAGTCCGACGCAGTAATCATTGAGGCAAGGTGCCCACGGAGTCGTTTAATATTTTCGGATTTTAATAATTTTAATAATAACTAATGAATTCGCGATATCTTGGCCTTTATATCAAAAGTACAGTCTCCCTTGTAAGCTCGACCATTGTTGTTAAAGGTTTAGCTTAATGACATCTTATTCGATGTTAAATATTAAAAACAAATTTGTCTACTCTTCTTTTCATCTTATTGTCCTGCATTAAACTTATATTAAAATTCGTAAGAATAACTTTGTAGAGCATCAATTTTGTCCGTAAGAGTTTTACGAATTTCATAGAGATATTCTATGTTGAAGTTTCACGAAACTGTCATTTGTAAAATTTTTTCTCCGAAGTACGTAAAAAGTTAACTACAATACCTCGAAGTTGTATTTTTTTTTGCAGAGGCCTTCTATCTATTTTGTCAGATTATGGCACGGTTAGAGCGTCGGTTTAATAAGTATGCATCTGTTCTGTATCTTAATTAAATATTCTGTGTATATTCACAAAATTTACTTGTGGGTTTGTATTCAACCCCTAATTTGTATTTTGTGTATTAAACCCAATTAGTATTGCCTGATAGGGTACAATTATATCAATATCGTCGGCCTATCCTAGTAATTGGGCCGATATGTGGAAGATAGCACCTGCCGGGTTAACATTTAACTTACACATTATCTGGTCGTGCACCAGATGGAGTTGTTTGCTGCCGAAATTCGATGCATGTCTGTAAAAGTTCAACAATTTGTTTCTAAACTGTACAGAGCTACACGAATTCCTCCATCACTTCATAGAACTGTAGACTGTGGTGAGTTTCTTTTAGAAACTCATCTTCTCGCCTCAGTGTGTTATCTTCCGGACCGGAAGCCACATTGGCACTGGTTTGACACATTTAGATGTTATAAGCGACACTTAGCAAGGATATGCCACGTTAGTCCTTTTTCTTGGAATATAGAGCTGATACTTCAGACATCGGACATTCTTTCTTCGACACATACTTAGTCATACAAGAGTCTGTTGATGCACGCTCTTTGACAGACGATGCGGGTAGCTGCAAACTTTAGAATTATTTATTTGCGTATATGTAAATTCGAGGGCATTTAAAAAAGTAGTAAAACTAGACAACTTTCTATGTAAAGTACTCAATGTATTAAATTACAATTAATTTAGTTTATGTATGTATGTAGTATTTATAAAACAGTTATGATTTCTTTATATCATAATTTGCTCTTAAAAATTATTTTTCGTTCTATTTTCATTTATTTTCATTTTGTTTCTATACACTATTCTTCGTTGTGTTCTTCGGAAACAAAAAAAAATTTATAGATCACCCTAATGCAACAGGCGCTCCACTTGGACATTCCTTATGGAAACTTCCTTATAGACGATTTCATCCAGAATATTTTGAATTAATAAAACGGCCAATTTCCATGTGTCAAATTCAAACGAAACTAAAGAAGGGTGACTACGCAAATATTACTGACCTAACAGCTGACTTGTATCTGATGCTTGATAATGCTAAGAAGGCGTTTTCACCAACACATCGAACGCACAAAGATGCAGTGAAGATGCTTAAAATTATGAATGCTAAGTTGTTAGATGAAGGATTGGTAGGTAGTAGTTTATAAGTTTTACGGGATTTTTTAAATTTGTTTCGTATATTTTTTCTAGGAGATTAGCGATTCTGATGAACAAAGTCTTGAAGTTACAAACATGAACATTGTGCAAATTCAACCGAAAAAAAAGGGACGCCCTCGTATTAACTCTAATGTAAATTCACCTTCAACTATTATCCCATCGAGCACATCGTCCATAGTTCAAGTTAATATGTCACCAAAAAGTCGTTCTACAGCGAATATTGCTACCAGGAAAAAAATGCTTACCATTCAAAAGTATTTAACTGATTACACTGTAGCTAACCGCCATCCAGTACAGCTTTTTATGGAAAAACCTCCAAAAAAATTATATCCTGATTATTACGATGTAATTCAGAGTCCGATTGATATGTCAACAATAGAGAACAACATTCGACAAGAGAAATATGGTAGTTTAGAGGAGTTGATCTCTGATTATCGTCTTATGTTTTCGAATTGCCGTCAATACAATGAAGAAGGATCCCCTATTTACGAAGATGCGAATGTTCTTGAAAAGGCTTTAAATGAAAAATTAAAAGAGTACCCAGGGCTAGCCGAAGTCAAGAAACCCTATCCTAAACTGTAAGAATTACTTCATAAATCATTTTTTTACCAACTTCTTAATTTTATAAATAAATTTAGAATGAAATCCGCTCGTAAGAAGACACCTCTCATTAACAAACTTTGGTTGTTTTATGAAACAATTAAGGAATATCAAGAACCAAAAGGAAAGAGGCAATTATCGTTAATATTTACAAAGCTGCCGTCTAAAAGTGTAAGTGAAATTAAAAAAAAATAGTTAAAACAAATTATCGATCTGTCGCATTGCATATTTTTTTCTTAATTATCCATCTCATGGAAATGGGTAGAAGAAGGTAATTTATTTCAAATTCCTTTTTATTAATCAAAACTTGACATATTGTATATTTTATGAAAAATTACGTACAAAAAGTAAACAAATTACTAAGTTAGATTGGTAAATTTTACTTTGTAGGAATATCCAGATTATTATGACATAATTAAGGAACCTATTGATATGGAAAAAATAGCACAGAAATTGAAACAGAATTCATATGAGAGTGTTGATGATTTGGCAGCAGATTTTCTATTAATGCTTGAAAATGCATGCAAATATAATGAACCGGATTCCCAAATTTATAAGGATGCATTGGTATTACAGCAGCTGACGATACAAATGAAACAGACTCTAAGGTAAGTTAATATTTTAATATGTAATACATAATATGTGTTATTTCGGAGCCTTTAAGCCAGTGTGTACACATTCACAAAACACTGTGAGCTCAAATCAGCTGAATTACTCTCAACTAAGTGAGTCGATTACTTACTTACAACTTAAAATCGTTGGAGTACCATTTGATCAGTTGGTTTTAAGAGTGACATTATCAAGTGTTTGAGGGACGTTTGCGATAAGTTAGGTAGTTAAAATACTAAGTCAACAATGTCTGGTTACTGGTATTAACAATCAGCTTGAAGGTTTTCTATTTGATTTTATACGATCTATGCCTATAATCATATAAACGTTTTAAAAATTATTAAATCGTGTCATAGCTAATTTTATATATTGTTTTAATTTAGAGAGGGCGATGAAATTATCCCTGATGTCTCACTTGCTGTACAAGAGCTACTTTTATCTCTCTTTACTTCAATGTACAATCATCAAGATGAAGAAGGCCGTTGTTACTCTGATTCATTGGCTGAGCTACCTGAATATGATGGAGTTTCTGGAGAGCCCAACAAGTACTTGTGAAAAATGTTATACACATTGTATTATACGTTAGTTTTTGTTCGATTTTTTTTTAGCAAATTACGTGGTATTTCACTCGATCTGATTAAACGTCGCTTAGATAAAGGGGTATATAAGCGGTTAGATACATTTCAAGAAGATGTGTTCATGTGTTTAGAACGAGGACGTAAGCTGTCAAGAACTGATTCGGAAATTTTCGAAGACGCAATCGAATTGCAGTTCTATTACATCAAGAAAAGAGATCAGGTGTGCTAAAATCCAATCAGTTCAGATTTGGACTTTTTACAACGTTCATATTTATAGCTCTGCAAAGATACACTCAGCTCCCCAGCTTTGATTTATACCGCTGCGCATTTGGCATCCGATGTGGATATTCTGCGCCAAACGAAACTGCTTCAGGAAGAGCAGGATCAAGAGGATGATGACAAAGCCGTAAGTTCTTAATAAATAAATAAATTGTAAAGAGCAGTAACGAACATATTGTGCAATTTATATTAAAGGCAACACAAGGAGAAAGTTTGACAATTGATCAAAAAGTTTACTCACCTGGAGATTTTGTTTACTTCGAGTCAGTGGAAAACAAAATTCCCAGTATTGCATACATCGAACGCTTATGGACTACTAACGAAAACATCAAGATGATGCATGGGTGCATATTTATGAGGCCTCATGAGACATACCATCTTACAACCAGAAAGTTTTTGGAACAGGTATAGGCTTTCGTCGGAGGTCTAAAAATAATAATAGTCTAAATAAATTTGTATTTTCTAGGAAGTGTTTAAAACTTGTCAGCGTCAAACCATACCACTTAGTAATGTACTGAATAAGTGCTACGTCATGAATGTAAGGGATTACATTAAATTTAAACCTGAAGGTTTCGCGGAAAAAGATGTTTTTGTTTGTGAATCACGGTACAATGTCCGTGCAAGGTGCTTTAAAAAGATCAAAAATTGGCCATTTGTCCGGGAGAATGACCCAGTCAAATTTATCATACGAGATATTCCGCTGGAGTTGAAGCGTGTTATGTCTGTGTTTAAGGAACGTATAGAAAAACATAAAGGTGAATTAGCCGAATTGAAACTGCAAGAAGCGCTTATCGAAAAAGAAAAGCCAGTAAGTTTAATACACGTTTAAATTTAGTAGTAGATATTTCATTACGATTTTATCAGCTTTTTCGCAATACTCATCAGTTATCGAATGGTTTTCTAAGTTTACTCGTAAACCTATTTTAGCAAGTACAGAGAATGGAATGCTCTGCTCTCTTATTTTAATCCACAAACCTTCAAAAGCAATATGCATCTCATATTTTCTACTGTTCCTACTGTCCGCACTGTTTTAAAGATCTATATACTGTCAGTCACATCTTTACAAACATGTGTATGTGATTTTATTTCTTTTAATGTTTGTTAAAACTGAGCCTAGGTCCGTAAATATACACACATACATATGTAAGTAGAAAAATTAAAGTATTGAAATCCAGAAATCTACAGAAAGCAGAATACCATTCCGGCGTAATATTTGTGGAATCAAAGTGTTGCCAATAATCTAAAATATTTCACAGTTTTTTAACCCAAAACCCATCTCTAGAAAAGTTGAGCATCATCAATAAACTAGTTGAGAATTGTGTACATATTTAAGAATAAGGAATAATAATGCTCATTTATTCTATAACTAATATCATGTGATTTACGTACTTGTACATTCATTAATAAATAATAATAAATAATGTATTTTATTTTCAGAACGTGGAATGCGCTACTCCATCCAATGGTGAAGCAAACAGCACTTATTACCAACAATATAATACTATTTGCAGTGGCGTAATTAAAGTCGGTGATTTCGTTTACGTCGCCACTCAAAGTGGAAAGCAATCAATTGCTCAAATTCATTCTATATGGGAATCATCGGGGTTAGTATTAAAGAAAAAAAATTCCAAATATTTAGCTTATACTACTGAGTTTATTCTTTTAAATAGGAAATCATACTTCCAAGGACCATGGTTATTGGCACCGAATGAAATTACATCACCGCCGAACAAAGCATTTTACAGACAAGAGCTACTTCTATCTACTGTTCAAGAAGTCAGCCCAATAATCGCGATCGTTGGTCGTTGCGCTGTTTTAGAGTATAGCGAATATTCCTCATGCCGCCCAACAGAAATTTCCGAAAGTGATGTATACATTTGTGAATCCATATATGATGAAATGAAGAAGTCAATTCGTAAACTGGGCTCAAATTGCGGTTTAAAGAAATTTGTTCATGGATCACTTGTTACACAAGATGAAATTTTTCATTTCAAAACAATTATCAAGCCCGTAAAATTAACTGATTCTAAGGATGGTATTACTCCAGATATGAAATTATCTGTTCCGGTGAGTTTGTACAAGTGTACTTACATACATACATATATATATTTATCAGCATCAATAATCTTGGCTGAGGGCACACGTCGAACACGAGAATAACTTATGTTATAAATTAGCATGCCATTTTCAAAATTCGCACAGTTTCGGCAACACACCCAGGGCGCACTTTTGAAATAAGTTTTCAATATTTTCCAATGTTGTTCGAGCATAAATCGATTCATTTCGTACCGCCGAAATGTGATACTCTGTTTTTGTGAATTTTTTAAAAGCGAAAGAATAGTCAGTGTCAAAATAATAAGAAATTTAAAAAGAAATCAGAAGATGTCCCTCCCTTTTTCTATTTAATTTCTTACAGAGCGCATGTTGAAATCAAGTTGGGGAATGACAATACAAAGTAGGCGCCCAAAGGTTTTGATGTTCACTTATTTTTCTTTTTGCTTTGATAGAGTTTAATTTTTGACTTTTATACCCCAGGTTTTCATTATTTATAAACCAGAAAATTAACTTGAAAGTAGATCTTAAATTTTTCCACGTTTTTCAATACCTAATCCTAAACCAGGCATAACGATATGAGAACTAACTCATTAGTACTCATAATTCAATCTGGATGCTATCGAGAGTACAAATCTTAGGTGGACAAATGAACCTACTTGTCCAGCGACAAAACAAATTTGGCCAAAGCTGGATTCAAAATCCTCTAAGAACTTGATTTCTCTCAATAGGTTGCATATCGGCACTACAATAGATGTCATCACTGGACACTGTCTAATAGGCAAGCATGCTACAAGGCTGGGCCTTTTTTAGTAGAAGGTGCATGGCTGAAAAAGAGGAGAAAACCATCTCTCACCTTCTTTGTTTCTGCCCAGCTCTGTCCCACCAAAGGAAGCTTCACTTAGAAGCCTTCTATTATAATGGTTTAGGCGATCTTATAAACATACATAGACACAGGAGGCTCTTACGCTTCATCAGAAGTTAAAATGGCTTAACGAGAGAAACTTTCTCCCATAATCCATGTGGTATCACAATAGATCTATTGCTGGTCTGGCGTTTCAGAGCTGGCAGCCACTTCAACCAAACCAACTTATAGTACTTCAAAACCTCTTGGTATCCCAAAAATCAAAAAAAATCAATGTGTCTTATCGAACCTAACCATATTATTACTTTGAATATTTGTACTTGTATAAATTCGATTCGTTCTACAGGACGTCAAGATGGAACCTGCTGATAGTCTGGGCGTTTTAGAAGATTCACTCGACGGAGGACCACCATCAGTAAATTCCGATATTGCTACATCTTCGCCAGCTCCATCGGTTTCATCGACTCCACTGTCATCAAAAGTAAAGCCTGTAAAAACAAGCAAATCAAAAGTGGTCACTGGCTATATCTTATACTCGTGTGAAGTACGAAAAGGCATTAGTCAAAGTAATCCAGATGCTTCTTTCGGAGACATTTCTCGTATGGTAGGTAATGAGTGGAAAAATCTCCCGGCCAGCGTTAGACAGAGCTGGGAAGACAAAGCTATCAAAATGAATGAAGAGTCTGCAGCTAAGCATTTCGAAGATCAATTGAATTGCAGGAGTCCGACGCCGGTTGAGAACCAAGTAACAATTCTTATAACATTCATATTGCATGGTCGTAATTCGTCGATTATATCTTCAGGTTTTTGAATGTCTATGGGATAAGTGTGATTATCAATTTGAGGATGCGGTAGATTGCATGGAACATTGTATTCAAGATGGTAATGGACATGTTCAAAAATCCTATAACACTCAGGGAACTGATGTTGAATATCATTGTTTATGGAGAGGATGTGTTCGTATTAAGAAGAATATGGCAGCCTTTCCTCAATTGCAGCGACTTATCAAACATGTTCGTGAAGTTCATCTTAGTAAAGGTGGCAAAGTTGTACCTATTGCTGAAAGAAGCAAGTAAATAAGACATCAAATTTTCGTATGTACGAAATAAACAGAAATAACTATAAATTTTGTTTTTGTAGGAACTTTATTTCAAGAAAAAATCCTATTTCATTATCTCAGCAAGGCGTTTTAACGCAAAGTGTACAGAGCGGTCCTGTGAATCAAATTTCTCCGCGACCTGGCCAACATCAGCAGTCGCAGCAACAAGGTGAATATAGAATCATAAGAGATTTCTAATATCTAGTATGCACATTAATTTTTAAAATATAAATTGTTTCAGTAATTGTAGCCGCTCCACCTCCTGAACCAATGTTTGTTACGGTGCCTCCAAGACCTCAACGCGTTCTTCATAGCGAAGCCTATATCAGGTAAATGATTTTGAGTTAGTGTAGTCAAAATAGTCATTGAGGCCCTTATAATATGTTTTATTATGATGTAGGTAATATTTTTAATTCCCATCATCCAGGAGTATAATTATCCTGTATACTGTAGAGTATAATTATTAGGGTACGCCATTAAACGGTAGGTCTAGTCCACTCCTACGTACACTATAACACAACACAATATGAATGGCTATTTTATATGTATGTATAGTCATGTTATGGCAACTATTTTTTTAGTATTAATTAAGGTGCATTTCTCATGCTTGCCATCTAATATAGGTCGTCTCTATCACCGATATCGTAGACAGTGCACGAATCGAATCCATGGCTTTGTACTACAGAGATATCATTAAATTAATTTATAGCGGAGCATAGATGGATAAAGTTTTTAATTACTTGAAAGTTTACTAGATTATCGTGACCTTTTCTCTCATTAGTCGATTGTCAAGTGTCCTTTATTGTTGACATCACTTACTTAGCTTTTTCTTTGTTTACAGTTAGACCCATTTGGACTTATTTGCGATTTGGCATTATGTTTTAAACGATGACGATTTTTGCACATTTCTTTTAAGGACAATGTTGAAATAACTGATTGTTTCATTTATCCACACTCTCTTTTAAAATCAAAGGCTTGGGTAAAGTTATTATCGACTGACTGCCCGTGATACTAAAACTAGACAATGGCTTTGTACGAAAGCTCGTATCTGTAAACGATCCCCCAGATGCCATTAAATTCTGCCGCACAGTGAATATTTTATCGATTTCATTTCATAATACTTCCACAATCTTGGCGAACTAGCTAACGCAAGCAACAGACTGCTCTAGTGCTTATTCTAGGTCCGTGTGGTGTCATAATGGATCTTTACAGAGGTAAGCGTGGCTGCATCTAATACAGCCGGCTCTGTATACCTACACTTTCTCAATCGGTTTCGCAAAATGATGCATGTCCCCTACACCTGCTAGGAATTAGGATACATATGTCCTTCACAATATTGCATACCATATGTAGACAAAGAACATGTTGGACAGATTTTGCATTAGAAGCAAATTTTTAATATTGGCGCATTCAAAGCTTAAACGACTTCCTATCCTTTTACTTCAAGGGAGATTAACACTGCGATATACTCTGCCTAGAAGAATCAAATTATTCATCAAAAGAAAAGCTCAGAATCTGGACCGCATTTAAAAACTAAATTCATAATTAAGTTTTGTTTTTTTTTTCACAGGTACATTGAAGGTCTTCAGAGCAATAGCTCTCATATAGGACCATGGGAAAAGACTCTAAAGGCAACACAACAGACAACACCTAGTGTTGATACATCTCGTTTGCCCGCACACTGGTTGGGTAACCATGCTAAAGAACAACCGGAGGAAATAGCAAATTGCCTTTGGCATCTACGGAACTTTATGATTAAAGACGTCCTTGAAATGAAATGCAACTATTTTTAAAAACAATACATTTATTATTTTTCAATTACATTTAGGCACACGGTACATTTAGGTATATTGATGTACGTTTTTCTCACAATTTAGATTTTGTTGCTTTCAAAAGTAATTGTAAAACTTCTGAAGCACACCCCCAAGACATTGTAACTCCACAACCACCATGTCCATAATTATGAATTATAGTTTTGTTATTATCTGCAACCGAAAATATATGCTTATATATAAATCTACAATTGTAGTTGCATATGTAATTTAAAGTTTACCAGTGGTTTCCATTTCTAAACGAACTTGATTTCTCCCAGGACGTAAGCCAACCCAATCAAATAGATGCTTAGCATTTTGTAGACCAGGTAAGATATTTCTACACCCCGAAATAATGAATTCTTTATCTTGGGGACAGATATTCTCGTCGTAATTATTTTCTTGATGTGTACCACCTAAGATAACTGAATCCACACTGAAAGTATATATTTTTTTTTTTTAAACTCTAATCTCATTTATCAATGCTTTATGATGTAAGGGGGTTACATAAAAAGGATAAACATCGCACTACTACTTTATAGAATTTTAATTCGATATTTATTTAATGTAATATTGTAAATATAAACTATAGTTTTGGTTGTATGTGTCACAGGCTACTTCAGAAGTTGATCCCAATGGGCATTCCCAAAATATGTATACTATCTATCGTTTGTGGTTTACACAATACAAAAACTGATCATTTCTACTCACTTGGGTATAATGTAATTGCCATCATCACTCTCATCCAAAATGACATGATAAATCCAATTGGCTTTAACCCTTGTTACTTGGCCACGAATAGAATGCACCAAATCATCATTTACTAATGATCTAGCACCAAGTCCCACACAATTGATAATGACATCATATTTCGAGTTTCGGACAAAGTCATCAAAATCGATCACCTTTTCGGTAATAACCTTACCGCCAGCCAATTGAAACCTATTTGCCAGATAAGGTAAGAGTTTAGCAGGCTCTGACGTATAAGTAACAAAATGCAAACCGGATCTAAAATAGTAGAATCAAGGCCTGTTTAGTTCTAAAATATTGCAGACATATATACGAAAATTTGCTGCCATTTGCGGCACTGTATGCATCTAATTCAGCTCTGTCCATTTTTTTACAACCATAAACTATATCCTTCCAAAAATCGTCCATTTCTATGTCAGTTTTAGTCAATCGTATAACTGGAATGAGACAAACACCAGCTTCGCCACCATCGCCAGACAGCCAAAGTTTCTTCAAAAAATTATGCATTCCTAAGGACCATTCACTAAAAAATACAATTCAGAATTAAATAAATAAATTAGACAGATTTAGCGACCTTACTAGGCTTTTTTCTGTGGAGTATCACCCATTAGATATGGTCCCCATAATCCGGCTGACCCATCTCCAGTTGTGTGTGGTGTGAATTTTTCTGATATTATTGTTACATCTGCGTTTGGCAACCTTTCCTTAATTTGTACTGCACAACAGAATCCATTGATTCCACCTCCAATGACTCCAACATTCATATTATTTAAATAAAAAAATGATCGCAAGATCTTTCAGAAATCAGTATCAAACACTTGAAATTACTTTTTCGACTGAATGGAGAGGTTATCGCATTGTTTAATTTAAGCTGATAACTCTGTATGATTTTAGTTATTGTGTGTGCTTTAAGTGGTAGTAAGTTGTTTACTGTAGTTGATAAGGAGCTTTAATAAATTATTATTATAATTTATAATAATCTTTTAGCAACTGTCTATTCAATTTATAAATTAGTTACGCTCTGATGTATGTACATATGTATTGTATTTATGGATTAAATTGTAAGAATGGTCGGGTTGACTAATTTACCTGGTTATTCAAAAGTATAGCAGCCCATTTTCACTAGACTAAAAATAACCTATTCGGATTAGATTGATGATTTCGATCTCGAGGTGTCGACTAGTTGCTAGGCATTTGATTAGATTAAAGTTGTTATAGGCATTTAGGAATATACATAGTTGTAACTCGCTTAATGCCGACCATGATAAAATTATGAATTTAAAGACCAATATTATTTTATTTAAGCGTGACATAGTTATAATATAACGAATGTTGACATCCATATTTAGCTTTGATTGCAATCCATTTGCCTCAATAAAGGTTTTGTAACATATCCACAGTTTCTTTACCCGTTTTTCTGTTTGTTTTTTTTGTATGTCTAGTTGCCTAGGCTTCCTATTGGACGGCAGTGAAAACTATCTTTAGTTTTTTTTTAATAATCCAACCAAACAAACATCCTTCTTACTTCATTCCCTAATCTCGAAAAGATTATATTCATAACAATATACGATAGAAGGGTTTAGATGTTTCTTGCCTAATTGGTTCTGGAAATAAGATCCATCCCATGTGGGTCTTGTATGTTGTACCCTGGATGTTTATTATCCATATCCATATATCTATGTATATATATAAAACTAAGTGGAAATGCGTAAGTTTCACTCTACCACTCGTAATTTTCAACCGATTTAGTTGGTTTTTATTTTAAAATTTAGATAATTACGGAATAAAGGTGATAGGCAAAAAAAAATTGCAAAAAGGAGAATAATCTGTTAAAAGAACATCAATCGGGTTTCAGGTCAGGATATTCCACCGTCAACCATGTTTTTTTTTTTAAGGAGCATTGGGAAGTATAACATTGAAAGAGGTTTTTATAGATTTTAAATCTGCTTTTGACACAGTAGACCGAAAAGCTCTATTTTATAAACTTTACTGTGTGGAGATGTCGAGGAAGTTCGGACGCGTCATCCAAAACTTGTATGCAGATACCAAATCAGCGGTGAGGAGGAGCGATTGCGATTTGTGAGAATGGTTCCAGTCGTTATCCAGAGTAAGACAGGGATGTTTGCTTAGTCCAAGCTTATTTGCGCTATACATTCATCGAGGACATAGTAGATATACTGCCTAGAGTTGTGCTGCTGATCAAAGTAGTTCCGTTTCCTGATGATATCATGCTAATGGCGCACTGACCTAAATCCTTACCACTCATGATCAATATGCTGTGTGACTACTGTAGGCTATGGAAAATGGAAAATGGTACTACAATTGCGAAACTATAAAAGTCGTTAAGGATTGTAAGTACATTGGGGTCTACTTCACAAAAAATTTAGATATGGAGCGACATTTAAAGGAAAAGCTAGCGAAGTCTAATACGGCTATCAATGTTGTCTGGAAGAAATGTCTCAGAAAATATAAGAGTGGCCGAATCCATCATGTTCTACGCTGCTCAAGTTTGGGGTATATGGAGAAATTATTACGGTACTACATAAAGAAAGCCTTCCACCTTCCAGCTAATACTCCAAATTACATGCTAATGCTGGAACAAGCTATAAATAATTACTCCCGCGATGAATACAGCAATATGGAAATATCGACAATGTTTAAGTTACGGGGAGAGCTTCTGGAGCTTAATTATACCTCAGACAGAATGACCTCCCACAATTATATCACTTGGAAGTAGGAGAAGATGTCATACATTTTGTTGGGAAGTGTCCAGTTTTAAATGAAATTAGGTGTTATACCCTCGAAAATAATATTTTGTCGGCGGACGGAAGTCCATAGGCTTTTTATTGAAATTAACATGAAATTAACAGCTAACCGTGTACTGCAAAATCGCTTTGAATTATCGCGAAAGAATAATTAACAGAAATTTCTAAATTCGCTCTTTAAAAAACAAAAACTTAATATACATATACTTTGGTAATTATTTAAGTTTTAAGTTGGCAATCAGGCAGACGGCAAATCCATATTCAGTGATTTGTTCTTTAAAACATAATAATAACAAAGTACATAAATATAAATCTATCTAATCTATACATATGTATGGCTAAAATCGAAATTATCAAAAAATGTTCACTATAGATACTTTGTTTCTGTTACCCTAAATAGAATCATCCTAAACAAAGTATGTATTGTTCTTTTTGCAGCAACTTTGACGCTCACACAAAAAAAACCTTTCATTTAAGCTATAATGCCAGTATTCTTACATATTAAACTGGTTGCAAACTAGTTGCCGATACACTACCTGGTTGAGTTCGGTCCACAAATTAATAACCCCAGACGTCTTTTACAATCCAGACAAATTGTAAACTTCCTGTAAATTCATTTACTAAACCAATTAAATTTTGTTGTGACAATTTTTATTAGATTTCTCTCGTTACTATACAGTTTTTTTTAACATTTTGCACAAATAAATGTATGTTTGTATATATATTTATAAAAACTTTACGTGAATAACTACTTAATATTATATTTGAATATTGTGTGAATAACTATACATTATTTCACTAGACTACTGATAAAACAATTAAAACAAGAAAAATGATTACCTTGGGAAACATGCAATGCATATAACACATTAGAAGATTACCAAGCTTTATAGAGTTAAAAAAAAACAAACAAAACAAATCATATCGATATATGTATGTATTTAATATTAATGGAAAGGAAACAGTTCTAATCATTTATTGTTTAGTATTATTCTGTATTGTCCTTAATACTTCTCAATTTGCCTCATTTCCGACGAATTCTGTTTGGTGTTTACTTGATTCGCGTATATTTGCTTCGGCGTCACATCAATCATGGATCCTTCTGCTAGTTTGTCCATATTCAATTCGTAAAGGCCATTGACAGTGGGTGAGACCATTTCAAGAATGTCTTTGTCTAGCCACGCGTTCTGGATATTCTCTCCTGCTATTTTTCCATTTTGTATATTAAATCCACTTGTCTGTAGTTGTTCTCCATTGCCTGGTAGAATTTCACCAGCGCTTTGTATATTGCTTTTAATCTGCTGTTTATTTGATAAGTACCAATTCTCATCGTCTACTTCATCTATGAAATCTGTAGGGGTCAGTTTCATTTTCTTACACTTTGGCTCTCCTAGTGAGGCCGATGTGTAAGCGTTACTTTCTGTTTTGCACACAGTGGTGCTCTCGCGTTCATTGTTAAATTCAACAGCTGATACAATATCGCTCATGTTAACTTCCTCATCAAAGATGTCAGTACTCTGATCTTTGTTATTGAATAAGAGGTTTCTACGGTTTTGTAAAATCGTATTTTGAACAGCTTCTTCGAGATCACCTTCCTTTGAGTTTTGGCCCAGTTTTAAATTCGGCGCGGCTACTAGGGCTAAACTGAGAAGTAAAACCATCAAGCAGGTTGTGGGCTGCGTTGTTTTGTTTGTACCCTTTGTCAGCAGTGTTTGCAATTTTTTCATTTGCGACGTAAGGTTTTGATTTTGATTTTGTAACTGCTTTATTCTCTTTATAAGAGTTAGATTTTCCTCAGTGCATTGCTTTACACGTTCTTCTAGACCGTCTACATATTCTTTCTTACGCTTTCGAGAATCTTGTGCTGATATTTTGTTACGAATCTTACGACGTATTCGTTTGAGTTCACGCTCTTCGTGTTTTGTTAACGGGTAATGGGTTGGTAGAGTTATTCCTTCTTTGCTGAGAAGACGCTTTTCCTCTGGTGTAAGAACAAGTTTCGGATATGGAGCTTCTGGATCGTGCACGTAATCTTCATTGTCGTAACCATCTTCAATGATAATGCTTTCGGAATCTGAAGAATGTTCAATAAAGGCATCTTCTTGTGCTAAAAATAAAAAAAATAATTTTTTTTTAATACATATGTACAATGTATTGCCATTGATTATTATTGTAGTTCATATATACATACATTTGTATGTAGGTATGTATCTGATTTCGTTTACATTTGTTATAAAATGTATAAACTTTGAAATTCACTACCATGAGATATATTTTGAATACAGAGGGCAGGGCTGGATCAACTAGTTATTTCTGTTGCCCTAAAACATATTATGTACATATTCATCTTACCTTCAATGTTTGGAGATACAGCTTGGAAAATTTTTTGCTTTCCAATTTGTTTTATTTGAAAGTTATGATTGGCTTCAACCGATTCATTTAGTTTGGATCCAGACCGAACAGCTGTTGTGTTAATAATTTTGAATGTTTTTAATTCCTTCATTCCGTCCTGTAGTGAAACTGGTATAAGTATGGATCTTGGATTAGAATTCTGAACCCGAACAATTTTTTTCACTGCAAATACAATTATTTTTTTTTAGTTTTTTTTTTTATATACATACATACATATACATATGTATGTATATAGAAATAAAATATACATACTTTCTGTTAATTTCGATTTATTCAAAAACAGTGTACCAGGTTTCGCTTGAATTCTCGCACCGCTATTGGAATTCTTTACTTGTATTGTTACAGCCTTGTTATTCGAAGCAGTAAACATTTGAGGTGAAAGCTTTACAATTTTAATTTCATTTCCTCGAACACCATTGGCAACCGATTGCTGTTGAAAGGACTGTCGATAGTTTTGTTGCTGTTGTTTTTGTGGTTGCATAGTGTTTGAATTTGTTTGGACAGTATTTGTCAAAGTCATTACTTGAGGCACTTTCTGAACAATTACTTTTGGTTTTTGTTCATTATTGCATGCCATCATGAGTTGACTAAGTTCTAAACATTTCACTGGCACAGGTGACATACTGCTTTCCTTTTCGCTAATCGATGTATTGGGGGAAGCAGGGCTTAGTGGTTCATATGGTGGACTCATTTCCCTAAAGATAAAAAAAACCAATATCAATAAAAAATTAGCAAACTTTTTAAATTTTTTTATAGAAAAAAGAAACGATTTAAATAAACATTTACTACGATTTTAATGCTGGAAATGATCTAAATGGCGTTTTGCCACAACTATTCCTCAATGACAATATGTATGTATGTCAAAGTAACTTACACTTCTAAGTTATCTGATGACAGGCCACTGTCAGATGAATTACTGGAAATAGCATTGTTTTCTTGAGATAGCAACGGTTCAGGTAATGAAGGCACGTTGATTTCATAGTCTTCTGCTTCCATTTTAATTTGTTCAGGAAAGTCTCCAAAGGTACCGAAAGTGTCTTGATGGTCATTTAAATTGTTGAGAAAATCCATTGAGAACATGGAATCTAAAATATCATCAGCACTTGACCAATTTTCATCCTAAAAAATAATTTTTGTGAATTACAATCTTTAGATTAGTGAGATTCATAGAAATGAGAAACTGTTAAATGTTATTTATCTGAATGTGGCTGTTTGTTTTTGACGTCAGCTTGACCCCTTGCTAATGTAATAATACATACCTACATATGTATAAATATGTACGTATGTACATATGTATAAATATGTACGTATGTACATATTTACCCAACCGTTGTTCACCTCGATTGAGTCAGTAAGATCATTTAGTTGCATACAAATCGTTATTAATGTTCCTAACAATGTCACGAGACATTTGATGAAATCAAAAGCCAGACGACTAGAATACTCTTTAAAAGAGCGTTACATATGTATGTACATATGTATATTACATATAGAATATTTTTTAAAAGAGCTTTACATATGTAGTACATACATACATATATTACATATGTATAAGGAGTAATCAAAATACTCAGAATTTTTTTGAAGAGAGTAAATTTGTAAATCAGTCCGTCCGTCTCTATATGATGAATAAGACAGGGTGCTTGCTCGTATCGGGGAACAAGTAAATACATACATATGTATAAGTATTTTTTTTTTTTTGCATGATCCTTAACAATACCTTCAATTATTTCGCCAGACTAAAACAGGCATATGATCGTTCGGTTTAATGTACATAAACTTATTTTTTATAGGCTTCGCCAAGTCTATCATCAAAGCTAGTAAACTAAAAAACTATTGGAGACTTTAGTGGCAACAATCGATCTTTGATATATAAAACGTTATTCAAGTCATTTAGACCGACATTGTGCTTCATAATCTGTTCCGCAACAGTGCAATTCTAAATTGGTGCCTACTCATTCTCGATAAGACAAAAATATGCAATTACTAGTAAATCTGTCGCGTGGAGGCACCTTTATTCATGAGTAGATGCTCTTATGAAAATTACACGTGTTCCCGTAGCCTGACTAACGTGAGAGTATGTATGTATATACTATTATATGAAAGTTCAGGTTCAGGTTCTAAGCAGGAAGAACAATCTTCGCAGCGTTGGGCATTATAGATGATACTAGAGTCCCTGCTGAATTTTTACATGCCCTTAAACGTAGTGCTCAACCCATTAATCATTAAAGTATGCCGGATATGTGAATGGTCTGAAAACAATTATATTTTTGAAAGATAATGGATATATTTACTATGAAGTGCATTCCAAGGTTTATGTTTTGTCGCAAAAGAAATTTTGAAATATGGATGTACATATGTATTTCCCGATTAAAACTGAACAGTGTTGTGGTGTGCCCGATTTATACTAAATCACACAAAAATGTGATTTTAAAGAAACAGCATGACATAAAATAGAAAATAGATCCCCCAATATACATATGATCACTTTTGAGAACATTTGTTAGTACTCAGTGCAATATGTACACTGCTACTACATACATATGTATATATGTCAGTTTATGTTTTGTTGAGCAAGGATGCAATTTAACTTATTTTGTGATGAAATAACACCCAACATTGACTCATCGACTATATTTTTTGGCCGAGTAAAATCCCCGTAAACTATAGCATATAGCAAATCAACTGATTGCATGCGTCATCTTTTTCAAGACAAGTAGGTACGTAGTATAAATTCCAATAGCACTATTTCTGAAAAAATTCATGGTAGTACCTACCATAACTTCAGGAGCACATTTTGGTAGCCGGGTGTCAAATAAAACCTCCTTTAGTCCATAATCCTCGTCATTATGTCTTACAAAGGAGAAATCCATTGTTTTGTAGTTTCGTTTTCGACACGTATGCCGAATATGTAGGACACAGAATGTAGTTGCAGTATCGGCAATTAAATGCAAGTTACAAAGAAAAGAAAATCACTGATATACGAAATCCTTAATGGTTTGTTTATATTATTTATTTTTAGCCCGTAGAAGTTTTATAAACATAATAATTCGGAAATTTCCTCATTTTCTTTCCAACGTGGAACTTGGATGTCATGAAACGAAAAAAATTAATCTGTTCAGAGATGACAACTGAACAAAATTAATTTTCAGTAATAAATGTAGTAGATTTGCCTAAAGAACTCATTACATTGACAGGGTAGGTACAAAAGGTTTAAAGATTTAACGGATTAAATACATGTGGCAACCGAACATTTTTGGTTGGATCTTTTGTCTCTGAGGTCTGATTTCGACCTCAGATTTGTCTTAGCCAATAAAACATTAAAATAAGATTTTTTTTTTGTTTATGTCATTAGTACGTTATAAATATCACAATCGGTAATTACATTCCTCTTTTTCTTTTCTGATTGGAAATCAAATACAAATATTTGGCGCGGCTGGACCCACGATTGGAAATCAGTTTTTGTATCATTTCTTTATAATTTACTTATTTATGACAAGAAAATATTTTCTACTACGACTTTTCTATAGTCCATAGATACCCACATTGCTTGCATTTACTGAAAATGTTAAGGTTTCCTAATCGACGATAGATGTCGTTACAGGTACTTTTGTGCTACTCGACGATAGATGTACAATTTTACACGGTGTTCAGTTTTGCGCAGTAAGCTCAATTCTACAGTTTTTTTTACTATTTTGTAGGATTGCTCTCAATTTACATTATTACAGAGTATTCTAAATGTTGGCCCAGGATATATGATATTACTTATGTATTCGTATGCAATGCTTCGGACCTCATAAATTCTACATATTTTCCCGTTCAACTAGTTAACTCAAATTAAATGATTAAAACAAAAATAGATTTGAGATAATATCATATTTGCTAAATCAACTACTTTTACCACGTAACCAATCACTTTATAACGTTTCTTCTATTTCCAGAAATATTGGGCAGTTTTAAAACTCTTCCTGCAATCTAGATGTCACGTCTGTTAAGACTTTGCCTATAGAGGAACTCCGTAGAACCTCCAAATTATTAAGACAATCGTGTTGTAAGTAAGACACACCGGAAACTATTCATCATCAGTCAAGAAGTAGTATACTTACTTAGGGGCGCTACAGTTCGAGGTGGACCTGGTCCTCAACCAACAAGCCTCTCCAGCCAGATACCTCCAGTGTCACACACCAAGTTGGTTGGGGTTCCTTTCCACTTGAGCGCCCCATCTTAGGCGAGGTCTTCCTCTAGATGTAGTACAATGCAAGATAATAACGAAGGCAACAAAATAACGGATCAAGTTGAATGACATTGTTCTCAAAACCTTTTCATTGGCCCTGAAGCCTTTTATGGACTCCAGACCTGTCACTAAAAATGGGACTTACATTTTTGGAAATTCTTACGGACTTCTTCACTGGTTATTATTACCTTAACTCTCATACGAAAAACATAGATAAACATTACACAGCCATACATATGCCGACTTTCCCTTAAATAACAACAAACTACAAATAGTCTATATGAAAGCGAATGTCTCCCATTCCCCATTGCATTGTTATGGATTAAAACAAAAAAATAATAATCCCTGCTTTTCTTTTTATAACATCTCAATGCCTAATGTGAATCTGCATAAACATCATTCTAAGCAGTTCACGTCTCCAACGAACCATTTTTTACCATTACAACAGACTGAACCCATGTTACTTTAAACACTTATCAATTGCTTCCAGAGACTCATTCAAGACCCTATCAATAAAGCTTGTGGCTTACGAGGATGATATGTAATTACAAAATACTTCTATAGCTACATAGCTTCTTTCAGCTATGTTTGACCAACAAATCTGACATCATAAATGACAGCAGCCCTGAACTTACTCATGTACAAAGAGGTGATTTGATTTCTCCGTTTAAACAGATATTTTCTATATTTTCTTATCATTACAGCACAACAAAATAGTCTTTAACGCTCCTGACTCCACAAAGTTTTGCTTACCGAAATTTATAACTGTAACCACCTATTATGTATATTGAATTCGCTTACCAATCAATCAAATCAGCACGCTCAAAGTATCCAACCAATCCAACATAACCCACTATGAATCAAATACCATATCCACAGCATCCATAAGTTACTACAAACAAATCTATTTTCATCAATAAAGACTAAAATTCAGAAACAGTAGTTAAATAAACTCCTTTTATACAAAAAGTAGCTCTTTGTTTTATTTTGAGAGCAACATATGGGCCGCCCTGATGTTCTAAATGCTCTTGACTGGAAACATATTCTAATGTAAATATATCTTTTTCATACATTTCACTTACAAAATTTGGTGCGCTTATGAAATTCAATTCTGAAGAAAGCCGTTTACTTGAGGTCGTTTGGCAATTTAATTTCATATCCAACATCCTTGTCGATAAGGTAGCTCTATGGCGAATTCTATGATACCAATGTACAGTGAATCTCCAAACCGACAACTTCCACAATAGGAGGTGAATGTATCGGAAATGTATGTGTGTACACGTTCCAAATCCAATTCTTTCTTTTTCTTCTGAAACTTTTACACTTCTTCAGCGCACTACATAATATTGAACAAAATGAGGTAATTAATTTATGGTAATAACGCTGATTCCAAGTGGCGCTTTACTCAAGCGTAATTTCGCTTTGTTAGAGGCGTTTCGTTTTTCAAGTTATTTTATAACTTTCGATCCACTCTGAATACACCTACTAATATGCGGCGATTCAAGATAAATCACAAAATAATCAAAAGAACGGTTTAAAAAATATAAATAGAACAAAAAGTGAATAGTATTTCTATATTTTGGAAAAACGACGAGGATTTGGTTATGCAAAAAATTAGTTTGATTTAGTTAGTGAAACAAATTAAAGGTTTAAGAAAACTAACACTTTCAGTCGTTTTTACCATCTGCCAAATACTATCCTATTCCTTAGAGAATAGACTAATGGGTTTCGAAAAGCGTTCCACGATACAAAAACTTCACTTGTAATTCCAAATTGAAAAACAAAAATCAAAATTTGATTTTTTATTTATTTCATCAAGATCTACAAAATTGCGTTTTTAGACCCTGTCGCCTCGGAAACTATAGTCGTCCCCGCCAGTCGAAATTAGGGTGAATATTCACTTAAATATCAAATTTTTGTATTCTTTGCTTTAAAATATTTACATATACGAGGCTTACGAAGTATTTTTCATCAGGTCCGGCACGCTTTTTACTATATGAATATTCACTTTGCTGGAAGAAGTTTCACGGCACCAACTCTAGAGAGCCTCTGACAAACATCCGAGAATATAACTGTCATGATAAAGTTTTTCAAATAAAAAATTGCCCTTCGGCAATAAACAATATGCCCCCTCAATTCGTGTAAAGAATCACCCCAATTCTTCAAGTCGAATGCCCAGTCGTATTTTCTCTCATATTTAGAATCGCATCAAAATTGAATTCCTATTCTTCGGTTTGTATGCGATGCATACGATATTTTAGAACAAACAAGATGTATGATTGCAATTATGCAAACGTGTGTTCGACCTTGTAATAACTAAATACGACTGTAGTCGGATTCGAGTGCCATATACGAGTTGAAGAATTGGGGTGAATATAAAACGCATAACACGAATGGTTGTGCGAAGCTGGGCTTTGCGTTCTATAGGGAGATGTTGAGCCAAATGTTTGTTTAACAATAAATAGAAAAGAAGACATTGTTTACCGTAATAATTTTTTCATTTAACACTTAATGAATAGGCCCCTTCACACTTACCATTTGATTTTGAGTCCTCTATCTTTATAAGTTGGCTCATCAATCGGCCATGATCTTTTGGGTGTAATGATAAACTTAGCAGATTCGGAGTGAATTAACAAAACTTTCACTAAATTAAACGATTTCTTTTCATTCAATAATTTCTACCCAATTGAAGCTTTAAATACCAGTGATATATTGGTCAGATGTGAAATAGGGGGTTTTCAGGAACGCAAATATTGTAGCAATAGTGTTTAAAAACTAACCGTATCTTTTCTACTTTTCAGTTATTTAAGTTCAACTATGAAGGAGGAAAATGATTTTAAAAACTCTCCGTATCTTTTCTACTTTTCAGTTATTTAAGTTTAAATATGAGAATATATCAAAAAATCTGTTTACTGGTACGTGTCTCTAAATACAGCCTCGTAAGATTGCTTACTTCCATAAATAGCTTTGTAAAGGGTGTTTTTAATAGAGGCGGAAAACTTTAAATTGATATAGATTGAAATAAAACACAGAAAAATGTTTCTAATATCCATTAAATTGGCTTTATTTGATAGATAATTTTATTACATTAATGCTTGTGTATGATTTCGGGCATGTTGCCGCCACATGTTGAAAATTTTGTTCAGTGACGAAGCACACTTTTTTATTTCAATTTAAAGTTCTCCGCCTCTATAAAAAAAAAAAACCCTTTACGAGTTAGAGCCGCGGTTCCTAGCCTTTATCTTAAACTCTTCCCTGGTCGCCGTCATTCCTCAACTATATATGTATTGCATCACGTGTTTTGAAATATATAAGTTTTCAGTAAATTCTCAATTTGAAATGCTGGATAGAGCACTTTTACACGATGACCTTTTGAGTCAACGACTCTCGAATGTATCGGAAACGGAAGTGAAAAGTGCCGGGGGTAGACCAAGGCGGGTAGAGGATTTGTGTGACTTTTTCGTGTTCTCTTTTATCTTGTTTGTAGTTTTTCTTCAGTTGCTTTATTCTTGTATTCTCAGCGTGCAGTTCGTGTCACAGACACCGTGTGTCGGAGCAGAGCAAAATGCAAAAGAAGGGAGAAAGAAATAGAAAAAGTCGCTGACTCAAAAAGTCATCGTTTAAAAGTACGGCGCATCTCCAAAAGAGAATATGAAAAAACCCCTGACCCAAAAAGTCATCGTGTAAAACTGCTCATACCATTTAAATTTGAAGTCCATTTTTTTTTTGTTCAAAATAATATCCTTAAGAATTTCAAGGAATGTCCCTTGTTAGTCTACGAAATTTGACATTGTAATAAAAACCGGAAAGAATGTTATTTATTTAGGAAAACCAAAAAATAAAGTGCAATGTTTACTATTTCTGGGTTAAATGTTAAAATTCAGTAAATTTTTTTCGTAATCAAATAATATTTTCACTTATTTAATTAAGACCACTTTTCAATTTAATTTAAATCTCATCATCTTCAAACAATTGTGATAACTTCGGATTACTATTTGGCGAACAAATTGCTCCCATTATTAGCGATTGAACTATCCAGACAGTCGATACAACAGGAATGCCATAATGTTGGGCTTTTGCCTTTATTGCATGCGATAAATCCGACTCAGCAACCATATAGCCAGTCGTTGTTGGTGTAATATCATCCAATGATTTTATCAAACGCAACTTGGCTCCGGCCGCTTTACAAACCCGTCCCCAGAGTTCAACAAAATCACTGTGCTGCCCAGCAATTAGAACATACGTTTTCGTAAACGGTTGGGTACTCATTCTTATGAGATTGTTCTTTCCCGTTTTCCAATCCACAAATTGTTCAATTAGAATTGACCAACCAGCTGGCAGTAGATATTTGTTGACATCGAATAATTTATTGTGTCGACAACTGTCTATAACCCAATCATGAGTAATTGCCTAAAAGAAATTGTAAAAAGTGCATTATGTAAAAAAAAATTATTAAGAACAAAAATATCATACTTGAATATCAGATGATAAACACTGAACATATTTAGCAGTAAGACATGGTCTTGGTGCTATCAGTTTACACTGTTTATATTTATTTTTAGGAACATCTTCGAAGTAATTATATATTTTAGCTCCACCCGCTTCCAATTGCCTTTGTATGTGATGTTTGATATAAGGAACAGCAGAAAATTGTTTGAATCTGTTGTTTTCGATATTATCCGCTTGCTCCTACATAAAGTATGATTATTATTGTTGTTATTATGAATAGTTAATGATAATGTAAAAAAAAAGATCATAATTGAATTTCCATGGGATCGCAGTTCCGTCAATATTATCAACGAATTCAAGTTAGTTCATCTTTTTCCATTTTTATTTTGAGTTTCCATACTATGGGCATAAATAGGAAATTCAGAGTTATGAATTTTAAAATATGTAAATCGTTAATCTAGGAGTTGATCTTGATATCGTCAAAGTTTAAGATACACGGTACCGAATTAATTGACTTAAATGCGAAGGAAACCAAGTTCGCCGCTTTCACAAAAAGAAAACTAGGCCCCATTGGTAAATGCAATGTTGCGCAAGATATTGCTAAGCAGAAAGTTCTCAAATGCGTGAATTGGGATCAGTGGTAACAAGATATTCATTAATGTATATGCCTCTTACAAAGTTAATAAAGGCGCAGACCAAAATCCTTCATGAGAATCTTACACCAGATCTTTAGTAAGATATGGGACGACGAACGCATACGAGATATGACCCATTTACAAAATAAGAGACTCTATTTCTTATGCCAACTAACGAGCCATATACCTGCCGCGTATAACAGCATTCACCGCTTAGAGCTTTACAAAGCGATGGCCAATCTCGGGATCTCGAAAAAACTGAACTTTCCCGAACATGCATCTGATTTGGGAAAGGCGATGCATTGTTTTCAATGTAGTACGCGAGATCAAAACTGCATGGTTCGCGATTTAAAAGAAATGAAATATTACCATATATTTTAGTGTTGATTTTAACAACTATAGCTCTAAATTTAAATCTAAAATAAAAGAGGAACTGCTCAGAATATTGTTAAGTGCTAAACCGATCTCTATAGCTATATACATATGTACATACATACACATATATGTATGTATAATAAGCTAAATACTAAATGACATAATGCAGTCTCACCTGATGATATCGATGTGGCCTTAATCCTACTGTACAAGTGAGAAGAAAATGCTTATTTCGGAAGAGTGTATTTGATTTCGGCAATGGACCCAATAGTTCATCCACATCGCAGTTCGGCTGAATTTTCTTATAATCAGATATAAATATCATTCCTTTAAATACAAAAAAAAAAACATTAGATTTTAAAAATAACCAAAAAAAAAAAGAACATACGAGATAATTCAGAGTCATTTGATGAATTCTGCAATTCTGGTTGTACGCCCTCTACTAATTCCAAACCTGCTATCTCTTTCGGGGAAACAGGTGGAGTAGATTCCAGTGTATCTGAGCAATCACTGCTCTCCGATAAACGTCTTATTGGAGCAGAGTGCAATGGTAACCTGAAAGTTTGAAGATATGCTAATATGTCACACAAATCGCAAAATAATATGTAACAAAATTGATAATGTTTGAAGAAATAATTACGTGTTGAAGTCCTTTTCATCCAACGAAATAGTAATCGAATTTCCCATTATTTATTTATTTCTTTTTTTTTTTATTATTCACTTTTTGGCTTTCATTAACAAACAAAACACAAACTTATGAAGCAAGCGAGAATCCACAAAATGTAGTTTGAACACAACAAAACTCAGACACTATCGACATCATCAAACAGAAACTGTAAAATGTACTAAAATTACATACCGAACGTATTTCGACGTCTATTACTACTTCGTTAAATAAAAAGGAAACAAATTATATAATAAAAAAACGCGATGTATTTCGTTTTAATTGTTTAACGCATACGGATAGTAAAAAAGCAGAGAAGAAAAAAGAAAAAACCCAGGAAAGTCTAATCAGAGAAGGAAAAATCATTCAATAAAAACGGGTATTTGTCTTTATACACGTATAATAAAATGAAAAGAAAATACCATCCAGAGTACAAGTTTTATTATTAAAATTAAATTATGTTATATATAATGTATAAATACATATATATATAAATATATATACATATGCATTACTTATGTATATATATTTTCTTGTTTCTGATACACTATATTTATGTCTAAAAATCAATTCATAGTTGCATCTCTATGTTTATAAAATAAAGGTATAATGGAATACCAAGATGCATGACGTTGTTTCCCATTTGTGAAGTTGTGTCATTATATTTTATTTATTTTGCATTTTATCATAACCAAATTAATGAACGATCAGAAATAAATATATTGTTTATGTTTATTTAAATCTTAAATATTGATATTTCGAAAATCATTTACTTATTTCTACAATAGGGTATTTTTTTATTCTTAAGTTACAACATTGATTGGTAAATTAAACTGCACTAATTATAAAGTGTATTACAATAATCCAATTGAATGCCATGTTCTTAAATATATATACTCTCAAAGAAATTAATAAACAAATACATTTTAATTAAGAACTAAAACGATATAAAAAAGATTGTTTATGCAAACGGATTATGTATACCATTTTGCGAACATTTTAATCAGTTTAATCTTTTTTACATTTCAAGAACCAACTGAAAAAAATTAAATTATTTTTACTTATACAATGTTCTTTGTAATGTGGGAACCCAATTACATACATATGTATGTATGTATATTAATGTACACCAGAGCTTCGAGAATTTGCATCCAAAAATTTCATTTAAAAATCATGATGATTTCCTTAGTCAAAGTTATATACAGTGGATTCCGCTTTATTGGGACGCCTGTTATTCGGGACAACCGCTTAACTGAGACAAATGAAAAAAAAAAACAAAAACGAAAAGAGATGAATTTGTCACTTCGTATTATTGGTAGAGCCGCTTAATTGGGACTAAACGATTTAGCCCAATGTGTCTCAAATAAACAGAATTCTATGTATTGTCATCTCACTTTACTTTGAATTAAAGCTACACTTTTATATGCACATTTACGTATATTACCTTAGGTGCTCAAGGCTTAGGTCAGTGGAGTAATGACAAAAGAAATGTATTCATTTTAAATTATTTCTAGATGAATGAGAATTATTATGTCTTTCAGAAGTAGCATAAAAGCAAAAAAAGATCTTTAATTGGTTTTGTTTTATCTATTTAAAAAAAAACTAACTTCTTTTTTTAACTTTATTGAAAACTTTTGAGAAAAAAAAATATCTTCAATCTTCAATCTCTTTTTCTCAGAAAGAGATAAAAATAAAGCATATAGTCGCCTACATTGTCTATAGAATTTAAAATATATTTTCTTATAAAGCTTGGTTTGAATAACAGCCTACTTTATGCAATGTATGAGCTGAATATGGTTTTGCTAAGTCACCAACAGCTTTCAATTAAAAATGTATGCAAAAGTCGAGAAGTGTTTATTTCATTAACTCCATTGCTTAACACTAAGTTGGATTAAAGTGATTAAATGAAAACAGGTTACTGCAATATATTTATCTGAAATTAGCATGCGACAGAAACAAAAAATATTAAATTAGAGATCACATTTCAAATGATAATATCATCTGACGAAACCTCCTAGGATGTGGTTATAAAATGTTTAATTAATAAAGTGATGCATACATGTATTGGTTTTACACTAGTGGCAGACCCTAATTCATCGCGATTAGCTCTCGACGCCGATTAACCCTAACATAATCAGAAAATTGAGTTTTGTATATTACTCCTCTCAAATAAATAAGTCACTTTTCTAAGAGGACTTTGTTCTAAATATAAATAATTGAATAAAATATGTGCTTTATTTCCATCTAAAGTATCCTAGAACAGGGGTTAATAAATATGAATTAATTTGTTACCTAAATTGCCGCATTATGCTGACAGTACATATGTATATTATTTTTGAATCACATCTTTACCGTATTTTCACAATAAGAAACACTTGGGCAAGAATAAATCATTCATTTATATTTTAGTAAACCCGCCACCAGCTGGTCATCGCTTTTGATTAGGCGATCGACAGAGTTTATTTAGCTTGCCTTATGCAATACTAAAGTTTTGAGGAGAATTGGCGCGCTTATAAATCTTATAAATACCGCAAAGCAGAGGAAACTGAGTTATTTGAAAAATACAGATTGCTTCAGGTAGTACTACAAGGAAAAAATAGCGGAAGAAGAAGCAAAGGGCAAAGAAGAATAACATCGTGTGACAACCTGGTAGAGTGGTGCAATATGCGTACGTCGTAATTATTTAGGATAGTTCGTAGCAGTGACTTATTAAAGATGATGTAGTAGATAATGCAGGATAGGTATAGGAAAATAAATTAAAAGCTATCTGAAGTGGCGTCCTGAAGGCCTGCGGAGGAAGTTTATATATAAAGTCACAGCTTAAGTTACTTTAATCCAGATGTTTAACTTAAGAATATCTTTAAGGATTATGAAGATCCACCCAATGATGAAAGAGATTCAAACATCGTCGCGCTTAAGATAAACACCACTAACACTAGACTCACCAGCCTTGGTGTTAATCCATCAGCTCAAGCAAGCAATATAGAAGAGTAAAAAGTTTTCAATACTTTGGGAGTATTGTTTCTACCAAAGACCGAACCGAATGGTAATCCAAGTGCAAGATATAGAAAATGAATCAAACTGATTGGAAAAAGTCGTTCCGTATATCGGTGTTTACGAAACAACCAAGTATTTGTCTGGTCTTATCGTATTTTTAATGGGTGCGAATGGGATGTAATGGATTATGCTTAACCATGCGAGTCAGAAGAGCGAGTCGACCGTAAATTACATGGCGCAGAAGTCAAGAAATCTTAAATAAATCTTATATCATACGACTCCTTTTTAATTTTTTTGGCAAAACAAACTGTAATGATTTAATGTGAAAGGCTTCAAATAGACTTAAAGAACTTAATTTAAGACTTATCCCTCAATGGCGGAGAAATTCGGCATCGAAGAATAAACGACGCTACTTCTAACTTCATTTCTCTGGTCGGCTTATGTATGTATATCCCAAGGGAATTTGAAAAAGTTGTGAATAATCGGCCGATTTTGTTCAAAATTCATATTTAGCTATATGTAAACTTATGCCTGTTGACAGGACCCAGGCATGCCCTTCATTTCGGTTTGAAATTTGTACTGATAAATTATAAAAGGATCTATCGCCGCTATTTTTCAGTTAAAAAAAACTGGTGTACCAGAAGTCATATTCTATGAATTTAATGTAAAAAAATTAATAAAAGAAATTAGTACATTCCTCCATTCTTAGTTCAATAAACTTCATACATAGGCCAATCATTTGTTTTTATTCATTTTATTTGAGAATTCAGCCAAAGAAATTACAGAAAATTTAGTAAAAATATACCAATTAAAGTTGAATGATTTATGCAAGAGCTTTATAAAAACGCAGTTCGAAGCTCTGTTGTACTTGTTTAAATATCTTTCAGTGTACAAAATTACAACGACATATGTATGTATGTGTGTTTGTGAATTGGGTAATATGAATCGATTTTTTTTTTTACAAAAAAAAAGTCTTTTATTAATGGAAATAAACCTATATGTTGATGATAATTTACTTATTTATTGAAGACGGCATCTACAATAAGGAATTTTTTTTTTTAAATCTGTGTCCATTTGAACTTATACATATATTGTGGTATATGTTCAACGATACAGACACAACATAAATGACAAAAAATTCAATATGTGATACTATGAAAACAAAAATAAAATTAAAAGATATAGAATTTCTTATTTATCCTAAAAAAAAAATTATAAGTGAGGCATACTATTAAACATATATAAATTTCCTTTTGTAATTTAAAGAGGAATGTTTTCTATATGCTCTCTTTATCGGCATAGAAGCTACATATACATTAGAACAGGGATATAATGACCCAAGTATTGGCTATTCTGTATACTTAGATTGTTAAAATATTAAGTTTTTTTCAAACTTATTTGTAGGATGATATAGTTTAATATTATTATTTTTTTTATTTATTTATTTTTATTTTTTTGTTTGTTTTGTTAACCTATAATTATATGTACTTATAAAAGTAGTATGGTGTGAGTGTGGGTGTGTGCATTTTTTTTTTTTTTAAGAATACCTTTTTTGTCTCTTTCCTCCTCTTTTGCCAACGGCACCAGAATATCCTGCTTCAGGGGTACTAGGTGATGCAGGAGGTCGCTTATTTCGAGACGGTCTGGTACCAAAAGATTCATCTTCTTCAGCATAATCGACCACTTTTATGTTCTGAATTTTTTGTATTTGTTTTGCTTGATCGACTTCCAAGTATATATCAGAGGCGGTCACTTTCACAGTTGTGTTTTCTGTCTTTACCGCATATAACACTTTGTCGCTGGATTTTTCTATGGATAACACAGTGCCAATTTCATAGTCTTCTTCCACTAATGCGTATACCTGCTGATCCTGCAGTGGTAAGATGTCACCTTCACCGAAAACTATTGACTCTTTTGGAAGAGTCTTAGAGGCCCCGTCTTCGAAGAGAACGACATATTTATTACCAGGTTTCTCAGCAGTGATTTTTCCTGCATAGAATTTTTTATCTACCCATTTCGCTAATACGCATGGACCAACTTTCATGTCCTCGCTGTCAGGTGTTTCATCCCCTTTAGGGGTGTCTTTACTAATATCTCGTTTAGCTTGTTTAGCTTTAGGGGTACCTTCAATATCGTCTTCATGAATAGATCTTTTGCGCGCACGCTTGGATTTACTCGCTGACGTCGAGGGAGTTTCCAACATGGGACTGTTTTTCTTGTTTTTTTTAATTTGTTGTGTTGGTGTTAAAACCATGTTTGCTGCTCCTGTCGCCGTCGCTGTTTTTGCACTTTCGGGGTTAATTGCATGCTTAATTTTTGTGAATTGATTTATCATAAAATTGCATAGTTCTTCAATACCTAGGATAGTGTGTTTGTTTTGAGATGTAATTAAGCTATGGCAATTTGTTGAAGACGAAGTTGATGCAGACGTGGGCGTTTCTACTGTTTGCGGTAGCGAATATGCTGGTAAACTAGTTACACTGCCGTTGGATGAGCTTTGAATAGAGCTATCCGATGCTGAGACTTTATCTAGATGGGTCTTGTTTTTGTTACTTGAAAGATCTACGCGTTCAATTGAAAGGTACCGAACATCGTTTTGGTCACAGCAAACATTGACTTCGTATGCGCTATCTTTTTTCAATTCAGCCCCTGAGAGGGTGGAAATTTTTATATCGAATTTCTCATTTAGTTTTTGCGTTTTTGCTGGCGTAGCCGTGTCTTCTTCATCCGTTGTAGTATCAGGCATTCCATTGTATTTTTTAATAGCTTGAATATATTTTTTCATTGTACCATCGGATGACGGCTGATCGGTTTCACTCGCTGAAAAAAACCAAGTATTCAAAGTGAAATATTTAGTGATGTAGTGATGACAAAAAGTGATTGGTAGCTTCTGAACACAAAACATTTCAAAGGAAATACTCATCGCGAAATCTATTGCAAAACTAAGATTATACAGAAAGGATTATATAAACTAATATTAATATAAATAAACATAAAGTTCCGAAAATAATTGCTTGTTAACGGGAAATACAACTACTTCTCACCATGCTCAAATAAGAAAAAATTAAGTCTATGGACTGAGTAACCACATAATATAGTGGTGTACCAATTAGGTAAGGAAAAAAACTATTACAAAACTGTTTCAGCCAAAAAAAAAAATTAACTCAAGGAGCAATGGGCAGATGCGTCCAATTTAATTCAGGTTTAGACATGCCTGAGGGTCCCTACATTAACTTAAAGAGTTAAATAACTTTAGTCCTGTTACTCAGACTACACAGTTTTGTTTTTTTTCCATGTACATATGTATGTTCAAACAAATATGCATTCAATTATGCAATAAATGTGTTACAGTTGGTATTAAATTAATTTAAAAAAGTTTTTTGTGTTCGGACAAATACATACTACACATACATACACACATTCCTGTGCTTGCTCATGTGTGTGTACACATGCATATGTACATATATAAAAATGTAATACATTTACATACATATGTATGTACATAGGAAAATCAGAATGTAGTGGTCCACATAAATAGATACATAGATATGGGATATGCAACAACTTTCTTCAGGCAGAATTGAATTTGACTACGTATTCAGAACCTTTGCCCGGAGCGACCCTTTGACCTACATGCATATGTAACTCAATAACTGTCGCTTTATTATAAAAAAAAAAACAGAAGTAAAAAATAACGTATGTACAATAAAATCGCAAGATGAGAAGCCACTTATCAAACATAAAATGCCGCTTACGTTGGAACAAAAATGCATTAATAATCCGGGAATTAAAAAAAAGGGTTTTGTACATAACAGTGAAAATAACTTACTTGCACATGTTCCGCTTTCAGTTGCGGAATTCTCAAAACTCTTGGTCGAAAGTTTCGTCGACATTCCTTCTTCCTCTTTTTCATTGCGACTTAGGTCAGCAACATCAGATATCTTACTAACGTTTTCCGAAGATATTTCGAACTGTTTCTGTATGGGAGTACTATTGAACACATTCGAGGATGAAACCGGTGTATTCGTCAAGCTGCTGGAAACGATGTTATCCTTTTGCTTTATGTCGAGTAGATGTTTATTTTCAGGTTTCGTTGTTTCTACAATTGGCAATTCCTCTGTTTTCTCACTATTCTCACTATTGTCGTGGTTAGCAACGATGGCCGGTTCCGTTTTGTCGCTTGTTACTTCACCAGTTGAACTTTGCTCGGGTTCAATAACAGAGCTTGCTTTTTGAACTGATTCAGTTTCTATTGCTGTTGTTTTCGCGGCAGTGATTTCTAGTTTGTCCACATCGATAATCTCAATTGCTTCGCTTTTTTTCTCAATTTCCTCAACTTTGAGGGCTTCATTATCTGTGTCCATTGAAATTACTTCTGCGTTGTTATGCGATGCAGACTCTTTTATGTCCACTTCCATTTCATCGCTCTTTTCCCCAACAGAATCATTATCAACTTCCATTTCTTCGCGGACAGTTTCTGTCAACTCAGAGATTTTACTTTCGACAGCTTCGCCATTGTCTGCTAGGCTTGGCTTTACGGTGGACTCCACTTCTGCTATTATTTCCGGTATTTTTTTTTCTTCGAGTTTAGTTGTAGAGCTGGAAACTGTAGCATCCTTATTGGGTATTGCTGTAATAGTTGGACTATTGTCCTTTTCTTCTGGTTTTGCTATTGTAACTGCCGGTGATTCTTTTACGTCCTCACTTGATGTCGCCAATTGTGATTGATTGCACTTATCAACTCTATCGTCTTCTTTGACTACGAGAACTTTATCTCCTACGATAACAGCATCAATCGAGGACGCCTCGCTCTCTGTCATATCTTTAACTTTCAATTCTTTAACATCTTTTGTCTTCTGCTCAGCTGCCACTGTTATTTGACTTTCACTCTTTTCCATTTCCTCGATTTCCTTTAAAAACTCGTGTTCAGACGTTTTACTAATCTCATCAGCATTCTTAAGGTCCGACAATTTATCGTTGCAAACTTCTTCAATTTGTTCCAGCAAATCGTCTTTTTCATCGTTAATTTTACCTAAACTGCTGCTGTCAACTAATGAACTGCAATCGGCTTCGGATTTTTTGATAAGTTCAACATTTTTAGCCTCAGAAACCGAAGTCGTATCAACGGCATTGTTAAATTTATCGTCTATAATAGCATCTACAATACATATGTACAAGCAAATTGGCGCTCATTAGAAATTGGAAAAATAATATTTTGCTTTTAAGTTTATACAGGTTAATAATAAATTCACACTGAACGCTAATTTAATTCATAAATCCAAATATTTTCTTAACTATAGGGACAAGAGAAATTTTCGGATAAAAAAAAAATCACCTTTTTTCAAGAACGACGCGTCCCGTACGCTTGCCACAGTACTCCCTTCGACTTCCATACCTCAATACTTTTTATTACAATTATAATGAAATTATTTTATATTACTATTAAATCGCAATTCTTGTATTCTTCCTTTTTAATGAGAATTTAAGAAATAATTAGCCGTTATTTGTTCAAAATAATGATAAAATAAAAGCCGAATTAACAATTACACCATACGCCATTTGTATTTATGAAATCAGGGTCGCCAATATACGAAACGGTTCACAAAATATTCAGCATTGAGAAGACGCGGTCTTAGGGTGTGGCCACACCTGAATTGGCGGAAATGTCCTACTGCACTCAATGTTTATTTATTCCGAATTGATTTTAAGTTTTTTTTTTTTTTTAAATGCCATCAAAATAAGCGGATCCAAATATATACATATATGTAATATATTATTCAATTATAGAAAATTATACCGCTTAAGAATTTTGTCTTATAACATTTTTTCGATTTCCACTCAAAATATTGGAAAGTTTTAAAAAGTGGGCATGGTTGTTTCGAAATTGAGTACGCGCCATATCTTTGCATATGCCTTCACACGTTTAATTCACACTTTTGATTGAACAATAGTTCACAAGTACTTAAATTGCACGGAAATTAATAGGGAACTGGTGCCATTCCGATCAAGGATATTTACATGTGCCAGCGGGTTAGAACTGCACTGTGTCAATCGTTCAAATTTGTAGACCGAATCGTTTATGTATTGTTTTAAAAATGATTCTGTCTTTCGAGATATACAACATGAACTTCTCAGTAGCGAAATATGTGTATTCTAAAAAATGAGTGAGAGAATGGAGTGAGAAAGCCATGCAATCAGTATTTCGTGTTGTCCAAAATAGAACAACTATTACTAATATCATTGTAGACGATGTAAAGAAATTTCAATTTCCTTTTTAATCCATTACAGTCAATGCTTTGTTTCGTTCGTTCATACCAGTGTGAGATAAGTATTCACATTGTGATTGATTGGTTTGTGGTTGTGTGACGGCAATCATCAATAGAAATGCGTACCTTCACAAAACAACAAATTTTCACGTATTTCTACGAAAAATTACAAAGTCCTGTTCGAGTAGGCAGTTTCGTAGTTTTTCGTAAAAAAAGTACTCACGCAAGAGAAAAAAATTTCCCCATGTTACGAATTTTAGAGGAAGAATTTTCTTTGCACTGATTTATGACATCTGTCAAATCACTGTGCCAGTGGGGTATCTACGTTGGGACACAGATTATAAGTATATAATCTGAGCTTTATGGTGAAGAGAGGCAGTGCCCCGAGGTAGTAAAGAGGAGAAATTAAAGAATAGTTGTCTTAACCTGGACAAATTTTTAGTTGAATGGTTCTTCGGAGGTTATTTAATGTTATACTCTTGCAACAAATTTGTTGGCATTGAGAGGATATCGAGATGATTTAAGTCTTACCTAGCTACGCAACTGCGTTTGGCATTCAAAAGTCTACAAAGTGGTCAAATTTCGTTGATTCCGCGTTCGTTTCCTTTTTCGTAATCTTATCTCTCTGAGAATTTTACCCAATTCCTTGAAATTTTACAATTTACGAATTTGTTGGTTAGGGGTTGAATCTTGAACTCTTGCTTTTTGGTCCAAAATACTAGCCTCTTATAAAGTTCAGGCTCTACATTCGTTCAGCTAGGTAGAGTTCGCGCTGGGGAACCTAGACATACATACCACCTACTGACATACCTTACCCATAGAGCAAACGAAATTTTCTTAATATGTATGTACTTCAATAAATTTATTTATTGAATGCCTAATTTTTGTTTTATAATAAACTGAGGCAAACGCCTTCCTTTCCAATATCTGGGAATTGGAGTTTCGTTTGCCTCTTGTAATCTTGACATAACATACTGCTCTGCGGAGAATTTTTCTGCTTCTTTGATCTGTGATATCAGACCAGCTTGAAAGGCCTTCTCTTTTCTCATTTCTCTCCTTTGGCGCACCTTAAAAATATATTAATATTTACTTCAATAATATTGTTCTTCTATAAATGTTACACACCTTCGCCCATTCGAATTTCATCTTTTTGCGGAGTTTCTTCAGTTTGTGCTTCTTCATTTTACGACGTCTTATGACTATCAGGCGCGCCGCATGAATTTCATTTACCTGTTGTGTTGGCGGTGACTCGATTATTCGTTCGTTTTTAATTATCTCTCTTATTTCATTGAGGAGCGAATCTCTGGGATTTTCAATGGATATATTATTTAAAGGTACGTCTTGAATTATCTTTTTCATTGGGTGGTGCGAAGGAACTTGCATTGCAGCTCCAATCCAATGATGTTCGAGCTTTGGTATTCCGGGTTTCGTAGCGCTCACATTGTAAAAGTTTCGGCATAAGCTGGAAACATCTGCAAAATAAGATTGCATATGTATAAAATGCGGAACTTAGTTCAGTTCCTACTCGATATTCGTTTTCTTGTCAACCGATTTGACTTCTTGTACTAATTTCAAAGTTGTTCTTAAATTGCATTGCCTTTGCCGGTAGTTACATACATTATATGCACTATGGTAACTTCTTAATGTGCAGACTTTTAAAGGAAAAGCTACAGCTACCAGCTACAATTTTGTATTACTAATGTACATATTTTAATTCAATACAAGTAAAATCGATTGACATCAATTAATTTTATATATAAAAACTATAAGCGTTTAAGCAATGCTCCACTTATGTCAAAGAAAATGAGAAAAAAATAAAATAAACAATGTGAACGTGAACGATATTGCATAATGACAAATTAACATATTAAGAACATCTGTCACGGTATACTTAAAACGAGAATACTATTCAAAGTTAACATATTTTCTACTCTTTTGACATATTTTGAAAAATAAATTATTTACTCACAAGCCGAAACCTTGCTACGCAACCTCAACATTTTTACTGCTTTACTTTGCAAATCAAAAAAAAAACATTCAAGAAATACGCATGGAGGGAACCACAAACAACTAATGATGAGATAGTCCACTGTGGAGTCTCTCTCTCCCACCATATACTACGTATACATGTAGAATTGAACCTAGGTCGAACCCGGATCGAAATGCGTATATACCCGAGTCGACTGAAATCGACTCCACTTATTTTTGTTGAGTTGAGTCGAAAATATGCGGCCATCTTGGTGTCTAAAATTGACCACCAAGGAATTTTTTTTTGTTATTCGTTATTATTTGAAATTGCAATTTGAAAGTGCTATAACTATTAAATGAAAGGAGTATGACAATATCTAATTGCAGCATTGAATTCAGTGCAATAAAATGAATCAATTGACATGAACAGCAATACTAGTCGTTTTTCTTTTTTAGTTCAGAGCAGAGCCTGAGTTGTCAAAAAAAAATGTTTGTGTTTCTTTTTTAGTTCAGAGCGCTTAGAGCACTCGATTCGTGTTTCTTTTTTCGTTTAGAGCGCGCTCCGAGCGCGCTCTATCAGCTCTGCATGAATTGATGGAGCATCCTGAGCAAAACCCGAGCACAGTGAATTTGACGTTTGACAAGGGGTAAAGCAATAAGAAAACGAAATCGAAAACAATTGAAATGGAGTTCGAGGCTTTGTTTTTAATTAATTATTAGTAGTTAATAATTAAATGAAAACTTTATTTGTGTATAAACGCTATTTTAGTGTTTAAGAAGACAAAAAGCATGAATGGTCGATTAATTTTGCAGTCATATGACAGGTACTGCTCAATCGTGTTTCTTAAATATATCAGAGCGCACTCGACATGTTCAGGCTCTGTTCAGAGTTCTGTTCTGAACTAAAAAAGAAAAACGCCTACTGTAGAGCTGAATTAATTTTTAGCTATTGGGGTGAATTTAACGGAACAAAACAAAAAGGAAATTTATCTTCCAACACATGCAAAACTTAGTTCACACTAAAGAAAATTCAATCAGACGATGACTGTAATATTTATTCACATGCATTCGCGGATAGAGAATCATGGGAGAGGATTTAGGCTCCGCCCATTTGAGGGTTTTAGGTCAGGGGATGACACGTTGACTATCTGTTTTAATCTGTGATACAGACATTATCACCACCCCACGATAATTTTTATTTTAATGAGTATCAGTATTTTAAAAAGCAAATTAATAATAGTACATATTACAAATAAAAAATTTATCCATAAGTTATTTATAATCCGCAATTATTTTTACAAGTGGGCTCCGTGGCTCGTGGGTTGGATTCCAGGCAAAACCTAATGTTCTTTCACGGCCCCACCTCTTGCGAGCGTCTGACAAACATCCGGGAGTATAACTGTTATGAAAAGCTTCTCAAATAGCAAATCGTCCTTCGGATATGGCGTTAAACATAGGCCCATTCCATACGTACAACACGAATTGTTGTGAGAAGCTAGGCACTGTGTCCCATGGACCTGTCGCGCCAAGGATTTGTATTTGTATTTATTCTTACACACTTCACAAACAGAGCCTGCTAATTTAAAAGGACTGAGATCATATGTACCAACCCGGGGTATAAAAATTCAACTGGCTATTGCTTGCTGGGGATTATCCAAATGAACTACTGGCTGGCGAGGTTTCAAAAAAACTAGGCTGTTATTCTATAAATTGAATAACGCATATTTCTCTTACTTTACATTACCAACATAACTGTCAGGCAAGATTATAGTTTCCGAGGTGCCAAGATCTGAAAACGCAGTTTTGTAGTTCTGGATGAAATAAGACAAAAATATAAAATACCAAAAATCTATTACTACTACTTTCACTAATATAATCATTATATTAAGAATATGGCTGCTTTCCTAAATTCAACCAAAATGCGCATTGTGACTGCACATCGCATCCGTGCTGCAAACACACGGTACTTTCAGTATTCTTTAGGAATGCTATGCGATGCGCACTATTTATTTTTTGGAAATATGAAACAATGTGTAATAAATTAATTGCAACTCAGATAATTAACCATTTCCTAAACAATTGTGCTGGTGACAAACATCTAGCCGAAAGCCTTGGTAGCTAGTGCTATGATTTTGTATTATTATTAATTGTAATTTATGTTACTTAATAATAAAGTAAAAGTAATAATAATAAATTTTTGTTATGAAATTTCTATTGAAATCTTCTTAATCTTCTATATGCACATATATATAAAAGAGAGTGACGTTAGTTACTTTACTACGCTTATAACTCAAGAACGCCTGGACCGAATTCGATGATTCGCACCAATTCGGACTGGCCTCCGGCCAAAAAAGAAGAATACCAAAAAAAAATCCGAAAAAAAAAATATGAAGAAAATAATTTTCCCGTACATTTTGTATGGAGCGATTTTACGACGCCATCTTCATGATATATGACGTTTATGTTTACGTTACGTTGTGACAATTTTTTTTTTGACAATCTGACTGACTGACGTATTGTTATGGAATTCAATGAAACACCCGATCGAGTCGATTGTCGATACAATAGTCGTTTTTCTTTTTTAGTTCAGAGCAGAGCCTGAGTTGTCAAAAAAAATGTTTGTGTTTCTTTTTTAGTTCAGAGCGCTTAGAGCACTCGATTCGTGTTTCTTTTTTCGTTTAGAGCGTGCTCAGAGCGCGCTCTATCAGCTCAGCATGAATTGATTGAGCATCCTTGAGCAAAACCCCAGCACAGTGAATTTGACGTTTAACAGGGGGTAAAACAATGAGAAATTGAGAAATGGAGTTCGAGGCTTTGTTTTTAATTAATTATTAGTAGATAATAATTAAATGAAAACTTTATTTGTGTATAAACGCTATTTCAGTGTTTAAGAAGACAAAAATCATGAATGGTCGATTAATTTTGCAGTCATATGACAGGTACTGCTCAATCGTATTTCTTAAATAAATCAGAGCGTTCAGAGCGTGCTCGACATGTTCAGGCTCTGTTCAGAGCTCTGTTCTTAACTAAAAAAGAAAAACGCCTAATAATGATCTTTATTTTTCTATAAACTGTACACTGACCGTCAACTCTCTCCCGTATTCTCGTTTATTTCGCATATTTTGATTGCCCGGATGCTCGTGTGCAACATAAACACTTTTGCACCTGAACTCAAACGAACCCAAATGAGTGAATGCACTGAATCAGAAATTCAGCATAAACGCACACCCGAATCATAAATTAACTGTACTATATAATATATGGTTAATTTATGACCCGAACGCGATCGAGCCCAAATTCATGCGATTGTGTTGCACATGACCGGATTGGGGTGAACAGGTGTAATACCTGATTGGGGTGCATAACTTCATAACAGTATAGTTGTTTTTTATCACGTTCAGGATCGCGCGATAATGGGCCACTTCCCAACGGCGATTTTCTTTTTAGCATTTTCCGTCGGTTCTTTAATATATATTAAGTTTGATACATAATTTGTAACATAGAGTAATAATCGAGATAGACTCTATAAAGTATATACATACATATACATATATTCGTGATCAGTGTCAATAGCGAAGACGATTTAGGCATGTCCGTCCGTCCGTCACTCCTTCCGTCACAACTTTTTGGGCCTTAAATTTTGAACTAGGAAGATGAAATTTCATATCTGAGCTTTAGAGAAGGAGAAGCAGTACAAGTGTAAAAATGTTTGAAATCCGCCCAGTGCTACGCCGACTTTTTCATAACTTCACTAAATTATATGAAACCAAAAAATTTTGTTAAGACCAAATATTTAGGCATTTAGATTCCCTACAATCTCTATATATGTATATAAAAAATTGTTGCAACTGCGTTGTGACTTTATAACTCACGAACGGTCAAACCGAATTCGATCAAATGTTTAGAGTTTGTTTATAATGATATGTAATATAGGATATTGTATAGCAAATTGTTTGTACTACCATGTGGCAGCACTGCCATTCCCCCATTAACTTTTTTAAATATACTCACTTCTGGCTGCTTTTGGCAATTCACCGAGCTAAAAACGAACTTTAAGCCAATGTATTTTGCATCAGACAGGTGTTAAAAGTTTATTGTTAGTTAAGACAGGACAACGTCTGTCAGATCAGCTAGTATGTATGTATAAAAAAATGAATTGCTATCGGTTCATATGTGCATAACTCGGCTGAACATCATCCGATTTACATGGAGATTTTTTTGTTGGATTGGTATTGAACACAATGAAGCCGAAAATTACAAATTTTGACCGGAAAAGTCGGAAAATCGTGAAAACCCGAAATTGTATACTTTTAGAGGTGGATGGTGGCGATATTTGAAAATTCCATTTTGTATGGGAAGGTAGTACTACTTTGAGGTAGTAAACGACTTTGTCTACCTTGTCTCTGCTTTCAATTTCGACAATAACACCTCGACAGAAATAAAACGAAGAATAACTCTTGCCAATCGCTGTTTCTTTGGGCTGAGAAGGCAATTGAGTAGTAAGGCCCTATCCCGAATAACTAAGGAGACTCTATATAAGACCTTGATTATGCTTTATGACGCTGAAGCTTGGACTCTATCAAAAGCGGATGAAGATATCCTCGGCCCCTTCGAGAGAAAAATTCTTCGCAAAATTTTCAATAGAAAGGCTGAAGCGTGGACTTTATCGAAAGCGGATAAAGATAAAGAGATTCAACGACGAACTTTACGAGATATACAGTGACATCGACCTAATCAAAAAAACTGCGCATCAGTCGTTGTATATATGACTAAGACATGTAGAGTGAATAGACACCAGCGCTTCGGCCCGTAGTCTTCGAATCAAAGCCGGAGGGACAACGCAGTAGAGAAAGACCTCACTTAGGTGCGCGCATAAATAGAAGAGGACCTCAATCTACTTGGGAGTGCGCACTTGGAGGCAGTTAGCTAAGGACCGGGCTAACTGGAGAGGCCCAGGTTTACCCCGAATTGTTGCGCCACTTAAGTAAGTAATAGTTTGATACAAATAAAATAATCTAAAATATGTATGTATTTATATATGTACATATATTCGTGGTTGCTTATTGATTTTGGGATATAAAGAATTTCTAAAAGTCAAATATGGAGCTGGACATATTGAAGTATAGTTGGTATTAATAAGTGTCGAAACCGAGTGAAATTCGTATATATGTGTGTATGAATATACACATACCTACCTACATACTTTTTCTTTTCACAATTTTTATTCGTGAATCACAATCACAGTGAGTTGCCTTCTGGAAGGGAGCTATTTAAAGGCTCTATTGGAGAGATCGTCTATCACGGTGAAGCTAAGACAAGGATGTTTAGAGATATAGTTTAAACGGGGACGAACATATTAAATACATAGTCTTTCGGGGTTAGTCTAGAAGGATACTTGTTTAAAAGAAAAGTTAGTAGATGATAAACATACCCACCTTGTTAGCAATCAAATTGTAAAAAGTTACTCATAATATCGGATCCTAAGGTTCAACACTATAATGTTGACAGATGTTTCCTACTAATTTAGAGTTTATTTTGTAAAGGCGTAGTTGAGTAAATCGGACACGAATTTGATAGAGATGTAGTAAATATTGAAGTTTATTTACATATGTATGTACGAAGTAGTGTAGCTAGTATTAGGGGAAAACGAGCCGATGTTTGTGATAATTAAATATAAAACACGCGTAGCATAAATCTTTATTTTACCACTTTATTTAACAAAATAAATGAAAGTATACTGTACAAATAGTGAAACCTAAATATTGACTTGGTCACTTACATAAAAAATATATATAATAGTAATAAAAAAATAATGTTGATCAACTATATTTAAAACTTACATTGTTTATTATTACTTCTCCATTATCTTGTCTTTGCGTTAGTTTCAATTGCAAATTACTCTTCAAGAGCTTGAACGGATATCAAATAAAAGAGATTCATATGAGTTTATACATTACTATACATGCATAAGTATGTATGGATATAAACTTTTAGTTTGTATATAAAAAAGAACAACTTTTGCTATAAAGAGTATTAATTTTTTTTTGTTTATTTCTTTTTTTACGACTTTCTTTTACGAAGCTTATTAAAATCTATCACTATTTCATAAAATGTTCCTTTTTATAATTAAATTGTAAGCTTAGGGATATAGATGACAATAAAGGCGATAAAAATATTGAAGAAGTTTTATAATGTTTAATTTTTATTTTAAACTTCATTTCTCAATTGTGTTTTTTGAAAATATTGTTGGGTTATTAATAATGTAACAATTTCTTTTTATAAGTTTTTTATAAAAAAAAAAAGTGAAAACTACATGTTTATTTTGCTTACTTTTCTGTAATACATGCATATGTATGTATGTGTACCAAATGAACATAATTAAGTTAGATTCGATAATCAAATATATAATAAAAAATTGTAAAGTAATTAATATTAATTTTATTTAAACTTTAATTGGCTTCTTAGAATATGTCGACACTATGATTCTGATTTTAAATTGGAATCTGGATAACGAGTCACCTCTTAATTCTAAATGAACAACGTCATGTGGATGAGATATAAAGGCTTCTCATACATATATTCTAACATAATTTAAAGCATTGCAGATTCTGAGCCTGGATGAATCCAACCGTAGCGGAAAAGATTTGCATCCAGCTACCAAGATTGATGTTTGAGCAAGGGAACGAAATCCTCCAATCTCAACAGTTTTTAAAATGATTAAATATTGATAATATTGTAAGTCCAATTGTATGTATGTATATTCCTTTTAACTACGAAAATATAAAATCAATAAATGCGTAAAAATGCTATTTGTATTATTTTTATGGGTAAATGCAATTTGGAATAGATACAGATTCAATTCAAGTAGACCTAAGACTTTTCAGTTAATTCGAACATTTTAATTTTTGCGATAATATATAATTGCAATAATAATAAGAGTATAGACTTTCCGAAAGTTATAGGTGGAAAAATAAAAAAATATATGTGTTTGGAATATATGTTAAACCATTTAACACTGAGACAAGTTGACAACAATTTTAAAATATAAACACTTAATTGTACAAATTAAGTTGTATAGAAACGAATACAAAATCTTGTATTCGCAAGACTAGTGTTGAAGATATTACTACGATGAGAAGACTATTCTGTCCAGAAGACATTGAGTGCATATAATGTCCGATATTTTTTTTTTTATAGTAATCCATTATTTAAGTCATAAGTGAATTAGCACGATGCAGATGTGATTATTTATAATTTTATTTTGTTTAATGTTGGTTTTTGTGCATATGTTTTGACAAAAGATGAGTGATTCGTCAATGACGTAGGTACTTTTATTAAATATTTAATGGAATGTTTTAATTTTAATAAATCTATAGGAAGAAGTGGTTTAATAGCCAAATAAAGATAACAACAGAATTAAAGTTCAAATCAGAGTTATGTCGCAAAAAATACATACAATACGGTGCGATTCACGATGCGCTGGTTGCTTTTGTTTGCGCAGCATATTCATTCACAATCCATTTTAGAATATAGTGCGTTGTGTCATCATTCTAAGTTTGCATTTAGAAATGGTTGCAGATTTACAAAGCAGTGCTGTATGTATGTATAACCAAGGACTACTACTTTAAATTAGTGTGTTTCAGATGATATCCGTTTTAATGAAAATAAGCTCTCCTTTGGGCGAGGACTTTTTTATGCACAAATACATTTTACTTGTCTAGTAGATTTTATTAACTATTCTTTTAGAATGATAGCATTTAAGAAAATGTGGGAAACGCGTTACCTCTTTCCCAAACAGTGTGTATTTTGACTTTAATTGTGTTAAGTGCCTCCTACGCAACATCTCGTAATTATTAAAGGTCGTGGAAGAGAAATTTTTGTTGAAGTTATTTTTAAATTAATTAATAATCGCTTACAAGGTATTTGTTTAGTTTCCTCTAACACAGAATTTCGGACCTGCCTCAAATGGTTCACAATAGGCCTTTTTCTGTTCTAGTTCAGAGCAGAGACTACGATGTCAATACATTTTTTTAGTGTTTTCCAGTTTAGGCGTTCGAGCTCTGAACAGAGCCTGAACATGTCGAGTGCGCTCAGAACAGAGCACGCTCTGAATACTCTGATTTATTTAAAAAACACGATTGAGCAGTACCTGGTCTTCTTAAACACTGAAATAGTGTTTTTACACAAATAAAATATTTATCTAATTATTAACTGCTAATAATTAATTAAAAACAAAGTCTCGAACTACATTTTAATTGTTTTCGATCTTGGTTTTTCATTGTTTTACATCCTGTCAAATGTCAAGTTTACCGTGCTTGGGTTTTGCTCAGAATCCTCAGTCAATTCATGCTGAGCTGATAGAGCCCGCTCTGAGCACGCTCTGAACGAAAAAAAAAAAAACACGAATCGAGTGCTTTGAGCGTTCTGAACTAAAAAAGAAAAACGCCTTGAATCGACTGAGCATCCCGAGTAAAACCCGAGCACGGTGAATTTGATGTTTGACAGGAGGTAAAGCAATGAAAAAACAAAATCGAAAACAATTGAAATTGCGCCCTAATCTGAAAGTTAGTTAATAGTTAATACCATTAAGATAAACCAAACCCTTTCAGCCTTACAAATTCAACCGCTCAAATAAACATTGCTGGACAGTAGATCGAGAAAGTTGATAGCTTTCTTTACTTAGGAAGTATTGTCTCGACCAAATTCGGCTACGAACTCGATATATAGAAGAGGATTCTGGGATACAATTGTTTTCACAAATCTGGAGGAGTAATGTTTACAGCACTTCCATATTGCAATACGGATTTACTTATGGAACACATCTCCTCATAAGAGTACCAACGCCAAAAAATGTAAAATGGGTGGAAATCTTGACTAATAAGATTCAAAAAATCAGCAGATAGCAATTTAATAATTCCGTTTTCTGTATTAATGAAGAATAATTTGCCTTATTTTATAGTACATACATATGGATGTACATATATATTATTTTTTGTTGGTATTGTTAGTACTGAACTTTAATGATTTAATATTTTCCGCATCTAGAAGATTCAGTTGTACTGCGACATACATATGTACACATGTTATATATTAATCAAATTAAATTAAGTTAAACAATTAAATTTCTTTGCAAAAACTTTGTATGGACGACGGATAGATATCTTAATTATATCAGCTGGTGAACCCAATAATAACATTTTTTGAATTTCTTTTCTTATCTTATCTCTTTAATAAAATAAACGATATTTTCTCGTTTAAAAAAATTTATGCAAACTAAAGTGGTTAATTGTTTGTTGGTAATAAATAAATTAAACCAATTTTTGTATTTTCCACAAAAAAAAATTCACTTTTCAATGCTTAGATTTATTGCATAATTTAATCAGTATTGTGCATCCATTTCTGAAGTTTGGTTTTCTACGCATGTTCAAATAAAAAATTAAATCATCAAAGTAGAAGAAAACCTTAAAATCAATATAAACTATTTATAATTTTGCTGAAATTTGTATAATTTGTTGTCAATAGATTGATGGGAAAAAGGTAATTGATAAAAATGATCAGAGCGGACTATTCAATCAATCAAATGATCTATAGAGTTAAAGGTATTTGCGGCGATTTAGTAGGCGTACGTAATAAATCGCTCTTCACTTGCATTTAAGAATAAAAAGGAAGCTCTTTCTTAGTGCACTACAGATCAGTGCTGTTTAAAATTGGAGTTTCGCTACAAACAAATGGTCTACGACTAAGAAACTACAATAGCATGTCGCTGTCTGTATGTATAATAGTTTGGTAATAAACTGGTATTTAATCTAACGTAGAAACGCAAACAGAAAACATTGTCAACATACATATGTATAGTTTCAACAAAATAAAAATGTGTTTCAATTTATAAAAACAGAAGTATATCCAAACCAATCCTGTTTATAATACAATATTTTTTTTTGTAACAAAATATAGTAATGCTTATGCTACTGTTCTTTTTGCCTTGTCGACATATTCTTAGTGAGCCAAATAAATACATTTTTAACGGTTTATAAAATTCAATTTCATTTTCAGAAATTGAAAAAAGTATATTTTTTATTAATAAAAATAAAAACGCATTTTTGCGTAAGTGAAATTAGTGTACAAGAAATGTTAGTATGTACAAACTTTGCTTTGCCCTTGTCTGGTTCTGATTTCATTTGAAAAACAATGTCTTTTATTAATGAATTTATTAATAACATAAGTTTAAACTTTGTATGTGTTTGAATATAATATAAGTTTAAAATTACTTGTTATACATAATAATGCATAAGCTTTTTATTTTTCGGATCTAAAATTTTATTTTTATAATCGGTGCCTAAAAGTATTTATTATATTTATATATATAAATATATATATATATATATATAATAATCATGTATGTATATATATAAAATTATACATATGTATTTAAAGATAAATTATAACATAGAATATAGAACTTACACCATAATTGGTTCATCGTCCAAACTTTCCTGTTTTTTTTTCTTTCGAGTCGTTTTTATATTACCGCCCTCTATAATACTTGCTACTTTATTGCTACTGGTATAAGGTGTTGACAATGATGCCGCAGAAAGAGTCGTTCCTGCTACTACATTTGGTGATGATGATGATGTTGATGGTGATGGGATAGCCGAAATCCATTGAATTCCGTCAACTGCAGAAGTACACTGCTGTGTATTTGGAAGTAAATGTATTGTTGTCGAATCATAGCCACTTGACATACTACGCACAGCCATTGGTTTACCCGACTGACTCACTGCAGAGTAATTTATTCCACTAGGTCCTGCAGTTGCTGCTGATGCATGTGCCATGGAATAACTGAGATTCTGTTGACTTCCCGAACGTCGTGTCCCATTGCCTGTGAAACTATTGATGTTACTATTGCATGTTGCTTTGGGAGTGGATGAATAATTTTTCATCGACGGGTAACCTGATGATATCACTTCGTGATCTAAGGAAGCATGATGTCTTGGGCTTGGAATATAATCGATGTTCTGATCTCGCAGATTATAGCTTAATACTATGGAATCACTCGCTGAATCTGCGTCATAATGGTGATGTTGCTGCTGCACGGGATGTGCTGGAGACTGTTGTTGCTCGTGTAGTTGGGGTTGTTTATCATCAAATCCTTTTTGACTTGAATTATTATCTCCATCTAAAATTCCAAATGATGAATCAATACTGTCCTTGAATTCTTTACATTCGGCTAATGAATGATTGTCCTTATCTTTCCCGGTACTAAGATCGTCTAAGCTTCCTCCTTCTCCATCCAGATCGGTCGAAAGCAAATCATCGTCTGACGTAGCTCGTACCAAATTTGGCAATGCTGATGTCAGCAATGCCTTTTCTTTACGAATCTCTTGAATGTGTCCCTCTAATATCATCTCTTCTGTTTCAGTCTCGATTTGCGATGACCGCTGGGTTAACTCCTCGGGTGAAAACACTTTCGAGCTACGCAAAGTACTTAACCTGGTGGTGGCGGTGTGTGCTGCTGTGTCTAACGTATCTATATCAGCTAAAGTACTTTTAACATTTAACATCTTTTGCGTGATCAGTGTCTCTATGCACTTTGTTTGTCTACCGATATCATTAAGACTATCTTGAGCAGGTACTAAACGATTTGTTCGCAAAACACAAGGAGCGAAGACTATCGACAAAGAACTCGCCGACATGCGATTGTGTTTTTCTCTTTGTGCTACCAGAGCCAAATGGAAAATTAAACGCTCTAAGAGGAAATGGTGTGCCTGCGGGAGTTTTTTAATCAACGATAGCAGAGTCTGGACGCGTACATTCGTATCAGGTAAATCAGATGCACGAAGGAAATCATCGTATCGATCGAATGTTAGCAACGGTTCGGGCATTTCTCGGAGAAAAGACTTAAGCACATTTGCTAACACGTGCACGTTATATGACTCGTAATCAATTTCTGAACCAATTGGTGTCTCAGACATTTTTTGCTTCAGTTCCCGAATTTTCGAATTGACACCACTTTTGCGATATATCCCTTCAGTATAAAGGGCTAACATTTCGATTTTCGTAATTAGTTGTTCGATTTGTATGGGAATTTTAGCTCCTTCAGCTAAACATAAATCCGTTAATGGCACACCAAAGAGTTTTGAGTCAGTTATACTAGATTGTGACGATACGCATCCACCGTGTGTAGAAGATGTCTTGTTACATGATGAGGCTTTTTGATAGCATTTCTTGTGACAAGTAAGGCGGCAATTTTGACAAACCTGCAAATGAAAATTTAATACATATTTTATTTAACAAATTGTACTTATTTTCCACATATAAGAAAGTTTTAATCAAATTCAACCACACTATCCAATATGTAATTAAAACAGAATTTTAAAATTTGAAATTATTTTCACTAAGCAAATTTAATATTTCTTACAATATACCATCATCAGTTTGCGGTACGTAGAGTGCAAGTACATACATATGTATGTATATGAGATGAGTTTTTGCGAAAATCCTTTGGCTCCTTTCTGGGTCCTGTAACGTATGAATAAATACTGTTCTGGGTAACCTTCGGATTTATGGACTGCGATTGCAATATAATTTTGAGAAGTGGGATAGAACCTACTTGCAGCTTCCACATCTGAGATAAAACGTTATGATAATATGTTGGTTCATTGCACAACGTATGACCGAAAGGTACATAAGTATAGATTAATTGTCATCACATTGAGTAATGATAGTTTTAGCCGTGAGGGATAAGGTGTAATAACAACTGCACAGAGACAAATTTCTTGTGGCTTCAAAAACTTCTAAAAAGAAGAAATCCTTTATCCAGGGGCAGAACTAAGCATGCGTTATGATTTGAGTCATTTATGCTCTATCTATCCAATAATTCTCCAAGCGGTTAATGAAATGTATTAAATTAATATTTGGAATTGATATTTCTTTCCATCGTCACTTTTGTTGTTGAGCTGTTGATCGCTTCTTGACAACCTATTCACTGTTTTTTTTTGTATTTAATATGGCACTAGTTATTCACTCGCTGGCATCCTTATTCTAAAATCATTGATATGGTTATAAGCTGATTATCGTCGTCTTTCGTTAAGCAGATGTACATATGTACATATGTATGTAAGTAGATGCAAAATGTTGACTGTATGAGAATTATTATTAGACATTTGCTTACATGGTCTAAGCTCATGGCTCTTGTCTCATGCCGCCGTCCTACGAGTAATTGACGGCTCTTTACCGGTACTTCTTTACTGCCTGAATGTAAGTGATCTCTGTTTATAGAAGTGTAGACGCTCGATTAATTCTATGGTTTCAAACATTTCATGTGAAGGTTAAAAAATAGTATCGAAGGTTTAGGGTTTTTCATAGCCCGCTTGTGATTAAAAACATCCATCAAATGTGATGAGTCTTGGGACCTACATCCTCAAACCAGTACTACTTTATTGTGTCAATTTTAAATTTTAATGTACAAATGTACAAATGTACATCTGCTCATTTCATTTCTTTTCTAAATAAAAATAAATTAAGTCAAAGTTGTACTTACCAAACCTCGTTCAATTGGCCATAATAGAAAAAGTTGACAAATTTCACAGGCTGTTGGTATATTGATTATCGTTAGTTGGAATGTATGTCCTGCAAAAAAAAAAAAAAATGTTATTTTAACAGTCGAAATAATATTCATAAGTGTTAATACCATAGTAACTAGTATGCTCCTCAATCTTTCTTTTCTTTTCTTTTTTCCTTTTCGCCTTTGGTTTCTCTGTTTCCCTGGAATTCATGAACTCATTCATAAAACCACGGAAAGCATTTACACCCATTGTAAGGGGAAAATCATTCTGTTTGCCACAACAAGTTTCCATGACTTGACCAAAGTTATCAATTAAATCTCTGTATTTAATATTAAGAGAATCGGAGTTTTGTTTATGTGCAACACTGTACTGTGTTACTAGATTGTCCTTAAAAGCTCGCAATGCTTGTTTGAATACTCTGTCTACTTCAGAGGATTTTTCTCCTTCGTTTTCATCCATTTTATAGATTTTTTGTGTAATAAAATCTTGCATTAAGTTTAATTCCTTAGCGTCGCTAATTATTCTGTCGGTAGAATCAGTATACTCTCTCGCGGAATGCTTTGAGTTTGGAGTCATGGCCTTGTCATTTCCCTTTCGCATACGTTTAGACCGCTTTGCTTCGCATATCAATGTTTTCACGCCACCGTTTTGAATGCATTTAGTATGCACTAGCACTTTGCAGTCCAAACAACGGTAACCTTCATTTACAAAAGCATCACTTTCTTCACAACTCGCACATTTCTCCGCCTTGCCAATACGAGCGGCCTTCCGGAATCTATGCCCAGCTATATTGATTTGTGTAGATGATTGGTACATATCGTTTCCCCGATTGACTTCAAGCAACGGAACTTTATTGGTACTCGGATCTGAGTTCCGACGTCGTAGTCTCTCGGCAGGTGGTTCATATGATTTATGGAATCGCGGGGCTATCACTTCAGCCGAACTTAAATCATCACTCAAATTCGATTTGACTCGTCGACTTTTCGGTTGCTTATTTAAGCGGCTAGTCATTGCGTATTGCGCTTGATCCTCTGATATTGAACCCAAGAGAGCTGCAGCCTTTCCTTTAGGCATCGAAGTCGATGCTGCATTAGCTGCTACTGCAGTTTGCGTTGGTTTCGATGATGTACTTTCATCAACGGTGTAATGCTTCTGCGGATAGGAACTTGCTTGATGCGGACTTGTCTTTAATTGATAATTGGGGTGCGTGTCAGACATAACGTTTACGTTCTCATAATGCTTAGAGTAATTTGAATTGATTTCTGTGTCCACAAATTGCTGAGAACTTTGCGAGTCATTAGGGTGATACCTTCCATGGTGCTGTTGTCCTGGGATAATATCACCAATGTTTTGTGAACTTCCCTCAATTGGATTTATTTTTGTTGTAAGATCATAGTCTTTTTTCGTTGGGATGACGGATTGCTGATTGTCTGTTTTTATCATATTACAGTCACCGATGTCCTCATAATCCATGAAGCAGCTAATTAATGCGGAGTCTGTTCTGCAAACTGGAGTTTTACTGATATCGTGTCTAGAGAAAGGATTAAAGGAAATAAATAGTAATTAAAATATAATAGTTACATATATTTTCAACAACCCAATGGTGAGTTTTACACATATGTATATACATATATGCTCTATTCAAAATTATTTAAACTTTCTCAAGTAACCTTTGAATGACAGAACTAATAAATAACATTTATTTTCAGTTTGACTTTTAAAATATAAAAAGGAAAATTTTAAAAATCTATTGTTAATAGATAAACTTCTAAAATAGTGAAAACAAGACCATGAAATAACATTGAAATAAGCAAAATTTTATAAAATGAAACAAATTAAACAATAACCTCCCAATAACAATATACATACATACATACATATGTATGTACATATAATTTTCATTTACCTTTTGCAGCTATCTGGACTTTTCTCGATATAACGCCCACTTCCATCATTATTTGCATAGGATTGCTTTCCTTTATCGACATTTTCAGTTGTCGGTTTAAAATGCAATTTAATATCAAAATTCTGATGCAAAGTATAATCGTTTCCCAGTGGTGGCAATGGCATCGATGACAAAAACATGAGATTTCTTAACTGATTGCTAGCCTTCTGTAGCACTTCATTATCTTGTGATTCAAGCAGTGATGCTTCTAAATTGTGTTTTAGTACTGGCATCACCTTTTCATCGTAGTTACTATCTAAACTGTGATGAGGCCTTTGAAAGGAGCGTTTGACATCTTCCGATTTGTAGATTTCACTAAACGTTCTAAAAATAATATCAGGTTCACTACGACTAAGCGGAAGTTTTGTTTATTCTTACCTGTCAGTGCTTGGCAAACTTTGAGTACATCGCAATCGACTTCGTTCTTTTTGCAAGCGCTATAATCATCATGAAAATGAATTAAGTTAGTTAATCGGTTGAAAAAAAAAAGTATACTAACCATTTTGTGACTCCTATAATGTAATCTTGCCATTGTACCACGAGCATGTGCTTGAACTATAACAATGCCAAACCTGAGTTTGTGATACCAAGTCTTCTGTTTGAACATTTTCCAAAAAGATTGGATTATTATTGCTGCATTCCAATGTTGACGATTGCGTATAAGTTTTTCCTGTGCCAATGTCATTCTCCAATAAGACTGAATCGTAATAGCAGCACTTTTATAGAGTAGAAATTTTTTCCGTTGAAGAATGCCACGAAACCATCTTTGAATCAAAACAATACTGTCGATGATTTTCGTATGCAATTTAATATCTAATCGCATTTTCTGAGATTCTCTCATGTAAATTTTTGTTGCACCTGAAAAATTAAAATAAATAATAAAAACATTACATAAGAATATAATCATTAATGAAAACATTACATAAGACTATGTCCCATTAGCTTGACACTTGCTGATAAAGCAACAACAGGTCTCATACTCTATTTGTTTGTTTAAAAAAGATATCTTGATCATTTTTGGGCTTTGTTTCTGTTCAGTAAGTTTCCCATTCTGGTTTGCAGTTTATTTATTGATGGGTTCAGATGGGTTTGATCGTAAAATTACATACATATCTAGGAGGATAGGCGTCTCCTTGCCTCTCTTTTGGTCCCTTGTCAACGTCGATCAACTGACAAGATTACACACTCTAGACTGTGCAGTTATAGGTTATGTATAGTAAGACAGAAGCATACAAGCAATGCTTTCGAATACATCACCGCATAAAGGTGATAATTTCCGTGTAACTCGTGAAGAAATTTGTTGTAACAGATAGGCAATTCATGACGACTAAAGTTTTAAATATCGCCCATGATCTGCCGCAGGGTACAAATACGGCACCAATATTATTTCACATCTACGATATGTTTCTGAATGTAGATAATTCGATAGCATTCGCTGATGATGTCGTTCTATATGCTTATAATGGCTTTAAGATTGCAGAAATTCAAAATGAGATCCAAGTTAAATTCAACAACCTAATATTTTGTCAAAACTGGAAGCTGAAAATAAATAATTCTAAGACGCGGCTGTTCAGATTTGAGACGCAATTGGCAAAACACACAAATATATGGTGCTAATGGCTATCGCATCGAATCAAAAACGATTGATATATTTAGGTGTTCTCTTAGATAATATAATGACCACAAAAACATACAGTTGAAAAAGGCAAGAGCGGCATTTATGTCCCTCAAAAGGATTTTCTACTCCAATTATTTAAGATTCTACATTATGTAAAAGTCATCTGCTATAAAGCTTTTCTGCGTCCAATTCTGATCTATGCGAGTCCAGTATGGTGGAATCTTATATGAAAAAAGTGCGAGTTTTTGTACAAAAATGTCTTCGAGCCTGCATGAGATTGTATAAAAGTGCTTTACTTAGAGAGCACAAGACACGTACTAGGTTTTGCAGGAAATGAAATTGCTTATCAGCTGGTTAAATAACTTCGGAAGCAATTATTGGACTTGAACCTTTTTGTGGAATCCAAAACTACATCCAACGACTCACACAGGTTAACGAATCCATCTTTTCCTTTCAAAGATTCTTTTCTTTTCTATTCTTAAAATTAACAGAAATGACATCAAAAACTACTTTAATAAAATGAAAATCGAGGAAAATATTGATTGCCTCTATTTAGAAGAGAACGGAACTGCGAGGTACAACGCCTTCAGCAGGAAGGTAGAATGGTTTTTAAGTCTGTCTTTTTGTCACAAGAGATTTCTCTAGTCAAAGTGAATTAGTATTTTACCTATTGCTTAGTTTTTGAAGAATTTAAGTTGTAACTAATAGTTATAATATTAATAATATAATAATATTAACATACATATGTATGCACGTATGTTTGTAGGGATTACAAAATTTAAATTGATACATACCGAGCTGATAATGTTGCTTATTCAAATCCATAGTACTAAGGAAATCTTTAACATCTTTCTGGGAACTAACCAATCCCTTAGGTAGTAGTATTCTATAGAGTTGTATAAACTCTTCATATGTTAGGCGAACATTGTAACCGGCTCTCCGTATACGGACAGTTTCCAACATTCCGGTGTACCGCAACTTAAAAAACGTTAAATCAATGCAATATATTATAAATTTAAATAAATTAAACTTACTTGTCTTACAACTGTTGTTTCGTCGAACTTGTTTGGTATTTTTTGTGCATTGGACTTGATGCATCGTATGAAGAATGGATTCGCCTAAAATTTATATTTAACATTATGTAGTTTTGAAAAGTTAAAAAAAACATTTACCTGATTTAAAGTATCCATAAGAGCAGTTAAAGAATTTTGAAACTGTGCTGTCACCGTCAGAGGTTGTTTGCGAGTTTTAATTCCGGTTTGATTGAATAAATTTGTGCCAGCAGTCATCATTTTCACAGTTTGAAGATTTTTAAGTCCCTTCTTCGGTCTTTCTCTCGGACGGAAAGATTTATTTTTCCTGCACAAAATAAAAAAGTATAAACTTGTATGACAAGCTCCAAAAATGGCAATATTTCATATGGATTCGAAACAAAATACAAGAGTATTAAGAATTATATCAGTAAATACATAACAAACAACATTTGAACATTTTTTTTTTTTGGAAAAGCTTCTATGAAAAGAAAGGAAGAAAACATCTTACTGAACAATTTGCGATGCTTTAGCCATAACCTCCTGACTGGAGCGCTCAAATCGTGAATAATTTTTGGAAAACAATTTATTAGTACTGTTTTCATTAACGCCAGCTTGACTGCTCTCGTACACAAGTTTACCATCAGGGAAATTTTTATTATTAAATGCAATACTTGACCATGATCTTCTGGTGTTACGGCACGCATTAGTCGGCAGTTGATTAGGTGCATTAGGCAACTCATTTTTAAGGTTACTTTTTTTACTACACGAAAACAGAATTAAAAAAAAAATAATAAATAATAAATAACGAACTAAAAAAAAAAGATGCAAAAACATAAAATTAAATAAGGCGAATTACGTTCCAACTATAAAAAAGCAATGGCTTGCAAAAAAAAGAACAGAAACAACACCATGCAATGGAAAATTGAGTAGCAACAATAAAATTTGTTTTTTACACTCAACACTGCTAGATTTTTGACTTACGCAATTCTATTTATTGTTAGATTTACAGATGAAACTGTCACTAGATGGCTATATCAAAAATGTATGAGTACACAAAAAAAAATTTCCAATTGATATGTTGTACAATTTTTGTAAATTTTGAAATGTGCACATGGCAGTGCCAATATAATGAGGAAAAATATGTAATACATCTTTACCTAATCGCATACATAATTCATAATAATTATTTATACAAAAATAAAATTGAAATTATATGAAAACGCGAATCAGAATAATTGCGATTTATTATCTCTGTGGTCTGATTCGGATATTAGATTAACAATGATCCGGTCTGATTCGGATATTTGATTAACAATGATCCGGATCAGATTGCAGGTAATAAGACTGAAAAACAAAATATCACTTATTATTCGCTAAATTAAGGGGTTTTATTACATTGAGTACATTGAATGGCAGCTCTTAGAAGTTACTTAAAAACTACCCACGTTTTTCCCTATTATGCATAAAGGCTTTACGTTTAAAATATAGTGTTTCTGAGAAAGCCTTTACCTATTATTGACACTTGTTTCCTAATGAAACAGTCTACAATTAGTTTGTTTGTATAGTTTTATAACCAGTATTGAAAACAAAAATCGGAATATGAGTATGAAGACCATTGGGATTTAAAACTGCCAAGAAAAAACACATTCGACAGTAAAGCGTTTTTGCATATTAGGAGTATCTAGTTCTAAAATAATTTTAAGAAACCATACTTATGAATACCGACTGGTAACAAAAATCCAGTAAGCGTTATTAGTTAAATAATAAAAATACATATATCGTTTATGAAAAATTACATAACTAAAACGAAAATCAAAGTTACTTTGCGAGGGCAATTGATTTTCGTCTTATGGATGTATGTATGTATGTATATACTTGTTATATAGTTATATGTTAATGTTATACTTATTTATACAATAGTTAAATAATTTTACATAACAAAAAGTATTTTTATTATTTTTTTGTGAATTTACGATGTAGTAATGCGGGCCCAGTTTTTTTTCTACATTTTTTACTTGGGAAATCATAACCAGACAAAAGTTCACAAATTTCTATTTATTCTCATTACCTCAAATCATGTTGATGACTGCAAGAATTCAAATTATTTAGTATGATAACAAAATTATTATTAATATTAAATTAATAAACGTCGTCTTTTTGACACGAACTTTTGTTGAAACGACTTACTATAATTGGGGATAGGTTCATTATATTCCGAAATGTGGTTTTAAGTTTATTTTTTGGAAAATTATTAAAATAGAGTACGATACAAAATGATTGGATAAAAAATAAAAGCCGTAGTGTATGCAATTCATTCTTCTAAACTCAATAATAATATAAAATTGTAGCATAACTTTCAGCGGAACATCATTCTTATTTTGAAAGAAAAAATAAAATACCCATTACAGTGTCGGGCAATAAAAGCTTTTTCTAACTATATGTATAAAAGCGTGTTTTTCTCTAAATTTGTGAATACATATGTATTTAAAATATTTTTAACTTAACCATGTACTGGTAAGTGTTGCTTCAAATTGTTTATTGCATACTCGTTTAATAGCTTAAAATGCAATTTGCAACTATGAGATTTTCTACGCTAACTGACTTGTTTTCTTGGACTGAGTTAAAAACAAATTCAAGCAAAAAACTCTTCTTATGGTCGCTGCACTTGTTGTATTATTGTGATGAAATTTACGATGAATATTGCGCAGTCTTTAAACTTATAATTACGATTTTGCTTTTACGAAACTCCACAAAAAGAAGTCGGATGTTTTTATATATCATAATTTGAAAGATGAAGTTGTGGAAGTTGTTTGAAAAAACTTAATTGTTTGTGGTATATTGTGACAGGTTTCCAATCAATTGAAGCCGCGACGATCTACTAAGGCACGCAAGTAAAGTTAAAGTTCACCATGACTTTATTGAATAAATTAGTAAGACACATCGATCGACATAAAAAGAAATCGTTTAAATAAACAGGACCGTTTTCATTTCGAAGTGTTTTAGGTAAACTAACTTTTATTCCTTCAAAAAGAATGCTCCATACTTGCTATATACATATGTACATATGTACATACATATGTATGTATTTAGACTGCAATCACTACTAGTTTTCCAAGACTGGTAACAAAAAAATCCATGACGTCTAATAGAATAACTGTAAATATTTGTTAATTGATGTGTGCTTCCCAAAATAAATACGCATGCTAACGATGCTGATTAGATAATAGCATAATAAGTAATACCCACTACGACTTTTAGTTCAATTTACAATATAGAGATCAACTCGATACTCTTATCCGTAGAAGTATAAATTGATGAAATATCTAGCTATAAGTGCCACTCCGAACCTGTTGCCTTACTAATGCTTTGTACAAACGTTCTCGTGTACCTCTTCAAGTAAAAAGAAATACGGTAATCCTTCGATTTACGCTACCACGGCTTAAGTAAAATTATAAACTTTGCCTCGTTAAACGTTGATTGTCTTGAAAGGAGTAGAATGAAGTTAGAATGAGTATAGTTTTTCGTATTAAACATACGCGGGAAAAATACTCATATTTTTTCCTAGTCTATAACTCAGCAACGTAAGGGATAATTCGAATCTGGTATGTAGGATCCGATAGTATACATAACTCAATTTCGACATAAGTCGACTTATATTGTTTTTCCTTGTTGCCACATATGTGCACATACATATGTATGTGATTGGACATGTTTCGAATTCTAGTCTTTCTTTTTTACAGAAGGTCTAACATATTGAATAGAAAACTGACTGGGACCCGTGGTTCAGTGGTAAGTGCGTCGGACTACTGAGCGGGAGGTTCGACGTTCGATCCCCAAACAATACCAAAAGTCCACCCAAAACGTGGAGCTCTCTACCGTAATTCATTTGGTAAATATGGAAACCTATCTTTTCTTGGATTAAGACTCAAAAGATTTACGTCTATATCCAAGTAAAATTCCGTCATTTATATAATTGTCTGTTGTTGTTGGCAAAAATGTATACCACCATATACATAGTCATAAATCATAAATCAAAATTGTACTTAGTTGATTAACGAAAATGTTATGAAATTCTAACTATACAAAGTCAACTCATTATAGTAAACCCAACCCACACACATGTGTACTTAATTATTTTTTAAAAAATGCAATATCATTTTCGTTTTGTTAACATAATATAAAATACTACTAAATGTGAATGACTACAATGCAGTGGTGGGTTGCGTGTATTAGGTATTCTTTAGAAAATTAAAACATTATTGAAAAAAGAAGTATCATACGACATACCTTAAAATGATGTCGTTTTGCTGGCGGTAACGATTCTTTCCACTGTACTTATTTAACGCATAATCAGTTCGTTCTTTTCTGTGTTTATTGCCGGCATTTCTAAAAGCAAAATAACTGCGGAAAAATGCACGTATAATAGCCCAGCGAAATACAGCAACTGGATCGGCTCCAACGAGTTCCCGTACAAACGCCATACTTGAATTTTTAAGAACGCTGACGATATCTTGACGCATGAGATCTAAATTTTTTTCTCTCATTTCAGTAACCTGAAAACAAAGCAATACATAGTAGAAAGTATTTTTAACAACAAAAAAAAAAAGAAATAAATAAATTTTACCTGATATTTCACTTTTCCAGCATAGTGTTTGATAATAAAAGCATTTTCCTTGCGTTGTGGCTTTTCATAGAACTTATTATCCTTATGAACACTATTGAATTTCTGTAATAGTGTCTCATTGGTGGCTCCAGGAAAACTAATAATTTGATAAGGAGTATAAATTGCATTTATAAATAAAACAAAATTAATACGTACTTGCATAGATCATCTAAGATACAAAGAAGGCCTGTTGGTTTCGACTCAAACAAGTGCAAACATCCTGAGTTGTCCATAAACTCAATATCACTCCATTTGATGTCCTCGCGCTTGTATTCATTTTGTTCATATTTAAAAACGTGCTATTTGCGTAATGATAATTTTTAATAAAATTTATTTCTTATTTATAAAATAAAATACAAACCAGATTAAAATAATACTGCAAATGTTCATTAGCATAGTTGATACAAAGTTGCTCAAAACTGTTCTGTGGTCCGAAATCCTCGAATCCAAAGATATCAAGTACTCCAATTGAGTGACCAGTATGAGGAGTCTGATCTTTGTTAAGTAAAGCATGATTGACCTTGTGTTGTTAACGAAAAAAGAATTCGAATTAATACAAATCTTGTTTATTTTCTCAACATTCGATTATAAAAACGTTGACACGTAAAACGCATTCAGAAAAACTTGAAACAGTATTTCGAAGTAACAACACATTTCATATTAAACGTAAGACATACGTGACATACTTATATTAGCTATCATCGGCGCGCCCTATACGAACCGAATACTCTAAGAGTTAGAAGTCTACAATAATGTGTAAGGACAACTAGAATTACCACAAAAAAAAAAAAAAATAATAATACAACAGCTTTTCGAAATCATTTGGGTTGTGGATATTAATTTATATATTTCACTTACAAAAATTGAATACCAAAATGCACAATCAGACAGTTGTTTTCAATCAAAACACAGTTCGCTTTCCACTGTTTAGGGATTGTTTACTTTTTTTCTTTCAGCTAACTTGTCTATTCACATGAATTGTTTTGCCGCATCGATGTTTTTTCCCCCTCTTTAATACCCCTGGTTCATCAGAACCTAACTGATGAACGGTCTAGAGGCGGAAGTTGTTTTGAGTCAATTTTTGCGAATTTTGTAAGAATTATTGTGATCGATGCACAAACTTGTTCATTTAAAAGGCAAGTCCAAGTACAGGGATATTATAAGTTGTTTATAGTGAAACTGAGGAATTCTCATTCACTTACTAGTTTATGTCAGACGTTTGTTGTCTTCTAATCTTCCTTACATATGTTGGTACTACGTACTTTCTGTTACTATACAGGTATCCTCAGGTCTGTACACCAGTCTATTTCCTGGTCTTTGCTTTCTGAAAAATTCTTCTTAATTGGAAAGATGGCTTCATGAACAATTATAAATTACACTGGAAAAAACTAGTTGATTCGAAATGCAGAGCTGTTTCGAGACAATGCATGTTATAAATTTGGGCAAAACATATGAAAACTTGATGTATTGATTGATCACTTTTTTCATATGTAACAGAAATCTAGGTAGGCTATAAAAACGACACGGTATGCATAAATTTGGTTTGCGAGTTTTTTCAACTCGCTCAAAAAGTAGGGTTTGAAATTATCTATGATAGTAATGTTAAGTTTGATCAAAATCTTGGGTTCGAAATTATACATTAAACCAATACTGGCCTTATAGATACATATGTATACATATGTACTACATATATACGTGCAAATAAAAAAAAAAATCGGAAATATTGAAGAAACCTTTCAAACATTAAAACCTAGGTTTAATTTTTTTTGAAAAACAAGATGTGAAAACAGACTAAGATCTTCTTAAGCAATTATGACTTATTTAGATGAAGTTATTTTGAACTTACTTGCAATACAATCCAGTCGAACAAAGCACCATACAGGCACTTAGCCAATGCATCTCTAGCCGCAATTGCTTCTGGCAATTTATACTGCATTATCAACGTCTCTCCGCTTGCTTTTACACGTTTCGACGTTAACGCTGCCAACAAGGTATCTTGTTTGACTTTTAACAATTCCGATATAATGGCCACAACATCTAGATTTCGCACTTGTACACTCTCATCATGATGGTATGTTGATTTTTTTGGAAAGAATTCCACATTGCCCAAAAGTAATACCGCTGACAATACATTGAACAATCGACGTTGTTTTTCCGAAGAAAAACCAACCATTTCCATACTTTGTTTAAGACGAGAGAATTCATATTTTTCATTGCAGTTCTCTAATGTAAGATTCTTTGAGTTTAAGTAATTATATTTATCCGCTGGGAGAAGATACAGTGATTCACGTTCTGTATCTGTAGCTCCAGACAGCAAGTAGTAGAAGACATGGTAATTTCTCTCATATGGACCCTGTTAAATGAAAAAGAAATATTGGAATATACATACCTTTTGAATTGTTCAGTAATAAAAAATATATAAATTTTTAGCTTGCACTATAATTAAAAAACGATTTAGTTTAGATTTTGAATTATATTGATTGCTGTAGTATGGACAAAAACAACAGGTGAACGCCAAACGATTGGGACATCAATTGGGAGCGCCCCAATCTGATTCGTAAAGAAGAAAACTATCAAAGTTGAACTAATTAAAGAAACATCAAATTGCTTAACATCGCATAAAGTCTCTTACATACATAGATATATGAACTCGATCAGGGTATGCAGAGACGTCCACATAAGAAAAGGTTGAGACAAGACTTTTCAGAACAGTTTTAAACTATTTGAACTATTTGCCAAGCACCGCTATAAATGTGATATTCAGCGGATAGACTTTTAGGCTTTTAGGGTCTTAAATCCGGAACAAACATACCAGCTGTAAAGTAGGGCTTTACCAAACATGAGCTCACTAGTTGAAATAGAATTCAACTACTTGACCTGTTGGTTCTGCGGTATAAAATAAGTTATGATAATTACGAGGCGGCAATGGTGTAGTGGCTAGTGTATTTGTTTGTAACCTGAACTGTGCAGGTTCGAACCCGTGGGGGGGAACAGTAAACCCAGTCACCAACAAATGTGACTGAAAGTACAATCCCAGTCTGCATGCTTGTGCGATTTGGATTTCTTATTTATAGACAAAAATATAATTACAGTTGTTAAAGCACAAACAATTAAAAATATTAATAAAATTTCTTAAAAACTCATCAATCATTCACACACCTGTGAGACTATTCGACTTTTTTCTAATAAATACTTTTGGACTATCGCTCCTTGAACCATCCCATTTTCTCTGTAATTAACCTGCAAGAATAAAATAGAGTATTTTTATAATCTTAAATAGCAATAAATATGTTAAAGGATATATACTTGAATAAATTTTCCAAATCTACTGGAATTATTATTGTGAGCAGTCTTGGCATTGCCAAATGCCTCCAGCACTGGTCCTGCACTTAGAATAGTTTGTTCGACACCAGATCCATGGGATCCTTTTTGAGATAGAGCTGTAAGATGATGGAGAAGAAAATTTGTGCTCTCGGTTTTTCCGGATCCACTTTCACCACTTATTACAATACACTATTAGAAATAATTATTATTATTAGTAGAGAAGAAAATTCTACATGAGATAATTTTAAGCTCACTTGATTTCTATTCTCTTTAAGCATTGAGTAGTATGCATTATCAGCAATTGCAAATATGTGTGGCGGAAGAATTGGGCCTATTCTTTGATTTTGATACAGTCTTACATATTTCGGGTTATAAATAGGATAGAATTTAAACGGATTCACGGCGATGAGTATACTCCCGACATAGGTATAAATGTATCCAGCTTCAAAACGTTGTCTTAAGTTTTCCAATAGAGTTGATTCATTTAGGTCTGAAAGAATAACAAGTATTTTCAATTAACAAGTTGTTTTTTTTTTTTTTTTGTCACTTGAATGTCATTTAGTTTAAATTCAAAAATGGTATAGTAACGGAAATTTAAAAAAAATTCGATGAAGTATTTTTTTTAAGTAATTAAAGAGGACCAAGTAAATTTACACCTTGATGTAAATGAACATCGTGTACAATGTCGCATGTAACTAATATTTAAGAGATTTTAATTTGCACCTACATACATACATAAATACAGTATGTACATATGTACATCCTAAGTGAAATATTGGTTTCGTGAAAATACTTGATCTTAAGATTTTTATCAATCTTTGTATGTATTACTGATGAATTAAAACCACTAAGGAGATTTTTTAATTTGTTCGATCCGCTTTGACGATTTCCGAAATGTAGTTTACACATTTGTTCTCAGATTGAATAATATGTACATAGGTGTATGAACAGACAAATTTGGTTGTCTTTTGAAATTTATCCTTTATTAGGAAAAATATTCACAGCCAATAGGCGGTGTGAATAAAACTTGAGTGCAAGATTTCACTCAAGTTTTTAGAGGAAACACTCCAAATGTGTGAATAAAAATTAATTTCGTCAAGTTTAACGAAAACACGCCATTCTAAACAATTTGAGGATTTTCTCCATTTTGGTGTGAATAAAAGTGGATTTCATTGAGTGAACACTCTAAGAAGTAGAGGGTGTGTAGAAGATACCTCGATAAGTTAGTTAGAAGAATATCTTGATCAAGTTGAGGAGAAAGAAAAAAAAATTAAAAAAATCTAAGGCGTCGAAATAAACCCCTTCTAAATAAAAAAATACAAATATGATTTTAAATTTATATTTTTTTACTTTTGGTGAATCATAAGCAACTTGACAAATGACTGACAGTTTTCCACTCCAGGTTTAAAACTTTAATTTGAGGGGAAGAATCTACTGGAGGAAAATTTTTAATCACACCGAATTGAGTGTTGACTCTTCGGAAAATACTTCCCTCAAGAGGGTTTACTCAGAGTGTTCACTCAATTTTTATTCACACCACCCAATATCTGATGTTCAACGATTTAATTATTATTAATTTTTATCAACAGGTAACTGAAATTACATGATAATATAGGAGAGAAGTCTCTGTAGCTGGGGTTAATGATTTTATTATTATTATTGTTTATTAAAGCCTAGATTAAATTTACATCTTAATCTATAAGATAAAGCACTAGCTACCAGGGCTATCGGCTAGAGTTAAAGTGATTTAGCATTAAATGTAATTTTCAAGTTTAAGTTTCTGTAATAGTTTGTATGAATGTTTTGTTAAATAATTTGTTACAATATTGATTGACTATTGGGCACTCGAGTACGAAATGTTCGGTTGACAGAACAGAATCCAGTTGACAAAGGTGGCAGGCAGGAGGGTTGTCTATCATGAGGAGATGACTGTGCGTAATTTGTGTATGGCCAAGTCTCTGTCTCAAAAAACCCCTGTTCATTTTGGAGGAAGTGTTTGTTGGGTGGGAAGACGATACGATCCGAAACTCACCGAATCTACTTATGCTCTGGATCCCAGCGCATTCAGGCATCCACAGTAATGAATTAGCAGAAAGCGCTGCCCGAAATATCACCGCACAACCGAACATCACACTGCATCCACTATCTAAAACAGACTTTACCATACGACTTAATGCATACTGGGATAAAAAAAAGCTCTTGGAGTCAATACATCCACCACTACTCCAGGATTAATCCAATCGGTATATCGTCAACGATTTTTAATTTTTCTGTAGATTTTAAATCTAACTCATTATTGCATATTAACTGTTTATTAGTGCAAGCAGGAACCTCCGACTCATCCATGTACATAATATATTAAGGATTCATACATTGTTTGGTTCAGTATTACATTTTCTCTTTTCATTTTGTATAATTACCTGGTAATTGGCACAGATCGGGATACTCTCTATTTTCAGGCTGCAGAAGGAACGGTATAAAATCTCGAAAGATTTGTGAGTCAAGTCCATAACTGTCTAACCAGGTGATGTCACTTTGTGATTCTCTTAGGTAAAATCTAAAAAATAGTCATAATTAAATGAAACTGCATTTGAATGATATTGCATTAATGTCATTACCTATTGAAATCTCTGTCAGAATGCATTGGCCATAGCAACATCACAGATACGGGCTTTTCTTCAGGAGCCAAACGCCTTTCCTTACACTCGCCTGCAACTTCGGCGAGTTCATAGTGACTTCCCAGCAAGCCTAGACGTTCAACTATGCAAGATACAATTTCTTCTGCAGTCGTTTGTTTAGAAGCCTCAACGCTGAGAGCTTCGTAGTGTAGTGAAAGTGCGCCTACATAAACCTGAAATAAAAAACCGGAACAATAATTTAGAAAATGATTAAAGATTGGTAAAATTAAAAAGTTCAGCAATTTTATCTTCTTCTATTCGTATCTTTGGATTGCAGCTTAGGCAGAACCTCGAATATGTTATTAAAAAATCAGTGGTGCACTTTTAGATTAATAAAGGACATTTGGCGGAAGGTTTGGTTAAAAAAGTACTCACAGATACAGATCGAAACATAAAGAAAAAGAAATCTGGAGGATTTACAAAGGTGTAAGTAACGATATAAGTAGCCGGAGTCTGTATGAACAAAGATTAGTGTATGTACTATAAACCAAGTATTGACTATAAAACTCTGCTATTAACTATCCCATCGACGACGTCTGTGTTTTGCTGTTGCAGTAGCATATACATACTTTGTCCAAATGAATGAAAGGTCTCCTGGAGTTTTTGAAAGTAATGTTTTTTTGTCCAAACTATGATCCTAACTGTATTGAAGGACAAAGAGGATAGTTTTTTTTATTATTTATATTTAGCTCGATAGATCCATATTTGACCCAGGGTCTAGCGTCTTTATAAAAAGAAAAAAAAAATTGTAGTTGACTTTAGAGAACATTTTCGACATTTACCTAATGTACATCCAATACAGGTAGTGAAGGAATAAGAAGATAACCTAAGTTTAGTCAATGAAGGTAAAGCTATCAACCAGATGAAAAATAATGAAGCTGTCCGATGGCTCAAATGAAATATTCATACAAATATTGATATTGAATAATTACGAAGGAATCCGCTATTGGGATGACTCTTATTACGACAGACCTATTTGATGCCCAACACGATAATCTTATCAGTCCTTTGGACTGCAGCAGAACTTGAATGTACCAGAAACTGGCAAGAGATATGTAACTTTGAGATATTGGTTATCTAACGATGTACAACTAGGATAGGTAAATGATAAAATGAATGGTCTTAATTTTGATACTAAGCGAACGATCACTATAGTATCAAATACCACCTTTAATTTTTTTATGAAATGAGATTTGACTATCAGAACCTTTGACCCTTATATATAGGTCACAAGTAGTAGTCTAATGCAGAGCAAAAAACAATTTTTATACCCGAAGGTTGGAAGGCTAACTTCACAAAATTGATTTCCTTTAAGCGCACTCCTCTTGAAGAACTCTATAGTGGCTTCAAGCCACACACAGAGTTCCATGCAGTACACTAGGAAACCTAATGACATCTGAGTTTCAAACCTCTAAATCACAAAAATCGTATGTATGTACATATGTACACTAAACCCTCCACATTGCACCCTCAACATACGCGAACTCTCTTTACTTATTCGAAATTCATCAAACATTCCTGTACCACCAAATGAAAATTAGTGCATAAACACTCACTGCTGAGGGACTGCTCGCCACCTACAAGGCCATTAGATGATCTAGTTTAAACTATGCTGCTCCAATTTAGACGGCGCAGCTAAGCGACACAATCTGACGGCATCTTCAAGCCCGCTAAAATTCGGCATTGAGCACAAATACAGGATGTCACTTGAGGTCTCACCAAGATCTCTATGCTGAAAAGGAAATGCTGTCCGTAATGAACCACAATACCATGATCTCCACAGTTCAAGACCACCGCAACCACTCGTATAACAATGGTACCACAACAACCTCGTGCCATACATGTGAAACTAACATATTAAAACGACATCAATACATAGTATACAGAGAGCCCCATGTTTAACATGCAAACATACAAGGATTCCGTATAGAGCATACATTACTCGACTGTGTGATAGTTCGATAGGTTCTCACATAATAGAGAACCTTCGTCCCAATATAGTTCTTGGCGGTTGCCCGCGTAAGCATGGTACCGCTCCCTTAGCAACTATATGAGTCGCCTCGACCCGTCTATCGAAGACAAATGCCCACATTGCGATGATTGTCCGCATGATACTAAACATACACTCCCGTTCAATAGAATAGGGCAGTACCTAGTTAAAAAGTAAAAGTTTTTGCTTCTTAGGAAAGCTTTATGAAATGCGTTTTTCGTTGCTGCTTTCAAAATAAAGTTTGTCAGTAAGCTATTTACAATAAAATGATGAAATGACCTTTACTAATTTAGCATGATGTTTTTCAAACGCTTTTTAATGTGCCATTAGGGTTCATCGTTTCTAGATAATATTTGCGTTCAGATTTTGTAACAATCGGTGCAACTTTTGAACTCTTTGTTTATCCCAATTGGAATCGGAAAAAATGGGACAAGTAAAAACTTCAAAATTCAACTGTTTACTGTTTAGTGAACAAAACATATTTACGCGTAAAAATGCCAGAAAAATCGAAAAAACTCAAAATATGGTGTGTAATTTTAAAAGCCTCCATAAATGCAAACTTTCTATGGTTGGGCGAATAATTAAGTGTTCGCACTTAAAACATCTTACACTTCAAAACAAACCTCTTTTAGATTTAAAAATAAAGGAAACCTGTTGGATTTCTGCAAGCGCTATATGACTTGGAAGAGAAAATAGCAATTTTGATGAAAAAAAGTTCAACAAGTATGGACCGGATGAATTCAATCATTACTTCCCTGATCTTAGACAAGAATAAAGCGTTTTGAACGTGCTATATTTTTTATTTTCGTACTATTGGGCTACAGTTTCTAACGTCCAGAATGACAGCAAACGCATACAAAGCAATACTCCAACAGGTTTTTTGAAACTTTTCTGAAATTTTTACGAGTTGTAAAAATGACTTATGAATAACATAATGTCCAAATTCATAACACACAGGTCGTTAAGAATTGAATAAATGAGCAAAATGTGACGTTATTGAAATGGTCACCATACTCACTGGACCGCACTATAATTGACAATGTATGGAGGTGGCTAGTTCGACAAGTGAATAGGACCGGCCGATAATTCGAGGATAGAAAGACTCTCATTACTGCAAATTTCTCAATATAAAATTTCTTTAAATTGTTTGAAGGAACTGTATAATTCCATTCTGAACTGAATTTTTGAGGTAAAATTAAGGAAAATAGGTAGTATCTGATACTAAATATTAAGAACCATGAAAATATTCAAAAAACTATTAGGTTACTTGTGCTACAAATATAAATACAGGTCCATGGGACCCAACGCCTAGCTTCTCCCAACCATTCGTGTTGTGCGTGTTATATTCTTTACACGAATGGAAGGGGCCTACTGTTTAATGTCGTGTCCGAAGTACAATTTTTTTATTTGAGAAGCTTTTTCATTACAGTTATACTCTCGGATATTTGTCAGACGCTCGCGAGAGGTGGGTCCTTAAAAATAAATTTTAGGTGTTGTCTGGGGATTGAACCCTGAACACCTCGCTCGGTAGTCCAATGCACTAACCACTTGAGCCACGGCGTCCATTTTTTATTTTTGCTATTTCCTGATTTTTTTTACAAACTGAATTAGATAAACCTACTCTAGACGCAGTAACAACGTTAATTTCAATGTGTTTAAAGAACAAAAAAAAATTAAGTAACGGTATTTTATTGAAGACTTTCTTCTGAATAGGTGAACAATTGTAACAAGATAACCCGGCAATGCTCCAGAAGGGAGACAAAAACCACACGATGCCTGAAGTTGATGACGATTGTGGCGAAAATGATTAAGAAACCTACGCAAGAGAAAGGACGTGTTATAGACCTCCCATTTGTTAAATTTAAGAAGTAAATAATTAAAAATTATTAACTACCAAAGTTTGTTAAAAAATAACAAATATATTTTCAATGGCGCTCTTCTAGCGAAAAAAATTATGTATTTTCAAACAAGGTACTGAAGCTATTCTACCAGCCTGCATACGAATGCACACAGTGTTTATATAACAGACACTCTCACAAACAGAATAAGTAGCTGCAACAACAACCATGAAACCATTACGGATAGAATGTTTCGAAGACATTGGAAACAAGCTTTTATTTGGAAGACGGATTGGTAGTTCAAGTTTATTTCTGCAAAAAAAATTGTAAAAATTCAATAGTGGTAAATAAACAGAAAAAAAAAAAAAACGGATTGAGGTGAATGACTTTCAATACCTGTAGCTAAGTGATATTAATGAGATCCTAGAAGCTCCTGGTATCAGACCAGGAATTAATAAACCTGAATCGGGCGAAAATAAATCAGAACCAGAAGAATAAGTTGACCAACTAATTAACAAAAACCTAGAAAAATTGATGTTGAAAGTCAATGAAAACTCATATCATAAAGTCTATTAAGTCTTATTTGGAGAGAAATTCATAAAAGCACAGAAGGAATAATTAACGCTCCATATAAACTTATGTTAGAAGAATATAAGAAAAGCTACATACATATAAAACAACCAAACATTTTAAAGTTCTTTAAAAATGATGGTGAGCACCAAACTAGTAAATTTAACAACGTAAAAACCAAATACATAAATTGCAAATGCAATGGGAAATACCGCCTCAGTTACAAAAGTATGCTAGAAATCCAGTTAGTCACATCATCATAAGACGACTACGCATAAGAATCATCGATAACAAAAAGCACGAGACTGAGAGGAAGTAATAACTTAACTTCTCTAGCTACTGGCCAGATATGGAATTTAAAAAAAAGTAGATCCGGAAGATGCCCAGACAGACATTGTACTTCTTATGGTTTATATAGAGCATAACAAATGCATTTATTAAGTTAAGCAGGTTCCAGGAATGCAAAAAAAAAAAAAACAAATACAAATATTTAGCGCCACTTGTCCGTAAGGGAACCTGTTATCTATTCCTCGAAATTTTGACGTACTAACTACTCAGCAGCGGCGCACTTTCGCTCAGAGAATTCAATTTATACGGGTGGAACGACAATCCACAGCGCACCCCCATCGATGGCCACTACAAATCAACCAACCCAAAATGCATAAAAACTTAAATATAGCAGAATAATCCGTCTCTACAGCAAAAACGAAGCAAACACATTTCAGATCTACTAGCCCGCAATACCCTTTAACTACAAATTAACGAAAAAAAAAAAAATAAAGCAATTCTTTACTCAAAGTTCATTCTTCATATCATCATCTTCGACAAGTCCAGGAAAAACGGTGCACGAACATATTTAAGTCCATAATGGAGTATCGAATTACATATGTACATAGTATGTATGTATATATATCCTACCCTTTCGAGACATACATACATACAAAAGCCCAAGTCAAAAAAAACCTGGCTGAAAAAAGTAATAATTTTAACCAGCAAAACAGGCCAACCACGCACTGTTCGATTTACGGAAACTTTAATTGGTTATAACTTTGGTAATAACCTTTCGACGAAAAAGTGAAAGAGAAGCACAGATCTTACTTTAATAAAATAACTCCAAATACACTTTAAGACAATACTTAGACAAAATCCAAGCAACTCCAACTTCTTGACCCACGTTGTGTTGCAGAGATGTCTGTGTACCTATATCCAGTCGACTTGAAGACATTTTTCAATTTTCAGAAGATAGTAGTTGGTAAAAATAATCAAATTTTGAAAGTCTACATACCACCTCAAAAATCATGATGATGTTCTAAAATAAGTTTTCGCACAGTGTCATATTGCTTCTTCTTAATAACCACTTTAAATATTTTTGGAATGAGTTCTAACTTAGCTATTGGTCTATAATTATCAATCAACTCTTCGAAACAGTCTAAAAATTCGCCACATTTTCATGAAAAATTTAAAAGAATCAATAAAGCCTGGACAAGACTTAACTTGGAGGCTAGGAAAAAAGAGGAAAATTATCGATTTATTCGATTTATGTTTCGTAATAAAGAATGTCCAAAAGGTTTTAGAGTTATTTTTTATATTAGATTCTATTGATCATATACATATGTATGTATGTATGTATGTACTACATATGTTGTCTAAATTTAAATTTCTTTAAAAAATCAAAGGTATTATCCCCTCAACCGACAAAATTCGCTACGAAGTCATATCGGCTTTACTCTTTTTATGCACCCACCATATTTAAAACATTCTTTAATCTACATAGGCTTTTAATAAACCAGGCGGGTTTATTGAAATGTTTAATTTTTTTCATGGGTAACCTTACATATGTACAGATGCATGTACCTAGAAACAGTCGATTCCTCTATGCTTTTAAACCCAGCAAATACTACATTTAAACATAACAGTCAAGAATATCTTGCCAATGAATAGAGCTTAAACAATTATTTATAGCAACATAATCTGTTTTCTTTATAACCAATTTTCACATAAATTTAGTACTCATCAGAAATACATGAATTAAAAATTGACAAATTAAAAGAAATATGCAACACATTTAAAAAATACTATTACTGACCAGAGGAAAGTTAACTTTACACACAAAATCCTGATTTCCTACATCTGCAAATACTAAATCTAGAAATCTACCGATAGCATTTATTGACTAAATTAAACAAAATTTTATGTCTATTACTTCGACTTCCAAATCTTTCACATTACATTTATTCTCTTCCATAAAGATTCTGGACCTTTGTATGTACACATGTAAGTCCATTATGGACTATGTCCCGATGACTTATGCATGTCTCTGCGACAAGCAAAACCTATTAGAAATTGCAAGCTTGTCAATATGCAGCTTGTAGAGGCCCTTATGTACATATATATGAAGAGCGGGCCACTTTTCATTTATCATGTCAACGCCCTTGTTTAAGTACACATACATATGTACGCACATATGTACATATATACGTGCATACATATGTATGTATGTATGTATATTTCTGGACATTTCTTAAATTCCGTGCCAGGTCGCTACGGGAAAAATTTCTATTCGCGGAAACATAGCCCTGTACTTATTTGAACAACATTTTTTGACTATAAAGCTTCTATGTACATATGTACATACCTATATAATAAATCCATTTTTCATTTCCGGCGAATAAAGCCGGCTTACTGAAATCGAACTACAAAACAGCGACACAAAGATCGGCAATAAGTTCTGTTCAGATGTAACGATTTACATATGCATACTTATGTATGTACATACATATATGTATATACATACATATGTACATATATCAGGCATGCATGAGAAGCAGCTGTTAACGAGAAGTTAGACCAGGCTGTGTCAAGTCGATCGCCCTGTGGCACAACTGACCGCAGTTGATAGACGATCCCATCTTGCAATTTATAGGACACCCCGGCATTGTCAGAAGTATATTTATAAACTGTTCATAAGGTTCTGCTGGATTCAAATAAGGTAAATTCGATATGGAACGATTGACAGTCGTCTTTAACAAGGACGAAATAACACTAAGTCGCACACAGTGTTTCTTGCCTATTAGGTACCTACATATGTATATGTTTCAATTTAATTTAGATATATTACCTGCAGAATGTATCTCGAACAATCACTGCTGACTTCCGTTGATTGCATTTTTCACACTCTTGTTCCTCTTCCAGAATTAAACCAAAAAAATCGTTTGACGCGTTTTCATAATTTTTAAATATTTTTCTTTTCTTGAATTTATTATGCACTTCTTCCGGTTTTAACCGCTTCCACCCCTACGGTCACCAGAAATCAGGAACAACTATAAAACAAAAATTAACAAAACACAAAGCACTTAGTGGGTGGTGGTAAATAAATGTTTACTTCACTAATCTCATTTCATTCTTGTACCATTATTTTCTTTTTTTGTAGTCTTGCACATAATTTGTATTTGCATTTCTATGATTTTCGAGTTTCGCGTTTACTTCGTAACGTAAAATTATATTTTTTTTAAGATAAGAGCCAAAAGGGGGTATACTTGGTTTTTTTTTTTTTTTTTAACCACTGGAGTTATGATTTATTTTCACCCTCTCATATATAAACTGGAAATAATATCATGAAATGAGTCACGTTAAAAAATTACAAGTAAAAAAAAAAGAACGAAAATACTGCATGTGTATAGGCTATGCTATGAATGTTTTCAGCATATTCGCAGCAAGAGAGTAGTGCAAGCAGAGCTCAACCCAAGGAATTTTTATTTTAAGAACTTTTTCCGTGTGACATATAAGGGACAAAAAAAAAAAACAACCAGTGGATATTTATCGCATTTTCCCCATTTGTGGTTATTTCTTCGCCCTATCGTCTTGTTGGAATGATGCGTGGTGTATGCGTATATTAATAAACTTTTTTCTTTTTCCTTACAAATACTATCAATTGATGAGAATAACTCGATTGATGGTGGTAGATATGGCGGTGGAGATTTATAATTACATTCGGAAATAGTTCAACAATTCGTTGTACAGAGAAAATGACATAAATGAGGTCACATGTTGGTCAAACTTTATAAGCGGTCCCGACTTGTGTAGTGTACATTGCATATTCTAGAGTTCATGTTTTTCCAAACAAAGGATTTTTAAGTAACTACAATTTTTACACAAACGAAAAGGAGGAAATGATAAAATATGGAGACAAATTTCTGAAACTTAAACTGATGGAAATATATTTTTCTATCTCGGATTTCTTTTCACACACTCGCTCGTTTTGTTCTTCCGTTTATTTTTTCACTCTTTTTCTTGATGATTCTCTCGACGACGAAGAACCGATAGACGCAAAAAAAAAAGGAAAACTTATGACACGACGCTTTCATTCATGTTTTTTAGTCATTTGGGTGAGAAAAATACGCAAATATACAAACATTTAACTGATCCAAATGCAAGTGATTTGTTTAACAAAATGTTTAAATAGTAACTATAACACACTCATTTAGCATTTAGAAGCAACAGATAAAACACTCCGTAAAAGTCTCGAACCAACTCAGGTCATGGCAGCCATGTTTCTTATCTTTTAGTACCATTAAAATTTCTTAGTTTAGTACCCAATCAAAGTGGCAAATGAAACGAGTAACGAGTATTGAGAACGAATAGAATAGATACAAAATAAAAATCGGTAAACTCAAAAGAATGACAATAGTGCAGTAGCGTGCAAAGTTGGGGTTGTCATGTGTAATGTGTACCCCAATCCATATGCGTTCCGGATTTTATCGAAGTAGAAAACACAAATCACACAGAATTATGTTTTGTGAATCAAGCAAAATTCCATTATCATCTATTTTTTTACTTTTAGTCCTTACCTAGCTATAAACATATTAAATTGGACAAAGAGTTCATGATGCGAAGAAATTAGGAACCCACATAGTAGTTAGATAAGCTGTAACTTTTTGACGTATTTATTTTCAAAGTGAATTAAAACTTAGCGCATATTGAATTACAATATGTGATTTATCAAATTATCATGTTTGTAAATAGATTGGGATATCCACTTTTGATATCAGGAGATTGTTTGAATTAACCGAAACCACGTGTTCAGTGTTATACATTTACAGACTTCTCAGGGCCTCGATATCAATTGGGACCACAACCTCCTTGCAGGCAATATAAGTTTGCAGATATCCCGAACAATCTTAAACCAAGAAAGTACTACAAAAAAGTTCTAGCAAGTAGAAACCCCCATCAGAAATGACGACACTGCTGTGTGTTAGATTATCAGGCGAATAAAAGCAAAAGTCAATAAATAAAGAAATGTCGAATATCCACTGGTCTTTCCAGGTACTAACTAATTGAATGACGCGAATTTGTCATTTCACCCCAACCGATGAATTCACCAGTATTGTATGTATGTACTAAAGACGAAAAATGCAAGAATTCACCCCGAAATGGTGGCCGGTTAATAAAGTCCATCCTGCTAATGACAGATTAATTGAAGAGTTTGGAAAGTTTTCGGGGTTTGTTCAAAAAGTGATAATTATTTGAATATTAATTTTCCGTTACTAAGTAAATCAATTTACATTACGTTGGTCATCTGAAATTAATGTTAATATATGTAGATGGGAATAAGTTAATAACTTTTTCAGCACATTACCAATTTACACGACAAAAAAAAATTCACTATACCCTGAGATAAACATACTCATTGTATTTTTACGCAATCTTCTGGGTTCAATATTTCTGATACGCTATTTAAATCATTACCCCAGTTCTTTGGAATAAAAAGGCTTAAACCTATCCGTAGCAGAACTTTTTTTTGAATAATACCCAATAGGGCCGTTTCTACCGACTTATTCTATTGATAAGATGTACAGTGAGTTCTGAGGAAATGTCTTCCTGCCAGAGTCGATGAGAATTTTCTTCATATGCACCTACCTATACATACATTCAAGTGGTTTTGGACGGTTTCAAGTCTGCTATCAACTAAATAAATGCTGGTGTTAACGACCATCTCCGTTGGAATGACCACATATTCGAATCCGCCAAGAATGCTGCGAAATGTCTAGGATTCCTCAAACGGTGTAAGAAGTTCTTTACCCCCTCTAATCTGGCTGCTCAAGTATAATGCTCATGTCTGGTCCGGTGCTCCTAAGACCTCTTTGCACCAATCGCGTGTTCAAACTAATAGGGAACAGAAGCATAGCAGAGTCTATTGCCTTTCCTTATTCTATCGCTTTTTTCACAAACAGTGCTTCAGGGAAATAGCCAGTCGCATTCCGTCCCTTCAATAATTTTCTCGCAATACCCGTCACGCTTTGAATGCCCATCAGTTTACCTTCAAGCCTATCTTCGGCCGTACGGTCATATATAGAGATTCTTTCATAAACCGTACTACACGAATGTGGAATGCTCTACCAAGGTCTATTTTTCCCTCACATTATAATTCACAAACATTTAAAACCAACGTTGATCGGTATTTCCTATCGTCTCTTCCTAATTTCCCTAACGCCCGCTCTGTGCATTAACATTAAAAGGTTAGTACTAAACCCTTGAGCGCGCGCGAATTATAGAAAAAAAATACATACACCAATCTAGATCAATTGGAAAAAGTTGCAAACGCAATACTGATGCTTCAGTGCTTTAACACTATTTATTTACAATTATTGGTAATTAAAACAAAAATAAATTCTTTTAAAAACATCGTATTATATTTTTCCCATAACAATGCGTCCATTTATTTTATGTATAAACTAAAAAACCCGCAAAGATAAATGCAATTTAACAGGTTTTCTAAAATACGATTTTCTAATTTAATAGGTAACTAAAAGCTATTATTTTGGACAAATTAAATATACTCAGTGCACACAGCGAAATGGATTAATCTCCTTTTGATTCTAATGTAAATTTTTAGATCAAAACATGCGGCTTGCGCTTCAAAGTACAATTGAATTTGCTTTATTTTACATATATAATATGTATATAATAATGGAAGTAACATAAGAAACAAACGGAATTTATTTTTTTTTTGTTTTAAGAAAAATAAAACGAAACAAGAGGTACATTTTATGTCTAAGACAAGCAGTGATGATGTATCAGATGAACAGTCATTTTGCTTACATCATACCGCCCATTCCTCCCATTCCACCCATACCACCCATACCACCCATGCCGCCCATACCAGGCATACCACCCGCTGATTCGTCCTTTGGTGAATCTGTTACAACAGCTTCAGCTGTCGTTAGGAGGGAAGCGACACCAGAGGCGTCCGTCAAGGCAGTTCTTACTACTTTAGTGGGATCGATGATGCCCTTTTCGATTAGATTACAATATTCACCTTTCAACGCATCGTAACCGTAATCGCCGTCTTTTACCTCAACCTTGGCTACAACCATGGCTCCATCAACGCCGGCATTTTTGGCAATGGTCATACATGGCATACGGAGAGCTCGGCGAACAATGTCGATTCCCATGTTCTATAACAAAAAAAAATATATATATATATTCATCGTATAGTCAATAGTCCTGTTTTGCTTACCTGGTCTTCGTTTGCACCCTTGAGTCCGTCCAATTTGGGAATGCAACGAAGCAGAGCGGTACCACCTCCAGGAACAATACCTTCTTCAACAGCAGCGCGAGTGGCATTCAACGCGTCATTAACACGGTCTTTCTTTTCGTTTACTTCAACTTCACTTGAACCACCTACACGCAACAAGGCAACTCCAGATGCCAAGCGAGCCAGACGTTCTTGCAATTTCTCCTTTTCATACTCAGATGTGGTATCTTCGATTTGATCCCTAATTTGAGTGACACGTTTGTCAATATCTTCCTTCTTGCCCTTGCCCTTTAACAGAAGTGTGTCGTCCTTTGTAATAACGACTTCACCAACTTTGCCGAGATCCCCAATTTGAACATCCTCCAATTTAACTAAGTTTGCATCATCGCCAAACACAATACCACCTGACGAAATAGCCATATCTGTCAAGGTGGACTTACGATTGTCACCAAAACCTGGAGCTTTAACAGCTGCAACCTGAAGTCCGATCTTCAAACGATTCACCACCAAGGTACTCAAAGCCTCACCATCGATATCTTCTGCAATTATTACTAGGGGCTTTCTTTGGGCATTTGCTAGCTCCAGAGCAGGAATAATGGATTGAACAGAAGAGATTTTCTTTTCAGAAAACAAAACCAAAGCATCTTGGAACTCAACTCTTGCACCCTTCGAAGAGTTTATGAAATATGGTGAAATGTATCCTCTATCGAATTTCATGCCTTCAATGACTTCCAATTCATCGTGCAAGGTTTTTCCGTCCTTAACTGTTATAACGCCATCACGTCCCACCTTCTTCATGGCTTCACTAATAAGATTACCAACGGCTATGTCACCGTTAGCCGAGATAGTGGCCACCTGAGCGATTTCTTCGGGTGTACTCACTGGCCGGGACATAGCTTTTAAATTGTCCTTAACAGCTTCAACAGCAATCATAACACCACGACGAATTTCAACAGGATTAGCTCCTTTGGAAATTTTCTCGAAGCCTTCCTTAGCAATGGCACGAGCTAAAACGGTTGCAGTGGTAGTACCATCACCAGCTTCCTCATTAGTGTTGTTGGCAACGTCCTGCACCAATTTTGCTCCGATGTTTTGGAATTTATCTTTCAATTCTATCGACTTAGCTACGGTGACACCATCTTTTGTGATCTTTGGTGAACCCCATGATTGCTCAATAATAACATTGCGTCCCTTGGGACCCATTGTTACAGCAACAGCGTCGGCTAAAATGTCAACCCCTTGAAGCATAAGAGCACGAACTTCTGCTCCAAATCTAACATCTTTAGATGACAAATGACGGACAGCGTACTGACGAGCAATCGAGAGACGGGATAGTGTTGCTGGCAGGCGATACATCTGTGAAGAGAATTAAGAAATCATTAAATTTTGGTAAAACTTGGAACTCGTAACAATTAAATTGTGCACATAAAAACCGAAATCCCTAATTCGAATAGAAAATCTTAACATTCGAGAGGCCTAATAAAGTGGGCAAGTCTGTGCATTTTTGATGGAATTGATAACAGTTCAATGATATTATCTAAGAGATTTCACAAATTTTTTTTTTATAAACACGCATTAAAAAATTACCATATATGGTGTTCAGGTGATTATAGTGATAGAAAATATGATATAGAATGGAAAAAATTTAATATCACTTGTATTTTTCACAAATACATACTTTCCAGTCAGCTGTGTGAAACTTATTAAAACTTATTTTTTTATTTAATAACTATTTTTGCATTAAAATTTCAGAAGATTTGACATTTTACACAGATTATAAATTGGGATGAGTTTCAAAATGTATCAGATACGCCATAGATGCAAAGTCGTAAGTTCCAAAAGTCAAATGAGAAAGTTTCTAATCGTATCCTAAACGTTATCGATGCGCATCTACTGAGCAAACTATGCATCGATATTTTTTTCGATGCTTTCATTTGACATTCAAATCACTCATTTAAATTTATTTTTAATTCAAAGTTTGTCATTTTAATTTTGGCAATTGCCCGAAACATCAAACTTCTGCAGTGTAAAATGTATGCAAATTATCAAAGTTACGTTGCACATGCGCATCAAAAGAATAGTACTATCGAAACAATTTTTTTTCATTTTGGAACTCAGCCTTGATTTGTAAAGTCCGCTATAGACGACCAGGTTGTAATCGTTTCCCTGGTGACACAAAGACCAGTCTATTCAATTTTATTTAACAAGTTATTTATTTCATTTGTTACAATAGAAAACGTTGTGATCATATTCTGTACAATAAATCCCATTTGACAGGCTCTTGTCTAAACTATAACGTACAGAGAAACTACAATCCGCCTGGAACGCTTGGTATAAATAACCCTACCCTTCTTCCTTCGCCCCCCTACTAAAGGTGCCACAAGTGACAAGTGACACAAAACAGTACTTTTGTAGTATTGCGATAAAGTATAAGGAATTATCCAACTGAACTTTCTGCACTGTTTTTCGATATTGATGTACCTTTTAGAAAAATTAATAAAAATACCAGCTTCATAATCTTTATGAAGTGCTAAACGGTCTTATCGTGAGAAAACGCGCGATTTTATTCAAGTGGCGCGGTGTGTATATCACTTGATAGGGTCTAACCTCGATTATTTCTTTCTCTATGTTACAAACTGTGTATCAAACTCAATATTTGTACCCTTAGGATAGGGTAGCATTAAAAGAAAGACGCTTATATGTACATAGAGGTGTCCAAATCAACCTCGAAATAAAGTGCACGACTAGGTCGTACGTACTTACACTTAAATACTATAAATTTACAATTTTATAAGCACTGACATATTCAAGTCTTACTCTTCATACACGCCTAACAAAGAGGACGTGGCAACCTGCATTTTTTATGGAATTGTTAAATTGAACTGATGGTATCTGGGGGATTTCAGAATTTTGTTTGTAAAAACGACCTCAAAAACTGGGCGTGTCCACATACATATGAACACAGGTATATGGTGTTCAGGTGAATTATACAGAACTTCAAGACCTATTAATCTTGATTTAACAATTTTTGGGCGTGGCAGTTCCAAAACTTGGCACGTCATAAGTTTGCATTTGTCATTATCCACCTGAGATACTAATTTTAAGCCCAATCGCTGCAGAAATAGCCGAGAAACAGTCTATACAAACTTTTATTAAAATCGCTAGAGCCGTCTTCGAGAAAATCTAATATTATTGATATACATAGGCTTTAACTGCCAAGCCATTGTAACGGTATTGGTCACGCTATGCCAAACCATTTTTTTCCATCCATTTCTTTTAAATTTTTTTCCATTTTTCCGTCCATTTACAACCCTCAAAAACTATTCTACGGCCATGTATGTTACACCAAAATTTTCAGCAGAGGCCCATATAAAACCCAATATGTATATTTGTCGCACAAAAACGTACGACATGGCCCGAGCTAAAGTACTAGTTGTCGCAAGAAAATGTGCGACGCGGCCCCTGGGGTATTATGACGTGTCGCACGAAAACGTGCGACATTGCAGTCGTATTAACGAAAGTACCCTTAATTTTGAGGTTAGAATGAAAATCTCAATTTTGCCTCTGGGCGTAGTCCTACAGACCTCAGAAATGAAGATTGAAGCCAATCCTTCCAGCCGTTTAGGCTCAGTCTTAGTCCCAGACAGACAGACCCACTTTTTGAATTTTCAGGGAACCAAGACTTCCCCTAGGCATGCACACATATACATACATATGTATATGTATGTACATACATATGTATGCATGTACATATGAGCCATAAGCTCAAGTGCCCATTGAGACACTTGATACCCATTTTATATGGTGGGGAATTGGAAAAACCTTGCAAGTTGCAGATAGTATATCTGTCACTGGGAATTACTCAAACCATGCGCTATGATTCTTATTTCCGCTTTCTACATGGAACTATGTAGAAAATGTTCTCTAAGATTCTTAAAAACGGAAACTTCAACAAAGGAATGAACTAGTAACTTCAAGGTACATTAGATCACGAGGTCATTGCACACAATACTAATTTACATGGACGAATATATGTACGTTTTCATTTTATTTAAGTTTGTTTATTCTTAACCTTCTTGGAAAAAAGAATATATGACCCTTCTTAGGCAGAAGCCCAATTTTCTATAGATACATAGTAGGAATATACTGGTAGATCATAAGCATATTAACACTTGAAGAATGTAACCTTGCAAGGCTTCTATTTATTTCATAATATACTATTTATTTCATAATATACTGCGTACATATGCATATACATATGTACATATGTACATATATATATGCATATGTACTAAATGTACATATTTCAGATGGAAGATAATTGCATCGCAATTGTCACTTTTATTTATTCCAACCTCAGCCCCCCCTCTTTCCACCTAGTAAGTTCTGGTTATTTCTTTATTGTTCTTCTACCCAAATAGCTACTTTATGTTTATATTGAAATTCAAATTATGTATGTATTGAAATTGCGACTAAGATTATGTTTTATTGGACTTCGTAACGCAAGTTAAAAATATTACAAGGGAGTTTTTAAGTAAAACATGCCCTAAGCAAACCGCATGGCTTTATAGAGCAAACTCCTTTTCTAGTGTTATATAACTTCGTTCAATGTACATGGTACTCACTACCATCAATAATTATTTAGAAATACATGAACAAAATGTCTCTAATTTCCAAATCCATTTGCAATTACGTCATAGAGGAAAAAAAGTATATTTCTTTCTTAAGGAGCTTCAATTTAATTTATTGTTCCATTAATTTATTACCAGCATCCATAAAATGAAATTCTATCATATGGTAGGTAACAGGCCCCCCTTTGAGGCAACACATGTATTTCGTGTACATTATGCATTTCACAATTTCAATAGCTATTACTTGGTGCACTATTTGAAACGCAACACACACATAAATTGTAACAATTTTACCTGTAATCCTTTAAAATGTCTTAACATACAGTTTTTCCTTAAAGAAAAGAGAAATTAACGAAAAAAAAAATTAACTCGACATTCTTATCAGTGACAGATTCCAGAATGATCTGCCCAATAAGAAATTGAGGTTATCTATTTTCAACTTCCAAGTTCTTTCGTGAATTAATTCGATATAGAAAGAAAATTATTGAAATAAGTTAAAAAAAAAAAAACTTACGTTGGATATATTTGTTCACTGATTTCTTTTAATAAAATTCACGAGGAAATTATAGCTGCAATCAATGAATATTCACAACAACGACCGGTCTTGATTTGCGGAAAACGTGATTTGAAATGACTTTTAGTACAATTCTCACTTTTCAGTCTCGGCAAGTTGAGTTTTTTACTTTTCACAAGTGGTGCGACTGTTTTTAGAAGGGGTCGACGGTTTAAGTGGGAAGCACAATCGAAGTATTTCACTAGAATTTATTTTCATTTTTCTTATACCTTCGTGGAATTTCAGAAAATTATCTTGATTTCATACAAAAGATTTATGTTGTATATATATTTGTGAATCGATTTAACCAAATTAATTCTCATTAAAATCAAGGACAATTATGTATGTATGCACCTCAAGCATTTTTAATCGAAGCCAATCATCATTCTTTTTGCGACAAACTGCATACATTGTACTCTTTCTTTAACTTAAACTCGCTCAGTGTCTATATTTTTGAAATTATATTTATTTTCTTTAGATCTTTACATACATTTATGCAAACTTAACGTATTACAAAGAGTAAAAATTTAAATATACTTATGTATTTAAACATTAGAGTTCTTTGAAGAAATCATTAATAAAAATGTGTACTTCGTTATGATTTCAGTCAAAACTGAAGCGTGGTGTTTTAAAAAATTACTGAAATTGTTTTTATTATTGGAAAGTCACAATCAAATTTTTCACATTGTCCAGCTCTGCCATATTGTTCTGCATGGAAATACTTTATTGAATCCTTTTTTGAACTTTCATGTGATGTTGTAGGACTATAGTGTCAAAGAGTTAATAGTTTTTAATTAAATTAGTTTCGAAGACTTACGTAAATAGTATGTAAAGAAGTTCTCCCAAAATTGTTAGTTTTTTCGTAAATTTTAACAAATTTGTTTCACAAATCGCTTGCAAAAGGCACTCCGTACCATTATATCCGTATCTATGTACATAGGAAAAAAATCGTTAAATTTTATATGTATTTATCGAACAACTAGTTACTACATATTGGGCTGAAGGCAGAATTGTAAAGCTTGTACTATAAATTTAACGTTCAAAAATAAGTTTAATAGCTTTTAGGTAACTAAACATATGTATGTATGTACAGATGTATGTACATCCATATGCATGCATATTATAAACATAAACATATACAAAAATTGAATTAGAACAAGTGATCTGATTTACATATGTATGTTGTATGTCGTTTCCGTTTCACACTTCCATATACATATGTTCCAGAATCTTTACAGCGTCTTTCTCTTCCCGATTTTAATTCAGAGTGCACTACAAATGTGTGCCCGCTGCCACTTTAAAGCAAAAAAATATTTTCTTCTATCTAAGACCTTTATACCTTGAATGCTATAAAATCGATAACCCTTTGGCTACAATAAGTGGTTCTGATCTAAGGCTATACCTTACACAGATAGTCAGCCTAGAGGAGATATCTCTTTTTACCATCAAGCTACGAAGCACCAGAAAACAGCTACTTTAGTCCATAACTTATTATTCATATAAATGTACATATATAAAAGGGCGCTCACGCACACATTCTTTCGTGAATGGGCATCATGGACCTTATCAAAATATATATACATACATATATATAAATAATAACTGACAGCGATTTTTATGTTGTTATTCGTTATTATTCGAAATAACAATTTGCTATAACTCTCAAATGAAAAGAGTATGAGAATATCTGATTACTGCATTGAATTCAGTACAATAAGATAAAACAATTGATTTGAACAAAAATAGTGTAGAACTGAATTAGATTTTTGTATTCTTGGGGTAAAATTCACGAATAAAAAAACAAAAAGAAAATGTATCTCCCATTTCTCCAACGCATGCAAATCTTAGTTAATTCACACTAATGGGAATTTAATCAGTTGATGACTATAATATATTATTCACACGCATTCACGGATAGGGAATTATGAGGGACGGATTACACTCAGCTCCAGGGGATGGAAAGTTCACTATCTTTTTAATCTGTTAATCTGAGGTTCACAGTTTCTCCGAAACCTCACGTCTGTGGGCGGACCTTATTTTTTTTCAGTACCGTACCGCATTCCAAAAAACACAAATCCATTAAAAAAATCGATGAAAATTGTTTAAAAAAATGCTCCTCAAAAGTGGACATTGCCATACATACATACACGGATGATTTGTAAAGAAGGTAAGTGTCTATCGGCGGTAACCTTGGTTCAATACCTTACGCTTAGGAATGTATGGTGCGAATATGAGCTGTATCGGATATGTGGTTCAAAAGTTTTAAGAACATTTACAGACGAACACTGAATTTTAAATATAAAGAAAAGCGGCTTTTTTTTATCTTCTTCATATTCATCTTCATTTCATCAACACACGCACAATTGACCAAAACGAATTTCGTACGTTCAATTGGAAGGTACAAAAGAGTGGCTTCTTCATCATCGGGATGGCATCAGTTTACATTCATTTTGACTTGTTTAACAACACTTTTCACTACTTATTACCACTTTGAATTTCAGAAAAAAAACAAGGAATATAAAGCTAGTTTGTGATTATCTATCAAGTGAGTTTTATATTTATTTCTTTTTTCACAATAAATTTACTTGAAACGTAAAGCCAAGTGATTACTTGGATCGCCGTCAAACAGTACAGCTATGATTCTTGAAGTTTAGATTTATGAATTTCTAATCCACTACGATACTTATTTGAAAAATCCTTTATTTTTTATACAAACGTATATATGTACATATGTATGTACATATTTAGTTACCAGTGAAAATACGCCGCTAGTTATGCGTTTGTTTAATTTTATCTTTATAAGGAAGTTTTAGAAAGTAAGAAGGAGAAAAACTAATTTTTATCATAAATATCAAGAAATCTAGAATTTATTTGCATGCAATGTTAAATAATTAAATTTTTGTATATATGTAAACATAATATTCAATTACTTATCTATGATGCTCTCAATTGTTGCGTATACATTCCATCGTGTTATGCTATGTTGCAGCTTCTGTGGCTTACGCAAATACCTTTGATATTCCGGAATGAAAGGATTTTTTCTAAATGTTGTTGCGTTCCATGGTAAGAAAAACATAGTTTTTAACACATATCCCACAGTTAAGGACTCATATTCCAGATCAGCAGGAATACCAATTCCAGCAATGAACTAAATAAATAAACATGTTTAAACTCTATAAAAACTCGTTTAAACTGAAATATTTCACTTGATATCTAGTGGGCGCTTGTCGGGGGAAAAGCAAATAGCGTTTACTTATTCCATGACTTGTAATGGGAATCCACAAGAGAGGAAGTAAAATAAATAGACGTACTAACACCATGGTTAACGAGTTCAGACTGATTCACTATCCTATGCAGAAATTTTTTACGAGTGCGATTTAAATATTTCAATAGAAGGTGGTAATTACATATCTTTGCATAAGCAGATGAGACACTGCACTGCTAAATTACTGTCTAAACGACCCAGAAAAATTTACATACTTATGTATGTACATACCCATTATGTAAAGGTATGCATACAATTAACAATCGCCTTAATAGAACATAGTGTTGTTTTAATTAGTAAATTAAATTAAAATAATTTGTTCAGAAGATTTGAATGGTTCGCTATTTCTTCGGATTTAGTTTCCACTATTTCATATTTAAAACTAAGTATGTAATTTTTTTTCAGTATCAATGTTCAATTATGATAACTTAGTAAAATTTTGGATCGTAATCACGTGTTTGCAGTTCAAAAAAGCCATATGAAATGGTACCAAAAACTCTAAAATGCCAAAACTGAATCACTTAATTTTAGTGTTATTATATACTTAGAAAATAGCTTCAATTAATAAAAACGTTTCATTAAAATCGGTGGAAAGTAGGCGAATACATGAGATAATTGAATAACGCAAAAACCAAATCACCCACATCAAAGTTGAAATACACCCGAAACGCTTATAGGCGCCTGCCTGGCAGTTGTTGACATACCATTAGCGGAGCATCAAACGAGAACGTCTAAACCCTGCGGATAAAAGGGTGAAATCCTGTTAGCGAGCGAAGCGAGACTTCCATTCCAAACATGAAATACTATAGGCTTTGTTTGACAGTTGAAATGCCCTTTTTCCATATATTTACGGATTCGAGTTCAACTTATGTTTTTAGATTACCTCATATCTTCGCTAATTCTGCACCGATTTTGATGGATTGAAGCACTTTTCAAAAACATAACACTAAAATTAAGTGATTCAGTTTTGGCATAACCAAGAAAATGCTATCGACATCCGCATTCACTTTCCTATAAAAATAACTGCATAATGTTCTCAATTGATTTTAACCGGTCTAGTTTCAAACATGTCTAACAAGGCTTATGATTGTAAAGCTGATACGAAACAACAAATTGAAGCATCGAGGAATTGGGGATACCATTCTATGTGCGAATGGCGCATGTTATTTCCTATGCTTACTTAACTGCAGAAGAAACTTCGTTATGAGATGTTGTTGTTGTTGCTGCAGTATTCGTCAGAAGATCCAGACATATACCTAGCTAAGTCCAACTCTTTGTTAGGATTTCTTAAAGGGCACTGAAAATCTGCACTGAAAGAACGTACTGTTCTGTGTGCTCTGTGATGAAAAAAAAAAATAAATAAAAATAATGCGGGTAAAACATGTATGACGGGCCTGATCATATGAAACCTCTGCTTGAATGGACCGATCCTGATTAGTTCTTTACCGATTTGATACACACCGTTGAAGAGTATTAAATTGTGCCTGAGGGCTTATCACAGCAAAAAGTATATAATATTTTTTTTTATAATTGGTTGAGGTGGCTACCAGCTGAGAAACGCCAACACATTTAGAGCAACATTAGGTCCATTGTGATACCACGTGGATCTTCGGAGAACGTTTCTCTCTGCCTACTCGTTAGACCATTTTGAACTTCTGGTGAAGCGTAAGAGGATCTTAGTATTTATATTTATCAGAGCGCCTATATCGTTGTAATTGAAGGCTCTTAAGTGAAGCTTCCTTCAACGGAAGAGGGCTGAGCTGGGGAAACAAAGAAAGTAAGAAATAGTTTCCTCCTCTTCTTCATCCATACAGCTTCTACACAAGTTATTTGCAAAAAGGCCCAGCCTTGTAGTACGTTTGCCTATTTGACAGTTTGCCTGTATAACAGTGGCCAGTGATGAACACCTATTGTAGTGTCGAAATCCAGCTTTGGCCAAATTTGTTTGTTGATCCAGTATTTATATAAAACTAGCTGACTCGGCGAACTTCGATCAGCCTAAAATTGATTAACTACATATAAATGTCTCTTTCGAAAGTCGAGTCTCTCTATTGAAAGAATGAAACTGAACAGGAATTGTCGCATGTTGGTTCGTCATTCATCTGAAGATTCAATGACAGTTTTAACGCTGAATGAGCTGTCCGACCGCCTTCCAACAACGTGTGCTTCCCACACAAAATGGAATTTTCAGAAAGCGCCACCAATCACCCCAGAAAGTATGAAATTTCGGGTTTCCAAGATTTTTCGACTCGAATTTTCCGGTCGAAATTTTCAATTTTTCGGCTCCGTAGTGTGTTTACCTGGTTAAAAACGAATCCAACAAAAAAATCCCCATGCAAATAGGATGATGTTCAGCCGACTTATGCGTGTACGAACTGACACCAATTTATTTTTATATACATACACATATAGATATATTGCAAGAATACTCAAGAAAACATGTGACTGATAAATAACAACACTACCCAAATACAATACGCTTGCAAATCGTAGAGGAATCATCGCTGCATGACACATCTTGTATGCGTCTATGTATAGTCTAGTATTTATGCTAATACATACAAATATGCACATGTATGCATGTGTCAAAATAAATGAAAAATACTCGCAGTTATTCGTGGTACATGTGCATTTATAACCTCAGGTGTTCTCGTACCATGAACTTTCCGCTTATTTGTCAAATGTACTAACCACTGGGTTCTGGTAGCAAAATAAATCACGTAGTCAGTGTTTTCAAGTTTTCGAAATTTTATTTACACAAAACCTTTTAGTAGATCATCGCTCACTTCCAAGACGTTCGTAAAAATATCCACCACCGATTTTTTGCAATCCTTAAACATCGCGTCACATGGTGCTCCAGATTTTCCTAATACTTCTGCATGAAAGTATTCATTATCCGAATGGGATGACAATTCGTCTATAGATGCTGAGGGCCTTTAATACAGAAAATGCTTTCAAAGTCATGTGAATAGAATGTGAAATATCTTAAGTCTTACGTCAAAATAATGTGTATCAGTTCAGCTAAAAGACCATTTTGGTAATGAAATGGTGTCCTTGCTATTTCACAAATGCCTTTTAGTACACATGATCGGCCAACGAGATTTTTTCTAAATAAATTTAAATAAAACTGTATTTTTTTTTTGTGTTGATAAGAGCGAGATATTTTAGAGGTTTACCTGTCAACTGCAGCTTCTAGAGCTTTATAGATGGCCCACCGGTACTTTGAAAGACTTTTTTGTTCACTTTCTCGAATTTCCGACAGCTCATCAAAGTCAGTGTTAATTTCATCGAAATCATTGGCAGCATTGTCGTTATCGGAATCCGGATCACTCCCATCGAATCCGGTATCAATTTGCACGGCCTCAACGTCATATTTTTCAATTTTTTTGTTTTCATCTGGAATACTTCTGCCAGATATATTCAATCGGGCCGGTATGTACAATTGCGTTGCATTTGATGGCAAGAAGTATTCGTATTTAAGTACCCAACCGTTTGTTAGGGATTCAAAATTAAGATCACCCTCAGGAATACCAATACCGAAAATAAGCTATAACAAAACGAGCTTAGAGTTTAATTTGTGGGTTTAAAATTCTTAAAGGTCCTACCTGTATACGAGTGGGTGAGGTAGGAGGGAACACTATAAGCGGTGGAACTATACGTTTGCTCCGGCTATGCTCTAGTGTATCATTCTGGCCTAATGTTGTTTGTCTGCAAATCAGTAGAAAAATTAAAATAGATTTTACTGCCACCATTTTTTTTTTCTTTTTGCCGCGTTAAGTGTGTGCCACGCTTAATAATGATGATTCTGCTAACAAACTCCAAAGAATACTAAAAACAACCCGATGAGTGTGTACCAGAAGTTTACATAGTCTATTGGAACCAGAGGCTAAAGTTGCATTTTCTGAATAGAGATACCTTAGTCTAAGTGTTTCATGGGATTTTAATTAACACCAACATAGGTGTCTGTTAAATTCGTGCTATCGTTGCTGACGTTGTAACCAGTTAGAGTGTTATGATACGGCGTACATTACATTAAATATACATACATATGGTTTAGTTTAGTATACAAATTCTGGATTATACATGTTTTGGGCTTTGAACTACTAAGTAGGTTACGTTAACGTCATGCTTTTACTAGTGATAATAATGATTTTGTTGTGAAATTGTTTCTACTTCAGAAAATAATTATATCACTATGTAATTATGTATTTGAGAAGCTTTTTCATGACAGTTATACTCTCGGATGTTTGTCGGATGCTCGTGAGATGCTTCTTTAATTTCCCTTCGAAAACGGCAGGTCCCTTCTATTCGCGTAAAGAATATAACACGCACAACATGAATCGTTGTGAGAAGCTATGTAGGTCCTGGGTCCCATAGACCAAAAAATTCTCAACAACTAAATCAAGTCCTTATGTTTTAAGACATTAATTGAGTTTCCTGAAACTTAAACAAGCGAGTGCCCGGCACGCTATTAGCGCAGACCGTCCGTATGTCACCGCTGTTTTTGGACCTTAAATTATGAGCTAGGAGGATGAAATTTTATATCTGGGCTTCTGAGAAAAATTATATGAAATCAAAAATTTTTGTTAAGGCCGAATATTTAGCATTTAGAAATTTTGATGAAATTTTACATGTAACATCCTCAAACGTTCGAAGTTATCGTCGTATTTCACTACAAAATGCAATATGGCCATGCCCACGTTATAAAGGCTACATAGAAAAGAAGATAGGGTATCATACGATCCGTTCCAGACGGATTGTAGCTTTTTTGTTTTGTTTTTGTTTTATTTTTACAGATGGGAATATAAATTAGATTAATTTTTGGACAAAATCCGGAAAGATGAAGATACTATCCTTCAAACTGTGCAAGCTATGCGGGGTAGACCTATAGATTTCAGATAACGATATTTTAAAACGAGCGATTCAGACAACTTTATCTAGAAAAAAAAATAAAGTTCACGACTGGGTCATACGTATTTGCATGCTATAAGTTAACAGTCTTATAAGAACTAAAAATTTCATTGAAAAAATGTACGCCCAAAAAGTGGACATATGTACATATGTATGAGTAAATTAAAGGGAATTGTATCGCCTATAAATTGTCCTAATAATTTTTATTTCAATTTGAAAATATTGGTAAGATGAAAGAAAAATTTAGTATGCCATATCTTTGCATATGCCTTATATTCGTCAGTTATTTATTTTAAGCCCAAAAAGTATCCGAGAAACAGCCAATTTCTAAAATTACAGTTATAAGCATTTTCCCGCAAAACGTGGTATACCACAATGTCCGTATATACCCAAGCTCCGGCTTATTAAGCCGGTGCGTGTTATTAAATTGGCATTCAACCAAGGGGACAATTTTGTGCGACTTTCTGCAACGATTCAGATGTATTTGAAAACGACAGCGGTCGATCAAATGGCTGGGTATATACGGATTACGGACATAATAGCATATAGCCAAACTAACTCACATATGAAATTTTATTAAAACCGTTAGAGTCATTTTCGAGAAAATCCCTTTTTAGTGAAATTGCCGTTCTGCGGTATAATAGCTAGAGGCTAAATCGGAATTTTCATTCTAACCTCAACTGGTAGCTTCAATGATCCACAATGAAACATTAATTCTCACTTCAGTGCCATTTTAATACCACAACTCACAGGACCTGGTTGTGAATGTCGTTGTAAGAAGAAGGGAGGAACCAACCATCCTGTGGCGTTTAGAAAACTGACTAGTTCACTGATCTTTTCCCCCGTTGCTTCGTTGAGGTTGTCAAAGAAGGTTTTGACTAGTGCACGGTGTTTGGCCCTGCGTAGACCTGGACACCCGGAAAGGAGATGAAACACTTTTTTTTTTTCTTTCATTGTTACAGCTACGACAATGTGCGTAGAATGGGATGCCTAATCTGGAAGCATATGTTCCTATGGGTCAGTGACCGTACTAAGTGCTATTATCTTTGCGATGTCCGTGCGAGTCCTGTTTTGCAGATCCCGTGTTCACTCTCCTTGTGTTACTCCCTCTATATTACTGTGTTCTGACAATCAGAGCAGACTGATCTTGAAGCGATGCCCTAGTGAAGCGATTTCTTCTTTGCACTGTTCCACCAGCTTGGAAGATGTCGTTTTCGATACTAGGGCCTTTATGGCAGCCTGGCTGTCAATAAGGATGGTTATATTTCGGATAGATGCAGGGTTGTCTTTCAAAACGCATCAGGCTTCGAGTACTGCCAGCACTTTAACCCCTACCGCAATCCATTTTTGAAACATCTGTACAGATGTGGGCGCCGTGGCTCAAGTGATTAGTGCGTTGGACTACAGCGCGAGGGGTTCTAGGTTCAATCCCCAGACAACACCTAAAATTTCTTTCAGGGCCTCACCTTTCGCGAGCGTAAAACCTGTTATGAAAAAGCTTCTCAAAACAAAAATTGTCCTTCGGATAAGGCATTAAACAGTAGGTCCCTTCCATTCGTGTAAAGAATGTAACATACACAACACGAATGGCTGCGAGAAGTTAAGAAGTCTAATTAAAACTACTACTACGAAAAATGCAGTCCCTTGTTTCTTTGATTTCTTCATTAACATACTTACATACGGATATGTACATACACAAGTTCGAATATGCACTTTTACGAGTAACTTGCCTTCTATTATCTGTTAAACTAGGTATTTGATTTATATGGTCTAAGTATTCAGCTTGAATGATTTATAGCATTTCCATATACATATATGTACATTCATACATATATAACGTATGTTGTATTAGAATTAAGGGCATTAAACCGTATTTACCATCCATCCAGTGCATGCGAATTATTCGTGAATGACTTGTTATCTACCTGTGATTTTTTAACATGTAATTACATACATACATATTTATGTACCTTCGTGGCTAAAAACTATGCAACATATCTCATTAAGCTGAGTGATGAGAAGATATACCACTGTTTTATTCTTATTCAAGCCATAGAGAAGAATGGTACTTCAGTTCAAAAAAACACTTCTTACATATATTCCAATATTGGTAATATTTATCTTGTGTGCACTTGGAACTATAAATTGTGCGCGCACCAAACGTACACTTGCCTTTACCAGTGGTAGTACATTTGGCGTAAGTACAAATTTGCGGTGAATTAATTTAAAATCAAAATATTTTAAATTTCATAAATCTAGTACTTGGCTGCTGTCGCAGTTCCACTCGATCTGCCTAATCGGAATATTTATGTAGCTTTCAATTTGGAGACAAATTATGCACTACCCCCAAACGATACACATTATGCTTTAATAAAAAAAGTAAATAATATTATTATCTCCTCTAATGTTTTTATTAATAATTACAAGCATTTATATTTTGTATATAGTGGAATCTAAGTGGAATGTTCAGTGATGTTGGTAATAATGTTACGCATATTGAGGGTGGCAGAAAAAGGCGATCAGTGTACACAAGGACCAATTTTTTTCAGTGCGTTTCTGGATATTTAGAGGTTTTTGGATTAAATGGAACGGAATGTCTACTACGAACTATTTGTGAAGTTGCTGAATCCAGTCTGTATGCGTCGAATGGTGTTTTAGGGAGTATCTTTCATGTCCTCTTTATGTACGTACATATGTATAAAAATGATATGATATGTATGTATGTATCCAGTAATCCTCGATAATATTCTGTGTGTGTGGTATTGGATCTAAGTGCTATGTTACTGAACATAGTTTGATAGTGTCGATACTTCATTATATTATATTACAAAACATCGTTTTTATACTCTATCGTCAGGGTATGTATATTAAGTTTGACACATATATAGTTTGTAACATACAGAAATAATCGAGATAGGCCCTATAAAGTATATACATTTGTATGTATACATATATATTCGTGATCAGTATCAATAGCGAAGACGATTGAGGGATTTCTGTCCGTCCACTCGTCTGTCTGTCCCTCCATATGTCAACACTTTTTGGGCCTTAAATTTTAAGCTAGGAGGATTAAATTTCATTTCTGTGCTTTTGAGAGGGAGAAGCAGTAAAAGTGTAAAAAACTTTTTTGAAATCCTATCCTTATTCGTTATTTTACATGTAATCGAACATTTTTTTTAAACCAAAGATTTAAATATTCAGATTATCTATAATTCACATGTACATTGCCTTCAGCTACGCCCATTTTTTGTGGGTGTTTTCATTAAAAAACCGATCTTGATGAAATTTTTGATGTAACATACTCAAACGTTCGAAGTTATCTTTGTAATTCGAGAAAATTAAATGCAGTACGCCACGCCCACTTTATTACGGCTGCAAAAAAAGGAGAATAGGGTAACACACGATCCGTTCCCGATGGATTATAGCTTTTCGGTATTTTTTTTTTTCAGTTGTTCTCCTATAATTCTTGTATCTTGCAAGGAAATTAATATGCGTTTCTTAATCCTGAATAAATACATACATACATATATTGGTAAAGTAATAAAATCTTGTGTTGTAAAAATAATACATTGCAGGCCTACTTCTTCAAAAGAGGAAAATGTACCATCGTCGATGTACGAGGCAGAGGAGCTTGGGCGTAGAAGTAAATGTCACATGTATGAAGATGCTTGCCCAGAAGGATTTTTAAATAATATTTCTATTGTATTGTGATTTAATATTGCAGTATATCTACTATTGTGAAAGTATTATAATTGATTCATGTATAATCCTAATTCTTTATATATGTACTTTTAACTATTTTTAATAAAATACCGTAACGCAGTGCCAAGCGTACAGTATCTAACATACAGCCAAGACAAAAGGTTTTTAAAGTTTGGTGCAAAAGACAATCAAATAAGACTAAAATGCGCATGGATCTTTTCTTTAATAGTCTCATTTTTTGTGTCTCTTAGGATTTTTTATCCACTATTACACCAGTAAATGCTGATGTCCTTAAACCCTAGCTAAGAGGGACGATCCACCATCTCGTAAAGAGAACAATTTTAATTTTAACACTATTCATCAATCATTCATAGAGCCATTTGCCGGTTAGTAATACACGAGTACATCCGCATATGCTTAAGGACAGAAGAACTATTGCACTACAAATACAATTTTTGGTATTTTTGGGACCCAAGGCCTCACTTCTCACAACCATTCATGTTCTGCGTGTTATATATCTTTACACGAATGGAAGGGGCCTACTGTTTAATGCCGTATCCGAAGTGCAATTTTTGTTTTTGAGAAGCTTTTTCATGACAGTTTTACTCTCGGATGTTTGTCAGACGCTCGCGAGAGGTGGGCCGTGAAAGAAATTTTAGGTTTAGTCTGGGGTTCGAACGTCTCGAGACTATTCAATAGAAAGTCAATAACCATCCACGATAGCAGCGGAGAAAGAATGGCACCTTGCGTTCAGCCGCTGTTTACTGCCATAACACATCGCTTTAATCTAATGTGTCTACACCATGTTGTCGGTCAAAGATATACATACATATACATACATATGTATATATCTAGGCATATTGTCTTAAACGCTCTTTATGTCGATATAAAGGATTTTCGATTAGAAGAAAGAGGTGTTGCTCATTCCAAAAAATTGAGTTTGCCTCTACAATACATACCGACGTAAGTATATTCAAAAAAATGGAATCTTCTAAAAAATTGAAAAAACAATTGCAATGCTATTGATATCGATACATATGTAAGTTCAAAAAGGTTGCTGGATCCGATTAATCATGTGAGTAATTGATTTAATGATATGATTAATTAATTCATAAATTTTCTGGAAATAAATGGAATTTTTACTTACAATATCAAACCATACCTAGTGCAACCCAGTATAAACAGAATCTTTGTATGTAGGACAACGAAAAGAAAAGAAAAGTTCCAATTAAACTGTTTATTTTAATAATTTTTATAGTAACTCTAATTAAGCAGAATTGTCACATTTCACTGCTTTATCTTCTGGGCTCTGTAGGTTCTACCAGTTCTACCATTTCGTTATTGTCATTCGCCCTGTTAAGTTTATATGCATATTTATTGGTTTTATTCCGTATTTGTCTGTGAGTTTTCTTCGAATTTTTTAAATTAAATATCTAGCCACAATGTTTTCGGCTTACGTCGGAGTAGTAGTGATTATAATTTGCACAAGCATCCCGCTTTTGAATGCCTCAGTTTTCTTTCCAGCAAATAGTGCTTATGGTGTAAGTTTAACTAAATCGGAATTTAAATCGGATTGCAAAATAGTAGATATGTAGATATTTGCAGCGATAGCAGTTCCATTGGATCTTGGACCCCATAGAAACGTTTACGTTTCATATAATTTTGAGGCGAATTACAATTTGCCGGCAAATTGGCAGTTACCATCGGTAAGATTCATGATAAATCATTTGAGTTACATTATAAAAAGTTATTACTTAGGGATATATGCATATGTACATACATACATACATACATTTGTATGTACTGCTAGTATTAGTAAATCATTTTGACCTGTCCAATAACCCAAAGGTTAAATTTACCTATACACGGAAAGATTTCGATAGTTTCGATAGTCTATCTTATTGACTTTATCGAACAGAAAACTTTGTTTTATTTTGTACAAAACATACAGAAAAGCTTCAATCCGTTTGGAAGGGATTATTGGATACCCTATCCTCCTTTCCGTCCAATCCTAATAAAGTGGGCGTGGCATACTGCATTTTTCTCTCGAATTACATCGATAACTTCGAACGTTTGAAAACATGGAAAATTTCATCAAAGTTGTTTTTTTTATAAAAACGACCTCAAAAAGTGGGCGTAGTCACAATTGATGTATGAGTGAATTCGGTTTCATATAATTTAGTGAAGTAATGAAAAAGTGGGCATGGCAGTTAGCGGATTTCAAAAAATTGTACACTTGTACTCTATCTTTTTCTCAGAAGCCCAGATATGAAATTTCATGCTTCTAGCTTAAAATTTAAGGCCCAAAAAACAGTGACAGACGAACGGTCATCGCTCAATCGATTTCGCTATTGATATTGATCACGAATATAGGTATGTATGTATATACTTCTATCTCGATTATTTCTCTATGTTAAAAACTATATGTCAAATTTGATATACCCTTAGGATAGGATATAAAAAAAAATAATTTTCTGAAAACGAACAAAGTTAAGTTCTTGGTCTAATTTTAGAGTTTGTTCTCTTATTTCATCGGTTCATCTAATCTGATTTGGAATTGGAGATCGTCCGATCCTTGATCAACTATTATTGTACCTACTTTGTTTATAAAGCTTTCGGAGTTGAGTTGTTTTATTCAAGAGCCAACGCTAGATCTTATTTTCAGTATAATTTCGTTAAGATGGAATAGGCTGTTAAATTCTGCATAGATATATATGTATGTATGTATGCACCTACATATGTATGTTGTATTGGACATTTTGTTAGCGTTATTAAACTAAACACAACTTTTTGTCTTTTTGTAATTTTGAGTACTTAGATGCTTGTTGCAAGTTTTTAAAATGAATTTCAATTTCGCGCAGCGTATTAGATCCAGACACGTGCGCCACAAATCATTTCATTCGAAATGTGTCCTTTTTTAATAAATAATTTCTTCGCACCTAAATAAGTAGGTACATAGTTAAATTTATTACATTCACAAAATTCATGATGATTATATTATAATCTAAATATAATTCCTCCAATTTTTCGAAGATAATTTTGTATAGAAAATTTAAACTTTTGTAACTACAAATCTACTGCACCCACTATAAATTTACTTATGTACATATACAAATAGTTCTACTCTTAAAATTTCACACCTCTCTGATATTGAGTTAAGAAACATTGCTCCTAATTTACGTATTTAACACATAAATAATCTTAGTTCTAATTAGTTAATAAAGCTTTTCTTTTTCATTCATAATCAAAAACTTTATTCAATTCAATAAAACAAACACATTCATAACTTGTTTCTTTCAGTATGTACAATTTGATGACACACGACGTTTGAAAGAACCATCGATTGACATACTTGAGTCAGAGTCTGTCAGAGAGGGTAATGCCACTGATTTGAGTATAGACACTGAATCTACTCCGGTAAATGTTACAACAACTGAAGAAGATGACGGTGAAAAGAACAAAAGTCGTCGAAGACGATCGCTGTTGTCAAGAAAAATATTTTACAACATGCTTAAACAAAAGCTACAAATGTATGTCATTATCTAATTTAATTAGTTCTTAGTCTAAGTTTAGTTTCACGATCTAAAGTAAGGCATAAAATAATCTTTAATCCGAACAGGCATGGATTCAGTGGAGAAAGTTGTTTACTTCGGATGATCTGTGAAACGAATGACTCTGGACTTGGAGACGTCAATGGATTTTTGGGATCTATTATTCACATCATATTTGCGTAAGTTAAGCTCTTTACATTAAATGTACATTGCATATGCATTCGATGTTTAAACTCTAAAGAAACCGCTATCCATCTTCGAAACCACTATGGTTAATGTTTGAGTTGCCGAAAATAGCTTTGCGCTGATCGAATGATATGACATTTGTTTTTGAATGCAAGGGTAGGTGATTTGGTTCAGTCGTTAGTGCTTGGACTATTAAAATAAAAAGTAGTTCAATCATTTCATGTTGATATTTTTTTCATGCATATACGAGTGTCCATGCATAGGTACAGTGATGAACATAAAAATAAATAGACCTGTAACCATTCAATGATTTGCTCTATTTCAGCTATCTTACACATGCTATTAAAGAAACTGTTTTAATAAAATACTTCTACAAACATTAGCCAAAAATCCATATATGTAAATAGTACGGTTATGTCCTCATTTTAGAAAAATTGTTAAAACTTCTGGAAAAAGCAACCTGGACAAAATAATAAATACACTTCAATGTTCCTTTAGTAAATTTAATAGTGTTGGTAAAAAGCGTAAGAAAAAGGACTCCATTTTATCTTAATATTGTATGACCTTTTTTTTATAATTTGGCTTATTCGTTTAGGCATGAAATTAAGTAGCTGATGGCATGCCTATGAAGATACTGACTCCCACGCCATTCACACGAACTGCCACAATTCTTTTTTTTATTTTCGGGATTTGTGCTACCAACAACGTCTTTGACCTGTTTTCGTAGATTCTCTTTGGGATTTAGGTCCGCCGACTGAGTAGGCCACTCCAGGAGAGCACATTCATTATTATCGAACCAAATAAATATAAAAAGGAGTCGTTTTTCTCACCATTTTTACCAACACTAGTAAATTTACTAAAGGAACCACAAAATACTTCTGTTAAGTTAGGCGATTCGATCTAACTCCTAATCAGTAACAGGGAGTAGCGATCCCTAACTATACTTTATTTCAAATGTCTGAAATCCACATAACACCACTTCAATCCATTTTTTTCCATTTGTCAAGACCACTGATATTGTTATTAGGACAGAGGTCGTGATTCTTTCCCTATGACTAATGCTAGACAAACTTAATAAATGACCCCTTCAACCCTAGAGTCAAACAAACTGTACCAAACAATATTAAATGGCTAATATCAACACCTTAGTTGTAGCTAAATAGGTTGACCTGCATTAAAAACTGATGTAAAAATTTAGAATGTTCTATGAATATTGAGGATCAATCTATTCCATAGAAGCAGCGAACAGCGAACGTAACGTGGATGTTAGTTGCAAAATATCACCTAAATTGTTTATTAAAAAAAGAAACCCTCCAAAAAGTCCACGTGGTTATGTACAATGAATTATACATACATATGTATGTATGTATGTGCATGTACGTAATTTTTGAGAAAATGGGCATGGCAGTGGGCGGATATAAAAAAAAATTGTACTTTGCTACTGCCTTTCCTTCTCAAAAGACCAGATATCAAATTTCATCCTTCTAGCTCAAAATTTAAGGTCCAAAAAGTGGTGTTATATAGACGGACGGCCAAACGAACAGACATTTCTCAATCGTCGTCGCTATTGAATATACATATACACATACTTTACAGAGTCTATATCAATTATTTCTCTATATTACAAACTATGTATCAAACTTAATATACCCCTAGAATAGGGTACATAAATTAGCACGCGCCTGTATACTATATACATATGTACATATGTATGTACATATCATTTACATTCATTCTAGCTTAAGCTTTCTAATCTTCTCATTCTTAACAATAAGCATAAACATATAATACAACGCATCCCAAAACAAAAAAAGGTATATCGAAATCACCTACTATGAGTTAACACTTTTAACAAGGCTTTCGATGAGCTATCACCTACCTGTCAATAAAAACTAATTATTAGTTGTATCCTTTTCAGGCCGAGCGCATCGAAAGATGAAGGTATATCTCAGATTTATTACAAAGCGGAATTTGACGGCCACCAATCTAAATGCACACATTACAGGGATAAGTGCCCAGAGAATATTTTGGATTTTATATCGACGCCAGTCCACGAACTTGTGAACACATTACGAAAATAATAAAGAAGTATTTTATGTACCTATGAATATATTTTTTGAATGGGGTTTACTTATGAAACATTAAAAAAATTTCGGGAAAAGCTTAATATTGTAGAAATTCGTTCCACTAGAGATTGTTGACATTCTGTAAACTTATGTGAACAAGCAGCACCTGATCGTCCTAAAAGTTCTGCATGCAGATATTCATTGTCAGCATGGTGATGGATGATGTCACTAGATGAGGATGGTCTGTAATTGTTTTAAGGATCAGTTTAGATTTAAGTATTTAATATAGTCTTACGTCATAACGATATGAGCTATTTCACCCAGTACTCCACTTGCTCGATAAAAAGGTACACTTGCAACTTCACATATACTTTTTAGAACACAAGCTCTTCCTACCATACCCATTCTGAGGAAATAAAAAATGCATAAGCTGTTTATGTATAAATTAATGATAGTCATATAAATATTATAAATTTAAAACCAAATAAATTCCTGCCAATTACTTCCAAAAAAAAAAAAAACATGCATAAGATTCTCATCCATACATAGACTGGATTTCTCACTCAGTAGTTTGACATACTAACTCCTGAACCACGGCATATATCCCTAACTATGAGGGCCCACATGCATGTTTTTTTAAGACCCTTATTAATGGGTATTGTCCTACAAAGATTCGAATGATAATGTGGATCAGGTACTCTTTCTGCTAAATACATCCTCAAACAGGAATTTGCTCTTGCTCGCAGAGCAGACATTTTTCGATGAGCATTACGGCCGATGAGCAGATAAGAATAAAGTACCTGTTTGATCGATTCGACAAAATAATTCCAAAGGCGGTGACAGCGATAAATGATTGCTCGAATGGTGTGGATCATAAGTATTCTGGAAAATATTTTCCGGAAAAGCTGATTTTTACTCGAAATGCTTAACAATTGATGAACATAGTCGACAGGAGAGGGAAGTGCCATCTTAAATTACATATGAGAAAAGTTCAGAAAAATAAAAACATTTTTTTAAGAATTCGTATTAGAGCTTGCGGATAGCCAAATAAAAAATTTAATTGCAAAGCCCAAAGATGGATGAACCAGAGCCTTTCGTCGTCCAACTGATACACAAGTTTTCTATATACATTCAAGTATGTCTGAAACTTATTGCTGGAGAATCTTACTCATCTCAACTTAAAAAGTGATGATCATATAGTCGACAGAAGAGGGAAATGCCATCTTAAATTACGTATTAGAAAAGTTCATAAAAAGAAAAACATAGCCAAATAAAAAATTTAATTGCAAAGGCCACTACTCAAACTTATGTACATAGTATCTTAAAACTGCAATGAATTAGATATAAAATTCAAATTGCAACAAAGTTACCTCAAAATACAACATAAAACAACGTTTTGAAGCATGCAGAGCAGAAAAAAGTATAACAAGATAACAGCGGTTCGCACTTTATACCACAAGGCAGACCTGTAAACTTTCAAGTACCAGTACCAGTCAAATACCCAGTACCTTGTACTTGTACTTGAAAAAAGGTGTACAATGTGCTTGGTACTTTAAAGGCACCAAATACAAGTACTATTCCAAGTACTCTTTTCTAAGTACATGTACTGGGTACTGTAATACTGGCCAGTACATTTGCAATTACTTGAGAGGACTTGAAATAGTACTTGTACTTGGTGATTTTAAAGTACCAAGTACATTGTACTCCTTTTTTTTAAGTACAAGTACAAGTACGAGGTACTGGGTACTTACACAGTACTGCAGTACAAATGTATTTCAGTACTTTACAACTCTGCCACAAGGTGCAACTTGCACAAAACATTACAAACGAGTGTGTGAGAAATGTTATACAAATAATGCAGTGCATTGTGACGAGAACAATGACGATTTCGATGATAGTTTGCTTCTCTCCACCTCGTCAGGACCATCAGCAATGTGCTTAAAGGGACACACTCCAAAGTGCGTCTGTTTAATCTTCAGATCACATGGAAATTACTCTGGGGCACATAGTGCCCGATTACAAATTAAAGTACACGGATCGGGTCTATGATATAAACAATGGGGATTTGAAATTAAATTATTTATTATACCTAAAAATTAAAGCTTTACATCTGAGTACTTTAAAAGACTCCCCAATGTTTGAATAACAAGAAAACTGAAAAATTCATATTACAAACCTGTCTGCCAGTTGTTCCATTGCTTTGTATATTGTCCAGCGGTACGTTGATAAATCGTTTTGTTTGCCATGGAATTGATTTTGAGATTCATATAACAATTTATAGTTATTTGAATTACTTCGTCTGTGGATTGTTTGAGGATTCACAGTATCCCGGTGAAAATCAGTCGCATTTGTTGGTAAAAAGTATTCAGCTTTAAGTACGTATCCCGAAGTAACCGATTCATAATGTAAGTCTTCTACTGGTATTCCAATACCGCAAATAAACTAATTTATTATTAAATAATACCAGTGTTACAATCATGCGCAATGAAATTTAGCCAATAGTTACCTGTAATCGCGTTGGTGTGGTTGGAGGAAATATTAAACTCCTACTTTGGATTCGCTTAGTCGATGTTGCAGCTTGTCCTATGCTTGCTAAGATTTCATGTGAAATCACTAGATAAACTAATATTCTCTCCCCAAAATACATTCTTTAACTGACAGAAGTACACATTAAACTGATATTTGTTAACAAGTATCCGGGCTATTAACTCTTAGCTGATTTCGGTTGTGTATATTTTTCATTATCGCATAACGATTCACAAGCAAACAAAAATAAAAATGTGAATAAATACCGTTTATATAGTAAAAGTAGGGTATTGTGGTACAAAGAACATTTCAAATTGATCATTTAGATGGACAAGTTGTAATACCAGAACCGGATATTTTGAAGTTCTCGTGTCCTTTGCGGTAGTTACCGAATTGAAAAATGTTATTAAGAACACAAGTGTTGTATATGTTAGCATTTATTATTGGTGTCAGTGTAAAGTTTTGCTGTTCATATATATATCCAGGAAATTCAGCATATGGTGTAAGTAGTTTTTTGAACTCCATCGAGTATTCAACTAAATTTCAATTGTCTTACAAAGACCTACATATCGTCAAATTGAAAAGGACGCAAAAACTAGTTCTTTTCGTTTTTTTTTTTTAAACGGATACGTTCTCAATCATAAATACTTGACGAGACTTATGTAGACACATACATATATATGCATGTACCTAAATATACAGTGTTGGCCAAAACTAAAGGCTTTGGAAAAAAACTGAAGATGATTCAAAAAAAACAAAATATATTAGTCTTCAATTTCAACAAAGAATCGCATTATTATTCTTAACTTATTTAAAATACAACAAAATAAATCAGAACTAATTAAAAAGTAAGTGGACGAAACTAAAGCACATTTTCGAATTTAAGTCTAGTATATCCATTTTTATACCCTATTCTAAGGGTATATTAAGTTTTATATATAGTTTGTAATATAGAGAAATAATCGAGATAGACCCTATAAAGTATGTATGTACATATGTATATGTATGTATATATGTATATGTACGTGATCAGCATCAATAGCGAAATCGATTGTGCTGTGACCGTCCGTCCATCCGTATGTCACCGCTTTTAGAGCCTTAAATTTTGAGCTATAGGAAGATGAAAATTCATATCTGGGCTTTTGAAAAAAAATACAATACAAGTGAAAAATTTTTAAAATCCTCCCATTGCCACGCTCTTACTTACTTACTTAGGTGGCGCTACAGTTCGGGGTGAACCTTAGCTAACTGCCTCTAGTTGCACACTACAAGTCGGTTCAGATCCTCTTCTATTTGTGTGCGCCACCTAAGGCCAGGTCTACTCTACTGCGTTGTCCCTCCGTGTGTGATTCGAAGACCGGGCCGGAGCACTGGTGTCCATTCGCTCTAGGTCGATGTCGCTGTACAGCTCGTATAGTTCGTCGTCTCCAAAGCCCGTCAACGCAAACGGGACCGAATATTTTACGAAGAATTTTTCTCTCGAAACGACCGAGGATATCTTCATCCGCTTTTGATAAAGTCCAAGCTTCAGCGCCATAAAGCAGGACTGGGATGATCAAGGTCTTATATAGAGTCTCCTTAGTTGTTCGGGATAGGGCCTTACTACTCAATTGCCTTCTCAGCCCAAAGAAACAGCGATTGGCAAGAGTTATTCTTCCTTTTATTTCTGCCGAAGTGTTGTTGTGAGAATTGATAGCAGAGCCGAGGTAGACAAAGTCCCTTACTACCTCAAAGTTATAGCTGTTGATTGTGACGTTTTGTCCAATTCGTCGATGTTGCGTATCCCTTCTGGTTGACAGCATATACTTGGTTTTGCCCTCATTTACCGCTAAACCCATTTTGGCAGCTTCCGTTTCAATACTAGCGAACGGGTGACAGCCCGCTGTGTTCTTCCAATAATGTCGATATCGTCGGCGTACGCTAGTAGTTGCATAGACTTTTGAAAGATTGTGCCTCCGGTGTTGGCTTGTGAGTTTCGCACAATTCTTTCAATTACGATGTTAAAAAAATCACCTTGTCTAAAGCCACACTCACTTTTTCATAACTTCAGTAAATTATATGAAACCGAAAAATTTTGTTAAGACCAAATATTTTGATATTCAAATTATCTACAATTCATCAGTACAAAAGTTTTAGCTGCGCACACTTTTTAGGGCGTTTTTATTAAGAAACCTATTTTGATGGAATTTTCCATGTAGCATATAGCATATTCAAACGTTCAAAATTAACGTCGTATTTCTGTAAAAAAATGAAATATGGCCACGCCCACTTTATAAGGGCTGCATAGGAAGCAGTATAGAGTATCATACGATCTGTTCCAGACTGATTGTAGGATTGAAGATGTCCTTTTTGATTAGTCTGATGATTGGTAATAAATATTACTAAGTCGGCGTTAGTAAAATCAAACACTTTTTTTTTTTTTAGTTGCTTGGAATACTTATTGGACGGTATTTTATCCATTTTTTATTACAATTATATTTTTCGATCTGCAACGCCGATGACACACAACTATTTGTTTTTTCCAATGTTAATGAACTATGCTTGAGACAAAAAAGATCAAATTGCAGCATATTGGAAGTAAACGGTAAAATAAACTAAACTTCAGTTTTTTCCAAAGCGAGATAATTTTGTGCTTTAGTTTTGGCCAACACTGTCCATATACATGCACATACATAGGTACATATGTAGATAAGTACGTACTGCCCATATTGTGAGTTTTCTTTAAGTCCAAATGTACATATGTACATAGTACAATACTAATTTGCAAGTACATAGTGACTATCCTGGTAAACTCATTGTATCGTACCATTCGTTGACATTCGTTGTCGAACAAATTTGATATACATTCATATATATATCTCCATCTTTCCACCGTTCCATCCATCCGTTTTATTTTTAACCACTGTATATATACACATGTATGTATGTATGTATGTACATATATATGGCCTAACTCAATCCCTAACCTAGAAAGGGAGCTGTGTATTTTTTGTCTTACACCATGGTAAATATAATAACAAGTTATAGCAACTCGTTTGTTTAATTTTTCAGTTGATAAATACTTACACGCATACATATGTACATACGTATGCATATATACATATGTTCTGAAGTTATACAAATATAGATTTTTGGTGCGACAGGTCCATGCGCCTAGCTTCTCACAACCATTCGTGTTGTGCTTGTTATATTTTTTACACAAATGGAAGGAGCCTACTGTTTAAATGCCGTTTCCGAAGAGCAATTTTTGTTTTTTGAGAAGTTTTTTTCATGACAGCTTTACTCTGAAGATATTCAATCACATTTATCACTCATAATAAATGAGACAGTTGATCTAAAATTAGACAGTTCAAAAATAACGGAATCTAAAAGTGCTTAAAAAAGAAGTAATAATATTTATACAAAAGTTTGTCTGCTAATTGATCATTAAATCATCACGTAAATAACAGTTGAAATTTACCTTTTATGAAGGTGCTAATTTGTCTAAGTGGAGCATTTGATAGGGACCACTATTGGTATTTTGACTGATAGAGTGAGCCCACGATAAATGAATGACTGATTAAAGTTTCAAAAAGCGGTTAAACATACATAACGAGATAATTTGAACCGATGACGAATCAGATCCCACTTCAGAATAATTTTAATAATTTTTCTTTGTCAACGAAATAGAACCGAAACCTAGAAAAGGTTTTTATACATAAATACCTATGTATGTATGTATGTACATGTACATATGCACATATAGTACATACGTTTATGTACATACATATGTGCTTAACTAGTAAAGTACATTTGATTTGTTTTACTTAATTTTTGTTTACATTGATATTCCCCCAGTGGCTTCTTCGAATCGCACTAGGTATTGGACTGAATAATTCCGTACAGTTTATCTGATTTAAATAAAGTGCACGACCGGGTTGTACGTACTTGCACCTTAATGCTATAAGTTTACAACCTTATAAACACTGAAATTCTTGTGCGTCTTACACATGAGGCCTAATAAAGTGGACGCGTTATTCTGCACATTGGAACTATAATGACATGCTACCTATCTGGAAGAGTTCACAGTTTTTTTTTCAAAATGCATTCAACAAGTGTGTAGCCATACGAAGAAATAGCCTAGAAATAGCAAATTTTTAAAATTACCTTTATACGTATTTGTTGCACAAAAACGTATCCAAATATGAAAATTTATCAAAATCTATTCTATCTATCAAAAGACTATTTGCCCTATAGGTATGGATAGGGGCCTACCTACCTAAAAAATTATATCTAGCGGTCATGGAAATATGTAGTTATTTTTTCTCCAAAGTTACTTAATTAATTTTCTTTATGTAGCCTTTTTCATACATTTTACAAAGATTAAAAACATCTGTGTAGCTTCTTTCTAATTCACCACACAATCTCCGGCAGACAATCACAAACATCACACATAATCGACTTCAATCGAATTCTTCAAATTGTACATAAGTACCTATGTATGTACATATACATATATTTAAATAAATATCATTTTTAGCAAGAAAACTTTTCTAATTTAAGAATTTGTTGCCATTATGTCCTCTTTTTTGTTTGTTCATGTTTTTAAACGAAAGTCACAGTTACAGTCCCAGAAAACTTAATGTGCTCTTTTACTTATGCGGCTCTTTTACTCGCTCTTTTCATTAAGAGCAACCAATATTTATTGTTTTTTGAATAAAACAGTTTCTGTTTGATACATAAAAGAAATTATTTCGGATTACAGTACCATCGATGCGATTAATTGTGCAGCTCAACATTATCATCAAATGTCCTCCATAGAAACGCCTGCTAAACTTAATTTACATGACTTTTTCCCATAAATCGGGCGATATGCTGATATGTCGTCTCAAGTCTCTGGCTTATTGGCATAGACTGTGGACTTGACATAGTCCAAAAAAAGTCCGAATAAGTCAAATCACGCAAACCATTTCTCGAGATCACATAATCACCGAACTTCAAGTTCAATAACTCGATTGTTTGGCCGATTGTGCGGGATGTGGTTCCGTCTTGTTGCAACCATGTAGGTATGCTCCAATTTATCCCAACAATTGTCTGTCAACATAGTAGGGTAGCGATCTCTATTGACTATGACTGTGTTGCCAGAATCATTGAAAAAAAAGTATGGGCTAATAACAAATTTTGGTAATTTTCAAACGTTGGAGCTTATACCTTTCCAGGATTAAATACCGAGCATAAACACACTGCTACTTTTTGTGAGAAGATAGGCCTTGGGGTCGTGCTGTACCAAAATTGAATTTATTTACTTATGTATTTACAGGTAATAATTTAAATAAAGTGCACGACTGGGTCGTACGTACTTGCACCTTAATACTATAAGTTTACAATCGTATAAGCACTGAAATTCAAGTTTGTTTTGTAAAAACGCCATCAAAAAGTGGGCGTGGCCATACTACATGATGCTAAGGTGAATTATAGAGATTTTAAAATTTTGAATAATGTTTTAACAATTTTTTTCGATTTCTAACAAAATTTTTGAAAAAGTAAAAAATTTTGAAAGTATGGGTGGCAGTTCCAAAACTTGGTATGTCATATTTTTGCATTTGTCATACCCACCTCAGATATTGATTTTAAGCACAATCGCTGAAGAAATAGACCATCTAATAGCATATGCCCAAACTAACTCACATATGAAATTTATCAAAATCGTTAGTCGTTTTCGAAAAAATCCATTTTTAGTTAAATCGCCCTTAAGTAAAGTACTCTTAATTTTGAGGTTAGAATGAAAATTCCAATTCCGCCTCTAGGGATCATCCCACAGACCCCAGATATGAAGTTTGAAGCAAATCCGTCCAGCCGTTTAGGCTGCAGTTGAATATTCAGGCAGACAGAGCGACAGACAGACAGACGGAATTGGCGGACCCACTTTTTTGGACTTCACCATCTGAGTAATGTCAAGTTTGATTAAAATTTCGAGTTCGAAATTTTTCACGAAACTAATACTTGCCCTATAGGTTAGGTGCGAGTAATAAATTTTGCGATCTTTTTCAATTATACGTCCATATAGAAATTTATATAAATAGATCTTTATTTGTTTTAGATATTTGCAGCCATTGCGGTGCCATTAAATATTCCTCATCGTAATGTTTTTGTTTCGTACAACTTTGAGGCTAATTATAATTTGCCGGGTGATGCAAAAACAATCATTCCTGGTCCATATCAGAGGGTAAACATTAGCTGACTGAATCAACTCGGAGATAATCAATATATTTACAGTTCACACCAATAGAAGAAATGACTATTGATGAAGGGACGGTAAATGATGCAGTGGAGGAAACCCAAGTGGCGGAAGAAACGGTCGCATCAGCTCCCGGTGGTGAATTGAGAAGCGAAAAAAATTCAAAATCATTGATAACTAGACGAGCCATTTACCAGATATTACGAGATAAACTCAAAATGTAAGTAAAATATATAAATAGGGACGCAAGGTTTTTGGACCATTTTCATACAATGACTTTAAGATATTTTATTACCTACTGGTTATGGATTCTATCTCCTTTATTTTGCTGTCTAAATTCAATGTTTTACGGAATATTTATCTTTACCAGTTCAGGATTTAGTGGAGAATCTTGTTTATTGAAACTGATTTGTGAAGCAAACGCTTCGCTGGTGGGTAGAAACAATGGAGTATTCGGAAGCCTTTTACACATCTTACTCACGTAAGTAACTGTCTAATATATGTATGTACATGTTTGACCATTAAATGTATACATAAGTTGTAGGTATTACATTAACTTAATACGAATTTTATATTAAGGTTTACATTACTTACCTCGTGGCTCAACGTACTAGTTGAACTATTAACCAGGAGTTCAAGGTTTAACACCAAAGTTCTCGTCACAGTTTCGCCTCTCGAAGTTATTGTATAACTGCCAAGTAAGCCTAAGCGTGCATATGAACGCATAGCTCAAAGGCAGTTTTAAGCGTGTCTATGAGCGCATAACAAGTAAAAAATCGTAGCATTGGAATAATTTCCAAGTGTTTGGTCTTCAAAGAAACTAACCATTCAGTAATTTTTGGAATACAATATGTTAGATGGGTGCACTGCATTCACTCAAATAAATATATATTTAGTCATCATTTACATGAGGTGATTCCGTTCCTATTCAATCACTTAGGTATGTAGGCATATTAAAATTAATGAAATTCATTTAATTCTTGACTAAGGTTTTTTTGGTAACTAATAATAATAACTCTAGTTCAAAAAAGTTACGAAATCGAAATAAAAATCAGCAAATTACCAAAAATTACCAAACCGACAAAAAAATTACCAAATTTGGTAAAAAATTACTTAAGTGGCAACGGTGACTACAAGCTGCTGTCGTGAAAGAATCATTATTTGCGAGTCTTTTGCATACAGTGCTGCTTTAATTTTTTGCGAGTACTTACCTCCAAATAGAGGTTTATAAGTTTAAGTAACTTTATAAATGAAAGTAAATATTAAATATAATCAAACTGTAATCAATTCATATTTTTCCAGGCCAAGCACGTCATCATATGAAACCCTTCCGATAAAAATGTACAAAGCTGAAGAAAATGGTGTGTTGAGTGACTGTTTTCAATATGAAAACAAATGTCCGCATAACATTTTAGATTTATTTTCCGTTCCTATTGAAGATTTTCTGCATAATTACTCATGAGGTATGTATACATTGACATACTACATATGAATATAATAAAACCCAGCAAAATGCAAAAGCTTATTTTATATTTGCTTATTTATGTAATTTACTATTTATAGTTGTGTAAGCCTGCACCGAAAACATCAAGCTTCTCTATGCATCTTTATCCTTACCGGCTCGTTTTAAACAACAGGCAAGAACTCGAACCATTACTAGAGTTATGTACATCCTCATACAGACATAACGCCCTATGATGCCAAGGTCTACGCAACACTCTTCTGAATCAACCCACTCATTGTATATATACACTGATTTGTTCATCTATGCCCCAACACCACCCTTAAATCACAAACAGAGTGTCAAATAATTCACAAACAGAGTGTAGTCAACAGAGTGTAACCAATTTTCTTTATTATTCCTAATAAATAGAACACTCAAATATAGTAAGCAAAAGTACGTTGATCTTTATTTATTATATTTCAATTACGTCTTAAACACAGGGAGCCACCTTTTAGTTTTACTTCATAGGACCGCCTTGAACACAAGATTAGTTCAACCTGTTTTAAGCCTATCAATAAAATAGCCAACCCTGCGAAATAATTTTTAACACCTGTTGTGAGTCATTCGCCTACACAAATACGTTCACGCCTTGGATGAACAAATTCCGACACTGATTGTTCATAAAACACCAGGCCACCATAAATTCCCAGAAAACAAAAAGCTGACAGACCTTCCCCAAGCACCCATACTATAAACTACAGTATCGGCTGCAGCATATTGGTATTTAGCATTGATTTGTTTTTGTGGGAACTTTTTTAGTTTATTGATGAATTTTAACAATTCAGGTAATATACGTATGTATGTACATACATATGTACATATGTATATTAAAGATCATTTACCAAGGATTGGTTTAGCTTAAAAGATGCCAGATGCGAGATGATGGCATGCACAACGCGAGCAGAATTATTGGTCGACTGATTTAAATGTTTAAGATAAAGTAGAAGTCGTAGAGACAAGCGGTTGGCATCTACATATATATGCATACGGAACAAGGAAGGATGATTATATATGTATATGTATGTATGTACATATATATAAAGCATTACAATCCATCAACAAATAAAAATGTTAAAACAAAAATAAGCAATATTGTGTCCACCATTCTGGATATAACATGGTTTCACATTTTTCCTATAATTGTTACTTGCTCTGCAACTAATTGAATCCTGCGTCTTGTATGATACTTTATCCTAAACATTGGAGTCCGCTTATGCAGTTCTTGTCAAAAAAAAAAAAAAACCGCGTCGCCATTTTAAATTATATCGATATTCATCAGAAATTGCCCTTTAATTTGGTACCTCAAACACCAATATCCATCAACAAACAAAAATTGTTACAGTAGTTACAACTAAGCGCTAAAATTAGTGAGTAGGAGGGTCCGGTATACCTCCTGTTTTCTGAAACTTTCTGTTGGCCTGTTGTTTCACAAAAATTTTTGGCTAAAGTTAATTTTTTCGTTCCCGGCAATGAAATTTTGTGAAGCCGATATTTTTAGTTTTAGGCAGACTAGCGATTTTAAGCAAAAACCAAGGTTTATTTTACCTATCGTTTGTAGTTTAATTTTAACACATTTTTGTGCTTTTGTATGGTTTGTAAGCGAAATTCTCCAATTGATGTCTTGGGTTGAAGGAGGAGTGCGAAGTAAAACAAAGACCTGTATTTAGGTTGAAGAGTATGGTTTATTTTAGTACATAATTTTTAAGTACAGAGTCTAATATATAATAACTTAAAATACCTCTATTTTTGGATGGAACCTTTGAGATATGTATGTACACGAGTAAAACTTTCATGTTAAAGTGTTGCTGTATCAGTCTGGAGCAGTTTTTTTTTTCATAAGTTTGAGAATTGATCGGTTCGTTTAGATTGATGTGTTTAAAGAGTTTCTTGATCGAATATGAGTTTTCAGGTGGTTTCGCGTGAGGTGGAACCATGTTCATTTTGAAGTAATGTGAGTGAAAAAATTATGGATATTTGGATCGTTAGATACATATATTTGATTCTCTTAAGCACATTCTATGTTATGATTTCATATGCTGAAATTCTTTTCTAGTTCTGTGGGGAGAAATAGTTTAAGAAATACATTTTAGGGAAAGTAACTACATACCTCGTTAGTGTACTGTTACATCTCCACCCGGTGTTGTTTATAAATGCATGAAATTACTAACAGTTGGAACTAATTGACAAGAAGAGTAAGCGCTTGAACAATACGGACATGATTAGTGCCTAGTCCAGCATTCAGTCAATGCAAGAGACATAACACGTAAAATTTGTAAGCACTATCTCCACGGAAGCCTTCTGAAACTGTCATTTGACCATTTTATTTGTATGGATTTGAAGGAGCTATTACCGTTTGCAGTACCAATCAGACTGACAACAACCACCAGCAAATCGTTTTGCCAACATATTTAATCATAATAAAACGATATATTTTTAAGTAAAAAAGCTTAATTTATTACACCAAATATCAATTACATTGTTTAGTATAATATTACGACCGTTAAAATGTTACATACTCACTACTGTTGTCTTTTCTGTTTTATTTTATATAAATCGCAAATTTATTCGGATAATTTAGGAAGTAATCATACAAAGGTCTTTTCTATAAAATAATTGTAAAAATAGACTATAAAAAAAATCGACCATTACATGATATTATGTACTAAAACATTTTATTGATATATTTTGGCTTCATCTGTTGACCGTATGTTTTGTTCTTTAGAAGCGACACAACATGACTATTCCCCGTAAAATGTTTAACTTTTGATGACCAGTTACTATTTTATTTATATGTATTAATGTAATAAAAATATTACCGCAATATTGGATGAGATATTTAGTTTTTCATTCTTCTGGACAAGAAATAATGGTGTTATCAAACTTGTTGTTGATTATATACAGTAGGAGGAGGTAGGTTACCGATTTTGAAAATCTTACCCACAATTTGCAATTTATTATTGCGCACTTATTTTACTTTTATCATATTTCGTTTCTTAATTGAGTGTATGTATGTATATAAAATTGTTAATACAAATTTGTTGGTTAATTTTAATATAAAAAATACATTATTATTCGCTTTGATTATTTTTATTTATTTTTTCATTGCTCCTTTTGTTTTGAATACAATTTTTGTTTTAATATAAATTTTATAAAAAATCTTTTTTTTTTCATTTTATTTATGTTACTATTGTGTAGATAAAAAAATAAAAACATTCCTTTGGATATTTATTACAAGGAAGATTCAAATGGAATACACTTTTATAAATTGATAAATTCATCCCATGAAAATAATTTTTCCCTGACTCACACAAAAAGCACTAATCCTATTTCAATATAAATTTTTGTGGCGAATGTTATATTACCAATATGAAAAAATAAATACAAAACTTCCGACATGAGGGGGGAGTTTTGGAATGAATACATCCAATACGTTTTAGTTTATGCTTTCTTTTCTTCTTCGATGATCTCTTTAGTTGGCAGGGGATTCTTTTCACATGTCTCAGTGTGCTTCAGCTTTGCTGGGTCGAAATTTTCAATTCCGGAAATGAAGTTATTCTTTTCTTTTTCGAGCTCAATTGCTAATAAGGAGTAATATTTTAAAGTTAATAGTGACAAATTATTCAAATACAAATATATTAATTTAGAAAATATGATAATATAGACTAACATTTTTTGGACAATTCACTTTAAATTGGGTTTCAATTAATTTGAAAAAATGCATATATAGTACCTGCTCTATTATTATTCTTCGGCTTGTTATTACTATTTCATTGCATTAATATTTCTTTGTACGTATATAAACGGTGTTTTAATAATCCAGTTATATCTGCCAAACCAATTGTCAGATTGCAAACTGTCAGTGTTATTTATATTCAGTAGTTTTTGCAATTCGTGATGACGTACACGCAATAACAACTTTACCACATTTTGGAAATTCGGTTCCAAAATTATGGTTCTGTGTGTGAGGACTTGCACCATATTCCACCCGACATAATCGACAATCTGAGACCGCTATTCGCCGTATATTTGGTATGTCAATAAGCAAAATTGTCGCATTTGGAGCAAAGATAATCCACATGAGATTATCGAAACATTACATCCCGCAATATGCACAGTTTGGTTCGGGCTGATGGAGTCGGCTGACCATATTTTTTTCAAAAATGAGGCTAATCAGCATGTTACGATCGACGGTATTCCCTATAGAGCTATGATTAATGACTTTTTCTTTCCCCGATTGAATGACATGAATGTGGAAGAGATGTGGTTCCAGCAGATGGCACTACGCACCATACAATAAACGACAAAATCAACGTATTGAAGGACACATTCAATGGACCTGTTAATTGACCTCCAAGATCTTGTGATTTAACGCGTCTTGCTTATTTTCTTTGGAGATACGTAAAGTCGCTGGTCTTTGTCTCTCGGATGATATTTATCAGATTCAGCCGTGATGGGCATATGCCCGAAGGTGTTTTTAGAAATTAATTGCAGAATGTACTCTCTCGATTGCAAACAAATAGAAGGCTATTTAAAGAAATTTCATGTGCTTTATTCAAAATCAAAGTTACTACTGGCTTTTTAATATTTATCATAATTTTCATAATTAAGAAAATATGAAAATTAAGGAAAAGTACATAAAAAGCAACAAAATGTGTTCTCACATTTCTTATATAAAACGTAGAGATAGGAACCCTTTCAATCGCTTAAGTTGGTGTGCGCAGCAAATCTGACAAATTTCTGTGCGATATCATCATTAATGAACATTAGTATAGAACATTAACATTAACATAGAACAATATCGTATTTGTAAATGAGGGGAATTTTGTAGCGGATACCAAAAAATATCTAATGCTTTCATTCAAATGTGTAATGTAATATAACGCCTGATAACAAAGGGACAAACATGGAATTCGGATTTATTTTTGCCTTTGAACTGTAATATTAGTCTACTTAAGATCACATTTGAAAGTGCTAAAATCTTTTAGCAGATATGACCTTTGCACGAATATGCCTGTACATGACTAGACGATTAAAGTAATCAAAGTTTTAAATTTAACGGAGGGTGAAAATATCCCCAGGGTAACCTATTTACAATTACTTAAATTACTACAGAGCCTTGCGATAAACAATGCACCTTGTTTCTTTGGTGCTACACAAAATAAATGAGTTTAAACACATTTAATATAATAATAGTTAATTTACCTGTTTTGTCAGGAAGTGGATTCTTTTCCTGTGTTTCGGCATGTTTCAATTTAGTTGGATCGAATGCAGCGATACCCGCAAACAAGCTTTGTTGGGTCTTTTCAGCTTGAACATCTGTGTAAATAAAAATAACATATTTGTTCAGCTCACTTAATTTAATTATATTTCAAGAGTTAATGAACAACAAAAACAACAAAATAAAGCCCTATATTAAAAATAAGAACAATAATAACTTGTATTATTCACATTTGACAACAGTCAATTTGTCAGAGTTTTGCTTTTGTGTTTTGTGTTAAATGCAATAAGAAACATAATCTGCATTTGTTAGAATTGCATGTTAAAATAGCGCTTTTTTTTTTTTTTTTGGAAAAATCATATATCTTACAAAGAATCTATATGTCCTATTTAAATTTGTATACACTCTTTCAACTCTCATGCCAATCATTTTTAATCAAACCTTCAGCTGTAGGCAGTGACAATTTAACAACTGTTTCGGTCGGTTTTAAATCACTTGCGCTAAAACCTTCTACGTCCATGAGTAGGGACATATGCTGTTTTTCTTGTTTAATTTCTATAAAAAGAAATTTTTGCTTTTCGTTATTTATTATGTTATGCGAGTAAAAAAAGGATGTAACATACATACATATGTTAATGTAGAATTGTGAATGATAAAAATTCAAATTGGAGAAAATAACGTACTTATTTTATTTGAGAATGGTTAGGAAATAGAAAATTGTGAGCATAAAAAGGGACCGCAGGTGAACCTGAATAATGTCATATACATACATATGTACATATACACGTATGTATAACTTAAGCTCGGAGTGGCAGTATGTACATATGACGTGTATTTAAAAAAAATATCAATTTGAAAAAGATTGTATCTGCATATACATATAGTTTTCAATAAAAGAATAAATGTATACTTTCATACATACATACATATGGACATACATACATTACTTTTGAGCCTATCAATTTCTATTTTCTATTTTTTGTAGATAAAAATCAATATGTCCTTACATATGTACATGAAAATACGAATATCCATATGAATGTATGTAGGTATGTATGAATCTACGTATTCTATGAAAACAACAGTACAATTTTAACTTCTTCTTTTACTATCATAGTTATAAAACAAATTAAATTATTTATTAAAGTTACCTTCAGCACTTGGAAGGATAACCTTCTCCTGGGTACTGGCATTCTTAAGTTGTTCAGTATTAAAGCCTTCGAGCTGACTTTTAAGATCGGTGGCTACTTTTGGGAGATCTTTCAATGCTGGTGCAGACATATTTGATGGTGCTAAAATAAAAATAAATTAATTAATACAAATTTTTATTAAATTACGAACAATTTTCTTATTAAGTCAAAATAGTTCATTATAAGAATAGTACGAAAGGAGGTGGTTTAGGGAATAGACCGTGCTGACTAGATTACCATTGGAGAAGTTCCCTCACACATTAGTAAACTAAAATCCAATCAGGCCCCAATAAACCTGACAGACAAAAAAAAGGTCTCAAAGTCAACCTTTCTAAACCAAGTTTTGTAAAAAAAAAAGACAAAAAAAATATTTTTACCAGATACCAGCTCGAAATACATATAGGAAGGCCACAACTATGCAAAGACTGTAGCGATACAGAGGTAGAGGAAGATACAACACATTTCCTTTGCAAAGCCTCAACAGAATCAGATACTCAATCCTTGAAAAAGTATATTTCGATGACCTTAGCGAACTGCTATACACGTCACTTAAAAGCACAATAAAATTTATTACGAAAACGGTTTGATTCAGGAGGGCCGCTTCTGTCACGAACTGATTGAACTAACTGTATTGCTCTTTATTTTCAGATATCCTACACTGGGGAACACAATGAATCCGAGTGAAGCTGCACTCCTGTACTAGTTGCAGTCACCTCCATAACCTACCTACCTACTTCTTCGAAGACGATTGGAGAACTGCAAACTATGCCGATAAATAAAAATGTCCAATTTATTTTTCTCACTACATTAACCAACAATGGTAATAAACCTTCCCTTGTTCGAAATATAGCGTATTTTAGCTAGGGAATCTATCTATAAAAAACTTAGTGGTTTGTTATGCGAAAACATGCACTGTGAAGATGCGTTGCTTTGTTTCTCATTAGAAATTGAAAACAAAAAAGCCCTGGGAAACTAGTTTTCCAAAATTACCAATGGAAACTAAAAAAAAACGCTCCATATTAACAGCGAGGGAAAACTGTACACTGACACATATCAAGCGTAGTCGCACAATTACTGATTTCAAACATCACAGCATTTTTAGTCATTTTACCCATTTGTGTAAGTTTGATTTTTTTTATTCTACATCGTGCCGGACAATAATTCATTTACAATTGTCTAAATATGACCAAAACCAGTTTCACATATTGACTTTCATGTTGCTGGTTTTACACTCGAATGCAATTATTTTCTATTTTTAACAAAATTAAACTAATCAGTTTTTACAAGGCTATATTATTAGAACAGGTCAGTATCGAATTTATCAAATAAAGCTTAATGAAAATGTTTTGACCTGATGTGAAAAACCCATACTTTAAGTTGCATGTGATAACATTTGATGAATGATCTAATATTTATCAAAGAATAATTCCACTGACTAATCTTTCTGCAAAAAATAAAAAATAAAGTGCACGTCTGGGTCGTACGTACATACACCTTTATGTTGAAAGATTACAAATTATTCACGATTGAAGTTCAAGTAAAATAGTTAAAGTCAATAGTCTGAAACAATAGGTATGAAAATCCACCCATTATTTTATACATACGTGAGACTCAGTTCAGTGGGCGTGTCACTTCGTATTTTTAAGGGGACTACAACGATAACCTTTAACGGATGTTATCTGTGAAGTTTCATTGAAAAATGTTTTTTAAAACATTTAGAAATATGCCCAAAACTAACCCAAATATAAAATTTTATCAAAATCGTTGAACCCGTTCTCGTGGAAATCTATTTTTAGTGAAATCGGCCTTAGAGTACGCCCAATTTCGAGGTTAGAATAAAAATTCTAATTTCGCCTCTAGGGATCATCCCACAGACCCTAGATATTAACTTTAATCCAAATCCGTTCACCCGTTCAGGCTGTAGGCTCGCGCACAGACAGACAGACAGACGGCATTGTCAGGCTCACTTTTTTCCACTTCTCTATAATGATAATGTCCAAATTCATCAAAATCACGAGATCGAAAGTCTGCACGAATCCAATACGTGCCCTACGTACATAGTACATACATATGATATACATATGTAGATGCAAGTAAAAATCAATTAATGCATAATTGAACAAAAAAAAACGGAAATCGTACTAAAATTAATAATCAACATTTTAATAATTAAAAGAAAAATTGTCGCTAGAATGCACATTTTCTCCTTGTCAATCAGTTTAAAGATACAGTATTGAATCTGTGCCAGATTTTATTTAAATATGTACATACTTATATATGTATATAAACATACATACATATGCATGTATTTAAGATGAGTGCAAAAATATAGAACATTTTTTCCAATAGAGAAATATACAAACCAAAAAAAACATCGGCTGGTGTAGATTTTATTTGAATGACGTGCAATTATATTATTTTTAGTTTATCTTTTAGCACAAGACATTTATAAACCACCATAATATATAAATATAAATTAATAAGATGATAGTTTCCATATTTGGCATGTTTATGGGGTGTTAGATAAATTTGAAAGGGATTTCAGTACTTTTATTTAGATTTTAACAGTAGAAAGTTTTCAAGTACATTAAATCGGTTGCCTTATCATATGTACATATGTATCTCCAGAGCTATGGAATTAAACACATACATATTTGCGAGTGTTAACCGAATATCGTAGAAGTTACGAATGTCCTGCAGATATGTATGTACAAACTTAATACATTTTTAAAAAATGCTTAAAATTGAAAATGCTACAATTGAAGATTGATGAGCGTCGTTAACGTAAATTAATTTAAATTAAATAAATTTAAATCCAAAATTTTACCAAGAAATTGCACCAAAATTGAAAATAGCTTTATAAGAAATAGTTAACAGTTGGTAGATCGCTGAACTATTGTGAATGACGCTACGAATAAAGAAGGAAATTCGATTTATTGTTTTGGAAGCCTTCCTAGATATGTAAGTTGTTTTCTAAGACTCCAATTCAATGGGGAATTAGAACCAGACGCACTTATGGGTCAGAATCGCGAATCGACAACATATAATATATGTATATGTAAGTATTTAACCGTCGATTCGCGCAACTCCTAGATTTTCGCAACACTAAAGACAGACTTCGCACTTCTTAACTCTTTAAGTACAACTTTTCAACAACAAGTTATAAAAAATATTATAAAATTATGTAATTATTAAAAAAAGAAGTGCAATTTTGGGTGACAGTGAACGTATGTACATATGTATGTACTTTGTGAAAAATATAATGTTCACAAGTCCACAATAAGCCCGACAAAGTCAAAGAGAGAGTTTACATTAGACTCGACAACAAATAAAAAATCGTTTCGGTTTTAAAAAATATTGAACCCAAACACTTAAGTATCAATTTTTATAAAAAAAAAAAAACAATCCAGCTAGTGTAGGTAAAACAAACAGACCTGCAGACAAGCCACAAGGCTTCGCCGGTCCTAAATATGTTAACATTTATCAAAGATGAAATAAAAGATTTATCAATATCAATATCAAAAAAAAAACACAAAGGAACATAATATAAGTTCTGCATCTTTTAAAAGCTAGTTGATTTCCATTGTGATAGATAGAATTTGAACATTTCTTTCATTTGTCTGGATATTTCACTTTAAACCAGGACCAAACTAATGCTATAGAATTTAAATACATTCATATAAAGTAACAGAAACTATAGGAGTGGTAGATACGAGTAGATCCTAATTCAAACAAAAGTTCTACAAATTTGAATAAGCTTTATGAAATGCATTTGTACATATGTAAATCTGAATAAAACCTATCCATTAATTTACCAACCTACTATGTACATACATACATACATAGTGTGTAACATTTCATGATTTAATTTGCATTCACAAATTTTTAAATGTGCGTAGCATGTATAAAAGTCTCAACCGAAACCTATGTATGTCTCATTTCGTTACGTTAAGATTTACGTTACAAATATCCAGACAATTGCCTTGTTTTTAACCTACAATTCTAACCCGCTTTATGGCCATAAAAGTAAGCAGTCAGCCAGTTATCTATCTCTAGATGTCGTCGTTGTTGTGCAACTAAACCCCTGATGCGTACCGCCATATTTGGTTATATACTAACGAAAAGAAAAAAATCTAAGTAACAAAAACGAAACGTTTAACTCGTAGAACAAAGCTCCTTTTACGGTTCTTGATTTCTTTGATATACATATGTATGTACATATGTATGTACACACATCTATATGTACACGTATGTACGATTTTACCTTCAACAATGCCATACTATACTTCATATAACAAACAAGTACATTGGTACAGATACTGCTATAGAGAAAAAAATCAATAGCATCAATGGACACATGAGACACGACTCTTACAAATTTGTTTGATGCAATTTCCATTTTTTTATGATCCTCTACTCTAGATAGAGGAGCTCAAAAATCTCAAATGGTTCAATGTTTTCCATTTAATGCTCCAATTGAATCGTCCAAAACACACAATCCGGCCAAAAAAGAAACTTTTAAAAACGAAAACCACAAGAGAGAATAATGAAACTGATGAATAAAATGAAATAAATCATCACCAATCGGGGTCATTCACAGATAAAATACCGGTAACCATGACTCATGTGAGTATCTATACTATGGACAAATAAAATCTGCTTACATTTGAGGACACACTTAATGCTGCTGATGCATTTATAATTTTTTTTTTCTTTCTTTTTTATTTTTTCTTCTTTCCATTTTTCTTTTTCTATTGAGCAATTTGCTGTTGCTCGTTCTGATTAATAATAAAAAGAAAAGAAACATGTTATGGCCATTTCAACGAAAATCTTTATCAGAAACAATGGAAAGCACCACGACGTCTCTTTATTATTTCTTTGTTCATTTATACTTGTATATAACAGAGTCTACATATGTACATGGATACATATTTCTCTGTGGAAACAGTCATCCCACTCAAAACACATTTTTTTTATTTATTTTTTTACAACGCACGAAAATACATACATACATAATGTACGTAAGTGGGTAGGGTACACCGCGAAATATAAAAAAGGACGTCTTTGATATATTTTAGGAGGATATACCATATACGCATATGTAGGCATATGTACATAAGAAATGTCTATGTTCTCTGATATTATGTATCCCTGATGACGAATTTCTTTCGTGTGGACAGAATATGCAATCGAAGTTATTGCATTATGTCGCTGCAAATTTCATATTCGCCATTCTTGTGGTGCAAGTTATGAATTTTAATGGAAATCCTTGTTATTTCGAGGAAAGATATCCATATGTACATATGTAGACATATTAGTCACTTCAATTGAAATTACCCACCTCTTTCATTATATGTACAATCTATGTACATGCATACATTTGTATATGTATATTTACATATGTACGGCAATCGATTAAAATCGGATTCGGGCGATAAGTCCACCACGCCCAAGTTCCCGCAAACCTTTAATTCCATTGCGCCGTATACACAATGACGTATTGAAGAATAGTGAAGTTCTTATCAAACTGAGTCGTATTAATTTTTAACATTTTAAGGAATTAGGGTGCGACAGATAAGAGGGAAAAAAACTCAACATATTTTATAATTTCCTCGACTAACAACTTTCTACTATGTTTGTACATACATATGTACATGTATATATGAATGATGTTAGTTAAGAGATTTCACGGGAAACAGAGAAAAATCTTTCCAATATTATCAAGTTAATGAAGAAAGTGGCAAAATAAATTAAGGCGAATACGAAACCTCTACCATTTTTATAAGCATGTCGACTCATTATTTAACTATTCAACAGACGAATATAAAATAATCAATTTGAGACGTAAATCTCATTTTAATAAATTCATACACGTTCAGAATACGAATAATACAAAAACAATACAATTTAAACATATTTGCGGTTCGTCATCTTCAGAATACCGCGGCAATTTCAGTGCTGTCGCTGTTCTCCATTGTTTTAAAGTTAGACTACGCCCACGTCAAAAGACCGGCTTTTACAAAGTAAATATTTACTGTCACACTTTGGTAAACAATTTCACATATTTGATCACAACTTTGAATTTCGAAAAATATTTACAAAATTTTCTGAACCAGACATAAAAACTGAATCTATTTTCTAAAGAAAATACCTAATACATATCATTCATAACGCCATGTAGCACAAAAAAAAATAATTTGAGATTCAAATAGTAAAATAAAATAAGCAAGCATTTCGTTTATAAAAATGTATCTACTTACCGAGTAGTTGTGCTTTACGATTTATAATTAATATACTCAAAAACTTGAAATATTAAAATTCCAATTAGAAAAACTTGCGGTATTGCAGCAGCGGGACGGTTATTAACAATTAAGGAAAGAACCCAACCTTAATAGGGAACGTTTAAAAATTAACTGAAGAGTTCAATGGATACAACAGCGAATGGAAGCAGACGTTGTGGAGTGGAAAAGAAAGTTCAACGTTTCGGTTTCGTTGTACGTGTTTCGTTGCTGTACTGGTCCAATAGGTTAGTTGTTGTTGTGGATTTGTCGGTTTGCCATTGCCGTTGCCGTTCTATTTTATTCGCTTGTATTGCATTTTTTTTTTTATGACTCATTCATTATAGGGAAAATGTACTAGAATACGTGTTCATATTCATCCCCTACAGAAATATACTCATGAATAAATCACCTAAATCATTAATCTATTTAAAATTCCATGATGCATTAAAGGTTTTTAATATTGCGCAGACGCCATACATCTTATTTCGTGAAGCAGTGGATATAATAACACGCATACTAAACAAGAAAAATGCCGGCTGCAACGTAAGTAAATGATTAATACTGTAGTGGTGTTAGTAGTACAGGGTGGCTGATCAATATAAATTACGATAGACCGTGATTAGATGGTGACTTTATACGCTGGTTTGGAAAGTCACTTAGACCATTATTAGACCATGTCTATGATTTGTACATAAATGCAAAATGATTTTGGTAAGAAGAGTGAGGGGTAAAGAGGAGACAGTGACTAAGAATTTCTTTGATATTCTTTCAGTAGACAGTATTATTAGTTTCGGAGTTGTATCTGCTTTTTTTTAATTTTAGTATCGCATTATACTAGCAAAGCATGTAATAATGTTTTTCATTGGGAATACTTATACGGCAGACTCTTCTTTCATTATGCATACATATTCAATAATGAAGAGCATGACTTAGGTTAACGGAGTGTAAATGACAGAGGAAGAAAAAAGTAGAGCAATTAATACGGAAAATATAAATTTATCGTAGAAATCGGAAAACAATATTTCCTATTTCATCCGTCCCGTTCTGATCCATCACCACAACAATCTTATCTAACACCACACGCTTGCTGAAGACTGTTTGAATAAATCCTATGTAAATCCACAGTGTAACAAGTGAAGGAGACGCCGGGGTATAGTTTAAATTAAAATGAACGGAATTAAACTTCCAGCAGGCAATTGACATATTCAAATTTTACAACTTCTACTTGCTCTTATATTTGCGGGGATTAAAATGAAAATTCAAACACCATTTAAAGTTATTTATGTGTATTAACACTATTTTTATTAGATATTAAATAAATATTTGTTTTTTTTAATTTTGAAAGTGCCATCTATGGTAAATAATTCGAATGCTGCACGGACCACAATCATAAAAATATTTTGAATTGTAACAGATGGTTGCGAAAAAATAGAAGCGGGTGGCCTTTGGAACATTTTTTTCTTGTAGGAATGTGTGAGAATGGCATGCCAAATGTACCTATCATTAAAATCCGGTTGTAAAATAAGATAATTTCTTCAAAAAGAGCTGTCAAAACGAACGCATTAAATTCGAATTACAAAATTTGTTACTTATTTTAGATAAATAAGAACACTAGAATGAAAAGAGCCATACAAAATAGAATTTTAGAGGAACTTACCTGAATTTTCTCGTGCCCACAAATCCGAGCTAAAAGAAATTTAGATTTACTCACACCTATCGTGTTATTCCGGAAAAGTTACAAATTGTAAGTATATTTCGATTGCAACGCATTACACCATTTTCATACAGAAATTTCCATCGCGTATAAATGTATTTACCCCAGAAAAAATCAGAAAATTTCTGTCGGAGAACTTCGGAGAAGAAATCACAACTGACAGAAAAAATGCAATACATCGCAGATAGCCGTTGTGCGACGTTGTATATCATCACCTTTCAGTGAATATCTCTGATATGAGTGTCTCGAAATTTTTGAAAATTAACTTTTTGTCCTACATGTACACATATAATTTTTTTTTGTAGTGCCGGCTTCTTATATTAAATTCTTTTGACTGGTCTTCAATGTTTTCAAAACACAATTACCTACTTATCTAAATAAACAACGAAACTTCAGAAAAGGGTGATACAAAACTTCTCAAACTGTGTCGTTTGCAGCGAATTTAGAAATAGACACGTGTTGCTATGCTGCGGTGTATGCAGCGTTCACATGTAATGCCCAAAACACATGTGCATCTGCACATAATATGTTTTGGGCATTAGGATAAGCTGTAAAGAGCAATTCATCCTAAATATGCTTAAATTAGCAATACGAAAACTCAAACGTTAACACCCAAATCACAACGTTGCGTGCGTGCATGTGTCCGTTGACAGATTTAGTAGAAACAATGGGCTCTTATGGAGTAACACAAAATGTGACCTCAGCCTTAGATCGGCGTAAATATCATAAACGCAACTACAGCGTGTATGGCAAATTTAACTACTACAGGATTATATTCTGTAGTAGTTAACGGACGACCTCCACAAGGTGACATTTCGTTTTACAAATTTTGCTTGCATGCGTTGTGACAAATAATATCGTAAAGCACCTACGAAGGACTCAACGGACGCACAAACGCACGCAACATTGTGATTTGGGCATAAATCGGATACCCATTCACAAGTGCATTTTATTCACAATAGAAGAAAAATGTATCAATTGACAATCGTAATATGTACCAAACTTTCAAATCATTGATGAAGTTTATCGTTTATCAATAATTGATCTTTGACAACCGTAATATGGGTTATAATCACAACTGACAGAAAAAAATGCAATGCGTCGCAGGTAGTCGCTGTGCGACGTTGTGCACCATCCCCTTTCGCGAGAATGTCTCCTACATGATATGAATTAATTCTCTGATTTCGAATGGATCAGAGAAAATTACGTTCTGATCAGATGCCATGTATTTTACAACAATCTCTGCGTATAAAGTGTCGTCATCATAACTAGCGGTCCGAGTTCGGAGCGGCGAAAATGAGAACAAAACTGTACTGCATATTCTTCCTTAGAATGCTAGAGGCACCTATTTGATATAACTTGATGTACTGAGTAAAACCGTTGAAACTCAAATAGTTGCACCCACTCCATACAACAGATGTCACTAGAAACATTTGAAATAACAAATTGTAATTTGGACGTTAAAGATGGACGAATTACAATGCAAATTGCAACCAGTCACCCCAATTCTTCAACTCGTATACGACATTCGAATCCGACTACAGTCGTATTTAGTTATTACAAAGTCGAACACGAACACACGTTTGCATAGCAGACACCTTGTTTTTTTCTAAAATGTCGTGTGCATCGCATACAAACCGAAGAATAAGAATTCAATTTTGATGCGATTCTAAGTACGAGAGACAATACGACTGGACATTCGACTTGAAGAATTGGGGTGAATTATATAGCACTGATTTCATTGCTTGTTTTTAACATCCAACCTCAAAGTGTGAGCTTCTAAGTGTGTCCGCTCCAAACTCCGATCGCTGGTGCTAATGTTGGGACCGTGCGAATTTGGCTACTAACACTCCATATAATATAGTACTTATGTCAATGGCATTAATATCGTTATCTATTTATTCCTGCTTGCTTAAAACTTGCAAAAAAAATTTCTCTCAAATTTGTATTTAGATTTATGCCAATATTAATGTAAGGCTGCTATGTAATATTTAAATAAAACTCAAATGATTGCTGTAAAGAAAATATTTTATTTTGCTTGGTTTGTACCGTTTTTATCCTTTTTTTTTAATAATAATTTTGTCTTTAGTTTGCAACAAAAGACTTTTTTCGTATGAATACGTTATAATAAATAAATCTCGCGTTAATTAAAAACAAATATTACCTTTCATTATACATTACCATATAATACAACAATGCAGTCTAACTTTTCAATTTGGAAATTCTACATTTATTAAAGAAACCCGGCTTTTGCATTTATGCACATATTTCCGCACTCTGACGTTAAATAAAATTATAAATAAATAACGATTCCTAGTTGATACTGAGTGAAATGGCATATATCATAGATCACTCATAGAGCCCATTCATAACTACAATTTTCCGCTAGATGTGCTAAGCAGAGTTCAATTAATTAACAACACTGCTAAGCAGAGATTTCATAAATATAGGTGAGCTTTATTCACTGTGCAATCTTGAGCGCAATCGTGCAGCTGTCAGAACGGTATTGCTTTGCAGTAAATTTCAAGCTACGTAAATAGCTTTTACTGCATTGCATAGCGTTTGCTTTGTAAAGCTTGCATTTATGAGTGGGCACATAGATTACATACATACTTCCTTTTGTTCCCACATCCCCACATCACACGAATTAATAGAAAATAGATACGGAATATTCATGTAGTTTGGAATCATATTTATGATGCTCTTATTCGAAATTTATTCCTTTACCAGAATTAAAAAATAAACCAAAAATGAAATTCAACTAAAATAAAGAATAAAGGTCGAAAACGGCAGAGCACTGAACGTCTTTATCCGCAAGTAGCTCAGCCGTCCAACTCATTTGTACGTGCCCCCCTTTTTATACTGAACGCAGCGCGTTCCTAACAAAAACTAGGGAAAACTTGAATGCTAAGCCGCCAAAATCTGCAGACATGCACATACATATATTGCTACGTATTTTTCTTCTTCCTAATGTTACCGACGCGGTGCCAGTTAAATTGCTGTTTAATGACAACTTAGAAATAAATTTCGAAGACTATGGAAGTTCTGCATTATGTTCTTACAGCGGTGCGTTCAAATGGAATTTCATATCGCCGCGATACTGCACATTAGTAAAATACTTCTGTGCAGTAAAAGATCACTGGCACTCTTGTTTAGCTTGGTTTTAGTAAATTGTTCATTCTGATCGGTTACCAAAACTTAGGATTGTTTTAAGCACTCAATGTCTCATTTAAATTAACATTGCGCGTCACATTCCGATCACGGAATATTTTTAATGAACAAACAATTTCATTACATTTTTCACAGCACAATTGCAAATTGGACATTTCTTGTTTTTATTCCATATTTTTACGGCACACTTATAGCAGCAGCAAAGATGTAAAAACCTACTGTGTACAAAAACTCCATTTTTCGGTTCAGTCAAACATGTCATGCACAAACCATAAGTTGGAAAGTCACCATCATTTGTGGTCGACCGACCTGACTGAAGTGATCTTAGTTTATTTTTTTTGAATGGAGATATTTTTAGTAATTCTGGATTACTAGCAGATGGTTTTACATTTGTATATGCATCTGAACATTCAGAGATACTTTGTACTAAGGGTGTTATTGCAGGTGACATATTCTGTAATAAAGGTGATATTACGAGTGGCTCTGTAGTGGATCGCTGTACACTAAAGGAGACAGGTCTATTTAAAGGTTGGTCCTGCGAAAGTAAGTCAAATTCCACAGAGCTAGGGATGCAGTTTTTCTCTTCCGACATTTCATCTATATCACTATCATTAAGCTCACCGCAAACGGTGTCTGAAGTGTCACCGCCATTATCACCACCCAAAACACAATCATTCTCTTTTTTTCTTTCTTGACTCGAGGGAGGCGAACTAAAACCAGAATCTTTTTGAGTACCCTGGGTACTACATATGGGTTGACTTGATAAAAAATCAGTTTCGTTTTCAGGATCACTAGGGACAGAAGAAACAGTGGTTTTTCGCTCGTAACATGTTCTTTTTGCTGAAGTTTTATTCTTTAATTGACCTTTGGATAATTTTCTCTTTGTAGCCGGTCGTAAGCATTGGGCGGATTTTTGTTCATTATCTTTGAATAGACTTGCAGCGTACTCGTCGTCGCTGCTACTCTCACTATTTAGTTGGTTCTGTGAAATACCAACCAATAACCTACCAGGTGTACTTATTGATCCACTTTGCAGAGAATCGCTAGATGTCGTTGGTGTTATGGAGTTAACGGTATCCTTGACTTTGCGTAAATCATCTTCGTTCTTTATTTCCAGCGGCTCATTTATTTCAGATATTGTGTCGGGACGTTCTATGAAACGAGAAATGATCTGAGATTTATGTCTTTTGCTTGTTGAACGACTTTTACGTAAGCGCGGACGAGGAGGAAAATGGTTCTTCCGAATCTGTAAAGATAAAAAAAATTTTTACTAACTTCTCAATTTGTATTCTTATGTGTATACATTTATGTATGCGTATTTTTTTAATTTATATTTTTCTTTTTTATTTTTTTTTTAATTTTTTACTTTCTTCGTCTTTTTTATTTTATTTTTTGTTTTTATTTTTTTTTTATTATTTTGAATGAATATATTTTTTTTATTGTATTTTTTTACTGTTTTATAAGAGTCTTTTTTTTTTTGTTAAGTATGTATAATCTTTTGAATTCATTATTTTCTGTGCATTTTTTATATGTTTTTTAAATGTCAATGTTTTTTTTTTTGGTTAAATCGTTATAATAAAGGTTTATGACAATCACATGTAAATATATTATTTTAAAAGTTAGTAATGAATGCTGTCGATGTAAATATATGGCACTTCTATATGGTAGTTGGTAGTTGTTCCATCCGCACAAACATTACACAAAATTAAAAAATTAGGCTTTCCGTTAATTTGATGCTGAACAACGACAAACATGCTTTACGCTACACCACAACGTTATTAATAAAGAAACAAAAAATATATAAAAAACCTATGTACATAAATATGATAAATGCATAAATAGTATTAGATAATTTGTGTGTTTATGAAATGAAATGTTTGTACAATGCTAATAGTGAAAAAAATCAGACTAACATGTATCCAAGATACATATCTATGTATGTACATACGTATGTATGTATATACATACATGTGGCCAAAATAAATGTTATCACGCCTTTGTACATAATAATTCACATAGATATAGCTGAAGAACACTTAATCTGAGTTCTTTATCAGACTTTTATATATGCACTACTGTTTTTACAACTGTGCTCCAGCACTACTGTTTTTACAACTGTGCTCCATAAGAATACATAAGTTTGTTCGCTGACTATTAGCCACAAATGTCTTTTTTGCCTCTTAATACAAGTTGTGCCGTGAATGAGTAAACATGAAAAAATTACCAAGCACGCAAACACGCGTTTTTTTAGCTTTAAAAAGCGAAAATCCTTCTAACAGGGCTATTGGTCAAAGAGTTGGATAGTGTCACGTTGCTGTTCTTTGATTGCTTCGTAAATTTAAAACTGAAATGCTAAAAAACACACTACACGACGGAAAGATTATATGTGATTCATCAAAAATTCGTGTTGTGGAAAATCAAAACAAGGAAACAGTAGGCTTTGCATTTATTTTCAAGTTTTTATGCGCATCAAATTTTCATGCATTTACATATTTCTGTTGTTGTAGCTTGTTGAATTGTTTTTAAGTTTTTTTATTGCTTGTCTTGGAACACATCTAGTATGTACATATGTATATATTTTCACAGTTTCTAGTCTCAGCATACGCGAATTCGACATATCTATGCGGTGTTTTTTGGGACGCATCCCTCGCGTATGTGAGGGGATTGCTATACGTTGTTTTTTGTAGTTCTAGCAAGATCTATTGATCTAAATAAACGATCGCATTACACCTGAACGCTGCTCTTGAGAAACTCACATGTGCTTTTCACACGGTTAATAAATGAAGCCAATGACCTATCTAGATTAGCAATCTTTAAAACATATCATTTTGCACTGAACTGATCCCAAAGAAAATCGTTAAGTGAGAAGTCCCATACACTACTTTTGGATATGCTATTTTCCTATTCCCCAGTTGTTCCAAATTTGCACTGAATCTATCAACACAAGCTTCCACCCCTAACAAACACCACTTTGAATTGTACGTACATATGTATGCAGTTTCATTCATCATCTGATGAGATGATGGGATGATTCAGAAGTCCTCGAACATTATTCTTCCCTGGGTAACACCTACATATCTTCAAGGGAAACGTGGATTGAGTCCATACACCCAGATTGAGGAGGGCGTCGAAGGTGTTTTCATTCTTATTTTGGGAAAATTGTAATTTTACGGTATCCATTTGTCCATTGGTATTCGGAGTAAGCTTTTGGGAGTGTTTTTCGATTCCGAATTTCATTTCGGAGTGCACTCCAAAATCACTTACACAAACATATAAACTCTTGCATCGGACTGCGTGTCAAATTCTGGTAGAAGACGCATTATTTTAGAAAAGTCGGCAGAAACAAAAAATTTCCCATTTTCTCTGCGAAAAACATTATAATTACTTATCTCTTCACCAAGCTTTTAGTTCTTGTTTTTTTACTTTAAAAAAAAAACAAACAAGAAAGTCATTCGTCGTCATTTGACCAACACATACACAATTGTGCAAAGTGAGTTTCGCACGTTCCTTTGGAATTCAAAAGGAGTGAATCCTTGAGTGAAACCAATGGAAAACGACATAATATTGATTTATTTCACCTTCTTCGCTACACCAAAAATTTTATTCTTAAATTTTCACAAATAACAAATTCCTTTAAAATAAGTTATCCAAAGAGTATTTCCTAATCAACAACACTCGTCGGTAATGAAGCGTATCCGACGGATCCCCCTATAGCTATGACAGATTCGAATGTGTGAAGTGTATCTTAGATCCGTTGGGTTCCAGGAAAGGTCTGAATATTGCAGAAATGAGGCCTAATAAAGACGGCCTGACATTCTGCATTTTTGATGGATTTATAATGATTACATTAAACTGAGGATATCGTGAGAATTTACAAAAATTGTTGGGGTTTTAAAATGCCATTAAAAAGTGGGCGTGGCCATATACTTGTATTTGTTATAAACCCCTCAGTTTTAAATCCAATCGCTAAGAAATAGCCGAGAAATAGCAAATAGAAAATTCCAATTTCTTCTCGGGACATGAACTTACATACTCCTAATATGAAGTTTGAAGCAAATCCGCCCACCCTTTAGGGCCCCAGTCGTAGTCACGGACAGCGACTTTATTTGTTATTTATTTTTAAAAGGCTGTTTTTAAAGTACATACATATATGGGTTTTGATATCAGAATAATAAAATGTGCATGTAAGTTTGAAAAAAGCATCCATTTTAAGACATTTTACCAAAGGCATATACCAAAGATAGGAAAGCAACAAGTGGACTAGATGTAAACTTTATGATGAGTAAGAGTCCAAAGTATGACAAATAAGCTATAATTTTAAAATATTTAAAGCTTGTTTCTAAGGTTTTCATGTTTTAAAGCAACACAGCAAATGATAAAAGAGAAGAAATAAAGATGAACAAAAATTGTGTTTAACTGACTAGCGACAATCTGATTGTCTGGCCTAGTACGATGCATTTGAATTATGTCCATTCTATCCGAATCACACTTGAATCAAAAGAACAAATTTTACTTTGTTCACTGCACCAATGTTATTTTCTCAAGTGATGACACACCCCACATACTGTTTACTCCTCCAACGAATCAAGAATTACCACAGTCTTTAAGTGCAGCACATCACAACGTGCAATGACTAAATTTCCCGGACCAGCTGATATAAATAATAATCAAAACAAAAACCGTCGACCTGTTCAGACATGTTATGCATTTGCCGTGATTACGTTTTGTGCTTAAGTCTTTTAAACTCACACTGCAATAAAGGTTTATTTATTTTTATAGTCTGCTTTCGAAACGAGTAACAAATACTAAAAACGCATATTTCGGTATAATTATAAATATGTGCACACATATGTAAGTCACTGACATATGTGTTTAAAACAAACATTTCACTTCAAGCCAATTATAAAAGAAAATGCGTGAACTAATTACCTGATAACACTTTTCACAGTACCGGAACATTGGATTGTTTTGTTTATTCTTGCATTTCACACACACCCAGTAATCAGCCGATCCGAACTCGGAATCATATGTTGATTCAGCATCGGAAGAACAATCTTCTGTATCAGCAAAATCACTTGAACATTTCGATGTACCACAAATGGCAACCGTAGCTATGAAGAGATCCTAAAACACAATATGTTATATACTGTCCTCATATACATATGTATATGTATATACGCATAAACTTCAATTCACTTGATTGCATACTATTTTTTTTTTTAAGTGAATACTATTATTCTATGTTTCGCGTTACGATTACGTTAAAGCCCGATTCGTAAAGCTACAAATAAAGACAGGCTAAATTAAGCCGTTTTCCCTTTTCCTTTTAATGGCTTTTTTGCAACTCTCGCATTGGTCTTAAACTGTAAGAGCTGGAGCGCTCGTCGTCATCAATTTTTACTTTACACCTCTATATTTTAGAGGTACTCGTTGTTGATAACTGCTATTTCGCCGAAACGGTATACTTCTTCAACAAAAAAAAAATAGTATCCGCAATCAACTGAATCGAGTGTAGTTTGTAATTCTTACATCTGTTCCACTTGAAGAATCATTTGTAAACAAGTTTTCACTGCCACTTGCACTAGCCACTTCATATTCCAGAACTTTAATTGTAGTTTCAATATTCCCGGATGAATAGGATGAATCTGTATCAGTATCGCTAGAATCACGACATATATCTGAAATAACATTAAAATGATTTTATCAGAGTGGATATTTTGAAGAATACAACAATATTCTAATAAGTTAGTACACGTTTGGTTAATCAAGTGAACTTAAACTCTTAAGACAGAGTCCTTAGGTTGCAAATTTATTTATCGTTTAATTTTATTTAAAAAATTAATTTATTTAGTTATCGTGGCCTTTATCTGGTACAATTTTTTTAAGAATTATATTCAATCGAAATATGTTACATATTCACTTGTATAATCATGTATGTATGTACATACATATGTATGTAGATATAATCAATGACTTGATATATAAACTTTTTGTATGTTTCTTGTGCATCGAACTTTTTTAAAAAATTATTTTTAACGATTTTGCTTGAATTGTAATAAAGGGTGGGCCATCTGTTGATCTGTTGATTTCTTTTTAAAAAACCTGTACAAAAAACATTGTTCAATATTTTTAAACAATTGTTGATTTTTGAAAAGAGTATACCTTCCAATTAAATATGGAATATTATTTCATTCAAATGACTTCCTCCGCTGTCTTGGTAGTAGAGTGTCTGTCACCCCAATTGTTCAATACATTTTCAATAGCTTCGGACACTCACACTTATTGTCGTCGTCGTCTGGCGAAAACGACTGGCGAGATCTGACGAGGCGAGGCGTTCGAAATTTCACATTGCGTAACTAAAACTTATATTCCACATACTGCACACATGTGTTTTGACATTTGGTGAAAAATATTTAAAAAAAAATTGTTTGAAAATAAAAGAAATGTTGAAATTAATCTGGGACTAGATAATGATTGAACGGGTGCTGATGAATCAGGTTCTGTGGACAGAGACGATGGTGACTTAGGTTGTACCGGAGATGTATTTAGAGAAACATATATGGAAGTTTCTTTTGTGTTTATTAAGCCATCGTAGGAAATAATCCTGGAAATTACTTCCTCCGAGTCAGATACACAACTGTTTCTGATAATACTCTTTTCCTCCTACTATCTGACTTTTTTTTTTATTGTGTTGGTGTTTGAATTTAACTTTATATTTGGCATCTCTCCAAAGCTACATACAAAAGATTAATTACAAATACATTAATGCATGTGCACAAAATTTCAGAACAATCTTTTGCATTTGCCAAGATAATTCAGTGAAAAGATATGTCGTTTCAATGGCGATTAATATCATTTATTAATAAATATAATAATGCAATAAATGTTGAAACTCTGTTTCACTTGTTATCTTCATTCTGAAAAATACTATAACTGACATATTCTTTTATTTCGTCAGAAAAAAATTAAATACACAACTTTTCTTCAACACACAGGCGTTCGCAAAATTATCGACGACAAAAATATATCATTTCCACGACAAACGTCGTCCCAAAACGTCTCATACAATAGCGACGATCGTCGTCAAAAAATACAATCCAAATTCTTTGACATTTCAGACGATTTTTGTCGATCGGCGCCGCGACAAAAGTCGTTCATTTGTCATCGCCAATGCCAAATAGTCGCGTCGTTTTTTTTAGAGTCGTGGACGACGACGACAATAAGGGTGACTGTTTCAGGAATAGCATGACCAATATTGTTCTTGAGTGCCTGAATCGTATCTGGAATATTCGCATAGCATCGATCTTTAATGGCACCCCACAAAAAAAAAAATCCAAAGGCGTCAAATCGCAGCTCCGTGCCAACCAAGCAACATCACCAAAATGACTGATTACACTTCTATTTAACTTACTGTGCAATAAATCCCATCATGCTGGAACCATAAAAAATCGGTTATCATTCCTCGGTAGCGCTCTCCATCGAGTGCAACGTTTCTTCCATTGTCCTCTTGGAAGAAAATGGACCAATAATGCCACCACTCGAAAAACCACACCAGTCACCCGTTCGGGATGCATTGGCTTCTCTATGACTACGTGTAGATTTTCCGAGCCCGAAATGCGGCAATTTTGCTTGTTTACGTAGCCGCCGAGATGGAAGTACCCTCATCTGAAAAGATGATTTTTGAGCGAAATTCTCGTCAAATTCGAGCTGCTCTAAAGCCCAATCAGAGAAGCGATAATGAAGCGGTTTGTCATTTTGCTTCCGTTGAGCGCACAGAACGAACACGGAAATGTGATCGGTTGTCAATCACTAAACCAGTCTCACGAACATTCATCACAAACTTGTGTACACCGGCTGCAGTGAGCAATGTGAGACCGATGTTTTTACAACTTTAAGGTTAAGAAACCTAAGACAGAAGGCTATGGTCAGGCAACTTTCTTCCGAACAACAAACAACGATCAATAATTTTTTTTGAGAAAACCTCTAAATAAATTGTCGGCATAACTTTTGTTTTGAACAAAAAGCAGGTTCATTTGTGCTATAAAAATAAAATTAATTCTTGTTATGTTGTATTTAATGTCTTTATACTTTTTAAAGGTGTTAACTAGTTCTTCCGTCTTAACAAAACTAAGTACATACCTATTCAAAAATATGAACATTTCGAAACCCTGTTTAATTCGTTCATCTTTCCGAGATTTTACAGCACTTTTGAGCATAAGGTATCAAAGACCATAAATACTTCATGTTGCGCACAAATGCGGATCTTTAAAAATGGGTTCAAGGACTAACCCTAGTTTGATTACAAATCTGCCGTATACACACGTATGTACGTATGTATAATAGTTCCAATAGACCGACAGCCTTCGAATAAAATTTCGGCAATTTCAATCATTTTGCATTAAGTTTGTAAAAAATGCCCAATTGGCTCAATTAATTACGAATTTGTCCCGCAGTTTAAACAAAATGTATCCTTGGTAAAATGTTAATACAAAAAAAAAAGTTCCTTACGGGACCTCTCGTACTATCTCGTAATTCGATTTATATCACTTTAACTTGAGTCGGAACTTAACCCTGTCGTAAATCGTGGTTTACATTACAGTATTACACAGTCAAGCCTAAAACAGAAGTAGCAATCTACATAAACATTGCTAGATGGACATTATCAAGTGTCTTCTTTATATTCGGGGCACTCCTAGGTATATTACTCAACCATCTATTTGCTTAAGTGTAATATTTCTAAGCAAGCCCAGAAGACATGCGCGGAAAACATAACCTCCAAGTTTAAAGACGTTGGGCGGAACGAACCACTCATTCAGTAACTATTGAATTGATATCATAATGATATTAGAGCAATTAAACAAAATTAGCTACTGTGTATACTGTACACATGTATATAATATACGCCGCTTTAAAACTTCCAATTTACTAGGTAATAGGAGACGTCCTCAGAACATTTTTAAAATTCCATTCAAGTCCCAATAGAATAGCAGTATATCATAAGTATATCATATGGCACCCTCTAGTTTCTCCTTAAGATAAGATCCCCCTTATGCGTCCATCTGGGGCAAACAAAATTAACCAAATCAACAACGTCCACACTCCACTCCACCAAGGGTTTAATCATGATGGTTTATTGAGAACTTTTGACTTATTCCATTCGTTCTTCAAGTTGGTTGTGCGAAATGCTAATTCCAAGTTCAACTAAGGCCAGAAAAAACACAGATTCACTTCAAAGGTGACACGTTCCATATTGCGTTCCACTCTTTTTCAGTTCAAATTGGAACTTAAACGAGTTTGGACGTGTTGCATTTCGCGGACGTATCTTTTTTTATATATTTTTTTAATGGTACTAATTACAAGTAGGCTTATAATTAGATTATCTAATTTTATTTATACATAGATCATAATACAACGCAAACGAGTTTGACAATGCACTTACCCGTTTCACGACAATTACAGCTGTTATATGTCGATGAATCCGATTCAGTGCAATTTCTTTTAGGAGATTCTTCTGCCAAGCGTACAAAATATGCTCCAGGACGTTTCTGTTTCACGTCAGATAATTTGGCTGAACACGACATTGGGATTTCCTTCATTCCACTCAAACGTCTGCTTACTCCTCCTGTTTTTGAGTATGGAGAAATTACCACCGCCGATTCGTATTCCCCGTTGTTCATTTTGTTCGTACACCGCCATTTTTTCTCTTCTACTGTCGTCGCTTGGGGAATTTGGTTATCTTTCGTTGAATAATATTTCTTTTAACATCCGTCCCACAAAATATTAAAGTTATTTCGAAATGAAAATTCACTATACCTGTATTTATATTATGTGTACTCATATTTTATGTGAATTTATTTTTACTTGGACCAGATTGGAAATAGAAAAAAAAATTACTGTAGACACCAGTGTTTATTCCACGCTTGGAACTAAATTTTGATTCACGACAGAGGCGAATTCCGAATTTAAAATATTCCAGAAATGGCGACGACTGATTTCTAAAGACATTTTTGTAGAGATCGATGTGGCTGGTTGAGAAATATGGTACAACATAGAATGAGGGGCAATTTGATCGTATTTTTAGTTTCCCCTTAACAGAAGCAAGATTATAAATTTCATTGTGATTATTTTGAAAATAGTTAGTAAAACCCAAATCTAACTTTCTTGCTAAAATTTGGGTGTTAATTTGGGTTATATGGATTAATTTAATTGCACCACAGATTCCCAAATATGCAATCGCTTAGAAGTCTCCACCTGATAACTTTAGTAATGGCCATAGGATAGACTTGGGTTCTGTGCCATGCTAGAGAAAAACACCTGGAAAGTGAAACTGGAAGGGCCATACGGTTTTGCCACACCACAAATGTATGCTGACAATACATATTTCGGAGTAGCCGCGTTGCCACCTACCAAGAAAATATTGAATTTGCTACACTTAAAAACCATGAACTATTTAGCACTAGGCCATGTGCTACCCATGTCGTAAATAATGGTAAACTGTAAATCGGCAGTGTTAAGCCTAGTATCCTGCTCGCGCTAAATTTTAGATACCCAAATCTCCATTTTTTTCTCCACACTACAGATAAATTTTTAATACAGGCAAAATGAGAAAAAAGAAGAAATATATGCCTTTGAGTTAAATGTCATTTTAATTAGTGACGTCAGTTAAAATATTTCAATTTCAAAAAACTTGTTTTAATAACTCAAAATGGAACAACGAACTATTTGTATATTTTGTCTCTTGTGTTTGCTGTATTTGATTGTTTTCAATCTGTCAAAAATTTAGCTCCGATTTTAATGTCCCACACAATTATTTCACGAGCTAAAATAGTGGAGACTTTTGTTTGTCATCCATCTGTATAAAGTTAAGAATTTAACGCGCGAGCAGGATAATACTTTGTGAAATAGCAACGCTAAATTTTAGCTTTGGAGACATTTTTGTATGGGAGCTAAAATCTAGCGCGAGCAGGATATTAGGCTTTAAAATATCCTCATCAACCTGAAGGAGGGGTCCAGCTAATTTTTATTTTTAACTGGTGATAAATTGAAAATTTAATTTAAATTACATGGCAATCGACAGGAATAGCGCTGCTGTTTACTGGCGCAAGTATAATTTGGTTGGGTATAAACGTTGTCTAGACTAACAACGCAAGTTATCTGTCAAAAGTCATTTGGTATTGATTTCTTTGCATAATACCTTTTGGCCCTAGGCACAACTTTTTGCTTCTGCCTCGTTCTCCGATCCTTTTTAGCTTTATAGATAGCTACTAACGATTCTGGTATATTATTACTTTTTTATTTGTGTTCAGAATTGATTTAGAAAGAAGAGGAATTTTTTAATGTAATTTACGTCAAAGTTAATATAACTGTTTTTTAACACAGACAGTCTATATACACTTAGTTAGTTATAAAAGTCAACACACGATTTGATTTATGCCTGTAAAACTGTCAAGGCAGTTTTAATAAAGCTGATTATAAAAGTAATGCTAGTCCTAATGATAATTATGTATTCGCTTATGCCTATTTTGAATTGAAATTAAATTGCTTGTGTTGAAAAAATTAAGTTTTGTTCTTTGAATTCTAAAATATTGAAAATATGTTGGTCGTATGTTGACTTTTGTAACTAAGTGTATACTGCTGATGAAGCAGCGCCAGTCTAGCACGGCATAAACATGCCTTTTGGAAAATAAACAAGTCACGAGTATTTTAAATGCCATGTAAGTCAAAATTGATGCTTGTCAACTTTAATTTTGAATGAGAGAGGGCATAGTTACACTAGGATTGTGGGTACACTTGTGCGCAAATGAGCTTTTGACCATACAGAATCGACTGTGCGCAAATGGTTCAATATTTTGCTCCAAGAACTGTGTTTACTATATCTTCTTCGTTTATACAGCTATTCTGCATGGTTTTCGTCGATCTAAAGGTAGGCCATAACCCAATCGGGGTGCTGGCTTACTTTGAGAAGATGTATCTGATTGACAACAGTACTCGTTACCTTTTTTGGTCAATTAAAAGCCTTAAAAATCAACAGTCGTAGTGGTGCGATAACAAATGTCATACTTATATTCGAAAAAGAACAGCGCTATCACTCCACTTGACAATGAAAGAATCCATCAGGTTGAAAAACATGGATTAGGGTTCAATCTTTAGAAATTTTAATTAATCCTGTTTACCAAGAAATAGAAGATTGTTCAAATAGACATAGACTGTATAAAACCAGCCTCTTTATCGTAGACAGAAAACTGCTCAGGAAACAGAATACCCAAGAGCGTATGAAAACAGCCACAATAGTCTCGTATAAATGATTGGCTCTATATTTGTACTCAGTCCTATATCTACTTATGTATGGCATTATCGTATGGTGATTTTCATTTTACAAAAGCATTACACCTCACCCAAACCATCTTTTAGAAGAGATTCCAGGCCATTAGTCCATTCAGACAAGACTAAGAGAGAGACGTGACCCCAGATAAAGAATCTATACACTTTTAACACGAATGGTTCTAAGATCGAGGGGGTAATGGTGGAGCTTTCTCTGACATGTTAAACATTTACATACATTTTTATTTCAGAGCACGAGAACATGTTTCACTTAGAATTAATGGTGAACAAGGAGATTCTGCCCTTGAAGTGGTAGAATGTAATACTTGATGAGGATATTAGCATATTTAGAGATGCTATTGAATCTAAGCAGCCGATCTTTTTCGTATCGCTTTAGATTGTCACAGGTATCTTGATGAGCAGAACGTTATGCATCAAACCAACAATTTAACACTCAACTGGGGTAAGTGCAGGGAAATAGGGATATTCTAGCGAACTCCAGGATTGAGAAGCTCTCCAAACATGACACTATTATTAAAATTCTAACGGAAAGGGAGAATTTCGGTATTTTGGCTGAACCTAATCAAAGAGACTAAGGGGGGAAATGTTCCTAAACAGATTTGGTCTAAGCGGGATATTTTGGGCTCTACTTACATACATTTATTCTCTCATTAAAAAGATTACATATTATTGATATACTAAGTATTATTATCGAAGGACGCTGTTTCATTGACAGTCACGCAAAGCGTCTTGGCATCTTTTCTAATGGAAAAAACAGACCATCATTTTCTCTTCACCTGTCCAGATCCCACGATCAGAGTGAAACTCTACTTATGGACAATTATTTATAACGATTTAGATGCGAATATTCAACCTTCAAAAACCTACATTAGAAGTTTCAACTATTTCTAAGATAGGAGTAGCGATATCCAAGAACGTGTGGTATCGCAATGGATCTACACTGGTTCAAGTGTGTTAATGCGTTAAGCACAGGAATCCAAAGGAACCTAACATAACCATTAAATTCAATAATATTGGTTCATACAATTGAGTGTAGTAGTACTTCTATAATAACATAAGCATGGGATTGGATTAGAATAGATACTATTGCAAGTGCATATACATATGTACATACATACATACATATATATATATTTAAAAAAAATGCAGTGGATGCTTGGATTTGTCATACAAAGATGTAAATCTTCACCTTATGTTCATCAGAATTAACTTGCTCCTACTGTGTACGAAATTTATAAAACAAATAAGCAATAACTACAAAACTAATCCATAGAATGAAAAATCATAATACATATCAAGATTGCATTTCTAATTTAAAAATGCCGTACCGACCTATGTATGTACAAAATTATTATTTTCGTGCAGAAACGCCTCTCGATTTGATGACTTATGATACAACAAACAACCAGACTTGTTCACTCCCGTCCCAACCTTTAATGGGTACGACAAAATAACAACCCAACCGTTGGCGACGTCATTGTTCTCTAGTCTTGGAAAGGAATTTGAAGAGCAACTGGAAGCATTACGTTAAATTCCAAGGCATAAAGAGAACGTGTGGAAGTATGGAATGTGAGCACTGGACCGAAAACCTCAACAAATTGATAACAATTAAGTTGCCGTTGAACTTTCTAGCTCAACATCTGGGCCTTAAGAACATTCTCTCAATCGGGAAATTGAGATTTGAAATGTCTGCAAATAAAGAAAATATGCAAAATAAGAAATACATATGTATTTCCGATTGACATTTCTATTGCTAAATATCGCTGTCCTCTTTCCTAGTGCTTGTCTCTCTTCTTTCCAAGATGGTTGAAGTACAATAAAGTGGAGAGTTATAGGGTGTTCTATCGGATCATACTTAAATTGTCCTAGGCCATAGACACAAGGATAAACATTTTTTTTTAATTTAGTTGGCTTCGAATTCAAGTATTAAAGGTCGGACACAAGAGTTAGAAGGAATCAGAGCGATGTTGAGTATTTTGAAGGATAGTATTCCCATTATTCAAGAAATAAGAAAATACAACACTTACTATTAGCGTACTTGTGAACGAAAATTTTGACAATAAACAGTTCTATTTGTCATACCGACCGACGAAGAAGCAATTAAAACAATTGTTTTATCTCGTTTATTTACGAGAAATACTTTTTATTTTCGTAGAATGTGAATAAAAGTTGACATTGAAATTTTCACCGGAAATTGAACGAATTGTAAATTTCTTTGCAGAAAGTACTAAAAATTAATTCTTTGCAGTTCGTGCATTCGCACTGAAATTTCTTTATTCTCCTCTATATCGTTTGCAATGACATTAGTAATATTCTTGTTTCATTTTAGACAACATGAGGTGCTGATCACATGGTCGTATCACTCTGATCTTTCCTTAAATTTTTAGAATATGTATACATAATGTGCCACTGAGTATTTCATGTTTTATGTACATTACATATGTATACCTCGTATACCCTGCAAACGAGAATAACCGATTAACAGTAGCAAACTAATCCAATACAAACAGAATGATTGGGATCGATGATCGTAATATTGAAGCAATAGGTACAATATGTCTGTCTCTGTCACTGAACGATTGAATGATTCCAAATCAATACATGAACGATTCGGTCTTCAAATTTGAACGATTGACACAGCTCTAAGCACGGTTAGCCTAATTTTTTGTTTTTATAATTCGCGCGCGCTTAAGGCTTTAGTACTACCCTTTTAATGTTAATAGACAGTGTGGGCGTAAGGGAAATTAGGAAGAGAAGATTGGAGATAGCGATGAACGTTGATAGGAGTAGCGATGTGGATTATAATGTGTTTGTGAATTATAATGTGAGGGAAAATAGAGCTTGGTAGAGCATTCCACATTCGTATTGTTCGGTTTATGAAATAATCTCTATATAAGACGGTACGGCCAAAGATAGGATTGAGGGTTAACTGATGAGCATTCAAAGCGTGACGGATATTGCGAGAAAATTGTTGAAGGGGCGGAATGCAACTGTGTATTTCGCTGAAGCACTGTTTATGAAAAAGCGATAGAATAAGGAAAGGATAAATAAAGATCAGCCATATGGAAACTCCAATATCGCGTTTAAGATCTTCCCTAGCGTGTGAACATGGAAAACATTTCATTAACAACTATGTATCACTGTAGTCGACTACATGATCAGTCTTCGACAGAACCTGAAGAAAATTCAAGAAATATAAATCGATATTTAAATATAAATACATATACATACACATATGTGGTGCGAACCTCAAGCCTGCCGCTCTAACCACTGAGTCACAAAACTCACCACCAATTTTAAAGCCTCGTTTGACAAAATTTATAGAAACGAGCTGTACAGAGCCATACACAGTATTAGAATCCCTGACGAAACTCTCTTTGTGCAGAATGCCGATGAATAATGTTCTATCAGATGAGGAGCGACTTATGTGCGTCGTATAACTCCTTTCCTCCATCAACAAGTAGGGACACTCAGCATTGATATTTTGTACAGATCGCCGCAGTGGAAATTTTTAACACTCTCTAAACACACTTCTCATTTTGTCTTAATCAATGTCTCCTTTACAGTAAAAGACTGCGTCTTACACCTAATTCACAATGTTGCGTGCGTGCGTGCGTCTGTTGACATGTTTGGTAGAAACAATGGGCTCTTACGGGGTAACACAAAACCTGACCTCAGGGTTATATCGTAAATATCGTAAACGCTACTACAACGTCCAAGTAGATCTACTTTCTACATTTGCGTCCGTTTAACAACTATCGGCTATCAGCTGTTTTATGAATTGTTCAATTTTCGTCGACAAATTCTTGTGTGTCCGAATAATTAACCTGTAATATGATTTGTTACAATATGGTTATTAATAAAAATTAATCGTGTTAGATTATGTAAACACTATTTTTTTAAATTCTTTATTAATATTACTTAGTTTGCAATTTACTTGTAAATTAAAACAAAAAGGAGTAAATTACTATTCTTTTTTCTGCGACGAATTCGTGTATGGCAAATTTGAGGAAACAGCATTATATTCTGTCATCTTCCTAACTTCCCAACGGACGACCTCCACAATGCGACATTTCGTTTTACAAATTTTGCTTGCGTGCGTTGTGACAAATAATATCGTAAAGTATCTACGAAGGACTCAACGGACTCACGCACGCACGCAACATTGTGATTTGGGCATTAGATAGCCCGCATGAGTAACAAAGTACATTGGGCATTTGACATTCTGAATCTTATTTCCTCAGAACTATACATCACGTCTTCATAAGACATATTTTTGTCAGACTTAATGTCAATGTTTGAAATTTTTATTTACATTTCACTTTTAACCATGTCACGTAAGTAAGTAAGTAACGACTAATTTTTGAATTGAGAGCTTTAAATGAAGGCGAAAATTAGACAATTCAGAATTAAAAAGAGGGCATTGTTTTTGTTTTAATCCATTTTTAGAAAATATACATTTTCATGATTTAGAAACTAATTTGCCGCACGATTCTTTCGTGAAATTCTACAATCTTTGCAGATACTTTGTAGTAAAACTCTAATTGCCAGTCAATATTAAATTTATATCAGGGTTTACGTCCACAGAGGCGGCAAGAAATAAAATCAGAAATGGATGCCATAAATTATTGCAAGAAATTGAATTATTGCCAATAGAGACCAAAAGATACAATGAATGTAAACGTATCCAGTACAGAGTGATGACAACGCATGTAATCGCCGTCCTGGAATTCTCCAGAAAATGGCATGGAAATACGAAGAGCACGACGAAGTAGATACGCAAAAACTAAAGAGAAATTTGCTCTCATTTCACTACCGTTGTCACAGTTCATTTCAGTTCATCGTGAGCTGTCGTGTCGCGGTTGTGACAAAGTGCTTTTTTGGACGAATTTTTGGGTGTTTCTCCGTTTTTCTTTGCCGTTTAAAACGAACCCTTTCATTCCTAATCGTGAAGATAACTCCAATTCGTACAAAACAATGTGAATTTTATTTTTGTTAATATTTCTGCAACACATATGTAGATAAGTCCGTGTTTCGAAATCGTGAATGATAACGCGAAGCCAACTAAACTAGTGTACAATAGACAAGTTGTAATACGAAGGCGATTATTGTTGGCACGCACACATTGACGCAGAAATATTTTTTTATTTTCATTTTCCGTTCATGTTTTTGTGATTTTCTCTTGGTTTTTTTTTTTTATTCGTATGGATTTCAAAAAGTTGCTTGCCTCGATTAATTCACGGAGTGAAGTGAAGAAATAGAAAAAAAGAAAAATATTTTATTGTTGAGTGCGATATCGGTTGCCGCGACTAGCTACATAAAGGAAAAGTCTCAGTTCCAACTGTGTAATACTTTTTGATATCAATTTGCTTAGTTCTAAATATCGTATGTGTTGCTTTTTGTATGTTTTGATTTCATCAATAATATAGTGTAAGATTGTGGAAATAATAATTTCCTGTGATTTCTGACAAGGAATTTATTTTTGCAAGACTTGAAATCTGGAATTCCACGATCTCAACACTCATACATTCAAATCGTGGATGTGATGCGAATGAATTGCTTCACACTTCAACATCAACTGGAGGCTATACATGCACACACGACACAGCGGGAGAAACGTCAAAAATGTTTGAAATCAGTGGAAATATTTTTTTCCAGTTGCACAATTTTTGCAATTTCGTATAGATAAAAATTAAGAAAACGCGTTACATGTACGAATAAGATGAGGAAAAGCTAAAGGTTTTCTTTTTATCTCATTTCACCTGAGGATGCATATTTTGGTTTCTCCAGCACCACTATCGTCATCATGTAAAATCAACAATTATGATCAACATCATTTTCCAGCAGTAGCAGTGTTTTGTGTTTTCTTTGTTGTTTAAAGAGTTGAAAGTTTTTTTTTTGTTTTTTTTTTTTTTTTTTTGAAAAAATCTGTGAAAATCATTCATTTATCTATTCTCTCCAATTTTCGCTTTGCTTAAAAATTATTGTATTATGTAAATTATACATATACATACATACATAGTTTTAAAGAAAAATTCATTGTTATAATTAGTTCGCGTTTTCCGATTTTGTTTATTTTTTTTTTGTGTTATTTTGCATGTAAATAATGAAGAACGGCAAAATGGGTGGTGGTACGCGTCGTGGACTTGAACCGCTTGAATTCGAGGAATGTATAGTGGATAGTCCAGAGTTTCGGGATAATTTGACACGACATGAGAAAGAATTGGATCACACTAGTCATCAAATAAAGAGGATTATCAAGGAGGTCAAGGACCTTATGAATGCGGCAAAAGGTGAGTTGTAGTTCAATGACTGTTTCTCATTTCTTATAACATATGAATGTATGTACATTTTGTGGGTGGATTTACAGTGTTATGCATGTATTCGTGAGCTCAAGTATGCAACAGGTTGGCATACTGAAGTAAACATGACCATCAAAGAATAATTGAACAATTATTTATTTTCGGTATAACATTACAACAGTTGATATATATACATATATATATCTGGGTCAAACATGTGTACATACGTATGTACATATGTATAGTGATGTGCGAAATAATAAGGACAGCCTTTACCATATTTGAAAAAACGAAAAAACTAAGAACCTCTTGATATTTATGATAAACTTTAAATCGGTATTAATTGATTCAAATTTCAAAAACATAAAAATAACATAAGTTACCCAAAATTTGTACTTTAAATTAAAAAAAAAAAAAGTTGTGATTTTCTTCTAAATGGCCTGTAAAAAAAATAAGGACAGCTAGCAATTCTTCATGAAATGACTTCAAACGCAATCTTTAACAACAAAAAATTAATGTTAAAATACAATCAATGAAATATTTGATTAAGCATGTACTTTAGTATTTCGTTGAATAGCTCTTGTTCTTGATAACGGCCAAGCAACATCGCGGCTTCGAATCCACTAGTTTTCGGCAAGTACTAGGTGGAATAGCCTCCCACGCAGCCTTCAGAGATGTCCACATTTGATGATTTCACATCCCTTAACGCTACTTTGACCTTTCGCCACTGGTTCTGAATCCGATTTAAGTCAGGCGATTGCGAAGGCCAGCTTAAGACATTGACATCGTTGTCCGAGAACCACTCTTTTGAACGCTTCGATGAGTGTTTAGTATCATTATCCTGTTGGAACACCCATCGAAGAGGCATATTATCTTCGGCATAGTAGTATTTAATATATTAAAGTAAGACATTATTGTCATAGTGCCCCCGATTTTATGAATGGGACCTACACCGTGATAGGAGAAACATATCCGTACCATGATGCAACCCCTACCATGTTTCACCGTCTTGATGGTGTATTTATCGTTATAGTCCAGCTGCAATGTTTTTCTGCAAAAAGCAACCTTTTGGCTACATTCTTTTTCGACAGGAACGGTACCTTTCTTGCGCTTTTTGCTTTGGTTATAAGAATCTTCCGTATGGTAGAAGTGTCAACGTCCAGGTTAAATTCCTTTTACAATGCGCAGTATGAAGCAAAAGGTTAATTTCTTACGTAGCGCAATATCCTTTTTTTGAGAGAGGCGGCCTTTTATGGCTTTCTTCAACGTGTTTCTGCCTTAGATTGCCAATTAATTGTATTTTCAACTATTGTCTTCGAACACCCAACAATTTGGACAAATTTCCGGTTTGAAAAATCATTATTATGCAATTTTTTTATTTGTTTCCTCATCTCATCGCTACAGTGCTGTACTCGACCAATTATTTAGCACTAATTTCTAATAAATTTACAAATTTTAATTTGTTTTGTAAAATTAAACTCTTATCTTACCTATAAGGTTAAAAAAGCAAAGCTAAAAACAAAAATTGCTTAAATTACAGAGGAGATATAAGAGGTGTCCTTATTATTTTGCACAGCCGAAACAAACCGCTCTTCGTAAACTTATGACATAATTTGGGAGGCAGACAGAATATTTGCGTGTAGACAACTATACTATGTTTCACAAACAGTAAAGCTTAAGATCCCATTAATGTTCTTTGTTTCGATCAACCATCACAGGAATTGGACGCTTTTGAAACATTTTCGTAGAAGTGTCCCTATTATTTTTCACATCACTGCTATGTACAAACATATGCATCTACATATATGTATGTATGGATAAGTAAAATCGCATGTCAATCACTTTAGTTCAGTTTGTTTATGTTCTTTTTATTAATTTTTTTGGCGATTTTGCAAAAAAATTGGTAATATGCTTCTGGGTTTTCGCAATACGTGTGTACATAAGTGTAGTCCAGTTCCAAACGATTTGAATATATGTACATAGTATGTACATACTATGTATGTATGTAGGTACATTTTTATTTTTTGCATATTCGTCGATTTTTTTGCTCATATGTACATACATATTTCAAACATACGCAACAAAAAGGTAATTGCTACCTTAACCAATTTATTTTATTGAGACACCACCACACTACGAGTTGAATATGTAACCTATAAGTATAAAAAAAATACCAATTTTTGGGGCGACAGGTCCATGGGACCCAGGGTCTAGCTTCTCACAACCATTCGTGTTGGGCGTGTTATATTCTTTACGTGAATGAAAGGGGCTTACTGTTTTTAGTGCCGTATCCGAGGGGTAATTTTTGTTTTGAGAAGCTTTTTCATGACAGTTTTACTCTCGGTTGCTTGTCAGACGCTCCCGAGAGGTGGGGCCGTGAATGAAATTTGAGTTCTTGTCTGGGGATTGAATCTGGAACCCCTTGCTTGCGTAGTCCAACGCACTAACCACTTGATCCACGGGGCCTACAAAAGAAACAACTACAAATAACTATAACTACCATCAAACTTAACATCGCGTCTGAGTTAAGAAATGCCCGAATTCATAACTCAACACCCAGCAAGGATGAAATCATTATCGCGGTCAAAGTACTGAAAAGCAACAAGGCGGTAGGACTTGACGGCATACTAGCGGAGGTATTTCGAGAAGTGTCGGTTTCATTGCGCGATATACTGCAGCCACTTGTTGGGAGAGCCTGGGAGGTCAAGAACTTTCCGGGAGACTGGAAGAAGGGTATGATCGTCAAGCTCCCTTATTAAATACAAAACTAGCGCGGTATCTGTGTGCTGTGTTGTGACTAAAGTAACAGTTAGAATTATTTTAAGGCGAATCCAAGAACACTTCAAAGATACACTTGATGCCGAATAAGCAGGTTTCCGCTCTGAATCCTTGTGTCGACCACATCAATACCCTGCGGATCATTATCGGGCAGTGCGTTAAATCTCGATCGCTGCTTCACCTGTTGTTTATCGAATTTGAAAAAGCTTTTGATAGTATCAGTCGGGAATTTATTTGAGGTGCGTTACGCAGGATCTGTCGTCGAACTTAGAGCTTTTCCATTCTTCGGCCTGTGCTATGAAAGCAAAGTATTAGTTCTATATCGCTAGGGTTAACTATAAGATCACAAACATCGGCACACGAGTCCACATTTACAAAAAAAAGGGGCCAGTTTGTGATCTTACTTATTAAGGTAAAACTAGTAGCTCCACCTCTTCCTCAATATTGTGAGCCAGAGAATATATGTACATATGTATGTACATATTTCTTTGAATAGGTATTTAAGTCGCTTCGTCGAAAGTCATTTCACTCTTAATTCGTTAAGAAATTCTTCCCCCGACTCGATATATGTATGTAAAATAACTCTATTTGGCTCTTACGTCGCCCTTCAAGCAAAATAAAAAAATCCGAATTTCATTCGCAGAACCATAAAAAGGGGAAATCCCGAAATATTGTTTGACAGTTTTTCTTATGTTCAATTCTTTTCCTTTTATGTATGCATTTAAATTTGAACCGATTTATCGATTCAAGTTATGTCAGTCGTTATTTTCTGGAACGTAAATCGTAAATCGGGGTATTCCTGTACTTAAATTCATTAAATAACCAACGTAAATCTTCATAATGTTAAACTTAGGTTAAGATAGGTATTAATGATTAGTAAAATGAAGTCTCAAATTGATTTAAAAAAATTCATTGTTAACACTTATATAATGTAATATTTACCATAAGAATTCCTCGAACACTAATTCCCCTGAAATAAGAAAAATCAGGAATTTATGTTTTTTTCTTCTTATTTATCAAATCTTATCCAAGCAAACGAATTCATGTTATGCGTTTATTCTAATTTCACTTGAAATTCTCTTCTCAAAATAAGCTCTCGGGTAGATGCGTATGCATGCTTCAATTTCTTATTTCCAATTGGAACATTCCATGGTCGTCCAAAGACTATCAAATCCATGCTAAAATGTCTTGGAATTTTTCAAAAGAATCTGCATGTTGCTAGTTTATGCACGTTTAAGTGTTTTATATTTGTTTTATCTTTCATTTAAAAATAAGTCTCTTGAAATCTATATCTAATTGAAAGAGAAGGAAACGATTAAGATAGTTGAAAGCAAGCGATGACAAATAAACTGAGCGAATAACAACAACATGAAATACAGATAAAGAAATATATCTACTATTCTTGATAGTTTCATGCATTCGTGGAAATATGAGAGTTATTTCTTGCGCAGTTCTGCGGTTCTTGTTGTTTATTTTCTCCAGTTTTGTATAGAACTTAATTTAAATTCTGTATGTTATTCTTTTATAAAGTATTCAGTATGTATGGACACATTTATATGTACATACGCAGATGTATGTGTCAGTAATAGATAGAGTAGACAAAATTTGTTTATCAGTTTTGTTTATTTACTTAAATGTATGTACATAGGTATACGGTTTAGCACATTTTTCTAGTCACGGTTATGAAGTTCAGAAATGCAAATTTTCATGATCTTCTACGTACTTGAGGTGTAAAGCATGTTTTCGGCTGAATAGTGATAATGGAGATTTTTATTTTTTTAGGTATATTCATGTGCCTAAAAAAATAAAAATCACCATTATCACTAACGTGAATTTGATTCCCTTACTTACTTTTGTAACGCTTCAGTTCGGGGTTGACCTGGATAGGCCACCTAAGTTAGTTTTATTTTCTTCAAGAAGATCTGAAAAAATTAGTTCAATATTGTCAACTTAGATAACTCTAAATGGCAGGACTATTGATGCTTCAGAAATTATGCATCAATCAATTTCAGTCATAATATTGATGGTATTGATTATACTTATTATATTAATAAATCCCATTCTATGCTTGGAATACTAAAGAGTGAATTAAAATCCTTTTGTCTTTCACTAGTACTTTGTGTAAATTGTCTTTGGCTTGAGGTCCGAGTTTTTCAATAAATCTAGAGAAAGTCCAAGGACTTGATGTGGCTAGGTGAGGGTTTCCATAAAATATTGTTTAGAAAAAGGAATTTCAACTTTTTTGGCAAAATTTCAGACCGTTTATCTTATGATAAGATAATGTGAACAGTTTTGGGTGGCAAAACCGGATGTGTTTAGGTCATCATAGGGATTACATTTACAACTTCGGGCATGAAAATACAAAACACTTCTATTTACGTAATAGTAAACATTCCCCTGGACCTATTGCATTAAGAAATTCATAGTTTCAAAGGGTAGAGAGAAGCATTTTGTTTATTGAATTCATATTTCTTTCGAAACTCGTATTCCACTTTCTTCTCGAACTGGCAGACTTTTTTTCTCACTTAGTCAAGCTTTAAATTAGTGAAATAGCTTATCTGTTCGTTAATAACCGTCAAATAATAAGGCAAAATGTTTATCAATACAAATTTTGCAACTTCAAAGATATCCCGTCGTTATTATACATTTATTGATAGGGCTGTTAGTGTATCAGTCTTTATTTACTTTTTTTGCTTAGGTATTGAAAGTATTATTTATGTATACCTAAAATAAAGTAAAGCTAATCAAGCTATCACAGATTAGACACAATAATTTTAAACTGAAATTGAATTTTCGATTTGGTAGAAGATAGGATAAATAATAAAAAATTAAATAAATACATATATTACGAATACCAATATAATCTATAGCATCTGCGTTTCCACTTTCTGTGGTGAAGTGTACAAATGACGCAGTGCAAAAGAGTGAATGCTACTTTACTACGCCAAGCTGTTCAGTTGACCAGTGTGTATTAGTTCGTGAAATAAAAACCAATTCCCAAACTTCCAATGAATAAGTACAAAAGCCTAGAAATGTAAAGATCCCTTAATTGAACTCTGCAATGCTTCACTTTTAAATGATTTAGTATCGGTTTCAGCCAATATTTGAATCCTGTGCAAAACACTCGCACAAAATCATTTCGAAATAATTTTTTTTTTCTGAAACCGAGTTTTGTATACTTTGAGTTAGAGCAAAACTTACTAGGGGCTTGAGAGTGCTGTGGTAACAAATGCATTCATCTTACGCTTCTGTACCATTAGACTTCAGGTTAAGTTGTAGGAGATCGTATCCAGTTTATTTCTCGGTGGAAGCTGTCAGACCTGAAAACCCGGGTAGGAAAAAGAATTGAAAAGTTCGGTTTGCTTTTATTTTTTTATTCGGCCCACCTAAGGCATCAGGAATTAAAGTGATTTAGAACGGCTTTTAGGGAATTGTTAAAAAATAAAAAATTGAAGATAAGAGTGACTAGGGCCATTCTGGATTTTTAAAAGCTTGAGGATTGACATAATGGGTGAGTTTTGCCTTCTACAGTATCTAAGTCACTTAAGGGATTTAGATGGACCGTCAACTACAATAATTGCGCCTTCTTATAATGACTATCATGAAATAGAATGCCCCGTTTTCAACCCCGGTAATTCGGTTGTTTGAGAGTGTTGTTGGAAGGTATCCGAACACAAGCCGTAGAGTTCAGGAATATGATATAATCTTCAAACATTATCAGGCATTTCTTTGAAATCGTTGAAGAAAAGTTTTCATAGTGCACATTGTCTGGCTATTGCCAAGCAACAGAAGTTCCTTTTTGTTGTTATTTCAGCAATTACGGCGAAAAGTATTGTTAGGGATACCTAGTGAGTCTAGTAATGGTGCATTGACCTAGTGCGGAACATTAACTCTTTCCTCCAGTAAGCCATTAACAGCTGACTTCCGCCTGGTCAACAGTCCAGCTCGTTAATTTCCTTCAATGTTACTGATCACAGGTTAGAATGTGTCTAGCTAGTATGCTTGATTGGTAAAGTTCATTCTGGCATTCCTATGGTACTCTTGGGGATTTTCTAGCCGAATCAATGATCTCGATAGTGTCTTGGCTATCAATATAGAAAGCCAAGTAACCTCTTGTTTGTAAACCCAGGTTCGGAACGATTAATTCACCCGTGTATCCCATATGTATATGTATGTATGTACATACATATATAAATGACCCTGCTGACTTAGTTTGTAAGGTTTAGTTTATACATATGGCTGTATGTTACATACCGTTTTAAGGACTAGCTTATTGGTGTCAGATGAGAAATGAAAATAAATAATTCAAAAAAATTAATCCAGATGATTCATCGCAAATATCATACTTTCAAAAACTGATGTTCCAGCAAATACAATCTATTGTTTACTTTTGAAAACCTTTTTGATACAACAGTCTACTTAAGCCTTTTAAAACTTTTGCATTTAACGGTGCACATAAAAAATGAAAGCTATTGTACATAATAATAAAAGTAATCTGTATGGTTAAAGTGAAAATCAAATATGAATATTAACAACATCCTGTTCTTTGTTTTTGCAACTCTAGCTGGTATATTTTATACAATCTATCGACACACAATTTATTTAAATTCTTCCAAATTCGAAGAGAATAAAATAAGAAAGTCAAAATCAGAACTACTTGTATGTATGTATGTACATACATGTGTAAACATGTATATCACTGATAGTGACAAAAGAACGACAGGTGAAAGGAAAAAAGTAATATTAAGTAATAGTACGTTGCTTGGTACTAGTCTAAGTGGGTGCTCCAGTTATTCGGAGCACGAAGTGCGAAGGTCGTGTTTATTCTCTTTAACGCAATATGACATTTTTGTTCATACTCATGTAGTTGATTCGTTTAATCTGCACTAGGGTAAGGTTTATTCCTAAAACTAGACACACATAGAGATTCAAGTTTTTTCTCAAATTTATATTTGCATTACATTTCGTTGGATCTGTCTAGTTGAAAGTTTTGATTGAACATTCATCCATATACAAACGTATCTGTATTTGTATCTGATAAGAAGCATGACGAGTTTTTTGTTTGTTTCGACCATAATAAACACTCTGATTGTGATCGAGAAATTAGTGCCGACTGATGCAAACATTTGGGCATTGCTTTGATTAATTCAAATGACTTTGACGAGGACGGATGCGGTCAGTGTCGCTTGTTAAATAAATATATAGGTGGCTCAATGTATGATTATTTAGTCACCATGTAGGAATTTGTCAGATGACTCAGAATAAAATTTTAATAATTGTGTAGCTTAAAATGATTTTTTGTTATGCGTAGAGTTTAATCCCTGCTCTCTATGTACTTCAATTGAGTTCACGGAAGTAAATGTTCGATTTTTATTGTGAAAAGGAGTACAAGGACGACGACTTTGGTTTGCTGCTTTTTATACCAATAAACCTGATATTTATTTGTTCTGTTCCAACATTAATATTGTCATTGGAATTTAAAGTTTCGGAGACTTGTTTTGCAATAAAAAGTAGCAGAGATTTCTCATATACATACATATATGTTCAAGAAACGAAAAGCAGATTAACTATATGTTTATACACACTTCTCTCGGATTCCTCTTCAATAGCTGGAGATTAAAAGCTTAAATTCTGGTTGAAATTAAAATGTTATTGCCATATATGTATGTATGTATTCTATTAAGTGAACATCTGCATTAGAGCAGTTATAAACGATGTTTTCAGATTGGGCTTTAAAGGAACTTCGGCTAACGAATGCTGACTTTTGAATGTAGGACACGTAGTCAGGTCATTTTACAATAAAGCCAACCGACTCTCTGTCTCTGACTCTGGCTGTCGCTAGAATATTGCTTTTGAATTTCCTTATCGGTCTAGATGCCTTATGTGTCCCGTTTTGCATTCTCGCACTCCTAATTTAAAACTGTATTCTTTAAACAGCATTATTCTCTAGGTAAGCTGTAACGAAATAACAAGAGTACGAGACAAAATTGAAAATTGAATTTAAAAAGAGTCCTCACGATTAATAAATTTTTCGAAAGTTGTATCGTGCATTCAAGGATCAATTAATGACGATGGTTCTGTGGTGGTCCCAAAATATTTCCTAACCCAAACCTAAACATTCCAAAAGCACCAAATAATTTCCCAACCGTATAGCTTCTGCCCTGGGCGACCTATTCTTCTGCCAGAATGAGTAAGTAAAATCCATTACATGGCATTTGAACAAAAATGCAATTAATACTCAGTTCTTTAATCTTGGGAGCAGTAATCGTTCTTGCGCAGCCAGGGCATGAATAAGGATATGTATCATTATTGTTGCTATTGCCATAATAGAAAGAGCTTTGGTTTTTGTACAGTCCTGTTGCGTTATATATATATATTGTTCGAGAGATTACGAACCAGACGACTGTATTGGGTCCCTTTTCGTCTCTCTTCTACGATTCATCTTAGCCGGAGAGTCCGTCTGGATTTCTCCACATTTCCTCTCTGGCTTTGATTCCTCGTGTCAACGCTAGCATCTGTTTAACAGAAATCTGGTTCACTCTCTGGGTTTCTACCCAGTGGCTCCCCAGGATCTCCCTTCTTCTGCTAGCTAACGCCGGACATTGACACAATATATGTGCTGCCGTCCCGACTTCCTCCAGGCATAGATCACAGGTGTCGTCCTCCAGAAGACCCATCTTCTTTAGGTGATACCCGAAATTCCCATGACCTGTAGATAACGGTACCACCCATTTCAGTGTTCTACGCCCCAAGCTTAGAACCTCTCTGCGAGTGGTGTAACCCGGCATTTTAATAGCCATTTTAGCCTGTCTGCAACCTTCTACGGTTGACCACCTTCTCTGGTGTTCCGCCGCCGCCCAGTTGCTAATCAGGTGCTCTACCATCCCTCTGCCAAGTGCAGCGAATGGTTCCGGAACGGAGAGCTCCGAGGTTAATCCCTGCCTTGCCAGAGAGCGCGCCTTTTCATTCCCCTCAGTCCCTACGTGCCCTCTCACCCAGAGCAGCGTCATCTCATTTCGAGATGAGCACTCATTAAGCTTATGAGCACATTCCAATGCCAGTGATGTATTGATATCGGTTTGGTCCATGCGTCTAATCACTGATTGATTGTCCAGTGCTATGGTAACGTTTTTACCTTCGACCTGACCCTCTTTCAGGTGATCCAATGCATGCAACAGAGCAATCATCTTGGCTTGATAGACTGAGGTACATTTCCCCAGACTAATATGACAGGCTAGTTCCAGTTCTTCTGAGAAGATACCTGCCGTCGAGGCCTCCACTTTCTTAATAAATAAGTCGAGCGGCAGGATACCTAGGATCACTTCCATTGCGCATGTTGGTGTCGTTTGTAATGCACCCACGATCTCTAAACATGCCAGTCGTTGGACCCTATCTAATTGCTTCTTTACAGTTTTCTGGTTGGCTTTCTGCCACCATATAACTGACGCATATGTTATAATCGGTCTAACTATCATCGTGTACATGCAGTATGCTGACCTCGGCGAGATTCCCCACCTTAGTCCACATACTTGTTTGCACTGATGAAGCACCCTTTTCGCCTTTCTAATCTTCTCTTCCACATGGAAGTTCCAAGTTAGTCCAGCATCTAGGTATACACCCAGATACTTAACCTTCCTGGCCACCTGCAGTTCCGATCCGAAAGTGTTAAGGGCTGAAATTCCAGATCTCTCCTCTTCCTTGTGAAGATGATCAGATCTGTCTTTGCCGCATTAATGGAGAGTCCTTGTTCCTGACATCACCGCTCCACCACTCTGAGAGCATTTCTCATGGTATCTGCTGTGATGTCCATGAATTTACCTCTTGCCATTATTGCTATATCATCGACCCACACTGTGGGATATGTGTGGATGCCAGTCTCTTCAAGTCTTCTCAGGAGAGAGTCCACAGTTATATTCCACAGAGTGGGTGATAAAACACCTCCCTGCGGGCAACCTCTGCTGACCCTTCCTCTAAGTCTTGAAGTTCCCGTCTGAATATTTATCGCCCTATTTTTCAGCATATTGTCTACCCATCTCACCACCAATGGGTTAACCCTGCGTTCTTCTAATGCTATTCTCAGACTTTCGAAGCATATCTTATAGAAGGCACCTTCAATGTCCATTATTATGGTCATTGCAATGCCTCCGGTATTCATCTCCTCTTCCGCAACGCGTAACACCTGGTGTAGCGCTGTTTCCGTAGACCTGCCCGCTCTGTATGCATGTTGTCTACTACTCAAAGGACACGCTTTTAGCGCCGTGCTCTCCATATGGTCCACCACAATTTTTTCCATTGTTTTCAACAGAAATGATGTTAGGCTGACCGGTCTGAAAGACTTCGCTTCGGTGTAGTCCTTTTTTCCCGGTTTTGGAAGAAACACCACATTTGTTTCCCTCTATGCTACCGGTATGTAGCCTATTGCTAGGCATGTGACGTATATACCTCTAAGCCTTGGTACTATGAGGTCTGCACCCCATTGCATTAAAGCTGGGTAAATACCATCCGGTCCCCCGGTCTTGTAAGGAGAAAATGTTTTTATCGCCCCACTGACCGCTTCTGGTGTCTTTCTCTCCTGTTGCGTTAAATATTTGTATTATGTATTTTGGACGCCATGGCTCAAGTGGTTAGTGCGTTGGACTACGGAGCGAGGGGTTCCAGGTTTAATCCCCAAACAGCACCTAAAATTTCTTTCACGGCTCCATCTCTCGCAAGCGTCTGACAAACATCCGAGAGTTAAACTGTCGTGAAAAAGCTTCTCAAAACAAAAAACTGCCGTTCGGATCCATTAAATTTTAGGCCCCTTCCATTCGTGTGAAGAATATAACACGCACAGCACGAGTGGTTGTGAGAAGCTAGGCCCTGGGTCCCATGGACCTGTAGCGCCAGAAATTTATATTTGTATTTGTATGTATTTTACCATAGGTAATTAACGGCCTTGGTTTATGTATGTATGAGTATGTAGGTTCATACATATGTAATGTACCACATCCGATTTAAAAGATTCATAGCTTTGTTTCTAAAAGTAGTAGTTTCTTAAGGGGATAATGAGATAGGTTAAAGGTTTTATATTTATTTACATATGTATAAATGTAGAGATTAAGCAGTTGTTTAGATCTTTATCAGTGTGTTTAGAAATATTGTCTTGATGGAAATTCTACTTTAAAAAGATTGTTTCCTCGTAGCAAAGCATATTGAACGATGTGTGTGTAATGAATTTTAATGAAATTTAAAAAAATAAAAATCGAACTGTACCTACACACCAAATAAGTAATACAATTTGCTCCTTTCCTTATCGTTATCGTTAAAAATATATGTACACATTATCTTATCTCGACAACATTTATCAGTCATAGGGCTGTGAAAATATCATCCGTGTAATTTTTCAACAAACAACTTCAACGAAAACTAGGTGCAGTTCAATGAGTATGTCGAACTTGAGATAGCAGTATGTGTAACCCAAGTGCAGTAATATATGTATGTAACCAATACAGATAAGGTAGTTTACAAGTTACCGTTTCTACATTTCTGCTGCTACCGTTTCAGATGACACATCCCACAGTTGTGCGTCACATTTAAAAATTTTAAAAACCAATCGATAATGATATCATACCGTACAATTTATTTGTGTCCACCACTATCTGGTACAGGTGTAAATAAAGTCTGTCTTTGCTTGTCACTTTGCTTTGGGTGATGTCAAAAAGGCTTTATATGTACATATGTACGTGTGTACGAATGTATGTGTCAATGAATGTATTACCAAAAATATTCGAGAGAGTTTTTCAATCCCCATTCTTTCTCTTTCTATTTATCCTCTCTATTTATCTTGACTGGTTTTTTTTTATGTGAATTCTCAACAAAAGCCATATGTATATAGGTACATGCATATATAAATGATACACCCACCCGCGGATGACTTAAATGGTAACAATCGCCACGAAGCTTAATGGACTAAGGTATTGTTTATTCAGATCTGACAATGATGACGAAAGCAAGTTTCTTGTTTGGTGAGTAAAACGAAAACGACAGTAGGTTGATCTTGCGTTGAGGTGTTTTTCTGTTGACTCCGAGCTTTAAACATGACTAATTTGGACGCACACAAACATTCGCATACTAACACATACAGCAATTAAAAGGTGTAGTGGCGAAGCCGGTAACGGTAATTTATTTAATTGTTTGATTACAGCTAATCTTACATTTAAGAATGCGGAGGTTAAAAAGAAGAAATCTCCAATTTTTTTTTTTTAATGTTCGTACGTTTTTAATTAGTAGCTAGTTTTTTTGTAAACAAAAATTCTATGAGAAGTACCTGCCTAGTTTGTTAAGTTATGTAGATATCAATTACGTAAAAAATTGTATCAAACCAAATATATAACAAAAAATATTAAGACTACAGACCTACATACAGTCGTACATATGACTGTTACACTGTGCGACAGAATGAAGTCATCGTTTATCATGGCTCTAACACCAGCTTTAGTCGTAGATTTAAGAGCTGAACAACAAAAATCGGAAGCTGTGCTAAGCATAGAACGTTTGTTTTATCACACAAAAAGTTAGTGTACACCAGATTACTGAAAATGCGATAAGGGTTATCCAATCAGGATATGTGAAATGAAAAGTCTTTAATATTTCAAACATATTACAGATTAATGGGCTCTTATAGGGTAGAGCCTGTATCAAATCAATTGGCAATTTTTTCGCGCAGGTTTTCTTTTTGTCCGTGATTTTCTTTTAAACGGCCCAGACACTTGAAACATATTTTAAAACATTGGGGTTTCAAGCAATGTTTTATGTATTTATATGGCTAGATTTTAACACCGATTTTTATTATTTTTGTACCCTATCCTAAGGGTATATTAAGTTTGACACATAGTTTGTAACATAGAGAACACGCTTTTGGGCCTTAAATTTTGAGCTAGGAGGTTGAAATTATTTCATGCAATGGAAATTTCCAATGGAGACCGCAAATTTCTTGAAATAATTATAGCAAGACATAAACCATAAATATATTTGAAATTTACTGTCAATTTGATTTTACTACAAAGAAAACATGGCTGAATGCCGAATTTTACGAAAACATCTTTCTGCACGATGTCTACTAAAGCTACTATTACACGGTCAACGAAATCAGTCAATGCGTTGAGTCTTTGACGTCAAAGTGACGTAAAAATGTGTCCTAAATCGGTCACTTCGTGTGTGTCAATGCGTTGACGCCTTGACGGTTGCGTTGACTGCCACATTGACTCAAATTTTTGGGTCAACACGTTGACGATTTTCGTTGACCGTGTAATCACCCGTCAACGTCGTTGAGACTCCTTGACAGATTTTTTTCCGATTGCTCGTGTCCCAACGTTAACATGTCAGGATTTTCTGCCGTGTCAACGTTGCCTGCGTTGACTCATTTTCAGATGTGTGTTTTGCATGAACGAGACGTCGTATTTTGTTCGAATGAACGTTTTTTAAGAAAAAATTCAAGTGCACGACTGGGTTGTACATACTTGCGTCTTTATAAAGAAGGTTTATAAATTATTAATGACAGAAGGTTAAGAATTCAATAGTCTGAAACGATAAGGATGAAGTTCCATCCATTTTTCTTATGTATTACGCCTGGTAAAGTGGAGGTGGTGTACTGCATTTTTGAGGGCACTATCGCTATAACTTTTAATGGAGATAAGCGTACATACATATGCATGTGAATATAATATAATGGTGTGGCGTTATATTATAACGCCACAGATTTTATTGGATCTATTAAATATTGCTGCACCATCTTTTGGTATTAGTATAGCCCAGTCCCTAAGCCTTATAATCTAAAAGAGACCACTGCCTGAAATTCAAAATATAACCATGGATGATTCTGCGGGGGAATATGTATAATCACGCACACATACACACACACACTATGGCAAAGTTAGCCACTGCAGCACGACTGCTGGCTGTGGTCTCCACTGATAGAACATTTTGGTGATGATTCGACGAATTTTTTTGAGCAATGCTCAGTCGAGAAATTACCAATTGTTAAAACTACAAAATTACAGTTATACTTTTTTTTTTTTGCGCGAAACGAGGTATGTCATCTAATGGCATATACTCAAACTAATCCTAATATGAAATGTTATCGAAATCGTTGGAGCCGTTTTCTAGAAACTTTGAAACCGCCATTAATATGGCTTTCATTTTATTTATCATATTGTTGCACCATAAGCCTTGTGATCTACAAGAGACCACACTTGGAGTGCGCAACTGGAGGCAGTTAGCTAAGGACCAGGCTAACTGGAGAGGCTTGTTGGTTGAGGCCCAGGTTCACCCCGAACTGTAGCGCCACCTAAGTAAGTAAGTAAGCAGTAATTTCGGTGCTTGACCAAAAGTGCAACGATGGAACACACCACCATTCGAGAATTTCCCATTAGGCTTAATACTAAGTTGGATTCGTCGTTATCAGGCAATTGAACAGCTTATTTCTCTATCATGCAATAATTTCGGTTCTTGACCAACGATTGAACACACCACCATTCGAAAATATCTTAGGCTTTCGTGACAGTCTTGAACTGTCGCGAAGGTCTTCGTCGTCCTATGTATGTAAGTGCTAATATCCAACAGATACATTTAAAAATTGAAGCACATCTATTTTTAAAGTTGAAACAAATGCAACGAAAACCGCATGATTTGATTATTTTTTCCAGTGCGATTTAATTTATTTTGTTTTGTTTGAGAGAAAAAAATCACGTTGACTCAACCTCTCAACGTCGTGTAATTGTCAACGTGAAAAATGACCGATTTTCGATTCTGTCAATGTGACTTCAACTCACCGTCAACGGTCAACGTGTTCGAAAATACGCGTCAACGTATTTTGGGACAACATTGACTGTTTCTCGTCATTCGTGTGATCGTCAACGTTTCATGCGTTGACACGTTGACCGTTGACGGTACGTTGACGAATTTTTGTGTGACGTCAGAGAGTCAACGCGTTGACTGATTTCGTTGACCGTGGAATAGTAGCTTAAATCATAAAAATATTTTTCTACATAGGAATGGATTTATCCAAATACGATGCCTTCTTTTTCTTCCTAATTTTTTGACTTAAATTAAAGCCCTCAAAGCAAGAATTAGTTGTTGCTTATGCGTACGCGACATGGTTGAAAATGAAATGTCTTGACATAATTTGTCCACCCAGTGAAAAAATAAAAATTTCTGAAATAAAGTCAGACATTAAGTCTGATATAAATATGTCTTGTGGAGACACGGTGAAACAGACTCTAACATGAAATGTGACCTCACGCGTTTGGCCTGTTTTCCACCCTATATGTACATATGTACATACATACATATGTATGTATATTGTATACATCGTATACTGTCTTTTATGTCGTGCTCATAGCTCTTTTGACATTACACTATTCTTAATAAATAATAAAGACAGAGTAAACCATTAATTTGTTTATTTACTCCTGTTTATTGTTAGATTTTATTTAATATGTAACACTTTTTAATTACGAAATTATGTTTTTTTTTAAAATACAAATTAATTGCGTTTGAGTACGTACAGGTTTTTATTTTTTATTTTCTTATTCATACAATTTTGTTTGCCAAGTTATTCTTACCTCTTAAGACCCGAACGCCTAAAGCAACATTTGTGTTGCAAATTTCTTGGTCGCGCTTATAAGGAAAATACTATCGTAAGTCGGCAAAAATAATGACCGAGCCAACGCCACATTGTGATTTGACCCTTAACTGTACATAGTAAATAGTATATCTAAGACCGATTATTAAAAAACAAGTCCTTAGAAACTCGTGTATTCAATAAATGCCAGGGGTCGAATCGCGTCCTCCGTTAACGAGTAACGTGTGAACGGAATGTGTGTATTTGCGATCATGACATCCGTGAACGTATGCGAATAAATGTAATTTGGCATCACGAGTTCCGTAAACGAGTACATGAACATGCTCGTTCAGTCGAATCGTTATTCGATTGCTTGTCACTGATCGTATACATATGTATATTGGGAGAATAATTAAAAAAATGTAAGTTAAATCATAAATAAAGAAGAATTGTAAGAATTTTATATTATAAACATTTTTTTATGACAAACGTGAATAAAATAAATCCTGCGGAAAAAATTATTAAGGCGGAGTACATGAATGAGCACCCAAATTTGGCAAAAAATTTGTTCCCAAACAGTTGCCAAGGGAAAGCCACATCCATAAAGTATTCTTTGCATCCGGCTGAATCAGCTGGCTTAAATGAGATATGAAGAGGGCATAATTTTTCTTCTATCTCCTCAAGCACGTAGGACGTTTGTTTTGAGTTACTGCTTTGACACATCCCAATTAGGGATGCTAAAAGCGAAAGGGTTGCTGCTAATTGCAACACAGGAGGCACTGCAGTGGGCAATTGGGCACTGAATTGAAGCATTGAAAATACGTATTGGAAAGCGTCCTTACTCAAACTGTACCTTTTAATAAATCTGTAAATAAAAATTATATTTACGCAATGAGTTTTGAAAAGTACTTCAAATTGTTCTTACACTTTATTTGATATGGATTGTAGTATGTATGGATTGTAGTTGTATCTCTTAGTTGTCTTCGAACTATTTTTTCATCGATTTCACTCTCATCTGATGAACTAAGATAAAAGAATAGCACCGGATCCATTTTTCAAAGAAAATTATTTTATTTTGCCGAATTTCACTCTCAAATGACATATATTTGAAGTTTAAACTATTACGATTCTAATTTTTAATCTGGTACAATCGGTATGACAAATTGGAAATTACGTTCCGTTTGCTTTCGCAGGACATAATCCCAATACGTTCATTCGTATGACGTGTGACGGAATTTATATTCGTACGATTACCGATCCGTTCACGGAGGACGCGATTCGACCCCAGATTTTCAACACCGAAACTGCCCTATATGTACATATACCCCAACCAAAACCGAACCATGGTACGTGTACGGTTTTGGTAACTGGAGATTATAAAGGGTGATCGATTTTTTATCACACAATTTTCTTCAGCGATGTGGCGAATTTTTTGCAAAATTATTGGATTTCAAGTGAAGATAACTCACAAGCGATTTTTGAAATGCATTTACTTACTTACTGTACCTAGGTGGCGCTATAGTTCGGGGTGAACCTGTGCCTCCACATTTACATCCACAAAAATGCATTACATCTCTCAATATAACTGTGGTTCTAGCTCTAATTCATCCTCATTTGGAGAGACGTCCAACCATTTAGAGTGACTTCAGATGTGAAGGAGAGATATAACATTTCACTTTAATGAGACACAGGCTCTTTGGGTACGATTAACTCTGGCTGAAATACGATACAGTGATCTTGAAGGCGAAAAGAGATGGTGAAGCTAGACATTTCTATTCAAACAAGTTTGTTGTGTCGACAATTTTTATTACAATTTTATAGTTAACCCTCCTAGCTCCTATGTATGTACATACATATGTAGCTGCACGGTACGATTTATATGATACCTGATTTTTTCGTTCTATATATAATCGCTTCTATTAACCTAAATTCTAGTTTTGTGCGTGTGTGTGGGTGTCTGCGCGATCTTAATTTTATCTCTCTTAAGAAGGATATCGGAGTGGAGCAGGATCATGCATGGCGTTACTATCACCAAGGCATCTGTAAATGCAAAATCATGAAAATTCACTTGAATTTGTCACAATGCTACTCAGATACATATATATGTACATATAGTGTGTATCGCTTGAAATCTGGAAAAGAATATACATATGTTTTTTTTTTTCAAGTAAAAACGAATAAAAATATATTTTTGTTTTACTTATTTATTAGATACGTGATTGATCTTACAATATAAAATAAAAAAATAAGAATTATTTTGGATCGTGCCAAAATGCTCGAACACCTCTCATTAAGGTCTGAGCATCATCTTCGGTAAAGGTTTTGGTCGCTTGTTTCCAGTTTTTTCGAAATCTTTTTTCGGTTTCGCATACTCACCTTTTGTCTTCAACTTCGCCTTGAACAGAATCCAAAATCTTTCTATGGGGTGAAGTTCTGGGCAATTACGAGGATTAGTCATCCATTATACAGCAATCGTATTTCGTCAAAAAATGTTCATATAGCCTAAGGGATCGACGTACTGCTTCCTTTTGCTTCGATTCGTCTCGATCTGGTATTTTTTTCACTTTGTACTATCACTATAATCCAGCTCGAACTTTAGCTCGCTGGATGGTACCAGTTGATGTGGAAAGTTTTTTCGCTGCGCCTCGGAACAGAAAAGAAGGGTTTCTCTTGAACGTGCGTTTAATTTTTTTTCGACCTTTCGAGCTTTCGACCCGAATCTGTTTTCCTCTGGACTGACAGAGTTTCCTCGTAGGTATTTATGACCGAATATGCCGTTGAAAACGCTACTTTTAATTTCTTTGCAATTTTATACAAAGGAATATTTGGATTTTCCAAATACTCGTTCACTATGCAAATTCGCTGCTCTTCTTCTTTAGTCGCCATTATGTCAATAATAAGTCTGACAATAAAATAACATACTTCGTGGCAATGGTAGATACTGAATATGTAATGGAATAGGAAACTTTTTTCTTTAATTTTCGCAAAATCATTGTTTTTATTGGGGAGAACATTTCCAGATTTCAAGCGATACACCATATTATATTATTGTTTTATTTTTAGGTAAAAATTATAGCCATTTTGTTTTACTTAAAGATCGAAAGCCTACATACAGCTTGGAGTAGAATATAGTAAAAGGTATTTTACAATAAAGTGAATATAAATACACATATTCCTTCTTGGGAACAGGCCCAGCCCACTGAAGCTTTTTGGTTTTGTTCTTTTTAAAATTTTTACACTAATGGAAGGTATGTACTTGCAGTGTTTTGTTTCATGCATTCGAAAGGTAAATTCATAAAAGCTTTCTTTTTTTCTGTGTTTCAAAACTTCGGATTCCTTAACTGCCAAGGCTACATGGAAGATTTTTTTTTGTGAACAGTTCCCCCTTTACATTTTAGTAACGATATTACGGATCGCTTACAACAACTAATGTGCAAAGTGCATAGTGAACTGATAAACATATATTTTTCTGTTGTACGCAGCGGATACACCAATGAGCTCAATATCTATTTCAAACCACAACAGTTTCTCTTTGTACTGCACTCACCATTCTCCATTTGTTTTAACTTCCTTTCAAAGTTAGTAAACAGTTTATTTCTGGGCGTTGTAGCTGATTTCAATGTTTTTTCTCTTTGTCTCTTATCTTTTCTTGTATAATATCTCTTATCGGCGCTGCTTTTATTCGAATTGCAAATATATGTATACCTAAACAGATATGACCAAGGAATGCAATCAGCTAAAACATTATAAAACATAATATATCATATCATAAAAAGCGCCAACAGAAATTTTTAAAATAATTTCAGAATACATATGTACATATGTATGTAAGTACATACGAACTAATTGTTTTATTAGTTAACAGGTCAGAAACTGGGAGCCATGGCTGCTAATTTATAGTACTCCTGGGATAGGTCATTACAAACAGCGTTTAGATTATACTCTATGTATGTACATACATACATCCATTTAATTAGTTATTTTATATGTAGAAATTTTCATCTCAAATTATTTTTGTTTATACATACCTTTCGATATCATCTACACACATATGTATTACGTAAATCTTCAATAATCCAGGTAGTATTTTGGAGGTGTAAATTAATAAATATTTTTGCATTGCATTTCTACTTTAGTGTCAACACAACTATGTATGTACATATAAGTAAAAATACTATTAAAGAACGAAATTAGAAATGACTTTGTATTCCAGATTAATAGTACATACTTACCGCGATACCAATTCGACTGTTGATGATGAGTTCATTTCTAAGATATCTATACCCCATGGGACATTTTAATTTCCGTTAATATTTATACCCTATCCAAAGGGTATATTAAGTGTGACACATAGTTTCTAACCAAGAGAAATAATCGATATAGACCTTATTAAGTGTATCAGTATCAGTATCAATAGTGAAATCGATTGAGCCATGTCTGTCCGTCCGTATGTCACCGCTTTTTGGGTCTTAAATTTTGAGCTAGAAGGATGAATCTGGGATTTCGAGAACAAGATACTATACAAGTGTAAACATTTTTGAAATCTGGTCACTGTCACGCCCACCCACCCACTTTTTGAGATTGTCTACAATTCACCCATACATCAGTTTTGGCCACGTCCTTTTTTTCGGGGCCTTTTTTCAAAAAAACAATTTTGTTGAAAATTTACATGTAAAATCCTCAAGCATTCGAAGTTATCGTCGTAGTTCAATACAAAATGCAATATGGCCACACCCACTTTATAAGGGCTGCGTAGGAAGGAGGATAGGGTATCATACGATCCGTTCCAAACGGATTGTAGCTTTTCTGTATATCAAGAATTATTACTTTAATTCTCTTATCTTATCCAAAGACTTTTGTATGTTTTCCAAATGTTGTCATCAATTCAATTTAATCTTTGTAATAACGTTGGCAATATGTAGTTGGAAATTTGTCTATAGGGAACGATAAAATTACTTTCGGATACGCCTGAATTTTATATCACATTATTATGGTATGTAGATATGTATGTATGGATGGATGTATCATATTTATCTAATGATAAGGAGATATTTGTTTTTTGTCTAGTGGTATGAAGCTTAGGTGTTCTTCGGAAGCTGTCCGAACTAATAAGGGTTTTATGCATCAATATTAAAATTATTGAACAAGTCAATTTATAAAATAGGTGGACAAAATTTGTATATCTAATCTAGTCCCGAATAATGAGAAAACACCTGTTATCACTTTGATTCAGCAGTTGCTGAATAGCTATATATGCATTTTTTGGGCAAACGTGCCATAGCATATGTATGTAAACTCAAATAAAACTCACAAATGAAATTTTATTAAAATAGATGAGGCCTTACTTACTTACTTAGGTGGCGCTACAGTTCGGGGTGAACCTGGGCCTAAACTAACAAGCCTCTCCAGTTAGCTCGGTCCTTAGCTAACTGCCTCCAGTTGCGCACTCCAAGCTTGTTCAGGTCCCCTTCAACTTGTGCGCGCCACCTAAGGCGAGGTCTGCTGCGTTGTCCCTCCGGGTGTGAAATAGATGGGCCCGTTTTCGAGAAAATCCATTTTTAGTGAAATTTCGATTTTGCCTCGGGGCGTGACACCACAGATCCAGATATGAACCAAATTCGTCCAGTCGTTTAGGGTACAGTCTTTCTTAGTTTTCTTTATCATAGTAATGTAAAGTTGGATTAAAATCTCGAGTTTGAAATTTTTCGCGAAACCGATACTTGCGCGATTGAGGAAATACATACAGGAAGGCTTGTAAGTTTTTCTAGAAGATAAAAAGAGCATTTCAAGGCTACAAAGCCCAAACCGAAACCTGCAGGGACGAACAAGGAAATCTAGCAGTAGAATCACAGTCGATATTGAGGATATGGAAAGATCACTTCTGCAGACTGTACAACGGCGACGATGACCAAAATTCCGCTGTCAGGCAGAATGAATCATTCAACCTAGACGGTGGTAACCAACATTTCCGTCCACACGACCTGGATGCAGTTAAGATAGCGATATCAAAGTTAAAATCCAATAAAGCTGCCGGAGTTGATGGCCTGACTGCCGAGCTATTCAAAGCAGCGGGGATGACTTGCTTAGGAGCATGGACGACCAACTCATTTGCAAAATATGGTCGGATAAAAGTATCCCCCATGAACGGAACCTTAGTATTGTCCTTATTAAAGGAAAAACTCTAAACTGCGTGAAATAAGTGATATACACCTGCTTTTAGCAAAGTTTCTCTGTGTTGAACATATGCTCTTTTTCTCACTATGTTTTTGTAAACTATCCACTTTTCATCTTCAGTAACCAGGCGCTCTAAAAACGGTTCCCTTTTCTGACGAATAAGTTTTCAATATGATTTAAGATAGTTTTCTGATGAAGCCCACGTTTACCGAAGTTAATGTAGCATTTGTGGGGATCAAACTGCTTAGCCCTTTATCCTTTACCATCTGATGGCCTTCCTGAAGATGGTTCATCTTCCTTGATAACCATCTTTGACATGTTCGAACTGTTTATGCGGCCTCTCCACACGCTTCGCATAACTTTTTTCATCGGAGTGCATGTAATGCAATTTATGAATTTATTAATGAATTCTGCAAGTAATAGATTTTCAAATGTTGTCACGAAACACGCTAGGTCTCTTTATTAGGGAAGGCATAAAATTAAAATAAAAATTTTAGCACACTCATTAACTTTTTTTTCACATTTCTGATATGTATTGTATAGAGAACTAAGACATTGAAATATAAAACATATAAACCCATTGGGTCAATGCACTTTGCCTACTTTTGATTAGTTATAGTAAACAATAGTAATAATATTCTTTGGGCTTGATTTATATTTGTGTTCAAACCGATAGTGCTTCGGACGACAACAAGAGGATTTCAAGATTTGACTTCCAGAAAACGTCCAAGGGCTTTCTAGAACTCAAAGTGAATGTTTAAATGTTTTAAAGGAACTGAATGTTTTTTTAAAGTGGGATGCTCATTGCATAAGTCATGTTTCTCAAATATTAATTTTTAGCTATTCTCGAGAAAATCAAGTTGAATCTGACAGACTGCAGGTAACATAAAATACGTTCAGCAGTTAACATAAAATATGTCAATGTCAAAAGACATGACAGCTGTTAGAGATGCTTGGTTATCTAATTATATATTTATGTGAGATCTTCGGAGGTTTCTTCTGATGCACTCTCTGATACAGACTTCGATAGCAAAAACCTCTCCTTGGAAGATAAAGGGTTTTCCAATAGGGACTTGACAATTTTGAAATTAATTTGTGAACGCACTCTTTCACTAATCATCAAACTGTCACTGTCAATTTATTCAGTAAACTCAACATTTTCATCATAGTAAAGTACACGAACGAGCAACGTCTGCAAATTATAAAAATTTTCTACCGAAATTCGGAGTCGGTGATTGCAACTTTAAGAGCGTTAACTCCAATTTTCGGTCGTAATTCTCGCCCTAGTAGACAGGCAATAACAAGTTTAGTTCAAAAATTTGAGTCTACATATTCGTTGTGTGATGTTGCCGTGTCAGTGAAACAACGGGTTTGTCGAAGTATCGAAAATATCGCTGCCGTTCAGGCGTCCGTAGCAAACGATCCAAATCAGTCAATTCCATGGCGTTCTCAAGAATTGGGCATCGCTCAGACCATATTATGGCGTATTTTGCGTAAGAATCTTGGTTTACACCCATACAAGATCAAGCTGACTCAAGAATTGAAGCCGATTGACCATTTGAAGCGACGTACGTTCTCTGACTGGGTTCTGGAGAAGATGCGCCAAGATGATAAATTTCATCGCAAAATCATCTTCAGTGACGAAGCTCATTTTTGGCTCAATGGGTTCGTCAATAAGCAAAATATGCGTTATTGGTCGGGTGAAAATCCACATGTTCTTCATGAATCACCACTTCATCCACAAAAAATAACTGGTGCGGTTTGCATGCCGGCGGCGTTATTGGGCCATATTTTTTCGTCGACGATAACGATCGTCACGTTACTGTGAATGGTCAGTGTTATCGCGCCATGATCACCGATTATATAGATAAGATATGGACTTAGTCGACATGTGGTTTCAACAGAATGGTGCCACAAGCCACACAGCACACGTTACAATCGATTTATTGAAGAGTAAGTATGGTGAGCGTGTTATCTCAAGAAATGGGCCAGTCGAATGGCCACCTCGTTCGTGCGATTTAACGCCGCTTGACTATTTTCTGTGGGGCTACGTTAAGTCATTGGTTTATGCCAACAAGCCGACGACGTTGGAAGAGCTCAGAGTCAACATTGAATGTGAAAAAGCGGCCGTTTCGGCCGAAATGTGTGGCCGAGTCGTTGAAAATTGGGTTCAACGAATCGACCGTTGCAAACGTGCCCGTTTTTAAAAGAAGTTGTCAAGTCCTTATTGGAAAACCCTTTAGAAGTAGAGTGTCCTAATGTCGCAGACATTACCATTCAGATTGAGGTATCAATTGAGGGATTTTAGGATTATCCCCATAACTTTGAATTAAACTGATAACTTTGAAAAAAATTAGGAACGAATATCGTCATAACTTTCAACTGTATCTCAATGTTAAAATATCCAGTGGAACAGGGTATAAAAAGAAAAACAAATAAAAAAAAAAGCGAGATCTATTATTTTTTTATTTTGCAAGAACTGCTTACGTAGTTGTTGGAAAGGGAGAAACCCTCTAACGAAACCACATCGTCTATAAGATGCTATCGAATTTCAAGTTATCAATTAGACTGTTGCCTTATATTTTGCATTTTATATCATAACGTAAACAATTTTGTTTGTTATTACAATTCTTATGAAAGTCTCCCGCTAATAATTGGTTGGGGAAAGTATACATATTCACCTATACATATGTATATATGTATGTATGTATGTACACAGGTGTAATGTTAATCAATATAAGATTGTAGTTTTTTTTTTCTTGCACCTGTTTCTGAAATTATTCAAACTCAAAATTTAAATGAAACTTGACGTTACTATAGGAAAGCATTCAACAACATTTGAAAATGATCCACTTCGCCTTCGGTTCGACATTTTCGGTTACCGAAAATTTCCATCGTAAAATTATTCCCAGAGATGAAGTTCATTTCACGCTCAACGTCTTCGTTAATAAGCCAAATGTTTACATTTGGACAAGTCGGCTACAGGAATGCCTTACACACACAAAAAAGAACTGTTTGCGGGTTTGATGCCGGAGGGTTCATTAGCCTATGCTTTTTCTCCAAGGATGGTGGGAACATAGTCACTGTTAATAGAGATCGCTATCGGACCATTTTGCTTGACTATTTTTGAGATAAATTGGAGGAGGATAAATTAAACCATATGTAGTTTTAACAAGACGTTGTCACATGTCACACATCTAGCCAAAGAATAGAGTTATTGAAGTCGAAGTTCGGTGACCGTGTTATCTCGTTTGTATGATTTGACGCCTTTGGACTGTTTTCTTTGGGGCTATATCAAACCTAAAGTTATGAAAAATTGGTTCTTAGCGCATTAACTGTGCAAGCGTTTCCGTGACAGGAGGACATTTGTGAATGATGTTGTGTTCCATATTTAATTGAATCGATAATACTTTCGCCTAAAAAAAAACTAAATGGAGCGCTTTTAGCGAAGAACCCTTTATAACAGAGAAGTTAAAAAAATAGGTCCGCCAATTCTGTCGGTCTGTGAGTTCGACTGAACCTAAAACGGCTGGAAATTGGCTCGTCGTTCCCGGTTTAGTTTTTCTCTGATTTCAAATTTGTCGATTTTAAATGTTATTCGAAGTGAACAAATAGATATAGACATCTTAACTGAAAGCGAATAAATTGCTACCAATAGTTGCAGTTAGAATAAACATGCTAGACTTTCCTGCACTTCATCATCATTAACTGCGATTCCAGTACTATGTTTGAGTTAGTTTGGACAATCGCAATCAGATGATATACCTTGTTGCTTTCCAAAATTGTTAACGGCTGTACTTTACTTATAACCAATTTGATTTCCTCTAAATTTCACATTTGGACTAGTACGGAAACGTGCAAAAAGATTACATTCCAGGTTTTTGACCAAAACTGCTTAGAACGGTACTTTACTTATAACCAACTTAACGTAAACATGACTTGCTCGAAAACGGACCCAAACGGTATTGCTTAGTTTTCATACATAGAGCAGTTTTATAAAGTCCTATAATATGGCATACCACGAATTTGGCCAAAAACTGCTTAGAACGGTACTTTACTTATAGCCAAACCCATCGGCCTTAACCAATTTGATATTAGCTAACAATATTACATATACAGTGGACGTCCAATATAACGAATACCCGATATAGGGAATTTGCGATATAACGAACGCTTTTTAGATTTACATTAACATCTCTAAATAGCGAACAATGGTCACAATTTGCTATCCGATATAACGAATGGCAACGTAGATCTCTGCGAAAGGGAGAGTTTTCTAATATGGAAAATCGGCTGTACAAATGGTTTCTTCGACAAAGGGAGGAAAACTTTCCCATAAGTGGTGGTATACTAAAGGCTGAAGCTAGTATAATTCATCAAAATCTATATGGTGATGAAAGCGGTGGCTTCTGTGCTAGTGATGGGTGGCTCACAAAGTTTAAGAAACGGTTCGGTGTCTGGATTCTCAAAGAATGCGGAGAGAAACTATCATCATGCATTGATCTTGTTGAGCCGTTCAAAAAAGATCTACTCGAAGTCATCAAAAACAATGGACTCACAATGGACATGATGTTTAATGCTGATGAGTCTGGACTCTTTTGGAAATTGTTACCAGATTCTACTTATTTTCACGCTGGTGAAGCTTCAGCACCAGGTCGAAAAACATCAAAAGAGCGTTTTACTTTTCTAGCTTGTGCAAACGCATCAGGTTTGTTGAAACTAAAGCCTTTGGTTGTTGGTAAGGCAAAGAAGCCACGATCCTTCCTCAAAAAAAGGTAACCCGTTGACTATGACTTTTCTAAGTCAGCATGGATGACTGAACTTATTAAAGAACCGGAAGATGGTCCAATTTGGGTTATGTTTATGCCAACCAATGTAACGCCGTTGATACAACCGATGGACCAGAACGCCATCCGTCTAACAAAACTTCATTACCGTAATAGCTTGCTGAGTGACATAATGCGTTCGAACTCTAGGGGTCCAGACATCACTACTGCTCTAAAAGAATTTAAACTCTTTGATGCAATTATGCTTCTGGAACGAGCATGGAATAAACTTTCAAGTCAAATGTTTCAAAAATGTTGGAGGAACATTTTAATTAGCGATCCCGAAGATTTCGATGAGGAGGATGAAGTTCCACTCTCATTATTGCGGCAAGATGAGGAAGTTTTGACATTACAAAACACTTTAAGTATGGTGAACTGTGTTTTCCCAGAGGTAACACATTTCGTTAAAACTCATCAGTTAAAGAAATTACTTTTTTTTCTCTTCAGCGTCAAGCTACCATCGTAGAAATAGAAGCTTGGAACAATATTGAAACAAATTTAGAAAAAGAAGCTCATTGCGACACCGTTGAACTTAGTTCTGAAAGCGAAGGTGAGCAAGGTGACGGTAGCAATATTGTTGGAGCATTTTGACGCTGCCAGTTCCATTAGCCAATGTTTTGCGATGGGTGCAACAAATGAATATTGATATGGCTGACATGTTTACTTTAAGACTGCTTCAAAAAAAGGCTTTACAATTAAAATCTCAACTTGAAGTGAGACAAAGTTAAAGATTTTTTTTCTTCAAATTAATTTGTGAAATTTGTGTACAATAATGGTAGGACCATTCAATTTAATATAACCAATAAAAAACGTATTCATAAATACATTTATTTAATTTTTTTTTTTTAAATGAAAAATCGATCGATATAACGAACGCTCTCGAAATAGAGAATGACCTCGAACATTATATCATTCGTTATATTGGACGTCCACTGTATATGTATATTCGTTATTTTTATCTCAAATACACACAAGATGAAACAGATAGTCAACTTTATATCTACTGCCCGCTAAAATCCGCAAATGGGATGACCTTTAATCGTCTTCCAGGATTCCCTATCAGTGAATGCATGTGAATAAAATACGTTTTGCATGTGAGAATGGAGAGATAAACTTCTTTTTTGTTTTTTTTTCCGTGCAATTTACCCAAAGAATACCAAAAACTAATTCAGCTCTACACTCTTTTTGTTCATGTCAATTGATTCATCTATTTGCACTGAATACAAAGCTGTAATTAGATATTGGGCCTTACTAACAACCAAATCTAGTATACGGCTTAAGTATAATCTCCACATTTTCCAAAATGTGTGTACCAATAACGAATTTAATAGTCGGCTTTAGTGCTAGTAAGGAGTTAAATTTTAATGTACAGAAAGTCATGTTTAATTTTACAAATATGTCATTAAAGACCAGAGTAATGCCAATGTACTAATTTAATAGCACGAATAATACTAAAAAGGATTAGATTTGGTATCTAGAATACTAAAATTATGCGTTAAATGGAAATTGAATTTAGCTGAAACTGTATAAGCGTTATTCGATTTTCATGAATTTTAAAAATTCCTTAATCTTCATTATTATATACTGAAATACTTTACAGTAAAAATGTGTTTTTCATGAATGTTTCATTGAAACAATTAATTACTACATATTTCGTTATACAAAATTATTGTTTGATGAAAATAATATTATATTAGAGTTTTAAAAAGAATTGTTATGGAATCCAGTTTCCATTTAGGAGGGAAAATGGAACCAACAAAGCGTATTAACTTCAGTGCATTGGTATCACCGCTTTATATGTATGAACAAGCGAAGAAAACAATATCAGCTGATTTTCTTTATTTTGACTTTCGAATGCCAAGTGTGTAGGCGTCTCCTGATATTGGTATCTAAAATAAACATTCAATTCAATTTTAAATTATAACCACTGTCCTCATAGCACCATGGAAGAAAGTAAAAATTCAAATTCAAGTGCCAATATGAAACGTCAAACCAATATTATGTAGTAGATTCAATGAAAATGTAGTAAATTCTTTGAAAGAGCCAAGTTTAAGTAAAAGTCGACTATTAAAACATTATTAGTACACTTTAGACTTAAGTGTGTATTAATATTTAAGTCGACAACTTTTTTAAGTCACGACTAATGATGCGTTGTTAGTAAGCCCCATTGTCATACACCTTTCATTTAAAAGTTATAGCACTTTCAAATTGCAATTTCGAATAATAACGAATAACAACAACAAAATAGTAAATTTTGGGCCCCAAGATGGCTGCGTTCATGTTTCGTCCACTCACGAAAGAATGTGTTTGTGAGCTCCCATTTGATTTGCATGCACCTTACAAATAATGAGTTATGGGCAAAATCATCTGTTTTCTGATGCGTTTTAGCTTGAGGGTGTGAAGAGAGACACCCTCTAGGTTGACTATCTGTATATAATATAATCTAGACTTCTAGTCTAGGTTTACATCCAATATTCATACTCGTTTTTTTTTATATAAAATGTTTATTTATATATTAAATTTAACAAATGTAACAAAAATAAGAAACAAAAATGGCAACAAGGTACTCAAGTGTTGACAGTATTAAATTTTATATTATTTATACATATGTATACCCATTAAGTCACTACAAGTTATTATACAAAAATAAAAAAAATTTAATTTAGATAAATCAATAAAATTTTGTATATTATTCAAATTTTTTTCAAATATTACCTTATACCAAAAAAAAATAAAAACAAAAAAAATTATTAAATAAATAAACAAACAAACAAATAATTATAGTGCAGCAAAAAACACAATGTCAGTCCTGAGTCTCGTCAAGTCTAACGCCATGTCAAACTACACACCCGAGTTAAGCCAGAAGTATTTCTCTGGATTAACCTGAAATTTGTCAGTTCTTTCAGGAATAGACATGCTGTATCTTCAAATAGCATTCGCTACACTCGAATCGAAAGGCGGTTCATACACTAGCGACTTGTGTGTTTTGCCCTACGGTAGGTATGATAAAAGTACAGGCACGTTTCGTCTATCCTGGATGTATCCAAGGCTGTCAAGATACATGAAAGCTTCTGGTAGAACATGACCCAACTCTAACGATTTCTTGAAGAAAAGGAAATTATTATAGAGAGCGGGCCCACATACTAAATTGTTCTCTATAACGTCTGCCGATCGTGCAAAATGATTTAGAATTAAACTAATTACAAAACTATCAACGCGCAAGATCCCCACATCATCGTAAATATTTTTGTTTGAAATAAAATGTAAGAAATCACTCTCAGCGGACCTATACTTACCTAAACATGCTCGGAGACATTTTCTTTCGAAAACCCGGACTTATGTTGAACCATATAGGACAGCCATAAGTCAAAATTGGTCGAATCAAAGTTAAATTGCATATTCACGTCAGAGGTAAGATGCGTCGAGTAAATAGTCTTTTTAAGCCTATGAAGGCTGACCTTGCTTTGTTTATTTGTAATTTAACGTGATCGTTAAAATACAAATACTGATCAAGCCATACGCCTAAGTATTTCACTCCTGTTGAATTTTTCAACTGCACAGGACCATTAATAATACTGCTATGTATTCTAAAATTTTTCCAATTTTTCCTTAGGTCACGGTTAGCTTGACTTAAGACTGTCCTAAACAAGATAACTTTACACTTACTAAAATTAATTTTAAGTTTCCAATTATGACAGTAAGCTTGTAACTGATTAAATTTGTCTTGGAGGTTATCCTGTATCGCCCTTACCCTAGATCCGTGAGAGTACAGAATAATATCGTCGGCTAAGGCTATATTTAGTCCCTTCCCTGTCCTTCAAGAAATCGCTTAAGAAAACACTGAAGAGAATAGGCGAATTCACTGTGCCTTGTTGCAAACCAATATTCATACTCCTACACACTGGTATGCACACCCAAATCTGTAAATAAATTTTATTCCAATGCTTTTTTTTCGTTTTCGAAAGTGTCCCAGGAAATGCTAAAAAAATATTATGGCCACAATTTTTAAAAGGCAACAGAAAATTTACAAATCCGCCTGGAAATGGGTCATTTAATACTATAACGCTCAGTGTTTAGTGTGTCGGAGTTCAAGATTCGATTCCCAAATACCATCGAAGCTTTTTTTTTTATTCTCCCACTTTTCGAATAACATAAAAAAATGTTTTTCGGATAGAAGATTCAACTTCAGTTCCTGAGATATGTAGGTGTGACATTAGAGGTAATTAAACAGTTTTCACTCCCTTTGATCATAATTTCCAAAAAATACTATACATATATCAAGAATCAGTAATCTAAAGTAATACAAATTTGGTATTAAATTCCATTGAAATGTGTCTGATAACAGATATCGTTCTACTTTAAAACCAATTGTAAAAAGATTTAAACAAAAATCAAACATTCAATTAAAACCTTGTACCATACATACATATATTGTTAATCACTCTTGAAGATAAAGTGTATAGTGAAGCGAATCGGTGTGGCAATTTCAAATTGGAAGTTAAAATATTTAGCGACAAACGCTCGTTATGACATTTCTAAATAAAGACGTTTTTATTGTGCTCTTCAATATTACCAGATTCAATTCGTGGATTCTTAATTTGTTTAAACGGGTTCAATATCTACAAACACGAGAATCAGTAAGAATAGCAGGGTTGGCTATATATAGAGTCTTTCACTTGTAAAGTCAGGCCTTGATAAAATCGGCAATTGTATAAATTTTAGAATAGTTATTTAAAAACAAGATCTACTATTATTCTCATTTAAAGTCGTTACGCTATATCCCCGAATCAAAACCAATATAAACTAAACTTTTGTTTTGTTTTTGGTTCTTGTATCTACGTAGGTATTCTAGGTTATGGCATCTATGTATTTCACCTATGACATGAACGAAGTTGTTTCAGTTTTTTGCGCTATACATATACTAGTATATACTAGGTACTGTATGTACATACATATATTAAACATTCGTAACTTGAATTTGTACTAGTTGTGGTTTTGGCACGCTACCTGTTTAATAAGCATGTCCATTGCATATAACTATGAAGTTATGTCATACTCTTCTGCGGCTTAATTGTATCGTTTGCAGTGTTAACTTAACGATTACTAACTACCCAACTGGTTATCGTTTCTATGCACTCAAATTTAGTTCGAGGCTAATTAGATATTCAACGTTTTCACTTTTCTTGGGTTTCTCTAGCACTTTTGATAGACAAATAATCTTGTTTTTTTTTTTTCTTTTAAACAATTCATTTCTCATTCCGTTTTTGTTAGGTGATTCTCCGGTCTTGGGTTCAAGGGCGACTCGGAATTCGGGCACGACTCCATTGAAAGTAAAGAATTTCACTCAGTATTTAGTGTGGTCTTTTAGTCGTTGCCATCATTAATACTAATTTGGAAGTATTTAGTGCTTCTTTGCATACAAATGTGCAACCTGCTTTCGCTTGTGCTGTAGATAGGGAATTAATCGGGCGAATGATCCGAGTATGTGTATTGAATAAGTAAATTCGAAACACATACAAAATTGGTATAAGTAAATAGGTGAGAAAGGAAATTCTTTTCAAATCGAGCTTATTGTTAAAGTTGGGATTTGTACCTACAGTAGGATGTTTATAGCGTTCATTCGCCTCATTTGTAGATATTTTGCAATCAAAATTTTTTATTTACTCCTATAGGGCAAGCATTGGTTTTGTCGTACTCGAAATTGCATTTCAATTTCAGAATTCAAATTAATTATTATTATGGAAAAATTCAAACAAGTGGTTCAATCAAATTCTCTCTATATGCTTGTTGTGTTTCGCACAATAAAATTAAAGATAGGATATCATGTTGTTATAATTCAATAAAGTTTACGTTTGGTTTCACAATTCAATTAACATAGTAGAATTAAGAGTGAGGTTGTAAGTAAGAGATGTGCTGATGACGAGAGTTAAAGCCGCACTGATTGATTGATATGAGTGCATGTACGATGGTGCAATTCATACCGTATATACTCGTACATACACATCACTCCTCCTCACCAATTTGGAATCGTATTATGGTTTTCCGGATACGAGTTGAACGTCTAGGTGTGAACACAGGACTTGCAATTGATTTCGGTGACGCCTTAGGAGTTTGAATTTTACTGGAATAGCTTGGATTTTCTGGCTGACTATTCCTGGAAAATACAACATCATTATTTAAATCTTTAGAGTTACCTATTTGGACATGTGGTTGCTTGTCTGGGGTTGGTATAGTGTTCGATATCGTCAAATCTGTATAAAAGTTGTCGTTGGTGCGATTGGGGTTATCGGGTTTAGCCCTCAATTGGTTTTGGTGACGTTTCCAAATGCCCTTGAAGTGCGAACCAAGTACGTGATTGAACCAAGTTGTGAGATCACAGTTCCTTCATACCACTTAGGACCCTTAGAAAAATTTCGTACATATACAGTTTCGTTTATAGCGAACTTCGGTTGAGAAAGACCGTGACTGTTGCTTTTACGATTTGGCACTGTTTGTGAAATAATAGTCCTCTGATCTCGGCCATGAAGTATTTTTGCAGGATTCTTTCCAGTTAGTGGATTAGGCATTGTTCGGTACGTCATCAAATACTTTGATACGGCTGAGTCGACGCATTTTTCCTCCTCGTAGATCTTGCGTAAGTTTGCCTTAAAGGTACGAACAAAGCGTTCGGCTTCTCCATTCGATGCTGGATGGAATGGTGCAGTGCGTAAGTATAGTATTCCATTGAACCGGCAAAAATCTTCGAACTCCTTAGATGAAAACTGGGATCCGTTGTCGCTTGCGATTACCTCCGGTATCCCTTCTAACGCAAAGATTTTGGAAAGTGCTTTCACTGTGGTATTAGAAGTAGCATGCAAAAGGAAATTTGGACAGAGCGTCCACACAAATAAGCCACATTCGATTTAAAAATGGGCAGCACCAATCGTTATTGTGCCGAAACGCAATCAGGGACTACGAATTTGTGGAGGTTTTAAAGTTACTATCAACCCTCAACTGGAGATTGATCAGTACCCGATTCCTCGCCCAGATGAATTGTTTCACAAGCTAGCCAAAGGTCAATATTTCAGTAAGCTTGATATGTTAGATGCTTACTTGCAGATAGAATTGGAAGAAGAATCGAAAAATATAGCTGTTGTAAACACACCATTGGGTCTCTATCAATACCAGCGCCTCCCATTCGGCATGGCTAGTGCACCTGCTATTTTCCAGCGGACTCTGGAAGGAGTTTTGTCTGATATTAAGTGTGCTAAATACAACAATGCTTCTCCGTCTTAATTCACGTGCAAACATTTTTTGTCAAATACATATAATATATGCAATATAGCTAGATGTGTATGTATGTATAATACATTTACGTTACACTTCCGTCAGAAAGTTTAAATCCACTGTCAACTGTAAAAAAGATTATCAGCATATTTGTTGGAGTCGTAATATTTCCGAATACAATCGGTTACGAGTGTATTTTTATCACTTAAAACAGATTCGTATGTTTTCTTTTTTTTGAAGCCCCATGCTGAGTAGACAAATATAATTATATATTATTCCATTTAGCATTTTTTGATAAATATATTGTCGCACTCTCAAAGACGATTGTTATTTTCCATCCAACCACCGTCGCATTGCAGTTACATTTTTTTTTTTATAAGGCTACAAAAATCTGGTAACAAGAGCAAAGATGTTCCCATTTATAAAGCTGGATATTTTGTCGAAAATGGATATTCTTTTAATGAAAGTATTCCTTCATTCACGGGCTGTTCATTAGCTCTAAGATCAGTATCGTGACAAGGCATTGCTTGGTACGTGGACGAGGTAGAATATACAGGTAGGAATTTCAATAATTTCTGTAGAAACTGTAGATAAAATAGAGGAAGAGACTATAACTTATCCTTAGTGAAATTGTTCTGTTCACATTAAATCTATTTTTTTCCGTTGATATCTTTGGAATAATAATGGCGGCTAAAGCAGCAATATGACTTAGGGAATCCTTGCAGCTGGCTCGTGCAAATATGGACCACTCAAGCGTCCTAAACGGACATAAAACTATTCCTAGTAATTCGGACTACTTTGTCCTTTATCTGGTCTTTAACGTCAAGTATAAAACCAGGATTCTTAGCAGTACTGCTTTGGAATCGGGAGATTCCAACTGCGTTCGAAACAGTTGCGGAAGTTACTGCAGTGGACTGGATATTTGTATTACCACACAACTGACGGACCACGCACTGTATTTTCAGAGAAGCAGAAGTCACAGCAGTCCGTGAAGCCACGACCTGGCTTTCGATTATCTCGATAGAGTGCAGTGCTATTGTTTTGTACAAAGATAATCAAGCTGCGAAAAAAGCCTTGGAATCGGTAATAATTCGATCCAAGTTGGCAAACCAATGCCGCAAATCTCTTAACGAGATCGCTGTCAGGTGCGACGTATCCGGGCCACAGTCCATCTATTAAATCGATATAATTCCAATTAGATACCACAAGCCACAGTCTGCTAGGGAGACATGCCAGAAGGCTTGGTGCTGCCTTTAACAATTTCTGTAAAAGCTATAGAGACGGGGAAGATGAGGAAGTCGAAACACATCTTCTGTGTACCTGTCCTATCGGTTTTGAGAAGGAAGAAAACTCTAGGCGAGTACTTTTTTAAAGATCTTAACGATCTAGCTAGGCTTGACTTAAGCAAAATAAAAAGCTTTGTCACCGGATTAATCTAGTTTAATGATCGTTTAGAACCGTACTTTTTCGAGATGGGTTCACGCCGAAACTGGTTGCCCTGCAACGTATCCCATTTGGAAATTCTCCTTGTAGGTACTCGGTGCTGGTTATCCGGACGGTATCAAAACGGATCTTCGTTTTTGATCTAAATGCGTCCATGCTGAGTGGGGACAATCACACAACCCAACCCAACCATCCACATTAAAGAGGTAAATCATAGGCGAATACTTTTTCAACGGCCTAAGAATCCTATGTCCTTTCCTTAAGTGTGACCCATCTTTACTCGCTTCTACCTAATCGAACCCATTCTTGGTTTAGCTGTTATTCTTTTTTTTTAATTTATATTTTAAATTAAAAAATAGTTAAATACTTAACCTTTGGTTAAAAAAATATGTATAGGTATGTATACATAACTGCTCTCACAATCAAACAATATAGATTTTTGGCGTGACAGGTCCATAGGACCCAGGGCTTAGCTTTTCACAACCATTCGTGTTGTGCGTGTTATATTCTTTACATGAAAGGAAGCATCCTACTGTTTAACGCCGTGTCCGAAGGGCAATTTTTTTTATTTAAGAAATTTTTCATGACAGTTATACTGTCGTATGTTTGTCAGATGAAAGCGAGAGGTGGGGCCATGAAAGAATATTTAAGTAGGTGTTGCCTGGAGATCGTACCTCGAACCCTTTGCTCCGAAGTCCAACGCACTAACTACTTGGTTCACGGCGCCCACATCCAATAACCATAAAGTAAACGCATATGTACATATGTATGTATGTATGTATATTGGAAGTTTTTATTTTGTTTTGCTGTTGGTGGTATCATGCCATACGGCCATATTAGCGATACAGTATAGTCCCTTTCTTTGAAAAGCTTTCTTATTGTAGTTTTACTTTAGGATGTTTGACAGTCGTACACTATAGATCGGATCTATTTGGGAATCGGAAATATGTGCGTAAAACTCCCCCGCTTATGGTGACACAGGAGTTCAAAGGGCTTGAACAAGGTCACATGCAGCAAAAATACTTTTATGGTTTCATCTGTTTGCTGAACAATATTACTTAGTATAGTCGATAATATTTTATTTCATTTAATAACCGCATTAACATTTTTAGCTAGCTTTACCCATTAGCGTTTAATAAATCAGAAAATTCTAATTTATCTCAGACTGTGACTCAACCACAAGTTGTTAATTGAAAACAGAAATACAAAAAATAAAAACAATTCTACCATTTTTTAACCACAAAACAAATAAAACTACATCGTCATGCTATATCGTGTTACCTGTGCTCACACAGTACTCATTACTTCATTCTAAGCTCTACTCAAGCTCACAACGCCATTTTCTAAAAAGCAAAAAAAAAAAAAAAAGGTTTCTAAAATTAGATGATTTCAAGGTTGTGCACATGCAACAGGCGTCACAACGATCACACAAGCGTAAGTATAAATACAATATGTACTTAAAGCCCACTTGTCCGATAGTATACGAATATAAACGCTTTTTTTAAAGTTTGTGTTTTTTGTTTTTGTTTTGTTAAAACTAAAAACCGAGACTGACATGTCTCCAAATGGCAAATTTTCACCTAGCTGAGTGCTTACAGAATATTAGCTAAGGTATTGCTATTCACAGTCATTGGCAAAGAATTATATACAGTAATATAATTTTTATTATGTGCGACTGAGCATTCCCCCAAATTCTACTCACTTTGTTGCGCATTTTAATTGTATAGTATATTTGCATTGTCATACTTATAACAAATGAATTTTCATTTCCTTTAGAATTCATTTTTAACTTGCATGTATTAAATTAAGTTCAGTTAGGGATAGGGAAACTTCGTCTTTCAATTGGTTCTGTCTTTTTTCGCTATGGTTATTGAAAAAACGACTAAAGCACTGTCTCCCGGCCGAGGGTCCATTGGTCCCTCTCATGGATAATTAAAGGATTCTTTGGTCAATAAAATCGTCAGTTTTGTTTGTTTCCAAAGTCCCGTTGCCGTTGAAGGCATTGCTCATCACCGAAGACGATTTTGTTTGTTGGTTTCTTTAGAACCCGATTGATTGTCGGGCTTAGAGTGGTCTGCTGTCGTTAAGTTCCTTCTCGAATTGTCCAATTTTGAGTTCGAAATGTTTATACTTTAATAAAGAAAGAGAGTCACTGTATTGTAACTAACTGGATAATTGTGTTTAAATGTTGCTTTCCAGAGGTTGTACATAGAATATCATAGAATCTTACTCAGGTTCTAATAAAAAAAGGTTCTCACAACGGTTCGTGTTGTGCATATTATCTTTTTCACGCGAATGGAGGTGACTCAAAGTTTACCGCGGTGTCCGAAGGTTTTGGTTTTTATCCGAAGGTTTGTTTTTCTGCGTGGTCCCACTTTAAATTTTGCCCTTATTTTCAAAACATGTATGTATGTATGTACAGGTGCCAAGGTACGAATGCGGATATCCCAAACGCCATAACTAAGAAGAACTACTGTCAGAAGATTTGACGTCGAAAAGCTGCAATTGCAAGAGATCGCCAGAACCTTCGCCGAACGCGTTTCCCGACGACGACTCCTATGCCGCCAGCATCAAGCGCCGAAGACCTGTGGCAACGCTAGGAACAATGTACGGAAGTTTTACCAACAGGTGAAACGAACGTGTCAAGCCAACAAGACCCGTATAGAAGCCTGTAGAGATGAGGAAGGAAACTTCGTAGTAGAGTCACTGTCGGTGCTGAGAATTTGGAAAAATTTCTTCTGCAGACTGTATAACGGCGACGAAGACTAACATCCCCCTGTCAGGCAGAATGAACCATTCAATCTAGACGATGATAGCCAAAACTTCCGTCCAGCTGACCAAAACGAAGTAAGGATAGCAATATCCAAACTTAAGTCCAACAACGCTGCTGGACCTGACGGCTTACCAGCCGATCTGTTCAAAGCAGCTGCAAATGACCTGGTAGAGAGCATACACCAACTCCTTTCTAAAATTTGGTCAGATGAGTGTATGCCTGATGAATGGAATCTCAGCACCGTTTGCCCGATCCCCCCAATTGCACTAATTACAGAGGTATCAGTCTCCTCAACATCGCGTACAAGATCCTATCTGCCATATTGTGTAAACGTCTGAAACCCTTCGTCAACAACCTGATTGGCCCCTATCAGTGTGGTTTCAGACCAGGAAAGTCCACAATCGATCAAATCTTCACACTTCGACAGATCTTGGAAAAAACCAAAGAAGTCCAAATCGATACCCACCATCTTTTTATCGATTTCAAGGCCGCATATGACAGCATTTATAGAGACGAGTTATACAGAGCCATGTCTAGTTTTGGCATCACTGCCAAACTCGTCAGATTGTGCAGAATGACGATGGAGAATTCTCGCTGCTGCATCAAGGTTGGTAACGATCTCACCGAGACCTTTGATGTCAAAAAAGGATTTAGACAAGGTGACGCGCTGTCATGTGATTTTTTTAACATCGTTCTTGAAAGAATTGTGCGAAACTCACAAGCCAACACCGGAGGTACAATCCTTCGAAAGTCTGTGCAACTATTAGCGTACGCCGACGATATTGAAATTATTGGAAGAACACAGCGGGCTGTCACCGGTGCGTTCGCTAGTATTGCAACGGAGGTTGCCAAAATGGGTTTAGCGGTAAAATAGGGCAAAACCAACCAGAAGGGACATCGACGAATTGGACAGAACGTCACAATCGACAGCTATAACTTTGAGGTAGTAAGGGACTTTGTCTACCTCGGCTCTACTATCAATTCTGACAATAACACCTCAGCAGAAATAAAACGAAGAATAACTCTTGACAATCGCTGTTGGGCTGAGAAGGCAATTGAGTAGTAAGGCCCTATCCCGAACAAATAAGGAGACTCTATATAAGACCTTGATCCTGCTTTATGGCGCTGAAGCTTGGACTTTATCAAAAGCGGATGAAGATATCCTCGGTCGTTTCGAGAGAAAAATTCTTCGTAAAATATTCTGTCCCGTTTACGTTGAGAGGAGAAGATTCAACGACGGAGAGGAGGAGAAGATTCAACGACGAACTATACGAGCTGTACAGCGACATCGACCTAGAGCGAATGGACACCAGTGTTCCGGCCCGAAGAGTCTTCGAATCACACCCGGAGGGACAACGCAGCAGAGGAAGACTTTGCCTTAGGTGGCGCACACAAGTTGAAGGGGACCTGAATAAGCTTGGAGTGCGCAACTGGAGGCAGTTAGCTAAGGTCCGTGCTACCTGGAGAGGCTTGTTAGTTGAGGCCCAGGTTCACCCCGAACTGTAGCGCCACCTAAGTATGTAAGTAAGTAAGTATGTATGTACATAGATAGTAGTAGATAGTCCTTAATTGAAATAATTAATTTTGAGATAAAAAAGTATGTACTCGTGAATTCCGTGAATTCGATTTTGATTGGAGATGAGAGTGGATTCGTCACTGTTCTTCTAATACGTATTTTAATGACATGTCATAATAGTATCAAAATGGACCTTCTTTTTTGATCTAAGCGTGCTGTGCGGGAACAAGTACACAACCCATCCACATGAAAGAGGTAAATCATAGGCGAATACTTTTTCAACGGCCTAAAAGACTTATCGGCTTTCGTTAAGTGGGCCCCATCTTTACTCGCTTCTACTTAATCTAACCTATTCTTGGTTTTGCTGTTATGCTTTAATCTATGGTTAAAAAATATATACATATGTATGTATATAACTGCTCAAAATCAAACATTTGCTGGAAGACTTGCATGCCCTTACTTTTTATTTGAACCCACTATTGGTTAAAATTATTCAATATCTACGCTATTCCTTTCTTTCGTCCAGTGTTTCAAATACAATAAAATTTAAAAAAAAAATCTTATTTGTCAACTTTAACACCAATTGTGCAAACATGAATTGTTGCGAGAAGGCATCGGCGTATGTGACTCATCCTCAACCTGAATTGCACCTCTAATCGAACCTAATATTTTACTCGGATCGATTAACCTATCGAGTGCAGTCCTATTACTTCTATTGGATTACATACATATGTACCATCCAATGTCAATGTTAGATCCATTATATTGAGTTTACGTACGAAATCATCAAACTCTGTATGCAACAAATGAACCAGACTCTAAACATTTCTATTGCAAAGCAAGTCTGGTGCTGCTAAAGAGTCAGTCGTTCAGTTTATTTAATAGATGTTTCCGATTTTCTTTCTCTCGCTGTAAGCAAAGCTTTTTTTCTAAATTGCTCTAATTCGATTGATATACATTGACTCCAGTGAATTATGAGGAACAAGTAGCACATACACGTTGTTTACCTTTTCATAACCAATTTCTTGTTTTGTTTTTTATATTTTCTTTTCACCATCTGTGTACATGTGTATGTGTACCTAGGATGGCTTGGAAAGTTTTAGTAATTATTTTTGTTTACTTCTGTTGCTCTTAGATAATTGTTAATAACTTGATTGTTGGGGCTAATCTGTTGCGTAGAAATTAGCTCTTATGAGCATTCTGTAGTTAATTTGATATATCTTTTATACATCCACTGATACGTAGCAGCCGTTTTTTTATAGTGCCGGTAATTTGTATAAGGCGCAAAATGTAACACCTAGCCTTTTATCAGTATCTTGATCAAGAAATAGTAAAAAAATGTTCAAATCAATTATTTTTTTGTTACGATTTTTATGTGCATACTAGAATACATATGTATATACATATGTGAATTGGTATTGAATTGATTCCTTTGATGTGGACATGTGCGGGTAAATGTTTCACGATTTTTCTTACTTTACTTGCAGCTGTAAGCAGCTACCTCAAAGCGTCTGAAATAGTTGGTTTTACTAAAAAAAATCAAAATTATCATTTCCTCTCTCAAGCACCTTCTTTAAATAAAACTATTAAAACGCCGAATAAATTCTTTTACTAACAACATTACACTGTTGAAAATCGGCGTAGACAAACTTAACGCTATTGGCATAATATTGGTTCAATGAAACATTTGCACATGCATAGAAATTGGTAGAGAACTTAATAAAATTGGTTATGTTCATTTGCAGGTGCAAGCGGGTAGTAGATTTCAAGTTGACTATAAACTATCATCACCACAAGATAAAATTTAGTTGTGGTGAAGTGAATAACATTACCTTCTCAGAGATTCTGTAAAACCTAATGTTCTTGCTCATGAGTTCGTTTATCTTCTTCATAACCTCTACACTACTTAGGTATGTTATGGGGTAACTTTTTTGCTGTTTCTATCAACATTCACGCAAAAACCAGCGTTAATGGTGCTAAATAAAAGCCAGCTAAACGATTACACTTTTTCCTAACGAAAAAATGGAACCAATGTATTCAGCATCACAGTGTATGACGCGTAGTTGAACTGGATATCTCTAAAGCTTTCGATAGAGTGTGGCATAGTGTCCTCTTAAGTAAAATCAAAGTTTACGGTGTCGGTAGAATCTTTATGGATTGCAAGTATTTTAAGTAATCGGTCGATACAAGTTGTATTGGACGGATATACTTCTACCTCATTCTCAACCATTGCTGGTGTACCCCAGGGCTCAGTCCTTTTTCCGACCCTATTTTTAATATCTATTGACGACCTTCTCTCTCTCACTCGCAATCCAATCCATTCGTTTGCGGATGACGTACTCTTGTCTTCGCTTATTTTTTAACGACTTCATGGTTACGACCCCAAGCTATGAAGTTTCACCGGCAGCGAATGTCTACCAAGCTCAACTCCGATATTGATGCAATAATCAAGTGGAGTGCAAAAAATCGAGTTGAGTTCAATTCGTTTTTAAAAAAAAAAAAACTGGTTTACTTACATAAATTGATAGAGTGACTTTTTGGTTTGGTATAATTCACATTTGTTTTTCTTTAGTGTGTTGATTTTTTTTTTTAATTCTTTTGATTAAATAGAAATAATAAACAAAAAGTAATTTTTTTTTTTCATTACAGTTCTATCGCAGCGACAATGTCAGTTGGCAAAAAGTTTAAAGGAATTCAATTTCGAGTGCATTGGTACTGCACAAACAGATGATGAAATGGTGATAAGTGATAGCTTAACACATTTTGGAACCATAATTGAAAGTATTGAAGATCATCGAGAGCATATGGTACGTTTTCCTCGTCATTTTTTTTTATTATAATTTTATTTTTTGTTCTGCCTTTTCTAATATATATTTTTAGTTAAAACTTGCAAATGATCAGATCATCGAACGCCTCGAAGATTTTCGAAAGAAGCAAATTGGTGGCGTTAAAGAGAATAAAAAGAAATTCGATAAAAAGACTGAGAAATTTTGTCAGTCACAGGAAAGATTTCTAAATATGTCCACAAAAAAACCAGAAAACACAATCCAAGAGGTAAGGTACTAAAAACCAACACTTTTGTATCTACATATATTTGGTACAAAATTTACCTCTGCTGTTAAGGCATAGCCTTAGCCCTTTGTAGCTCAAGTTCTCCGAATTGAAAAAAAAAATATTGCAATTAAGACAGGTTTTAGTAATTGCAAAAAAACACGTATTTCGTAAAAAATAAATATTTTTATTAGAAAGTGAGTTATTTGAAAAAAGTGGGGGTGTAACATTACTGTAACATTCAGTTACAAGATACGTCTAGGCATAAATTAATGTTATTATTCTAAAATTAATATTGCTTTTAAATTATTTACAAAGGGTGATATCAATAACAAGCCGATATTTTTAGAAAAAGTAATAATATTTAATTTTCAAAATTGCTACTTGGCAAAATGAGGTTCACTATATAGGTCGATTGAATAAAATAAATAAGTAACGGTACCTCTATGTTGTTACGCACAAAATTAGTTAGATATTAGATGATTTAGTATATGACAGGTGTCTCACAAAGATTTATAAGCGCAAAATGCGATGCTATGGGCTTTGACAAACTCTTTTCCGGTTTGTAACAGTAATGTCACACAGAGCTATAAAGGGTTAGGATAGGCAAAGTTATTTAAAATTTTATTTGTTTCGGCTACTTATAATATGTGACTTTCAATACAAATATTTTTATATTTTTTACACCTTTTCCAATTTTATCTTGTTCTGATACCCTACACCAGGACTACGTTTTAAACAATCGACACATTAATCGATGATGTTAATGTTGTGTTCTTCCACGCTGGCAAAACCACTGCGTAAGCTTTTTTATTTATCCTACTCTTCTGGACTCTTCCCGAGTAGATGGAAAACAGCATTTGTCCAGCCCGTCCCTAAAAAAGGCGAATCTTCTTCTCCCTCCAACTATCGACCCATTGCACTTACGTCCCTTCTTTCCAAGGTCATGGAAACGCTGATAAATCGTCAGCTTATGAAATATCTTGAATCACGAAAGCTCCTCAATGACCGTCAGTATGGCTATCGTAGCAAAAGGTCCACTGGTGATTTGATGGTATATCTCACCGAAAAGTGGAACCACTCTCTGCATCATTCTGGTGAATGTAAGATTGTTGCGCTTGATATTTCTAAGGCATTTGACAGAGTTGTGCATCAAGCTCTTTTGTCGAAAATGCGTGCATTAGGCATCGATGAATCTCTTCTTCAATGGATTAGAAACTACCTTTCGGAACGTTCAATTCAAGTAGTTTTGGACGGTTTCAAGTCTGCTATCCACCATATAAATGCTGGTGTTCCCCAAGGCTACGTTTTGTCTCCGACTCTCTTTCTTATATTCATAAATGATCTCTTGTCTGCTACTTCTAATCCAATACATTCCTTCGCTGACGACAGCACCCTCAGCTTCTCATATTCGTTCCCAGACTCACGTCCCTGCTCTTCGGCCGTAGAACTGGAACGGCAGCGTATGTTAAGCTCATTAAATTCCGATCTTGACAGTATAATTAAATGGGGTATAAACAACAGAGTGGAATTTAATGCTTCGAAAACCCGATGCTGTCAGCTGTCGCTCAAGCGTAACCTTAATCCCTTGCCATTATCAATGAATGGCACTTGCATCGTCGAAACCGAAAAACTTTCCATTCTCGGTATGTGTGTTAACGACCATCTTCGTTGGAATGATCACATATTCGAATCCGCCAAGAATGCTGCGAAATGTTTAGGATTCCTTAAACGCTGCAAGAAATTCTTTACCCCCTCTGATCTGGCTACAATATATAAGGCATACATCCGAGTATAATGCTCATATCTGGTCTGGTGCTCCTAAGACCTCTTTGCACCTGCTGGATAGAATTCAAAATCGAGCGTTAAAACTAATAGGGAACAGAAGCATAGCGGAGTCTATTGACTCGCTCCAACATCGCAGAAATGTCTCTTGCCTTTCCTTATTCTATCGCTTTTTTCACAAACAGTGCTCCAGCGAAATAGCCAGTTGCATTCCGTCCCTTCATCAATTTTCTCGCAATACCCGACACGCTTTGAATGCTCATCAGTATACCCTCAAGCCTATTTTCGGACGTACCGTCAAGTATAGAGATTCTTTCATAAACCGTACAACACGAAAGTGGAATGCTTTACCAAGCTCTATTTTTCCCTCACAGTATAATCCACAAACATTTAAAACCAACGTCCATCGGTATCTCCTATCTTCTCTTCCTAATTTCCCTAACGCCCGCGCGGTGTCTTGACTTTAAAAGGGTAGTAATAAGCCCTTGAGCGCGCGTGAATTATAAAAAAAAAAAAAAAAGGAGTACCCAGGAGTAAGTGTTTTCACCTTTACTTAACTGGGTAAAAAATATCAAACTACACACATTATCTATGTATTTATATATGTACATAGATACATATGTAAGTACAACATACTCAGTTTCACGGAGTTTTGAAAAAAATGAGGTATTACTAGGCAATCAGTACGTTTGGTGAATTATATGACCATATTTCCGTATGAAATTCAATTGGAAAATTCATTGAAATTTCGGAAAATTTAAATTCACTAATAAATATAAAATTAACTTTCCACAAAATTCATGGTAAAACGTTACAAGCTTCTATGGACTATGAGTTATCGTAAACAAATACTAACAATTATTCAAAAGGAAAATGCCACAAATGTTCAAAATAATAATAATCATTCGCAATGTAATAGAACAAAGTGTATACATCCCAATAAATGCATAAAATAATACATATATTATTTAAAACATAAATTTAAAGCAAAACCACATATTTAAAAGCTATAATTCGTTCGGGGTTTCTATACAAAATCCAAAAATCCTTAACCGCTCCTGTAAGTGGTAATTTTTAATTTGTCTATAGAGACAATTTTGCCGGCGAAAGGGATTAATTAAAATAAGCGAACATCTATTTAAATACATATATTTTCGACGTCAGTGAGTCATCTCAAGATGTGTTGCATTTGATGCTATCGACCGTGATTTACTTGAAAAGTTTTATATTTCACCCTAACAACAACATGACAAGTGACGCTGAATATGATGATTTGTGCGCATGTGTGAGCTTTAGAGTTACTTTTAAAAGGTATTGAGCGTTGTTATTACTCTTTTCCGTTTTGCTTTCCCTTAATACTATTGTGTTCAGATTCAAAGATTTTTAACAAACTATTTCCATTTTTTAGACCTAGAACGTTGGCATCAACGATCAGTTAGTCTGAACCAAAGGTTCAGTCTTCGCTGTTTGCTCGAACCTGGGGTCTGGGATTATTCTCTGAAGCATTGTTGTCCATTCGGTTGGTAAGGTGAATACCATTTACCTTATAGTAAGGAGTTTCTTAAATACCTCATTGATCTGTTTTAAATGCTTGTTTCGTTGTAATGTAAATGTGCCCTCCGAATTGAATATGATATAATATAAAGAAATACGACTCTGAAAATTATTCTTTTTTTAAGTAACTACAGTAGATAATTCTTTAATATTATTTAAATACTAAACATAATTTGGTATTTTTTGAATATCCTGTAATAGATTTTAAGGATGCACAGTACTAAATCTACTCCACTACTTCAAGGGGCGTATCGTAGACCGTAACAAGCTTTCCTCTTTAAACGAGTTTCTTTTCATTCGATATGCGCTTGTTTCCTTTTTCTTTTTCCTTCTCTCTTTTGCAAGACATTTTTGTGTTTGTATTTTCGTCCTGCAATTAAATAAGCACATATTAATATTGGAAAGACATTTTTACGGTTTACGGGTTTTCTTAGTTTTTTTTTGTTTTCTATCATTTTTCATTGATAGAATGTGGTATTCAATTGAGAAGTAGACATACATACATATATGTACATATAATAATAAAAGTGCAATTCTCGTTTAGAGTGAACTAAATAATGGTTAGGTCCTTTAGCGACGAAGAGAAAATTTACATGTTCCGTACTGCGTTATCCTGATGACCTAATCTAAAAAGTTGTATGTGAAACGTAAAGGCATTTTATTTTCTTCCTTTATCATTTAAATGCATAATCTGTAGAAATATTGCTAATAAATTAATGCAATAAATGAAAAAAAAAAAACAAAAAGAAGTGATTTCAACGCCTAATTGTGAGACATCAATGATTCTCTATAGTGTGCGGTGAGGCATGACACTTTTATTTATTTATTGATTTAAACACATGAAGCGATAGTCGTCTTCTATAATGAATATACGCTACATAATTGTTTTTAGCAGTTAATTTATGTTAAAATTGATTTTGCAAGATATTCTAATGATTTTTTGAGTTACCTACATACCTAGGTAGGTTTTTTGTTTTACATATTCCCCTTTCTTGGAAAATTACTACGAAACTTTTTTTTTTCACCGTACTTATGTTATTTGCTAAGTTTTCAGGAGGCATTTACTTACTCACTTAACGGGCTCCCGACCCGTGAAGAGTCTCGGCATTTACTTGATGGAACTAATAATAAACTATTATGGGTAAAGGTGTATTTTTATTAGGCACTGTAGTTGATTAAACCAAGCTGAGTATGCTTCTTAAAAAAAATCATATTGTTAGTAATTTATATCAATACAGTTTTTTAAATAAGTTGGTTAAGTTATTCATAATTTAACTACCGATAGGGTTATTATCCATAGATTTTATCGGTTCCGGGAATTGTATTGTAGATCACGACCACATATTAATTGGAACGTTCTGGGTAACCTTATGTTATATCAGTATGGTGAGAAATGGACAATTTCATGAGAAGAATAGTTATATTAATTTGAGAAAAAAATTCTTTTTGGCTTTGAATTTCTAGTCTACAATTTCTGGATTCTACTTTTTTACTGTCTGGATATTATGAAAAGCTAGTTTTAGTCTAAATATAGCTGTTTATGTTAGAACTCTTACTAATAAGAATAGTCCAATAAAAATGGTTGACATTTAAAAATTGAGTTGACAGTAATGCATGTCGCGTTTAAACGAAGGATCAAGAGAATCTATAGCTCAGTATGCAGTCACGGTTTTACAATGATCTAAAATTGGATGCAATTGTTAGAAATTAGTTTTTTTCGTGGTTTCGTTAGAGTCTGATTTTCTAAGGTCCTATATTTTCCGATTAATGTAAAGTAAAGAACGTAAAGTCAGATTTCTCTAAATTGGTCGAATTTTTGGTCAAGATAGTTTCTTCTTTTGTTGCTTATTATAGGACATCGGCGATCACATGACAATTACAATTATCGGTACTTTACTTGACAGGTTGAAAAAAAAATTATTTTTCAATTCCTATTGGATTAGAAACATTAGACTGATATACTCACAGATTGGATGTATGTATCTACAATTGGAAATGTGTGGTTATTGTTGATGTTTAAACTTTAAGGAGTAATATTATAAAAAAATATGGGTGGCGAGGTTCAGTGATGAGTGTGTCGGACTACTAAGAGGGAGTTTAAGATTCGTTTCTCATACAAACCCTCAAGTTTATTTTTTCACGGTACCTCCTCTTGCGAGAGTCTGATTTACTTCCGAAAATGTATCTGCCTTGAAAAGGCTTTTATTACACAGTAGATACGTTTCATTCGTGCGAAGAATATTACACACAACACATACGGTTTTGAAAAGCTAGTTCCTAGGTTCCATTTAGATCTATCGGATAGATTCGACTTAACGTATTCACTATTAAATGTTTCTGTGTCAGTGAGACAACCCACCGTTCGAAGTACCAAAATCGCAGCCGTAAGTGTTTCAGTTCAAAATGAGCCAAATCAGTCGATACCACGCAGGAGTTCCGAATCTCTCAATCCACGTTGTGATGAATTTTGCGTAAAAATCTTGGCCTACACCCTTACAAGATCAAATTAACTCAAGAACCGAAGCCCCTTTCTCCATTCCATTCACAAAAAGTGACCGCGTGGTGTGGATTTCATGCCGCAGGTTTGATTGGACCGTATTTTTTCATCGAAGAAAATAATAATGTTATGGTCAATGGTCAATGGAGTTCGATGTCGTGCCATGTTGGAAGACTTTTTTATTTGCCAGAATTGGATGGACTTGGTATCAGTGATATGTGGGTCCAACAAGATGGTGCCACACAGCTCATCAAACAATTGATCCTATTGAAGGGGAAGTTCGGTAATCGTGAAATTTCGAGGATTGGTCCGGTCGAAAGGCCACCTAGCTCATGCGGTTTAACGCCGTTGGACTTCTAACAACGTTAGAGGAGCTCAGGAACAATATCGAACGCGAAATTGCCAACGTTCTAATTTAATTTTAATTTAATTTTGGTGGGGGCGATGGCCCCCATTTATTTTGCTTAATAACAAGCTACAACTAACTTAAAAACTAATAATATGCTTAAAAACTAAATTAAGAGCTATGCCTTAAAGCTAAGGATGAAGAAGATTGAGTTTGAGGCTGGGAGTGCTGCGGTTAAAATCGAACTGGATCAGGTTTAAGTTAACTTTCCGCAGCATACGGGAGATTGGTTCATTGGAGCCATATAAGGTGCGGTGGGTCGGCAGATAAAACAAACGGGGGCATCGTAAGTTACGTGGGTTAGTGTTGAAGAAAATTAAGTTGTAAAGAGATGCGCAATCGATGGAGCCTGAAAGCAGTCGATGAATGAAAAGAATGTCTGCAACATCTCTACGTTTCTCATGTGAATTCAGATTGATAAGGTTAAGACGGTCTTGATAGGGAGGCAGGATAAGTGGGTCGTTCCACGAAAGACCTCGAAGGGCAAACCGAAGAAAACGACGTTGAATGTTCTCGATTATTGACACATGTACTTGCTGATAGGGGGACCACGCTTGACTGGCGTATTCAAGTAAAGAACGAACAAAGGTAATGTAGGGGGATCTAGTCACGTAGGGGTCAGAGAATTCCTTAGACCACCGTTTAACAAAGCCAAGAGATGAGTTAGCTTTCAAGATTATCTCGTCAATATGGGAACGGAAATTTAGCTCCCTATCGTACAATATTCCAAGGTCGCGAAGAGATTGAACGATAGTTATAGGTTGACCGTGGAGAAGGTAAGGGCGAGGAGGGGATACGTGGTGTTTACGTGATAAGGTAATAATAATAGATTGGCACTTGGCGATACTAAGCTCTAAGCAGTTTTTGGAGCACCAGTGCGAAAAACTGTCTAGGTCCTGTTGAAGGAGACAGTAGTCCTGAGGTGAAGAGATGGTTTTAAAAAAATTGGTATCATCAGCGTAGAGAGAAAGGGAGGAGTGTTTTATAATCCTATCGACATCGTTTATGGTTAGAATAAAGAAAAGGAGGGCAAGATGGCCGCCTTGTGGAACACCACAGGTGGCCGAAAAAGAAGCGGATAGGACGGATCTGAAGCGAATACTATAAAAACGGCCTTTCAGGTAGGAAGATATCCATGTTAACAATATGGGTTCGAAACCGAGGTCAGACAATTTGAAAAGGATTAGGTTATGAGACATCTTATCAAAAGCTTTACTGAAATCAGTTGCAATGACGTCTACTTCCTTGCCATTCTCTAAGGCCATGCCATGTTGGTTAGGGGAAATAAGAGACTTGCATTGAAAGCTTAAGACTTCGTATAAAATACTATCGAAGAGTTTGGGTATATGGGAAAGTTTAGCAATTGGACGATAATTTGTTACTTCGTTCCTTGCGCCCTTTTGTCTGGCCGATATGTGTGGAAGAGTGGTGCTCGCGGTGGTCATATGAACGAGATCGAATTCCATACTTAAATTTAAAAGTACTACACCTGGAATAAATTTCAGCCCGGTCTCTCAATTATTCTGTTTTATTTAAATGCAAAATTGTTATGTCCTAATTTAAAAACCCTTTACCATCAATAGTCAGTTACACAGACACGGAAATAGAACAATTACTTTGTTCTTTGATTTTAGTAAAATATTTTGATTTCCTATTGTGTTAATATTTTGTTACTTTTCTTATTTTCTTTTTTGTAGGCTGATGCCAGTTTAGGAATGCATGAACGTGAATACATCCAAGAATCACTTAGTTATGTCTTACGAATACAGGAAGTACAAGAACGGATAAAATTTGAATTCGTAGAAATATTACTTGGATTTATATCAGGATGGTTAGTATTTTATCACACCGCGCATGATCAGGGCGAGGATAACAAGGACTATTTAACAGATCTAAGACATAAAGTTCAAAAGGTAAGATAGGTTTGGTTTAAATGCGGATCAAAAGTCTAACGTAATATTTTACATTTCAACTTCAAACCCAAAAGACCCGGGAAAATTTTGAAGAAGCTAGGGAAAAAGTCAATGAATTAAAAAGCAAATATATGGAAAAGAAAACGGTAAGTAATCAACTTTAGAAAAGTAAGTCTTAATATATCGGATATAAAAAAAGTTCTCTAGAAGGAACAATAGATCATTTCACAGGATTTTACAGATGTATTTATCAGGGGCCACGTGTAAACGTTTCATGTAGTTTTCTCTGTATTAAATGTTTCGCGCGTTGCGTGTAGTGTTTGGCGCAACGGATGTAAAGTATGGTTAAACCCTTCTCCTCACTTAAAAGCGCTGGCATATAAAATAAAGGAAATACAATTGGTTTTAAACGAAATGTAGCGTTACGGAGAACTAGTTTCCCAGTTTTTTTTCTTAGTTATTTTGTTATGTTTGCCACAGTGGTCAAACTACTGCGCGATGGGTTCGAGCTTCGATTCCCAGACAACAGCAAATGGTTTCCCACCTCTCGCGAGCGTCTGGCAAACATCCAAAAATAAAACTGTCAAGAAAAAGCTACTGAAAAAATTCCCGTACCGACACGCTATTAAACAGTAGGCCCCTGCCATTTTTTTGAATATTATAACATGCACAACCAGAATAGTTGTGAGAAGCTAGGCCCTGGGCCCGTACGGACCTGTACCACTAAATACGTATGCGTATTTTTGTTTGTGCTTATTATAATTGAGGAGTGGTATCTATGTATATTGTTCCTTTGAGAACTGAATAATTCAACACCGAAAATTACAATAAAATTGTTTCTTTATTTGTAGAAACCGGAGGAGAAGTTCACAAAACGTGGCTATTTGTTTTTAATGGAAAAGAGTAAGTCTACAATATGAACTTTACCAATAATAAACTACATTCACAACCGAAAACATATTTTTGAAAACTCTGAAAAAGGTTCCATTTTGAAAATATCCCTTCTAGAGCCATTCAAAGCAACATGGACCAAATACTACTGCACATACAAGAAACAAAAGAAGGAGTTCACTATGTTACAGTTCAATCAAATATCCGGCCGCCCAGAGTCTAATGACGAAAAGCTTACATTGATCTCGTGCCAACGAAGAGCATCTGAATTCGAAAAACGTTTCTGTTTTGATCTGACATTCAAAGAAAAACCGGGTATTGTGTATACATTTCAAGCGTTGAGTGAAGAGGACCGCAAAGCGTGGATTAATGCAATGGATGGAACGGAACCAGTTAGGCTTAATTATATATTTTCTCTTAATGAAAATTTAAAAAACCTTATTCCTGTGTGTTTATAGACATATCTAACTCCTGGTAAAACAAAAGGCTCCGAAGAATATCAGTTGGACGAGACGGGGTTTGCTTTTGTTCGCAAATGCATCGAGGTATTGGAGAACCGCGGACTTGAAGAAGAGGGAATATATCGAAAAAGCGGTGTGGGTACAAAGATAACCAAGCTACTCTCACTTGGCATGGATAAGAAAAAGACTGATGTAGTATTTAGTGAAGAACAATATAAAGATCTTATGGAGAGTAATACGATAGCAAGTGCGCTAAAGACATACTTGAGAAATTTGATTGAGCCATTGATGACGTATCGATATCATAGTGGGTTTATTGAGGCGGCAAGTAAGTAGAAGCTCGATTTATCCTAAGAATATATAATCTATATTAATATATTATTTTATTTTTGATAAAAAAAGAACAAGACAATCTTAAGCAACGAGTTCATGAAGTTCATAAATTAGTTCATAAACTGCCACAGCCGAATTTCACAATGCTGGAAATGGTTACAAAGCACTTAACTGAGTATAAGCATGCATTATATTATCAATTAGGACATCCATAAAATTTAACTAACACAACTTTTTTCGCAACCCCAACAGGGTTTCCCGAAAATACGAAAAGAATAAAATGTCCGTGTTTAATTTGGGCGTCGTATTTGGACCAACACTTCTGCGGCCGCAGGAGGAGACCGTCGCTGCCATTTTGGATATCAAATTCAACAACATTGTAATAAACATTCTAATCGAAAACTATGACTTGATTTTTAACAATCCGCCGGGAAGCCTCGCTGCCATTAACTCCACAGCCAATTCCAGCCCGCCGGCTAGAGTTCCACGTGCACATCAAACGGGTGGTCCTGCAGTGGGGAGCCGGCCTGCAATGTATTCGCCGCAGCAGCAAGTCTATCGTGTAGTAACTAAATCAAATTACACCGAGCAACCGATGTCCTCTTCTCTGCAAAATATTCCAAATGGCATGATCTATCAGCCAAGTAGTAGTGCGTCTGCAGGTAGTACTAACGGAACAACAAATACCAAAGGCATGGCTCCCAGTGTGCCAGTTCTTCAAAACAAATCTAATCATCATCAGATGTCTCACATGACATTATCCGAGAGTGATATAAGCGTGCGGCGGGATCCGTCCGCATATGCTACTGTCGGTGGTGCTGTATTACCGGGCGCAAACGGCCCACTAATAGCCCATCATGCAACACCAGCGAATGCGACCAATCTACGTCATGAATACCTCACACAACCAGGTGCTGGTCATGCATATAATGGTCCTAGCCCACCAAGTAATCGCGTAAATCTATCACCACCCCCGCTGGGTATGCGAACCGAACAGATTTACGGCCCAAGCACAGCGCATTCCCGTTCACACCTTAGTTACGCCCAAGCCAAACATTACCCAGGATCGGTGCGAGGTGATTCCAATGATCGAATGCATTCAACAAGTAGTTCAAATGAGTCTGTATGTGATTCAGTGTCATCGTCGAGGGATAAGCAAAGGGGATCCATTGATTATTCGACTCATCAAGGACAAGTGGGTGTTGCCGGTTCGATATCAAATCTCTTGGGAGGGACTTCAAATGCAAACAGCTGTGATGATGTTGTTTCAACATCTAGTTCTGTTACAGCGGCAGTAGGAACGGCGGGGGAATATGTGCCAAAGAAAGTCCACCGGACTAAGGACGTTAACCAGATAAAAAGGGATCTAAATGCTGGAACGGCGTAAGTTTCTGTTGAATAAAAAAATAAGATTTTTATACTGAAGAAAATATGTTTCATGCAGACGGGTGCGCACGCTATATGCGTGCTTAGGTGAAAGCGAAGGCGAGCTGTCTTTTGAACCAAATCAAATTATTACAAACGGTAAGTCATGTTAGTTACAGTGAAAAATTGTAATAACGGTTTGAAAGTCCTGTATTCTCTTTTTTCTTAAAGAAACTTGAGAATTCTGCGGAAATTTCTAGAATATTCCTGCAATTTAATAAGTGCATTTTAATTTACTTTCCGTAAATACACAAAGTTTTTAGATGATAATCGATCTAATTGGCTCCAGCACAAGTAAACATTATTATTATCCAGGTCGGGTGGCCAGAAATATGTATAATAGTTTATTCAACAGTATAAGTATTACTTTGCTTGTTTGTCTTTTTTTTATGAACAGGAGAAAGATGCCCACTCTTCCTAACTTTGAGTTAAAATCGCTGAATACATTTTGAATACTTACTGCATTTTCATATATCAATTTAAGAACATTGGTGTGAATTTTTGTTTGTCAAAAATCTTTGAAGAAATACTTGTCTTTTTCTTCTTTTGATCAAAAATCTTGCAGGTGGTCTGTAGTAGGTTCGTAATTTCATGTGTCAGGTAGTTTCTTGATCCTGTAACATGAGTATACCATTGCTTATACCTTATAAGAGTATAGTTACTTACTTACTTAGATGGCGCCACAGTTCGGATTGTACCTGGGCCTCAACCAACAAGCCTTAGACTGCCTTAAAACTGCATATATTCCATATTTACGAATTTATCCTTCTCTAGGGAGACGGATAAATCCGAACGTGTAAGGGCGTATAAAGCATGAATGCACTACTTTCATCTAACAGTGGAAAAAAGTCAACTTAACTATATTATTACTTTTATTTTAAATTATATTTTATTTTACTTATGCTTTAAACGACGTATTTTTGAGTCTAAAACCAATAAAGTTGCAGTCGGTCATTCTCGGATTGTGTGAAGAGTTTCACACTACTAGGTATTTCATTTTCGGGCAGTAAATTGGTTTAAAATTAACTAGACATCTTTAGCTCAGATGACATTTCTTTGCTTGCGAACAACGATTTTAAATGTTGATGCATATATCACTTAGATATACAATAGATAGCAAATTGCTTTTTAAAAACAGAAATGTCCTCGTTTTTAAGTGAATATGTACAAATGTATGTACATATATACATACATAGTTGTGAGTCAATTTTCAATCTTTGTTTTTTTAACTTTTTTTTTTTAATTAAAATATACATACATTGATTGTCCCTAAATTTGAAATATTTCCTTTAGACAGAGTTATATCAAAAATATGTATGTATGTACATATATCGAATTGAAAAATAAAATGTACCATAAATATGCGCGTATGTTGGTTTCGTAAATTACTTTTAACATGTGCATATTTAATATATTTTTTAGTGCGATTTTCACATGAACCGGGCTGGCTACAAGGAACCCTCAATGGTAAAACCGGTCTAATTCCAGAAAACTACGTGGAACATTTAAAACCTTATCATTAAAGTCAACAGAAACAGTGATTGTGAAAGTTGAAGCCCCCAATAACACAAGTGTAAACCATACATATGCAAATATAGTATAGATACAAATTATAGAAAACCCAAAAATATTCATTCCCTGTAATTGTAAGCACTGAGGTGATGTAATTTAATTAAATAAACTTAGTTAAGTGTATCATATATATATATATACATATATGTATGTATATAACTACAAATTAAACGAAGGATATTTCCTGCAATTACTGTGAATTAAAATGTAACAACAAATAGTACGAGTACTGGGACTAGGTGTATTCAAATAAATTAAATGTAGCATTAATAATTTTTTAACTTCAAAATAACTTAACCTTGGACGTATTTTTTTGTTTGCTGATAATACGGCTTAAACGCTTAGTTTCTATTTTTTATAGAAATAAAACTGTAAATTATTGTATGAAATATTACATTTAATAACTAATATCTATTGAATTCAGAAACATTTTGAATAAATATTTTGATTTTGGTTGTTCTAATTTAGGGAACACAGTTTCATTTACCAAACTTCGGAACAAAAATCATAATACATGATCGAGTTTTTCAAAATTTTTATTTTCCTATAAATCTTTGATACTAAAACATAATTACAAATAAATAAACTAGAATTTTTATTTAAAAAAAATTCTTAACTTCGTTTCTTTTAGTTAATGTGTCTTGATTTACTAAACCTTTTAAATGACTGAAATCTATATATATACGGATTATTCAACACCTAATATCTCTTTGTAAATGCAAAGAATGGATTTCAAAAAGATGTATAAAATCTATAAACCTCAAATTAACATACATATGTACATATGTATAATAGCTAAAGAACGCTCTTCTACATACATATGTATATGTAAAAAAGCATTATGTTATGAATGTGAAAACATTTCATTTAAAATTTTTATATAGAAACAAATTCGGTTAACTATTTTCACAGCACTGGTCAGAGTTATAAGTTATTGGACTAATCAGTTAGTTAATCCCGTGGAATTATTTTTTTTTTAAATTGTCATTCTATTTCGTAATTTGAAGATTCGTTTCAGTTCTTTAAGGTTAGTGAAGTTTTAACGTTTACATCTACACATCAATTCGAGCAACCACCTTTCCTCCCTCTCCCTTTACAAAAAAACATTCCATATATTGAATGTCCCCAACATAATTTTCTGCACTAAAGATAAATTTTAATAGAAATTGCTAGATCCATTTTGTTTAAACATTTTGAGCATTCTGAGTGTACAGTGTATCAAAGTTTGACTTTGTACTACATACATATGTATGTTTTGAAAATTACCCTTCATAATTTTCGGCAATAAAGATAAATTTTAATAAAAATTGGTACGATCGATTTCTGAGCATTCTGATAAGAGTATCTTAAGTTTGACTTTATACCATGTCGTTCTAAGTCAAGGCGAATGCAATACTCATGAATTATAAATATTGTTTATAATTCACGTCTAGTAAAAGGTACAGTATGTGGCTAATAATCTGGGATAGAAATTCCAATTTATTGAAATACTTATTTTTGGACAAACTAAAAAATTCATTCCATAAAATTAAAAGCATGCATTTTATGCATTTTCAAGCTCTTAATTATTTTCTATTAGGTTTTACCTTTTTTTATTAGCAAGAATTAAGGGAAATAAATATACATATTAGACACGCATAAAAAAAATAAGTAAATACAAATAAAATCGCACTACGCGCACATCTATCCTTTAAAAACTGTCATTGAAGTAAAACACCCTTATTTGTATCATATATACATACATACATACATATATAGAATACTTTCTTTATGATTTCATTCCAAATGTATATTTACTCGTAACTGCAGTAGAACTCTATAATAACCCATCGTACGGAAAATGATTGACTCCAAAAGTAAGCACTTGTATAATTTAGCTAATTTACAAAAATAATAATAAATATGTATACAACTTATTTGGGTTATACATTACATATAACAGTAATAAAAAAAAAAAACATAATATTCACTTATGTGTATTATTTATAAATAAAATTTGTATACTTTACTCCTTCGTCTTTTGTAACAGAAAATAATAAACAAAGACCAATAATATGATTTATTTTATTATTTTTCCGAGTGTAAATATAAATTATTTATTATTACTTATTTTTTTTTTTTTGTTAGAAAGTTTGTTTTTGTTTATAATTATTATTTTAGTGATATTGTTATTTTTGTTATACACCATTAATCCTCATTGTAAAGTGAATCGATGAAACAAGAAATGCTAAATAAAATCATACATATAACTACATAAATGTTTGTTTTATTGTTGAGTTCAGCAGACTAAGAACCTGTAGACCGGAGGTGAAAGTTGTTTTGCAGCTGCCACACTGTAAGGCGTAAGAAAGTTTAGGCGAAGAAACTCAAAGTATTCTTGCAAGCACTAAGACTCGAGAAGCAAACGACATTGTTTAAAAATCTCGGCTGAGAATGGTCCTTTCGACACTATGTTCCGTAATTACTTTTCCCGTTGTATAACAGTATATATTCTGATGATTATTATTTTCTTTTCTATAATAACAGCATACTATTCCCATAACCCATATTTTCATTTCATCTCAGCAGTACTACAAGAATTTACAGAAAATAACTCCATTCTAAGCCTAGGTACATACATCATAAGTATGTATATATGTATACCGTTTTCATACCCGCTTGATGGATCCAATCAATCAACCCACTTTTACACCATAACTAGTTCCAAAGTCAAATTTTCCACCAATCAAACTTAATTCAGCTAAGCATCGATCCTAAAAATACATGTGTACATATACATACATATGTATCTAGTTATTTATTTGAACAAAAATTATATTTAAAGCAATTGAACCTATTTTGATCATAAGACACAATTCTATGTATTTACAATAAATTAGAGGATAATAATGATAAAAAATAAAGTACGTTGTTAACTTAAATGTTATTTGTTTTTTTTTTTTTGCATTGGATTGATTTATCAAGTCTAAAAAAAATGGATCACCACGTAACTACAAAACTTAATATGTAACAGGACTACAGCCTTTAATCTGAATGCTGGCTCTTTGTTTTACTTCGTAAGCTCGCTGGAACCTAAGTTGTACAAACTAAGCCTACAACCCATGCAACCCTGTGCTGAAATGTACCTACAAAATAATCTACACCTTACAAATTATAGTAAAGGACGGAAAAACATCAAAATCCAATTTTTCTCGAAATTTTTGTGTCGTCATATTGCGTCCGTCATTTTTATATCAATCTTATACCGATTCCTGAAAAAATGCCCTTTAATTTGACACCTGAAACGTCCAAATCGATTAACAATCAAAAAAGATACAGTAAAAACAATTATCGTTAAAATCAATGAACATTAGCCCATATGCCTTACACATACAAGTGTGTAAGTTCGTTACGAGTGTCAGTATCCCTACTGCTTTCTGCGAATTTCTGGTGGCCTGGTGTTTCGTGAAAAATTATGATAAAATTTCAGTGGTTTCTTTCCATTTGTCGCAATGAATTTTTGAGCACCCGATATTTTTTGTATTATAGGCGGGCTGGCGACTTGAAATAAAAAACCGAGGTTGTATAGGGTGTAAGTCAATTGTAGTATATTTCGCACACAGGGTGGTCAATATTTCTGTGTGAATGGCAAGCACACTTATATAAATGATATCTTGGGTTCCAGATGGGTTGGCGAAATCAAACAAAAATCAATATTTAGGTTAAAGTTGTACTTTATTTTAGCATAATAATATTAAGTATGTCTATATTTTTTTTATTATTAAAATAGCTCAATATGTTTTTTTTTTGTTTGCTATTTTTGCGATGTTGCGAGTAAGAGTTTCATGGGTTGGATTATGGAACTGGATATGTTGAAGTGTTGTTGGTATCAGTTTTCAGCGGTCAGTATTCACAGCAAGGAAAACGCCTACGTCAATGGTTTGAAATTGTTTTGTAGAGTGGTGGCTTGAGCTTGAGGTTATGATGCAGTTAAAGAAATGATGGATCGGTAGGTATGCATGTTTGGTGTTAAGCAGCAAGTCCAGAAATAGAACTATTGCTTCTAATTCTGTAAAGAGAAACAATTTGTAAAAAAAATTAAAGGGAAAGCAATTACCTCGTGAGCGTTGATAATTTTACGTCCTTAGGTTGTTACATGTATGAGATTACTAATTAAATGAATTAGTTAACAGATTTTGTAAGTCAAATAGATTTAGTAAGCGCTTGTAACATGCGGCCATGATTAATGTCGAGCAAAGCATTCAGTTGAAATGCAAGAGACAAATGGGTTATTATTGTGCAAATGGATAGATTAAGAAGAGTGCTGTTTTTTTCGATGAGCTATAGATCCTTTATTGAAAATCCAAATAATTGCACTTAGGCTCGAAAGACACAAGCTATATTTTACAACTTTTATCACACATAAAATGTAGATATGTTTGCGTTTGTCAAGTTGACAGATGTCATCTCTGCTTTAGATTTCTGAATTTCAATCGAATTCAGGTTTGCTGTTCTGATTTCGGATTTTCCTGTTAACTTTCGTCAAATGAAGAAAAGTCTAATTAATTTTCTGTTACCGTAGCCTAATATTTTTTGAAAAAATGAATGTTTTACTTGGGGAATGAAGCTAGATTTTGCTTTTATATACACTTCAGTAGTGCAGATACTTAATCACCAATGCACTGACGATTGAAGTCAATACACCTTTTTAAATTTTAAAATATGAGTGACATTACATTTAAAGTTCCAAAAATTGTTATTGCAAACAATATTTTAAGATTATTCGAAGGGAATAGAAAAATAAACTTGATGATATATTTATATAAGTCGTTTATTAAATGGTTTTATTATTAAAAATGTATGTTTGCTTATTGTTATAATTTTTCTATATCGTTTTTTTTTTCTTATCTTTCGTTTATAAATATTTGCATGTACCTACTCCATTAATTTTTGTTTAAAGTGAAATTTGTTTCTATATGTTCGCTGTTGATAGGCTAGGCTTTATAAGGAGTCGAATGTATACGTTTATTATTTCTATTTACTTTTACTTAGGTTTCAAGAAAAGTACAGTTGACGAAATATGTTTTTTTTTTTATAAGTGTAAGCAATTTGATATTTGTGTTGTTTTGTCCTTTTAATCCAATTTATCGGGAAGAGAAAATAACGGGTATAAGAAAACAATTTAAGAAACGAATAAAAAACAATAAACAAAAAAAAAAAAAAACTTCTCCTGCACCACAATTAGATATTAAAGAATAAGAAATAAGGAAGAAATGAAAAGAATTCGTAATTTTACTAAGTAGTGATATAAATGCTAATTGAAAACAATTGATATACATATATATATAAATATTTTATTGCGCTATATTTAAATAAAGAGGAAAAACGAAAACTAATTTGCATATTACACTATATAGTGCGAATAATTTACTTTTAACACAAACGTGCTGATTCCTATTTGCTGCTATCTACATTTCTTGTCTTCGACTACTGAATAAAAATAAAGATCCTATCTCATGCACAAACAAAATTCAAATACAAAAACTCACAAACGAAAATTAATTCTATTAAACCTTTTTACACATGTAACACAATTGTTTCAAATATTTTTTTTCGGTTTTGTTTTTTTTTTTTACAGTAATTTCTTTTAAATATGTATTATGTATATATTTTTTTCCTCTTGTTCTGTTATTAAAATTAAAACTATTCAACAATGTAATGCAATTTTGTATCTTGATTGATGCCTTTTTTGTTTGATTTTTGTAAATTTCGATTTTCCAGTAAAATTGTTTAACAGCCTATTTATACATAATTAATATTGTTTGCTTCACTTTTAATCTATATTTATATATACTTGTTTTTAAGTATTAGCTAAATCAGAAAATCGTTTTCGAAATTATTACTATTGTTGGTATCCTCCAAATTGGTTCGGGTTGTAGAATTGTGGAACGCCCTGGAAAATAAGAACCAGGAATTACATATAAAACGATTACGTTCAATCGTTGTCAGCTTACATCTTGACTGGGCTGCTGATATACACTCTCGCTGGGAGCAGCACCTGGTACAAAGAATCCACCAACTGGTACAGCAGCTGGTGGCAAGACTGGCGCTAAAACTTGTTCTGAGGATTTCGGAGCGGCACCAGATGGATTAAATACATCTACATATGAGTTTTTAAGTGCTGTGGAAAGAAAAATATTTTCTTTAATTATGAGCTTTGTAATAAGAGGGTTTAGTCACATTCTTTGATCTCTAGTTCGTCATTCCACATTAAATACTAATCATTTTAAATATTTGTTGTTGCTAATTGTTGCTAATTTAACATACTTTAGGCTACTACAGTAATAAAAATAATCAAAATAGCAATTTACTTCTATTTCTCTGCATTTTAAACATGTTCGATTGCAAGCTTGGTAGTTTTGCTTGTTCTCCAGGTATTTGGGCCACAGATGATGATGTTGCGCTATAAGTCTTTACAGGTCCCGGACTTGGAATTTGATTTGGTGGATGTGTTTGATTTTGTTGTGAAACACCTTCTGGTTGCAGGTTCTGTTGGTGTTCTTGCTGCTGCTGCTGCTGTTGCTGCTGTTGTTGGGGAACTGGAAAATTATGTTGATTCCCAGGCATAAGATCACTCATTTTTGGTGGAGGTTTCAAACTTTCTTCACCCTCCTCATCGCCGTCTGTGTTCACCCATTTCTTTTTTTCAGGATCCCATACAATAGCCGGATTCTTATCATCAGGCAAGATCATTTGATTTTTCGGTTTTAAGGAGAGTTTATTCCATATGCCGCCGAACCACCCAGAGTTTTGATTAGAATTCTGTCCACTATTATGAATTTTATTAAATACTATTTTTTTTTACAATACAATCAATTTTACAAACCCCTTTGTTTGATTCTTTGAATCCGTTTTCGTTCCTGCAGCTGAAGATCCTTGATGTGCCGTCTTCTTTGCATCACTGGCTTTAGTTATTGACTCATCGGATCGTGAGTCATCATAGAAACCAGACTTTTGGGATAGTGAATTGGGCATCGATATTGTTGGACGTGCGGTCTAAAGTTATTATTAATTGAGCTTATTGTATATAATTTGCATACAATTTATTGTGTTTATTTATATCTCTTATTTCTATTTTTTTTTAAATATTCCTTTTCATACAACTTAAAAGATCACATAACAAATAATAAAGAAAAAAGTATAAAAAGCCAAGTAAAAAAAATAATTAAAAGCAAATATAATTTGTGAATAGTGGACAGTAGTATGCCAAGATTAAACCTAATGAAACACACTAAGATATAACATGTAATCTGTGTTTGAGACCATTAAAGTTATCTGAATAACCCGAATAATAAAGTTACCAACCATTTCTAGTCGTTTAATTGAAAGTCAACGCGTACCGGTACCTGTTGCATTGTACACTTAATTAATATGAAAGCTATAAAAGTAAATAATCTAAGGGAAGACAACTTAATTATATATTTAAGTTATTCGGACATAGTGTCGTATCCGATCGCAGAATTTTTGTACAAATCGGATATCTTGCTTTTATTGTATCCGTTACGACATACTTATCGCACACATTGTCAGAAAAGGAATTATGGTTTTCTTCTGACAATTGTTATGAACTTTGTCGCGGAAAACTTGTCCGATTTCAGAAAACGGTTACTATGAAGGTGGCATGCGTTACAATCGGAATGTCTTTATGTTTCGGAATTTTTACAGAACGGTTACGATAGGGCAGGAACCTTGATTTTACTTGAATAATAATTATGAAACGACTAAAGTGCAAATAAGTAATATCTGTCGCCGCGAAGAACTTCAAAAAAACATCAAAAATAAACTATGGTAAATTTTAGCATCTAACCGGCTTTAACCACAGAAGTTGGACAGTTCGTGATCGTAACAATATTCAGATGAATATTGCGCTTTCCACAAAACAAGCGGTATTGAAAGCGGTTATTAGATGATAGCTACTGTGCAAAATTCCCCGAAACCAAAATAAAAAAACAAAACGAACTAGTTGGTATCGATGGAAAGCAGAAGAAAAGGTCGTGACATAAACTTTTGCGAAAAGAAAAAAAAAAAACATGTAAAGCGGCACCATTATAAAGTAGTGGCTCACGAGCTTACCAAAGATGAAAGGCATCTAAACAAACTTTTGCGAAAGTGCAATAGGAGCCGGAAAGACAGTCGATGAATGGATCATCAGCATAGTTCCCTCAAGAAATACACCTATTACAGCAACCTTAGCGATTTTTACATTGCATCAACGCCTTTCAAGAATCTTATTTTTCATTTAATGACACAGTTAACGAAAACCTTACTTGAAATAGTAGCTGATTTCCAAAATGTCATAAAAATGCGCATCGTGACTACACACTGCTTTGGTAATGCAAAATCTTGATACTTTTGATACTTTTTTTATTTCTTATGTTTTGGAACACTACGCGATGATTTTGTCAATTGAAAACAACTGCATGTCAATAATTATACTAAATTGAACGATACAATTTATTAAAAAACTTCCATTTCCCCATCAAGAAAAGAACAAACTAAAAATCATTTGCATCACAAGAAATCATAATGCGCTATTTGCGAAGCTGCTTCATTCTTGATGCGTTTTGGAACCTGATGCTTTGCAAAACTGGTTTAGTTTGTATTTTGGAACGTTTGACATTGCAGTACTGTGTTTTGGAATTCAGCCAGCATGTGCACTTTGTAAACGACTTCAATAACCATTGGGTGTAAAACTGAAATCGGGTATCTAAGATCTTTGTTGTTGAAAGCAGTTCCGTCGCGAAGAAACGTTCCGATTTTTCGTGAGGTAAAACGTTAATATGCGTTAAAAATGCCTGTATGAAAATGGATTCCATGAAAGGGTTATGCGTTGTAATCGGAATTTTCTTTTCGGATCGGAAACCATAATAGAACTCTCTAGGTGAGAAAAATAACTAGATAACTAACTAGATTTAAAATCGAAAATGTTTTCTTAGAAAAAATATTAACAAGTCGGGGTGCATAATTTCTTCTTAACTTTGAAGAAGAAAATCAATAAAGAAGTCGACATAAGATACGATTTTTATCAAAGTAAAATCATGATGTAGTGCATATGTATGTAGATAGGTGCTTCCAGCAGGATACAACCAGTTTTATTTACCCGAGCGTTACCTGTATATATGTATGTAAATCTCAAGAGCCTTATAAGTAAGAAAAAAAAATCCAGTTCTTAATGTATGTACATACATACATATATAAACATTTTTTCACGTCAAAAATATTCAACTAAAAAATACAGATATGCTCAAAAAGTATTAAATAATATGAGTGTTAAAAAGTTAAACGAAAAAAGTAATTAGATATTAGAGAATGTTAATGAGATACGATCTAAAAGACAAAACAACTTCACACGCCAATCTACACATAAATTCGTTTATTCATAACAGATTACGATTTTATTTGTTTGCTTTGACTTAATTTTTTTATTGAAATTTTTTTACAAATACAATGAATTAATAGCATACATTTCCAAAATAATATAAAATTTCCTTATAAACATAACATTTTTCTGTTTATACATAAACATATTGATATACATTTTCATTGGATAAAGTTTGTATTCGACATAAAAATATTAGAAAATCGTTAGTGTTGGCTGAACACTGAAAATGAATTTTACGGGCTTATTTGATCTATCAATGATGTTTTAGGTGAGCACTTTTCCACTTTAATAAATAACAGGCTTTGAAACAAAGGGAAATTATAGCATACGCATAGGGAATGTGCCGAAAATACTGGGATACGTTCGCACGTATGTATATATATATATATTGTATGTATGTCTACCACTATGTGGCATAAATTCCCATTTACTAAATGTATGTACATACATATGTATGTACTTATACATACATGTAATATCACTGAATCCAGAAAGAAGTTTTGATTTAAATTCGCTGAAGAACCTCTGACTAGTACTTGAATTTATGCGAAACCCCACATCAACTGAAAATTCTTATAGGTTGTTGTCGATTCTATAACTACATTTTTCCTTTAAGATGAATATATTTAACCTAAACCACACACAACAAATAAAATGTTTTCATATATTTGTTAAAATTTGAAGTCTGATCAATTAAAAACAACCCATTCAAATGTATGTACAGGATCAAACTTCTACCACTGTATTTATGTATGTTTGTGTGTAATAAAAGTTATATAGTAAACATTAGGCCCACCCAACATTAGGTGTGACATGCAAAATGTGAACTCAAATTACATATAAAGAAATAATATGATCTCCTTCAAGGAAGGCACGATAGTGTTGTTGGTGGTATTAAATCTAGATCGTCCATGCAAAGGGTATTAAAATGGGTAGTACGAGTATGTGCTTGTTATATCTACTGTTTGTTAGTAAATTGTTTATATTTCAAATGTAGGTAAAATAGATAAAAACCTAAAAGGTGGGGATTTTCAAAAAATCTTCAAAGGTTTGGGTATGCTCTTAAACCTCACAATCACTCACTTTACGGTAAAGTTCAATTTTATTGTGATAAATGTTATACACATGTATAACATGTAATGGGGTTTATGTATAACAAAATACAAGCATACGAGTTAACAGTTTCCGAGCATAAATCACCAAACGCTACAGATAATTAAAACAAGTTAGTCATGTGTTACTAAAATTAAAATTTACGAATGGTGAAACAATTTTCCTAGTGTTCTTTTCCGATTATTCAACGCGTGATGATAAACGGGTATAGATCGGAACATCATATCAGAGAAAAACAACAACTGAAAGCAGCTCCACTTAGTGAGGAGCTCAAAATCGATAATCATTGCCCAGAAGAACTCTTGGGTGAATATATTTTCTAGGGCGCGAACACATTTCACACATATACATATACATAGATATACGTAGCTAGCGAACAACTTAAAAAAACCACATATTAAAGCCATGCAACAAATATTAAACATGAGTTTCCGAACATATACACTTATCTGGGTACTATAAAACAGTAATTGGTACAACTTTTATCTAAACTATGGGTGGTTTTTGGTAGGTGCAATGTATTCGGACTGACGATTTTCAAACTTTCACCTAATAATTACCTTTTTAATCATATGTACATATTCCTATGCCTAAATCATAACACCCAAAAAACAAACAATAATAAAATATTATCTATTTGAAGGTCCTGTTAGTTTTCTCAAAGTGTTTTGTGGTCTACAGAGCTTTTAGCGCAAGCGCTATTGATTTGCTTCAAAGGTATATTTAAATTGCTGCAAGAGGACCGTGAAATCAGTACGGAACTACTGAGCCACGCCGAACCCGTAAACAAAACATATTTTACGGGATAAAAATGGAAGGATATTTGAACTAGTGGCCGCAGTAAAATTGGGGATCATAAGTATAAGCGCAATACAATCAACAATCTTTCCTCTACTTAACATAACTTAATAATTCTATTGAGATTGGTATGCTTAATCAGTAAACAAATACTTATATTAGGAATATGTACAACGCACTTGCAGTTTTCAAATTCAATTTCTTTTACCTAGAGATTTTTCTTTTCTTCGAGAATAGGATCATCGATATCAAAAGTACGGACCTCTTTTTCTTTGACTACGCTTTTACTATCTAAAAATTTTTCAAAATTCGTTAAACTACACTCAACATCACTACACATTTTCTTATAATTCAAAGGTATCGACGGATCATTATAAAGTTCTTGCATTGTCCAAGCCGTATGCTTATTCTCATCGTATTCCTCATCTTCGAGATTATATTCTTCATCATCCTCATCGTAATCATCTTCCTCGTCCTCGTCGTCTTCATCGTAGTCATTGCATAGATCATCTCTATGAGCCTCCGGATCATAGTTTTCTAAAATGGCATCAAAACGGCTGTTCAAGGGCATATCAATCGGATAGGTACCATTAAAAACAATACTTTTGTAATTCGTAGATACCTCTGATTTGCGTTTCATTAAGGCTTGATCTGTAATCTTATTACGATTACTACTAACAACGTTACTACTACAAGAAGAATCCGATAAAAATTTTCGATTCTTCTCTTCCGACTTCGATAGATCAAAATTTACTCGTTTGCTACTTGTCACAATTTCACTACCAAAAGGAACATAAGTTATTTTAGCTACAGCAGAAGACGTAAAAGAATTTCGGTTATTTGCGTTTAATTTTGTGACTAGTTGCTGATCGGTTAGGTTACGAGTAATAAGCGAAAGCGTTTTGCTTTTACATTGACTTGTTGTCTTAATCGGTGCAGTTAAAGTGTTGTTTCGCGCTATTATCGTATTACTTACATCTGTGTTTGTAAGGTAAGGCTGTTGTTGTTTTGAACCGGATATAGAAGGTGTTGATGAATTCACTTTGTGGTTAAAGGTTGAGTCTTGCTTTGCTTTCGAGTTTCGTTCGATTGGAGCAAAGTTAAAACTTTTTAACTTTTGTTGTTGTTGTTGTTTCGTCGTTTCAACAGGATGTGTTGGTGATGGCAATATATCAGTTTTCGATTGAGTGGCAAAATAAGGTGTTGATTTTATTTGAGAAATTTTCTGCGAACTGTTAACGGTTTTTGGCATACTTTTTAGGGTACTACTCACTGAATCTGAGTTATCTGATACCGACGTTGATTTCGAGTTACTTTTATCCTCTGGCTGCATTCCAATAGCATATTAATAGGAGAGGATAAAAATTAATACTTGGATAAAGGCTGACGCTGTTTGTGATTAACATGCAAGTAATTTTTAATATCATATCATACGTAAGAAGGACAAAGCAGATAATATAGATTTCCCTTAATTGTTATTTAAGATCTTGTAACTACGAATCGCTCGAGTTATTACGAATTTCTTTTTCATATGCCTTTCATTTTATATACCTTTATTATTCAGTTTTCATTAGACATGGCACGGTGGGTGGTTGGCAAGTGGTAAACTTTCCAGGAATAATCTGTATAAATTACTAAAATACACTGGTCATATGAGTTCGTAAGCTTTTAACTTGCAAGGAATACACTGATATGACAATCAATGTGATATACATATGCATGTATTTCCCTAATACATATTTCTATGTTTTACTACAGTGAGTCAATCAGACCAATGAAAATTTTGATTTTACTTGGATTGTGACTGCAAAGATTATAAACATTAAATGATTAGATTCTGCCTTCCGTTAACTACAACATATTGGTCAAAGGGAAAGCGGACAAGTAAATCGGGTGCAGTCGAAAACACGGCGGGCAAATATAAGTTTGTAAAAATGCTTGATGAGACAAAAAAATTGATTGATTTGATGATGCATAAAAACGAAATTTATTCTGATTACAAAGATGTATCGAAGAACGCAAAAACATAGAAAGAAATAGGAGGTTTCTCCAGTTTGTTACAGTTTTTTTTATATTCTCGAACTGTAATCCGAACAAAGTCTGTTCATTCCAAACCACGATGAAATTTACTATTGATTCAGGCGGTTAGATACATGTAGAAAGGCATCAACATCTCAATTAACAGTCATACATAAAAAAGTTTTGCCCATAAGCCTTAGAAAGACAAGATAGAATAAAATACTAAATCCATTGTTTTTGTTAGAGCACTGATTTAGCTAAATCAGACTGAACATTCAAGCTCTTTTCAAGAGCTTTGTTGCATACGAGTTACGAGTCATCGCATAAGACTAGCGTAAAGGCAATATTACAAGAACTTTTTAAAAGTAAGTATAATTGAATACTCTTAACTTTTCCGTTATCCAATAACAAATGACCATTGTCGTTTCGCGTTGTCCTTCTATGTATGTACTCTTTTCTACTTGCACCGCCTATAAATACTTAACGCAAGCAATTTTTCATTAAATACTCCGACACCGTCGCAAACAAAGAAACAAAATATTACTTTAGCGTACCTCATCGTTTTGTATCTGAGCCTGATTACCCCAATATTCGTATGTGTTTTGCTGCTGCTGATGTTGCTGTTGCTGTTGCTGTTGATCATCATGTCCGTAAGGGGGATACGCTTGCGTTTGCTGCTGATCGTACATCGATTGTTGTTGAGAATCATACGCGTTTTGTGGTGGAATATATGCTTCCTGTTGATGGATATTATACCCATTGCCATAATTTATGGCGTCTACACCCTGTAATTGATGAGTTTCCTGCGGATTATAAAATTGCGGATACTGTTGTTCATTCATAGGTGACACCTTATTTTCATTGTCTGCTAGAGAATTGTGTTGCACTACAGTTGAATCGGTTTGCGATGGATGTTGGTGCTGCTCTTGTATAGAGTTGCCACTATTGTTATATTGCAAATTCAACTCATTGAACTGTCTATTGATTTCCGAAAATTGCTGATCAATCACATTCGATGTTTGCTGGTAGTCTTGATTCAATTCTTGAGGTGGCATTGGGACCTAGAATACGATGAATAAATACGATAAAAATATAAAGCCATTATTGTTTCTGGAGAAACGGACCATATATTCAGCAGCTAAAGAACGTAGCTCTAGTAGCCACTTTTGCTCCTCAAAAGGCACTCCATTGGTATGACCTGAACTACCATCCATTTGGACTTCATCCATGGACTTTTCAAGAACAGGATCATAATATTTTAACCGATCGGCAAGTTCATAAACCTATAAATTTGGTTGGATAATGTGATTTTATTTTTCTTTTCAATTATGCATGCATACCTGATTGATAAATATGGGCTCATATTTCGTTGGATCACGTTGAATGTGTAAAGAGATCTGTTCCATGTACATCAGACACTTCAACTGGTAGCCATAATCTAGCATTCTAGTAGCAAGTAAAAATTTGTAGGGCTGAAAACGATTAAGTCGATAAAAATACTGTATTAGATTTAAGTAATTGAAATGCAAACCTGAAATTCCACGAGTGAGAATTTATCGTCGTTCAGCGAACATGCGTATTCGTACACCTCTGTCATCATAATTGATTCGTTCGTAGCAAATTCTTCGAATGCTTTATTATGTGAAGATCCTAAAAGAACTAGCCTATAAAAGAGATATATTCAGAAATTTATTTTAAAACAAATATTACAATTTTATAAAATAGTAATTCATAACAAATAATACAATTTGATTTGGTTTTAGCTCGGGAAAGACAAAGATTGATTAAATATTCACAATACGAGAGATCTTGTCCACTAATTCCATCAACAATCTTGGATGCTACGCTATGCTCTCAAGACACTTACAATGCACATTTCAAAGCATTGATATTGCATTATGTAGAGTACACAGTGAAAAAATATCGCATTGTCCAAACAATCTACTCGTTTATAAGATATGTAACTTTCTTAATGCGGCATATATTTTATAGATAAGTACTAGCACGCTGTGATTGGCTACATATTTACAGTAATCTATAGATAACTAACTTACCTAACTGAATTCTGCATCATCATTGTGTCACCCTTTTCTTCCGGATATTTGCTAAATCCAACTTGTGCCATCAAATAACAGAAATGAGCAGCAAACAAGTCTCCCCGATTAAGCAGCGAGTCCCCAAGCGTAGTGATTGCTTTTCTATCCAATTCCGGTTTCTGTGACGTATTTGACAGAATCATGGCCAAATGTGGACGCCAATCTCCCCATTTTTCATCTTGAACACTTGTAACACTAGATGGAGTACGACCACTCATCAACTGGTACAGAGTTTGCAGTGGGTCGTTTAAGCATAGCTTATTAGCAAACTTCATCATTACATTTGCATGTGATCGTCTATCCACTTTAGATGCTAAAAACAGAGCATGACCCCAGAGATTATTATCTGTTGCCCAGTCCAGAGCTTCATTCACATTTCCATAAAGTAAATAATTTCGGAACTTTTCTGTTATTTCTTCCTCGGTAAGTGAAGACGTTTTTGACGCTGTCTCATCGGATTCATCCCGATCATCTGCCACCAAATCATCAACTTCTGGCTCTCCATCACTTGGTGTGTTCTCTTTTGACTTCCGTTGCTCATTCGATTGTGTAGATTCAGGACGATTCGACGACGAAGCCACTGAGTTTTGTGGTGTCTCATATGGAAATTGCTGTTGATTTTTTATTAGTAGCTCTGCTATATCAGTTCCGACGACCATCTGGATTTTATTCAAAATAAAGAAGTATAAGTAACGGTACATATGTATTATTTAATTAATCTTACGCCATTTTGTCGCAGCAATAGAATTAATAAATTCCACATAAGTGTAAATGAAGGTTTATTAGTCTGACCTGCTAGCGACAGGCTATTCATCGAATTCTGCCTTGAACGATTAATCGCCGAAAATGGTCCCAATCGTATTTGCTCTTCACAAAACTCTATGATTGTTTTCTTATGTGTAAGACCACGAACCAAAGGCCCAGGGAAGGATTGGAACAATTTATTGGTAGCGTCATTGGCACCCATTTTAAATATCTTCACAACATTGGTTATACCATTTGAAGAGTATTTTGGTTTAACAGCAACCATCAAACCTGGTCCTAATGAAATAATCGGATGATCATTCAAGAATTTATATGGCGTAAGACGTTGTGGGTCTTGGTGAATTGAAGAACTAGTCGCATCGGCTAAATTCAGTGATAAATTATCTCGCCTAAGATAATAAAAGAAATTAAAATTATAACATATTTTCAAGTGATTTTATGTCCATCGAACAATATAAGCATGCCCTTACAATACGAAATAATCAAAATTTTCTAGAATAAAAAAAAAAAATTGAAAACAATATACAAAGGAAACAAATAGGAATGAGAATGGCGATGCAAGCAAAGCAGAAATGGAAAAAAATAAGCATATGGGATGAATTGAGATATTTAAAATGATTTGATTCCTGAATTAAAAAAAAATAAATTATGTTTTACTCCAGTTTTATTCAGCTAAACGAACAGACATTTGTCCAGTCTTATTTATTTATGCAAATACGTAGAATATGTGGCTTAGCACAGAAAGGTTGGCGCCCGAAATATATGTATGTAGGTACATATATGAAGCTATAGGTATGTATGAAATATTAAACGTATAAGTAGTAGATACCCAACGCACGATCACTTTCAACGATTGGATAGGAAATTTGGATCAGTAAATCAACGAATACCCTTCTATATCAAAAGAGGTTCTGAACAATTAATTTCCGACAGTTCCAGACTATGCTACGAAATTTTTATTTTAATCTGGCATCGAAGCTGTGTATGGAAACAATGAAATTTAATCTGGATCAAATCAAAAATCAAATCGAATAGGAGTTTAACAAAAAAAAAGGTGAACGATCAAGTTCTGTTAAAATAACACCACCAATCGAGCAGAGACAAATGATGCAAATACGGCAATGGTTAAGGTAAAAAAATAGAAAGTTCTGTATTTCAAGATAACTTGGTATTACCTTGTCAATTCCTTAGTATACAGTACGGATAATCTACTACCATACTCAATCCATGAAAATAGGCATTCAGTGGAAAGGAATGAAACTAATTAAATCACCCAAATTAACTAAATATGTAAATTTAGTGATGAACATATGTAACAAGTACACACTGTTCATATTTAAGGAAATAATTTCTCAGATGAATTAAATAGTTTATTTCTGTGAAGAAATCCGAATCACAACTTGCACATTTATGTACATACTCTCGTTCGATTCTTAGTATTTCAATACATACGCAAACACGCAATTTAGCCGAAGGGAAGATTAGCACCTTCTTATGTTTTCCTACCAACTAAAGACATAGGTTTGTATTTTCTGATATGTTCCATTAATTATAACAACATTAATAAAAGATCAGATAATTTCTGAAACAATAAAGTAAATAACACTTAAAACTAGTTTACAATTACTAATATAAATTTTAATTGAATGTTTCCCCAAAGCCCTATAAATATTTTATAGAATAATTACCAACAAGCAGTAAAAATTCAAATATAAATAAAACGCATTAGCATTGTAGAAAAAACCAACATAAATTCGAGCATAATGGAACTGATATTATCAGATATTTTACTGTTTCCTTTTTAAAGAAATTACATTAATTTTTATCAATTAAGAGAGAGTGATAGTAAATTAAATGTACGTGTATATTTTGATAAAAATCGTATGTAAAGTTATTCCGACTGTTTATCAATTTGCAAACAGCAAATAAGCACAAAAAGGGCTTAGTTGCTGATATTCGCAATATTTTATACACTTTTTTTTCAGTTTTTTTTTTTACAAATGAATGTGTCTTAAGCACCTTGATTCTGAGTATTCGCTTCGGGCATAGTGTGATCGTGTTGTTGACGAATAGTAACCGGCTCCGGGCAATTGATTTATTTGCGATAGATTCCCAGTTGATGGTCCGCCACTTAAACCGTAGCCAGTCTGATATTGTTGCTGCTGCAACTGTTGTTGAGATTCTATCATTGTTGAGTTCATGGTAGCTGACATGTTGGCAGTAACCGAAGACTGCTGCATAAAATGACGATGATAATCCTTCGGATGTGGAATATATTGATGATGTGGCATCGAATACCTAAATTGATTGTGTTTTCAGCTATAAATTTATTTTCGAATTCTTGATTCCAAAAGTAAAATTTTAAAATGTTCAACAATTGAATTTGTATGTTATAAAGAGCTACTACTTGTACAGCTAGTAAACTAAATTTGGGACTGAAGGAAATATAGAAACAGTTTCGTTAAAACTTAGCGTTGATCTGTAAGTTTCAAAAATTTACGCCTTTACTTTATTAAATTGATTCCTTTTATTTTTATTGTGGTAGTTATTGATTTACTTTAAATGAATGTAATGTAATGACGACTGATAATTGCGAATGTTGTTGATAGAGATGTTTTAGAAGAATATAAACACAAAGGTAAAAATAATTTTGGAAGTTGTAATAAGTAATGCAAAATTAACCAACGTAAAAGTGTGCAAAATAAAAATTTGTGCAATAATCTTAGTTATGCAATACAGCAGCACTTTTTGAGGAAACGATTTTTTGTTGATGAAAAGTTATTCTTTTAATACTCATCCAGTATGGACCTGCCTTAACACTGGTATTGGGTGTATGAACAAAAACTTGAGTTTAGAGTCGTGTGCCATTTCCGTCAGTCATATTTGGTAGATGTCATTTGGGAACATACACTCCTATCATGGGACCCGTCGTGGGTCGTGCAATCCTCTGAAGTGAACGATTCACATGGCGGCAATGTGAATGTTTTTTGTAGTTTTAATAATATTTATTAGTCTAAATAAATGATCATAAAACCAATTTGGTGTGCACCAAAATTAAGGTTATTTGCGCAAACTGCAGTCGATTAATCAATGAATCCAAGGAACTATATAGATTGGAAATCCTGCAGGTGAGCCTTTAAAGTATATTTTCACTGAAGAAAGCCGAAACGATATCATCCAGGGGTCACTTGAAAAGATTTTGGATAAGCTATTTTTGAGTCGATTCAAAGTTTCAGTAGTCTCATATCAGAGACGAAAATCCTTTAGATTATACGTAGATTCAATCGACCTGATGCGATAATACCTTTAGAAATTCGGCAGTCATCGGGCATTATTCTTAGCTCGCTAACAGCTATGCTCAAGTAAAGTGTGGATTTAGGGAGGTGTAGGTGAAGTAATTTTGCCCTATTCGTTCTGTAATATGTATTTATTTATTCCTTCTTCCTGTCATCAAAAATTGAATTTTTAAATTATCGCCACAGAATATCGCTAATCACAAATAAGTTGTCAAACGAGCAGTTTTCAATCAACAATACTCGTCGGTAAGAAAGCGTATCCGGCGGGTTTCACTCTAGCTATGAATCGAATGGGTGAAGTATGTATATCTCAGATCCGTTGGGTTCCGCGATAGGGTGATAGTCATTTACGAAAATGCCGCATTATATTTTGAAAGAAAGTTTATTAGTTGTGAAGATCCAGTACAAAAAAGGAGAAAATTTAAGAATGACAAGTTACGTGGTAATTTTGGTTGATGTGCATAATCGACTCAACGGCTACGTCAGTAAGCAGAATTTTTGAATACGAGGAACAGACAATCTCTATGTCAAGTAAGTAATTGTGTTGCATTCTTAAAATGCATTCTCAAAAAGTGAAAATTTGAAATGGCTTGTGCGCAGGAGGGTTCATGAGAAGGTGACTCCGAAATTGTCCATGACGAACGCTACTATGTATTTTTGGTCGGAATTGGTGCGACTCGCTACACCGCGCGCAAAACAATGACGTTATTGCAAATCAAGCTCCCAGGTTTGTCATCTTTTATTTTGGCGACGAAAACTAGTTGCGATTTAACCTCAGGTTAGTCCTTATTTCTAAGAACTATATTAACCAGTCTAAGACTATCCAACAATTCAAAGAAGGAATAGAACGCTACATTCGTGAAATTCAGTAAAATCATTGTCATATTTATATTTCGCCAGAAAAAAGATGTACCTAGCAAAAATTCCACGCGCCCTGTCTGAATTTAAAGTAGACCGAAATCTATTGAGGCTGAAAATATAGTTCCACCTAATATTTCACGCAATGTGTCTTACCTTGTTTTCAGTTTCGATTTACAGATTCGGCAATAATAAATGCCCAGGATAACGTCTAACTAAAAGCAAGTAAACATCGAACAAAAAATCGTTTCCATACTATCAATTACACCTTACTCAGACGATTTTTTCAGTTAGTTTATTTACAAAAATCTCTGGTTCGCTTAGTTTATAATCAAAATTAAATAATATTCCAAAGCCACAACTACCAAAATTTAATGTGTTGAAAAATTGTAAAGGGTTACGAAAACCAATAACAACTTAATGACAAACAAAAACTTACCGATCTTTATCATTATTAGCTGAGCTACGCCCTGAATGCACTGATTCTCGTCCATCGTTTGTAATTGATTCCGGCGCCTGCGCATGGCCATAGTACTTCTTGTACCACTCGGAATAGGCCTGGGGATTTGTACGCATCATCTGTTCATAGTAGTAAGCCGTATATGGATCATATCCATATCCGGGATATCCACTATACATATTATGCGCAGCATAGCGAGGATCTTTATCCCGAATACGGGCATCCTTCTCAATATCACTGCCAAGCGCATTTCGACTGCTGGTCTTACGATATTCCTCGTACTCATTGCGTGGCTTCTCCCGATAATCTTTATTCCGACGTATATCGCGATCGTCCCTGTATTCTTTATCGCTACGACGTCTCTCTGCATCAACACGACCTCCACTTCTTCTTTCGTGAACATCACGATCTTCACCACGGGTGTTATATTTACGATATCTACGATGGTCTTCATATGCTTCGCGATCAACGCGATCACTTCTTTCGCTTCGATCACCACCTCTGCGACGTTCGTGGCGTGCGGAGCCTTCTGTTTCATATTTCGAATCAGCATCATACCGGCCACTTCCGTATCGACCACCGCGTTCTGGTTTGCCTTCACGGTCACGGTAATATTTGTCGCGATATCTATTTTCACGGTCATCCCCCCTGTAACGATCTCGATCCCGATCGCCTCCCACTTCTCTATCTCGTTTATCACGTCTTTTACGCTCTTTACTATCCCGGTCCCTGTCACGTTCGCTGCGCACACTACCTTCGCGATATCGACGACGTTCTCTATCGCTAGAGTAGTCTGATTCTTCACTTACGTATCGTTTTTCTTTTGATTCGTTTCCTGGACGACGCTTTTTACTATCATCACCACCTCCACGACGCAATTTGCTATAATGGTGATCGCGTTGATCACTCTCGTCGTTTCCTGTGGATATATTTGACAAATCTTTTACATTTGTTTCCACAGTCATATTAGATTCAGTTTCGTGATTAATATGCTGACTTCCTTGCACCTGACGATCGAGACTGTTTGCTCCTTCCAGCGGCTCATCACGACTTGCTTGCACAGGGCTGACTGGACGATGGTGATGATGATGGGAGTGCAGATGTTGCGACGTTTGCAAAGTCTGCATGGGCTGTTGTTCATCTTCAATATTTTCTCCATCTAGTTCAACTTCTCTTTGCTCTACTTGGATCGGAGGAACTGGAGCAGATACGGACGAACCGTTTTCCAGGCCAGTAACAACACGTTGCTCATGAACGTCACTTTCTCCTGGAACCAAATACAAGTTTCGATCGGCAGTTATGTCAATTTGATTCGGTGAAATGTTGCTTTGACCATCGGCGGATTGTGGAAAAGTTGATCTTTGCAGTGATGGATCTGTGTCTTCACCATCTGCTTGCCGTTCGATATTCAAAGTGTTTTCGAGATCCGTTCCGGGTACTTGACGCAATTCACTCTCTGGTTGTCCTAACACGAGCCTAGAGAGACCTGGTGGAGGAAAATCATCAGATTCGTTATTCTGCTCCTGCATTTCAATATTAAACGTGGCATCCGGAAGGCTGCCAATTTCTGACAAATGACTTGTCTGAAGATATTCATTGCGATCGTTGTTTGGCGCAATTTCTTGATTCTCGTGCAAAACTTCAGAGTTGTCTGGAGCAATCACCTCATGATTTTCTACGGACGGATTTGCGAAATCTTCCGGAGGTGGAGGTGGAGGTGGAGATGCGTAAAATTGAGCGGGGGGCATTACTAAGTTAGATTGCTGTGAATTTAAAGCTGTTGGAACGATGCCAGACCGATGGTGTTGAGCCAATCCCGATCTTTTGAAGGGATTATTCGCAGTGGTCGCAGAAACCCCTACACTCTTCGTCGGAAGTGGCAAGGTTGCAGATAATGGTGGTGGAGCAACAATTGCACTCATAGTTGGTTGGGGCTCTGGCCTATTCTGAAAGGCGTGTGGGGGTGTTGTAGGCCCAATCGCGTTCACAACATCGTTGGTAACTCCAGGAAGGCTTGCATACTGTCGTGGCGGCTTTGAGACAGGCTTTGCCTGAGAAACATACACCGGGCTGGGTATGGAATTGTTATTTTGCGTACTTTCTGAAGCCTCTGAAACATCAGTTAGTGGAAGATTAGTTGGTTTTACTACAACTGGCGATGACTGAATAGATTGATGTGGTATGCCTGTCAGTGCAGATTGCGTGACCGTTGCTTTCGGTTGTGATGGTGGTACTGCCGCTGTTGTTGCTATAAAATTTGCCGGAGGTGATGGAACAAGGCTTTCCATCAATTCTTGTGGCGGAGGTTGTTGGGAATTCTGATGGAGATCATCAATAGCTAAGATATTATGTTGCTGCTTAATTTCTTCAGTGGGTCCCCATTGCCAATTATCATTGGCTTCCGCCCGGAAACTGTCTTCAATGGGATTTATGTTGTTTTGCAAAGTGTCTGTCATAGAAGGAACCGAAGAAGGATGCAGCAACTGCTGTTGTTGTTGTTGCTGCTGCTGTTTTTGTTGTTGCTGCTGATGTTGTTGTTGTTGTTGCTGCTGTTGTTGACCACCGTTATCATTCCAATCCCAATCACCCCAGCCGTCATTATTGTTGGCCTTATTATCGAAGTAATCTGGTGCCTCTTGCACGTTATCCATTTGCTGAGTACTTTGACGGGAATAACTAACCGTCGAAACAGGTGCCGAAAATGGAACTTCAACTGTTTGCTGAACATTTTGCTGATAGTGCTGCGGAGGGGGATATGCTTGTGGCATGCTTGCATGTTGATGCTGCTGCTGGGCTTGCGTGAAATTCTCTTGATTCAAAAAGTATCCTGAAGTTGGTAATGCGGACTGAGAAAATCCCGGAACTATTGGCGGATTAAAATCCTGTTGTGGCCAGCTATTGTGTTGCGCAGTTTGTGGGGGGGAAGGTGATACAATATTATGTTGTTGGTATGCATTGCCAGTTGAATTGGGAGTCCAATTGGGTGGTGGGGGTTGCTGAACTGGTTGCATTGGTTGTTGGTTGAAGTTTTGAGGCCAAACGGGCTACAAATAAAAAAAATATATATGTACATACGTATTATTTTATTATTACCAAACAAAAATAAATCAAATCATGAATAAGCGTTATGTTATGTATATTGTAAGTAATCATGGTAGACGGTACAGTGTCTTTGTCAAAGTCTACTGTTTCAAGAGCACAGTATAAATATAATCTGTCCTGACATTAACTTCTTAATTTTATATTTAGCATTTAAAGTGAAGTGTTTCTGTGAGATAAAGCTTCGTGCTCATAAAATCCGTTTTCGTTGAAAACTGCACAAAAAATTTATATAAACATAAATAATAATAAACACAAAACTTATGTTCAAATGATTCCAAGAAACAAATGATTAAAACATGTAGTACTGATCTGTGCATAAAATATACATGTACAATGTATACATCCTCCTTTCTATGCAGCCCTTATGAAGTGAACTTGGTATATTCCATTTTTTGACGAATTACAACGACAAAAAGTTAATATATATCTGGGGAACCTTCTCTTGTTTTATTTGAACAAATTAGCATTGAAATGTACCCACATAGACCAATTAGAAGAGATATGATACATGCATACATACGTACATATGTATGTACATAAATGAAAGCTAGGTAAAAAAAAACCATCAATTATGGTACAGCACACATGTACATATGTATGTACATATCTATATCCTTATTTGACTGACTTTATTAACAGACAAGCGGATCTTTTCTTTATTCGAGAAATTCTGGCTTTAATACTCTTTTTTTTCTAAATTGAATAATGTAATACAGCTAGAGTTATTACGGGCTTTAATCTCTGTGCTATGCTTTTTTTGAGCATATCATTGGCAAGTTCCATTCAATGATAAAATTATGTAGTTAAAATTTTCTGCTCCGTAGAAACGGTATTTGAAAATCCAACGATAACTATGGAAAGGGACGGGTCTAACCTTCCACATGATTTCTTTGATTTCTTAATGCGACGACAGGTACGACTACAGTGTCCGAGGCTTCAAGATCAAACGCGGTTTTAAAGATCTCGATGAAATAAAACCTCATATCTTGGCGCTTCGGAAACTATAGTAACCCCTAAAGAAATCAGTGAAAAATAAACCGGTCGACATTAAATCAGAATAATAATCGGCCTAAATTTTAACTGCATTCATGTATATATGTATGAACATATGTACATGACCAATCATCTATTTTTCTTTGTTCATTGCATTCCAAATATGTACATTTGTACATACATACATAAATACATATTATTATAAGTTTTAACTTTTAAAAGCATGTTACATACTACATCCGTATGTACCTACATATGTATGTATGTAAGTTTCTAAAAAAAAGAAAAGAAACTTCAGAATAAATTCGCCTTTCTTATATTCAGATAGTCATCACTGTTGTTCAATGATGCACAAGGACCGAGGTTTGGTTTCCCAAAGATAAGAAGTTAATCTTTGAAACGACTGTTTTAAAGACACTGTAGTAACAACAGATCACAAAATAAATATCCATTTACCTGAGATCTAAAATGACCAGTTATTCCAGGAGGACCAGAACCACCCACCTGCTGCGGTGGCGCTGAAGGTGGTTGCTTGGCCATATTTGCCGGTTGGCATTGTTGTGCCCACGACGACATTTCCGTCTCTTGTACTAATTAATTCAATTATCGATTTTTCGTTCGTTTTCTTGACACCCAACATGCAGTCGAATGAACTTATCCCCACCACTGTGAAAAACACTTCCTAAGCATTTTCCAGCCCCAATTAACTGGATCAGATACGAATTTATGATCGCGGTTTCAAAGCAAGTACATAAATGAACAACTTTTCAAATAGCAATAAGGCGATTTGCTATAAACTGTGCTGGTGCTGGTGCTGGGCAAGGGAAATATGACGTTTGACGAGTTTACGTGGATGTTTTCGTTTGGCAGCTAATATGTTATGTTAGGTTGGAAAAAAAATATTTTTTTTTTCTTTTCAGGAAAGCTCTTAGTTCAGTCGAATTGCTGAACACTTATACAAAACACTCATGCACCCTGTAAATTATAAATTTTTATTGAATATTACCGAATTGGCGAGTAGTTATACAATTTTGCAAATTTTTCTTTACAAAGCGAAAAAAATCTAATCAACGAACAAATGGATCGCACACAAAAAACGGCACACAAATTGGTGAAGTCGACTTGTGCCAAGTGACAGTTGACAACCAGTTGTCTCTGTCTGTTTTGATAATTGCAAAACTTTGTTTTGTTGGCATAAAGTGTTATACGTGCACATGCAGCTCTAGCTTTCTCTTTTGAGCACACACACGCATGAGCGAGACGATCCTTATGATTTTGGGATGAAAACAAGTTTTTTTTTTTCTTTTTATCAACTTTCACCCATGGAACTAAATGCACTGAATAAGTGATTTACCTACGTGTGTATATCCAAGGGCTTCAAGACAATAGTTTTTATAGCGCGTATGAATACTGCAGATTTTTGTAATCAGAACAGAACTCGATAATTTTTACGTAGTTATGTGGTATTTCGAATCAAACACTTCAATTTTCGGGTTGAAACTCCCGAAAAAAGTACAAAGTCTTGAGGCCACCGAATTTTACTGCCAACTTGGAACTTTGACTTTCGTTTTCTTACCTGTCATGAGAAAAAAGAAAACAAAATTGTATGCAGTAAGAATGGGATGGTTATATAATAAATTGACAGTTTTCATCAGGGCTGTAAATGAGTTATATTCCCTTAACCAATGTCGTTGTAAATGAGTTAAATGGATGAGACATGATCAAAATTTAAATCAAATTTCCACAAAATGTACGATACCAATAACTAATTAAGAAGAAAGGTTGTCGTTAATTCCTATTTAATGTCTTAAAAGGCACTATCAAAATTCAGGAGCCATTAGCGATAAAAGTAGATACTAATATTTTCATTAGCGAAAAAATGATTACTTCTCTTTGAAACCTGATTATGTTCTTAATTAAACTTAAGGTCTTCAAATTAATTTGCCTTTGTAGTTTGTGTGCTGACAGCACTCGGAGAATATAATACTTTTGAGGAAATTCCTGTAGCAATGTTGGGTTTTTGAGAACACTACACATCTAAAGTATGGAATCGGGTGAATCTAGGCGAACAATAGGTCGGATGTTTTACACTTTTTTGATGTACATATATCGTATTTATCAACTTTGTTGATGCCTATTGATGTAGGTAATAGATATATAATTATTCAGTATGTATATTGTCCCATAGTTAAGTCTCTTTATTGAACACAGCGCTCGGCGCTCAACAACTGCAGTTACTCCAATTTGACATTTGTTGTTTTCGTGTATCACTCCACGATTTTGACGTAGCTGACGTGTTGCTGTAAATCCGCTATCATCGATACTTGAGTGTATTCCATTAAAGTTTTCCCTTTGAAACAATATTCTATAATACTCAAGCAAATGTTATGCTTTAATTAAAACGAGCAATTTCAATTAAATAAATTCTTGTAGAAAATAAATCCCCAAAATGGCTCTACTAACAATGATAGCACGAGTAATTGACGGGCTTCCACTGGTTGGCACAATGCAGGATGATGAACAGGTATTGTCTTTACTTCGATATTTAATGTTTGTTTTAAACTTATTTCATATTTAAAACTATTTCCAGTCTGGTCGCAGTATATTAGAATATCAAAACCAAGCGAAAATGCTTTTCCGAAAGCTGGGATCACACTCGCCAGCCCGATGTAGCATCGAAACAGGGCCGTATCTTTTCCAGTAAGGTTCAACTCTTCTTTTTACCACCTCACACCCAATTTGATTATTTTCTGTTTCAGTTATTTAATAGAAAATGATGTATGCTATCTTGTGATGTGTGATAAAATGTATTCAAAGCGATTAGCATTTAATTATCTGGAGGATCTCGCCCAAGAGTTCCATGGCACGTATGGAAGACGAGTGAATTCGGTGACACGTCCCTATGCATTTATTGAATTCGATGTTTACATACAGAAAGCCAAAAAACAATTGACAGATAGAAGAAGAAATATAAATACAATAAATACACAGTTACAAGATGTGCAGAGAATAATGGTGAGTGAATAAAAAAAAAAATTTACTAAAATCGAGGTCAAAGGTTTATATTATGTAGAGAATGTTTGATTAAGTCTTATCAACTGCTGTAGCAAAGCTGCAAGAAAATAGAAACGTCATGTCAAATATTCACTATTTCACCAAGAATTCAAGAAATAAAGTGAGATTTCGGACATAAAACATTCGATATTTATATTTCTAGTCAGAAACAAGCCTCATTGCTTCAGAGTACAATTAAAGTATTTTCCAGAGAAACAAAGAAACAGGTTAGCTACAGTCACAGTAGCAGAAACGAAATGGTAGCATCGCGACAACTGCTGATTACGTTGCGTTCCTGAAAAGTTATTGGATTTGAGCAGTTTTTAGCATTGCCTTTCATCTTAGTGATACTCACTTTGTTTCATTGAATATTGTACAGCTTAAATCGCCAGATAAATTATGATATTATTTTAGCTCGCAATGGTAAGGAGTCCTAGGCCTTCTATTCAAGTTCTGCTTTTTCCACAGAACCTGGTATTTACATGTTTGTATACATATCAGTGAAATAGTGCCCAGATATACGAGTACTCGCACATCTGTGCGGCTGAAACAATTAATCTTGTGTTGGTTTCGTGGCTCACAATCCAAAACATTATAAAGTGATAGCGTAACTGCGTAACCATCTGCATTTCTGAAGAATCACAACCCCATTACTGCCAAACGAATTCTAAAACAATTTTCGGAATCATGTCGTTTACAAACTTTATCACAGGTATTTCAAATTATTCATACGATCTGTTAGAACTATTTCACTAAGAGGAAGCCCACTTTTAATGCGAATTATACAATCTCTAATCTGGTCCAAACAGAGAAAGACAAACCACACAAATAGGCTTTTCCAGATAGATGAAAATCCTGAAAGTATTTTCGTCCAAAATCCAAAAATTAGTGAAAATAGAAAGTACAGTTCTGCAGACAGTCAGTTGTACCAAGTAGAAGTTTTTATTCTGACGCCACAATTTAAAATTATTTTTATGACAAAATGGATGTGCATTAAATTTCTTACATAAGTCACCCATACATTATACAGATCCACGCCCACTTTTTGGGGCGTTATTGAAGGCATCCTTTACAACATATATTTCTTATTTCAGGTTCAAAATATCGATGACGTACTGCAAAGAGGAACTGTCTTATCTGGTAAAACATTCTATCTCTTCAATATAAACAAATGACTTGAAAATAATTCTAATTTCAGAACTCGACACAAAAACTCAAAACCTCTCCATGATGTCACAGAAATACAAAAAAGACGCAACTTATTTAAATCGTAAATCAATGTATGTGAAGGCAGCCGCTGCTGGAATAGTAGTTGTAGTGTTTATATTATATTTTTGGGTACTATAAGAGGAAGCAAAAAAAAAAAAAGAAACAATTTAGAAACGAACACACTGTGCATAAATTATTTAAAAAAAAATATATATATACATTAAACATTTTAAAATGAAACGTATATATTTTATGAACACCAAAATTAATGTAAATAAGGATCCTATGGTATAGAACAATACATACACAATAACCTTAATTGAAAAATTCCATTTTTTATACTTCAAGCTTAATATTTATTTTTGTGGACAGTCATTTCAAATAAACTTTAAAAATCAAATCATAACACCTACTTATATACAAAACGTGAAATAAACCATTATTAGGATTCTTTTCATCGTTGTCTGTAACTGCATGCAGGCGCGTTTTCCTCCTCAGTTACATTTCCATCTGAGTCCGAAGACGATGAGATTTCATCCCACAGTTTCTCATCCGAAAATAGATAATTATTTGGTTCCTTTTCTAATTGTTCACGTTTAATACGACGCTCCGCGCGTTTCTTCTCGATTATTTCCTTCTGTATTTTTTCCTTAGAATCTGTATCATTTGTAGATGTTTCTTTAAAATCAACTTTATCCTTCATGATAAGTTTATCAATAGTTTTTCGATATGATTTAGTTTCAGCTTCGAGGTCATCATCTGGAAGTAAAATTTTGTTTTTATAATAAATACAGTAATGATGTGTACAGTTTTGAAATTTTACAAGAAATTGGAAAATATTACATAAGAATGCCACAGTAAGAATGCTCGGTAACAGCTGCGAGTGTATCTTACGTTCTAAAGTTGGACCATTTCTTTTTGTATAGACGGGCGATGTAGCTCAAGCAGTTCGATCCCCAGACAACACCTGAAATTTCTTTCATGGCCTTACCTTTCGAGACCGTCTGACAAACATCCGAGAGTATAACTGTCATGAAAAAGCCTTCTCAAATAACAAATTGACCTTCGAAAATGGCATTAAAAAGTAGGCCCCTTCAATTCGTGTAAACACATGATCCTGTTACGCTAAATATTTGCATTTGTATTTTTTGGAATAGTGTAAAGATCGTTATCGATACATATTTGCGACATATTCGACAATAATACTATTCTACCATATGTGGAATAGATATGCCAATGAGGTATTGGTTTCGAAGAGAAAAATGTATGTTTTGCAATGGTGATCAATCGCCGGATATGAATTCAATTTAAGTCACAAATAACGTTTTCAAACCTTTTCTGCGACTGTCAGCCCTATCATTGTGTCCGATCCGAATAATGTAACGAATATGACTTTCACCCATAAACGTTCTCCCAACTAAGCTGTAGCCATAAACACTATAACTAAACACATCCTCCTTCCACACAGAATAACTAAGGCTGAAAACACACCGGATCATACCAAACGTTTTATTTTGATTTATCAGACAAAATACATTGATTTTTATGTCTCAACACTTAACAAAGCAGACAAAGCAAAAGACATGTCTTTGACTTGATGTGTTTCAGGACGGGTTGTCGAAAATACATGGCTTTGGATACGATCAACACACCCTGAATGGAATAAGATGTCTTTAACCAGCGTCGATTATTGCACGTGCGCTTATAGCACAACACACACCGCATGCGACAAAAAGAGAAGACAAAAGCTGGATTGTTGTCTTTCAGCGACAAAATTTCGTTGTTTTCTTTGCACTGTTTTTTTTTTTTATTTGAGAGTTTTCGTTGATAATGAACGTAGACGCAAGAAGTTGTTATATTTAATTGAAGCAAGATGTAACAAATACAATTACAAAGATAAAGATCACGCAATTAAAATTACAGAAAAGCTGTAGGTAAAAAAACAAACTCGGTTTTGTTTTTTCTCAACATACACCAAACGAAACATAAAAGTGAAATGATTTGTTGTGTTACTTTATGTTGCGGTTGGTGTATGTTGACTTGAAACACGTTTTCTTGAATATGTGTGGAAAAACGTTTTGTCTAAATGCAAATTAAAACCTACCTACCTATGGATGATTTGTAATATTTTGTTAACGACATAAACGTTACGTGTCTTGAAACGTGATTTTGCCTTTGAGTAGATTATTTTTAATAGTATTACCTAACGAACGGATTGGCCCTAGGGTGGACTATTCTTTTCGAGTCCAAACTGGATGCAAGGTCGTTGTATGTATATACATATATTTAAGAGATTTTCGGTGCAAAGAAGGATGATCAATAGATCAATACCCTTTTACAATTAATAATTCAAGCAGTGAAAAGGTATGGACTACTTCAGACTCTAACAGCAATTTATTTAACAACATAAAATTTAGACATGAACTGAGATTTATATTTTTTTTTAGTGCTAAGGGCGTATACATACATATGTATGTATTTGTTTCGCTTATAATCAACTCATTGCTGGCTACTTGATCACATTTAGAAAATAAACGCAAAAAATATGTAGATCGAATACAGATGCCAATCCATTCCACATCTTGCAGTATGTAATAAAAAAACGAGTCGCTGCATTTCCTATACCAAGTTATTGTGGTTTTTATGCCCATTAAACTGGGTAAACGTTGTGCCACATTAACAGCCGCCACTTGTTTGAATTTAATTTGAATTTTGTCTTCCATACCCTCGCTCTCCCCAAAAAGTTTAAGCTCTAAGTTGCATAACTTTTTGGATATGTAGCCTACTCATTAGGGTGAATGCATGTAGTAAAACTTGTTTCGTACTGTCAGACGGTAAGTTTAACTAAGTAGATCTATATCGTGATTCTTTTCAACTTTTTGAATTAATTACAAGATAAATCAATTGACTTTTCAAAAGACCAAGGCCGTTTTAAAAACTTACCACTGTCGATGACATTTAATCCAGTAGGGTGCCTTTCATATGCCACATGGATGCAAGGATATTCCACTATTACTTTTTGGTATAAATTTTCTTTTAAGGTTTTCGTGCAATCCAATCGGTAAAATCTGTTTGGACACTTCTTGATGCCTTCTGCTTTTAACAAAATACTCAATTTTCCGATTCCCTTTGATTGATAGTACTCCAGACATTTTTTCTTCGGTACAACTTCTGAGTTTTCCAAATTCACATACTTATCCAGCAGATCTGCTAAAGTCTTATCCTCGCAACATTTTTCATCAACGAATTTCATGTTCTCAGTGTTTGTGAAAATCCAGTCTACTCGCCAGTAAATTGTTTCTGTTTTCCAATCTAAGAATGTAGTGTTTGCCTTGCGCCGTGAAAAGTTATCTAGTAGGAATCGCAGCGTTGTCTTTCGCTTAGATGCGGCATTCCTGAGGCGAAACAGTGTTGCGGGCAACACTTTGTTATAGCGTGTAAATCGCTTCAGTCGATCGTTTTTACGACTTTCCACGAATCTGGTGCACTCCTCTAAAAAGTAATAATCGCTCATGAAGTCCATTTTAGTCATTTTCCTTAAGGGTATAAATTTAGTGCGATCTCGTATACCGCTGCAAGAGAGCTCTTTTTTGTGTATTTGCAAGCAGGGTAAACAACAAGTTTTAACCTCACACTTGGGGCAAGTATACCTGGCATCGGTAGATCCGCAAACTTCGCATTTTCCTAAGCGGTTGCTGAGTGAAATAAATCAAAATCCGCATCCAAGTGTTTGTGTAGATTGTGTAGTTGACGAGCAGCATAAAGTAAAGGTAAATTAAATGAGTTTTGAGGAGAAAATTATCAATTAGCAATAAATATACCGGAAAGTTTCCTGCAAGAGAGATGTTTCGGAATCGTTGTCACTCTCCATTTGTAACTGGCGCTTCATTTTCTGGGCTTATTGATATGTGTTTAGTGGTCTTGTTTACTGCCGTTTTGTTAACAGCTACAATTAGTTCTATCAGTTCTTTTAACTAGGTATTTTGAGTTTTTTTTTAATATTCTGTTTTATAACTGCTGCGCTGGAATACTAAATTTCATTGAAAACATGTGCGGCTGTCAAAAAACATGTGTAGATGAGTGCAAATATTTATCTCGCTCTTCTTAACACATCTACTCGACCACATTCACAACTTTAAAAACAGTAAAGAGAATGGTAAGGTGAAGAGAACGTTTGCTCTAATTCGGAAACAGTAGCAGGAGGTAAAAAATTCTTTGTTTCACTGTAGATTTTTTTTTATTTTATAGAATTTCTCTACTGAGCGAGGGGTTCAAGATTAGAATTGCAACAAACACCAACATTTTTTTCAACCCACTACTTGCGACATTCTGAAAAACATCAGAGTATAATTGATCTAAGAAAATATGGCCTCCAGAAAACGCCATTAAACTTTTCTTCATTTTAGTCTACCTATTATGTGGGAGACAGACTGTTAATACCACAACCCCTGACAGACTGCATTTGTAGTATACTTTGACATTTATGCACGAATTTTTGAATTCATTGTAACTTCATTCATTCGGTTACTTTTGAAACTTCCTATGAACAAATTAATTTCGATGAAATGTTTCCAGTTTGAAGGCCCAATTTGTTTTTTCTCTGATCTAGTATATTATTGAAACAGTTTAGATAAAATGGTGTCTTCTTTAAATCCATTTTCCAAACTTGAGGATATACTTCTTCGTTGTGAAGAAGAAGAACGTGGTATACCACCAAAAATTACGAGTTTCAATACCAGGTTTGTTTCGTGGTATACTAGCTTTTAACGTGGTATTGGGATGACAGACACGTGGTATAAAACATGGTATTGCTATACCATGGTATCAATACTAGCAGTCAGTCTCCCACATTAGGCATACTATTTCCATTCACTAGCTCACAATAACGAAAATTTCACAATAACTAGTAACATTCTTGGCACGATTACGATTTCCGAGGCACCAAGCTCTGAGAACGTAGTTTTGTAGTTCTCGATGAAATAAGATCAAAACATAAAGCACCAACAATCTCGTTTAGAAGATATCGAGGTTTGAAAATTAAATTTTTCCTATGAAATTTCTATTGAAATCTATATATGTACATACATACATATATATATAAAACTAAGTGGCAAAATACGTATGTTTCCCTCCAGCGCCCGTAATTTTCAACGAATTTAATTGGTTTTTGTTTTAAAATGTAGATAATTACGGTACAAAGGTGATAGAGGCAAAAAAAAAACATTACAAAAACATTGAAAAAAAACTTAGACTTTTTGTGTTCTATACCGTTATGGTACATACAGCTGAGTACAACAAAAAAATTCATTCGACGCGCTGCACAGTGGTACAGAAAGCACCGAAACCTCGCATTAAACCAAAAAATTGTTAATAAGGAAACCGTTAGTATTGTTTTTGTATGCTGAATATTCCAAGTAACACTAAACTGAAAGAATAAAACCGTTAACACAACGAGATGCTTCGCACTAAGTGCATTAGTCGCAGTCATTTAGCCAAAGTGAAAACGTGTGTGTTTGCGAACTGATTTTTCCCTAAAAATATAGATTTTTTGTGTTCTGCTGTGCTAAATTATTAAATTTTGGAATTGGAACCTTCTAGCTCAGGTATTTATTAATATATACATAATTATTATTGAATTATGATATTTATTAATCTATAAATAATTATTATTTTGAAAACAAACATTCACGTTCCTAATAATGAGGTTACTCTTTGAATCAAATTGATATGAACAGTTTTTTGCACTTATTTTGAAAGATAGATGAAATTAGCTGCATTTTAAGCTACCTAAAGCAAACAAATATTTTTTTTTCTACTCAGTGTCTATTGTGCTTTCAATAACTGTAAAAAATTGTTGACTATTTTTGCCGTTTTTATAAAAAAAAAAGATTTATAAAATTCGTTATAATTTAAAAAAAAATCAAACTCTCATTACTTTATGTATCAACTCAAATCTGTCTGTAGGAAAGTTGTCCAACACGTTAAGTTTAACGCGTCTAGAACTTTTCAAGATTCTCAGAAGTTCAGAAGGACAAACTATTGATGTCCAAATGCAAAGAAAGAGGTAAATCCTGAAGAACATAATATAAAATATCAGCAGAAGTTTCTTTGCAAGCTCTATTTGATCTCACTGTAAAGCGTTTAGTAGCTTCCCAGACTGACGTATTTGAGTTATTTGGAGATGAAAATATCGCCGAGTTTAAATTATATTCCAAATGGGGTTTCGATGGAAGCTCGGGTCATACCTCCTATAAACAAGCTTTTCACGGTTTTAAATGCACAGATTCAGCTGTATTCATGACTTGCATTGTCCCCCTTCCCGGATACAAAAAGAGTTTAGAGAGCGTTGTGGATTGATTATTGATAAGCCTAAACCAGGATTTGGAAATTCCAATGATGGAAATTCTGCCAGGTATTTCTTTCAAAATCCGAAAATCACAGCGGAAATAACCAAAATTGACATGGAATTAATTAAAAAGATGCACACAATATTAGTAGTTGTATCTACATAGTGGGTGTGCAATTAATGTTAGACAGTTTCGTCAATTTGGTGAAGATACCGCCAGATACTTTGTTGATAAGTATCCCTGGTACAATATGTCCCCAACACTTCACAATTTTTTTATTCACGGGCATGAAATAATTTCAACTGTCCCGTTACCGATAGGCCAGTTAACTGAAGAGGCATAAGAAGACCGAAATAAAGACTTCAAGAGATTTAAAAAACAGCACTCTAGAAAAACCAGTCGCGAAGGAACCATTATAGATGTTCTTAATTGTTTTTTGCTAAGTTCAGACCCACTAATAACCAGCAAAAGACAATTATTTAAAAAGAGCAAAAGACGGTCTCCAAAAGAAGCTCTTGAATTGTTACAATCCTCTTCTGGGGCACAGAGTTGTGACACCGATGTAGAAGAAAAAGAATTTCAACCTCTTCTTTCGGGAATTCTTCGACTCATACACCGGACGGCTTTCGAATTTCTGTGCTTTTATTGTAAATTGGTCGATAACCTATGTAAACAATTTTTTAACGAATACAGTATCTAGCTATCTAATTTTCAAACTTCGATATGTCATAAATTAGGCGAAAACGAGAATGTTGATACTTCACATTTTGTGCTTATTTCATCGAGATGTACAAGCTTATTCAAAACTTAGTGCCTCGGAAATCGTAATATCCCCCAATTTGTGATGTATAATTTCTGTTTATTGTATAGATAGCAGCATGAAAATTTATAAAGAAAACAGCACAAACAATTTTCTTCCACATACAATTGAACAATTAAAGTTAGGTTAAACAATTGATCAACTAAACCTTAGTGGCGCTTTTTGAATATAGGGAGTTAACGAAAAAAAATCCTAAGGAATTGTTTTGGTGTTTTGTTCTATATAGATAAATAAATCAAATTGCTCGAAAGCTCTTTCGAGGGACTCTTCGACATTTAAATTGCACATCCACGATAATTAATGAATGACATCATAAGGTCTGTTCTTTTACTTTCTGCACTAAAAATTGTAAAATCAGAAATTTCTTAAGAGTGGGTGATAATTCTTTCAGAGAATGATGAAAATTTCATGAAAGTTAGGGAACGTGTCGAACAACAAAACCATCCTACATCTGAAATGTCATGTATGAGGAAAAACAAAACACGAGAAAGACGATGAAATTTTCAGTAATCTTCAAAGCTACATATATGTTGTCAAATCAAATAAATATGAAACTCTGAATAACTAAATGCAACTAACAATTCTACAGCTTCAGTAATTTTATTAAGTTATTGATATTAGCCTGAGAACCTGAATGCTGAAGCTAAACTGAAGAATGCAATTTATGAATGATGAATGGGTGATGAAGCGACAAAAAAGTAAAAAAAAAAAACACGAGGAATGTCATTTATGAGTCAATGGATGCCCAGCTTAATGTGAAGTTTAAGTACAGTGAAATGTGGTTAAAGTTTTCAAAAACATACACTGAAACCGTTTAAACAGTGTTTTACATTTCTTTTGAATCAGAAAACTACCTTCTCCAAAGGTAGTATACAAAAATACATATGTATGTCAAAGTCAGACGGTTTGTTTTAGTGAATTTAATTACTTTTACTTACTTAACGGACTCCCGATCCATGAAGAGTCTCTGCCTGAGACACGGCAGCCTTCCACTCTCTTCGATCCCGGGCAAGCTACTTCTAGTTGTCTAGACCAAACGCTCTGACATCCGCGACAGTTTGATCCTTAAAACGCAGGTTCGGAGGTTCGGTCTTTTGTCTCGAAACTGGGGGCTGTGATTCAAAGATCCTCTCGAAAGTATTCGAAATCTGCTCTGCTTTCCTGCTTATCAACTGGCAGGATCATTTTTGTAGAGCATGCATTTCGTCTTCCGAGTTAGGAGTTTTGAAACCCATTTGTTTTGCCAAAAAGAAGTAGCAGCGGTTTCCTAGGGTAAGTCTTCGTTGAATCTCTACTAAGATGTCTTTCACCGAGTTGATATTTACTCCGAGGTAGGTAAATTCCTTAACTACTTCGAAGTTACTGTTGCCAACAGTGACGTTTTGTCCTAGGCGGTGGACAGATGCTTCTTTGTTTGTTGACAACATGTACTTGATTTTGTCCTCATTCACTTCAAGACCAACTCGTTTCGTCTGTTCTTGGAAGCTGGGAGCGACCGATGGTGTCGATGTCGTTTGCGTATCCCAGCAGCTGGACAGATTTGTTAAAGATAGTGCCTTCCGTGTTCACACTTTGCACAAGATTGAAGAAGTCACATGATAGCGCAGCTCCTTGCCGAAATCCGGTGCATGTTTGGAATAGCTCAGAGGAACTGTTTTCGAAGTGCACGTTGCACCGCGTGTTTTCCAGCGTCACAGCTGAATCAGTTTAGCCGGGATCCCGACTTCGGCCATCGCCTTGTAGGGCTCAAGACGATAAATGCTATCATATACGGCTTTGAAGTCGATGAAGAGATCGACTTGAAATTCGTTAGTCTTTTCCAGGATCTGCCTTAGTGTGAAAATTTGGTTGATCGTTGATCTGCCGGGCCGGAAGCCACACTGGTATGTGCCGATTAGTGTGCTGCAGAGTCTTCAGACGTTCACACAGTACTTTGGATAGGATCTTATATGCGACATTAAGACATTGAAAATGGGGCATATAGAGCAAGATAGTCCAGTCATCGCGCATGGCTTCGTACACCCATACTTGGTTGATCATTTGGTGCATGCACCCTACCAAAGCATCACCACCATGTTTGAAAAGCTCTGCTGGTAGACCGTAAGAGCCGGCGGCCTTGTTGTTCTTCAGCTTTTTGATAGCTGAGCCGACCTCTTCAATACTGGGAGGGGGTATGGATTCTTCATTGACTGGATGCGGGTTCTGTTCTTACCCTATTACTCTCTTTTCCTGAGGCCCATTAAGGAGCTGCTGGAATTGCTGCTTAAACACATCTACTATTCCCTGTGCTTTCAGTGAAAACAGGTTTCCTTCACTGTTTTAAAGAGCCCGTATGCCGTGCTTTAAGCCAGCTGCAAGTGGCTTGGCTTTCCTAAAAAACATCCAGATGTTGTTCCTATCGCGGAACTATTTGATATCCTTGAGCTGGGAGACTGCCGCAGGATCTTCTTCTACTCCCTTCTTCTGGCTCGATAAATAATTATCCTATTTTACTATAATTGTGCGAAGTGAAATGGAAATTAAGTAGTCTGTTATGGTACATTAGTCTCTAACATAGATAATTCAATGCAAAAACATGAAGCCTTTTAATTAAACCTGCTTTGTACATAAACAAAACAAAATTCATCAATTTTAAGTTGTTTTTTAAATGTTTTTCTGTTTATAAGTTAAAGTAGACTTAACAAGGAAGCATTTTTAGATGTTTTGAATTTTGGGGGGATTTATAAAAAAAACTGCGCATTCTTCTTTAATACCACCAATCCTGAAACGCTCTACTGCTCCTATTTAGGGCTGGAAAATAATAAGTTGTCTCTTAAACTAGAATTACAAATGGCGCTCGCCGGTCTTATGGTATAAGACCGACTGCCACCTCAGGCGTTTGGTCGGTTTCTGATAGTAAATATCGACAGCTCACAGCTGTTTTGGATTGACATTATTGTTTGACTTGTTCGATCGTGTATTTAGACCAAATTGTTAGCATTTAATAAGTTACAATTTTTAATTGGTAAATGATGCTTGGTGCTGAAAATTTTGAGGTCGCGCATTGTGACAGATATTATTGTAAGTCAGGCGAGCATGTGATTCACATGCCACATTGTCTTTTGGGGATTAATATATGATCGATAATACTAATTGTGTATGTAAACAACGAAAAAGTGACATTGAAATAAAAAGTATAGATATACTGAAAATCTGGTCACCTGTAGTAATATGTAGTTGAACTCAAACCCATTTTGATTGGCTTTGACCTTAGTGAGATTTAAAGCCTGAATCGAATTTCTGATTCTGATACGATTTCTCAGTACGGTCATGCAAACGAAATATATGAAGTAGGCACTTTTGTGCCTTCTCTACTGTCCTTTTCTTTTTTTTCATTCTCTTATAATAGTTTTCTCTTTGAATTTATGTCCAAATATGTACATACCTACTTGTGATTTTTTGCAGATTATACCTACTTATATTACTTTTAAACTAATTTGTAATTATTTTGTTAATAATATTGATATATAGTAAACAAATAAAGCGTTGTAACTAAATATTTAATTTTGTTTCATGTACATACATACCTAAGAGAGCCAGTAAATCGAAATACATAGAACAAGTTTGAGAGAAGTCCCTCAAAGTCACTATCAGCGCTACTGCTTGATAATGTTTCACAAATATGGTTTGCTGTCAGTTCCAGTTTTACCGCGTTTTACGTTAACCGAGATGCGTAAAGTGGTACTAAGTACTGGGAGCCCGCCAAAGGCAATTCGCGTTGACCCCGAGCATATTGTGAGAAACTATGAGGTCCGTATTCAGAATTGTAAAGTATTAATTAAGTAGTAGAAGGATTAGAATTTGTTGTTTGATTTCCATTATGACATGTTTTTTGTTTGTTACTTCATAAAGGAGGCCATAAAATCACTAAACACGCTACAATCGAACGCCGCAAGTATTCGTCAGTCGATTATTAATAAAAAAAATCAAACAACATTAAAGGAGACAACAAAATATTTAAATCGAAGTGGAATCAGTTTAGATGAATTGGATAAACTTTCGGTGATCCATGTGTCTGGAACAAAAGGGAAGGTGAGTGAAATAGAAAATTATTTTCTTGTATAGATTCTTGAGAGAGAGATAGATATAAATTAAAAGCTAGGCTTTGTTGATAACAAGCATGTAATACTGAGACATTTGACGCTTGAGATCTACATTCTCCCTTAAATGTATGGAAAATATTTAAAATTTTTTTATTAAACTAGTTTGTCCGACATTGTTGAATTATCTGTACAAATTTTAAAGATAAGAATTGGTTAAAGTTCAAGTTTGTTTATATTTACTTAAATGCAATGTAGAATACACAGAAAGATATTTGCCTATTGAAATATGAGATTTGAGATTACTATGATACATAAATAAATATATTTTTACAGGGTGTTTCGATGTAATCAAAGGCATTTTCTGTTTTTTAGTTTAGATCAGACCCTGAGTTGTAAGGTTATGCGTGTGGGCAGTCGTTTGACTAGCTAATAAATTTAATAGAATTTATATTATTTTTACTTAAGGGTCAAATTGTCTGCATTTTATGAGTTTCGGATGATTTGACTGGTAAGTCTTTCAACTAAATTGAATTGTGTGTATGAGTCGGGTGATTTCCTTCAGTGGAACTAGAAGCAGTCTCTGCCACTCCCATTTTTTCATTACTTCACTATAAATATTTAGAAATCTCCAAAACCAGTGTGAAGTTTGCTACTAAGTATCTGTACATATAAAGTATGTCAATGTATAGATTCAAGTAGTCTATGGTGCAAATACAAAAAATATTTTTGCACTATGCGATAATGTTATTTATTTTATGCTGCTGACCTAATTTAGATTGAAAATGTTTAGTTTATCTAGTAATATTATCGCACTGTGCAGTGTTATCTTAATGAGTGAGTTTACTATATTATTGGATTCATTGGAAAATAGCTTGATTATGGGCACGTCGTTGGTGGAGTTATTTAAGATCAGGAAATACATACATAGCTATTATCATTGTACATATTGTATAAATCTAATATGTAGTATTATAACTTGAAATAATTTATTCTAATGCACTCCATATACAACTTACACAGATCTCAACTCAGTCGGTTGTTACCCACATCAAACCATGTGTGGGCTAGTCATTTGAGATTAATTTGAAGGTTGACAAGTTGGTTGATGAAAAATCAATATATTTAAATTTTGGAAGTTGACTGTCAAGTCTTCCAACTCAGTTGAATTGTGCGTGAATAAGTGGGGTGATTTTTTTTAGTGGAATTAGAAGCAGTCTTTCAATTCAGTTCATATAGTGGTCATGTATCAATTCAGTTGATAACTCAGTATACAATCAAATTGAATTGTGCTTTAATGTTGAGATTACAAAGAATTTAAATTCCCTTTTCTTCTGCGGTTTTCTATTTTAGTTTACTTTGAGACCAAATATTTCCTCAAAAAGCTAAATTTCCCAAAGTCTGGCAGCACTGATATGAACGCAAATTTACTTGAGCACTCAATTCACTCAAAATCCAAGCACGGTGAGGTTGACGTTTGACAAGAGATAAAGCAATGAAAAAAACAAATGAAATGGAGCTCGATGGTTTGTTTTACATTAATTACATAGAGGAAAAAATTCTTCTGGTTTCGGTAATGCAAGTGCTATTCATGGGTAGCAAACGAAGATTTAAATAGCATTTTAATAAGAAATCAAAAGTTTAAAAAAAAGTATCACTATGTGTGTCTAAGTTTCACTGGCTTCTATGTCTACTATCATTGTATATAAAACTAAGTTTCATATACAATGCTACTATACAACTTCAATGCAACAACACTATTTCCAAAATTAATCAAAAACATGTACATACATACATACATATGTACATATGTATATTTTAGCAAGGCATTTCTCTGAAACAACAGGTGCATACATAAATATGTATATACATATGTATGTAAGTCCTCATGAATATTATTACATATTCGCATATTTAAGAACTTCCCTGTAAAATTAGTATTTTTCGACACACCCTGCATATTTATGTTTGTATACAAATGTACACATACGTACATCCATACGTAGATGTATACATTAATGGAATCTCAAATGATTTCCCGAAAAATTTAATGATTAACTTAATTGATTAGTCATAGTTACAATGTTCATAGTAATTTCATATTAGATGTTTTTAATTATACCCTGTCCCAAGGCTATATTAAGTTTGACACATATGTAGTTTGTAACGTAGAAAAATAATCGAGGTAGACCTTATGAAGAATACATACATATACATATACCACGTTTATATGACCGGATTGAGAGATTTGATTGAGAATGGATTGAGTTTCTACCCAAGTTTTCGCTGTAACCGGATTGAGGGATCGAGTTGGAATCGAATTGAAAGAGGATTGAGTTTGACACTTCTTCTCCTGTGCGCGGAAAAACACCCTTATCTTTTTTCTCTATCTGTAAAACTCAATCTTTCGATCCGCGTTTATATGCAAAAACTCAATCCGATCGCAGAAAATTTTGTGATCGGATCGAGTCAATCCAGATTCAATCCCATCTGCGTTTATATGGTACTCAACCCGAATTGAATCCGCATTCAATCCACCATATAAACGTGGTAATATGTTCGTAATCAACATTAATAGCGAAATCAATTGAGCCATGACCGTCCGTCCGTCCTTTTGGGCCTTAAATTTTGAGGAAGGAGGATGAAATTTCAAATCTGGGCTTTTGAGAAAAAGAAGTAATACTTTTTGGGGTGTTTTCATAAAAAAAACGATTTTGATAAAATTTTGGGCTGTACTTCCCTTTATGGCCTATTCGGGAAAAATTTGAAAAAAATGTGTTTACACGTAGAATGGCCTCCTAAACACGAAAATGAAATTTATTTTACGATTGACAATTAAAGTCCCCGAATGACGTCTAAACGTATTATTCACAGAATAAATAGCAATTTCTCTTCCTAACATCATATTCTTTGTTTTAAAACTGTAAAATATTATAAATAACTAGTATAAATAAACAAATAAAGATAATAAGAAACAGAAGCCATTATTTTCAAAAATGACGAGTATATTTGTCATTGCCTAGAAATAGGCAATACAAAATAAACTTACGTATACCTAACCTCGCACCTACTCCAAATCCTACAGTGATCACAAGCAGGGGGGTTGCAGGTGGAATACATATTTCACTGTTTATGCGACATACTTGTTAAAATGCCGAGTTGTAAAATTACCACCAACTTTTGTACATTTTTATTGCCTATTCCTAGGCACATACGAGTATAATCTGTCATCACATATTATTTTGTATTGCCTATTTCTCGGCAATTACGAATGTAACCATCATTTTTGAAAATTATCGTTTCTGTTTTTTATACCCTATCCTAAGGGTATATTAAGTTTGATACATATGTAGTTTGTAACATAAAGAAATAATCGAGATAGACCCTATAAAGTGTATTTATTCATGATCAGTATCAATAGCGAAAACGATGGAGCCATGTCCGTCCGTCCGGCACCACTTTTTGGGTCTTAAATTCTGAGCTAGGATAATGAAATTTAATATCTGGGCTTGAGGAAAAGATGCAGTACAAGTGTAAAAATTTTTAGAAATCCGCCCACTTTTTCATAACTTCACTAAATTATATGAAACCGAAAAATTTTTTTAAGACCAAATATTTAGGTATTCAGATTCCCTATAATTCACCCGTACAACAGTTTTGATCACGCCCACTTTTTGGGGACATTTTCATCAAAAAACCGATTTTGATGAAATTTTACATGTAACATCTTCAAACGTTCGAAGTTATCATCAGATTGTATTGTTTTAATCAGCGATAGCTACTTCAAAGCCAGTATCATTTCACAAATAACAAAGTAGGGCAATTTTCATATATTGATATCAAAGTTTATGTGGGCGCCGTGGCTCAAGTGGTTAGTGCGTTGGACTACGGAGCGATGGGTTCGAGGTTCGAGGTTCAATCCACAGACAACACCTAAAATTTATTTTAAGGCCGCACCTCTCACGAGCGTCTGACAAACATCCGAGAGTATAACTGTCATATACAAAAGCTTTTTAAATAACAAACTGCCCTTCGGAAATAGCATTAAACAGTAGGTCCCTTCTAGTCGTGTCCTTTACTTTCTGCACTACATATCGTAAAATTATAAATTTCTAAGAGTGGGGGATAATTCTCTCAGAGAATAATAAAAATTTCATGAATGTTAGGAAACGCATCGAACAACAAAACCATTCCACATCTAAAATGTCATGTATTTTGAAGAACAAAACACGAGAAAGACGATGAAATGTTCAGAAATCTTCAAAAATATATGTATGTTTCCAAATTAAATAAAAATGAAACGTTGCATAAATTGAATTGTTACTTTTGACAGATCGTACACCACTTAACTACAGAAATTTGTTCGATAAAAATTCGTCTTCTCCCTCTTTATCGTTTTTTTTTTGTGTTAGGGAACGGAGTTGAACTAGAACAATTCGTACGAATGTTAGTTCCCATACATCTGTCTTGCCAAATATTTGTATTTGTTTGTATGTATTTGTATTTATATCAAAGTTTATTCCAATTTCGAATAACATCTTTATAAAATAAAGCCTTTATCTAATCCAATTTTATGTTTCAGGGATCCACATGCGCCATAACAGAGTCAATTTTGCGATCATATGATATTCGAACTGGATTTTTTAGTTCGCCACATTTGGTTTCGGTTACAGAACGTATACGCATCAATGGAAAAGCAATATGCAAAAAAAAATTCACCCATGCTTTTTGGAAAGTTTTCAATGTACTTGAAGAGAATAAGGAATTCGAGAAAGATATGCCACCATATTTTCATTTTCTAACTATATTGTGTTTCCACATATTTTTAGAGGAAAAGATAGATGTGGCCATAATAGAAGTTGGAATCGGTGGTGAAAATGACTGCACAAATATTGTCAGGTATAATTAATTTTATAATTACTAGAACTCCATAAAGTTTATACTGAATCTACTAGGATCCTGCTTTTAATAGAACCTATGTATGTTTATCGGCATCTTGTTTCTCCGCCTAATTTACTTAATTAATTATTTAATTACATACATTTTTGGCGCGACAGGTCCATGGGACCTAGGACCTAGCTTCTCACAACCATTCGTGTTGTGTGTGTTATATTCTTTACATGAATGGAAGGGAAGTACTGTTCAATGCCGTACCCAAAGGTACATTTTTTTATGTTTTTGAGACGCTTTTTCTTGACAGTTTTACTCTTGGATGTTTGTCAAACGCTCGCGAGAGGTGGGACCATGAAAGAAATTATAGGTGTTATCTGGGGATTGAACCTCGAAACCCTCACTCCGTAGTCCAACGCACTAAATACTTAAGCCACAGAGCCCACTTATTTAATTATTTAATTATTATACGGAACAAAAAATAATTAAAATAATAAATAAGCAAAAAGAGCTGTACTAAGATCTCTATCAGCCTGATCTCTGATCTCAGATCTCTATCAGCCTGACTGACTTATGATATTGGAATGGCAGTAAGCGTTTAATTCCTACTTACTTTTCATTTCAAAAGTTAAATTATGCCAAATTTAAGATTTAGGTAAGCATGTTTTGAACACTGTATATCGAATCTATGTGTACCTTTACTGTACGATCACAGATATGACTTACAGTAAAGTGCCCGTAGTCGTAGGAACCGTTTAGTTTACTTAATTTACTAAGAGCATACTGAACTCCATTGCGGAGCATGGAGTATGGCAGTAAACGTTCCGTAATTGTCTTTCTAGTAATAATCGAAGGTTAAAAGGGGAATCCATCTATCAGATCTATTTCGATCCCCATGTTTAGACATCGAAATGGATTGTGATATTTCATTATATTTTCCTTTGGAATGATGTATATTTATTCGAAAGGAAATTTTTGCTGATTATAACTGCTTTCCTATATTCAACCAAAATGCGCATTGTGACTGCACATCGCATCCGTGCTGCAAACATACGATGCTTTCAGTATGCGATGCGTATTCTGTTGCGTTGTGAATCATGACGTTTAGGAATGTTATGCGATGCGCACAAGTTATTTGTTGGAAATCTGAAACAATGTGCAATAAATTAATTGCAATTCAGATAATTAATCATTTCCTAAACAATTTTGGTGCTGGTGACATCCGAACATTCACGAAATATATTTTAAAGCTAATCCAAAAAGGGTAACAATAACAAATACCATTTGCATCGTGAACTAAGCGTTGTTTGCTTTTGTTTGCGCAGTGTATTCGTTCACAATGCATTTCGGAACGTAATGCGATGTGCCACCATTTTGAGTTTGCATTTAGGAATGGTTGCTGACTCACAAAGCAGGCAGTACTGTTTTTCCTTTAAACAAGTTTTGACTTAATGCAAATAATCAATAATAATTCCTTTCTTTGCAGAAACACATCTACAGTTGGTATCACATCTCTCGGCTTGGAACACACAAATATTTTAGGTGATACTATCGAGGACATTGCAAGGCAGAAAGCTGGAATTATAAAAAATTCTTCAAACGTTTATACTAATGTAAAACAACCAGTTTGCTTGGACATTATTAAGGAAAAGGCCGCGGAGAAAAATGTGAGTACCTACATTATTGTAAATTATGCAGTACGCCGTTGACTGCATAAAAATAGGATATTGTGTCATACTATCCGTTCTTGGGAGATTGTAGTACTGCCCTGTATTAGTTGGTAGGAATTTTTGAGAACAAGGAATTCACTATGGTGTCCTTCCTTGATATTGAAGGAGCTTTCAACAATGTCAAAACAGAAACTATATCTGGTGCACTTCTTGACTTGAAGGTTGAGAACTTCCTTTGATATTGGATTGAGCAAATGCTTAAAACTAGGCTTATCCATGCTGAGCTGGGGTGCTGTCTAACCAGACGGACGGTGTACAGGGGTACCCCCCAGGGCGGAGTATTATTACCACTATTGTTGCTCATGGTAGTGAATGAAATACTCCTAATCTTGGGTTCAGAAGACATAGGCTATGCGAACGACATTGAGATAGCGATATCATGGAAGATCCTACTTAGAGTTAGATGCCTGATGGAGTCTGCGTCCAAGATTGAACTAGTATTGTTCACAAGAAGCTAAAAAATCCCATATGTAACTCTTCCAAAACTGAAGGGTATTGAATTACAATTTGCAGATGATATCAGATACTTGGGAATTATTATCGATAAAAAAATATAAAATATTTAAGACCGTTCTAAGAAGTCCTCCATTGCCCTCTATTCATGTAGAAGGACTTAAGGCCCAAACAGTGGTCTCCAGCCCCGGATTGTTCACTGGATGTACAAGACAGTCGTCAGACCCATCCTGGCTTTCAGTCGAAATCAGGCCGGGATCACAGGGAGCAGGCCATAGCGATATTCCAGGCAATTGCAAAAGCGGACAAGCTAGTTAAGAAGGGGGTGAACCGGGAGGTCCCTAATAATAGAAGCGAACCGTCAGCACCTATTAAATCTATAAAATATCATTTAGATACTACAGTCGTTAGATTGACAAATAGTAGGTGGAACAATATCAGCACATGTCTCTCTTCTAAACAAATCTGTGCCAGAACTAGATTGTAGCAAAACCAGTAGACTTATTTTCGTCAATAGGACAAATCTAAGAAATATAGTTGGTGCCCTTACAGGGCACTGTCTGGTAAACAGACATGCCAGAAGGCTTGGTGCTCCCTTCAACGACTTTTGTAGAAGCTGTAGAGACGAGGAAAAGGAGGAATCCGTGACAAATCTTCTGTGTATCTGCCCTGCCCTATCGGTTTTCAGAAGGGGAGTACTTCTTCGATGATTTTAACGAACTAGCTAGATTTAACTTAAACAACTGGTTTAATGCCTAATCGGCGAACCATACTCCTTCGACATGGGTTCACACCAAAACTGGTTGCCCTACCTCATGTCCCACTTGGGAAGTTTCCAAGTAGGTCTACGGTGCTGGTAATCCAGTTTTTCCATAGTGGTATCACAATGGACCTTCTTTTGGTCTAAGTGTGTCCCAGTTGAGCGGAGACAACCATCCAACCCAATCCAACCAAACTATGAGCATGAGCGTATGTACATATGTAGTTAGGAAATTCTGTTCTACTGAATAAAATGCATCGAAGGATAAACAAACATCTTATAACCTTATATCCTTTTAACCTACATTCCCATAAAAACGTGTTAATTAAATCAGAATGGATCATTTATGTGTAGCAAAGTTTAATATTAACTCCTCATGTACAAATATCAGCAAAATTTATATCTGATCAATTAGGTAGATATATTGTATTACAGTTCAGAATGATTTATAGAAACGTTGAAATAACAGCCTTCTTGTATTTCAGGTTAAACTGTATAGAGTTCCGGAGATCTCTGAATACCATTGGCCCCAAAACATGTCAATATATAAATTCAATAAAATGGTTCAACTTAATGGTTCACTTGCAATGCAACTGGCTTATAATTGGTTAAGACACTTTAAAGGCTGCGGTCTTAATGGACTATCCGAGCTGACTAACGATGTTACTTTAACAGTTTCAGATCAAGTTATTGAAGGCTTTAATAACTGCGTCTGGCCTGGACGTTGCCAAATAATAAAATTTCATAATTTCGAGTATGATCCCATTCCTTTTTTTTCGCAGCGAAACATAAATATTTTAATTGCAGAATTCATTTAGATGGAGCACACACTCTTGAGAGCATGGATATTTGCAGCGATTGGTTTCAAACTGCTACGAAAGACAGGTTAGCGAATTCTTTCTGAATAGTTGATGATAAACTTTATTTTGATCTTATTTACAGTCCTTATCCCAAGATTCTTATTTTCAACGCAACTGGTGATCGTGATTCGCAAGCTTTATTGAGAACCTTGCGTAATCGAGTTACTTTTGATCTGGCGTGTTTCGTTCCTAATATCCCGTTGGTAATAAATACTACTCCTGATATTCATTCTGTGGGCAGTACTAATCAGGATCAATTAATTCGAGCTAAATACCACGAAAGTAATTGGCGACAGTTGACGGGAGATATCCAAAAAGAGCATACGCGTTTATTTGGAACAGTTATAGAATCCTTTTCGTATTTAAGTGAAAGATTTGGGAATGAAAAAGTTAATGTACTTGTTACAGGGTCTCTTCATTTACTCGGTGCTGCAATTATAGCGCTAGAGGAATTTGGTAAACGTTATGTAAATATATAATAATAGGACAAAAGTTGTTTGTTTTTTATTTTCTTTCTTAGATTTAGCTACAGTTTTCAGCTATGCAGTACAAGTTGGTTCACGCCTTCAGCTTATATTTAAAGCCTGTGGACTCGGGCATTTGTGTTCCTTCGCTCTACATGTTCTCGCCATCTCAAAGGACCAATGCCCCGATTTTTGAGTAGTTTGATGTCCCTGTACAGATCGTATAAATCATTGCAAAACCTCCTCTTTCAAAGCCCTCATTCCCTTTTTTTTTGCCCTCATTCGCTGCTAAGCATATTTTGGGCGTTTCTGCCTTAGTGTTCGTGAACGCACTGGTGATTGGTAAGTCTAAGATTATTTTCGACTTTAAAGAAGAAGCGAACTATCTCCACTATCATCCTGCACATACATATGATTTTGGCAACTCATTTCTATTTCTGTGGAGACAAAGAAAAACATCCCAAGTGGTTTTTATACCCTATCCTAGGGGTATATTAAGGTTATTAAGAAATAATCGAGATAGACTATAAAGTACATATGCATGCACATATATTCTTGATCCGTATCAATAGGGAAACGATTAAGCCATGTCTGTCCGTCCGTCCGTATGTTTTAAAGCCTTAAATTTTGAGCAACGAAGGAAAAATTTCATATTTGGGACTCAATTTGAATTTCGCCCACTGTCACGCCCACTTTTTCATAATTTCATTGGATTATATGAAACCGAAAATTCTTATCAAAACTAAATATTTAGATATTCAAATTTTCTACAGACCACCCATGCATCTATTTTGGCCAAGCCCACTTATTAGGGCGTTTTCATCATTATCACCGGTTTTGATGGAATTTTACTTGTAATATCCTCAAACGTTTGAAATTATCGTCGTAGTTCAGTAAAAATGAATGCATTACGGCCACGCCTACTTTAAAAGAGCTACAAAGGAAGAAGGACAAGGTATCAAGGATAACTCAATTTTAACATATGTAAGTCGACTTAGGCTGTATTTTCTTGTTGCCACAGATTTATGCTATCATAGACGGCCTTGAAATCGATAAATAGGTGGATTTTAATAGGTCAACCAGTAACCTATCAAGCCCAGTAGCTTGCTACATCTTAGCTTTGATATTCCTAATCTGATTTGGTTTTGATCAGGTGGGCAGACGTTTTTGCTATAATTGTCTATGTTGAATGGTTCATTTTGCTGGACAGCAAGATGTTGGTATTCATCGCCATTAGTTCAACACACATATTTGTATCCTATAAGGTTTTTATCTTCATCTTAACAGGTCTATATACGTTTCCTTGAAACGTTCATTCTTGGAGTAGAATATCTCAATATCTCCAAACGAGCTCTATTGCGAGATTCTGTTTCCCGGTCTCTGCTGTTTAAGTATCTTGCGATGAGTAGTCCCCCTTCCTTGCAATTCCACTTTATAGTAACTGTAACAACTAAGGAGACTCTATATAAGACGTCGATCATCCCAGTCCTCCTTTATGGCGCTGACGCTTGGACTCTATCTAAAGCGGATGAAGTTATCCTCTGTCGTTCCAAGAAAAAAATTCTTCGTAAAAAAAGTGCTCCTGCTCTTCGGAGTCTTCGAATCAAATCCGGAGGGACAACGCAGTAGAGCAAGACCTCGCTTTAGGTGGCGCGCACAAGTAAAAGACGACCTCAACCGACTTGGAGTGCGCAACTGGGGGCAGTTAGTTAAGGACCGGGCTAACTTGTGAGGGTTGTTGGTTGAAGCCCAGGATCACCCCGAACTAAGTAAATAAGTAAATACTAAATACTACTACTATATTGATTTGTGGTGGCTGACAAATGTTAAAAGAGTCAGAAGATAATCATTATAAATGTAGTGAACAAAAAAAGAGATTAGCACTATCCTTTGACTCTGCGAACGTACACATCGATCTACATATATACATATGTATATGTGCAAAAATATAATTTTCTCAAAATATCTTTCACAAATAAGTACATAGGTACTCTTGTACTCGACTCCATATTACAGAATTGGCAGAATCAATGGTTTGTAAAGCATGGAATTCGTCTTCCTAGTTTTGAACCCATTCGTTTTGCCAAACTGAAGTAGTAGCGGTTTCCTAGGGTAAGTCTTCGCCGAAAATTTTACTGAGTTGATATTTGCTCCGAAGTAGTTAAACTTCTTAACCACTTCGAAGCTATTGTTGCCAATAGTGACGTTTTGTCTTAGGCGGTGGACAGATGCTTCTTTGTTTATTGACAATATGTACTTGGTTTTGTCCTCATTTTCTTCAAAGCCAACTCCTTACGCATGTTCTTCGATTGCCGTAAAATGTTCTATGACGACGCTCTGGAAGCGACCGATGATATCGATGATATCTGGAAGTGCGTATCAAGGCAGTTGGACAGGTTTGTCGAAGATAGTGCCTTCAGTGGTCACACCTGTTGTAGTACGCGACTGAAGAAGTCACATAATAGCGCATCTTCTTGCCGTTTTCAAGTTTGAAATAGTTCGGAGCAACTACTTCCGAATTGCACACTGCACAGCTGGATCAGTGTTGCCGGGATCCCGAATTCGACTATTTTGCTATAGAAACACGTCTATCCCACAGTTTCAAATAAGCGGTCAAATAAAACTGCACTGAAGTATACCATGTTCCTTCTTGAACTTGCCTCTATTCATTTTTAAGTCAAAGAGTCGAATTTGGAATAAACCCGAGAAGACATAAAGGGTTTTTCAATTGGGACACGTTTCCGTGAATGTGATTTTAATGATGTGTACCATAATTATTTTGTACCTAATTTTTAATTAAAAAATTGTATGAACATACATGTGTAATTTCTAGAAGCTATTACCCTCCACCAATTTAAGACAAGAACCCTTAAGAATCTTGATACATCTTTTGAGTTTTGTTGAACTGTTTTACATATGTATAGATATACATTGCTTTACTTTTTCTGCGCTAAATATAAAATAATGCTTATTACACCTTAATAATTAAAATAAGTTTCCAGTATTCCGGCATCACCCTATGCACCTACATACATATGTACATATGTATGCCTTAAATCTAATTTCTACCTTTCATTCGAATTTAAATCTAGACGCAAAATGGTATCAAATGCAATCAAAACACTCCTACGTAAATAAACAGATTTAAGCTCAACAGTCTTTCCTTTTAACTTGCATAGGAATAACCGTAGTCCTCCAGGAATAAATAAAAAAAAAAACATCCATAATTATATGAATGTATGAATGTGCGTATACAAAGCACAACATTTTCTGGGCAATCTCTCTACCATAAATATCTCCCTCCCTTGGTAAAAAAAAAGATTCCGTTTATAGAATACAACCATAAAATGCCGAAAACCAACGGGGGTTGTTAATCGTTCAACCAATCAGAGAGAACGATTACGCTATGGCATACCACTCCCCCACGTTGAGGGGGTTAAAACAGACAAACCAACAAGTGCGCGAAAAAGAAATAACTACACTATTTTGCGGAAACCGTCCGTTTTACAAAATGGCTAACGCGCAAATAGAGGGTGGCTGCATGGGGATGCTGGTGACATATGACATCATACCACCAAGGATACGTTGCAGATGATTAAATAACGATAAATGTATCGCACATGACTTGTATGCACAACAGTGGTGTTTCCCGAAGCACATTTAACTCGTGTACCGTTTCATTCGCATAAGTTCATTAGTGTTCGCCGCACGTCATCATCCGACAAGGATATTCGATGTTTTTTTTCACTTTTTTTGCGTTAAACCATTTGACGGGAAAAATCGTTTAGTGGCAGTTTTCCGCAATTTTCATTCTCACACACACAACCACGCGCGATGCAAACTTAACCAAATTTTTTGTTGTATAGGTGTAAAAGGTTATTAATTTCCAGTTTAGCCACGGAAGTGAAACGGTTAAATGATGCGATAACGGTTTTCGGATTTTCAGTTGTAGTCGTTCGGTTGCATCGTTTAAGTTAAAAAAAAAAAAAAACCCGCTGGCAGAACGAAGAGAATATTTTCGAGTGTTCTTAAGAAAGTGAATCAGTGATATTTATGAAAAGTATTTGCTCTTAAAATTCGGAATTATGCATCAACAAAGCGCGAAATCCTTCTTGATTCGGGATTTACTTGGGGATTTAATAAGTCGACATACGAAAAATGACGACGGTAGGTTGATATCTGCTGCTTTTCTGGCATACATATTTGTACTTATAATTTTTGTTTTTATTTTGTAGTTAATCAAATTCTTTTGATTTATATACGAATATTAATAGTCGTGTTAGTCTTTAACTATAACTATACAGCCCTTGTACTATCCACAACCATGGTGCAAACAATACATTTTCAAATTTTCTAGGTGTGATTTTTAATTTTTTTTTGACTTATCGATGGATATAGTGAATTAAGTGCTTATGCCCTCGGGAATTTTTTTTTTTAAATACCTTCTCCTCTTATTATATCAGATTCTGAAGATACACCGACGGGGTTTTCAATTCCACCAGTACTTCCTTAACAACTGTCAGGCAGGTGCCTAGAACTAAAGTCTATTTTCATATTGTGATATGACTTCAGCGTCCATCTTTTAGTATAAGAAGGTAGGTTCTTAGAACCTTATGTTAAGAGTTATTTTATATTTTGTCTAGAATTTTGTTTTATTCAAATAAGAACTTAATTCATTTTTGTTAAGCGGACTCCAGAACACCACATAGTCGGCCGTGCTGGTGTACGAAAACACACCAACAGAACAAATAAGACAATAAAAGTTGAAGTAGAGAATAAGTTGTGAAGATTTCTTATGAAACGGAAAACGAAAGTGGAAAAAATGTTGGACAAAGGAGTAGTATATCGCCGCAAATATTCTAATAGGTACCTTACCTTGTAATCTAGAAAAGTGGGTTTTTTTGATTACGATTTATTTATATCGTGATATGATACATATGCATATGCAAATGAAAATATTTGTAAAACTACATCCGAAAATGTTAATATATCGTATCCGAACATTTCTTTCGTTGCTGAAATACTTCGTTTTCTATGTCTCCTGCAAAATAAAGTATATTGTATAGTGGGTTACATACAGAAAGTTACATAAAATCCGTCTGGAACGGATGGTATAATATCCTATACTTCTTTCTTTGCATCGGTCTTACTAAAGTGGGCGTGGCATAATGCATAATGCACGATAACTTTAAATATTTAAGGATGTTCTATGCAAAATATTGTCGAAATCGGTTTTTTAATGAAAACGTCCACAAAAAGGGGTTGTCAAAAAGGTACTGATAATGTATGGGCGAATTCCAGATAACTTGAATACTTAAATATTTGGTTTTAATGATTGTTTTTGATTTCAAGTAAAATAGTGAAGTTATATGTATATACATATATGTACATATTGGGAGTGGACGGTTTAAAAAAAATTACACTTGTAGTGGAGACCGAGGACAAAAGTAACATTTTTTACATTTGGATCTTTTCTCTCTTATCTGTTAAAGACTTAAAATGGGTTATTTTGGTTTAACTAAGAACTTTTATTGCACTATAATTCCAACTAAGTTTCAACCATAAATAATAGATAGTTTACGAGCGATATTGGTTTTCCGCAATTCATACCATTGTTATTTTCGTCCTGGATGTCGTGGACGAAAGTAACACACCACAGGGGTGAAAGTAACAGCTATGTAAAAGTTGTTAAAAAGATATTGAATTATGTTTAAACACACCTTCACTAGAGTTTAATTTTTTATTAGTAAAACCGAACAAAAACGTTCATAAATATCTTTTACTTCTATAAAACAGAAACAAAAAAATTAATACAACAAAAATGATTTTCTTTAACAAAAAAACAATATTTTTCCTCTAAATATACATATGTACATATGTAAGTAGGTTTAAGAAAAGTACAAACTTTTTTTAAAGAAAACCATTGTTTAAAGTACTTCTATCAGTTTTTAGTTACTCTGAGTTACTGAGAGAAAAAAAAGCATGTTACTGTCCTTCAAATGACGTGTGTTACTTTTGACCCCATCCGGTAATTACAGTAACACGGGATAATATTTATAAAAAAAACCACAATGACATGTAAACACATATCTAATGCATGTTATGCCAAATACTTATTCCAATACGTATTGTTTTAATGTAGATAATCACCAAAAACTACCGAAAAATAATTTTTCGCAAACAGCTCGATTTACCAATTTTGGCTACAGCGGGTTTGGATTACGCAAAAGTCCAACATTGATTGCCTAAAAGGGAGAGAGATCAAAATGCGAATATACATAACTGCGTACTATAAATTGTCCTGACGGGTTATTGCCATGGTTGCCACTTGGGAAAAAAATTTGCGACCATAATTGAAAAAAAAGTTACCATATGAAGTAAAAAATTACCAAATCATTCTAAAGGCGAAAACGTTGATAAAGTACTAATATACGTTAACACTATTCTCAATAATTAGTTTTTTCGGGTTTACGAGCTTAATATAAATACAGAGCATGACTGGGTCATAAGTTGATGAAGAAGATACTTCTCCTTCTACACATTCAGGTCTATGTAGACCCATTGTGATGCTCATTGAGGTTTACTCCAGTGGTCTTAGTTTGGAGTACATTCTTCCTACACTTATGGATTCGTGTTGAGTACTTTTAACCAGCCTGATGTCCTCGCAAACCTGTAAAGATCAGAGAGAGAAGCATCAAAAAGTTCTTTAATGTCTTGGAAGTAGTAACTTCCTAGATTTCTATTCCTCAGGTAACAGAGTTTTGGAAAGTGAGAAAGGAAATGGGGAGTATCCCCGTGGGTCTCTTCGTCACCGCACCCTCTGCACAGGTCGTCATCATTCAGTTTCAATTTCATTCTTTGATTTCTTAGTAGGTTGTGACCAGATAAAAGCTTTTCGGCCCTACGTTTATCGTACCTTGCTCAAAGTTTACAAGGTGGAAAGTCTTTCCCATCTGGTGTTATAATTTGTTGTTCCACTATCTCTTTAAGGTGGCAGAGTGCAATAAAGACTGATTTATCAGCTCGATTAGGTTCGAGCGCAGAACCCTTTATTACCAATTCGTCAGCCGTTTCGTCGATTTGTTATTTGAGAAGCTTTTTAATGGATGTTTTTCTCGGATGTTTGTCAGACGCTCGCGAAAGGTGGGGTCGTGGAAGAAATTTTAGCTGTTGTATTGAGATCGAACCTCTAACGTATTCCGCATTTTTGAGAGCACTACCTTTTATTGGATGTTATCTGTTTGTTTTTTTCCTGCAAAAACAACCTGGTGCTTCATCTGATAGCATGGATTCAAATTAACCACAATATAAAATTTTATCAAATTCGTTAGAATTGATTTCGAGAAGCGATTTTTACTGAAATAGGCTCAAGTTATGGCACTAGCACCTTTAATTTTGATGTAAGAATGACCCACAGACCCCAGATATGAGGTTTGAAGCAAAACCGTCTAACCGTTTGGGGAAAAGTTGAAGTCGCAAACAGACAGAATTGGCGGACCCACTTCTCCATTACAGTAATGTCAAGTTTGACATGGTTTAGTTTTCAAAGAAATTAAGCATTGAGTAATTTTTTGGAATAGGACATGGATGAGTGATGCCGTGCATCCTTTATATCTATGTACATATATATCTACATATTTAGGCATCATTTACATGAGGCGATTCCGTTCGTATTCAATCAATTAGGCATTACTCAAACTAATACAATTCACTCAATTCTTGACTGACGTTCTTTAATCAGGTCTTGTTCCAAAAAGTTACCAAATTGAGATTAAAATTACCAAATTACCAAAAATTACGAAACCCTGAAAAAATTACCAAATTTGGTAAAAAGTTACCAAAGTGGCAACCGTGGTGACGTCGCACGTCGTGAGATCGCTTGTTATTTTCATGACGGTGTTACTTTTGTCCCCGGTATCCCCTAGTGTATCTCTTCCTCGAAAAAAGATATGGAATATTTCATCTGCTAAGCTCAAAATGTTATACCCAAAAAGTATTGGTAGGTATATTGACAGACAGACGGAAGGATGGACGGACATGGTTCAATCGTCTTGGCTATTAATTCTGATCACGAATATACACACATATATAAAGGGTTTTCCAATAAGGACTTGACAACTTTTTTTTAAAATAAAACGCAAACCATTTGAGATATTTCAAAAACTTTATTATCGACTTGAAGTACAATCAAAACATTTATGAATAGAACTCGACTTCGTTCATATGGCCACCGCGGGCACGTTTGCAGCGGTCGATTTGTTGGACCCAATTTTCAACGACTCGGCCACATATTTCGACCGAAACGGCCGCTATTTCACGTTCAATGTTGGCTCTGAGCACTTCCAACGTCGTCGGCTTGTTGGCATAAACCAATGACTTAACGTAGCCCCACAGAAAATAGTCAAGTGGCGTTAAATCGCACGAACGAGGCGGCCAATCGACTGGCTGGTGGTTATCTTAAGATAACACGCTCACCATACTTACTCTTCAATTCATCATCTTGGCGCATCTTCTCCAGAACCCAATCGGAGAACGTACGTCGTTTCAAATGGTCCATCGGCTTCAATTCTTGAGTCAGTTTGATCTTGTATGGGTGTAAACCAATATCCTTACGCAAAATACGCCATAATGTGGTCTGAGCGATGCCTAATTCTTGAGAACGCCGTGGAATTGACTGATTTGGATCGTTTGCTACGGACGCCTGAACGGCAGCGATATTTTCGACACTTCCACCAACCCGTTGTCTCACTGACACGGCAACATCACACAACGAATATGTAGGGCGAGAATTACGACCGAAAATTGGAGTTAACGCTCTTAAAGTTGCAGTCACCGACTCCGAATTTCGGTAGAAAATTTTTATAATTTGCAGACGTTGCTCGTTCGTGTACTTTACCATGATGAAACTGTTGAGTTTACTGAATAAATTGACAGTGACAGTTTGATGATTAGTGAAAGAGTGCGTTCACAAATTAAATTCAAAATTGTCAAGTCCCTATTGGAAAACCCTTTATATGTACATATGTACCTACTTTATAGGGTCTATCTCAATTATTTCTCTATGTTGCAAACTATGTATCAAACTTTATATTTGTTTAATATTACCTAACCTGTGATTTAGTACTTCCAAATTTGCATTTGGCTCGCTCTTCTTATATACATTTATACATATGTATGTTTAGGATGGCACTCATTTTATGTATATTTTTTAAATCGTCGATGTGGTTGTCAGTCAATAAAAATAAACCAATGTCGGGCATTAAGTTGCAAACACAACTATATATACTCCAATTAAGTTGACGATGTAATGAAAAATCGCAACTCTCTTATATTATTCCAGCCGTTCGCGTTGGGCCAAAACATGGCACCAACATTATACCAATATAGTACGTTAACAACCGGAACCGGTAGTCTGGAGGCAGCTTTAGGAAGTACTGCTTTAATTTTTAGGAATTTCTTCATTAGGAGTAAATGCTTTAGGACCTATCCCATAGAGTCGTAGATGCCTTTGGCTAAATATATAGAACAATTTTTTTAAAGGCCCATTTTTATCATTTTTTCATTGTGTGAATCAGATTCTCTGCACAAGCTTCCCAGCTTAATATACGAAATGAGCTAGAGGTAGCTAGAAAAGTGGTAACGCTTGCACAGTTAGAGGTTTAAATATGTGTACATACATGTGTAACTAGATTGGGGCCTTCAGTCACAGTGTATAAGAAAAGGGGTTATCTGGAATGGGAATTTTAATTTTAACCTAAAAATTTAGAGCGTTTTTTTTTTTAACCATCGGAAGCAAAAATCTATCAGCAAAGCACTATACTTTTATTTTAGATGTACCGACCTTAGTTATACATTTAAGTTAAGCTACTGACAGGGTCATTCAACAGAGTCGAAGTCCACATTTCTAACCGAATGTTTCTTCACCTGTTCCTCTAAGTTTGTTTTCTACTCTAGATTTGGATCAGGTGCCGTGCTTAGGTTCGTGGTTAAAATCGAGCATTTTACTCTTCGTAGAGAAAAGCTTCTCGTTTGCCTTGTTTTTTTGTTAACAATGTTTTTCCAAATATTGGCTTTAGTGCTCACATATTCAGTTCCTCCATAAGATCTCAGTACGGTAACACTAGTTTCACACCGTTGTTTGCAAGTCCAAAACTAGCATTGTAGCATTGTTTGCTGTGTTTATTAATTCTGCGGGTAAAGTTTAAATTGTATTTTCTTAAAAAGACACTTCGTCTTACTGCACATAAAAAAATACCTACTTGCAAAAGAAGCTCAGGTGAATAACAAAAACTTGCCTGGCAATAATAAAATTTAGTATTTAGGCCCACTCCATATATTTCAGCAGCAGATTGAAACGTCAAAGCACTAAGACAACAAACAACGTAGCTCACAGAATACAATTATGGTCTTGAACAGGACCTCCGGGGGATAATTAGAACATTGTGTATGCGGGAGTAAGACAATGCAGTCGATGTGTCACCATGCAATTTGTCACGTTCGTCCTCTTTGCGAATGAATGCAAAAGTCAAATAAAGCATTTGAAAGAAGAGTATTTTAACTCCTAATTGCACTGTACACGACGAATTGTTTCTGGAATCCTTTCTTTTCATGGAGGTTAGTGTGATTTGAATACCAAGTCATACAGTTCACTCGGATGCAGCCACTAAACACGAAGTATTAAGCAGATCCTTTTAGTGGTAATTAATGAGATGATGACAATGATGGAGGACAAAAACGCGTAATGTTTACTCATCTGTGTTCTTTATGAGTTTTAAAATGTGTTTTACTATAAATGCACGATTGCCTGAGGATGGAAACAGTTTTCTACGTTTAACACTTATTTTATGCGATGATGGTGTGCATCTGTGGGAAGGTGGTTAGTTTTATTGTTTTGCTGTAATGAGGTGGTTGTTTTTTTTTCTCTTTCACTGTATTTAGCTAGAAGTGACATTAAGATAAAACTGGGTACTATTCAGCTTAGAGGGTTCATTGCTTATTACGGTAGAGAACAAAATTTGAAGATGAAATGCACAATGTGTTAAAGTCGCATGACTTAAAATCGCAACGAACCCCACGCACAAATTCGCACCGCAATTTGTAGTCCGGATGAGGTAACCATAGCAATCAAAATTATCGAATTGGGAGAGATGTTAAATCCTGGGACATCCAACATTGGTTTGACAAGTAATTGTTCCTGGTTTTGTATTTCAATGGATGCAATAGCCATGCCATGCATTTGAAGACTTTGGATCGTTGGACGGATGGATGCCCTCGTTCTTGGCAAGGATGATAGCATACATACATATATAGTAGATGTTAGATTAAATAGTTTCCTCCTATTGCTTAGACGTCTTGTCGTTCGAAAAAATTTGAAATTTTTGGAACATGCTTCACTGGAATCTGATGTATCTGAAATGTATAATACAAGTACATACACATACATATTTCTGTAGGTGAGAAATATAAAATTGTAACATTTCATTATCTATAGACGTATGTTCTTAATGGATATTATCACAAACTCATCTATTCGTTAATATTGATTTTTTAGTAACATTAGGACATTTCTTGTATAGAAATTCGATTTGCAAGGATTTCTTCTTAAAAGACGATATTTTTCCGGGTTATTATTGGTCGGGTTATTGTTTCTTATTTAATCATAGTGATTACCGTTGTCGTCCTCTTTTTCTGAGACTTCCAAGAATTGTATCGAAAACAAGTTGCCAGAGCTGGGACTAAATCATTCCGGATTTTATAATCCTCACATAACCTTGCCGGTGATCCAATTGATAAGGATTTTGTCTATCTAGTTAGTTACAAATATAAATACAAATTTCTGGCGCGACAAGTCCATGGGACTCTGGGCCTTACTTCTCACAACCATTCATGTCGTTCGCATTATATTCTTTACACGAATGGAAGGGTCCTAACGGTGTAGTGCCGTATCCGAAGGCAATTTTTGTTCTGAGAAGCTTTTTCGTGACAGTTTTACTCTCGAATGTTTGTCAGACGCTCGCGAGAGGTGGGGCCGTAAAAGAAATTTAAGGTGTTGTCTGGTGATTGAACCTGGAACCTCTCACTCCGTAGTCCAACGCACTAACCACTTGAGTCACAGCGCCCACCTAGTTAGTTAGTAAATAATATTTGTATGTAGCAAAGTGTGCCCGAGCTGTTTTTTAGCCCCCAGCCTACGTTGTTAAAGGGCCTTCTGGACATTTATCCATTTATCAATATTTTCTTAAGTTACAGAAATAATAGGTTTTTTGTTCCGCAATAGCATTTAAATGATTTTTATCTATTAAATGATAATAATGTTTTTACCTAATTTTTGGCTGAGTTTCAAAATATAAAAACAAAAAGTTTCGATACGGCAGTACTACTCTTTTGATTCGCATCTGCAACGCAACTTTGATGATTTGTATATGTACATTTTACATTGCATAGGTTTGCTAATTCAGAACGTATTTTATACAAACCAGCCATTTGCCAAAATTAAATTAACAAATTTTAAGTGAATGTCAAATGTATGCATCGAAAAATTATCTTTGCGTCGTTTGCTTAGTTAATGGGCCTCGAAAACGTTTACGAAGCGTTTGGAAACTTGCGATTTGGTCAACATTTTCTTGTTTGACTTTTGGAACTTATGACTTTACATCTTTAACGCATATGATTAATTTTGAACTAATTTTTATGGTAGCTTCTGAATATCTACTAGATCAAATTATGTTTGTCAGGATGGGTTTATGGAGGATTATTCCAATTCTCGCATCCTTTCTGGTCCACTAACTGAAAACCAATTAGTCGCTCAAGTTTTACTTATTTTTAGTGAAACAGGTGCGGATATATCACTAATCAGACTTACTTACTAATCAGAAACCCAAATGAAGACAAAGCATTGCTGTTCGTGTTTTCCAATGTAAAGGAATCTTTGTTTGAAAAATGAAATGTGCATTAATCCCTCTCAGGCATCAAAAACAACGCGACTTAGGTGTGACATTGATTTGACCAGATTCGATAATTGAATGAAGATCTTCAAGGGATAAATCAACTTCATCGATTTCAATCCGAAGAAAATTCACTTCACAGCCTTTTTTTTTTTTGGGTGGGTGGGTGGTTAAACAATTATACCGACCGCATGAAATACTTAATTCACCTTCTTTGCATCACATCATAGCCAACTCTGTCTATTTGCCAAATTAGAAACTAGATCTGCTCGACGATATGAAAGCTTTTATTTACAAGCTGTTCAAGAGCAGAAACATCTGTGTACATTTCTAGGCTTTGTCTAAGCGTTTTAGGTCCGCTTTACCAAACAGCACGGATTGGAAAATTCCACCTTCTAGGTGACGCCGCCGTGGCTCAAGTAGTTAGTGCGTTGGACTACGGAATGAGGGGTTCTAGGTTCATCCCCAGACAACATCTAAACTTTCTTTCACGGCCCCACCATTTCGCGAGCGTCTGACAAACATTTAAGAGTAAAACTTCCATTTGTGTAAAGAATATAACACGCACAACACGAATGGCTGAGAGAAGCTAGGCCCTGGCTCCCATGGACTTGTTGCGTCAAATATTTATATTTTGTTTTTTTTTCGTTTTTGTTCGGAATTTGTTATGTTAAGCGGATGACTTTTCATTTCAAGTCCAATTGTGATTTCTACAAGGTCAATGCTAAGCAGCTTCTTACAAAGAGCAACGATCTTTGGGCAATAAGCGGCTTTAAACCATTCAAGTCTCCTGGACCAGACGGTATTATACAGGCTGAACTTCAACGGAATGTGAACCTAAAATTGACTGGACTTGGTTCACATTCTAAAGGAAGAAAGAGCGTTTAACATCGTTAAACCAAAGGCAATTACAGGCGCACAGTATTGAACCTTGGAATTGAGACGTCGATTAGCGTCCTGGTGAACCAGTTGTTCACTAACAGGTTAATCAGCTCTAAGCTGGAAGAGGTCTCAGTTCGGAGGTTCGTCATTAGTGGTGAATAAACTGCTTCTAATCCTGGAAGGGGAAGGGTGCAAGGTAGTTGCCTATGCAGATGACGCTGATATTACTGTCTCAGGAAAACACCTCATTACGATTAGGGATCTTCTACAGAACGCCCTTTCTAAGCTCTCTAAATGGCCTAAAAAATGCGGTCTGGGGGTAAATCCTCAGATAACCGAACTGGTCCTCTTCATAAGGAAGAATAATATTCCCAACTTTGTTCCACCGAAACTTAACGGCATTTCCCTGGTGCTCACAAATACGGCTAAATCCTTAGGCCTAATCAAATACAAAGTTTTAATAAGCAATGTTTTTACTTTCACCTCAAATGGAAAGTCGAAAACACAACACAAGCGGAGTGGAACAATAAAAGAACACAATTATTGAGCAACCACCAGAAACGGACTAAAAAAACCGACGGAAACTAGCAGATTTTATAAACGTCTTGACTTTTCGAAAGGTAGCCAGTATTACATTGATGAAAATGACCAACATAAAATAATGTGAACTTTCAAGGCTTGCTGAGACTTGATAGAACTGAATGGTACAAAGTTGGTAACCTTAATATAGATCACAAAATTGTTCATTATGCAATCTAAAAGAAATAGAATACATTCAGCACTTTGTAGGTAGATGTCCTAGGGTTACAGAATTTTTGTAGATACAAATATTTTGAGAGAGAGACAGTTCGGGGTAAACTTGGGCCTTAACCAACACCAGGACTTCTGCAGTAGTGACGGGTGGTATTGTTTCCGTGGGTTCCATTGTTATTATACGGGGAAGGTGCACGCTAGTATTCCTTGGGAATAGCCCGCTGACTATGGTATTCATCATAATCGGGCATGTCGGTGCAGCTGCCGCGCCACTTTTAAGTTTGCCCATGACTATCTTGTAGGCACTTCCCCACGGGTTATGTTGGAGGTCTTCTCTTAGCGATTCGAAAGATTCGGCTTCACTCTTTTTTATAAGTCTCCGAAGTTCTTTTCGTTTCCCTAGGCGTGGGGGTATGGGCGCATATAAGGTTTATGTTAGCGAATTTAGTCTTGATGCGGATTGTCATAAGTTGTTCGTTCACTTATCGAAAGCTTAAGACTTCTTGCCTAAGCCTGAACGTATGACAAATCCACATCCGAATAAGCGCTGTTTCTGCTCTCGATAGCAATCACCGTAATAGATGTCACAGTTTTACACCCTCTTTTTGCTGGACCAATCCCATTGCACTTCCTGAATGCCTGTGATATCTGCCTTATAGCAGTTTAGGACCTCTGCTAATTCTTCGACTGCATGCAGTCTGTTAAGATTTGGAACATTCCACGTAGACCGAAGGTCGTTGTCCGTGTTTCAGTTGCTAGGGTTGTCAACATCCTTATCCGTGGCTTGGTAGTTTTCGGAATTACGTATTTTTTCCCGTGGTCGGGAAGTTACACCTACGCACAGCCTCCAACCTGGAGGAAAAGTTCCCTATAATACCCCTAGAACTAGGGGCCGGATTTTCTGGATTCAGTAACCAACTTCGGGGATATGAGCGCTGCCGTTGGCCCATTAAGGGTTCGTCCGCCACCAACTCTTTTGCACCACCTTGACTCTGTAATGAAGATCCCTATAGACCTCGTATTCGAATACGTCGAAACAGCTCATATAGGCATGACACTAGACACTAGATAGTTCGGCCTAACTGGAACTGTGTGCTCTATCGTTGATTCGTTCGCTGCCGTCCGGATTAAGAGGAAGTGCTCTAATATGAACAACGCTCCTCCCGCTCTCTCGTCTGTTACCACCAAGGACCTTTGAAAGTGGTTGGTAAATGTATTGGTCGAGGTAATAGGCACCCATCAGTCACCAACGTGGAGGTGTAGAGTAGGAGTTGATAGTGAGAGGCTAAAGCGAGAGGCTAAAGCGAGCGGCTAAAATGAGAACGCTTCCGGTCTCATATATTCGCATCACTACCCCTTGGTCACCTTTAGGCTCCCTATATAAAATATAAGTTTACTTACATATATACATACATACATAGTATATTATAAACTTTTCGCATAAAGAATCTAACAATTGCACAATTTAAATTTAAATTTAAATTTAACAATTTAACAGCATAACGAGTACCAACTATGTGTAATGCATTTCTGTTTTAAAACCTTACTCCGTGGTTTTTCTAGGGCTTGTGAAGTTTCCATTTAAAATGCTCAGCATTCTCTCCGTATTAGGCATAGTCACCTCAAAGTAACTCATGCGGTATTCTTTCATATAAAACGTATTTTCTTACATTGTTGTTACACATATTGTAAAGGATTAGCAGCAGCAAAGCGGGATACGTTTAAGTGCGATCAGCTCATCTCCTTCAATAGTAGGCTTATTTTGACTTTTGAGTTGCTGTTTAAAAAGTATGTTTTATCTTGTAGATTATATCTCAGTCACGAATAGTATATTCTATGTTGGGAACTCCGGGCATCGATTACGTATCTTTCGTATTTACATATATCGTCCGATTGATGACAATAGCGCGCTAAATTTAGATCTTAAGGCAGTAGCCTTATCCGAGAATTGTTAGTCCTAGATGAACCGTATTCAGATACTAAACGTTCCCAATTTTGTTTAAGATAACCTCTTCTGGAGATATTATATGAATAAGCACCAGGTTAGGCAGCCTCCCTTGTTCCATCTCGGATATTTTAACTGTATGTTCAAAGTGCAGTCATAGAGTTTACAGGAAAAGGGGCAGTACCCCAATCTCCAAATACAACATATAGTTAGGCGTGTTGTTAGGTAGGCGAAAAATTCGTTTTAAGAGATATCCAAGAAACCTTTCTATTTCCTAAAAAGGGTAAAAACTCCACACTTAGGCTACGTATAAAAGAATCATTTTTGCTGTTTTGAGCTGTCGGTTATGCTCTTGATCACAATACAACGACTCCAAATTGAAGATATTCGATAGCTCTACATTAAGTTGTTTTTTCATATTGAGACATATGTACATATGTATGTAGATATGCACATATGTTCTTTAAATAGAAGATTAGTAGTGTTATTATATTGAATCGTCTATACGTAAAGTCTTATCAGTCGATAGTGTAAGTTGTATGGTAAATTCGCAAAATGTATTTAGATAGATTATTTCCACCATTTCTACACTACGTTGACTACTACTACAAACCAGCTCAGACTTTTCGATAAATGTTTTATGTAACTTGCGGTCAAAATTTTAAAATACATCTATTCCATTGTTAGTTCAAAAATCAAATCATTGAATAGGTGACAAGTGCCAATCAACAATATTCCAATTAAATTTAAAATGATATGTCGAAGTTCCCAATACACATGTCTTCCAAGTTTAAGTGGATATTACAGCAAACAATTCGTAATAGGAGGGAAAAAAAACTTTCAGATGCGATATATGTACATACATACTTGTCCATAAAAGAATATTTGACGTGACTTTTTGCCAATTCCAATTCCGACGAATAACGACACAAAAGAAAGAGGTACAAACACGCATATACATATGTATGCATATGTACATACATACGTGTATGGATATGTAAGGATGTGCTTAAAATTCCCAGGAATTGATTGCCACCACTCTCTTCGTATCGGCCGCCTCGTTGCAATGCACACGTGAGTTTCTGCCAGCGAACTCAATCAGGAAGCAATCCAAGGAAGCACGTGAATCAAATTGACGTGTGGGTTATCTCCGGCGGACATGTTTGATACTCACATCAATTGGAAATTGAATAAGTTCTTTTTTATGATTTTAATGTACTTTTTTATTCGAATGGAAGATAAGTGGAACAGTTGGAGTGCACGACGACGCCCACTGGAGATACATTTAGAGCTTTGTTGAGCTGCAGATACATGTCTTGAAATATGTTGTGCGTAATAATAGGACGACCGTTTTTCAGATTTATTTTTGCGGTAATGATTTGAGGATTTATAATATGTACATACATACATACCTATTGCCGATATGTTAAAAATAATATCCTTAGAGTGGGTAGGCTAAGCGTTTGCACGAGTCAAGTTTATTTTTTTTTTCTTTTTTTAATACAGCACAGTTGGATATTAATGAGTACTGTACTGTGTATTTGGAAAATTACGCCTACAGTACTGTGGAGGCGTGTAGAATAGAAAATAAAACGATATCTATTTATATTGTCTAGTAGATTTGAAATGATTTTAACATACCTATTACTATTGGCGAATGAATGTAATAAGTTTTTCGGCCGTTTCTGTTGATTCCTTAGGTTAAGAGAAGCCACTAGAAAACGGGAAGGATTAGCATCCTTATCGCATTTTATAGTTAAATCATTTCACATAATGTTTTTTTTACTTATGTTCTAGTGCTAACAGCTAAGTCCATCTATCTTCACCTAATAACAATACAATTTTGTGTATTCTAAAATATACCTAAAATATATTGCAAAAAGTGCAGTACTATGAAAGTTTTATGATTTTTTTCCTGTTTATTTACCACTATTGAATTTTTACAATTTTTTTTTTTGTAGAAATAAACTTAAACTACTAATGTAACTATAATGATTTTTTAAAGTAACTGACCTGAAGGGTTCTCAATACTTATTATATTATTGTATGATAACTTAAAGTTTGCTCTAGAACTAGTTTAACTAACAATTATATTTAATATACCTAAAAATCGGATATTGAGTTAACATTATTTTTATTTTGTATTATAGGAAAATGTGGGAAAAAACCAATTACAAATATTAGTTATTTTTTAAACAAGAACAAAAAACACTTAGTAAAGAAAAAGCCTAACCTAACCTATCCTAGGACTAGGCCCTGACATGTGATTTCCAATCCGTCAATGCTTAAGTCAAATTAACAACAAAATCATCGGCGCATCAGAGATCACATGCCAGGGCCTAATCCAACTTAACCTAATCGTTAGCCACAACCCAGTCAAGCCACCAGTATTTGTCATGATTATACCTGTCAGCATTGCTTGAGTACCTTTCTGGTATGCTTACGCAGTATCTCAGATCAGCATTTCCATCTCTTAAGTCGATTGGCTCGTAGAGGATACGTTTATCTGTCGCTCTTCTAGCAATATGATAAATAATTGGCCCGTTCGTTGAATCTGATAAGTATCCATGTCACTCAGGGTTAGGGTAAAACAAGCCCGATACTAATTCGTTCTCTGTAACGTTAGCTGACCGCGCGAAATGATTCCTCAGAAGATCCAGGATGACATTGTCAATTTTGGATACACCGGAAGCATCCAATAGTCTCTTATTAGAGACGTAATGCCGAAAGTCGGTATGTGCGCTTCTATACCTTCGCATACAGGCTCGAAGACATTTTCTCTCAAATAAGTTTTTCCATGTAAGATGGACTTATGTTCCACCATACTGGACTCGCATAAGGCTTGGTAACATATGACCTTCACATCGGATCTTAGATAGCTGGAGAAGAATACACGTTTGAGAGACATAAATGCCGCTTTTGCCTTTTTCAACTGAATATTTACGTTAGATATTTCACAGCGGTCTTTGACTTGATGCGAAGACCATTAGCACTCTTTATTTGCAAATTCTTCCAGTTGCGTCTCAAGTCTGAATTACCACGTCGTATTGGGGTGCGGAACAGTATAGTTTCACATTTTTCTTCGTTTATTTTGAGCTTCCACTTTGAGCAGAAAGTCTGAATTTTATCAAAACTATTTTGTAGTTCAGTCTGTATGTCTTGTATTTTTGAACTACTTGCATACAAAGTAACATCGTCAGCAAACGCTAACGAATTACCAATGTCCCTAAGCATTTCAGAAATGTAGATAATAAATAGGAGCGGTGCCGTGACTGTGCCTTGTGGAAGACCATTAATGATATTAAAAACTTTAGTTGTCGTGTATTGTCTATCAGTTACAACAAATTTCTTCTCATATATCATAGACGCTATCATCTTTACGCGATGAATCGGAAATCGAAAAAGTTTATAAATTAACCCGTCGATCCAAACCGTGTCAAAGGCTTTTTCGATATCCAATAGACAGGCACCTGTACATCGTTTGGCATTGAGATTCCAACAAACGTCTGAAATCAGTTTTGTAATAGCATGCACCGCCGAATGGTTTCTTCTAAACCCAAATTGGTTTCGAGGTATAATCTCCTTTCTATCGCAAACGAACAAAATAGACTTACTAATAATAACTTCAAAAATCTTCCCGATATTTGGCAGGAGACTAATTGGCTTATAGTTAGAAGGATCAGAAGGATCCCTCCTCTTTTTTACTATTAAAAAAACCTTCGATGTTTTCCAATAACTCGGGAAGTATTTGTTGTTTAATAAATTGTTAAATATAACGCAATATTGCCGTATGATTTCGTCCGGTATATGCTTTAGGATTATATTGGGAATGTTATCTAAACCACTTGATTTTTTGTTCTTCAGTTGCTTGAATATAAATGTTAATTCGTCTAGTGTTGTGAAGTAATTGTGTGTCTGTTCATCTGTTAAATGGTCGGCTTTTAATCGCTCAGAAAATCTCAGAAGAGTTGGTGTATCTCTAGTGCGAAACCTCAACAGTTCGTCATTTATGCTTCGCTAGTTATGCAGCTAGGGAGTTCCCTAGCATGAATTACCTCAAAATGAGAGCCAATCAGATTAAGCTTATCAATACCACTATCTATAACGTAGTGGTTATCGATAATGGGGCAGTGGTGAATATTAATCTCTGCCTATCCTTGATCGCTTCGAGAGAAAGATTCTCCGTACAATTTTGTTTGCGTTGACGGGCTTTGAAGGTGAAAACTTAAGGACAAACTATACGAGCTGTTCAGCGATATCGACATAGTCAAAAAATTACGCATCCGTCGGCTAAGATGGCTAGGACATGTAGAGCGAATGAACACAAATGCTTCGGCTCGTAGAGTCTTCGAATCTAACCCGAAGGGACAACCCAGTAGAGGAAGACCTCGCCTTAGGTGGCGTGCGCAAGTAGACGAAGGCCTCAATCGACTTGGAGTGCGCAACTGGAGGCAGTTAGCTAAGGACCGGGTTAACTGGTGAGGCCCAGGTTTACACCGAACTGTAGCGCCATCTAAGAAGAAGGACTGTATAGCTCTTCATGGCGAACATTTTCAAATAGGCACACGTTGTAGGATGCCACAAAAGCACAGTGAGTCGGTTTTTGCAGAAATTAAGTTCGATGGGCATTAGGCTAAATGAAGTGGATCAAAGCCGCTTCTCTCTGCTGCAATGAATAAAAAATGATTGAAGTGGGTCAAACAGCACACAGGAATTGACCGCCAACGATTAGAAAAAGGTCATATTTTTGTGACGAATTGAAATTTGATTTGATTGGGTTTGACGGAAGGCAGACAGTGCGAAGAAAAGCTAAGTTTGCTTCCGACCGTTAAGCATTCACCATATGTTATGGTTTGGCGATGGATGACAAATTTGGGTCTTGGCCGTATTTCGCTCTTGAATGGTTCCGTAAATGCAGCGAAATACAAAGAAATCATTGCTGATGTTGTTGTTTCTATAGTAGAGGAGTTATGTTGCTAAATCCCCAATCCCATATTTCAAAATGATTTCGCTTTCTGTCATTGCGCTTATTCTCTACATAAAAACTAATTTTGATCTAAAATTTAGACTAAAAACCATATTGTTTTTTTTTTTCAAGAGATAACCCAATGTAAGGCAGATATTGGCCTTGAATCTCTAAATTGACCAGAAGATACATAGGTCTGCCCTTAATATAATAGAGAACGCAACAAGGCACCTAAAACTATTATAGAACTGAAAATAGTCATAGTGGAAGTGTGGACTAAAGGTAAAACATCAGAGGAAATCCAAAAACTTTAGGACTGTATGCCACGAAAGGTTCAAGCGAAAGAAAAACTGGACTTCTTGTAATAATGAATAATTAGTGTTATTTAATGTTCCTTTAATTACTTTTAATATAAAAATTAAAAAAAAAAAACTACTCTAATATTTCCAAGGTGTGGCCCAGAGTCTTTTTAAATGTTTCGTGGCAGTTCCTTAATATGCCTCTAGAAGATTTTAACCTGCTTGAGTTAACCCCTGTCGTGGAGTAGTCTAAAACAGAAACAAATGTTTGTCTGTAGCTTTGGTATAGCTAAGCGGCCTGCCCGAAACAACCGGAGATTGTTATAAATTTCAAGATGGTTAATATTGCCTTTCCTAATATGTCGGCCAGGTCGAAGTGAGAAGTAGGAAAAAACGCTTTTCTTGACAACGGTCAAACACACTTGACTACTTGACCACAAAACAAACGAAAAAGTTTATAATGGGCCAAAAAGGAGGCAGATTGAACGGAAGAAGATTTCAACAAACTTTTATGGAGCAAGAATATGAATCCAAGTTCGAGGTATTTGGCACAAAACGAAAAGGTTTCGTTCGACCCAGCGCCGAATAAAAGATGCTGCCAAACCGTGTAGTCCCTACCGTCAAGCATGAAGGCGGTTCTGTTCTGGTTCTTCAAGTGCAGTGGGAGATCTGGCTCGAGTGATTGGTAAAAAGAATAAGAAGTGATACAAAACAATATTGGAAGAAAACGCTGTGACATCTGAACAGAACAATGACCCTAAACACACGTTAAGACTTTGTCAAGACTACCAAAAACAGAGGAAAGACGAAGAAATCTTATAAATCATAATATGGGCATCGCAATCACCAGATTTAAACCCTATAGAGCTGTTGTTGGAGGAACTGGATAGAAGGGTCCGTGATCAATGCCCATCGTCAGAATTTGTGTTGTGGAATATATGTACTATGGATTGCTGGAGCAATATACCACAATCAATAATTGAAAAACTGATAGCTAGAATGCCAAGAATTATAAAAAAAGGAATCCAACGTAAAGGTGGCTTTTTCAAACAAAATGAAAATATACTTCTTGTTATCTTGGTTTCAAATAAGTATGTTCTCTGTTTAATTTACATGATTATTAGTCTACTAAAGAGTTTTTTTTCGATGTTAGATTTTGTTGTTCCTTAAAAGTTTAAAAAGTAAAGGGAATCAAATTATATGTACATTCCAAACAGATTGACACATTTTCTACAGGTTCTATTCATAAATTTCATTTAAATAATTGACGAATTGTCTAATAAAATATGTGTGCATCTTTATTTTTAATTTAGAATCCGATATATCAGATGACAACACAGAAATTGATATCGAGGATCGTTCTTCCCCTGAATCCGGAATAGTGAACTGTCACAATGACATGCAATTTAACAATACTCACCTGCAGAATAGAAACATACTTAGCAACGAGTCTAGCGCTGATTCTAACAACCTATCTTCACCTGAAGGTCACAGTTCTAATGATCATAAATCAAATTTAGGAAAATCTGGTCGCAAACCTCGTCGCCGGAGAACAGCTTTTACACATGCACAACTGGCGTATTTAGAACGAAAATTTCGTTGTCAAAAGTATCTATCAGTCGCTGATCGAAGTGATGTTGCGGATACCTTGAATCTCTCGGAAACCCAAGTGAAGACATGGTATCAAAATAGAAGGTAAGATACAAAAAAAAAAAAACAAATTTGCGAATGTAATGAATAATTCTTTAAATATCTGTAGAACAAAATGGAAGCGTCAGAACCAGCTACGATTGGAACAGCTGCGACATCAAGCATCTCTGGAGAAAGAGTTTTCAGGAGAACATGCGAATTCCGCTACACTAGGATGTTGCCCGACTTCATTATCGTCATTTTCACCTGCTAATCCTTGTACTTTTCTAACGTCAGCAGCAGCGGCTGCAATATTTCGCAATGTTAGTTACGTGCACGGGTGTCCTTTGTAAAATTATATGTAACGTATAGTATTTGATTTGATAGTTTCGAATGTACAAATGATGTAAATAAAACAATCTAAATTAATATTTTCTTCCGATTTTCGTGTGCAATAAATATATGTATGTATGTTCGAAAATACAAAAATAATAAAATCGGTTCATGAATATTATTCTTAATTGTTTTTATTTTTATTTTTATTAGTTTGTTAATATTTTTCAGAAGACATGTCGATATCAATCTTATTCTATTTTACGTTCAGAGCTAGGAGCAACTCTGCGACGTCGTAAAAGGGAGTCGTGGAGGGAATTTTGCTCGAATATGAGGAGCACAGCTGAGGTCAATAGACTTTAGAAAATTGTCTCAAAGGATCTAGTTTCCAAAGTCGGACTCATTCGTGATAGAACGGGGGAGATTGTTGAAACAATGCATCGTACAAATGAGCTCCTCATGGAAATACTCTTTCCGGGAAGCCTTGAGTCAGATCAGCCCTTGGCTTTGAAGAAACAAGGAGCAAACTGGATGGATAGGGCAGACGAATTGTGGTGGATCGTATGGACAGAACGGCGCTGAAAGTGTGTCCTTTGAATAGTAGACAACATGCATACAGAGCTGTCATGTTTACGGAAACAGCGCTAGATGACATACATACCGGAGGCATCGCAATGACCATAATAATGGACATTGAAGGCGCCTTCGATAAAATATGCTTCGAAAGTCTAAGAGTAGCCTTAGAAGAACGCAGGGTTAACCGCAGAATGCAGAAAAGACAGATCGAATCATCTTCACGAGGAAGAGGAGAGGTTTGAAATTTCAGCCTAGACACTTTTCGGATCGGAGATACATGTAACCAGAAAGCTTAAGTATTTGGGTATGTACGTAGACTAAATTGGAACTTCCATGTAGAAGAGAAGACCAAAAAGGTTAATAGGGTGCTTTATCAGTGCATACGGGTATATGGACTAAGGTGAGGAATCTCGCCGAGGTCAGTATACTGGATATATACGATGATAGTTAGCCCGATTAACACATATGCAAAAAGCCAGCTAGAAAACTGTAAAGAAACAGTTAGATGGGGTCCAACGTCTGTCATGTTTAGGGATCGCCGGTGCAATACGAACGAAACCAACATTCACAATGGAAGTGATGCTAGGTATTCTGCCGGTGCTGGTCATATGAAAATCCTGGATCTATTGAATAACGAGATTAGGGAGTTGAATATGCCTATGGATGAAATAAAGAGAATGAGTGCTACCGAAAGGTATCACAAAACTCTTATTGGGGATGGAACACTTCCGGAAAAGAAGATTGGTAATATAATCATCTTTATGGATGGCAGAGCGGGGACAGGTATTTTTTCAGAAGGACTGGAACCAGCCTATCATATTAGTCTGGGGAAATATACCTCAGTCTATCAAGCCGAAATGATTGGTCTGTTGCATGCGTTGGATCACCTAAAAGAGGGTAGATACGTTACCATAGCACTGGGCAATCAATCAGTGATTAGACGCATGGAGCAAAGAGCTATCAATACATCACTGGCATTGAAATGTGTTCATGAGTGCTCATCTCGAAATGAGACGACTCTGCTCTGGGTGAGAGGGTACTTAGGGACTGAGGGCAATGAAAAAGCAGTCTCTCTAGCAAAGCAAGGGCCAACCTCGGAGCACTCTGGTCCGAAACCATTTGCTGCAATTGGCAGAGAAATATGCAACTGGGCCGCGACGAGACACCAGAGAGGCGACACACCAGATGGCACTACTCACAGAGAAGTTCTAAGCTTAGGGCAAAGAACAATGAAATGGATGGTACCGTACAGGTCATGGAAATTTCGGGTATCACCTAAAAAGATGGGTCTTCTAGAGGATGTCACCTGTGAACTATGCCTGGGGGAAATCGGGTCGCCAGCACATACATATGTATATTGTGTTAACGTTTAGCACTAGCTAGCAGAAGAAGGGAGGTCCTGGGGAGCCACTGGGTAGAAACCCAGAGGATGAACCGGATTTCTGTTAAACAGAAGCTGGCGTTGACACGAGGAATCAGGCCTTCTTCGGACACGGCATTCACTAGTAGGTCCCTTCCATTCGTGTGAAGTTTATAACACGCACAACCCTCGTGGGAAGCAGCAGAGTGAAAGAGTAGAGCCTATTATTGGTTAGAAGCCCTATTGACAGCTCTTATTCCTTTTTTGAATCCTTTGCCCTGCTTATGCAGAAGATGCTGCAATAATGCCAAGAGCCAAGTAAAAAGGTCACTGTAAAAATGGTGATGATGTTACTCAATGCGTTCACGGCGGTCGTAAGACCAATTCTTACATATGGTTCACTGGTATGGTGGACGGTACTGGAGAAGCAATACCAGCTTTCTAACCTCACCAAAATCCAGAGGGCAGCGTGTATTGGAGTCATGGGATCAATGAAGACAACACCAACAGCGGCAATGGAAACAATGCTCAGTTTCATTCCGCTCGACATATACTGTGGCAGTCTGGCGGCTAAAACCGCTATAAGACTGAGAGAAGGCCGAATGTGGTCATCGAGCCTGTACGGCCATGCCTCAATTTTGTCCCGATGGGGATCCACCAACTGTTTGTCAGAAATTGATCACATGACCCCCACGCTAGTTTTTGAAGAGATTCGCTATAAGAATTCCTGACAGAATGTACTGGAAGCGCCGAAGAACCATGAAGAAGAAGGAGTTGGCGTTCTATACCGACGGTTCTAAGATGGACGTTGGCACGGGAGCCGGAGTTTATTGTGAGGCCCTAGGGATAAACAACTCCTTTAGAATAAATGATGATTGCAGCGTCTTTCTGGCAGAAGTCACAGCCATCATACAGGCTGCTAAGATTATAAGCGAGAGCAATATCGTTGGCAGAACGATTACTGTGTATATAGACAGCCAAGCAGCCGTTAAGGCTCTGGACTCCGCTATAATCAGATCAAGACTTGTGAAGATCTGCAAATCAGTCTTGAATGAGATATCTAGAGCTAATGCGGTGACCATCTGTTGGGTGCCAGGGCATATGGATATCGTAAGAAACGAAAGGGTTGACGAACTTGCTAGTAACCCCAATCAGTTCCTTACAGAAGAAAATAGAGGATGAAGCCATCGGTCGAGCAAATAGTCGCTGGGTTCATCTGGAAACATGCGCAACAGCCAGGGCCGTATGGCCGGGTATCAGCAAGAACAGATCAACTTCTCTGGTGAAACTGAGTCGTTATAAAACACAGGTCGTTTCAGGGATAATTACTGGTCATTGTGCCATTGGTGTCCACGCGGAGCGACTCGGTGTACTACATAATGACTTCTGTAGAAGTTGCAGGGACGAAGAAGAAATTGAATCAGTTCGTCACCTGCTGTGTGACTGTCCTGCCCTATCCGTCAGAAGAATGAGGACTCTTGGTAGTTACTTCTTCTCGGACTTGGAGGACTTGGGTAATGTAGAGCTGACGGACCTCCTGAGATTCATATCATTATTTGGGTGGTTCCAATAGCGGACTTTATAGGTTTCCGGGGTTAAATGATTGGGCAGTGAGCAGTGACACTGTCACAAGGCACCCATCTACCTACCTACCTACCTACTCAATGCGTTAGATAAGTGATTTATTTGAACGGGGTCATTCTATAAATCAAAACAGATTTGATTAAATTCATCAAGAAAAATAATAATGGATCATGATCATGGATAAAAAACACATATCTTGAAAGATAGCACCTAAATTGAGCCAAAATGGTTGCACTGCGAAACCTAAAAAGAAATTCAGGTAACTGAAACAATGTCCTAATAAGTACTTAGTAGCTACTGTCCATTAGTCTAGCTTGGGAATGCGTATTATTTAAATGAAATTTGTATACATTTTTCTAAAAGGTCAAATAAGGGTCTAGCAAAATGAAAAGGCTTACAAATACCCTGATTCGTGGTAGTGTAGAACTTGCCGTTGCACTGCTCTGTACCTAATACATTTGTATGCATGTACCTCGGTAACTTATTTTTTAGTTTCTGATTATTTTTACATCTACGCAATTTAAAAATATAAAAGACCCTTATGCAAATGCCCACAATATTTGGCAAGGGAGCAAAGATTTCGAATTACGGCATTTTATCCTTTGGCCGTATCATTAATTCACATCTCTATTCAATCAAACAAGTGCTTTTGTTACTTAGAATCTACTTTTTCACCCCTTTAAATTATTGTCACGCCACAGCGCCGTGTCGAGGGTGAACCGCATTTTAAATGCGGCTGCTCAGAAATCCACCCCTTGAATTAGCCAGGAAGCCATCTTCATTGCCCCGTTGTAATCATCAATTGGTAGTAAATTAACCGTAAAATACATAGATTTGTTACAACAAGTGCTCATTACAATCACAGACAATCACTGACAGAGGATTGATAAACACACACTAATCCGTTGCGGTTGAGGGGATGAATTCATTAGGTGCTATCACAAAGAAATTATCTTAGATACTTAGAAGTTTTTTTTTTAAATTAAAACCCCTTGTGCAAATTCTCAAAGTAAATCGTTACACTTGGTGGATGGGAAATTTCGTATTTGCGGTTAAATTATAGGGTAAACTGTATAAATTTTAGCAATTGATAAGCTTTTGTCAATAGCATAATTGGATCCACTCAAGAGATGTAGATATGTTATTACAGATTGAATTTGAGGAAATTGTTAACTTGTCTTCTCATATGACACGAGTATCTATGGATGTATGATTGATGTAATAAATACATGTGTTTATTTCATTGTTGGATTCAATAGCACCCTTACAAATTCCCTACATCATTTTACCTTGAGTACTCAATTAGCAATTTCCCTGTCAGAATACTACTATACCAAGATTTAGTCATCGTTATCCCTTGTTTGAATCAATATAATCAGCGGGATCAGTAGCGACATCGTGATTCTCAGTGTTGTGCACTCTGACTAACTGGCTAGATTTTCTAAGAAAACAGGACCCAGATGAAGCAGTCTTCTTTCTTCCTCGTCTTTGTCCATGCATTGAGGCCTGATCTTTTTTTGCCCTTTAGAGCAATTTGATATTGGCTCGTATGGAGCAAGATCACGGTGCTGATCTTTCGATCGCTATAGTGACATGAGGGAGTACGAACGTACTTAAATTTAATGATCTTGGACCGAGGAATAGCTAGTGTGGTAGGAAGACTACTGCGACAAGGGTCAGCACTAGCGAATGTTGGTTTTCGAATAGACCTGGGTTGTTTGACCTATTGTTGATTTAATAAGTAATTGAGGAATTTTCGTGCATCGCTGATATACAAATTTGTGCACATCATTAGAAAGGTGACGTAAAAGACTTTGAGCAGCTATGATACCATTAGGTTCCGGTAACTCTGTGGTCCATAGGAGATTTTCGATCGATATTCTCAATATGACATGTTGCAACTGAGGAAGCACCATAAAATGGGTGTACCCCGATATCTTAAAAAAATTAAATATAGAAAGCAATCACCCCATCGAAACATAGATCTAGAAATTGTTTGTCGAAGATGAGACATATGTCTACAATTTTTGGGAAGATCAACGAAATTACTTCACCGCTCGCTCCACTCACGCTCTGCTTCGCTGCTCCTTAACGATCGCTGTAGAAATTTGGTAGGCAGGCGCCAAAGTTGCCTGCCAACGGAATTACATTAATGAGATCAAATTCAAGGTTTGCGATACATGTCGGACAGATGAGACTTCTACTTCTTAAATGAGTTTGTTCGTTTCAAACAACACTTTGTACCCTTAACTTGTTGCCATTGACGATGTTCATTGAACTCTTTATCGTTGATCTACTAACATTAACTGCATATCTAACCTCAGACCAATTATTTTCTCAAAAATTAACATCAATCTAAAAACACTTTCTTATTCCAATTGACACACTATAGAAATATGATGGATACAAAGGACAAAATAATTGTTTTTCAAAAGCCAATTTGCATCTGCTTTGGTTTCGAAACTTTTCACAAGTCCTAATGATTTCGAAATGTCGCCCGTTTACCCTCCCATAAAGACTTCCTTAACTAATGGAAAATGTTTTCCCACATAACGCACACATAAACTTAACCACAATTGTGCACAAAATGCTTCGAGTGAAATCCTAGTCACATGCATACATACATACATACATATAAACCACAAATCACATGGAGACAATTCAATCCTAAAGTGTTGTTTTTACTTGGTGCATTATGTTCGCGTATGCCTCGAGTGACTTACCGAACATACATAGATGTAAAGGAACATAAGTCGATAAACGAGGACAAATAACAGAAGTGTTGTTGAAGTAAGTAGTAGGTGGAGGTATGAATAAATGTTCGCTCGTTATTGTAGTATAGAGGATGTAGGAAACAAAACGAAAAGTCCTCAAGAGGGTGCAAAGGATAATGTGAAATGTCACCCGTAGGCTATTAGGTTTAACGATATTTTAACTTTTATTTAAAATCAGAGAATATTTCGCCAGAAATCATTTTGAGGACATTAAGGATGAGGGTGACTTATCAGAGCCACTTTTATTTTTAACAGAAAGGAGGTGCTTGATTTAGAGGAGAAGAGGGTATATCTATCCTCAATTTGCCAGATCACATGATATGAACAGATTGTTGGACAATTCTAAACGCCCTTATTTTTCTTTTTTTTTTTAATGAGGTGCCACGGGCGTAATATATAAATGAGAGTTGAAAAAAGATAAGGAAGAAAGAGGACACATACATATACAGTGATGTGAAAAATAATAGGGACACTTCTACGAAAATGTTTCAAAAGCGTCCAATTCCTGTGATGGTTGATCGAAACAAAGAAAATTAATAAGATCTTAAGCTTTACTGTTTGTAAAACAAAGTATAGTTGTCTACACCCAAATATTCTGTCTGCCTCCCAAATTATGTCATAAGTTTGCGCAGAGCGGTTTGTTTCGGCTGTGGAAAATAATAAGGACACCTCTTATATCTCCTCTGTAAATCAAGCAATTTTTGTTTTTAGCTTTGCTTTTTTAACCTAATAGGTAAGATAAGAGTTTAATTTTACAAAACAAATTAAAATTTGTAAATTTATTAGAAATTAGTGCTAAAAAATTGGTCGAGTACAGCACTGTAGCGATGAGATGAGGAAACAAATAAAAAATTTGCATAATAATGATTTTTTAAACCGGAAATTTGTCCAAATTGTTGGGTGTTCGAAGACAATAATTGAAAATACAATTAATTGGCAATCTAAGGCAGAAACACGTTGAAGAAAGCCAAAAAAGGCCGCCTCTCTCAAAAAAAGGATATTGCGCTACGTAAGAAATTAACCTTTTGCTTCATACTGCGCATTGTAAAAGGAATTTAACCTGGACGTCGACACTTCTACCATACGGAATATTCTTATAACCAACAATTTAAAAGCAAAAAGCGTAAGAAAGGTACCGCTCCTGTCGAAAAAGAATGTAGCCAAAAGGTTCCTTTTTGCAGAAAAACATTGCAGCTGGACTGAATCGCGATGGCTCGATATCCTTAGGTCTTATGAGACTTAAGTAAATTTATTTAATTCTGATCACTGCAGCTCACTAGTGTGGAGACCGCCCAATACGGCACATAATGATAAATACACCATCAAGACGGTGAAACATGGTAGGGGTTGCATCATGGTATGGAGATGTTTCTCCTACCAGGGTGTAGGTCCCATCCATAAAATCGGGGGCACTATGATAACACTGTCCTACTTTAATATATTAAATACTACTATGCCGAAGATAATATGCCTCTTCGATTGGTGTTCCAACAGGATAATGATACTAAACACTCATCGAAGCGTTCAAAAGAGTGGTTCTCGGACAACGATGTCAACGTCTTAAGCTGGCCTTCTCAATCGCCTGACTTAAATCCCATTCAGAACCAGTGGCGAAAGGTCAAAGTAGCGTTAAGGGATGTGAAATCATCAAATGTGGACATCTCTGAAGGCTGCGTGGGAGGCTATTCCACCTAGTACTTGCCGATAACTAGTGGATACGAAGCCGCGACGTTGCTTGGCCGTTATCAAGAACAAGAGCTATTCAACGAAACACTAAAGTACATGTTTAATCAAATATTTCATTGATTGTATTTTAACATTAATTTTTTGTTGTTAAAGTTTGTGTTTGAAGTCATTTCATGAAGAATTGCTAGCTGTCCTTATTTTTTTTTCACAGGCAATTTCGAAGAAAATCACAACTTTTTTTTTTTTTTTAACTAAAAGTACAAATTTTGGGTAACTTATGTTATTTTTATGTTTTTGAAATTTGAATCAATTAATACCGATTTAAAGTTTATCATAAATATCACGAGGTTCTTAGTTTTTTCGTTTTTTCAAATATGGTAAAGGCTGTCCTTATTATTTCGCACATCACTGTATGTACGTACACATAAACGCAATTCGATATTGTATTAATGTATTAATTTTGACACAGGCTTCGAAATAAAACCGATATCCTAGATTATCTACATTTTGTACAAAGCAGCCTGTATGAAGACTTCATTCTTAGTCATATTCTCATAAGTTATTAAAAGTTCTGCTAAAAGCTGCCGTCGGTGTTACTGTGATAATTCTCAATTCCCACAATTCATACCTAACTCTGAATAGTATACTGATGGTTCAAAAATGTCAAATGGGACAGGAGTTGAAATTTTCGGACCTAACTACAATTTAAAGAATTCTATCTTCCAAGCAGAGGTTTCCGACCTGTATCAATAACCTGATTGGCTATCAGTGTGGTTTTATGTAAGGGAAGGGAATTTTACACTTCGACAACTCGTGGAGAAAACTCAAGAAGTTCAAAGAGATACCCACAATTTTTCCATCTATTTCAAGGCCGTATATGACAGCCGTCATAAAGACGAACTATACAGAGTCATGTTTAGTTTCGGCATCTCAGCCAAAATTGTACGTTTGTGCAGAATAAATAACGATAACGATTGCTTCTCCATCAAGGCCGAAAACGATATCACCAAGACTTCTGATGTTAAAAAATTATTTAGATAAGGTGATCCGCTAACATGTGACGTCCTTAACATCACACTTGACAGAATTTTGCGAAACTAACAAGCCAACATCGGAGGCACAGTCTTTTAAAAGTCTGTCAGTGACAAAACTCAACGGGCTGTGACCTTGACGAATTGGACAGAACTTCACTGACGACAGCTATAATTTTGAGGTAGTAAGTGACTTTGTTTACTTTGGCTCTGCTTTTAGTTCTGAAAACAACACCACAGAAGAAATAAGACGAAGAATAACTTTTGACAATATTCGGTAGCGTTTGCGTTGCCGGGCTGTGGAGGAAGTGATTCATTGATGAACCATACGATGTGTACAGTGACATCAAGCCAAGCCAGTTAAAAAAAAACTGCCCATCTGTCGTCTGAGATGGCTTAGACATGTAGGGCATGAACAATGAACATTGGAGAACCGGCTCAGATAGTCTTTGAATCTAACCCAGAGGGACAACGTTATAGGGGTAGATCTAGCCTTAGTTGGGGCGCGCTAGTACATACATAGAAGGGGACCTCAACCTTAAAGAGCTAGAACTTTGCCTTTTGTCAATTCCACAAAGCGACATAGGGCCACATTTTGAGATTTGGCCTTATGTCACGGCACCTCTCCTAGAATATTATTCTGTTTCTCCTCTACTGAAAATCACAAATATCTATCCAACGGAGGGTTTTTCAGTACCTATCGGTGTAAAAATTATTCACCGGTGATACTGGCATACCGATATTGAGAAGATATTTATAAAGGGTGTTTTTTTTAAACCAGTAATAACTTTAGACTCGAACCAATTGTCAGATTGCAAACTGTCAGTGCCATTTTTATTCAGTAGTGTTTGCAGTTTTATCGTGATTTTTTTTTTTTTATTGAAAAACATATGGTAATGTTAGTAATATATTACAATCTAGTCCTTAGACTAATAAGCAATTTTGTTTTGACTTAAATTAATAGAGAATACAAAATTAAAGTTTAAAGCTTTGAAGCTAACTTATACTATACATGATTATATATGCTGCACTAGTTCAAAAGGTTTGATTCTTTTTAGTCTTCTCACTAGGTTTGTGTGGTCCAAGAGCGGGGTGGTCTCAGGGTTCGTGTGGTGGTGAAGCCGATCCTCATGCTTTTTAGCGAATCTGTGTATTTCATTCTGTACGTATTCCACGACCAGGTCCCTGTGAAGTTCATCGTTTTGAATATAGAAAGGTGCATTTACAATGTTTCTTAGCACTTTGTTTTGAAATCGTTGGATTATTTGAATGTTGCTTTTTTTGGTACACCCCCAAAGTTGAATACCATAAGTCCATATGGGTTTTATGACTTGCTTGTAAAGTAGAATTTTGTTATATGTTGATAGACAAGATTGTCTACCTATCATCCAGTACATTTTTTTGTAGCGAATACCAATCTCCTCTCTTTTTTTCTTGACATGGGCTTTCGTTTCGCATCCAAAGTCATACCAAGATACTTTGCACTATTTGCGTATGGTATGGCTTGGTTGTTAATATACACTGGTATGTGCTCTACTTTTTTATTTGTGAAATCAACATGTACTGATTTTGATTCGTTTAATCGTATTCGCCATTTTCTTGTCCAATTTTGAATATGCGAGATCGCCTCTTGTAGTTTACGAGTTGAGTCCACATTGCTTTCCGCAACTGGCATTAAGGCCGTGTCATCAGCAAATGTAGCAATTGAGTTGTATTCTGGTGTTGGAATATCGTGGGTGTACAGGAGATATAATATTGGCCCAAGAACACTCCCTTGGGGTACACCCGCTTTGGTTTCTTTAAGCTCCGAATATGTGTCTTTCTCTTTTATGCGGAAGTATCTGTCCGAAATGTATGATCTTAGGATTTCAGCCTGTTCGTTGGATAGTATCTTTTTTAGTTTGTAGACTAATCCCTCATGCCAAACTTTATCAAATGCTTGTGCTACATCGAGGAAGACTGTAGAGCAAACTTTAACTTCAGCTACTTTCCATAACTGTGGAACGTATTTTAATTTAAATGCAGCGTTGATGATGCATGTAAGCTTCGCGATTCCTTTTTCTTTGAGTTGCTTGAGAATTTCACCAGTTATCAATTCAAATCCTGGCGCTTTTTTCGCATTTAAAGTTTTTATTTCTCTTCTTACTTCAGATGACGATGTGGTGAGTATTTCTTCATTTTCTTCTACTAGTTCTTCGCTAGGCAAATCGTCATGGTCTCCTGGGTTTGGTCGAAAAATTTCTTCCAGATACTCTGCAAATCTTTCAGCTTTTTGCTTGTTACTTTTAGCCCACTTTCCATCCTGTTGTTTGATTGGAGGAATGTGAATGATTGGTCTCTTTAATTTCTTAGTAGCTTTCCAGAGCGAGTACTCCGTGTTTTTATGGTTGCTAAGATTTTGTAGGAATGAATTAATTTCAGAATCTTTAAGTTCCTTAATTGTTCGTCTAACTTGCTGTACCAGATTATTAAACTTATTTTTATCCTGCGGGGCTCTGCTTTGGTGCCATTTCTTTCTTGCTCTCCGCTTTTCGGTAATTAACTCTCTAATTTCGAGAGGATAGTAGTTACGCTTCAATTGTTTTTTGATGTTAGGGGTGTTTTCCCAAGCCGAAATTTGGATATCTCTGATAAATTGCTCGAGCTCTGAATCTAGTTGCTCTTTAGATCGTATTGGTGTACTTGGTTCTATCCTCTCTTGAAGACTTGATTTGAAGCTTACCCAGTCCGTGCGTTTACTAGTAAGAGCTGGATTATTTACATTCTGGATAATGCTCTCACTCATAGTCAGTTTGGATAGGTGAGTGATCCGAGTTTAAATCATGACTTTCTTCAATTTGCAGAGAGTTTCTTGAGATATTTTTAACTATAAAGAAGTCAATGAGATCGGGGATTTTTTGCAAATCAGTCGGCCAGTAAGTAGGCTTTCCTGTAGATAAGGCTTCACACCCTTTCTCGTTTATTGCGTTAAGGAGTTCTCTTTCCTTGGTTGTCGTTAACCTTGATCCCCAATATGTGTTTTTCGCATTAAAGTCTCCACCGATGATGAACTTTTGTCCCAGTTGATCTAGGAGTTCTGAGTATTCGTTTTTTTTTTATCGAATGTTTGGGAGGGCAGTAAATACTAGCAACAAGTATTGGGTAATTTGTTGTCTCAATAACTACAGCTGTTGATTGTATTTTGTTTGTTTGAATTTTTGATTCCTCGTAGTGATTTATACTTTCCTTTACAATGACAGCGCTCCCCGCTCTAGCAGAATTGTTCGGGTGGATGGTATGATAGACTTTATACCCTCTGAATTTAATAAACGATTCTTTGGTGAAGTGAGTTTCGGAAACGAGACAAACGTCTATTTTATTTATATCCAGGACTGCCTGTAACTCTTTTTGATGTTGTAACAGTCCATTTGCATTCCATACCATTATTTTTAGTGATTTAGTCATTAAGTTACTTTGTTTTTGGAGCAACTCTCTTAGCGTTGCTCTCTATTTGTTTTACTCTTGTGTCGAGATTGGAAACGGATTTCTCTATACTAATAATTTTCACTAGGATGGCCTGAAGGGTTTGTTTCAAATCATTTTCTTGTTGCTCTGGAGAACTGGTAGTGATACTCAAAGAGCGAGCAGCCTCTGCATATGTTGTGCTAATTTTTTGTTTTTCAATAATTTGGTCATTTATTTTTTCTTCTGTGTTAACATGATTTTTGTCTTTGTGATGACATACACGTTACAACACCGTTACTAAATTTTAGAAATTTGGTTCTAAAATTATGGTTCTGAGCGCCAAACTTATAGAGCACTTATACCATGTAGTGTTTCACACAACATAGTCAATCATTTGAGGCCGCTATTTGTCGTATTGTTGGTATGTCAATAAGCAAAATAGTCGCATTTGAAGCGAAGATAATTGATATGAGATTATCGAAACGCCCTTACATCCCGAAAATTGTACAGCTTGGTCTGTGGGCGGTTTGTGGGCTGGTGGAGTCATCGGACCATATTTTTTCAAAAATGAAGCATGTTACGGTTAGAGACATATGTAGTTAATGACTTTTCGTTCCGCGACTGGATGGCATGAATGTGTAAGAGATTTAGTTGCAACAAGATGGCGCTACGTGCCATATAGCTAACGAAACAATCAACTTATTGAAGGAAACATTCGATGAACGCATAATATTGCGTAATGGACCGAATATGTATGTAAGATCACATGGAGTTATGTACGACATTGAACTGATCTTCTTGACTTGCACAAGCCAAGCTTTATTGATCATTGATCAGGTAAGTATGTAGAATCTGGTTAATCCAGGGACTTAGCCTATATACATATCTTCAATTTGTCACGGGTAACGTGGCGATGTGAAAAGTACCATTTATTTGAATACACTTGTAACATAGCTTATCACTATTTTATAAGATATTGTATCTTACTGTTGTCATAATATAGAGAAAATATATAAATACAATGATTAATATTGTTAAACCTAAAAACAATGAACTTCTCTTAAATTTTACATTTAAAGCCCTCATAATTACTTAATTCCAAGCACAAAATATGTATGCACATGCACATTTGCACATCCATATGTATGTACATGCAGGTATGTACATACCTACTTATACATACAATTTCTAAAGTATAGTGCTGAATATTTAAAAACTGCCTTCGTCTGCGTTTTGCTGTTTTTGTTTCATGAAAACTCTTTCCGCATTTTGAACACAGAAATACCTCGTCTGCCCTACAGACCCGCGCACCGTATGACAAACGGAAAGCCTCTCCAGTTACTCATAAAAAAATGTATCTATTTTCCGATTAAAAAAATTATTTCATCCATGAAAATTCTTCCTCGTAAATCCTTTCAATTTGCCTCCCGACTCACTGAATTTTCTCTGCAAAATTTGCGTGAAAACCATAGAAAACGTTGCAAAATGTAAAACCGTATTTTAAAAGCAAAAGAAAAAAAAAAAAAGTAAAATGAACCCATCCGGAAAACAACCCACAAATCTGCAATTACATGCGATATCCTTCGTGCATCCTATTTGCACTCGAGTTCGTTCGTATTTAAAGGCAAATCGCAAGATAACGAGCACTCGCTAATTAATCGGCTCTCAGGGCCTGAATGGAAGTACTAAAAAATACTCAGCTCGAAGCTGGAAAATAAAAATGCGAAGCAAAAAGTTTTTTTTTTCTCGCTGCACAGTATGGCGCTGTAGCTCGTTGAATGCCACTGAATGGGGAAGGATGACGATGATTCGTTAGGATGTTTCAAAAAGCGGTAATACTGTTTGTGAAATCGTTCGAGAATGTGAATGGGTTGGTCGTGGAGCCGGTGGACTGAGTGGGTGGAAAATGTTCCGCAAAATGAAGTTGTCTAAGTTTGTATCTTTATCGACATGCACTTATTGAGGATACATGGTAAAAGCATTCTATGTGCATTGTTAATTGCAACATGAAATTACTATAAGGACTTTTGATTGGTTTTAAGGGAAATGGTTAATTTCCGTTCGAAATAAAACTGGAGTGGATGTTTTGTATTCATAATTTTATAATTTATGTAGATACGTAGATATTTGTATGTATGTATGCTGGAAAACACGCGGTGTGTAGTGCAGTTTGAAAGTTACACTTGGAAAGTTGTTTGGTCATGCACAGCATTTCAGCAAGAAGATGCTTTATCATGCGATTTTTTTTCAATTTAGTGCTGGTTCAGAGTAGTATGGAAGGCTTATGTAAACACGGAAGATACTATCTATCACAAGTGATTGAAACAAAAGCTAGAGATATACAAAACAAAATTTGTCCATCACTTAGGACAAACCGCCTCTGTCGAGGTAGTTTAGGTTCACCTATATACCTCGGATTAAATGTTAACTCTACGAACGACACCTAAATAGAGATCCGACGAAGAATCAACCTAACACACTGCTGTTACTTCGGTTTGGCAAAAGAACTGAGTTCAAAACCCCTAACATGAAGTACGAAACTGATGCTCTACAGAACATTAATCCTGCCAGTCCTACTACATATGTATATGGCGCCGACTACTGGCCGATAAGTGCCGCAGATTTTAGGCTCCAATAAAAGAAAAAAAATAAAAATAAAATTAGGACAACATTCAACCGCGAACTCTATGAACTGTAGCAAGATGTGGATGTAGTCCAGAAGGCCAAAAAACACTTCGACTACTTTGGCTCGGCCACATCGTGCGTTTGGACGACATCGCTCCAGCCAAGACAGTCTTCAAATCCCAGCCTTTAGGTTCGAGACGATAAGGAAGGCCGAAGCTCTATTATAGGCATCAAGCAATTGCGTATTCTAGGACGCTTGGTTTGACAAACTAGTAGCAGTGTGCCCGGGACTAAAGGTATGTCACACATTCATATGTACATATACACCAAAGTCAAAATAATAAGAACAATTATTAATATTCAATAGTCGTAAAGGTAGCTTTTATTTCATTGGGATTTTCGAAACTCTTTTAGTGTCAAATTGTTGAGAATTGTATGTATTTACTTTAGTAAGGGACCATTTGTATATTTTAACAGCCGTAAAAGTTTTCCTTTATCAGCACCATTTCTTGGATGATCCTCCAAAAATGATCTTCATCTGAGTGGTGATGCATGTCTACTTCAATTTAAGATCACTTGAAAGGTTCTCAATCGAATTCAAATCCAGTGATTGAAAATGCCACTACAAAACCATCCACTTTGCTTTGGTCAAATTAGAGTTTTGTTACTTTTGCCGAGTGCTTGGGATCGTTATTTTTCTTGAAGCACGATTTTAAGAGGGTATTTTGTTCGCTCCATGGAAAAATAACTTTCTTTAATATATATACTTATACTTCTCTTGTCATAATGCCTTCGAGAGAGAGAACCTACGTCCTACCAAGAAAAACAACACCATATCATCACACTACACTGCTTCACGGTTGTTGCCTCTACCTTGAATAGTAAGCTTCACCTGTTGAGCAACAAACAAGGTTTTGCTAGGTTTAGTCAGGTTTATCTTGCTTTCATCGATTGCTTTAAAAGACGTTTCTTTATTGTTTCGATGCCTGCAGGAGATTGTGTGGCACATGGTAGGATTTTTTTTTAGCTGCGGTGCTTTCCTCGAAAATCGAGCCTATAGCATTGCATCAACTAGGGTGCGACGATTTGTTTCAGCACTCACTTTAAGACCTTGCTCTTGCTGCAATTATTTAAACGCCATAAAATGATTCGCTTTGACTTTTCCAATCTGTTTTCTATTTTGTGTAGATTTTAGACAGGTCTCTCTGGTCACGGCAAGTTTTGTGTCGTGTTGGGTATCGTTTTTTGTCTGTCTTCCTTTAATTTCTACTTGCACCTACATATTGTATGTACCTATAGGTCAAATATTGGTTCGGCATTACTATGATGGAGAAGACCAATTCCGTCTGTCGGTCTGTCTAATGGCTGAACGGATTTGCTTCACTTTATATCTGGAGTCTATTGGATAATCCCTAGAGGCGAAATTGGAATTTTCATTCTAACCTCAAAAGTAAGAGTACTTTACTTAAAGCCAATTTCAGTAAAAATGGATTTTCTTGAAAACGGCTCTAACGATATTGATAAAATTTCATATATGAGTAAATTTGGGCTATTTCTTCAGGGATGGGGTTTAAAGTTAATATCTGAGGTGAGTATGACAAATGTGATGTTCCGAGTTTAGAAACTGCCAAGCCTACTTTGAAAAAATTTAACTTTTTCAAAATTTTCACTAGACATCGAAAAAGTCAAGAATGTTTACTAATTGTATTAATAAAGGCGGTTGCTGTTGGCAGATGTTTATCACAACTTTTTTTATTTTAAGAACTTGGACTCGCTCAATTGTTGTTTGTCATTTTCTAATTTTGTGGATGATAATCTCCCGAGAGTCTATGATTTGTTAACTTCAACAGCTCTATCTCAAAGCTAACGTTAACTTGCAAATCCTTGTACAACACATAAAAAAATTCTTTCACGGACCTATCTTTCGCGAGCGTCTGACAAATACCCGAGAGTAAAACTGTCATGAAAAAGCGTCTGATAGAAATCAGAGTGATAATATTGTGATTGAGTTGAGTTTTTGTGATTAGTATTCCAAACTATAGGCAACTTTCTTCATAACGAAACAGCATTAGACATCAAACCACTACTACGAGAATAAAGGTATGGGCGTATTTATGAGTTTTTGAACATTCAATCTGTATTCATTCTGTAAATGTTTGAACTTCGGCTTTCTAAGAATGCTGAAATATTTAAATCGGACTGTCCAAAAACATAGAAATGGTTGCTCAGGAGATCCTCTCAAGAGCGCCAATTACAGAGGTATCAGTCTCTTCAACATCGCGTACAAGATCCTTTCTGCCATATTGTGTGAACGTCTGAAACCCTTCGTCAACAACCTGATTGGCCCCTATTAGTGTGGTTTCAGGCCAGGAAAGTCCATAATCGATCAAATCTTCACACTTCGGCAGATCCTGGAAAAAACCAAAAAAGTCCAAATGGATACTCACCATCTTTTTATCGATTTCAAGGCCGCATATGACGAGCTATACAGAGCCATGTCTAGTTTTGGCATTCCTGTCAAACTCGTCAGATTGTGCAGAATGACAATGGAGAATTCTCGCTACTCCATCAAGGTCGGTAACGATCTCACCGAGACCTTTGATGTCAAAAAAGGATTTAAACAAGGGACGCGCTGTCATGTGATTTTTTTAACATCGTTCTTGAAAGAATTGTGCGAAACTCACAAGCCAACACCGGAGGCACAATCTTTCAAAAGTCTGTGCAACTATTAGCGTAGGCCGACGATATCGACATTATTGGAAGAATACAGTGGGCTGTGTATTGAAACGGAAGCTGCCAAAATGGGTTTAGCGGTAAACGAGGGCAAAACCAAGTATATGCTGTCAACCAGAAGGGACACGCAACATCGACGAATTGGACAGAACGTCAAAATCGACAGCTATAACTTTGAGGTAGTAAGGGACTTTGTCTACCTCGGCTCTGCTATCAATTCTGACAATAACACCTCGGCAGAAATAAAACGAAGAATAACTCTTGCCAATCGCTGTTTCTTTGGGCTGAGAAGACAATTGCGTTGTAAAGCTCTATCCCGAACAACTAAGGAGACTCTATATAAGATCTTGATCATCCCAGTCCTGATTTATGGCGCTGAAGCTTGGACTTTATCAAAAGCGGATGAAGTTATCCTCGGTCGTTTCGAGAGAAAAATTCTTCGTAAAATATTCCGTTCCGTTTACGTTGACGGGCTTTGGAGGAGAAGATTCAACGACGAACTATACGAGCTGTACAGCGACATCGACCTAGTCAAAAAACTGCGCATTAGTCGTTTGAGATGGCTAGGACATGTAGAACGAATGGACACCAGTGCTCCGGCCCGAGGAGTCTTCAAATCACACCCGGAGGGACAACGCAGCAGATGAAGACTTCGCCTTAGGTGGCGCGCACAAGTTGAAGGAGACCTGAACAAGCTGGGAGTGCGCAACTGGAGGCAGTTAGCTAAGGACCGAGCTAACTGGAGAGGCTTGTTAGATGAGGCCCAGGTTCACCCCGAACTGTAGCGCCACCTAAGTAAGTAAGTAAGGTTGCTCAGTGGTTACCGGCCTATTGCAAGAGTTTGCTAAACATCCTAGAGTATATGTACATAAGCAGAATGAAGACGCTTCTCAATAAAATGCATTGCCCTTCATTTAGTGTAGAAAATAATGAAGCTAGGCCCTGGGAATCGTACAAACCTGTTGCGAAAACATTTCGTAATTTGGTTTTTGTCCAAAAACATTATACCACCCCTTACAAGTTTTCACCATTTTGGTGAAGGTAACGCTGATTCTAACTATGGAGGATTTATGGCTGCTATCTGTGTTCCAGTTAAGTGGGAGAGATGTAAGTCTTCAATTCTCCTTACGATAGTAAGGATTATAGCTTCCAGATAACACATAGATAGTTAATAAGTAATTTTATGGAATTGGAATGCCTTTTATTATACTGTTTCAATTAACTTTGAATATTGACTATTCCCCGTCGATTTGAAAACAATTCTTGACAAAAGATCAATCAAAAATAATCATTAAAATTAACTCTCTTGCTCTTTAAAATCGTGATGATGGTCAATGGTGGTTTTAGGTTGACAGTAAAAGAAAATAAAAGGTTCTTGACATCTGTCACGATACAGTAATACTGAAAACTCTAGATTTCAGCAACACGTAGGACACAAACCTCACCCATACGTCTAGTCACAACAAATTTAGAGGAAGCCTTTCCAACAAACGGGTGATGTACATATATACTCCTTTATTCTGTCTTTTTTCGCAACTATTCATTCTGTGTTTCCTATTCTTTTCGGTGGAGAATTAAAAGGCTTTGTTTTGTGAAAAATTATTTTACATTTTTTGCATCTAGAACCTTGATTCACAAATGAAAGTAACTGGAATGGAGATACAGCAAAGAATATTAATACAATATATAACAAAAATGTATTAGTAAGTTATAAATAAAAGACAAGCTTTGGATAAAGGTAAACTACGATGTACTTAATTTTAATGAGCCATTATGATTAATTTTGAACTCAGAAACCTACATTACATAGTTCCATGAAATATCCTACAAGTTTGCCGCTACTTAAAATCAACCCAATTAAACCCTTTTTAGATAAAGCTCTTATTCAAGTGAGCCACGCCCTTGTGCATCGGGATAGATAGACGAAAATATTTCGCAGTATCTCCACAAAATCTGACTAAACAACCAGAGCGTTAAAAAGCCACCCCAAAGAAGTCTCGAATATTAAAACATAATAACCTACCACCCCAGTCTGTGCCCGGGCATATACGGAGCATTCATTCAATTGGGAAACGCCTTTTTTATATAAACCATATTTGCATAAGTTCTTCGATGTGTCTTCTTCTCCCCCACTCAAGCGCGTACACCCACTGCGATTCCTTTTAGTTGCAACCCCTTTTCACTCGGTAATGGGGAAGCAAAATCTTCAGATTTCCATTCTGGAGTGGTGAGGGTATTTTTTAAAGGATTTCTTTAAGTACAGAACTTACACCTACACAGTATAAAAGCCGACATTTTCTCATCGTTGGTAGTTAGAAAGCGAGTTTGTGTATATAACTTTGCAATTAAATCACATACATGCACATCCTTGTAACAGCAGAACAAAAGGACACGATACACATTCATCTAGCGCGATGATCTTTTCATGTGCATGCATAATTAAAGGAAAACTCAGCGAATTTTTGTATTTTATTCACCGCGCCGCGGACAAATGCCACATCTTCACCAAATAATTGCTCAGATTGAATTCATAATGAGTCTTCACTTCATCCATCATATTCCTAGAATACACGGTGAGGTTAAGGATTCTTCACAACGTGCAGCCATGAAAAATTCTTTTAATTTATTTGCAAAACATTTTAAAATGATGATTTGTCTCCTGTACTCATTGGAATCTAACAAATTTGTGGGGAATTTTAATTACAAACTTTTCCTTAAGAGTAGGTACAAGAAATGGTAGCCAGAGAAAAAAGCAGGAAACTTTTTTATAAAACTTATAAAAAATAATTGCAACGAAAAAGTTTTCGTGGGGGTTTTTTCCCTTTCATCGTTATTTTATATGCTGGAGCAATGGGAAAAATGGTTTCATTCCCTCTAATGATAGAATGGGGTGAATCTTCTTCACCGGAAACGAATTATGGATGCTTCTAGTTGTTTACAGTTAAAAGGAAAAACTTTGCATCTTCGGACTAAGAAATTTGTTCAAATTAATTATATGTAGTTGTTTTTGTTTTACTTTGAATTTACGATAATGAGGATGACTGGTTGGAATGGAAAATGGATGTAGGGATAGAAAAGTAAACTTTTGAAGATTTATAATCAGCATTAAACCTATCTAGATGAGGATGATTTTTTAACTGAATTTTACGCAAATAAGAAGTACAGACATGTTCTTCATCTTTTTGTCACCTGAACGTGACATACTGAAAAGTGCTTAACATTTATTTGTTATTGCATATTCTGTGCATCGGTTTGATCTATTATTATTTTTATCTATTAAAAAAAAGTTTATTTAATTCATCCTTATTACTGGTAAAGGTATTCCATATATGTACATATTTGCTATACATATGTACGTTATGAGTTGTACAAAACCGTATGTCTCCGTATCTCGAAAACTTTTGCTTTCCGGTACTTTAGTACTTAATAACTTGGTATGGTAAAGTATTTTCTGCGTTGGGAGGTCCGAGGTTCAGTGCCAAGGAAACATAAAAAGTTTTTCCACGGTCCTACCTCTAAAAAGTAGGCCCCTTCCATTCGTGTGATGATTATAATATGCAGAATACGAATGGTTGTGAGAATTTAGGACCTGGGTCCCGTATGGTCCTGACTCGCCAATTATTTGTATTTTATATTTCTTTGGATACTAAGGAGATATTCAAGGTTCGAGTTCAAGAAACCACACAAAAAGTTTGATAACTATTACAGAGAGGAGATTAAGTAGTTTACCTATATAATTTTTGTCCGAATTTTTATTTCTGGAGACGATACGAATTTAGACCTGATGGTTCATTACACGACATCCGCTCAGTCTCTATCTAATTGTGCACCTAACTGAGGTCTCTAAGCACATCTCAAAGCAACCGACTCTGCAAATGTAGGATTCAATTACGTCAACTCTCGTATTCCCGTAGAGAGAATTAGTCCAATTTAGACCTTCTTATGACAGCGACCTTCGATGAAGCGTAAGGGCGTTTCTTTCGCCTCCCAAGGCAGCACTCACATAACCCTAACTTCTTAAGATGCTCCTTTAAGAGACTGAAGCAAGTGATTAGACCCACTATCGACCATTTTTAACTTTTTATGTATAGACATGAGCTAATTCCATGTCAAAGCACTCTGTGCTGAAGACATTGTAAACCGAGGAGCAGCATATTACAGAAGGTTGTGAGACAATATTGGGAGCTACTAAGGCTCATCTGGCAAGAGCATGACCTGTTTCAATATCCTGAAAACCTACATGTCGAGAAACTCAGGCTAACGTCACAAATATATATCAACTTGGTCTGTTCAGTGTCGTGTATATAATCACTGAACTAAGAGATTCTAGGTGTTCCACTTTGTGCTCGCCTTGAATTTTAGTCATTTTAATTGACGAGCGGTTTAGATTGTATGTGAAATATGATCCAACGAAATTATGTCCAGTGTATTGAACCTCAGTAATACATACTACATATTATATGTATGTATGTATGTAAATCCGCTTGTCCAAAAATTATATATATATATAACTTGTCTGACCTAAGTATAGACCTAGGTTGTTTTTTTTTTTTTTTTGATGCGCTGGATCGGTGAAATCCTTTATGGATACTCAATAGCCCGTGCTACGAGTTATGCCAGACTCCTGCATGTTTACTTGGCTAAAACTGTCCTGTTTCCCCCTACGGTACCGCCGGTCAAGGCATTCCTTCATAGGGGTAGGTTTTGACGTCATGTCTTCTCCTTCTTATGATCCAGGGTTTTCTGCCTCTTGGGCTCTTAGGGTTTGGTTCTCCACCCGTAGTTCGTGCATGATGCTTGCAAGGATTCTGCTGGCGGTCTCCCATGTTGTTAGCATGAACGATATCAATCTTCTTGGGGTTAACGCATTGCCTACCTCTCGTTCAATTGCATTTCTGGCTGCTTCAAATTTTTTGCATTCTAGCAGTATATGCTCGGCGTTCTGGACTTTGCCTTCACAGAGGCGGCAGAATGGGTCATCTGCGATGTTATATTTGTGAAGGTATTCACGGAAACTTCCATGTCCCGTTAGGAATTGGGTAAGATAAAAGTTTACCTCACCGTGTTTCCTTCTGGTCCACTCTTCTATGTTCTGGAGAAGTTTGTGTGTCCACCGACCGTTTTCCGAGGCGTTCCATCGCCGTTGCCATTCCATGTTAGCATTTGCTCTGATGGCCTCTCTCTCCGGATTTTCGCCAGTATATATTGATGCCGCTACTTTGACCTCCAGGTCAATAGGCATTCACGCCGCTATAACATTTATAGCGTCCCCCGATACCGTTCTGTATGCACAGCATACTCTGAGCGATGTTCTTCTGTGCACAGCGTTTATCTTTTTCATGTACGAATTTATTGTTGTTGCCGGTGCCCATATAGGGGCTGCGTACATGAGTATTGACTTGCTCACTGTCGCAAGCAAGTTTCTTGTTGGCTGCCTGGGCCCTCCAATATTTGGCATTAGCCGGGATATTGCGGCAATCGCCCTGTTGGTCTTCGCGCTTGTGTGGATCAGGTGCTCTCTAAAGTTGAGCCTATGATCAAGCAGTACCCCTAGGTACTTTATGAAAGGCTTCGAATCGATGCTGTATTCTCCTACCTGTATGGTCAGGCGCTCGACTTTCTTGCAGCTGCTCATGAGGACAGCCTCCGTTTTTTGGTCTGCTAATTCCAGACCTGATGAACGAAGCCATATCTTCACGTCGTTGATGGTGCTGTTGCAGTTTTGTGTCACCTCCTCTAGGGTTTTAGCCACTACTACCACCGCGATATCATCGGCGTATCCGATTATGTCCACTCCTCTTGGTCTCCGCATACGTAGTACTGCATCATACATAATGTTCCACAGGGCAGGACCTAGAACTGATCCCTGTGATACTTCTCCTGTAATTTTTTGTTTTTTCGGTCCTTCGCCCGTATAGTATAGACCTACAGCTCTGTGCAAAAAAATAGCACCATGTTGAATTTTGAACTTGTCATTTGCATTGGACACTGTCTAAATGGCGTAATATTTTATGGACCGATGAGTCTAAAATTGTTTTATTTTGGACTCCTGGAAGCAGAACATTCGTTCGCAGGCCAAAAAACCAGGAGTTTAAATTACAATACGAGATTAAGCACGGCGGCGCAAAAATCAACGTATGGGGATGCTTTTCCTATTATGGTACTGGTCCCATATTTTGGATCAAGCCAGTAATGACCGCTGGAGTTTATGTGGACATTATGAGGGAGATCATGCTCCCTTACGCAGAGTGGAATATGCATCTCAAGTGGGTCTTGCAACAAGACAACGACCCAAAGCATACCAGCAAACTGGCCAAAGAATTTTTCAGAAGGAATAGGGACCCGGTTATGGAATGACCGGTTCAGTTTCCAGACCTGAACCCAATCGAAAATCTTTGGACTGATGTAAAGAAAGCCGTGTTAAGCCGTGTTTTGGCTGGGCTGGGGGATATTCCACTCAAGCATTAATCGACTCCATGCCAAGACGTTGCGCCGCTGTGCTTAAAAGTAAAGGTCATAAGACCAAATATTAAGGTTCTTCTTTAATTTAAAATTAAAAAACCTTCCAATTTTTTGGAAATTTTTATTTTACTTATGAATTTTTATTTTTGGTGCTATTATTTTGCACACCTCAAAATTTATTTTTTTTGTTTACATGCTTATAACTTTTTTATATTTTGTTATAATGAATGAACTTTTATGTTTCTAAATTACTATTACTTTACTTTTAATATTTAAAAAAAAGTAATATCCAAATCCGCATTGACTTTTAAAATATTCCTTTCATAAGACTTCTAAGATAGGTGGTGCTATTTTTTTGCACAATGCTGTATATTTATCTTAAAATTTCGAAACCTTATTTTCCACCTGTGATAGTCAAAACATACAAGAGAAAAACTATGTATATAAAAGAATGTCTGGCTTTACCATCTCTGTCAAAACTCATTTGATTGTGCAGGATGACACAACGAGCACCAAGAACTCAACACAAATATGTCGAACAGAAAATCACCCTCTGCAGATATAAAAATGTAGTTTACCAAGGCTTCTTATCACAATGGGTCTGTATTGATCTGAGTATGCCTTTGTACCTAACCACGTACCTAGACTTCATTATAAAATCTGATAGTGACAAAACCGATGTAATTAAACTTAAATCTGTCCAATCATAGTTTCTTCGGGATAAGATGGCAACAAAAATAACTAAACTGACTCTATGAAAGCTCTGATCCCAGTTCTAGTCTATGAAATTTGTTAAAAGCGGAAATGATTATATAAACAAATCACAGACCTAGTCAGAAAAGTCCAAATGAGCAGCAGATGATATACAAAATTTTGGATGTACGAGTATGTATACTTCAATTCAAATTAAACAGAGGTTTCCTTTCTCTAAAGAGTGGCAATTTCATAAGGATGCGCAAACTGAAGAAGTATTTAATAGTGTGCTTCTAAAAACGTCCATTTTTATCAACTGCAGTAAGATATAGGAAAAAATGTTTCGATTGCATACTCTATTATATGAATTTGTGATTCGAAGCGGTATCACATAAAGCACTGACACCACGGCTTTGGTTTCTTAAAAAACTTTTAACTGAAGGTTTTAACCAAACTTGACATTATTATGACGGAGAAGTCCATAAAAGTGGGTTCGCCAATTCTGTTTGTCTGTTGGTCTGTTTGTGACTTTGACTGTAATAGCTACAAGGATTTGCTTCACACTTCATATTTGTAGGGTAAGGATATTTTAGTGAAGGCCGATTTCAATAAATTGACTTTGTCGAAAACGAAAACAAAATTCATGTTTCGATTAGTTTGGGCATATGTTGCCAGATAACATACTTTTTAGCGAAAAATACGTAAGTGCATATATAGGTACATATAATGATTATATTAAAAATTGACTGGTTCTCTTCTATTTCTTCGGTCCAATCTTAAAATTATTATATGAGAAATATACCTAATGGATGGAATTCCAAATCTATCATTTATTTAACTTAAACTTCAATGCTGAATAATTAATAAACCTTAAACATAAAGGTTCAAGTAGGTGCCACTCCTACTTTATTTTTATGATGATTACTAAAACCCTTTACATAAATATGTTCATATGAACAAGTTTGCGTACTTTAATTTGCTGTAAAGTAAGCTTAAGTCTGAAGCTTGAATTGATTTGAAATTTGGCTAAATTCTAATTTAAAATATTACAAATGCATTAAAAAATAAAATAATTTGCGTGCAAATCTGGCAGTTAATAAATAGTCCGGCATTGCGCGTCGCTCCCCTCATTGATTAAACTGATACAATCGTAACCATTATGCATTATTAGTTGCCTAGTACAAACAACATATGAATTAGATTCGGTGACTAATATTATCCATACCTACATACATATGTGCGTACAATAGTGTAAGTCATCATTTATGTAGAATTCAATACCTAAACTATTTCATGAATTCTCTTTTCGTCACTATATTCGCATATCATATGCCAAAATGACGTCATTAATGCCGGTATGTTAAGAGAAAATCACAAAGCAATTTTATCTGCAAGGACAGAAACAGAAATTAGTACATCAGTTGCAATCGAGTGAACTGGATAAAAATATGGATCTTCTGCTAGTACTTTTTGTGTTTGTAACTGTTTTAAATATCGATTTTGTAAAAAGTTCGAAAGTTTCGTGTATAAATGAGGAAAACCGCGATATTGATTGGTAAATCACTGAAATAAAATAAAATTCTTACTTCTATTTGTTATATTATGTACTTAGGTATTATTTGTATAAGCTACCAAAGCATCATTCCAATGACATCGAAAGTGATCAAAGTGGACTTCGATACAGCTATGTGACATCGGAGACATTTACAACTCATAGTTGGCAACTGTCTAATGTTCTGATCAACGAAACCGCAAGCTTTCCCGGTCGGACCTTAACTAAGCTGTTTAATGACTCAGAGATTCTTTTAGTTGCCTATAACGATGAGGTTCCAGATGGTCCGACAGATTTTGAAAATGGTCACACAAAAGGAGTAGTGGCGACAGATGGAGTTACTGCAATTTGGTTGGTTCATTCAGTGCCGAAATATCCAAAAATATCAGCCTACACCTACCCCAATACTGGAGAGCATTTTGGACAGAGTTTTCTCTGCATAACCTTGAATGCGACAACTCAAATGGATATCGTTGTCAATCAGTTGCTATTTAACGAGCCAAACATTTACTTCTCGCGTATTCCAGATGGACTAGCTGGAAGGTATCCTACTTTAGAGAAAGTCATTGCTAAACAATGGAGATCAGTAGTACCGTTCCAAAATCTTGTCAATTTGGAGTCTTTAAACGGCACAGTGTTCAAGTCATTTGCCAAAGGTCGACATTTCAATGCGGAGCTCTATAAAGATTGGATTGCACCCACATTGGACATTGATTTGCTTGTGGAGAGTTGGAGAAATGGCGGTGGGAAAATTCCTTCAGACTGTTCGAGAAAGGATAAGTAGGTTACTGTGTGGATATCTGTGATTGGGAATTATACATGTGGCTAGTTTTGTTCTAGGGTCTATAACGTGGCGATGATTGCTGATAATAAGCTTAATTTCTCTTTCAAATCTTCAATGGACCACTCAAAATGGGCTGTAGCCGGCAATGGAGAAGACGATTGGATATGCGTGGGAGATATCAATAGAGCTGTAGGTTATAGTGACATTTACATTATAATATGTATAATGATTTTTTCGTAGATGCATCAACTTGTCCGTGGAGGAGGGTCCGTCTGCCAGAAAAATCGGAAGGTAGCTAACATTTATAGAAGTGTTGTTGAAAACTTCGACAAGTGTCAAGTGGGAAAGTTGCAAGTAATGTAAAAATCTGAACTTACACGTGTGTAATAATTTGTTTATTAAATAAAATAAATCAAGAGCTTCCTATAAAGTATTTGACTCATGGCTGACAACGTACATACTATTAGAATCTGAATCTGTCACTTGTGGTTAGTGCGTCGGAATACCCCACTATCGAGGTCCGATTTTCTGACAATACCAATTTTTATTATTTTTTACGGTTCTATGTACCTCTGGAAAGCTTCTCAAACAAAAATTGCTCTTCGGACACGGCATTATTAATATACGTAGCACGCAAACACGAATATTGGAAGAAGCTGTAGCATGTTTTTTCTTATATCGGCTATTCTTCGTCACATTTACACATATGTACACATCAATCGGCTAGTACAATTTTAACATGTTTAGTTCTATCATTCTACATGAATATTTTTCTCGAAACCAATACTTGACATTTAGAAAAGACAATATATGTACATACATATATGTATGTATGTACGTATGTAGGGAAATTATAATCAAGTAACTTAACCTTCAATACATTGCAATTGATGCAAACAAAAATAAGCAACAACGGAGCAAAAATTCTATTATCAAGCACAGACACTATGTCATTATGGGGATGTTTCTGTTGTTGGCGAGGGTTGTATATACATATTGTCGTTGATCAGCTGAGGAGACATCGTTATCAGACGATGTGTTCTCTGTGACTAAGATAGCTACTAACTTTTCTGATCGCCTGGGGAAACTTTTTCTGTATCAGTGAAAAATGTTTTTATTCAAAAGAGGGTGGGAGAACTTTATCGCTTCTAATTTATGCGCATGAGTTGGATTTCGGCATGTATGTACATAAGCCTACAATGAATAGTCGTAATTCACTTTGTCACAACTTAAATTCATCATACTACGGAACGAAGGGAGTTACTGAATTTGTTATTATCAGCTCAAATTTATGATTAAAATTTCATTCAAGAGATATTGATTTAATGGACACCAGGAAAATTTGTGTTATTTTCAGTCTTCTTGTTTTAGAAATATATAGGATTGAGTTTTAGTTTTTTTTTTTCATGAAATAAATAATTTTTAGCTGGGAATTGCAAATGTACTTAGTCAGGTGCATTAGCTAGCATACCATGCAGTGCAAGAAAAGTTTTCTAAAACAGGCAAGTAATTTTCTATCACTGACACTATTTCTTGGATAATACCTATACACAGTAGATAAATGTTAAAGGAGGGAAACATTTTTGAGGTTGACCTCTATTTGAGCATTTCTTTTCATTTCTATTGAGCGGCAAAGTAATTTCAAATACTTGATTATCTTTCCAAAAATTGTGGACTTATTTAAGTCTCATCTTCGACCAAAAATTATGGTCTCATGTCCCGATGGAGTGAGACTTACATATGTACAGTGTACAGCAAAACTCTTGATACTTAAATATGTCTTGTCTTCGCATACGGAAAATCTGTTTCTTTTTCAAATAACATGTTAATTTGTACTTTCTTAGTTGCAACAAAAAACAAATAAAAATGTTCTGAAGCACATGAATTGAGCACAGCAAAAGTGTCGATACCCTTAAAGAAAAGCAGGACTAGTCTTAGGTTATACCTTAATTTTGCAGTAGTAAGACTTACCTAATATTTTGTTGGATATCCTTTGAGTCTTTTAACTTCTTTAAGCGATCTGGCATAAAATGTGTCAACTTTTGCTTCATTCGATATTTCTTGCCATTCCGCTTCAAGTAAAGCTTTTAACTCAGACTCAGGATGGTATGACATATTTTCGAAAGTGCTTGTCCAAATGATCCCGAAGGTGCTCTATTGGGTTTAAATCGGGGCTTTGTGGCGGTGTTACTAGCAAGTGAGGGACTCTATGTATTAACCACATCTTCACAATGTGGGCGAAATGCTTGGGATCGTTGTGCTGTTGGCAGTAAAAATCTTCCGCGATTCCCATTTTTTGTGCACTTTGTATCAAATTCTCTTGCAAAATTTCTAAGTAGATCTCATCGATTATAGCTAAGTTACTGACCCCTAAAGTGGACATACAGCCCCACACCATAACACCACCACCTCCGTGCTTTACAGTATGTGGCCAATGAATTATGACCGATGGTGGTTTTAACGTTTTTTTTTATTTTTGATGTGTTTTTTCTGTAAAATGCGTTTTTTCGTTATTTGTTTTTAAGAATACGGCTAACTACGCGTTTTCTTTATACTTTCAATTTCAAAAGCAGGTACCAAAGGACTTGCCTACGTGCGTACGATAAGTGTGCAGCAACACATAAATAGGTTTTAACGTGGTTTACTTATCATTTTCTTTAAGCTCGCAGTTGGCAATAGTGCGGTTGTAAATAAGTATTTTAATAATTTGGGACTTAAATTAAATAAGTTGCAGTTAGTAGCATTACATATTTGTTAGAAAATTAATATATATACCTCATAGAAAGTCGGAAACCTTATTTTAATTGATTTTTGTCAATATTGGTAAATAAGCCGACTGACAAGAAGTCCAGCTATGCTTAAATAGCCAAGATTGTTGGAATGGCAAAGTCATCAGTAGTCAACATAGCAAAACACGTGGACGTACCAGGCGGTTCAACCTTGATTACTCCAAATAATCGGCAATACTGTGGCAAAAAAAGAAAAATAACACCGTGGACTGACCGGAAAATTATTCATAAAGCTCTACAGGAACGTAATCCACCAGCTCACTGCATTTTGAAGGTTTTGAACGAAGCTGGAATCGACATATCGGTGAGAACTCTGCGGCGTCGATTGGAGACAAGCGAAGGAGGCAAGCAAAGAAGCCCAAATTGACCAATGTCATGTGAAAATGGCTATTATATTGGCCACAACTTCACATAGACTGCGAGAGTGGTTATTGGAACAAAGCAAGTTAATTTGTTCTTCAAATTTCTTTTCACAATAAAAGATGAAACAGTTTTAACAATTTTCCCGTAATCACGATTTTATTTTAGATTGTCTTTAGCGATAAGTGTTGCTTAGAAGTCGTGACGGAGACGGCCAAATTCGTCTGCAAAAGATATTCAGAGCATTGCGTAGTTCAGACGGTCAAACACCCACCCTCAGTGATGATTTGGAGTTGCATAATATGCGAAAGTACGGGGTCAATTTATTACGTTGATGGAACAATAGACCCCAATCAGTATATTCCTGTCCTGAGGAAATTTCTTCGGCCGTATTTGAACACATTAGACTCTCCCAGAGAAGAATACGTCTTTAGGCAAGATAGAGCTCCATGCCACACATCCAAAACAAGCATGAAATGCTTGAGTTCCACGAACTTGGAAGTCTTACCATGGCCTGGTAATTCTCCGAATTTGAACCCGATTAAAAACTGCTTAGCCTACCTAAAATCTCGCCTTTATAGTGAATGAAACAATACCATACAAGAGCTCAAGCAGAACATTGAAGATATCTGGAAAAACGAGCCCGAAACAGGCGAAATGCATTGAAAGCATGCCCACACGAATAAAGGAGGTACGAACAAAAGGGCGGTAGTACTAAGTATTAAGATTTAATAATTTTTTTTTATTTTGTAATCACTGATATGCCATGTAACAATAAATATGTACAACAAGATTTTAAATAATCAAATTAATTTTGTCTTTATTTGCGGTCAAAGCGAAAAATCGCATATATCTCGCATATATCTCTCATCGGTCATAATTCAATGGCCACATACTGTACTGTTTTCCGTCTTTTTTTTTTGTGTTACAAAAATAAAGGAATTGACTTCTGGGATAAAGTCATTTTACAGACGAGTCAAAATTCAATATTTTTGGCTCCGATGGACGTTCGAAAGTATTGAAACAACCGAATGAATCAATAAATCCTAAAAACACACGGAAAACAGTAAAGCACGGAGGTTGTGGTGTTTAATGTAGATTAGTGAAGTTATGAAAAAGTGGGCGGATTTTTAATACTTGTTATACTTGTACTGCTTCTCTTTTATCTGAAGCCCAGATAAAAAATTTCTTCCTCTTAGTTAAAAATTTAAGCCCCAAGAAGCGGTGACAGCGGTGACAAGCGGACGGACATGGTTCAATCGATTTCGCTATTGATGCCGATCACGAATATACATACATACAACTTATTATATAACTTATCACACTGGTGCCCCTAGCAAAAAAAAAACTATCAATAACGACCACTAGAGAACCACATCTTATTTGATGACATTTTATTACTTCAACACGAAATCCAAGCGAATGTGTTTCTGATAACAAACAAAGGAATTTTTTACCAACCTCATTATCTTGAACAAACGCAACTGCCATGACACGATACAAATGTGCATCGAAAACAACTATAAAAGCCACCAAAGCATGAGGTGGACCTTCCTACGCTGACGTTGACACGTCGTAGTTCTGCAGATTTTTTTTCATAATTAAAACGAACTAAACTTTATACACATTTGTATGACCAGTCTCACAGTCAGAGTTTAAACTCTCGTATTGGTTTAAACTTCTGTTTAAGTTTTTTTTCGGTTTCACAGTGCTCGTTTAAACTAAAAGTGGAGTGAAACCGTGCATTAGTATTTTATAGGCTCTATCTCGTTTATTTCTCTATGTTACAAACTTTGTGTTAAACTAAATATACCTTTAGGATAGGGTATACAAAATATGAAATAACCTGCATTTAAACGAAGAAACAAAATAATCAATACCCTATTACGTAAATCACATTCAGTCGCACTAAAAAATTCCATTATAAATTTTCACAAAACACCAGGCCACCAGAAATTCTCAGAAGAGATTCTCAGAATTCTCGACACTCCACAGTCACTAAAACTGTTTTGCTGGGCTTCGACCGCTCTAAACTTATATACATAAGTTCTGAATTATTTTTAGTAATACTTTTTTGTTCGCTAAGATGGCAAGACAAATTACTAGAAAAATTATTGGTAACAAGATACAAATGTTTAAGGCAAACCCAAAGTACAGACGAGAGGTTTCCATCTACGTACATACTTACAGAGAACGGAAAGTGGACTATATGTATGAAAATGCGAAAACATATGTAAAAACAAAACCAGCCGTCACAAAATGGCGGCTTTAAGTATTCAATAAAAAGTTAGTTGAAATATTAACGACTTTTAAAACTTTCCATTAGAATGAAGTATAGTCTTAATGAAAATTTCTTAACGACAATTAAAATATTGTCGAAAGGCATACTTTACAGCAAAAACAATTCATCTAATAAACCCAGACAGATCGTTCCATGTGAAAAACTCTCATTTTGAATTCACCATTTCAGATTTATCATGATTTCATATTTTTCCTGTGAAGCCCATCTCCTGTTCTACAAGAAGATGACAAACCTGTATCTCTACTACTTGTATTTCTTTTTTGACGTCTGAATAAGTGAATCAATAAATCTTCTCGAAAAGTTTGTGCCGTCATCTTACATATGCCATCTTAGAATTTTTGACTAAATCAATTCCTCGGAAAATGCCCTTTAATTTGACACCTTAATCTTCAAAATCCATCAACAAACAAAAAAGTTAGAGGTAAAATAAATCACCTCTAAAATGAGTACATAGCGGCCGATGATAAGCAACACAGTTTCGCTGGTTGAGGAGGGTCGGTATACCTACTGCTTTCTGCAGATTTCTGGTGGCCTGGTGTTTCACAAAAAATTTTGTGTCAAGTGAGAATTTTTTTTGCGGATGTGAAGCTTTGGTTTTGGGTGGGCTGGCTATGTGAACCAAACATCATTGTTTAAGTTAGAGGGTGTAGTTTATTTGCAGAGTACTCTTGTTTACAGGATGATCCATATTTTTGTGTCGGTAGCTAGAGATTTTGTATTGATATTTAGCGTTTGTTTTAGGTATCATACTTACTGGGGTGAGTTTGTACAATATGTTCTAAGAGTTATGACTGATAGGTGGCTGTTTGGGCACCGTTAGTTGTTCATCCATGTGGGCAGAAAAACTCAGTTTTTAAGTATTAATGTATGTAGTAAGTAGATAGGAGACCATATGTATATGAAATGTTTAAATAAGAACGAGTAAATAATAAACAAGTACGTATGTATATATTTTTTTTAAATATTTATTTGATTTGTTTATAATTTAAATTTTATATAAAGAGTTTGTTTCATAATAATTCTGGTATCCATAAAAATGTTATTGCAATAATTCATAGTACACAATTTTTCTTACGTTTTCTTTTCACAAAAAAACAAATGCAAAGTACAAAAAATGTTTTTTGTTTTTTGTTAATAAATTTTTGAATTCCCTTTTTTATGTAGAGAAAATCAAATTTTCAACAAGGATTTAAGGAGGTAATACAATACATATTCATATAAAGGTACAATAATTGTTAAACCTAAGTTAATTACACAAAAGCTGGTCATAACTGAAGTATATATTACATTAACAAGAATTCAATGCGCGTATTCTTATTACAAAAAAAAATAAAAATAAAAAATTATCTTACGATCTACAATATTTTCGATTTTAATTACTCCAAATGAAATATAACGATTACAGCTTCTATAAATTTACAAACAGATTACGTTCTGGGATCGGGAGCCCGTTTTGGTGTTCGCATATAAAAAAGATTCAAACAACTTCCTTATGTTAAATAAATAAGTTAACGCGGTCCTCTATTAACAACGTTTCAGTGTTTCGGTATAAACCTGTATCAAGAGTACAAAATATTACACGAGTATATATGTATTTAGGCAAACTTATTATTCTAAATCTAATGATCTAATTTTAAAAGATTCGTTACTGTCGACGAACAGTCCGTTCACGACTCTCCTCCCGATGCAGGCTGTGTCTAGGTGGTGAAGTGCTACCATTACCCAGGCGTGTTTTGCGAGATCTCTTAAATTTGGCCATATCCTCTCCGAATACATCACCCGTGCGCAGAGCCGAAATCAAATCATCGAACTCACCCTTATTATTGTCACCTTTTACTGGTGAAGCATCTTTCCCATTTGAACTCGACTTGAACCCTAGATTTCTGGCTACCGAACTCATAAGACCTTCTTTGTTCTTGCGCTCTATAGTGCGCTTTTTTAATTCTGCTTCTTGTTTGGCACGTTTTTCCTCCTCCTCTTGGCGTTTGCGGAAGTTGTCGTTATCTTGACGTGCTTCAGAAAATGCCGCAAGGAAAGCATCAAAGATTCCGAAAAATTCATCTGGTTGTACAACAGAACCATCTTCGCCGAAAAGTCTCACCGCCCGATCGAAACGTGTCTTCATGTCTTGGAATTGATCTTCCAATTCGGCAAATCGAACAGATGCTTGAGCATGGAATTCACGCATTACTGGTAAGAATCGGTCACCTTGTTGCGCTGGTCCTGAGCTACGATGGAACTCGATTTCTCGTGAGACCTCAGTCAGACCGGTGCGAAGCATTTGAATGTCTTTGTCCATCTCGCCGAGAGAGACTTTACAAGCGACACGCACGTGTGGGATGTCTTCTTCCAATTTGAGAAGATCCCTGAATTTTTTATCAATTACCTGTACTAGGTAGTGAAGTAGAGTTGTTCCTTTGGCTGCACTGGATTTGGTATCAGCTAAGCGATTAAGAGAAGCCAATCGGAAGCCGGAAGCATTGCCACGAGCGCCACGATTCATATAGTTGCCTTAAGAATGCAAATAATTTTAGTCAAACAGTATTACTCTACGTAAAAAGGATAGATCTTACCTAATGCTAGCACCAATTCGAGCAATTTACGTAGACGTCTTGATCGTGCCACTTCTCGTGATGCTTCCATAACGCTTGTAATACGAGGAATAAGATCATTGATGGTGATCATGAAACGTTTTTTGTAATGAAGGCTTTTAAGTCGTTGCTCGTAGTGCGGAATCCTGTATAATAAAAGGAGAATAAATTGATTAATTTTTGTTTACTTTTTGAACAGGTAATCACTGCAGAGTATCATTTAATTAAAAGGAAGAATTTACGTTCATATAAGCGGGACATTTTATGTAGATATAAAGGGAGGTTTCATAATCCATGGAAAAGGTCTGATGATAAGTAAAGTTCAGAGATATGTATGTCTTTTCAGTGGGTAGCTAATGGCACAAGCCGGTATTCTCAAGAAATCTAGTTATCTTGTGAGGAAAGTTACTTGGTAAATCTTTGATCAGATGTCATTGGAAATGGTTTGTATCCTGCTATGGGTCTTTTGCTTATTCCACAGAAGGTTTTAGTCAAGAATAAGCCCATTGCATAGCAAATTCGATAAGATAAGATTAGGACGCTTCAATTTTCAATCATAAGTTCGGCGTTGTGCACAGATTCATGACAAATAAAAAAACAATAGTTAGGTATGTATTTGCAAAAACTTACCAACAGTAGGCAGATGTCAATAATAATTTCAAAACCGGATACACCGACTGCTTCGGAACCATCAGTGTACTTATTAGAGCAGGGATTATATTTTAAGGCAATAGTTCGGGAGCAAGGGAAACTTGAATTCAATGCTACTGACGGAGAGTTCCTCATGGCAATGACCATCATGGAGATGTAGACTTTTGTACTTTTTTTTAGTTGGAAGAGCCTTTTAGGACAAGTAAAGCGTCCATGTTTGTGTCAGGTTATATTGAAGATATGTTTTAAATAACATTGAAACGACCCCTGTAATTGCTATTCGACGCAGACTTGGGTTTCAGACATTAAGACATCCAGGCTAAATTCGTAAACATTATTCTCTGCCTCTATACAGGAGAAAGATGACGATACCAAGAGCAGCTTCTACGAACCCCTAGATAAAACATAGGAGCAGTGTGAAAGCTATGATGTTAAAATTGTCCCAACTTTAACGCTAAGGTAGGAACAGAGAGTATCTTTTGTAGTACTGTGGGAAAGAATAGTCTGGACGTCACCATCTCCGATAATGGATTTAGGTTAACCGACTTTGCGGTGACACTGCCATAAAGCTATCAGCGATGTCTTCTTTGATGTGCTGGGTTCTCGTCGGCCACCACAGCAAGGAAGGATCTCGGTAAGGAAATACAGAAAAATAGTAGGTCTACAAAATGATCATTCGTAGAAGGAGCAGAGCTGCTCGCGAGCTGTAATGAAAACCGGCCTCTCAGAAGGAAAAACAAGAAGCGTGCGATAGAGGAAATAGAGAGATACTGTTGCGGTAGTGAGGTGCGGAAGTTTTATCAGAAGATAAAAGAGAATGTCAAGGTTACGAACCCAGAACCGAAGTAAGGTTCAGGAAATAAACCTTTCAACGTCACTTACAAGATCTTATCTGTAGTATTGTGTGAACGATTAACATCCTTTGTCAACAACCTGATTGGTCCACATCAGTGTGGAAAGTTCAGCATCGACCACATTTTCGCACTACGGCAGCAGATCTTTAAAAAAAACCAAAAACTTCAAATCTATACCTAGGTATTACTTTCTTTATCAATTTTAACGCCGTGTATGGCAGCACTCACATATGGAGACAAGCTATACAGAGTATCAGAGAAGTATTACTCCAATTTCGACTAAACATTCAGTCTTGAATTTACAATAACAAATACTTCAAACAGGACTTACTTTGAGATTTCGTAGAGGAATCGATCAGCTCTCGCCAATGATTCAATATCTTCACTGTGTTCATCTAAAAGTGCTCGCTCCTCTGCAGACGGAGTAAACTTCAAAAGCTGCTCAACCATGTCAATCGGTAGTTGTTCACTGCAGTCCATTGAGAGAATCGCCCTAAAAACAGTAAAATTGTAAATACGTATATTATAGATATTTTAGTTATTACTTTGAGATTTCCTCATCAGTCATTTTCAATTTACTGAGCAAAATGGTACAGTTTTGTGCACGTCGTCCATCGATCACAGAAAGAATTTTCGTCCTGTTCTTGCCCATCATTCGCAGATCTTCGATAGAGCCATCATTCTAGAAAATGAACAAGCAATTTTAAGATCAATATATAAATATTATTTCAACTGCTTACTGTGACACCATTCTTCTGATAAGCAGAGAACAGTTTATCTATGCACTCAAGTTCCATATTGGTGTACCATTTGGATTCGTCTAACTCACTCCAGACGGTACCCTGTACTTTGGCATCAGGAAGTTTTGACCAATTGAAGCTTTTCAATGGATTGGCGGGTTGTGGCACATTTTTCTTTATAACCTCAATTTTTGGTGCTGGTGGGGCTAACCAAGGAGTAAATACATTAATAATTTGGATTTATTTGAAGACAGTGATTTTGAACTTACCCTGTGTGACCATTGGTGCTGGTGGAGCACCTGGACACGGTGGTGGTGGTGGTGGTGCTGCAGCCATTGGTGGCGGTGGTGGTGGTATGAACTTTGGTGCTGGTGGAGGAGGTGGTGATACGGCACCATTACATCCAGTTAATCCGGCGACTTTTTGATCATCTGGAATGCTGCCCTCTGTCACGAGTCTTTCCAATCTTGTTCTCTCCTGTTGTTCGGTCATAAGGCGATGTTGCAGGTCTTCAGCCTTCATTTCGGCGTTTTGAGCTCTTTGCACAGCTTGAGAATGATTGGAACTTTCTTTTTCGAGACGTTCACGCATGCGAGCCAGACTGGTTTCTAAATCTTCTTTTTCTTGCATTCGCATGTCCAGTTCTTGCTCCTTTTTGGCTAAACGTGATTGAACTTCAAAGTTTTCTCGCTCGAGCTCATCGGCACGTTTGCGAGCAGCTGTAAGTTCCTCTTCCTTGACAAGTAGTTGAACTATTTCCTTAACGTTGATTTGGAGAGGTGATACATCTGGGTCTTGAATGGGTGATTGTAGGTTTTCTTTGTTGACATCATCTGGATCGAGATCGCTTCGGGGTCGTTCTTCGGTTTGAAGAACAATTTGCTGAACAATACGATCAAACATCAACCAGTGTTGGGTACAGTGACCAGTATCTGAAAGTAATGAACCAATTTGGTAAGACTTGTACTGCATGTATTTGAAGTCTGTACGGATAACATTATTTAAAGGTATAGTGCATTGAGGCAAATGTTAGTGCATTTCTAAAACACTTGCGTGCTAGGGACGTAAAGCGACCGTTGTACCGCCAAAGCAAGTGCTTGCAGTGATGCAGTCTTGTTGAATTAGCAACACGGCTTGAATCGTTGAAGCACGTTTGATGCTAAAGAAAACAGATTAAGAAATTTTTTGATAACGCGCAGATGTTTATAATTATTTCCATTCATATGAATAGGGACACAAACTACAGGTTACGACAATAAGGGGGGCAATTGTTCAGTGCCAGTAGTAAATCGTCGCAACGTCGACGGTATATTATGATTAATGTGTTAATCATTGTAACTATTCCAGATAACTTGCAGGGTGTGGTTTGAAATCCCCCTTAAGGTGCATTGTTAACTTGTAAACAAGAAGGCTAAATATAGCATGAAATGCATTGAATTTACAAATACAAGAAGCTGCGAGAAAGTGATAAGAAGAGGTCCATTCAATAGTAAGAATTGTGGCCATGAAGATCGACTCAAGTAGTATAGCATTACATTAACATAAAAGTCAAAGACAACCGCCACCTTGGGCTAACTACCTTACACAAATTGCTCAAGTTTGTTGATTCGGATTTGCATTTGATAAGACACACCTATACCAGAATCAATAAGTAGGAATGAATTGATTGATTAACGCTTTGAGGTCGTTACAACTATTATAGATTAGTATGTCAACCAGTCAACGGCTTAACAAATGGCGAAGACTTCGGCCTGAAAAAAACACTTCAATGTTTGTGAAGTTGAGTGAGGATGTGCTTGGTAAAAATGGGCAGCGATTCGTTGTAGAATAACTTAGTGTAACTCTAATCCATTAGTGACTGTAGTCCAAATTAAAAGGACAGGTGTTCAGCTATGTCAGTGATTGTGGAAAAATCACTGCAAAGGTAATGCTGAGACATGCTATTTGTTGAAATTTTTCAAAGTATCCAGATTAGTATTCTTAATACTAAATTTAAGCATCAATGGCAAGAGAAGGAATTGGAAAGAAGAGGTATATTGTATCTCCTTCTCCTTCTCCTTTTAGAGATTGACAGTATTATGTTTGGAAGAATTTACTTATAAAACGATGAGCCAATAATCTATAGAATGAACTGCACGATAAAGTGGAACTGAAAAAACTAGTAGCACATACTTGGACCGAGAAGAAAGTACATATTCCAAGAACATGAGTAGGTACACCAATCTGATTTGCCAAAATATACCGAAACGCAAAAGTGAATTTTGACTATGAGTCAAAAATGTTTTGTCTGACAGGTTTTTCTTTTCAACCTAAGTGCGGATCTTCTAAGTGGTGTATGTGTGACTAGTGAGTAGAACTTATGTGCTTGCCGTGGCTCAACGGTTAAAGTATCGGACTAGTATTCGTTTGTCCACGCTTCAAAGTTTTGATCGGATTTTAAAAATGTGTGACATATACAGAGACAGACCGACCTATAAACCAAGTTGTATTTTATAGCTTTAATATGCGGCATTTTTAAATGCTTTGCAAAAAACTTATGCTACAACATTTGGGAAGCACGATTTGAAATATAATATGAATATACAACTTATCGAAATGAAGAACAAAAAAAAAACAATGAACAGATAAAAAAATAAAACTTACATGGCAATAACATCATATGTTGAAGTAATGATAATAAATGGGGATATGCAGGCGAATGGCTTAGTTTTCGTCTTAAGAAATCAAACATTGTCGTAGCACTCTTTGTGTCCACATGCTCATGATTAAACTTCCTCGACAATTCTTTTTCGTCTTCGGCACGCACCATTTCAAAGAAATCCTAGAAACAGACACGCTACTTATTATGTTTACGAGAAATTATATTACTATCATACCAAATGCCTATCTAAGGTTTCATTCTCGTGTTTTCTCAGTTTATCAATGACCGGTTGAATACCCAGCATTAAAAATTCATACCGCAAATGCAATCTGAATTCAAGATTCTCTTGTCCTGGGCCGTAGTTAAGTACAGCGTTAATAAATGACATAATCGCTGTCTTTAAATTCACGTCATCGCGGTAAGCTCCTGTAGAACGGTCCAAATCGTTGAGAATGCCCTATATCAAAAAAATAAATCGTTAGAGAAATACATACAATTTTTTCTATCAAATGTATAACTCACTTGAAATCTTGTACGTTCCGCTGCAAATTCCTGAAAATTCAGCATCGCTGTGAGAACTTTTTTGTGACCACCGGGCACCAAACACACAGCTCCAAGTATTTCTAATGCTGCTACTTTGGTTTTAATATTGTCTGCCGCTAAAGAACGTGCAATGGTATCGATACTGGTTGGATGGGCTAAAACATGGGCACGACCCGTCTAAAAGAAAAAAAAAATCAATTCATAAGACATTTAAAATAATGTGGTAATTAGCCAACTTACGGAATTATTCATCAATGCCTTGATGCATCCAATGAGACTAGTGTGCAACGAACTATTCGCCACACGGATATCCAAGTTTTGCAGGAGATTCAATAGCGCGGGTAAACCCTGCAGTTCAACAAAGCGCAACACAAAGCTGTGTGCTGATGTACGCAACGCAGTCTTAAGAGCGTCCAAGAATGCCGTATGCGGCTCAATTCTTGTACTGTATTCATGGCACGGTGAATCGTCGGGATTTAAAGAAATATGAATGGCTATGTCCTTTAGACGTTCGATATAGTGATCGGCCGTTGGCGGTACTGTGACTGTTGCGGTGTTGCCATCTGTGGTGTCTAGAGGATTCTTTCGTGAACAGTATATTTGCCATTTTTTCTGTGGTGGAAGACTTAACATTGCCTCTTTATTGGGGGCCGTTAGATCTAGTTCTTCGACAAGTTCTGCAAATTTTGTATCCAATTCATCTACTGAGGGCATTGGTTGGGTGGGCGTGAGGGTTTGTAAGGTGAATGCACCTTCAACAACACAAATTTCAGGTGGTTCGTCATCCTGTAAAAAAAAAGTAAATATAAATAAATATAAATAAAAGTAAATATAATATAATTTAATATAACCAGAATGGATAAATCCAAAGGTTTTTACAAATGTATGTTGCGTTGTTCAAATTAAGATTATTATATTAAAGCTGCGGGTGAAATACAAGTGGAGTTCAAAAAGGAGGCTCTTGCTACCATTTGTAAAAATCATTACAAAAATACATATGTATGTATGTACATATGTATGTACCAAATATATTTCTTTATTAATCTCTCAGCTATCGTCAATTAAGCAAGTTAACTTGGAAGATGGTGATGAGTCCTTTCTTCATCTTTCGTCGAAGACCAATTGATATAGTCATGTATGCAATTTTAGCTTACTTACTTACTTACGTAAAAAGTAATATAAAAGATGTTTTTATTTTGAGGGATGATGGATAGATGGTAAAACAGCTATAAAATTTGGCAAATCATTATGGTAGCACGTAAGCCTCAACAACGTTTTCCAAAATTCGTTTTCTTTTCGCCAAACTGAAGGCATCGGCTTATTTGAATAAATGTATTACTTCATTAATCTGCCCGCTTCACATTGAAACCACATCTCGTCCGGAGTAAAACCAGCAATTGTTGACCACTTAGAGGTCAATATTGTGATTGCTATTCAGGATGTACAGACTGGTTTACTTGAAAAAGTGGTCAAAAAGTGGACTGACAGAATGAATTTTGTATAAAAATAGTCGAGCTAAATGCCAAACATTTTTCAATTAAATCAAATAAAACCATGGTCATTTAATTGGTTTTTATGTACATACATAGGTACATATACATATATGTATGTATGTTAGTACATAGTAACTGGTACAAATTTTACTAATATTTTTCTATAAAAAAAAAGTTGTAGGTATGTATGTACATAACACGGAAACCAAAAATGGTTCTTAAATCTTTTTTTTTTGTGTGAAAGTCAACAAACATGATTATAGTAAATGATACGATTATAATCATTATTATTTAATTATTAATTGAACCAAACCAATCAAATACTAAACGCAGCTGCTAGGCCACTACCAGTGCTATACACACTCACAACTTATAAGTTTTGTGCGCCTTTGACTCTTTAAATTTGCGTAGAAAGTACCTGGCGCTTTGCAGATAAAGATTTATATGCATGTGCATAGATACTATGTATACGTATGTACGTAATTCCTAACCAAGTACCGGAGAAAAATACACAAACTGTGTGCGCCGCACGACGGAAAATTTCTTATTTATTGATCTGTAATTGATCTCTGTACACCGAGTAGTTGATCAAGAAGTAAACATAGCCATTGGACAGAGTAAGCTGTTTGATGACTGGGTTAGTCGAAGCATAGACAGTTGGGTTTCAGCTTTCATATGTTCATAAAATATCTATTGGCGTTATATCAATGAGCATGTCAAACTTTTTTGACGAAACTTGTTTTGCACGTGCACGTGTGGGGGCTATTAAGTATGAAAGCGAATGAAAAAGGTCAAAATAAAAAGTTATACCAACATCATTCGATTGGGAGTAATTAAATGAATAAATATGTTATGGTTGTTAAGGAATATGCACTATAACTACGTACATATGTAAGGCATATAAATAAATAAACGATCTTTAGTAACCAGATTTAAGCCAAATTAGTTCAATTGCAAAATACTCTTCAAAATAAAAGCGGTACAACGATTATGAGCTCATGGGGAAACTGACTGTGGAGCTGGCATGATGGCATATTTTCAACTACACACCTGAACTTATTCGCAGTTCAGGTGAAGAGAAATTGGACAAGAAGATGGCAACGGATGAATGCTTTTTGGGTACTGACAACGGAATGTAGACACATTTGTTCTCGGGGTTGGAACTGACTAAAGATCGAGGGGCTAAGCACTACCTGACCTGTAGTGCGGTGGCTTAAATCACACAGACTCGTCTATATGCGACGACAAAGGACCTCTAGAAAAAGACAAACTGGCTTGTGTATGCATGTCAGGCGCAATGAAATTGAGCCAACGATGGTCATAGAGGTAATCACCTTTACGACTCATAAAAGGGAGTAATCATCAAAATCACAAAAATGCGACTATTGATAAGATACTGCATCGAACACAGAGACTGCGATTCTTTTAGAATAAAGCAACTCTGTGCTGTAAGCCCCCAGAAATGACTTGAAAAAGAACTACCACCAAGTTGTATAGTAAAACGTATGCAGGCGAATAAAGAACAGCTGAAGGCAATGGAATAAGAACAACAGAATCAGTGCCAGAGTCATCAAAAAAAAGTCAGATTTTACTGAATGTCAAGCCACATTGAGGTTATAGCCGCTTTCATAGGAGCGATGAATTCAGGTAGAATTATGGAAAGAGGAACAAGGCTAAATAGGAAGTATACACATGTATGTGTACACATGTAAGTACACCTTTGATAGTCTAAAAATCGAATTCATTCTAATCCATTCCATGGAGGTCTGCTGACCAATCAATCGTCAACCAGATCTATCATATTGCTATGGATGTCCATATTGCCAATATTGCAATGGATGCCACAAAGTTGCGAGGCTCAAACAATAAAGGTAAGACTACTAAAAATAAAAAAATACAAACATTTGGCGCGACAGATCCGTACAAGAACCAAGGATTAGCTTCTCACAGCTATTTTTGTTGTGCGTGTTATATTCTTTACACGAATGGAAACGGCCTACTGTTTAGACCAAAGGGCATCAACACCTCGTACCTCGCGAGAGATGGAACCGTCCAAAACCATTTAATAGTTTGACGCACTCACCCATGGATAAAGGGATACAAACAAAGGTCATTACTGGTTTCTTTAAGTACATATTGAAAGTTAAAACTTTTACTAACCTGAAAACATCCACACCAACCACGTTTTCCCCGAAACGCCGGCATCTTCTTTTGCTGTTGCGCCCTATAGAACTTATGCAATGGCGTTTCCTTTGGGTGTGCGCTTCCTTCTGGACCGTAATTATATTCTAGTATATTATTCGCGTAATTATTCCCAGAGCCTGCAGTGTCGTCCTTTCTTCTATTACGGCCACCATCTGTGTGTAAATATCGTTGTAAGCCGTCAAGACAATTTAATTCGTGTAAGCGTGATCGCAAAGAATTAAAGTCAAGATTCGCATAAAACGGCGATGATTGCGATTGCGCTGTGTGCTGTTGAGGTTGTTGAAAATTATTATTATTATTAACAGCTGCTGCTCCTTGCTGGACCTGAAGCGGTGGTGGAGGCGGCGCCTGACGCTTTGTCACACCTGTGCTCGTAGTTCGCGGAGGAGTCTCGTTATCTGTACTGATGGTATCTGGATCGGAGGTACAATTGATTGGACACGTTTGAAATGTCTGTAAAAAAAAAACAAGTACATAATTTCATTAGTATATGTAGACGTCTTTATTTGCAATGAAATTTTAAATAAATGTCTATATCAACACACCGTCATCGTCATCTAACATCAACATCACGAATTTTGAATGTGTACTTCAAGCAAATATGAACATATGTAAAATAAAATTGAAAGTTTAACTGGTCATTAGAGAAAAGCCCAAAAGCGTTAGATGAGATGGCCAGGTGTCGTATTCCCTAACCATGTATGTACATCTGAGTTTTGACCACTCACGTGGATGTGAGTCAAATTTTGTGGAGTAAGTAAATTTACTTTGTTAATTCGCAGAGCTAGGCTATTTGTTCATACAAAGATATGTAGATACATACATATGTATATATCAATTAAGCAAGTAATCCTCTTGAAATATGAAATGTGTAAATATGGAATGCCCATTTTAATTCGCTTTGCTTAAAAGAAGAAGAGGGGTTGTAACGTTTTTGTGAGAGATACCGCCCGTATAATCTTTGCTCAATGAGGATTACCCACATCTTTTGAATCATGTACAAACATTGTCTGAGTGCCAGCCAACGAGATATAGTCTGAATTCTTTAAGGAAGCCACTTCAATAATTCAGGACAGAATTCAGTATTATGAGACTTGAAGATCACAGCATTCATTTTATCTAAAAGAAAAATATTGTAGTTGCAGTCATTTTTGCCTTTAATCAAATTTCCCCTTATTAATCAAAGAGGAAACCACTGCAACGACAAATTTTCACCGATTTAGTCCGGTAACTTTGTAATTAGGGAAATAACAGTGTTGCAGAGCACGCGATTTCCAGTTTCATGGAAAATTCCCTCTATAGAAAAGAAAAGAGAGAAAAGAGCTAAAATCGAGGAGAGAATGCGGAAAACTCGTTGCCTGTAGGCAGTTTTTTTTTTTTTTGCTATTTAATTCTGTTTTAATTTTTATTGCCTGACGGGCGTTAAATGTACATACATATTTAACAGTCACCCCGGTGTGATATAATTGTGCTACATTTTGAAAAAATGTGCAAATAAGAGGCAATTCCATAGTAACTGAAGACACCCCACGACTGGTGAAAGTCTTTGAACGGATAGGAAGTGCGCTGACAATGGTGAACATTTATTTATTAGTATAATAAGATAATTGTGCAATAAATTGGAAGTGTTTATCTAACGAATTGCCAAACCTTTTTTGGATAATTTGAGAGCATATTATATGTACGTTTGTCGATCAAAGGTGTATTCATTGGGATAAGTTACATGGATACTGGTAGTTATTTTTTGGTAAGGAAATTAAATGGCCTTGTAGGTATATTATTTATACATTTGTATGTACGTACATATGTATATATGTATGTACATATAAAATTTAGTGAACATGCGATGGTTAGTAAGAGAATATAATGAGTAACTGATCCTTTGATGAGGTACATTACATGCCGTCCTTCATGCATTTGTTGGACGTCTCTATGGTCATTTATGCTTTTCTTACTAGAGTTGCATGTTAGAGCATTTGATAGGAAATGCAAGCGTGATATTTTTTTCAAATAATTCCCCTCTGAAATTATCTAATTTTTTGAGATACTATACTCCAGGAATAATGTACGGAAGTTTTAGCAATAGGTCCAACAAGGCTGCTGGACCTGACAGCTTACCAGCCCCGCTGTTCAAAGTAGCTGGAAATGACCTGTTAGAGAGCATGCACCAACTCATTTCTAAGATGTGGTCAGATGAGTGTATGCCTGATGAATGGAATCTGAGCACCGTTTGCCCGATCCACAAGAAAGGAGATCCCCTCAATTGCGCCAATTACAGAGGTATCAGTCTCCGCAACAACGCGTACAAGATCATATCTGCCATATTGTGTGAACGTCTGAAACCCTTCGTTAACAACCTGAACCCTATCAGTGTGGTTTCACACTTAGGCAGATCCTGGAGAAAACTCAAGAAGTTCAAATCTATACCCACCATCTATTTTAAGGCCGCATATGACAACATCTATAGAGATAAGCTATACAGAGGTATGTCTCATTTTCGCATCCTTGCCAAACTCGTTCACCTATGCAGGATGACGATGGAGAATTCTCGCTGCTCCATCAAGGTCGGTAACGATCTCACCGAGACCTTTGATGTTAAAAAAGGATTTAGGCAAGGTGAAGCGCTGTCATGTAATTTTTTGAACATCATACTTAAAAGACTTGTGGAAAACAATCTTTCAAAATGTATGTGCAACTACTAGCGTACGCCGACGATATTGACATAATTGGTAGAACACACCGGGCTGTCATCGGTGCGTTTGTTAGTACTGAAACGGAAGCTGCCAAAATGAGTTTAGCGGTAAACGAGATCAAAATCAAGTATATGCTGTCAACAAGAAGGGACACACAATATCGGCAGAACGTCACAAACGACAGCTATAACTTTGAGGTAGTAAGGGACTTTGTCTACCTTGGCTCTGCTATCGAAGCTCAGGTTCACCCCTATCTTTCTTTTTAAACACGTGTTTCTCATGTGATCTTCTTCCTTTTTTCTGAGAAATACTGCATATAAGCCTGATGAACTCCGCTTTAAATGCCTATTGTTTTCTTCCATGTTTGCCAAAAGTCTACTTAAAGCAAGGACTTTCATTTTAGGTTCTAGTAATAGTCTAGCATATTAGAGGCGACATTCTTGATAGGTTCTTCGTGCTGTACTACTTAATGGTTTGAATCAATTGTGACATTTTTTAACGTATTTTAGCTCACGGGAAAGTTAACATTTTGATGTTCGAGAAAAACTGTTCCAAACGTTTGTTTTCTACGACTTAGGACTATGCCTTCAGATTTGCATTGTACAAGTGTGTGTCATGTGTCCTGTAATTTTCAGAAGGGAATGGCCAGATTGTTTTGTCAAATCCATAACAATTTCATTTGCTTCACAATTTCTAACATGGAGGCTCAAATGATTTTTTAGTTCTTTTTTAGTACTTAGGAACTCTGCTTATCTGACTATTTGTTATAGATAAGATTCTGACAAAATTTTAAGGCCGTCACGTAACATACGAGAATGACGTAGTAATAATGACTTCTGGCTCAGTTTTCTCAACATCCAGTAATGTACATATGTTCTTCAAACTGGCCTTCTTCTTCTTCCTAGGTACCGCTAGAGTTCGGGGTAAACCTGGGCCTCCAATAACAAGCCTCTCCAGTTAGCCTAGTCCTTAGCTACCTGCCTCCAGTTGCGCACTACAAAATCGGTGGAGATTTACCCACTGGCTTAAAAGATCAGATACCAATCTCATACTTCCCACATGGCTTTATAGAAGAGAATTTAAGAGTGCAGATTGTAATAGAAAGCATGAAAGGCATCTATAGCCCTATGCACGTTCATTAGAATCTGCGAAAATAAGTGGAGATCCCCTCTAAAGGTAATACTAGTTCTTTGAATTCATATGTAGATCAGTTGTAAGAGCAATACTTACGCGTGAATCACGCTACGAGTAGTAGAAACAATGGATCCTAATAACAAAATAATAAAGAGCACCATGTCTAGTTAAAGTACGTAGTCTAAAATCTACTGCCTGGAGATAGCTGACGAACTTGCAAGAAAGGGATCTGCATTAGACCAAAATCAACCAGTTCAATGGCTTAATCCATAACCTCAGGTATAACGTAAGATACTTATGACAGCCAATAATAGGTGGAACTTACTTATCACCTGTGGTATATTAAGGAACCTCTGGTCATGATACGACGAAGCCAGAACCAACAAACTCTTACAAAATGGCAGAAAATCATCGTCTATCTTTTAAAGAACCTCACCATTTTCCATTTTCTTACAGCTGAATTGGGTAAATGCTAAGCTACATGCTTAAGTAGGCCTATGTGAGCTGTCAGCGCATCTGTCGACTGTTCACTTAATCTATCTTCAGCTGACTAGAAACATCTTACTAAAACTATAGTTTCTTTATAGAAATATTTTCGTCTTTCTTGACTTACACTCTATAAATATGCTAACGTGGAGTGCTGGCACACTTAAAGAATACTCAATAAAATCCGACGTTCCACAGGGTTCTGTTGTCGAAGCGGTCTTATTAAATATTCCTTTTAAACAATGGTGTCTAACATTAAAAGACCACATAAAAGTTCAGAGTGGAAACGTTGTCATAGCTGGTAGACGATATTGAAATATATATTTGAAAAGGCATCCAATGATCTTGGCATTTGCAAGAATTAAAGACTGACGAACAGTATTTGCGGATTATCACAGCCAATATAGTACTAATGGGTAACATATGTATCTCCTTACTGGGAAAGCCTTTTCTGCACGCAATCAAATCGGAATGGAAAAACAGGAAAGTGATAGTTATGATACAATCAGGTCCGGAAGCTCTAACTATTTAAAACTCCTTTAGACAACTGTACAATGTCGCTGTCTTTCAGATGGGAAGCCAGTTTAGAGGATTGAAGTGCCCTTTTCAGCCAGTAAAGTTCTTAATGTAGAAACCTCATTGTTGAAATAAGTAGACCAGTATTGGGATAAACTCGAGTGTCAAGTAATCCGACTCTCAAACTTTGTAGTCGAAAATTCTATATGAACAAGTGTCAACACAAACAGTGGAGAATTTATTTTTAACTTGGTTAAGTTCTTTATTACTATTTGGTATCTGTCAAGAGATCGAAAGAAAAGAAGTGAACTGGATAGCTTACTGAGTTAATAGAACAACGAACTCCTCAGCCGGACTCACTCACATCTAAATTTAGAATACTAAAACATGAACGAAAAAAAACTTGATTACTTTCTTATACATATATGTATGTACGTTTGGTCCTTAGCTAGAGTAAAATACTTAAATAAATTTAAAAAAAATCATTGACCTGTAACTCTTTCTTAAATTTACAGATGATATGGAATGCATAGTGCAGGTTGTTGTAATTACAACAAAATATACGTTGTATTGCTAATTAGGTTTAGATTTAATAGATTGCGTTTTTTAACCGAAAATTCAAAGCCAATGAAAGAGAAATTGTTAGTAGCAGTAGGTTAAGGACTTCAACCCGTGATACATTTTTATTGGGTTAGGACCGCTATTACACATGCTCTGTAATTATTTTTTTTTCCGAAGGCCATTTCTCGGCGTGCTGCCAGTAACCAGATTTCCAGGGAGATATAACCAAACAATTTTGAAAAGCTATTGGCTTAAAAATTTCTACATTTAGATAACAATCTTCATGCATGACAAAGCGTCGACGAAAAGAACCACGGTGAACTTTTGAGGAGTGGCCGGTTTGGTTACTCATAGTGCACTTGTTTTCCTTTTAATTGTTGAATATGCTTCCGAAATAGCCAGGTGAACTTCCTTTTACTTTGTGCTGATCTTGGTTTGCCAATAGATACATATGTATTTTTTTATTATTTCACAATAATGCTTAACACACGATGGCGATTGATACATATGTATGTATGTATATGTATTTTCACCACAACTTCGCTCAGATTATATAATTATGTACTTAGGTTTCCGATTAGGGAAATGGAGCCACAAGGTGTCGAAATAATTTACTTTCAAATGGCAGAATTGTGTTTGTGTGGGCTTAAACAATTCGGCTACCTACTGCAATGTAACTAACATGTTGCACCAGAGTAGTTGCACTGACAACCTTTCGAATGACATGACCAAAGCTGGCGTTTAGTGATGCTGCTTTAATGTGTATTTATGCTAAGGTTGTTTTCATGACCAACTGAAGCGAATAGAATGCAAAATGTAAATACGTAAGTAGTTCAACCTGTTTATACGGCAAAAATGTTGTCTGTGGATGATGGGTCAATGATGGTCACTTTCTGCTACCCATGGTGGGTAAATTGATGCCTTTTGTATGGAAATGTACGTAATGACAGTAATCTGAAGGCGCGTGAATGGAATGCGTCTATAGATGCTTATTATGCACGAATGCATGTTGCATTTAAATTGTCTGCTATGTTGTTTTTCTTATGCTTTTTGTTTTTTGAACGTCTTCACATATTTGTTGTACACCTGTTAATTGCATAATGAGGGAACAAAATGAGCTACGTAAATAATTTGCGAACATTATAAAAGGAATGAGAATAAATTTTTAGAAATCGTTAAGAAAAAGAGTGAATTCTTAAATAGAAGAGAATATCTTCACATATCACCTAAACTATGTAAAGGTAGATTACATATACATACATACGAGTTGTTCTCAATTAGATGCAATTAGAGCAACATTGTACTATGAAATAGGGATTTCGATCCTGTTCAGAAACCATGCACGATGTTTAATTATCTTATTTTCGTATGTGTAGATGGTTAAGAAGAAGAGTAGCCTTTTGATATGGGAAAGAAAGTATCACTGCAGAGGAAGAGATCAATGGTTTGGCTAGAATAGTCACAATCACCGCAATTAAAGCTACACCAACAGCTACACCAACGACTACCAACAAATGGACTGCCAAACAAAGGAAATAGACATACCGTTTCAAATAACCAAACTTTTGAAAAAGGACCAATGAGGACCACGGAGTACCATCAATGGGCATAATTTAATACCTTAGCCTGATTTCACTCTGAGTCTCCAAGCAATATTTGCCCAAAGCAAAAAAATTAACTGAAGGAGAGGTTACAAATACAAATATTTGGCGCGGCAGGTCCTTACACGACTGAAGGCCTAGCTTTTCACAACCACTCGTGGAGTGGGTCTATCCAACGGATGTGGAATTGAATGATTGAATGCCTCCTGGCCAGCTTATTTAGTTGTAGGTGCTACTAGTTCAGTTAAGGAGGTATAGGGAACCTCAGATAGCGGAGTGCGTTGAAGCGAGCGAAAAGGGTTCCCGAGTGTCGGAGGAGGCAAGTTCGACGCCGTTTATAAAAATTAAATTTTTCGAAAAGCCACCTGACACTAATTATTACAAAAGTCTTGCAGTCTTATTCTTACAAAATGTATCCAAAAAACAAGCCAGCAGATATATGTAGTTTGTTCAGGTTTTCGAGGACTAAAAGAAGGTAGACAATTTTGTGAAGTAAATCATCTTCTCAATGGAACTTCAAGTGGACAACCAAATGGTCGAATCTAAGGCATCTAAAACCTTGAAGGGATCCATGAAAGACAGATCCATCTACGAGGTGTCACTGATTGGGTAGGTGGAATGATTGGTCCAATCATACTCTGAATAATATGGTATTCATATGGCACTGAAAAATCAGTAAACGTGAATGGCATTTCTTAACCGCGAGTTCTTTTGGCTACAACTCATCAATATGAACGTTGATGATTCCTGGCTCCAATAAGACCAGTCCAAAGGGTGAGAAACAATTAATTTGACGCGAAAACAATCTCCAGCCACCGCGTAAAGCGTTCCCATCAATTGGTTGATGTTATTACCGAGCTGAAGGTCAAGTTCTAGTTCAGGATTGGTGGGACTATGCCTATTTTCTCCGCATTGAAAATTTCACCAAAATAACACTAGGTGGGAAAATAGTAAAATAGAATAGAAAAGTAATATTCTACTTGCAACGCTTTGCAAAGTATCATTTTTCTTACACACAATCGATAACCCTCTATGTCATTTGATATCGCATGACCTGTACATAGGATACAGATACCAAAATAATTTATACCTATAACTGATTACTTTCTTCTGACTGTTAATCTTAAACAAAAAACACCAGAATTTGATAATTTTGTATATCTTTAGCTATTAGAGTCATTCCATTGACCTTTTTAAGAGCAAATTTCTAAGACTACTTGCATAATTGACCAACCAACGTTTCTCAGTTACGCTCATCGACCTACATTTAACGATCAACCTGTTCCAGTCGTCTATTATATGACAGACACATCTGATTACATAAATCTTCAAATTTTCAGATTTATCTTGAAGATAGAGTCAGACATACATAAGAATGCCAAAGAGTTCTTCCTCTTGTATTAGGTATGCGAAAAACGATACTACGAACGAACTACATACTCGTACATATGTATGTATGTGCATGTATTACGTGAACTCTCGAATAACTTAATGAAAAAAAGTATTCTTTTACGGGAAAACAAATGAATTGAGTTTGCATAAGCCATGGACCGCAGCAGAGGCACAGTTATATAAATAAAATCTGGGTCAATGTATTCTAGATGTGAACATGTTCACCGAAACCAAACATATCCGAATCTAGTTTTGTTTGCATTTTGTTGGAAGTCAAACAAATATTTCTGCTGATTGACCCAAATACTGAAAAACTAAACTGTGTGAAAAACGTCAGAAATTATCAAAAAAATAGTCACTAATATACCAGTTTTATACATAAACCAGTAACCGGTCCACCGAGTACTGTTGTTAATTTTCAGTTTTGTATCTAATCGAGCTAATTAGTTTTGCGACAAGATATTCTGTGTTGGTGGTCTAAATAATTAAAATATTCTAACAGATTGCAAACGATTTTTTTTTTGAGAAATAGGTAAGTAAGTTCATTGGCTTCATATTTTCAAAATAGTGCAATAGACCATAACCTAACTCCTACTCTTTTCCAATTCAGTGAATCGAATTGATAAACTATTATTTTTGACTACAACCAAATAAGGAAACAGAATTAAACCCACAAGTCATACTTGGAATTTTAAATTTGTTCTCAGACAGTGATTATTATGCGACCTTGATACATGCCGTTGGTCAAAGTAGTACTTATGCGATACCAAAAGCGGACGTGGTATGCACTTGAAATTGTCTACATACGTGCTCCCAATTGACTAGATCTTCAACTACACCCCGTTTGCTCTTTGTTTAGTGCAATGCCGTTGTTGGTGGCTTGAGTGCTTAGATGACTTTGGGTTTTGCACGCACAAATTCTTGTTCTGCAGTTGTTGTTGGATGGGAAATTCCACTTGCTGAAGGGAGTAAACTAAGAATGCATTAATTTGTCAGTAGAAGTAGGCAGTCGATGTGGGCCGATTAGTAATTGCTGTTATTAATCAAGCGGTGACATGATTGTATGCTTATTTTCGCTCGATGTTTATATACAACTTTGATAAAGATACACAGCAAAGTGTCGGAACTAAAAGGGGACTAAAACTTAATTTAGTACTGTTGAGTGTCCATAAACTGTCCAAGAAGCATCAGATTAATAAAGCTGTACAAAAACTGAAACACATTAAAGCCATTTATTTTTTTTGCCTCCTTCTCGAGTGTGTTTTCAAGTTTGAAGGTGAAGTTTAAAATTGCGCTGAACTGAGTACGGTTCTAAAGTCATGAAGATTTTTACGTATGTTGATAACTTAACCAAATGGGTTAGTTTTGAAATGTATTAGGAGAGGAGAAGAAGTTTTGCCATTATTGACTTGGAGTGTTATATCTCCTAAAGATATCAGCATATGCAGTGGCAGACAGGCTGCTATAAAATTCCTGTAAAAGATCGTTTTCATATCAGAAGTTGCTCTGACTTCACAATTAAACATTCTCCTATACCAAGTGAACGAACTCAATAGTGAAAGCCTTGAAAGATTTCACAGTAAACAGGCTCGTCGTAAGCTGGGTTGAAAACATGCTTAACTGCAGGATCATCACCTCAGCCATCGGGTTCAGTTCTGTAAGGAAGATTGCAACAAGGGGCACGCCACAAGGAGGAGTCCTTTCTCCACTGCTTTGGCTCCTTACCGTCAACAAAATCCTTAGAATCTTCACAGAAAAGAGAATCAAAATCGTAGCATATGCAGATGACTTAGTAATACTGATTAGAGGCAAATTCTTGCCGACAATCAGTGAACTAATGGAATCTGCTCTCAAAGTGCTCTCTACGTGGTTACTAGGAGAAGAAAGATACCCGACTTCATATTACCAAAGCTAGATGACACCACTATAATTCTCTCATCTGAGGCGAAATATCTTGGCGTCATTCTACATTCCAAGTTATCCTGGAAAAGATATGTTGAAGAAAGGACAAAGAAAGGAATGAATGCTCTATATGCTTGTAAGAGGGCCTTTGGGAGAAGGTGGGGATTGCAACCGCGCATCATTCACTGGATGTACAAAGCAATTATCAGGCCCATCATCTCATATGGGTCCTTAGTCTGGTGGACAGCTACGAGTACAAAGAGCTATATGAAGGAACTCTACAAAGTGTAAAGGCTTGCAGCACTCTGCACTACTGGAGTTGTGAGAAGCGCGCCGCAAGCAGGTTTGGATATTATTCTTCATATTCTTACCTTAGACTTATTCATCAAAGGCTCTGCCACGAAAAGAGCTCTCAGACTGAAAGAATCCAACCTGTGGAAAGAGACCACCTATGGACATGCGGTAATACTAAACGCTACAAAGACAATGGGCAGGAAATACAACTCCGAATGCTTCACAGCCACATCGGATTATATAGTCCCCTACAACGACTTCAATTTTGATATCCCAGTCCTATTCCCAAGCCGAGCAGAGTGGGAGTCCAATAGTATAGACAACGATCTAGGGATCACAGTCTACACAGATGGCTCAAAAATGGAGATAGGTACGGGTGCAGGATTTTACTCGGAAACATTGCAAAAACAGGAATCATTCAGACTACCAGAAGCATGTAGTGTATTCCAAGCTGAAATCCTGGCAATAGAAAAAGCTGCTAAATGCATAGAAGACAGTCACCTCCCCCCGTCGGATATAACCATCTTCGTTGACAGGCAAGCAGCTCTAAAATCGATTAAATCTAATACCATTAAATCAAAGGCAGTTAGGAACTGTCGTGATGCACTGATCACGATTAGACACCATTCGGTCAAACTCTGCTGGGTTCCCGGACATAGCAATATTGAAAGGTAACGAGCAGGCAGACGCTTTGGCAAGAATGGGGTCGGAAATGAACATCAGTGAAGCGGACACATCCATATTGCCACCGATTGGAAAATTGTATAGTATAATTGACGGCATAATAGAGAAAGAGGCCAACTCGTCCTGGGTATCTAGGGAGGACTGTGCCACCTCTCGCACGTTATGGCAGAAATTAGATAAAAAGAAAACAAAGATCCTTCTGGCACTTAATCGATCCTCTATCTGCATCCTCACTGGTATAATCACAGGACACTGCGCCATCGGAGTCATGCTCCGTAAATGGGGAGTAGAGTCCTACGACCTATGTAGAAGCTGCGGAGATGAGGAAGAGGTGGACTCTATCCAACATCTGTTTTGCTACTGCCCCGCTCTGCAAGAACGACGCCTTCGCACTTTAGGTTCTAGGTTCTTCGCAAGCACCGCAGAGGTAGCAGGCTTCCAGATATCGGATCTTCTCCATTTTATCAAAAGTACCAACTGGTTTCCATCCCAATCAGTGACGCGATAGGTTTCTGTATTTTGTTGTTCCCACTCCATTGATATAAAATAGGGGATTCACAATGGACCTTTAAGTCTCCGAGTGGACGTGATGAGTTTTTAACCGTCACACACCCCTTCTTAACCTAACCTAACCTACCAGGTGAAAGGCCATAGGGATATATATTTCAGGAAACTCCAGAGCTGAGAAAGAACTTCATGTTACACTCGAAAGAACGTCATGTTACACTCGAAACATGAACCCTGGACGCAATTAAGGAGATCAACCTTATTTGGCGTATTGGTATCCAGAATCATGTTACTAGACAGATCTGGTCTAAGCTAAGTTAAAATCGCTATAGTTATATTATCTTTCCAATAATAAGGGTAATTACAACATACTGCTTGAAAATAACCAGAGGGATGAAAGGTTAATTTAGGAGCTTTTCTCTTTCAAAAATTAAGAAGATCTGACGAATATAAACGCTTCATCAAGAATTCCAACTGGTTCTGAAGTAAGAGTAGGCTTTCTCAAATTACTTCTGCGTCCGGATTATCTTCAAGAGAAATTCCAGTAATCTGTATGAATAATTTTTAGAGGTGAAAGGAGAAGCAGCACTGAATTTTCCATTTCTTATTGCAAAAGGGCGTTCACATGGAAAATATTTGCATGTCTCAAAACTTCAGTTAAATTTGTTGGTCAACTTTAGTAAGACATAATTCTATTTGAAAACTCGAGTTATTACCTTTACGACGTTTTTTGATTGAACAGTGTTTACCCAGGTAAACTCCAACGTATTCATTATTTAAGTTGAAGGTCGGAGTTTATACGTGACTAATGTTACTAATGTGACATATACAATCCACGAGAATACGAATATGTACATGCATATGCATATTTACCTAAAATAAAATAAATGAATATTTTCAGTTTAGTACCTTTTGATATACATCTGTATGTACATACATATTTTAGAATGCATGTAGTAATACCAGAAAAGTAAAATCTAAAAGGTATGGAAGCAAACCATTTACATATTTATCTATAAAATAATATTTGTTGGATCATTATGATTGATACTTTGTTACACGTCAGACAAAGTACACTGCCTGGAATAATTATATTTTGACTACAGGGTAAGTATAAAATATTTTATAGGTTGTTAGTCGCTGTTGGTATGCTAATTATGATGCATTCAAGTAACCATTTAAACCCCATTCAGAACTTATGTACATGCACGTAAAAAAAAGTATGAAACTAAAACCAGTTTAAAACAACTACAAGCGTACGTATGTTCATTAAAAGTGCTCATTATTTGTATGATAAACAGACATATTGTTTTTAGCTGGTTAGTAAAGTAATTTATTTAGTTTCACTATTTTCGTTACTGATCCAATCATCTACAGCCTTAATGCAATGAGTAGTAAATGGATATTCGAGAATATATCTACTAAAGCAAAAAAAGTTATCTTTAGAACGTCTGAATATCCAAAATAAAATTTTAAAACTATGTATCATTTCTATGAACTGAATTTATATACAATATACATGTAGGACGCATTGAATCAATTTTTCAACCTTCGGTACAAGCAATTCTCTGATTAATACTTGAAATTCATTGTTAATAATTGTAAAGTCCTTTATAATGCAGGATATCGATATAAAAGGATTTTCAATAAGAGCGCCGTATTTGTTTCCGAGATATGAAACAATTAAAAATATGTATTATGGAATACAACACGATTCAAATGTCCTTTATGGAAACGCTTGCACATCCATGACTTTTTTACATAAATTGGGCGATATGCCAGCAATTTGGGGTTTGATGTTTGTCGTGAAGTCGTCTAAATTCTTTGGCTTAGTGGAAAATGCCACGGATTTGACATAGTCCCAAAGAAAAAAGTACCGAGGCGTCAAATCATACGAACGAAGCGGCCAATTGACTGGTAGCATGTGGCGCCATATTGTTGAAACCACATATGCAAAAGTCATCTTCTTCTGATTTATCCCACAAATTATTGTGTTGCTAGCGCCATCGAAGAAAAAGTATGATCTAATGGCCTCTATAGCATAAAACACGCACCAAATACTCAATTTTGTGAACGTAATGGCATTTCTCGAATGGCTTCGGGTTGCTGGCGTGCCCAAATGCGACAATAATTTTTGTTATTAACAACGCCGCGGACAGGTGTGGTACTTATAGGTTAAAGTGGGGGGTAAAATAAACAGACCCAAAATAAAAGTCTTAAGCACTTCTAACAAACGGGCTCAACTCACCATTGACGGACAAAAAGTCCAGAAAGCTGATAATTTTCAATATCTAGGAAGTGTGGTTTGGACTAACCGCAGGGGCACCAAACTGGATGTGTGCAGCAGAATCGAAAAGGCAAAAATGCTATCAAAAACTATTTTCTCAGGACAAGAACCAAATTGCGACTATTCCGCTCCAATGTAGAATCAGTACTGTTATAAGGGTGCAGTACTGAACAGGTGGATACCACTAACATACAGTATATAATAGATGTATAAGAATCATCTTGAGGATTTTCTGGACAAATCGTATCTCAAAGGAATAATTTTACCAGAAAACGGGCGAAGAACCTATAGACATTAGTCTAGGTAGGAGAAAGTGGCAGTGGATTGGACACATCTAACTGAGCTACCCCACTGCGAAATATGTAATGCAGTGGAATCCGCTCAACCAAACAGGTAGTACTGCAGGATGCATTAGAAAAATGTGAAGCAAAACAGTTGAGAAGGAATTGAGCTCTTTGGGAATGAGTTGGAGGTAGCTCAAACACGTTTTAGTACTACGAACAAGATGGTGGAATGACGTTCTTGACGCTTTATGGGTCTCGAGGGGTGAAAGTATTTAAATAAGAAACTATGTACATACATAATATTCCTTATTCCACTATCTACTGCGGTACGGCTGGGAAACATACGTTTCGTCAAAAAATGATGATAATATCATTGGCTGTTTTAAAAAAATACATTTTTCGAGTCATTACCAGTCTCAGTTGCACTGACGTAATATGTAGGAGAATGTGAAACAAGGAGTACCAACTCATAGTTGCGTGCTTTATTGAAAAGATACCTAAATCAACTTAATAGCTATACAGAGCTAATGGAATAAATTTGTTGGTTGAGACACAGTTTTATCCCGTATTGTAATGTCTGCTTTAAATTTATTTGGTTTAGGCCATCGGTTTCAGATTGTGTATGAATAATACTCTAATCCTTATTTTCTAATAAATTTGGTAGGACGCTTGTTAAGTGCTAATAGCTTGTTATTCAGAGGAGCTTTGTTTTGGGCTTTATCCCTATTTAATTAGGAAAAATGATTATTATGCAGTTTTCATAACCAAAATTTAGTAATTCAGATAAAATTTAAGGAACTCAACTAGACCTAGACGTTTGTATATAAAACTAGGTTTCAAAAGAGAAAAGCTTAAGAAGTCAAAGTCGAATGAGAAAAATTTCAGTCCTTCTTGAATAGATTATACGATAACCTATCACTAACCTTTTAACATATTCCGCATAAAAGTGAATATGTCGTCAGCTATTGTATATCTCAAGCTTAATGATAACATATTATACAGAGAATTGAAAAATGACCTAATCTACATATGCCTGATATTATTAAAAGATTTTAATAAACAAATAATAAAACAATGCTAGACTGATGTGACAAAATAAAGCTGAATGTGTGCCTCAAACATTATCACGTGGTTACACCTCAAGAGAAACCTTACATACATATATGTATGTATTTATTTGGCAAAAACAATTATGTAGTATCAAAATAGTAAAAATACCGAAAGAAAAATTTAAAAGTGAATTTAAGAAATGGTTACGCTTATACTACTTCTGATCCCAATGAGATACATTATAAGTAGCAATTCCTATAACAATCTATTTCAAATTTTACCATTAATTGAATGCGAATATCTTGCGAAATGGCTAAAAAGCAGAAGGTCAGAAATGAATCAGCCTTGTTCTGCAACTATTTTTTTTTTACATAGAACAAGTTTGGTGCAAAAAATGCAAAAATATTTCTACCTCCCAAATGCCTTATCAAAAAAAAATTTATAAGTGCGGTCTCGTGTTATTATTTGAAATAGACCCTCGTTTCAACTTCGCGAATGTATGCTGGTTTACATTGTATATAGTGATCAAGGGTCCACTTCACCTTATAATCTTCATTCTCAGTTATTTGTATGTACTTTGCTTCGCACACCGCAAGTACGTACTTACGCAGTAATACAATATAATTCACACTTCAACTAAGATCACTATGTATTCCCAAACCCCACCTCGATCGACATTAACCATTGATTTCCAAACGAGGTAATGCATTCGCAATCTATAAAAAAAAAACTGCACCTATCTTTTTATTTGCACACTCCCCGGCAACAATCGCCGCCGATCAACCTGTTGTCTATGGCGACTATGCAAAGCTTTAAATGGTATTTTGCTGCATGTTCACCTTTCATAGAATGAAGTAGTTTAACCCTCCAGCGAATTGGTAATTGCAGCGAGACAACACAGATCATGGCTTTTCCAAAGCTTATATTTAGATCTACCTTATTCCGATACCAACCACATTAATACTGACATTTGGAGGATTTTTCCTTTCTTTGTTCTCCAGAAACGTTGGCTTTTCTTTGAATTCTTTTTGCATTATTTAAATGTTACAGAAAATATGTGAATATCAATTAAAATACTTGAACCATAAAGGTAACACGAAGCAAACCTGTTGCTCAGTGATGCTGATTTCGAAGACGTTCGTCGGGTAATGTATTGGAAAACAAATTTGCTTACCTGTAACGAGAGAGAGAAAGAGAGAAAAAAGAAACATTAAAACGTTTTATTCCTTAATAGAGTCAAAGAAAATATGTATCTTGCAGATACACAACAGAAAAACAAAAAATAAATCCATCTGAAGGTGAGTGTGGAATAAATCTCAATATCAAGGTGAGTATTCATATTTCTGTGTTTTCATTTTGGGCTCTTGACCAAGTGGCAATGGACAGCTAACACTGTGGCTATGGCTCATGATAATTTAAGAGTGATTAATTACCTCTGTTGTGCTGTTCGTTTTTCTCGGCTGATAAATTAATGTGTGTGGAGTAAATAAACAAGACATGCATATCTAATGTGCTTCGAAGCTTGCAGATTAGGCTTTCGCAATTTTTTTCGGCGGTCGAGCAAAACTGATTTGTGTGCGGTTCCAGCTGATCGCTGTGTGGTGGTTAGGTTATGATACCAATCTGGTAGTGGAACCTTGAATGCATTTTTTTTTTTAAACTCGAAGTGAGCATATTCACAGTTAGTTCGAGAGCTTAATTGGAACCGGTAATGGGCAAATAAAATACGCTACGAATTTTTATAATTTTCAAAAAATAAAAGTGAATGGAGATATGGAATTTGGGTACTAAATTGAATCGAATGCAAAAGTTTTATTGCGCAATGAAACAGTTTTAGTATCAATGTAGTTTAATGTTTTCTAAAGTATGATACAAGTTTCGTTGTCAGTCAATATGTAAAAGCGGTCACATTAACTTTGTCAAGGAACGGCAACTTTTAAAAATATGCAATCGAACTGTGTATGGATATGTATGCCATTAGTGTAAGGAGTCAAAGAATTTTAAGATCACTATCTTATGTATTAAGCATACATATACAAAAATATGTACATAGGTATGTATGTATAAACATATGTACATATGTAGCTAAGGGGTGTTTAACATGTTTTAAAATTTTTTTACGCCAAGAACTAAGGGACCATCTTTCACGTGGAGTGGAAAAAATCAGCAGCTAACTGCCCGCCACCATCCAAGACCATTGGTATGCTCTGAAAACTGTTTTCACATCAGGTGCAGAAAGGATTGTCGGTCGATCGCAAAGAAGTCATAGAGCGTGGCTTTCTGGGGATACCTGGAGAAGGAACGACGAACGAAAACAGCTAAGAGCTCAAGTTGCAGCAACTCCAGCAGCAGGGAGGATCGAGCTAGAGTCTCTATATCGAATGAAGATGAGAGAAGTGCAGCGTAGCGTGCGACGTGACAAGCGCAATTACATCAATGCGCTGGCTACGGAAGCAGAAGAAGCAGCAGCGAGGTGCGATAGCAGAACCGTTTATAGAATCACCAAAGAGCTAATAGGTGGCCGAAGCTCTACGTAACACCCAGTGAAAGGCTTAGACGGTTCGTTGCTTATATCGGATGAGGATCAACTCAAGAGATGGAAGGAGCATTTAGCTTCTGTTTTAAACAGAGTATTCGCCAGCAATATGCAACCAAGTCAGACTGAAGTATCCGTGGTAAGAAATTCCCGAATTCGCACCTCAACCCCCAGTAAAGAAGAGATCATTACCGCGATCAAAGCACTGAAAACCAATAAGGCGGTAGGACTTGATGGCATACCCGCGGAGCTTTTTCGGGCGGCGCCAACTTCATCGATTGAGGTTCTATTTCCACTTGTTGGGAGAACATGGGAAGCCGAGAGTTTTCCGGATGAGTGGAAGAAGGATCCCTAAAAAAGGCAACCAAATGCAATGATAAATTAATAGCTATTATCAAGGCTACATACGATGGATCCACATGTCACGTTTTGCACAGAGGAAGGCTGTCCGAGAAATTCGAAGTCCAAAGTGGGGTTCGGCAAGGCTGCATTCTTTCACCAATATTATTTCTATTGGTGATAAGCGATGTGCTAAATGCGGCTTTATCGACGGGAAATGGAGGAATTCGATGGACTCTTACATCTGAACTCAAACGCCTCGACTACGCCGACGATGTATGCCTACTGTCCCACAGAATAATGGACCTTCACTAAATGACAGCAAATGTGGAGAGAGAAGCTAACATCGTTGGGCTGAAAATTAACTCGGCAAAAAACAAAAATGATCAGCCTAGGACCGAACTCATCAACTCAAATATGCATTGCTGGACAAACGGTTGAGAGAGTAGAGAGTTTCCAATACCTTGGGAGTATTGTCTCAACTGATGGCGGAACCGAACTGGATATAGCCAGCCAAAATCTGCGTTTGGGATGCTATCCACAATTTGGCGTAGTAATGCAATTAGCTTAAACACCAAGCTAGGACTGTTCCGTTCCAACGTTGAATCCGTGCTGCTATATGGATGTGGTACCTGGAGAGTGACCGCTACTATCACGAGGAAGCTGCAAACGTTTGTTAATAGGTGCCTACGCAACATCTTAAGGATTTTCTGGCCAAACCGTATCTCTAACGAACAGCTTTATCAGAGAACGGGTCATGAACCTATAGGCACAACCATACAACCACGAAAGTCACACTCTCCGAAAAGGTGACAGGTCCATAGCTAACCACGCGATGCAATGGAACCCGCTTACTCAGGATGTCAGAATACGCGGCGGTCCCAGAAGTACATGGCGCAGAACAGTCGAGAAGGAAGCACGGCAATTGGGAAAGAGTTGGGGAGAGCTGAGGCACATTGTCAGAAACCTAGGACCCACAAGGGGATACAGGACATAAGTAAGTAAGTATATACATACATATTTACGTACATATGTTAATAGAAGAGAGCCAATAAATCTATCTAACACTTCGTATAATGATGGCTAAAAGTTTAAGCATTTTTTAGGATAGATTTCAATGTCCAGCTATAGTTTCTTACGGCCAGGAAGTTCTGTGCGAATATGAAGAGGTTGTCATTTTAAATCTCATAGTTGAGAAGATTGGTCTAGTCTTAAGTGCTTAGGGGTCAATCAAGATCGTTTTTTAGGATGCATTGGCCGCTTTATACTCCACTTAAGATGCTGGATTCAAAAGCGATAGAGTTTTCTTTATACATATACAATGTTATAAAGGATAGTTATTTGGTATGGATTGATCTTGTCAACCCAGATTTTACTGTATTTTATGTAGATTTTGACATTTTTTCTTCAAATGATTTATATAGACGACAATTTCTTACTTAATAGGAATAACTTCTTAAAAAACCGTCGGTCATGAGGTGCCTATTTTTGGGTACTTAAAAGTGATCTTCGAATGTTTGACTTTTGGAAAGACGTCAGAGGCTTCAAAATATTCACAGTTTGGACCTATTCTAGTTGATAAAATTATGCAATTTAGTTGACACGGGGATATAGCCGCTGTTCTTTTTACTACTAATTATTACTAAAACTTCCTTTTAAAAGCATCATTAGTTAAAATACTAATATTTAACTGAAAAGGTAAAGGGTGTAAAAAAAAATCATCTGTTGGTTTCTTTTTATAAAGGCTATAAAAAAATATTTAATATTTTTCAACGATTGTTGCTTTATTGAAGAGTAAATTAAATATTATTTCATTCAAATGAAAAAAAAAATAAAAAAATAGGCCATCCTGTCAACCCAAGTTTTCAATACATTTTCGATGGTTTAGGACCCTACTTCACGAATAGCTCGACTAATATTATTTTCGAGTTTCTGAATGTTGTCTGAATTGTTCGCATAGACTCGATATTTCATGGCACCCCACAAAAAAAAGTCCAACGGCTTCAAATCGCACCTCTGTGCCGGCCAAGCAACATCACCAAAATAACTAATTACACGATTATTGCTTTTAGTGTACAATAAATCGATTGTTGGACGGCTTGTGTAGCACGTAGCCCCCATCTTGCCGAAACTATAGCTCGTCTAAGTCGTAATCCTCAATTTCTGGCCATAAAAAATCGGTTATCATGTAACGTTTCTTCTATTGTCGTCTTGGAAAAAAAAATGGGCCAACAGTGCAGCCACTCCAAAAACCACAGAACAGCTGTAAAACGCGAATATATTCGATTATCAATCAATAAACCAATCTCACAAACTTGCATATAACAGCTGCAGTTGGTGCATTATTTCGACCGACATTTTTTTTCAAAATTCGTAATGTTTTGGCAACACAACATCCTCTTTGGAAGTAATTTTGCAATATTTCCCAACGTTGTTCAAGCGTAAATCGATCCATTTCGTACCGCAAAAATATAAAAGTGAGTTTCTGTCAATTTTTTTCAGCGCACATATAAGAACTGTCAGTCTAAAAATAGCATATGATTCCAAAAGAAACCAACAGATGGCCCATCCTTTACCTTCAAGGGTTGCCATCAACGTCATTATTTTACAAATGTCAAGGTTTGCGGAATGGAAATATGAAACTTGCTCGCTGCTATTTACCTTAAGACACCGAAACTTAGTAAACTTAACTAAGAAAAAAAAATGTTGAAAGCGCAAACAGTTTATATCACATGGAAACATTCTTTCATATAATGTACATATGTATGAGTAACCTTGAACGATACTATCCTATGACTCCTGCCTCATAGATATGCTGCTATAAGCAATGACTTGGAATGTCTCATGGCTGCAGAAGTTACTCGCACTTCAGACTGCCGCTAACCAAAGCCTGAACCAGAAAGAAGTCTGCCTAGCGAAGCAGTCTTAAATTTTCGTAAAATTAGTTATTGGAATGGAGTGGAGATTTAGCTATAAACGGCATATATTTTTAAGTACAAGTGGATGGGCTGATTTATCTACGTTTGTAATGACAGCCATGCTATGCCTAAGGCCCAACTAAATGATGAAAACTGATGAAAGAGAACTTTTGTTTGAATTGATACACAGATTGCAACTTGGAAAATGTAAGTTAAGACTGGCAAAATTTTTAAGAAGAAATGGGAGGAACTTTTTAGTACTTAGAAATGGTGTTATCTCGAACTCTACATTCAGTGTAAGAATCTAGGAGAATATCAAGCATCACACAATAAAGATAAAACCACTACTAACCAAACCAACAAACGATTTTCCAGAGAAACCATAGTCCACGTACGAATACTTCACTTTGTAATCTTTTACCATTTCTAAGGAAGAAAGACAGAGAGTATCTAGACTTCAAACGACCCCGAAGTCTTACTGGACACCGTTTACATAGACAGTTTTTTCGTCAATGACTTCCCGTTGAGAATGGTCGATTTTTAATAATCTCAAAAAGTGGTATAAATAGTCTTCAAGTGGTTGAAGTTTCAATATTGAGCCTAGGGTAGAGATCACTTTGATAATTGAACCTTACAATACAATTGTATGTCGCTTAACTTAACAGGATGTAGATAGACTATACAGATTACTCCGAGTGACATACTTTAGGGATCACTACACTCTTGCGAAGTGTTAGGTTATGGTGATAATACTGCGGAACCTTGTATTGAATTTGCTTCAAATTATAAGGTGACAATCTATTGATTAAAAAGACTAAGAAATTTCATCAACAAGTTTTTGCTCGCCAGTAGGATGATGGACAAGTATTGAAGTGCGTAAGTATTAAAAGTGGATCATCCAAAGATACTATAAATACTCTATAGGTTTTAAGTAGTTTCGGTTCCGAAAGCTAGTGATCTGTCTGTAACGTAAATGTTCCGATGAAGGTAGCTAGCTTATACCATAAAAGGAGTCTAAAATTCTGAAACAATACCAGTTCTGTGCATTTTTTTCCACTCAACTATTTCGTATATGTCAACTTAAACAATAGAACCGCAAATAATGATTGCACATTTTATTGAAATTAATTTTAATAAAATCAGATTTGAAACCGGAAAATAAATAAAAAAAATACCAGTTTTGCGTATAATATATAGGTAAATTCGGTAGCGAATTACGAATGGAGTTTCCTTGAGCTGGCTTAAAAACATTGGAATTAATTAGTATCAGCTAAAGTTAAATGCTTGTTAATGAATTTTTATTTTGTTTACGAAAACAATAGGTACCATATGTAAGGAACTATGAGACTTCATGTTATACTTACATAGCTCTTCAAAACATTTACATAATATATGCATACATTTTCGAGGCGCTAATTAGCCGAATTTCGACACAGATATAATTAATAAATTATTAATATTCTAAATATAGGCGATGACGTGTCAAGATGTAATGATTTCTCACCGTGCTAGACATTTTGTTCCAGGTGCATCCAAATGAATAGATAATCAAAATTGAGTCTAAAACTATCACGCAATCACTGTCAATTCAGATGAGTTCACTCGATTTTCTGTGCAATTTGTGGTACAGATCAGTTCACCATAAGCGCAAAGTATCCGAGTATTCACAAGTATTTAGATACATTTGGTCCATTTTTGAACAACAATAATTATTCTAAGGAACATGTCGCATAACCACCACGTATATGTGGTTTAGAAACACGTATTATTGATCACAATAAATTATTAATTCTTGTGCATTGCAAGTGAATTTCTTCCGCATTCTATGCGTATGTGGAATAAATTTGCAACTTCTTATATCATTTGTAAAATATCACTTGGTTCACTTCCCGTTTTATAAATCACATCGACCGCCGACCGCACTGTTTTTTAACTCTACACCTATCCGCGATCCATGACAAACTGCTGATCATTAGTATGAGAGCAAAAAAAAAAAAAAAAACCGAAAGGATTTTCATGAGACAATATAATTAGCAGATAGCTGCTGATGATTATGTATCTATCTAATCGTTACTGCTTCTCTTAATTTTTTTATCTAAATGAAATCATCTTGACATCTTGCTGCGCTGTTGTCTTGTTTTTTGTTAACCTTCAGCTATCTAGAGACGATTCGGAAACGGAGAATAAGTAAATAAATAAATTGATACAAGTTTTTTTTGTTTAAACTAGATTAGATATAATTCTTGAGATATCTGTTGTACTTGTTCTAGTAGGTAGATATTTTTTTTTTTTTGCAAAAAGGCAGGAACAAATGTTTTTCGCTAAAGATAAGACGAGAGTGTTTGCATTGCTATTGGAGGGATTTTTAGATTTCATGACGACATTACTGAGTAAGTATGTACATGGATTCGGTAAATATGTATCTTTAGCATTGTATGTAAATATTTTTGGAAATTTGCTTTGGCTAGACTTTTAAACGACAGTTTTTAGTACATACTAGATTGTTTCTTTTATGAATATGGTACTAAGATACTATTAGAAAGCGTTCGAATTTACAATATTTTAAGCCAGCAAGAAGAAAGTGAGTTTTAACCAATGAAATTTACTTTAACTGAAAAGATTGCATATCAAATATTCGGATGTTCTATGGCTGGTTGGTTGGAGAGGGTGTCATTGTCTCTATCAGGCCCGTTGTGTTCCATTGATCGTCTCTGTAAGGAATAGTTGGTGGTGAGTTGTGTTAGGAAGGGTGGCGATTGTTGAATCTACTTTGTTTTGATTGTTTTATGATGAATGACAAATAGATTTGCCCGTATCTATATGATGAATAGATGATTTGTACGAATTTCCTAGTAGTGTACATGAAGAGCCGTGTTAAATATTGTCTTTTCCAAAAAAACAATAAAAAAAAAAACAAGCAAGGGGGCTGTAAAGGTTAGAAAATAGTGAACTTCAACTATTTGCTGCAATAGCCAGAGGCATGGTGAAATCTTGGAAGAGAAACGTACTACTACCCAACACATGGTGGTCTACTGTAGACCAAATGTTAGTAAGACAAAGTGGTAACTAAAATGTCGGAAAGTTCTACCAGGAAGTTAAAAATATACATATAGTGATTAACGATGAAAAGGTCATTAAAACGATGCTCACAGGATGTTGTAGCTTTAGAGATCACATGATACGGATACATAAGTCTGTAAGAAGATGATGTTTGCGTCTTTATCTACAAAGGTAGAAACGGACGCATTTATAGTTTCCCAATGCCTGGCATCAAGAAGCAGTTGAACATGAACCTATCCAGGTGAAAAGCGGCATATGGAATATCATTTCAACTTTTACCCAAAGTTAAAAGAAAATATGCCAAGACTACACAAATAATTTAGTAACAGATGTAAATGTCATAATAAGTATTGGGTATTTTGATACAAAATTTAATAAGGTGACGGAAATTCAGAAATAAGGGTGCGGACAGTGAATTATTGTCCAGTAATTCAGTTTTGAAATTCTGGTACATCTAATTAAAGTTTGTAGTAACTGGGCGATAATCCCTGAAGTGGTGCCCAGTCAAGGCAATTGATGTTCAAAAAAAGGAAGACCTCATCATGAAGAACAATAGTTTGGCCAAGTAGCAGTTTGCTCAAAAGAAAGTCTATTCTTATTCTTGAACAAAAAATTGAACATGAGTAGGCAAAAGGCTATTTGGAAGACCAATCCGAGAATAAAACTTGCAATGTCAACGATGCGAAAGATTCAAAACAGTGTCGGCAATATCGTAATTTCTGTTCTTAGTGATGTACAATTGATTAGATGCTGCATAAAATCACGATCACGGACACTTGAAAGGTTGTGTCCTTAAAAACTAAACCGGTCTTGAACTCGGCTCGGTGTAATTTTTATGCAAGCCATCGCATTGGTTCACAAACCAACAATATATTTCTACAATCACATAGCAATAAAGTCATGAAGTATTATCACAGTATCTTGCAGACTAGATGAAACTGTTCACATCCACAATGAAAACTAGTCGTATTTATTATACCCAAACTTGCCACCATTCATTTTCAATAAAAGTCACGTTTTTTAGACACCAATGAAGACTACGTCCGTTTGATTTTCATTTCAAATGCATCAAATCAAGTTCCTACACTCACAGTGAAAATCTATGCATTGATCTTTTATTACCCCGTATCTGCATTTTTTTTTAAATCATTGTATCTTAATCTAGTCGATCAAACTCCGGTCCAATGAACCAATCAAATTCCACTTAAAAAACACACACCTAAGCCGGAGTGCGGCATTTGGCTAAGATCCATATCCACACACTGTGTACATCTTCATTAGTCAATGCGGGCGATGGCGAATACGCTTATTGAAAAACAATTTGCTTATGAATATCTCAGTTGAAATGGAAAGTTAACGATTGCGAATCTATAAGATACAATTTTAGTATGTATGTATGTATGTATATTTTTTTTTTCAAATGAAAGTGAAAATTTCTGAAAAGTAAAAAAAAGAATAATATAATTGACTGCGGGAAATCGATGTGTAGTTGCCGCACTGACCACAACAAAGTTTGGCGGATTGGACGCACACGCCTGTTTTGTGTTCCTATGATGACTGTCATTAATAAGCGCCACGTTGTTGGTGACTGTGCAGAGATACACTGCATGTGAGTTAGTCTATTATAAATTATTGTCTGCTTTGATCCGCTGGAATGATGGCAGTAAATTTGCAGTGTAAACTGAGATTCTTCCAGACGTGTTAGCCCATTCCTGACAATGACAAATTGTTTTCCTGTCGGGAGCCGATTTCAAGTTACATCAGATGTGTCTTTAATGCAAACACAAACTGAATTTCGGCACTGACAAACACCTGTAGAACTCACCCATAAAAAAAAAACGCGATTGCATAAAGCAGAACTTTCATTTTCACTTTCTAAACGTATGTAGGTGCTTCTAAGCATTCCCCAAATGAAATAAATGAAAAGGTGAATAAAAAATTCACTTTCATCGACAGTCGTGATGGATATTTCTTGTCTTAGCACTGAGAAATAAAGATAAGAAGAGGAAAAAAAAAAAACATCATCCACATCGCCTAGAGCACGCAAAACTTTAGTATTTCTTTTACTTCTCTTAATTAACGTGAAGCCGATTGGTACATGTTGATGGTGTGGGGCTTCGGTTTAGATACAACTTACTGAAGTCAATTCATCAATCGGATCTTTACAGACACTTGTAGCTGTCAAGGTTGATGATGATGATGAGTAAATAAAAAGGAAGATACACTGATTTCTTTGATTTTGTAATTGATTTTCATCAATGCGATACAGCTGCATACATATGCTGAATATTAAATGAAGCATCTATGGTTGGTATGTGTAACGAAGAGGTGTGTCAAGTGAGATTTTTACTGAATGGTGAATTAAGTGATAAAAGGTGCATTTGCATTTGGTATTATTTAAAAAAAAAACTACGTTACGAATTCTTTCATTTGTGAGAAATATTTGGTAGTTTCATATTGGGAAAAAGGTTTCGAATCTTTCGGATGGTGAAGGCTACAAGTGTAGGAAAAGTGGCCATCGATGTATGTATCCATCCACGATAAGCATGGTGATAATAACAACAAACATTTTATTGGAAAAGAAACCTTTGGGGGGCCTAAAAAGAAGGGTGAAATAGTTCTAGGACCATAGTGTGGACACCGACCGTCTTGTTGTGGAAAGCTTGGAGTACATGCTTTTTTTTTAGTAGTCATATTAGGATACGAAAATATACGTGGAGAATACTTTAGAATGGAATGATATCTGTGATGACATTATTATAATGGTTTTTATTTGTCCTTGTATTGGGGCTTTTTGAACAACGATACTTTACTAGATGCAGAGCGTCAACAACTTGTGGACTGGAATAGCAGGTACTGTCAGAAAAAGGACACAAAACTTGCTAGTACACAGACATGTGGAAACAGATCGAAAAGCAGATTAATTGTATTCTCGTGTAGCTCAGCAAAGATCCGTCGACATTACTGATGGAAGCGGATTGCGAACGTTAACGTAAAGAGATTTCTGATACACATACTCGTATGTATAACAACAAGTTGAGCCACATACATGCGTCTAGTTTGCGCATTAGCTGATGATCCGGAATGTTGTGCCTCTGAACCTATAAAATAATGTACGGCGACGAGATCTTGCTATTGCAATCTATTGAAAACTGATTTAGTAGGTCCTTCCCTTTTCATTCAATACTTTCAATGATCTGTTTTTGACTATTTGCATTCAAAAGACTTGGGTGTTGTTGAGATTCGGCGCCGAAAGTCACTCTCGTATTAGAAAGTTGCAGAAAGGGATAGATAAAAGATAGGATAGGATTTTATAGGCTTCGGTAGTTCTTAAAAAACATAATTTTTTCTGAAGATAAGGCATACAGTGGTGATACTCCGACAAATACCATTGCTTTTTCATTGATTGACCAAAGGTTCTCCTTTTGTTGAATCACTCTTTCTTCTCGAAACCATCTATGTACAATTCACTTTAGTTCACTGATTAGAGTCCTTCATTCTTTAGAAGACAAGATACTTCAAAACACCTGCCAGTTGCTTGGATTTTGCAAATGGGTTGCTGTTGCGCTCGCCACACTTTTTGAATTGTTTAAGCTTGAAGATCGAACAGACCTTCTACTATTCATTCTAGTTCGATACTTGCACTGATACTAGCTCTACAAATTGTTGTCATTTTTGGTTGGTGAATGAACTGTATATAGAGAATTTTGCAGACATATCTGATCTGTAGACTCAAGCAACTGAAAACGAGATGAGACATTTAATGTACGAATCGTATGCTACTACTTGGATTGTCAAGTTCTGAAATTGGATGCAAATAAATGTTCTGAGTTGGATCGAAAACCTAATAAGCCCTGTGGATCAATCAGCATGTAGACGATTTGGTTACGAATTTTGCCAATTGACAAACACCAGGTTTCTGTGAGGACATCTAGTATTTTTGACCATTGACTTGAGGCTAAGTCTCCTTATTTAGATCTATTAATGTTTGCTGCTTGCTTAAAAGATGTTCAATTGTGAGCTCCTTAGAATAGGTTTTGATTGGGTCACTATAGCAATCGATACGAGACCAACTTTTTCACTTAAATCACGCTTAAAATGGTTAAGTAATATTTGCGTATGAAAATGTGATAAAGAACAAATATTGAATTCAAGGCAATTTTAAACCTACCTAATGAGTCGTAAACTCTACTCAAACCTTATTGGTCATATTCTTTGGAAAAAATCACCGAGATCCAAAGTTATCTAGGGATACCCTTATATTATGTATGTATCACGGATCGTTTGTTGGACTTGTACCATAATTCAATAACACATTTCTAATCTTAGAGACAGGATACAAGCCATGCACAATTGTTTGTTTAATTTAGAGACATAAATATATATATGTATGTACATAATAATATAATAAAATGCAAATTTAAACAAATACCTAGCATTAATGACAGAAGTGTGCCATTTCCTTACACACAAACTTTAGCAACAAAATAAAATCGTACAGTCATGATTGTTATCTACATTTTACAAATAAGCAAATCATGAATTATTTAATTTTGCTTAAGGTCAGCTTCATTCGATTATTAAAAGTTGTATGTATTTATTCATATCAAACAACGTGAAGTCTGCACAATAACCAAATTATTATTAGATCATCTTTGTTTTCAACTTTTAAGGCGTGACTAACTGCAGCGTGTTTTTTTCTATCGAGACGAGTCCTCAGCTCACGCTAAAGTCGGTTACTAAGGTGATAACATTTTGTATTTCTCTACTCATGATTCATGGAAATTATATTTTAAAAAAAACCTTTTCATTTTCACTCTCGACTGTTATCTGATAGGCTAAAGCAAATTTTAATATGGTTTTTATGAGTTTGCACATGCAAAATATAAATTCGTATTTACATTGTCAAAATTTGGCTGATATACGGGTTTGTGTTTCCATTTTGGACATGTACGTATGGTGAACCTGTTTAAAGCTAGAGTAATAAAAAAAAAAATTAAGTCCCAACCAACACTGGGTGTATCTGCACGAGTGCACTTTGAATATTACAAGTGCTCCGATTAAGGCGAATGTAGGGAAAGAAAACCCACAAATCAGCGTGAAAATTGTTCAACCATAAAACTGATAATTTGGAATAATTTCCACCACTAGCCATCGGCTTAGTGTACCTGAAGTGTAGTGTAGTGTATCTAAAACAAATTTATTACAAAATCGTCTGACTAATTAAATGCAAATTTCGAAACTGTACATATTTTATTGCCGTAAACATTTCTTGGCCGAAATGCCATGGTCTGATTCGGTGGGAAAAAAGATTGTTGCTGTTTGTATTTAACATGGTTCATTGAACGCGGTCAAGCTGCGTGCTGCATTTACGTTTTATTTACGTGTAGTCGTGTTTTTAATTGGTTGCATGCATGATTTTCAAGGTCCTACATAGAGAAAGATTTCATTAAAGTGCATATTTACATTTGTCATCAGAAAAAGTGATTTTACCAGTTTAAAGGAGTAATACTAGTTGTACCACGATATTTATTTATACATACATACGTATAAATTGAGTATAGGTACTATTCGCATGAAAACCCGTGAAGGATCTTTACTGCACAAGGTTTTTATTTCATAAAAGATTAAGTGATTTTGTGAAATCTATCCTACCTCAGATGGTTACTGTTTCTTTTTAAGAGATACATAAGTACGTGGGTATTATTGGATAAAACAATGAGAACTATAAACTTTACAGAAATGCATAGGTTCTTGGAAGGATTTTCTGGAGAAAAAAAGATTCAGAATTAGTCGTTTAAACACAGAACACTTGCTTTGTTTGCTTTCAGGCACAATAAGGTTTGCTACTGATAATAGTCTTGCCCTCAGCTAGAATCGAGTCGCATGTCGAAAAACTCTGCAGCAGTTGTGAACTTCATAAAAGGATCGGTAGCAATGCAGTGAATATGGGAGACTTGTTATGCATAAGTGTTTGCCGATAGGGAAGATGTTGTAATAAACGACGTCCGAAGTGAAATGGTCTTTTGAAGACAAATCTCCAACTCGGCTGATACATGTACATATGTAGGCAGGGGACAAACTTCAGAAAATCGAAATATTTTACCAAAAAATATCGACCTTGGCAATTTGTATGGAACCAGCATCGTTTTCTCACTATTGTTTAGCCTATTGTTCCTTGAAAACTGAAGGATCTGCGTGTTAGTTAGAAATAGAAGGTTTCCCTTCTTGTTATTTGGTAGGTTTAAGCTAATTAATTATTACTCGCTCGCCTCTGCAGAATGACGATGGAGAACGCTCGCTTCTTCATCAAGGTTAAAAAAGGATTTAGACAAGTAGACGGCGCTGTCAAGTAATTTCTTCAACATCATACTTGAAAGGATTGAGCGAAACTCACAAGCCAACACCGGAGGCACAATCTTTCAAAAGTTTGTGCAACTACTAGCTTTCGCCGACGACATTGACATAATTGGTAGAACACACCAAGTATATGCTGTCACCAAGAAGGGACACTCAACATCGACGAAATGGACAGAACGGCACAATCGACAGGTATAACTTTGAGGTAGACAGCTCTGACAATAACATCTCAGCAGAAATTAAACGAGGAATAACTCTTGTTAATCGCTGTTTCTTTGGACTGAGAAGGCAATCGAAGAGTGGAGCCCTATACAACTAAGGAGATTCTGTATAAGAACTTGATCATCCCAGTCCTGCTTTATGGCGCTGAAGCTTGGACTCTATTTAAAGCGGATGAAGATATCCTCAATCGCTTCGAGAGAAAGTTTCTTCGTAAAATTTTCGGTACCGTTTGCGTTGACGGGATATGGAGGAGGAGACTCAACGACGAACTGTACGAGCTGTACAGCGACATCGACCTAGTCAAAAAATGGCACTTCAGTCGTTTACGATGGCTAGAGCATGTAGAGCGGATGGACATTACGGCTCCAACCTACATTTTTGTTTTTTTTTATAATATGCTTGCGCTCAAGGGGTTATGACTACCCTTATAATGACGAAACACGCGCTAGCGATTGATGTTGACTAACGCCTAAGAGTATACATTACTTTTAATGGCGTAATTCGGAAAGTAGGAGAGACAGATAGGATAGATTTTGTGTAGTGGTTTTGAAACTCAGGTGTTGTTACGTCTCAGACTGTACTCCATGTGTGGTGTCCGTACTAAGCGGGGAGAACTATTGCATTCGGCTCTTAATTCGCAGTTCTTTATTCGAGCATGCATATTGCCTACTCTAGGTGGAGTTTGGGGGTTATGATTTTAATTTTACAAATTGAATGGGTATGGTTAGGACTCGAACACACAACCTTCCATTCAAGAGCCGAACGCATTACCACCCACATATATAGTTTTGGAGTCCAACCCGGATGGAAAACGCAGTAGAGGAAGACCTGCGCCGTGTCCCAAAGGCACACGGTACAGTTGTACTCTCGGATGTTCGTCAGACGGTCGCGTGAGGTGGGTCCGTGTAAAATTGTCACTCAGTAGTTCTACAGGCTATAAACTCTACATAGTATATCCGACTTTGTAGATGACTAGAACATGTAGAACGAATGGACACCAACGATTCCCAAAGTCTTCGAATCCAACCTCGGCGGAAAGCGCTTGCTGTAGAAAAAGACTTCGTTCTTTAGGGACCGCACAAACTTGTAATATGTAACTGGAGAAAGTTAGCAAAGGATAAGTCTAACTGGAGAAGCGTCTTGGTTGACCTCCGGATTTATACAGAACTGTAGTATCACCTTAGTAAGTACGTACATTAGTACGAACCCCATATCTACAACTTCATTCTACGATTTTTTTTGCATTAATTTAGTTCATGCCATTTGCTTTTTGAGTGTTTTGTAAGTGTTACAAATCTAATCATTTTAGAAACCCTCAGAGGGTTTAAAAATACACCTTTTCCAATATTTTTACTAGAAAGTAGAAAAATATTTCTACAACATGCCAAATACCGACGATTACTTTTTTGTTTAAAAAAAAAAAAAGGACAAAAAAATTATAAGATGTCACTGCATTTGTAATACGAAAACCATAATGGATGAAGGATAGAGTATACGATACTTCTCACATCGGTAATTTGTATAACTTGTATACTAAGGGTAAATAACTTTCAAAAACACTGGAAACAAATAAATTTAAGTTTAAAGTTATGAGAAATTGTCGACATCTTTGTTCTTCTACAACAACTCGTTTTGAATTTACTTGCCGCCAAGAAATTATCTCATCAACATTCAACTCCATTCGAGCCTCCGTTTTATTATCTTTAATCACTCTACTGTGAAATTGAAAATAAAGTATGTACCTCCATATTGCCTTAACGATTCCCATAGAAAAGCTCAATCGACAAGTTGAGCGCATTATCCTCAGTCTGTTAATATCAGTTTGCACCGCCTCTCAGTCATTTACAAACTTCCGCCATTTAAATCTGGCAATCACCACTGGTGCTTCATCTACCTTTCTCTAATCTTTCTCCCGCATAGACAGGAGCACCCACCGACTTTTTCCTAATCCAAATGAGTCTTAACTAAAGTGGCGAGCCAACGAATAAAAATAGATTCAAACTTCATGGCGTGGAAATTGCGAAGTATTGCTATTAGGAAATAACATTCCCACCAAAGCTACTGGTTGCAGAAATTCCATGTTCATGGTTTTGCAGGCGCACGTTCGATTTGCCCTAGCATCATTAGTAAATCTAAAATTTGTGCAATGAACCAGTTGGTTTGTTGGATTGGGTTTCCTCGTATTGAATATAAAGGATTTGAGCTCAAGGATTAGTTGCACATAAGATTACACTATCTACGGTTGCCATATGTTGTTCGGGTTTCCGCATTTAAATGAAAATGGACAATTTATAATCGTGGAGTGGCAGTTGCCTATAAAAATCGTTCTCACATTCTTATTTGTAGTTTTGTTTTGGGTCATTTGCAATATAACACTTGGCTCATAACTACAGATAGAAATTACTTGATTTACGTAAGTTACACCCAATTTTTAGACTTGTGTGTATTTTAAGTACTTTATGACGGAAACCTGTTTCGAATTTTGGGACATGGCCATGCATGGTCTGTGCGTAACCTTGTTGTCTGACCTACTATATGAGATATAGCATAGTGACAAGTTTCTGTAGTATGGGCGCCTTTACCGGTAGAAGAAAAGAACATAAGAAACATTTGATTCGCACTCACATCAACCTATTGGGCCAAAGCCATACAAATCAAGATGTCAGTTTTATATTGTTTAGTCTATATGGAACTTTTTTTTCTCTTCATTTTATTCCGTCGGTTGTTAAGGGTACGTCAGTTGAGATGTTTTACTGCCAGCTTATATGCCACGAGTTCAAATCTCGAAGCCTACAGAGACGAACAAAGGAATGTGGTAGTAAAAGAAGAAGAATAATTCAATAACGTGAGGATAGCAAATTGAACTTAGCTGAAAGGCCGAGCAGTTTAAAAAAGTTGCAAATACAGTAACAGTACACTACCGTACCTTATTTAACTAATTTGTTTAATGAGGTCTGAGAAGAGTTGACTTGATAAATCAAATCTTAGTGTAGTTTGTTCCATCCACAAAAAGTTACTATTCAAGGACATTTTATCCGATTACATGCAAGTTGACTATACATAGATTAAATCTTCTAAGGACGTGAAAAAACTCGCAATCCCAGATGGACTGGACAATTTTAAAATGTCATGCCTAGTTTTGGTGTCTCAGTCAAACTTTGCACGAACTGACTTGATGTCAAAGAGAGCATTTGGGGTATCCATATAGGCCTCACGAGTAAGGGCTTCTTTTACACGAATCATGCCCAATTTGGAGGACTGCCAGACACTTCTACAAACTAAAATCGTCAATATTTATAGTAACACCAACTTTTGCCGCAAATATGAAGACTAATAGACTATGCGAGCTAAGAATGTGTATTGCTTTCTGCACAACTTCGAACTAGGTATTTGGAGTTATCGCTAAATTCCAAAGACCATACTAGAACAGAAGGTGACAGCTGCAAGATCTTATTATCAATCAAGACGCTACTTAAATGAGTTTTAGTCTGCGGAGAGGCAGTAGCGCTGGATCTTTCACGCAAGGCGCAAGGGGCATACAGTGTGATGAGTAAGCTGCAAATATAGTGAAGTAAATTTTAACGAAATCCAGTTGTTAAAACGGCGTGGTTGCTTCCTACTGTATCTTGACCACTTTAGGCATGAAGAGGAAAGTTGAATATAGTATGTATCTATGCCAGGGACTTGTGCACAGAGTTAAGTCGATTGAAGATAGAACGGAGAGTGAGCATCAATCATGTATACATACTTGTACGTACAAAAATAAAAATACATATGTGTTAAATGATATATATTTTTTGTACTGAATAGCTAGCATAACAATAGAGAAAAAAACTTGAAGCTGTATTGAACAAATTCCAATTTCGCTATAAAGACTCATTATCTCTTTTTACGAGTACACTTAGAACACCAGCTAAATAATAGACACATACTGAAGCAATTACTGACTTTGAAATTCCTCTGGTGACAACGATTTACTGCGGAGATGTAATTTATAGTAATCTATAGTTGGGTAGCTACAAACTCAATACCAGATAACATTAGAAAACCGGTATCTAGTCGTTGTCAATGGTCAAATAGGCATCGCGGATCACCAGCAACTGACGTCATTCCAATTGAATGTCAAAGACTGTAATTCGATTCAACAGTACCTAGCAGCAACTAATATACATAGGTATATATATGTATGTAGTGCCATACAAATTACGGACAATTAGATCATTGTAAAAACTGACTTTTCTTAGTATTCCTATCACTAGTTCAAAATCGTCCTTACATCTGATTTGAAGTTTTTACTTACTAACGTTTGTATGTATAATAGATACCCTTGGTAAAAACTTCAACTGGTTATAGAATTACCTCAGCGATTACCAGTTTTAAGTTCAAATTTCTGGCAGTTATAGCGAGTCGAAAATTATCAATTACGGAGTACGGCAGGGTTTACAACTAAGTCTCTTACTGTTCATAAAAAAAAACGATTTGTTACAAATTGTTACTGCCCTTCGCATTCACCAAATAGCGAATACATACAGTGAAACAGAGACATCCGCACGGTTAGATACTGAATGTTTCAAAAACATTTCGAGGACTGGTTATCTGTCAAGTATACGGAGACTTGAAAAAAAAACGAGCTTTAAACAAAAGTTTTAAATTGAATTGATTCAGTCAAACATTGAACTTCATGTTGGATACTGTTTTTTTATTGGAATCCACAACAAAGCAATAGATTACACAACAGGCTACTAGACAAATGTATAAAATTGGTTTCTACTTCACAAATTACTAAGGTAAACCTATTATATTTCTGAAAAAACACCAAAACGTCACAATTAGTTTTGTTTTATTACCAAATCCTCAACCAAAACAAATGAATTGTTAATCACTGCTCGCATTAATTAATGACGCCACAAAAGTCTCACCAATTAATCCATATTTATTTCCTCCTATTAAAATTAATCACAATTACCTTTAACGACTTTCTTTCCTCTAAAAACAATCCAAATCCAAGACTAAAACACTATAACAAGAGTGCTTAAATGATCACACTCATTTTCTTGTGATGCAATGACGAATGTATTCTTCACAGTTTTGTGTCGATTTGTCACCGGAATATTGCAATAGGCTGGCCGTTTCAATTTTATTAGTATCTTTAAATTGATCATTTAGTATGGTAATTAGTTCGATTCGACGTGGTTATTTGTTGGCCGACGAAATACAAATGAAAAATTTTAAAAGTCCAGCTGATCAGCGGTCACCCTGTTACTGTTTTCCATAAATGAGCAACATGTTATGCAGTCGCACGCACAAAAAATGCGGCCGTCATTCCACAATTTATCGCTTCATCTCTTTACGAGATGAAACAATGTTTTGTATCATCGGAATGAAATTCCGATGCGACAATCATTGCCAACGCAGATACAATGGTATGACATAACAAGAAAAAAGGCGCGGACAATGTTGACATTGAAAATGATATATGATATTCCAAAAAAAAAAAATAAAAAATACATACTAACAGTATTTGCATACGCAGTGTGTATTTGTTTGACCACTTTAGCAGAAACTGCATTCGAATGTGAAATTCCGCAGCGATCAGTGATCCTGCTCGATGCCAGAGGTTAAAAGATACAATTTCAAGACGTCAAATCAAGTGGTCAACATTCACCGACACAACAACTTTCTCAAACCACCTCGGCGGAAGAGTTTGCACACCCAAAAGTAGTAGTCGTGAGCTTGCAGCATTTGCATCGATCGGAAAAATATGAAATTCATATTCAAGTTGTTAATTTCGCTTTTATAGTCCGCAACAGCGAAGTAATTTCTGTCCGTCAATGCAATCGGTGCGCGGTGGACCATTTGGTAATTGTTATGAGTGTGATCTGCATCATTAATAGAATGCCTTCGTATCTCTTTTGTGTGATGCACATTAATGAATATGTGCTGCTTGCACTTGAATAAGTGATGGAAGTTTTAGGAAGTTTAATGGAAAAGTGAAAGGATTGTCTTAATTGAATGGTCGGTGATTGATGGTAGGAATTTGAGATGTACATATGCGGTAGTACGTCCTTGAAGGAGAAAGCTAGTCTCAGATGAGATGAGATTGATGGGTTATTAAAGAAATATTCTATACTTCGTTTGCTTTTCAAATAAGATGCCTGAGCTGTGTACAAATGTATGCATATTGATGACATGAATCTAAATCGGAAGAAAAATCATTTATGATTTTCGTAGCACGTTGAGCATACCACGTAAAGCATATTATTTCGATCAACTTTAGGTCGACATAGAAGAAAACAATATTACTCGTATTATGTTTCACATTTGTATGTTAGCTCATGAAGATCTTATACGGAAACTGGCCAGTTTTGGAGGGAGTTTGCTATAGGCGTGTTAGGGGGCCTAGACCGTATAAAATATTTACAATAATATACAGAGGGGTTTGATTTGGTACAACATTTTGACAACAACGTTCCGGTCCGGAAAGTATTTGAGTAAACACCAGAGGAACGAGAAAGTACACGAAGAATTCCTAGCGTAAGTTTTTTCTTAATCGTGAACCCTTCTATACACGGTGGATGGACTACCTTTTTTCTTGTTCTATCATACTTTGGATCTACTTTTTATTTATCTGCAAAACGGTGGCTGAACTCCGGGCTTAAAACCTGCAACCTTTCTATAAAGCCTGCGGTTGTTGTTTTAATACCGGAATTTTTCGATTTCTGTTTTTGTTAAAAAGTGTCTTAAAAAGTGTCTTGACATGAAGTACCTATACATAGGGACCTATATATAGGGACATTCGATGGAGGCTAAATTTTTTCTCAATGGATAATATTAATGCCAGCACCATTGCTTTTAGTTGGTTTGGAATCCTGGACAACAAGCAATTAATGAAGATAGATGTAAAGATCTTCGACTAGAAAATCTTTGCCGGATATTTGGTTCTCTATCCGTTTTTTGTGTCACCTTTCGGACACGACATTAAAAAGCAGGCCCCTTCCATTCCTGCAAAGAATATAACACGCATAACACGTATGGTTGTAAGCAGCTAGGTCCTGGGTCCCATGGACCAGTCGCGCCAAATATTTATATTTTTTTGTATCCGTTTTTGTGCGATCTACGCGATTGGAAGAGAAGATTCTATATACATACCTTCAACTTTATCACGAGGTTAATGTGGTTAAAAACGCAAGACATGTCGACTACTTTAAGGGAATGGATAATAATGCTCCATAAAAAACGGTCTTGAAAATGTAATCTAAGATTCGAGACAACGAAGAAGTCGGAACCTACATTGTAAAGATCAAAAACCGCAAATGCCTGAAATCTTTGTCTGGAGAAATGACAGGCACAGATTTTTGGCAGATCGGAAACTTGATAAGTATTTAAGTAAGTATGGCGTAGATAACGTTGTTATCAATGTTATCATTGTAAACATAATATTTCTTATACGAATACATACCAGTTTGTTGTAAAGTAACACTAAAAATAACGCTTACCTGAAATAAAAAAGAAAATATTAAGGTTAAATATTTTATTTATAAAATATTAATATTAATTAATTAAGTCGTATGAAATGAGGTTTTAACAAAACACAAAAAAAAAATTATGGAGGCAGGAGATATCAATGTCGCTGTGAACTCATGTAAATTGATTATTAGTATGTATTGTTATCAGATTCGAGTTTGGCAGACAGGATTCTTGCAATGGACACACTTAAAACAAAGAGAAATAAAAAGTGCAGTCGTCTGCAATGTAGAGAAGGGAAGTATTTGGTAGATTAGGTTAAACTTGTTTAAAAACAAAATTTTTCTGTTTCATGAAATTTACTTCTTTCAGTTGTAACCCACTTACGTTAGTCATGTCTATAAATGCCCATTATGCGCATATACATATATTCTGAAGAAACATTACTCATGGGGAAAGATAACCTAGTAGAATTTAATGCGAAGAGAACATTGTCTATCAGAAAAAACATCTACTAGATCCCAGTCTACTAGAAAATGAGAGTCACAGTCTGGAGTGACAGGGCTTGACCTTATATCAAAAATTACAAAATCAGCTTCCATAAGTATCCAGGTACAAGAAATACAATGCGGTAATACAATAAGATCCTGGCTTGAGTATCGCATTCACGCTTTTAGCTCGCACTCAAAACATTACTTAAATCAACTCACCATAATTCAGAGAACCAGGACACAAAGCTACCCTTTTCCGAGGTTTCGATCTACAGCTATTCAAGAGTAGAATTAAGGCTCGAATTGATTAACAAAAAGAGGACCTAAATGCATACTTGTATATCCTTATCACTTCGTCCTAACCTTGGGCATCCAGTTTCAGAAGGTAGTAACCAAAAGGATTTATAACATGGTTTGAAGCAGGGATGTGTTCAGTTTTCTACTTTCCTCGTCTAAGGTCAGCCTTAAATGCCTAATACTTCCTTAAGAATTTTCACCTGCTGCCGGTTCTTGTGATTAGAAAAAGATACTAATAATTACATTTCAAAAGTAAATTGTTCCTTTTTATCTCATAACGTTGTAGTTCTCCCTATGATCTTAGGTGATCTTATTTTGTTAAGGCAATGTATTTTTGAGTTTCATTAAATGTTTATTTTGAGACACGCTTATAGTTTGCTGGAAATTATTGCGCTGTGAGATACAGTTTTTTTATAACCAAGATTTAAGAACGATTTGATAGCGGACATGTAAACCAACAATATCCACGGCTTAGTCGAAGGTACGGTCATCAAAATGTTTGAAATATCGTCTTCTTGTACACGATGAATCTGCAAGGTAGTCTCGTTAAATCTGTACTGACTGATTAAAACTCTTCATCTTGTAGTCCCAAGTAGTAATACAATACATATGTAAACACGAGTAAATACCTTAATGTTATTAACTAAGAGAAATTTTTCTCTATGCATGTACACACCCATATTTCTTTAAAGGTCTTAACTTCTAACCCTGTCGCTTTCAATAGGTTACTGTGCTCGACCAATTAATTACTAATCAGGTTCTTTGATTGTCCAGTTTCGAAACTATCATCGAATAATATCCAGCTGGGTAAAAACTTTCAATTGACAGATGCATAATACTTGAAAAATTAAATTCTTACTTCCACTAGGTCATGTGTCATTGCTAGCATTCATACGCAGCCATCCAATGGAATTGCAATTTTCACTGCGTATCTGCACTGTAATTACCCACTTATTTAACCAGTTTACCTAATTATCCCTAAGCATCATAATTAAATCCATCCGATTAATGCATCCAAAGAGAGTTAGTACAAGCCATAACAATCCGAATGACCAAAGTGAAAGGTTTTGCAGTCATAAAGCTTGTCACACTGCGCTGCCGTGTCGGTCGTCAAAAAGAAATTCACCTATTGCCGCGGCGCCTGCATCTACCGTGTGATAGTCGTCGGATTATTATTATTAATAATCCAAGACTGTAGTGTTAATAATTTATCTTTGGGGTTTATAAGCTATCATCGGGCTGTGCGCACACACCTACAACATTCAATTAGCAAACAACGACAGCGGCGTCGTTGCATACACATCCATTTGAAAAGTGAAATTTTCATTAGCGGATGGCGAATGTAACTTTTATATTTTTTTTTTAGATAAAATAAACTGATTTAAAGCGGTTGCAAAAAAATAACCAAAAGTCATTTCGGACCAAGTAAGTTGTTAATTTAATTGCTATGAAATTTTATAGATGATGACCACCACCAACGCAACGGCTACTAAGCAACAACAAAAGCGCAATATTAACTATTATTTGCACCTTATGTCGCGCATTTGAAATTCAAAGAAAGTCTTGAGAAGATGTTATGAGATTGTCTTGTAGTAACTTTCTGCTGATGGAGATAATGGACACAAAACTATAAGAAGGAGTAATTAATTTGATTACGTTGCGCTGGCTCCGCGTCAATCAAAATTTAAAGCCAAATTTGTAATGTACATAAGTTGTTAGGTGATGTGTTTTTTTTTAGTTTATGACCAGTGAAAGGATTTTATTCATTAAACTCATAAAAAAATAAAAAGCATAACACTGGAATGTACACATATGAATTATGCATAGCTGCCATAAACTGTCTAAAAAAGAATTTCCTAAAAATATCTAAAATATTCCGACTTTTTCGGGTTAAATGAATCTCTAATGTAAAACTATCTGTAAGTTATTAGCAGATACAAGAGTTCAAGCTACTATCATACGCAAAATTAAAAATAACAAGTAGTCCTTTCATAAGAGTTACAACACAAGTGTGATAGTAGAGGATAACTTTTCAAGCAAACAATTGAAGCAGGAGACAACACTTTCTTTGTATGTCAATGTCCACGAATGAGCAGTCTAACTTTCTTCGTAAACTTCGAAGAGCTCACAGACATCATATGAAACGTCATGGTCGAATCTTAGTTTCTGATCCAAATCCAAATGGATTTCCAGGCAGGTATAACTAAGGGGTTTTCCAATAAGGACATGACAACTTTTTTTCTTAAATAAAAAGCAAACCATTTGAGATATTCCAAAAACTTTATTATCGGCTTGAAGTACAATCAAAACATTTATGAATTGAACTCGACTTCGAGTGCCACCGCGGGCACGTTTGCAGCGGTCTATTCGCTGGACCCAATTTTCAACGACTCGGCCACACATTTCGGCCGAAACTGCCGCTATTTCGCGTTCAATGTTGCCTCTGAGCTCTTCCAACGTCGTTGGCTTGTTGGCATAAACCAATGACTTAACATAGCCCCACAGAAAATAGTCAAGCATTGGCCCATTTCTTGAGATAACACGCTCACCATACTTACTCTTCAATAAATCGATTGTAACGTGTGTTGTGTGGCTTGTGGCACCATCCTGTTGAAACCACATGTCGTCTAAGTCCATATCTTCCAATTCGGGCCAAAAATAATCGGTGATCATGGCGCGATGCCCAATTCTTGAGAACGCCGTGGAATTGACTAATTTGGATCGTTTGCTACGGACGCCTGGAGGGCAGCGATATTTTCGACACTTCGACCAACCTGTTGTCTCACTGACACGGCAACATCACACAACGAATATGTAGACTCAAATTTTTGCACTAAACCGACTCCGAATTTTGGTAGAAAATTTTTATAATTTGCAGACGTTGCTGTTCGTGTACTTTACCATGATGAAAACGTTGAATTTACTGAATAAATTGACAGTGACAGTTTGATGATTAGTGAAAGAGTGCGTTCACAAATTAAACTCAAAGTTGTCAAGTCCCTATTGGAAAACCCTTTACATCAATCAGATGCACTGTCAGACAGAATGAACCATTCAATCTGAGCGATCAGCTAAGATAGCAATATTTAAAATGAAATTCAATAAAGCTTCTGCTGTTCAAATCAGCCAGCGGGAGCTAACTTGGTCAGGTGCGTGTACCAACTCATCTGCAAAATATTATTGGACGAAAGTATTTCCGAATGTCGACTCGTTTGACTTACTTTCATCTTCACACTACAGCAGATTTTGGTAAAAAACCAGACATTTTAAGTCGATACCCAGCAACGTTTTATCCATTTTAAGGCCGTCTGTGACAATTTAGACGAGCTATAGAGAGCGTAATCTAGGTCCTCGCGGAATCTTTGATATGAAGAAAGAATTTAGGCAGACACAATGTCTGGCGATATTCTTACCATCGTTCTTGAAGGAACTGAGTTGAATTAACACTTTAATATCAGAGCACAGTTTTTCATGGCCGAGACAAAGTATTTGCGGTTCATCAGCGACGTGTCGGACAGAACATCATTCTCACAGATAGGGCTTTGAGGATGCTAGGAAATTTTCTCTATTAACTTTGCTATTAATTCAGACGATGATGCAAGCACTGAGGTCGGTAATCCTTTGCTTAAAAGGCGAGTAAGTAGTAAAGCCCTTTTACGAACGTCTAAAATCTATTTAAATCAGACTGTTACTATCCTCAGTTTTGTTCTATGGTGCAGAGCTATGGTCTATGTCAAGAGAAAAATACTCCGAGTGATATTCGCGTATATAGACGGTAAGTGAACAAGAAGATACAAAAGATTTACGAGATACGTAAATCTCACGACCGACTGTCAGTCCAACTTTGGCGTATAAAGATTTTGGTCAGATTTTAAGTTTGTTTAGTATTAGTATCATATGTTTTCTAAATTACTAAGTTTTAAATACATAAATCTGATGATGTCTATAGATATGGACGAAACATTGTCAACATTAAAATATTCAAATCTATTTATCATGATGTAAAAGTAAATTTTATATAACCTGACCCGAATACTCAATGTCAAAAATTGTTGAACTATATTTGCATTCTACATGCATTAAAAAAATTATATCCACAAAACAGTCAGACATATAGACTCCTCCAACACATATTCTCTTCCACTAGACCATCAGAAAGGTAATAATAATGTCATTGACGATGACGAGAGGAATCCTAGATGCAAGAAGAGAAATCTACTCGTAAAATTAGTGTTAAAAATAAAGCCGCACATGTACACCAATAAGTGTTGGACAGCGTTGTTGACTCGCACGTACACTTGGTTTGAACTTGTTTCTGCACAAAACATTAAATCAAGCTGTATCAATGCCCACTGCACACACTTCACATCCGTACGCCCCGAAGTCAGACATTAGCTAGGGGTGTCCACAGTTTGATTGATAGACTCTTGAGGAATTAAGAACGGATGACAGTGAAATACTTCTTTTTTTTTGCACTGAAACTGGTTCGTAATTGAATAGAATTCCGTTTGTTGGCAGTAAAGTTCAAAAGGAATGAGGAAGTCTAGTCATATCTTTTTTTTTTATGATTTCAATGACAAATTATCAATTGCTGTTAAACTTCACAGGCATGGGGTTTGGATCAACATGAATAACTTGTATCTGGTATTGCCAAATTGAAAATTAACCTACTGCGGATAGAGAGAAAAGATGGAGAAAAGTATTTGGCTGAATTCTAAATTCCCGTCGAAAGTTGTTATTTTCGTTGGGATTTGGTCAGAAGAAACTTGTTGCTGTAGTCCAACGCACTAAAATAAGATATCATCCAGAGCTATCTCTCTCCGTTGCTCTATTTATAGACGAAACAATTGGACTATCCAATGATGTATAGTGTATATAATGTATTTTCAAAACGGGTAACCAGTATTCTGCCAAAAGAGGCATACTTTTATTTAAAGCTTTAAAGGTTAGGTAATTCATACTTGCTATGTAGAACGGCATGTCAACCACATCCTCTGCGACTTTTATAAATTACAATCAGCTTTGTCTGACAAACGTAATTTGTATAAAACAAAGACAAAACCAATCAAATCCAACTAGACCGTAACAGGCTAGTTTTCCACTCTGTTGACATTTGCAATATCCACAAGCTGCATCATCTTAAATCTATGTACACATCGGGCAACAAACAAAGAGTAAAACACAATTGAACTGTCTCAGAATAAAAGTGCATACCTAATCAAATGTCAAAGCAAGGCAACCAATTCCTCTAAAGTATGACTGACTCAACTAGATTCCAACGACCTGCTTGGCAATTATGTATTGTCTCTAATCGATTAAAAGGATTGTTTCAGAAATAGTATCGTCTGTTGAGTGTATGCATCTGCACAGAGGGGCCTTTCGCAAAACTGTCTTTCGTGTTCCACAGTGATAAATTACACTAACAACAGCATATTAGCACATAACTGTTGAATTGCTCAGCGTGTCTACCTCCAAAGCAACAGGCCAACGACAAGAGCAGCCAAGCGACACAACGATTTGTACGGTATTACGTAGAACTCACAGACGTATCTGTAGAGCTCAGAACAAGTCTTTTAGAACAAGACCAAACCGGTTAACCAGTTTTAAGAGATACATAGTTAAAGCTGCTTCAGAGTGTATAGCGGTGCACGCGCATTACTAATGGATGCGGCATTTAAGTCAGCCTGTGTTGATTCTGATTTGAATCGTGCTGCGAAGTGTGATGATTTAGATGACAGATTGTTCTGAGTCGTTTCAGTAGACAAAAGATAATCATTTGTCGATTTAACATCTTGATTAGGGTCGGGGTCGAGGCGAATTTTCCCTCACCTACTTTTCTTTGCTCGAAAACAAATATCGATACTATTCAGTTTAGTATTCAACCCAGCAATTCGCACCATGCCCTACATTAAGTTTTCTCCCGATGCGAAAAGCGCAGACAATAAAGAACGAAACCACGGCTTAAAGAAGAAAAGGAAATTTATAAACAATCAATCGATTGTCAATCCAAGACACGTCTTAAGCGCGGCCATCACTTTCTAACAAACTTATATATTTGAGGCCCGCTCACCTAGTTTTTTTTACCTCTACCCAAGGCAATTCTAATAAAAAGTGAAATGAACCCACAATGACAGTGGAACCCACCAGTGCTTATGTCTTAAAATCCAATTGATGGACTAAACTATGATAATTGTACACCAATTGGCGATCGACAGTTTATGCATTCATAGCACAATTGCTGAGCGATGGAAGGAAATTAAAAAAAAACAAAAAAGAGAAAAGTGATATCGAATGAAATGTGTTGACCTTTGGTTAAGTTTGTTCGTTGATTGTTTTGATTAATATGAATGGAAGCAGGAAATGTCGATTTATTAGGTTTAATTATTACGCTTTCATTCATCGAACCTGGCAGTCAGATTAAGTCAGTTAGAAAAACTGACAGCGATATTCAACCATGCAACAAGGTCAACCAAGAATTGGGTAAGGAACATTTTGTTTACTTAACATTGACTTGCGAGTGTTGAAGCATAGTCAAATTTCCGGAATGTTTGAGGTAAAGAAATCAAAAAAGCCATCGGGAAATAAATCTACAGTAAAAGCTGGTTGAACTGGAACTGAAAATACTTAATTTCAATGCGTATATGAGGTATTTTTGTGAAGACTTATTATTGACGAAGGGCCAGTTGGTTATTATAATATTTCATTTATACGGTTCTTGAATTTTGAACTATTACAAATGAAAAACATTTTGTAATCTACTTAGAGATACTAGTGTAACATGCAAAACATTATCAAAATCGACTCTTTAATAAAAATGCACCCAAAAAAATAGGCGTGGCTATAGACAATCTATGTATGGCTCAAAAATGTATATTGTCAGAAGCCAAAAACTGGTGACACACGAAAAGACAAATGGACGGATGGATAGACATCGCTCAATAGTCTTCGATATTGATGCTGATCACGAATATATATGTTATGTATACTTTATAGGGTCTATCTCGATTATTTCTCCATGTTACAAGCAATGTATCAAATTTTATATACCCTTGGGTAGGGTAGGAAAAACAGTAAGTATTGCTTTACTATTTGGGAGTCGGATACAAAGTTTGAATCGAGACTTAAGATTGTATTGAATTTTATAAGAAAATAACTCAAAGAACATTGGAATTATAGACATCAGTTGATATTGTGTTTTGGCCTAAGGTAGTTTTTTTATAAGCGTTTTCATGACATACTTTTGGATGTTTGTCAGAAGCTCGCAAGCGGTTGAATCGTGAAGAAATATTGGAGTTGGTTGGGATCCAACATTGAACTCCCGCTCAGCAGTTCTACGCCCTAATGATAGAAAACTGATCAGAATAAAACTTCAAATAACAAAAAGGTGCTATTTTATCGAAATGCAAAAATAAAGTTTCTATGCTGTGTATAGCAGAATTTACGGATCATGAAAGACTGTAGCCTCAAGATTTAAATTTTAAACTGTTAAATTATAATCGTCCATCAGTCCGTCTCTTGATTCAATTTTGTTTAGAATAGATGTGCCTCTTCTTAAACACGATGGGCTGTTGTTATTGTTACTTTGTCAGTCACAGTCACAGTAACTGTTACTTTACAAGTCACAGTAACTGTTACTTTACAAGTCACAGTAACTGTTACTTTTACATTTGGTAACAGGCTATAATTGATACTTTTGAGGACCAGTGACAAAACACATTTTACTAGAAGATCAACCCATCTATACAACCATTGCAGTGAGATTTGAAAAAAATAAAACAAATTATTACTATTCAGCTTTATTACTTCGAGTTCGAAAACGTAGAAAAGTAACAACTTAAAAAATGTATTAGACTGAGTTGTACTCCATTGGAATATACTCAGCGACATGGAATATCATATCCGTTTCGACATATGTTGTGTGCTGTAAGATATAGTGCTCCGCACTATAAATAGTTCGGGTTGTTACTAGTAGGTACAGTCCTAGGCTAGGAAGAACTGAACACTAGAAATGAACATAAGTTCCTAGACTCTATTCTAAAAGATTGATGAGGGATATGTACCTACCTTAGAGTAGTTAAAAAATAAATCGTATTATTGAATCCTAATATAATTAAAATGGTGAGTCAGAGCCGGTATATCGATTTGTTCTTGATGCTTCTCAAATGTCTTGTTGTCTAATTTTTCCAAAACACTCTAAATACTCCGTCACAGCTTTTTCAAGGCTTGTCAAGGCTTTTCAATGCAGGTCAACTCAAGTTGTAATGAAAATTCCCGCACTAACATTGAATCTCCAACTGTAAGCTTATCGAAGGCTGGATGAAGACTCCGAAGATTAAGAAGACTACATATACTTCTAAGGTATGTGCCCCGAAAAGTTTAAAGCAATGATTACTGTTAAAAATAAATTTGAACATCAAATCAGATAATCAACGTATCACCTTACAATCGGACAAACATCAAAAATTATTTTGTTACAAAATGCATAAAGTTTGAAAGTTTATAACATCCAACAACTCTAAGGGGAGTATCTGCAAGTTTCTCGGGTCACTGTATAAGCGTTCATCCTCGGTACAAACAAATTAAACTGATCTAGTTGGGCTTATAACATTCAACAACTCTAAGGGGAGTATCTGCAAGTTTCTCGGGTCACTGTATAAGTGTTCATCCTCGGTACAAACAAATTAAGCTGATCTAGTTACGTTCGGTGTGGTTCAATCTAAGGAATGCGGTATGATCGGTTTAGCCAAAGCTGTTTTCGAAAGCATTGTCTGCTGCATGAAAAAATTTAGAGCCCCACTCTGTCTAGTATTCATTTAAAAGTATCCCTCCCAGACGCTCATCACCTCCGACTACTCTTTTCGGCCATACCATGAAAAAAACATCGAGAAGAATCAAACGAAAGGGTACACAGGTGCCAGAGACCCTCAGTCATGTCTTGAAAAATTATGTATTCTAGCATCATAGTGGTAGTCGGGAGTTGAAGAAAAAATTATTCACTCCCAACAGCATACCAAATTTGGCCGGTTAGACTTGGCTGTTACTACTGATCTGATTATAATTAATTATACGTGTACAAACATTGTGGTCCAAATATAGAAGCATTATATATACAAATCTCTTCCAGTTATAATCCAATCATGTAAATCAAGATTACCAAGTAATAAAAAAAAAATAAAAATTAAAAATTAATTACCGTATTCAATTTCTCCATAAGGATGTTGATTTGATTTTTCGTACACATTTTGCACTGTCAATGATTTTTCTTTAATTTTCCTTTACCACTCCAATTTTAAACTTGTGAGAAAATAACAACCACTGGAAAATTGCACTACGATTCTCGGACACGCACTAAAAAATTCACTTCAAAAGAAAGTGCAATACCGGTCTACCATCATCAGTCCACGAATGCAACTTGTTGTGACTGACACAAGAATATGAACACACGACAAAAAAAAAAAAAAAAATCAATTTCAGTGAGAATGAAAGTAAAAATATCGGCCGGGTAATTCCATTAAGTTTACAGTTATCTCCGACTCGATTAAACGCACAACGTCCGTCAGCTTTTCAACAGAACTCGTCTTCAAAATTCGAATCGATAACCATTAATCAACAACACGGTAAAGAAGATGAAGCTACATCTTATCGTTTTTCCAAAAAAAAAATAAATAAAAAAAATACGAAACCAACACAAAAGTAAACACAGATATAAGCTTAACTTTTTTTTTTTGAAAGGATTTGCGAAAAATTTCAAAATGTTCCTGCTTTCTTTCGACCAAACGACAGGTTTACATTTCAGGTGATAAACAAGAAGAACATGACTCTTGGTCGTATACGTAACATTCGAACAAAAAGTCGTTGGAGGACTGTCTTATCCCGCAGACACAATTCTGGTAGTTTTTGTGGTTCCAATGCAATTCTGTATTCACAAGGACTCAATATTCGTTTGTGTGTTACAACAACACATTTTTACTGCACGATACAAAACAACTACGTAATGCGACGACGACGACGGCCACAGCGGCGATACGTTCGCTTTGTTCAAAGTCTGTGAATGAATTGATTCCATGTGATGTTAAACCGCTATAGAGAGTGCACAGGTGTACAGCACACGTTCTGTGCGATTCACTTCTTGTAAAGGTAAGTAGTAGAGACGTTAACGACGATGACGAAGAAGGCAAAAACGAAGAAGAAAAATTAAAGCCAAGAGAGAACGAAAGAGGCCATATTATGTGTGTGGATTTGTCGGGTTTCTCTTGAGTCTCTCTTCGACTGGTTGCTTGGGTATCATTTTATGGCCTTCACTGTTTGCTTTGAGTCTCCCAGGTGCGTTGCACTAAAAGGTTAAAAAAAAAAAAGAAAAAAAATCGGAAACTGCTACAAAGCTAAAGTTCGCCGATGGCAGGTGAAACTTTTACTTCTCGCACAGTTGTTGAATTCAACTTTGCAGAATTTGCAGAAGAATGCGATACTCAAACAGAAGCCTCGTGTCACCCCGCACCGCACTGTGAGATGCAATTTTTATGGAGCTGCTATACCGCCCATGTTGGCCTTTTCCGAAGTGAGAGCCCAAAAACGGTGATATGCGTGATGCACCTTTGAAGTGAGGGTGATCATCTTTTCCAGCCTCAGATGAGAAGATACATCGTTTTGTTGTTTCTTCATAGATTTTCGCGGATGGCTTGGTATTTGAAAAGCGTGACTAAAACTTGACACCGCATCTGGTGTACTTATGGTTGTTGGTGGCTTTTGTTGTGCCGTTGGTCATTTGGGAGTGTGTCGCTTTTGGAGAGGTCGTCGAAAGTTAGACACCGACAGAGTTCGGTTTCTGGTTTCTGGCACAAATATCATTCGAGGAGATAATGTGTCGTTAATATCACTTACGCAGATATCTACTTATTTATAATCCCAACCGCAGACGGTTTCGAAAAGCTCAAGTGGATTCAAATACTAAATTGGCATAAAAAAAAAAAAAACCTTTGTTGTAGTGAAAATGCCACGACCAATGGACAAATAATTCACCTGTGGTATACCGCATCGGTAATACAATCCACGTGTGGGTTGCGGTTTTTTTTTTTTTTTTTTTTTTTTTTTTCTTGTGTTGTATGAGCCTTTTTGTTGTCGCTTGTTAGCACCATAGATGGTAAGTTGACTTTTTAACTTAAAATTGGGAAAATGACGGATTTCATTTCCATTTCATGAACTAACGAGATGTTGATTCCATGTAAGAGGTGAGTTTAGCGTGCGCATTTTTCTTTTATAATTAAGTGCTTAAAATTAGTTTGCTGTACACATTTATCTTTTGTAAATATGGCTAACAGTTCTGTAGTGTATTCAAATATGCAGTATTGTAGGCTGTAGAGGTTTCCTCTAATTGGCTAGTATGTGGGTAGTTTTTCTGATTTATTCATTAACATTTGGTAGAAGGTGTGAGACTATTTACCTTAGCTAAACCACACTACTTAATGTATTTAAAGAACTTATGAACAAAATTATTTTTAAGAACATTGAGATTTTTGAATAATTGTGAATTCAGTGCCGAAGCCCATTACAGAAATTACTTTCCAACGTTTGTTTTAAATCAGTTTCTGGTTTTTGGAAAGCTCAGTCGATTTAGTACGATGATGTTGCCTGTTGCTTTCCACATTCTGGCAAAATCCCCAAATATTCTATTCTTAAGTCAGTTACATCTTGAACATGTTTTGGTAGTCAACTGACTATCGAAGTAGATGTTTATAAGTATTTACATAGTAATAGTACCTTTTTTTTTTTTTTTAAATGTTCTGCATCACTTAGGACTAAAGTCCTTTAAAGTTATAAACCCAGTGATGGAGTGAAAGGAAAAGGTATAGGAAAGTTAGAAGTTGGTAGGAAAAGGAAAGAGAGTTAGGTGACGATGCGCGTTGACTTTAAATCTTTGTAAATCATAATTTGATGGAAATATTGAGGACGGCAAGTCATTCCACATACGTGTTGAATGGCTAAAGAACGTGCTTCTGAATTTGACTGTGCGACCGAAAATAGGATTCAAAAGATAAGGGCGTGCGGAAAAGGCCGCTCGTGTAGTACGATTAAACTGACGGACAGGCGGGACACAATTATAGATTTCGTCCGAACAGCTATGACGGAAATATCGGTACAGGAAGGGATTTGGTTACAAATTGATAGGTCACCGATCAATCTACATGCCTGACGCTGGACACGATCTAATAAACTCAGACATGTTACGGGAGCTCCCGCCGAAACGTGTGAGTTGTATTCGAGTTTTGGACGAATGTACGCTTTATAAATAGTAGCCAAGTCTGAAGGACTGAAAAAACGTAGCGCCATTTTTCGCAGCTTCGGAAATCTGATGATTCCAGCGAAGGTCTGGGGTAACATGCATTGCATTGATATCCCGCTTCAGAGACAGGAGACAGCACTGAGTTTTTGACGAATTGAACTCGACTCGGTTTTTAGCACCCCAATTGATGATTGCATCAATATCGGAGTTGAGCTCGGTTGACATTCGCTGCCGGTGAGACTCTACAGCTTGGGGTCTCAGCCGTGGAGTCGCCAAAGAGTAAGTGAAGTCAAGAGTACTGTCATCCGCAAAGGAATGGATTGGATTGCGAGTAAGAGAGAGAAGGTCATTAATAAATATTAAAAACAGGGTCGGAGAGAGGACTGAGCCCTGGGGTACACCAGCATTGGTTGAGTATGGGGTAGAAGTATATCCGTCCAATACAACTTGTATTGACCGATTACTCAAAAAACTTGCAATCCATGAAGAGAAGATGCTGCCGACACCATGAGCTAGGATATTGCTTAAGAGGGCACTGTGCCACACTCTATCGAAAGCTTTAGAGATATCAAGGGCAACTACTCGGAATTCGCCGTGATGGTGAATACTTTGGTTCCATTTTTCTGTTAGGTACACCATAAGGTCACCTGTAGAACGTTGTTGACGGAAACCGTACTTACGGTCATTGAGAAGACGGTTTCTTTCGAGATATCTCATGAGATGGAAGTTAACAATGCTTTCCATGACCTTGGAGAGCACTGATGTTAAGGCAATGGGTCGGTAGTTCGAAGGGGAGGTTTTATCGCCCTTTTTAGGGATCGGCTGGACGTGCGCGAGTTTCCGCCTATCCGGAAAGATGCCTGTAGAATATGACAAGTGGAAGAGCTTACGTAGAGGTTTAGCCAGGGACGAAGAACATCTCTTCAAAACAAGGGGAGGGATCCCATCTGGACCTGAAGATTTGTTACTTTTAAGATCTTTGAGGACTCGAGCTACTGAGCGGGTTCGGAAAAATATTTGTCCTAGTGAATATTGAACCGGATTCAGTAATGGTGGTGGAAGATAAGTATCTGGCAAGGTGGAATTTGCAGCGAACATAGCTGCTAGCAGATTGGCTTTCTCTTGGGAGTCAGTGATACTTTGATCATTGTGAACAAGAGTTGGGATAGATGTTGAGGCGGAGCCTTTAATTCTTTTAACGAAAGACCAAAAAGATTTACTGCCTTTAGGACATTGCAGTATTTTTTGCCTCACTTTTTAGTCTCGTAGAAATTTCCTACTTAAAGAAGAACATTTCGATCTTCACAGAAAGTTCAAAAATACATTAAAATGTCCTGGACATGGATCCATTAATTAGATTTTCGAACCGCAGCAGTGTATTCTAAAAGCATAGTGTAGGACTCGAGTGATGTCTTCTTACTGCTAATGGGAAAGAATATCGTCATATTCATCCCATTTATGACAATTAAATCTAACATAGTAAGATGTTACCTTTGCTGGGTCCCGGGGCACAAATATTTCTAAAGCAACAAAAAAATCGACGAAACAACTAGCATACTCTCCGAATTACATGCGGAAAAATACAGATACCTGTAAAACATATGTCAGATGAGAGATATGCAGAGAATGCACTCTCAACTTGACGCACTTGGACGCAAAGTGAAAAGAAGAAAACAAAAAATAGTATTGCAAGAGCCGAGTAGGTACTTAAATAGGAAAGTATCCCTTAAGTTATCAATAAAGCCACCAAATGTCATTTTCCAATTCGAATTTATCTTTAGCTCGTTCAAGGAGTTTAGATAATTTGAAATAAACTAATCGGTTTTAGATTTTCATTTCACTTTCAGGTTTGGTATTACCACAAACAAAGAAACCTAATGGATCCATATAGACCCGATTGAGGGTGTATACTTATCAACCATCAAGCTATTCTACGCTATGGAGTTTTCATTTAAGTTTTGATGAGATGATTCGGACTGCCGGCAGGAGTTTGAAGCCTTCATGCGGTAGGAAGTTACTGATGGATTTCATTCATTTAGGTTTCAACTCATGGGGCATATCGACCACTACAGGACTATAAGTGTAAGAAGTTTCACGCAAGGGGTTGGGGAATGCACGGATAGGTGGAGTAAATTTCAAGTACACAGTCGAAAAGCACTGCGAGTACACACGTTGTCTGATTTAGATGCAGTACACGAAGTCCTTCTGCTAATAATTCTTTTTTTTACGAACTAGTAGTAAAATTTTATCAGAATTTTCGATACAGCATTTGTGAACGTGTGTACAAGCCTATCATCGGGTAGCAATGTCCAGTTCATTCAAGTTGAAGTTGAAGATGGGACGGTGATGTTTGTTATACAGCTACAATGCTACGAAATTAGTCTTACCTTGGAACTGCCTTCAGATGCCTATTATACTGATCGGTACAAACAGAAATAGTTTAATTTGGGTCCTAGCTCACAGCGGTCATAAAGGCAATGACAAGTATGATCATCTGATGTCTGATGGTTTTTATTTATTTATTTGTCTTTGCTTGACATCATTATGTTCAGCGTTTTATCTTATTGGAGACCATCTATGCGGACGTACAAATACTTTAGAAGACATGTCCTTAGGCGCAAGGCCTAGCTTCTCATGAATAAAAGGGACCAGCAATTTAATGCCTTATCTAAAGGGGCTAATTGCTGTTGTCTAGGAATCAAACCCTGAACTTCCGCTCAGTAATCCAGCGCACTAACCACGGTGTACAACTTAAAATTTCACTAAGACGAAATCAGACCCGAGGTGAATACACGACGTTGTTCAAAGTTAAGATATGTAAGGTAGAAAAGGATGTGAATCCCCTTTTTTTTACACGGGTTGTAAATCACAATCCCGAAAACTAAAAATCCAAAATCTCGAAAATCCAAAATCCCGAAAAATTGGGTTGTGTACGAAGTAAAACAATATAAAAATGTAACAAAGCATCTAATCCTTTTCGTCGCAGAGTCATAAGTCCACAATTTAATTTTTGCATAAACAGTGGAATATGTATGGGGGGGCACGTTTCCTCCCTGCAACCCCCCTGCTTGGAGTCACTGTTGGATTTCGAGTAAGTGCGAGGTTGGGTATATGCAAATTTCTTTAAATCCATACAAAAATTTTCATATTCGGGATTTTGACCTTTCGGGATTTTGGATTTTCGGGATTTTGGCTTTTCGGGATTCTGTCCGACTCCCTAATTACAACGCAAATGAAAAACAAGATTTAATAGAATCATTGTTGAGAAACCTGTGCTTCACTATAACAATACTTAACCAAAGAAAAATTCCAACTGTTGGCATAGATTGGCCATAAGTTTCTAACCATTGGCCAAGTATCCAAGTGAATCAAGTGCCTATTTGGTATGTTGGTGACCTCACAATGTTATTACTATTAAAGAAGGGCAGTAGTTAATCTACAAGAGCATTGAGATCTCTTGGAGAATCCATATGACTTTAAAGAATAATATTTATTCTAGAAACTATCAGGAAATTCATTTATTCTCAGGGAGTGCTGCAGCAATTGAAGTCGAAAAATGCTCACTAAACCAAAGGGTATGGGTGCAGAAAAGTAAGATAATTATAATTATTTTCCACTAAAGCAACTTTGAGAGAACTGTACGATAAAGCCTGTTTGCTAATATTATGCACATGAACTTACTACACGTGAGCCTTACATGTGACTGATTCCATTATGGTAAGTAATGAATGGCAAGTATCTTCCATATAGACAAAAATGAAAATAACATAACTATATTACAAACAAAGAAGTTAAGGCAAATGTAGTCCTAGGAAAGTATCTGTAAATTCATTTGTTCTCAGGTAGTGTTGCGGCATGGTTGCTAATATTATGAACATGATCTTACTACACGTGATCCTTACATGTGACTGATTCCATTATGGTAAGCAATGAATGACAAGTATAGCCCATAAAGAAAAACTGTAAAGAACATAACTATATTACAAACAAAGCAGTTAAGGAAAATGTAGTCCTATAATATTAACACTGTGTATGTTACACGATAAGGAAGAAATTAAACCATAAAATCAGAAATATATATCTGGTATGAATATTTCTCCTATGGTCCGTGTATTCATGCCGACCGCTACATTCCAAAACTTGTTTGACTGCCATTAAAGTTGACCAAACGATCTTTTCAAAGCTAACTTGTTGCCATCGCAATTAACGATTAAAATGAAATGCATTGCACAACAGTGTTTGCTTGAAAGTAATTATTTAATTTGTTTCTTTGATCATGAACAAAACATCCATGGAATTCCAACAGATACATTATATTAAGACACGTGTTTTTTTAATACTATATTCAACAGGGAAATGTCAATGTATGTCCAATTCGATTTTTTTGATTATCGACAACAAGTTTGAGGTGATAAACTGCAGAGTATTGTAGAAAGACGTTTAATTATCGGCACGCGCCAACTATGATACTAACCACCACCACATGATATTGTAATATTCGGAAACATACTCAGTATCTAGTGCAAGGTAATTAATTGATTTTGAAATTTGTTGGCAACATACATAAATTAGAGCAATTTTCATAAACATCAATTGAAAGTTCAGTTATCTTTTGATATTGATAACTTTAAAGAGAAATGGTTCATTCATTAACATTATAGATTTCAGGCAGAGTTTCTAGTAGTTTTTAGTTTAAAGAAAATTCAGAAAAATTACAATCCCATTTATAATAATGTAGATAGAGATTATTAACTGGCAATTTGCTGCTTTGCTACCAGAGAAATATGTATGAATGCACCCTGATGGAAGCATATCATCCCTTACAGTTTTTGGATCGTGATCTTTCTTTGACCATTTGTTCCTCAAACAAAACAGGTCATACAAAACGTAATGATTGCGTTATTAACATAAAAATCCCGATTTAATCTTTTGTCTAAAATTTCGACTTAAAATGCATTTACCCCTGTTAGAGACGATACATGTATGCGTTTCCTTAAGACTATAGCAAGGTTGACTTTTCTATTTTTGGTAAAAGGTGCTAGTACTAAGGCAATGGAGATATGGTAATTTTGGGGAGTTCGCGTGAAAATTTGCAACATCAGAAACAGTTAAGAGAAGTTGTATTATTTTGAAAATTTTTAAACATTAGGTATGTTTGTGGTTTGATATGAGCATTTTGATTTCTTGGAAGCTGGTAAATCTGATCTTCTTTCTCAATGAAGAACTCAAGGAGTTATCACCATTACTCTCAAATTTAGTGGTGAACAAAACTAAAAAAAAAAAAATGAAAAAAGCAACGGATCTTGTGTAAGGACTAGGCCACAAGTTAACTTGGGAAGATTATATCCTTGTAAGAACAAAAAATGATTGATCATCTTCAGCACGGGTGCAAGGGAAAAATGACTCAAAATATGTGAAGATCATATGCATACGTATCTAGCGTACAGACACAACCACTGTAATTAGAGCATCACTCGTGCCAATATCTATCGCCTTAAGCATAAATCGAATACCCACAGAAAGTGACCAGTACTTCCCATAATCCAACCAATAGAAATATCACAAAGCGTGTATTGAGAATTTGCTGTGCATTCCGCAGCACCTCTAACGATGTTGTATATGTACGTGGAATGCTTCACATAAATATCCTGTGCGATGAACAGCGACATTAGTATACAGTAACCCATAGTGCGGCGCCGTGGCTCAAGTGGTTAGTGCGTTGGACTACGGAGCGAGGGATTCCAAGTTCAATCCCCAAACAATACCTAGAATTTCTTTCACGGCCCCACCTCTCGCGAGCGTCTGACAAACATCCGAGAGTAAAACTGTCATGAAAAAGCTTCTCAAAAACAAAAAACTGCCGTTCGGATCCGGCATTAAACAGTAGGCCCTTCCATTCGTGTGAAAAATATAACATGCACAGCACGAGTGGTTGTGAGAAGCTAAAAGCGCCAAAAATTTGTATTTGTATTTGTAACCCATAATGGGGATGGACATAAGAGTATGGCAAGCACATACAAGTGTTGCCACGACTATGACAAAAACCTTTGGACCTTTGGTGTACACACGTGCTTATACCCGATTCCCACCCTTGAATTAATGGACTAATCGAGTTCCTCACATGATATTAATGCTTCGGTTCGTACCCGCGGTATACGCATTGCATGGCAGACGCCGATGTTCAGAGTGTTTGAACACCTCAGCAGAGAATTTGGCAAGGCACTCGGTGAGGTTTTTGATCGAAGTTCTGTATTGGTACTGAGTATGAGCTCAATGTCATCCTTGAAGGATTCTCAACGAAAAAGATAAACATTTCGAAAAAAGATTTAATATAGTCTTTATTATTTACTGCCATTTTCAGATTTCAGCCTAAACATAATTTGTCCTCAAGAGAAAGTTGGATGATGCTACGTTCAGTAATAATCGATAAGCTTTTCAAGCCACTTTTTGGCAAAAGTCCACCGACGCCGTGAAGTAAATATACTATTTACATAGACAGTCTAGCTGCAGTTGTCAACCCAAAGCTGGTCAAATTCTATGACTCGATAAACCTAGATTTCTTAGCCTGAGACTACACTCTGTCCAAAAACTGATCCAACCAGTCTTCAAAAACTCAGTTTTGACATCCATGGTACTCATATCTCAGCCTTTCAAAAGCTTAATGATGCAAAATATGGTGCGGCCACATCATGCCACATAACAGGCCAGAACCTTTTAACAAATAACCCAAAAATAGCGCGTTTAAGCTCAAAAAACACGGTCAGACTCCTTTGATTCTATTTTCTACTTCTATGTAGTCTAATCTATAGAGCAAACACTGATTGTGTGAATAAAGCAAACTTAAGATTTGACATTAAGATGATGGAGAAGTTCAAAAAAAGCCAATTATGTCAGTCTGCTTGACCGCAGCCTAAACAGCTGGATGTATCTGCGTCAAACCTCATATCTGGGGTTTGTACTGTCACACTTCGAGGAGAAATCGGAATTTTCATTCTAACATCAAATCTAGAGGGTTTTCTCGAAAACGGTTCTAAGGACTTTGATAAAATTTTATATTTTGGTTAGTATGGACATATGTATGCTATCGGAGGGTAGATTACGTTTCTCGCTAAATGTACGTATTACGTTAATTTTGATAGCTTTTCCTCGATTCCTTCCTTCTTTCGTCACTTTCAAAAAGTGAACTTTTTTAAAAAATTTACTAGTACTCGAAAAAAATTGTTAACACAAAATTTATAGGCCTTGACATTCTCTATAATTCATCTGAAGCTAGACCCATTTCAAAAACGCATAATGCCACGTCCATTTTATTGTGCCCCACGTACATATAAGAAGAACATGACTTGAATTTCAATCCTAAAAAGTTTGTAAACTCATAGAATAAAGTGTAAGTTTGTACCAACCCATTAGTCCACTTTATTTATATAAAACTATCTGCTGGTCGATTTTTGAATTTAATATTTGAGACATTGAAAATAAGGGATCTAAGAGATGGGTATTTTGCTAAAGTCCTATTTTAGACAGACATAAATACATATTTAGATCTCATATTCGATATAGTAAAGTTGTATCTATGGCTCTATTTCTAGTATTTATATTTAATTCGATGTAAAACACCCCTTTTCTGGGTTAAATAGTTTTGATTTTCTGATGGTTCCAGGTATTTGTTGCTACAATAGTCTAAGGTAGAATAAGTTTTTAGATAGGCAAACTAATGGACTATATTTAGACTGAATACTTATTTAAATTAAATTGGCCTATCAGCATGCAGTTAAATGTGAATTACAATTATGTTAGCATGCTTCCAAGCCCATTGCTTGTCAACGGCTCGTTAAGTTTCAATGTAAACAAACATATTAATGTATCTTTACTGTTTTCATAACAGTCAACTAGAATTTCACAACAAATTCTGTTCAAGAATAAATCGTACACTCATCTCCAAGTAATAATGCGTAAAATTGCTTACTGAACACGCTCCACAATATCAAACATAATCGGTCAAAAGTGTCGTTCGCTCAAGTTACCATGTTTGTACATTCAGAACGGTTGGCAATAAGTAAGCTAAATAATCCCTTAAACTGCTTTTACAAGCGAATTCACAAACTAATGACACAACGGCTGAATCGAAAGATGTACCGCAAAATCTTTCTTTTCCGTTTAAAACAGTACACCCACAATTAGCAGACTATCGCAAATGACCCAGGCTCACCTGGTAGCGATGACGCAAGTCTTAGATTGGTATTAGGTACTTTCAAACCCGCATACCTTTTGCGAAATTCCCTTGTGCTATTGCTACAGCTAAGAAGCATGCACTGATACACTCGTTAGATAGACGAAGAAGTAGTCCATCGGTGACAACCGAACATTTTGCGCCTGAAGCAAGACAGTACCTAGATGTGTTGCCACATAACCAACTGGTATCTAGGTGTAGAAATCACTTGTCAACGAGTCGATGCGTTGCGCCGCGCCGTTTGGTCTTCTGTGTGTTGAAACTTAAAACGAACTCAAGTTTAATTGACAATTTGCGTACGTGCGTCCAACCGCGATGCGATACTCATAGCTAAAACTACAAGACAAAAAAAACTTTCTCCGATTAAGAACTTTCGATTTAACGCATAAGGGTATGATAAGCTAGTGCATGTTGTGTATACTCTTCCAGGCTACCTGCTGCACACGCACGATGGACAGGTTAAAGTAACAAAATTATAATTATAAAAAAAAAAAAAAATTTAAAATAACGACAGGCTATTTGTTTTGTTTTAAGGTTGGATATAGTTCAGTGCAATTTATCATACCCAATTGTGGGTATGACTTCACTTGGATTTGGAACTTTCTTTATCTTCATCGAAATGTTTATTACGATCATAAAAAGTTGTTACATGATAAAGATACCGAAAGATATTGATACACCCTTACTCAGCATCTGAGCCCTTCTGTGAGTTAATTCCGTCTGCTTTTAGATTAGGTACATAATATCTGTGACGACTGATTAGAGTTCCCATGGAATTAAAACCGAACACTGCATTGTAATGTAATCTGTGGGAGCCCGAATTGTAAATTGGATTTACTTTTTTTTTTTTTTAACTGGAGATCAAAGAAGATCAAAATAGTTGGTATTCACCCATTGTAGGTGACCTAGAAATGAAATGAATTCTTTTCTGTAATTATTTATTGAAAATGGGTTACAAAGAGAGTGGTTAACACACAAGTATCTATACATGTATTCAGGTGTTTCAATAAAGAGAACAGATTATCGCACATTATACGGGCCTTGTGTTATTATTTCCAAGCTTATCTATCTAATTACATCTAATCGTGCATCTGGGAGTAATTTTAAAGTGCTTCGAGATAAGATATAAAAACTCTTAAAGTTATGCATAAAACTATACAATGCGATGAAATGGATCTACAAGGCAACATGTGCAGAAGTAACAGGCATATAGATATATACAGATGTGTTGTATCACAAAGAGATTTTAATATATTAAAACAAAAATATCAAATTGAGTAACATTTTCATAGCTATTCGTATGTATACCATGACTCAGTTGGAAAATGGTTGAAAATAGTAAAATCAGTGGGTTCTTGCATGGTTTTTCGCAAAAAAAAAAAATACACCAATTTTTAATAGGGTAGCAATGGTTCTATCATTTGGATCTGGGGAATAGGATAATTAATATTGGATAAATACATCTTCTTTACAACGACCTGACTACTCTAAATGAATAGACGGTTTCGATTAGCTGTATAGAGGGAAACATAATGGCTATGGGAATTTGTAACACCACGAGAGCCGCAGCTAGAAGATCAAGAATATGAGGCTGATGTAGAAGACACACCTTTACACATATGTATGTATACATATATAGCAACTAGTGTTTTTTTTTATAATCTGCGCGCACCAAAGGGGATATGAATACCCTTATACTGAATTCAGGGCGCGGGCGTTTGGGAAAAGGGGTTAGAGGAACAGAGGAGGTACCGGTGCACGTTGGCTTTAAATGTTTGAAGGTTGTAATAATGAGGAAATACAAAGCTTGGAAGATCATTCCACATACGTGTCGTTCGGTTTATAAACGAATCTCTGTATTTGACAGTACGTCCGAAATTGAACTTGAGGGTGAACTGATGTGTATTCATAGCGTGGCGCGTATTGCGGGTGAAATTTCGAAGGGGAGGAATGCAGGTGGCTATTTCAATGGAGCATTTTTTATGAAAAAAGCGATAAACCAGGGAGAGACATGATTTCTTCGATGTTCTTAACGCGTGATTTTGGACCCTGTCTAGAATGTGCAGAACGGTCTTGGGTGCACCAGACCAGATATGGGCGTTGTATTCCAGCTTTGGGCGGATCAATGTTTTATAAATTGAGGCCAGATCAGACGGGGTGAAGTATTTCTTGCACCGCTTAAGGAATCCTAGACATTTTGCAGCATTTTTGGCGACCTCAAATATGTGATCGTTTCATCGAAGATGGTTATTAATACACATACCGAGAGTGGCAAGTCTTTCGGTTTCCGCAAGTACCATCCATGGATAATGGTTGAGGGTTTTGGTTTCGCTTGAGAGACAGAAGACAGCATTGCGTTTTGGAAGCATTAAATTCCACTCTGTTGGTTGAACCCCATTTGATTATGCTGTCAAGATCGTTCCTCTTCTATGGCCGAAGAGCAGGGACATGAGTTAGGGAACGAATATGAAAAACTGAGGGTACTGTCATTAGCGAAGGAATGGAGTGGATTAGAGGTTGCAGACAAGAGATCATTTATAAAAATGAGAAAAAGAGTCGGAGACAAAACTGAGCCTTGGGGAACACCAGCATTTGTGCGGTGAATATCAGACTTGAAGCCATCCAACACAACTTGTATTGAACGCTCCGAAAGGTAATTTCTAATCCATTGAAGAAGAGACTCCAAATACCAAATGCACGCATTTTAGACAAAAGAGCCTGGTGCCAAACTCTGTCAAATGCCTTTGAAATATCAAGTGCAACCATCTTTGTTTCGCCGAAGTGATGGAGAGAATGGTTCCACTCCTCGGTGAGATATGCCATCAAATCACCAGTGGACCTGTTGCTACAAAAACCATACTGCCGGTCATTAATGAGTTTTCGTGATTCAAGATATTTCATAAGCTGACGATTTATCAGCGTTTCCATGAGAGGAAAATTCGCCTTTTTTTGGGACAGACTGGACAAATGCTGTTTTCCATCTTCTCGGACAGACAGAAAAGCTTACGCAGAGGTTTTGCCAGCGAGGAAGAACACCTCTTCAGGGGGATACCGTCTGAGCCAGCAGATTTGTGTATGTTAAGACCTTTGAGAACTCCTGCAACAGAATTTTTAACGTTTTTAACGAATAACCAAAAATGTTTACTCCCTTTGGGACACTGTACAATTGTTTGCCTCAATTTTTGGTCGTATAAGAATTTTGCAGGTTGAATATGCGCATTGCAGTCTTTTCTGGCTAGTTTAAACTTCTTTCGGTTTTCCTCAGATTTGTTGGCTTTATAATACCGAACACTAATTTCTTTCAACCTGATTGCCTCTTTACAGCTCTGGTCGAACAATGACTTTATCTTAGATTTAATGCTCTTTATTTTGTTAGGAATAAAGTCATTCATACCTAAGAGAATCGTGTCGGTAATCATATCAGCGGCGGCATCCACGTCACTATCGAGGAAGCATAGCGACCAGTTAAAACTCCTGAAGAAGCTATTAAGGCCGTCCTAGTTGGCTTGTTTGTTTGGGAGTTTGTTCTTTAACTATGTGGTCGGAGTACGAGAATTTAGCTGATATGATGTTATGGTCAGACCGGCCTAGGGGCGCTAGTACATCAATGATGTATTCATCAGGGTGCGAAGTAAGAAACAAGTCAAGGGTGTTGGCGGAATGACTTGCAATGTCAGGTATACGTGTCGGTTCATTTAGAAGCTGGGTCAAGTTGTTTACTTCAGCGAAAAGCTCAACATACCTTCCTTCGGGTGTGTCGAAGCCAATCCGAATTGTGCTTATTAAAATCGCCAGCAATAACGATTTCAGTATGAGGATACAGGGAGACAATTCGAGTGATGGAATCTGACAGCGCATCAAACTCGTTAAAAGGTGAGTTGCTGTTAGCACTAGGACTTCTGTAAATAAAGCAGTAGTGAATGATTTGCTTACGGACGGTGAATTTTAGCCATTTGAAGTTGAATTCCGGATTGGAACAGTGGCCATACTGTGTTGGAATTTGGTAAGCAATATCACTACGGATAAAAATGGCGAGGACGCGGTGGGGAAAGAATAATGGCACTAAGCTATATCCAGGCAGTTGCAAATCAGAAGATTCTTCTACTACCTGTGTTTCGCTAAGTGCCAGAACAGCTGGTTTATGGGATTGAGTGTGGGCGTACACATCGAAGAAATTTGTTCTGATTGTTTTGGATATGCGAGAAGAAGGAACGCAGTCCGACTCTGGGTTGTACCTATTTTGTACTTAAGTTATACCTTATGTTTCGTATCTTTTCGGAAAAATCACTTCTACCTCTGCTGACTAATGCGCTTAGTAGTGGAATAGAATAAAGAATAAACCATTTGACAAGACACCCAACTAAATATGAACATGTAGAAAAAGTTGCTGGAACCGACAGACATCCCGTCGATCTCTTCAAAGATCTCTAGAGATGATGGGGAGGTACGTGCATATGTATGTACGTAGTCACCTTTAAAGTAGTAGTCGAATGAAAGAAAGTATGCCCGATGAATGCAATGCAGTACAGTTTGCTCGATCCTCAAGAAAGGAAACAACTTAAACTGAGCCCACTATAATATCGCATATAAGATTTTCTCTGATATTTTGTGTGAACGCCTGACCTTTGGGGGAGGAATCTCAATTCGAAGCAAATATTTTGGCAACACATCTTAGCAATGGTTTCGTAAAAAATATTCAAAATATTTTTTCTAAGAGCAAAAATAATAAAATACCGAGGAAAGATTGATTTCTTTCGAATTGCAATCTTGACGATATCAAGATTACTATACATTTCGTTCTCTTCAACATCTTCAACGATCAGCAGAGTCGTCAGGGATTCCGCAAAAAGAATCTTGAACTTTTTAACTACATATGTACATAATTTCTTTCAAAACTTACAGGCTATATGCATATAGCTTGGTTATTTCGCCAAATTGACGAACCTCTGCTTAGAAAGAGGAGCCACAATTCAATGTATTCTTTCTAAATTACGGTGTAGCCTTTGATTAGATAGTTAGACAGGCGCCTTTCTAGGAGTTGTGCAACCAGTCTACCAGTCCTTTCAAAATGTAGGTGTGGAGAATGTGTAAGCAAAGTTGCAAGTTAATTCTTCGATTTTACTCAATTTATATAGACGACCTTAAATGGTATCTGCATTATATGGTCATTCAACAAGAGGTGTCATTTTAAATTTTGCGAACTTGTTGAATTGTCAACATTCAAACATCATTGCGATGACTTTTAATAAGTTTAATTAGAAGGTTATTAAATATGGACCGATACACTCTTGTACAAAGTGTTGAAATAGTGAACATTTTTACACATACCACACATCTGGTGAAACAATGGTTCTATTGCGTGACAAATTTTGTGGACGTATGATATCTTGAGACTTCAATTGGCCGCCGAATTTTTACTTTGGGGTATATTAAAGATATAGTCTACGGAAATGCACCAGCAACGATTTATGTACTAAAAGAAATATAAGAAAACGTGATGGAAAATTTTATCAAACGAATGAAATTTGGCAGATATTGTATTTCATTAACTTCAGAGTTTGTACTTTAGATTAAAATAAAAATTTCACCATTTTTTATAAAAATGTTGCGTTTTTCTTTTGATTTAAAATGACACCTCTTGTTGGATGATCCTATATTAAGTCTTGCTGTGTTGTCAAACATGCTATAGCATCGAAAACTGAAGACGTAGGGCAGTTTTTGTAATTTTTGTCATAGTGATTCCCAACAATTCAGACAGATATGTCAGAGATGAGTCTTCGTTAGCAACTATTCAAATGGTGTTTGGAAACACAAAGTTGTCGTTACCAAAGCACTTACCGGAGAAACTATTGTAAAAGCACCCCAAAAGGTTAACTGCAAGGATCTATGGTGCAACTGCACTATCAGAGATGTTATGTAAGGCATGTGTGACTACTTGACGAGCATAAAGCAGTCGAGTTACTGAAGAGATAATTTTTGAAGAATCTTTCAGATTAAGGTAAAACTTTAAAACTTAAAACTGCATTTTCCTGATCATAACAAATTCTTGTAGTAAAATTCTCTGTAAGAAACTTAGCTATAAATGAATGAATTATTACAGATCGTACTAGGCTGTGATCGTCTTCACTCTAAAAAGGCATATTAAGTGCCTTCCAATTGTAAAGCAAAATGATAGATTTGAAGAAATGTTGTGGTGTTATTATACATAAAATGATGTGCATCTATTGCTCCACCCTTTTATAAAGAAAAGTCATCAAAACAAAACCCATTATGCAACCATTTAATTCACCGACAAACACTAGTGGGTAATTTCAAAAATGATGCTCCATCTAATCATTGAGCTAAAAGCGAAATTCTCGTTAATATAATCCAATTGCCAGTTTAAAGGGTTTTATTAAAGACATATCTGAAGATAGCTTGCCTTATCTAATGTCGTAAAAATTTATATTAAATGAATCTAATTGATCGTTTAAGCCGGGAAAAATTTAACTCCTTGAACAGATCCATGTATGTAGGTACTCGTAATAGTCGTAAAAGTGTATCTGCCGGAAAGCTGTATGAAGGTAAATGACACGTTAAGGACTGTGTTATTGCTTGAGTTGTTTAACTTTAACTGCCCGACACATTAAAGGGATTTCCGTTTGCATTTTAAAACGATATAAAGGGTTACGTGAAATTGCATTTATGTAACTGTAATAAAAAAAATAAATTCAGTTGATGTAAATATTAAATATCTCCGAGTATAAATTAGTTTGCTATAATAAATTATACAAGAAAATTAAAAGTATTAAATTTAGATCTACAAATTTTAAACGAATTATATAATGAAACTGGAGCGAAAAATAGATTTTATAAGCCACCATCATGTATCTTATAACATAAAATATGAACAAGTAAGGGAATACAATGAATCCTAGGTAGATACGGAGTCAAGTATATAAAGACGATAAGATCGTGGAGGTCCAGGTTCACCCCGAACTGTAAGGCCACCAAAGACCCTAAGATCTATCAATGTTAACAGAACAAGAGGATGCTCACAAGGTTGATCACTGCTTCTCTTAATGTGGAAATTTAACTCAGCGTCAACTGTCCAGCTAACGTTGAAGACATACAAAGGACTCATTGATGGAGGAAAGTTGGAAGAAGCCTTTGTGATGTCATCGAAAAGGTACTTAAAGTGGCCCAAGAATAGTGCTATACTACTGGACTCAACATAAACCCAGCCATTTTCAAGGATAAAAAAACGTCATTGGAACCATATTGATACCAGTCAAAAAACGTTTGGTATGTAGGTATGCATTCAGGGATATACCTACATAGTAAAGTCTTGAGAAATACATGCACAAATTTTCCTGTTCTCGCATGATATGTACATAAGAGCCTAGGGGGTAAAGAATTGGGATATAGACCGAGCACATACAATGTCACCTCTGTAAGAAAAAAAAAAAACAGCAATTCGGTTGTTACCTCTTGTTACCATGAGAGAGGCACTTGATAAGTTACAAAGACTGGCATGACTCTGCATTGTTCAGATAATGAGAACCATATGGAAAAAGCCTTCACAAATTTAACCAACCGGTCAGAAATAATAAAGTGACCGTCTACTGGTTACCACGTCACGTGGACCACCAGCGTAGATGAGTTAGCAAAACATAAGGCAGCAGAATTCTGTATAGGACCTGAACCATTCTGTCCAATAAGAGACAGGCAAACACTGACAAACATCCGAAAGTAAAACTGTGACGAAAAATCTTCACAAGAACAAAAATTAACCTTTAGTCACGACATTATACAGGGCCTCTACCATTTGTTTGAAGAATACAACACGCATGACAAAAATGGTTATGAGAAGCTAGGGCCTGATATTCGATGATCTATCACCGTGAACTGGAGAAACAACTATGAAACCACTCACCAGATGATTAAGACGAAGTATTTAAAAATAGGGTACTATTGGATGACACTGACGAAGAGGGCGAGCCAGTACGACGTCACAGTCGGCATTCATCAAGGCTATATATTAGGTCTCTGATTTATGACATAGCTAGACTGAAAACCCCGAGGTTATGAGCGATATTGCAATATTTGCCAAAGATTGGGGAACTATGAAATAGGACGACACTTTTCTTACCAAGAACTTCAGCATCCATAATCATCTTCTAATAAATAGATAGAAGATTACGAACACAGAGCCCAGTTAGGATGCATTACAGATGGTAGTCTCGCAAAAATAAATGATATGAATTGGACTGGTGTTTTTAATTGGTCAAAATTTGACCAAACTACTTGTACCGGTTCTTTCATATATTTTCCACCGAAAAAAAGGAGAGTTGCAAACAAAACGAAGGATCAAGGAGATCTTGTCCTCACTGTAATGCATTATCTGTCATAGATGCATCATTTTCACTGATAATCAAGCCGCAATAATGTCCACGGGATCTTGGTCTTTTACCTTAAATTGGAGGTTTTCTCTCATGGAGATGACGGAAAAAATCAATAATCACCGACACTGGGTCTCAAGTCACTGAGACTTTCAGGTATATGTTAAGACATGTCTGTATCTGGTTATGTAAAAGTAATCACGATGCCTGTTAGTTTTACGTGCCAAAATATAAGTCCTCTTCTCAAATGACTTTGCAGAAGCTATAGAGACAAAAAAGAAGAAAATAACAATCCACCTTGAATAGTTTGGCAATAGTGTTAGATCCGGGGGATCACAATTAACCCTGACCTTCTTATTGGTCACCAAGAAATAGTGAAATGACTCCTCCTATTCTTTTTGTAAGCTATTTACGGTTCAAATCTCTAGTTCCATACTCCGGTGCTTGCATCCTATAACCTACCTAAACTCTCAAACAACAAATAGCAAGAAATAGAAAAAAAAAACATTCCTCGCATCAAGTCACGATTCATTTCTCATCGCACAATCTGAATCTCTCCTCACCAAGATCCGCATTTTTGCACAATCAAACCAACATCACACTTTAGCATAATTAAAAAAAAATAAATAAAAAAAAAAATACATTTAACGACTTCAAGCACTTTCGTTGCCCAACAAATATAAAAGAATACACTAACAAAGGTAAAATAACCAAAACAAGTAGAACGCAAGTATAATGCTTCGAAATAAAATAAAAAAAAAAAAAAAATATGTAAAATTCACAAGGGAACAGCAGTAAACACAATCACCCCCATAGCCTGAGAGATCCATTAGAAAGCGAAACTCAATTGGCGATTCATGTCAAACACACTAGAAATCTAAAACCCCCGTCCGTTCCACGGCACAGTATCTCCCAATTTCCAGACCCATAGTCCCACATTATAGTGTGTTCAGCGTTAAGTCAATGTGTCATCAAAAGCCATTGGGAAAGTTTAGCCAATGAGCAATAAATAAGACCTCAGTAACCGCTTTAAGTGCATCGACAACGTCGTGAAACGCCACCACCACATAATTGGTATTCAGGGCGTCCCCCTACAACACTGAGCCGATGTGCGTGCGCTCATTTCACACCGGCGACGCGCGGCATGACAGAAGAAGAAGCGCTCAAACTGACTAGGATTCAGTCCAGATCGTGTGATCACCTGCAATAACTATCAATGCTTCGGAGTCGGACACCGGGCCGGATCATAACAAATATCGTAAACCAAAAAGAAAAACAAAAAAAAGTCATAAACACAATCGAGATCCGCCGTCGTGAAACCATAAAGACTTCAGGTAAACGCATAGGCAAGTCTAACATTTGATGAGTCTTCAATTCGGCTGTCAAGTGACCATTGAAAATCGGTAGTTGCACCTACAATTGAATATAGAAAATGGGTGCTGTCTCCTCACCGACCGCAACCGAGAACCGAGGAAGAGGTGGCGCTGAGACAGGCACCATTGAACTATTGACAGCAAGTGCCGGAAACTACGAATATTGTCGTAATCACGTTTTTAATTAGTAAATCGAGTGCTTTCGGTCAAGGTTATGGTTTTTTTTTTTTTTTTATAAGCAGGTGAAAGCACTGACATTTGTTATGTTTCGAACGTGACTTTTGTGGGTCGGTTTTCACATAGACGTGCCGGACTTATACATGGTTCGTGGTCAAGAGCTTTACGCATTTTGGAGTTTCCCAGAGAGTCTGAGAAGATTTAGGGCAATGGGTTGACATTTTAGAACACATCAGCAAGTAGGTAATACTTTTAATAAATAAGAAGATTGGTATTGGTGATGGTATGTGATATAATCGGCACTTAGAGAAGATAATATTTTGTTTCGATTAGATAGCAAATAGAAAAGATATGTAAAAGACTTCTGGCTAAGTGTGGGAACGGTTTCCAAGTTAATTCCATAACTACGCCAACGAATTTAACTGTTTGAGTGGACATGAGCAATCAAATTTGCTGTCCACTTTACCAAAAAAAAAAAAAAAGAAAAAGCATGTTGATGCCTTATATTTAAAGACATTGGTAGTTCATGGTTATGAATCAATGAGAGGGACTTTCCTTTAATTTGTGTATGTTACTGACGAACGGCCTTTATAGGAAACAAATGCGTCTACTAATTCTTAATTAGTGATATAGTATACTTTAGTATTCGACCTCACCGCAATCTCTGTTTCTTTTGTGATTCGCGACCTAAGTGACGTAAGTGAAAAGAGAAGATAGGATAGATTTTGTCGTGTAGTAGTTTGAAACTCAGGTATTATTACGTTTCAGAACGTTACCCATGGTTGGTGTCCGTACTGTCAATTCCAAATCAGAATTAAAAAAAGTGCATTTTGAATTAAATATTATTTAATTTCTATATTTATAGTCTGCTTAAGTGTTTACATGAAAAGTGTCCTTGCCAGCTTTCGACAATATTCAAATAAACAGCTCTACAAGAGTTTTGTGACACTTGTCGCGTTCTGTTACAGAAAGAAGGAAATTTAACAATTTCCCAGTTGTCATCTTTCATCATGACAATTGTCGAAATATTCTCAGACTTGTCATTTTGTGTTGAATTTGGCGCCGGTTCTACTGGCATTTTTTTTTAGCTTAATACAAGCAAAACTTAATCTAAACTTAAAAAAACTAAATGGTTATAGGGGGATGATTGGAGGTTGTTTGTGGTTAAGGGCATTTTGGCATTTATAGGGAAGAAAGGCAGCGAGTCGGTCTTATGAAGGGGATGATTGAGGGTTAGGGCATTACGGAGTACGAATTTACTCAAATTAAAATCAAAAAAGTGTGCCGCATTATTTAATTTGCACAGCATTCTTGATAATGGTTCGTTATATCCGTAGTTAGTACGATGAGGAGGTACACGGAAAAGAGGAACAGAACTGAGGTTACGGGGATTGGTATTTAAAAAAATCGTTTGGAGTTAGGCGGGCCAATCAATGTTACCGGATAACAACTGATGAATAAAAAGTATGTCGGTAACATCACGACGTTTTTCCAATGACTGAAGATTAATCAGTCTAAGACGATCTACATAGGGTGGCCGGTTGAAGTTGTCAGTCCAAGACAGACCACGTAAGGCGAAGCGAATGAACCTACGCTGAACAGCCTCGATTCTCACAATATGGGCAGCATAATGTGGAGACCATACTTGACTAGCATACTCGAGGAGGAGTCGCACGAAAGTAAGATAAAGGGATTTTGTTACGTAGGGGTCAGAGAATTCTTTTGACCAGCGTTTCACAAATCCAAGTGCTGAGTTGGCTCTACTTATGACGTTTCCGATATGTGATCGAAAGTTGAGTTCACTATCGCAGATGGGTACAGGTTCATCATGAATAAAGTAGATCCTAGGTGGAGGTGGGAGATACTTACGGGAGTAGGTGATGGAGTGACATTTATTGACGTTAAGTTCTAAACCATTTTTTTACACCAGATGGAGAAGCTGTCTATATCACCCTGCAGAAGGCGAGAATCAGCGGCAGATGATATACATTTAAAGATTTTCATATCATCAGCGTAGACCAGAAGATCGGAGTGCCGGATGATACGTTCAGCATCATTTATTGTAAGGATGAAGATTAATGGTCCAAGATGGCTGCCTTGAGGGACGCTCGATGTTGCTGTGACAGGGTCTGATACTGTTGATCTGAATCGAACTTTGTAAGTCCACTAAGTATGATTTGAATGTTACATGGTTTTGTACAAGTAGTCGAATTTCACTTGCTCTACAAGTATTTACTTGTCGGGTTGTGTTGTCATCGATCTTAGCCTTGTAGAAAGTGATTGGAGCGTATATGTACATTACTGATCATGAAGTAGGATAAGATTCTTCTTTTGATCATCTCCCCGTAACAGTGAAGCGCTGCAAATTACGGAAGGAACCTGGACAAATTAATAGGTTCACAACATAAAACAGTGAATTACATCCTGAATTGTTCGATCTGCCTACGAGAACGGTTCTCAAAGAATTACGAAACAGAACCAGTTCGTTTAGCGGATAGAATTTAGTTAGCACAAGTATGTAAAGTGGAACTTGAGCCATCGAGTGAGTGAGTGTATTACTTAAAAAAACAATTAAAATTGTATGAAGTCTAGACTGCCCTCGTTAGAGTATAGCTATTTTAAGGAATGAAAGGGAGTGCAAAAGAGAACTAAAACTAGAATAAAAGAAGGTCTATATACACAAGACCACAAACTTGTTTTACATTTTAACACACCCTAAGGATACACAAAGAAAGGGAAACTAGTTGAAGGAGTTGCTTTAGTTTTTAACAATTCATATCGACTAGGGCTTTAGTCTGGGTTGGGGTCACAATCCCGAAAACCAAAATCCCGAAAATCCAAAATCCCGAAAAATTGGGTTGGGTACGAAATATAACAATATAACAAAGCATCCAATCCTTTTCGGCGCAGAATCATAAGTCCACAAGTTATAATTCCACAATTTGTGCATAAACAGTGGAATATGTATGGGGGGGCATGCTGCCCCTCTGCAACCCCTCTGCTTGGAGTCACTGTTAGATTTGGAGTAAGTACGAGGTTGGGTATATGTAAAATTTCTTTAAATCCATACACAAATTTTCATATTCGGGATTTTAGCGTTTCGGGATTTTGCTTTTCGAGATTCTGTCCGACTCCCTTTTAGTCTTCTTCTGAAAGATACCAGCAAATGTCTTTTGGTTTTGGTAATATGTCTCCTAGAACTGAATTCCAGAGATTGTTGTGTTATTCATTTGGGTCTGACCCTGACGCATATAAACAAAAATATATAAAAATAATAGCTTCTCACAGCCATTCGTGTTGGGCGTGTTATATTCCTTACTCGAAGGGAAATTTAAAAAGATTTTTCATGACAGTTATACTCTCGGATGTTTGTCAGACGCTCGCCAGAGGTGGGGCCGTGAAAGAAATTTTAGATGTTGCCTGGGGACTGAATCTCGAACCCCTCGCTCCGTAGTTTAACGTACTAAACACTTGAGTCACGGCGCTCACGGAGCGTCTGATGCATATTAGGCATAATTCTCCTGGAAAACGTAAGTGGATTCTATTTGGGTGTCGTATTAAATTCCACTAGGTTCCTCGTCCTTCCCTTTTGGAATCGTTCGGTGGATTCCCATTTATTTTGTGGAATCGGCTATAAGAGGTGCGGACAATCACGGCCATGTTGTGCTGTCAGAGTACTGTCATCGACAAAACTACAAATAGTAGCAGATTACCAATTAAATTATTTGCCTTCTCTTTAACCTCAATGTGATTAATACTAAAGTATGGACTAAATATCACACACAAAGTTAGACGCTAAACATTTCAAATATCTGTCCGTAATTAATTGGACTGAATAATTATGCGTACACAACTCATTATCATTATGCATGTAGTATAAACCAAACGCCCCTATGTAGCCTGCTTTCATTTTCTCCTATTCAAAGAGAAGAGATTAATGCGTACTATAAATATTTAGTCTGTAGGAGTAGCAACAAATAAAAATTAACTGAATATTAAATTACAAAATTATTGTTATTTTGCTAAGTGTAGGCCTTTTCATGGTTCGCTTTTATAGTAGCCATTCCAATTAATGTCCATATCAATCGAAAGTTCCACCGCCACTCCTACTTCTTTCTTTTTATTAATTTTTTTTTTTTTTTCGTTTGATCGTTTCCTTTTCACTTTCGTCGGACAACTATCTTTTTCGCAGACATTTTTTGTATCGTTAACGATATTCGCCTTCTGCAGAGGTATGTAATGTATTTATCACAAATTTTCGTTGAACTCCACGGATGAATGGGGCACCGAAAAGATCGAGTGATGAATTTCAAGTTGATCCCGATTTTTTATTTATTTTTTTTTCTTCTTGGTTTTGGAGAAATTATTTGTTTACGTTGACGGCCGCGGCAGTGAAAGGTTTTCCTTTACGTAATTGTATGAAATAAGAAAAATATGTAAGTGATGGTCTGATTAAGAATCAACCATGAATGGAAGTGAGTTATTGACAAGCATTATGGTTATATCACGTATCTATATTTAATTCATTGTACATAACTTATTTTAAACTTTATTTTGAAGATTTTGAGAATTAGTTACTACATATGTTGATGTCCCGCCAATCACACATAATCTGACATAAACTGCATGAAGTATGCATTAGGATAGGCGCCTGGACCCGTTGGCATCCCAAATATAGCGATCAAAGCAACAAAAGTCAAAAACCAGACGTTTTTATTGAAACGATACAAAGGTGCCCTCCCCAAACCATGGAACCTCCAGCATTTGGTGTTGCTACCAAAAAAAAAAAACATGTGGAAAGCTTTCGGTGCATCGGCCAATTGGTTTGCTAGGTACGATAGGAAAGGTCCTATAACGTATCATATATGGCAAATCAATAGTGGTGGCAGAGGATTTGCTTACGATATCGCCGTCTTTACCATGGCCAGACACTTCTACGAGATAGAGTCCGCCACGGATGGAGTAATCACCAGGATCAAAAACAAGTTAGAGTCTGCCGGCCTAGAGCAGTGTAGCTAAGCACAAAACCGAGGCTGTCTTAAAAACCAGCCGAAAGACTGTAGAATACGCACACTTCCGGGGTGGGAGCCTATCAATCAGATGTAAAGAGGCGCTGAAATACTTGAATGCTCCGCAACCAACTGAACCTTAAAATCCACGTCGAGTACTGCTGTAAAAAGCCATTACAGATGCAGGGAGCGCTTTCCGAGAAGCTGCCAAACATCGGTAGACCTGGTTATACGCGAGGAGGATTCCGCTTTACAGAGTGGTAAGCTCAACACTTTTGTACGTTGCTCCGGTCTGGGCGGGAGCTCTTACAACGAAAGGGAAAAAAAAATAAAGTTTTCGTCCACACACAGGTTCTACGAAATATGAGGTTTCCGAACAATCTAGAACAAAGCAGTCTGTGTGGTATGGTCCCCATCGACTTTCTCGTCAATGAGATGCCAAGGGTTTAACCTAGGAGAACCGACTTGAGATCAGTTATATAAGGAGGGTAAGAACAAAAGAAAGGGCAACGTCTGTAGCACTGTGGTAAGCCCGATGGGATAACAGGTGCAGATGGACCCGCAAACTGATTTACCTATGGGTAGCTATCGGAATTGTGGGCGCCGTGGCTCAAGTGGTTAGTGCGTTGGACTACGGAGCGAGGGGTTCCAAGTTCAATCCCCAAACAACACCTAAAAATTTCTTTCACGGCCCCACCTCTCGCGAGCGTCTGACAAACATCCGAGAGTAAAACTGTCATGAAAAAAAGCTTCTCAAAAACAAAAAAACTGAAGTTCGGATCCGGCATTAAACAGTATTCCATTCGTGTGAAGAATATAACACGTACAGCACGAGTGGTTGTGAGAAGCTAGGCCCTGGGTCCCATGGACCTGTCGCGCTAAAAATTTGTATTTTGTATTTTAGCTATCGGAAATATCTCTATAGATTTAGACACGATAGCTCGATCGTATGACCAGATGCACAGGAAGGCGCACAAAGGCAAGAATGGACTTACTAATCCCGGAGTTCCTAGTAAGCTATATAAGAAGGTCAGTGAACGACTGGTTCAAGATCTGCTTTCTCATAATGACCTATTTTGTTAAGAAGACTCAAAGAAGAGCTGAAACATCAGATATAGAGCACATATCATAAGTGACTAACCAACTTTGCGAAGAAATACCTAACGGCACTTCCACGGGGAAGAAATTGGTAGGAGCGTGGCGTAGTACCGGGTATTAGTATCTGTAACAGATTACCACATCCAAAGGCGCATTCAAAAAAACTCCAACTTTGCTTAAAACAGGTCTAATAAAATCTTTTAAAAATCGGATAAAGCTTCTATTACCTTTTTATGATTATTTTTGATTTTACACCATCTACAACAAAACTTAGAAAATATTTTGAAAGTAATAGCAAAACTTCTCACGATTTGTGTATTATAATTAATTACTAATTAGCAAACATGAAAACCAACTCTGTAATGGATTTCGAAAAAAAGTAATTACGCAAATTAAACTAAAAATCTAACGCAATTTATTTAGTAAAAAATTGCATTTTTTTTTTTGCCAACCGTTGACCCTCTTTCCCAGCCATCTTCACTCCCAATTAGGCGCCAACTGCGTGAACACCCAGATATGCAACTCATACATACGTGCGATGGACAAATTACGATATTGTTGGTTTTTTTTTTGTCGCTGAATTTAATAAACAAATAAAAATAACACAATGAACAATTGACATTTTCATGCCGCAAAAAATCGATTGCTGTTTCATCAGCCTCCCAAAGCAAATCAATCAAGCTAACAATTTCCCAGATATAGGCAAGCCATCTTGCAGTAGCATTTCATAGAATTGCTGGTTGAAGTTTGTGTTGCATCACATGTTGGTCTAGTCTGGTCGCCGCGCCGCCGACCGACGAGTCACTTCTTTTTATTAAGGCAATCGAAATTTATGGTAAACAGAAATTATTCAATCAAGCCAAAGCAGATGCGGAGGCAACAGGCAGCACCAGTAACGGTGGCAAAACTGCAACCACCATCATCATCATCATCATCATCGTCATCAACTGGGAGATGATGATTTATTTCCTGGTTTCTTCTTTGTAAATACTGTGAATGCAGTCACACTACTTTAATACATTTCGTGTAAAAGTTGTTTTGTTATGAGAAATGTAATCGAAACACGCTATGGTAGTATTGTGATTGTGACTGACGAGAAGTCCTCAGTGGATGGAGTGATGCAATATAATTTGCCAAAATGTCAAATTAGCCCTTACAAGTTTTTTTTTTTTTTTTTTTAAATTACAATTTCAGTTTATTTTTATAAGTAGAGACATCATAGATTACATAATCGGATCGATCGTGTCAGCGATACGCAAGTATCTGTACATACTTATAGAATGAACGGGGATCAGTCAAATAGAAGCTGCTTCTGATCTGGTAATTTCACTACACACTAGAATTTTGGGGATACATATGTACATATATGTATTAATGTACATATGTATGATTGAATTCAAACGCTTTTTTTTACACTCAACACAAATATTTTCAGAAGCACACAATCATCTAAGGTTGAAAAAGGTGATTTCTTTTCAACTTTCTTGGTCAAGTTTAGATGAAATCAAAACTTTTTCATTTATTTTTCCCGACGCTTCGACAAAGTTTTCTTCAGTGGATAGAAAACAAAATAATTAAGCTGAATCTATCTTAAGAAGGAACTGAATTTTCATAAATTAACTATAGTACATAGTTTAAAATTATTTATTACATTCTTAAGAAATATAATATAATAAATATAATGGGTGCTTTCCCGAATGCACCGCTCACTGCATTGTGAATCAGTAAAAACATTCGTAAATGCAAACCCAAAATGATGACAACGCATTACGTTCCGAAATGCATTGTGATCGAGTATACTGCGCAATTAAACAAACAGCGCATCGTGAACTAGCGCGATGCAAATGACATTTGTTATTGCCACAGCTTTTGTTTTAAAAAATACATATTTCATGAATATTCGGTTGCTACTTCGACCACAATTTTTTAGCAAATTATTAATTATACATATGAATTACAATTAATTTGTTACACGTCATGATTCACAACACAACAGTATACACAAAGTAGCGTGAAAGCATCACGTGTTTGCATCACCGATGCAAGATGGTGTCACAATGTGCATGTTTTTCGAATATTGGAAAACAGTCAATGCCTTAATATGGACCTATCGTGCAAACTATTTATTTACGAGAATGTTTTTTAGACATATGGACGGACAGACAAAAGTGACCTATTTTACTACCCTCTAGGGTTTATCACCGAATGAGTGCCTTTTAGGAATCAATTCAGTCAATACATAATTGGAAAAATTACTCGGATTGATAGCAAGGATAAATCTGAAATGTCTGCTAAATCAAAACAGCAATTAAATCGGTCATCTCCCCATGAAACTATGGTGCGTATAATCGGTATTACTCTAACAGGAGGCTGACATCATACATAACTCTCACTCTATCCCAACTATCTAGCTGTAACTTAGGGCTTGTACGTGGCAAAAGGTCACCGGCAAATTTATTCTTGAAGCTGTTAGAATTTCAGAACCTAGTTCTCCGGAGTATAATTTCATTCATTCCCAAATGTATGGAAAATATCATAAATAAGGTGTATAAGTCGCAAAATGCATATCAAGCGGATAAGTCTTCTAAAATAGCATTAAACGCTTAAGTATCAAAACAGAAATATAAAGACTTCAATCAAGAGAAGGGTGATTGGCCTAACTTTCTAAACGAAAAAGCTGCTATTGAATGCTCATTAAATAAATCCACAAAACGTTTCGGCGCTTAGACCCTGAGAGTGTTATAATTTCGAGTCCTATTACGCTGCATACAGTCTCTCCTTTTAAACAGTGCTTACCATCACGGAAAAGTTTGAAAACTCTATTTCAAAGGTACTGTAACTTGAACTCTCTAAGATACAGAGATGCTGCGCCAATGATGGCCTTAAAAATACTGTCATAACGTTTTACTAAGATAAAAAATTCTAAAATATTTTATTCGCCCATCCATATCATTTTTTAAAATTTATTCAGATACCTTGGAGCCATCGTATACAAGAGATTGTCCTGAGACCCACTTGTTAACTGAGCCATAAAAATTTTATGGGTATACCATCTTAATAAGATAAAGGATGGACTAACGAAGGTACAAATGGTGGAAAACCTGAAACGAGTACATCGTCTATCCAAGATATGTATGTATGTCTCCTTAACGCCATTCAATAATATTCTGCCTTCAATGAGCCCACCATAATGGTCATCTTCATATATTCAACACAAAAGTGAATTCTGAATCATTTTTCATAACATGCCCCAAAAATATTACTTCAAGCAAGAACTTATCAATCGGGAGATGACTGAAAAAAATGTAAACACTGTCCAGCAGAATACTACATATACTAGTTTGAACACTCTTCAAACTAGGCAATTACTTAATCTAAATTTACAATTGATTACAACTGTGGTAAAACTGTTTCACATTCACGCACAGTAAAGTTGCTTTAAATAAACTAGAAGGCTGCCACTCCGAACATTTTCCGGACACACACCTGCAACTGATCTTATTCTATCAGGAACCACCACAGAACCCTAAAAGAGGGTTGAGACCTTTCTACACTTTTTTATTAAATATCTCAAACTCATAATAATCTCTTACAGAAAATCAAACCACAGTTCTGAAAACATTGATTACATCAATATATGTAATTATACTTAAATACATTAGTTATCATGTTGGAAATTAAGAAGACAAAACAAACTACCTTCAGGCTAACGGTATACACTTAATTCGCAATATCCACCAAGAGCTAAATCAGTTACACACGTTTTAGGCCAATTAGTAACAAATTTGCCACAATTTGGGCTGCCCGTGTCCATATCTATGGCCAACTATTATCTCATCTTTTTCCTTCAAGTTCAACCCTTGAGCGCAAACAAACTAACTCACTACATTAATTGCCTGCAAATACCAGTTTTAAATTGATTTCGCGCACCTTCGCTCGTCGGACTGACCCAAATCTAAACATACCTTAACAGCCTCTTGCAAAACTCTTCGGGGCTCAATTGGACCGGAACATAATCAAGCGGCATAATAACCTCTTACTCCGCTTGCGCGCTGAAATATTTCAGCAAATTAAGACCGCTAATTGAATTTGTGGCACACAAATACCACAGTCCATATCTAATCAATCACAAATCGATGTCACAATTAAGTAACCGCATTTGCGGAGATTCCACTTCCTTGGGGGCGTCTAAAAGCTCAAAGAATCACCAATTACAATCGACGACGAGACAAAATAAAAACATGTTGTACGGCGCGAGACGTTGCGATTATTATTTAACGCTGTGCGATTACGCCACGTCTCTGATGTAACTCCGCACGCAGGCAGGCTCAAGTGTGCAGCTTTTGAGCAGTGAACCTACCTGCAATCCTGTACTCGTCGCTGGAAGTGGAGGCAGACAAGGGGACAGTTTTATAGATTGCGCACGAATTGCGTACTCCAGGAACTGATTGTATTGCATTAGATAATCCTTTTGGCGCTGATAGTGGCAATAAATTATGGTTGGGATGTTAGGAATCTGCTTATAATGGCGAACCGATGTAAATTTTGTTGACATGAGGGTATGAATAACTAATTTCGATACCAAAGGGTATGCCCGAGTAGGTGGATAGTAAAGTTCGGTTTATATTTGATCGTAAAATATGCAATCTTTTTTTTTTTAATGAACAGGTGTTATCTTAGCGACTGGTTCGTAGATAATAGGTGAAGTTGAGTCACTTGTTGTTGAATCCTGGTACGGAAAAAGTGAAATCAAATCATAGATGGATCCAGTATGCCAAACTAATGTCTGTTTATGATAAGATTAGGATAAGAACTGGGTTAGGTTAGACTTAACTTTACAAATAATACTTACAAAAAAAATATTTGTTTTGCTTTTTAAAAAAAAAATAGCTGCAGAAATGCAGTTGTAAATAATTTGACAAGTAGGAAAAATTTGTGTGGGAATAGGTACAAGTAAGATCAAAAGATCTGTTGGTAGATGTACCTGTTCTATTAGAATTTGACAGTGTACTACTGTAAAAATACATAAGCAGATGATTTTACATAAACTTCCTAAATATGCTACAGAGACGACTCATGTTTACTTACTATACTTACAAAATACTTTAATTGCCACAACTGATACACTTCTATATCAACAGTGATAGGAAATCTATTGAATGCTTATGGCTGCTAAAATCACGCTTTGAATGAAAGGAGAGATCCATCTATACAGCAAAATTCTTATTCAAAAACACGACATGGAAGAGAGTTAACTAGGTCATTGCCACTATTTATTTTGATAAATATTCTACCACAAAGTACCGAAGTACAAATCGGGGTTACAAAATGAATTGAAAATCTTTTACATCGGGATAAATATAGAGAAAGAAAAGGGTGGTTCCAGAATTGAACGAATTACGCCAAAGTAGTTGCATTGTAAAAATTCTGGAACGCAGTACCTACCACATCTTGTTACGAAAGAAAAACATGAACTGACGAATGTAATTCTCAAACTTCTTTCTTTCCCGAACAAGTACCTACCAAAAAAAATTCCAACATAATTATCTACGTACACACAAATTGAAGTACCGAATTAAAGGTACGATATAGCCTGGACCATTGACTCAGTCTAGTTATGCCAGACGACAGGACTCGATGGCTTAAAGCTTGTAATGCTGTAGTTCCCGACTCTTTATTGATTGTCTTAAATATAGCGGCGGCATGAAGAAGTTTAAAAGCCATTTTTATATCAAAAGCACACACCAAAATAAAAAATACAGAAATACACTGTGAATCGAGTCCTCGAGGATAAATGGACTACAAATCGTTGCATACGGTAAAATGTTGGGCAAAAGATAGGGCCCGAATCTAATACTATCCATTAGGTGTACACAACAATTGTAAAGTCCGTCCTAACATACGCCTGTCTTGTATATTGCTTAGCCATGGTTAAACCTAAGATTGACACAATATGTACTTGCTCTAAGTTGTGCTAACAATGTGCAGCTGAAACTGACCTTTGACTCCAGCTAGGTATATATCATATGTAGGTTTTCGCCTCATTGCCTGATGCGCTATAGAAATTTAAACGAATACTTAATACTAGTTAAGAGGACTGTACTGTAGGAAATCCACAATCTCAGCTGGTTTAAAAATGTCTTTAAGAGTCGGCGTCGCAGTTTTCTCAGGTGATCCTGCCACTGTTGAATTGACCAAACTTCCAAACCACGCCAGCATGTTCCAATCGAACCGGAATAGTACTTATGTTCTATAGTACCTTTGGGGATAGCCAATTAGCGATTAAAGTTATCCTACTCATAGCAACAAACCCAAAAGTACTAAAAAGATTTCGATTTCGCTAAAGCTTCTCAACTCATTATACTTGACGTCTGTTTGAATTGAGAAGGCCCAACTAATTACTTAGAAGAGGTTCGGAAATACATAGATATCATAAGAATATACTATTATGTTTGATTCTGCCTTAATGGACAAAGGGCGTAGAAAATAGGAGCGCACTCTCATAATGCCGTATCTGAAGCATGCTATCGATTGAACAAAAGCGCACATAATGGTTGCAGTAGGCATATTAACAGGTCAGAATATGATATGGGGGCTAACCTATGTAAGTAGAATGCAATAAACCTATGCAGCCTCACAGAAGACGAAAAGATATATTTCGAATTAATTCTATTGGCTTAAGTTCAGATTAGTGACAACGCTGACTTATAGCAGTTGCCGATTATTTCTTTGTCCTTCCACTAAAGATCAGCTAAAGTAAGTTACTGTAGGATTGGAAGAATCTATTTTAACTCTTTCTAATATTTTGGTATTAACTATGTTGGTAATATCATCTGCGAAATCTACAAGTAGGAACGTCACGTCAAGTAGTCATACTTCATCTGCTGAAGGACGCAACACTGAGGTATCCCTCCTGTCAGTAACGTTGTATAGCCATTTACTATAACCACTGTCCGATCTAATATTCGTTTTCGATTTCAGCCACTTTCGGGCAAAAATTACACTTTTCACAAAACATTCGGCGTAGGAGAAAATTAAGGTGAAATGAATGTTGAATCTATTAATTTGCACCGAGCTTTGATACCGCATCAAACAAGGTCTGCAATTGAATAGTCACCATATCTCAAAGCTGAATTCTGCGTTTGGTAGGACTTTGGTGCTAACTACCCCTATTACTGTATTCATCGTGTAGCAAGTGTAGCTTTCTAAAAACTAATTTCTTTAATATGTAAGGAATAGAAGAAAAGGTAGGACACATATTTTGTATGTTTTACAATATCTATGCAGTCGACGGTTCGCATCTTAGAGAAAAAACAAAAAAGGAAAGTGTTCCAACAAAAACTGTTCGTACCAAAGGAAATGCTTCTTTTCTCATACGGAAGACTGACCTCGATTAGTAGCATTGGGTGCACACCCCAATACGAACTTAAACGATCCGCAACCTTCATATATTGTATTGCATTCGTTCAGAGCTTGTCTCCGATATCCAATCTGTTAAAGCGTTTAAAAATTAAAACCAATGAACTTGGCTCATATGTCAACTTGCTTGTTTAAGCAAAATTTTGTAAAATTTACTCGAATTTATCATGATACCCGAAGAAACTGATAATTCAGCTCGCAGACTGTTCAGACAATTCACAGCTGTCATGTTGACGAATTGTATGTCTTTACTTTTGTCAGCAGCGTAAAAAATCTCCAAACATTAAATTAACGCAAAACAAAAAAAAAATCACAAAACTGTCAGTAAAGAAAAAAAACAACAAAACAAAAAAAAGTTAAATGTTGAATGATATCTGATTGTGAGACGGTGTTCCACCTATTTGCTTTGATGATACCGTCGCATCAACATTGAAAGCAAAAAAAAAAAAAAAATTCCAAATACTGAAATCGAAAGCGCAATTCGATTGATGGCGTCCATCTCACATAATTCAGCATAAGAAACCATCTCGCAACGGCCAAAACACCTAAAGTGTCAATATTATTACTAAATTGGTGGCGTTTATTTATTGTTTTTTTAATAGCCGAATAAAATTTGCATTCCGAACCGCAAGCACGCAAGCACGCAAGCCCGCAAGCCCGCAAGCCCGCAGTACCGCTCTACTGACCAACTGGGCCCATGTCATCTGTGTGAAATTATGAGACTATCGAACTTTCATCTTCTGCCTGAGCCAAGATGAAGAATTCCGCTCCTCCAACTCGATGAATACGTTATCATATTTTATTAGTAAGTTTTTTACTTTTTTTTTTTTTTACTAATTTTTGGGGATAGTGCCTTTTATTGGCGTTAGTCATGCATCTAGTCGATACTAGTGGAGACAGAAAACCTAGGCGTAGAAGAATGTTGCACCTAGTGTCGGTGGAATGTGGAAACATTTTAAGTGATTTGAGTGATTTTGAAGAAATTGGCAGATTGATGAGATTATTGCTGGTACTGGTTAGATATTAAAGAGAGTGAAAGGTAAGGTGAAGTTGGAACCGGTTGACTTATCGATTATTTCGACACAAGTGGGGAGTTGTAAGGTTAATGCCCATTTGATTTGAACTGAACATTTTCATTATTTTTTTTTTTTTATTTAAAAGAAAAAGTTAATTATTGAGATAATAAGATATGCACATACCAAAGGGTTTTGTAACATTTGCATGCGTAGATAAAAAAAAATTGCTATCGAATAAAACCTATGCCACTAGTAGTAATAGAATCGCAAGAAGTTCTGCTTGGTATTCTTTGTAATCATCGGTTAAATGGATTTCGGTTTTCGTTACAATGTTGTGATTCTCAAAATTTATGTTTTGATTAAAACCGAAGCTTAGTATGACTGAAAATCTTAAATGAATAGCTATTTACTCGTATACTTATAGGAAATAGGTTAGAAAGACTGCTGGACTCATGGACATTTTTCAGAGTAACTTCAGATAGATTTTCTGGCAAAATACTAGACTAATCGAAATCCTAGACTTACATAAGTAGGCTAAACTCTAAAGTGAAAACGAAATACTTATAGATATGATAAAAATTTAAAAACCGTCGCAGTTCAAAAATTTAGACATTCAAAAAGCCTGCTATTTCGAACTAAGCACAATAAGAAGATGTGAACTTTGGAAATATAATAAGAGAATCTCTTAAATTTCAACTAGAGTAGTAATTCGTGATCTATGTACATAGATAAGTCACAATATGGCTATCATAAAATCAAATTCGTTAAGATAGCTCAAACTGGAACACAGCGAACCAAAGAATGCGCATCAATAAAAGAAATGATGGATTAAACATCTGCTGGATTAGAGGTATACGGCAGTGTCGAAGACTCCGCGACAGTTCTTAAGGATGAATTTGCATTTAATAGCTGTCCACAAGGAGGATACTTTTCTAGTCGATCTACATAGATTAGGCTACATCATCAGTGGTTATGCTGATGACTTATCGATCTTTATCAGTGGTAAACACAGTACGATCTTTTCTAGTGCCCAGCAGGGAGCTTTACTATACGTAAACTATAATTCTTGCAAGGCACTAGAACGATTTTTACGAAAAGGAGAAAGGTCGATCTAGAATATATTACCATCAAAGGTACCACATTAGTCTATTCTAGTTGCAATTAAGTAAAATATCCCGGCGTCATCCTAGACAAACGACTTAACTGGAATTCATAGATGCGCATTCACAATCAAACGTGCAACTAGATCCCTGTGAACCAAGAACCGCCTATTTGTCAGACCTAATTTAATCTGTGCCCAAAGGTACATAGTTTTCCTGTCAACCCAACCAAATTCAAATTGGATTTGGACCTACACATTTATTTAAAAAAAATAAAGTTCCTGTTTCACTCCTCAAATAACACGCCCTTGATCTTGGAAATCACTTCAGTTATTCAAGATTGATGTTTAACTTGCACCTCAACCAAAACGATATGTAATGTCGCTGAAAGTGCCAAAATGTCCTTACCAAAAGTGGCTATAGATGGAGCTTGAATTGGTTGTACATGCATTTCAATAATCTGATAGAAACTGCACACACAGCACTGCAGAGAAATTATAATCAAAGAAAACTAAATGCAAAGCATATCTCGGAATAAACAGTACATTGTGGATCATCCATACATCGGCCCTTTAAAACAACCTTCTACGAATACCAATAGAAATCCTCGTAAATAAGTGTCTCCCAGTTCATTCGTCATCACCGACCGATTGCTCATTACCGGTGCTACAGTCAGACACACTTTACCAATCGAAACAAATGTGGAAAGAATTGTAGCTCACTGTAAGCATTCAATTTGCAATCAAAACGTATTGCCTGCAATTAGGCGCAGTGAGAAAATAAAACTGAGCATTTTTCAGATAGCATATTATTAGGCATGCACAAGAGAGCAGTTGAAGTGGGTTTGTTCGGTTTTTTTTTGGATTCGAATTGTGTCTGAGAACCGTGAGATTGCAAGGGACTTTGAAGGGACTTGAGGATCTTGAAACAAAACCTCAAGTGTCCCTTAACAGACCGCGTGCAGCTGAACAATTATCAGAAGCCCAGGACTGTTGTAAAGCAGGTAGAGTCGCCATCCAAGAAATGTAAAGAAACGGGTCAAAGTAGGGTGACATACAGTGATATCTACTAGGGCTTTGGCTAACGATAACAGAGGCAACGCTTATTTGGATACATTATTGGCAGACTTATGCAAGAAGGGTGATCTTTGGTAGTAACGTCAGAATGTTCATTCTGCAGACAACACCTCCGATAACGGATTCAGGAGAATCGACTTTGTGGTGGCATATGGTGTCCCTACACCTTTATATTTACAAGGGGTCATGAGGATACAAGGCACTTTAGCATTAGGTAAGTACTTAATAACAAAACAACATTGCAGTAAAGTCTAAAAGGCTGTGGGTCAACGTCAACGTCAACGTCAACTACGAAAGAGAAGGCATATAGAGTGGGACTATATAGAAAGACCAGAGCTGCTAGCTACCACTATGAGCAGAAAAGAAGGAATGAACACGAATTTATAAAATGAAAAAAGAAGCAGCATAAGAAGCGAGATATTAGACAGATTTTATCACAGGAATGAGGTTTCAAAGTTCTACCAAAGTGTAAAAACAAACATGCCAAGGGTATAGATACAATGTCAGAACCGAAGCCTGCAAGTAGTAAAACCACAAGCGATACTGACCATATTAAAAGACTATTTCTGCAGACTATTTAACAGGATAATCAGTATCAAAACATATAGAAACATATTTATTTTAGTGATACAAACTACGAGTACTAGAAGACTTAAAAAGTCATGTTTTTATCTCTACAAATGTATTTGAACTTTGTAGTGACACTTGCCATGAAAAGAAACTTTACACCACCCCTATGTGCGCTTGACATGATAATTTATTGAAGAATAAAAAAAGAATTCAAGAAGCAATTGCTTGGTTGGAGACATACGGTAAAGAGTGCATCGTCTCAAGTGTAAAGAAACAATGTATCCTTGTGAGTGGTTGTTTATTGGAAATGTATTCCTCACGGTCACCTATCTCTGTATGTATAACTGATTAATAGGGTCGAAGGCAAAAGGGTGAATCTTAACCCTAAAAATGCATCATAGAGCGAGGATAGAGCTCAGTTTCTGAAATAAGTTGAATCGAATGAGAAGCTTAACGGGCTTCAAACTATGACACTTGTACTCTTGTGTATTTGATTATACGAATTAAGAAAACCTAATTCAATTCGTTTCAGTTGATGGGCTTCTTCTGAGACAGACAAGATGAGAATTTTTTTTTACGATTTTGGCCAAAACTCATTATTAGCAGGCTACGGATAATATTATCTAAAAGAAATTTCAAATGCATCTTACAAGAAATAGTCATGAATCGCGTTTGTAATGAGTAACTATAAAATTGCCTGCATTTGAAATGACTCACAACTAGTGGTCAACCATGTTTTTGTTTTTGTCTTGAGATCTAAGATTTTCCTACAATTAAAGTGAGTCAGCTTTAAAACCAAAATCAAACTCGCAATATACCTATTTACTTGCTAAATGTTAGGGTATCATTTGAACACAAAAAAAAAAGAGGCACGCAAACAAACAAGGAATGGATATGTACATACATACATATATGACACTTCATTTATATATTCAAGGGCGGAAATGCTTTTATCACCACATTAAAAAATATCTCTGTCATATCTAAACCGGAGTAGACCGGGGACCGCACATATTTTCTATTTTTACAGAACGCACGCCACATTACCTCCTGAGCAAAATGTGAGAAAATCAATAATAGCCAGACGGTCAAACCACTAAATTATGAATTTATGGAACCCTCGACCACTATCCCACTCGACGTTGGCCGACTGCGGATCGAATTTTAAGTGGAGTGAAATTTTTTTTATTATCCTTAAATCACCTCTACGTTGCGTGCTTCCCCATTGACAGACAGTAAACAAATACCTTGTTATTTACGGACACAACCAAGTGGGTGGAGTTTGAGGTTTTTAACCTAATTATGTTGGACACAATATTTTAGGTATTCTATCAGGGTTATACTTGGGCTTTGTAAATTTATCAGCGTGTTAATGGAACAATAGTGTAAACTACCCATTGAATATTAAGTAAGAGGTATGTAAGAGGTGTGATATTTAATGAAAGCTTACCTTTATTTTCGATTAGTGTTGAATGTGATTGTTACATGAAAAGAAATAAGAAAATAAATATGTTAATATAATTTGTACATATGTACATGTACAGATAAATATTATTTTTTGTAAATTCTACAAGTAAGGTAATATTAGAAAAGAACAGGCAATAAAGACTCTTAAATTGGCAAAAATTACAGGGGAACATGCCTTATTGTGGACATAGAGGAGTAGTAGCATTTGATACATTATTTGCAATTTTAAAAGATTTCAATGCACACTACTCCGCTATAACCCAGTATCCATAAAAAATAAACCCTTAGTTACTAGTTTTAGTATTAGGCACGGCTGTCACGAAGAATTTTATATCGTTGTCCAAATATAAACCAACTAGGGTTCTACTACTGTTAAGACCGCTATTACATTTGATTTTAGTGAAAGATACTTCATACTTCATAGATAGACATCGTGATTCATGAACAAAGAACCCTGCTCCGATACCTTCTAAAATAGTGATTCACGACGAATGTTATATCTTTTCGGCCAGACTTGATATCCATGTAGTCCATACATGGCTTTTATTGTTTCGTTCCCAATTGTTGAATTTAATAAAAGAAATTCAGGCAAAGCCTTCAGAGCATAGTTAAGTACAGGGCTCATGTCATCAGTGATTTCAAGGTTTATTGCGTTCGCTTACATGACAGAAGCTGAAGCCTACTAGCCTACTTGCCTACTTGCCTAATGTCTATGACAACAAGTGTCCATTCTGACAGTAGGAACCGTAGTCAATGTGGTAGATGTCGTAGTTTTTCATCTGCTTTAAAGGAGCGTAAAGCCAGCCTGTATTAATTGTTCGAATGCATTTAACCCTGTTCTAAAGTTCGTTGTACTTATTTAACTTGCGAGATTCGTCAAATCGTACAGAACAATTGTAAAACTCCATGTATTGCATAACTTATTTGCTTTGAATGCAATTTGACTTCTCTTTTGTGATTTTGTATTATTAACATTTTAGTACTCAAAAGCTTCGCGAGGACGTGAAAGAATGCTGTCACAGAACAAATTTTTGTGTTCAAAAAGGAAAATAACACAAATTGTGTATTACTATATACATATATACATACGATTTTGTTGAATAAATTGTTTGTTTCCTTTTAAAAGAGACACAATTTACTCATAACTCAAGACTAAAAAATATTGAAAGTAAACAAATGGGAGATCTTTTCTGATCGAATGCGAAAGCGATTGTAGTTAGATCAATGGGCGAAGTAACTACGTAAACAGGTGGATGTATAAGAAAATGGTTCACGAAACGGTCGATACGAGGTTAGGTTTTTTGTGAAAATATCTTCTCTTACCGTGATTTACAATGGACTCTTACTTCCCAGAGTGTCACATCCACTAAAAGACAGCAATATGCAACCAAGTCAGACTGAAGTATCCGTGGTAAGAAATTCCCGAATTCGCATCTCAACCCCCAGTAAAGAAGAGATCATTACCGCGATCAAAGCACTTAAAACCAATAAGGCGGTAGGACTTGATGGCATACCCGCGGAGCTTTTTCGGGCGGCGCCAACTTCATCGGCTGAGCTTCTATTTCCACTTGTTGGGAGAACATGGGAAGCCGAGAGTTTTCCGGATGACTGGAAGAAGGCTCCCTAAAAAAGGCAACCTAATGCAGTGCGAAAACTGGAGAGGTATCTGCGTGCTACCTGCTGTGGCTAAAGTAATAGCTAGAATTATCCTGGAGCGAATCAAAGAACACCTCGCATACACACTCGACGCTGAACAAGCAGGTTTCCGCTCTGGATCCTCCTGTATCGACCACATCAATACCCTGCGGATCATCATCGAGCAATGCGTTGAATATCGATCACCACTACACCTGCTGTTCATCGATTTCGAAAAGGCGTTTGATAGTGTCAATCGAGAATGTATTTGGTTTGCCTTGCGCAGGAGAGGCATTCCTGATAAATTGATAGCTATTATCAAGGCTACATACGATGGATCCACATGTCACGTTTTGCATAGAGGAAGGCTGTCCGAGGAATTCGAAGTCCAAAGTGAGGTTCGGCAAGGCTGCATTCTTTCACCAATATTATTTCTATTGGTGATAAGCGATGTGCTAAATTCGGCTTTATCGACGGGAAATGGAGGAATTCGATGGACTCTTACATCTGAACTCAAACACCTCGACTACGCCGACGATGTATGCCTACTGTCCCACAGAATAATGGACCTTCACTAAATGACAGCAAATGTGGAGAGAGAAGCTAACATCGTTGGGCTGAAAATTAACTCGGCAAAAAACAAAAATGATCAGCCTAGGACCGAACTCATCAACTCATATATGCATTGCTGCACAAACGGTTGAGAGAGTAGAGAGTTTCCAATACCTTGGGAATATTGTCTCAACTGATGGCGGAACCGAATTGGATATAGCAAGCCGAATACGGAAAGCAAAATCTGCGTTTGGGATGCTATCCACAATTTGGCGTAGTAATGCAATTAGCTTAAACACCAAGCTACGACTGTTCCGTTCCAACGTTGAATCTGTACTGCTATATGGATGTGGTACCTGGAGAGTGACCGCTACTATCACGAGGAAGCTGCAAACGTTCGTTAATAGGTGCCTACGCAACATCTTAAGGATTTTCTGGCCAAACCGTATCTCTAACGAACAGCTTTATCAGAGAACGGGTCATGAACCTATAGGCACAACCATACAACGACGAAAGTGGCAGTGGATTGGTCACACTCTCCGAAAAGGTGACAGGTTCATAGCTAACCACGCGATGCAATGGAACCCGCTTACTCAGGATGGCAGAATACGCGGCGGTCCCAGAAGTACATGGCGCAGAACAGTCGAGAAGGAAGCACGGCAATTGGGAAAGAGTTGGGGAGAGCTGAGGCACATTGCCAGAAACCGCACACGATGGCGCGTAGGCGTTGTAGAGGCCCTAGGACCCACAAGGGGATATAGGACATAAGTAAAGTAAGTAAGACAACGTCTGGAACAGGTGCGGTAGTCAACTCAAGTGGACTGGATATTTATATCACAACACGACTGGTGGACCACTGTAGTGTATTTCAAGCAGAAGTGATAGCAGTCCGAGAATTCCCGGCCTGGCTTTCAATTAACTCGATAGTGTGCTGCGTTATGATTTTCTATATATGTAGATAGAGTTAAGCAGCGATAAAATACTTGGAAGCGCCCATAATTCTATCCAAGTTGGTAAAGCAATGCCGTGAATGTCTTCACGAGATCACAGTCAGTTACGACGTATCCCTGTGCTGGGTTCTATTCTAGGCAATTGTAAAGCGTATGAACTAGCTGAAGACTGTGCAGATCGGAACCTCCATGGCAATAGGGGGTCAGCACCCATTAAATCGATAAAAACCCAAAAAAGAAAGATAGTTGGGCCACTTACGGGCATTGTCTGGTCGGCAGACATTCCAGAAGACTTGGTACTCCTTTTAACGATTTCTGTAGAAACTGTAGAGACGAGGAAGAGGAGAAGTAAATCATCACAAGTAAAGCCCTATCGGCTTTGAGAAGGAAAACCCTAGTTGAAAGGGAGTACCGTTCGAAATATGAACATACATAAATATACGAATTACACATATTAACAGAACTAGTAACTAACGTTTAACGATTTAAACAATATTCTTTCTCATTAAGTTATAGCAACTAGATTTTTGTTTAAAGAATTTGAACTGTCGAAGAATTTCTAATAATTTAATAACCACTTTTCTAAAATTAGCTCAAATAGCTACTCATCCAATTTATATTTATTCTTATTATGTGAGCCAACTATCTACATGAGAAATTTTATTTAATTTTCCATAATATGAAGGTATACGTCAACAACTAAATTAAAGTCTCATTCCTATTATGCAAATCACGCAATCCATTTGTCATACTTTCGCTAGACTCTCCCTTATCGACGCAATAAACCGCGTTTTAGGTGATACAACTTAAATGCTTCACCTTACATTCCCCCTTTGAATTCTTCCATATGAAATGATATTCCCTTTTGTAGTCTTTTTTCGCGTAGTTATTGTAATAATACAACTGGCGTAGCATGTGCCACTGTCATTACCGAAAATTGCCACCGACACCCATCCTTTGCACAATTAATCTTACAACTGTTTCGTACATCTTTTTGATGCCACCATAATTCATAAAGTATAATTATGCTAATTGAAATACATTCCTATCCGAAGGTAAGGAATATCTGTGGAACTGTGTTGTGAATTGTATGCTTGCATTGCATAAGTAGATGAGGTGTATTTGAAAGTTAATTAGGTTCGTATTCCATCTCATAACAAGGAATAAATAAATAAAAAGCCTCCAAGCACACGGAAACAAAATCACTTGAATAGTTCAATTCATTGGAAGGACATACAATCAAACGGCTTTCAAGCATTGGCGTCAAAATTCTTAGAAAATTGTATTCTAAAGGTGTGAACAGACTGCAAACATCCTCGGGTAATACGTACGTATAGACGTTTTTGTTTTTTCTTTATGTTTGTTCTATATACGTTTACTCGTACGTGAAAGTTTCTAAACTAACCCCCGGTGGGTAAAAAATATTCATGCATCTAAGTCTATTTGATGTGTGATGCTACGCTAGTCAAAGGTCATTGCTTCGGTATATGCATAGATCAGCATTATCCTTGAGTAGTAAAATTTCCAATGACGACGCCTTGCTCTTTACAAACTGAATACCTTTGAATGGAGAAAGTTTAAAATTTTTCTTTTTTTTAAGAACAATGGGATATACACTGTGTGGACCAGTTTTTGTCCTGAAAGAAATACAAAGACTGGTTTCATATTTCCCATTTAATATTGTTTGTATGCTAAGGCAGATTATGAATTTCAAGTTTTAACCTTGTATGCATGATGTCCAATATTAAGAGGGTACTATTGACTTACGCTACGTAAGTCCTTACATTTACACTAGTCGCTGCAATTGCACTTGCCGTTTCCATGATTTCTACTTGTATGACTAGTGCATTTTGATGCCGAAGATAGCCCGACAGAAGTCTAATTATGTAATAGAACTCAAGACTTTTAGAGGAAACCTAATACAAACCAGCTTATGTGTAAAAAGGACATATTTATTTTAGATAAGCCACTTTGGCATCGCAGGTTAATAATAATTTTTAGTAACGAAAAATACGAGAAATAAATAAATACCAAGTATTTAACAATAGCCATATTCCCTCCAGTTTTGGTTAGAAGGAAGATCTTGGACTACAAAAGGGATCTATGTGCTTCTATACAGAGGGGTTTAAGACAGAACAGAATCGATAATCATTGTACCAAGCATCTTCCAAACAGAGATCAATGAAATCCAAACCCTATGCGGGTATCTCGCCATTTTCACGGATAGTAGAGGTGCGATCAAAAACCTTGAATCTGTCCGTGCCGGTCCATACAAATATTCCAAGGACTTGCATGATATCGACCGCCAAGCAGGCTACTATCTCATCAATTCTACCAATTCTATAAGGAGAAACTCGACATGTCTTTCGCTATTGTTAAACTGCTACTTAGCTAAATACGATCAACATGACTAACCGCAGTTGGGTAGACGGTACTATGTGCCAAAAACGTTTCAACTGTTTAATCATATTGAAAAGATCGCTCTTTATTAACATAAGAAGTGTCATTATAGGACACACCATCAAGCTTTGCCTCCTCGCAAATAACTTCTGTAACAGCTGTATGGATAAATGAATGGAGGAAACTATTCTACAGATCTTTTGGAAAGCTCTGCCTACTTTTTCGACGGCTTCGAACTGCCGAACTGGTTCTGCGAATCGTTTTTGGAGACCCTTGATGCTTGTGAAAATACATTGGTCGAAGTGTGGCTGCATCTAATGTATGTATGTAGTCGGCAGTCATCAATAAGACGATGGCCCATGTCAATCATGGCATTTCTTGGTGATTTCTGCAGCAATTGTGGCACGAAAATTTCCACTAGTTACTATTTAGTACTTGCGACTCAAATTCCAAAACCCAAAGACCACAAACAGTGACAACACGTCACTTATACGTTCAGGTCATTCTAAACCTCAACCGAGAAATTACTGATTTTGACGAGAAAATCATAAGCGATCTTGACTTCAATGGGTTTGTCAACCAGAAGAACACATTTTGTGAAATACAAATTCCTACACATGTATCATGAGAGCCCTTCCCACCTCAAAAAGTTTGGTCAGCTTGTGAACCATCGGGGAAAAAGGAATTTAAAGGTGATCGTGACATTTGTTCCAGTCTTTTTCATAACAAGAATGTGCAATGGAACAAGTTTAAAGACAGCTTCCACTGTCGCTGTTGGGCATGACAACACAGTAACCGGACCAGCAAATCAACCGAATACGTATAACTATTCTAGTTAACTCTGGGCAGAGAGTTTGATCAAAATTTCCCCAAAAAAACTAGTGATTCATACATATGTATATGATGAACCATTTTTGGTCTTAAACTCCTTTCCCTTGGAAGAAGTTTGAAACGCGCCCAAAATACATGTAGATGTAGCGTCTCGGGTAATTGCAGTCGTGCATCATTTTTGGATCATTTTATCCCACTTCTGGACGAAGAGGTATAGCCTTCCAGATCGACCAATTTAACGACAGAAAATAGGTAATTTAAAGAACAAGATTTTTTCTATATCAATGATCCTAAGAAGATACCAAAAAGTCAAGATGAAAAAATTATCAAAAATGTTAGAAAAAGGGCCCTACTATTTATCAACGACACTGAGTGCCATTTGCTGGACCCCGTTTTATAATTTAAATTTTCAAGCATCCAGTACATGAATAGACATTGTCTGTGTATGTATGTATGTTAGACAAAAAACAACTGCGTAAATGAAGGAAAAAAACATCTCGTGTTCTTTATCAAATGAGGCTGCTTACACTGAATAATATTTCTGCCAAGTTAATTCACGAAGTGAACCTCCAAGTTGGTATCATCTTTCTCTCAGACCATCTACCGCCTCGGTTTGAATGAATTTTCAACAATTCTTTCAGGTGAATACAAGAATAAAAAAAAAAAACACACAACAGACAATTAAAAAAAATATACTACATCTGTCATGCGCCATAACCTCCAATAGTGGAAAAACGCCGGCTTGCAACCATGCAGACAGTGAGCTGCCATTCATGCAGAAGTGGAGTACGCGACATAACTCACCCTTAAATCGAGTACTTCACACATATAGAGCGGGTAAATGTGTAAGACAACATTTCAGAAGTTCTATTGTAGAAAACATCCCTGACGCTTTAAAGGACTACAGAGAAGGGTTTAAGGAAAGCTAAAAAAAAAACTTGAAGCCATAGAATAAATAACAAAAATGTGTATGCATCCATTTACCGATATGAACGGTTGTATATAGGAACCATATCTTCCTGTTTGGGTCTTTCCTTCGCCCTATGGATAGAGTTTGCCAGACATCTATTCATATGTACATATGTATATATGCATCTTAACAAGGACGCACAAACAGCAAAATCTGAGATTTATTTTCATCCATTTGGATTCGTATGCTAGTGGATTTTTGTTTTGATATTTCTATGTTTTTGGGTTTGTTTGCATATCGCATGACCTATAACGTGAAAGAGAATACATAGGTACATATGGATACCTATTCTGATTCCATTCTAATTTAGAGTTCGGTGTCAGGTGATAAAGTTATTCACATGAACAAAATCTTTAGCTTTAGGTGGATGAATGCATTATTTAATTCTAATTTAGCAGAAACCAACTCCTCGCCGCGGTGAAGAAATAAGCCTAACACACTGATGAAGGTGTAATAAAGTATCATACTTTATATATGTATGTGCATACATACATATGTAGATATGTATTCCAAAAACATTAAAAAATATTCTCCTCGATATTTCTCCCTAAAATTCACCACAACTTTTCTCACGACCTTTGACTTTCGTTCAGAAACAAAAAATCTTTCACTTCCTTCAGTGTTGGAAATCTGCCAAAGAAAATGTGTGGTACTACAAAGATAAGGAAACGACTGTATCTGTGGATTTTCCAGAACTACATACATACGTATGTACTTACATAGTTGAAGGACAACAACAAATGCCATCGATGTGGCATCTATCGTCTTTCCGAAAATTTATTTGCATATCATTCAGTCAGAGGGTTGGGCAGTAGTATTCATAAACATCCAGTTCAACGGTTGCCATTCGATGTAAATATTTACGACAAATATTTACTCTTTTTGTTTTCATTTCATTCTTTGAATTTCGAATCATCTGCACTGTATACAGTAATCTTGGAATGTTTAAAGGAAAGAAGGCTTCCTTATCGACCATATGTGCATTTGAAACACATGCAGCACGGCCAGTTTGCAAGAACTAAGTTTGTAGTTTGGCTGTAGTTTGAGTATATTTCAGAATTGATAAGATAAAAAGATATGGATTTCCAGAAACTAATTTGAAAATATGTATTGGAAGGTAATGTATAGAAGATTTGCGAAGACAACTATTTCATGGCGGTCCTTAAATTATTTAAAATTCTACGCTTCACAGAGCAACTGCGAATGAACGTATGTTCATATGTGATCTTGTCTTTGATGGGAGTAAGTGGTTTGTTGGCTTTATATTCCTTATACCGTACTCAAAGCTGTTGTCAACAACCTGGTCGGGTCATATTGGTTCGGCTTTAGGCCAGGAAAAACCACCATCGATCAAATGTTCACACTATGACATTTATTTATTTTTTAAACATAGGGTTATAGACTAATGATTAGCTTTGACATCTCTGCCAAACTCGTCCGAGACTTTTGATGTCTAGAAAGGATTAATACAAATCGACGCGCTTATAGAACTCATACGCTAACATCAGTTATTTCAAGAGTTCGTGCAGACGAAGGAAGCTATTCGTAGATTGGGTTTAATGGCCAAAAAGGGTAAAGAAAAGTATATATTGTCAACAAATATTGAACTATAACATAGATTTTGAGGTAGTTAAGGACTGTATCTACCTAGGATCCGCTATTGACTTTAACCATACGGTCATAACAACATTCTGGATCGGTTACCTAGGGATTTTGCAACGACGCTAACCGATTACACCATCCTCAAATGAACATTTACAAAAAAAAACTTCATGTCAGGTTTCCCATCTAGCTGAAGTACTAAAGAATTATCAAACAAAAATTTATACAGATGGCATAAAAATAGACTTCGGGGTAGATGCTGGAGTTTTCCCGGAAACGCTACAGATATCCGAGTAATACCGGTTTATCAAGTGTCTTCCAGGCGGTAGTGGTGGCAGAACTGCAAGCTTGTAGCTTTTTAGATATTCAACCATTCAAAACATTGCCATTCTTATTGACACCCAGGCTGCCATCAAGGCCCTAGCGTCGAATACAAAATCTTCTAAACTGGTGGAACAGTGCAAAGAAGAACTCGCTTCACTAGGCCATTCTTTCAAGATCACTCTTATCTGGGTCCAGGGGCACAGTAACATAGAGGCCTCGATAAGTCCCTCGCGAAGTGTGTTTCTATCCTGTTGGGAGCTCCCTTATTCTAGGTTTTTGTTTTCTACAATAACATTAACAATTAGGTTACTTGAGTTGTGGTGTTAAAATGTCACTAAAGTTCTAATAAAGACTCATCGTAGAGCGTTGAAGATACCACTTCTACCTTCTCACCCTAGATGGAGCATACAATAAGAAAAGAAGAGACCACAAACAACAAAGCATATAGTGGCAGCGACACGGAATCCATTTAATCTCCAGCAAGTTCAAGGCTTAAGCCAGTGCGGCAAGTTCAGATCCCTCATTTATTGGAATGAAGAGAAAGTATTACTAAATGGTTATATTCTGAGTCGACATATCCTGAAAAGTTCTAATTGAAGAGGATTTCGTAGAGCGTAATACAATAAAAACTGTCAAACCTGATACCTTAAAGCTAAATATAATTACATTTTTTTTACGGCGTCAGGGTCTAACATTACATAAAACTTTTGTGTCACCTACATTACGTTCTTAAACCATAAAAACCACATCAATAAAAAGAGACACAAAAAAATACTTAAAATCAATTCAACAATATCCTACCATCCACGTCTGTCATTCACCATAACGAAAAAAAAGAATTTCTTGAAAAATTCATTCTGCATAAAACTCCCAAGCCCAAGCGCACTCGACTTCTTAGGCAAGTTGCCAACGACAGCATTCCGAACATGACAGCAGCCTTAACGACATGGCATGCGGCACTTAAATTGTAATCGACTGCACGCAATCCAAAGCAGGAAAAATAATAATAAAAAAAAAAAACTAAAATAGATCCACACTTACTATCCCTATACGAATGACACTGACATTGGCCTCATGCTGTCAAAGACTGGTGTGGTCGGATAGCACGTGCCCATTGTGGTGTTGTTGTTCTATGGTCAAGACCACTGATGATCATCATCCAGGTGAAAAGGCTTGTTATTTTCCCCTCTTTTCGTTCGCTTTAGTGGGTTATCTATCTGTGAGTATCTGTGGTATCTTTTTTTTCATATTTCGTGCATTTTGTGGCCCGCTGTCATCTCTTGTCTAATACTCACTACACATTCTATATCAGTGGAAGAAATCGCTTGGCTCCGGTTGCCGAGTATGCGAGCTGCGATCGTGTTGTGAAGTGTGTCATCAACAATGAGAATGACCATCTGCATTGATCAAGGAAGGAATAAAGATCGACCGCGTATCAACACTCTCCGGTTTCGATATGGGCAAGAGAAAGGGTGGTCTGCCGTCTGCCTATTTAGATAAATATTATGTTAGTAGCGTAGCCATATGAAGATGATTCAGTTGCGAGACGTTTTATTTGGTTTTATTTGCCGGTTTTCCCCTCTTTTGCTTTTATTACTTCATTTCTTTATTTTTTACACTTCACTGAATGAGAGGTTATAACGTATGTATGGTCGGGTTTTGTCTTTTCGTCTTTGACACGCACTATTTAATACCTTCCCTTTTAATATATGGATAAAAAACAAAAAGAACTGGGCGTGAATTTAAATTGATACGGATTTATGTTGACAATCTACTTAGTTGACGTTGTCATAAAAATCTTCATTTGGGAGCTTTGTTTAGCGTGGGAACAATAAAGGTAGATACATACATAGGTATGTATGTGGGTACGTGGGCTACGCAGTTTAATAAATTCATGAAGGTCTAGTTTTCTTCTTTGTTAGAATATAGGAATACAATATCATGAGCCGTGGTCGTTCAATGAAGTATTGAGTCAGAATTATGGGACACATGTATTGCTTTTGTAAGTGGATTCGTACAGTATGGTTTTGCAGCGTCCGCTATGTAGTCTCTGTCATATTCCCTCAACAAGAAGGATTAATTGACCAATTGAACAGGGAGGGCATAACCCGGACGGAATAGGAAAAGTGCTGCAGCGAGTTCTAAGAATCAGACTGAAGACTCCGATCAATAAGGGAGGAGGATTCTCAAAGTGCCGAGGTAGATTTAAGAATGCAGTCCCCATGATCGATGCTATTAGCGGGGTTCGCACTCATCATATTTTTCATTTAATCGGTATGACAAGCGGCTTGACAAGCCATTCAACCCAAGTAAATTTGCATTCACATTCACTAAATCTAAGGTCATCATACCGATTTGACGAAAAATTTGGTCAGTGTGACGACCCCTATTGATGTAGTCATCAGAACGGAGAGAAGATCCATAAACGCAAAATGATGCAAGGGTAAGTAATACTGGGCCACAATCACATTGGACGTAAAAATGAGAGCACAAGAGTGTCCGACTTGCTACAGAACATTAGAAAAAGTTAATTCAAAAGTAGGACGCTGCTGCACGATACAAAGTTCTGTATCTGTTCCCCAAGGGTTTCCACTAGGTCCCAGCTGTGGAACCTGGAACCCGAGGTCATCATGACTTTACCAACCATATACATACATATGAATGTATGTAGATATTTAGGTAGCAATCGTTGTGGTAATTAAAGTTCTTGAGTTGAAGCATAACTGTAACAAGGCCGTCTGTATATTGTGAGACTGAATTAATGGGTCTACAATTTGCAGGAAGGGCTTATTAACGGCGGACGAGTCATGGAGACTGTAACGATAAATGTCGGCTATCTATAATGCGCTATGGATGCCAAGCGCTCATAGTGACGTCGCTTTTTGATCTTCGATGTCGGCTCTTTCTATCATTGTGAAGCAAAATTCACCAATCATTGGATTATTTACCCATGCAAGGGTACATGAGCTAGGGTACATGAGCATGAGTTTAGACCGTCGTGAGACAGGTTAGTTTTATCCTACTGATACGGAAGAAGTCATACAGAAGCGCTACCCAATCATTATGAGTTTGTAGAAACTGCATGTCTGACAGTCACCTCCAACATAAACGCTTGGATCGACAGTGGACAGACACATTCTCTGCGTATTTATTATGTATTTTTTCGAAATCTTTTTATAGCCTTGATGTTGTATGGTTACTCTTGTTGCTTTGTATCTGATCGGTTGACTCCGCCGAAATCGCTGTAGTACTTCAGGAGATATATTAGTGACCATACGATAGAAAGGCCGCTTTCTATTCTGAAGTTGGCTTCGTACATATTTCGGATAGTTTTAAATCTCTTCTAAAATCATCAACTGGAACATTGTCAGTCAGAAATCACCGTATTGTCGCTACTGAAAAGCTTTACCATTTGTCCGAACATATAATTCAACGAGAAATCTAAGACAATTTATGTATAAAGACTCCAAACTCTTAGACTCCATTACAAATCATAAGAACGAAAAATAATTTGTAAAGCCAGTGACCCGATCAAGAACTCGTAAAGTAGTCGTCATAACCAACCAACTGGATCTCCTTGAGATGAAAATGAAAACCATATTTAAACACCCTTTGGTTTATGCAACCACTGCACGTATACCATCCAAACCTTTTAACTGCAATGTGCAACAATATCATGTCATGCATCCAGCTCACGCACGAGCACCTTCTTGCCAAATATTTTGCAACCGCATACCGCATGCTCCATGGCATACTTGATTTGATTTCGATGCCACCTAATCGCCTAGCCATCCGGTGCAAATTCTTTGCTCTAATTTTCGCTTTCATTGCTTCCCATTGCCTCATAGTCATAATTTTCGTTCGTTACAAAATCTTAAGCCTTACAGATACCCCTTCATGAGAGGGAGTTGTACATTACGAATGCGTTGATGCGCTACAAATCGGTAACTGTGCTGGCGCTGCTGCAGCAGACGCGCCACAGTATTTATTTGCAACAGAAGTCTGCTTCTATTGTTGACAGTTCACTTCACATGGGCTGCAGCCGCCGTCTACGGACTCATGGACGTCTCGAGTTACAAACACCCATGACTGGCGAACTAGGTGAGACATGGCTCCACTGATCCGAATCGAGGTGCAGCGAACTTTGAACGACATTTTGTTGAGCCTTTTCATATTTTTTCGATATATTTGGTGCTCTACTCGTATGTACCTATATGGTAGCAGTGGTAAATGAAATGAGGTGTAACATTTCTGGGATGGATGAACGCCAGTCCTGCGATATCACCTTTCTGATAAAGTCTTGTTGTGCTGTGTTCCGAGAAACACTCAGACATTTCTCATCGAAATTCTTTGAAGTCAAAGACAGAAAACATTCTTTATGTGCATCACTTCCGCATGAAAATGAAGGCATTTTCATGACACACACACACACACACACAATGAGGATCATCTAGAGTACTTAAAACAGATCTGCGATTAGTCGGAGCGGAAGCGTATAAGTGTATGTCGCGAGTCATTCGCTGCGTCTGAGATCAACGATGCATTGAAGCAGAAGCAATTAATTTTGAATTGAACTGGAGACATTTAGAACGGATTTATATGGTTAAGGTCTAAGCAAAGTGGACTCCACAAAGATGTGGAACTTATTTCTGTCGTCAGCATCTGGTTTATGAAAAATATACATAAGTGCGACATTATATCAAAGGAAGTCAGATACACATTTGTTTGTTGGACAAAACCATTTAGGGGGACTGGAATTTTTTCAGTAATCGTTTTGCACTTTGTCTGAAGTATTGCGTTTAAGTATTCGTTTACAGCATTTTTTTTCCAGGAACTATGCTTCATGTACTACTACTTATTACAGCAGTGGACACTTCGACGAGTGAAAAATTCTTAGAACCCGGCTTTGCGGCTTAGTACAAGAAGAAATGGATTAAGTTCAGACAGAAGAACGGGATGAAAGCACACTATGATTTGTGCACTAGGAATGATTTTTGTGTCAATCTACCCAAACTACTCTGACATGTGATATGTAGCAGATGCTAGATGATAGATAACAGAAACGTGTTTGTCCAAAGTATGTCCAGTCGAAGAAGGTCCCAGATTTCTGAAGCTATTTTATTAGAAAAAAATTTTCTGTGGACCGTACCGTACTTATAATATGCGTCAGTTCCCAAGGCTGTAAGGACACTTTTTTGAGAACGCTTGGCCCTGGTCATCATGGCAGTACCATCAGGACGATCTACCCTCTACGGGGGGCTTACGATGTCATTGCACACTTGTCTTAAAATTTCGGTTTCATGGATGTACCATTTCAGACCTGAACGTAGGCTATTGTGTGAGTTCAACTATTTCATACCTTGCGCTAAGGCCTCCGGTCAAAGTATAAGCCAGGATGGATTGTGGTTAAATTTCTAAGAATAGCTTCGAAACCAGTTTAGAGTCTGGTACTACTGTTTTACGTAAAACACAGCGAAATACGATTCACTAGGCAAATATTCATATTTGTTTCTTCTTCTTGCTATCTTAATCATCTGGTATATTGTAAGAAATATTTTGAAGGGTTATAATATAAGGGTGTGTAGCGCTAGCAATGCTGTGCCTCACTTCTTGCTTAACCTTCTAATCACTTTCAAGATAGTTGGATAATTTAGGACCATTCTGAATTTGGTTTCTAGGTTTTTGGTTTCCTGAAATCACGGGGAATAATATCGTCGATGAGCTAACTAGACAAGGTTCAAAGAATGTTTTTTAAAGACCTAAGCCTTGGCTTTCCATAAGAAATGAGACCCCCTCATTTGCGGCACTTACAGAGGTATTAGTCTTCTCAACATCGCGCACAAGATCCTATCTGGCATATTGTATGAATATCTGAAGAGATAGAGACAAGATATACAGACCCATGTCTAGTTTTGGAATCCTTGCCAAACTCGTCAGATTGTGCAGAATGACGATGGAGAATTCTCGCTGCTCCATCAAGGTTGGTAACGATTTCACCGAGGAAGGATTTAGACAAGGTGACGCGCTGTCATGTGACTTCATACTTGAAAGAATTGGAGGCATAATATTTCAAAAGTCAAATACTAGTGTATGCCGATGATATTGACATAATTGGTAGAACTCAGCGGGCTGTCACCGGTGCGTTCGCTAGTATTGAAATGGAAGCTGCCAAAATGGTTTTAGCGATAAACGAGGGCAAAATCAAGTATATGCTGTCAACAAGAAGGGATACACAACATTGACGAATTGGATAGAACGTCACAATAGACTGCTATAACTTTGAGGTAGTAAGGAACTTTGTCTACCTAGGCTCTGCTATTACTTCTGACAATAACACCTCGGCAGAAATAAAACGAAGAATAACTCTTGCCAATTTCTGTTTTTTTGGGCTGAGAAAGCAATTGAGTAGTAAGGCTCTATCCCGAACAACTAAGGAGACTCTATATAAGATCTTGATCATCCCAGTCCTTCTTCATAGCGCTGAAGCATGGACTTTATCGAAAGCGGATGAAGATACTCTTGGCCGTTTCGAGTGAAAAATTCTTCGTAAAATATTCGGTCCCGTTTGCGTTAACGGACTTTGGAGGAGGAGATTCAACGACGAATTATAAGAGCTTTACAGCGACATCGACCTAGTGCCCCGGCTCGCAGAGTCTTCAAATCAAACCCGGAAGGACAATGCAGAAGCGGAAGACCTCGCCTTACTTGCCGCGCACAAGTAGAAGGGGACCTCAACCGACTTACCTTCGACTTTTATAAACTAGTCAACTAGTACATAATGTGGCAATTCGAAGAAACTGTGGTCATAATATACCACATTTTTCCCCGGCGGCCTACTTTAAGACAGAATGATGCAGGCGATGTACAAAATTAAAGAGTAAGACAGAACTCTTCTGTGAATGAGTACATATGTTGACTATAAGGACATTCAGAAAAAAATGTATCTTTTATCAAAACGTTATTTTTATAACAGACGATTGTCAGGAATAGTACTTAGAATTTGTATGGTTTATTTAGGAAATGCACTGAACTCCCATTGTCCTATATTGGCTTCCTGTTGTTACTATTTTACTAGGAATTCCATCAGAATATTGCAATGCAGGTTATCCCTGTCAAATTAGTTTCTATATTACAAACTATGCAATTACTTATCCTGTTGTTCGAAAACAGGGTCAACAGTTTCATTTTATGTCAAACCGTATTGATAAGTGCAAAGACCCATAACGAAAACCGAAAAAAAAAATCTGAAATAATCCTTTGCAATGACACTCCGCAATTGCGTTGAAATGGAAGACGGGTATTTCTACCTACCTGATTCCTTGGGCTACTATCAAATGAAATTTTCTTTAATGGACTTGTATCACCGCGATAAGTTGTTTTTTTTTTTTGTTTTTTTCTTTTTGTGTGCATATTTATTTTTAGCTTGTGAAGTGTTTCAATTTCAAGCATGACATCATCGGAATTGGGGACACTGCAGAGAATTATGATTCACTTTATCATAATTTTTCTTTTACTGCTGCTTCTGGGCTTCCTGTCCTACCTACTGTGCTGAGTGCTTACGAGTATATCCGAATTCTAATCTGGTTATCGGGGAAGTTTAGTTTGCCGTCGGCCATGCAATAGTATTGTGCACGCTATTCGTTACAGAAAAGAAGCCATATGTGAGTGGAAAAGTTATTAGGGCTAGACTTTCAGTTTAATGCGATGATACTGTTCCTTTTTGCCGTTTAAAATACGAGTGGGAAAATTCTAGAGCAGTGAACTCCTTACTAATTTATACTATTGATTGAAACTGGTTTGTTTTTGATTAATCATCCGTATGCAGTCATTGCTGCATCTCCCTACGTAAAAAAGAATGTCCCTTTTCTTTTCTTGTTTCAATCAGTTTCAATAGTGTTGCGTAAACATTTATATACTTGCAGACACCCGTAGAAACTTGACTAAATAGAATCATGAACTTATTTCATATACTGCAAATTCTAATTCAGTTTCCGAAAATATCGATAGTGAATTTCCGGGAGGGTGATATTTACTTCAACCTCTTCTCGCTCCCTCCCTTCCGCCAATAAGTTTGTGTCTCAAGTACGAGTATGTAGGAGTAATTCAAGTGGATGGAGATTCATCTTTCGTTCTCTTGTGTGTTCCGGCAACACAAGAACACATGAATGATTCTACGCCTCACAGTTCAATGTCCTGTGGCCATGTTTTTTTTATTATTATTATCTTTTTGCACTTAAAAGATATAAATATCATCCCACACGAGGAAGAAAGAAAGATACTCCTGTAATTCGGAACATTTGCTGGGAATTTAGTCGAAAATTTAAATTTATTGCCGCTCGAGTTGAATATTTTCTCCCGGTTGTGCTGTTACATCTGAAGCCTAACTAATCTGAGGATGAATAACTCTTAAAATAAATGTGAAATGATGTGCTTTGATATCTATATACATTCGAGTATGTATTTATATGTATGTATGTATATCCGAATAATATTATGTTCTACGCATATGTCGTTACCACGCGCAACAAATGTTTGACCAAAAGGATACGCAAGAGGTTATCGATTCAATCTGTATTTGACATGTCAAAAGCACAATAACCAGCATGGCGCCGATAGTCCCAAGCGCGAAACTAGGCTAAAGTCGTAAATCTTCTGGTATGTTATAGGGTATTAGAAAAGTAGGTTATTTCTGGTATAGAGTAAGAAATATTTTCATTTAATAATGTCAAGTTTATGGGGTTTTGCGGCGTCGCCATTCTCAAGCATATGTATTTGCATTTTTAGTCTTGACCTTTCACTGAGTTGAATAGAAAATAGAATGACTCAACGCTAAGATAAATTTATTCACATTGGTTCTGAGGGTACACCCGGGACTCAGACCTAAAACAAAAAGACAATGACGAAAGATGAGTTTCTTAAAATTGGTATATACGAGTATTCCATGTGTGATCTGAACTTTTTTTGGGTTTTCAGCGGATGACAAGCTCTAAAGGTTTATTTGTATATCATTTCGGTACTCAAGAGGTTCTGACTGTCTTCTTAGAATTTTGGAGAGTCCTGAATAATAAGTTATTCCCCTCAGGCGCTATTAAACCATTTAATATCTGAAGCCCACTCTTTTGCTTGTACAAAAGTATAAATCATCACATTAAATGCTTTTGTTCAGTCCACGAAAGTGCTCAGATTCGTAGCTAGTAAGAAAAAGGGAATGATGCACCGATATTAATCAGGGGTTAACTATTTTTTTGGTATTAGACACCACATCTGGCAACGGACTTAGACTTATTGACTTTGCGGCGTGACGAAACGTCACTATAACAAGACCAGGTCTCAACAGAAGCGATCTCCTGATCATGAAACGATCTACTAAACTGATTACATTGCGATCGACCGACGTAGCCAAGGAATGAATATGGATATGCCAGAATCAATTGCCAAGGACCAGTGGCAACGCTACCAACACTCTGTAACTGAAGTGCTGGGTTTCACTCGATTACTATCAAAAAACCCTGGTTTGACGAAGAATGCTGGCGAGTACATGCGGCTAAACAAGAGGCATACAAAGCGGAGTTGCAGAGAAGGACGAGGGCTGCTTGTGAGCTCTGTGAGCAAAAGAGACCGGCTCCTACAAAAGAAAAAAAAAATACCACAAGAAGCGCTTGAGCGAAGATATTGAAAGACTGACCCGCAGATCAAATCTTCACACTGAACCAAATCTTGGATCCCAATGATTTCCAAGTCGACAGAATTCATCGTGTACATCTGTACCTAGTGATTCAGAGAAACCTGATCTAGTTAAGGAGCAGACCAAGTCTTCTGTTCAAGGACCGAAAAACTTACTAACACTTGGTCAACAAATTTTTTTTGAGAGACTGACCCGCAGATCAAATCTTCACACTGAACCAAATCTTGGAGATCAATGATTTACAAGTCGACAGAATTCATCGTATACATCTGTACAAGAACTAGTGATTCAGACAAATCCCGATATCCCGAAGTGCTGACACTTTGAAGATTGAAAAAATCTAACAATTTTGTCTATTTTTGTTGCATTGCTTCCTTCCTGCGTTTTATTTTGTTGTTAGTCTGCTATATGTATGTCTAGCTACAGCTATGTGTATTATTTACATATATATACGTAGTATAGTAGTTTAGCTATGTGTTGCTCACTTTATTTATGTTTTTAACTAAACACTTGCAAATCTAAATTATTAAAAGCTAAAAAATTAAATTAGAAGTCAAAATGTATTGCGGCGTCGCAAATATAGTTGGCATCACTGTAGATATACAAATTACCTAACTTCAGACAAATCCCCACTTCAGAGTCACACAAGCTCCATTCCAGAAGTCACTTTTACTCTTATTTTTGTGGCTGAGATACATTCGTGGCAAGTTACACAGGCAAATGTTCTTGACATTGAATTGGTTTTTGTTTTTGTGTTTTATTAACTTTTTTTTTTAATTTAAATTTTTGCTGCTTTGACTGAGAGAAACGAATGAATTTTGAATTAGACTTTGGAGACCGTGGTAGTAGTGGTCGTGTCCTCATCAGTTTAGTCGGCTGCAAGTCAACCTGTCTACCTACATAGGAATTGGCACTGCTGTTTGTGCGAACGTGGGCTTACGAGTATGTAAGTCTTTTTCTTTTTTTTTTCGGGGAAAAATCTCCCAGTTCGGGCATGTGGGTAAAAATCTTTGATTTATTGCTACATAGGGTGATCCCTTCATGATAGTCTGAAGTTTAATGGCAGCACGTTTAACTAAAACATGACTGAATGTAGTCACCACATGTAATTGCTTCACATATGTCATTTTTATATTTAGCTCAGATGACAAAAGAGAAAAATTCATGAAAATGCGCCATACAAATCCCATAGCGGCTATTTGGAGCATTAGACCTTCGTTGTGTCCTTATGCAGACTGGAGCGACTAAAATAAAAACAAATAAAAGCGAAAATCGAATACGTTTTGTTTCCAAGGGAGGATGATACTATTGCCGCCTGGAGATTTGAGGGAACAAATACATATACCGTAGTGGTAAACAACTCTAAATATAAAGCCATCTATTGCTTAAGGCAATGAGTTAAAAATAACTTTGTATAATAGATTTATAGTCTTAATTATATGCAATATGAGGGACTGTGAGACTTTGTTGAAGACAATGTGTAAGAATGAAAAATAAAAACAAGAACTTCTGTTGAAATGATCGAAGACAAGACATAATAATTCTGTCAGTGACTAAAGGACAATAAATCTTCATAACAAGAGAACCCAGAGAATGGGAAAATATTTCTTATTAAAGAGCGAGAACATATTTGACATGTTTTGCCTGCAAATACATGTGTTGTGTCTAAAAGAATGGAAAAATGGATTATGTGCTTAGAAATAAAAAAAAGAATTGCTTGACATTTTTATTGTAGAATTAAAGTTAATATACGCATTACGTCACAGTACGTTTATCATTCTCTGTCACAGCTTCACTGAGTTATTTTATATCCAAAATGTTTATTTCGACATATTTGACAAAGTTCGTTTTGATTTAGAACTAACGACGCAAAGAAATAATTTTAGTTTAGAAACTGAGATGACATTGTATGATAGCTTATGTATCTTCTTTTGCATCTACTGTACTAAAGTGGACGTGGTATTCTGGATTTTTGATGGCATTACGAGTATGTATTTAGGAGACTTCACCAAAATCGTGATTTTTAAGAAAGACTTACATATCAATTGAGTTTCCAAAATGCTCATTACAAGGAAAATCAATTACATTCTCGGATATACATACACCCCTATCGTGGAACCCAACGGATCTGAGATTCACTTCACCCATTCGATTCACGTGAATCTCTCATAGCTATCGTGGAACCCGTCGGATACGCTTTGTTACCGACGAGTAATGTTGATTAGGAAGTGCTCGTTTGACAGCTTCTTTGAAAGGAATTTGGAATGATGACTGTGGTCATAATTTAAGAATTTAATTTTTGATAACGAGAAGAAGGAATAAATAAATAAATATTAATGAATAAATAGATAAGGCAAAATTACTTCTCCCTTCTCTTCATGAAAATTGAGTTTTTTAACTGATCATGTATTTAGACCAATATGAGTAAGTATAGTAAGATTTACTAGAACTACAAACAACAACGTATTATATTTTTTTGTAGATTCTCCCTATATTCTGGACTGTCCTCCGTCGGTTTGTTAAATTATCCTTTGTTATTTTGGGGTATTCTTTCAGAAAACTATAACACAACAACCAAATTCACAATGAAATAGTTGCGGATGTCAAATTTATGGGCAGATTCGATCCGTGCGTTTTCCACGATACAATGAATCTCATTCACATTGCCGACATGTGAATCGTTCACTTCAGCGGATTGCACGATGCAAATTTTTCATTTTTAGTGAATCATTCCCCCCGACGGGTTCCACGATAGGGGTAATAGTTCAATTAGGAAATGTATCACTAGAGGAACCCTTCAGGGAGGCGTTCTAACCCCCCCCCCCCCCCACCTTTGGGTTCTAGTCATTGATAGCATACCTAAATAACTACCCTCGACGCTGAACAAGCAGGTTTCCGCTCTGGATCCTCCTGTATCGACCACATCAACACCCTGCGGATCTTCATCGAGCAAGGCGTTGAATATCGATCAATCGGGAATGTATTTGGCTTGCCTTGCGCAGGAGAGGCATTCCTGATAAATTAATAGCTATTATCAAGGCTACTTACGATGGATCCACATGTCACGTTTTGCACAGAGGAAGGCTGTCTGAGGAATTCGAAGTCCAAAGTGGGGTTCGGCAAGGCTGCATTCTTTCACCAATATTATTTCTATTGGTGATAAGCGATGTGCTAAATTCGGCTTTATCGACGGGAAATGGAGGAATTCGATGGACTCTTACATCTGAACTCAAACACCTCGACTACGCCGACGATGTATGCCTACTGTCCCACAGAATAATGGACCTTCACCAAATGACAGCAAATGTGGAGAGTGAAACTAACATCGTTGGGCTGAAAATTCACTCGGAAAAAAACAAAAATGATCAGCCTAGGACCGAACTCATCAACTCATATATGCATTGCTGGACAAACGGTTGAGTAGAGAGTTTCCAACACCTTGGGAGTATTGTCTCAACTGATGGCGGAACCGAATTGGATATAGCCAGCCGAATACGCAAAGCAAAATCTGCGTTTGGGATGCTATCCACAATTTGGCGTAGTAATGCAATTAGCTTAAACACCAAGCTACGACTGTTCCGTTCCAACGTTGAATCTGTGCTGCTATATGGATGTGGTACCTGGAGAGTGACCGCTACTATCACGAGGAAGCTGCAAACGTTCGTTAATAGGTGCCTACGCAACATCTTAAGGATTTTCTGGCCAAACCGTATCTCTAACGAACAGCTTTATCAGAGAACGGGTCATGAAGCTGTAGGCACAACCATACAACGACGAAAGTGGCAGTGGACTGGTCACACTCTCCGAAAAGGTGACAGGTCCATAGCTAACCACGCGATGCAATGGAACCCGCTTACTCAGGATGGCAGAATACGCGGCGGTCCCAGAAGTACATGGCGCAGAACAGTCGAGAAGGAAGCACGGCAATTGGGAAAGAGTTGGGGAGAGCTGAGGCACATTGCCAGAAACCGCACACGATGGCGCGTAGGCGTTGTAGAGGCCCTAGGACCCACAAGGGGATACAGGACATAAGTAAGTAAATAACTACCAATGCAGGAGTAGAGTAAGGGCTTTTGAGAAGGAAAAGCAGTACAAGTGTAAAAAAATTTTAAGTTTGCCCACTGCCACGCCCATTTGTTCACAACTTTACTATTTTATGAATTTTTTCATGTAACATCCTCAAACGTTCGAAGTTGTCGTTGTAATTCGAGAAAAAATGCATGAAATGGGCGTGGCGCCGACTGCATAGAAAAGAGGATAGAGTATCAAACGATCCGTTCCAAACGGATTGTAGCTTTTCTGTATGTTTTAAACAATCTTTTGCCGTAAATTCTTTCGTACTGGACCCATTCTACTTCAGTTATCTACTCTCCATTGTCCCCTTCTTTACCAAACTTGATAGTTTTCGATCTGGTGGCTCAAAAATTGCTTAAAATCTATTAGCCGACATTTTCTTCATACATGGGGTCCTCTTAGGTTCCGTCGGAACTGCAAGCATACACCAACGATATTGACATAATTGACGGAACTCAACAGGCTTGTCATAAGTACGTTCGCAAGTACTGAGCCAGAAACTACCAATATGGATTTCACATTGATGAATCGGACAGAACGTCACAGTGGCAGCTGGGGACTTCAAGGTTATGTAAGATTTCAGCTACTTTGTAATTGGCTTAACAACCTCTCTAATGAATTTTGATACAAAATTACGATTCAAAATTTGATCACTGATAGCCAAGCAAACAAATGCCGCGGCCGTCTTCTGTTTCCAAACGAAAATATTGCATCTTTTTACACCAGAAAGGTGAAGATAACATCAAACCGCGTTAGTTCTCATAGAATCGGTGTCAAGACAAAATACTGTACGGTTTGAATATATTCTTCCAAGAAATGATTCACAGGACGTTTCACAGGATATTCTGCATTTTATATATCCATTCAAACAGTTCACGTCTTCATGAATTAAATGTAAATATCTACATAGGTATAGACTAGCTCAGAAAGTTCTCTAATCGATTCCATACGATTGGTAATTTTCCGTTCAATTTCCATTAGCAAATGCATCTTGTAGACATCCTCCCTTACTATCTTAATTGATTAAATGTAGGGAAATAATTTCCGTTAATTGAATTCTCTCACGGTGTTCGACTGCTTGTAGGGATTGAGAGCAATAAACTATCATGAGCTGATAGGGTAATACCCTACTATACCCCGGTTAGGTGATTATGACATACGTTTATTTACAGTGGGGGAGTGTTTCTCTGAATGCAATTCCATCGGATATAGGTCACTCGAGAATTGGGGTTGCTTGCTTTACGTTCGCTTTTCACTTGTGTGTTTCGCTTTTGTTTCCCATTAATTCACCTCCTTTCTTTGGATGACAAATGCATCACTAGTTGTATAAAGCACTTAACAACCCAGAAGCGAGGGTTGGAATCGTTTCTCATCAAGTCGATGACCCCTTTTATGTGAGAATGAAATCGAGAATTTTTTTTTTGTTGGGGAATAGAGGACTGCAGGATGTTGGCAGTAGCAGATCAGACTCTTTATGTCTGGTTTGAAGAAATGTGTAAATTTTACAATAGTTACGCGTCTGATAAGCGATTAAGAATGATTTCAATCTGATTTTGATGATTTAATGATCAAACACTCGATGTTGTAATATGTACTAGACGACGCGTTCTATGTGGTTATGGTAAGTAAATATAACATTGACGAGTGTTGGCAGTCGTGCATTGTAGAGAAACACGAACTTAGCTCAGCAGGTGGTTGTAGAAAAGTTTATATGAGAACTATGATGTCCCCATTGGAAAACACTAACTCGGACAAGCCCAAATCACATTTTGAGAATATGTACCTGTACTATTCGCTTTGTCTATGATACGAGTACAGCTCAAAGGCTGAAAATTATCACTCCGCACACATAAGACAGATATTACAATTATTAAGGAAATACACGGGATTTTATCGCAAAACTGAAACAAGCATGCTACGCCACTTACTATAGTCGTCACAAAAAAATGCTCATGTTAGGATGCATATTCGTCAGCTGGTCTAGACCCGCAGACTCTAACAAGAATGCATTCTATGCCCATTGAGGTATAATTAAAAAACTGACTAAAGAATAGCTGATATGTATGTATGTATATATATTTAAACAACAACTGCACAAGTGTGGAGACACTCTTAGACCCAGAACGGTCCATTATGATGCCATGGATCGCACCATTTTGCAACCTCGGACTAATAAACCGGAGCTTTTGATAAAGCGAAGGTGGCTGTTGATACCTAATGACGCCAATTCGTCTAGGTTGTCAAAGAAGGGAGCTCCTAGATGAAGTACTTTTTTTTTTAGGGATAGAACTTACATAGGAGGTAGAGAATGGTTTATTAAAAGAGGCCAAGCCTTTTGGCATGTTGGTCTATCAGACAATGTCCAGTAAAAACACCGATAAAGTGGCTGAACTGTGATCGCTTCAACAGGAGAAACTCGGTACTATCCTAGTTTAAGTCGTACCCTATCGGCGAGATCGTCAGCCTTGCGATTCCCTGCACTGTGTGTGGCCTGGCACCCAGCATGGGTGAATATTGAACTGCTCAGCCATCTTTAGAAGAGACAAACGGCAGTTTAAAGCAGGCTTTAAAGTGAAGAAGCACGATTCCAGGGATTTAATTGTCGCTAGACCGTCAGTGAAAATGCTAATATCCCTGACAGTTATTGTAGTTCATTTCAGCCAGAATAAGGCTTCCTTGATAGCCATGATTTCCGCCTAAAAAATGGTACAATGATCTGGGAGGCGGACAAAGATGGTCAGATTGAGCTTAACGAAGAAGACGCAACAACATACTCCCTCATCAATTTGGAAGCCGTTGATGTAGATGCGGACTGAACTTTCCTCAGGAGAGCGAACAGTGACGTATGTTTGGGCATACGAACTTGAAAACCTCTTCTCATTGTGGAGAAGGTTGCATGTCTACATTGTCTTAGGCAGGAACTGTTTACATCCCACCCCACAAAATCATGCTTACTTCGGTTGGCTCAACGCTCGCGTATCTGCACTTTTAGTCGCTTCCTAAATTTCCACTCGGGTGAATCGTCCTTGTAACGCGATGTTACGCTAATTTTGGAACAACATTTTTTACACGGTCACAACAAGGACAGCGCAAATTCTATTCCCCACATTTTGAGACCTAAATGAACTAAATCCATAAGTATCTCCTTATCGTACGAAGGAACCAAAGTCTTATCTGATTTGGTTCAGTCATCATTTCTCCACCCCATCAAAACCATAAAACCGCGATGTACATATAAATAAGTGGCAACTGCCCTATTATACCTCTGAAAGAAGCAGGTAGCCATATCGAGTTTTACCAGTAATCCAGTTATAAATTGAAAGACTTCACGCGGAATTGGATTACCACCTAACCCAATTTCTAACAGGATGCAGATGTTTCCGGTCGTACGTTAATAAGTATAAGGATGCTGATAAACCCCTGTTGCCAGCGATGCGATGGATGAATTGCTTAGAAAACGTAGAGCACGTATTCATCCAATACTTCCGATTTGACAACGAAAGGAAATCTAAGCAAAACATTATTAGCGGAAGGTATAGGCACTAGTTCAAAGTCGAAGATATCCTACTTCCAATATTCTTTCAAAATAGAGGAAGAAGAAATCAAATATTCCAAAAAGAACATCTGTGACTTGTAGAAGGGAAATTGAATGAATCTGTAGTTCCTGCTCCAGTATACTGACGCGACGGCGGCGCTTTGTTTTCAATTCTTTTACACATAGAATTGCTCAACCTCATAAATACCATACCTATGCACATTCGTAGAAAAATATCTAAGCAACCACATAAAATTCCCCAATACAGCAAAAACAATCCAAATACCTACTTGTTTCAATAGAATCCCTTCTCGTGTGATTTATTGGAATTTTTATTATTCATTTCAATTGATCTCAAGCTCAATTACAATCATTGCTTCCGCGGTTTACTTGACTGCAATTAGTGGTGAAGGGCAATAATAACTGGAGATTAGTTTTGAATTTCAATGAATATGGGATAAGTATGAGAGAACAATGTGTTCTTGAGATTCCAATTGACAATGAGATGTGTTGATATAAGGCTGGGCATTTTATAAATACTAACACAGCATTCTCCGTACTACTGAATTGATAATAAAAAACTTAAGCGACTGTTTAAGTCCATATTGAGAGTGCAATAAATGATTAATATCAACTAAACTCACACACTGATCGAGTAATGTTGGGTATGTAGGGTCTGTTAGAATTTGATTTGGAATTTGAACAGGTGCGTTAGATATGCAGATATCGGGGTGCAAAATCACTTTGACCTATATTCAACTATAGTGCAACTACTTTAAAGTGAAGATGATATAACGATGGTGAATAATAGTTAAAGGTGCCCCAGGTCATGACATAAATCAAGAAAGAGGGTTAAGGGTTGGCATCTCTTAGATTGAGACATTTTAAGAAACTTGCACGAGTTAATGTTTGTCCCATCCGGTGAATTGAGAACATTTGAGAATATCGATGTAGTGAATGAAAATTTCACTGAGAATCCGTCATCGGTTATAACAATGTGACTTTTTCATAACAAATATCGTGTATGTGCAGTCGATTTTTACAAAATTGAGTTACAAATATCAATACGAGATCGATGTATTCTCCGCGAGCTACTGTTTTGTATGATTTGTGGATAGACTGAGTGTTGAGATCATATTTTTTCGAAGGTGAGTCCGGAAATATACATAGTTACCTTGAATAGCATTTATTACGGCATCATTATGACCGAGATATGGTGCCCTCAATTGATCGATATTGATTGTGATGATATTAATGACAATGAAAGCCCGACTTGACGATGAATAATTGATTTGTTGAAACAATTTCCATGGAGTAACATCTCACAAAGAGCCAACAACAATTGGCGGGTGATTTGAAGTATTGAGTCTTCTTTTTATCGGACTTTGTGAAGTCTCAGGTTTCTTTTCAAACAAACTAAAACCTATTGCCGAGCTCAAGGCTGAAATCTAACACGTAGTTGCCGCATTTTATCCAAAGACATCAAGTGTGCAATCAGAATCGAATAGGATATTTCGTTGTCTTATCTGGGTTAAAAATCATTAGAACGTTTCAAGGAAACAAAACCCGTACACAAACCTGGCGAGGTGAAGAAGAAAACCTTATAGTAGGTACAACAAAGCTCTGTTTTGTAATCCCAATCACATTCAACGCTATATGCAGGTTGAGAATGGAGAATTCGCGATGATCTATCAAAGCCGGTAGAGATTTCAACGAGATTTTGATGTTAAAAAAAAGATTTAAAAGCAATTTTACATGACTTCTTAGACATCGGAAATCAAAGAAAAAATTGAATATTCCGACTATCCCGAACAACTAGATATTCCTTACAAGATCAGATTCTATAAAAGACCATAATCATCCCAACCATGTTTGATGATGTTGAAAGATGGATGATATCGAAAAAGATGAAGATATCCTCGGTTGTTTATGTTGATCAAATAACGAAAGACCTCGCCTTAGGTGGCTCATCCAAGAAGAAGTTGATCTTAACCAACCGCAGAGGATTGTTTAATTGAGCCCCAGATTCACCCAAAACTATAGCGGTACCTACATACGTAAGTAACTAAGGAACTGAGAGACGGAACAGAAAAAGATACGAGAAGATATGTAAGTTTGCGTAAAGTAAAGGGGACACACAGTCTCTCAGCTTACGGCTAGAATGTCAAACAGCTGGCAGCTGACTGCAAGTTTGGAACCCACCCAGGCCACATCGGTATCCAATGGACGAATTAATAAGAAAGGGGTTCGTTAACTTTTATCTACCTCCCATAGCACTTTTAAAATTCAGTACAGAACAAGACTACCAGTGACTAGCCGACGAGACATGGAACGTACTCTTGTCGTGTCCCGAAAAAACTAAGGAAAAACACTAGCCTATGCAGAACTAAAATAATTTCTAGCCAATGTACTGTCTCAAGTCTCTTTCCTATATATGTAGGTACTCTGCCCATCGATAGTGAATCAAATGTTCGCACTGAAACAATTTTTGGAAAAGACTAACGAATTTTAAGTCGAGAATCGTCATTAACTTTAATGCCGCATAGGATAGCATTCATCGACTTAAGCTCTCAGCAAAATTGATCCCGATGTACCGCTTGATGCTGGAAAACATGCAGTGTAATGGGCAATTCGAAAACAGTACCTCCGAACTATTCTAAACGTGTCCAGTCCAGTTACTGAAATGCGCAGACGACATTGACATTATCGACCGCAACCAGCGCTCGATGATAGAGGTTTTTCAAATAACAGAAGGCAATAAAATAACAGGCGAAACGAGTTTGCCTTGGAAATAAGGACAAAATCAAGCACCTGCATGTTCTTAACAAACAAAGAAGCATCTGTCAGCAACCGCTTAGGATAAAACATCTCTGTTGAGATCAGTGACTACGAAGTGGTCACTCTAGATTCGACGAAGACTTATGCTTGGAAACCCCTGATACATCGGTTTGACAAAATACATGGGCTTGACACTTCTAACTCGAAAGACGCTCTACAAAACATTGATCCTGGCAGTTCTGCTATACAGAACCGAGACGATAAGCAGGAAAGCTGAACAGATATTGACGCATTCGAGAGAAAATTTCTTCGTCGAATATATGGTGACGTATGCGAGGAATCCGAATGGAGGAGAAGATACATCCGTGGACTCTACGAGTTGTACCAAGTTGTGTATGTACTCCAAAAAACCAAAACACGTATTATTACAATCATATCGAGTGATTGGACAACAAATTCCAGATTCCTAATTTGAGACGATAAAGATGACCGATCTTTTGTTTCAAAGACAAAGTGATCGTAAATGCCAAAGACCTAGGTCTAATCAACAGGGTGAAGTGAATTTTCAATCTATTGGCTGTGGTTCTTTTACATCTTTGTATTAAGTCATAGCCCCGATCAGCCATCTTGTCGTATTTGAAATTACATATTAGAACAAAACAATCGTAACCAAAATTTTTTTGAAGAAAACTCTAGTGAAATGAAGTATCGGTGTATTTCGTCTCCACCTAGTATTGAGACCGATGCCGATCTTTCACTTAAGTTTTTAGAATCTCAAACGAAACTAAAAGCACCAGTAGTCTATGCAGGGCCTAAAGACTACTTTTCCGTTATATTTTCGTTTAGTCTAGTATACATACCTTTAGCACTAATGGACGGGAACTCTAGTACAACGAAGGATTCTCTAATGTTTCTTAGACGACCACAAGAGGGCTAGCAATAGGACATAACTTGTGATATTTTCTCCGATTCGAGATGTGTTTCTCTTCTAGTGCAGAGCTAGTAACAGATAAGATATTCTCTTCAAATTATTAGAAAGTACGTACTTAACATCTACATATACATTTTTTTTACATCTCCTTAACACCCAGTTGAAATGGCTCGAACCATTAACCTCCCGTAAACCAGTTCAGAGTTGACGTCAGCAAAATATAAATAGAATTCGCAAATTCTAAAACAAACACGTAACTGACTTAACAATTCCAACACAATGTATCATTAACAGTGTGCTAACCTTACAGATAAGATAATTTCAAATGAGATAAACAGATACATACTCGTATCTGTCAGTATTTTATCTTTTTTTTTGTGAAATGCGAAAACCAAAGTTGAAATCAACAAACAGTGGCTTAATTAAACATTTAAACAGAACAAAAAGTAGCGCAAGTACAATGAATTAAATGCCATAAGATACATTTTAATTTTACAGCGAATCGAATCAAAAATAAACTTCAAAACTTCATACAGTAACAGAATAAGGGGCCGCATTGATTGTATCTGTCTCCTTTCAAAGATTTATAGCCTTCGTCAATTGATCCTGTCAAGCTGTACATATGCCACCAGTTGTTTACCATATAGTTCCAGTCAGAGCACGAAGCTTGACTGCAATTAAAACTGAATGCAAGACGCATAACAATAATATACAGTTACAGAAGTTTGAATGCTTTTCGATCGAATCGTACCCTAGACATCTTTAAAAATAATTCCAACAATTTAGAAAATATATTAATAAAGATTGTGTGTGAACTCCAAAGCGTAGGTGGTAGGCTACACGAACTTAGTTTAGGTTTATGCAATATATTGATATGAAAAGGTTGATGACTCCTATTATCGCTCATTTATTGATATCATACACAAAGGCTATACTTACGCTTTAGAGACAAAAAGGTTCAGAATGATTTGGAGTGCTTAAAAAAGTGCTGGAAGGAACTACATATTCATGGCAAAGTATGTTTAGAGTACGACTACAGGACACAAATTAGAAACTCCAAAATTTACCGCCCCATTTGTTTGTAAAATAAATTACACCTCTCAAGAAGCCCACAATAAAAACTATACCATCGGTTACAACTGATGAATTCCTAGATGTTTGTTAATGATTCTGACACAAAAAATCGACAGAAATAGATGGCATATGAAATTACCATCACAGACTGACAATCAAAACAATCAAAGGCCTGATATAGTTAAGCATAGATCCCACTAAGACAATGACTTTCGCAGTTAACATAGATAGTATCCATAAAAGCTGTAGAAGGAAAGTGAGAGCGAAGATGAATACTGGTGACATTAGATGTTAAGAATGCTTAAAAAACGCATTCAGCAGTCTAGTTAATAAATATGCTGAACGACTGTTTGAAAGACAAAGGTTCCACAAGGGTCAGGCCTAGGACCGCAATTGGGATCATTAGGTAAAATGACAGAGATGCAGCAAACAATGGACAGTTTACGTTTTAGTGCAGGTATGCAACGAGACTCTACGAATCTGAATCTTCAAAAGGTGGACTGCGCCTAGCTGTACATAGAAACAATTGAACAGAGTCGGAGACGAAGTCACACTTAGAACTGCAATCGGCTTTAAAGTAGGCGTGATGATCGTTAGAAGACTGTCTGATGAAAAGTACCTGCAGAGCTCGTGCAATCGGGCGTGTGCTACCCTAACGAAATAGTTCATTTGCGAGAAAGAAAACCTTTCTATGTCGTCTCAATGCAATAAGAGTATGCAGGATTTTCCTTGCGGTGTAGGATAATGCAATTTTTGTTGATCCAACGACTAAACGAGTATAAAGGCAACCGGGAAGAAAGGCCTCGGTCACACTGAAAAACAGGAAAAAAAAAAAAGAAAGAAAGAACATAAAACATAATTAAGTGGCAGCAAAGATGGATGGATTTATTGGCTCATACCAAACATAGGGTCATGGACAAACTGCCGACACGGTAAATAACTGAGTAAGAGGAACTGATGTGTTTATTTACATAGATTTGGACACGATGGTTCTGCATTCTGTCCCAGCTGTAGTCAAGAGTAATAACTCGTCATTGATGGACTTGAAAATAACTGAAAAGTAACTAACCACTTCGATCATTTGTAAGTACTTCGATGAAGATATGTATGTACACACATATAAATATAATTGTTGACCTGCCTTACCCTTTTAGGCATTTCAAAAAGCCACTTATTAATTAGCAATAAACAAGAATCGAGGAAACATCATAACTCAGGTGATTTCATCACAGGAAGTGACACAGTCGTAAATATAGCAGCGACTGTTGTGAAAGAATTTCATTAAATAGCAAACAACTATCAAAGACGAAAACTGCTAATTGAAGGACAGCAAATGTTAGATTCCTCATTGTGTTGTAATACTTTGATGTTCTACGGTTCCACGGAAAAGATAAGACAGAAAAGAAGGTTGTTTTAGGTTGTTAAAATCAAACAGTGTGTTTACTTACATTTTCCTCCTTGAAAGATGTGCATACGAAAAAAAAATAACCTTTAAGGATGCGACGAACTAAGGTTGTCAAAAATTTACATCTAGAATCGATAACAGCTCGCTTTTTGGCAATCCACCCTTTGAGTGATATAAAAGCTGATTTCAACGATTTTAGCTTGGAATCTTGCATCAGTAGTTCCAAAAATTGAATTTTTCGAGGATAACAATTTCGTCTGCGTCCCATAAATGCTATAATGGACTATGTTTTCGAAAACGCTAAAGGGAGTTCAAAAATTGTATGTGTATGTATGAATTTCTTTAACCACATAACATGAAGCGTTCCATGGACTCATTGGTTTGCAAAGCTAAACCATTTATAATGTAATGTCAAAATGGATAAAGCTCGAAAAAGGGTCTTTAAGGATACGTTAGCCCATGGGTATGTTCTATAAGTTTAGTGTGATGTCAAAATAGCTTTTGTGTCCAAACCAAGTAGAGACAAATTAGAACGCATCGTAGTAGTGACTAGACATATCTATTAGAGGGGTTGTGAATCTGCCTTACCTGATGACCTTGTTTACAAAGTTAAGAATAAACTCGTCGAAAGAAAATAGTCTCTTGGAGTGCTTGTCGAAATATAGGATACTCTTGTAATGGTAGTTTTAATTAAGTAACTCTACCAGAAGGCATTAGTAGATGAAATCATTATCAGAACTCAAGTTTCTATGGTCGGACAGACATGTCATCTTGTCGGACAGAGCATACGAAAAGACGACAGCACCGTTTCATGACCTATTGTTTGTATTCCTTTCTGCCATGAAACATGGATGTAGCCTAGGAGCCGGGGTATAAAAATGACATCATCAATCCACGTATGAAAGGAACGACATTGTCCGCCGCATGTACATATGTACATATGTATTTACAAATTTACAGATTTTTGTTTTTTTCCGAGAACCCAAAAAAAAAAAACACGTATCCCATAAATTAAAATTTGAGAATAGATACCTTATGCCTAATAGTGGGGAGTGCCCCGACTGCTGAAATGGAGACAAAAGCTGAACTGAGTATTTCGTATCGTATCTGTTATTCAGCCTTAAAAGGAACTAAGCTCAGTTTTAAGAATACGCCTGAACATCAACCCATCTCAGAAACTATTCAATCAGTTAATTAATAAAAACTGAGAAGTATATCGACCTTGAAATGACAATACATGCACGTCTTTAGAATGAGATGTTCAGAACACCACTCCTTTGTCTTGTGCATTCTGTTTCTCAATTAGAAGTTGATTAATCATAGCATGGCAGCTTGTTTCAACCCGTAGAGCAAACAAACTTATTTGTATATTTATATTCATGGTGGTGATTTCGATTCATTGATTTGTTTATAAATAACTTGGCTGGTCGATTGAGCGATCTTTGCAATTAACCCATTTTTTTTTTGTAAGTGTCTACTGATTTATAAAGTTTATTTGTTGAAAGTTTGAACCAAGTTCTCATCCTCAAGCATTTTAGTTTCGAATTGAAATGAATGTTTGAAATTTTGAGACGGGTGTAGTTTTGTATGAAAAATTCATACGGAAACGGTTTAAAAAAGTTAAGAAAGCTCACATGTGTCGAATATGAAATGTTTTTAAAATTTGGTCGAAGTCTAATCTGCTTCTTAACCAGTTTAGGGACAAGGAATAGGCTCCGAACAACACGTTTTACACTAGCACGTACTACATACTCGTGGTTGTCGATTTACCTATACAAGTATAAAAGCCTGCAAAAATGCAAACAGAGCTGGCAAGAATGTTGTGAAACATTAATGGATTTAGGCACAGTCAGATCCTGCTAGGTCGTAATCTCATAGAACACATGCGTTTTCATTAAATTTCCTCCCATAGATTTATTGACCAAGGAAGAACAGCAAGACCAAGTAAGTACGACGAGATCAATAATAGCGCAACAGAGTAAAAGGACAATGGACGTGCCATCGTGTACATGTGAACAACGTACGGAGGTTTATAGAAAGAACACGCTAAGGGATCAAAGACAACACAGAAGACTATAGTAATGGTAATAGAAGAAACCATTTTAGAAGAGTCACAGCCACACTGCCCGTTGAAAACAATAGCTTGATTGGTTGCTACCGCCAGAAATTTAATTCGATCACATTTTCTTCGAATCTAACCCAGAAGATCAACACAATAAGATAAAAGCGCGGAAAACAGTTGAACAACTTTAGCAATTACATATTTAAGTAGGGAGGTTTACTGAACTCAGAAACAGACAGACTGCAGAGACAAATAACACATTTATAATGGATTTTTGTGATATTAGAGGCCTGGGATTCAACAACGTGAACGTGAACTCCATCCATCATCACGGACAAGGAAACAAACCGCATCTGCTAGCCCTAATCGAGATTCAAATAAACTCATTAACTAACATCACATACATGCATATGTGCTACGAATAACACGCTCGGATTCGAATTAAGGACGTTCTTTGTTCATATGGTTAAAAGTTGTGACACAAGCCTTCTTAAAGTTTGTGTGGTGTTTTTATCAGTCTCCAAACAATGACCAAACGATCAGACTATTTCACCATCTATCCAAACAGATCGAATGGTTACAGATATGCGAAGTGATGACCGAAATCATTATTCAATGCGACGTCAGCATTTACAACTCGAATTGGCTTCAATACTCTAAGACGCCACAAGACAAGCTAAAGACTTTTGAATAAACTGCAACCTCACTCAGATAGTGGAAGAAAGGTGTGAACACTACGATTGATTTCTGACTCTGACCCGTCACATATTCCGAGCCCGTAAGGAAGGCTGGTAGTAGGTGGAAGAGATATCAAACTTTAAAGTTTCGACTTCAAGATGCCCAGAATCCATTGAAACTGGCTTATGTACATATATCTATCATCTATCATGTTCACGCTTGCACTATTCATAGTCACTCTTAATCCCGTAGAACTATACTTCCTTCCTATTCGTAACCTACCAACCATTCCAAGCAACCACAATCCCGGAAACAATCATCGGAATTCCCCATTAAAAGGACACAAAACTATGCCTTTAGGTACCCACCTACTCCTCCCTATCAATTCATTTTCATAAAACAAGGAACCCATTTGTCAACCCATAAACGATGTCCCCCCTTTAAGCACTCTGCTTTCAGTCGACCAACTATTGCATCTACAATGTCCTTCTCATCCTTCTACTTCCTGCTGGGAATCATTGTGCTACTAACTCAGTGTAGAGTCCCTGACTGTTATTATAACCCACACTTCACTCGAATCAGTGTGAATGACCTTTGTAAACCCGATACATAGTGTAAAATGAAGGCTTGTCAAGGACTAAAAACAGAATCCTTCAACGAGGTTAATTAACTAAACAAAAAGAGAAAAGGTGTCAGGATAGCCAAACGATGACATATTGTATGTAAAAAAAAACATACATATGTACGTATGTATGTATGTATACCGAAAAATTTGGTCCATGGTCCACCCTCTTCCGTATTATGAGTATTACTTCAAACAATTTACCAGCTGCACAGAATCCTGCCGCACACACATGCAGAGAGAAGTCCCACAAACACAAACACACACACATACAGCTCGATTTGAAAAAAGTTATCGATTTTTCCACAGAAAACACTGCCATCCACCCAAACAAGACCAACAAATTCATCAACCATCCCTTGGAAGGACAACAAATTCACGGCGGCGTGAAAATATGGAAATTGCCAAAGTCGAGGATAAATTAATCGCAGTAAGGGTGCTACTAGGGGATAGTGCAATGGAAGCAGCATCTGTCAGCAGCAGAGTCCTTGTTGCACACCCCCATTGTACAGAACTTTCAATGTCATTTTGCCGGAAAAATCAAAAAAATTTTATGTACTATTCTATTTTTCTTACATACCTTCGAGCTGGTGCAATACTGTTAATCCTTTTATGTGTGGTTTCCAGGAGAGAACTGCTTTTCACTTGAACACACCCTTTTTTCTTCACTTTCCTCCGCTTCCCGATTGCACTGGGAGACTTTTTATTTGGATATATTTTCCTGCAGAATGCGTAGCTCACTTCATTGCACCTTTTTTTGTTGTTATACACTTTGTCACACGCACTGAATAATTTTTTTTTTATCGCGCGCGCTAATAAGTACACTCACACTGCACACTGATCTCACGCACGGTAACACTCACTCGAACCAGTCATTCACCGCACAATGAACGAAAAGAACTAAAGGATTCAATCGAATCCAACCCAACACGAGTCTATCGCGGCGCAGTCATACACCACCACCATACGATCCAACGCGGAATCATCATGTCTACCACACTACCGTCACGAATTGTTGTTGTCGCTGCTACTGCTGGAAATGCTGCAGTGCATGTGCGTCCGATGTACAGCTGAATAAATGAAGAAGAGGGACGAAATTGATATAAATACTTTATCACTTTATCCGTGGAGGACAGGTTGGGGGCGAGGCGACAGATTCGAAGCCCAGTAGCTTCTCGGCGACGCACGGCAGATTGTTGTGATGTGTAAGAAATGCGTAATTCACCAAAACACCGGTTTGCTTAAGAGACTTCTGTTCGCGAGATGTGTGGGAGATAAGTTCCACAAAATGTTTACAAATTGCAGACCAACAGCAGAGTTGTGTTTATGATGGCGTCTCGTTTTAACACATGCAGCGTTGCAATGGTGGTATAACAGAATTTAGAGTTTTCAATTGGATTCTATTTTTAGCTGAGACAACATTAGCTTATGCACAATCCACGTTTGACAGCTGGGGTTTTTTTTTTTTTTTGAAGAGTAGAGAAGAGAAGTGGATGACGCTTCTCTTCGAATATTCTGAACAGGTATGTAGTGAGGCTGATGCTATGTCTATTGATTGTATGAAAACAGTGCTCCCATAATGAAAATTTATTTTAAAGCAAAATGCCTATAAATATAGTTTAATTTTATTCTTATAAATTGCGAGATTTTTCCCCAGTGGTGGTTGCAGCCGAACAAAAATGCCGAATAACTTTTCGTAAAATACAGAATATTAAAAAAAATACGTATAGTTTTTTGGAGAATTCTTAAATCAAGTTAAGGAGAAAAAGGGATAATATGCGAAGAATAGGTCTTAATTGCAGACCAACACAGTTACGATTTCAAGTTCAGTTGCCTCATTTTCATTTACAAAAAAAAAACAAGAAATTTGCAGTAAATCTGAACACTTTCCAGACCACTTTGATGAAGTGAAAAGTAATATTTCCTGCAAGGCCTTCACAAAATAACTCTCAAAACCCATGTGGTTAGTAGGGATAATCCTGCACTTACTTACTTACTTAACGGGCTCCCGACCCGTGAAGAGTCTCTGCCTGAGACACAGCAGCCTTCCACTCTCTTCGATCCCGGGCACGCTGCTTCCAGTTATCTAGACCAAGCGCTCTGGCATCCGCGATAGCTTGATCCTTAAAACGGAGGTTCGGTCTTCCTTGTCTTCTCGAACCTGGGGGCTGTGATTCGAAGATCCTCTTTGCTGGAGCATTATTGTCCATTCGCTCGATGTGGCCGAGCCAGTGTAGTCGACGTGTTTTGGCTTTTTGGACTACATCCACATCCTGGTACAGCTCATAGAGTTCGCGGTTATATCTTCTCCTCCATTCGCCCTCCTCGCATACGGGACCGAATATCCGACGAAGAATTTTTCTTTCGAAAGTGTTCAGTATTTGCTCTGCTTTCCTGCTTATCGTCCAGCACTCGGCTCCATACAGCAGAACTGGCAGGGATAATCCTGCAGCGAATTGAAATAGTTTTCTTTTCTGGTAAAAAAAAATATGATTGTGAAGTGAATAGCACATACGTACACTGAGTTACAAAAAAAGTGGTGCAGTGATACTTTTTCGTATGTTCTTATCATTGTGGTAATATGCCGCTGTGTTTTTGCCGAACTTTATTTGTTTTTAATGGGTTACTGGTTTAATGGTTTATTTGTTTGCTAGTTTACATAATTTCATTTAATTTTCTTTGTGAGGTGTACATCGTATATTATGATAAGAAAACCGGAGAAGATGTTAAAAAAAAGCCATTAAAGGTACAGGGAGACCAACACCTACAAACCTCGTCAAGGATCAAGTCGCCCCGGAGTAACTACTGCAAGGGATGACCGATATTTGGTGATTCAAAGTATTCGGAATCGTCTCTAAACAGCAATTGAGCTGGCTCACATACTTCGAACTGTTAGAGGGACAGCTGTGAATGCTCAAACGGTGAGGAGGCGATTAGTAGAAAGTGGCCTGAAAGCAATAACCCCTGCTCGTGTACCGAGACTCACGGTACAACATAAGCGACGTCGACTTGAATTTGCTAATCTTCACCAGGATTGGACAGAGGCCGACTGGGGTAGACTGGTTTCATCTCCGCTCAACAGATGGACGTAGCAAAGTGTGGGGATGATAAGATGAGAGATACTCTTCGGCAACAGTTGCCCAGCGGGAAAATTTCTAGAGCTGTTCCGTCATGGTGTGGGCAGAGATTTTAATGTGCGGAAAAACCGAGCTGTGCATTATGGAAGGATCAGTGACCTCTACGTATTATATCACCAACATTGTAATGGAATATGTGGTTCTATTCGCACCATTTATGGAGGAAAACCTCTTGCTGATGCAAGAAAATGCTAGACAACACGTCGCCAGGTGCGTTACCGATTATTTGCATGAAGTGGAAATCAACGTGATGGCTTGGCCTGCGATGAGCTTGGACATGAATCCCATTGAACACGTTTGGGACCTGCTGGAGAAAAAGATTGGGATACGATCTGCCCTTCCAGAGACACTCAGAGGCCTGAGATCTGCTCTGATCGAGGATTGGGACAATTTGGACAGTACCATCGTAAAAAATTGAATCCAATGTATGCCTCGGCAAATATCTTATTTGTTAGAAGTTCAGGAACAAAGACTCGTTAAAAAAAAAATAATAATAAAATTGTAAAATGTTAATTTATGAAGTTTTTGTCCATTTTCCTTAATTTATGTTTTATTTCTAAGGTCTTCCTTTTTTTAATTTTTTTTGACAGAAATTACTTATTTTTATATTAATAAAGAAAACTGTATAAAAAAAAAACCTTTTTTTTTTAACTTATTTGAAGTAATTGCGCTCAAGGTGCGCCACTTTTTTTGTAACTCAGTGTAAATACATAACTACGATTCCTTGATGAAATTTTATATGTAAAATCCTCAAACGTTCGACGTTATCGTCGTATTTCAGTACAAAATGCAATATGGCCACGCCCACTTTATAAGGGCTACGTAGAAAGGAGAATAGGGTATCATACGATTTGTTCCAGATGGATTGTAGCTTTTCTGTATGTTTTTTATCTTGATTTGGTAACTTTTTGAACAAGAACACCAAAACAATGTTTTCAGAATTGAGAGTCAAGAATTTGAACATGCCTACCTACGTGATCGAATACAAATGCAATCACGAAATAAATATATTTATTTGAGTACTTGCATCTACATCTAAAAGACTGACAATTATCCCGCTACTACGCCCTTTTTAGTTGCTGTGCAGTCATAGACACGCTTCAACCTGTCTTTGAGCTATGAGGTCATAGACACGCTTAAACTTGTCTCTAAGCTATGAGAACATAGACACGCTTAAAACTGCCTCTGATCTATACGGCTATCGATACGCTTAAACGTGCCTTTGACTGAGCTATGAACTCATAAAAGCGCTTAAAACGGCCTTATCGCTTAACACGCTTAAACTATTTAAATTTTTTGGCAATTTTTTACTTCGTTTGGTAAATTTTTTTTTTTAATTTTGGTAGCAGATTTTTTCTTCAAGTGGCATACTTGTATAATGTAAATAACGACTACTTATGAAGATGCAGTGCGGCAAGTTGTCAGAAAACTTTGCATATTTTCACCGCTGCTGTTCCTTTTAATCATCTAGGCTAAACTGAAGGATGTTTGTCTTTCGTGCAGAATCATGGACTAAGCCAAATGAATAATAATTTGGAAATCCAGGCACACAATCGGAAAATACAAGCCTGGGTCGAAGACCCGGAAGAGCAATGTTCTCAACATGATATCAAAAAGTCAAGGGTGCGAAAGAAAGTTCCATATGCCATGCAGTGGAGTTCACGTTTCAATGCCAGGTCACCCTAAGCAAATGTATCGCCGAAGGGTTAAAGTAAAATCAACAGCGCTGGGTTGTGAAAATAAGCTACAGAAAACTGCTTTAGAAAGGAGGATCAGACCAGACCAGAAAAGTCTCCGACCAATCCAGATTCGCAGTTCGACAAATCTTGGAGGACACTATACTTACCAGATTCTCATACTATAATATCGCGAATAATAGCATTTACAAAGAAATTTGTATAAAGCCGTCTCTTTTTGACATACCTGTCAAAATGGCCAATCTATGCAGACTAACAACAACTATTTACATGTATATATTCATATACATACACCTGGGCATTCTGATCGTTATTTCTGTAATAAGGCAATTGAGCAGTAAAGTCCTTTTTTTCAATAAGTAACTAAGACGAAGTTATGTAAGACCTTCCAATTCTGGAAAGACCTCATCTAAGGCAAATAAAGTAATTTATTAATAACTATTTACAAAAATTTAATAAAAACACATTTAATAAGTATCCCACCTACTGCACTCTAATTCACCTTCGAAGCCACATTCTCCAGACATTTTCACTTCAACAAAGTCGACTTTTCTACCTCCGCCGACCATGAAAAAGTTCCTCGAACATCCGTACTCCTTTTTAACAGGCAATCTGATAAAATTCAAACTAGAAACCTCGTCTTCCACCTTGAATTTGACAAATTCAACAAAACCTCTAATCCCTTTATAAGTCAGCACACGAATAATGTGCTTATCCTCCACAAAAGCCAAGAGGCTCTCATCTTGAATGCGGGTCGCCGTTAAACAGTTTGGCTTATAAGCTGATATCGTCTGAAACAGACTTCCAGTAATGACATCAAAAAATATTTTTACCGAGTCATTTTCTCCGGCAATCACATGGTCCTTAGGTTCGGTGATGGCAATTAGGGTTCTATAGTTTCCTGACATTCCCGTCTTTATAGACACAATCTCTCCAGCACCTCTAGCTGGTAAGTGTGGACTATTAGCTGCTAGAAGATTCCTTTCAGGAATTGCTTGGCCTATGAATGGTTCATCTAGAGGATTTGTGGCAGTGGTATTTAAACGCATGAGATGAACTTGAATAGGAGCTTCAGGCGACGAAGGAGGTTTATCTGTAATCTGCTCCGCATCAGGATGCACCTCTTCGAGAGTATCAATGGTTTCGAGGATTTCCCTTTGAAAATCCTGAACTCGCTTGATGATCTCAGTCATGTTTGCAGCAGCTCCAGAATCAATTTGATCTTTTTTTCGGAATTTAGCTTTCTGAAGTATGTCGTGTACAGCCAAACTAAGTGAGTTAAAAATTCGAGTGCAAATCGGATGATCATGCTCATTGTGACGCAGATGGCTGTGAACTTCTTCGATTTCACATAATACCGGCCAAATTACTTGAACTATTCTGGCGGATAGAATTTGTACAGGGTTCGATGAAAATTTCATCTGTTCGATGTGAAGATCTGCAAATGTTTCTGAAGGCAGAATCTGTTGTTCATATATCTCCTCAAGGATGTCCATAAAATCTCTCTGGAGATGTTCATCTTGGAGTTCTCCTTCGGATAGAGTAAAGTTTATATCTGTAAGTTGGACATTCAAACGGCGAATTAGATCCCGAAGTGTTCTTTCAACCAAATGGCGGAAGTCAGAGAAACTCAATTCTTTGCTGGCAGGCCGTTCCGAGCGAGTTTTGTATTCGTACTGAGCTTGACGGTTAACCAAGCTATCCCGTTTACGCCTAAATCGACGACGAGATGGTTCGTTTAGAAGAAGAATCTGCTGACCATTTGCTAGGGCAATACCTAGATCGGCATCGTGTGGCAGGAATCTATATAAACCAGAATCACTAGGTGGAAGATTCCAACTATGCTTCTCGGTTGAATTTGGCATCAACTGTAAGACTTTTCCAGTTCTCTCATCGATGGCATAGAATTTATTTGGACTTTGAGATGGATGGTGTATCATTGAAATATCCGCCTCATTGAAACTTCTTAAATGTGTTACTTTCTCTCGATCGAAATGCCATGAATTTACACCCAAATGGGAGCACCATTTATCTCGACCCTTTACATTTGTTACGAGATGAAGTGTCTCTCCATCCCCAGGTAGTGCTACGATTTCGTCGATCATTCCTGATTCAAAGTCGCTAACTCTTTTGAAATACTCATGTTCAACATCCCAAAGAAAGATTTTAGATTCACAGTTACTATTTACTATTAAATAATTGTTATAAGAGTCGGAGACAGAAAAAACTCCACTGATGTCCTGATCTTCCTTAAGACTGAAAGATTTCTCGAAATGTTTCAGGAAATAGATTTTATTCTGCATCTTGTTATAAAGTTCTTTGCCTCTTTGGCATAGCCCTGCGAAAGCTTGGTAAAGTTGGGTATACTGTGCCTTTAGCTCCACCTTAGGCTGTGCGAGAGCCCTTTCCATGTTACTTATTGTTTTTCCATTCATAAGGTAGTCCCTTACAGATGGGGAATGAACGTACAGGTCTTTTATAGACCAATTACCTGTTACAACCATGTTGTTTCGGGCTTCTGTCCACAAGGAGTCTTGGTGCCACTTATTGAAATCAATACCTGAGATCAAGTCGTTGGTGATCACATTTTTGGTAATGACTTTGCTAAAGAACATTGGAGAATAGAAATTGAGGTTTTCCTGAAGAATCGCTAGATGACGTAGATCCTTTGACTCGTTTATGATGTCGTTGGTTTCTAATGATTCAATGACGCGACACGACTTCATTGTAAGTGGAGTTGTTATATGTTGGTTGCCATTAATCTAAAATAACAAAAAAAAAAAATGGTCAAGGACACTATTTCAAACAAAGAAAAAAATATTACATTACTTAAACAAAAATAGATCGTATCATACCCTATCCTTACTCTTTTGTGTGTCAGCCCTAATTAAGTGGGCATTGGGTATTCCCTTTTTTTATTGAATTCGAAAGTTTCAAGATGTAATATATGAAATGTTATCAAAATCGATTTTTTAATGCAAACGCTCCCTATCTGAATCTAGATACTTACCATTAAAGTATTATCCATCTCCTCCAGTAGGTTAATTCCATTCACCAAGCCGCCACTACTGATCGTATCCACTAAGTACACATCAGAAAAAGTAACATAATCCGATATATTCTGTGGAGTATGTAATGTTACTACATAATCCATATCCATTCCATTTAAGTACACCGTATGAAATGAGTTCCCATCCAGCACTCCTCCAGCCATATGAAGGAGTCCTAAAAGCAAAATGTGAATACTAACTTGATCACAAACATGTCTTACTCACCATCGATATCGGCTGCTTTATCAACTCTCAAAGTATCCATTATCCATTCTCTCAACGAACATCCCATCAAATTAGTAGCATTTAAAGATCCCTTCACAGTCACATCCTTAGCTCGAATGACGTCGTTAAATAAAACCGGAGCAGAAATAATAATGGGTTCGGGATCATTTATAAAAACGATATTCTTCATTAACTGCATCACATTGTAGCCATTTAAATTCCTTATGTAAGCGCCTTTCTCTATGGTAACATTGCCAGTGAAAGTCGTCTTTCCCTTAAGCATACAAATGTTGTTTTTATAGACGATATTCTCGAAGAATTCGTTTACATTTCCGATTGGACTTAGCTGCCCATGAATGTGAAGGTTTTCCAAATCGGTAAGCCCTTCGAACATGATCTCACCGAGCAACACAATTGACTTTAAATTCTCATCGTAACGATAGGTTTTTGCAAAACTTCCTATTGGATATTCGTTTAGAAAGCCGCTTATTTCAAGAGTTTCAACCAGTAGATCACCATTGATATGAACTATTCCTTGAAACTGTTCAATGGCTTGCTTGGTGGCAATTTCAATGAGCGGCAGTTCGTTGATACTTTCGATATCGGCATCTCCTAACACTTTGAAGTTTTTCAAGAAGCGTTTTGCCGCAGTTATGATGAGAGGATTTTCCGATTTGAAGGCAATATCTTGTACCAGAGTTGGGAAATCGAGTCCATTTAGAGAACCATTCACTTTGAGATCTCCACTTATTACAATGGGTTTCTCGAACTCCACTTTTGTTCGCAGGAAGTTCGGCCGATTCAACCAAATAATAGTCATTTGAATATCTTCATCAAAGCTATGAGTATTCAATTTATTCAGCTGAATATCTCCATCCACATGGATGTGATCGACAAGGATTTTTCCTTCCAGGACCATAGCGGGAATGTTGTCCCCTTTTTCTAGAAACGAAAGTAGATATTTTGCATTGACATTATGCAAGGACTCCACTTCTAGGCCAGTTTCCAAAATTAACTCCTCCACATATAGCTCAGTACTTTGATGAGCTCTTCCATTCTTTAAGTTAATATTGTTTATACTTCCACCACCGGTAATATCACATTCAGATGTTACAGTAGTCGCTGTCACCTCATCAAATACGGCTTCTTCAAGCTCAAAATCATCTTGAAGTGTCCTGAAGTCATGTTGACCATTTAAGGACTCAGATATCTCAACTGACTGCGCCCAGATGTCATCAGCAAACTCGATTTCTGCATTCACAATCGCTTCATCATTAAGAAGCACTGAGTTTCTGGCCAGTTCGTTAACATCTACTGAATCGTACAGTCCTATGACGGTAAGATTGTTGAAGTAAATATTTCCAGAAATGCTTTTCATATTGATTTCTTGTTCAGTGTTTTTGGTAACAAATGTCTGTAAAGGTGTGCCATTCAGAGAATTTTCTCTTAGTTCAAAATCCGGACCGAAGAAGACGCCATTAAAGGTTTTCTTGGACCGTATAGAGATTTCGTCGCCTTTTGTGCTTGAGGGGTATACAATGTCGTTTAAGGTTGAGTCTAGGTCAATGCCATTAAGCTTGTCAGATACGAGAATGGGTCCCTTAACTTCTAGGTGATGGAATGTGCAAGCAGAGTGGATAATGTTTGATTCTAAAAGCGATGGATTAGAGAGAAAGTCGGTGAGGCCTCTGCCATGAACTGAACCATTGACCTGAAAACAAGTAAAAGTGGTAAGTGCTTTAAAAGAACACTGAACTATAAACCTAGCTTGGATCAAATGGTGCTGTCACAGATCGAAAAACAAAGTTTTCTGCATAAAATTAATTAAAGTTACAATTGCGTCTATTCTGCTCTACAAATGTAGTACCTGCAAGGGCTTCCAGCATTCGTAACGCGATTATTATTATCTATGCGTCAGTTCAGGTTTCAAATCAAACTCTAATTATTAAGTTGGCACCTTGAAAATCACACTAGTATCTCATAAGATTTCGCACAGTGCCTTAAGTCTTATAACCTGCTTAAAACGTTCAACATATTGAAAACTAAGTATGAAATAGTTGCCTTTATATGTAGATAGACGAAGGATGACTGCGTCAGTTACAGTACTATTGAAAATATTAATCTGACTGCAATGATACGTATCTTAATCTCCTTGTTAAAATATATAAACAAAACATTTTGTTTGAGAATTTTATCATTGTTAAGGTTACGAGAGATACGCAGAAATAGACTCTATATACAACTTACCTCCATTCTCTCCGAAACCTCCAGCTGGGTAAAGACTGTTAATCCAGGAATATTTTGCGGTTCAGACAATGTGATCACATCAAATGGATTCACGCCATTTACCAAACCACCTGTATCTACAGCATGTGCCATTAAAGTCCCGTAGAAATTCTTCTCTGCTCCAAAAACACTTGAAGGTGGCCCACTTGACCATAAATAATCATTAGGGAATCTAAGGCTATTCAGTGTATTTACTGTCATTTCTCGTTCAACAATTACCTCCTAGAATTTAAAAATCTTTTCAAAAAAAAACAACAAGAATTGTTATACCAAACATACTAACCCCATTCACTTGAAGTTCTTCAATTTCCAGAGGATTACTTCTAAAAACTATTTCATTTAGAAGATCGTTCCATAAAATCCCATTGATTTCTTGGAAGTTTAGATCTCCATCTACTTCCATCGAGTCATCTCTCACAAATCTAGCCGAGCTTAAACGAATTTCATCCGATACCTTTAAACTTTCAAAGGACACAGTTCCATCAAATATCAAATTAGAATCTTTTACGTATGACTGCTCCCCGTTCAAAAGCTGAAGCAAGAGCTCCTCCGCCTCAACATTATCAAAGTCTAGACTATCATAGGTTAACTCCCTGCGATTCCGTATAATTTCATCATTTTGACCTAACTCCATATCGAGTCGTTCAATTGCACCAATAAGGTCTTCTAAATCAACATGCATATCTTCCTCCGTCCATTCGTATTCATTTACGAAAATCTTACCAATATCCCCATTGAACTCCAGTTCTGATGTTCTTAGACTGGCAAGGTTTGAAAAATCAGCTTCTATGTTAGACTCTGTTCTATAGCCTTTAAGGAACCGGTAAGCCTCATCAGTAAGGTCCTCTTGTTCTTGCACCCATTCCTTTAACGAGTCATAAACCTGCTGTAGGTCCAGAAGTTCTGAATTTTTAGCCAAAAGCTCTGTTTTTAGTTGATAAAGTCCAGATTCTGTCTTGTGTCTAGGCACAATGATGAAAATATCGTTATTGCGTTTAAGTACTGCAGATCCCTTAATACCTATATCGCGTTGTACATCCAGCATACAACTTACTCCGTGGGCAACGATACGATCTCCAATGATACATGGCGCCGGGGAGGTGGCTTCAAAAACTTCTCCATTCCAAATCAGAGTTTCCAGTACTACCAAATCATGAGAATCGAAGTCTACACGATGTTGCACCAACAGAATTAAGTCGTCTCGGTATGTGCGAGCAGGGACTGGAAGAAACATTTCAACCAATCCAAAGTTTTGTCCAAGAATCGTTTTTGGCACGAATTCACCACGGGTATAGTGAAGTATTTGCGGACTTAAACCACCCAAAGCTAGGTACGAGTAACTTCCCATTTGAAATCCAGAAACAGACTGTATGCCTTCGGATTTTATTGTGTTTTTTGGCTCAAATTTGATGTGATTTCCGTACTCAGACCGTGGATTGAATGTAAAAATTACTACAGAGTTATTTTGAACGATTGCTAGTACCATATCCCTACCCGTGTCCAGAAAGGTGATTTCTGAACATGAATATGCGAGCTGAAGTTTTTGGGCGATCCAAAATTCTTTCGCATTTGTGTCAAACTGGTAAATGTATAAAGAGGAGGAACCTGCTCTGGATGATTGATCGGAAGATACAGCCAAATATTCCCTTTTGTCGATTTTAAAGTATCTTAATGCCTTTATTGGAATACCTATAGACCACTTCCAGAAATGCTCGTCACTGTTAACCTGAAACCATAAGACTTTTTCATCAACAGCCGTTACTATTAAACCTTGCTGCTGTCTGGATTCTGTATTCCAAAAGCTAAATGTCTCTAGACAGATTATAGGAGAACCCACATTGATGACTCGACCCTTTTCATACTTCATGGCGTCCTTTCGAATAATTACTAGGTCTACTTCTCTCAAACCAATGAAATACTCCTCTCCATCATGCTGAAAATGCTCCCATTCTTTGACGTCCTCGCCCAGATCAAAGCTCAGGTCTTCAACAATTTCTCTGAGGACTAAGACCTCACGCGTACGGCGACTGGACATTTCTAGTCGTTTTAGTTTGTTTAAGTCGATATCGTCATCCATAGCGTTGCTATCTACGACATTTGGCGATCCGGCCTCTGTTATCTCCTCAAAAGTATACCCAACCTCTTCATTACTGTAGGTATCCTTCACAGCACCAACCATCTTTGTTAAAACATTCTTACTTCGAAATTCTATTCCCAAATAGTGGTCAGCCTCTGAGGCGTTTAATCCTGGCTCAGCCTTGGCATATGTATTAGCTTGTATTGCGTTCTGAATTTCATCTCGAATGGCCGCGGTGTCCTTCAACTTTTTCTGCGTAACAACGACTTTTGTAGAGCCCTTGGCCTTACCATCACCTTGTGTCCATTCAGGTTGAACAATGACACCCTTTGAGGATAGTGTTAGTAAGAAAAGTACTGTTTAATACAGATTCACATCAACTTACCGCTCCGCCACTTGTCTTCATGTCTATATCCTTTTCGAAAGCCTTGCTCAGTTTATCCCTAATAGCGGCGATTTCTTTTAGTTTCTTTGCATCGATTAGAGGTTTGACATCTTTGGAAGTTGCTTTCTGGACCTGGAAGAGATAAATATCATTATTTGGATTAATTTCAACAAAAAAAAAATATCATGAATCAATTATATATGAGTGAATCGTGAGTGTGCAAAAGGTTTACCAAAAAGACCAATCGACCTTCGCAGTTAACTAAAGCAAGTTCGAAGTATGTAGATACATTCAATTTAATTATTGATGAAGACCTTAGCCAAATGGCATTCAAGCCTTTGTTGAATTGAGTGCATGCCAAAGGTTTAATTTTTGAAAGGACATTAACAGCGAATATTAACGCCAGAGACCTCCATCGATTCAAGAACCTTCAACTGATTCTAAAGTAGAAGATGAGATTTTCAAGGTTCTATGGTATCATAGGACCCTTTGGACGTAGCTCATAATTTACTGTGCAAACGTCTAGTCAGTCAGTTTAGTCAGTGTTTGACAAAAGTTGAAAGTACACTTAAATCTATCCTTCATAAACTATCGTCAGTAGCGAGCCTTTGGCAGTTGAAGATCAGGTTAAACAGAGGACAGAACTAAATACTTGTTGTCAACTTGGAAGTAGGTAAATATATATGTATGTATACCATCCAATTCAACACTACACGCTGTTTTATATTTGATAGACCACAAATTTGAAATCAACGATCACAAAATTGTGAATCGACGTGTGTCTTACTGCATCGAACCAAGTTTGACAACGATTGCATGTGCGGTTAGATATTTTGCTCACTTGTCTTTCCAAACCATTAGCCTATTTCAGAGTTTGAAAAGAAATCGGCATTGATTTCAAAACACGTTATTCGATTTTTTTTTTTTCAAGTAGGATCAATTTACATAAATTGTATGGTAATTCTTACCTGAGCACAAACATGCGCACAAATCACTAAAAGTACAAAAAGCACAAACGTTTTACACCACACTTGGCACATAGTCTAGGACACTAAAACAATACGATTTGGACAATGTTACTACTTTGATGAACTGATCTCTTACATAATAAATGCAAACTAATAGAAATCCGAAGATGAAGAGGAGATCGATCAACAGCATTTGACATGCTATTCGTACCGTAATCCAGTTCATTACATATAATGTAGAATGTAACAGGACTTTTTATGTACATAGAAAAAAAAAAGAATCAGAGAATTTTTGTTTTGAAAATATACGCACAGACGCACCAGACGCCTTACGTACACAAACTAGTTAACTTAAATTTTGAAATCACGTGAGATAATGACAACAATGAGATTCGAGGGAATTAACTTGTTGACTTTACGTTGTAATATAGATACTGGGAGGATGTATGATTGAAAGTTAACTTTTGGTATGATGCCTCGGCTTCAGCAATAGATTGAAGAAATCAAATGATATTGTACTTATATACTTCCCAAAACCCAACACATTGTTAAAAAGGTCAAAGAAATTATTTCTAGACTATGCATTACATTGCGTGTTCTCCAGCGCTAGGCAACATAGACACAGATTTGCTAAGAGTACAAATGTAGACAAGACATCAAATTTTAGAGACAATGCATACTATCATGGTGGTGGTATTTCATTGATTTTCTTAATATTTGCCTATTTGAAGATTTGGTCTACTCACGATCTGCCAAAGGCCTTTGAATGGGATTTTATGCGAGATATTGATTTAAAGACGCTTTGAAAAGCTGATCAGGCAGATTTTTAGCGCTCCTAATATGACAGGGTGCACTACTTCTTCGTTCATTGGAACTGGAATCTTTCTTTGGTCTATCAATCTGTCAGCATTATGCGTAGTCAACAGTTGGTAGAAATACTGCTTGAATATACATATTTACGATTCCCTGTGCATCGGTGACTAGGTATCCTTCAACTGCCAATTGCTAGGCTTTCCTTATGTTGGAAGACTTTGTATGCTCTCTTACTTTCTTCCTGGTTGGGGTTTCCGACAGTGGTTATGACAGCCTCGTCGATGATGTTGCGACTCTGGTTTGTTGGCGTTTGCTGCTGGTAGAGAGATCTAACTCAGTGGAGAGATCAGGTGTTATCTGTAGTCGTTGGATATTACAGGCGTGCTTAAGCGCCCAGAATTGAATTTCTATTTCTGTTCACAGGTTCCTTTTCGTTGAACAGTTGCACTGTAAATCTACACATGTAGATGTTACGAGAAAATGATAAGACTCCAACTTCAACTGACTGCACTATGTCAATGTTCTAATCATACTAAGTACATATGTAGTTAATTCCTTTTTCCTATACTGTCTTTGACTGTCCCTTAACTAGATATGTGTATAAGGATTAGTCAGTGGGGGTGGAAAAAGGGTGTTGATGCGAATATATAAAAAACACAAGCGTTTTCTTGTTAGCCTCTCACCATCAACTCCTACTCTACACCTCCGCGTTGGTGGGTGCTGGGTGCCTAGCCTGGAGATTGGGTAGTCAACCCCTTTGGAAGATCGTTGGCAGCAAAAGAGAGAGGGGGGGGGGGGGGGGGGCTTTCTGACTAAAGTACTTCCCCTTGACTCAGGCGGCAGCGAACGAATTCCGTAGATGGAATCAACTATATGAGCTGCTTCGACATACTTGTACTTGAATCCCAGGTGAACAGTGAACGCCTTGTAACAATCCGCATCAAGGCGCTCACGCCCCACAGAGGAAAGAGATGATGCTACCAAAGACTGTTTCTACGAGGTCCTCGACAAGACATATGAGCAATGTTCTAAGAATGACGTTAAATTTGTTAAATAGGTAACGAGGACATCTTTGGTAGCACCATTGAAAAGCATAGCCTACACGACGCAACGTCTGGAAACGGAATTAGGCTAATTGACTTTGTTGCGGGACGTAATGTTACTATAGCTAACACACGCATATCTCAAACGCCACAGCAATGGGAAAATACTGTGAGGAGATTTAACGTTGAATGGCTGCAATCGCAACAAACCGCCAGAATCTTTGCCGATCACGTATCCCTCAACCTACTCTAGAAGTCCTATGTAGCCAGTGTCAAGTGTTGAAGGCTAGTAGCATCATTGCCAAGAAGCCATCAGAAATACAATGATGTGCTCGGTTTCAGCCGACCACCCCCACAAAAACAATTTGCCTACGGCTTGTGAGCTCTATAAACAAAAGAGGAGGGAAGAACATCGGCTTCTCCGGAGGAAAAAGAAAGAGCGCGCGATCGAGAAATAAGAGAGGTACTACTCCAGGAACAATGTTTGGATGTTTTGCCAAAAGGTAAAAATAACGTATCAAGGCAACAAGACCCGAACAGACACCAGTAGAGATGAACAAGGAGACCTTGTAGTTGAGTCACACTCGGTGCTGGGAACATCGAAAAACCACTTCTGCTGACTGTTAAACGGCAGCGGCGACCCAAATTCCCCTGTCTGGCAGAACGAACTATTCAACCTGGATGATGAAAACCAAGAGTTCCGACCACCCGACAAGAATGAAGTAAGGATAGCAATGTCTAAATTCAAGTCCAACAAAGTTACTGAACCGGATGGCCTACCAGCCGAGCTATTTAAGGCAGCAGGGTATGATGGTGGAGAGCATACACTAACTCATTTCCAAGATTTGGTCGTATGAAAGTATAGCTGATGAATTCAACCTCAGCATCGTTTGCCCGATCCACAAGCAAGAAGACCCTCTAAATTGCGCCAACTATAGAAGCATCAGTCTTGAAAACAATCATACCGAAATCTTTGATATCAATAAAGGGTTCAGACAAGACTTCTGAAAATTGTGCGAAACTCTCAAGCCAACACCAGAGGCACAATTTTTCAAAAGTCTATGCAACTACTTGCATACGCTGATGACATTGACATCATCGGCAGAACACAGCAAGCTGTCACTGGTGCGTTTGCAAGTATTGGAACAGAAGCGGCAGGAATGGGTTTAGTTGTGAATGAGGGCAAATCCAAGTATATGCTGTTAACAAGAAGATAAACACAACATCGACGAATCGGACAGAACATCACAATAGATAGCTATAACTTCGAGGTAGTTAGGGACTTTGTCTGCCTCAGCTCCGCTATGAACTCTGACAAACAACATCACATCAGAAATCAAACGAAGAGTTACACTTGCAAATGGCTATTTTTTTGGTCTAGGAAGGCAATTGAGTAACAAGGCCTTGTCAAGAAACACTAAGGAGACTCTATATAAGTCTCTCATCATCCCAGTTCTGCTGTATGGACGTTAACGAAGGCGGATGAATATATCCTTGGTCGTTTTGAACGCAAAATTCTTCGGACTATTTTCGGTCCCATTTGCGTTGACGGGATTTGGAGGAGGAGATTTAACAGCGAACTCTACGAGCTGTACAGCGTCATAGACCCGGTCAGAAAAGTACGGATCAATCGTCTAAGATGGCTAGGACATGTAGAGCGAATGGACATCAACTCACAGGCCCGAAGAGTCTTCGAATCCAACCCGGATGTACAACGCAGTAGAGGAAGACCTCGCCTTTGGTGGGGCGCACAAGTCGAAGACGACCTCATCCAAGTTGGACTGCGCAACTGGAGGCAGGTAGTCAAAGATCGCGCTAACTGGAGAGGCTTGTTGATTGAGGCCCAGGTCCACCCCGGACTGTAAGTAAGTAATTATTAGTCAGTGGGGGCTAAGTATTGTTTTTCTTTAACACGCAGTAGTTAGATCGTAAGCTTGAAAGAAAACGTCTTCCATTTCCTCTTTGACAATCCCTGCGGAGGCGAACTAGGGATATGATTATCTGGAACTCAGCAGGATGCTTATTTTTCCTTTTTATCTACAGCATGTACATACAAGTCACGTGAGTGAATTGGTGCACAAGTAATAATTGGATTGTGATTAGCTACTCTGTACAAAGCACATCTAACTGCCTATATATTAGATCAGAAGTCTTTAGAGTCCGACAAAATTCAAGTTTGTCACCCTTTCTATCAACTGATTCTATATCTACTCTTAGGAATTTTAAATATTATCAAAAAAAGAGTCAGATTATGATCTATCAAAAGTACGTGAAGCTACTCACGTGCGTCGATGACATTGATGTAATTGGAAGAAGTCAGCAAACTGGCACTGGTACGGTTGTAGGTTCGAAGTACTAAAAATATTTTAAGGCCTAACGAGGGAAAACAAATGCTATAATAATGACACTCAACTTGAATCAATACACGAACTTCTATTACTCAGGCTCCACTGTGTGTACATATGTATATACTACATAATACAAGAAGGATCAATTCTGTCAACTGCTGAGTATTTGAAGAAGGCAACAGAGTATTAAAGCGCTCAAAGGCAATTGATAACATCGATTTTAATAAATAAAAGTTTGCTTCACTACTTCCAAAAAAAGTTCTTCGATATATTACAGAATAGTACGTTGGTACTAAGCCCCGGCACTTTGATAACTATGAAATAAAAATGAACTAACAAAAAAGCACCGAGAGTTTGAGTAGTTTTACAACGTAAACTCGTATCCATGTTACATATTAAAAATTAATACTTGAAGTTTAAGGCCTATAATATACTGTGCCTTTAATAAACACATATTCCAAACGAAAGCAAAATCCTATTCAAACTTAAATCTTTTTATTGCGATAATTTCTCCTGTACTCTTCTTCCTAACAATCCAAAAATTTCTCATCTTTATCCAACTAGCTAAACTAGTAGAGAAATTAGTGTCTCAAGTGGAGATAACTCAGCAAAGAGATCGAAAGCAAGGCCGAGAAAATCGCACGTCCAACCGCCATAAAATGCCTGCTAACTGACGCATCTCCATCCCAAACAAACAAGCAACCGTAGCCACGGGAAGGCGACGTGCATACGGAAGTTTACCTTTTTTTTTTCTTTCAAAGTCAATATGATTGGCCATCAGATACATATTTACATTCCAATCACTTTGCAACATCATCACACTTGCTACAGAAAGTCTATTTCGTGTTAGCACTGGGGTGAAAGGTTTTCACTTAAAGTCGTAAGCAATTGTGCAATGTATCTACGTACGGTGGGAAGAACAACCTACAATCATCACAGATCGACCTTGCAAGTTAACTTAACGATTATGACACGAAGACGGTTCGCAATTAGCAGGTAAAGAAAAACCCTCGATTACCTAAGCATTCGCTCTCTGTGTCGCGAGGTGGAGGAGATGTTGAATGCTCATGAGAAACCATAACGAACCATAAAGAGAAAGTTGAAGTGTAAATTCACTTTTTGCATATATGTATGTACATACATATGTATGTATGTATGTAGGTGATTCAATTCAACAACGAGACGTTGTAGGTATTTGCAATAAAAGAAAGAGAGATAAAGGAAAACAAATAAAGACGAAAAAGGTTATGCAAGTTCTTCTCTTTCTCCACACCGTAGGAAGTAGACTAGTTAAAGGCATCCACCTACCCAACGAAATCACCGGTATCGAGAAACCATGTTGGCACACACTATTGGATTTTCCATTTTTCAGGTTACAGGTATTTTCTTCGGTGGATGTTTTGTATAACCATCAGATATAGACCAAGACGAATGAGTAATTTTGTTGTTTATTTATTTTTATTTTTTTTTTTTCGTAGAGAAAAAACATACATATTTGGATGACTTAATCTGTCCTCATTTCGGCTTTAAGCTATCACGTCGTAGCATAGAATCAATGTCATAACCTCGGGTCAGGCGTAATTGCAGAGTTTAGTTAATGTGATATATTATTTTTTTTGTTATATCACACGCAAGGTGATATCTAGTTTATGGGAGTGATATATGGAGTCTTATGTTCGATTTAGGTGTTTATTGGAAATGGTGGGTGGACATTAAAATCCATCAAATGAATATCTTTACGATAGCAGACTTGATGTGTCAAAGAGTTGTCTATTATTTACTGATAACTGGATAAAGTAAAGAGTAGGCGTTAGAGCAAAGCCCTGACAATAAATACTAGCTCTTTGTAGAACCAAATATAACCATAACACAGGTAGGATGAGTTAATATGGCAGACCATATTAATAAATATAAGCTCAAATATAATATGCCCTCCTTCATATATAATTTTAAAAACAATACAACACGAATTTAGTCATTAAATAAAACTTCACTATTCAATTTTTTGTTACCTTGCCCTTGCCAAAATTTCAATGCCTTACCACAGGCTTATCAAAGAATAACAGAAATCTAACCCAGTTACGCTATAAGTTCACTTCCGAATTATATAATTCCCTCATAATCTCATCATTAGCATATTGCTCATTAATACCAAATTCATTCAAAATTTGGAATATCAAATCGGCCGTCGACCAAGGCTTCTCTCCATCCCAAAAATTGCTCTTGTCCAAACATAAACACATTCACTACATGAATTATGCAATATACATCCACGGTATCCAAGAAGGTAGGTGTGTAGTAAAAAAAAAAAAAACAAGTTTATCTTAAGAGAAACTAAACTTCATCGTGTCTCTTCAACTCTTTGCATGTAGCTGCTAGGAAGTGATGAATCCCAGGTGCAACAAGAGCACCACTTAAGCGCCCGTGCACCCCACTTAAGTCGCAGCATGAACAAATTTCAACCTCACTTGGTTTGGCTCTCCACAAACCGCATTCAGTTTCAGTATTTCCTTCAGTTCGGGCTGACATACAAAAAAAAAACGTACAAATTAAGCGTTCATTAGCGAACTACGATCGGTGTATGTTGGAAAGAAATCTATATAGTACTGTGAAATAATTTTTATGAAATCTGTCAATCAATTTAGCAAACCGCAAGACATCGAATCATTGTCGTATGAGCTACAACTTGTGTATTCACTGTGTAGTGTACTTAGTGACCAGTGTGTTTTAATTGCACCATTTACTGTTACTTTCCATACTGCGACATTCCATAGTGTTGAACCATATTAATTTATTGTCGACGAAGGTGGTGAAAGTCAAGATTTAAAAAAAAAATTGATTTTTTTGTGTCATCTTTTTGTGGTTATGATTAAATATTTGTCGGCTAATTGAATGTACAAAGTTTTTTTTTTTTTTTGAGAAATCAACCAAGATAATAAAAGCATAAATATAGTTTTAGCCTGTGTGTGACGAAGGAAAACGAATTGTTGGGAATATAAAAGTGAAAGAATGTCCTTGTGACCACCGAAGCAGAAAAGAAAATATTCACATATTATTTTAATAACATTTTGGACTAAAAAACAAATGGTACGTAAACAACTTTAAAAAATACTCAGAAAATGCATGAATATAAAAGAGTTGATTTGCGAACTTGATTATAAATAATCGCTTAGTTGACTGTGTCAATGAATCAATTAATGACATACATAGCGGAAATTATTAATGTTTATTAAATGGATCGATTTTCAAAATTTATTTGAAAATGATCCCAGTTATTTTCAATATATTAAACGCATACATATTCCAAATTATAACACTTCACAGACAAATGAATATTTTATGTACATAAATACAAGGATTCATAATTTTCATTTACCGCACCAGGTGTGAGATCTTTAAAATATTTCAACAAATTTCACTATCGTACTCATCAAATTTGGATATGTTGGTTCTGATTTGGCTCATTTAAATTCCGATAACGATCAGAATAATTGATGAGCACCAACATATGTAAGACCTCGGAATACTTTTTTTTATGCATTGAAAGTTCAGCCAGCAATATTTCATTGAAGTGAATAATACCAGCTGCGGTTTCTATTTAGTTATGAGTATTCATTTCATATTAAGCTGCGATGGATAGAATTAAGTTTATTTCGCTTTTCTATAACTCATACTGTGGTCTGCATCGGTATTGCAAGAAACAATGTTACAAACAACTGTATCACTAAGTGTTTCCTTATGTCTCTGAAGCGAATTACTACTGTGGTCAAACTATATTTAATGGTTTGTCAGTGGTTAACTTGCTTGTAAGCGCACAAGTTCCCAAAAAATACCACATTACACAAGCAAAAAAAGTGAAAAAGTCACTTAGTATGAGATCGCATGTTTATACTGGAGCTTCTTTAATGTGTCTGCATTACCTGCATGGTGTGCAGTAAAAATCATGTCGACAAATCGTTACAGATTGTTAAATAGTAAATTTGCTTATTTCCTCAATGCTTAGCTCTCTTAGACAAGCATTTTACCACTTTGACTGAGTGAAATAAATCTGTGTTGCGTGCATTTCCGTACAGTCAACTTGAAAACATTGTTGTATCTTTTATATATATATCCTCATGAATATCGTAAAACTTGTTTTCAGGCGCATAGCAAAGTTTCGCGAACAGGAAGTAAATTTTGGTAATGAATTGTTATATACCATATATGTATGTACATAGGTTTAATTTCTATGCATGCGATTATGATGCATTAAACGATCTCATTGAACTCATTTGTCAAATAAACATGGTTGCAGCCGTCGAAAGCTTATATGTATGTATGTACATATGAATATTTATTTTATAAGATAGAAATATAAGGTTAGAAAAATACTGGAAAGTGGGTCAACAATGTGGGATAGGGTATGGAAACGTATTAGATCATCCTAACACCCAGCAACTAAGTATGTATGTCCACTTAAAATGCAATAATCAATTATAATATCAGTGTAATAAGTTGAGAGCTGTACTTTCTTAATACTTTCCTAACCATTAGGTTTTCTGAACGATCTGAACTTGAACTATGAACTATGTTCCCAGTTTCCAAGCCATAATATGGACATTTTGTAATCGATAAACACTATTCACTGCAACTGGTACATGATCTCCCCTTGGGAATTACTTGGGATTACTGGTTTCCTTATTAAACTATATTCCTAGT